>OY728152.1:1399967940-1405138144 GCA_963277665.1 Viscum album
TAACACCATCATGTTGTGTTCTCATTTTCTTTGTTGTTCAATGATAATAAATCTATACCCATTGATAACAATTGATTTACAGTCACGAACCACGGTATTAGGACCAAAAGCCAAAGCTCTTATTTCCTCAGAGACAGATTCAGAAGGAAAACTCAATACCTGAAATATAAATCAATATTATACTTAATTAATTATTATTTTAATTATTTTAAACAGTAATATTATTACCTTCAACTTTAACCAAGCAGAAAACTCTTTACTATGCAAAGTCTCCTTTTTCTCAAAGATAAAGAATGATCTCTCTATTTATCATCTCTTTATGTTCACTATAAATAAAAATAGGAATAGTTTAACAGATATATATATATATATATATATATAAGATTTAAATATATAATTTACTTACAAGATGTAGTCATCGAACAAATCATAGTCGAACAAAACTATGTGATGTGTCATCTCCTGCTCTTCAAGCTTAATCTCATCAATGTATATGATCCAGGAATTCCTCATGTTTGAGGAAGTGATGGAAAACTGGGTTTCAATTTTCTCATACTATTCTTCTTCATTTCATATTGGTATGTTCATTCTTGTAGTAAGATCAGACAAATACATAGAGTAGAAATCTATACATTCTTGATCCAAGTAACTGTTCATGATAGAACCATCAGTATTATTCTTATTACAGACATAAGACTATAATGTGTACATATTTATTTTAGTTAGATACATCCAAAGAAATGAAATAGGTCCTTTGATAAGTATTTTAGTTGGAATATGGACAGTCAGATGTAGCATGCATGTGAAAAAATGATGAGGAAATATTTTCTTTAACTCACACAAAATTAATGGGGAATCTGCCACATTTTTTTCAAGAAAGACTTGGACAACTTATTAGAAAAAAGATCTCTAAAAAATAGCACAACCGAATAATAGCCACCCTTAAATTATTGGAAAAAAAAAAATATGACAAATTGCTATTGAAATCAACTCATGCAGAAGGATGTGATAATCATGAGTCTTCAAATATTTTAGCTTCAACTCTCTTCTGTTGACCCATTTGGATATGTTTCTTGAATAGCCATCGGGAACTTTTATAGTCTCTAGTACTTCTAGAAATTGATTTTTTCTATAGGTCATCACATAAGAAGCACATGGAAGTTTCCATTTATTTTCACTGATATGCACAGGATGCAATTTCATTCAGATGCCCTAATCTACCAAGTCACGCTGAGACCGTAAATCATCTTTTTTATTTCCCTTAACATTTAGAATAATCAAAAGAGACATTTCACATATATTTTTTTCAATGTGCATTACATCTAAGAAATTACATAATAAATTGGTAGACCAATAAATAAAATCAAAGAAGATACTTCTCTTCTTCCAATTGTAACAGGTTTCAGTGGAAACATTGTTTCTCTTTCCAGATTTCATTGGACACTTCGAGAATGAAAAACTGAAATCTTTCAATTCATTAAGAACATCAATTCCAAACATACTCTGAGGGGGATCATCAATCTCCATGGTATTTTCAAATCTTTGACGATTATTTCTATATGGATGGTCCATTGGCAAGAATCGTCGATGTCCCATAAAAATGAAACTATAATGATGTTTCAATCTTCTGGATCGTGTATTCTTCATTAAAATAGAACATGATAGTTTTCCCTTCGTGCTCCATCCAGAAATCATTGCATAAGCGGGAAAATAATTGATCGTCCACATAAGTGTAGCACATATCTAAAATATGTATTTCAAACATGCATCGTATGTGCGCACACCCACATCCCAAAGAAGTTTCAAATCTTTTATTAAAGGTTTCATGTATACGTCTATATCATTGCCTAGATCAGAAGGGCCATATATGAGTATAATCATGAAGGTGAAAGGTTTTTTCATACACAACCATGGGGGAAGATTATAAATGTGTATAAAAATCGGCCATGTGTTATGCGACATAAGAATCTTCCCAAACAGATTAAAATCATTAGATGAAAGACCCAACCTCACATTACACACATCAGCTGCAAAATAAGGATATCGAGCGTCAAATATCTTCCATGAAAATCCATCTTCATGGTGAACCAACACATCATTAGTCTTCTTTCTCTTGGTATCATTCCATCGCATTTTTATTGATATTTCATCAGACATAAAAAGATTCTGGAGTCTGGGGATCAATAGAAAGTGCCACATTACTTTCTGTGGCACACGGGATGGTGTTCCATCAGCTTTTGGCTTCCAGTGGGATGTTTCACATTTTATACAATCATTCCATTCAGCATTTTCCTCCCATAATAAACTGAAATATTTCAGTCAAGCATGAATTTTGTTTCTTGAAAATCCAAGTTCCTCGACTAACTTCCATTCCATATAGTGGTTTGAGGAAATATCTGCATCATCTAAATGTAAGTCCTTTAAGAAAGTAAGAATGTAATCGATGGAAGTATTATAAATTCCATACATAGTATTCCCATGAAATAATCAGATTAAAAATTCCATCTTTTTATTTTATATCATTGTCGATATACTAGAGTCATGGAAACATCATTAAATTTTTCCACCCTGACAACATCATCATTTTCATTAGATGCATCATGTGTGCTCGTATCGAAATCTTCTTGGGTCAGAATCCTTTCTTTTTCATGATGATGAATAAACAAAAACCAGTCATATAATAAATTATCCAATCCAGTCCTCTCATTTGAATCGTCATCAATTTGAGATTTCATTTTCTCCCCCATTGTGATACCACATAGAGTAGTTTTCTTAAAAAGCATATTTTTTTATGTGGTATTGGACTTCTTCACAGCTCAACCAAGGTCTTCTAACACACTAGTAATAGGGGTAGTGTATGTGACCACTATCCGAAGCATTGTGAAATGAAAAATCTAAAAATCTATACAAATTGTTTTGAAAATCGCTTGAGATCCAATCGTTTTCATACATCCAACTTCTATCCATTCTATAAAAAAAAATTATAAGTCATTTCATCAAAAGCAATTCAATAAGATTGAAGTTTCATCAAAAATATATTTAAGTAATTGAGAATTGTTCACTTTATATGAAACCATAATTGACACACTACTATATATGAGAATCATAATTTAAAAGACAACAAAATACTATATTTATAACAAAATATCTTTGAAGAACTATACATGAGTGTACAAGACCATGTACACCTATGGAGGAGAATTATTCAAGAGTTGACTAAATTTTATATTTTAATATATTATTTGAGTGATCACATACATTTCCCAAGGGGGTGGGGGTGTCCAGGGGTGCGGGGTGTCCAGGGGGTGGCGGGGCTGTCCAGGGGGTCAGAGGTGTCCAGGGGGTGGGGGGCTGTCTAGGGGGGTTGCGGTGTCCAGGTGGGCAGGCTATCCATGGGGGTGGGGGCTGTCCAGGGGGTACGGGGTGTGCAGGGGGGTGGGAAGGCTATCCATGGGGGTGGAGAGGCTGTCCAGGGGGGTTGGGGGTGTCCAGGGTGTGGGGGATTTCTAGGGGTGGGGGGTTGTCCAGGGGGTACGGGGTGTCCAGGGGGTGATTGAGGTGTCCATGGGGTGGGCAGGGCTGTCTAGGGGGTATGTGGTGTCTAGGGGGTGGTCGGGCTGTCCATGGGGGTGGTGGGGCTGTCCAGGGGGGTACGGGGTGTCCAGGGGGTGGGCGGACTATCTACGGGGGGTGGTCGGGTTGTCCACAGGGGTGGTGAGGCTTTCCAGTGGGGTTGGGGGTGTCATGGGGGGTGGGGTCCTTCCAGGGGGTGGGGCATCTAGGGGGTGGGGCTGTCCGGGGGGTGGTGGGCGGGTGTCCAGGGGGGTGGGTGGGCTGTCCACGGGGGTGATCGGGCTATCCAGGGGGGTATGGGGTGTCCAGCGGGGTGGGTGGGCTATCCACGGGGGGTGGCGGGGCTGTCCATGGGGGTCGGGTGTCTAGTGGGGTGGGTGGTTTTTCCAGGGGGTGGGGGGATTTCTAGGGGTTATGAGGTTTCTAGGGAGGTAGGGGGTTTTCCAGGGGTGGTGGGAGTGGTGGGGGTGTCCAGGGGTATGGGGTGTCTAGGGGGTGGGCGGGCTGTCCACAAGGGGTGGTCGGGCTATCCACGGGGGTGGCGGAGTTGTCCAGTGGGGTTAGGGGCGTATAGGGGGGGGCTTTCTAGGGGGTGAGGTGTATGGGGGGATGGGGGTTATCCGGGGGGTGGTGGGAAGGTGTCCAGGGTAGTGGTGCGTGGGTGTCCAAGGGGTGGGCGGGCTGTCCATGGGGGTGGTCAGGCTATCCAAGGGGGTGTCGGGCCTGTCCAGTGGTGTCGGGGGTGTCAGGGGGGCTTTCCAAGGGGTGGGGCGTCTAGGGGGATGGGGTGTCTAGGGGGTGGTGTGTGAGTGTCCAGGGGGGTGTCCAGGGGAGCTGGGTGGGTTTTCCATGGGGGTGGGGGTGGTCCAGGGGGTACGGGCTGTCTAGGGGGGTGGGTGGGCTGTCCATGGGGGTGGCGGGGATGTCCAGGGGGGTCGGGGTGTCCAGGGGTGGGGGGCTTTCTAGGGGGTGGGGGGCTGTCTGGGGGGTACGAGGTGTCCAGGGGGTGGGCAGGCTATCTAGGGGGTGGCGGGGGTGGCGGGGCTATCCAGGGGGGTATGGGGTGTCTAGGGGGGAAGTGGGCTATCTACAGGGGGTGGTCAGGCTGTCCACGTGGGTAGAGGGGCTGTCCAGTGGGGTTGGGGGTGTCTAGGGGGTGGGGGGCTATCTAGGGGGTGGGAGGTGTTCGGGGTATGGGTGTCTAGGGGGTGGTGGGCGGGTGTCCAGGGGGTGTGGGGGCTATCCATAGGGGTGGGGGATTTCTAGGGGGTACGGAGTGTCCAGGGGGTGGGCGGGCTGTCCACGGGGGTGTGGGGCTGTCCAGGGGGTCAGGGGTGTCCAGGGGGTGGGGGCTTTCTAGGGGGTGGGGGCTGTTCAGGTGGTACGAGGTGTCCAGGGGGTGGGCCGGCTGTCTAGGGGAGTGGAAAGGGTGGGAGGTTTGTCCAGGGGGTACGGAGTGTCCAGGGGGTGGGCGGGCTGTCCATGGGGGGTGGTCGTGCTGTCCACGGGGGTGGCGGGGATGTCTAGTGGGGTCGGGGTGTCTAGGGGGTGGGGAGATTTCCAGGGGGTTGTCCTATGGGATGGGGGTGTCCAGGGGGTGGTGGGTGGGTGTCCAGGGGGGTTTCCAGGGGTGGTTGGTCTGTCCATGGAGGGTGGTCGGGCTGTTCACGGGGGTGGCGGGGCTGTCCAGTGGGGTCGAGGGTGTAAAGGGGGTGGAGAGCTTTCTAGGGGTGGGGGAATCCGGGGGGATGGGGGTGTCCGGGGGGTGGTGGGAGGGTGTCCAGGGGGTGGGTGGGCTGTCTATGGGGTTGGGGTTGTCTAAGGGGGTACGAGGTGTCCAGGGGGGTGGGCGTGCTGTCCACGGGGGTAGCGGGGCTGTCCAGGGTTGTCGAGGGTGTCCGTAGGGGGCTTTCCAGGGGGTGGGGTGTCTAGGGGGTATGAGGTGTCCAAGGGGTGGCGGGGTTGGCGGGGCTATCCAGGGGGTACAGGGTGTCCAGGGGGCGGGCGGGATGTCCACAGGGGGTGGTCGGGCTGTCCACGGGGGTGGTGGGGCAGTCCAGTGGGGCCGGGGGTGTCTAGGGTTGGGGGGTTTTCCAGGGGGTGGGGGTGTCCGGGGGGATGGGGGTGTCCGGGGGGTGGTGGGAGGGTGTCCAGGGGGTGGGCAGGCTGTCCACGGGGGTGGGCTGGCTGTCCATAGGGGTGGGCGGACTGTCCACGGGGGTGGTGGGGCTGTTCAGGGAGAGGGGTCGGGGGTGTCCAGGGGGCTATCCAGGGGGTACAAGGTGTCGAGGGGGTGGGCGGCCTGTCCAGGGCGGCGACAGGGCTGTCCAGGGGGTTACGGGGTGTCCAAGGGTGGTGGGGCTGTCCAGGGGGGTACAGGGTGTCTAGGGGTGAGTGGGCTGTCCAAGGGGGGTGGGCGGACTATCCACGGGGGTGGCAGGGCTATCCATGGGGGTGGCAGGGCAGTCCACGGTGGTGGCAGGGCTGTCCATGGGGGTGGGGGTGTCCAGGGGGGTAGGGTGCTATCCAAGGAGGTGGGGGTTGTCCAAGGGGTGGGGGTGTCCACCCCCAAACTAAGGTCATAAAATCCAATCTTTATCCAATTATAGCATGATTTCAAGCCAATTATAGATTACTGAGAAGACTATTGGTGTAAACCATGAATATCATACATAGAAATCACAACACACCCAATTATAAACATGCCACCAAATATCATACGTGGATCAGATTTTATGAGCCATGTTTCGATGGGACACTACTCATAGGAGTATGAGCATTGTTATATCATTAAGTGATATGGAGTTGGACAAATGTTAAATTTTTATGAGATCAATATGGATAGTGGATAAAAACCTGAGTGAGATTTCTTTTCAAGAGATCACTTCTTCTTGGGAGGTTAAGAGTGAGTTTTCGTATGGAACTTCAAGAAAAGTCTTAACATGTGAAAGAAACTATACATTGGTTATATTTGATTCATATTTTTTTCTATCGATTATCGGAGTGGATAACCCACCCCCTCCCTGGATAGCCCACACCCCCCCACACACACACACACCCCTACAGCCCCCCTGCACCCCCCCCCCCCCCACCTGGATAACCCCCCCACCCCACCTGGACACCCACCCCCCCACCACACCTGGGAAGCCCCCCCCCCTCCTCCCTAGACAACCAACACCCCCCTCCCCCACCTGGATAGACCACCCCACCCCCTTGGACAGCCCACCCCCCCTTGATAGCCCACACCCCCTCCCCCACCTGGATATCCCACCCACCACCACCCCTGGACAACCCACCCCCTCACTGGACAGCCCACACCCCCCCTCCCCTACAGCCCCCTACCCCCTGACAACCCCCCTGGAAATCCCCCCCCACCTAGACAGCCCCCCCTCCTTAGATAGCCCATACCCCCCTCCCCCACCTTAATACCCCCCCCACTTAGACAGCCCCCCCCCCGGACAGCCCACCCCCTGCCACCCCCCACCTGGACATCCCCCCCCCACCCCCCAACTAGACAACCACCCCCCCCCACCTGGAAATCCCCCTAACCTAGATAGCCCACCCCCTCCCTGGACACCCCCCCCCCCCACCTGGACACCCCTCCTTGACCCCCCTGGACATCCCACACCCCTCCTTGGGGTAGCCCATACCCCCCTCCCCCACACCCCTATAGCCCCCCTACAGCCCCCTACCCCCTGGACAACCCACCCCCCCTCCTGGATAGCCCCCCTACCCCTCCTACATCCCCCCTTAGGGTAATTTTATTTAAAAAAAATTATTCACTAATAAATCCAAACCATCATTCATTATCCATTTCATTCAAAACAACCCATTCAATTTATCAAAACATGACAAATTCAATTTATCAAAACATAAAAAATTCAATTTATCAAAACATGACAAATTCAATTTATAAGGCTCAATGGGTCACTTAGAAAATGTCATTGTGGAAAGGGGAAATCAACTACATTGTTAATTCCAATTTAAAAATTGTGCCAGCCACTTAGGAGGTGTGGTGGTGTTTAGAAGGTGTGGTGGTGTCCAGGGGGGCTATCTAAGGGGGTGGGGTGTTGTCCAAGGGGTGGAGGGTGTCTAGGGGGTGGGGGTGTCTAGGGGTGGTAGAGGTGGTGAGGGGGGTTATCCAAGGGGGTGGGGGATATCCATGGGGGTGAGGGGTGTCCATGGAGGGTGGGGGTGGGGTGTCCAGGGGGGTGGGTGTCCAGGGGGTGGGGGGAGGGGGTTGTCCAATGGGTGGGGGTGTCTAGGGGGTGGGGGAGGGGTTTTCCAAAGGGTGGGGGTGTCCAAGGGGGTGGGGTGTCCAGGGGGGGAGCTGCCCAAGGGGTGGGGTGTCTAGGGGGTGGGGGGTGGGGGGTGGGGGCTGTCCAATGGGGGGTCCAGGGGGATGGGGCTATTCATGGGGTGGGAGGTGTATAGGGGGTGGGGTGGGGGTGTTCACAATTCTAATCCATCACCCAACCAACACCAAAATCCAAATCCAATTTTCAACTAAACTAAAGTCCACAGAAAGTACCATATCACCCCACTAAACAAACCCTTTACCATGTTTGAAGTGTAAAACAAAAAACATAAAACAAATCAAAGGGTTCAGTACTCCAAAGACAACATTAACTCTAATTTAGCTGAAATCAAACCAAAAAACAGAAGAAAAAAAGAGGAAGAACACTAAAACTAAGGTAACACTTACTAATTAGAAGAATAGAAATAAAAATTTGTTTGATTGAAGATAGATCTACGGATGGAAGGCATTTCGCGGCCGAGAAGACTTCAGGAGGAGCTCTGGTTTAGGGTCTATAATCAAGCTGAGTAGAAGCTAGGGCACAGAGTATTTGGGGGAAAACTTTCCCAACAATTTTTAAAAACCGTTGGTAAAGCCTCTCTTTACCAATGGTTTTGATAAACCATTGGTATACCTTAGAGAAGATAATTATTTCCCAATGGTTTTGGAAAACCTTTGGGAAATCATAGGTATATTTACACATTGTCAATGGTTTGAACAAACTGTTGGCAAATGTTGCCTTCTTTTACACTATAGCAATGGTATGAGGAAACCGTTGGTATATTACCATTGGGAAAACACCATATTCCAGTAGTGGTAGAATCAAAGTGGTCGCAACCAGAAAATCAAAGAATCAACAGGTGAGCCTAAAATTCAAAATCGATTTTCAGCACTACAGGATGAAGTTGGTCCATCATACTCTAAGGAAGATAAATATTTAAAATAAATACCAAGTATGAAGACAAAAACACAGACCAAGAAGAAGTGATCTGAGAAGGCAGTTGTTGCAGAAATTGTCCTTAAAGCATCAGACTGTTCTGGTGTATGGATCCTTGATAGTGGTTTCACATCCCATATGAAAGGCAATAAGAATCTTGTTATAGGCATAAGATATGACAAATAAGAAGTTATCAAGTTTAGAAATAGTGAAGGCCTGAATATAATTGGCTCGGGAATGGCTAGGTTTGGGGATAAAGAAATGAGACGTGCTGATTTCTTAATAGTAAAAGCCTCAGTCACAACTTACTCAGTGTAAGTCAACTATGCGACTCAGGACATTATATAATATTTACTATGAAGATGTGTGTTGTAAAACGAAGATATGGTCTAGTTGTTCTATATGTAAAAATAAAAAAGGGAATTTTATACATTATAAGTGGGGAAGAAGATATTTGTTTTTTATCTAGAGAGGAAGAAAACAAGTTATGGTATAAATAACTTGGTTATCTATGCCAACCATCCTTGGAAGATCTAGTAAAGAGTGATGTAGCTAGATATTTTCCTATGATATCACGTGATCATACTCATGCGTGTTATTCATGTCAACAAGGAAAATCATCAGAAATACATACAATGCAAAAGAACATAAGTCAATAAGAGTGCTCGAATTGGTGCATGATGATGTATATGGACCTATCACACCAAGATCCTATGATGGAAAGAGATATTATGTTCTCTTAAATGATGATTATAGCATAATTTCATGGGTATTTTTCATTTACCACAATTTTGATATGTTCGGTTTCATAAATCAATACCATAGGGAATAATAAAGGATGCTTGGGCAGAAATTTTTTAGATTTCATACTAACAATGGTATGGAATTAAAAAATAGTTAAGTGGAAAACTATCTTGAAAAACTTGGGATAAGGCATCAAGTTTCTTCAGTGAGAACTCCTCAACTGAATGGAGTGGTTGAAAGAATAAATTGTATCATCAACAACATGTCCAGAACAATGCTTATTGAGAAAGACCTACCAGGTAAATTTTGGAAGAAAGAAGTTTTTACATCGGTCTACATTTCTAATAGGGCTCTGTTGTGTCTGAAGGAATTAAAGACTCTGTATGAGATGTGGTATGAAAATAATCCAATATTTAAATAATTTCAAATATTTGTAAGTAAGTGCTTTATTCTAAATAAATAAAAACATGAGAAATTTGAGTCACATGGAGGTGAGAGGATATTCCTTTGCTACTCAAAAAAAGAAAATCATATAAATGATTTAACAAGAGGATAGGAAAAGTAGTTGAAAGTGATGATGTCATTGTAGTATAAAATGAAGAGAATATTCAATAACATAGTGAACAGTTTCCTAATGAAAGTGATGAGGAGGTAAAAAACACAGGGGGAGAAGAAGTGGCAGTTGCTGATTTAGAGGAAGATACCAACAATGAGCAAGAAGATGTCAAGTCAATATCTATGAAGAAGCCAAATAATCAAGCTGAAATTGATGGTAAAAATATCATTGGTTATCAGACAGCTCATGTTCAAAAAAGAATAATGAATTCATTACAGAAGGTATCTTTCTTATCTCAAGTAGAGACAAAATGTTTTTTTTTTGATGCACCTGAAGATGAAAATTGGGTCCAGGCTATGAATAAAGAGCTAGACCAGATTGAGAAAAATCAGACATGGGAGATTGTTTCGAGGCCAATAGATAAGAATGTCATTGGGACTAAATGGGTATTTCATAATAAGATGAATGAAGATGGTACAATGATTTGAAACAAAGCATGACTAGTGTGCAAAGGTTACTCCTAGATAGAGGGTATCGATGTCAATGAAACATTTGTGCATGTTGCAAGGCTAGAGTCAATCAGATTATTCTTGGCTATTACAGTGCAATGGAAGTTCAAAGTGTTTCATATAGACATCAAATCTGAATTTTTGAATGGGGTTTTGGAAAAAGAAGTTTATATTGAGTATCAAGATTGTTTTCTCATTCATGAAGATGAGAAAAAAGTTTTTCAGTTCAATAAAGAATTATATGGGCTGAAACAAGCACCAAGAGCGTGGTACTCGAGGCTTGATCAGTATTTGAAGAATATTGGATTTAATCATGGTGGATTTTATTACAATATATATTTCAACAATAATATTAATCAATGGATGATGGTACTGGTTTATGTTGATGACATAATATTTGGTGGATCGGATGAATCTCGTTGCAGACAGTTTTCCGAATTCATGAAAAGTGAGTTTGAAATGTCAATGATTGGTGATATGGCATTTTTCCTTGGTTTACAGGTGACACAAGGAAGGAATGACACTTTCATTTCTCAATACAAATATTCCATGGAGGTTTTGAGAAGATTTGGAATAGAAAATTCTAAAGATATGATAACTCTGGTTTCTACCCAGATGAAACTTTCAAAATATGATGATGGAAAGGCAGTTAATATCAGAGAATACAGGGAAATCATTGGAAGATTACTATACTTGAAAGTTACAAGAGCTAATATTTTATTTTCCACATTCCAAGAAGTGATGTATCAAAGAAATCCCAAATAAAGACACATGATTGCATTAAACAAATACTTCGTTATATCAAGGGAACTGTGGATTTGGATCTAATGTATAATGACAAATCTTATCAAGAGTTATTGAGATATACAGATACAGATTGGGCCGGATCATTAGATGATAGGAAATCAACGTTAAGAGGTTCTTTATATCTTGTTGGAGTGTGTATTGCTTTAATGAGTAAGAAACAAGATTACATTTGATTGAGTATCACATAAGATGAGTATATTGTGGCCACTCAAGCTTACACATAGTTATTATGAATGAAGTAGTATATTGATGATATAGGATTTTAAGTGAAGTCTCTGATCTTAATCCAATGAGATAATTCAAGTGATATAAATATTATCAAAAATCTATTCCATCGTTCAAGGACAAAGCACATTGAGATCAAATATATTTTTTTCAAGGAGAATGTGGAGCAATGTCTTGTGAAGTTGGATTATGTTCCTACATAGATATAGGTTACAGACATTATTACAAATTCTTTACCCAAATAAGTGTTTAAAACACATCCAATAGATTTGGGAGTCTATTTGACTCTAGAAACTTGAAAAAGTGTGGATGTAGGACCCCCTCTCCTCAAGGTATGGTGTTTTTTTCCATAATGTGTTGATCTGTGTTCCTTACTCTGTTGCAGACCACAAAGAAGTGACCTTTGGGTTCATTGAAAAGGGGGGAGAAAGTGTGACTATTCAAGGGGGATAAAATGTCTATGTCAAGACATGGGGAGAAGCTGGCAGGTGGGAAGGTGGAGTAGTGAGATAGGGGGGTTAATAATGATAGTTGGAGAAGCTGATAGGGGGAGTAACATGATGAGATTATGTGTTACTTCAGTGTTTGACGTGATCATAAAAATCTTATCTTGAACAACACAAGAACCCAATAAGTAAATAAGGAGTAGTTTTAAATCTGACGATGCTAGAAGTGATCAGTCAATAAAGATATATCACAATATATGAGGTTCGTGATGAAATCAGTCTATTGGTTTCAAGAATTGGGGTCATGAATGAAGTGATTCATTGATGAACTTTTCATTGTAGTCTTGTTTCTCATGTCGTGCATTACTCATGTGGTCTTAGAGTATGTGTTGAGAAAATCCTTGATCACTATCTGAATTGCACAAAGTGAATAGTGGTAGAAGATGGATGGATCTTTAAAGAGGTATCATTTTATGAAATAGTTGTCAACAAACCTAAAGGGTGATATTGTTGGGAAAGATCCCTCAAGGAAGCATTGAATCATTATTGGGTTAATTGTGTTTGTTGACAAAGCAGGTTTGTTTTTTGATAAATAGGGTTTCTATGGTGAGTTGTCAAGTTCTGGAGATATTGTTGACAACCTATGTTGACAAAGAACCATCATAAAGGAATGTTTGATTTGGAGGTGGTACAAAAAGAATAGATATAAGGTGGCATTGTTTTCCAGTGTTTTTCAATTTTTTGGGCCTCAAAATCAGAAAATAGGGAAATGTGTTTTTGGAAAAGGAAGTTTTGTGAAAAATTAAAATTGATTTGGGAACTTGTGTGCAAGGCATGTTTCGGTACTAGAATGAAAAAAAATAGAATAGGTATGATGTGTGTGAAAGATTTGGAAATGTGCACAAAATATGAGGTTGTATGAAAGAAACTTTTTCACCCAATGTGATGTCAAATGGGGTTATGCACACTCAAAGAGGATCTTGCGCGACGCATTTAAATCTTTTGTACAAGGTTTGGTGACACCTATAAATAAGTGGTGACCCCCATCATTCAAAAACTTTCAAAAATTGGAGATAATCTAAGCTCTGGATCGCGTAAGAATTATAAGAAAATGGAGTTGAGTAAAATATTTTGAGTTGTGTGCAAGATAATGAAGTTTCATGTGAGATTTGAGTTGTGTGTAAGATTGAAGTTGTGTAAGGGGTGTTTCACGACAAAAGTGGAATATTGTGTGCAAGGCATTAAAGTTTCATGCAAGACGCAATAAGGGTTGCGCAAAATATTTTTAGTTTCCCAGTAAATCTGTGGTAAAGTGTTATTCATCAGTGGATGAAAGTGAGACATCAACATGGCATCTACATACAGTGGAGGATTCATTCATTTGTAATAATGAATGGACATACAAGTCTATAAACTGTGATTGAATCTTCTGAAGAAGTAGTGAGCACACTTTAGTTGAGAGAGCAGTAAGATTTCAAATTGTGAGTGGTTGTAAACCAGGAGGGACGGTGAGTCTACTCCGAACTTGTAAATAGCAGTGAACTTATAGTGGATTTGGTACATCGTCACATGGCTGGTGTATGCTCCTTAGACATATCCTAGTGAGGGTTAACCAAGTAAAATTGTTGTGTCTTGTTCATTATTTAATATTTGTTCATGCACTGCAATGGGAAGGATATAGAATATAGTTTTTTCTAACAGAGAAACAAGATCAAAAGGGGGAATTTGTTTTAATCTTTCATACCCTGATTCACCCCCCCCCCCTCAGGGTATCTAGCTTAGTTGATCTAATAAGTTAATAGTGGTGGTATTCACAATGAAGACTTAAAGACACTATCTTATGGGTGAGTAGTTTATCATCTATTCTGACCACAAGAGTCTCAAGTATATCTTCTCTCATAATTACCTTAACTTGAGACGAGGTAAATGGATAGAGTTCCTCCAGGATTATGGCTTCAAGATTTTCTATACTCTTGGGAAGGGGAACATGGTAGCAGATTCTCTCAGTAGGAGATCTTGTTCGCAGTTACTGAGTGAGGCATCAGATAAGTTGGCCTAATTGTAGATATCCTTTGTGGATGGGGATGGAGAAGCTTACCTCCAATTTATGGTTGTTACCCCTCCTATTTTACAGTGATTCAGGGAGGCATGGCTTTGGGATACCGACTATGAGACCCTATATACTTAAATATCTACTGGACATACTCCTAACAGATTTTCTAAAGGTGGGAAGCATGTAATTTTTTTAAAGGATGCACAATACTACCAGTGACATTGTGGGAGGAGGCTCTGAGAGAGTTTCATAAATATCCTTTACTAATTTATCTAGGCATAGAAAATATGTACCGGGACCTATGATGTTGGTTTTGGTTTCCAGGGATGAAGAAGGGTGTTGTAGAGTTTTTCTCTTGATGCCTTACATTTAAGAAAGTGAAGGATGGGCACCAGGTTTCAATGGATTTTTCTCAACCCATTGAGGTACCGTAGTGTAAATGGGATAATATATCCTTGGTATTTTTTTATTTTATTACCATTTACATCTAGGGTACATGGTTTCATCTGAGTTATCATAGAAAAACTCACCAAGTTGTCTCACTTACTATCTATTTGATATTAAAATTCAGTAGAGAACTTGGGATGCCTCAATGTGAAGAAGATATTATGACTCAATGTAGTTTCCTCAACAATAATTTTAGAACATGATGGTATCTTAACATATTTGTTATGGAAGGGATTTCATGAGGCTTTTGGGACTTAGTTGTGTTTGAGCATAGTATTTCACCCCCAGACTAATGGCCATAATAAGCAGACCATTTTGGTCTTGGAGGGAATGTTTCGGGCTTTCATGATATAATTTGTCTATAATTGGAAGGATCGCATACCATTAGTGAGTTTTCATGTAACAATAGCTATTATTCCACCATTGGTATGGCACCATTTGAGGCCTTGTACGAGTAACCCTGTAGGTCACCACTATGCTAGACCAACCCAAGAGAGTCATCACTTATAGGCCCAAAGATGGTGTGATCCACTATAGAGAAGGTTTATATCATCTAGGAGTAGATGAGGAGTGCACAGAGACATCAAAATTCTTTTATTGACCTATGATAGAGGCCTTTGGAGTTTGAGGAGGAAGGCCATATATTCCAACTAGTTTCACCTCAACATGGATTACAGAGATTTGGTTGGTGGAAAGCTATATATGAGATTAATTAGACCTTTCTAGAAACTGTTTAGAGTTGTAAAGGTGGCATACATCTTGGTTCTACCACTACATTATATCGGGTACACAACATCTTTCATGTGTCGCAGCTGAGGAGGTACGTTCACAATCTGTTTCATGTTATTGACTGGGGTGAGCTGGACATCGAGGATAGAGCTACCATTGCTGAGTACCTAGTAGAGATCGAGGATCAATAGGAGATTATTCTTCATGGGTGATCAATTGTCCTACAGAATGTCTAGTTATAGCATAAGAATCTTCAAGAGAGAACCGTAGAGCGGGAAACTCATATGCATGTTCAATACCCACATCTCTTTGTATAGCCTTTTACTTTGGCTTTCTGGAGAATAAATCCCCAAGGTGGGGATAATTAAACACATTTTATTTTTCCATGTATTATTTTGGAATATTATATGGATTAATTTTAGAGATGGTCTCGGAGACAACATGAGATTCTGAGGCCCGGTGAGCCCAAAATTAATTTTTGAAATATATTAAATACACATGTGTTCTATTTTACTAAAAAGTTGGAATATATTCTAAATGGAGGCTCATATAAGAAATTTGAGGCTTATGTTGATTTCATAGTATGGTATTTACACTAGATGCAACATAGTTTATGTCAGCGTCGGGTGTTTGTGAAAAAAATTGTCATGGTCATAAAATAATAAATTAATTGTTTAAATTAATTTATTCTATTTGTAATAGCATAGATAATTAATAATTTTTATAAATATATGTCTATGGAAAAATATTATGGTTAGTCTCATAGCCTTATAAATTTAGTGGAGCCATTGGAGGAGAGCGTTCTTGGAGAGTGACATCGGATCGGATCGGGATCAAGGATCGGTATGTCAATGGAACGTATGAATCCCGCCAACAAAAACAGTATAGATTCATTCTTCATAGGCGATCAATCCAAATTAATGTAGAATTTTTTTTGGATTTATTCCCATTTTATTATTCCTATGAAGAACACGAATCAATTGAACAATGGATTGATTCATGGATTGTTTGTATTATGGGGAGAAGTTAGATTTATCCATGAATTGGTAATTTATTTTTGTTTATTTTATTATCTCTTCAATCATCATTATAATGGAAATGAATCAATTCTAACATGAACATTTTTTATGGTTCATTTATCATGTTTGTGGTTGTGTGTTTCTTCCCTCGTTTCTTCTTTCATCACAGGAAAATTTCTTGGCCCGCGGTTCGACAAATGCCAGATAAACAATTGTTCTCATTACTTGGCAAAATGGGTTATTATCACAAATTCAGGTTCGGATCAATGATAGGATTGAGATATGAAATTATTGATAATGAATTAGGGTTTTATCAAAGGTTTTAATTCATGTATGTTGGGTGTGCGGTGATGGTAGAGTTTCAGGACAATTTCTGAACAAACGAGGTAGTCGGAAATTGTATCTCTGGTGATGATCAGCCTTTGTTGAACCAGATCTAAAATATATGGGAGTAATTTGTGGCGGATCTGGTAGCACAAAGGTACAATGTGTAAAGAATAGAAATTTTCTAGAAAATCCCCCAGAACATGGCATGTAATCCAGGATTACACTGCTTGTGGGACCCCTGGTGTGGCGTTAGGGTTTCCGTGAGAAATTTAAGTATCACACAGTGTGTAACCCCAATCAAATGGTGTTTTATCCCTTCCTGGAACTTTGGTGTATACCCAGGAAATTACATAGGAATGGTCATGGACAACTGTATGCGGACACGACCAGTCGTACATGGATAGGGCCAGGAGTACACGGGCTTGGGCATGACATGTACTCAGGCACAGACATGGGCATGATCACGGGCCATGATACACGAGTAGGACCCAGTGATGAAGGGACACATCATGTAATACCATTACACGTCGTGTACCCCTTTAAAGAAGGCTTAGAGCCCTTATCCTCTTCAACTTGGAAAAGTTTTGTTAGGGAGTGTTACCTTGATCCATTCGCTAAAGGATAGTATGGAATCACATCCTAAACATAGGATTTTGATCCCTTCAATGGTACTTCTTGGATATAGTTGTTGGAATCCTTCTATGAGACCCAGAGTGAGATCCCCTATCATCATCTTTACCTAAGTGTAGTTCTTATTATTGTTGTAACCAATACTATATAGGTGTCGATCCTATACTTAGTGGGTTATTCCAGATTATGTTTTTGGTATACCCCATGGACTTGAGTGTGATCCTCGTTTGTGTATCATTCTCTTCATAATTCCAACGTATACAGCTTCTAGAGAGACCCAATGAGCCGTACATCTCAAACAGATTCCATCAATGCTATCTGACTCATGGAACGTGTTCTTTCATACGAGTGTTATGTGGAACCTTCGAGCATGATTCCTAGACTGGAATTATGGTTGTGATTTTACTTTGATAAAGTCTGTATTTCTTGAGTATATCTAGATATTCTTATTATATTTGATGTAGACATATACCTATTCTGAGCTGACAGTTATTCTTGTTGTTATATGCTTAGTGATTTTGGGGTGTCCTACTGAGTATTGTCATACTCACCCCTGTATGGGCTTTGCCCGTACGTGTCATATCTTATGAAGATGATCGACCTTTTGAAAGAGTCCTAGAGGGACCAGGGCCATATGGAACTTAGTGAGATGGAATGAACGAGGTGTGTTCTGGAGATTACCTTGATAGGATTCCCCTTCTATACTTTTATGTTGGAACTGTTTTTAGACTCTTTGTGGTGGGCTTTTATTTGGTCCTTTTTTCTTTCATTACTTATTTTCCTACACTGGTAGAGGGATTTAGATGTATACATTCATGTTTTATCATTTTTTTAAGTTTTGGCATTGTATGGGCATGGATATGTGTGTGTGTGTGTGTGAAAGTATCTTCGTCTAAGGTCTCTCATGTTAGTGATATGCCTACTCGACACTAGTCGTTAGCCCCTGGACTATTGGAGGTGGGCTTGGGGTAGTCATGACACGAGCCCCATTGGGATAGGTCATGACAACTTTCTCCTATTTCATTCAATATTTGCATGAATATACCGAACTCCTGAACATTTCATCATATTAAATGTTTATTAATGAAAGTCAATGAGGAAGGTAATAGTGAATGATAACAGTTATCATTTGACCACTCAAACAATCATGCATAGTGGCATGGTATCACATACCATGACTTACAATATAGATAATGATGTCCAAGTGATCATCCGGAAGATCCATAAAGCTAGTGATGAGTTGCAGAAGACCAGAAGAATCTAACATGGCCACCAAAAAATGAAATAACCACATAAAAAGTGATTTGGGAAAATCATATGGTGTGTGGAAAATATTCTACTTGTTTAACACAATGAAATTATAAGAGGAGACATTAATATGTAGTGGGAGGGAAAGAGGACCAAGTAGGAGGGGTGAGGGTAGCACGGAGATGTAGAAACAAGGGCTGCTGGGAGAGGCCATGGTCAAGGGGTGGGCGTGACACAGGTTGGCATGTCAGGGTGGGAGTCATGGTCGGGGGTGGTCAAAGTTGAGATATATCTCTGATACCATGTAGAAGGAAAATAATCAAAATTCATACGTCTAAATTAGGTTAGGTTATTATCATCCAAAAATGAAGAAGGAAAGATACAAGATGGTTCATAAATACAAGTAAGTTCATTGACTAAACAAACCTTTGACCATTAAACCATATATTAAATATATAAATAACTTAATTATTCAAACACATACAAACATATGTATATACATATAGACACATGCACACAAAGATTCACTACTACAAAAATGACTTTTAACAATGCTAAAAAAAGTCATCAAAAATGCTAAAAGGAATTTTTGATCTAAGAATCATTAAAATGGGAGTCTCTTTTATCAATGATAACAAAAGCACTGACTGTTTGAAGTTTGAGTTACGTTTTTAACTTATTTTACATATTTTTATTATTATTATTTTTTTATTTCTTTTTATCTTCAAGTTTTTATTAAATAACTATTACTCAATAATAATTATCAAATTATTAATTAATACTATTTTAAAATTTATTTTAAAATTTATTTTTCACTAAATATCTTATATATTAAGTGTAAATGCGTATTTAGCCTTATAAAAATCATATTTAATAAAATATATTATATATATCAATATAAAAATATTTTTATATTAATATATTATTTTTAATGATTTAGATTTTTTTATGAAATTTATCCTTTATCTGTGCTAGTAAAAAACATTGATAAAGATCCCCTTTATCACCGCTAATAAAAAACATTGATAAAGGGGGTCTCATTAACTGTGCTAAAAACCACTGATAAAGAGGGTGCATTTATCTTCGCTAAAAAAAGTTGATAAAGGGGTTATTTTAACAATGTTTTTTTAGATCTGTTAAAAGAACATTTTATCAACGCTTTTTTTAGTGATGATAAAGGAACCCCTTTAACATCACTTTTTTTAGTTTTGTTCAAAAATGACGCTGCGTGAAGCTGTTTCTGTGATAGTGAATACACACACAACGCAATGAGAATAACCAAATTATATAAAGAAAAGAACACCAACCTTGGGTGGCCAATGTAAATTGAAATCACATTGTTCAACCTATGTAGAGGTGCATCTGCCACATTATCCAATTAATTAATAAATTCATATATACATATTCACATGCACATGTTAAAAAAAATCTTATAAATATTGGTTTTTATCGAGACTTATTTTGAGTGCTAAAAAGTGGAAAACTTTAACAGTGCTGAAAAAATATTTTATACTTATAAAGATTGGTTTTTTATAGTAGTGATTATTTTAGTTCAATATTGATAATGTCTTTGTATATGTATACACATCTAGACTTTACATGAATTCATCTTATAATTTTTACTTATATGATTATATAATAATGTTCCTTAGATGTACTGATGTTTATGGTTCATTATATAATTTTGATCATTGGTATTTTATTTTATTAGATGATGGTCCAAAGTAGTTATTCTTGATAGAATTAATAGTATAAAGAATTGATCTTTAAGAAGAAATGTTACGTTAGTAGTATTTTCCAACTTTCTTAGACATGAGTTGACTATATACAACCAGTCAGATAATATAATCAATTATTATATAAAATAGATAAATTGGTTTATAGAATGAATTATAAAATAATAATTGGCAACAATAAATGCAATATTTATTCTATACATACTAATTCATGGAAAAAATAGTCTAATGGGTAGTATTAGAAACATATAAGAATATAAAAATGTGAATTTTTTTTCCTATTTCTATAATTTTTTAACTTTCAAAATTAATGAAGATGCCAAAAATTTATAATAAAATAAAATTTTACATGTAGAATGGTGAATATAAAAAAAAGAGCTTAATTTTAAAATACTAAAACCAAAACATAGTCATATTCCTTGTGAAAAGTAAGAAAATTTTATATCTTAAAAAATGTTGGACGATAAAGGAAGAATTATTGAGGGTTAGTAAAAAAATTAAATATTATTTGTACGATATATATATTCTCATTCCAATACATTCATATTCAATTTTAAAGAAACACATAAATATTTTTTTGTTTGCACAACCTGAAATAAGAAAGTAAAAAGAATAAAACATGATAAACATGTTTAATTTACATAGATGAGATGATGTATATTATAAACTTATTAGTGTGATTGATCGATTAAACATAAAATAAAAAGCAAGTAATGAATCCACATACTTATGTGTTTTGAACAGCATTATATCTATGTTTATAAAATAAACACAATGGAAAAATTCTTTATCAATCAAAAAATAAATTGAAAAGAAACAAGAAAATAACATACAACATAGAGTACTCATGAAACATTGTCCCAAGGGAAACTGTGGTCATTTCAGTCACTAAGATTTTGGCCTCGAGTCTTCTTATGGTCCAACATTAACATAAGTATTTGCAATTAGGTCATTCCCCTCTGTGTATCCAGGAATGTGTGTTGAGGTGTGTGATTTTACCTAGAAAATGCTAGGCTCACCCACCATTTTTCCTCGGGGGTGGGGGTAGTGAAAAGGGTCGGGGGGCTTGGACCATGAGGTCTGCTGTTCAACACCCACCGGTTATAGGATTTGAATAAGGTAATTTTATAGTCTTTCAAATTAACTGCTTGAGTGAAAGGCAGCGTTGGGGGCATAATTCTTCCCAGCTTCTTCACAGGTCGCATTTGAGACCCAAGGTCTAGTACCTGTTTCGGTGGGGGAAAGGCTACGTCAGGAAGAGATTGACTTGTATGGGAGGGTTGGAGTTTCTTTTGGTAGTTTTCTATTATGTCTTATTATTTTATGTTTTCAAAAATTACAAACCTTCTTATCATTTTATGTGAAAATATAGTTTTTAAAACCTCTATGTATATTTATCAAAACATGAGTTTTAGTGATCAGATTTTAAGAATTACAATTTTATATGAAAGAAAAAATGTTTATTTAACTTTTATTCAACTATGATGAAGCTTAATTATATCTCTATGATGGTCACATTTTGTTCTGAACATGATACATACTTTTGGAATAAACAATATTTTTTTCATATTGTGTTGTTAGGTTTTCTTTGGTTATTATTTTATAACATGAGTAATATAGCTCATATTCTTACACAACTTGTTCTATTGTAAATAAAACACATTTATCTACTTTTAATTTAAATAAATGTAAGCCTAAATTTATTGTTTAGGTGGTGCTCTATATTTATGAAAATCATACAATAGTTCTCTAATTCTGGATTTTACAGAATTCAAAATCCTTTTTGTTTCTTTGATATCTCATTAAATAGTTTATTTTATTGGGTTTTTAATTTTTTTTAAAAAAATGGGATAGGGTTCCATATATTTTTTAAAAAGGATCCCAATATGTATGAACCTCATTCACACATGTCCCCTCACCAAGAAGCATGAACCCAATTCATGCTTCCTATGTGAGTTATATGAAGGAAGTGTGAACGGGGTTTACGCCTCCCTCTAGATTTTTAATTAAAAAATCATTAAATGTTATAAAAACTAATTAAATTTAAATACATATTAATTATAATATAATAAATATGTATAAAATATAACTAAATATAAATAAACATTAATACACATTAATTAAATAATCAAAAATATTAATAATAGTGTTCATTGCCATTTTGATCAACTGGGCTAATTCTTGGTGCACTGCTCGATCACCAGTAGTGTTAGTTCATCATTTTCTTCAGCAGATCCATACATCCAAATTTATTTCCAACTCAATATATCAATATGTTAATATATCTACTTTACATTACCAAAAATTCATTCCACTTCATCTCCTGTATATTAATAGGAAGTAAAAAAGTTCAAGGGAAAAAGATATTAGTTCATACTTAAGAAATGTTTCATCCATTATTTCACTCTAAATATACATCAGCCATGCTCAGTCTAGAAAACAATAGGATTTGATTTGGGAAACAATTTTTTCCTCTACCAACTGGTCATGATACCACATGAAATGAGAACTCGTGTACTTATCATCAAGGGTAATCCAATTTTATTTCAGGATGAAGATATTAAATGAGATATGAAACTTTTATTAGAACAATCAACCTAAAACTCATGCACTCACTTTAAAAAATATATCAAAAACATTCAAGTGAAATAAGAAGGATAAGAAGCCTTTGAGCGTATTCATACTTAAACTTTTATTATGTCATTGATTAATTCAATTACAACCCCTTTTTATTGAGTTTTTTTCTAACAAAGGAAAAGATATTTAGAAAAATATACCTTTTTAAATAACATGATCTTTTTAAACATTCTGTGGTAATTATATTTGATTCTAATTGATATACTAATTCTGGTAGTAATCTCATATTTCTTCATTTACCTCCCCCTTAAGGGAAACACTCATAAACATCTTTATAATGGTGTATCTCTTCAATAATGGTTTTCAAGATGTTCCAATATTGAGAATACACTAGAATCCATGTTTGAATTATGATTGGCTATATTTGAAAATTTATATAACTTCACCAAGGATGATCTTATTCAATAATAATTCTTCAGGATACCAAAAATATGATCAAACCATGATGATATCTTCTTTATACTTATTTTCTAGGATATGATAACACATTCTTAAAATTCATCAATGATGACCCTATTTCATATTTGTATTTTAAAACCAATTCAGAAGTCATTCAAGTATGATAAATTCTAGGAGTTTACATCCAATTTAAAATCATTGAGATTAATAATATTTTTTAAGATTTCTTCATATTTACAAATCTTTTCATCCAAAGTCTTTTGAATTCAAAATAATTAATATTATTAATATTTATTAATAAATTTAATAATATTATATATTATACATATATAGATAATAATACTAAGTACCTGTATGAATAGAAAATAGTAATTATTTATTTTGGTAGATAATTTGATAATAGTATGTCACTTATTTAAAAAAAGAATATAACTCTATAAATGATAACAGTAAGGAACATACAAAATGTATCATAAATATACTATCAACCTAATATATTCCTTTGGCGTGGATGCTCCTATATCCCATAGCCAGGCATATACTATATGTGTCCACACTGTGTTTGTCTATGTCTCCACTCTGGCTTACATTGATCCTATATATCATCATTAGTAGCAACCTCTTAATCCTCTTATGTGATAGGCGGTGGATGTAAAGTCTCACCACATGTACCCAGTCCGACCTCTAAGGATAGTGGATGCTGGATAGAACTCTCGCCAATATATGAAGAATATGGTTGTTGTGTTGTAGATGTCTACATATCAAGGAGTAATAAAGCATCCAGCTCAGTCCAGTCAACATATATATCTACCTTTGGCTGTGACTGAGAAGCTATAGAAGCATCTGACTGATCTTGATGAATACCCTCCTCCTATAGAACATCATCATCCATAATAGGATTTTAATCCCTTGGTACATCTATATCAGGCTCAGCAGCCTCAGCATCATGTGGTGGATCAAATAAAATTCTACGATAAATCTTTTCCATCGAAGGAAGAAACTCTACCACAACGCTGTGAAAATATGTCTGGTCAAATGTGTCACCCTCTACTGGAACAGACATGTGGAGTAGATGAGTGATGCGAGTATCCTAAGAAAACAAATTCCACTGTAAAGTAATGTTAATAAAAAAATATGTTCAACAGTGGAAAGAATATTTAATACCAACTGATGAAATCCTCGTATGTGTTGTGTCATAAATCTGACTGGGGATATAGAGTACCAGGATGCATAATCTAGTTAATCCAATAAATGCAAGTGTATTTTCCCCACACCTCATAACCGAGACTCTAATAGTATATCCCATAGATCCATATATGTGGCATGATATCTCCTCTAATCAAGGTCTCTCTTCCCTGGAATCTTCAAGGAATGTAGTGAAGGTAACTGACTGGGAGAGTGAGCAACAGGCTGAAAAAATCTGAACTACCTCGTAACTCTATCAGTTTGATTCCACTCAACAATATGAAAATGATTCAATGGAACCATGTAGGAGCTGGTAACAACCATCTTCGTACAATACTTTGGAATACTCTAGATGATATCATCAGTATATGGCATCCATGTAATATGAAAGAAAAAAATGAATAATAAATTATTAAATGAAGAGATGTACAGTAAAGAATAAAGATTTAACAATATAAATAATAATCACTTACATTGTCTGGTTAAAGGTTGTCCAACATAAGTCTGTAGGTGTGGACGTCGTGTCTGACGATATCTACATGCTGATGTGCCTAACTCCACTTATAGATAACATTTTTATAGTTACATTTCATAATAGAAAGTTATATAATTAAGTTATACATTAGAGTGAAGGAATAACATACCATCATCCATTTGGAACCTCTACTACAATATATATAGGAAATGGCGCACAAGTATGTAAATCTAAGCAAGGGATGTGCTCCCAAACCCATATCTATAGAAGAACAACGCATCTTGTGATATGCATCTTATCAATGCGAAATGCGCTGCACAGTGCCCTATATGTATATGCAAGATAAGAAGACCCCCATCTATACCGGCCTGCCTGGTCCAAATCCTCTTGAAAAGGTAAATACATCAGATGTAAAAAAGTAGTGGAGTGATCAATAAAAAGTGTTCCACTGATCAGCCTCAAAATATAAGCATGTGCAAATCTCAACATGATAATCTCATCATCATCCTCTAATAGATGTGTGAAGAGATGGTCTAACCAAGGCATGCATAATCTACCACCGATGGTGGACCTTCCATCGGTCTGCCAATTCTCCTAAAAATTTAATAATTATTCCACCCAAAATATATTCTCTTGAATAACTAGTGGCAGAATAAATGTGATCAGGCATACATGAATAATTATTAAACTACAGTCAGGAATAATATTTATTCAACTTATTAAATAAAAAATCATTTAACTAAAATGCTGGATACACTTGGTGTGTGGCCCTCTAGGCCTCTTTCTCAGTGACATTAGGTGAACCTGTCTAAAGTCCAAGGTTAGCATCTAACAACATATCAAGACACCTATAGAGAAAGAAGTTAATGTTGCAATGACATGTCACCTTATATGAATGCTTACCATGTAATATAATCCATTTATCACAATATATCTAATCGAGCAAGTTGCATGCTAGTTCCATCAATCTATATGCTCAATATCTCTTTCTTTGACATTCTAGAAATAGAACTTGCTTATTGATCACCATGGTTATGGATTTATTTAGGAAATATCATTTCCATCAAAGGGCATGAGATATTATCTTTTGTTAAATAATAGAATAGATAAATACTTTCTTACATTATTCATTAATGAAATATTACTCATGACGCACCCAACATATCCTACCTTGCTGAGAACATATGTCATCACGGTTTTCATCAATACATTTAAGTGTGAGAATAATAATATCCATTAATAATAATCTTAAAGTCTAAGGACCAATACACACATCCATAGATAGGAATATCCAATGACACTTATAAATATGGATTTTCTATTATTGGGTCTCATTCTCCCAGATGAGTGTTATATCAAACCTTCGAGCAAGATTCATGTACTGGCATTATGGTTTTAATTTTACTTTGAGATTGTTCATCTTTCTTGAGTATATCTGGATATTCTTATTATATGTGATGTATACATATACCTGTGTTGAGTTGATTGTTATTCTTGTTGTTATATTATTAGTGATTTCGGGGTGTCCAATTGCATATTTCCATACTCACCTCTGTATGGTATTTTCCCGCATGTGTTATGTCTTATGCAAGAATCAACCTTTTGACGGAGTCCTAGAGGGACTAGGTCCAGACAGAACTTAGTGAGCCAGACTGAATGAGGTGTGTTTTAGTGGTTACCTTGATAATAGTCCCCTTTTATACTTTTAGGTTGGAACTGTTTTTATACTCTTTGTGGTGGGATTTCATTTGGCCCGTTTTCTTTCAGTACTTATTGACCTGCTCTGATAGTGGTATTTAAATGTACGAATGCATGTTTAATAAATTATTTAACTTTTTGGCATTGTATGGTCTTAGAAATACGTCAGTTTGTACAGGTACCTTAGGCTAAGGCCTCCCATTTGAGTGATATGTATACTTGATTCTAATCATCAGCCCCTGGCATATTGGAGGCAGGCTTGCAACAGTCACGCCATGAGCCCCATTGGGACAGGTCATGATAACTTCCTCCAAGTTCATGCAATAATTGAATGAATACACCAAACTCATGACCATTTCATCATATTAAATGTTTATTAATGATATTAAATGTGGAAGGTAATCTTGAATGACAACAATTATCATTCAACCACCCAAACAATCATGCACAGTGGCATGGTATCACATACCATGCCTTACGATATAGCTAATGATGTTCATGCTATCATCCACAATATCTTTGGAGCTAGATATGAGTTTCATAAGAGAGGAAGAATCTGACATGGCCACCAAAAAATGATAAAACCACATCAAAAGTGATCGGAAAAACTTAGAAGGTGTGTATAAAATATGATACTTGTTTAACACAACACAGTCATAAGTGAAGGCCTTAAGAGGTGGTGGGAGGGAAAGAGGACCAAGCAGGAGGGGTGAGGGTAGCACAAAGATGGTGAAATAAGGGCTGCTGGGAGAGGCCATGGTCAGGGGGTGTTTGTGACATGCAGGTCGGCACGTCAGGGTGGGAAAAGTTGGGATATATATTTAATACCATGCATAAGGAAAATAATTAGAATTCGTACCTCTAAATTTGTTCTGGTTAATATCATCCATAAATGAAGAAGGAAAGACACGAAATGGTTCATAAATACAAGTAAGACCATTCACTAGACAACCATTGACCATTAACAGCACTAGCATGCCCCCTTTAACAGCAATAGTCACCCCCTTCACTGGCCAGTGCACCCCTACCTCCCCTTGGATTTGAACCTGAGACCTCTCTTTTGCACGTCTGGACCCTTACCACTCCTCTATGTTGATTTGTTCTATATTTTATGATATATTTATTTATTTATACATATATAGTTATATTTTTTATCCATATATTTATTTTTATATTAATATATATTTATATGATTATTTTTAAATACATTTATAAAATATGTTTTGTGAGTGTGTGTGTGTTTATAAAAAAATAAAAAAAATACATACATACATACATACATATATTATATATGTGTATCAATAAATATAATTAAACATATTTTTATTTATTTAAATATATTATATATTAATATTTATATACATATATTAGAATATATAGATAATATATATCATTTTGTTAATGCATACACACAAATACACACACACACACGCATATTATATAGGCATATAAATATTCATATATTTTTATTTTAAATAAAATGGATATTTTTTATTATTTAGATATGGTCTATATATTTATAAAGATATTTTATATCTAAATATGCTTACATATTTATTTATAAAATTAAAATTTTAAGTGTAAATATATAAAAATATGTATATATATGTATAAACTTAATTATAAATAATAGTAAATTATGAAAAATGACAAAATTTGAATGTCATAATATCCTTATGAGTTTAAGCCTTAAAAATAAATTGAGTTTCCACTAAAAAAGATAAGAAGACCCCTTTAAACGATATTGAAATTCCATCAAATGTTAAAAATTGGGATACCCTAACTAAAAACTCAGTTTTGCAGGACTTCTGGGCCTTTTTTCCCATGAAAAATGTGATTGGGGTTTCCTAGTGTAATTAGGGCATAGATATTTTCAAGATCTTGGATTTGATATGTGGTAGATCTCAAATAAACATTCGAATCAAAATTTGTGACATTTTGAAGTTTGAGTTATGGTTTCAACTTATTTTATATCTTTTATTGATTTTTTTGATTTTTTGTATCTTCAAATTGTTATTAAATAACTATTACTCAATAATAATTAGAAAATCATTAATTAATATTATTTTTAAAATTATTTTATAATCCATTTTTCACTAAATATCTTATATATTAAGTGTAAATATGTATTTATCCTTACAAAAATCATATTTAATAAAATATATTATATATATCAATATAAATATATTTTTATGTTAATATATTATTTTTAATGATTTATAATTTTTTTATGAAATTTACCCTTTATCAGCGCTAGTAAAAAAACACTGATAAAGACCCTCTTTTATCACTACAACTAAATAAACACTGATAAAGTGGATCCCTTTAACAGCGCTAAAAACGATGATAAAGGGAGTGTCTTTATCAGTGCTAAAAAAATGTTGATAAATGAGTTCTTTTAACAATACTTTTTTTAGTGCTGTTAAAATAATCTTTTATCAATTTTTTTTAGCAGTGATAAAAACACCCCTTTAATGACACTTTTTTAGTGTTGTCAAAGAATGACACCACATGAAGCCGTCACACATGATGCGGTGAGAATAACCCAATTATATAATGAAAAGAACACCAGCCTTGGGTGGCTGATGGAAATTTAATTCACAATGCTGGACCTATGTAGAGGTGCATCCACCACCTGATCCAAGGATCTCATCAAATCATATATGCATGCACATGGTAAAAACAAGTGGTTATAGAGATTGGTTTTTATCAATACTTGTTGAAAAGTGGAAAACTTAAATGGTGCTAAAAAAATATTTTACACTTATAATGATTTTTTTTATAGCAGTGATTATTTTAGTTCAATATTGATAATGTCTTTGTATATGTTATGCACATCTAGACTTGACATGCATGCATCATATATTTTAAACTTATATGACTATATAAAAATGTTCCTTGGATGGATTGGTGTTTATTATTAATTATATAATTTTGATCACCGGTCTTCTATTTTATTAGATGATGGTCTACA
This sequence comes from Viscum album, assembly GCA_963277665.1. Lineage (NCBI taxonomy): Eukaryota > Viridiplantae > Streptophyta > Magnoliopsida > Santalales > Viscaceae > Viscum > Viscum album. The sequence goes on from OY728152.1 coordinate 1,399,997,592, forward strand.
ATAGTTATTCTTGACAGAATTAATGGTATAAAGAATCGATCTTTAAGCAGAAATGGCCTGTTAATAATATTTTCCAACTTTCGCGGGCATGAGCTGACTCTATACAACCGGTCGGATAATATAATCAATTATTATAGAAAATATATAAAGTGGTTTATAGAATTAATTATAAAATAATAATTGGTAGCAATAAATCTAATCTTTATTCTGTACATGCTAAATCAGGGAAAAAATAGTCTAATGGGCAGTTTTAGAAATGCATAAGCCTATAAAAAATCGATTTTTCCCCCATATTCCCATAATTTCTGAACTTTTAAAATTAATTAAGATGCCATAACTTTATAATAAAATAAAATTTTACATGTAAAATGGTGAATATGAAAAAAATAAGCATAATTTTAAAATACTAAAACCAAAACAAAGTCATATGCCTTGTGAGAAGGAAGAAAATTTTATATCTTAAAAAAAATGTTGGATGATAAAGGGATAATTTTTTAGGGTTGGTAACGAATTAAATGTTATTTTTACAATATATATATTATCACGCCCAGACATTCACATGCAATGGTAAACAAACGCATATTGGGAAGAGATTGACTTGTGTGGGAGGGTTGGATTTTATGTTGGGATTTTGTTGTTATTTCTTATTATTTTATGTTTTTAAAAATTAAAATCCCTCTTATCATTTTATGTGAAAATATTGTTTTTAAAACCTCTATGTATTTTTATTATAACTTGAGTTGTAGTGATCAAATTTTAAAAATTCCAATTCATATGAAAGATAAAAATTTTATTTAACTTTTATTCAACTACAATGAAGTCTAGTTCTATCTCTATGATTGTCACATTTTGTTTCGAGTGTGATACGTACTTTTGGTATAAACAATATTTTTCTCCTTATTGTGTTGTTAGGTATTCTTCGGTTATTCTTTTATAACTTGAGTTATATAGCTTGGATTCTTACACAACTTGTTCCGTTGGAAATCTAACACATTTATATACTTTTAATTTGAATAAATGGAAGTCTAAATTTATTTTTTAGGTGGTGTGCCAAATTTCTAAATATCATGTAACAATTTTGGAATTCTGGATTTTTTAGAATTCAAAATCTTTTTTGTTTCTTTGATATCTCATTCAATGGGTTATTTTATTTCGTTTTTTATTTTTATTTTTTAAAAACAGGATAGGGTTCTAGGTATTTTTAAAAAAGGGCCCCGAGATGTGTGAATCTTGTTCACACGTGTCCCCTCACTTGGAAGCGTGGACCTCATTCATGTTTCCTATGTGAGTTGTATAAAGGAAGCGTGAACGGGGTCCATGCTTCCCTCAGAATTTTTAATTAAAAAAATTATTAATAGTTATAAATACTAATTAAATATAAATACATATTAATTAAAAAATAATTAATATGTATAAAATATTAATAAATATATATAAATATTAATACATACTAATTAAATAATAAAAAATATTAATAATAGTATTCATGATCATTATCATGACCCGCCTTCTTCAAGATGAGGGAAGGGATAACAAGATGTTGAGACCTTCCTTCCTCAAGATGAAGGAGAGATAATGACCCCCAAGTCCCACCTCTAATAGGCCATTGGGTGACGACTAGCACCATGGGTAGGTAAACATTCACACAAGATGGGTGACATTACCCTTTTTAATGAAAACAAGTTTGGGAGATAAGATGTATCCACCTCAAACAACTCCAAGACACATATATATAAAGAAACCAAAATCCATCCCACGTGCATGTTTAAAGTAAAACTGCTAGAAATAAAAGGAAAAATCCAATGTAAGTATCAAAATAAAACTAAGCAACGACACATCAACCACCACCAACATCTGAGCTAGTAAGGTCCAATACAGTTCGTGTAATCTCCCAGGAAACCTAAAAACAATTTTATATATGGGGGCCACTACCAATTTTGGAGAGTGATTAGTGGAGGTTGTTTTCACCAGAGTCCGTTATCGGCAACAAATCCATAGATCAACGTCTTCCTTGGTTGGAAGCTAACTCAGGATACTTTGAAGTAACCGGTGGAAGAGGATTTCAGGGTTAGAGGAACTACCTAAGCCTCCAAAGAAAAATGTGTGTTCCCTTATCAATATAACGGGATCAAATCACATGAGTTTGGAAGAGAGAAATCTGTTGTAATCTGTGTGTTGTAAATCCTCCAACGAGACGGAGATAGAAATAAATTGGTCCCTGTTTTTCCCGTGGATGTAGGCTTCAAGCTGAACCACATTAAATCCTCCTGTTCTTTTCATTTTTGTGTGATTTTTGTTGCCACGCACCTCCATTGTGCCCTTACAAGTGGTATAAGAGGGAGCCGGAGTGAGAGAGTTCAAAGGGGTGAGGAGACGACGAGTTTTCCAGTGACTAGAAAATTGAAAGTTTTTGGAAAGTTTTTTCTGAGCCCAGATTCGTGAAGAGGATGACGAGATGATTCCAATGGCATAAGCATTATTTAAAACAGAGTTAAAACGAGCTCTGTAGAGCCGGTCAATGTTCTAATCAAACCATGGGTGAATTAAAACCCACTTTTAGAGAATATGATATTGTTCATGATGCTGGAAAGATCCCATCAGTTGATCTGGTGTGCCATGTTAGCTCCACATCATCATACGATCTGGACCATTGAATTTGTTTTGGTAATATCTCAACCATTCTGACTCCCATTTCGACGATTCATGAGTCTATTCCCACTATTTCAACCATTCCAGATGCATCCGTACAGTTATATTTTCAAAATTAACACTCCATTGGGTGGTGTCAAAGGGGTGCGACATCGATGGCGGTGATCGTGTTTTGTGACAACAACGATGGCTGGTGGCAGAGCACTACCAAAATTTGAGATTGAGAAGTTCGATGGTTGGAAAAATTTTGGTTTTTGGAAAATCACGGTGAAAGATATTCATGTGAAATAGTGATGATCAGACCAATCATTAGAAAAAATCCTTAGATAACCAGTGCCAATGATTGGGAAGAGCTTGAGATGTGGGTCGTCAACACAATTCGACTGTGTCTGGCGAATGAGGTAAAAGACTTAGTATTGGATGAGATATCACTAAAAGAGATCTGGAAGACGTTGGAGCAACGATATATGGTGAAGTTTCTCACCAAAAAATTATTCTTAAAGAAAAAATTGTACCAGTTGCAGATGGATGAGGGAATAAATTTATTGGATCACACCAACAAATTCAACAAGATCCTCACACAATTATTGGGGCTCGGAGTGAATTTTGGAGAGGAAGACAAATCACATTTTCTTTTGTCATATCTACCAAGTTCATTTGATGGCCTTCTAACTGCATTGCTTGTGGGGAAGGAAAAATTGAAGCTGGATGAGGTGATGGCGTCACTTCAAGATTCAGAGGCATTCCGAAGACCTGTGATGCATTCAGATGAGAAAATCATGGTGATGTGGGATGATCAATATGGTAGGATCCGACATCAGAAGTCATAAGTTAAAGAATGGAATCCAAAATTGAGGGGATGTGATCCTAGAGAAATCACGTGTTTTTTATGCGATAAAAAGTTCACTATAAAAGTGATTTTGGAGAGAGAAAATGGTACATTGTTGGGAAAGAGAAAGTTGAAGAGAAGGATGTGAACATCACAGAATTATCGATAGATGTTAAAGTCTGTGTAACAATGGGAACCTCGCACTTAGATGGTAGAGTTGAACGGGGAGAAGTGCAGTGTCATTACTACAAAAGATACAGGAACGTGAAGTAGGAATGTCATTTTTTTAAAAAGAAGAACAAGCAGGCTCAAAATCCAAAGGAAGACGGATGAGTTTTAGATTCAAGGATCTCAACAAACATATGCATAACCAAATGTGCATTTCATACCTTTCAGTAGGTGCGAGATTCGGTGATACTTGGTGATGGGTCAATATGCAATGTTCGAGGAGTCGGTATGGTAAAATAGAAGCCACCTGATGGAGGAGTATGAAAACTTACTGATGTGAAATTTTGTTCTGAGGATGAGATAGAACCTTGTATCATTAATTAGGCTCGATGCAAGAGGATACAATATTTACATGGAAAGTGGAGTGTTGGAAGTATCATGTCACACCTGTTTTTATTTATTTAGTTTATTTATTTTATTTATCTTAAAGTCGGGTGATTTTTCTTGTGTGCGGGCGAGTCCGGTCTAAAATTTTAATGTTTGGATGAGTTTATGATTTGGAATAGTGCGTGAACACCATACGATTGTGACGTGTAGCCCGTTTTCAGTCCTCTTGGGTACCGTACGGTGCGTGCGTACCTCGCGGTCATTCAGTTTTAACGTTATTAAATTCATTCGTTGAGCGGATTAATATATATATATATATATATATATATATATATGATTACATAGGTGTATAAATATGTATATGAGTATATATGTTTATACATTATTATTATTATTATTATTATTATTACTATTATTATTATTATTATTATTATTTTTATTTTTAACGTAATGTGCATATATGTATGTTTATATGTGTATATATACACGTATGCTGATAAATATATATTTCATAACATTATATGTTTATGCGTAAATGTGTTTATGCATATGAGTATATATATGCATATATGTTTATAATATGTTATGCATGTTCATATATGTATGTTTATAATTTCTTTTTTTTTATGTAGGTTTGTCTATATATGTTTATATATATATGTGCATATATGTCTGTAATTATAATAATAATAATAATTATTATTATTATTATTATTATTATTAATATTACTATTATTATTATTATTTTTATCAACCTTTTTTTTATTTACTATCTTATTCTATTTTATTTATTTATTTTATTTTACTTTATTTTATTTATTTCTTCTTTTTTATTTCATTTTATTTACCCCTTTTATTCTTTATTTTATTATTATTATTATTATTATTATTTATTTTTTTATTTTTTTATTATTATTTTTTTTCTTTCTTTTTCTCTCTTCTCCCCCTCTCATCTGTAACCCTAAGCGCTGCCACCCTTTTTTTTCCTTTCTTTCTTTTTTTTTCTCCTCTCCCCCTCCTCTCTCTTTCTCTCTTCCCTCTTTCTTTCTTTCTTCTTCCTCCGCGCGAACCGCTCCATCTCGGCCCTCCTGCGCATTCCGGCCGTGCCTCCTCCCTCCGCCTCCCGTCCGGCTTCCCTCCTCCGGCGGCGTTCCCTCCGGTCGCCGCGCCTCCTCCTTCCCTCGCTGTGCGCGACCCGGCCCCCACCTTTCCCAGCCACCGGCCGCCGCACCTCCTCCCTCCTCCGGCCTCCTCCGGTGTCCCGGCCTCCACCCGTCGACCGCCAGCCGACCTCCACCTCCCTGTCCGTGCGCCCTCCTGCAGCTCCCCGCACTGCGCGTCCCGGCCGTCCATCCAGCAACACAACAACCTCCCCCGCCCCTATCTCCCTTTCTAGACTTCTCCCTCCTCCGGTCGAAACCCCCTGCCAGCATTGCCCTATAAACCGCCCCCTGGCCAACCTCCGGCGCCCGGCCATCTCCGGTAGCACCTCTCGGCTCCTACCCGCTACGGTCGCGCAGCCTCCGGCCAGCTCGTCCCGGTCGCGCCGCCTCCGGCCAGCCGCCTCCGGCCGCACCGCACTCGCCCTGCCCTACTCGCCGCACCCGTCACATTCTCTTTGACCCGTAGGCCTCCCGCAGCGTCCATGTGCTGCCCGGCTAGCCACTCGTAGCGCCGCTACACTGTCCGGCACCACTGCTCCTGTTCGCGTGACTAGTCGCGCGCCTCGTTCCTTCTAGGTGTCCACCGAACACTTGCCGCCGAAGGCGTGCGTGTTGGGATCACCCATTTCACCTGCTCTGGCGTCGAGGTGTGGTTTTCTTTGATTTTACATGGATTATTTTATGTCAATGTTTATATATCTATTAGTTATTTTTGCGTTCCTGATTCATATAAATTATTTAAAGTCAGCGTTTTTGTGTTTTAGTTGTTTTGCATTTGTTGCAGCGTGATTGGTGAGGTTAGTGTTGTTTCTTCATTTGGAAAGTTAATTTGGCATATTTGTGATTAATGTTCTTGATGTGAAGTTTAATTTTTTTTTAGTGAACTTAGTTTTGGTTTTATACCTTGTAACACATACATGCGAATTAAGACGCATTTTTATGGAAACTGGTCATAAGTTGTTTATTTATTTTTTTATATAAATTGTGCAATTGGTTTATCTAACCGTGCAAGGGGTGCGATTTTTTTAGTGGGACTTAGGTGCGTGTTTGATCAAAAGCGTGTTTTTGAATGAGTTTAGTTTGTGTAAAGTTGCGAGTTACTTTTTGAATCTTATTTCATAATTTTTAGAGTGGTTTAGTAATTGTGTGGATGATGTGAAGAAGGTTTTGTTTTTTTTGTCCAGGTGGTTCTTTTGCGCGGGTTGTCTGCTTGTATTGTTTTAAGTCAAGTGGTTATGTGTTTTTAGTTGCTGTGCGTTTATTGCAGCGTGTTGGCGAGGTGACTCCGTGACACCAGGGTCATCAGCTTGCGCGTACTTGTACGTCTGTGCGAGGTGTGTCGCGTCGCCATGTTCGAGCTGCGAGTTGAGGTAGGTCCCCACTGCACATGCCTTTGAATTTAGAATTTACTTATTTCTTGTCATTTATTTAATTTTCATCAAATTGGAAGTAGTATTAAAATATTATTATTTTTAGAGTAGTTATATTGTTGGAATTGGAACTGCTTCTTTCTCTGCATCGTACCGAAAGCTTTTTCATGATTAGTTGTTGCGCAATAGTGAAAATGCCCCTTTGGCCCTTATGTTTGCGCTTCAGAATTAAAATGGTGATTTGGTCTACCAAAATGATATTTTAAATGTGTTTTCTGGTTTTAAATGTGACAACTTCTGATCCTTCTTTTGAAATTGATTTGGTATTGAATAAGTACATGAGGCCCATTTGGTACTTTTAATGAAATTAATGTTTTGAAAAGTCTCTTTGGAGTGATCTTTTGTGTTTGTTGATTTGGTGAGCTGAGTATGTGATGCTTGTGCATCTTGACTATTTTTACATTATGGATGCACTCCTCTTTTATTATATGTGTTGACATGGGAACCTGGCATATTGAGTGAATTTTCTGAGAACGATTGCTGCACTAGTTTAGATCACGCACTGGCTAGTGGCCCCATAGCAGGGGAATACTGAGTTATTGCTGCTATGGGGATTGGGCCCCTCGGTTAGGCCATGCAGGGCTATGCCGGGCGTTAGGGCGTTATGACTTCATCGAGTTAGGTCATGCCTTCAGGATGAGTCAGATGTATAGTATGTTCTGTTTTGTTCACGATCTCCTAGGTTCGACCCATGTCTCTTTTAGTGTTTATTTGTATATGGCAGACGATTGAGAGGTCGAGTTTGGATGCCGACCCTTGTGTTCCACTTTTTCTCGTTGCCCTTAGTGTGTGTCGTGTGTGATTTTATTTTTGACTAACAACTAAAGTTTGGTTTTCTAATTGTTCTCAAAATGTTTAAAATGCCATTCACCTGTTCCTTTCAACATTAAACTTCTTCTAAATTAAAAAGGGAAATGGATTGTTACTTATTTTCAAAATGGAAAGTGTGTGTGTATGAAAACCTATATTTTCTATAATGTAGTTCAAACTAGAAGTTGGTAAATTATTATTTTAATGGTAGTGCTTTGGGAATAGATTTATCGGGCTAGCCTACTGAGTTTTAATACTCACACCTATAGCGTTTTCTTGTTTTTAGTTTCTGTTGCAGGTTTGACTCGATCTTGCTCGCCGTGGACGAGAGTTGGTTGTAGTTTGATGATCGACTCTCGGGGTCGTGAGGAGTTTGGTTTGAGGACAGGTTAGTTATGTTTTTGGCTGTTTTATTTTATTTTCGTTTCTTTATTTCTGCTTCTTAGTAAATTTTATTTGGAGAAATCGTTCCCACGTGTACTCCGTGATGCCCTGGTGCTTGTCTCCAGCCCGGGAGGATCGGGAACGCCTCTCGGGACATGCCGCGGACCGATTCGGGTGACCGGTTCAGGGTCGACCCAGGTTGGTTCGTGACAAAATGGTATCAGAGGAGGTCGGCTCCTGAGCAGACCTTGTTTTTCAGAGCGCCCATTTCTATTTGGAGTTGTCATGGTAAAGGGAGTAAAGTTTCTCGGACTCGAGGTGGGGGAACGGGAAGGACGTCATGAACCCTTGCTCGTTCTAAACCTCGAGTTACCATGAGATGTCCGGGTTGTTAGTGTCTTTTGGGTCTTCTGGATTGTTTTATGTTGGGGAAATGAAAAGGGAGTTGGGGAAGTAGCTTCATGAGCTGACAGGGCCTGGAAAGCCTTGTGGAGCCGGAGACTTCACCCTACAATTCTCTCAGTGATGATGGTATGGCTGACGTATGGCTGCCAACCATATGGTCAAGTCACCCATCATTACTAGTTTCCCCCTTTAGTGAATGTGGTTTTCCTTCATTTTGAAACTCATTGAGTAATGTTGAATTTCAAATGGTATTGGTTATGTTTTGATCAAGTTCCTCGTTTCTTTGTTCTGTAGTGTTCACCCCCACGAAGGCTCGATGGATGCTCAATGTGTAGCTTCAGGTGGTGCATCCTCAGTTAATCCTCCAGTTGGTCAGCCCATCGATTATGTTTTGGAGTTCCGGAAGTTGAACCCTCCTCTCTTTTATGGACAAGCAGGGCCTCTTGAGGCAGAGGAGTGGTTACAGAAGATTGAGAGGAAGTTCAGTTCCATTGGTCTACCTGAGTCATTAAAGGTGAAGTTGGATACCTTCATGATTGAAGGTCCAACCTGGAAATGGTGGAAGTTCATGTCTCGGAACAAGCCTGGGGAAGATTTGACATGGGAGTTTTTCAAGTCATCGTTCATCCAACAACACTTCTCTGGGTTGACGAAGCTGAGGAAGAGGATGGAGTTGTGTTGTCTCCAGCAGGGCGTTGAATCGGTACTGGATTTCTATCGACATTTTGTATACCTAGTTCCGTATAATCAGTGGTTTTTTGAAAATGATCCCGGGAAGGCTTGACAATTTGAGTCTGGACTCCGACCTGAGCTGCGTTCGAGAGTGGAAGAGCTCAACCTAACCACCTTCTCGGATGTTGTCGAGCAAGCCTTTCTTGCTGAAGCTGAGCTAGTAGGAGGACTTGAGGTGGTGAATCCTCCAGCTTTGGGAAGAATTTCATATGATGCTAGTAAGAAGAGTAAGAAGTAACCTGACGCTGGTGGTGCTGGTAGAGGAATCAAGAGGCCTTCAGACCTACAGTCATCTTCTTCACAGAGCAATGTTGTGATCTGTCACCAGTGTGGTAGGCAGGGTCACAAAAGGCCGACATGTCCAAGTGCTCCAAGACCCTGCCACACCTATGGACGTATGGGTCACTTGAAGAGATTTTGCTGAGGTGTTTCCAAGAAGCGCGCTAAATCCAGACCTGGATCGTCGAAGGTCACTTCATCCCATCAGCAGGAGTAGGGAGATGTTGGCGGATGAGGTTGATGTTTTCTTCTTGTAATGTTTCTTGGATGTAGTAGTCGTTACCTGTACTGTTTTGTGGTGTTCTTTTCTTTCAGTCGAAAGAATGGTTGTGGCTAAACTCTTTTAATCCATTGATCTTATGGATGTGTGATTGTTAAAAAAATTCTGGTTCTGGTGTCATGCTTCTGGGGTTTCATAAACCTGACTGCGAAGCCAGAAGATGCTTCATTCATCAGAGCTCCAGCCACAGGTCTCGGAGTGAAGCTAGCGCGTAGTCGGGGGAACTCCAATGAAAGGTGAAGTCTTTCGGCAGGGTGTTGTTCTCAGTAAGTGCACGCAGTCAGAATCATTTTTCCTCATTATTCTTAGTTTATGTGTAATAACTTCCTGGTCATGTCGTTGCTCTCATTTATTAAGAGCTGCTCGCTTTATGCTTTCCGAGTGGGGGTGGTGTGTTGGACAGGGCCCCCCCTCCCACCCGTGGGCAGTGATGGTTGGTGATAATGCTGGGAGGTCCTCCTATTCTTCTCTTCTCGAAAGCTTTATGGTGGGGAGTCCATTCGACCTCCCTATGTTGAAAATTCTTGTGATCATGAATTTTGTCTCAAGTGATGGCGTTCTGGTCCTATTCCGGGAACTGACTTGACACTTGTGGTGGAAATAACCGTCATGGGTCTCGCTAAATTCAATTTAGCTTGTTTCTTATGGTGGGGAGTCCGTTCAGACTTCCTGTGTCAATCTCCCAGTTTTGTTCTAGGTTTTGGTTGGGTTATGGTTGGTCTTATTTGGAACCACAAAACTCTATTTTCTTCTTTTGGTAAGGAGTTGGGGCGTGAGAGTTCCAGTGCCATATTGGAGTAAGGTTTTAAGAGATACACGTTGGATGTGGTTTTGACCTTTTTGTTAGTTTCAAAAGAGTCGTCGTGTTTTTATTGGCGTTGTTCCGGATGTTGTGTTGTAAGGTTGAATTGAGGATGAAGTAATTGTTTGAGTCCGGTTGAATGGTGTTAAGGTGTGTGTATGTTGGGCCTCAATTTACTATTTTTAAAGTTCTTTGTCCTTTGAAGCGAACAACTGGAGGTGGTCACACTTTTGGGGGCGGGTGACACTTAGCGGGTAATTAGTTCATATTATATGAGTTCTTTTGGTTTATCGCTCCCCTTTTAGGGAGTGTTTTAGAATCTTTTTGTTGTCTCTCTTTAGATATTTCTTTAAATTGTAAAGTAATGTCGGTTTTCGTTTGGGGTTTTGATCTTGTTATGGCTTTCCGGGGGCGGAAAGCTTTATGGTGGGGAGAATTGTCACACCTGTTTTTATTTATTTACTTTATTTATTTTATTTATCTTAACGTCGGGTGATTTTGCTTGTGTGCGGGTGAGTCCACTCTAAAATTTTAATGTTTGGATGAGTTTATGATTTGGAATAGTGCGTGAACACCATACGATTGTGACGCGTAGCCCATTTGCAGTCCTCTTGGGTACCGTACGGTGCGCGCGTACCCCGCGGTCATTCAGTTTTAACGTTATTAAATTCATTCGTTGAGCGGATTAATATATATATATATATATATGATTACATAGGTGTATAAATATGTATATGAGTATATATGTTTATACATTATTATTATTATTATTATTATTACTATTATTATTATTATTATTATTATTATTTTTAACGTAATGTGCATATATGTATGTTTATATGTGTATATATACACGTATGCTGATAAATATATATTTCATAACATTATATGTTTATGCGTAAATGTGTTTATGCATATGAGTATATATATGCATATATGTTTATAGTATGTTATGCATGTTCATATATGTATGTTTATAATTTCTTTTTTTTTGTAGGTTTGTCTATATATGTTTATATATATATATATGCATATATGTCTGTAATTATAATAATTATTATTATTATTAATATTATTATTATTATTATTATTATTATTATTATTATTATTATTACTATTACTATTATTATTATTATTTTTATCAACCTTTTTTTTATTTACTATCTTATTCTATTTTATTTTATTTGATTTATTTATTTTATTTTACTTTATTTTATTTATTTCTTCTTTTTTATTTCATTTTATTTACCCCTTTTATTCTTTATTTTATTATTATTATTATTATTTATTTTTTTATTTTTTTATTATTATTTTTTTTCTTTCTTTTTCTCTCTTCTCCCTCTCTCCTCCGTAACCCTAAGCGCCGCCACCCTTTTTTTTCCGTTCTTTATTTTTTTTTTCTCCTCTCCCCCTCCTCTCTCTTTCTCTCTTCCCTCGTTCTTTCTTTCTTCTTCCTCCGCGTGAACCGCTCCCTCTCGGCCCTCCTGCGCAATTCGGCCGTGCCTCCTCCCTCCGCCTCCTATCCGGCTTCCCTCCTCCGGCGGCGTTCCCTCCGGCCGCGCCTCCTCCTTCCCTCACTATGCGCGACCCGGCCCCCTCCTTTCCCAGCCGCCGGCCGCCGCACCTCCTCCCTCCTCCGGCCTCCTCCGGTGTCCCGGCCTCCACCCGTCGACTTCCAGCCAACCTCCACCTCCCTGTCCGCGCGCCCTCCTGCAGCTCCCCGCACCGCACGTCCCGGCCGGCCATCCAACGACGCAACAACCTCCCCCGCCCCTGTCTCCCTTGCCGGACCTCTCCCTCCTCCGGCTGAAACCCCCTGCCAGAATTTCCCTATAAACCGCCCCCTGGCCAACCTCCGGTGCCCGGCCATCTCCAGTAGCACCTCTCGGCTCCTACCCGCTACGGTCGCGCAACCTCCGGCCAGCTCGTCCCAGTCGCGCCGCCTCCGGCCAGCCGCCTCCGGCCGCGCCGCACTCGTCCTGCCCTGCTCGCCGCACCCATCACATTCGCTTTGACCCGTAGGCCTCCCGTAGCGTCCACGTGATGCCCGGCTAGCCACTCGTAGCGCCGCTACACTGTCCGGCACCACTGCTCATGTTCGTGTGACTACCTGCGCGCCTCATTCCTTCTAGGTGTGCACCGAACACTTGCCGTCGAAGGCGTGTGTGTTGGGATCACCCGTTTCACCTTCTCTGGCGTCGAGGTGTGGTTTTCTTTGATTTTACATGGATTAATTTATGTCAATTTTTATATATCTATTAGTTATTTTTTGCGTTCCTGATTCATATAAATTATTTTAAGTCAGTGTTTTTGTGTTTTAGTTGTTTTGCATTTGTTGCAGCGTGATTGGTGAGGTTAGTGTTGTTTCTTCATTTGGACAGTTAATTTGGCATATTTGTGATTAATGTGTTTGATGTGAAGTTTAATTTTTTTTTTAGTGAACTTAGTTTTGGTTTTATACCTTATAACACATACATGCGAATTAAGACGCATTTTTATGGAAACTGGTCATAAGTTGTTTTTTTGTTTTTTTTATATAAATTGTTCAATTGGTTTATCTAACCATTCAAGGGGTGCATTTTTGTTTTAGTGGGACTTAGGTGCGTGTTTGATCAAAAGCGTGTTTTTGAATGAGTTTAGTTTGTGTAAAGTTGCGAGTTAATTTTTGAATCTTATTTCATAATTTTTAGAGTGGTTTAGTAATTGTGTGGATGATGTGAAGAAGGTTTTGTTTTTTTTGTCCAAGTGGTTCTTTTGCGCGGGTTGTCTGCTTGTATTGTTTTAAGTCAAGTGGTTATGTGTTTTTAGTTGCTGTGCATTTATTGCAGCGTGTTGGCGAGGTGACTCCACGACACCACGGTCATCGGCTTGCGCGTACTTGTACGTCTTTGCGAGGCGTGTCGCGTCGCCGTGTTCGAGCTGCGAGTTGAGGTAGTTCCCCACTTCACATGCCTTTGAATTTAGAATTTACTTATTTCTTGTCATTTATTTAATTTTCATCAAATTGGAAGTAGTGTTAAAATATTATTATTTTTAGAGTAGTTATATTGCTGGAATTGGAACTGCTTCTTTCTCTGCATCGTACCGAAATCTTTTTCATGATTAGTTGTTGCGCAATAGTGAAAATGCCCATTTGGCCCTTATGTTTGCGCTTCAGAATTAAAATGGTGATTTGGTCTACCTAAATGAGATTTTAAATGTGTTTTCTGGTTTTAAACGTGACGACGTCTGATCCTTCTTTTGAAATTTATTTGGTATTGAATAAGTACATGAGTCTCGTTTGGTACTTTTAATGAAATTAATGTTTTGAAAAGTCTCTTTGGAGTGATATTTTGTGTTTGTTGATTTGGTGAGCTGAGTATGTGATGCTTGTGCATCTTGACTAGTTTTACATTATGGATGCACTCCTCTTTTATTATATGTGTTGACATGGGAACCTGGCATATTGAGTGAATTTTCTGAGAATGATTGCTGCACTAGTTTAGATCGCGCACTGGCTAGTGGCCCCATAGCAGGGGAATACTGAGTTATTGCTGCTATGGGGATTGGGCCCCTCGGTTAGGCCATGCAGGGCTATGTCGGGCGTTAGGGCGTTATGACGTCATCGAGTTAGGGCATGCCTTCTGGATGAGTCATATGTATAGTACGTTCTGGTTTGTTCACGATCTCCTAGGTTCGACCCATGTCTCTTTTAGTGTTTATTTGTATATGGCAGACGATTGAGAGGTCGATTTTGGATGCCGACCCTTGTGTGCCACTTTTTCCCGTTGCCCTTAGTGTGTGTCGTGTGTGATTTTATTTTTGACTAACAACTAAAGTTTGGTTTTCTAATTGTTCACAAAATGTTTAAAATGCAATTCACGTGTTCCTTTCAACATTAAACTTCTTCTAAATTAAAAAGGGCAATGGACTGTTACTTGTTTTAAAAATGGAAAGTGTGTGTGTATGAAAACCTATATTTTCTATAATGTTGTTCAAACTAGAAGTTGGTAAATTCTTCTTTTAATGGTAGTGCTTTGGGAATAGATTTATCGGGCTAGCCTACTGAGTTTTAATACTCACGCCTATAGTGTTTTCTTGTTTTTAGTTTCTGTTGCAGGTTTGACTCGATCTTGCTCGTCGTGGACGAGAGTTGTTTATAGTTTGACGATCGACTCTCGGGGTCGTGAGGAGTTTGGTTTGAGGACAGGTTAGTTATGTTTTTGGCTGTTTTATTTTATTGTCGTTTCTTTATTTCTGCTTATTAGTAAATTTTATTGGGAGAAATCATTCTCACGTGTACTCTGTGATTCCCTGGTGCTTATCGCCAGCCCGGGAGGATCGGGAACGCCTCTCGGGCCATGCCGCGGACCGATTCGGGTGACCGGTTCAGGGTCGACCCGGGTTGGTTCGTGACATATCATGTGGGGATGAAGCAATGCTTACTTTGAAAGAGTCCCAATGGTTGTATCATTTGATGAGGACTGCAATCAGCCTGAGCTTGATTGAAGATAGTGGAAGCGACATGTCATCTGGCGAGAATAAGCGTGTTCTATTTTCCGATAAAGTTTTCAATGCCTGCAAGGAGACTGCAGGTCTGGTTTCTACCCCAAATTGGTCATGATGGGAAGATTTGTGGGGGCTAGTCCCAATTTGGGAGAGTGATCGGTGGAAGTTTTTTTCACCGGAGTCTACTATTGGAAACAACTCCACAGAGCAACATATTACTTGGTTGGAAGTTAACTTAGGAGACTTTGAAACAACCGGTGGAAGAGGATTTCAAGGGTAAATGAACTACCCAAGCCACCAAAGAAAAATTTGTGTTCCCTTCTCTATATAATGGGATCAAATCCCATGAGTTTGAAAGAGATAAATCTACTGTATTATGTGTGTTTTAAATCCTATGACAAGATGGAGAGAGAGATAAATTGGTCTGTATTTCTCCTGTGTATGTAGGCATCAAACCAAAACACGTTAAATCCTCTCGTTATTTTTGTTTTTGTGTGATTTTCATTTCCACACACCTCCACTGCACCCTTAAATTATATACGTTGGGTGAGGATACAAGTATACTTAGTAGGAAAATCCAAATTCACTCATGCACAAGTGGGAGAAGCATACTAATGCCCCTGTGAGAAAAAGAGAAAAAACTCAAAAGCACCTAACAAGGTATACTATCCACCCCCAACCTCACCAAGGCATGATCACCAAATAATGAAAGTCAAGTAAAGTAGTAAGCACATTGATATTTGGGTACCCATCACCACTTCCCACTAGTTAACTACTCATCTCTAATGGCGAACGTCCTGATGCTACCACGCTCTTCTACAAGCTCCACTGTCACAACCTACCCGCACACACCTAGGACACATATCACATCCTGCCTGCAAACACATGATCCACAAAACCAAAACCTCATCCTAAATACACCTGGAAAGTTAGAACATATCTCATCCTGAAGACACCTGGGAACCACACCTCGCTTGCAGACACCTGGGCCTCACAACCGCACTGCAACCTGACCGAAGAGTCTAGGGATACCAATGCCTAGAAGAGGGAGCAGATAAGAGCCAATAACTAGTCATCCATCCTCCCACTAGGATGTCAGGAAAGGACACCCTCCCCCATAACAATGGGAGTGTTCGGTACATAGTTCTCAACACAGGTGGAGTGCGTATAGAAATAAAAAGGAACTACATGTATATATATAGGTACCAAACACTCAACCCAACATATGAGTTTTCAAAACAACAACCAGCCCATTCCAAAACTGCCCTTACCACCAACCCTACATGAACGTACCACTGTGAACAATGGTCAATTCCATAAGTCTATAAATGAATGCTTCTTCACTACAAGCCACAACTCAAAACCTACCCCCATCCAATTCATTTAACCAGTTTTCATTCTGCATTATCAATTAATTCATTCATTTATTCTATCCCTACCCAAGAAACTACCAGACACTATAAATGTTATAAGGTGAAGCAACCATACTAACCACTGCCAAGACAAACAAAAACAAGAAGGTCCAAGGTAAAAGAATCCATTCTAACACCCATTCATAAAAAAATGGTCCCCAGAAACTCTGGGCGAAAGGCCCACACAAGGTAAAACCATCCTTCTTTAAAATCATTCCTCATAAACCATCCTTAGTAGCTCTGCCACACCAAAATAACCACATTAAACAAAACATAACTCACCCATCTTGCAATACCACTACACACTCTCCTATCTTGAACACTCGTTCAACCACTACCACCATCATTCTTCAAATAAATTTCTCCTTGTCCTTCCTCTCAACAAGAAAACCCCCCAACACACCTCATTACAACCACACTTGGTATCCCCGCTACACAACAACACCACACCTAGTACACCTATAAACATAAACATGACACAACCCGATCATGCAGCCCTGCTTCCCAGATGCAGTCCCAGTGCATAGAAAGTTCATCCATTCCACAATCTATCAATCTCCCAGCCTCAGATACCATTACACCACCTGCACCACACCACACTCACAGAAACACTCCCTGCCACAACACCATACGAACAACACAGACACAAGGCTGAACAGAACCACACACAACACATAGCCACACCAAAAATGGCATGGTTTATTCATTTTTAGAAAACACTCATTCTTTAATTCTACTTGATAAATCAAGGGTTATCATAGAACAAGTTTGATCCTGGGGAATCCATTTAATTAAACAGATATATGTGATTAATCATGTTTTTCGTGTTTACAAATGTTCAACAAAAGATTAACAATAAGCATTCATGGGTCCTCTGTGCAAACAAAGACCACCAATGACCATGATTTTCAGAATCCATATTCCCAAA
The DNA here is from genome assembly GCA_963277665.1 of Viscum album. Taxonomy (NCBI): domain Eukaryota; kingdom Viridiplantae; phylum Streptophyta; class Magnoliopsida; order Santalales; family Viscaceae; genus Viscum; species Viscum album. Next base: position 1,400,014,738 of record OY728152.1, read on the forward strand.
ACAATTCACAACATGGATCAAAGATAACATATAAAAATAGCACAAGCATCATCATCATCTTCTCAGACCCTCATTTATTACTTCTTATTATCTTTCTTAAATTGGGGTTCAACTGTATTCAGAAGGGTTCATGAGTACACCCACCCCACATGATACACAAAGGAAGAATAGACAAACAAAATCCCTACCTAGAACATCATAGGATCAACAATTCTTCCTCGCATCAAAAACAGGGGGTTACGCGAGTCACAGGAAAGACTCCAGGGGAGAACTGAATAGTCTAATACAATACAGACGCACGACTCCTCGGGGAAGAAAGGTTATGGGAACACCAAGAGAAAATGGAAGGGTTCAAATGAAGAGAGGATCACAACTTTATAAAATCCAGATCCTATATAAATAGAAGGAAATGGTTCTAAGGGCCATTAAAGTCGGATTTTGGTTAAGACCGCGCGATTTGACTATTTCAAAGCTCCCATAGCATTAGGATATTAAAGATATGATTAATATCCTTTGAAACACCTTTATAAATTCTTAAAAACAGCTTTAAAATCAATTTACGTCAAATAAAATGTAAGAGGGGAGAATCTTGAAAAATTGGGAAAAGATGGAAATGACTCACCAATGGGTGAGTCACCGACACCAGTCACTGATAGGGAGTCACTGACGTGATTCAATGACGTGACTCACCGACGCCACTCATCGATAACACTCACCAATGACACTCACCAATGCCACTCACCAATGCCACTCACCGAGGCCACTCCCTGATTCCACTCACCAACACCACTCACTGACCCCACTCACCGACGCCACTCACCGACGCCACTCACTGACGCCACTCACCGAAGCCACTCACCGACACCACTCACCAACGCCACTCACCAAAACCCGACCTACCAACACCTCAACCTACCGATACCCTAAGTCACTGATGCCCTAAGTCACCAATGCTAAGCTACCAATTCCATCCTACCGATGTTGAGCTACCGACGCGACTCACAGATGCCTGACTCACCGATGGAAAAACTAGAAATTTGAAAAACTCTTGAAATGAGTCACCGTTGCCTCCCAAAACACCATAAACACTAGATTTTGAAAAAGTAATGAACCGAGGAGGTCTGAACCATTACATCATATACCTCTCAAACTATTTTCAACCATGATAATTGTAAACCAAACCTAGAAGAAATAGGGGTCCGACCAACCACCCCGTAAAGTACCTCTCAAGAATAAACCACATTGTGTTGTTCGAAAGATGGAGTGAAACCTAAACATACAAGAACACTTCCTCACACATCTTATAACCCAAACATCCACAAGATACCCCACACAAGCACCAACTATCCGAAAATATGATTTTGGGAATTCCTTCCTCCATGTCAAGATATTATCTGCTCTGGAAAACACTGACTCGCCTGCATGGGTTTAATCACATCTCAATTAATGTGTCTCGATTAGGAATTAGATCTCACCTTTTCACATGTTAAGAATTTATCACACACTATGGAACAATGAAGAAACCCATCATATAACAAACAAGGTTCAAGCACTACATCAAAAATCAAAACACACAAGCAAAACTCAAAACAACTATGGGTACTGCAAACACATTTGCATCTCTCACTCCCAAGTACTCTCCTCCATGCCACTATGCCTCTACAACACAAAAATAAAAGTAATGGTCCATCCACACAACACCTTATCCTGACAATCCTAGATCGCCACTAGCTGCTCCACAAATGTTGTATCATCCTTGATATCTAACTCTCCCCAGTCAATGACATGGGATTCATCGTGAAGATATCAATGAAGCTAGGATACAAGAAAGACGTCATGGATCCTCCTCAACTATGATGACAAATACAACTGGTATTCCACCTCACAAACTCATCCCAACACCTCGAAAGGTCTGATGAACCTGGGAGAAAGTTTTCCCCCTCCATCGAACCTTTACTGACCACGTTGAGGGGAAACCTTTAAGAACATGTGGTCCCCAACCTCAAACTCCAAGGTCCTTATCCTATGATTGGAATATGACTTATTTCAGTCTTGTGCTGCCTTAATCCTCTCATAGAAAATATAAACCTTCTCTGTCATACTCTGCACCACATTCGGATCAAGAATAGATGCCTCCCCAACTTCCATCTAGCACAAGGGTGAACGACACAACATTTTGTATAAATCTTTGAATGGATCCATACCAATGTAATAGTGATAACTATTATTGTAAGAAAACTATACCAAGGGAAAATGTCACACCCAAGCACCACAAAATTCCAAGAATCATGTTCACAACATTTCCTCCAACTTCTGGATGGTCCACTCTATATGCCCATCCATCTAAGGGTGGAAAGAAGTGATGAGATGTAACTGAGTTCCAAAAGCACACTACAATCCCCTCCAGACTCGTGAGGTAAAACACACATCCCAATCTAATACAGTGGATCTCAAAACCCCATGAATCTTCACCACCTCTTCCACATACCTCCTCACTAAGGAATCCACTATGCTCAACTCCTTGATTGCTAAGAAGTGAGCCGATTTCATTAGTTGATCTACTACTACCCAGATTCCATCGCATCCTCCTCGATCCCTGGATAACCTTGTGAAGAAATCCATTAAGATGTCACCTCACATCCACATAGGGATATATAAGGGATGCAACAAACCATAGGGAACACGGTTCTCATCCTTTACCTACTGGAACACTATGAACTTTGCTACAAACTCTTCCACTACCTACTTCATCCCGGCCCACCAGAACTATTCCCTCAAGCCACGCTACATCTTGGAAACTATCAAGTGTACCACTATGGGTGAGATATGAAACTCATGGAGAACTACCTCACACATCTCCATCGGAACAAACAGATTTTCGCAAAATAACATCTGATTCTGACCATCCTCCAACCATCCCTCCAAAGCATCACCCTGGTCAAAGTGATCACACATTACCTCTGCCTCCGAGTCTCCCCTCTGAGACTCCTTCACCTGCTGCCTCGTACATGACTACACTATAATCTAAAATAGACAACCTCTACCGCCATCCATTCCTGTATCTATGTGAAAGGTAGCCAACTCCTCCATTTCTCTCCAAGCATCCACAGTTTCCTGAACCACTTATGTGAATTCCTAATCAAAGCATCATCCAAAACATTCCCCTTTACTGAGGTGTAGGATATATCAAAATTGAAATATTAGAGAAAATCCATCCACCTCCACTACCACAAGTTCATATCTCATTGGGAAAAGATTTAACTCAAGCTCTTGTGATCCGTGAAGACCACAATGTGCTCCCCAATGAGGTAATGTCACCACAACTTTGGATCAAACATGACCACTGATAGATCCATATCATGGGTGGAGTAGTTAAATTCATGGGGATGTAACTTCCTAGACCCATAGGAGATCACTCCATGTTGTTGCATCAGCATACAACCTATGCCCAGACAGGAAGCATCGCAAAACACCTCGAACATCACCCCTTCCTCTGGAAACATGAGCACTGGAGAACGGACCAAATTCCCCTTTAGATAGTCAAACACTGTCTAGAACTTCTTGATCCATGCAAAATCTTGGAATTTTCTAGTCAAAGATGTCAACAAAACTGCTACTCGAGAGAAATTAGGTATGAATCTTCGATAATAGCCTGCCAGACCAAGAAAAATGTGAACCTCTACCACATTCTTGGGTACTGCCCAAGAAAAAACTACCTCAACCTTCGATGGATCCACTGCTAGACTCTATCGAGACACCACATTCCCAATAGACCTCCCATGTACAAAACTTGAACTTGGACAACTTTTTTTAGAGTTGGTGGTGTCGAAGGAACTATAGGATAGTCCTGAGATACTCGGTATGTTCCTCCTCTAACTTTAAGTATATTAGGATGTCATTGATGAATATGATGATGAACTAGTCTAGGAAATCACAAAAGATGGAGTTCATAATCTCCATGAACATGATTGGTTCATTCGTAACACTGAATGACATAACCACGAACTCGAAGGGCCCATACCTACACCTGAAAGCAGTCTTTGGGATGTCACCCTTCTTCACCCTCAACTGGTGATACCCAGACCACAAATAGATCTTAGAAAACAAAATTGCTCCCCTCATCTATTTGAAAAGATCATCTATCCTCGAGAGAGGGTAACGGTTCTTAACAGTTACTTGATTCAAACTTTGGTAGTCTATACACAACCCCAGACCACCATCTTTCTTCTTCACATATAAGACCAAAGCACCCCATGGAAACACACTAGTCCAGATAAATCCATTCTTCTTCATATCACTACCACAAAACGGGGCAAGGCCAGCACCATCCTTTATCAGCGCTAACGAAAAAGCACTGATAAAGGGGGGTACCTTTTTTAGCGCTAAAAAAAAGCACTGATAAAAGTACCCATTTGTCAGCGCTTTTTTTAGCGCTGATAAAGGTACCCCCTTTAACAGCACTTTTTTTAGCGCATTTAAAGGGTACCCCTTTATCAGCACTTTTTTTTAGTAGCGCTGATAAAGGGGGGTCTTTATCAGTGCTTTTTTTAAAAGCGCTGATAAAGGGTCTACTTCCAAAAAAATCATTAAAAAAATATATTAATATTTAAATATATAGATATAGTTATATTGATATAAATATAATATATATTTTTTAAATATAATTTTAAATATATTTTAGATAAGTATAAATATACAGTTACACTTAATATATAAGATATTTAGTGAAAATGGCTTATAAAAAATTTAAAAAAATATTTTTAATTAATAATTTGATAATTATTATGGAGTAATAGTCATTTAATAACAATTTGAAGACTAAAAAAATTAAAAAAAAAATTAAAAAAATATCCAAAATATGTTGAAAATGCAACTCAAACTTCAAACGGCCATAACTTTTGATTCAGATGTCCGTTTGAGCTCTACCATATATCAAATAGAAGCCTACGACGATCTCTACACCCTTATGACTTGGGAGAACCCTGATAAAGGTTTTTTTGAGGCCAAGAAAGGCCTAGAAGGCCTCTAAAACTGATTTTTTAGTTGGGATACCCCGATTTTTAAACATTTTGTGTGTTCTCAGCCTCGTTTAAGGGGGTATTATTGTATTTTTTTGGTGGGGACTGAATTTATTCCAAGGTATTACATTCATATTGATATTATGACTTTGAAATTTTATCGTTTTTTATAATGCACTGCTATTTATAATCTAATATATAACAATATATACATATTTTTTATATATTCACACATAAAAATTTAATTATAAATATAAATAATAAAATATATTTACATATAAAATATATTAGCTTTATCTAAATAATAACTAATATCCATTTTATTTAAAATACCAATATAAAAATATTTATATACCTATATATTAATCTAACTATATATATATTAATATAACTACATATATATATTGATATAACTATAAATATATATATTAATATCACTATAAATATATATATTAATATAACTAAATATATATATATATTAATATAACTATATATATATAATATAACTATATTAATATAACTATATATATATTAATGTAACTACATATTATGTTTTGAAGCTCAGTTAAAAGATTGGCCAATCCACTAAATGCCAAAATTTCAATTTCCCGTGGAATTATACCTTGTATTGAAAACATGGGTCATTAAAACCTCCCCCCTTAGAACTTATCATCCATGAGAAGAATTTAGGAACAATGAAAATATCACTTGACCTACAGGGGTCCTGAAGTCTCATTCAAACGGTTACATTGAGTTTCCAATATATAAATATTTATATACCATTTACATATAAAATATATTAGATTTATTTAAATAATAAATAATATCCATTTTATTAAAAATACCAATATATAAATATTTATATACCTATATATTAATCTAACTATATATATATATTAATATAACTACATATATATATTGATATAACTATAAATATATATATTAATATCACTATAAATATATATATTAATATAACTATATATATATATTAATATAACTATATATTACTATATGAATAAATATAACTAAATATATATATAAATAAATAGATATGTCATTAACTGGAGAAAAAATCAATATGGTAGAGTAGTAAAGGCTTTAGGCGCGTAAGGGGGAGGTCTCAAGATCAAATCTTGGTGGAGGTAAGGGCGCGCGCATGGGGGTGGATTTGGGGGCTAGCGTTGATAAAGGGGGTGGGTGTAGCACTGATATAGGGTGGAGGGGGGGTGCGTGCGGGTGCTTGAGGGGCTGGAAAGTGCTGCTAAAAGGGGGGCTCAAGTGCTATAAAATCCCCCCCCTGATTTGCAGGATTTTTTTAATTTTTTTTAAATTTTTTTTTAATTTTTTTTACTTTTATCAGCACTAAAAAAGGGGTGATAAAAGGGGTCTTTATCAGTTCTTTTCAGAGCACTGATAAAGGGGACCCCCCCCTATCTTCACCGGCTTTAACAGCGCTTTTCTAGCACTGTTAAAGGCCATTTTTAGCGATGATAAAAGGAGTATTTTTAGTAGTGTATCTTCAATCTAGATCTATAAATTCTATATCTTAGAAGGCACCATCCAATAAGGATCCATCAAAATCAGAATAGAACCAGGTAGTAAGTATATCCCAAACTCAAAGTCACATCAAGGGGGTAGAGTCACAACCTCCTTGGGAATGAAATATAAGAACTCACTGAAAACTCCCAAAACCTTCACCATATCAGCATCCACTAAATCCACTGCCATCTCAGCCAATAAGGAAAGAAAAGGCTCCACACACTGACTGACCATATGACAACTCCGCTCACCAACGAAAGCTACACGCTTTCCACCCATGTCTGAAAACACAACTCTTCTCCAGAACCAGTAGATAACAACACGCATAGAGTACAACTAGTCAATGCCAATGATAACACTATATGGATTCATCTATATCAAAAAAGAGATCCCCACTATACTGATGCGATCCCAACATCACTCTACATCCCCGAAAAACATCAAACAATCTGGTCTGACCTACAACTAGTGTACTCAACACCAGGGGAATGAGAAGTCTCTCTATGTCCAGTCCCAGAGAATGGGATTGACTAGGTTTAACAAAGGAGTGAAAATATCCTCAATCAAACAAGTCACAAAAAATAGTACTGAACAAACTGACCATACCTAGAACAATCTCCGGACTTGATGAAACTATTTCCTCTATGGCATGAAACTAACCACAATCATATCCTCTACCCCTCTATTTTCGGTTTCCTCCCTGACCAAACTCGGGTTAAGGTCCCTATGGAACTCCCTTAGGTTGGCCTTTTCATGCTCTATCTCCCCTTAGTGGAGCAGGATCCTACTGTCCCTACTGCTGAAATGTCCTAGCCAGTTACTACTGCTGAGGTGGGCATTGGACCTACCCACCTCCACCGTATTGAGCTCGAACTAGGAAATAACTTTGAAGGTTCCCACATCCTCCACAATCAAAACACCTCAGTCCCAGGATTGTGGGGAAAGGATTAGGACTAGAAGGTCGGAACTGGAACTACTGAGGTTGACTCCTTTCTGGTCGAAACCTCGAAGTCCCTAGCACCTGAGACCTACTTTTGGAAACCTTTAACTTTGTAGAATCTAGTTTTCTCCCCTCTCTTGGTAGACCACCTCATGAGTGAATCCTTTCAACCACCTCAAACCTCTTCTAAAATTCCAATTATGCTGGTAGGGTGAAGGGAGTAACCACATAATGGATGGAAGGACAGAGTGCCTCCTCCAAACGTCTCTCCTGAGATTACTCATCTGAAAAGAGGTCTAGGGAAAAGTGAAGTAGATCCTTAAACTTGATCCCCAAATCCCTCACCGACATACTCCCCTATTGGAGGGAGAGTAGCTCTTGCCTCTTCTCTGCCTTCATAGTCAAAGAAAGGGATTCCTCCCAGAACTCCTTCTCAATGTCGACCCACGGAACATCGGCCTCCTTCCTCTACCTAAGGTAAATATTCCACCACTGACACAATGCTCCCCTCATCTGGATCACTTCTAGGAAAACCCAGTACTCTTCCAGATCTCGGATCAAGATGAAAGTGATCACCAGCTTCTCAATCCAACTCTCTGTCTCTGTATTTGAAACACCGCCTTTGTACATTCCTAGAGTCTTCCACTGGAAATCACGAAGGGTCTTCTGCCACTAATTGTCCTCCTCCTCTGGATCAACCCTCCACCGACCAGTTGAATTTTCCTAATGAACCTCCACTTCCTAATCTACTCATGGATGGCGACCAGGTGCCATAGCAGAAAGGTAAATAAGGAATTCCTAAGCTCGAGTAGTATGAAATTTATTTAGGATTTATTTTAACTCATTTTTTATTTTAATTTCCCAAGAACACCCAAAAAAACAAGAAAACAAGTATTCATGATGCATATAGCTTTCCTAGGGTCTCTACCCAAAAATCGGTGTAGCCTCACTTGGTCAATCGGTAAGCTTAGAGTCCTTGCATCAGATCATGGGGGGCCCTAAAATATCATTTCCTAGCCAGTATTTCTTGTCCATGATACACACTAAGATCACCTAACATTGTTTCCCTACCAACTCGTGCAATCCTCAATGTTCCTAACTCAAAACTCCATCCTATCTCTCAACCATCAACCTCGCTCTGATACCATTATTTCATGACCCACCTTCTTCAAGATGAGGGAAGGGATAGAAAGATTCCAAGACCTTCCTTCCTCAAGATGAAGTAGTGATAATGACCCCTAAGTCCCGCCTCTAATAGGCCTCGGGGTGGTGACTAACACCAAGGGTAGTTAAACATTCACATAATATGGGAGGCATTTCCATTTTTAATGAAAAAAAGTTCAGGAGATAAGATGTATCAACCTCAAACAACTCCAAGACACATATATATAAAGAAACCAAAATTCATCCCACATGCATATTTAAAGTAAAACTGCTAGGAATATAAGGAAAACTCCAAAGTACCAAAATAAAATTAAGTAGTGACACAAAACCGCCCCCAACAACTGAGCTAGTAAGGTCCAGCACAGTCTGCATAATCTCCCTAAAAACCTGAAAACAGTTTTATATATGTTGGGTGAGAATATAAGTATACTTAGTAGGAAAAGACAAATTCACTCATGTATAAGTGGGAGAAGCATACTAATGTCCCTATGAGAAAAATATAAAAAACTCAAAAGCACCTAACAAGGTATACTATCCACCCCAACCTCACCAAGTCATGCTCACCAAATAACGCAACTCAAGTAAATTAATGTGGTAAGCACATTGATATTTGGGTACCCCGCACCACTTCTCACTGGTTAACTACTCATCCCTAACAGAGAATGTCCTAACGCTACCATGGTCTTCCACAAGACCCACTGTCACAAACTACCTACACACACCTAGGCCACATACCACATCCCACCTGCAAACACATGGGCCACAAAACCACAACTTCACCCCGAAGACACCTGGGAAGGTACAACGTATCCCATCTCAAAGATACTTGGGAAGCACACCTCACCCGCAGACACCTGATCATTACAACTGCACCACAACCTGCCTGAAGAGTCTATGGATACTAATGAATAGAAGAGGGAGAAGAGAAGATCCAATAACCAGCCATCCATCCTCCCACTGGGATGTTAGGAAAGTACACCCTCCCCTATAAAAATGGGGGTGTTCAGCACATAGTGCTTAACATGGGTGGGGTGCATATAGAAATAAAAAGGAACTATATGTATATATATATGTACCAAACACTCAACCCAACCTATGGGTTTTCAAAACAAAAACCATCCCACACAAAAACTTCCCTTATCACCAACCCTACATGCACGTACCACCACGAACGACGTGTAAGGGTTGGTGTCCTGAGAACCAACTGTTTTGTACTTTGATTACACGAATGTTCACTTATTATATATTGTTCATTGTTCTGCATGACTATAATATAATAATGTCCTGGAATATTTGTTGCATTGATAAGGTCATGGAAGATCCCCGCTATGATGAGAACCTTGAAATGCTATAACAATATTCTTAAATAAATTTCTACGGTTGGATGATGTACTATGATAGGAAACATGGTATACAGACCGTCATGTGCGAGTACTCATAAGAAGACAAGACTCTCTCTCATGGAGTTCGCACTTGGTAATCTCCAAGATGGGAGATTATGAGAAGAGACCCTCCAGTAGAAATTCCACATGTCTTGGTTTCATCAGACATTGCTATCTACGAGCGTGTGTAATGATCCTTAGACTAAAATATTATCAGTAACTCATGTCATGACTTGTGCACTTAGATTTATGGACGAAAACCGTCACGCAGACAGTTGGCGGGAAGTAGGGTACATTGGGTGCGTCACAAGTGACATGTTGTTAATGGATAAGTCGAGGAAGGATTTGTACCTTCTATTTATGGAAGTTGATATCTCGTACCTTTGATTGAAATAGAACTGTCGCATTAAATTCCATGGCCATGGTGTGAACGACGAGTTTATTTCAGGTAGTCAAAGAACGATAGATCAAGCATATAGGTTTATGACACTGCCATGAAACCTGATTGATGAGATATCGAGAAAAAGGAATTAAATTACACAGTAAGCATTCATATTAGGTGATACATCAATGCGGCATCAACTTCTTTCTCTTGGGTGCCTTGACCCGTTGCTATATAGTAATCTTGGACTTTAAGCAAGATCGCCTAATGCCAATGAGAAAGAGGCCTAGAGGGTCACACACTAAGTGTATTAAAGTATCTCAAGTAGAATAAAGATTATTCTTGTATGTGATTTAATAATTATTCAAGGAAGACTAAATAGTTTTAATGATGGAGGAAGAAGGAAATGAAAAACAAGATATACATGTCGTGTATTAAAGATTAGACGTCGTGTAGTTTTTCATGGAAAACAAGTACATGTCGTGTATTAATAATTACACGCCATGTAGTTTTCTTTATGGAAAGGAAATGAATAAATGAAAACAAGATATACACACCATGTACATTGAATGTACACACCGTGTAGTTTTTAATGAAAAACAAGTACACGCCGTGTATTTATTAATACACGCCGTGTAGTTTTTTCAGTCGGGATTTTGAGGATATAATATTGTTTTAAATGATATCTATTATAATCAGCGTGGGTGCATGTCAAGGAATTAATTATTTGACATGGGGGTTTTAAATGAGAGTCAATGAAATAAATAAAATACGTAACGCATTTATTTATTGTCATAACTCTACAACCTCAAACCTAATTATAAATATCCTCACAACCCCAACTCCTTTTCTACACACAAGAGAATCGTTGTGCACAACAATTTTGGAGAATTATTTCAAGGCCAAAAGAACCTCTTCCTCAAAGAATGCTCTCAAGACCGAGAGAGATCCTCTTCCATCGGATCAAGACGATCTAAGGCGGAAAATCCAAGTAAAGGCTTCTCCACGCTAGCTCCCGGAGAATCCTTTGGCGATGTCCAGAGATACGAGGTACACATGTGGATCACCGCTAGAGGGAGTCTACACTTTGCCTCTGCAACGCAACGACGGATCACATCGACAACATGATCAAGAACATCAATGAAGAAAGAACACCCAAAAAGGTATTTCTTTATAATTAATTAAATTAATTATAATCAACCTATAACGATCCTTGTTTGTGGTTCCAGGACAAAGCTTCTTCTTTGTCTTTTTCTGTGATTCGATCCATGGAGACTGGCATTTATTGTCGTATTGATCCTAGATTGATCATTGCTAATGACAGAATTCCAAGGGGGCACATCCACCCACATGCTTCCGCTACGCCCGGAACCTTTAAATGGTATCAGATGGAGGTTACAACGTTGATTATAGTTATTTAATTTTCTTTGATAATTTACGCATTTATATTTAATTCAATTCGAAATAAATCATTATATAAATCTGAATAAACGAGATCTATTCTTACTCCTTCATTTCTCGATTCATATCAAAGAAACGACCTTTTAATTTTAATTTTTGATTAAAATAAAAACAAGGAACTCATCCGAAGGAGACGTTCTTTCTGTCTATACAACACAGGATTACACGGTGTGTAATTAAAACTACACATCGTGTACTTAGGTTTAATGAACCGGCACTGGTCTGCCAAACCACGCCGTGTGAATTGAATATTCCTAAGTATTAATCACTCCATGTTGACCAGAATTGAATGGTGTGTGGAACCGGAATACACGACGTGTATGTTGGAGCAACATGTCGTGTAGTCCATTCTGGCCCAGGTGAAACCGTGTACAAGGATAAGCCGCGTACCACGTACATGGGATTTCCAAGCTGGTTACCACGTAACAAGGAAGTACACACCGTGTATGATTCATCTACATGTCGTGTACTCCAAAATTTCCAAAGTAGAGAAAACACGCCAAAGCCCCCGACGTGTACTTTGGATAAAGGGTGAAAAGAAATACACGCCGTGTAAATATAAACTACATGCTGTGTACTTTCAGGAAATTTCACCAGGTTTCCTCCAAAAGTACAATGACCTGTACAAGGAATATGGATGAAAATAATCTCAAGAAATTTCAGAAAGGAATTTAAGATAAAGAATTGATTAATTATAAGATCATAATTAATTGAATTCGAGCGTGACTTGTCTTAAATGAAAGAACGATTAAAAGAATTTGAATTATAAATATGCGTAAATGTCATTGGATGCTACGGATGATCATGAGATAGACCAAAGACCCTTTGTATGTGTATGGTTTCATTTAAATTTATTTAATTTAAATTTGTTGGCCCGCGATCCTTCTTCCAATGAAATGTAGGGCCTTCATGCCCATGGTTTCTTTAATGTAAACCCATATAATAGAGGATCTCCCAAGCCAGAGGAGACGGTTCAAATCCCAAAGTCGAGGTGAAACCGACGCAAGAAGATACAAAGGTGGACAGGTGGAAGCTGCAAAACACGAACCACCGGGTTCAAGGTGTTTTTCCCTAGGTTAGGGTTATCTTATCAAACCGCTAGATAAGCTAACCAATAGAATCTCATGATCATGCCATATTATTTTATTTCTGTCTGAATTCATAGTTTATTTATTATCTATGTGTTGTCATGATCACATAATTAATGAACAAGCATGTAAAGATGGAATAAAATAAAAACCGGACTATGTGTAAACATTATCGGAGCATGGTTAATCACTTAAGAAAGAATCACTTAATATTAACAAACATGTGATAATGCAAAACTATGCATAAAGAATAAAATCCCTCAAATACCATATTAAGTCAGACCAAGCCTTATGTTACTTGATTAAGGGAAAGACTCAATAAAACTATGTGTTTGACCAACCCTTGTTGGGACACTTACTTTTATAAAGGAAGCCCTTATGAAAGGTTTCGAGTTGACTTAACCATATTACATCAAGAGAAGTATCCCTTGCTAGACTTGATGTAATATTGGAGGAAAGAGTTTAGGAAATCCAAGTCCGGATTTCAGGATTGGGGAGTCCACTCAACAGATCAAGGAACTGTAAGCTCACAGTTGGAAAAGACCTGCCTACCTAAATACCTTCAAATAGCTTGACCAACCCTTGTTGGGGTTATGCAAAGGGGAATATGGATCCTTGCCACTAGAATTTCAAAGTAACTGGACATTCTGAGTTCAATGGTGAGGGCCATTGAGACTTGATAAAATAGTGGGAGACTTAATAAAATTTATTATTTCTCATAAAATGTAATCAAGAAAGTACTAATAAATCTGCTCTTTTAAATTATAGAATCAAGATGAAAAACTCGTCAACCACATTTTCTCTGCGATCAATTCTGGATAAAGACAATATCCTCACCGGTAGTAACTTTCAGGAATGGTTTAGGTGCCTTCGGGTTATCCTACTCCATGAATGAAAGTTTTACATGCTGGAGTCCTCACTTCCTGATCCTCCTACCCAAGGGGCTAGTGATGAAGATTTCCTTGTCTATGATCAACATTTTAGCGATGCACTCGATGTTCAATGTTTGATGCTATCATCAATTTCAAGTGAAATCATGAAGTCTCATGAGGACATGGATGTCTATAGAATGCTCAAGCACCTCCATGGTCTATACCAGGAGAGAGAAAGACAGGAATGGTTTGATATCTCTAAGGTTCTATTCCAGAGCAAGCTTGGAGAGGGTGCCCCAGCTAGGCCTCATGTAGTCAAGCTCATTGGCTACATTGAGCACTTGGAAGTTCTAGGGTTTAAACTCCCCGAAGAACTAGGTACCGATCTCATTCTTGCATCACTTCCCCAGAGCTTCTCTAACTTTGTTGTGAACTTCAACATGAAAAACATTGAGAAGTCTCTGTCTGATCTCCTTATCCTTATTCGCCAAGTGGATAATGACATGAAGCGTGAAAAACCTTTTATCCTTATGGTGAATAAAAGGAAATGGAAGGTGAAGATATTTAAGCCCAAAGCTTCTTCAAAGCCTTCCAAGAAAAGGAAGATCAAAGGGGAGGCAAAGGAACAGGATGTTGTTTGTTTCGCATGTGGCAAGAAGGGCCACTGGAATAAAAACTGCACCCAGCCAAGGAGGAAAGGGGAAGATTCAGGTGAATTTGTTATCGAATGCAACCTATCTATTTCTACTAATTGGGTATTAGATACTTCTTGTGGTGCTCACATCTGTATCCAAATATAGGAACCAAGTAGATTCAGAAAGATTGACCGAGGTGAGGTGGATCTACGATCATCCAATGGAGCCAGAATCGCTGTTGTAGCTGTCGGAGACTACCACCTCACATTGCCTACTGGGATGATCTTGGTCTTAAAGGGTTGTTATTATGTGCCTTATATTACTAAAAACATTATTTCAGTATCCAGATTAGATACTGATGGATTCATATTCAAGTTTGGAAATGAATGTTACTACTTTTATAAAGATAGCATTTGTTTTGGTAGGGCACATTTATGTAACGGCCTTTATGTGTTAGACTACACAAACCAAGTAATGGAAATTGATGACAAAGTAAATTTACATGACTCATACCACACCCAACTTTGGCATCACCAGCTAGGTCATGTTAATGAGAAACGTTTGACAAAATTACATCAAGATGGGTATTTAGATTCTTTTGAACTAAAACCTCTTGGTGTATGTCATGCGTGTCTACAAGGCAAAATGACCAAAGCCCCATTTAGTGGGAAAGGTGAAAGGGTTAAAGAGATTATAGAATTAGTTCACAGAGATGTGTGTGGACCATTTCCAGTTGAAGCAAGGGGTGGGTTCTCATAATTCATAACTTTTACTGATGATTTTAGTAGATATGGATATATCTACTTAATGAGGTATAAGTAAGATTCTTTTGATCGGTTCAAAGAATACAAGAATTAAGTTGAGAACCAGCTTGGTAAGAAGATTAAGAAACTCCGCTCAGATAGAGGAGGAGAATATATTAATCAGGACTTCATTGATTTCTTACGAGAGTTTGGGATTCTATCTCAACTCACTCCTCCTTACACACCACAGTGGAATGGTGTAAGCGAAAGGAGGAACTGCACCCTGTTGGACATGGTGAGATCAATGATGAGTCATATGAGTCTTCCATTATCATTTTGGGGATATGCATTACAAACAGCAGTACACATACTAAACCAAGTACCAACTAAATCGATAAATGGTATTCCATACGAGTTATTGAGTGGACGTAAATCCATGTTATCGAATTTACATGTGTGGGGTAGCGAAGCATTTGTTAAGGCCTCTTCACGTAACAAACTCGTGCCCCGAGGCACAAAGTGTATCTTTATAGGATATCCCAAGGAAACAAGGGGATATTACCTATACAACCCCTCATACAAAAAGGTTACAGTGGCAAGACATGCCATATTCCTTGAGAGGGATCACATCTCCAAAAGAGATAGTGGGAGCGATATAGACTTCGATGAAGTCGAGGCTCAAGATACACATGAGTTGGTACAAGAACATATTACACAAAGCCCCGTGGAAGAACAATTTATTCCAGAGACACAAGAACTGTGTAGGAGCATGAGAGAGGTGAGAGAACCAGAAAGATATGGTTTTCTTGTCACTGAGAATGGTGACTCATTATTGGTTGACAATGATGATCCTCTTACCTACAAGGAAGTAGTTGAAGGCATAGACGTTGCCAAGTGGAATGAATCCATGAATTATAAAATGGATTCCATGTACCAAAACCAAGTCTGGATTTTGGTAGATCCTCCAGTTGATGTAAAGTCTATTGGTAATAAATGGGTATTCAAGAAGAAACTGGACATGGAGGGGCAAGTCAGCACCTATAAGGCACGACTGGTTGCAAAAGGTTTTAGAAAATGTCAAGGAATTGACTATGATGAAACCTTTTCACTGTTTGCGATGCTTAAATCCATTAGAATCCTATTGGCCATTGCCGCTTACCGTAACTATGAAATTTGGAAAATGGATGTCAAAACAGATTTCCTTAACGGGAACCTCCAGGAAGAAGTCTACATGACACAACCTGAAGGGTTTCTGACTCCAAAGGATGCCAACAAGGTATACAAGTTGTAGAAATCCATTTATGGATTAAAGCAAGTATCAAGTTCATGGAACATTTGTTTTGATAAAGATGTAACAGAATTTGGCTTTGTTAAGAACGAATGTGAGCCTTGTGTCTACAAGAGGTTTAGTGGAAGTGCAGTCATTTTCCTAATAGTATATGTTGATGAAATATTACTAATTGGAAACGAAGTACCTATCTTATAGTCAGTTAAGGCATGGTTGCATAAATGCTTCTCCATGAAAGACTTGGGTGAGACAACATATATTCTTGGGATCAAGATCCATTGTGATAGATCCAAGAGAATAATGGGCCTGAGTCAAAGTACATACATTGACAAGATACAGAAGAGATTCAGTATGGAACAGTCCAGGAGGGGATTGTTGCCAGTGTCACATGACATTCATCTTTCCAAGAAAATGTGTCCTTAGACACATGAGGAAAGAAAGATAATGGCAAGGATCCCTTACGCATCTGCGATTGGGTCAGTCATGTATGTTATACTATGTATAAGGCTAGATGTTTCTTACGCATTAAGTGCAGTAGTTAGATATCAAGTTGATCCAGGAGACCGCCATTGGATGGAAGTCAAGACTATCCTTAAGTATCTGAGGCGTACTAAGGATATGTTCCTGTTTTATGGAGGAGATGAGGAACTAGTCATCATAGGACATGTAGATGATATTTTCCAGACTGATCAAGATGACATGAAGTCATATACTGGATACATCTTCAGTTTGAATGGAGGTGCAGTGAGCTGGAAGAGCTCAAAGCAAAGTGTGGTGACAGATTCTACAGCGGAGTCGGAGTATATCACAACTTCTGAGGCAGATAAAGAAGCAGTATAGATGCAAAGCTTCGTCCAAGATTTGAATGTTGTACCGAGCAGTAAAGATCTTATCACACTCTATTCTGATAATACTGTAGCGGTGGCACTTTCAAAAGAGCCAAGGTCACATCAGCGGACAAAGAACATACTTCGGAACTATCATCTCTTGAGGGATTTTTCTCAGATAGGTGAAGTTGCAGTGAGCAGTATTTCCACAGAACACAACGTGGAGGACCCCTTGACTAAAGCCTTGACTCAGCAGAAAAATGATCATCATGTGAGGTCTAGCGGACTAAAAGTCGTAGGCAGTTGGCTCTAGTCCAAGTGGGAGTTTGTAAGGGTTGGTGTCCTGAGAACCAACTGTTTTGTACATTGATTACATGAATGTTCACTTATTATATATTTTTCATTGTTCTACATGACTATAATATAATAATGTCCTAGAATATTTGTTGCATTGATAAGGTCGTGGCAGATCCCCGCTATGATGAGAACCTTGAAATTCTATAACAATATTCTTAAATAAAGTTTTATAGTTTGATGACGTACTATGATAGGACACATGGTATACAGACCATCATGTGAAAGTAATCGTAAGAAGACAAGACTCTCTCTCATGGAGTTCGCACTTGGTAATCTCCAAGATGGGAGATTATGAGAACAGACCTGTGATCGTACCACGATTCACAGTTTTATTCCACCCATACACCGCAGTTTTAAAACTAGTTTTGTAATGAATATTCCAAATATAATAATAAATTGCACTTCATTTTTTAATCAATAAATTAATTTTAATCAATATTATAATGGTAAATGTTGCTTGTTTTTATTGTTTCAATGTAGGTGGAGGTGATTTGGAGGGCCTTTGATGAAGTGGAAGAAAAATGGTCCAAAACTGCATGGATCCATGTACATCTGTCCAATGTTTTTCATAGTACAAGAAATACATACATCCAAATGCGCTGAAATGTTGCGGGTCTGTCCAAAATTCAATATTCTATATTTCATATTAAGGAACCCAATGCTGATTAGGCTTCTATGGGGCCCATCCGAACTGATCTGTTCAAGACACCGAATTTGGACCAAGTCAAATTAGGTGTTCTGTATTTTATCAATATATTGAGTTGTAGTTGTCCAAATGGTTCCAAAATTTAGGTGGAGACAGTCAAGAAGTAGGGATACAACTTTTAAATTTACTCCAAATCTAGATAAGACTTTCTGAAGGCCGAAACGTGTGGTACAATTGGATTGAAGAAATCTGTGTGCCTAAAATCAACTTCCAATTTTCCTATAAAATGGCACCTTGGCATCCCCATTTACATGTTTGGCCAATAGGCAAGGTGCTGCCATTTTGGATTCCCCAAGGAGTCTTATCAACATCCCTAGAGGTTCTTGGGGCTATGGGAGGATCTACTTCAACATCTTCTTCTTCTTCCCCTCCCATGGGTTTCTAAACCCCTTGTGATCACCCAGGGAGGAATGTGATGTAATCCCGAGCTTCAAAGTTGTATTAATTTGAATGATATTTTTAATTCTAGGTTTTATGTTGTTTTTCCTCATCATCTTTTCTTATTTTATTGGGTTACGTACTGTTATGTCATGCTCAACTCATATGATCGTGTTTGGGGGTACCCATTCATGTGATGTTTTACACACCGTTCACCACTTTCTTTTATCCCTTTTAATTGCGGTTCTTGTGTGATTCATATTGGTCAATAGAACTCACACAAGCTCTATCAAGGCCATGTAAATTTATGTCATGGTATCACAATGAAATAACATGAAAACCTGGAGAGCACATTGAATTCTTCATGTGTTGCCTTGGTGAGTTTCAGTTATGATGTCGAACACAAATCACCCAATCATCGGCGGTGTTCGGTGAATCGTTATGTGTTTTCGAATGAACCCTAGGAGGTATCCTAGTATAAACTCAGTAACATTATGGTTCTAGGTGTTACAAACTAGGGATTAAAAGATCATAACCCCATCCCTTGAAGCGATGAAGGATGATCATTACGATACATCCCCGGGTTGATCACGCTTAATCAATCTTGTTCATTTCTACTTTATTTTATCGCTTTCATTTTCTATTTTCATCATTAATCATAAAACCCCCAAGTTTCACAAAACCTAATTCACCTTATACTTTCATAATCAGAACCCTATTTTTAAATTAATGATCTAAGGCTCCGTCGAGAGACGACCTAGGGTTGCTGTTGTACTACAGAAATTCTAGTCAAAATTAAACAACTAATTTGACGCGCTCGACAACGCGATCAAATTTTGGCGTCGTTGCCGAGGATCCAAGATCATTTTTTTATTTATTTAATTTTATTTATTTATTTTACTTCTTAATTAGTACTCATTTAAATACCCCACCCCCATTTGATTGTTTTTTTGTTTTGGGTTTTGTCTTTATTTTTGGTTGTTTTGGTGTGTTCTTTATCTCTCTCTCTCTCTACCTCTCTATCTTCTTCTCCATATCCCTCTCTAATTCTATAGTATAACATTATATTATTCTTTCACCATTCTTAAGTTTCTCTTTTATCCATCTTAAATCAAAAAAAAAGAAACACAACAAACAATCAATCAATCCAACTGGACATCATTGTTGCATGACAAGATCTGGTAAAGGAACACTACATGAATTTGATCCTGAAATCGAAAAGTCGCATCACACACAAATCAAGGAATATAGAGAAGTTCAATCAAGTAACATTGTGGAACCCCATTTATAACCTCAAGTGGTTCTAAACCAACCCAAAATTGAACCCAATCAAACCCAAGAAAACATGGCTACAAATAATCAAACTTTAAAAGAACTTACCACCCCTGATGTCGAGTACCAACCTGCGTACATCCAATATCCCGAGGAAGCAGCCAACTTTGAGCTTAGATCCGGTCTCATACACCTCCTTCCAAAATTCCATGGTCTTCCTGGAGAGGACCCTCACAAACATCTAAAAGAGTTTCACATAGTGTGCTCCACCATGAAACCCCAAAATGTGTCTGAGGACCTTATTAAGTTCAGGGCCTTCCCTTTCTCCCTTGATAGTGTAGCCAATGATTGGATATACTATTTTCCTTCCACAATTGGGGACTGGAATGACCTAAAAAGACTTTTTCTAGAGAAGTTCTTCCCTGACTCCCGAACTACATCAATTTGGAAAGAAATCTGTGGAATTAGGCAATCACAAGGAGAGACCCTTCATGAATACTGGGAGAGATTCAAGAGACTTTTCTCAAGATACCCCCACCACCAGATTAGTGAAAAACTATTAATACAATACTTATATGAGGGACTTATCCCCATGGATCGTGGAATGATTGATGCTGCGGCTGGTGGTGCCCTAGTTGACAAAACTCCTTCTGCCACTCGTGACTTAATATCCAACATGAATCAAAATGCACAACAATTTGGTACATGAGCTATTGCACCAACCTGAGGAGTTCATAAGGTAAGTCATTCAGCCCTAGAATAAAAGGTAGATACTAAACTTGATGATATGCATACCCTTCTAAGGAAATTATCTCAAGAACAAGGTAACTCACATTGTACTTCTATTCCATTGCATTGTGGTATTTGTTCTGATAACACTCATTTTTCTGACCAGTGCCCACAACTTCAAGATTCATTTGAGTCCTCTGCAGCTGTGTTCCCAGGGAGTCCATTCCAACAAGCACCTCCCTTCAAGCAAGAACCATTCAGGCCAAATCCAAACCCCGGGTGGCAAGCACAACCACAATACCGACAAGGAGGAAACTCAAGCTACCCCAAGCAGAATTGGTATCAACAAGGCCAAGGTATGAAACCTTCTTATCCTTCAACATCTCAAAACAATCCTCCTCCTCCCAAGTCTGAACCAAGCCTTGAGGATATAGTGAAGAAAATGGCAACCCAGAACCTTCAGTTCCAACAGACCACACAATCAGCTATTCAAGACCTACGAACCCAAGTGGGGCAATTGGAAAACACCATCGGTGAGCTTAAGATGCAAGGTTCTGTACAACTACCATCCCAACCCATTTCCAATCCAAAGGACAAAGTTTACACTTCGTAGTGGTAAAGAAGTTTCTCCTTCTACTGATTCTGCACAGTAGGTATGTCCCCCTTATGAAAACTCCCTTTCCCAACCCTCAAAAACTTCATGTAAAGAAAAAAAAGACAAAAATGGTAATCGAATAGTCATTGATGATTCAAATAAACAATCCATTCCTCTTACTTTCTCTCAAAGACTCTCTAAATCTAAGAAAAACTTTGATAATGAGACTGACAATGAAATAATGGATACATTTAAAAAAGTTCAAGTTAATATTCCATTGTTGGATGAAGTCAAGAAAATTCCCCATTATGCCAAATTTCTTAAAGAGCTTTTCACCCATCGACGAAGGCTGAAGGGGAATGAGAGAGTCAACCTGGGAAGGAATGTCTCGGCCTTGATTCAACCAGAAATTCCAACCAAATGCAAGGATACCGGCACATTCACCATACCTTGTACCATAGGGGAGACCTTCTTTTCTGATGCTATGCTAGATTTAGGTGCTTCCATTAATGTAATGCCTCACTCTGTGTATACTTCTCTACAGGTTGGAGAGCTTCAACCAACAGGCATTGTTGTGCAACTTTCCAACCGGAGTACAACACATCCAAAAGGAGTGATTGAGGATGTCCTTGTTAGAGTTAAGAATCTCATCTTCCCCGCTGATTTCTACATTCTTGAGATGGAAGATACTCGAACCCAAGGACATGCCCCTCTCATACTTGGGAGGCCATTCCTAAAAACAAAAAAGATGATTATCAACGTTCACAATGGTATGCTATCCATGGAATTCGGAGGAGAAAGGTAAGTTTTAACATCCTTGAGGCTATGAAACACCCCGTTGAAGAGAAATCCACTCTTCCTGTCTATTCGATGGAAGTGATCTCAAACGATGCACACACACACAATTCTCTCCTCAACCCAAACTCTGATTCTTTTTTGTTTTATTCACCCTTGGATGATTTGAGTTTTGGTTCTTCTTTTGAATGTTTTGTGGGTTTAGAAAAATGTAAATTTTTTTCTCTAATTGATGAGTGTGTTTATTCTGAGGTACCCATGACTATCGATGATTCTGCAAATCTCATTTCAATAGATTCTCTTTCCTTTGAGAATAAACATGGGCAGATATATAGTTTCATGGACCTCACTCCCCCAAAATCCACTACCTCAATCCAAAAACCCCCGGTGTTTGAATTAAAACCACTTCCATAAAATTTAAAATATGCCTATCTTGAGGGTATTGACCAATTTCCCGTCATTATTTCCAATAACCTCTCTCTGAAACAGGAATTGAAACTGCTCAAACTTTTGAGAGAGTGTAAAAAGGCAACAGGATGGACATTGGCTGATATTCCCGAGATTAGCCCATCTATTTGTATGCACCATATACTTTTGGATGATGAGGATAAGCCTGTAAGGCAAGATCAACGCCGGTTGAATCCCACTCTCCTTGAAGTGGTAAAATTGGAAGTCAGTAAATTACTTGCTGCAAGGATCATTTATCCTATATCTGATAGTAAATGGGTTATCCCAGTTCAAATCGTGCCTAAAAAAACAAGAATAACAGTTGTGTCAAATGAAAGGAATGAATTAGTTCCAATGCATGTGCAAAATAGTTGGCGAGTCTGTATTGACTACCGTCGACTGAATCAAGCCACGCGGAAGGACCACTTTCCTTTACCTTTCATTGACCAAATGCTAGAACGATTGGCTGGTAAGTCCCATTATTTTTTCCTTGATGTCTATTAGGGTTATTTCCAAATACATATAGCCCCTGAGGATCAAGAAAAGACAACATTTACCTGCCCATTTGGCACATTTGCATACAGAAGGATGCCATTCGGTCTATGTAATGCTCCTGGTACTTTTCAGCGATGTATGTTGAGTATTTTTTCTGAGTACCTTGAGAGTTTTATAGAAGTATTTATGGATGATTTCACAGTTTATGGTTCTTCTTTTGATGATTGTTTGGAAAACCTAGGTTATGTCCTCCGCCGCTGCATTGAAAGAGATCTTATTTTAAATTATGAAAAATGTCATTTCATGGTTGAGCGGGGGATAGCTCTTGGGCATATCATTTCAAATAAGGGAATTCAGGTTGATAAATCTAAATTTTAATTAATTTAATCCCTTCCATTTCCAAAATGTGTTCGTGAGGTGCAGTCTTTCTTGGGTCATGTGGGTTTTTACCGCCGATTCATTAAATACTTTAGTAAGATCGCACTTCCCTTATCTCAGTTGTTACAAAAGGATTCTAAATTTGTTTTTGATAAAAATTGTGAGGATGCATTCAATTCACTAAAAAATAGTCTCACATCACCTCCCATCATCCAACTACCAAGGTGGGATATGCCCTTCGAACTTATGTGTGATGCCTCTAACTTTGCAGTTGCGGCAGTTTTATCACAAAGGGTTGAGAAGTCTCCTCATGTCATTGTGTATTCCTCGCGTACCCATGAACCTGCCCAGGTAAACTAAAAAACCACAGAAAAATAACTCCTTTCTATTGTGTTTGCTTTGGAAAAATTCTTTTCATATCTTCTTGGGTCAAAAGTGATTGTGTTTTCTGACCATGCTACCCTTCGTTTCCTCCTAAATATACCTAAATCCAAGCCCCACCTCATTCGGTGGATGCTCCTCCTCCAAGAGTTTGACCTTGATATTAGAGATAAGAGAGGAGTGGATAATGTTGTAGCTGACCACATTAGTAGGATTTCCCCACCATTGTACCATCATGTTGACTCACCCCTACCCATTGGAGAATTCTTCCCTCATGATAACCTTTGTGATGTTGTGGACCTTACCCCCCGGTATGCGGACATTGTGAATTTTCTATCAACATCTAGGGTCCCCCCTGATTTTAGCACTTCACAATCCCAGAGACTTAAGAATGATTCTCGTTGGTACATTTGGGATGACCCATAATTGTGGAGAATTTGTAGTGACCAAGTAGTTCGTCGGTGTGTCCCTGACCATGAGTTCACCTCTGTTTTGACCTTCTGCCACACCTTGGCATGTGGGGGCCAGTTTGGCTCTCAACGTACTGCTCAAAAGGTCCTTGACTCAAGACTTTATTGGCCAACATTGTATAGGGACGGCCATAGATTTTTCAAGTCATGTAGTCGTTGTCAATTCACAGGGAATATCTCCAAGAGGAATGAAATGCCCCAACATCCCATGTTATTCTGTGAAATCTTCGATGCATGGGGCATTGACTTCATGGGGCCTTTTCCAAAATCATTTGGCTTTGTGTACATCTTATTGGATATTGACTATGTATCTAAATGGGTGTAAGCAAAGGCCATCAGGACTGATGACTCTCGAGTGGTTTTTGATTTTGTGAGGTCCTATATTTTCAGTAAGTTTGGTCTACCAAGATTCATCATTAGTGATCAGGGTTCACATTTTTGCAATCGTAACATGAAAAACTTGCTTTGTAAGTATGGGGTTCTTCATAAAGTCTCCACTTCCTATCATCCCTAAACTAACGGACAAGCAGAAATTTCAAATCAAGAAGTTAAGCGAATCTTGGAGAAAACGATACAACCCAATAGGAAAGATTGGAGTTTGAACTTGGATAATGCACTTTGGGTGTACCGTACTACTTTTAAAACACCAGTAGGAATGTCACCATATAGGATTGTGTTTGGAAAAGCTTTTCACCTCCCGGTGGAGGTAGAACACCATGCATATTGGGCTGTTAAACAATGTAATATGAACCTTTCAGATGCATGTGAGGAAAGAAAGCTGCAGATTCAAGAGTTGGAAGAAATTCGACGTGATGCATATGACAACTCCCGAATCTATAAAGAGAAGACAAAGGCTATTCATGATAGCATGATTCACCAGCGGAAGTTCCATATTAGTGATAAGGTCCTCATGTACAATTCCAGGCTTAAGCTCCACCCTGGTAAGCTTCATTCCCAATGGCTCAGTCCTTATACTGTTACTAATGTTTACCCTTTTGGTGCAATACAGGTTTTGCATGAGCAGAGTGGACGAAGTCTTACCGTCAACGGGCAGCGACTTAAACACTTATATGAGGATTTTCCAAAGAATCCAGTGGAGGAAATCCACCTTCTCGATGCATCATACCAATAAAACACACCAGGTTTTATCCTTCCTTATCACATTCTCAATTATTTCAGTGAGGACACTGCACATTCTAGGTGTGGGGGGTGGATACATTCCTGGGTTAGTTAGGAATTTTCATTGTTTTCTCCTTTTGTTTTCTCTTTTTGGCCTTCTTTATGGTATTTTCATTTTTCCCCATCAACAATTTTGAAATTCCATGATGTGGCCACCATAAAGTGGGGAAAGTAAAAATACCATAATGAAGGCTAAAAAGAATTTGTGTATGAGTTTACCATCAAGGAGTGATTTTTAGTGAATTGGTTTTCTTTCAATGATATAAATGGTCATATCTATGTGAAACCTTTGAGATGATTGATGCCCTTTGTGTGAGTAGTTTTTTGGAAAACTGTGTCACTAATATCTCCACAAATTTTTGCACCAAACCACAAAGTGTGATTATTTCTTACTTAATATAAGGTAAATATATTTTGGGTTAATATTTTTTAGCTTTAAATGATATTTCCATACATTCGTTCCTTATCCGATCTGTTTCATTACTGTACCAGATTGACCTATGCGTGTGTACCTAATGTCCGACTGTTGTACACCCTCCAAAAAAAATTGTTGTGTCTTGGGCAGGTCAAAAACCACTCCTCCTCAACCTTTTATCTTGTTATAACTATTTCAATTAGTGTTGTGAGGAGATCAAACAAGGGTTGAGAGATGAGTGTGATATTTTTTCCAATTACAACTTCAAAAAAAAGAAATAATAAATGAGGGGAGTGATGAAATGTGAAACATATGGGGATATCAAGGTCGGGAGCTTATGGTTTGACTTCTGGGAATGCTTAAATGAGTAGGTCTTGAAATATGATTGCAAAGGATGTAGGACAGGTTCGGTGACAAAATCATTTAAGCTGAAAAATGTTAAAATAACATATATTTATTGGATAGCAAGTGGAAAGAATAGAATGGAATGGTTTTCACACACACACATGGAGATTTAGTGTCATGGTTTACTTTTTAATTCCTTTCTCAATTGGGTATCATGAATCTTTTTGAATTTATCTATGATATGAATTATGAGACATCTTTTTCTATTTTCACTAGGAAGAACTCCTTGGTGTGGTTAGTGCATTGATCACTTTACTTTAAATAAAATTTCCTCAAATGATAAATCTTCAGGATGTTGGAAATATATATATATGAATCATTGTATTTGGATATTTGACTTTTCCTAGGAGTGCAAATGTTTAGGTGTGGGGGTGTGATCGTACCACGATTCACTGTTTTATTCCACCCATACACCGCAGTTTTAAAACTAGTTTTGTAATGAATATTCAAAATATAATAATAAATTTCACTTCATGTTTGAATCAATCAATTAATTTTAATCAATATTATAATGGTAAATGTTACTTGTTTTTATTGTTTCAATGTAGGTGGAGGTGATTTGGAGGGCCTTTGATGAAGTGGAAGAAAAATGGGCCAAAATTGCATGGATCCACGGACATTTGTCCACTGTTTTGAATAGTACACGAAATACGTGCATCCAAATGGCCTGAAATTTTGTAGACCTGTCAGAATTAAATATTATACATTTCATATTAAGTAACCCAATTCTGATTAGGCTTATATGGGTCCCATCCTAACTGATCTAGCCAAGCCACCGAATTTGGACCAAGTCAAATTAAATGTTCTGTATTTTATCAATATCTTGATCTGTATTTGCCAAAATGGTTCCAAAATTTCGGTGGAGACATTAAAGAGGTAGGGATACAACTTTTCTATTTACTCCAAAGCTTGATAAGACTGTATGTAGGCCGAAACGTGTGGTACAAGTGGATTGAAGAAATATGTGTGCCTAAAACCACCTTCCAATTTTCCTATAAAATGGCATCTTGGGCTCCCCATTTTCAATTTCGGCCAAGAGGCAAGGTGATGCCATTTTGGAGTCCCCAAGGAGTCTTCTAAACATCCCTATAGGTTCTTGAGGCTATGGGAGGAGCTACTTCAACATCTTATTCTTCCCCTCCCATGGGTTTCTAAACCCCTTGTGATCACCCGGGGAGGAATGTGATGTAATCCCGAGCTTCAAAGTTGTATTAATTTGAATGATATTTTTAATTCCAGGTTGTATGTTGTTTTTACTCATCCTATTTTCTTATTTTATTGAGTTATGTATTGTTATTTCATTCTCAACTCATATGATCATGTTTGGGGGTACCCATTCATGTGATGTTTTACACACCGTTCACCACTTTCTTTTCCCCCTTTTAATTACGGTGCTTGTGTGATTCATATTGGTCAATAGAACTCACAAAAGCTCTGTCAAGGACATGTAAATTTATTTCATGGTATCACAATGAAATAACATGCAAACCTGTAGAGCACATCGAATTCTTCATGTGTTGCCTTTGTGAGTTTCGGTTATGATGTCGAACACAAATCACCCAATCATCGGCGGTGTCCGGTGAATCGTTATGTGTTTTCGACTGAACCCTAGGAGGTATCCTAGTATAAACTCAGTAACATTATGGTTCTAGGTATTAAAAACCAGGGATTAAAAGATCATAACCCCATCCCTTGAAGCGATGAAGGATGAGCATCACGAGACTTCCCTGGGTTGATCACGCTTAATCAATCTTGTTCATTTCTACTTTGTTTTATCGCTTTCATTTTCTATTTTCATCATTAATCATAAAACCCCCAAGTTTTACAAAACCTAATTCACCTTATACTTTCATAATCAGAACCCTATTTTTAAATTAATTATCTAAGGCTCCGTCGAGAGATGACCTAGGGTTGCTGCTATACTGTAGAAATTCTAGTCAAAATTAAACAACTAATTTGACGTGCTCGACAACGCAATCAACCTGCCAGTAGCAATTCTGCATGTCTTGGTGTCATCATAAATTGCTATCTACGAGAGTGTATAATGATCCTTAGACTGGAAGATTATCATTAACTCATGTCATGACTCGCGCACTTAGATTTATTAACGAAAACCGTCACGCAGACAGTTGGCGGGAAGTATGGTACGTTGGGTGCGTCACGAGTGGCATGTTGTTAATGGATAAGTCAAGGAAGGATTTTTCCCTTACATTTATGGAAGTTGATATCTCAGCCCTTTGATTGAAATAGAACTGTCGCATTAAATTCCATGGCCATGGTGTAAACGACGAGTTTATTTCAGGTAGTCAAAGAACAACAGATCAAGCATATAGGTTTATGACACTGCCATGAAACCTTCTTGATGAGATATAGAGACAAAGGGATTAAATTACATAGTAAGAATTCGTATGAGTTGATACGTCAATTTGGTGTCAACTTATTTCTATTGGGTGCCTTCACCCATTGCTAGACAGTAATCTTGGACTTTAGGCAAGCTCGCCTAATGCGAACGAGAAAGAGGCCTAGAGGGTCATGCACTAAGTGTATTCAAGTATCTCAAGTAGAATAAAGATTATTCTCGTACATGGTTTAATAATTATTCAATGAAGCCTAAATAATTTTAATGATGGAGGAAGAAGGAAATGAAAAACAAGATATACACGTCGTGTGTTAAATATTACACGCCGTCTAGTTTTTCATGGAAAACAAGTACACGTCGTGTATTAATAATTACACGCCATGTAGTTTTCTTTATGGAAATGAAATGAATAAATGAAAACAAGATATACACGCCGTGTACATTAAATATACACGCCGTGTAGTTTTTAATGAAAAACAAGTACATGCCATGTATTTATTAATACACGCCGTGTAGTTTTTCCAGTCGGGATTTTGAAGATATAATATTGTTTTAAATGATATTTATTATAATCAGTGTGGTCACATGTCAAGGAATTAATTATTCGACATGGGGGTTTTAAATGAGAGTCAATGAAATAAATAAAACGTGTAACGCGTTTATTTATTGTCATAACTCTACAACCTCAAACCTGATTATAAATATCCTCACAACCCCAACTACTTTTCTACACACAAGATAATCGTTGTGCACAACAATTTTGGAGAATTCTTTCAAGGCCGAAATAACCTCTTCCTCCAAGAACGCTCTCAAGACCAAGAGAGATCCTCTTCCATCGGATCAAGATGATCTAAGGATGACAACGCAAGCAAAGGCTTCTCCACTCTAGTACCCAGAGAATCCTTTGGCGACATCCAGAGATATGAGGTACACGTGTGGATCACCGCTAGAGGGAGTCTACACTTGGCTTTTGCGACGCAACGACGGATCACATCGAAAACATGATAAAGAACATCAAAAAAGAAAGAACACACAAAAGGTATTTCTTTATAATTAATTAAATTAATTATAATCAACCTGTAACGATCCTTATTTGTGGTTCCAGGACAAACCTTCTTCTTTGTCTTTTTCTGTGATTCGATCCGTGGAGACTTGCGTTTATCGTCGTATTGATCCCGAATTGATCATTGCTAATGAAAAAAAGCCAAGTGGGCACATCCACCTGCATGCTTCCGCTGCTCCCGGAACCTTTATGACGGTCACTTCCGTAAGTCTATAAATGAACGCTACTTCACTACAAGACACAACTCAAAACATACCCCCATCCAATTCATTTAACTAGTTGTCATTCTAAATTAAAAATTCATTCATTTATTTATTCCATCCCTACCTGGGTAACTACCAAACACTGAAAATGTTATAAGGCAAAAAAACCATAGCAACCACTGCCAAAGCCAAACAAAGAAATAAGGTCCAAGGTAAAAGAATCCATTATAACACCCATTCATAAAAAATGTTTCCTGTAAACTTTGAGCAAAAGGCCCATGCAAGGTAACACCATCCTTCTTCAAAACCATCCCTCCTAGACCATCCTTGGCAGCCCCACTACACCAAAAGCACCACATTCAGAAAAACAAAACTCACCCATCTTGTAGTCCCACTGCACACTCTCCTCTATTAAACACCTGTTCAACCACTTCCACCATCATTCTTCAAATAAATGTTGCCCTGTCCTTACTCTCAATAAGAAAAACACCCAATACACCTCATTACTACCACACACGATAGCCCTGCTACACAACAACACCACACCCAGCACACCCATAAACCTAAACATGACACAACCTGATCCTGCAACCTCACTACCCAGATGCAGTCCCATTGAATAACAAGTTCATATATTCCAAAAATAATCAATATCTTAGCCTGAGATAGCATTACACCACTTGCACCACCCCAAACTCACAACCACACTCCCAGCCACAACACCACATGAACAACACATACACAAGGACAAACAGAATCACACACAACACACAACCACACCAATAGGTCAAGGTTTATTCAGCTTTAGAAAACACCCATGATTTAATTCCACTTGATAAATCATGGGTTATCAAAGAAAAAGTTTGATCCTGGGGAATCCATTTAATTATCTAGATATATGTGATTAATCATGTTTTTAATGTTTACATTCTTTAAAAAAAATTAACGACAAGCATTCACGGGTCCTGTGTGCAAACAAAGACCACCAACGACCATAATTTTCAGAAGGAATACACCCAACACAATTCACAACATATATCAAAGATAATATATAAAACAACTCAAGCATCATCGTTATCTTCCCATCCCCTCATTTATTACTTCTTATTATCTTCATTAAATTTGGGTTCAACCGTATTCACAAGGGTACATGAGTACAGCCACCTCGTATGGTACACAAAGGAAAGAGATACAAATAAAATCCCTACCTAGAACAACATACTATCAGCAATTCTTCCTTACATCAAAAACAGGGGGTCTCACAAGTAGCAGGAAAGACTCTAGGGGATAACTGAATAAACTGCTATAGCACAGGCGCATGACTTCTTGGGGAAGAATGGTTTTGGGTGCACCAAGATAAAATGGAAGGGTTTAAAGGAAGAGATGATCACGGATTTAGAAAATCCATATCCTATATCAATGGAAGGAAATAGTTCCAATGTTCATTAAAGTAGGATTGTGGTCGAGACCATGTGATTTGACTTTTTCAAATCCCCTAGAGCATTAGAATATTAAATATATGATTAATATCCATTGAAACACCTTCAGAAACACTCAAAAACAGCTTTAAACTCAATTTACGTCAAATAAAACATAAGAGGGGGAAAACGGGAAAAACTAGGAAAAGATGGAAATTACTCACCAATGGGTGAGTTAGTGACAGCAAGTCACCGACACCTGACTCACTGATGTGAGTCACCAATGAAACTCATCGACCCGAGTCACCAATGCCACCCACCGATGCCACTCACTAATGCCACTCACGGAGGCCACTCACTGACGCCACTCACTGACGCCACTCACTGATGCCACTCACCGACGCTCGATCTACCAATGCCTCAACCTACTGAGACCCTGAGTCACCGACACCCTAAGTCAGCAACGTTGAGCTACTGACACCAAACTATGGACGCAACTCATTGATGCCTGACTCACCGATGGAAAAAATGTAAATTTGACAAACTCTTGAAATAAGCCATCATTGCCTCCTAGAACACCCCAAACACTGGATTTTGACAAAGTAATGGACCAGGGAGGTTTGGTCCATTACATCCATTTTGATCAACTAGTCTGATTCTTGGTGCACTACTCGATCGCCAGTAGTGTTAGTTCATCAATTTTTGGAGTAGATCCATACATCCAAATTTCCTTCCAACTGAATATTTCAATATTTTTATATATCCACTTTACATTACCAAACATTCAATCCACTTACTCTCCCATATATTAACAAGAAGTAAAAATTTCAAGGGAAAAAGGGTATCAGTCCATAATTAAGAAATGTATCATCCATTATTTCACTCTAAGTATATTTCATCCATACTGGGTCTAGAAAACAATAGGATTTGATTTGGGAAATAATGTTTTCCTCTACCAACTGATACCAACTGATCATGATACCACATGAAATGAGAACTCGTGTAACTATCATCAAGGGTAATTAAATTTCATTTTAGGATGAAGATATTAAATGAGATATGAAACTTTTATTATAAAAATAAACCTAAAACCCATGAACTCACTTTAACAAATAGATCAAAAACATTCAAGTACAATAAAAAGGATAAGTGGACTTTTAATGCATCCATACTTCGACTTTTTTTATGTCATTGATTAATTCAATAAAAACCCCTTTCTATTGAGTTTTTTGTTAACAATGGAAGAGATATTTATAAAAATATACCTCTTTAAATAACATGATCTTCCTAAACATTCTACATTAACTAGATTTAATTCTAATTGATATACTAATTCTAGAAGTAATTTCATATTTCTTCACTTACCTCCCCCTCAAGGGAAACACTCATAAACATATTTATAATGGTGGATCTATTAAATAATGGTTTTCAAGATGTTCCAATATTTAGAATACACTATAATTCATGTTCAACTTATGATTTTCCAAATTTGAAAACTTATATAACTTCACCAAGGATGATCTTATTCAATAATTATTCTTTAATATGCCAAAAATATGATCAAACCATGATTATATCTTCTTTATAATTATTGTCTTGGATATGCTAACACATTCTTAAAATTCATTAATGACTACTCTCTTTCTTATTTGTATTTGAAAACCAATTCAGGAATCATTTAAAGATGATAACTTCGATGAGTTTACATCCAATTTCAAATCATTGAGATTAATAATATTTTTCAATATTTCTTCAAGTTTATAGATCTTTTCATCTAGAGTCTTTTTTAATTCAAAATAATTAATTTTGTTAATATTTATTAATAAATTTAAGAATATTATCTATTATACATATATAGATAATAATACTAAGTACTTGTATGAATAATAAATAGTAATTATTTATTTTGGTAGATAATTTGATAACAGTAAGGCACTTATTAAAAAAAGAACATAACTATATAAATGATAACAGTAAGGCACATACAAAATGTACCATAAATCTACTATCAACCTAATCTATACCTCTGGTGTGGAAGATCCTCTATCCCATAGCCAAGCATATACTGGATGTGTCTATAATGTGTTTGTCTATGTCTCCACTCTGGTGTACACTACTCATGTATATCATCATTGTCAGCCACTTACACATCCTCCTATGTGACAAGAGGTGGATGTATAGTCTCACCACATGTACCTTGTCCTGCCTTTAAAGATAATGGATTCTGGCTAGAACTCTTGCCAACATATGGAGAAGATGGATGATGTACTACGGATGTCTGCATGGAAGGGATTAATAAAGCATCCAACTCAGTCCATTCAACATCTATATCTACCTCTGGCTATGACTGAGAAGTTGGAGGAGCATATAATTGATCATGATGAATACCCTCCTCCTGTCTAACATCAATATCCATAACATACTCTTCACCCCTTGGTACATCTCTATCAGGCTTAGTGTCCTCAACATCATGTAGTGGATCAAAAAAAATTCTAGGATAAATCTCATCCATTGAAGGAAGAAAATCTACCACAGCATTGTGAAAATATGTCTGGTCAAATGCGTCTCTCTCTACTGGATCAGACATGTGAAGTAGACAAGTGATACAAGCATCCTGTGAAAACAAATTACATTGTTAGTTAATGTTAATAAAAAATATGTTCAAAAGTGGAAGGAATAATGAATACCAACTAATGAAAGCCCTGTCTGTGTCATGTCAAAAATATGACTGGGGACGTGGAGTACGAGGATGCATAATCAATCTAATCCAATAAATGAAAATGTAATGTCCCCACCCCTCATAACTGGGAATCCTGTCGTTTGTCCCATAGATCAATATATGCGGCATGGTGTCTCCTCCAATAAAGGTATCTCTTCCCTGACATCTTTAAGGAATATAGTAAAGGTAACTAACTAGACGGGTCAATAATGGGTTGAAGGAATATGAATAGCTTCATAACTTTGTCAGTCTGATGCCACTCGACAGTATGAAAATGAATTAATGGAACCATGCAGTAGCCGGTATCAAGCATCATCGTACAATACTCTAGAAGACTCTGGATGATATCATCAGTATATTAAATCCATGTAATCTAAAATAAAAAATGAATAATCAATTAATAAATGAAGAAATGTATAGTAAAGAATAAATATTTAACAATATAAATAATAATCACTTAAATCTTTTGGTTGAAGGTTGTTCAGCATAAGTTTGTAGGTGTGGATGTCATGTCTGTCGGTATCTGAATGCCGATGTGACTAACCGACCTATAGATAACATTGTTATACTTACATTTCATAATAGAAAGTTATATAATTAATTTATACATTATAAGGAATAAATAACATACCATCATCCACACAGATCCTCTACTAAAATATCTACAGGAAATGGCGCAAGAGCATGTAGAGCTAAGCGAGAGATGTGCTCCCATACCCACATGTGTAGAAGAACAACGCATCCTATTATATGTATCTTATCGATGTGAAATGCATTTCAAAACGTTTTATATGTACATGAAAGACAAGCATACCCCCAGCTATATCGGCCTACCTGGTCCAAATCCTCTAGAAAAGGTAAATACATCAGATGTAAAAATGTAGTGGAGTGATCAATAAAAAGCATGTCAATGGTCAGTCTCAAGATATAAGCACGTGAAAATCATAGTACAGTGATCTCATCGAGATCCTCTACTAGATGTGTAAAGTGATGGTCTAACCAGGGCATGCATAATATACCCCCAACGATAGACCTACCATCTTCATGGACCTTAATCCCCAATAATATATGAAAAATATTGAACCAATATGCTCCAACTCGACCTATCATAGTCACACTGTCAATGGAGAATCCCAACATAATGGACACATACTATAGTGTAATAGTCATCTCCCCCTCTGTAAAATTAAACGTATGTGACTCTAGCCTCCATCACTCTACGAGCACAGCAATGAGTCGATGGTTGACAAAGGTGAAGTCTCACATTTCTATGTCATAGAACCCAACGCGATGAAGATGAAGGATGATAGTGGGAGGTGGTATGACATGATGGAAATTATGAGATTGACAAACACTCAAAGAAGGCACATGACATCCCTCTAAAACCAGTCATGAAATATGAGTAGCTTGGGATGTGAATAATGGAGGTCCTTCCATCTGCAAAAATGATATCATCGTTACTTTTTTTATATTTACTTCGATAAAAATTGTAATTTTTTTAAAAAAAATATAAAAAGAAAAATAAGGTAGAAAAATATATGTGGGCAGTGTTGTTGGTTTAATTTATGAATTTTTTGTTTTATTGGTCTCCAATTAAGTTTAATTTATTCTAATTTTTTTATATAAACCTATAGTGATGAGAAACCCACATTGATCATGTTGATGTATGATATATTCATTTTCATTGTATGTTTATTTTTTTAATAGTTATAGTATCACAAAATTATTTCTGATAAAATCTAAAAATGAAATAAACCAAAATTGAAACATGTCAGAAATGGATCAAGTCATAAATAAAAGGATTCATCACTGAAACATCCATGTATGAAACAAAATATACACATTCATGATAAAATACAGAGAATTAATTATGGATGATAGGATGTGGAGATATGTCCTTCCACTTGGGGATATCTCTTATGAGTATGTCCTTCTATGCAACAAATACTGCATCATAGTCCCCCTCCTCATTACTGAGGCCAATCCATCTCATTTCTGATTCAAGTAGACTTTGTTCTTCCTCAAGCGCACAACCTGGTAGTATGAATCCAATAATTTAAAAAATGATAGAAATTGAAAAAAACATAAATTAAAACAAAACCAAGTTATGAAACCTAGAAATATCAGGGATGATAGTCAGCTGATCATCAGGAAATGGGATAGAATGAAAGTCACCAAAAAGAATCCAAGATGAACTATAACAGTGAACCAAAGTGTTCATGTGATACACCGGGTCAATATAGGGCTCCCATGATATATTTACCAAATCACAAGCTGAAAAAAAATGTGCACATGGATATCTGAGTGCCTACAAGTTGACACAATCATAGAAACTATTGTCTATCATGACCACAAGCACTCAACCACTGGTGCATGTAGCCTGGTTGTAGCACTATCTTAGATGAAATCTCCTCTTTTCCTGATCAAAGGTTAGAAAAATCCATTTTAAATGGGGAAATCCCCTTTATCAATACTTTTAATAGCATTGATAAATGGTGGTCTTTATCATGGATAGAAATAGCACTGATAAAGGCCCCATTTTTGCATTATACCATTTTTATAATACCACACTACAACAACCTTCTGTAAAAAAAACAGCACACTGAAACCTTCTATTTAAAAAATATATAATTTAATTGAAATAAATTTTACATCATGTATAAAAAAAACACTACTACATAAATTTCAAATAAATTTTTGTATAATTAAATTTACGATTACTATCCACAAACTATTTAAAAATTAATGTTTGTATTTGGCACCTATGATCCCTTCTCAAAATGTCCACTAATGGTATACATTTCCAAAAAAATACCCTCAACCAGAGAAAAAGAATCCACCTATATAAAAAAACAAATCTTATATTAGAAATATTATAAATTAATTAATTAAACATTAATATGAACAAATATATTAAAAAATGCCAACTCTAAATAAAAAAACACACTTAGAATAATGTTGGTCACACCATGCATTTTATTGAGGTGTGGTTGATTCAATCATGTCAAAAATGAGGTATGGATCATTGTTCTAAATTATCAAAACAATTTGAATGCATTTTCTCAGTTTTCAGTATGTCACGTTTTATTTTTAATGAAATTAATGCCAATTTTAAATAACAACACATTTGGAGTTATAATGGTCACACTGTGCACAAGATTTAGGTGAGACTAATTCCTATACGTCAAAAATTACGTAAGGATCATTTTCCTAAAGTATCAAAACAATCCGGATGCATTTTCTCAATTTTCAGTGTGTAACTTGTGTTTTGTACTAAAACGTAATTTTAAACTAGAAATACACACTTTGAGTCATACAAGTCACATCATGTGTTGGTTTGATGTGATACTACTTACTACATGTCACAAATGACTTATTAATTACTTTCCCAAATTATCAAGAAAACTTAAGTACATTTTCTTTGTTTTTAGTGAGTGACACACATTTTGAACTAAAATGTCGATTTTAAACTGATAATGGGAACTTTGAGTCATACCAGTCACACCGAGTGTAGGATTGAGGTGTGGGTAATTTTTATATGTCATAAATGATTCATGGATTGTTTTATTAAATTATTAGAACAATTCAAATTCATTTTCTCAATTTTTAGTATGTCACTTCTTCCTTTTGCTAAAATTAATGTCAATTTAAAATAAAAATATGCACTTTGAGTCATACTAATCACATCATGTGTCATATTGAGATGCATCGGATTCCAAAACATATAAAATGACTCATGGATCATTGAAATAAAGTATTGAAACAATATGAATGTGTTTTCTCAGTTTTCAGTAGGTCACTTGTTCGTTTAGCTAAAATTGATGTAAATTTTAAATAAAAAGGCACACTTGGAGTCATACCAGTCACTCCGTGCATCAAATTTTGGTGAGGCTAATTTCTACATGTCTCAAATGATGTATGGATAATTTTCCTAAAGTATAAAAATAACCAGAATGCGTTTTCTCAGTTTTTTGTATGTTATTTGTCTTTCTTACTAAAATTGATGTTAATTTTAAATAAAATAGACACACTTGGAGTCATACCAGCCAAACCATGCCTCGGATTGAGGTTCATATGATTCCTACACATCCCAAAATACTCATGGAACATTTCCCTAAAGTATAAAAACAATAAAAATGTTTTTTCTTAGTTTTCAGTACATCACTTGTTCCTTTTTACTAAAATTGTTGTCAATTTTAAATAAAAAATGCACTTGGAGTCATAACGGCCACATCGTGCATCAAATTGAGGTTTGGTTAATATTTACACATCCCAAATGACTCATAGATCATTTTTCTAAAGTATCAAAACAATAAAAATGTGTTTACTTAGTTTTTAGTACATCATGTGTTCCTTTTTACTAAAATTGATGTCAAATTTAAATAAAAAAGACACACTTGGAGTCATACTGGTCACACAATGCATTATATTGA
Organism: Viscum album; assembly: GCA_963277665.1. Taxonomy (NCBI): domain Eukaryota; kingdom Viridiplantae; phylum Streptophyta; class Magnoliopsida; order Santalales; family Viscaceae; genus Viscum; species Viscum album. Next base: position 1,400,053,274 of record OY728152.1, read on the forward strand.
GATTTGGATGACTCCTACACATCCCAAATGACTCGTGGATCATTTTAATAAAGTATCAAAACAATATGAATGCTTTTGGTCAGTTTTGAGTAGGATAGTTGTCCTTTTTGATAAAATTGATGTTAATTTTAAATAAAATAGATGTACTTAGAGTCATACCAGTCAAACCATGTCTCAATTTGAGGTGAATTTGATACCTACATGTCCTAAATAGATGTACTTGAAGTTCATACCGGTCACACTGTGAGTCAGATTGAGGTGAATCTGATTCCTACATGTCCCAAATGACTCATGAATCATTTTCCTAAAGTATCAAAATAATATGAATGAATGTTTTTGGTTTTCAGTACGTCACTTGTTCATTTTTACAAAAATTGATGTTAATTTTAAATAAAAATATGCACTTGGAATCATATCGATCACACAGTGCATTAGATTGAGGTGAATCTGATTCTTACACATCCAAAATGACTTATGGATCATTTTCCTAAAGTATTAAAACAATTTGAATGTGTTTGGTTAGTTTTGAGTATGTCATTTTTCCTTTTTACTAAAATTGATGTAAACTTTAAATAAAAAAGACACACTTGAAGTCATATCAATCACATTATTCCACAGATTGAGGTGATGTTGATTTGTACATGTCCTAAATGACTCATGGATAATTTCCTTAAATTATAAAAACAATAAGAATGTGTTTTCTTGTTTTTCAGTATGTCACTTGTTAGTTTTTACTAAAATTGATGTCAATTTTAAATAAAAGATGAACTTGGAGTCATATCGGTCACACTTTGAATCTTATTGAAGTGAAGTTGATTCATAAACATCCCAAATTACTCATGGATCAGTTTTTTAAAGTATAAAAATAATATGAATATGTTTGATCAGTTTTCAGTATGTCACTTATCTTTTTTACTAAAATTTCATTTTAAACTAGAAACATGAACTTTGACTCATACTGGTCACATAATGTATCGGTTTGACATGAGACCAATTACTAAAAATAAAAAATTATTTATGAATCGATGTAATAAATTATCAATATAATATGAGCATGTTTTATTGATTTTTAGTGAGCGGTACATTTTGAAGTAAAATGATGATTCTAAACTAATAACAGACACTTTGAGTCATATTGGTCACACCATGCATTAGATTAAGGTGTAGATGATTACTACATTCCCCAAATGACATATGGATCATTATACTAAAGTATCAAAACAATTTGAATGCTTTTAGTCGGTTTTGAGTAGGACATTTGTCCTTTTTAGTAAAATAGATGTAAATTTTAAATAAAAAATATGCACTTGAAGTCATATTGGTTACATTGTGCCTCTGATTAAGGTGATGTTGATTCATAAATTTCCTAAATGAATCATGGATCATTTACTTAAATTATAAAAACAATCCGAATATGTTTTCTCATTTTTCAGTACATCACTTGTTACTTTTTACTAAAATTGATGTCAATTTTAAATAAAAAGATGCACAGAGTCATACCAGTCACATCGTGTGTCATATTTAGGTGTGATTGATTCCTACACATCCCAAATGAGTCATGGATCATTTCAAAAAAGTATAAAAAACAATATAAATAAATTTTCTTGGTTTTCAATATGTCACTTGTCTTTTTTATAAAATTTCATTTTAAACTGAAAATACGCACTTTGTCTCATATTGGTCACATCGTGTATCAGTTTAACATGAGACTGATTCTTACAAATCACAAATGATTTATGAATCAATGAACTAAATTATCAAGACAACCTGAGCATGTTTTTTCGGTTTTCAGTGAGTGACACATTTTGAAGTAAAATGTTGATTTTAAATTGATAACGGACACTTTGAGTCATACTGGTCACACCATGCATTTCATTGAGATGTGGCTGATTTCTACACTTCCTAAATTACTCATGAATCATTTTTCTAAAGAATCAAAACAATATGAATAATTTTTCTTGGTTTTCAGTACATAACTTGTCTTTTTTTACTAAAACTTCATTTTAAACCAGAAACACACACTTTGACTCATACCGGTCACAACATTTACCAATTTGATATGAGACTGATTCCAACATGTAAAAAATGATTTATGAATCTATGTCCTAAATTATCAAGACAATATGAGGAATTTTTATTGGTTTTTATTTAGTGACACATTTTGAATTAAAATGTTGATTTTAAACTGATAATGGACAATTTGAGTCATACTAGTCACATCATGCGTCAGATTGAGGTGAAACTAATTCCTACAAATCATAAATGATATATGGATAGTTTTAATAAAGTATAAAACCAATGTGAATGAATTTTTTCAGTTTTTAGTATGCATGTTTTCTATTTTACTAAAATTAATGTCAATTTTAAATAAAAACACAATTGGAGCCATACTAGTCACACCGTGTGTCAGATTGGGGTGTCGATGATTCATACACATCTCAAAGTCTCAAAAAAACCAAAATTCCAATGTTACCACAATTACAATTAAATTTGTTTTGTGGAACTTCCAACGCTTAATATTTATTTGAGAAAGGTTTTCTAGCTAATAACATCAAATCAATATGCATCATTGGTAGTTCGATAAAGAAAATCATTGGAGATTGTGGTAACATTAGCAGAAAGGAACATGTTATCTCCTCTATGGATTATTGTATATAGTTGAAAGAAAAATAATAATTCCAAAAATATCTACAAAACAACTAACTAACTATTATATAATGATGATAGGGAAAATAACTTACAAATAGTGGATAAAATGATGACAAAATTAATTAAATATGTAGTATGAGTTTTCCTTTTCATGATGGTTATATACATTATTAACCCATAAATATGAAAAGAATCTGCCTGTATAAGAAGCCAATTCTTATATGAATAATACTAAAAAGAAATAAATTAAATATAAATATGAAACAATCCATTACTTATATAGAACTCACATCTTCATGCTATTTGTGTACATTCTGTGACTAGGTATGATGCCAATTAATTTCTAAGAAAATGTATATCATCTTGTGAATATGATTTTTTTTATAGTCATAGTAGTTCTAGAAAAATATAAATACATAAAGGATTAATAAATATTTTAAATTAAATAGTAATTATCTTTGAAAATACCCCTTTGGGGATGTCTATTTTTTATGGAATATGATCTCTCTTATAAATTTACAAACATAATAACCATAATATTTTCCATTTTTTGTTTTAGACACTATAGAAAAATTGATTAAATTAATTAATTTGTTTTTATATGTGTTTGGATAGTGAAATCTTGTTATATATAACTTGATACTTATCTAGTTGTAGAACTTTTCAGGGTCCTTGTGTGCAATTATTGTCCTCATACCATGATTTAGAATATATTTAAACATCACCCTATAATAAAAAATCCTAATTAAAACATAATATAAATTATATAACTTGAAGTTTAGTTCTAAAAAGTTATATGTAGTGTATTACAACTTGAAAAACATCATCTTGTGTGGTCATTCTATTGGGAATCCATGCAGTGAATCCAAGAAATTAATCTTTAGAGTATCCAAATTGAGAACAATGAGCATCCAATGTTTCCTAAAAACAAAAAAAGGTATAAGTAATGAAACAAATGAAAATATATTTTATATGATTAAATTGTATATTTTTACCACTACATCATTGGTATTAAGAAGAGTATGTCATCCCCAAGTTTTCTTTCAAACAATTTGGCCAGGTTTTCCACTGTTTCATCCATTTGTTTAGATTCAGTTTTTTTTCCTTCTATATAGGTGACATGAGGACTAACGAGTCTAATTTTTTTCATGGGTAAATCCCTTCAATTGGTATTGATATATACAGCTAAAAAATATGAAAGTTATTTTGTCATAATTAACATAGTATATTATCTTTTGGAAAATTAAATCATGAAAACATACCTCATGTATACATTTACAACTGATGCTCCTATCCATTCATAGTTTAATATTTAATTTACATTCTCAAAATCAATATAGTTAGTACCTTCCTATACATATATTTTTTTCAAAATCAACTACGTGACTACTACCACTTTTTAATATTGTATATGCATGAACCTTTATTGTTAATAAATTCAGATATTCAATGAGCGGGGTAAAGGTTATTTCTAAAGATATTTTCAATCGGTTGGTTGATCCTTTAGATGGTTTTGATTTTACCTTTTGTTTCACCCCCTTCACTTTGTTCATCTGTAGTAACATTCATTGTTTCAAACCTTTCTCCATTAATTGTTAAAGGTCTAGTATGAAAAATAAATTGGAAATGAATACCTCCTTTTCAACATGTGTTTTTACAAGATCTTACAGCCATGCGATGAATGTTTCAACAACTTGGTCAACCTTATGAATATCTTCATCATCAAGCGGAATAGGTAGTTTGGTGCTCAGCTCGTGAGCTATGTTAATATTCACTCTCACATGGCCTATTAGAAGTGGTATGTTTTGTAGCCCATATTCTTGTATATTGAACACTATATACCTCACTAAAATGTGATGGGTGTGTGTTGATTGATATAAATCATATTCATTTTCACCCTATAGAATATCAGTTCAGGAAAGGTATCAATGTCTATATGATTCACATTTCACAGAAACAATATTAGAATATTGATTAACTCGAATAAGACAGCTCTTTGAGGGGAATGTCTCACCTAAAAGTTGGTGGGGTGGGGGGATCTTTAGACAATGTTTTTTATTATGTTACTTCTTCTCTTTGTATCCCCCCATAACATTTTCTAAAAACTTAGACTGCTAATGAATTTTTTCTTCAAGGGAAGCTATTCTTTCTTTCAACTCTGCCGATTATGTATCTTTATCCTCCTATTGTTGTTTTCTCAAAGTATGTTTGGGGTGTCACTTCAAAAGCCACACCCCTCACACGGTCATACTATTTTGGCCGCTTCAAGGCCACCAATAGTAGGTGTTCATCCATCATAGGAGTTGATGATTCTTATGACTATGTCAGATAGAAAATATAAGAAAATATGTAATCGTTGTTATGTAATTGTGATTTAAAGGAATTTTTTTATTATGTAAAATGTACACATGTTTCCCACACTTTTTTGGTGTTCTCATCTATTAGTATCCTATATTTATTTACACGTGCCTTTTTCCATATCACATGGCATGATATGGAAGCAGATTTAGATTTGGATTCATCAATCTGCATATAAATAAAGAAACATAATTATGATGTTGTTTCATGTCACATAAAAGTATTGTGGTAGATTTAAAATATGTGCCAATTTTTTTTCAAGTGAACCGTACCCCATCCTTGCTTTTCGATAGGGGTAAATTGTTTTTAATGACCGTTCCTTATTTTCAATAATCAGTTGTTGTTTCATAAATAAAAAATTCTCAATCAAAGTGATTAATACACATATTGTTAAACAATTCATTACCATCCACAATGTACCTGAAAAGATATCTCCCCACAATGTCCAGTAAATGCATCCCATGCTTCTTGGGTTATCAGGTGTGAATACATAAGCGGCGAGTGTGGGTTTATTTTCCCTTCAGTATCTTTAAGATGATGTATCATTATAATTGTGCAAAAGCCTCTAATACTTCCAGAAATAATTAATAAATATTTATTTTGGGAGTCATCTACTATAAATGCACTCTACAAGGGGTGATGAATAGTAAATAAATGTTTCATTATTTTATTTTTTAGTAAAATAAAAAAATGATATCATAATGTTACCATAATCTCTTCTCACATTAGTGTCTTAAGTGTGGGAACAACATGGTTCCACAAATCTACATCAATCAACACATGTTTTTGAGTGATGAGTCTAATGTAACTACTGAACATGGCCTTGTTGGGGTTGATATGTTGGTGCTCCACATTCCATCCTACCTCGAATTTGATGCCTTTGCTTTTTTCCTTAATGATTTTTTCTAAAACTATCAAACTATGGAACTCCTATTTTTTATGAATCAACGGTCCTTCATCTATTACCATTTACTCAGATTCAATATCTTCAATGTGTTTTTCCTCTATAGTGGTAGCATCGGCATGTGTATAAGATCATTGTACCTCTACACTATGAGCAGCAATAGGTTGAGAAATCTATTATTTCTCTGGAGCGGTAGCATTGATATGTGCAGAAGATCATTGTACCTCTACACTGAAAACAACATAAGCTTGAGAGACTTTTTGTTCCTTGGTATTGGGATCATCAGCATATGAAAAATTCATTATCTATAGAAGTGGTTTAACATTTAATTTAGATTACATAAATACAATTGTGAATGGATAATAACATGAGGTAACACAATGTAGATTATAAAAAAATATAACCCAATTATTGAAATCTCTTTTTTTAAAGGATGGAGGGATCTGAATCCTCTATCTAGTATCCAAATCCCTTCATTGTGGTCTCCTCTGACATACAAGACACCATCTACATTGGGACGGCTGCGAAATGATTGCGATGTCCCAATGAAAGGCTCATCCTTAGTTGAATTTTCATCTGACCATTTAGTGGTTTTGGTCGATAACAGAACAATTGAACACTTTCATTTTGTGGGATCTAGAACATAAAATACTTTTATTTCCTATGATTTCATTATAAATGGTTCACCTTTGTACCCTTCCTTATTGAAATCCACTTTCACAAATCCCAATTCATTTATTTTAATAGCACTCTTGTTAGCAACCCACCTGCATTGAAAAATTGGAACTTAGAACGTTGTATAATCCAACTCCCATATTTTTTTGATGATTCCAAAGTATGACATATTCACGTAAATTGGATTTCTATCCTTAGTACCGGAAATATGCATCGGTTAATCCACAAGTGTAACTCCACTATTATGCATGGTATTGTCTCCATCATATTCATTTGTATAGAACATATGACCATCAATCACATAACCATTTTAATATAATACATACACACTTATTCCTCTAGATATCCATCAAAGTAATTCTGAAATTGAATCCAGATTTTCATCTGACTCCTTAAAAATATGGTCCTGAAACCATCCAATAAACTATTTATTATGTGTATTTGACAACCACCTTTCAGCCCTTGATGGATTAAAATTCCAAATAAACTCTTTATGGGTTCCAAAATATGGTTAAACCTCCAAACTATTATGAAAAATGTAAATGTGGGCCTTCTCTCGATCTATAATATTGATTGTGACAACATATCTTCTAGAAATTCCTTTACCCATAAGCCGACCAGTGTGACAATATTTTGGTAGAATAATGCTTTCCACACTAGACAAGTATTCAGTATAGAATTCAATAGCTTCCTCAACAATATATTTCTCCAAAATACAACCCTCTGGACGACTTCTATTTTTGACATACCCTTTCAAAATATTCATATACCTTTGAATGGGGTACATCCATCTATAGTGTATAGGACCACATAGTCGAATATCTCTCACAAAGAGAACCATCATATCAAATAATATTGGCAGGAAGAATATTTCCAATTCACATAATATGATGGAAATTTCTCTTTCTATAGTCGGCAATTTTGCTGGGTCTATAACTTTTTTCCATATATCTTTGAAGAAGAAATAGAGCTTGGTTAATGTATCACATAAATTCTTGGAAAAAATGAAACATAAAGCTACATGAAATATATCTTGCATCAAAACATGGAAATCATGTGATTTCAACCCCTTTAACTTTAAATTGTTCATTTATATGATATTCTTGATATTATATAAATACCCTTATGGAACCTTTATGTCATTCAAGAAGTTTAAAAAATGAAATATCTCCTTCCTGGAAAGAGTGTAATAAACTAGAGAAAGAAAGGTTCTTTTTTTACCCTTTACTAGCACCAAATCTTCTCATATTCCCATGGAAATCATGTCCAACCTAGCCTTAATTCCATCCTTTGTTTCGACGGGATCATTTAGAAACATGTCGATGACACTATCACATACATTTTTTTCAACATGCATAACATCAAGAAAATTTATGACATATCGAAAATTCCAATATAGTAATTCAAAAAAACTGATCTCTTTTTACAATTGGTTTTCGTAATATTTTTTAAAAATGGTTTACCAAAAGTAGTTTCCACATATTTTACTTTCTCAAACAGTTGATCACATATTAGTGTAGATGGTGTTGTGTGTTCTTTTAAACTTCTATTGAATGATTTAATCCAAGATCAGTACTTATGTCATTGGGGTAGAAATCTGTGATGTCCTAGAAAAAGATACTTCAATGAATATTTCAACCTAATTGATCATGTACCTTGTTCACTAATGGGACACCCTTCAGTTCCTTTAATATTATATCCTAAAAAAATCTATAAGCAGAAAAGTCATTTATCATCCCATACAACAAGGCTCTCAATGTGAAATCTTAATTTCTATAAGTATAATACAACGTAGCACCTGAATCCCAAAATAATTTCAAATCCTTAATCAATGGATCCAAATACACATAGATATCATTACCCATTTGTTTTGGTCCTGATATAAGAATACATAACATGATGTATTTTCATTTAATGTATAAAAACAATAGTAAATTATAATTTACCAACATAATCATCCATGTACTATGAGTGCTTCTTTGAAAACCAAAAGGATTCACTCCATCTATAGATAATGTGAAGGTTTCTCGGCTCATTTCAAAATTCAGTATAATCATGATCAATTATATTCTACTGAGGAGATTTTTTCAGGGGATGTAGTTTCCCATATTTATTTCTTTTATATACATACCACATCAATTTCTCTACAATCTCCTTACTTCCATATAAGCGCTTAAACCTTGTAATTATTGGAATGCTCCATTCAAATTTTGTAGGACCAAATTTATCCTCCTTATATTGAGAAGTTCCATGCTTTGGGAATTCTGTAAGTGATTTATGGTCCTTGTGAAATAGTATACAGTCATTCGAGTAGGCATGTATTCTTTCAAAGATCATACTCATCATGTGTAGCATTCTTTTGGAATTGTATATTTAGATAGGGAGCTCATTATCTTCTGGGATAATATCATTCAAGAGAGAAAGTAGTTTCATAAAACTATTGTCACTCCATCCATTGCCTGATTTCAAATTATACAGCTTCAGTACAGCTAAAAATGTTGTATATTTAGTGTAACCAGTATACAATGGTGTCTTTGTATAACTCTTTAACTTCTCAAATAATTTTGGGAAATAAAAAAGTCCATCTTCAAATATCCTTTTCATTTACTCAATATGAACTTCATCATCATTCACACCTATAATCACATCCTCTATATGGTATTCATCATTTTCCACACTTATAATCATATCAGATGATCCATAAAATGCAGTGCTCTCCCAGATAATAGCTACATTCGCTTTTTCTCAATATTTATTCCAACATTTATAAATTTGATATATTCCATGATAATTCAAGTGTTCTTCCAACTCCTCTGGACAAATTAGTCTTGAATAACAATAGTGTAAACATGGACAAAGGATTTGAGAAAGGTCATATGCATGATATTTTGAAAACTTGATGAACTCTTTCGCTACATATTCATACTCTTTTTTCATATGATTGGAATCCACCCATTCTTTATTAATATCCATCCTATTTGATTTGATAATATTAATATTTTAAAAAATAAATACACAAAATATATTCAACTAGGGTAAACATCCAACCATATATCCCTCTCATAATATCTAAAGGAAGTGAAACAAGGTAGAAAAAACCTAAACCTATAAAATATAGGTGTGATCTAAAAATTCAGTAGGTCACCACAACCTACCAAATCTAAGAGATCACTTTTTTATTACATCCTAAAAAATATAGTCTGAAATAAATTAGTAAAATAAAAAATTTCTATAAATTCTTACCAAATAATTAGTAACACATAAAAGTGTGTTAAAACTCTTTTTCTAATATTTTCATTAAATTAAAACAATCACTTTGAAAAAAAAATCTTTGACCAATACCTCTTGGTCAAATCACTTTTTTAAAATATGAATTTAAACTATTTCATAAACACCCATTTTTGAAATGCACATTTCAAAACTCAAATAGGTTTCCAACTATCATATAGTTTTCTAAAACATGTTTGAAAACCAACCATTTCCATAAAACTAGGCATGGTGTCCTAAAACCCCATTTTCAAAACTCACACATTCTTAGAGTTTAAAATACAAACCATTCTAACTTTTCTCATTTGAGAACACTTTTTAAACTCATTATTAAAATATTTTGAAAACACTTCAAAATCATGCTTCCCTTTTTCCTTCTTTAAAAACATTTCACAATCCCTTTTTAAAAAATATGAAAATAAAACCATAAAAATAAGGAAGAAAGCATATGATAAAGAACCACTTTTTCAAGTCATACAACATGGGGAAAATGACAATAAAATATGTGCCAAAAAATAATATAAATAGCAGGGGATACAATACCAGCAGATAGATAAAACCCCTAAATGATCTTAAAAAGGATTATAGTGTCATGGATATCATCACTAGGCTGTATTAATAAAAGGACTTGAACTAGATATAAGGAAACTAAGTATCCACTAATAAACCAATCTACACCCCCATAAGTCCCATAAAACTAGTTCATCAATAATAAACATACCCACATGGGATCACAAGCTCCAGTGGTTATAAAATAATCAAAGGGGCTTAAGCGGGTATCACACCTTTTATGAAAACTCATTTTTTATAAAATTTCAAATGGGAATTATCTTTTCAAAACATGGTTGGAATTCCAATCCATTTTATCATTTATAAAATCCATCCCAATCTACTATTTATACCAATTTTATCAAAGCACCTTTAAAACTCAAATGGGAATCCACACTACCCTTTAAATGACCATTGAAAAACATTTAAAGACACAATAAGTTTCAAAATCCAATCCACATGGGAAAACACCCCCTTTTGAAATAATCCATCTCATTTTGAAATATTAAAAGATTTAAACACCCCAAAATGTTGATATAAAAATTAACCAAGGCTAAAAAAAGTGGTTTTAAGTTTGTATCACAAGGATTAACTCACCACTTTAAAAATAAAACAAAATTTTCCAACATTTTTAACACTTTAAAATCACCCAAATTGTTTGAAATACAATTAAAAAAAGGGGTGTTCTCACATTTGAGGAAGAAAGTTTCATAAACTCTATGAATATGAATCTTGAAAATGTATAGATCCCATGAAGAATTTTAAAATCTAAAAAATTTTAATTTTAAAAATATGAATTTAATAGGAGGAATATCATTTCACTTCCCTAATTCTATAGAATCCTTAGCGAATCTCCTCATGTTGACCACCCCTTCCCTCCCCCTCATCTAAACTTTAATCTTAGTGATTCTCCATTAAAACTCAAGGTATGGATTAACTAAGTGGTCCTTATCTCTTCTTTCCACATTATTTATCTCTCTTTCTCCATTATCTTTATCTCCTATGGTCATGGTATCCATGTGTTCAAAATTTTATGGGGTTTACTTGGGGATTATTTTTTCTAGGAATCTTGTAAGTCTATAGGAATCTTTCCTCTTCTTTTCTGGTATTTTAACAACCATTGAAAATGAATTTAATGATTACTGGTAGGTGTCCCCGTGTTAATCCTTTAACCTTATAAACCAATAAAGTAAATAATTCAAGCGATTTTTCTTGGTTCACACAAATTAAGTTACATATAAGGAGTATATATAAGTGATTTATTGATGTACTAAAATCCACCAATTTCACCGATTGTATAAGGTTTACAATAGAATCATTATTCCTTTTTTTACAACCACACCTAAAGATAAATGTTTACTTCTTTATTATAGAATAGAGACTCAGTACCCTTAAAGTGTATGAGTTTGATCCTTACTAATCAAAACAAAAAATAAAAATACTTTATTGGTAGATATTTTTATGACATCTTCATGAAATTTGATGAACTCCTTATTCCTCCTCTTCTTTATATTTATTAATCAATAATAACAAAATCCTCACTAAATTTATAGAATGTTTCTCTTTATGTTCCTCTATCAATTCTCTATAATTCCACACTCTTAATTAAATAATATCCAAAATCTTTACCCTCACTTCATAAGAATTTATCAATGGTCATGATCTATCCAAGTTTTTCGTATCCACCATGATCATGATACTTTTCCCTTCACCATATTATATTTTCAAAGACAACCAATAGGGTGAAACTATGTCTCTTATTCTCACTTTATAACCTCTAAGTTTGAAGGAATATGAATTCTTCAAAATTAATATATATAACCTTTATTATGGTGTAACATAGATAAATACAATAAAATCCATTCGAAATTTATAATCCTCTAAAAAACACAGCACAATCCATCTCTTTAACTCTAAATAGTGTGACATTACCAAATCTAAATTTATATCTATAAAACTCCTTATTACCTAATGAACAATATCACAATATAGTAAACATTTCATGACCTTAATTTATAGTGTAACATATAATTAACAATTCATAGTCCTAAACACTTTTTTTAAGAAAAGTAATCTTAAATAAAACATAGGGTTATTACGATGTCGTTCTTTGGGTGGTACAGGGTTTGAATCCTGTGAGTCCACTTTCGGGTTGAACCACTCCCCTAAGATCCACTTGCCTTGCTGGGTCACTTGGTTCCTGACTAGGTGGGAAAAATGAGGTGCAACTCACATGTGTGAATGAATTGTTGTGTCGAACCATCGTTGCTCGGTTCGTCACCCTCCGGGATGTTCTTCTATCTCGGCTGGAAATGGATCCTTCCAAGCTGAGGCTCTCTCTGGAGTGATACCTTCATGGGGATGAGGGTTTTCTGGTGTGGAGGGTTCTAAAAGACCACATTTGGGAAATTATCTTTTTAATGAAGAAAACACAGGGTTATTACATATCAATAATTATCTTCATAATGAATATAATGAACCAAAAATCAGTCACCCTAATCTCAAATGATTCATGTTTTTCAATATCCTAAAAATCAATTAATTAAGGGAACATACCATTCCATAAACTATGAATTTGGGGGAGTGAGCGGCGGTAAAGATGAGGGCAGTAGAGGAGGCGACGGGGGCATTAGAGGAGGCCATGGGGACAATAGAGGTGGTTAGGGGTAGTGGAGGTGGTGAGGGTGGTGGTGGCGGCGGAGCTCTGGTTCCCCTGAAACCTTGAGGTGAGTAGCGGTGAAGGTGCGAAAGCTTGAGGCAAGAGGCAGTGAAGGTAGGCGGTGACAAAGGAGGAGGTGGGGGCGGAGGTGGAGGCAAAGGGAGAGGTGAAGGAGAAGAAGAAGGCGAGAGACGACGGCAACACTGTGGTTCCACAAAGGCTTGAAGGTGCGAAGAAGATGACGATCTGTTAGGGTTTTTTTATAAGAAAACAAAATGTTTTTATCAGTGCTTTTATAGAAAGCACTGATAAAAATAACCCTTTATCAGTGCTAAAAAGCGTAGATAATGCATGTCTCTATCAGCGCTATAAATATAGCACTGATAAATTATAGCATTATAAACGCTTTTTTTAGCGATGATAAATACTAATGTTAATAAATTATTTATTTATTATATATATTTATAAAATTATAAATATAATAAATATATTTATTATAATCTTATAATTATTTAAATAGATATATATTTATTTAAAATTATAAAATTATAATATATATTTATCATATTTGTAATTATAATTATAAATCAATATTTATTTCATTAAATAATTAAAAAATTATATTAAATATATTTATTATCAATATTTTTTATAATTTTATAATTATTTAAATAAATATATATTTGTTTATAATTATAAATATATATTTATATATTTGTAATTATAATTATAAATAAATACATTTAAAAGTTATTTATATATTATTAAAAATTTATAATTATAAATATAATAAATAGATTTATTATATTATTATAATTATTTAAATAAATATATATTTATTTATAATTATAACTATAAATGAATAAATATTTATTTATAATTATAACATCATAATAAATATATTTACTATATTATTATTTTATAATTATATATAATAAATATATTTATTATAATTTTATAATTATTTACATATATATTTATAATTATTTATTTATATTTATAAATATTTTTATATATTTATAATTATTTCAATGTATATATATATATATATTTATTTATTTATAATAATTATAATTATAAATATATTTACATATATACATATATGTATTTATTAATATATATATATATATATTTATAAAATTATAATAAATATATTTATCATGATTTTATTATTATTTAAATAAATATATATATATAGTTCTAATAATAATTATAAATAAATAGATTTAAAAGGTATTTAAATATAATTAAAAATTTATAATTATAAATATAATAAATATATTTATTATTTAAATATATTAATTATGATTTCATAAATATTTAGGAGAACATAATAAGTTCATGGGTATTAACATGAATGAATCATATGGGAACATTCATAATGATGAATACATATATAACATATGCATGCACGCCATCATAATATAGGTAATCTTAACATTTGGGAAATAACTCACAATCACATAGACAAATAAACTTTATGATCATATAGCATCAATTATACTCACGCATCAATGTATAAAATATATTTATTATTTAAAAAAATATTATAATTTTATAATTATTTAAATATATATTTATTTATTTATAATCTTATTAATAATTTTTTTTACACTATATATATAAATATTTGAATTATTAATATATATATATTATAATATATCAAATTTATATTAATTATAAACATGTATTTTTTAATTAATGTATATAAATAAAAAAAAATTAATATAAATATAATTATTTTATATATATTTAAAAATATTTTTTATTAAAAACTTTTATCAGTGCTAAGGATAGCGTTGATAAGTCAGTCCTTTATCAGAGCTAAAAAACACTCATAAAGGATACACCTTTATTAGCACTTTTAGCTAGCAGTGATAAAGGTGAGACTTTTATCAGCGCTTTCTTCTTAGTGCTAATAAAAGTCGACGCATCCCTTGACAAGATCTATAGTAGTGTAAATCAAATCTCAACACTAAACTTCGACATCCTATTCGATACTTTGTTTCATCATCTGAATGATCTCTCAAGAACTATACCAAATCTTCTATGACTACTACTACTACCTTGAGGAGAGATTCGCATTGCTAGAGAACCAATACCTATGCTTTCATTTCTCATCTTCTAATATGTGGAAGGTAATCTTGAATGATAACAATTATCATTGAACCACCAAAACTATCATAGGTTGTGGCATGGAATCACACACCATGCCTTGCGATATAACTAGTGATGTTCAGGCGATCATCCAAAAGATGTGTGGAGCTAGTGATGAGTTACGAAAGATTATAAGCACCACCACAGATCGGTGCATATGCAGCACCTGCTTTTATCACTGCTAAAATGAAAGTGCATATAAAAGCCCTACCTTTATCAGTGCTAGCTCAAAGCACAGATAAAGGTAACTTTTTTCTACACTAATAATGGTGTACCATTCATCAGTGCTTTTTTAGTGTCGATAAAGGTGGATCCTTATTTGTGTTCTTCTTAGAGCTGATAAAACCTTTTAATAAAAAATATTATTAATATATGTATAATTATCATATTTATATTCAAAAAATATTTTTTATTTATATACATTACTTAAAAAACACGTGTTTATAATTAATATAAATATGATATATTAATATATATTTTTTAATAATTCAAATATATATATATATAATGTTTAAAAAAAGTATTTATAAAATTATAAATATATATATATATATATATTTAAATAATCCATATATTTAAATAATATTATATATTTAAATAATTATAAAATTGTAATAAATATATTTAAATAATCCATATATTTATTATATTCATAATTATATATATCTATATATTAAGAGGGAGATGGTGTGGGTTCAAGAGCTAGAGTTCCATGGAGATTTTGGCTCTCAGGCAAGATAATGCCGCTCATTTATGGCATTACCTCACTTCCTTGGCTATGTTCTTCTGGATGGAGGTGTGATTGTTGATGGCGCTCCTCGAATGGCTGATATGGGCATCTACAGATCTCAACATACAAGCTTCTGAATCATCGGTGCCAGTGGAGATCTCTCCCGTCAGGCAGTCAGAGATGGGATGATTGGATACTCACAGATTGTGATGATGGATTAGGTAGGATCTATGATAGGATCTGGCATACAAGGTGCACCGATACTCGATCCTAAAGCAACGGCCAGTGCTGAGGGAGATCTCTCCCATCTGGTAGTCAGAGCTGAGGTTTTCCCAACTAGGGTAAATGGCGTAAGTAAATCCTCAATAATGGTGGTATGGATGGAAATTATGTCATCATCTACAGTGTTGGAGACCGATTTGAGTGGGGTTCATAGGTTTGAGGTGATGAACATCCCTTGATCTGTGATAGTGGACATGACAGGTGATGATAATTGTTCTTCTACGGAGTTGATGGATCAGGCGGGCAACATGCATAAATATCATGTTGTTAAGGAAGTGTTGGTTGTCCATTTTCAATCTTTAATGATGGGTGACCTGGGGAAACATATAAGGAGGCGATGGTGGGGCGACCTGGTTCCTCCACTGAGGTAAAAAAATCTGATAATCTAAAAAATGTGGTAAACCACCCATCTGTTTTTGTGGTAATTGAACGAGATTCCGATAGAAGGAACTTTTAATCTCTGAAATATGTTGTTCAAAAATGAATTGTAATGAAAGGTGACACTACCTGGGTGATTGAAAATAAAGAATCTATTCTTGACAACTTCAAGATTTGTGATCACACTGTTATTGCGAGTCTTGTTCTAACTACTAGAGGAAATCTTTGGAAACCTGAGGATTTGGTCCATAAAATTATTTATGTATGGGTCCTTTCTGATTGTAAATTCATACCAATGGGTCAAGTATTTTTTACATCATTTTTTCATCAGAGTATTTGAATCATAGAGCATGGGATAATGGACCGATTACTTTAAAGTCGGGTATGGTTTTCTTTCAAGAATGGGATTTTCATTTCAATCCATTTTCTATTAAAAATACAAGGGATCAAGTCTAGATCAAAATTATTGGCCTCAACTAGATATAATGGAATCCTAATATTTTATTTTATATAGCCTTTTTTGTGGGAGTTTTGATCAAAATAGACAGGACCACTAAGGTTTCCAAATTTGGTAATTATGCTAGGGTCTTGGTGGAGGTTGACTTAATCTCTTTCTTGATTCATAACATTATATTTTCAACACTAGATGATGATATATCTTTAAAAGTATAGTATGAATGACTACAAAACTTCTGCCTAGACTATCAAATCATAGGTCATGGAAAGGAAATCTATCATAAAAATGTTATTTTCTCCTGTTTTTCATTGAAATAGAATCCTGAGAGTACTAGTAGAAGTAAATTGAGGACGGAATGGGATAATGGTAAAAGGCATGTTGCGGAACTAGACTACAAGAGCAATGGAAATGGGAATCCTGTCAATGTTGTCTATGTCAGCTATTTTAATGAAATGAAAGGGGAAACAAATGATGCTTCTATTGGGTTTGAACTGAATCAACATGCAACTACATCTGAGCTTGTTCATCGGTTGATAGTTCTAGATTTATTGTCATGCAATCCTTTGGACGAGATAGGAATCATATTTGTGAGGTAGGAAATCGGTTGATGAGGTGTTGGTGTTGTGTCAGGGTACTATCCCTCACAAACTAATGAGAATGGTTTCATTGTACAACAATTGGTTTTATACTTTTTAGGACATGTTCCATAGGATGATGTGTCTAGGCAATTTGATGTTCAGCAGAGCATGAATTATCTTCTAGAGATTTATACTGTATTTAGTTCTTCAAGAGTGTCTGAAAAATGGGGTAATTTCTCAAATGATGGAAGTGATAATGAGTAGTGGACAGTCTTATTGGACACCACTCACCTTCGATCCATGGGTAATGGTGATCCTATTTCCTTTAAGGATGTTTTAAACTGTGGGTATAACCACTAAAACCGGGGGTATAGCCAATACCCATGGTTTTAGGAACCATGGATGATGGGGGCATGGGTATATGTCCTAGAGATTCTATAATACCCATTTTTTATACAAAACCATGGGTATATATTATCCCAATAGAGAACTTATACCCATGGTTCTCCAAACCATGGGTATAGGTATCTTCCTGCATTTGGCAGCAGCAACAACAACACCTCTTCTACCAGATCCTCAACCTATAAATCAAATAAAACACACGGTATACATTCAATGCAATAAAAATATTGTTTATTTAGCATTAAACCAACTTCTTGTAATAATTTTCAAACCATATACAATACTAAAACATACATATACATCCATACAAAAAATAAATTCAAGTCATTAAACAACTTCCATAATTCTCCTTCATGCTAAGTCAAAAATGGAGGGGATCAATATCTCCCCCATTTCTAAAACCCTCATCCTCATCACCATTAGCACCATCAGTAATATCCTCATCACCAACAGAATCATCTGGAACAACAACATCAACAACAACATCATCAACATCATCATCACCACCACCATCAACTCCACTGACACTAAGACCCTCATTGGTATCACTCGGGGTATCATTTAAAGAGCACATTGTTACCATATATGAATAAATAGTAGTAGTAGCCTCTGATGGAATTGATTGACTTATAACTAACATAGATTTCAAGAAGTGTTTGGTGATCATATTACTTCTTCCACACTCCTGTTTACTTATTTCACACTTCTGTAAAGCTATTTTTTTCCTCAAATGATTTTGCATGAGCGATTTGCAGCTCAGGGGTCGGATAGGTTTGAGAGGAGCCCAATGGGGACAAATACCTAGAGGGGTGATGTTTTTCCCTAGTTGACATCAGACTCTCCCCTGGTGCTCCTCACCTAATACCTGACTCAAATGATCTTTTATCCCGAAGTTGTCATCTTATTTATCATTGAGGGCCTCTGGGGTAGACTATTGAAAATATAAACAAGATATTTAATTATGAATTTCATACAAATATTTTAAATATAAATAAAAATACTTACAATCTTTTATTATGTTTGTGCATTTACAACACTAACATCTTTTTTATTCCAACTCGAGCAAAATAATTTTGCTCAAGGCACATGACCTTCGATGACCAATACCACTTGTTGCAAATGACATTGATTAGTATACACATATTCAGAATATAAAAATTTTATAATCTTAAATGATAATAAAAGGGAATAAATTTTAAATAAATGAACAATTCATAAATTTAAACGCATGTTAAACACTGATGAAAAAATCATTAATAAAATCTAATCATAAACACTGTATAATTTTAGCTACTTGTTAAAAACATTCCATAAATATCATCTATTATTTAGTGCTAAAAATGGAAATAAAATCCAATTGAACACTACCAACATTCATTGAAAATGAATGTTACCATAGTATAAAAATAATCAAGAATATTTCTAAATAACATGAGGTAAGAAAGGTTCCTAGAAGAGGAATTACAATGATTTGAAGAAGAATAAATCATAATATAATACATATAATATGTTAATAATTTCATGTAATTATTAAAATTAACATATTTAATATTGAAGAAAATACGTAACTCATAGAGTTGAATATGAATATAGGAACCAATGATGTTGAGAAAGGTTCTAATAATTAATGTTAACATTTTAATTAGATTAAAGAAGGTGTCTTCTAAGTAATTGAAGATATAGACACTATATCACATTTCCAAGGGGATTATTTCATGTTAAATTATCATTATATATAATGTTTTAAAAAAAATTATCTTATTGTTCAGTTCTTAATGCAAATATACATTGTATCATGTTTAAAATGAATGCTTTTATGGTATATAATTATTATTTAATAGCATAAAATGGCATAAGTCAAATATTTCCAATATTAAAAATTAATGATGAATAACAAAATAAGATAAGAAAATATACATAGATAACTAATTAATAATATAAATGTAGATATTATTTCTATTCGTATTAAAGTACTTGGTGATTCTCATGATCGGTCATTTTAGTGCACCCCAATGTGTGTAGATATGTAATTGAATCATTGTTATTTTTATTTTTTCCAGACACTTCCTAAAAATAAAAATTAAATACAAGTAATAAGAATTAAATTATATATGCAAACTATTAAATATTGAGAATACATTAAACTCATTGGTATTCCAATATGTGATCATTTTTTGATATAGAGTTTTTGGATAGTCAAGGAATATGGGTACACCCTCTAAATCAAAACCAAATCAACTCCTCCAACCATCATATAACTCATTCTGGTATGATCACCATAACTCCCCAAGATCCATCAACCTTGCAACCTTAGAATCTTCACCATCGGGAAAGTTGATATGACTCTCCAATGAACATGTTAATTCATATAAATACAATAAAAATATAGATATAAATTTATAAAAAAATTCCTACCCATATATGTGCCCATGCTTTTTCCTTGATGTCATTACCGAGATGTCTTTATAAGACCGGTTCCAACAGAATGATATCATGGAACTTGGATAAAGTGGCCATGAAACGTCTACAACGCCTATAATTTTTACCTATCATATGATTTTTTCATTTTAATCCACCATTATTTTTTATTGGTGATTCTAGGATTCCTACATATAGGTGTACCCACATTGTCTACTATAAGTTCCCACTAAATAAAATAAAAGAGAGAAAAAAATGAAGAATTAAGTCACAGAAAAATAGGAAAAAAATGAAGTGATATAATTTGACATAGTTATAATAATAAAAAACCTGATGCAAGTTGTTCAATAGTCTCTAACAGATCCATGGGTTATCCTAGATCAGCAGCATCTGAAGCATGTGTCTGTTCTAATAAATGCTATGGGTCACCAGCATGCACTTGAGTGGTAGCTGAAGGAACAAAATCATTAGATCCTAGATAGATATAAGGAAATTTAGGAAACATAGACCTAGAAGGATATGGTTACACTAGTAGAAAATTAAGTATTGGTGGAGACTCCTTTTGAGAGACCACCATTTGGTGGTCCCTATTGGTTTCATTAGAGACCACCATTAGGTTGTCATAGTAATTTTTCACTCCCAAGCACCATAATCCCTCCCGCAGCCTCCCTTTCACCATCTCGTAGCCTCCCTTTTACCCTCTCATGACCCCACGCCCTCGCGACCCTACTCCCCCCGCTCCCCCCCACCTTACGCCACCCCATCCTTCATCCCCCCACTGTCGAACCTCTCCGACCCCTTCCTCCCCTGCACAGCCCCATCCTCCCCCAAACCTTCTCCATTTCACCCTCCCACGATGCCACTCCCACAACTTTTCTCCCCCCACCCCCACCTCTTCATCGCCTCAGCGTCGCCCCGTCCTCCGTCCCGCCATCGTCGAACTGCTCCGGCCCCTTACTCCCCGGAACAGACCTATCCACCCCCGACCCCACTCTCATCCTCCCCCTCCTTCATCGAGCTACCCATCCTTTGTCAAGATGCCCCTTCTCCGTCTAGCTACCCCACCTCAGTCAAGCTGCCCTGCCTCTGTTGTGCTCCCCTACCTCCATCGAGATGCCACACCTCAATTGCACTCCCTCACCTCCATCGAGCTGCCCCTCCTATGTCTAGCTAACCCTACTCAATTTGGGTCGATTTTGTTCGATTCAATTTGGTTTCGGTTAGTTATGGTTTCTTTAGATTTTTTTTTCTTCATTTCAGTTCACTTCCATTCTGTTTATTTTAATTTGTTTTAGGTTTGGTCAGGTCAGTTTAGTTCATTTCAATTTCTTGTTTTTTAGTTTATTATAGTTCTATTATAAGTTATTTTTATTTGTTCATATAAGTTTCATCTAGATTGATTTGTTTTTCTACAGTTTATTTTAATTTTGTTTTGTTTAAGTGAGTTCACGATGGTCTAGTTTATTCAGTTCAATTTTTATTAGGTTTAGTTTTCCAAGGTCAACTTGGGTTAGGTTGGTTTGATTAAATTCAATTCATGTAAGTTTTTTTTGGTTAGTTTTATTTTATTCTATTCAACTATATTCCATTCTAATCCATTAAAATAATTTTCTTCATTAGGTTTTATTTAGATCTAATTGGTTTCAGTGTAATTCATTTGGATCAAGTCTCTTTGGTCCAGGTTTTTTCAGTTTGGTTCGATTCTATTACATTTTTTTCATTATATTTGGTTCAATATAGTTTAGGTTAGTTTAGTTCATTTCACTTCTTTACTTTTTTTATTGTATCAATTCATTTCATTTTAGTTTATTTTTTCTCAATTCAATTTGGATAAGTTCAAAATGATTCAACTTAGATCAGGTTATTTTTGGGACATTACATCCTAATATGTTAAATTTGGTTCATTTATATTTACTTTGATTTATTGTGGTTCTAGATGGGTGGGGTTGGGTTGGGTTAGGTTAGATTGGGTCGGGATGGTATAATTTGGTTTAATTCTATTTGTTTAGGTTTTTTTAGATATGACTGATTATATATACGTATTGGTTTGGATTGGTATATTTCAGATCATTTGGATTTATTTTGAGTATGTTTAGCACTGTTAAGTTTGATTCAGTTCATATATATTCATTTAAATTTTGTTAAATTCTATTTAATTCTAGTTAATTAAAGTTATTATATTTAGGTTATTTTTATTTGAGTTACTATAGTTTGGTTGGGTTTTATTTAATTTGGTTTGGTTCAGTTTAGTGGGGTTTGATTCAGTCTAACTCTATTAGATTTGGTTAAATTATATTCAGTTTTGTTTAGATTATTATGGTTAAATATGATTTTTTTATGATTTGGTACTATTCAATTTGGTACATACCTCTTCAATTCTATTTGGTTTAGTGGTATCTGTTTTTGTTCAAGATAATTTTTATTTAGGTATTTGTTTAGGTAATATTGATTAAATTTGATCCATGTTAGTGAGATTCTTTTAAATTCATTTTAATCATTGTTAGTTAATATCAAGTTTGGATTGGTTGGTTTGGTTCAATAAAAGTCTAGTGGGTTTGATTAGATTTTATTTGGTTCAATTTAGTATAGGTTGACTCAATTTATTCTTGTTTATCTCTTTTTTTCATTCAGGTTGGTTTTATTATGTGTGTTTTTGTTTGATTTGATTTGGCATAGCCTAGTTCCAATTTTTTTTATTTTTACTCAGTTCCGTTCAATGAATTTTGTTTTTTTTCGATGTGATTTAGATTAGTATAGTTTTGGTTGAGTTGGATAGATTCAGATCTATTTTGTGTGGTATGATTCAATTTTTGTTAGTTTAGTTGGGTTAGGTTGGGTTAATTTGTTCAGTTAAGTTTTTTTATGTTGTTCAATTAAGGTTTGGTTATTTTGATTTTGTTTGGGTTATGTTAGGTTGTTTCACTTCAATTTGGTTGAATTCAATTCATTTTGTTTCAATTTGGTTTTATTTTATTCAGTTCATTTTTATCTGATTCGGTTTGGGTCACTTTGGATTAGATTTGTTTGATTTATTTTTTTTTCATCTTACTTCATGTTGGGTCTTTTTGGCTTTGATCAAATTTATTTGATTTAGTTTAGTTCATTTTAATACATCACTAGTATAATTTGAATGGGAATTTGAATAGTTTCCTACAGCTTGGCTGTAGAGAAATACCCACAAAATCCAATGCTTGGTCATCGTTGCATTGCACATGGGAAGGTACAATCACATTTTGAAGTTTGTGTACATGGCCTGATGCCTTATTTCAACTTTTTTTTAACTTAAACTAATGATTTTGATTGTTTTTCATTCTGGTAAATATGTATGGATAACTTATAAAGAATTTTATGATTTATTAATGAAATCTATGAAATCCATCCAATGTGGACTCATGAAAGTATGCCAAAAACTAAAATGATCTCATCAGTACCTAGATTTTGGTAATGATTCAATTTGACTTTTTTGTTACTGATTGGTGATTTTTACGGACGACATTGTGGAATTTATGGTGTCAAATGCCTAGAGTAGGTTATGAGCATGGAGGTATTCTTTAGTGTTAGGCTCATGGACCATACTCTGTTCCATTGCTTGAAATATTTGGTTGTGTTTTGCAGGAATGCAATGACCTTGTGGAGGTCCCTATTTCATTTGTAGAGGAGAAAAATATTCTTGAGGTACATTAATGAGAAAAAAGTGATGTGTTTACTTTACTCTTTATAACTGTTTTTTTAATTTTGTGTAGTTCTTTGTCATCTGATTTCTTTCCTTTTTAGATTTTGAATACATTACTTAAGACAACAAATTTTTGACGACGTAAGTTCCATATAAATTTTAAGTTGTGATGCTAGGTAGCCTATATACTTCTCTTTGTGCAGCAATTATTAGCTTTGGAAGGGTTATGCCAGAGTAAAGGGACATGGTTGTAGATTTTTTCTTGACTATATATTCATGGGATGATTTTTTACAATTGGTAGGCTTCATTTCTTCCATATCCAATCCACGCACATGATATTTAATATTGAAAAAAAAAATTAATCAACAGCATGTTATTGTATATTAATCCATATGTTATTGGTAGTTCTGGCCAAGTATTTCAATCAACAGTGAATTTCTGCTCCTATGTTGTCTCCTCCTTTTCCCTTAAACCTCATTTGTACAATGAAGCAGTCATTTCATTAGCCTCATCACCAAAAAAAATTCACATTGTTCCTTCACTTATTCTTTTTCTCATGTCATTTATTATTTTGAATTCTATTATTTGTCAATATTTACAGGGAGACAACATGCATGTTGTTCTACCCATCAAAAGGAAGAGTGAAATTTATTCAATCATGTATACAAGAAGAACAACTAGAGAACCCAAGGGTTTGATGATTTATAATGAAAGCATTACTAGTTTTTTAGTTACTATGAAACATCAACTGGAGAGTGTGAAAAAAGCAGTAAGCTCCTCCCATTTCATGTTTCTATCATACAAAAAATAGATATGATCATTTAATTGATTGCTCTATTTATACATTTATATCTCTTATCATTTTTAATTTCTTCTTGTATGTATACAGAGAAAAACTATGGGCTCTTCTGGGGATCCGTCCACACCGCTAACTTATTATGGCTTTTATGTTACCTCTTTTTTGCATGTTGGAGTTGTCTTCATTTTATGATTTTCGCTAAAACAACTCAAATGAACTAACGTTGGGTGTGGAGGTTGAGATTTTCTCTAAGCTTAAACCTCCACATATTAATGAAACCTTAGCTAAATTAGATTAAGATTAAGTACCAACTAAGAAATTCCAGTCTTTCTTAGAGGTGAAAATTCAAGTTCACGGGCTCAGTTCGTGATGGATTGACCTTTCTATGAACCAATTTAAGCACAACCCTAACTCAACCATATTCTCCATTCATTTTTTCTTGCTTAGAGAAATAGGTTTAATTCATAATATTGGATTTGGTCGATTGTGTTTGATTAAAGGTAATAATTTGGGTTTACATATTAGGTTGACTATATTGTAAACCCCTTTAAACTCAATCCGTTTTCGATCCATTTAATTAAATGGGTTGATTTGATCCAATATATTTATGAAGGGGTCAATTATAACTCAGCTCTCTAACTCATTTAACTTATTGTATCATGTCAAAAGATTAGATGGGTAAATAATGGTCAACCTGAATTCGATCTGAAAATTATTCATATGCTAGATTACCCAACCCGATTACAATATAAATCCATTTATGATTGACCCAAACTTGTTTAACTCGTGTTGTGTTCTACAGGGTTCAAAATTTTCATCTCTAAGTTTGATGTCAATTATTGGATTAAGCATAACCATCATTTCTCTCTTTAACTCACAATGGTGAAAAAATAAAAAAGAACACAATACGTTTGTTAATGTTGTGTACGAGCAGACAAAACATCAGTCAGACATGCAGTTTGTCTGTTTGTCCGGGATGATGAAAAAAACACTTTTATTTTCGTAAAACACAAAAACATGTGTTTAACAGTCAGATATATATATATAACAACCTCATAATTACTTGAAATCACATAACAACCATCTTATTATTATTCATGTTGTGTACGAGTAGATGAGACGTCAATCAGACGTGCGGTCTGCCCGGAACTATAGAATATGCGGGTTTTAAAGGTTTGACGCCCGTTAAAAGATGCATCTGAGGGTAAAAACCAACCAAACAGTCTCTGAATGTGGTGAAATTTGACAATAATAACCTTAGAGTTAATTGTGAAATGGTCGAGCATACGAAACTTCAATCAGAGTTATCACTTGTCCAGGATGACTGAAAATACACTTATTGTGTCGTAAAACACCAAAACATGTGTTTAGTAGTCAAATATATAGAAAACAACCTCATAATGACTTTAAATCATAGGAATACTATATTATTATTATTCATGTTGTGTACAAGTAGATGAGATGTCAATTGGACGTGTGGTCTACCAAAACTACAGAATATGTGGTTTTTAAAGGTTTGACGCCCTTTAAAAAGGTGCGTTTGAGGGTCAAAATCAACCAAAAAACCTTTGAATGTGATAAAATCAGATGAAAACAACCATTGAGTGAATTTTTAAATAGTTTAGCATACTGAACATCAATTGGAGATGTCGTTTTCTTGAGATGACTGAAAACACAATTTTAGTGTCATAAAACACCAAAATATGTGTTTAACGATCAATTCAATATCAAAAGACCTCAAAATGACTTGAAATCATAGGAAGACCCTCTTATTGTTATTCATATTGTGTATGAGTAGACATTACATCAATCAGACATGTAGTCTATCCAGAATGACTGAATATGTAGTTTTTAAAGGTTTGACTACCTTTAAAAGTACGTGGGGGGTTAAAACCAACCGAACGACCACTAAATGTGGTGAAATAAGATGAAAAAAATTGTAGAGTGAATTTTGAAATGGTTGAGCATAATGTACGTCAATCGGAGTTTTCGTTTGTCCGGGATGACCAAAAACGCACTTTTAGTGTCAAAAAACACCAAAACGGGTGTTTAACAGTCTGATATATAGAAAACAACCTCTGAATGACTTGAAATAATAGGATAACCATCTTATTATTATTCATGTTGTGTAAAACTAGATGAGATGTCAATCAGACAAGCGGGTTGCGCAAAACTACAGAATATGCAATTTTTAAAGGTTGATGCCCTTTAAAAAGAAGCATCCGAGGGTCAAAACCAACCAAACGACCTTTGAATGCGATGACATCAGAAGAAAATGACCTTAGAGTGAATTGTGGAATGGTTTAGCATACATAACGTCAATTGGAGATGTCATTTTCCCAACATGACTGAAAACACAATTTTAGTGTCATAAAAAACCAAAATGTATGTTTAATGGTCAATTCAATATCAAACAACCTTGGAATGACCTGAAATCATAGGAAGAACCTATTATTATTATTAATTTTGTGTACGAGTAGATTTTACATCAATCGGATGTGCGGTTTGTCCAGAATGACCGAATATGTGGTTTTTAAAGGTTTGACGCCCTTTAAAAGCACGTGGGGGTCAAAACCAACCGAATGACCACTAAATGCAGTGAAATCAAACGATGATGACCCTAGAGTGAATTGTAATATGGTCGAGTATATGGTACATCAATCAAAGTTTTTGTTTGTCTGGGATGACCGAAAACACACTTTTAGTGTCGTAAAACACCAAAACGTGCGTTTAATGGTTAGATTCATAGCAAACGGCGTCGGAATGACTTGAAATCATAGGAAAACCGTATTATTATTATTATTCTTGATGTGTGCAAGGATATTACATGTCAATCGAACATGTGATGTGTGCGGTGCGACTGAATATGTAGTTTTTAAAGATTTGATTCCCTTTAAAAAGGTGCGTCAGGAGGTCAAAATCAGCCGAACGAACTCAAAATGATATGAAATCAGACGACAATAATGGCTGAGTGGATTTTAAAATGGTTAAATAGATGGTACATAAATCAGAGGTTTTGTTTTTCCACTATGATGGAAAATGCACTTTTAGTGACATAAAACATCAAAATGGGCGTTTTACGGTCAGATCCATAGCAAACGACCTCATAATGTCATGAAATCAGAGGACACTAATATTATTATTATTTGTGAGGTGTTAAAGGAGAATAAATTTTAATCAGACATGTGGTGTGCATGATACATCAATTGGAGTTTTCATTTGACTGTGATGATGAAAACGCACGTTTAATGTCATAAAACACCAAAACAGTCGTTTAACAGTCATATCCAGAGCAAATGACCTCAGAATGAATTAAAATCATAGGAAAAATATTTTTTTATTATTATTGACATGTGTTAGGAGATGACACATGAATCAGACATGTGGTGTGCATGGTACGACTGAATATATAGATTTTAAAGATTTGAGGCCCTTTAAAAAGGTGCTTTGGGTGGTAAAAACCAGCTGAAGGACCTTAGAATGTCATAAAATCAGGAAAAAAACAACTGTAGAGTGAATTTTGAAATGGTAAAATCTATAGTATGTTAATTGGAGGTGTTGTTTGACTGTGATGATGAAAAACGCACATTTAGTGTCATAAAACACCAAAACGTGTTTTTAACGATCATATCCATAGAAAAGACCTCAGAATGACTTGAAATCATAGTGCATCCATCCTATTATTATTCTTGATGTTTTTGAGGAGGATACACATGAATTGGAAATGTGGTGTGTGTGGTATGACTGAATCTATGGTTTTTAAAGATTTGAGGTGCTTGAAAAATATGCGTCGGGTGGTCAAAACCAGCCAAATGACCTCAGAATGCCATGAAATCAGAAAACCACAATCATGGAATGAATTTTAAAATGGTCAAGTAGACATAACATCAATTGGAGATTTCATTTTCAATAGATGACTGAAAACACAATTTTAGTGTCATAAAACACCAAAACATGTGTCTAAGGGTCAGATTCATAGAAAACGACATCGGAATGACTTAAAGTCACAGGAAGACCATCTTATTATTATTCTTGACATGTACAAGGATAAATAACATCAATCATATGTGTGAGGTGTGTGGTATGACTGAATATGTAGTTTTTAAAGATTTGACGCCCTTTAAAAAGGTATGTCGGGTGGTCAAAACCAGCCGAACAAATTCATAATGCCATAAAATTAGATGAAAACAATGGAATAGTGAATTGGAAAATGTTCAAGTGGAAGGTACGTCAATCAGAGGTTTCATTTTTTCGCGATGATGTAAAATGAACTTTTAGCATCATAAAACACCAAAACGGGCGTTTAACGGTCAGATCCATAGAAAACGATCTCAGAAAAACATGAAATCAGAGGATAACCATCTTAATATTATTCGTGAGGTGTGCGAGGAGACGTAACATCAATTGGATGTTTGGTGTGTGTGGTATGATTGAATATGTGGTTTTTAAAGATTTGACGCCATTTAAAAAGGTGCATCAGGTGATCAAAACCAATCGAAAAAACTTGAAATGCCATAAAATCAGACAACAAAAGTGGAGTGAATTGTGAAATAGTCGAATATACGGTACATCAATCAGAGGTTTTGTTTGACTGCGATGATGATAAACGTAGGTTTAGTGTCATAAAACACCAAAACGGGCGTTTAACGGTCATATCCACACCAAACAACCTCAGAATGACTTGAAATCATAGGAAAACCATTTTATTATTATTCTTGATGTTTGTGAGGATACATCACGTGAATTGGAAGTGCAGTGTGTGTGGCATGAAAAAATATGTGGATTTAAAATATTTGAGGCCCTTTAAAAAGGTGTGTCGGGTGGTCAAAACCAGTCGAACGACCTCAAAATGTTCTGAAATCAGAAAAAAAAACAACAAATTTGGAGTGAATTTTGAATTGGTCTAATAGACAGTGCGTCAATCGGAGGTATCGTTTGACTGTGATGATGAAAAACACACATTTAGTGTCATAAAACACCAAAACGTGAGTTTAACAGTCATATCCATAAAAAATGACCTCAGAATGACTTGAAATCATAGTTAAACCATCTTATTATTCTTCTTGACATATGTGAGGAGATGACAGATGAATCAGACGTGCGGTGTGTGTGAAACTACTGAATTTGTGGTTTTTAAAGATTTGAGGCCCTTTAAAAAGATGAATCGGTGGTCAAAACCAACCGAATGACCTCATAATGCCATGAAATTAGACGACAACAACCTTGTAGTAAATTGTAAAATATTTGAGCATACGGTACATCAATCATAGATTTTTTTTTTCCGTGATGATGAAAAATGCATTTTTAGTGTCATAAAACACCAAAACGGGAATTTAACGGTCAGATCCATTGCAGAAGAGATCAGAATGACATGAAATAATAGGAAAACCATCTTATTATTATTCATGAGATGTGAAAGGAGACATAATTTCAATCAAACATGTGGTGTGTGTGGTATGACTGAATAAGTGGTTTTTAAAGATTTGACGCCATTTAAAAAGGTGTGTCAGGTGGTCGAAACCAACCGACCGAACTCAAAATGCTATGAAATAAAAAAAACCCATGGAGTGAATTTTGAAATGGTCGGATATATGGTATTTCAATCAGAGGAGTCGTTTGACCGTGATGATGAAAAATGAACGTTTAGTGTCATAAAACTCCAAAACAGGCATTTAACGGACATATCCATAGCAAACAACCTCGTAATGACTTGAAATATGAAGAAAACTATATTATTATTATTTTTGATGTGTGTGAGGAGACTGCACATGAATCGGACATGCAGTGTGCGTGGTACGACTGAATATGTGCATTTTAAAGATTTGAGGCCCTTTAAAAAGGTATGTTGGGTGGTCAAAACTAGCCTAACGACCTTAGAATTCCATGAAATCATAATAAAACAAATTTGGAGTGAATTTTGAAATAGTAAAATAGATGGTATGTAAATCGGAGGTGTTGTTTGAACACGATGATGAAAAACGCACATTTAGTGTCATAAAACACCAAAACATGCGTTTAATAGTCATATCCATATAAGATGACCTTAGAATGACTTGAAATCATAGTGAAACCATATTATTATTATTCTTGACATGTGGGAGGAGACGACATGTGAATCGAACATGTGGTGTGTGCGGTACAACTGAATCTGTGGTTTTTAAAGATTTGAGGCCCTTTAAAAAGGTGCATCAGGTGGTCAAAACCAGCTAAATGACCTCATAATGTCATGAAATTAGATGAAAACAACCATGGAGTGAATTTTTAAATGTTCAAGTAGATAGAATGTTAATGGGATATGTCGTTTTCTCGAGATGACTAGAAATACAATTTTAGTGTCATAAAACACCAAAACAGGCATTTAATGGTCAAATTCATAGAAAACGGCATAAAAATGACTTGAAATCATAGGACAACCATCTTATTATTATTCCTGACATGTTAAAGGAGATGAAACATCAATCGAATGTACAAGGTGTGCGGTATGGATAAATATGTTATTTTTAAATATTTGACACCCTTTAAAAAGGTGCATCGGGTGGTCAAAACCAGCCGAACAAACTTAAAATGCCATTAAATTAGACAATAACAGTGACAGAGTGAATTTTGAAATTTTAGAGCAAATGGTACATCAATCAGAGGTTTTTTTTGTTCGTGATGACGGAAAATGCACTTTTAGTGTCATAAAACACCAAAACGGGTGTTTAACGATCATATCCATAGTAAATGTTCTCAGAATGACATGAAATCAGAGAAAAATCATCTTATTATTATTCATGAGGTTTGGGAGGATATGGAATGTCAATCGGACATGTGGTGTGTGTGGTACAACTGAATATGTGATTTTTAACGATTTGACACCCTTTAAAAAGGTGTGTTGGGTGGTCAAAACCAACCGAACGAACTTAGAATGACATGAAATCAGACAAAAACAACCATGGAGTGAATTTTGTAATTTTTGAATATAAGGTACGTCAATAGGAAGTGTTGTTTTACTGTGATGATGAAAAACACACGTTTATTGTCATAAAACACCAAAATAGGCATTTAACGGTAATATCCACAGCAAACGACCTCATAATGACTTGAAATGATAGGAAAACAATTTTATTATTATTCTTAACATGTGTAAGGAGACGACATGTGAATCGGACATGTGGTGTTCACAATACGACTAAATATATGGATTTTAAAGATGTAAGACCCTTTAAAAAGGTGTGTTGGGTGGTCAAAACCAGCCGAACAACCTCATAATGCCATGAAATTAGAAAAAACAGCAACCGTGGAGTGAATTTTGAAATAGTCAAATAGACATTATGTCAATCGGAGGTGTCGTTTGACCATGATGATGAAAACAAACGTTTAGTGTCATAAAATACCAAAACTTGCGTTTAACGGTCATATCTATAGTAAAAAACCTCAGAATGACTTGAAATCATAGTTCAAACATCTTATTATTATTCTTTACGTGTGGGAGAAGACAGAACATGAATCAGGCATGCGGTGTGTGCGGTATGACCGAATCTGTTGTTTTTAAATATTTGAGGCCCTTTAAAAAGGTGCACCTGGTGGTCAAAACCAGCTGAACAACCTCAGAATATCATGAAATCATATGAAAATAGCTATGGAGTGAATTGTGAAATGGTCAAGAAGACAAAACATCAATTAGAGATGTTGTTTTCTTGAGATGACTGAAAACGTGATTTTAGTGTCATAAAACACCAAAACGTGCATTTAACGGTCCATTCAATATCAAAAAACTTCTATCTATTTTACTAAGCTTTAATTAAAACAAGTTATTTCATTTCAATTATTAGTTGGGATATTTTTTCTATATGAATTATTTTATTAAATTTTGTCATGCAATTTTATTTGATGATGGATTTTCTATGAAATTTAAAAAAAAAACTTATAGCAGATGCCATTTGGCGGTTTCTATTGGTATTGTCTGGTTGGGATTTAGCGACTGTCGTTTGGAAGTCCCTATAGGTGATTGTGACATAATAAATAGTGACCACCATTTGGAAGTCGCTACAGCCCAACTCAGTACGGTCTATAACGACTGTCATTTGGCGGTCGTTATAGGTCCTCTCGATCACCTTTATAGCATCTTACATTTGGCGAACGCTATAGGCAACAGCGATGGGCCTAAAGTGTCTGTCGTTTGGAGGACACTAGGCGTACGCTATAGTCCTTTAGCGATGGATTTTGGCGGTCGCTAAATGTATTTTTTCTTCTAGTGGTAGTAGGTTTGGGGATACATCAACGGATATGGAAATGGTATAAGTGGCACCATCCCTGCAGATGGTGTAGACATGGTATGGGAAGAAGAGGCTAAATGAGATGATTATGGAGTCATGGGTAAGAACATGCCTACAGGTGATGTAGACATGGTATGAGAAGAATAGGATAAATGAGATGATGATGGAGACATGGGTAGGAACATCCCTACAGGCGGTGTAGACATGGTATGGGAAGAAGAGGATAAAAGATATTATAATGGAGGCATGCGTGGGAGCATCCCTCAAGGCTCGAGTGGAGGATAGAAAGTTTTAGTGGATGGGGTGTTTACTGGTGGGTCAGTGCAGGAACGTGTAAGACTGGTGCTCCGTCTAGTTCTAGGAGCATCCATGCTCGGACCCATGCTAGTGGAATGAGGTGGATTCAAATATGGTGTAATTGAACATCCCTAAAAAAATTGATAAATAATATGAACATGAAATTATATGTAATGGAGAACAAAAATATTAAAATGATTATACTCACTAATGTAAGTAGAGGATCCGACCCATTCTTGTGCACATGTTGATCAGCATCAAATAATCGCTTCCTTTGAACTTCATTCATAATCTACATAAGAAGGAAATTTACAATTTTTAGAATTTTTTTAAAAATAATGTATACAACTTTAGAAGTAAAATAAGTCATAAAAAATGTCATAACATATTTTAGTAACACTAATTTAAAACCAAGTTATATATTTTTTAAAAACCAGTTTTAAACCCGGTTTTCTAAATTGAAATAAATCTTATTAAATGCAACGAAACCAAACAATACTGAAACATACATATCATTCCAAACTGAAACTAAATTAAAGTAATTATAGTAATACCAACTTGAGAAATTCATTTCAAGGTAAAATTAATGAAATATGAACACATATGGTTTCTTCTATATATTACCCACCACTACTTCGGGTTCAACATCAACTCTCACAATGGGACAATTTGATTAATCAAATGAAATATTTTAGTGAACACTAATGGGGGCATCAATGGTGCCA
This sequence comes from Viscum album, assembly GCA_963277665.1. Classification (NCBI taxonomy): domain Eukaryota; kingdom Viridiplantae; phylum Streptophyta; class Magnoliopsida; order Santalales; family Viscaceae; genus Viscum; species Viscum album. The sequence continues at coordinate 1,400,087,490 of OY728152.1, forward strand.
TTTTTTCCCCAGTATAATGAAAAATATTTCTTGGGATTACTTCATTAATGACACCATAATCAGGTATCAGATGGTCTTTCACATAAAACACTTGTTTTTCTATTGATGTCAAAATGTATGGTTCATCGGTAGCTAGGAATAGACTCATTTCAATAACTCTGAATCCATAATCATCAATAAATGTACCTTGTTATGTCATTGAGTCAAACTATTTACATTTTATTATAGTGACTCGACCTTGAGAGTGATAATCTAAGAATAATTTTTTCTCAACAAGTCAATAATAATACACATCTTTATATTGTGTTCGACTATCTGATACACTAGCATAACAGTCTATTTTAGCAGTTAACATAACGTCAGCATGTTTTCTTCTCATTTTCACTACTCGATCAGTTGTAACAAATTTATACCCATTGATTATTAAAGAGTTTCATTCATGAACCAAAGAATTTGGACCAAAATTCAATGCTCTTAATTCTTGAGAAACAGTGTCAATAGGTAAACTCAATACCTGAAATATATATGAATAATAAAATTAAATGGATATATATATATATTTTTTTTAAGTTAATTAAAGTAATGTTCATACCTTTGATTTCAATCAAGGAGGAAACTCTTGGTTATGCAAAGCCCTGCTCCTTCTCAAAGGCAAAGATCGTTGAACTCTACTTATAATTTATTTTTGTTCCCTACATAAAATGATAATAAAATTCTAAGGTTTATATGAAATTATATACTATGAGATAACATATAAATATCAAAATTACATACTTGATATAGTCATCGGACAAACTGTAGTTAAACAAGACGGTGTGATGTCCCATATCCTGCTCTTCAAGGATCAATGTAACCAATGTATATGACCCAAGAATTCATCCTATTTGGGGAAGAGATGGAAACAAGGGATCAATTTCCCGATACTTCTCATATTAATTTCTCATTGTATGGTTATGTATTTTTCTCACATCAGACAAATACATTGAACAAAAATCCATACCTTCTTGAGCTAGATAACCTCTCACAGTTAAACCTTTAGGATAATTCTTGTTTCAGACATAATATTTCATTTCAATTATTTTTATTTTAGTAGGACACATCCACTGAAAAGCAACGAGTCCCCCAAGAAGTGTTTCACTTTGAATATGAACTGTTAAATGTAGTATGTTTGTGAAAAATGATGGAGAATTTTTTTTCAACTCAAAAAAAATTAATGGCTCCTCTTGCTGCATTTTTATCAAAAATGAATTGGATAAACATTTAACATGAAGGTCTCTAAAAAAATGGTATAAGAGAATCATTGTCACCCTTACATTATTGGATAGAAAATTATGAATTTCAATCGGAACCAATTCATTAATAAGGATGTGATAATCATGAGTTTTTATGGATTTTAGTTTCAAATCCATTCTATTGATTCATTTAGATATGTTGCTGGAATAGCCATAAGAAACCCTTATATTCTACAATACTTCCATAAATTGATTTTTCTCTAATGGCGTCATCACATAAGAAGCACAAGGAACTTTCCATTTGTTTTCATTGATACACACAAGATGTAGTTCTAGTCAAATACCCCAATCCATCAAGTCCCGAAGAGATAAAAAGTCATCTTTGGTCTTCCCGTTGATATATAGAAGAATTAAAAGAAACATTTCACATATATTTTTCTCAATGTTCATTACTTCTAAACAATGATGTAACAAATTGGTAGACCAATATAGAAACTCAAAAAAGATACTTCTTTTTTTTCAATTGAAAGTGGCTTCACAGTTAACATTCTTCCTCTTTTTAGATTTCATATTACCTTTATCTAATAAAAAACTAAAATCTTTCAATTCATTAAGCACATCAGTTCCTAGATTACATTGAGGTTGTTGATCAATTTCAATAGTATTATCAAACCTCAAATTATTCTTCATGTATTGATGATCTATTGGAAAGAATCATTAATTCCCCATGAAACTAAAACTATGATGATATTTAATCCTTATCAATCGTGTATTCTTCATACAAATAGGATATTACAGTTTTCCCTTTATGCTTCAATAAGACATCATTTCACAAGAAGGGAAATCATTTATAGTTAATATAAGGGCAGTACGAACCTGAAATATATTTTTTGAAGAAGCATCAAATGTGTGCACACCCATATCCCAAAGTTGATTCAACTCTCTTATTAAGGGTTACAAGTCAACATCTATATCATTTTTAGGATCAAAACGTCCAGATATCAATATACTCAAGAAAGTGAAAGGATTTTCCATACACATCCACAGAGGAATATTATAAACGTGAATAAAAACTGGCCACATGATGTGAGTAGTAAGCATCTAACAAAATATATTAAACCATCAAAAGATAGACTCAACCTGATATTACGCACCTCAGCTTAAAAATAAGGATGTTGTGCATCAAATTCCTACCATGCTAATTCATATATAGGATGAACTAACTCATCATTACCCTTAATTCTCTTAACATCAAACCATCAAAAATTGGATGATATTTATATAGATATGAATAGATTTTGAAGCCTGGCAACCAATGGAAAGTGCCACATAACTTTATATGGAACATGAGATGGTGTCCCATATGCATTTGACTTCCATAGAGATATACTATATACTTTACAATCATTAAGGTCATCTATTTCCTCCCAAAATAAACTAAAATCATCCAAAAAATCATGAACTTTATTAGTAGAAAATACAAGCTTCTTAATTAACTTTCATGCCTTACAATGATTTGATGGAATATTTGCATCATTAGGAAGAAATTGCTTTAAAATGTATGAATATAATCAATGGAGGTATTAGAAATTCCATATATGATTTTTAAATTATATAACCTCATTAAAAATTCTAACTTGGTCATTTTGGTACATTCCTGATGTACTGGAGTTATGGCATCATCCATTAAATTTTTCACTCTCTTAACATCATCATATTCAGTATTTTCTTCACTTGTATTGATATCATTGCCTTCTTGAACTATAATACTATCACTCTCATAATTATTCACAAATATAAACCAATAAAATATCAAATTCTCAATACCACTTTTTTTCATTCATGAATAGTATAATATTGTCTCATCTCTCCATGGTGATACCAAACATAATAGTTTGTTTGAAATATAGATTTCATTATATGGTAGATAAATTATTCCCGAATTAACCATGGTCTTACTACACAATTATATCATGTACAATGTATACAATCTCCATTTGAAGCATTGTTAAATGAAAAATCTAAAAAAAATCCAAATTCTTTTGAAACTCGGTTGAAATATGATCAGTATGATACATCCATCTTCTATCCATTATATTACAGGGGAAAAATTTATGTTCCAATAAACAATGTAAACCATAATTAAAAAATTTATTACAACAAATTTTAATATGAAAGTATTCGAAACATACTAGTAGCTGGAAAAACAAAGAATAAAAGAAATAACATATGATATAAGTGATTAATAAAAATAAGACCAAGTCTATATACACAAAAATTTTGTATAAAGGTTTTCAGAATTTATTCCCTTTAGGATTCCACCAAATTCTCTATGCACAACCTTTTGGAAAAAAAGATGACATTCTGTTTTGAAATTTATATAAGAAAAAAAAAATTGTATGAAATAAAAGTAAAAACATATACAAAATAGTAGATGAATTTTACTCAAAATAGAATTTATAATAAAGAATATCACTTACATTGGATAACCTAAAAAATATTTTCATTTCTCATGAAATGAGAAAGATATATTCCTTTAAAAAGAAGACAAAAGAAGATATGGTTTTTAAATCCATGTGGACTCTTATATTGACATATGAAGAACCTAAAGCATCTACTAAATCTGATGATGTAGAGGATATAGATGAGTATTGTTAAAGAATTGGGACTATAATATATAAAATCTTTAGAAAAGGAAAGTTTAAGTATGAAGGAAAACTAATCTTTATATTATTCTAATATGAAGGTGTTGGAAATTATTCCCTAAAAATTCCTAAGTAGAAAAGAAATGCATTTGATGTTAATGATCAAGATAAAAAATATCAAAAGAATAAGTGGGGGTAGAGATCAAAAGTAGTTTAAAAAATTTGGTGATTGGAAAATGGAATTCCCAAGAAGGAAAATAAGAAGCATGATGAGAAAATAAATGGAAAATAATAACACTTTCTATATCAAATATGAAAATGTTCATGAGAAATCCAAAAAAAATATGGAACATGTTTAGAAGCATAATGGGTCCTCATTCATTGATGAGGATAAATTTTAAAAGACTTACATGGAGTGTGTACTTAGATATGAATTTAAAGAATGTCTTGAGTATAATACAAATAGGAACATATTGGTAAATGTTTTAAAGAATGATATTTGAATGAAATCTAAGCTAAATAAAGAGTTTCTCAAAAGAGAAACATAGCATAAATAAATGTTTTAAAATAATGAGAATGAGAATGTCATGAATGATATTAAATAAGAAACTTTTTGTGAAATAATTTATTAAAAATTAGTTGAAGTCATAGTTTAATCCTTCAACACCCAAGATAAATGGAATAATAAATTATATTAAAATTTTACCAAAAAATTATAAATAATATTAAATATGTTTTGTCTAATTGTGATGGTAAAGTTTGAAAATATAGGAAAGGATGTGCTACACACACTACCAACCAAACTCAAAAAAAATCCAAAACAAACTCCAGAACAAAACAACTTCCAACCAAACTCCAAAAAAAATCTAAAACAACACAGGAAACATACCTATACTCTAACAACCACACACACTACCACTCTAAGGAACAATACTAAAAACAACATCTACAAATCTATAAAAAACATGGAAACCAACAAAATCCATGAAGCTAAAAATAACATCAAACCACATTCAGAAAAATTTAAAAGAGTTGGGATGGTTTACTTCTTGGCATGAATGAAAACTCATAAAAATGAAAACAATACCAAACAGAATATAAGAAAGATTCATAACTCACTTATGTGATGTTGATAAATATTTTAATAAAAAAATAATTGAGATAGAGGAGATCTCTAGAGTAGATAGAGGTCGCCGCTCGCTCGGGAGGTCGATAGTCACTCGGGGGGTTGTCGGTCGCTCGAGAGGTCACTGGTCACTCGGGAGGTCGTCGCTCGGGAGATCGCCGCTCGAGAGGTCGTCGATTGGTCAGGAGGTCGCTACTCTGGAGTTTAGGGCTCAATAGGGTGAGGGAAATTAGGGGATGGAGATCGTGAATGGGGGGAGGCTAGGAGCGGCCGTAATTTATGAAAAGAATATACCAATGGTTTGTAAAAACCATTGGTATAGACCAACCTATATCAACGGTTCTAAAAAACCATTGGTATAACTTTATCTATACCAATGGTTTCAAAAAATCGTTGGTATATCCAGAACCCAAGAACTCTATACCCACGGTTTGCTTAAACCATCGGTATAGAGGCACGGGGATAGCCCCACTTTCTAGTAGTGATATGTGTATATACTTAATTATAAATAATGTCACATTATGAAAAATGAAAAAAAATTAAATTTTATAATATCCTTATGAGTGTAAGCCTTGAAAATAAATTGATTCTTTACCAAAAAAAGATAAGAACACCCCCTTAAATGAGGTTGAAATTCCATCGAATGTTAAAAAATTGGGATACCATTACAAAAAAGGGGTAGTAGCGGCAGTTTTTTTGCAGACTAATGGTGGTATAAACCACCACCTATTAGTATCGTGGCAGTTTTAAAAATTTCCGCATATTGCATGGTCGCTAGTCATTTAGCGACAGTTTCATTAATTTCATGGTGGTTTTGCTATGTGTCATTTTTGGAGTATTTAGCGGCAGTTTTTTTAATTTAGCGGTGGTTTTTTTATAAAAAAATATCCTGGAGAAATATTTAAAAAATGAAAAGAATTGTCGTTGATATATTGAGAAGTTATTTTTTTAGCAACGGTTAATCCTAACTGTCGCTAAACATATTTTATTTAATGTATTCAGTGATGGTTTCTAAAAACCACCGCTAAATTGGATTTAAAAAATATATATATATCTAATAAAAAATTGTAAATATAAAAAAAAAGTGACATGAAATAAACTAAAACTTGAAGATATGATAAACCATCATACATCCATCATACATCCATAACAACTATACAAACATCCACAATCATCATAACCTCAATCTTGGTCAACCCATACATGTGTCAACCAATACCTCAATCATCAATACATATATATAACATATGTCCAACCACAACTCATGCCCAATATAAATCCATGTCATGACCTCCTTTTCATTTGTCTGCCTCCACTGCATCTCACCAACTGAAACAGACTACGTCATCTCATCAACTGTAATAAAAAAGAAAACAAAAATTAAAACTAAACATAATAAATCAAAATTATAGTAGAATAATTGGTAAAAATTTAACATATCATGAAAACTAATAACCATCAAAAATACCTTCTTAAAGAATTCCATGGATCAGAACGGTCAACCTCTTTCCTAATACCAACATCTACCACCTACAATGAAAACCAGAATATTTAAGAAAAGAAATGCGAAAAAGAAAAGACACGGAATATATTCAGAATGATACACATTAAATTTGTTATTTTGTTAATCAAACAGGATAAATTTTAACAAATAATATATAATTCAAAACACTTTGAAAACATAAACTTACCTATTTAATATAAGATTCAACACTTGAAACTAAAAAGAGATAAGTAAATATTCTAATTTATTTTTAAATTGACGTGTGGTGTGCTTGAAATTTACTTAATAAAAAAAATTTAATGGATTTGATATCATAGCATGTCCTATATTTTAAAAATAACTTAGTGGTAGTTTTCTAATTATTTTACATCAATTTGTGATCGTTTTCTATGGTTTTGACCATTCCACACACGTTTTAGTGTTTTAAAACACTAAAAATGTGTTTACAGACATAACAGGAAAAATATCATTCAAAATGAAGTTATGTTAGTTCCTACATTTCAAAATTAAATATATGGTCGTTGTACCCTAATTTCAGGGAAATATGATGTTTTTTTCCTGGTTTTGACCCCCCCTAACACTTATTTTTAAAGGTTTTTATACCATTAAGAAGTGGTTACCAAGTCATTTCAACCACACTACACATCATATTGACATGTGGTCTATGCGTACATGTCAAAAATAACTTAATGGTAGTTTTCCAATGATTTGACGTCAATTTTTGGTTGTTTGATATGATTTTGACCATTCCACACACGTTTTAGTGTTTTAAATACTAAAAATACTTTTATGGCCTTAATGGGAAAACCATCATTCAGAATGACATGTTTTCAGTTCATAAATTTCAAAATTAAATATACAGTCATTTTCCCTTAATTTTAGGGAAATCCTACATCATTTTCCTTGTTTTGACCCCCTCTACACTTGTTTTTAAAGGTTTTTGTACTGTTAAGAAGTGGTTATTGATTTATTCCAACCACACCGCATGTCGGATTGATGTGTTTTCTATAAGTACACATCAAAAATAGTTGATCTATGTTTTTTCAATGATTTCACATCAATCTGATCCTGTTTTCTACGGTTTTAACTATCCCACGCATGTTTTAGTGTTTTAAAACACTAAAAACACGTTTACAACCATAATGGGAAAATCGTTATTCATAATGATGTTCCATCAATTTCGACATTTCAAAATTAAATATATCATATTTTTTCCCTGATTTCAAGGAAATATAACATCAGATTCCTAGTTTTGACCCCCGACACTTTTTTAAAGGTTTTTGTAACTTTAAGAAGTGGTTACTGATTCATTTAGACCACACCACACATGGATTAACTTGTTGTCTACACTTACATGTAAAAAATAACTAAATGGTGGTTTTTCAATGATTTCATGTTAATATAAGATCTTTTTCTATGGTTTTTACCATTTTATGCACATTTTAATGTTTTAAAATGATAAAAACATGTTTGTGGACATAATGGGAAAACCATCATTCAGAATGATATTCCATCTATTCCTACATTTAATAATTAAATATACATTCATTTTCTCCTTATTTTAGGTAAATATGACATCATTTTCCTGGTTTTGACTCCCGAAACTTGTTTTTAAAGTTTTTTGTACCTTTAAGAAGTGGTTACTGAGTCATTCTGACCACACCACACATCGGATTGATGTGTTGTCCGTGCATACATGTCAAAAATAACTCAGCAGTTTTTTTTTCAATGATTTCATGTCAATTTGAGGTCATTTTCTATGGTTTTTACTATTACACACATGTTTTAGTGTTTTAAAACACTAAAAACATGTTTACAGCCAAAACAGTAAAACCATCATTTGAAATGACGCACTATCAGTTTCTACATTCACAATTAAATATACAGTCATTTTACCATTATTCTAGGGAAATCCGACATTATTTTTCTTGTTTTGACCCCCCGATACTTGTTTTTAAAGATGTTTATTACTTTAAGAGCTGGTTACTTAGTCATTCTGACCACACCACATGTCATAATTACATGTTTTCTATGCAAACATGTCAAAAATAACTCATAGGTGGTTATAAAATGGTTTCACATAAATATGAAGTTTTTTTCTATGGTTTTGACCACTCCATACACGTTTTAGTGTTTTGAAACACTAAAATGCTTTTATAGTCGTAACAAGAAAAATGTAATTTGGATCGATGTGTAGTCAGTTCCTACATTTCAAAATTAAATCTACAGTTGTTTTCCCATGATTTTAGGGAAATGCAATGTCATTTTCTTAGTTTTTATCCCCTGACACATGTTTCTAAAACTTTGATATCTTTTAAAATTTCTTATTGAGTCATTCTGAGCACACCACGCATTGAATGAACATGTTGTTTTCTTGTAAATGTCAAAAATAATTCAATGGTTGTTTTCTCATTATTTAACATTAATACGAGATCATTTTTTATTATTTTTATTGTTAAATGTTCATTTTAGTGTTTTAAAATAGTAAAAACATATTTATGGGCATCATAGGAAAACCGTAACTTGGATTGACATGGCGTTGATTCCTAAATTTCACAAGTCAATATGTGGTTGATTTCCTATGATAAATTTTATAATCATTAAATATTTTTTTAAAATTATAATTGTATAATTAATATATTATTAATAAAATTAATGATTTAGCACACCCTGCCTAGTGGTGTACTGTTTCACACCCTATCTAGTCACACTGCCCGTCCTGTCCTATCCAGTTGCACCACACATCATGCTTGGTCCACCTCGCACCTACACCACATTCTATGAACAAAGGAACTAGGTCCTCGAAGCTTTTACAAGAGGTTTAATACAAGCAAATCTGGTCATTGCAACGGGTTTTTTACTACTGGCGGTGGTTTAAACTGTCAATACATTATTTAGTGGCTATTAAGTAAACTATCATGTATTTCATGGTCAAAAATTATTTAGCAGCAATTTTTATAGTTGAGCGATAGTTTTTATATGTGTTGTTTTTTGGGTACTAAGCGGTGAGTTTTTATTCAGTTGGTGATAGTTTTTTTTAACAAAAATCAATAAAAATAACTTGGGGGAAGTTAATAGGAAATCTCACAATTTTGCAAGAAAGTTGCCCAAGAATCTACCCATAGATTTCAGAAGCGTCATCAGTAGGCGCCCCAAACTCATAAAACAGAATGATAATCTTGAAGTCCTTCAAGTCCCATACATCTATCATATTCATATTTGTATCCCTTCTATGGTTGTCTTTATCTATTTAAAAAATGCATTAAACAATTAATAAAATATATTTTTTTTAAATGACATACATACCAGTAAAGGTAACTCGCCAATATCCCCCAAATAAAGGGGTGATGAACTGCTCCATCACTGGAGGTGAATTAGGTGGTGGGATACCAATGACATCTGGGGAAACGGGCAGCTCTCTAGCAGTCTCAGGTACAACAGATTCACTAGGATCCCCAGAAGATGGCAGTCATGGTGGCGTTCTTCGAGATGCTGATCAGCTAGGATCCAGAATTTTTTTTTCCTTGGAATTCTTTCATTTCAAATGGTTAAGGTATATTAAATGTATAAAAATGCAAAACTAAAAGTTTTTTACAAAAAAAAAAGAAAACTAGAACAATATATATATGTGTATGAAACACTTATCAATGATAAATTGTAATATATTTTCATTACCAATTTATACATTCAATTATCTTCATCTTCATTATCTTCATTATTATCATCCTCCATTGTGATGAGTCCTTCATTTTCACCCTCTCTTTCAAGTTCTACTATTTTGATATTTTCAAGAAAAAATTATTCAATGTTTTGTGGTTGATGAGGTTCATTATAACAATGTAACAATTGATATTCCTTGCCCATATCATATAATTCTCTATAATTTAAGTGTAACATCCCAAGTAAGTAATGAATAATAGACATTTTTATCTATGGCTATTAATGATTAAGATAGTGTTTTAGAGGCTTAAAATGAAAATAAATACAATCTTATGCATGAAATACTCTAATATTCTTAAAAGATTGTTTTACTACCTTTTGATGGAAAACCATTTTTAAATCTATCTTTTAAAAATTTTATAAGCTATGTTTTTCAGAATAAACTTATTATTTATTATTGGGACATCAAAATTTACTTTGTGTGAAATTTAGGTATTTTTCTGACAATGTTCATTTTTTTTATGAATAGTGAAAAATACTGTATTTTACATCAAAACTGCTTTTTAACCTAATTTATTTATATTATTAGATTATATTTTGAATTGGTTTTGAAGTGAAATTAGAATATATTTTTACCATTTAATAAAATGGTGGTCATTGTAATCAATTTCACTTTGAAATTGGACTTAAACTGGTGTCAATCTTTTGATACTTATTGTTTCATAAAAACACGCTATTTGTCATGACAACGGGAATTATTTACTAAATTAATTAATGTAACTTATATGATTTGAATTTTTTAAAATAGACATCATTTTTGAATTCGGAGTATCAAATATAGCTTAGGGTGAATTTTTGGTAATTTTCTGAAAAACTTCAATTTTTGATGAATAGTGAAACCACTAAGTGGTACTTATAAAAACTGATTTTTCATTTAAATGAAATTTTGCCATCTTTGTGTTTTTAATTTCAAAAAATCCGACATATATGGTTTTCATTAAGAAGTAAAATGTGGTTCAATGAGATTAAAATAATTTTTTGGTGGATAGTAACTCTTAAGTTCTTAATCGCGATTAGAGGTAATTAGTGTAGTTTATGGTAAGAATAATGTTTTAATAAAATTAAATGAACTTGACACATGTCATAACCTCATTTTATGTGTCATGTCTGACCAATACAAGCCATGGGTCAACTTGGGGACCCCATGGAACCACTTTGGTTGGGAAATGACATAAATAACTTTTTATTTAATATTAAAGTAAAAATGACACAAACATGAGTTATGTTACTAAAACAATTTTTATATGGGGTTATACAAGTCAGATTTTTTACTATAAATATTCATTAGAAATATAAAAAGATTTCCTACATCATAGTATTTTTTTATAATTTTTAGACACTAAATAAATTAAATTATTTATGACATCATGATGATGCAGCGATGACCTCATTATTTAACAATTTAAATAAAATGGAAAGTTAATGTAAACTCTAAAACCTACACATGGACAAAACCAATTGGATGAGTGGATTTAGAACCCTTATCACCTTATAATAGAATTATATCAATGTGGGACCTTTTGAATCCGAAACTCATTTTAAAATAAAGTAACTTATCTTTACTTTCCAAGAGTGCCCCTCCTCTCCTCTTATAAAAGGCCTCCACCTCTACCTCCTTACCCACACTTACAAAGCCTTTGGCTCGGCCAACCCCTGCCCATTTTGTCTCTCCACATCCCTCTATTACTCCTTGAAGCCTCACTTTGTGCAGAAGTCTTCCCAAGGAAGCCTTTGAGCTCAAACCAAAGGGAGTTACCCGATTTTAAGGTAATGTCTTCACTTGAGTCCTTTTGTTTTATTTTGCTTCTCCAACCCCCTAAACTCTTTTTATTCTTTTATTTTATAACAACTCCAGTATCCTCAATATACTAGTATGTTGTTATAATAAGTATTCTAGCTACACTTACACACACCTACATCTAATAGTTAACGAACATACTGTTTCCGTGGATGGCGAATTTATGCCTCCCGAAACGATGATTGTTCAACATTCTTTTAACACCTTAAAAGGTGGCCATTAAGATGTCACTATATTTATATATGATATATAATATGTTTATGTTTTCCTTAAGCTTCTGTATTTTTCATTTTGGGCACACCTTTATGGTTTCCATTATGGGTAAACGCGATATCTTCATTTAAGGAAGTGCGAACTACCGCCCCCTCAAAGTGATTTGATTCGTTAAATATCATATGTGGGACGTATAAAGGATGGAAATATGATATTATATATGATATTATACTGGAATTATAATATACCTTTATATCATTATGATTCCATTCTATAAAATATGAAATAGAAATGAAAGTAGCGTTCATGCGTACGTACGGCTTACCGTCTCCATTAACGGTGCATTTCATTTCTTACCTCTAAATGATTATGTAATATTATAAATGCATGAATGTACTGGATATATATGAAATATATGATATCTACATCATGAATACCATTCTGGATATAATGGATACATGAACAACTTGTAATTATAAAGGGTTTATTTTTGACTCAAGTACCAATGATCGTTAAAACGACCGTTATTAACTTAAATAATTACATAATGTTCATAACAAGGTAATAAGTGATATAAAAGGAATAATGAACTTGAAAAAGGTTCTTAAACAAGTATAAATTAACTCAAGTTTATTATTCAGGAGATTAAAGAGCGACCGAGTAAAGTCGGACCTGAGGTATGGGACTTCGTCTCAATCTCCTTTCATTGAGGCATATTTTGTTTTATACACAACCTTCTTTTATATGGTGTATAAACCCCTTTTACTTTTACGTTTATTCAAAAGGAATCTTTTTTATATGAAGTGTTTACTAAACGAAAAAAGGGAATGTTTTTATCATACGTATGCGGCGACAATGACTTCTCTGCCCCCATGACCGTTATTTGATTTTCGGCTTCCTCTACAAGCCATACCTTCTTTTTAAAAGAAAAATAAATACCATGTTTTAATTTTCTTTTATTTTGGTATTGAAAATGGTTTTCATAATGTTTTTATATCAATGTGTTTTATTGATATCTTGTGATTGAAAGGTGGAAATGTTATGTTTCCTTTATGCATGTTTTATGTGATACGATTATGTTGAGGTTATTGGGCATTATTATGAAGATGGGTGGTTCTGTGATAAAATAAGGGCGGGTGAGCCCGATATAGCTCTCCAATGCATTGGGTAACGCGAAGGATTGAAACGTTAAGGTTTCTCTGAAGAGATTTAGGGAATATACTGTGATGGGTATTCCAAACGTAACCAAGAGGATTACTCCCTACGTAAGAATGTTATGTATGCCTCAAGTTACCTTTATGTCTTATGATTTCTATGATTTATTCGTGATTTGATGAGGTGTGTTAAAGTGCTTATGTTTTATGGGTAAAGTATGATTTCATTCTTATGTATATATGTACCCATGTTTCCTTTCCATATTTTTATATCCCTTACTGAGCTTTTTATGCTCATCCCACATTTTTTTGAAATGTTTTTCACAGGTAAAGGGAAAGGTACATGATATGATGATAGTGTCAAGGAAGTGTCAAGAAAGAATCCATGTTTTATTTTAAATATGTTTCCATTGATGGGAAAGAAGAATACTATCTTTATGTAACCACTTTGTTTTTACGTGGAATGTAATGCAAGTTTTATGATCTAATTCTCTGAAACTCTAAACCCGAAAAGATCCTCAATGTGTAATCTTATAATAACTCAAGATTAAGTAAGGTTTAAGGCTGGGGCCTTATAGTTGGTATCAGAGGTCGGTTTAGATAACTTTAGGAGTTAGAATTATATTAAATGATTATCCAAAAATATTTTTTTTTTTTGAAATGATATAGCATTTGAAGATTACCATGTTGCTTCATCTAAGACATGTTTTTTCAGAATGGTTTTCCGCAGAGAAAATAGGGAAGCAGTGCTAGGAAGGCATACAGAAGGAAATAACCTTCCGAATCAGCATCCTGAGATGGTCGGAATTGGAACTGAACAGTTTGTTGCAGTAATGGCGTAGTTGACTCAAGCGATAAATGGCGGTGGTATCTATACACGAGATCAGCCAGATCAACCGCAGAGGAACATGTCAGTGGTGGAACATTTCATGAGGCAACATCCCCCATCATTCATAGGATCATCTGACCCTGTGTTAGCTGAAGGGTGGATTAAAGCACTGGAGAAGATTTTCGATGTCAGGGGGTGTTCAGAAAATCAAAAGGTTAGTTTTTCTATTTACCGTTTGGAGGGTGAAGCAGATCAGTGGTGGTCGATGGTTAAAAATATCAGGGACGCTGATGAGATTGATGCTCTCGACTGGGATGAATTCAAAGGTATGTTTCTTGAGAAGTATTTTCCTAAGGCTATTCGACTTAGGATGGAAAATCAATTCTTGGAATTGAGGCAATAGGAAGACTCAGTGGCTGCCTATGAAGAAAGGTTCACTCGATTGGCAAGGTATGCTCCAAATTTTATCTGAGACCTTGATAGTAAAATCAATCGTTTTTACTCAGGATTAAAGCCAAAATATCGAAGGGCATTAGCTTATTGTAAGTTTAAAAGTTAGGAAAAGCTTGTTCGATGTATTGAGAAGGTGGAAATGGAGTTTTTCGATGATCAAGTGTTCTATAACAACCAATAGAAGAAGAGACCAAGGTGGCAGGAGAAAGGTAAGAATTATTCAAAAAAGTCTGATGGTAAGAAAACTAAGTTTTCAGTTTGCAATAAATGTGGAAAAAGGCAAGCTGGGGAATGTCTTCTGAATTCTGGAAAGTGCTACCGATGTGGTAAGATGGGACATAAGGCTCGTGATTTCACTGAAAAGGATCAAGGTGAAGGTAAGACCAAATTTGATTTATAGTTAGTGAAATGTTATAAGTGCAATGAGATAGGTCACTATGCAAACGAGTGTCCGATAAAGAGCTTGAGTGATGGGAAGCAGTTAGACTACAAGCAGAAAGGGGTGGTGAAATCCTTTGCAACTACTTCAGCAGATGTCGGGCCATAAAATGAAGTTGTATCAGGTACTTTGTTTGTTTTTTCAGATTATGCCAGTGTGTTGTTTGATTCGGGGTCTACACATTCTTTCATCTCTGAAACCTTTTCTAGTAAAATGGGAATACCATCTCAAGAAATGACTCCTGAACTTTTGGTAAAAACACCTGGGGGGAATGTTGAGGCAAAAAGAATTTATAAGAATCACTAGTAGAATACTAACCTATACCAACGGTTCCAAACCGTTGGTATAGGCCTCCAAACCGTTGGTATAGCCTATACCAACGGTTTGGAGAACCGTTGTGAAGTAAGCCGTTGGGATAGGTCTATACCAACGGTTTTGGGAAAACCGTTGGTATAAGTAATATGAAAATCTATTCCAACGGTCATAAAACCGTTGGTATATGTATTTCAAAAAAATACATGTGGTGGGATTTGATCCCACAACCCCCCGTTTATAATTAAACGCCTTAACCACTAACCTAACATAACTTTTATAAACATAACTTCATAAATATATATATATGTATTATCATAATTATTTAAAATTTATATTTATATAATGTTCTCGGGTAGTAGACCTGGAAGAAATCAAAGAAGCTATCCCAACGGTTATCAAAACCGTTGGGATAGACCTATCCCAACGGTTTTCAAAACCGTTGGGATAGGTGATAATTTCCAGGGGCGAATGCTGGATTTTGGGCTGAGTTTTCCCAACGGTTCTCCCAAACCGTTGGGAAAGGGGTGTTTTGAGGGGGTCTTTCCCAACGGTTCTCCCAAACCGTTGGGAAAGGGGTGTTTTGAGGGGGTCTTTCCCAACGGTTCTCCCAAACCGTTGAGAAAGGGGGGGTCTTTCCCAGCGGTTCTCCCAAACCGTTGGGAAAGGAGTGTTTTGAGGGGGTCTTTCCCAATGGTTCTCCCAAACCGTTGGGATAGGGGGGGTCTTTCCCAACGGTTCTCCCAAACCGTTGGGAAAGGGGTGTTTTGAGGCCCCTTTCCCAACGGTTCTCCCAAACCGTTGGGAAAGGGTGTATATAAGTGTTGGGAAAGATCCGATTTCCAGTAGTGAATCTTCCTATCCTTATCTGTGGAAAGAACCTACTTGCAAACCTTATTGTTCTACCTCTAGTAGAGTTTGATGTTATCCTGGGTATGGATTGGCTCTCTATTTACCATGCTAAGATTGACTGTAGAGATAAAGAAGTTTCTTTTCAGAAAGACTTTCAGTTTGTGTACAAGAATGAACCCTTACTGTTGATAACTTATCAAGAGGCCGAGAAACTTGTAAAAGATGGAAATGAATGTTACCTTGCACACATCGTTGAAAATAAAGGAACTGTTCAGATTAATGATGTGCTAGTGGTAAATGAGTATCCTGATGTTTTTCCTGATGAGTTTCCTGGAATAATACCAGATCGGGAAGTTGAATTTACTATTGACTTAGTTCCTGATGCTAAGCCAATTTCAAAACCCCCTTATCGAATGGCTCAAATTGAACTTTTAGAGTTGAAGGAGCAATTGCAAGATTTATTAGAGAAAGGTTTCATTCAACCTAGCACATCACCATGGGGTTCTCCTGTCTTGTTTGTTAAAAAGAAAGATGGTTCAATGAGACTTTTCATTGATTATAGAGCCTTGAATAACATCACTGTTAAGAAAAAATATCTTTTTCCTCATATCGATGATTAGTTTGATCAGCTCTAGGGAGATCAGTATTTTTCAAAGAATGACTTGAGATCGGGGTACCATCAGATGAAGGTAAAGGAAGAAGATGTTATGAAGACCGCGTTCCATACAAGATATGGCCATTATGAATTTGTAGTAATGCCTTTTGGGCTAACCAATGCACCTGCTGTATTCATGGACTTAATGAATAGAATTTTCCATGAGTTCTTGGATAAGTTTGTGGTGGTTTTCATTGATGATATTTTGGTGTTTTCTAAAAGTAAAGAAGAGAATGAAATACATTTAATGGTTATCTTGAAAACCTTAAAAGAAAAGAAATTGTATGGGAAATTCAGCAAGTGTGAGTTTTGGTTGCAACAAATTTCTTCCCTTGGTCACATTGTTTCTAAAGATGGGATAACTGTTGATCCTGCAAAAACAAAAGTTGTGGAAGACTGGCCAAGACCCACAAATGTAACTGAGATTCATAGCTTCCTTGGTTTGGCAAGCTATTACCGAAGGTTTGTTAGAAATTTTTCACGGTTATCTAGTCCAATGACTAAGCTAACTCGGAAGGGTGTTAAGTTTATCTGGACAAAAGAATGTGATGATTGTTTTCAGGAATTGAAAAGAAGATTGGTGAATGATCCAGTTTTGGCACTACCTTCCAGGAATGGTGAGTTTTTTATATACAGTGATTCTTCATTGAAAGGACTTGGTTGCGTCCTAATGTAGAATGATCAGGTAATTACTTATGCTTCATGACAGTTGAAAACTCATGAGGTAAATTACCCTACACATGATTTGGAATTAGCTGCTGTTGTTTTTGCTTTAAAAATTTGGAGGCATCATTTGTATGGAGTAAAGTGTGAAATATATACTAATCATAAAAGTTTAAAGTATATATTCACTCAGAAATAATTGAACATGAGACAAAGGAGATGGCTATAATTAATCAAGGATTATGATTGTACAATTCATTACCATCCGGGAAAAGAAAATAAAGTGGTTGATGCTTTGAGTCGAAAAAGTAATGCTTCATTAGCAATGTTGTGTTTGGAACGTGATCCTTTGGTTAAGGATTTGATGAACTTTGGCATAGAAGTTGTAGGTGCAGGAATTTATTCTGTTTTGTTTCAGGTATCAGTGAGATCATCTCTATCAGATAGAATCAAGCAAGCACAGAAGCAAGACAGTGAGTTGCAGAAAAAGGTAGAGCTGGTTCAGAAATGTAAGTTTCCTGAATTCAACATTGATAATGATTGTGTTTTGAGATTTGGGAAGAGATTGTGTGTGCCTTTTGATTCACAGTTGAAGAGACAGTTGTTATGTGAAGCTCATAGTTCTCCGTTTTCAGTTCATCCTGGCAGTACTAAGATGTATAGAGATCTGCGGGAGTATTACTGGTGGGATGGAATGAAAAGAGATATTGCTGATTTTACTGTGAAGTGTTTGACTTGTCAGCAGGTTAAAGCAGAGCGGAAGTTACCAAAAGGGATGCTTTAGCCTTTACCAGTGCTAGAGTGGAAATGGGAGAATATATCCATGGACTTTGTTGTGGGATTACCGAAGACATATCGAGGTAATAATGCAATCTAGGTTATTGTTGATCGCTTGACCAAATCTGCTCATTTCCTTGCTATACGAGATACTTTTTCCCTAGATCAACTTTCCCATTTGTATCTTAAAGAGATAGTCAGGTTACATGGAGTTACTCTCTCCATTGTATCTGATCGTGATCCCAGGTTCACTTCTAACTTTTGGAAAGTCCTTCAGAAGTGGTTGGGTACTGAATTAAATTTTAGTACAGCTTTTCATCCTCAATCAGATGGGCAGTCAGAACGAACAATTCAGACATTGGAGGATATGCTACGTTCTTGCTCTATGGATTATCAGGGAAGTTGGGACCAACATCTTTCTTTGGTAGAATTTTCATATAATAACAGTTTTCATTCCAGTATACATATGGAACCACTTTAGGCATTATATGGGAAGCAGTGTCAAACTCCAGCTTTCTAGGATGAAGTGAGTGAAAGGAAGTTGATGGGACCAGAATTGGTAGAAGAGATGGCAAAAAAAGTTCAGCTGATTCAGAAGCACATGAGAATAGCTCAGAGTAGGCAGAAGAGTTATGCGGATAACCGGAGGAAGGATCTATCTTTCGAGGTAGGTGATCATGTTTTTCTCAAGGTTTCTCCTTGGAAAAGTGTGATGAGATTTGGTAAGAAAGGAAATCTGAGTCCAAGGTTTATTGGACCATATGAAATTCTGGAGAGAGTTGGATCAGTTGCATACCAGGTGGATTTACCTCTGAGTTTATCTCAGTTACACAATGTTTTTCACGTTTCGATGTTGAGAAAGTATATGCCAGATCCATCTCATGTTTTGAGTCTAGAGGTAGTTCAGCTGGAAGAGAACATATATTATGAGGAACAATTGGTCCAGATTCTTGACCACAGGGAGAAAGTTTTATGAAATAAGGTGATTAATCAGGTAAAGGTTTTGTGGAAAAACCACATTATGGAAGAGGCAACATGGGAATCTGAAAATGCAATGAGGGATAAGTACCCCCATTTATTCGATAAGTAAATAAATTACGGGGACGCAATTTTCTAAAGGGGGGAAGGATGTAACATCCCAAGTAAGTAATGAATAATAGATATTTTTATCTATGTCAATTAATGATTAATATAGTGTTTTAGAGGCTTAAAATGAAAATAAATACAATCTTATGCATGAAATACACTAATATTCTTAAAAGATTGTTTTACTGCCTTTTGATGGAAAACCATTTTTAAATCTATCTTTCGACAATTTTATAAGCTATGTTTGTCAGAATAAACTTATTCTTTATGATTGGGACATCAAAATTTACTTTGTGTGAAATTTAGGTATTTTTCTGACAATGTTCATTTTTTTTATGAATAGTGAAAAATACTGCATTTTACATCAAAACTGCTTTTTAACCTAATTTATTTATATGATTAGATTATCTTTTGAATTGGTTTTGAAGTGAAATTAGAATATATTTTTACCATTTAATCCAATGGTGGTCATTGTAATCAATTTCACTTTGAAATTGGACTTAAACTGGTGTCAATCTTTTGATACTTATTGTTTCATAAAAACACGCTATTTGTCATGACAGCGGGAATTATTTATTAAATTAATTAATGTAACTTATATGATTTTAATTTTGTAAAATAGACATCATTTTTGAATTTGGAGTATCAAATATAGCTTAGGGTGAATTTTTGGTAATTTTCTGAAAAACTTCAATTTTTGATGAATAGTGAAACCACTAAGTGGTACTTATAAAAACTGATTTTTCGTTTAAATGAAATTTTGCCATCTTTGTGTTTTGAATTTAAAAAAATCTGACATACATGGTTGTCATTAAGAAGTAAAATGTGGTTCAATAAGATTAAAATAATTTTTTGGTGAATAGTAACTCTTAAGTTCTTAATCGCGATTAGAGGTAATTAGTGTAGTTTATGGTAAAAATAATGTTTTAATAAAATGAAATGAACTTGAAACATGTCCTAACATCATTGGATGTGTCATGGCCGACCAAGACAAGCCATGGTTCAACTTGGGGACCCCATGGAACCACTTTGGTTGGGAAATTACATAAATAACTTTTTATTTAATGTTAAAGTAAAAATGACACAAACATGAGTTATGTTACTAAAACAATTTTTATATGGGGTTATACAAGTGAGATTTTTGACTATAAATATTAATTAGAAATATAAAAATATTTCCTACATCATAGTATTTTTTTTATAATTTTTAGACATTAAATAAATTAAATTATTTATGACATCATGATGATGCAGCGATGACCTCATTATTTAACGATTTAAATAAAATGGAAAGTTAATGTAAAATCTAAAACCTACACATGGCCAAAACCAATTGGATGAGTGGATTTATAACCCTTATCACCTTATCATTGAATTATATCAATGTGGGACCTTTTTAATCCGAAACTCATTTTAAAATAAAGTAACTTATCTTTACTTTCCAAGAGTGCCCCTCCTCTCCTCTTACAAAAGGCCCCCACCTCTACCTCCTTACCCACACTTCCAAAGCCTTTGGATCGGCCAACCCCTGCCCATTTTGTCTCTCCACATCCCTCTCTTACTCCTTTAATCCTCACTTTGGGCAGAAGTCTTCCCAAGGAAGCCTTTGAGCTCAAACCAAAGGGAGTTACCCAATTTTAAGGTAATGTCTTCACTTGAGTCCTTTTGTTTTATTTTGGTTCTCCAACCCCCTAAACTCTTTTTATTCTTTTCTTTTGTAAAAAATAAAGTATCCTCAATATAATAGTATTTTTTTTATAATAAGGATTCGAGCTACACTTACACACACCTACATCTAATGGTTAACGAACATACTGTTTCCGTGGATGGCGAATTTATGCCTCCCGAAACGATGATTGTTCAACATTATTTTAACACCTTCAAATGTGGACATTAAGATGTCACTATATTTATATATGATATATAATATGTTTATGTTTTCCTTAAGATTCTGTATTTTTCATTTTGGGCACACCTTTATGGTTTCCATTATGGGTAAACGCGATATCTTCATTTAAGGAAGTGTGGACTACCGCCCCCTCAAAGTGATTTGATTCGTTAAATACCATATGTGGGACGTATAAAGGATGGAACTATGATATTATATATGATATTATACTAGAATTATAATATACCTTTATATCATTATGATCCCATTCTATAAAATACGAAATAGAAATGAAAGTAGCGTTCATGCGTACGTACGGCTTACCGTCTCCATGAACGGTGCATTTCATTTCTTACCTCTAAATGATTATGTAATATTATAAATGAATGCATGTACTGGATATATATGAAATATATGATATCTACATCATGAATACCATTCTGGATATAATAGATACATGAACAACTTGTAATTATAAAGGGTTTATTTTTGACTCAAGTACCAATGATCGTTAAAACGACCGTTATTAACTTAAATAATTACATAATGTTCATAACATGGTAATAAGTGATATAAAAGGAATAATGAACTTTAAAAAGGTTCTTAAACAAGTAGAAATTAACTCAAGTTTATTATTCAGTAGATTAATGAACGACCGAGTCAAGTCAGACCCGAGGTATGGGACTTCGTCTCAATCTCCTTTCATTGAGGCATATTTTGTTTTATACACAACCTTCTTTTATACGGTGTATAAACTCCTTTGACTTATTCAAAAGGAATCTTTTTTATACGAAGTGTTTACTAAATGACAAAATGGAATGTTTTTGTCATACGTATGCGGCGACAACGACTTCTCCGCCGCCGTGACCGTTATTTGAGTTTCGGCTTCCTCTACAAGACATAGCTTCTTTTTAAAAGAAAAATAAATACCATGTTTTAATTTTCTTTTATTTTGGTATTGAAAATGGTTTTCATAATGTTTTTATATCAATGTGTTGTATTGATATCTTTTTATTGAGAGGTAGAAATGTTATGTTTCCTTTATGCATGTTTTATGTGATACGATTATGTTGAGGTTCTTGGGAATTATTATGAAGACAGGTGGTTCCATGATAAACTAAGGGCGGGTGAGCCCGATATAGCTCTCCAATGCATTAGGTAATGCGAAGGAGTGAAACGTTAAGGTTTCTCCGAAGAGATTTAGGGAATGTACTGTGATGGGTATTCCAAACATAACCAAGAGGGTTACTCCCTACGTAAGAATGTTATGTATGCCTCAAGTTACCTTTATGTCTTATTATTTCTATGATTTATTCATGATTTGATGAGGTATGTTAAAGTTCTTATGTTTTATGGATAAATTATGATTTCATTCTTATGTATATATGTACCCATGTTTCCTTTCCATATTTTTATATCCCTTACTGAGCTTTTTATGCTCATCCCACATTTTTTGAAATGTTTTTCACAGGTCAAGGGAAAGGTACATGATATGATGATAGTGTCAAGGAAGTGTCAATAAAGAATCCATGTTTTATTTTAAATATGTTTCCATTGATGGGAAAGAAGAATATTATCTTTATGTAACCACTTTTTTTTACGTGGAATGTACTGCAAGTTTTATGATCTAATTCTCTAAAACTCTAAACCTGAAAAGATCCTCAATGTGTAATCTTGTAATAACTCAAGATTAAGTAAGGTTTAAGGCTGGGGCCTTATATTAAGTGTACAACAACACTCCAACCTTCATGTATTTCATCATCAACATAATAAACCATCTTTGCTTGTGAAGCCAAGAAAATGGATCATGTTTTGCATGCTCATCGATATCCATAAAATGAGAGAAGTTGATAGAAGTAAAATTTCATGAATCTTTCATTATAACCCTATCAATGTTGACCCACTTTCATTTGAATACAACAACTAAAAACTAGCCATGGTAGTTTAATTCAATTATATCATTCAGCTTCCCATAGTATCCCACACCTACAAATGTAAATAAACCACTATTTTGATTTTTTATGTCTTATTCAAGATAAATTGTATGAAAAATGAAGCCATAAATATTATAGGCATCGAATCGCTTATACTAACTTATAGGACCTTGATCCAAAAACTTCAAATCATTTGATATTTCAACTTGATTGTCAACATTCATTATCTAGACAAAAAGATATAAGATGTTACTTTTAACATAGAAAAAATAAATACACATCAATAATATGAATATGAGTATATACTTACACAATGGGTGAACCATTTGAAGAGCTCCTTATTAATAGATTTTGTTAATTACAACTCATTTTAAGCTTGATCCCTTAGTCGCCTCTTTGTTTGCAGTCAAAATTCTTCAATAAATGGATCTATAATAACACTATTGAGTAGCACATATCATGTGCTTGTAGAAAATCCAAATCAGTTAGTGTAAAATGTGACCCCATTCCAAATGGTCATCCAATAGTTGGAAATACTGATGAATGATTTTTAGAATGAGAATTAGTGGAGATGTCATCAACATGTCCAGCACGATTGAATCTAGTCTCAATCCCATCCAAATACCTAGAACAGAAGGTCAGGAACTCTTCAGCTATGTAACCTTCAGTAATAGAGCCTTCTGGTTGAGATTTATTCCTCACATATGATTTCAAATGACCTAAGTACTTGATGGAAAAAATAAGAAAGATATTAAAAAATTTACGCAATGATTTGATAAAATTGAATTCACCAATTAAAATAAAAAAAATATCAATGTACCTCTCAATTGGATACATCCATCGATATTTTACTATCCCGCTAAGTTTAGTTTCTTCAACCAAATGAACAGTCAATTGAATTATGATTGTGAAGAATGAAGGGGGGAAATAACATCTCCCAATGATATAGTGTCAAATATTTCTTGAAGTTTATCAAGATCGGCTGGATTTAGAGTTTTTCCACAAATCTCTCTGAAAAAAGTACAAAACTCAACTAGAACCACAATTACCTTTTTAGAAAAATTATTATGCAAATCCAATGACAAGAACTACTCCATCAAAATATACGATTTGTGACTTTTCAATCCATGTAACTTTCAATTTTGTAAGTCAACATACCTTGATATGTTACTTGAATATCCATTTGGCACTTTTACATTCTTTAAAGTTTGAAGCAATACATATTTCCCACGATTTTTCATTGTAAAAATAGCCAAAGGATACATTTCATTATAATTTTCCCACAAACCATGCTTTATATTAATTGAATCTAAATCCTTAGAAGCATTATGGTGATCCTTCGATTTACCCTGCTCATTAAGAATTGTAAAAATTACATTATCATAGATGTTCTTCTCAATATGAATTATGTCAAGATTATGACGTATCAAATTAAACTCCCAATAGGGAAGTTTGAAAAATATACTCCTTTTCTTCCATTTTTGTTTTCCAGCTTCTTTTGATACTGTACCTCGTACCCTTTTCCCCCCTTCTTTAAACTGATGATATTTTCCAAATTCTTCAATGACATTTATTAATTGTTCCAAGATTATTGAACCAAATAACACCTTCGGTGAATTTCTCATTTCAATATCTTCATTGAATCATTTCTTGTTAAACCTAAATTTATGGGAAGTGTCAAGAAATCAATGATGACACATAAAACACCATTTTCTACTATGAGGTAATCGTTGAGGTTCAAAATGAAAATTACAAACTGGACAAGCCAAACCAGTATGAGTGTTCCAACTAGATAAATTTCTTAGTTCAGGAAAGTCACTAATTTTCCACATTAAAGCAACATCTATTTTGAATAGTTGTCTCATTGAAGCATCATATGTTTCCACACCATCATCCCATAATTCTCTCAATTATTTAATTAGAGGTTGAAGGTATACATCAATGTCGTTTTTAGGCATTTTCTTTCTAGGAATCATCATCAAAATAATGAAAGAATTCTTCTTCATACACATTTGTGGAGGTAGATTATAGGGGATCAAAATAACTGGCCAAATGCTATAATTAATACTTAAAGTACCAAAAGGGTAAAAACCATCAGAAGCCAATCCCAAACGTACATTCCTAGGATCTGAAGAAAAAATTGGATATAGAAAATCAAACATATTCATTGATATTGAATCTTTTGGATGTCTCGTCAAGCCATGGTTAATATCCTGAGCATGCCACTTCATGACGTATGTAGTCTTAGATGACATGAATAATATTTGAAAGCGTGGTTTTAGAGGAAAGTAACTCAATACATTTGTAGGAGTTTTATTCTTATGTTTCTTCCTAGGGTTGCATTGATTTATAATCTCATTGTTATTCATTGACTTCCATCTACTTGTATGACATCTTGTGCATTCTTATTTATCAGGCTCTTCTCCCTAGTAAAGCATGCAACCATTAGGGCATGCATGTATCTTTGTACAATCAAGTCCAAGTTTGTTGATGACTTTATTCATCTCATAGAATGATGAAGGGATCTTATCTTCACTAAATGCATCATGAAGAAACTCTAAAATAATGGACATTTCTTTGTTAGTAATTCCACAAATACACTTGATATGATACAACTTTAGTAAAAAAGACAACTTTGGATACTTGGCACACCTGTCATACAGTTCTTATTGTCTATCTTCAACTAATTCATAAAAATCATTTTCTTCACTAAATTTCTGAGCAAGATTAACCTACTTAGGATCAACTCAAGATTCTATTGATCTATCAAAATCTTGGACATTTTATTCTAGAAAACCAAACATGCCATTTAACAAATTTCAAAATGAATTCTCCTATGTCGGGTCACTATGTATTTCATTGACAGTATTTTCAATTGTTTTAACTTTCCATAAAATTTGATTCACCGTGCCAAATCCAATATACATATCAAGAAAGAAATTGTATCAATATCAAATGCTCGTATACTTTGTTTTTATTAATCACTTAATTTAAAATTAGGACACCGAAATTCTATTCTACCATCCACTGATCGGTTTGCAATTGCGTAATCTAAAAATTCTTCCAATCCCTTGGCATACCGAGGTGTGTTTCGAGGTAAATTAATCCAACTTTTATCCATAGGTATTGTATTGTATTCTCCATTTACATTCAAATATAAAGATATAATTGTTTAATCAAATAGGTACAATCAAAATTAAAGAAGGATTTATATGGGTTAGAATAAGGCTTAAGAGCATGGTATTTGAAATTAGACACATGCCTGAAACAATTAATATTTAATGATGGAAGTGTGGAAAACGACCTCTATATTAAAGATGATAAAGATGTATCAATTTTGGATATTTTATATATATATGGTATTATTTTTATGGCAGAAAACGATAATGGTGTATTTTACCCTAGTGTTGTAACTAAGGAGGCTTCATTCCATTGAAAAATTAGCTAGATCAATGTTCGAACCATTTCCCATGGTCTAACTAAGACCAAGAGCACCCCTTTAAAAATATGAATGCAAAGTATACATTATTTGGATACCACACACTATTGGATGGCTAAAACTAATAAACACATAAGTTTTAGGTTGTTATATGTGCTTATACTTCATTCTACCATTTAAGGTCATTTTATATGTGCACCTAAATTTCCTGAAAAAACTAGACATCGCTTCACATGTTATAAAATAAAGGCCACACATCAATTATCACACAAGAATATAGTTAACCATTCAACATATAAGCTCACCCCCACCTCTATAAACCCTTCCAGAAACATCCCCTTCTCTTTCATTGTGAACAATAATCAATATGAAAAACCCCTATGGGCAATCAACACGCCACATCATTTCAATTTCCAAAATATATCAAGGGGCATGGTATGTGGTTAAATTTTTACACCATTTATGAAATGTTCCAACCATAAAGTCAAATACACTTTGAGAACCCTCTTTATAAAATTTCCATTGAAAACTCAAATACTTAATCATCATAAAGTCATTATATTCAAGGTAACCCAACATTGGTTCTTAAAAATCTATGCACACCCTTTGAATTCACGAGTTTCCATTAAAAATTATTTTATGGACCAAAAAAACTTTTAAAGTATTGAAATCACATAATAAAATACATTCTAGTATTTTATCAAATGTTAGGTTTGCATGGTAGTTGAAAAATAAATTTAAAATACATGTTTTCGTATAAAAATCATTCGCATTCAATGTAAAACAAGTGAAACATGGTTTCCCTTTAATATAGATTTATATACACATATAATAATTTCATTAGGAATCAAAAACCTAGCTTAAAGAAGGAACAAATCAGTGTTTATTAATTTAATGAACTGTGCAATAGAGAAAACCAACCTCTGATTTGCCACTTCCACAAAGTGTGACACCAAATCACCAAAACAAGGCCATAGAAGCCTTAAGAGGCTAAGAGGAACCCTAAAATCACAAAAACCCTTGTTAAAATCAATCTAAAAACCCACTTGGTCATCCAGATCATTCATCGGTTTGAAGGAGAGGGAGAAAATGAAGAGGTGGGGGGAAAAAAGAGGTCTCAAGGGATTTACTTGGAGGAATCGCTAAGAATTCATCTAAAAAGCTGTGGAGAGGCCATTGGAAGTGGGACAATAGAGAGGGGAGGTGTTCCTGGTGTGCATGGGTTGAATGGGAGGGGATCTGTGCCGCCGAGGAGGGGAACCAAGCCTGGGAGAGGGAGGTCGGAGGGGGGTCGCGTCGCCACCGGGGAGAGGAACCGTCGGGGAGAGGGAGGTCGGAGGGGGGGGTCATGGGGTCAGGGTCACTGTTGAGGGAGGGAGGTCGGAGGGGGGGGGGGTCGCGGGGTCGGGGTCGCGCCGGGGAGGGGAGAGGAGAAGGTCGGGGGGATATGGGTCAGGGTCGCGCAGAGGGAGCGAAGGAGGGGGAGGAAATAAGGTTTTTTTAAAACATTTAGTGGCGGTTCAATGGAAACCGCCGCTAATTATTAAAATAAAAAAATATAGTAGCGGTTTGACTAAACCTCCACAATATTTTTATTATTTTAAACTGAATTTATTTAGCGGCGGCTACTAGACCAGCTACTAATAAACCGCTACTGACCAGTGCTTTTCTTGTAGTGTATACCATGACTAAAAACCCAGTTTTGAAGGCTTTCTTGGACTTTTTGCCCTAAAAATGTGATTGGGGTTTTCCCAAGTCATTAGAACGTAGATCTTTTCGAGAGCTTCGATTTGATATGTGGTAGAACTCAAACGGACAGTCAGATCAAAAGTTATGACATTTTGAAGTTCGAGTTACGTTTTCAACTTATTTTAGATCTTTTATTGATTTTCTGATTTTTTTTATCTTCAAATTATTATTAAATGACTATCACTCGATAATAATTAGAGAATTATTAATTAATATAATTTTTTAAACTATTTTATAATCCATTTTTCACTAAATATCTTATATATTAAGCGTAAATGCGTATTTAGCCATATATAAATCATATTTGATAAAATATTATATATATGTTAATATATTAATTTTAATGATTTATAATTTTTTTATGAAATTTACCTTTTATCAACGCTAGTAAAAAAACGGTGATAAAAACCCCCTCCTTATCAGTGCTGCTAAAAAAGTGTTAAAAATTGGGGGTACGTTTAACAATGCTAAAAAAACGCCATTAAAGTTGATACATTTATCAATGCTAAAAAAACTCAAATAAAAGAGTTCTTTTAACAACGTTTTTTTTTAACATTGATAAAAATACCCCTTCAACAATGCTTTTTTTAGCGTTAAAGATACCCCTTAATATGTACACGGGCATGTTAAAAACAGGTGATTATAAAGATTGGTTTTTATCCCCGCTTGTTTTGAGTGCTGAAAAGGGAAAACTTTGACAGTGCTGAAAAAATATTTTATACTTATAAGGATTGGTTTTTATGGTGCTAATTTTAGTTCAATATTGATAGTCTTTGCATATGTTATGCACATATAGACATGCATGCATCTTATATTTTATACTTATATGATTATATAATAATGTTCTTTGGATGGACTGATGTTTATGATTCATTATATAATTTAGATCGCCGGTATTCTATTTTATTACATGATGGTCTATTTTATTACAAGATGGTCCGCAGTTAGTCTTGACGGCGTTAATGGTATAAATGGTACGTCAGTAATATTTTCCAACTTTGGTGGACATGAGTTGACTCTATACAACCGGTCTGATAATATAATCAATTATTATAGAAAATATATAAATTGTTTATATAATGAATTATAAAATAATAATTGGCAGCAATAAATGCAATCTTTATTCTGTACATGCCAAATCATGGCAAAAATAGTCTAATGGACAGTTTTAGAAACGCGTAAGCCTGTAAAAAAAAAAAGCGAATTGTTTTTCCTACTCCCATAATTTCTGATCTTTTTAAATTAACGAAGATGCCACAACTTTATAATAAAAATAAACTCTTACATATAAAATGGTGAATAGGGAAAAAAAGATCATAATTTTAAAAGAAAAAACTAAAACAAAGTCATATGCCTTGGGAGAAGGAAGAAAAATTTATATCTTAAAAAATGTTGGATGATAAAGGGAGAATTATTGAGGGTTGGTAACGAATTAAATATGATCTGTACAATATATATATTCTCACGCCAAGAAAAATAAAAGGCAAGTAATGAACACATATACTTGCGTGTTCGATCGATTAAACATAAAAGAAAAAGCAAGCAATGAACACATATACTTACGTGCTTTGACCCGCTTTAGATATCTGTGTATGACAAACACAACAGACAAATTCTTTATCATGCAAAAAATAAAAAGAAAAGCTACAAGCAAATAACATAAAACATGGAAAAAAAATAAAAAGAAAAGAAACAATCAAATAACATACAACATGGAGTACTGGTGAAACCTTGTCTCGGTCGTGGCAACTGTGGTCATTGAAGTCATTGAGGTTCCGAATTCGAGTCTTCTTATGGTTAGACATTCACATAAGTAGTTACAATTGGGTCATGCCCCTATGTGTATCCAGATATGCGTGTTGAGGTGTGTGAGTTTAACTGGAAAATGGTGGTCTCACCTGTAATAATATGGATCTTCTTTTCAGGCATGTTTTTCCTTTTCTGGTTGTTTTTGGAAAAAAGAGGAAATTCTGGAAATTTTCAAAGTACACATCGTGTACTTTATGAGTACACGTCGTATACTTCTTTGCCGCAGGCGGCTGGGTGTTGGCCGTGTAGCGGCCATGCACACGGCCGTGTGGGGGTGTTCGGAGGCCGCTTAAAGCGGAGTACGGAAAAGGCGAGTACACGTCGTGTACTTCATAAGTACACGTTATGTGCTTTTTTTTTCATTAAACGCACTGAGGTCGCGTCTGACGGACAGAACACCCTCCTTCTCAACCTAGTTCGTCCGAGAGCGCCGAGCATCCGCGGATCTTCGACGAGCCCCCGAGCCTCCGTCCGTCCTCCGAATCGACCGTCGTCGATTGCGTTGGAATCGCAGCGGTAAGCTCTCTCTTCTTCTAGAGCATCGTTTTCCATTTCCTCCTCTTTTCCAAGTTATCGTGGGTTGAACGTTTTATGCGTTTTTTTAAATCTACGACGTTCTAAGGAGATTCAAGCCTCGTGGTTCAAGTATATTGATCTCCTAATCCCGAGGTAGGTGGTTTGTGCCTTTTCGTTGAAAGTCATTGAATATTTTGTGAAAATTCCACCAATACCCTTGAACGGGGTATTATGTGTTTACCTTTTTAGTCCTATTGTTTGCCTGCTTCACTTATATGCTAGAGTAGAGGATGTTGTTTGTGATTAGGGTAATTTGTTGTGCTTTGGATGTATTGCCCATGCGTGTTTACCTATTTTGACTTTTGAGTCCTGTTTGCATGTTATTTCTGTTTACTTTCCATGCCTAGTATTGTAGGATGGTATAAATGTAGTTCTAAAGTGATGATGTGTCATAGAATGCTAGCTAAGTAGTTCTTGAGGTTTACCTTGACCGTTACGCGCGCTATACTTATTTGATTTTATACAGGGCCGTGAGAACCTAGTGTAGTAGACCACAGGGAGAATAGACGTAAGAGCTTCTCCAGAGTGTCTTATAAATTACGATGCAAGACCACATGAGGAATTGACGTTGAGTGATTCCTTAGAGTGTCTGTAGTTCCTCGACGCGGGTCACAGGGAGGATGAGACGTTGAGTGCTTCCCCAGAGCGTCTTTAATACGATACGAGACTATATGGGGAATTGACGGTGAATGCTTCCCCAGAGAGTCTATACTTTAGCTGAACCAGAGGGGTGAGACTGTGTGTGCCTCCCATAGGGTTGCTAGTGCTTGTTGGTTGAACCAGAGGGATTAGGCTGTGAGAACTACCAAGAGGGTTACCTGTTTGTTTTTTCTTGCTTGAGTAGTTGTTTTACTTGTTTGCAGATTAGATGCTTGAAACTGTGGATTGTTTGCTGTTGAGTAATTTCCTTATTTACTGCTTCCTGTACACTTACCTGCCATATATTCATTGACTGTTAGACACAAATCTTGTGGTGGTTGCCTACTGGGATTTAGTCTCACACCCTGTTTGGGTCATACTTTTAGGCCCAAACAGATTATATTGCTGCAGGTGTAGATAAGGGCAATCACCCTTCGACTTCTGGTACTTGATTTGGTATGGAGCTGGAGAGCATGGGACCAAGCTATGACTTGCGATGCTGAGGAGTTTATCTGTTTTCCTTTTGTACTTTGGTTTAGTACTGTTTTCAACATTGTAACTTGTTTGGTTGTTTTCCTAGACATATATGTATCATGCATCATTTTATATGTATGTGCTCCAGCTGTTTATTATTTCAGTCTTCTGTTGTTCACTTGTGTATGGATTGTTTATTGCTTCCGCTTTTGTCTAATTGTTTCTCTTCCGATGTGTACTCTGCCAATGATGACATAGTTTCTCCATTATCACACCCAAAGCCCTCGCTACTAGTCGGCAGCCTCTGACGTTTGGGGAAATGCGCTTGAGGTCATGTGACCAACTGGGTACGGGGCGCCTCCGGGTGCCTTCCGGAGCCGGGACGTTACAAAGTGGTATCAGAGGCGTTCTTTTCTCTTGACTTACTGTTTGGAGCCTATAGTCAGGGATAAGATGGAATAAATACTTGATAATAAGCTGTGCCTGGGAGTAGCTAACCCGCGTACAGGGAAAAGCCATTCTACCTCGTTTATTGCAATTTTACAGTTGATTTGATTTCACCGTTGGGTGATTCACATGTTTTGTGTTGTTACCGTTGTTGTTATTGCGGTTCTATTTCTGTCGCAACCCGATGAGACGAGGGTATGCCATCTCATGCATCATATAGACACTTGTTAGAAATCACATGTCATGCATTCTTGTCATGCCATCTAGGATGCATTAGCGATTGCACGCTGTTGTGATAGACGTTGTGTAGACTATGCATGTTGTTGTGATAGATGTTTGATAGAATACATGTTGTTT
This sequence comes from Viscum album, assembly GCA_963277665.1. Taxonomy (NCBI): domain Eukaryota; kingdom Viridiplantae; phylum Streptophyta; class Magnoliopsida; order Santalales; family Viscaceae; genus Viscum; species Viscum album. The sequence goes on from OY728152.1 coordinate 1,400,120,260, forward strand.
GATAAGACTTTGTTTGAGTAGTGCTTTGTTTGGATAAACGCCAAACTTTGGTTCTTGAAGTGTTATGGGCCCTCATGGACCGGAATTTGGTGGATCATCGCTTTTTTGCCTTGTTATAACTTGTCTAAGATGTCAAACTTTGATTCATGGGGAGTATGGGCCCTCATGAATCGAAATTTGGCACCTTCTATGTTCACTTCTGTGTTTTTCTGGGCTCCGAAGCAGTTTCTGAGGCTACTGTCCGAAAAAACCCAGAATACACGGTGTGTCCTTTATGAATACACGACGTGTAGTTTTAAAACCGTGCCACTGACTGTGCAGGCAGAGACACGAGGTTGTGAAAAATCTTGTAAAAACACGCCGTGTACAGTACGTACACGCCGTGTTGTAGTGACCGTGTGTTTACCCGTGTGACTAACAACACAGATGGATGAAACTTTGTTTTTACACGCCGTGTCCTGATCTCACACGTCGTGCAACCTAACCTAGGTACCTGACCGTGTCACGAACAACACGGGTCAGTGTTATCTTTTCTTAGTACACGTCGTGTTTGTTTGGAACACGCCATGTAGTGTAACCTGGGTTCACAGGCCGTGTCACGAACAACATGGGCCAGGTGAAGCTGGTCCTGTACACGCCGTGTCTACCTTGAACACGCCGTGTAGTTTTGTCTTAGGAGAGCCGCGTGGCTTAGCCGTGTAGAAGGACCCGGGTAGGGGAAGAGGATTCAAGTAAACGCCATGTGTTTTGAGAACACGCTGTGTGTTTGGGGTGTTATACGACCAATTTAGGCAAAGGTACACGCCCAAGTGAATGACTTCAGGGAACACGCCGTGTAGGTAGTGTACACGTCGTGCAGTCATGTTTTGTAAAACTTGAATGTATTCTTCCTCTTGTCCCCCTCTTACACTCCTTGTTTTCGGACCTTGAAATTTCAGATCTAAGGTGTGTGTTTGGCCTTGCAGAGTCATTCCACCGAGATGTCCTCCAGTTGTACACCAGTTTCCAGGCGGTGATCAGGCACCGAACATGGCTGATCAAGGACTTCCTGCAGATCCTCCTGTTGTGCCAGTCTTGGCACCAGCAATGATACCAGTTACAGGCGTTGATGCGCAGTTTAGGGAAGGCTTTCTGATGATGATGCGGACCTTCCAGGGAGCACCGCCTCCTACCTTGTCTATGACAGACTTGACGCGGGTTTTCCAACAGCAGCATCCTCCCACCTTCTCAGGGGAAGGAGGACCTCAGGCTGTAGAGTCATGGCTAGAAGTCATGCTGACTATCTTTGAGCATCTGGAGACGCCTCCAGAGAGGAGAGTCAAGCTCGCTACCTATATGCTACGGGATTCCGCCAAGAGATGGTGGGATGTGATCTCACAGGCGGGTCATCAACAGGTCATGGCTTGGGAGGAGTTCCAGCGCGTCTTTTACGACTACTTCTATCCAAAGACCTTGAGGGCTGATCGAGCCCGGGAGTTCATGAGTCCGGAGTAGGGTACTCTTTCAGTTATGGAGTATTCCTCTCGTTTCACAGAGCTTCAACATTTCACACCCCTCCAGGGCGGATATGGGTTGTTCTTGGAAAGGAAGTTTGAGGATGGTCTCAGACAAAAGATCTGCTCACAGGTGAATATCTTCAATTTGAATTCCATCGCTTCCATCGTCAACCAGGTGCTGATTGCGGAGCGCAATCTGAGAGATTCCGGAGTAGAGGGCCAGGGTGGTTCCGCTTCCAGAGTTAGTGCCTTACCTACTGACAACAGGAAGCGCCGCAAGGAGTCTTCACGTGGTTATCCAAGGAGGTGAGACACATCTTCAGATAGCCTGGTGGTATGCTTCCAATGTGGAAGAGTTGGGCATATGAGGCCTCAATGCCTGAGGGATCCAGTGGAGTGCCTATCTAGCGGCATGATGAGTCACCTTTAGTGCTTTTGTCAGGTTTTCTCACCAGTAGTTGGTGACAATAGTTCTTCCATGACTCCTCATTCAGGAGCAGTGCCACCAGTTTCTCACTAGTCAGGGAACTGGAATTATTCTGGCCGTTCAGGCTGAGGTGGAGGTCATGGCCATGGTGGTCAGTCGTCGGTCTATCAGCGATAGCAGGGCGGATCAGCTTAGAGCGGTCAGGCAGGGTCACAGGATCGTGGTACAGGTCAGACTTTTGGAGTGGAGCAGACCCAGCAGGAGCAGGATCCCGGACCCTCTACAGTTCGAGGTACAATCTTAGTATCCTCAGTTTTATCTTTTTCTCTTTACGATACAGGGGCTTCCCATAGCTTTATCTCTGATGCTGTTGTGGAGAGCCTTGACCTCTGCATCTTTTCCTCTACCAATATCTTGATGTTATAAACACTGTTGGGGGCTAGGACGACTAGTGTACATCAGTGCAGGGAGTGCCCTCTAGAAGTTGTGGGGTGTCACTTCTTATGGGACCTCTATGTCATAGAGATGACAAGCTATGATGTAATCCTCGATATGGACTAGTTAGTTCCCTTTCAAGCAGTCTTTAACTGTTATCGTCGCAGGGTGAGCTTCATATCACTAGAGGGTGAATCTTTTCTTCGTAGAGGCGAGCGGGATGTCCAGGCGAGTAGAGCAGGACCTGAGCATCATGGGCTAGGAGGGGTCACAACCCAAATTGCCAGTCTATATCTCGATGACCAGGGGACTTCGCAGTTAGACTTTCCTCCAGTGGTGGATCGTTTCAGGGATGTCTTTCTAGAGGAATTTTCAGGGCTGCCTCCGGAACGTGAGGTAGAATTCTCTATTGAGCTCGTGCCAAGAACGACACTAGTGTCCATTCCTCCTTATAGGATGGCTACACCTGAGTTACAGGAGCTCAAGAAATAGTTAGAGGAGTTGAAGACAAAGGTTTTCATCTAACCCAATACTTCTCCTTGGGGTTCTCCTGTCCTATTTGCGAAGAAGGCAGATGGTACCCTTAAGCTTTGTGTGGATTATCTAAATCTCAACCAGTTGACGGTCAAGAACCGATATCCTTTGCCAAGGATCGAGGATCTCTTTGATCAGCTTTGAGAAGCCCGAGTGTTCTCGAAAATTGACTTGAGGTCCAGTTATCATCAGTTTCATGTTAGACCATCAGATATACCTTTTACATCCTTTAGGAGCAGGTATGGTCTATACGAGTACTTAGTTATGCCGTTTGGTCTCACGAACGCGCCAACAGTTTTCATGGCGCTGATGAAACAAGTGTTCCATCCATACTTGAATTCCTTTGTGGTTGTCTTTGTGAATGATATCTTGGTGTACTCTCACACTCGACATAACCATGCGACACATCTTGAGATCATTTTGAGTACACTGAGGGGGCATCAGTTATATGATAAGATCTCAAAATGCCACTTTTGGATGGACCAAATTCACTTCTTGGGTCACGTTATATCAGAGACAAGAGTATCAGTAGACCCAGAGAAAGTGAGAGCAGTAGTTTCCTGGGAGCAGCCGAAGAATGTCTTTGAGGTGTAGAGTTTTCTAGGGCTGGATGGATACTACATACATTTCATACATGACTTTTCATGCTTAGAAGCACCACTGATAGGTCTAACCAAGAAGGGTGTGAAGTTCTTATGGTCAGATTCTTGTGAGTCATCCTTTCAGGAGCTGAAAGGGAGGTTGACTTCAGCACCGATACTAGTCTTTCCAAAGTCGGGCAAAAGCTATACTGTTTACTATGATTCTTCAGGTATCGGGATGGGAGCTGTGCTTATGCAGGGAGATGGAGTCGTTGCGTATGGGTCTCGGTAGTTGAGGCCACATGAGAGGAATTACCCGACACATGATCTGGAGTTGGCAGCTGTTGTTCATGCCTTACGCTGTTGGAGACATTACCTTTTGGGAGATAATTTTGTAGTTTTCACTGACCACAAAAGTCTCAAGTACATTTTCACTCAGCGTGATTTGAATATGAGACAACGGAGGTGGTTTGAGTACCTACAGTCCTTCGACTTCGAGCTTGCCTATACACCGGGGAAAGGCAATGCTGTGGCTGATGCGTTGAGCAGGAGGACTCATATACAGGCAGTTCAGGAGGCCAGTAGTGAGTATCAGCTTATGACCCTGTTCTCTGAGATGCATTTGGAAGTGCACGACAGACAGGGGCAAACTTTTCTATCTTCTGTAGCTATTGCCTCTGCCCTTCTTGATCGAGTACGAATGAGGCAGCTATCAGATTCTAAAGGCCTAGTACTACAGGAAAGCATGTCATGATAGGACCCTTTTCCTGGATAGACCATAGGTGAGGATGAGATCTTGCATTTCCAGGGACGCATATGGGTGCCAGCAGATATACGCGAGGAGCTGATGCAGGGTTTTCATTCCTCGGTTTGGGCAGTTCATCCTGGTGTCACCAAGATGTATCGTGATCTACACCGTCAGTATTAGTGTCCAGGTATGAAGAGGGATGTTGCTGGTTTCATCATGATATATTCTACTTGTCAACAGGTGAAGGCAGAGCATCAGCGACCAGAAGGTCTTTTACAGCAGTTACCCATTCCCGAGTGGAAGTGGAATGACGTCACGATGGACTTTGTGACTGGTTTTCCAAGGTTTCCTTGAGGGAATGACGTAGTTTGGGTTATCATCGACAGTATTACAAAGGTTTCTCACTTCTTGCCGATCAAGGAGACCTTCAGTGTTGATGAGCTGGGATGGCTATACATCTGAGAGATTATACGTCTGCATGGAGTTCCACAATCCATTATTCAGTCAGGGATGCACGTTTTACTTCTTGGGTATGGAAGGGGCTTCAGAAGGCTTTGGGTACACAAGTACTTTTGAGTACAGCATACCACCCCTAGACTGATGGCCAGTCCAAGCGTACGATTCTGGTGCTTGAGGATATGCTCTGAGCATGCATTCTAGACTTTGGAGGTTCTTGGGAGAAGCATATACCCCTGGTGGAGTTCTCCTAAAACAATAGTTTTCAGGCAACTATTCAGATGGCACCTTATGAGGCTTTGTAGGGTAGGCCATGCCGATCACCCTTATGTTGGCTGGAGGTAGGAGAGGCAGCTTTGTTGGGACCTCGTCTTGTTCAGGAGACCACATAGTAGATAGAGTTGATTCGGAAGAGGATGGCTACTGCACAGTCTCAACAGAATTCATATGCTGATCATTAGAGATGAACTCTGGAGTTCGAGGTCGGGGATCAGGTTTTCCTACGTGTCCATCGAGGTTGGAGCACAGAAGGATCAGGAGGTAGGGCAATCTTTTGCCGAGGTAAGTCAGGATGTTTGAGTTATTGGAGAGAGTTGAGCCGGTTGCCTATAAGTTGTAGTTACCTCATAGGTACTGGGCTATGCACGACGTCTTCCACGTTTCTTAGCTCTGACGTTACTTTTTAGACCAGTCTCATGCTTTCCAATCCAAAGAAGTCGAGTTGGAGGTAGATGCATCTTTCGAGGAGCATCATATTCGGATTGTTGATCGTAGTACGAAGGTTCTCTGTGGCTGGTCTATTCCTCTGGTACGAGTGCTATGGCAGCATGGATGGGTGAAAGACGAGACTTGGGAGAGGGAGGCCGATGTATGAGCACAACGGATGGAGCTGTTCATAGTTTCTTCTTCTACTCCACTTTAAGGAAATCCGGGGACAAATTTCTTTAAGGAGGAAATTTGTAAGAACCTGGATCTTCTTTTCAGGTATGTTTTTCCTTTTCTGGTCATTTCTGGTAAAAAGAGGAAATTCTGGAAATTTTCAAAGTACATGTCGTGTACTTCTTTTCCACAGGCAGCTAGGTGCTGGCCGTGTAGCAGCCATGCACACAGCCGTGTGGGGGGTGTTCGGAGGCCGCTTAAAGCGAATTACGGAAAAGGCGAGTACACGCCGTGTACTCCAAAAGTACACGTCGTGTACTTTTTTTTCATTAAACGCACCAGGGTCACTTCTGACGGACATAACACCCTCCTTCTCAACCTAGTTCATCCGAGAGCACCGAGCATCCGTGGATCTTCGACGAGCCCCCAAGCCTCCATCCGTCCTCCGAATCGACTGTCATCGATTGTGTTGGAATCGCAACGGTAAGCTCTTTCTTCTTTTAGAGCATCATTTTACATTTCCTCCTCTTTTCCAAGTTATCGTGGGTTGAACGTTTTATGGGTTTTTGTAGATCTACGATGTTCTAAGGAGATTCAAGCCTCATGGTTCAAGTATATTGATCTCATAACCCTGAGGTAGGTGGTTTGTGTCTTTCCATTGAAATTCATTGAATATTTTGTGCAAATTCCACCAATAACCTTGAACGGGGTATTACGTGTTTACCTTTTTAGCCCTATTGTTTGCCTGCTTTGCTTATATTCTAGATTAGAGGATGTTGTTTGTGATTAGGGTAATTTGTTGTGCTTTGGATGTATTTCCTATGTGTGTTTACCTGTTTTGACCTTTGGGTCCTGTTTTCCTGTTAGAATTCTATTTACTTTTCATGCCTAGTATTGTAGGATGGTATGACTATAGTTCTAAAGTGCTGATGTGCCATAGAATTCTATCCAAGTAGTTCTTGAGGTTTACCTTGTCCATTATGCACGCTATACTTATTTGATTTTACACAGGGCCGTGAGAACCTAGTGTAGTAGACCACAGGGAGAATGGACGTAAGGGCTTCTCCAGAGTGTCTTATAAATTATGATGCGAGACCATATGGGGAATTGACATTGAGTGATTCCTCAGAGTGTTTGTAGTTCCTCGATGCGGGCCATAGGGGGAATGAGACGTTGAGTGCTTCCCCAGAGCGCCTTTAGTATGATACAAGACTATAGGGGGAATTAACGGTGAGTGCTTCCCCAAAGAGTCTATACTTTAGCTGAACCAGAGGGGTGAGACTGTGTGTGCCTCCCATATGGTTGCTAGTGCTTGTTGGTTGAACTAGAGGGTTTAGGCTGTGAGAAATACCTAGAGGGTTACCTATTTTTTCTTTCTTGCTTGAGTAGCTGTTTTACTTGTTTGCAGATTAGATGCTTGAAATTGTGGATTGTTTTCTATTGAGTACTTTCCTTGTTTATTGCTTCCTGTACATTTACCTACCATATATTCACTGACTATTAGGCATAGATCTTGTGGTGGTTGCCTACTAGGATTTAGTCTCTCACCCTGTTTGGGTCATTCTTTTGGGCCCAAACAGATTATATTGCTGCAGGTATAGATAAGGGCAAGCACACTTCGACTTCTGGTACTTGATTTGCTATGGAGCTAGAGAGCATGGGACCAAGCTATGGCTTGTGATGATAAAGAGTTTATATGTTTTCCTTTTGTACTTTGGTTTAGTACTATTTTCAGCATTGTGACTTGTTTGGCTGTTTTCCTAGACATATATGTATCATGCATCATTTTATATGTCTGTGCTCCAGCTATTTATTATTTCAGTCTTCCGATGTTCACTTGTGTATGGATTGTTTATTGATTCTGCTTTTATCTAATTGTTTCTCTTCCACTGTGTACTCTGCCAATGAGGGCATAGTTTCCCCATTATCACACCTAAGCCCTTCGCTGCTAGTTAGCATCCTCTGGCATTTGGGGAAATGTTTTTGAGGCCATGTGACCAACCGGGTACGGGGCTCCTCTGGGTGGCTTCCAGAGCCGGGACGTTACATCACCCACTTTTTGTCTTCAATGGGGCACTGAAAAGGGTCGGGGGCTTGGACCATGAGGTCTGGTGTTCAACTCCCACTGGTTGCAGGCTTCGACTGAGGTAATTTCACGGTCTTTCAATTCAACTGCTCGATAGTGCAAGGCAGCGTGGGGAGCATAGTTTTACCTAGCTTCTTCACAGGTCACATTTGAGACCTGGGGTCCAGTACCTGCTTCGGTGGGGGGGGGGGGGGGGCTATGTCGAGAAGAGCTTGACTTGTATGGGAGGGTTGGAGTTTCTGTTAGGAGTTTTTTTTGTTATTTCTTATTATTTTATGTTTTTAAAAATTACAAACCCTACAATCATTTTATGTGAAAATCTAGTTTTTAAAACCTCTATGTATTTTTATTATAACTTGAGTTGTAGTGATCGGATTTTAAAAATTAAAATTTCATATGAAATATAAGAAGTTTATTTAACTTTTATTCAATTATGATAAAGCCTAATTCTATCTCTATTATGGTCACATTTTGGTCCAAACATGATATATACTTTTGGTATAAACAATATTTTTCCGCTTATTATGTTGTTAAGTTTTCTTTGGTTATTCTTTTATAACTCAAGTTATATAGCTCATATTCTTACAAAACTTATTCCATTGGAAATACAACACATTTATCTACTTTTAATTTGAATAAATGGAAGCCTGAATTTATTATTTAAGTGGTGCTCCAAATGTCCAAAGATCATGCAACAGTTCTGGAATTCTGGATTTTTCATAATTCAAAATCTTTTTTGTTTCTTTGATATTTTATTAAATTCACATCGAAATCGCTCAGTGTTTTTTGGGTTAAAAAGATAATAAGTTTTTATATATTTAATTCAACCACATCAAAGTATAAAATTTTTGTTTAGATACCTCAAAATTAGGCCGAATATCTATAACAATATTATCATTTTTGTAAAGATGTTAGTTTAGGTATTCCACAATTTTTCAATCATATATCATGCTATAGTTATCAGATTAATGAGCTTCTTGATTCATTTGAAATCAATTAAAATTATATACATATAAGTTTTTTTGCATAAAAGGATAATTATGTCGTTTAGATGAGCTAAAAAATAGCCGAAGTCTGAATTATCTGATTATTTCAGGTTTCTCTCCCATATTTTCCACCTTACTGCATGTGACAATCACCTTACAACATGTGATAACCACCTTACCACATGAACACTGAACTTACTAGATGAGGTATCCAATTGAGCATGCATGGTCAGTGACAAAAATTATACCTAATCTTTTATACCTACTACTACCTTGAGAAGACATTCACATTGCTCGAGAACTAGTACATGTGCTTTCATTGCTCATCTTCTACAACATGGAAGGTAGTCTTGAATGACAACAATTATCATTCAACCACCCAAACTATGATAGACTGTGGCATGGAATCACACACCATGCCTTATGATATAACTAGTGATGTTCAGGCGATCATCCAAAAGATGTGTGGAGCTAGTGATGAGTTGCGAAAGATCGGAAGTACTACCACAGATCGACACATATGCACCACCTGCTTATATCACCACAAACAGAAAGCAATGATATAAGTCCTACCTTTATCAATACTAGCTAAAAGCGCTGATAAAAGTAACTTTTATCATCATTGATAAAGGTGTACCCTTTATCAATGTTTTTTAGCACAGATAAAGGTGAGTCTTTATTAGTGTTATTCTTAGCACTAATAAAACCTTTTAATAAAAAATCACTACTAGAAATTCAGGTTGTAGCCACGATTTATAACTGTGACTATAGGTAATAACCACGGTTTATAACTGTGACTATAGGTATTAGTCACAGTTTATAACCATGACTATAGGTAATAGCCACAGTTTTTTAGAACCGTGGATTCTATTGATGTGGCTATAGGGTCACGACTATAGCCACAGTTTGGAACCATGGCTATAGATAATTCTATAGAAAGATACAGGCACAGTTTAAAATTGTGGCTCTGGACCTTCAGCCATGGTTTAAAATCATGGAACTATATCTATAGCCACGGTTTAAAACCATGGATATAGGTTGCAGTTTCCTGAAAAAAAACCTAGCGAAACAAAAACCTGCAAGCAGTTTCCTACACCCACAAACCTGCACTGTCCTACAGCCACAAACCCTATAGTTTCATGAAACCCACAAACCTACAATTTCCTACTTCTTTTTACCTATGGGAAACAACACACAACTACCTCAAATCCCCCCACATTAGCTGTATAAAAATAAAACATGCAAGTTCCTAGATAAGTGGACCCAAAACAAGCTTATATAACATAAGCTATCCAGAACAGCCTCCAACCACCAACTACATCTCCATATAGACATTTACACATTTAATTTCCCCCCATATTCAAAACGCAACTCAAAGAGGTGACTATGGTGAATGAGGACCCAAGTATGTGACATGGGTGAACTGGTGCTCAGGTGGTTGGCACCCTAATGATTGATACCCAACCGATTGACTGCTCAGGTGGGTCACATGTGTGAATGGACACCCAGGAATGAGAACTAGCAGTGCCCATGCAATGAGGTTAAATCATATGTGGTTAAATCAGATCCCGATCAGTTCCTAAATGGTTAAATCATACGTGTTTGGGAACCCATGCAATGAGGTTTTGTGGTGATCAATACCCAAGGATTTCCTCCAAATAAAGAGTTCCTAGATAGGAATATAAATTGATGTATATAGGAGTGTCTGAGTAGGAATCTAAATTAATGGATGTTGGGTGCATATTTCTTCACCTATATCATCCCATTAGGGATGGTAATGGTTCCAAGATGGATTTCGTTCCAAAATAGCCATAGTTCTAAGCTAGGAATTTCTATAAAGCATTCCCATTAGTTTTTATTTAGATAAAACCTATATAAATCAGTAGAAGATTTTGGCATATAAGATAGATCACTATGTGCTAAGGATCTCTTGGAGAAACTCTCTATCTCATTACTCTTAAAAATGGGTAGCTAGGGGTCTTTTGATAGGAAAAACCATCCTAGGCATGCATCCATTACCAGTAACCACTCTTGACAACTAAAAACACCTAGGTATGGGTTTGGTCATTTGTGGATATGTGAATTAAATTTATTGGTCCATCTAAGGGAATGGTAGTAGGCTATGTAGGGTTTCATCTTGGTACATGTCAAGGGATACATAGCATGGTGTGAGAGACTAGGTGTTCAAAGTAAGGTCATGAAAGGTTATGCTCCTAAACTGGGTGCATCAGAATACTTCTAGAAATAAACTAACTGGGATTTAGTAAAAAATAATTCCAACATCAAATGAAAATTATTTTTTACATATATGTCAATTTTGAATCTACAGCTTGTTGAATCGGATATTATGAAATTAAATTTCCAAAAGAGTATTTTTGAGATTTCTATATTGAACTCATTACTGGAGAAACATTTTCTCCTTAAATGGATGAAATTCATAGTCTAATCCTAGTGGGAGGTTCTCACCACCACGTCACTCGATTGGGAAACAATTTTGAAGGGTCTCTACTCCTTGATTTATGAGAAATATTATAACACATGGAGATCCCAATTTTTTCTTATTCATTGAGTGAAAAATACCTTAAAATTCAACTCATTTCATATCATCTATGCGAGGATCACATTTTGGTCATCTTAGAAAATTTCATGGCTTATAAGTTTTGACTGCCAATAAATACCCCAAACATAAAATTAGATTCATTCAGAATGAATGGATTATGATGTTAATGTAATATACAACAATTTTTATATTCTTTGATTATTCATGTAGGTTCTTGGGGTTGTTTTATCAAAAGGATGTTTCACTGATAGGTGGATATCACTTCATGTCTTATAGATACCAAGATGATAATATCAGCTCAGGGTGTTTATATTGAAAAGAGGAATAATAAAATCAATTTTTTTATCACCAAATGACGAATCATGACTCCACGTGCCTGAATCACTAAGAGGAATAGTCAACATAAGGTGTTTTTTTCCAAGAATAATTATTGACTAAAGTATTTTTACATCATAGTACTGGGATAATAGGGGAGAACCCATCCTTAAGTGTTAAGCCTAAATTCTTAGATAGTTTTGAGAATGTAATAAATGTTGTATTCATAGTAGGATTAGAGAATGTGGGTATATATATAATTATTTATCCTATGTGAACATGAATCAAGCTATATTTTTTCCTTAGATTAGTTTCCTTTCTCCACATTAGGCTACACAGGAGAAAATATGATGGTTTTTTCCTAGTTTAAGACTATAGGAGAGGACATTACATAAAGTAGTAATCTCATACACTTGGAACCCATAAATAGATATTTATTTTATGTATAGTAAATATGTCGCATATAATAGACCACACTATATACTTTAATCCCTTATAGAATATGCCATTGAATTGGATAATAAGGTTAAGAAACAAGTACCAAATACCCTATGGGAATTTTCTCAGTGGAGATTCTCAAATCAAGGTTTTATGGTTTCCAAAAGAAGTATCTTAGCTTATGGAATTTGGGATTCCAAGAGGAATATCCCATCTTAATGAATTTTGGAATTCCAAAAAGTATACCTTGACCTAATTAATTTTAGGCTACTAAGAGAAGTATCATGACTCTATGAATTTTGAGTTTCCAAGGGGAATATCCAAACAATTTTCATTTAGGTCACTAAGAGGAGTATCTTGACTCATGTCATTTTTAAATTTTTATAAGAATGATCACTTAATGTTTTCTCAAAATGAGGATACTGTCATCACTAAAGTGAAGGAAATTTCATTTCCTACTATCAAGTTGGATAAAAAATTTCTACTGACCACATGAAGGGAGATTAATGTTTATTCCTAAGATTGAGAATGATGAGTTGTTTATTCCATTAGATGCTATATTAAATAAATTTGAATACCATATAATAATGAAGATTCTTGTAAAGGAACTAGAACTAGAATATAATGTCCTTGTTATGTTAATTTTGGAAGATATTTCTCAAAGGGTAGGGGATTTTTAAAAATTCTTATTTCGTGACATGTATTTTATTTATTTTATAATAAAAGAGGATAAAGTAACATAAAAAAGATATATGTTGAGATACATGTATCATTTCTAACATAGATCAGTAAAAATAAATTTCTATCCTTGTGGGTGCTAATCCTTCTGTTTTAAAAGGTATATGTAGATTCAAATCATCTAATAAAATGTAATCGTAGTTTCATTTTAGTAGCCTATAAACTTAAAAGATTTATATTCTTATTAAATTATACCTTGACAAAGATAGTGGTTATTAAAAAACCAGTTTTTAAAATAATCAATCAATTATGGAAATAGGTTTTTAAAACAATCAAGAAATTATAGAATTTAAATTAAAGGGTTAGGCAAAGGGAACCTACCTCAACCACAAGGCGCACTGCTTTTGACGATGACAACTCAAATCTTTTTTTCCACTTGCACGCTTATGAAACTTCACACACATATATATAAGGACACCTAGCCCCCATGTACATATTTTCATGGAAAAATATGTATAAGGGGTCCTTAGATATATGTTTATACTTGCATATACCCCTTTAAACTTACACATGTATTCTTTTTTCATATCTTTATATAAGCACAACTAGCCCCAATATATATATTCATACTACCATGAGTGAATATATATTAAGGGAGAACTTATATATGTATATTCCTACAGATGCATACACATGTAATCCTTCGTCAACGACGACTCAAATCCACCTCAACGAGACCCAAAACGCACTACAAAAATATAAGGAACCCAAAAATCACAAAATCCCTAATTAAAATTGGGCAAAAGAATAAAAACATAATAAACCTTACCCAATTCCGATGTTGAACTCACTATCTTCAATGGTGGTGGATAGAATTGGCCTCATCATAAGAAACCACCTGTAAGAAAATAGTGGGAAAAGAAATGAGATATAACAAATTCTTATATATGTATGATCAGTGTGTCAACTGTACATGATAAATGATATATGAATCCATAACCAACAATGAACAAATAATATTCAATTTGACATGTACATCCCAATACTAAATAACATGATCACTAATAAAGGATTTTTGTTCAAATTCTCTCATCATCTAAGTTGAAAAATCATTCTTTAATTTTGAATGTAATGAAAATTCATTTTTTCAATTTCCCTCATCATCTTGGTAATTTATATTAGGGGCACCCAAACTGTTATGAATTCCATTTTTAGATGCTTATCCTTCCTCTTTTATGGGTAAACCTTCATAACAATACATTTTTTACATCAATTCATTGGTTATTCCCCATCAAGGACTATCATGTACATTCACACCTTAGTGTAATGATAGTGTGTTGTCACTCAACCTGATTTGTATAACTGAAGTACCTTTAAAATAAAATAAATCAACATAAAATTCAAGAATTCTAGTATATGATGTGATGGAACAATAGCATCTTCCACTCTATTTAAATCTTGGGTAGTGCCAAATGCTAAAAGGACCTCACTTAAGAAATAACAGGATTCACCATAAGGTTCATCCCACAAACCTTTCTAGGAAGCATTCTCAAGAAAAAAGAAACATGAATCCAAGCCATTCATGTTTCCCAAACCAAATAAATGAATCCCAGTACACCAAGGGGAAAATTTCAAAAGCACCCATTCATTAAAGAAAAACACATTCCAAAACTTTGACTTTCAAAAAGCACACTTTCTTGTTAAAAAACACTATATTACATAAGGAATCAAAACTTGTTTTTTAGAAACACTTGTTTGAAAAAACATGGCATGGTGAACCCAACTTCCCCCCATATACACCCTACACACACCCAACACAACCCCTTCACACCCCTCTCCCTCCAATGTACACTTCATGTCCCATGCACACACTCCCTTTACTCCCTACACACTTCCTGCCCCCTGAACACACACCCTACCCCTGCCCCCTACACCCCGCACACCCCCTGCACACACTCCCTCCACCCCCTGAACACAACCCTGCCCCTGTACCCTGCACACCCCCTTCACACACCCATCACACCCCCCCCTTCAAACCCCATCACAACCCCTGCACACCCCCTCCAGCCCATCCACTGTACACTTCCTTTCCCCTGCACTCACTCCCTCCAACCCCTTCCCCATGAACCCTACACCATGAATACCCCTACACCCACCCCCTGTACACACCCTGCAACCCCCCCCCCCCCCCCCCACACCCCCTCCACACCCCCTGCACCCCCACCACCCCCTGCACACCCTTGCACACCCTTGCACAACCCCTGTACACCCCCTCCATGGTCTAAAATAAACCACATACCAAAAACTAAATTCAAGGTTAAATAGAGCCTAATAATTTTATTTGTCTAAAATTAAAATGAATAAGATCAAGAAGAGGGACACCAAGAAATTGGATAATCCTGTCTACTTAAAAAATTTATTCATTATGCATATTTGTTTCTAACCATATATAAGATGCTTCATGAAAAACTAAAAATACAGATTCTATATCACTTCAATATGTTAAAGGTGAACCAGGACACCCAAATCTAGATTCTAGTAGTATCTAGACAAATAGATTATATATTGTTGGAAACACCACAAGAAATCCATCCCACTTAAGTGAGCTAGATAATTCCTCCCTACTGAAAAACCAGGCCACCCAAAGCCGAATGAAGGGAATATCCATAGAGAAAAAAATAACCAATAATAGAACCCATCACTATCCACACCACCACGATAGCCTCAAATGATCCTAAATCACCAACATATTTGACCAGGATTTATCTTGTGCATTGGTAAATGCTAATAGAGTTGGGTGGGATGGAATGAGATCAACACACTTCTAGGAGCCAACACCATTAGAAGAAAAAACCTAACATCACCATCATCTTCTAAATCTAAAACATCATTCCAAATAATTTTCCAACCGAAAAACATAATAAATAAAATAAAAACAAAAAAACAAAACCTAAAGCATATCACCACCACCAGCAAGAAGAAACTCCACACAAATACTGATCAAACACACATGAGAATACTACCACCTCCCTACTAAAGAACCAGGCCACTCAAGGGTAAAAAATGTTGACCAACCTAAATATTTTATACTTTAAAAATGCACTAACACAATAGATGGAAGCCACCATAAAGGAAGAAATAATCCCATAAAACCAACCGAAGAGAAATCAAAGAACCAAAGAGAGGTGATGAAGAACCCAACCACAATGAAGAATAAAAACTTATACTGACACCAATCCCCCTCTAACACCATCACAAGCTTCCCTGAAATCCATATCAAGCCTGAACAAAATGGGATCGATCGTGGTGGGTTAGCTAGAAAGGGTAGTAGAGAAGACGAACATCAGACACAACCACCAATACTAACCTAAACTACCTGAAGTACCAACACATCAACTAAAAATGATAGTCTTATATAAAAAGTGTGTTTAAACCTCTTACATGGCTTATGTATCTTACTCATTGCTCAATATCTTATGAAATAAAGAATATATAAAAATTTTCTTACTTATTACACATTTTACATTTATCTTATGCAAATCAATTATCATGAAAAATCCACAGTTACCTTACAAGGACCTGAAATATTTTGCAATCAACATCTTACAAACTCATAGTGTCTTATGATGTTCTTATATCTTACAAAAATCATATTTCTTATAATCTCCCAACTATATTATAAAATAAAAAAATATTTCACAAGCCTGTATCTTATAAAAGACCATATATCTTATGAAATTTCATAAGATATGATACTTATCCAATTTTCTCCTTAAAATCCAAATTCCATAATTCTTAAAATTAATTTAGGGCTTCTCCAAAGCAACCCTAAGCCTTCTCAAACTCTTAAAATCAACTCAGAAAAACTTTAAATAATTGTGGGAATTATTAAAATAATTCCAAACTCATCTAGATTGTTTCCAAGGAACTTTAAAACATATTGGAAAATCATTTTTTGGTATTTCAAGTGGCTGACTACATTCTCATGGAAGCCTTAACTTCATCCATCAACAGAATTCATCCAAGTGTGTTTTGATCACTGATTCTAGTATCCTTCATGCTCAATACACCATTAATGTATTCTACACTATACTAGCTAGCTATTCTCAATTATTTTAACTAGTTTTAACCTTTTAATTAAACATACAGAAGATTTACAACATGACTCTTTATTCATCTTTAACCAAATGTATGGGTTGCACATTAATCCCCTTTGGGTTAAATCACAATCTATCACCCATATTCTCCAGGATATACATATTTAAACATATTAACAAAAAATATAACCAAAAAAACATTGGTAACTTTAGTTTAGTTATAAAAAAATTTCTACCGATAAGACAACATTAATGGAATATAAGTTAAATTAGATTGAAAATAATAACAGGTTGGATTTATTGTTTCTTTATATGGATAAAAAATCATAGTTACAAAGTATGGTTTCTAGAATAATATCAATGAGAAAAGATATGTATCAAAAAATGCACTATAAAAATATAAAGAACCCAAAAATCACAAAAGTCTTAATTAATATTGGGCTAAAGAATAAAAACGAAGAAACCTTACCCGAAGCCGATGTCAAAATCACTACCTTCGATGGTGGTGGATAGAACCAGACTCATAATAAGAAACCACCTGTAATAAAATAATGGGAAAAGAAGTGAGATATAAGTAATTATTATATATATGTGATCAGTGTGTTAACTGTACATGATAAATTATACACGACTTCATAACCAACAATGAATAAAGAATATTCAGATTGATATGTACATACCAATACTAAATAATATGATTATTAATAAATACTTTTTTCAAATGAAATCCAATGTCATTTAATACATACATGATGTAGTGAACTACATCAACTCTTTCGAGAAAACACTAAACCATACTAAATTGAAAATATTTGAAGGCAATATTGGGATTGGTTTCATAATAATAAATACAAATAAAGAAACATTTAAAACTTATTGGGAATCCAATATGTCATGTCCATAAGTTGGACTACCATGAAAGGGTAAATAAGTAGTTTTAAATCAAAAGGAAGCCAAAAAAACACAA
The DNA here is from genome assembly GCA_963277665.1 of Viscum album. NCBI lineage: Eukaryota > Viridiplantae > Streptophyta > Magnoliopsida > Santalales > Viscaceae > Viscum > Viscum album. The sequence continues at coordinate 1,400,137,943 of OY728152.1, forward strand.
ATTTTAAATAAATTACCATCTCACTTTCAATATAACATAACAGAGATACAACAAGCATAAATATCGATCCCAAAATACTATTTAGGATTAATTGTAAGTAATATATACTGTAAAAAAAGAAGCAATGAAACCTATAATACTAAACCAGAAATATACTCATGAACCCGATTCTTTATCAAACATAACCAACATGGTCTAATCCAAGAGTGACCTAAGACAAGGATTCCAAAAAAAGGAGCTTATTAGAATCTTTAAACTATACCTAAAAAATCCACGAAGTCTATAAATAATGAGTGGTATATGTAGGGTGTGAGAAACGTTTCCTAGTTGGATTATATAGAAAAGTATTTTCATTTCCTTTTTTAAGACATTTTATATATGCTAGTTTGAAATAAAATAAAGAAATTAATGATTTAATTTTTTAAAAAAAAACTCATGGTTATGCTCTAAATCATTCTTTTTAAATCATGTTATGTACATACATAAATCTCTTCATTTGAAAAAAAGGTTAAAAAACTCACTTATTTGATGGAAAAAAACCATTTAAATCAAATAACATTCCAAAATTACATTTCAATACTAGTTTTAAATATCATAAGAAATAATTTCAAGTAATCTAGTAAACAAATAGATGTATAAAAAATATGAAAAATTAATATACGAAGGTAAAATACAAGTGAGTTGTGTACCAAAAAATTCACTATAAAATACTATTAATTGTTAGAAAATCGTACTAAGATATGTAATATATTGAAGTCGCACCATAAAAAGAGATAATGTAAAGTAGTACATATCATTTTAAGTAGTGGATGAAAATAGAATAAAATCTTTATTAGATAGTTGTTGCAAGGAAAATTCTAGGTAAAATATTTCTTATATCATATGTAACCTTCATAGATCATAGTTAGACTATCCAAGATGTACTCGGTAGAATAACCTTTTAGACTATTGAAGAACATCCTAATATATAACATCAGTGGATTTATCCAACTAGCCTTACCTAGTGAAATTCCCTCTAGATAGATTCACTCCATGCATTAAATGATCCTAATAAGTATATAAACATGACCAGCATAGCTAAGATTGCTCAATACCCCACTTAGATACCCAAAGATCCCATAAAGTTTTCTATTGGAGGTGTAGAATCATTTTATAACACATCTAACACATATATAAAGTAGAATTAATAGTAAGGCATCACAATATAGATACTTTTTCCCTTCCCCATACACCATTTTTATGAAAACCACCTTTTCATTCCACATAATATCAAATCACAATCACATTCAATTCATAAAATATATATTCTCTTATAGAACATAATATCATGGGGGATTAAGCCAAGGGTATAAATAATTAAATGAAAAATATGTTATAAAAATTTTCAAACAGGCCTTTGGTTTTCAAGTTAATATAAAAACACTTTTGATCCTTTATAAAAAAATATTATTAAATATTATTTAACACAAAACCTCATTGAAATCAATAGAAATGTAAAATTAATCCAAAAAGTCCTAATAGAATATTTTTACATTAACATAACATCATTAAAAAACATATGGACCAACATAAACAGAAGTTATTTATGAGAAACATAAGAACATATCAACAAAACAGATACAATTCTAATTGTAATGAAATAATAATGGGTTTAGAAAACACAAGAATCACATGGTTTGCAAATAAAATAAAATCACATGGAAACACCCACCGAGATCATGTGAAAATGGCATAAAACCACCAAATACTGGTTTAATAGAACCAAAGAAGTAATCTAAATACCCTTGATAATAAGAAACATAAGGTGTTCTCAAAATCTCAATCTAGTGTTCATAAACCATTGACCCATTATCAAAGTGAGACATAATCCAGCCTCAATCAGGTCCAAGGAAGACCGCAATATGGAATAAACCCTAGCTGCAAGGATAATCCACAAAAATTGGACTATATGAGTACCTTAGGGTTCGGCCAAACTCACACCACAGTGTCAGAACTGCATCAACAGGTAGGTGGGGAGGCCGTATCAGAGCTGCATCTGTGGGGAGGTGTGCTAGCTATGGTGGAGTTGTGTCGAAAGAGGAAGAGGAACATCGACGGGGAGGTGGGGTGACCATATTGTCATTGGAGGATTGTCCCAAGGTGGGTGGTTGCGTCAGAGGAGTAGAATGGTAGGAGTTTGGGCAGCATTTCCGAGCGAGGAGGGTCATGGGGAGTAGGGAAGAAAGGGAGGGAGCGGGGGATCGTGAGTGGGTGGGGAAGAAAGGGGGTGGGGATCGCGAGCGCACAGGGAGAAAGTGGGTGGGGATCGTGAGCGCCCAGGAAAAAACAGGGGTAATGACACGTGTTATCTTAACCTATAGCCACCGTTTTTTTAAACTGTGGCTATATAAGTGTGTATATATCCTCAATTTATAGTAGTGAATATTATTAATATATATAAAATTATCATATTAATAGACAAAAAAATAATGTTTATTTATATACATTAATTAAAAAATGCATGTTTATAATTAATATAAATATGATATATTAATATATATATTTTAATAATTCTAATATATATATAATGTCTTAAAAAAGTATTCATAAATATTTTTATTATATTTATAATTATATATATATATATATATATTAAGAGGGAGATAGCGTGGGTGGGAGCTAAGGTTGCATGGTGATTTTTGGCTCTTAGGTGGGATAACGCCACTCATCTATGGCGCTACCTCACTTCCTTGGATCTGCTATTCTAGATGGAGGTGTGATTGTTGATGGCACTCCTGAAATGGGTGAGATGGGCATCTGTAGACCTCGACATACAAGCTCCCAAATTATCGATGCTGGTGGAGATCTCTCCCATCAGGTAGCCGAAGCTGGGATGACTGGCGACTTGTGGATCACGATGATAGATCGAGTATGATCTGCAATAGGATCTGGCATATGAGGTGTGTAGGTACTCAATCTAGAAGTGAGTTTCGATGTTGCGGGAGATCTCTCCCGTCAGGCGGTTGAAGCTATGATTTTTTCAGCCTAGGTAAATGGTTCAAGTAGATCCTCTATAATAGAGTAGGGTATGGAAATTATGTCATGATCTGCCGTAGAGACTGATTTGAGTGGGGTTCATAGGTTTTAGGTGATGAAGAGCACTTGATCTGTGATAGTGGACATGACAGGTGGTGATAATCATTCTTCTCTAGAGTTAATGGATCAGGAGGATGGTGTGCATAAATCTTATGGAGTAAGTTTTTTGTGCAACCATTTTCCATTTTTTCATGCTCAAATTTAGAAATGGAAAATGGTGGCACAAAAAACTTACTCCTCTCAAGATGATAAAATTAATTTATAGAGCTTCGCTCATTCACCAACCAAACATGAAAATATTTAGAGTTTTTAAGAGCTCTCAGCTTCTATTCCCTATCCTAAAGTGCTCAAAAATCAAGAGGTCTTTTTAACGGGTTTTTCTATGGCTATGGGTCGGTAGTAATAAAATGTCCAAGAGAGAGGAAATATGGGGTAAAACACCAACATGGAAAAAGCAATGCACATTTTTTTTGAAATGATACATGAAAGGAAATGGAAACACATATTTATGAGGGAATGAAAATGTGAAATAAGACACAAAAGAGGATGGAAATATGAAGGTAATGAGAAGATGAAATATTTACAAAACACGAAACTTCTCCCAATGACATAAGAATATAATGCAAGTGTTCTTTTTTTTTTCTTTTTTTTCTTTTTTGAAATTTAAACTTGAAAAATATCTCACACTCATATCCCAACCCATGATTGATCTCCTCATGACACTAATTGTAATAGTTATAACAAGATCAAAGGTTGAGGAAGAGTGATTTTTGACCCACCCAAGACACAACCCATTCTTATTTTCATTTTTTTATTTGATTTTTTTAACACTTTTCAATATCATTTGTAAAATATAAACATATATACATTCCCAAGCCCCACTAAAGGAAAACCACACCCCCACAATTAAATTGATTCTTGCCCCGAAGCATATGATAACATGGTGAAAATCAACAAAAGGTACCCAAAATGAAATCCATTCCCCCCACACTTAAATGTCAAAAAAATTATGCAATGAAAATCCATGTTGATATTAGGTGGGACAAGGTATTGGGCTTGTAATGTGGATAACAAAGAAAAGGTTTTCATAGGCTCGAAGGTTATTTCAAAAGAAGGATTAGTGTATGGTTAATAGGAGGTTATTTGGATATTATAATTCTCATGGGGTTTAGAAAATGCTTCTATCATATTAATGCACACTAAACTAGGAAATTCATCTCAAAGGTCCACAAACTCAAGACTCTCAAATGGGGGTGAAAAACACACATTTTTAAAAGATAGCCATAGGTGGCCTTATCATTAAATCAAATGTCATTCCTCACAGGTGGGGAAAATCATTTTCCAAATAAAAAATTGAGCATTCAAAATTTTTTGGTTTTGACACAATATTCTTTATCCAAATTTAGGAAGAAACCACAAATTTTTTTGAGATGAAACCATGTCTTTTGACTTCCCAAAATGGATAGAAAAAATTTGAAAATTGTAAGGTGAGTAAGTATGACTCTTGATTTTTCATATTGTTTTTAAATGATTTTTTTGTTTAGTTTTTTAGGGGTTTTTTTAGTTTTTTATAAATACACACCCACATAAAAGAGAAAGGGAAAAAGAAAAGGGTTTGATAAAGAAAGTGGTAAAAAATGAAAGAGAGGGGAAGAAGAAGAAAGAGGGAGAGAGAGAAGGATGAAGAATAGTTAAAGGGAAAGAGGTGCCCCCTGGTTTGGATTTGGCGGGTCGCCATCTCCATCTAGTGGTGGGTCAACTACAGAAGTTGGGGATCCAATGGAAGTTGATGTGGTTGTAGGATTGTGTGTCCTCTCATGGTGATGCTTTAACTGATTTCCATTAACTTTGAATGTCCTTTTTGAAGAGGGATCTTAGACTTGCACTACACCAAATGGGTAAACATGAGTAACAATAAAAGGACCTTCCCAACGAGAAATAAGCTTACCTGGGTGAAGCTGAAATCAAGAATTGAAGAGCATTACCATTTCATCTTCATGAAATACCATTATCAGGATGTGTTTATCATGGAGTGACTTGGATTTTTCTTAGTAGAGATTATAATTCTCATAGGAATCAAGTTGAAGCTCCTCCAGTTTAGACAATTGCAATAATCTTTCTTCACCAGATTTTTCATAATCAAAATTACAGGTTTTCACAGCCCAAAAAGACTTATGTTGGATTTCAACTGGTAAGTAACATGCTATACCAAAAACTAGCCTAAAATGAAACATCCCAATGGGTGTTTTATAGGTAGTTCGATAAGCCCAAAGTGCTTCACCAAGTCTTTCAAGCCAATCTTTTCTGGTGAGTTTTACAATTTTTTCAAGCACCCTTTTCACTTCTCTATTAGAAAGTTTAACCATGCCATCTGTTTGGGGGTGATATGTAGTAGATTTTTTATGTATAACCCCATTCTTTTTCAAAATATATTCCATGGTTTTATTACAAAAATGGGTTCCTAAGTCACTAATCAAGGCACGTGGTGTGCCAAATCGGTGGAAGATGTGTGTCTTCAGGAACTCACTAACAGTATTTGAATCATCCTTTCTAGGGGGTTTTTCTTAGACCCACCTAGAAGCATAATCAACCGCAATAATAATGTATGATAATCCATTGGAAGGGGGGAATGGTCCCATGAAATCGATGCCCCAAACATCAAATATTTCACCGAAAATTAAAGGCTTTTGGGGCATTTCATTTCTCTTTGAAATTGTGCCAAACTTTTGGAAAGTGGGACATGATTGACAGAACTCATGTGAGTCCTTTAAGAGTGAAGACCATAAGAATCCAGAGTCTAGGACCTTTCTGGAGGTCCTTTGTGGTCCAAAGTGGCCACCTATGGGAAGTGAGTGACAGAATTCTAAGATGGAGGAATATTCATCTTCATCAACACATATTCTAATTACCATGTCAGCCCGAGTTTTCTAAAGTTTATTATCTTCCCAAAAATAGAATTTTGAATCACTTTTCATCTTCATTTTTTGTTCTTTCGAAAAAAATTTAGGAAAAATACCAGCAACCAATTAGTTTACAATTGGGGCATACCATCGTAACTTTGGAGTGAGAGATAAAAGGTGCTCAATGGGGAAATCAGGATCAATGATTTTTAAATGATAATAATTAGAAATTATACTCAATTGATCAGCCACATGATTTTCTTTTCCAGTTCTATATTTGATTTCAAGGTCAAACTCTTGGAGCATTAGGATCCATCTTATTAGCCTCAGTTTGGAATCACTTTTCTTGAGTAATAAATTTATAGTAGAATGGTCACTGAAGATGATGATTTTGGAACCTAAGAGATAGGGATGAAATTTATCTAAGGAAAAAACCACTACTAAAAGTTCCTTTTCAGTCACAGTGTAGTGAGATTGAGTTTCATCCAATTTTTTTGAGTCATAATAGATGAAATGAGGAATATTTTCTCTTATTTGACCAAGAACAACCCCAACAGCTCTATCAGAAGCATCACACATCAACTCAAAGGTTAAGAACCAATCTGGTGGTTGGATTATTGAGGCAGATGTAAGAGCACTTTTGAGTTCAATGAAGGTTATCTTGAAAACCTCATTGAAATGGAAAGTGACATCATTTTGAAGCAACTGAGTGAGTGGAAAGGAAATCCTACTGAAGTTATGGATTAATATCCTATAGAAACCAGCATTATCGAGGAATGAACGAATGTCTCCAATAGAGGTGGGTTCAGGAAGTGATTGGATCACTTCAATTTTGTAAGGATCAACTTCAATACCATCTTGTGAAACTATGTGCCCTAGAACATTCCCATTTGCAACCATGAAGTGACATTTTTCAAAATTTAACACAAGGTTACACTTGAAAAACTTTTGAAGGACTAGAGAGAGTGAATGAAAACATGATTCAAATGACTCACCATAAATGGTAAAGTCATCCATGAAGACTTCCATGCAGTTTTCAATGAATTCAGAAAAGATACTCATTATACACCTCTGAAATGATGCACGAGCATTGCAAAGGCCAAAAGGAATTCTCCTATATGTATATGTTCCAAAGGGAAAAGTGAAAGTATTCTTTTCTTAGTACTGAGGTGCGATTTGTATTTTGAAGTAGCTGGTGTATCAATCAAGAAAGGAATAGTGTGACATTCTGGATAATAGTTCTAGAATTTGGTCAAGGAATGGAAGAGGGTAGCGATCTTTTCATTTTTCAACATTCAATTTTCAGTAATCAATACACACACACCATTTGTTCTTGACTCGAGTTGTGACTAAATCCCCATGTACATTTGTCACAATAGTTATCCCATCCTTTTTAGATACAACTTTAATTGGACTAACCCATTCACTATCAGAAATTGGGTAGATAATACCAGCTTAAAGAATCTTGGTGATCTCTTCCCTAACTACCTCAAGTATGGGTGGATTGATTCTTACTTGTGGTTGTCTAATTGGTTTGGATGATTCCTTAAGATAGATGTGATGCATGAAAAGAGCAGGGTTGATTCCTGGCATGTCATCTAGGGTCCAACCTAAGGAATTTTTGTTTTCCTCTAACACCTGAACAAGTTTGGACTCCTCGATTTCGGTAAGTGAAGCAGAGATAATGATAAGATAAGAGTGATCATGGAAAAGGAATGCATATTTTAGGTGTTCAGGAAGAGGTATCAGATCAGTCTCATATTTCATTTGTGGATTAGATAACTTGGGAATGGAGTAAGGGACTTTAGTTGCTTCAAAGTAATTTTCCTTAATACTGTCCAAGGTGGAGCAGTAGAGATCAAAGTTGATGTGGTATTCAAGAGAGTTTTCAAGTTCCTCTAGATTGATGGAGTCTATGAATGAGAGGTCAACACCAACTTCACCATTTATAACTTGGTTAATCATGGTGCATATTTCATAAGATCCTTTCTCATTAGAACATGATGAACATGATGGAATGGGGTTCAATTGGTTCTCAGAAGTTTCCTCAAAAGCATGGATTGAGAATGCAGAGTGATCCTCATATGGGTATCACATGGATTGGAAAATGTTGAACTTGACCAGTTGGTCACCAAATTCCATGGATAAGATGCATGAATGTATATCAATTTTGGTTCTAGTTATCATGAGGAATGGTCTTCCTATAATTAAGGGAGATTGAGAAGAGGTTGTATCACCTTCCATGTCAAGGACATATAAATCAACAAAGAAGACAAGATCATTGAAACAAACAAGGTAATCCTCAATTATTCCCTCAGGACTGGTTGTTCTTTGATTGGATAACAGAATGACAACACCCTTTGGATGTAAGGGACCAAGACCAAGGTTGGAGAAGATGTATTTATGAATGAAATTAATTGAGGCTCCTAGGACTATGAGTGCATCATCAAAGTTGTAACTTCTAATTTGGCATGGAATTGTAAAGTTAACTAGATCTTTACACTTGATGGGAATAGACTGCTGGGTGGAAACATTTTCGAAGGTCCTAAGTTTCCACTTATGGGTGTCCAATTCCTTAAGAAACTTAGCATACTTAGGGATTTGTTTTATGGAATCTAAGAGAGGAATGCTGACTTCAACATGTCTAAACATGTCAAGAATTTAAGGATCGGGTTCAAAGGACTTACTTGGTTTAGAAATAGCTTGAGGAAAAGTAATTGGGTTCCTAAGTGGAATGGAAGGAGGCAAGGAAATGGATTCAGATTCCTTTTCATGTTTCTTTTTCTTTTAATTTTCTAGGTCAACATTTAAAGGGGAGTTGGAGGACTTATCTTTATTCATAGAAATTTTCTTCCCCAATCTAAGTGAAATTTCACTTACATTACCCTTGGGTTTGGGTAATGATTGAGGTGGGAGTTGGGAATAATTTGATTGTTGTTTCTGGCTCAGGTGGAATGAAAGTTGACCAATTTGGGTTTCAATGTTTTTGAGGCTAGAATGGGTGAAGGAGGCAAGATCTTCAATAGGGATTTCCCATGGTTTCTTAGAATAAGAGGCTTGTCCCAGATTGGTATTACCTTGATTTTGGTTCTTGGTAAAGTGATTTTATTGGTTTGGGAATTGGGAAGGATCACTAGGATAGTGGAATCTATGAGGAGGAAGAGGATGATTGATCCTTTGAGGTTGAAGAACAAAAGGGTAATGTTGTTTTAAGTTACCAACACCTTGACCATATTAGAATTGGTTTGGGTTTTTATGAGGGTATTGAGGGGGATGAGAAATGGGATTCCCATATCTCAAGTTAGGGTTATATGTAGAAGACAATGGATCAGAATGGGGTTGGTTGAAGTTTCTGACAAACTGACCAGATTGTTGAGGGTTGGGGTTCCGCTGAGCATACACTGTATTGAGCTCCATTGGTCCAGATGAATCTTAGGGATCCTCTATAATTTTTGGACATGTGTCAGTTGGATGAAATAGGGAGCTTTAGATTCCACAGTTCTTGATAGGTCCAGGGAACAAAGATTGTGGAGAAGATGAGGTTGGGGATTTGGAAGCCACAACTAGTCACAAGACCTGTAAGTTCACTCATCCACTCATTCATCTTGTTTGGCTCTATCAATTGACTATATTGGGATTTTTTGACTTGATCATGTGCTCGAGTGTGGAATTATTGTGTGTTTCCTGTCATGTTACTTATGAGATCTCTTGCAGCTATAGGAGTTTTATCAACAAGAGCACCACCACTTGCAGCATCAATGAGAGTTCTCTACATATCCAATAACCCCTCATAGAAGTATTGGATCAACATATGGTTAGGGATTTGGTGGTGTGGTCAGGTTGCAACAAGCCTTTTGAACTTCTCCCAGTACTCATGGAGTGATTCATTTGGGTATTGGCGAATACCACTTATTTCTTTTCAGATAGAAGCAGTATGAGAAGCAAGAAATAATTTTTCTAAGAAAAAATGCTTCATGTCATTCCATGTGGTTATGAACCAGGAGTGAGGTAGTAGGTCCATCACTTTGTGGAATCAGATAAGAAAAAATAGAATGCTTGAAGTTTGATTTTTTCCTCAGAAATCCCTTGAGGCTTTATGGTAGATCACACCACTTGGAACTCTTTAAGGTGGCGATATGGATCCTCACCAGCTAGCCTGCAAAAATGAGGTAGTAGATGAATCAAACCTGATTTGAGTTTTAATTCATCCTCTATGTTTAGATATTGAATACCAACAGGTTGGTAATTCATCTCAGGGGAAGCAAGTTTTTTAAGTGTTTGTTCCTTAGGATTGGCCATTTCTAATTCAACTAGTTGGACGAGGATTGGTTCTTGAATGAGTTGATTATCTCTTATGTTCCTCCTAAGTTGGCAAAGTGTTCACTCAATTTTAGGGTCAAAAAAATACTAGGGATTTTTTGGGAGGCTACGAGGGATTCAGAAAGATTTTTAAAGAAATAGGAAGACAAGTTTTTCTTTGGGTTATTTTTTTGTTTATAATTTTTAAGAGAAGGCGGGTTTTTCTTTGTGTTTTTTTTATTTTTTTTAAATTTTGTTTTCTTTTTGTTTTTTTTACAATAACAAAAAATGAATGACTAATTAATGAACCATCCTCGACAACGATACCATTTGAAAGTATGGCTTATTTTCTCCTATCGACCGTTCAAGGTTCTGATGCTCTGCTGATGTGTATAGCAGCACTCAGGTCAAATCCTCGGTGATGATACTTTTTAATAGTCGAATGTTTTTAGTTGATTTTATTGTGATTGGGGGGTTTGTTTGAAAATATTAATTGGATTGATTGATTTATTAATATTGATTTAACAATTTGATAAATGTTGGGTTGATTTTATCATTAGGTAGTTAATATTGTGATATCCTTGATCTTTGCTTTATATTGCATTAAATTAACATCCATGTCACAAGTTGATGTTGATTAGAATTCTCAAGTGTTAAGGCTTTAATCCAAGCCTTAAATTAACTTAGGGTTCTAATATTAATCATATCTTGTTTATGGTAGTGTATTTATGGTTCCAATAATCCATGTAAACCCCTCATTAATCAAAAAAAGTCATTAATTCATGACATGTTAAGTCCAACATACACGATGTTAATTCAAAGAATACTCATTGAGAAAAAGCTCTAAATCACTTAACATTCCTAAATTATAACTCATACCAATGATAGATTTACTCATCCATTTAAATGATTAGTAATTTTTTTTAAAGATTATGATGATAAATTAATAATATAAGAAAAATAAATGGATAAGAAAAAAGTGGTGCGTCAAACACACACACAAACGATGAAGGGAATTAAATAATGAATTTAGATTGAATGAGAAAGAAAAAGAAGGGAAAGGGATTCAACTATATTTAGACTATTTTAAGACCATTAAAATTTTTTAACATAAGGTGGATTATAATATTAAATTAAGAATAAGAAACTTGCATTAAAATAAAATTACAAAAACAAAGACTTACAAAATTACAATAATGAAGAATACAAAAGTAAATGAAAACAAAGAGAGGAGGAAGGGTATTTCAAGTGAAAAATTTTGTATGAAAGGTACTAAAAATCCTTTTTAAATTATTTGGTCATGGAAATTGATGATCCTCTCTTTTGAAATGCCAAACCTTTTGAAATAAGTGGAGGGGATGTATTTATAGCCCAAGGTGGTGGACTGTTTGCATTCCAAAACTACCCCTATAATTGGCTCGACGATTTGGACATTCAGATAGCTTAATATTGAGATATCACCTTCTTAAAAGTTGTAGATAATAATTTTTTCTGACTACTCTAAATTTTTTGAGTCATTTGGACTTATAGAACCAAAGTTATGGAAGTTTTTATAAACAATGTTAAATTATCCATTTCTACCCATGCTTTTTCGATGGCCAAAATGTGAATAGATTTTTGAATAGGAATATGACTTAAAATATGAATTATTTATTAAACAAATTCAGCCACCTATATCTCCTATTTCATAATGAAAAATATAAGCTTGATATGATGACTAGATCATTAGAAATGTCATGAATAGTGTCTGGATTTTAATTCCTGGACAGAATAGTGGGCTGGAGATCAAAGCATCAGTTGGGCCCCTTGTTATTGGAGTTGGGACTTGAATATTTTATACATAACTCCTTACATTGTCACCCAAACATTTTAGGATAATAAAGGAATTTTGAATTCTGGATTGAACCCAGTAATTCAATCTTCATAGCAGGTCCAGTTTCACCACAAATTTTTTGGGTCTTATTGTGTGGTCCATATCACCCTTAATATGGAATAATTGGCCCATGATACCTTCTAATGAAATGTTTTATATTGAAATATGAATCCTAAAAAAAATAACCATTTAATTTGGATTATTATGGTGATTGTTATTATTAAAACATTAAACATACTTGAATCTAGATGAATTCAAATAGTGCTCAAAAATTATATTTAATATTTAAACATTAATATTTCACACAAATTATGAACATTTCATATAAAATCAGTAAAGGTAGTATATAAAAAGTTCTGAAAATATTAATAACATCAACACCCCCAAACTTAGTCTTGTGAATGTCTTCATGTGCAACAAATATAAAAACATGACAACATAATTTTCACTCACCAACAAATATTAAAATTTTCTTTTCCCCACTGAGGGGAGGTTTAGACTATTTCATTCATCCATATTGAATTCCACCTCAATTTGTTATAGAAACAATGTTCCAAAAACAATCAATTTTTTCATGCTCAAATTTGGAAATGGAAAATGGTGGCACACAAAACTTACTCCTCTCGAGATGATAAAATTAATTTATGGAGCTTCTCTCATTCACCAACCAAAAGTGAATATATTTAGAGTTTGTAAGAGCTTCCATCTTCCATTACCTATCCTAAAGTGCTCAAAAATCAAGAGGTATTTTTAACAAGTTTTTCTGTGGCTATGGGATGGTAGTAATATAATGTCCAAGAGAGAGGAAAAAGGGGGTAAAACACCAACATGGAAAAAACAATGCAATTTTTTTTGAAATGAGACATGAAAGGAAATAGAAAAACATATTTATAAGGGAATGAAAATGTGAAATAAGACACAAAATAGGAAGGAAATATGAAGGCAATGATAAGATGTAATATTTACAAAACATGAAACTTCTCCCAATGACATAAAAATATAATGCAAGTGTTATTTTTTTCTTTTTCTTTTGTATTTTTTGAAATTTGAACTTGAAAAAGATCTCACACTCATATCCCAACTCATGACTGATCTCCTCACGACACTAATTGTAATAGTTATAACAAGATCAAAGGTTGAGGAAGAGTGATTCTTGAACCACCAAATACACAACCCATTATTATTTTCATTATTTTATTTTATTTTTTTTAACACTTTTCAATATCATTTGTAAAAGATAAACATATATACATTCCCAAACCCCACTAAAGGATAACCTCTCCCCCACACTTAAATTTATGATTTCCCTTAAGCATATGATAACATGGTGAAAATCAACAAAAGGGTACCCAAAATAAAATCCATTCCCCCCACACTTAAATTTCAAAAAAAAACTATGAAATCAAAATACATGTTGATATTGGGTGGGATAAGGTATTGGGATTGTAATGTGGATAACAAATAAAAGGTTTTCATAGGCTCGAAGGGGGTTTCAAAAGGATATTTAATGTATGGTTAACGGGAGGATATTTGGCTATTATAATTCTCATGGGGTTTAGAAAATGCCTCTATCATATTAATGCACACTAAAGGAGGAAATTCAGCTCGAAGATCCACAAACTCAAGACTCAAAAATGGGGGTGAAAAGCACACATTTGGAAAAGATGGTCATAGGTGGCCTTGGCATGAAAGCAAATGTCGTTCCTCACAGGTGGTGAAAATCATTTTCCAAATAAAAAATTGAGCATTCAAAATTTGTTCTTTTTGACACAATATTCTTTATCCAAATTCATGAAGAAACCACAAATTTTTTTGAGATGAAACCATGTATTTTTACTTCCCAAAATGGTTGGAAATTTTTTGAAAATTGTAAGGTGAGTAATTATGAATCTTTATTTTTCATATTGTTTTTAAATGATTTTTTTGTTTAGTTTTTTTTGGTTTTTTTAGTTTTTTATAAAGACACAGCCACACAAAAGATAAAGGGAAAAAGAAAATGGTTTGATAAATAAAGTGGTAAAAAAATGAAAGAGAAGGGAAAAAGAAGAAATATGGAGAGAGAGAGAGAGAGAAGGGGTAAGAAGAGTTAAGGGGAAAGAGGTGCCCTCTGGTTTGGTTTTGGCGGGTCGACATCTCCATCCAGTGGTGGGTCAACTACAGAAGTTGGGGATCCAATGGAAGTCGATGTGGTTCTAGGATTTTGTTTCCTCTCATGGTGATGCTTTAACCGATGTCCATTAATAATGAATGTCCTTTTTTAATAGGGGTCTTGGACTTGCACTACACCAAATGGGTAAACATTAGTAACAATAAAAGGACCTTCCCAATGAGAATTAAGCTTACTTGGGTGAAGCCAAAATTGAGAATTGAAGATCATTACCTTTTCACCTTCATGAAATACCTTTATCAGGATGTGTTTATCATGGAGTGCCGTGGATTTCTCTTTGTAGATATTAGAATTATCATAGGAATAAAGTCAAAGATCCTCCAGTTAAGACAATTGAAACAATCTTGTTTCACCAGATTTTTCATAATCAAAATTAGAGGTTTTCACAGACCAAAAAACTTATATTGGATTTCAACTGGTAAGTGACATGCTTTACCAAAAACTAGCCTAAAAGGAGACAACCTAATGAGTGTTTTATAGGCAGTTCGATAAGCCCAAAGTGCTTCACCAAGTCTTTCAGGCTTGTCTTTTCTGGTGGGTTTTACAATTCTCTAAATCACCCTTTTCACTTATCTATTAGAAATTTCAGCCATTCCATTTTTTGGGGGTGATTTGCAGTAGAAGTTTTATTTACAACCCCATTATTTTTCAAAAGAGATTCCATGGTTTTATTACAAAAATGGGATCCTAGGTCACTTATCAAGGCACGTGGTGTGCCAAATTGGTGGAAGATGTGTGTCTTTAGGAACTCAATAATAGTATTTTAATCATCCTTTCTAGTGGGTTTATCCTTGACCCACCTAGAAACATAATCAACTGTAAGAAGAATGTATGATAATCTATTAGTAGGGAGAATGGTCCCATGAAATCGATGCCCCAAACATCGAAGATTTCATAGAAAATTAAAGTATTTTGGGGAATTTCATTTCTATTCAAAATTGTGCCAAACTTTTGGCAAATGGGACATGATTGACAGAACTCATGTGAGTCCTTGAAGACTGAAGGCTAGAAGAATCCAGAGTCTAGGACCTTTCGGGAGGTCCTTTGTTGTCCAAAGTGGCCACCTCCCAGAACTAAGTGACATAATTCTAATATGGAGGAATGTTCATCTTCATCAACACATCTCCTAATTACCATGTCAGCCCCATTTTTTCAAATTTTATTATCTTCCCAAAAATAGAATTTTGAATCACTTTTCAGCTTCATTTTTTGTTCTTTTGAAAAAATTTAAGGAAAAATACCAGAAACCAAGTAGTTTACAATTGGGGAATACCACAATAACTTTGTATTGAGAGATGAAAGGTGTTTAGTGGGGAATTTAGGATCAATGATTTCTGAATGAGAAGAATTAGAAATTCTACTCAAGTGATCAACCACAGGGTTTTCTTTTCCAGGTCTATCTTTGATTTTAAGGTCAAACTCTTGAGTATTATGATCCATATTATTAGCCTCGATTTGGAATTAATTTTCTTGAGTAATAATTTTATAGAAGAATGGTCTATAAAGATGATTATTTTGGCACCATAGAGATAGGTCCAGAATTTATCTAAGGAAAAAACAACTGCTAAAAGTTCCTTTTCAGTCATAGTGTAGTGAGATTAAGTTTAATTCAAAGTTTTTGTGGCATAATAGATGAAATGAGGAATATTTTATCTTCTTTGACCAAGAACATCCCCAACGGCTCTATCAAAAGCATCACACATCAACTCAAAGGGTAAGGACCAATCTGGGGTTTGGATTATTACGGCAGATGTAAGAGCAGTTTTGAGTTCAATGAAGGCTATCTCGCAAACATCATCAAAATGGAAAGTGACATCATTTTGGAGAAACTGACTGAGTGGGAGGGAAATGCTGCTGAAGTTATGGATGAATCGTTGATAGAAACCAGTATAATCGAGGAATGAATAGATGTGTCAAACAGAGGTGGGTTCAGGAAGTGATTGGATCACTTCAATTTTGGCAATATCAATTTCAATACCATCTTTTGAAACTATGTTCCCTAGAACAATCCCATTTTCAACCATGAAGTGACATTTTTCTAAATTTAACACATGGTTACACTTGAAACACTTTTGAAAGACTAGAGAGAGTAAATGGAAACACGATTCAAATGACTCACCATAAATGGTAAAGTCATCCATGAAGACTTCCATGCAGTGTTCAATGAATTCAAAAAAGATACTCATAATAAACCTCTAGAATGTTTCATAAGCATTGAAAAGGCCAAAATGCATTCTTCTATATGCATAGGTTTTAAATGAGCAAGTGAAAGTAGACTTTTCTTGGTCCTGGGGTGCGATTGGGATTTGGAAGTAGCTAGTGTATCCATCAAGAAAGCAATAGTGTGACTTTATGGTTAATTGTTCTAGCATTTTATCAAGTAATGGAAGATGGTAGTGATCTTTTCCTGTTTCAACATTCAATTTTCGGTAATCAATGCACACACGCCATTTATTCTTCACTCGAGTTGTGACTAACTCCCCATCTTCATTTGTGACAATAATTATCCCACCCTTTTTAGTTAAACTTGAATTGGACTAACCCATTCACTATCTTAAATTGGGTAGATAATACCATCTTGAAGAATCTTGGTGATCTCTTCCCTAAATACCTCAAGTATGAGTGAATTGAGTCTTCTTTGTGGTTGTCTAATTGGTTTGGATGATTCCTCAAGATGGATGTGATGCATGAAAAGAGCAGGGTTGATTCCTAGTATGTCATCTAGGGTCCAACCTAAGGAATTTTTGTTTTCCTCTAACACCTAAACAAGTTTGGACTCCTCTGTTTTGGTAAGTGAAACAATGATAATGGCAGGATAAGAGTGATCATAGAAAATAAATGCATATTTCAGGTGCTTAAGAAGAGGTTTCAGATCAGTCTCATCTTTCATTTGTGGATTAGATAACTCGGGAATGGAGGAAGGGACTTTAGTTGCTTCAAAGTAATTTCCTTAATATTTTCCAAGGTTTAGTAGTAGAGATCAGAGTTGATGTATGATTCAAGATAGTTTTCAAGTTCCTCTAGATTGATGGAGTCTATGAATGAGAGGTCAACATTAACTTCACCATTTATAACTTGGTTAATCATGGTGAAGATTTCACAATATCCTTTCTCATTATAACATGATGAACATGATGGAATGGGGTTCAATTGGTTCTCAAAAGTGTCCTCAAAAGTATGGATTGATAATGCAGAGTGATCCTCAGATGGGTATCACAAGGCTTGGAAAATGTTAAACTTGACCAGTTGGTCACCAAATTCCATGCATAAGATGTTTGAATGGACATCAATTTTGGTTCTAGTAGTCATGAGGAATGGTCTTCCAAGAATTAGGGGAGGTTGAGAAGAGGTCATCTCACCTTCTATGTCAAGGACATATAAATCAGCAGGGAAGATAAGATCATTGACACGAATAAGGACATCCTCAATTATTACCTCATGACTGGTTGTGTTTCGATTGGATAACTGAATGAAAACACCCGTTGGATGTAAGTGACCTAGACCAAGGTTGGAGAAGATGGATTTAATCATGACATTAATTGAGGCTCCAAGTTCTATGAGTGCATCATCAAAGTTGGAACTTCCAATTTGGCATGGAACTGTAAAGGTCCCTGAATCTTTACACTTTATGGGGATAGACTTCTAGGTGGAAACATTTCGAAGGTCCTAAGTTTCCTCTTACGGGTGCACAATTTATTAAGAAACTCAGCGTACTTAGGGATTTGTTTTATGTCATCTAAGAGAGAAATGTTGACTTCAACACGTCTAAACATGTCAAGCATTTCAGGATCGGGTTCAAAGGACTTCCTTGGTTTAGAAACAGCTTGAGGAAAAGGAATTGGGTTCCTAAGTGGAATGGAAGGAGGTGAGGGAATGGATTCAAATTCCTTTTCATGTTTATTTTTCTTTTTAGTTTCTAGGTAAACATTTAAAGGGGAGTTGTAGGACTTATCTTGAGGCATAGAAATTTTCTTCCCCAATCTAAGTGCAATTGCACTTACATTACCCTTGGGGTGGGGTAATGGTTTAGATGGGAGTTAGAAAGAATTTGATTATTATTTATTGCTCATGTGGGATGCAAGTTGACCAATTTGGGTTTCAATGTTTTTGAGGCTAGAACGGGTGAAAGAGGAAAGATATTCTACAACGCTTTCCCATGGTTGCTTGGAAGAAGTGGCTTGTCCCGGATTGGTATTACCTTGATTTTGGTTCTTGGGAAAGCGGTTTTATTGGCTTGGGAATTGGTAAGGCTCATGTAACGTCCCGATTCTGGGTACCACTCCACGGGTGCCCCGAACCCGGTTCACCACATGACCTCAAGCACATTTCCCCAAACACCAGAGGCTACCGACTAGCAGTGAGGGACCAGGTCTGATAGTAGGGAAACTATGCCCTCATTTGTCAAAGTGAAGCACAGCAGAATATAAAATTAACGTACATCAACAGCGGAAGCAGTAAACCATACACAACTGAAATCAACAACTGTAGTATATATAACCAACCAGTATATAAAATGATGCAACATGCCTCAATTATATGAAAACAGCCGGAACATGTTATACCGCAATACAATACAATGTAACTGAAGTACAAGTACAGGAAAGAAAAACAGAACAGCCCGTGGCATCACGATCTAATGCTCGGTCCCATGCTCTCCTACACCCCATCAACAATCAAGTACCTGTATAGGGACCCTTTCCCTTATCTACACCTGCAGAAATGTAATCTGTTTGGGCTGAAAATCATGGCCCAAACAGGGTGTGAGAAATAAATCTCAATAGGCACCCACCAAAGGCTCGTGTCCAACTGTGTATAAATATGCAACAATAGTGCGCAGTAATAAAATGCAATAAAGTAATTAGTACTGAAAGTAACTAACTTAACCAGTTATATTGCCATTATAATATCCATTTAATCATTTAATTTAAAATACCACCACAGTGAATATTCTAAGTAAACAGCCAAATGTCCTCAGACACGTAAACCCCTACCCTCAGGTAAAGAGTATCCAAACACAAGAATCTACCCACAGGCATACGGATATTGCTCACAGGTGTAAGTAGTGTCGCCCACAGACAAAGAATCAACTGCCCACAAGCACAGAAGAAGTTTCCCACGGGCTAAGTAGTACACTACCCACAGGCTAATCACAACACTGCCCTCAGGCTAATAGGTAACCCGGCCATTCCCAATGGTTCACGCCCAAATTTACCCAAGAGAAGAAGGGTAGAACGGTCCTTGTAGTGTAGCTTGGGTTGTCGATTCCACAGAGACCTAAGAAGATACCTAAGATACACAACCTAAGGGATGGATTTTTGGCTATGAAGTGGCCAACTTTGGGTTGATTTTAGATGGGTTTAAGTGAACTCTAAGATACTTAAGTGAATTCAAATTAAAAGAATGATTTGATCCTAGGTTATCACTCGGGGTGGATTGGACGTATTTTCTTTTTAATGATTTCAAATTCTTCAATTTGAGATGGGTTCATTTAAGGAGATAAAACAACATCATCACTTACTGGTTTAATGCCTACACCCTTTAATACTAATCACCTATACACTTTAAGGTTCAATGTTTCAAGCACTTCAAGGTAAAGGATCGTATTAGTACTTGAAGTGTGTGGCCTTAAATTCAATAAGGACGATGGAGTTTAAAAATCATCAAATAAAAATCCCAATTAAAGAAGTGATTATACATTAATTAGGTGATAAATAACATCCAATCCAGCCCCTTGCTACTCCTTTGGATCAACCCATAAGTGGGTTAGCCCTCCATTGATCCCATGGTTTCAATGTAAGCGGAAAGTAGACTCATGAGGGAGGAAATGGAGAAGTAAAGAAAACAACAAAAATAAAAATGATCACTCCACCGTTGTGTGAATAATTTCACAAGGGTTGGTGTGAATAAATTCACACCTTGATCCAACGGTATCAAAGTGATATTAAGAACAACAGAATAAGAGTATAAGAAGAACTTTTATTAAGAAACTAAAGTGAATTGAACAACTTACATGTGAAAGACAAAATTGAGGCAACAAAAATGCAGCATAACATTACAATTGAACAAAGCATCCAAGATTCTAAAATCCTTCACCGTCACTGCCTTAAATAGGCATTTTTGGAGCCTTGGGTCGAGCCACCAACAGTACAAATCATATTAATTAATTTTGGTAGGCTATAGGTGGTAGAAATCTTGTGGAATTTGGACTTTTCCACGTTTGACCCGAGTTGGCAGCCAGTTTTCATCCACCGAACAGACGCATCTGGAAGACCTTCTAGACGGCCGAATAAGGGTGGGCCATAGAAGAAGAAAATGGATCTCCGGATGTATTATAACCACCTGTAAAATTTGGGACCATTTAGAGTTTTGGATTCCTAGATATGATCAAAGTAGTGGACTGTTTTTCTGGGCCGCAGAATCTGGCCCAGAATTTTATCTCTAACTTGGGCCGACTAAATGACCAACATGGAAGAAGAATTAGAATTAACTCCTGAAGATTTATTTGTTACTATACATGTTTTCAATCATCCCACGAAATTTGGGATTAATTGGGCCTTTAAGTTGGGCCCCACAGCCTCATCAGTGGGCTGATGTCCAATCTGTCTTCTCCAGAATTGCTTCCTTTCATTTCCAAATATCTCCATCATCCTCCATGAATTCTCCACTGATCCCTGAATCAAACATGTTCATATTTAAGTGTAGATAAATTTCCAAAAATATCAAATTAAAATATCTATAATTAAATTCCTTAAAATCAGATGAATCATTGGGTACTTTAAATGATGTTCAAAAATGTACCACAAAATAGTGCATTTTAAGAAGGTATTACAATCATAATGTGAAATGATGTTCAAAGTGTAAAATGCACTAAAATGGTGTTTATGAATAACAAAGAACATGAAAATTATGTATATTAACAATGAATATTAGCCTCATTTAGTGGCTAATCACACCCCCCAACTTGAGTTTTGCTAGTCCCGAGCAAAATATATCTCAACAAAATGAAATTCGAATTCCCTTTTCTAAAAACATTTTAATACACAATGATCACAAAAAAACCTTATACCAAACAATCATGAACCCATAAAAATATTTTAATACGAGATAGTTTCATAAGCAGATCCCAATCCCAAGCCCATTCCTTTGATCAAATCCATCATCATACTTCATCCAACTCAATTAGGTGTAATGATGTGTTGTGAATCACAATAGATATGGGGGTTCATTTTCATTCAAGGGGGAAATCATGGAAGCGCTAGGTGGAATCACATTTAATCCTAATATGAGTATTCTTCATCCCTCTTTTTTTTTATTTTTTTTTGCAATATTGCTATAGTAATTGAGATTGCAATTAATCAAATTAACCCATGTAGCAAGACTTTGCCGATGACTCCCAGACTCAAAGGCCTTAGGGCACCAAGTGAAGCCCACATACTCGGGCATCGTCTCGAGTTAACTTAATAAAAAACAAAGTCATATTACCATAAATAGAGATAGATTGAAAAACTCAGGGCTAGACAACTCTGGAGTCACGATCCCCAAGTGCCGAAAGCCTCGCATTTTATCAATCCATTGCTCTACACGCAATTTTTTATTTTTTATAATTTTTTTTAATAATTTTTTTTAATTTTTTTTGAATACTCATATTATTAATAAAAATAAAACCATCCTATTCTATTTATTATGGGACCCCAAAAATTCAAATTAGTACCCCACAGTCTAGAGGACGTGCATTGTGGCATTTTTTTTATTTGGATGAAAATATAAACGATGAAATATCACATTGGACAACCACACTTTCCAAAATCTATGCTCATGAAATTATACAAGGATTGAAATCAGAATCAGGGCATGCTAAATTATTTGATATTCAGTTTCAAAGTGTGCAATGTGTATTACCATTTTCAAAGTTAAAGGAATTTTTCCTTCCATTTACTTTTTTTTTTCAAATCATTCAATTTTTGTTTTTGACACAAAAACATTTTTTTTTAATTTTATCTCCCCCCCAACTTAAAACAACACTGTCCCCTGTGTTTGAAGAAATGAAAAATTAGAAGGAGTAGAGGCAGGGAATAAAAATTTAAAAAGGAAATTGAAAATGAGGATTATGGAATGAAGTCACCTGGTGGTTGAAGTTTGAAGTTCTTGCCGCTCGAATTTATTCCTTTGATATCCATGTCGCTTGCAAAGTTCCCTAGTGGAAAGAGAAAAAAAACAAACAAAACAAAACAATATATATATATATATAAGTAAATTATAAGTATATATATAAAAATTATAGAATAAGTAAGCACATTAAGCCGTAGGTCAGTGGTAAGCGCGCGCCCCTGTCTCCCTTCGGTCCCGGGTTCGAGTCCCCGCGGCTTCGCCGGTTGTGACGGGGTTTTCCCCACGGCCTATGGCGTGGACTTTTTTATTATTATTATTATTTTATTTTTATCTTAACCTATAAAATAATAAAAATAAAACAAAATAAACTGATGATACATTATCTTCTTTTTAAATTTCTGGGTAAGGTATTACTCAAGGATCACACCACGTGACACGGATGAATATGGTGCTCCCCTTTCGTGCCCATCCATACTCATTATAGAAGAACAGGTCAACAGTTTATTATTATTTTTTAAATATAAAAATGATTAAGTAATCTTATTTTAAAAATAAATATGATTCAGAAAGATTAGAAACATAAAAACCACGGGTTGCCTCCCGTGCAGCGCTTTGTTTAACGTCGTTAGCCCGACATAGATCCCAAATTTATCAATTTTTTCTTGGTTCATAGATTGGATCAATTAACTCAACATCTATTTCCTATTTATTGAATGATTCAATGAATGTTTTTAACCTTTGACCATTGACCTTGAAAATGTGACCACTTGTGGGATCTTGATTCTCTACTGCCCCATGGGGGAATACATGATGAACTATGAAAGGTCCTGACCATCTAGAACTTAACTTTCCCGGATGTAAATGAAGTTTTGAACTATACAAGAGCACAAGTTTTCCCGGTTCAAAATGTTTGACCTTGATATTCCTAGATTGGTAGGCTTGAACTCTAGCTTTATTGATCCTTGAATTTTCATAAGCCTCCATCCTTAGTTCCTCCAGTTCATTGAGATCTAATTTCCTTTTTGTTCCGGCCAATGAGAGGTCATAATCCATTTTCTTAATTTCCCAAAAGGCCTTATGTTCAATCTCCACTGGCAAATGGCATGCTTTACCATAAACCAACTTATATGGGGACATTCCTAAAATGGTTTTATATGCAGTTCTATAGGCCCAAAGAGCATCTAAGAGTTTCTAAGACCAATCTTTCCTAGAGGGGTTGACAGTTTTTTCAAGAATTTGCTTAATTTCACGATTGGCTAACTCAGCTTGACCATTGGTCTGTGGGTGGTAAGAAGTGGACACTTTGTGAGAAATTCCATATTTTTCCATGAGTGATGAGAATGGATGATTGCAAAAATGAGTTCCACGATCACTTATGATAGACCTAGGAATTCCAAATCTAGAGAATATGTTTTCTTTTAGAAATCTAATCACAGTTTGATGATCATTGGATTTTGTGGGAATGGCCTCAACCCATTTTGAGACATAATCAACAGCTAAGAGTATGTAGAGGTATCCCCGAGAGTTTGGGAAGGGACCCATGAAATCAATTACCCAACAGTCAAATATTTCAACCACTAAGATGGGAGTGAGTGGCATTTGATTCCTTTTTGTGATGGACCCTACTTGTTGACACCTAGGACAGCTTTGACAAAATGTGTAGGAGTCCCTTGAAAGGGTGGGACAGAAAAGACCACATTGAAGAATCTTAGCAGATGTTTTCTTAGAGGAAAAGTGACCTCCACATGCCTCACTATGACATAATTTAAGGATGGACTCTTGTTCAGATTCTGGAACACACCTCCTAATGACTTGGTCAGGGAAGAACTTATAGAGGTATGGATCATCAAACACATAGTGTCTAACATCAGAAAGGAATTTCCTTCGAGCTTGAGTCCCTAAGAATTTTGGAATGAATCCTATCACTAAGAAATTTGCTATGTCAGCATACCAAGGGCAGTCACTCACAGAGTATAAGTGTTCATCAGGAAACGAATCAGACACAGAAAAGTGATTTGAATTGTCTTTGAATTCCATCCTAGAGAGGTGATCAGCTACAACATTTTCAACTCCCTTTTTATCCTTGATTGTGAGGTCAAATTCTTGTAAGAGAAGGACCCACCTAATCAGTCTAGCCTTAGCATCTTGTTTTTGGAAGAGGTATTTTAGTGCAGAATGGTCAGTGAACACAGTGATGGGTGATCCTAAGAGGTAGGACCTAAACTTCTCTAAGGCAAACAAAATAGCAAGTAACTCCTTTTCAGTGGTGGTGTAGTTGATTTGGGAATCATTTAAGGATTTGCTTGCATAAGCAATGACATAAGGAGTTTTATCACAACGTTGTCCTAACACAGCTCCAACAGCAAAGTCACTGGCATCACACATAAGTTCAAAAGGAAGGTTCCAATTTGGAGATTTTATAATGGGAGGAGAGGTGAGAGAGGATTTGAGGGTTGAGAATGAACCCTCACAGCTTTCTGTCCAAACAAATGGAGCATCCTTTACTAAGAGAGCACAAAGGGTACGGGATATTGAACTAAAGTCCTTGATGAATCTTCTATAGAAACCAGCATGTCCTAAGAAAGACCTCACTTCCTTGACAGTTTTGGGTGATGGAAGGTGACGAATGATGTCAACCTTTGCTTTATCAACTTCAATCCCCCTACTCGAGACCAGATGGCCTAGAACAAGTCCCTCTTTAACCATGAAATGGCATTTTTCCCAGTTTAGGACCAGATTTTTTTCTTCACATCTTGACAAGACTCTCTCCACATTCTGCAGACATCCCTCAAAAGTATCCCCAAACACAGAGAAGTCATCCATGAAGACCTCAAGAAAATCCCCTACCATGTCTGAGAAGATTCCCATCATGCACCGCTGGAAGGTTCCAGGGGCATTGCATAACCCGAAGGGCATGCGTTTGAAGGCAAAGGTACCGAAAGGACATGTGAATGTAGTCTTCCCTTGATCCTCTAGGGAGACCTCAATTTGATTGTACCCCGAGTACCCATCTAAGAAACAGTAGAAGGCATGACCTGCCACTCTCTCAAGGACTTGGTCAATGAATGGTAAGGGGAAATGGTCCTTCTTGGTGAATGAGTTTAGTTTCCTATAGTCAATGCAGACCCTCCATCCACTACTCACCCTTGTTGGAAAAATCTCTCCATCCTCATTGGTTATCACTGTGATTCCAGCCTTTTTTGGAACAACTTGGATTGGGATCACCCATTCACTCTCAGCTATGGGATATATGATACCAGCTTTCAACAATTTCAGAAGTTCCTTCCTTATTACCTCCATGAGATTAGGATTGAGTCGCCGTTGAGGTTGACGACATGGCTTTGAATCAGATTCCAGAACAATCCTATGAGTCCCGATAAGTGGGCTAATCCCAGGAATATCAGAAAGGGTCCAACCAATGGCTTTCTTATGCTTCCTAAGGACATCTAGAAGCATCCTCTCGTGATTGGATTCAAGAGAAGAAGAAATGACAATAGGATGTGTTTGATTTTCCCCTAGGAAGGCATACTTTAGTGCAGCAGGAAGTTCCTTCAATTCAAGATCAGGTTGGTTCAAAATTTCAGCAGAAGATTGGGACATTGGATCAAGATCAATTTCTTTTTTTAGAGTTTCAGATAGGATTGATTCCTCACATGTATAAGTTTCAGCTACTAGATTTTCTTGATCAGATTTAGGGAAGGAATTTAGAGGGGTCTCTATGAAAGTGATTTCTTGAAAGGTTTCACTAATTGTTGGACCTAAGACTTCATCATAAGAGCAATTTGAAAATGATTCAAGCCAAGGAGATAAACTTCCTTCATATGAACAAAGGAAATCAATCTCATTCTAACTTAAACATTCATCAAATATTCCTTGATGTTCCATGGATTCATTATCAATGCTTCCTATCATGTTTACTTCATGAATATCCTCGTCATCCCCTATTTGTGAGCTTGCATTATAGATGTTCAAGTCTAGACTCATGTTCCCAAAGGTGATGGTCATGTTCCCATTTCGGACTCGGATAACAGAGTTGATTGTTGCAAGGAAAGGACGACCAAGGATGATCGGGGTTTGTTCCTTATTTCCTAAGTTTGGATGGTTGTCAAGGACAATGAAATCAGAAGGGTAGATGAAGTTTTCAACCTTTACCAGAACGTCCTTTAAAATCCCCTTTGGAACCCTAATGCTACGATCAGCAAGTTGAAGTGTGACAGATGTGGGTTGGAGTTCTTCTAGGCCTAACTGGCAGTACACAGCATATGGGATGAGATTGACACTAGCACCTAGGTCACACAAGGCCTTGACAACTTTGCTCTCTCCTAGTTCAACATTGATGTAAGGGCAACCCGGGTCTTTCAACTTAGGAGGAATGGTCCCTTGAATGATGGTACTCACATTAGCAGCCAAAAGGACTTGGTTTTTATGTGAAAATTTTCTTTTAAAAGTGCACAAGTCCTTAAGGTACTTTGAGTAGGCAGGTATGGGTTGGATTGCATCGATAAGGGGTATGTTCAACTTGACTTGTGAAAATATTTATCTCAAAGTTTCACTCAGTTCAGGATTGGGTTTCCCCCTCATGCATTGAGGAAATGGTGCAGGTTGTGGGGTTGTTTGTTGAAGAGTTGTTTCTTTCACATTGTTATCAGTTTCATCAGTTTGATCTTGTGGTTCATTTAAATTTTCATCCAAGTTTGAATCTTCATGTGGGTTCTGAATTAGTTGTTCAGGTTTCTCAATTGATTTCCCACTTCTTAAAACAGTCACAGCCTTTAGTTGTTCATGAGTTGTTTGAGCACAACTTGACTCTCCCCTTGAAGTTGAGGATGGCACCGCCTGAGTAGGCATGGGTGCCTTTCCTGTTTTGATGGTTTGAAGTTCTTGTTTTAGGGAAGAGACTTCTGAGTTCATCCTCTCCATTTGTTTGCATAGTTGTTCTAGTAGGATTTGTGGAACAGTTTGGGTTGGTGCTTGAGTAGGTTGGTTTATCCCATGGGGATATTTTGGAGGTGGGATAGTTTGTTGAAAATGGACCGATGGCTGTTGGTATTGGATAGGTTGGGTTTGGAACTGTTTATGGGTTTGGTAGTTCTGTTGAGGGTAAGGATTTTGCCCTTGTGGTTGGCTATGTTGTTGGTTATCCTTCCATCGGAAGCCTGGGCGGTCATTGTACCTAGGATTGAAGGTGTTTTGGTATTGGGGCTTTTGAAAGTTTAGGGCATTGACTTCCGCTGGGGGTCCTCCTAGAAGAACATCCTTGATGGATGGAATGGTTGGGCAGTTGTCTGTTTTATGGTCATGTTTGTCACAAATTGTGCAAACAAGGTCTACATTTTGGATTTCATGGACTTTCCTAAGGTCTATCTCTTCAACATTCCTAGAGAGTGCTGCGAGTTTAGCCCTAAGGCTTTCCTCTTCTCTAAGTGTATGAATTCCAGTGGTTCTTTGTGGCTTTTCAGAATAAGGTTAAGTTCCCCAAGTTTGGTTTTGTTTAGCCAGACTTTCCAGATACTCGTAAGCATCATTTGGGGCTTTGTTTTTAAAAGTTCCATTACACATCATGTCAATGAATTGTTTATTACCCGGATCCAACCCTTCATAGAAAATTCTCACTTGCTCAGGTATGGAAAACCCATGGTGTGGAACCATGTTTAGGGTGTCTTTGAACCTCTCCCATGTTTCATAGAATGACTCTCCCTCTTTTTCAAAAAAGTTTTGGAAGCTCTTTTTAAGTGCAATTGTTTTGTGATGAGGGAAGTATTTTTTGTAGAATTCTCTTTGCAGTTGGTCCCAAGAGTGGATTGATGCAGGTCTCAAGTTGTTTAGCCAATTTTTAGCTCGATCCTTTAATGAAAAAGGAAATAGCCTCATCTTAGCGGATTCTAGTTGATGTGGGGAACACATGGTTTCAACAATGTCGTTGAACTCTTTGACATGAAGGTATGGCATTTCTGACTCCATCCCATGAAAGGTTGGAAGGTGGTTTAAGACATGGGGTTTGAATATGTATTTGGTGTCTCCTATGGAATTGTGTCTAATGCATGAGGGGGCATTGGTCCAAGCTGGAGTGAGGTAGTCGTTCATGGTTTGATCAACTACATTCCCTAAGTTTGGAGCTTCTTGGTTTTGGTTTCCCATTTGATTCCCCCCAGGGTTTACAATTTGATTTTGTGGATGACCCTCCATTGGACTTGTTTCAAGTTCTGACTTTGGGGTTTCAAGAATATTTGAATCTTATTTAAACAATCCCTTAGGTGCACTTGACTCCCCTATCCTAGGACTTTCCACCCTAACTAGTCTGTTTGAGAAATCGCGGGTGTAGGCGGATATGCGCCAAAAAAAAAGCGAGAAAGGGACAAGATAAGAGATCTTGGGTGAGAGTAGAAGAATGGAGGTGAGGAAAGAAGGTTTTTTTTTGGATCTAAGGTACTTACTTGGTCCCCGGAAACGGCGCCAAAATTTGGTTCACGCCCAAATTTACCCAAGAGAAGAAGGGTAGAACGGTCCTTGTAGTGTAGCTTGGGTTGTCGATTCCACAGAGACCTAAGAAGATACCTAAGATACACAACCTAAGGGATGGATTTTTGGCTATGAAGTGGCCAACTTTGGGTTGATTTTAGATGGGTTTAAGTGAACTCTAATATACTTAAGTGAATTCAAATTAAAAGAATGAGTTGATCCTAGGTTATCACTCGGGGTGGATTGGACGTATTTTCTTTTTAATGATTTCAAATTCTTCAATTTGAGATGGGTTCATTTAAGGAGATAAAACAACATCATCACTTACTGGTTTAATGCCTACACCCTTTAATAATAATCACCTATACACTTTAAGGTTAAATGTTTCAATCACTTCAAGGTAAAGGATCGTATTAGTACTTGAAGTGTGTGACCTTAAATTCAACAAGGACGATGGAGTTTAAAAATCATCAAATAAAAATCCCAATTAAAGTAGTGATTATACATTAATTAGGTGATAAATAACATCCAATCCAGCCCCTTTCTACTCCCTTGGATCAACCCATAAGTGGGTTAGCCCTCCATTGATCCCATGGTTTCAATGGAAGCGGAAAGTAGACTCATGAGGGAGGAAATGGAGAAGTAAAGAAAACAACAAAAATAAAAATGATCACTCCACCGTTGTGTGAATAATTTCACAAGGGTTGGTGTGAATAAATTCACACCTTGATCCAATGGTATCAAATTGATATTAAGAACAACAGAATAAGAGTATAAGAAGAACTTTTATTAAGAAACTAAAGTGAATTGAACAACTTACATGTGAAAGACAAAATTGAGGCAACAAAAATGCAGCATAACATTACAATTGAACAAAGCATCCAAGATTCTAAAATCCTTCACCACCACTGCCTTAAATAGACATTTTGGGAGCCTTGGGTCGATCCACCAACAGTACAAAGAATCTTAATTAATTTTGGTAGGCTATAGGTGGTGGAAAGCTTGTGGAATTTGGACTTTTCCACGTTTGACCCGAGGTGGAATCCAGTTTTCATCCACCGAACAGACGCGTCTGTACTACCTTCTAGACGGCCGAATCAGGGTAGGCCATAGAAGAAGAAAATGGAGATCCGGATGTCTTCTAACCGCCTGTAAATTTTGGATCCATTTGGAGTTGTGGATTCCGAGATATGATCAAAGTAGTGGACTGTTTTTATGGGCCGCAGAATCTGGCCCAGAATTTTATCTCTAACTTGGGCCGACTAAATGACCAACATGGAGGCCGAATTAGCATTAACTCCTGCAGAGTTATTTGTTCCTATACATGTCTTAGATCATCCCACAAAATTTGGGATTAATTGGGCCTTTAAGTTGGGCCCCATAGCCTCATCAGTGGGCTGATGTCCAATCTGCCTTCTCCAGAATTGCTTCCTTTCATTTCCAAATATCTCCATCATCCTCCATGAATTCTCCACTGATCCCTGAATCAAACATGTTCATATTTAAGTTTAGATCAATTTCCAAAAATATCAAATTAAAATATCTATAATTAAATTCCTTAAAATCAGATGAATCATTGGGTACTTTAAATGATGTTAAAAAATGTACCACAAAATAGTGCATTTTAAGAAGGTATTACAATCATAATGTGAAATGATATTCAAAATGTAAAATGCACTAAAATGGTGTTTATGAATAACAAAGAACATGAAAATTATGTATATTAACAATGAATATTAGCCTCATTTAGTGGCTAATCACCCAACATGTAAAATAGTAGTACACAAGAAATTCCTCTCAAGGCAATTCTACAATTTTTACTTTAAAGGCATACCCTCGGGTATCCTGGCCAAACGGCTAAACAGAGGAATGCACCCCGGGGGTGGTCCTGGATCCAACCACTGATCCCAACAACAGTTTTACAACTTTAATTAATCACCTATACAATTCTAGGTATTAAAATTAGCCACGACCTCAGCCTCACGACACCCCAAATATGGGTTCGTAGCTCAAAAACACACAAAACGCACGACAGTTGGAAAATAATCACCAAGCCACCTACCTTAAACACCCACGAACGATATACACGAACGACGCTTTCTGAAATTTCCAAGAACTCCATAGATCTGAGGCAAAATAATTCTTTCTTAAACGCAAATAACTCCAGTTAGAGGAAGAATTGTCAAGAACGGTTAAAGAAGAGTAGAGGGCTTACCCGTGCGGTTCCAACGAGATCGTTTGAGGCGGAAACAGGTTCTGAACGTGCGCTCAATGGATCCTTGAAGATTAGGCCTTCCTCCCCTAAGCTTTATTCCCGTTCTAAGCCTTCCCTATAAACAGGGGAGGCTACTGCCCATTTTAAGCAAAAAAAATAAAGTACACGGCGTGTACTTCCCATTTTTAAACTGTTCCTCTAGCGGCTTCCCGCCAGCGTGGCACTATTCATCTACCGACATTGTAAAGACTTGTAAATTTCAAGGGAAATTTTTTCTTAATTTTATTTTGGATTTTACGAGTACGCAGTTTCTGACGACACCTGATTCTGAGGCCCGGTGTGCCCGGAATCAATTTCCGAAGTTTAGCTCGGGTACGTTCAGTGAACAAACGAGCGGGTTTTCCTAACTTTTGAACCGGTGCTCGGAATCGAAATCCGAGGGCACCGATGGAATCCTAGTGCCGGTAATTTCTTAGGAACACCTTTTCTGGAGTTGCGTTTACTCGGGTGAGGTTATTAAATAAATGGGTTAATGAATGAATGAAATAAAAATTTGTGCCACAATTTTTATTTTCTATTCTAAGTAGTTTATAACCTATGCATGGAGGTTGGAGTGGGACCCACTACATCCTAACTCCACTAGGTAGGATATTAGTGAAGTGGGGCCCACACGAGCCCCACCCCTTCAAGACCCTTAAAACCTCCCTCGTGCATTTAATTGTGTAACACACCCGCACCCCCCTTTTAATGACAGGTCAACTCTCCCAATTTAATAGACTGTTAAAGGCTCTTCAATTAATTTAATTAATTGAATGGAATCTTTATTTTTTAATTTCAAATTTAATGTTGGCATGCGTGTGTGTTAATAAAATAAGAGAATGTCTTATTTTATTGGGGGTTGATTCGTTGTGTGGAAACAAGGAGAGGACTCTTGCGCTCTGAAGAGCATCTTCTTCCTCGTCGAAGAACGCAAAAAATGCCGAGTCTACGACGAAGAACTCCATCACCGCAAGGGAATCGCCGTACCGTCTCATCTCCTCTCTGCATCTGGTAAGAGTTGCCTTCTTTGGAGAACGGAGACGTGCCACATCCTTCTTCGGGCAAACACCGACGACATATACGGCGCCTTCTTCCGCGACGCCGTCTTCCGCGACGCCGTCTTCCGTGACGTCCTTTTCCCGAGATGAACCTTGTTCGACGACTTCATCAAGGTAGGGGTTTGAGTTCAAATTTAATGGATTAAATTTTTGCTTACTTGTCGAAGTTATTTTAATTTTTGGGCCGCCTGTTATCGTTATAACGGGAGGAGGTCGGACCGCACGAACACGGCCGACCCTCCTCTCCCTTTGATGTTGTACTTGTTGCGACACGAACAAAGGCAGTGTGGCGCAACGGCACCGCGTGGAAACAAAGAGGAACACGACGAAGAAGCATGGCGCCATCGCGCCGCGCCGTTGAGGACGAAAGAAACCGAGGCCGGAGTCAGGCCGCGGCGGAGGGGCGCGGCGCCGTCGCGCCGCGCCGGTCAGACAAGGCCGCGGAGGTTCAAGGAGGGGCGGCCGAAACCGCCGGCCACCGGCGCTTCGGAGGGGCGGGACCGCGGGGTCCCGTGACGGCAGTACCGGCCGGACAGTCGGGCCAGGCATTTCGGAAGGACCGGAGGTCGTAACCCCCAGCTGGCCAAGAGGCGGGCCCCCCTCATGGGGGTCGTTTCTTCATTCAAGGGGGGCAGCGCCCCCCTTCACATCCCGCTCGGTCAAATGGCCAAGCCGCTGGCCACGCGGGCCATGCCCGCGTCAGGCTGTACTAGCCGCACCGGGCCGGGCCGCGCCAACCGGGCCGGGCCGCGCCAGCTGGGCCGGACCCGGACCTTGGTTCGGTCGACCCGATTCGGGCCGACCTAGGGGGTTTTAGGCCGGGTCGGTCCAGGCCCAAATCCCAATAAAACTGGACAGGTTTGTTTAAATGCCCGTAACTTGGGCTACGGACCTCCGATCGACGCACCGTTAGTTGCGATGCGATCCTTGGATTGAGACGGTCGTTTTGGTATATTACACTCAAGGTTTTGGAGAACTTTGTGTACATTCGGATTGGTTCGAACACGAAACCAACCAGGCCCTCGGAGCGGAAACGCTTATAACTTGAGCTCCGGACGTCCGATTGACGTGCCGTCGACTTTGTTGGATTCCTCTTAGTGAGAAGGACCTTTTGGATTAATCCGCTCAAGGTTTTGACGCAGTTGGAGTACGGTCGGGTTGGTTTTGACTTAAAAACCAACCGGGCCCCTGGAACGAAAAAGCTAATAACTATCAGACCGGGCGTCCGATTGACCCGCCGTCTGTCACGTTGGGTTCTTTTTGTCGAGACGGAACTTTGGGATACATCAAATCCAGACTACGTGTCAGTTGATGTAACGACCCCCCTTGTCTCATGGAGCGGACCCTCCCGGAATCGAGCATGTTGTGTGCGGGAACCCTAGAGCTGGCTGCGACTACGACGACTATGACGACTGCACTGAAATCCTCCGTGGGTTCGGCACCCACGACGACTGCACTGAAATCCTCCATGGGTTCGGAAGCGATGACGACCGTACTGAAATCCTCTGTGGGTTCGACGACAATGACTACTGTTCTTGTATCCTACGCGGGTCTGACAGTACTACTGTTCTTGTATCCTACGTGGGTCCGGCAGTATTTGACTCTGTACTTGTATCATACGTGGGTCCGGAAGAGTAGCTAGTCTTGTATCCTACGTGGGTCCAACAGCTTAGCTGGCCTAGTATCCTACGTGGGACCCAGCTTAGATGAATCAGTGGTTACATCTGATCATCTCTATCACCTTACGAAAAAGTATACCTGTGTGAGCTGAGTCTTGACTTTCAATCTTTATCTTCGATATGATTGACTTTCTTTCCTATGTGGATTGGGTTGTGTTATCCTGTGTGGGTTGGTTGTGCTATCCAGTGTTGACTAGATCGAACTTGGGCTCGGATGTTGGAGCTGAACTGGAATTGGTGACTTAGGTATATGTATGGGCATATACCTAAGTAGTGTTGGTTGTTACTTCATGATTGTATCTTTCCTTTGTAGATTCTGGGAGACCTTTGGGGTCTCAGGGTCCCTACTGAGTAGCGTATACTCACCCCTGCACGGGCTATGCCCGCACTACATTGTGTTGGATGCAGACGACAGACAGCGTTGATCGTGGTTGAGGGCTGTGGAGCAAGACGGTACCTGGAGTTGGACCACTGGGCGGGACGTACATGGAGTGGACGGTTGGAAACGAGGAGCTGAGGAGACTATCTGTACCCACCCTTCAGGTGGGATTTCTAGTGGACGGCTCGACATTGCTGCTTTACTTTTCAGTTGCTGTACTTTCTTTCCAGTTGTACTTTATTTTTAGTTTGGGTTTGTATTCTGGCCCACTTACTCTTCCACACTTAATTTTGTACCCAGTTTTACTTAGTGTTTACTTCTTTTGGCTTACTCTGTGGTGTTTGTTTACTTTATAAAGGCAATGCCTTCCCTTTTTATCGGGATTTACGCCTTTGGTGCTAGTCTCCAGCCCTTGGCCTATGGAAGGCGGGCTTGGGGAAGTCACGGCACGGGTCCTGATGACGGGTCGTGACAAATTGGTATCAGAGGAGTTTGGTTCTACCGCAGAACTCAGGACTCTGATCTTTCTTCTATGTGAAGCAAGAGTGTTAAGGGTATTGAGTGTGGTTATCAGTCCAGGGAGTCCAGTGTTGGTGCGGCGGCCGACGTATCCGTACACCAGGACCCTGACTTCTGATTTCCGACTCAGTGTACAAAAACATTGATTGCATGTGTGTTTGAAAAGTTTTCTTTGTGATTATTTGTGTCATCTCACCAGGTATATTGTTTTGACCGCGGCGTACCTGTTTCTTTTCAGGATGGCCCCACGACGGCAGCCAGCTAGGGTTCCGAGCTTTGTGCGAGACGACAGCCCACCGAGCGACGAGACCTCGGTGCAGGGCCCTTTTACATCAGGGGCACCAGCGGTACCTCTACCTACCGAGCCACCGATGCCACCATCCCCAGCTGCTGAAAGTGCACGTCGCCTTAGTGCACTGCACGAGTTCCAGCATAAGAGGCCGCCCAGGTTCTGCGGGGAGACGGACCCTCCGGCCGCCAAGGATTGGCTGGAGGCTGTAGTTCGAGTTTTCAGGCTAGTGGGGACACCAGCTGACCTCATGGTGATCCTTGCAGCGATCCTCCTGCACGCGACAATAGGCAGATGGTGGAGCTTGATGCTCCAGGTGCACGACGAGGCATTTCTTCTCTGGACGGACTTTGAGAGCCTCTTCCACTCTGAGTTCGTCCCAGCCACCCTCCGTGCGGTGCGCATCCAGGAGCTACTACAGCTGCGGTAGGGCAGCATGATGGTAGCCCAGTACTCAGTGAGATTTACCGATCTCTCACGCTATTCGACGGACATGGTACGGGACCCATTCTTCTGGGCCCGGACCTTTGAGTAGGGACTGAGCCATGAGATCAGGGCATCGATGGTCTCCCTTAGCATTCCGACGCAGGCAGGAGTACTGGAGTGAGCCCTTCTCATAGAGAGCTTTCTTACTGAGCCTACTCCAGCAGCAAGACCTACCAGCAGGCGGACGACCTCAGGACATTGGCTCAGAGGTGCGGGGCACATGGCGCAGAGCCAGCCTTCCGAGGAGCAGACAGTGCTACGCATGCGGCGGGCAGGGACACATGGATCGTGACTGCCCGACCCGCCGTTCAGAGGAGAAATAGAGGATTGAGGGACCACCCAGGCAGAGGCAGAGGGTCGACCGTGGTGGTTTGCAGGGAGCAGGCGGACGAGGCAGAGGTGTTGTCCGGGCAGCAGGTGGTGGGAGACGCTTTGAGGCTTTACCACCACCACCACCAGGAGGCCCACCCCGACCATAGGGAGCTGGCGGGCAGAGACAGACTCAGCTTCAGGTAGGGGAGTCCTATGACCACGACGCACCAGAGATGATTCAAGGTACTATCTGTGTCTACTCCACCCTTGTTGCAGTTCTTATAGACACTGGAGCGAGTCATTCTTTTATTGTTGCTGCCCTTGTTCGGAGCTCGGAGATTCTGACGAAGCCGTTGGCTCGATCCTTACGGCCTGAGAATCCTACGAGAGCAGACTCGACGATTATGCACTGGTGCCGGTAGTGTGAGCTTACTCTAGGAGGCAAGAGCTTCGGTTGGGATCTTCTTGTAGCGGCGTCGAGGCCTTACGACGTCATCTTGGGCATGGATTGGTTATCTACAGTCCATGCTCAGATCGACTTTATTATGCGCAAGGTGCGATGTGTTCGCACTGATGGGAGTAGGTTCACCTTCACCGGTGAGAAGGGAGCCTTTACAGTGCAGGATGGACTCACAAAGAGGATAAGACAGCCGATCACTCACCAGTTAGCTAGCCTCATCCTAGGATCAGTTGACGTGCGGGGTCCGAGTTTTCCTGTAGTGGTGGATCAGTATGCGGACGTTTTTCCTGACGACGTTCCAGGACTACCTACTCATAGAGAGGTAGACTTCTATATTGACCTGTACCCCGGGACAGCCCCGATATCCACTCCAGCATATCGGATGGCCCCCGCCGAGATTCGAGAGCTACGGGTACAGTTGGAGGACTTGCAGGGCAAGGGATTCATCTGACCCAGTGTTTCACCCTGGGCTTCCCCGATTTTGTTCGCCAAGAAGGCGGATGGGAGCTTATGACTGCGTGTCGACTATCGTCACATGAACCAGGTGACCGTGAGGAACAATTATCCGCTACCGAGGATTGATGACCTCTTCGATCAGATCAAGGGAGCACGGTGGTTCTCGAAGATAGACCTCAGATCAGGCTATCATCAGCTCAGAGTTCAGGATGAGGACGTGCAGAAGACGGCCTTCAGATGTCGGTATGGCCACTATGAGTTCTTGGTTATGCCTTTCGGCATAACCAATGCTCTATCAGTGTTCATGAGTCTCATGAGCAGGATCTTTCAAACATACCTCGATCGATTTTTCGTGGTCTTCATCGACGACATATTGATATACTCGACCACTGAGGAGGAGCACGCCTACCACTTGCGGGTTGTACTAGACACACTCCGAGAGAACCAACTTTATGGTAAGCTCCCGAAGTGTCAATTTTGGTTGTGTGAGGTCCACTTCTTGGGACACGTCATCTCTGAGGCGGAAGTTGTAGTGGATCCTGCGAAGATCGAGGCAGTGCTAGCTTGGGAGCCACCGAGGAGTGTGACGGAGGTGCGGAGTTTCTTGGGGCTAGCTGGATACTACCAGAGGTTTGTGCCAGACTTCTCCAGAGTTGTGGCACCACTTTCAGCTTTGAAGAAGAAGGGAAAACCCTTCATGTGGTCAGATAGATGTCAGCAGAGCTTCCAGGAGCTGAGACAGAGATTGACCAGCGCACCTATCTTGAGGATACCAGAGGAGGGAGTAGGGTACGTAGTCTACTGCGATGCATCAGGGACCAGACTCAGATGTTTCCTGATGCAGGAGCAGGTAGTGATCGCCTATGGATCACGACAGTTGAGGCAGCATGAGCAGAACTATGCTACCCATGACCTGGAGTTAGCAGTAGTGGTATTCGCTCTGAAGATGTGGTGACACTATCTGATGGGCGAGCAATTTACAGTCTACTCTGACCACCAGAGTCTTAGTTACATCTTCTCACAGAAGGACCTGAACCTAAGACAGCGGCGATGGCTCAAGTTCCTCCAGGACTATGACTTTGAGATATTCTATACTCCTGCAAAGGGGAATATTGTAGTCGATGCTATCAGCAGGAGGATGGGCATTTAGCTACTTGGGGAGGCAACGGAGCAGCTAGCCGCTTTGCAGATATCCTTCATGGATAGAGGTGGAGCAGCCTTTCTTCAATCCCTCACGGTCACTCCTCCACTACTGCAGCGAGTCAGGGAGGCACAACGTGGGGACGTTGACTGTGAGACGCGGCATGCACATATATCCTCAGGACATGCACCCGATGGATTCTCTATAGGAGGAGATCACATCGTCCTTTTCAAAGGACGTACCATGGTACCAGCTGCTTTACGGGAGGAGGTTCTGAGGGAGTTTCACACTTCCCCTTTAGCGGTACATCCAGGAGTGGCGAAGATGTACCAGGATATTAGACGACAGCACTGGTGGCCGGGTATGAAGAAGGCTGTAGCAGAGTTCGTTTCTCGGTGCCTCACCTTCCAGAAGGTGAAGGCAGAGCACCAGGTACCATCAGGCTTGGTACAACCCTTGGAGGTCCCGGAGTGGGAGTGGGACGGGATATCTATGGATTTCGTGACTGGACTACCATGTACTTCCAGAGGTCACGACTCTATTTGAGTGATTATCGACCGACTCACCAAGTCATCCCACTTCTTACCCATCAGAGGGCAGGGCTCATTGGAGAGCTTGGGACGCCTCTACATTCAGGAGGTCATGCAGCTTCATGGTGTGTCATCATATATCATCTCCGATCGAGATGCTCGCTTTACTTCCCAGCTTTGGAAGGGGTTGTAGGAGGCATTCGGGACGCAGCTACATCTGAGCACCGCCTTTCACCCTCAGACAGATGGCAGACAGAGAGGACCATTCAGACTCTCGAGGACATGCTCTGTGCATGTGTCCTCGACTTTGGTCACAGCTGGGAGGATCACCTACCCTTGGTGGAGTTTGCGTACAACAACAGCTACCACTCCACCATCGGGATGACACCATACGAGGCATTGTACGACCGACCTTGCAGATCACCTCTGTGCTGGACAGACCCTGGGGAGTCAGCACTTGTGGGACCAGAGATGGTCCAGGCCACGACAGAGAAGGTCCAGGTCATCCAGGAGAGGATGAGGACAGCTCAGAGCTGATAGAAGTCTTATGCTGACAAGAGGCGGAGACCACTGGAGATCGAGGATGGCGACCACGTTTTCTTACGGGTCTCACCTCGATGTGGATTACGGAGATTTGGTCGGGGTGGAAAGTTATCTTTGTGCTTCATCGGACCATTCCAGGTTCTCAGCAGGATAAGCGAGATGGCTTATCGCCTGGCTCTACCACCTCAGTTGCACCGGGTGCACGACGTCTTCCACGTATCTTAGCTGAGGAGGTACGTGCACAACCTGACATATATCATCGACCATGGGGAGCTGGACCTTGACGATGGGGAGACTTTTGCGGAGGTCCTAGTGGAGATCGAGGATCAACAGGAGTGGGTCCTATGTGGGCGGTCGATTCCTCTAGTGCACATCAGGTGGTAGCACGGGAACCTCCAGGAGAGCACTTGGGAGTGGGAAACTTAAATGCGTGCTCAGTACCCTCATTTGTTCCCCTAGTTTGTGATGTATCTTTACGGGGATGTAAATCCCTGAGGTGGGAGTAATGTAAAGACCCGTAAATTTCAAGGGAAATTTTTTCTTAATTTTCTTTTAGATTTTACGATTATGTAGTTTCTGACGACACCTGATTCTGAGGCCCGGTGTGCTCGGAATCAATTTCCGAAGTTTAGCTCGGGTACGTTTAGTGAACGAACGAGCGGGTTTTCCTAACTTTTGAACCGGTTCTCGAAGTCAAAATCTGAGGGCACCGATGGAATCGTAGCACCGGTAATTTCTTAGGAACACCTTTTTTGGAGTTGCGTTTTCTTGGGTGAGGTTATTAAATAAATGGGTTAACTAAAGAATGAAATAAAAATTTGCGCCACAATTTTTATTTTCTATTCTAAGTAGTTTATAACCTATGCATGGGGGTTGCAGTGGGACCCACTAAATCCTAACTCCACTAGGTAGGATATTAGTGAAGTGGTGCCCACACGAGCCCCACCCCTTCAAAACCCTTAAAACCTCCCTCGTGCATTTAATTGTGTAACACACCCACACCCCCTTTTAATGATAGGTCAACTCTCCCAATTTAATGGACTATTAAAGGATCTTAAATTAATTTAATTAATTAAATGAGATATTTTTTTAAATTTCAAATTTAATGTTGGCATGCGTGTGTGTTAATAAAATAAGATAATGTCTTATTTTATTGGGGGTTGATTCATTGTGCGGAAACAAGGAGAGGACTCTTGCGCTCTGAAGAACATATTCTTCCTCGTCGAAGAACGCGAAAAACGCCGAGTCTATGATGAAGAACTCCATCATCGCAAGGAAATCGCCATGTCATCTCCTCTCCTCTCCGCAGCCAGTAAAATATGCCTTCTTCGGAGAACGACGACGCGCCGCATCCTTCTTCGGGCAAACACCGACGACGTATACGGTGCCGTCCTCCGTGACGCCGTCTTCCGCGACGCCATCTTCCGCGACGCTGTCTTCCGCGACGCCGTCTTCCACGACGTCATCTTCCACGACGCCGTCTTCCGCAACATCCTTTTCCCGTGATGAACCTCGTTCGACGACTTCATCAAGTTAGTGGTTTGAGTTCAAATTTAATGGATTAAATTTGTGCTTGCTTGTCGAAGTTATTTTAATTTTTGGGCTGCCCGTTATCATTATAACGGGAGGAGGTCGGACCGCACGAACACGACCGACCCACCACCCCCTTTTATGTTGTACTTGTTGCGGCACAAACAAAGGCAGCACGGTGCAACGACACCGTGCGGAAACAAAGAGGAACGCGGCGAAGAAGCGTGGCGCCGTCGCGCCGCGCCGTTGAGGCCGAAAGAAGCCGGGGCCGGAGTCAGGCCGTGGCGGAGGGGCGCGGCGCCATCACGCCGCACCTGTCGGACAAGGCCGTGGCGGTGCAAGGAGGGGTGGCCAGAACCGCTGGCCACCGGCACTTCGGAGGGGCGGGACCGCAGGGTCCCGCGGCGGCAGCACCGGTCGGCCGTTTCGGAAGGACCGGTGGTCGTAACCCCCAGCTGTACAAGAGGAGGGCCCCCTCATGGGGGGAGTTTCTTCATTCAAGGGGGGCAGCGCCCCCCTCCTCATCTCGCTCGTCCAAACGGCCGAGCCGTTGGCCACGCGGGCCGCGCCCGCGTCAGGCCGGACCGGCTGCACCGGGTGAGGCCGCCCGCACTGGGCCGGGTCGCGTCGGCTGGGTCAGGCCGCTCCGGCTGGGCCGGGCCACGCCAGCTAGGCCTGGCCGCACCCTGATGGGCCGGACCCAGACCCGGGTCGGGTCGTCCCGGTTCGGGCCGACCCAGGGGGTCTTGGGCCGGGTCGGTCCGGGCCCAAAACCCCCTAAAACCAGACAGGTTCGTTTAAATACCCGTAACTTGGACTATGGACCTCCGATCGATGCACCGTCAGTTGAGATGCGATCCTTGGATAGAGACGGTCGTTTCGATATATTACACTCAAGGTTTTGGGGAACTTTGGGTATGGCCAGGTTGGTTCGAACACGAAACCAACCGGGCCCTCGGAGCGGAAATGCTTATAACTTGAGCTCCGAACGTCCGATTGACATGTCGTCGACTTTGTTGGATTCCTCTTAGTGAGACGGACCTTTTGGCTTAATACGATCGAGTTTTGGATGCAGTTGGAGTATGGTAGGGTTGATTTTGACTTAAAAACCAACCGGGCCCCTGGAACGAAAAAGCCAATAACTCTCAGACCGGGCGTCCGATTGACGCGCCGTCTGTCACGTTGAGTTCTTTTTGTCGAGACGGAACTTTGGGATACATCAACTCCGGACTATGTGTCATTTGATGTAACGACCCCCCTTGGCTCGTGGAGCGGGACCCTCCCGGAATCGAGCATGCTGTGTGCGGGAACCCTAGAGCTGGCTGTGACTGCGACGACGATGACGACTGCACTAAAATTCTTCGTGGGTTCGGCAGCGACGACGACTACACTGAAATCCTCTGTGGGTTAAGCAATGATGACGACCGTACTGAAATCCTCTGTGGGTTCGACGGTGATGACTACTGTTCTTGTATCCTACATGGGTCCGGCAGTACTACTGTTCTTGTATCCTACGTGGGTCCGGCTGTATTTGACTCTGTACTTGTATCCTACGTGGGTCCGACAGGGTAGCTGGTCTTGTATCCTACGTTGGTCCGACAGCTTAGCTGGTCTAGTATCTTACGTGGGTCCTAGCTTAGATGAATCAGTGGTTACATCTGATCATCTCTATCACCTTACGAAGAAGTATACCTGTGTGAGTTGAGTCTTGACTTTCAATCTTTATCTTCGATATGATTGACTTGCTTTCCTATGTGGATTGGGTTGTGTTATCCTATGTGGGTTGGTTGTGCTATCATGTGTGGACTAGATCGAACTTGGGCTCGGATGTTGGAGCCGAACTGGAATTGGTGACTTAGGTATATGTATGGGCATATACCTAATTAGTGTTGGTTGTTTCTTCGTGATTGTATCTTTCCTTTGTGGATTCTGGGAGACCTTAGGGGTCTCAGGGTCCCTACTGAGTAGCGTATACTCACCCTTTCACGGGCTATGCCCGCACGACGTTGTGTTGGATGCAGATGACGGACAGCGCTGATCGTGGTTGAGGCTTGTGGAGCAAGACGGTACCTGGAGGTGGACCACTGGGTGGGACGTACATGGAGCGGACGGTTGGACCCAAGGAGCTGAGGAGACTATCTGTACCCACCCTTCAGGTGGGATTTCCGATGGACGGCTCGACGTTGCTGCTTTACTTTTCAGTTGTTGTACTTTCTTTCCAGTTGTACTTTATTTTCAGTTTGGGTTTGTATTCTGGCCCACTTGCTCTTCCGCACTTACTTTTGTACCCAGTTTTACTTAGTGTTTACTTCTGTTGGCTTACTCTGTGGTGTTTGTTTACTTTATAAAGGCAATTTCTTCCCTTTTTATTGGGATTTACACCTTTGGTGCTAGTCGCCAACCCCTGGCCTTTGGAAGGCGGGCTTGGGGTAGTCACGGCACGGGTCCCAAGGACGGGTCGTGACAGACATGACTACACGGCGTGTCTCCTTGAGTACACGGCGTGTTCAGTCGCATAGCTGGCCACCACCTTACTATTCGCCTGCCGACTGACTACACGGCGTGTAAGGGACCACTAGACGGCATGTGCTTGGTTCCCACACCCTTCATCACCGACACGGCCACATGCCCTGTGTACTCATTCCACACGGCCAAAAGTACACGGCGTGTGGACAAAGTACATGGCGTGTACTTTCCAAATTTGGTATTTTCCCCCATTTCCCTTATTTTCTTAAAAACACTTAAGGAAAATAGAAAAGAAGAAGCCCGTACCTTAGAACTAAGAACCGGGTTATTACAAACTTCCCCCCTTAAAGCACTTCGTCCCCGAATTTCCCTTCCAAGGGTGGTGAAGATAAAGCCGTGAACAACTCCGGCCACTAAGCACGTACATCGGTCTCCCGCTCCCAGGTTTCGTCCTGTACTCGACCATGCTGCCATAGCACCCGTACGAGAGGAACTGACCGGCCTCAGAGAACCTTCGTGCTCCTATCAATGATACGAATCAGATGCTCCTCGAAAGACGCATCCATCTAAAGCTCAACCTCCTCTGGCTGAAAGGTGTGAGATGGGTCTGAATGATAGCGGCGCAACTGAGATACATGGAAGACATCGTGCATGGCCCGATACCTCTATGGTAACTGCAGTTGATAGGAAACCGGCCCGACTTTCTCCAGAATCTCAAATGGCCCCACATACCTCAGTGAAAGTTTACCCTGTCTCCTGATCCGCTTGTGTCCCAGCCTCAGTGAAACACGCAAGAAAACCTGATCCCCGACCACGAACTCCAAAGGTCATCTACGACGATCAACATAAGATTTCTGACGAGACTGCGCGGTAGCCATCCGCTTCTGAATCAACTGGACCTACTCAGAAGTCTCCTGCACGAGACGTGGTCCCAGCAAAGCTACCTCACCTTCCTCTGACCAGCACAAAGGTGATCGGCATGGCCTACCATATAAAGCCTCGTATGGTGCCATCTCAATAGTTTCCTGAAAACTGTTATTATAGGAAAACTCGACTAGGGGTATGTGCTTTTCCCAAGATCCCCCAAAGTCTTGGACGCATGCTCACAACATGTCCTCAAGCACCTGTATAGTATGCTCTGACTGGCCATCGGTCTGAGGGTGGTAAGCTGTGCTCAGAAGCACCTGTGTACCCAGTGCCCTCTGAAAACTTTTCCAGAAACAAGACGTAAAATGGGTGTCCCTATCTGAAATGATAGAACAAGGGACCCCATGAAGACGTATGATCTCTTGGATATACAACTTCCCGATCTCATCAACACCGAAGGTCTCCTT
This sequence comes from Viscum album, assembly GCA_963277665.1. Lineage (NCBI taxonomy): Eukaryota > Viridiplantae > Streptophyta > Magnoliopsida > Santalales > Viscaceae > Viscum > Viscum album. The sequence continues at coordinate 1,400,182,261 of OY728152.1, forward strand.
GATCGGAAAAAAGTGAGCTACCTTCATGAGTCTATCCACAACAACCCACACGACATCATTGCCTCGAGGTGACCTCGGAAAACCAGTCACGAAGACCATCACGACATCATCCCATTTCCACTCCGGAATGGGTAACTGCTGTAATAGTCCAGCTGGTCTCTGATGCTCCGCCTTCACCTACTGACAGGTGGAACACCTCATAAAAAAACTAGCTAATTATCTCTTCATACCCGACCACCAGTATTGACGTCTCATGTCACGGTACATCTTGGTAACCCCGAGATGAACTGCCCAAAATGAAACATGAAACTCCCGCATCAGCTCCTCGCGTATATCCCCTGGAACCCACACTCGTCCATGGAAATACAGAACTTCATCATTGCCCATTTTCCAACCAATAGGAGGGTCCTTACTTGCCACCGACTCCCGTAGAACTAGGCCTTCTGAATCAGATAGCTATCTCATCCTCACTCTATCCAGGAGGGTAGAAGTCACAGCTAAAGATGAAAGATAGGTTTTCCCCTGACTGTCGTGCACCTCCAAATGCATCTCAGAGAACAAAGCCATAAGCTGCCACTTGCCACTGGCCTCCTGCACTGCATGTTTCTGAGTCTTCCTGCTCAGTGCATCAGCTACTGCATTACCTTTACCAGGTGTATACACAAGCTCAAAATCGAAGGACTGAAGGTATTCGACCCACCTTCACTGCCTCAGATTCAAGTCACGCTGAGTAAAGATATACTTGAGGCTTTTGTGGTCGGTGAAAACCACAAAATGATCTCCCAAAAGATAATGTCTCCAAAAGCGCAATGCATGAACAACTGTAGCCAACTCAAGATCATGCGTTGGGTAATTCCTCTCATGTGGCCTCAACTGCCGAGACCCGTACGCAACAACTTGATTGCCCTGCATCAACACTGCTCCCAGCCTAATACCTGATGCATCACAGTAAACTGTATAGCTCTTCCCCTGCTCTGGGAGTATCAGGATCGGTGCTGATGTCAACCTTCCTTTCAGGTCCTGAAAGGCTGTCTCGCAAGCTTCTGACCAGGCGAACTTCACACCCTTCTTAGTCAAACCTGTCAACGGCGCTGCTAAGCGGGAGAAGTCCTGTATGAAATGCCTATAGTAACCAGACAGCCCCAAGAAACTCTGTATCTCAAACACGTTCTTAGGATGCTCCCAGGAAACTACTACTCTCACCTTCTCTGGGTCTACCGAAACTCCTGCCTATGAGATGATGTGACCCAAGAAGTGAATCTGGTCCATCCAAAAGTGGCACTTTGAGAGCTTAGTATATAGCCGATGCTCTCTCAGTGTACTCAATACGATCTCAAGATGGGTGGCATGGTCATGTCGAGTGTGAGAGTACACCAAGATGTCATCCATTAACACTACCACAAAAGATTCCAAATAAGGATGGAACACACGATTCATCAGAGCCATGAAAACTTTTGGCGTGTTCGTGAGTCCGAACGGCATAACTGTATACTCGTATAGACCATACCTACTCCTGAAAGCTGTGAGTGGTATATCAGATGGTCTAACGCACAGCTTATGATATCCTAATCTCAATTCAATCTTTGAGAACACTCGTGCTCCACGAAGTTAGTCAAAAAGATCATCAATCCTTGGAAAGGGATATCGGTTCTTAACCGTCAACTGGTTCAGCTTCCGATAATCCGCACAGAGTCTGAGGGTACTATCCACCTTCTTCGCAAAAAAGGACAGGAGAACCCCATGGAGAAGTACTGGGTCGGATGAAACCCTTTGCCTGTAATTCCTCTAACTACCTCTTGAGCTCCTGCAACTCAGGCGTGGCCATCCTATAAGGAGGAATGGACACCAGTGCTGCTCCTGGCACTAGCTCGATAGAGAAATCCACCTCACGCTCCGGAGGAAGACCTGAAAAGTCGTCCGGGAAGACATCCCTGAAATGATCAACCACTGGAGGGAAATCCTTCTGACAAGTCCCCTGGTCGTCTAGATATAAGCTCACAATCTGGGCTGTGACTCCCCCTCGCCCGTGATGCTCTGGCCCAGCTCGACTCACCTGAACATCTCATTCGCCCGTGTATATAAACTCTCCACCCTTTGGTGACGTGAAACTCACCCTACGACGATAGAAATCTACAAAGGCTCGAAAGGGAACCAACCAGTCCATCCCAAGAATGACATCATAAGCTGTCATCTCTAAGACATAGAGGTCCCAAAGAAAGTGACACACACCAACCTCAAGGGGGAACTCTTTGCACTGACGCACACCAGCCGTTATAGTCCCCAATGGAGTGTCTAGCGTCATGATATCAGAAGAAGTAGAAACACAGAGCCCAAGGCTCTCCACCACGGGTACAGATATAAAACTATGTGTAGCACCTGTATAAAAAAGTACTGAAGATAAAACAAAAGCTACTAGGATAGTACCTCTGACTGTAGAAGGTCCGGGATCCTGCTCCTGTTGAGTCTATTGCACTGCATATGTCTGCCCAGTTTCGTGGCCCTGTGACACAGCCTGGCTACCCTGAGCTGTCCCGCCCTGCTGCCTCTGAGATCCTGGTGTCTGGCTACCACAACCATGCACACTATCTCTGTCTTCACGCCCTAACGTATTCCAGTTCCCAGACTGGTAAGAAGCCACCGGTCCTGCTCCCACACGCGAAGTCTGCACAGAACCCCTCTCACTAGCCATCGGTGGAAATGCCCTGCAAAAGTTGTAACAGCCCGAGATTTTATGAAAAATATTCTTTTTAATTTTATTAATGTCTTGTGTTGTACGCTACACCAAAAGGAGCTTTAACAACACACATCCTTGACTTGCCTTGCATTACACGCAATCGCAACCTTCCTCGATAGCGTGTGTAGTACGCAATACTGAGTTTCACGAAACAACGATATGTTATGAAAATATTATTAAAACTAGCCGTTATAAATAGTAATAACCACTTTTTAAATTTTAGAAATTTTATCTCTCAAAATGGACTTCATTTTTGGATTCGGAGTATCGAATTTAGCCTAAGGTGAAATTTTGGTACTTTTCGGATAACTTTCATATTCTGATGAATAGTGAAAATTACTAAATTATAATTAAAAACAACTTTTTTAATCGAAATAATTAATAGTGATAAATTATTAATTTGAGTGGTTTTAAAGTATATTTAGAATATATTTTTACAATTTAATACAATGTTGGTCATTGAATGTAATTTCACATTTAAACCAGACATAATCAAGTGTCAATCTTTTGATAGATATTGTTTCTTAAAAACAGGCTATTTGTTTTAACAGCGGGATTTAATTATAAAATTAATTAATGCAACTTCTATGTTATGAATTTGGTAAAATAGACTTCATTTTTGAATTTGGAATATTAAATATAGCTTAGGATGAAATTTTGGCATTGTTCTGAAAAACATCAATTTTTGATGAATAGTGAAACTACTAAGTGGTGGTTAAAAAACTGAATTTTTCATAAAACTTAATTTTACCGCTTCTGTGAATGGAATTTCAAAAATCCTAGAGACACGGTTGATGTCAGTAAGTAAAATGTGGTTCAATGAGATGAAAATAATTTTTGGTGAATAGTAACTTTTTACTTTTATTTACCACGGTTAAAAGTAAATAGGGTAATTAAGGGTAAGAATGATATTAATATTACCCTAACACATGTCCTAATTCTATTGGACAAGTGTATCTCGACCAAAAACAACCTTAAGTGTAAAATATTATCATTTAGGCCCACTTGGATTAGATTAGGATATTTATTATTATTTAATTCAAAGAAGAGTTAAAAGATTTAAAATCAAAGTATATTTACTAAAACATTTTTAATATAGGGTTGTACATAAGATAAATTCGATTGTAAATATTAATTAGAAAGCTAAAAATATTTCCTACATAATGGTATTTTATTTTTAATTTTTAGACAGCAAATAATTTAATTTATTTATGACACAATGATGATGCAGTAATTATCTTATTAATGAAATATTGACATAATTGATATTATAAATACCAAAATAAATGTAATTTGAGACTTTTTATGAATTCCACTAATTTTATAGGTTATTATGATATATTATTGTTGATTTAATAAACTTGGTTCGAACATATAATTCTGTTATGACTTTCACAAAAATCATATATCAAATAGTGTCAAAATTGACACAAAATAGTTTTTAAATCAAATATTATATTATTAATTGTTATTTTATTCCTAAAAATCTAAGGTTCGGCAAAATGACTTAGATAAGGATATATATATTAATAATAAACAATTTGGGGTTCGTTTGGCATGTTATAGTAAGTGTATTAACCATATAGTGTAAGAAAACAAAAAGACACGGTAAAAGTTAAATTATTTAACTTAAAGTTAAATCTAATTGATAAGGTTAAAATAATAACCTAAACATGTCTAAATCCTATTGGTTGATAGGATTTAGACCCATCCCCACTTAATCTTCGAAATAAGACCCTTTGGAACCATTATAAACCGATTTTGACTTTAATATAAAATAATATTTTGAGATATTCCTAAGGTGCCCCTCTCCTCCCTTATAAAAGGGCACCTCCTCCCTCTCTTCCTCACACAACTTTGAGCCTTCAAGCTCAGCCAACCCCTGCCATTTTCTCCTCTCCACTTCCCTAGAATAATCCTAGAGGTCCTGGTCTTCTTCAAAGACCAATCTTAGTTCCCTGAGTGGAGGATTCAAAGAGGCGTTCCAAAGAAGAGGTAATATCCATTACCGATCTTTTCAATTTCTTTCTTCTTCAACTTCTTCTTCTTTAGTTGTTTCATTATAAAGTAATAACATCAGTATTACTTACATACTGATATGTTATTATAAATATGAAACAACCCTAATTCACCTTCTATCCATCCTACGGAAAAATGAAATCACCGCGCGTGCGTACGTACGGAATACCGTCTCCACGCCGTGGTGTAATCTATTTTCCACCATCACCTTACAAGGATGGGTATAATGGTGTAATGAGTAACTATTTATTATTATTATAATTTAATATGGATACTGAAATAATATATATATACTCAAATACAATTCCACGATCATAGGAACGATATCATCACTCGTGCGTACGTACGGAATACCGTCTCCACGATGTGATGCGACTCGTTCTACATGATCATCATTACATAGTAATTATATAAATGAATTCAATGAATAAATATGATATATTTTACACTAATACCATTCTGGATATAAGGTATCTATAACCTTAAAAGAAGAATAAGAATTTATTCGGCAAAACCCGCATAAGAACAAAAGGCAATAAGGACCCGAGTAACAAGTAACAATGAAATATTACTAACAAGAAGCTAAGAATATAACCATATATGATATCATATCAATATGTATGATTCTGGAATAAGTCAATAACATTATTTAAACCATTATACAGGAGCTTCGGACACGTACAAAGCAAATCAGACCTAAGGTAAGGGAAATATCACAATCTCATTTTTACCCGAGATTGTTTATACTTTGGTATTTACTGGGGTGTATTTCATCGTCCACATCCATGTTTTATCAATATGTAATATTATTTCCATCCACCTACAATTTTTTAAATCCAATTTTACCCTTCGGTGTGTTTTTAGCAAAAGATATGAAAGGAATCTTTTGTCGTTTTTCCTACGAGGTACTTTTTTGACTTTTCCGAAAAAAGTACGAAGAATGTTTTTTTTAACTTATACGGCATGAATGGATTTTTAAAAAATTATTTCCAAGAAACTTCCTTTACATGTTTTCAAGTTTATTTTTAATCAACTTATTTTATTTTAAAGTCGTATGACATGTTATGAAAGGAAAAATGTTTTTGAAGTAGAAAGGATATTTTCCTCAAGAATGGAGTTCAAGTATTTTATCAAAATTATTTTCCATATAAGATAATAAAAGGGTTCTGTTTTTATCCCTATTATTACATTGGTTTGATTATGTTGTGATGAAAATATTTTTATGAATTCCTTTATCTTATATGAATTGTTTTATGATGTCATGTTGTTTAAGAATCTCATTTTTATTACATGGGTTACGCTATGATTATGTGTCACACATAAGAAAGGATTCGTTATAAGATGGGTGGGACCTATATATCCCTCTAATGCATTGGGTAATGATTTTATATCTCATGAGATAGACAGGGCTGGAACGGTAGGTTATACCGGTTCAGTGAAACAGGACTGGAACGAGGGTGACTCGGTTCAGAAAGGGACTTTATCCACTAAGATAGTCTTGGCAATGAGTCATGACTAACAAGAAATGACTTTCCATGATTATGTGTGCATGCCACAAAGTTTCAAGTTTCATGTTATGATTATGGGGATCTCATTTTCACTTCTATGATTTTTTCCATGTTAAGATATTATGATCTCTTTTGCAGGTTATGATTTTCAAAAAGATATGATATGATTTTTATTTCCTTTATTTTCCCTTGCTGAGCATTTGAGCTCACCCTTTTATGTTTTCTTTTCCCCAGGATATAAAGAAAGGTTTTAGGTAAAAAAAAGGAAGATCTTTATGGGAGATATTGAAGATCTTTCACCACGATTAGAAGATTACGTTCCGAGTTTCCAAAGACACTAAACTATTACGATCCTTGTGTGTGTGTTTTTGTTATGTACTAAGTATTCCGAAAAAGTAATGTAATGTCCATGTACGATAAGCTTCGGGTCTCTACAGTTGGTATCAGAGGAAAGGTTTAGTCAACCTTTGGAAACTAGGATGCGAGAACTTTAGTGAGATCCCTAGAGATATTTCTAAGGTATGTCTAGGGATGTCCCTAAGGTTAAGTATACGTATTGGTTATAGTACTAGAATTACGCTAACGATCATAGAATTAAACCTAAGATGTTAGATATTGAAGGTACTCCCCCTTTATTATGTTGTTTTCCCTAGCATGATTTTTGCCTCTCACACTATTCTTTTTGGGTTTTAGATGATGGCTGGAACCCGAAGGAACCGTATTGATCAATGCAATGGACAATGCAATGATTGTCCTCCTGAACAAACAAATGTTATGGGAGATGGAGTGCAAAATCTTATTGATATACTTACACAAGCTATGAATCATTCTGGACTTCCAAATGAGCAGAGAAGGGAACAATATTCTATTGAGTCCTTCATGAGGCAACGTCCACCTTCTTTCAGTGGGTCTTCTGATCCACTTGTTGCTGAACAATGGATCAGTACCACTGAAAAGATATTTTCAGTTCTTCAATGTTCTGAGCATGATAAAGTCATCTTAGTAGTATATCGTTTGGAAGGTGAAGCTGATCAATGGTGGAAACTTATCAAGAATACGAGGCAAAGAGATGAAATTGAGTCCATGGAATGGGACGAGTTCAAGAACTTGTTTTTCAGTAAGTACTTCCCTCGTATTCTTCGAACAAAGATGGAAAAGGAGTTTCTTGAGCTGAAGCATAATGATGATGAATCTGTTGGTATATACGAAGCAAATTTTACAAGACTTTCAAGGTATGCATCTGGCATTATCATCCAACCTGAAAGTAAAGTTGATCGATTTTTCAGTGGCTTAAAACCAAGTCTTCGAAGGGCATTAGCTATAAGAGACTTTAGTAGCTATGAAGAAATTGTGCGTTGTGCTATCAAGGTAGAAATAGAAGTTGGTGTTACATATCCATCTCATGGTTTTGACAAGAAACGAAAGATGGAGTTCAAGAAGAAATCTCAGAATAATGGTGAAAAGAAGATGAATGTTTCCTTATGCACAAAGTGTGGAAAGAAGAATGGTGGAGATTGTCTTAAAGGGACTAGAAAATGTTTTAAGTGTGGAAAAGAAGGTCATCAAGCAGCTGAGTGTCGAGGTAATGGAAAAAGGGTTTCTAATGATGTGAATAAAGCAAACACTGCAGAGAACGCACCACCAACACTTCAATGCTTCAAGTGCAAGGAAATGGGGCATTATGCTAATAAATGCCCTAATCCAAGGGTTAGTGAAGATCAACATGAGCAACCACTTAAGGAAAAGGACAAAGGGAAGTCACATGCGATCACTATTGGCGATTTTGAATATGACAACGATGTGGTGGAATGATTAAGTAATGGGATTCCAAAATAATGTTGTATCATGGAGTATTGGAATATTTATGTATTGGTCTAATGTGGTATTCAAAGTGATTGAGATATTTTTGGAAATAAGATGATATGCGCATAATGAAGGGAAAACGAGAAAACAAAATGTTTAACGGTATTCATGAGTTCATGATTGATATAAGGACTAAGTGATATCATGGTTTGAGTATATAGAATTTTGAGGATTTTGGTATGTGGAAAGTGTTAACTTTTAACTGCATTCATGTTTTCACTAAGGTATTCAAGAGAATACGCAATTAAGGACTTTGAATGTTTGGAATGTGACCAAAAAAACATATCTTATGATATATGGGGATCGACGATGGTGTTAAATCTCTGGTAATCATTTTCACTATGTTATGAGAGTGGACTGCAGTATTATGGATAAGCCTAAAGATTGGAATGGATTATGTTGGAAATAAGTTAGTATTGTTTAAGGATAGAAGTTTTTTTTCGATATTATTGATGGGATGTTATAGTAATATAGTTTTAGAAAAAGGACAACCTGCAGAACGGGCGACAGCCCATCGCATCGGACAAGGCTATGGGAATCGAACCCACAAACGAAGTGCGACTGGCCTTTATCACCTACCACTGGCCTATAGAAAGTCCCTGTTTAGTAGAAACTAGTTTTATTATATTAAGCAGTATGATATATGAAGTATAAGTCCATTTTAGGAACCATATATGATTAATCTCACGATAGATCGACTTATGTATATAATTTTTGCTAACCTTTTGTTTGAGATAGATGGAATGACCCGTCATTCTATCACATGATCTGCTAACACTTCACAAATAACAAATTCAACTTCATTTATTTAAGAGATGAAGTGGAAATTGTTCAAGGCACGAACAAAAGTGAGATTGTACCAAAATAAAGTAAGTATTTATTCTAAGCAAATTTTCAACTTTAGGGAAATGATCTTGAAAACCAAAAATGTTGTCCTAGTGATCTTGTACCTGATGAATCAGATGGTACCTTATATCATCACAAATCTATGGATTTGTGATTACTGACTTTTCCATAGCCATGTTCTCTACCACTTTCCATCAGAACATGATGGTTAGATTTCTCCTCCATATCCATATTTTCACCTATGTGGAAACCCAGTGATTAGTTTATTTGGGTAATCGTTACATTTCATACTTTAGTTTTTAAAGCCAAGTTTTGGTATTCTTTTTTACGATGTGGGTTTCTATTAAAGAAACTTTCGAATAGTAAACCATTTATAACCCCGACGAATTTCGAGGGCGAAATTCATTTTAAGGGGGGTAGAATGTAACAGCCCGAGATTTTATGAAAAATATTCTTTTTAATTTTATTAATGTCTTGTGTTGTACGCTACACCAAAAGGAGCTTTCACAACACACATCCTTGACTTTCCTTGCATTACACGCAATCGCAACCTTCCTCGATAGCGTGTGTAGTACGCAATACTGAGTTTCACGAAACAATGATATGCTATTAAAATATTATTAAAACTAGCCGTTATGAATAGTAATAACCACTTTTAAAATTTTAGAAATTTTATCTCTCAAAATGGACTTCATTTTTGGATTCGGAGTATCGAATTTAGCCTAAGGTGAAATTTTGGTACTTTTCGGATAACTCTCATATTCTGATGAATAGTGAAAATTACTAAATTATAATTAAAAACAACTTTTTTAATCGAAATAATTAATAGTGATAAATTATTAATTTGAGTGGTTTTAAAGTATATTTAGAATATATTTTTAAAATTTAATACAATGTTGGTCATTGAATGTAATTTCACATTTAAACCAGACATAATCAAGTGTCAATCTTTTGATAGATATTGTTTCTTAAAAACACGCTATTTGTTTTAACAGCGGGATTTAATTATAAAATTAATTAATGCAACTTCTATGTTATGAATTTGGTAAAATAGACTTCATTTTTGAATTTGGAATATGAAATATAGCTTAGGATGAAATTTTGGCATTTTTCTGAAAAAACATCAATTTTTGATGAATAGTGAAACTACTAAGTGGTGGTTAAAAAACTGAATTTTTCATAAAACTTAATTTTACCGCTTCTGTGAATGGAATTTCAAAAATCCGAGAGACACGGTTGATGTCAGTAAGTAAAATGTGGTTCAATGAGATGAAAATAATTTTTGATGAATAGTAACTTTTTACTTTTATTTACCACGGTTAAAAGTAAATAGGGTAATTAAGGGTAAGAATGATATTAATATTACCCTAACACATGTCCTAATTCTATTGGACAAGTGTATCTCGACCAAAAACAACCTTAAGTGTAAAATATTATCATTTAGGCCCACTTGGATTAGATTAGGACATTTATTATTATTTAATTCAAAGAAGAGTTAAAAGAGTTAAAATCAAAGTATATTTACTAAAACATTTTTAATATAGGGTTGTACATAAGATAAATTCGATTGTAAATATTCATTAGAAAGCTAAAAATATTTCCTACATAATGGTATTTTATTTTTAAATTTTAGACAGCAAATAATTTAATTTATTTATGACACAAAGATGATGCAGTAATTATCTTATTAATGAAATATTGACATAATTGATATTATAAATACCAAAATAAATGTAATTTGAGACTTTTTATGAATTCCACTAATTTTCTAGGTTACTATGATATATTATTGTTGATTTAATCAACTTGGTTCGAACATATAATTCTGTTATGACTTTCAAAAAATCATATATCAAATAGTGTCAAAATTGACACAAAATAGTTTTTAAATAAAATATTATATTATTAATTGTTATTTTATTCCTAAAAATCTATGGTTCGGCCAAATTACTTAGATAAGGATATATATATTAATAATAAACAATTTGGGGTTCGTTTGGCATGTTATAGTAAGTGTATTAACCATATAGTGTAAGAAAACAAAAAGGCACGGTAAAAGTTAAATTATTTAACTTAAAGTTAAATCTAATTGATAAGGTTAAAATAATAACCTAAACATGTATAAATCCTATTGGTTGATAGGATTTCGACCCATCCCCACTTCATCTTCGAAATAAGACCCTTTGGAACCATTATAAACCGATTTTGACTTTAATATAAAATAATATTTTGAGATATTCCTAAGGTGCCCCTCTCCTCCCTTATAAAAGGGCACCTCCTCCCTCTCTTCCTCACACAACTTTGAGCCTTAAATCTCGGCCAACCCCTGCCATTTTCTCCTCTCCACTTCCCTAGAATAATCATAGAGGTCCTGGTCTTCTTCAAAGACCAATCTTAGTTCCCTAAGTGGAGGATTCAAAGAGGCGTTCCAAAGAAGAGGTAATATCCATTATCGATCTTTTCAATTTCTTTCTTCTTCAACTTATTCTTCTTTAGTTGTTTAATTATAAAGTAATAACATCAGTATTACTTACATACTGATATGTTATTATAAATATGAAACAACCCTAATTCACCTTCTATCCATCCTACGGAAAAATGAAATCACCGCGCGTGCGTACGTACGGAATACCGTCTCCACGCTATAGTGTAATCTATTTTCCACCATCACCTTACAAGGATGGGTATAATATTGTAATGAGTAACTATTTATGATTATTATAATGTAATATTGATACTGAAATAATATATATATACTCAAATACAATTCCACGATCATAGGAACGATATCATTACTCGTGCGTACGTACGGAATACCGTCTCCACGATGTGATGCGACTCGTTCTACATGATCATAATTAAATAGTAATTATATAAATGAATTCAATGAATAAATATGATATATGTTACACTAATACCATTCTGGATATAAGGTATCTATAACCTTAAAAGAAGAATAAGAATTTATTCGGCAAAACACGCATAAGAACAAAAGGCAATAAGGACCCGAGTAACAAGTAACAATGAAATATTACTAACAAGAAGCTAAGAATATAACCATATATGATATCATATCAATATGTATGATTCTGGAATAAGTCAATAACATTATTTAAACCATTATACAGGAGCTTCGGACACGTACAAAGCAAATCGGACCTAAGGTAAGGGAAATATCACAATCTCATTTTTACCCGAGATTGTTTATACTTTGGTATTTACTGGGGTGTATTTCATCGTCCACATCCATGTTTTATCAATATGTAATATTATTTCCATCCACCTAAAATTTTTTAAATCCAATTTTACCCTTCAGTGTGTTTTTAGTAAAAGATATGAAAGGAATCTTTTGTCGTTTTTCCTACGAGGTACTTTTTTGACTTTTCCGACAAAAGTACGAAGAATGTTTTTTTTAACTTATACGGCATGAATGGATTTTTAAAACATTATTTCCAAGAAACTTCCTTTACATGTTTTCAAGTTTATTTTTAATCAACTTCTTTTATTTTAAAGTCGTATGACATGTTATGAAAGGAAAAATGTTTTTGAAGTAGAAAGGATATTTTCCTCAAGAATGGAGTTCAAGTATTTTATCAAAATTATTTTCCATCTAAGATAATAAAAGGGTTCTGTTTTTATCCCTATTATTACATTGGTTTGATTATGTTGTGATGGAAATATTTTTATGAATTCCTTTATCTTATATGAATTGTTTTATGATGTCATGTTGTTTAAGAATCCCATTTTTATTACATGGGTTACGCTATGATTATGTGGAACACATAAGAAAGGATTCATTATAAGATGGGTGGGACCTATATCTCCCTCCAATGCATTGGGTAAAGATTTTATATCTCATGAGATAGACAGGGCTGGAACGGTAGGTTATACCGGTTCAGTGAAACAGGACTGGAACAAGGGTGACTCGGTTCAGAAAGGGACTTTGTCCACTAAGATAGTCTTGGCAATGAGTCATGACTAACAAGAAATGATTTTACATGATTATGTGTGCATGCCACAAAGTTTCAAGTTTCATGTTATGATTATGGGGATCTCATTTTCACTTATATGATTTGTTCCATGTTAAGATATTATGATCTCTTTTGCAGGTTATGATTTTCAAAAAGATATGATATGATTTTTATTTCCTTTATTTGACCTTGCTGAGCATTTGAGCTCACCCTTTTATGTTTTCTTTTCCCCAGGATATAAAGAAAGTTTTTAGGTAAAAAAAAGGGAAAATATTTATGGGAGATATTGAAGATCTTTCACCATGATTAGAAGATTACGTTCCGAGTTTCCAAAGACACTAAACTATTACGATCCTTGTGTGTGTGTTTTTGTTATGTACTAAGTATTCTGCAAAAGTAATGTAATGTCCATGTACGATAAGCTTCGGGTCTCTACAAAAGCGCTGCAGATGACCCATTCCACCACAATCTCGGCACTCCACTTGGTCTCGTGGACATTGTGGCCTCTTGTTCCCCTCTCTACCACACTGGTAGCACATGACCTATCCACCTGAAGCATTCTTCTAACTGGTACAACCACCCTGAGAGAAGTCCATCTATCTCTTCCTCTTGCCAACAGAAATAGTACCGGTAACTGGTGCTGAACCACCCTGGCCCACACCACTAGATTCCCGCAGGTTCCTCTCTATAATCAGCGCCTGGTTCACAATAGCATGTACATTAGGCAACCTAAAAACATTCACCAGCACTCAGATGTCATATTAGAGACCATCCTCAAAACGTCGGGCTCTCAACATCTCATTGCCCACCAAAACAGGTGCAAAACGTTGAAGCTCGGTGAAACGAGAAAAATAGTTCATCACCGACATAGTGCCCTGCTACAGATTCATGAAATCTCGAGCTCTATCTACCCTCAACGTCTCTAGGAAGAAGAAGTCATAGAAGACTGCCTGAAAATCCTCTCACGCCATGTCTCTGTGATGCTCTGACTGTGTGGTAACATCCCACCACCTCTTGGCGGAATCACCCAGCATGTAGGCCGCAAGTTTGATCCTCTGCCCTGGAGGCATCTCAAGATGCTTGAAGATAGTCTGCATCGACCCCAACCAAGACTCAGCAGCCTGTGGTCCGACATCCCCAGAAAACATAGGTGGATGCTGCTGCTGGAAAATATGAGTCAGCTCAGCCATAGATGTGGCAGCTTGCGGTGCTCCCTAAAAGGTCTGCATGAACCACATAAAGCCTTCACGGAACTGCGCATCTACACCTGTGTCTGGTATATAGCTGTCACCGCATCTGGCTCTACTGGAGGATCCACTGGTAGCCCATGGCCCACCATCTCTGGAGTATTCTCGTTGCTGCTCTCCTGGAAAACAATACGCGGTCGTCTAGGCGGCATGATACTACAAGGTAAAAAACACGCCTTAGATTCAAGATTATCAAGACCAAAAATGAAAAAACCCAAAAGGGAACAGGAGGAAGAAGGCATTAAAAATTTGAAAAACAAGACTACACGGCGTGTATATCGACTACACGGCGTGTACTTGACTTTCCTTTCCCTCCCCAGGTCCTTATGCATGGCTAATCCACACGGATCCCGTTTGAACAAAACTACACGGCGTGTATATTATCTACACGGCGTGTATGGTGTTATTTCCAACTGCCCGTGTCGCTTGTGACACGGCCGACTACTCGGCTTGACACTACACGGTGTGTTACACCCACACACGGCGTGTACACTACCCCGTTTCCCATCCACACAGCTAAGTCCACACGGTCTGTCCCTAGACAAGACTACACGGCATTTCCCACAGGTACACGATGTGTTCTAGACGCGCTTCGCCGACCCGTGTTGCTAGTTACACGGACGGATACACGGCTCAACCTACAAGACATGTTCAATATACACACGGCGTGTACTCGAAGGATTACACCAACCTGGGTTGTTAGATACACGGTCGGGTCCCCAGGTCACACTACACGACGTGTTCTTCATTGACACAGCGTGTTCAAGAAATGACTACACTGGATCGTGTTTGTTAGTTACATGGTCAGGTCTTCGGGTCAACACTACACGGCATGTACAGAAGCTACACGACATGTTCGCCCCAAGCTCTCCCCTTCCCCGTGTCACCACCCACACGGTTTGTGACACGGGAAGAGACTACACGGCATGCACTTAGGGTACACAGCATGTACTCAAAAAGTTTTCCTTTCTTCCCAAACAGAAGAACATACGTGCCGTGTCTAAAGTACTACACGACGTGTATACTGGGTTTTCCAGACAGTATGCCTCAGAAACTTCCCCAAAACCCAGAAAATACTGAAAAACAACACCTAAGTGCCAAATTCTGGTCCTTGAGGGCCCATACTCCCCACGAATCAAAGTTTGACATCTTATCTGTGTTATAACATAATAAACAGTCAATGATCCACCAAATTCCGGTCAATGGGGGCCCATACTCCCCAAAAACCAAAGTTTGGTGTTCATTCTACAAACTGGCTCATACCAAATACCTTATCATATAACAGGTAGTTATCAAGCAGCTATCACAAAAGCATGCTTTTCTAGCACATCAACTATCACAACAACATGCAATTTATAATGCACCTACATGGCATGGAACTATGCATGGCATATGATTTCTAGCATGTGCCTAAATGATGCATGAGATGGAATAACCTCATTTCATCATGTTGCAACTAAATATAACCCATAGATAAAATATAAACAGCACAATCACAAGTGTGTCACCCAACGGTGAAATCATATCAACTATAAGTTGCAAAATCAGTAAAATTGCAATACGAGGTAAATTGGCTTTTCCCTGTACACGGGTTAGCCATGCTCGGGCATAGCTTATTACCAACTACTGTTCTCATCATATCCTTCACTAAGGCTCCAAATAGTAAGTCAAAGAAAATAACTCCTCTGATACCACTTTGTAACATCCCGGTTCCAGGTACCACTCCACGAGTGCCCCGAACCCGGTTCACCACGTGACCTCAAGCGCATTTCCCCAAACGACAGAGGCTACTGACTAGCAGTGAGGGCCCAGGTCTGATAGTGGGGAAACTATGCCCTCATTTGTCAAAGTCTAGCGTAGCAGAATATAAAATTAACATACAGTAATAGCGGAAGCAGTAAACCATACACAACTGAAATCAACAACTACAGTAGATATAACCAACTAGTATATAAAATGATGCAATATGCCTCAATTCTATGAAAACAACCAGAACATGTTATACCGTAAAACAATACAATGCAACTGAAGTACAAGTACAGGAAAGCAAAACAGAACAACCCGCGGCATCGTGAGCCAATGCTCGGTCCCATGCTCTCCTACACCCCAGCAGCAATCAAGTACTTGTATAGGGACCCTTTCCCTTATCTACACCTACAGAAACGTAATCTGTTTGGGCTAAAAAGCATGGCCCAAATAGGGTGTGAGAAATAAATTCTAGTAGGCACCCACCAAAGGCCTGTGCCCAACTGTGTGTAAGCATGCAACAACAGTGCGCAGTAATAAAATGCAATAAAGTAAGTAGTACTAAAAGTAACTAACTTAACCAGTTATATTGCCATTATAATATCCATTTAATCATTTAATTTAAAATACCACCACAGTGAATATTCTAAGTAAACACCCAAATGTCCTCAAACACGTAAACCCCTATCCTCAGGTAAAGAGTATCCAAACACAAGAATCTGTCCACAGGCATATGGATATTGCCCACAGGCATAAGTAGTGTCACCCACAGGCACAGAATCAACTGCCCATAGGCACGGAAGAAGTTTCCCACAGGCTAAGTAGTACACTGCCCACAGGCTAATCACAACACTGCCCTCAGGATAACAGGTAACCGGGCCATACCCAACATGTAAACAAGCAGTACACAAGAAATTCCTCTCAAGGAAATTCTACAATTTTTACTTTAAAGGCATACCCTTGGGTATCCTGGCCAAAAGGCTAAATAGAGGAACACACCCCGGGGGTGGTCCTAGATCCAAGCACTGATCCCAAAAATAGTTTTACAACTTTAATTAATCACCTATACAATTCTAGGTATTAAAATTAGCCACGGCCTCATCCACACAACACCCCAAATATGGGTTTGTAGCTCAAAAACACACAAAACGCACGATAGTTGGAAAATAATCACCAAGCCACCTACCTTAAACACCCACAAACGATATACGCGAACGATGCTTTCTGAAACGTCTAAGAATGTCGTAGATCTGAGGTAAAATAATTCTTGCTTAAACGCAAATAACTCCTGTTAGAGTAATAATTGGAAAGAATGGTTAAAGAGGAGTAGAGGGCTTACCCTGCGGTTCCAACGAGATCTTCCGAGGCGGAAACGGATTCCGAACGTGTGCTCGGTGGATCCTCGAAGATTTGGCCTTCCTCCCCCGAGATTTCTTCTTGTTCTAAGCCTTCCCTATAAACAGGGGAGGCTATTTCCCATTTTAAGCGAAAAAAACAAAGTACACGACGTGTACTTCCGAGTACACGGTGTGTAATTCCCATTTTTAAACTGTTCCTCTAGCGGCTTCCCGCTAGCGTGGCTCTGTTCATCTGCCAACATGACTACACGGCATGTCTCCTTGAGTACATGGTGCGTTCAGTCGCACAGTTGGCCACTGCCTTACTATTTGCCTGTCGACTGACTACACGGCGTGTAAGGGACCACTACATGGCATGTACTTGGTTCCTACACCCTTCATCGCCGACACAGCCACACGCCCTGTGTACTCATTCCACATGGCCAAAAGTACACGGCATGTGGACAAAGTACATGGCGTGTACTTTCCAAATTTGGGATTTTTCTCCCATTTTCCTTATTTTCTTAAAAACACTTAAGGAAAAGATAAAAGAAGAAGACCGTACCTCAGAACTAAGAACCAGGTTCTTATAGCTCACTAGGATAGTGGAATCCAAGAGGAGGAAGAGGAGGATTGATGCTTTGAGGTTGAGGAACAAAAGGGTAAGGTTGTTGGAAGTTACCAACACCTTGACCATATTGGAATTGGTTTGGGTTTTGATGAGGGTATTGAGGGGGATGAGAAATGGGATTCCCATATCTCAAGTTAGGGTTATATGTAGAAGGTAAGGGCTCAGAATGGGGTTGGTTTAATTTTATAACAAACTGACCTGATTGTTGAGGGTTGGGGTTCTACTGAGCATATACTACATTGAGCTCCATTGGTTCGGATGAATAAGAGGGATCCTCTTGAAGTTATGGACATGTATCAGTTGGATGAGATTGGGAGCTGCAGATTCCATAATTCTTGATAGGTCCAGGGAACAGAGATTGTGGAGAAGATGAGGTTGGGGCTTTGGAAGCCATAGCTAGTTGCCGCACAAAACCTGTAAGTTTACTCATCCACTCAGTCATCTTGTTTGGATCTATCGATTGTCTAACTTGGGCTTGTTTTACTTAAGCATGTTCTTGAGTATGGAATTTTTGTGTGTTTGTATCCATGTTTCTTTTTATATCTCTTGCATCTGCATGAGTTTTATCAAAAAGAGAACCACCTCTTGTGACATCAATGAGAGTTCTCTCTGTAGCCAATAACCCCTCATAGAAGTATTAGATCAATATTTGGTCAGGGATTTGGTGGTGCGGGTAGGTTGTGACAAGATTTTTGAACCTCTCCCAGTACACATGGAGTGATTCATTTGGGTATTGATGAATACCGCTTATTTCCTTTCAGATAGAAGAAGTACGAGAAGTAAGAAAGAATTTTTCTAAGAAAAGAGGCTTCATGTCATTCCATGTGGTTATGGTACTAGGAGGGAGGTAGTAGAGACATAACTTGGTAGAGTCATCTAAGTAAAAAGGGAATGCTTGAAGTTTGATTTGTTCCTCAGAAACCCCTTGAGGCTTTATGGTAGAGCACACCACTTGGAACTCTTTAAGGTGTAGATGGGGATCCTCACCGGCTAGCCCGTGGAAATGAGGTAGAAGATGAATCAAACCCGATTTGAGTTCGAAGTCAGCCTCTATGTTTGTATATTGAATACCAAGAGGTTAGTAATTCATATTAGGTGTAGCAAGCTCTTTGAGTTTTTGTTCCCTAGGATTGACCATTTCTAATTCAACTAGTTGGACGAGGACTAGAACTTGAATGAGTTGATTATCTCTTATGTTCCTTATAAGTTGGCGAAGTGTTCGCTCAATTTTAGGGTCAAAAAAATCTGAGGGATTTTTTGGGAGGGTACGAGGCATTTTGATAGATTTTGGAAGAAAAATGAAGATAGGTTTTTCTTTTCCCATTTATGATTTTTAAGAGAATATGAGTTTTTCTTTATTTTTTTCTTTTTATTTTTTTTAATTTTGTTTTGTTTTTTTACAATAACCAAAAAATGAATGACTACTTAATGTATCATCCCCGGTAAAGACGCCATTTTAAAGCACGGTTGATTATTTCTTATCAACCATTCAAGGTTCTGATGCTCTGCTTGTGTGTATAGTAGCACTTGGGTCAAATCCTCGGTGATGATACTTTTTAATAGTTGAATATTTTTAGTTGATTGTATTGTGATTGGGGGGTTTGTTTCAAGAGATTAATTGGAATTATTTATTGATTAAGATTTATTTAATACTTTGATAAATATTGGGGTGAGTTCATCATTAGTTAGTTAATCTTGTGATATCCTTGAGCTTTTCTTTATATTGCATTAAATTAACACCCATGTCACAAGTTGACATTGATTAGAATTCCAAAGTGTTAAGGCTTTAATCCAAGCCTTAACTTAACTTAGGGTTCTAATATTAATAATATCTTGTTTATGGTAGTGTATTTATGGTTCCAATAATCCATGGAAACCACTTGTTAAACAAAACAAGTCATTAATCCATGATATGTTAAGTCCAACATACACAATGTTAATTCAAAGAATACTCATCAAGAAAAAGCTCTCAATCGCTTAACATCCATAAATTATAACTCAAACCAATGATAGATTTACTCATCCATTTAAATGATTAGTAATTTGGTTTTAATGATTATGATTATAAATTAATAAGATAAGAAAAATAAAGGGATAAGAAAAGAGTGGTGCGTCGAACACACACACAAACGATGAAGAGAATTAAATACTGACTTTAGATTGAATGATAAAGAAAAATAAGGGAAGGGGATTAAACTGTATTTAAACTATTTTAAGACCCTTAATATTGTTTAACATAATGTGGATGAGAATAGTAAATTAATAATAAGAAACTTGCATTAAAATAGAATTACAAAAATAAAGACTTAAAAAATTACAATAATGAAGAACACAAAAGTAAATGAAAACAAAGATAGGAGGAAGGGTCTCTCTAGTTAAAACTTGAGTATGGAAGGTTCTCCCAATAATTTTTAAAATATTTGGTCATGCCAATTTATTCTCCTCTCTTCTGAAATTCCAACCCCTTTGAAAGGAGAGGAGGCGATGTATTTATAGCCCAAGGTGGTGGACTGTTTGCATTCCAAAACTACCCCTCCACTTGGCTCAACAATTTGGACATTCATACAGCTTAATCTCGAGATATCACCTTCTTAAATGTTTTATATAATAATGTTGGTCTACTACTCTCAAAATGTGGAGGCATTTGTACTTATGGATTCAAGGTTATGGTGGTTTTTATAAACAATGTTAAACTATCCATTTTTATCCATGCTTTTTAGATGGCCAAAATGTGAATGGATTTTTGAATAGGAATATGCCTTCAAATACAAATTCTTTATTAAACAAAGTATGCCTCCTATATATCCTATTTCATAATGAAAAATATCATAATGAGGTGATGAATAGATCATGAGAAATGTCATGAATAGTGTCCAGATTTTAATTCCCAGACAGAATGGTGGGCTGGAGTTCAAAGCATCAGTTGGGCCCCTTTTTATTGGAGTTGGGCCCTGAATTTCTTATACATAACTCCTTACAGTGTCCCCAGAACATTGTATGATAATAAAGGAATTTAAAATTATGGATTGAGCCCAGTAATTCAATCTTCATAGCTGGTCCAGTTTCATCACAAATTCTTTGGGTCTTCTTGTGTGGTCTATATCACCCTTAATATGGAATAATTGGCCCATGATCCCTTCTAATTAAATTTTTTATATTGAAATAGGAATCCTAAAAAACAATAACCATTCAATTTGGATCATTATGGTGATATTTATTATTAAAACATTAAATAGACTTGAATCTGGATGAATTCAAATAGTGCTCAAAAATTATATTTATTATTTAAACATTAATATTTCACACAAATTATGAACATTTCATATAAAATCAGTAAAGGGGGTATATAAAAATTTATTAAAATATTAATAACATAAAATCCCTTACACTTAGTTTTTTTCATGTCCTCGTGTGCAACAAATATAAAAACATGACAAAATCATTTTCACTCACCAACAAATATTAAAATTTTGTTTTCCCCACTCAGGGGAGGTTTAGAGTATTTCATTTAAACATAATGCATTCCACGTCAATTTGTTACAAAAATAATGTCCCAAAAACAATCTATTTTTTCATGCTCAAATTTAGAAATGGAAAATGGTGGCACACAAAACTTACTCCTCTCAAGATGATAAAATTGATTTATGGAGCTTCGCTCATTCACCATCCAAAAGTAAAAATATTTAGAGTTTGTAAGAGCTCTCAGCTTCCATTTCCAATCCTAAAGTGATCAAAAATCAAGAGGTATTTTTAATGGGTTTTTTCTGTGGCTATGGGATGGTAGTAATATAATGTCCAAGAGAGAGGAAAAAGAGGGTAAAACACCAACATGGAAAAAGCAATGCACATTATTTTGAAATGAGACATGAAAGGAACTAGAAACACATATTTATAAGGGAATGAAGATGTGAAATAAGACACAAAATAAGAAGGAAATATGAATGGAATGACAAGATGGAATATTTACAAAACACAAAACTTCTCCCAATGACATAAGAATATAATGCAAGTGTTCTTTTTTTTCTTTTTTTTCTTTTTTTTTGTATTTTTTAAAATTTGAACATGAAAAAGATCTCAAACTCATATCCCAACCCATGATTGATCTCCTCACGAAAATAATTGTAATAGTTATAACAAGATCAAAGGTTGAGGAAGAGTGATTCTTGACCCACCCAATACACAACCCATTCTTATTTTCATTTTTTTATTTGATTTTTTTGAACACTTTTCAATATCATTTGTACAAGATAAACATATATACATTCCCAAACCCCACTAAAGGACAACCTCTACCCCAAACTTAAATTTATTCTTGCCCTCAAGCATATGATAACATGGTGAAAATCAACAAAAGGGTACCCAAAATGAAATCCATTCACCCCACACTTAAATTTCAAAAAAAATTATGCAATGAAAATCCATGTTGATATTTGGTGGGATAAGGTATTGGGCTTGTAATGTGGATAACAAATAAAATGGCTCTAAGGGGGTTTCAAAAGGAGGATTAGTGTATGGTCAACGGGAGGCTATTTGGCTATTATAATTCTCATGGGGTTCAAAAAATGTCTCTATCATATTAATGCACACTAAGGTAGGAAATTCAGCTCGAAGGTCCACAAACTCAAGTCTCGCAAACGGGGGTGAAAAAAACACATTTTTAAAAGATGGCCATAGGCAACCTTGGCATGAAAGAAAATGTCATTCCTCATGCTTGGGAAAAATCATTTTCCAAATAAAAAATTGAGCATTCAGAATTTGTTAGTTTTGACACAATATTCTTTATCCAAATTTATAAAGAAACCACAAACATTTTTGATATGAAACCATGTATTTTGACTCCCCAAAATGGTTGGACAAAATATGAAAATTGGAAGGTGAGTAAGTGTGACTCTTAATTTTTCATATTGTTTTTAAATGATTTTTTTTTAGTTTTTAGGGACTGTTTTAGTTTTTTATAAAGACACACCCACACAAAAGAGAAAGGGAAAAATAAAATGGTTTGATAAAGAAAGTGGTAAAAAAATTAAAGATAGGGGAATAAGAAGAAATAGGGAGATAGAGATAGAAGGAGGAAGAAGAGTTAAAGGGAAAGAGGTTCCCCCTGGTTTGGATTTGGTGGGTCGCCATCTCTATCCAGTGGTGGGTCAACTGCGGAAGTTGGGCATCCAATGGAAGTTAATGTGGTTTTAGGATTGTGTGTCCTCTCATAGTGATACTTTAACTGATGTCTATTAACCATGAATGTCCTTTTTGAAGAGGGGTCTTGGACTTGCACTGCACCAAATGGGTAAACATGAGTAAAAATAATGGACCTTCCCAATGAGAATTAAGATTACCTGGGTGAAGCCGAAATCGAGAATTAAAGAACATTACCTTTTCACCTTCATGAAATACCTTTATCAAGATGTGTTTATCATGGAGTGCCTTGGATTTTTCTTTGTAGTGATTATAATTCTCATAGGAATCAAGTCAAAGCTCCTCCAATTCATCCAATTGCAACAGTCTTTCTTCACCAGATTTTTCATAATCAAAATTACAGGTTTTCACATCCCAAAAAACTTTTGTTGGATTTCAACTAGTAAGTGACATGATTTACCAAAAACTATCCTAAAAGGAGACATCCCAATGGGTGTTTTATAGGCAGTTCGATAAGCCCAAAGTGCTTCACCAAGTCTTTCAGGCCAGTCTATTCTAGTGGGTTTTACAATTCTCTCAAGCACCCTTTTCACTTCTCTACTAGAAAGTTCATCCATGCCATTTGTTTGGGGGTGATATAAAGTAGAAGTTTTATGTAAAACCCCATTCTTTTTTAAAAGATATTCCATGGTTTTATTACAAAAATGGGTTCCTAAGTCACTTATCAAGGCACGTGGTGTTCCAAATAGGTGGAAGATGTGTGTACTCAGGAACTCACTAATAGTATTTGAATAGTCCTTTCTAGTGGGTTTAGACTCAACCCACTTAGAAACATAATCAACTATAAGAAGAATGTATGATAATCCATTGGAAGGGGGGAATGGTCCTGTGAAATCGATTCCCCAAACATCGAAGATTTCACAGAAAATTAAAGGATTTTGGGGCATTTCATTTCTATTTGAAATTGTGCCAAACTTTTGGAAAATGGGACATCATTGATAGAACTCATGTGAGTCCTTGAAGAGTGAAGGTCAGAAGAATCCAGAGTCTAAGACCTTTCAGGAGGTCCTTTGTGGTCCAAAGTGGCCACCTCAAGAAAGTGAGTGACACAATTCTAAGATGGAGGAATGTTCATCTTCATCAACACATATCCTAATTACCATGTCATCCCCAGTTTTCCAAATTTTATTATCTTCCCAAAAATAGAATTTTGAATCACATTTTTGCTTCATTTTTTGTTCTTTTGAAAAAATTTCAGGAAAAATACCAGCAACCAAGTAGTTTACAATTGGGGCATACCATGGTAACTTTGGAGTGAGAGATGAAAGATGATCAGTGGGGAATTTAGGATCAATAATTTCTGATTTAGAAGGATTATAAATTCTACTCAAGTGATCATCCACAGGGTTTTCTTTTCCAGGTCTATCTTTGATTTTAAGGTCAAACTCTTGGAGCATTAGGATCCATCTTATTAGCCTCGGTTTGGAATCACTTTTCTTGAGTAAGAACTTTATAGAATAATGGTCTGTGAAGATCATGATTTTGGAACCTAAGATATAGGGATGGAATTTATCTAAGGTAAAAACCACTTCTAAAAGTTCCTTTTCAGTCACAGTGTAGTGATATTGAGTTTCATCTAAAGTTTTTGAGGCATAATAGATGACATGAAGAATCTTTTCTCTTCTTTGACCAAGAACAACCCCAACGGCTCTATCAGAAGCATCACACATCAACTCAAAGGGTAAGGAACAATCTAGGGTTTGGATTATCAGGGAAGATGTAAGAGCAACTTTGAGTTCAATGAAGGATATCTTGAAAACCTCATCGAAATGGAAAGTGACGTCATTTTGGAGAAACCGAGTGAGTGGGAGGGAAATCCTACTGAAGTTATGGATGAATCGCTGATAGAAACCAACATGATCGAGGAATGAACGGATGTCTCGAACAGAGGTGGGTTTAGGAAGTGATTGGATCACTTCAATTTTGGCAGGATCAACTTCAATACCATCTTGTGAAACTATGTGCCCTAGAATAATCCCATTTGCAACCATGAAGTGACATTTTTCAAAATTTAACACAAGGTTACACTTAACACACTTTTGAAGGACTAGAGAGAATGAATGAAAGCATGATTCAAATGAATCGCCATAAATGGTAAATTCATCCATGAAGACTTCCATGCAGTGTTCCATGAATTCAGAAAAGATACTCATCATACACCTCTGGAATGTTGCAGAAGTATTACAAATGCAAAAAGGCATTCTCTTATATGCATATGTTCCAAAGGGGCAAGTGAAAGTAGTCTTTTCTTGGTACTAAGGTGCGATTGGGATTTGGAAGTAGCCAGTGTATTCATCAAGAAAGAAATAGTGTGACTTTCTGATAATAGTTCTAGAATTTGGTCAATGAATGGAAGAGGATAGTGATCTTTTCGCATTTCAACATTCAATTTTCAGTAATCAATGTACATACACCATTTGTTCTTCACTCAAGTTATGAATACCTCCCCATGTTCATTTGTAACAATAGTTATCCCACCCTTTTTAGATACAACTTGAATTGGACTAACCCATTCACTCTCAGAAATTGGGTAGATAATACCAGCTTGAGGAAGCTTGGTGATCTCTTCCCTAACTACCTCAATTATGATTGGATTGAGTCTTCTTTGTGATTGTCTAATTGGTTTGGATGATTCCTCGAGATGGACGTGATGCATGAAAAGAGAAAGGTTGATTCCTGTTATGTCATATAGGGTCCAACCTAAGGCCTTTTTGTTTTCCTATAACACCTAAACAAGTTTGGACTCCTCAGTTTCGGTAAGTGAAGAAAAGATAATGACAGGATAAGAGTGATCATGGAAAAAGAATGCATATTTCAGGTGTTTAGGAAGAGGTTTCAGATTAGTCTCATCTTTCATTTGTGTATTAGATAACTTAGGAATGGAGGAAGGGACTTTAGTTGCTTCAAATTCATTTTCCTTAATATTGTCCAAGTTGGAGTAGTAGAGATCAAATTTGATGTGGGATTCAAGAGATTTTTCAAGTTTCTCTAGATTGATGGAGTCTGTGAATGAGAGGTCAACATCAACTTCACCATTTATAACTTGGTTAATCATGGTGCATATTTCACAATATCCTTTCTCATTAGAACGTGATGGAATGGGGTTCAATTGGTTCTCAGAAGTGTCCTCAGAAGCATGGATTGAGAATGCAGAGTGATCCTCAGATGGGTATCAGATGGCTTGGAAAATGTTGAACTTGACTAGTTGGTCACCAAATTCCATGGATAAGATGCTTGAATAGACATAAATTTTGGTTCTATCAGTCATGAGGAATGGTCTTCCTAGAATTAGGGGAGATCGATAAGAGTTCGTCTCACCTTCCATGTTAAGGAAATAGAAATCAGCAGGGAAGATAAGATCATTAACATGAAAAAGGACATCCTCAACTACTCCCTCAGGACTGGCTATGCTTCAATTGGATAACTGAATGAAAACACCCATTGGATGTAAGGGACCTAGACCAAGGTTGGAGAAGATGTATTTAGGCATGGAATTAATTGATATTCCTTGGTCTATGAGTGCATCATCAAAGTTGTAACTTCCAATTTGGCATGAAACTATAAAGTTCCCTATATCTTTACACTTTATGGGAATAGACTACTAGGTGGAAACATTTTCGAAGGTCCTAAGTTTCCTCTTATGAGTGCACAATTCCTTAAGAAACTTAGCGTACTTAGTGATTTGTTTTATGGCATCTAAGAGAGAAATGCTGACTTTAACACGTCTAAACATGTCAAGAATTTCAGGATTGGGTTCAAAGGACTTCCTTGGTTTAGAAACAGATTGAGGAAAAGGAATTGGGTTCCCAAGTGGAATGGAAGGAGGTCAGGGAATGGATTCAGATATCTTTTCATGTTTCTTTTCCTTTTTATTTTCTAGGTCAACATTTAAAGGGGAGTTGGAGGACTTATCTTGATTCATAGAAATTTTATTCCCTGATCTAAGTGAAATTGCACTTACATTACCCTTGGGGTTGGGTAATGGTTGAGCTGGGAGTTGGGAAGAATTTGATTGTTATTGCTGGCTCAGGTGGAATGCAAGTTGACTAGTTTGGGTTTTAATTTTTTTGAGGCTAGAACGGGTAAAGGAGGCAAGATCTTCTACAGCGCTTTCCTATGGTTTCTTGGAAGAAGTGGCTTGTCCCAGATTGGTATTACCTTGATTTTGGTTCTTGGGAAAGCAATTTTATTGGTTTGGGAATTGGGAAGGCTCACTAGGATAGTGGAATCCAAGAGGAGGAAGAGGATGATTGATCCTTTGAGGTTGAGGAACAAAAGGGTAAGGTTGTTGGAAGTTACCAACACGTTGACCATATTAGAATCAGTTTGGGTTTTGATAAGGGTATTGAGGGGGATGAGAAATGGGATTTCTATATCTCAAGTTAGGGTTATATGTAGAAGATAATGGCTTGGAATGGGGTTGGTTGAAGTTTCTAACAAACTGACCTGATTGTTAAGGGTTAGAATTCCACTGAGCATATACTACATTGAGCTCCATTGGTCTGGATGAATCAGAGGGATCCTCTTGAAGTTATGGACATGTGTCAGTTGGATGAGATGGGGAGCTGCACATTCCACAATTCTTGATAGGTCCAGGGAATAGATATTGTGGAGAAGATGAGGTTGGGGCTTTGGAAGCCACAACTAGTTGTCGCACAAGACCTATAAGTTCACTCATCCACTCAGTCATCTTGTTTGGATATATCGATTGACTATCTTGGGCTTGTTTGACTTAAGCATGTGCTCGAGTATGGAATTGTTGTGTGTTTCTATCCATGTTACTTATGAGATCTCTTGCAGCTGAAAGAGTTTTATCAACAAGAGCACCACCACTTGTGGCATCAATGAGAGTTCTCTCTGCAGCCAATAACCCCTCATAGAAGTATTAGATCAAGATTTGGTTAGAGATTTGGTGGTGTGGGAAGGTTGTAATAAGAATTTAGAACCTCTCCCAGTACTCATGGAGTGATTCATTTGGGTATTGACAAATAAAGCTAATTTCCTTTCAAATAGAAGTAGTACAAGAAGCAGGAAAGATTTTTTCTAAGAAAAGATGCTTCATGTCATTCCATGTGGTTATGGAACCCGGAGAGAGGTAGTAGAGCCATGAATTGGTGGAGTCAGCTAAGGAAAAAGGGAATTCTTGAAGTTTGGTTTGTTCTTTAGAAACCACTTGAGGATTCATGGTAGATCACACCAATTGTAACTCTTTAAGGTGGAGATGTGGATCCTCACCGGCTAGCCCATGGAAATGAGGTAGAAAATGAATCAAACCTGATTTGAGTTTGAAGTCAACTTCTATGTTTGGATATCGAATACCCAGAGGTTGGTAATTCTTATCAGGGGTGGCAAGTTCTTTTAGTGTTTGTTCCCTAGGATTTTCCATTTATAATTCAACTGGTTGGACGAGGATTGGTTCTTGAATGAGTTGATTATCTCTTATGTTCCTCCTAAGTTGGAGAAGTTCTCATGAAATTTCAAGGTCAAACAAATCTGAGTGATTGTTTGGGAGGCTACGGGGAATTCAGATAGATTTTGGAAGAAATAGGAAGATAGGTTTTTCTTTGTGTTCTTTTTCCGTTTATGATTTTTAAGAGAAGGCGAGTTTTTCTTTGTGTTTTTT
This sequence comes from Viscum album, assembly GCA_963277665.1. Taxonomy (NCBI): domain Eukaryota; kingdom Viridiplantae; phylum Streptophyta; class Magnoliopsida; order Santalales; family Viscaceae; genus Viscum; species Viscum album. The sequence continues at coordinate 1,400,210,982 of OY728152.1, forward strand.
TATTTATTTTTTAATTTTTTTTTATCTTTTTTACAATAACCAAAAACAAATGACTACTTAATACACCATCCTCGGCAACAACACCATTTGAAAGCATGTCCAATTGTCACGTATCGACCGTTCAAGGTTTCGATGCTCTACTAGTGTGTATAACAGCACTCGGGTTGAATCCTCAACGATGATACTTTTTAATACTTGAATGTTTTTAGTTGATTGTATTGTGATTGGGGGTTTTTTGTACAGCTTAATTGGAATGATTGACTGATTAAGATTGATTTAATAGTTTGATACATATTGGGGTCAGTTCATCATTAGGTAGTTAATCTTGTGATATCCTTGATCTTTGCTTTATATTGCATTAAATCAACACCCATGTCACAAGTTGATGTTGATTAGAATTCCCAAGTGTTAAGGATTTAATCATAGACTTAACTTAACTTAGGGTTCTAATATTAATCATATCTTTTTTATGGTAATGTATTTATGGTTCCAATATCCATGGAAACCACTCATTAAACAAAACAAGTCATTAATCCGTGACATGTTAAGTCCAATATACACAATGTTAATTCAAAGAGTACTAATCGAGCAAAAGCTCTCAATCGCTTAACGTACCTAAATTATAACTCACCCCAATGATAGATTTACTCATCCATTTAAATGATTAGTAATTTGGTTTTAATTATTATGATGATAAATTAACAAGATAATAAAAAGAAAGGGATAAGAAAATAGTGGTGCGTCGAACACACACACAAATGATGAAGGGAATTAAATACTGAATTTAGATTAAATGAGAAAGAAAAAGTAGGGAATAAGATTCAACTGTATTTAAAATATTTTAATACCATTAATATTTTTTAACAGGAGGTGTATGAGAATAGTAAATGAAGAATAATAAACTTGCATTAAAATAGAATTACAAAAACAAAGACTTGCAAAATTACAATAATGAACACAAAAGTAAATGAAAACAAAGAGAGGAGGAAGGGTATCTAAAGTGAAAACTTGAGTATGTAAGGTCCTACCAAGCCTTTGTAAAGGATTTGGTCATGAAAATTGATAATCCTATCTTCTGAAATGCCAACCCTTTTGAAAGGAGAGAAGGGGATGTATTTATAGCCCAAGGTGGTGGACTGTTTGCATTCCAAAACTACCCCTTCTCTAGGCTCGATGATTTGGACATCTAGACAGCCGAATCTCGAGCTATCACCTTCTTCAAAGTTATAGATAATAATTTTGGATGACTACTATCAAAATTTGGAGTCATATGGACTCATGGAACCAAAGTTATGGTAGTTTTCATAAACAATGTTAAACTATCCATTTCTATCCATGCTTTTTCGATGGCCAAAATGTGAATGGATTTTTGAATAGGAATATTACTTAAAATCCGAATGATTTATTTAAAAATGTATCCCACCTATATCTCTTATTTCACACTGAAAAATCTAAGCTTGAGGTGATGACTAGATCATAAATAGTGTCCAGATTTTAATTCCCAGACATAATGGTGGGTTGGACTTCAAAGCATCAGTTGGGTCCCTTTTTATTGGAGTTGGGCCCTGAAATTTTCATCCATAACTCCTTACATTGTCACATGAACATTGTAGGATAATAAAGGAATCTGTAATTATGGATTGAGCCCAGTAATTCAATCTTCATAGCTGGTCCAGTTTCATCACAAATTATTTCGGTCTTCTTGTGTGGTCCATATCACCCTTAATATGGAAGAATTGTCCCATAATCCCTTCTTATGAAATATTTTATATTGAAATAGGAATCCTAAAAAATAAGAACCATTAAATTTGGATTTGTATGGTGATAGTTATTATTAAAACATTAAACAGACTTGAATATGGATGAATTCAAATAGTGATTAAAAATTATATTTAATATTTAAACATTAATATTTCACACAAATTATAAAAATTTCATATAAAATCAGTAAAGGGAGTATATAAAAAGTTATGAAAATATTAATAACATCAACTGTCAATCTGACGCAATTGGGTGACTCGGTGCAGCAGTTAAGGAGATGGCGGCGGGGCGACCTGGTTCTTCCATTGAGGTAAAAAAATATTATAATCTGACAAATGCGGTAAACCCCCATCTAGTTTTGTGGAAGTTGAATGAGATTCCAATATAAGGAACTTTTCATCTCTGAAATATGTTGTTCCAGAGTGAATTTTGAAGAAAGGTGGAACTGCCCGGGTGATTGCAAATAAGGAATAAAATCTTGACAGGTTTAAGATTTGTGAGCACTCTGTTATTGTGAGGTTTATTCTGCCTGCTGGAGAAAGATTTAGGAAAACCGAGGATTTGGTTCAGAAGTTTAATTATGTATGGGGTCTTTTTGATTGTAAATGCACACCAATGGGTTGAGGATTTTTTCACATCATTTTTTTATCAGAGGATATGAAGCACATAACATGGTGGAATTGATCGATTAATTTAAAGTCATGTATGGTTATTATGGAATCCTAATATTTTGTTTGATATAGACTCTACTGTGGGAGTTCCTATGTAAATGGACAGGACAACTATGGTTTCCAAATTTGGTCATTATGTTAGGGTCCTGGTGAAGGTTGACATAAACTCTTTCTTGATTCATAATATTTTCTTGCCAACACTGGATGATGATATCTCTTTAAAAGTGGAGTATGAAAGACTACCAAACTTCTACCCAGACTATCAAATAATTGGTCATGGAAAGGATATCTTTCATAAAAAATGTGATTTTCTCCTTTTGTTCATTAAAAGGGCATCCTAAGATTGCTTGTAGGAGGAAATTAAGGAGGAAGTGGGACAAGGGTAAAAGGACTATAGAGGAACCAGACTATAGGAGTAGTGGAAATGGGAATCCTTCCAATGTTGTCCATGCATTCTATTCTAATGCAATGCAAGGGGAAACATATGATGCTTCTATTGGGGTTCAATTGAATCAACATGCAACTAAATCTGAGCCTATTCATCAGGTTGGTAGTTCTACCTTGATTGTTATGAAATGCTCTGGACAGGATATGAAGCACATTAGTGAGGTGGGGAAATTAGTTGATGAGGTTGTTGGTGCCGTGTCAGGGTAATCTCCCTTACAAACTGATGAGAAAGGTTGTATTGTGCAGCCATTAGTTGTATAATTTTTAAGATATGTTCCATTGGATGATGTGTCCAGGAAATCTAATGTTCAATATATCATATATTATCTTCAAGAGATTTAGAATGTCTTCAATTCTTTTGGAGTTTTTGGAAAATGGGGTAATGTCTCGAATGATAGAAGCGATAAGGAGTAGTAGATGGTCTTATAGGACACCACTCACCTCCGATCCACATGCAGTGGTGATCCTATTTCCTTTAAGGATGTCTTAAACTGTGGGTATATCCCCTAAAACCATGGGTATATCCTATACCCACGGTTTTAGGAACTGTGGCTGATGGAGGTGTGAGTATAGACCTATAACCACAGTTTCTATACAAACCGTGGGTATAGGTCCTAGAGATTATATAATACCCACTATTTAAACAAATCTATGGGTATAATTTATCCCGATAGATAACCTATACCCACAATTCTCCAAACCATGGGTATAGGTAGCTACCTGCATTTGGCAGCAGCTGCAATAACACCTCTTTCACCGGCTCTTGAACCTATAAATAAAATAAAATACATATTATACATTCAATTTAGTACAAATATTTTCAATTTATAATTCAAAAAACTTATTGTAATAATTTTCAAACCATATACAATACTAAAACATTCACATACATCCATAAAAGCAATCAATTCAAGTCATTAAACAACTTCCACAAGTCTCTTTCCTCTTAAGTTAAAAATGGAGGGGATCAATATCTCCCCCATCACCAATATCCTCATCCTCATCAATATCAAAAACATCATCATTAACATCAACAACATCCTCATCACCAACAACATAATCTGGAGCAACAACTGCACCATCTGGAGTAGTAACATCATCAACAGTATCATCAACATCATCATTGCCACCACCATTAGCTCTGTTGACACTAGGGCCCTCATTGGCATCAATAAAGGCATAATTTAAAGAGCACATTGATGAAATATATGAATCAATAGTAGTATCATCCTCTTATTAAATTTATTGAATTATAACTGACATATTTTTAGGAAGTGTTCGGTGATCATCTTACTTCTTTCACAGTCCTGTTTAATTCTTTCATACTCCTGTAAAGTTTTTTTTACCTCAGCTGCTTCTGCATGAGTGATTTATATCTTTAGGGTCTGGGAGGTTTGAAAGGATCTCGATGAGGACCAATACCTAGAGGGGATGATGTTTTCCCTGGTTGACATTAGACTCTCCCCTGGTGCTCCTCACCTCATACCTGACTCAAATGATCTTTTGGCCTGAAGTTGTCATCTTCTTTATCATCGAGGGCCTCCAAGGAATACTGTTGAAAATATAAATAAGATATTTAATTATGAATTTTATATAAATATTTGAAAATATAAATAAAAATAGTTATAATATTTTCTTGTGTTTGTGCATTTACTGCACTTCCTTCATTTTTCTTCTTACTCGAGCAAAATAATTTTTCTCGAGGCACATGACCTTCAATGACCAATACCGCTTACTGCAAATGACATTGATTAGTATAAACATATTCAAAATATGAACATTTTATAATCTTGAATAATAATAAAAGGGAACAACTTTTAAATGAATGAAAAATTCATAAATTTAAACATGTCATAAACATTGATGAAAATTTCATAAATAAAAGCTAATCATAAACATTGTATAATTTTAGCTACTCGTTATGAACATTCCATAAATATCATATATTATTTCATGCTGAAAATGGAAATAGAATCCAAGTGAACACTACCAACATTCATTGAAAATTAATATTACCACAGTAGAAAAATAAGCAAGAGGCTTTCTAAATCACATGAGGTAAGAAATGTTCCTCAAAGAGGAATTATAATGATTTGAAGAATAAGAAATCATAATATAATACATATAATATGTTTATAATTTTATGTAATTATTGAAATTAACATATTTAATATTGAAGAAAATATATAACTCATAGATTTGAATAAGAATATAGGAACTAATGATGTTGAGAAAGGTTCTAATAATTAATGTTAACATTTTAATTAGATGAAGGGAGGTGTCTCCTAATTCATCTAAGATATGGACACAATATCATATTTCCAAGGGGATTGTTTCATGTTAAAATATCATTATATATCATGTTTAAAAAAAATTATCTTATTGTTCAGTTTTTGATGCAAAGATACATTGTATCATGTTTAAAATTAACGTTTTTATGGTATATCATAATTATTTAATAGCATAATATGACACAAGTAAGAGATTTCCAATATCAAAAATTAATGATGAATAACAAAATAAGACATGAAAATATACATAGCTAACTAAGTAACAATATAAACGTAAATATTATTTATATCCATATTAAAGTAACTCGCTCTTCTTATGCTCGGGCATTGTAGTGTGCCCCAATATGTGTAGATACGTCATTGACTCTTTGTTCTTTTTGTTTTTTTCCTGATGCTTCCTAAAAAAATCAATACAAGTAATAAGAATTAAATTATATATGAAAAATATTAAAGATTGGGAATACCTTAAACTCATCATTCTTCCAATATGAGACCATCTTTTGATATTGAGTTTTTGGATGGTCGGGGAATATGGCTACACCCACTAAATCCGAACCAACTCTACTCCAACCAACATATAACTCATGCTTGTGTGATCTCCAAAACTCCCCAATATCCATCAACCTTGCAACCTTAGTAGCTTCACCATTAGGAAAGTTAAGTTGAATCTGCAATGAACATGTTAATTCATATAAATACAATAATAATATAGATATAAATTTATAAAATTTTCTTACCCATATCTACGCCCATGCTTTGTCTTTGATATCATTACATGGAGTGTGAGACCCCTAGTGTGGCGTTAGGGTTTCTGTGAGGAAGTTAAGTATCACACATCATGTGACCTCGGTCACACGGCGTGTGACCCATGTCTAGCACTTCAGTGTGTACCCGAGAAGGTACACAGGCACAGGCACGACCAGCCGTACACAAACATGACTAGTCAGACATGGACATGGCATGGAGTACACAGACTCGAGCATGCCATGTACTTAAGCATGAACACAGGCACATGCATGGGTCGTGATATACGGGTAGGACTTGGTGCCGAAGGGACACATCATGTACTACCAATACACGTCGTGTACCCCTTTAAAGAAGGCTTAAAGCCCTTTTCCTATTCAGCTTAGACAAGTTTTGTTAGGGAGTGTTCCCTTGATCCATTCCTTGGGGGGTAGTATGGAATCACATCCTACACATAGGATGTTGATCTCTTCAGTGGAACTTCTTGGATAGAGTTATTGGAATCCTTCCATGAGACCCAGAGTGAGATACTATATCATCATCTTTCCCTAAGTGGAGTTCCTGGTATCGTCGTGACTAACACTACGCGGACATCAATCCTCTACTTAGCAGGTTATTCCCGATTAAGTTGTTGATATACCCCATGGCCTTGAGTGTGATCCTTGTATGTGTATCATTCTCTTCAGACTTTCAGTGTATACAGCTTATGGTGAGACCTGATGAGTTGTACATCTCTGATGGATGCCATCAGTCTTATCTGACTCGTGGTGCATGTTCTCTCGGACGAGTGCTATGTGGAACTTTCGAGCAGGATTCCTGGACTAGAATTACGGTTGTGATTTTACTTTGAGATAATGTGTCTTTCTTGAGTATATCTGGATATTCTTATTATATGTGATATAGATATATACCTGTTTTGAGTTGACTGTTATTCTTGTTTTTATATGCTTAGTGATTTTGGGGTGTCCTGTTGGGCATTGTCATACTCACCCATGCATGGACTTTTCCCACACATGTTGTGTCTTATGCAGACGATCGACCTTTTAACAGAGTCCTAGAGGGACCAGGGCTAGATGAAGCATAGTGAGTCGGACTAACCGAGGTGTGTTCTGGTGGTTACCTTGAAAACTATCTCCTTATATACTTTTAGGTTGGAACTATTTTCAGACTCTGTAGTGGGCTGGTATTTGACCCTTTTTTCTTTCGGTACTTTTTGTCCTACTCTGACAGTGGGATTTAGATGTATGCATGCATGTTTTATGAGTTGTTTAACTTTTCAGCATTTGTATGGGCTTGGAGATATGTGTGTGTGTGTACAGGTACCTTAGCTTAAGGTATCCCATGTGAGTGATATGTCTACTCGACACTGGTCATTATCCTCTGGCCTATTGGAGGCGGGCTTGAGGCAGTCGCGACACGAGCCCCATTGGAACGGGTTGTGAAAACTTCCTCCTAGTTCATGCAATAGTTGCATGAATACACCGAACTTCCGACCGTTTCATCATATTAAATGTTTATTAATGATAGTCAATGTGGAAGGTAATCTTGAATGATAACAATTATCATTCGACCACCCAAACAATCATGCATAGTTGCATGGTATCACATACCATGCCTTACAATATAGCTAATGATTTTCAGGCGATCATCCACAAGATTTGTGGAGGTAGTGATGAGTTGCAAAAGACCAGAAGAATCTGACATGGCCACCAAAAAATGCTAAAACCACATCAAGTGATTGGGAAATCTCATAAGGTGTGTATAAAATATGCTACTTGTTTAACACAACACATTTATAAGCGGAAACATTAAGAGGTGGTGGGAGGGCAAGAGGACCAAGCGGGAGGGGTGAGAGTACCATGGAGATGGTGAAACAAGGGCTCCTGGGAGAGGCCATGGTCAGGGGGTGGGTGTGACATGCAGGTTGGCACGTCAGGGTGGGCATCGCGGTCATGGGTGGGCAAAGTTGGGATATATCTCTGATACCATGTAGAAGAAAAATAATCAAAATTTGTACGTGTAAATTAGGTCAGGTTATTTTTATCCATAAATGAAGAAGGAAAGATACGAGATGGTTCATAAATAAAAGTAAGACCATTAACTGGACAAACCTTTGACCATTAACCCATATATTAAATATCTCAATACCCTAATTAGTCAAGCACATACAAACATATGTATATACATATAGACACATGCACACAAAGATTCATTACTACAGAAACAACTTTTAACATCATTAGAAAAAGTCATCAATAGCATTTAAAAGGCGTCATTGATCTAAACGTCGTTAAAAGGAGAGTCCCTTTTTTCAGTGCTAAAAAACAATGATAAGTGCCCCTTTTGTCAATGCTAAAAAAAACGTTGATAAAAGGGGTCTTTTATCAACGTTTTTAGCGCTGATAAAGAACCTCTTTTATCACCACTAAAATAAAATCGCTATTAAAAGTCAAAAAAATAATTTTTTTTAAAAAAGTCTGCAAATTTTTAAAAAAAAATTGGGGCGGAGACCACCCCTTTTATCACCCCCCACCCTATGATTATTTTTAAATACATTTAGAAAATATGTTTTTTTTGTGTGATTTTTTAAATAAATAAATATATACATACATATATACAACATTCATACATATATATATATATATATTATATGTGTATTTATAAATATAATAATACATATTTTTTTATTTACATATATTATATATTAATATTTATATACATATATTAGAATATATAGATAATATATATCAGTTTGTTAATAGAAACACAAATATATATAGATACACACACGCACACACACACATTATATAGGTATATAAATAGTCATATATTTTTTATTTTAAATAAAATGGATATTGTTTTTTATTTAGATATGCTTTATATATTTTTAGAGATATTTTATATCTAAATATGTTTACATATTTATTTATAAAATTAAATTTTTATCTATAAATATATACAAATATGTATATATGTGTATATACTTAATTATAAATAACAGTACATTAAGAAAAATGACAAAATTTGAATGTCATAATATCCTTATGAGTGTAACCCTTAAAAATAAATTGAGTCTCTACTAAAAAAAGATAAGAAGACTCCCTTAAATGAGGTTGAAATTTCATCGAATGTTAAAAAATTGTGATACTATGACTAAAAACTTAGTTTTGGAGGCCTTTGGACCTTTTTTCCCTCGAAAAATATGATATGGGTTTCCCCAAGTCATTAGGGCATAGATCTTTTTGGGAGCTTTGATTTAATATGTGACAGAGCTCAAACGAACACTGTGATCAAAAGTTATGATCGTTTGAAATTTGAGTTACATTTTAAACTTATTTTAGATCTTTTATTAATTTGTTGATTTTTTTATCTTCAAGTTGTTATTAAATGACTATTACTCGATAATAATTAGCAAATTATTTTCTAAATTATTTTATAATTCATTTTTCACTAAATATCTTATATATTAAGTGTAAATGCGTATTTAGCCTTACAAAAATTTTATTTAATAAAATATATTATACATATCAATAAAAATATATTTTTATGTTAATATATGATTTGTAATGATTTGTAATTTTTTTATGAAATTTACCCTTTATCACCACTAGTAAACGTTGATAAAGACCCCAATTTATGATTGTTACTAAAAAACGATGATAAAGGGGTACCTTTCACAGGGTTAAAAAAAGCGCTGATAAAGGGGTGCTTTTAACAACACTTTTTTCATCGATGTTAAAAGAATCTTTTATCAGCGCTGATAAAGGTACCCCTTTAACAACACCTTTTTTAGTGATGTTAAAGGATGGCGCTGTAACTCCGAATGGCCTGAAGGCCTTTTTTTATTTTATTATAGATAATCCCCCTTTCAAGGGTTGAAGGGGAATCCATACATGACTCGTAGGCCCAAAACACAAGGTCTGACACGACCCGTAATACATGACCCGAAGGCCCAGAGGCATACCATGCCCGTACATGACCCGTAGACCCAGCCCACTAGAACTGCCCCTCCCTAGCTTCTGCATCATTGATCGCCTTTAGCTCCCCACCTGCATTGTTGATCGGCTAGTGTTGCCCCGTACAAATCTGCACAGTGCCTGGTCCCGATGGCGGTTGTCATACCCTCTCATTCTTTCAATCCGGTTAGCTCTGATTCTGGTGACTGCCTCTGTTGCTCTGGTCCTCTTCTGGGGTCTGCTCTGTTTGAGTTGGACTACTTCATGGTCTTCAATGGCCCGAAGGTCCTGTGGCCTGAAGGCCTTTGATGGTCTGAAGGCCCTTGAGACCCGTAGGCCCAAACCGATGGCCCGAAGGCCCAAATCGGGTGAATAGTTCTTGCTGCTACAGTACCGAATATTGCCTGCTACAGTACCCTCCGGAAATTCGCCTCCACCCGGTTTTGAACTTGGGTCTCTTGGATGTCAAGCAGGATCTCTTACCACTCAGGTACGGGCTCGTTGGCAGGATGGCGCTGCATAGAGATTTTTCAGTGGTAGTAAATACATACACGATACAATGAGAATAACCCAATTATATAAAGAAAGGAACACTAGATTTGGGTGGCCAATGGAAATTTAAATCACAATGTTCAACCTATGTAGTGGTGCATACGCCACATGATCCAAGGAGCTCATCAAATCATATATACATATGTACATGTGCAAGTTAAAAACAAGTGCTTATAAAGATTGGTTTTTATACTTGTTTTGAGTGATGAAAAGGGGAAAACTTTAAAAGTGCTGAAAAAATATTTTACACTTATAAAAATTGGGTTTTTATAGTAGTGCTAATGTCTTTATATATGTTATGCACATCTAGACTTGACATGCATGCATCTTATATTTTTTACTTATATGATTATATAACAATGTTCCTTGGATGGACTGATGTTTATGATTTATTATATAATTTTGATCACCGGTCTTCTATTTTTTTAGATGATGGTCCACAGTAGTTAGTCTTGACGGCATTAATGGTATAAAGAATCGATCTTTAAGCAGAAATGGTACGTTAGTAATATTTTCCAACTTTCGTGGACATGAGCTGACTCTATACAACCGGTCGGATAATATAATCAATTATTATAGAAAATATATAAAGTGGTTTATAGAATGAATTATAAAATAATAATTGGCAGCAATAAATGCAGTCTTTATTCTAGGGCAAACAAAGTCTTAATGGGCAGTTTTAGAAACGCGTATGCCTATAAAAAAGCGATTTTTTTCCCTATTCCCATAATTTCTGAACTTTTAAAATTAATGAAGATGCCACAACTTTATAATAAAATAAACTTTTACATGTAGAATGGCGAATACGAAAACAAAAGCATAATTTTAAAAGAAAAAAGCAAAACAAAGTCATATAAGGAAGAAAATTTTATATCTTAAAAAATGTTGGATGATAAAGGGAGAATTATTGAGGGTTGGTAACGAATTAAATATGATTTGTACAATATATATATTCTCACGCCAAGACATTCACATGCAATGGTAAACAAACACATAAATATTTTGATGTTTGCACAACCCGAAATAAGAAATTCAAAAAAAGAAGACACGATAAACAAGTTCAATTTAAATAGATGAGATTATGTATATTATAAACGCATTGATGTGCTTGATCGATTAAACATAAAAGAAAAAGGAAAATAATGAACACACATACTTACATGTTTTGACCCGCTTTAGATCTATGTCTATGACATAAACACAACGGACAAATTATTTATCATGCAATAAATCAAAAAGAAAAGGAACAAGCAAATAGCATACAACATAGAGTACTGGTGAAACCTTATCCCGGTAGCAACTGTGGTCATTACGGTCACTGAAGTTCCAAGTTCAAGTCTTCTTATGGTTAGACATTCACATAAGTAGTTACAATTGGGCTGTGCTCCTCTGTATCCAGGCATGTGTGTTTGAGGTGTGTGAGTTTAACTGGAAAATGATGGGTTCACCCACCTTTTATCCTTGAGGGGCGGGGGGGGGGGGGTCGTGAAAAGGGTCGGGGGCTTGGACCGTGAGGTCTGGTGTTCGACTCCCATTGGTTGCAGGTTTCAACTGAGGTAATTTCACAGTCTCACAATTTAAATGCTCGACAACACAATGTAGCGTGTGGAGCATGTTTTACCCAGCTTCTTCAGGGGTCACATTTGAGACGTGGGGTCCAGTACCCGCTTCAGTGGGGGGAGGGCTATGTCAGGAAGCGCCTGACTTGTATGAAGGGTTGAAGTTTATGTTGGGAGTTTGTTGTTATTTCTTATTATTTTATGTTTTTAAGAATTACCAACTCCCTTATCATTTTACGTGAAAATTTAGTTATTAAAACCTCTGTATTTTTATTATAATTTGAGTTGTAGTGGTCAGATTTTAAAAATTCTAATTTCATATGAAAAATAAAAAGTTTATTTAACTTTTATTCAACTATGATGAAGTCTAATTAAATCTCTATGATGGTCGCATTTTGGTCGGAACACGCTACATATTTTTGCTATAAACAATATTTTTATGCTTATTGTGTTAAGTTTTCTTTGGTTATTCATTTATAACTTGGGTTATATAGCTCGGATTCTTACAAAACTTGTTCTGTTGCAAAGCCAACACATTTATCTACTTTTAATTTTAATAAATGGAAGTCTGAATTTATTGTTTAAGTGGTGCGTCAAATGTCCAAAGATCATGCGGTGGTCATGGAATTCTTGATTTTTCAGAATTCAAAAACTTTTTTGTTTTTTTGATATCTCATTCAATTCACATTGCAATCGCTCAGTATTTGTTGGATTAGAAAGATAAGAAGGTTTTATACATTTCATTAAACTACATCAAAGTCTAAAAATGTTGTTTAGATACCTCAAAACTAGGCTGAATATCTGCAACAATATTATCATTTTTTGTACAGATGTCAGCTTATGTATTCCACGGATTTTTTTTTTAAATACGTTTTAAAAAAAAATATTTTTTTAAAAACGCACAGGTTAAAAATATTTTTAAAATTGCCCCTCAAAGGCGGCAGGCGCGATGCCGCCTTTGCGTTTCGGGGCAAAGGCGGCATCGCGCCTGCCGCCTTTGGCCTTTACCCGAAAGGCGGCATCCGCGATGCCGCCTTCCCCCTAAAAAAATTTAATTTTTTTTTGAAAATTTTTATTTTTTGTTTTGTTTTGTTTATATATATATATATATAAAACAAAAAATTTCAGCAGAATTTCTCTGCTACTAAATATCCAGCGGTACTGCCATTACAGCAGTCTGGATTCTGACAGAAACTCTCACCCAGACCTTCCTTTTATAAGATGGCTTGCCCTGGAAATCATTCTGCATTTTCGATGTAGGATTCAGGTTCTCTCTTTCCTGCGCAGTACATTCTGCATTTTCGATGTGAGATTCTGTTTCAAGTGCGTGACTTTGAAAGACAATAAAATATAAACTATAAGACCAATATAAATGAAATTTTAAATATTGATTAAACATATAAGAAATAATTGAAAACAAAAAGAATTTCCTTAAAAATGATGATGCAAAATAATTTATAAGGTTTCAAAACCGCTTACCTGAAATTTAAAAAAGTTTCAAGTACGTAAATTTGAAAGACTATAAAATATAAAATATAAAACGAATATAATTGAAACTTTAAAGATTGATTAAAGATATAAGAAATAGTTTAAAACAAAAAGAATTTCATAAAAAAGGTTGATAGAAAATAATTTATAACCTCTCAAAACCGCTTACGTGAAATTTAAAAATGTTTCAAGCACGCGAATTTGAGTGACTATAAAATATAAACTATAGAACAAATATAATTGAAACTTTAAACATTGATTAAACATATAATAAATAGTTGAAAACAAGAGGAATTTCATAAAAAATGTTAATGGAAAATAATTTATAAGCTCTCAAAACCGCCTACTTGAAACTTAAAAACGCTTCAAATACGTAAATTTGAACGAGTATAATTATATAAGTAATAATTAATAAGTAATAAGTAATAATTATAATGAATAATAATAATTAATATTTATATAACTTATTAATAATTAATAATTACTAATTACTAATTACTAACTAATTAATTATAATTATTAATTATATTACCAATTAACTAAATAATTAGTATATATATAATAATTAATAAGTAATAAGTAATAATTATTAATTATTAATTATAATAAATAATAATAATAATTAATATTTATATTACCAATTACTAATTAATAATTAATAATTAATAATTACTAATTAATTACTAATAATTATAATGAATAATAATAATAATTAATTACTAATAATTACAAATTAATTATTAATTAATTACTAATAATTATAATGAATAATAATAATAATTAATATTTATATTACTAATGAACTAATTAATAATTAATTTGTAATTAGTTAATTAGTAATATAAATATTAATTATTAATTAGTTAATTAGTAATATAAATATTAATTATTATTATTCATTATAATTATTAGTAATTAATTAGTTAATTGGTAATATAAATATTAATTATTATTATTCATTATATATGTAATAATTAATAAATAATAATTAATTAGTTAATTATTAATTAGTTAATTATTAATTATTAATTAATTACTAATAATTATTAATTAATTACTAATAATGATTAATTAATTACTAATAATTATTAGTTAATTATTATTAGTTAATTATTAATTAGTTAATTATTAATAATTGTTAATTAGTTAATTATTAATTAATTATTAATTAGTTAATTATTAATTAATTACTAATAATTATTAATTAATTACTAATAATGATTAATTAATTATTAATTAGTTAATTATTAATAATTATTAATTAGTTAATTATTATTAATTACTAATTAATTATTAATTAGTTAATTATTAATTAGTTAACTATTAATTAATTACTAATAATTATTAATTAATTACTAATAATGATTAATTAATTACTAATAATTATTAGTTAATTATTATTAATTAACTAATTAATAATTAACTAATAATAATTAACTAATAATTATTAGTAATAATTAGTAATATAAATATTAATTAACTAATTAATAATTAATTAATAATTATTAATTAACTAATTAATAATTAACTAATAATAATTATTAATTAACTAACTAATAATTAATTAACTAATTAATAATTATTAGTAATATAATTAATAATGATTAATTAATTATTAATTAATAATTATTAATGATTAATTAACTAATTTATAATTATTAATTAACTAATTAATAATTATTAAGTAACTAATTAATAATTATTAATTAAGTAATTAATAATTATTAGTAATATAATTAATAATGATTAATTAATTATTAATTAATTATTAATTAATAATTAATAATTAATAATTAATAATGATTAATTAATTATTAATTAATAATTATTAGTAATATAATTAATAATCATTTACTTAATTAGTAATATAATTAATAATTGTAACTAATTAATTAGTAATTAGTAATTAGTAATTATTAATTATTAATTATTAATTAGTAATTGGTAATATAAATATTAATTATTATTATTATTTATTATAATTAATAATTAATAATTATTACTTATTACTTATTAATTATTATATATATAATAATTATTTAGTTAATTGGTAATATAATTAATAATTATTACTAATTAATTAGTAATTAGTAATTAGTAATTATTAATTATTAATAAGTAATATAAATATTAATTATTATTATTCATTATAATTATTACTTATTACTTATTAATTATTACTTATTTAATAATACTCGTTCAAATTTACGTATTTGAAGTGTTTTTAAGTTTCAAGTAGGCGGTTTTGAGAGCTTATAAATTATTTTCCATTAACATTTTTTATGAAATTCCTTTTGTTTTCAACTATTTCTTATATGTTTAATCAATGTTTAAAGTTTCAATTATATTTGTTCTATAGTTTATATTTTATAGTCACTCAGTTTCACGTGCTTGAAACATTTTTAAATTTCAAGTAAGCGGTTTTGAGAGGTTATAAATTATTTTCTATCAATCTTTTTTATGAAAATCCTTTTGTTTTCAACTATTTCTTATATCTTTAATCAATCTTTAAAGTTTCAATTATATTCGTTTTATATTTTATATTTTATAGTCTTTCAAATTCACGTACTTGAAACTTTTTTAAATTTCAAGTAAGCGGTTTTGAAACCTTATAAATTATTTTGCATCATCATTTTTAAGGAAATTCTTTTTGATTTCAACTATTAATTATATGTTTAATCAATATTTAAAATTTCATTTATATTGGTCTTATAGTTTATATTTTATTGTCTTTCAAAGTCACGCACTTGAAACAGAATCCCACATCGGAAATGCAGAATGTACTGCGCAGGAAAGGGAGAACCTGAATCCCACATCGAAAATGCAGAATGATTTCCAGGGCAAGGCATCTTATAAAAGGGAGGTCTGGGTGAGAGTTTCTGTCAGAATCCAGACTGCTGTAATGGCAGTACCGCTGGATATTTAGTAGCAGAGAAATTCTGCTGAAAATTTTTGTTTTATTTATATATATATATATATATATATATATATATATAAACAAAACAAAAAATAAAAATAAAAAATTTCAAAAAAAAAATTAAAATTTTTTTAGGGGAAAGACGGCATCGCGGATACCGCCTTTCGGGTAAAGGCCAAAGGCGGCAGGCGCGATGCCGCCTTTGCCCCGAAACGCAAGGCGGCATCGCGCCTGCCGCCTTTGAGGGGCAATTTTAAAAATATTTTTAACCTGGGCGTTTTTTAAAAAATATTTTTTTTTAAAACGTATTTAAAAAAAAAATCCGTATTCCACTGTTTTTCAATCATATCTCATGCTATAGTTATTGAATTAATGAGCTTCTTGATTCATTTTAAATCACTTGAAGTTATATACATTTAAGTTTTCTGCATCTAAGGTTAATTATGTCGTTTAGATGAGCTAAAAATTAGCCAAAGCCTGAATTATCAGATTATTTCAGGTTTCTCTCTTAGATTTTCCACCTTACTGCATGTGATAATCACCTTATCGCATGTGATAACCACCCTACCGCATGAACACTGAACTTACCGCATGCGGTATCCAACTGACCGCACATAGTCAGTATACTTACACCAAGACAAGTGACCGCACACTGTTTTTACGATTAGTATGGTGACCGCATGAATTTTTATGCCTACCGCATGATATATTCCGAGGTGACCGCACCTTATTCACGCGGTCAGCATTCCAACCACACGTTGACGACACAGTAAGTATAGCGATCACAAGTTCACTTGGCATACACAGTTATTTCTTTCATTTGTTTATTTTTGTTAAAATTGAATTTTTATGCATGCTCTATTTTTGGTTATTTTTTATTATTTAGTTAACTGCATGTTTTTTTACAAGGCAATTGACTACATGTTTATTCTAAGTGTTTATTTTTTTTTCTTAATTTATAAAATTAATATATATTATATATAAGTCATGAGAAGTATTTTTATAATATTTTAATGTGTTTTAAAATGTTATTAAATGTATTCATTATTGTTACGTGTCTTTTGCATCATGTATTCAGGATATTTAGTATTTTATATTTCAAGTTATTTTTTTTTGACTAATTACTTTCTAAATTATTATTTAATGACATGGAACTTATTCAAATTGATTTTGTGGTATTTAATGTAGGATAATTAAATCCTTTAATTATTTACATGCTGCATTATATTAAAATGTATTTAATATTTGATTTTAAATAGTCAAATTAAATTATGATTTTTTTGGGATTGGCTTTTGAATTATTATTATCACTTAACGGGTAATTCAAATCAGTTTGAACTGGTCTTTAATTTTTGAATTGAAACATTTATTTGTTATGATCACTCTCGAAAATAATATTATATCTCCTTGATATTTATGTTATTTGAATTTGAATTATTTTACCCGACTCTAGATTGGTTTGTTAGTATTTTTAGATCCCATTGAAGGCATCATGAGACATTCGAAGGACACAATAATGATACCGAGACAAACTGCGAGTACACGAACCTTTTGAATCAAAGCTCAACATCGAACTTCGACGTCTAGTGCGATACTATGTTTCATCATCTGGACGATCTCTCAAAGTCTATACCTAATTTTCTATAACTACTACTGCCTTGAGGAGACATTCACATTGCTCGAGAACCAGTACTTGTGCTTTCATTGCTCATCTTCTACTACGTGGAAGGTAATCTTCAATGATAACGATTATCATTCAACCACCCCAACTATCATAAACAGTGACATGGCATCACACACCATGCCTTATGATATAACTAGTGATGTTCAGGCGATCATCCAAAAGATGTGTGGAGCTAGTGATGAGTTGTGGAAGATCTAAAGCACTACCATAGATCAACGCATATGCGGCGCCTGCTTTTATCACCGCTAAACAGAAAGTGCTGATAAAAGTCCTACCTTTGTCAGCGATAACTAAAATCATCGATAAATGTAACTTTTATCACCACTGATAAAGGTGTACCCTTTATCAGTGTTTTTTTAGTGCTGATAAATGTGGATCTTTATCAGCACTATTATTAGCATTGATAAAATATTTTAATAAAAAATATTATTAATTTATATAAAATTATCATATTTATATTCAAAAAATAATGTAAATTTATATACATTAATTAAAAAACACATGTTTATAATTAATATAAATATGATATATTAATATATATATTTTAATAATTCAGATATATATATATATATATATATATATAATGTTTTAAAAAAAGTATTTATAAAATTATAAATAAATAAATAGATACTTAAATAATTATAAAATTATAATACATATATTTAAATAATAAATATATTTAAATAATAAATTTTTTTATTATATTTATAATTATATATATTTATATATGACGCTATTTATGTTGCCGACGACTGTCCTTGTTCCGAGTAGGTTTGGCTTGCACTGATGTGCATCAACCACTCACCCCGATGTGGCTCCCTCTGTTCAAATCTGCTGAAGATGGTCGTGGTTCCGATAGCGGTTCTAGGTTGCGTTTCCAGATCTCTGCCTTTCGCTAGTGTTGTATTTGTGAAGGCTTCTGCTCCAGCGAGCGATCTTGATCTGATGCGATTTGATTCGCATAGATGCACGTCCGCGATTCACGTTGTTCCCCTCCTCCTGTCTCTGATAAGCTGTCGCCGGTAGCGGCTCTGGTTCATTTGGCTGGCAGTACTAAGGCTTCTGCTCATATAACGACCCTTGTCTTTATTACACACTTAAAACATGATTTATTACATAAATTTGCACTTAATACAACTCAGAAGATCGAGAGGTCTAGTGTATTTGAGGCTTGAGAACATTACTTGACAACTTAAAACATAAAATACAACATCTTTATTGAAAACTTCTTTTACAAGACCACAATATTCCTTCGTAGTTAGCATTGCATGAGATAACCATAGGACATACAAAAGAAAAAGGTGAGCTATAAAACCCAGTAAGGAAGTAAACAAGGCATATCATGAAGAATATAATACATGTTAGGCAATAGGCATATCAATGGATCATAAGAGAAAGATGAACATAAAGGCATGATATAACATGGTCATCATAACATGGAAATGTGACAACAACTTAAAACACTGCATCATAAACATAAAGGAATCAGGTAAACCCCTGTCCCAAAATGATGGAAAAAAGTCCCATAAAGGAATTAGGTAAACCCCTATCCCAACATGATGTATCATGATACTAAACATTACTCAATGTATTGGATCGCTATCAGGGTGCACCCTTCATAATCATTTCAATCTCATGCTTAAGTGTGTCACATAGATCATATAACATGGATTCATTCAACATCATGATTTATTTCACAATAAAGGAATGTGGAATACATACATGAAAGTCTATAATCAATAAGTATATGTGCATAAAGGTGAATACCCTTGATAGAGAAATGAGTATGCTATTCACTACACAATGATTTTGGCATGGAAAATCACGGTGCAATTTCGGCAGCCAAACGACGTGACATAAAAATGGTTGATGAGAGAGAAAGCGGTCTCTCATCAGATGTACATGAAATGGAGAGTAAGGGGGTCATATAAATACATGTCTCAACCCAAGGAATTTGGAAATAGAAGGCGTAACATAATAATGAAACTTGAAGAAAGAGGAGAAATGAAATAACTCTTACGAAATTTCGGCATGGTAACGTGTCACGACCCGTCCCTCGGGCCCATGCTGTGACTACCCCAAGCCCGCCTTCCATAGGCCAGGGATTGACGACTAGCACCAAAAAGGGGTATCCCTTAAACGGGAAGACATTGCCTTTTTAACCTGTACATACACATAGTCCAAGAACACAACAAGAAGCAACCACACAGACTAGAACACAATAAGATGCAACCACAAAGTAAAATGTTGTAGTAAAAGAGTACTGAAAGTAAAAAGGGGTCGGAATACAAGCCAAACTATAGAAGTACAAGTACGACTGGAAGTACAATACAACTGAAAGAAAAAGGAAAACAGCTACTGGGTCATCCTCCGAGGTTCTTACCTGTAGGGTAGGTACAGATCGCCTCCTCAGCACTCCACGTCCGTCAGTCTCCTCCACGTCACGTCGTGCCGAATGGTCCACCTCTGAGCACCATCCAGTCCTAGCCCCCTCAGCCTCGATCAACGTTGTACGTCATCTGCACCAGGCATGACAAGGTGCAGGCGAAGCCCGTGCAAGGGTGAGTATAATGATACTCAGTAGGGACCCCAATACCCCTGTAGGTCTCCTAAAGTTCCACAAAGGAAAAACCACAAAGCAAAACATCAAATCTACTTAGGTATATGCACATATATATATCTAAGTTATCAAGATATACTCATCTCATACACGAGGGAAGGACACCACATAGGTAACACCACAAAGGTAGAAGTACCACACGAGTAACACCACAAAGATAGAAGTACCACACAAAGTAACACCACGAAGACAATACCACAAAGGAAGAAGTACCACATAGGTAACACCATGAAGATAGACGTACCACACAGGTAACACCACGAAGACGAAACCACTAAGGTAGAAGTACAACACAAGTAACACCATGAAGCTAGAAGTACCACACATGTAACACCACGAAGATATAAGTACCACACATGTAACACCACAAAGCTAGAAGTACCACACAGGTAACACCACGAAGACGATACCACGAAGCTAGAAGTACCACACAGGCAACACCGCGAAGCTAGAAGTACCACACATGTAACACCATGAAGATAAAAGTACCACACAGGTAACACCACGAAGCTAGAAGTACCACACAGGTAACACCAAGAAGATATAAGTACCACACAGGTAACACCACGAAGATAGAAGTACCACACATGTAACACCACGAAGCTAGAAGTACCACACAGGTAACGCCATGAAGATAAAAGTACCCCACATGTAACCCCACAAAGACGATACCACGAAGGTAGAAGTACCTCACAGGTAACACCACGAAGCTAGAAGTACCACACATATAAAAGACTCAGCTCACAATCAGGTTTTCAGTGAAGTATAGAAGTATAGATGATTAGTCGCAAAGCTAGATCATGTTACTCTATCAAGAGGCAGTGCTGCTGACCATACAGAGTCTGACCCACACAAGATCGATAGGTACCAACCCCCACAATGACCCCCATAGGATCTGATCCGCCCAGGATTGATAGGTAACTAACCCCCAAAATGACCCACACAGGATCTGACTCACATAGGATCGATATGCGTTGACCCACACAGGATCGTTGAGCGCTGACCCACATAGGATCTAACCCACACATGATCGGTATGGTCTGATCCACATAGGATCGCTGAGCGCTGACCCACACAGGATCTGACCCACACAGGATCAGTGCTGACCCACATAGGATCGATCGGCCTTAACCTCTGTATGGTCTGTCTCCAACCTCCACCTCACTGCCAGCCACTGGATTCCCACTCAGAGTACGCTTGATTCTGGGAGAACCGCTCCTCAATCCATCAGTCATATTTCAACCAGCACAAAGTCTCACAAAGAAGTTACTCGATGATCTTTTAATTCATAAGGGTTCCAACTCAATAGACGACGCGTCAATCAGATGCCCGGTCTGTAAGTTATTAGAGTTTCCGTTCCGGGGGCCCGGTTGGATTCGAGTTTGATCCAACCTGGTCGTACTCCAACTTTATTCAAAACTCAAGTAGAGTATACTAAAAGGACCGTCTCGATCCAAGGATTCCTGTTCCATAGACAGTTCATCAAACGGACGCTCGGTTCTCAAGATATGGCCACAAAAGCGTATCTGGGTCCAGATGGCCCCGGGTCCGGTCTGACCCGGTCGGGCCGACCCGGTTCGGGTCGACCCGACCCGATCCAGGTCTGACCTGGTTGGCCTGGGCCGTGGCGGGCCTGGCCCGCTGGGCCATGGTCTGGCTTAGGCCGTGAAGGGGTGGTCCGGCCCAGAACGCTAGGTGCGGCCCAACCCGTGCTGGGTGCAGCCCGCTCGGAGCGGCCTGCAGTCGGGTGGCCCGCCGTGGTGGGGTTCGCCCTAACTGACACCCGAGAGGGGAGGTTCCCCTCGGTTTACCTGAATGGTCCAGCGGACCGTTCGGCTGGTGCACGGGACCCACCGGAGTGGTCTCGCTCGGCGCGACGTGGCCGACCCTCCTTCCAGCGGCGTGAAAACGCGCCACTCCTCCCACGGCCGACCAGTTGCCGACCACCTTGGTGCGCCGCTGCAGCCGACGGGCCATGACCTTCTCCTCTACCGGCGGTGCGGACACGCGCTGCCCTCTTCCACGCGGTGGGCCGGTGTGCCAGATGCCGCCTTCTTCCACGCGCCATCCCAGCTTTATTCAAAGCCCGAAAAAATATTACGTTCGCATATTCATGATCCTCGGGTCGAGATCTCCGCGTCCGTAAGTCGCGCTCAACGAGACGTCGTGTTTTTAGCGCGCTTAATTATTTGGTGTTGAAGAATGCATGAAGAACGTAGGAAAAGAATCAAGGTATAAGTGTGGATCGATGACCATGTTTGTTTGGCCATCGTCATCATGAATTAAGAATATTAAGAATCAACAAAAAGATTTAATCATACTTCAAATTAAAACCCCCTACCTCGATTGTCCGTTGGAGGTTTCGTGAGGAAGAAGACAAAGACGATGAAGACGCTGACATTCGTCGCTCCCGCAACACGCTCCCGATCCGAGCTCGTGCGTTTTCTTCGTCGGAGGTTTGTTCTTTGTTAGAGGATGCTCTCCAAAGCTCTCCCAAGCCTCCCATTGCCAACGATTTTCCCAACCTCAAGAATGGTGTGGAGCCAACTTAATAAATTAAGTTTATTAATTAAGCAATTAAAGTTGGCTCATTAAATTGTGGGGAACCAAGAGTTTCCCCACATTAAAGGGGAGTTTGGGTGGTCCCCACCACCAAGTATTCAAAATGGAGGTTTTAAGAAAATACAATAAAAGTTGTTGTTTTATTTTATTTTTATTCTTTTAACTCACCCATGAAAATCCAGAAAACTAACTTCCACCCTCAATCTACTGCGGTCGAGGTGAAGGTCTCCTTAAGAGAATATCGGCGCTGCAAGTTCAACGGTGTTCTCGAATTTTAATTCCGAGCACCGGTTCAAAAGTTACAAAACATCGCTTGCGCGTTTACTGAACATACCCGAAAAAAAGTTCGGAAAATTATTAACAATCACCTTTACCCGCGCTGGTCGAGGTTAGGCTCTACCCAAGTGAAACACGCTCCAACGAACCCAACGATACTCTCAGATTTCCAATCCGAGTTACCGTTTAAAAGTTATGAATTTTAAAATAAAATAATTTTCACTTAATTATTTTATTTACGGCCAAAAACTAACTTTCACTGGTGGCTTGCACCGGCCAATGTTAGTATCTGCCTAAAGAAAGCATACCCTCACGAGTTCAGCGGTGGTCTCAGATTTTTAATCTGAGATACCGTTTGTGAGGTATAAGTATTTAAAAAATAAAATAACTCTATTTAATTATTTTATTTATGGTTATGCCATTTTCGGTTTTTCTCATAGGAGGCCCACGTCGACTAAACTTAAGTCATGCATAGGGTAAACCCGCCATCCTGAGCGCAACAGTGCCCTCAGATTTCTAATCCGAGTAATCGTTTAAGAGTTATTCCACTTTTTCAGGAAAACTGCTTATGCGCGCTAATTAAAGCTTAACAAAACTTCGACGGATCATTCCGGGCACTCCGTGCCTCAGAATCGCACGCTGTCAGATTTCATGGTCACGAAATAATTCCATATAAAAAAAATTATACAGAATTTCTGGGACATTACATAACGGGTGTACATGAGAGGGATTAATGAAAGAGAAATAAGACTCTCATCATTCAAACATAATAAAGGCAGTATGAGGGAGGCGCGAAAACATACCTCATCATTTGTAATTGAAAAATAAAAGGGTAAAACAATAAAAGGAAACTTTGATAAAAAATGAGAAGGGAGGAAAGTGAGGATCTCTTACAAAAATTCAGCATGGTAATGAGTGTACATAAGGGGTCATAAGAGGGATAAATGAGAGTGAAAGGGGATCTCATCATTTATAAATCAAATGGGAACTATGTAGTATATTTAATAACATATCCCAACATAGGAATAAAAGAAATTAAATGACATGACATGAAAAGAATGCTTGATAAAAGAGGAGGGTGGAAGATCCCTTACATGGATGTGTGATTCCAAAGGCTTGGGAGAGGCTTTTTGGGAGCTCGGGGGTTCCTTGGGAGGACTCTAGGGAGTGGAGAGAAGAGTGAGGATGAGCTTCAAGGAGTTTTATTGAATAGGAATGAGTGATTGGGTGGGTTTATATTGGAAAGGTGAGGAAATTCTTTATTATTTTGGTTTTGGACCCTACACACTAAAATATTCAAAACCACAAACAATCCCATGGTTTTTCCCATGGTTTTTGGAAAAGGGGAGTGATAGACATTATTTTAAAAGGCTAATAGCTAAAGATATAAAAATATTTCCTTTGCTTATGTGGAGACGAGTCACACTTTCAAGGAAATGATTTTAAAATTTTAAAATATTTTATGTCTTGGAGGATTCACTAAGGCTTTATAAAATAAATCAAATAAACCTAAAATTATATTATTTTAAATAAAAACATATATTTGGCTGAAGATAACCTTTATATTATTTTATTATATCACTATTGGGTCATTTATGATGTCATAAAACACATATTTTAATTATACGGTATTTAATTTTTACCCAAAAATTTGACTGTCTCAAAAAATTATGAAAAAGTCACCATTGAATAATTTTGATGTCATGATTTTAAAAATAATATTAGTTTTATCTAAATAATTTTCTAAATATGTGAATTTTCACTTTTAAAATAAAAACCGACATTTATTGAAAATTGACGGGTTTTGACAAAAGAGTTTTAAAACCTTAATAAAAATTACTTTTGACTTCATAAAAATTACATAATAATTTATATTTTAAAAAATAAATTTAATAATAATATTTTATTAGAATATTATTTATTTTAAAAATCCATTAATTCATTAAAAATAGACTTCTTAATTGAATTTGAATATTAACCAAAAATACTATTTGTGCTTTATCGTATCAAAATATAATTTTCTTAAACTGATTAATTAACCAATTATAAAGTAAAAACAATAATAAATAAATATATTAATAATTTAAATTAAAGTAAAATATAAATATTCATACTATTAGAGTTACTTTGATTCTCTCTTTTTTTGTCAAATTATTTTTTTACTATTAATTATCCTATTTTCATTTTATCGCGATTTTTAAACCATAAGAGGGATAAATGAGAGTGAAAGGGGATCTCATCATTTATAAATCAAATGGAAACTATGTATTATATTTAATAACATATCCCAACATAGGAATAAAAGAAATTAAAAGACATGATATGAAAAGAATGCTTGATAAAAGGGGAGGGTGGAAGATCCCTTACATGGATGTGTGATTCCAAAGGCTTGAGAGAGGCTTCTTGGGATCTCGGGGGTGCCTTAGGAGGACTCTAGGGATTGGAGAGCAGAGTGAGTATGAGCTTCAAGGAGTTTTAGTGAAGAGGAATGAGTGTTTGAGTGGGTTTATATTGGAAAGGTGGGGAAATTCTTTATTATTTTGGTTTTGGACCCTACACACTAAAATATTCAAAACCACAAACAATCCCATGGTTTTTCCCATGGTTTTTGTAAAAGGGGAGTGATATAAATTATTTTAAAAGGATAATATCTGAATATATAAAAATATTTCCTTTTCTTATGTGTAGATGAGTCACACTTTCAAGGAAATGATTTTAAAATCTTAAAATATTTTATATGTTTTGGAGGATTCACTAAGGTTTTATAAAATAAATCAAATAAACATAAAATTATATTATTTTAAATAAAAACATATATTTGGACGTAGATTACCTTTATATTATTTTATTATATCACTATTGGGTCATTTGTGATGTCATAAAACACATATTTTAATTATATGATATTTAATTTTTACCCAAAAATTCGACTGTCTCAGAAAATTATGAAAAATTCACCATTGAATAATTTCAATGTCATGATTTTAAAAATAATATTACTTTTATCTAAATAATTTTCTAAATATGTGAATTTTTACTTTTAAAATAAAAACCGACGTTTATTGAAAATTGACGGGTTTTGACAAAAGAGTTTTAAAACCTTAATAAAAATTACTTTTGACTTCATAAAAATTACATAATCATTTATATTTTAAAAAATAAATTTAATAATAATATTTTATTAGAATATTATTTATTATAAAAATCCATTAATTCATTAAAAATAGACTTCTTAATTGAATTTGAATATTAACCAAAAATACTATTTGTGCTTTATAGTATCAAAATATAATTTTCTTAAACTGATTAATTAACCAATTATAAAGTAAAAAAAATAATAAATAAATATATTAATAATTTAAATGAAAGTAAAATATAAATATTCATACTATTAGAGTTACTTTGATTCTCTTTTTTTTTTGTCAAATTATTTTTTTACTATTAATTATCCTATTTTAATTTTATCGCGATTTTTAAATCATAAGAGGGATAAATGAGAGTGAAAGGGGATCTCATCATTTATAAATCAAATGGGAACTATGTATTATATTTAATAACATATCCCAACATAGTAATAAAAGAAATTAAAAGACATGATATGAAAAGAATGCTTGATAAAAGAGGATGGTGGAAGATCCCTTACATAGATGTGTGATTCCAAAGGCTTGAGAGAGGCTTCTTGGGAGCTCGGGGGTGCCTTAGGAGGACTCTAGGGAGTGGAGAGCAAAGTTAGTATGAGCTTCAATGAGTTTTAGTGAAGAGGAATGAGTGCTTGAGTGGGTTTATATTGGAAAGGTGGGGAAATTCTTTATTATTTTGGTTTTGGACCCTACACACTAAAATATTCAAAACCACAAACAATCCCATGGTTTTTCCCATGGTTTTTAGAAAAGGGAAGTGATATACATTAATTTAAAAGGATAAGATCTGAATATATAAAAATATTTCCTTTTCTTATGTGGAGATGAGTCACACTTTCAAGGAAATGATTTTAAAATCTTAAAATATTTTATATGTTTTGGAGGATTCACTAAGGCTTTATAAAATAAATCAAATAAACCTAAAATTATATTATTTTAAATAAAAACATATATTTGGACGTAGATTACCTTTATATTATTTTATTATATCACTATTGGGTCATTTGTGATGTCATAAATGTCACGACCCGTCCTCGGGGCCCGTGCCGTGACTACCCCAAGCCCGCCTTCCATAGGCCAGGGGCTGGCGACTAGCACCAAGGCGTAAATCCCAACAAAAAGGGAAGACATTGCCTTTGAAAAGTAAACAAGAACCACAGAGTAAGCAAGCGGAAAAGTAAACACTAAGTAAAAACTGTACAAGCTGTGCTGAAAGTAAAAGGGGCCGGAAATACAAGCCCAACTATAAAGTACAACTGAAAGGGGAAAAACAGCAACTGAAAAGCAAAAGCCGCTACGTCGAGCCGTCCTCTGGAAGTCCCACCTGAAGGGTGGGTACAGATAGCTCCACTGCTCCTTGGGTCCCGCCGTCCGCTCCAAGCACGTCCGCCTAGTGGTCCACCTCCAGGTACCGTCCTGCTCCGCACACCTCCCCCACGATCAGCGCTGTCCATCATCTGCAACCAACACAACGAAGCGTGGGCACGGCCCGTGCAAGGGTGAGTATAAGCTACTCAGTAGGGACCCCGAGACCCCCGAAGGACTCCTGAAATCCACAAAGGAAAGATACAATCATGAAGTAACATCTGACCCGACTTAGGTATATGCCCATACATATACCTAAGTCAACAATTCCCGTTCGGCTCCAACGTCCGAGCCCAAGCACAACCCAGTCCACACAGGAAAGCAAAACGTATACCCACACAGGATAGCACAACACAATCCACGAAGGAGAGTAAATAGTAAATCCACACAGGATAGCTCAACACAATCCACAAAGGAGAGTAACACAAGATTCAGCTCACACAGGTATACTTCTTCGGATGACGATAAAGATGATCACTGATCCATCTAAGTCGTCGGACCCACAAAGGATCGATAGGTACTAACCCCCCGCAGTGACCCACACATGATCAGACCCACACAGGATCGGGCCCACACAGGACCGGGCCCACGCAGAACCTGTAGATGCTGGCTCACACAGAACCGCTGAGCGCTGACCCACACAGGATCAGACCCACACAGGATCGGGCCCACACAGGACCGGGCCCACACAGGACCTGTAGCACTGATCCACGTAGGATCGTTGAGTGCCGTAGTCGTCGCAGTCCACTGAGGATCTCTGCACAGTCGTCGCCGCAGTCCACTGAGGATCTCTTCACGGTCATCGTCGGAGTCCACGGAGGATCTCTGCACAGTCGTCGCTGTCGAGGAAGCAGTCGCAGCCAGCTCTAGGGTTCCCGCACACAACAAGCTCGTTCGGGAGGGTCCGCTCCACGAGCCGAGAGGCTGATACATCAACTGACACAAAGTCCGAAGTTGATGTATCCAAAAGTTCCGTATCGTCAACAGGAACTCAACGTCGCAGACGGCGCGTCCATCGGACGCCCGGTCTGAGAGTTATTGGCTTTTTCGTCCGAGGGGCCCGGTTGGTTTTTAAGGCAAAACCAACCCGACCGTACTCCACCTGCATCCAAACCTCAGGCGGAGTATGCCAAAAGATCCTACTCACATAGAGGAAAACAAAAAAGCTGACGGCACGTCAATCGGACGTCCGTGGCTCAAGATATGAGCGTTTCTGCTCCGAGGGCCCGGTTGGTTTCGTGTACGAACCAACCCGGCCAAACTCAAAGTGTTCCGAAACCTTGAGTGCGATATACCTAAACGACCGTCTCGATCCAAGGATCGCGTTGCCGCTGATGGCGAGTCGTTTAGAGGCCCGTAGCTCAAGTTACTAGCATTTGAACGAAAACCGTCCGAAGACGGGGGGTCCGGGCCCAGGCAGACCCGGCCCGACCCCCCTGGGTCGGCCGAACCCGGTCCGGCCCGGTCTCACCCGGTCCGATCCGGTCTGGCCCGGTCCGACCCGGTCGGACCGGTCTGGCGCGGCCAGGGCCGGTCCAGCTCGGCTTGGCCGAGCGGCCGAGCGGCCCGACGCGGGGGGAGCCGCCGCCCCACGTGACACCCCCGCGGCACCCGCGGGGTGTCGGCCAGACAACCGGACGCGGCTGAATCCGCGCCCCGGGTGACGCGGGGGGGAGCCGCTGCCCCCGCGTGACACCCGCGGGACACCCGCGGGGTGTCTCCCTGGCGCCGGACGCGGCTTCAGCCGCGTCACGCAAGCGCCGCCACCGCGGCCGGTGCCGCGGCGGTCTCGTCCGGTGGCGCGCCGGGCGCCGGCGCCGCCGTGCCGGCGACCCGCGCTGCCGCCGGCTTCCGCGGGCCGCCGGAGTCGCTCCGGTGGCCCAATTTTTCTTCCCGTCTGCGCCGTTGCTCCTCTCGGGTTCCGTTCTTCACTGCGGGATCGTCAAACATCCGTTGCGGCACGTTCCGTCGTCGCCCGTCAAATCCGCACAAAAACGAAGAACGGCGGAGGGTCGTCGGGTCGTGTTCGTTTGGCCCGCACCCTCCGCGTTAGAGATAAACAACGGGAGGAACAAAAATTCAACACATGAATTCAACAATTTTAATAAATTTAAATTGTTCTTATGTCCGGGTTCTCCATTCTTAGACGGAAATAACACGGAAAAAAAGGGCAATTCCAGAAATAAAATCCCTACCTCGTCGGTCGTCGCGCGTGAGCGTTCTTCGCGGAATTGCTCGTCGCGGAAGGTGGAGATCGTCGCGTCGTCGCAGAAGGGCGTCGCGTCGTCGCGGAACACGACATTGAGTCGGCGAACTCAACGCACCATGAAACAACAGATTTAATTTAATTAATTAAATCCATGTTTTGGTAAAGAACCACGAAGGAGATTAAAAGGAAGGTCCGAGACTCTTACCTCAAGCAGCCGATCGAAGATCCGTCGCGGAGGAAGAGACGACGCAAAAGAACGTTGTCGGCGTCGCGGATCACGGCGTCGCGTCGTCGATTTCCTGGTTCGGCGTTCTTCACGTTCTTCGCGTTCTTCGCGAAGGAGGATGAAGGTTCAAGGATCCTCTCTCAACGAGTAATCCTCCAAAAGATTTTGGTTGGTCTTATTTTATTATTATGCCGACACACGAAAAGGGGTAAGTAACGACCCATCAATTCGTTGAATTAATTCAACGAAAGAAACAGCTCATTTAATTTACGAAATAAACCGCCCAATTAAATAGTCTGTTAAGAAAACAAGAAAACGCGTCAGTTGACTTTTATAATGATGGGTTTTCGCGGGTGCGTTATTTAGCGAAAAGAAACGGAGGGGCTCGTGCGGGACCCACCTCACAAATATCCTACCAAGGGGGTAGGATATTTCTGGATAGCATCCTATCTGGTTCAACTCAGTTAAGCCGCTATTAAGTGGCTTCAAGTGGCTTCCAAGTGACTTAAGTGAAATAAAATAAAGTTGTCGTAAAATTATTTTATTTCTTAACTTTAAGCCCGAAAATTAAAAACCACACCCGAGCAAACGCAACTCCGGAAGAGGCGTTTCTAAGCGAATACCGGCGCTGCGATTTCATCGGTGCCCTCAGAATTCGATTCTGGGCACCGGTTCAAAAGTTAGAAAAACCCGCTTGTCCGTTCACTGAACGTACCCGAGCCAAACTTCGGAAAATGATTCCGGGCACACCGGGTCTCGGAATCAGGTGCCGTCAGAAACTGCGTTCTTGCAAAATTCCAAAGAAAATTAAGACAAAAAATTTCCTTGAAATTTACGGGTCTTTACATTACTCCCACCTCAGGGCTTTACGTCCCCGTAAAGATACATCAAAACTAAGGAAACAAATGTGGATACTGAGCACGCATCTGAGCCTCCCGCTCCCATGTGCTCTCTTGGAGGTTCCCATGCTGCCATCTGATGCGCACAAGAGGAATAGATCGCCCACGTAGGACCCGCTCCTGTCGATCCTCTATCTCCACTGGGACCTCCGCAAAAGTCGCCCCATCATCCACGTCTATCTCCCCATAGTCAATGATGTGCGTCGGGTCGTGCATGTTTCTCCTCAGCTGAGATACGTGGAAGACGTCATGCACCCAGTGCAACTGAGGTGGTAGAGTCAGGCGATAAGCCACCTCGCCAATCCTGCTGATGACCTGGAATGGTCCAATGAAGCGTGGAGACAACTTTCCGCCTCAGCCAAATCTCCGTAAACCACGTCGAGGTGAGACCCGCAAGAAGACGTGGTCGCCATCCTCGAACTCTAGTGGCCTCCGCCTCCTGTCAGCATATGACTTCTGCTGGCTCTGAGCTGTCCTCATCCGCTCCTGGATGACCTGGACCTTCTCTGTCGTGGCCCGGACCATCTCTGGTCCCACAAGTGCTGACTCCCCAGGGTCTGTCCAGCACAAAGGAGATCTGCAAGGCCTTCCGTACAACGCCTCATAAGGTTCCATCCCGATGGTGGAGTGGTAGCTGTTGTTGTACGCGAACTCCACCAAGGGTAGGTGGTCCTCCCAGCTGCGACCAAAGTCGAGGACACATGCGCGGAGCATGTCCTCGAGAGTCTGAATGGTCCTCTCCGTCTGACCATCCGTCTGAGGGTGAAAGGCGGTGATCAGACGTAGCCACGTCCCGAACGCCTCCTGCAACCCCTTCCAAAGCCGGGAAGTAAAACGTGCGTCCCGATCGGAGACGATAGTCGATGGCACACCGTGAAGCCGTACAATCTCCTGAACGTAGAGACGCCCCAAGCTCTCCACTGAGCCCTGCTCTCGGATGGGTAAGAAGTGTGCCGACTTGGTGAGTCGGTCAACAATCACCCAAATGGAGTCGTGACCTCTGGAAGTGCGTGGAAGTCCAGTCACTAAGTACATAGATATCCCGTCCCACTTCCACTCCGGGACCTCCAAGGGCTGTACCAAGCCTGCTGGTACCTGGTGCTCTGCCTTCACCTGCTGGCAGGTGAGGCACCATGAAACGAACTCTGCCACAACCTTCTTCATGCCCGGCCACCAGTGCTGTCGTCTGAGATCCTGGTATATCTTCGCCACTCCAGGATGTACCACCAAAGGAGAAGTGTGAAACTCTCTCAGCACCTCCTCTCATAAAGTGAATGGTACCAAGGTACATCCTCTGAAAAGGACGTCGTGCTCTGCTCCAAGGGAGAAACCATCAGGTTCCTGTCCCGAGGATATCTGTGCACGCTGCGTCTCACAGTCAGCGTCCTCATGCTGTGCCTCTCTGACCCGCTGTAGAAGTGGAGGAGAGACGGTGAGAGACTGAAGGAAAGCTGCTCCGTCTCTATCCACGAAGGATATCTGCAAAGCAGCTAGCTGCTCTGTCACCTCCTCAAGTAGCTGGATGCCCGTCCTCCTGCTGAGGGCATCGGCTACCACGTTCCCCTTCCCAAGAGTATAGACTATCTCAAAGTCATAGTGATGGAGGAACTCAAGCCATCACCGCTATCTCAGGTTCAGGTCCTTCTGAGAGAAGATGTACCTGAGACTCTGGTGGTCAGAAAAGACTGTAAAGCGCTCGCCCATCAGATAGTGCCGCCATGTCTTCAGAGCGAAGACCACTGCTGCTAACTCCAGGTCATGGGCAGCGTAGTTCTGCTCATGCGGCCTCAACTGACGTGATCCGTAGGCAATCACGGCCCGCTCCTGCATCAGGACACACCCGAGTCCGGTCCCTGATGCATCGCAGTAGACTACGTATCCAACTCCCTCCTCAGGCAACCTCAAGATAGGTGCGCTGGCCAATCTCTGCCTCATCTCCTGGAAGCTCTTCTGACATCTGTTTGACCACAAAAAGGGTTTCCCCTTCTTCGTCAACGTTGAGAGTGGTGCCGCAACTCTGGAGAAGTCTGGCACGAACCTCCGGTAGTATCCAGCTAGACCCACGAAACTCCGCACCTCCGTCACGCTCCTGGGTGGCTCCCAAGCTAGCACTGCCTCGATCTTCGCGGGATCCACTGCAACTCCCGCCTTAGAAATGACGTGCCCCAAGAAGTGGACCTCATGTAACCAGAACTGGCACTTCGAGAGCTTTCCATAAAGCTGGTGCTCTCGGAGTGTGTCTAGTACAACTCGCAAGTGGTAGGCGTGCTCCTCCTCCGTCGTCGAGTACACCAAAATGTCGTCGATGAAGACCACGACAAATCGATCGAGGTATGGTTGGAAGATCCTGTTCATGAGGCTCATGAACACTACTGGAGCGTTGGTTACGCCGAAGGGCATAACCAAGAACTCATAGTGGCCATACCGACACCTGAAGGCCGTCTTCTGTACATCCTCGTCTCGAACTCTGAGATGATGATAGCCTGACCTGAGGTCTATCTTCGAGAACCACCGTTCCCCCTTGAGCTGGTCAAAGAGGTCATCAATCCTCGGTAGCGGATACTTGTTCCTCACTGTCACCTAGTTCAGTTGACGATAGTCGACACACAGTTGCAAGCTCCCGTCCGCCTTCTTGGCGAACAATATCGGGGAAGCCCAGGGTGAAACACTGGGTCGGATGAACCCCTTGCCCTGCAAGTCCTCCAACTATACCCGCAGCTCTCGAAGCTCAGCGGGGGCCATCCGATATGCTGGAGTGGATATCGGGGCTGTCCCGGGGTACAGATCAATATAAAAGTCTACCTCCCTGTGAGGAGGTATCCCTGGAACATCGTCGGGGAAGACGTCCGCATACTGATCCACCACTGCAGGAAAACTGGGACTCCACACGTCAAATCCTCCAAGGATGAGACTAGACAACTGATGGGTGATGGGCTGTCCTCTCCTCTGTGTGAGTCCATCCTGTGCTGCTAAGGCTCCCTTCTCGCTGGTGAAGGTGAACCTGCTCCCATCGGTGCGCACACATCGCACCTTGCGCCTAAAGCAGTCAATCTGAGCATGGATTGTAGATAACCAATCCATGCCCAAGATGACATCGTAAGGCCTCGACGCCGCTACAAGAAGATCCCAGCCGAAGCTCTCGCCTCCTAGAGTAAGCTCACACTGCCAGCACCAATGCGAAATCGTCTAGTCTGCTCCCGTAGGAGTCTCTAGCCGTAAGGATCGAGCCAACAGCTCTGTCGGAATCTCCGAGTTCCGAACAAGGGCAGCGGCTATGAAAGAGTGACTCGCTCCTGTGTCTATAAGAACTGCGGCAAGGGTGGAATAGACACAGATCGTACCTCGAATCATCTCTGGTGCGCCGTGGTCATAGGCCTCCACTGCCTGGAGCTGTGCCTGTCTCTGCCCGCCAGCTCCCTGTGGTCGGGGCGGGCCTCCTGGTGGTGGTGGTGGCAGAGCCTCAAAGCGTCGCCCACCACCTGCTGCTCGGCCAGCTCCTCTGCCTCGTCCACCTCCTCCCTACGGACCGCCACGGTCGACCCTATGCCTCTGCCTGGGTGGCCCCTCCACCGTCTGCTGCCCCTCGGTACGGCGGGTCGGGCAGTCACGAGCCATGTGGCCCTGCCCGCCGCACTCGTAGCACTGCCTGCCTCTCGGAAGACTGGATCTGCGCTGAGTGCCCTGCACTGCTGAGCCAGTGTCCCGAGGTCGTCTGCCGGAAGGTCTGGTCCGCCTGGAACCCTGAGTCATTCGTCGGCTACCCACTGCCGAAGACTCCACCACCTGCCGCCCTGCGGTAGGTCTCGCTGTAGACTCAGCCAGAAAGCTCTCGATCAGGAGGGCTCGCTCCAGTACTCCTGCCTGGGTCGGGATGCTGAGGGAGGTCAGCGATGCCCTGATCTCGTGTCTCAATCCCTGCTCGAAGGTCCGGGCCCGGAAGAAGGGGTCCCGTACCATGTCGGTCGAGTAGCGAGAAAGATCGGTGAACCTCGCCACATACTGGGCTACCGTCAAGCTGCCCTGCCGCAGCTGAAGAAGCTCCTGAATGCGCACCGCATGGAGGGTGGCCGGGACGAACTATGAGCGGAAGAGGCTCTCGAAGTCTGTCCAGATGAGGGAGGCCTCATCGTGTACCTAGAGCATCAAGATCCACCATCGACCTGCTACTGCGTGCAGTAGGCTCGCCGCGAGGATCACCATGATGTCTGCTGGTGTCCTCACTAGTCTGAAAACTCGGACGACCGCCTCCAGCCAGTCCTCGGCTGCCTGGGGGTCCGTCTCCCCACGAAACCTGGGTGGTCGCTGGCGCTGGAACTCATGCAGAGCTCCGAGGTGTCGTGCAGCGTCAGCTGCCAGTGCTGGAAGCATCGGGGCCTCGGCGGGTAAAGGTACCGCCGGTGCCTCTGTGGTCAACGGCCCCTGTACCAAGGCCTCGTTGCTCGGCGGGCTGTCATCGCGCTCTACTCTAGGAACCCTAGCTGGCTGCTGTCGTCGGGCCATCCTGAAAAGGAAACAAGTACGCCACGGTCAGAACAGTATACCTGGTGAGCTGACACAAGTAATCACAAAGAAAACTTGAAACACAAATGCAATCAATGTTTTCGTGCATTAAGTCGGAAATCAGAAGTCAGGGTCCTGGTGTACGGATACGTCGGCCGCCGCACCAACACTGGACTCCTTGGACTGATAACCACACTCAATACGCTAAACACTATTGCTTCACATAGAAGAAAGATTAGAGTCTGCGGTAGAACCGACCGCCTCTGATACCAATTTGTCACGACCCATCCTCGGGGCCCGTGCCATGACTACCCCAAGCCCGCCTTCCACAGGCCAGGGGCTGGCGACTAGCACCAAGGCGTAAATCCCAAAAAAAAGGGAAGGCATTGCCTTTGAAAAGTAAACAAGAACCATAGAGTAAGAAAACAGAAAAGTAAACACTAAGTAAAAACTGTACAAGCTGTGCTGAAAGTAAAAGGGACCGGAAATACAAGCCCAACTGTAAAGTACAACTGAAAGGGGAAAAACAGCAACTGAAAAGCAAAAGCCGCTACGTCGAGCCGTCCTCTGGAAGTCCCACCTGAAGGGTGGGTACAGATAGCTCCATTGCTCCTCGGGTCCCGCCGTCCGCTCCAAGCACGTCCGCCTAGTGGTCTACCTCCAGGTACCGTCCTACTCCGCACACCTCCCCCACGATCAGCGTTGTCCGTCATCTGCAACCAACACAACGAAGTGCGGGCATGACCCGTGCAGGGGTGAGTATAAGCTACTCAGTAGGGACCCCGAGACCCCCGAAGGTCTCCCGAAATCCACAAAGGAAATATACAATCATGAAGTAACATCTGACCCGGCTTAGGTATATTCCCATACATACACCTAAGTCATCAATTCTTGTTCGGCTCCAACGTCCGAGCCCAAGCACAACCCAGTCCACACAGGAAAGAAAAACGTATACCCACACAGGATAGAACAACACAATCCACGAAGGAGAGTAATTAGTAAATCCACACAGGATAGCTCAACACAATCCACAAAGGAGAGTAACACAAGATTCAGCTCACACAGGTATACTTCTTCAGATGACGATAAAGATGATCACTGATCCATCTAAGTCGTCGGACCCACAAAGGATCGATAGGTACTAACCCCCGTAGTGACCCACACAGGATCAGACCCACACAGGATCGGGCCCACACAGGACCGGGCCCACGCAGGACCTGTAGGCGCTGGCTCACACAGAACCGCTGAGCGCTGACCCACACAGGATCAGACCCACACAGGATCGGGCCCACACAGGACCGGGCCCACACAGGACCTGTAGCATTGATCCACGTAGGATCACTGAGTGCCGTAGTCATCGCAGTCCACTGAGGATCTCTACACAGTCGTCGCCGCAGTCCACTGAGGATCTCTGCACGGTCGTCGTCGGAGTCCACGGAGGATCTCTGCACAGTCGTCGCTCTCGAGGAAGCAGTCGCAGTCAGCTCTAGGGTTCCCGCACACAGCAAGCTCGTTCGGGAGGGTCCGCTCCACGAGCCGAGAGGCTGATACATCAACTGACACAAAGTCCGAAGTTGATGTATCCAAAAGATCCGTATCGTCAACAGGAACTCAACGTCGCAGACGACGCGTCAATCGGACACCCGGTCTGAGAGTTATTGGCTTTTTCGTCCCAGGGGCCCAGTTGGTTTTTAAGGCAAAACCAACCCGACCGTACTCCACCTACGTCTAAACCTCGGGTGGAGTATGCCAAAAGATCAGTCTCACATAGAGGAAAACAACAAAACTGACGGCACGTCAATCAGACGTCCGTGGCTCAAGATATGAGCGTTTCCGCTCCGAGGGCCCGGTTGGTTTCGTGTACGAACCAACCTGGACGAACTCAAAGTGTTCCGAAACCATGAGTGCGATATACCGAAACGACCGTCTCGATCCGAGGATCATGTTTCCGCTGACGGCGAGTCGTTTGGAGGCCCGTAGCTCAAGTTACGATCATTTTAACGAAAACCATCCGAAGACGGGGGGTCCGGGCCCGGGCCGACCCGGCCCGACCCCCCTGGGTCGGCCGAACCCGGTCCGGCCCAGTCCGACCCGGTCCGACCCGGTCGGACTGGTCTGGCTCGGCCAGGGCCGGTCCAGCTCGGCTTGGCCGAGCGACCCGACGCGGGGGGAGCCGCCGACCCGCGTGACACCCCCGCGGCACCCGTGGGGTGTCGGCCAGACAACCGGACGCGGCTGAAGCCGCATCCCGGGTGACGCGGGGGGGAGCCGCCGCCCCCGCGTGACACTCGCGGGGTGTCTCCCTGGCGCCGGACGCGGCTTCAGCCGCGTCCCGCGAGCACCGCCGCCGTGGCCGGTGCCGCGGCGGTCTCGTCCGGCGGCGCACCGGGCACCGCCGCCTCCGGGCGCCGGCGCCGCCATGCCGGCGACCCGCGCCGCCGCCGGAGTCACTCCGGTGGCCCAATTTTTCTTCCCGTCTGCGCCGTTGCTCCTCCCGGGTTCCGTTCTTCACTGCGGGATCGTCAAACATCCGTTGCGGCACGTTCCGTTGTCGCCTGTCAAATCCGCACAAAAACGAAGAACGACGGAGGGTCGTCGGGCCGTGTTCATTTGGACCGCACCCTCCACATTAGAGATAAACAGCGGGAGGAACAAAAATTCAACACATGAATTCAACAATTTTAATAAATTAAAATTGTTCTTATGTCCGGGTTCTCCATTCTTAGACGGAAATAACACGGAAAAAAGGGCAATTCCAGAAATAAAATCCCTACCTCGTTGGTCGTCGCGCGTGAGCGTTCTTCGCGGAATTGCTCGTCGCGGAAGGTGGAGATCGTCGCGTCGTCGCGGAAGGGCGTCGCGTCGTCGCGGAACACGACGTTGAGTCGGTGAACTCAACGCACCATGAAACAAAAAATTTAATTTAATTAATTAAATCCGTGTTTTGGTAAAGAACCACGAAGGAGATTAAAAGGAAGGTCCTAGACTCTTACCTCAAGCAGCCGATTGAAGATCCGTCGCGGAGGAAGAGACGTCGCAGAAGAACGTTGTCGGCGTCGCGGATCACGGCGTCGCGTCGTCGATTTTCGGGTTTGGCGTTCTTCGCGTTCTTCGTGTTCTTCGCGTTCTTCGCGAAGGAGGATGAAGATTCAAGGATCCTCTCTCAACGAGTAATCCTCCAAAAGATTTTGGTTGGTCTTATTTTATTATTATGCCAACACACGAAAAGGGGTAAGTAACGACCCATCAATTCATTGAATTAATTCAATGAAAGAAACAGCTCATTTAATTTACGAAATAAACCGCCCAATTAAATGGTCTGTTAAGAAAACAAGAAAACGCGTCAGTTGACTTTTATAATGACTGGTTTTCGCGGGTGCGTTATTTAGCGGAAAGAAACGGCGGGGCTCGTGCGGGCCCCACCTCACAAATATCCTACCAAGGGGGTAGGATATTTCTGGATAGAATCCTATTTGGTTCAACTCAGTTAAGCCTCTATTAAGTGGCTTCAAGTGGCTTCCAAGTGACTTAAGTGAAATAAAATAAAGTTGTCGTAAAATTATTTTATTTCTTAACTTTAAGCCCGAAAATTAAAAACCACACTTGAGCAAACGCAACTCTGAAAGAGGTGTTTCTAAGCGAATACCGGCGCTGTGATTTCATCAGTGCCCTCAGAATTTGATTCCGGGCACCGGTTCAAAAGTTAGAAAAACCCGCTCGTCCGTTCACTGAACGTACCCGAGCCAAACTTCGGAAAATGATTCCGGGCACACCGGGCCTCGGAATCAGGTGCCGTCAGAAACTGCGTTCTTGAAAAATTCCAAAGAAAATTAAGAAAAAAAAAATTTCCTTGAAATTTACGGGTCTTTACAATAAAACACATATTTTAATTATATGATATTTAATTTTTACTCAAAAATTCGACTATCTCAGAAAATTATGAAAAATTCACCATTGAATAATTTCAATGTCATGATTTTAAAAATAATATTACTTTTATCTAAATAATTTTCTAAATATGTGAATTTTCACTTTTAAAATAAAAACCGACATTTATTGAAAATTGACAGGTTTTGACAAAAGAGTTTTAAAACCTTAATAAAAATTACTTTTGAATTCATAAAAATTACAAAATAATTTATATTTTAAAAAATAAATTTAATAATAATATTTTATTAGAATATTATTTATTTAAAAAATCCATTAATTAATTAAAAATATACTTCTTATTTGAATTTGAATATTAACCAAAAATACTATTTGTGCTTTATCGTATCAAAATATAATTTTCTTAAATTGATTAATTAACCAATTATAAAGTAAAAACAATAATAAATAAATATATTAATAATTTAAATGAAAGGAAAATATAAATATTCATACTATTAGAGTTACTTTGATTCTTTCTTTTTTTCTCAATTTTTTTACTATTAATTATCCTATTTTCCTTTTATCGCGATTATTAATATTTACTACAATTACTAATCACATTTTTAAAATATTAAGTTGAAATTATTAGCTAATATTAATTATGATTATTCAAAATATGGAATAAATTTTATCAACATGAATTTAATTTAATATAAAATCCGTAGGTATTATGGAAAAAAGTTTTATGAAAATTATATTTTTAAGGAAAATATGAGTTCACTTTAACTCTATAACTACTAATATTAATTTTATTATTTTCAATTCATAAATATAGATATATAATATTAATAGTTCATTTAGTTCATTTATCATTAGGGGTTATTTTAATTGATTAAAATGGTTATACATTATGCATTTTAAAACAGTTTTCAAAAAAATGCATTTATAATCCTAAAAATAAACTTATAATAAAATCTAGTATAAATATGATTTACATGTAATTAATTTAATTAAATATAATTAAATAATAATTATGATACCTTGAAATAAAATTAATTTTATATATGTTTTAGAAAATAATTATAATAAATAAATAAAAATCATTTTTAATGAAAACATATTTTAGAAAGAAAAAAGACATTACCAAAATTTGAATGAATAATTAATAATCATTTATTAATATATTTCTGACATATATATTTCATAAATTATAAAATACTAATCATATATTAAAATTTAATGTAAACGTTAAAATGATCATATTTAAATAATCATTTTTTTGTTTATGTTCAGTTTTGTGTGTTACATAGGCTATTGAACATAATTTTCTATTTTAAAAACTCGGGTCATTACATTCTCTCCCTCTTTAATAAATCGCGTCCTCACAATTTAAACATTAACTCAGTTCTTCCTATTTCGATCTATTGTCTAGAATAATGGGAAAAATTAAGTATGAGTATTTCAAAACTATTAAACACTTAAACAGGAATCCAATGACATTAAAGGGATAACTTATAAATTATATTTATCTCCTTAACTTATGAATTTCTAGGATTCGATCTAAGTTATCCACGATCTACTTCCTAACGTATATTATTATTAGTTTTTTTTGTTCCCTTAATAACAGTCCATACTAAGATTATGAATTTACCAAAGTATATCCCCTGGGGGTGTCGAACCAAGAGTTCAGCAAGACCCGTTGTTGTGCACCCGTTCCCGTTCCAGTCTAGCTCAAAGCAGTGTTTTCAGGTCTTACCCTTAGATACATATGTGCCAAAGCCACCTCTACTTGTTTGTATCTAGACAGAGATGTATTTTCTTGATAAAACACTTACTCCATACTCACCAAAATTTAGGGATTCTTTTCTTATACTTAGTCTTACCCCTAAGGGTTTCACAAGGGTTTTCTAATCCTAATCCAAAAAATAAGTAAACATATCCTTTGATACAAACTATATCGACCCTGGTCTTTATTACACACTTAAACATGATTTATTACATAAACTTTTACTTTATAAAACCTAGAAGATAGATAGGTCTAGAGTCTTTGGGGATTAGAAACAATACATGACAACTTAAGACATAAAATACAACATCTTTATTGAAAACTTCTTTTACATGACCACAACATTCCTTCGTACTTAGAATTGAATGATATAACTTGAGTACATACATAAGAAAAGGGTGAGCTATAAAGCCTAGTAAAGGAGTAAAAAATTTATAACACAAAGAATGCAATACATTTCAGGCAATAGACATATCAATGGATCATAATAGAAACATGAACATAAAGGCATAATATAACGTGATCATCATAACACGGAAATGTGGAAACAAATTAAAACACTGCATCATAAACATAAAGGAATCTGTTAAACCCTTACCCCAAAATGATGTATCATGATACTAAACATTACCCAATTCATTGGAGTGCTATCAGGGCCCACCCTTCATAATCATTTCAATCTCATACTTGAGTGTGCCACATAGATCATATAACATGGATTCATTCAACATAATAATTTATTCCGTGATAAAGAAATGTGGAATACATACATTAAAGTCTATAATCAATAAGTATATGTGACTAAATGTGAAAAACCTTGATAAATAAATGGTCATGGTATTCACTACATGATGATTTTGGTATGGAAAATCGCGGTTTAATTTCGGCAGCCTAACATTGTGACATAAAAATTCATAAAAATGGTTGATGAAAGAGAAAGGGGTTTATAATAATATATAAATGAAATTTATAGTAATAGGTTCATATGAATACATTTCCCAACACAAGTAATTTGTAAATATAATGCGTAACATAATAAAGAAACTTGAAGAAAGAGGAGAAATGGAATAACTCTTATGAAATTTCGGCATGGCAATAGGTGTACATGGGAGGGATTAATGAGAGATAAATAGGTCTTTAATCATTAAAACATAATAATTTAAGTACGGGGGAGGTAAGAAAACACACCCCATTATTTTTAATTGAAAAATAAAAGGGTATAAAAATATAAGGAAGCTTGGACAAAAAATGAGAAAGGAAGGAAAGTGAGGATCCCTTACGAAAATTCTGCATGGTAACAGGTGTACATAAGGGTTAATAGGAGGGATAAATGAGAGTGAAAGGGGATCTCACAATTTATACATCAAATTTAAATTAATGAGGATATTTAATAACATATCCCAATATAGGAATAAAATAAATTAAAAGACATCACATGAAAAGAATGCTTGATAAAAGAGGAGGGTGGAAGATCCCTTATTTGGA
Organism: Viscum album; assembly: GCA_963277665.1. Taxonomy (NCBI): domain Eukaryota; kingdom Viridiplantae; phylum Streptophyta; class Magnoliopsida; order Santalales; family Viscaceae; genus Viscum; species Viscum album. Next base: position 1,400,253,990 of record OY728152.1, read on the forward strand.
TGTGTGATTCCAAAGGATTGGTAGAGGCTTATTGAAAGCTTGGTGGAGAATTTGGAGGACTTTATAGAGTGGAGAGTAGAGTGAGGACTAGCTTTAAGGAGTTCGAGTGAAGAGGAATGGGTGCTTGGGTGGGTTTACATAGGAAAGGTGGGGGAATTCCTTATTATTTTGCTTTTGGACCCTATACACTAAAATATTCAAAACCACACACCATCCCATTTTTTTGACCATGGTTTCAAGAAAGGGGATTGGTATAAATTATTTTAAAAGTATAAGGGACGAATATATTAAAATATTTACCTTTCTTATGTGGAGGTGAGTCACACTTTCAAGGAAATGATTTTAAAAATCTTAAAATATTTTATATGTCTTGGAGGATTCACTAAGGATTTATAAGATCAATCAAATAAACCTAAAATTATATTATTTTAAAGGTAAAAATATATTTTTCCAAATATAACCTTTATATTATTTTATTACATCACTATTGGGTCATTTATGATGTCATAAAACACATTTTATTTATACGGTATTTAATTTTTACCCAAAAATTAAACTATCTCAGAAAATTATGAAAAAACCACCTTTGGATAATTTCGATGTCCAGATTCTAAAAATAATATTATTTTTATATAAATAATTTTCTAAATATGTGAATTTTTACTTTTAAAATAAAAACTGACATTTATTGAAAATTGATGGGTTTTGACAAAAACAGTTTTAAAACTGTAATAAAAATTACTTTTGACTTCATAAAAATTACACAATCATTTATATTTAATAAAATTAATTTAATAATAATATTTTATTAGAATATTATTTATTTCAAAAATCCATTAATTCAGTAAAAATATATTTCTTAATTGAATTTGAATATTAACCAAAACTACTATTTGTGCTTTATCATATCAATATATATATATTTTTTAAACTGATTAATTAAAAAATTATAAATTTAAAACAATAATAAATAAATATATTAATAATTTAAATTTAAATTAAATATAAATATTCATACTATTAGAGTTACTTTTATTCTCTCTTTTTTTGTCAAATTGTTTTTTTACCGTTAATTATCCTATTTTCCTTTTATTATGGTTATTAATATTTACTATAGTTAATAATCATATTATTGAAATATTAAGTTGAAATTATTATCTAATATTAATTATGATGATTCAAAATATGGAATACATTTTATCAACAAGAATTTAATTTAATATAAAATCCATAGGTATTATGGAAAATAGTTTTCTCAAAATTACATTTTTAAGGAAAATATGAGTTCACTTTAACTCTATAACTACTAATATTAATTTTATTATTTTAAATTAATAAAGATAGATATATAATATTAATATTTCATTCAGTTCATTTATCATTAGGGTTTATTTTAATTAATTAAAAAGGTTATACATTATGCATTTTAAACCAGTTTTCAGAAAAATGCATTTTTAATCCTAAAAATAAACTTATAATAAAATCCAGTATAAATACGATTTACATGTAATTAATTGAATTAAATATAATTAAATAATAATTATGATACCTTTAATTCAAATTAATTTTATATATGTTCTAGAAGATAATTATAATAAATAAATAATTTTTTTTAATGAAAACATATTTTAAAAAGCAAAAAGTCCTTACTGAAATTTGATTGAATAATTAATAATCATTTATTAATATATTCATGACATATATATATCATAAATTAGATAATACTAATCACTTCTTAAAATTTAATGTAAACATTAAAATGGTCATATTTAAATAATCATTGTTTTTTAGGTTTAGTTTTGTGTGTTGCATAGGCTATCAAACATAATTTTCTATTTAAAAGCTCAAGTCATAACATTCTTCCCCCTTTAATAAATTGCGTCCTCTCAATTTAAACAATAAATAAGTTCTTCCTATTTCCATATTTTTTTGAGAATAATGGGAAAAATTATGGATGAGTATTTCAAAACTATTAAACACTTAAACATGAATCTAATGGCATTAAAGGTATAACTTATAAATTACATTTATCTCCTTTACTTATGAATTTATAGGTTTTGATCTAAGTTATCCACGATCTACTTCCTAACGTATAATCTTATGGGATTTTTTTATTCCCTTAATAGTGGTTCATACTAAGCTTATGAATTTACCAAAGCATATCCCCTGAGAGTGTCAAACCAAGAGTGCAGAAAGACCTATTGTAGTGCACCAGTTCTCGTTCGAGTCTAGCTCAAAGTGGTGTTTTCGGGTTTTACCCATAGATATATCTCTTTGAGATCCACCTCAACTTGTTCATATCCAGGCAAGGATGTATTTTCTTGATAAACCACTTACTCTATATTGAACAAAATTTAGGGATTCTTTTCTTATACATAGTCTTATACCTAAGGCTTTCACTTGGGTTTTCTAATCATAATCCCAAAAATAACTAAACCTATCCTTTGATACCAACTATAATGACCTTGGTCTTTATTATACACCTAAACATGATTTATTACATAAACATTCACTTAATATAACCCAAAATATAGAGAGGTATAATGTATTTAGGGATTAGGAACATTACATGAAAACTTAAGACATAAAATACAACATCTTTATTGAAAACTTATTTTACACGACCACAATATTGCTTCGTACTTAGCATTGGATGAGATAACTTGAGAACATACATAAGAAAAAGATAAGCTATTAAGCCCAATAAGGGAGTAAAAAGGTATAACATGAAGAATAAAATACATGTTAGGAAATAGGAATATTAATATATCATAATAGAATCATGAACATAAAGGCATGATATAACATGATCATTATAACATGGAAATGTGGAAAGAACTTAAAACACTGCATCATAAACATAAAGGAATCTGGTAAACCCCCGTCCCAACATGATGGAAAAAATTCCTATAAAGGAATCAGGTAAACCCCTATACTAACATGACATATCATGATACTAAACATTACCCATTGTATTGGAGTGCTATCAGGGTGCACCCTTTATAATCATTTTAATATCACGATTAAGTGTTCCACATAGATCATATAACATGAATTCATTCAAAATCATAATTTATTCTATGATAAAGGAATGTGGAATACATACATGAAATTATACAATAAATAAGTATATGTGCATAAAGTTGAATACATTTTATATAGAAATGGTCATGGCATTCACTACACGATGATTTTGGCATGGAAAATTGAAGTACAATTTTGACAGCTTAACAGCGTGACATAAAAATTCATAAAAATAGTTGTTGAGAGAGAAAGGGGTCTCACATCATATATAAATGGAATGTAAAATAAGGGGTTTATATAAATACATGTCCAAACATAAGGAATTTTGAAATAGAAGGTGTAACATAATAAAGAAACTCAAAGAAAGTGGAGAAATGGAATAACTCTTACGAAATTTCGGCATGGTAACAGGTGTATATGGGAGGGATTAATGAGAGAGAAATAGGTCTATAATCATTGAAAAATAATAAGGGAAGTATGGGGGAGGTTATAAAACATACTCCATAATTTTTAATTGAAAAATAAAAGGGTATAACAATATAAGGAAACCTAGGCATAAAATGAGAAAGGATGGAAAGTGAGGGTCCCTTACAAAAATTCAGCATGGTAACGAGTGTACATAAGGATTCATAAGAGGGATAAAAGATATTTAAAGGGGATATAATCATTTATAAATAAATTTATGAGTAAGGAGGATATTTAATAACATATCCCAACATAGTAATAAAAGAAATTAAAAGACATAACATGAAAAGAATGCTTGATAAAAGAGGAGGGTGGAAGATCCCTTACATGGATGTGTGATTCCAAAGGCTTGGGAGAGGCTTCTTGGAAGCTTGGGGGTGCCTTGGGAGGACTATAGGGAGTGTAGATAAGAGATAGGATGAGATTAAAGGAGTTTTAGTGAAGAGTAATGGGTACTTCAGTGGGTTTATATAGGAAAGCTGGGAGAATTCTTTATTATTTTGGTTTTGGACCCTACACACTAAAATATTTAAAAACACAAACCAACCCATGGTTTTTGCCCATGGTTTTTGAAAAAGAGAGTGTTATAAATTATTTTAAAAGGATAATGGCCAAATATATTAAAATATTTTCTTTTCTTATGGGGAGGTGAGTCACACTTTCTTGGAAATGATTTTAAAATCTTAAAATATTTTATATGTCTTAGAGGATTCACTAAGGCTTTATAAAAAAACAAAATAAACCTAAAATTATATTATTTTAAATTAAAACATATAATTTTCTGAATATAACCTTTATATTATTTTATTACATCACTATTTTGTCATTTATGATGTCATAAAACACATATTTTATTTATACAGTATTTAATTTTTACCCAAAAATTCGACTATCTCAGAAAATTATGAAAAATTCACCGTTGGATAATTTCTATGTCCAGATTCCAAAAATAATATTAGTTTTATCTAAATAATTTTTTAAATATGTGAATTTTTACTTTAAAAATTAAAACTGGTATTTATTGAAAATTGACGAGTTTTGACAAAAACAGTTTTAAAACCTTAATAAAAATTACTTTTGACTTCATAAAAATTAAATAATCATTTATATTTAAGAAAATTAATTTAATAATAATATTTTATTATAATATTATTTATTTCAAAAATACATAAATTCATTAAAAATATATTTCTTAATTGAATTAGAATATTAACCAAAAATACTATTTGTGCTTTATCGTATCAAAATATATTTTTTAAACAGATTAATTAACAAATTATAAAGTAAAAACAATAATAAATAAATATATTAATAATTTAAATTAAAATTAAATATTAATTTTCATACTATTATAGTTACTTTGATTCTCTCTATTTTTTTTTTCAAATTATGTTTTTACCATTAATTATCCTATTTTCCTTTTATCGTGATTATTAATATTTACTACTGTTATTAATCATATTATTCAAATATTAATTTTAAATTATTATCTAATATTAATTTTCATGATTAAAAATATGGAATAAATTTTGTCAACATGAATTTAATTTAATATAAAATTCACAGATATTATAAAAAACAACTTTTCGAAATTTACATTTTCAATGAAAATATGAGTTCACTTTAACTCTATGACTATAAATATTAATTTTATTATTTTTAATTAATAAATATAGATATATAATATTAATATTTCATTTAGTTCATTTATCATTAGGGGTTATATTAATTAATTAAAATGGTTATACATTATGCATTTTAAACCAGTTTTCAGAAAAATGCATTTTTAATCCTAAAAATAAACTTATAATAAAATCCAGTATAAATATTATTTACATGTAATTAATTGAATTAAATAAAATTAAATAATAATTATGATACCTTGAAATAAAATTAATTTTATATATTTTCTAGAAAATAATTATAATAAATAAATAAAAATTATTTTTATGGAAAACATATTTTGAAAAACAAAAATACATTACCAAAATTTGATTGAATAATTAATAATAATTTATTAATATATTTATGACATATATATTTCATAATATATATAATACTAATAATACCTTAAAATTTAATGTAAACATTAAAATGGACATATTTAAATAATCATTGTTTTTTTAGGTTCAGTTTTCTGTATTACATAGGCTATCAAACATAATTTTCTATTTTAAAAATTCAGGTCGTTACATTCTTTACCCCTTTAATAAATTGTGTACTCGAAATTTAAAAATTAACTTAGTTCTTCCTATTTCCATCTATTTTCTAGAATAATGAGAAAAATTAAGGATGAGTATTTCAAATCTATTAAACACTTAAACATGAATCTAATGAAATTAAAGGGATAACTTATAAATTACATTTATCACCTTAACTTATGAATTTATAGGTTTCGATCTAAGTTATCCATGATCTTCTTCCTAATGTATATTCTTATAGGATTTTTTGTTCCCTTAATAATGGTTCATACTAAGCTTATGAATTTACAAATAATATCCCTTGGGAGTGTCAAACCAAGAGTGTAGAAAGACCCGTTGTCATGCACCAGTTCCCATTTGAGTCTATCTCAAGTGGTGTTTTCGGGTTTTATCCCTAGATACATCTGTGCCACAACCACCTCTTCTTTCTCATATCCAGACAGGGTTGCATTTTATTGATAAACCCATTACTATATACTCACCAAAATTTAGGGATTCTTTTCTTATACTTAGTCTTATCCCTAAGGCTTTTACTAGGGTTTTCTAATCCTAATCCCAAAAATAACTAAACCCATCCTTTGATACCAACTATAATGCCCCTGGAATTTATTACATACTTAAACATGATTTATTACATAAACTTGGACTTAATAAAACCCAGAATATTGAGAGGTCTAGTGTCTTTGGGGCTTAAGAACACTTCATGACAACTTAAGACATAAAATACAACATCTTTATTGAAAACTTCTTTTATATGACCACAACATTCCTTCGTACTTAGTATTGCATGGGATAACCGGAGGACATATATAAGAAAAGGGTGAGCTATAAAGCCCAGTAAGGGAGTAAACATGGCATAACATGAAGAATAAAATACATGTTAGTAAATAGGAATATCAATGGATCATAAGAGAAACATGAACATAAAGGCATGATATAACAGGATCATCATAACATGGAAATGTGGCAACAACTTAAAACACAGTATCATAAACATAAAGGAATCGGGTAAACCTCTATCCTAACATGATGGAAAAAAGTATGATAAAAAAATAAAGTAAACCCCTATCCCAACATGACATATCATGATACTAAATATTACCAAATGCATTAGATCAATATCATGACACACCCTTCATAATCATTTTAATATCATGCTTAAGTGTGCCACATAGATCATATAACATGGATTTATTCAACATCATCATTTATTCCATGATAAAGGAATGTGGAATAAATACATAAACGTATATAATTAATAAGTATATGTGCATAAAGGTGAATACCATTGATATATAAATGGACATGTTATTCACTACATAATGATTTTGGCATGGAAAATCGCTGTGCAATTTCGACAGCCTAACGACGTGACATAAAAATTCATAAAAATGGTTGATGAGAGATAAATGGGTATTTCATCATATATACATGAAATTAAAAGTAAGGGGCTCATATAAATACATGTACCAACACAATTAATTTGTAAATAGAAGGCATAACATAATAAATAATCTTGAAGAAATAGGAGAAATGAAATAACTCTTACAAAATTTTAGCATTGTAACAGGTGTACATAGAAGTGATTAATGAGAGATAAATAGGTCTCTCATCATTAAAACATAACAAGGGAAGTATATGAGACATGTAAAAACATACCCCATAATTTTTAATTTAAAAATAAAAGGGTATACCAATATAATGAAACTTGGACAAAAAATGATAATGGAACGAAAGTGAGGATCCCTTACGAAAATTCAGCATGGTAACAAGTGTACATAAGGGTTCATAAGAGGGATAAATAAGAGTTAAAGGGTATATCATAATTTATAAATCAAATGGTAAGTAATGAGGATATTTAATAAGATATCCCAATAAAGTAATAAAATAAATTAAAAGTCATAAAATGAAAAGAATGCTTGATAAAAGAGGAGGGTGGAAGATCCCTTACTTGGATGTGTGATCCCAAAGGCTTGGGAGAGGCTTCTTGGGAGCTTTGGGCCCCTTGGGAGGACTTTAGGGAGTGGAGAGAAGATTTAGGACAAGATTTAAGGAGTTTGAGTGAAGAAGAATGGGTACTTAGGTGGGTTTATACAGGAAAGGTGGGGGAATTCTTTATTATTTTGGTTTTGGAACCTACACACTAAAATATTCAAAAACACAATCCATCCCATGGGTTTTGACCATGGTTTCTAGAAAAGGGGAGCGATATAAATTATTTTAAAAGCCTAAGGGTATAATATACTAAAAAATTATCTTTAATTATGTGGAGGTGAGTCACACTTTCAAGGAAATGATTTTAAAATCTTAAAATATTTTATATGTCTTGGAGGATTCACTATGGATTTATAAAATAAATCAAATAAACCTAAAATTAGATTATTTTAACTGAAAAAATATATTTGGAAGAATATAACCTTTATTGTGTTTTATTACATCACTATTGGGTCATTTATGATGTCATAAAACACATATTTTATTTATACGATATTTAAGTTTTACCCAAAAATTCGACTGTCTCAGAAAATTATGAAAAATTCATTGTTGGATAATTTCGACATCCTGATTCCAAAAATAATATTATTTTTATATAAATAATTTTTAAATATGTGAATTTTCGATTTTAAAATAAAAACCGATGTTTATTGAAAATTGATGGGGTTTGACAAAAACAGTTTTAAAACCTTAATAAAAATTACTTTTGACTTCCTAAAAATTACATAATAATTTATATTTAATAAAAATAATTTAATAATAATAATTTATTAGAATATTATTTATTAAAAAAATCCATTAATTCATTAAAATTATATTTCTTAATTGGATTTGAATATTAACCAAAAATACTATTTGTGCTTTATCATATCAAAATATAATTTTTTTAAATTGATCAATTAAAAAATTATAAATTAAAAATAATAATAAATAAATATATTAATAATTTAAGTTAAAAGTAAATATAAATATTCATACTATTAGATTTACTTTGATTCTCTCTTTTTTTGTCAAATTATTATTTTTACCTTTAATTATCTTATTTTCCTTTTATCAAGATTATTAATATTTACTACAATTACTAATCATATTATTCAAATATTAAGTTGAAATTATTAGATAATATTAATTACATTGATTCAAAATATGGAATAATTTTTTTCAACATGAATTTAATTTAATATAAAATCTTCAGGTATTATGGAAAACGGTTTTTTGAAAATTACATTTTAAAGGAAAATATGAGTTCACTTTAACTCGAAAACTACTAATATTCATTTTATTATTTTCAATTAATAAAGATTGATATATAATATTAATATTTCATTTATTTAATTTATAATTAGGGGTTATTTATTTAATTAAAATGGTTATACATTATGCATTTTAAACCGGTTTTCAGAAAAATGCATTTTTAATCCTAAAAATAAACTTATAATAAAATCCAGTATAAATATGATTTACATGTAATTAATTTAATTAAATAAAATTAAATAATAATTATGATACCTTGAAAACAAATTAATTTTATAAATTTTCTAGAAAATAATTATAATAAATAAATAAAAATTATTTTTATGGAAAACATATTTTGAAAAACAAAAAGACATTACCAAAATTTGATTGAATAATTAATAATCATTTATTAATATATTTATGACATATATATTTTATAAATTATATAATACTAATCATACCTTAAAATTTAATGTAAACATTAAAATGGACATATTTAAATAATCATTGTTTTTTAGGTTCAGTTTTGTGTATTACATAGGCTATCAAACATAATTTTCTATTTTAAAAATTCAGGTCGTTACATTCTTTCCCCCTTTAATAAATTGTGTAATCGAAATTTAAAAATTAATTTAGTTCTTCCTATTTCCATCTATTTTATAGAATAATGAGAAAAATTAAGGATGAGTATTTCAAATCTATTAAACACTTAAACATGAATCTAATAAAATTAAAGGGATAACTTATAAATTACATTTATCACCTTAACTTATGAATTTATAGGCTTCGATCTAAGTTATCCATGATCTTCTTCCTAATGTATATTCTTATAGGATTTTTTGTTCCCTTAATAATGGTTAATACTAAGATTATAAATTTACAAATAATATCCCTTGGGAGTGTCAAACCAAGAGTGTAGAAAGACCCATTGTCATGCACCGGTTCCCAGTTGAGTCTATCTCAAGTGGTGTTTTTGGGTTTTATCCCTAGATACATCTGTTCCACAACCACATATTCTTTCTCATATCCAGACAGGGTTGTATTTTATTGATAAACCCATTACTATATACTCACCAAAATTTTGGGATTCTTTTCTTATACTTAGTCTTATCCCTAAGACTTTTACTAGGGTGTTCTAATCCTAATCCCAAAAATAACTAAACCTATCCTTTGATACCAACTATAATGCCCCTGGTATTTATTACATACTTAAACATGATTTATTACATAAACTTGGACTTAATAAAACCTAGAATATTGATAGGTCTAGTGTCTTTGGGGCTTAAGAACACTTCATGACAACTTAAGACATAAAATAAAACATCTTTATTGAAAACTTCTTTCATATGACCACAACATTCCTTCGTACTTAGTATTGCATGGGATAGAAAAGGGTGAGCTATAAAGCCCAGTAAGGGAGTAAACATGACATAACATGAAGAATACAATACATGTTAGTAAATAGGAATATCAATGGATCATAAGAGAAACATGAACATAAAGGCATGATATAACACGATCATCATAACATGAAAATGTGGAAACAAATTAAAACACAGTATCATAAACATAAAGGAATCGGGTAAACCTCTATACTAACATGATGGAAAAAAGTATGATAAAAAAATCAGGTAAACCCCTATCCCAACATGACATATCATGATACTAAACATTACCAAATGCATTAGATCACTATCATGACACACCCTTCATAATCATTTTAATGTCATGCTTAAGTGTGCCACATAGATCATATAACATGGATTTATTCAACATCATCATTTATTACATGATAAAGGAATGTGGAATAAATACATAAACGTATATAATTAATAAGTATATGTGCATAAAGGTGAATACCATTGATATATAAATGGACATGTTATTCACTACATGATGATTTTGGCATGGAAAATCGCTGTGCAATTTTGACAGCCTAACGACGTGACATAAAAATTCATAAAAATGGTTGATGAGAGATAAATGAGTATTTCATCATATATACATTAAATTTAAAGTAAGGGGTTCATATAAATACATGTAACAACACAATTAATTTGTAAATAGAAGGCATAACATAATAAAGAATCTTAAAGAAAGAGGAGAAATGAAATAACTCTTACAAAATTTTATCATGGTAACAGGTGTACATGGAAGTGATTAATGAGATAGAAATTGGTCTTTCATCATTAAAACATAATAAGGTAAGTATATGAGACATGTAAAAACATACCCCATAATTTTTAATTTAAAAATAAAAGGGTATACCAATATAAGGAAACTTGGATAAAAAATGAGAATGGAAGGAAAGTGAGGATCCCTTACGAAAATTCAGCATGGTAATAAGTGTACATAAGGGTTCATAAGAGGGATAAATAAGAGTTAAAGGGGATCTCATAATTTATAAATCAAATGGTAAGTAATGAGGATATTTAATAAGATATCCCAATATAGGAATAAAATAAATTAAAAGTCATAAAATGAAAGGAATGATTGATAAAAGAGGAGGGTGGAAGATCCCTTGGATGTGTGATCCCAAAGGCTTGGGAGAGGCTTCTTGGGAGCTTTGGGCCCCTTGGGAGGACATTATAGAGTGGAGAGAAGAGTTAGGACAAGCTTTAAGGAGTTTGAGTAAAGAGGAATGGGTACTTAGGTGGGTTTATACAGGAAAGGTGGGAGAATTCTTTATTATTTTGGTTTTGGAACCTACACACTAAAATATTCAAAAACACAATCCATCCCATGGGTTTTGACCATGGTTTCTAGAAAATGGGAGCGGTATAAATTATTTTAAAAGCCTAAGGGTCTAAGATACTAAAATATTGTCTTTAATTATGTGGAGGTGAGTCACACTTTCAAGGGAATGATTTTAAAATCTTAAAATATTTTATATGTCTTGGAGGATTCACTATGGCTTTATAAAATAAATCAAATAAACCTAAAATTAGATTATTTTAAATGAAAAAATATATTTGGAAGAATATACCCTTTATAGTGTTTTATTACATCACTATTGGTCATTTATGATGTCATAAAACACATATTTTATTTATACGGTATTTAAGTTTTATCCGAAAATTCGACTGTCTCAGAAAATTATGAAAAATTCATTTTTGGATAATTTCGACATACTGATTCCAAAAATAATATTATTTTTATATAAATATTTTTTTAATTATGTGAATTTTCAATTTTAAAATAAAAACCGATGTTTATTGAAAATTGACGGGGTTTTGACAAAAACAGTTTTAAAACCTTAATAAAAATTACTTTTGACTTCCTAAAAATTACATAATAATTTATATTTAATAAAAATAATTTAATAATAATAATTTATTAGAATATTATTTATTAAAAAAATCCATTAATTCATTAAAATTATATTTCTTAATTGGATTTGAATATTAACCAAAAATACTATTTGTGCTTTATCATATCAAAATATAATTTTTTTAAAGTGATCAATTAACAAATTATAAATGAAAAAAAATAATAAATAAATATATTAATAATTTAAGTTAAAATTAAATATAAATATTCATACTTTTAGATTTACTTTGATTCTCTTTTTTTTGTCAAATTATTATTTTTACCTTTAATTATCTTATTTTCCTTTTATCAAGATTACTAATATTTACTACAATTACTAGTCATATTATTCAAATATTAAGTTAAAATTATTATATAATATTAATTACATTGATTCAAAATATGGAATAATTTTTTTTCAACATAATTTAATATAAAATCTGCAGGTATTATGGAAAACGGTTTTCTAAAAATTACATTTTAAAGGAAAATATGAGTTCACTTTAACTCTAAAACTACTAATATTCATTTTATTATTTTAAATTAATAAAGATTGATATATAATATTAATATTTAATTTATTTAATTTATCATTATGGGTTATTTATTTAATTAAAATGGTTATACATTATGCATTTTAAACCGGTTTTCAGAAAAATGCATTTTTAATCCTAAAAATAAACTTATAATAAAATAGAGTATAAATATGATTTACATATTATTAATTGAATTAAATATAATTAAATAATAATTATTAAATCTTGAAATCAAATTAATTTTATATATATTCTATAAAATAATTATCATATATAAATAAAAATCATTTTTAATGAATTTTTTTTTAAAAAACAAAAAGTCATTACCAATATTTGATTGAATAATTAATAAAAATTTATTAATATATTTATGACATATATTTCATACATTATATAATAATAATCATATCTTAAAATTTAATGTAAACGTTAAAATGGTCATATTTAAAAAATCATTGTTTTGTTTAGGTTTAGTTTTGTGTATTGCATATGCTATCAAACATAATTCCTATTTTAAAAAATCGGGTCATTACAGCTCAAGTTGGAATTGATGTGAAAGGTCGTTCTCTTATCTTCAAGGGTTCCACTGATTTCTACTTTCAAAAATGAGGTAATGTGGTTCATCTAAAGGAATATCCACTTGTGGTCTCTGATCGACTAAAATTAGGTGAGTTCTCTATCATTGGTCTTTTAAGTTTTTTGTGGGGATCACATCCACGGATAATTATGGATCTTGAAAAATGTTTATCGGATATATTACAGCACCCCAAACATTTTATGGTATGTTTCTCTTAAAAATACTGTATTCATTAGATAGCTTATATTTCATGAATCACTGAGCCTCTATGGAACAAAACTTGGTTACTTATTGGAGATAGCCAAAACCTAGCCATTAAACTTAAATGTTTTTACCTCTGTGATTCGAATTTCAAAAATCTGACATGCATGATTGTGTTCAGGATGATATTTAGAGTTTGATAGAATTAACTTAATTTTAGGTGAATAGTAACCTACCCTTATGAATAGTAACTTACCCTTATAAATAGTAATATAACTCTTATGAATGGTATCCATACCCATGAATGTATAAATAAATTTAAGTAACTTAAAAAAAGATGAATATTTTATGTGTTTATATATTTCTATTAAATAATTATTTAATTAAATATTTAATTAAAAATATTTAGAAAATTATTTTTGAAAAATGGACTTCATTTTTGGATTCTACATGTCGAACAATGGTTAGGGTAAATTTTTGGGATTTTTCTGAAATACTTGAATTTTTGGTGAATAGTAAAATACATTAATTTACCGTATAAATACATTATAATTTAAATTAACTATTCATAGCATCATGAGTGATGTAAGAACCCAAATCTCTAACTCAGATGAATATATTACTATTCTTGGTCATGGAATACTCACTATCGTTTTTCTTGAGAGGAAATAATAAATTAATGATTATAATATTAAGAAAACTCTTCTCCACTCCACTATATAAACCACCCCTCACCCCCTCTTCCTCCCACACCACTCAAGCTTCAAGTCTTGCATAAATTCTACCAAATACTCTTCCCAAGCCCTCTACCCACATCCAAGACCTTCTGGTCTCATCAAAAGGCCAAAATCAATGGTCTTAAGCAGATTCTCAAGGAGTAATCAAGAGGTGAACCTTTCTTCTCTTTTCATTCAATTTCTTTTACAATTTCCATTATTTTGTTCTCCATTCTCACCTCCACTCATCAAAATGACATGATAATTCAAGTACCTTACATGTACTGGATTTTCATTTTTCTAGTGGAATATTTCATCATAATCTCTCTTTTTACTCTTCTTTTATACAATAAATGCAAAGACTGCCCGAGATGTGTTAATTTATTACACTCAAGGAAGAAGAGCTTTCAATTTTCATTAATATCTTAAATAATAGCCATGAAACCTTTTCAATGGTTTAAACAAGTCATAATATATTTATTTTATCTTGATTAATGTTCTGGAATCATTACACATTCATAATATGGAATAATAATACAAAACAATTTTATTGTGCACAAAACCGCCAAGCCAAATCCAAGCATTTATTTTTAACTCATCAAATGAGTCATCTTCATGGTATATAACCAGAATCATTATAATATCATTTATATCTATTTAATGTCACCAATAATGTATATTAACACTTTTTTATGTTTAACTATATTTAAAAAAAACATCCATTTGTGAATACAAGTAAACAGATCATGAAAACCAAAGAAGAAAATGCCACCAAAACAATAAAATTGAATCTCTTAAACCATCAAAAGTCCATTAATGAACCTAATAAAATCATAAAATATCAATTAAACGTTTATTAGGTTTTTTAATTATTAATTAATGAAGCTAAATTTGATTATTCAAGTCGTTAAGAACAATCAAGAACACCTTCGAGCATAAGGTAAGGGATCCTCTCCATCACTTTTGTTCAAGAATCTCCCCTATGTTGTGCTCTTTTATTTTTAATGCCTAATGATGGGGTATGTTTTCCCACCTCCCCCATACTTCCCTTATAATATATAATAATGGCATACCCCTTTACCTCTCATTAATCCCTCACAAGAATACTTGTTACCATGCCGAAATGTTTGTAAGGGGTTTTCTCATATCACTTTCAATTTTGTGGGATTTCCATTGTTCGCCTCTTATTTCTTATATGTGTTATAGGTTTACTGCCATTTAATATATGTTATCATAATACTCTTTATATTCATTTTATTCTATGATTCTTTTTGTGGTTATTGACTTTTGGTCACATGACTCAATTGAATACAATGTGGTAACGAGCTTTGTTTCAATTTTCACTTCATTGTGACTTGCTTAGTATTGTGTACCTACTCTTTCTTATATAGTGTACTTACTTCCCATTTGAGATAAATTTTCAATTTAAATTATATTCCATTTAAATTTCCATATTCTCATATCATGGATATTGTTGTTGTCTAAACCGTATACCATCTTACATACAATATCTATTTTGAATGTTGTTTTGACTGTGGAATTATTTATGAATCCGTATCCTCTATTCTATACGGATAATGTAAATTCATATTTCTCTTTTGTTGAATCTATGTATAAAGAATTCTTTGAATTCAGAGGTGGGTGGGGCCCTCTACAGCCCCTCGATGCATCTGTAGTTCTCATGAGACAATCAGTTTGGAGACAAACCCTTCGAGTTTGTTTCAAAAAATCAGATGGGTTTCTACCCATAGAACTAAACCGTTTTTATGGTATTATGTTATTATGTGCCATATACATGATGTAAAATTAATAATCATTCTCTTTATTCATTATCAGTTATTACTTTCTATGAGGTTTTCACTATGACAAAATCTGTGGATGCAGTTTCATTCTCAGTTTATTAATGGCGTGATTTTTTCATTTATTCACCATGTCATATTGATTATTTCAAATTCTTTACAATTCAGTTATTATTGATTCATGATTCCGCCATTTGTAACCCTTATTGAGTGTTTTAACTCACCCCTTTCATTGTTTACTTTCAACAGGTGATTAAGAGGAGATCATTTATTGAGTTCTTGTGGATGCAATCTTTAGTTTTTGTTATTTATCATATTTTGTAACCTTTTCCATTGTAATTTTGAGTTACATCTATGTATCTAGTTTATTAAAGACTACTAAATTGATCATTCCTTCATGATTTTTATTCCTTCTAACCATTCCAATATAATAAGTAATGCACTAGCTCCGGTCTAGATGAGTCAGGGTGTGACAATTGGTATCAGAAGAAGTTTAGCAGCAAACTTGGAAACTAGATTAGAAAACGTAGATTAGGGAATAAATACCTAAGGTATTATTTGAGGATAAACGTACAAGAATGTCCTGATATTTTGGTAAGGAATATATTATGTGAATATTTATAGCAAATACATCCTTGTCTGGATACGAGCAGGTAGAGGTGGCTCTGGCACAAATGTACCTAGGAGTGAAAGCTCTGACAAGGAGTTTCAGGCTTGACCTGGGGTATCCTGGTATAAGAAAACGGGCCTTTCTGCACTCTTGGTTATGAAACTACTGGGGCATATTCTTAGGATAATTCATATTTTATTTACAATCCATTATGAAGGATTAAAATGTAAATTATCCCTCAAAGAAACCATTTTTCTTATTATGGGATTAGCCATGCGTAGGATCTCAATTTATGCTAAGTATTTTTTTAAATTAAGATTATACATTATTATTCAAACCCTAATATAGTGTGTGACATTATTTCGAAATGGCGTCTAATGGAATAAGGGGAATCAATACTCGTGGGCAATATAGGGATATCCCCACTGATCAAGTCAACATAGTCAATGTTGCAGCAGATCAGATCATAACCATATTGGGACAACTTACTTAGGTTGTAACGAATAACCATTACACACCTGTATTGGATCATTTCATGCAGAAAAATCCCCCATATTTCAGTTGGACAACTAATCCAGTGGTTGCTGACCAGTGGATCAAGTCCCTTGAAAATATATTCATGGCATTAAGATGCAATGAACATGAAAAGGTAGTACCGGTAGTATATTGTCTCAAGGGAGACACTGATCAATGGTGGTCCTTGATTCAGAATACCATGGAGGAATAAGAAATATAAGATATGGAATGGATGAATTTTAAGGAAATATTATTCGAAAAATATTTCCCTCGTGAGAAATGAACCGAAATGAAGAGGAAATTCCTTAGCTTAAAGAAAATGGAAAAAGACAATGTTGCAGAGTATGAGGCTGCCTTCAGAAGGCTAGCCAAGTATTCCGTAGATTATGTACGTGACTCAGAAGACAAGATTGATCATTTCTTTGAAGGTATTAATCCAAGTCTTCAAAGGGCACTGGATTCTCAAACATTTTCATCATATGATGAAATTGTATCAAGTGCCATCAAAACAGAGAAGGAATTTTCTAGATCACATTTGTTCAAGGGAAACCAAGATAAAAAGTGGTACTATGATAACCAAGGGAAAGGTGAAGCACCAAATACGAACAAGGGAACGAAGAAATTCCTATTATGCAAGAACTGTGGAAATAATCATCTTGAGAAATGCTTGAAAGGCATGGGAGTCTGCTATAAGTGTGGAGAAAAGGGGCATCTATCTAATGAATGCAAAGGGAATAACCAATTTGATGATGTTTAATGCTACAATTGTATAGAGATGGGACACTATGAAAATGAGTGTCCTAAGTGCCAAGGAAACATGCCTCAGAAAAAGCCAAGAGAGAAAGGGAGAGCTTATCTGATTACAACCACAAAAGTTGAAGTTCCTAATGATGTGGTGGCATATACTTTAATTGTCTCCTCAAACTTAGCCAACACTTTATTTGATTCTGGATCATAGCATTCATTTATATCTTCCTAGTTTTCCAAGAAAACTAGACATGTCCAATTTGATTTAATAATGGATTTATCAGTCAAAACTCCTAGGGGATGCATTATTGCAACAAAGGCATGTCAACTAGTCCCCCTCGTGACACATAAAAATTCTTTAGTTTCTAACCTTATTTCCATACCAATGGATGACTTTGATATAATTCTCAGTATGAATTGGCTGTCAAACTATGATGCAAAGATTTATTGTAAGAAAAAAGAAGTTACAATTTTTGAAAATGGTGTAGAATCTCTTATCTTTAGAGCAGAGACCTCTCCATCTGATTCTTATCTAGATCCTCCCTTAGTAGATCTATTGAATGCAATTATTGGAGAGGAAGAGAACCCAATATATATGGGTGAGGAAAGAAATCTTCAAATTGAAGATGTGAATATAGTGCAAGAATACATTGAAGTATTTCCAGAGGATTTACCTAGACATCCTCCTGATAGGGAAATTGAGTTTTCCATCGACTTAATTCCTGGTGCAAGACTTATACCAAAGAATCCCTATATAATGGACACTGTGAAATTAGTAGATCAAAATAAAAAACTAGATGAATTGAGTGAAAAAGGATTTATTCGACCTAGTGTTTCTCCATGGGGATCCCATGTCCTCTTTGTCAAGAAGAAAGATGGATCCAAGAGGCTATGAATTAATTACAAGGAAATCAATGCTATTATGATAAAGAATAAGAATCCTCTACCCCAGATTGATGATTTATTTGATCAAATTCATGGAGCTCAATAATTTTCGAATATTGACCTTCAATTTAGATATCATCAGCTACGTGTGAGGAAGGAAGATAATCCTAAGAAAGAATTTCGAACTAGGTATGGGTATTACGAGTTTACTATGATGCCTTTTGGATTGACTAAGGCACCCTATGTTTTCATGGATTTAATGAATAAAATTTTCTAGGAATATCTTGATAACTTTGTTATGGTATTCATCGATGATATCCTAGTATACTCAAAAATATATGAAGACCATGAGGATCACTTGTGGATTATTCTAAAAACTCTTAGAAGAAATGAATTATATGGGAAGTTTAGCAAGTGAGAATTCTGGATTCAATCAGTTTCTTTTCTAGGCCATATTATTTCTAAGGATGTAATCCTAGTTGATCCTGTAAAGACAAAGGCAATCCAAGAATGGCCCACGCCAACAAACATAACCGAGGTATGCAGTTTTATTATCTTAGCTGGTTACTATCGATGTTTCATTCAGAATTTCGCCCGACTAGATAACCTGCTAACCATGATCACATGTAAAGGAGTTAAGTTTGTGTGGACAAAATAATGTAAAAAATGCTTCGAGGAAATGAAAATAATATTGGCCAATGCTCCAATTTTGACTCTTCCATCTGAAATTGATGGATTTGTAATATACAGCGATGCATCAAAGAATGGGCTGGGTTGCATCCTTATGAAAAATGATAAAGTTATTGCTTATGCATCAAGACATTTGAAGAATCATGATAAAAATTATCCAACTCATGATCTTGAGTTAGCAGTTGTAATCATTTCTATGAAATATGAAGACATTATCTCTATGGAGAAATATGTGAGATTTATACGAACCACAAGAGTTTGAAATACATTTTCACACAAAAATAACTCAGCATGAGGAAAAATAGATAGCTAGAGTTATTCAAAGATTAAGATTGTTCAATACACTACCACCCAGGAAAGGCGAATATGGTAGAAGATGCACTAAGCAGGAAAGGTCATGGAATTCTGACTCAAATGAGGGTTGAGAGAGATCCTATATTTTTGGATCTACTGAAGATGGATATGGGAATTGTTAAGGAAGGGGAAACATATTTCCTATTTCAAATGATTGCTAAACCATATTTATTAGAGAAGATAAAAATCTCTCAATCTGATGATGAGAATCTGCACAAGAAAATTAATGTTGTCAAGGATGGGAGATTGGAAGACTTCGTGTATGAGGAAGGAGTTCTGAAATTTGGGAAGAGGTTATGTGTTATATCAGTACCTGAGCTAAAAAGGGAACTATTAGATGATGCTCATAGCTCAAATTTCTCTATGTACCTAAGTAGCACCAAGATGTATAAAGACCTGAAGGAATATTTTTGTTGGGATAATATAAAGCGGGAAATTGGTGACTACGTGTCAAGGTTCCTAGTTTTTCAACAAGTGAAGGTAGAGAGACAACATTTTAGAGGGGTGATGCAACCTCTACTTATTCCTATGTGGAAGTGGGATGAAATTACGATGGATTTTGTCACCGGACTACCAAGGACATCTAGAATAAATGATGCAATATCATAATTGTTGATCATCTCACAAAATATGCACAATTCCTTGCAATAAGGGAGGATTTAACACTTGAGCGCCTAGCAAGACTTTATATTAATGAAGTTTTAAGACTTCATAGTGCACCTCTATCGATTATTTCCAATCAAGATCCCTGGTTTACATAAAAATTATGGAAAAGTCTCTATAAGGCTTTGAATACTGTGCTTCATATGAGTATTTCTTATCACCCCCAAACTAACAGATATTCTGAAAACACTATTCAAACTCTAGAAGACA
This sequence comes from Viscum album, assembly GCA_963277665.1. NCBI lineage: Eukaryota > Viridiplantae > Streptophyta > Magnoliopsida > Santalales > Viscaceae > Viscum > Viscum album. The sequence continues at coordinate 1,400,274,724 of OY728152.1, forward strand.
TGCTGAGATCATGATCTCTTGAATTTCAAGGTATTTGGGATCAATACTTTCCTTTGGTGGAATTTTCTTACAACAATAGTTTCCATTCTAGTATTCAAATGACTCCATATGAAGCATTATATGGAAAGAGATGTCAAAATCCAACTTGTTGGGATGATGTTGGTGAGAGGAAACTTATACGCCCAGAACTTATTGAAGAGACTACGACAAAGGTAAAGACAATCCAAGCCCATATTAAAGCAACTCAAAGTAGGAAGAAGAGTTATTCTAACAACTGGAGAAAGGATTTGGAATTCTAAGTGGGAGATCATGTCTTTCTGAAAATATCTCCGTGGAAGGGTGTCTTAATGTTTGGTAAGAAAGGGAAACTGAGCCCTAGGTACATCAGACCAATTGAAATTTTGGAAAGAATTGGATATTTAACTTACCATTTAGCGATACCACCAAATCTCCCCAAAGTTCATGATGTTTTCCATGTGTCATTGTTAAAGAAATACATGCCAGACTCAACACATGTACTCACCTATGGAGAAATAGAACTAGAACCTAATTTTTCATACTATGAAAAGCCTATCAGGATTCTTGACACAAGGGAGAAGGTATTGAGAAATCAGGAAACTTGTCTAGTAAAGGTTCTTTAGATGAACCAGAATATGAAGGAAGAAACATGGGAACCTGAGGATTTTATAAATAAGAACCACCCACATCTTTTTGGTGTACATTATACATAAAATTTTGAGGATGAAATTTCTGAAGGAGGGAATAATGTAGTACCCCAAACATTTTATAGCATGTTTCTCTTAAAAATAGTGAATTAATTAAATAGCTTATATTTCATGAATCACTGGGCCTCTATTGAACAAACTTGGTTACTTATAAGAGATATCCAAAACCTAGCCATTAAACTTAAATTTTCCAGCTCTCTGATTTGAATTTTAAAAATCTGACATGCACGGTTGTGTTCAGGATGATATCTAGAGATCGATAGAATTAGATTAATTTTTGGTGAATAGTAACCTATCCATATGAATAGTAACCTACCCTTATGAATATTAACTTACCCTTATGAATAGTAATATGAATCTTATGAATGGTATCTATACCCATGAATGTATAAATAAATTTAGGCAACTTAAAAAAAGATAAATGTTTTAAGTGTATATATTTCTATTAAATAATAATTAAATTAAATATTTAATTAATCATATTTAGAAAATTATTTTTGAAAAATGAACTTCATTCTTGGATTATACATGTCAAGAAATGGTTAGGGTAATTTTTTGGGATTTTTCTGAAATACTTGAATTTTTGGTGAATAGTAAAAAACATTAATTTACCGTATAAATACATTATAATTTAAATTAAATATTCCTAGAATAATGAGTGATTTAAGAACCCAAATATATAACTCACATGCATATATTACTATTCTTGGTCCTGGAATACTCACTATTTCTTATCCTTAGAGGAAATAAAAAATTAATGATTATAATATTAAGAAAACTCCTCTCCCCTCCACTATATAAACCACCCCTCACCCCCACTTCCTCCCACACCACTCAAGCTTCAATCCTTGCCTAAATTCTGAAAAATACTCTTCCCAAGCCCTCTCCCCATGTCCAATACCTACTGGTCTCATCAAAAGGCCAAAATCAAAGCTCTTAAGGAGATTCTCAAGGAGGAGTACTCGAGAGGTGAACCTTCCTTCTCTTTTCTTTCAATTTCTTTTACAAAGTTCCATTATTTTGTTCTACCTTCTCACCTCCCCTCATAAAAATTCCATAATAATTATATTACATTAAATTTACAGTATTTTCATTTTTCTAATGGAATATTTCATCATAATCTCTCTTTTTCCCCTCTTTTTATACAATAAATGCAAACACCATCTGAGATGTGTTAATTTATCACACTCAAAGAAGACGAGTTTTCAATTTGCATTAATATCTTTAATAATGGTCATGAAACCTTTTTAATAGTTGAATCAAGTAATAATATATGTATTTTATCTTGATTAATGTTCTGGAATCCTTACACATTCATAATATAGAATAATAATACAAAACAAGTTTATTGTGCACAAATCCGCCAAGCCAAATCCAAGCGTTTATTTTTAACTCATCGAATGAGTCATCTTCATGGTATATAAACAGAATAATTATAAGATAATTTATATCTATTTAATGTCACTAATAATTTATATTAACAGTTATATATGTTTAACCATATTTCAAACAAACATCCATTCGTGAATACAAGTAAACAGATCATGAAAACCAAAGAAGAAAATGCAACCGAAACAATAAAATTGAATCTCTTAAACCATAAAAATCCATTAATGAACATAATAAGGTCATAAAATATCAATTACATGTTTATGAGGTTTTTTAATTATTAATTAATGAAGCTAAATTTGATTATTCAGGTCATTAAGAACAATCAAGAACACCTTCGAGCATAAGGTAATGGATCCTCTCTCCCACTTTTGTTCAAGAATATCCCCTATGTTGTGCTCTTTTATTTTTAATGCCTAATGATGGGGTATGTTTTCACACCTCACCCATAATTACCTTATGAAATATAATAATGGGATACCTCTTTACCTCTCATTAATCCCTCACAAGAACACTCATTACCATGCCAAAATGTTTGTAAGGGGTTTTCTCATCTCACTTTCAATTCTGTGGGATTTCAATTGTTCACCTCTTATTTCTTATATGTGGTATAGGTGTACTGCCATTTGATATATGTTATCATTATCATCTTTATATTCATGTTATTATATGATTATTTTTGTGGTTATTAACTTTTGGTCACATGAATCAATTGAATACAACGTGGTAACGATCTTTGTTTCAATTTTCACTTCATTGTGACTTTATTAGTATTGTTCACCTAATCTTTCTTATGTAGTGTACTTACTTCCCATTTGAGATAAAGTTTCAATTGAAATTACCATTTAATTTTCCATATTCTCATATCATGGATATTATTATTGTCTAAGCTGTATACCATCTTACATACGGTATCTATTTTGAATGTTGTTTTGACTGTGGAATTATTTATGAATCCATACCCTCTATTCTATATGGATATTATAAAGTCATATTTATATTGTGTTGAATCTATTTATAATGAATTATTTGGATGTAGATTCTGGTGGGCCCTGCTACAACTCCTCGATGCATCGGTAGGTCTCATGAGACAATCGTTTTGGCGACAAACCCTTCGAGTTTGTTTATAAAAATCCGATGGGTTTCTACCCATAGAACTAATTTTTTTTACGTTATTATGGTATCATGTTCCAGATACATGATGTCCAATTAATAATCTTTTTCTTTATTCATTATCAGTTATTACAATCCATGAGGTTTTCACTAAGAAAAAATCTATGGATGCATTTTCATTCTCAGTTTATTAATGGTGTGAGTTTTTCATTTATACACCATGCCATATTGATTATGTCAAATTGTTTACAATTCAGTTATTATTGATTCATGCTTCCGCCATTTGTAACCCTTACTGAGCATTTGATCTCACCCCTTTCGTTGTTTACTTTAAACAGGTGACGAAGAGGAGATTATTTATCAAGTTCTTGTGGATGCAGTCTTTAGTTTTTGTTATGTATCATATTTTTCAACCTTTTCCAATGTAATTTTGAGTTACATATATGTACCTAGTTTCTTTAAGACTACTAAACTGATCATTCCTTCTAGATTTTCATTCCTTCTAAACATGCCAATATAAAAAGCAATTCATTGGCTCCAGTCTAAAGGGGTTGGGATGTTACATATATGGGGTTTCTCTAAATGGAAGTGTGTTTCATTGGGTCATGGGTTTTATCACTTCCTTTTCTCTTCAGAAGAAATAAAGAACATGGACTAGGGTTTTAGTTCCATCTCCCTTAAACCTATAATGATTCACATTCATGAATGTGACATCTCTTTTAATCCATTAGAGGTAGGTAGTAATTATGTACAACTTTGGATAAAAGGTTTTGGTTTAAATTGGCTGCTTTGGAACCCTAAAATACTTTGTGACATAGATCTATCCATTGGGATTCCTATCAAAATGGACCATGTAATTGAATTTTCTAGATTTGTTCATTTTTCATGATTTTTGGTTGAAGTAGATCTGTATTCTTCATTGATAGAAATATATGTTCTTTCAATAGACCATGAAGATATCAATCTTAAAATTGAGTATGAAAATGCTCCTCAATTTTGTTTGATATGCAAAATCATTGGGCATGACGTTTCAAGTTTTAGGTGGTCAATCATATGTGATTTCTGCCACAATCACAGACACGAGGAAAACATGTGTTTTAAAATGCCGAAGCAAATAATGCCTATAGGTGTGGATATTGATATTATGATGGGAGATAATAATCCAATGATTTCTGATAAATAGAATGCGAATGGTGTTAAGTCTAAGCAGTTGATGGAGAATACTAATGGAAACTCTGGACAACTGGGGAGTGGCCATCTTTATATTTTTACAGGGCATGTTAATGCTCAAATAGATTATTATGACTTGAATTATAACATTTCTAAGAAGTTGGAAATTAATATTGTGACAGGGAATGATACTATCTCTTCTACTTTACATGAGTAGAATGTGTAGTCTACAAGTAATTTTTCTACTAGGTGAGTGGAGGATGGGGTTACAAATCAGGTACAATGCACTGGTAAAAAGAAACTATGGTTAGATATTATTACTGGGGATGAGCTGAATTTAGGGGAGGATAGTTTGGTGGTTGATCAAGTTGCTCAAAAATCCACTGAGATTGGTTACAAGAAAGTGATTAATAATAATCCATCACCTATCATGGATAGTTTGGAGTTGATTGAGCATGATATTAGAGTGAAATATGTGGCAGATTATGCTTCAAGAGTCATTAATGATTCAATTGAGCAGCCTCTCATTTCTGATGGATATGATCCAGAAGGGGATTGGTAGAAAACTAAGTCATTTAAATGAGGTAGGCATCCAAAAAATCATGGATCAGGATGTGGAAGAGATTATTGTGTTGCTTCAAGGCATGGTGTTCATTTTCTTACAAATAGATCACTCTAGAGAAGGTGAAACTCAAGGAAAAGTACACCGTGCTTTTCAATCGGAAGGATTCATAGTCAGAATGAGAGTGTATTGATGATTCCTCTGGTCATTATTATGGGGATGATCCTGGTTCTACCCATTTGTAGTTATTTTCTAGATGAGGACTTTCCTTTGTTGTCCCTATCCTTTATCTTTTCATTGTTTTATCCTTTATTTTACTAGTAAGTTTTGGTAGAAGCAGGTTCGCTTGGATTCTGAACCATCTTGGTATATTTATATATTAAGAGGGATATGGTGTGGGTTTGGGAGCTGGGGTTCCATAGTGATTTTGGATCTCATACGAGATAAATCCATTCATCTATGGATTTACCTCACTTCATTGGATCTATTCTTCTTGATGGAGGTGAGATTATTGATGTAGCTCCTCAAATGGGTGAGATGGGAGTCTGCAAACCTCAACATACAAGCTCCTGAATCATCTGTGTCGGTGGAGATCTATCTCATCATGCAGTCGGAGTTGGGATGACTATAAATTCTTGAATTTTAGTGATAGATCAGGTATGATTTACAAGAGGATATGGTGTACGAGGTGTGCCGATACTTGATCTGGAAGTGAGCATCAGTGCTGGGGGAGATCTCTCCCATTAGGCAATCAGAGCTGTGGTTTTTTTGATCAAGGTAAATGGTGTAAGTGGATCCTCGATAATGGTAGCAGGTATGGAAATTTTTTCGTGATTTGTAGTTTTGGAGATAAATTTGAGTGGGTTTTGTAGGTTTGAGGTGATGAACAACCCTCGATCTGTGATGGTGGACATGATGGGCAATGATAATCGATCTTCTACAGAGTTGATGGATCAGGCAGATAGTGTGCATAAATATTCTACTAATGTGAAAGCGTTGGCTATTTAGTGTTAATTTACAACAATGTGGCAACTTGGTGCAATAGTTAAGGAAGTGGTGGTAGGGTGACCTGGTTCTTCCACTGAGGTAAAAAAATATGATAATCTATAAAATGTGGTAAACCCACATATGGTTTTATAAAAATTAAATAATATTATAATTGAAGGCACTTTGTATCTTTGAAAGCTATTTTTCCTAAATGAATTGTGAAGAAAGGTGACACTACCCTGGTTATTGAAAATAAGAAATCTATTCTTGATAGGTTTAAGATTTGTGAGCACTCTATTGTTGCGTGGCTTGTTCTTCCTATTGGAGGAAGGATTTGGAAAACTGAGGATTTATTCCAAAAGATTAATTATGTGTGGGTTCTTTTTGATTGGAAATTCATACTGATGGATTGAGGATTTTTTCACATCATTTTTTCATCAGAGTATTTGAAGCATAGAGCATGGGGGAATGAATGAATTTCTGTAAAGTCAAGTATGGTTTGATTTCAAGAATGAGATTTTCATTTTAATCCATCTGTTATTAAAAATACCAAGGCTCAAGTTTAGATCAAAATTATTGGCCTCAAATGGATACTATAGAATCCTAAGATTCTTTTGATATAGCCTCTAATTTGGGAGTTCTGATCAAAACGGACAGGACCACTGAGGATGCCAAATTTGGTCATTATGCCAGGGTCACAGTAGAGGATGACTTAAGATCTTTCTTGATTCATAATATTATGTTGTCAACACAGGATGATGAAATATATTTAAAATTGGAGTATGAAAGACAACCAAAATTTTGCTCAGACTATCAAATCATTGGTCATGGTAAGGAAATGTGTCATAAATAATGTGATTTTCTCTTTTTGTTCATTAAAAGGGCATCCCGAGACTTATTGGAAGTGGAAATTGAGGAGGAAGTGGGACAAGGGTAAAATTCCTATTTTGGAACTACACTACAGGAGTAGTGAAAATGGGAATCCTTTCAATGTTTTCCATGCTGGTTGTTCTAATGCAATGCAATGGGAAAATGGTGCTTCTATCAGGGTTGAATTGAATCAGCATGCAACTACATTCGAGTATGTTCAACAGGTTGGTAGTTCTAGCTTGATTTTCATGCAATACTCTAGAAAATATAGGAATCACATTGATGAGGTGGGACAATCACTTGATGAGGTTGTTGGTGCTATGTCATGGAACTCTCCCACACAAATTTAAGAGTAAGGCTATATTGTGCAGCCATTGGATGTGGAGTTTTTAGGAAATGTTCCACATGATGATGTGTCTGAGCAATCTAATGTTTAGTAGGGCATGAATTATCTTCAAGAGATTTAGAATGTCTTCAACTCTACAGGAGTGTCTGGAAAATGAGGGTAATGTATCTAAAGATGGAAGTGATAATAAGTAGAACATGGTCTTATTAGACACCACTCACCTCCGATCTACAGAAATCAGTGATCTTGTTTTCTTTAAGGATGTTGTACTAAATGGAAAGGGAAAGATGGAATACAGTGAAGGTTTGGCTATGATTCCTCAAAAAAGAATGTCATGGAAGGATTACTCTAATTTTCCCAGGAATGTTTCTACCAGGTCATCTTCCATGGAATCAAATATACAGCTCACTCCATAGCAGGAAAGGTCCATAGAGAGGATCCTTAGGATCCTCAATCAGGGGGATTCATAGTCAGAGTGGGAGACTACTAATGATGTTGATGATTATGGTTATGATTATGGGAACGATCATGCTTTTTTGATTCTTAGTTTACTTTTCTGGATGAGGGCATGCAATTTTGTATGCCCCCGTCCATTTTCTTGTTTGCTTGTTCACTTTTTCTTTCACCTTTAATAAAAGTTCAGGAGCTTTTGGTTCTAGCTAGAAAATTTTCAAATATTTATATATTTATATATATATATATAATTATATAAATATATATAATTATATAAATATATATAATTATATACATATATATAATTATCTAATTATATATAATTATATGAATTTATATAATTATATAAATATATTTATTTATAATTATAATTATAAATAAATATATATTTAAAAAATTATAAAATTATAATAAATATATTTAAATAATAGATTTGGGATGGAGAGTGCCAAGGGAGTGAAGCTCGGGTGACTCAATCATGATCTGCACTAACTCCCTATCTGGGCTTTAATGGATTCAACAATATTCAACCATGATAATGATAAAGGTGGAAATCAAGGGATTAATGGGGATCAACCCCATCTGGGTGACTTGAGTGTGAATGTCTCGGCTCATCGGAACCTTATGATTGAATATAAAAGCATGTCTCTTTTACTCAGGCGGTGCTCAAAACCTCGATCCTCAAATCGTCCATGGATAGGTCTGATCTAGAGGTGGATGCTGAGACCCCCCCTCAAATGATCCTATTTTTCAGATTTCTAACCATGCCTAAAACCCTCACTTCTTTGATGGGATTCAGAGGGAACCCTTTCCGTTCACCTAGAGGATTAGGAAGAAAGGAGATAAAATATTTGTCAAAGTAACCCATGGAATTATTTAATACAAACTCAATGAATGTAATCATTCTCTCATTGCTCAAATCTCTTTGAATTATAAAGGTCACAAATGGAGTCTCCTTGATATTAATAAGAAAATCAGATATTTTTGGGGTTTTTATGACTAGAGGTTGACCTATTTAGGGAGAGGTTTTTTACAATTGTGTTTTCCTATGCTAATCAGAAATACAAGGATTGAGGTCAAGGTCCTGTCAACCTGAATCCCTATTTTCTTAAATTATAGGGTTGGAATCCCTATTTAAATCCTCTGAATGTCAATAATTCTATCACCTGACTATGTATTCAAATCCATGGCTTAAGTTGGGTTTTTTGGCATCCAAAAATACTTTGGGAAATTTCCTCAGCTATCATCATACTGATCAATATGGATAAAGAGACTGAAATAGAAATATATGGTCACTTTTCAAGGTTTCTAGTTGAAGTTGATCTTATCTTCCCTCTTATCAAGACAATTATTCTATCTACCTATGATTTTCTATTTGACCTACTTATTGAATTTGAAAATGTTCATGATTTTTGTAACGAATGTTTAAACATTAGACATTCTTATAAGAATTGTTTTAAGAACATGACTCGTATCCATTTTGGGATAAAAGGAAACCCTTCTGACATGTGTAGGAAGAATCCTCAGAAGTCAAACGGTATGATTGATCCTCAGGGACAAACTGCTAGTAAAGGGTCTGATAGATAGTCTCATGCTACAGATTATCATCATCAGGGAGATGCTGGGAATATGGATTTTCCACTACATCATCATGTTGTAGATGAATGAATGGATCACAATATGAATAATACTATAAATGACAGAGATAAACACGATGCTCTAGATGAGTTGGGCCATTCTGGCATTGTAAAGGAGGTCTATTATACTCTTATGTTGGGGACCTTAAGGAATAAAAATCAAACTAGTTTTTAAAAAGATACTAATAAGAGAAACATGGACATTAACTCTAAGGAAAAGTCTATTATAAGTATAGAGTATTTCAATAATGGGAGGATTGATAATCTTTGTTATGCTCAGGCATTACAGGTCTTGGTACCGGAGGAAGTGCATTATCAAAGGTAGGGGGATAGTGATTTACAGGGTGATGATAAGCTGGAAAATTCTCTAGTTGGAAAGGATGGTCCTCAATCAGTTGGATAAGTGACTGAGTATCCATAGATGCATAAACAGAAATATTTGGCCATGGATAAAAAAGTCATGGATGATGAAGGTTTTCAAAGGGTTCTACCTAGAAAATCCAGATCTGTTGAACTTGTTCTTGGATCTCTACAAGTGAAGACAACTTCTGAGTCTCCTATGAGTTCACTTGGTTAGAACAAGGTGAACTTGGGAATCTCTTCGCAGTAGGGGGATAAAGTAGTGATGGATGTTTCTATCTCAATAGTCTCGAGCATGATTTAAGTGTCCAAGGAAATGCATAATTCTCCTCTTCGGTTGGTGACTACTTAGTGTCTTACTCCAATGGTAGGGGAAGCTGACCTTGCATATGGGAGAAGGTATTATCCTCCCTACTTCTCTGAGTTTATGATAGCAGCTTATGATAGCTTCAACATATCTACATTTGAAGAATGTGACTAGGTGAGAATAAAAAATTCTCACACTAAAATTCTATCGGGGGAGATTGGGCAAGATAGGTTATGTAAGAAACTTAATTATGGCATTGATTATTAGTTCTACTCTCAAGTTGATCATTTGTATGCTAACATGGAACCTTCTATCTTTGGCTATAAAGACTATCTTAAATTCCTGAGGCTCATAACCATAAAAATTAAAGCTAACATGATATCCAACTCAGATATGGACATTAGGGATCTATCTAGGAAACATGGTACTTCACTAAACTTGGAAGACATTTCATCCATGTCATCAGATGATTCATCAATTCAGTCATCTGATGGCAATTGAGGAGATTGTATAAATCTAAAGTTGTGAAGGAGAGACTGACATCCACAAGGAAGATTTTGACATCCTTGGAACATGGGTGATAGAGGCAAATCTAAGAGTGACATTTTGATTCTTTGTTTGTGGAAGGCCGACTCTTGAGTTGGGTATTGTTTTTGTTTGTGGGTTGTTATGCCTTGTATGGATACATCATTTGTTTTCTCTTTGTTTATTGTTTTTAATAAAAGGGGGCTGGACCCGATTTTTTTTAAAAAATATATTTAAATAATATAAATTTATTATATTTATAAATATATATACTTATATATTAATAAATATATATAAATATATATAATTATATAAATACATTTATAATTATATAAAAATATGTATAAATATATTTATTTATTATTATAATTATATATATATGTGTGTGTGTGTGTGTAACGCCCCGACCCTAGAAGCCCAGAGCCGGTGCATTATTTTAATACATTGGAATGATTATAAGGAATCAAGGCCCAAAGGACCGACCAATTTAATAGTCTTGGAAAATAGATTACATACAAGAACTTAACATTACAATTTCTAACATAAAATACAACATAGATAATCCTTTGAGGATGAAATTATTCCCCTAGATTAACCCTATATATCAATAATAATCCACTTCTCGGCATCCTGGGAAAATAAAACATTTGAAAGGGGTAAGCTTATATGCTCAGTAAGGATAAACAATATAGCAGAAGCTATCATAAATAATCATAAATTTTTATGGCAAGGTATAAAATTTAAACACAATCCCTTTAAACATAACATTCAGCATAATATGGAAAAGATAAATCAAATAATGCCATTTACTTATTCACATGGATATTATACTAGTCGAATAATCACATGTAACATCAATAACTAATCTCATAATGATGGAATGCATAATGCCAGAAACCTTAACCACAAATTCAAGGCCTCGTGCCAAGACCCTAAATATAAATTTTGTCAAGGCCTTGTGCCCAGACACTAGTTTGTCTCCTGATACCTACCAATGCATTGAGGGGCTATATCGGGCCCCGTATGTCACTTACTAAGTCCAATTCATTCCTCATATGAAAAGGGTGAAACATAACATAATCATTCATATTAAAACTAGTATACAAAATGTCAATACGTTAACCATAAATCACGAATGATATAAAAATAGAACATCCATAGTCAAACATATCATAACTAATTCAATATAATATGGAATATTCTATTATAATAAATCAACTTCAATCAGGAATAATATCTAGTAAAGGATGTCGACATAGTTGAAAATGATCATTAAAACTCTTTGAGAGAAATATCCCTTTTCATGAAATCATTTAAAAGTTAAAAAATATATAAAGGAAGTCATTTAAAAGATATTTTTGAATCAAAGTGTCCCTTACCAATTTGAAACTTTTGAAAGGAACTAAAATTTTAAAACAATCTTGTCCATATAAATAAATACTTAAAATCATTTTGAAAGTATGGACATTAATTAAATAGATTTAGAAAAATAAATCTTTAAAACATTTAAAATGATGATCTAGTGAAAGATAACCTTCCATAAAACCTTAAAATATTCTTTTTAGAAACATTTTTATGAAACATGGAAATGGATGATAAATATGTCCCAATAAATACTTACACATAAATAATCTCTGATAATAATGAGATTGAGGAATTAACCCTTACCTTGTACTTTCCTTTAGTTGAGGGTACGTTTAACCTCCTATATAATGACCATAGTATGTTATTAAATAATACCAAAACCATATTCATATTTATGATATCATACATGATTAATTTATGACTTTATAATACCCACTTAATAATAATTTCTATGTTAAAGTAACATTTCAGGTAATCATCACTTTCTTTATCATATGTGTTTTTGTTGGGTCAGAGTTTTTAAGATGCAACGAAATAAAATAAAAACACCAAAATTATCGTGGTTCGGTGAAAGACAACTCCACCTGATAATCAGTAATTTTATTGTAAAATAAAAATTACAAGTCTCACAAATCACACACTTCAATTGGCACAACAATCTCTGCTCCACTTCGTGCTTTATTTCAACCGTCTTCGTGATCTCAGGTTCCCCTCTCCTCTTGCAGCCATGTCGTGCACCACACACCACTACTCGAGCCCTTAGCGTTGTGAATCCGTCAACGCTTCACTCCAATATGAAAGGGATTTGGAACCTTCAAAAGGCGTGCCTCCTCTATTGTCTGTCATGCATTTTATAGGCCTCCTTTTTTTTCAACCTTCTGCGTGGTTTAAATGCAGTCAAAATGAGATCCTATTTTTTAGGAAAATTAAAACAAATATTCAGATTTCAAATCACCCCCCGACAATAAATATTCCGTTGAGAATTTAAATCACCCCCAACAATCTACACCGTGATTAAAAATCTGAATAGTTCACCATCATCATCCATTTTGACCATTAATGTCATGCCCAATATTGGCATGTCCCATCACACCCATAACAGGTGTACAAATTATCAAATCTGATGAACAAAATGTTGTGGCTCCACCGTGCCACGAACGACCAAAGCAAATGTCACATTCCTTTTCAAATATCCATTTGCAGACATATCCTTATGAACATCACCTGTAATGGTACTCTGGGGCCTCAATAAAGATTCACCTGCATGAATAAACTTGTATAGATTCCCAAATTTCTCCCCTTTGATCACGGTCATTACTCCTCGCATCACTTTGAGAACTCCACCGTCAGTAGAAAACCTAAAACCTTTGGAATTCAACATACCCAAAGAAATTAAGTTCATTCTCAAATCAGGTACATACCTCACATCCGAAAGTGTGTGAAAAACCCCATCAAACATACGAACTCGCACCGTACCGATTCCAACAATTCGACTTTCTGATTTGTTGGCCATTTTCACAATATCACCTTCATACTTCTCATAACTGTCAAAACATTCCCTTTTTGAACATATATGATAAGAGCAAGCAGAATCTAAAATCCAATCTGAATCATCCACATATTCCACAGTTGTAAGCAATAAATCACTAGCATACCTCTCATCTTGAGTCACGGTATTCGCCTCAATTTTTTCTTCTATTGTTTCAGCTTCTTTTTCTTCTTTCTTCATTCGCTCACAGAACTTCTCACAATTTCTTCTCATGTGACCTTTTTTTTCCACACTCCCAACATACAAAATCTCCTCTTGGTCTTGATTGACTTCGATCTCTCCTGCTCCCTGAACCATTCTTTCGTTCTGTCGACCTTCCATGATAGTTACGTCCACCAGTCACTGCAAAGAGCCCACTATTTCCTGATGATCCATCATCATTGGTCTTTCGTCGAGTCTCGTTCATTAGTAATGATGAAATAACATCATCTAGTTTCAGAGTGTCTTTTACAAATAACAATGTAGTGACGAGATTGTCATACGAATCTAGAAAAGAACCTAACAAGAGCAAAACCTTGTCCTCTTCTTCCATTTCCACAGGCACCACGTTGCCTTTATCATCAGTTTTGATCGCCACAGAAGACAATTCCGTCAAGAGTCTGGTGAACTCATCCAAATGGTTTCCCAAATCTCCATTTTCTGACATTCGAAGATGATATAATCGTTTTTTCAAATATAAACGATTTGTCAGAGATTTAGATTTATACCTGGCTTCCAGCTTCATCCAGATCTCCCCTGGATCTGTTAGATTCATCACCTCTCGTAGTGTATTGTCCGCCAAATTCAATTGAATGGTGCTCGTTTCCAAATCTCTCATATCTTTCCAATCATCAGAGCTAGTCTTCTCCGGCTTCTCTGATTTTTTCTTCAATGATTTCACTGTCCCTTCCCGAGTCAAAATATTTTTTACCCATTGTTTCCACAATGTGAAATCATTCTGCCCATTAAAAATATCAATATGGACATAAATATTTGGATGTGAATCTCCCATAATTATTCAGCAAGAAAAATGGATTTCCTGCCTCTGATACCATATGTTGGGTCGGAGTTTTTAAGATGCAACGAAATAAAATAAAAACACCAAAATTATTGTGGTTCGGCGAAAGCCTACTCCACCCGAGAATCAGTAATTTTATTGTCAAATAAAAATTACAAGTCTCACAAATCACACACTTCAATTGGTGCAACAATCTCTGCTCCACTTCATGCTTTATTTCAACCGTCTTCGTGATCTCAGGTTCCCCTCTCCGCTTGCAGCCATGTCGTGCACCGCACACCACTACTCGAGCCCTCAACGTTGTGAATCCTTCAACACTTCACTCCAATATGCAAGGGCTTTGGAACCTTCAAAAGGCGTGCCTCCTCTATTGTCTGTCATGCATTTTATAGGCCTCCCTTTTTTTCAACCTTCCATGTGGTTTAAATGCAGTCAAAATGAGATCCTATTTTTTAGGACAATTAAAACAAATATTCAGATTTCAAATCACCCCCCGAAAATAAATATTCCGTTGAGAATTTAAATCACCCCCAACAGTTTTGACTTGTTATTCTTGATTGTATCGCTTAGATCATGATTTACATACTTCCAGAATATAAAAAATTATTTATATATCATATATATTTAGAATATAAATATTTATAATAGATAGATATATGAAATGAAAACACCGTTCATGGGGACAGTAGTCTGTACGTATGCATGAAAATTGTTTATGTTTTCTTATCATATAGTATGTAAGTAAGTAAATGACATATATTTAAATACATACATGTATATTATTATATTATCATTATTATTTCATATATCTAATACTTAATCAATATATACATTTTTATAAATATTCTTGAATGTCGATCATTGAAGATGAATCTCATCGCGTTGTGGAGGCGGTGAGCCGTATGTACGCACAAGCGACAATATTATTATATTGATGGTGAAATCGTATGTAATTTGATAATATATTATATATAAAGAATCATTAACATGTTATATTTATTATTTACATAAATTATACTCATTATTATACCCATCCAAATAATGAAGTGTTGAAAAACAAACTGCACCATGACATGGAGACGGTAAGCCATACGTACGCACGTATGATGACTTTGTCATTCATAGGATGGATAGAATAATGAATATGGTTGTACCATATTTATAATAACATCTTAGTATATAGAAGGTACTATAGTTATTATTTTAGTATGGAAACAACAAATAAAGAGGACATAGAAGAATAAAAGAACTATGAAAGAAGTGATGAAATAATTACCTCTTCTTTGGGTGCTTCTTTTTGATTTGAACAAAAGGGCTCCTTAGGTTGGATTTATGATCAAATTAAGGCCTCTAGGATTAATTAAGGGTAGTTTGGAGTAGATTTGAGTAGGTTTTGGCCAATCCAAATGGATTTGGAGATGTGAATTAAAAGAAAGGGAGGTACCTTTTTATAAGAGAGGTGAGAGACACTTTAGGAAAAGCTTGAAATATTAATTTATTATAAAATGATTTTCAGTTTCTAATAGATCACTACCACAAAACTGGGTTTTTGAAGAGCCACCCTTTATCTTTGATAAAAAAAAGCACTGATAAAGGGCACTTTTAACAGTGCTAAAAAAATCACTGTTAAAAGTCACCCTTTATCAGTGCTTTTTTTAGCACTGATAAAGCCCCTCCTTTATGAGTGTTTTTTTAGCGCTGTTAAAGGAGACCCCTTTACCAGCACTTCTTTTAGTAGCACTGGTAGGGGGGGCTTTGTCAGTGCTTTTTTCTAGCACTGATAAAGTTTATATTTAAAAAAATAAAAATTCATGAGAAATAATATATTGTTAGATAAGTATATTTATATTGATATAAATATAATATATATTTTTTAAATATGTTTTAGATAAGTATAAATAGACTATTACATTTAATATATAATAAATTTAGTGCAAATGGATTTAAAATATTTTAAAAAATATTATTAATTAATAATTTTCTAATTATAATTGATTAATAATTATTTAATAACAATTTGAAGACAAAAAAAATCAAAAAAATTAATGAAAGATAAAATAAGTTGAAAATGTAACTCAAACTTCAAATGAACATAACTTTTGATCCAGGTGTCTGTTTGAGATCTAAAACATATCAAATTGAATCTTGTGATGAGATCTACATGCTAGTGACTAAATGGAACCAATTTTAAAATTTTTAGAGGCCAGAAAATTCCTAGAAGGCCTCCAAAACTTGGTTTTTAGTCGGGATACCTTTATTTTTTAACATTCAAACAGATATAACTTTTGATTTGTATTTCTTATAAGACTTTACCATATATTATATCAAATATTGTTTCATTTTCTTCGATTTGAATGGTTTTTGAGCTTAAACGAACTTCTGGATTAGAAGTTATGGTTTTTTTAACATTCTATGGCTTTTCAAACACACATATATATGTATTTATTCGTAAACATGTGTGTGTGTGTGTTGTATATATGTATGTATGTATGTATGTATTTATTTATAAACACACATAAAAAAATATTTTATAAATGTATTTAAAACCAATCTTATAAATATATATTAATATAAAAATAACTATATGGAAAAAAAATTATAACTAAATATATATATATATATAAATAAATATAAATATAAATTAATATACGAATAAATATATATATACTAATATATGAATCAATATATATGTATTAATATAACTAAATATATTTATATTAATATGAATCTATATTAATATACAAATAAATATAACTATATATATATAAATAAATATAAATAAATATTAATATATGAATAAATATATATATATATATATATATAAATATTTTTTTGAGCAGTATATATATATATATTAATATATGAATAAATATATATGTATTAATATAAATAAATATATTTATATTAATACGAATCTATATTAATACATGAATAAATATAACTATATATATATATAAATAGATATATCATTAAATAGAGAAAAAAACTAAATAGCTTAGTGGTAAAGGTACAGGCGCGCAAGGTGGGAGGTCTCGGGTTCAAGTTTGGGTGGAAGTAGGGAGGGGAGTACGAGCAAGTGTGAGGTGCGCAGGCAAGTGCAGCGCGCGAGAGAGTGGGAGGGGTTCTGCCTAGCACTGATAAAAGGGGGGTCAAGTGATGTTAAAAGCTCCCTGAGCATTTTAATTTTTTTTAATTTTTTTTGACTTTTATCATTGCTAAAAAAATGCTGATAAAAGAGGTATTCTATCACTGCTAAAAAAAGCACTGATAAAAGTTACCTTTTATCAGTGTTTTTTAGCACTGATAAAAGGTTCCTTTATTAGCGCTTTTTTGAGCGCTGATAAAAGGGACCCCTCTTTATCTTCGCCTTGATTAACAGCGCTTTTCTAGCACTGTCAATGCCCTTTTCTAGTGTCGATAAATGCCATATTTGCAGTAGTGGCTCCAAATAGATTTATTTCAGGGCTAAGGTGGGGATGGGTCGAAATACTCACAACCAATAGGTTTTAGACATATTTAGGTCCCCATATTGACCTTATCTTTTAGACTTAACCCTTAGTTATATAGTTTAACTTTTACCACATCTTCTTGTATTTTTATACTACGTGGTTAATATAGTTACTATAAAATGCCAAGAAAATCTCAAGTGGTTAACTAATGACATATATAACATTATATAAGTCATTTGGACAAATATTAGATTTTTAGAACTATTATATTATTTAATAAAATAGTATTTGTTTTAAAAACTCATTTATGTCAATTTTGACACTATTTAGTATTTGGTTTTTGTGAAAGTCATAAAAAGTTGATTCTTTAAAAAAAACATTAAATAAATCCTAACATGTCATATTCACCTAGAAAATTAGTGGATGGAATCAAAAGTTTCAATTTACATTTATTTTAATATTTATAATATCAATTATTTTAATCTTTCATTAATAAGGTAATTACTGCCTCATCATTATTTCATAAAAAATTTAATTATTTAATGTCTAAAAATTATTAATAAAATACCATGTTATAGAAAATATTTTTATCTTTTTAATTAATATTTATAGTCAAATTTATCTTATGTATAACCCTATATTAAAAATGGTTTAGTTATTAAAATTTGAATTTAATACTTTTAACTTTTATTTAAATAAAATATAATAAATGTCCTAATCTAACCCAAATGGATCAAAAAGAATCTTATTTTTGTCCTAAGGTTGATTTTGGTTGAAAAAAACTTTTCCAATAGAATTAGGACATGTGTTGGGATAATTTTATATTATTATAATATTATTTTTACCTTTAATTACCCTATTTACTTTTAATCATGGTAAATAAAATTCAAAAGTTAATATTAAACAAAAATTATTTTCATCCTATTGAACTAAATTTTACTTATTTATGACAACCATGTATTTCAGATTTTTGAAATCCAATTCACAGAAGCGGTAAAATTATGTTTTATGCAAATTTGCAAATGTGCCTAAAAGGTGGGTAAAAGACGTTAAAAAGTTCAATAAAATTTTATATATCTAATATTATTATAAAATGACTCAAATTACTTAAATTGGACTAATATATGTATTATCTATCTATTTTTACTTTAAGATAAATTTTAATTAAAAATAATTATTTTAATGAAAAAGCCGGTTTTTATGTACTATGCAGTATATTTTACTATTTATAAAAAATTGAATGTTTTCAGAAAATACCAAAAATTCACCCTAAGATAATTTTGATATTATGAATTCAAAAATGAAGTCCATTTTACCAAATCAAATTTTTATAAGTGTCTAAAATTAATTTTATTATTGTTCACAAAAATACATAAGAAGTAGTTCTTTTAAGAAAATAGTTTTTCTAAATTTATAACTATTTTAAAAAAACTTATAATTTTCATTACAAATATATTTTATTTATGTGAAAAAAATATAAATAACCTTTAAAATTTATTTGTTACTATTCATATTACAATATTTAATTGATAAATAAATATATCATTTCAATAATTATAATACTAATGTGTTGTTTCGGAGAAACTCAATCTTGCGTATAATGTAATCCAAGTCAGTTTTGCGTGAAATATAAGCTATTATACTACTTTAAATAGATAACACTATGAAATCTTGGGGTGTTACAATATATATATTTATATATTTTTAAATAACATTTATATTACAATAAGTATATATATATATATATTAAAGTAATATATAAATATGAATTATGTAACTCTTAATAAAAAATCAATCTTATTTTCATAATTATATATATACAAAATCATCAAATTTATATTAGTCAAAATGTTTAATAGTTTATTTATATTCATTGATTACAAAATGTGCATCTAATAAAAATAAAAATAATATACTAATATTTTATTTAAACAATTATATAATATATAAATGAATATATTTATTTAGATATATATTTATACTAATATTAAATAATTTAAAAAATATATACATGTATAATTACATGTATTTATGTGTATGTGTGTATATTTATAAGTGCGTATATGTGTATGCATACATATGTATGTTTGTAATTCACGTAAATATTATGAATTCGCTTTTTAATATTTTGTAATTAATTTAATTTAATTTATTCATTAATTAGTATACATTAATTAATAAAGTTAAAAATATATTTAGTCATTTTTTAATATTTATTTATACATATATTTATTTTCTATACATGTAATATTTTCAATATGTTTGTAATTTATATGAATAATATTTATTTGTTTTTATTTATTAAGTTTTAACATTTAAAATATGTTTGAAATTTATATAATTAATATAATTAAATGATTTTTTTAATAATTTTCTAATTTAAATATTTAATTATACAATTATAAATATCTATAATTTTTTTTAAAATTATTTATGAAATTATAAATAAATAAATAATTATTTAAATAATTATAAAATTTTAATAAATATATTTAAATAATAAATATATTTAGTATATTTATAATTATATATTAATAAATAAATATATTTATAATTATATATTAATAAATAAATATATTTATAATTATAATTATAAATAAATAAATATATATTTAAATAATTATAAAATTATAATAAATATATTTAAATAATAAATATAGTTATTATATTAATAATTATATATATTTATATATTGATACAAATATATATAATTATATAAATATATGCAAACAGTGCGGACCATGAGGTATAATTATATAGAAATATTTTTAAATATATTTATTTATAATTATAAGTAGAAATAAATAAATCTATATTTAAATAATTATAAAATTCTAATAAATATATTTATTATAATTTTATAAATGTATATATTTATATATTAATAAATAAATATATATAAGTAGTTGGGGGCTTATCAGAGTGGTAAAGGCTCCCCGTAATCCTACATCAGACCCGGGTTCAAATCTGGGTGGGAGTGAATTTCTACAGGTAGGCACTGAGGCAGATATGATCAATGATGCAGGCAAGCGATGATGCAGGCATGATACAAGCTAGGTGATGTAAGCAGTAAGATGTAGGCATGACGCTGCACTAGGTCCTCGGGCCAGTTAGTGGGCCTTTGAGCTATGTAATGGGCTTCATGCCCATTGAGCCTTCGGTCCGTATACTGAATAAATAAATCTTGATGGGTGGACTATCTCTTGGTGGGGCCATGACATGCCTTTACTATCTTTGTGTGTGGTGTGTGCGGGTTTAATGTAATTTTACCCCTAAGAACCTAATATATATATATATATATTACTATAAAATTATAATAAATATATTTTAATAATAAATATATTTATTATATTTATAATTTTATAACTATATTTATTATATATATAATTTTATAAATACATATAATAGTATAAATAGATGGCGATTGAAGTGGATCTCTCACAGCGGCGATTCCATGGAGTTTCAGGGTTTTAGGGTTGCGAAGCATAAATGGCCTTTTCACAGGATCTAGAAATCAAGCTTTTGGTGGGGGGTGTCCTCACTGGGCTGGTTCCAAAGGTGGAGATGAGGGTTACTACTTCTTCTTCTTTGAAGGAGGTTGTGATTAAAGGTGATGAGAACCAACAATTTTCTTTTTTTAAGGAGGGGGTCTCAGGTCACATCATCAAGAGGGGATCGACTGTTCACATCTGTGCAAATCAGAAAAGCGATTTCTGACAAGCTTAATCTTTGTAAGTTTTCAATTATTGCTACTTTCAGGTTCGCAACCATGGAGGGTGGTTGATCTTCATCATTGACTTGTGAAGAGTTGGGGTTTCGATGATTGGAGAATTATTTCACTTGGTCATATCTATTTTCACATTCTTTTTCCATCTGATGATCTGAAAAGGTGAGCTTGGGGGTTCAGATCATTAGCTCTACGACTAGGTATGCTCTGTATCCAATAATGGGTTGCCAATTTTAACCCATTTGTTGTCTACAATAGTAGAGCACAAGTTTGGGTTTGTATCATTGATTTGAATTGGGTTCTCTAGCATCCAATGATTTTGTTTGACATTTCCTCGGTGATTGGTGTGCCCATCAAGATGGAAAATGTGACGAAGGAAGCTCAGTTTGGTTTCTTTACTCAGGTTCTTATTACGATAGTTCTATTTTACATCCTTTATGAGAAAATAATTCTCTCGAATCAGGATGGTGATCTTGATCTCTGGATTATTTATGAGAAGCCTCATTTCTTCTGTGTTGGTTGCAAGATGCTTGGAAACTCGAAGGAGAAGTAGGAGTTAGTCTGTTCTTCATGCTCTCTAAAATGGCACATTGTGGATAGCTATAGGAAATGTGAAAAGGGTAAGAATCCTATTGAGGTATTGGTCTGTGGAAATGGCAACTTTGTCTTTGATCAAGATGTTCCCTCTTTTTTTAATGGAATTGCTCTGGACGGTGATGGTTCTCCCCTGGGTTCTGGTCAACAGGCTATGACTACTAATATTTTAAATTCAATTTTGGTTGTTAACCAATGTTCTAGACAACAAAACACAGGGTATGCCTTTCAGTAAGGTGATGAGCTACAGGAGTATGAAAAACCAAGACTTTGTTCAATGTGTTGCACTAGAGGATACTTCTTCATAGCCTGAAGGGTAGGGCTGCATTTTGCAACCACTGACAATGGATTTCTCTAGAAATACTAAACATTAAGATGAGTCCATGCAATCTAAGTTTTAGAAGTATGTGAATTATTCTCAAGAGATTCATAATGTCTTCTATTCCTTAGGAATTGGAAAATGGGGTAACATCTCTAATGATGGAAGTGAAGAACAATTGTTGGTTTTATTGTACACTATTCATCTCAGGCATTTAGGTAGTGGTGGCCTCATTTCTTTTAAGTATTTTTTCATTAATGGAAAAGAAAAGAGTAAATATTTAACCCTGGTTCCTCTAAAAAGAAGGTTAGATAAGTATTTTTCCAATCTGACAAGGAATGTGTCTACTAGATCTTATTCCAAGGCTTCAGAAGTCAAGCTCACCCCAAAGCAGGAAAGATCCAAGGAGAGGATCCTTGAGATTCTCAATTTAGGTAATTCAAAATTGGAGTGGGAAACCATTGATGATGTTTATGATTATGATTATGATTATGGAAATGATCCAACATTTTTTGATCTACAGTTCTCTTTTCTGAATGAGGGCATGTCTCTTTGTATGACCCCGTTCATTTCTTGCTTGCTTGTTCGCTTTTTCTTTCACCTTTAATAAAAGGTAAGGAGTTTTGGCTTTTAGTTAGACCTTTTTAGTATAATAATATAAATATATTTATAAATTTATACAAATATTTATAAATATATTTATTTATAAATATAATTATATATATATAAATAAGTATAAAATTATAATAAATATATTTAAATAACAAATATATTTATTATATTTATATTTTTATAACTATATATAATAATATAAATATATTATTAAGATTATATCTTTATCAGTGCTAATTTTTTTTGATAAAACTACTCTTTATTAACGTTAGAATTTTAGCACTGATAAAGGGGTATCTTTATATGTGCTAAAAAAGCATTAATAAAGAGTAGTTTTATCAGTGCTTTCTATTTTAGCACTGATAAACTACCCTTTATCAACACTTTTTTGAAAGTGCTAGTAAAAGGATTAAGTGTTCTTATAAAAAGATCTCTAATAGAGTGTTGTCGCCGCTTGTGCCTTCAGGCTCTCGCAGAACCAGATCGCCACCGTCGCTGTCACCAAACCCTACTTTCGCTGCTGCTTGACTTTCTTGAGGAACCAATCACTCCAAATTTAAGGTATGTGTCAATTTATCTTATAATCTCTAACTATACTCATTTCTTCAGTTTTACCTCACCAAACCCTTCTAGTGTGCTTCTTCACGTCATCTCGATGAACCAAATAAATACCCCCAAAACAACTATCCCTATTATACAAGATCACCATATCAGCCACCACCATCATTTTCCATGAATTCATATCCTTCACAACAATATAAAAATCACCCACACACAAATAATACCTAAAACCACCCACCACTAAAACAATATCCACATCTCCGTTTTATCTAGTGTTTATGATCAGGGTTATGATGTTTTTAGTAGATATTGTGTATAATATTAGTCTTCGGTTTTTGTGCGCAATGATTTTATAGAGCCTTTGGTTACATTCCTTGTATGGTAGTTCTAGCTGCATAGCCAAGTGTGGGCAGTTCTCTATTTATTAATTTATGTGTTACTATTTTTTTAATGATATATTTTAATTCATTATAATAATGAGTATTCCATAATAAATTTCATTTATCTTAAATATTCCCATATTATGTTTTAAGAAAAACCTAATCTTTATAAACTATATACCATTTATTTTCCTATAATAGTTTTTTTAAAAAATGATATTTTTTTAAAAATAATATTTATAATTAAATTCATGAAGAAAATAATTCAAAGTATACACATTTTTTAGAAATTTCTTGAATTCTGTAATTTTTATTTTAATATTGAAGAAATTATTGTGTGTGATTTAACCAAACATGTTGCATCATTTAAAAAATAGTTTAGTTTTTGTAAATATTTTCACAACCTCTTTGTTTTATATTTTTCAGCAATAAAAACATATTTTATTGAAAAAATAACTTGTATAAAATTATTGTTTCTTTTTTCTTTGAAAAAATGCATTTTAGAAAAAATCATCTTCTATATTTCAAAAAATTATGTTTCTTGTATTTTTTCCTTAATTTTTTTATTATCTTTTTAAAACTAATTTTGAAATTGAAACTATAGTTTTTTTATAATTTAAACAAAAAATATTTTTTTCCATTTTATCAACCATTTTTTAAACTATCCTAAAGTTAGTCATGTTTTTAAAATTGAAACAAGAGAGTTTCATGGATAAAATTATTTTAGTAGTAGGAAACAATTTTATTTTATTTTATAATAATGCAATAACACTTATGCATTTACAAATAACAAAAATAATGAAAACACAGTTGCGATGATGAAGAATATAAGACCATTTTGTTTGAATCCTCTTACCTAAAAAATGTCAAACATATGATAAATATTTCCCAACAATATAAAGCCAAAAAATCACATCTAATATTAATAATATTTTAAAATAGTAGGCTAAGAAATTGTGCCACTTGAATAATTTTGAAACTTTATTTATAGAGATGAATATCGAGATAAAAATTCAATATAAATATAAAATAATTTTTTTAAAAAATAGAAAATATATATAACAAAACTATTCAAATAGATCAATCTTATATAGATCCATACCCTAATTATTTAAGCATTCTAAAACTATATTTCAAACTGGATCACACTCTATCACATTCCACTGATTTTTTTTGGAACTTATGATGATAAACTTACTTCGAAGGTGATGTTACTAACACATAAAAATATCCAATATAGAAGATTCCAAAATTTCTATAAAATATGTTCTTATTTTAGTTATATGGATGCCATGGTCTTACCAGACATGAAAAAAATATGTAAAAATAGGTTTAAAAATGGTTATCTCAAAACTGATTTATGGAAAAGATCATCTAGAAAAGGATGTATGCACAAGATTATTTGGATAAGGATGAAAGAAAAATTTAATCTGAAATAAAACTTAATATCTTCAAATATTGTGTAAGATAACTTTTTTGAAAGCAGTTATGGAAAGCATATGAGCAACAAAGGGGAATCTGAAATCAACAACACTAGAGGGAGGGATGGAGGGATACTTCTAAGATTTCTAGGATTTGATACCATGTAGAAAGAATAGAACAATTTTTTTTATTCTTTAATAAGGTCATAACTTTATTTATAAAAATAGACAACAATATACATGACTTGAGATAGATAAGAAATTAAAAATTCGAACTAATAGAAAAGTGATAGGATGTACCTATTAAAGAATAGTCATAGATATATCACTATCTTAATTATTTTAGCACCCTTATAGATTGGTAACACAAAATCCTTATGCAATTAAACATAAACCATACAATTTAAAGTAACCAAGAATAACCCCACTATATTGTAAACTTTATTGGTGGAATAGTTAGACTAACCTCCCACACACTAAAACATAAGCATTATACCAAGCTAACCAATGAGTCTTTACTACCAAGAATATACCACCATCAAAAGGTGAATTAATGTTTAACCCCATTGCAATTCCTAAACCTACTTTTCATCCAAAAATCAATCACATGGTTTAAATTAGTGGAGTACTCTACAATTACATCTTCTCTCTGATTTGATGTTAGCTTCTAAAGGTTGATATCAACGAAAATGTGAGGATAGATGGGATGAGAAACTATGTTAGAATGGGGATGATATTTTGGATTTGAATGATGATCTAAATAAATGATCTTTTAAATTTTACATTGGCTTGAAAATAGAATTTTTTGATTTGAAATTAGTGTTAATAGATTCATCAGTTTATTTATAATGTAGTATGTTATATAAATGGGATGAGTGGTATATATATTTATAAATGCAAAAATGTGTAAGGAAAAATGATGGTATCTATATTTATATGATCATATTAACTTTAAGATACCTTCTAGATGCATAGAATCTCACATCCTATATAATATAGACTGATAAAAACACCATGGAAAGGGAATTTCACTAAATCTATCCAACCCATAAGATATACATCATGACCTCAGCTTGGGAACATTTAGATTTAAAGATACAACTATCATCATCATCAACTTCATCTCCTGAAGAATTATTATTGCATTTTGTTGCCTGAGACTCATCCCCATATCTTCTGGACATAAACCTATATTGCTTGAACTATTCCGAGTAGTAGTCATCCCATACAAAGTACCAGTGATCATTGTGGATGAATTCATAGGATAAAACCTACCACCAATGGAGTATTTATTTTCTTAAATATAGTTACCCATTTCCTTCAAAGCATGTTGAAATTATTTGAAAAATTAAAATGTTGGTTTTCCCTATTTGAAAGGCCCTTTTGTGCATTTATTTATTTTATTAAATATTAATATCATCAAATCAAATAGGATTTATATGAATCGAAAATGGATGGATGTCAATAATATGACAAAATAGCATGAAGATGGGGTGAAAGAGTTCATAAAGTTTTCAAAAGATCATGAATATGACCATTTTCAAATCCTTTGTATAGGTTTATGTTGTTGTTATTCAAGAATAATTAGTATATAGGAGTTGGTAGAACACTTTATCTATCATAGAATAGATCTAAGTTATAAATTTTGGACTAAACACGGGGAGAACTGAATGTGACTAGTGATTGGGATAACACCGTGTTTTATGGATCATCTGATATGATTACAAGTGTGGACAAGAACACTACATCAAGGATATGATTACATGTGTGAATGATGATGAATATAATATTGAGGAAATGAAAATGATAGTTGAAGGTGAACTTTGTGATTTTCCAAAATTGTTTGAGAAGTTAAAGAGTTATTCAAAAATGCGATTGTATGCTAGTTGTACTAACTATATAACATGTTTAGCCGTACTGATGCTGTATAAATTAAAAGCTAGAAACATATGGAGTTACACTAGTTTTATTGAACTAATTTCTCTATTGAATGATTTGATACTAGAATATAATGATCTTCCAAGACAAACATATGATGTTAAATGAATGCTACGTTCAATGGGTATAATCTCTAAATTAATACATGTCTGTCCAAATAACAATATATTGTTTCAAAAGGACCAAAAACCACTTAAAGAATTTCCAAAGTGTAGTTCTTCTTAACATAAGAAAGTTAGATCATGTATTATGAAATTTGTATGGTACATTTCAATAATTCCATGGTTTAGGCGCCTATATAGAAGTGAGGATATTGCAAGGAAATTGAGGTGGCACATGGATGCAAGAAATAAATATGGGAAACTTTGTCATCCGTAAGACTCTTCTCAGTGAAAGTAAATTGATCATGAGTATTCTAAATTTGGAAATGATCCAAAAAACCTTCATTTTGTTCTATCTACAGACAGAGTGAATCATTTTGGTTTTCAAATAATCACTCACAGTACATGGCTGGTTATATTGGTACATGATAGATATTCAGTGTGGTTATGCATAAAAAAATAAATTATGTTATATATGGTTATATTAGTATAAAAAAACTTGGTAATGATATTGATATTTATTTGGATCCATTGGTTAGATATTTGAAATTATTGTGGGATTCCAGTTTCACGTTGTATGATTCTTATAGAAATGAAGATTTCACATTGAGAGACATATTTCACAGGACGATAAATGAATATCCTACTCATGTAAATTTTTTAGGATATAGCATTATAGGAATTAAAGGGTGTCCCATTTGTGAACAAGGAACATAATCAGTTATGTTGAAACATTTATCGAAGACTATGTTTCTTTCACATCATAGATTTCTACCCTGGAGACATAAGTATCGATCTTGAAAGATGTCATTCGATGAGAGTTCAGAAGAATGCACAATACCATCTCCACTAATAGGTGATCAACTATTTGAGAAAGTAAAAGATATGGAAATTAATTTTTGGAAACCTTATTTGAAAATCCTTACAAATACCAGTTAGAAAAAGAGATCATTTTTTTTGAATTACAATACTGAAATTGTTTATAAGTTAGAAATTTTCTTGATGTTATGCATGTTGGAAAAAAAATATGTGATAGTGTCATTGAAACATTACTAAATGAACCTAGAAAAACAAAGGATGGATTTAAGGCTAGGTTATACTTGATTGACATGTGAATATAGAAAGAGTTGGCACTATTGAAGGGTGAAAATAGGACTTTTCATCCTCTAACTGCTTACACTCTTTCCAGGAAGAAGAGGTATCAGTTTTTTAACTTCTTGAATAATGTAAAGGTTCTATAGGGGTATTTATCAAATATCAAGAATATCATGTCAATGGATCATTTAAAGTTAAAGGGTCTAAAATCACATGATTGTCACATTTTAATGAAATATCTAATGCCAGTAGATTTATATTGATTTTTCCCAAGAATGGCCATCATACATTAACCAAATTCTATTTATTCTTTAAATCTATATGCTGAAAAGTTATAGACCTAATGAAATTTCCAACTATGGAAAAGGAAATTTCCATCATATTATGTGAATTGGAAATGTTTTTCCCATTGGCATTCTTTGATATGATGGTTCACTTGATGGTTCACTTGGTGAGAGAGATTCGACTATGTGGTCCTACACATTATATGTAACATCCCGGTCCCGAAAGCCACCCATAGATTCCCCATACCCAGTTGGTCACATGGCCTCAAGCGCATTTCCCCGAATTTCAGAGGCTACCGACTAGTAGCAAGGGCCTTGGGTGTGATAGTGGGGAAACTAAACCCTCAATAGTAGAGTAACATAGTAGAAGTAATCAAATATATAATAGCGGAATCAATAGTAATGCCAAAAAACAAGAAACAATAGAAGACTAAAGAAATAAATAGTTGGAGCACATATATAAAAATGACGCATGATACATTTGTCTAGAAAAGTAGCAAAACAAATTGCAATGTTGGACTACAAAACAGTACTAAACCCAAGTACAAAAGAAAATAGATAAATAACTCCTCAGTATCGCAAGCCTCATCTTGGTACCATACTCTCTAGCTCCACAACAGTCATGTACCTGAAGTAGAAGGGTGCTTTCCCTTATCTATACCTGCAGTAATATAATCTGTTTGGGGCCAAAAGCATGGCCCAAACAGGGTGTGAGACTAAAACCTAGTAAGCAACCACCACAAGATCTGTACCTAAAAGTTAGTGAATATATGGCAGGAAATAAGTAAATAAAGCAGTAAATAAGGAAGTACTCAACAGTAAACAATCCACAATTTCAATACACTCAATTCACATATCAAGCAACAACTAATCAAAGCAGGTAAACAAAAACAGGTAACCCTCTGGAAAGTACTCATGAACTGCCCCCTTTGGTCCTATCTCATAGTACAAGAAAACAACTAAACAAAAAAGGTAGCCCTCTAGGAAGTAATCATGGCCAATCCCCTCTGGTCCAACCTAGCAGCACAGGAAACCCTCTGGGAAGCACACTCAGTCTCACCCCTCTGGTTCAGCTCTAGAATAGACTCTTTGAGGAAGCACTCGCTGTCAAATCCTCCTATAGTCTCGTATTGGTAACTAAAGGTGCTGTGGGAAAGAACTTACATCACATTCCCCCTGTAGCCCACTTCGAGGAACTACATACACTCTGAGGAAGCACTTACATCAATTCCCGCTGTGGTCTCACATTGTAAAAGTAAATAGACTCTCTAGAGAATCCCTTACACTCATTCTCCCTATGGTCTACTACACCAGGTTCTCACGGCCTTGTATAAGTCAAGCAATCATAGTAATGCGTATTAGCCAAAGTAACCCTCAGAATTACTTGGCTAGAAATCTACAGCATATTAGCATGTCAGATATACAAAACACTCCATCCTACAATACTAGGCATGGTAAGTAAACATGGCAACCTAATAGGCTAAGTAAGACCAAACAGTCATAAAAAACATGCATGGGAAAAACCCTTCCAAGCATAGAAATTAACCCTATTCACATTCAATTAACCTCTACTCAACCATACAAGCATAGCAAGAAAATTAATAGGGCTAAAACAGTAAACATGAAATACGCCGTACAAGGGTATTGGGAACTTTTGCACATATAACTCAAAGAATTTCAATAGAAAGGCACAAACCACCTACCTTGGTGTTGTAGGATCGATATAAGTGAACCTTAAGCCTTGAATCACCCAAGAACATCATAGATCTACAAAAACATCTAAAACATTCAACTGAAGACAACTCTTGAAAGAGGAAGAATCAGGAAATGAAGCTCTAGAATAAGGAATAGCTTTCCGAAGTGATTCCAACACAATCGAAAAGAAATTTCCAAAAAAACCTCTTTTTTCTCAAAATATGACCAGAAAAGGAAAACATACATGAAAAGAAGATCCAGGTTCTTACGGACTCCACCCCTTAAAAAAATTCATCCCTGAATTTCCCTAGCAAGGTGGTGTAGAAGAAGAATCCTTAAACAGCTCCGACCACTGTGACTGTACATCAGCCTCCCTCTCCCAGGTCTCATATTATACCCACCTGTGCTGCCATAGCACTCATACCAGAGGAAAAGACCATCCAGAAAGAACCTTTGAAATGCGATCAACAATTCAGATAGGTTTCTCCTCAAATGAGAAGTCCACCTCTAACTCAACCTCCTCAGGTTAAAAAACATGAGATGGGTCTGAGAAGTAACATTGAAGCTGAGAAATGTGGAAGACGTCATGCATAGCCCGGTACCTTTGAGGTAACTAAAACCGACAGGAAGCCGGCCCAACTCTCCCCAATACCTCAAATGGCCTGACGTACCTCGGGGAAAGCTTACCCTATCTTCTAATCCTTCGGTGTCCCAACCTCAATGTGACACATAGAAAAACTTGATCCTCGACCTCGAACTCTAGAGGTCATCTCCGCTGATCAGCATAAGACTTCTGTTAAGAATATGCAGTAACCATCCTCCTCCGAATCAACTCTATCTGCTCTGTGGTCTCCTGGACAAGATGAGGTCCCAGCATAGCTGCCTCTCCTGCCTCCATCCAATATAAGGGTGATCGGCATGACCTATCGTACAAAGCCTCATAAGGTTCCATCTGAATACTTTCTTGAAAAATATTATTGTAAGAAAACCCCACAAGAGGTATGTGCTTCTCCTAAGAACCTCCAAAATCTAGAATGAATGCACATAGAATGTCCTCAAGAACATGAATCGTACGCTCGAAATGGCCATCTATCTCGGGATAGTAAGATGTACTCAAAAGCACCTGTGTACCCAAAGCCTTCTAAATCCCCTTACAGACTGAGAAGTGAAACGAGCATCCCTATCTAAGATAATGAAGTGTGGAACCCCATATAAATGTACAATCTCTTGGATGTACAACCGTCCCAGCTCATCAACACTGAAAGTCTACTTGATCGAAAAAAAGTGATCAACCTTTGTGAGTCAGTCAATGACAGCCCATATAACATCATTCCCTCAAGGCGACCTCGGTAAACCTGTCATGAAATCCATTGCGACATCATTCCACTTCCACTCGGGAATAATTAACCGTTGAAAAATCCCTGCTGGTTTTTGATGCTCCACCTTCACCTACTGACAGGTGGAACATCTCATGACAAACCCAACAAAAAATCTCTTCATACCTAGACACCAATACTGACGGTGTAAATCACTATACATTTTCGTGACACCAGGATGAACTGCCCAAACTGAGGAATGAAAGTCCCGTATCAGCTCCTCGTGTATATCTGCTCACACCCATACACACCCATGAAAATTCAAGATCTCATCCCCACCTATGGTCCATCCAGGAGTAGGGTCCTCTCCTGACATGCTTTCCTGTAGGACTAGTATTTCAGAATATGATAGCTACCTCATTCACACTCGATCAAAAAGAGTAGAGGTAATAGCTACAGAAGAAAGAAACGTCTGCCCCTGTCTTTCGCGCACCTCAAATTGCATCTCAGAGAATAGAGACTTAAGCTGCCACTCACTACTGGCCACCTAAACTGCCTGTATCCGAGTAGTCCTGCTCAGCACATCAGCCACTGCGTTTCCTTTTCCAGGCGTGTAGGCAAGCTCAAATTCAAGAGACTTAAGGTACTCAACCCACCTTTACTATCTCAAATTCAAGTCACGATGAGTGAAGATATACTTCAGACTTTTGTGGTCGGTGAAAACCACAAAATTCTCTCCCAGAAGATAATGTCTCCAGCATCGTAAGGCACGAACAATTGCAGCCAACTCAAGATTGTGCGTCGGGTAATTCCTCTCACGTGGCCTCAACTACCGAGACCCATATGCAACGAATCCTTCCCCTTGCATAAGAAATACTACAAGCCCGATACCTGATGCATCACAGTACACAATATAGCTCTTTCCCAGCTCTGGAAATACTAGTATCGGTGCTGAAGTCAACCTCTCTTTCAGCTCCTAAAAGGCTGAATCACAAGAATCTGATCACAAGAACTTTGCACCCTTCTTAGTCAGACCCGTCAGTGGCACTGCTAAGCGTGAAAAGTCCTGTATGAAATGTCTATAGTATCCAGCCAGCCCTAGAAAACTCCACACCTCAAAGCCGTTCTTCGGCTGCTCCCAGGAAATTTATGCTCTCACTTTCTCTGGGTCTACCGATACTCTTGTCTCTGAGATAACATGACTTAGAAGTGAATATGGTCTATCTAAAAGTGGAATTTTGAGAGATTAACATATAAGTAATACTCTCTCAGTGTAATCAAAACAATTTCAAGATGGGTAGCATGGTCGTGTCGAGTGTGAGAGTACACCAAGATATCATCCACGAAGACCACCATGAAGGAATCCAAGTATGGATGGAACACTTGGTTCATCAGTGCCATAAAAACTGTAGGGGAGTTCGTGAGACCAAATGGCATAACTACATACTCGTATAGACCATACCTACTCCAAAAGCCTGTAAGAGGTATATCAGATGTTCTAACATGAAAATGATGGTAACTAGATCTCAAGTCAATCTTCAAGAACACTCGAGCTCCTAGAAGATGATCAAAGAGATCATCAATCCTCAGCAAGGGATATCGGTTCTTGACCATCAACTGATTAAAATTCTGATAATACACAAAAAGTTGGAGGGTACTGTATGCCTTCTTTGCAAACAGAACAGGCGAACCCCAAGGAGAAGTACTGGGTCAAATAAAACCCTTTTCCTACAACTCCTGCAACTGTTTCTTGAGCTCCTATAACTCTAGTGTAGCCATCCTATAAGAAGAAATGGACACCGGTGCTGCTCCTATCCCAATATAAATAGAAAATTCTACCTCTCTCTCTAGAGGAAAACCTAAAAGTCCTCTAGAAATACATCCCTAAAACGATTCACCACCATAGGAAAGTCTATATATGAAGTCTCCTAGTCATCCAGATATAGACTAGAAATCTGAGATGTAACTCCTACCAACCCAAGATGCTCGGGTCCTGCTCTGCTCACCTGGACATTCCATTCTCCCTTATAAAGAAACAATCCTCCCTCTAGTGTTGTGAAACTCACCCTACAAAGATAGAAATCGACAACTTTCTGGATGAGAACTAACCAATCCATTCTGAGAATGACATCATAGCCTGTTATCTCTAAGATATAGAGGTCCCATAAAAAGTGACACCCACCAACCTCTAGAGGGAACTCCTTACACTATCACACACTAGCCATTCTAGTCCCCAACGGAGTGTCTAACATCAAGATATCAGCAAAAGGAAAGATGCAGAGCCCAAGGCTCTCCACAAAAGCAACAAATATAAAGTTATGGGAAGCCCATGTATAGAAAAGACAAGAAGCTAAAACTAAGGCAACTAAGATCGTACCTCAAACTGTAGAGGTTCCGGGATCCTGCTCCTGCTAGATCTGCTCCACTAAAAAATTTTGTCCTGTACCGCGGCCCTGTGACCCTACCTGTCCACTCTGAGCTAGTCCACCCTGCTGTCACTAAAAACCTGGCAACTGACTACCATAGCTGCAACCTCTACCTCGGCCTGAACGGCCGGAAGAACCCCAGTTCCCAGACTGATGAGAAACTGGGGTTACTTCTATTGAACGCGAAGTCATAGAAGAACCCCTTTCCCTACCTGTTGGTGAGAAGATCTGACAGAAATGCTAAAGAGGACCGATCTTGCCGCAAGATCGGCACTCCATCGGGTCTCTCAGGAAATGTGGCTTTATATTCCCGCTCTTTCCACACTGGTAGCACACCACTTGGATACCAAAAGAAGTGTCTCACCTCCTTACACTACCAAAAAATGGGGCAAGGGAAGCACTACCCCTTTATCAGTGCTAAAAAAAGCACTGATAAAGGGCACTTTTAACAACGATAAAAAAGTGTTGTTAAAAGTGACCCTTTATCAGTGATTTTTTAGTAGTGCTGATAAAGGGGGGTTTTATTAGTGCGCATTTTTCTAGCACTGATAAATGTTTATATTTCAAAAAAAAATTCATAAAAAATAATATATTTATATATAATTATATTTATATTCATATAAATATAATAAATATTTTTTAAAATATGTTTTATATCGATTTGATTTGTCGTAGACCCAAAATGGACACCCCGGAGCAGAAATTATGGCTATTTATAGGGATTAAGGACGTTTTCATACCTTCAAGAATTTGATAAGGTGTTACAGTGGTCACCGTAGTGTAGTTCTGGTTGTAAGATTAGATTTGATATGTGGTTGAGGCAAAACGGACACCCGAAGCAGAAGTTATGGCAAAACGGACCCCCGGAGCCAAAATTTTATCCGTTTAGAGGGTTTTTGGTCTTTTTTGAACCTCAAAGAACATGAGAAGGGGTTTCGGTGATCACTGGAGTGTTTAAATTTTTTCAAGATTCTATTTGATAAGTGGTAGAGCCAAAACTTACACTCGGAGCAGAAGTTATTGTCGTTTGAAATTTTGAAACTCGCATATCTCCTAAAAACCTAAGAAACCAGAAACTCACTAAAACTGGCATAACCTCTAATCCGTTTGTCCATTTGAGCGCTACAACCAGTAAAATAGAATATCATGAAATGAGTGAAGACCAAGTCTAGTTGAAACTGTTAGAAGAACAGAGGAACAAAAGATATATCAGTCATAACACTCCAAAAAAAGTCCAACTTCAAATGACCATAACTTTCGATCCGGGTGTCCTTTTGGGATCCACCACATATAAAATAGAAGGAAACAAAGAGATATATGAAGTATGTTGACTGATACATAGTCCGAGTCATGTCTAGGACTCAAAAATCCCAAAAAACCACTAGAATACATCCAAAACTCAGTTTCCATGTCCGAACCCCTGTCAAATTTTTATTAAAATGGTAATAAATTCTAATTTGTGTGTCTGTTTGGGCTTCGACAACCATTTTATCATATTTTGTTCCATTAGCTTCAGCTTTACTATTCATGGATCTAAAACGGACACCCGAAGAAGAAGTTATGTCTTTTTCAGTGACTCTGTGATTTGTTAGGTTTTCAAGACCCCATTTCTAGCACTTTTGTATATACATATTAATATATAACATTTGTAAATATATATTAATATGTATAATTATACCTACAGATATATATATAATATATCTATGTGTGTGTGTGTTGTATATATGTATGTATGTATGTATGTATTTATTTATTTATAAAAACACACATAAGAAAACATATTTTATAAATGTATTTAAAACTAATCTTATAAATATATATTAATATACAAATAAATATACGGATAAAAAATTATAACTAAATATATAAATAAATAGATATAAATATATATTAATATACAAATATATATATATATATATATATTAATATAATTAACTATATGTATATATTAATATGACTAAATATATATATATTAATATATGAATATATATATATACACATATATATTAATATAATTAAATATATATATATATTAATATGACTAAATATATATATAAATAAGTAGATATATAAATAAATGAAAATCAAAGCAATATGGTGGAGTGGTAAAGGCTTAGGCGCGTGGGCAAGTGGTCTCAAGTTCGAATCCTGGGGGAGGCAGGTCACACGTGTAGGTGTGGGGAATTACCTAGCACTGTTAAAGGTGGGTGGGGCTGGGTGGAGCTTTCCTGGGGCGTGCATAGGCTACCATGGTGGTGGGAGCTGTTAAAGGGGAGCTTTAAGCACTGTTGAAGCCCCCCAAAATTTTAAAAATATATTTTTTAATATTTTTTAATTTTTTTCAACTTTTATTAGCACCTTTTTTAGTGCTAATAAAAGGGGCCTTTATCAACTCTTTTCAGAGCACTGATAAATGGGACCCACCTTTATCCTCTCCTCGATTAACAACGCCTTTTTAGCACTGTTAATCAACTTTTCTAGTGCTGATAAAGGCCATATTTGTAGTAGTGTTGGATAACTATGCAAAGACCCCCTGTGATGCTTCCCCCTATCAGTAGGAGGAATACCAACTCTGGATTTCGAACCGCCCTGACTCGCCACTCCAGAATCCCTCAGATTGCACTCCATGATTAGTGCTTGGTTGATGATAGAAGTGATGGAAGTCAACCAGAAAATGTTCACCTGAGACCAGATGTTGTGCCTCAGACCATCCTCAAACTTCCTTGCCAGGAATAACTCATCACCTCCTAGAATGGGAATGAAGCGCTATAGCTTGGTGAAGCGAGAAGAATACTCCATAACAAAAAGAGTACCCTGCTCTAGACTCATGAACTCTTAGGCTCAATCAGCCCTCAAGGTCTCTAGATAGAAGTAATCATAGATGGCATACTGAAACTCATCCCACACCATAACCTGCTGGCATCCCGCCTGTGAGATCACATCCCACCATCTCTGGGAGGAATCCCGAACCATATACGTAGTGAGCTTCACCCACCTCTCTGGAGGCATCTCTAGATGCTCAAAGATAAAAAGCATGGCTTCTAACCATAACTTTGTAGCATGAGGTCCTCCTTCCCCTGTGAAGGTGAGAGGATGATGCTACTGGAAAACCCGCATCAACTCTGCCATAGAAGGGGAAGGATGTGGTACTCCTCGAAAGGTTTGCATGAACCTCATAAAGCCCTATCAGAACTGTGCA
Organism: Viscum album; assembly: GCA_963277665.1. Taxonomy (NCBI): domain Eukaryota; kingdom Viridiplantae; phylum Streptophyta; class Magnoliopsida; order Santalales; family Viscaceae; genus Viscum; species Viscum album. Next base: position 1,400,312,196 of record OY728152.1, read on the forward strand.
TTAGAACCTGTGTCCGGAATGACGGCTGGTGCAAATATTGGTACAACTGGAGGTTCTGCAAGCAGTCCTTGATCAGTCATGTCTGGTGTCTGATCATTGCCCTATAACTAGCATACAACTGGAGGATGTCTCGGTGGAATGACTTTGCAAGGTCAAGTGCACACCTTAGATCAAGATTTTCAAGGATTGAAAACTAGAAGAAAATGAGGGAACATGAGAAAGAAACCATTCACATTTTTTTTCAAAACAAGGATACGTGATGTGTATACTTAACTACATGGTGTGTTCCTATATTCCATTCACATGGTCATGTACTTCTACCAACCCAGGTCACGTAACACCCTATACATGGCATGTTGTCCTTACACATGGTGTGTACTTGAATCCTCTTACCCTAAACAAGTTCCCTTACATGGATAGGACACACGGTTCTCATAGAACAAGAATACACAGCGTGTTAGTGCCAGACATGATGTGTACTAGACGAGCTTTACCGAACCGTGTTGTTAGTGACACGAATAGATACACGGCTCACACTACAAAACATGCTCCAGAGGGACAAAATGTGTACTATAAAGATTTTTCTGACCCTTGTTGTTAGTGAAACGACTGGATTCCAAGGATTATACTACATGACATGTTTAAGACTGACACATCATGAATTAGAGAAGACTCAACTGACCCGTGTTGTTAGTGAAATGAGTGGACACATGGTCTACACAACACAACATGTACAACCGGTACACGACGTGTTCCCCCAAGGATTTACCAACCCTATGTCTCTGCCCACACAACCAGTGACACAGATAGAGATTACACGGCGTGTACATATAGTACACGGCGTATACTTAAGAAAAACAGTTTCTTCCCGAACAAAAGAACACATGGTGTGTATTCATCATTTCACGCTGTGTATTCTGGGTTTTTCCAGATAGTAAGCCTCAGAAACTTCTCCAGAACCCAAAAAAACACTGAAACGAACACTAAAGTGCCAAATTCTGATCCGTGAGGGCCCATACTCCCTGCGAATCAAATCTTGACATCTTTTACATGTCATAAGAAAGAATTATAGATCAATGATAAACCAAATTATGATCCATGAGGGACCATAACACCTCAAGAACCAAATTTTGGCATCTATTCAAACAAAACCTTACACCATCCAATACCCCATCAAATAGTGGGCATTTTTATCAAGGAATCTATCACAACGAAATTCAATTTCTATTACACCCTAAATGGAATGGCAAGAATGCATGACATGTGATTTTTAGAAAGTGAATATATGATGCATGAGATGACATACCCTCATCTCATTGGGTTTCAACATAAATAGAACCTCAATAACATCGACAATAACAACACAAAACATGTGAATCACCCAATGATGAAAATCAAATCAACTGTAAAATTGTAAAACCAGAAAAATTGGAATAATGAGGTAGATTGGATTTTCCCTGTACACAGGTTAGCTACTCCCTGACACAGTTTATTACCAAGTACCAATTCCATCCTATCCTTGACTATAGGATCCAAACAGAAAGTCAAGAAGAAATAATTCTTCTGATACCACTTTGTAATGTCCCGGTTCTGGAAGCCGCCCAGAGGCGCCCCGTACCCGGTTGGTCACATGGCCTCAAGCGCATTTCCCCGAACGCCAGAGGCTTTCGACTAGTAGTGAGGGCCTTGGGTGTGATAGTGGGAAAACTATGCCCTCATTGGCAGAGTAACACAACGAAAGTAATAAAATATACAATACCAGAAGCAATAGTAATGCCAAATAACAAGAAACAATGGAAGATTGAAGAAATAAACAGCTGGAGCACATATATAAAAATGATGAATGATACATATGTCTAGGAAATCAGCCAAACAAACCGCAATACTGGAATACAAAACAATACTAAACCCAAGTACAAAATAAAACAGATAAACACCTCCTCAGCATCGCATGCCTCAGCTTAGTCCCATGCTCTCCAGCTCCACAATAGTCAAGTACCTGAAGTAGAAGGGTGCTTTAACTTATCTATACCTATAGAAATATAATATACTTGGGACCAAAAGCATGACCCAAACAAGGTGTGAGACTAAAAACCAGTAGGCAACCACCACAAGATCTATGCCTAATAGTCAGTGAATATATGACAGGCAACAATTAAAGAAAGTAGTAAACAAAGAAGTACTCAGCAGTAAACAATCCACAGTTTCAATGCACTCAGTTCACATATCAAGCAACAGCTAATCAAAGCAGGTAAACACAAATAGGTAACCCTCTAGAAAGTACTCATGACCTATCCCCTCTGGTCCTACCTCGTAGCACAAGCAAACAACTAAACACAAAAGGTAACCCTATGGGAATTACTCATGGCCTATCCCCTCTGGTCCTACCTAGCAGCACAAGAAAACCTTTGGGAAGCACACTCAGTCTCACCCCTCTACTTCAGCTCTAGAATAGACTCTTTGAGGAAGCACTCACTATCAATTCCTCGTATAGTCTTGTATCGGCAACTAAAGGCACTCTAGGGAACCACTTACGTCACATTCCCCCTATAGCCCACGTCGAGGAACTATAGACACTCTGAGGAAGCACTTATGTCATTTCCCCCTATGGTCTCGCATCGTAAAATTAAACAGACTCTCTGGAGAATCCCTTATGTCCATTCTTCCTATGGTTTACTACACCAGGATCTCACGACCCTATGTAAGTCAAGAAATCATAGTAATGTGTATCGGCCAAAGTAACCCTCAGAACTACTTGTCTAGAAATCTACAGTATATCAGCATGTCAAATATACAAAACACTCCATCCTACAATACTAGGCATGGTAAGTAAATAAGGAATCCTAACAGGCTAAGCAAGACCAAACAGTCATAAACAACATGCATGGTAAAAACCCTTCAAAAGAATAGCAATTAACCCTATTCACATTCAATTAACCTCTACTCAAGCATAAAAGCATAGCAGGAAAATTAACAGGGCTAAAACAGTAAACACTCAATACCCCATTCGAGGGTATTGGGAACTTTTGCACATATAACTCAATGAATTTCAACAAAAAGGCACAAAACACCTACCTCGGTGTTGTAGGATCGGTATAAGTGAACCTTAAGCCTTGAATCTCCCAATAATACTGTAGATCTACAAAAACATCTAAAATGTTCAACTGAAGATAACTCTTGAAAGAGGAAGAATCAGGAAATGAAGCTCTAGAAGAAGAAATAGCTTACCGAAGCAATTCCAACACAATCGATGACATTCGATTCAGATAACAGATGCTGGATCAAGAGATCGAAGGAAAATTGGTACTGTTCTCTCTCTCTCAGATGAACCTAACCTAGAAGGAGGTGGTTCTGTCTGTCAGATGCAACACTAGTGCGTTTAATGAAAAAAATAAAGTACACGATGTATACTTTATAAGTACACGACATGTACTTGCCTTCACTAGCCGCCACATTAAGTGGTCTCCTGCTCACCACACATGACTGTTTGCATGGCCGTTACATGGATAGCACCTGGCTACCCGCGGTAGCCGAGTACATGGCTTGTACTCATAAATCACATGACACGTTCTTAAGAAATTTCTAAAAAAATCTCTTTTTCTAAAAAATGACCAGAAAAGGAAAACATACCTGAAAAGAAGATTCGAGTTCTTACATTATAGATGGATATACCCCATTGAAAAATATATGAAGGTTTTGAAAGGGTATGTCAAAAGTAAAAGTCATCCAGAGGGTTGTATTGAGAAGTGATATATTATTGAGGAAGTCGTTGAATTATATACGAACTATCTGTTTGGTGTGGAAATCATTGGTGTATCGAAATCTCACCACACTGGGAAAATTATGGGTAAATGAATTTTTGGAAGAGATGTTGTCACAATCACTATTATAGACCGGGAGCAGGATGACCTTTACATTTTCCATAACATTTTATAGGCTTCCCCATATGTTGAAACCCATAAATAAATTATTAAGAATTTGAATCCCTCAAAGTCTGAAATATAGATATAAAATACACAAAATAAATAGTTTATTGGATGGTTTTGAGACCATATTTTTAAGGAGTTGGATGAAAATATGGATTCAATTTCATAAAAAATTCTTTAGAAATCTAGAGGACCAAGTGTGCATGTATTATCCTAAAATGTCTATGTAATTAATGGTTATACGTTATATAAAAATGAACATGATAAAGGTAGTATGATGAAAAATAGTAGAGTTAGAATTATGGATGAAGCGATGCATGTATATATTACCAAGGATAGAAATCCAATTTATGCCAATATGTTATACTTTGGAATCATCAAACAAATGTGGGAGTTGAATTATACAACATTCTAAGTGTCTATATTTCAATGAAAGTGGGTTGATAACACAAGTGATGTTAAAATAGGTGAATCGAGAGTCGTGAAAGTGGATTTCATTATATAATGGTATAAATATGAAATGTTTATAATGGAATCATAGATTGTGCAAGCATTTTATGTTTCAAATCCTACAAACTGAAAGTGGTAAAATGTTCTGTTATCGACTAAAACAATAGGAGGGTTGGATGAAAATTCAATAGAGTATGACCCTTTAATTAGGACATCACAATAATTTCATAGTGGTTCCAATATAGACAGGGTCTTGTATGTCAAAAGAGACTACAATGAAGGGAGTTGGATACTTGACAGAGGGGTGAAATACCTTTAACCTTTTAAAAAAAGAGACTTCAATAATTAGTTTATATATTTTTATAATGTATATTGTGTTACCTCATTATATTATTTTTTCACTACCAAATTTATGTAATCTAAATTAAATGTTGAACTACTTATATAGATAATGAATTATACACATGTTGATGTTCTTGATCCTAAGGAACAATAGGTTTATCAACCTGATATTTCTCCTAGTGGAGAGGAACAATGACCTTATGCACATGCTGATGCTACCAATATAGAGAAAAAACATATTGAAAATGTTTAACTTGAGGAAATGGTTGAAGGTGAAGAACCTATGTCCCAAAAAAATTGGAGCGTCATGATGTGATGGTGTTAGAAAAAAATATTAAGGTGAAAAGAAAAGGCATCAAATTCATGGTCGGATGGAATGTGTGTGGCCAACCTGTTAAACCCAATAAGACTATGTTTAGTAGTTTCATCGGGCTCATCACTTGGTAGCATGTTCTGATTGATGTAGATTCCTAGAACCATGTTTTTTACACTCTTAAGACACTAATTTGGGAAGATATTATGGTAACATTATAATATATTTTATTTTATTGAAAAATAAAATAATGAAACGTTGAATTACTCTTTATTCTCCTTTTGATAGTGAATTTATAGTAAATGAATCCCATAATAAATTTTTATTAATACATTATAGAAAGTATCATAGAGGATTTTGTACAACTATAATGAAATTTAATCTCAAACATGCTGAAGGGAAAGTAAACCCGCACCCACCACATATGTATGCACACTTGATAATCCTTGAAGTGTGGGATTCATTTACTAACTGTCATGAGGAAATATATTTTCAGGTACATTATGGATGGTAATAAATTGTTTGAAAATAAATTTATTAATTACTTTGATTAATAATTTTTAATTTATGAAATATAAACTGAGTGCTGAAAGTAATCAATAAGCATAAAAACCAATGTATCCCTACCATAAATCAAGGATGGGATATGATTCACTTAAAAAAATCTGGTACATATTTTAAATCTACCACAATAATTTTATATGTCAATAAAAAAGAAAAAAATTATGTCCCTATGTTTATATACAAATTGATAAATTCAAATCCAAAGCCACTTCCATCTTATATCATGTGCTATTGAAGGAGTCATGTGTAAATAAAGAGAGGTTACTAATATAAGAAAACACACAAAAAATGTGGGAATCCTACGTAAGTATAAACAATAATTTTCTTATTTAAATATATGTTACATAACAATGATTACTTATTTTCCTATATTTTATTTCTCACTTATACATAGGAATAATAAAAAAATCTACCATATGAACACCAAAAAATAGTGACCTTGAAGCACACACAATAGTATGACCACATCAAAGGTGTGAGTTTTGGGGTGACACCCCAACATATTTTGATAAAAGAAAATAACATGGGGATAAATATAAACAAATGGAAGGGATACAAGAATGATTAACTACCCTTGAAGAAAAACATAATCGGTAGTATGAGTTGCTTGAAAATGTTTTGGGGGGTGGGATAAAAGTGAAGAAACAACTCAAGAACAATCATTGCGTAAAGATCCACCACACCCCACCAAATTTGAGGTGATCCATTACCCTCAAATATATTTTTTATATGAGGTAATAAATATTATCACAATTGTTTCTATGAAATGTGAATTAGGAAGACACTAATACCTTTCATGCACTTATATTCTAATGGGTGAAAATGATTTTGATTTATATCTATCCACACCCACCCATCGCCTTGTTATGAGGTATACTATATACAATATCCAAAAAGATACTCTACACAATAGACAACTTTTAACATGTTATGTGATAGTGGGGATTAACGTAGCTCATGAGTCGAGTGCCAAGTCAGCTGTTCCATTTGATAATGCAAATATTCATACAGTCAAGTATGATATTAGAACATTCATAGCATGGTTTCATATCTTATAAAAAACATGTCAACAAGGAGGTATTTATTTAAAATTTATTTTTCATGATAAACCATTAACAATTAATAAAAAAGGTCTAAAACAATAAATGTTATTACAAACAGAAAAAGGTAAGGGGTAAAATGAAAGGTTGAATAAAAAAGATCTAAAGGATCAATCAACCAATCGAAAATATCTTCACAAAGCACCTTTACCCCACCCATTCAATATTTGAAATTATTAATATTGAAGGTTCAAGCAGATACATGGTTACAAAGTGGTAGTAATCACATAGTTGATTTTTAAGAAAATATTCTTGGAGAGGAAATTACAGACTTCATTACTCTTGAGAATTTAAATGAAATCCTCAAGTATAAATAGCTAGGAGTCTCAGTTGTAAATGTATACATGAGGTGTGTTTTGATGATTTGTTTTTCTAATATCTGATCTACTATATTAATTATGACTAAATACAATTCATAATTTTTGCAGGCATATATATGAATACTAATTGAAGGGATTACCCCATGAACATAAATATGGACTCATTATTCCTCAAATAACTTCTACATACCAAACTAAAATGGAATCAACTAAAATTGATGAAATAGTGGAAAAAATGGTGGCATTATTTGAAAGAAAACTTACGAATGATAGAATATTATTAATACCAATGACGTAGGGGGAAAACTATACAATTTAATCATATCAAATGTATTTTCATTCATTTCATTACTTATTCCTTTTTGTTTTTTAGGAAACATTGAGTACTCATTATGGTCAATTTCAATACTCTGAAGATTTATTTTCTAGATTTACTACATAGATCCCCAAAACACCGACCACACATGATGATTTTTTTTAATTTATAATACACTACATTGAAAGTTTTATAAATAAAATTCAATTTATATATTTTATATTATATTTTAATGAGAATTCTGTTATGATAGGATGTTGTCTAAATATCATCAAAATCGTGGCATGAGGACAATCCATGTGCACACAGAGTTTTTCGACTTCTATAAGTGGATCAGTATTAGGGTATATATAATAATATTTCATTATCAAAAAACATATCAAAATAAATTACTTATTTTTCTCAATGTTTATACAGTGTATAAAATAAACAAATGGAAAAGATTTCGGTAATTATATCTTTAAATTTTTTAGGGATATCATATAACACGAACAAAATAGCATCCCCAAAGAGGTATTTTCAAAGACAATTACTATTTAATTTAAAATATTTGTTAATCATTTGCGTATTTATATTTTTCTAGTACTACCATGACTATGTAAATTCCTAGTATTCAAAATATGAAATATATTTTTTTGGAAACAAATATGCAACATACCTAGGGTCATAATGTACATATATATAAATAATATGTGACTTTCTACTACTTATTTATTTTATTTTCTCATAATTTTATCTATTTTTTAGTTAATTTCTTCATCATTTCTATATGATACTTATTTTTTTAATTTTCATAGAGATCATGAATAAATTACTTTGTCAAAAGGACGATTCACTCCTTTACTATGATCATGAACTCAACAAGGATGATGCACTCATGATGATGTAATTTTAATTTTATTCTCTAATGCATTCAACATTTTGGGTTATCAAACTGAAATATTTTTAGATGACCCAAAATTTTGAATGCACTGTAGGATAAAAAGACACAGTGGAATCAACCATACCACAATACACGATGCACCTGGTATGAATCAAATTGCGTGGTTTCAAATTAAAATTGAAATTTTATCATTGTGTTATTTCATATTTATGTTTAATTTATTTATTTATAGTATTATTAACATAAGAATTGTTTTCTTATAAAGGTGTATTATTTTTATTTAGTTGGGTTGGTTTGTTTGAAGATTCTTGTACTTTTGAGAGATTATAATTCAAGTTATAAACTAAGATAATGACAATAAGGAAATGATTCAATCAATTTCACCTCAATTTGATATGCAGTGTGCTTGATATGACTTGAACTGTATGTTTTAATTTTATAATTTATATTTTAGTTCAAAACACACATAACATACTTGAAACTAAGAAAATACATTCATATTGTTTTGATAATTGAGAAAAACAATCCATAAGTTATTTGTGATGAGTTTGAATCATCCTTACCTCAATTGGACACATGGTGTGTTCGGTATGATTCCAAGTGTATCTTTTTTATTTAAAATTAACATTAATTTTAGTAAAAAAAACAAGTGACATACTCAAAACTAAGAAAAATATTTCATATTATTTTGATACTTTGGTAAAATGATCCATAAGTCACCTGTGGTGTTTAGGAATTAACATCACCTCAATCTGATGCACGGTATGACTAGTATGACTCAAAAGATCCGTTATCAGTTTAAAATTGAAATTTTAGTTCAAAAAGTGTGTAAATAAATAAAAAATAATAAAACACACTTCCAATGTCTTGATAATTTAGAAAAATGTTTCATAATTCATTTTTGATATGTAGAAATTAGTCTCACATCAAACTGACACACGATGTGACTAGTATAACTCAAAGTGCATGTTTCCAATTTGAAATGAAATTTTTAGTATAAAATAAAAGTGACATGATAAAAACTAGGCAAATGCATTTGGATTATTTTCATAATTTATAAAAATGATCCATAATTCATTTGTGATGTGTAGGAATCATTCACATCTCAATATGATGCATGATGTGACTAATATGACTCCAAGTGTGTCTTCTTATTTATAATTGATATTAATTTTAGTAAAAATAACAAGTGACATACTCAAAACTAAGAAAGAACATTCATATTGTTTTGAAACTTTAGTAAAATGATTCATAAGTCATTTTTATGTATAGGAATCAGCCACACCTCAATTTTATGCATGTTTTTATTGGTATAACTCAAAGTGTCTATTATTAGTTTAAAATTAACATTTTAGTTCAAAAAATGTGTTATTCACTGAAAATCAAGAAAACATGATCCTATTTTTTTGATAATTTAGGAAAATGATTCACAAGTAATTTGTGATGTTTAAAAATTAGTCTCATATAAAATCAAAAAATGATGTGAATGATATGACTCAAAGTGTGCATTTCTAGTTTGAAATGACAATTTAGTAAAAAACACAAGTGACATACTCAAAATTGATAAAACACATTCAAATTGTTTTTATACATTAATAAAATGATCCATAAGTCATTTTTTTGTGTAGGAATCAGCCGCACCTCAATCTTACACACAATGTGATCAGTTTGACTCCAAGTGTGTCTTTTTATTTTAAACTGACAATAATTTTAATAAAAAGAACAAGTGACATACTCAAAATCAAGAAAACACATTTGGATTGTTTTTATACACTAAAAAAATGATCAATAAGTCATTTTTGATGGTTATGAATCAACGACATCTCAATCTGATGCACAGTGTGACCATTATGACTCAAATTGTCCTTATTCATTTAAAATTAACATTTTAATTCAAAAAATGTGTCACTCAATGAAAACCAAAAAAACACACTTTGATTGTCTTAATAATTTAGGAAAAATATTCATAATTAATTTGTGAAATGTAATAATCAGTCTCACATAAAAATGATAAATTATGTGACCAGTATGACTCGAAGTGCATGTTTCCAGTTTGAAATGATATTTTTGTATAAAACACATGTGACATACTCAAAATCTAGAAAACACATTCAGATTGTTTTGATACCTTATCAGATCTAACCATAAGTCATTTTGACATGTAGGAAGCATCCTCACCTCAATCTGATGCATGATGTGACAGATATGACTATAAGTTTGTCTTTTTTATTTAAAATTGACATTAATATTAGTAAAATGAATAAGTGACATACTCAAAATTGAGTAAACACATTAGAATTATTTTGATACTACATAAAAATGATCCATAATACATTTTTGACATTTAGGAATCAATATCAACTCAATCTAATGTATACTGTGACCGATATGAATCAAATTGTCCATTACCAGCTTAAAATTAACATTTTAGTTCAAAAATTGCACCACTCATTTAAAACCAAGAAAACATGCTCTGATTGTATTGATAATTTAGTAAAATTATTCATAAGTAATTTTTTACTTTAGTAATTATTCTCATGTCAAACCAACACATGATGTGATTGACATGACTCACAATGCGTGTTTCTAATTTGAAATGACATTTTAGTAAAAAACACAAGTGGCATACTCAAAACTAAGAAGAAACATTCAGATTGTTTTGATAATTTAGGAAAATGATTCATAAGTAATTTTTGATTTGTATGAATCAAACTCACCTCAATATAGTGTATGGTGTTACATGTATGATTCCAAGTGTGTCTTTTTATTTAATTTTAACATTAATTTTAGTAAAAAGAACAAGCGGTTTAATCAAAATCAATAAAATTCATTCATATTGTTTTTATACTTTATAAAAATGATCCACGAGTCATTTGTGACATGTTTGAATAAAAATCACCACAATATGATGCATGGTGTGACTTGTATTATTCAAAGTGTGTCTTTTTATTTAAAATTGACATTAATTTTAGTAAAAAGGACAAGTGACATACTCAAGACCAAGAAAACGAATTTATATTACTTCAATACATTAGTAAAATGTTCCATAAGTCATTTTTGATGTGTAGGAATCATCAAAACCTCAATCTGATACAACATATTCTTAGTATGGCTCAGAGTGTCTTTTATCAATTTAAAATTGACATTTTAGTTCAAAACACATGTCACTCACTAAAAACTAAGAAAACATTCTCCAAATGTATTAATAATTTTAAAAAATGATTCGTAAGTCATTTTTGATGTGTAAGAATTAGTCTCACATCAATCCAACACATGATGTGATTGATATTACCCAAAGTCCATGTTTTCAGTTTAAAATGACATTTTAGTAAAATAAACAAGTGACCTACTCAAAATCAATAAAACACATTCAAATTGTTTTGATAATTTAAGATAATGATCCATAATTCATTTGTGACATATATAAATTATCCGCATATCAATCCGATACACAGTGTTCCCAGTATGACTCAAAGTGTCCACTATCAGTCTAAAATTGACATTTTAGTACAAAACATGTTTCACTCACTAAAAACAGATAATGTGCACACAAATTTTCTTGATACTTTAGGAGAATAACTCAAAAGTCATTTTTGACGTGTATAAATTAGTCTAATGTGAAACTGATACATGATGTGGCCAATATGACTCAAAGTGCCTGTTTGTAGTTAAAAATAAAATTTTCGAAAAAAAGACAAGTGACATACTCAAAACTGATAAAACACATTCAGATTATTTTAATACTTTAGTAAAATGATGCATCAGTCATTTCTGGTGTGTAGGAATAAACCTCACCTCAATCCAATGCAAAGTGTGGCCTGTATGACTCTAAAAGTGACCATTTATTTAAAATTAAAATTTTATTAATGTATTCTTTCATATTTATGTTTAATTTATTTCTTTATAGTATTGCTAACATAAGATTTTTTTCTTATATAGATGGATTCTTTTGTTCAGGTTGGAGTGGTTTATTCGACAACTGATACCATGGTCGTGATTTTTTGGGGATAGTAATTTAAAAAGTAATTATAAAAAACATTGTTTGTATTGTATATAATAGTGTTTTTTTTATTTGTGAGGTAAAATTTATTTTAATTAAATTATGTATTTTCATGCAGGTGTGTTTTCATAAAAGTTTATTTTTTGTATTGTGCTATTATTCAAATAGTATACTACAGTAGTAGGTCCTTTATCTGTGCTTTTTATCACTAATAATGATCCACCTTTATCAACGATTTTTTAGCACTGATAAAGGATACCCCTTTAATGCTACCGAGGGAAAAAATTATTTTTAGCATTTTTAAAGCACTTTTTACATGCTATTAAATGGATGATTTGTGGTAGTGAATAATATGACATGGCCACCAAAAAATGTTGAAACCACTTCAAAAGTTATTGGGAAAAGTCAGAAGGTTTGTAGAAATTATGCTACTTGTTTAATATAACACAGTTATAAGTAGAGACATTAAGAGGTGGTGGGAGGGAAAGAGGACCAAGAAGGAGGGGTGAGGGTACCATAGAAATGGTGCAATGGGGGCTACTGGGAGAGGCCATGGTCTAGGGGTGGGTGTGACAGGTAGGTTAGAACATCAGGGTGGGCATCGTGGTCAAGGGTCAAAAAAGTTGGGAAATAGCTATAATACCATGTAGAAGTAAAATAATCAGAAATCAGGCCACTAAATTAGGTCAAGTTATTATTATCCATAAATTAAGAAGGAAATATACAAGATGATTCATAAATACAAGTAATACCATTGAACAGTTAAACCTTTGACCATTAACTCATATATTAAATATATAAATACCCTAATTTGTCAAACACATACAAACATATTATATACATATAGACTCATGAACATAGAGAATACACACACAAATACAATATGCACTACGAACAACCCAATTATATAAATAAATGAACACTATCCTTGGGTGGACAATGGAAATTTAAATCATAATGTTCAGATTATGTAGAGGAGCATCCACCACATGATCCAAGGATCTCATCAAATCATATATACATTTGAACATGTGCATGTTAAAGAAAAGTTATTATAAATATTGGTTTTTATACATACTTGTTTTGAGAACTGAAAAGGGGAAAAATTTAACAGTGATAAAAAAATATTTTATACTTATAAATCTTGGTTTTTATAATAGTGCTTATTTTAGCTAAATGTTGATAAAGTCTTTTTATATGTTATGCACATCTAGTCTTGACATGCATGCATCTTATATTTTATACTTATATGATTATACAATAATGTTCCTTGGATGAACTAATGTTTATGATTCATTATATAATTTGGATCACTAGTATTCTATTTTATTAGATGATTGTTGACAATATATAGTCTTGATAGTGTTAATGGTATAAAGAATCAATCTTTAAGAAGAAATGGCATGTTAGTAATATTTTCCAACTTTCAGGGATATGAGTTGACTCTATACAACCAGTTGGATAATATAATCAATTATTATAGAAAATATATGAATTTTCTTATATACTTAATTAAAAATAATAATTGACAAAAATAAATGAAAGATTTATTCTGTACATGATAAATCCTGGAAAAATTTGAATAATATGAAGTTTTCGAAACACACAAGCATAAAAAAGTGATTTTTTTTCCTATTCCAAAAATTTATGAACTTTTAAAATTAATGTCGTTACCAAAACTTTATAATAAATTAAACTTTTGAAGGTAAAAATATGAATACAGAAAAAAATATAATTTTAAAAAATAAATTCCAAAAGAAAGTCATATTCATTGTTATATGGAATAAAATTTAATATCTTCCAAAATATCAGAGGCTATAATTACAAAGGGAGAATCATTGATTGTTTCTAATAAAATAAATGTGATTGATACAAAATATATATAGTTATATTTTTGTGAAATTCACATGAAACATTCACCAAACACATAAATAGTTTGATGTCCGCAGAACCTAAAATAAGAAAGTCAAAAGAAGAAGATACGATAAATGTATATTATAAACCAATTGTTGTTCTTGATCGATTAAATAGAAAATAAAAAACAAGGAACACATATTTATGTGTTCTGGTTCGATTTCGATTAGTGTGTGATAGGAAAACCATGCTGAAATTCCATATTATGAAAAAATAAAAAGAAAATAAACAAAAAATGTAAAGTTTCTGACCCAGAAGCCACAAATCGGTGCCCCAAGCCAGGTCACCACATGACCTTAAGTATACCTCCCTGTATTCTAGAGGTTTCTAAATAGAGATAAGGGTCTAATGTAACACATGGGGAGACTATACCCTCTTTATCAGAGTAAGACACAACATATAACCATAATAAATAACATAAGAGATAACAAATAAACATAAATATGCATTACCAACCATTTTCCGAACATGGTAGAAACATGACCAAATAGTGAATATGTTCTGTCATGCTAATGTTTCACAAGTGAAGGAAACCCAAAATAAATAAAAACTTATAAATCCCCAAAACGGTTCTTGAATCCAAGTTTGGATCCCCATCCATACACATCTCGAGCCCGAATCAAATCCATAGCATAGGGACCATTCCATTGTCTTGACCTACAGTCATGAAATCTTCTTGGGTACCCAACAATGTCCTGAGCATGGTGTGAGTACAACTCAGTAGGCCACCACCATATTGAGTCAAAACAGACAGTGCATGAAATTAGTAAATAAATGAAAATGTAAATGAAATAAAACTCGGTTTACAATTAGATAAGAATATTCACTTATCCCATTACCATTAATATTTTCATTTCCATAAGTTAAATCATATTTATTACCAAATTCATTTTCAACACATGTTCTAGGGGTTAGGCATTTACTTATTTTACGCAAAAGCCTAAGAAAAAACATCACTATGAATCAGGGGATAATCAAGTTTCCTATATCACTAGAAAAAACATATCATAAATAAATAGATCACACTTACATTGGAGCCTCAATCCAGGTAGTTCCAATAACACTATTAGGGGCATAGAGCCTTAGTCGACTCCCTAACCTGTGCATTCTATGGGTGGTGTTTAGATCCTCATTCCAACCCTACCCATAGGCGTATAACCTCAAGTAAATACCCCACATACCTCCAAGACATGAAAAAATTCTTATTTATTAATTATTCACATATATCATATCAAAAATCATACATAAATCAAAACACATAACAAACACATTTCACTTTTCTTTTAACACATAAATCACCCTTATTCCTTAACTGATTAACACAATTTCTATTTACTTAGCACATCCCATTTAACCCATTTCCCTTTTTATGGATTAACCCATTTCACATATTAAAAAATTTCCACATGTTAATCCATTCAACACATTTATCAATTCTCAAGCATTTACCCATTTAACATGTTCACCATTTCATATGTATTAACCCACTTATACATTTCAATTACATTTCTTAAATCACTTAACACAAATTTTTTATTACTAATAAATAAATTCATGTTAATCCAAAAAATCCCTCATTAAATTACTAAGGCTATACACAACTTATTAATATTTCCATTTTAATATAATCTAGCATACCAATATGTCTGTTATGTGCTCTACCTTACCACAAATTAATTTCACGCTTAACATTATCATTTTCTATGTTTGGAATCATTGGTGCACCCCATGGGTGGCCCTAAATTGTTATAGTCATCCTCATTGCACCCCATGGGGGTCGTGATGGGTTCAAATCCCCATTTAGACAACCATTTTTTACTAAATCCTACTAAGGATGTTAAATGCACAACCATGCAAGAACAAATCAACATAAAGACTATGGGATATAACTTGTAGAACAATTACCTCGAATACGATATTGAATTCACTTCTAATCATAACATTAGATCCATATTCAAACACTCTTTGAAGCCTAAACCTAGATTCAATTTGAAAAAGAGGGATTTAGGTATTCGATAGAATATGGAAAAATCTATACGCCCTAATATGGAAAGGAGAAGCAAGAGGGATATTAGACTTCCACAACCAACAACACTCCATACAACCTAGAAGATTAATTCTTGGGGATCTTGAGAGTTTAGGTTCATCACTAGGTTTGGAGGTAGGATAAAGGGGTGGAATATTAGGTGATAAATTAAAAATACCAAGGGGGGGGGGATGATAATTTTCCACTTTTTAATGGGGTGCGTGGTTTAGCAGCACATTTTACCAAACCGTGTGTCAACCATGTGCCAAACTCTATCCAAGAGGGGTTAAGCTGCATGGATACCTAGGGAGGACCACATGGTTTTAAAAAACATGTACCAACCATGAACTATCCATGCAAGAAGCCTTTGTCCAAGGTTTCACAGTTTGTCTTCCCCCCTCACACAGTTTTCACTAACCATGAAAAAACTGTGCAACATGCACAAAATGGACCAATTTCACCTTTATTTCATGTACTAAGCCCCCAAAATATCCCTAAACCTCCTCACACACCTAGTAAACATTTATTTATCCAAAATTAATGGATTTGAACCAAAATTTAACTAAGAAAATACCTTCATAAAATCTGAGATCTTATAACCTCCCCACCTTATAACGGCTCATCCATGAGCCACACGTCCCAAAATCACTAAGCATTTGAAGCAAAGAGATCAGGCCACTGGACCTGCATATCTGACTCCCTTTCCCAAGTTTCTTCTTGAACATTTCTATGATGTTGTATAACTCAAATCAAAGGCACGATATTTCCCTGCAAGACCTTATCACTATGATCAAAAATAAGAACCAGATGGTCCTCAAAGGTCGCATTGTCCTTAAGCTCTATATCCTCAACATAAATCATGTGAGATGAGTTAGGTTGATATTTCCTATGATATGAAACATGAAAAACATAGTCCAAACAACTATACCACTGTGGGAGATCCAATCGATATGCCACCAGTCTGATCCTCTCCATAATCTCAAACAATCCAACATACTTGGGGCGTCAACTTACCCTGCTTTCAAATCCAAAGGTGTCCTAACATTGGATACACTTGAAGGAACACATGATAACCCACCATAAACTCAAGAGGTCAATGGTGAAAAAATATATATGAATTTTGTCTACTCTAAGCTGTTTCCATATGTTTCCAAATTAACAAAATCTATTTTGATTTCTCTTATGTGAGACTCAGTCCCAAAAAATCTAATTCCCCACCCTCCAACCAACAAAAAGT
The DNA here is from genome assembly GCA_963277665.1 of Viscum album. Taxonomy (NCBI): domain Eukaryota; kingdom Viridiplantae; phylum Streptophyta; class Magnoliopsida; order Santalales; family Viscaceae; genus Viscum; species Viscum album. The sequence continues at coordinate 1,400,329,587 of OY728152.1, forward strand.
ATATCTACATGGCCTACCATATAACACCTCAAAAATTTCCACATGAATTATATCTTGGTAAATATTACTGTAATAAAACTAAATTAGCACCAAATGATTTTCCCATGATTCACCAACATCTAGGAAACATGTTCTTAACATATCCTCTAATACCTGAATAATACGCTTTGACTTTCATCCATCGGTGGGTGGAAAACCATAATAAAAAATACCTGGGTACCCAGTGTCCTCTGAAATACCTACCAAAATCATGATGTAAATCAAAGATCTCGATCTGAAACTATCATTTGTGGCACCCCATGAAACTATACTATTTCTTGAACATACAACTCACCTAGTTGATCCATGATAAAAGTATCCTGAATCGATAAGAAATGATCCACCTTAGTTAACTGATCCACAACTATCCAAATTACATCATTTATCTTTAGCATCCTTATAATACCCACAAAAAAACATCATTAATTTATCCCATTTATATTTCAGAATATAAAATGGATTTAACAATCCTCCCAGTTGCTGATTCTCAGCCTTCACCTGCTGGATGGTAAGGCATTGCGCTATAAAACCTACAACCTATTTCTTCATTCCTATCCACCAATACTACCTACAAATATCCCAATACATTTTGGTTAGACCAGGATACACAAACCACTTTGATTCATGAAACTCACACATCAAATCCTCTCTCATACATGTTGGCACAACAATATAGTCACAAACATAAATGATCCCATCATCTCTAAAGGTCCAACTAGAAGGTGAATCCCTATTTTTAAAACTTCCCCTTAAGACCATACATTCAGGATCCTCATACTAACCTTCATTAATTTGGCTCAGAAGCATGGAATCGACTTCCAAGGATGCAAGGGTTGTCTTCCCTTGACCTTCCTGCACCTCAAGATGCATCTCAGCAAACAACTCCATCATCTTCCACTCATAAATTCATTCCAGAACTGCCTGATTTTGATTCTTCCATCTCAAAGCATTTTTAATGATGTTTATATTTCCTGGTGTATAAACCAACTCAAAATCAAAGGGCTTCATATACTCTACCCATATTTGCTATAGAGATTCAAATATCATTGGGATAATATGTACTTTAGGATCATATGATCATTATACACCATAAATCATTCTCTAAAAAAGTAGTACCATCAAAAATTTAAGGCATACACCACCATGGAAAATTCAAGACCATGCATTGGGTAGTTTCTTTTACGAGGCATCAGTTTTCATTAACCATAAGCATCCACCCAACTATCCCGCATCAATACCTCCCCAAGAACGACACCAGATGTATCACAAAACAAGGTATACTCTTTACCTAGATCAGGTAAGACTAGAACTGGTGTAGTATTCAACCACTTATTTAACTCTTGGAAAGTGTTCTCACCTGACTAAGAACATTAAAACTTTATTCCCTTCTTGGTCAAACCCAAAAATGGTGATAAAAAATGATAAAAGTATTTAATAAACCTTAGATAGTAGCTGACCAAACCTAGAAAACTTTGGATATCAGCAAAATTATTAGGCTTCCCCAAGACACCGCCACCCACACCTTCTTTGGGTCCATGGAAACACCTTCCTCTGAGATAATGTTCTCTAATAAATACACCTTTTCAATCCATAAATGACATTTGGATAGCTTGGAATATAGCCTATGATCTCTTAGTGTACTCAAGAAGATGTCAATATGTTTGGAATGATCTTAATGAGTTTTAGAGTACACTAAGATTTAATCAACAAAGAAAACTACAAATTGATCTAGGTAAGGATGAAAGATTCGGTTCATTAGGTTCATAAACACTTCCGATGGATTGGTCAACCTGAAAAACATGACTACAAACCCATACAAATCATACTTACTCCTGAAGGAAGTCTGAGGTATATCAGAAGGTCTTACCCTTATTTGATGATACCCCGAACTTAGATCAAATTTTGAAAACACTGAATCACCTCTCAGCTGGTCAAAAAAGGCCATCAATATGAGGAATATGGTACCAATTATTAACAATCATTTGATTCAACATCCAATAATCAATGCACAACTATAAAAATATGTTGGATTTCTTTGAAAACAACACTGGTGATCCCCAAGGTGACATAATATGATGGATAAACCATTTATTCTCCAACTACTCCGAATGATTTTTAATCTTTTGAATTTATTTCAGTTCCATTACATATGGAAGAATAAAAATGGTTCTTCTCCCGGAAGTAGATCTATCGTGGACTCAACATCCCTCTTGGGTGGAATACCCAAGAAGTCCTTAGGAAATACATCCTAAAACTGATCTACCACTGGATGAAAGATGTACTACTCTACTCCACCATCATAAAGCATAAGACAATCTAATCATACTGTGAGTTCACCCAATTGTTGAAAATTTGGCCCTGCACGGCCTGCCCAAACATCCTATTCTCCATCATGGACGTACATGTCTCCCTCAAGAGATGTGAACATTACCCTAAAATGGTAAAAATCAATGTGGGATTGATATGTCACTAGTAATTCCATCCCCAAAATCAAATAAAAACCTAACATATCAAGCACATACAAATCCTATAAGAATCAATACCCACCAACCTCGAGCGCACACCCCTTACATTGCATGAGATTTTTTTCTCGCACCCAAAGTGTGTATCAATCAATATAATGCCAAAAAATCACTCCACTGCTAGGACCAAAACAACCACAAACTGAGTAGAAATAAAATAATGCAAGGAACCTATATCGAATAAATAACTAGAAAGTGTAGAGTCTATAAGAATCATACCTTGAACAGTTGATGGCCCAGCCTCACCACCTCCAGGTGCAGACTGAACTACATGAAGCTAACCCACTACTCTACCCTAACGTCCTGTCTAAGTTCCCTATTCTAACTTTCCCTACTAGAATGGATGCTCTTTCCTTGGAGTACCACACCCACCACCACGACCAATACGACCGGTAGAACTCCAGATGCCTTCCTGGTATTGGGTAATCGACCCCTGCCTACACTCTATACTAGAATCCCCCCCATCAATACCCATATGTCGAGAGTTTCTATAGAACCTCTTTACATTACCCAACCTGCCACAAGCCCATAATTCAACCAGTGGTTAGGGATATTGGCCATGCCTATGTCTTGTCCTGCCACACTAATAGAAGAAAACCCGATCGCTACCCTGGGAGGATGGTTTTTTTCTAGATAACATGTCATCTACTAAATTGATGAAAGATCTCAAAGTTGTGTTTCCTACCATCTGATGATGAACCACTGGATCACCTAATCGAGACTGTACACCCACTACCAGGGGTTTCCTTGAGATTTCCTTCTGAAATAAGAGCCTGATTTACTACTTAATAAAACCTATTTAAATTGAAAATATTCACTTGGGACTTAATCTCATGTCTAATTCCATCTTGTAATCACCTTGAAGTTGCTGCCTCATCCCCTAAAAAAGCAAGATTTTTTTTTCAAGTCAGTGAAATGGATAATATAGTCCATCACTGACATCATTCTATAGGACAACCCCATGAAATCTATAGATTTCTACTACCTCAAGGTTTCTAGGTATAAGTGTTCCATAAAATTTTCTTAGAATGCCTTCCATTGGATAACATATTATTTCTTAGTCTAAACCAAGATTCCCCACTAGCATTTTTCGCGCCCTCACAATATATAAGCTGTCAACTTGACTCTATTATTATGAGGATTATCTAGATGATCAAGGACTATCTAGATGGACTCTATCCAGAATTTGGCTACCTCAGGCCCACCTTCTCTAGAAAAAGTCAGAGGGTGCTATAGTTGAAATTTATTAGTTAGCTCAAACATGATCGGAACAACCCACCCTAGATCCTACTCAATAATTTTCATAAAATGATCAAAGTTATCCTAAAATTACCCTTATTTCCTATTACCTTGATTCATTGAGTTCCCTTACTCCACCTCTGGGGGAGCATTCTCGACGACATCCTCTTTTTAGCCAAATGACACATGTCAACATAGAGTCATCTTCCTACATTACCAAGAATGAGTCTTAGAATATATATCATTCAACTTGAACAATTTTATAAAGATGGCACTTAAAAACCCATAACAACTCATCATGCACACACTATCCCCATGAACATCATGACACCTAGAACACTACCCTCGACAATCCCTACCGCAGGTCATGTCTAACGTGGGGGATAATCCAATATACATGGTCACAATTGTTTCATTAAAAACATTTTTTAAAACCATTTCCACTCTCAAAATATAATTTATTCCTTTTAGGAAAATTTCTCATTTCACCACTCATTAAAACAAACTTGTTAACTCATTTAAAACCCTTCATTAAGTGAAACTCTATTAAAATTCTCCCCTTTTACCCATTTTCATCATCTTTATTAGACACCATTTTATTTAAATTTTCAAGAAGATAAAATACATCCCACTATCTATGTCCCACATACCCATCCCATATGTTCCTATCATGATGAATGGAACCTATAGCCATAGGTGCCTACAATGATGCATGAATTATCAACCTCATGCCATTTCAACCATGATCAAAATATCATAAAACAGTCATGTCACACAACAAGTGCATCACCCAATGGTGAACAATCATTCAACTGTAACAACACATATTAAGAACAAAAATTCCCACCCTGGGTGACTTGGGTTTTACTGCATACATGGGTTAGATACTCCCAAGAACGATCTCTTTGCTAAGGCCCAACACATCCTAATCTCCTTTATACCATCCCAAATAATAATACCATAGAATAGAACTACTCTGATACCACTTTTTAACATCCTCTCCCTAGAAGCTACCAACCGGTGCCCCGAGATGGGTCACCACATGACCTCAAGCATACCTCCCCATATGCCAGAGGTTTCCGACTAGCACCGAAGGTCTAATGTAACACATGGGGATAATATAACCTCTTTATAAAAGTAATCAATAATATATAACCATAATAAATAACAGAAGCAATGAAAAATAAAAAAAACATGCATTACCAACCATTTCATAAACAGGGTACAAACACAACCAAATAGTGAATATGACATGTCATGCTAATGATTAAAAAGTGAAGGAAAATAAAAATAAATAAAAGTAGCTAAATCCCTAAAATGGATTCTAAATCCAATTCAAGATCCCCATCCATGAACATCCCGATCCCGACTCAGCTCCCTAGCATAGGGATATTTCGCTTGCCTTGACCTACAATCATGAAATCTGATCAGGTACTCAACGGTGGCCTTAGCAGGGTGTTAGTACAACTAAGTTGGCCATCACCAATAGTTTATACTAAATATCTACTATAAAAATATAGTGTATGCAAGTATAAAATGAATGAAAAAGGTAAATGAAAGATGAATTGGGTTTCAATTAGGTAAGAATATTCACTTAGCCCATTCCCATTACTATTTACATTTCCATCAATTAAATAATATTTATTACCAAATTCATATTCAACACGTGTTCTAGTGGTTAATAATTTAATTATTCTACATAATAATCTAAGAAGAAACATCACTATGCATAATGGGACAATCAAGTTCCCTATATCACTAGGGAAAACATATCATAAACAAATATATCAAACTTACCTTGGATCCTCAGTCCAGGTAGTTTCATCCCATGAAACTGTTAAAGTCATAGAGCCTTAGTATGACTCCATAACCCATGCATTCTAGGGGTAGGATTTAGAGCCTCAGTCTAACCCAACCCATGGGTGTAGAACCTCAATTCAATACCCCACAAAATAACAAGCCATGTGCACATGCTTATTTATTTTTTCTCTACATATATCATATAAAAAATCATACATAAACCAAAACACATAACAAACACATTTCACTTTTCATTTAACACATAAATCACCCTTATGCCTTAACTCATTAACATGATTTCCATTTACTTAGCATATACCATTTAACCCATTTCCTTTTTATACCTTAAATCATTTAGCATATTCAAAAATTTCCTTATATTAATCCATTCAATACATTTATCAATTCAAAAAAATTTAACCATTTAACAATTTCACCATTCTATATGCATTAACTCACTTATGTATTTCAAGTACATTTCTTAAATCACTTAGCACAATTTACTTTATTACTACTAACTCAATTCATGTTAAACCAAACAATACCTCATACCATTACCAAGACTAGACACAACTAATTAATATTCCATTTTTAATTCAATATAGTGTATCCACATGTTCTTTATGGGATATACCTTACCACAAGTTAATTTAAGGCTTAAAATTACCATCCCCTATGTTCAGAATCATTGTCGCACCCCATTGGTGGCCCTAAATTGGTCTAGTCATCCACATCGCACCCCATATGTGTCATGAAGGGTTCAAATCCACATTTAGACAACCATTTTTACCAAATATTACTAAGGATATTAAACTCACAATAATCATAAAGAAAATTCATGACCATGAAAGAAAAAATCAATATAAAGACTTTGAGATATAACCTATAGACCACCTACCTTGAATCTGATGTTGAACACACTCCTAATCATAACCTTAGATTTGGATTCAAAAAACCTTTGAATCCTCAACCTAGATTCCACTAGGAAAAAAGGTTTTTAGGTATTTATAATAATATGGAAAGATCGAAAATCCCTATTCTAGAAAAGAGAAGTAAGAGGGATATTAGACTTACTCCGAGCTTCGATATGCAAGAAACGACACTCCAAATGAATTTAAAACAAGAGAGAATGATCCTTGGGAGATCTTGAGGGTTTAAGTTCATCACTAGGGATGTAGGTAGGATAAAGGGGGTAAAAATTGGGTGATAAAATAAAAATACCAATGGGGTAAATTGTAATTTTCCACTCTTTAATGGGGTGAAAACTTTGGCTGCATGATTTTCCAGACCATGCACCAACCGTGAACCAACCTCTGTCCAAGATGGGTTAAGATGTATTGTTACCTAGTGAGGCCTGCATAGTTTGAAAAACTATGTACCAAACATGCAAGAAGACTTTGACCAAGGTTTCATGATTTGGTTCCCGCCTTTTATGGTTTTCACTAACCATGAGAAAATCGTGCAACAGGTACATAATTGACTGGTTTCTTCTTTCTTTCATGTCCCAATCCCCTAGAACATCCCTGAACCTACTCACACACATAGTAAACATTTATTTAGGAAAAATTAATGGATTCAAACCAAAATTTAAGTAAATATATACCTTTATAAAATTCAGGATCTTACAAAAAACATAAAACATAGAGAAAAAAATACAAGAAAAAAAAGAGTAAGGATAATATAAACTATTAGTGATGAAGTTGTAGCTCAAAGTGCTTGTGATGAACTCTAGATTGAATATTAAATATTCATCACTAACATTAAAGGGCTCACTTTAAACATAGAAAAAAATATAAACCATTATAATGGAGATATGCAATAAAATCAAAGAAGATTGATGGAAAATCACTTAGAGAGATAGGTTCTAAATACCAAGAACCTAGTCACACCTTAGAAAACAAATTGAATCCATAATTATAAATGAAAACAAGATCAAATCCCCAATTTTCAATGAAACCATTTTTCATCATATTCCCTCAGGAATCTGATTAGTAAGGCATTAAAAATTAACCCCTATTGGAACTGATGTTCAAAGAAGAAGCTAGTCACACCTTGGGTTTTAAAATGTAAATTTTAGAATATAATTCATATTAAAATAAAAAAATATTGTCAATTATAATTTTATAATATATATAATAAAAAATTATAATATTAATCAATAAAAACTATTTAATAATGTATTTAAATTCATTAAAAATTGTATATGTAAATATAACATATTAAAATTTATATTAATAGTTATCTAAATATATAAATGAAAATATATTTGTTAATGTATATTAATATTAATATATTTAAATAAATTGATATATATCTATATATATTAATATAATTTTTGGTGTTGTGTCATGAGTTTGATATGACCTGAAAAGCTCGCGGTATGACAAATGAAAAAAATAGCAAAAAATGGGGGTCATTATATGTTTGTATATAACATATGTATGTGTATGTATAAATGTATTTATTGTGAAAGTGGGTTCTCTAGACCCAACTTGAACTATACTTTTCAATTGCCATATCATGTATACAGATAGTTATGCATGATTTTATCTTACCATAATACCATTGATACTTATTCATTAACTATTTATATGGAAATATCCTTATACTATTTTCCGTATTAATAAGTTATAGAAATTCCCAGTTATAATGATAAATTTTATATACTATGAAAATAATATTAAATATACGTCATATGGTCTAGATATATCATACTGACATGAAACAAACAATGTCTGACTATCGGGTGATGGAGGCTAATAAGCATTTAGACTTCTTCTCATGAAGTTTTCACTTCATGATCTCTAGTAGATGAGATAATGAGGATCTAACCACCAATAAAAACACCACATATTTTTTATGTCATTGGTTATTCTTTTCTATGGGCATGTGTATTGGTTTCCTGACTTGAGAATATTATCAATGTGTACCATTTGATCTCATACGATGATTCAAGATAAAACTATTCCATTTATGTTTGTGGAAAGGTAGCTTGTGTTGGGTATTTCATTAGTGGTATAACTTTGATTGAATGATCAAGACAAGATTTGTCACTTCCCAGTTGAGGAAAAGATATCTTGGGGCTAGTTAATCAGGATGATAGCACCTTTATTAAATTCACGGCCATAATAGGAAAAGGTAGGTCTATCTAGTAAGGTCATAAAATAATAAATCAAGAACATATGATGATAAGAACTGTGCATCCTGCTTTATAAGATATCACATGATAAAGAGATTATATTACATTATTTTTGTTTTTAGGAGAGGTTGTCATTACTATAACCAAAACATATCTCCTTATGGGCCTTGATGGGTTTAAATATTCCGTTCTTGGTTTGTGAGTGAAACTCACTGTTATTAAGATAAGGGCCTAGCGGGTCACACACAAAGAATATTAAAAAATCTTGTCCATTTCTAATGAATTAGAGTTTAGGGCATGGTGGTCCCCATGGAGAGGGTCAGGATATGTCTGAGTTTGATTGATCATAAGAAATAAATATATTTAATATTATCCAAGTTTATAATAATAAAGGATGAATTTATATACTCAAATTATTCAAAAGTGTTAGGTGAATATGAGAAAATATATTTTATGAATGAATAATATTTTATTCAAGGTTTGTTAATATATTTATGAGATAAGAGAGTGGAGTTAATGGCTCAAATTTTATCAAGTAACATATTTTAGATGTTACAAACAAGTGATAAAATATAAATGACATTTCTGACATAGTTAGTTATTACAGTAATTTAGTGATTATTTAAGAGGTTAATTATATTTGGGGATCCTAAGTGCAATTTTCAAGATTTCACCCTACCTATATAAGTCAAGAGATGAAAAAATTAAATCTAACCATTCACATCTCAAAGTTGAGAGATTCTATCTCCCCTATCTCAACTTATAGAGAGATAAGAGAGAGATATTTGAGCACCATGATGTAAGAAATCCCTCTTGGATCGAAGAATTAGTTCTCCAATGATTATCTAGAAGTAAAAAAGAGACGTTTTTTTCTCAAAATAGCACCCATAGATCGAAGATAGACATTTTTATAAGCTTCTGGAACATGTGTGGATGATCTCGAGGACTTCAAATTTGATTCCATTTAGCAACGATCCCTGGTTACAAGTGGAATACAAAGAAGATCAAAGTCAAACAAGGTGAAAATTTGATTAAATTTTTGTGCTTAATTTATTCCAAACAAGATCCTTAGGTTGTAACCTGGTGTTTCATATCACTAGAGATAAGGTTATTACATTAATTCGATGATAAAATTTTAAAATAAAAAATCTTTATGCTTCCATTGTGCACCAGGTACCTATAATTGATTTTAGAGAAATATTATGTATAATTAAGTTGGATCACAATTAAATTTGCATAAATACGAGTAGATGGAATTGATACAATCACAGTTGCACAAATGAAGCTTTGATGTGAGGTCTGACAAACAAGTAATGGTCTTCTTAAGATCAAAGAAATATTTTTCGTCTATAAATAATAAATTAAAATGAATGTATAAATAAATACACATATATATATATATATATTATTTTAATTTGGATGAATAGTAACTCGAGGTTATCATTAATATTGTTAGGTCGGAGATGGTAATGAAAGATTTTCTATAGGGGGTGTGAATAAACTAGATTAAAATGTTAAAGAAATGGATTAATTGTCAAAGTTAATTAATAGAGTGAATTTACAACAAAAAAATGAACACAAAGTATTTTTATAATAGTTTGGTCCAAAATAGACCTAACATACTCTTATACCTTGTTACTTTATGAGAGATAAATTGTGAACTATACTGATTTTTGAAGGTAAATTATAAACTAATTTCAAAGACCCTTTTCTATAAAGTGGAGGGATAACCAAACTACCACACTGACTTTTTTTGGGGAGTCAAAACCCAATTACAACACATACTTTAGACTAGGGGATTCAAAACCATAATGATCTTGAATTTAGAATCTGGTAGTCACAACCTGAATAAAGAAAGAATTGTTTTGAATGGAAATTCATAAAAGGAAGCTATGATCATAGGTTCTAGAGATAATAACTAGTGTTATAGACATAAGAAACCTAAAAAATAGATAAAAGATGAACAAGAAAAACACAAGCATTGGTTCTTAAGTAGTGGATTATTTCATCTCATCAATGCAGTACAAGTCAAAAAAGATTTCATTCAACACTTGATAGATCTTACAAAGGATGAAATAATGATCTCACAGGACTTCACAGAATTGTACAACATTTTTTGTAAAAGTGGTTCCCTAATCCCAACTTTATCAATACTTTTAGATTATGTTACCATGTGTATAATGATTTATGAATGACGTATACTTATGATTATAGTGTTGATATATCTATATCCACTATTTAAATGGTAACTTCCAAACATTATTTTCCATATAAAAGGTATTAGAAGTTCCTAGGCTATAATGAGAACCTTGAGATACTATAAAATTAATCTTAAACATATGTCATATGGTCTAGATACATCATACTAACTGGAAATAGTTTATGTATGAATATTAGGTGTTGGGGAATTATAATAATTGAGAATTCTTCTCATGACGTTTTCACTTAGTGATCTTTATTAAGTGATATTTTGAGGACATACCCACCAATAGGAACACTACAAGTTTCAGGTGTCATTGGTTGTTTCTATATATGAACATGTGTATTGGTCTCTTGACTTGATCTCATTATCAATGTGTACCATTTGATCATGTAATTTGATGAAAGGAAAAAATCATGACATTGAAGTCGTGGAAAGGTAGCTCATATTGGGTGCATCATTGGTTGAATGGCCAAGAAAGAATTTGTTGCTTTTGAGCTAAGGAAGTGATATCTCAGGCCTAGTTGATTAGGATGGTAGAACCTTCATAAATCCATGGCCATGGTAGTAAAAGGAATGTATATCCATTTAGATTAATAAATAATAAATCAAGAAAGGAAAATGACACAAGTATGCATCCTGATTTACGAGATATTGTGAGACAAAGAGATTATATTGCACAGTGTCTGTTCGCAGGATGGTTATTATTCCTATGAATATTCCTTATATCTTTAGGGGCATTAATGGGTTTCTAGATTTTGATCCTTGTATGTGAATAGTTATTCACTGGTATTGAGATAAGAGACTAGAGGGTCACACACAATAGCATATTCAAGAATCTGCTCTATTTTGGTGAATAGGTATATAGAACATGGTGGGCCCCACCATTGGGTCTGAAAGTTGTAAAAGTATTAATGATCACTAATGATTAAATAAATTCATCATTATATAAGAATAGAATAATTGGGTTGAATTTATTTATTAAAGATATTCACAGGGTATTAAGTGAATACAAGAAAAATATTATATGAAAGAATATTATTTTAATATTCAGGGTTCGTTTAATATTACAAGAATTATGAGTCAAGTTAATGACTCGGGTTTATCAAGTAATATAGTTATTATATATTACAAGTACTTGATACACATATAAATGAAAATATGTTGTAGAAAGTTCATCATCACATGTCATTTACTACTTATTTAGTGGGTGTTTTATTTATAGGGATCAGGAAACCCTTTTCAGGTATTTGAGCCTCCCACTATATAATAAGAAGAGAGAGACACAATCCATGACTATTCATTATAATAGAATTGAGAGTATCTCTCTCCTCCAACATCCTAGAGAGAGAAAGTTTCTGTTCAAGAAAACAATCCAAGAACACCTTCACAGATCGAAGGCATGAGATCGAGGTGATCGTCACAACATCGAAGGAATCATCAAAGATTTGCGCAAGAACATAGAATTTGATGATTATCATACATGAGGATGTGTGGATGATCTAGAGGGGTTCAAACTTAAATCCTTTGAGCAATTATTTCCAGTGAAGAGCTGCAATTGAGTGTGCTTCAATTCGAATGAGGTAATCATTTTGTTTTATTTTTGTGATTTGAAATATTCACATGATATTCTTAGACCTCTACCAGGGCTCAAATCACTAGAGATGATGAAGTTACATCTCTATGGTGATAAATTTTTTAAATCATTGGCCAATTGGATTCTACTGCGTGCCCTCATGCCAGTAATTGATATCAGAGGGAACTCTTGAATTTTATGAGACATGAAAAAATTAATTTTCATTAAATTATTTAGAAGACTTTAATTCAGTTTGAACAAAAAAACAACACGTCGATCCGATATCGGATGGCCAAGTTACATCCATCCATTTTTTTAATACAGATCGTTTTTAGTTTATTTTTTTTGGTATTTATAAAATTGAAAAACAATATATATGTATGTTCATGTTTTCCAATTTTAGCATTTTTTGAAAACCCAAAGTTTATCGGCTAAGTAACAACATGACTTAGGTTACCAGAACTATTCCAACCGATGGATAAATTTCAACATTTTTTTAGGAATCTAGTATTTTTTAAAATGTAATATCATTTAGGCTATTTGAATAAATTCCATGGGGAATCTAGTGGGTTAGCTTCAAACAAGGATGATTTGTTAAAAAAAGTTAAAAAAAGGGGAATATATGATTGCGTGCTGCTAGTAAGGAACAAATAAAAGGGGGAAGTTCTTTGCATGAGTCTAGTAAAAAAACAAAGAAAAGAAAACAACTTTTTGTTTATTCAAAATCCCATAATTAGGCTTATAAAAAAACAAAAAAAGAGAGGGATTTTTGGAAGAAGGTTCAGGGTTTGCCTCCTTTTCCCGAGCACACTGTTGTGGCCCCGCTGCCTATACCGAAGCTGACCACCCATCGCTACCTTCGGTCACCAGCGCCGCTCACACCCCCTCTAGAGGATATTTTGGTGATACAGGTTTTTTTATTTTTTTTTATTTTAATGGGTTAATGGTTGAAAGATATAGGGAAATGGGGTTATTGAGCGCCACATGAGGTGGCGCTCAAAGAAAGTGGAGGCCTAGAGCCACTTGATTTGGCGCTCGGCCATTTCAACGGAGGAAGCCTTCAACGCCACTTGAAGTGGCGCTGAAGGAATAAAAAAAACCATGCAGCGCCACTTCAAGTGGCGCTGCCCCCTTACTCCCTATATATTCAGCACCACTTGATGTGGCGCCGAAAGATACCCACCCCCTATAAATAGGCCCCTCGCCCACCCCATTTCTCATCTTCCCCTCACTTCCCCTCCTCTCTCTCTCAAAGTTATCTCTCTAAAAATCTCTACTCTGCACCTTGCCTCTCCGGTTTCTCTGCCTTGCCTCTCCAGTCGCTCTGCCTACGTAGCTACGTCTCCACAAATTTGAGGTAAATCTTTCTTTAAATTTATTTAATATTTTGATTTAATAATTTAGTTGTTTAATTTATAGAATTAGTTTATAATATTTGTATTATATAAATAGTATAGTTTTTTTAAATATAATTAGGTAATGAAATGATTATAGTTATTTAATTAATTAAGTAATTATAATTAGGTAATTATAATTAAGTAATTATAATTAGGTAATTAATTAATTATAATTAGGTAACTAATTAATTATAATTAGGTAATTAATTAATCATAATTAGGTTAATATTTAATTCTAATTAGGTTAATAAATAATTCTAATTACATTAATAATTAATTGTAATTAGGTAATTAATTAATTGGAATTAGGTAATTAATTAATTGTAATTAGGTAATTAATTAATCATAATTAGGTTATTAATTAATCATAATTAGGTTATTAATTAAAAATAATTAGTTTATTAAATAATCATAATTAGGTAATTAATTAATTATTATGAGGTTATTAATTAATTGTAATTAGGTAATTAATGAATTGTAATTAGGTTATTAATTAATTGTAATTAGGTTATTAATTAATTGTAATTAGGTTATTAATTAATTATTATTAGGTTATTAATTAATTCTTATTACGTTATTAATTAATCATAATTAGGTTATTAAAGAATCATAATTAGGTAATCAATTAATCATAATTAGGTAATGAATTAATCATAATTAGGTTATTAAATAATCATAATTAGGATATTAAATAATCATAATTAGGTAATTAATTAATCATAATTAGGTAATTAATTAATCATAATTAGGTAATTAATTAATCATAATTAGGTAATTAGTTAATCATAATTAGCTAATTAATCAATCATAATTAGGTAACTAATTAATCATAATTAGCTAATTAATCAATCATAATTAGGTAAATAATCAATCATAATTAGGTAAATAATCAATCATAATTAGCTAATTAATTAATCATAATTAGTTAATTAATTAATTATAATTAGGTTATTAATTAATTATAATTAGGTTATTAATTAATTATAATTAGGTATTTAATTAATCATAATTAGGTAATTAATTAATCATAATTATCTAATTAATCAATCATAATTAGGTCATTTATTAATCATAATTAGCTCATTAATAAATCATAATTAGGTAAATAATCAATTATAATTAGGTAAATAATCAATCATAATTAGGTAATTAATTAATCATAATTAGCTAATTAATTAATCATAATTAGCTAATTAATTAATTATAATTAGGTTATTAATTAATTATAATTAGGTTATTAATTAATTATAATTAGGTTATTAATTAATCATAATTAGGTTATTAATTAATCATAATTAGGTAATTAATTAATCATAATTAGGTAATTAATTAATTATAATTAGGTAATTAATTAATTATAATTAGGTTATTAATTAATTATTATGAGGTTATTAATTAATTGTAATTAGGTTGTTAATTAATTGTAATTAGGTTGTTAATTAATTGTAATTAGGTTGTTAATTAATTGTAATTAGGTTATTAATTAATTGTAATTAGGTTCTTAATTAATTGTAATTAGGTTATTAATTAATTGTAATTAGGTTATTAATTAATTATTATTAGGTTATTAATTAATTATTATGAGGTTATTAGCAAAGTAGTTATATTAATTAGCAAATTAGTTATATTAATTAACGAAGTAGTTATATTAATTAGCGAAGTAGTTACATTAATCAACTAAGGAGTTACATTAATCAGTAAAGGAGTTATATTAATCAGCGAAGTAGTTATATTAATTAGAAAAGTAGTAGTAAATTGCTTCTAGAATATACCTTTGCATTACATTCTAGGTATGATAATGAATTTAGTTTCCAATCTACCTTAACCTCGGTTTGTAATTGAAGTTATGAACTTGAATTTAGTAGTTCAATATATTTTTTGCATATTAAGTGTTAGAGTTGTCATGAAATGATTACTCTCTTGAGTAGAGTATCCCCGGGTAGAGGGGCTTTGGGTCAGACCACCTACTTTCCTGGAGGCTTGCCTTGTCTAGGAAAGTGAATGGGGTTGGCTATCTGTCGCTCTGGGCTTACTCATGTGGAGATTTTCAATTTCATATAACTCTATGCTTTTATATGACGTGTTAATGTACCTCATGCATATAATGCATGTGGATATGTATACATATGTTTGACTTCTATTTTTGGGTAAGTAACACAAACTTGTGGGTTGTGTAAATAGTTACACATCAATATGGTTTGAACATATTGATTTGGTGGAGGGATTAGGATTCCAACCTAAATTACCAAAAGCATGCATACATAAATTTATTCTTTAATCAGATTTAATTAATAACAATGGTTTCTTTTAGATAAAAAAGATGGTCACCGCCTATATTTATTGAAACGGTCAAATAATTGAGACAGAACAAGGATGTAGTTATAATATACATCCAGAAGCTGTTGTGATGCTTGGAGGATGTACTACTTTGGAAGCTGTGCAAACGAAAATTCATCGGAAGTTAAAAATGGCGAGGAATCAAGTGATAGAGTCCATCACATTCAAACATCTCCAATTTATAGATAGGTTTTGTCATGTTCCCTATCCGGTAAATGATGATGATGATTGGGAATATATACTTTCATTGGTTAAGTATATACCAGAGAATCAAATGATGGAGTTGTATGTCACTATAGACACAATGGAGGTTCCATCAAGATTGGAAGTTAACCCATCTCAAATTCATGAGACTATGTCATATTCTCCTTCACATCAAGAAGTTCCATCAGCATTGGTAGTTGTTCCATCATTTCCATCGGCCACAATTTCAATGGATAGTCCTCCACATACTTTAGATGCATTGGTTGATGAATTTGAGGATGATAACAATTTCGAAGAAGAAGATGAAGAGGAAGTTGAAGAAGAAGAAGAGCATGCGGAAGATCAGTCTATACCAACTCATGTGAGTTTCAACCGACCATTGAACCATCCTCCACTATTGGATTCATGGTCGACTGAAGGCATGAATCGCTTGCCAGAATTTGATTATTCAGTTATTACTCCCAGTTCAGAATTTCCAGGAATCATTGGTGGCACAAATCGAGTGTCAGATAATGGTGTTCTGTATATTGGCAGAGAGTTTGAGAGAAAAGAAGCAATGAAAAATGTGATAAAACAATATCACATTGAAATACATTACTCATATTTTGTAGAAGAGTCAAAGAGATCTTACTATTTGATCCATTGTGACAAATATGAATCGAACTGTCAAATGCGTCTGCAAGCTATTATTGATAACACTTTTCACAGCTATCGCATCACTAGATTTACTCCACACACTTGTGTGAACCCAAGCTTGGCACAGGAACACTCTTCATTAGATGTTGAGTTTGTTTCAACTATTATTGTTGAAATGATTAGAGCATGTCAAGACGTCCATGTGGTTCTGGTCATTGAGCGAGTCAAACAGATTTTTTGGGTATCAAATCTCTTACTGGAAGGCATGGGCAGCACGACAAAAGGCTATTGTGAAAGTGTATGGTGATTGGGATGACTCTTATCGAATTTTACCACAACTGTTGGAGATTTTATGCCACAAGAATCAAATAGTCTATCGGTTACATACTGTTGAATATGTTAACCAATAGAACCAACTTGACCGCTCAATGGTTGTGTTTGATAGATTATTTTGGACATTTTTACCATGTGTGGCAGCTTTTAGACATTGCAAGCAGTTCATACAGATTGAAGGCACATTTCTGTATGGAAATTATACAGGAACTTTATTGATTGCTGCCACACAAGATGGAAATCGAGCCCCTCTGCCTATAGCATTTGCAATTGTGGGGAAAGAGAACTTCTCATCATGGAGCTGGTTTTTGGCATGTCTCCGAGAGTTTGTTATAGATGCACAAGGGATTTGTCTTATTTCTGATCGCCACCGTGTAATCAAGGAGGCGATACAATCTGAGGGTCTTTCGTGGAGACCACCCTATGCCCATCATCGATACTGTATTCGACATATTTCCAAAAATTTACGAAAGAAGTTCAAGAATGAGTCGATGAAAAAGGCAATCTTAAAAATTGGTATGAACATCCTTTTTCTGTTTAAAATGTTTTTTTCATAGTTATTTTCATAACTGTTCATATGACTGTTTGTATGATAGCATATGAGCCTCAACAACAAAAGATGGAGGAGCATCTTCAAGATATTCACAGAGTAAATCCGGAAGTGTATTATTACATGATGCAAATTCCAAATCATAAATGGTTATTGGCACATGATGATGGGAGGAGATATGGTCATATGACGACAAACATCATAGAATGTATAAATGGAGTTTTCAAGGGAGTTCGAAAACTACCTATCACAGGTAAATACGAATATTTGAATATATGTTACTCAAAAGAGTTACTATTATAATATAATATTTGTATAATGTCGTAAATCTAAATTTCAGGGTTGGTACAAGAGACCTTATATCATAGTGTAAAGTACTTTCTGGAATGAGGAAAGCAGGATGAAGAGGGCTTGAACAGAGGGATGCGCTATGGACACCATTTCCAATGCGAGCTAGATACAATTCTTCAGGAGGCCACAACTTACTGTGTAACTGCATTTAATCGTCTAGAGCAACGATTTGAGGTCGCTGAGCCCGGTGATGCTGTGGCATGTAGTAATGGTTGTGTGCGAGTTGTTTTATTGGAGAATCATTACTGTGATTGTGGCAACTTTCAGGAACTGAGATATCCTTACGGCCATGTGATTGCTGCATGTGCTTACAAACACGTATCTTGGGAGCAGTTCGTTGATCCGGCCTATCGACTAGAGAGCATTAACTCCTGCTACAATACTCCGTGGATGCCAATCGGGGAATATCAGAATTTTCGGCTGCCTGATGGCACACCCACGCTTCTACCGAATAACAATAGACTTCGGCCTAAAGGGAGACCAAAGTCGACTCGTATTCGGAATGAGATGGATTGGCCTAGTGAACATCCAGCTGGACGACGGTGCATCATATGCCACCAGGAAGGTCATACAAAGATACGTTGCCCTAGACACATAGGGCAATCATCTAATGGTTAAAATGAATCATGTACTCTATCAGTTACTGTAAAACATTGTACATGTAATCATTTTTATCATTATCTTAATTTTTAATCATATTTGTCTTACTTGTATATATGGTAACTTTTGGAAAATGTACCACGATTTCACGTGATATTTTTTGTCGAACGGTCAATATTACATGAGTAGCTTTAAACGGACAACACCAACTAAAAAAAAGGAATGTACCTGTATAAGAAAACAAAACTAGTTGAAGTATTAAATGAAAATGTCATTAGTTTTTTATAATGAAAGATGAACTTACAATAACCAAAAAACAAAAACGAGGAAACTCCGAACGTCTTCACACCAACACAAGAGACAAAAACTAACCCAATGTGTTTATGCGTCTTTCAATATTAAATGATAAATTTCATATCTTACATGATAAATGTCATATCTTATATTAAATTAATGTTTTTCTATTTTCACATTCAGATGGAGCAACCACTTTTATCCGGCCAGGAGACGCACATGTCGCGCGATGTGTTGGCGCGACGACCTGTTAGACATCTTCATGTTCGGAGAGCGCATCATTTCCATCATGAGGCACCGCCGAGGGCTATTTGTCCATACCTTAGATGTTCAGGCTTTTACGGAGTCACTATGTGTGACTTCAAGACCATCGACCATCATTTGATAGCTACGTTGGTTGAGAGATGGCGGCCAGAGACACACACGTTTCATCTCCCAGAGGGGGAGATGACTATTACATTAGAGGATATTGCCTACATGCAGGGGTTACCTATCCATGGAGATGCAGTTACGGGTTCCAGTACTGGTGATTGGGCTGCAGTCATACAGAGGCTACTAGGCATTGACGTCATCGGCGTACGGGGTGTCCTCTAGGGTTCGTGTTTGCGCATGAAGTGGCTTGATCAGCATTTAGACGTCATTCCAGATGATGCAGACGAGGAGACGCTTCTTCATCACAGACGTGCATAAATTTTGCGGCTGCTCGGAGGCATGTTGTGCGTCGACTACTCCACCACTTTGGTACACATGATGTACCTCCCATTACTTAAGGATCTGGATCAGACGGCTACATACAGTTGGGGGTCCGCTGTATTAGCACATCTGTACAGATCTATCTGCACTAGTTGTTAGGCCGATTCACATCATATTGTAGGTTGCATGGTGTTAGTACAGATGTGGGCCTGGGAGCGTTTTCCACGCATCGCTCCTCAAGTTGTCGCACCGCTTGCACTGGAGCTACTTCAGGACTATCCTCAGGGACGATGGTATGTCTACATCATTACTTTCAGTTATTTAGTACTTTTGTTATTGTTTTTTATAAAATTACCATAGATTACTCTTTTTTCACCAGGTGGAGTCAGTCTTAGAAGTTTGCACATACTCCGAGACATATTGTGCACAACTTCAGACAGATATTCGATGCTATAGTGCCAGCTGATGTAAGTTAAACAATACTTTTTTGTAGGAAAATTTGTTTTGTTATCACTATTTTAAGTTATTTCAATATAATATCAGTAAAATTGTCATGATACTATATGACTTATTTTTTGAGTTTACATTTCAGGTTTCATGGACTCCTTATACAGGTTATGTCTCACTTCCACTATACTGCACAGCTATGAATGGAGATCGTGCTACAGTGGTGCCACTCATTCACTTCCACATCATTGAGTGGCACCAGCCAGACTGGGTCATGCGCCAGTTTGGTTTTATACAACATATCCCCTTGGCACCACGATAGTCTACTGAGTTACATTCGATTGTGCTTATAGGTAGACAGATGACAGACTGGCGGCGACATCATGCATCTTATATCCAGCTTTGGGACAGGCATGCTCGGTCCAGTATCTTTCCACATGGATATACAACATCACACTCTAATTTATCTGATCAGAGGGATTATGCACACTGGTATCGACGTCACACCAACATGCACCTTACACGTCAGAGGATTGGCATTCCGCGATTGGTATGTTTACTAAGATTTATTAATTTTGTTTAACTCATTTATATTTATGATATTAATTTGATTATTATTTCATTTTCAGGAAGACGCCATTGGTTAGCTTGCACATTCCACACAACCTCAGGAGCATGCATATATTCCGCGGGAGGTAGTTCATCGGGATGTGGTGGCTCTATTGGATCATCTCCGGTTGATACGTGACAGTTTTTTTTGATGAGGAGCCACAAATATATCCTGATCCATATCTTCAGGCAGAAGCACCTGAGGATGACGATGTCCCTGCTATGCCTGCTGAGGAGGATGCACCGCCACCGCCGTCTCCAGCTGGATGATAGAGACGAGCACATCTAGAGGGGCAGAGGCGACGACATAGACATCCGAGAGCATCTCCTACAGATGTCGTCGCACCACAGAGAGATAATCTAGCCCATCCAAATGATGATTTTTCACAGCAGGGAGACGCTTATATACCACATATGGAGTCTCCGCAGACTACTATGGACTTCGATCTGGGTGCAGTGACACAGCTTATGGCAGCCCCCTCTCCTCCCGACAAGGCCTTCTTCAGTACCCCATTTCTACCATTTATAGGATCTTCAGATCCATATGGCACCCCATATGATTTTGGGGCATCCTCCTCACATAGTTTTGGTCAGTCCTCTACACAGCACCATGGGGAGCCACCAGAAGCACCAGAAGCACCAGAAGAGGAGGAACCTACAGAGAGGAAACTAGAGCAACACGGACGTCGAACGCAGCCAGGACGTGAGATTCAGACACCGCGTTGTGGTACCGGGGGGCATCGTCGTTGATGTTTTTGGATGTAATGTTGTATATATTAAAAAACTTATTCACTATGATAAGTAATTGTTGTTTAAGTCAAATAACAAGAAAATCAAAAATATAATAAATACAAACTGATTTAAATAAACTATTAAATTATAAAGTACAAGTAAAATATAAACAAAATTTGTTACACCGACTAAACATCTGATAATTTCTTGAAAAATGAAAAGAAAAACATACATATAGTAAACAAAAAATATTTTACATGACTACTAAAATATTTAAAAACATTAACTTTATAATTTTATAATAATAAATATATTTATAAATGTAAATTACTAATTTGTAATTAATTAATTAATAATTAACCATTAATAATTAATAATAATAATTACAAATAATAATTAATAATTATATTACTAACTAATTGATTATTGTTTATTAAATAATAATATTTTATAGAATTTCAAAGTCACATACTTGAAACATTTTTAAGTTTCAAGTAGTTGGTTTTGAAAGAATATAAAATATTTTTTATCGACATTTTTTACGTAATTTTTTCATTTTCATCTATTTAGTATATGTTTTATCCATGTTTTAATTTTCATTCATATTGGTTATATAGATTATATTTTATAGGCTTTCGAAGTCACATAATTGAAAATTTTTTAAGTTACAACTAGGTGGTTTTGAAAGCCTATAAAATATTTTCTATCGACATTTTTTATGTAATTTTTTTTATTTTCATCTATTAAGTATATGTTTAATCCATTTTTTATGTTTCATTCACATTGGTAATATAGATTATATTTTATAGGCGTCCAAAGTCACATAGTTGAAACATTTTTAAGTTTCAACTAGGTGGTTTTGAAAGCCTATAAAATATTTTTTATCGACATTTTTTACGTATTTTTTTTATTTTCATCTATTTAGTATATTTTTAATCCATGTTTTAAGTTGCATTCATATTGGTCATATAGATTATATTTTATAGGTGTTCAAAGTCACATACTTGAAACATTTTTAAGTTACAACTAGGTGGTTTTGAAAGCCTATAAAATATTTTCTATCGACATTTTTTATGTAATTTTTTTATTTTCATCTATTTAGTATATTTTTAATACATGTTTTAAGTTTCATTCATATTGGTTATATAGATTATATTTTATAGGCTTTCAAAGTCACATACTTGAAACATTTTTAAGTTTCAAGTATGTGGTGTTGAAAGACTATATGTTTAACAATATTTGAATTTTTTTATAAATAATTACTTATAACTATGTAAAAATAGAATAGTAATTATAGATTTAAAATTATATATATATGTACAAATATATAATTATAAATATATAAGTATAACTACAATTACAATATAATTCTAAATATAATTCTACACACACACACACACACACACACACACACATATATATATGAATATTAAATATATTTATAAATAAATTTTAAATATAAATGTATCAATATTTTCATATTTATATATTTATAAATATATTCATATTTATATAATTATAACTATTTATTTATAAAGATTAGTTTATAATTATATAATTACAAATATATTTTTAATTTAAAAAATATATATAAATTGATTCATATTTATAAATATTTATTTTTAATTATATATATACATAATTATATTTATACACACACATATATATAACTATTTGTAATTATAATATTTATAATAATTATATGTAAATATATAAATAAAACACACAAATCGGAAAAAACCCTTATATTTTATATAATACAACTATATAAATATAAATAAACCACATATTTTTAATTTAATACATATTTTTTATTTACAAAATTATATATAAATTTATATAAATAATTATATATAATTTTTATTTCATTATTTTATTAAATAATTAAATAAGGTTTATAACTATATAAATATAATTTTATAATTATATAATTAAAAATATATTTAAAACAATAAAAGGGAGGGGTGAAAAACAAAAACAAAAAAAGAAAACAATACCAGAAAAGAAAAAAAAAGAAAAGAAAAAACCAGAAAACAAAAAACAAGAAGAAAAAAACCAAAATAAACGAGAAAACAAAAAAAAAATCCGGGTGGCAAAGCGCCACTTGAAGTGGCGCCAGCCACCCGCGGTGCTGAGCACCACTTCATGTGGTTCTCAACAAACCCAATATCCTAATTATATATACCCTAAACCCAAAAAACTAAAAAAAACCCGTTCTCCTAAAATGACCCCCTCTAGACCAGACCTCAACCTCGGATACTACCTCTCGATCTCAGTCAATTTACACTGGCCTCCGCCCCATCGCCATCACGTCGTGCCTCATCACTAACATTGAGAAGTCACCACTGGCCTCCTCCTCTTGACTACCTCCAGTTGCCGCTGGCCGGTCACACCGAGTTGCTACCTCCTGATGCATCCTAAGCTAACGCCGTCTGGTTGGAAGTCACCGTTGTCAGACAACCCTCCTCCCTATTTGAGCCACTTCCGGTTTCCAATCCCCCACCACACAATAGAATCCTCCACCCCAAGTGCGATTCACTGCCATGAAACCCCCTTCCCAATCACAATCCAGACTCCCCAGGTCCTATCTGACCCGATCTGCCCTGCAACAGGACTATGTAGATTAATCGGATCAGGGCAGGTCAGCCTAACCCATAACAGCCCTACACGGGGTCTTCTTAGCATGGAACAAGCTTGTGTGGGGTCGGGCTGACCCATAATTGCTGTTCCCGGTGTTCTTAGGCCCGAGATAATTTTAATATAATCAAAAATTAATTTATTTTTTTGTAAAAATTTAAATTAATTGATTAATTTTTTTAGAATAAAAAATTAAATTAATTATTGGACCAAGGAAATTAAACTATTTGAATTTAAATAATTCATTTAATTTATTAAATTCCCTCGTTCTTAAATTTATTATATTTTAATTTTTATTGTGCTTTTAATTTACCCATAGACTAGTATTGAGCATTGACCATGTATGTTTGGTTTATTTAATTATTTATTGAAATTTCATGTAGTGTTTGTAATAATTAGTTAATTTTTATAACGGTTTGTAGATCATCCTCTTTTAGTCAACATGTATTAGGGATCACACATTCGTCATTATCTATATGTATATTACGCTTCCTGAGACTCCCTCGCCCAAAGTCGTGGTGAAAACCTAGTTGAGATATGGACACACCAGACCGAGGATGCGCTACATCATGAGTCCAGATTCGACTCAGGTATAATAACCCTAGGCCATGGTTGATCCATTTAATTTAAATAGATCAACCAATATTATATGGTCAAAACCAATCAGATAATTTATTTACTTTATGCATTTTTTATTAATTTATGCATGTGCATGTTTAATACAGGAACCACATAAAATAATAAACAGATAAAATGCATAAAGATGTGATGATTGTTTTTCTATTAATTTACATTTAGTTGTGAGTGAAACAACATAGTATTAATTTTTTTAATATAAATATATTACATTCATAATAAAATATTAAAAACCATCACAAAAATATTAAGCCGCAAATGCTTTCCATAGTTTTAATTTGAACGAAAGCAGGTGTTTGAGGTGCTCTTCAACCATAGTTGAGGGTTCCTCATACTACTAGGGAGTTTTTATTTAAATGATATGATTTAAATAAAGTTGTTAACAAAGAAGTATCCGTATCTATCTTGCAAAAAATTCAAATAAAAACATTGAGTAAATCATGTTTATTATTTTATAAGATGAGACTTCACTCAACATATCAATGGCCTATGAGTTAATGTAGTTGTCCATCAAAATTATTACCATAAAACTCAATAAGTAGTGGTGTATCCATAGCTTGTAAACAATGAGGAGTTGTTTTAGGGATCCTTTCTACTATAATACTCAAGTGACAGAGTATTCTGATTCTAGTATAAATGGTTTATAAAGTTTGATAAAATAGTGAGATATATTTAATGATACACTTAATTAATAAATAATGTTTAAATCATTAATCAAGATAAAAGTAATAATATTCTTGATTTTATTTTGTATAAAATTGTAAGTAATACTACAGACATGCTACGATTAATTTTGCACAAAGTAAATGTTCTATCCTGTAGGAATTTCTAAAGAGTGGTACATGGGATTGTGAAAAGCACTAAAATAGAGGAAATTCAAGGTACAAGAGTCCCTAATGCCTATTGAGCAACCTCCGAAAGTGGGGGTGAGAAAAAAATACTTGTATGAGACTTATGTATGGTGCATATAATTGTTATGTCATAATGCTATCATCAACATTTGATGTGATTTGTGGATCCAACATCAGGACATGGATGGTTCAACATATTGTGTCTCATATCCAAGAATCTTATGAGGAGAAATAGAATCAAGATATGAATAAAATGTTGTTCACCTTGGATATTTATAAAATTGAAAGATGGATCACAATATTACAATATATAATATTCTTATATCTTTATCACCTACTTTCTATAGATTCATTTAAGACTGAAAAGAGAATAGTAAAAATAAAAAAATTATTCATTACCTTTTGGGTAAGGTTTTAAAAGAAATAAGAACATTAAAGAAAGATTAGTCTTTAGTTCTTATGGTGAACAATTTGAAAGATAAGGCGAGAAGGAAAATGGAAAGTGTGACATCAAAGTCACCTTTACAACACCATTCAAAGAAAATAGGTATTAAAGATAATTTTATTTTCTTCAAATGTCATGAAATAAGACTATGTAAGTTTAAATTCGATGAGATGCATTGATGAAGCAATTATTCACTTCTTATTTAGGTATATTCATCAATACATATTTTAGAAAGGGAATTCCCCAGTGTGCCCTTTTCGAACCCTCCACACAGAGGAACCCCCCTCCCCCAGGAAGGGGTAGTACCCGCAGGTAGCTCCCCAGTCGGGGAAGGAGCCGTTACTAGCCGAGATGGCAGAGCGTCTCGAGGGTAACAGCCCGGTAGTGATGGACCGACACAGCAATCCGTCAGCAATTGGGTCGCACCTCATTTTTCCTGCCCAAAAGAATCCGGGCGACCCGACAAGGCTGGTGGATCCTGGGGGAGAGGCCCAACCCCTGAAAGTGGACTTCCCAGGTTTCAAACCTTGAAACTCCCAAAGAACGACCATGTTTTGGCAACTCACCTTCACCATCGCACCACCACCAAAGTGGCTATTTAGGTATATTCATCAATAATAAGTAATGTTTCTATAATAATTTTTTGGTATTTAATACAATATTACTATCACATATGTGTATTTAAATAAAATAACCAAGTAAGTATAGAAAAGTTATAATAATTAAAGTTTATCCTCTAAGCGGCTGAGAAAGGGTGGTTCTTATGTCAATGGTTAGAAATACACAATTTCTAATTTCCATGTGAATGGTTCTTGAAGAACTTTTTTTGAGTATAAAAAAAACATTTATATCATGTGTCTATTGGAAAAAAGTAGACATCATTCAATTTTTGGAATGAATTTTGTTTTTGGTGTTTAATACTCAAACAATAGTTTTGTAATTCTTAAATTATAGGCAATACACGATGAATATAAAATTTAAGACATGGTTATACCCAATTGTGGAAAGATAATTATTTTTCAAATAAAACTAAAAATGGACATCAAGGATATACCTAGTATGGTATTTAGACTCAGTGTAGATAAAGACATTAGGTATTATCGACGTATATAATTATTTATTTTGGACAAAGAAACCTGTATAAATAAAGGAAAGCCACAAAACTTTCAGAATTAGTTCAGCTAGAGAGTGTGAATTATTTGTAGGTCAATCTAGTAGTAACTATACTTCATAATATTACTTTAATTTTTTAAATTAATTTAAAATTTAAGTACATAATATGCATGGTTAAAAAAAATTGTTGCTTTAGGACCACATGCTGAATAATATATTGACTTGGAATTCATCAATCAATTAGATGTAACATAGAGTAATTCCCAAATACACATTACCTTATCAATATCAGATCCATGATTCTAATAAGTAGTATTGATGAATATTATTAAATGTTAACATTGGTCAACAAAATGTAGCATGGAGTAATTCCTAAATGCATATTTCCTTATACACATCAGAGTCATGATGCAAGTAAAAAAAGTATCAATTTTGCAACTTATATTCATTATAGATACTAACATTATTTTTCATGAATGGAGTAAAAAATAATGGCATTATCTCACAAAAATATGGCAACTATCATGAAAAATGGATATCATATAGCGACCCTACTTTTTCTTACATAACTATTACATCTTTTTTAGAATAAACAAAATAATAGAGATACAAATCTGGGATCTTAAGGTTTAATGTCTTGGGAAAATTAGGCTCATACATAAGTTGAAAATAATAAAACATAAATTTTTATTTAATCCGTATTCTTTATCCTTATAAAATACTATATTCTCCTTAGTACATGTAATTTCTTAAGGATATACATCAAAGAAAGGGGTGAGATTAAAGCTGAGTAAGAGGATGAATAAGCTACTTGATTCAAAATAACACGGGTGATCATAATCATAATCATAATATCATAAGAATATGATAATCATAAAAATCATGAGGGAAACATTAGGTAAATTCATATAATATGGAAATGTAGAAAAATGAAACATCATGTCATAGTGGTGAAATATCATACATAGTTTTGAACAAATCTAGCATCATGTTCATGCACAACATATGCACATAATCATAACATCATATTTGTGAACTAAGACAGAATCATATTCACACATAATACACATTATATAATGGATAAATCACACTACCCAATGAATTGGAGGGCTATATAATTTTGGGTCCATCCATCACATCATAATATTTACATAATCATGCATGCCAAATAGAATGTATAACAATCATAGTCATGAAATAACCCATGAAAAGGAATGGGTTGCCTAAAAATTTCATCAAGAATACATTCATGAATAATATTTGGGGTTCCAAAATGAAAAAGGGAAAAAATATTTTGCATAATAATTATCATTCCTGAGTGAAGAAGAAATAACTCAAGAGGAGTAAAAGGCGTGTTTTGGAATGAAAAGTCTTTTCAGAAAATCATTGTAATTGGCTTATAAATCAAGGTGTTAACATGTATACCCAAAATAAAAAGGTAATAATAATAAAATTATATTTAAGGAATATTAATGTGATATCCATACTGAAATTGGTGTGAAAGAGGGAAATCCTAAAGAAAGGGAGTTTGCTTTGAGAACCCCCTTACCTTAATTCCCACTTTATTTCATCGCTTTTGCACCTCCTGAATAATAAAATTAGATTTATTAAAACTTTTATACCAAAGTTTATTATTGTCATTTTTAATACAATTTATCAATTATAATAATTTTATTATATTTTTTAATTTCCTTGGTTAAAGGGAATCCATTTTTATATTGCGTTTTCTTTAAAAATTTCCCATTTTGCTTTGATTTTGCTATTTGGTTCAATGTAATTTATACATTAGTATAATTGATTCCAGAAGAATAGAATAACAATAATTAAATATTTATATATTATATATAATTCATACTATCCATCCATGAATTTTTTTATAATCATTGACTTGGAAATCGCTCAGTAGGTAGTTAACCGATCATTGACGAGACATCATCGAAAGAGCAGGAAAAAGAATTTTGAAATTTATATATATATATATATATCATAAATATGACACTTATAGTAGGTTAAACTCACTAATATAATTCTAAATTACTACCTAATTAATCTTATAAGTCTTGTTTTTGAATGGGGTTGTGAAAAATAAAAATAAAAAGAAAAATAAAAAGAAGAAGAAGAAGAAGAAGAAAAGAGAAAAGTTGATCGATACTTACTTAATTCTCAGTGTAGCTTCTCTTGTACAACACTAAAACAACCTTGATTCTTGGAGTTAGATTAATCCAAAATTTACCTAAGTATTGCAGTGGTACTGGTAGGAAGGATTTTGATAAATTTTAGGCTTTGAAAAGTGGGGTATGAGTGGGTTTTCAAGGGGAGGGAGTGGGGTTATTTATACTTGAGGAGAGGGGTATTTTTAGAATAAAATATTAGATAAAATAGTATATCAAAGGTAAAACTTGTAATATTGAATTTTTGAAAATATAAATAATATATAAATATAATAAAATTTATTGAAGTCTTTAAATTCCATTTATAATTATAATTCATTAGTTTATTAAAAAGGGAATTAGAAATAAAGAAGAATTGTCATTTTAAGGGATCACTTTTGAATTTTGGTTTTGGAAAGTGATTTTTAGGTTTGGAATTTAAGATTATTTTAATTTAATGAATAATTTATGAAATTAAATATATCATGGCCAAACGAAAAGTTCTATAAATGATTAGTTCATTATTACATCATCAATGATGTAATTTAAGATACAATAGTTATGTGAAAAGCTATATTTTTACTATTCACTTGAAATTCGAATTTTTTTCAGAAGATTATCAAAAAATTACCCTTAAAAAATTTTGATGTGGTGATTTTAAAAATTATATTCATTTTATTTAAATAAATTTATAACATAGGTAATTTTAATTTTTAATATAAAAAATATTATTTTTACAAAATACTTTAAAACAGAGTTTATTAAAAACTTGTTTATATTTTCTTTGAGTTTTTTTAATCATGATATTTATTTTTTGGAATTATAATATTTATATTTACTTAAATTAATCATGATAAATATTATTTATATCATAATTTATTATTTTGAGGTGAAATTACTATTCCAACAGTCAGGTTAATATTTCCAACGGTCATGTTACTATTCTCAATGGTCATGTTACTATTCCCATTGGTTAGGTTTCTATTCCAATAGTCAAATTACTATTCAAATAGTATCATTACCTCCTATAAATACCCCCAATTTCCTTTATTCATTATTTAACTCAATTCCTCTCAAGGTTCAATATTTCCGTTTTCTATAATATTGATTGGTTTACTAATATTCTGTTTGTTTTCTATAGTAGTGGGGGTGATGATTCTATTATATTGTGGAAATCCATATTTTACCATTTTATATTTTTTATATTTTATATTTTTTCCAATTTTAATGTTTTTAATTTTAATTGGTTTCATTTTTGATTAATGTAACAATATTTATTAATAAATTATTATTATTTTCTTTATATGTATAATACAATATAGTATATTATAAGACGCATTTATTTCAAGAGGCAAATATCATTTATAAAATCTGGGTTGTTACATATCATATGAGTTGTATGATGGAAATACATAAAGTCATAAGAATAGGTGTTTCAATGCAAAGCATTTGTTAAGGATATTAACAAAATTACATCAAGCCAAACACAATGCGCATATAAAGTAATTATATTAAAGTTTTCTAAGGATATCATATAAATACCTAAGATATAAAAGTGATAGTAAAATTAATATACCATATTTATATATAATGGTGCACATCTCTATTTGAGATAGTGGGGGAAAATTGACTTGGATTTAGTCAATGTAGGAGATGCATGAGTAGTTGGAATAAGAACAAGTTTCACAAGTATATATGGTAAGAGAATATTCTAGAGAGACACACTATGTAGGAAGTATGTAACCATAGTGGTTGTTTTATATTCACCACATCCAGTGATACCTTATTCATTGAGAATAATAATTCCCAAATTAAGCATTATGTGGAAAGTATATAATATTGAAAAAATCAATTAAAATTAAGAAATGGATTCCATGTATCAATGTACAAGGGGATTATTATTTTGAATACCATAGTGGATATTCAATTAATACTATACATGGAAGGTACAAGAATCACACTAATAGGGATTGATTAGTAACACCAAGTCATTATGCCTAAATCCATTAGAATTTTATTTTTCATAGAAAATTTCTATGATGATTTTATTGATAATTGGATGTCAAGACCACCAATCACAGAAGGTTTCTATATAACACAAGAAAAAAGGGAAGGGGACACTATAAAATTCCAATAAGGGGTTAAAGTAACTGAAATTTAGTTTAGGATTAAAGTAAGGAACAAGATGATAGTATATTCATTTGGAATTAATTTTTTCAATGTGTATAGAAGAATTTATTGGGAGTGCTATTTTTTTCTAAGAAAAAATATATTTTATAACATATGGAAAATAACTATTGGTCTTACAGTTAATACGAGAATGAAAGTAACTCTTTAGAGATTGGATTAAAGTAGCAACCTATGTTCTAGGGAACATGATCTACTGAGGTTAATATAATGGTTTATTAGAAAATGTAAATAGTATATATATTGACAAGGTATTGAAAAAATACAAGTTGGAACAATTTAAGAGATAATTGTTACCAATGTCACATGGAATATATCTCTCTAAGAAGGAATTCATGGGGTATAAAAGGAGTTTAAAGAGGTGAGTATAATTCCATAAGCACTAGCAATGGATCTATCACATATTTCATGTTATGTACTAAATATGATATTTCCAACATAAACTTTATGGTAGGAAAATATAAGTTAAATCTAGGAGTACAACATGGGAAGAAATCAAAACTATCTGATTATAGTTGATCAAGTATAAAATATATATATCTAGTATGTATAGAGGAAAGGATACTAGTTGTAAGGGGACATAGAGTAGTATTATTTTGGATTGATATGATCTAATATCATATTTAGGCTAAGGTAATGAGAAGTATAATCTCATTCAATATAGTGGTAGATAAATATTTAAATAATGAGTGTATTGTGGTTTATATGGAAGCTAAATAAGAAGTATGAAATACGTAACAATTTGTTTCAGTTCATAGAATCCCACTTGGTACAAATTTTTTTATCTTAATAGTAATTATGATAATACTACTATTTTTACTAGCCAAGATGTCAAGTTTTTATAGTGAAAAAATATTATATACTAAGGGTTTACATCTATTGATGAGTCTTACTCAAGAAGGTGAGGTCATAGGTAACAAAATAACCTTGTAGTGGAGACCTGGAATACCCATGACTAAAGACATAACTCAGTATAAACATGATCTTATCATGTGATAGATAATAAGGATAGTTAGCAAGTTAGTTATGGTTTAAGTGGGAGTGTTGTAAAATTGGGTTCCCTAGACCAAAATTTATCAATACTTTTAGGTTACCTTACCATGTATACAATGAGTTATGCATGATATACACTTACCGTTATAGTGTTGATATTTATACATCCACCCTTTAAATGGTAATTTCTATAGATTATATATCTTATCAAAAGGTTATAATAGTTACCAAACTATTATGAGAACCTCAAGATACTATTACATTAATATTAAACACATGTAATATGGTCTATATACATCATAATGAATGGAAACAATTGATATATGACTATTAGGTGTTGGGGGCTCATAAGCACTGAGACATATTCTCATGAAGTTCACACTTGATGATCTATAATAGGCAAGATTATAAGGACAAACCCACCAATAGAATCACCATATGTTTCAAGTGTCATTGGTTGTTTCTATCTAGGAAATGTGTATTGGTCTCCTAACTTGAGATCATTATCAATGTGTACCATTTGATTATATACATTGATGCAAGGTAAAAACCATTACATTTAAGTCATGGAGAGGTATCTTGTGTTGTGTGCATCATTAGTGTTATAACATTTGTTTAATGGTCAAGAAATAATTTTTCGTTTCTAAGTTGAGAAGTGATATCTCGAGAATAATTGATTAGGATGGTAGTACCTTTATAAATCCTTAGATAAGGTAGTTGAAGGTATGTCTGTCCAGTTAGACCAAGAAATAATAAAGCAATAAAGGAATATAACACACATGTGCATCCTGCTTTATGAGATATAATGAGAAAAAGAGTTTATATTACACAGTGGGTGTTTGTAGGATGATTTTAATTTTTATAACTATTCCTTCTCTTTAATGGTTTTGAGGGATTTCTATATTCCACTCTTGGTATATGAATAGTTATTCACTGTTATCGAGATAAGGTCCTAGAGGGTCACACACAATAACATAGTCAATAATCTTCCCTATTCTGATGAATAGGTATATAGGACATGGTGGGCCCCATTATAGGGTCTGAGAGTTTTCCAAGTCTTAACAATCACCAATGAATAAATAAACTCATTATTATTCATGTATAGAATAATTGAGTTGTCTTTATTTATTAAATATATTCAAAAGGTATTAAGTGAATACAAGAAAAATATTATGCGAATGAATATTATTTTAATACTCAAGGTTTGTTTAATATTACGATAATTATGAGTTGAGTTAATGAATCAAGTTTATCATGTGATATATTAATCATATATTTAAAATATGTGATAAAATATAAATGATAATATGATGTAGTTAGTTCATCATCACATGACATTTACTGCTTATTTAGTGAGTGTTTTATTTCCAGGGGTTGGGGTACCCTTTACAGGTATTTGAGTTTCCCACTATATAAGAAGAAGAGAGATATTTAATCCATGACTATTAATGCCAAATGAATTTAGAGAATATCTCTCCTCCCACATCCTAGAGAGAGAAATTCTATGTTTGAGAAAATGATCCAAGAACATCTTTACGGATCAAAGGCATGAGATCGAGGTGATCATCATGATGTCAAAGGAATCATCGGAACTCTGCGCTAGCACCTAGAATTTTGTGATAGGAGTACATGAATATTCTTGAAGAATTTCTGGATGATATTGATGGTTTCAAACTTAGATCATCCGAGTTACGTTCACCGATAATAAGCTACAGTCGAGCACACTTCAATTTTAATGAGGTAACCATATGTTTTTATTTTTGTGATTCAAAATATTAATCTAAGATCCCCGGACCTCTAACTGGGATCAGATAACTAGAGAAAACGAAATTACATCTCTCTGGGGATAAAAATTTTAAATTCCCGGCCCACCAACTTTCACTGAATGCCTCAATAGTAGAAACACTTTGAAAATCCACAGCTTTGTTCCATAGGGAATGATATTGTATCAATGCTGTTCATTGATAATATTCTAATCCTAATCAGACCCCTTTAATAGATAACTACAAATACTAAAAAATATCTCCATGGGTAAAGCAATTCAGAATGATAATAAAAATTCCATAATTTTAATAACAATTTATCTAGGGGAGAGAAATTATTTTCAAGAATTATAATAAACAATAACATCATTTTTAATTTTAAAAGTAGTATTTAAAAAAATTTGAATAAATTAAAAATAATATCCACAAAAATATAAAAAATATTTTTTAAAATAAACCATTAAAAATATATTTAAAATAAATTGTCAAAGACTTGCTTTTAAATATTGTTAGAAAATTATATTTAAAATTAGAACATATATTTTGAATTCAAGAAACTATATTAATTATATTCAAAAACATATTTAATAAGTTTTAAAATAAATTCATTAAAAATAAATAACAATTTAGAAATAAATCATCGCATAAAATATTCAATAAAAATAAATTTTAAGTTTACAAATATGAACTATCGATATTCTCTTAAAAATAAAGAACAAAATAATTTTTTACATAAATAGTTTAACATACTCAAAAATTAATTTTAACAGGGCTTAAAATAATTAATATAAAATTTAAAATAAATAAATTAATAAAAAATGTAAATAAAACCTGTAATAAAATAAAAATTAATGAACCCATATAATGGTACATGCATAAATTCATGATCAAAGAACAATAAGTATTGTGCAGTTCACAGTCGCATCTCTAAGCTAAATCTCTCAGCCACAGTCCATGGTCACAGTCCACTGCTCATGGTCTCACCTCATGGAATCACATAGCTTAGAGTCATAGGTGTTCCCTTCTTACAGTCAAATAACAAAACTAATGGTCAAAGAAAATTATGCGATCTTTGAAACTAATGATTGAAGGAGTACTATTAATTTTTTGAGAAATGAGACTCTAGCCTCATAGATGTAGTGTACAATATTTGGTTTCAAGATATTCTTCATGTAAGTTCAAAACTGCATGACAAGGTATTTTTTCATGGATATCCTCTTCATAGAAGATCTATATTCACTTCTCATGGTCGAATGAAATCACAAAAGAGAGAATAGTTGTTTGTAATTGTTTTATCGGTTACCATTTACTACAACTATTTGAATTTCCCTTGAAAACCTCACCATAAATCGATGGATGGATGAATGAGATCATAATATAATAGTTTCATAGAATGAGGAAGGTTCTTCACATGGTTGGATAAATATCATCACACTTCTCACTGAGGTTGATAAATATTGTGGCACAGAAGCAAGTTCAAAATACCCAAAATAAGGTTAATGACAGCAAGAAAATATAAAATCCCAAAATAAAATCTCATGAAAGGTTAAACAAGAGAATGAAGTCATTATAGCATAAATATAACTTATAGATGAAATAAAATAAAATTTAAACATTAAAGAGTGTATAGAATTAAAAACTTAACTACACACATTTTTTTTAATTTAAATTAATGAAAAAATAAATAAAAAATTTATGTCATGAGACAAAAATACTATGATAAATTATAATCATTCATTTTATAAATAATTAAAATTAATTAATTAACCTAACAAAAAAAATAAAATTTTAATAAAAGCATAAATAAGAAAATGCAGTGAAGCATCATGAGTTTTTGTGAGTTTTTATAATTTTCAAAACACACTCCAAAATAAGATTTAAAAACAAAAAATACTAACCCCCATAATAATCACCCATTTATAAAATAAATAAGGCTTTTAAAAATCTAAAATCTTTCTTAATTAAATAAATAAGGGAAAATTTTAATTGAGAACTATTAATCTAGTCCTAAAACACGTAGATTGTAAAACCTAGTTTATGAAAACATATTAAAAGTTTCAATCTCCCATATATAAATGAATATAAAAATAGTGTATAGATATGAGAAGATATAAAATTCTATATTTATAAAATTGTGTCCAAATAGTAAACAAATTATAAAGTATCTAACATTTCAAGTTCAAATTTGATTTTCTCCAATCTAGAAAAACCCAAAGGTTTAGTAAAAATACCAACAAGATGATTTTATATAGGCACATATTCTAAAAACATATCTCCTTAACTAACATAGTCTATAATGAAATGAAAATGCATGTCTATATACTTAGTTATGGAATGAATTAAAGGGTTATTTGAGATAAAAATAGTTAATTAATTATCACAAAAAATAGGATTTTTTTATAAATGAAAAAAATGAAAAAAATTCTATTTAATCTATAAATACTGTGAACGAAATGATAAATCGAGGACATGTTCAATTTTATCAGTTGACAAAGATTTTTGTTTTTGTTTTTTTGAACTCTATGAAACTAAATTCTTACTTAGAAAGTGACAAATACTTGAGGTACTTTTTATATCAAGTCTACATTTTCCAGAATCAGAGTCAAAGTATCTAATTAAATCAGAACTATTCTATCTAGTATGAAATAATCTATAATTAATATTTACTTTAATATACATAATAATAAGTTTAACTACTTTTAAGTGATAATCCTTAGGATCTTATTATAATCTAACTTATAAAAAAAACTAAAAATTATATTAGGTCTAGAAGTAGTTAAATACAAAAAACTTCCAATCACGCCTTTAAACAATTTAGAATCTGTAGATTTACTAGAACTATTTTAATTTAACTTACAAAAAATAATTCTAGGAGTTTTAAGATATTTACAAGAATCAAGACCAAAATGATTGACCAAATATTTAGTATATTTTCTTTGATTTAAAAATATACCATAACTTCAGTGGAAAAAATGAATTCCTAAAAATAATTCTAATTCTTCCATTAAACTCATATCAATCTCATTAGCTATCAAATTATAAAACTGTTTTCAAATAAAATCATTTTATGATCCAAAAATAATATCATCAATATAAATTTGAACAATTAAAATATAATTTGAAATACATTAATAAATAAATTAGGATTAAATTTAAATTTAGTAAAATAAAATTTTCAATAAAAATAGTGAAATTCTATCATACCAATCATAAAGTTCTTGCTTAATATCATATAAATATTTTGATAACATAAAAAAATTATTAGAAAATTTTTCATTTTTAAAACTAGGGGGTTAAGAAACATAAACTGTTGGTTTGAGAATAATGGAAAGAAGAGTGGGGGGGGGGGGTGAATTTCCTTTTTAAAATTAAAACAATAAATACTATTGATAATCAAAAAATAAAATAATAATAAAATTAGATAGTATATGTGTGGAGAAAATAAAGATAAAGTGATGATGATTTTTATCTGATAAATGAGCTCAGTAATTAAAGTGAGATTATGATAAAAGTTAAAGAATGATTATCACTTTAATTGATTATGAGATCATGTTAATTTAGATAAAGTTTATAAAATATAATTTCAAAGATATTAAGAGAGTAATTGTATCAAACCAATGGTGTATAGAAATTATGTGATAATGTGAATTGATATGAAATTAATGGTTTGAGGTGTAAATTAAAAGAGAGAGAAACACAATTTGATAAAGGAGTTCAATAATAGCTCATTGTGAGCTCCCACATCTTCTACCATCATGTTGATAGGTTTGTATATTTATCCCTTTATTTTAATAGAGATCAAGTATAAAAGTCCTACAATGATTTTCTATAGTTTTATAAAGAAACCCACCTCCCATACTTCAATGGTAGTAAGTATGCCTCTCCCTTTTTTTTTCAGCGGGAGTAGAAAGGAACCCATTGTATAGGGTAGGTGAAAAGTAGAGAAATATTATCTTGGCATAAATCCCTTAAAAATACACTCCCTTATCTCTCAATATATATATATACAAATTTATTATATATATAGAGTGGTAATATAGAAGAGATCCTTTGAGAATTGATAATTGAAAATGGATCTAGAGAGGATTTTGAGATTAGAGAGAATTCTATAGATATCTGTCAATGACATGTCACTTGATTTGATCATTAAATATATTGTCATTGTTTTATATATAATATGTAAGCCTCGCATATGTATCAATTTATAGGCACCAACATAGATATTAATATTATATAATTCATTTGGATCATTAATCATTATCAACGACTAATTAAGAGCTGTAGGAACCCCTAAATTGAAGATAATTTACTTACTATAATGAATGTACCAACCAACCACTCAATGGCACTAGATTTCTAGTTAATTTTATAAAGGTTGTCTAGATCTATCAATTTCCACTCAGTAGCCGGTGATCTCCTACTACATCCGGTAGTTCTTTCTGCTTGCACGAGCTGACCGATGCCTTACACTAGGTAGCCTATGTTTTCTATAACTTTGAGAACTCCACCTTGGTCTATCAACTTTCTTCCATGCCATCATTTTACCATTGAATATTTCTTCCATGTATTCAACACATCCCTTATAACTTCAATAGAGAATTTAAAATCTCTTCAATATCTTTATTTGAATTAACCCTGATATATTAAAGTGATATTTCAAACAGTATAAAATCTATAACTATAAAAATTAAAATTACTTAAATGAAACCATTAAAAACATAATTGAGTTTTTGAAATCATAAAAACACCATTAGAGAGAGAGGTACAATAATATCCCCCTCTTTGTTGATCACAAACACTTAACATAAAATGATATATCATGTGAAAATTAAGAGTGAAACATGTATTCAAGAAAACTCAAGATATTTCTAATAAGATCTTCAATACGATCAATATACAAGAACACAAAAACTAAACCATATATAAATATTTCTTTGAAAAAAAGAAATTATTTTATCCCAAAAAAAATATATAACAAACTTTTCTATAAATGATAAACTTCTCCCATTTTAACGAAAAACTTTCCCCCCTTTGACCCAAAATCTTCTCCCCCATTTTGATTATTAAATAGATAAAAATTAAGGGAAAAAGATATACATGGAGAAGTTAATTTCACATAAGTTAAAACTAAAGTGGAAAGAAATAATTTTTTTACTGGATGATTATTATAATATTAAAAAAATATTGTAGAATTGGACATGAAAAACAAATAAAATTCAAAAAGTAGAAAGAAGTGAACCATTAGAGATGGATTATAGATATAACATTAAGGTTCAAACCATCTAAAAAAGGAAAGGAATTGTAGTAAACAAAAAATTTAAAGTAAAGGATAAGAGTGAATATCAATTTTTTTTTAAAATAAAATATTTTTAAAAATTAAAAATTAAAAAAGATACAAAAAAATAGAAAAGGAGAAAAATAAATTAATTTTGAAATCAAATTAAAGAGAGGAAAAGAAAAAAAATAAAAAAAGTAAAAATAGAAACAAAATTAAAAAACAACCCCTCCCCATTTTAGGAATAATAAAGAATATTCATGAGAGAGAGAGATAGAGTTCTTGAAATGAATTTTAATAGGAGGTATTGAAATAAAAGACATAAAAAAATTTCCCCTATAGATCACCCCTAGATCTATCGATTTGTAAAAATATAGGTGTGGATTTGATATCATGAATAAATAGTTCCCTATGAAGACATTTGATCTGTATAAACATTACTGAAAAAGGCCCCTCCTAGATATGAGAAATTAATGAAGAAAAATAATCTTTATCATAAGAGATAATGAGAGTAATAATAATAATAATGATTTCAAGAGAAAATAATTAAAAAACATATTAATGATTCCAAGAGATAATGGATATATCAATAATCTAAAAATGTAAATATAAAATAATAATGAAATATATCAACCTCCCTTTTATGATAAATTTTATGAAGATAAGAATAAATTTGAAATTTTAAAGAACAAAATATTTTCAAAAATATTCAAGAGGTAAAATAAACTCTCAAACATCAAAAAATTTATAATTTAAAACAAAGATGACATTTTCTTGAAAAGGTAAACTCCCACTTAGAGAAACATTTAAAGAAAGGATTCATATTAACATTTGAAAATAAAATTCAAGAATTAAGATTTTAAAATCATTCCAAGAATTAAGAAATTTCAAGTACATGCCAAGAATATGAGATATTTTAATAAAACACATTCTTTTTGAAGAAAAAGGGACAATATGAATACTAAATTGAACAATATTAGATTTCCCCCAATATAACATAGTTATATATTAAAACTAATTGTAAATATAAAAATAGAAATTAAATACATTTAAGTTTTTATGGATCATCCAAAAAATACTTTAAAGTTGATTAATCATATAACAACCCAAAAATTTCATACATAGATATTACATATAAATAGATGAATATTCATAATACAAAAAAACCATGTCAAAATCTAATTGGTTTAGTGTCTTTGGAAACTTAGAAACAAAAAAAACTGTTTCATAAAACATTTACATCATCTCCCACTTATCCCTTCATAACTAGAAACCTTTTTGATATGTCATACTCAATACCTTCCTTGATATCCTTGGAAAATAAACATAAGAAAAGGGTGAACTAAAATTCTTAGTTAGGGTAAAAATAGAAGATATAAATCATATCATAAGCGCATTATAGAATGAACATGACACGTGACAATTATACCCGGTGTATCAAAGATCATAATATTGAATCCTAGAATAAAATATAGAAGTTCATAAGACATGAATCATATTATAAAAACATTAGAAAAAGACAAGGAAATGGGCTGTACACATAAACTTATAACTTTGTGAACATGTATAAAAATAAATATGTTCACTCACTAAGTTAAGAACATAAAATCATTCCCTTGAATAAATTTATAACTTTGTGAACATGTATAAATAGAAACAATTTCACTTATTAAGTTAAGGACATGAAATCAGACCCTCGTATAAACTTATGGACATGAAATGAGGACCACTCATAAAATTATGGAAATGAAAGAAAATTCCATGAATAAAGTTGTGAACATGTAATCAGGTTTATGCATAACATTTTGGACATGTAATTAGGTTCATGCATGACATATGTTAAAATTTAATCAAGTTCATTCATAAAAATGTGAACATGTAATTAGGTTCACGCATAACATTATGAACATGTAATCAGGTTAGAACATAACATTTTTAATCATGAGTTATCCATAATTACCCAATGAATTGGATATAGATATAGGTACCGCCCTTCACACAATGAAAATAATACATATGTGTTCCATAAGAATGTAAATCATTCATCATAATAGAACCCATGTAAATAAATTAGTTTCATAAACATTTTATCATAACATAACTCATTGAAAATAAATAAGATTCATAAACATCATACCATCATAAACATAAAACAACCATAAAAAATGAGTATAGTATCATTGAATAATATCCTAAGTAAATCATAAGTAACTTAAAATAATTTTATCTTATATGGAAAGTAATTTTGAAAGATCACTTGAAATAATTCTTAATTAAAATAACATTTTTCCTTTAACTTTTTTTAAATGCTGTACAATTATAATAGAAAAAATTTTCTTTGAAAATAACTTTATAATATTTTAAATTAATCTTCAAGGCATTAAAGCATCAT
The DNA here is from genome assembly GCA_963277665.1 of Viscum album. Taxonomy (NCBI): domain Eukaryota; kingdom Viridiplantae; phylum Streptophyta; class Magnoliopsida; order Santalales; family Viscaceae; genus Viscum; species Viscum album. The sequence goes on from OY728152.1 coordinate 1,400,371,727, forward strand.
TATGGTATGAAAATATGCTCATTCAATATAAGTTAAAAAAACATTCCTTCCATATTTTGTTTTCGAAAAAGTCATAAAGAACCTCGATTTGAAATTGATAAAAAGAATCCTTTCAACCATTTAAAAAAAAAATAAAACATGATTAAAAATTAATTTAAAAAATCATAAGATAAAAGTTAAATTTTTTTAAACAATTTTATAAAAACATGGGTATGTAAAAATTGAGTTTTAGGGAAATTTTAAAAATATATTTTTTATAATAAAATCCCTTATAAATATCATATCATTGAAGTGAGCATTAATAAAATTAATTGATTATGTGTATTAACTGTAAATCCATATAAAAAGTTTAAAATTAGATATAATATAATACAAATTCATCCCACACATAATCATATCATGAAATAATCAATTAAGTTGAAGGTTAACCCCAAAAAATGGAAATTGGGTTAAGAATTCCCTTACCACTTTGTAATCAGTCTAATCGTATGCCCCATAAAATTAATAATTAAAAAAATGAAACGTTTAATAAAATTAATATAATGAAATTAATGATATTATATATCAAAGGGAATTATATACACCACACCTAATAAATAATTGGTGAACAAGGAATATATCTCATAGAAGAAAAAGGGAGACGAGAAACCCTTACCTCATGCTCACCTTTTGTTTTGTGTACTTAAACCTCCTATGTAATGGTTTAGAGAATGTTATTAACTAATTATATGTCTATATTAATATTTATAAAACCCTATTAAATTGTTTTATAACATCTTATGAACCATTCATTAATAATATTTCATTATTTTCATTGTCTTGAGTGCGTTCGTTTCGTGGTTTCATGATCTATTCATTTTTGTATAATTATGGATGTTTTTTCTAAAATGGAATTATAACTCTAGAAGTTAAATAAAATAGTTTTAATGAAATTATATAATTGTAAATTTTCCAATATATCTTTTTTATTTCTTTTATTAGTATGATTCATTTGATAAAATGTTAGTGATAAATGTTTAGTTTATTTTAGCGGTTTTTCTGAACACCCTGAACTGATTTAATTTTATTTAATATTATGAGTATATATTAGTTCCAAGAGTTAAAAGAAGTTATAATATACCCATTAAAATATTATTTAACCATAATTATACTTTTATGACCATTCATGAAGGTGGTTATGAAAAACAAACAAAATCATTATTCACAGAGATGATTAACCACCATAATTCAGAAAATAGTTTTGTTTCCTTGAATAAGAGGAGGTAATAAACGGGATGGATATAAGATATTTAATTTGAAACATAAAATTATATTATATAAATTTTAATTTAGTTATTATTATTTTATTTATTAATGAGGTGAAGATAAGGTAGAAAAAGAAAAGAAAATAAGAGAGGTGGTTTGAGAAAATTACCTATTGAATATCACCTCCTTAGAGGATCCCTTAAAGACCTTGGATTTGGTATTTTACTGAGACAATAAGAACTTTAACATGGTTTTATTGTAGAGTATATGATTTTTTAGAGATTTTTGGAGCTTATAGGATTGTGAGGAGAAAATCTGTCATGAGGAGTGGTATTTATACTTGAGGAGGGGTGGTTTTAAGTGATTAAATAATGATTATTTTAAGTTTAATGGAAAAAACATTTGTGTGGAATTAATTGACACAAATTTGGATGAAAATTAATTTTTTAAAGGATGGTTATGGTTGATAAATACTTTAAACAACCATTTAATTTTTTATTTTTTTTTATTTTAAGCTTTTACCTTTTATCTTTAACCCATTAATTATTTTACATATATTGTGGTAAATCTCTTTTTTTATCATGCTGAATTTTTTATGCCTAAAAATGAAAATGAACTTAAAACCTAATTTTTAACTTCTTAATACGAAAATTAAATACATTTTTACATATTTAATTTAAATAATTGAAAAAATTATTTTTAAAATCAATCCATAGACGCAATGGTAAAGAGGGTTTTTAAAATGAAAAATTTCAAATATTTACATAGTTTTTATATCCAATTTTAATATGAAATTTATTCCAATGAAATATATTGGATTTATTTATGTATAATTTAAAAAATTATATTTTAAAACAAAATTAAAATTTAATTAAACTATATAAATAAATTAGATGAAAATGAAGTTTTCAATTAAAATTCAATATTATTCACAATTAAAAAAATAAAATTTTTCCAAAAAATACAAAAAATTTCTCCTAATATTATTTTGATATTAGGATTTATAAAATTAATTTTAATTTGAAAAATAAAATTTATAAAAGTTTCAAAATTCAGTTTTAAAATAATTGCACCATTAAAAGGTGAAAAAATTTCCTTAATATAGTCTTTTATGCTTAAAATGGATTTATTATTATCTTAAGCCTATAAAACTTATTGGATTAATTTTTTTTTAAAAATAATTGAACATATTAATTATAAATTTTATTAATATATTTCACTAATAGTTATTAATTTAATTTATTAAGATAAAATTATATTATGTGCATAAAAATAGTTTTTATAAAAACATATCCTTTATATTCAATCGTTTTTTTATTTTCATTTCTAATTAATTGGTAACCAATGAATTCATTTTATAAAAATGTGTAAACTATATGTTCATAATTTAGTTAATCTCATTCATTATGAAAAATTTAAAAACTACGTTATAATGGTTGAGTTAAAATAATAATATTTTAGAGTTTGTTTAAGCTTAGCGTTTTGTGCGAAGTAAGCTATCAAAGAGATAAAATTTATTTAACAAAAGGTACATAGTGTAAAATCTTGGGATATTAAATTATACCCCCATTAAAATGAATTTCTTACTCGAAATTCATCAGTTGAATACAGACAGATGAAGATACCTCTGTATCATCACATCCTCAAGTTCCCACATAGCTTCTACATGTTTGAGGTTTCACCAAAAAACATTAACCAGGTGAGTGGTATTATTTCCTAGAACTGTATCTCTATGATCAAGAATCTATATGAGTTGTTCTTCACAAGAAATCTATTTATCCAATGATACGAACTCTGAGTTTAGTACATGGGAAGGATCAGGTATGTACTTCCCTAAGAGGGATACATAGAACACATCATGAACTTTAGAGATATTTTGTGGAATAATCAATCAATGAGCTACCATCCAAATATGATAAATAATTTCAAAAAAAATTGTTTTATTTAAAATTTGAAAATAAAATTTGAAAATAAAAGGTGGATATTTGAAAATTCTTTGTGGGAAAACCACACCGAATAAAGGTTCATTAAAACTTCTTATTAAAAAGAGGGAAAGTAAAAGGCAAAGATCACCACAAAACTAGGATGCCAATTAGCGGAAAGTGAGAATATGGACATGGAATATAATTATAAACATCAATTTATTATGGAGAATGATAGATAAAATGATCATTATAAGGTTAATAACCACAAAACCATTGACCAAATAGCTCTAAAAATGTCTTTGATATCATAAAAAATGATGGTATTAGGATAAATTTTTATCTCAAAATAATTTGAGAAGATATAATTAGTTGATTTAATCTCATAAGTGAAATATAAATATTTGGTTATTCCTTAATCAGTTTACTCTTAATTTTTTACTCCAATATATGAATATAAAATTGTAATGCCTGTAGAAGTAGTGGATCATAAGATCCATAATGCTAGTTCATTAATTCTATTTCTATTTATCATCATAAAAAAATGGTTAGAACTGGTTATTTAATATGCATATATATTAATATAGTTAAGAAATAAATTAATCTATAAAACCTCATCTAGAGTTCAATGTAAATAATTTCATAAATGGTTTCCCTTATAAACCTTAAAAAAATAAAAAACATTCAAAAAATTTTTACTAAATTTTCAAAATCAACTTATTGTTAATCCCCCAAACAAATTGATGTAGATATTAATTGTCACACAAAAACATGTAAATATCATTATCATGTATTTTCTTGAAACATAGTAATAACCTGAAAAAACTTAGTAAAAACATGCATGATTTAAAAAATTAACTATTTCCTCATACCATAAATCCAAAATTTCTATAAAATCAATCCATAAACCACCCTGTCATCGTATTAATAATCAGTTCCAAGGTCATCAAAATTATCCCATTTATTTTTTCACAAAAAAAGGATCTATTTTTCTCATTATAATCCCAAAATCATGCAAAAATTAAGTGTTATATTTCCCTTAATAATGTTTTCTCCAAAAATATCACTTTACCGTTAAATCACTTTTCCATTCCATTAGCATCATTCAAAATATCCTTTAAAATCCTTAATAAAAAACTTACGTTGGACAATAATTATATATTTAATGATTTATATAACATAATATTTGAATTCAAATATATAAATACTTCATTCATCCTAGTTTCTTCTCAAAAAATTAACTAAACTTTTTCATCTTATTCCTTAACACTTATTTCCTTTCACATATCATTTGTAGTCTCAGTATAACCATTACTCATTCCACCTTTCTGATTTTATTCACAGACTTTCCCCCAAGGAAATCTATTTTTACAATTCCCATATTTTAAACATTTTAATCATTGATCTATTGATAATACCTTAGGGAGACCAATATTACCATCCATTATGTTAACCAAAATCTTCATTTATCATTTATAGTTACTTGATTTGTTTCCTTTTCCATACTCAAAACATATTCATATTCCTCTATGACATGAACTTGGGTGTTTCTTCCAATATTCTAGATATATAGGAAATATAATCTTCTTTCCTATATGGTATCCATTATATAAACTCTCACTAAAGTCTTTCCATATCTTCTTTGGTGAGTCTGAGAGTTTGTAAAGGTATACATTGTTAATCATGTTCCATGAAAACTGATTAGTTATAATCACAATTTACTTTAATCCAGTCATCATCCAATTTGAATTATCATCAGAAAATTATATTTCACATTCAATATTAACCTAGTACCTTTTGGTTCCCTCTATTGACTAAAACTAAAAAGAATATTGTGAGAAACACTAGTCATACTAGGAAAACTAAAAAATAAAGTGAAATTAATTATTAAATTTCAATCCATGACACCTTTGGTTTAACTTAGGTTATTCATGATCATTACCAAAACTCTAGGATTGTAACCTAGATATACCCTTAGGGTTCTTACTGAGGTTTTCTCATCCTTGTTTCCAAATTTTAACTAAACCCTTTATATGATACCGATTATAATGACCTAGACTTTTCATATATAAATATTACATCTAAATAGATGAATATTCATAATACAAAAAAACCATGCTATAATTGTATGGGTTTAGTGTCTTTGGAAACATGTAAATAAAAATAATTGGTTTATAAAAAATCTATGTCCTCTCCCACTTATCCCTTTATAACTAAAACACTTTTTGACATGTCATACTCAATAACTTCTTTCAAATCCTGGGAAAATAAACATAAGAAAAGGGTGATCTAAAATAATAAAAAAGGGTAAAAAAGGGAGATATCAATCATAGAATAAGGTAATAAGAATATGAACATGAAACCTGAAAATTATATCCTTCATATCTAAGATAACAATCTTGAGTCGTGGAATAAAACATAGAAGTTTGTAAGACATGAATCATAAGATAATGACATTGGAATAAGACATGAAAATGTGTTGTAAAAATAAACTTATAACTTTTTGAACATGTATAAATAGAAACATGTTCACTTGTTAAGTTAAGGAAATTAAATAATTCCCTTGCATAAAATTATAACTTTAACATTTACAAATAGAAATAGGTTTACTCATTAGGTTACTGGCATGAAATCAAGTCCTTGAATAAACTTATGGACATGAAACCAAGACTACACCTAAACTTATAGACATGAAAAATAGGTCCATTCATAAAATTATGGAAATTTAATTAGGTTCATGAATAACATTTTGTTCATGTAATCAGGTTCATGCATAAAATATGTGAACATGTAATCAGGTTCACGCATAACATTGTGAACATGTAATCAGGTTCACTTATAACAATCTGAACATGTAATAATGTTTACACATAACATTTTTACTCATGAGTTATCTATCATTACCCAAAGAATTAGAGGGATATATAGGTCCCAACCGTCACACAATAAAAATCATACATATGTGTTCCATATGAACATTAATTATTCACCACATCAGAAGCTATGTAAAGAAAAGAGTTTCGTAAGCATTTTATCATAACATAACTAATAAAAAAGAATCATGATTCATAAACATCATGATACCATAAACATAAAACAAATATAAAAATGAGGATAATATCCTTGAATAATATCCATATTAACTCATAAGTGATATCAAATAATGTTATCATATATGAAGGTAATTTTGAAAGATCACTTGAAATAATTCTTAAGGAAAATATACTTTCTACATTGAAACATTTTTTTAAAAATTTAATGTAGTTATAAAATTAATATTTTCTTGGAAAATGAATTTTAATATTATAAATTAAGATACTTGTAATTAAAGTGTCATGATTATGGGAAAATTCTCTCATGCCGTATAAGTTAAAAAACATTCCTTCGGTATTTTTTTTCTAGAAAAGTCATAAAGAACCTCGATTAGAAAATGACAAAAAGAATCCATTATTTTTTTTGTAAAAAGTAAAACATGAGTAAAAATGACTTTAAAAAATCATAATGTAATAATAGAAACTTTTTTTAATTTTTTTAGAAAAACATGGGTATAAAAAAAAGAGATTTTTAAGGGGAACATTGAAAAGATAATTTTTTAAAAGGAAAACCCTTTATAAATATAAGATCATTGAAGTGAGAATTAATAAAATTAATTTATTATATGTATTCAATATAAATAAACATAAAAAATTATAAATAAAATATAATAAAAAAAATCCTATACATAATCATATCTTGACATAATCAATGAAGTAGAAGGTTAACCCAAACAAATGGAAATTGGGTTAAGAATTCCCATACCACTTTGTAATTAATAAAATCGTATGCCTCATAAAATTAATAATTATCAAATGAAACATTAATAAAATTAATATAATGAAATTCATAATATTATATATAAAATTTCACTATATAAACCATAGTAAATAAGTGGCGAATAAGGCATATAACTCATAGAAGAAAAAGTGAGATGAGAAACCCTTACCTCATGTTTCCCTTTAGTTTTTCATACTTAAAACAATTATATAATGGTTAAAATAATGGTTTTAAATCATTAAATAACTATATTAATATTCATAATAACTTATGTGATTTATTTATAACATCTTATGACCCATTCATTAATAATATTTCATTATTTTCATGGTTTCATGTGTGTTCGTTTCATGGTTTCATGATCGGTTCATTTGTGTATAATTATGGATGTTCTTGTAAAATAGGATTAAAATTATAGAAGTGTAATGAAATAGTATAAATTAAATTCAATAATTATTAATGGTCCCATATATAATTTTTCTTTCTTGTATGAGGATGATGCATTTGATAAAATGATAATGGTAAATGTTTAGTTTATTTTTGCGGTTTTTTAGAACACCGCAAACTAGTTTCTTTTTATTTAATATTATGAGTATATATTAGTTCTATAACATGATATAAGTTATAATATAGATATTAAAATATTATTTAACTATAATTATACTTTTATTACTATCCATGAAGGTGTTAATGAAAAATGAACAAAATCAATATTCATGGAGAAGATTAACCGCCATAATTCAGACAATAGTTTTGTTTCTTTGAATAAATAGAGGTAATAAAAGGAATAGATATGATATACTAAATTATTAATATAAAATAAAATTATATAAATTATAATATAGTTATTATGATTTTATAGATGAATGAGTTGAATATAAAGTAGAAAAATAAAAGAAAATAAGAGAGGTGGTTTGAGAAAAATACCTCCTAAATATCACCTCCTTGAAGGATCCATTAAAGACCTTGGATTTGGTATTTTGTTGAGGAAATAGGAAATTGCAGGTCGGGAGAGGGGGGAAGAGAGGTTTTGGTATATATTTTTGGATATTTAAGGATTTTTAGAAGAAATGGTGTGGTGAGGAGTGATATTTATACTTGAGGAGGGGTGAGTTTAAGTGATTAAATAATGATTATTTTAAGTTTAAAGCCAACCACATTTGGGTGGAATTAATTACCACAAATTTGGATGATAATTAATTTTTTAAATTATGTTTATGTTCTATAATAACTTAAAAAAACAATTTAATATTTTATTTTTTATGTATTTTATGCTTTTACCTTTTAACTTTAACCTGTTACATTTTTTTACCTATTCTACGGTAAATCTTTTTTTACAATAGAATATTTTTTATGCCTAAAAATAAAAATTACCATAAAAAATAATTTGAAAATTCCAATTCCAAATTTTTAATCCATTTTTACAAATTCAATTCACAAAATTGTAAAAATTATATTTAAAATTAATCCCACAGATGGAATGAGAAAGCATGTTTTTAAAATGAAAAAGTTCAAATGTTTATAAGGTTTTTATATCCAATATCAATGTAAAATTGATTCCGATGACCTAAATTTCATTTATTTAAACACAATTCAACTAATTGTATTCTAAAACCAAACTAAAATGAATTTTAACTATATTAATAAATTATATTGAAATGTAGTTTTCAATTAAAATTCACTATTTTTCACTATTCAAAAAATGAAAATTCTCCAAAAAATACCCAAATTTTAAACAATAATAATTTTGATATTAAAATTTCGAAAATAAATTTTATTTAATTTTTTTTTAAAAATTTTAAAATTTTTGTTTTAAAACAATTTCTCCATTGAAAGGTGACAAAATTGTTTTATAGAAAAATATAGCTCTTTATGCTTAAAATGGATTTATTATTATCTTAAACCTATAAAAATTATTATATAAATTAATTTTTTATTGAATATATAGCATATAAAGTTCATTAATATCTTTCAATAGAAATTATTAATTTAATTTGTTAAGATAAAATGCCATTGTGGGCATACAAATAATATTTTATAAAAAACAACCTTTATATTCAATTGTTTTTTTATTTTATTTAATAATTCATTGGTAACCAATGAATTTATTTTATAAAATTTTATAAACGATATTTTCATAATTTAGTTAATATCATTCATTCTATAAAATTTAACGGATATGTTATAACATTTTTGTTAAAATAATAATATTTTTGAGTTTGTTTAAGCTCAGTGTTTTGTGTGAACTAAGCTATCAAAGAGATCAAATTTATTAAAAAAAAACATAACATAAAATCTTGGTGTGTTATAGATTCAATTGATTTTAGTCTACCATATTATATTAAAATGTATTTTGGTGGAATAGTCTTACAAAATATCAACTACGAGTGCCTTTTAGTACCTAAGTGAACTTGGCTCCAGCATGTTTTCTAATAATGATTTTGGAAAGAAAAATTGTTTGGTATGATATTTTTTATAAGAAATATAAGAATAAATATGAATAGTTTTAGGTATCCCATATCTAACATTTTTTTAATCTCACTCATAATTAAGATGACCAAATTTCCAAAAAATATTTACAAAATTTGTTTTGAGAACATCCCTTTTTAAAAAAGTGTTTTTTGAGGGAGATTATTTGAATTTGAAAACCAATTCTAGAATAAACTTTTGTATAATGTTTATAACCCAAAATAATATTTATATTATGTTTAACTTGGATGAATTGAGTAATAATATTTTTAAGATCTTTGATTTGGGATTTTAATTTCTCAACATCAGGTTGATCTTTTAATTTCAAAACCAAATCATATTTTTCTTTGGAAAGGAGATCCTTTTAATTAAAAAGTTGACATTTTTCATTAAGATTTTTTTTATTTCATTATAATATCTTTGTATTTTGAAATTATTTCTTCATAGAAATTCTTAAGTACAATTTTTTGATCATAAGATAAAGAAGAATAAGATAAATAAGAGGAAGAGGAGGAAGAAGAATAAATAAAAGAATTAACCTCATAACCTAACTAAAGATATTCCCTGAGGAAATTTGGAATTGAATCACTTAAAAAAGTTAAGGAAGTTTATTCCATGGATTTATTGCTTATAGTCCATTTTTCAAATTTGAAGGGGTTTCTTTCCTTTATTCTTCATTTTCATATTCTTTTTTAAAATAGGGAAATCCGGTCTAATATGACCCTTTTTGTTTCATTTGTAACATGTCACTTTTAGTGCTTCAAATTATTTTTTCTCTTTATTATAGAGAGTGAAATTATTCTTTTTCATGTGTTTGTTTAATATATTTTCAATATGCTCACCTTTGGTATTAATTTTGAATTAATATTATTTATAAAATATTTGAATGAAATGGTCTTTTTGGTTTTGTCTTCCTTCGAATATTTAGCTTACTTTTTCAATTTATGTTTCATAGTAATTTCATAAATCATAAGGGAGCTAATTAGTTATTCAAGTAGATTATTTTTGATGTATTTTTACTTTTGTATAATAATAAAATTTTATTCCCAAGAGCTACGTAAAACCCATAAAATATTCTTAACTAAAATTTCATTAAAAAAATCATCACAAAGTGAATTTCAATCATTAAAAATGTTAGTAAAATGGGTAAAAATATCAGTAATAGATTCATTTTAATTCACACTAAAATATTCATAGTCTTTTATAAAGATATCCAATATTGTAATTTTAACTTTTTTTGTTCCTTTATGTGTGACTTCAAGTAATTTCCAGATTTCATGGTCAATTTTTCATGTAGCTATGTGATTAAATTCATTTTGATCAAGCCCAAAATAAAGAGCATTTATTTATTTTCCATTAATATGAAAGAATGAAATATTTTAAGGTTTCCACTTAGCTTTTAATTCTTTTGTAGGAGTGTATCCATGAATAACAATTTTCTAAATATAATAATCTATTCTACTAAGAAATTTAGACATGCAATTTTTTCAAAAAGAGTAATTTGAACCAATAAAGAGTTCTCACCCTAAATATTTTAATTTGGGAGCACTTTTAAAATACAAGGAATATGTCATCCTATTAAATCAAGCTTTGAAACTAGTTAATGCTTAGACAAAAGGAGGATCTAATACCAAATTTTGGTCTGAGAATAATGTAAATAGGGGGTGGGGTGGGGATTAATTGTATTTTTAAAATTAAAACAATAAATAGGAAGAAAAATCCTAAAGTAAAATAATAATAAAATTAGAGATTATATATATATTGGAAATAAAGATAAATAAATAATGATATTTAATTAATGAATATGATCAATAATTAAATTGATATTATAATAAGAGGGAGTGTATTATTATCACTTAAATCAATTATGAGATGTTAATAATTTTTATATGATTTACAAAAGAAAATTTAAAATATATTAAGAGAGTAAGAGTATTATATTTAAGGAATGTTGAAATTTTGAAAATATGTGAATCAATTTGAAATGGGTGATGTAAGGAATAAATTAAAAGAGATAGAAAACATGGATTGATAAAGGAGTTTGACAATAGCACAATGTGATCCCCTAAGTCTCTCTCCTTAGGTTGTAATATTTTTTTATAATTCTCCCTTTATTTTAATATATTTTAAGTAACCAAGTACTTATTTTCTTTTACATAGTTAGATAAAGAAACCTTCCTCCCTTAATTTAACAATAGTAAGAACCCATCACCCTTTCTTTTCCCTGGTTGTAGTAAGAAACTCTTTTTAGAAGGTATTTTATAAGAATGGAAAGATTTTCTAGGCACAAATATATTAAAAAGATACTCCCTTATCTCTCAATATGTATAGATTAAAATTTAGTAGAGAGATAGAGAGGTAATTTATAAGGGAGCCTTTGAGAATTGATAATTGAAAATGGATCTATATATGATCTTAATATTATATAGTTTTTTTAGATATCCATCACTTACACATCACTCGATTTGATCTTTCAATCCACCATCATTGTTCGATATATGAAATACAAGCCTCCCATAGGCATATATTTAAATGATTTAAAAGAGTTAAAAATCTTCTAGAATTATTTGGGATCATTAAGTATCATCAATGGCTAATTAAGAGCATCAAGACCATTGAATTTTAGATACTTGACTTTCTAGTTTGACACCACCAACTAGACAACTCATGCCACCTGCTAGCTGGTATACTTTCTCTATGAGTCTTAGCTCTATCTGCTTCCACTGAGTAGATAGTGAGACCAACTAGTTGGATGGTGAGCTCTTGATGTATCTAGATGTTTTTTACACTTTTATAGGTTGTCTGGTGATTTGTACCGGGTATCCGGTGATGTATGAAACTTTGAGAACTCTACCTTGGTGCATTAAATTACATCTATGAAATCATTTAACCATTGAACCTTCCTTACATGGATTTAACACATCCTTTATGACTTTAATAAAGGATTCAAAAGATATTCAATGTCCTCATTTAAATTAACCATGATACTTCAAATTCAAAAAATACATAATTAAAGAAAAAAATCACTTTAATGAAACCATTTGAAACATAATTGAGTTTTTTGACCATGAAAACATCTAGAGAGTGAGAGGTACAACGTAAAATTATTTAGAAATAAAAATATTTAAAAAAAAATTTCATATCCATTTGAAATAACTTAAATTATTGAAAATATGAAAAATATAACAAAATTATAATAGATTAAATTATATAAATTGGTGAAAAAGAATCATCAAAATAAATACATTCTTCTTGGAAGTAACCTTGAGCAACTATTCTATATTTATTCTTAATAACTTTTCTGGATTCATCTATCTAATTTCTAAAAAACCATTTTGTTCCAATAACATGCTTATCAATAGGGGTTAAACTAAAGACCAAACATTATTTTGATAAAATTTATTAATATCATCATGCATAGTAATAATCTAATTAAAATCATTTAAAGCATCATCAAAATTATTAGGAACAGAAGCAGAAATAAAAGTTTAATAAGACCAAAAATTCAAAATAAAATTTCTAGTTTTAATACCAGAATAAAGATCACCTATAAAATTATCAATATGATAATATATATGAATATTCCATTATATATGATCCAGCTAGGAGGGATTTTATTTTTCTTTAATTGATTTATCCTTATCCTAGTATTTTTCTTCACCAAAAGTAAAATTTCTATACTCATCATAAAAACAAAATAAATTATAATTCAAATTCACATTATTCTAATTAAAAATCACATGAAAAATTATTTTATAACCATAGTACTTTTATTATAAACTATATAATCCTTACAACTTTTTTAATAACTATGAAAAATACCTTCATCACTCTTATAGAATCAAATTTATCTAAATTATCTTTTAAATTAAAAATAAAGACTTTACATACAAAAAATCTATAATAACCAACATTATGATACTTAAATTAAGAATTCATGAAGTGGATTCTTCAATAAAGGTATAGAAACAATTATTTTTGAAATATAACAATTAATTAAAATAGATTCATCCCAAAAATATCTAGGAAAATCATATCCACATAAAATAGTTATGGTCAGTTGAATAAGAGTTCTATTTTTCCATTTTATAACTCCATTTTTCTATGGTGTTCTAGGAGTAGAAAAATAATTAGTATAACTATTATTTTCACAAAATTTTTCAAAAATATAATATATTAAATTCAACTCATTTATCACTAAAAATTGAAATAGTCATACAACCTTTTTCATTTTTTTACTAAATTATAATAAGTAGGAAATCTAGACGAATATCATTTTTATATGAAAAAAGTAAACCCTTGTAAATATACTATAGTCATCAATAATAAAAAAGAATATTTCTTTCCTGTAAGGATATAAATTTTATTAGGGATAAATAAATCTTATTGTAATAATTATAAAAGCCTATTAGTACTTATTTTATTGATAGGTCTAAAAGAGACTTTGTATTGTTTCAATTTCATACAAGCATCACAGAAATGAATATATTATTTCTTTATAGTAGGTAACTTTAAAATGTTATCTTGTTTAGAGATCTTATGTAATATTTTAAAATTAATTTTTTCCAATCATTGATGCCAAAGAATTACATCTCTCTATACAACATTCAAACACTTTACTTGTTGAGCTGTGATTTTAGTAAAATCAATAGTATAAATATTTTTATTATGGATATTATAAATTAATAAAGAATAATCCCTAAAAACTAAAAAAATTTAGTTTTGAAATATAAATTCATTTTAATCATCACATAGTTGTGATGTACTTATTAAATTATTTTTTATACCTTCAATATATAAAACTTTAGAATTAAAAGTAGAATTAGAAAAATGAAATTTACCAAAACCTTTTATTTTTTTCCTTTGGAATTTTATCCAAATATAATAGTTCCTCTATAAAATCTATTGTACATGATAAAATATGATGGGTATCAGATCACATTCCTATATCATCCATTTTCTATATACCATATTCTATTTCTAAGACTTAAAATTCATTTTTATTAAAAAAAATAAATTAATTGACAATCTGGGTGACCAAGTCACTTTGGGTGCAATCCGATTCAGAAAAAAAATTTAGGTGCCCACACATAATTTAAACATTTACTAAAAGGTTCTCTAGATAAAAAATATTTAAAAATATGAGTCTTTGTAAATCCTAAAAACTATCCAAATCTAATTGAAAAATCATTTTCATGGTGACCTTTCATACCACATTGAAAACATGTAATAATACAAGTTTAACCATATTTACTTTTTACAAAATGATTTCAATACATATAAGGTAAACTCCTTTCATATAAAATACCATATTTTTTTATTTCTTTATTAAAAAACACTATTTTATGATACTTTTCACGACTTTGAATAAAAGTATAAAAATTTTGATTAATACTTTCAACTTCTTTTTTCAAATTTTCATTCAAATACTAACCATATTTTTAATCAACATTAAATTTATCATGAGAATCAGAAGTAGTATTCCTTCGTTTTAAATTATATTATATAATTAATTTATTTTTAGATACTAGGTTCTCATTATTTTGTTTAATATTTTTATATAAAACAACATATTTTAAAAAATACTTCCTCAGTCTTTCAATTTCTTCATTAAATTCAGAAACATTCAGATTTTCTGATTCATAGTGAGAATTAGAGTAACCAACAAAAAATCTTGAATCACTAACCAAAGTTAGAGAATCCATGAAGAATATGTTAGTAGATTATTTTTCACCTATAGATTCTTCACTAGAATAAGATTCTTTGGGAAAACTCCAACTGGTTTCAACACATTTTTCTTATTTTTTTTGTATTTGTATTTATTATTTAGTTTTGGACAATAAAGATTGATATTACCTTTCTTTATTTACTCAAAATAAGAAACATATGAAGTATTATATTCAGTACTAAATTTCTTTTCTCCCTTGAGTTTATCCTTCTTTGAGTTCCTTCTAAATAGGTTTTTGAATCATTTTTTTATTCTTTTGTCGACCCCAGTCCCAATTTGAGACATATACTCTTTTTCACTATCTAATAGTTTAGAATCATAAGATTCAATAGATACAAAATTAACATATTTAAACAAGACACATTTCTTATTTGAAGTATGCTCTTCAGTGACGTTATTCAACTATAGTTCACATTGAATTAATGAACCGATGAGTTTATCTAAATTTTACTCCTTAACATTTTTTCTTTCATCATTTGATGCTTTTTTTGCATTCAACTTATTTAGTATAAGTCTTAGTAATCTTTTAAAAATAATATGGTTGTATAAATGTTCTCTAATGGGATTTATTCCATTAATGATTATTTTGAATTAGTGGAAAATTTGGTTGATGCTTTCATCTTCACTCATCTTAAAAACATGGTAGTCATCCCAAGAATTCTGAGCTTAGGTCTAATCATTTAATCTAAGATAAGGTGAGTAACATAAAAATATTCCAAATATCATGATCTATCTTACATAAACACACATGAATAAACAAACTTCTATTAATAAAACACTATAAAATATATTTTACTTTGTAATTCAAAACATACTGAGCAATATCCTTTACTATAAGAGTATCTAGGTTAGTTTCAAGAAGCTTTTATGATTTTACCATGATCGACAGGTGTGTTATGCTTAATTGTTTGAGGTATGAATATATTCTAAACTTACAAAAACCGTACTAATTTCCATCAAAGAGAGTTGAATTCTGGGGAATATAGGCATCATTTACATTCATTCTTTCCATGTTATAGTGATATTTTCCATTAGAATATAAGGTATAGGATAAACTTGTAAGATTAATAAAATATAAATAGTATACACTATATATTCCAATATTAATAGGTTCATGTTACCTGGTGTTTGATATTAGGAAAATAAATAGTATAGATATTATATATTTAACAAGGTCCAACCTATGATAAAAATTTTTAGGTCAGAGATGGTGATAATAAATGTTCTATAGATGGGGTGAATAGACTAGATTAAAATTTTAAATAGGTTGATGAATTGTTAAAGTTAACTAATAGAGGTAATTTGGAGAAAAAAAAGAACACAAGGAGTTTTTATCGTAGTTTGGTGTAAAGTGTACGTACTCTACTCTTATACCTCTCTACTTTGTGATAGATATTTTGTGTACCATACTGATTTTTAAAGGAGAATCATAACATGATTATATAGATAATTTTCTATAAAGTGGAGGGATAACCACACTGACACACTAATTTTTTTATGGGGATTTATAACCTAATTACTATACTGACTTTAGACTTTGTGAGTCACAACCTAAACGGTCCTGACTTTAGAATTTGGATGTCACATTCCAAAGAAAGAAATAATTATTTTGAATATAAAATCATAATCAAAAGGCATTAGAACATGTGAGAGAGATAGGGAGTAATGATACAAACAAAAGAAACATGGATAAAATAGATAGAAGATGGAAAAGATACACACAGGTACCGGTTCTTGAGTAATAGATCAATTCATCTCATAAAGGTAGTAGTAGTTGAAGAAGATGTGGTTTAACACCTGATAGATCATCAAGAATATAAAATAATGACCGCACATGACATCATAGAATTTTGAAACACATTGAAAATTTATGGGTTTATTCTATAGGGAGTGTTTGTGTGTCGAAGTTGTTCATTGATCATATTTCAAGCCTTCTTTGACTCCCATTAAATAGATAAATACAAAGATTGAAAAACATATCCATGGGTAAAATAATTCAAAAATATAATAATAGTTCCATAATTATTATAGCAATTTATCAAGGATAGAGAAATTAGTTTTCAAAATTATCATCAATAATAACTTCATTTGAAATATAAAAAATAGTCAATGAAAAACATTTGGATAAATTAAAAAATATCCAAAAAAATTGGTCAAACAAATTTTGAAGAAATATATTCAAATTATCTACAAAATAAATAGGCAAAGATACCTTTTAAAAGATTGTAAGATAGTTATATTTAAAATTAAAAAATATATTTCAAATTCATGCAACTGCATTAAATATATTTAAAAACATCTATGAAAGGCTGTAAAATGTATTTGTTAAAATTAAGTAATAATTTAGAAATCAATCAAGATATAAAATATTGAATAAAAATAAATTTTAAGTCAGAAAATATGAATTGTTAGTATTCTCATCAAAACAAAGAAAAAAATGAAAATTACAACAGAAAAAATTATAATACTCAATTTCTTTAACAGTCTAAAAATAATTTTTTTTGAAATATATAAATTAATAAAAATATTTAATAAAACATTCAGTAAAATAAAAATGAATGACCTTATAGAATGATACGTGCATAAATCCATGACCAAAGAAATGTAATTACCATGTAGTTCATTGTCACATCTCTTGGTTGTAGTTAAATACTCCTAATCACACCTCATATAAGAACACAACTCATGTTCACACATGTTCCTTGCTTATGGTCGGAAAAAAATATCTCTATCTATGAAAATCATGCGGTCTTCAAAACTCACAGACGAAGGGGTATTAAACATGGTAAAATAATTGAGACTCCAATCTCCCCTAACCGTTTTATGTGTTTCATGGAAGACAAAATTTTAATTATTTGTAACCATTTTAGGTGTTTCATGTTTACTGTAACCATTTAAACCCTCATGAAAACCTCATTGCAACTCGATTGGTGGATGGATGAAGTCACATTATAATAGTTTAATGGAAGGAGGAAAGTGATTCACATGGTTGAATAAATATTTTCACACTTATAATGGAGGCCTATAAATATCGTGGAATGAAATTTTTTACAAAACACACAGAAGAAGGTTGGTATAAAAAAAATGAAAAAACACAAAAGACAATCTCAAGAAAGCTCAAACAAGTGAATGCATTCATGATGGAATAAATATAACTTATAGGTGAAATAAACTAAAATATAAACAATAAATAGAGAATATAATTAAAAAACTTCAATACTAACAATTATTTTTATTTTAAATTAATGAATAAATAAATAACAATTTATGGTCTAAAATAAAAATACTATGATAAATTATAATTACCCATTTGATAGATAATAAACATGAATAAATTTACTTAAAATAATAATAATAAAATACTAATAAAAGAATAAATGAGAAAATTGAGATAAACATCATGAGTTTTTGTAATTTTCAAAATATAGAACAAAATCACATGGAAAAACAAAAAACACTAACAATATCCCCTAACCCATATGGCAGATGGACTCCTCAAAGGAACTACTACACATATGGCCTTTAACAGCGCAAAAAATGGCTTTTAATAGCAAAGATAAATGGGGGTCTCCTATATCAGTGCTCCAAAAGTGCTAATAAATGGGGTCCTTTATTCACATTAAAAAAAGTGTTAATAAAGGATCCAATATATCAGTGATCAAAATAATGATAATAAAGGCTTAGCTAGCTGCAATGTGCTGTAAATATAACAACACACCCAACAAAAACCTATAATTTCAAACAATGCTATATACATTTAATGTGACACCATGAATACAAAAATTTCCTCCCATATTATATAAAAAAACACTACTATATACATTTCAAACAATTTTTTAGATAATTACATTTACAATTGTCCAACAAAAAATTTAAAAACATTAATGTTTCATCTTTTGACACCGGTGATCCCCTCTCAAAAACATCCGTTCATGGTATTAGTTGTCAAATTAATCATCTCAACATGAGTAAAATATTCCGTATATATAAGAAAAAAATATTTGTTAGTAATACTATAAATAAATAAATTAAACATTAATATGAAAGAATACATTAATAAAATGTTAATATTTAATAAAAAAGACACATTTGGAGTTATAATGGTCATAATGTACATCATATTGAGGTGAGAATTATTTTTACACGTAAAAAATGACTCACAGATCATTTCCCTAAAGTATCAACGTAATCCAAATGCATTTTCTCAGTTTTCAATATGTCACTATTTATTTTTACTAAAATTAATGTCAATTTTCAATAAAAAGACACTTTTGGAGTCATACTGGTCACACTGTGCTTCGTATTGAGGTGAGGTTGATTCCTACAAATCCCAAATGACTTAAAGATCCTTGTACTAAAGTATTAAAACAATTCAAATGCACTTGTTTGGTTTTCTGTATGCAAGTTGTGTTATTTTACTAAAATGTCATTTCAAACTGGAAACACACGTTTTGAGTAATATCAATCACATCTTGCATCATTTTGATGTGAGATTGATTAATAAATATCACAATGAACTTATGAATCTATTTTCTAAATTATCAAAACAACCAGATCACGTTTGCTTCATTTTTAGTGAGGGATATGTTTTTAACTAAAAAGTCAATTTTAAACAGATAATGAACACTTTTAGTCAGAACGGTCACATTGTGCATCATTTTTAGGTGAAGTTGATTTCTACACATCACAAATTACTCATGGATCATTTTACTAAAGTATCAAAACAATCCAAATTCATTTGGTTGGTTTCTAGTTTTCCAATTGTGTTTTTTACTAAAATTAATATCAATTTTATATAAAAAGACACATTTGGAGTCATACCGATCACACCGTGCATCATATTGAGTTAAGGTTTAATTATACATGTCAATAATGACTCATGAATTGTTTTCATAAAGTATAAAAACAATCCAAATGAATTTAGTTGGTTTTCAGTATGCTAGCTGTGTTTTTTATTAAAATGTCATTTCAAACTAGAAACATGCATTTTGAGTCATGTTGATCGCATCAAGAATCTATTTTATGTGTGACAACTTCATTAAAATCGAAAAGGAACTATTAATCAATGTTTTAAATTATCAAAATATTCAAAGTAGGTTTTTTTCATTTTTAGTGGGTGACACTTTTTGAACTAAAATGTAAATTTTTAACTGATAACATACACTTTTAGTCATACCAGTCACACCGTGTATTAGATTGAGGTGGAGTTGACTCCTACACATCATAAATGACTCATGGATAATTTTCATAAAGTATAAAAACAATACGAATGATTTTGGTTATTTTTTAGTACCCCAATTGTGTTTTTTTACCAAAATTAGTGTCAATTTTTAATAAAGACACATTTGGAGTCATAACAGTCACACCGTGCATCGTATTGAGGTTCATTTGACTCCCCCACATCAAAAATTACTCATGGATAGTTTCCCATGGTATCCAAACATTCCAAAATGTGTTTGGTCAGTTTTTAGTATGTCAGTTTTGTTTTTTTACTAACATTTCATTTCAAACTGTAAACCTGCATTTTGAGTCATACTAGCGGTATCATGCATCAGTTTGACATGAAACTTCTTCATACACATAAAAAATGAATTATGAATCTTTATTATAAATTATCAATAAAACCGGAGTGTGTTTGATTTGTTTTTAGTGAGTGACACATTTTGAACTAAAATGCCAATTTTAAACTCATAACAGACACTTTTAGTTATACCGGTCACATCGTGAATCAGATTGAGGTGTGGTTGAATCATACATGTCACAAATGACTAATAAATCATTTTCCTAAATATAAAAACAATATAATTGTGTTTTCTCAATTTTTAGTATTTCACTTGTTCTTTTTACTAAAATTAATGTCAATTTTAAATAAAAAGGGAAAAATTGAGTTGTACTGGTAACACCGTGCATCATATTGAGGTTTGGTTGATTAATACACATCATAAATGACTTAGAAATCATTTTACTAAAGTATAAAAATAATTAAAATGCGTTTTATCAGTTTTAATATTCGAGTTATTATTTTTACTAAAATTATTGTCAATTTTAAATAAAAAGAGGCACATTGAGTCATACCAGACACATCGTGCATCGGATTTTGGTGAGACTAATTCCTACATGTCACAAATGAATTATGGATTGTTTTCTTAATGTATAAATACAATCTGAATATTTTTTCTCAGTTTTGAGTATGTTTCTTGTCTTTTTTACTAAAATTTATGTCAATTTTAAATAGATAGTATCACTTAGATTTATACCTGTCACACCCTATGTCAGATTAAGGTGAAGCTGAATGGTACATGTACAAAAGTCTCAAAAAAAATTAAATTCTAATTTTATCATGATTTCCATTTTCTTTCTTTATCGAACTGTCAACACTGCATATTGACTTGATATTATTAGTGGAAAAAACTTTCTCATTGTTTAAAGTTAGGAGAATAGAGGAAGCTCATGTGACCATTTTATCATGTGAAGTCACTGAAATGAGAACATGAGCTTCCTCCAACCATCTATATTTAAATTAGAAAGGTTATTTAACCAAATAAAATTGACTCTATAAAGTTTTAGAAGCCCGATAAAGAGAATCAATGGAAAGTGTAAAGATCTGTGAAAAAAACTAAATAAGTGTTAGATAAAAATGATAAAGAAATTAATTTAAGAATTATAGATAAAATGATGAAAATTTTAAATAAAAATAATATATTAGATTATGTAATTGTAGTACATAATAGATAATATTATGAGTAAAAAAATATTATATTAAAAAAAATTACCTTCTCATTGATTTCTGAGTTACATCCTCAAAGTCCTATCTCTCACAGGCATGATCATCTTCGAACAAACCACCCTGACTCGAAAAAAAGAATCCACCTGTATAAGAAAAGAATTATTATGTGATTAATTATATAAATAAGAAAGTTAGAAATAAATATGAAAAAATATACTACTTCTATGGAAGTCAAATCTTCATGCTATGTGTGTACATACTTCCATCAGGAATTTTGCCCATTCATTTCTATAAAATATATATCATCTTGTGAATAAGAGTCTTTTCAACATTCTTCGTACAATTGGAAAACTTTTAATACACAAAGGATTAACAAATATTTTAAATAAAATCGTAATTATCTTCAAAAATATATCTTTGGGGATGCAAGGTTGTTGATTGAATATAATCTCTCTTATAAATTTATAAACATAATAACCACAATATTTTCTATTTTTTTTTGGTTTTGGACCCTATATAAACATTGAGGAGAATAAGTAATTTGTTTTGATATGTGTTCCCAAAGTGAAATCCTATTATATATACCTTGATACTCGTGCAGTCGTAGTGCTTGTCATGCTCCATGTGCTTAGCCCCTAGCCTCATTTCTTATTTTTCACATTATTTATGCATCACCCCGTCATAAAAAAATCCTCATTAAAACATAATATAAATTATATAAATTGATGTTTAGTTCTAAAACTTTGGATTTAGTGTATTAAAAATTGAAAAATTCCAACATGTGCAGTCAATTTATTGGATATCCATGCTTTAAATCTAGGAAATAAATATTTGGAGTATTGAAATTGACTGTAATAAGCATCCAATGTTGCCTAAAAATACAAAAAGAAATAATTAATGAAAGAAAATAAAATATATTCAATATGATTAAATTCTAAAGTTATATCCTTGTATCATTGGTATTTAGTAGAGTTTCTCATCCAAAAGTTTTCTTTCAAATGACTTAACCAAGCCTGCCACTATTTTCTCCTTTTTTAATCTATTTTTGGTTGTTCTGTAGAGTAGATGTGAGGACTAACGAGTCCAATTTTTTTTATGTGGAAATCCATTCAACTATTTTTGATATATATGCCTTCCAAAAATATAAAATGTATTTAGTCATAATTAACATAGGATATAATCTTTTGGAAGATCAAATCATGAAACCATACCTCATGTATACATTTACAACTAAGGTTCCTAGCCAATCATAGTAGAGGATTTAAATTATATTCTCAACACCAATTAAGTATTGAATTTATTCTCCATACATATTTTCTTCAAAATCAATTATGTGAGTACATGAATTTTTTAACATTAAATCTACATGAACCTTTAATGATAGTAAATGAGGATATAAAATAGGTGGGGTAAAGGTGCTTTTGGTAGATATTTTAAATTAGTTGGTTGATAATTTAGATGTTTTTGAGCCAGTATTTTATTTCAACCCTTCACTTTGTCTGTCTATAATAACATTCATCAATTCATAGATTTTTTTATTAGTTGTTAAAGGTTTAGCTTGAAAAATAATTTGGAAATGAATACCTTCTTATCAGCATGTTTTTTACAAGATGTGATGGCCATGAGATGAATGTTCCAACAACTTGTTTGAACTTATGAATATATTCCTCATCAATTAGAACAAGTATCTCTATGCTCATCTCATGGGCTATGCTAATCTACACTCTCACATGACCTGTTGGAAGTGGTCTATTTTGTAGCTTGTGATTTTGGATATTGAACATCATAGACCTCACTACAAGGTGATGAGTGGGTGTTGATAGATATAAATCACCATCATTATCACCCTAAATAATTTCAGCACAGTAAAGGAATCAGGGTCTATCTGATTCAAATTTCACAGAAACAATTATGATAACATTTATTACCTCGACTAAGATAGGTTTTTTAATTGAATGGTTCACCTCAATGATGGAGGGGGTGGGGTGGTATCTTCATGCAATGGTTTTTCTTGAGTTGTTTATTCTCTTTGAATCGCCCCCATAAAAGTTAATATCAAATTTTTATGCCATTGTAACTATTCTTTAAGGGTAGATATTCTTTCTCTCATATGTTTCATTTATTAACTTTGATCTTACTCTTGTTTTTTTCTCAAAATATGTTTGGGGTGTCACCAAAAAACCCACACCTATGACATGACCATACTATTCTGGAGACTTCAAGGGCACCTATGTGAAGATGGTCATTTTAACTTTGCACCGGGAGTAGAAAAAGGTTTAGAAAACTATTTTTCCTCATGATTAAGAGTACTAGTATGTGAAAATGTTTTTCCACCTGCACTAAGAGAAACAGTAGGTTTAGAGACATGTTGTTCCTTAGGATTGGGAGTAATGTCATGTGAAGAAGTAATTATCTGCATAAGTTGTTTAACATTTAATTTAAAATTAATAAATACAGTAGTTAATTGATAATAAAATGAAGTAACTTGATGTATATTATAAAAAAATATAACCTGATTATTGAACTATCCTTTTTTTAAAGGATGAAGGGATTTAACCCCTCTATCGACTATCTAAATCCCTTCACTATGGTCTCCTATGACATAAAAAATGTTTTCTACATTGGGAAAACTACAAAATGATTACAAAGTACTAATGAAATGGTCATCATTAGTTGAATTTTCATTTGATTCTTTAGTGGGTTTGGTCGATAATATAACAATTGACAACTTTTGGTTTTCGGGATCTAGAACCTTAAATACTTTTACTACCTAAGACGCCATTATAAATGGTTCTTCTTTATACTGTTCCTTACTGAAATAAAATTTCATGAATCCCAATTCATCTATTTTAACAACACTCCTATTATCAACCCACTTTCATTGATAAATTTGAAATTGGAATGTTGTATAATCCAACTCCTATATTTGTTTTATGATGCCAAATTATGACATAATCGTGTAAATTGGATTTATGTCCTTAGTATTAAAAACATGAATCTCTCCTAACACAAGTGTAGCTCAACTATGTTTCATGGTACTATCATCACCATGTTCATTTTTATTGAATGTATATCCATTAATTACATAACTATTTTATGATAATACATACACACTTGGTCCAATATCTAGCCATCGAAGTCGTTCTAAAATTGAATATGTATTTTGATCTGAATCCTTAAAAATATGGTTCTAAAACTATCCTATAATCTTTTTATTATGTGTATTTGATATCTATACTTTATACCTTGATGGATTCAAATTCCTAATAATTTTTTTTTGTGTTTAAACATATTGGAAAACCTCCAAACTATTATAAAAAATGTAAAGGTGGGCCTACTCCTGATCTGTAATATTGATTTGTGAAAACATCTCTTCTAGAAATTCCTTCACCCTTTAGCCACCCAGTGTGATGATATTTCAGTAGTCCAATGATTTCCACCCTGGACAAGTATTCAGTATATAATTCAATGACATCCTCTACAATATATTTCTTCACAATACTACCCTCTCACCGACTTCAATTTTTGATTACCCTTTTGAAATATTCATATGATATTCAATTAGGTACATCCATATATAGTGTAAAGGACCACATAGTTGAATCTATCTCAACAAATAAACCATCATATCAAAGAATGTTTGTAGGAAGAGCATTTAAAAATTACAGCATATGAAGAAAATTTCTCATTTTATAGTCAATATATTTCACTGGGTCTATAACTTCTCTACATATATATTTGAAGAAGAAATAGAGATTGGTTAATGTATAATGAAAATTCTTGGAAAAAATTCAATGTGAAGATGTAGGAATTAGATCTTGCATCAAAACATGGAAGTCATGTGATTTTTGACCATTTAACTTTAAATCAGTCATTGACATGATGTTCTTGATATTTGATGAATACCTCTATAGAACCTTATGTCATTAAAGAATTTGAAAAAATGATATCTCTCCTTCCTAGAAATAGTGTACGTAGATAGAGGAAGAAAAGTTCATTTTCACCCTTCACTGGTGACAACTCTTCTAGTATTACCTTGTCATGCATGTCCAAACTTGCCTTATTTCCATCCTTTATTTTTCTAGGCGCATTTAACAATGTTTCTATGACACCATCACATATTTTTTTCAACATACATAACATCAATAAAATGTATAACATACCAACAATTCCATTATAGTAATTAAAAAAAACAATCTCTTTTTCCAACTGGTTTTCATAAGGTTTTTCAAAAATGGTTTACCAAAGGAAGTTTCCAAATATTTTACTTTCTCAAATATTTGATCACATGTTGGTGGAGATGGTGTTGTATATTCTTCTGAACTTCCATTGAATAATGTCGTCCAAGATCAGTACTTATGTTTTCAAGCTAGAAATATGTGATTCCCTATAAATACAGTTTTTAATGAATGTTTCAACCTAATTGATTATGGACCTTGTTCACAAATGGGACACCCTTGAGTTACTTTAATTCTATATCCTGAAAAATTTCAATAAGTAGGAAATTTATTTATTATCCCATACAACATGGTTCTTAATGTGAAATCTTCATTTCTATAAGAATAGTACAACATAACACCTAAATATAATAGTAAATTTAGACCTTGGATCAATGGAGCCAAATACATATCAATATCATTACTTGGTTGTTTTGGTCATGATATAAGCATAGATAACATGATGTTTTTTTAATGCATAACCATAGTGGTAAGTTATAATTTACCAATATAACCAGTCATGTACTCTAAGTGATGTTTTTAAAACCAAAAGGATTCACTCAATCTATAGAAAATGAGAGATGAATGTTTCTCAGATCATTTCCAAATTCAGGATACTCATGATCAATTCTCTTCAACCAATGAGAGTCTTATGGGTGATGTAATTCCCCATATTTATTTCTTGTATCTACATTCCACGTAAATTTCCCTGCAGTCTCCTCACTTCTATATAAGTGCCTAAACCTTGAAATAATTAGAAGGAACCATACAACTTTTTTAGGACCAGATTCATATTTATTGTATCTAGAAGCACCACACTTTGGGTTTTCAATAATTGATTTTTGGTCCTTGAAAAATAGTATACAATAATTTGGGTATGCCTTTATTCTTTTATAGATCGTACCCATCGATCATAACATTCTTTTGGTGTCCTATGTTCATATCAAGAGCCCATTATCTTCTAGAATCATGTCATTACAGAGAGAAAGTAGTTCTATAAAACTGGAGTCACTCCATCTGTTTCCTATTTTCATATTATATAGCTTTAGTACAACTAACAATGATGTATATTTAGTGTAACAAATATACAATGGAATCTTTGCATATCTCTTTAAATTCTCAAACAAATTTGGGAAATCATGAAGTCAATATTCAACTGTCCATATCATTTTCTCAATATGATCTTCATCATAATTCACATATATAATCACATCCTTGATACAATCTTCTTCATTTTCACACTTGTAATCATCTTAGATGATCCATAAAGCGCAGTGGCATCCAAACCACTAGCTATATTTTTCCCCCATTTTTATTCCAACATTTATAACTTTGATCTATTACTTGATATATTAAGTGTTCTTTCAACTACTTTGGACAAATTAGTCTTGAATAACAACAACATAAACATGAAAAAAGAATTTGATAAGGGTCATATGCATGATCCTTTGCAAAATTGATGAACTCTTTCACTTTATCTTTATACTCTTTTGTCAGAGGATCAACATCCATCCATTATTTATTCATATACATCCTATTTGATTCAATAATATTAATATTTAACAAAATAAATACACAAAATGGGATTTTAAAATAAGGGGAACTCAACATTTTAATTATAATTATTATTTCATTTTATTTCCTGAGACTCATTCCCTTAGAAGTTAACACCAAACAAAGAAAGAAGATATAATTGTATAGGACACTTAATTTATACCATATAGGTGATATTGGATGAAAATTAGATTTAGGAGTTATAATGGGTGTAAACATTAATTCACACCCTTTTTAAAATAAACCAATCACTTCCAAGTACTCTTTCACAAAACTACAATTCATTTTTTAAAGCATTCAAGGAAACGTCATGACCCAATAGTCATAATCATTTAAAATGAGTGATAACCATATATAATTTACAAATTTTAATTTAAAAATTCACACACCCCTTGTTAAAATGAAACCAACATTAAATATGATTTCAAAAATTCACATCCCTTTATGAAAGCCAATCGGGTGATTTGAGAAACACTTGACATGAAACCTAAGTCCATGCCAAGCGTTTAAGTCATTTTAAAGCTATTTAGAACCAACAAAGGGTATTTTGAACACATATAATGTTTTAAGATACATTTAAAAACACTTGAATAATTTTAAAATAGGAACTCATACATTTTCAAAAAGGCATAAATCCCTAGATAGACACTTTATAAAAGATACATTAATGAAAAATAAACAAAATTTTATAAATTATAAAGCTATAAAAGGTTTACACATAATAAAAAATATAAAGGTAAACCATTTTTTTTTAAAAATTCTCAATTAAATTCCAATTTAATCCCATTAAAAATAATTTCCTAATTATTTACTGGGTCCTATCACTACACTCAAACCACTACCAAATGCACCCGGGAGGTCCATTACACACTCCTCGTATAATACCATTCTAATTCCATAAACAATGACATTAAAAGAAACCTCAAATTGAATATTTTTTTTATAAAACTTTGAAAGATCACTATAGTGACATATCTCCCTAAAATGGTATATGACGATATGCAGAAGTCATAATGGGATTTTTTATAGCTTGCCTAAGTAAGATCCTCATGAGAATCATATGATTCCACTATGCTAGGATTAAATCCTCTAAAAAACCCAAACCAAAGAGAAGTAAAATTATAATAAAAGGAGGAGGATAATGAAAGAGACTAATTGAGGTTGAATCATACACTTGATTAATAACAAAATCTACTTAAAACACTCCCTTGTCTTGAAGAAGAGAAGAAGGGGAAAGAAACTCATAGATAAGAAAGATAGAAAAAGGGGACAATATAGGATTACCCCTCTAAAAATTATAGGGGGTAAAAATGTAATTTAACTCTTTAAATACCCCATCGACTATTTAATGGATGGATAGAGACTAGCTGGTGGCTATAGGATATTGGATACTAGTATCCCAACCACCCTAGGCCTACTCTAGTGACTCCTCCAGACCTTCCAATATCCAATGGAATTTTCTAGGTCTATTAAGAATATTTTAACAGTTACCCACCTTGGGAATCATATTTTGAAGTAAAATTAAAAATTATACTATCCAAAGATACGAGAATTCAAATTTTCAATAAAATTTAAGACTTGTACATACACAGGTTCTTAAAACTTCCCTACAATAACACTAACCATCCTAAAGAAGCTTTTGTGTTCATCCAAACAAACTTAATGGAATTAGTTTTTTATTAATTCTAAGACAAATGACTACGTTCTATCCTTGAATGTTAGACATAATTCTAGAATAAAAACTTGAATTAAAGGTGCTTAAACTGCTAAAATATGATCCATATATCAAATTCACTATCAAAACCCTGATACAAAAGTCACACACACCAATCTATCCTGAAATCTCTGAGGGTTTTCATCCAACTAATCATTCAGCTTGTGCTACTCCTCACCTTAGGTACTAGCCAAAAGAATCCAACTCTGAGATATGGTACCATAAACTATTAAAATTTCTTATAAAAACATATTCTTAGAAGTCCAATGACATTATCAGTGTAGTTTTTAATATACAACACCTACATAAATGTGAGAACACCAGTTCTGATTCTCATTTCTTAGTTCCAATTCAAAATTAATGCATACACACCATCCAAAAAATAAGCATGAATATGAAAACGTTTCCCTAAAAAGACTTTCATAACCACCAAAAGATACCCAACATGTTCAAAAAGACATACCCAACACAGTTCTTATCCCCCACATCCAATTACACTTGAGAGTATAAGTCAACACTCAAGCAACTATACTTGCATATATTCACAATTCTCATTGGTCCTCGGGCCGCACACAACCTCCCACCAATTTGAAACTCAATAGGAATGACATTAAACCATGCATATTATCTTAGTATCAATTAGAATAATGGAGTACACTATCACACCACTAGATTATACAACCTGACTCACAATCCCAGTAGTCACATAATACCAAAAATAGTCTTGTAAGCCAAATAAGAACATACCTTAGATTTAGTGGTCCAGTGACAGAAGTAGGGTCCAATGACAATAGAAGTGGAGGCCGTAGAGGGGTTCACGGTAGAGGTGGGGTTCACGGCGGAGGAGGGGTTCATGGTAGAGGTGGGGTTTGACAGTGGAGGTGGGGTTTGTGGTGGAGGTCGTTTCATTTTGGAGGAGGGGTTTGTGGTGGATGTGGGGTTTGGTTGGCGGTGGAGGTTAGGTTTGATGGGTGGAGGAGGTGGGTTTTGCAACGGAGGTGGGTTTCATAGAGGAAGAGGGATTTATAGTGAGAGAGGAGGGATTTGCAGTGGAAAATGAGTGGTAGGAGGTGACAGAGGTTGACTTCCACGAGAGATTGAGGCGTGCAATAAAAGAAGCAAACTATTAGGGTTCATTTATAAAATGGGTAAAACTTGTATCAATGCTAGTTGAAAATTTCTCATAAAGTTATGTTTTATTAGCATTATAATAGAAAGTGATGGTAAAACATGCCTTTATCAGCACTTTTTTAGCACTGATAAAGATAGGCCTTTATCAATGCTAAAAAGATGGAGATAAAAGGTGTCCTTAACAACCCTAAAATTATAGTACTTATAAAAATACATTTTATTAGTGCTTTTTTGCGCTGATAAAGGCGTATCTTTATTAGTGTTAAAAAATCACTGATAAACCTATAATGTTAATAATTTATTTATATTATTATATATATTTATAAAATTATATATATATATAATTATAACTATAAATAAATATTTATTTATTTATATAATAAATATATTTATATAGTTATATATATTTATAAAATTATAAATATTTTAAATAAATTTATATTTATTTATAAATATAAAATTATAATAAATATATTTATTATATTTGTAATTATATAGAATAAATATATATAATTATCATATTTACTGTATATAATTATGAATATATATTTATTTATATTTATAACTATAAATTTATATATATTTATTTAAATAATTATAAAATTATAATAAATGTGTTTATATTTATAATGTTAAAAATATATATAATTAAATAAATATATTTATAAATAAATACAAATATTTATAATTAAAATTCTAAATAAATAAATAAATATATTTAAATAATTATAAAATTGTAACAAATATATTAATTATATATATTTATAAAATAATAAGTATAATAAATAGAGTTCTTATAATTTTATAATTATTTAAATAAATAAATAAATATATTTTATAATGATAACTATAAATAAATATATATTTATTATATCTATAATCTTAGGAATATATATAATTAATATAATAAATAAATATTTATTTATAGCTATAATTATAAATATATATATAAATATTTTAAAAATTTTAAGAACTATATTTATTATACTTATAATTTTATAAATATGTATAATTAAAAATTTTCTTATAATTTTATAATTATTTAATTATATCTATATTTAATTATAATTTTAATTATAAACATTTGTATATATTTATAAATATATTATTTAATTATATATTTTTTTAACATTATTGGAAATATAAATATAAATATAAATAAATATTTATTAAAATAATTAAAAAATTATAAAAATATATTTATTATATTTATAATTTTATAAATATATATAATAAATATATTTATTATAATTTTATAATTATTTAATTGTATCTATATATATGTAGTGGTACTATAGTAGTGGACGCACTGTAGCAACGACGACACTATAGCGGTGGTGGGCACTATAGCAGTAGCAATAGAGGTACTGTAGTAGCAGTCAGTACTATAACAATACTATTATAGAATGGGCCTTGGGATAATAATTTAGGCCTACGGGCCATGTAATGGTCTACATGCCCACTAGATCTTCAGGAAAAAAATATATGATGTAATAAAGTGGGTAGTTGGGTGGGTTATCCCTTAGGGTGGCTATGACCCACCTTTTAAACCTGTGTGTGTGTGGTGTGTATGTGTTTGATGTAATTGTACCCCCAAGAACCTAATATAATATTTATATATAATTAAAAATTTATAATTATAAATATAACAAATATATTTATTATTTAAATATATTTATTATAATTTTAAGTTTTGATGAGAATAGATTCATGCATATAACTTGAATGAATCATATATCTAGTAGAGTATATAGATAATAAAAAACGAGTCACCACATATGGACAACATGAATAAATAATAATAAGGTTGTAATGTATAAATGAACATTAATTCATGATGAATACATAACATATACATGTCAATTATACTCATGCATCAATATATTTATTGACCAAATTCATTGGAAACATATATATATTTAAATATATATATTTATATACTTATAATTTTAATTTTAATTATACATATTAAAAAAGTATTTATATATAATAATAAATCTATAATTATAAATATATAATTATAATGATGTAGTTGGGGCTTGGCTGGGTGGTAAGAACCCCATAATACTAAATCAGAAATAGGGGTTCAAAACCCATTGAGTGCAGGAACTGTAGTAGTACTGTAGCGTATTGTAATAGGGGTGGAATTGCTGACTGAAGACACTGTAGCGGTGGTGGTACTGTAGCAGTTTGGGTACTGTAGCATCACTATTCACTAGAGGGTCTTTGGGTCAAAACATTGGGCCTACAGGGCCATGTAATGGGCTTTCATGCCCATTGGGCCTACGGGCCTTGTAATGGGCTTCATGCCGACTGTGCCATGTATTGAATAAATACGGCTTGATGGGTGGGCTATTCCCTTGGGGTTACTATGGCTTGCCTTTTTGGCCTGTGCGTGTAGTGTGTGTGTGTATTTAATGTATTTGTACCCCCAATCACCATATATATACAATTATAAATATAATAAATATATTTATTATTTAATAAAATTTATTATAATATTATAATTATTTAAATATATATTTATATCCTTATAAATTCTTTTTTAAAACATTATATATATATTTGAGTTATTAAAAAATATATATTAATTATAAACAAGCATTTTTTATTTAATGTTTATAAATAAACATTATTTTTGAATATAAATATAATAATTTTATAAAAATTAATAATTTTTTTATAAATTTTGATCAATGCTAATAATATCATTGATAAAGGGTACACCTTTATCAACACCTTTTTAGCGCTAACAAAGTGTAGATTAATCTTCAATTTGAGCTGGAATTGATAAAGACCCTCTCTTTTATCAGCACATTTTTCTCTTTGCTAATAAAGGCCGGCGCTGCCCTTGCCCCGATCTATGGTAGTTAAGGGTGGTCGATGGCTGAGTGGTTCTTCCACAAAAAATATTTAAAATTTAATTTGAAAATTTATATTTAATGTGAATAGTACCCACCAATTACTGTTAACCCATGAGTGAAAAAACACTGAACCTCATCTAGGTATTTTAAAAAACTATGAGGCCTAAAATTTCAAGAAAATATTCCACAAAATATTTAAATAATATTTTGAATTTTATAAAATAATTTTTCGGACAATGTGATAAGTTAGTTATGAATTAAAATTAGTAAAAGTTATTTTAATTTATATTTTTTCCCACAAGTTAAATTATTAATAAATTTAATTTTATTATGAAAATTTATTATTTTTTGACTGATCATGAGTGATACCGAACAATGTATGTCAAATATTTCTATTTATTTATTTAATTATTACAATGCATACGATGATTATAATAATTATTTAATTAATGATGGCTTCTATATCATCTCTCACCCTTCATTATATATATAAGGGAATGTGTGTCCCTGAGAGATATTTTTTATATGTATTTCCCATTCTCAAGACCCCCTCACTTGTATGTGAGTATTTATGTATAATGATGAGGATGAAGGAAGATGTGGGCTACACCGAGGGTTGAAAAAATACAAGACAAGAGATAGATACATTGGATGGCTGAGAGCTACAACTCGAGTCATAGATGACTCAACGAGCTATCTATATGGTCTTTTTTTGATCTATTATCTACTCAATGGATCAACCAGTAGTAAATTCACATGATCAATCACTTTATTTATTTATTTATTCATAGTTTATTATTTTGTGAACGTGTTAAATTTTTTCAATCACATAAAATAATAAACAAGAATGAAATGATAAAATGAACACAAGAGGTTATTTTTTACTATTTAATCATGGTTTAGTTGTGAGTGTGATCACATAGCAACATATATGTTAAATATAAAACTATTTCATTCTCCAAGAATAAAAAAACTCTCAAATACTATATTAAGTCATAAATTCCTTCCATCACTTATGTTAGGATAAAACCAATTGAACGAGGTAATCGTGAACCCTAGTTGAGTGTTCCTCCTTCTATTGAGGAGTTCTTAGGAGAGAAATGGGTTGACTTAACTAAGTTTGGATGTAAATAAGTATTCATAGCTATCTTGTGGAACCTTTATAGGTATGCATTGAGAAATGAAAGGTTATCCTTTGAAAGTGACGAGACACGACTCAAAATATTAAGGAGATAAAGGGGAAACAGAAGTTGATTCCAGGTTGCTACATGTTTAGGAAGGGATAAAAAATGATACAAGTAGAATTTTGGATGTAGAGAATACATATGAGGGTGGAAGATGGATTGTTCCTAAGAAGGGTCTAGTGCAGGGGCTGGTGGGACATTGGGTTGAAGGTCAGAGACATAGCTAGGAGAAGATCCAGATGAATAATCGTTTTTCAAGTCTGGAGGGATTGACTCAAGATCAAATGATTGACAGTGAAGTTCAAATAATATGTGGGATAGAGAATAAAGTCTTGTCAATAGGGAAGAAAATCAAAGGGTTCAAGGATTACTCGTACCTACCAAAACCAATGGAGACTAGGTCAGGTAAAAATATGAAGTCTAAGGAGAAGGAATGAATGCCTCTATCTAGTGTTATCCTGCAATGGAATCCTGAATAAGTGATGGCCGATGTTGTTGAGGCCTTTGAGGAAAAAATTGGTGTGGACGAAGTAGCTAAACAGAATCCACTGGAATTGCTTGTCCACTCTAATGAAGAAATAGTGGAGGAATTTCTCCACATCAATGGTACACAAGAAGAGGCAGATAAGATGATGGGCATGCCACTTCAGGTGGATTTCAATAGTGAGCAAGTGGTATGAATCAAAAATCAGGATCTTATACTGATAAGTGGTTTTTATGAAGGGAAACTAAGTAAGGAAGAGTACCCTAAAACTTGGGAAAAGATGACAAATTACTTTGAAGACTTCATCCTCGATGATTTGGATCTATAGGTGACCTCCATCTCTTGGAAAATATTTAGGGATGAAACTTCTAATAGGCTTAAGTTCTGTTTCAATAAATTTGTGATATCTTTTGAGGGCTTCCCTCCTGGTTAAACTTATTTTGTTTCTCACTTTTCCTTAAAAGTGTTTTTTAATAAAAAATTTATTTTTTAGTCAGTCACTAGAATACTCAAGAGACCGAGTATTCCAAATCTAGTAGTTGATGGCTATAAGGATTTGATAAAATAATGGGATAAATTTATAATCAATAAATATATAATTTTTAATAATTATTAATCAAGATAAAATTAATAATCTTCTTATATTTTATTTTGTTGAAAATGGAAATTAATACCAAAATTTCACTACAAAAAAATTTGGACAAATAATATGTTCTAACTGCCACTAATTTTAAAGATTAGTACAATTACTTGGACATAGTATAATGAGATAAAAGGATATTATATGAATCAGAGTCCCCACCACTTGTTCATCCACTTCATCAACTGATAAAAGGTTAGAGGGATTCCTATAAGAGGTACATGAGAATACGCCTATAGTCATTTGCATCGGGAAATCCGCTATGTCTGGAGAAATGATAATCCAACATAGTGACTTGGATGAATATTCCATGATATATCATACATCATATATTTAGAATGAGAAAGAGTGGATTTTGATATTTTAGATTGTTACTATACTGTACTAGTTTGAACAAGAATATGTATACATTACTAGTGATATTTTCTTTTATGTATTGAAGTACATTGTTCAATTTGCAATGTTGACCTTCCATGTTCATAAGAAATCCCCTGTTAATCTCATATTATCATCCAAAATTTCAGGTTATACATGTTCATCAAGTGTTATGGGATGAAGAGTATGTATGAACAACTCAATGAATTTTTGACTAAGCTTCACCGGGCATATAAGAGTTTCAGGAAACTCAGTTCAACACATATATGGTAAAAAATTGAAATACAAGGAAAAAAGGGAATGAAAAGTGAGAATCCAAAGTCACCTTTGAAAAATAATTCCAAGAAAACAAAGATAAGGTAAGATAGAATCAAACATGAGGCTTTTTTCTTCACATGTGGCAAGAAGTTTCACTCAAAGATAAATCACAATGAATTTAATAAAAATAAAGAAAATGGTTTTACTTCAGGATTATTCATAAATGAATGTAATATTTCTATTTTTATTTTTAGGTATTAACTACTCTAAATGTTTCACAAATTTTTATCTAAATATAGTATTAAGGAATTTTAGAAACATTACATTAAGTAAAGTGAATTATCCATGAGGTTGAGAAAGGGTGATTCCTATTTCAGCGGTGAGAGTCACACTACTTCTAATTTTCAAGTATGATGATTTTGGTTGAAATTTTATTTATATTTACCAAAACATTTATTTCATGCATCCATTGGACATAATGATACATTTTTACATTATGTAATTAATGTTGTGTGTGGTGTCTCATACTCAACTAATAGTTCAATTTTACTTAAATAATTGAAAATAAATGATGAATATATAATATAAGACTCATACCCAGTTATGGAAAGATAATTATTTTCCAAGTAAAAACTATAATTATTTGTTAAGGATATACCTAGAATAGTTTTAGACTCTTTGGAAATAAAAATCTTATGTATTATTGACAAACTTACTTGCCAATGTTTTTGACAAATACACCATTAGAAATAAAGGTAAGCCACAATGCATCTAGAACTAACTTAACAAGATATGCATGAATTATTTCACAGAGAATCCAAAGGTAGATTAATATACTTTGTGACACTCCTTTAAGAAATTTAAGTAATGTAATATTGAAGTAAGTAACATTAGTGGTTTTAAGATATGAGTTGTTTCAAGACTATGCGCCGAAGAATATGTTTACCTAGCATTCATCGATCATGAAAATATATAGTTTATTAATTCCTAAACTCAAATTTCCTTATACACATTATATCCATGATGTTAATAAATGGAGGATTGATGATGGGACATATAATAATTCATTGATAATTAAAATGAAGTGTATAGAAATTCCTAAACACATATTTTCTTATACACATCAGATCCCTTATGTTGGTAGAAGGGGGATCAATGATGAGTTTTATATGTTTTTACAAGTATTACAATATTTATTTGAGGAATTATTTGAAATATAGAAGTTTTAACCCATAAAAATATTCCAAATAAAATTAAAATTGGATATCATAGGAGTTATAGTATAAAATAAATCCATTATTCCATAATAAAATGTGTTTAAATGCATATATTTTGTTAGGGATAAGTCAATAAATAAACTTTCATCAAGAAAAACACAAAGGGAATCATAGTAGTTTATCCTAGTGGCGTCTAAGGATAGTACATAAACCCCTAAGATAGAAAAGACGTAGTCTTGTGATAGACTATATATCTATAAGAGGGTGTATATGTAATACCCCTATTTTTTGGTACATGACCCATTATTTATGAATTTTAAGTCTATATAATGGTTGGGTTGAGTTTTAGGAGGTTATATGGGGTTTTGGAATGTTTTTGAGGCATTTCCATAGGTTCACAGTTTGTGAATGTTTAGTAGAAACCATACACCACCTCTAGGAAATCGTGTAAGGGAAGGCAATGGGCACTGGGCAAGTGCTCGATTAGCACATGGTTTTGACGAACTCTGCAAGTGATAAAGAGAAACCGTGCCTCTTGGAATAGTGTAACAATCAAGTTTGGTTCATGGTTTGTCTAACTGTGTGATCCAACCTTGTGTGGGTTTGGATTTAGATAGTAACACCGCATGTTTGGCACATAGTTTTCCAAACCATGCTGCCTAACTGTGCGACGTAGAGTCAACCCTACATAATTGGTAAATCTAATTATAATTTAACCGTGAAACCTCCTTTAATCACCTATTACACCAATATACCAAATAAATTTTTCTACCTAGGTTTTAGAGATGGTCCCCTCAATTCTAAAGTGATTCTCATGGGAATCAAAGCATGCTGGATGTCCAAATTCATTGGAAAGTCGTTGTTCTTCATAGTTATTCTTAAATATAGTCTTATTTTCATTCATGGAACTATTGATCTAATAAATTGGGGATATATATATATGTTTTTTGATGTCAATGTTTGTGATATGTGCTTGAATTGATTTAAGTGAAAAATATCAATGCCCAGATCTATAAAATTGTAGTGTCATTCTTTATTTTCACCAACTCTTGAGAGGTAGGTGGATTATATCTTATGTCCACTTAACTTATAAATAGAAGGCTTAGTTTTTATTAAATGATTTTATTAAAATGGTTCTGTAATCCTTGTGTTATTCCTGATGGAAATCCATTTTGGATATGTCTTTGGAATTTGGAAAAAGTGGATGGATTTCAGGAAAAAACACCTTGGTTTATAATTTTAAAATAATTATTTTAAAATTATGCTTTTGTTTTTAATGCATATAATTTTTTTGTTGAAATAATTTAAATAATGAAAAGTTTTTTTTTGGAATGGTTTAATATGGATATTTGGAAAACATGGTTGGCAGGAGTGCATTCATTGATGTGACCTTGTGGAAGGGGTGTGTGACATTGGGGAACCTGGTATTGGTCACCATGTGATGACATGGTAGATTGATGAGAGACCTGTCATGAGTATGGAACTATCACCTGAGAATGCATGGTATGTGTGTGGATACATGGTTATGGTTTTTCAAATAAATGATAAATGTTTTATTCTTGAAAATTTTTTCCTTGGAAATATTTTATAGTTTTGATATAAATTGTTTTATCTACTTTAAAAAATATTTTATATAATTGTGATAACATGTTTTTTCCAAGTGTTATGAGTTGGGAAGTCATTGGAAAAATCCTACTAAGTTTAGACTCACCACTTTCTTGGGAACTGTTTTGAATTTGTAGATGGAATCTATACATACACTGGTAAAGT
This sequence comes from Viscum album, assembly GCA_963277665.1. Taxonomy (NCBI): domain Eukaryota; kingdom Viridiplantae; phylum Streptophyta; class Magnoliopsida; order Santalales; family Viscaceae; genus Viscum; species Viscum album. The sequence continues at coordinate 1,400,411,039 of OY728152.1, forward strand.
CAATGGATCCTAGTTCTTTAGTGATGCTTCTTGATACCATGGGCATAAATTTTGGATTTGGAATAGATGTTTATTAGGATTATGTATTTTGGGTTACTTGGATATTAAAGTCCCTTTTCATTTTTTTGGTTATTATTCTTTTTTTTCTCTTATACTATGATATGGTTTACTAATTTTTTTATATATTTATTTTTATTTTTTTGTTTATGCTTCATATAGAGGATTTGATATTTATTGTTATGTGGGTTTGGTTATTTTATATTAAAAGTAAAAATCATCCCCTTACTATTCTTGAGGCCCTTGGCATTTATTACTAGCCTTTTTTGTTTTGGGGATGTCACCTAATTCCTAGTAACACCACCACCTATTATCAAGCTAATGAGGAGGGGTAGGATATTATAAATGGTATCAGTCTTGGTCAGGTTGTCCTTATTTTTGAAAAAATGGTGTCAGTCATGCCTTATCCATCTTTATTTTAGGAAAAAAGGTATCAACTTGTTTGGTCCTTGAGTTGGAAATGATATCAGTATATCATTAGGATAGTAACAAGGAGAAATGATTGATATAACATGAAATGTAGAGCATAAAAATTAATAGCTTAAATTTTTATGATGACCTTCAAGTTACTAGGGTGTTTGGGTACACAAGTTTTTGAAGAAACTTATAGGCAGTGTCACATCATTATCCCGGGTTTAGCTGATGATAATTTTATGACATGTATTGATAGTAAGGAATACCATTAGTAATTCATTATTCATTCTAAGTTCTATGGTTTATGAAATGGACAAAAAATGATGATTTTTAAAAATAGTGAAAATGGTTGTTTTGAAAAGCATGGTTTTTTTATTTTAAAAAATGGTCAAAATATTGATAATTATTGACTTTTAGAAAGATATGTTTACAATATGTTTTGATATCATAAATTGGAATTTCTAAGTGTTTAGTTTCTAATGTGTGAGACTGAACATAGTTTTTTTATATTGTAAGACATCATATAGTCATCATAGAAATCAATTGAAAGTGGATGATGATAATATGGTTTCACCTAAACTATAAGTAAACCAATAGCTGGTCTGAAGTGGTGTGCAATATTTTCAGGCTGTGGATAGGGGAAATCATAATGACTATTCTTAGAAAGTGGAAAATTAATTTTAGTTCCAAAAGTAGAATCCACCCATTTTATAGGGGGATTCAGAGCTAAAGAAATAAAAAGTCTGGTTGAATAGGATGAATCAATTTTTAGATTTTATTAGGACACCAGAAGAATTGAATATAAATTTGGAAACATATATGCTGGTGGATTTGGAATGTTAATGGTTGGAAGTAGTAATTCAAGCCAAATTATACCAAGGCATGACATGGGAGGATTTTGAGAAATTTTTTAACAAGAAATTATATCCTCAAACCCTTCATATTTCAATAACAATGGACTTATTTAATTTTAAGAAAGGAATATCTTAGTGACAAAGTATGTCACTAAATTTATGAATTTAGTCTACTTTCCCCCGAATGTTACTGCCTGTGTATTTTTGAAATAATACGTTTTTGATTCGGGTTTAAAACTAAATATTCACTGAAATATTTCCATTCTTTGTATTGTGGACTATACAAAAATTTTCAATAGAGTGATAGTAGAAAAAGGGATATATCTTGAAATAAAATTGTAGGGAGAATGTGTATTTCTACAGGAATAGGTGGGAACATTAATGAAGGAATAAGGGAAAGAGGGAAACCTACTTTTAGAGTGGTGGGATACCTCAGAATCAGAACATGGGATAAATAAATATTCCTCATTGACTAAAAAATAAGATAGGATGTTTTAAATGTAGTTTTTTTGAGAATATGAAGTGAGATTGTATGAAACCACCAAGAGTATGTCAAAATTTTAATTAGATGGGATACCTTAAGCACTATTATTACAGTGATCCAAGGTCTAGTGTTACAGACACATCTCATGGTTCCCAAAAAACACATGCTTTGATGGGATGAGTGCATCATAATAATTATCATCATCAGAATTGAGAGAGACAAAGTTATTATAGGAACACCATGAATCCCCAACCTATAAAATCTCAACAAGGTAATAAATTGAAAAGGGTAGTGATTAAAATTTTTTATAGAGCTGAGAAAGTGATCATGTATGATCAATTAGGTCCTTCAACGGTGATAGGTATGATTTTTTTGAATTCTAACCTTAAGTAAGTTTTTTTTTGATATGGGTGCATCCTAGTCATTTATTTCTTCTCTCATTTTTGATCATATGGGTTTTCATTTTGATATTATTCCTTCCATTTTGAAACTTCACACTTCTCTTGGACAAAGGGAGTTTCAAGCCTTTATGCATAAAGAATGTTCAATAACTATCAATGGAGCAAATTTTCCTTGGGATTTATATGTGATTGTGATTGATTTATATGACTTTATTCTAGGTATATATTGGTTTATATCATTCAAATATCACATATAATGTTATTATTGAAAGGTTAGTTTCACATCTTTGGATGACGTCGAGCATCTCTTTAGTGGATATTGGGATGTAAAGGCAAGTAGAGATGGAATTTTGGTACTAGTAGTTAGAACTATCTCATATCATTTGGTAGTGCTAACTTTGGAATTGGTAGATGAGATTTGGAATAGATATTTTACAACTATTATTGATGAATTTCTTGATGATTTCCATATCATTTATCAGGGTTTCCACCCAAAATAGAAGTGAAGTTTTTAATTGATCTTTTATCGAGGATTTATTCCTTTTCACTTCCATCTTATCAGATGGAACCAAAATAATTGAGGGAATTGAATGTTCAATTGAGGGAATCCTAGTGGTTCTTTAAAATTTAATTACATTTGGGATATCACCAACTGTGAGTTCATAAGGAGGATATTCCAAAGATAGATTTTAGAAGATACAACCATTATGAGTACACGGTTATGCCTTTTTGTGTTATGAATTCACCAAAAATATTTATGGCATTGATGGGAAAATTTTTTCAAAGGTATATGGACTCCTTTATAGTAGTTTTTGTTGATGATATTCTAGTGTATTCTAGGAAAAAATAAGATCATGAGCATCAATTATCTATAATGGTGGGTATCTTGTAGGTGCATCAGTTTTATGAAAAGTTATCAAAGTGTTATTTATGGATACAAGTTTCCTTGGACATTTCATTTCTAAAAGAGGAATTTTTATAGATCCTAAGAATATATATGCTATAATATCTTTGAAACCAATGAGAAATTTCCTTGAAATATATAGTTTTCATGGATTAAAGGGATACTATAGAAGTTTTTATAGGATTTTTTACATTTGGAATCATCGATGATAGCTTTGAAAAGGTAAGAAATTTATTTCCAATGGAACAAGGAATTCTATAAATCCATTTATGAACTTAAGGTTAGACTTACTTCAGAACATATCCTCATATTTGTAGAGTCAGGAAAGGGCTATGTAGTCTATTGTGATGCATCGAGATCTGGTTTTGGATGTGTTTCCATTCAGGGAGATCATATTGTTTCTTAGGGATCACTATATTTACGGTTGCATGGGAAGAACTACCAAACACATGATTTGGAATTGGATACTGTGGTCTATTATTTAAATAATTGGCATCATTATCTCTTTGGTGAGAAATTCATGGTGTTTGTAGATCATAAGAGTTTAAAACACATTTTCCCACAAAGGTATTTGAATATAGGAAATTGAATAAGGATGGAGTATCTACTGATGGTTAACTTTGACTTGACGTATACACTATGTAAATAGAAATCTGTAGAGGATGAATTGAGTAGGAATTCATATGGACTATTAGCTAGAGAAGATTCAGACCAATGGAAAATAATTTTAGTCACAATAGATATGCATATAGATTATTTTGACCATTTTAATGTGGTAAATTTATTTTTGGTTTCTCTAGTTCCTAATTTTGTTGAACAGGTTATAAAGACTCATACATCCAATTCTGAATGTTTTACAATGATGTCAAAACTCAATGGCGGGGAGACCATTTGAGATGGTCTGTTCACCATAGGATTTAGAAAATGTATAAAGTGTTAAAATCACAGTTTTAGTGGGTTGGAAAGAACATAATTGTAGTATATTTTATCTCAAGATGCCTCACCTATCATCAGGTCGAGATAGAATACCAATGACTAGCTAGTATGTTGTATTATTTATCGATTCATGTGTGGAAATGGGAGAAGATGACCTTGTATTTTAAAACAGGTCTACCAAGGATGTTTAGAAAAAATGATTTTATATGGGTGATTGTGGATTACCTCAAAAAGTCATCTCACTTAATCCATATTCATGAAACTAATTTGGCGGAGGACTTTTCAAACTCTATATTAGAGAAATTTTAAAGATTCATAGTGTTATAGTCTTAATTGTATTTGATTGAGACCCTATTTTTACATCACATTTCTGGAAATACTTACAACAATCCCTTGGAACTAAGTTGACTACACGCATGAATCATCATCCTCAAACAAATGGACAATACAAAAGGAAAATACAACCATTGGAGGAATTTCTTAGGGATTGTGTAATGGATTTTGGTGCCTCATGGGAGGATCATATACTGATAGTGGATTTTTTATACAATAAATTTTATTAGGCCTTGATACATATGGATCCATTAGAAGAATAATTTAAAATTTAATATCATTCTCCAATTTGTTGGGTTGAAACAGGTGATACTTCACTAATTGGACCCAACCATGTTCAAGATACAAAATAGAAGATTCAGTTGATTAGAAAGTGAATATAAATATATCAGAGTCATTGTAAATCACATGCAGATCATCATTTATGACTTTTATAATTTGAGATGAGTGAATATGTGTTTTTTATAATCACTACAAGGTTTGGCTAACATCATTTTGGTAAGATTATAATGTTTTCTCCTTGGTACATTAGAATTTTTGAGATACTTGAATTAGTTGGTTAGGTGTGATATTAGTTGGATTTACCACCAAGGTTTATTTCAATGTACAATGTGTTTCATGTATGTCATTTAAAACATACCAACCTTATCCTAACCATGTGATTTGATGGGATCAAGTTAAGCTAGATCGAAGTGATATATTTATTTATGTGTCGGTAAAGATTGTGTATAGGTAATAGGATATCTTACATGTGAAAATAATTGGTCTAATATAGATTTTATAGAAATATAGTTAGATTTGGGAAGAAATATGTTAGCGTGAAATGGGAATGATAGAGCAATGGCCCAAACTATTCTAAGAAAATTATGTTTTTCTAATTTCTAGGGATGGAAATAAAAATGGTAGGGAGAAACCATACCCCACCTATAGTAAACCGTTCAAGTGATGACAGTGGGCAGTGGGCAGGAACATGGTTGGCACACAGTTTTTCCAAATCATGAGAGTTCCTAAGGGAAGCCATGCTTCTTTACACAGTGGGAAAATCGTGGTTGGAACATGGTTTCTCTAACCATGCAAGTAAACCTTGTGAGGGGTTGGATTTATATAGTATCACCACATCATTATTGCACAATTTTCTAAACCATGTGGCACAAACATGCGATGTACACTTGGACCTTCGAAATTTGTGGATCTAAACTTAATTTAATCCCGAAACCTCCTTTAGTAATCTATTTCTCAAATATATTGAATTGATTTTTCTCCTTAGACTTGAGAGGAAATACCCTATGATATAGAAGTGTTTATTAGGTGAATCAAATAATATTGTAGGTCCAAATTCATCAGCAAGTCATAATTATTCATTGTTCTTATTAAATATAGTATTATTATCATTCTTAGAACTATAGATATAATCCATTAGGGATATAAATTTTTTGTGATGTCAATATTGATGAGTAATTCTTAAATTTATCGAATGGAATATGATATAATCTTGGATCTAGAGAATTATATTTTTTTTATCATTTTCAACAACTATTGAGAGGTTGGTGGCTTCTTTCCTATATCCACATGACTTAGATATTGGGGGTTTAGTTTTTATTAAATGATTTTCTTGAAATTTTTATGAAATCCATATGTGATTATTAATGGAAACTCATTTTGGTTATGTATTTAGAATTTTAAAAAATGGATGGATTTTGAGAAAACCCCTTTATTTGTAATTTTAAAATGATAATTTTAAAATAATGGTTTAGTTTTTGACACATTTAAAAGAGTTTGTTGAAATGATTTAAGGAATGAAAATGTTTCACATGGAATGCTTTTCTATAGGAATTTGGCATACATGGTTGGTGAAAGTGAATTCAATGATGTGACCTTATGAAAGGGGAGTGTGACATTGGGTTACCTTGTATTGGTCACCATATGACGACGTGGTGGATAAATGAGTGACCTATCATGAGTATGGAACTATAACCTAGGCATTCCTGGTGTGGTGTGGAGACATGGTTATGGGTATGAAAAATAAATGGGAAAGGTTTTTTGCTTTAAATTTTTTTCCATGGAACTCATTTATGGTTTGTATATAAATTGTTTTATCTACTTTAAAAAATATTTTATATAATGGATTTAATTTTTTTCTCGTATTGGAATGAGTTTGGAAGTCATTGGGGAAATCCTAATAGGTTTAGACTCATCCCCTACTTAGGCACTATTGTTCATTTGAAAATGTCATATGTTGAGACACATGTAAATGAAAGGTATAACACTTATTTTGTGATTCTTCTTTATACTGTGATAATAATCTATAGATTTGGATCATGTATATTGGTCTATCATTTCTTGGGATTATTTATTTTGGGTGATTTGGATCCTAGAGCCCCTTTTCACTTTTCTGATTATTGTCCTTTTGTTTTATCTTTTACTATGATATGTTTTACTGGTTTGATTATATATTGAGTTGTATTTTATTGTTCATACATCATATTTAGGATTTTATATTTAAAATTATATCAATTGGGTTATTTTATCTTAAAATGGAAAATCATCCCCCAACTATTCTTAAGGAATTTCGAATTTATTTTCAGCCTTTGATGTCATGGGGATGTCACCTAAAGCCTAGTGGAACAATCACCTCTTCTAAAGCTAATTATAAGGGGAGAGATGTTACAAAAAATATATTTTTTTAATAAGAAGAATAATATTTAAATTAATAGAGTCATGGATGAAGATTCACATGTATTTTTCATTGGAACAAATTCCATAAGAGTTCATGGAATAAGAATATTCCAAATAGACATACTGTATAGGATGATTATAACCTAGATCTAGTTTTATATTCACCAAAGTGGGTGATATATTATTCATATATCTTATAATTAAGTCGTAAATGGACGTAAGATAAAATGATAAGTGAATATAAATTCAATAAAATGGATTCCATATATTGAAATTTAAACTATATTTTATTAATTAATGTAATTGATGTAAATTTTTTGGCAGGCATTCAACAAAAACTATACATTGGTGGTACAAGTGTAGTAACAATAATACATTACTATTTATACCAAGTAATCATGATAAAATCCATTAGAATTCTAATTTTCATATGAAATTTCTACGATCATTATATTGGGTATTAGATGTCAAGACCACCTTTCCTGGAAGGTATCTACACAACGTGACTAGAAATGGTTAGTGACAGTAAATAATTCCAAGGAAAAATAGAATTTAGAGAGATACTTTTATGGATTAATGAAAGAATTGAGGTTATAAAATATTTACTTGGAACAAAATTATGCCCAGTTTTTATATGCGTTAGTGGGAGCACCATAGTTTTTCAAGTAAAATATATTGAAAACATTCGGAAAAAAGTTATTAGACATACATTTATTTAAGACATAGTTGAAAGAATATCTCCAAAAATTAACTTAAATTAGTAACCCATGTTCAGAACAAAATCTAATAAGGTAGATTTAATGGGTTACTTGGTCCATGTTAAATTATATATAATATTTTTTTGGAATAATTTGAGAGTGAAATATTTCCAATGTCACATGGCATAAATCTCTACAAGAAGACATGTATGAGACATATGAGGAGATTAAAATAGTGAGTAGAATTATATATTATTTTGTGATGATTCTGTTATATATTCTATGTTATGTACTAGATATAATATTTATAAAACATGTATTATGGTAGGAAAATATCATAAAAACCTTGTAAAACTATAAAAAAATAGTCAAATCTATCCAATAATACTTGAAAAAGTATAAGGGATATGTACCCGATACTTGGAGGTGATGAAAGAATTGTTATAAAAGGGATAAAAATAGTCTTCCATTGAATCCTTTGATCTAATATCAGATTTATTTTTAATAAAAGAGAAATATAATCTCATTAAAGCTGGTGGTATCCATATATATAAATACTAAGTATGTCATGGCTTTTGATGTAACTAAATAAGTAGTTAAAATATGAAATAATTTATTCCATTTGTCGAAGTTATACCTTGGTAATATTGTACTATAATTATGATAAACATTTAACAATAGTACTATCCAACATGTCAACTTCACGATAGATGAAAAATGGTATATACATGAGGATACCATCTCTTGAGGGTTATTTTAGTCAAAGATATGAAGTCGTGGATAATAGAGTATCCAAAAAGGAAGACATGGTAGGTGTAATGAACAAATCTATTACTCATAAGAAGCATGATATAATCATATGATAGATAACATTGATAGTTAGAAAGTTTCCTCTAGTGAATGTGGGAGTGTTGTGAAAGTGGGTTCTATTGAACCAACTTGAACAGTAATTTTCGATTAATATATAATGTGTACAAAGTTTTATTCATGATTTTATATTTCTATTACATTGTTGGTACATATATTTTTATTATTTATTTGTTAATTTCATTTGATTTTTTTTATTAATGGGTTATATTAGTTTCTAGGTTTAATGATATCCTTGAGATTCAGTGCTAGTAAATTTTAATATATTTCATATGGCCTAGATACGTGTCATGACCCATCCCAGAGGGGCCGGTGCCATGACTACCCCAAGTCTGCCTCTAATAGGCCAGGGGTTGGTGGCTAAAACTGAGTAGGAATATCACAATAATGTGGGAAATTAGTCTAAATCACCTGTACGCATGCATTCATATCCAAGCCACAAAGGCTAAAATGTAAAAACACTAAGTAAACAATGCATGAAAACCAGTATAACCCATAACCAAAGTACAATAGTGAAAGTGCTGGAAAGAAAACAGGGTTGGAATACAATCCCACCAAAAAAGAAAGTATGTAAATAAGTTCCTAAAACTCATCTATAGGAAACCTTACCTAATTCAATTTGAAGGTGAGGTAATAGGGCTACTTTTTGAAGTCGTAGAAACACCAAGGTTTGTCTAATCTCGTAAGGCTCCATCCATCCCTGTTTTCCCTGGACTCTATCAAAAGGTCTCTTGTCTTCACAAGACACAACATGTGTAGGTGAATCATGTATTGGGGTGAGTATAACAATACTCATTAGGATACCCCGAAACCATAAAAAAATAAAAAAGGGAAAGATACAATCATCTCTACACAAGTATATGTATACAAAACATTTAACAAGAATATCTTTATATACTCAAACCATACCACATAGTCTAGGATAAGTCATAACCACTGCATAATAATACTAGGAATTCAGTTCAAAGATTACATGAAGAACTCATCCGAAAGAACACAATCCTAAGTCTGATAACACTAATGGTGTCCGTCTTAGAAGTACCATTCATCGGGAATTGTCATGAGAGATAGAAATATGCTAAATGATCTGAAGAGAGATACAATACAAAATAGGAGGATCACATTTACATCCATGGGGTGATACCCAAAAATCCATCTGGATTAACTTGCTAAGTTAACGATCGATGCCCAGTGATGTTGGTCACGTAAATACTGAAGACTCTACCAAGGGAACAAAGAAGGAATAACAGATCTGATCCGGGCCTCTCGGGGGATTACAACAACTCTATCCTAGAAGTTCCACTAAAGTAATCATACTCCTATGAGTAGAAAACAATACCAACAAACCTCCAGGAAAACTATAAAGGGAATGAACCCTAACAAAACTCGTCCAAGATACAGTGTATGAGAGAATAAATCCGCATTGGAAAGGAGGGTACACTGTGACTAGTGGTCACACCCACCGTGTCCCTTGACCCCGGGTACTTCCTGTGTAAATAGCCCATGTCACTAGAAATAAGTATGTGTTAAAACCCACCATAGGTATCAAAAGGACCGTCTCTTCTCTAGGGTCTGAACACCATAGATGATTCGTCAAACATAAACACCATTTGAAAGTCACGTGGCTTTGAAGATTTAGAAGGGGGGTTTACTAGGATATGGAGTAACCTGAGTCCAACCCATTCATCCTAGCCCAGTCTGCTCAGCCTGGCCCACTCCACACCATCCCACTTTGGCCTGATCTAGCATGCTCCGATCCACTCTGGCATACTCCAACCAGCTGGCTTGCTCCGGCCTGCGCCGACCCAACTGGTCACACCCTACTGGCCATCTAAGCTTCTGCATCTAGCCTGCTCCACTAGTCTATATCCCACACGGTATCCTGATGTGGCCTTATTTTTACACAGTTTGGCACATACTTTTTATTAATTTTTAATTATTTATTTAATTAATTTAACAAATTTTAATAAATAAATGCACTTTTGTATTTTTATAATTAAATTTGTTAATTATACAAGTTTTTATAGTAATTTGTGTAATTTTAGTCTTTGAAATAATAAATTTATTCTTTCTTTATTTTTAATATAACTAAGTAGCAATTATTATAATTAATTTTAATCTATTCATTTAATATAAAATTTTCATTTTTATTAATTAATTAATTTGTTAAATAATTTACCTTTTAATTTAAAATTGTTCGCTATCGGTAACCAGGTTACCGTTAGTCAGGTTACCGCTACCAATTACCTTAACGGTGAATGATTCACCTCACTGATACAATTCTATCAGTGAACTTTGATGCAAACAGTGACCTTTGTCAGGTTACCACTATATTGCTAACGGTGACCTTTGTCACCGTTACCTTTTTTTTCCTAACGGTAGCCTTTAAATTATACCGGTGAGCCTTTTAGCAGTGAGTTTTTAGTGAGGTTTATTATAAATATGCTTAACTTTATAATAGTTAATATCTATTTATACAATTATTTAATCAACATAATCTAATTTAATTAACATAGACTTTATTTTATTAATTAATCTTTCAATTAAGTTACATTAGAATAGGTTAATTTTAATATTTTATGTGTTTAGCCTTTCTTCCAGTCATTTAAGTAAGTTATGTGTGATTTTAAATTAATTAAATTGGTTTTCCCTTAATTTTATTAGTTCAAATAGTTAATTAATTAATTAAATAAGAGTTTTTAAACTTTAACTATATTATTTTATGTATGCAGATTGGGTATTAATTTAATTTTATTTTGTTTTAGTCTACCGTTGAGGTAGACGAGCGTTGGCCGTGACTTATATGGGTAACTGTTATTTTTCATTATCACTTGCTGCTACTTTGTAATTTTCATGTTATTCTTAATTTTAATTTATTATTAATTTAGTTTAATAGGTATTTAGTTTTTAATTTAATTTTTGTCAGTTAATAAAATTAATGTTTTAAAGGTTAATAAAATTTCTGTTTTAATTAATGGTGTTTAGCATTATTTTAATTAATTATTTTATGTTTTTTTAGTTCATTTAAGTTTTAATTTTATGTTTAATTATTGTGTTTTAAAAAAAAATTTCACTGTTAGTTTTCTATCGGTGACCATCTCACCGTTTGCAGCTTACCGGTAACCTTCATATATTTTGCCAACGGTGACTTATTGGGTTACCAATGTTTTTTTTATTTTCATCTACTGGTACTATTTAATTAATTTATATAGTAATTTCAATTTAATTCTTTTATTATTTTAGTTTATTAATTATTCAGTTCCTAGCTTAAGTGTTGTCAATTAATAATCTTAGGTGTGGTTTTAATATTTTAAGGTTTAATAAAAATCCTATTATAAATTTATGATACTAATATTTAATTAATTGTTTTCATTCTTCATATTTATATTGTTTAAGTTTTAATTTTTAGTACAAAATAATTTTTAAAAGGTCACCGTTAGTTATATATTTTTGTTCAAACGGTGACCGCCTTTTATTTTATTTGTAACAGTGACCCCATTTTATTTTATTTGTAACGGTGACCCCCTTTTATTTTATTTGTAACGGTGACCCCCTTTTATTTGTAACGGTGACCCTTTGCAGTACCGGTGAGTTTTTATTTTTATAACGGTAGGATTCTATTTTTGTTCTAACGGTGACCCTTTGATGTAGCGGTGAAGCTTTTATTTTTGTTGCGCAACGGTGAGTTTTATTTTACTTTTTGAAGTTTTTATTTTTATAACGGTAGGATTCTATTTTTGTTCTAACGATAACCCTTTGATGTAGCGACGACCCTTTTATTTTTGTTGCGCAATGGTGAGTTTTATTTTACTTTTTGCAACATTGACTTTTTTGTATTATACTACCCGTATCCTTAAGGTATTTCTCGAAATGTGACACTTCTTTTTGGCATAACAGTGAAATTTTGTTTTGTTCTAATAGTGACCCTGCGCTTCTTCCACCTCACTGTTATTCCTTTTCCTCACCGTTAGAGTTTCCGCCCCTATAACTCACCGTTTCATCCCTCTGCCTCACTATCCCATACCTCACTGATACTATTTGTTTTTATTTTCCTCACTATTACCTCACTGCTCTACCAGCTATCAGTGACCGTGCACTCCTCCATGTAGCTGTCCGCCGTTACCTCTTAGTTACCAGTTCTTCACTTTCTTACCGTAACCACAAGACACTGAATCAGAGCTAACCACTGTTATCTTTTCACTACACCGTTCAATTAGTAAATACCTATCTATAATTATACCATAAATTCAATCTAAATTAAAATTTCAGATCTAAAAACCCCGAAATCAAGTAACTATAATTTGTTTCGATTCCAAATAAGTTTTTTTTTTACAAAATTAAAAGATCTTCCCAGAACTGGAAGAATACACGCCATTGAAGTTGAACAGGAGAAGCTTTTTGGTTGGCCTTCCCCCTATTTCTATGCGCCGCTGAGTTTTTTTTAGAGCAGGGAGTTGTGCCATTGTTGGATGCACTGAAGATGAAGACCGCTGCTATGAAGGGAAAGCCGAGTCCGACGCCGCTGCGAAGCCACCACTATCTACTTTTGGAGTTAGGAGGAGTCGATCACCACTGGAGTGAGGTCGTGCCACTTCTGTGGGGGAGGCTGAGTGAGAAGATGGGTCTTGCTTGCTGCGGGGGTATACGTCGAACCGAGTCCAAGCCGCCGAGAAGTCGAGGGAGGCTGCAGGACAACCGCTACCCTATTTGCAGCGATGGAAAAATCCAGAATCTCTCCCCCTGCTGTGCGCCGATTTGGGTTAGGAGAAGAGAGTATTAAAGAATAAAAATAAATAATAATAATAAACAAACAAATATATAATTATAAAAGATAAGTCAAAATAAAAAGTAAAGTAAAAAAAGTTAAACACAAACAGAAAAGCAAAAGTTAAAGGAAAAGTTAAAGTTAAATTTATTTTTCATAAAAGCTTCTTTAACTTAGTCAAGTCAATATTAAATAATTTATTAAAATTTTCAATTTAAACCATTTATAATTTTATTAAATGGATGAATTATAGAATGAAAAATTTAGGACTTAATTAATAACAAGTTTTAATAATTAATTTACTATTAATAGTATAAATTTAATTGAAAAAATTATAAATAAACTATAAAATATACTTTTTAAATTATTTAAAACTTTAGAATTAATTCTAAATTACTGAATGAGAATTAACTCAGTAATAAATTAATCGAGCAACTTAATTTCTTAATGTAGTAATAATAATATTTACTAATACAATCTACGTTATAAATTTATTACTTTTATATTTATGATGTAATTTTTAATGATTTAGTTAAAATATGATAAACTAAAATAAGTTAGTATTTAGTATTTATATTTATTAATTTAATTAAATTAGTAGCGTTTTGATAAACTTTTTAATAATTAACACTAATTACTTTTAATTAGTATATAACAGTAAACTTAAATAATAACTTTAAAATTTTAGTTAACAATCATTGTGTTTTATTTATTTCATTTTGTTTAAAGCATGGCAGGTTCATTCAGGAGTCAAATTTACGTCCATGTTCATCCAACTAACTCATCCGGAGTTAGTTACGTGAGAAACGTTCGCACAACGTGCCTGTTGCGGGTTAAACGCACGTGTGCAGTGCACTCATGAAGGACATTCCAAGTTGGTGGAAATGGAGCAGTGACATGCAATGTATGATAGCAGAGTACTTAAGCAGAGCAAGCAGCGTTCTTTTGGGGAGGATACATTCATTCACGGAGGCATTCATTCACCTACCTGGAGAGTTTTAGTTCTACTGGTAATCATTTTCATCCTTTTTCATTAAACACTTCTTCTGTAATTAGAATTGATCGGCGAGATCATTTCTAATTATATATTTTTGATGTGGACCACAAACACTGAATTTTCAAAACTCTATAATAATTCGGCGAGTTTGGTTGTGGAGTTATCTTTTTAGTAAACAAATCATTATGAAACTTCAATACTTACAGCGAGTTTGTATTATTGTTCTTTTTAATTCATTTTTCTGAAGTTGTACTTCTTGGAGTGGCGAACTCTAAGTTGTATAACTTCCACAACTTAACTCCTGGCGAGGGAAGTAAGTCGCATTTATTAAGTTGTCCTTTATCAGCATTTTATTTTCTTTGATGCACTTTGTTTTCCAGCTGTACTATGTTTTAGTATAGGTAGAACAAGTTTACAATAGATGTGTAGTTTCAATTTACAATACATAAAATCATAAAAAAATTAAAATATATAAAGATATAAAAAGTGAAAATTAGGAAAAAAACACTCTACTGCTGACAACAGTGGAGTTTTCCAAGTTTTTAGTTTAGTAGTGGCCAATTTTACCTTCCCTGTGGGTTCGACCCTGCTTGCCACATATACAGTAGTTAGTAGGAGTATAAATTTTAAAATTTGACCAACTTCAACGATAGTTCAGGTCAAGTTTTTGGCGCCATTTCCGGGGAAGGCACGAGCTGTTGCTAAAAAAAACTCTAAAAAAACACATATATAAAAATTAAAAAAAAATGAAAATTTTGAAAACTGTAAAAAAAACTGTTACTTTTCTTTCTGAGTGGTCACTGTTAGAAATTTTCTACCACTGTTTTTATGAGCACAAGAACATATATTGTTAGATTAGAGCCTCTAAACCCTAAATTAGATAAACACTTAGCTGCTCTAAGAAGAAAGAACAAAACTAAAATGGAAAATCCAGAAAATAGAGATCCTAATAATAACTTCCAAAATAACCATCCAAAACTCTAATATGAACATGAACGGCCTAGGATGAGGGAGTTACAACTCCCTCAAGTATCAAGCAACCCATCATCCATTAGGTTAAATCCTAGAGCCAGAAACTATGAACTAAAACAATCACACATTTCACTGCTTCCTGCTTTCAATGGGCTCTCTAATGAGGACTCATTAACCTTCATTAGAGATTTCTATAACACAGTGTAGCAACTTCCACTTTTAGGACTCACTGAAAATGAACTAAGGATGAGAGTTTTTCCCTTTTGTCTTAAAGGGAATGCGAGAAACTGGTTTTTAAGTCTAGATGAAAACATTTTTTAAAATTGGGATCAAGTGTATAAATCATTCATTATGAAATTTTATCCCCAAAGATTAAAAGGAGAACTTAGAAATAAAATCACTAGTTTTTATCAAGAGGATGGTGAAGATTTTCATGAAGCATGGGATAGATTCAGGGATCTACTTAGACAGTGTCCTCATCATCAACTCCCATCACATCTCCTCATGGAAACCTTCTATGAAGGGCTTTCCTCCTCTGGTCAGAACTTAGTGGATCAAGCTGCTGGGGGTAATTACAATGATAATACTGATGAGGAGTTGCGACAAATTTTCAATAATCTGGCCCTTAATTCTCAACATAAGAATTCAAGAAGGAAGAGAGTGAATATGAATGTTAATACTTGTTCAAGTGCTGATACTCAAGCCCAAATTTCTGAAATCACCAACCAACTTCAAACATTAATGAACCAGAATTAAAAACAAAATGTTAACCAAGTTGAAAACCATAATCAGTATCAATCTCTTAGGCAACAGTGCACTCAATGTGGTATGTTTGGGCACTCTAAAAGTTTTTGTCCTAATGTTGATCTAACTGCCCAACAATCTGAAACCTCAAACTTTGTTAATTACGGTCCTAGGATGCCTCAAAAAGAAGATCCATTCTCAAATAACTACAATCAAGGCTATAGGAACCATCCAAATCTGTCATGGAAGGATCAATGTATTATTAAGCAACAAACTACCCCTAATTATCAGAACCAACCAATACCAAACTTTCAAAATCAAAAAAGGGGAGAGTCTTCAAATGTTCAAGGAAGTAATGATAATAAAATGTCTTCTAAATTGGATCAGATCTTGAATAAAATAAATTCAAAAGAGGAAAGGTACATGACTCAACTTATAAACAGAAAAGTCAATATGAGTCAGAAAAAATGCAAAATGATATGAGAATGCAGAACATGGAAACACAACTAGGCCAATTAGCTAGATATTTGACTTCTAGGGATAAAGGTAGGTTTCCTAGTACCACTAAACTTAACCCTAGAGAAAATGCTATGGCTTTTGTTACTAGGAGTGGGCTGGATACTCAAACTATTGCTGAAAAAACAGTAAAAAATTCCCAAAATGAGAAACTGTTTGAATCTGGAAATGAAAATCTACTTTTTTCACAATCTGGAAATTCACAGAAATATGTTGAAAATAATGGGATTATGAACCTGCCACCTATATATCAATCTGAAACTTCTTCTAAAAATCAAAAGAATAAGGGAAAAGAAAAAGTTGTGGAAGAGGTGAGGGACATGCCTACTATTCTGAAATTTTTTGCCCCACCCATCCCTTTCCATGAGAAGCTTAAACCACAAATCAATACCAAGGCTGAACTTCTTCAGTTCCTTGGTCTTCTTTCTAAGCTTCAAGTGAACATCCCTTTTATCCAAGCCTTAATTCAAATCCCATATTACCTGAAATCTATAAAGAAAATTTTTTAAAATAAAAAGACCCTTGAATAATTTTCTACCTACATCCTCACTGAAGAGTACAGTGCTCTACTCTAAAAGAAAATCCCACCTAAATTGAAAGTCTGAGGTAGTTTTGTCATCCCTTGTACTCTAGGAAATTCTGGTCAGCTGAACTGTTTGTGTGATCTAGGTGCCAACATTAATTTGCTCCCATACTCACTGTTTCGACAGTTGAGGTTGGGTGATCTTCAACCCACCACAGTCATTCTCCAGTTAGCTGATAGATCATTCACTCATCCTATGGGTCGAGTAGATGACATACTAGTTGGAGTTGGGAAGTTATTCTTGCCTGCTGACTTTCTTGTTCTGGATATGGAGTGTGATCAAGAGGTACCTATCATCTTGGGTAGTCCCTTCTTGGACACAGGCGGAGCTGTCATAGATGTGTCTAAGGGTCAGTTGATTTTCAAAATTGGTGAACAAGAAGAAGAGTTCAATGTTTTTAAAAATATTAAGGGACCAACTTATTCTGAAAACTGTTCAAAAATTGAGTCTCTTGAAGCTGAAAGTTCTTATAAGAATCAAATTGAACTTATTGAAAAATATGAAAAACAATCCTTTGCTGAAGAAAACAATTGTGAAGTTAAAAATATTTGTGAATCTATTTTGGAAATTGAAAATTCTGTTGTAATAGCCAATCTGGAAAATCTTCCAGAATTGGACATCTGTCCAGTTTCTGTTATAGGAGAGTACTCTGTTTCTGAACTTAGGAGTTTTTTGAGTGAAATTGAGGGTGTTTCTATTAATACCAACACTTTTGAACACTTTGATGATACTGAGGGAGAACTGTTAAGAAAACTTGATGATTCTGCTTTGATAAACCCACTGAAATATGATCAGGAAAATCTGGACAGTGTACTGCCTACCTTGGGTAGTAGCACTGTTATCTATGAATCTGAATTAGAAATTGAAAATATTTCATCTTTTAATACTCTGTATAAGAAATATGTTGAAGATCTTGGACCTCCCAGGCCTAAGAGTCTTCCTTTGAGTGTATTACCACCTAATCTTGTGCTGAAGCCCATCCCTGCCCATATTACATATTCATTTTTAGGTGCGAACTCTACTTTGCCTGTAATAATGTCTGCTGAACTAAATGCAAACCAAGAAGAAAAATTATTGGGAGTTTTGAAAAAGTTTAAAACTTCCATAGGCTGGACAATAGCTGATATAAAAGGAATTATTCCTTCATTCTGTATGCACAAAATTCCTATGGAACCTAATCATAAGACTAGGGTAGAGTGTTAAAGAATATTAAATCCAAACATGAAAGAAGTTGTGAGAGAGGAAGTAATTAAACTGTTGGACACTGGTATCATATATCCTATCTCTGATGGTGCTTGGGTCAGCTCTGTCCAGGTTGTCTCCAAGAAGGGAGGTTTCACTGTAGTAAAGAATAACAAAAATGAAAAGTCCAAGTTAGGAAAGACACAAAATGGAGAGTCTATATTGATTATAGGATGCTTAATGCAGCCACTAGGAAGGACCATTTTCCTATTCCCTTCCTTGATCAAATGCTTGAGAGGCTAGCTGGAAATGAAATTTTCTGTTTTCTGGATGGGTATTCTTGTTACAACCAGATTCCTATTGATCTTGAGGATCAGGAGAAGACCACTTTAACATGCCCCTTTGGGAAATTTGCTTACCGACGGATGCCCTTTGGGTTGTGTGGAGCTCCAGCCACCTTTCAAAGGTGTATGATGGCTATATTTTCTGATATGATTGAGAGAATCATTGAAGTTTTCATGGATGACTTTTCTATAGTGGGGAGTACTTTTGATACTTGATTAGGAAATCTTGAGTTAGTCTTAGAGAGATGCGTTGAAACCAACCTTGTGCTAAATTGGGAGAAATGTCAATTCATGGTTACTGAAGGTATTGTGCTAGGTTATAAGGTGTCTAAGAGAGGTTTAGAAGTTGATACTGCGAAGATAGAAGTTATTCAAAAACTGCCACCTCCTGTTAATGTAAAAGGTGTTAGAAGTTTTCTAGGGCATGCTAGTTTCTACTGGAGATTCATAAAATATTTTTCTAAAATCATAAATCCCTTGTGTTCCTTATTGGTAAAGGATGCACCTTTAAATTTTGATGAAAAATGCTTGAAATCATTTAATCTTCTTAAGGAGAAACTCACTACATCACCCATTATCACTGCACCTGATTGGAAATTACCTTTTGAGCTTATGTGTGATGGTAGTGACATGGCTGTAGGTGCTGTCCTTGGACAGAGGAGGGATAGAAAATTTCATGTGGTATACTATGCTAGTATATTTCTAGATGATGCTCAAAAGAATTATACCACCACTTAAAAAGAGTTGTTAGTTGTTGTTTTTGCTCTGGAAAAGTTTAGACAGTACTTGTTAGGCTCAAAAGTCATAATTTTCACTGATCATTCTGCTTTAAAATACTTGCTGTCTAAAAAAGAAACTAAACCTAGGCTGAGTAGATGGATTTTATTATTACAAGAGTTTGACTTAGAGATTAGGGATAAGCAGGGAGCTGAAAACTTAGTTGCTGATCACTTATCTAGGCTTCCTGTTACTCAATTTGAATCTGAAAATCCTAGGGGGATTAACTCTTATTTCCCTAATGAGAAGCTGCTATCGGTGTCAGTCAGGCAATCTTCTTGGTTTGAATATTTTTCCAACTTCCTTGTAGTAGGTATCATTCCCAAAAATCTTTCTAATAACCAAATAAATAAATTCATTTCTGAGCTTAAATATTATCTTTGGGATGACCCTCTACTGTTTTGGAGGTGTGCTGATGGAATTCTTAGGAGATATGTACCTGAGGAAGAGATGTTGTCTATTCTTGAAAGTTGTCATTCTTCACCTTGGGGAGGTTACCATGCGGGTGAGAGGACTGCTAAAAAAGTCCTACAATCTAGTTTTTATTGGCCTACCCTTTTTAAGGATGCTATGAGTTTTATGGTTGGGTGTGACAGGTGTCCGAGGCTGGGAAATGTGGGTAGGAAGCAGGAGTTACCCCAAAAGGGTATTTTGGAAGTTGAAATTTTTGATGTTTGGGGTTTATATTTCATGGGTCCATTTCCATCATCCCATGGGAATGAGTATATTCTTGTTGCTGTATATTATGTGTCAAAGTGGGTTGAGGCAATAGCTCTGCCCAACAATCAAGCAAATAGTGTGATAATTTTTTTGAAAAAGAATATCCTTACAAGATTTGGAGTCTCGAGAGCTTTTATTACTGATAATGGAATACATTTTAAGAACTATAAGTTTAAATATTTAATAGAAAAATATGGTTGTGTTCAAAAAACTGGAACTCCTTATCATCCATAGTCTAGTGGACAAGTGTAAGTTTCTAATAGAGATCTAAAAAAAATTCTTGAGAAAACTGTTTCAAATTCTAGTAAAGACTGGTCTCTTAAACTGGATGAAGCTTTATGGGCTTACAGAACTGCTTTCAAGACCCCAATAGGTATGTCTCCTTATAGGCTGTTGTTTGGGAAGTGCTGTCATTTACCTGTGGAGTTGCAACATAAGTCTTATTGGGCAGTTAAGGCTCTGAACTTTGACTTTAAGAGTGCTGGTAAGAGGAGATTACTTGAGCTGAGTGAACTAGATGAGATTACAAGAGAGAGTTATGATAACTCAAGAATTTATAAAGAGGGGACTAAGATCTTTCACGATTCTATCATTCAAACTAAAGAATTCAAATCTGGACAGAAGGTCATTCTCTTTAATTCTAGACTTAAACTTTTTCCTGGTAAGCTGAAGTCCAAGTGGTCTGGTACGTTTACTGTAGTGAGAGTTTTGAAGAATGGAGCTGTGGAAATTGTAGGTGAAGAGAATAAACCCACGTTAGTCAATGGGCAAAGATTGAAACTTTATTTTGAGAGGTAGCCAAAGGGATTGGATGCCTTCACTGTTCTTGAAAATGTTTCTTGAATAAAGTCTGGCTGGGGACTTTAAACCTAGAGCTGCATGGGAGGCAACCCATGGTCTTTTTTTTGTTAATAAAAAAATTTGTAATTAAATAATTTCTAACTGAAGGCCTAACATTCAGTGCTTCATGGGAGTCAAACCATGCTCTTTCTTTGTGTTTACTTTTGTTCTGTTCTTATTTTACTTTGAATAAAGTGCTGCTTTGAATGCTCATATATGCTCTGTTTTTGTTGGATACTTGTTCCTGGTCTACATACTCTATGTCTTTAGGATGCTGCTGTTATCATCTAAAGAGTGGAATTCCCATGCTGGAGGTTTTATGAAGACACTTCATTTCAGGGAAGTTTTCACTCTCTGCATTTTATTTTCTGCTTCTGTGTGATTTAATAAATTCTGCTTATTTTAAAAAAATTCTGCTGCATGTCACTGCATTAGAGGGAGAAAAAAATCTGCTTGTACCTCATTTTTAGAATCTGTAGCTCATTTATAAATTTTTCCACTGTTTGAATTTAAGTGTGTGTGGGGGGGGGGTATATGAAGAGTGTAAATTTTGTTTCATTGAAATTGTTTTGGCTGATGGGTGTATAGCATGCAACATTCTGCTTTATTTAAAACCCTTTTGAACCCAATCTGTTAGCTTGCTACACCCTTGTCATTGTTCACCCACAAGAGTTACATGAAATTGTTTTTACTACATTGAAATTTTTTATTACTGGACATAAATGTTTATGGGTGTACTTGTCAATGAACCTGCTGTTAATTTAACCTTTATGGCAAACAACACTATCTTTTAACTTCATTGATACCCTTTATAAATGTCATATATCTACTTATTTGAAAATCTATTTTGAACCTTAATTGATTAATTGTTCTCTTCCATATTTAGAAGTCAACTTTGGGGACAAAGTTGGATTTTAAGTGTGGGGGAGGGGGTCAATTCTTGACTAAGCTAAACTGTGTTTTATTGTAAATCCCATCAATTCCCACTGCAACTTAGAAATTTTTGTCAAAAATGGATAAAAATTTTCAATTCTTGCATAATTTTAGTTTTTTTACTGTACTTAATTGGGTTTTGCCTTTGGATAAGTTCTTGGTTGGTAGTTAATGGCTACTTTGAGTCTGAAATTAATGATCATGGATGATTGCTGAGTGTTTTTACTTAGTTATTTCATTGAAATTTGGTTTAGGAACTTCTTTTGAGGTGACATGGGTTACATGTTTGTGGAATTATGATTATACCTTTGGAACTGAAAGTTTGATTTTGATTCTAGGGGCCTCATTATTTTTCTTTTATTTATTAAAAGTAATTGATTAAATGAGCCAATGTAAATGTTTTTATATAAATCTTTTGAAATTGGAGTAATTTGGGCATCTGGGATCCCATGGTGAGTCTCTGAGACCCTAGGTGATGGGTGCGTTTCTGTTAACTAAAATTCCTCTGTACACTCTGAATAAGTGCATTGCACAGTACTTGGCACAATAATACATGGCTTGGAAAAAATAAATTTAGTGTCTAGGGTCAAAAATGAGCTCATTAAGGTGAGAGGAATGATGAACGCCAGATGAAGAATGGATCAGTTGGTTTATATGAAAATCATTTAGATTGTATCATTGAGGCGATTCATAAAAAAAATTAAAAAAATTAATTATTTTTGGAACCTAGGTGAAATATTCAAATTATTAAGTTCCTTGGTTGTAGTCTTAATTCCATTGATGTTTTACCTCATGTCACTCTTGGAATTAGAACCCGAGTTTGGATTGAAATGAGTCACTAAGTAGTACCACATATGAGGCATGACATCTTCATGGTTTGTTGATTCATAGTTTTCAAGACCACTAGTGAGAATTTGTTCTAGGAAAGATTCATACGAGTAAATCATTTTCTTAAGGCCTACTGTTATGTAGTGTCCTCTGTTTTAAGTGCTGGACAATGACATTTTGAGCAAAAATTTTAAACACTTTACTGTTTTCAAAGAGAATAAAACATGAGATTGTTTGAGGACAAACAATGCTTAAGTGTGGGAGAATTTGATGTGGCCTTATTTTTACACTGTCTGCCACATACTTTTTATTAATTTTTAATGATTTATTTAATTAATTTAACACTTTTTAATAAATAAATGCAATTTTTTATTTTTATAATTATTTTTTTTAATTATACATTTTTTTATAATAATTTGTGTAATTTTAGTCTTTAAAATAATAAATTTATTCTTTCTTTATTTTTAATATAACTAAGTAGCAATTATTATAATTAATTTTAATCTGTTCATTTAACATAATATTTTCATTTTTATTAATTAATTAATTTGTTAAATAATTTACTTTTTAATTTAAAATTGTTCGCTATCGGTAACCAGGTTAGCGTTAGTCAGGTTACCGCTACCAATTACCTTAACGGTGAATTTTTCACCTCACCGATACAATTCTATCGGTGACCTTTGATGCTAACAGTGACCTTTTTCAGGTTACCGCTATATTGCTAACGGTGACCTTTGTCACCGTTACCTTTTTTTTGTCCTAACGGTAGCCTTTAAATTATACCGGTGAGCCTTTTATCGGTGAGTTTTTAGTGTGGTTTATTATAAATCTGCTTAACTTTATAATAGTTAATATATATTTAAACAATTAATTAATCAACATAATCCTATTTAATTAACTTAGACTTTATTTTTTTAATTAATCTTTCAATTAAGTTACATTAGAATAGGTTAATTTTAATATTTTATGTGTTTAGCCTTTCTTCCAGTCATTTAAGTAAGTTATGTGAGATTTTAAATTAATTAAATTGGTTCGCCCTTAATTTTATTAGTTCAAATAGTTAATTAATTAATTAATTAAGAGTTTTTAAACTTTAACTATATTATTTTATGTATGCAGATTGGGTATTAATTCAATTTTATTTTGTTTTAGTCTACCGTTGAGGTAGACGAGCATTGGCCGTGACTTATATGGGTCACTGATGTTTTTCATCATCACTTGCTGCTACTTTGTAATTTTCATGTTATTATTAATTTAAATTTATTATTAATTTAGTTTAATAGGTATTTAGTTTTTAATTTAAGTTTTTTCAGTTAATAAAATTAATTTTTTAAAGGTTAATAAAATTTCTGTTTTAATTAATGGTGTTTAGCATTATTTTAATTAATTATTTTATGTTTTTTTAGTTCATTTAAGTTTTAATTTTATGTTTAATTATTGTGTTTTTTTAAAAAAAAGTTCACTGTTAGTTTTCTATCGGTGACCATCTCACCGTTTGTAGCTTACAGGTAACCTTTATATATTTTGCTAATGGTGACTTATTGGGTTACCGATGTTTTTTTTATTTTCATCTGCTGGTACTCTTTAATTAATTTATATAGTAATTTCAATTTAATTCTTTTATTATTTTAGTTAATTAATTATTCAGTTCTTAGCTTAAGTGTTGTCAATTAATAATCTTAGGTGTGGTTTTAATATTTTAAGGTTTAATAAAAATCCTATTATAAATTTATGATACTAATCTTTAATTAATTGTTTTCATTCTTCATATTTATATTGTTTAAGTTTTAATTTTTATTACAAAATAATTTTTAAAAGGTCACCGTTAGTTATATATTTTTTTTCTAACACTGACCCCTTTTATTTTATTTGTAACAGTGACCCCCTTTTATTTGTAATGGTGACCCTTTGCAGTACTGGTGAGTTTTTTTTTATAACGGTAGGCTTCTATTTTTTAAAAGGTCACCGTTAGTTATATGGTATGGCACATTTAAATAATGGTTTGTATGTATTGAATTACGAAAACCAAGTGTTGGAAATCGATAACAAAACAAACTCACATGACTCATACATCACCCAGTTATGGCATCACCGCCTTGGTCATGTGAACGAGAAGCATTTGAAAAAGATCTGCCAAGATGGCTATTTAGACTCTACTGAGCTAAAAACACTTGATAGATGTCACACTTGTTTACAAGGAAAAATGACCAAGCCGCCTTTTGGTGGACAAGGTGAAAGGGCCATAGATCTTCTAGGATTGGTACACACGGATGTGTGTGGACCATTTCCAGTAGAAGCTAGAGGTGGATATTCTTACTTCATTACTTTTACTGATGATTTGAGTAGATATGTCTATGTCTACTTAATGAGGTATAAGTCAGAGTCCTTAGAGAAATTTAAGGAATTCAAGAATGAAGTATAGAATCAGCTTGGTAAGAAGATAAAGAAGCTTCGATCAGATCGAGGTGGAGAATATTTGAACCAAGAGTTCATCGATCTTCTACGGGAGTCTGGGATTCTATCTCAGCTCACTCCTCCTTATACACCACAGTGGAATGGTGTTAGTGAAAGGAGGAACCGCACCTTGTTGGACATGGTGAGGTCGATGATGATTCATGCGGATCTTCCATTATCCTTTTAGGGATATGCATTACAAACTACAACATACACATTAAACCGAGTACCAACTAAGGCGGAAAATGGAATTCCATCCGAGTTATGTAATGGAAGGAAACCCACTTTGTCGCACACACGTGTATGGGGATTCAAGGCGTTTGTTAAGGCCTTATTAGGCAACAAACTAGCACCCATGGGCACGAAGTGTATCTTTATAGGATATCCCAAGGAAACGAAAGGATATTACCTATATAACCCTCAAGACAAGATAGTGACTGTCACCAGGCAAGACATCTTTCTTGAGAGGGAGCACATCCTCAAGAAGGATAGTGGGAGCAAGATTGACTTTGACAAAGTTGATGCTCAAGATACACAGGAGTTGGTACAGGAACAAGTTCCACAGGTCCCCGTGGAAGAGGTTCCAGAAACACATGTACTGCGTAGGAGCTCAAGAGAGGTAAGGGAACTAGAGAGATTTGGTTTCCTAGTCCCCGAGGATGGTGAATCATTATTGTTGGACAATGATGAACATCTCTCCTACAAGGAAGCAGTAGAAAGCTCATAAGCTGCAAGATGGCTAGAAGCTATGAATTCTGAGATGGATTCCATGTATCAGAACCAAGTTTGGGTTCTGGTCGATGAGTCAACTGATGTAAATCTTGTTGGATGCAAATGGGTATTCAAAAGAAAGCTGGACATGGAAGGTCAAGTTAGCACCTATAAAACAAGGATAGTGGCTAAAGTATTCCGACAGTGTCCAGGAATTGACTATGATGAAACCTTCTCACCAGTTGCTATGTTTAAATCCATAAGAATCATACTTGCCATAGCAGCTTACCATGACTACGAGATTTGGCAGATGGATGTCAAAACAACATTCCTTAACGGGAACCTTCAGGAAGATGTCTATATGACACAACCAGAAGGGTTTGTGACACCAGGTGAATCCAAACGGGTTTACAAGTTGCAAAAATCCATTTATGGATTGAAGAAAGCATCCAGGTCATGGAACATTTGATTTGATGAAGCCATAAAGGAATTTGGTTTCATTAAGAATGAATGTGATCCATGTGTTTATAAGTGGTTTAATGGGAATGCGGTCGTCATCCTAGTGGAATATGTTGATGACATATTGATTATTGGAAACAACGTACCAACCTTACAGTCAGTTAAGGACTGGTTGAACAAGTGTTTCTCCATGAAGGACTTAGGAGAAGCAGCCTACATTCTAGTGATCAAGATCATTCATGACAGATCCAAGAGGCTGCTTGGACTAAGTCAGGGTACATATATTGACCAGATAATAAAGAGATTTAGTATGGAAAAATCCAATAGGGGATTGGTTCCAGTGTCACATGGCTTACATATTTCTAAGAAAATGTGTCCCGAGACACAACAGGAGAAAGATAGGATGAGCAAGATCCCATACGCTTTGGCTATAGGATCCATCATGTATGCCATGTTATGTACCAGGCTTGATGTTGCCTATGCACTGAGCATGGTTGGCAGATATCAAGCAGATCCAGGAGAACAACATTGGACTGCTATTAAGACTATCCTTAAGTATCTAAGAAGAACTAAGGATATGTTCCTAGTGTATGGAGGAGACGAGGATCTTGTCATCAGAGGGTATGCTGATTCTGGTTTTCAAACAGATCAGAATGATCTAAAGTCGCAATTTGGATATGTTTTCTGTCTCAATGGAGGAGCTATGAGCTGGAAGAGTTCAAAGCAGCCAGTTGTCGCTGATTCTACAGTGGAGTCCGAGTATATAGAGGCTTATTATGCAGCCAAGGAAGCCGTCTGGATTCGGAACTTTGTCCAGGATCTTGATGTGGTACCTAGCAGTAAATATCCCATTACATTGTATTGTGATAATACTGCAGTGGTGGCTCTTGCAAAAGAACCAAGGTCACATCAACGGACAAAGCACATACTCCGGAAGTATCACCTCTTGAGGGATTTCTATCAAAGGGGTGAAGTTGCAGTGAGCAGAGTGTCCAAAGAAGAGAACGTGGCGGACCCCATGACTAAAGGCCTATCTCAGCAGAAGCATGAATATCATGTGAGAGCTATCGGGTTAAAGGTTGTTAGCAGTTGGCTCTAGTCCAAGTGGGAGTCTGTTGGAGTTGGTGGTCTAGAACCAACTACTTTGTACTTTATTCATTAAATAAAAACCTTATCACATCTTGATTGTTCTTCTACATGACATGTCATGTGATAATGTCCTAAGGATAGCTGTTGCATTAAAGGGTCATAGAGGATCCCTGCTATGATGGGAACCCTGAAGTGCCATAACACTGTTCTTAAATGTATGTTCTATGGACGGATGATATTATTTGAGGGACACAAATAATACAGGTCATTAGGGGTGAGGACTCATAAAACTTTGATACACCTTCTCATGGTGTGCGCCCTTGGTAATATCCAGGAGGATATTATGAGAACGAGACCCACCAGTAGGAAATCCCAATTTAATAGTGTCATTGGATGTTCCTATCTGCAGACATGTGTATTGATCCTTAGACTTTAAGATTATTATTAATGGGTATTACAACTCGTTCACTTAGATGTATTGATGAAAATTGTGACGACACACTGTTCGCAGCGAGGTAGGATATGTTGGGTGCGTCACAAGTAATACCACATTAATAGATAATGCGAGAAAGGATTTGTCCCTTCCATTCCATAACGGAAGTAGATATCTCAGGCCCTTTGATGGAATTGATATAGCCTAAATAAATCCATGGCCATGGTAAGGTATGGGCAAGTTCAATTCCAGGAAGTCAAAGAAAGAATAATCAAGCACATGGGTTGATGGCACTAGCATGCAACCCGCTTGATTAGAGATATCGAGACAAAGGGATTATATTACACGGTAAGCGTTCGTAGGAGGTGACACGTCATTACGGTGTTAAATTCTTTCTCTATGGGTGACTTGGCGTGTTGCTAGACTCTAACCTTGGACTTTAGTCAGGCTCAGCCTAATGCCACTGAGAAAGGGGCCTAGAGGGTCACACACTATGTGTGTCCATCTATCTCAGTTAAATATTAATTTAACAAGTTAAATAAATATTATTCCCGAATGTGGTTTAACCTCAAACCTGATTATAAATATCCTAGCAACCCCAACATTTTGTGGAGCCATTGTTGTGAACAACGAATTTGGAAATACTCTCAAGCCAAGAGATAATTCCCTTTCCACCAAGAACGCCCTCAAGATACGAGAACAAGATCCTCCACCGGATCAAGGCGGTCGAAGGCGGACATCACAAGCCAAGGTTCTTCTGCACTAGCACTTGGAGATCCCTTCAGCGATGTCCGGAGATACACGACACACATGTGGATCACCGTTAGAGGAATCCTACATTTGGATTCTACAACGCAACCACGGATCACCGAATCGTGATCAGACACATCAACGAAGAAAGAATTCCAACGCGGTAATTCTTATGCATTAATTAAATTAATTATAATCAACATATGATGATCCTCCTCAAGGGTTCTTGGACTCTTTCTTTTCATTCTTCGTTCTATTCCGAAGATTCGGCGTTTTATATCGTGATGAATTTGGGATTGAACGTTGTTTAACGTTAAAATTAAAGTTGGGATAACCCTCCAATGCGCTTCTGCTACGCCCAGGACCTACATGGGCCACCTCCAGTGCCCAAAATCCAAAATAGTTACAGATCTGGGTTCATCAGGACCCGATCTACATAGATCCAACCTTTGTTTTCAAGTTTCCTCCAATCTGGGGGTCTGATCGCATACAGGACTACCCAAAAAGTCGAACAGTGGCCACGTGGACCCAACGATAATGAATGCGAAGAACAGAAGGAGAAAATTAGACAAGAAAAGGTTTTAACATCATTGGACAAACATTCTTGGCCAATAATCAATATTATAGAGTTTGGTTTTTAAAACCAAGTAAAAACTCCCGTTAATCTGTAATAAAAGTCCCTCCCGCAACATATGACTAATCTGTGTTGCAATCTATTCATGGATTAGCCTACGTTCATCTTATAATTCAATAATGGGGAAAAGAAACAATGAAAGAACTACCATACCTGGAGTTTGGATCAATCATTGATGAATAAAGGTTGCGTTGCTGTCATTAATGAGATCCTTCAACTCCGTTGGTGTGATGATCCACGATCCACTCGATCCGTCCTCACCCTTTTTTGAGAGGGTTCTTCTCTATGTCTTTTAGGAATTATTGGGTTATGGTGATAAACCTGAATTTCCTAACAAGGATTAATTAAAATGAAATGTTGTTTCATCGACGTAATGTAAAAATAAAATAAAATTACAATTTATTTTATTCCTCAAACATCCAAAAACTAACTTTGAAAGCCGGTCCTTTCTAGCTGATCTTAGGCCTCACCTAGGGTAAAATATTCATTCAAAATGAAATAGTGCCCTATGATTTCTGATCCAAGTACCCATTTAGAAGTTGTTACACCTTTTTAGGGAAACTGCTAGCACATGCTATTTAAAGTTTTATATTTTTCAAAATTTATTCTGGGAACACCAGGTCTCATAATTGCATGATTTCTCAATTCCTGGTCTCAAAATAATTCTACATAATATTTTAAATAATAAATAAGAAAATATAAAACATTAAATTCTCCCAAACATGGGGATTTATGCCCTCAAAAAGCTAAAAACAAAGACTACTCAATAAGTTTTGGGTACTATGCATGCATCTGAGCCTCTCACTCCAGTGTTCTCTCTTATAGATTTTTGTGCTACCACCAAACACACACTAAGGGAATCACTCTCCCAAATAGGATCGTCTCTTGTAGATCCTCAATCTCCATTTGGTACTCAACAAATATCACTCCATCATCAATGTACAAATCTCCCTAGTCGATGATGTGCGATGGTTCATGCATGTACCTCCTCAGTCACGACACGTGGAATACGTCATGTACCCAGTCTAAATGCATGGGTAGAGAGAAGCGGTGCACCATGTCTCAAACTCTATGCAGTATCTGAAAAGGGCCAATAAACCTCATAGATAACATGACACCTTGGACAAATCTTCACAATCCACATTGAGGTGAGACCAAAAGGGACAGGTGGTCTACCTCCTCGAACTCCAAGGGTATCTATATCCTATTTAAATATGAGGTCTTCCAGCTCTATGTAGTCTTCATTAGTTCCTTGATGATCTTCCCCTTCTCAGTAGTAGCTCAAACCAACTATGGGCCCATGAGTGGTGAATATTCTAGGTCATTCCCGCAAAGTGGTGACCTGTAGGGTCGTCCATACAAAGTATTAAATGGTTCCATACCAATGGTGGAGTGGCAGCTATTATTGTATGAAATATCCAATAGTGGTAGGCGATCATCAAAACTATGATTGAATTCCAACATGAAAGCCCGCATCATATCCTCTAGAACCTAAATGGCCCTCTCTATCTGGCCATCTGTTTGGGGATGAAGTGCTGTGATCAAGAGAAACTGAGTCTGAAATGCCTCCTGTAATCCTTTCCACAACCAGGATGTGAAAAAAGAATCACAATCTGAAATAATCATTGATGGAACTCCGTGAAGCTAAACTATCTTCTATATGTAGAGGCATCCTAATAATTTTACTAAACTCTGCTCCTAGTTAGGTAGGAAGTGGGACGACCTGTCGAGTTGGTCAATGATCACCTAGATGGTATCATGTCTCTTGGACATGTTTGGTAAACCCATCATAAAGTCCATCTATATACCATCCCACTTACACTCTGGCACCTTAAGGGGTTTATCCAAACCTGTTAGAACCTGGTGTTCATCCATCACTTGCTGACAAGTGAGGAATTGATAAATGAACTCTACAACTCCCTTCTTCATTATAAGCCACCAAAACTGATGTCGGAGGTCCTGGTACATCTTCACCAAATCTAGATGCACCGCTAAAGGGTATGTATGAAACTCCCTCAAAACCTCCTCTCACAACATTGTTGGTACAACTGTTCTTCCTTTGATGGAACGATGTGGTCCCCACATTTCAAATATCCATTAAGAGAATGTACTATGGACTACTAAGCATTTAGAGTCTCACAGTTGGTATCCCCAAGCTGCACCTCCCCAGTTTGCTGTAAGAGTGTAGGGGTAACAACCATCGACTGGAGATAAGCTCCCCCATATCTATCCACAAAGGATAAATGCAATGAGGCCAACTGATCCGACACATCATCCAAAAACTGTGAAATCAATATCCTACTGAGAGTATCTGCCACCACATTCCCCTTCCCAAGAGTATAGATGATCTCAAAGTCCTAACCCTGGAAGAACTCTAGCCACAAACTATGTATCAAGTTCAGATCCTTATGAGGAAAGATATACTTGAGACTCTTGTGATTAGATTAGATGATAATCTGCTCTCCCATCAGGTAGTGTTTCCACATATTCAACATGAAGGCTACCACTGCTAACTTAAGATCATGTGTCATGTATTTACAATCACGTGGTCTCAAATGGCATGAAAAATAGGCAATAAATTATTACCAATGCATCAAGACACAACTGATCCTGGTTCCCGATACATCATAGAACACTACATACTCATCACCCTCCTTTGGAAATCTCAAGATTGGGGTGCTCATAAAACTCTACATCAACTATTTGAAAGACTATTGAAACTTATCCATCCACATAAAATGATACCTCTTTTGATTCAAAGATATCATAGGTGCCGATATCTTGGAGAAATAAGGTATGAATCTCTAGTAATAGCCATACATCCCAAGGAATCTCCACACCTCCCTCAAGATCCGAGGTGGATCTCATGATCACACTAAATCAACCTTGGATGTGTCTACTACCACTCCATCTATTGAGATAACATGTCCTAGAATGTGGACCGCCTGAGTAAAAAACTGTAACTTCAAGAGTTTTCCATAAATTTTGTGCTCTCGGAGTATGTTCAGAACCATCCTTAAGTGTCTTGTGTGATACTCCTTGGACACAGAGTACACAGGGATATATTTTATGAAGACCACCTCGAACCGGTCTAAGTAGTGCTCAAAGATCCGGTTCATGATCCCCATGAACACTTATGGGGAATTATTCATGCCAAAGAGAATAACCAATTACTTATAATGACCGTAGCATCATCAAAAATCCATCTTCAAGATATCCTCATCCTATACTCACAGCTAGTGATATCCTGATCAAAGGTAAACCTTTGAGAACTAACGCACCCCTATAAACTAGTTGAAGGGGTAATAGATCCTCAGTAGTGGATAGTTGTTCTTCATGGTCACCTGGTTCAAGAACCAGTCATCCATACACAACCTCAAGATCCTATCTTCATTTTTGGAAAACAATACTAGTGCCACCAATGGTGAAACACTGGGTCTCACGAAGCCCTTCCTCTGCAAACTCTCCAACTACACACTTAGCTCACGAAGCTCTGAGGAATCCATTTGATATACTGGTGAGGATATTGGTGCCTTCCCATGGTGTAAGTCGATGAATAAGTCGATATCATGGTGTTGAGGTAATCTTGGAACATCTTCAGGGAAGACATCATCATACTCCCCCACTACTACTGGGAACTAGAAACTCATAGAATCTACTGCACCAAGGTTCAAGCTATCCATGTGACTAGTGATTAGCTACACCCTCCTACGCATGATTCCATCCTATGCTACATGCATGTCTTTTTCACCAACAAAGGAAAACCTCATTCCATCGTTTTAGACACACCACACCCTTCTCCTAAAATAGTGAATCTGGGCACGAAATATAGATAACCAATTCATAACAAGAATGATGTCATAAGGCCTAGACGCTTCCATAAAGAGGTTCCAACTGAAACTATCACCTCCAAGGGCTAGGGAACACTGTCAGGATAGATGTGTGATCATTGGGTCTACTACCATAGGTGTCTCCAAAACATAAGGGTCAAGTCAACAGTTCTACAGGAATCTCAAGGTATCATATAAGATATGTGGTGAGAAAGTAATGACAAGTACCTATGTCTATCATTGTGAAAACTAAGATTGACAAGACATATATCACACCTCAAATCATTCCTAGAACTCCTTGGTCATATGCCTGAAGAACATGAAGCTGTGCCCGCCTCTATTATACAGCTCCCTATGCTGGCGTGGACCACTTAGGGGTGGTGATGGTAGCAAGTAGAAAGATCGAACACCTCCCACTCCTCTACCAACTCCTCTTCATTGTCCACCGCCTTATAGATCTACCTGCTCCTACCTATACCTCTATCTAGGTATTCCATTAACTCTCTTCCTATTAGCAGCCTGGTGGGTTGTACAATCTCGAGCGAGATGTCCCCTTTCGTCACATGAGTAGCACCACATCTCTCTAGGATGACTGGATCCACCCTGTTAACCATGAACTACAAATCCTTTGTCTTGGGACCTCCTACTAAAACATATTCTATGTTTGGATCCCTGAGGCTAATGTCAACACCCTACTACTGAGGTCTCTACACCTTCCTGTCCTCTATTGACTGTCACGAGCTATCTATACTCATCCATGAATCTCTTGACCACAAAATCTCTCTCAAGCACCCCATAATATGTTAGAATACATAGAGGGATAATGCTGGATCAAATGTCTCTACACATACCTTGCTCAAAGGTCCAAGCCTTGAAGTACTGATCTCTAACCATATCCATCAAGTACTTGGAAAGGTTGATGAACCTTGATGAATAATCATCCATGGTCATGCTACCCTGTTAGAGATGAAGAAGCTCCTGTATACGCACATATCTTAGTGTAACTAGAGAGAAATCCTCTCTAAAGAGGTGCTCAAACTCTTTCCATGAGTGATTCACCTCATCATGAGTTTTGGTAGCCAAACTCCACCATCACCCATTTGAGCCCTATTGAAGGCTCACTCTTAGGACCAGCATGTGATCCGTTGGTGTCCTAACTAGATGGAAAACTTTGGTCACCGCCTCAAGCTAGTGCTAATCTACATGAGGGTCGGGCTCTAATTGGAAACTAAGGTGTATCTATCTCTAAAACTCATGGAGTTCACTCAGCCTGCACTCTTAATCTACTGGTAGCTCCACAGGTGGCGGTATAACTGGTGCACCACCTAGAGGTTACATCTAGGAAACTAGTCCCTATACTAAATACTCGTCACTGAGGGGGTTATCCTCGCGATCAAGTTGCTGAATCCTAGCTGGTATGCATCGTATAGGCATAATATATAGAAACAAGAGGTACCATGATCAATGAGTACATCTAGATAGATGACTCAAGAAATACATGGAAACCACAATCCATTACTATATGATGCATGTACCATTATTTTCCCTACAACCAGTATTTTCATGTACTGAGTTGAAAAGAAGGTTATCATAGTCCTGGTGTATGGATATGTCAGTCACCACACCATCACTGTAGTCCCTAGATTGAAAGATGAACTTGAAACACTTAATAGTGTTTCCCCAAACCAATCTCATAGACTCTCGATCCTAAGGTAAAACCGACCACCTCTGACAACACTCTTTCATGAACTGTCCCAAAGGGGTCTGTGCCATGACTACCCCAATCCCACCTCCAATAGGACAAGGGATTATGACTAGCACCGAGTTGGAATATCACACTAATAAAAGAGTTTATCCTAAAATACATATACATATGCACGTATCTCCAAGAAACAAATATTGAAATGTACAAACACTAAGTAAATAATGCATGCAAACCACAATAAACCACAACCAGAGTACAACAGTGAAAGTGATGGAAAGTAAATAGGGTCGGAATATAATCCAACCAAAAATAAAATATATAAACAATTTCTTGAAACTCATATGTAGAAAATCCTACCTAATCCAACCCGAAGGCAAGGTATAAGGGCTACTATCTGAAGATGTAGGAACACCATGGTCTGTCTGATCTCACAAGGATCTGTCTAGCCCTGGTCCATCCTAGAATCTGTCAAAAGGTCACTCATCTACACAAGACATGAAACATTTGGGAAAATACCATGCATGAATGAGTATAACAATACCTAGTAGGACACCCCCAAACCACAGAGTAATAGATAAGGGAAATATACAATCATCTCTACACAAGTATATGTCTATAGACTATATAAAAAGAATATCTAGATATACTCAAACCATACCACATAGTCTAGGGTAAGTCATAACCACTCCATACCAACACTAGGGATTCAATTAGAAGATTCCATGAATCACATGTATAAGAGAACACACTCATGAGTTTGATAGCACTAATGACGTCCATCCGAGAAGTATTGTTAATCAGAAACCATCATGGGAGAGAGATACGATGAATAATATAATGTGAGATATGATAAATTAGAGGAAATTCAAAACTAGGGCCATGGCGTGATACCAAAAACTCTATCTGGATTAAAATTCTAAGTAGAGGATAGAGGGATAGTGAAGTTGGTCACATTAATACCAAACAATCTAACTAGGGTATGAAGAAGGAATAGTGTATCCACTCTAGTCCTCTCAAGGGATTCCAAAAACTCTATCCTAGAAGTCATGCAGAAGGGATCATAATCCTCTGAGTATGAAAATATACCCAAAAAAATTTAGGGAAAAGATGAAGGGAATGAACCCTAATGAAACTCATTTAATTTATGATGTACAAGAGAATAAATCCACATAGGAAAGGAGGGTTCATGGTGAGTAGTGGTCACACCCACCATGTCCCATGACCTTGGGTATTACTCGTGTAAATATCCCATGTCACTAGAAATAATTCCATGTTAAAACCCACCATAGGTCTCAAAAGGGCCATCTCATCTCCAGGATATCAATTCTATAGATGATTCATCAAATTGACACAACATTTTAAAGTTATGGGTGGTGGGGGGGGGGGGTTTACGGTTCATAAGTTCGGGTTTACTGGGTCATGGACTGACCCGGGTCCGACCCATTCAGCTTGGCCCAGTCTGCGTGGCTTAGCCCACTCGGGCCTGGATCACTCTAGCCTACTCCATCCCACTGGCCCACCTAGTTGCACCTCGCTGGCTTTCTCCAGCCCCCACGTCCGGCCTACTATGCTAGCTCACATCCCATGAGGTCGCCCCGCCGTGTCCCATGGGCTTGCTATGCCCTGTGACTACCTCACCATACGGATCTTCTCGCCACATCCTCTACAATATCCGTGTCCCCCATGGTTTCATCGCTCCACACTTCGGCCGCTGTATCTTTCGACACCGCTGCCTTCATCTGCCAACATCGCAATTTCTGGCTACCTCTGGTCACCGTTGACCGCCTCCACCACACACCACCACATCGCCACTGCTTGGAATTGCTGGAACTACACACCAGACCTATACCGATGGTCCCTTTCATGGACCACTGGTCCACCTCCTATGTCTGGAATCCAAAATAGATGCAAACCTGGGATCATCAGGACCTAATCTACACTGATCTAACCTTAGTTATCGGGTTGCCTCTAATCCGGGGGTCCAATTGCATACAAAACCACCCAGAATGTCAAACCATGGCCATGGGGGCCTAATGGTGATGAACAAGAAGAACGTAAGGATAAAAGAACACTGGATCAGGTTTTAACATCATTTCCCATGAATTCTTGGAAAATGATCAATATTGGAGAGTTTGGGTTAGAAAACCAAGGCAAAACTCACATTAACCCGAAATAAAAATACCTCCCGCAATATATGACTGATCTGTTAGCTAATATATCCATGGATTATCCCACATTCATCATAGAATTCAAGAAAAGGGAAAAGAAACAATGAAATAACCTCCCTAACTTGAGTTTGGGTTGATCATTGGGGAAGAACAATTGCATTTCCATCCTTGAAAAGATCCTACAACTCCATTTGTGTAATGATCCATGATTTTCTCGATCCATCATTGCCAATTGTCGAGAGGATTACTCACAATAGATTAGAGGAATTCCTTGATTATGGTGATAACCTGGAATTTCACGAAAATGATTAATTAAAAGGAAACGTTGCTATGTCGACATAACATCAAAATAAAATAAATTAACAATTTATTTTATTTCTTTAATGTTCCAAAACTAACTTTCACAGCTGTCCCACACCAGCTGATGTTAGGCCTCTTTGAGGGTAAAATCATAATTCTGAATGAAATTTTTCCCTTCGATTTCTAATCTGGGAACTCATTTAGAAGTTATTACACTTTTTTAGGGAAACCTCTTGCGCATGCTGTTTAAAGTTAAAATTTTTTCAAAGATTTATTATGGGCACACCGGGCCTTAGAATCACACTCTGTCTCAACACCTAGTCTCAAAATAATTCTATATAATATTTAAAGTAATACATGAAAAAATCCAGGATGTTAGAATACATAATACTGATAGGAAAAATATGATGTCTGAATTTCAGGTGTTGGGTGATAATAAACATTGAAACTTATTATCACAAAGTTTTCACTTGTATATCTTTATTATATGAGATCATGAGGACTGAACCACTAATGTGAACACCACATATCTCATGTGTAATTAATTTTTCTAATCTATGAGAATGTTTATTGGTCTCTTGAATTGATATCATTATCATTGTGTACCATTTAATCTAATAATTTGATAGAATATGAAAAAAATTAAAATTATGTTTATGGAGAGGTATCTTGTGTTGGGTATTCCATTGGTGGTAAGAAATTTAATGAATCATTAAGGCAATATTTTTTACTTACCAGTTGAGGAAGATATATATTGGGGCCAGTTGACCAGGATGGTGGTACCTTATCAAATCTATGGCCATTATAGAGAAAAATGGAAATTCTATCATGTAAGGTCACAAAATAATAAATAATGAACGATGAAATGAAGTGTTCATGCTAATTTATGAGATATCATATGGAAAGTAGATTATATGACATGGTGTTTGTTCATAGGAGAGGTTATCATTGCAATTACTAAACTGTATTTTCTTGTGGACCTTGATTTATTTTTTGACTCTTTTCTTAGTTTGTGGGTAGAACTCACTACTATCGAGATAAGGTCCTAGTAGTCCACACATAGTGTGTATTAATTATCTTTTCCAATTTTAATGAATTAGAGTTTAGAACATTATGGTCCCCATAGTGGGGTCCATGATATGTTTGATTTTGTTCAATCATAAGAAATAAATAACTTCAATATTATTCGATTTTAGAATAAGAAAGGTTTAATTTATATACTCAAATTATTATAAAGTGTTAAGTAAATATACATAAAATATATTTTATGGATGAATATTATTTTATTCAATATTTTTTAATATTCTTATGGGGGAAGTGAGTCATGTTAGTGACTCAGATTTTATCACATGACATATTTTGGATGTTAAAAGAAAGTGATAAAATATAGATGAAATTTATGACATAGTAACTCAATTATTGATTTCATTTGGTTCTTATTTAAGAGGTTAATTATATTCATGGGGCCTAATTTCAATTTATATTATTTACTCCTATCTATATAAGCTAGTAAATGACCAAATTCGAGATAAAAATCCACAACACAAATTTGAGAGCTTCTATCTCCCCACTCTAAACTTTTAGAGAGATAATATAGATATTTGAGCACCATGATCCAAGAAATCCCTCCCGAATCAATGAATACGTTCTCCCATGATTGTGTCGAAGTTTAAAGTGCCTTTATATCTTCTCTCTAGCACCCATATATTGAAGTTAGATGTCCGAGTAAGCTTTCAAAATGCGTGTGGATGATCTAGAGGGTTACAAATATAGTCCTTTAATCGATTGTCTCTAGTTACAAGTGAAACATGAAAAAATAAAAATTGAATAAGTTAATTGTTTGATTAAATTTTCATGCTTAATTTATTTCACATGAGATCCTCAGGTTGTAACCCAAAATTTCTCATTGCTAGAGAATAATTTATTATGTTAGTTCCGTGATAAAATTTTAAAATATAGAATTTTTACACTTCCTCTGCACATTCAGTACTATAAGTATATATGTATATGTATGTATGTATATATGTATATATGTATGTATATATTTATATATGCATTTATATATATGTATATGTTTATGTATGTGTGTATGTGTATATGTATGTATGTATATGGGTGTGTGTGTATGTATGTATGTATGTGTATGTATATATGTATCTATATGTGTATATATCCATATATATATATATGTATGTATGAGTATATCTATGTATGTATATGTGCATATACACATTCATATATGTATGTATGTGTATATCTCTATATATATGTGCATGTATATGTATACATGTTACACCAACAATATTAATCTCAATAATATATTTAATATTCATTAATTTGTGTTTCTATTATTACCTAATACGCCTATTTTTCTATTTTTTCTAGAGATTTTGGTTGTTTTTTGGTGTTTAGTAATCTACAATTTATAATTACAATAGGTCACAACTTTTACTAGAGTAGTCACACTACGACCATGTATGAAAGATTCTGGGCCTGCTGTAGGGTGTGACCATGACTAGGATGGCCATGCTATGACTATTATAGTTCCAAAGGAATCATAGCCATGATATTTGGAATTAGAACATGAAATTTATTTGGGTACTGGTACTTCTATTCAGCTGGGGGATTTCCATGAAATAATGTATGGAATCAAGACCACAACCTACCTTGGAAATACATTTAATTTTATGAAATTATTATAATTTATTTATCAAAATAAACCCCCTTCATGTTTTTATCTCTCATTTCATGAAACGCTTCTCCAAGTAGATACCTGATTTATTTATTCTCCCCTATCTTTGATTTTGAGCTCCATATCCTTGATTTCAAGTGGATTATTCAATGTTAGGTCCCTGTTATATTCTTAAACTCCTACTTTTTTTTTGTTTCTATTTAATTTTCCAGACATGTGTTTGTCTAGGTGACCTAGGGTACCAAAACATTAAAATTTTAATTTGGGGTTTCTTTTTAGGGATTCCTTGTATATTTCTAAGGACCTTATTTCCTTATTGTAGTGTATTTGAATCTTATCTAGTAGAATAAATGTGATTTCAATATGTTTCTCCACACATGAAATTCTAAATTTAAATCCATTTATTGTTTTACTATTTCCTTACCATGTTTTCCATGTTTTTAAGAAAATTTTATGGTTATATATTTATTTATGTCAAAATAAGTTGGTTTCAACCTAGTTACTATTTAGTGTGAGGGGAATTCCCCATGTTTATATTCTAAAAAACTATTTTTATATAAATCATGAACACATAATATTTATTTAAATGCTTGAAAGTCACTTTCCAAAAATTATTATTTAATAGGCATTCAATATTTTTATCCATTTATAAAGATAGTGACCATAGATTAAAGGTTTTTTCTTATAACTAATGTGGGGGGGGGGGTCGATTAGTCCATTCATAAGTTCTATGTGTTTCTTTTATTATTATAGTTTCTTGACAAAGATTATGTGGTTTGGTTTTCAAAGTGGTTCTAAAATCTTGGTTTTAAAAATTGATATTTTATAGGCCTATTTGGCACTTTATGGAACTGTTTTTGTAAAGTAAATAAACCCTTGATGTGTGCCCCTTTTTATTATTTATATAAAGTGTATGATATTTTCCTTGTTGTAGGAAATGCTTGATATATTTTTATTCTTGATGTGAAAGGGACTACTTTTATGAATAATGTTTGGAGGTGAGGGTTTTCTATAATTGTTTCTTCTTGTGTGTGTATATATGTCTGTTTGTGTACGTTACTCATTGTTTGATGACCTCTATCCTATCTCACTTCCATTTTTATATATCATGGGTAACCAAGAGTATATAGTTGGGATATCTAAGGTTAAACAATGTAATAGTTTATGATCACACTACGACTAGTGGCCCTAAGAATGGTGTTTACCCTA
This sequence comes from Viscum album, assembly GCA_963277665.1. Lineage (NCBI taxonomy): Eukaryota > Viridiplantae > Streptophyta > Magnoliopsida > Santalales > Viscaceae > Viscum > Viscum album. The sequence continues at coordinate 1,400,452,299 of OY728152.1, forward strand.
CTTTGGGTGTTTTTACCTCAGTACAAGTAGGGAAATGTTGGGTTATAGGGTGACTGAATCACATTCGGTGTGTTGAATAGATGGATTCCATTAATTATTGACCAATATTTTCCTCTGATCTCTTAGGTGTTCCCATGATTTTTAGTTTTTGATTATATTATGATGGGTGTGATTTTTTTGTTTCTTTGATGGTTTGTATAATATTATTTTGTATTGATCCTTTATCACAGTTGTTATGGAAGGTATTATTAGTGTTATTTCTATGTGTGTTTTATTTTAAAAACATAAATTCATATCCCATGTTTCAAATAAAAAGGGTTATAAAGGTTTAGACAATTCATCTATTTTTTTTATCCATGGTAATTTCAAAGTGTGGTTTTAAAATGATTTCCCACATAAGAACCTTAATTTTTCTTTAAAATTATAAAGGACTATATTTTTTTGAATGGTGTCTCTTTCATTTTTTAGTTGAATGGTTTTAATGATGGTAAACTGTTATTGAATTTTCAATAAAGAGGGAAAATATTAAATTTATATTTGTATTTAAAACTTTCATGAAATGAATTGATTTTTAAAAGTTATGTATGAGGTGTGGGGAGGGTACCTACTGGGTTTTGTGCTCACATTTATCATACTATAGGTTTAGAATGGGTTCTTCTTGGAGGTTTTTTTTGGTTTTTGTATTCCACTTCAAGTATATTGGAGACAATAAGTGAATATTCTTCACTTGAAGCATATAAATGGGTAGATGTAGCTTTATTTTTTTTTGAGAATTTCATTCTTTTAATGTACCATGCCATGTTAACACTTCCTGAAAAGAATTATTTTTCTATTTATGTTGGAGTTGTGTTAAAGATTTGGTTTTTAATGTTGGGATTGGATTTGGATTATTTTATTCATTTTCGTGGTTTATGAGTTATATTTTGTGTTGTGATATGTTTAGTAATGTTTTTTATGAAGCTACTTATTTGGTTTTACATGGAAGTCCAATGTATTGATGCACCATGTTGAAATTTGGATGTCCTAACACTAAGTATTAGCACGTGAGGATTGGTATTGCCTTTCAAGCCAAGTGGATGGTCGAGCCGAGTGACATTTTGGGTCATCTCATGCCGTTTTGTTATAATACATGTACATTTATGCCCATGTATGTGTATATGTATGTATATATATGCAAGTGAATGCATACAAGTGTGTATGTATTTGTGTTTTTCTGTCTGTATGTGTGTGTATATATGTATGTGTGTAAATACACATACATATATATGTATGTGTATGTATAAGTATACTTGTATGTGTATGAATATGTATGTGTATGTATGTTCTTGTGTATGTTTTTATATGTATGTATATTTATGTGTGTGTGTGTTTTGTTTGTATATGTATGTGTCTATCTGTATGTATGTGTATATATTCTTGTATGTCTATGTAAGTGTATTCTTATATGTTAGTGCATGTGTGTAAGTATGTGTATATTTATGTATGTGAATGTATGTAGGTATGTGCATGTAATTGAATCTATATAGAATTATTATTTATCCATTTTAATTAGTAATTTTACGCATATATTTTGTTTTTAAAAGTATTTTTTAATATTATTTATTTTTATTTTAATATATTCATTCATTTTTATTTTTTGTTGTTGTAATTTATGTAATTAATATTATTGATTTGTTTTCTTTCCTCCTTCATTGGAGTAGGTGGTTTGGGAGTGGTGGGGTGAGGGTCCACATCCCGGGGTCAAGCCTTAGGCTTTCCTTGTATTTTCATTTGTGGTTTATAATACACCTTGATTATTTATTCATTTTCTTTAATATTTTTAATTAATTTATTTTTTTTTTTTAATTTTGGTCATTTTTAATATTTACTCATTTAATATTATTTAGTCATTTCTAATACATATATATTTTTTTTAGAATTTATTAATATTTAATATTTATTGATACATTTTTATTTATACATATTTATTATTTTTAATATGATTTCAATTTGTATAATTAAAATCCACTCTTTATTATTTTAATATTTTTGTATTTAAATATTTATAAAATTATTATTTATTTATTTTTAATTAGTTGGGAGGGTGGATTTTCCTTCACTCCTGTAGAGGTGGGTGTTGTTAGTGTCAGATTTAGTGATGCCAACTCATGGCAGCAGTAGGATAGTGAGACATGAGCAGCGAAAGTGGTTAGTGAGACAGACAAGAAGGCTAGGGGTTGGTGTGATGATTTGTACAAGGGGTGCGATTTTCATTGCCTCTATTTCCCACATGAACATGTGAGTTAATTTTCACCCTGTGATTATACCATGTGTCCCAATTTCAGTGTAGGCGTTCGATTTAATGACCCTATTCCTGTATTTTTATCATTTTCCCACCCTCAAGAATTAGGGGTCCATTATCCTTAGAAATTAGGACCAAATCTCTCTCTAGATTTCAATTCACCATCTCTGGATTTGGATTTGGGGTCATTATCCTTTGATGGACATCAGTTAGTTCATCATTTCATCAAAATAGAGAAGAGATTTAGTGTTTCAGTCGGCTTTTAGAACGATGGTGCATTAATGTTTCAACTCATTCTTCAAAGACCGTCATTCTTCATTGCCAAAAAATGGATAAATTTAGGGTTTCAGGCATCTCAGATCAATGTAGACATACTATTCAACTACTAAAGATGAATTCTTCAAGTATTTACCCTATAAACTATTACTTATAGAAACAATGATATTTTTAGCAGGAAGATTCTATAGTTATAGTTTGCAATGTATACATTTTCCAAAAATACTTAGTGTTCATTTTTGTTACCCAACCAGAGACGATGAAAATTCTTGTTCAAAATGTGTATCATTACAAATTAAATAGTCTAAGTACTTGGATTCATTTATAAATTATTAGTGGATTTTCCATTGAATGTTTTCATTAGAATGTTAAGTTACATATCATTCTGTAAGTGTTGAGATTAGAGCACGTCATGAGAATTATAGATGTGGAAAGAAAGCATCCATAAATATATCAAATAATGAGAAAAATCAATATAGATTATTTTCCACCTATGAAAGTAATAAATGTAGTTTTTTTTCAAGTGGGTAGAACCACCAAATGGATTTGAAAGTCAGGCATTCAACAAAGATGATGTAATTGCTTTCCAATGTCAGTAAAAAATGGAACACTGGATAAATGTTCTTAAAAAATGTAATATAATGTTATGGAGATAAAGTTTCATGTTTATGGGATGAATATGAAGATTTTTGGTGTTTTTTTACTTTCATTGTTCTACTTATATTTATGGCTATTGTTTTAATAAAAATCTTGTAATTTTTAGAGTTTTGAATGTATAATGTAAAAACATTTTCTCATATTGAATTTTCCTAAATAGAAACTATTAATTCTCTCTATCCTTTTTACTTCTAATTTGTTAGATATGTGTTAACAATTTTAATTTCTATAAGGTGATTCTTCCTAAAAATACCCTACAATAGATTTCTAGAATCATTCTTGGAATCTTAACTATGAAATTATTCTGTAATTTCTTCCCATTATACAATCCTTCCAATTATAAAGATGCTAAAAATCCCCTTTAGGTTATTTTTAGGATCAGAATTGGAAATTTTTAGATGGGGATTATAGTTTAGCTGATTCCATTTTTTGAACCAGTGATAATGCATGGTAATTTTCAATGAATCTTGAAGTATGGTTTAGTATAAGGCCCAAATTGATGTATTAACATGTTTGTTAAGGTTTTTATCCTTATAATCCAACAAAATGTAATGACGCTAAAAATATTATGCAGGTGATTTTAGGCTTTAGAATTGGAAATATCCACTTGGGAATTGTAGTCTAGCTACTTCGCTTTATATATCCAGTTGTAGTGAACAATATTTGTCTTTTAATTTCTAACTCTATTATAGTTAAAGGCCCCAAACTGATGCAAAAATTTATTTTTAAAGTTTTTTGTACTTTTTATCCCAAAAAATTTGATGATACTATAAATCCCCAAAAGGAGATTTTCACCATTAAAAATGGATATTTGCACCTAAGGATTCGAGTGCATTCACTTTTCTTTGATGAACCACTGATAGTGCCCCACGATTTTATTTGATTTTGAAACTCTAGTATAGTGAAATGAACTAAATAATGTTAATTTTTTTGTTGAATTTGTTTTCACTGTAATTCAACAATATGAAATTATTCTACAAATCCCCTACAGGGGATTTGTAAAAGGTGACACATGATTTAGATATTTCTTTGATAAGGTTTTTTCCTTGTAATCCTACAAAATTTAATGATTCTAAAAATCTACTGGAGGGGGTTTATAGCATTAGAACTGGATATCTCTCTCTAGGGATTCAATTTTAGCCCTTTCCCTTTTAAGAACCACTCATAATGCATGGTAATTTTCTTTTTAGTTGAAACTATGGTATAGTGAAAGTCCCCACATGATGTAAAAAATTGTTTTTGAGGTTTCTGTTCCTATAATCTAACAACAGTAAATTAGGATTCAAATAAACTAGAGGGAATTTGCAACATCAAAACTGAAAATATCCACCCATAGATTCAAGTGAAAGCTCCTCCTATTGAATAAATAGTAATACTACCTAGTAGATATCTATAAAAATTGAACATTGGTATAATATAAAGCTTGAAATGATGTGATAATTTGTTTTTTAATGTAGTTATCCTTATAATCCAAGAAAATATAATGACGCTGCAATTCCCCAATAGGGGATTTTCCACTTCAGAAGTGGAAATCTCCACCTGGGGATTCTAGCCTAGCTTCTTTCCTTTGTAGATATATTGGTAGTGAATAATATTTGGATTTGAAGTTCCAACTTTGTTATAGTAAAATTCCCCAAAATAATTTTTTTTCTTTATAAGTTTTTTTACTTATAATCCAGCAATATTTGATGATGATGTAAATCCCATAGAGAGGATTTTAATGATTGGAACTTGCAATCTCCATCCAGGGACTCAATTATATCCACTTCCCTTTGAATAACCAATGATATTGCATAATATTTATCTATGCAGTTGTAATTTTTTTAAATAAAAAATTGCTTCTATGAGTTATGACTTTGGTATTTCTTATATACAGATCTATACGTGGAAACAAATTTCATGAAAAGAAAACTATATTATTTTTCAAACATGATACCTATTCCATGCTTATTAAATTAAATTCACACACTCAACACCAAAAACCATATGAAATAGTTGAATGAAACACATTTTTTGGAATTTTTTTAATATGATTATTAAGTATAAGGGATTCTATTCCGACACCAAGAGGTCTGACATGTTGTGATTCATATCTTACAATTTTATAGTATCCAAACAAGAAATTTCAACATTGGAGGACAAGAGGTTTAATTTCTTGATGAGGATATTCATAAAATATTTGGAATTAGTGGTTGAGATATCCCAATAAGTGAATCATATACTTACAAAATGAAAACATGAAATATCATGTGAAGAAGGTTTAGTAGATGGGGAAAGATGCTAACTCAGAATGAAATTAGAAATGCCATTACATAAGTCGTAGAAGGAAAGGATTTATTATACTATAATGAACCTGTAGCATTGTTATGACTTTACACATGTGTAACCTAATTTTTCCCTCAGAGTGGTAACTATATTGGATGGGGGTTTATCCACTTCATAGACAATGAGAATGGAATGAAATAGTTAGCATGGTCATAAGCTATTCATTGATATCTCATGTCATCTATATACTCCTCCCAAAAAAATCATGAGAATGTATATATCTTATTTGTATCATTTTTGGTAAGTTTAAAATATATTTTACTTGTCATAAAAATTCCAAACTGTTTATTCATGCACAAATTCTGATGCAAATCAATTTGTAGTATTTGTTTTCTGAGGTCAGAAAAATTATACAACCAAAGGGAAGTGGTCAAAAACTGGCTTTACAAAGTGGAACCTCAGTGAATTGAACTCCACATTTAAGAAGAAGTACTGAAATATAAGTTCCATTTCTTCTAAGTTATATAAAGGTTCACAAAAAATAGAAGAAATGATAAGACATTCTACTAAATAAGGCAATATAGTGGAAGAGATGCTGGTCCAAAAGCCAAAGATGACAAAGGTTTTATATAAAAAAAACAAGAAGATTGGACTATTGGAGATTTTGATAAATGAAAAAGTAATACCTCCACAAAGATAGACCATGGATCATGTGACAACATTAAGTCCATCTGAAGGAAAATTTGGGGTCAGTTCACCCATTGGAGTAGAATCTCAATCAAATAGTCAAGATGGAAAAACTTCTTTGACTTCTCCATATCAAGATGGCGTGTTCACCTAATATATTTAAAATATAAATAAGACACTTTAATTGATTAATATAGTGAAGTCCAAGATACAAAAGAAAAAACAACTAGACTTGACATGTGTCTACAACCTTGGACCAAGAAAGATACTGTGTCTAACCTCACCACCACAAATAGTTAATGCTCAAAATTCATATGTTGCTTTTATAATTCTTCAATGGTTGATGAAAATCAAAGCATTATAGTAAATTCCCTTTTTACTTTTTTCAAAATAATTAAAAAGGTACCTGATTTGTAATTTATGATTACATTAGTTTCTTTAAGTACCAGAATATAATATTTATCTCAAATTTATTTACCTACATTCCGATTATATGTACAAGTTGTATGTGTGAGATTCAAATGATAGAAATCAATGAGTATCGATGAAGGTATCTATAGAATTGATTTATAAGGGGATGAAATAAGGCTGTGTGATAGCTACACTAATTCTTTTAAATAATTTTTATAATGAGTTGTCTTAAAAATATTTTCACACTAGGATATTGATTCCTACTGTGAGATCATTAAAGAAATGTGTAATGAAGATGGGACTATAAATATTTTTACACTGAAAGCATTGTTAATTACAAGTTCCTGTATCATAAGTATGATATTGTTTAACTTTAAATATAGGTGATTATAAAAAATATTTATCAACTATGCACATTTTTCATTGTAGAGTATAATCAAGGGCTAGAATGAATCGTTGAGAAGAACCCTAATCAAAAACCCAATTTTAGAGTTTATGCAATCTAATCGATTCTTATTATACCCTATACATAAAACAAACTTGCATTGGACTTTAATTGTTTTAGATATAGAATAAAATGATTTTTAATACTTTAATTCAATGAAACCAAATTCAGGACTAAGGGGAAGAGATAGATATATAAAAGATTCCATTACAATGGAAAGAATCTCAGTTTTTTCAATTCATCTTGGTAGAGAACTATATAATATATATTGGTTTCTAACTAAAATAATTAATTCTATTTTTTATAAAGAATACATCAAGCAGTTGATTGAGAATTTCAAATAAAATGTGTAAAACTGTAAAATTTTAATTGATCTACAAGTTGAATAAACTCTGTAGTAGGCTTACACAAGTTTGGACTGTGGAATTATTTTTTATTATTTGATTGGGAGAGTAACATCTGGTTTTAACATATCCACTTCATTATCATAGACCAAAACAGATGAAATAAGGGTCTCAATGTTTTAGAAATCACTGAATCATCCAAGATTGAGTTGGATTGAGACTAACTTCAGTGCAAGGAGAAGCTTAGAAATGTCAAGCGATCGGTAGAAGGAAAGATAGAACTGGGGTAGGGTTTTGTAATAAACTTATAAACATGTGTTTCACTAATATATGTTTTGGTGAAGAATTCCATTTAGACAGTATTTTTTTTTAAATTTTAATAGAACTAAAATCAGACAATATCTTAATAGAATGAAGATTTTGTTAAAAATGAAAGATGACAACAAATGAATTACGTCATTAAACATGACCTCATAAATTTACTTTTGAATCAGCAATTTTTTTCCATAAAATTCAATCATCATAAAAAAGGTATTGAACATGTTTCCAAAAGACAAACAACTCCTTTTTGAGAGTCCTAGAGTTATTTGAAGTCTATCATGTAAGATATGAAAAAATTCAATAGTAAGTGTCCCCTATTTTGTAAATAGAAAAGACAAAAGAAATATAGACTATCTCCAATTTCTTCTGGATCAAATCTATTTCACATGACACTGTTACTAGTTTCATTTCCATTCAAGCTAGTTCTTTGAAACATTTTTCTATAATTAAATTCTTATCGGACATTTTACCAATAGGATCACCTTTACCAATGTCAAGTTTTTGATTTTTTTATCCATATATTTAAAATTTAATTTTATAGAATATATATCAAATCAATCCTCTTAAAAAATTTTAAAATATAGAAACATAATATTCCAACTGATTCTAATTTTCTGAAACAACACTTCATCATTATTGCATGCTGATTGTATAAAATCTTAAAATCTCTTTTAGACCGCAGCAAGCCAAAAAATATGAGTATGAGACTTAAATTCGATGATAATATTTATGAAAAATTTCCCCAACCAGTTGATATTCATTCTAAAATAGATTAATTTTTTTCGGAGTGTATGTATTTGTTGCTTGTCTAACCCATGGATGAAAAGAGAACTCAATTCATGGAATTTTTTACTAACTTTGGAAGTCAGAGTTTATTTCTTGTTATTTATAATTTTTAGCAACTTTCTAAAATTGCGTGAAAAAAATCACCAACACTCAATCTACGATGAATGAGATCTTTGAAGACTCAATCAAAATTTTCACTTAATTACGTGCTATGTATCTCCAATGTTAATGAATTCATCATAAATAAATGATCCCATTTTCTCCTAAAATTATATACATCATCAAGCCAAAATAACTTTCCATCACCAAATTTAATTTTATGAGCCATCTATTCTACCTCAAAATCGACCTCATTATGGTACTCAAGCATGCATTTCCTCAAAAAATGAAGGAAAATTTAACCATATTTCATCAAGATGAAAATGTGTTTTATGAAATTTTTGAGTAGATTTTATAAAAAAAGGTTATAATTATTATTGTTAAATACCTATAATATTGATTTTTCAATTGCAGTGATTAGTAAATAGAGTAAACAATCTCTTCATATTGTGCACCTCAAAAAATTTCCAAAATAACCGTGAAATAGAACTGATTATTTCATCATACAAAAATATTGCACAAAAAATTGTAGTTTCCCTAAAATGATTAAATCCTACAAAATTACTATATTTATAAATTGCCTATTTTTACTAAATTTCATATCTAAAACAACTACAACTTCAAATTGTTCAAAATCAAGCCTCATTTTTGGGTCAGCCAAAAAAATATTTATAATCTACTCATTCATGTCAAATTGAATGGCATATATAAATGAAGGTTTGTCTTGTAATTGTCTTTACAAATACTCCAACATGACTACCTCTCCCCCCACAATCAAATCCCTTTAACGTTTCAATAGAATAAACTTCATTTGGTCAACTTGGGTATAACCAAAGACATATTGACCACCGACAACAACCACTACCAAAGAGAAGGAATCAACTGGCATAATTCCTACCAAAGAATTAACTTCTAACTTAGCATCTTGAGATTAATTTACCTTACTATAGGATATCATAAAATGAAAAGAATCACCAAAATGCAATGAATTATTGTGAGCATCTATAAATAAATTACACAAATATTCCCCATAGGACAACATACTAATAGTCATATGGGCATGAAAACTTTTCCTTGTCTATGTACAAAAAATTTTCACAAATAATTTATTCTTATCATTTTTTTTATTTTTTTCATTACTACAGGTATAAAGAAATAATGTAATTCTTGTTTTGTACTTATTACTATTATTTTAATTTTATTGATGCACACTAAAAACGATTATTTAGGCATAATGAAGATAAAATGTATGAGCGTTACCAAGATCATTGAAATTCATTCCTAGTTTAGGTTCCCAATTATTGAAACAAAATATAATGCCCTCTGCATCATTACCATGTTGAGACAGTGTTGGAACCTAAATTTTAACGATGAACAACTAGTTATAAATCTTCCACTATAGATCCAATCAATAGATATGCAATTCAAGTGACTCAGCGGATCATTAATCCAACTATTTTCATTTTTCCATCTTTAATTATTTCTTTGAAATAATGTTGATGGTATTAAAAAATTTAATTCAAGAGACTCAGCAGATCTGCTGCCACATTGTGAGGGGGAACATATCACAATTTCATGGTACAAATTAACCCACCTGTTTACGTGGGAAATGGATATGATGTTAATCCCAAGTGAAGGTAGGGTGTTGGTGGCATGCATAGGTGGGGGGGGGGGGGGAGTGGTGTAGGGAGATGATGGGCCGACAGAGCACGAAGTCTATGAGGCTGCACACATTGGCGGTGGTAGGTCCCTTACTGCACAAAAAAATTAATATATATATATATATATATTAAGGATCTTTGATCAATGTAATAATCTTGGACCATTGGGCATATGGGACACTACTTGTATTGGGCCACTAGGCCTTCGGGCAATGTAATGGGTTAACTCTCAACCCATTTAAAATAATGGATTCATTCCCTTAATAAAAAAGGGGCTTGACCCCAGACTATTTCAATAATCTATATAGTTAATATTATTTATTAATTTTAGCATTTATTCCTTTTTGTTAATATTTATTTATACATTTTATTTTATTAATATTTAATATTTATAATGTTTATAAATTATATAATCAACATTTACTTATTTTTAATATTTATTCATTATTATTTTATTATTTTTATATTTAAATATTTATAAAATTATTATTCATTAAATTTTAATTAGTAATTTATTTTAACTCTTTTGTCTTTAAATTTAATTTTTAATATTTTTTCATTTTTATTTTAATATTTTTTTCATTTTTTGTACTTTATGTAATAAATTCTATTTATTTAGTTTAAATATTTATTAATTTTATTTTTTTTAATTTTTTTTAAATTTTTTTAATTTATTTTTACACTTATTTATTAAATTATCATATTTTTATATGTTTTTAATTTATATAATTAATATTTATTAATTTTTTGGATATTTTTGTATTTAAATCCTTGTAAAATTATTATATATTATTTTTAAATTAGTTGTTTATTTTAAATCATTTTTATTTAATTAATATATTTTTTAATTTATATAATTTATATATTTCATTTTAGTATATTTATAATTTTTATAATTAATATTATATATTTATATATTTTTATTGATTTTTAATTTATATGTTTATTCATTTATATTTTAAAAGGGAAAAAGCTTACGCATTAGGGAAAAATATTATGCATTAACTAATAATCTTATATATTAGTTATTTATCAATGATATTTTGAGCATTGATAAAGCATGTCATTATCTGTTCTAAAAAAGTGCTGATAAGTGTGGTTTTATCAACATTTTCTCAATGATGATAGAGCTATTTCTTTATATGATTATGGTTGGAGAGGTCGACTCTAGATGAACACACAAAATTCCCAAATCAGAGCGAGAGACATCCTAGTTCAATTCCTCAATCCTTCACAGATGTGGTTGCAGGGAGAGCAATAGAGATTTCAAGACCTTTCCCAAATGATGTCGTGACTCCTAATCTTCAAGGAAACCCTAAGCAGTTTCTCCACCATGGAAAACTAGTGATTTCTTTCTCAACAACTAAGGTAAACCTTCTTGTATCGGATATTCACTTTGTTGTTGTTGGGAAATTTCTTAATCGAAGACCTTCATTGAAATTCTTAAGAACCTCCCTTGAAAACAACTACTTTTTTGGATTTTTTATTTTCCTTATGAATTCCCCCAATGTTGTATTTCATTTTTCTTAGGAGGAGGACTATTATCGAATTTGGGCAAAACATACATGGTTTTTTGGGTTCTATTACATAAAAGTGATTAAATGGACCCCCGAATTTGATCCCTTTTTTAAATCTCCCATAGTTCTGATATGGATTGGTTTTCCCATGCTTTCGTTGCATTTATTTAAAAAATCTTCTTTATTTCTGATTTCTAAGCTTATTAGTAATCCTTTGAAATTGGACGTGGAAATGAGGACTCTAAAGAGGACTTATGTTGCTAAAATTTGTATGGAAATTGATGTATCTTAGGACCTACCCTCTCACATATGAATCTAGAATAGTGATTCTGGATTCTCTCAAGAGTTGTTTTTTGATATGGTTCCATATTACTATCATTTCATCTATAATCTTGAACACGATTCAAAACTTTATGGCCCAAAGACTATTCACTTTGAGCCTAAGAAATCCACTTGGATTGAAAAAGTAAGAAAAATGTTGGATTAGATGGGGCTAATATTAGTTACAGATTTAATACTAGCCCATCCAAATTTTCCAACAAAGGGAAACAGACTGATGTGAATAGGGAGAATTTTATTAATAATGATCAGTATTTTGAGTCTAATGGTATGTTAGGATTTGTTAATGCCATACTTACCACCAAAAATGCTATAAAAGTCCCCATTTATATGATGGAAGATCAAGTGAAATTTTATTTTTCTAATTACTCAAGGGACAATGATCAAGGGAACCTCTCTGATTCTAATGATTCGTTTTAGGAGGACGATGAACAACTGAGCCAAATTGGGGAAGCAAATCTATTATCAAGTGATAGGAAAGGGAAACAATTGATGGTGGATCCTAATAGATACATTACCACAAATAAAAATAAAACTAAGAAATATAGATAATATTCTAACATTGAAATAATAATAGTCACAAGTTCCCTTCAAGCCTCTAGGATGGATTCTAATATTCCTAAACAAATGGGAGAACCTGTTGAAACCTCTGGTTTAGTGGAGGAGGAATATGATAGGGATAAGGATCCTATGTAAAGAGATTAATACTTGATTTAGGATGAGGTGAGTGATGTAATTCGTGCATGGATGGATGAACATGATAAATTATCACACAAAAAATATGTTAATAGGGTCATTTATTCTGACATGTATATTGAAACTAGAAAATGTATGTTCATAAGGATAGTTGATGAATTTCAGAAGAATATTGATTTTAACTTTAGAGACATACCCTATGAATGAATTTTTTTCTGGTTTATGGTTTTCTTGGCTGGAGATCCTGGATTTGTTTGAGGCATGATTTAGTTCTATTGACCCTTGGGGGTGGTTGGTCTTTCCTAGTTAGGTGCCTTTTTCTACTTTGAGGTGTTTACCAGAGCAACCTGGAACTGTTCTGGGTTTACTGATCAATTTTTTAAAGTTCAGGTGTTTCTTTTTAGTGCTATATTGCATTCTCCAGATTCAACTTGTTCTTTTTTTGAATTGATTGGATTGATCTTGATTCTCCTTTTCTTAGTGTTTCTTATCTAGATTTTGGTGTTCATTGATTTTATGCTAAAGATTGTTTGGGATCCTCTACCATGCCTGATATCCTGACAAGAGCGGATTGAAACTGTTCTTTTTTTGTTATTTGATCTTGTGTGGTTACAACTCTATAGGATTGGATGGAAATTCTCCAACCCTCTTTGAACAATGAAATTTGTGTCCATGAAATGATTTTGCAACTGAACCTGTCTAGGGACACATGGTTTTAATGCTTATGCCTCTTCTATTACAGGTAATCATGGTTTTGTTGAGACATTGGTTGTGGTTTCTTTCTTTGGGAAAGATTTTTTAATTTTAATCGAATCAATGAATATACTGGGGATGGGAGGTCAGCTGCATCAGTTCTTTCCTGGGAGTTTCTTCTCTTACTTATTCTACGCTTTCTTTTAGCAGAGTCTTCACTAATTAGACTCCATTAGTTTACTTATTTTATTTTAATTCTTGGTTATTTTCCCCTAAATTATTGCTGGTGTAATATCTTTACACCTCTTGTCTATATTTTTACGTTTTCCTTTAATAAATATCCCGGGGGCATGAATTGGGTGACCATTTCATGTCACCTCTTTTCTGAAAAAATATATTCCTTTATCTGTGCTCAGAAAACATTGGTAAAATATTTCTTTATTAGTGCTTATCCTTTTTGAACTGATAAATGTCACTTTTATCAGTACTAATAAAACCCTTATTCTATTTTAAAATAAACCTAACTGACTATTCCTCCCCTCTTCAATTTGTTCCAGATCTCAAGGTACCTAAACTCTACATGTGATGACCCACATTTATAGTATATAACTCTTTAAATTAATATAATGTATAAAATCTTGTTTCAGACACAACACCAAACTAAAATGATCTGTGACATATTAGATAAAAAAATTATGATAAGAATAAAACCAATAGTATATAAAAAGTTATTAATCAATTATAATTGAATACAAAATAGGATTAAGAACACTTATAACTTAAACAATTCATTTTCAATAAAAGAAGTTTTTTTTATATATATTTTTTATTTAGAAACAAAATGTATAAATTATAAAATTTGAATTTTGTAAAATTAAATACATTATAGAATTAATAATTAATAATATATCTTATGATGAATTTTTTATACTTTTCAAAAATAATTAATTTTTAGGTGAATAAGGAAAAATATAGTTTTTACCAAATCTATAAATTTTATGATTTTATTATTATATAATTAAGACCTATACTTTTATAAGAAATTTTAATTTATTAGAGTTTTATTTATTGAGTAAAATTATTTATTTTTAAAAAATGTTTTAATACTAGGGAAATTATGTTCAACATGTTAGAACATATATAACATTCCATTCTAATCTAAAAATTGTTTTTGGTCTTTTTTTATTAAATATTTTAATAGTAATATTCAACCTTTTCTTTCTTTAGAATCCAAAAAACCATTATTTTATTTATAATAAATAAATTTATTTTTTTTAAAATAAAAAAAATTCTAAATTAATCCTACACATAACATTTAAGCTTAAAATTCACATTTTCTAAAAAAATGGATTTTACTCTTGATGTGTGAAAAGAGTAAAATTAATTTTTATAACACATTGAATGTTTATTTGATAAAATAATTTTAATATTTGAAATTAAAATTTCCAAATTAGTAAATAATGTTAATTTCAATTTTGGTCATTAAAATTAATTACCAATGTTAAGAATTAATTATCACGATAAAAGGTTAATTATGGTAAAATTTAAAAACTAAGGATAATGGCCCTAAATCACTCAATATTTCCTCCAAATTAATGGTGTAGAATATTATACACCTAGATCCATTCTAAATCCATTATTTTCCACTTTAGGTGGCATCGACCCTTGAATAGTGTCATGCCATTATTGAAAAATAATGGGTATTCAAAAAAGTTCACTTTTTTTCACTTATAAAAGGATCACATTTACACCACTTTAGGCCACACCTATTCCTTAAAATTTATTCCTAATAATTTTCCATTTTATTTCCCCTTGAACCCTATCCCACTTTCTTGAACTCTTGAGTCCTTAAAATTTTCCAAACCCCATCAAAATCAAGGAGGTTTCTATTAGAAGATTAATTTCTTTAATGTAAGTTTCTTGCTTTTATTTAGTTTTTCTTCTAGAATTTATTCTTTTACAAACCAGAAAATCTATTATAATATAATTTATATAGTATTATTACTATGCTAAAATATTTTGATATTAATGGAATAACCATTATTTATTCCTCCCTATCCAATTAGAAAAAAATGTCAATCGTGCATACATGCGGACTACCACCTCCATGAAATAATGATTCTTTATTTTTCTTTTAGATTTTAATTATTAATCCAAGAAACATAAAATTAAATTAAAAAAATTAAAAAAATCTAAATAATATCATTATGCTTCTATAATAACAATATTATGTAAAAATAAACAATTTCTTAAACATACTCACCCATCGAATTATAATATTTTCCTGTTTAAATCAGTTTAACCACCAAAATGAACAATTATATAAAACATTATAATACATGAATATGGAAATATAACTAATGGTTTTATTAGATACTAATTTTTTACTATTTCTTGGGTTATGGCTCTATAATAATCATATAACTATTTAACCCATTATTAATAAACCATCATTTTTTTGTTAAGAATTACAAAAAATTAGATTTTCACAGATTTTATTTTCACATAAAGTAACAAAAAATATCATGGAATGAGATAGGAAATTTATAAATAAATGTAATATATATATTCTAGTAACTTAAATTAACTAGGAATGATAAAATTAGTATCAATTAATGGGTATCAATATCAACATTATAAAATGTGCACTAAATAATAAAAATTACAAACACCCGATGATATAGATAAGCAATAATTAACTAATATATTTTACCTAAATTATTATAAGTGAAGTATATAAATGGAAATATGTTTTAAAAAAATTTCTTAAATAGGTAATTACTATTTTTATATTTTTTTATCAGAGGTTAGAGTGTGATCTATTAAGCGGGAATTCATTGTAAAGGTTTCATCGACTCAATTTCTAACTCTTTGGGTCATAGGAATTACTAATTGAACGTGATCTTCATTGTTACCGTGATTTTAAATTTCCCATTTTAACATGATATTCTTATTTTTGTTCTCCTGAAATTACCTCTTTTCATCAATAAAATATTCTTAAATGAATTACCTTCTCAAAAAAGTGTAACATTGGTAAGAATAACTCTTGTTCTTACCAATAGATATTTCTCTTCCGTGTCCTTTTTTTTGTTATAAAAAATATATTATTTAATGAAATCCCAATATGCTTTTTATTTTTTATTTATCTTATTTGGGTTTACCAATTTTATAA
The DNA here is from genome assembly GCA_963277665.1 of Viscum album. Lineage (NCBI taxonomy): Eukaryota > Viridiplantae > Streptophyta > Magnoliopsida > Santalales > Viscaceae > Viscum > Viscum album. Next base: position 1,400,468,949 of record OY728152.1, read on the forward strand.
AAAAAATATTTCAATTTTTCTTTGATGTGGGTTTCCCTTAAATGACACCTAAAGTGCAATAATGACATTTCTTTTCACGTTAAAAATAATATTTTCCACTCTGAAGTTAATAACCCTACCTTTGTTTCCTCTTAAGGATCCAATTTTTGGAATAATTTTAATTATTTTTTCTATGTTTTTCCTCCTCAAAATATATTTGATGAAATATATATCTTTTAATTTTAATTTAATGCTTAAAAGGATTTTGTGAACACTTTTCTATTTACACCATTATTTTCATTTAAGGATTTCTCTCATAAAAAAAGGTTTTGATCAATCCCTATATTCTATTATGATTTTATTGAATTTATAAATAATATTTTCGACGTACAAAAATTTATTAAGTTTATTCCATGTGATTGTTTATGATAAGATTATGAAACCCATTCTATTTTCATGGATTTTTTTTGATATGGTGATTATTGATTTTTAAGATCTTAAAAAATGAAGTATGATAGAATTATAAAGGGATTATTATTTTAAATTTTATATACATAATATATATATTATTTTTAAAATATGTTCACATGAAATTTTAATAAAAAACATAAATATTTTGATGTTTCAGAACCAAAAAATATGAAAGTAAAAAGAATATTACGTGATAAATAAGTTCAATTTACATAGATGCGATGGTATCTATTATAAACGTATTTTTTTTCTTGATCGATTAAAAATGATTGATAAATCAAGCAATGAAAACATATACCTACATGTTTTTATCTACTTTAGATCTATGTGTATGAAAACGTGGTCAAATTATTTAATATTCAAAAAATATAAAGAAAAGAAAAAACAAAAAACATATAATACATAGTACTCATGAATCCTTATCCCTGTGGTAATCATGGTCCTTGAAGTCACTGAGGTTCTGAGTTTGAGTCTTGTTGTAGTCAGAAATTTACATAAGTTTTTACAAGGGGGGATGAAACCTTTGGGTATCTTGATGCATGAGTTGGGGTGTGTGAGTTTAACTCGGAAGTGTTGGGATCACCCTCCTCCCCCAGATGGGGGGGGGGGGGGTGCATAGTGAGAAGTGTTAGGGGATCAAACCGTGTGTTATGGTATTCAAAATCTAATTAGTTTTAGGTTTTGGATGAGGTAATTTCAACATCTCACAATTTAACTGCTTGATAGTACAAGGAAACATGTGGAGTATAGTTTTACCCAACCTCGTCACCAGTCACATTTGAGATTAGGGGTCTTTTACCTTCTTTTGTGGGGGAACGACTATATTAGGAAGTGAATAACTTTTTTGGTAAGGTTAGAGTTTTTTTCCAAAAAGAAAAATCATGAAACATAGATCATCAAATACAAGAAAAAAATAATAAGGGAAAGTTAAACCATTTATGATGAAGTTTTTGTATCGTCATGAGTTAGTGATGAAATCTATCTTGAAGAAGATTTTACAATAATGGAAGTTATTGGAATTTGTTTTTTTGATCTTTATTATTTTATTTCATAATTTTTTTTATAATTATAAATACCTCATTTATTCCATCTAATATTATTTATGTTGGGGACAATGTTGAGGTGTACTCCCCCAAGAAACAACCAATGATCCACATATATGAAATTAGATTCAACTACATATTTGAAGTAAAAAATGTTATCTTGATTACAATGATTCCATATAGAAATAAACTAATAAATGCGATGATTCAAGATAACTTTGAATTGTAGTATATATAAAAAACGAAAATAAAAAAAAGAATAATAAAGCAGTAAATAAGGACACATGATTTAATGTAATTTGCTCTGTTTTGGACCTACATGCTTGGTAAGATCCCCAACCACACACACATGTTTTATTAAGCTCAAACAAAATTAATATATGATACAATCCTAAAACATCAAAAATTGGATACTGAAAAAATAATAGGATATAAATATTTTAAATGAAAGATCTAAGTGGAGGAAACATATAAGGTCATTTAGTTTAAATATTTATGACTGTCCTATTATCTCTATGATTCATTGAAGATACCTTTCTAGGACTATACATGTAAACCACTTTGTGCTTCTTGTATCTCTCCACCAGAGCTTTTGGATGAAGGAAATGGTTTCACTTCTTCACCATGAATCATCATCAGTAATCTCCACCATAAATGCAAATCTAGTGATGCACAAGGAGGATAACATGCACGAGGATCCAGTTTCTTATGAGGTAGGAGTCTCTTGGAGAAAATATGGTTTCACTAATGAAACAAGTGAAAAATATGGAGGAGTAAGGCTTAATAAATGAATTGAAATGGTGGGGTTCATGTATGATCAAATCCCTTGACACACCACATGCAGTCGAAATGACATAGAAATATCAAGGGATTCTGTAACAACCCAAACTTTTATTAATGAAAATTCATCTTGATCTAGTTAAATTAATTATTATGTAAAATGGTTATATAACATATAAAATTACATGGTTTTATGTTTTTGGATTTTAAAATACCATTAAGAATTTTTACAGTTGCTAATATAGCCGTTGAACAGTGATCACATGATTAGTATAAATATAGGGCTTTAAAAAATCCAATTTACTTAGAAAAAAGAAGCAATGGCATCATAGAACATAATTTATCTAGACGAATCCCATTAGTTAGAGCTTGTAAAGGGGGTGGAATCACTAGGAATCTCTCTTGACCAATCCCAATCCAAGCTTCAACGCATTAAGCTCAAATAGAACCTCCTATGAGAAAAGTTCAAGTTGATAGAGATTACCACTCGAGCGATGTTATCTGAGCCGCCCCAAGAATCTGTCACCATCGCACACCTTACCTTAAGGTCATATGAGGGTTTTATAAGGGTTTATGTAATAAGACCCCAACACTATGATTATGTGTATTATTTTTATACATAATAAATAATATACATTCATTTTATTAGTGTTACTTTGTAAATATTTTTTAAAGCACACGTAGTATTTTTTAGTTAATATTCAATTAAGAAATATATTTTGATGAATTAATGGATTTTTTAATTAAATAATATTTTAATAATGTATTATTAATAAATTACGTTTTATTAAATATAAATGACCACATAATTTTGATGAATATAATTGAAATTTTTATTATGGTTTGAAATACATTTTTGTCAAAACCCATGAATTTTCTATAAATGTCAGTTTTTTATTTTAAAAGTAAAAATTCACATTTTCAGAAAATTATTTAGATAAAATTAATATTATTTTTGGAATCAGGACATCGAAATTATCCAATAGTTAATTTTTCATAATTTTCTGAGAGAGTCGAATTTTTGGGTAAAAATTAAATACCGTTTAAATATATAATGTGTTTTATGAAATAATAATGACCCAATAGTGATGTTATAAAATAGTATAAAAGGGATTTTTGGAAAAAATATGTTTTAAGTTTAAAATAATGTGATTTTAGGCTTGTTTTATTTATTTTACAAAGCTTTAGTGGAACCTCCAAGACTTATAAATCATTTTAACTTGTAAAATGATTTCCTTGAGAATGTGAATCAAATCCACATAAGCAAGGATAATATTTTAAAAATTCAGGGCATTAGACTAATAAAATAATTTTTTCCACTCTCCTTTGGAAAAAACCATGTGGAAACACCATGGTTTGGTTTGTGAGTTTGATTAGTTTAATGTGTGGTTTCCAAAACCTAAATAATAAAGAATTCCCTCTCTTTTCCTATATAAACCCACCCAAGCTGCCACTTCCTCTTCAATAAAAACTTTTGGAGCTTAAAACAACCATGAAATAATCTCTCTATAATCCTCCTAAGGATCCCAAACCTCCCAATAAGTCTCTCTCAATCCCCTTCCAACCCTCTGGGATCACACTTCCAAGTAAGTGATTTCTTCCTCTCTCATTTTTTGTCCAAGTTTCTTTTTGTTGATATACCATTTTAGTTTCAATTAAAAATATTGGGTTATGATTTTATACCTCCCCTATAATTCCCTCCTTAAATTTTAATGATTAGATACCCCTTTATCTCTCATTAATGCCTCCCATTTACACACGTTACTGTGTTGAAATTCCATAAGGGATTTCTCTCTCCTAATTTACATTAAAGCAATTATTTTGTTTTATGAATCTAAATTCTATTAAATAAGTTTGGACTTGTATCTATATAACCCCCTTAAGTTCCATTTCAAGTACATATTATGAGACACCCCTTTCTCTCTCATCAATAATTTTTTGAATTCTTATGTCATGCCGTTATGCTGCTGAAATTGCACCGTGATTTTCCAAGGCAAAGTCATTGTATAGTGAATACCATGCCCATTTCTCTACCAAGGGTATTCACATTTATGCATATTTACTTAATGATTATAGAGTTTCATGTATGAATTCCTCATTCCTTTATCGGGTAATAAATGATTATGTATAATAAATCCATGTTGTATGATCCATATGGTACACTTATGCATGAAATGAAATGATTAAGAAGGGTGCACCTTAATAGCGCTCCAATGCATTGGGTAAAGATTAGTATTATGATACCTCAAGTGAAATTAGATTTTAATCATGAAAATTTATGTTCAATGAGGTTTTACTCATTCTCCATGTTCAATGACCCTTGGCTCAGGCTAATATCATGTTAAGTGCTGTTTCCACATTTCCATGTTATGAAAATCTTGCTATATCATGCCTTTATGTTCATGTTTCTATTATGATCCATTGATTTGTCTATTTCCTAACATGTACTATATTCTTCATGTTATTGCTTCTTTTCTCACTTACTCAGCTTTATAGCTCACCCTTTTCTTTATGCATGTACTCAGGTTGTCCCATGCAATACTATGTATGGAGAAATGTGTGTGGTCATGTAAAAGTGTTTTTCAATAAAGATGTGTTTTTTATGTTTTACATTGTTATATAATGTTACTAAGCCCCAAATTAACTAGACCCGTTGATCTTATATGTTGAATCAAGTGAATATTTTACGTAATAAATTATGTTTAAGTGTGAAATAAAGAGTATGGTTATTATAGTTGGTATCAGAGGATAAGTTTAGTTATTTTTGGGATTAGGATTAGAAAACCCTAGTGAAAGCCTTAGGGATAAGACTAAGTATAATAAAACCATCAATAAACTTTGGTCAGTATTGAGTAAGTGGTTTATCAATAAAATACATCCCTATCTTGATATAATCAAGTAGAGGTGGATCTAGCACATATGTATCTAGGGGTAAAACCCGAAAACACTACTTTGTCAGACTTGAACAGGAAATGATGCATGACAACGGGTCTTGATACACTCTTGGTTATGACACTCCTATGGGATATGATTTGGTAAATTCATAAGCTTAGTATGAACCGTTATTAAGGGAATTAAAAAAATACCTCTAAGAATATATGTTGGGAATTAGATCATGGATAACATATATTAAATCCTATAAATTCATAAGTTGAGGAAATAAAAGTAATTTATAAGTCATCGTTTTTGTATTTGGATTAACCCCTATGTGTTACCCCTAAATTTCCTTTTATTTTGGCCAATGGATGGTAATAGGAGGACTTTGTATAATAACTGATACAAAGATCAATGTGATGATTGTTCTAATGATATTCCCAATCTGATGGGAGTTGGAGTCATGAACTTTGTTATGATACTCTCTCAGAAAAATAAAGTTTTTTATATATACATGGATCAAGAGGAATGTTCAACACCCCTAATAAAGAAAAAGTCACAATCGAGAGCTTCATGAGACAAAGACCACCTACTTTTAATGGGTCATCTGATCCCTCAATTTTTAAACAATGGATCAACTCCATTGAAGGATATTCTTCATCCTTCAATTTTATGAAAAAGAGAAGGTTCTCATGAATGATTATTGAATAGAGGGTGAAGCTGATCAATGGTGGAAATTGATCAAAAATAAGAATCCTGAGGAGGAGATCGAGGTATTGGAATAGAAATATTCCTGAAAAATATTTTTTGATAAATATTTTCCTCACACCCTCTGACTTAAGATGGAAAGTGATATACTTGACCTTAATAAAAAAGACGAAAAATCCATCAGAGCATATGGGGGAAACTTCACATGGCTTGCATGATATGCCTCCAACTTTTTTGTTTCCTCCGAGTGGAAGGTTGACCACTTCTTTGGTGGGCTAATACCTAGCCTATAGAAAGCCCTAGAGATCTTGGACTTTGAGAGCTATGACTAAATTGTCCGATGTGCCCTCAAAGTCTAAATAGAGATAGGAGAATCTCAAGGGTATCATGAGGATAATAATAAGAAAGTAGAATTTAATTTTGGCAGTCCGATGGAAAAATCCAATGGTGAAAATAAAATCCAGCACCCCATTTTCCAAAGTTGTGGAAAGAAGCACCCAAGAAATTGCCTGAAGGGGATGAGGAAATACTTTAGGTGTGGAAGAGAAGGGAACCTGAACATTAATTAAAGACAAGAAAAATCCAAGGCTGCGATAGAGGAGAGGAACACTCCATTTGACCCTCAACACGTTTTTCATTGCTTCAACTGCAAGGAACCAGTGAACTTTGCAAACCAGTTACCTAAGCCAAGGGTTTTCTGAGGCAACTAACAAACTCCAAGGTAGAAAGGGAGATATTTTACCATCACTACCACCTAAGTGAACCCCAACAATGAAGTGGTGATAGGTATGCTAGTTATTCATTCAATAATAGTGAATTTACTTTTGGATTATGTATCTATGCATTCTTTTATATCCCAAAATCTTAGTAGAACAATCCCAACACCACAAAAAATTATGGAAGTAAAGATGTTGGTGAGAACAACAATTGGGGAAATCATTACATCCCAAGAATATAACTACTCCCCTATCATAATTTTTGGTTTGAACTTCCCAACAAACCTCATTATACTCCCTTTGGTTGAATTTGATGAAATTATTGGCATGGATTGGCTTTTTCATATATAGAGCCAAAATAAATTACCATAAGAGGGAAATCACTGTCCATATGGAGAATCGACCCCCAATTCTATACAAGTGAAAGGAGGAAGATGAATCTTATTTAGTACCATCATCTCAAGTGTGTATATTACCACCCTATGAGTATGCATATATTTTTCAGATCATTGAGGCCAAGGAATCAACCATCCTTGAAGACATGCCTATTGTGAGGGAATTCGCTAAAGTGTTTCCCAAGGAATTTTCTGGTCTTCCTCTTAGAAGAGATGCTGAATTCTCAATTGATCCTATAACTGGGGTGTTTCCAATATCCAAGACTCTATATAGAATGTCTATTATGGGGATTGAGGAGCTGAAGAAAAAACTACAAGAGAATCTGGATAAAGGGTTTATACACCCAAGTACTTCACCATGGGGTGAACCGGTCCTCTTTGTCAAGAAGAAGGATGATTCAATGCGCCTTTGCATTGATTATTTTGAACTAAAAAAATAACTATAAAGAACAAGTATTTTCTGCCCCGAATTGATGACTTGTTTGATCAGCTATGTGGATCACAATACTTCTCCGAGGTCGATTTTCGGTTGGCATATTACCAAGTAAGGGTGAAGAAGGAGGATATCCCAAAGACTACTTTTTGTATAAGATACAGGAACTATGAATTGATAGTAATGGATTTAGGACCCACTAAAACTCCAAATATCTTTATGTACTTTACGAATAGAGTCTTTAGATATTACCTTGAAAAATTTGTGGTGGTCTATATAGAAAATATTCTAATATAATCCAAAACCAAGATGGAGCATGAGGAGCATCTAAGCACTGTACTAGAGACCTTGTTAAAGAATAATATCTTTGAAAATTATAGAAACTATAAGTTATGGTTGAAGGGGGTATAATTATTGGGTCATATCATCACAAGCAATGGGATATCTATGGATCTCTCAAAGATAGTTGCAATTGAGGGATGGTTGAGGATAACATCGATAACAGATACCCATAGCTTCCTGGGGTTAGCTGGATATTATAACTGATTTGTGAGAAATTTCTCATTATTGTCCAACCCTCTTACCAAGCTAACTCGGAAGGGAGTAAAGTTTTCTTGGAGTGATGAATACAAAGATAGCTTCAAGGAGTTGAAAAAGAGGCTTATCATTGCACCCATACTCACATTACCAACAAGTGGAGAACTTTTTGTGGAATTTAGTGAACATTTGAATAGGGGTCCGGTATGTGTGTTGATGCAAAATGACAAAGTCATTGCCTATGATTCAAGGAAAATGAAAGTTCATGAGAAAAAATATCCAACACATGATATGGAGTTGGCTGCAGTAATCTTCACTTTAAAAATTTGGTGAAATTACCTCTTTAGAGAGAAGTGAGAAATATATATATGGATCACAAAAGCCTCAAGTATATATTCACACAGAAAGATTTGAACATGATCCAACAAAGAGGGTTTGAGATGATCAAAGACTATGACTGCTCAATCTAGCACCATGCTGGGAAAGAGAACAAGGTGGCAGATGATCTAAGTAGGAAGAACCCAACAATTCTATCATTAATGCGAATTGAAAATGATCCATCTTCTTAGATTTTATGAATATGGACATGGTAATCATAAATAAGGTAACATCATCAATCATTTCAAAAATTATTTCTCAACCTTATATTTTGTAAAAGTTAAAGGATGCTCAAAAGGATGATGTGGGAATTCAAAAGAAAGTGGAAACTATCAGAAAAGTTAAATCGTCAAAGTTAAATGTTAATGAAGAAGGAATTGTCAGATTTGGGTCAAGACTATGTGTTACATCAAATTCAGAGTTAAATAAAGAACTTTTGGATGATGCACGTAGCTCAAATTTCTCCATTAACCCAAGAAACACAAAGATGTATCAAGATATACAAGAGCTTTATTAGTGGGATAACATGAAGAAGAAGATTGCTGAATATACATCAAAGTGCCTAGTATGTCAGCAAGTGAAGGATAAGAGGCAAAAGTCGAAAGGGATGATGAAACCATTACCCAAACCATTATGGAAATGGGAAAACATCACCATGTACTTTGTCATTGGACTTTCAAAGACATCCAAAGGAAACAATGCTATCTGAGTTGTTTTGGATCTTCTTACAAAGACTTTACACTTCATTGAAATTCAGAAGGATTTTTCATTGGATCAACTGGCACAAATATGCATTAGATATGTGGTAAGGATGCATGGAGTACCACTATTGATTGTATTCGATTGAGATCCAAGATTCACCTCTAAGTTCCGGAATTGTCTTCAACATGATCTGAATACTGATCTGAACATCAGTACGACTTATCATCCTCAAACTGATGGAAAATTTGAGTGGACTATCCAAACACTTGAGGAAATGTTGATAGCATGCTCAATGGACTTCAAAGGAGGATGTGATCAACATATTCCACTAGTTGAGTTCTCTTACAACCACAATTTCCACTCAAGAATCCAAATGTATCTTTATGAAGCCCTATATGAGAAGAGGTGTAGAACACCGTCATGTTGGGATGAAGTTAGGGAGCAAAAACTCGTAGGTCTAAAATTGTACAAAGAAATGAGGGAGAAGGTTAAGACCATCCAGCAACACATTAAAGCTGCTTAGAGTCGAAAAAAGAGCTATGATGAAAATCATCGATGAGACCTAGATTTTGATGTTATAGACATGTTATTCCTCCACATATCACCATGAAAGAGAGTAATGAGATTTTGTAAGAAGGGAAATCTTAGTTCAAGGTACATTGTCCCTTTTGAGATCCTAGATCACATTGTAATAGTTGTCTATCAAATAGCACTACCACTGATTCTATCTCAAGTGCATGATGTATTCCATGTATCACTCTTGAGGAAGTACATATCTGAACAATTGGATGTACTCAATCTAGAGGTGTTACCATTAGACAATGACCTCTCCTATAAAGATAAGCCGTTGAAGATCTTAGATCGTAGGGAAAAAGTTCAACGAAATAAGACAATGCTCCTCGTCAAGGAGTTGTGGTGAAACCAAAAGTTTGAAAAATCAACATCGAAATCAGAGGAAGTGATGAAGTAAAGTTACCCTCATATATTTTAGTGTGGGAAAAGGAAATTTCAAGGGAAAAATTTCTTAGGGGGGGGGGGAGATTGTAACAACCCAATCTTTTATTAATGAAAATTCCTCTTGATTTAATTAAATTTATTATTATGTAAAATGGTTATATAACATATACACTTCCTTGGTTTTATGTTTTTGGATTTTAAAATACCATTAAGAATTGTTACCATTTTTAATATAACCATTTAATAGTGATCACATGGTTAGTATAAATATCGGGCTTTAATAAATCCAATTTAATAATACAAAAGAAGCGATGACCTCATCCAGTTGAATTGATCCATACGAAGCCCATTTGTCAGATCTTGTAAAGTAGGTGGCATCTATGGGATTCACTCTTGACCAATACCAATCCGAGCTTCTATATGTTAAGCTCGAACAAAACCGCATATGGGAGAAGTTGAAGTTGATATAGATTACCACTCGAGCAATGTAATCCGAGCCACCCGAAGAGTCTGTCACCATCGCACATCTTACCCTTAGGTCATATGTTGGTGTTACAAGGGGTTATGTTACAATACTCTAGAACTATGATTATTTTCATTATTTTTTGTATAGAATAAAGAATATACATTCATTTTATTACTGTTACTTTGTAAATTGTTTTTAAAGGACAAATAGTATATTTTAGTTAATATTCAATTAAGAAATATATTTTGATAAATTAATGGATTTTTTAATTAAATAATATTTTAATAAAATATTATTACTAAATTAATTTTTATTAAATATAAATGATCGTATATTTTTTATGAATACAATTGTAATTTTTTAAGTTTTGAAAGCCGTTTTTATCAAAAAACCATGAATTTTCTATAAATATTGGTTTTTATTTTAAAAGTATAAAATCAAATATTTAGAAAATTATTTAGATAAAATGATCATTATTTTTTGAATCAAGATGTTGAAATTATCCAACAATGAATTTTTTATAATTTTCCGAGACAACCGATTGTTTGGGTAAAAATTAAATACCGTTTAAATATATAATGTGTTTTATTACATTATAATAACCTAATAGTGATGTAATAAAATACTATAAATGGGAGTTTTGTTCAATATATGTTTTTACGTTAAGATAATGTGATTTTAGGTTCATTTTATTTAATTTACAAAGCTTTAGTGGATCCTCCAAGACTTATAAAAAATTTTAACTTTTAAAATGATTTCCTTGAGAGTGTGACTCTCCTCCACAAAAGCAAGCATAATATTTTAATAATTTTAGACATTGGCCTTATAAAATAATTATTTACACACCCATTTTCCAAAAATCCATGGGCAAAACCCGTGTGTTGGTTTTTAGTTTTAATTAGTTTAATATGTTGTTTCCAAAACCTAAATAATTAAGAATTACCTCTCTTTTCCTATATAAACCCACCCAAGATCCCACTTCCTATTCAATAAAAACATTAGGATCTCAACCAAATCCGGACCTCATCTCTCTATAATCCTCCTAAGGCACCCCAGTATCCTAAGAATTATCTCTAAATCCCCTCCCAAGCCTTTGGGATCATACTTCCAAGTAAGATATTTCTTCCTCTCTCATTTTTTTGTCCAGGTTTCTTTGTGTTGCTATAACGTTTTCTTTTCACTTAAAAATGTTGGGGTATGATTTCAAACCTCCCATATAATTCTATTATTATGTTTTAATGATGATATAACTATTTCTATCTCATTAATTCTTCCCAATTACACCCATTACCATGCTGAAATTCTGTAAGAAAATTCTCTCTCCACATTTACATTCAAGAAATTATTTTGTTTTATAAATCTAAATTCCATTACATATGTTGGAAAATGTATATATATGACCCCCTTACTGTCCATTTCTTTTATATATGATAGGAAACCCCTTTATCTCTCATAAACTATTTTTTATGAATTATTATGTCATGCTGTTATGCTGCCGAAAATGCACCGTGATTTTCCAATCCAAATTCATTGTGTAGTGAATACCTTCCCCATTTCTCTATCAAGGGTATTTAACTTTATTCATATTTACTTATTGATGATAGTGTTTCATGTATGAATTACACATTCCTTTATCATAGAATAAATGATTATGCTTATTGAATCCATGTTATATGATCTATGTGGCACCCTTATGCATGAAATGAAATTATTAAGAAGGGTGCACCCTGATTAGCACTCCAATGCATTGGGTAAAGATTAGTATCATGATATGTCAAGTGAAATGAGGGTTTAATAATGAAAATTCAAGTGAAATGAGGTTTTACTCATCCTCTGTGTGCAATGAGACTTGGATCATTCTAATATCATGTTAAATGTTGTTGCCACATTTCCATGCTATGATAATCATGCTATATCATGGCTTTATGTTCATACTTATCTTATGCACCATTGATATGCCTATTACCTAAAATATACTGAATTCTTCATTATATTCCTTGTTTAATCTCTTACTAGTCATTATAGCTCACACTTTTCTTATTCATGTCCTCAAGTTATCCCATGCAATGCTAAGTATGAAGGAATGTGCGTGGTCATGTAAAATAAGTTTTCAGTAAAGATGTGTATTTCATGTTTTAAGTAATTATGAAATGTTACTAAGCCCCAAATACACTATACCTCTCGATATTCTATATTGTATCAGGTGAATATTTTATGTAATAAATTATGTTTAAGTTTGAAATAAAGAACTGGGTTGTTATAGATTCCGTGAAGTTCTAACTGAATGAAATGAGCAACCCAAGCAGCAAACACGAGACAAGTAGACAACCATATTAAAATGGAGGTAAAAGAAATAAATTACCAGGAATAATATAGTAGTGGATCAGTGACATGGAAATCCATGCAGAGTGTGGTTTGTAGAAAACATGAGGTATACTGAACAAGAATCCCATTATAAAGATCCACATAAAAGTCTATCTAGTTAAATGTAAGACCAACCCAACATATATAAATTTGAGAATAACAAAAGTAATTCAATAATTTTTCATCATGCATGTGAACACAAATGGAAGGGAGGATAAATAAAGAAATTTTATTGTGGAAACCAAAACTCAAAAATCTTCATAATTTTCTTATGAAATTGGTGATGTTTTTGTACTTATATTTATAGAAATGGAATCAAATTCATCTTATCTAGGCAGTTATTGAATTTAGATAACACAATGACCATAGTAAAACTATCGTTTGATTTATTATTAGTATATATCTTATTGAAACATATTGTTCCACCTTCAATGTCATCATTAATAAAATGAAACCTAATGTCTATGTGTTTAGATTTCTTGTAGAATACTAAATTTTTCGAAAAATCTAAGGTTGATTGGTTATCACAGTGGATAATAATTACAAGATTATGAAAATTGAGTTCAAAAATAAAACTTCAACCATATTTCTTCCTTGATAGCCACAATCAAGGAATTATACTCAACTTCGATGGTTGAAAGTGACACAATTGACTGCCTATTATATTTCTAGGGTATGAGTTCTCTATAAGCATTAATGAAATATCTAGTAAGGGATTCTATAGTGTTAAAATTTTGTGTATATTCAGAGTCTACATGTCCATAAACCAATTCATTTTGATCATAGTTTTTACCATAACTGAAATAATAAGTTCTTTTGTGTGATATATATGTAAGTTTACATTTCAGGGGATTGTAGTGTGGCTTGCTTGGATTGGCCATTAAACTAATAATAATTCAAATTGAAAAGGATAAATTATTCATGGTATATATCATAGAGTACATTATACTACAAATTATACTATCATATTTTATTTTATAATTATATTCAATATCAATAGTAGAGGTTGTGGATTGAGTTAATTAAAGCTTAAAATATTGTGACAAAGTGACATTTATAGGTTTAACTGATTTAAGTATATAAAATTTAAGAACTTTAAGAATGTAAGAATGTTGGGAAAGGTACACCAATTTCTTATATCTATCTATTATAATTTATATACCTAATATTTAGGTATTTGTACCAATATCAATCATCTCAGAATCATATTTCAATTGAGGATTAATAGAAAAAATGAGCATCATATTGTTTCATATGATTAACATGTCATATACATATAATAGTAAACAAATCATGATGTTTTTAGTAGATTTAAAATAGACACATGCATTATGTTTACTCATATTGAACTAGTTATTAAGCATGAAAGTGTCAAAATTCCTCTACTACTATCTAGATACTTGTTTTAATCCACACAAGGACTTATTTAAAATATATAAATGTTATGGTCTAAAGAATTTAAAGTAACTATAAGGAGGTTTCATATAAAATTGTTCATCAATTTCACCATGAATAAATATAGTTTTAACATCTAGTTACTCAATATGAAGATCATGGTAAGAAAAAAAAAGAAACACTTGAAAAATGAATGTTTGACAATAGGTTAAAATATATCATCATAATCAATTTCCTAAATTTAAAGAAAACCCACATCCACCAATCTAGAATTAAATTTCTTTTTTGATGTGATGTTTTACTTTATTTTATAAATCCAGTTATAGATCATGATTTTATCATTAATAGGTCTATCAAAAATGTACCAAGTGTTATTATTCTGTGAGGATTTCATTTCTTCATCCATGTTAGACATCTAATGTTTGGAATATATATTATTAACATCTTTATTATATGATTAAGTATCATAATCAATAATATTATGGGATATATGAAAATAAAAAGAAGTTATGTCATATTGGTTGAATTGAAAAGTGGGTCTTGTGACCCTTATAGCTATCTCTCGAGTCATTTGGTAATCACTATTATAATTATGATACTTATAGTTAGATTATGAATAATAAGTGGATTCGTATTGAGTCATATTTTGAGGTTCATGTGGATAAGGTTTGACAGGTGCCTCAAATTGGGCTGGTGGTCCAGGTTGAACAACCTTAGTGTGAGGTGTATCATCACTATCATTGGTGAAGGCTTTAGATTTGGGAGAATATAAATCAAGGAATAAAATGTCTATACTAATTATGAATATTATATTACTAGGTTAATTAAACCATAATTTATACCCCTTAACCCACTCAAAATAGCCCACAAACACACTCTTAAGATCTATAGGTTCCATTTTATCAGTTTTTATATGGTAATAATAAGTACACCTAACAACTCTAAGGTGTTTGTATGAAGGAGGATTATTGTTCCATAGTTATTATAGAGGTTTAAATTGATTGGAAATAAATGGGAATTTATTAATTTATTAGAGTTAAGTAGTTGAAACCTTGAACTAGAATGATTTGTGTAGGCCTGAGCATGCAAGCATGCTTTAGACCCACTTTGGAATTGGTGGTTCATACACATTCCTAACCCCTTATATTGGGGAGTTTTCCTAATAGTATAATTACTAGTAATTAATTTAGATTCATAGAACTATATAACATCATTAGATAGTTATTGAATTTCATTTTTTTCTTCCTATAATTTTTATTTACTTTCCCATTTAATTTATAACAATTATTTTTAAAATGTTAAAGGTTAAAAAAACCTCAAACTTTTTTTAAATGAATTTAAATCCACACCTTTTGATAATGGTCATCAATAAAGGTAATAAAATAAGTTCCTCCACCATGGAAGGTAATCTTATCAGCCCCCCCCCCCCCCCCCCAAATCAGAATGTATATACTCTAAATTCAAACTATCTTTGAAGTAGGGATTGGTAAATATAACCCTCTAAAACTTACCCACAAAGAAATCTTTAAAAAAGGGGAGATTACTTTGTGTGATATCATTCAACAAACTTTCTTACTAAGTTTTTAAAGACCCTTGGAGATTATATTTCCCAATATCATATTCTATAAAATTGTGTTATCATTATTGGTAACATACACATTACCCAATTTCTTATAATTAGTTTTAATATTCAAGACATCAAGACCACTTACCAGAGAACCCTTGATAATTGTCCTAGAGCCTTTGAATATTTTAAGGTATCTTGATTCAAACATAAAGATACACCCTTTTTAATCTAGATTCTATATGGACATCAAATTCCTATGAAGGTAAGGGAACCACCTAACATCGATAAATGTGATGATTTAATGACCATCTAAATCTATAAAAATAAAAAATCTATCCAATAACTGATACCTACTATTATTTCCAAAGATCACTTCTCCTTCTACCCTTTCAGTTAGCTTTAGGTATAACTATCTTTGAGGAAATATATGAAATGAAAAACTAGAATATAGGACCCAATCATCATTTAGAACATGACTAGAAAAATTTAGGACCTCTATAATATCATAAAAATCATCAACTAAAAGGGACTGGTTAGTAGGTTCATCAGGATTGGGATGCTTCATGAGTTTCCTACACTTAGGTCTAATATGTCCAAGTTTCTCAAAATTGTTGAAGGTAACCTTCCTATCCTTAGACTTAGACATTGGTTTGGGTTTATTAGTTTTATTAGTTTTATCATTATTATATTCTTTGTTATTGTCATATGTAGGAGTCTTACCTCTGGTAGAGAGACTCTCAGTTTCACCCTTAATTTTTAGATTAGAATGAAATTATTTAGAGAGAAAGGAATATCTGAATTCTTCAAGAGTAAATGAGTCTTGACTATACAACATTTTTTCCAATAAAGTTTTGTAGGAATTATCATAAGAAATATATAGGATCACTTCTTGATCCTCATCATCAACCTGAACATCAGTATTTGTTAGATCAAGAAATATTTTATTAAACTCTTCTAAATGAGATTTAATAGAAATGACAAAATTCATTTTAAAAGTGAACATTATGTGTTTCCTTTATAATCTTCCTAATAATGAAGCTTCCATATAAAGTTTCTCAAGTTTAATATAAATTCCAATAGTAGTGGACTCATAAGAAACTTCTCAAAGGACCTTGTCACCTTGGGACAGTAATAAATAACCATAGGTATTAACTAGGATATCATCAAGGACATCCTCATAACTAGTATAGTCATGACCATTCTTAGAACGTGTAATAATAAGTTTATTTTGTCCATGAAAATAATCTTTAAATCCCTATTGTACAGGCAGTGCCCTCATTTTGGTTATCCATAAATTAAAATCATTATCACCATTTATTTTGTTTGATTTAATACTATGTTGAAGCCATTGTTTATCTGGTCACTCTGATACCAATTTTTTGAGGACAATGTTGAGGTGTATGCCCCTAAGAAATCGACAAGGATCCATGGATATGAAATTGGTTTCAATTAAGTGTCTGAATTAAATTTTTTTATCATTATTACAATTATTCCTATTGTAAAAAGACCAATAAATGCGAAGATTCAAGATGATTTCAAATGAAATTATATAGAACATTCACAAGAATCCAAACAAATAATAAGAAAGTAGTAAACGCGGTGACATGATTTAATGTTCTTTAGCCCATTTTAGATCAACATGAACAATAAGAACACCACCCACATAAACAAATTTTATTAAGAACAAACAAAAGGAATACAAGATTTAACAATCCATAAATTAATTAATGTAATTTCTATTCTGAATATATAATTGTTTGACATTTAGTAATATAATATTATATAATACACACACACCACATGATAAAAGCAACTACATTTTATTATATTAATTTAAACATTACATTTGGAGAATAAAAATTTCAATAAGTATTGAATGTATTATAATGGTACAAAAATTATAAAATAAGATAATAATAATAGGAAATTTTGGATCTTCTCGATCCCCTAAAATAATCTCACTCGTGAAAAACACTGTAGAAATGAACAAGAATGTTAGTAATACATTATGAATTTTGAAAATGAAAAAATATATAACATTGTGAGAAAATGGAAGTGAATATATAATGAATAAAATGTGAGATATTTATAGGAAGTAGGGATCCCATATAATTATTAAAAATCTAGCTATTTGAATAGTAACACAACCATTAGAATTATAACATGATCATTAGAAGAGTAATCCAAACATTAGGAATAGTAACCTAGATATTAGAATTGTATAATCCCCTATGTAAGTGTATAATAATATTTAGGTATCTTATTAATTGAAAATATTATATATTTATACCATGGTATATGTAAATAAATTTTATAAAAATAATAATTTAAGTGTTCACATTTTTGTAAAATATAAATGTTTTAATTTCAATTTTATAATAAATAAAATGAATTAAAAGAAATTTAATTTTCATAAAATGTATATATTAATTAATATTATGTTTTATTTTAATGATAATATAATTTTACGAAACCATAAGTAAAATTTCAAAGGGTCCAAAAATTGATAATAATAATAAAATTGATATTTTTCGAATAAATGAGGATTTTATATAAAAATTAAATTTATTTAATTTAGATAATTATTTTCATAATTTTTAGTTTGATTTTTAGAATCTTGAAATTGAAAAATGGTTAGGGTGATTTTTTGGTATTTTTCTAAAATAGTTGAATTTTTGGTGATTAGTGAAATATGATAAAATTAACTATTTAACATTATAAGATAAATAAATGAATTATTGAGTCATGGATGATGTAAGAACCCAATAGTTCTAAATAAAATATATTAGTTACTATATATAGACATAATAATCAATTCAATTTACATTCTTGAGCCAATATAATAAACTAATGATTATATTATTAAAAAACACCCCTCTCCTCCACTTATAACTACCACCCTTCACAACCCCTTCTCCTCACACATTTTATGCCTTGGATATTGCCAAAAATCCACCCAATTATCCTTCCAATAATCTCTCCCACACCTTAGTTCTTCTATTATCATCATTATACCAATTCGAGGTGCCTTAACTGGAATTCCAAGAGGCGGCATCCAAAGGAGATGGTAATACTCTCAATTGAGTATTTTATTTTTCTCTTCATCCTCATCCTACAAAACAATTCCATTAAACATGGAATAAAAAATCCAGAATCATATATATTATGTAATGTTTTTTTAATATAATATCTGTCATCCATTACCTTCTCTTATCCTCTTATTCTAAAAATGAAAACATTTTCCGTTTTGTGTCGATTCAGCACCTTCGTGGATGATGAGTTTTTGTTTCCTATTAATACCTTCATGGAAGGATTAAATTCACTTATAATTTTTTAAAATTACCAAAATATGTATATTTTATATCTTTTTACATTATTGAATAAATATGTCTCTATAATATTAAATTAAATGAAAATATTTCATGAGGGTTTGTAAAACTTCCAAAATAAACCAACAATATAACATTAACATTTTACTAAATCCATATGTGACAACACATATGGATAATTTATGAAATTTAAATTTATATAAAATCACAAATACTATTTTATATCACTCTAAAAGTTTTATTTCCTTTTCAAAATAACTTCAATAATTATCCACAAGTGATCTGACCTTAGAACCATGCAACTAACACTATTAGAATAATGAAATAAGTCTATATATCTTGATAAAATGACTATAAAATGAAATAAAATAATTATAATAAATAAAATAATGATTTTAAAGGTTCTGAATTAATTTAATTTTATTATTCATTACATTAAGAATAAGTGCACAATGATTTTGAACATAAGGTAAGATATATATTCAAACCAGCCTTTTTCTTTGGGTTATGAAATTTCTCTCTCTAATTAATTTTCTCTCTCTATTTGTTGTTATATAATGTTTCAAAATTTATTATATATGTATATTATATATATACCTAACTTATTTTACCTTTATTGGATGGTTTAATACATTCCTTAAGTTGTTTTCTCAAATTACTTATGTTTATGACTTATAAATGATTCCTTTTTATAGGAAACATAATCATGTGCATGTTATGATGGGTGTAGAAAAATAGTTCTCCAATTCATTGGGTAATTTTATTTTCTCAGGTGATGTTATGTATGAGATTTGGGAGCGAACCTACTATGTGATGGGACTCTATCCACCATGTGATGTTTTCATGGCAGTTATCCTTGACTTATTCTTATTCCATACTTTATGTTTCCTCCACATTCTCATGATGTGATGATCATATGAGTCCTTGATATTTATGTTATACTTCCATATTATTATTCATGAGACTTACTTTTTATGATACCTTTTTATACCTTTTGATAAATATGTTATGATTCTCCATCATGTTTATTACCTTACTAGGATTTATAGCCCCCCCTTTCTTTTATGTATTACCTAGTTTATCCTTTATAGTTTTAGGGGTTGAAATGTATTTAAGATCTCATTTTGGAGGTTAAAATAAAAAAATCATTACTTTAGTTTCATTTCATTGTTTTATATACCTAGTCTTCTAGTGACACCGGGCCTTTCGATCCTTTCATTGTATTTAATGGATATTTTTTTTAAATTGATGTAATAATATGTGTAAAATAATTGGGTCACTATATAATATATAGTACAAAAAAATTTATGATAGAATGTGGAAAAAATAGAAGCTAAATATTTGAAATAAAATATTACAGAGAAGGAATCTTACAAGGGAAAAAAAATTAAATTTGTATGATGGTTCAATTCTCTCCGTGCTGCTTTTAAGATGAATTTTTGAACGTATACATGTACACCAATATCTAGTTATCCACCAGAACTTATGGATTAATGAAATATGAATACCTTTTCATGCGAAGGGGTTATCATCAAGCATAGCCATAAATTGCACACTAGTGGTGCATGAGGAGGATGAAAAAATTGAGGATCCAATCTCTTACAAAGTAGGAGTCTCTTTAAGAACCCAATGTTTCACCAACAGAATGATAGAGAAACTATTAGGAAGAATAATGAATTAATGAATTAAGATGATAGGGAATAGGTGTGATCAAATCCCCTGACACACCACTAGTGGCTGAAATGACGTGGGAAAATCAAAGAATTCCATTTAGTACCCACTGAACAAAATGAAAATCCCAAACACCAAACAATGAAAAATTAGACAACCAAGATCAAAAGGAAATTGAAACTGATTGATTAAAAGGAGAAATCCAATATCAGATTAGATAAATAGAAATCCTGGAAGATCATGGGCTTGAGAAAAGTGGAGGTAGGCTGAAAATGTGGCCCATGATAAACTCCAGTGTATAAGTCCAACCAGGTAAATGTAAGACCATCTCAGTATATATAATTTTGATCATAATAAAATTATTTCAATACTTTTTCATGAATGAATGTGATCATAAATGGAAGAGATAATTTGAAATATAAATTTCAACGTGGAAACTATAATTCACAAGTTAAAAACAAATAAAGGACCAAAATATTTATTATTTATTATCATTATAATTTTTTTAAATCTAGTAGTGTCATTTAATTTATATATTTTATATTTTTTAATTTTACAGTGTTTTTAATATTATTTTTCTTGAGATATTTCTAAGTGTAAAATGACATATACATAAAACACTAATTGACTCATATGCTAACTTGTATGAATATATAAAAATTATTCTTATGAAGATGTAAAATAACTCATACGATTTTCTAAATGAATCATACACAAACATAAAATGACTCACATGAAGTTTGAAATTTTTTTAAGTATGGACTGACACATACATTGAATGAATTCACACATACATAGAATGAACTCAATCATACACAAAATTAAAATGATACTTCTACCGAAGTAAAATGACTAATAAATAAAATATCAAAATTATTCTTACATAGATTTAATACCATTATTATGTAGATTTAAAATTATACTTATGCTATTTTTAACTAATCCTCATGAAATTTATATTAGATTTTGTTCCCAATAACCAATTAATATGTACTTTATATTACCTATATATTCAAATAATTGAATGTTAATAAATATCTTGTCATATTTTGATTATCCTTCTATATAAAATTAATGTTATAATGTCCTAGAGTACCTGTATCATATAAAAGTTCATAGTAGTTCCTTGATATGATGAGAATGTGAAAGTGCAATTAGGATATTATTAAATATATGTCTTATGGTCATAGGATTTTGTCTGATAAGGCCTAGATAATTCATATTGTAATATAATGTGTGGTTATCATGATCCATGATCAAATAGAATTTTTAAAACCTCATAACAAAACCTAGTGGCTGACTAGGTTTTCTCTCAAAGAGATGGATTTTGGAGTTTCACCATCCTTGCACTTATATTTTTTTTATTTTTTTCTTAATTTGAAAAATATGAAATTATGAGAAGGGGATAATTGTTTTAATGAAGGAAAATTGGAAGGAAAGTGAAAATCAGGATGCACATAGAATGAATGTGGGAAATTCAAATGGTCCTTAGGATAAATTCCTGTGGGATGTATCATTATTTATATCTATTATAAATCATCTAATTCATTTAGAGTTTTCAATATAATTCACATACTTACCATTAATTTTTTTCTTTGGTATTGAACCACTAGTCCACCCGATAAATCCTAAAACAAAACAGAAATTCCATATATTCTCCTATGTGAATGGGTAAGAACATTGCTCAATTGAGTGAATGAAATTACTCAAACACCCGACAATACCCATATACCATTATTACATTCAAACTACATGACTCCAATGGTATGAGGTGTGGCATGAATAGAGGGAGACTTTGATATGAAGCAGTTGGAAGAGTGTGATAGTGTCAATGGAATGTATAATGGTGATATAATCGTCCACACTCCACTTCTACTATTTCACTATAAAAATAGTTGAAATATATTAAGAAATAAATTCAAATATTCAATAATGCTTCTATGATTTAACTCAGACCCCCTGAAATGGGTCAGTTATCCATGATCATAGAGATTAAAATTACGAGGAAGTCCTAGGGGTGTAAGAAATAAATAAATTGAGGAAGAAAAGAATGAAAAACCTGATTAATATAATCAAAATTATAATTAAAATAAAATTAAAGAAAGAAATTATAGAAGATCCTAGTAATGTTCAATAGACAATGAATATTTTTAAGTGGGGAAGAGATACAATATTTATAGGTTTTCAGGAAATAGATTCTTTCACATTATTGAGTTCAGTGTCGAGACACAGTGAGTTAATTCTCCAATTGGATGAGTTCTATGTGACATAGCTTCAAAGGTTACAATCAATTTTGCTAAGAGAAATGTCTTCCACATTGGAGTCTGTATGTATTAGATATTATTCAGAAAAAATGTTTTAATTAATCTTAACTACATTATAAATTAAATAATTTTTCTAGGATTAAATTCTTTAATAATTCATGGATTTTCACATGATAGAAGGAATGGGTATTCATATTGGTCTATTTAGAATTGGGATGGATATGGATTTCAAAATTAGGCTCCAAATGAGTTTGGATCTGAAATTATAATTCTAACATGACTAGTATAGATAGGGCCTAGTTTAGTGGAGTGCTTTAATGGATTGATATGGGTTCTAGGATATTGAAAACTCATTGGGGACACTCTCAAAAAAGGTAACATGTAACCTCTTCTAATGTGGTAGTTGGTGTGTGGGAGGTAGCCAAGGCCTGCCTTTTTCTTCTGTCTACAAAAAAACATAAACCATAAAATAATTTCACAAATTTGGCCTCCCTTTATCATTTATCTTTGTTGGGCCTCCACATGTTCAAATGATCAAATGTTGGTCTTGTAATTTATCATTTATTCTTCATAAAGCCAAACTTAGATTTGGTTTGCATCATCTCCTCAAAATTTTTGGCCTCAATGGTATTATAATTTCCAACTCATGGAATGGATTTCTCTTTTGTGTCATATAGAGATATTTAGTCCTATTATATTGACTGTTATCCTCCTCCTTCAGCAATAATTGGACTGAAATTGATGATGAAGTTTAAATAGGGGTCATATCAGTGCTTTCTGATCTCATTTCATCCCAAATGGTGAGCTCAAAACAATATTTAGTCAATGGAATCTTATCTATGGTGATCAAATTATTTATAAATTGGCATCGATGGCATGAAATACCTGGTTCAATGGGCCTAATATATTCATCTTTGGTTGGTGTTTGACTCATGAGGGTTAGACTTCATCAATGAGACACATAAATTTGGGATATCTTATTTCAGTCATCACCCTCTTGAATAAGACTTTTTTATCTCTGGAATCTGTGACTCTGTTTAATTCCTGATTCAAGGTGATGAGAATCAATGGAGATGAGGTGTTGTGAGACACCATGAATAGAGGATATTTTTTGGCTAAATCTCACAGATGTTTGAAGATATTTGG
This sequence comes from Viscum album, assembly GCA_963277665.1. Classification (NCBI taxonomy): domain Eukaryota; kingdom Viridiplantae; phylum Streptophyta; class Magnoliopsida; order Santalales; family Viscaceae; genus Viscum; species Viscum album. Next base: position 1,400,493,124 of record OY728152.1, read on the forward strand.
CAATCTACGTTTACTTTTTTTCTATTCACAATTGATTAAGAGAAGATGATCATGATAGATTAAAATATCTTGAATATGTGGTAAGTTTATTGATCACTTTTGGACACTTAAGTGATTGTGGGATGTAGTAGAATAAGTTCATTTACTATAGTGACTGTGATATTGTAGTCACTTTTAATTTTTTTCCAGCACACAATAACTTCTAATTCAATACACGATCACTTCAAATTTATCTTGTGGTGACTTAGTGGGTATGATCACTTTTATTTTCCTCAGGTGGCCAATCTGGGGGCGTTTTAACTTAAGTTACCAAAATTACTTCATGTGGTCACTTCCACCAACATTGCCAAAAAATGCATATTTAAATGTTGATTTTTCCCAATTAATTTCAAAAATGATAAAAATAATAAAAATCACAATTTTAAGCCTACAAAATTTTTTATTATCAATTAATTTCAAAGCCATTAACCAATTAAAAATAATTTTCTTAAATTTTTTTTTTCATTATTTAAACAAATATTTTTTATAAAATAAAAAATAAAATTTACAAAACAAAATCAACATATGGATTTTAGTTTAATTAAAAAAATGTTTGAAATAATTAAATCTAAAAAAATAAACCATTTAAGAATTTAATTTCATATTGAATATTTATAATTTTAAAATTAATTTTAAAAGTCAATAAATTTCAATTGCATGTATTTTTTATTAAACTAAAAAAATGAATAAATCATTGAAAAACCATTAATTTGAGGCAATTACCAATTTATTATAGAATTAAAAAAAATCATAAAAATCACTAATTTACTTGGGATATATATTTTATTATGGGTATTTTAAATGAATATAATACAAATATTGTTTTAATTTTCATCTCACATTACTCCCACACACTTGAACTATTGCGCCCATGAAAAATTTTATCATTGAATTTCATTTATTCAAAAAATAGGAAAAACAAAAGGATCATCCTAACAAGATCTAAATTTACTAGACATAATTGAGTGAAAAAATAGATTCATCCAATGTTCAAATTGTCATGCTTCTTCTATGAGTTAAATTTACTCCTCCCTTCAACCCAATCAAAGTTCCAATTCTAGGAGTAGATTAAATTAGATTTGACTAAAATTAAAATTTTAACAAGTATCACCTCCATTCATCCCTTGTTCCAAATATTCCTAAAATAAATTTCATTTTCAAACTTCATTGATACTTACTAAATAGAATTTCTGTTAGTAGATTTCACCCTTAATGGATTTAATATTCCCCTTAAATAAATGAATTTATTTTTGATAAATAGGAACTTTATTCATTTTTTTGGAATATATCCTAGCCATGTATGCACGATACACTATGAATAACAACTTATTTGAATATGTATGAAGGGATACCCACACACCCAATTACATTGTCTTAGAGATTCATTGTAGAATAAAATTTCCCATTTTATTCTTGGTTTAATGGATCTATATGAATTATGTTTTTAGGGAGGCTCACTGTGGTGTTATTCAATAAAAAATTCTAGGTCACTCAAGATTATAATTAAAATTATAGACACCATATATCATAATTTTGATTCCACAAATATATTTTTACTGACACTCTCTTTCCTAGTTCTAAGACTAAATTTCCAAGAGAAAAATGAAAAATTTGAATCATCAATCATCTAAGTTTATAAATTTCATAACCAATGAATTCAAACAATTTTCATGGGGTTTTCAAATTAGGTGGGGAAATAATGATTTTGAAGAAATAATTGAAAAATAAATAAACTATAAAGGAGTATATATATAATTTTTATAAAGAGAACACATTATTTTGTATATTTTTGTTGTTATTTTTGTTACAAAATGATTCACTAAAAAAAGAAAATATCTTTTTATTTACATATTATAACATAGTTAGTAAAAAGAATTTAAAACTAATCCTAAATGGTTTTGAATTTATTCCCATACACTTATCATTAATACTTTCCTCAATTTTTTTAGAATGAAATTTATCCATGAGAGACAAATTATCAATTCACAGTGTCAAAAATAAATGGGAAGGATAGAAGAAACATAGTGTTTCTTGTTCAACATGTTTGAGTTATTCTCTTCCCCTGGTGATCTATTTTGAGACTTGACCTTTTCACTTATTTTGTTTCCAATTATGGAAAACTTATAGAAAAATATAATTAAACTTTATTTTTATAAAATATAAATCAATGAAAATTAAAAAAAGATAATGGAGAAGATTCTTGAGGTTTTCTATCCCAAGATGGGCTGTAGTTATACTCTACATTGTTAGATAGACTATAGGTGATCCAAAATCCATAATAGGATGAGGTTTATGTGATTAGAACCACCACATTATTCTTCTTCTAAATCTAGATTGTTGTACTTATTCTTTTAGGTCCCATTTTATAGAGTTCTTCAGGTCCACCCCTCACCATTTTTGGTGTGTTATGTTAAATGAGGGTGGAAAGAGAATCCATGGCATCTCCTTGGTATTTACTATAGTCAAATTAGAGGATTATTCCTCATCCAATAGAGGATTCATTAATTCTACATGGTCATATTAAATAAGGGTGAGTTAGTAAAAAATTAAAATATTATAAAATAAAAACAAATAGAGTTTAGATCAAATTATCTCCATTCATATGCAATAATTTTTAATTTTTTTTCTTAATGACCATCCATTGGGAACAACTCTTGTATAATATCATCAACTATAGAGTAGTCTATCTAGAGTAAATAGATTAGTTTATTCTCTATAGGTCCCAAAGTTTCTTAATATTGAGCCACTTCCTAGGTGGAAGTGTGTTCATCTTCCTTGTCTTATTACTCAATTGTTTTTTATCATCATGGGAAACCATTTCATCAATTTCTAGCTATATTTTTATTCAAGTGGATCTACCTCATGTTATTATTCATCCTCATATTATATGAAAATTAGTTGTGTTGAGTCTATAAAATTGTAATTAATAATATTATAAGATAATTATGTTTTCAAAAATTTATAATGAAATAAATCTAGTTCAATGGTCTCTCCCTTTTTTGTTTCAGTATGTATGTCATTTTCCTACTCTAGTGTCACCTTGATGTTTTTTTGAATGGATGGGTGTGATAATGGACATTATAGATCCGTTTGAAAGACGATCTCATCCACCTTATCTTCATCATCCATGGTTAGAAACCATTATAGTTTTCATTTTACAACATACAATTAGTTAATAGAAAATTGAGTTTCAATAAAATTAGAGAAAGAAATGTTTTAAAAAGTGAATCCCTTAGTAATTTCAACATGTATCTTCCTTTCATGGTACATTACCTCAAGTAATATGGGTTTAATGGTGTAAATTATAAATTATTTTGATACTAAAATATACATCTCTTATTTAATATCTTATTGGTAAATGGCTATGGGCTCTAACTCCTCAACTTCTTGTTGTTTTTTCTACATTTTATTTGAGTGTAATGGTTATTTTTTCTTTTATTCTACTAAATTCCTTCAATATTTAATTTTTTACTTGATTTTTTTATTTCATTTGTATATTATATATTTTAGGATAATAATTAATTTTATGGTGTGAAGGAATGTATTATTGATGGTAGTATGGTATGTTCATGTAGCAGTTTCCATCCTACCATCCATTAGTGTATGCTAAAGGTTTCTCATATTGATATAGTATGTGTAAATTCATATCCTATGGTTCCTATGAGAATTTAAACTAGGAATATGGGTGACTATACATTAAATAATGGTCCCACTATAATGATTATCCCAAATTATCGGAAATAAATAAGGAAGAAAAAAAATAAAGAAAAGCTGTAAAACATTAATTATAAAAGTGTTAAAGATAGTGAAAAATAAACCCTTGTACCAGACAATAGGACAAATTTTTATGTGTTTTTATCACATAAAAAGGTCCAAAATAATTTTTAAATACTTATAATATATCCTAGTGGCTGACTGGGGTCATCTCTCAAGGATAAGGGATTTTGAATATCACTATCTATGAACCTATTTGTTTTTTTTGTTTTCTTAATTATCAAAATAATAAATTATGATTGGGTTGGTTATTTGGATGGTTTAAAATCAAAAATAAATTGGAAAGGAATATGCACCCAAAATTAATGAAATAAATAAAAATTTTCTTAAGGATGATTTCTAATGGGATCTATCATTTTTTACTTATGTTCTAAATCATATTATTGAATGATCAAATTCAATATCATTCACCTTCTTACCCTCATCTATTTCAATTTGTATATAACCACAAATCTTCTTGAGAAATCTTTAAATAGACTAGAAATTACATATTTTATTCTCAATTAATGGTTAAGAACATTCCTCAATCTGGTGAATGAACTTACACGCACACCTAACATAAATCACATACTATTCTTACTTCTGAACTACATGACTCCACTGGTATCAAGTATGGTCTGAATGGAGGGAGACTTTGATGTAAAATTGTTAGAATAGTGTGATAATGTTAATGAAATGTAGAGTGATGTCCTTGTCCTCCACACCCAACATCTAGTATCACATTAAAATTAGGGAGGAAATAGATTAATAAATAAATGCATAAATTCCAGAATTCCCTTGTGATTCCCCTTAGACCACCCTCAATTTGTTAGTTCTCCACAATCATGGAGGTTTAAATTGATGAGACATCACATGGGAAATAAATAAAAAGAAATTGAGGAAGAAAATAATAACACAACATGATGAACATATTGATAATTATTATTAAAATGAAATTGCAGAGAGAAATTATATAAGAGCCTAGCTCAGATCCTAATATTTTGAATATTTTTAAGTGAAAAGATAAAAAATACATATAATCAAAAAAGAAAAAATTATTCTTTATTATTGAGTTTATTTTTGAGCCTCAGTGAGATAATTTTATAGATAGATGAGTTACACATGTTGTAGATTCAAAGGTTGTGATCAATTCTATTGAGAGAAATTTCTTCCACATTGGAGTTCGTTCATCTTTAATAATATTCAGAGTAGAAATGTTCCTGTGGAAAATGATTCCAGTGGAAATTAAATAATTTTATTAGGATGAAATAATTCACTGATTCATAGATGTGCACATGATGATAGGTGTGGGGTTTCTTCTAGGCCTCCTCATAACTGGGAAGAAGAGTGTTTTCAAAATTGGTCTCTGATCAAGTTTGGGAATGAAATTATAATTCATATATGATTGGTATGTATAGGTATTTTTTGTATGGAGCACTTAAAGTGATTGAGATGGGTTTTAGGATGGTGCAAACTCTTTGGTTAAATTCTTGAACTAGACAGTGTGAAGCCTATTACAATGCTATAGCTGATGTATGAAATTGAGCCAAGTCCTTCCTTCATCTTCCACAGGCATAGAAAAAACACACACCAACAAATAATTTTATAAATTTATTCTCCCTTGAATAGTGACCTTTGGTCGACCTCTACAGTTTCAAACTGTAAAATTTTGGGCTTGGAATGCATCATAGCTTTTTCATCAATCCAAAATCAGATATATTTCATATCATCACAACATGGATTTCTGTTTCAATGGTTCTACAATTTCATACATGTAGCATAAATACCTCTTTTACATCATTTGGTGATCTTCAGTCTTGGTATCTCAATCATTGTCCTCCTCTTTCAGAAAACATGAGACTTCCATTAGTGGAAAAGTTTCAACCAGGGTCTAGAGAGTGCTTCTAGATCCAATTTCATCTCAAATGGATATCTCAACACAACATTCAGTCAGTAAAATATTCTCTATGGTGGTCTAATTCTTCTTAAATTGTCCTCATTAGTGCGATATCATTGGTTCAGTGAGCCTCATCCAATATCCTTCAACTAGTGGCTGGCGCAAGAGGGTTCAACTTCATCAATGGGATGCATCACTTTGAGTTCCCTTCTTTCATTCATAACCCTCACAATGACTCCTTATTCATCCTTAGTTAGTGTGAATACGTTGACTTCATAATTCATGGTGTAAAGCTTCAACGGGGTGGAGGTGTGATGGAATGACATGGATGAAGGAGATGTCATTGATGGATCTCGTGATAGGATAAAGAAAAGTGGGTGGCCATGGTCACATGTTTTCCATTCATGGTATCTTGATAGAATAGGCCCATAGTATCTTAAGCTACCATGAATATTAACTTAGCTAATTTATCACTTGTAGTCTCTTAAGTGACTATGGGAGGTAGTGCAACAGGTTCTATCACTATAGTGACCCAGAGGTTGTAGTCACTTGTAATTTTTTTACATCAAACAATTTCTTAAATTTCAACACATGGTCACCTAAAATTTATCTTATACTGATTATGAGGTCATGATTACTTGTATTTTCATCATGTAGTTAGTTGGTGGGCATAATCACTTAAGTGACCGTGCTTCCTTCCAGTGGTTACTTCCTCCTACATCACCACAAAAAAAATCACATTTCAATGTAGTATTTCCTAATAAATTAAAAAATGATATAAAGAATAAAAATCAAAATTTTTATCCTCTTAATAATTTTATTTCAAATTAATTTCAAATCCATCAACCAAATAATAAACATATTTTAAAATTCAAAAAATTTACTTTATTTAAAAAAACATTTGTATCCAATATAAAAATTAAATTTCCCAAAAAAATCAATGTATGTATTTTAGTTTAATTTAAAAATTGTTTTGAAATAATTAATACACAAAAATAAACCATTTTAAGAATTTAATTCTAGATTGAATATTTAAAATTTTAAATTCAAGTTTAAAAATAAATTTCAATTTTACTTGTATGAGTTATTCATTAACATAAAAAATGAATAAATCATTGAAAAATAATTAATTTTATATAGTTATCATTTCAAAAAAGTATTCATAAAGATCATAAAAATCACTAATTTAACATGGATTTGGATTAAATTATCGGTATTTTAAATGAATAACAGACAAAAATTGCTAATATTTTTTTCTCACATCATAACACCCCATCCCTAGGGAACATGATAGTTCCCAATCCATGGACGCTACATGGCCTCAAGAAGGCCTCCACATATTCCAGAAGCTACCAACTATTAATGAGGGCCTAAAACATGCATTGGAGAGACTATTACCCTGATATAATAATGATCGATATGGATAAACAACCAAACAAAATACAAAAAATAGTTAATAGAAAAAATAAGTATATTCAATAAAATACAAGATTTATTTATTAAAATAATAAACCAATAACCCACTGGGTCAATCCCATATACAAAATAAATAATATAAAAACATACAGACACCTACCCTACTATTTTTCCCAAGCCACACTATATTCCCAACCATCAAGACCGTTGATCTAATCTAGTTCCATCCCCTGGAAAACCTGTAGTCTGACTTGAAAACAAACATAGGGTATTTATATAGACTTGAGTTCCCGTAATGGGTGTGAGAATATAACTTAGTAGAGTCTCACCAAGAACCAATAATATATGTTGTATTATTTATGCATATTAACCAGGAAAATAAATATAACAAATGAACATTCTCATCAAGTCATCGTGTGGTAAATAAGACACCAAGACACTCGAAGAGGTACACATGCCCTCTCAGGGTCGTTGTGTGATAACCCGACTACCATGACACCCTACCGTACATACATTGATGCTATACCAAAATCCAATAGTCACTATGTGCTACTAAACCTGTGTCCTAGATCATTCCCAAATACTCATGGTAGGAATCATCTAGGACTTTTAACCACTATCCAAAGGAACAAGGTATGGTCTCACATCCAAATCTAGACCCACTACATTATCACTCAAGGTAGAATCCATCATCCATGCCTCACATCACACCATTATCAAACCCTCTCCCTCAAGTGGTCTACATTCACGACCCAATACTTCTCACTTGAGTAAAGGTTAAACACAACAACCCAAGACACCCAAGGAAAGATCCATCACACAAACATGGACTCTATCTCTCCCATAATAGTAAAAAAACACTATATCAATCATGGTGGGGATATGCCTCAAGATCCGTCACCTGCTATGCCCATTACATTTCACAAACACACATAATACAAGTATACATGTACAACAACACATATGGGCCACAAACTGTCACAAAAATCACTAGATAATCCTGGGGAATTTTCAATCAAAACCAAGCCTCTAAAGCTGAATAACATCACTTTATTCTCATTAGGGCTACCAATGGGTCCCCCAAAATCATCCCAATCTCTGCTCATCTATACCATCTCCCACTTATCTCCCACTAGTGAAAAAACTACCCATTGGATTCTCAGACCCATAAATCAAGTCTCTAACCAAATTCATCAAAACCCCTTAACACTCTAAGTCCCACTATCAAGGGAACATTCTATTCCAACACATTCTACTCGGCCTAGGCATCAATACTAGGTGTCCAATTTCCATCCAAAACTACCTTGGCATCCCAATGCCAAGTCCTTAATCACTTCCCATGATCTGTACATAGGTCTTGACTCACATATACTAAGGTAGATATCTAGACCCACTATCCAGAGGTAACCCTATTTACTAAACACATACCATGTCTAAGTGGACTCATCTAACTCTTCAAATTTACCAAGTCTCTCCTCTAACCATGATAGGGGGTTCCCTATCACTTGTGAGATATAAAACCATATATCTCGACATGACCTAGTCCCTATCTCCTCATTCCTTCTCACTTGACCAAGGAACACAACCTAGGATATCTACATCACTATGCATACTCTAAGACCCACTAAGGGCCTCACATAAACTTAAAAGGGACCTTCTCCCTTTGGAAACCTAGTTTTCAGGTGATCCTAGTTGATAAAATGATTAATAATACTTCCTCTTAGTTTAGTGTGACAATGCCTCTCCATCCACTCATCTAAGTACTCTTAAAGCCTTATTTCCCATACCTGAACCCATGAAATTAGGTATGTATTCACACTCATAAATAGAATTGTATATGAAATTGTATCATAAGGGATGCCTATGTTTATCATGGAATAAACCTCTTAGCAAGATTCACTAAGCCATATCCATGCTTGACCACCTTCTCAAGAACCTATTTAACATCAAATGACATAAATAATTAATCATAATAATTTATAATTAATTATTCAAAATAAATCAAATAGGAATAATTTCCTTAAAAATCACCTCAAATATTTGAAGCACCGAAACTTCTTTCGACACCATGTGATCAACCTCTTAGGACCACCTCTCTATAATCCACAAAACCCATCTTTTTTGCTTGAATCCATCACGATTTAGTGACCTAACCACTAAAAACCTAGTTGAAATCACTAAAATTAGCAGATAATGGACGTAATACAAACATAAAGTCAATAGAGAGAATAACTCTCCCAGAATCACTATAAAAACACCTCAACAACCATCCCTTGACATGAGATATTTATGGAGAAGAATGGAGGAGGTGATGGTTGAATAGCCTCACCCTAAATCCTTTTTATCCCTAAAAACATAAGGGGATTGACCTAGAAATAATGCGCTTGGTTTCTCTAAAAAAATACCCAATCATCATTTGTGGTGTAACCAGGAGGCTTATGGTGGAAAGTGCAGCTTCTCCTGAAAATTTCTTGACATGACTAGGGGTTATTGGTGTTTGTGTCATTGAACCAACTTACATATTAATTGATTAATTTTTTAATTATTAATTAAGTTTCTTGTCACATTATGATTGTTCCTCTTCATGCCATTTTCATATGATAATGTTCTAAGAAAATATGTCACACTGAAAGTTAATGGAAGTTACCCACCATGATGAGAACCTAGATGTTCCACAATAGTATTCTGGAATATTTTTCTTTGAAAATATGATATTTTTTTATGGAACATATGTGATACCATATATTAGTGTTTGGAGTCTCATTAGACACTGATACAATCTCTCATGGTGTTATCCCTTAGTAATATCCATTATAGGAGGTTATGAGAACAAACATGTCAATAGGGAATTCAAATTTCCCTGAGTCATTGGATTTCCTAAATTCAGATTTGTTTATTTGTCCTTGGAATTTAAGATCTTAATTAATGGATATGATGACTTGTGTGATTTGATATATTGATGAAAACTATGATGAAATTTTCTTGTGGTGAGGTAAGATACATTGGGTGTGTCACGAGTGATATTACATTAATGGATAATGTGAGAAAGGTTTTATCCCTTATGTCTATTTATGGAAATTTATATCTCATTCCTTCTAATGGTAATTAAACTTACTTGTTAATTTTATGGTTATGGTGTTTAGTGGGAATGTTCAATTATAGAGACCTAATGAAAGGTAGATCGATCATATATGTTGGTGGGACTAGCATAAAACCTATTTGATTTGAGATATCACAATAAAGGGATTATATTACATGAATATAATTTGTAGGATGTTTGATGTCATCACAAAATTAACTTTTTTTCTCTATGGGTGACTTGGAATGTTTTTAGATGCTAAACTTGGGATTTTGGTTGTTTGGCTAAATTCCACTAGGAAAGGGGCGCCGATGGTCACACACTAATTTTTTTTACAATTGTAGTTAAAATCAAGTATTTAATTTAACATGTCAGGATAAATAATATTTATTTGGGTTTTTTGATCACCATCATTTAATCACAAGTTAATCATTAGAATAAGTTAGATAAATACTAATAAATATTTATTTTAAAGGTTTAGATAATAAAATATTATTTACATTTATTAATGAATATTGTAGTGATATTTATTTGTTTAAAAAATAGTGATTATTTAAGGATCGATAAATGTGGATGATGAAAAGACCACCAAGATTAATGGCCTGATTAGAAATCATATAACTAATATTTTTTTTATATTCTTGAAGTGTTGTGTATGAAAAGAGATTAATAAAACTATTATTTTTAGTCATGTTTTCAACTAAGAATTGTTAAGTAGGTAAAGGGGTGTATTCTTCTTTGTCGTATTCTTCCTTATTGCAGTTTTTCTTTTTATTTAATAAAAATACAACGTTGAACAATTTATGTAAATGGATTTTGTGAAATTTTCTAACCCTAAACCTATAATAATAAATGTTTAATTTTAACATTTTCATAAATCAGTCTTGTTGTGCACAATAGATAGAGAGAGAAACTCTCAATCCTAAAAGAGAGATATAGAGATCTAAATTGTGCTCTCTCTTACTATTATCTTAATACATTGGGAGAAAATCCAAAGTTATTCATCCTTTGATAATAATTATTCTATGATAAACAATGAATAACATAAGCGACTGGGATCAGCCATGCTAGTATCAGATGATTATCCAGTGATGTTTGGAAATTATGGTGCACATGTGGATCACCTATTGAGAAATTATACACATTAATCCTATAGTGAAATTATGGTATGAAGACTTATAATTAAATCGATCATAAATTAAGATAGAATTACAAGTTGAGTTAATTTTTTGTATAATAATTTAATTAATTATAAATTACATGTGAATGTCCTCCTCTTCCAGTTCTGATGTTTTAACTAGTTTATTAATCCATGGTTATCATTGGACATGATTTTTTTTCATGTGTGGAAATAATTACATGTTAATAAATACTAAAATATAATTTTTTCATACCATCTAAGGAACTTATAATGTGATAAAAACCTATAAGTTCTATGAGAATGGGTCACATGTTTAATTAATAATTATTTATTATTCATTGACTATTTTCATGTGTTTCAATTTTATTTTACTTGTATTTATACATTTTAATATCCAAACATTTTGGAATCTTCCTTTATTTATCCTCACTAACATAACTGTTAAATAATTAAGGTTTAATAATGAAGAATCATTTGATGAAAACCATCTAGAGGTTCCAAATGTTATTTAGAGAAAAAACTAGAGTACATGACATGTACTCCCAAAATACATGCTATTTATAAGTGTTTTCATATCCTTATATCTTGTTTAAGTCAGATATATAAAAGTAAATAAAATATAATATTTGATAAAAGAGGATCGATCTATAAATATAGAAAAAATGGAACAAAAATTTAATAACTACACAACATGTAGTACCCAATTTCTAATGGCCTAAAACACAGGGTGTCCTAGCATGACATGTGTCAAATAAATGTCATGGGTACTGATATGTCATGAAACTCTAAGGACACATTATATGTACCTTTAATTCTTTTATAGTAGGTAAAACACTAGTCATAAGAAGTATTCTACAGACACAAGCTGAATAGAGTACAGACAGTGTAAAATAGTACACACTATGTAGTGTTCTATAAGAACTATTATCATTTTTTCACATAGGGAAGAATTATATATATAATTAAACGTATTCAGATGTGCTTCATGTATACTTAATTTGATATAAAAAACCATGTAATAGGATTTATGTATATTCATTGAATTAATTCTCGAGTTAAATGTTTTACCAACACATGTAGTTACCTCCAAGTAAACATGTGAAATTAATTAATTTTAATTGAAATTAATTTTATTTAAAATAATAGATGATTATAATATAAGGATTATTGTATGTAATTAAGATAAATTAAATTAATTGTATAAATTACTAGAATTTTATCTTAATTAAAGAACAAATAGAAGTGATTGATAAATATATTTAAAATGTATGCTCATTGCTTGTTTTATGGATGATCATGATATTTGACCTGCTCTATAAATGTGATTGGATTCTTTTGATTTATTAAATTAAAATTGATAGATTGGGTGAGATCCGCTCTTTATTATTTAAAGGCCTATGTGATCATAGTTTCTTTTATATAAACCGGATTTATCTAATCCATTGTATGTCCTCATATGTGTATGAGAAAAATATTTTTTGAGGATAAAATTATTTAGAAAGAGGAGAATATTTAAGTCAAGGAGTTGAGGAGAAACTAACTGATGTGATACATAGAATCTAAGGAGTAAAGGTGAAACACGAACAAAGCTATGGTTCATGGTGCTTCCCCCTAGGTCAAGGCTTAGTTTTTCATCCACTAAATAAACTATCAATTAGATAATATATTGATCGTGTGACATATTTTTTTTTTCAGTAACATGGTAAATTATTTATATTTTTGTATTCTATTTAATCACCAAATATATTAATAAACAATTATGCAAGATGGAATAAGATATAACTGGACTATGCATAAATTTTATTAGGGATGGTTAACCACTTAAGTAAAATCAAATTATCATTAACATGGAATGTGATAAAGATAAAATAGTTTTTACACATAAATAATGAAAATCCATCAACTTAAATATTAAGTCAGCACAACTTTCCAATACTTAAGTTAAAATTGACCTCATAGTTCAAGGTTCTTGACCAACCAAAGTTGGCATGATTTCTATTATCATGGAACATTTAGCATGAATTTTGGGGTAGACTTATCATGGTTCACATTAAGGGTCGACTTACCAAAAAGGACTTGCTATAACTAAGAGAAAAGAGTTGAGAAAATCATTAATTAGGATTTATGGATTTGTGAGTCCACTCAATGGATCAAAGAAATATGAGTTAATACAGTTGGAAAGTTAGGTCTACCTAAAAACCTTCAAATACCTTTTTAAGACCACATATAGGTTATGAGAAGGGGAATATATATCCTTTACACTAGAATATATAATTTAAAATATATTCTAAAAATGATGGTGGGGAGTATTAGGTTTTGAAAAATAGTGGGAGATTAATTGAATTTAATTAAATTTAAATTTACTAATCTATTTTTTTATTCAAACAAAGTACTACTTTTCTACTCTTTATTTTTAAAACTAGAAAATCAAAAAACTTTTACAATATCATTTTGATCTATAAAATATAATTATAAAATTCTCATCGGTGTGAATTTCCTAGAATGATATAGGTGATTTCTCATTATACTACACAATGAATGGAAATTATAGATGCTAGAATTTCCACTTCCCGAGTCACTATCCAAAGAGGCTGGTGAGGAGGAAGTATAATTCTACCTAAACAATTAAGAAAATGTAATGTATGTCTAATTTTTTATACTATCTACTATTTTCATTGATATTATAAATAAATATGAGGATATTAATGAAAATATTACCATTTCTTACTTTTTGGATCTTTATTAAGAGGTTGTGAGATTAGAGATATATGTGACCTCTAATGTACCGTTAATGTGCAAGATTGGAGAGTTAACCCTACCTGGGGCACACATACTCAAGATTATTATCTACATTTATTTTATGAAAATATTAGGTTTAAAGATCGTTGATGAGATATAAAAAAATTTGATTCTATCCTCCCCACCCAAAAACTTCTCCAGTTTTATTTAGAATTAAAATTTGAGAAATTGTGAGAAGGCAATTTCAGAATTTCTTACTCTTATTCTCCAAGTTGATAAAAATATGGGTCATGAAAAAACTTATATACTTATGGTAAATAAAAAGAGTAAGAACATGGAAAAGGGGACCAAGAATCATTCCATGTCTAAGGCACTTGAGTACTATACTTATAAGAAGAATAAGATCCATAGGTAAGGAATGGAATGAGATGTGGTATGTTTTACATGCAATAAGAAGGGTAACAGGAAGAGTAATTTAACCTATCCTAATAAGCAAGGGGAATATTAATGGGTGTTCATTATTGATTTTTATATTTCCATATAAACATGTTGGGTATTATATACTGAATGTGATTCTCACATTTATATCTAAATATAGGAAACAAGTATATTTAGAAGGGTTTACAGAGGCGAGGTAGATCTATAGACTTCCAATTGAGAAAGGTTGGTTGTTTTATCCATTATATACTACCATATCACATTTACAACATGATTGATTTTGTTTTAAATAATTTCAATTATGTTACCAGTGTTAGTAAGAACATCATTTTTATTTATTATTTTGAAACGGATTAATTTATTTTTAGTTTTGGAAATAACTGATATTAATTTTATAAAGATATAATATCTTATGGTACGACACAATTAAATATATGAATTTATTTATTAAATTATTAAATCCAAATATTGATAATTGATAAAGAAACAAATATTTTAAAATCGTATAACACCTATTTTTGGAATCACCATCTTGGTCACATAAATGAGGAGTTCTTGATAGATCCCTATCAAGTTGGATCTTTTAATATTAATCCACTTGAAATATTACACACTTTTTTACAAATTAAAATAGCTAAACCACCATTCATTAGTCAAGGTGGGAGGGCCAAATACCTACTATAATTTTTACACACTGATGTGTGAAGGCCTTTTCAAGTAGAAGATATTGGTAGATTATCATACTTTATTACTTATACTGATGTCTCATGAAAAGAACTTGAACCTAATAAACAATAATTAGTTTCTAATTTATTATATTATAACTAGATATAAGGAATCAAATCCTGAAGGACCTAACAGTTTAGTGGTCTTAGAAAACTATATGCATACTGGAATCTCACATTATAAAGGAAAACATAAAAAACAATATGTTATTTTCTTTGGGTACACCATTATTCCCTTTATTATATCTCTATATATTAATGATACTATAATTCCTATCATCATCAGTAAATGAAACATAATAAAGGGTGATCTTTGATGATTAGTAAGGCTATGCATACAATAGAGGATAAAAACACATTAATAAAACATGAAAAATATGACCAACATATAGTATAATAAAATATTCCATATAAATAATACCATAAAAACGAGGAATAAATACATGGATAATACAACAAAATAAATAATCACATG
Organism: Viscum album; assembly: GCA_963277665.1. Taxonomy (NCBI): domain Eukaryota; kingdom Viridiplantae; phylum Streptophyta; class Magnoliopsida; order Santalales; family Viscaceae; genus Viscum; species Viscum album. Next base: position 1,400,508,826 of record OY728152.1, read on the forward strand.
GATAATAAAAACTAGTTTCATAAGGATTGAATGCATAATGCCAGACATCATAAAATTATTATCAGGGGCTTGTGCTAAGAAATTGTACATAAAGGGGTGAGACCTCAACCAAATATCCAAATTATTTTTTCTCGTGAGACCTACCAATTCCTTGATGGGAAATAGTGGGCCCCACCTATCAATTACCATTTCCAATGAATTTATCATTTAAAATAGGCGAAACATAATCAACGTAAACATGAGTATTGAAAACAAGCATATAAAATATTAATAATTTCCCTAATTAATAAGAATAATCCTAAACCATACAGAGTAATATGATGAATTTTTTCATAATAGTACATCCCCCTTAAGGAATAATATAAACCAAAAAATGTTGAAGTAGGTGAATATACTTTAAAAAGATCACTGGAATTGTTTGAGGAAAATACATCATTCACTTTTAAATCACTTATTTAAAGTAAAAAATACTTCCCAAAATTTACGAAAAATATTTTATTTTAAAATAAAGTTGTAAAATTTTAAAGGAAGATTAAAATTATCATTTTTTATGAATTAGGTAATTACGTACATGAATTATGTGTTTAAAAAACATTCCTTTCATATTGTTGTAAAAAAGTAAAAAAGTACCTCATTCAGAAAATGAAAAGTATATTCATTTCAAATGATTTTGAAAAAAATCAAAACTTGGGTAAAAATTTCATTAATATTTCATTTTTATAATGCTTAATAAATTCTTTAAAATTCTTTTATAATACCTAAATATAAAAAAATGATTTTTGATCTAAGAGAGAAATAAATTCATCTTTTCTTAAAAACAATTTCTCAGTGATCTTAAGTTCCAAAAGAGTAAAATGGTACTATTACTTGAAAAATTATATAATAATAATATTAGAATAAAATATTTTAGTTTTAATATATAAATATCAAACAATTCCCCCATGGGAGATTTAAACATAAACAATCCCGAATAGTGATGAGATTATTAAATAAACGCTTACCTTAGGTTCTAATTTTTTTATATATGTTAAAACCTACTATATAATAAATATATATTTATTATAAATTTAGTATATAACTGAAATATTATTTATTAAACCATATATTATTTATTTATAATCTTTTACAACCTTTTTATTATCATTTTTTTTGAAAATCACTCTTTCATGTAATAACTGCTTCATTTTTCATGTATGTTTTGGTATGATAATGTCAATCCTTTTAATTGTATCACAGTTCCATAATATCTATAATGTTAAAGATGATATAAATATCATATATATTCCTTATATATTTACTTATAGTAACCCATATAAGATAGATATATATAAATGAATTACATCATTCATGGAGATGGTAGGCCGTACGTACGCATGAACCTTGTTTTCACTTTTCAATGGATAGAAAGAAAGAAAGATAAATAATAAATCACCTTAAATAATAATAATTATATCATATATATATATTATTCATTAAACCTATTCTTATTACCATCCATTTTAAACAAAAATGAAAATAATCACATCGCTTTGTGGAGGAGGTAGTCCACACGTATACACGAGGAAAATTATCATTTTCCAACAGATTAGATGGTAAGAAGTTATATGTGGTATTAGTATTATAGAAGTATAATTATTTCATAATTATAATATATAAACATTAAACCCTTTATAATAATCATCCATGAAATATAGTGTTGGAAATTGAATTGTATCACTACGTGGAGACAGTTAGTCATACATATGCACGACCGACAGTTTCACATCTAATTTGATAAGAAAAGCATGTATATTGGTGATTTAAAAATAATAATAAAATTTCATTATATTTAGGACACTCAATTTATTATTTTATTATAAATAAACTAAATTTATAGGATGTAAATAAAAATTAAAAAGGAAGTGATCGGTTAAGGTGATTACCTCTTATTTGAATGAATTCCTTTATATATCCTCTTAAGGATCCTAGGGTTGGTATTTTTGGAGTAGAGTAAACTCTATAATGTTTATAGGGGAGTTTTTAATATATTTTCTTATGGGTTTTTCGAGATATATGGCTCAATTTGGTGTGAAGAATAGAAATGAGAGGAGACCTTTTACAAGTTAACGGAGGGGCATTCATGGAATTTTTTAAAACATTAAAATATAATAAAGTAATTATATATCCAAAATTCATCCCAAATTATAGGGATTAAAATATAATATAGTATGGGGTTTAAATAACTTCAAATTTTTTTGATAGGTTTATTTTTTATTTTAAACCCTATCTTTTGGTTTTCCCCCTTAGTTAACCAATTTTAACATTAACAACGATAATGTATTTTCTACTCTTAAAGGAACTTAATTTTTTATATAATTTAAATATTGAATCATAAATAAATAATGGTTGAAATTTTATACAATATGTTATCCCCATTATTTTATTTCATTAATTTAATTATTTTTAAATAATTTAATAAAATATTATTTTGGTAAATTATCGTTAATATCAATTTTGACACTATTCATTTAATTTGACTTAAAAACATAAATACAAAGTTATAACTTAAATATAATCCTTTTACAAGAAAATAATATTTAATATTCATCTATAAAATTCATGGACCATTATAAATCATTCATATCATATTACTCTTAATATTTTTAAGGTTATTTATTTTATTTTTCTGTTAATTTAAGAAATACTACATCGACATTTCATAATCATTTAAGATAATTATATAATTAATATAAATTATAAAGAATTTTCCATCATTAAAATAATTTCATTAATCTAAAAATAGAAATTTATATTCATTCATAACTTGATTTTGTATATGTGTGGACACATAATAGATATTTAAAAGTAAGAGAGTGAATTTTTTGTATTTTTCTTTTCTTTAAATATAATATAGGTCATTTTCATGGATAAGTGTCCCTTAAATAATTAAATTTAAAAAATAAGGTGATAATAGTTGAATTAAATTCATTAATTAATAATTATAATTAAAATTTACATACTTATCGCTTAGTTTAAACCTAGATTAACCTAATTTACCCTTTACAAAGGTGACAAATTTTATTACGGTTACAAATGATAATGCCTAAAAATAAAAGGGAAATATTCCAAAAATTTTGAACCACCTGATTCAAAAAATGTAATTAATTTTATAAAACTAAATACCTATAGGTGGAAAAAAAATAATTTTAAAATAAGAGTGCAAAACATGACAAAACCATTTTTTTTAGAAAAAAACACTTTTTAAACTAAAAACTAGATTTATTATTATCACATGCATAGGAAAAATATCAGATGAATGTTAAATTTTTTTATAGAATATATAATATATAAATTTCATTAAAATAATTAACCAATAATTATTAATTTAATTTATTAAGATAAACATTCACTTCCTTCTTAAAAACTGTTTTTTCAGGAAAAAAATTCTTTTTCTTTTAAATGTTTTTTATATTTATTTATAATAAATTTAAAACAAAAGAATTTATTTTATTAGTGTCTAAAAGATAATTTTAAAAATTTATTTATTTATATTTATACCTTACAATTTAATGGCGAGGTTATATTGGTATACTATATTATGCTTTATTTTGACTCAGAGTTGCATGTGTCACAAATTATGGAAGAGGTTAAAAAGAAATATATCATAAAGTCTCAGGGTGTGAAATTCTTCCATATTTTAAAATTTTTTATCCATGTAGTTTCAATAATGTGACCTCATAAAATTATTTTGGTATTCATTCATCATAGTTTCTTTATTTTCCCGCATCACCTCTTCTATGTTATGATTTCACCAAAGTACCTTTACCATCTGAGTCATCTGATTTGTAAGCATTTGTTCATTAGTTTTAAGATTCTAGATAGGCTCCTTATAATAAGATATAATAGGTTCCAATTCAATTTATGTATAGGTGATCACATGTGTTTGGTTGGTATGTAATTCCTTAACAGTTATATATGAAATACATCATGTACTTTTGAGAGACTTGGTGGTATTTGCAAATGGTAAGATACAACTACAATTATTTCTAGAATTTAAAAAGGTCTAATATACCTGGGGATCATATTACATTTATTATTGAACCTTATAACACCCTTCCCTAGAGATAATTTCAAGAAAATGTGATCTACCACTTGAAATCCCAAATCATTCCTTCAATTATCAGCATAGAATTATTCCTTCTTTGAGTTTCTTTGATACATGTTTGAATAGTATTTACCTTTTCCATTATCTCTACAAAATTTTCTAGTCCTATAATCTTTCTTTCACCAACATCAACCCAATATGTTTGAGTACACCATCTATTTTAATATAATTCTTGAAACGATGCTATTTGAATATTTGAATAAAATATATTGTTATAGGAAAACACTAACAAAGGTAAATACTGATCTCACAAACCTTGAAAGTAAAGACAAAAGGACCTCAAAATATTTTCTAACATTTGAATATTCTTTTAGAACTGTTTATCAATTTGTAGGTGATAAGTGGTGCTCAAATGAAGCTCGATATCAATATACTTCTGAATAATTTTCCAAAATTTTGATGTAAATCATGAATCATGATCTTACATAGTTTAAAGATGTGTAACTTGAATTATTACAAATTCATTAATATAGAGACATGAAAGGAATTAAATAGGTGAATTTTATCTTATATCAAAAAATGTAAAAATTTTATGAAGCGATCAATAATAAACCACATTACATTATTCTTTCTTAGAGTGTTTGGTAATACAATGACAAATTCCAAAGTAATTTCTTCCCATTTTCTAATACGAACAAATAGATGTTTCATGAATCCTCTAGGATGTTTTCTATTATTCTTCAATTATTCTTAAATTATTTAAAATGAAAAAATTGTGACATATAATTCTATATTTCCTTCTTTATATTATCCCACAAAAAATATTCCTTCATATTTCTATACATCTCGGTGATACTAGGGTTTATCAATAAATTCATGCTATGAGCCTTATCCAAAAATTCTATTTTCATATCATGTATAGATGGAAAACATAGTATCTTTCCATATATAAAAATTCCATCTTCATAGATGAATTTTTCCAAATTTCTTTCATTCATGGTATTAGTTTTTTTTGAAAATTATCATAATTAGGTTTATAAGTTTTTATATTTTCCAATAAATATGGTTTTGAAATAATTTTAAAAGAGAGTGATTTAACCACTCACTTAATAATTTTCATATCCATATTTACTAAATCCATGAATATATGATCTCTATCAATCCTCATTTGGGGCATAACTCCATGATCTTTTGTAGCTCAATGTATTCATTTCTTTATTTTTCTTACCTGTGTGGTAGTGTATTGAGAAATTATAGTCATTAAGTGTCTCAAGCCATCACCTTTGCCTCATGATGAGCTCTTTCTATAAAAATATTTATTTCAGAATCTTGTGATCCATATATTTATTACGCATTTTACTATAGAGTTAATGAATTAATATCGTTAAATTAATGATTATGGATGCCAACTCCAGATCATGGGATGTATATTTTTGGTCATGACTCTTTAACTACCTCGATACATAAGCAATAAAGTTATCATTCTGTACAAGGATACAACCAAGTACATTCTTTGATGCATCACTATATATGATAAATCCATTATTTCCTGATAGTAGAGTCAAAAGCAGAGTATTTAAAAATATCCATTTTAATTCTTCAAAAAATATTCACATTCTATTATATATATAAACTTAACCCATTTATGAGTAACACTGGTTAATGGGTTAGAAAATCAGGAATGTTTTTAAACAAATTATCGATAGTAACCTACCAAATAAATTGAAAATAAATACCTTAGTTATGTTCTTTGGTATAATCCATTCACATATTACCTTTTTCTTAATAGGACTAGCTGATATTCCATATTTTGAGATGATATATCCAACAAAATAATTTTTTTGAATCCATAATTCACACTTTATAAATTTCCCATAAAACTCTTTTCTTATAAGATACTCAATAATGAACAAAAGTGTTTCTCAAGGATCTCATAGCTTTTATAGTATAATAATATATCATTAATAAATACCATAAAAAATCATTAATATACTCCATGAATACTTATTTCACTAGACCCATAAAAGTAGAAGGTTTATTAGTCAATCAAAATTGAATTAATGTAAGATCATAATGTCATACCATATACAAAATTCTTAATTTGGAATATATTATTTATTTACTAAAAAATGGTGATACCTAGAATGAAGGGAAATATTTGAAAAATATTTAGCTCTGTGAAGTTGATTTAATAAGTCACCAATGAGAGCTACATAAAATATTTTCTTCATCATAATAACTTTGATTTACCCATAATCAATGAAAAACCTCATAGATCTAACTTTATTCTTAATGAAAACACATGATCTCCCAAAGGTGAAACATTAGGGAATATAAATCCATTATTACAAAACTACTCTAGTTTTTTCTTCAAATACACTAATTCTATAGTGGGAATTCTATAGAGAGTTTGATATTAGTCTTTCATCAAGGACTAAATCAATGAAAAATTCATCTTCATTATTTGGTGGATGTATAGGTAATTCCTTAGTAAATACGTCAATATATTTTCTATAAAATAGGTACATCATAAATTTGAAGATAAAATTTTCCATTAATAGACTGTGACTGCTCTTATTTCATAATATTCTAATTCTTAATAACTACTTAGTGTGGATCTAGACATGAATCTAATGATGAATTATCCCCTCTAAAGATATGGAATTCCACATATTCATCATTAATTTTAATTTCCTTCTCTTTATAATTTATTTTTTGTATCATATTTTGAAATCCAATCCATACCAAAGATTATATAAAAATACCCCATATGTATAATAATAAATTCATAAAATAGGGAATGTTTATGTGTCATAATGGGAACTGAATGAAACTTCCTTTTTGTAGTTAGACTTCCACTATGATTCTTAACTGATAACTCCCATATAAAGGTGATAGGTAAATATTTAATTTTCTTAGAAAAAATGGAAGATATAAAAGAGTGAGATGATTTAGAATCAAATAAAGAATTATTTAAATTTTAGGGTATGATTAAATAACTTTGACCACATCATTAGGAACCTCAACCTCAACTATTTTGATTGATTAATCTTGTCCATGATCCTTTAGAATTTTCATCGAAAATTACCTTGACACATGGGGCAATAATTTTCATAGTAACCCATATTATTATAGTTTAATCATTTAATAATGACATCTTCTCTATTTCCCGTTTAATAATGAGTTTGGTGGCCTTTCTCTACAAACTTGTAGAAAAATTTCATTTTTAGAAAGCATGTTACATGGAGCTTTATTCCACATTTATTATAAGTTGGAAATTCCACCCTTCCCTTCTTCCCTTTTTTTATATTACCTTTTTCAGCTTTCTCAGAAACCCTCTTCTTATCTTTCTTTCCTTTGAAGACATGAGACTTATAGAATTATTTCTTTGTATTGATAGATCATTATACTATATCTTCATATAATGAGAATTTTAAGTATACTAGTACTCTTATAAGGATTATATTAAGTTCATTAAAGAAACAATTAATCTTTCTATTTAGATTATATACACAATCCACAACATGCTTTGATAAACTTGTAAATTTATCTCTATATTTAGAAAAATTTTTATATTTATTTTTTATTATACTCATTAATTGTCTCTTCACATCCACTAGTTTCTCACTTGGAAAATATTTTTCTAAGAAGACTACCTTAAAATTTTTCCACTCAATGTTTTATATTTATTCTTCATCCCCAGTGTTTTGAATCAATAACCACTACTAATACATATCCGCTAAGAGATGATAAATTTTCATGAAAAACTTACCCATTTTATTAATTTCCAAATAGATATATATATTCTATAAGGAAATTTTCCATTACTCAACTACAAATGGATTTTTAGTCTCATTAAATGATGGAGTTTGCTGATACATGAAGTGGTCTAAAATTGTTACACCACACAGTAGATCTATTGGATGATCTATACAGGGAATTTTATTAGTTATAACATGATTCATTTAACCCAATATAGTTATAATTTGTTTCTATCTAAGAGTATCTTTATCTATAGCTTAATTATCTCACCCTGGAGGGAAATCCCTACATGGATTACATGCATTGATGCGATTCTCATTCCTCCTGCCAGGTGCCATTTCTAATCAATGGCATACAATAGATTAGATTATAACATTATGAAACATATTATATAATACAAAATCCTATAACACTTAAGATAAATTGAAATATTTATGCATTTATAATATCATAATATTAAACATGGATTCCTTGGAAAAAATTTCAAATCATAAAAATATTTTCAAATCCTTCATAATTTTTTATTAAAATGTGAATAAACCCAAGAATATTCATTGATGGGTATCATTGAATTTTTCCCTTGGTTAATTCTTGTTTAATAAAAGGAATTTTTAGTCAAACCAAGAATATCCCATAGGATTGTTAAACTAGGTGTGTAGAACGGCCTATTATCTTAAACTTGGTGACGAACGAGTCAAATAAAAATGATATCTTTTCAAAGTTTTTACATGTTGGTACAACTATTCTAGATCCACATACACTTGTACTATCCACACATGGATTCATTTCATGGAAATACATATAATATCTACCTTAAAAAAACTTTAAGATGTTATTCTATACTTATACTTATCCTTAAAGTTATTCATAGGGTTATGTTCTCTAATATATGATTTCCTAAATCTAGTTACCAAGGTTTCTAATAAACTTACTATGATAGAAACTATAAATAACATAATCTTAGAGACCTTGAGTCAGTTGTTACATTATTACATTGGAACTAGATATATGTAATCTCATCCCAAAGGAATGAATAGTTTAGTAATCTTAGAAAACTAGATACATACTTGAATCTGACATTACAGTTGAAAAAATAAAATACTACATAGTATTTTCTTTGAGTAAACCATTATTACCTATAGAATATCCCTATATATCGATAAAAATACTCTTCTTAACATCCTGAAGAAAAAAAATAAGAAAAGGGTGAGCTCAGATGCTTAATAAGGGTATGCGTACAACAGAATCCAAAACCAAGTAAATATGAACAATATAGTTGAGATATAAAATAATAAAATATTCCATATAATTAATACAATAAAAGTAGGGAATAAATCAATGGATAACATAATAAAAATAATAATAAAATGGATAATAATAACTAGGTTTATAATGATTGAATGCATTACGTCGAACAATATAAAATTATATTCAAGGTCTTTTTCCAATACAACATACATAAATGTATAAGGCCTTAGCTGAATACCTAAGCTAGTTTTCCACATAAGACTTACCGATGCATACATGGGCTTTAACAGGACCCGCCCATCACTCACTATGTCCAAAAAATTCATTATAAGAAAGGGGTGAAACAAAATCAATATAAACATTCATATTGAAAACTAGCATATGAAATATTAATAATTTCCTCAATTAATAAACATAATCATAAACCATCTAGAGTAATATGGAAAATGGTATCAAACTAGTACATCTCCAACAAGGCATAATATTCACCAAAGAATGATGAAATATATGAATATAGTTTAAAAATATCACCAATATATTTTTGAGGTAAATAAACCCTTCACTTCTAAATCACATATTTAAATTCTAAAATAATATCCATATATTAGGAATAACATTTTGATTGAAAAGAACCTTGTAAACGAGTAAAACATGACAAAACCATTTTAAAAAAAATAATGTTTTAAGTATGAAAATAGATTTATTCTTATCTAATGAATAATGAAAATATTAGATTAATGTTATTTTCTATTTTATAAATAATATATAAATTTCATTATAATCATTCACCGATAATGATTAATTTTTTTTATTAAGATTAAAACACATTACATACATAAAAACAGTTTTTTAGAAGAACAATTATTTTACTTTCAATTTTATTTTTTATATTTATAAACAATTTTTAACCAATGAATTCATTTTATAATCATTTAAAACATTCACTTTTAAAAATTTAGTTAGTCCTATTCATACCTTCCAATTTAACAGCTTTGTTATAATCCTATACTATATTATAGTTCATTTATTCTTAGGGTGCATGTATTTCATGTTATCAAAGTTGTTAAAAAGAAATATATCTCAAATTATTGGGGTGGTACAACACAAGTAGGTATGGTTATATAAATTTAATGAGGTATAAGTATCAATGTTTTTAGATATTAAAAGAGTTCAAGAGTGAAGTTTAGAATCATCTTGGTAATAAGATGAGGAAACTTTGATCAGATTGAGGTGGTGAATATCTAAACCAAGACTTTATCTACATTATATGGGAGTGTCAAATTATATCTCAAAAGAATCCAAATTATACACCACAATGGAATGGTTTTAGTGAATGGACAAACCATACACTACTAAATATCATAAGGTTTATAATGAGTTATTAAAGCCATATATTATTATTTTAGGGATATGAATTATAGACGACATCAAACATACTAAAATGAGTACGAACTAAAACAAAAAATGGAATTACCTTTGAGTTATGGAATTGAAAGAAACCCATTTTTTCAAAAGTTTTATGATTATGATACACAAGAGTTGGTATAATAATATATTTCATAGGTCTCTATGGAAGAAGTTGTTCCTAAAACAAAAGTGTTGTATAAGAGTGTTAGATAGATAAGAGAATCATGTAGATATTATTTTATAGTCCCCTATGATTGTAAATAATTATTGGTTGAAAATTATGATCCTTTCTCTGATAAGGAGGCAGTAGAGAGCTCAAAAGCTACAAGATGTATAGAAGCCATGAATTATTAGATCGATTCAATGAATCAAAAAAAAGTTTATATTCATATCAGTTTTCTAGTAGATGTAAATCTTGTTGGGTGTAAATGGGAATTAAATAGAAAAATGAACATGAAATGAAAATTAAATACCTATATATCTTGACAAGTTTCTAAAAGGTTTAGAAAACATCTAGGAATTGAATGAGATGAAATATTTTCTCCATTTTCCATGATTAAATCCATCATAATTTGTATTTCCATAGAAAAATACCATGACTATGAGATTTGGTAAATGTATTTAAAACATATTTATTTAATTGGAATTTAACACCTAAAGATTTTTTTAAAATGAAAATTATATTCGATAGCGTATACTACATGCAACACCCATCATAAAAAAACCATGAAATATTATTATTTAAATATGACCATTAAAACATAACCATAAAATTAGAGGGTATAAATAGGATTAAATTATTTATAAAATATATAAATGTTTTCGAATAAATATAAATTTATAGATAATTTTTTATAAAATAATCACTCAATTGTTTTGTAAATTCATTTCATTTTTCAAAAATATATTTTCTTCAAAAATGGGTTTTATTTATTTTTGTGAGAAAATAGTATAATTAATTTATGGATCTTTATGTTTTTTTGAAAAAAAGGGCATAATTTTTTAAATCATAACGTAAAAATTATCTTAGAATAGTTTTTTATATTTTTATTAAAATATTTAATTTCTTGGAAATAGTGAATTTTTTTGATTTTTATTGAAATTTGTATTTTCTTTTAATGTATTTACAAAATAAAATTATATTTTGGAATAGTTTTAAAATTTCAATAGATAATTTTTTTTTGATAAAAAAGCATTTATGATATTTAGAATGACTTTTATTTTTTAAGATGGTATAAACACATTTTAATACTTAAAAAAGTTATTTTTCCAAAAAACCACGTTTCATTGTGATTTACAGGTTTAATTTAAAATTACATTATTATACTTATGTTAATTGAATTTGATAAATTAGATTTAATATTTTTAATTTTTAGGTTAAAACTTTTCAAATATTTTCCTTTTACTTTTATGAATCAATAATTGAAAACATGGTAAAATTTATCACCTTAGTAAATAGTAAATGGGGTTAATCTAGGTTAAAAATAAGTGTCAAGGTCATATTATTTCATCTAAATTCCTATTAGATGAACTTAATTAAACCATTATCATATTATTATCTAAGTTATTGTTTATCATACACTTTTCCTTGAAATTGAACTATATAATATTTAAAGAAAAGAAAGTTAGAGAGTGTCACTCTCTTAGTTTTAAATGTTTCTTATGTGTTCACCTAGGAAAAACATGTTATGATTGAATATTAATAGCAATTTAATTAATATTAGATTATATTCATAATTTTAATTTATTTATAAATTTTAGTGATTAAATAATTACCTTAAATACTTGCGCAATGCTAATATAATATTTATTCAATTAATAAAAAATAAAATAAATGTTTTTTAGAAAATAAAATTAAAATAATTTGATTAAGTTATAGGGTTCCATGAATCTTATAGATAAATATAAAATATTAGTTATTTTTAAAATAATTATATTCTCATTTAATCTTTGTCTTGGTGTCTTTAGAGTCAAATTATTTGAATAGTTCCAAAATTGAAATTAATGATATTTTATAATAAATAATAATTTATTAAAATATTTAAAATTAATAAAAATATTATATTTGGCCATGGGAATGGAATATGGTTTATAAAATCATCCATGGTCCATTTATGAGTCACTTTTCTATTTATGGTAATATTATTAACACTTTATGCAAAAAATAGTTGTTACCACAGTTAAGGTAAAAAAATTAACGAAGGTGTTAATAAAAAGGATAAAATTTAAAATGACACAATAACCACTCTAACTTTTATTGGATGATTCTATTTAAATAATATTAAAATTTTATTTTAATTAATGTCCATTTGGAATCTTTTTTATTTAGAATTAATTTACTATATTTTAATCTTTCACGAAATTCCATTTGTGTCCTCCCCTTCCCCTATAAAAGGACACCCCTAATCCCTCTCTATTACAACTCTTTGAGCAATTTATATTGAGAATGACATGAAAATATTCCTTATAAACAAACTTATACACATTATACAAGTTTGGGTCGTCCTAAAAGAACAACCATTGGATCTTTTAGAGGAGATCTAAAGGAGTTATTTCGAAGAAGAGATAATCTCCTTTACCAATCACTTTATTTTATACTTATTTTTTTAAAACTTATAAATCTAAGGTATTTAACTTAAAATAATAAATTAATTTTCCTAAATTTAATAAATTTTATTTTTATTATGGAATCACCATTATACACCCTCTTTAACATCAAATGGGAAGTTAAAGAATGGCTCGTGCGTACATACGACTTACAATCTCCACATAGAGATACTTTTCATTTTCCACCACCATATTTCATAGATGGTTTTTATAATGAGGTTTATATTTATATATGATATTAATTAAATATTTATTATTTTTTAATTATAATACTACATCTTCCTTCTTACCATCCAATCCATTGGAAAATTATAACATTGCTCATGCGTACCTGTGGACTACCACCTCCATGAAACGATATGATTCATTTTTTATTTCTATTTTACTTGTATGAAAATAAAGATATATTTAATTAATATTATATATATATATATATATGATATAATAATGATTCTATATTTTTGAATTATTATTTTATGTTATTTCATTCCATCCATCTAATAGTGAAAACAATGTTCATGCACACGTACGACCTACCATCTGAATGAATGATGTAATTCATTTTTATATCTCTAACTCTTATGGATGAATATAAATAAATAAATAAATAAATAAATAAATATATATATATATATATATATATATAATATTTAAGATATATATATCATTATTAAAATTTTGGATATGATATAACCATGATCAAAGAACAAGGACCGACACAACTTAACTAAAATAATCACGATGAATGAAATATTTAACATATGAAAATGGTGATTTTATTAAGAATTATTGATAAATGGTAGTTTAAATGTTATAAATGGATAATATAGGATATTATATGTATTTAAATTATTCTTATATATAATTATAACAAATTTTAATTTAATATACATGAAGTTATAGTTCTTTTGAATTAAGTGGAACTCGAGGTAATCATTTAACGTCTCAAAGAATCTTATTTTGGACATATGTTATGTCATGAAATTATATTATTTTATAAGGTTTATATATTTACCATTTAAATATTATATCATTATTATCCTTATTATCAATATATTTGAAGTTTCATTTCATGTTATTCTTTTATGGGGCTTATGATTCAAATTTCACCAAATTGGTAAGGGTTTTATGTTACAATCTCATTGTTTGTAGAGATTGTTTATAATTTAGTTTAGTATGATGAAATATTATAATCTACATCAAAGGAAAATAATGATTTTTCTTCCCCTATGTTTATTTATAGAGAATATATGTTTTCCTTTTATTTTCCTATATTAATGTTTTTAATATACTAAAAGAATATTTTTAAGGAAAACCCACTTCAATTATGTTTTTAATCGAAAATCTTTTCCCTTCTATGAACATGTTTTGTAAAAATGTTTTCAAGAATGGTTTTAATATTATAATTTTTTTAAAAATTTATTTTTACCCAAGTTTTAATTTTTAAAAATGGTTTATAATGAATATTCTAGTTTTTTTCCGAATGATGTACTTTTTAACATTTTACAAAAATGTGAAAGGAATGTTTTATTTTAATTTGTATGACATGAACGACATTTCCCAACATCATGAATGCTCAATAATGTATAGATTATTTTATAATTTTCTATGATTATATTCAATGAAAATTATTTTCACAATATTTTCTTAATTTATATTTTTTTAAAAGTTATTTTCAATATGGAAGGGGTATTTTCTACAATAATGTTTTAACGATCATGGAATAAAAAACTGTTAATAAAAGAGAACATTAACTGATTTTATGTATGATTTACAAGGGATATGATCCAAGCATACCACCTTTATTCTTTCTTAGGATGGTTTATGATTATGATGACAAAATATTTATGAAACCCAATTATTTCCCATGGGTTATTCTATGATGAAATGATAAAATTTTTATGAATCTTATTTCTTATACATGAGTTTTGCTATGAATAAATTCTTACGAAACCCATTTATTTTCATAGGTTTTGATATTATGAATGTTTTATGAACTTTTGTAACAAATATGTAAAATTTTTATTATGTGATGTGTGGGCCTAGAATTATATAGAACTCAAATTAATTGAGTAAAGTGAGATATCTATAGAGATAAAAAAGACTATAATGGGAAGTGAACCCTATTTAGAAAGTTATTATTTCCACTATGATAGTGTTGGGAGTGAACCTTTACTACTATGATGGTTTAGGAAGTGAACCCAATCCACTATCATAGTATTTTTAGTGATACTTGACCAGAAAGGAAATTATTTTCTATTCTCATGTTTATTACAAAAATCTATGTCATGTGCCAATGTTATGATCTCATGGATCATGTTCTTTATTTCCTTTATGATTCATATCTTTTGAATTTCTAGAATTTATTCCATAAATCAATATTATTATCTATGATATACAGGTTATGATTTTCAATTATTGAGATCATATTCTCATAACCTTAGGCTCATGTTATCCTCATAAGATCATTGATATATCCCTTGTATACCCTTAATAACCATTTGATCTCACCCATTTTATGCCTAATTTACCCAGGTTTTGAAGAGAAGTTTTATCTATTATGTGTCTAATAAGGGTGATAGTGATGAAGAAGTAAGTGGGAGATGATACATGTCTTTTATTAACTAGTTTTTATGTATGAAATTTTCTAAACAAACTGATCTTTATGGTCCTTAGGCATGTATTTGTAAAGTATACTAAATATTCATATAATAAGATGAAATATATTGGTATAAAAATTATGGTTCACAATAATTGGTATCATAGGATATGTTTAGTAAACATTCAGAGATTAGGAATATATAACCTTATTTTGAAACCTGGGAATATGTCAAGGCATAGGATAAAATCATAAAATTTAGGTAAGGATGAGATTATATGTTTTTACTAGAAATATATTCCTATCTGGATACTACAAGTGGACATGGTTTTGATATAGATAAATCTTGGGGTTGAAACCAAAAAAAGGATTGGTCAAGTATATCTCAACCACCGTTCTAGTGCACGATTTGAGTTCCCTTATTTTGATCGAAGTTTGAAACTCCCAAGGGATATTCTTGGGCAATTCTGTTTTTCTTTACAAACTATCTAAATAGATTTGAATATATGATGATCACAGACGACCTAGGTTAAACTTAAAGTGTCATAGATTGAAAATAATGGGTCATAATTGATATGTAATTTAAATGTTTTTTTTCACAATTATGATTATTGTTTCTCATTCCATGATATTTGGTTTTAATCAATGGTTGGAACCAAGAGGAATGATGTTAACTGTGAATATGTTAGAAAATGTGGTGATTATGAGAAACAAAATGTGATGATGACTAAAGTGAAAGATATTTTGAGTATTCCTAATTAGTTATCATGATATATTTTTAATAAAATATTCCTTAACTAACTCTTGAACTGACCAAAGAAGATAATGATGGAGTATACTATGAGCTTAGGTGGTGGAGACCATGGAGGAAAGAAGGCTCAATTTCATACATGCCAAAAATGTGGAAAGAGACACCCAAGATTATGTATCCATATAATTAGAAAATCTTGTATGTATAGAAGATAAGGGTATATAGATTGGAATTCAGGAGGAAAATTGACGATTTTTATGAAGATAAATAAATTTCATCATAAAGATTAATTCATATTTAATTGGATTAAATATGGGGAACCTAGGAACTATCTGAGTTATTGCCCTCTTTTAATGATCAATTCCTAAACTTAGGAATAAAATATGTTATACCAGTCATTAAAGTATTTTTTATTTAGTTATTATGTATTGGGGTTCAATAATTATATTGTTTAATTATTTTTATAAATGGTATTTTGATTATAAGAATCATAAAATATCCAAGGATTGTTTTAATTTTTGGAAGCAGATATGTATTTATGTAATATTAAATTAAGAGTTATGGATACCATCATTTTTTTAGGAGTTTACGTTTTACCATAAGTTCAAATTCATAGAAACCACTTTTTAGGTTTTAAGTGATGTTATTTAATGAAACTTATGAAATTTTGGGAGATGTTTTATTAGGTTAAGAAATATGAAACACTCTGTTTCAACATGAATTATTTTTTGAAGAATAATGATACCTTAATAAGTTTAAAGGTATTGATAAAACTCAAGGTTTATATGATATTTGATGCTTAAAGTTATAATTCTAGAAGTTTAGAATATTTTTGTGGACATTATAAGAATTATATTAATAATGTTTTAGTAAAAAAACAACCTGTTATAACTATAAAGGTCGTGGTTCTTGAACCCACAATGAAAAAAATAAGGGTGTAACACCAACCACTGTCCTACATAATGTCTTGGTTAGTATGAAATTTATTTTTTATAATGATGTGCCATAAAAAGATCAATTTTATTTTTGGAAAATATGTTTTATCATATAGATTGCATTGGGAGTAAAAGTGATTTGGTTATTAATTTTATTTTGGAAGAAGTTCACTATCTTGAGAACCTTATATGATTAAGGTAAGTTGAAAATTATGGGATTTAATTTGAGGAATAAATGTTGAATTATCTCTTTAATGAATATATTATTTTTTGTGGATTTATAGTGATTTAGGTTATTTAGGGAAATAATTATAATATCATGGAGTTTATATTATTAGGGTATATACATTTTTGGAATAAGTCCTTAAGAGTGATTAATTTTATTTGAAGACAAATATTAAATTTATCTAGGAAGAATGTGTGATTAAATCATTCTAATATTTTTGTTTCAATCGTAGTTTAGAATATTATGAAGAATTTTAGGTTTAGTTTTTTACCAAATGTTCTAATTTAAAGTTGGGTATTATTTCTAAAGCTTTGGTGGTTCATTATGCATTTCTTCATATGATGGTTTATTCATTTTGAGAATTATCATGTGATAACCATTTTTTTGGTTAATTTTTAAAGATATAATAATTTTTTTAATCTTTTTATTGATTATATGATTCATTAGATGTCAATTTTAGAAATCCGGGCTTGAAAAAAATCATATTGGACACACATCATTTTGAGAAAAAGATGATATTATGGTGGAAATTTATTAAAGGTTGAAATTATACTTATCAAGTAAGTATATTTCCTTATGTTATTAGTATATATGGTAATTAAATTATTCAACTGTAAAAAAAAGTATCTATAAACAAAAAAATTATCCTATTATGATCATTTATGATTAATCAATGGTCTTTTTAACACCTCATCAATCTATGGTTTTATGTTCCTTCTTTATCACTTAATCAATCAATTTCTTATACTATTTGGAAACCTAGTTATGTGTTATTCTATATGAACTTTGTATTTCTATTTCTATTTTTTAGGATTAAGATTTATTTATCCTTTTTATGATGTGGTATTTCAATTAAAGAATTTTCTGATGTCAAAACCTTTATTACTAAGATAAATTTCAAGTTACAGAGATTTAATTTATTAAAGGGGGGATAGATATAACACCCTGATATTTAATGAAAAATAAAACCGAATTATGTTCCATAGAATATACATCACACAACCCTAAGACTAAATAAACCACAAAATATTATTATTTAAGTTTTACCATTATAACATCGACATTAAATTGGTGGGTATAAATTTTAATAACTAAATAATTAAATATATACAATGGAACTACTTAATATAATTTTATTGATAAATGTTTAGTAAATAATCACTTGATTTTTTAAAAAGCGATTTTATTCTTCAAAAATGGGTTTTATTGATTATGTGAGAAAATATTATATTTAATTTTTATATATTTTTGAAATATTATTTGATTAAAATGATATCATTTGTAAAAATAACAATTCAAAATTATATTAGAGTAAATCGTTTCGAGTTTTCTGAAAAGATTGATTTTCCAGTGAATAGGAAAAAATACCGATTTTTATTGAAAATAATATTTTATTTGAAAGTATTTATAAAGTAAAATTATATTTTCTTTTAATTTTAAAATTTAAATAGATAATTTTTATTAAAAAAAATTTAATTATGATATTTTTAAATAATTTTATACTTTAATTTTATATAAACACATTTCTAAACATAAAAGGATTTTTTTTGAAAAACCATTTTTCATCGTGTTTTGCGTGTTTAATTATAAATCAAATACTTCTACTTATATGAATTGATTTTGATAAAATTGATTCCATATTTTGAATTATTAATTTAAAATTTGGTAAAGATGTTACTTTTATTTTTAGGAATTTTGAATAGTAAGCTTGGTAAAATTTATAATATGGGTAAAGGGTAAATCAGGTAAATATAGGTTAAAAATAAGTGTCAATGTCATCATTTTTCATCCAAATTATTATTGGATGATGGAAATATGAACCTTAATTATAATTTAAATTTAATTATTTAGTGGACAATTTTACATGAAAATTACTTATATATAATATTTATAGAAAATAATGTTAAATGTCACTTTCTTAGTTTTGAATATCTCTTATAAGTTCACATAGAAAAAAAAAGAATATTATGATTGAATATTAAAATTAATTTTGGGGATATTAAAATTATATTCATGTTGTTATTTTATTTATTAATTTTAATGATTAAATAATTACATTAAATTCTTTGGAAATGCTAATACAATATTTATTCAATTAATAGAAATATAAAATAAATGATTTTATAAATATATAAAGTAATATAATTTGAGTGATTTATAGTGTTCAAAGACTTTTATAACAAACAAGTGATATTTACTAAATTATAATTATATATTTTTTAGTTTTAAAATTTAAATATATGATTCTTATTAATAAAAATAAAATTATGATCTTTGGAATTAATTTTATACTTTAATTTGGTATACACACATTTCTAAACTTAAAAGGAAGTTTTTTGGAGAACCATTTTTCATCATGATTTAGGAGCATAATTATAAATCAAATTATTTTACTTCTATGAACAGAATTTGATAAAATTTATTCCATATATTGAAATATGATGTTAAAATTTGGTAAATATGTTTCTTTTATTTTTAAGAATTCTGAATATTAACCTTTGTATAATTTATCATCTCAGTAAAGTTTAAATAAGGTTAATCAGGGTTAAAAATAAGTGTCAATGTCAAAATTTTTCATCCAAATTTTTATTGGATGTTGTAAATCTGACCCTTATCACCTTATAATTGAGATTTAATTATTTATTTGACACATTTCCATAGAAATAACATATATAATATTTATAGCAAAGAAAGTTAAGTGTCACTTTCTTAGTTTTGAAATCTCTTATATGTTCACATAGGGAAAATATAATATTATGAATGAATATTAATATTATTTTTTGGATAATTAAACAATATTCATGATGTCATTTTATTAATTAATATGAATGATAAAATAATTACCTTAAATTCTTGGGAAATGCCAGTACAATATTTATTCAATTAATAAATAAATAAAATAAATGATTTTTAAAATATAGAAAGTAATATAATTTGAGAGATTTATAGTGTTGAAATAATTTTATAACATATAATCGATGTTTAAAAGGATTTTATTTTAATTTATTTTTTTATTTGTGTTCTTAAAGTCAAATTAAATAAATAGTTCCAAAATTAAAATTAATGCTATTTTATTATAAATAATATTTTATTAATGATTGAAAATTCCTAAAAATATTATCATCAGAAATTTAAATGTTATATGGTTTAATTCATCACTCATAGTTCATTTATGAGTCACTTTTCCATATATGGAAACATTTTTAACCCTTTATAGTTAACATTGTTATTACTGTAGTTAAGGTAAAATATAATTAACAAAGAGGTTAATAAAAAAGCCAAGGTTTAAAATGAAACCAAAACCAATATAAATTAATGTTTCTAATTTTATTCCAACCCTAAACACTTATTATGTTAAATAATATCCATTTGGGATCATTTTTCTTGAGAAAGACTTTATTATATTTTAATATTTCATGAAATTCAAAGTGTGTCCTCTCCCTCCCTTATAAAAGGAAACCCTTTCTTCCACTTACTTACAAAACTTTAGGCCATCTTTCTCCATAAAAACTTTAAATTATACCTTTTAAAATTCCTTATATACATTCTAGATGTTTTATTATTCTAAAAATACCAACCCTAAGAATCTTTAAGAGGAGATCTATGAGAGTTCCTTACAAGACGAGGTAATCTCCTTAACCAATCACTTTGTTTTTTAACTTCTTCTTCACATCCTCTAAATATATGGTATTTATAATAAAATATTATATTAATTATATAAAATAAACTTAAATATTATTATGATTGTGAAATCACTATTATCTACCCTCTTTCCCATTAAATGGTAGGTGAAAGTATCACTCATTCGTATGTACGACTTACCATCTCCACCAAGCGATACATGTCATTTTATACCACTATCTTTAATGGATGGTTATTATGATGAGTTTAATGTTTATATATATTACTTATTAAATATTTATAATTCTATAATTATAATATAACACCTACCTTCTTACCTTATAATTTGTCGAAAAAGGATGACATCGCTCATGCGTACTTGTGGGCAACCACCTCCACGATGCGATGTTATTATTTTTTCATTTAGGTTTTACTTGGATGGTAATAAGGATATATTTAATGATTTATAATATATATACGATATAATAATAATTATGGAAATGTTAATTATTATTTACAATTCTTTTTTTCTATCTTCCAAAAATTAAAAACAATGTTTATGCATATGTACGACTTATCATCTCCATGAATGGAGTAATTCATTTTTATATCTATAAATTTTATTGATGAAACTATATATATATATAATTAATATTCCTTATATTTTAGTTTTTATTAATATTATTTATATTATATAATCATGATAAATGTATAATCTCTAGAAATACTGAACTAAAATACTCATGATGAACGAAACAGTTAACACTCAAAAATGATTATTTTATCAAGAAAATTTTGATAAATAGATGTTGAAATGTTATAAATAGATAATATATTTTATTATAAGTACTTAAATTCTTATTATATATAATTATAAAAAATTTAAATTTATTATATATGAGGTTTGAGTGATTTTTAAGTAAGGGGAACTCAAGGTAAGGGTCTATCGTATGAAATTATCTTGTTTGGGACATATGCCTTGCAATAAAGTTATCTTATTTTATGAGGTGTATATAATTTCCTTTGAAATTTTATATCCTAATTATCCTTATAATCATGATATTTAATATTTAATTTAATTTTATTCTTTCATGGGGAATATGATTCTAATGTTATCAACGTGGTAAGGGTTTTATGTTACAATCTCATTGTTTATCAGATCTGTTTATGACTAAGTTTCCGATGATGAAATATTATTATCTCCCAATTAAGAAAATAATAAATTTTTTTACTTTGATTATTTCAGGAGAATATGTTGTTTCCTTTCATTTTACTCTCTTAAATTACTTAAGATTATAAAATATTTTTATAAGGAAAACTGACTTCATTTCTTTCTTCAACCAAAAAACATTACTCTTCTAAGTCTGTGTTTTCTAAAAAACATTTCAAGAATGCTTTTACTATTTTAATATTATTTTTTAAAGTCATTTTTACCCATGTTTTAATTTTTTAAAAATTATTTAAATGTAATATTCTTTTATTTTTTCTGAATGAGGTACTTTTTGACTTTTTATAAAAACATGAAAGGAATGTTTTCTTTTAACTTATATGGAATGAATTAAATTTCCCACCATTAAGAAAACTAAATAATATAAAAACCAATTTATATTTTCAATTAAAATTTTCAAAGAAAATAATATTCCTAATATTTCATGAATTTTTTATTTTAAAAATTGAATTTCAAAGTGGAAAGGGTATTTTCCTTAAGAATTTTTTAATGATCCTGTAATGAAATTCCTATTCATCAAAGATAAAAACCCTTGATTTTATTAATTATTTTCCAGGGATATTATCCAAGGTTTCTATGCTTATTATTTCATTGGATGGTTTATGTTTATGATTAAAATATCTTTATTAAACTTGTTAATTTATCATAGGTTATTCTATAATGAATTGATAAAATATTTATGAAGCCTATTTATTTTCCATGAGTTATACTATGATGAAATGATTATAAAATCCATTTATTTTTAATAGGTTTTAATATGATTAATTTTTATGATCTAATGTCACACATATATATGATTTTAATTATTTAATGAGGGTGAAAATGATTATATAGATCTCTAATGCATTGGGTAAAGCTAAAGGTATCATGAGATAGACCTGACTAGAATAGAGAGTGAACCTAGTTCGGTATGGGACTTTGTCGACTATGATTATCTTTATAATTAATATTAGATACTATGATGGTTTATATAGTTAATCCAATCCACTATGATAGTCTTGGTTGTGATCCTTGACTACTAAGGAAACAATTTTATATGCTTATGTGTATGCCAAAAATTTATGTCTTATGCCAATGTTATTCTCTCATGGATCATGTTATTCAATTCCTTTATGATTCCTTTATTATGAACTACCATGATTTGTGACATAACTTATTATTATGATATTTTATACACAATTTTTTTCAAATGTTAATATCATGTTCTCTTACTATTATGATAATTTTTTGCTCGTGAGATTATTAATATCTCCCTTATATACCCTTACTTTACATCTTAACTCACCCTTTATTATGTTTCCTTTATCTAGGTTATTAAAAAAAATTAAGTGTGATGTGTCTAAGAAGGGTTCCTGATATAAATAACTAAGTGGGAGATAATTTGAATCTTTTTGAATTAGTTGTTTATGTATCAAAGTTTCAAAATAAACTAAACCTTTGTGGTCTTTAGGTGTGTATTTGTAAACCATATTGAATATCAATATTTAAAAAGTATGGGTTAATATAATTGGAATCATAATATAGGTTTAATTAACCATTGGTGATTAGTATTACAGATTTTTTGAGAACACTGTGGATAAATCTAACTATAGGATAAAATCTAAAAAATTTGGTATGGAAGAGATTATTGATGTAATAACCCGATATTTTATGATAAGTATTCTTTTTAATTTATATTATGTCATGTGGTTTATGATACAACAAGATTATCTTGTGTTATACGCAACACCATTTTAGCTTGCAGTATATGCAACACTATTCTTAGATTATGTTACACACAATTTCAAGTTCGTTTGATAATAGTCATTATATGCAACATTGAATATATATATATATATATATATTCAATGTATAAATGAATAATGGATGGATTCTATTATAATGAAACAACAAAGGATTCTTGTACAACATGCAACCCTGACTTGCCTTGCATTACACGCAATCACGACCTTCCTCGATAGCGTGTGTTGTACGCAATACCGGGTTTTACTAAACAAAGATATATTATTAAAATATTATTAGAACTAGCCGTTATGAATAGTAATACCCACTTTTTGAAATTTTATAAATTTTATCTTTCAAAATGTACTTCATTTTTGGATTCAGAATATCGAAATTAGCCTTGGGTGAAATTTTGGTATTTTTCTGAAAACATTCAACTTTTGATGAATACTGAAAACACTGGGTTACTATTTAAAAACCGACTTTTTATTTAAATATTTATTTATTTTATTTAATTTAATTTTAGGTCAAAATTGATACATAATACCTATATAAGTTCAAAGTAATTCATTGGAGTCATTTTATAATAATTTTAGATATATAAAAATTTTATTGAACTTTTCACCGTCTTTTACCCACCTCCTAAGAAAATTTGCAAATTTACATAAAACATAATTTTACCGCTTTTGTGAATGGTATTTCAAAAATCTGAGAGACACGATTGATGTTAGTAAGTAAAATGTGGTTCAATGAGATGAAAATAATTTTTGGTGAATAGTAACTTTTTACATTTTTTACCATGGTTAAAAGTAAATAGGGCAATTAAGGGTAAAAATGATATTATTATTACCCTAACACATGTCATAATTCTATTGGATAAGAGTAATTCGACCAAAAACAACCTTAGGAATAAAATATGACAATTTAGTACCACTTGGATTAGATTAGGACATTTAATATTAATTTATATAAAGAGGGGTTAAAATAGTTAAAATCAAAGTTTAATAAGTAAATCATTTTTAATATAGGGTTATACATAAGATAAATTCGACTATAAATATTAATTAGAAATATAAAAATATCTCTTACATAATGGTAACTTATTTATATTTTTTAGACACTAAATAATTTAATTTATTTATGACAGTATAATGATGCAGTAATTATCTTATTAATGAAATATTGAAATAATTGATGTTATAAATACCGACATAAATGTAATTTGAGAATTTTTATGAATTCCACTAATTTTCTAGGTTACTATGACATGTTATTATTTATTTAATTAACTTTTTTCGAACTAATCATTCTGTTATGATTTTCAAAAAAATAAATAAATTACCAAATAGTGTCAAAATTGACATAAAATAGTTTTTAAAAAAAATATTATATTATTAATTGTTATTTTATTCCTAAAAATATAAGGTTTGGCCAAATGACTTAGATAAGGTTATATATTTTAATAATAAACAACTTGGGGTTCATTTGGCCTGTTATAGTAAGTTTCTTAACCTTATAGTGTAAGAAAACAAGAAGACACGATAAAAG
Source organism: Viscum album (assembly GCA_963277665.1). Classification (NCBI taxonomy): domain Eukaryota; kingdom Viridiplantae; phylum Streptophyta; class Magnoliopsida; order Santalales; family Viscaceae; genus Viscum; species Viscum album. The sequence continues at coordinate 1,400,534,564 of OY728152.1, forward strand.
TTAAATTATTTAACTTAATGTTAAATCTAAATGATAAGGTTAAACTAATTACCTAAACTTGTCCAAATTCTATTGGATGAGAGTATTTAAACCCATACACACCTTAGCTTCTAAATAAATCAATTTGGAGCTATTAAAAACCAAATATGACTTTTTAATAAAATAATATTTTTAATTTATCCAAAGGTGCCCCTCTCCTCCCTTATAAAAGGGCACCTCCTCCCTCTCTTCCTCACCCCAATTTGAGCCTTCAAGATCGACCAAAACATACCAAATTATCTTCTCCACTTCCCTATAAACATACTATAGGTCCTGGTCTTCTTCAAAGACCAATTTTAATGCCCTAAGAGAAGGTCTCAAGGAGGTGCTTGAAAGAAGAGGTAATGTCCATTACCGATTCTTTCAACTTTATTTATTTTTCAACTTCCTCTTCTTTAGTTGTTTCATTAGGAAGTAATAACATCAGCATCACTCATATACTGATTTGTTATTATAAGTATGAAACAACCCCATTTCACCTTCTATCCATCCTACAGAAAACGAAATCACCGCGCGTGCGTACGTACAGAATACCGTCTCCACACCGTGGTGTAATCTGTTTTTCCAACACCACCTTACTTGCATGGGAATAATGGTGTAAATAATAACTATACATAGTTATTATAACATCATTCTGATTCTGATATATTGTATCATCCACTCCAATTAAATTCAATAATTATGGAAACGATATCCTCGCTCGTGCGTACGTACGGACTACCGTCTCCACGACGCGACGAGATTCATTCTCTATGTTAACCATTAAAGAATTATTATAAAGTATATATAAGAAACAATAATGAAATATATGAAATTATAAAGCTACTGGATTTATGTATATATATTTGTATGTCATCTACTTAATTCCATTAAACTCAACAAGGAAATGAAAACAACGTTCATGCGTACGTACGACCTACCGTCTCCATGAACGTTGTATTTCTTTCCATTTATTGATATATTATATATATTTATATTATGAATATATATTACATATAAATCATGTTTTATATTCTGGAATTAAGTAATCATGATCTAAGTAATCAAATAAATAATTGAAAGTCAAATCACGGACCATAAATGAAATGATTTTACCCAAAACGCTACATTAACATGAATTTATAAAAGAACGGGTAATATAAAGTCATAAATGAACCATATATGATATCATAACAATGAAGATGATTATGTAATAATTCAATGGCATTATTTAAATCATTATACAGGAGGATCAAATACGTACGAAGCATATCAGACCTAAGGTAAGGGATAATTTTTCAAATCTCATTTTTTATCTGAGATTGCTTATACGTAAGTATTTACTGGGGTTATTGTTAACATCCATTTCCATGTTTTCTAAAAGTGTTTTTATGTATGTATAATTTCCTTTTTTCACATTTTGACTTTTACTACATGGTATGTAAGGAATATTTCTTTTGTTTACATTACGAGGTACTTTTTTACTTTTCCGACAAAATTACGAGGATAATGTTTTTTTAACTTATATGGAATGAAAGGATTTTTATAGTTTTATAAAGCCTTATTTTCATGAAGCTTCCTCTAAAAGATTTCATGACTATTTTCAAAAAAATCATTTTCTTTTAAAATTCCCTGTCATTTTGTGAAAAGAAAATGATTTTTAAGAAGAAAGGATATTTTCCTCAAGAATTAATTTCAAGTGTTTTATCAAAACCATTTTCCATATAAGGAGACATTATTTCATATGTTAATGTTTCAAGTATAATGTCCCTATGATTTACGTGGTTTAACTTTTCTTATTATGAAATGATATCCATTTCTTTTATATGGATTATGTGATGATGGGATGATGTTTATGAAACCCATTTTTTAATTGGGTTATTATGAATGATGTATGTTTATTTTGTGACATAAGTAAGAATAATTTCATTATGAGATGGGTGGTACCTATATCTCCCTCCAATGCATTAGGTAAAGATTTATATCTCATGAGATAGACATGGCTGGAATGGTATGTTAATCCGGTTCAGTGTTATAGGATTGAAACATGGAGTGAACTCGATTCAGAAAGGGAATTTGTCCACTAATATGGTCTTGACAGCAATGCCTTGGATACTATGGAAATCATAACATGTGATGAATGGTTTCCACAATTACATGTTTTATTACCATTATATTTTATCATGGTTGATGTTCCATTATGATGTATGCCTTATGTACTTCCACGATTTATGTCTTTTCTCAAGATTTTGATGTTTAAATTTCATGTTCAAGTTTTTTATTTCAAATGTTTATGGATTGTTTTATGTTCTCTATGTTTTCCCTTACTGAGAATTTGAGCTCACCATTTTTATGTTTTCTTTTCCCCCAGGATTAAAAGAAAGATTTTAGGTGAGTAAACAAAAAGGGGAAGATATTTATGGGAGATATTGAAGATCTTTCATCACGATTAGAAGATTATTTTTCTGAGTTTCCAAAGACACTAAACTATTACAGTACTTGTGTGTCTGTTTTCATTATGTATTAAGTATTCCGCACAATTAATGTAATGTCCATGTACGTCAAGATTTAGGTCTCTACAATTGAGGTTTCCTATAATTTATCCCTATATGGACACTACAAGTGGAAGTGGTTTTGTAATAGACGCATCTTAGGATTATAATCCCCAAAAGAGTTGGTATAGTATATCTCAGCTATGATTATAGTGGACGATGGGTGTTCCCTTACTACACACCTAATTTTTCACTCCCAAGGATATGATTTGGTTAATTTAAATTTTCTTTTTAAACCATCATAAAGTATTTTAATAGATGATTACTATAGATGACCTTAGTTAAACCTGTGGTGTAATATATTGAGAAGAAGGTGTCATTATTTTGACATACGATAAATTATTTATTATCATTATGATTATGTTTTCTCACACCAAAATTTTTGGTTTTTGTCAATAGTTGAAACTAGGAGGAATGACGTTGACACTAATTGTGATTGACAATGTGCTAATTCTGAGTAACCAAATGGTATGATGATTGTAGTGAAAGATATTGTAATTATTATAAATCACTTGCCCAAATATATTATTTAAAACCAATACCACAACCAACTATAGAAATCACCAAATTAGAGTAGGTTGAACTCAACTAAAATATCAGGTGGTGGAGAATATGGAGGAAAAAATGATAAATTTCCTTTATGTTAGATCTATGGAAATAGATACACACAATAATCCATCAAAAGGATAGGAAAATGGTTTATATATGGAAAATAAGGTAATGGATCAAATAATTATTAAAGAAAATCAAGGAATTCAATAGAGATAAATAAATTTCATCATAGAGATCCATTCATAGCTCGTTGTATTAAAAGTAGGGAATATCAAAAACTATCCAAATAAATGACCTATTTTAAAGGTTAAATCCTAGGAAAAGGAATTACCTATTTTATACCAATAATTGAAATAAAATAATTGAAGTATATATGTATTGGGGTTCAAGAATTATGTGGTATAATTATTTTTATCAATTTTATTTTGGTTATAAGAATTGTGAAACATCTAAGGATTGTGTTTATTTTTGGAAGCATACATGTTTTCATGTAAGATTAAATTAAGAGTTACGTATATCATCATTAGTTTAAGAGTTTAAGGTTAATAACTAGTAAAAAAATTTAGACACCCCTTCTGAGGTTTTAAGTGAAAGGATTTTAAATAACTATTGAAATTTTGGGAGATTTTTTATTGGGTTAAGGAATATGTAACCCTCAGGTTCAACATGAAGTATAATTTGAGGAAGTATGAACTTTTAATAAGTTAAAATGTATTAATAACCTTCAGGTTTTATATTATATTTGATGATTAATGTTTTTTTAGGGATTTTCATCATATTTATTGGGATGTTATATGAATTATATTAATAATGTTTTAGTAAAAGGATAACCTATCATGTCCAGCAAGGCCATGGGTCTTGTACCCATAATAGAAGGGTAAAAAGAGTGCAACACCTACCATTGGCCTACATGATATATTAGTTAGTATGGTAATTATTTTTTTAAATGATGTGATTGATAAATATTATATTTATTTTAGGAACATATGGTTAATCATAGAGATAACCATAGGATTGAAATGTGATTTTGTGATTAATGTTATTTCATAAGATGTTCACTATTTTTAGAACCTTATATGATTAAGGAAAATAGAATATTATGGGATTTTATTTGAATATATTATTTTAATATGTAATTTTTTAGATTTAAGTTATTTATGGAAATGATTAGAATATCTTAGATACTATATGATTAAGGCATTTACATTTCTGATATAATATATTAGGAGTAATTGATGTTATTTAGAGATAAATGATAAATTTTTATAGTAAGAATATGTGAATAAATAATTATAATATTTTGGTTTAAATATTACACTAGAATATTTTGAAAAATTTTAAGGTTATTTTTTATCAAATGATTTAAGTTGAACATGGGTGTTATTATTGAAGAATTGGTTGTTAATTTTGTATTTCTTAATATAATGGTTTGTTGATTTTGAGAATTATCTTGTGCTAAAATTTTCGGTTTTGGTTAATGACTAAATATAGGAGGAATATATTTTTTTTCCATTTTTTATTCTGTGTTCTATTATAAGTTTATTTTAGTGCTTCAGTCAAGAAAAATTCATCTTGAATACTCATCGTCTGGAAAAAAACATGATATTGTGGTGTAAAATTAGTAAAGGATGAAATTATACTTATCAAATAATTATATTTTATAATATTCCTAGTATTAAAATTAAATAAATTACTCAACTATAGGAAAAGGTTGAAGAAAAAGTGTTATCCTATTATGATCATTTCCGATGAATCAATGGTCTTTTTCACACCTTATAAATCTCGGGTTTTTTGGACATTAAATATTTATTGATCATTAACTTTCTTATGATCAATGTTATATATATATATATAATTATTTGGACATCTATTTTTCCTCCATGTCCATATTTTTTATTCCAACTAATTTTTTACAATTAGGAAACCTATTTATATGTTATTCCTAATAACCTCTATATTTCCCTTTCCATTTTTTAGAGGAATATTTATTATCCCATTTTAAGATATGGGATTTAAATAATACAATTATTAGATATAAAAGTACTAATTAAAGAGACCAATTTAAAATTTTTAGGATGTAATTTATTAAAGGGGGTATAATGTAATACCCTTAGTTTTTTTAAGGAAATAAAATGATATTAGATAGTTTAGGAAACATGCAACACAAAACCTAAATGAACCGTGAAATATTATTATTTAAATATGAATATTATAAAGTATAATTTAAATTGGTTGGTATAAGTAGGATTAAATAATTTATGAAATATATTAAAAGGTCCTAATAAATATAAATGTATTGAGAAATACTTATGAACTAATCATGCAATTTTTATTTGTCATTTTATTTTCTAAAAATATATTTTCTTCAGAAATGTTATTTATTGATTTTTATGGGAAAAAAATATTATTAATTTCTAGAAGTTTTAGACTTTTAATTTCATTAAAAGTATTTATTTTTTAAAATTATAATTTTTAAATTATCTTAGAGTAATATTTTGATATTTTTCCGAAAAAATTTACTTTCAAGCGAATAGTAAAAAATAATTATTTTTTTTGAAAAATGTATTTTATTTTAAAGTATTTACAATGTAAAATTCTATTTTGGATTAGTTTTTTAATTTAAATAATTAATTTTTATTAATAAAAAATCCAATTAGGGTCTTGGGAATTAATTTTACACTTCAAATTGGTATAAAAACATTTTTATACTTTAAAAGGCATTTTTATGAAAAACTATTTTTTTCATCACATTTTATGGTTTTAATTTAAAATTAAATTATTAAAATTATTTGAATAAAATTTGATAAAATGGATTCAAAATTTATATTCAGTAGGTTCAAATTTGGTAAATATATCTCTTTTATTTTAAGGCATTTTGAATAGTAACCTTGGTAAAATTTATCACCTTGATAAAAGGTAAATCTGTTTAATCTTGGTTAAAAATAAGTGCCATGGTCACCATTTTTTTCTAAATTTATATTTTATGAAGGTAATTCTATATTTATAACCTTATACTCAAAAGTTAATTTGTTATTAGACACTTTTCTATGAAGATGAACAATATAATATTTAAAGCAAAGAAATTCACAAAATGTCACTCTCTTAGTTTTTATATTAATTATTTTTTAAAATATGGAAAAAACCATGTTATGAATGAATATTAATATTAATTTTTTATATAATGAAATTATATTCATTATGGTAACTTATTTATCTTATTTATTTCTTAAATAATTAACTTAAATTATTGCATAACGCTTCTACAGTTTTTATTCAATTAATAGAAAAATTAAATATATGATTTTAAAAATATAAAAAGAAATATGATTTCATTCATTTATAGTGTTCCATGAATTTTATAGATAAATATATCAAATTATTTATTTTTAAAATGATTATATTTTAATTTCATCATTGTCTTTGTGTCTTTAAAGTCAAATTAAATGAATAGTTCAAAAATTGACATAATGAGATTTTATAATAAATAATATTTTATTAAATTATTTAAAATTAATAAATATATTATCTTCATCCAAATGAATTTAATATGGTTAAAAAAATAATCAAATTTTCTTTTATGATTCTCTTTTCTATTTATGGTATCATTCTTAACCCTTTATGGTTAAAATAGTTGTTACCTTGATTATGGTAAAAAATATGTGACAAAGGGGCCAATAAAAAGGATAAGGTTTAAAATGTCACTAAAACCTGTATAAATATCATTGAATTATTTTATTTATACTACATATACTTTTTATTCATTTAAATTATTTTTTATTATGAATGAATTTATTATATTTAAATCTTTTATGAAATTCCACGTGTATGCTCTCCCTCCCTTATAAATGGAAACCCCTCCTTACTCTTCCTCAAAACACTTTATTCCATATATATCAACCATGAGAGACCAAAATCACTAAACCAATTCCTTATACAAACTATAAAGGTTCTATTATTCACAAAAGATCAACCCCAGGACCCTTAAGAGGCGATCCAAAGGAGTTATTTCAAAGATGAGATAATTGCCTTAACCGATCTCTTTCTTTTTTTACTTTGTATTTAAATACTTTAAATATTTAGTATTTATAATGAAATAATAAATAAATTATCATAAATATACTGTAATATTCCTATGATTATGAAACCACCATTATCCATGCTATTTCCCATCAAATGAGAAGTGAAAGTATCACTCATGCGTACATATGACTAATCGTCTCCACGAAGTGATGCACTTCATTTTCCATGACCATATTTTATAGAAGGTTATTAGGATGGTTCTAATTTTTATTTATTATAATTATTACATAATTATAAGTAATTATAATATCACAACTACCCTTTTACCTTCCAATCCATTGTAAAATTATAACATCCCTCATGCATACGTGTGGATTACCACATCAATGAAGCGATGTGATTCATTATTAATTTATATTTTAATTTTATGTTAATAAGAATATATTTAATTAATATATATATATATATATTATATAGTAGTAATTCTGGAAAGGTTAATTATTATCTACCTTTTTTTGTTTCATTCATCTAAAAGCGAAAACTGTGTTAATGTGTATATACGATCTACTGTCTCAAGGACCAGTCTCATTAATTTTCCTATATATATATTTTATGGATATATATATATATATAATGAATATGTATTATATTTATATCATTATTAAAATTATTGAGATTATAGAACCATAATTAAAGTTCAATGGCCAGATTTACTAAACTAAAATACTCATGATGAAAAAAAACAATTGTCACCTAAAACTAATGATTTAATTAAGGAATTATTAATAAATGGTTATTAAAATGTTATAAATTATTCATATGTATTATTATAACTATGTAAATTATTTTTATATAGAATTATAATAAATTTAAATTTATTGTACAAGAGGTGAGAGTGATTTTGACGAAATCAGAACTCGAGGTAAGTTTTTATCATCTTAAATTATCATATTTGGGACATATGTTATTCCATGAACTTATCTTATTTTATGATGTGTATATATTTAAATTTAAAATTTTATATCATGATTATAATGATTATAATTATATTAAATGTTTCATTTGAAGTTATTATTTCTTGGGCATTACGATTACAATGTTATCAAAGTGGTAAGGGTTTTATAATACAATCTCATTTTTTATCATTATTGTTCATGAATATGTTTCTGACGATAAAATATTATGAACTAACTCTCAAGAAACTCATTAAATTTATTCTAATATGGGTTTATTCTATAGAATATATGTTTTCCCTTTACTTTCCTCTCTTAAATTACTCAAGATATTGAGAGAATATTTTTATGAAATACCAACTTCGTTTCCCCCTTCTGTCAAAAATCATTTCTCTTACATGTACATGTTTTTTAAAAACGATTTCAAGAATGTTTTTACTGTTATATATTGATTTTTTAAAGTCATTTTTACCCATGTTTTACCTTTTACAAAATTCTTTAAAATTAATATTCCTGTCTTTTTCCAAATGTGGTACTTTTTTACTTTTTACAAAAAAAGTGAAAGGAATGTTTTCTTTTAAGTTATATGAAATGAACTTAATTTCCCACCATCATGAACACTAAATACTATAAATATTCTTTTATAAGTTTTCATGTTTATTTCAAATAATTTTTTGTCATAATATTTTATGAATTTATAGTTTTTGATAAGTGATTTTCAATGTGGAAAGGGTATTTTCCTCAATAATATTTTAATTTTCCTGTGATGAATTTATATTAATCAAAGATAACAGCTCTTTATTTTACTTAAGATTTAATGGGGATTTGATCCAATAATAAATTACTTATTATTTATCTAGATGGTTTATATTTATAATGAAAATATGTTTATGAAACTTATTCCTTTCTCACAGGTTCGTCTATGATGATTTGATGAAATGTTTAAGAAATATACTTCTTTTCCATGAGTTATAATATGATGAAATGTTTAGGAAACCCATTTATTTCTTGGGGGTCTGATATGATGAATATTTTATGATCTTGTGACACATATATGTACAATTTTCATTATGTGATGGGTGGTATCAGAATTATATATCTCTCTAATTTATTGGGTAAGGAAAGATATCCCATGAGATAAAAAGGACTAGAATAAGAAGGGAATCCATTTCATTATGTGAATTTTTCTACTATGATCATCTTAGGAATAAACCTTTAATATTACGATGGTTTATTATTTGAATCCAATATACTATGATAGTCTTGGTAGTGAGTTTTGACTACTAAGGGAATGATTTTCGGTGCTTATGTGTATGCCACAAATCTATGTATTAGGCAAATTTTATGCCCTCATGGATCACATTATTTAATTTTTTATGATACATGTCTTTTTAACTATGATGTTTTATTCTATACTTATAATATTTGATATGTAGGGTATAGTTTTTAAATGTTATGATTATATTATCATACCTTTATTCTTATGTTATTCATATGAGATCATTGATATCTCCCTTGTATACCCTTACTGAGCATCTGATATCACCATTTTTTAAGTTTCCTTTCCCAAGGATATAAAGAAATGTTTTTAGTATGATGTGTCTAATAATGATTCTAGTTATGAATAAGTAAGTGGGTGATGATGTAGATATTTTATGAACCATTTTTTATGTATCTAAGTTTCCATTGATACTAAACATTTATGATTCTTAGACACACATTTGTAAATTATATACAATATTCATCTAATAAGATACAATATCTATGTAAAAATGTATGGATCATTATAGGAAACCTTCAAGAGGTTGATTATATGACACAACTAGAATGGTTTGTGACTCCAGGTAATGAGAAAATGTTATGAAAGTTATAAATATCTATTTATTGATTAATGAAAGAATATCTATCATGGAACATTTAGTTCGATGAGTCCATAAAAGGATTAAGTTTCATTAAGAATGAATGTGATCCATGTGTTTATAAGAGCTTTAGTGAGAGTAAAATTGTTTTTAAAGTAGTATATGTCGATGACATGTTACTAATTGGAAATGATATATCATCCTTACAACATGATAATGCATGGTTGAGAAAGTTATTCACTATGAAGTAATTAGGTGAAGTAGCCAACATCATAGGGATCAAGTTCATGTGTGATATATCAAGGATTATTGGACTAATTAAAAGTACAAACATTGACTAGATACTGAAGAGGTTCAGTATGGAACAATCCAAGAGGGGATTAGTCTGGTGTCACATGGTATAGATCTTTTTAAATTTTTTTCCTCATACATAAGAGGAAAGAGATATAATGAGTAATATCCCATAATATTCTGTGATATTATCTATATTATATTCCATATTTTGTATGAGGTTTGATGTTTCCAATGCTTTGAGCATGGTGGGTTGATATCATGTAAATCTAGGAAAAAACATTATACTACTTTTATGGTTATCCTTAAATATCCTAGGTGATCTAAGGATATATTCTTGGTGTATAGAGGAGATGAAGACCCATTAATTATATGTTATATAGATTATATATTTATGAATGATCAAAATTATTTGAAGTCATGGACTGGATATGTATTTTGTCTCAATGGAGGAGCTATGAGATGGAAGATTTAAAAGCAAATAGTTGTTACTATTTCTAAAATTAACTTTGAGTATATTGTAAAATCTAATGTTTCCAAGGAAGTGGTTTGGATTCTAAAATTTGTCTAATAGCTTGATGTGGTGCCTATAAGTAAAGTCCCCACCACACTTTACTTTGATAACACTACAGTAGTGACCCTTTCAAAAGATCCAAGGTGACACTAAAGGATAAAGCACATACTTTAGAAGTTTCATCTTTTAAAGTATTTTTTTTCAATGATGTGAATTTGTGGTGATAAAAGTATCTATAGAAGAAAAAATGGTAAAACCCATGAAAAAGGATCTATATTAGGAGATACATGAGTATAATGTGAGAGATAGTGGGCTAAAATTTTTTGTCAGTTAGATCTAGCTCAAGTGGGATACGATTGGAGTCATCTCCCGAGAACCAAATTTCTTTGTACTTGATTACATGTTTTCATTATTGATGATGTTTCCTATCACATAACTATTATTAATATATATAAAATTTATATGTGATAACATCATAATAATATATGTCACAAAGAAAGGTTATGTAAGTTCCCCATCATGATGAGAACCAATAGAATCCACAATAGTATTCATAAATATATTTCTATGGACAGATGATATTGTCTGATGGGACATATATGATATAGGTTATCAGGGGTATGAGGCTCATAAAACATTGAGACCCCTTCTCATGGTGTCATCCCTTGATAATATATAAGAGAATAGGTTATGAGAATAAATATATCAATAAGAAATCCAAATTTCAATGTGTCATTGGATGTTCCTTTCTACAGACACGTGTATTGATCTTTGGAATTTAAGATTATTATTAATGTATATCATTACTTTTGTGAATTTATGAATTGATAAAACAGTGATGAAATATAATCACAATGAGTTAGGATATGTTGTGTGTGTTAGGAGTGATATTGCATTACTGGGTAATGAAAGAAAGGAGTTATTCCTCATATCATTTGAATAAATTTGATATCTAAATCCCTACGATGGAAATGAGAAATCCTAGATAAATCCATGGCCATGATATTCACTAGGCGATTTCAATTCTATAAAGTCAAAGAAAGAGTCATCGAGCATATGGGTTGATGAAACTAGTATTCAACCTCATTGATTTGAGATATTGAGATAAAGGGATTATATTACATGACAACATTTTTAGGAGGTTGAATTCTATTATGAAGTTTACTTCTTTCTACAAGGGTTACTTGACATATTTCTCAATGATTTTCTTATAATTTGGGCCATTTAGACTAATGCCACTGAGAAAGGTTCCTAGAGGGTCACACATAGAGTGTATTTAGAATCTCAGTTAAATTCACGTATTGAATTCAACAAGTTAGAATAAATAATATTTATTTTGGTTTTATTGATCACCCTGATTTAATCACAATATATTCAAAATAATATGTGATTTGAATGATAATAATAGATACTTATTTAAATGTTTTAGAGAGTATAATATTTATTATATTTATCAATGAATATTGAAGTGATATTTATTTATTTAATTAATAGTCATTATTCAGGGATTGATAAATGTGGATGAAGGAAAGAAGATCGAGATTAATGGTCCAACTAGAAACGGTATAAATAATATTTATTTATATCCTTAAATTCTTGTGCATGTAAAGTGATTAATAATAATAATATTAATACTATACACAGGGTCAAAAAATAATTTTTAAGTAGGGAAAGGGATTGTGTGAAATTTCCAATGATATACCTTTAATAATAAACATGTAATTATATCATTTTCTAGAGTCATTCTTATTGTGAAGAATTAATACAAAGACAAATTATTAATCCCAAGAGAGAGATATAGATTTATAGAAAATTATCTCTCTTCGTCCTCTCTCAATCCATCAAGAGAACATCAAGTGTTTTTCCTCCTTTGAGAAGGATTCTACTACTATCAACCGTGAAGAACACAAGCGATCAGGAACTACTGTGTTTACAGCTAAAAATTATATGATAATATTCATAGATTGCGGTGTACAAGTTGATCACTATTATAGGTATTTTTTACTTTGATATTATAACTCAATTTTTACCTAATGATATATTGTTAATAGGATCATCAATGAAGAGATAATTAAAAGTTGAAGTAATTCTTTATCTGCTAATTTAATTAATTATAAATTACATATAAATATCCTCCTCTTCTGGTTATGTCATTTTTCTCTAGTCAAGTAATCTATTCTTTTCCTTACACATGAATATTTTTTCATGTATGTCCATGATTACACATAAATTAAGACTAAAATCCAAATTGGTCATACCATCCAATGTTTTTCCTCTATGTCTAGAACCTACAGGGGGCATGGCACAAATTACCCAAACATAAGGGTGGGAAAACTGCCCCCATGTTTCATAGTGTGAATCTTCAAACCCAACACCATTCTTAATAGGAATCACACTATGTTCAAGGACTTCCCTTTTCTAGGCTTCATCATGATATGCCTATCCTTGATCATAACTTGAACTACCACAAGCTACTAAAATTTAGCATCTTCTCAACCCGATCATTCTTCAATTATCACCTATGTCGACCATTCCCTAACCGGTAATCAGTTCTTGTCTAAAAAATATTTCTTTATATGTCATGATGCTCATATTATTAATGTTAATCATAATTAAAATAACTACTGATGATTTGTGATCAAAATGAAATCTTCTTATAAAAAGTAACAACCTAAAAATCCTTGGGGCATTAAAAATTCCGAACCATATTTTTTATCATCCTCAAGAAGCCTCTGTAGTCCCCAAACCACATATAATGACCTTCCATAATCCTTAATTCCTTGATAAATCACTATTCCATATATTTGGTCACCAAACTCACTTCTTATATGCATCCCCAAACACCAAGATATGCTATTCACCAAAGGTCGAGCCACCCACTTGCCAACAGTGTTAACATCAAGATGAAACTCACCCATACTCATGTCTCTTGAGACACCATGGTGTCATCAAAAATTTAATCTCTTAGCTTATGGTACTCCCCACCAAAATAATATTCCCCAAATGACTAATTCCCAGCCATGGTTCTCCCCATTATATAAATCTCCTATTAAAATGCATGTCCAGTGGTCCCCTGACCTGCCGACCACATTCCAAACAATTACCATGATGCATTTTTTACATCACTGCATTCAAATATATACAAAAAACACTAGTCGAGCCTACACTCGATGAATGCTCCAAAAAATGGTTAGCTTTATTAGATGACGTATCACCATAGCGCTCAACAAAAATTCTTTAACTCTAGAAGGAATAAAAAAAGTACCAAAGCACTCAGACCAAAGTCTTAACCCAACTCCCAGTGTAATTCTGTAGTTGGAACAATAACCACCCACACCAGTCATCATTATCTCACCCTGAGCATGAATATACCACTAGTTTGAATCAATCTTAAATCACAAAAAATATCCTTAAGGCCAATACTAGTACACCGACTCTCCCAACACAGCACCCGAACTTTGAATGTAGTATTTAAAATGGAGTGATATGAAATCATATATTCCCACACATAGACATCATTTTTTCAACCTCAACTATTCAACAACCGGTCTTACCACACACATGACCCTATCAACCCGAAGGACATTCAACAGTGACTGATACAATATTCCAAACTATTGGAGAATTGTTATCATCACCAATCTTACCAACTACCCAATCTCTATGAACCACTATTTTTTCATTACCACATATAATAATTGGATGTGGATATCTCACTCATACTCATACACTAACAAAAACTACAAAATTTTCCAATTCTTGACCTAACAATAACGATATCCTACAACAACCAATAGGGTGATCCCAAATTTATCAATTCCAATCCACCTCTCCTTGAGCAACAAACAAAATGGGTCTCATCAGAAAGGCTTCTTAACTTTTTTTCCAAGGAACACACTCAGGTTAACTATTCCACAACACCCCGATCTATTTCTACTATTACCACTACCATCAAGGGAAAAATCTCATCTCATCATACCAATAGATTCTATTCTAGTATGTATATTATCATCAGGATACCAAATCAACACTACTCTAGTTCATCTATAACTTATAAAATTATCAACATACCCACACATGAACCACTCACCAATCAAGAACACAAACATAAACCATAGGTAACAAATGTGTACCTTCCCTCGCACACCCATAATTTTCACTAAAAAAATCTATGTCGACCCTCAATCTCCTTTACCCAGAGGTAGAGTGTTCCACCAAAGAACCCCCATCGTAGGTTCACTCCCTTTATCTACTTTGATATTAAATAAACCCAGTGTTTGTACACTCCCACAAAACCTGATCACACAACCCAAATCAAACTCCCATGAATTGTATCCCATCAATCCCAGGCTCACACATCTAACCTACTTATTATGATTCTCATGCAGGTGAAACTCATCAAACAATAAGAACCTCAAAACTTCCTCTATAATATACATAAGGAATATCAATCTATCTAATGCCTAATTCATGATCACTCTCTACATGAGAATCATCCCAAAACCATGATAACCTACCCATTTTCCCAACATGCCATTGAAAGAACAAACAGAACCAATAGGGACAAGAATCCAACTAATCCTCCCCACTCTAAATTTAACCTCAATACTTGATGCACTCAAAGTGATTTATATCCCAAAGTACAATTGAATTTCACATCCATTTCCTCCACCTTTGGGGTTGGTTATGTAGAGTTCCACCCAGAATCTATATAGGAAAAAACTATATAGCTTGCTTTTGACACTATAATTAACTGAACCCATATCCTCAATGTAATTTTTTCTCATACTATGATAATTCATTAGGCATAAAATTCACGTACTTAACACCCTAGGGTTATATTATTGAGGCATAAAATTCCTACAATGACCCATTGAGGGTATCTATAGGTCCCTCACACAAGGGACCATATAAAGATCACTAGATATTGAATCACCTCAATATCCACATGACCTTTCATCAAAAAATTACCCATGAATGAAATCGTTGATGAGTTGAGTAGAATTCCACCTATAAGTTATATGGGAAAATCTATATAAGTTATTGAATCTTTAAATGTATGAACATATCATTAATAAAAAAATCAAACACTAGAACAAATATACCATGTGATTCCTATTTTCTAAATATAATGCATGAACATAGGAATATTTTTAACACCCCAAGCATCTGTGGTACGCTTCTCTTTGAATAATACAATATCGTGCGATGTACGCAACACCAAGTTCAAGCGTACCATGACCCTATCAAACTAGCTATTTAGAAAGTAGTTATGAATATTAATAACCAACATTTTAATTTTATATATATCATATATAATTTTAACGTCCACATTTTGTGTTTCTTAGATATAATATAAGGTCAAATTAAATTTTTTAGATAAAAGAAGGATTTTTCAAAAAATGCAGTTTTTCCCTCTTCTAATAGAGAAAACATTATAAATAAAATATTTGACACTTTTATATATTCAATTTAATGAAATTAAATTCTTCTTTATAAGGACATAAAAATTTAGTTTGGATAATTTTGTTGTGTTTTTCTGATAAATTTCATATTTTGATGAATAGTGGAAGATATTGAATTTTAATTGAAAACAACTTTTTTAATCAAAATAATTAATAGCGCTAAATTATACATTTGGATGGTTTTGAAGTATAATTATATTATATTTCTATCATTTAATCCAATTTTGTTCATTGGAAGTAATTTCACTTTTAAATCGGACATAAACACATATCAATCTTTTGATAGTTTTTACTTCTCAAAAACCCGCTTTCTGGTTTTAACAATGAGAATTAATTTTATATTAATTAATGTAACTTCAATGTTTTTAATTTGGTAAAATAGACATCATTTTTGGATTCAGAATATGAAAATAATTTTAGGGTGATTTTATGGTATTTTTTTGAAAACTTTCAATTTTTAATGAATAGTGAAAAACACTACGTTATTGTTTGAAAATTGACTTTTTATTTAAATAATTATTTATTTTATTTAAATTTATTTTAAGTAAAAATTTATACATAATACCTATATTAGTTTAGTGCAATTCATTGGAGTCATTTTATAATAAAATTTGATGTATAAAATTTTATCGAATATTTTAACGTCTTTTACCCACTTACTAAGCATGTTAGAAAATTAGCATAAAACGTAATTTTACAACATCTGTGAATTGAATTTTTAAAATAAAAGAGACATAGTTGACGTTAGTAAGTGAAATGTGGTTCAATTAGATAAAAATAATTTTTGGTGAATAATAATTTTTGAATTTTATTTACAGTGGTTAAAAGTAAATAGGGTAATTAAAGGTAAAAATGATATTATAATTACCCTAACACATGTAATAATTCTGTTGGAAAAGTGTATTTCTATCAAAATAAACCTTAGGAATAAAATATTATCCTTTTGTTCCACTTGGTTTAGATTAGGACAATTATTGTTATTTTATTTAAAAAATAGTGAAAATAGTTAAATTCAAAATTTAACAACTAAAACATTTTTAATATTTGGTTATAAATAAGATAAATTGGACTCTAATTATACAATATAAATATGAAAAGGTTTACTACATAATGGTATTTTACTTATAATTTTTAGATCTTATATAATTAAATTTATTTACGACACAATGTTGATGTAGTAATTACTTTATTACTGAAAGATTGAAATTATTGATATTATAAATATTAAAATAAATGTAAATTGTGACTTCTTATGCATTACAAAAAATTTATCGGTTAATATTACATGTTAGAGTTTATTCAATATATATTTTTTTGAATAAATTAGATTTTTATGACTTTCACAAAAACCAAATACTAAATAATGTCAAAATTGTCATAAATGAGTTTTTAAAAGAAATACTATATTATTAAATGATATAATAGTCCTAAAAACATAAGGTTCAGAAAAAATACTTATATAATAATATTTATGTCATTAATGAACCACCTGGGGTTCTCTTGTAATTTTATAGTATGTTTGTTAAAAATATAATATAAAAATCCAAGGAGACATGGTAATTGTTAAACTATTTAACCAATAGCTAAATCTAAAAGATAAGGTTAATATGGTGATTTAAACCTATCTAAAACCTATTAGTTGAGAAGTTTTCAACCAATGACCCACCTTAGCCTAAAAATAAATCTTTCTAGAGCTATTATAAATAGAAAATGAATTTATAACAAAATAATATTTCAAGCTTTTACTAAAGTGACCCTCACCTCTCTTATAAAAGGGAACTTCCCCTTCTCTTAATTTCACTCCTCCAAAGCCATTTGGATCGGCAAACACCTGACCAAATATCCTACCAACTACCATAAAGTCATCTTATATGCCTTCCTTTGATCATAAATCCAACCTAATGATCTCTTTTGATGAAATCAAAAGGAAGCACCCGAAGAAGATGTAATAATTTCATCACCTCTTTCAAAGCTATCTTCTTCTTCCACTTTCTCTTTCTTTGTTGTTTCCATTCCAAAAAATTTCTCTAGTAACTTATACATACTATGTTGTTATTTTAAATATGGTAGGACCATATTCATTATTCTATCCATCCTATGAATGACCAAGTCACCATACGTGCTTACGTACGACATACCATCCCCACGTCATGGTATAATTTTTATTCAACAATTAATTATTTAGATGGGTATAATAATGATGTATAATTGATTAAAATAATAAATATAACATGATAATGATTCGGTATATATGATATAACGTCCAATTATATATGATTTCACCTTCAATTGAATGATATCATCCTTCGTACGTACGTACAGATTACTGTGTCCACGAATAAGATGGGATTCATTCCCCGTCACAACCATTAAAGAATATTTTTCATTTTATGATTAAAAGTAATGAATAAAAATTTAATATAATTATGGATATGATTAAAATACACCCTTTCTATAAAAAACATGACTTATGTAACAAAACATATAAAAGAAAATGAATCAGTTAACACCCAAAACAAGGATACTACTAAAATATTATTAACAAAGCAATATTAGAAGATCGTATATGATATCATATTTATGTATTTGGTTATTTTATAATTTAATAATAACTATTTAAATATTATACATGAGGTTACAGAACCCTCAACTAAGGAAAATTACAAGGTAAGGGGTTTGTTATCTCACTTTGAATTCCATGAGATTTCCATTTTTCGTCACTTATTTATTGCATGTGGTGTATTGTGTACTAGAATTTGATATATATTACCATGATTATATTTATATTCATGGTATTATGTGATTCATTTGGTGGTTATTAACTTTTGCTCATATTACTTGATTGATTACAACGTGGTATGGGGTTTTCATCTCACTTTTAATTTATGTGTATTTACATTTGTATTTTATGATCCTTCTTTCATGGGATGCATGTTTCGTAATTTACCAAATCAGTAAGGAAATTTTTAATTTCAATTTCCACTCATTGGGTTTTACGCAAACTTCATTGATTATTTTACTCCAATATTATGTGTGAAATCACTATTTATTTATTTATGTAGTGATTTCCACTCCCCTTTGTGTGGATATACTTTTTATACACATAATCAATCCATTTATAAATTCTCAAGTCATCAATATGAACTTGATAAGAGTAATATTAAATCAATATCCTTTCATTGAGTTAAACATCCAAGTCATTGGTGTTGTATTTACAAGAATATGTGTGAATGTCCTCTGATTGATTTACACTA
Source organism: Viscum album (assembly GCA_963277665.1). Classification (NCBI taxonomy): domain Eukaryota; kingdom Viridiplantae; phylum Streptophyta; class Magnoliopsida; order Santalales; family Viscaceae; genus Viscum; species Viscum album. Next base: position 1,400,554,042 of record OY728152.1, read on the forward strand.
AATATACAATAATATTTAGTGTATTTATGTTTTCCACACATAATTTTTTCATTGATTTATCCTTAACTCAAGGATACAGTCTTTATAAGGGGTTTCATCTCAATTTACATTCCATTGAGAATTCTTTGTTGTTATGCGCCAATTCACTTTTATATGGTGTTTATACTATACTTTGACAAAGTATATCATGAATCCATTTATTATCATGATATTATAAAGTTTTTATTACCTCAATTATTTGTATTCAAGCATCTCTCATTTGGTTAGGAACTCTAACTAAAATATAATTTTAAATGTTTTAAATATTTATTCTTCTAAATCATTCTCATTAATGCCCATGTTTTAAAAATAGTTTTAAGGATTTATTTATATGGACATGACTGTTTTAAAATTAAAATTCCTTTTAAATGTTTCAAAGTGGTATGGGACACTTTGATTCAAAAATCTATTTTTAACAACATCTTGATAAATAGTGAGACTTTTAAATGTTTTCAAAAAAAGGGGGATATTTCTCTCAAATAGTTTTACTAGTTATTTTCATCTAGGTCAATATAATTTATTATTATTGATTGAGGTTGATATATTCTAATACAATCTTCCATATAACATTGAATGAGTTATGTTTGACTATGGGTGTGCTATTTTTAAACCATTCACAGTTTGTGGTTAAAATATTTACATTTCCCATGCTAGTTTTAATATGAATGTTTAAGTTGTGTTTCAACGTTTTCATATGATGAATGCATTGGAAATAATAAGTAATGGGTGGAGCACGATATACCTCTTTGATGAATCAGTTGGTCTCATGAGACAAACTAGTGTCTTTGCACAAGGGCTTGAGAAAATATTATTTTGTATTATTGGCATGAGGCCTTGACTATGTGGTTATGATTTATAGAATTATTCATTCCATCATTATAAAATTAGCTATTGATATTACATGAGATTATTTGACTAGTCAAATGTCCAAGTGAATAAGTAAGTTGAATTATTTGATATATATTTTCCATATTATGATCAAGTTTAAGTTAAAATACTTTTGTTTTAGTCTTATACATTGCCTTAAATGTTTATGCTTATTTATGAAAGTTTCTTATATATTGTTATCCTTACTGAGCATCTGAGCTCACCCCTTTCTCTGTTTTATTTTTCCCTGGATATGAATAAGTATATCATGATTAACCTACAGAAATAGGCTATGTGATATGAGTGTGTTAAAAGGGTACATAATGTTGTTTTTATTTATTTCATGATGTAATGTAAAAGTTATGTATGTATCTAGTACTTCCAAAGAAAATAAACTAATAGGCCTTTCCAGACTTGATCTCTTGTAATCATGCCAATGATATGTTATAATACACGGACTCTGGGTAACTAGGGTTAGGGTGTTATAGTTAGAATCAGAGGAAGTTTAGTACAAACCTTTGAAACTAGATTTAGAAAAACTATGCTAAAAAACACTACCCTAAGAATGAAATTGAGGATTAGTATAGAGGAACATCCAAATTTTTTGGAAATGTAAATATTATGTGGGTTTTCCAAGTAATACATTCATGTTTGGATACGAGCAGGTAGAGCCAGCTCTGAAATAGATGTACCTAGCAGTGAAGAGTCTGATAAGGAGTTTCGGGATTGACCTGGGTTATCCTGGTACACAACAATGGGTGTTGCTGCACTCTTGGTTACGACACTCTTGGGGGATATGATTAGGATAATTAACATTTTCTTTACAAAACGATTTGAGGGATTTTAATATAAGATGAAAATAAATTACCTTGGTTAATCCTAAGGTGTTTTATATTGAAAATAAGGTGTCATGATATTCTATAAATGATTTTATGACTCCCACTATGATTTCTTGTGTTATTCAATGGCATGATTCCAAGGAAGTCATTTTAACTTTGAACATGATGTACAAGGTAGGATAATAATGGAAATGAGAAACTAAATAGAATGTGGATAGGAATAAAAGATATCTTGTTCATGCTGAAGTAGGTTTCCAAAAATATGATCACCAATATATACATTAACCAACTCCCAAATTCAACAAAAAATATAAAGGAAAGGAATGATAAGATCTGCAACACTAGAAACTGTTGAGTAAAGAAAGCTCAATTTCCATCATTCCAGAAATTTGGAAGGAGATACCCACGAAACTGTCTCAATAGAACCAAGAAATGATTTATGTGTGGGAAAGTAGGGAATAATGTAATTAATTTCCAAGGAAAAATGAAGATTACTATATAAGAAAATAAAAATGATCCCAAGAATCCATTTACAATCACTTGCTGTAAATGTTGGGGACCTGGGCATTACCTGAGTCAATGCACAATTCAATAGGATAACCTCTTGGTCATGGAAGAACCTATGTATAAATAAATGGATGGCGAAATGTTTAAAATTATTAGTGCTCTTTGTTGATGGGATTACTTTGGAAGACTTTTCTCTTGTATGCGTAACCTTGCAGTTTGTTATGTGAAAAGTCTTTTCAAGGAATCATTGTCTTTTCTTTTGGGGATATAGTTATAAATAACCAATTGAATTAATATTATCCTTGAATTTGAGGCAATTACATGTTATTAATTTTTGGGATGAAAATACGAGGTATGAGATAAGATTTGTGGTTAAATTATGTTTTGGTTATTTTGAGAAATTTATCTCTTTTTAGGAATGTTATAAAATATAGTTCTTGAAAAAGGAAAACACACAGACTGAGTGGGAACCCGTCACGTCGGACCAAGACGCGGGAATCGAACCCACAACCAAAGTGTGACTGGGATTTATCACCTACCACTAGACTATGTGAAGTCCCTGGTAAGTGTTCCTAATAATTTTTAGTTAAATTATTTTATTTATCAATAGTAATTTGATTTGGGATATTATGTTTTATCAAATGGATATCCATAGTATTGGAAAATGATTTGGTTATTAAGTAATAAATGTTATTTTGGAAGACGTTCGCTCTGTTGGGAACACTATATTTCTAAGGAAAATAGACTACTGTTGGATTTTATTTGAGGAGTAATGGTGGATTTTTATATATGTTATTGTTTTGGATTTATAATGATTTGGGTTATTTATGGAAATGATTAACCTATCATTGAGAATATGTGATTAGGTTAATTACTTCTAATTATGTGACTTTAAGATTTGTCGATGTAATTTGGTGATACAATTTAACATGGAAGAAAATGTAATCAAATTATTCTATGTTTTGGGTTTAAATATTATTTTGGATTATATTGAATGATTTTTTGGAAAATTGTTTATTTAATGGTATTTATTTACCTTTGGGTATTGTTGGTTTAATTTTAGAAATTAAGATTAGTATTTCTTTCTCTGAAGGATTATATTTTTTGGGAATCATCTAATCTTGAACTAACCATTTTGGTTTTGGTTAATCTCTAAAGACAAAGGAAATATATAGCTCATCCTTTGTGGATTATGTGATTCTCTATAATTTGATTCTACCGCTTCAGGTGTGACCTAGTCATATTTAATACTCATTATTTAGAGTGAAAGATGAATTTGTGGTAGAAATTAGTTAAAGGATGGAACTTTACTTATCAAGTATTTTCTATCTCTTATTCTATGAAGAAATTAATTATCAAACCTTAGGGAAAGGATCTTAAACCCAAAAATGTGTTATCCTAATACCTTACGTTATTCATTATATATTTATGTCTTTGAGGCCCTCAATTTTCCATTCACTTGTTTGTGATTGATGACCTCAATCACTCCCTATAAATATTTACTTCTTTCATCCAATTATAATTTCCACCATTGTTATCTTATTTAAAATCCTAATTTTGTGGTTACTTTTTCATTTCCCTTTCCCTCTTATTAAGATGAAATTTTATTAACCCTATTTCTGATGTGGTTTTTCTAAAAAGGTATTATATATATATATATATATATAATTTTATTTAAAAATAAAAATTTCAAATTGTGAGGACATAATTTATTGAAGGAGGAAAAAATGTAACCACCAAGCATCCATGATATTCTTCTCTTTGAATAATACAATAGCTTGTGATGTACGCAACACTAAGTTCAAGCGTACCACGACCAATCAAACTAGTAGTTTAGAAAGTGGTTATGAATAGTAATAACCACATTTTAAATTTTATATATATTCCAAATAATTTTAACATTAATATTTTGTGTTTATTAGACATAATATAAAGACAGATTCAATTTTCTTTATAAAGGAAGTATTTTACAAAAAAATGATGTTTTTAGCCTTATATTGGAGAACCCTTTAAAAATCAAATATTTGATACTTTTATATATTCAATTTTAGGAAATTAAATTATTCTTTAGAAGAAGGACATAAAAATTTAGTTTGGATAAATTTTTGTTGTTTTTTTTGATAACTTTCATATTTTGATGAATAGTTAAAGATATTAAATTTTAATTGAAAACAATTTTTTAAATCAAAAATAATTTATTGTGTTAAATTATACATTTGAATGGTTTTGAAGTATAATTAGATTATATTTTATCATTTAATTCAATGTTGTTCATTGGAAGTAATTTTACTTTTAAACCAGACATAAACACATATCAATCTTTTGATAGTTTTTACTTCACAAAAACCCACTTTCTGGTTTCGACAACAGAAATTAATTTTAAATTAATTAATGGAACTTCTATGTTTTGAATTCTGTAAAATAGATATCATTTTTGTATTCAGAATATGAAAATTATTTTGGTGTGAATTTTTGGTATTTTTCTAAAAACTTTCAATTTTTGATGAATCGTGAAAAACACAGTGCTATTGTTTAAAAACCGACTTTTAATTTAAATTATTATTTATTTTAATTAAATTTATTTTAAGTCAAAATAGATACATAATACATATATTACTTCCATATAATTTACTAGATTCATTTTATAATAAAATTAGATGTATAATTTTTTTTTGAATATTTTAACGCCCTTTACCCACCTTCTAGGCAAGCAAACAAATTTGCATCAAATGTAATTTTACCAGTTCTATGTATTGAATTCCAAAAATCCAAGAGGCACGGTTTAAATCAGTAAGTTAAATGCGGTTCAATAAGATTATTTTTTTTGGTGAATTGTAACTTTTGAATTTTATTTACCACAGTTAAAAGTAAATAGGTTAATTAAAGGTATAAATGATAATATAATTTCCCTAACACATGTCATAATTATATTGTCTAATTTTATTTAGACCAAAATAAACCTTAGTAATAAAATATGATCCTTTTTGTCCACCTGGTTTAAATTAGGACATTTATTATTATTTTATTTAAAGAAGAGTTAAAAGTGTTAAATTAAATTTTAATAAATATTTTTTTAAATTGGTTTATACATAAGATAATTTAGACTATAAATATTAAATATAAATATAAAAATATTTCCTACATCATTGTATTTTTTTATAATTTTTAGACATTATATAATTAAGTTTATTTATGACACAATGATGATTCAATAATTACTTTATTAATGAATGATTAAAATAATTGATATTATAAATATTAAAAAAAGGAAACCTACACTTTTTATGCATTAATTTTTTTCTAGGTTACTATTAAATGTTAGGATTGATTCAATTTATTTTTTTCAAATAAATCCTATTTTCATAAATTTCACAAAAACCAAATACTAAATAATGTCAAAATTGTCATAAATGAGTTTTTAAAATAAATACTACATTATTAAATAATATAATAGTCCTAAAAATATAAGGTTCGACGAAATGACTTATATAATAATATATATGTCATTAATGAAACACTTGGGGTTATCTTGGCATTTTATATTAATTTTATTAACCATATAATACAAAAATTCAAGGAGACATGGTAAATGTTAAACTATTTAACCAAGAGTTAAATCTAAAGGATAAGGTTAATATGGTGACCTAAACATATCTAAAACCTATTGGTTGAGAGGTTCTCAAACCATACCCACCTTATCCTCAAAATAAATCCTTTTGGAGCCATTATAAACCGAAAATTAATTTATAATAAAATAATATTTCAAGCATTTCCCAATGAGACCCTCACCTCTCTTATAAAAGGGCACTTCCCCATCTCTTAATTTCACTCCTCCAAATCCATTTGGCTCAGACAAAACCTGCCCAAATATTCTCCCAACTACCCTCACATCATCATATAGGCCTTCCTTTGATCAAAAATCCAACCTAAGGATCCCTTTTGAACAAATCAAAAGGAAGAACTTGAAGAAGAGGTAATAATTTCATCACCTCTTTCAAAGTTATCTTCTTCTTCCACTTCCTCTTCCTTTGTGGTTTCCATAACAAAATAATAAATCTGTTACCTTATACATACTGTGATGTTATTATAAATATGGTACAACTATATTAATTATTCTATCCATCCTATGAATGACAAAGTCACCATATGTGAGTACGTACGACTTACCGTCTCCACGTCGTGGTGTAGTTGTTAGTCAAAACTTAATTACATAGATGGGTATATTAACTATGTATAATTGATTTAAATAATAAATATGACATGTTAATTATTCTGTATATATATGATATAACATCCAATTATATACGATTTCACCTTCAATTGAATGATATCATTGATTGTGTGTACACACGGATTACCGTCTCCATGAACACGATGAGATTCATTCCCCATAGTAACTATTCAAGAATTATTTTAATTTTATGATTAAAAATAATTTTTAATAACTTAATGTAATTATGGATATTAATCAAATAATTCCTATCCATAACAAACATGACTTACGCAGCAAAACATATAATGGAAAAAAATTAGTTAACACCCGAAACAATGATACTACTAAAATATTATTAACAAAGAAATACTAGAAGATAATATATGATATAAAACTTATGTATTTGGTTCTTTTATAATTTAATAAAATTATTTAACTATTATAAAGGAGGTTATAATACCCTATACTAAAGAAATTCACAAGGTAAGGAGTTTCTTATCTCACTTTTAATTCCTTAAGATTTCCATTATTCGCCACTTATTTATTGCATATGGTGTATTGTGTACTGGAATTTGATATATATTATAATGATTCTATATATATTCATGGTATTTTGTGATTAATTTGGTGGTTATTAACTTTTGGTAATACGTATTGACTGATTACTACGTGGTAAGGGGTTTTCATCTCACTTTTATTCCTCTGAGATTCATGCTATATTTTATACTGTTTCCTTTTGTGTGGTGTATGTACTACCCATGGTTGTATTATTTGTGTAATATAATTTAATTTATTGGTATTTACATCTTCATTTTATGATATTTCTTTAATGGGATGTATGTTTTTTTAGTTACCAAATCGGTAAGGGAATTTTTAATTTCAATTTACACTCAGTGGGTTTTACGCAAACTTCATTGATTATTTTACTCCAAGATTATGTGTGAAATCACAATTTATTTGCTTATGTAGTAATTTACACTCCCCTTTGTGTGTATATACTTTTAATACACATAATCACTCCATGGATAAATTCTCAAGTCATCAATATGAACTTGATAAGAGGAATCTTAACTCAATTTCCATTCATTGAGTTAAACATCCAGGTAATTGGTGTTGTTTTTACAAGAATACGTGTGAATGTCCTATGATTGATTTAAACTTAATATTCAATCATATTGAGTGTATTTATATTTGACACACAAAATTATGTCCTTTATTTATCCTTAACTTAAGGATACAGTCTTTATAAGGGATTTCATCTCAATTTACATTCCATTGAGACTTCTTTGTTGTTTTTCACCAATTCACTTTTATATGGTGTATATACTATACTTTTACATAGTATATCCGGAATATCTTTATTCTCATTATATTATAATGTTTTTATTACCTCAATTATTTTTATTCAAGAATCTATCATTTGGTTAGGAACTCTAACTAAAAAATCATTTTAAATGTTTTAAATATTTATTCTTTTAAATCATTCTCATTAATGTCCCTATTTTAAAAATGATTTTAAGAATTTATTTATATGGACATGAATGTTTTAAAATTAAGATTCCTTTTAAAAGTTTCAAAGTGGTATGGGACACTTTTATTCAAAAATATATTTTTTACAGCTTCTTGATAAATAGTGATACTTTTAAATGTTTTCAAGAAAAGGGGGATATTTCTCTCAAATAGTTTTACTGGTTAATTTAATCTATGTAAATATAATTCATTACTCTTGATATAGGTTGATCTATTATAATAAAATATTCCATATTGTATTGAATGAGTTATGTTTGACTGTGGATGTGCTTTTTTAAACCATTCATGGTTTGTTGTTAAAATATTAACATATTATATGCTAGTTTTAATACAAATGTTGATGTTATGTTTCAACCTTTTCATACGAGGAATGAATTGGACTTAGTAAGTGACAAGTGGAGCCCTCTATAGCTCCTCGATTCATTGGTAGGTCTCATGATACAAACTAGTTTCTTGTCACAAGGTCTTGAAAAAAATATTATTTTGTAGTCTTGTCACGATGCCTTGACTATGTGGTTATGATGTCTGACATTATGCATTCTATCATTATAAAATTAGCTATTGATATTACATAATATTATTAAAAAATTAAAATATCCATGTGAATAAGTAAATTGCATTATTTGATTTATATTTTTCATATTATATTGAAGTTTAAGTTTAAAAGGATTTTGTTTTAGTCTTATACATTTCCTTAATTGTTTATGATTATTTATGAAAGTTTCCACTATATTTTTATCCTTAATAAGAATCTGATCTCACCCCTTTATATGTTTTATTTTTCCGAGAATTTGAAGATGTATATCATGATTAACCTGCAAGAATATGCTAAGGGATATGAGTGTGTTCAAAGGGGGAATAAATTTGTTTTTTCTTTATTTCATGATATATTGTAAAACTTATGTATGTATCTAGTACTTCCAAGGCTACTAAACTAATCAATATTTTAGGACTTGATCTTTTATGATCATGCCAATGATAATTAATAATGCACTGACTCTGGGTAACTAGGGTTGGGTTATTACAATATTTCCCATGGACCTATAGAAAAAGAACCACAAATAACATCTCTAATAAGGACAACATATTTAATAAGAATCTATACCATAACATTGAAAACCAATAATATATATCTTGTACCCCTAGTAACAAGGAATTCCCACTGGAAATGTGTCCTTGACACACCAACATGAGTTCAATCACAAGCTATGACACATTCATGAACCACTTTTCCAACATCTCCCAAAATAGTAATAAAAAAATGATCTAATATCTTTTTTTACACCCTGACACTGAACCACTTGATAGTGCACAATTTGAGGACATTTCATGGACTTAATCATTCTTCCATTTATTCTAGTGGATTTTGACTAATGGTAAGGAACTAAAACCTTAATTAGGGATATTATTCCCTTGAAATTATGGTGATTAATAAGGATAAATAACTAAAAACCACACACATTAGAGTATGTTGAAAAAAATAAGCCGAACCAATAACATACAAGATGTAGTTATAAAAAAAATAAATTGAAGAACCATTAGGCTGATCTTATATAAAAAATAAATAAAAGAAATGATATACACACACTTTCCCTACTTCCATTCCTAGGACATACTATATTCCCAACCTCCAAAACTATAAAGTTGTTTCAACCCAATTCCTTGCACAACCTATTCTATGACATAAAAGATATCATTACATCTACACAAGAACTAGATTGATCAAGTACTGTGTGAGAATATAACTTATTAGGATCTCACCAATATCCCCAAATATATGACATTATATATGTGTGTATTTTTTATGAAAAAATATAATAAATATATTTTCTTTTTGAGTCTTCATGTGGTAACTAAGATACTAAGGCACTCGACAAAGTAAAAACTCCTCTCAGGTTGTTGTGTACTAAATTGGCCACCATAAAACATGAACATACCTTCTTTTGTGATTTTTTAGAATCCCATTTGTCACCTCATATTACTGAATCTATGTCCCATCATGATCCCCAATACTTAGGGTATCCATCACCCAAGACCTCGATCTACCACACAAATGAACAAGGTATAGTCTCACATCCAAATCTTGACTCACTACCTTATCAGTGAATTAGATCCCATTATCTACATATTGCATCACACCATAACCTAACCCTCTCTCAAAAATACAACTATCATGACCCAAGTAATCTCATTCAAGGAAAGTTCTAGAAAAACAACCAAATCATCTTAATACAAGGTCCATCATACACATGAGTAATCTATCTCTCCCATGGAAGTCTAGTCAATACCATCCAACTCATAGAGAATCAAATCCTCATGGTCCTCTCCCCACCAGATCTATCACCTATCACAAGAACACACAATACAAGAATATACATGTATAATTATATTGATCCTGTAATCTATTTCACAACACCTCAACTAATCCGAGGATGAAATTCACTCGAGTCCCAACCCCTCATCCTAGAGCACATATTTTCCTTCCTATCAAGGTTTCTACTAGGTCCCACAAACCCATCACAGCCAATAACAATCGATTGAATCTAACACCCATCACCCACTATTGAAAATTATTCTTGTAGGCTACTATGAACGAGACCTCAATGCCCGGTCCAACCTCATGAAAATCCCATGATATACCTAATCCTACTACATAGGGACTATTCTAAGAAAAAAGTTTTACTTGACCTTTGGTGCACAAAGTGGGGTCTAATTCCCATAAAAAACATCCTTGGAATCCCAAATCTAAGTCTTTAATTTCTTCACATGACCCATACCTAGGTCTCAACTCGCATATCCTAAGGGATATTTCTCGACCTGCTACTTGGAGGTAGCCCTCTTCTCCAAACACATTCCAAGATGGGGAGGAGATATTCTACTATTCACTTGTGCCAAGAATCTACTCCAACTAGATGAAGGATTTCTCCATCACCTCAGAGATGTAAAACCATCTCACCCACCATAACCCAACCCTAATCTCTTCATGCCTACTCACTAGTCCTAGGAACCCAAACTAGGATTTCTACATCACTCTGTATTCCCTAAGACCCACCAAGTGTCTTACATCAACCTAACAAGAACCTTATCCCACTGGATAACTAGTCACCAGGTAGTCTTAGTTTCCCAAATACTATAGAGTACATCCTCCTAGTTCATGAAGTAGTTTCATGAATATTCTGAACCCCTGACCATTTTATTATTTTAATTTTCTATTAATGATATTCAATGTGGAAGGCAATATTGAATGATAAAAAATATTATTTGACCACCCAAAAAATCATATATAGTGTCATGATATCATATACCATGCCCTATGATATATCTAGTCATACAATACGACTTACATGAGAAGTAAAACAAAACATTCTTTATGATATATCCATATCATATAATACAATATGAAAAAATTCATCATACATGCATAATGGACATATTCATATATTTTTTATTATTCTAAAAAATCCACTTTGTGGGAGAGTGGAAACCTTACAAAAAAGAGTCCATGACCAATTAGGAAACACAAAATCAAACATCAAAAGAGATAGACGAGCCACTGAAATCAAGTTTAAGCCTATTAGAAGTATTTATCTGCAAAAGCTTCCATAAAATCATTGTTACCTATTTGTTTGGGTCTTCTGTAATGAGATCCTCAAACTAGGTTAGAAACTTATCCCATGCTTGTAAGAATTCCTCCATGTTTATCTTCCCTGCATTAAACCCTCTTGCAATGATTATGGGTCTTATACATAATGGATTTAGGGAATATCTCATTCAAGATTGGAATTATTGAGATAATGATACACACATGATATGTCCAATGTTAATGGAATTACTATAATCTCTATTCTAGTGGTGGTTTTCATGGGAAAAACTCATGAAGATGAGAAAAGAGGGAAAACTAATTACATTGAGTCATGGACTTCACTGATGTCTATGGAATAGACCATATCTCAAGGATCCCCTCTTGAAGTTCTTTCCAATATAGTAAGTATGTAAGAAAGGACTTTTTTTTGTATAAAAATATGGAAAATACATTAAAAAGTATTTGAAACAAATTCCAGATTGTTTAACTCAAACAACGTGAGAGTTAAAGAATCCCAAAGTTTCTTAACCATATTTTTTTGTAGGTAACCTCCTTAATCAACCATTCCATAGAATTGGCCATTATGGAAAAGGGTTTATTATTATATAGTTTTTATACATTATACTTGGGATCGATTGAAGAGGGATAATGTGCCTAAAGACGAGTACAAAGGTCCATTCCCCCAAGATTCATAATGAATGAATTTCTCAAAATAGAAAAATATTTTATGTTCAGTCAATCATCCATAGGATGTGAAGAGATAGTGATGAGGTACAGAATACATGAAGAATCTAATATGGAAAAAAAAATCTAAAATCAAATCAAAAGTGAATTAGAAGAGTCAAAATATATGTAAAAAATATGTTACTTGTTTAACACAACATAGTTATGTGTAGAAACATTAAGAGGGGTGACATGAGTTTGAGATGAAGTGAAAATCTCACGGTATGAAAAATGAAAAAAATAGTGAAAAATGGGTGTAATTATATTTATGTATATAATATATGTTTGTGATTGAATTCATGTTTATGTTGTAAAAGTGGGTTCCCTAAACCAAACTTAAATAATACTTTTTTGATTACCACATCATGTATACAAAGAGTTTTGTATAATTTTATCTTATAATAATAGTGTTGATACTTCTATTGGTCAAAATGATAATGTTAAAAAGTTGGTGAATTGATTTTACAATTAAAATTTATGTTAAAATGATTTAAAAAAATTCTCCCATTTATAAAATGGATCCTAGTTAACTAAAATAATAGGAGTATATCATTTGATCTTATAAACATTTTCTCAAAGGATTGATCATAACATAGTTAAAAAAATGTTTAAAACTCTTTTAAATTTTTTAATAGATTTAGATATGCCAAAAACCATATATAATACACTTATTAAAGTTAACTATCAATGTAGTGATTTAATGTTGAGTTTTTAAAACAAAAAATATTTTTTAAAAATTGAGTATTATAAAACAGGAGAACATATAGTAGAATAAAACAAGAGGTCCCTTAAGCTGATACCCAATCCTCCCTATATGGAAATCACCAACTCTAAATATATTTTTTAAGAAATAAAATAATCCAAAAATTGGACCAGGTTTTATACACAACATCACACAAGGTTGTCTAGGCTATACAAATCCTCTTCTATAGTTTCCATGGGATAAAAAATAGAAAAACAACCACACATAGTCAGTCTAGGATACATAGAGAATCTTTAACAATTATTCATTGGATAGATATTTTAAATAGATATAGAGAGAGTATCAACATACTTTTCAATATAATTTGGTATTTTGTGCTTGAAAAATGGAACATTTAGTGAAAAAATAACTCAAAATGTATGAAAAATAGAGTCAGAGAGGTGAATTTATTCAATTTAGCATTTAATTTAGTTATATCATTTTATACCATCATTTATGTACTTCTTGAATATTAATTTTATTCCATTTTTTTGGGGAAGTATGTGGACTTTTGAGTATAGAGATAATATATTAGGGAAAATGACCTAAATTTTGTGGTGTATATTTATTTGATTTAATAGATTCTTAGTATAAATGTGCCAAATGATTTAGAGGATGAACATTGGTTTTGAGTTAAGTTGGAATATTTTTGATTGGTTTTGAAGGGGGTTTCTGCTAGGAACTAACTATAGAAGGAATCTATGCTATAAATCCTTATTTTATGACTTAAAATTTTCACCATAAATAAGATGTGAGAATGGATTATAGAAAAAATTGATTTATGCAGTAAAAGTTTAACGTACTCAATAAATTTATTGTAGGGTGTGTTTTTTTCTTGAGATGGTGCATTTTTTATGTATGTGGAACATGACAAATTTATGATGTAAACCCATGATTTATGATGTAAATGTCTCATGAATAGTTGTTTTATTTGTACGGATTACCTTATTTCATTTCAAATCCTATAGGTTCTCCTCTTGAGAATCCTAGAATTCATCTTTCTGCATAGTGGGTGACTCCTGCCCTTCCAAATATCATATTTTTGTGTTTGATATTTGGTGAGTTTCCTTTCTTTGGTTTTCTTATTCCTTCCTCTATCCTTCAATCATAGCGGTGTGATCTTGTGATTTTTTTATTGAATTGGACTTTGATCTTGATGGTTTGTGATCTTGGGTTTCCTTATTGATCTCTTCAACTATGTTCTTCATTGGTGTTACCCATTGAATGTGTTGTTTTAATAATTGATTAATGGTAGTATATTTCATATAAATTTTCCTTATAATTGAAATATTAAATTTATTTATTGATTTAAAATCAGTTTTTAAACGATTTAAAAATTCATATTTGAGATGATTGATGTTTGATTTTGAAAAGGGTATGAAAACTGTGAAAAAACAGCAATTTCATTAGAATTGAAATTATTACCTGGATTTAAGAAAAAATGATGGATTGATTTGGAAATTGATTTGATGAAATGATTTGATGTTGATCCTTGAGATAAATGGATTAAATTGAATGATTATTTGAAAAGGAATGAATTGATAAAAACCTATGATTTAGTTTTGAAATGAGAAATTCATTTTCGAGACAGAAAGTGGGTTGTTATATCTTGAAGAGATTTGAAATGATTTATTTTCCCATGATTGATTGATCAATTGAACAAAGCACATGTGATAATGGATAGTTAGTGTCTAATTAGAACAATAATTCTATGATATGACCCTTTAGAAAAGTATTGATAATGAAAACCATTCCATAAACTTACTATATTATCATTTTACCTAATAGGGAGTTGAGACTCGATGGATTTGGCCATGGGACATGTTCACACACTGAGCTGAGATCATTGATTGAGTAGTGAGAGGACCCTATTACCAGAAATTAACATGGAAAAAGGATTATTTCATGGTGCTATGGTATGTTTTATTTTATGATTACAAGACATTGATTACTAAAATGTTTTATTCATACCAACTTCTATATACACATGATTTATATAAAATGTTTATCTAAGTCTATTTTGATATATCTACCATCTCTTTTTTATTATGAAATCATGTTTTGTTTAAAATATGTAATGCCATTCCATGCCTTTTTTATTTAAAATTTAAAGACTAATTGGTTTAATTATTATGTAATTGATTAAGTAACACTTGGAGAAACCCTAATGGGATGTTTATCTGATACACTATCTTTTCCTTCAGACATTTATAGATTATATTATTCCAGTTCCAAGAAATGTATGATGCCACTTGTAAGTGGTTGATGTTATTTATTGTTGGGACATAGAGTGATTTAGGTGATTGGTGGAGATATGATATACTTATTACATGGGATATGTATGATATTTTACCTAGGTAGTTTTTATACATTTCAATGGTTTATTATTTTGGTATTGTTTTACCTTTTGGATTCCGGTACATTCGTCCTTTGGAGTGTTGATTATACTGACTTGTATGTTTTTTCTTCATTGATTTTGTGAATTTTTTCAATTATGATTCTTATATGATGCCTAGTGCTAGTTGCCAACCTATGGTGATTGGGAATGTGCTTTGGGAATAGATATAGGTAGTTCAGGTATCCACATACTAGGGTATCAGGGATAGTTCCTAACAAGGTTGTATTATATTCTTATATTAGGTTTTCACCTTTACATGATGTCAGTATGTAGTTGGGTTGTCTTGGTAGACTAGAGGTAAGATTTATGAGACTACAGAGGTAATTTTGAGTGATTTCCTAGCCATATCTCATCATAATGATCATTAATTCATAATGGATGTTTGGGAAAAGTCTATTAAGAATTTTTTTATCTTATTATAGTATTTTCTATGATTCTGATCTAAGTGTGTTGAAATAATAATCTGGAAATTTTCATGGTTGAATTGATATTCTTGTATCCCTTTTTTGAGTTGTTGACCTGTGTATCCTTGTTGATGATTTAATTATTTTCTATTGATATTGTGTAACATCATTCCTCCATAGATATTATTGAACATGCTATTGGAGGATGTTTCTGTTGAACCATAACAAGTGAATCCTCCAATTGACCAAAATATTATTGATACAGTGGTGCATTCTTTCCAAACATTGGGATAGGTACTTGCACCCATTCCCATCCAGGATATGGCTGTGAAACATAGAAGGGATAAATCTAGATATCATTATCAAGTGTTTATTTTTTAAGGAACCACTATCTTTTCAATGCTCAAATTTTCCTCAAGAGGCTGTTAATTGGTTTAAAAGGATAGAGCTTCTTTTTGTGTTCTTGGAAATTCTAGAAGCTATAAAGGTAAAGTGTACTACCATTATAATTGAGGGGCCTAGAAGAATATGGTGGGATTCAATGGTGATGGTGAAGAATCATGATGGTTTAGAGTGTAAATACTTTATATTTATATTCAATAATTAGTTTTATCTTGATTTAATGGTTTTGGAAAAGGATATGGAGTTTCTCCACCTCCAATAGGGTGAACGAACTATGAAACAATATCTCAACCGTTTTGAAGAGCTTGTTCAGTTTTCACATGACGTTTTGTCCAATGATAATATGAGGGAATAATAGTTTTAGATGGGTATAAAACCTGATGTACTAGATTGAGAATTGATGACTGATATTGACTTGGAAAGAAAGTCATGGATGACAAGAGTTCCTTTCACTCCTAGTGAAATCTGTGTGATTTCCTTTAAAATAAATTGGATGTGTTATGATTTTTATGGTGGTTCTAGAAAGAAGGAATATTGATGTTCCTAGAAGAGGCCCTTTGACTTGATTTTATTGAGGAAAGTTTGGGCATTCAAAATGGGTCTACATTGATGCACATAAGATCTCTAGTTCATGTAGTCACTCAAGCCACCTACAGAATTTTCAGGATTTTTTTTCTTCGGATAGTGGAATGAACTTTTCAACAAACAATTACTATATTGAAATCATATTATTCAATAACTAAGGGTTTAGAGCTATAATAATCCATAAAAAATATTCTTCACATCATTGAAGAGTCTTTAGAGGAATTTTGATGTGGGACTGGTGACTGTGAGAGGTACCTTCCTTATAGGTTCATCTTTGATGACTAATTTATTTGATACTAGTGCATATCACTTGTTTATATCAAATCATGTTGTAAATTTTCTAAATATTCATATGTATCTTCTGCATTATGTAATGTATATTACTAAAATTCTCTAAATGAAGATAGGGAAGGGTCTTTGTGTCATTTTTGTTTTTATCTTTATCAAAGATTGAGATTTCCTATAATTTTCTTAATCTCAATATGAAACCTCTTGACATTATTTTTGGTATGGAATGGATTATTACTCATGAGGTTTATATTGACTATTAGAATTAGTGGGTCTCAATTAATATTCTTGATAGGGTTTGCAGTTTATTTTATGGGTAATGATATCCTAGGTCTAGTAGAGACAGAATTTTATTTCTGGAGTTTGGGAGGGTCATATTGGAGTTTAGTTTTGACTTGGAGTGAGAATCATTGAGTGAAGAGATCCCTCTATTTTTGGTCCAGTTTCCTACTATTTTTATTTTTGTTTCATCTCACCAACCACTAGTAAGAGATGTAGAGTTTTCTAATGATTTAGTACCTGGTACTCATCAAGTTTTTATTCCTTCTTATCATATGGAACTGACAAAGTTGAAAGAGTTAAAATCTGAGTTGGATGATACACTAGAGAATTTTTTTATATTCCAAAGTGTGTCACCTTGGGTTGAACCTATTCCATTTGAAAAGAAATCTGATGGAACACTTTACAAATATATTGATTACTGAAAAATCAATCAACTTACAATAAAGAAAAGTATACATTACAAAAAAATGATTATTTTTTTTGACTAGCTAAAAGGGGTGAAGGGGTTCATGAAGACCAATATTTGATCTTGTTATTACCAGTTTTGAATTAAATTATATGATATTCATAGGATATCTTATAGGAGTAGGTATGGATATTATGAGTATCTTCTTATTCCATTTTGGATAACCAATACTCATATAGTTTTTATGGACTTTATGGAAAATAATTTTCTTGAGTACCTTGAATCATTTGTGGTGATATTTTTTAATGACATCCTAGTTTACTATCAGATTAGGGAGGATCTTGTGCATCATTTGAGAGTAGTTATGAAAATATTGAGAAATAATTGATTTTTCAGAAGCCTCTGAAATTAAATTCATGGATTAAAAAAGTGATGAAATTAGGAAATATGCTATGAAAAATGGTATTTTATTTAATCTTGGGAAGGTGAAAGCTGTTATAACATGGGATAAACTGTGTAATGTTTTAGAGATTCTGATATTCTTAGGATTTAAGGGGTATACCATAGGTTTGTTAAGTATTTATTAAAGTTTTATTCTCTGATGACCACTCTAACTCAGAAAGGTGTGAAGTTTATTTTGGATGAAAAATTTTAGAGTTATTTTAATAATATGAAATATCTTTAGACTTATTCATTGGTTTGGAGTCTTCCATAGGCTGAGCAGGGCTATGTGGTCTTCTGTGATGCATCAGGTTTTGTTTTTTGATGTGTATTTATGTAGGGTGATGATGTGGTATCCTATGATACTAGATATATTAGGCCACATGAGAATAATTATTCGACCCATGATATTAAACTCACACCTTGCATGCATTATCTTTAGAGTTGATATAATTACCTTTTTAGTGAAATGTTTATCATAATATATAACTAAAAAAAATTGATTTATAATTTATCTAAAAAATATCTTAACCTCCATTAGAGGAATTAGGTGGAGTACCTATGGAATTTTTATTTATATATTTCCTATAACCCTGGTAAGGGGAATGAAATTATTGACACCTTGATTAGGAAACTTTTGACCCAGGCCCAAAAAGAATTATTAGAAGAGTCAAATCATATGGATTTATTTGCTCAGTTTAATTTGGGAGTTAAGGAGAATGAGTTTGAGGTTGTTTTGGAAAGCGTGTAGTTGAAATCCATTCTTCTTGAGATGATTCTTTGGGTGTATTAGTTTGAAGATGAATTTTGTGGCATCTAGTACTCTCTTTATTCTAATGATACCACTTGTGAGTGGTCAGTATTTTTGAAGGGTATCTTATTTTTTCAGAACTGGTACATTGTTTCTTTTTCTACAAGAAAGGAAGTTATGGAGGATTTCCATAATTACTAGTGGTTGGTTCACCCTAGAAATATAAATATGTTCTATTATATATGGAAATGATTATGGTTTCTAGGAATGAGATGATACATCGCTAACTTTATTTCTCATTGTTATAACTTGCAACAGGATAAAGCTGAGCACTAGAGACCTTCAGGTTTTCTTCAGCCCCTTCTAGTGCCGACCTGAATGTGGGATGATATTTATATAGATTTCATGGTTAGGTTTACACTTATACCTCAGAAAAATAATATTATATGGGTTGTTATTAGTGGGTGGAACAAATTGTATCACTTTATACCAATTTAAGATAAAACAAAAGATTATTACTTGTGAAGTCTCTACATGTAGAAAATTACCATATTTATTGTGTTTCTTTCTGTTATAGTCTCTAATAAGTATCCTAATTTTACTTCTCACTTTTGGATAGGCCTTTGGGTGGAAAATAGATGCCAGGTACATTTAAAAATGACATATAATATGTAAACATTTGGCCAAATAGAGATAGATATACAGATTATTGGGGAAATTCTATGATTTTATGTTCATAACTTTGGTGGATATTGGGATAACCTTTTTGGACTTTTTGAGTTTTCTAATAAAAATAGTCACCAATCTCGTATCAAAATGGATCCTTTATTGGTCTCACATGGATGGACTTGTATATATCTATTATATTGGTAATATATTGGGGAAAGTTCATTGGTAGACCTATTTTAGTTCAAGAGACAACGAAGAAGATTCAGTTGATTTATCTAAGAAATTTGACGGCATAGAGCTGATATAAATCCTATGATGATTGTCTTCAATGATCATTGAAGTTTTCAGTCAGTGATTCGATTTTATTTAAAGTTTCACCTCATTTGGGTTAGTAATGACTTGGTAAATAGAGAAATATTATGCCATGGTTTGGGGTATCTCTTTAGATTGTTGAGATAGAGGGAAAAGTGTTCTTCCATTTTTCATTTCCACTGTAGTTTAATTTGATCCACAACATGTTTCATGTATTATGACTGCAAAATTATATTTCAGAACCTTCCCTTGTATTGATCTAGGAAGATATTGATGTTGCGCCATATTTATCCATGACTAAGAATCCGATCTAGATTATTGATTTTAAGATAAAGGTTCTTCATGGGAAGATGATACCTTTAGTATATGTGATATGGTTGCATGGATTTAATTCACATGAGACCTAGAGTGTGAGACAATAGTGAGAGAGAAGTTTCCTCATATCTTAAAAATGAATTGTTCTTGATAGGATTTATGGCTACACAAAATGTTTATGGTGGGGAGGTTGTAACATTTCATTAAATTATTTCATGTACTTTGACTCTTATTTTGATTCCATTTTTGTTTGTTGGAATTTCATAGCTTTTGGGGATGGAGAGATTTTTTTTATGAAAATGAACTAATGTTTGGGGATTTGTGTTTGCTGTATTTAATGTAGTGTGGGTATTAATGTGTCAAAGGATTTAGTGGGTGAACAATGGGTTCAGGTTAAATTGGAAGCCTTTTGTTTTGTTCTATAGGCGGTTACTACTTTGCATTAGATGTAGAAGGCATTTACACCATAAATCTTTTTTTAATGATATAAAAGTTTCACTAGACACATTCCATGAGAACATTTTACAATCAAAATTATTTTCACTGTAAAAGTTTAAGACACACTTCAAATTCATTGCTCAGTATTTTTTTTACCCAAGGGGATTCATTTTTCGATATATGTGTAATGTGATGCATTTAAACCATAAAACCATGATTTATGACATAAATGTCTCATTATAAATATTTTTATTTTTTCTTATCAACTAACTTCCTTTGGAATCATATAGGATCTCCTCTCAAGAACCCTAGACCTCATCCTGTGGACAGTGAGCGAATCCAATCCTTACAAACATCTTAATTTGGTATTTGATCTCCAGTGAGTTTCCTAGACTTGGTTTTCTCATTAATTCCTCTATACTATATTTAAAGTGGCATGATATCATGATTTTTTATTTAATTAGAGTTTAATGTGGATGGTTTTTGAACAAGGATTTTTTATTTTATCTCTCACACTTTTTTTCTTCATTGGTATTACTAGTTATAGGTGTTGTTTTGATATCTAATTAAAGGTAGGTGGATATATATATTTGTTACCTATAATTGAAACCTTAAATTTCTTGATCTATTGAAATTATTTTTTAAATTATTTGAAAAACCATATTTGATCATATTTATGTTTAATTTTGAAAAGGAAATGGAAATTGTGAAAACATCCAATTTTAATGGAATTGAAATTATTGGATAGATTTGAGAAATTTTGATGTATTGATTTAGAAATTTATTTAAATAAATGATTTTATTTTTAAATTTGAGAGAAATGGATTAAATTGAATTATGATTTGAAAATTCATGAATTGATGAAAACTTATGATTTGGTTTTGAAATTATAAAGGCATGTTGAAAAATGAAAGTGGAAAATTGTATTTTGAACTGATTTAAAATGATTGATATATTGATTGAATGAATCACTTGTGAGACTAGGAAGATATTGGGTAATTAGGATACGAATGTTAGGATCTAAACCCATAGAAATGGATTGATTATGACAAAAATTTCATAACCTTACTGTAACATGATGTTATCCAATGGGGAGTCGAGTCTTAATGGATCGAGCCATGGGACATGTGCGCACATTATGTTGAGATCACTAACTGAGTAGTGTGAGAATCCTATTACGATAAACTAACAAAACATAGGGATTATTGTGTGGTTTTATGATATGTTTTATTTTATTAATACATGTCATTTATTATTGAACTATATTATTTATGAAAATTGATTTACATAAATATCTTATGTAAAGTGTTCATTTAATCCTCTTTTGATATATCTTATATCTATTTTTTATTAGGAAAGTATGTTCATTTGAAAATATGTAATTCCATTCCATTCCTTATTTTTATTTAAAATTAAAATAATAATTGGTTTAATTATTATGGAATAGATTATGGAATACTTGCTGAGACCCTACTATGTTGTTTAACTCACACCATACCTTTTCTTTCAGAAAATTTTAGATTATCAAATTAAAAGTATAAGTAAGGGGAAGAAAAAAATAGTGGTGGTGTATGTTCTTGATCCTTAGGACTTGGTGTGATCGATGTGATAAGTGGAGATGTCGTCCACTTGTTACCTGAGATATGTCTAACTTTTTAACTTAGAAATTTTTGGGTCTTTTGATGCTGTACTATTTGGGTATTATTTTACCTATTTGATTATAGTACTCTATCTCTTAGGTGTGTCTATAATATTCTTTTTATCTTTTGTATTATATCATTTAGTGGAATGTAATAATTACCAAGAAATTTTTCTATGATTCAAAGTGCTAGTATTCAACATGTGGGGATTGGGAATGAATTTTGGGCCATATCAGTGTCGTCTCTGGTATCATCATACTGGGGTATCTGAGATGGATCATGAAAATATTTATATTTTTTGTAGGTTAATATTCTCTTCTTAATGTTTTCTTTTTATTTGGAAATGATTTGAAAAGTTGAATATATTTTATATGATGTTTCATTGAAGTTCATGTGAGAATATTGTTTTGTAGATGTTCAAAATAGATCATAAGTTCATCTTTTTCATTCATGAAAAAAATCAAGTGTCCATGTGCCACAACCTATATTTTTCTCTTTCTTCAGTATTCTATAATAAAATAACCTTTCAATGAAAATTAAATTTAAAAATAATCATTTTAGATCCTCATACATCTGTATGAGATCTAGGGTCATTAAAGACATATGAACAACATTTTATTTTTCATAGAAAAGTAGTTGAATTAATATATTTGATAATATGATTATTACTTTCAGATACAATCACTTTAATTTTGATAAATTACCATTTAAAATTTCTTTAATAATTTGTCAGAATTCTAGTCATATTCCTTGATGAACTGTATGGTCAATCACTTAAGCTTATGGACTATTATCTTATACTTATGGTTAATCCAGTACTTTAATAAATTTTTACTACTGACCATGGATGCTTCACCTAGTCATGTGGTCGATTCTACACTTTTTAAAAGTTTATATTTCATAAAATATCTCTTCCTTTAATGATCATTTGGTTATAAGTTAACATGTATTCAATATATCACTTTGTGATTTTTTTGATAGGCATAGTTTCTTCTATATGGATTTTTGATCACAAGGTTACTCATTTGGTTGATCGAACTTTCCTTATAGTCGATCAAATTATCCCTATGGATAATTCATCCCTTGTGAAAAAAATCCCTGAATTCTTGAGATATATCTTTCAGTTTCTCTGGAATATATCTTGTGGTCACTTAATACCTTTTTCATATATCTTCCATAGTCGATCCAATGGTCATTCTGTTGATGAATCTATCATTTGGTAAATATTTTACATTGTGAAATTCTCATTCCTCAGACTTATTGTTAATTAACTATTATTCTATGCTTCATGATTGATTCAAGACATAGAATTTTTTTCACAATTGTCTAGAAAAATAATTTTCTTATATAAAACTTAAGATAGGTATGAAATAACATAAATATGATTTCTGATTATTAAAATAAGGAATTGATGGATAAATCCAACAATATCCCCTTTTTCATGTTCACAAATCATAACATAAATATCCATACAAAAATAATTAAATATGAAGAATTAAATATTATAATCTACTGTAACATGTGACAAATAATCATTTCAATTTGTTAATATTCTGTACTTTATTCCCCCTTCTTGTATTATCAAAAATAATATGGAAAGGGTGATATAGTAAAAATAAAAAAATGAAATGAATATGAAGATACTGAATAAGGGAAAAATATATTTTACTGATGTGAAAAATGATTAAATTGACTCAATTAGAATCTAATCAGAATTTGAATCCTTTTGGTTTATAAGGGTATATGGAACAACGAGGTATTTCCATTTTCCAATAGTATTAGGAGGAGGAGTAATAAGTCGAGGAATAGAAGGAACTCTAGGAATGGTGATAGTCTTTTCAAATGGTCTAATATAACCAAGGGCCTAGAAAAAAGTGAGACTAAATTGTCTAGTTGGTGGTGTAGTAGGTGATGTAGAATTTGATGTTGAGAAATCTGCAAAAATTAATGATGAAACAATGGTAAAAGATGAAGAAAAGCTGGGCACATATAGAGAAGAAGGATCCAAAAATAAGGAATTTTTAATGTACATATACATATATAATATTCTTATTTAATAACCATATAACTGGATCTATATTACCTAATTTTATAGAACCCATTGATTTCTAACATAAACTGATTTAGTTGAGGAGTCTTATATAATAACATCTCTACAATTTATTTGAAATTTATAGTTAGTGGATGATTTTCTAGGTCACATAATAATAAAATAAACTAAGTTCTGATATCTTAATTGGTGTAAATACTTCTCATATAGTGATTAATTTAACCCTTAATTACACCCTTGTCTTTGGTAGTTTTGATTAATTCTGATCAAATCAGATCAAACTTTTTTTCCGTGTGAAAAGATATTTGGGTGCACTTGATTTCATATTTCCTTCACATTATTAATGATATTATGAATTACCTCAAGAATAAATATTTTAATAAGATCCTCATCAATAGATATTGAATCTGGAGGAGTTTAAGTTTAGGTATTGGTTCTAGAAGTACTGTTAATAAATGAGTCATAATTTCTTTCCATTTTATCCAACACGTCCATTAAATCTTCTTATAAGGATCCAATATGACCTCTAAAATTATCCATTTCATTCGTAAAAATAAAAATGTCAGATGATCAATATCTAGTAATAACTTAGGATGGATGTGTAAAGATAAACTCTTAATAGAGTAGGAAATATATTCCTCTCATTCATGGTTATCTACACAACTAATATATAAAAAACATACTTTAAAACTTCCATAAGATTTTTCCTAAATGGTATGAAGTCTGTATAAGTGATTATTGAAGGAGGTATAAAGGAAGGTCTAGATTTCTAAGAAAGAGTAAGAATAGAGTCTTTAAAAACCTTAACATCTTGGGAAGATGAGGAAGAATTAGAGTGACTAAACTCAAGGATTTTTCTCCAAGATTCTTCTTTAGAAGAAAATATTCCAGGGGGTCTCTCAATTTTTCTAAGATAGGAATCTGATTCATTGTAAGATTATTACATAATGAAAAATTTGGTTAGGAGATAAGAATCATAGTGACGTTCATATTGAGAAAGGTTTTCAAGTGTAGATATGGGAGAGGGAGGAGTATCAAAAGGAATTAAAAGATCTCTAAAAGACTCAAGTCTGTCTGGTAATTCTAGAAAGCTGTAGAAGAAAACTCTAGAACAAAAGATTTTTTATCTCTTGAAATAGTAGGAATGGAAGGACCTTATAGATTTAGTTAATCATCATCATTACCAATAAAATTTCATTTTAGAACTCACACGAGTAGGTGTCTTAAAGAAAATATATGTTTAGAAGTCTTTTTCTCTTAATTTCCTCATGAAGAAATTTTATTATAAAGGAGACCCAACCTTAAACAAGAAATTTCATGGCCATGCCTGGGGACATGGTCATCCATTTCTTTTCTTTTATAAATTCATGTACAATTAAAATTATAAACCACCTTTTTAATTATCTTCCTTTAGAAATGGTAATAACACACCTCAAGGGTGATCTAATTCATATTCCACCCATAGTGGTCCATTTAATTAAACAACACACCAAAGGGGTGGTTCTAATTCAAGGTTATTAACTTTCATTCATTTACCAATGTGTCTCACTAATTACATATGACATACTTATCTATTTAACTCAAGGATTAAATTACATTTCATGGGAGTCGCTTTGATTATTGGTTGCATGTGATAAAAAAATTTATATAAACACTATGAATTTAAAGGAAAAGCATGATACCACCTTCCATAGGTTAATAGTGAAGTAATAATCCATTATCAACTCCCAATTCAACTCTGATTGGGAGAAAATTGAATATTAGATAGAGAATGTTAAATTTGGTCATATTATCTTAGGCCTAAATTCCACAATCAATTCCAAGAATAATGAAGAATTTATAAAGAAGAATAGTGTTCTCACCGATGTGGATTAAACAAGATGATCGAAACTCAATGTCGAGCCCATATGGAAAAATGAGAGAAAAGACTATGAATTAGCTTCAAGGAGGACCTCCCCCACTAAAGAGGCTATAATACGGATGAAAAATAAAATTTAGGTTTAAATAAAAAAATAATTAAGGGAAATTTTTTAAATTCGTCCAAAATACTAGGCCATATAGTTTAGATTCATGGTTGGCCAAATTGTGCCCCAACCATGTGTACACTAATATATGAAGGGGCACTTCATATGGTTAATTCACACAGTTTGAATAACTGTGTATAGACCATGAAAAACTACTCTTTCAAAATTCTATGTTTTTTCTGATGACAGTGAACCCCAAATCGTATGGTTTATCAAACCATGTGAACTATAACTTCCTTTTCCAGCCTCACCCGGTTTCTACTAACTATGTGTTGGGAATTTTTCTTAACAAAAGCTGGGTTTTGGGATCTCAAGAAGCCTTATACACCCTTGTTACATCTATGATCTCAACATGCATTCATATTTGGCCATAAACACCATTTAAACTAAAAATTGATTGAAGGTAAATGATTATATACTTAAATAAATAATTGGGTTCTTACAAACTTCCTCCATTAAATCAAAATTTACCTGAATTTTCCTTACAAGGGTGGTGAAGCATAATATGTGAACAACTCTGGCCATTGTGCTCATACATTGGCCTCACACTCCTAGTTCTCTTCCTATGCATGGTTGTACTTCCATAACACTCATACTAGAGGAACTTACCAACCTCATAGAACCTTCATGATATAATCAACTATGTTAATAGGATTCATCTAAAAGGATGTATCTACATATAACTCAACCCACTCATGATGAAAGGCATGAGACATGTCTGAATGATAATAGTGTAGCTGAGATATGTGGAAGATGTCATGCATGGATCAGTACCTCTGAGGTAACTTCTACTGATAGACTACTAGAATGACTCTCCCTAGAATCTCTAATGACCTGACATATCATGGAAAAATATTACCCTATCTCATAATACTCTTGTGTCCCAACCTTGAAAAAAAAGACTTGATCCGTGACCTTGAACTCTAGAGGTCATCGAAGGTGTTTAGAATATGATTTCTATTGAGGCTTCACAACAACCATCTTTTTCTCAATCAACTGAACCTACTCCGTAGTATTCTGTAGGAGAAAAGGTCCATGAATAGTTGCCTCTCCTACCTATAACCATCACAGGGGTGATCAACATGGTCTATATTATAAATCCACATAAGGAATCATCTGAATTGTATCTTACAATCTATTTTTGTAGAAGAATTCAACTCAGGGTATATGCCTCTTCCAAGAGCCCCCAAAATTTAGGATGCATGCTCACAACATGTCCTCAATCTCCTATATACTGCAGTCTGATTGGCCATCTTTCTAAGGGTGGTATGTTATGCTTAGAATCACCTATGTACCTAATTACCTCTACAACCATTTCCATAACTAAAAAGTAAAATGGGCATCCCTATCTAAAATGATAGTATGAGGGACCCTATGAAGTCGTTCTATCTCATGGATATACAACCTCCAAAGATCATCTACTAAAAATGTATCATTGATTGGTAGGATATGAGAAAACAATGTGGTCCTATCAACAACAATCCATATGGAATTATTTGCTCTCAATGACCTCAGTAACCAATTCATGGAATTCATGACCACTTCAACCCACTTCCACTTGGGAATGAGTATTTTCTATAAAATTATGGTTGGTCACTAGTGTTCCTCCTTCACCTGCTGGTAGGTGGAACATCTCATTAGAACACATTCTACAAATCTTTTCATACCCAACTACTAATATTGGATATGTAAATATCGATACATCTTGGTGAAATCAGAGTTCACTTCCCAAACTGAAGCATGCAAGTCTCATATCATCTCCTCATGCATGTCTATTGAGACCCATACGTGACCAATTAAATGGAGAATCTCATCCAAAACTATGGTTTAACCAGGAGGTGGGTCCTCACCTGCCACACTTTCTCTTAGAACCATTCCCTCATAATTTGATATCTTTCTCATCCTAACTCTATTCAGAATGGTAGAGGTAATTACTAAAGATGAAATAAAAGTCTTCCCTTGACATTACTACACCTCCAAGTACATCTTATAGAACAAATACATAAGCTTCCACTCACTAATATCTTACTGAATTTTCTATATCTGAGTCCTCATGATTAGTTCATCATCTACAAAATTTCAATAACCCGGCATGTAGGAAAGCTCGATGTTGTAAGACTGTAGGTATTAAACCCATATTTACTACCTCATATTTAGATCACATTGTGTTAATTTGTACTTGAGGATTTTGTAGTCTGTGTACATAATAAAGCACTCCCCAAGTAAATAATGTATCCAACAATGAAATGCATGAAAAACTGTAGCAAACTCAAGATCACACATCGGGTAATTTCTCTCATGTGTCCTCAATTATTAATACCCTTACGCTACAAATCTATCCCCATACATAAGAACTTCTCTTATGCTAAAATCTAATGCATCATAGTAAAAAATGTAACTTAATATTGGCTTTGTAAAAGTTAATATCGGCATTGGAGTCAACCTCCCATTCATCTCCTATAAAAAATCCTCTTAGGTATCTGACCATACAAACTTCACAACATTAATTGTCAAGCCCATGAGCAGTGCTGATAGGCGTGATAAGTCCTGTATGAAAATTTTGTTATATCTAGCCAACCCCAAGAAACCAAGTATCTCAAAGAGGTTTTTGGGATGCTCTTAAGAAACCATATCCCTCACCTTCTCTAGGTCCACTGATACTCTTGTATACAAGTTAATTTCAAAATGGAATTAAATATGATCCATACAAGAAGTGGCACTTTGTTATGTTAACATATAACTGATTCTCTCTCAGTATATCCAATACAATCCCAAGATGTTTGGTAGGGTCATGTCGAGTGTGAGAATACAAAATTATGTAATCAATAAAAACCCACCACAAACAGATCCAGATAAGAAATAAATATTTGTTTCATCAGTCCCATGAATACTGTTGGCATATTTGTGAGACCGAACAACATAACCAAATACTCATTTAGAGCATTACTACTGACAAAAGTTATGTGGGGTTAGGTATGATGGTATAACTAGCACCTGATGAAAACGTGATCTCAAATCAATTTTCGATAAAACCTTATCTCCTTAGAGATGATAAAAAATTTCATCTATATGTGGAATAAGATACTACTCCTTAACTATAAGTTGGTTCAATTTCTGGTAATCCACGCATAGCCTAAAGGCATCATCCAAATTTTTCAATAAAATGTTCGTAAAACCCCATATAGGAGTACTGTGTCAGAAAAATCCTTTTTCCTCTAAATCCTATATTTTCCTCATGATCTTCTTTATATCAGTAGTAGACATCCTTTAAAAAGGAATTGATAGTAGTAGAGATCTATGAACTGGCTAGATGGGGAAATCTACCTCTCTCATCAGAGGTAATACTTAAAAGACATATGGGAAAACATCCCTGAAATGATCATCCATTAGAGGGAAATCAACCTAATGTGTTCTTTAATCTTCTAGATATAAACATGCAATCCGGTCTATCATTATGGTCATCCCAAAATGGTCAAGTACTTGTCTTCTCAGCTGGACATCCCGTCAACCCTTGTGAATATACTATCCACCCTATAGTTATGTGAAGGTCACCTTTTGGTGATATAAGTTAACAAAATCTTGAAAGGGTACCAACAATTACATCTCTAGGATGATTTAAAAACATGTCATATCAAGGAAAAAGAGGTCACATAAAAAGTGACACTTGCCAATCTCAAAGGGGAACTCCCTACACCAACGTATATCCTCCATTATAATCCCCAATGGAGCGTTATGCCTCATAACTTCCTCCAAATAAATAATCACTATGCCCAAGCCTTTACACAATGAGCACATATATAAATATATAAGAATCCATTGAATAAAAAATAGAATATTATAATGTAGAGGATACAAGAATAGTACCTCTCACTGTAGAAGGTCTGGGATTTTTCTCCTCAGGAGTTTTTTTCACTGAATATATCTGGATTGATCTGTGGCCCTATGATATAGCCTTGGTACCCTAAGCAGATATGCTTTTCTGTCGCTACAAGTTCAGGGTTTAACTACCACTGCCATGACCACCACCTCAGCTTGAGCATCCAACTATACTCCGACTCCAAACATGACAAGAAGCTGTTGACCCTACTTCTGAACATGGATTCAGTACATACCATATCTCACTAGATTCTGGAGGAAAATTTCTTTAAATGTGCTGTAGATGAACCAACATACCACAAGATTGGTACTCGATTGGGTATCTCATGCACTGAGGTCTCATATTTCTTGGTCTACCGCACTGGTGGAACCTCACCTCACTAATTGAGTATGTGCTATGAATACTAATATCACCATGTGGAAGGTCCATATGATGCTTCCTATTATTGATCTATATAGAACCGGATCTAGATGTCAAACTACCCTGACTCACACCCCCATCAACTCTTAGGTTATGCTATATGATAATCACCTGATTAATTATTGTAGAAATAGTAGTTATATGAAATAAATTCACCTACATTATGATGTCATACTAAATACCATCCCCAAATCACCTAGATTTACATAACTATTCACCCATCAGAATAAGTGTGACATGCTGGATCTCTATAAAATAAGCTGAATAATCCATGATTTATAACGCGCCTTTCCATAGGTTTATGAAATGTTTGTCACTATCAACCCTCAAATTCATGGGATATAAGTTATCATATAAAGCTATATGAAAATATATCCAAGAAATATGTTGATAACGTTCCACCTAAGTAATGAAATTCCACCATATCTTTGTATAATCTAGAAATATATACATAGTGAGATTTACCCTCCTCCAAGGAGATTTCTCTAGAAGATCAAATATAGAATAAATGGCCTCAATCCCT
The DNA here is from genome assembly GCA_963277665.1 of Viscum album. NCBI lineage: Eukaryota > Viridiplantae > Streptophyta > Magnoliopsida > Santalales > Viscaceae > Viscum > Viscum album. The sequence continues at coordinate 1,400,585,310 of OY728152.1, forward strand.
GAATCTATAGCTTTTAGTCCTCCATACCTTCGAAACTTGGGTGAATAAAACTACTGGAACTCATGCGTTAACTCTTCAATAATTGGGATAGGTCACGATGCTCCCTAAATAGTATGAAAAGAACACATAAATCCCTCATGGAACTGTGCCTCATCACCTGTGTCTAGTAAAACTACTGGTTCCACAATTGGGGCTACACTACTACAAAACTATCCTTTAATAGTGCTATAAATGGCCTTTATCAGCACTAACTACGTGAGAGAGGTTAAAAACCCTGGTCTTTTATCGGTGTTGAAAAGCACGGATAAAGGGTTCATTTATCAGCGCTTTTAAAATAATTGATAAATAAAAGTTTATCAGTGCTTATTAAAACATCAATAAAGACCTCTAATCAGCACTTTTTAAGGAGTTGATAAAAGTCTATACTATAGTGTGCTATAACAATAAACTACAACACCACTACAATGTGCTGTAACAACACATTACAATACCAAAAACCCACTAGATATCAACATAAATAAGTACCAATATAGGATTTAAAATAAATGAGGTTTACAACAAAAAAAAGAAAAAAAAGCACTATATTATAAACATTTAAAACATTGGTTTATAAAATTCCATAAATACAAATTATTACATACATTCAAAAGCATCAATGTTCCTTTATATTTTATTCCAAACCCAACTCATGTAATTTCCAAAAAACCACCCCTGATCAAGGAAAATAATGTATCTGTATAAGAAAAAAATTCTTATATTAGTAATAATATAAATATATAATTTAACAAAAAGTGTTGATTTTTTTTAAATTGATGTCAATTTTAAATAAAAATAAGCACTTAGAGTTATACTAGTCACATAGTGCATCAGATTGAAGTGAGGATAATTACAACACATCAAAAATAAATTTTGGATCTTTTTCCTAAATAATCAAAACAATCTGAATGTTTTTTCTTAGTTTTGAGTACATTAGTAGTCATTTTTACTAAAATGTCATTTTAAACTATAAACACACACATATAACTCATCCTGATCACAACATGTGTCAGTTTGATGTGAAATATATTCCTACACATCACAAATAACTTATTAATTTTTTTCTAAATTTTCAAAAAAATCCAAGCATGTTTGATTGTTTTTCAATGAGTAAAACTTTTTGAACTAAAATATCAATTTTAAACTGACAACAGACAATTTTATTCATACTGTGGATATCATGTATCAGATTAAGGTGATACTAATTCCAAAATGTCATAAATTACTTATGAATCATTTTTTAAAGTACCAAAAGAATATGAATGTGTTTTTTTTAATTTTGAGTTAGAAAATTGTCCATTTTACTAAAATTAATGAAAATTTTAAATAAAAAGGCGCACTTTGAGTCATAAGGGTCACACCGTATGTCAGATTGGGGGGAAACTATTTACTACACATCTCAAATGACTTATGGACCATTATCATAATTTTTTTAAAAAATTTGAATATGTTTGATTGGTTTTGAGTACGTCACTGATCTTTTTTTAAATGTTATTTTAAAATTGAAGCACACACTTTGACTGATACCGATCACCTTATGTATCAGATTGAAGAGATACCGATTCCTACACATCGCAAATGAATTATGCATTGTTTTCTTAAAGTATTTAAATAATGTGAATGTGTTTTGTTGGTTTTGAGTAGGCCAAATGCTCTTTTTACTAAAATCGATGTCAATTTTAAATAAAATCACACACATGGAGTCATAACGGTCACACCATGAGTTAGATTGTGGAGACGATGATTCATACATGTCTCAAGTCACATATGGATCATTTTACCAAAGTATCAAAACAATCTGAAATTTTTTTAGGTTTTCAGTATGCCACTTTTCTTTTTTACTAAAATGAAATTTTGAACTTGAAACACACAATTTTAATCATATGAATCACTTTGTGTATCTGTTTCATGTGAGAGTGATTCCTACATGTCAAAAATGATTTATGGATCGAGTACCAAAATTATAAAAAAGATCTAAGTGTGTTTTATTTTCTTAGTGAGTGACACCTTTTAAGGTCAAATTTTTATTTTAAACTTATAACGAACACATTGAGTAATATTGGGAACATCGTGTATTAGATTGAGGTGAATCTTATAATTACACATCAATAAATGAAATATTTATCATTTTCGTAAAGTATCAAAGCCATCCGATTATGTTATCCCTATTTTGAGTATATTATTTTTCTTTTTTACTAAAATCAATGAAAATTTTAAATAGAAAGAAGTACTAGAGTCATATTGGTCACATCATGTGTTTTATTGAGGTGTAAATGATTATTAAACATACCGAAGTCTCAAAACAATCCTAACTACTAATATTACCATGATTTCCATTGACTTTATTTTTTGAATATCTAAAATTGCATGAACAACTTCAAAAAAACAAAATAAACTTGAAAAAATAATCCCCCTATATAAGAAAATATTTATTATGAGTAATAGTAAAATAAAAAAAATAAAAAAAAATATGAAATAATACATCAATTCTATGGAAAATAATTTTATTTGAAAAATATCAAGATTACATTTTTTATTGAGAAGTGGATGGAACTTGATGGAAAGTGATAAATTTCAACACTGTAGGGATGAATGGTTTTGAGAGAGAAGAAGTATGTGGAAGTTTTGGTGTCGAATGGCATAAAATATAAAAAGATCACCCTAACTAGAACAAAAAAATCCACCTATGAAAGAAAAAAATTATTATGTGAGTAATACAAAAAATAAATGAATTAAACATAAATATGAAAAAATATATTAATTCTATGGAAAATGATTTTACTGTGAAAAAATCAATATTACCTCTATGATTTAATAGAGGCAGCATCATTGCTTTTTCTGAAAAGGGAGTGGAGAGAACTTGAAAGAAAGTGATAAATGAAACACTATACGGGTAAAAAGGTTTTGAGGGAGAAGAAGCATGAAAGATTGATAGAGCACCCTAACTCGAACAAAAGAATCCACATTATAAGTAAACAATTATTATGTGAGTAATAATAAAAAGAAATAAATTAAACATAAATATGAACCAATAAATTAATTCTATGTAAAATTATTTTACTATGAAAACATCAAGATGTACTTTGTGATTGAGTAGAGGAATCATCATTGCTCTTCCTACAATAGAAGTAGATGCAACTTCAATGAAAGTGATAAATTCACCACTATAGGGGTGAAAAGGTTTTAAGTGAGAAAAAGCCTATAGAAGTTTTCATGTATAAAGGTATAAAAGATAGATAGATCAGACCAAACTGAATAAAATAATCTACCTTTATAAGAAAAAAATTATTATGTGAGTAATAATAAAAATAAAAAAATAAAAAAATATAAAACAAGAAATTAATTATATGGAAAATGATTTTACTATGAAAACATCAATATTACCTTAATAATTTAGTAGAGGCAACATCATTTCTATTCCCAAAATGGTACTGTAGGTAACTTGAAGGAAAGTGATAAATGCACCACTATAGGGGTGAAAAGATTTTGAGGGAGAAGAAGTATGAAATTTGAAAAAATCACCCCAACTCAAAAAAAATATTCCACCTATATATAAATAAAATTATTATGTGAGTAATACTAAAAATATTTAAATTAAACATAAATATGAAATAATATATTAATTCTATATAAAATTATTTTATCATGAAAACATCAATATTACCTATATGATTGAGTAGAGACAACTTCGTTGTGGTCCCCTCTAACGTGCAAGACATTGTCTGCAAGAGTAGTTAAACATTTAATTTAAATTATGTTAAGGTAGTACTGAACATATAATATTATGAAGGAAAAAATAATATATTAAAAACAGTTTTACCTTCTCATTGAAGAAAATTTCTTTTTTTAAATGTTTCAATGATTTGGATCCACTATCGAGAATCCAAATACCCTCTTTATGGTCCCCAAAAATTTACAATACATTGTCTACATTGGGATCGACATGAAATGAGTGTGATGTCCTAATCAAAGGGTCACCCTCGATTAAAATTTCATCTAAATCAATATTTGTTTTTTCACAATCTGGAAAATTGACAAATTCTCATTTTTTGGATTAGAGACACAAAATAATTTCATTGTTTGTGATTCCATTATTAATGTCTAATCTTTTTCCCCTTCCACACTAAAATCCATGTAAACAAAGCCCATTTAATCAACTTTAAATCCATTGATATTGTGAAGAAATTTACAAAAGAAAAAATAGCACTTGAAATTTTGTATAATCCAAATCATATATCTGCTCGATAATGCCGAAATATGACATATTTTCATAAATTGGACTTCTATACTTGGAACCATATATGTGCATCACTTCAGCCACAAGTGTAACACCACTATTTTCCATTGTACTGAATTCATCGTGTAATTGTTTATAGAACTTATAACCGTTGATTACAAAATCAGTTTATGATATGACATTTTCATTTTGTCCTCTGTCTAGCCATTGATGTTGTTCAAAAATTGAATTCATATTTTCAGACAACTCCTTATAAATTTGATCTATGAACCGTCCTATAAACTATTGATTTTGTGTATTTGATATCTATCCTTCTTCCCTTTATGGATTCAAATATATAAGAATTTATTATTGGGATTCAATGTATAGATCAATATCTTCACTATTATTTAATATGTAAGGATGTTCTTGCTCTCTCTCTATCAAGGTAATTGCAACAACATCTCTTCTGGAAATCCCTTCACCTATAAGGCGTCTTCAGTGATGATAATTTGGGATACTAATACTTTAGCATCTGATAGGTAATTAGTACAGAATTCAATAGCTTCTTTAACAATATATCATTCTACAATACAACATTCTAGACGACATTAATTCTTGATATAACCTTTCAAAATATTGATATAATGTTAAATGGGATACGTCCATCTGTAATAGAAAGGACCGCATAGTTGAATCTCTTTGACAAATTGAACCATCAAGTGGATCATTATATCAAAGAATGATGGGGAAAAACATCTCTAATTCACATAATATGACTAAAATATCCTTATTAATGATGGGAAACTTTTCCCAGTCTACAACTTTACTACATATGGATTTGAAAAAGAAGCAAAGTCTGGTTAATGTATATCATACATTTTAAGGTAGAATGCAATAGAAAAAAAAATACATTAAATCTTTCTTTAAAACGTGAAAGTTGTGTGATTTTAGACCTTGTAACTTCAAATTAGTCATTGATGTGACATTATTGATATTTTTTGAAAACCCCTATGGAACATTTACACTAGTAAGAAAAAGGGAAAATCCAAAATTTTCTGATATGTATAGAGTGTAAGATTCCAGAGGAAGAAAATTTCTTCTTTTTCCCTTCACTGGTGCCAACTCTCCACTTATCCCCATTTTAATCAAGTCCAAACTAGCAGTGATACCATATTTTATTTTTAGAGTATGATTTATTAACATTCCAATAAAATTATCAAATACATTTTTTCTACATGCATGGAATTTAGAAAATGTTTGACATACAAAAAATTCCAATAAACTAATTCAAAGAAAATTGATCGCTTCTTTCAAACAGATTTTGTAAGGTTTTTCAAAAATGGTTTACCGAAAATAGTGTTAATATTTTTTTCTTTTTTGTATATTTGATCGTCCATTGCTGGAGATGGTGTTGTACTTTGTTTGATATTCTCATCAAATGCTGTTGTCTAGGATTGGTATTTATGTCATCAGGGTAGAAATTTTCAATGTCCTAAAAACGTAGTCTTTGAGGAATATTTCAACGAACTGAGTATGTGAATTTTTCTAAAATGGGACACCCCAATATTCCTTTAATGCTTTATCTTGATAAATTTATATAAGAGGGGAAGTCATGTGTCATTACATATAATATGTACCTAAATGTGAATTCTGAACTTCTATGAGAATCATACATTGTTACACATGTTTCCCACATCAATTTCGGATATTTGATCAATGGATCCAAATAAACTTCAATATCATTATCGGGTTGTTTTGGTCCATATATAAGAAGATACATCATAATGTATTTACTCTTCATACACAACCCTAGTGGAAAGTTATAATTTATCAACATGAAGGGCCATGTACCCTGAGTACTACTCTTTACACCAAAAGTATTTATTCCATATGTAGATAACTAAAGATGAATGTTTCTCATATGATCTCCAAATTCAAAAAACTCGTAATCAATTTCCTTCTACTGAGGATAATTTACTGGATGATGTAGGTTCCCATATTTAATTCTTGTATCTGCATGACATGTTAATTATCTTGTAGTTTCCTAACATCTAAATAGTCTTATAAGACGTGGAATGATATGAAAATACCATACTAATTTCAAAGGAATTTATTCATTTTTCTGTTATAAATCCATGCCACACTTAGGGAAATTTATGAGTGATTCACGGTCCTCATGTAACAATATGAAATAATTTGGAAAAGAATGTTTTTTTAGAGATCATTCCCAATGAACGTAACATTTTTTTATCAGCATATGTTTTTCATGCTAGTTCATTTTCTTCTAGTAGCACATCTTTTAGAAGACCAAGTAGTTTTATAAAGCTGGTGTCACTACATCCTCTTTCATCTTTCAAATTATATAACTTTAATATATCTAAAAATGATGTGTATTTAGTACAAATGGTATAGAATGGTTTCTTTGAACAACTATTTAACTCCTCAAATAACTTTTGAAAACCACAAAGGTCATCTTCAATTACCATTTTCATTTCTTCCATGCGATCTCCATCATCTTTTACAAAGGTATTCACATCAAATGATTCATAAGTTGTAGTATCTTCCCAACTAATGACCACACTCATTTGTTTCCATGTTTATTCCATCATTTATAACTTTTATCTATTTCATGATAAGTCAAATGTTATTCAAACTCTTATGGAATAAATTTTCTTAAATAACAACAACATAAACACATACATAGGATTTTAGAAGGGGCATCTACATGCTCTATTGCAAACTTTATGACCTATTTTACTCCATATTCATATTCATTTGTCAAACGATTATCATTCATCCATTTTCTATTCATATCCATCATGTTGGGTTCATAAAAGATTAATTTTATACAATATATAAATAAATACACTTAATATATTCATTATCCAAAGTGAATGTTATATACAATTATAATAATGGAAACTCAACATTTGATTGTTTCAAAGAATTTCATTATTTTAATGAATTTGGGGAATCAAATTTAATAAAATAATTAATCCCCATAAAATCTTTATTAAACATACTAAATAAATAAAAATATAATATAGGCAATTAAGGAGTAATAAGAAACTCAAATATGATAAACAAGAATAATAAACTCTCATTCGATCAACTAGAAGATATAACAATATATTTGAACAAGTGATTCACCAATATAAGTAATTATTACATTTAAAATTAATGGTATATCAATATTTGAAAGTATATCAAGACTCTTAAGATGCTATATCACGACATTGTCCCATCCCATAGAAATTCAAGGTACTCCATCTTGATGTAAAATTATCATTTACTAATGGATTACATGAATATGAGTTTCAAATAGAACAAATAGATAGTTTTATCTTTCTTTAATATGAGAATAATGTTTTTAAATTGACAAAGGTGATATATGAATTGAAATAAGAACTGGGAACTTGGTATTTAAGGTTAAAAGAATTATTAAAGAAACATTAATTTTAAAAATTAGGAATTGATCATAATCATTACATAAAAAATAATTTTATGGCTAGATAGAAAGTGTTTATCAATGTGGATGGAATAATATTTAGAGACCTAAGAGATGAATGGTGATAATAATTTTCTACATTAATAATGAACAATGTTTTAATATTGATGATTAGCAAGTTGACATTTAGCTTAGTTTATAGGCAACTCATAGAATTCATGGGATATTTATTTCCCAATCCATGTATGTGAGGTAAGTGGTTTATGGATTTAAAAAGGAAGATTGAAAACCAATGTTGACACCCATTGAAAATAGAATAAAATTTTCAAATGTTGTGGATGTAATTTTAATCTATATCTTGGAGTCTGTGAGATTCATAATATGCCAACTCTTTTTATAGTAAAAATATTTGAAATACTATTTTTCTATAAGCCATATACCTAGGTATCAAATTGATTCCATGGGAATCCACTTGTTATTAGTTAAATAAAAACTAAAAAAGGGGAAAAATTCTTGGAAATCTATATTTTCACCATCGAGTTTAGAAATAATAAACTCCCCATGACCGATCAAGTGTTGATTCAAAATTGGAAAATAAGAGAATCAGAAGGCCTACATTGCTAGTATAAAATCACTAGACAACAAATAACAACCTTGTCAGACCAGAAATCAAAAATGAAACAAAAAATATAAAAATAGAATCAGAAGTCCTGCCTCACTTGGTTGAAGAAAATTCAAAACCCTATTCAGAAACCTGAACATCAATAGAACAGCATATGTTAGATGAGATGTTTGAGGTGCAGTCGAGTGGTGCGATTTGAGGTTCAATTCATAGTGGAGGAACACCGACAGTGGGTTATTTTGCAGAAAACTTATCATATCATGACAAGTTCAACAATGGTAAAGGTTTTTTAATTAGATCAGGACACTTATATCAGTGCTTACAAATAAGTGATGATAATTGTAGGTATATATCAGAAATAAAAAAGTGATGAAAAAATAAATCATTATCATTGAAAATAAGTGCAGATAAAGATTATTTTATCAGTGCCAATTACTTAATCACTGATAAAGTATTTATAATTATAATTATAAATAAAAAAAGGGTAAATATTTATATATACTTAATTTTTTTAAGAATAAGTACACTTGAAAATAATTAGAAAAGTGGAAAAGTATTATGTGTGTGCATTGTATATAAAAATGTATTAATTACTTATATGTGAAATCAATATTACATATATTTTATCTATGTTAAATTAAAAAATAAAATTACATTCAATTATATGTTGAGTACTATGAAATTATTCAATATTTTTAATTTATATTAATTTTTAATTATAAACCATTATTCAATAAATAGATGAATATTTAATGTAAATCACATAAATACTTTTTAATATATAACTCATATTTATATACATTAATATGAATCTATATATTTAATATATACAATTTATTAACATTAATTATCATACTTATATATTTATTAAAATGTTTAATATTTAATAATGTATAATTAATTTATTCATTTTTATCAATAATTATTTAATTAATAAAATTTATTATATTTTTTTAATAAACTCATTTTTTATTTTTATTTTATTGAATTATTTTATTTTATTTATTCATACCTTTATCGAATCTAAAAAATCACTGATGAAATAAGTATTTATCAGTGCTAAAAATAATACACTAAAAAAGGGTACCCTTTATCAGTGCTAGAAATAAAGCACTGATAATGGATACCCGTTATTAGCACAAAAAATAAATCCCTGATAAATACCATGACTATTAAACATGATTTTTTTAGTAGTGCAACTGGGGGATCTATTGGTATCCCATGGACCCCCACCTTTAGAGTGTGGTCATTGCCACCCTCTTTGCAAATGATTATAGTACGTCATGGTGGCATGTATCTATAATGTGAAACACACACATCAGATAATACAGTTATCATAATTCATAACTAAAAGTCTATATATTGAAATAGGATATGTACAAACCTTCCTATATAAGAACACACCCCTCCGCCTGCTCCTTGATTCAGGTCTGGGTGACATAAAAATCATATATAAGCAAGAGATATATCCTATTTCCCTCGACTAAGGATGGGTCTGGGTCACGTTCTCTACTATAAATAATTTCATTTTCCATTTTATCTCATATTTAATTACATTATATCAGAATTTATTTTAAATGGCTGAGCCTAATGATTCACCAAATTCCAATCCATAAGGGCTCATACTCCTCCCAACCAAAAATATAGAGTCCACATAATTCACACCGTAATTCCTTCCAATCCGTATGACTCATAGACCATGAATCAACATTCCAAAATTTAATTCTTTGGGTGTCTACTATAGCCTAATCAGGGAAACAATACTTATTTTATTAAAGGAATTCTATGTTCCAACCATGTCTCTCAAAACACTAAATAAATCAACTATCAGATAGAAGATATATGTATCACAAAACCTATCACAACAACATGCAATCAGGTAATTAATTCTACATGGAATGGCATAAATACATGGAATTTGGTTGATAGTAAGGGCCTAAAATGATGAATGAGATGGTATACCCTCATTTAATCAGGTTATAATGAAATAAAACCCATAATCATATTAATAATAACATCGTAATTCAAGTTCATCACTCAAAAGTGGAATCAAATCAACTATTATAGTACAAATATATAAAAAATCAATTATATTCCTAGGAATTTGTTTCTTCATATATTTGGGTGAGCTACACCCAGGAATAACTCATTAACAAATTCCTATTCCTTCATATCACTCCCCATTGTTATAAAATAGTAAATATAACCAGAAAAGATCCATTGATACAAATTTTTAATGTCCTAGACCCAGATGCCACTGAATGTGCCCCAAACCTAGTTGTCCAAATGGACTCAAATGCATCACCTCGAATACTGGAGGATGCCTACTAGCAGCGAGGGACAAGGGTGTGTACATGGGGGGACTATTCCCTCATTACCAGAGTGTAACATAGCGGAAAAAATAACCGATAAGTAGAGGAATATTTAAATCAATCAGACAACCAACAATGTGTAAGAAAAATTTAATAAACAATACCAAAAGGAAATTCATATACATATGATGATGATACAAATAATATTTCTACAAAACAGCCAAAATAAGTATACATGGAATCATTACAATACATGTTAAAAAATAAAAAATACCAAAAACTATCTAGCTAGCATCCCAAGCCTCATCTTGGTCTTATGATCCCCTCCTCCTAATAATCGATCAAAGTCATTTATATTGGTTCTTTCCCGTGCATAAAACTGAAATCATATAGTCTATTTGGGTACCCATCACTGGCCCAAACAGGCTGTGAGATAAAATACCAGTAGGCAACCACCCAATGCCTAGTTCTATCTAGTCAATGAATATATAATTATAATAGTGTACATGAATCACTAAAATATGTAATGGAAGTTCTGAAAGTGAACAACCCCTAAAGGTTTGGGATCCCATGGACACACGTCCTCGGCTACCTGCTTCAACCTAGCTGGAAAAGTCTCTTAATAAATAGTCAGTCATGTGTAATTTTATAATCAAGTTCATTTCTACAAATGTTCTCATTTAATAAAAAATGATTCAGAACCTAGAACATATCCCAACATCCCCTGTGAGAATATGTGATCAACAAATTCCTGATAGGGATATCAATCAGGTGTAAGACTAAGATTTAATCCAACTTGTGATTTGGATTGGGTGACATGTTGTATAAATAATTTCATAAATTAATCAATTTAGAACCTAATATATTCATTGGAATTCCTTATTTGGGATCCAGGTATCTCTCTAGGTAAATCATAAACCAAACACCTCACAAAACCACCGATGATGATCCTTATATGAACCCAGGTATCACTCTAGATTTAGTATAATGTCACATCTCATTGAGTCCATCCTTGGCAGTCTTTAAAGGGATCACAAGTGTCACCCATGGCATATATTAACAACTTCCCTATGATTTTGTCCTTATAAATCTATAAGGATCCCAACAATCACTTTCCATATAATAATAATCCACATTTAGTATGTCCTTGAATGAATGCTAATGGAGTCCAAGTGTCACTTGGGCATAAACAAGGAAGAAGACAAATGAGTCCTTCCATGGTGTTCGTATAAGAACCCATGTGTCACCCATGGTGTATAAAAGTATTAAATAAAAATCATTTAATTAACATCACTTAATCATGTCAAGGTCATTACTAAGAACATTTCATTTTAAACCTCACATCAGGAGGTGTCTTAATGAAAGGATATGATTCGAAAGCTTTTCCTCTTAATTTCCTCATGTGGGTATTTCATTATAATGGAACCTGAAGCTTAAAAAAGCAATTACATGGCCAAGAATAGGGACATGTCTAAGGATCCAACCTTAAAACATTACATATTCTTGATTTAAATGGATAATTCACATTGAGGATATTTTCAGTTATAGAGTTTTAGAGAATTAATCAATAACTATAACATTACATCTCAAAAATTACAATATATACAATTCTAGTCAGTTTCCATTTTTTTTATAAAATAAAAACTCTTGAAAAAAAGTGACATGTCTAGTTCCATGTTTTAGAAAACACAACTTTTCCTTGATCCCATCCTTGACCCAATTCATCTATAAGTCCTGTGAAAAACATTTCAAAACATGGGATGAGCATAAAAAGCTCTGTAAGGGTTATAAAATAAAGAATGAAAATATTAGCTCATAAAAACATAAGCTTTTTAACATTCCTCATTAAATCATAAGATTAAAGAATAACATATAGTAATCACAAATCATAAAGGTAACTTGTGGAATCTTCAACATACTTATGTTTTATCTTTCACATCCATGTAGCGAGTTAAATTTGGAATAACCATCATAGTAAATTCCATAAATCTCTTAGGAGAAACATTCATGTTTACCTCTATCACATTAGCCAATGAATTGGAGAGTTCTCTCGGGCTCACCCACCCTATATTTATCACGGAACTACCCGTATACATAAACAATGCCCAAGAACCATAACACATTCATAAAACCTAAAACAAACACAAAGGAACGATAACATTTCCACATTTCAATCAAAATATATCATTTAAATATATTGACATAGAAAATCCATTATCGAAACATTTTTCAATACCAAAATATGTAAAAAGGGTAAATGGTAATTATTTTCCTCTTAAAAACTATACAGTTTGTTAAAGAAGCCATAGATCAAATAATACTCGTGGCGGCGGAAAAGGCCACTGTCATCACTTACGTTAAAAAAGAAACATTAATTTATCATTTAATAAAACACCTCTTAGAAAAATATTCCCTTTGAATAAAATTAAATCTCAATGGTGTTTATACACCATATAAAAGAACGACATGTATAAAACTAAATATGCCTCAATGAAAGGAGATTGAGATGATGTCCCTTACCTCGTGTCCGACTTGAATGGTTCGTTCTTTAATCTCCTCAATAATAAACTCAAGATAATTTCTAATTTTCTTAAGAACCTTTATCAAGTTTATTATTATTTTTATATCACTTATTTCCATGTTATAAACATTATGTAATCATTTAAGTTAATAATGGTCCTTTTTCTGATATTTCGTACTTGAGTAATGAACTTATTATATTTACAAGTTGCCCATGTGACCAAAAAATATTTATTTCCAAAATGATATTCATTATTTAGATATCATATATATCCATTATATATATGTATTTATAATAGTACATAACATTTTTAGGTAAGAAATGAAATTCACCATTCATGGAGATGGTAATCCGTACGTACGCATGAACTCTACTTTCATTTCTATTTAGTATTTTTAATGGAATCAAAACTTAATGATAAATAATAAAATTATAATTCCAGTATAATATCATATATAATTTCATTAACTCCATCCTTTATACGTTCCATGTATGGCATGAACGAGTTATATCACTTTGAGGGGGCGGTAGTCCGCACTTCCTCAAATGAATCATGTTTAACCATTATGAAAACCATAAAGGTATGCTCTAAATAAAAAATACAGAAGCATAGAGAAAATATAAATATAGTTCCATCAGAATTTCCACCATAAGAGGTGGTAGGAGAATATTGAACAATCATTGTTTCGTGAGGCAGTAGTTCACTATCCATAGAAACAATATGTTGTTTACCTATTAGATGGAGGTGTGTGTAAGTGTAGTTTGAATACTTATAATAGAAAAAACCTAGTATACTTAGGATAATGGTTTTGTTATTAAATAATGGAATAAAAAGAGTTTATGAGGTTGGAGAAGTAAAATAAAATAAAAGAACATAAGAGAAGAGGTTACCTTTCAACTGGGTAACTTCCTTTGGTTTGAACCAAAAGGATTTCTTGAAGTGCCTTCTACCTAAGGTAAGACTTCTAGGTGGAAGATAAAGATCTTTATAGATTATTTGGTTAGAGGTTGGATGATCCAAGGGGATTTAGAGGTGTCAGTGATGGGTTAGATTTGAGGGATTTTTATAAGGGGGAGGAGGTGTTCTTTAGGAATGTTTGAAAATATTATTTTATTATATAATTATTTTCAGTTTCTAAAGGTCCAAAACTTATTAAAGTAAAAGATAATATGACTCTTGTTCGAAATAATATCATCCAATATGAATTGGATATGTTTTGGATATTTTTTTAATTTTTATAATCTTATTTATTTAAATCATTCATTAATGAGGTAATCACTACATCCTTATTGTGTCATAAATAATTTTATTTATTTGATGTATAAAAATTATAAATTAAATTCCATGATATAGGAAATATTTTTAGCTTTATAATTAATATTTATAGTTAAATATATCAATTATATAACCCCTCATTAAAATTGTTTTAGAAAAACAGTACGTGTTTATGATATTTTTATTTTTACTTTAAATAAAAAGTTATTAATAACATTATCTTACCCAAGTGGTTTTCAAAGGAAAAACGTCTCACCCAAGGATTTTTTTGGTTGGAAATTACTCATCCAATAAGGTTAGGACAAGTTTTATGGTAATTTTATATTATAATAATATATTTTTTACCTTGAATTACCCTATTTACCTTTAATCGCGGTAAATAAAAGTTAAAAGTTACTATTCACCAAACAATATTTTCATCTTATTGAACCACATTTTACTTAAAAATAACAACCATGTAAGTCTTATTTTTGAAATTCAATTTATAGAAGTGGTAAAATTTCATTTAAATGAAATAGTCAATTTTTTAACTACTACTTAGTGTTTTCACTATTCATCAAAAATTAAAGTTTTTTTTAGAAAAATACCAAATATTAAGCCTATTCACTATTTAATATTACGAATTATAAAATGATTTCTATTTTACCAAATTAAAAACATAAAAGTTGGATTAATTTATTTAAAATTAATTCACGTTGTCAAAACAAAAAGCGTGTTTTTAAGAAATAATAACTATCAAAAGATTGACACTTGTTTATGTTCAATTTCAAATTGAAATTAATTCCAATGACAAAAATTGGATTAAATGGTAAAAATATAATCTAATTATACTTTAAAACCATTTAAAAAGATAATATAACCATATAAATAAATTATATTAAGAGGAAATTTTGAATTAAAAAACAGTATTTTTCACTATTCATTAAAAAAAATGAATTTTATCAAAAAAATACCAAAAATTTACCCAAAGTAAAATTTGATGCCCTGAATATAAATAATAATTTTATTTTGTCAAATAGAACATATAAAAGTGACCAAAAATTGATTTAAAGTGGGTTCTCCATTAAATGGTGGCAAATCGACCGTTTAGAGAATATTAGAGTATTTGTGCATTAAATTTGATTCATTCACATTTTAAGCTACTAAATTTTATTGGATAAATGTAAAAACATTTAATAAATATGTATAATCATATTTTAGTTTGTTATATTAATTCCCACCAATACAACAACTAGGCATTATCTACCATTTAAAATAATATTATATTTTTATTTTTTAGTATGACTCAGCATTTTGTGTAACATTAGAATTCAAATAAACTTGTTGTTGCATATCGGGTATGCCATAGAACATAAAATACCCTTAAAAATAATATTAATATTTATTTCAGAAATATTAATAAATATGAAAATGTATTATTATTTATTTACTTAGGATGTTACATCCTTCCCCCCTTTTGGAAATTGCATCCTAGAAATTTTTATTCTCTTATCAAATAAGTGGGGGTATTTATCCCTAATTTTATATTCAAATTCCCACATTGTCTCTTCCACCATATGGGTTTTCTACAAAACCTTGACCGGATGAATTACCTTATTCTGCATCACTTGCTCTCTTTGGTCAAGAATCTGGAACAGTTGTTCTTTATAAGAGATATTCTCTTTCAACTGAACTACCTATGGGCACAAAACATGAGTTGGATCTGGCATATACTTTCTCAACATTAAAACATGAAAAATATTGTGTACTAGGGATAAAATTGGAGGTGGAGTCACTCTATAGGCAACTGATCTAACTTTCTCTACGATTTCATAAGGTCCAATGAACCTCAGACTCAACTTTTCCTTCTTACCAAAATTCATCACACTTTTCCACGGAGAAACTTTGAGAAAGACATGATCACCTACCTCAAAAGAAAGATCCTTCCTCAGGTTATTCGTATAACTTTTCTGCCTACTCTATGTTGTACTTATGTGCTTCTAAATCAACTGAACCTTTTATTCCATCTCTTCTTCCAATTCTGGTCTCATCACCTTCCTTTCACCCAATTTATCCCAAAAAGATGGAGTTCGACACCGCTTCCCATATAATGCCTCAAATGGAGCCATCTGTATACTGAAATGAAAACTATTATTATATGAAAATACAACCAAATAAATATGTTGGTCCCAATTTCCCTGGTAATCCAGTGAACACACACGTAGCATATCCTCCAAGGTCTGAATTTTTCATTCTGACTGCCCATCTGATTGAGGATAAAAATTTGTACTAAAATTTAATTAAGTACCCAATGACTTCTAAAGGCCATTGAAAAAGTTAAAAGTAAACCTAGGATCATGATCAGATACAATGGAGAGGGGAACTCCATGAAACTTGACTATCTATTTAACATAAAACTGAGAAAGTTGATCGAGAGACAAAGTATCTCAAATAGGAAGGAAATGAGGAGATTTAGTAAATCGATCAACAATAACCTAGATTTCATTATTATCTAAAGATGTATTTGGTAATCCCACAATGAAGTCCATGGATATATTTTCCCATTTCCACACTGGCACCGGTAAAGACTGAATAATCCATTTCAATAACAGCCGCTCTACTTTAAACTGTTGACAAGTCAAACACTTCACAGTAAAGTCAAAAATATCTCTTTTCATTCCATCCCACCAGTAATACCCCCGAAAATCTCTATACATCTTAGTACTACCAGGATGAACTAAAAACATAGAACTATGAGCTTTACATAATAACTCTTTCTTCAACTTTGAATCACAAGGCACACATAATCTCTTCCTAAACCTCAAAACCCCATCATTATCAATGTTGAAATTTGAAAACTTACCCTTATGAACCAACTCTACATTTTTCTACAACTCACTGTATTCCTTCTGGACTCGATTAATTCTGCCTGATAGTGATGATTTCACTGACACCTAAAACAAAACAGAGTAATTTCCTGCACCAAAAACTCATATTCCAAAGTTCATCAAAAAAATAAAAAAGGATCTCATTCCAAACGTAGCATGCTTAATGAAGCATTACTTTTTCAACTCAAAGGATCATCCACATTATTTTCTTTTCCCACATGGTAATGGATCATGCAATTATAATCCTTAATTAATTCTTTCCATGTGCTCTATCTTATGTTTAATTTTTTCTTAGTGAATATATAATTTAAACTTTTGTGGTTAGTATATATTTCATATTTTAATCCATATAAATGATGCCTCTAAAATTTTAAATAAAAAATCACAAAAAATAATTCAAAATAATGTGTAGGGTAATTTAACTCATGAGGATTAAACTGATGTGAATCATAAGCAATTACCTGACTATTTTACATAGGGACACAACCAAGTCTTTTCAACGAAGCATCACCGTAGATAACAAACTCACCATTTCTGGAAGGTATTGCCAAAGCAGGAGAATTCACCAATATTATTTTCAATTAATGAAAACAATCATCACATTATTTTGTCCAAAATAACTTAACACCTTTTGAAGTTAACTTAGTCAGTGGGCTAGATAACTATGAAATTTTTTCGAAAAACCTATAGTAATAACATTCCAAATCAAGAAAACTATGGATTTATGTTATATTTGTGGGTATTGGCCATTCATCAACAACTTTGGTTTTTGTAGGATCAATAGTTATGCCATTTTTTGAAACAATGTGACCAAGGAATGAAACTTGTGGTAACCAAAACTCACACTTGCTGACTTTCCCAAACAATTTATTTTCTTTTAAGGTTTTCATGACAACCCTTAATTGACTTTCATGTTAATATTTACTTTTGAAATAAACCATAATATCATCAATGAACACAACCAAAAATTATCCTAGAACTCATGAAAAATTCTATTCATAAGATCAATGAATACAGCTAGTGCATTGGTTAATCCGAAAGGCAAAACCACAAATTCATAATGGTCATATCTAGTATGAAATGTGGTCTTTAGAATGTCTGATTTCTTCTCTTTCAACTGATAGTACCCCAGACTCAAGTCAATATTCAAAAAATACTGAGCTCCCTGGAGCTAATCAAACAAATCATTGATATAAGGAAAAGGATACTTGTTCTTAACAGTGATGTTATTCAATGCTCTATAATCAATGAAAAGTATCATTGAACCATCTTTCTTTTTAAAAAACAAGACAGGAGCACCCCATGGTGATGTGATAGGTGAAATGAAACCTTTATCTAATAACTCTTTCAATTGCTTCTTTAACTCTAAAAGTTCAATTTAATACATTCAATAAGGGGGTTTTGAAATTGGCCTAGAATTAGAAATTAAGTCAATAGTAAATTCAAATTCTCGATCTAGTATTATACCAAGAAAATCATCAAGAAAAACATCAAGATAATCATTTACCACTAGCACACCATTAATCTATATAGTTCCTTTATTTTAAACAATATGTGCAAGGTTACATTCATTTCCATATTTTACTTGATTCACATCTGCCTGATATGTTATCAAAAGTAAGGGTTCATTCATGTACACAAACTAAAAATCTTTCTGAAACAAAACCTCTTTTGATCTATATTCAATATTAGCATGATAAAATGAAATCCAATCCATACCCAAAGTAACATCAAACTCTACTAGAGAAAAACAATAAGGTTTGTTGGTACATTTATTCTACACACAAGGAAGAGAAGGTTCTTATAATTTCTTTTTTTCTCTACATTTCCCCCTGGTGTTTTTACCATAAGTTCATGATTCATATCTTGAGATGGAATTCCTAATTTACTTGAAAACTTATTATTAATGAATGAATGCATAGAACCTGAATCAAACAACACATTGGAATAATCTGAAAAAACAAAGAGTGTACCTCATACTACTTCATTTGATGGACCAACATCTGTTGAAGTAGTTGCAAAGGATTTCACCACCCCTTTATGCTTGTAGTCTGGCTACTTTCCCTCATTCGAGTTCTTCATTAGACACTCATTTGGATAACGACCCATTTTATTACCCTTAAAACATTTTACTAACTGTAAATCAGATTTTTTTCTTACAATTAACTTGATTTTTTAGTACAATTACGTGCCTTATGTCCCATTTTACCACATCGGTAGCACTTTCTAGAATTAAAAATATTTTACCAGTATGCTTTTTACAACAATTTTCACAAATTGTAAACTAAATTTTTTTACCATCAAATGTTTTTTAAGAGTTCTTCCCTTTATTCTACCACCTCAACCTCTTATTCTATTATTTTTCAAAGAACACCCGATCATTGGAAAACTCCATTTGCTCATTCTTCGCACACCGAAAAAGTTTTCCCCAAATTTTTAACTCGCAAGAAGCTAAATCCCTTTGATACTTTTGCTTTAATCAAGAGTAAAAATGGCTGATTTTACTATCTAGATCTCATAAGAAATTTGGATAAAACCTTTCCACTTGAGGGACTTTTGCTTCATAAGCAGCCGTTGAATCATCCCCTACCTCAATTCTAGGAATTGTTTTTCCATCCTAATATGAACCTCCTCAGGAAAATATTTCTGTTTAAACATACCTTTTAATTCATCCAAATAAAGAGCATCAATATCCTCACTATCCCTGATATTTTTCACCATCGACCACCACTGATCGACATTACCTTCAAAATGGTAAACAACAAGACTAACCTTTTAATGTTCTGAACACCCCGGGACATCAAAAATCTTCTCCAGTGCCTTAATCCACCCTTCAGATATCATAGGGTAATATGATACTCTAAATGATGGGGGTTGTTTCCACATGAAATGCTCCACTACTGATATGTTGCTCTATGGATGATCTGGATGATCTCATGCATGGATACCACCACCATTTATAACCTGAGAAAACTATTCCATCATTGCAACAAACTGTTCAGTTCCAATTCTGACCATCTCAGGTTGCTGATTTAGAAGGTTTTCTTCCTCCTAATGTTGTCCCATAATATCTACCCTATTTCTTCTTTATAGATCCATTCTAAACCCAGAAATATCATAGGTGAAGAAACATGGTAATATGTAAATGCTATATCATTTACATATTAACATAAGTTAATTTATGGAGATTAATTTAACAATTTCCCAACTCCCAATGATATCTAAAAAGACCTCTGATACCAAATATAAGGACCCATCCTTAAAACATTACATAATCTTGACTTAAATGGATAATTCACAATGAGAATATTTTCAGTTTTAGAGTTTTAGAGAATTAGGCCATAACTATTACATTACATCTCAAAAATTACAATGTAGACACTTCTACTCATTTTTCATTTTTTTCATAAAATAAGAACTCTTGAAAAAAAGAGTCATGTCTAGTTCCATGTTTTAGACACCATGACTTTTCCTGGATCCCATCCCTAACCCTATTCATCTTTAGGTATTGTGAAAAACATTTTAATACTTGGGATGAGCATAAAAAGTTCAATAAGGGTTATAAAACAAAGAAAGAGATCATTAGTTCATAAAAACATAAGTATTTTAACATACCTCGTGAAATCATAAGTTTTATGAATAACGCATAGTAATCCGAAATCGTAAAGGTAACTTGTGACATCCATAACATAATTACATTGTAGATTTCACAGCTACGTAGGGAGTTACATTTGAGATACCCATCATAGTATATTCCCTATATCAATTAGGAGAAACATTCAGATTTACCTCTATCACCTTACCTAATGCATTGGAGAACTATCTCGGGCTCACCTTCCCTAGGTTTATCAAGGAACCACCTTTATAGGTAAACAATTTCCAAGAACCATAACATATTCATAACACATAAAATAAACATGAAGGAAAGATAACATTTACACATTTCAATAAAAATTTATCATTTAAATATATTTACATAAAAAATCAATTATCAAAACCTTTTCCAATACCAAAATATTTAAAAAGGGTAAATTTTATTTATTTTTCTCTTAAAAACATTACAGATTGTTAAGGAAGCCATAAATCAACTAATAATCACAGCGGCAGAAAAGGTCATTGTCACCGCTTACGTTTAAAAAGAAACATTCTTTTTTTTGTTGTTTAGTAAAAAACCTCCTAGAAAAATATTCTCTTTGAATTAAATTAAAATTAAAAGGTGTTTATACACCATATAAAATAAAGGCTTGTATAAAACAAAATATTCCTCAATGAAAGGATTTTGAGATGAAGTCCCTTACCTCGTGTCCGACTTGAACTGTTCATTTTTTAATCTCCTTAATAATAAAATAAAGTTTATTTATACTTGCTTAAAAACATTTTTCAGGTTTATTATTCTTTTTGTATCACTTATTTCCATGTTATAAACATTATGTAATCATTTAAGTTATTAATGGTCATTTTGATGATATTTTTTACTTGAGTAAAAAATGAACTTCTTATATTTACAAGATGTCCATGTGGTCAAAAAATCATTATTTACAGAATGATATTCATGATTTAGATATCATATATATCTTATATATCATATATATATATATTTATTTATAATAGTACATAACATTTGGAGGAAAGAAATTAAATGCACCGTTCCTGGAGACGGTAAGACGTACATATGCATGAACCCTACTTTCTTTTCTATTTTGTATTTTTAATGGAATGAAAGCTTAATGATAAATAGGTATATTATAATTCCAGTATAATATCATATATAATTTCATTAACTCCATCCTTTATACATTCCACGTATGGAATGAATGAGTCATATCACTTTGAGGGGGCGCTAGTCCGCACTTCCTCAAATGAAATTATCGCATTTACCCATTGTGGAAACCATAAGGGTATGATATAAATGAAAAATATAGAAGTATAGAGACAATATATATATAATATATATCATATATAAATAAATTTCCATCACAATAGCCACCATAGGAGGGGGTAGGAAAAGATCAAACAATCATCGTTTCGTGAGGCAGTAGTTCGTCATGCACAAAACTTTTATGTTCGTTACCCATTAATAGAGGTGTGTATAAGTGTAGTTTGAATCCTTTTCATAGAAACAACATAGTATATTGAGTATAATGGTTATTTTTTAAAATAATTTAATAAAAATATTTTAGGGGTTGGAAATTTAAAATAAAAGAAAAGAACTTTATAGAATACGCTACCTTTAAATTGGGTAAATTCCCTTTGGTATTAACCAAAAGGATTTCTTGATGTGACTTTTCCTAAGGTAGGGATCCTATATGGAATATAGGGATCTTGAGAGATTATTTGAGTAGATTTTGGTTGGGCGAAGGGGATTGAGAGGTGTGAGTAATGGGTTAAAGTTGAAAGCTTTTTATAAGAGGGTGGATGGGCTCTTTAGGAATGTTTGAAAATATTATTTTATTATATATTGATTTTCAGTTTTTAAAGATTCAGAACTTATTAGAATCAAAGATAATATGACTATTGTTAAAAATAAAATCATCCAATAAGACTTTTATAGGTTTTGGATATATTTTTTATTTTTATAATCTTATTTTTTTAAATCATTCATTAATGAGGTTAACAGTGCATCTTTACTGTGTCATAAATAATTTTATTTATTTGATGTCTAAAAATTATAAATAAAATATTACGATGAATGAAATCTTTTTATATTTATAATTAATATTTATAGTCAAATATATCAATTATATAACCCCAAATTAAATTTTTTTAGGAAGATAATACATGTTTATGATATTTTTATTTTTACTTTAAATAAAAAGTTATTAATATCATTATCTTACCCAAGAGGCTTTCTAAGGCAAAAAGTCTCACCCAAGGATTCTATTGGTCTTCCATTACTCATCCAATAAGGTTATGACCAGTGTTAAGGTAATTTTATATTATTATAATTTTATTTTTACCTTGAATTACCCTATTTGCCTTTAACTGTGGTAAATAAAAGTCAAAAGGTACTATTCACCAAAAAAATAGTTTACTCTTATTGAACCACATTTTAATCACTAATAAAAACCATGTTTGTCAGATTTTCTAAATTCAATTCATAGAAGTGGTAATATTTCATTTAAACGAAAAAGTCAAATTTTTAACTACTATTCAGTGTTTTTACTATTCATCAAAAATTGAAGTTTTTTAGAAAAATACAAAAATATAGCCTAAGATATATTTTATATTCTGAATTCCAAAATGATGTCTATTTTAAAAAATTCAAAACACATAAGTTGGATTAAATTATTTAAAATTAATTCTTTTTGTCCAAACAAAAATCATGTTTTTAAGAAACAAAAACTATCAAAATATTAACACTTGTTTACGTCCAATTTCAATGTGAAATTACTTCCAATGACAAAAATTGGATTAAATGGTAAAGATATAATCTAATTAAACTTTAAAACCAATTAAAAAGACAATCTAACCATACAAATAAATTATATTAAGAGGTAGTTTTGAATTAAAATAAATTATTTTTCACTATTCATTAAAAAATGATTTTTATCAGAAAAAATACCAAGAAATTACCCAAAATAAATTTTGATTTACTGATTATAAAGAAGGATTTTATTTTGTCAAATAAAATATAAAAAATTGACCAAAACTATTTTTAAAGAGGTTTCTCCATTAAATGTTGGTAAATCGACCTTTTAAAGAATATTAAAGTATTTATGCTTAAAATTAGATTCAATCAAATTTTAAGCCATTAAATTTTATTCGATAAATTTAAAAACATTTAACAAACATGTATAATCTTATTGTAGTTAGTTCTATTCATTCCTCCCAATACAATGGTTAGACATTAAATACCCTTTAAAATAATATTATATTATTATTTTTCATTATGACTCAACATTGTGTGTAACATTAGACTTCAAAGAAACCCATTGTTGAGTATCAGGAATGCCATTGGACTTAGAATACCCTTTAAAATAACATTTATATTTAATTCAAAAATATTAATAAATATGAAAATGTATTATTCTTTATTTACTTGGGATGTTACAACATGTTCATCCATTCACTTTATTTAATAAATTAAATTACAATTCAAATTATAAATCACAATTAAATTAACATCCTATGGAAAGGGTAATAACACAACTCAAGGATGAAAAAATTTATATGATGCCCACAATGGTGTATTTAATTAAAACACACACCAAAGGATGGTTCCAATTCAAGTTTCTTAGCATTTATTCATTTATAAATGGGACTCATTAATTATACTGGTCAAACATATAAATATAACATGTGGATTAAATTACATTTAAATTGATTCACTTTGATAATTGGGTGAGAATCACATCGAAATATATATAAACACTTCGTATTTAAATGAAAATAAAAATACCACTTACCATAGGTCCATAGGGAAGTGATCATACAATATTAGGCCCTGATTCCACTTATATCTAGAGAAAATCAAAGAACATATAAAGAACATGAAATGAGGGTACATTAGCTTGGACCTAAACAGCATAGTCGATACCAAGAATAATGAATAATGGATTAAGAAGAATTGGGTACTCACTGCTACAGATCTAATGAGGTGATAGAAAGTTGATTTTGAGTCTGGATGGAAGAACAAGAGAAAAGGATATGAATTATCTTTAAAGAGAAGCTCCCATGCTAAAGAGGATGATGTGTGGAGGAAGAAGAAAAATTCAGTTGAAGTACGAAATTAATTATGGGAAATTGTAAAAATTCTCCCAAAATAATCGTCCACATGGTTGGCCAAAACGTTCACCAATGATGCACTCACTACTATGGAAAGGAGAACTTATCAATATTAGTGCACAAAGTTTTAATAACTATGTTAAAACCATGAAATATTCTATTTCAAAAGTTTGCAGTAATTATCACAACCATTCACCCCAAATTTCATGATTTATCCATCCGTACAGCCTGTAGCTTCCCACCATCCAGCCTTGCCTGATTAGTAGTAACTATATGACAAACCCCACACAGTTTCTACTAACCATGCACCAGAACTGTTTCTTCCAAAAGCTGGGATTCAGGCTATGAACAATCCCTGGACACCCTCAATGCATTCATGACATCAATGGTAATTCACATTAGGCCATAAAAAATCATTTGAGATGAAAATTGAGGGATGTTAAATTATTCTGAACCTCAAGAAAGAACCAGGTTCTTACATTGATAACACCCGTGTTATCAAAATGTATAGGGAAATTTCTAAATTCATATTCATAATCGAGTAAAGTGTATTTCATCCATATAATCTGAGTACAATGAATAGCATAATATATGTATTCATCTTCAGTAGTGGACAATGTAACTAAGTTATGTTTCTTACTACACTATGAAACTCGAAACTTTCCCAAAAAGCGATTTATACTAAAGGCTATTTTCTATATAAATTATGGACAGAAAATTCAGTATCATAATTAGTTATTGGATAAAAACATGTATTCTATAATAGAACAATCCTAAATTGGTATTATTTTGAGGTATTTAAAAAATATTTTAACAATATTCAAATGAAATTATTTTGTGTTTTCTTGAAAACATGTACACATGCACACACTAAACATAATATTATACCAACTAGATGTTAATAATAGTAAACTACCGTTCATTCCCCCATAAGTGGTTTGATTATATGGTTTCCCTGATTTAACAAGCTCCAGTTTATAGGTGGTACTCATTAGATTATAACTTCCTTTTGTTCTATCTAAGATAAAACATTTTTACAAAAATTTAACGTGCATGATTTGGTCTAAAATAATTTCTTCTTTTTTATGAAATATTTTAAAAGCAAGAAATAATTTTAGTTTACCCATATAACTTATTTCAAATTCTGTTTTTGTAAGTTTTAAAAATTTGGTGCATAAAGAATTTCTTGAAGAACCAAAGATAATATCACAATAATTTTTTTTGAAACTATAAATTTTTTTGAAGTTATTTTCATAAAAAATGTATGATCAACCACCCATGTTTTAGAAAAATTTTAAATGAGAAAAGTGTTGAGCCTACCATACAAAGATCTAATATCGTGTTTTAAACCATAAAGTGCATTCATTAATTTTTTTAAAAAATATTTATAAGGTGAATCCTATTCCTATAATTCAAAGTCATGATTTTCAAACTCACATCCATGATCACTCTTTGATGTTTTAATAATAAGCCCACTAATATCTTCTATTGTTTTTTTTCATATTTTTCAAAATTGGAAGAGGATTAACTTTAGTGAGTTAGGAAGAATACCCATGTGTATATAGAATAACAATCTATAAGAACATAGGTATAAGGATTCCCATTTAAGATAAATACTCATGAAGTGTAAAGAACCAGAAATTTCAAGGAAAGTTTTTTCTTAATTTTTTAGGAATTTTATGAGTCCGTAGTTTCTGAAGACACCTGATTCCGAGACCCAGTGTGCCCAGAATCAATTTCTGATGTTTTTTTCAGGTACGTTCAGTAACCGCACATGTGGGTTTTTCTATCTTTTTAACCGGTGCTCAGAATTGAAATCCAATGATACAAATGAACTCACAGTGCCAGTATTGTCTTAAGAGGACCTTTACTGCAGTTTCTTTTTATACAGAGTGAAAGTTAATTTTGGGGTTTCATAATAAATTAAATAAAATTGATGTGTTACACAATTTTATTTAGTTGGTAGTTTTTATCTACAAAGGGGGGGGGGGTTGATGGTGGGGCCACCCCCATATAACCTCCCATGGGAGGATAATGTTTTTGGGTCCCACATGAACAATATCCCTTTAAACTCCCTTGAAAACCCCTTGAACTCTTGTAATTCCATGTTTTAATTTTTTTCCCACACTCCACCATTAATGAAGTGAATTAATTCAATTTTAATTCAAATATTTTTGAATTCATATCTCCACATTTAATCTATGTGTTTTCACTTTTATGAGGGATAACTCTTGGGTTTTGTGCCATAAAAATAATAGAGAACAATCTCTATTATTTTTGGGGGCTTAAATTTTTGTGGAGAGTTGAGGAGGAGAAGGAGAGAAGGGAGATATTTCTTACAATGACGAAGGACGTTCTCTCTCGACAAGGAACGATGACGCCCATGAAGAATGTCCATCTACTTTTATATTCCTCCATGTCAAGGGAGAAGAAAACGACCGTGGAGATCGTCACCAATGACAACGTTCTTTTTCCTCCGACGTTGACGAAACGATATCCGTCTTACACGACGTTATCTTCCACGATGCTCGACTACCGCGACGCTCGTCTTCTACGGCACGTCGACGTGCAACGTCTAAAACGAGGTAGGAGGATTTTGTATAATTTTAAGTGAATAAAATTGTACCTTGTTCCTCGTTGAATATTCTGGATTGTCTTCGGCCTATTGTTATCGCCTAATGTGGATGGCGCAGGCCGAACGAACACGGACCGACAACCCTCTGTTGGTCCTTAAATGTTTTGGTGGCGATAACCGGAGGCAGTGGCGACCGGAGGAGGCGACGAACGGAAGTGACGATCATGCACCGACCGCGTGGAGGAAACCACAGCCTGCAGTTCAGGACACTCAGATGAAGAAAATCGGCCGGTCGAAGCCGGCTGGGCTGGAGGACCGCAGCGCCTCCTTGGCGCCATGTTGTGGGAAGACCACAACCCATTGTACGGGCCGCTTGATGGACAAGCAGACTAGCTACGACCGTCTGGGTGAGAGACCGCGACGCCCTCTTGGCGCCGCGCTGCGGAGGAGACGCAGCCCGCTCCCGCGGGCTGCTCGGTGGACAAACTGGCCGCCGCCTGTCAGCCGGGCTAGGAAGACTATGACACCTCATGGTGCCAGTCTGCAAAGGGACCCTGTCTCGCCGTGCGGGCCGCTCGATCCGGAGTAAAATGGCTGGCTTTGGCCAGCCTAGAAAGAGAGGCGGCGCCACTCGGCACTTCTTGACACCACTGTTACAAAGAACCAGCCCCCCTACTCTGCGCTCGACCATATGGCCAAGCTGTGGCTGGCCACCGAGCAGGACGGCCTGCGCGTGGGCCTGGCCGCCAGCCGCACGGGCCGGGCCGCTAGCCGCGCTGGTCGGGCAGCCCTCGTGGAGGCCGGGCCCCAACCTCCAGGTTGGGCCATGCCTTACTGGGCTGGACCCAGACCCGGGTCAGGTCGACCCGGTTCGAGCCGACCCAGAGTGGGTTGGGTCGGATCGGGTCAGACCGGACCCAGACCCCCCTCTTAGGGCTACTTTTGGTTTTTTGCCTGTATATTGAGCTACAGACTTCCAATCGTCTGACCGTCAGTTGAGTTGTATTCCTTGGATCAAGAAGGTTGTTTTGGTATATTAAACTCAAGTTTTTGTCGAATTTTGTGTATGTCTTGGTTGGTTCGATCCCGTAACCAACCGGGCCCTCGGAGTATAAATGCTTATAACTTAAGGACCAGACATCCGATTGACATGCCGTCAACTACATTAGATTCCATTTTACAAGATGGTTCTTTTGGAAAAATATAATTGAGGTTCAGATGAAGTTGGAGTATGGTCGGGTTGGTTTGAGCCTAAAAACCAACCGAGCCACTGGAACGAAAATGCCAATAACTCACAGACCAGGAGTCTGATTGATGCACTGTCCATTGCGTTGAGACCTCTATGACATGGGGGTACTTTGAGATACATTAACAAGAGACTTCATGACACTTGGAGTATCAAACAATAGCTCGTGGAGTAGATCCTCCCAGAGACGAGCAAACAGAGTGAAGAAACCTTGTAGTTGTAGACCTGCCGACTACTTGACCGATTTGACTCGGAGTGATTAGATTAGCCCAGTGGACAGAGTGCCTAGTTTGGCGGTAGACCCACGAAAGATGGAGCGCCTAGTTTGGCAGCAGACCCATGGTACTCGATAAGAGGT
Organism: Viscum album; assembly: GCA_963277665.1. Classification (NCBI taxonomy): domain Eukaryota; kingdom Viridiplantae; phylum Streptophyta; class Magnoliopsida; order Santalales; family Viscaceae; genus Viscum; species Viscum album. Next base: position 1,400,614,515 of record OY728152.1, read on the forward strand.
GTACCTCTGATGACTATTAGGGGGATCACCCAGTTTCGCAGCAGACCCACAATGGATGAGCGCCTGGCTTGGGAGCAGACCTACAGTACTCGACAGGAGGAGTACCTCAACAGTCTAAGGTTAGTTATTAGTTCCTCAGAGTCGTGACAGGGCCAATGTACATGACAGAGGAGGAGTTCTCCAGTTTCCGTGGTTTTGTTATTGAAAATCTTGGTTTGAGCTGAGTCAATCACCTTTGTGTTTTCCTCATGATTGAGATGGGTTACTTGATAACTTAGGTATATATATGGCTATATACCTAAGTAATGCTTATCCGTTGAAATCTTACTTTTTGGTTTATCCTTGTTGGATTTTTTGAGACCTTGAGGATATCAGGGTTCCTACTGAGTATCGTTATACACAACCCTGTACGGGCTATGACCGCACCTCATTGTGTTGGATGCAGATGACAGACAATGCTGACCGAGGTAGAGTGTTTGAGGAATGAACGGTACCCGGAGGTGGACCTTACGATGAGACAATATCTAGAGGAGACGGACGAGCATGAAGCACTGAGGAGGCTTTCTGTACCTACCCTTCATGTAGGATTCGTGGTGGAAGATCCAAGAACTGGTAGACACCATCCACCTGTTTGTCTTTTAGTTTTACTTGTTTTCAGTTGTATTTGTACTTTACATTTGGGCTTGTATTCTGGTCCCCTTTCCTTTTAGTACACTTGTTTTACAACTTTACTTAGTGTTTTCTTCCACTTGTACTATGGTTGTGTGTGTTTATGTTTTATAAGGGCAATGCATTCCCAGTTTTAGGGAATTTTGCCTTTGCTACTAGTCTATATCCCCTAGCCTATGGAAGGCGGGCTTGGGGTAGTCACGATACCGGCCCCGGGGGACGGGTCGTGAAATATTGGTATCAGAGGATGTCGGTTCTACCACATAACTTAGGAATCTGATATTTATTTTCTATGTAGCAATAGTGTTAATGGTAATAAGTGTTGTTTTCAGTCTAGGGAGTCCAGTGTTGGTGCGGGCGGCCGACGTATCCATACACCAAGATCCTGACTTCTGATTTCTGACTCATTGCATGAAGACACTAATTGCATGTGTGTTTTAAATTTTTTTTAAATCAGCTCAAACCATACCAGCTCACCAGGTATATTCTTTTGACCGTGTGGCAACTGTTTCTTTCAGGATTCCTCCCCACGAATGAATAGCTAGAGCCCCGAGAGTTATACGTGCTGACATCCCGTCGAGCGACGAGGCCTCAATACAGGGACCTCTTCCAGTTGAGGCACTAGTGGAGGCACCAGCGGTAGCACTTCCTGTTCGGCCACCGATGCCACCTTCCCCAGCATCAGAGAGTGCATGCCGATTGAGCATGTTGCACGAGTTCCAGTGCCAGAGGTCACCTTAGTTTAGGGGAGAAACGGACCCACAAGTGGCTGAGGATTGGATGGAGGCTGTGGTGAGAGTATTTAGACTGGTAGGGATGCCAACCGACTTCATGGTGATCCTTGCTTCCAGCCTCCTTCAGGTAGCAGTAGGCATATGGTGGAGCCTAATGCTCCAGATGCATGATGAGGTGTCACTTATATGGGTAGAATTTTAGATCCTGTTCCGGGCAGAGTTTGTACCAGCCACCCTTCGAGCGGTGCTTATACAAGAGCCACTACATCTATAGTAGGGTAGCATGACGGTGGCGCAGTAATCAGTGAGGTTCACCGACCTCTCATGCTACTCCACTGATATGGTACGAGACCCATTCTTCAGGGCCTGAAGCTTTGAGAAGGGACTCAGGCGAGAGATCAACGCTTCAGTTATCTCTCACAGCATCCCGATACAGACTGGGGTGTTGGAGCGAGCCCTCTTAGTAGAGACATTCCTTACCGAGCAGTCTCTAGTAGCGAGACCCACCACTAGCTGATATGTAGTGGAGTCTTTTGTAGCTACCAGTAGACAGCTGACGCAGAGGTCCAAGAGGACCAGACCTATAGGTGATCGACCGAACGACCGAGGATCGGTTGTGCGGGGCACCTAGAGTGGAGACAGAGCCAGGAATACCCGGAACGGACCATGTTACTCCTATGACGGGCTTGGTCACATGGCACGTGACTGTCTGAACGACCATGAAGAAGATAAACAAATAGATGAAGGACCTCCCAGGATGAGGCAGAGGTTTGATCGAGATGGTCCATAGGGCGATGGTGGACGTGGCAGGGGAGCTGGCCATGCAACTCGTGGTGGACGACGCTTCGAGATGTTTCCACCACCACCACTAGGAGGTCTACCCCAACTGTAGGGAACAGGTGGACAGGGGAGAGCACATATTTAGGCAGCTAAAGCATATGACCATGGAGCTCCATATGCAGATTAACAAGAGCGTGACTACTTCCATGCTTAGAGTCCTTTGTCCATGATGCTTCTAGCTTCATTGATGTCGTTGTTTGTGGTTTCCTTGTGTCTTTGTACTTTGAGATGCAGTAATAAAAAACACTTTGCCTTGTGATGTTTGCTTTCCTGACCTTTTGTGTGGTTAATACGAATAGGTTATGGATAAAACTATTCACATGACCCCCAATTTTGGTATTTCTACTAGAGGAGACTGAGTGACCACACACTAATGCTGACAGTGTGACTCAACCCTTGGAAAAGAGAGTAACGGTTAGATATACTGGTAGTAGTGTAGAGGCCTTACGGCGTCATCCATTGCATGAATTAGTACCATTCATGTCAGGATTGACTATATTAGGCAAATGATGTGGTTCATCTAGGGGATGAGACTGGTTTTACCTTTTTGGAAAAGGAGAAATCTTAGTAGCTCTTGTTGAACGGAGGCGATGAAGTGTGAAGTCGAGTTCTTACCATTGGCTAGTCTCACCCATAGTTCATTGAGTGAACAGTTTATGGTTTAATCTAATATCAATAGTCTCAGTTGTGTCTTCTTTAAGAAGGATCTGAACTTGAGATAGTGGCGATATATTGAGTTCCTCCGGGACTATGACTGCGAGATAGTCTATACTCCCGAGAAGGGGAATGTTGTTGCGGATGCGCTCAGCAGGAGGACTGGTATTCAGCTGCTAGGAGAGGTGAAAGAGCAGCTGACTGCCTTACATATATCCTTTTTGGATAGAGATGGTGCAACCTATCTACATTCTCTTACTATCACTCCTCCACTTCTTCAGCAGAGTAGGCGAGGTGGCTTACCGCCTGGCCCTTCCACCTCAATTGCACCAGGTGAAAAACGACTTCCACGTATCTCAGCTGAGGAGATGCGTGCACGACCCATCCCAAATCATCGACCATGGGGAGCTAGACATCGATGATGTGGTGAGTTTCACAGAGGTTCTAGTGGAGATTGAGGATCGAAAGAACTGGGTCCTTCATGGTTAGTCGATTCCTCTGGTGCGCATTCACTGGCAGCACAGGAACCTCCAGGAGAGCACATGTGAATGAGAGGCTCATATGTGTTCTCAGTACCCCATTTAGTTTCCCTATTTTGTGTTGTATCTTTACGGGGACGTAAATCCCTGAGGTGGGGGTATTGTAAAGACCCTGAAATTTCATGGAAATGCTTTTCTTAATATATTTTGAATTTTACGAGTTTGTAGTTTTTGAAGGCGCCTGATTCCGAGGCCTGGTGTGCCCGAAGTCAATTTCTGAAGTTTTGTTCAGGTACGTTTAGTAAACGTACATGCAAGTTTTTCTATATTTTGAATCGGTTCTCGAAATTTAAATCCAAGGACACCTATGAACTTGCAGCGCCGGTATTCACTTAAGATGACTTTACCGTAGTTGCGTTTTATACAGAGCTGAAGTTAATTTCGGGGTTTCATAATAAATTAAATAAAATTGATGTTTTACAAAATTTTATTTAGTTGGTAGTTTTTATCTCCAAATAGAGGTTGATGGTGGGTCCATCCCCACATAACCTCCCATGGGAGGATAATGTTTTTGGGGCCCGGACGAACACTATCCCTTTAAACTCCCTTTAAACCCCATTGAACTCTTTGAATTCCATGTTTTAATTTTTTCTAACACTCCACCATTAATGAAGTGAATTAATTCAATTTTAATTAAAATATTTTTGAATTCATCTCTCCACATTTAATCTATGTGTTGTCAATTTTATAAGGGATAAATCTTGGGTTTTGTGCCATAAAAATAATAGAGATCAATCTCTATTATTTTTTGGGGATTAACTTCTTGGTGGAGAGATAAGGAGGAGAAGGAGAGGAGGGAGAGCTTTCTTACAATGATGAAGGACGTTCTCTCTCGACAAAGAATGATGACGCCCATAAAGAATAGACATATAATTTTCTCTTCCTCTACATCAAGGGAGAAGACACCGACCATAGAGACCTTCTCTAGTCACGATGTTCTTTTTCCGCCGACATTGACGGAACGATATCCATCTTACACGACGTTGTCTTCCGCGACGCCCGACTACCGCGACGCTTGTCTTCCGTGGCTCTTTGACATGCAACGTCAAATACAATGTAGGAGGATTTTGTATAATTTTAAGTGAATAAAATTGTACATTGTTCTTCGTTGAATATCTTGGATTGTCTTCGGCCTATTATTATCGCTTAACGCAGAGGGAACATGACGAATGAAAACGGGATGACGACCCTCCATTGGTCCTTAAATGTTTTGGAGGCGGCAACCAGAGGCGGTGGCGACCAGAGGCGGCGGTGAACGGAAGTGGCGATCACACACCAGCCATAGGTAGGAAACCACGGCCTGCAGTGCGGGCTTCTCGGACGAAGCAAACCAATTGGCCGTAGCCGGTCGGGCTGGAGGACCACAACACCTCCTTGGCGCTGCACTGTGGGAAGACCACGACCCGTTGTGCGGGCTTCTTGCTGGACAAGCTGGAAGGCTACGGTGAGCCGCGTAGGAGACCGCAATGCCCTCTTTGCGCTGCGCTGTGGAGCAGTTGCAGACCGCTCCCGCCGGCTGCTCGGCGGACAAACCGGCTGGCCGCCTGCCGGCCGGGCTAGGAAGACCGCGACGCCTCTTGGCGCCGCACTGTAAAGGGATGTGTCCCACTGTGCGGGGCGCTTGCGGCGGAGGAAATCAGCCAGCTTCGGCCCATCGGGCAGGAGAGGTGGTGTCACCATTACCAAGAACAGGGAGCCCCCCTCGCTCCGTGCTCGGCCAGATGGCCGAGCTGCGTCCGGCGACCGAGTCGGGCCGCTTGCCGCGCGGTCCGGGACGCCCTCGCCTGGGTCGGGCCAGAGCTGTCGGGCCGAGCCACGCCCTACCGGGCTAGACCCGGACCCTGTTCGGGCCGACCCAGGGTGGGTTTGGGCTGGGTTGGACCGGACCCAGACCCCCTCTTCGTGCTACTTTCAATTTTTCACATATATCTTGAGCTATAGACCTTCGATCGACGCACCTTCAGTTGTGTTGGATTCCTTGGATCGAGATGCTCATTTTAGTATATCACTCTCAAGGTTTTGGAAAAGTTTGGGTATGGCCGGGTTGGTTCGATCCCGTAACCAACCGGGCCCTCGGAGCGGAAACACTTATAACATAAGGACCGGACGTCCGATTGATGTGTCATCAACTAAGTTTGATTCCTTTTGATGAGACGGTTATTTTGGTATATATTACTTGAGGTTCAGACATAGTAGGAGTATGGTCGGGTTGGTTTGAGCCTAAAAACCAACTGGGCCTCTGGAATGGAAATGCCAATAACTCACAGACCGGGCGTCCGATGGACACGTCGTCTGTTGCATTGAGACCCCTATGACGTGGCGGTAATTTGGGATACCTCCACCAGAGACTTTGTGACAATTGGAGTATCGACCAATAGATCGTGGAGTAGATCCTCTCAGAGATGAGCAGACGGAGTGCAGAGACCTTGTAGCTGTATACCTGCCGACTGCTTGACCGATTCGACTCGGAGTGATTCGATTAGCCCAGTGGATGGAGCACCCAATTTGGCAGCAGACTCACAGCGGACGAAGCACCTGGTATGGCAGAAGACCCGCGTTACTCAATAGAAGGAGTACCTATGACAACTATTAGGGGGAGCACCCGGTTTGGCGGTAGACCCACAACGGAGGAGCGCCCAGTTTGGCAGCAGACCTGTGGTACTCGATAGGAGGAGTACCTTAGCAGACTAAGGTTAGTGCCTCAGAGTCATGAAAAGTCCATTATAAATGACATAGGAGGAGTTCTCCTGTATCCATGGTATCATTAATGAAAACACTAGTTTGATTTGAGTCAATGACCTTTGTGTTTTACTCATGATTGAGATGGGTTACTTGATAACTTAGGTATATGTATGGGCATATACCTAAGTAATGGTTATCCATTGAAATATTACTTTGTGTTTTATCATTGTTGTATTTTGTGAGACCTTGAGGGTCTTGGGGTTCCTACTGAGTATCGTTATACTCACCCCTGCACGGGCTATGACCGCACCTTGTTGTGTTGGATGAAGAAAACAAACAGTGTTGACCGAGGCAGAGTGTACGAGGACTGGACAGTACCTAGAGGTGGTCCTCCCAACGAGACTGTATCTGGATGAGACAGATGAGCACAGAGCACTGAGGAGTATTTTTGTACCTACCCTTCAGGTAGGATCCGTGGTGGATGATCCAGGAGCTTCTAGACACCATCCAACTGTTTTTCTTTTAGTTGTACTTGTTTTCAGTTGTATTTTTACTTTATATTTTGGCTTGTATTCTGGCCCCCTTTCCTTTCATTAAACTTGTTTTACAGCTTTACTTAATGTTTTCTTCCACTTGTACTCTATTTGGTGTGTTTATGTTTTATAAGGGAAATGCCTTCCCAGTTTTAGGGAATTACACCTTTGGTGCTAGTCATCAGCCCCTGGCCTATGGAAGTCGGGCTAGGGGTAGTCATGATATGGGCCCCAGGGGACAGTTCGTGACAATAAGTTCCAATTCCAAAAGATCCATATCTTTGGGCTGATATGTTCTAACTTATTTATTTTATTTATAATAAATATTATGTTGTTTTCATTTTTAATATAGTTTACAGTCTTTTTCTTTTAGGAATTACTGTTTGGGATGATCCTTAACTAATTATTTTATAATTATATTTCTATGTGGGTGAAGGTTGCAGTGACATAATATTCTATTCCATTACCAAGATTCATTATGAAAGGAACTTAAGATATAAATATTTCAATAAAATAAATAATATAAATCAACTGCATAAACATTATCATTATGTAAATAAGTAATAACTAAAACACATTTAGAGTCATAAATTTTGGAAGCATTATTTTCAATCTTTAAATGATAACCATCATCACACAATTATGAGATGCTAAGAGGATTATACCTTAAATGATAAATAAATAAGACTTTACAATTTAAAGTAGAACTAAAGTTATCTATTTGACCATGTATATTTATATTTCCTTTAGCATTGTCACTAAAAGTGAAAATTCCACCATTTACCTTGATAATACTTTTAATGTTTGAGTAGTCCCTAGTATTGTGTTTAAAAAATCCACTATCCCGATATCATAAGTTCTTCATAGTAATCTTCAAGTACGTTTCCTACACACATTTAGATGAGAAATGATTTTGGTACCTACACTTTATTGGGTCCATATTAGTGAGTAATAAAAGCTTTAGTAATCCATAGTTGTTTAGCATGTTTACCATAAACATAGTTAAGTATTATAAACATAAAGACTTTATTTTTTCCATAAGAATATGAATTATATATATAGTTGGAAGTGTTTTAATTAGGAATGAATTTATTATTATAATTTATCATTTGACCAGGTAGGTATCCTATCCCTACTATATTCTTGGGTATGGTCTATTTTCCAAGAATCTTATTCAGGGTTTCTCTATAATTTATTAACCTTTCAAGATCCTTTTTGATTTTCTCAATTGAAATTTTATGTTCAATATTTTATTTTTAATAAATTATTACTATTTTATTTTTATATTGCATGTTTTGATATTAAATGAACAGATAGTTCTTTTTGTTTCTTCTAACATTTATACTTACCCTTAAGTTCATTGAATATTTCTCCTAATATATTACAGTACTAGAATAAATATTTATAGTTAATATTTTCATCGTCATTTTCATTCGATAAAATTATATATTTTAATAGGGGATGTATAAATAGTATTTATTTTGTCAGATGTGTTTTTTTAATAAAATATATATTGTATCTATCATTATTGTCTTTTTTTCTTGAGTTAGAATCAGTTGAATATTCCTTGATAAAACTCCAATTAGATTTCATAATTTTTTTGGTATTTTACTTTTATCCTCGTATATTTTATTATATCTCAATTTTGGACATTCAATGTTGGTATTCCTTTTTTTAATTTATATTAGGTCACTTCACCTGATGGATTTTACTTTTTAAAGTTCATTTTTCCACCATACTTCCCTCCTTATTTTTACTTCTTCAAGAGTTTCTTCTTCTTGTATAACATATTTAATCTATTATTTAGGTGAGCCTTTCCTTCATAATTGTCTAAAGGCATTTCAACCTCACTCAAATATAATTATTTTATTTTTCCTTTATCTTTGAGTCAGATGTTTGGAAAGAAACTAATTTTTTTTGTTTTATCTTCGTCTTTATTTACTTTCATTTCCTCCTTGTACATCTTGATATTTCTAATGAGCTCCTTCAATTGTAGTTTACTTATTTCACTAGATTATTTTATGGAAACAATGGTTCATCTCCACCTATTTTGTATGCATTACATTAGTCACATCACTTGACCTTTATCATCAATTTTCTTCCCAAGTGCATCCATCATGTTTAAAATATCATTAAACTTTGGATACATTTATTAAATGGATTAATAAAGTTTTATTTTAAATGTATTATATTTAATAGTATAAGTATTCATATATATTTCTTTAACATTTGAAGTTACATTATGAGAAATATAATGTGTATCTCAAATTTCATAAGTAGTAGAAAAAAATTCAAATAAAAATATCTTCTCCTAATGTATAATATAATTAATTCATATCTTTATAGTTACATTCATAAGATACTATAGTGGAATCACTCCAATAAACTCTATTAACTTTGGATTTTACATATTTATCCTCTATTAGAAGTCAAATTTCAAATATCATTCTCTCTATATGTATTTTTAGTTTCATTTTCTCCTCATCATAATTAGTGACATTAAAATAATTAGCTCTTTTTTAATAGTTCTCTATTACCAATTATTATCCATAAAGATATAAATTTATAAATTATTGAAATTTTGATCTTTTGGATAAAATATATCATAGTTAAAAATATAAAAAGCATTTGATAACAAATTTTAGTCAGACTGGACAACTCAAGAGGGAAGTGGGTTGAGTTTCCAATTAAAATTTCAATTAAAAATTATTTAAACACTAAATCCACCAATTTATATAATAAAACCCATTTAACTAAAATTGTAGAAGTATATAATTTTATATTTCAAAAATATTCTTAAAAGTTCGATAACAGCTTAGTTAAAAAAATTGTATTACTATTTTGATGTTTAAAACAAATTTAATTAAATAAAAACACATAAATAAAACACTTATTAAATTTAACTATCAAATTAGTGTTTTTATATTGATTTTTTAAAACTAAATCATATTTTATTTAAAAATATATTATAGATAAATAGGAAAAAATAATGGATTATAAAAGGGGGTTGAGTCTCAAGATGAGGCCTAGTCCCCGCCACATTGAAATCACTCAATTCTATTTTTTTATTAGGAAATAATCTGATCTACAACCTAGATCATGTTTTATAAAAATTAGTTCACTAGTCCATCCAAGATATATATAGATTCCTACAAAGTTTTCATGAGATAGAAAAATAAAAACACCTGCACAAAGGTGGTCCCAAATACACATGACATCATCTATAGTTATTCATAGGATAAATTATATAAAGGAAGGTAGATAGAGTGAAACAATACCCTCCAATACAGTATGAGAGTTTGTTCTGAAAAAATAGTATAGTTATATCAAGAAAAACTCAAAATTTAAGAAAAACAAAGTAAGAGAAGTGAAATAATTATATATTGTAGAGAATATAGTTCTATTGTTATATAAGTTAATATTCTTTTCTTGATTAAGTATTTATATTTTAAAATGATATGAGAAGTTGAAAATATTATATCTGATGTTTTTGTGAGGTTTGGTGATAAAAAAATGTCATATATGTTTGAAACAAATCATAATTTAGTCATTTTTACTCATGAAAAATTATGGTTTCTATGTGTCATCACCTCTCTTTTTCTCTATCTTTGTTATTCTGTGAAAGTAGAAGATTTCTCTAAAAATATCCATTAAAATTTATCATTTGAGATCCTTGTACTTCAACATGAAATCCAAGTTCATTATATTCTTCTAACTGGAATTTAATTTTGAACAAAAAAGTTATTTAAATAATATATTTATTAATTTAGTACTTACTTTTAGATATGGTTTCATTAGGTTTTCTACATCATTATTCAAGGTCCCTTTAGAGATTTTCAATAATTACAATTAGATTCATTGATAGAACATACAATCCATCACTTGAACTTACAACCGATCATCTTATACTTATGGTTGATCTATTAATTTGACAAATTTTGACTACTGACCACTATCACTCTAACTTATCATGCATTCAATTCTTTAATTTTTCAAAAATATAAATTTTAATACAATCTATTTATTTAACACACATTTGATTTGAAATCAACATTCATTCTATCCTACACTTTTTGTGATTTCTTATAGGCATGGTTTCTTCCATATGGCTTTGCGGCTAAAAGGTTTTTCATGCAATCAATCCTACATGCCTTGTGATCAATCTAATTAATCTTGTGGCATATCCATCCCTTGTGAAACCTAAATTTGTATTTTCTTGAGATATATGTTGTGGTATATTTTCTATACATCTTGAAGTGTCTTGAATCCTTTTCTATTTATCTTCAATGGAAGATTAGTTGCTATTGAGGTCAATGAATCTGCTGTGTAACTAATCTTGTAATTTGTAAAATTCCCATTCCTTAGACTTATGGCTGATTGACTGTCTGGAAAATATTCATGATCAAATCAAGGATTAGGAAAATTTTCAAAATTTTATATATAAATAATTATCTTATGTAAAACATAATATTGGTTAGAAACAACATAAGAATTATTTTTAATTTTTAAAATATGGAGTTTTTTTACAATGTTAACAACTTCTTTTTCAACTATTTATATGGTAATATCCATCATTTTCTTACTATTTCAACAAGTTATATAAGTTCCCAATTACAATGAGAACCCTAATATAATATGACAATAAAATTAAATAGATTTCCTATGGTCTAGTTACGTTATATGACATGACATAGATGATGTCAGATTATCAGGTTTTGGAGGCTCATAAGAATTCACGAAGTTTTCACTTTGTGATACTGAGTAGATGAGATCATGAGGGTTGAAATGTTAATAGAAACACCACATATTTCATGTTTCATTGGTTTTTCCTATCTATGAGCACGTGTATTAGTTTCTTGACTCAAGGTCATTATCAATGTGTACTATTTGATCTCATACTTTGATACAAAATGAAAACCATTCCATTTATGTTTTTCAAGAGGAATCTTGTGTTGCGAATGTCATTGGTGGTATGACATTTATTGAATGATCAAGACTGGATATGTCACTTCTTAGTTGAGGAAGAGATATCTTAGATCCATATGACCAGGATGGTTGTACCTTAATCAAATTCATGGACATAATAGGAAAATGGTAGTCTATCAAGTAAGATCAAAAAATAATAAAGCAACAAAGTATGATAAAAAAAATTATTCATCTTTCTTTATGATTTATCCCACTACATGTAATGATTTAAACTGTTATAAATAAAATTCCATTTGGGATTTAATTAAATAAATTATTATATATTATGGAAATATAAAACACTTTCACTTCATTGGTTTTATTATATACTATATGATTTAAAATGTTCCTTGAGCATAATAATCATTGATAATATAACTGTTGAACAGTTATCACATGATTAGTATAAATATAGTGTTTTAAAAAATCCAATTAACACAAAAAATGAAGTGATGGACTCAACCCTTAGGATCATACCCTATGAAGCCCATTTATTAGAGATTGCATGGGATATAGAATCCCTGGGATTTTCCCTTAACTAATCCCAAGCTGAGATCCAATAACATAAACATGAGAGACACCTTTTACGGGAGAAGTTCAAGCTCATTGAGATCACATACCAAACCCTATACGCCCAACCACCCCAAGAAAGTATCACCATTTCGCAACTTACCCTTAGGGTGTTTTCTAGTGTATTAAAGGGATACATATCAAGACCCTAGAAATATCAGTATTTACATTATTTTCAATAGAATAAGGGTTGTATTTACTTCTTATTATTGTTACACTATAAATGGTTTTGAATTTGATACAATAAAACAAAAAGTTTAATTTTAGATAGTATTAAAAGTTAATTAAGGAATTTATTTTAATTAATTAATGGATTTTTTAAATAAATAATATTTTAATAAAATATTATTATTAAATAATTTGTATTAAATATGAATGATCATATAAATTTTATGAAGTCAAATATAATTTTTATAAGGGTTTGAAAAGAGTTATTGTCCGAAAACCCAACATTTCCCAATAAATGTCAATTATTAAATTAAAAGTGAAAATAAACATATTTATAAAATTATATTGATAAAATTAAAACTATTTTTTGAATCAAAATGTTGAAATTATACAATGTTTATTTTTTTCATATTTTTATGAGGCAGTCGAATTTTTGGTTAAAAATTAAATACACTATAAATATACGGTGTCTATTATGACATAATAATGAACCAAAAGTGATTTTATAAATACTATAAAAGGAATCCATGAAAAAATATATATTTTTCATTTAAAATAATTTTTTATGTTTATTTTATTATATTTATAAATATCTTGTGAATCCTCTAAAACCATTAATATATTTGATGTTTTTAAAACAACTTAATTAAGAGTATGACTCACTTACACATCACCAGGAGTGTTATTTTAATATATTTGATGCATAGACTTATAAAATAAAAAAATCATCTCTTTTCTCAGAAACCTTGGGAAAACCCATGTTAAGGTTTTTGTTTTTGGTTAATTTATTATATAGAGTCCAAAACCTAGGTTTGAGAAATAATAAATAAATCCCTACACTTTTCCTATATAAAGCCACCCAAGATCTCACTAATATTCTATTAAAATACGTAGATCAGGTCCTTACTATACCTTCCCCTCTCTATAGTGCCCCCAAGGTTCCGCCAAGATCTCAAGAATCTCCTCCCAAGAAATTGAAATCACACTCTCAAGGTAAGTGGTCCTCACCTTGTTCTCTTTGTTCAGGTTTATTTATTATCTTATGAATTGAATTTCCAATTAATATTGTTGGGATATGTTTTTACACATACCTAATACTATCCATTTTCTATCAAAATTATTAGAGACCCCTTTATATCTCATCAACCCACTTTATTAATTTTTAAGTGATGCCGTTATGCTGCTGAAATTTCACCGCTACTTTCCATGCCAAAACAATTATGTAGTGAATTAAATTAAAATTTCCTATCAGTGATATTCACCATTATGAACCTATAATTATTGATTTTTGAATTAAATGTATTTATTATACACACCTTTATCATGGAATAAAATTTTATGATAAATGAATCCATGTTGTAAGATCTATTTGGAAAACGTAAGCTTGAGATTGAAATGAAAGTGATTGGTGAACCCATAATTATATGGAACCCCAATGCATTGGGTAATGTTTAGTCTCATGAGATGTCATATTTGGATATATATTAAACTAGATTCATTTATTATAATGTTTCCATCATGATTTTTCTAAGTTATCCTTAACTTATATTTATGAGGCTGTGTTTTAAGTTGTCACCACATTTCCTTTGTGTCCTATATGTTATCATGCTATATCATGCCTCATTGACCATGTTTATGATTATCACTCCTTTTATTCCCCACTGATAAGACTATTTACTAACATGTATTACCTTATTCATTTTATTCCTTGTTTATTCCCTTAATGGGCTTTATATCTCAACCCTTTCTTATATATGTCCCTAGGTTATCCCATGATATTTTAAAATATTTAGAATTTTAGAAGCATGTTAAGGAATTGTTCAATAATGTTATTGTATCACAGGTTCAAGTTGTTACGCTTTGTACCTATTTCCCAATGACACTATACTTATTGATCTTTCAGGTTTTATTATGTGTTCTTTTATGTAATAAATTGTGAATTAATGTGTAATAAAGAGAAGGGTTCTTTTAGTCATTATCAAAAGAAATGTTTAGTTATTTTTGGGATTTGGATTATAAAACACTACAAAAATCCTTAGGGTTAAGACTAAGTATTAGAAAACATCCATAAATTATTGTGGGTACAAAGTGACTGTTTTATCAAGAAAATAAATCCATGTATGGATACTATAAGTTGATGTTCTTGTCACATAGATGTACGTAAGGGTAAATTCACAAATTCTGTATTGAGCTAGACTTTTATGAGAATGGGTAAATAAAAATGGGTCTTTTTGCGCACCTGGTTTAACACTCCTAGGTGATATGTTTTGGTAAATTCATAATATCCTTGAAAATAACTATTTAGGGAACAAAAAAATACTCATAAGAATATATGCTTAGAAATAGATCATTAATTACATATATAGACGCCTATAAATTCATAAGTTAAAGAAATATGAGTAATTTTTAAATTATCTAATTAATTTCATTGTATTAAATTATATGAATTTAATAGTTTTAAAATAATCATCCCTAATTTTCCCTTTATTCTAGTTAATGGTAGAAAATTGGAGGAATTAGGTAAAAAATCAATGTGACTGACAATGTGATGACTACCCAAATGAGATGCCCAATCCGATACATAAAGAAATAAAAAAATATTTGATGATACTCACTTAGATGACTCATGTTTTGAATAGAAACCTAGATAAGGAGGACCACTTAAATCTCCCTAAGAAGGATGAAGCTTCAATTGAGAGATTTATGAGACAAAGGCCTCTGACTTTCAATAGATCATATGATCACTTAATCCTAGAATAGTGGATCAAATTCATTGAGAATATCTTCCCCATACTTCAATGTTTTGAGTGAGTGAAAGTTATTTTGATTGTTTATCTAATAGAGGGTGGAAATGATCAGTGGTGTAATTTTATCAAGAATAAGAATCGTAAGGAAAGGATCTAAATGATGGGGTGGAAGGAGTTCCATAATTTTTTTTGACAAATATTTTACTTGAACTCATTAAATTAAAATAGAAATTGTTATTCTTTCCATCAAGTAAAAAGACAATGAATCTATTAGGGAGTAAAAGGAAAAATTCACATGAATTTCATGATACGCCTCTAGATTTTTCATTACATCCAAATTCTGGGTTAACTGGTTCTTTGGTGGGATAAAACATTGTTTGTGAAAATCTCTTATAATCCAATACTTTTATAGCTATAATGAGATTTGACAATGTTCCCTCATAGATGAAATGGAGGTCGTTGAATCTCAAGGGTATCATAGGGATAAAAATCTGAAAGTGAATTTTTATTTTGGCTTTCTGATGGAGAAATCTAACGATGCTAAGAAATTTCAAAATCCTATTCGTTAAATGTGCATAAAAAAACACCACAGAAAATTTACTAAGGCGGATGTAGACATTCTTTTGGTGTTGGAAGGATGGAATCCTAGCTTGTGATTGCTGAAAATAGAAACCCACCGATGAGATAGAGGAAAGGAATGATCCACTAAACCCTCAACTCATTGTTCAGTACTTTAACTACAAGAAACTGGGGCACTTTTCAAACCAATGCACCAAGACAAGGGTTTTCAAAGACAACCAATAAGCTCAAAGGTATCAAGTGAGAGTTTTTATATCACATATTCTAAGGTGGATCCTAACAATAAATGGGTGAAATGTATTGTAGTTATTCATCCAAGAATTAAGAACATAATTTTTTATTTTAGTTCTATACATTCCTTAATATCACAAAAATTTAGAAGAACTATTCAAACACCACCAAAAGCATGGAAGTAGAATTTTTAGTGAAAATAAAAAATGGGGAAATTATTTCATCATGAATACATGACTCCTACCTTGTTAAAATTTATGTTCTAAAATTCATAGTGAACATTTTTATACTACCTTTGATTGAATCTTGTTTAATTTTTGGTATGGATTGGATTTACAAATATATAGACAATACAAATTTTCCGAATAAGAAAATCACTCTCCATATCAGGAATAGTCCTTCGATTCTAAACAAGTTTAAGGAGGAGGATGAATGTTATTTAACACTGATATCTCAAGAATGGATAATATTTTCTTATGAACAAACATATGTAACTCAAAGGACTGATTCTAAGGAAATAATCATTGAGAGGGAATATGATGATGTGTTTCTCTAATAATTGTCTAGTCTTACTCCTAAATGAGAGGTTTAATTTTTAATCGAGCTTATACCTAGGGAATTAAAATTATTCAAGAATCCGTATATAATGGATATTTTGGAACATAAGGAGATGAAGAAACTGCTACAGGATAATCTAGACCAATTTTTCATACACCCAAGTGCTTCACCTTGGGGTGCACCTTTCCTCTTAGTTAGGAATAAGGATGGGTCAATGCACCTTTTCATTGATTATCATGAGCTAAACAAGATCCCAATAAAGAATAAGTATCCTCTTCCATGGATTGATGAATTTTTTGATCAGTGATGTGAAGAACAATACTTCTCCAATGTGGATTTATGGTCAGGATATAACCAAGTTAGGGTAGAGAAGAGGGATATCTCCAATACTACTTTTTGTACAATGTATGGTCACTGTTAGTTTATTATAACATCATTCAGACTCACTAATGCTACAAAAATCTTCCTGGACTTGGTAAATAGATTATTTAGAGATTACCTTGAAAAATTTATGGTGGTATTTTTAGTTTTAATTCCAATATACTCCAAAAAAAGGAGGATCATAAGGTTCATCTAATCACTATTCTAAAAACCTTATAATAGGAGGAGATTTATTCCAAGTACAATAAATGGGATTTTTGGTTGAAGGAAATAAAATTCTTGCGGAATTCCATCAAAAGTATTGGGATATCTGCGGACCCTTAAAAAATTAAGAAATTGAAGGATGTATGAGGCCAACATATGTTATAGATATCTATAGTTTCCTTGGATTTTTTGGGTACTATCCTCGCTTTGTGATAAATTTATTATGATTATAAAACTCTCTAACCAAGATAAATCCAAAAGGATTCAAGTTTTATTTGAATGTTTAATGTGAATAGAGATTCAATGTGTTGAAAAGGAGGATAATCACTTAACTTGTACTCACACTACCCACAAGTAGATAACTTTTCATGGTATTCAGTGATGATTTGGATAACGTATTGGGATATGTGTTAATGCAGAATGAAAAAGTGATATCCTATGGTTCAAGGATGTTTAATTTTCACAAATATAACTATCCAATACATGATCTAGAGTTTTCTATAGTGATATTTTCATTGAAAATATATAGGAATTATCTATTTGGGGATATGTTAAAAATATATACAAATCACAAAATCCTCAATTATAAATTCACACATAATGTGATGAATATGTGCTAAAAAAGATGGTCAGAGTTGATCAAGGACTATGGTGATCAATTAACTACCATCCTGGGAAAGTGAATAAAGTTGTAGATGATCTAAATAAAAACTATCCAAAAATTTTATCAATGATGGGAATTGAGATGGATCTGATCTTATTAGATTTGGAAAGGATAGACCTGGGAATCATAAAGGAAGGAGCATCATCAATCCTTCGAAAAATGATTGATCGACCTTCCCTTATAGAGAATATAAAGGATGTTCAAATAGATAATGCGGGTATTTAAAAGAAAGTATAAAATATAAGAAATAAGAAATACTCAGAGTTCAATTATATTGAATAAAGAGTTGTAAGATTTGGGTCATGACTATGTGTACTGTCAAATCCCAAGTTAAAGAAGGAGTTATTGGATGATGCACACAGTTCAACCTTCTCTATCCATCATAGGAGCATGAAGATGCATTGAGATCAAAAAGAGTACTATTAATGGTACAATATCATGATGGAGAGCATATAGTATATAATAATATGTCTTATATTTCAACAAGTGAAATCATAAAGGAAAAAATACAAGGGGGTAATGCAACCATTTCCCATACTTGTTTGAAAATGGGAAAAATCACTATGGATTTTTTCACTAGTCTTCCAAAGTCATTAAGTGGATATAATGCTATATGAGTTGGGGTGGATCATCTGAAAAATATTTCACAATTAATTACAATTTGAGATGATTTATCACTTAATCAAATTTAAAGGACATATATTATAGAAGTGATGAGGATGCATGGAATACCACTAGATATTACATCTGATCGAGATCAAATCTTTACCTTTATGTTCTAGAACAGTCTCCAACATGCTCTGAATACTGAGTTTAACTTAATCATGGATTATCACCCTCAAAGTATTGTCCAATCTAAGTGGAATATCTAAAAACATGAGGTAATGTTGAGATCATGATCAATTAACTTCAAAGGAGGATGAGATAAATGTCTTCCTATGGTTGATTTTTCATACAATAACAATTTCAAATCGAGAATCCAAATGGATTCCTATGAAAAATATATGGGAAAATGTTCATAACACTTTCATTCTTGGAAGAAATTGGGGAATAAAAAATTCTAGTTCATGAAATGGATAAGGAAATGGTGGAAACGTTTAAGACCATTCAACAACCCATGAAGGATTCTCAGAGTTGATAGAAGATCCATGCAAACAATCATTGATGGGACTTAGTGTTTTCTATTAGAGTCATGGTATTACTCCACATATCTCCATGAAAGAAGGTCATGTGATTTGGGAATAATGGAAATCTTAGTCCAAGATACATTTTCCCCTTTTATATCCTTGATTACATCGGAGTAGTGGATTATTGAATAGAACTCCCACCTAACCTTTATTAAGTACATGATGTATTATATATCTCTCTCATGAGGAAGTACATACTATACCCCCCACATATACTTAATCCTTAGGTGGAACCGTTGGAGAATGATCTTTCTGATGAGTATAATCCTATGAAGATGTTATATCATAGAGACAAAGTTCTAATAAATAAAACAACAAACCTAGTCAAAGTGCTTTAGAGAAACTACAAGTTTGAAAAAGTGTCATGGTAAATGGAGGAAGTGATGAAATATAATTACCCTTATCTGATTTATTTTGGGAAAAGAAAATTTCAAGGGTGAAATTTGTGAACGAGGATATTGTAACAACCCAATCTGTTATAAATAATATCCCTTTTAGGATTTAATTAAATGCATTATTACATATTATGGATATAGAAAACACATGAACTTATTTGCTTTTATTATATCCTATCATATTTAAAAGAACATTATAAATAATTACCATTGATAAAATATACATTTAACAATGATTAAATGATTAGTATAAAAATAGGGTTTTGACAAATCCAATAGATAAAAAAAACAAGCGATGGCATAAACCTATAGGATACTACCCTATAAATACAATTTTTGAAAGAATATAAGTAAGATAGAATCACTATAATTTTCACTTAACCAAGCCTAAGCTAATATCCAACAACTTCAATGTGATGAAAACTATTTACAAGAGAATTTCAAGCTCACCGAGATCACATCCCCAACCATGTACGACGAATCACCCCATGAATGTCTCACCATCACACAACTTACCCTTAGGGAATTTTTATGGTGTATTACTTGGGTATGTATTTAGACCATAGAAATATGAGCATGTACATTATTTTCAATATAATAATGGTTATATTTACTTATTATTATTACATTATAAATGATTTAGACTATCAAACAATAAAACATAAAGTGTATTTTTGTGTAATATTCAAAGTCAATTGAGGAATTTATTTTAATGAATCAATGTATTGTTGAAATAAATTATATTTTACATAGATGTTATTATTAATTAATGTTTACTAAATATTAATGATCATATAATTTTTATAAATTAAAAACTAACTTTTATAAGGGTTCAAAAACTATTATTGTAAAAAACCCATAATTTCTCAATAAATGTCGATTGTTATTTTAAAAGTGAAAATACACATATTTATAAATTTATTTTAATAAAATGAATATTATTTTCGGAATCACAATGTCTAAATTATCCAATGGTGGATTAATGTGTAATAAATAGTAGGGTTGTATTATGTGTACATTTATGTGGTAAATCATGAATTAGTGTGTAATAAAGAGAAGGGTTGTTATATATAGTACCAAAGGAAAGGTTTATTTATTTTTGGGATTAATGTTTTAAAACTCTGGTGATATATTTAGATATAAGACTATGTATTAGAAAACATCCCTAAATTATGGTAAGTATAAAGTAATTGTTTTTTCAAGGAAATTCATCCAATTATGGATACTGAAACTGCATGTGGCTCTGGAAAATATGTACATAGGGGTAAAACCAAAAAATTCCATGTTGATATAGACTCAGCTGGGAACTGGTGCATTAAAATGGGCTTTTACTACACACCTAGTTAGACATTTTCTTGGGATTTTCTTTGGTAAATTTATAATATCATTATTAGAAATTATTAAGGGGAAAAATACCCATAAAAATATATGTTAGGAAATAGATCATGGATAACATAGATTTAATCCTAAAAATTCATAAGTTAAGGAAATAGTTGTAATTTTTATTTTATCTGTTTAATTTCATTATATTTCCTTTTATGTTTTTAATAGTTTAAAATTAATCATCCCTAATTTTTCCTTTATTCTAACTAATGGACCGAAATATAAAAAATCAAGTGAACAATAAATATGATGGGAAATGCGATTACTGACCCCAATGCGATACCCCATCTGATGGGTGAAGGATTCAAAAAATTTGTGATGATAATCTCTCATATGAATTAGGTTCTTAAAAGAAACATTAACAAGGAAGAGCACCCAGATACCCCTAACAAAGAACAAGCTTCAATTGAGAGCTTTATGAGACAAAGGCCTCTGAATTTAATTCGATCATCTGATCCCTTAATCATGAAACAATGGATCAACTCCATTGAGAAGATATTCTCCATCCTTCAATGTTATGAGAAAGTGAAGGTTGTATTACCTATTTATCATATGGAGGGTGAATCTAAATAGTAGTGGGATTTGATCAAGAATACAAAGCCTGAGGAAGAGATCTAAGTGATGGGGTGGAATTAATTTATGAATTTTGTTTCAATAAATATTTTACTCAAACTCTATAACTTAAAATGAAAAAGGATTTCTTATAACTCAAGAAAAGACATGAATTTTCTATCAGGGTGTATGAGGAAAAATTCAAAAGACATTCATGATACTCCTCTAACTTTTTTCCCCTAAATTCAAGGATGGACAATTCTTTGGTGGGGTAAAATGTAGTCTATGAAAATACCTCATAATCTGAGATTTTGATAGTAATGAAGAAAGTTTCTGATGTTCCATCAAAGTCGAAATGGATATCGGTGAATCTCAAGGCTATCATGGTGATAAGAAGTGAAAAGTGAAGTTTAATTCTGGTGGTCCGATGGAGAAATATAATGGTGCCAATAAATTTCAACATCCCACATGTTAAAGGTGTAGAGAGAAGTGTCCTAGAAATTTACTATGGGGTATGAGGAAATTCTTTAGATGTTCGATGGAAGGACACCTGGATAGAAATTACTGATAGGAGAAACCCAAAAATTTAATGGGGGAAAGGAATGATCTTGTCAAACCTTAACGCATTATTCATTTCTTAAACTACAAGGAACTAGGGAAATTTTAAAACCAATGAACTAAGACAATGGTTTTGGAATACAACCCAAAACCACCAAGGTAGAAAGGGTAATATTTTTTCCTTCACAACCACTGATGTGGATACTGAAAATAAAGTGGTGATATGTACAATAGTTATTCATTCAATAATAGTGAACATAATTTTCGATTATGGTTCTTTGAATCCCTTAATATCATAAAATTTTAGTATAAATATTCAAACACCACCCCAAACCATGGAAGTAGGGTTGTCAGTGATAATAGAAAAAGGTGAAATTATTTCATATCGAGTGTATAAATCCTCCCCTATTGAAGTTTTCTTGAAGATATTCCCAAAAAACCTTTTCGTACCCCCTTTGGTTGATTTTGATTCAATTATAGGTATGTATTGAATTTACCAATATAGAGACAACATAAATTTATACGAGAAAGAAATCAATCTCTTTATTACAAATCATCCTCCAATTCTGTACGAGTGTAAAAATGATGGTGAATATTATTTAGCACCAACATCTTAGGCATGGATATTATTTATCTATGGTCAGGAATATAAATATCAAATGATTGAGCCTGTGGAAAGAATCATCCTTTAATACATTTCTATTGTAAGGGAATACACTAATGTGTATCCAGAAGATTTTTATGGTATTATTCCTAGCTGATAGGTTTAATTTTCAATCAAGATTATACCTGGGGTGTTTTTCAATTTTCCCAAAATCTATATAAAATGGATGTTATGGAAATTAAAAAGTTAATGAAAAATATAGGATAATATAGATAATTGGTTCGTATTCCCAAGTGCTTCACCTTTGGGTGAACCTACCCTCTTCATATAGAAGAAGGATGTGTCAATATTCCACTACATTTAATATCGTGAGATAAACAAGATCAAAATAAAGAAAAATTACCCTCTACCATGGATTGATGAGTTTCAAGATTAGCTCAATGGAGCACAATACTTCTCTAATGTGGGTCTGTGGTTGGGATATTACCAAGTTAGGGTGATGAAGGAGGATATCCATAATACTTCTTTTCATATAAGGTATGAGTACTATGATTTCATCTTAATGTCATTTGGACTAACTAATGCTCCAAATAAATTCATAGAATTTATGAATATATTATTTAGATATTACATCAACAAATTTTTGATAGAATTTATAGATGATACTATAATGCACACCAAAATCATGGAGTATCATGAGGATAACCTGAGAATTGTGTTAAAAACCATACTAAAGGAGAAACATCATCCCAATTACAATAAATGTGAGTTTTAGTTGAAGGATGTATCATTATCTGGGAATAACATTTAAAAAAGTTGAATATATATAGACCCTTCAAAATAGAAGCAATTAATGGATGGAAAAAGCCAACATTTATGAAAGATAACCATAATTTCCCCAGATTAGCTTGGTGATATCATTGATTTGTGAGAAATTTCTCACGATTGTCAAACCCTATAACCAATATAACTTAATATAAAGTGAATTTTTCTTGGAATGATGAATGAAAAGAGATCTTGAAAGAGTGGAAAAAGTGGCTTATCACTATACCTTTTCTCACACTTCCCACAAGTGTATTAATTTTTGTGGTATTGAGTGATGCTTCAAAAAAGGGCTTGGGCTATGGTTTAATGTAGAATGATTATGTGATAACATATACTTCAAGGATGCTGAAAGTTCATGAAATGAACTACCCAACACATGACTCTATTCAGATGTAGTGTTATTATCCTTAAAAATATAGTAGCATTGTATCTTTGGGGAGAAGTGTTAAATGTATACAGGTCAAAAAAACCTCAAGTATATATTCACACAAAAAGAGATGAATATACACCAACAAAGATGGTTTGAGATGATCAAGGACTATGACTACACAATTCACTACCATCCTAGAAAATAGAATAAAGTGGAAGATGCTCTAAGTATAAAGGATCTAGAAATTATATCGTTGAGTTGAATTGAAAGGGATCTGAACTTCTTAGATTTGTAAAGGATTGAGAAGGTAATCATAAAGTAAGGAACACCATCAATATTTTCACAAATGATTTCTCAACCATCGATTCTGGATATGATAAAGGATGTTCAAAGAGATGATGTGAAAATTTAGAAAAAAAGATGAAACTATAAGAAAGGATAAATCCTCAGAGTTTAATGATAATGAATATGGAGTTGTATGATTTTGTTCAAAGTAATGTGTACCATCAAACCCCAAGTTAAAGAAGGATTTTTTGGATGATGCACATAGTTAGACCTGTTCTATCCATCCTAGAATCACAGATATGTATTTAGTTATCCAAGAAAACTATTGGTGGGAAAATATGAAGAAGGATATCATAGAATGTATATCAATATGTCTTGCATGTTATCAACTGAAAGTGGAAAGACAAAAAACCAAGGAAATGATGCAACCATTACCCATACCTACATGGAAATGGAAAAATATTACCATGGAATTTTTTTCTGGTATTCCAAAGACATCAAGTTGAAATAATGATAAATGGGTTATGGTGGATAATATTACAAAGACTGAAATCTTCATTGTGATTTTAAAGGATTTATCACTTGATCAACTTGAAAGGATATACATTAGAGTAGCTCTGAAGCTTCATGGAACACCACTATTGATTTATTTGGATCGATATCCATGATTTACCGCTAGATTTTGGAAGAGTCTCTAACATGATATGAATAACAAGTTGAACTTCATGGTGGATTATCACCCTCAAACTGATGGCCAATCAGAGTAGAGTATCCAGACACATGAAGAAGTGATGATATCATGATCAAATTATTTCAAAGGAGGATGAGATCAATATATTCATCTTGTTGAGTTTTCATAAAATAATAGTTTCCACTCAAGCATCTAAATGGTTCCTTATGAATACCTGTATGGGAAAAGATGAAAAACACTTATATGTTGGGATGAGGTTGGCGAACCAAAATAGCAGGGTCTATAAATGGTCAAGGAAATGGTGGAAAATGTCAAGACCAATTAGCCACACATCAAGGATTTTCAGAGTCAAAAGTGGATTTATGATAACAATCATCAATGAAATATCGAGTTTTATTTTAAAGGCATGATATTCCCTTGAATATATCCATAGAATAAATTCATGAGATTTGGGAAGAATGGAATGTTTATTCAAATATACATTGGCCCCTTTGAGATCCTTGATCACATCAGAGTAGTGGATTATCGACTAACACTCACACCAAACCTCTCTCAAGTACATGATGCATTCAATGTATCCATCTTGAGGAAGTGAATACCATAACCCTTAGATGTACTCAATATAGAGTTGGTACCATTTTAGAATGATATTTTCTATGAGGAGAATCCAGTGAATATCTTAGATCGTAGAGACAAAGTTCTATGAAATAATACAATTCACCTGGTCAAAGTGCTATGGATAAACCAGAATTTTCATGAAGTTACATGGGGACTAGATAATGTGCTAAAACAAAATTATCCTCATCTATTTTAGTGTGGGAAAATAAAATTTTGAGGGTGATTTTTCAGAAGGGGGAATACTATAATGACCTAGACTATTATAAATAAAATCACACCTATGATTTAATTAAATGAATTATTATGTATTATGGATATAGAAAACACATGTACTAATTTGTTTTGTAATATAATATTATATTTAAAATTATTTTAAGCATCATTACCATGGATAATAGAGATATTGGACAATGATCATATTATTATTATAAATAATGGGTTTTAACAAATCCAATTGACATAAACAAAGGAAATGATAGCCTCAACCAGTAGGATCATACCGTATGGATCACATCCATCAGAGCATCTGAAGGAGATAGAATCCCTTGGATTTTAGCTTAACAAAGCTCAAGATGAGACCCAATAACTTAAGCTTGATAGAAACTGTTTATGAGAGATTTTCAAGCTCATCGAGACCACATCCCAAACTTTGTACGCAGAACCACCCCATACAAGTCTCACCATCCTGCACCTTACCCGTAGGGAATTTACAAGTGTATTAAATTGATATGTATCAAGAGCCTATAAATAAGAGTATGTACATTATTTTCAATTGAATAATGGTCATATTTACTTATTATTGTTACATTAAAAATGATTTTGTCTTTGATAAAATAAAACACAAAGTGTATTTTTGGGTTATATTCAAAGATAATTAAGGAATTTATTTTAACGAATTAATCTATTTTGAAATAAATTTTATTTTAATAAAATATTCTTACTAAATAATTTTTATTAAATATAATTATTCATATAATTTTTATGAAGTCAAATATAGTTTTTACAAGGCTATGAAAAGCGTTGTTGTTAAAAAACCCTATATTTCTCAATAAATGTCAATTATTGTTATGAAAGATAAATTCAAAATTTTATAAAATTATTTTGAATAAATGATTTTTTGGAATAATAAAATTTAAATTATCCAACATAATGTTTTTCATAATTTTCCAAGATAGTCATTTTTTTAGGAAAAAATTAAATACCGTATAAATATATGTTGTGTATTATGATATCTAAATGACCCAAATGTGTTGTAATAAATTCTATAAAAAGAATACATGACCAAATATATGTTTTACTTTTAAAATAATTTTATTTTTTGTTTGTTTTAATATTTTTATAAATCCTTTTGTGAATCCACCAAAACCGTTAATATATTTTAATGTTTTATAATCATTTCTTTAAGAGTACGACTCAATTCTACATAAATAATTGTAATATTTAAATAAATTTACCCCCTATACTTATAAAATAATTAAAACCAATCACCACTGGTAAAAATCATGGGTAAAAACCATGTGATGGTTTTTGGTTTTGGTCATTTTAATATATAGATTCCAAAATATACTTTGAGAAACAATAAATAAATCCCCACTCTTTTCCTATTTAATCCCACGAAATCTCCCATTTATCTTCACTTAAAATCCTTGGAGCACATCCTTACTCTTCCCCACCTCTTTGGAGTCCTTCCATTATCCCCCCAAGATCTCTAAAAGCTCCGTTGAAGCATTTGAAATTACACTCTCTTGGTAAGAGATCCTCACCTTTCCCTCTTTATTCAGGGTTCTTTTTTATCTTATGCCTTAAATTTCTAATTAAAAATGTCTGGATATGTTTTTTGTAATGCACCGACACTAGTTACCCAGAGTCGGTGCATTATTACATAACATTGTCTTGATCACAAGAAAGATCAAGTCTCGAAAGGCCGACTAGTTTAGTAGCCTTGTAATAACTAGATACATTCATAATGTTTATATTACATCATAAAATGAAAAACTACATTGATATAGTCTCCATAGTCCACAGTCTTATACCCTCATACTATCCCTTCAGGTCATTCATAAAATAATTCTTCACATCCTAAGAAAAATAAAACATAGAAAGGGGTGAGCTCAAATTCCCAGTAAGGATAACAATTTAGCGGAATCTTTCATAAATAAGCATAAACATTTAAGGCAATGTATAACTCAAAAAAAGCCTTTTAAAACTTGAACTTCAGAATAATATGGTAGAAATAAAATGAAATAATGTCATATACTTATTCACATAGATATTCTACTAGTCAAATAATCACATGCAATATCAACAACCACTTTGATAATGATGGAATGCATAATGTCAGACTATCATAACCACATAGCCAAGGCCTCGTGCCAAGACTACAAATAAGATTTTGTCAAGGCCTTGTTCCAAGACACTAGTTTGTCTCATGAGACCTACCGATGCATCGAGGAGCTATAGCGGGCCCCACCCGTCACTTTTTAAGTCCAATGCATTCCCGTATGAAAAGGTTTAAACATAACATAAACATTCGTATTAAAACTAGAAAATGAAATGTAAATACTTCATCCATAAACCATGAATGGTATAAAAATAACATATCCACAGTCAAAAATATCACAAAACCATCAATAAAATATTGAAGTTTTGTATCATAATAAATCAACTCCAAATAAACTTAAAATCCATCAAAGGATGTTGACATAGATGAAATCAAAACTCTTTTTAGAATAATATATCCTTCTATTTTGAAATCATTTAAGAGTAATATATTTATAAAATAAAACATTTTATTTGAAAATATTCTTTTAATCTTCTAAGGGAAGCTTCGATGATTTTATAATGGTGGAAAATAGCCGCACCTGCCGTATAAGTTAAAAAAACATTCTTACCTTAATTCTGTCGAAAAGGTTAAAAAGTACCTTGTTTGGAAAACGATAGAAAGATTCCTTAATAAAATTAATATAAAAAGTCTAAAATGGTATAAATGACTTTATCCCATAGTCTTCAAAATTGTATGAATGATTTGTAATACATTTTTAAGAAACATGGATGTGGATGATAAAGAGGTCCCAGTAGATAATTACGTACAAACAACCTCGGATAATGAAGAGATTATGAAATAAACCCTTACCTTGTACTTTTCCTTGGTTGAGGATAGGTTAAAATCCTGTATAATGGTGAAATAATTATTATTAAATTATACAACAATCGTATACATTAATATTCTATCATATATGATCTTTTAGCATTGATTTGTTAATAATATCTTAGTATTATCGTTGTTTCGGTTGTTAACTTACTCGTTTTATTTTATATGTTTTATTACATAAGACATGTTTGTCATGGATAGGTTGTATATTATTCATATCTAGAATTATTTCAAGTACTTAAACATTATTTTTAATCATTAAATGAGAATTATTCTTGAATGGATACGATGGGGAATGAATCTCATCGCGTTTGTGGAGACGGTAGTCCGTACGTACGCACGAGCGACAATACCATTCTTTTGATATTAAAATAATATATAATTGGAAGTTATATCATATATACAGAATAATTATCATGTTATATTTATTATTTACATGAATTAAACATCATTATTATACCCATCCAAATAATAATTTATTGAATAACAATTACACCACAACGTGGAGACGGTAAGCCGTACGTACGCATGTATGGTGACATGTCATTCAAAGGATGGATAGAATACTGAATATGGTTGTAAATCATTTATAATAACATCACAGTATATATAAGATACTAGAGTTTTTATTTTTTATTGGTAATAACAAAGAAAAAATAATTTGAAGAAGAAGGGAACTTGAAAGAGGGTGGTGAAAACATTACCTCTTCTTCAGGTTCTTCCTTTTCATTTGATCAAAAGGGATCCTTAGGCTGGCTTTCTGATCAAACTAAGGACTCTAGGTTGATGTGAGGGAAGTTTAGAGAGTATTTGGGTAGGGGTTGGTCGAGCCAAAATGCTTTTAATGTGTGAATTAGTGATAAGGGGGAGTGCCCTTTTATAAGAGGGGTGAGGGGCACCTTTGGAAAAGCTAGAAATATTATTTTATAATAAATTCATATTCGGTTTATAATGGCTCCAAAACGAATTATTTAAATTTTATGGTGGAGATGGGTCGAAACCCACACAACCAATAGAATTTAGACATGTTTGGGTCATTATATTAATCTTATCTTTTAGTTTTAACTCTTAGTTAATTAGTTTGACACTTACCTTCTCGCTTTGTATTTTCATATTATATTGTTAATAAACTTACTATATACCTCCAAGAGACCCCCCAAGTGGTCAATTAATGATAAAACTATCATTATCTAAGTCTCTTGGATGAACATTAAATTTTTAAGAATTGAATATAATTTAATAATATAATATGTTTTTAAAATCTCTTTTATGTCAATTTTTACACTATTGGGTATTTTGTTTTTTATAAATTCATAACGACATTATTACTTAGAAAGAAATTTATATAATCAATCTTAATATGTCATAGTAACCTAGAAAATTAGTGTAATTCATAAAAAGTCTCAAATTACATTTATTTTGATATTTATAATATCAATTATTTTAATATTTCATTAATTTGGTAATTACTACATCACCATTGTGTCATAAATAAATTAAATTATATAATGTCTAAAAACTATAAATAAAATACCATTATGTAGTAAATCTTTTTATCTTACAAATGAATATTTACAATAGAATTTATATTATTTATAACCCTATATTAAAAATGATTTAGTAAATAAACTTTGATTTTAACTCTTTTAACTATTCTTGGAATTAAATAATTATAAATGTCCTAATCTAATCCAAGTGAATCTAAATGATAATATTTTATTCCTATGTTTGTTTTTGGTCTATATACACTTGTCCAATAGAATTAGGACATGTGTTAGGGTAATATTAATATCATTTTACCCTTAATTATCCTATTAACTTTTAACCGTGGTAAATAAAAGCAAAAAGTTACTATTCACCAAAAATTATTTTCATCTTATTGAACCACATTTTACTCCTTGATATTAACTGTGTCTCTTGTATTTTCGAAATTCCACTCACAGAAGCGGTAAAATTATGTTTTATGTGAATTTCCAAATTCTCCTAGGAGGTGGGTAAAAGACGGTGAAAAGTTCAATAAAATTTTTATATATCTAAAATTATTCTAAACTAACTCCACTAAATTACATTGAACATATACAGGTGTTATGTATCTATTATGACCTTAATTAAATTTAAATAAAATAAATAATTATTTAAATAAAAATTTGGTTTTTAAACTATAACTCAGGGTTTTTTCACTATTTATCAAAAATTGAAAGTTTTCAGAAAAATACCAAAATTTCACCCTAGGATAATTTTGATATTACGAATCCAAAAATGAAGTCGATTTTGAAAGATAAAATTTATAAAATTTTGAAAAGTTGGTATTACTATTCATAACGGCTAGTTTGATTGGTTGTGGTGTTTGTGTTAGAACTCAAAGTTTTGTACAACACACGCTACTATATTATTCAAAGGAAAGCATACTGTGGAATATTGGGGTGTTACATTCTCCCCTCCTTCAAATAATTTCATCCTCAAAATTTCTAGAATACTACCGTATGAAAAGACTCAGGTGGTTCTTCATCATATGTTCCTCGGGTTCCCACGTTGCCTCTTCCATCTTATGGTTTTTCCACAAAACGTTTACCAGACAAGTCGTTCGGTTTCTCAGTACTTGTTCTCTCATATCAAGAATCCTGATGGGATCTTTGCAATAAGACAGATCTGGTTCCAGTTCTAATTCCTCATAGGTGAGTACATTCATTGGGTCAGACATGAATTTCCTCAACAGTGATACGTGGAACACATTGTGAAATTTGGAGAGACTTGGCGGCATTGCCAAACGGTGAGCTACAGCTCCAATTCGTTCTATAATTTCGAAAGGTCCGATCTACCTAAGCCTCAATTTACCCTTCTTACCGAAATGTATAACTCCCTTCCACGGAAATACCTTCAAGAAAACATGATCTCCTACCTGAAATTCAAAATCTTTCTTTCAGTTATCGGCATAGCTCTTCTTCCTACTTTGAGCTTCTTTGAGGTGGTTTTGGATTACCTTTACCTTTTCCATTGTTTCCTCCACCAGTTCTGGGCCTACATGTTTTCGTTCACCAACGTCATCCAAACAGGTTGGTGTGCGACATCTCTTTCTGTATAATTCTTTATATGGTGCCATCTGAATACTCGAATGGAAGCTATTGTTATAGGAAAATTATACAAGAGGTAAATTTTGATCCCACATACCCAGAAAGTCAAGCGAGCGGGATCTCAACTTGTCTTATAAGGTTTGAATAGTGTGTTATGATTGTCTATCTGTTTGAGGGTGGTAGGCAGTGCTCAACTAAAGTTCAGTATCTAGGGATTCCTGAAGACTCTTCCATAATCCCGAAGTAAAATGGGGATCACGTTCAGAAAAAATTGATAGGGGGTACTCCATGAAGTCTCATCACTTCATTAATATATAGTCTTTCAAGATGTTCCAGTGGTAGATCTTCTCATATAGCAAGAAAATGTGCTGAATTGGTAAGACGATCAACAATAACCCATATTGCATCATTCCTTCTAGGAGTCTTTGGTAGCCCCATGACAAAGTCCATCATAATATTGCCCCATTTCCACTCCGGTATGGGAAGAGGTTGCATGACTCCTCCAGGATGTTGCCTTCCAGCTTTCAATTTTTGAAAAACCATACATCTTGACACAAAATCAGCAATCTCCCTCTTCATGTTGTCCCACAAAAAATGTTCCTTCAAGTCTCTATACATTTTGGTGCTCCCAGGGTGTATAGAGAAATTGGATCTATGAGCATCGTCTAGCAATTCCCTTTTTAGATCAGGTATATATGGAACACAAAGTCTCTTCCCAAATTTCAAAATTCCATCTTCATACCCAAAGACATTCAATATCCCATCATTCATAGCTTTAATCTTCTTTTGAAATTATTCATCAGCGGTCTGAGAAATCTTAATCCTTTCTAGTGAAGATAGTTTGGCATCCATTTGAAAAAGCACTGATGTTTCACCTTCCATGGTTATTCCAATGTCCATCTTCACTAGATCTATGAAAATTGGATCCCTTTGAATTCTCATATTGTTCAAAACTCCAAGATATTTTCTGCTCAAAGCATATTCCACCTTATTTTCCTTCCCCGGGTGGTAGTGTATCGTACGATCATAATCCTTGAGTAATTCAAGCCATCTCCTTTGCCTCATGTTGAGTTCTTATTGTGAGAAAATATACTTAAAACTCTTGTGATCAGTATAAATCTCACATTTTTCACCATAGAGGTAGTGCCTCCATATCTTCAAAGAAAAGATCACAGCTGCTAACATGAGATCCTGAGTAGGATAGTTTTTCTCATGAATTTTCAACAGTCATGATGCATAGGCAATAACCCTATCATTCTGCATAAGCACACAACCAAGTCCTTTCTTCGATGCATCACTATAAATAACGAATCCATCATTACCTGATGGTAGAGTCAATATAGGAGCATTGACTAATATTCTCTCCAGTTCTTCAAAACATTCTTCACACTCTTTTGTCCAAACAAGTTTAACCCCCTTACATACGAGCTTTGTTAAGGGGTTAGCCAATCAGGAAAAATTCTGGACGAAACGTCGATAATAACCTGCTAAAACTATAAAACTGCGTACCTCAGTTATACTCAAAGGTGCTGGACATTCTTGGATTGCCTTGGTCTTAGAAGTATCAATAGAGATTCCATCTTTAGAGACAATATGGTCAAGAAAAGAAATCTCCTGAAGCTAGAATTCACACTTTTTAAACTTCCCATATAATTCATGTCTTCTCAGAGTCTTCACGATAATTCGAAAGTGAATTTCATGATCTTATTAGCTTTGGGATTATACCAAGATATCATCAATAAATACCACCAAAAAATAATTGAGATATTCCTTGAAAACTCTATTCATTAGATCTATGAATACAGATGGTGAATTAGTCAACCCAAAAGGCATTACCGTAAACTCGTAATGCCCATACCTTGTTCGAAATGCGGTCTTCAGAATGTCTTCCTTCTTCACACACAACTGATGGTATCCAGATCAAAGGTCAATCTTTGAAAAGTATTGAGATCCATGCAATTGGTCAAATAAATCATCAATGCTAGGTAGGGGATACTTGTTCTTTATTGTTATAGCATTGATCTCCCTGTAGTCGATACATAACCTCATAGATCCATCTTTCTTTTTAACAAAAAGAAAAGGGGATCCCCATGGAGAAACAATAGGGTGAATAAATCCCTTATTACTCAATTCCTTTAGTTGTTTCTTTAGTTCAACTAATTTCATAATGGCCATTCTATAAGGGGTCTTCGATATAAGCCTTGATCCATGAATTAAATCAATGGAAAACTCAACTTCTCATTCTAGAGGATGTCCTGGTAAATCTTCCATAAACACATCTACATATTCTTTCACAGTAGGTACATCCTCTATTTGAACATTCCTTTCCTCAACCATAGTCATTTCATTCTCTTCCTCCCCAATAATTGAATTTAGTTGAGCTACTGGGGGTGGATCTAGATAATAATTAGGTGGTGACGATTCTGCACTAAAGACAAGGTGTTCCTTATCATCATCATCAAAAATCATAACCTCCTTCTTCTTACAATAAATATTCACATCATGGTACTAAATCCAATCCATAACGAGGATTATATCAAACTCAATCATAGGTATTATGATGAGATCAGCAGATAATGAACATTTATCTGCTCTAATGGGGACTGTTTCACAAAACTTTGTTGCATGATACTTCCCTTATGAGTTTCAATTGACAACTCCCTTGTTAAATCAAATTGGAAATATCTAATTTTCCTAGAAAACTGGGAAGATATGAAACAGTGCGATGACCCGGAATCAAATAATGCATTTTCTAAACTTGAGGAAACCATTAAATTACCTGCCACCATGTCTTTTGGAGCTTCTACCTCAGTAGTAGTGATAACATAAGCTTGGCCTTGATCCTTTGGCCCTTTCTGAGGTAAGTTACCCTGACACATAGGACATTCATTTTCATAATGTCCCATCTCCCTGCAATTGTCGCATTGGACATTGGTATCTTCCTTCTTCCCCTTGCAATCACGAGCTTAGTGGCCTTTTTTACCACACTTGTAATAGACTCCCATTCCTTTTAAGAAAGTACCAGAGTGTTTCTTCCCACATTTACTATAGGATGGATATTCAAATTTTCCCTTTTTCCCCTTATTTCTATTCCTAGATTGATCAGCAGATCTCTTCTTCTCTTCATTTTCTTTAAAGTCATAAGACTTAGAGAATTCCTTTTCTGTCTTGATAGCACATGAGACAATGTCTTCGTACGAAGAGAAGGATTGTGAGACTAATGCTCGATGGAGAAATGGTTTTAACACATCAAAGAAACGATCAATCTTACTTCTTGGGTTACGTATATAATCTCTAGCATACCTTGATAACCTTGTAAATTTATCCTCATACTTTGCAACATTCTCATCCTCCTTTTGTCTCAGTCTCAGAAATTGCCTTTCCATATCTAATAGATGGTCACGAGGAAAGTATTTATCTAAAAATAGATCTTTGAAATCCCTCCATTCTATATTTGATACTTCATCATCTTTCTTCGTGTTTTGAATCAATGACCACCATTGATCAGCATCTCCAGTGAGGTGATAAACTACCATGACAACTGTTTCCCTTTCACTACTCCCCAAAGCCTGAAATATTTTCTCTAGGGAACTTATCCATTTCTTAGCTACTAATGGATTTGTACTCCCACTGAATGTTGGTGGTTGCTTCCTCATTAAGCGATCTAACATTGATCCTCTATGCTATGGATCATGGTGCTCCATACGGGTAAGGTAATTATTCATTACTTGAGTGAGTTGTCCCAGTATGGTGATTAGTTGATCAGCACCAGTTGCATCACCAGCTCCACTATAATTATCTTAAGCTGGAGGAAAATCCCTACATGGAGTGCGTGCATTGATACAGTTTCCATTTCTTCCACTAGGTGCAATTTCTAAACAATGGCGTAAACTAGATCAGTTTACGAATGAAAATACATAATTCCATACTTATAAAACACTTAACATAAATTGAACTATTTATGGATATAATCCATAATCATAAAAATGTTTTCTTTGAGGAAGTATATACTCATAAACGCTTCATAATGATTTATAAAGAAAATGAGAGTTATCCTAATCATATCCCCCGGGAGTGTCGTAACCAAGAGTGCAACACGGCCCATTATCGTGCACCAGTTCCCGTTAAAGTCTAGCTCAAAGTAGTGTTTTCGGGTTTTACCCCTTGGTACATCTGTGCCAGAGCCACCTCTACCTACTCATATCCAGAAACGAATGTATTTCTCGGAAAACTCACAAAATTTCAACAATACCAAAATTATAGGAAGTTATTCTATACTAATCCTCAAAGTCCATCTTAAATCTATGTTCTATAATTAGAGTTTATCTAAATCTAGATTCCAAGGTTTCTACTAAACTTCCTCTGATAAAAACTGTAACGCCCCGACCCCAGTTACCCAGAGTTGGTGTATTATTACATAACATTAGCATGATCACAAGAAAGATCAAGTCTCAAAAGACCGATTAGTTTATTAGACTTGTAATAACTTGATACATTCATAAAGTTTATATTATATCATAAAATGAAAAACTTCAACGATATAGTCTCAATAGTCCACACTCTTATCCCCTCATACTATCCCTACAGGTCATTTATAAAATACTTCTTCACATCCTGGGAAAAATAAAACAAAGAATGGGGTGAGCTCAAATACCTAGTAAGGATGAAAATATAGCGGAAACTTTCATAAATAAGAATATACATTTAAGGCAATGTATAACTAAAACAAAATCCTTTTAAAACTTGAACTTCAGAATAATATGGTAGAAAGAAAATGAAATAATTTCATATACTTATTCACATGGATATTATACTTGTCGAATAATCACATGCAATATCAATAACCACTTTCATAATGATGGAATTCATAATGCCAGACTATCATAACCACATAGCCATGGCCTCGTGCCAAGACTACAAGTAATATTTCGTCAAGGCCTTGTTCCAAGACACTAGTTAGTCTCATGAGACCTACCGATACATCGAGGAGCTATAGCAGGCTCTACCTGTCACTTTTAAGTCCAATGCATTCCCATATGAAAAGGTTTAAACATAACATAAACATTCATATTAAAACTAGCATACGAAATGTAAATACTTCATCCGTAAACCATGAATGGTATAAAAATAACACATCCACAGTCAAAAATATCACAAAACCATCAATACAATATGGAAGTTTTGTATCATAATAAATCAACTCCAAATAAACTTAAAATCCATCAAAGGATGTTGACATAGATGAAATCAAAACTCTTTTTAGAGAAATATCTCTTTATATTTTGAAAACATTTAAGAGTCATTTATTTATAAAATGAAACATTTTCTTTGAAAATATTTTTATAAGCTTATAAGGGAATATTTTGTGATTTTATAAAGGCGGAAAATATCCTCACCCACCGTATAAGTTAAAAAAAACATTCTTACCTTAATTCTGTCGAAATGGTTAAAAAAGACCTTATTTGGAAAATGAAAGAAAGATTCCTTAATAAAACTATTATAAAAAGGAAACAAGGGTATAAATGACTTTATCCCATAGTCTTTAAAATAGTAAGAATTATTTGTAATACATTTTTAAGAAACATGGATGTGGATGATAAAGAGGTCCTAGTAAATAATTACGTATAAACAACCTCGAATAATGAATAGATTGTGAAATAAACCCTTACCTTGTACTTTTCCTTGGTTCAGGGTAGGTTAACCTCCTGTATAATGGTGAAATAATTGTTATTAAATTATACAAGAATCATATACATTAATATGATGTCATATATGATCCTTTAATATTGATTTGTTAATAATATCTTAGTATTATCGTTGTTTCGGGTGTTAACTTACTCATTTTCTTTTATATGTTTTGTTACGTAAGCCGTGTTTTTCATGGATAGGTTGTATCTTATTCATATCCAGAATGATATCAAGTCCTTAAACATTATTTTTAATCATTAAATGAGAATTATTCTTGAATGGATACGATGAGGAATGAATCTTATCGCGTTCGTGGAGACGGTAGTCCGTACGTACGCACTAGCGACACTCTCATTATTTTGATATTAAAATAATATATAATTGGATGGTATATCATATATAGAGAATAATTATCATGTTATATTTATTATTTACATGAATTAAACATCATTATTATACCCATGAAAATAATAATTTATTGAATAACAATTACACCACGACGTGGAGACGGTAAGCCGTACGTACGCACGTATGGTGACATGTCATTAAAGGATGGATAGAATAATGAATATGGTTGTACCATATTTATAATAACATAATAGTATATATAAAATACTGGAGTTATTATTTTATAATGGGAATAAAAAATAAAGAAGAAGTTGAAGTAGAAAGGAACTTGAAAGAGGGTGGTGAAAACATTACCTCTTCTTTGGGTTCTTCCTTTTGATTTGATCAAAAGGGCTCCTTATGTTGGATTTATGATCAAACTGAGGCCTCTAGGTTGAATTTTGGAAATTTTAGAGAGTATTTGTGTAGGGGTTTGCCGATCCAAAAGGCTTTGAATGTGTGAATTAGTGAGAAGGGGGAGTGACCTTTTATAAGATGTGTGAGGGGCACCTTTGGAAAAGCTAGAAATATTATTTTATAAAAAATTGATATTCGGTTTATAATTGCTCCAAAGTGGATTATTTAAAGGTTAAGGTGGGTATGGGTCGAAAAAAACTCAAACAATAGAATTTAGATAGGTTTGGGTCATTATATTAACCTTATCGTTTAGTTTTAACTCTTAGTTAATTAGTTTGACACTTACCATGTCACTTTGTATTTATATATTATATAGTTAATAAACAAACTATATACCTCCAATAGACCCACAAGTGGTCCATTAATGATACACCTATCATTATATAAGTCTCTTGGAAGAACCTTAGATTTTTACGAATTCAATATAAATTAATAATATAATATTTGTCTTAATAACTCTTTTATGTCAGTTTTGACACTATTGGGTATTTTGTTTTTGATAAATTCATATCAACATTATTACTTTGAAATTTTTTTATAAAATCAATCCTAATATGTCATATTAACCTAGAAAATTATTGTAATGAATAAAAAGTCTCAAATTACATTTATTTTGATATTTATAATATCAATTATTTTAATATTTCATTAATTAGGTAATTACTGCATCATCATTGTGTCATAAATAAATTAAATTGTTTAATTTCTAGAAATTATAAATAAAATACCATTATATAGGAAATCATTTTAGATTTCTAATTAATATTTAAAATCGAATGTATCTTATGCATAACCCTATATTAAAAATGTTTTAGTAAATAAACTTTGATTTGGACTCTTTTAACTCTTCTTTGAATTAAATAATAATAAATGTCCTAATCTAATCCAAGTGGACCTAAATGATAATATTTCATTCCTAAGTTTGTTTTTGGTCGAGATACACTTGTCCATTAGAATTAGGACTTGTGTTCGGGTAATATTAATATCATTTTACCCTTAATTATCCTATTTACTTTTAACCGTGGTAAATAAAAGAAAAAGGTACTATTCCAAAAAAATTATTTTCATCTCATTGAACCACATTTTACTCCTTGATATTAACTGTGTCTCTCAGATTTTCGAAATTCCACTCACAGAAGCGGTAAAATTAAGTTTTATGTGATTTTCCAAATTCTCCTAGGAGGTGGGTAAAAGACAGGGAAAAGTTCAATAAAATTTTTATATATCTAAAATTATTCTAAACTAACTCCAATGAATTACATTTAACTTATATCAGTATTATGTATCTATTTTGACCTTAATTAAATTTAAATAAAATAAGTAATTATTTAAATAAAAATTTGGTTTTTAAACTATAACTCAGTGTTTTTTCACTATTTATCAAAAATTGAATGTTTTCAGAAAAATACCAACATTTCACCCTGGGATAATTTCTATATTATGAATCCAAAAATGAAGTCCATTTTGAATGATAAAATTTATAAAATTTCAAAAAATGGGTATTACTATTCATAATGGCTAGTTTGATTGTTTGTGGTGTGTGTGTTAGAACTCGAAGTTGCATACAACACACGCTACGGTATTATTCAAAGGAAAGCATACCATGGAAGCTTGGGGTGTTACATTCTCCCCTCCTTCAAATAATTTCATCCTTGAAATTTCTAGAATACTACCACATGAAATGACTCAGGTGTTTATTCATCATAAGTTCCTTGGGTTCCCACGTTGCCTCTTCCATCTTATGGTTTCTCCACAAAACTTTTACTAGACAAGTCGTCCAGTTTCTCAGTACTTATTATCTCATATCATGAATCCGGATGGGCTCTTCAAAATAAGACAGATCAGGTTCCAGTTCTAATTCTTCATAGGTGAGTACATGCGTTGGGTCAGGCATGTATTTTTTCAACAGTGATACGTGGAACACATCGTGAACTTTGGAAAGACTTGGCGGTATTGCTAAACGTTAAGCTACAGCCCCAATTCGTTCTAGAATTTTGAAAGGTCTGATGTACCTAGGACTGAATTTACCATTCTTACCGAAAATTATAACTCCCTTCCATGTTGATACCTTCAAGAAAACATGATCTCCTACCAGAAAATACAAATCCTTCCTTCGGTTATTGGCCTAGATCTTTTGCCTACTTTGAGCTTCTTTGATGTGGTTTTGGATTACCTTTACCATTTACATTGTTTCCTCCACCAGTTCTAGGCCTACAAGTTTTTGTTCACCAACGTCATCCCAACAGGATGGTGTGCGACATCTCCTTCCGTATAACGCTTCATATGGTGCCATCTGAATACTCAAATGGAAGCTATTGTTATAGGAAAATTCTACCAAAGGTAAATATCAATCCCACATACCCTGAAAGTCAAGAGAGCATGATCTCAACATGTATTCTAAGGTTTGAATAGTTCATTCTGATTGTCCATCTATTTGAGGGTGGTAGGCAGTGCTCAATTGAAGTTCAGTATCCAGGAATTTCTGAAGAATCTTCCATAATCTTGAAGTAAAATGGGGATCACGATCAGAAAAAATCGATAGGGGCACTCAATGAAGTCTCACCATTTAATTAATATATAGTGTTGCTAGAAGTTCAGTTGTAGATCTTCTATTATAGCAAGAAAATGTTCTAACTTGGTAAGATGATCAACAATAACCCATATTTCATGTTTTTTTCTATGAGTCTTTGGTAGCCCCATGACAAAGTCCATCGTAATATTGTCCCATTTCCACTCCGGTACGGGAAAAGGTTGCATGACTCCTCCAGGCTATTGCCTTCAAGCTTTCACTTGTTGAAAAACAATACATCTTGACACAAAATCAGCCATCTCTCTCTTCATGTTGTCCCACCAAAAATGTTCCTTCAAGTCTCTATACATTTTGGTCCTACCAGGGTGTGTATAGAAATTGGATTTATGAGCATCATCTTGCAATTCCCTTTTTAGATCAGCTATATCAGGAACACAAAGTCTCTTCCCAAATTTCAAAATTCCATCTTCATACCCAAAGTAATTCAATCTCCCTTCATTTACAGCATTATTCTTCTTTTTAAATTCTTTATCATCGGTATGAGAACTCTTAATCCTTTCTAGTAAAGATGGTTTGGAAACCATTTGAAAAATCACTGTTGTTTCACCTTCCATTGTTATTCCCATGTCTATCTTCACTAGATCCATGAAAATTGGATCCCTTTAAATTATCACATTGTTCAAAACTCCATGATCTTTTCTAATCAAAGCATCTTCCACCTTATTTTCCTTCCCCGAGTGGTAGTGTATCGTACAATAATAATCCTTGATTAATTCAAGCCATCTCCTTTTCCTCATATT
Organism: Viscum album; assembly: GCA_963277665.1. Lineage (NCBI taxonomy): Eukaryota > Viridiplantae > Streptophyta > Magnoliopsida > Santalales > Viscaceae > Viscum > Viscum album. Next base: position 1,400,655,745 of record OY728152.1, read on the forward strand.
GATTTATTTTTCTGAGAAAATATACTTCAAACTCTTGTGATCAGTATAAATCTCACATTTTCACCATAGAGGTAGTGCCTCCATATCTTCAAAGCAAAGATCAAAGCTTCTAACTCGATATCATGAGTAAGATAGTTTTGCTCATGAATTTTTAACTGTCGTGATGCATAGTCAATAACCCTATCATTCTGCGTAAGGACACAACCATGTCCTTTCTTCGATGCATCACTATAAATAACGAACCCATCATTCCCCGATGGTAGAGTCAATATAGAAGCTTTGAATAATCTTCTCTTCAGTTCTTCAAAACATTCTTCACACTCTTTTGTCCAAACAAATTTAACCCCCTTACGTTGAGATTTGTTAATGGGTTAGCCAATCGGGCAAAATTTTGGATGAAATGTCGATAATAACCTGCTAAACCCACAAAAATGTGTACCTCAGTTATACTCGTAGGTGCTGGCCATTCTTGGATTGCCTTGGTCTTAGAAGGATCAACATAGATTCCATCTTTAGAGAAAATATAACCAAGAAAAGAAATCTCCTGAAGCCAGAATTCACACTTTCTAAACATACCATATCATTCATGTATTCTCAGAGTCTTTAGGATAATGCGCAAGTGATTTTCATGATCTTCATAGGTTTTGGATTATACCAAGATTTAATCAATAAATACCACCACAAAATCATTGAGATATTCCTTGAAAACTCTATTCATTAGATCCATGAATATAGAGGGTGCATTAGTTACCCCAAAAGGTATTACTGTAAACTCGTAATGCTCGTACCTTGTTCAAAATGCTGTCTTTAGAATGTCTTCCTTCTTCACACACAACTGATGGTATCCAGATCGAAGGTCAATCTTTGAAAATTATTGAGCTCCATGAATTCGGTCAAATAAATCATCAATATGAGGTAGGGGATACTTGTTCTTTATTTTTATAGAATTTATCTCCATGTAGTCGATACATAACCGCATAGATCCATATTTCTTTTTAACAAAAAGAACAGGGGATCCCCATGGAGAAACACTAGGGAGAATAAATCCCTTATTACTCAATTCCTCTAGTTGATTCTTTAGTTAAACTAATTCCAGATTGGCCATTCTATAAGGGGTCTTTGATATAGGCCTTGATCCAGGAATTAAATCAATGGAAAACTCAACTTCTTAATCTGGAGGATGACCTGGTAAGTCTTTCGAAAACACATCTACATATTCTTTCACAATAGGCACATCCTCTATTTGAACATTCCTTTCCCCACCCATAGTCATTTCATTATATTCCTCCCCAATAATTGGATTTAGTTGAGCTACTGAAGGTGGATCTAGATAAGAATTAGGTGGTGTTGATTCTGCACTAAAGATAAGGTGTTCCTTATCATCATCTTCAAAAATCATAACCTCCTTCTTCTTAAAATAAATCTTCGCATCATGGTCTGAAAGCCAATCCATACCGAGGATTATATCAAACTCAATCATAGGTATGACGATGAGATCAGTGGATAAAGAACATTTATGTGCTCTAATGGGGACTGATTCACAAAACATTGTTGCAATGATACTTCCCTTAGGATTTTTAACTGACAACTCCCTTGTTAAATCAAATTGTAAATGTCTAATTTTATTAGAAAACTAGGAATATATGGAACAATGTGATGATCCAGAATCAAATAATGCATTTTCTAAACTTGAGGAAACCATTAAATTACCTGCCACCACGTCTTTCGGAGCTTATACCTTAGTAGTAGTGATAACATAAGCTTGGCCTTGATCCCTTGGACTTTTCTGAGGTAAGTTCCACTGAAACTTAGGAAATTCATTTTCATATTGTCCCATCTCTCTAAAATTGTAGCATTGGGCATCGGTAGCTTCCTTCTTCCCCTTGCAATCACGAGCTTAGTGGCCTTTTTCACCACACTTGTAACAGACACCCATTCCTTTTAAGAAAGTACCGGGGTGTTTCTTCCCATATTTACTACAGGATGTATATTCAACTCTTCCCTTTTTCCCCTTATTTACATTCCCAGATTGATTATCAGATCTGTTCTTCTCTTGCTTTACTTTAAAGTCATAAGTCTTAGAGAATTCCTTTTCTGTCTTGATAGAACATGAGACAATGTTTTCGTACGATAAGAAGGATAGTGAGACTAATGCTCGATGGAGAAATGGTTTTAACCTATCAAAGAAATGATCAATCTTAATTCTTGGGTTACGTATATAATCTCCAGCATACCTTGCTATCATAGTAAAGTTAGCCTCATACTTTGCGACATTCTCATCCTCCTTTTATCTCAGACTCAAAAATTGCCTTTCCATATCTGCTTGATGGTCATGAGGAAAGTATTTTTCTAAAAATAGATCTTTGAACTCCCTCCATTACATATTTGATACTTCATCATCTTCCTTAGTGTTTTGAATCAATGACCCCCATTGATCAGCATCTCCAGTGAGGCGATAAATTGCCATGAAAACTTTTCCCTTTCACTACTCCCTAAACCCTGAAATATTTTCTCTAGGGAACTTATCCATTTATCAACTACTAATGGATTTGTACTCCCATTGAATATTAGTGTTTTCTGCCTCATGAAGCGTTATAACATTGATCCTCCATGCTGTGGATCAGGGTGCTCCATATGGGTAAGGTTATTATTCATAACCCGAGTGAGTTGTCCCAGTATGGTGATTAGTTGATTATCACCAGTTTCATCACCAGCTCTATTATAATTATCTTAAGTAGGAGGGAAATCCATACATGGAGTGCTTGAATTGATACAGTTTCCATTTCTTCCACTAGGTTCCATTTATAAACAATGGCATAAACTAGATCAGTTTATGAATCAAAATACAAAATACCATACTTATAAAAACCTTAACATAAATTGAACAATTTATGGATATAATCCATAATCATAAAAATGTTTTCTTTGGGGAATTATATACTCATAAACCCTTTATAATTATTTTTAAAGAAAATGAGAGTAATCCTAAGCATATCCCTCGGGAGTGTCACAACAAAGAGTACAGCAAGGCCTATTGTTGTGCACCAGTTCCCATTCGAGTCTAGTTCAAAGTGGTGTTTTCGGGGTTTACCCCTAGGTACATCTATGCCAAAGCCGCCTCTACCTGCTCATATCCAGACAGGGATGTATTTCTTGGAAAACTCACAAAATCTATACAATACAAAAATTCTAGGAAGTTCTTCTATACTAATCCTCAAAGCCCATGTTAAATCTATGTGCTCTAATCATAGTTTATCTAAATCTAGCTTCCAAGGTTTGTACTAAACTTCATCTGATACCAACTGTAATACGCCAATTCCAGTTACCCAGAGTCGGTGAATTATTACATAACATTGGCATGATCACAAGAAAGATCAAGTCTCGAAAGACCGATTAGTTTAGTAGCCTTGGAAAAACTAGATACATTCATAAAGTTTATATTACATCATAAAATGAAAAACTACTACTATATAGTTTCAATAGTCCACACTCTTATCCCCTCATACTATCCCTGCAGATCATTTATAAAATACTTCTTCACATCCTGGGAAAAATAAAACATAGAAAGGGGTGAGCTCAAATGCTCTGAAAGGATGAAAATATAGCGGAAACTTTCATAAATATGAATAAACATTTAAGGAAATGTATAACTAAAATAAAAGCCTTTTAAAACTTGAACTTCAACATAATATGGCATAAATAAAATTAAATAATTTCATATACTTATTCACATGGATATTCTAATAGTCGAATAATAACATGCAATATCAATAACCACTTTCATAATGATGGAATGCATAATGCCAGACTATCACAACCACATATCCAAGGCCTCATGCCAGGACTACAAATAAGATTTTGTCAAGGCCTTGTGCCAAGACACTAGTTTGTCTCATGAGACCTACCGATGCATCGAGGAGCTATAGCGGGCTACACCAATCACTTATTAAGTCCAATGCATTCCCATAGGAAAAGGTTTAAACATAACATAAACATTCTTATTAAAACTAGAATATGAAATGTAAATACTTCATCCATAAACCATGAATTTTATAAAAATAACACATCCATAGTAAAACATATAAAAAAACCATCAATACAGTATGAATGTTTTGTATCATAATAAATCAACTCCAAATAAACTTAAAATCCATAAAAGGATGTTGACATAGATGAAATCAAAACTCTTTTTAGAGAAATATATCTTTCTATTTTGAAATCATTTAAGAGTCATATATTTATAAAATAAAACATTTTCCTTGAAAGTATTCTTATAATTTTGTAAGGGAAGCTTTGAGGATTTTATAACGGCAGAAAATAGCTCACCTGTCGTATAAGTTAAAAAACATTCTTACCTTAATTCTGTTGAAAAGGTTAAAAAGGACCTCTTTTGGAAAATGAGAGAAAGATTCCTTAATAAACTTCTTATAAAAAGTCAAAAAGGGTATAAATCACTTTATCTCATAGTCTTTAAAATAGTAATAATGATTTGTAATACATTTTTAAGAAACAAGGATGTGGATGATAAAGAGGTCCCAGTAGATAATTACGTATAAACAACCTCGGATAATGAAGAGATTGTGAAATAAACCCTTACCTTATACTTTTCCATGGTTGAGGGCAGGTTAAACTACTATATAATGGTTGAGTAATTGTTATTAAATTATACAAGAATCATATACATTAATATTATATCATATATGATCTTTTAACATTGATTTGTTAATAATATCTTAGTATTATCCTTGTTTCGGGTGTTAACTTACTCGTTTTTTGATATTTTTTGTTAAGTAAGATGTGTTTGTCATGGATAGGTTGTATCTTATTCATATACATAATGATATCAAGTCCTTAATCATTATTTTTAATCATTAAATGAGAATTATTCTTGAATGGATTTGATGGGGAATGAATCTCATCGCGTTCGTGGAGACGGTAGTCCATACGTACGCACGAGCGACAATATCATTCTTTTGATATTAAAATAATATATAATTGGATGGTATATCATATATACAGAATAATTATCATGTTATATTTATTATTTACATGAATTACACATCATTATTATACCCATCCAAATAATAATTTATTGAATAACAATTACACCACGATGTGGAGACGATAAGCCATACGTACGCATGTATGATGACATATCATTCAATGGATGGATAGAATACTGAATATGGTTGTACCATATTTATAATAATGTCGCATTATATATAATATACTGGGGTTATTATTTTAGAATGGTAATAACAAAGAAAGAAGAAGTTGAAGAAGAAAGAAACTTGAAGGAGGGTGGTGAAAACATTACATTTTCTTCGGGTTCTTCCTTTTGATTTGATCAAAATGGTTCCTTAGGATGGATTTATTATAAAACTAAGACCTCTAGATTGAATTGAGGGAAGTTGAGAGAGTATTTGGGCAGGGTTTGGCCGATCCAAAAGGATTTGAATGTGTGAATTACTGAGAAGGTGGAGTGCCCTTTTATAAGAGGGGTGAGGGGCACCTTTGGAAAAGATAGAAATATTATTTTATAATAAATTAATATTCCATTTATTGTGGCTCCAAAGTGTATTATATATATGTTAAGGTGGGGATGGATCGAAAAACACTCAACCAATATAATTTAGACAGGTTTGTGTCATTATATTAACATTATCTTTTAGTTTTAACTCTTAGTTAATTAGTTTGACACTTACCATGTCACTTTGTATTTTTATATTATATTGTTAATAAACATACTATATACATCAAAGATACCCCAAAGTGGTAAATTAATGATTAATATATCATGATATATGTATATTGGCCGAACCTTAGATCTTTAGGAATTGAATATAAATTAATAATATAATATTTGTTTTAAAAACACTTTTATGTCAATTTTGACACTTTTGGGTATTTTGTTTTTGATAAATTCATAAAAGCATTATTATTTAGAAAACAATTTATATAAGCAATTATAATATGTCATATTAACCTAAAAAATTAGTTTAGTTCATAAAAAGTCTCAAATTACATTTATTTTGATATTTATAATATCAATTATTTTAATATTTCATTAATTATGTAATTATTGTATCACCATTCTGTCATAAATAAATTAAATTATTTAATGTCTAAAAATTATAAATAAAATACCATTATGCAAGAAATATTTTTATATTTCTAATTAATATTTAAAATCTATTTTATCTTATGTAAAACCCTATATTAATAATAATTTAGTAAATACACTTTGATTTTAACTCTTTTAACTCTTCTTTGAATTAAATAATAATAAATGTCCTAATCTAATCCAAGTGGACCTAAATGATAATATTTTATTAATAAGGTTGTTTTTGGTCGAGATACACTTTTCCAATAGAATTAAGACATGTGTTAGGGTAATATTAATATCATTTTTATCATTAATTATCCTATTTACTTTTAACCGTGGAAAATAAAAGTAAAAAGTTACTATTCACCCAAAATTATTTTCATCCAATTGAACCACATTTTACTCCTGGATATTAACCGTGTATCTTGGATTTTCTAAATTCCACTCACAGAAGCAGTAAAATTAAGTTTTATGTGAATTCCTAAATTCTCCTAGGAGGTGGGTAAAGGACGGTGAAAAGTTCAATAATTTTTTTTATATATAAAATTATTCTAAAATAAATCCAATGAATTACATTGAAATTATATAGTTATTATGTATCTATTTTGAACTCAATTAAATTTAAATAAAATAAATAATTATTTAAATAAAAATTTGGTTTTTAAACTATAACTCTGTGTTTTTTCACTATTCATCCAAAATTGAAAGTTTTCAGAAAAATACCAAAATTTCATCCTAGGATAATTTTGATATTTCAAATCCAAAAATGAAGTCCATTTTGAAAGATAAAATTTATAAAATTTCAAAAATTGGGTATTACTATTCATAACGGCTAGTTTGATTGGTTGTGGTGTGTGTGTTAGAACTCGAAGTTGCGTACAACACACGCTACTGCATTATTCAAAGGAAATCATACCATGGAAGCTTGGGGTGTTTCATTTTTACATTTATCTATTACTATACATTTTATTTAAAAATTATGAGATAAAACTTTCTCTTTTATCAACCCATTTTATTAATTTTTAAGTGACGTCATTTTTTTGCTGAAATTTCACTAGGATTTTCTATTCCAAAACAATTGTGTAGTGAATACCGTACCCATTTCTCATCATGGGTGTTAAACTTTATCCACATATACTTATTGATTTTGTAATTACATGTATTTATTCCACACTCTTTGGTAATGGAATAAAATATAATGATAAATGAATCTGTTTTGTAAGATCTATGTGGCACACTTAAGCATGAGAATGAAATGAAAGTGAGGGGAGCACCAAGAATTATATAGTGCTTCAATGAATTGGGTAATGTTTAGTCTCATGATACATCATGCGAGGATATAAGATAAACCTAATTCCTTTATGGTAATTTTTCGATCATGATGTATTTTCATTTATCCTTGACCTATTTTTATTATGTAGTGTTCTATGTTGTTGCCACATTTTCCATGTTTCCTTTATGTTATCATGTTATATCATGAATCATTGATCATGTTTACGATTATCACTCATTTTATTACCGATTGGAATTCCTATTGTCTAAATGGTATTACCTTATTCACGTTATTCCATGTTTCTTCCCTTACTATGCTTTATAGATCACCCCTTTCTTATGTATATCCCCAGGTTATCCCATGCAGTTTTAAAATCCATAGAATTTTAGAAGCATGTTAAGGAAGTTTTAAATAATGTTATTATATCCTATGTTAATGATATTATGTTATGTACCTAATTTTAAATATACTAGACATATAAATCTTCCATGTTGTATTATGTGTACATTTATGTAATAAATCATGAATTAATGTGTAATAAAGTGCATAGTTTTTATACTAGAGATTATATTACATGGTGTGTGTTCATAGGAGAGGTTGTCTCTACTATGAATTAACATAATATATTTAGGGACATTTATTAGTATCTATAATCCAATCCAAGTCTATGATTATAACTTATTGTAATGGAGAAAAGGGGCTAGAGGGTCTCACACAAATAGTATTCAGAAGCTTTTCCAATTCAACAAATTGGAGTTTAGGACATGGTGGGCCCCAAAGTTGGGGCTATGATATTGTTGACTTTGATCGATCATAATAAATAAATAAATTCGATATTATTTGAGTTTAAATTAATAAATTTTGAATTTATATACTAATGGTATTCACAAGTGTTAAGTGAATATGAGGAAAATATATTTTTTGAACAAATAATATTTTATTTCATCTTCATTAATATATTTATAAGAGAATAAAGTCAAATTAATGTAATATATTTTATCACGTAACATATTTTGAATGTTACAAGGAAGTGATAAATTATAAATGAAATTTATGGCATAATTACTTAGTTATTAATGTCATTTGGTTCTTATTTAAGATGTTAATTATATATTGGGGGACTAAGTGAAATTTTCAATATTTAACCCCACATATATAATCTTGGAGATAACCAAATTCAAAATAACTATTCACATATCAAATAATAGTGATTATCTCTCCCTTCCCTAAAGGTCTAGAGAGAGAAGAGAGAGATTTGATAACCCCTATCCAAAAACTCCCTCTTGCATCATTGAATTAGTGCTCTTATGATCGTTTTTAAGTCAAATGTGCCTATGCCTCTCCATGATGGACCACATAGATCAAATGTCGACATTCGTGAAAACTTTTGGAATGTGTGTGGATGATTTAGAGACATCCATATTTGATTCCTTTAAGCTATGATTTCTGGTTATGATCACAACTCACAAAAGAACGAAATCTAATGAGGTAACAGTTCAATCAAAATTTTATCTTAATTTATTACACACAAGATCTTAAGGTTTTAAACATGTTTTTTCACATCACCAAAAACTACTAGTAATTTAATCTATATCCATAGATTTATAGATATGGTTTTATAGACCTGTGGATATAACTTATTTATATCCACAATTTAGTATATACTCCTGTGGATAAAAATTTTCCCTATCTTTTTTTCCAAATCACATTGGGATCCTCCTGTATCCTCTTCTGATCACGACCCAATTAACTCTCAACGTCTCTCACGATGGCGCCCTCCTTCCTAATACTCTATGCACGAGACCCTCCTTCCCTAAACTATCGTGACCTCTCTTATCCCCAATCATCCTCCACAGACGGTGCCCCTCACGACCCTCCAAACCGTCGACATACCTCACGGTGGCACCCTCATACCTGATAAAATCTGCTTGTGACCCTCCATTTACTATCCATCATGACCTCTCCTCTCCCCGATCCTCCTCCACCGATGGTGCCCCTCTCAAAAATTCCCTTCACTGAAACCAAACAAGGCAACCCCATCATGAGCCCCTACCACCGAATGTGATAAACCTCACCTCTCCTGCCGAATCTTATGCTAGGTGGCCTCCCCACCTCATACGGAATGCCTCCGATGTGGAAAAACCCCTCTATGTGATCCTTATCCTATTTTTTATAAAAAATTATGTGTTCATTATTTTGTTATCAGTGTGTGAAGAAGTAAACTGGAATAGTTTCACATGTTTGAGTATGGTATAGAGGTTTTTGAATTTTATAAATTATTCTAATTATAATTTATATGCATGGAGTGTGTGAAGAGTGGTTTTTGATGAAGTTACAATTAGTCTAGATTGGGAATCTTCATGGTGGAGTTATGGACAGTTTGAATCGATAAAAAGTGATGGTATCAAATTTTGATGGTTAAATTAAGAATAAAGGGATCATCCTAGATGCTTATCAAGGATTTTAATTCTTATGGTTGGGTGTTTTTAATGACCCACACATTTACAGGGTAAAAAATTTCCTAGAAAATTTGATTTTTATTTCCTAAATAAGGGATATTTTTGAGAATTGGGATATGAATTGGAACTTGAAGAGTTAATACATCTCTGGGACATGTTTTCACTTGAGGATAACAGTTATTTAGAGGTTTGGTTTCCAAATATTAGGGTAGTGGATAACTGAAAAAACTAAATTAGTCATTGGTTTTTCAGTTGGGAGGCACTATATTCCTCTTAATGGGTTTATACAAAACTACAGCCTTTATAAGGTCCCTGATGGAGGGGTACCATGTAATTGGTGGGGTGGAAAGTGTTCTATACCTTTTACAAGGGCCCTCAGGTACACAGTGGAGGTGTATTGGTTACCCAATAGGGATGGGTGTTTTTTTAAAGGAAAAAAATAGTTATTTTGGATTCTACCTTTAAAAATGCCTTATGGGATTCTTATTGTGACGACCTATACCTGGATGCCACTTAACAGTACCCCGAGCCCGGTGGGATACATTGACTCAATCACATCTTCCTGAATGCTAGAGGCTTATGACTAGTAGTGAGGGCCTAGGGTGTGTCTATGGGAAGACTAATCCATAATTAGCAGAGTGTAGCACAATATAAGAGATATAAATGAATTTTAATAGGGTAGTAAATGCAGATAAATAACAGAAGAAAACTGATGTAATAGATAAATAGGGATAACAATAACTATTTCAACTGAACAATGATAATGTAATGTCATGTCACTAGAAAATTGGAAAAACATGGATATAAAGAAATAGGGAAAACATGTTCTACAAGTTAGAGAAAAAAGTCTACTCCAAGCATATGGAGATCCTACTCAATCATCTGCTGTCAAGCTTCGTCCCATCATCACACAATCAAGTATTAGAAGTTGCATGCTTCCCTTGGTCAATAAAAATAGCCATTTAATGTAATCCAGGTACCAAACGATGCCTGGATGGGGTGTGAGATAAATCTTAGTGGGCCACCACCAACTATGTCTATAACATCCGACCCGTGTAATGAAATAAAATGCAGGTATATATATAAAGTAAAGAAAGTAGTAAACAAATAACTAAATAACCAAGTACCTACTTTGGACCTCAGCTGGTGTATGAACATGTAACCAATTAATTAATTAATCAATTACCATTTAATGTTAATAGGTCACGTGAGGCATAGCCAACACTGACATCACCTTGTGATAGTATAAGTAGTGAAGGTCCCAAGACGTAATAAGGCAACCAAAAAATGATATCCAGTGAGGGAGTTCAAGGGTAAAAGCCAAGTTAATTTAAACTCACAGAAAGCTAATGCATTAGTATCTAAGTCTAACTAAGGTGTAAGAGTGTATTCAAAGGAGCGTAATCCATGTCATTCCACAATAAGGCGCCCACCAAGTCCAAGGTGATCGACCAAGGTAATACGAGCCTAAGAAAAGACATGGGCCAGATTGGCTTTCACCATGGAACCTACTAGTGAATGCTGGATCCAAGGAGTGTATCCAAGGTATCCTTTAATAATAAAGGGAACCAATGGTATTATACCAAGCATCCAATAAATATAAAATATCCGGTGTCTAGGTGGGTATCAACCTAATAAAAATGTATCCTTGAATCGAAATGGGGTTCCCAAGACCCAAGGTATTCTCCTCTTAGAATCTAAGGCAAGCTCGATTCTGTCCAATAATATTTGATATTTTAATCATGTAATAATTCATTTGGTTCAATTCTTTCCTTCCATTAGTGTGGATACGTCAAGTAGAGTTGAAACCATTGTTCTATGCCTTGTCTTCCATTAGCGTGGATATGACAAGTAGCATTGTAACCATTTAATCAAGTCTTATTAAATCATTAAGGCTTATTAAATTATTTAGGTTCACTCTACTAGCTTCCATCAACATGTAAAGGGGTGCTACAAACATCAAACCTTTAATCACTATCTTTTGAGAAGGCCAAGTTATATACATAGTATACTTTTCATTTAACATTTCATATTTCGCATTTAATAAACATTTGTATGAACTTACCTTTGGAAAGTCAAGTGGTGAGAATACATGGTACATTCCATTGTGAAATTATCAACAACAAAAACCCATTTATTATAAGGAGTCTCAACTTTATAAAGGTCAGGCAATGGCAAACCTGAACCGTGGCTCAAACGTGCCGAAGTACTAAAACCCAATTATGGCATAACCTTCGACATGAGGCAGATTGAGTTATGGGTGAAACCACTAACAACTAATCACATTTTTGTAAATAGAATAATAATAAAATTATAATGAGTGCAATTATGACATGTTAATTTAAGAAATAGTTTCCAACGAAATCGGTGGGCCCCAAATGAACATTCTATATAATACGAACATTAGGGTTGAGTTATAGACCACAAACCTTTGGGTTTTATGAGCCTTGTCGTCTGGTATCGGCCCTTGGTTTTCCTCGGATCAGAGTATATATGAGAAAAGGTGAAAAAGTCTCACATGGTGATAACTAGGTTGATATTTAAAGAGAAGAAGTATGGGTAAAGAGAACCTGAGTACTTACCGTTGGAAATCCAACATGAAAAACAGAATCTTGATTGAAATCCAGATGAAGGAGATCTCTTGATTCAAAGTTTGGATCTTCAAAATGATCCAAAAATCAGAGATAACTAGGTCAATCCCACATAATACCAAATTAGGAAGGAAGGGGGAGGATTAATCAATCATTAAGGAAATTTTAGACCTTTTAAACATGTTTTTATCCTACGCATGATTTTTTCAAAGGGTTTTTCAAACCGTGTGGAAAACATCTGAGATGGTTCTACCCAAAACTAGGAAAATGGGGGGTTTTCATGGTTATCCCACATGGCCAGGCACAAACCATGCGAGGGTCCACTATCCAAAAAAACAAAAACCACATGGTTTGGAAAACCGTGCGCAAACCATGTGCAAACCTTGAGACTTGGCCAATTTTCCTAAAAAGAGGTGTTACAAGATGCAAATAGACCCCAGACACCCTCAAAATCATTTCTAACTCATTAGGCATCTAAAATAGGTCCAAAGTAAAGATTCAGACTAAAAATTAAGGATCCAAACCTAAGTGAGAAAACCAGGTTGTTACTGTCTTCCCCCCTTAAAATAACTTGCCCCCCGATTTCTCCTTCTAAGGATAGAGAAATACTTTCTGAGAACAACTCTGGACATTGAGCACATACATCGACATCCCTCTCCCAAATTTCATATTGTACTTGGATGTGGTGCCAAAGCACCTATATGAGAGGGACATACTTGTCTCCGAGATCCTTCAAGCTTTAGTCAATGATGCATACTAGATACTCCTCAAAGGTAGCATCAACAACTAACTTAACTTCCTTGGTATCAAAGGTATGAGACATGTCAGAATGATATTGGTGATGCTGTGAGACATGAAAGACATCGTGCATTGAATGGTACCTCTCAGGTAGTAGCAACTGATAAGCTACTAGCCTTACTCTCTCTATAATCTCAAATGTCATGACGTAACAAGGTTTAAAATTACAACACTTATATTACCATCTATGCCCACGCCTGGGTGATACCTGAAGAAAAACACAATCACCGACCTCAAACTCAAGAGGTTATCAATAGAGATCGACATAAGATTTCTATCTAGACTGAGTAGTAGTCATACTCTTCCTAATAAGCTGGACCTGTTGTGAAGTCTCGTGAACAAGATGAGGACCTAGTAGGGATGCCTCACCTACCTCTAGCCAACACAAAGGTAAACGACATGACCTACAATATAATTCCTCAAAAGGATCCATTTGAATCATTGTCTGGAAATTATTATTATATGCAAACTTGACGAGATGGATATGCTTCTCCCAATAATTAGAGAAATCATGGATTCATGCTCAGATCTTATCATCCAAAACCTGTATTGTCAATTTTGATTTTCCATTGGTCTAAGGGTGAAAAGCTATACTTATAAGCACCTGAGTTCCCATATATTTTTGTAAGCCCTTCTAAAACCGTGATGTGAAATAATCATCCCTATCTAAAATGATGTTATGTGGAAACCTATGTAGTCGCATGATCTCACAGACATATAGTCTTCCCAACTCATCAACTGAGAAAGTCTCTTAAATATTAATGAAGTGGGAAAACATCATTATTCAATCAATGAATACCCAGATAGCATCTCTACCCCTCAGTGACCTAGGTAATCCAACTACAAAATCCATAAAAACATCATCTCATTTATATTCTAGGACTAGAAGTGGTTGTAACAAGCCTGCAAGTCTCTGGTGCTCTGCCTTCACCTGCTGATAGGTGAACACCTAGTAATGAAGCCTGCAATCTGACATTTCATCCCAAGCCACCAATACTGGCATCACATATCTCGAAACATCTTCGAGATTCCTCGAAGAACTACCCACTAGGAAGTGTGGGACTCTTTCATCAACTCTTCTCTCACATCTGCAGGAACCTAGATACATCCACATAGACATAGGATGTCATCTTTGACCATAGAACAATCTGGAGGTGGGTTATCTTCTGATATACTCTCATGGAGAACGAAACCTTCGGGATGTGAGAACTACCTACTCTTCACCTTCTCAAGGAGAGAAGAGTTGACTATTAAGTCTGGGAGGTAATACTGCTCTTGACTATTGTGAAACTCTAGATAAAGTTCATAAAAGAAGGACATTAGGTCCCATTCATCACTGGCTTCTTATATGGCATGCATTTGGGATTTCAGAATCAGTGCATCTGCAACCACATTTCCTTTTCCTGGTGTATAGGAAATCTCAAAATCAAAGGATTGTAGATATTTTACCCATATTTACCACTTAAGGTTCAAATCTTGTTGAGAAAATATATACTTGAGTATCTTGTGATTTGTATACACAACAAAGTTCTCACCCAAGAGATAATGTCTCCAGCAACGTAAGGCATGGAAAACTACTACTATCTTGAGGTCATGCCTCGGGTAATTTATCTCGTGAGGCCCCAACTACAGAGATCCATACACAATGACTCTGTCTTCCTAAATCAACATAGATCCTAGTCCAATGCTTGTTGCATCATAGAAGACGATATAACCTTCACTAGGTTCTGGAAGAATCAGAATAGGTACTGAGACAAGACTCCCTTTCAGCCCTTGAAAGAATTTATCACATTCTTTTGAACATAGGAACTTAAAACCGTTATTTGTAAATCTAAGAAGAGTTTATGCAAGATATGAGAAGTCTTGTATGAAACACCTATAATATCCAATGATCCCTAAGAAACATCTGATATCAAACACTTTCTTAGGCTGCTCCTAGGAGACTAAAACAATAACCTTTTTTAGGGTCAATAAATACTTCTGATTCTAAAATAATATTACCCAAGAAGTGGACAATGTACATCTAGAAGTCACCTTTATCAATATTGGTATTAAGTTGATTCTCTCTCAGTGTACTCTAAATGATCTCAAGATGTTTGGAATGGTCGTTACGAGTGCGAGAATACACCAAGATGTCTCCCACAAATACCACCACAAAAGAGTCCAAATAGGGATGGAAAAACCTATTCATCAAAGCCATGAAAATGAAATCCGCATTATTAAGACCGAAAGACATAACAATATACTCATACAGACCATATCTACTACAAAAAGCTGTACGAGTTTTGTCCGATGGTCTGACTCACACCTGATGATTACCCGATCTCAGGCCGATCGTTGAAAACAACTTTGCTCCTCAAAGCTAGTTAAAGAGATCATTTATTCAGGGAAGTGGGTACCAGTTCTTGAATGTAATATGGTTCAAACATCAGTAATCCACACATAAATAGAGAGTTCCATCCTACTTCTTAGCAAAAAACACAAGTGAACCCCTAGATGACGTAATGGGCTGTATAAATCCTTTGAACTCCAAGTCCTCTATCCACCACTTGAGATCCTAATGCTCAGTAGGTGCTATCCTATAGGGAGGAATAGACACTAGAGCTAATCTTGGAACAAGATCAATTGAAAACTCTACCTCTCTCTCAGGAGGTAATCTAGAAAATTACTCAGGAAATACTTACATGAAACGATCAACCACTAAAGGGAAATCAATTTGAAGTAAACCCAGATCTTCCATGAAAATAATTTCAATCTGAGCAGTCCCTTCACCTAGCCCATGAAACTTCGGTCCTGCTCTCCTAGACTAGACATCCCAATCGTCTTTGAAAGGATAACTACTACCATCCGGTGATGTAAAAGAAACCCTGTGGTGATAAAAGTCTACAAAGTCATGATAGTGTACTAACCATTCCATCCTGATAATGACATTGAAGCCCATCATCTCTGGAACTAAGATAGTCCACAAGAAAGGGTAACTTCCAACCTCAAGGGGGAAGTCCCTGCACTAGTGTATGCCCGTCGCATGTATTCCGAACGATGTATCGAGGGTCATTACACCATTGTGATACTCTATCTGTAGTCCAACACATTACAAGATAGATACAAAAATAAAAGAGTTTGAAGCACCTGTATCTAAAAAAGTAGAAACAATAGTAGAGGCTACTAGAATAGTACCTCTTACTGTAGATGGTCCTATAGCCTGATCCTCAGGTTTCATCTGTAAGGCATGCGACTAACCTGATCCACGCCCCTATGAAATAGATATACTACCACGATCATGACTGTTCTACTAGTACTGTTGGTGATCTGGGATTGGACTATCATGACCATGACCTCTTCCTCAGCTAGACCATCTAGTGCTATACCAACTCCTCTCCAAACATGGCACAAAAAGAACTCTCTTTTAAAAGTGGAGCTGAAGCTGATACTTTTCCACTCGAAGATAGTAGAAGGGTCTTGTAAAAGCACTGAAGATGAGCCATAAGACCATAGGGCCGACACTCCATAGTGTCTCTATCACCCTACAGATTCTTATTCCTTAGTTTTCCACACTGATGACACACTATAGAGCTATCAAACTGGATACTCTAGATACCACTGCCCTGACGAAAAGCCTCAATGGAATGTTTCTGGCCACCAGAAGAACTACTAAACTACCGTGACACTGATACTTTAGACCTAGTACTCGCTTTGTCCCTTAGTTAATGCTCAGTGATAAGTTCCTGATCAAATATTGTAGAAAAGTTAGGAAGGTGAAAGAAATTAACTTGAGTTCAGATGGTGTACTGAAACCCATCCTCAAAATTTCTAGCACGTGAAATTTCATCACCAACTAGAAGCAGTGAAAAGCGCTATAAATTAGTGAAATGTGATGAATATTCCATAACTGACATACAACCTTTCTTGAGAGGCATGAACTCTATCGCTCTGTTATCTCTCACTGACTGTGGAAAGAACTGATCATAGAAGGTATTCTGGAAGTCAACCCATAACCTGCCCTGATGACGTTCGACCGGGGTGATGACATCCCACAAACGCTTGGCCGAATCCTAAAGCATGTTTGTAGAAAGCATGACTCATTGCTCTGGAGGCATTTCTAAATGCTCAAAGATAGAAAACATTTATTCTATCCAAGACTCAGCAACCTGAGATATGTCATCCTCTGAAAAAGTAGGAGGATGCTACTGCTGGAACTCACGAGCTAGATCAACCATCGTAGGTAGAACCCATGGAGCACCAATCATAGACTACACTACATGTAAGAAACTATCATGGACTTGGGAATCAGTTCCTTGATTAGGTATAGCTGGTGGTTCCTCAAATGGAACTCCTGGAAGTAAGATTGGTGGATCAGGGCCCACCATGTATGGATCTTGGTCATCACCACCCTCCTGGAGAATGACACCATGATGACAGAACGACATTGGTCTACAAATGGCAAACAAAAATTATAGAACAAGAATGGAATCAAGGATATATCATCACTAATGGAAGATGAATATAAGTAAACTCACTACCCAAGGTATACTACCCAAACTACCCTCTTAGATGACCAAGTATCAGTATGTACTCAAGTATAAGTTCTATGTCATTTGGCAGTTAATTCTTAGGTTCACTCCTTTACTTTTCATAAACATGACAAGGTTGGATAAGGATTTTCAACCAATTAATTTTATATTCCAAGATTAACTTTATTATGGATAATCATTTCTGATGAATTAGTGCCCATACACCTATCACCAAAAAAGTCACCCATCTACTTATAGCATAATGGACTGACTCGGTAAATTACTCATTCCAACCCATGAGGGCCCATACACCTCATGAATTGAGACATCAAATAACTTAATTGAAGCAAAATTAATATAAGTACAAACAACTATCACAAAAAAAATCAACAATGACAGGCATATCAAGAAATGAGAAGAAGTGAAATGCACCTATATGGCATTATAATATGCATGACATGTGGATTCTAGGTGCCTATGATGATGCATGTAGCAATAGTCCTTTCCCTCATATCCTCAGTTCAAGGATGAAATAAATTCCCAAAGGGTAATAATCCAAAACACCACACAACATGTGAGTCACCCAACGGTGAAATAATATCAACTATAATTGAAAAAATAGAACAATAATTGCATTATGGATAACATTGATTTTACCCCAAACATGGGTTCGTAATGCCCAATAACGGCTTATGAACAAGTCCCAAGAAATTATATTCTTCAATATATTATCTCTAAATAGTCATGAAAGAAAATAAACCACCTCTGATACAAATTTATGATGACCCTGCCCCAGATTCCACTTAACAGCACCCTGAGTCCGGTGGGCCACATGGTCTCAAGCGCATATTCCCAAATGCCCGAGGCTGCCAACTAGCAACGAGGGCCTAGGGTGTGCCGGTGGGAATACTATGCCCTCATTATAAGAGTGTAGCATAATGGAAGATATTTAAATGAATAGTAATAGAAGAAGTAATGTAGATAAAATAATAGAAGAAAACTGATGCAATAGATGAATAAGGATTAAAATAACTATATCAACTAAATAACGATAATGTTATGTCATGTCACTAGATAACTGAAAAAACATGGATATAAAGAAACATGTAAAACATGTTTGACAATGTAAATATATAAAATTCTACTCCAAGCATCTGGACATCCTACTCAATCATCTGATATTAAGATTTATTCTATTAGCACATAATCAAGTATTGGATGTTACATGATTCCCTTTGTCAGTACCTGCAACCATGTAATCTACTCTAGTTAGCAAACGGTGGCCAGAGATGGTGTGAGATAAGTCTCAATGGGCCACCACCAATGGTGTCTATAACATCTAGCCTGTGTAATGGAATATAGAAATGTGGATGCATATATATAAAGTAAATCAAGGAGTACAAAATAACTAAATAACCAAGTACCTGCTTCAGCCCTCGGTTGGTGTCTGAATATGTAACCGGTTCATTAATTAATCAATTACCATTTAATGTTAATAAGTCTCGTGAGGAATAGCAAATATTGACATCCCCTCATGATAGTATAAGTAGTGAAGGTTCCAAGATGTAATAAGGAAACCAAGCTATGATATCCAGTGAGGGGGTTCCAGGGTAAAAACCAAGGCAACATAAACACTCATAAAAATAATGCAGTAGTATCTGAGTCTAGATAAGGGGTAAGATTGTAATCCAAGGAGTGTAATCCAAGTAATTCCACAATAAGGTGCCTACCGAGTCTAAGGTGATCGACCAAGGTAAAATGGGGCAAAGTAAAGACATGGGCTTGATGGGATTTCGCCATGGAACCTACTAGACACTAGTAGAAAAAACGTTTAACACGTCAGCATTTTTCATGGTGGTTCTATATAACCGACATGATATATCGATCGGGATCCATGTTTTATGTCGGTTATTTTAGAATTGACTTAAAATATATATAGATTAGCATTTTCACGTCGGTTATTGTATAACAGATGTGAAAATAAAATCTGGTGTTCTTTATCACTTCAGTTATAAAATAACTGATGTGATAAAGGAAATCTTGGCACTTTATCACTGTGGTTATTAAATAAGTGATGTGAAAAAGGAAAGATTGGATCATTACCAGGTCGATTATAAAAAAACTGACATGATAAAGCAAATATCATCAATTTATCACGTCGGTATGAAGTGACATATATCAAGTTGGTCATAAATTAACCGACGTGATAAATTGATTTCTACGCCGGTTATTAAATTACTAACATTGTAAAAATTAAAAAAATAGTTTATCACGATAGTTATTAAATAACCGATGTGATAAATCTTTTAAATGATTTATCACACCCCGTATTCAGTCATTTTATTTTCTTCTATTGGGCGACCTGTGACTCATCTCTCTCATGCAAAAAACCTAGAATCGATTCATCGAAGTCATGCCCTCCAGCCTCATTTTTCCAACATCAATATTCATATTTATTATTATCAGCTCTATCATGTTGACTCACAACACTCAAGTAAGCCTCACACGACTCCTTTTCAGTTTTTTCCCACAATTCCCTAAACAAATTTGTTGAGATGTTATTTTTTTTGTTCTTGAAATCATGGTTAGTTTCATAGTGTTCATCTATACCATGATAAATTCTTTTTTGGTAAAATAAACCTATGGAAGTGATATCATGAAAGTTTACAATTTTTTTGTGTTCTATCATGTGTTTGTACGCGTACAGGGGGTTTTCTAGGGGGGGGGGGGGCTGTGCAAGTGGGTGGGGGTATCCAGGGGGTCAGGTTGGCTGTCCAGTTGGGTGGGGGTGTCAAAGTGGGTGGGGTTGGTGTCCATGGGGGTGTGGGGATGTCAAAGGGGGTTGGGGTGGTGTCCAGGTGTGTGGGGCTGTCCAGAGGGTTCAGGGGGATGTCCAGAGGGTTCGGGGGGGGGGGGGAGTCCAGGGGTGTGTGCGTGTGGGGGGGGGGGGCATTGAAGGGGGTGGGGGGATATCAAAGGGGGATGTTTGGGTGGGTGGGTGGGGGGCTATCCAAGGGAGTGTGGCCCTGTCCAGAGGGTTTGGGGGGTTGTCAGGGGGGGATGTCCTGAGGGTTGGGGGGTGTCCATGGGGGTACGGGGTGGGGGGTGGGGGCTCTCCAGAGGGGTGAGGGGGGGGGGGGGGATCTCCAGAGGGGTGGGGGGATGTCCAAGGGGCTGGTTTTTTCCATAGGGGTGTCCAAGGGGGTGGGGGGTGGTGTCTAGAGGGTTCAGGGGGCTGCCAAGAGGGTTAGTGGTGTCTCGGGTATCCATGGTGGTGGTGGTGGGGGTGGTGGTGTCTAAAGGCTTTGGGGGGCTATCCAGAGGGTTGTGGGGTGTCAAAGGTGTCCATGATGGTGGTGGTGGTGGTGGTGGGGGGGGGGGTAGTCTAGGGGTGTGTGTGTGGGGGGTGGGGGGTCCAAGGGGGTGGGGGTGTCGAAGTGGGTGGGGGGCTGTCCAAGGGGGTGGGTGGGGGTGTCCAAGGGGGTGGGGGCCTGTCCAGAGGGTTTTGGGGGCTTTCTGGGGGGGGGTGTCCAGAGGGTTGGGAGGTGTCCAGGGGGTATCTAAGGGGGTAGGAGGTGGGGGGGGGGTGTCTAGAGGTGTGGGGGATATCCAAGGGGTGGGGGTGTCCAGAGGGGTGGGGGGTATCTTCAAGGGGGTGGTGGTGTCTAGGGGGTGTTCAAGGGGAAAGGGGTGGTGTCCAGGGTGTGGGGTGGCTGTCCAAAGGGTTGGTGGTGTCTAGGGGGTTTCCTAGGGGGTGGGGATGGTGTCCAAGTGGGTAGGGGATAAGTGTCAGTTGGGATTTACTATTGCATTGTGGTTTGTGATATTATGACATGATGATTGTGTTGTTTCATGGATATTTGGCTATAATTTATTAGTGTTGTTTAAGGGGATGGGGGTGGTGTCCAAGGGGGTTGGTACAGTCTATGTTTGAGGTTTCCACTACGTTTTTTTTTGGATTCAATAATTATGAAAAGATCATGGTTGTTGCAATATGATTCTATTTGGTTATATATATTTTGACTAGTCATTGACTATGATAAAATTATGGGTTATGGGGGATACCATGTCGTGATTTTCAAAGATTCATAGTTATCCTGACCCCATTTTTCCATGATGATAGGCTTTACACTGTGATTTTCTCCATCCGAGTTTTTATTTTAAATTTGATTTGATTCTCAGGTTTACTCCATTTTCTCAAATTTTCTATCAACCATTGGAGGCCCCATGGTTTTCTTGGATTCTATGTAATTTCCTTAAATATGTTACTTATTCAATTTTCTTCTTCCTTTATTGTTTGTTTCTTTTTTTCTTCTTCGTCCACTTCTTCTTCTCCTTCATTAATTCTATTATTAAGGTTGTTCGGTCATTTTTAAATTGATGTTTTAATAGTAATCAATGTGTTCTAGGGTTATTATGAGGGGTGGGGTGTCCAAGGGTGTGTGTGTGGGGGGGGGGTGTCTAGAGGGGTGGGGGCTGTCCAGGGGGAGGGGAGGTTTTCCAAAGGGGTGGGGTGGGGTGGGGTGGGGGGGGGGGGCTGTCTAATGGGGTGGTGGTGTCCAAAGGGGTGGGGGTGGTCCAGGGGGTGGGGGGGGGGGGGCTTTACAAGGGGTGGTGGTGTCCAAGGGGTGTCCAAGGGGGTAGGGGTGGGGGTGGTGTCCAAGGGGGTGGGGGTTGGTGTCCAAGGGGGTAGGGGTGCTGTCCAAGGGGGTAGGGGGTCCAGGGGGTGGGGGTGGTGTCCAGGGGGTGGGGGGGGGGCAGTCCAAAGGGGTGGGGGCTATATAGAGGTTTTAAATATTTAGGATCTGTGTAATTTTCAATAGTGAATGAATGCATATTTTAATATTTATACTTCATATTTCTTTTTTAAAGAAGGGTGAAGTTGGTATCTAGTTTCTATAAGATGTATTATTTGTGAACCTTAAGAATAAAGGATCCAAGATGAATTTAAAACTGTTATATCTAACTATATTTTATTTTTAAAATCTTATTCAAGCATATTTTCTTAAATGTTCATAGATTTGTTTTATATTTCAAAAACAAATTACATTCAAATTATGATTTTTTTTCATATAAACATATATTTTTCTTATATTAAAAAGATGTATAATTTTGATATTTGTTATAGGGAATAATGAGTCGAAGTTGGATTATGGAACATCAAATGAGAAATGAATATGTGGAAGGTGTTGATGCCTTATTGAAATTTTCTAAAAGAAATGTTCCAAGTAGTGACATTCTTTTCTGTCCATGCCTGAAATGTTTGAATATGAAGAAGTTGAAAAGTAGAGAGATAAAAGATCATCTGATTTTTCATGGTTTTAATCCATGTTACAACCCTTGGATTTGTCATGGTAAAACTAGAAGGAATGTCACCGATGATGGCGGTTCGCAAGATGGTGATTCCGATGGAATTGAAGAAATGATTCACAATATTGTAACAGAACAAATTGATATAGAACCGACAGTTGTGCGTCTATATGGTAATGCTGAAAAACCATTATATCCTAGTTGTACAGATTTTACGGTTTTATCGTCAATGTTAAGATTGATTAACCTAAAGTCGAAACATGGATGGTGTGATAGAAGTTTTATAGAGCTACTACAATTGATGAAAGAAATTTTTCCAAAAGATAATGATCTTCCATATTCACATTATAAGGCCAAGAAAATATTATGCATGATGGGATTGGGATAAAAGGAAATACATGCCTGTCCGAATTACTGTATGATATATAGGAAGGAATATGAATTTCACTCAGATTGCCCTAAATACGGGACATCACGATATAAGGTGAAAGAAAAATCAAAGGATGGTGTAGAGATTACAAAGTTCTCTACAAAGGTATTTTGGTTTCTTCCTATAATTCATCGTTTCAAATGTTTATTTTCTAATTCACATGATGCAAAAAGGTTAATATGGCATGTTGATTAGTAGTTACTTGATGGAAATATACGTCATCCAGCTGATTGTCCACAATGGAAGAAAATGGATGAGCAGTATCCTACATTTGGAAAGGAAATTAGAAATCTCAGACTATGGTTGTGCACAGATGGAATGAATCCATACCGAACCCTTAGTAGCACACATAGTTCATGGCTTCTTTTATTGGTAATTTACAACTTCTCCCTTGAAGTTTGAAAGATGTGCAAATATGTCATGTTGAGTATAATGATCTCTGGTCCAAAGCAACCCAACAATGATATTGATGTTTTCTTGTCACCATTGATTGATGATTTGAAACTTTTATGGGAGGATGGTATTAGGGTGTATGATTTTTATAAAATGGAATATTTTCAACGGCATGCAGTGCTTTTGGTCACTAAAAATGACTTCCCAGCATATGGAAATTTGTCTGGATACAGTATTAAAAGGCATAAATCATGTCTAATTTGAGAACAAAAGATGTCATATTGTCAATTGCATCATGGGAGGAAAATAGTGTACATGGTTCATTGAAAGTTTTTGCCTATGGATCACTCTTATAGAAGACTAAAAAAGACATTCAATGGCTCATAAGAATTTGATATTGCTCCAAAACCTTTATCCCCGGATCTGTATTTTGAGAGGGTGAAAAACCTTGATGTCACATTGGGAAAGACATAGAAATCTGGTAATAATAGACATATTTGGAAGAAAAGGTCTATATTTTTTGAGCTACCGTATTGGAGATATCATGAAGTTGAACATAAAATTGATGTCATGCACGTGGATAAGAATATATGTGAGAGTTTGATTGGAAAATTGTTAGATATTAAAGGAAAGACAAAAGATGGGTTGAATGCAAGATTAAACTTACTATCAATG
Source organism: Viscum album (assembly GCA_963277665.1). Lineage (NCBI taxonomy): Eukaryota > Viridiplantae > Streptophyta > Magnoliopsida > Santalales > Viscaceae > Viscum > Viscum album. Next base: position 1,400,680,291 of record OY728152.1, read on the forward strand.
GGAATACATTTGGAGTTAGCTCCCACTCCTAATGGAAGCCTAACATTTCTTCCCCCAGGTTGTCATACATTGTCAAAGTGGGAGAAAATTAGCTTTTTTTAGTGTCTTCATGATATTAAAGTGCCTCAAGGTTATACTTAAAATGTAAAAAACATTGTCTTATTGAAGGACTTGAAGTTGATAGGTATGAAATCTCATGATTGTCACGTCATGATGCAACAGCTTCTACCAGTTGCATTGCATGGAATATTGTCCATCTGTGTCAGAAAGACTATAACAAAGTTGGGTTATTTTTCCAATTCAATTTGTAATAAGGTGATTAATGTGAATGCTTTAAACATTTTGGAAATGGATGCAATTTTTATACTTTGTCAATTGGAAATGTATTTTCTTCCAATTTTTTTGATATAATGGTGCATTTAAGGATTCATCTGGTTTAAGAAATAAAGCTTTGTGGACCTGTATATCTTTGTTGGATGTTTCCTTTTAAAAGGTATATGAAAATAGTGAAGGGGTATGTTAAGAATCCATATCGGCCTGAAGCCTTCATTATTGAAAAGTATATTTCTGAGGAGGTTACAAAGTTTTGTACGAGCTACTTGGCTGCGACGCAGCACATAGGTTTGCCTACATCTCACCGTGAACGAGTTAATAATGAGGGAAAGGGGATTAGTGGATTGAAATTCAAATTTTTGTCAGATGAACATATGAAGAAGTTAGAATCATACATCTTGAATAACATAGATCATGCTCAACCATATATCACATTGCATATTAATTATTTGAAACAATGTCAACCAAAGAAAAAAGAAATGTGGTTTTTGAATGAGCACAACAAAACATTTTTTTCATGGTTTAAAAAGACCTTTCTGGGTACATCAAATGTATCAGAGACATTAAAATGGATATTGGGTGGTCTATGTTTAAATGTGATAACATGGTCCGATTATGACATTAATGGATATAAATTTCATACGAAATCTCAGGACAACAGAAGTGCAGTTCAGAGTAGTGGTGTATTGGTGTTTACAGAAGTAATGCATTTTTCGAGTGCTAAGGACAAAAACACAATTTCTTCATCAATTGCATATTATGGAGTTATTGAAGACATATGGGAGGTGGATTACTTTAAAATTAAAGTTCCTATTTTTAACTTTAAATGGTTTATCAGCAACAACAGTGTCAGACATGAAGAATTTGGATTGAAAGTTGTTAATTTGAATAGATTGGAAGACACATCTAATTATTTTATAATGGAAACACATGAAAAACAAATTTTCAATGTAGTAGATCAATCAGATATGCGGTGGGATGTTGATTTACAAGGGAAAAAACAATATGTTGGTAATGATGAACTTGATGAAGATGCTGATTTATGTGAGATCCCTACTTCCATGGAAAGACTAATAGAACATAATGGTGAGCATGTTGAAGACATGGTTTGTGCCATAAGGGACGATCACGATGAAGGAATTTGGGAAAACAATCCATTTTTACATTCCAAAAATTACAAGTAACATTTGTTTATTTGTTGTTTACATTTATTATTTTCATAAAATGGTAGATATTGTAAGTTTTTTCTTTATTAAAACATGTTTTAAAACAAAATAATTATAAGTTTTTGTTTGTTTTAATTTTGTTTAGTTTACATTATCATTTTTTCCATTACATTAATTATATATCTATTTTTTTTTGTTCAATGACAATTACTTTACCTTGTTTACCTGGTTTACCATGTTTTAATTCTGTTTAGTTTACTTTATCTTGTTTACCATTACATAAATTATATACCTATTATTTTTGTTCAGTGACAATTACTTTACCATGTTTACCAGGTTTACCATCTTTACCATATTTACCATCTTTACCATCTTTACCATTGTTTAACATGATTACCATATTAACCATGTTCACTATTATGTAAAATAGTACAATTTTCTATTTTCTGATTACAGTAGTATTAAAATATTTGAATATGTATATTTGTGAACTAATGTTTGTTTTGTTGATTTTAAGGATAATGACAGATCAATGAATTGATCAACCACATGATTCTTGAGATGAGAATATTGGTTATACCTCTGGGGAGGAACATTCACATGCTCCTCTTGATGTTCCCCAATCTTCCTCATGTGTTCCCATTACTACAAAGTGTTCAAGTGTTAGTAAACATGGGTGCACACGTTTACCAAAATTATCACTTGACCGTACACAGGATCAGAGGATACTCGTTGAGTTTTATGGGGATTATATTCCTAAAGGTCCAAATACAAAAGATTTTAGGAGTTTTGTATCAACTCAGGGCAAGAACAAAGTAAGCATTTTGTATGATGAATAGAGAAGTGTGGAAAAAGTGATAATCTCTCAGTTGTGAGAGATGATTTTGGTAAGATATTTTGCTACTGTTTGCTTTTTCTTTAAATGTTTCTAGTAAATATAATATGTTTAACCTCTTCTTTATCATATGACATTTGATATTCCTAACACTAGAGGATTCAGGAAGAAATTCTTATTGATGGATGCCAGGAGATGGAGGGATTTCAAATCAACCCTAACATATGATTTCATTTTTGGTCATAGGAGTCATGACAATCAATGTCGTATATATCCTTTCATAGATGAAGACACAAGGAGACAGGTAACATATATTTATTTCTTGTTTACATTTATTATTTTCATAAAATGTTAGATATTTTTTTTATTTATTAAAATGCGTATTAAAACATATAAGTAGATGTTTTTTTTATTTTAATTTTGTTTAGGTCAGTTTATTACGTTTACCATTACGTAAATTATATATCTATTATTTTTATTGAATTACAATTACTTTACCATGTTTACTAGGTTTACCATGTTTACCATGTTTACCATGTCTACCATGTCTACCATGTTTACCATGTTTATCATCTTTACCATGTTTTCCATTTTTACATTATTTTACCATAGTTTACCTTTATGTAACTTATCTATTTATTGATTTTGTTGAATGAAAATTACACTACCATGTTTACCATGTTTACCATATATACCATTATTTAACATTCTTACCATATTAACCATGTTTACTATTATCTAACTAAGTTCAATTTTCCATTTTCTGTTTACATTAGTATTGTAGTATTTGAGTTTGTATATTTGTGAACTAATGTTTGTATTTTTATGTGAAGGATAATGACAGATCAATCTGTTGAGCAACCACATGATTTTAGAGATGATCATAATGATCATACCTCTAGGGAGGAACATTCAAATGCTCCTCTTGAAGTTCCCCAATCATCCTCATGTGCTCCATTAAAAACAAATAAGAGTTCAAGAGTTGGTAAACATGGGTGCATACATTTACCAAAATTATCACTTGCCCGTATGCATGACTAGAGGATACTCATTGAGTTTTATGAGAATAATATTCCCAGAGGTCCAAATGCAATAGATTTTAAGAGTTTTGTTTCAACTCAGGGTAATAGAAAAGTAAAAATTTTGTATGATGATTGGAGAAGTGTGGATAATGTGATAATATCTCAGTTGTGGGAGACGATTTTTGTAAGATAATTTTCTATTTTCTACCTATTATTTAAAATTTTCTAGTATATATGTTTTACCTCTCCTTTATCAGATGACATTTGATATTCCTAACACTGGAGGAGTCAGTAGGAAATGATTATTGATAGCTTCTAGGAGATGGAGGGATTTCAAACCAGCCCACACATCTGATTTCATTTTTGGTGATAGGAGTCATGACAACCCATTTTATATATATCCTTTCATTGATGAAGAGACTTAGAGACAGTTTGTTTAATGTAGAAGGAAATTTTAATTTTTGGTAAGGGAAAAGTAATATTTTATAATATTTCTTATATAAATGATATTATTAATTTTTTTAATGATTTATTATTATTAATTTATAGAAAACAAGTACATTTCATCAGGAGATCCAATCTAAACATATATACCCTATTAGTTTATCTGAGGGATGGTATACATTATTGGAAGAACAAATGATGACATAAAAATTACAAAAACTAAGAGCTAAGTCTTCAAGCTCTGGTGAGGTTTCCCCTCTATCCCTTCCATCTACACAGAAAAAATGGAAGAGAGATTAGATGGGAAAAAATGGGCAATATCTTTCAGAAGATTCGAGAATCATAGCTGATAGGATTGTCAGTTATCTATTTTATTTATTTAAGTTAAATATTTTATTCATATAATTTCAATCATTACAGAAATGTTTGATTAATTATTAAAAGATTCTCTTAAGGAGCATAGCTCACATGGGGAATTTAAAACTACTGGGAGGCAAGATATTTTATAAGCAGCATTGGGAAAGCCCAAACATCCTGGTCGTGTACAAGGATATTCGGTAGGTGTATCGGTAAGAAAAGTGTTTCCACGTTCTTCAACTACATACATTGAGTGTGTTTATAAAAAAAATAGAATCCTTGGATATTGAAGTTCATAATATTAATGCGACGATGGAGGAAAAGATTAGAGAATCGGTACAGTCTATGTTTTGCAGACATGAAAAGACAATTTCAGACTGCAGCTCCCACTCCTCCACCTCCCCCTGTAGACCCCATTATTTATCCTCCACCTCATCCAGCAGCTCCAACTCCCCCACCTCCCCCTGAAGACCCCATTATTTATACTCCACCTCTGCTAGTAGCTCCCACTCCCCCACCTCAGCCTGCAAACTCCATTTTTTATCACACTCCTCTGCCACAGCTTCCTACTTATTTCAAGTTGTATGTTGATGATCCTCAACATCGTATAGCTGCATATGGGTTGATATATTGTATAGGAGATACATTTTATAATAAAAAAATTAGAGGTAGATAATCAGAGGATCACTGTATAGGATATTATAGATAGATCAGCTTGAGTACCATTACCTACAGATGAGGTGACGACAGTTGGACATAGTATCAGCCATTTTTTAATTTGGCCATCCAGACTTTTTTGACTCATTACCATAGAGGTATGTATGTTATATCTTCTATTGTATTTTTTTTTATTAAATTTGTTTTATCATTTGGAAACAAATATATTTTTCTATTTATTTTTACAGGAATACTTCAAAGGTAAAGAAATATTGTATAGACAACAACAAAGACAAATGACTATGACATCAGATACATATTCTAGTAGTTTTGAAAGATTTTCAAGATATTCAAATTGTTTGTCTGATCATTATGAGTTTCCAATGGAAGATCATGTTTGTGGATGTGCAATAACTGTGGGGATTATGAAAGCCGATATCATGGAGCTTGTTAATAAAGATTAGTTGGGCATCGACATGGTGTAATTTTTTCCATGTAAGTCTTAACATCTTTTCCCTACGTTATATTTATTAAAAATGTATACTTATTTCTATTTTTTATTAGGTATATTTATAAAATTTGTGAGAAGAATGAGTGGATAGATGTATATGGGTTCATGGACCTTCATTTTATTTCCCCTGAAGTATGTGTATTGGATGAGGAACAAATAAATCTTTATATTGCTGAAAGTCTTGAACAAAATAGAGTCACATATTGTTCGATGATGCCTTTTTTTTGAGAGGTATGTAACACATATATCTCAAAGAGTTCATTATCTTTTAACATAAAAAACCACTAACCTGAAATTTTCTTTTATCAGTGATCATTGGATGTTAGGGGTTTTTTGCCCAAGGGAGAAGACACTTTATTTGATATTCTCTATCCATGGTGATGTGCAGGAAAGTATTAATAAAATGTAGGAAAAGTAAGTTTCAATTTCTCAATAGTTTTATATATTATATTGAATTTTAAATTTATCACATTCGTATTATTTTCTAACAGGGGATGGGTCTACTTTTGAAAAAACACAAAGAAAAGGAGTGTGAAGATCAAATATGTAAATGTAAAGGTAAATACCCATTTATAATTTGTACCTTTTAATTTATTACATAAAAATAATATATTGAATTTACACTCATTCAAACAGAATTGTCATGAACAACAATGTGTCATTGAATGTGAATATTATATGTTATGATTTATGTATGAAATAAAAAAAATTAGGACAGTTGTGAACTTTTACATGGTATGATTTCCTTTTAAACTTTTCCATAATATTTCATTTGATTTATTCATTATACATGTTAACTACTATCATTTTAATTTTTAGTTATTTGATGACCCTCAAACCTATAGTGCTCAAGACTTCAAACACTTACAAGTGGAATGGTCAAATTATTTTACAGGTTTGATTGAATTTTAGTTGTTTGTAGTGTAAAATGTAATTTTAAATATTTTCATTGTAATTGTGTATTTGGTATTCATTTAGGTTGGATTTAGTTTTTTTTAAGTTGACATTGTATGTTTTGAATGTTATATACGTGAATGTTTAATTTTTATATACTTCTTGTTTTGGTCTACTTATGATGGTTTTTCTTGTATGGATTATTTTCTGGGGGAGAGGGGTTCCAAGGTATGTTGGGGGGGGGGGTGTTCAATGGGGTGGGGGGGGGGGGATATCTAGTGGTGTGGGAGGGATTTCTGGTGGGGTGGGGCATATCCTGGGTGTCTATGAGAGTGGGGGGGGGGGGCACTCTAGGGGGTGGGAGTGTTTCCAGGAGGGTGGAAGGGTTGTCCAGGGGAGTGGGGGGCTATCTAGGGGTGTGGGGGGATGTCCAGGGGGTGTCCAGGAGGGTGGGGCAGTCTTGGTGGTGGTGGTGGGGGGGGGGGGGGGGGGTGTAGTCCAGGGGTGTGTAGGGGGGTGTCCAGGAGGATGGGGGCAGGGGTTGTCCAGGGGTGTGTGGGGTTGTCCAGGGGGTGGGAGGGCAGTCCAGGGGTGTGTGTGTGTGTGTGGGGGGGGGTGTCCCGGAGGGTGGGGGTAGTCCTGGGGGTGTGGTGGGGGGGGGGGGGGGGGGTTGTACAGGGGTGTGGGGGGCAGTTCAGGGGGTGGGGGGGGGGGGGGCAGTCCAGGGGTGTTGGGGGAGTCCCGGAGGGTGGAGGAAGTCCCAGAGGTGGGGGGGGGGGGCATCCATGGGTGTGGGAGAGGAGGCGCCGCCATCCCTCTGGGGGCTGAACGCTGCTAGAAGGTACTCATCACTCCCACATGTGGAACATTTTGTGAGCTCAAGCTTCACATGTGGGAGTGATGAGAACCTTCCAGCGATGTGACCCCCGAGGGATGGAGGCGCCTCCTCTCCCAACACCAGCTGTCCAGGGGGTGGGGGGAAGTCCAGGGATTGGGGGGGGGGGGGTTATCCAGGGGTATGGTGTGGGATGTCTAGTGGGGTGGGTGGGGGGGGGGGGTTCTGGTCTGGTTTTGGTCGGGTTTTGGTCTGGGGGTGTCTAGTGAGGTGGGGGGGGGGGTGTCCAGGGGTGTGGTGGGGGCTGTCCAGTGAGGTGGGAGGGATGTCTAGGCGAGTGGGGGATGCCCAAGGGGTGTCCATGGGTGTGGAGTGCAGTCCCTGTGGTGGTGGTGGTGGGGGGGGGGGAGTCCAGGGGTGGGTAGGGGGGTCTTAGAGGGTGGGTGTGTTGTCTAGGGGTGTGGGGGGCTATCCAGGGGGTGGGGGTGGAAATCCAGGGGTGTGGGGGTATGTCCAGGGGGTGTCTAGGAGGGTGGGGGTAGTCACAGGGGTGTGTGGGTGGGGGGGGGGCAGTCCAGGGGTGGCGGGGTGGGGGGGGGGGTGTCCAAGAGGGTGGGGCTTGTCCAGGGGTGTGGGGGGTTGTCTAGGGGGTGCGGGGGGAAGTCTAGGGGTGTGGGGGGGGGGTGTCCAAAAGGGTGGGGGTGCCCAAAAGGGTGGGGAAGTCTCGGGGCGGGGGGGGGGGTAGTCCAGGGGTGGGGGGGGGGTGTCTAGGAGGGTGGGGTTGTCCAGGGGTGTGGGGGGGATGTCTAGGGGGTAGTCCAGGGGTGTGTGTGTGTGTGGGGGGGGGGGGGGTCCAAGAGGGCGGGGGCATTCCAGGGGTGTGGGAGGGTGTCTAGGAGGGTGGGGGGTTTCCAGTGGTGTGGGGGGATTTCTAGGGGGGGCAGTCCAGGTTTGTGGGGGGATGTCTAGGGGGTGTCTAGGATGGTGGGGGGGCATTCCCGTGGGTGGGGGGGGGGGGGGGTTGTCTAGGGTGTGGGTGCTGTCATGGGGGTGGGGGAAGTCCAGGTGTGTGTGTGTGTGGGGGGGGGGGGGGGTGTCCCAAAGGGTTTTTGGGGGGGGGGGGTTGTCCAGGGGTGTGGGGGGATGTCTAGGGGGTGGGGGGTAGTCCAGGGGTGGGGGGGGGGGGTGTCCAGGAGGGTGGGGGTTGTCCAGGGGTGTGGGGGGCTGTCCAGGGGGTAGTGGTTTAGTCTAGGGGTGTGGGGGGGGGGGTCTAGTTGGGTGGGGGGGTTATCGAGGGGTGTTGGGTGCTGTCCATGGGGGTGGGTGGTAGTCCAGGGTGTGGGGGGTGTCCAGGGGTGTGGGGGGTTTCCAGAGGTGTGGTGGGGACTGTCCAGTGGGGTGAGGGGGTTTTGGTCTATTTTTTTAACTTTTTGGTCACTTTCAGGGGTGTGAGAGGGTTGTCCAGTGGTGTGGGAGTGGTGTCCAGGGGATGGGGGGTATATAGGAGTGTGGGGGGTGTTATCCAAGGGTGTGGGGGGCTGTTTATTGGGTGGTTGGAATGTCCAGGGGTGTGGGGGGCTATCTAGGGGTGGGGGGCTGTCCACGAGTGTGGGGGTGTCCAGGGGTGTGGTGGTGTGGGGGGGGGGGGGTTCTGGTTTGTTTTTGGTAAGTTTTTTCTCTGTTTCAGGTGATTTGGTGGGGGCATAGAAGTGGTTCAGGTATATTTAAAAAAAATTTACGTCGGTTATTTCATAACCGATGTAAAAAATGCATTGGTATTTGTGATAACATCGGTTATTTGGAAACCGACCTAATAACTTCATGGGAAATGGTTTTTACGTCGGTTATTTCATAACTGACCTAATATATTCAAATGGATAGTCTTTTATGTCAGTTATAAAATAACCAACATCGTAGATATGTTTTTACATCAGTTATTATATAACTGATGTTGAAAACCTCTTGGCAGAAATGTTTATCTTGTCGGTTATAAAAATAACTGATGTGATAAATGCTTCGGAAGAGTGCGTTATGATGTCGGTTATATAATAACCAATGTTAAAGGATATATATCACATCGTTCATTAAATAAACGATGTAATAGAGTACTCCTACGAAGTGTTTTCCATGTCTGGTTTTTATCAACCGACATGAAAAACGCTTCGGATTTGGTTTTTTATGTCAGTTGTAAAATAACCGACATAAAAAACTCTACTTATAACGTCTCCTGTAATAATGTCAGTTAATAGCCGATGTTAAAAATAAAAAATAACCATCGTAAAAAACGTTTTATGCACTAGTGTATCCAATGCTGGATCCAAGGAGTGTATTTGAGGTATCCTGTAATAAGAAAGGGATCCAACGGTTGTATACCAGGAATCCAAGGAATAGAAAAGAACCGGAGTCTAGGTGGTTATCAACCTTATCAGATTGTATCCTTAAATCAGAATGGTGTTCCTGAGACCCAAGTTATTCTCTTCTCAGAATACAAGGTGAGATCAAGTTAGTCCATTCTTATTTAATATTGTAATCATGTAATAATCCATTAGTGTGGATAGGTCAAGTAGAGTTGAAACCATTTGTCCAAGCCTTGTCTTCCATTAGTGTGGATAGGAAAAGTAGCATTGCAACCATTTAATAAAGTCTTTTTTAGTCATTAAGGATTGTTAAATTATTGAGGTTCACTTCACTACCATCCATCAACATGGAAAGGGGTGTGTCAGACATGTAACCTTCAATCAATATCTTTTTATAAGGCCAAGTTATATACTTAGTATACTTTCGATTTTAAATTTCATATTTCACATTTAATAAAAATTTGTTATCACTTAAATTAGGTGGGTAAAGTGGTGAGTATACATGGTACATTCCATTATGTAATTATCAATAAAAACAAGCTCTTTATTATAAGGAATCCCACCTTTATAAAGGTCAAGAAAAGACACACCCGAATGGTGGCTCATACATGCCGAAACACTAAAACCCAATTATGGAATAACCTTCGACATTAGGAATATTGAGTTGTGAGTATAACCACTAAAAAATAATCACATATTTTTAAATAGCACAATCATACTATTCTAATGAGTATAATCATGACATGTTAATTTAAGAAACAGTTTCCAATGAAATCGGTGGGCCCCACACGAACATTCCAAATGCAATAAACTTTAGGGATGAGTTATAGACCACACATCTTAGGGTTGTACGAGGCTTCTCCTCCTATTTAGGCCCTTATTTTTCCTCAAATTTGAGTATATCTAAGAAAAGGTGAAGAACACTCACATGGCGATAACTAGGTCGAGACTGAAAGAGAAGAAGTATGTCAAAAGAGAAATCAAGTACTTACCGTAGCACATCCAACATGATGAACACAAGGTATATCAGAATCCGGAATGCTCCAAAATGGGAGAGAACTTGGTCAATCTCGCATAATCACTGATTAGGGAGGAAGGGGAGGATTAATAGATCATTAAGGTCTTTTTGGAAATTTTACACATGTTTTTAGGCTGCACAAGGTTTGTCTGCATGGTTTGTCAAACCGTGCACAAACCATGAGATATGGTTCTACCTAAACCTAGGAAAAATGGGGGTTCACATGGTTAGGATGCATGGCTGTGCGAAAACCATGCTATATGTCACTGTCCAAAAAAACACAAACTGTATGGTTAGGTAAATCGTGTGCAAACCTTGTGAAAACAATTTGACTTGAACTATTTTCCTAAAAAGAGGTGTTCCAAGATCCCAAAAGACCCGAAAACCCTCACAAGATTTGATAACTCTTTAGGAATCTATTGGAGGTCCAAATTAAAGATTCAGATTGAAAACTAAGGATCCAAACCTGAATGAAAAACCAGGTTCTTTCAATTTTACTTTAAATAGACAGAGGTAAATATTCATCTTCTAACTCCATTATTCTTTCTTATTCATATCTTTTAATACTTAGTTTTTTAGGGTATGGTTTATGTCATATTTCACCCAGACTTGGTGAAATTGTACCATTATTATTGGGATTCATAGATTGGTTTCATAAATTTTATTTTTATAACATCGTTCCCTAGACCACAATAACAAAGTAATGCCTAGATTAGAAGATTAGTCACTACGACCCCAAACGGTCCTCCCCGTATTCCAAAGGCCGTCCATCACCAAATAGGTTGATGTTTACAAGATTTATTTATCCATTGACATGTTAGAAATATTGTGTCACATGGAATCATATTTTTTGTTTTAATCATTATGTTAGATGATTCAATTCTTTCTTATTTATTAAAGTTATCATTGATGAAATCATTACATTTTCACCATTACCTCATAGAATGTGGTGCAATGAAATTAAACTTCCACATTCTCATCTTTAACCGAGATTTCATGTGATCTTATTCTTTCTTATCTTTTGATATCTTTACCCCCAAAAAACATACCAATTGTATAGTATATGTTTACTAGCATGATTATTATTTATCATGGTTGATTCTCTACATAAATATTCCCACAACACTATTTCTTATATATTATATGTTAATACTATTCTATTTTTTCTTGGATTCAGGTATGAGAAAACATGACCAATATGTATCATGATCAGATTTGGGTGTTATATTTAAAAATATAGATGTTCAAAAATCATCCCCAAGCTAATGATGAGCTCATGGAATTTACAGATCTATCCTATAGTGATAAAATCGAATTTTTAACCACTGATTATTCTTTGGTGGTTCATCATTATTGGATTTAAAATTCTCAAAAATGATAATTTAGTTACCATCATTGAAGAAACTATGTGATGACATGGGCCTAATGATATTCTTCCCACTAGGAAAATTTTAAATGTTACATCTTCCACTTTACCTCTAGTTATCAAGAATAATATTTTTTTTCTAAAAAAATAAGTAATTTCATAACATTAAAAATAAACCTCTAAACATGTCATATTGAGTTGATGTTCTTCAACATGTTCAATTTACTACTTTTATAAATAGAACTGAAAGAAAACATAATGGAGACATGGTATCTACTAACTATACTAATCCAAGGTTCATCTCCATTCCACATGTCCAACATTCAGAAACCCCTGTTTCATCTCCTCCCGACTTCCACATATTTTTTTGTCAATATTTCATCATCTAAAATTTCTGACATGGTTGATATATATTTCCTCCACTGCATCAGTGCATTCTCCATTTTAGGTATGTCATACTGATATGATTCAGTACACATTTTTTGTAGTTTCAATCATGTAGATTTCCTATTATTTTCATTGTTTTTTTATAAATTCATTTGATTACATGCATATTGGACTCACTGACATTGGTTATGTTAAATAATCATCCACTCAGGTATGTAACTTTACTTTTGATTGATGGTTATTTTTATTTAAATATTATAATAGAAAAATATGCATTTTTGTGCTTATTTCTATTTTTTCTATAACTAAAACATATAATTCATATTTTTTAATTGTCTATCAATTGAAATTATTTATAAATTTCTTATACATACATGTTTGGAGATTTCTTATATTGTAGTGTTTTCATATTGAATCTCTCTTAAAAGGATTTCATACTTAATTATTTCACTCATTCACAGTTTCAACTACATGATTCTTCTTTATGGGTTCTCCTTTGAAGAGGTTTTTTTAGAAATTCAATGTATACAGGGATATTCCAAGGTTGAAATGATATCCTTAGAGAAGTAGGTCTATAGATATCCCCTCCTTTATGTTGTTTATTTTTCTTTATGGTTTATTGATAGTGAAATATATATGTATTATTTCAGGTTCTCTTTTATAGAAAATTTTCCCTTAAATATGCCAATCTACTTGACTCTTCATATGACCAAGACGCTAACAAAGAGAGGTTATAATATAAGAATGAGTTGAAGAAAAAGAGTGGCCATGTTGGTCTTCTAGATTATTTAGAGCTCAGTAAGGATAACTATTCTCTTTAACTGATTGGTATGTGATCTAAAAGTTATATAAATATCAAGAGTTAACTGACTGATATAGATGTTTTATATTTTATTTGTGGTTTGTGTCTTTCTTTTCTCTAAATAATTAATTCTCTAATTATTTAATGATATATCTTTAGGAATCTATCTTTCTGCTTCTTTACTATTCATGAGCATGTTCCTTAGAAGATAGATTCTCAATATAACTGTTTGATGGTCTCCTATGGAAACATGAAAAGATTACATGGATGAAAGATTCTAAAAAAATTCCTTCCTTTCATGGTTTTTAATTGTTACAAAAAACCATATTTAGATGTTTTAATGTTTTTTTTTATTTCGGGTTTCAATCTGTGTAAAATCAAAGGAGATGGTTACAACTTCCTCGTGGGTTGGGTTTGGATTTTTTATAGGTGTTTCCTCAATGTTTTTTATTATTCAAATTGTACATTAATCATCTCTTTATCTTTTTTCTTTTACTTTATTTTCATTTTGATGAATTATCTTTTTCCACTGATGAACTCTCTATCACCTATAGATCATTAAACTCTTCCTTTATTGAAACACCTACAAGATATTACCAAAAATTTAAACGCCACCACATAGTTAATTATCACAACTATAGATTACATTTATGAAAATTTATTCCTTTATTGTCTTCAATCAGGGATTGAATATCTGAATTCTATTATTTTTTTTAATATATCATTGTAAATTTTCAATAAAATATATTTCGGAATCTATATTGACAATATCCAAAAATTCATGATCATTGAGTAAATATGGGTTCAAACAAATCCTAGAGGTGTATAGAGGATGGTGTCAGGGATTGCTTCACCATAGAGGCGTCTTCTCTGTTTATCCACACATTTTTAGTTTTCTTATGATTAGGTGTGAGTTTTGATTGATGAAGTTAACATAATTATAATAAAAAATGATTTTTGTTTTTTTTTTGTCTTTTTAATTGAAAATATGTTTGTATTTTTTTATAAATAGTTGCAATGTTACATATTTTTGTATTAATGAAGTTGTTATTTATAGATAACAAAACATGTGTTCTGTTAGAGTTGGTTTAGTTGATCTATAAAACATGTATTCTATTTTTATTTTGTTATTTAAAACTGAAAATTCAATTGTTACTATTTAATAGTAGTTAATTTTCTTATAATGAAGTAGTTTTTCATATGGGATGACTCTTAAGGATATTCACATGGATAACTTCATCATATCTTTGGGTGTTCGTGATCTTATTTCAGATGGTTATATTACAGTTTGTAAAATTCCTTCTTATTTCTATTCAATTTTATTTTCCTGAATCATCATACAAAAGAATGTTTCAATGTTTTCATTAATTAAAGGTGTTTTCCTTAGTACAAATTATGTTTATCAGATTATTTTATTTGAAACATAATGATATTATATGAATGATTATATAAACATTGAATGTTTTCATTAATTAAATGTGTTCCCATTTGTATACTTTATGTTTATCAACATTATTCGCTCCTTCCATTGATTTAGGTGAATAAAAAAAATGAATATTTCAACGATCATGATGATGGTGGTGGTGGCAGTGTTTTGAGAGGAGTTGATAGTGATGTTGGTGTTTCTAAAGGAGATAGTGAGGGTCATTATGGTTCTAGTGATGCTGATATTGAGGTACATTTTAGATGTAAATTTTATTCTTGTTTTATAAATTTAATTTTCTCAAATAGTTCATTTTATTATCATGATATTGATATTAAAATTTTATATTGTTTATATTTGATAGAGTTTTAATTATTATGATATATATGGTATTATGTTTGAGTTTAGTTTTATTTGTAAGGTGGTGTTTTTTTTTCACTCATATCTAAAGAATGTGAGTACTGCTATAAGGTGAATCTTTTATAGAATCATTTTGTGATTAAGTATATATGGGTATGAAACAATTTACATAGTTATAAACTGTGGTTTTAGGGTCTATTTTCCATGGTTTTTAAAGTGTTATTAGGGACCAAGAAAAATGGTTTAACCATGGGTGTAGTTAAAAATTACCATTGTTAAGATCATGGATTTATCCTATAATTTCCATGGGATTAACCATGGTACTATAATCGAATTTCCAAGGTTAACCCATGTCCATACATGTACTACATTCATAGTTCAAAACATTTCTACAAATAGAATAATTACATGTATTGAAAAACAGAAGTTGAAAACCCCTACTGCAATAGATTTAGTGCAGACCTGGTCATGGGGGGCTAGTAGGGTGAGGGGGGAGGGGTGTGTATAGGGGGGTGTAGTGGGGAGAGGGCAGTGGGGTGTGTGTAGGGTTTGGGGGGGGGGATTGTTTTTACATGTATTCAGGGGATTGGGGCTG
Organism: Viscum album; assembly: GCA_963277665.1. Classification (NCBI taxonomy): domain Eukaryota; kingdom Viridiplantae; phylum Streptophyta; class Magnoliopsida; order Santalales; family Viscaceae; genus Viscum; species Viscum album. The sequence goes on from OY728152.1 coordinate 1,400,695,653, forward strand.
GTGATCGGGAATAGGGAAGGGTGTGTGCAGGGTGAGGGGGGAGGGGGTGTGCAGTGGGGAGGGGGAAGTGGGGGGTGTGTAGGTGAGGGGGTGTGTAGTGGGGGGGACTGTTCGGGGGGGGGGGGATGTGTAGGGTTTATATGATCTAGATGTGGCTATTTACTGCTCAAGGAAATTTTTGTAGGTTCTATGGTGGAAATGACCTCTAGATTTCACTATGGGTGATTGGGTATTCAAATGGTTATCAACTTGTTTAGGGAAAAGGAACATTTGGAAACATGAGAATTTTATGCCATGATTTTTTGGTATATTAAATATTTGTGGACAAGATCACAATCATGCCTTACAGTTTACCTCCTATATAACATTAGGTGATGAAAATTGTATTTCATGTATCATAGCTCTTGAAGTATGATCCAGATCATCCTTATGTGATTGAAAATGATGATAGTGAGTAGATGGTGGACACATCATTTGAGTAATGTCTAGTTTATTTCACGGATTGGACAAGGAAGGTGCTATGTGGGAAGACTGTGCCTCTAGCTCACGTGTTGTCGCATCATTGGAATATCAAGGTGGAGAACTGGGAATATGGGTTAGATATATGAGATTAGTAGATGAATTTGTTCTTAATGGAGCTCTAGAGACACTTATCCAGGATGATAATACATTAAGGGTGTGTGATGGGTGAGGGGATAGGGGTGTGTATAAGGGGGGGGGGGGGTGTAGGGTGAGGGGGGAGGGGGTGTGTAGTGGGGGGTGGGCAGTGGTGGGTGGGAACAGGGGTGTGTGTATGGTGGGGTGTGGTTGGGTGGGTGGGTTTGGGGGGGGGGGGGTGTTTTTACAAGTATTCAGGGAGGCTGGTGGTAGGAAAGATGGAAGGGAAGGGGGTGGGCTTCTAGGGAAGAGGGGAGGGGGGGGGGGTTACAAGTATCCAGGGTGGTGGGTGGTGCAATGTGTAGGGGGAAGTGGGGGTGTGCAGGGTGAGGGGTGTGTGTAGTAGGGAGGGGGTTGTCCAAGAGGGGGAGGGGGGTTAGTCTTGGAGGGGTTATGTAGGGTACATGGGTAGGGGGTTGCAGTGGTTTTGCAAGGGGTGGATGAAGGGGGGTGGATACAGGGGGTGTGCAATGTGTAGGAGGCAGGGGGTGCAGGGGGGTGTGTAGGGGGCAGGGGGTGGGGGAGTGTGTAGGGGGTGGGAGGGGATGTCTAAGAGGGGGAGGTGGTATCCAGGAGGGAGGGTGTCTATTCTAGGAGGGGGTGTGTAGGGTACTTGGGCAGGGGGGGGGGTTGCAATGGTTGTGCAGGGGGTGGATGCATGGGGTGTGTAGGGAGCATGAGGTAGGGCATGGTAGGGGCAGGGGGTGGAGGAGTGTGTAGGGGGAAGGAAGTGTACAGTGGAGGGGGTGGATGGGGTGTGCATGGGTTGTACATGTGTGTTGATGGGGAAGGTATCTACTTTAATAATTATTAGGGATTTAACCTAGATAAGATCAGAAAATTATATCATTGATTCTCCATAAAACTTATAGCAACATTGACTCGATGACCATTATTTGTAGCCTAACCCCAATGAATGTGTTGATTATATAATACGAGAGGAAACAGAAAGGCAACACAGAAAACATTCCTTCAGTAGATAACATACATACTTTCATATTTATTCTTATCACATTTCTATCATTTGAACTTTCAATTCAGATATTTCATTATTTATTAGTATGTACTGTTAATTTAAAACATTATTGTATCAGCAGATATACATGTTGGCAGATTTTGTAGGTAGTGAACTCCTTGATTATTACCAATTATTCTCAAATAAAATTCTAGGTAAAGCATGAGCTGTATTTTCTTGAACTATTTTTAGTTTGGTATTCATGATTTTTACATCCATAGGTCAAACATAATTATTAATGTCTACACAAAATGTATAAAAACACATATAAGGATCAAATGGACCCTTTTTGACTGCACGTGTTCTACTTTTTTCTTTGGGATTTTATAAAGTAGAGGTAGATTATCTGGAATTTTTTGTTTTGATTTTGCTTCAATAAGATTTAGTACTTTGTTTATATTTTCTACGAGGGTGCAAGGTGGGTCAACAGGGATGGTTCAAGGAAAGGGGGGTCTGTCCAAAGGGGGAAGGTGGGTCCATAGGGGGGGTGTTGTCTAGTGGGGGTGCAATGTGGGTTAGCAGGGGGGCGTACAGGGGGTACAAGGCAAAGGGGGGGGGGTGTCCAGGGGGTACAAGGCAAAGAGGGGGGGGGGGGGGGTGTACAAGGTGTGAAATGTAAGGAGTGGGGAGGGAAGGTGGTTTGTGGGGGGGGGGGGGGTCTGTCTAGGGTGGGTCAGCTGGAGGTGGTGTCTAGGGGGTGCAAGGCAAGGAGGGGGGGGGGTGTCCAGGGGTGAAAGGCGGGTCAATAGGGGGGCTGCAAAGAATGGAAGGGGGGGGGGTGTTCAGGGGGGTGTAGGGTGGGTCAGTCAGGGGGGCGGTCCAGGATGGGTCAGTAGGGGGGGATATCTAGGTGGTTCAAGGTAAGAAAGGGGAGGTTGTCCAGGGGGGTGAAAGGAAAACGGGGGGGGGGGATCCAGGGTTGCAAGGCAGGGGGCAGTCCAGGGGGTTTGTTCAGGGAGGGTGCAAGGGGGGTGTGCTGTGGGCTCTGTCCCAGGGGGGAGAGTGGTGGGGGGGGGGGGATTTGCAGCGGGGAAGCAGGCGCTACAGGGGAAACAGTGTGGGGATACTGTGGGGGGGGGGTGGGTAGGGGTGGGGGTGTTTTTTTATGAAATGGGAGAGGCCTTAGCCACAATTTTAAACCTTGGATATAGGCCCTGTGTGGATTAATATTCTGATACTATTTCAAACTATGTCTATAGGCTTTAGGCACGGTTTGTAACCTTAGATATAGGCATTTATGCCCAGATTGAAATATGGCGATAGGTCTTTCCCTCTAGCCACACCAATTCCAGCCATGGTCCATTGAACCATGTCTATAACCTAGATCCATAGTTTTTTGGGTTTATAATGATAGTTTTAAACTATGGCTATAACCTAAATTTCCAAAAGTGAATGTTGAAGTTACTATGTCAGTCTAGTGATAAAATTTTAAAATTCATATTTTTTACTCTTTCATTGAAAGAGTAACCTCAAGTTATTGTTTATCCTATTAGGTCAGATATGTAAATGAATTTTTTTTGGGGGTGAATAAACCAAATTAAAATTTTAAATAATTGGATTAATAATCAATTTTATTTAAAAGAGCTAGTTTTTAGAAAAAAATGGACATAATGAATTTTTAAAGAAGTTCAGTCATTAGTGGACCTACTCCACTCTTACACCTTACTACACTATAAGAGATAAATGGTGTGCTATAATGATTTTTAAAGGGGAATCAAAAAATCATTACAATAATTCTTTTCTATAAAATGTTGGGATAACCATACTCACACATTTATTTTTTTTATGAGGATTCACAACCCAATTACAAAAATAAATTTAGACAATGTGAGCCATAATGAGAATGGTCCTCACATTACAATATTAAAGTCACAACTCAAAGAAATAACAAATTATTTTCAATGGAAACACATAAAAAAATGTGAGAGAACATGTGTGAGATATACGAAAAAAATTTATAGACATAACAAACCCATATTAAATAGATAGAAAATGAAAAAGATAAAAAATCATGGGTTATTGAGTAATGGATCAATTCATCTCATAAATGAAGAAGTAGTAAAAGAAGATTTTGATCAACACTTGAGAGATCAACCAAAAGATAAAAGAATGATTTCATATGACTTCATATAATTATACAACACCTTGAAAATTCACAGATTTGTTCCCTAGGAAATGATATTGTGTCAAAGTTACTAATTGATCATATTCTACGACTATTGGGACTACCATTAAATAGTGAATGAAAAATACTAACAAACATCTCCATGGGTAAAATAATTAAAAATGACATTAAAAATTACATAATTATCATAAAGAATTATTAATAAAGAAATTCATTTCCAGAATTATCTTCTATAATAATATCACTTTCAAATTTTAATGTTGTTCATTCAAAAAAATTAAATAAATTTAAATCAATACCCAAAAAATATGTTGAAGAATATTTGAAATAATCCATTTAAAATATCTCCAAAATAAATGGTCAAATATATCCTTTAAAATAATATTAGATAATTATATTCAACATTTGAAGATATACTTCAAATTCAGGAAACAACATTAAGTATAGTAAAAAAAATTAAAAGTGATATAAAATAACTCAATTAAAAGTAAATAAAAATTTGGAAATCAGTCAACACATAAAATATTCAAGAAAAAAAAATTTTAAGTTTAAAAATAATTAGTGATAATATTCTAATAAAAACAAAAAACAAAATAATTTTTTAACATAAAAAGATTATAACACTCAAAAATAAAATTTAAAGGTCTCAAATAATTAATATAAATTTTTAAGAAAAATAATTTTTTTATAAAAATTAATAAAACTTATAGTAAAATAAAAACAAAAGAACCTACAGACTAGTACGAGTGTAAATACATAGTTGATGCAATGAAAGTACAATGTAGTTCAGGGTTGAATGTCAAGGTCACATATCTCTATAATAGTCTAGAGTTATAGTCCAGTCCTCATGATCACAACCCATAGAAGCACATGGCTCATAGTCATAGGTGTTCATGTCTGATAGTCGAAGAATAAAACTGATGGTCTAAGAAAATCATGTGGGCTTTGAAAACCACAGTGTGGGGGGTACTATACACAGTCAAAGAAATGAGACTCTATTCTTACTAATTCTGATTTACAACATGTGGTTTCTAGAGATTCTTCATGGAAGTTCTGAACTGCATGACATGGCAGGGTTTCATGGATAAACACTTCATGGTAGTTCGATGTTCACTTCTCTTGATCAGATAAAATCATAGAAGCGATAATAGTAGTTTGTAAATTACCATATATTGACGCAAAGGCAACACCAACTTTTATCAACACTAAGAAAAATGTGCGGATAAGAGGGGGACTTTATCAGCACTAGTTAAAAGTAATGATAAATTCCATGTTTATTAGTGTTAAAACAAGCGTTGATAAAGGTGTACCCTTTATCTGCATTTTTAGAGTTGATAAAAGTTTTTAACAAAAAATATTATTAATTTATTTACTATTATTTTGTTTATATTCATAAATATTGTTTATTTATATAAATTAATTGAAAAATGCATGTTTATAATTAGTATAAATATAATATATTATAATATATATTTTTTCATAATTAAATATATATATATATATATATATAATGTTTTTAAAAAAGTATTTATAAGTTTATAAATAAATAGATATATATTTAAATAATTATAAAATTATAATAATTTTTTTAAATGATTAATATATGTATTATATTTATAATTATAGATAAATAATTTTTAAATATATTTATTTATAATTATAAATATAAATAAATAAATAAATAAATATATATATATTTAAATAAATATGTCTTTAATGAAGGTATAAATAAATAAATAAATAAATAAATAAATAAATATATCATGAGAAAATGATGATATTTATTTTCTTTATTTATTTTTATATATTGACGTGTGAGTATAATAGATCCTATATGTTCATAAAATTTATTTGTGGATGCGATTTTGAGTTATTTTTTAAATATCAAGATTACATATTTATTATGATGATGAAAATATGAATATGTTATGTATTCACCATTATAAATGTTCATTTATATGTTGATGCCCAAATGATTCATTCATGTTATACCCATGAACTTATGATGTTCTCATAAATATTTATAAAATTTCAATAAAAATATTTAAATAATCAAAATATTTATTAACTTTATAATTATAAATTGTTAATTATATAGAAATAATTTCAAAATTTATTTATTTATAATAATTACTATAAATATATTTATATATATATATTTAAATAATCATAAAATTACAATAAATACATTTATTACAATTTTATAAATATATATAGTAATACATTAATATACGAAAGAGGTATGGCCCGAAGTTTAAGCTCTTGACCATTTATTAAATTAAATAAAAAAAAGAGAACATAAGAAAAGAAGGATGTGGTCAACCATAGGGATAAACCATCATCCATAGAATGAAACAACTTGTCAAAAGTAACCACAATTATGATTAGAGTCATGACCTGGATCTCCAACATCATCAGCAAACTCTAACTCTGACAGGGAGTTATTTTGATTGAAGAGTGCAATATACTTCTCCAGGATATTCTCCTAATCCAGGGTGAGATGAGTGCTGGGAGATGTACTTCGGCCACACCCTCGTGCTAGAATCTAGTCCTCCTGACCACGTCCTCGACCATAATTTTTTTAATGATGACCTCACCTCCACGTCATAGGTTTTTTCCAAGACTTTTCCGACTCTTCCATCCGCAAATCAGGAATACATTCCTCCAAGAGAGGATTCTCATTAACAATAGTTTCTTCCAAGACATAATCAAGAAGATAAAAAGTATTTTAAGTGATAAAATGCACCTCATAGGAAGCATTATTCACCAAAATCTTCTTATAAGAAATCGGGGAAAACTTATCCTTACCCTTCCTGTTAGGGACAAAATATTTTTCTTAGATCAATTCTATATCCACTTCATTTTGGATAAAATTTTAAAGATAGTCTAAATCATTAGAATAATAGGAGGTTTACACTATAACAACAAAAACCCCATCATCAGGCTTCTTCTCAATTTCATTCATCGCCATCTCTGCCCATGAAACCATGGAACCATAAAAAGGGGAATCTCCAGTAGCCTGCATGACCACATCTACAAAAGAGGGATTCCCTACAATAGTGGCATGATCATCCTCATAACCAGTAGAATTAGGATTCACCATAGGATGAAGGTTGGATTTGACAATTGTATCCACCCCGCCTCTGCATTAGAGATTGATTTATTTTTTAAAAACTCAACAGAGTGCCCTTTCATCCCACAAAAGCTACAAATATCCTTCTATGAAACTTATCATGACTATGTCCAATGTTTTTATATCCTTTAAAAATGTCAAGATATTTTTCATATTCAACCAATAAATCAAATCTATTACCATCCACCATTAACACAATGGAATTAACCTAACGGGAATTGAGATCGGCTTCAACATGTTGCCTATCAAAGTGACGATACCTTGCTTTCTCCGTTTCATTATCCATTCCAGTGGAACTCCCACAACCAATGCAATTTCTCATAGTATTTGATGATGCCCTAGGAAATAGCTTAGACCAAAAACACGTATCCAAATTTGGGTGATTGAGTATTTAACATTTAAGGGATCAAAATATGGATCCCAATCTTGATGTCTAAGGATCCCAGGGTTTTGATTAATTAAGCCATATCTCCAAGACTTGGATTTCAGAAGATCCAATCCAAAGAAAATGTGAAAGTAGCCTCTTCCCATAGAGGTCATTTCCCCTTCATCAAAGCCCCAACATTCAAGAAGCTTCTTCCTAAGCACAAAAAAATTCAAAAAAATATTTCCTAATAAAGAAAGATGAGAAATAATTGAATTCTTACGTTCATTGATCCACTCTGATAAAATACCAGATATAGCTTCATCAAATTTTGTATCTTATTTTCTCATGATCTTCTGAGTTAAGATCTTCATGTGACCATGAATCCCATCAAATCCCTTTTTGGGCGAAGCCATAGGGCCGAACAAAATTTCATGAGCACAATTGGATACACCCATAGGAACCTTTACTGAAGTGTTATCTTTGAAAACCAACATGGGGGTTTCCACCTAAACAGTTACCTTGTAATTTGTCGAGACATAGGAGGCTTACAGATGCAGTGCTACCAGAATCTCCTTCGATTTGAGAAGATCATCAACCGACTTCAAAGGGGGTGATGCATTGCCTATCAATCCAGCCTCTAGATTCCTAAGATGGGATGAGTCAAAACCCCCCTTGAAAGCATCAAATCGATTGGAAGAGAGAAAGGAAAAAACAACCAAATCTGTCAGACCCTCTTCATATCAACAAGAAGGGAACCGATGTTGGGAAAACCAAATCTAGGAACACCCTCCCTTGAAAATAAGAAATATATATTTATAATAATTATAATTTTATAAATATATGTAATTATATTTATAAATACATACAAATTTTTATACATATATACAAATATTTATAATTATAATTATAATTATAAATAATATATAAATTTGTAAATAATTATAAAATTTTAATAAATATATTTATTATATTTATAATTATAATTATATATAAATATTTATATATTTATAGTCATAAATATATATAAATATATATATATTAATATATTTATAAAATTATAATAAATTTATTAATTATATATAATTATTATTATCTCATAATTATTTAAATAAATATATATTTATTTATTGTTATAAGTGTATATAAATATTTATTTATTTAAATATTTATGTAATTATAATAAATATATATAATTAAATTTATAATTTATAGATCTATTATAATTTTTCAAATATATATATGTTTACATATATTAATGAATATATATATATTTATAATTATATATATATACTTATGTATATGATTCAAGTTATACCCATGATCCTATTATGTTCTCATAAATATATATAAAATTATAATTAATATATTTAAATATTTAATATATTTATTATATATATAATTATACATTTTTAATTATATATAAATACTTTTGAAATATATTTACTTATAATTATTACAATATATATATTTAAATAATTATATAATTACAATAATTATATCTACTATAATTTTATAAATACATATATTTATATAAATTAATGAATATATATATATATTTATAATTACATACAGATATTTATAAATTTAATTATGTGTACTTATCATTATAAATAAATATAGATAAATATATTGATATATATATTTAAATAATTATAAAATTATAATAAATATATTTATTATATATATATATATTTCAATAATTATAACTTTATAATAAATATATTAATTATATATATTTATATAATTTTATATATATTATATTTTTTATTAAAATTTTATAATTATTCAAATAAAATATATTTATTCATAATTATAACTCTCTCTATATATAAATATATATTTTTATTTATAAAAAATATTAGTATTATATTTATAATTATATTTATATAATAAATACATTTATTATATATAATTGAAAATTTATTAAATATGTTTTCTTAATTTTGAAATTATTTAAATAAATATATATGTATTAACATTAGATATTTATCAGTGCTTTTTTGGCATTAATAAAGATATATCTTTACCAGCACAAAAAAAGTGCTCATAAATTTTGTCTTTAGCAGTGCTACAATTTTAGCATTGATAAAGACACCATTCATTAGTGCTTTTTTGGTACAGATAAAGGTCTATCTTTATCATTGTTTCCCAACAAGCACTAATAAAAGGATTTCATTTTATAATAAAGGAAACCCTATCGTCCCCCTACCACTACTCGTGCTCAAGCTCTCGTGGAACCAGACCTCTTCCACTGCTTCCTCCTGCCACCACAGCTTTCTACATCCATTGACTCAACTTCCTATGGTGTTGCTGCTACTGCCGATGACACATACACCGCTGGCACAGTCGCACCGACCAGTCTTTACCACTGCCCTCTGCAGCCTCCACTGCCGTCGACCCTTACTCCTCCACTGCAAGACCCGACAGTGGCCGCCAAACTGCAAAATCTAAGGTACGTTCTTATTTGCACCTTCTTTACATATCTAACATAATTGATTTCTTCTTTGATGTTTCTTCAAAGAGATATGAGATAATGTTAAGATGTTGATGTTTTTTAGCCTTCTTTCTCATCTTTATTTTCTTCATGTTTACATCTTCATGTGTTTTTTTCTTGATCTATTTTTTTATTTATATATCTTGTAATGTTTTTCATTTGAGAATTAATAAAAAATAGAGTTTGTGTGGTGTTTTTGTCTTGCACATAGGAACAAATGGTCCGAGTCATGTTAAATCCTTATATTATTTAAAAGCTTTTGTTTTGTTTCCTTCCATTTGGTATTGTTTCTTCTTTCTTCGTTCCTATATCCTCTCGATTCACCAATATTTCATTCCTTTATAACTATGCGAGTTATCATCTAACAATATTCTTCTATTTTAAACGCCATTTGGAAACAAATTTTATATTCAGGGTTACTTGAAATTTCTTTGGGACATATCCATCAACATAGTCCCAACATGAACATATTATTCATGATCAATACAATATGTATAGGTTAGGATTCAATATAAATATGCGACATAGTTCTACTTCAAGACAAGTATTGTGGGATTAAATTAATTACTTTATAAATATGACTTCATATTTTACTATGTTTTCATTCTATGTGCGGGGAAACTTACTATTTCTAAAAGTAACTACCATATTCAATTTTCAAGAATATCTTAAGTATTTAAAGATATCTTATAAGAATTAACAAATAAATATTCTTTTTAAAAATAAAACAATTTTAATAAAAAAGATTTTTGACTTTTAAAAAATAATATAAGAGTTAAAAAAATATCAGCAGTCTTTATAAAAAAAACCTATTTTTTTAAACAAAATTTACTTATTTATAAAGAAAAACATAATAATTTTAAAAACAAAATGTAATTCTTTGAAACATTTTCAATCTTCTGAATTAGACTATACAAAGAATATACCTAGTATTTTTAGATAAAAACGATAAAAAATTATTAGCAAAATTAAAATTTAAATATAAAATATCTATATTTATTTATAATTATAATTATAAATTTAGAAATTCATTTTTCTTATAAATATCTATATTATATTTATAATTATATAAATATAAATATATATAATGAATGGTTTAAAATCTTTGACGACATCCTACTAGGCTCTCTGGTCACACCATGTATATCCTCATTGCGGAATATATAGACTAATATGTCTTTGATATAGGTATAAGAAGAGGGTAAAACTTTTATAGTGGTGTTCCATAATTACTTGCTAAAGATATAGTGATAATGAGATGTAGAGTTCACCATTGGGCATAAAGAGACAATATTCATTTAGTGTTATTTTAAGATATTTATTATAAAGTGACTCTCTTTCAAGTAATTTTTTGGGTTTACCTTTATATATTGGATCATGTGTATACCTTTTATAATTTTATATATTATAAAATGTTAGTTATTTTTTATTCATGTAACTTCTATAAAGTGCCTCTCTTGGGATTTATGTTTTTTTGAAAATTCCAATGTGGATTTTTTAAAACAATTCAAGAGTTTTGAAATGTTTCTTAAAAAAAATACATGTTTTCAACATACCATTTTTGGTTTTAAATTACATTAAAATTATTAAACACAATTAATGGACTTACGTTTCATGCCAAGTGTTTTTCAACTCACACGATTGGATTTCATAATGGGATGTGACTGTTTTGAAAGTGTATTTATTACTTGTTTCTTTTTAACAAGGGGTCTGTGATGTTTTAAATGAAAATTTGTATAATATAAATGGTTTTCACTCATTTTAAATGATTAAGATTATTGGGTCATGATGTTTCCTTGAATGATTTAAAAAAAAGAAATTGTAGTTTTGTGAAAGAGTTCTTGGAATAGATTGGTTTATTTTCAAAAGGGTGTGTTATTTTAAAGATGAATTTGTATAAATGTTTGACTTTTTAATGCAATTTCAAGTGTGATATTATAAATAATTTTTAAAGGAAATCTGAAATATAGTTTTCCACAATATTTTAATTTTATATTTTATATAATTAGGAAAACCATTACGTGTAATAGTGAAGACAAGTAGATTGATAATGACACCATATAAAGGGAATGTCACTAACTCTACCCAACCCATATGACATCCATTGTGACCTTACTCTTGAAAAAGGTGAATTAATGTTTAACCCCATTGTAAATCCTAAACCTAATTTTCATCCAACATCACCTGCATGTTTTAAATTAAGGGACCCCTATATAATTACATTTTTTACTGGTTTGGTGTTAGCTTATAAGGGGATGAGTCTTAGGGAAACAAAATTCAATAATAACTATCATTAAAATGTTGAGTTTCCCTTATTTTGAAGTATTATTTTGTGTATTTATTTTATTAAATTTTAATATTATAAAATAAATTAGGATGGATGTGAATATGGAATGGAAGGATGCTAATCTTATAACAAAAGAGTATGAAGATGTAGTGAGAGAGTTCATCAAGTTTGCAAAAGATCATGTATACAACCATTATCAAATACTTTTTCTGTGTTTATTCTATTGTTATTCAAGATTAATTAGACTGGATGAGTTGGAAGATCAATTGATATATCATGGAATAAATTAAATTCATAAATTATGGAATAAACATGGAGAAAAATAGAATATATCTAGTGGATGGGATAATACTGCGTTTTTTGGATCATCTGATAGGATTACAACTGTGAAAAATGAAGAAGATTGTATCGAGGATGTGATGATAGATGTGAGTGTTGATGAAGATCATATTGAGGAAATTAAAATTACAATTTAAGATTAACTTCATGATTTCCCCAAATTGTTTTAGAAGATGAAGAGTTATGTATAGAATCCATTGTATGTTGGTTTCACTAAATATACCACATTTTCATCCATACTGAAGCTATATAATTTTAAAGCAGATAATAGATGGATTGTTTCCAGATTTACGGAACTACTATTTCTCTTGACTGACATGATCCTAGAAAATAATGATCTCTCAATCCAAAAATATGATGCAAAAAAGCTCGATGGTATGATCTCTGAAAGAATACATGCCTACCTGAATGACTGTATAGTATTTCATAAGAACAAAAAATAATTTACAGAATGAAAAACGTGTGGTGATTCTCTATATAAGAAAGATGAATCTAGAAGTGAGGAGAATAAAAAATATTGATGCGGCACACAGATACAAGAAATACAAATTGGAAACTATATCACCTGACAGACTCCCTTTAGCTGAAGGGAATTGATCATGAGTATCCTAAATTTGGGAATGAGAAGGGAAACCATCATCTCGTGTTATTTGTATATGGAGTGAATCATTTTGGCTTTCAAAGAATCACTCACATTACATGGAAGGTTATGTTGGTAAATTATAAGTTTCCATCGTGGTTATGTATAAAATGAAAATACATCATGTTGTCTATGAATATATCAATACTAAAACAACTAGGTAATGATATTGATGTGTATTTGGATGCATTTATAGAGTATTTGAAATTATTATGGGATTTAGGTGTTACGTTTTATGATGCTTATAGAAATGAAGATTTCACATTGAGATCCATATTATACAGGACGATAAATTACTTTTTTGATTATGGAAATTTGCCAAGAGATAGAATTAAAGGAACTCATGGGTGTCCGATTGAGAACAAGGTTCACAATCAATTAGGGAAAAACATTCGTCGAAAAATGTGTTCCTATAGAATCAAAGATTTTTACCCCAATGGAATAAGTATCGATCTTGGAAGAAATAATTATATGGAAGTTCACAAGAATAAACAATACCATTTCCAATAATAGGTGAACACCTATTTGAGAAAGTAAAAGATATTGAAACTACTTTTGGTAAACCATTTTTGGAAAACCATACAAAAACCAGTTGAAAAAAGAGATTAATTTTTTTGAATTACCATAGAGGAATTATCAATATATTATACATTTTCTTGATATTATGCATGTTAAAAAAATATACATGAGAGTGTCATAGACACATTGCTAAATGCACCCAATAAAACAAAGGATGAAATTAAAACTAGGTTGGACATGGTTAACAAGAGAAGACGAGAATATTTGGCACCAGTGAAGGGAAAAAATGAACTTTTCTTCCCCTATCTACTTAAACTTCTTCCAGGAAGGAGAGATATCAGTTTTGAAACTTATTTAATGACATAAATTTTCTATAGGGGTATTCATCAAATATCAAGAACATTATTTCAATGAACGATTTAAAGTTAAAGGGTATGAAATCACTTGACCTCCATGTTTTGATGTAAGATCTAATTACAGTTGCTTTACATTGCATTTTCCCCATGAATTTATATCATATATTAAACATGATCTATTTTTTCTTCAAATCTATATGCATCAAAGTTATAGATCTTTAAAGATTTCTGACTATGGAAAGATAAATTGGTGTCATATTATGTGAATTGGAAATGTATTTCCTACTATTGTTTTTGATATGATGGTTCATTTTATGATTCACATGGTGAGGGATATTTGACCATGTGGTCCTATACACTATAGATGGATGTACTCCATTGAATGATATATGATTATTTTGAAAGAGTATATCAAAAATTGAAGTTGTCCAGAAGGTTGTATTATAGATCAATATATTGTTGAAGAATCCATTGAATTTTATTCCGAACACCTGTCCTGTGTGGAAAGAAGTGGTCTTCCAAAATCTCATCACACTAGGTGGATTATGGGTGGAAGAATTTATGGAAGAGAAGTTCTCACAATCAATATTATAGATTAGGAGCAAACCTAACTTTATGTTTTTCATAATAGTTTGGATGTTTCCCCATATGTTGACATCCATAAAGAAATTATTAGGAATTTGAATCCATCAAGGATAAAATATAGATATAAAATACACATAATAAATAGTTTATAATATGGTTTCATGAAAACATTTATAATGATTCAGATGAATATATGGATTAAATTTTAGAACGACCTTGATAGTTAGCTGGAGGAACAATTATGTATTTATTATCTTACAAAATTTATTTTCTACAACAATGAACATGATGAAGATATTTCCCTGAAAAATAAAACAGTTACACTTTTTATTTATGTGATTCATGTTTCTAGTACTATGGGAAAAATTTAAATTATGTGAAAATGTCATACTTCGGAATCATCAAATAAATATGGGATTTGGATTATAAAACATTGCTAGTGCCAATTTTTTAATGGATGTGGATTTATTACAGTAGTACTGTAAAAATAGATGAATTGGGATTTGGGAAAGTTTATTTTATTAAGGAAGTGTAAATATATATTCTATTTAAAATGTAATCACAAGAAGTACAAGTATTTTATGTTCCAGATCCCAAAAACTAAGTGTTCAATTTTTATGTAATCGAAAAAACCCCCTGAATGGTCAGAAAAAAATTCAATTGAGGAGGACCTTTTTATTAGGAGGTTGCAATCATTTTATAGTGATCCCAATGTAGAATGAATTTTTTATGTTAGTAGAGACCATAATTATGGGATTTAGAAAGTTGATTAAGGGGTCAAATCCCTTTAGCGTTAAAAAACTTGTGTTCATTAATCATGTTATATAAATTTTTTATAACATAAATCATGTTACTTTATGTTATTATCCATTCACTACTGCATTTATGTACTCTAAATTAAATGTTAAAAAACTTATGAAGGTAATGAATTCTGTAAATGCCGGTGCTCCCAATCCTAATGAAGAACAATTCTATCAACCTAAAGCTACTCATAGTATAGAGTAACAACAACCTTCTACACTTGCTGGTGCATCCAATCCTAAGGAACAACAAGTTTATCAACATGTTGCTGCTCCTAGTGCAGAGGTATAATGATAATACTCAAATTCTAATGCTACTGCTCGAGAGAAACATTTTGAAAATGTTGAATCCAATGAAACAGTAGGTGAAAAAGGACAAATGAAATTAAAAAAATAGGAGCACCGTAGTTTTATGGTTTTAGAAAAATTAATTAAGGTGAAAATAAAATCCATAAAATATATGGTTGGATGGAATGCGAAGGTCCAACATTTTAATGCCAACAAGGCTATGTTCAGTAGTTACATTGAGATCATCACTCAGAAACATGTGTGGATTGATATAGATTTGTGGCACCATGTTGTGTCTGAGTTTAAGATGTTGATGTGAGAATATATTATGGTAACATTATGATATCATTTCTTTATTTTACTTAAAAATAAAATAATGAAACATTAACTTACTCTTCATCATCCCTTGAAAATTTCATTTATAGTAGATGAATCCCATAAAAAAATATGTATTAATTCTTGTTGGAATGATTCATAATGGGTATTTCACAATTCTAATAAGACATCATCTTAAAGATGCTGAAGTGAAAATAAACCTACACCCACCACTTATCTACACATACCTAATAACCAAAGAAGTGTGGGATGCATTTACTGGATGTCATGTAGATGTGTCTTTTTAGGTACATTGTGGTTAGTAGTATGTTTTTTTGATGATACTTGTATTCATCACTTTAATTTATTTTTTATTTATAAAACATCAACTAGGTGCTGAAAATAAGGAATAGGAGGCTAAACCTATGTACCCTTATCATAAAGCAATGATGTAGTACACTTCACTTGAAAAAATTAGAAACATATTTTAAATCCTTTGTAATAATTTAATGTGTTATAAAAAAACACAATAATTATATTACTCTATTTATCTATAGATTGATGAATTCAAATCAAAATCCACTTCTATCCCACATAATGTACTTTGGAAGGAGTCACATGAATATAAGTATGGGATAATAATTATTGAAAAAATAGAAAAAGTGAGGGAAACATGTGTATGTAACACCCTGACTCCAGTTACCTAGATTCAGTGCATTATTACATAACATAGGCATGATCACAAATGATCAATTCTTGAAATACCGATTAGTTTAGTAGCCTTGGAACACTATATACATTCATAAGTCTCACATTACAACATAATGTAAAAAAACTACAAAAAAATCTTATCTTCATATCCCATCATACTATCCCTGCAGGTCATTCATAAAATACTTCTTCAAATTTTGGGAAAAATAAAACATTGAAATGGGTGATCTCAGATGCCCAATAAGGATAACAATATAGCTAAAACTTTCATAAATAAACATAAACATAAACATTTAAGGCAATGAATAACTAAAACAAAAGACTTTTAAACTTAATCTTCAACATAATACGGAAAAGATAAAATGAAGTAATGAAATTTACTTATTGACATGGATATTCTAATAATCGAATAATCACATGCAATATCAATAACCACTTTCATAATGATGGAATTCATAATGCCAGACTATCATAACCACATAGCCAAGGCCTTGTGCCAAGACTACAAATAATATTTTGTCAAGGCCTTGTGCCAAAACACTAGTTTGTCTCATGATACCTACCGATGCATCAAGGAGCTATAGAGTGCTCCACCCTTCACTTATTAAGTCAAATGCATTTCTCATATAAACAGGTTTAAACATATCATAAACCATAACATAATCGCATCACATAAAACATGCATAAAGGATACATAAAATTTCCACATTTCAATCATAAGATATCAATACAACACATTGATATAATAAAAAAAATATCAAAACCATTTTCAATACCAAAATAAAAGAAAATTAAAACATGGTAGTTATTTTTGATTTAAAAAAAGTTATGGATTGTATAGGTAGCCAAAACTCAAATAATGGTCACGGCGGTGGAGAAGTCGTTGTCGCCGCATACGTAAGACAAAACATTCCTTTTGTTTTTTACTAAAAATGATTTGTATAAAAATATTACTTTTTAATAAAAGTAAAAGTCAAAGGGGGTTTATACACCGTATAATAGAAAGTTGTGTATAAAACAAAACATGCCTCAATGAAAGTAGATTGAGACGAATTCCCATACCTTGTGTCTGACTTGACTCGATCGTTCTTTAATATCCTGAATAATAAAATATATTTAATTTATATTTTATTAAGAACCTTTTTCAAGTTCAATACTCCTTTTATATCACTTATTACCATGTTATGAACATTATGTAATCATTTAATTTAATAACAGTCATTTTGTCTATCCTTGGTACTTGAGTTAAAATAAACTTCTTATAATTACAAGTTGTTCATGTGGTAAAATATGCATTATCTCCAGAATAATATTCATGATGTAGATATCATATATATCATATATATGTAGTATATACATTCATTTATAATTATACATAACATTTAGAGTAAAGAAATTAAATGCACCGTTCATGGAGACGGTAATCCGAACGTATGCATGAACACTACTTTCATTTATTTGTCATATTAATGGAATTAAACCTAAATGAGAGATATATATTATAATTACATAATTATATCAATAATTTAGATGTAATATATATCATATATATCCATTATATATATGTACTTATAATAGTACATAACATTTGGAGATAAGAAATGAAATGCACCATTCATGGAAATGGTAAGCCGTACGTACGTATGAATGCTACTTTCATTTCTATTTCATACATTAATGGAATGAAAACATAATGATACATATGTATATTATATTATAGTATACGATCATATATAACATCATTATCTCTGTCCTTTGTATGTCCCACATAAGGCATTAATGATTCAAATCACTTTGAGGGGGCGGTAGTCCGCACTTCCTAAAATGAAATTATCACGTTTACCCATAATGGAAACCATAAAGGTATGCCATAAATTAAAAATAAAGAAGCATAATAAAAACATAAACATAATATATATATATCATATATATATATAGTGACATATTAATGGCCATCACGAGAGGTGTTAAAAGAAGATTGAACAATCATCGTTTCGTGAGGCAGTAATTTTCCACCCATAGAAACAGTATGTTATTTAACCATTAGATGGAGGTGTGCATGAGTGTCGCTATAATACTTCTCTTAAAAACATACTAGTATATTAGATATACTAGTGTTGTTACAAAAGAAAGGAATAAAAAGAGTTTATGGGGGTGGATAAGTAAAAATAAAATAAAAGAACATAAGAGAAGACATTACCTTTAAATCAGATAACTCCCCTTGTTTTGAACCAAAAGGGTTTCTTGAAGTGCATTATGCCTAAGGTAAGGCTTTTATGATGAAGAGAGGGATTTGGAGAGATAAAATGAGCATAGTTTGGTTGATCCAATGGATTGAGAGGTATGAATAATGTGGTAGAGGTGGGGGCCTTTTATAAGAGGGGAGGAGGGGCACTATTGGAAAGTCAATAAATGTTACTTTATTATGAAATGATTTTCGGATTTTAAAAGTCCCACAATGATATATTTAGAGGATAATGTGATAAGGGTTAGAAATCCACCCATCCAATTGGTTTTAGACAAGTTTATGTCTTATATTTTATATTATCTTTTCATTTTATTTAAATCGTTCATCAATGAGGTAATCGCTGCATCATCATGGTGTCATAAATAAATTTATTTATTTAATGTCTAAAAATTATAAAACAATTTCCATGATGTAGGAAATCGTTTTAGGTTTATGATGAATACTTATAGTCTAAAGGTTAACTTATATAACCCCATATAATAATTGTTTTAGTAAAACAACACATGTTTGTGACACTTTTATTTTTACTTTAAATAAAAAGTTATTAAAGTCGTTTTTTTACCCAAGTGGCTCCATGGGGTCCCCATGTTGACCCATGGATTGTCTTGGTCGGCCATGACTTACCCAATAAGGGTAAGACAAGTGTAAAGGTAATTTCATATTATTATAACATTATATTTACCTTAAATTACTCTAATTACCTTTAATCGCGATTAATAAAACTTAAAAATTACTATTCACCAAAAATTATTTCCATCCCATTGAACAAAATTTTACTTACTAATGACAACCATGTATTTCATATTTTTGAAATTCAATTCATAGAAGTGTTAATGTTAAATTTAAATGAAAAATCAGTTTTTAACTACCACTTAGTGGTTTCACTATTCATCAAAAATTGATGTTTTTCTGAACAATACCAAAAATTCACCCTAGCCTATAATTGATATTCTAAATTCAAAAATGATGTCTATTTTACAAAATTAAAAACATATAATTTTCATTAATTAATTTTATAATTAATTCTCTTTGTAAAAACAAATAGCGTGTTTTTAATAATCAATATCAATCAAAAGATTGACAATTGTTTATGTCCAATTTCAAAGTGAAATTAATAATAATGACCACCATTGGATAAAATGGTAAAAATATATTCTAATTATACATTAAAACAACTCAATAGTATAATTTTTCACTATAAATTATTTTTATTAAAAAGTTGTTTTTATGCATTTTTTTACTATTCATCAAAAATTGGAAGTTCTCAGAAGAATACCAAAAAATAAACTAAGGATTATTTTGATATCCCGAATCCAAAAATTAAGTCCATTTTGAAATATAAAATTTATATAATTTCAAAAAGTGTGGTATTACTATTCACAATAGCTACTTTGATTGGTCGTAGTGTGTTAGAATCTCAAACTTGCGTACAATGCAAGCTATTGAATTATTGAAAGAGAAGCGTACCGTGGAAGCTTGGGGTGTTACAGTGTAAGTGTGAAATAATAATTTTTTTCATTAAAATGATATTACATAATAATGATTACTTATTTTTCTCTATTTTTTATCTTACATAGTCATAGGAATCAGTTACACCTATACTAGATGAACAGTTAATATCAGTGGCCTTGATGCTTCCAGAACAGTATAGCGATGTCAAAGGTACAGGTTTTGGGGTGACACCCTGAACATATTTTGAGAAAAAATTGGAGGAGGATCAATGTGAAGAAATGTAACATATGAGAAATGTACTAACTACCCGTGAAGAATAATTCCAATGGAAAAGATAGTTTCTAGAAACTTTTATGGGGGGAATCAAAGAGAATAAAAAACTCAAGAACAACCATCGTGTGAATATCCCACCCCACCCCACCTACTTTGTGGCTAGTCATTCCACTAAAAGAGATGTCTGAGCCGTGGTAATCAATTTTAAAATAATTGTTTTTGTGAAATGTGAATAATATATAGAATGATACATTTCCTATACTTATATTCTATTGGGTGAAAATGACTATGATTTATATCTATTAACACCCACTCGTCGCCTTGTAGCGAGGGCTAGGATGGTAAATATCCAAGGTGAAATTATACACAATAAAAAACTTCCAACAAGTTATTTGAGAGTGGTGATTAATGTAGCTCATGATCCGATCATCGAGCTACCTATTAAACTTGGTGATGGAGATATTTATACAGTTGACTAATCTGTTGGAGCATTCATTGCATGGCCATCACATCTTGTAAAAAAGAATTTTGAGAAGGAGGTATTCATTTCCAATTTATTTTTCATGATAAACCTTTTAAAATTAATGAAAAAATGTCTGAGTCTATTAATGCTATTAGAGATATAAAAATGGAATGGGGTGAAATGGTAGACCGACTCAAAACCTTCTAATGTATTGAACAAAAATTGAAAATATCTCTAGAAATTATCTTTACCCTATTTGTTACATATCTAAATTTTTTATATTAAAAGGTTTATGTGGAAGAAAAGTTAAAAAATTTTAGTATTCACATATTTTATTTTGAAGAAAATAAATATGGAGATAAAGTTGGATACTAAATTGGTGTTTAGAATGTAAATGTAATCCTCGACTATTATTGGCTTGGTGCCTAACTTGTTAATGTATATATGAGGTATGATTTTATGATTTGATTTTCTGAAAGATGATATATTGTTTTAATTACTACTAAATAGAATCCATATATTTGGAAGGCATATATATAAAACATAATTGAAGGGATTTCCTCAATAATATTTTTTGAGTCATTAGTCCTCACATCACCTATATAGTACAACCAAAAATAAAATAATAAAAGGATAAAATAGTTGCAGGCCTCATCAAATTGTTTTAAAGAAAACTTATTATTGATAGAATCTTCTAAATACCGATGATGTTGGGGTAAAACTCTACAATTTAATATTATCAAATATATTTTCATTTCCTTCATTACTTATTATTTTTTTGTTTATATACAACATTGGAAGCTCATTGTGGTCAATTTAGATACTCGAAAGATTTATTTCTTGGATTCAATGCAGGGGTACCCAATAAACTAACCACACATGATGGTGCTTGTTAATTTTTAATAAATTATATTCCATGATTTAGAACTAAACATCACGTTATATAATTTATATTATATTTTAACAAGGCTAATGTTATTATTGGGAGGTGCATCAACATCCTAAAAAACAAGGAATATGACTAGGGGATAAGCATGAGGACCCTAAAAAGTTCCACCGTTGGACAAGTATTAGGGTATATATAATAATATTTCACTATGAAAACACATATCAAAATAAATTAATTATTTTTATTACTATTTCTGTAGTTTCCAAAACAATAAATTGAAAAGACTGTGGTTATTGTGGTTATAAATTTATGAGAGAGATCATATTCCATGAACAAACTAAAATCCTTGAAGAGGTATTTTTGAAGATAATTACTATTTCATTTAAAATATTTATTAATCCTTTGTGTATTTATATTTATAAAGTACTAATATGTTTTTAAAAAAGAATAAAATTCACAAGATGATACCGACTTGCTAATAAATGAATGAGCATCATACCTGATGGAAGAATTTACACAAATTGCATGAAGATGTGTCTTCTATAGAATTATTAGATGGTTTCATATTAATTTTTAATTTAATTATTTTTAGAAATACTCAAATTTGAATTTTTTTTGTTATACAAGTGGATTCCATTGTTCATGTTGGAGTGGTTTTTCTAAGATTCTTTTTCTTAGGAGAGATAGGACTTTGTGGCTGCAACTAAGATAATAAAAAAAGGGTCAATAATGTATAAAACCATCCTGAAAAGTTGAATTACTACTAATGTCACAACCCGCCATCACCAAGATGAGGGAAGGGACACCATATTTCCAAACCATTCTTTCCTCGTGTTGATGGATAGATAATGACCCTTTAGACCCACCTTCAATAGGCCACTGAGTGGAGACAAGCACCAAGGGTATCGAATAACATGTAATATGGAAGGAATTAACCCTTTTATTTAGTAGGATCAGGAGATAAGATAGTAAATCCCAAACAACACCACAGTTGGATGTAAAAGTAAATCCAAAAAATTGCATTCCCATATGCCTGTAACAATAATAAAGTGCCACAAAGTACAAGAAAACTCTAAAGGGAAGTGCCAAAAGAAAATAAAAACCAAAATGTCAACCGTCCAATCGTCTGAGCTAATAGGGTCCGACATGGTCCTCAATGTCATCCTGGAAACCTAAAAGTAGTTTTATATACATAGGTTGAGTATACAGGTATACTCAGTAGGGAAAAAGCATAGCTATCATGCACAAGTGGGGAGGAATTCTAATGCCCTGTGAGAGAAGGAGATAACCAAAGCACCTGGTAAATAACCTATCCACCCAACCCTCACAAAGGCACACTCCCCAAATAATTCAAGTCAAGTAAAGTAATAGTAAAAACACATCAACGTTTCGGTACCCCACACCAGTTTCCCAATGGTTATTGAAGACATCCTATGAATCAGACCTCACCCACCATTCTCACTACAACCCCACAACCATACCCCGCTCGCACACGCCTGGGCTACCACAACTATAAATCCCTCCCACAGAAACCTAGGCCACAACAACCACACCTTACCACACCCACAGACACCAGGTCTTGAACAACTACTTCCACGCCCGATGACACCTGGGCCAGAACAACTACTACAACACCCGAAGACACCTTGACCCCATCTCGAAGACACTCTGGAAACAACCTACCCACATAGACTGGGGAAAACCACCATATCTACCCTGATCGAATATTCTTTGTCTATAATGGACCTCAGGTGATCACAGCCTACCTGAAGAGATTTTGGATACTCGGCAAAGGGAGCAGAAAATGAGCTAATAACAAGCCACTCATAGGAGTGTTGAAAAAAACACACTCCCCCATGAAATGGAGGTGTTCAACAAAAAGTGCTCAACTTTGGTGGGGAATGAATATTAAAAATAAGAACAAAATTATACATATTAGTAAACATGAACTCCTCCCAACCTATGGGTTCCAAAAGCAGCCCAAACAAAAACACCCTCATTACTATATATTCATAAAAAGCACACCAACCAAATCCATGTCACAACTCATTCATAGAAAGAAACTCCCCATTGGGCCCATTCTTGTTAACAAATTCAAGTGATTCCATTTAAAAAATTATTCCCTACCAAAAAACTAACAAGCATATCCACAAACCGAGGAAGTAAAAATAGCCAAGCATCAATTTAAGCATTCACACCCTATTCTCTTATAAAGTCACAACAATAAATGGGATCCCTGAGATCCCTCAAAGTATTAAAACTAATACAAGCCCCAACATATGAACCCACATGGCCTAAAATCTATAGACCAACTACTTCACCACAACAAGGGATCCCATCCCCATCCTCGTCACCCCACAAGCTTGAACCAGAACAACCATACACATCACAAGAACAAAGAAAAAGGGTTTTCAGATTTAGAAACAAATTTCCTTCAGTTCCGTCTTTCCATTTAGTTATCTGGGGTGACCACACAAGGATTATTATTCATTGGTAATCCATTTAATCAACTGAGTTTACGTGATTAATCAGTTTCCATGTTACACCCTTTTAATTCATAGAATTATCCAGAAAAACAGAGGTTCATTAGTGCGCAAAAAAGGAGCCCCAATGACCATGAGTTTTAGTGGAAATTATCCCATATAATTCACAATATATAAACATTTGTAAAATATTACATTAGCATCATCAAGTATACCCCATAATTCTTTAAAAGTTTGTTTATTATCTTCATTACGGTTTGGTTTCATCCATCCTTGTAGAAAAATTATCATACCCACCCCTCATAATACAAAATAAAGAGAGAATAAGGAAGAACCCTACCTGGATGATCAATGGTCGATGTTTTTCTCCCCACACTGAGAACTAGAGATGTGCGATATGCAGGGGAGGAACTTTGGGGACTCCAAGGGTGAGTAGGAAAGGCTCCAGTACTGGAGAACCACTAGCGTTGGGAAGGGGGACTCCAAACTCACCAAGGAGAGGAAAAGAGACTATCCAAGAAGAAGAAATAAATCTAGTATGATAACAAGGTGATATCCGAGAGTTATGTGATATAAAATATTTAACGACTTTAAAGGTGGATCATGGTTTCACCACATGGATGGATGGTTACACATGATGGAATTAATTTTTATTTAATAATTCTCATTGGAGAGGAGACAATAACAGCTATGCATTAAAGTATTTCCATGAATTAGAGGAAAACACGGAACATGGGAGAGACTAGAAATTGTGGGAAATGGGTGTGGAACCGAGGAAAAATCCACACATTTTGGTAAGTCAAGGGTTTCCCAGCTCTTGGTGGATTTTAGATATCATTTATGGGATTTTAATGGCTTTTAAAGGGGCATAAAAACACTTTTAGGTCAAAATATATGTTGCGGGAGCAGAAAAAGTCATAAATTGGAAAAAAGAACATAGTTGGGACACCGTAACGATTCCATGATCATGATTCCAACCTCATAGTGCCACTGTCACGGTGACACCATCACTGTGCCACTGTCTTGGTGCCACCCTGACGATGCCACCATCATGATGACACCCTCATGGTGCAACCGTCACGATGCTGACCTCATGGTTCCACCCTCACGGTGCCACCCTGACGGTGCCTCCCTCACGATGCCATAATCTCAGTGCCACCCTCACAGTGCAACCCTCATAGAGCCACCGTCACAGTGCCACCATCATGGTGCCACTATGACCAATGCCACCATCACAGTGACAATATTTCAGTGGAACCATTTTATGGGACTGAGATTTTGGCAATGTACTAGACTAGGAGGGTCTAGGAAATTACATCAGATACCTCTCAAAGTATTCTCTTCCTTGAGAATTCAAGTATAAACCCATATAAAAGGGATGGGTCCAAACAACCACCTCAAAGACACCTCTTAGAAGTAAACCTCACCAACAATCTAGGAACACCTCTCCCTTAAGTAACCACACTAACATATAAAGGTGTCACTGTCCAGTCATATAGATTAAGGAGTCCCTTTCCCCCATGTCATGATACTATCCACTTTGGTTGGTACTGACTCACCCGTATAGGGTTTAATATCATCCACCTTAATGCGTCTCGATTAGGGATCAAGTCCTCCCCTCCCCACAATCAGGACTCTTTACTCACATCTAGAGAATAAGGAAAATAGACCATATCATAGTTGTTTCCGAAGCTTTCACTGGGGCGCGCACATCCGTCTGTGGGGAGGACGCGCTGCTTGTTACCCCGCATTCCCGCTTTCCAAAGGCGGGCGACATATGTTCCTTGTTTAGGGACGTCTGCTCCTTGATCGAAACTGGGATGATGGGATGTTGGTTCTTCCTTTCGTGGATTCATCCTCAGAACTCGGCACCTAGTCCGGGTCTCCCTCATAGATTTAAGATGGGTTCGTGAAGCTCATTCCCAGCGCCATATCTACATGGATGCCAGTTAATTACGCTACTTCCGTCGAGACACTCCAACGGGTCTTGTCGGGGTAGCAACCTTTGGTGAGGAAAATGGTCAGGTTGGGGTGTCGTTGGCATGTCTATCTTCTGTCCCTTATCACAGGGCTTCTCGAGGGAGCGGAAGCCCGAGGAATCCCACATAGAACACAGGGAATGTGTACCATCTGAGGTTTTCCTCAGCTTTCCATGTATAACACGGGGTATGTCACGAGTTTAACGTCTTGCGGAGACGGATTGGGTTGACGGACCCCCTAGAGGGAACACCGATGTTGGGGCCATCACGTGGGCGGCTTCCCAGATGCCATGGAGTGGGATGGGGTGGCATGATCTCACCGGGATGTGGCGGCCTGGGTAAGGATCAGGATGGATGGTGGAGTGATGGGCTTGAACCTTGTGGAGGCTTCCTACGTATCCCCATGGCAGGGAATCAAAGTCCGCGTAGTTTGGTGGTGCGGTGGGACACCTGGAGAGGCGACCTGTGAGAATGAATGCATGGATTGGAGCCTGGAGGAAGTAAGATCTCCGGGCTAGGGCATGATCTTCCCAAGGAATGTGGGCTCAGGCGGGAAGTTAGGATGAGATGTGGGTGTGAGAAATGGGGATTATGCTCTGAGACGACCCAAGAGGGGGAATGCAATTTAATGTCATGCGGGACAAGATACAGTTTAACGTCATGCAGGATAAGGAATTTGGGGCGTACGCTCTGAGGCAGCCCAGGGTGGTCGGGGAACCGATGTGGATAGGTCATAACGAACGGATGGTGGGATTAAACCTCGTGGAGGCTTCCTACGTACCATGCGTTAGCACGGATCAAAGTCCATGTAGTTCTCTGGGATGGGGATTACGCTATGAGGCGGCCCATGGTGGGTTTTATGGTCGATGCACGCTCTAAGCCCATGTGAGTCTTGCTCGGTGTGAGAAACAAGAAGCAGCAGGGACCAGACGATCACGTCGCAAAGGGTGTGTCCATGAGAAGCGGAATGGGGCTTACGCATTGAGCGACCCAAATAGGAAACAGGGGCTTACGCGTGGTAAGCGGCCCTTGGTGTTGGGACTTACTCCAAGGTGGAGGCCCGTGGTGTGACAAAGCACAGTGGGAAAGGGACTCCACTGACCTTGGAAGGGGGAAGTATGGAGATGCATGGGTGCAACCTTTCGCAAGAGATGCTAGGGGATTACGCTCCGAGGCAGCCCTTCTCCCGTGGAAAAACGCCACTCCGACATGGAGGATCTCATTCCATACGAGGAAGAGTCCTTTCCCGTGGAGACGAGTGGGCGTAAAGAATCCTGATCTGGGGGGACCCTACGTGCGAAGCACGAGGTCGGACCACAGTTTAACATCATGTGTTATGGACGAGGTCCTCAGCAGTTTAATGTCCTGTAGCTTGGACGAGGTGGGTTTGCTCCACACCCCTAGGGCTTACATGCCCAATGACCTCTACCCCTTGTGGGAGGGAAGACGTCGGCAAGGCCGTAGTGAAGGGGGGACGCAGGACGAACCATTGAGGGGGACACGTTAGCGTGGCTATGCGGAGAAGCAATAGTCGTTAGCGTGCCTATGCTGAGAAGCATAAGGCAAAGCAACGCAACGGGAAACACCGCCCAATGGACCTTGAGGTTACTTCGTATGAGACTGGAAGGCTGTACGGGAAAACAATGTGTGGCACGCATGCCCGGCAGGGGAGACATCAGGTTCCGGCGCAGAGAGGCAGCCAAGGGGCATCAAGGTGAGGGGTCCTGGGTTTTGCGTGCAAAGATAAGGTTTGCACGCAAAACACCGGGATAGTGCACAATAGGGACAGAAAATTGTGCGTGGAATGGGGATTGTGAACATGGTATTGCGTGCATGGAAGGGGATTGCGCGCACGGGACATGGATTGTGCGCAAGGAAGGAACCCGGAGGAGGGGGAAAATTCACTTAAGCCAGTGGAGTTGCGCGTAAAGGCGAACCCCGGGGCAAGGTTGCACAAAAGGGGGAATTACCCGGAAGTCATATTGTGCACGGGGGGAGTCAAATTGTGCGCACGAGAGCCGATCCAAATTCCGAAACCCCCAAACCACTTGGGGTCGCCTTTTATTTATAGGCATTGGCAGGTGCAGAATCCAGGCGGCACGCAAAATTTTCCGCACCGGGAACCGTTGGCGCGCAAAACCTCTCCGCACAGAACTGGGGCATGCAAATATTGAGCGCCTCAACGTCTCGATTATGCAAATTCCGGGGATGCTCTGCATGCCAAACAATATTTCTCGCGGATCCTCCTTTATTTCGCGCAACACTTCCCGGGCCTCCGGATTGGGCCTCTGATTCCGAATATGACTTCGCTTCGTCATTTCTAAACTTCCTCCGGGAGTTACAGACTTTTTCAGCATCTACAAATTCCCCCCTTGGAATTGGATCTACGAGAGGTTGCAACAATCAGATTCCAAGGGAAACGCCGAAACGCCGAAGTGTTGGGCCTCCTGGACACTTTGCATGCAAAATGACGGACTCGTGCGGAATCTTCCTTCCGCATGGTGCGAAACCCCGACCTCGCCTTTAAAAAGGGGCGTGGGGTTGCAAATCTGTACCCAAGCTTTTCCGCACGACATGCGTATAGCTCTCGTGTGGGAAATTGCTTCCGCGACTGCACGTAAAAACGCTCTGGCAGCGCGGAATTCATTCCAAATTTTGGCCGTCTTTGCACGCCTACTCAGGGTATTCCACGCCTGACGTGCCGATTGCGCACAATACACCCGGATTTCGCACAACTACTTCAGATTTCGCACAACACTCTCTAATTCGATGCACTGCATCCTGATTTCGCACAATTCCCGAAAAATTCAAGATGGCTGCAAACCGAGTTGATGAGGGTGAAGCCGCCGCTCGTATGGGTGAGTTGGAGGAAAACGAAGAGGTTTATGGCACCAAGGTGATCGTCTCCAACAACATGACCTTGTTCAATCTGCTGACTCCTGCTCAAACGATGTATCCCCTGTCTGACAACCTCCCGCTCTGGAACTTTGGCATCCTAGAGGAGGTGCCCCTTCCAGGCTTCGAGGTGGACATGCTGCGGTCATGGGTGACCCGGGAGGATGAGCTTCCTCGCTACAACATCACCAAAAATGGCCATCCTGCTAGGGAAACTAGACATATGGATGTATATGTCCTGAACCCGAGGACTAGGACCATTACGGAGGACGAGCCTATTGCAGATAATTCTCTAGCCCCCTATGCGAGCACGTTCCGTTAGAGCATCACAGATGACACGAAGGGTTGGGTGAAGGACTGAGACTTGCGGTCCGAGCGAAACTTCACCAGAAAATGGGTCTGGGCCTTCTGGGTTCGCCATACCTGTGACCAGTTCAGGGATGAACTGCGGTGTATCGGCCTATTCGAGGTGGTATGGATGTCGCAGTTCCACTTCCACTGTCAACCTGAGCTCAGGCCGGAGCTATTCACCCGTTGGTCTCCTGATACCAACACATTCCACCTTTACCATGAAGAAAGTTGGAATCAATCTCTGGGATGTTCACCGCATCAGAGGTATCCCATTGAAGGGCTACCAATATGATGAGTTCGTTCCTCCAAATAATACCTGGGGAGACAGGTCGCAGACGCCTATGCTGACGTGGAACCTGTTGGAGCTGGCCAAAGAGAGGCTGGGGGTCAAGGACTTCCTGAAGGACATTGCCTACAAGCGCTAGTTCAACTTGTCCCTTGAGAAGGATCTGGCCATAAAGATGTCGGGACAGGGTAAACGGTGACCAACCGTGGCTCAGAGGAGCAGGGACGGGTCATACTGTAGGACCCTGGAGGCGGGGCAATACCAATCATGGGGCTATCGCGTCATTGAGGCCCGAGACCCAAACGTCTGGAATGCCAGGTTCCTTGTCGCCTTCCTGAGCGGGTGGCTCCTGCCGGTGCGGGACGCGAGGATGGGCATCCATCCAGCAACACTGGTGATGGCGGGTACCATGGCCGCCAACAAACGGTTCAACTTGGGTGTCCCCGTACTGGCAAAGCTGTATGCCATCCTGGGATGCATCTCACGAGGGGGGTCGCCTCGGATAGTATGTGGTCCCTTCCAGATCTTCCATGGCTGGGTGGCGGCTCATCTCTGTGGGTACACTTTCCCAAATGGCATCCGTCCTCTGGGCAATGCCCTGCGACTGTCCTTGCTGAACATCGCAGGGGTGGCGCCGATGACGCTCAATGAGGAGGGCATGAGAATCCGCATTGGCAACCATACCAACTTCAACTTCAGCCCGTTCCCCACCCCAGTCAGCGAGATGGTGTGCAATGGGCGAGGCTCTTTGGAACGGCAGGAATATTTCTAGAGCATTCGGGGTGGGGTGCTCGTGGCTCGGATCGACAGGAAGGTGATCTGCAATCCTTATGTGCCATCCCGATTCGCCAGGCAGTTCGGGTTTCTCCAACGAATGCTGAAGAAGCTATTTATGACTGTTTGGCAGGAGAAGAACCCCTACGTCCTGCGCCAGATATGGTTGATGTTTACCACATTTGGTTCTGGAGATGTCGTTACTCTTCCTCCCACCAGGGTCGATGCCGACCTAGCAACCGAGTATGCCAAACACCGGACCATCGCGTACCCTAAGGGGATTTTATGCAAGCGAGTCTGGAAACTCGAGTTTACTCACACGGAAAACGGGCGATGGGAAAGATGAAAAGATGCTGCAGGAAGGGGGGAACCAAGGGTGCGTCAGGCAGTGAGGCCTGCGCAGGCTGGGACTTCAGCAGCGGGAACATCACATAGCGCCGCCGCGTCCTCATTGCCCATGTGGGGGTCACATTAGGTGACCAGGGAACTGCCCAGGAATCAGATAAGATACCTACTTGAACCTTCCCAAGATTCTATTTTCCCGGCACTGTAGTCGGCCTAGATGACCCTGCGGCAATCTCAGAGCGTTGAAGCCATCTGGCAGAAGATCATGCAAAACGGGATCCAACTGCCAGTGGTTGGGCTTGTTCGAATTACTGACCGGGTAAACTTCCATTGGCAGCATGCTTACTTGATGGCCATGGACACATACGCACGCCAAAGGGGTCGGAGTGCAGAGCCACCTTTCCTAGTGAATGTGATGCTCGGCCAGGAGCATGATCCGGAAGCGATGCCACCGAGAGAAGGCGACAGTGACGAGGATTCGGAGGGGGAGGAGGAAACCGGAGAAGATGAAGGAGAAGGAGAAGATGATGAAGGAGAACCTGAAGGTGAGGGGTCATAAGGGGCGACCTAACAAGTGAGTCTCCGAGAGAGCGGCGAGATTGTCGGCTCTGATCTCGACATAACCGAGATACTCGAGGTCTGTCTCTATCTTCATTCATTTTTCTTTTTCATCCATTCTCCTTTCTAACTTCTAAACCATTTCCCTGCCTCACTCAAGAATAGCTGAGCGTTGGATTAGCGTCCCCACCAAAGGAGGGAGGAGAGGAACCGGTGGGACATGATGGGGATCTGACACCCATAATTAAATTAACAAGCACAGAGGGGTGTCCCATCACGGTAGCTCTTGCAGCGGCCAGAACACTGGAGACCGATGATTTGGACTTCTATAAGTCTCACACTTCACTACCAGTGATTGGTATCAAAAGATCCCAACTAACTAGCGTATTCCTTGCTCAGTGATCTCAACATTGGAGGCTCGTCAGGCTGCGGAGCCCAGGCCGTCTGTGAGTGGACCACTGGTGGACATACCACCTCATTCAGAAAATTCTCCCTATACCGAGTCGGCCCCAGAAATTGGTGAGCAGGGTGTGGCGGACATCAGTGGAACTATTCCCGAGGTGAGGTCGGAAGATGATGGAGGCATCGTCACTGCTGGGGCGAGAGAAGAAGGTTGCCCGGATGTCAAGGATCCTATTCCTCATGAAGGCGTCCTTGGGGCAGATCCTACTGCCGATCTGCTGGCTGCCTTCCCTATGTACCGACCCGCTGACCCTAAGGATATAGATGACTCAGACTCAGAGGCAGCTAAGGAGAGCCGGATGACACGACGCAAAGGGTGGAATTGTATCCAGCGCTTTCTCTGGCAGCCCCAGTCAGATTGGCGGAGGTGGATGGGATCAATCTAGACCTGGCTACACTTCTTGTGTGCCGGAGGGGCTGACGCTCAGTGCCTTCATCTGACATTCCGTGATTACATGGCTGAGAAGATACGTGAGAGCAGCCAGTGCACCGAAATTTCCCAGTTCTGGGAAATATCGGCGATCACCCAAGCATTGCTGAGGGAGGAACAAGAAGTTCGACACCTCGAAGGGCAGGCGGTAGATAAGGAGGCCTTCATTGCAACATTCTCTGAGCTTGGGTAGCAACTGACGGCCCGGTTAGCTGATGCACATGAACAACTGATAGAGGCGAGTCACCAGATGACCGTACTTCGAACCGAGCGGGCGCAGGAGCAAGCTAGGGTTGGCGAGCAGTGCATTGCAGCAGCTGATGAGGATAGGGTCTTCAAGGAGTGAGAAGCGGTCCTGGAGGCTACCAGCCAAAGGGTAGCACTACTGGAAATATCGATTCAGCACACTGATCCCTAAGGGATTTGTTTTTCCCATCTCATGAACTTCTTACTTGTACTGCTCATCATCTCAATCAAACACATGGCCAAATTCATTCATTTTTACCCTTGGTTTAATATGCTCAACCATAATTCTGAAACGAATAACAACTCATCCCTAAGCTCCTGTGGGTCACAACCAACGCAAGAAGCAAGGGATACTCGTGCTATCATTTCTTCCAACTGAGGGGCATTGACCAAGCTTCAGGCATCCAAAATTGGGCATGGATTTCTAAGGAGACCTCAGACCGATTGATATATCTTCTTCTCAATGTTCTTTGACACACAAGTGGGGAAATTCCAGGGGCATTGAAATCCATCCGAACATAGAGAGATGGAGAGGAAAGGTGAATCACGCTGCCCAAATTCGGAACACTATGGGGCACGACGATGGAGGATAACTGTTAACCCTAGTGGAAACAAAACATCCATATCATGTTGGCCTAAAATGGGGACAATAAATGAGGGATGACCACTGACCATGTTCGCAACACGTGGCTTAACTCAAAATATCTTCGGTCAGTTTTCCAGAACGTTGGCCCAGGACATCAGGCAGACTATAGGTCTATCATCCATATTGCTACAACAGGCGGACCAATGGTCTATCATCCATATTGCTACAATAGGTGGACCATAGTCTATCATCCATATTGTTAGGGGGTCCCGTCAAACATGACCAGTCCTCTGGAACGTTGGCCCAAGACAATAGGCGGACCATAGGTCTATCATCCATATTGCTACAATAGGCGGACCAAAGGTCTATCAACCATATTGATACAATAGGCGGACCAAAGTCTATCATCCATACATTTAGCGGGTCCCGTCAAACATGAAAGGAGATGAGGATTCGATTAAAGGGGCACGCAAAGCGTGGAAGGTGTAGTGGTGGTTTGTTCGAACAGAGTCCAGCACTCTCGAGATTGCACCACAATGGCGAAGGCGCATTAGGCAGACATACCAACCTGATCACGGGTCGTCCCAACATTTAGGCAGGACCTCTTTGGCGAGAGAACTGTTGCTTCCCATTATTACAATGGGGCATCCCGAACATATTCGGGGTAGATGTCCTGATTACACCACTTCCCAAGAAGTCAGACCAAGAGGCTGACAATATGGAGGGACGGGGTCGGTAATCCCTGGGGCTGGACCCAAAATGAATTGTCTGAGAATTCCTACATATCTCATTAGGATGAGAATCAAGCCACACGTAGTTCTAGAAACACAGTTTAGAGTCATGTTGGAAAAAATATAGTTTAACATCATGCGGGACGAGAGAAACATCTCATCTGGGGATAGGCACGACACGACGAGTAACTTGACATGAATGAGGACATAATCCTGCACCACACCATAAAATCCCACAAGAGAGAGAGAGTTGTAGAAAGCCAAAGAAAAGATCTTAGTTTTAGGTCTTAGAAATCAGACCAAAGGAGAAGGGGAATGGGAGACAGATGGTAAAGCGATTGCAAAACCCAACGTGAATGGGGAAAATCCTTCCTTTCTATGTGCTCCCAAGGATGCTTTTAGGCCGAGAGACCAAGCGCAAAAAGTTAGTTTGGGCCTCTAGGGAAGTTCCCAGGTGCTCCTACGTATCTCATAAGGATGAGAATCAGGCCATACGTAGTTCTTGAAGGGTAGAATGACGTGATATGGAACACACGCAAAGGAAAAAGGAGTCGTGCGGGTCTAGCCCTCGCACCAAAAGAAGCGGCATTTGATATATCTTGTTTTTTCTTGAAGGTAAATGGTTTTTATTCTGTGGGGAGACCGACCTAGGGTAGAAATTCCTGGCATGCCAGGACGATATCTTCACAGTTTAAGGTCTCATGGTAGGACCAACAGCATAGTTTAAGTTCATATGGTTTGGACCAACGACACTGTTTATGGTCATATGGGTTGGACCGACAACACAGTTTAAGGTCATATGGATTGGACCGACAGCATAGTTTAAGGTCGTAGGGCTTGGAAAGACAACACAGTTTAAGGTCATATGGTTTCGACCGACAGCACATCTTAAGGTCGTATGGCTTGGACCGACAACATAGTTTAAGGTTGTATGGTTTGGACTGACGGCAGAGTTTAAGGTCGTATGGTTTGGACCGGCGCCACAGTTTAAGGTCGTATGGTTTGGACTGACGAAACAGTTTAAGGTCCTATGGTTTGGACCAACAGCACAGTTTAAGGTCATATGGTTTGGACTGAAAAATTTTTTAAGGTCGTATGGTTTGGACCAACAACACAGTTTAAGGTCATATGGTTTGGACCGAAAACACAGTATAAGGTCGTATAGTTTGGACTGACAACACAGTTTAAGGTCTTATTGTTTAGACCGACAACACAATTTAAGGTCATTTGGTTTGGACCGACAACACAGTTTAAGGTCATATGGTTTAGACCGACAACACAGTTTAAGGTCGTATGGTTTGGACCGACAACACAGTTCAAGGTCGTATGGTTTGGACCAATAGCACAATTTAAGGTCATATGGTTTGGACCGAGGGGAACACGCACGATGTGATAACATCACTGCGCGCGATTCCGAGATAGGATCCTTGGGCCAAGGGGCCGGCAAGGATCCCACCATCATGAGGGGGAAATGAGATTCTAGCTCCCAGCTGTACTGGGCCCAAAACGCAATGTTCGGGCGACTCCTCATTTCCCATGGGGATGAGGGTCAAGCTGCACGCAACCTGCAAAGAAGAAACCCAAGCACATACTCTAGCTCTCAGATTTCAGGAGCCCCGAGAGAATGTTACTCAACTCAGTCCATCTGACGTGTGGGGCTGTACGGAGGGTTAGTACAAGGAGTGTCGAGATTCCACCTTGACATAGTGGGGAAGAACATAATGTGAATCATGTAACCAACATTCAGGGCCTGGGGAAACCAGTGTGACAATTGGGGATTACGGCTGACCACGTTCGCAACAAAGCATCTTATCATGTTAGACATGGGGACAAACAAATGAGCATCAACCGCTGGCCATATTTGCAATGCGGGATTTGTATCAATTTGTTTTCTAAAACCCTCAGGGGCATTGGCCCGTGATGGTAGGAGAGCCCTTGGGCGTTGTATCCAGGCCGTTCTTGGGGGTCCCTCCAGGTGTGAAGGATAATGGGGGCCCGAATGAAGGGGAACACGAAGATTGGAGAGTGGATGGAACTTGCCTAAGTCGAATCTGACACTCCAGGTCCTAGAACAGAGTTCTCTGAACACACTATCAGACCACTGGAAAGGGTCAAAGGGATCAGTCTGAGAGCGGCCAAAAGATGGCAGATCCTCGGGAAAAGGGGGGCGTAATGCCAAACACCCTGGGAACTGGGAGATCGTGGGATCTCCTAAGAGATGGGGCTGGACCTGACATCTAGGTTTTCTGACGGTCCTACATATCCCACAAGGATGGGAATCTAGCTACACATAGTTCTAGACGACGCCTTTTAATGTCATGGGGAACATGTCATAGGAGGGCTAATCCTGAGGACAGGGTGCGCGTGGTGAATCTATTGCAAACCCGACGTGAATGAGGACATAATCCCATACCACGCCATGCGATCCTGTAGTCGAGGTCCCAAAGGCAAGATAGACACGATAGAGGACCTCAAGATGGACCCAAAGATGAAAGGTCTGGGCGTTCC
The DNA here is from genome assembly GCA_963277665.1 of Viscum album. Taxonomy (NCBI): domain Eukaryota; kingdom Viridiplantae; phylum Streptophyta; class Magnoliopsida; order Santalales; family Viscaceae; genus Viscum; species Viscum album. Next base: position 1,400,732,243 of record OY728152.1, read on the forward strand.
TACATATCCCATTAAGATGGAAATCAAGATAGACGTAGTTCTAGAAACACAGTTTAAAGTCATGTAGGAAGAAATACGGATCTTAGTTTTAGGTCTTATAACTCGGACCAAGGTGCAGTTTAGGGTCGTGCAGGACCATACAGTTTAAGGTCATACAGGACCATACAATTTAAGGTCATACATGACCAAAAGAGGATATTAGTTTTAGGTCTTAGAACTTAGACCCTGGACGCTCAGGAAAAATACCGTTTGAGGAACCTGGCGTTGGTGGGAGGAGTGACACGATCACCATCCATAGTCACTAGGGAATATGCGCCATTGGGATAGACCTTATGGACAATAAAAGGCCCCTCCCACTTGGGCTCCAACTTTGGTGGTTTCCTGCTGGGAATCATTGGCGCTCTGAGAGCCAGCACCAGGTCACCTTGCAAGATGGAGCAGAGGCGAACCTTCTTATTGAAAGCTCGAGCCATCATGATCTGATGTCTTTCCAAGTTATGTAAAGCGCGAAGCCTACTTCCGTCCAGTGATTCCAATTTGGCTAGATGGATTTCGTCAACTCTATCCAGCGCTTGTTGGTTGTAGACCACCGTGTGCAATGAGGGAAACTGGATCTCGATGGGCAGGATGACCTCATCTCCATATACCGGGGAATACAGAGTCACCTGGGTGGAGATATAAGTCGTCGTCCTATAAGCCCAGAGGGTGTTGGGGAGATTCTCTTGCCATCTTTTCTTGTTATGAACAAGCATCTTTTGCAAAATGTTTGAGAGGGTTTTGTTAAATGCCTCGATCTGTCCATTCGCCTATGCATGATAGCGGGAGGTGTGGTTAGAGCGAATGTTGTACTTAGCGTACAATTTCTTTAGCTCGATTTCTCAGAAGTTTGTTCCGTTATCTTTGAGGATATCGTGAGGTAATCCAAACTGATAGATGATTTTGGAGCTCATGAAGTCATCGATAGAACATTCCTTGACTTCCCTGAGCGGTATTGCCTCTTCCCACTTCGAGAAGAAATCCGTAGCGGTTTTGATGAACCGGCACTGGCGGGCCGTCGCCGGTGGCTAAGGCCCAACGACGTCCAGCCCCCAGACTGCAAAGGGCCAAGAATACTTGGTCGTATGGAGAGGCTCCGGTGGCCGATGCACAAAGTTAGAATGAACTTGGCACGCATGACCACTCTTGGCACACTTGATGCAGTCGTAGATCATGGAGGGCCAGAAGTATCCCAGACTCAGAATCTGGTGAGACAAATGCGACCCGGCCTGGTGGGCGCCACAGGAACCAGCGTGCACTTCTTGCATGACCTGTGGAATCTCGACTCCTTGAAGACAATGGAGGATAACACCATCAATCCCATGCCTGTAAAGGAGCTTCTCATGGATGGGACCACTTTGAAGGGTGAAGTGCGGCGCACGGCGTCGAATTCGTTCTCGCTCGGCTCAGTCCTGCGGAAGATTGCTGTACTGGAGATATTCAACTAAGGGCGTCCTCCAGTCGGGAACTGTCTCGATGGCCATGCCTGAAGCCCCCGGGTCTCCTGACATAGGGGCGCCAGCGGTGAGATGGTTCACTCGCGGGCCACGATCGCCCTCCGAAATAATAGGAGCAATGACTCTCTGGTGCGCCACGTGGATGATTAGGTCATCCTGTTCGGGCTCCACAAGTGATACGACCAGGCTGGACAAAGAATCCGCTCGACTGTTCTACGACCGGGGAATATGAACGACCTCTGGTCGAGAGGGGAACTTAGCCATTATACGGAGGGTGCACTCCAACAATAGCACGAGCTCTGGCTTCCTGACAGCATAGTCACCTTGACCTGCTTGATTACTAGCTCAGAGTCACCTTTTACATACAGATGGGGTACGTTAACCTCCAGATCCAACTCGAGTCCAGTTATGAGGGCATGATATTCTACCTCATTATTGGTGCAGCCTTCTAATAAAAGGAATGAATATGGCAGAACAGATTTCTCTGGGGTGATGAAGACATTACCCAGGACAACTCTGTTAAGCCTAGGATCATTGAGCCTTCTACCATAGGGGCTTTGGGAGGCGCCGTCAATGTGCATCTTCCAGCATGGGATGGCGTGATCGACTGAGAGGATTGCCTCATCAGGAAAGCCTAGATCCAGTGGCTGGTCTATGGAGGTTGGGTGGGCAGCTAAGAAGTCTGCTAACTCTTGTCCTTTGATAGCCCTTCTGAGGTACTAACATGATGTCGAACTGCTGGAGGATCATCACCCAGCATGCCAATCGGTTGATCAACATAGGTTGGTTCAGGATGTATTTCAATGGGTCTACCCGAGAGACCAGCTGTACCTCGTGGTGCTGCAAGTAGTGCCGTAATTTCTGTACGGAAAATATGAGCACCAGGAAGCTCTTATCGATTGGAGAATATCTAATTTATGCATCGAGGAGCATGCAGAAGAGATATTAGAGGCTATTCTCTGTTCTGTCGTTGTTCTTCTGGGCGAGAAGGGTGTCGAGGGATCACTCCAGGGCGGTCACGTAAAGGACCAGCAGCTTTCCAGAAATGGGTGGCATTATGACTGGAGGTTGAAGCAGATACTGCTTGATTTCCTCAAAAGCGATTTGACACCCTTCATCCCATCCATAGGTGGCGCCTTTCTTCATGAGTCGAGAAAAGGGCTTACACTTTCCAGCCAGATTCGCAATGAATCGGCATATATAGGCTAAGTGGCCTTAGTGGCCTCGAAGCTCCTGAATATTATTCAGGGGAGGCATCTGAATGATGGCCTTGATCTTCTCTAGGTCAATCCCCATGCCTTGATACCTAACAATGAAGCCAATAAACTTTCCACAGGTGACCCCGAAGGCACACTTCAACGGGTTCATCTTCAAGTGGCAAGAACGGAGGAAGCCGAACACTTTCTCAAGGTCTTTGAGATGATCTTGGTGCTGATGAGATTTAACCACCAGGTCTTCTACATAACACTCCACCAGTGTCCCTATGATCGGCTTGAATATGCAGTGAATAGCCCGTTGATAGGTGGCACCTGCATTCTTTAGGCCGAAGGGCATAACCCGGTAGCAGAATGTACCCTAGGGGGCCCTGAAGGCAGTGAACTCTTCATCCTCAGGGGCCATCTGGATTTGGTTGTACCCGGAGTACCCATCCATGAAGGAGAGGGCTTGGAACCCAGCTGTTGTATCGATCAATAGCTCCATCACGGGAAGGGGAAAGTCATCCTTCAGACAGTGGCGATTGAGATCGCGGAAGTCGATGCAGACCCTGATGCGCCCGTTCTTCTTCTTGACTGGAACAATGTTTGATAGCAACCTATGGTACTGGATTTCCTTGATGAAGTTGGCCTTGATGAGCTTATAAACTTCAGACACAACCATGGCACCATGAGAGGGGTGCATCATTCTTGGAGGCTACTTGAACCCACGATGGTTTGCTGGGAGGCCAATGCGGTGGACGGATACCTGGGGATCTAGTCCTAGAATCTCATCATAACTCCAAGAAAACACATCACGATGCTGTCTGAGGCAGTCTATGTAATGTTTCTGTTCCTCGGGGGGTATAGCGGCGCTGACCAATGTGGGTCTCGGGTCCGCCTCGCTACCAAGGTTCACCTGCACTAACTCGTCGACCGTGGTGGAGACGCCCTCCTCAATGGTAAGAGGAGAAACTTCCATGTCCTCCTCTCTGCTCGGGGAAGGATCGTCAATGGGGGGAGCCGTTTGATGGCTACTAGAACCTGATGGGAAGCTGGCATTGACATGGGAGGTAGAGGTCGTCACGTCGGGAGACTCATACACCGCGGAGACCATGGCGATGAAGGCGGTTGATCTAATCCCATCTGGCCTTCAGCCCAAGAGGCCACGCTTCACGACATCAAAGTAGTAGTGGCTCATTGGCTTGAGTTGGTCAATTCTGTCCCGGCGAAACAGACACGTATGACGTATTGCCATTGCCATGAGCCCAACGTCCTGATATCGGACAGGGGTAGGAGGCTCTGGGATCACCTGATCCTGGTTGGTGTAAGAGTACGAGGTGATTTATCGCCATCGCTTAGCCTCGGAAATATGCCTTCATCTGGTACTTGAGACAACAAATCACTCTCCCATATCAGGGGTCGTGGACTCCAACCGATGGATTGGGAAGACATATGTGTCATCCAAACCTACCCAGGGATCACTCGTGACAGTGGCAGGCTTGACCTCACCTGCCAGGATCTGCTTGTACTTTCTCTTGTAATAGTTAGCATCCAGGTAACAGGCTTCACAATAGGCAAATAGAGACACATCTCCTTGGATCATGCCAAATCGACCCTTAACGGAGTATTTGGGGAACTGGTGATAAGAGGAGGGAACCACTGCATGAAGGTGTAGCTATGGCCTGCCCATCAACGCATTGTAGGGGATGTCCTGAGAGACAACCATGAATTCGGTATTGGAAATTAGGCCACCGAACTGAGTCTTTAGATGAATCTTGCCGAGTAGAGTTTGGTCGGTCCTGTCATACCCTTGGATCCTGATGTCGGAGGGAGCTAAATCATCCTCAGACAACCCCAGTTTCCACAATGTCCGAGTTGGGATCAGGTTAATCCCAGAACCCGTGTCGACAAGACAGTGGTGGACTTCCACACCATTGAACTGAACGATGATGTATAGTGGGAGGATGTTCCCCTGTATGGGGAGGTCGTCATCTTCACCAGAAAACAAGATAACCGCCTGACATTCGGTGTCCTCAATCACCTCGGTGTGGAAGGCTTCTGCGGCCGCTACCTCCATTTCAAACTGGAGGGGGCTCCTTAAAGCCTAGGCGAGCACCTCACACATTTCAGACGACAGACGAAGGGCCTCAAGGATAGAAAGCCTTGCCGGAATGCCGACTAGGTGCTTCATAAAATCATAATTTTGAGCCAAATGGGAGATTCTGCTTACAAGAGGTCGCTCTGCAATTGGAGGCATGACGGGCCCTGCTGGCGGGACCGGTGACTGCCTGGTACTAGGCACATCCCACTATTCACTAGCCAAAGCCTGGGAGGTGGCTGTCATGCTAGGACCGGAAGGCCGTAGTTGGCCGGTGGCAGGGAAGGACTGGTTGCGACACGGACGAGGCGGTTCTTCCTGATCCAGCAACACAAACGGTGGTGGAGGCAAACCTGCTGACACTGGGTGCGGGAGCTGCGTGTGCTGCTCTCTATACCGGGTCTGCTGCCTGGTCTAGGTAGCGTGCATGACCTGACTGGAAGTGGCGACTGCCGTGCCCCAGCGATTCACGTAGCCACGGATCCACTGACGTTGGCGACGACTGAGGACATTGGGGAGGCCCACCTTGCATTCCTCATCATCGAGAGTCAAAAAGTGATTTACCAACTCTACGGTGTTAACTTAAGTGTACCCCAAGATTTCGCTCAAGGAGTTATCCACTACCGGATGGAGTCTTGGAGGGATCACCATTTCTGGGGGCTTGAAATCGCCAAGCGTGTGGGAAGATGATGGAATTGGCAGGGCGCATTATTTCTTCTTGCGCCGCCACTTGCTCTTCTGGGAAAAGGTAGGCTGGGACGATGATGCCAAAGTGGCACTCGCAGACTCCGAGGGCTCTGGCTGACTCAGGCGGGCACGGATGATGCCATGAGCACGGGTGACCGTGTTGCAGGCCATTCAGTCATTATATTTCTGGGACTCACAGTCAGAAACCTGTTCCCACTCATCCCCATTGTCACTGCTGTGATCTGATCTCACAAAGACACCTACCACCTATGCCGGGGCTGGGCCCAACCTGACTATGTTGTTGTCAATCTGTTCTTGGAGCCAGTCCTTGAACACATAGAATCGCTGGATGGTGTGTCCCAAGATCTGGTGATAAGGGCAGTAGTTAGGGTGATCAGTGAGACACGCCTCTTCTGGATTCTGGCCCATAGGCTGCCGCACGATCCTCTACTCTAAGGGGATACAGAAATAACTGGGGACCTGGGCCTCGCCAAACGAGTAAGTCTGATTCCTTCTATCTGAGAAGGGGGCTCTCAGAGGCTGACCATGACTAGGGGTCGGAAGAGCATGCCTAAGAGGTGGAGCCTGATTATCTAGCCTAAGTTGTGGCAGTGCGTTACGCGGAGGCACCTACCAATTTTGAGGCGGTCACTACTGGGCGGGAGGAAGTGCCTATGGGGGTGGACCCTTATGAGGCTATTGAGATGGCCTTACTGGTAGAAAATATAGCTATCTGGGGGCCTCTATCTAGGCTACATTAGCGGGATCGGCTCTGGAGGCTCTCCTTGCAAAGATTATAGGAGGCAGTGGGCGTGCCTGACTGGCCTGTTGCAGGGCTTATTCGAGGTGCTGATCCTTGTCTGAGAAGTCCCGGAACCCTCCAGGGTAATTCTGAGTGATCAGAGAAGGAACCAGCTCTACCTTGATGTTCCCTACACACATCTTCAGTAATTTCTCTTGAGTCAGTGGCATGTCATGGGAGTACGTGAGCCCCTTCCACCGGGCGACGAAGTCCGCGATTCGCTTGTCGGGCATTTGTTTGCACCTGAAGAGGTCTGAAATGTTCATCTTCTGGGTTTTGGAAGTGAAGTAGTAGAGGACTTGCCCGTGAAGGTCCTCCCAGCTAGTTACAGATCCAACAAGGAGCTGGCTATACCAGACGAATGCTGTTCCTTCCAGTGTGTGAACGAAGCAACGAAGCTTGGAAGCCTCCTGCTGCGCCGGAGTCCCTAACATAGGCCCGCACCTCGAGTTGAAGTGGGCTAGCTGTTGTGGCAGGTATCCGGTCCCGTTAAAGGGGGCGAAAGTGGGGTTCTCAAATCTCGGTGGGGCCGGCATATCATCCACCCGCGCTGGGTATGGCTTGCCGTCCGGTGGGATTGCCACCTGCCGAGTTTCCAGGGCCTCCAAGAGGGTGATGAGTACTTCCATCAGATCATTCAGATGCAGATTCCTGTCCTGAAGGGGATCTCTAACCACAATCATGCTTCCAGGCTCTTCAATACGGTAGTCAAGCTCAGCAGCTCATGAGGCGGCTATCAGGGCGACTCTGGGGGCGGCGGGATGAAACCGAGCAAGGACCCCTAGGTGGTCTTGCCGCTCAGGAGGGTTCAGCGAAACATATCGTGCCCTGTTGCCATGGGTTCCAGCATCTCCCCTGTCGGCGAACACAACATGGTCGCGATTTCCTGGGGGAATCTCAGCAAGGGGTAGATGCTCCTGCCCCTGCTATCCTGGTCTAGGGTTACCGTAGTCAGACTGCCGCTCTACAATGTGTTCGGCCAAGATCTCATCAACTAGCCTCTTTTTCTCAGCAAGCTGTTTGTGTAGTGTGTCCTTCTCGGGATCTTCCTCTACCTTCGGCACTGAGGAAGATGGGTCGGCGAGTTTGATAGACCTGACGGGCTCTTTACCCTTTCCAATGTTTCAGCTCAGTGTCAGTGCCTATGTGGGTACAGGGAGACCAAGGAGGCTCCTCTATTGGTGAGTAATCCTCCCAGATGGGTCTAGTAGTGGCTTTTCCTCAGGGGTGAGTCCTCGTCGAGGGGATCCACACCATTTCCCTCATCTGAAAGGTCAGCCATGTTGACTTCCACTGCCCTTGGCGACGTTCCCTCAATGCCGCCCAGTGAATCGGGCTATCGGCAGATCACACAGAAAAGAAGGGCAGCGTACTGACCCCATCTGCGGACGTGCGCATGGGGGGTGGATTCCTCAATAACATTGCGGATTACTTGAAAACTATGGATGCATTATTGCTGGAGAGCCCCGTGGTGGCCTAATGACTCGGGGTGTCGAACCGCAGGGAGCGCTGCCAGGTCGACCCGACGGTACTACCCACCGATATCCTCGAGATGTGCTTGGCTCTAGGGGTAAGGTTCTAGATGATGGTGAAGATGGGAGTGAGTCACCCGAAGAGTCTGGTGGAAGCATTCAAACTCTCCCGGGGTGAGTGACTCTGGCATATCAAAATCCGATCCTGCGACCAGCCAAAACTTCTCCGGAAAGCGGCCCGCTGCGAGGACGGTCCAGAAGCTCCATGACTCCGGTTCAGGGTCCAAACCTTGCTGCCCCTACTCATCCACTAAGAATAGTCGGGGAACTGGAAATGGCACTGAGGAAAGCCGCCGGGCCGGTGGGCTGGCCGGTGGGGAATACGACGAACAGGACGATTGGCCGCCAATCCCTGAGTCATCCTCTAAGGGTTGCAGTGCCCTGGCTACCACATCGCGATAGGATGGGCCGGCGAATGGGCCTCCTTTCACAGCGTCAGTGCTTTCCAAGGCTGTGTCACTTCACGACTCTTCCATCGGTCCCCAGAAAATTTCCCCACCCTCCCTGAAAGTGGCGGAAGGTGATTCCGGGGGGGGGGGGGGGCTAGTGGCAACTACGGGTTTGACCCCCGAGGGTACGCCAAGTCCTCATCCTCCTGGATATACCTTTGGAGGGAGGAGGAATCATACGGATCTCACATTCGGGGAGTACGAGATGGACGCGCCGTGTCCCCATCCCTGTCCTCAACTCGAAGGGTTGGGGGGAAGGTTCCGTCGTCGAGTCGTACTCCGCCTCAGAATTCAAGAAACAGACTAGTATAATTTGCGTCCGGACTCCCCTGACATTCCTCTTATGGTGACGGCGCCCGACCTTCCTTCCCCTAGGTGGCTCCTCAGGATAAGGATGATTTCCGTGAAGGAGTCCCCTTGCCGCAATAGAGCTGGGGCAGTGGGGACTGAAGGCCGGGGTGTGGGAAGCACCAGGATAGATGTGAAAAGAGACATGGGGAGGACCTCCATGTGAGTGAGCGACTGGATACGCAACGGCTCCATACTCGCGGCCAGCTTTAGGGGGAGTGACCTCATACCCATTGTAGTGGGGGCTGGAAAGAGTCATACCCAGAGTGTAGCCGTCGCAAAGAAGCCTTCGACTTTCCAGATCAGTGGCACAGAATGAGCCTTCATGGTGGGTGGAACTACTGCGGATTGGTCTGCAGTGGCCATTGCCATTTCCCGTGACCGAGAGATTCTATGCAACTTGCCTGCAGGGGGGTCAGGGTATCGATCCCAGTCGGGCATGTAGATCCCCCTGCTCAACGTGTGCGGGGGTCTGGAAATAGGTGTCAGTAGTGGCTCGGGCCACAGTGGTTGCTGATGTTGGTGCCCCAGGAGGGGCATTCTCTTCCGCTCGCGCCTGACACTGGCATCGGGTCTGATGGGTCAGATCCGGTGGTGCAGGCATGAAGATTGCCTGCTCTTCATCCAGGGGAGTCGGGCGGCAGCGTCGATACAGCCTGGCAGGGGTTTTTTCCATTAACCCCTGGGATGGGTCTCTGATCGGGCGGACCCGGACATCCACCACCTCATTGGCATGGGGGAGGGATGTGTCAAGGTGCTCCGGGGATAGGCTCCCGAAGTGGTTGAACGTCGGAGTGGGGAGCGACGGATCCCTGCGTGGCCCTCAGGTGCGGCGATGGTGGTTTGGCGCAACCGCCTCTAGATCCAAACGGGCCATGCCCCTGGTGGGGATGATCCCTTCCTCCTCATACCTACGAACCAAGTCATTGATCACCCTTCACTGAATGATTTCTGACGGGGAGAGGGGGCGTGAGTGCCCGACAGCTACGGCGTTCGAAGTCGAAGCGACTGTGGAAAAGGTGGGACCGCGCGGGGTGGTCGCGTCAGTACTGCCCCTGCCTCTGCGTCGGTGGGAAGGTGGCGATCGAGCAGTGATCTAATTCCAGGAAGCAGGGATATGAACCCATTAGTACCAACAGGAAAAGAGATCGACAACCAAGGCCCAGCGTCATTCCATCTTCCGTGGCCGGCGAGAGGGATCCACGCTGACGACGTCGCAGAACAGAGTGGTCAATGTTCTGGCGGCCTCGACCCCTGGCAGGTTTCACATCCCGGTGATAGGTACCCGGACCTGGTGACATGCTAATCTTCCGATACCCTGATCGCTACCATTCTCCATATTGGGGAGAAGAGCTTCACGTCGAGTTCACCATTTTATGTTTTCGACGCTTTCGCCAACGTGCACGCATCCGTCTGTGGGGAGGACACGCTGCTTGTTACCCCGTATTCCCGCTTTCCAAAGGCAGGCAGCATCTGTTCCTTGTTCAGGGACATATTCTCCCTGATCGAAACCGAGATGATGGGATGTTGGTTCTTCCTTCTGTGGATTCCTCCTCAGAACTCACCACCTAGTCCGGGTCTCCCTCATAGATTTAAGACGGGTTCGTGAAGATCATTCCTGGTGCCATATCTACATGGATGCCTGTTAATTACGCTACTTTCGTCGAGACTATCCAAGGGGTCTTATCGGGGCAGCAAACTTTGGTGAGGATAATGGTCAGGTTGGGGTGTCGTTGGCATGTCTATCTTATTTCCCTTATCATAGGGATTCTCGAGGGCGCGGATGCCCGAGGCATCCCACATCGAACACGGGGAATGTGTACCATCTGAGGTTTTCCTTAGCTTCACATGTTTAACACTGGGTATGTTGCGAGTTTAATGTCTTGCGGAGACGGATCGGGTTGAAGGACCCCCTAGAGGGAACACCAACGTTGGGGCCAGCACGTGGGCGGCTTCCCAGATTCCATGGAGTGGGATGGGGTGGCATGATCTCCTCGGGGTGTGGCTGCCTGGGTAAGGACTAGGATGGATGGTGGAGGGATGGGCTTGAACCTCATGGAGGCTTCCTATGTATCCCCATGGCAGTGAATCAATGTCCGCGTAGTTCGTTGGTGCGGTGAGACACCTGGAGAGGCGACTCGTGAGAATGAACGCATGGATTGCAGCCTGGAGGAAGTAATATCTCCAGGCTAGGGCATAAGCTTCCCAAGGCACGTGGGCTCAGGGGGGAAGTTAGGATGAGACATGGGTGTGAGACACAGGGCTTATGCTCTGAGATGTCCCAAGAGGGGGAATATAGTTTAACGTCATGCGGGACGAGATATAGTTTAACGTCATGCGGGGTGAGGAATTTCGGGCTTACGCTCTGAGGTGGCCCATGGTGGTCGGGGAACCGATGTGGAGAGGTTGGAACAACCGGATGGTGGTCTTGAACCTCGTTGAGGCTTCCTACGTTCCATGCATTAGAACGGATCAAAGTCCACATAGTTTGTTGGGATGGGGATTACGCTCTGAGGCAGCCCATGGTGGCTGTCATAGTCGATGCGCGCTCTAAGCCCACGTGAGTCATGCTCGGTGTGAGAAACAAGAGGCAGTAGGGAGCAGACGATCACGTCGCAAGGGGTGTGTTTGTGAGAAGTGGAATGGGGCTTACGCGTTGAGCGGACCAAATAGGAAATAGGGGATTATGTGTGGTTAGAGGCCCTTGGTGCTGGGGATTACTCCAAGGTGGAGGCCCGTGGTGTGACAAAGCACAGTGGGAAAGGTACTCCACTGACCTTGGTTGGGGGAAGTATGGAGATGCATGGGTGAAACCTTCCGCAAGAGAGGCTAGGGGCTTATGCTCTGAGGCAGCCCTTCCCCCACGGACAAACGCCACTCCAACAAGGAGGATCTCATTCCATGCGAGGAAGAGTCTATTCTCATGGAGACGAGTGGGCGTAAAGAATGCCAAAGCTGGGGGGACCCTACGTGCGAAGCACAGGGTTGGACCATAGTTTAACGTCATGTGTTAAGGACGAGGTTCTCAACAGTTTAACATCTGACAGCTTGGATGAGGTGGGTTCGCTCCACATCCCTAGGGCTTACATGCCCAATTCCCTCTACCCCTTGTGGTAGGGAAGGCATCGGAAAGGCCGTAGTGAAGGGGGGACGCAGGGCGAACCATTGAGGGGTCCACGTTAGTGGGGATATGCGAAGAAGCAATAGCCGTTAGCGTGCCTATGCAGAGAAGCATAAGGAAAAGCAACGCAATGGGAAACACTGCCCAAGGGACCTTGAGGTTACATCATACGAGCCTGGAAGGTTGTACGGGAAAAAACGCATGGCACGCATGCCCGGCAGGGGAGACATCAGGTGCCGACGTAGAGAGGTAGCCAAGGGGCGTCAAGATGAGGGGTCCTGGGTTTTGCGTGCAATGATATGGTTTGCGCGCAAAATACTGGGATGGCGCGCAATAGGGACAGAGAATTACACGCGGAATGGGGATTGTGCGCATGATATTTCACGCACGGAAGGGGATTGTGCGCATGATACATGGATTGCGTGCAAGGAAGGAACCTGAAGGAGGGGGTAAATTCACTTAAGTCAGTGGAGTTGCACGCAAAGGCGATCCCCGGGGAAAGGTTGCGTGAAAAGAGGAATTACCTGGAAGTCATATTGCATGCGGGGGGAGTCGAATTGTGCGCACAAGAGCCGATCCGAATTCCACAACCCCCAAACCTCTTGGGGTCGCCTTCTATTTATATTAATCGGCTGGCACAGAATCTGGGCGGTGCGTGAAATTTTCCACTCCGGGAACCGTTGGCACGCAAAACCTCTCCGTGCAGAACTGGGGCGCGCAAATATTGCGCACCTCACCGGCTCGATTATGCTAATCCCGAGGATGATCCGCACGCCCAACAATATTTCACACGGATCCTCCTTTATTTCGTGCACCACTTCCTGGGCCTCTGGATTGGGCCTCCTATTCCGAATATGACTTCGCTTCGTCATTTCAAAACATCCTCCGGGAGTTACAGACTTTTGTGTGTATACAATAGTTAACTAGGTCAAACACTTCATCTCAAGTAAGTACAAAACAAAAGAGAATAAAAATCAAAAAAACTCTGGTTACTGGGTGCACCTCTGTGCCTCGCATTCCTAGGTACTCTCCTCGAGGCCACCATGCCTCCACAACAGAAAAACCAAGGAAATGGTTCATCCACAAAGCACCTTCTCCTTATGATCCTCAATCCTCACTGGTCTCTCTATAAATGTTGCATCATCCTTAATATCTAGAATTCCCCAGTCGAGGACGTGTGAATCATCATGTAGATACTAATGGTGCTGAGACACATGGAAGACAGCGTGCACTGTCAGTAGTGGTAGTGGTAGCACCAACTAATAATCCACTTTGTCAACCCATTGCAACACCTCGAAGGGTCCGACGAGCCTTGGAGAAAGCTTACTCCCCCTGCTGAACCTTCGTTGTCCACACCGAGGGGAGACCTTCAAGAACATGTGGTCCCCAACCTCAAACTCATGGGGTATCATATTATGATAAACATATGAATTCTGCCGGTCTTGAGTTGCCTTCATCCTCTCTCATATGAGTTGGACTTTCTCTATTGTGCTCTGCACCACCTCTGGGATAAAACACCTACTTCCCTGATCTCTATCCACCACATGGGTGAGCGACACAACCTCCTGTAAAAGTCTTCAAACGGAGCCATTCCAATGGTAGAGTAATAGCTATTGTTGAAGTAAAAATCTACCAGAGGAAAGTGTCACACCCACGATCCCCCAAAGTCCAAAACACTTGCCCATAGCATATCCTCTAACGTCTGGATTGTTCGCTCTATCTACCCGTCTTTCTGGGGGTGGAAAGTAGTGTTGAGGCATAGCTGAGTGCCAAAAGCATGTTGTAATCATTTTTAGACCCATTAGGTAAGCTGGGTATCTCGATCGGAGACTATGGACCACATGACTCCATGCAATCACACAACCTCATCTACGTACCCCTGTGCTAAGGCATTCATCGCACTTGAATCCTTAATTTCCTAGAAGTGAGATGATTTCGTTAGCCAATCCACCACTAAACAGATAGAATCACAACCCCTTTGAACTCTGGGTATTCTCATGATGAAATCCATCGAGATTTCATCCAAATTCAACTTGGGGACATCTAAAGGTTGTAACAGACCTCCTGGGACATGATGTTTAGCCTTCACCTGCTAACACACGAGGCAATTTTTCCACAAACTATGCCACTGACCGCTTCACCCCAGGCTTCCAAAATTGACCCCTCAAACCCAAGTACATCTTGAAAACTCCTGGGTGTACCACCAAGGGTGATTTTTGGAACTCACTAAGAACTATCTTGTGCATTTCCACCAGGACAAACAAGTTTCCATGAAATAACATCTGATTTGGCCTGTATTCAGACCATCCAACTAGAGCATCACCCTGGCTAAAACGATCACACATCACTTCTGCCTCTATGTACCCCCACAGAGACTCCTCCACCTACTGCAACATAGAGGAATGAATTGTTATCTGGAATAGAAAACATTAGCCATCCTCCAACCTTGCATCTAGGTGTAGGAAATTCAACTCCTCCATCACCTTCCAAGCATCTTCCGACTCCCAAACCACATCCTTATACAACTTCTTACTCAAGGAATCAATCACCATGTTCCCCTTTCTTGAGGTGTAGAAAATTTCAAAGTCATAGTCCTGAAGAAACTTCATCCACCTCCACTGCCACAAGTTCAAGTCTCACAGAGAGAAGATATACCTCAATCTCTTATGATCCATGAAGGCCACAAAGTGCTCCCCGATGAGGTAGTGTTGCCACAAATTTAGTGTGAACATAACTCTTATGAGTTCTAAGTCGTGGGTGGAATATTTACGCTCATGGGGATGTAACTACCTAAAAAAATAAGAGATCACCCCTACTTTTATATTAGAAAAAACTGCAAGCCTTGTCCTAAGGAATCACATAACACTTCAAAAATCACCCCTTCCTTAGGATACCTTACTATTGGGGCATTAACCAGCTTCCCGTTCAGATAACTAAAGGATTAATGACACTTCTCACTCCATATGAAAGCTCGGTATTTCTTGGTAAAGGCTAACAAAGGTGCTAAAACATGGGAGACATTGGGAATGAACCTCTGATAGTAGCATGCCAGACCTAAGAAATTACGAACCTCCATCACATTATTGTGTGCTTCCAAAGAAACAACCGCTTCGACCTTGGAAGAATCAACTGCTATTCCCTACTTGGACACCACATGTCCAAGGAAGTGCACCTGTCATTTCCAGAACTTGCACTTGGACAAATTCCCGTATATTTAGTGCTATCGTAGGACTTCTAAGACAATTTTCAGAAGCTCAGCGTGATCCTCCTCTGATCTTGAGTAGATCGGGATTTCATTAATAAACACGACTATGAAACGATCATGATAATACCAAAAGATAGAGTTCACGGGCCCCATGGACATGACTGGTGGGTTCGTAATGCCGAACCACATAACCACGAACTCAAAGTTCCCATATCTACACCTAAATGCATTATTTAAGATGTCACCCTCTTTCAACCTCAATTGGTGATATCCAGAACGTAGGTCAATCTTGGAGAACCACCCTACCCCCTTGAAGAGGTCAAAAATTCCGTCTATCCATGGGAGTGGGTAATAGTTCTTGATTGTTACCAGATTTAATCTATGATAGTTTATGAATAGCCTGAGACCACCATCTGCCTTCTTCGTGAACAAGACTAGAGAACCCCATGGTGACATGATTGGTCAAACAAAACCCTTATTCATCAGATCATGAATATGAATTCATAACTCCCGCAACATTGAAGGCTCCATCCGATAGAGAGCCCTCGAAACCAGACAGGCATCAGGTTACAATTCCATCCTAAACTCAACATCATGTCGAGAGGGTAGATTCACCACCTCTTTAGGGAAGACGTCCATGAATTCATTGACAATCCTTGGTAATTCCACTATCTCTATATCTACTGACCCCACTAATAGCTCAACTAACATGGAAAGAAGGGGCTGCACTCACCGGCTGGCCTCTTAGAAACCCTACACGCTGACGAAAGTCACACGTTGTCTGCCCACATCCGAAAACACGATCCATATTTGGAAGCAGTTGATAATAGATCTTATAGAGAACAACCAGTAAATTCTAAAATGGCACCATATTTCTATCTATATCAAGAGAAGGGACCCACTGGACTTATGTGGTCCCAACATCAGCATACATAATCTGCAAACACAAGAATAGCTGGTCTGACCTATGACTGGCGTACTCAAAACCAGGGGTACGGGATGTCTCTCTATGTTTGGACCCAAGGTATTGGAAAGAATGGGTGCAACAAGGGAGTGATAAGCTCCTAAATCAAACTAGGAACAAGAAAGAGTGATAAACAAAATGATCATACCTCGAACAACTTTTGGACCTACTGAAAGTGCTGCCTCTGCGGCATGCAACTGCCCATGTCCAGCACATCTGCCCCTCAGCTATCAGACACCTCCCATACCACACCCTAGTCGAGGTCCCTGTGGAGAACCCTGAGGTCATCCTCCTTCTATAATGTCTACTCTTAGAGGAGAAGGAGCTCACTTTCCCTGCTGCTGCTACTGCTGAAAGGGTTTAGCTAGAAATTGCTGCTGTTAAGGTGGGTGCTAAACCTTCCCACACCCACCATACTATACGTGGTCCAGGCACTGATTCTAAAGATTCCAATGACTTCTATAGTTGAAGCATCTTGGTCCTGGGACTACAAAGATGGGGCGAGGACCAAGAGATTGAAACTAGAACTGTTGGGGCCAGCTCCCTACTAGAAGAAACCTGGAAGGCCCTGATGCTGGAGGTCTGCTGCTGACAGGCTTCCCCTCTGATGAGCTCAAGTATCTCCCCCTCACGGAACTTCTCTTAGTGTATGGATCCTCTCCAACACATCAGCTTTCTTCTAGAACTCCAAGTATATTGGTAGAGTAAAGGGAGTAACAACGTACTGAAGAGAAGGTTGGAGTGCCTCCTCTAAACGTCACGATGAAGAATATTCACTGGGAAAAGGTCTGGGTAAAAGCATAGGGGATCTTTTAACATGATCCACAACTATCTCACTGACATGCTCCCATGCTGAATGGAGAGTAGCTCCTAAATTTTCTCCTCCTTCATCATGGAAGAGAGGAATTTCACCAAGAACTCACTATTGAAGTCAGTCCATGAAACCTCATCTTCCCTCTTGTCCCTGAGATAGTGCATCCCCCACTAACGCACTGCACCCCGCATCTATCTTATAGCCAGAGGAACCCAATGCTCCATTAGAGCCCGAATGAAGCTGAAATCTATCACATGCTTCTCATTATTGCTCTCTGTCTATAGGTCTAAGATGCTGCCCTTGTAATTCCCGTGGGTCTATCACTTAAAGGAATGAAGCATCTTCTACCACTGGTCCCCCTCCTCCTCTAGATCATCCCTCTACTGGTCAGCTAAATCAGCCTCTTGGGCCTCGATCGCCCTCACTACTCATGGTCTTCATCTGGGTGCCATAACTGCAAAGAAAATAATTAATTCCTAAGAAAATTTAGTGTATAAGATTGCTTTTAATTTTTCTTATACTTTTTACTTATTTATTTTGATTCTCCAAAATATGAAAGACACACAAAAACACAAGTCATTATGATGCATGTATCTTTCCAAGGGTCTCTACCCTGAAATCAGTGTAGCATCACTTGGTCATTCGGTAGGCCCAGAGTCCTTACATCAGATCATAGGGGGCCCTAATATTCCGTGTCCCAGATGGTCTTCCCTGGCCTATTTCATGCACCAAGATTGCCTAACACTATTTCCCTACCATCCCATGCAATTATCACTGTGCCTTACCCCAAGATCAATCCTATGTCTCAACCTCGAACCTCTAACACCATTCAATCAGTACATTACTTCACCAAGATGAGGGAATGGAAAACATATTGCCAAACCCATCATACCTCAAGTTTAAGGAGAGATAATGACCCCCAAGACCCACCTTCAATAGGCCCCAAAGTGGCGACTAGCACCAAGGTTACAAAATCACACGTAATATGAAAGGCATTGCCCATTTATTTATTAGGATTGGGAGATAAGATATTAAAATCCAAATAGCACCGAAGTTGGAAGTAAAATTAATGTCAAAAAAATCCATTCCCATATGCATGTTCCAATAATAAAGTGCTACAAAGTACAAGAAAATTCCAAAGTAAAATACAAAAAGAAAAGAAAAACACCAATGTCAACGGTCCTGACGTCTGAGCTAATAGGGTCCATCACGGTCCTCGAAGTCCTCATGGAAACCTGAAAGTCGTTTTATATACGTAGGGTGAGTATACATGTATACTTAGTAGGGAAAACCAAAATCTCTCATGCACAAATGGGCATGCATTTTAATTCCCCGTGAGAAAAGTAGATAACCAAAGAACCTAGTAAAGAAACTATCCACCCGAAACTCACCAAGGCACACTACACAAATAAAGAAAGTCATGTAAAGTAATATTAATAACACATCAAAATTTGGGTACCTTCACCACTTTCCCAGTGGTTATTAAATACATCCTATGTGTTAGACCCCCTTTCCATTCTCACTACAGTCCCACTGCTATACCCTACCCGCACACACCTGGGCTTCCAACCATACATCTCGCCCACACACACTTGAGACACAACAACCAAACATAACCATGAACACAAAAACCTCAGTTAGAATACGTACCGCCATGCCTGAAGTCACCATGTCCAGAACTACTACTGCCATGCCGGAAGACACCTGGGCCTCATCCTGAAGACACTTGGGAAACAACCTGCCCCCACACGGGTGTGCAATATACCACATCTATCCTACCTGAAGAGTATTTGGATATAATTGACCTCAGTCCATCACATCCAATCCAAAGATTCTTGGGCTTCTTGGGAAAGAGAATACAAAAGGACCTAATAACTATCCACTCATAGGAGTGTTGGAAAGAAACCTCCCCCCATGAAATGGGGGTGTTTGGCAGTAATTTCTCAACTTGGGTGGGGTGAGAATAAGAAACATAATTACTAAATTATACATATAGGTAAAAAAGCACTCATCCCAACCTAGGGTTTCTAAAATCATCCCAAAAACAAACACCCTTGTTAAAAGTTATTCATAAAAAGTACAAAATCTATAGCCAAGTCACAACTCATTCCTAGAAATAAACTCTCCATTGGACCCATTCTTGTTAACATATTCTAGTGATTCCATTTAAAAAGTTCTTCCCTAGAAGGAATGTAATAGGAATAACCACAATCCAAGGAATGAAAAATAGACAACCATC
The DNA here is from genome assembly GCA_963277665.1 of Viscum album. Taxonomy (NCBI): domain Eukaryota; kingdom Viridiplantae; phylum Streptophyta; class Magnoliopsida; order Santalales; family Viscaceae; genus Viscum; species Viscum album. The sequence goes on from OY728152.1 coordinate 1,400,751,191, forward strand.
AATTTAAGCATTCACACCTAGTTCTCTTGTAAAGTCACAACAATAAAAAAGATCCGTGAGATCCCTCAAAGTACTAGAACAAAAAAAATCCCCAACATACAGCCCCACATGTCCTCAAATCCAAAAACCAACAACTACAACACTGTTGGGGATACCATCCTTATCCTCATCACCCCTCAAGATTCAAGCAGAACAACCATACACATCACCAAAACAGAGAAAGGGTGTTTTTAGATTTAGAAAAACCTTTCCTTCATTTCCTTCTTTCCATTTGGTTAGCTGGGGTAACCACACAAGGATTCTTATTCATTGGGCATCAATTTAATCCACCTACTTTACCTGATTAACTAGTTTCCATATTACAAACATTAAATTCACAGAATTATCTAGAAAACAGAGGTTCATTAGTGCATAAGAAAGGACAACAAACGACAATTATTTTCAATAGAAAAAGGTCCACATAATTCAAAATATATGAGCATTGGTAAAGGAGTACAACAACACCATCAAAAACACCCCATATTTCTTTAAAGGTTTGTTTATTATATTTGTTAAGATCTGGTTTCACCCATCCCCATAGAAACATTAGCATACCTCCCCCCCGCATGATACACTGTAAAGAGAGACGAGGTAAGAAACCTACCTGGATGATCAACGATCAAAGTTTTTATCCACACACTGTGAACCAGAGATTCACGACTTATAGGGGAGGAAATTTTGGGACTCCAAGGGTGAGTAGGAAAGGCTCCAATATAGGCGTACGACTAGAGTCATGAAGGGGGAATCCAAAAACACCAAGGAAAGGATAAGAGAGTAGAAAAGAAGAATAAATAATTCTTGTGCGATAAAAATGCGAGATCCTGGAGTTACGATATATGAAATGTTGAACGACTTTAAAGGAAGATCATGATTTTATCACGCAATTGGATGGTTATACATGATAGAATTAATTTTTATTTAATAATTCTCATCAGAGAGGTGTCCATAAATGCAATGCATTAACGTATTTCCTTTAATTAGAGGAAAAAATGTAATAAGGGGTAGAACTAGAAAGTTTGAGAAAAGGGTGCGACACTAATAAAAAAACCATAGATTTGGGTAATTCATAGGTTTCCCGACTCTTGGGGGATTTAGAATTCATTTATGGGATTTTAATGGCTTTGAAAGGGGCATAAAAACACTTTTTCATAAAAAAAGATTTGTTGCGGGAGCAGAAAAAGTTGAAAACTGGAAAAAAGAAGAAGGGTGAGACACCTTTTAGTGGGACAACATAATGGTTCCACGGTCATGTTTCCACCCTAATGGTACCACCATCATGGTTCTACCTCTTGGTACAACCCTCACGATTCCGCCCTCACGGTTCCACCATCACGGTGCCACCCTCATGGTGTCATTGTCTCAGTGCCACTGTCACATTGCCACCCTCACAGTCCCACCATCATGGTTCCACCATGACCAGTGCCACCATAATGGTGCCACTTTTTCAGTGGAACCATTTTATGGGACCGAGATTTTGGCAAAGTACTAGAAAAGGAGGGTCTGGGCCATTACAAATAATTATTTAATTTATTTTTTTATCATTCTATCTACAATTTGTAAGTTAATTTACTTCTCATTATTTTAATACTTATTTAGTTTTTTCACAGATCTTTACAGTTTCCATTACTTCTCTTTTTCAACCTACCAAAACTATATAGAGTTGATGTTTTTAGCTGGAAAAACATTATCATTGGAAACCATAAGAATAGAGGAAGCTCATGTGCTCATTGTCAAAAATTCTTGAAATATAATGGGAACATGAGCTTCCCCCACTCTCATAGATTTAAATTACAGGAATGGGTTTTATGCTAAGAAAATCATGTAAATATGTATTATTGACAGTTATAAAAAGAAAGGAAATGGTAATCATGATTACATTGGTATTAAAGGTTTGTTTTGATACTCTAAGATGTGTAGAAATCAACCAAAACTTAATGTGACACATGATGTGATAGGTATCTTAACACCCCAAGATTTTATGAGATAGATTATTTTTAATTTCTTTGATGTATTTTTTTGTATGCTACACCTATATTAGCTTGCGCTATACACAACACCATATTATCTTGTAGAAAACACAACACTATTCTTTGCTTTTGTTGCACACAATTTCAGGTTCTTGTGATAGAACTCAACACTGAGTATGGAATTGGTTAAATGTAAAAAAAAAGTTTGGATTATGTTATATGAAAAACCAAAGGAAACTTGCACTACATAAAACACTGACTTGGCTTGTGTTACAGGAAAGAGTGACGTTCCTCGATAGCTTCTGTTGTACTAGATACTGAGTTCACTGGTACGAACACCTTTTTTACGTCATTTTTTGGTTTTTTACGTCAGTTTTTAGGTAACGTTATTATGAGAGATGCTGAAAATATGATTTTACATCAGTTATTTAATAACTGATGAAAAAAATGGGGTTTTATGGTTTTTGACATCTGGTTTTAAAAAACGGATGTGAAAAACCTTCTATAAATGGCGTCAAAATTCCATTTTTATGTCTGTTTTTGAAAAAACCGATGTTAAAAGTCTTTTTTTACATTAGTTATTAAAAAATAGACATTAAAAATCATTTTAACATATTTTTTTAAAAAACGTACGTAAACAACGCTTACCATCTTGTAGATAATTTCCTATGTTTTATTTTGACAGGTCGTAGAGCTCAAACAAAGTTATGGATCAAAAGTTATGACCATCAGAAGTTTGATATTTTTTTGAGGAAAGATTGAATAAGCCAACCATAGATTTATATTAGAAGGAATTTTTGAATTCATTGGAGGATTTTTTGTTTTACTATGATATAAATAATTATTCATCTTTATAAGAAAATAATAATTGTTAAATGGTATATCAATTAAGAAAACTACTCATTGAAAATATAAATCCTGGGAAAATAATTAAAAATACCTTGACGAGATTGAAGAAATAATAAATAGTGGATTCACATAGAAGATAAAAAAATTTGAGTCGTTGGAGCCATGATGGTTGAATTAAATGATCATTAAATTGTATATCAATTTAGAAAAAAAATCCTAAAAACCATAAATCAGGGATTAATGACTAAATATACCTGGATGAGATTGCAGAAAGTAAAAAATAATTGATTCAAATTGAAGGTAAAATGAGTCAAGTTGGGGGAATTATTATGGTAGAAATAAATGATAGTTAAATTAGGACATGTGTATAATGGAAAAATATAATTGAGATGACAATAGAAAACATGGTATTAAAACTTTTTGGCGGTAATTCGAAATTTTGATGTCGGGATGTAAAAAATTGAAATTTTGCATTTGTGTGATATTAAAATTATCTTTCACCTCAGTTTTATGATAAAATTCATTAAAAGATATTAAAGTTTTCACTTATTATTCACATCAGTTATTAAATAAATGACGTGAAAAATCGATTTTCATGACTTTTTCACATTAGTTATTTAATAACCTACGTTAAAATTTAATTTTCACGTCAGTCATTTAATAACCACTGTTAAAAAAGTTGGAAAACGGGTATCTCATTTTCCATGATTTAATTTAACAAGTTCTAGATCTCAAAGGGATTTATAGATTAAAATTTATGGCCTTCAGAAGTTGGCCTTCCCAAAGACTTCATTTAGATATGATCAACTTCTAAAAGCCATAACTTTTAATCCGTAACTCCATTTGAGCTCCGTGACCTGTCAAATTAAATAATGGGAAATGAATTACAAGTATGTAAACATTTTTCATATCATGTATTAAATAACGGACGTGAAAAATACCATTTAACGTTGGTTATTAAATAAACTATGTGAAAAAGTCCTGAAAATCGATTTTTCACGTCGGTTATTTAGTAACTGAATTGAAATAGTGATGAAGATTAATTTTTTATGTCGGTTTTATAATATCCGACGTAAAAAATAAGTGAAAATTTTAACATCTTTTCATGTAAATGGATTTTTCACATCATTTATTTAATAACCAACGTGGAAAAGTGATGTACATTTATTTTTCAGGTCAGTTATATAATAACAGACGTGAAAAATTAGATAAAATAGATTTTTTTCACATTAGTTCTTATATAACTGATGGGAAAAATCAGAGAAAATGAATTTTTAGGTCAGTTATATAATAAATGATGTGAAAAATCAATTTTCAGAGATTTTCACATTTTTTTTCTAAAAAACCGACGCGAAAAAGGCTATGTTAAAAATAATTTTTGTACTGGTGGTTTCACTAAACAACGATATATTATTAAAATATTATTATTTAATGGGATATAAACTAGCCGTTATAAATATTATGAACCATATTTTAAATTTAATATAACACTATCATTAAACTTATACATTTTATAGAACATGATATGAGAACTAAATCATTTTTTTGGATAAATGAAATATTTTTCAAAAAATACAATTTTACCACCTTTTGATGGAGCAACCATTTTAAATTTATTTTCTACCACTTTTATTAGTTTAATTTGACCAAATAAATTTCTTATTTATAATTGGAGCATCAAAATTTACTTTGGATGAAATTTTGGTATTTTTCTGATAAAATTCTTATTTTTATGAATAGTGAAAAATACTTTATTTTAAATTAAAACTGCCTTTAACATAATTTATTTATATAGTTAGATTGTACTTTTAATTTTTCTTAAAGTATTATTGGATTATATTTTTATTATTTAATCCAATTTTGGTCATTCTAAGTAATTTCACTTTTAAATTGGATATAAACAGATGTCAATATTTTGATTTTTATCTGCTCTTAAAAACCCGTTTTTTGGTTTTGACAACGAGAATTAATTTTAAATTAATTACTGAATCTTCTATGTTTCAAATTTGAAAAATTGGATTCCATATTTGTGATCAGGAGGTCTAAATTTTGTAAATAATTACCTTTTATTTTTAGACATTATGAATAGTAATTTCAGTAATTATTTTATTCACCATAGTTAAAGGGTAAATCTAGTAAATAAGGGTAAAAAATAATATTATAATAATATCAAAATACCCTAAAAAATTTACTTATCTTATTTTATGAGATATCTCTGACCATGGGAATCCTTTGGTCGATTATGGGACCCCATGGAATCACTTGGATGTGAAAATGACATTTTATAATAATTAATTTAAAGTAAATATAATTATTACCTAAACATAAATCTTTTACTGAATCTATTTTTATATGTGGTTATATAACTAATCTATATGTCTATAAATATTCATTATAAATGTAAAAATATTTAATACGTCATGGTATTTTATTTATAATTTTTATATATTAGATAAATATATTTATTTATGAAACATTATTTTCATGAAGCTTCCTCTGAACTATTTCCATTATGTTTCTATCCCTATTATTAAGAGGATTTTATTTTTTTAGTGATGTAATGGTATTTTATATGGATTATTTTATGATAGAATGATGTTTAAGGAACCCATTTTTTTTCTTGGGTTATGCTATGATGAATGGTTCATGTTTTTGTGGAACATGTAAGAATGATTTCATTATGAGATGGGTGAGCCCTATATCTCCCTCAAATGCATTGGGTAAAGATTTATATCTCATGAGATAAACATGTATGGAACGAAAATTAAATCCAGTTCAGTAATAACTATCTAGAACAACAAGAAAACCTGGTTTAGTAATGGAATTAATCCACTATAATGGTCTTGGAAGTAATGCCTTGGCTAATATGGAAATCATATTACATGCTTTATGGTTTTCCACAATTCAAAGTTTTATTCCCATTATATTTTATCATGATTAATATTCCTTTATGATCTATGCCTTACCTACTACTAAGATTTATTTCATTACTCAATATTTGGATGTTTAAACTTTATTTTCATATTTATACGTTCAAATATATATGGGTTGTTTTGTTTTCTCCATGTTTACCCTTACTGAGCATTTGAGCTCACCCTTTTTATATTTTCTTTTCCCCAAGATATAAAGAGAGGTTTTAGGTAGGAAAACAAAAAGGTAAGATCTTTATGGGAGATGTTGAAGATCTTTCACCATGATTATATTATTATGTTTCGAGTTTCCAAAGACACTAAACTAATATAGCCTTTGGGAATCATTTTGTTTCATGTATTAGGTTTTCTGCAAATGAAATGTAATTTACATGTACGTCAAGCTTGGGTATCTACAGGTATGACTCCAAGTGCTTCTTTATATTTAAAATTGACATAAATATTAGGAAAAAAGACAACCTACATTATCAAAACTGAGAAAATCTATTCATATTGGTTTTAAAATTTAAAAAGGCTCATACGTCATTTTTGAAATATAGGAATTGTCTAAACCTAAATATGATAGTTGATGTTCCCAGTATGACTCAAAGTTTATATTTTTTATTTAAAATTGATATTAATTTTAGAAAAAAGAAAAAGTGACATATTGAAAACTAAGAAAATGTATTCATATTTTTTTTGATAATTTAGTAATATAATCTATAAGTAATTAGTGTTGTGTAGGAATCAACCAAACCTCAAGATGATACACAGGGTGACCTATATAACTCAAAGTGTCTCTTATTATTTAAAATTTACATTAATTTTTTTTAAAAAAAAACTAGTGACACACCAGAAACCAATAAAAAAATTCAGACTATTTTGATAATTTTGGATAATGATCCATGAGTCATTTTTGATGCCTATAAATCCATCAGACCACAATACAATGCATGGTGTTACTGGTATAACTCAAATTATCTCTTTTTTATTTTAAATTGACAATAATTTAAACAAAAAGAAAAGGTGAAAAAGTTTAAACTAAGAAAACACATTTTTATTATGTTTATAATTTAAGAAAATGATCTATGAGTCCTTTGTGATGTTTAGTAATCAACTACACCTCAATCCAATGCACAGTGTGACCAGAATGACTAAATGTTCCCGTTATTAGTTTAAAATTGTTATTTTAGGTCAAAAGGTGTCACTCACTTTAAATTAAGAACACATACTCCAATTTTCTTTATAATTTAGGAAATTTATTTATAATTCATTTGTGTTTAATATGAAGTAGTATCATGACAAACCAATATGCAATGCGATCGATATGACTCAAAATGCGTGTTTCTAGTTTGAAAGGACATTTTAGTAAAAAAAACTAAAATGGAATACTGAAAACTTATATAATTTCTTAGTATTTCTTTTATACATTATGAAAATGATATTTATTTCATTTGTGACATTTATGAATGAACTGCACCTCAATATGATGCACAGTGTGTCCCGTATAAGTCAAATTGTGCCATTTTATTTAAAATTGACATTAATTTTAGAAAGTAGAACAAGTGAAATACTGAAAACTAAGAAATTACATTTACATTGTTTTAATTATTTATTAAAATGTTCCATGATTCCTTTTTTATGTGTAGGACTCAACCAAACCTCAATACGATGCATAGTGTGGCTGATACGACTCAAAGTATCTCTTTTTTATTTTAAATTTACGTTAATTTAAGTAAAAAATAACATGTGAAATACTAAGAACTAATAAAAAACATTTTTATTGTTTTTATAATTTATTAAAATGATCCATGGGTCCTTTTTTATGTATAGGAATTAACCACATCTCAATCCGATGCACGATGTGACTGATATGACTAAAAGTTTCCCTTATGAGTTCAAAATTGACATTTTATTTCCAAAGATGTCACTCACTGAAAAGAAAGAAAATTCAATCTTATTTTATTTATAATTTATGATAGGGATTCATTAGTCATTTTCGATGTGTATGAAGTAGTATCACATCATACTAATGCACAATGCGACCGATATGACTCAAAATACATGTTTCTAGTTTGAAATGACAATTTACTAAAAAAACAACACACTAAGAACTCTTCAAACACATTCAAATTATTTTAATGATTTTGGAAAATTATCCATCAATAATTTGTGACAGGTAAGAATTAGCCACACATCAATATGATCCATAATGTGACCAGTATGACTCTAAATGTGTCATTATTTAAAATTGGAATTAATTTTAGTAAAAGAACAAGAGACATACTAAAAATTGAGAAAAAAATACAGATTGTTTTGATATTTTAGGGAAATGATACATAACTCATTTGTAATGTGTAAGAATCAATCTCACCTCAATACGATGCACGGTGTGACCGATATACCTCAAAATGTGTCTTTTTTATTAAAAATTGACATTTTATAAATGTATTATTTCATGTTAGTGTTTAATTTATTTCTTTATAGTATTACTAACATAATATTTTTTTTCTCATATAGGTGAAATCTTTTTTCAGGTTGAGTGTATTTTTTGGCAACTGATACCATGGGCGGGCATTTTTAAGGGGGGATCATAGGCATTAAAAGATGAAACATTAATTATTTTAAATGTTTGTTGGACAAATTTAAATGTAATTATATAAAACATTGTTTGAAAAATAAATAGAAGTGTTTTTTTGTATATAAAATGGGTGGAAATTTTTGTATTCATGATGTCAATTAAATTTATATGGCATTGGTTAAAATTACAAGATTTTTCTGGCTCTACTGTTATATTAAAATCACATTGCATCTAGCTAGACATTTATTAGTGTTATTTTGAGGAATGATAAAGTCCCCCCTTTATCATCACTATGATAAACATAACATTTTGAGTACAGTTAAAAGCCTTTTTAAGCATTTCAAAAGTGCATATGTGTAGTAGTGGTAATTTATTTAAGGGGTTCTTTTTTACTGTAACTATTAAACTCTCCATGAAAACACCACTATAAGTCGATTAATGGATAGATTAGCTCACAATATAGTAATGCCATGAAATGAGGGAGGTACTTAAATTTGTCGAAAAAACACATTCTTCTTTCTCATGGAGATAGTTAGATATTATAACAGAAAATCAGGTTCAAAAAACACAAAATAAGGTTCATGGTAGCAAGAAAACAATATCATCGGAGAAAATCTTATGCAAAGTCGAACAAGGGAATGTGATCACATAAACAGAAATAATACTTATGAATGAAATAAAATAAAAGCTAAATAGTAGGAAGTGAATTGAATAAAAAATATTAAATTATAAAATTATTTTTAATTTTTATTTATGAAAAAATATTTAAAAAAATTTATGATGGGAGACAAAAATACAGTTAGAAATGAAAATTACCTAATTAATAAATAGTAAAAATCAATAAATTTTCTGAAAAAAATAATTAAGTTTTAATAAAATAATAAAAAATAAAATAAAGATAAACATCATTAATTTTGAAAACACACTATAAAATTTGATTAACAAATACAAAACACTAAAAATATCCTCTAACAAACTTAGCCTTTTGAGAACTTACAAAGCTGAAAATAATTTAAAAAAAATACTTTTCAATGAATTATCTCCATTTTTAAAATTAATCAAAAATAAATAAAATAAAATCATTTAGAATCTTTCCTTATATAAAATAAATTAGGTATAATTTAAAAAAGAAAATCTCTTTGTTAATTGAATAAAGAAGGAATTGTTTCAATTGAGAACATTAAATATACTTCTCAAGCTCATAGATTTTAAAATCTAGTTTATGAAACCATATTAAAATTGTTAATATCCCCCACCATGCATATTCAAATGGTGTATAGATTTGAGAAGATATTTAATTCTGTATTTAGAAAATTCTGTCGATATAGTCAACAAATTATGTGGTATTGAACATACCAAGTTCAAATTTAATTTTCTCAAATCTAGAAAAATATAAAGGAATAATAAAAATACTAGTGAGTTGATTTTCTATATGAAACTATTCAGAAAAAAATATTCTTTATTATCACAATATCTGGTAAAATGAAAATGAAATTATATATTTTTAGTTCTTGAATGAATTAGAGGGTTATTTGAGATAGAAATAGTCGACACTACCGCATATCAGTGAAAAATTATCACTTGCTTTTATCAGTGCTAAATAGAAAGCACTAACAAAGGTCACTTTTATGAATGATATAAAATAAGATAAAAGTGTGCCATTTATGAGTGTCTTTTAGCGCTCATAGAGGTTGATCTTTATTAGAACATTCTTTGCACTTATAATTTTTTTAATAAAAAATATTATTTATATATATATATAATTTTTATATTTATATTAAAAAATATTATTTATTTATATACATTAATAAAAATTGCATGATTATAGTTAATATAAATATGATGTATTAATATATATTTTTTAATAATTGAAATATATATATATATATATATATATAATATTTTAAAAAACGTTTTTATAATATTATAACTAAAAATAAATATATTTAAATAAATAAAAAATTATAATAATTTTTTAAAATAAATAAAATTATTATATTTATAAATATATATTTATAATTTTATATTTATAATTATATATAAATTCTTTTTAAATATATTTATTTATAATTAAACTTATAAATAAATATATATATATTGAAAGAAACATATGTATTTAATGAAATGCTTGTATATATATATCATTAGACAATTATAATATTCATTGATTATAGGTTTCTATGTTCCAAATGTTAAGATTACCTATATTATGATGACACATGCATCTCTTATGTATTCACAACTCATGAATATTCCTCTGTACACTAACACCCATATTATTCATACTCCCATATATGTGACAACAATTTTTATATGATCTATAATTTGCTAGGTATGATTCATTCAAGTTATACCCATGAATATATTATGTTATGATAAATAATTATATAATTACAATAAATATATTTAAATAATAAATATATTTATTATATTTATAATTATAAAATTTTAATTATATATAAATAATTTTTAATTTTTCTAGTTATAATTAAAAATACAAATTAATAAGTATCTAATTATAAAATTATAAAATTACAATAAATATATTTAAATAATAAATATAGTTACTATATTTATATAATAAATATATTTATTACACTTATATAATAAATATAGTTATTATATTTATAATTATATAAATTTATATATTGATATAAATATATATAATTATATAAATATTCAAAAAGTGGTGTAGACAACAAGGTATAATTATATATTTATATTTGTAATCATATTGAAATATTTTAAAGTGGATTTCATCTATTCTGATTCTAATGTAAGGTGATCCTACAAGTGAGGAGTCATTGCACAACCCATTATGTGTGAGTGTTGATAGTGTTGAGAATTTGGGGTGGTCCTTTCCATCTCACTTCACCAATCTAATGAAAAATGCATATCTATCCTTTGGGAAGGACTCTGATAGAGAGTGTGGCATTGTGCAACCAAATAATTCTAGTATCATACCTCCAGAGTACTTGGAAGGTGGAAGACCTCCTGAATACCACATTCAAGAAGTGGTGGACTGATATTTCTCAAAACATGAAGCCAACCTTTCTATGATGGAGCTAGAGGTATTCAAATTCATAGATTATGTAACAGTATAGAAGTGGATGTTAATTAACATTGAAGATGGATTCAATTCAATCCAATTATGGATTTTCATTGTCTAACACCGAAATTTTGGATTTTTCATATTATGTTGCTCTCCTCTGAATTATCACTGGATTAGAAATATGAACCCCCACAAAGGGGAACCACAGGGCAAGAAGGTTGACACCAAAAGGGAAGATGGAAATTCCCTATGAATTTGGGAGCGGGGGATTGACTTCTAGGTTTAGATTTTTCTTTGATCTGGGTATTTCTTTTTTTGATTGACCATTTTATTTTTCTTCCTTGCATGATTTGTTTTTTTAATAAATTTGAGGTTATGGGTTTTGTATCCAAATCCATTGTTGAACTGTTCTATTATAACAAATATATTAATTATATTTATAATTTTATAAACATATATAATTATAGAAATATATTTATAAATATATAAAAATATTTATAAATTCATTCAAATATTTAAAAATATATACAAGTATTTATAAATATACTTATTTTATATAATTATAAATATATATATATATATATATTAAAAATTAAAATTTAAACAAATAAATAAATATTTATTATATATATAATTTAATAAAAAATAAAAAAATATAAATAAATTATTTAGACTATACCTTTATCGACACTTTTCACTAAAAAAGAACTGTTAAAACTACACTTTATTGGTACTGATAAAGAAACTTTTTATCCACACTTTTTTTAGCACTGATAAATGGTTATCTTTATCAGTTCTTAAAAAGCATTGATAAATGTTTGTTTTATCAGGTATTTCTATTTTAGCACTGATAAAACTAACCTTTATCAGTGCATTTTTGAAATAACTGGTAAAAGTATTATAGCTTGTTATAAATTGAACCCTTATATAATCCTTCCGCCACTCACACCTTAATATTTTGAGGGACTAGAGTTCTATTGTCACCGCTGCCACTATCCTCAGACCCTTTGGCTACTTAAAATCTCCATTATTGACGAATCAATCTATCAAAATCTAATGTATGTACAGATTTATCTTGTTAGCTCCTTTGACAACACTATATTTTTAGTCACACCTCACATACACGTATTTTTACTTCTTCTCAATGAACCAAATGAGTAGCATCCATCCTTGTTGTATCTTGTGTAAGTAAGAGTCTACTATCATCTTACATCTATAACCACTCATTTCTTATCTTACCCTTGCGACATGCATGACCTATTCCATTGTAGTGAAAATGTGTTTTAGTAATTTGGAAAAGGGAATGAAGGTTACACACTTCTAATGAATCATATGCACTTCTAATATGATACTTACACTATTCTTGTATGACCTCCTTTTTAGTGCCAAATTATTTGGACTAGATAATCAATTTTCATTTTTTTCATTGGATTAGATTGGGTGATCTATCTTCTTGGTTAATTGGAATTAGTTGGGGTAGGGTTGAGTCTTCCTTATTGAATGTAGTGACTTGCAAGTTGGTTTTCCCCACGCTTATCACATTATTTATGGATATATTGATTTCTTGGTCTTTTAATTCATATTTTTATACTTCTAATAACAGTATAAATTATGTGATTAGAATCCATTGGATGAAATATATATTTTCTCCCAGTTTCTAATAGATTTTAATTGTTTTTTTATTAAAAAAATATTTTTTAAATAATTTTTCAATTTCCGTCTGGACCATGAGTTTGTTAAGTTTCTTGAATAAACCTTATGAAGGAAGTTCTTAATTTTAAAAGGTATTCTAGTCTAAAAAAATAATTTTTAGTTGGTTATTAATTTTTACTTATAATTTAATGTAATACTAGAAATTCAAAGTGTTGATAATGTGATTCAATTTTAGTTTTGAAGAAAACGTCATAGTATGCAAATGTATTTCGAAATATTTATAGTGTTTCATGTTTATAATTTTATACATTTATATAATTTAAAATATATATACTTTTTTAAATTTAATAATATATCATATTTTAGTAATATAATTAAATAATAAATTTTTATTAGGTATTTAAAAACATATAGTTTTATTCATTTATAAATTTATATACATTTATAAATTTTATAGTATACCATATTTACATATACAGTTTAAATATAAAATTCTGTTAATTATTTATAGAATTATAGTTTTCCAGATATATAAATTAATATACAATTATAGTTTTATTCATTATAAATTATTATACCATTATAGTTCCATAATCTTTAATTTTATAAATTAGAATTTTATACCTTTATAAATTGTTAAAACAATACACTCCTATTAATTATATATACTTTTATAACATAATTTTTCTTTCATATAGTTTTATATGAAATGAGAGAGGTAAATGAATGAAAGAGATATTTAATTTATTACCTTTAATATCATGTATATCTATCTCAATATATAATGCTATAAAATCATTTAATAATGATAGAAAAACATTAAAATTTCCCTATAAAAAATGTAAACCCAGTCAAAGATACGTTTTGTTAACAAATGGGTGTTTAAAGATGATATATGGGGATTTAAATTGATCACACATAACAAAAACATATCATTATAATTTTTTTTGTATTGAATAAAAATAAGCTCATATTGTTAACACACATGGATTACTAATCTTGGTTTGGATTGTGTAATGTTACATTACCCATTCCTTGACCATTAATGTTTTGAAAACCTAGCTCATAAATTGTTCACAATCCAAATACTATTACAAATATCAGTCTTCATCTTATGTTTCCACCTAATTTTTATTCCAAGGTAACCACCCTATTTCACGTTGAGCAGCATAATCAAAATTATATTATGATATCATTATAATTTCTATCTTAAACATTTTAATTTTAAATGATTGATTGGTAATTGGTCTAACAAATTATTTACTTATGTACCTACACCACACAATTATAGTGACATAGAAATGTAAAAGATAAGGGATAATGATTGATTGTCTAAAGGTTTTTATTAAACATATAATACTAGAAACATTGAGTATAAATGTTAAAGGAATTAATGGGGAGTAGAGAATTTAAATGAGATAATGAGTAAATTGAATTAAGTGATTTATAACCTAAAGTTATGGTTTGGCGACATGAATAAAATGATTTATAGGGAAGTCCAATTGAAGTAGGCAACTTATTTAATAATGTTCAAGTAAATGGGTTCAACAAAAATTTCCATTGGAAGTCATTCGAAGATAAATTGTAATATACTTGTGAATGTACGTTCAACCAGTCACAAAAAACAATCTATTGATTAATTGTATTGTTTAAATTTTTTTAAAGATGTATGTAGATTTGTTTTCTTCAGTCGAAACATAAACAAAAAATAAGAACAAAACTGAAAATAAAAACAAAAAAAGATTAATGAAAAAAATCTTGAAGAATTAAATTAAGATAATAAAAATATGAACCAACAATAACAATTATATCCCTTTAATTTTTTTGTTATAAAACATGTTTATATATGAAAAGGAAAACAACTCAAAATGTAATAGAAATAAAAATAAGTGAGATAAGGGATAATGAATTCCTTTCTATAATGTTTGAATATCCAATCCCCCATCCATCTGTATCATTCCTTCTTCCTGAAGCACAACTCATGCTTCCAAAATGCAACCCCTTTTCTCTATGGTTAGTCCTGACCTCCATCTATTTCCCCAATGAGTGTGAGGAATGAGTTGGTGTTAGTTGAGCAGTTCATCATTTTAATGAATTTTCCACCGACTCAAATTCCTATCATTAAATCTATTAAAAGTATAAAAATATTATTACTACCTTTTTCCTTGGTATCAGATCCAAGAAAAAAGAATGTGAACACATATCCAGATTTGATTCATTCTTCTAGTGGTTTCTTTGTTTCATTTAACTGGCCTCTATTTTATTTCTCATTATATTTTATTACGTATTTAAATTCTAGAAGTCTGAAATCCTTTTTTCAGTCTATTTTCTTCCATGTAATCTTTTTTGTTTCGATACATAGTCTAATTATCTACATCATAGTTCACCAAATATCATTTGTGGCCTAAAAAACCTTCTCATGTTTTGTCAATAATATATTATTACTTTATTATCCATCTTCCATAAACTTATAAACCATTCAAAAAACACCAAGAAACGTTTTTCATTCTCCATGATTTATCTGAATCATGTAAATCCTTTATTGAAATGATCCATTTCAGGTGGCCATAACCCAACAATGGAAACCTTATCCTGTAATTAGAATTATCTTTACTTACTATATAATATATATTGATAACAACAAAATATAAAGTTCATGTCACTAAGTCTACTCAAGCCATAGGATATCCATCATGACCACACTCTCTAATTTGATGTTATCTTCTATGGGGACGAGTCTTAGGCAACCAAATGCAATAATAACTGTCATGTTAATCAATTTCCTCTCATGAATAGTTATTATTTAATTTTTTTCTAAGACTCATACCCCATATCTTCTGAAAATGAATATATATATATATATATTTCTTGAACTACTCTCTGCTGTAGTAATCCCATACCAGGTACCAGTGAACATTGTGGATGAATTCATAGGGACCACCTACCACCAATGAAGTAATTGTTTTAAATTAAATTACCCATTTTCTTCAAATAATAATGAAATTATTTGAAATATTTATATTTTGGGTGCTCCTAAATTAAAATAACCCTTCTTGTATATTTGTTTATTTTTTAAATACTAATTTTTCCAAATCAAATAGGGTGGATATGAATAGAAAATTGATGGACTAAAATCGTATGATAAAATATTATTATGATGGGGTGAAAGAGTTTATTAAGTTTGAAAACGAACATGGAGACGAAACTTTCCAAATACTCTAACCATGTTTAAACTATTTTTATTCAAGAACTATTATCCCAGAAGAGTTATAATAACAATGATATGTCAAAGAATAAACCAATGTTATAAATGTTCGAATAAACATGGGAAAAAAGAAAATTTAGCTAGTTATTGGGAAAACATTGGGTTTTATGGATCATCTGATATGATTACAAGTGTGGACAATAAAGAAGACCATATTGAGGATGTCATTATATGTGGGAATGATGATGAAGATCATATTGAGGAAATGAAAATAACTATTTAAGATAAACTTCATGATTGTCTAATTTTTTTGTGAATTTTAAGAGCTGTGTAAAAATTACATTTTATACTGGTTATGATAAATTTACAACATTATTAACCGTTCATAAGATGTATAATTTAAATGTTGGAAATGGATAGAGTGATGTCAATTTTATTTAACTATTTTTTCACTTGAATAGTGTGATCTTAGAAGATAATGAACTCCCTAGATGAATATATGAAACTAAATGAACTCTATATTCATTGAGTATGATATTTGAAAGAATACATTCCTGTCCAGATGACAACATACAATTTCGCAAGGACCAAAAACCACTTAAAGAATGCACAATGTGTGGTTCTTCTCGATACAAGAAAGATGAATCTGGCCTTATGAATGTTTTATGGGACTTTACCATAATTCTAATGTTTATGAGCCTATATGGAAGTGAGGATACTGTAATGAAATTAACGTGGTATAGATATACAAGAAATAAAGATGGGAAACCTTGTCATCCAAAAGACTCCCATCAGAGGAAGAGAATTTATCACGAGTATACTGTATTTGGAAAAGAGTTGGGAAACCTGAATCTTGAATTATCAATATATGGAGTGAATCCTTTTGGTTTTCAAAGAATAACTCATAGTACATGGCCAATTATGTTGTAAAATTATAAATTTCCATTTTGGTTATTCAATAAATGAATATACATTATGTTATATGTTCTTATATCAAGTCCAAAATAACCGAGATATTATATTGATGTTTAATTGGCTCTATTGACCAAATATTTGAAATTATTATTTGATTCAAGTGTTATGTTGTATGATGATTTTAGAACTAAAGATTTCATGTTTAGATCCATGTTGTTTAGGATGATAAATGACTTTCATGAATATTAAGTTTTTTGAAGATATATAATTAAAGGAACTTAAGGGTGTCCCATTTGTGAACAAGGTACATAGTCAATTAGTTTGAAACATTCATCAAATAACATGTTTCTAGGACATAATAGATTTATACCCCAATGACATAAGTACCAATATTGGATGATATCATTCAATGGGGTTTAGAAAAATGTACTACACTGTCTCCACTAACAGATGATCAACTGTTTGAGAAAGTAAAATAAATGGACACTTATTTATATAAAAAATTTTCAAAAAATGTTATGAAAATTAGTTTGAAAAAAGATTATTTTTTTTAATTACCATTCTAGAATTGTCTGTACGTCAATTTTTTTTGATGTTATT
The DNA here is from genome assembly GCA_963277665.1 of Viscum album. Taxonomy (NCBI): domain Eukaryota; kingdom Viridiplantae; phylum Streptophyta; class Magnoliopsida; order Santalales; family Viscaceae; genus Viscum; species Viscum album. The sequence continues at coordinate 1,400,768,961 of OY728152.1, forward strand.
CATGTTGAAAAAAAATGTTTGTGGTAGTCTCATTTGCATGTTACTAAAATAATATGAAAAAACAAAGTATAAAATTAATTCTTGGTTGTACATGATTGAAATGGGAATATGGGAACAATTAGTGCTAAACGAGGATGAAAAACAATCATTCCTTCTTTCAATTTATTACACTCTTTCCAAGAAGGAGAGATATCCATTTTTCAACTTCTTGAATGATGTAATTGTTGTAGATGGGTATTCATCAAATATCAATAATATCATTTCAATGAACAATTCAATGTTAAAGGCTATGTAATGACATGAATCTCATGTTTTGACGCAAGATCTAATTTATGTAGCTTTACATTGAATTTTCCCACGACTTTCCTTCATACATTAACCAAGATATATTTATTTTTCAAAGGCATATGTATCAAAGTTATAGAACAAATTTTTTTTCCAACTACAGAAAATAAAATTGATGTCAGATTATGTAAACTGGAAATGTTCTTCCTACTAGCATTATTTGATACGATGGTTCACTTTCTAGTTCACTTAGTGAGAGGTATTCAACTACGTGGTCATATAACATATTGATGGATGCACCCCATTTTATTGTATATGAATTTTTGAAAGTGTATTTAAAAAATAAAATTCATCTAAATTGTGGTATTGTGGGGAAATATGTTATTGATGAAGTCATTGAATTCTGTTCCAACTACCTATTCGGTGTGGAAAACATTGGTCAGACAAAATATGGTCACACTGAGTGACTTGTGGGTGAAAGAATTTTAGGAATAGATTTTATCAAAATCAATATTATAGATCAGTTGTGATACCACATTTATGATTTCCATAATAGTTTAGTGGATTCCCCATATGTTGAAACTCACAAAGAAATTCTTCCACCTTTGTATCCATAAAGTGGTAAAATATAGATATCAAATAAACATATTCAATTGTTTATATGATTGTTTTGAGACCATATTTTTGAGGAGTTGGATGAAAATTTCAATTAAATTTCAGAAAAACTTTGATAGACATCCAGAGGACCAATTTTTCATATATTATCTTATAATGGATATGAAATTAATGGTTATATGTTTTTTATAAATGAACATGATGATGATAGTACCATAAAAAATAGTACAGTTACACTTGTGACTGATGTGATGCATGTTTCTATTACCAAGGATAGAAATACTATTTATGAAAATATGTCACACATCTTCATCATCAAACAAATATGTGATTTTTATTATAAAACATTCCAATTGAAAAATTTTCTATGAAGTTGGATGGATAATAGTATTTCCATTAAAATAGATGAATTTGGGATTTTTGAGAGTGTATTTTTGTAATTATGGGTACAAAGAAGAATCATTTATAATAAAATCCCTTGTAGTACAAGTATTTTATGATCCAGATCTCGTGAACTAAACATGTACAATTATTCTATTATCGAAAAAACCATTGAAGGGACATATGAAAATACAAATGAAGATGACCAATTCATTGGGACGTCATAATCATTTTGTAGAAGTACCAAGGTAGATGAGGTTTTATATGTCAAAGGGGACCACAATGAACATATTTGGATACTCGATTGGTCAGATCTCTTCAAACATAAGGAAATATAATTAAATATTTAGGTTATATTTTATTTGTAATATAAATTTCATTACCTCATGTTATTATCTGTTCACTATTGCATTTACATGATATAAATTAAATACTAAACTAATTCTGAATAAAATGACTTATGAATGTGATGATTCTTCTAATACTGAGGAAAAATAGCTTTCTCAAATTACCTTTACTCTTAGTGTAGAGGAAAAATGACCTTTGTATATGATGATAATTCCAATCTTGAGGAACAATAGTATTTTAAACCTACTACTACTCCCTGTGTAGAGGAAAAATGACCTTCTTCATCTGTTGTTTCTCCAAATCTAGAGAAAAACCATATTAATGATGTTGAATCCAAGGAAACGATGTACGACAAATAATAGATATCACCCAAAATAAGTTCTTTATCATGATGGTTTCTACCAAAATTATTATGGAGAAAACCAAAGGCATCAGATTTGAGGTTGGATGGATTGCATGTGGAAAGCCTGTTAACCCCAAAAGGTTATGTTTAGTAGTTTCCTAGGTCACATCACTCGATAGTGTATTCTGATTGATTTATATTCACAGAACCATGTTGTTTCCTTGATTATGACAATAATTTGGGAAGATATTATGGTAACATTATGATATACTTTTTTATTTTTCTAAAAAATAAAATAATGACACATTGACTTAATCTTAATCAATCCTTATAGAGTGACTTTATATTATAATAAATCCACAAGAAATTTATATTAATGACCTATATAAAGACTCAAAAAGTCTTTAATAAAATTTTAATGAAATTTCATCTTAGAGATGATGAAGAGAAAATAAACCTGCACCCACTTCATTTCTATGGACACCTGATATGCCAATCAATGTGGGATATGTTTACTATCCATCATTGGGAGATATGTTTTCAGATACATTGTGTATGCTAATACATTTTATGAAAATATGTGTATTAATCACTTTTATTGGGAATTTTTAATTTTTGAAATAGAAAATGAGTGCTGAAAATATGGAACTGGTAGAAAAATCAATGGACCCCTACCGTAGAACAAGGATTTTGTGCCCTTCACTTAGAAAAATGGTACGTTTTTTAAATCTATTAGAATAATTTTTTTTATTGGAAAAAAATTATTATGTCACACTATTCATATGAAAATTGATAAATCCAAATACAAAGTAAATTCAATCTCACATCATGTGCTACGGAAGAAAGAATATGTAAATAAAGATAAGATAATAATAGATGAAAACACAAAAAATGTTAGAAGAATGTGTAAGTATGAAATAATATTTTTTTTCATTAAATCACTATTATATAACAATGATTACTTATTTTCCTATATTTTCTATTAGACATAGACAAAAGAGTATTCGAACCTATACTAAATGAACAGCTGCTATTGGTGGCTTCAAAGTGGACAAAACAATATGGATACGTCATAGGTTTGGGTTTTGGGGTGACACCTCAAACATATTTTGAGAAAAGAAAAGAAAAATTGGAAAATGATAATGAAATGGAAGAGTTGAAATTAAGATTAGTTTCCCTTGAAGAAAAATCTCATTAGTAGTTTGAGTTGCTAGAAAATTTTATAGGGGGAAAAAATAGAAGAAAAAAACTCAAGAACAACCACTGCATGAAGATCCCCCACCACTAGCTTTTGGGAAAGCCATTCCCCTCCAATATATATCTTAGAAGAGGTAATAAATATTCTCATAATTTTTATATGAAATTTGAATAAAAAAGGAACTGATAGCTTTACTTCACTGACATTTTATAGGGTAAAATTATTATGATTTAAATATATCAACTCCCACCCATCACTTTACATTGAGGGATACCATGTTCAATATCCAAGAAGATTGTCTACACAACAGACCACATTCAACAGGTCATGTGAGAGTGTGGATTACCCTATATCATGAGTTATACATCAAGATACCTATTCCACTTGATGATGAAATATTCACATGGTTGAAAAGTTTATTGTAACATTTATTTCATGTACATTATATCTTGTAAAAAAATATTTCAACAAGGAGGTATTCATTTAAAATTTATTTTTCTTGTTAAAACATTAATAGTTAATGAAAAAAAGGTCAAAACCAATGAATGTTATTAAAAAAATTCAATGGGTAGGGGGTGAAATGAAATTTTGTGTCAAAACCATCTAAAGTATCAACCAAATGATCAAAAATATCTTCATAATGTACCTTTACGCTGCCCATAAAAAATCTACATTTACTAACTTTGAAGGTTCATAAGGATAAAAAGTTACAAATTAGTAGTACTCACATAGTTGATTTTTAATAACCAAACAAATAGAAATTACATTAATGACAAAATTTATCCTATGAATGTAAATGAAATCCTCATCTATGAATTGATAGGAGTATTAGTTGTAAATGAATACATGAGGTGTGTTTTCATGATTTGTTTTTCAATAGATGACATAACATGTTAGTTATGACTAAATACACTTCCTATTTTTTAGGCATATATATGAATATGAATTTAATGGATAAAACCATGAACATAAATATGAACACTTTAGTTATAACATTACTTATGTATACCAAAATGAAATAGAATAAAAAAGGATGAAATAGTGAAAAACTGGCAAATCATTTGAAAGAATACTTATTTATGACATACTCTTTTTAATACTAATGATGCAAGGGTAAAACTATAAAATTTAATCATATCAAATTTATTTCCATTCCATTCATTAATTATTCCCTTCTATGATTTTAGGAAACATTGGTTACTCATTGTGGTCAATTTGGATGCTTCAATGATTTATTTTCTAGATTTACAACATAGATATCCAACAAACTGATCACATGTGATGAAGTGTGTCAATTTTTAATACACTACATTCAATGTTTTATAACTAAAAATCAAGATATATATATATTTAATATTATGTTTTAATGAGATTTATATTATGAGTGGGTTGTTTATAAATATCATGAAAATCAGGGCATAAGGACAGTCCATGCACACAATGATCCTATCGAAATATAAAAGTGTATAAGTATATCAGGGTATTTATAATAATATTTCACTATAAAAACACATATAAAAGAAAAATACATAGTTTTCTCAATGTTTCTATAGTGTATGAAACAAAAAATAGAATATATTTTAGTTATTATGTTTTTAAATTCATGAGAGATATCACATGCTATCAAAAAACTAGCACCCCAAAGAGGTATTTTCAAATATAATTACTATTTCATTTAAAATGATTATTAATACTTTATTTATTTATATTTGTAAATTACTACTATGACCATCAAAAATCTTCATATTCACAAGATGAAATATATTTGTTTAGAAATAAATGAGTAGCATACCTAATGGAATAATGTACACATATATCATGAATATGTGACTTCTGAATTCTTATTTAGTCTATTTTATTATCATTTACCTAGGTTTTTTGTCAATTTTTTTATCATTTCTATCTGATACTTATTTTGTTAATTTTCATAGAGATTATAAATAAATTACTTCATTAACAAGGATGATTTATTCCTATACTATGATAATTCACTTGATCTGATACATGGTGTACCCAATATGACTCAAATTGTTTGGTTTTTATTTAAAATTTATTTTTTAATTTATTATTTTGTATTTCTGTTTAATTTATTTTTTTATAGTATTTCTAACATAAGAATCATTTTCTGGTACAAGTGGATTATTTTTCTCAGGTTTGGGGGGGGGGGGTTGTTCGAAGCTGCTCATAAACATGTGATATTGGACATCAAGAATGAAAATAAAATAATGAAATCATGTAAATTGGTCAAGAATGTATACATCCATCATGAAAGGGTGACTTCCTACTAATTATTCAATTAATATTTTTATTATTTTATTGAAAATTTCTAATTTTAATTTCCTGATCGTTTTTGGCTAATACTTATTTAATATTTTTCATAGATCTATTGGGAAGTCTTATTTTAATTTCATCTATCTAAAATTATCCAAAAAATATATAACATGTTCATTTTTTTGGAAGAGAAACCCACATGTTACCTAAAATGTAAGTGTTTTAGGGATTGTATGGTTTCTCTTCCTTCAAAATAGAATATATTCTCTATTTTTGTAATTTTTGTAGAAAATTTAAATAAAAAACATATTTCATACTGAATCAGGGACACTTTAATCCTATACATAGTGTTCTCGATATGACTCAAACTACATATTTTTACATTATAATTTAAATTTTAGTTCGAAACACACATCACATTCTGAAAATAGATAAATTCATTATGAGTGTTTTCATACTTTATGAAATCAATACATATGCAATTTGTGATGTGTAGGAATCATCATCACCTCAATACGATGCACAGTGTGGCAGGTATGACTCAAGGTGTATCTTTTAAATTAAAATTCACATTAATTTTTATAAAAAGAACAGGTGAAATACTAAAAACCAAGAAAACACATTCATATTATTTTGATAATTTTCAAAACTGATCCAAATGTCTTTTCTGATGTGTAAGAATCAACCACACCACATTTAGACACACAGTGTGAATGGTATGAATCAAAGTGTGTCATTTTTATTTAAAACTGACATTAAATTTAAAAAAAAACAAGTGACATACTGAAAACTAAGTAAACACAATCATATTTATATGTTACATTGGGAAAATGACCCTTAAGTCATTTTAGATGTTTAGGAATCAATCACACTTCAATATGATACATGAGGTTATTATTATGACTCAAAGTATCTTTTAAAATTGACATTTCAGAGAAAATGTGTGTTACTCACTAAAAACAAAGAAAATGTACTCTGATTAACTTGATAATTTTTGAAATCTATTCACATGTCATTGATTATGTGTAGGATGTAATATCACGTCAAATAGACACATGATGTGATAGTTTTGACAGAAAGTGTGTGTGTTCCAGTTTGAAATGAAATTTTAGTAAAAAAACAGGTGACATACTAAAAATTGAGAAAACACAATAAGATTGTTTTGATAATTTTAGAAAATGATCTATAGTTAATTTTTTATGTGTAGGAATCAATATAACCTCAATCTGATGCATGATGTAACTAATATGACTCCAAGTGTGTCTTTTAATTTCAAATTGACATTACATTTAGTAACTATAACAAGTGGCATACTAAAAAATAATCAAACTCATTTTGATTGTTTTTATAATTTAGAATAATTCTCCATAAGTCATTTTTGATGTGTAGGAACTAACCACACATAAATCTGACACATAGTGTGCCAGGTATATCTCTACGTGTGTATTTTTTTAAAAATTTACATTAATTTTAGTAAAAAGAAAAAGTGACATAATGAAAATTGAGAAAAATCAATTATATTTTTTTTGATTATTTTGGATAATAATGAATAAGTAATTTTTAATTTTTTGGAATAAAATACACATCAGTCTAATGTATAATGTGACCAATATGACTCAAAGTGTTTCTTATTATTTAAAATTGGCATTAGTTTTATTAAAAAGAAAAATTGACATACCCCTGGCCAATAAAAAATTCATATTTTTTTGTTTACTTTATGAAAATTACCCTTACATCATTTTTAACATGTAGGAATCAGCCACACCTCAATCCATTACATGATGTGACCAATATGACTCAAAATTTATGTTATCAGTTTAAAATTGACTCTTTAGTTCAAAATTTGTGTCACTAACTTAAACCAAGAAAATATAATTTTATTTTCATGATAATTTATTAAAAATAATATTTCATTTCTGACATGTAAGAAGAAGTCTCACATTAAAAGGAAACATTATGTGATCAGTGTGAATGAAAGTGCATATTTATATTTTTGAAATGAAACTTTAGTAAAAAACATAGGTTAAATTCTAAAAACTGTGAAAACAAATTCAAATTATTTTGATGAATTAGGAAAATGATCTTTATGTTACTTTTTATGTGTAGAAATCAAACAGACCTCAATACAACGCATGATGTGACCAATTTGACTCAAAGTGTGTCTTTTAATTTGAAATTTATATAAATCAAAGTAAAAAACATACTAAAAAATAACAAAACACATTCATATAGTTTTTATACTTTTCAAAAATGATCCATAAGTTATTTTTGACCTGTAGGAATCAACCAAACCTCAATTCGATGCATGGTGTGACCAGTATAACTCCATGTGTGTATTTTTATTTAATATTGACATTAAATTTAGTAAAAATAACTAGAGTCATAATCAAAATCAAGAAAAAAAATTATATTATTTCAATAATTTAATAAAACAATCTATAAGTCATTTTTGACATGTAGGAATCAACCACACCACAATCAGATGCATGTTGTGATTGATATGACTCCAAGTGTGTATTTTTATTTAAATTTGACATTATTTTTTTTATAAAAATAGGAAGTGACCTACTTAGAATTTTATTTTTTTGAAAATTCTTTTAATCAATCAATAATTCATTTGGGATGTGCATGAATCAACTACACCCCGATCAGACACACAATGTGACCTGTATGACTCAAAGCTTCCATTATTAGTTTAAAATTGATATTTTAATTCAAAACATGGGTTACTCATTAAAAAGTAATAAAAATATCTCTGATTTTATTGATAATATAGAAAAATATTCATAATTTATTTTTATGTGTAGTAAATAGTCTCATATCAAACTGACACATGATGTGACCGGTATGACTCAAAGTGCATGATTCTAGTTTGAAATGCCATTTTAGTAAAAAAACAAGTGCCTTACTCAAAACTGACAAAATGAATTTCTATTGTTGTGATACGTTTGTATAATGACCTATAAGTAATTTTTAATTTTTTGGAATCATCCAGACCTCAATATGATGCATGGTGTGATCAATATGACTCCAAGTGTGTCTGTTTAATTAAAATTGACTATAATTTTACTAAAAATAAAAATAAACATAATAAAAACTGATAAAATGAAAATTTATTTATTTTATTATTTATGAAAAAGGTCCATTAGAAATTTTTGATGTGTAAGAATCAAAATACCCTCAATAAAATACATGGTGTGAATGGTATAACTCCCAGTGTGTCTTTTTATTTAAAATTGACATTAAATATATTAAAAGGAACAAGTGAAGATTGAAAACCAATCAAACACATTTGGATTAAATTTATACTCTATGAAAATGAACCATATGTAATTTTTGAGTGTGTATATAAATCAAACACATCTCAATCTGATGCATGGTGTGACTGATATGACTCCAAGTGTCTTTTTATTTAAAATTGATTTTAATTTTTGTAAAAAGAACAAGTAACATAATGAATACCTTGTAAACACATTTATACTATTTTTATACTTTAGGGTAAAGATCAATATGTCATTTATGATGTATAATAATCAACCGCACCCTCAATCAGATGCACAATGTGACAATTATTAATCAAAGTATATGTTATGTGTTTAAAATTGATATTTTAGTTAATAACATGTGTCACTCCTTGAAAACTAAGAAAACACACTCTAATTATATTGACAATTTTTGAAAATGATTCATAATTCATTTTTGACATTTATAAATTAGCCTCATGTCATATCAACAAAAGATTTGACCGGTATAACTCAAAGTTCTTTTTTCCTATTTAAAATAAAATTTTTGTAAAAAAGCACATGTTATATACTCAAAACCAAGGAAACTTGTTTAGATTGGTTTTATACTTTATGAAAATGATCCATATGAAGTTTTTGATTTATAGAAATCATATGACGCATTGTGTGTTTGATATAACTTCCAAAATGTCTTTTTATTTGAAATTAACATTATTGTTTTTGTGAAAACAACAAGTGACATACTGAAAACTAAGAAAACACATTCATTTTGTTTAATGCATGAGAAAAAAGATACATAAGTCATTTTTGATGTGTAAGAATAACCTGCACCTCAATATGATGCATGATGTGACCAGTATAACTCCAAGTGTGTCTTTTTATTTAAAATTGACATTTTATTAATGTATTCTTTCATATTTATTTTTAATTTATTTCATTAAATTATTAATGATATAGGATTTGTTTTTTTATACCGGTGGATTATTTTTATTGGGCCATGTTTTTTTGAAAATTGATACCATGGTTTGGATTTTTTTGAGAGAGGGTTGTGGGTGCCAAAGTCAATGAAACATTATCATTTTTAAATGTTTATGGATAGAATTTATAAATTTAATTATAATAAACATTTTTTGAAATTTATATAGTACAATTTTTTTATTTTTCATATAAAATTTATTTAAATTAAGTTATATTTTTTCATGTATGTATATATACAAACATGTTATAGCTGTACGTTCTGTTGTGTATTATTATTCTAATATCACATAGAAATAGGTTGGCATTTATCAAAGTTAGTTTAGTTTTGATAAAGACCCCATTTTTAATTCTAATTATAGTATTGATAAAGGTTTTCCATTATAATCACTAAAATAACCCTGATAGTGTAGGGACTTTACATACACTTTTTCATTAAATCATAATGATGAACCTTAATTAACACTTTTTTAGCACTGATAATGGCGATCCACCTTTAGTGACACTAAGGGAAAAAAATTATTTTTAGCACTGATAAATATGTTTTTATGTACTATTAGTGGTTTTATCTATAGTAGTGTGATTAATTATCACAATAAATATATATTTTTTAAAATTAAAACCAAAATAAAATAAAATCTATTTAGTCCATAGACGCTATGAAAAATAATATGTAGCAGAGATAAAATAACTTTTAGTAGCTGACAAAGAAACATAATTTGGTTTCTTTGAACTCCAAGATACTAAATTCTAACTAAGATAGTGACACATAAAAGAGGTACTTTTTGAATCACTTCTACATCCACCAAAAATAGAGTTATAGAAACTAGTAATAATTAATACTATAATATCTATAATAAAATAATCCATAATTAATATTTCTTCAAACATATATAATAATATGATATACATACTTTAAGTGAGATTACTTTTGTTCTGATTGGAATATATTATATAAAAAAACAATAAATATTATATAACATTCAGAAGTAGTTAAACACACCAAACTTCTAATCATGCCTATAAATAATTTAGAATCAGTATATTTTCAAGAAGTATTAGAATCTTACTTAAAATAAATACTCATAGGGGTTTTAATATATTTACAAGAATCAAGACCAACACAATTGAACAAATATTTATTATATTTAATTTGATTTAAAAATATACCATTACATACTAGAAAACTGTAATGCCCTGAAAATAATATTCCTTCTCCCATAAGACTCATATCAAACTTATTATCCAAAAAATTTGAAAAAAATATACAAAGGAAATAATTTGGTGATATGAAAACAATATCATCAATATAAAGACAAATAATAAAAATATCATTTGAAATCCTTTTAATTTGATAAAGTAGAATCAAATTTACCTTTAATAAAATCATTTTACAACAAAGGAAAGGCATGTCTATAATAAAAATCTTGATGTGATTTCATAGGACCATATAATATTCTTAATAACTTAAAAACTTGATAAGAAAATTTTTTATTTTTAAAAATAGAGGGCTGAGAAACATAAAATTTTGGCCTGAGAAGAATGGACGGGGGGGGGTGTGAATTGAATTTATAAAATTAAATCAGTAAAGTGTGATGATAATAAAAAAAATAAAAAAATAATTAAATTAGAGAGTATATGTGTAGATGAAAGAAAAATATAGTGATGATGATATTTAATTGATGAATTCACCCAATAATTAAATTTAGATCATTATAATGGTGAGAGCATTATTATTACTTAAATTGATTATGATATTGCGATAATTTTGATACAATTTATAAAAGATAATTTCAAAGATATTATGAGAGTAAGACTAACGGATTTAATATATATATAAATTATATAATTATTTGAATCAATTTTAATTGAATGACTCAAGGTGTAAATTAAACGAGAGAGAGAAAAAGTAGTTTGATAAAGGAGTTTGAAAATAGCTAAATTTTACCCTCTATGCCTCCTCCCCTCAGGTTAAGTGGTTTATAAATTTATCCCTTTATTTTAAATGAGATCAATTAACCATGTCCTCCCTTTTTTTCTATGACTATAGAAAGAAACCTAACTCTCTCACTTCAACGACATTAAGAACCTACATCCCTTTATAGTTTTTTAATTTTAGTAAGAAACCCACTATAGAATATAAGAGATAAGAAGATAAATATTTAATAAGAAAAAATTCATTTCAAAGAGTTTTATTTTCTCCCAGTAAGGAAAGATACTAATTTATTAAATATATAGGGTGGTAATGTAGAATGGATCCTTCGAAAATTGAAAATTGAAAATGGCCCTTGAGAGTATTTTATGATTTCATATAATTCATTAGATATTTTTTATTTCAACTTCACTTGATTTGATCACTCAATCCAATTTTATTTATCAATATATGAGATCAAAACCTCCTAGAGGTCTTTATTTATAGGCTTTAAAAGATCTAGGAATATTTTATAATGGATTAGGATCATTAAGAATCATCAAAAACTATTTAAGAGATGCAGGGCCCCTTAATTTATAAATACTCAACGTAATGGATTGGATCCAGCTGCCAGCTGCTCTATGACTTTGGCTAGCTGTGTAAAGACCCGAAATTTCTATGGAATTTTTTTTTCTTAAAAAAATAGAAATTTTACATGTCTACAAAAACTAACACCCCGTGGTTCCGAGGGCTGGTGTGCTCGGAATCAATTTCTGGAGTTTTTTTCGGGTACGTTTAGTAAATGTACGAGTGGGATTTTCTAACTTTTGAACCAGTGCTCAGAATTAAAATCTGAGGGCATCGTTGAACTCATAGCACCATTATTCACTTAAGAATACTTTCACCTCGACGACAGTTGGTCAAGAATAAAATTTAGATTTTGGGTTTTCATGGAAAATAATAAAATTAAGTGTGCGTCACTTTATTTTTTTAAGCTTCCATGTGGGTGAATGGTTGTTAAAACCTTCTCATGGGAGTAGGAGGTAGGACCACCACACCTTATCCTCCAATAAGCGGTTATGGTGGTGGGTCATACCCAAAGATAACCTCCCATAAAAGGTTATCATGTGGGGACCACATGGGGCTTGTCCCCCTATTGATTAAAGAGAGTAAAAACTCTCAAATCTCCCACATTAATGAGGGAGAGACTCTTGACCTTCCTTCAATTACACTATGCCAATCTCCCCTAATTAATTCATGACAACTCTCATGAATTAATTAGGGGGAGGCAATTAATTTAATTCTAATTTATGAATTTCTATGAAAAAATAATATTAGATAACTCAATCTAATATTATTTCACTTAGAATTTGGCTGGAAGTGGGGAAAGAGGAGAGATTGGGAGGATTCGAATTCTCCCCACGAAGAACAAAGAACATGTTCTTCCAATGAAGAATGCCAGCGACGATCCTTCTTCAACTTCTTCCCCGAACACCTAATGATGTGGAGCGTCTTCCACAACCGACACATCTCGGGTTCCGAAGCATTCAACAGACGCGATGAACGATGATTCTCTTTGTCTACTTTCCACAACTCCGTCAATGAACTAGTACCGACAATTATAGGTAGGGGGTTTACATTGAATAATATTCCTTTTCCTTTTCTCATCTTCATTGAAAGGAATCGATAAAAATTATTGCAAATAATTGATGTTTATCTTACTCCTCTGATACCAATTTTTCATGACCCGTTCCCCAGGGCCCGTTCCGTGACTACCCCAAGCCCTCCTTCCATAGGCCAGGGGCTGGCGAGTAGCACCAAAGGCGTAAATCCCTAAAACTGGGAAGGTAATGCATTAATAAAGTATAACACACACAATATATTATAAACTGGAATCAAAACACTAAGTAAAACTATATTCAAATGGAGTAATGAAAAGTAAAGGTACCTGAAATATAAGACCAAATGTAAATTTCAAGGAAACTGAAGTACAACAGAAAAAAGGTGAAACACATGCTGGATCACCCTCCAGGAAATCCTACATGAAGGGTAGGTACAGATAGCCTCCACAACTCTCCCCATCCATCCGTCTCCTTCGTGTACTTTCAGACAGTGTGATCAACCTCCAGGTACGGTCCAGTCCTGGTACACTCAGCCTCGGTCAACACTACCCATCATCTGCAACCAACACAATGAAGTGAAGGCATAACTCGTGCATGGGTGAGTATAACAATTCTTAATAGAGACCCCAAGACCCTCAAGGTCTCACAAAATTCCCCAAGGATATACCACAAAGAGTGAATTGAATAGATAACCTTACTTAGGTATATGCCTATAAATATACCTATGTTATCAAGTAATCCATCTCATTCATGAGGTAAACCCAAAAGATACTGACTCATATCAACAAGGATTTTATTCTAGGGATAGTATCAATCTGAAACCTTGGATGTTGGAGAACTCCCCCTATATCAAGTATAGTGGGACTGCCGCGTCACACAGAGGTGCTTCCCACTAACCTTGGACTGCTGAGGTACTCCACCTATCGAGTACTGTGGGTCTGTCGTGCTCACATAGAGGAGCTCCCCATCACAGGTCTGCTACCACAACCAGAAACTCTCCCTGATAGCCTATAGAGGTACTCCTCCTGTCGAGTACCACGGGTCTGCTTCCACAACTAGGCACTCCTCCACCATGGGTCTACCACCACAACCAGGAGCTCCCCCCTAGGCTAGTTGAATCACTATGAGTTTAATCGGTCAGCGGTCATTAGATCCCAGCTAGCTACTGGGTTCCCGCACAAAAACATGCTCGCCTTTGGAAGATACACTCCACAAGTGACTGGTCGATTCTCCAACTGTTTACTCTTCCATCAATAGTGGGGTTAAGCCCCGTGTAGTCCCCACACGGTAACCTCTCGCAGGAGGTTATGTTCTGCTGGGCCCCACCACCATAACCTTTCTTGGTAGGTTAAGGTGTGGTGGTCCCACCTCCAACTCCCATGAGAAGGTTTTAACTACCAGTCACCCACATGGAAGCTTAAATAAAACAAAGTGATGCACACTTTATTTTAATATTTTCCATTAAAACACAAAATCAAACATTTATTCTCGACCAACTATCGTTGATGTGAAAGTCTTCTTAAGTGAATACTGGAGCTATGAGTTCAACGGTTCCCTTAGATTTTAATTCTGATCACTTGTTCAAAAGTTATAAAATCCTGCACGTACATTTCCAGGTCCACAGAAGAGTCAGCTAGGTGGAATATCGCCTGAGTCTTCCAACTCAGTTGCACCAGTGCACGACGTCTTCCATGCATCCCTTTTGAGGAGATATGTACACGAACCTTTACACATCATCGACCATGGAGAGATGGACGTCGACGATGGGGTGACTTTCATAGAGTTTCCAGTGGAGATTGAGGATTGACAGGAGAGGGTCCTACGTGGACGATCGATACCTCTGGTGCACGTTTGTTGGAAGCACAATAACCTTCAATAGATCACATGGGAGAGAGAGGCTCAGATGTGTGCTCAGTACCCCCATTTGTTCCCTTTGTTGGAGTTGTATCTTACGAGGACATAGAGCTCTGAGGTGGGGAGAATGTAAAGACCCGAAATTTCCATGAATTTATTTTTTCTTAAAAACATGGGAATTTTACGAGTCCGCGAAAACTGAAGGCGCGTGATTCTGAGGCTCGGTGTGCCCATAATCAATTTCTGAATTTTTTTTGGGAATGTTCAGTAAAGGTACGAGCAGGATTTGAAAACTTTTGAACCTGTGCATAGAATTAAAATATGAGGGCACCATTGAACTCGTATAATCAATATTCGCTTAAGAATACTTTCACCTCAACGACAGTTGGTTGAGAATAAATGTTAGATTATGGGGTTTCATGGAAAATAATAAAATAAAGTGTGCATCACTTTATTTTATTTAAGATTCCATGTGGGTGACTGGTAGTTAAAACCTTCTCATGGGAGTTGGAGGTGGGACCACCACACCTTAACCTCCAATGAGATGTGATGGTGGTGGGCCCACCTGAACATAACCTCCCACGAGAGGTTACCGTGTGAGGACTACATAGGGCTTGACCCCCTATTGATGGAAGAGTGTAAAACCTCTCAACTCTCCCTCATTAATGAGGGAGAGCCTCTTGACATTAAATTAATTAAATTGTGCCAATCTCCCCTAATTAATTCTCGCCAAATCTCGTGAATTAATTAGGCGGAGTGAATTAATTTAATTCTTCTTTTTGAATTTCTGTTCCAATGAAATATTAGATAACCCAATCTAATATTATTTCAGTTGGAATTTGGGTGGAAGTGGGGAAAGAGGAGAGCTTGGGAGGATTAGAATTCTCCCAACGAAGAACGAAGAACACATTCTTCCAACAAAGAACTCCGATGAGGATCGTTCTTTGACTACTTCCTCGGACACCTACTAAAGTGGAGTGTCTTCCAGAGCCGATACATCTCATTTTTGGAAGCGTGCTGCAGATGTGATGAACAACGAGTCTCTTCGTCTACTTCCTGTGACTCCGTCAATGAACGAGGGCCGAAAATTAAAGGTAGGGGTTTACTTAGAGTAATATTTCTTTTATTTTTATCATCTTCGTTGAAAGGAAATGATGTGAAGTATTGAAAATAATTGATGTAAATCGTACTCCTTTGATGAACCAATTCCAATCACCCCTAAACGCAGAAGGTGTGGGCCAAACTAACATGGACCGACACCCTCCGTTGATCTCTTTGTGATGTTTCTTTGGCATGGCGATGAAGCGATGGAAGGAAGAAGGCGACAGTGACAAAAGCTGCGCTACCCATGGCCTCTGTGAACCACGCCGGATCGAGTTGTGCCAAACAAGACTCCCGCACCCCCTGATGGCCGGCCCGCGACCTCCCGCGCACCTCGTCGGCCAGCCCGTGGCCTCCCACGTGCCCCACCGGCCTGCCCACGGCCGGCCTACACGTGGCCTCCCACGCCCCCCGCCAGCCTGCCTGAGGCCCTCTCAGCCCCGACCGGCTTGCCCGGCGCCCTCCTGCCTACCCTGCCGGCCTGCCCGGCGCCCTACCGTCTTCCTGTTGGCCTGATCAGATTTCTCTCGGCCGCCCCCCGGCCAGCCCAGGCAGCCACCCGAACTGCCCGGCCGCCCCGCTGGCCTGCCTAGGCCACCACCCAGCCTACCCAGCCAAGTCATGCCGACCTCCTGAGCTGTCTTGCGGCCTGCCTCGTGGTGCTATTAGCCAAACCGGATCTCCCTCCTAGGCCGAACCACCTGAGCCATGCCCCTTGCGGCGCTGGCTTAATCGAACCCGCCACGCCCTCTAGGCCGAGCCGCGCCCCTAGCGGTGACCTCTGGGCCGAACTGCCCATGCTACCTGCTGGGCCGGGCCCGTTGGGCCGGACCAAACCTAACAAGATAGCCCACCCAATGTGTTGGGTCAGACCCAACAGGTCTGACCGGGTCGACCCAGACTGGGTCGGTCTGACCGGGCCGGATCGGAATTGGGCCCACCGTGACCCTTTACTTTCTTTTTGCCATATCCTTACCACCAGACAACCGTTTGATGAGCCGTCAGTAGTACTAGTAATCTTGGAATGTTGCTGTCCATTTGAGTATACCCCATGGGAGTTTGGTGTAATGTTGAGATATGGCCAGGTTGTGTCATACATGAATCCAACAGGGCCCCCGAGACTAAAAAGATAATAACTCAAAGATCGAGCGTCCGATTGATGCAGAGTTTGTTGCGTTGAGACCCCTATGATGAGGAAGACTTTGGAGATACTTATAAATGGTAATTTGTGATAGTTGGAGTATTTATCAATAGCTTGTGGAGAGGATCTTTCTAGGATGAGCAGGCTTTTGTGGGGGAACCTAGAAGCTAGTTGATACCTGATGACTGCTGACTGATTCGACTCGGAGTGATTTGACTAGCCCAGTGGGGAGCGCCTGGTTGTGGAGGAAGGCCCATGGTACTCAACAGATGGAGTATCTCTACCGGTTATTAAGGGGAGCGCCTGATTGTGGTGGCAGACCCACAGTGGGGAGCACCTCTTTGTGAGCGTGGCAGACCCACGATACTCGACAGGAGGAGTACCTCAGCAGTCCAAGGTTAGTGGGAAGCGCCTCTATGTAATGTTGCAGGCCCACTATACTCGATAGGGTAGGATTTCTCTAGCAGCTGAGGGTTCAGATTGATACTGTCCCTAGAATAAAATCGTAGTTGAGTTGAGTCATAAACTTTTGTGTTTACCTCATAAATGAGATGTATTACTTGATAACTTAGGTATATTAATGGGCATATACCTATGTAAGGTTATCTGTTGAATTAACACTTTTTGGTTTATCCTTGTTGGATTTTTTGAGACCTTGTGGGTCTCGAGGTCCCTACTGTGTATCATTATACTCACCACTACATGGGCTATGCCCGCACTTCATTGTGTTGGTTACAGATGATGGGCAGCGTTGACCGAGGCTGAGTGGATCATGGCTGGACAGTACCGAGAGGTCGATCACATGGTGTGACAGTACACAGAGGAGACATATGGGCGGGGAGTGATGTGGTGGCTATCGGTACCTACCCTTCAGGTTGGATTTCTCAGAGAATGATCTAGCAGCTGTTTCACCTTTCTTCTCTTGTACATCAGTTTCCTAGTACTTTATAGTTGAGCTTGTATTTTCGGCCCGTTTAATTTTTAGTACTCCTTTTGTATACAGTTTTACTTAGTTTTTTGGTTTTGGTTTATACTCTGTTGTGTGTTTTATACTTTATAAAGGCAATGAATTCCCAGTTTTAGGGATTTATGCCGTTGGTGCTAGTCGGCAGCCCCTGGCCTATGGAAGGCGGACTTGGTGTAGTCACAGCACGGGCCCCGGGGGATGGGTCGTGACAAGCAGGTGAACTTGTTATAGAAATTTTGGCTCTGTAATTTTCCACCGAGTAACTGATGAGAATTAGTGGCTTGTTGGTGAGCTCCTACAACATTTTATGGTTCTGTCCACTTGCATCAGCTATCTAGTTCCCAACACTGGGTAGTTGGTGCTATTTGTAACTTTGATAACTCCACCTTGGTCTATCAAATACTATACTTACCATTATTTTAACATTGAATATTCCTTCTAGGTATTCGACACATTGATCATGACATTAATAGACACTTTAAAAGATCTTCAATGTCTTCATTGGAATTAACCATGATTCTTCACAGTGACACTTCAAAGTCTATTAAAACTATACATATAGAAAACCAATCCCTTAAATATAACTATTGGAAACACAATTGAGAATTTGTGATCATGCGTATACTATGAAGGAGACAGATACATATAAAAATATGCCCATTTTTGATGATCATAAACACATGTCATATAATGATATATTATGTCCAAATCAAGAGTAAAACCTACATTCAATATAATTAATTATATTTCTAATAATATATTCAATATTAACAAGAGATAAACATAACTATGCTGAACCATAAATAAATTCCCCTTTTAAACAACGAAATGGTTCTATAATATATAAAAATTTATAAAAAATGTATCCCTAATTGATTAAATTCTACTATTTTAACAAAAAAACATCTCCCCCAATGAACTAAAATCATCTCCCAATTTGTGATTTTCAAAAACAGATAACTGAAGAGAAAAAAATATATATAAGGAGAAGGTAATTTAATATAAGGTAAAAATAAAGAGGCAGCCAATAACTCATCCATTATAGTGGTTATTATAATGTCAAAAATGATATTATAGAAAGATACAACTAAAAGAAACTAAATTAATAAATTAGAAAGAAGTAAAGTATAAGAGATAAAATATAGATATAACATTACATGCCACAACCTCTCAAAAAAAAAAATTAATAAAAATTAATAAAAAATTTAAATTATAGGATAAGAGTGAATATTAATTTTTTTAAAAAGATATTTTTTTTTGGAAAATAATAATTTGAAAAATATTCAAAATTAGTACAAGAAAAAATGAAATTTATTTTGAAATCAAAATCCAGAGAAACAATGAGATAATTAAAAAATGTTGAGAAATAGAAAAATTTTAAAAAACTCTACCCTTTTTAAGAACAAGGAATCATATCCAAGAGAGAGAGAGAAAGATCTTGAAATGATGTTTAAGACGAGGTATTTACATAAATGGTATTGAAAAAACTTTTCTCATGGAGATAATCTCATAGCGTCATTGGGTAGTAACAAGGTAGTGGTGGGAATTAAATCAAGAATAACCTATTCCCCCTAATGAATGTTGATCCATCCAAACATTACCAGATACAGACCCCGAATTGGTGTAATTAAAAAGGGAACAAAAACATCACTGCAATAAATAATTAGAGTAATAATAATAATAATTATAGAATAAAATAATTATATATATATAAATTATTTTAATATACAATGTATATATCAAAAATATAAAAATGTAAATCTAAAAAAGTAATGAAATATATAAATATTCCTTTTATAATAAATTATAATTAGATAAAAATACATGTTATTTTTTTTAAAAAATATTTTCAAAAATATCCATGAGGGGAAACACACTCCCCACTGACAAACATTTTCTAATTTAAAATAAATATGACTATTTTTTAGAAGTGGTTATGTACTTATAAAAACATTTAAAATAAAGGAGTCATGATTTTTTTTGAAAACAAACTAAATGAAGTAATATTTTAAAAACATTATAAGATATAATAAATTTAACGTAAATTCTAAACAGAATATTTATTATAATAAATAACATCCTCTTTGAAGAATAAGTAAAAAAATGAAGAAGAAATATAAAATTATTAGATAACTCCCCCTACTTAACAATGTAATTTCTTATCAACCAATTGTAGAGCTACAAATACAAAAGAAACCCATTTAAGATTTCAGGGATCAACCCAAAAAAAATTAAAATTTTATTGATCCACTTGATGAGAATCCAACATATGATATAGAAATGAATTATGGTGGCGTAGTTGTAAAAAATATTAAATGTGAGTTCCTTTTTCCCCACATGAACTTGGGTATAGCAATGTTATCTAATAAGAATTTAATAACACAACCTTTTTTGGTATAACATTTTTTATAAGAAATATTAGATAAAAGATGAATATATTTATGTCTCCCCTATCTATCATTTTTCAATCTCACTCATAAATAAGATTCCCCAGTTTTTGGCAATATTTTTAATTTTTTGTGGAACATCTCTTTACAAAAGTGGTTTTTTGAGAAATATTATTTTAATTTTAAAAAACAATTCTCGAATTACATTTAGTATGACATTAAAAACCAAAAATTATATTTATATTAGATTATACTTGGGTGAATTGAGAAAGGGTAATTTTGAAATTTTTGATTTTGGGATTTTAAATCCTCAACATTAGGTTGATCTTTTAATTTAAAAAGAAAATAATTTTTTATTTGTAAAGAATTTCATTTTCATTAAAAATTTTATATTTTTTAATAAATTTTCTTTTTTATTTTATTGTAATATATTTGTATGTAGAATCTATTTCTTCAAAGAAATTATAAATTTCATTTTATTGACTAGAAGATTATGAAAAAGAGGATTAATGAGAGGAAAATAAGGAAGAATAAGAAACTAGAGAACTAACCACATCACCTACATCAAGATGTTACTTAAGGATTTAAAAACTAAAATAACATGAAGAGGTTGAGGAAGATGAGTCCTTGGAGTCATCACTTGTAATATAAGTTAATCATTTAAAGGGTTTCTTTCCTTTATTCTTTTATTTTCACATTCTTTTGTATATAGGGGAATCTAGTCTAATATGAACCTTGTTATTTAATTTGAAGAATTTCACTTATCCTACCTAAATTTGGTTTTTGTGTTTATTATAGAGAGTTTAATTGTTAATATTTATTAATTTGTTCAATTTTATTACTAGATATTCAACTTTAGGACAACTTTATAAAGAATATTCTTAATAAATAGTTTTTAAATAATTTATATTTTTGTATTCGTTGGATTCCATGGTGTGTTTAGTTTCTTTTTGGGAATAGTGTTTCATTGTAATTTTATATTTTATGTAGGGTAGAATTAGTTATTTTAGTGATATATTTTTGATGTTTCTCCCTTCAGGAATAACCATCACTTTTGTGCCCAAGGCCTAGGTAAAAGACATATAATCATCTTAACTAAACTTTCTAAATGAAAATCATCAGCAAAAGACATTGGACCATTTAAAATGTTAATAAAATGGGTAGAAATATCAGTAATAGATTCATTTTCATGTATAATAAAATAATAAAAATAAATTATAAACATTTCCTATAAAGAATATTTTACATTATTCATGCCTTCATGTGTGGCATCAAGAAATTTCCATATTTTATGGTCACTTTTTCAAGTATATATGAGATTAAATTCATTTTGATCAAGCCCATAATGAAGAGTCTTCATTTCATTTTCCATTAAGTTCAAAGGCTTTAATATCTTGATGTGTATAATTATATTCTTATTTTTTTGTAAGAGTTTATGCATGAATAATGATTTTCAAAACATGATAGACTATGTTACTAAGAAATATAGACATGTGTTTTTTTTCAATAAGGGTAATTTGATCCATTAAATAAAGAAGCTCTTCCCAAGGAATGTACTTCGTGATAACATCTAAAATATGAGAAAGATTCCATCGTATTAAATATACTTTGAATCCATTTAACAATTAGTTCATAGATGTATCTAATACCAAAATTTTCCCAAATAATAATGGAAAGAGTGGGGGGGGGGTGAATTTCATTTATAAAAATAAAAGATAAAGAGCGACGAAAATCATAAAATAAAACAACAATAAAATTAAAGAGTACATAAGCAACAAAGATAAATATAAAGAAATTATGAAATTTAATTAAAAAATGATCATAATAATTAAATTTAGATTAAGATAATAGCGAGTGTATGGTTAGAACTTAAAAAATTTTGATGTGATAATTTAAAATATATTTATCAATTTAGCATAGGGAATTTATGGTGTATAAAAATTATAAAAATATAAAAATTGATATTAAATAAACGATGCAAGGTTTTATCCCATATTTTTTGAAATAGGATATATTGTTTTTATTTTTAATAAAGGGGTTTTTAACCTCAAACTGTTCCAAATAAATTAGGAAAGGTGCAATTTGAAATAGTGAGAAAACATGGTTTAATAAAGGATTTCAGAAATAGATTAATATGATCCCATACATATCAACCCCTTGGGTTTAAAGTTTTTAATATTTCAAAATTTATTTTAAGGAAGATCAAGTAACCAAGTCCTCCTTTTATTTTACATGGTTGTAGTATGAAACCTTTCATCATTACTTTAATGGAAGTAAGAACCCATCTATGTTTCTTTTCACTAGTTATAGTATTAAACCCATTGGAGAATGTATCTGACAAGAAGAGGAATATTTTCTTAGTGAAAATAAATTACAAACGGGATCTATTATCTCTCAATATGGATAGATATAAATTTATTAGATAGATATATTGGTAATAAAGAAGATATATTTTGATAATTGAGAATTTAAAACGGATCTATGGAGGATCTAGAGATTATATAGAATTTTCTAGAGTTTTATTGTTGACACGCCACCTAATTTGATCGTTTAATCAATTATCATTGTTCTATATAGAATATCCAAGCCTCCCATAGATTTCTATTTATACTATTAAATGAATATAATAGTTTTCTAAAATTCATTAGGAACATTAATAAACTTCAAAGGATATTTAAGAGCTACGAGACTCACTGAATTCAAAATACTTAACTTGCTAGATTAACTCCATCAGCTAGCCAAACGATGCCACTAGATAGCGGGT
The DNA here is from genome assembly GCA_963277665.1 of Viscum album. Classification (NCBI taxonomy): domain Eukaryota; kingdom Viridiplantae; phylum Streptophyta; class Magnoliopsida; order Santalales; family Viscaceae; genus Viscum; species Viscum album. Next base: position 1,400,792,367 of record OY728152.1, read on the forward strand.
TCACTTATTATTGGATACATGGATCTGTTTGTATCCACTAGGAATATAGTTATATCTAGATATATCTAGTGGTTCTATCCACTTGAACAAGTCAGATGGTTCCCTACATTGGTTAGTTGGCGTTGTTCGCAACTTTGATAACTCCACCTTAGACAATCAACTTCCTTCAATGATATAATTTTACCATTGAATCTTCCTTTCATGTACTAAAATATACATTTTTAATTCATTATATGATTCAAAATATATTCATTGTATTCATTTTAATTAACCATAAAAATTCAATGTGATACATCCAAGTCTAATAAATCTATAATTAATGAAAACAAAATCCCATAAATGATACTATTAGAAACATAATTGAGTTTTTGTGATAATTAAAATTCCATAAGCGAGATAGGTAAAACATAAAATTCTTTAGAAATAAAACCATTTAAAAAATGAACTATTAACATATATATGAAATAAATTAAAACCATTAAATTCTTAAAAATATAAAAAAAATTATAGATTCAATTCAAGAAATAGGTTCTAAAGATTCATCAATATTTGTCCTTAATCTGGAAAATATCCTTAATTAACAAGTATATCTTTATTCTCAAAAACATATTCGAATTCAACCATCTTATTTCTAAAAAAAAATTATTAAAAAAAACATTCTTATCTATTGAGGTTTAACAAAATAGAATACATTATTTTAGGAAAATTTTCTAATTTCATAATGAATAAAAACAATCCAATTGAAATCATTCAAGCCCTCATCATCATTTTATTTTTTTTTGAAATAAATGAAGAATTACAACCAAAAAACCAAATCTATAGTTTTAATAAAAAAATCAATATCACCTATAACATTGTCACCATGATTATATTTATGAATACTCTATGATCTAGAACCATGTCATTAAGGAGTATGCTCTGCATCACTTGATTCATTATTATTTTGAGGATTTTATTTACCAAAATTAAAATGTCAAAAATTATCATAAAAAACATCTAACTCAGAATTGAAATTAACATTATTTTTATCAACAACAACATGATAAAATTATTTAATAATCATATATATTTTTTATCAACTATATAAGACTTATTATTATTTGAATAACCAATAAAAATAATTTCATGACTCTTAGAATGAAATTGATCAAAATAATATTTCAAATTGAAAATAAAAAAATCAGATCAAAAAAATATAAAATTACCAAATTTATGGTTCTTACCTTAAAAATTAAAAATTATATTGCATAATACAAGGTTTAAAAAATTCTATTTAAAATATAAAACTTTGTAGAAATAGATCCATCCCAAAAATATTGATGAAATCTATATTCAATTAATATAGTTCCTTCTGTTTCAATAAGAGTTATATTTTACAATTATATTACGAAATTTGTGTATGGTGTTCTTGGAGCAAAAAAATAATGATAATAATCATTTTTATCACAAAATCTTTCAAATGATAAATTATTAAATTTACCTCCAATTTCAATAAATTTTTTAAAAATCATAACACAATTTTTATTTTTTACTAAATTATAAAAAAGAAATAAATATAGATAAAATATAATATTAATGTAAAAGAAAATAAACCCATGTAAATATACTATATCCATAATAAACAAATAATGTATTTTTCTTTACTCTATAGATAGATACTTGTGTAGAAGAAAAAAAATAATGATGTACACACTATAAAGGTCTATTATTACTTATCTATTTGATTGGTCTAACAGAGACTTTCCATTATTTCCATTTCATATATGCATCACAGACATGAATCTATTATTTATTTATTATAGGTAACTATAGCATATTCTCATGTTTATATATATTGTGAAACTTTATTAAATTAACATTACCTAGTAGTCAATTAAAAAGACTTATATCACACATAACCACATTCAAACACTTTACATGTTGACCTGTTACTTCATTACAATAAATTATATAAATATTTACTTTGTGGTTAGTAGAAAATAATAAATAATCATATCTAAAAAATAAAAACTTTTCATTTTGAAATATAACATCCCTTCCATTATAACATATATGTGACATAATTATAAAATTGTGTTTTAGACCTATAATATTTAAAAATATATAAATAAAAGAATAATTAGAAATACCAACTTTTGAAAAAAGAACTTTTACTTTTTATTTGGAGTTAACACCAAATGTAATAGTGACTCCATCACATCTACTATGTAATAGTGCCTCTATCACATCTAATTTGGGTCTAATTGGATTACTAAAATATTTTTTATGTCCCTGAACATAATTTAAACATGTATTATGAGATACTATAGATAAAAAATATTTGGAAATACGAGTCTCTATAAAGACTAAAGACTATTTAAATCTTAGAGAACAATAATTTTCATAATGTCCTTTTATAGCACATTGAAAACAAGTAAAAATAGAAATATAAACAAGTTTTAATTTTTAGAAAATTATTTCAATAAATCTATGGTCATATAATATTATAGACAATAAGAAATTTATTTCTATTTATTTCATTTATAGACATCATTTTCTACTACCTATCAGTACTTTGAATAAAATAATATAAAAGTTTCTTTAGAATTTCAACTTATTTTTTCAAATTTTAATTCACACCCTAAGAAGAGATCAAATCATCATAAAATTTTTCACGAGTAGAAAAATAATAATTCCTTATTTTTTAATTATATTTTTAAATAAATTTATTTTTATAAAATAGTGTCCATTTATTTTAAACAAGATTATTTTGTAAATAAACATACTTAAAAAAATCTTCTCAAAGAATTTTATTTTTGTTATTTAATTAAAAAACATTTAGATTTTATGAAATATAATTCGAATTTGAAAAACTAGAATAAAATCTAGAATCACTATCCTAATTTATAAAATTGATGAAGCATAGGTTATCACATTCGTTCTTATCTATATATTATTCACTTGATCCAGATTATTTGGTATAATTACAGCTTGTTATTAATGAGTTTTTATCCTTATTTTTTTATTTTTAATTATTCTTTATTTTTGGGGATATCATGTTTGATATTAACTTTTTTTCTAAAATCAAGATAAGTAATATATAATGTATTATAATTAGTTGTAAATTTATTTTCTCTCTTCTATTTATCATTTTGAGTGATACTTATAAATAGGTTTATTAATCCTTTATTTTTTTTTTATTTTATAGACTCTGGTCAATTTTTTTACCACAATCCCATTTTAAATATCCTATAGTTTTGAATCAGAAGAGTTGTTAGATACAAACTTAACATATTTAAACAAGACACATTTATACATTGATGTTTTTCTTTCAATGATGTTCTTCAACCCGAGTTCATATTGAAGTAATTAATTTACAAGTTTATCCAATCGGTATTCCTCATTGTTTTTATTTCATTGATTGATACTTTCATCAGACACCAATTCAGGGGAATAACTCTTTGTACCCATTCAATTAGCACATGGTTATCCAACATTTATCTAAGAGAATTAATTACATTCATGTTTTTTTTGTGAATCAGTGGAAAATTTGGTTAATGCATTCACCTTTACTCATCTTGAAATCTGAGAGCTCAGATCGAAGCATTCCATGATTTGTTTTAATCTATTTTTCAGATCTAAGGTTTGAAACATACATAATCTTCCTAATCTCATAAGATATATAGACACATGATTAAACTCACTTATATTAATAGAAAAATATTTAAATATTTATTAATTTGTAATTAAAAATATATTTAGTATCATTGTTTCCTATAAGAGTATCTGGGTCATCTTCTGGAAGATTGTATGGTTTTACCATGATTGACCAGAGTTCTATACTTCACTATTTGGGAAATTATTCCATTATATATTTCCATTAATCACAATCATTTTCATTAATTTTATGTGGATTATAATGAATCCATGTATCATTTACATTCATTTTGTCCATCTTGTGATGATTATTTTCTTATCCTATATGGTATTAAAAAAAAGTTAGAACAATAAAATATAAATAGATAAAACTATATTAAAGAAGAAAAAGTTCAAGATACTAATTTCTTTATATCATGAAAAGAAATAATACAGCTAATCCAGCCTTAATAAAGTTAAACCTATGAAAAAAATTATTATCACATACATAGGGATTAAATATAGTCTATATGTGGAATTAATATACTCGATTAAACTTCTAAGGAGAAGGATTAATTATCAAAGTTAATTAATAGAGTTACTTTACTAGGGAAAAAATGAACAAAAATATTTTTTGTAGTAGTTCAGTCCAAAGTGGATCAAATCTAATATTTTACCTTTCTACTCCATAGGATATATGATGTGAATTGTACTAATTTTTAAAGGGGAATTATAACCAAATTACAATGATCATTTTCTATAATGTGGATGGGTAAACACACTAACATACTGTATTTTATATGATGAGTTACAATCCAATTATAACACTAACTCTAGGCAATGGGATTCATAAAATTTAATGACCTAACATTAGAATCTGGGATTAATAACCCAAATAATGCAAGAATTAGTTTGAATAGAAAATATAAATTAAAGGCAGGATCATAAGTTCGAGATATAGAAAGCAATTTTACAGACACAAGAAACATGGAATAAATAAAATGTATATGAACAAGATAAAAATATTTATTGGTTCTTGAGTAATGGATCAATTAATTTTTTCATGGTAGTAAAAATTAAGGAATATGTGGTTTAACACTTGAGAGATCATCCATAAGATGAAACAATTATTTTGGAGGAATTCAAATAATTTTAAAACACCTAGAACACTCATAGCGTTGTACTAAATGGAATGGAAGTGTGTTGAAGTTGGTCACTGATATTATTATAGGCCTACTCTACCTCCCTTTAAATAGATAACTACACAAAAAACATAAATCTACATCAGTAAAATAATTCAAAATGATAATAATATTTTCAAAATAATCATAATAATTTATCAAGGGGTGAAATATTAGTTTCCAAAACGATTTTTAATAATAAATTCATTTGAAATTTTAAAAAATCAATTCATATTTTTGAAAAAATTAAAAAAAACCTCCACAAAAAACAGTTCAATCAATTTTTGAGACAACCCATTCGAAATATCTCTAAAAAAATGGGTAAATGATATCCCTTAAATGACTATAAAATAATTATATTTAAAATTTAAACATATATTTTAAATTTATGCTACTTCATTAAATAGATTTAAAAACATATTTGAAAATAATTTAAATAGATTAATTAAAATAAATAATAATATAGAAATCAATCGACATATATAATTTTCAAGAAAAATAAATTTGAATCTAACAATTATGAAATGTCAGTATTCTCATCAAAGTAAAGAAAAAAATATAATTTTGACATAAATTGTTTAAAATAATAAAAAATAAAATTAAATTGTCCCAAAATAAATAATTAAAATATGAAAAATAAATAAATTAAATTGAATTAATAAAACTAGTAGTAAAATTAAATTTAATTAATTTATAGAATTATAAATGCATAAATCTACAACCAAAGAATTGTATGTACCATGGTGCTCAAGGTCACATATCCTTGTTGCAGTTAACTCCTCAGAGTCACACCTCATTTAAGTACACAACTCACAGTTAAAGTTGTTCCCTTATTACCATGATAAAAAACTATTTGACTATGAAAATCATGTGGGATTCAAAACACATGGTTGAATGGGTATTATATAGTGTAAAATGAAAGAGAATCCATCCTCACAGATGCATCGTAAAGAATGTGGTTTCAGGAGACTCTTCATGGAAGTTCATTACTAAATGATATGGAAGATTTTCATATTTAACCTCTTTACAAAAGATAAAGATTACCTTATCATGGTCAAATAAAATCATGGTTGAGATAATAATAACTTATAATTGTTTTAAGTCATTCCTATTTAACATAACCATTCAAACTACCCATGAAATCCTCACTAAACTTCATGGATGGATGGATGTGATCATCATATAATAGTTTTAGTGAAGGAGGAAGGAGCTTCAAATAGTTTGATAAATCCAGTCACACTTATGAAAAAGAAAGAAAACTATTGTGTCATGAATTTAGGTTCAAAAGACATGGAAGAAGGTTCCATGTAGTAAGAAAATAAAAAGCCATGGATGAAAATATCATGAATGGTCGAATAAGAGCATGTGTCCATAGGAGAATAAATATGATTATGGATCAAATATAATAAAATTAAAATGTTAATAATTGAACATAATTAAAAAAATTTAATTGTAAAAATTATTTTTAATTTAAATTAATGAATAGAAAAATAAACAATTTATTGTATGAGACAAAAATTTTGTGAGAAATTATAATTACTCATATAAATTTAAATAAAATAATAATAATAAAAAACTAATAAAAGAATATATTAGAAATTTAAGATAAAAATCATGATTTTTTGTGAGTAATTAGAATTTCCAAACCCACATGAAAATCATATTGGAAAACACACAACACCAAAAATATTGCTTAACATATCTAGTTGATGGACTCTTTAAAGGGGAGGTCAACGACTGAGTTTCCCTTCTTTTATATTTTTCAAATATTTAAAATTTAATTTGCAAATTTATATTTAATGTGTATAATACATGGTATCATTGGTTATCATTCATCTATAATATCTTTTATTATAAATGTGAATTTTAATCATTGGTTATCATTCATCAATATGTGAAAAAACATATATAATCTTTTAAGTACTTTAAATACATGGGATCCCAAAAAATCAAGGAAAAAATTCCTAAAAATACCTAAAGAATATTTGGAATTTTATAAAATAATTTTTTGGATGACATGATGAGATAGTTCTGAATTAAAATTTGTAAAAGTTATTTTAAATCATAAATTATTCCATCAAGTTGAATTATCTAAAAATTTAATTTTATTATGATTTTTTTATTTTCTGACTAATCTTGGCAGATATTGACTGACATATGTGTGAGAATTATATTTATTTACTTTTTTTGTCCAAATGCATGTGATAATTGTAATGGTTATTTAATTAATGATGGTATGTGTCTGATATCTCACCCTTCATTATATATATAAGGGAATTTATATCCCCAATTTCTATTTTTTTGTATTTCAAAATCTCAAGACCCCCTCACTTTTGTGTGAGTATTTATGTATAATATTGAGGAAGAAATAAGACACATAATGAACAGAGGTTTGAAAAAAAACAAGACATGCATAGATACATTTGATTGGGTGAGAAGTGAAACTCTAGTCAGCAAATACTCATTGAGTTTACCCTAGAGTTTTAGTTGATCTAGTGTCCACTCAATAGATCAACCAGTAGTAATAAATCAATATTATTCACTGTATTTATTTATTTAAGACTGGTGTATTATTTTTTTAACATTTTAGTTTTGTGAAATCACATAAAATAATAAACAATCATATAACTATAAAATTAATATGTGTGGTGAATGTTTACTATTTAAGCATGGTTTAGTTAAAAGTGTGATCACATATTAATAAACATGTTAAATAAAAAAGGATATCATTCCCAAAGAATAAAAAATCTATAAAAACTCTCAAAGGTAATATTAAGACCTCAATGGTTTCCATTTATTATGTTTGAATAAAAATCATTGTATGAGTTGATCAAGTTTCCTAGTTATGGTGCCTCATATTACTAGAGAGTTATTATGAGAGTGGTTGGTAAAATTAACCAAATTTTAAAGAAAAGAAATAAGAATATCTTATTTTTTTCCAAATATAGAAGTAATTATAGAGAATTTTCTAGTTATACTTTGTAGGAGATGGGACCCCACTCAACATAATATGAAGCTACAAGTCAATGAGGCTGGCCATCCAAAATCCTACCTTGAAACTCTTCAGTAGTGGAGTAGCCACATCTTGGACTATGAAGTGTGGTTTTAAGGATCTTTTCCACTAGAGTACTCAAGTGACCGGGTATTCCAAATACAGTAGTTTATGGATACTATGGTTTGATAAAATAATGGGAGACATTTAAGAGAAATAACTATATAATGTTTAATAATTTATAAAAGTAATAATATCCATATTTTTTTATAAAATGTAAATTAATTAAAAACATTCCCTATGATGAAATGTGGTTGAAGAGTATTTCTTAACTAAAACTAATTTTAAAGATTATTTTAGGTACTTGTGCCTAAAACATTGAGATAAAAGGAAATTTTATGTGTCAGAGTCCTCAAAACTAGTTTATCCACCACATCGAGTGAGACAAGGTGAGAGGGATGCCAATAGAATGTACATGGGAGTGAACATAAAGTCTATTGCATCAAGAAACTAGTTATTTCTAGAGAACTAATATTGAAACATAGAAAATTGGTTGTCTATTACATAATATCTTATCTATCATCTCTTTATAAAGAGTAAGATAGAATTTCGATAATTGAGATTTATAATACACTATACTAGTTTAAATTGGATGATGCATATGTATCAAGTGACCTTGTCTTCGATGTATTTAAGTACATTGTTCTTTAAGCAATGTTGACCATCGACGTGGATAAGAAATAATATGTCAATATAATATTATCATCCTACATTTCATGTTATCATTATTCATTAAATGTTATTAGATGGATAATAAGGGTACATAACTTAAGGAATCATTGGATTGTGAGAGTTTTAGGAAACTTGATTCAAAAACCCTTATGGTGAAGATATTTAAAGAAAAGGGAAAAAGGAAAATATAAAGTGAGATTCCAAAGTTATCTTCACAATATCCTAAAACAAAACCAAATATAATGTGGGAGAGTATAGAAAAAGAGGCAATTTTCTTCACATGTGGTAAGAAAGGATATTAGAATATAAATTACATTTTATTGATTAAGAAGAATGAAAATGGTTTAACATTAGGAATATTAATCAATTAATTTAATATTTTATTTTTTACATATTGAGTATTAAATAATATATGTGGGTCAAATTTTCTTATATAAATATAAAAACCAAGAATGTTTAGAAACATTACAATAAGTAAGGTGAATTCTCCATGTGGCTGAGAAAGTGTGATTCATATTCCAGTGTTTAGAAACACCCAATATCTAATTTCTAAGTTAGATAATTATATTTTACTTTTTATTTAGTATTACTAAAAAAATTTAGGTAATGTGTCCATTGAACACAATGATATAATATTCTTTTATGGAATGAATTTTGGTTGTGGTGTCTCAAACTCAACTGGTTGATCAGTAAAACTTGAATAATTAGAAATAAATTATGAATATAAAATGTAAGACTCATACAAAATTAGGGAAATCTAATTTTTTTTCTTGTAAAAAAATAGAATTAGTTTTCAAGGATTTACATTTTATAATATATAGTTAATTAGAGATAAAATAGTTATGTATTATCGACAAGAATACATATAAAATTTTCAAAAAATACACCTTTAGAAATAAAGGTAAGCCACTATGTATATGGAACTAACTAAAAAAGATATATGTGAATTATTTAAAATAAAATCCAGAGGCAAATTAATATAATTTATGATACACATTAATGGAATTTAACGAATAAAACAGGGAAGAAAGGAATATACATAGTTAAAAAATATGTGTTTCTTCAGGCTCATGAGCTAAAGAATATCTTAGACTAAAATTCGCTGATCCTAAAAATATAGTGTCAATTAATTACTAAACTCAGATTCTATTATACACATTAAGTAAATGATATTAGTAAAAGTAGGACTCATGATATGTCGTATTTGAGTTCATTGATCATTAAAATATTGTGTCAATCAATTCCTAAGAAGATATTTCCATATAAACATCAGTGAAAAAATGCTCGTAGAAGGAGGTTCCACAATGAGTCTTATAAGTTTTGAAAAGTATTCTATTACCATTTTTCAGAATTATTTTAAAGATAACAACATTAACCAAAAACCATATTCCCACTAAAATGAAAAATGGATATAATATGAGTTATAGTATATAATAAATCTATTATTTCATAAATACATGTGTTTAGATGCAAATTGTTTGTTAGGGATAAGTCTGTAAAAAAACTTACATCAAGAAATACACAAACATCAAAGTAGTCTATCCTAAAATATTCTAAGGATAGTATATAAATCACAAAAATATATATAATATAGTTAAGTGACATACTATATACATATAATATAGTGAACATATCTATCAGAGATAGTGGGAGAAAGATTAACGTGGATAAATTCAAGGCTTGAGATATAGTAGTAATTGGAATGGGAATAAATTGCATTAGAGTTTATAGAATAAGAATATACCAAAGACAGATACTTCATAGGATGATTAAAACCCATATATGGTTTTATATTCAATTCTATGGGTGATATTAATTCATAAATCATATAAAGAATCAATAAATGGAAATAATCAGAAATTAAATGTTAATATTTATTCAAGAAACAAGATTCCATGTCCCAAAATAAAGTCTATATTTTGTTAATTTTTATATTAATGTAAATATATTGGTGGATATTCAATTGAAACTATACATTGGTGGTACATGAGTGGTACCAACAATACATGTCTGTAATTAACAAATTATTGTTCTAAAATCCATTAAAATTATACTTGTTATATAAAATTTATGTGATCATTATACTGTAAATAAAATGTGAAGACTGAATTTCTTGGAAGATATGTATTAAGCAGAACCAGAAAGGGTTGGGGAAACCAAATAATTATAATTAAGAATGTATTTTATAAAGTTCTATATAAGTATTAATTCAAGAATAATTATTACATAATAATAATTTAGAACGAAGGTATTCCATGTTTCTATAAGAGGTTAGTGGGAGAACCATAGTTTTCTATGTGAAATATGTTTGAAACATATAGAAAATAGTTATTTGTATTATATACAATTAAGGTTATTATTATTGAATCTATCCAAAATTTGAGTTAATGTAGTAACTAAAGTAATAGAAAAAATCTATTGTGGTATATTTAATGAGTTACTTGGACCAATTTAAAGTACATATACTGATAATGTGTTGGAAAAATTTGAGCGAGAGATATTTTCAATGTCCTAGGGCATAAATCTCTCCAAGAAGGCATGTATCATACTTAGGAGGAGTTAAAAATGGGGTGTTGAATTCTATATGATTCTATGATGGATCTATAATATATTCCATGTTTTGTACTTGATATTATTTTTCATATCATGTATTATGGTTGGAAAATATATGATAAATCCAATATAACAACACGATAAGAAGCCAGAGGTATCCAATAGTACTTAAAAATGTATAAGGGATATATACCTGGTATATAGAGAGAAAGGATAAATAGTTATAATGTGGATAAAACATGTCTTATAATGAATAAATTGATAGAGTATCAGAATTTTTCTAAATAAATGAGATATATATTGTCATTTCATTCAGGTGTAGACATATAAAAAAAGAATGAGTATGTTGTGGCTTCTGATGAAATTAAAAAATTTGTTAAAAAATGAAACAATTTTTTCAATTACTTGGTGTCATACTTAGTGAGTATTGTATTGTCTGTATTCTAAACATAAAATAATGGAACTAACCAATATTCCATGTTTTTAATGGAGAAAAAATGACATATACTTGAAGATATCATCTCTTGAGGGATATTTTACTCAAGGATTTGAAGTCATGGATAACATTATATCCATATAAGAAGACGTGGAAGGCATAATGACTGAAGCTATCACTTAGTAGAATCATGATATAATCATGTGATAGATAACCTAAATAGTTAATAATTTTCATATAGTGAATGTTGGAGTTTGGGGAAAGTGGGTTCCCTAGACCCAACATGAACATTTCTCTTTGATAACTATATAATGTAACATAGAGTTGTCTATGATGTTAACTTACCATAACATTGTGAAAAATTATATATATATATATTATTTATATGATAATTTCATAAGGTTATTTTTCATTTCAATAGGTTATAGTTGTTCCCATCTATAAAGAGAACATTTAGATACTATGCTAGTACCCTTAAATATATGCCCATTTGTCAAGATGCATCATACAAATAGGATACAGATGGCATATGACAATCAAGTGTTAGGAGATCATAAGCATTGATATTTCTTATCATAAAGTTCTCAATTGGTGATCTTGAGTTGATTAGATCACAAGTAATGACCCTCCAATAAGAAAACAACATATTTTATGTGTTATTGGTTCTTCTGATATATATTCATGTGTATTGGTTTCTTGAAATGTGATCATTATCAATGTGAAAATTTTTATGTCATACTTTGATGTAATATAAAAATAATGACATTTATGTCTATAGATAGGTATCTTGTGTTGGTTTTGTTATTAGTGGTATAATAATTATTGAATCATCATGAAAAGATTTGTCACTCACTAAAGGATGAAAAGATATCTTGGGGCCAGTTGACCATGATGGTAGTATCTAAATCAAATACATGGTAGGGAAAAAGGTAAGTCAATATAATAAGATCATAAAATAATAAATTAATAAAGTATGAGCACATAAAGTCTTCATCCAACATTATTATATATCACATGACAATGAAATTATATTACACGATGTGTGTTCGTAGGAGAGGTTTTCATTTCTATGATGAAACCATATCTCCTTAGGGCATTAGATATGTTTCAAGATTATGTTCCTAATCTCTACAAAGGAAATGATTCTATCTAGATATGTGTCTATAGGGTCACATGAAAATCTTATTTAGAGCTTGTATAATTATAATGAACAGGAGTTTAGGTTATGGTGGTTCCCACGATGGGGGCCTGAATATGTTTGATTTTTATTGATCACAAAAAATAAATAAATTCAATATTATTCTAGGTTGTAATAATAAAATTTTAATTTATAGACTCAATTTATTTTCAAGTGTTAAGTGAATAACAATAAAATATACTCTATGAATGAATAATATTTTATTCAAGGTAGGTAATATATTTTTTAGATAAACAAGCTGAGTTAATCACATAGATTTTCTCATGTAACATATTTTGGATGTTACAAGAATGTGATATAATATAAATGAAATTTATGAAATAATAACAAACTAATTATTTCATTTATTTCTTATTTATGTAGTTAATTATATTTATGGGGGTGTAAGGGAATTTTATATGATTTAACCATAACTATATAAACTATAAGATAAACAAATTCGTGATAATTATTCAAAGCCCTAATGTGATAGCCTCTATATCCCCACTCTCAAATTTTGTCAAGAGAAGAGAGATATGAGAGCACCTCGATCCAAGAAAACCCTCTTCAATAAAGTAATTGTTCCTCATTTTATGGTGTTGATGTAAAAAGAGACTTAATCTCTGCACGCTAGGACCCGTAGATTAAATATTTATGTTCGATCGAGGTTTCTGATTGTGTGTGGAAAATATAGGGTTTTTTCCTTCGGTTACTTGTAATAATGATTTCTGTTTATGATTACGACATGAAAAATCTCAAAACCAAATGAGGTAATAGTTTGAAAAATAGTTTTCACAAAATTTATTTCATATGAGATCCTCAGGTTTAAATGGGAAATGCACAATGCCATAGATGAATTTATTTGATTGTTTTTGTGATAAAATATTAAAATATAGAATTTTTACTCGTGCACTATGTGTCTGGAACCAGAAATATCTTTGTATATGTATATATGTATTTCTATACATGTATATGTATATTTATGTGTATGTACGTATATGTGTATGTATGTTGGAATGTATGTATGTGTGCATGTGTCTCTGTGTGTATCTGTATGTGTTTGTATGTGTCTATATTAGTATATACACATACATGTATGTGTTTATTTGTATATTTCTGTATTTATGTATTTATTTCTGAATGTATACATATACATGCACACCCACAATATTAATTTTGGGAGGAATTCATTATTCATTAATTTGTATTTCTATTTTTTTTACACCCCTTATTTTAATATTTTTCTTGATATTATTGGTGTTTTTTTGTGTTTAGTAATATAATATTTTGAACTATAGTAGGACATTAAAGTGACTAGATTAGTCATGATGGGACTGTGTATCAAAGATTCTAGGTCTACAACAGATCATTATCATGAATAGGGTGGCCATACTTAAACCATGCTAAGACCAAAGGAGTCACAAACATTACATGAGTAATCACATAGATTGTTCCTTAGATAGTGTATCCTTTATTAAAATATAGTTTGTAATGCTGAAATGTAGGGAATCACAACTACAACCTACCTTTGGTAGAAATTTAATTTTACTAAATTCCACTCTACACCATATTAAAATTAACTGCATTTGGGATCTTTTTTCTCTCCCATTTCCTGTGACTCTTCTCAAAGGGGAGCCTTAGGTGATCTTTCCAACCATCACTTTTATTTTGAGGTCATTATCTTTGATTCTAAGTAGATCCTTAAATTTTAGTCACTAATTTTCATCTTTTACTCCCTATTTTCATTTTCGAATATTCTTTTCCAACTATATGAGGGTATCCATGACCTAGGTTTCCCAACTTGTCAAATACTAAATGGGGGATTCTTTATTAGGGTATAATAATGTATTTCTAAGGACCTTATTTTCTTTTTATTGTGGTTTATAATTTATTATATTGTAATAAAAGTGATTTATGTATGTGTCTCTATACACAAACTTTGAAATTTAAATCCATCGATTGCTTTAACATTTTCATTCATTGTTTTCTAGGTTTTGGAGAAAATTTAATGGATATCTATTTATGTATTCTAAAAGAATATGGTTTTGTCTTGGATACTATATGGTGTAAGGAATATTCCTCATGTCTCTATGCTAATGTTTTTATAATATTTTTTCACAAAAAGTGTTACTTTAAATATATGAGAGTCTCTTTCCAAAATTATTTGTTTATTAAATAGGTGTTATAAATTTTTGTCAATTTATAAACAAAGTGAACATTAATTATAGGTTTTTTTACTACTCGGGGGGGGGGGGTTATTTTTCATTTAAAAGTTATTTTCTTCTTCTTTGATTATACGATTTTCTTGATGATGGTTTTGTGATTCTATTTTAATAGAGAATTTAAGATCTTGTTTTTGTAATGTGAGACTTCAATTTTCAATTGGGAACTTTAAGAAAATGATTTTATAAAGATAATAAACCCTTGAAGATTTCCCCTTCTTAATTTTTTCATAAAGTGTATGAAATTTTCTTTTTAATAGGATATACTTGTTATATTGTAATTATTTTGCAAGAAAGAGGATAATTCTATAAAGAGTTTTCTTAGGTGAGGGTGTGTTATCATTCTTTTTTTGTGTGTATATATATTTATATATATAATTGTGTGTGTGTGTTTTACTATTTGATTTATAACCCCTATCCTATTCACGCACATTTTTATATATTATGGGGAACTAAGAGTTTCTAGTTGTGATATTTAGGCTCACAGGGTGCACTAGTTTATTATCACGCTGTGGCTTGTGGCCCCAAATTTGGTTTTCACCATACTTTAGAAGTTTTACCTTGGTTAGTCAATGTAAGGAAATATAAAGTGTTATGGTGATTGAATCACATTAGGTATGTCAATTAGATATATTCCATTAAGTATTGACCTAGATTGCCCCTTAAACTCCAGGGCATTCCCATAATTGACAGTTTTTTATTATATTATGATAGGTGTGATTATGTTTTTCTATGATGGTTGGTTTATGATTATTTTTAATTGAACCTTTATAACTATTTTTATAGATTATATGATTAATATTATTTTCATTAGTGTTTTCATTTAAAAGTATAAACTCATCTTCTAAATTTCAAATAAAAATGGTTATAATGGTTTATACCATTCAGTTATTTTCTTATCCATGGGAATTTTAAAGTGAGGTTTTAAAATTATTTTCAAAATTATAATACTACGTTTTCTTTATAATTTTAAAGGAATGTTTTATTTCAAAAGTTGTATCACACATGTTTTAAATTGAATTGTTTCAATGATGGAAGCATATTATTGATTTTTCAATAAAAGGGTAAATATTATATTTGAATTTTTATTTGAAACTAGAATGGAATTAATTTTTTTAAAGTAATGCATGGGGTGTGGCGTGTAGGATCCGGGCACAATAGAAGAATGTCCGTGGGTGTACCCAATGTTAATTTTAGCGTGAACAATGATCAATACCAGATCCGTCATGATAATAACACGCCGGATCTTTGGAATAGATTGAATAATGAAAAAGAAAGAGGGGAGTCCTAGAACAATAAAATGAACCATTATATGTTGTTTATAATTAATTTAATTAATTTACAAAAATTACCTTGATGGAATTCTTTCTTCATTGATGTTTCCGTTCATGATCTGATGTGATACGTCATTGAATCATAGAATCCAAGTGTAGGATTCTTCTAGCAGTAATCCACATGTGATCCACATATCTTTTAATGTTTCCGAAGGGGTCTCCAGGTGCTAGCGTGGAGGTTCATTCACTTGTGATGTCCACCTTCGATCGCCTTGATCTGGTGGAGGAGGATCTCTCTCTCATAGCATGAGAGTATTATTAGAAGAAAATGTTTCCTTCTTGGCTTGAGAGATTTCTCTAGATGTGTAGTGCACAACCAAAAAAATGGATACGCTGATGAGAAATATATAATTAGGATTTTTAATTACATAGAATAATAAAATTAATTAATTACTTGAAAGGATTTAACCATTTCATTTGATTCTTTTTAATACCCCATGTCTAATAATAACAATTGACTATTATTATTACCTGACATGCACCGAGCGAATTACACCTAATATTATTTAATTAATTAAATAATATTATTTCCCATAAATTCCTATAAAAAATTCATGGAATTTATATCTAATATACACGACGTGTACTTTTGTTTTTCCATTTTTCTTTATTTCCTCCACCACATTTAGTAGACATTGAATAATGGCTATTTATTTAAAAAATCAATATTAATCCATTAATCACTAATAAATATATTATTTCTCCCACAATATATTCTCTTTAATAACTAGTGTCAAAATAAATGCAACCTGGCATCCTTAAATAATTATTAAACCACAATCAGGAATAATCTTTATTCATCTTGTTAAATTAATATTTAACTGAGATACTTGGACACACTTACTGTGTAACCCTCTAGGCCTCTTTCGTAGTGGAATTAGGTGGAGCCTGCCTAGATTCCAAGGTTACCGTATAACAACATGCCAAGTAACCCGAAGAGAAAGAAGTTAACAACACAGTGAAGTGTCACCTCTTAAGAACAGTTACTGTGTAATATAATCCCTTTGACTCGATATCTTGAATCAAGAAGGTTGCATGCTAGTGCCATCAACCCATGTTTTCGATTAATCTTTCTTTGACTTTTTAGAATTGAACTTACCCATTCCTCATCATGGCCATGGATTTATTTAGGCTATATCAATTCCATCAAAGGACATGAGATATCTACTTTTATTATGGAAGAGAAGGGACAAATCCTTTCTCGCAATATCTATTAATGCAGTATCACTCATGACACACACAACATATCCTACCACACTACGAATAGTGTGTTATCACAATTTTCATCAATACATTTAACTGTACGAGTTGTAATAACCATTATTAATAATCTTAAAGTCTAAGGACCAATACACATGTCCACATATAGGAAAATCCAATGACACTATGAAATGTGGATTTCCTACTGCCGGGTCACGTTTTCATAATATTCTCTTGGATATTACCAAGGGAGAACACCATGGGAATATGACTCAAAATTTTATGAGTCCTCACCCCTAATGGCCTGTATTTTTTGTGTCCCTCAAATAACATCATCAGGCCATAGAACATATATTCAAGAACTTGGTTATGACAGTTTTGGGTTCTTATCATAGTAGGGATCCACTATGACCCTTTAATGCAACAACTATCCTTAGGAAATTATCACATGAATTGTCACAGAGAAGAAGAATCAAGATGGGATAAGGTATTTATTAATTAATAATGTACAAATTAGTTGGTTTTAGGCCACCAACTCCAACAGACTCCAACTTAGACTAGAGCCAACATCAAACAACTTTTAACCCACATGATATCACATGATATTCATGCTTCTGCTAAGATAGACCTTTATTTATTGGGTCTTCCACGTTATATTTTGTGGACACTCTACTAATTGAAACTTCCCTCCTTCAATAGAAATATCTTAAGAGGTTATACTTCTGAAGTATGTTTTTTGATCGTTGATGTGACCTTGGTTCTTTTGAAAGAGCCACTGCTGCAGTATTATCCCTATATAATGTGATATGATCTTTATTACTAGGTACCAAATCAATCTTTGAGACAATTTTCTAACTCCATATGGATTCCTTGGATGCATTAAAAGCTGTTATATATTTGGAATCTGCTATAGAATTTGTGACAACTAGTTGCTTTGAACTCTTCTACCTCACAACTCCTCTATTGTGACAAAAAAACATATCCAGATTGTGACTTTAGATCGTTTTGATCTATCTAAAAAGTAGCATCTACTTACCCTTTAATGACAAAATCCTCATCTCCTCCATACACCCAGAACATATCCTTAGTTCTTCTCAGATACTTAAGGATAGTCTTTACAACAATCCAAGGCTGTTCTCCTAGATCTGCTTGACATCTTCTTATCATGATTAGTGCATAGGAAACATCAAGCCAGGGACATGACATGACATACATGATGGATCCTCTATCCAAAGTGTATGAGATATTACTCATTCTATCTTTCTCAGGTTGTGTATATGGGAACATTTTATTAGAAAGTTGAAGGCCATGTGACACTAGAACCAATTCCATTTTGGATTATTCCATACTAAATCTCTTCAGTATCTGGTCAATATATATACCTTGAATTTTCCCAAGAAACCTCATATATCTATCAAGAATGATCTTGATCCATAGAATGTAGGAAAATTCACCGAAGTCCTTAATGGAAAAACACTCATTCTACCAGTCATTAATGGAAAGTAAGAATGGTACATCATTTCCAACAAGAAATATGTCATCAACATATACTACTAGGGTAATTCCCGTATTCCCATTAAACAACTTATAAAAACATGGGTTACATTTGTTCTTAATGATACCAAATTCTTTTATGGATCCATCAAATCTAATGTTACATGACCTAGACAATTACTTTAATCCATAAATGGATTTCTGCAACTTGAAAACCTGTTTTGCTTCACTTGGTGTCATATGCCTTTATGGTTGTGTCATATAGAAATCTTCATGAAAGTTCCTATCAAGGAATGATATTTTAAAATCCATTTTACTAATCTCTTAGTCATGGTACCCTGCGATGAAAAGTATGATTCTTATGGATTTAAATATGGAAACTGGTGAGAAGGTTTCATCATAGTCAATTCCTTGACTCTGTCTGAATCCTTTAGCCACTAGCCTTGCTTTATAGGTGCTAACTTGACCTTCCATGTCTAGTTTTTTCTTGGATACCCAATTTCATCAAACATGATTTACATCAACTGGATCATCTAAAAGAACCCAGAAGTGGTTCTAATCCATGGAATCAATCTCAGAATTCATAGATTCTAGCCATCTTGCAGCTTATGAGATTTCTACAGCTTCCTTGTTGGATGGATATTCATCACTATTGAAAAATAATTATTCTCCATTATCAGTGACTAGGAAACCAAATCTCTCTGGTTCTCTTACCTCTCTTGAGAACCTACGCATTACATGTGTTTCTGGAACCTCTTCCATGGGGACCTATGAAACTTGTTCCTGTTCTAACTCCTATGTATCTTGAGCATCAACTTTTTCAAAGTCAATCTTTCTCCCAGTATCCATTTTGAAGATGTGCTCCCTCTCAAGAAAGACAGCTTGTCTGGTGACATTCACTTTCTTGTCTGAAGGGTTATATTTGTAATATACTTTCATTTCCAGGGAATATCCTATAAAGATACACTTCATGCCCTGGGGTGCTAGTTTGTTTTCTGAGGAGGCCTTAACAAATTCCTCGCATCCCCATACACATTTGTGCAACAAAATGGGTTTCTTACCATTCCATAGCTTGGAGGGAATTCCTTTTACCACCTTTGTTGGTACTCGGTTTAATGTGTAAGATGCAGTCTGTAATTCATATCCCCAAAGGGATAATGGAAGATCTCCATGACTCATCATCAACCTCACCGTGTCTAACAACTTGAAATTCCTCCTTTCACTAACACCATTCCACTGTGGTTTATACGAAGGAGTGTGATGAGATAGAACCTCAGAATCCTGTAGAAGATCGATGAACTCTTGGTTCAAATATTCTCCACCTCGATCTGATCGAGGATTCATTATATTCTTACCAAGATGATTTTATAATTCATTCCTAAATTCATTTAATTTCTCTAAGGATTTTGACTTATACCTCAGTACGTAGACATAGCTATATATACTAAAATCATCATTAAAAGTAATGAAGTAAGAATATTAACCTCTAGCTTCTACTGGAAATGATCTACACACATCTGTGTGCACCAATCCTAGAAGCTCTATGGTCCTCTCAACCTATCCACTTAAAGGAAACTTGGTCATTTTACCTTATAAACAAGTGTGACATCTATCAAGTGGTTTTAGCTCAGTAGAGCCTAAATATCCATCTTGGTAGAGTTTTTTCAAGTGCTTCTTGTTTACATGACCGAGATAGTGATGCCACAAATGGATGATGTATGAGTCATGTGATTCTGTTTTGTTATCTATTTCCAACACATGGATATCATAATTTAATACATACAAACCATTATTTAAATGAACCATGCCATAACATACATTTTTCTTATAAAAGACGAAACCCTTATTTTTGAAACATGAAAATAAATCCATCTATATCCATACATGATACAAAAAATTATGTTTTTGGTGACACTTGGAAAATAATAACAGTTATGCACAACCAAAATTATCCCAGTTGGCAATGAGGGGTGGTAATCGCCAATGGCCAACGTATCCAGCCTCGCTCCATTGGTAGCTCGCAGATCCACCTATACTCTGGAAATATTTATAAATCTACCTAGTTCCTGCATTTGAATATAGATGTGAGCCCCACAATCTATATCTAATACCCAATGTTTAAAAATGCAAATACTACACTTGACAACGAACACAATTTTAGCGTCCCCATTCTTCTGGGTGCAATTCCTCTTCTAGTGGCCTGTCTTGACACATGAAAAACATACCACATCCCATTCCTTACTCGACCTCTAGATATACCCCTTCTTGGAGGGACGATGATTAAGGGATTTAGAAAATTTATAAGTCCTTGTCCGCTTTGACTTGTCCTTCATTTTCTAATTCACCATAAGAACTGTGGGTTGGTCATGCCTGATGTCCTTATCTAGCTAGAAAAATGAGGTTAGAAGTTCTGATAGACTCTTCTCAGTGTTGCTCATGTTATAGTTGACAATAAAGCTAGAAAAGGCCTTGGGGAATAATAATAGGATGAGATCCATACGCAAATAATTTAGGAGATTAATCCCTAAGATATCCAAGCATTCAATGTAGCCATTAAGCTTGACTACATGTGGCCCAGCTGGCACAGAATCTCCACGCATAGTTGTAAACAAAGCGTTGGAGATCTCATATCTCTCCTGTCTCACCTTCTCTTGGTAGAGATCCTTATGGTGATACATCATGCTATTCAGGTCCATGTTTTCATGTTGCTTCAAGAGATCATTAGACATAACTGATATCCTGAAACATTGAACATATGTGGCATCATCCATATTTTTCATATAGAGAGATAGTTCCTCATCACTGGCATCTTTCCCATGTGCAACTAGAATAGACTCTTCCAGCACATACAATTTCCTCTCGTGGCGAAGGATGATGCATAAACGCCTCTTCTACTCATGGAAATTGGTTCCAGTGTGAAGGTTTTACTTCTTGATTATGGTTCAAAATGATATGTTTGAAGTCATTTTTCATTCTGTTTCTAAAAATTAAGATTAAAAAAGTTTTAGTACTTTATTATGGTAAAATTGAGACAAATAAATAAATTAATACTTTTTAGTCTCTCACTATTTTATCAAAATCCAATTTCCCTCACCATTGACTTTGAATTATTCTACTTCCTGAATATTATAGTGAAAAGGATCCATATTTCCCTTAGAAATACCCCAACTAGGGTTGGTAATGCAACTTCAAGGGTTTTTGGTAGGCATTTTAAATTCCAACTGCATTGACTTGAAGCTCCTTGATCTGCTGAGTGGACTTTCCAATCCTGATATCCTTTTATTTTGGATTTCCTCAACCTTTGCCTCTTAGTCAAACCAAGTCTTGCGGTGGTAGTAAACCCTTGATGCAATCCATGTCATTTGAACCCAAAACCTTGAATTATAATTCCCAAATAATTGAAATCTCCCCAACTGTGGTTTGTTAATAACTTTGAACTATGGTTCGATTCTAACCATGATTATGGAAGGCTATACTGACTTGAAATTTTCTTTGAGGAATTTTATCCTTATACGTAATTTTCCATTTTATTATCTTTGAATATATGGTTGTTAATATTAAGTGGGATATACTTAAGTTATTAACCATGTCTAAGATAATATTTTACACATAATCTGATCTTACTTTTGTTTAATATTGCATGATTGCTTAATTCATTAATTGTGTGATCATTGCAACACACCCAAAATAAACAAACCATGCAACTGATAGAAATTAAATAAATTTTATGATCATGAGCATGTTCTATTGGTTAGTTTTTCTAGTGGTTGATAAACTAACCCAAGACCTAGGGGAGAAACACCATGAACCTTTTGGGTTTGTGTTTATAGCTTTCCATGAGGGCACCTTTGTATCTCCTTGGATTGGTTTCCCCTTGGCTCCAAACTTGAGCTACCTCCACCAGCTTGGGAGCTCCATCCATTACATATGATTTTCACTCACACACAAGTTAGGGGTAAAATGGAGTTTTACTTGGGCATGTAGGCCCTACATATTAATGAGGAGAAGGATCGCATGAAAATAAATTTAATTCAAAAAATAAATTAAAAGAAACCATTCACATACAATGGTCTTGGTCTAGCTCATGATCATACATGCATGAAATGATATTTACACATAAAAAAACTAGCATTGAATTATTTAATCATTCTAGTTTAAGATAAATCATTCACAAATCAATTAATTATCTTTAATTAATCAATTATTTTATCTTAAACCCCTTTTCTGAATTTACATGAGATTCTCGTCCATCATAATTTTAAACAAATAAATTCATTTAAAATTATCTTTGTACGTAACTTTTAACTTGGAGGAAACTTAGTGAATTCCTATTCATAACTACCAAATGATTAGAAATGAACATTACATAGATGTAAAACAAAACACATATATATAAAACAATAATCACATTTTGTGATTAAGATTTATGCATGCACTATGGTACATGTCTCAAGTGTTTGAATAATATAATAATAAATTTTAAAAAATCTATATAATTTGGATGAGTATACGATGTGTAATTCCGACTACATGGTGTGTACTATTGTTCACCATCTATACGAGGTACACACCCGGGGACATGGCATGAAGATGTACTTCGGAAATTTTCTAGAGTACACGGCGTGTTCATTGGGACACACACTATGTAGTATCCGCGTAACACGACTTCCAGCTGAGCAAGATGTTTACGGGGTACACGGCCTAACCCTAACCCGAAGGGACTACACACCTTGTTTAGTGGACCACACTGCATGTAATCTAGAAACTGTGTTCCACCTGTTCCTAGTCAACACATGGTGTCATTTATAACATAGAAATACCCAAACACATGGCCTGATTTAGCGGATGAGTCCGATGAATTGAACCTAGACTACACGGCCTGTATTCCCAAATACATGCGGTGTATTCTAGTGTTGTATAGCGAGGAACATTTTGATCCTCCGAATGATATACTCTATTTTATTTTATTTAAAATTAAATTAAAAATTCTTTTCTGTAAGGTGAATGAGAAATTAGAGAGAAAGAACAGATCTCAATATTCAGATTTAAATAATGATTAACTTGAATTGAAACAACTAAATTATTATATAGGAAAATCACCAACGAAATAATAAAAAATTATAATCAACGTCATGACCCATATGTTATAGGTTCTGGGCACAGCGAAAGCATATTTTTGGGTGTACCCAACTTTAATGTTATCGTGAACAATGATCAATCCGAGATCTTTCATGATAATAAAATGCCAGATCTTCAGAATTGAATGAAGAACAAAAAAGAAAGAGGGGAGTCCCGGAACCATAGATATGATCATCATATGTTGGTTATAATTAATGTAATTAATTGAAAAGAAATACATTGATGGAATTATTTATTCATTGATGATTCCGGTCATGATTTGATGTGATCTGTCATTACGTCGTAGAATCCAAGTGTAGGATTCCCCTAGAGATGATCCACATGTGCTCCATGAACCTCTAGATTTTTCTGAAGGGATATCCAGGTGCTAGAATGGATGTGCCTTTGCTTGCGATGTTTGCCTTTGATCACCTTGATCCGGTGGGGGAGGATTTCTCTCTCGTATCTTGAGAGCGTTCTTGGAATAAAAGGATTTTCTCTTGGCTTTAGAGCTTCCTCTAGATCAGTTCTCCCAACCACAAAAAAGGCTAGGCTAATGAGAAATATATAATTGGGATTTTTAATTACATAGATTAATAAAATAATTAATTACATGAAAGAATTTATTCATTTTATTTAATTCTTAATAAGCCCCCATGTCTAATAATAATAGTTGACTATTATTATTACCTGACATGCACCCAACAAATTACACCTAATATTATTAAATTAAATAAATAATATTATTTCTCATAAATTCTGAGAAAAAATAAACTTGGTGTATATTTAATATAAACAAAGTGTACTTTTTTTTCCATTTTTCATTATTTTCTCCACCATATTTATTAGACCTTGAATAATGGCTATTTATTTCTAAAATAAATTTCACAACATTAATTGTTAATAAATATATTATTACGCCCACAATATATTCTCCTGAATAACTTGTGTCAAAATAAAT
This sequence comes from Viscum album, assembly GCA_963277665.1. NCBI lineage: Eukaryota > Viridiplantae > Streptophyta > Magnoliopsida > Santalales > Viscaceae > Viscum > Viscum album. The sequence goes on from OY728152.1 coordinate 1,400,817,382, forward strand.
GTGATCTATAATCCTTAAAAAAAATTTAAACCACAATCAGGAATAATCTTTATTCAAATTGATAAATTAATATTTAATTGAGATAGTTGGACACACTTTGTGTGTGACCCTATAGGCCTCTTTCTTAGTGGCATTAGGCGGAGCCTACCTAAAGACCATGGTTAGCCTCTAGTAACACACCAAGGCACCCATAGACAAAGAAGTTAACGCCGAAATGACTTGTCACCCCCTAAGAACACTTACTGTGTAATATAATACCTTTGTCTCGATATCGCGAATCAAGTGGGTTGCATGCTAGTGCCATAAACCCATGGGATCGATTATTCTTTCTTTAACATTCTGGAATTGAACTTTCCCATTACACACCATGGACATGGTTTTATTTAGGCTATATAAACCCTATCAAAGGGCCTGAGATATCAACTTTGGTTATGGATCAGAAGGGACAAATCCTTTCTCACATTATCTATTAATGTAATATCACTCATGACACACACAATGTATCCTACCTCACTGCGAACAATCTGTCATCAAATTTTTTTCCAACACATCTAAGTTCATGAGTTATAATACCCATTAATAATAAACTTAAAATCTAAGGACAAATACACACGTACCCAAATAGGAACGTCTTATGAAATTATGAAATGTGTATTTTCTACTGGAAGGTCTCGTTCTCATAATATAATCCTAGATATTACCAAGGGAGCACACCAAGAGAAGGTGTCTCAATGTTTTATTAGTCCTCACCCCTAATAAACTATATTATTTGTGTCCCTCAAATAACATCATCTGGCCATAAAACATATATTCAAGAACATAGTTATGGCAATTCTGGATTCTCATCATAGCACAGATCTACTATGAACCATTAATGAAACAACTATCCTTAAGACATTATGACATGCATTGTCACATAGAAGAACAATCAAGATGTGATATGGTATTTATTAATAAATAAAGTTCAAAGTAGTTGGTTCTATGATACTAACTCCAACATGGGGATGATACTAATTAGATTTTCTTCTCACGTTTATCATAATATATATTAATCATGGGTTTTTCTTGGATTCAATGTTTTGTTGTTGGATTCTAGTTTGATTATATTTGAGTTAGTATGTGAAGATGATTCACTTGATACATAGATATAGGTTGATGTAATTTTTTTGTAATTTTTTGATATACCATTCTATTTTAAAAATTCCTAGAATGTTTTCTTTTTTAGTTTATGTTTGAGTTTTATTAGTGTTCAGTTATTTTATGTCGGTATTTGATTTTGATTTTTTTATATGTTTTCTTCGTTTATTAGTTATATTTTTTGATGTGTAATGCTTGGTTCCTTTTATTTATGAATCTTCTAATTTGGTTTTGTTTTGAAGTCCAACTTATGGACACACAATTCCATAATTTCAGTATATTTTAATTTCATGTTTAATATTATTTACGTGGATGAAATCATTGACATTGTGTATGTATGATTCCCTAACACTAGCTTTTAGTCCTTGAGGATTGGGAATGCCCTTCGAGCCATGTAGCGGGTCTGTCAAGTTACATGTCGGGTCGAGGGATGTTCTGGGTCATCTCAAGCCGGATCACTACAATATATTTACATATTTGAATATGTATGTGTATGTGAATGTATATATATGAATGTTCATGCCGGTATTCATGTATGTATGTATATGTGTATATATATATGTATATGTGTACGTATGTATGTATACGTGTGTTTATATATGTACATATGTGTATATTTTTACATATATGTGTATATATAGATATAAATATGTATGTATGTTTATGTATAAGAATACATGCACACATATTAATATGTATGTATATGTGTATTTGTATGTATGTGTTTGTGTATGCATGTGTTTATATGTATGTGAATGTGTGTGTATGTTGTGTATGTATGTGTATGTGTATATATGTATGTATATGAATGTGTATGTTTGCATGTGTATGTTTTCATGTTTGTCTATGTTTGTGTATTCTTTTGTGTAAGTGTATGTATGTATGTATGTTCACGGGAATATATGTGTATGAATCTGTATATATGTAGGTATATGCATTTGTGTGTGTGTATTTAAATATGTATACAAATATTATTTATTTATTTTTTATTAGTAATTTTACGTAAATACTTTGTATTTAAATATAATTTTTAATTTTTATATTTTAATATATTCATTGAATTTTACTTTTTTTCTATAATTTTTGTAATTGAAAATATTTATTCATTTTCCTTCTACATTTTTTTGTTTATGTTGTTTGGGAGGGGTAGGGTGAGTTTCCAAATCCAAAGATCAAGCCCTGAGCTTTTATTTTATTTTCAGGGGTGGGTTATAATGTGCCATGATCATTTATTAATTTTATTTAATATTATTATAATTTATAAATTTTTAATATTTTATAATTTAATATTATTTACTCATTTTTTATACATATTCATTTTTAATATTTTTGGAATTTATTAAATTTTTAATATATATTTATAAATATTTAATATTTTTTAATATGTTTTTATTTTTATTATTATTCATAATTATCTTTTATTTTAATATTTTGGTATTTAAATCATTATTTATTATTATCAATTCATTTTTAATTAGTTGGAAGGGCATATTTCCCTTCACCTATGCAGAGGCGGGTGTTGTGGGCATCAACTTTGGTGATGCCACCTCATGGCATCAACAAGATAGAAGGATGTGGGTGATAAAGGTAGTCGATATGATAGATGAGGAGGTTGGGGGTTGGTGTGGTCACTCACATAGGAGGTGGAAGGCGGTTGGTGGGATAGAGATTGATCGTGCGTACCTATAGACTACCACCTCTACAAATTAACATTTTTCATTTTTAATCAAGAATTTTCATTATTTATAAAAACGTCTCAAAATTTGATTGAAAACCTTAAAAATGTATAAATAATATACTTATTCTTCTCCTATAATTATATTATTTCCAAATAAAAAATATCTTAACCATTCACATCCATTGAATTATAGTATGTTCTAGTTTGGATCTATTTAACCAACTACGTAAACAATGCTGTAAAACCTTATAATGGATAAATATGAAAACTTATATATATCAATTTTATTAGATATTAAATAAAAAAAATAGTTAGTTTATGGTATGGAATATGGATATTATTATTTAACCTATTATTAATAAGCCACATTTATTTTGTGATGAATTACTGAAATAATATTTTCACCGATTTAATTTTTATATAAAGCAACAAAAAATCTTCTAAAATGAGGTAAGAAATTTATAAATAAATTTAAGAGATATATCCTAGTACCATAAATCATCTGGGTATTATAAAATTATTATTAATGAATCTGTATCAATATAAAAATTAAAATACAGGCACAAAAGATGCAAAATTACTAACACCTGGTGACATAAATAATCCATAAATTTACAAATATATTTTCATAAAAATATTTATAACTAAATTATATAAAAAGAAATATATATGAATAAATATCTTTAATAGGTAATTAATATAGTTATGTTTTTCATATAGGAGGTTATAGTGGGATTAACTAAGTTTCCATTTAAGTTAAAGGTTTCATCGACTCAATTTCCTACTAATTTGACCATAGGCATTCCAACTTGAATGTTCTCCTCATAGTTTATTTGATTTTTCCATTCCCCTATTCCATATGGTGTTATTAATTTTTTCTTGGTGAAATTAATTATTTTCATCAATAGAATCTTTTTAAATTAGTTACCTTCTCAAACAAAATTGCAACATTGGTAAGAATAACTCTCGTTCATACCAATGGATATTTGTCTTCCATGTCCAAACTTTTTTTTTATCAAAAGTGTTTTCATTTATTAAATTACAATATGTATTATATTTTTTAATTAAATTATTTCACATTACCTTTTTTTTATGAAAATAAATTTCTAAATTTTTTGCAATGTTTATTTCCCTAAAAATACTCCTAAATAATAAGAAATATGTTTCTTTTCATGTTCAAAATAATATTTTTCACTTTGAATTTAATAGCCACACCTTTTTTCCCTTCAAGGAACTAATATTTGAAAATATTATAATAAGGACTTCGAAATTATTATTTTTTAATCATCAAAATGTATTGAATGATATTTTTATATTTTACATTTAATGCAATATTTAATATTGGTTTTTGAAAACATACCTATTTTGATCATTGTTTTCCACTATGGATTTTGTCTCATGAAGAAATGTATTGATCACTCCCTATATTCCATTAATATATGATTACTTTTTTAAATGATAAATTTGATGTCCTATGATTTCTTAAGTTTATCCTATGTGATGTTTTATGAAAATTTTATGGAACCCATTATCTTTTCACGTGTTCTTTATAAAAATTTTATAACTAATTTTATGTGGCACACATATGTACGGATAACAACAGGTGGAGTCCTATATATCCTTTTAACGAATTTGTTAATTTTTATATCTCATGAGATATAAATCAATGGAAATAATGTGTTATTTTATAAATTCATAGGAATAATGAGTTTTCGGAAATTTTAATGTCTGGTATTAATTATTTTATTCACAAGGGAATGGGAATAATGAGTTTTCTCACAGGGTTCCCATATTCTAATGATTATTTCTCCATTGTATGTTTCTTTAATTTTCATGCGATGTAAAATTCTATGATTATTCATTTTTATAAGGTATTCTATAATTTTATGTTATGATCCCACTATTTGAAATTATTAATTTATTCTTCTAAGACATCATATTGTTATTTTTAATCTCTGATGACCTTTCTATGGACTTACGTTCAAATGATTTTTTTATAATACATTTCTCTCCAATTAACGTTTCTCACAAGTTTATAATGTAACAATTATGATGAATTGATAATTTCCCCTTATTGAGCATCTGAGATCACCCCTTTCCTATTTTTTAATATTATATGTTTCAAGTCACTAAACCTTTAGGTCCTTGGGTTGTGTGAATATTTTTGAGATATATTATTTGAATTATAGAATTTATTTGTTATTAATGAATTCTTGACATGGCTCAACTCAGTTGGTATCAGAGTAAGGTGTAGTTATTTTTGGTGAATATTTTAGTATCTTTTGGGAAATAAGATGAGATAACTTTATTAAAACCCCCCAGGATAACTCCTAATATTGGTTAACACCCTAAATTTTTCTAAAGTATAAAATTATATGGTTTCCTAACAATTCTACCCCTTCAAGATACTGAAAAGTGTATGCAGTTGTGACACAGATGCACTTAGGGGTAATCACTCTGAAAAAGTTTGGTTGAGTATTGACTTTATATTTTCAAAGTGCATGATGAGTGGTTTTTGGATAGCACAACTGAAGAGAAACTCTATGGAGATATGATTTGGTAATTCACATGATCTTTATGAACCGTTTTGATTGACTTGAATATATTAAGTACATAAATATTAAAAATAATAGAAAATGGAATTCCTGGATGAAAAAATGGATTTTGGTTGAATTAAATGAACTATATTGTGTAATGATTGTATCAAAGAGTATAAATTTTCAATATTAAATTTTTATGTGATTATTTTTCATTATTACCATGTTATTCTAATTATAGTTTTCTTACCATTTGGATTTAGAGATAGATGGATCTAGAAGGAATAAAGTTTATATTGTTTGTGAGGGATAGTGTGGTGATTTTCCCAATAAACTACTAAACATGTTGGGAACTGGAGAAAAAAATATGGTGGAAATGCTCATAGAATTATCTCAAGTGACAAATAATTATATGAGCGATGTGGATATTTAAAATACACCATGAAAGGATAAAATTTAAATTAATCATTTGATTCATTAACATCCATTATCCTTTAGTGGGTATTCTAATCCCATTTTTATGTGAAATTGATCAATTCAAATGAATGTATATTTTTTAATCTTTAGTGATTAGAACATAAGAAGGTTGTTATATCCATTTATTATTTAAAAGGTGATTCCAACCAATAGTGTAATATCATTAAAATTATGAAACATGGATGAAGTGGAATCTATGGATTGGTAAGAATTCAAAAAAGTATTCTTCATCATGTCTTTTACTCAAACTCTTTATATGAAGTAGAAGAGGGAATTATTCATAGAGAAACAAAAGTAGGAGGAATCAGAGGGAACATATGAAGAAAACTTCACATGAGGTATACCCCTAGTTTTAGCTTATATATTTAAAGTAAAATAAAAAAATTATTTAATTGATTAGTGTATAGTATTCAAAGGTAATTATCAATAAGATGATTTGTAAGATATGAAGGGATTTTTATTTATGTGATTAAGTTTTAAATAGAATTTATAGACACTATTTATTCCAAAGAAAAGAAAAGTGGGTAGAGTATCATGGAGACTCTAATGAAGATTCACCAGATGGAAAGAAAATTCAATTTACAACATGTGAGATATATGGGAAATAGCACCTCAGAAATTTCATCAAGGGTACATGGATGTGTTTTAATTGTGATGTAGAGGGACTCCAAGCTCATAATTTCCAAAAAGGTGCATTGAGGCTGATTAAAATGGTCAAGGAGAAGAAGGACCAAACTAATGAATCACCCACTATTCAATGATTTAAATTCAATTTGGTTTAGAAATTATAAGAAGCAATGATATAACCCTATATAAAATGAAGATGATCAAACCCAATAACCTAATAAACCACGAAACAAGGGAGAGAATATGCAAGCATCACTATTTAGGTGGATCAAAAAAATTTAGTAGTGAAATATACATTTATCATTCACTTTAGCGTTATGAATTAATTATTTGAGTCTAGTTATTGAAATTATTTTAAAATATAAAAGTTTTTAAATAATGTTCATTAAACACCTCAAACCCTAGACACAGAACTATCTGTGGAAACTCATCGTGACATGATGATTTCATCTAAGATATATAAATCTTCTCCGATCATGATTTTTTGGAAGATATTTTTTTACAATATTATACTTCTACCCTTTAATGATTGTATTATAATACTAGGAATGGATTATGTTTTCTTATATAGAGAACCTATCAATTTTTTGGGATAATAAAAACTTATTTAATATCCCAAATCACCATGTTATCAAGTATCAATTCCATGATGGTTTTGAACTCTCTATGGAAGAAAATTCTATTATATCGGTTAAAATACCTTAAAATGAGGGGCTCTGCTAAATTTTTTATGGTGTAAGTAATCATTGATGGAATTCTCCTAGAATGAGAGTATACTGATTTATTTTTTTAATGATATTCCTAGTATTAACCTAGAGCACAAATTTGAGATTTCAATAGAACTCCTACAATGATTCATTCTTCTCTAAAAGTGTCTATAGGTAATTTTTCCACTTGAATTGGAGGAATAAAAGTAGAAACTATAAGAGAATCTTGACAAGGGTTTTATATTCCATAGTTCTTCCTTGTAGGGTGCAATGATCCTTTTTTCCAATATAAGGATGGTTCAATGAATCTTTTTATTAATTATTACGATCTTAATAAAATGATGATCAAGAAAAAGTTTTCTCTACCATGTATTGATGATCTATTCAATAAAATCATATGAACTATGTAATTATAAAAAATTGACCTTGAATTGGGATATGAATATTTAAGGGTTAAAAGGGGGATATTTTTAAGAAAACATTCATTTTGAGGTATAGGGATTATGAATTTATAGTGATGCTATTTGGAATTAAAAATTCCCATGATATATTTAGGGATCTTATTAGCAGAGTCATTAGAGACCTCTAGAACCATTTTTGGTACAAGATAATAGGGAAACTGCATTACAAATTTAGAAAGTGTGAATTTTGGCTGTAAAAAGTATAATTATTAGGTTATTTAATCATAATAAAGGACTTATAATTTTATCCATCAGTGATAGAAATAACCGGGTAATATAAAAGACTGGCCTATATAACCAATATCCATAGCATTATTTGGATAACATGATATTTATGATTCTTTTTGAGAAATTTATTGCAGCTAACAAATCCACAGACCCTATTAACATGGAATGGAGTGAGGAATTTAGGATGAATGATTGGGAGTATTGTTTCATGGAACTAAAAAATAGGGCTGTAAATGCTCATGTACTTATATTACCCAATATGGGGGAAAAGTTTATAATATAAAGTGATACTTCAAAAAAGGTCTTTGGTTTCATCCTTATAAAAAATAATAAGGTAATTTCTTATGCCTCATGATAATAAAAATCACATGATAAAAATTACCAGAGGCATGTTTTGGAGTAGGAGGGAGTGATTTTTTCATTAATTAATTTTATGGAATAATATCATTTGTTTGAATATCATATATATACTAATAAAAAGAGTTTGAAATATATATTAACACAAAATAAATTAAGTATAAACCAATGGAGTTGGTGGGAGATCATTAAATATTATGATTGATCCATACATTACTACTTAGGGAAGGAAAATACGTTGGTTGATTCTCTGAGTAGGAAAGATCTTGCCACTCTACTAATGATAAGGGTTTAAAAAGACTCAATACTCATATAATTTCAAAAAATGAATATTGAATTCACAAGTGATGGAGATAAATTCCATATTTCCTAAAATACAACTCAACCTTATATCAACATGAATTTTAAATAATCCAATAAACATGGTGTAGATCTATAGAAAATGGCAGTGAATACTATAGAGTTTAACATTGATAAGGATGGAGTTATATGGATTTGAAACTGAATATGCATCCCATAATTACTTTAATTGAATAATGAACTTTTTGAAAATGAACATAGATCATGATTCTCTATTAATCTTGGAAGTATGAAGATATATAGGCTTAAAAAACAAAACATCTTTTTAGGATAACAAGAAGATAAAAAAAGAAAAATATGTATCTCGATGATTGGTATTCCAACAAGTTAAGGATGAATAGAAAAATTATAAGGGTATGTTGAAACAATTACCCATATCAGTATTGATATAGTAAAAAATCACCATATATTTCATCATAATATCACTCAATATGTTTACGATTTATAATGTTGTTTGGGCTGTAGTTGATTTTCTTAGAAATTCATAACACTTAATTTCCATCAAAATACATTTCTCTATTAAAAAACTCATAATCATATACACAAGGGAAGTGGTAAGGATGAATGATGTACCAATATCCATTGTACTTGATTGGGATTAAAGAATTACCTTAAGGTTATAGGGAAGTCTTTATAAATAATTAGAGATAGAGATGAGTGTCATCACTTCTTATCACCCTTAGGAAGATCTTATATCTTATAGGACCATTCATACTCTTGAGGATATGCTAATTTTATGTTTAATATACTTTCAAGGATATTGGGACAAATATTGTCCCTTTATAGAGTTATTGTATATGATAAATTTTCACTATTTCATTCAGATATAACCGTATGAGGTCCTTTATGGAAAGATATATAAGACTCCAACATATTTGAATAATGTTTTAGACCATAAGATGATTAGTCCCATCCTTTTACAAGAAATCATGGAAAAGGGTCACACCATTTAATGTAATATGAATGAAAAAAAATTCCATAGATGATTTATTTTGATAATCATTGATGGGTTATAAAGCTTGAAGTTGGTGACAAGGTGTTACTTTGAATATATATTTGGAAGTAGGTTATGAGACTTTTGAATAAAGGGAATTTTATCAATGGATACATCATTACCATCAATATCCTAGATCATTTTAGGGTCGTAGCCTATCAATTTGAACTTCCTCCATACCTCTCTCAAGTGAATGATGTGTTCCATATATATCTTGTATGTATGATCAGAATATATCCATCAAATATACTAAACTAAAAATTTATTCAATCGAAATATGAACTTTCACATGATGAAAAACCTATGACGATCTTGGATTGAGGATACAGGGTTATGAGGAATATGACCACCCATCTTGTAAAGGTTATATTGAAGAATCATAATTTTGAGGATGCAATAACAGAACCCAAGGATTTGATGAGAGAAAAGTACCCTGACTTTTATTCCTATATTTAAAAAATATTTAGGAAGAGATAATTTTAAGGGGTTATAATTCAATGACCTGGGTTCTTAGTAAATATTTCTGCCCAAGAAAATATAGTGTATAAAAGCTTATTTCGCACAAAACATTGAATTAAAATGATCCATGATATATTAAATAATAAAATTATAATACAAATTAAATCAACAGTAGTTAAAATATTTGTAATTAATTATAAATGATTAAAAATTAGGATTAAGAATACTTAAATCTTAGACCATTAATTTTTCAATAAAACTAGTTTTTATATATTTTTAATTTTTATTTTAAGAATAAATTTATAAATTATTAGACATTAATTTTTTAAAATGAATTTAATTTTGAATTCATAATTCCAAAACTATTTTCGGATTAATTTTTTCAACTCTTCAAAGTTAATTATTTTATGTGAATAGTGAAAAATATAGTTTTTTCCAAGCTATACCTTTTATGAATTTATAATTATATAAGTAAGACCATGAAGTTTATTATAAATTTATCTTGATCAAAGATTTAGTTATGGATTAATTTATTTTATTTTAAAATAATATTTTAATCCTAGAAAACCTATATACAACATTTTTCAACCCAAGTAACATTTTATTCTAATCTAAAAACTTTTTTCAGGTCCTTTATTTTAATTATAAATTTTTATAGTGATATTATTTTTTGGATTAATTTGGAATCCAAATATATTTTTTTATTTTTAATAATGAAAATTATTTCATTAAATCTATTTTTTTAATTTTACCATATGCATAAAATTTAGTCTTTAAATACCCATTTTCCAAAAAAATGGTTTTATGGGTTATATGTGCTAATACTATAATTGATTAATATAACCATTAGAAATTTTATTAGAAAAAATTATTATCATAATAAAAACTGGAATATAAAATTAGACAACAATGTTAATTTTAATTTATCTCATTAAAATCAATTACCACGTTTAAGAATTAATTACCCAGAAAAATGTTAATTAATTGAAAATTCAAAAACTATGGAGAAATTCCTAAACCACTCTTTACAGTTTAAAAATTAAGGGTGTATAAGAGTATAAAAAGAAATATCATTTCTACTTCATTACTTACCCCTTTTGAAACCATTTTCACTTGAATTGTTTTATTCCATTATTAAAAAATAATTGGTATTCAGAAAGGTGATATTTTGTTCAATTATAAAGGGTCACATTTCTATGACTTTATGTAGCACATATTCCTCAAAATTTCTTCCTAATAAAATTTCATTTTATTTAAACTTTATCGTTCTCCCACATTATTTATAGCATGGTTTCTTAAGATTCCCAAGGCGCCTTCAAAATCATCTAGTATTTTGAGGAAAGATTAATTACTTCTATGTAAGTGTCCTATTATTTTCAGTTTTTCTTACACGATTTATTACTTTATAACAATATCCAAACAAAATATAATATAAATAATTCCTTATTATTAAATTTTTGAAATTTTATTATATTAATTGAATTTACATTATTTATTTCTTCCCACTAACATAGATAACAAAATAATATCAATAGTTCATACACACAGATTGACAATTCGATGAAATGACATTTTATATTTTTGATATAAAATTTTATTATTTATCTAAGAATCTAAAAATATTATTCATAACCATAAAAATCTAAATAATATCATTATTCTCCACTATTAGTGGTGGGGTGGTTTGGGTTGGGGTTGGGGTGAGCAGCAGGTCATGGGGTCAAGTCCCCAAGCCTATGTGTTTACTACAGTTTTATTTTTATATATTCTGTTTTGTGATTATATATAAAATAAATATTATATAAATAATATAATAATTATTTTATAATGATATTATCTCAAAATAATCAATTTCTTAACCATATTCACCCATCAAATTATAACATGATCCTATTTGGTTCGGTTTAACCACCAATATAAATGATGCCATAAAACCTTATCATAGATGACTATGGAAACATAAATATTTTTTTATTATATCTTAATGAATAAATAATGTTTGATTTATGTTTCTATAATGGTCATATTACTATTTAACCCATTATTAATACACCACCCTTCTTTTGTTAGGAATTACTAAATAATCTTTATCAATATTATTTTCACATAACATAACTAAAAATCTCATTGAATGAGATAAGAAGATTATAAATCAATGTAAATGATCTATTATAGTATATTAAATTATATACCAATTATAATATTAATATCAATGAATTAGTATCCATATTTATAATATAAAACGTGCATGAAACAATCATAATTACTAACACTAGATGGTAAATATTAGCCGTAATTAACTAATATATTTCCCTCAAATGGGTTTCAATGATGTATAAAAAATTAAATATATAAAAATACGGTTCTTAAATAAGTAATTAATATATTAATGTTTTTATATGATGTTAGATTGTGATCAACTAAGCATGAATTCTAGGTAAGGGTTTCATCAACATAATTTCCTACTCATTGAGCATAGGCATTCCTATTTTAATGTGTGGTTAAAGGTTTCTTTGATTTTTTACTTTACGCTATTCAATATTGTTTTAATATTTTTTTCTAGGGAAATTTAATATTTTTATCTATAATATTTTTTTATTAAAACATTTTCAATTTTTTTCATTGGTAATAATAACTTTGTTTATCAATGGATATTTATCTTCTACATCTATATTTTTCCAATAAAGTATTTTTTCTCAAAGAAAATCCAATTTTTTTTTTCTTTTTTTATTCCTCTTACATTCCATTTCAACTTAAAAAAATCATTCAAATTTTATATGATTTATTTATCCTAAAAATTATAAAGTTTAAGAAACACATTTCTTTTTTATATTCAAATGATATTCTCTACTCTAAATTTATTAAGCCAGACAATTTTTTATTTTAGGGATCCAATATTAGTAACTATTATAATAACGTTTTAAATATTATTATTTTCCCTTCACAAAAATATTTTGAATAAAATTTTCATCTATTACATTGAATGATAATGTTTAAAGGGTATTTGTGAACACTTTTCTATTTCCACCAATTTATTCTTCTAAGGATTTTTCCATGAATAAATATTTGGACCACCGCTATATTATATTACAATATCAATTCTTTTGAATATGATACTATTGATATATTATTATTCCTTTAGTTTATGTCATGTTATGATTTTTTAATCGTTTATAAAACCCATTCTATTTCCATGGGTTCTTTTTCTTTTGTTCCTGATTGATTTTATATAGAAAACATATGTATGGATGATTGTGGGTGAGATACTATATTTTCCATTAATTAATTGGGTACGTTTAATATCTCATGAGAAAATAATGTGTTTACATAGTGTATTTTTTTATAAATTACTGTACATAATAATATTATTTACAAAGGAGTGGTCATCATGTGTTTGAAGACATTTTAGTGTGGGTATATGATGAGTTTGTTCATAAAGGAATGAGTATAACATGTTTGATCATATTTTAATGCATGAACACAATGAGTTTGTTCAGAAAGGCATGGGCATAATGAGTTTCCCATTTCTATGATTCCAACATTCTAATTTTCTTTTTTTTTCAAGATATAATACATCCTATGTTTATTAATCTTTTAAAACATATTCCCTAATTTTGAATTATTCTCGCATGATTTAGGATTATTATTGTATGATTATAATAAAAGTTATTATTGTTGCACCTATTTGGTATTCTTACTATGTTCTTATTTTATATTTACCTTTTAATTTTTAATTTCTATATTATTCTTATTTCTCACATGTTTATGATCCAACCATTTTGATGAATTTATAAGATTTTATTAATGATAATCTAAGATCACCCCTGTCTCATGTTTCCATTCCATAGGTTATGAATAATATTACATCATAAAATATGTATAAAATAGGGTATAGATGGATGTGATTATGTATATTGTTCACAAGTATTATAGAATATATTGTTTATTATGCAAATATCAAAGACACTAAACCTTTTAGTCCATATGTTGTGAGAATATTTCTAATATGTATTATTAATGAAGGTTTTATCTTGGTTCACCATAGTTGGTATCAGAGTAAAGTTTATGTGATTTAGGGGAGCAGTTTTGTAATTTTTCAGAATAAGGATGAGATAACTTGAGTAAAAACCCTAGGGTTGTGTATAAATATTTTATAAAATACCAAGTATTTTCTAAGGTATAGAGTATATTATTTCCTAGAAATTACATTCCATTTTGGATATTTGAAGGAGGATCCTGATGTGGAATATATTCACCTAGGGGTAATCACCACGAAATGGATGATTAATCATTAAATATATCTTAAATTATTTTATGATAAGTTTTCCTTATATTTTACACCTAGTGATACAATTTTAGGAGATATTATTTGGTAAATCACATGATCTTAATGAAACACTATAAGTAATTTAAAAATATATAGGATAGAAATCATCAAAATAAATGTCAAGAGATAACCAAAATATAACTATGACTGGTTCAAGATGAATTAAGAGAAACATAGTTTAAAATAATGGTATAAAATAGAATATTTTCAAAGATAATATTTTAAATTGTTGTTCATGATAATTCTATTGTGATGCTAATTTCTTTATCACATAGGTTAAACACTTTTGGTTTTGGTAATGGAAAGATCTATAAGAAATCACAATAAAAATGGTTGTGAGGGATAATGTGGAAATTTCTTTTTTGAACCACCCAAATATTTGGGAATTTGAGTACAACATCTGGTGAAAATCCCCCCATCTATTTTAAGATATGAATAGTACTATAAACAAAGTTTATTTTCACAATGCTCCAAGAATTGAGTCACTTTATATTGAGAATTTTATGAATTGACATTCACTATCCTTTAGTGGGTCTCCAAAGCCATTTATTAATGATCAAAGAATCATTATGGTGGGAAATATATTTTTGATTCTGCAGTTCATAGAACATGATAAGGCCATTCAAGCCATTTATCAATTAGAAGGTAAGGCTAACTAATAGTGTAAATTCATTATGAACATAATGAAAAATTAGGAAGTAGACTATATGGAATTAGAAAAATTTAATAAAGTTTTCTTTATAAAATATTTCCCTAAAAAATTATTACAAAAATATAGAGAGTGAACTTATGGATTTGAAAGAGAAGGTGGAGGAATCAGTGGGAACATAATAAGAAAAATTCATGAGGATCATGAGTTATGGCTTTAGTTATATCTTGGATGGTGAAAGTAAATAAATCTTCTATTTACTATCTTAATTCTTAATACTCAAATGGAATTATCAATAATATAATTTTGATGTCATGGAGATATTTTTTATGTGAGCTTAAGGTAGAAATAGAAGCTAGTGACTCTTTTTATTTGGGAGGAATGAAAAGGAATATATATTATAACATCGGATCTGATGAAAAGTGACTTGGTGGAAATAAAATTGAGCTACATACATGTCAATGACATGGGAAGAGTCATCAAGGTCATTACCTGAAGCATATAGAGAATTTTTTTTGTGTAGTAATTTAGGAAACCAAGAATATAATATCTAAAGTGGTGCTATGTGGCAGAATAAAATAGTGTAGGAGAAGATGGACCCAACGAATGTTCCACCAACAATTTAATGCTTAAAATTCTGGGTATTTTGGAATTACATAAATCAATACCCCAAACCCATAGAAAATGAAGATAATATACCAATCAAACCCCTAAAATAATAAAAAAGGGATAGAATACACAATCCCCACTACTGAGGTGGATCATATTATGATGTAGTGAAAGGTACACTTATCATTCAGTCTAGAGATATTAATAGATTATTTAGTTCTTGTTTTTTACATTATTCTATATAATAAAAGTCTGTCAAGAATATTGATTTACACCATGAAACACTAGATAAAAACCTATTTGTGAAAGCCCTTAGTATTATTAGGATTGCATCTAGTATATTTAACTATCTTGTTATAATTAATTGTGGTAATATATTTCCTAAAAATATTGTTCTGTGATGTAATACTGGGTATGGATTTTATTTCCTTACATATAGAACATATCATTCATTATGAAAATGATTTTTTATTTGATATCCCAATTCACCATGTTATAAAGCATCAATGAAATAATGATTATGAACTCCATGCGGATGAAAATTCTATAATATAGGTAGTTATTCCCAACAACATGTGTTTTTAGCCCAAATGATTAAGGAGAAGATCAACATTGATGACACGTGTATTGTGTGGGAGTATATTAATTTATTTACATATGAACTTTCTGGACTTCCCTTAGAGTATAAGCTTTATTTTTCATTAAAAATCATACATGGATCCATGTTTATCTCATATAGTCTATATATAATTACCCAAAATGAATTTTAGGAATTAATGAAGAAAATTTAATAGAATCTAGACAAGGATTTTATATTACCCAATCCTTCACCAGGGGTTTCACCAGTCCTATATATTAAAACATAATGATGGATAAATGTGTCTATTAATTTACTATAATGATATTAATAAAACCATGTCAAAAAATAAGTTTCCTTTTACCTCTTATCGATGATATATTCTATTAACTCAGAGGATCTTAGTACTTATCAAATACTAACATCTGATTTGGTAATCATCAGTCATGGGTTATAATGGAGGACATTTCCAAGATATCTTTTTCATATGAGGTATGGAAACAATGTATTTATAATGACTCCCTATGAACTAATGAATGATCATGTTATCTTCATTGATATAATTAATGGTGTATTTAGAGACTACCTAGATAAATGTTTGGTTTAATTTATAAATTATATCCATATATATTGAAAGCTAAATTAAGACTATGAAGATCATTTATATATTTTGTTAAATAAATTAAAAAAGTGAAACCATATGTAAAATTTATAAAGTATGAATGGTGGATATATAAAGTATCATTATTAAGTAACGTAATCACAATGAAGTGTATATCAATAGATCCATCAATGATGGAGGTTATCGAGAAAAGTTCTCGATCAAAAACTATAACCAAGATCATTAGATTTCATTTTTATTGCCAAATATTTTTGAGTAATATATCACAGAAATCATATCCACTAACCATGTTAACATGAAAGGGAGTGAATCTCTTTTTCATAGAGGAATGTGAAGAAGGTTTTAATGATCTAAAAAATATGTTTTCACTGCTCATATACATACAATACACTTTCATGGGGAATGGTTTGTAACATATCCTGATTATTAAAAAAGGTTGTGGGTTGCATCCTCATGTAGAATTATAAAGTAATTTATTATTACTCTTTATAATTAAGGACTTTTGATAAAAATTACCTGATGTATGATTTAGAGTTGGTGATAGTGATCTTCACATTAATGATTTGGTAACATTATATCTTTTGTGGAAAATTTGATATATATACTAACCAATATATATATATATATATATATTCACACATAAGGAATTAAATATGTGTTAATATAGATTTTTAAGGCTGAATAAAGATTAAAAATTCCCCACATATGAAAATTTATTGAAGGAAAATAAGGTGGTTGATGAAATGAGCTGGAAATATCATGCACTATATCCATGATGTGGGTTGAAAGAGACCCAATACTAATGGAGTTGAAAAGAATGAATATTGAAGATTTAAGGGAAGGGGAGAAATTATATATTCCACAACACGCTAATCAAACTTCCCTTGACATAAAGAGAAAATAATCAGAGAATAATTATGTAGATCTATAGAAAAAGGTAGTGAAAATTCTGGAGTTCAACTTTGATACTGATGAATTTATATAGTTTGGAACCCAAATATATGACCCATCATAACCAAAATTGAAGAAGTAATTTTTGGATGATAAAAATAGATAATCCTCCTCTCTTTTTCAAGGAATTAATAATACATATATATTTTGAAAACAAAACTTCTGGTGGGATGTCATGAAGAGATAATTTTTAGAATATGTATCTCGATTCATGGAAAGATATAAATTTAAGGCCAAACGATATAATTATAAGGGTATGTTGAAAAAATTACAAATAATAGTAAGTAAATGGAAATAATAACAATGTATTTCATCACATTACTCCCCAAAATGTCAAGGTATTATAATTTTATTTAGGTTATAGTCAGTCTTTTTATAATTAAAACATTTTTTATTTCCTTAAAAGAATATTTATTTCATTAAAAACATACCAAGGCATGCATAAGGGGGTTGTCATGGCTACATAGAGTAAAACTCTCTATTGTATATGATGAGGATCCTATGTTTACAATATGAATTTTGAAAAGTATTTAGAAGGCATTAGAGAGAGAGTTAAATTACAATAATGTTAATCACCCTTAAACAAATGGATTGTCTTAAAGGACCATTCAAACTCTTAAGGATATTTTATGGTCATGTTAAATGGAATTACAAGGATGTTGGGATTAAAACATCTATATATAGAGTTTTCATTTAGAAATATTATCCATACTATAATTCATAAGGAACAATATGAGGTGCTTTATCCAATAAATGATAGATAAGGTAAAGACCATTAATCGACATATGAAAGCAAGACAGAGTTGACAGAATAATTTTTCTAAGAATTATTGAAAAAATGAACAGTTTGAAATTGGTTACATGATGTTCCTTTGAATATCAAATTAAATGATGGATATAAGACTTTAGAATAAAGATAATCTAATCCCAAGACACATTAGTATCTTCAAGATCCTTGATCTTGTATGGGTCATAGCCTATCACTTAACACACACTCCACACCTCTCTCACATGCATGATGTGTCCCTAATATGAATTTTGAGGTATTAAACATCAAATCCATAAAATTTATAGGTATTTATAGGTATATAATTATAACCTAACATTTCATTTGAAGAATTCCCAGCAGAGATCTTGGATGAAGAGACATGGTCCGGAGGAATAGGACCTCCCATCTAGTCATTGTTTTATTAAAAAATATCATATTTTTGAGAGGTATATAAGAACCTGAATATGTGATGAGATGAAATTAACTTCACTTTATTTCCTACTTGTAATAAATTTTTTAGGATGAAATTATTTTATGGTGGGTGGCAGGTAAAGACCAATTTGTTTAGTGAATATTTCCCCTTAAATTAAAACTCTGACTAAAATGTTATTTCACATGAAACACCACAAAAAAATGAACCATGACATATTAGATAATAAATTTCTAATGATAAAAAAATCCAATATTAGGTAAAAATATATCAATCAATTAAATATTCATACAAAATAGGAATAATAAAACATAAAGACTAAATGATTCATTTTTTCAATGAAATTTATTTTTTTATTATTATTTTAAAAATAAATTTATGGATTATATAATTTAATTTTATAAAATTAAGTTAATTTTTGATTTCATAATTCTAAAATTATATTATGATGTATATTTATAATTTTTCTAAAAAATTTAATTTTCAAGTGAATAGTGAAAAATATAGTTTTTCACAAAACTATACTTTTTTGACTTATATATGTAAGTCATGGATGATTATAAGGTATATTAATTGATAAAACATGTATTTTTAAAGTAAAATTATTTTATTTAAACTAATATTTCAATCCTATTAAACCTATTTTCAAAATTTTAGTACATAACTAACATTTTATTCTAATATAAAAACAATTTTTAGGTATTTTAATTTAAATAAACATTTTAATGGTGATATTAGGTTTTTTATTTATTTTTAAGAAACAATTTTTTTATTTATAATAAATAAATTTATTTCTTTAAAATAAAAACATATTTATAATTTTATTCAACACATAAAATTTAAGCATAAAATATATATTTTCTAAAAAGGTGGGATTTTGTGTTATGTGCGCTAATACTTAAAATCTATTTTCTAACCCTCAGAAATTTAATTTTAGAATTTTTTTTCATATTTCAATTTTGAATATAATAATTATTTAATAATTTTAAATTTAATTTTTTCCATTAAATTTATTCTCTAACGTCAATATTTAATTACCACTGTAAAAGGTTAAATGTTTTAAAAGTTAAAAACTATGGAGAAAATCTCAAAAAACTCAATATTGTCTCCAAATGAATGTTTAAAAGGAATATAGACCCAAATACCATCTCGAATCCATTATTTACTCCCTTTTTATCAATTTAAATTTGGATAGTTTCACGACATTTTTAAAAAATAATGGATATTCACAATGTTCCCTTTTATTCACTTATAAAATGGGAACATTTCCACCACTTTGTGACAAAAAAATTACATATAATTTATTCGAAAAACATTGATATTTTATTATCTAATGAAATCTATTCCACTTTATTGATCCCTATGGTAGTAAATATTTCCCACCCCATTCAAAATCAAGGAGGTTTCCAAGAGAAGATTTATTCCTTCTATATAAGTCTCTCACATTTTTAGTTTTTTATCCATGCCTTATTATTTTAATACCCAAATATACATTATATTAAAATAAATTCATTATTATTACTATGAAAAAAATTTTTTATATAAATTTATCCAACCTTATTTATTCCTCCCCATCCTCTTATAAAGAAAGAACATTGATTATGTGTACACGCAGACTACCACCTCAATGAAATAACATTTTTCTTTAAGATTTTTATTATTTATCAAAGAATCATAAAATATAATTCATAACATTAAATAAATATAAATAATATCATTATAATTATTTAATTGTAATATTATTTTAAAATAAAAAAAATCTCAATTATACTCATCCATCAAATCATAGAATGGTTCTGTTTCGGTTTGTATAACTAGCCACATGAATGATGATATAAAATTTATCATGTATTATTATGAAAAAGTAAACAAGAGTTTTATTAAAATTCAATTAATAAATAATATTTTCTTGGTCTTTTAATATAACTATTAAACAAATTATAAATACCACACCTTCGTTTGTTAAGAATTACCAAAACAAGATTTTCACCAATTTCATTTTTGAATAGCGTAACTAAAAATGTCATGGTATGAGATAATATATTTATAATTAAATTTAAAAGATATATTATAGAACCTAAAATGACATAACAATGATTATATTTATATCAATTAATTTTTATCATTATCAAAAATTAAAAAACAGAAATGAAACTATCAAAATTACAAACACATGATATTAAAGATAAGTCATAATTAACAAATATATTTTTTACAAATAGTTAAAAGTGAAGTATATAAAATGAAATATATATGAATATGGTTCATAAATTATAAATTAGCATAGTTATGTTTTTTACAAGTTAATAGAGTGTGATCAATTAATTAGGAATTTTAGGTAATGGTTCTATCAACCCAATCTCCTAATAATTCTGTCAAGTGCATTATTATTGAATATGTTATTAAAGGTTTATTTTATTTCACCATTACTCTATTTAATATGGTATTATTATTATTTTCTTTGTAAATTAATTATATAAATCAATAATGTATTTTTAAATGAATTACATTCTCAAGAAAAAGTGTGATGTTGTTAAGAACAAATCTTGTTCTTCCCACTGGATATATCTCTTCCATGTACATGCTTTTCCATCAATTTTTTTTATTTAATGAAGTCCAAATATCTCATAAGAAAATAATTTTTTTGACTTTGATTTGATACATGTTTCCTTTAAATGACCCATAATATAATGACCCTGTCTTTTCATATATAAATAACACATCTTTTTAGATAAATATTTCATATATTTAAAAAATACACAACCGATAACCATAATAATTTATTGGATTTATAATACTAATTCAATGAAGGATATTCAGTATATCCCACAAATATCTTTCTCTTTTATATTCTTTATAAACATACCCCACTTAAAACCTTTCTTAATAACCCTGGGAAATTAAATATTAGAAAGGGTGGGCTCGGATGCTTAATAAGTTTAAAAATGGGAGGTAAAATTCTATGATCATATTAAATAAAAAGACAAGAATATGGTTATTAACATAACTTAAAAAGTTTATACATGACCAATCATAGATCATAAACATGTTTCATATGACATAAATAATTATCATTCCAAAATACATGATTCAAAAGAGAGTGAAATCATCATAATTCATAAACTATAAGATCAATTAATAAAATTATGGATCTTACATAGGTATAGAAAACATTTAATTTTTATAAGGGTAACTAAAACGACCAAGAATCATTATGGATCAAGACTCAACATTTTTTACCATAGTGGATCAAGACAATCAAATTATTTCCCATTATTGATCTACCTTAAAAAAATATTTCCCATTACAGAAAATTCCTATTATCCTATTTTCCAATATATATCCATCACACTGAATTGTTTCCCATTTTATCTCATGAGATATTAATCTTTACCGAACTAATTGGAGGAAGATATTGGTCTCACCCAGAATTGGTTCCAATGAAACCACCATCCGTAGTTATAACATAACCACTATTTTTGATTATAACATAACAACCATTCTTGGTTATAATGTTACCCCCATCACACAATTAAAACCCTAAATAATTGGGACTTACGATAAAAAAAATCATCATGTTATGACCCATGTGAATAAAAGGTTCCGATAAACATATATTCATGATAATCATAAACCATATTGGGAATGAGTAAGGATGGTAAAATTTGATCATATTCCTAGTAAATTGTAAGTAACATCCAAATATGTTATCTTATATGGAAGATGGTTTTGAAAGATCACTTGGAACATTTCTTAAGGAAAACATCCTTTCAACATTCAAAATAATTTTTTTAAAAAATTCACATAAAATTTTAAAAATTAATTTTTATGAAAATAACCTAGGAAACTCATAATTTAATTGTAAAATAATTTGTTATTCATGATTGTGAGAAACTCCTTTCATTTCGTACACATTAAAAGAAATACCGGTTTCACATTTCTATAAAATCCAAAAAGTCCTTGTTTGAAAATGACATAAAGATTAATTTTAAAAAAAATTATAAAACATAAAACAAGGGTAAAAATGAATTTATATAATCATTTTATAATATTAAAAACGTTTTTCATAATATTTTTATAAAACACAGCTTTGGAACAAAAAGGGTTTTTGACCGAAGTGAGAAATAATGATGTCTAAAAAAATTATTATTTTTTCTTTAATACATAAAGAGAGGAAAATTAAAAGAAACCACATATTTTTAAGAAATAAACAGAATATAAAGATGGAAATTAGTTTCTTGAGAGTTAGATCATAAGATATCACCATTGGAATTATATAGTAAATAATCCCCTTAATCATGAGATTGTAACATCAAACCTTTAAAACTTTGGTAAATTTTAAATCATAATCCCCATGAAAGAAAGAAAATTACATGAATATAAATATATATATCCCATAATTATCATGATAAATATTAGATAATATATTAATGGGAAGTATATACACTACACAAAGGAAAGAAGTGGTGTGTAAGGCATGTCTCATTAATAAATAAAAGTGAGAATAAAATCCCTTACTGCTTTGGTAATATTTTGAATCATAAGACCAATTAAATCATAAAATAAAATGAGACATTAAATATCATTAAAATAATTATATTAATTATATAACATGTAAAAGGTTCAGTATGTACAACACACAAAATAATTGAATGGTGAATTTTTTGAAAGTCTCCTATAAATAAAAGCGAGACTAGACATCCCTTACCTTAAGACTCGAATTATTTCATGAAAATTAGAAAAATCCTATATAATAAATATAAATTCATTATACATATATTAAATAAAAATTATTATCTTTATCATACCATATATGAAATACTTATGACCTTTTATTACCCATTTATTAACAATTCTTTCTCAAAATTACATTTCGGGTAATAACTACTTCATTTTTCACGTATGTTTTAGTTTGGTATATTCAGTACTTTTACATTGATCATGATTGAAAAATCTATATAATTTTATTTATGATATTAATATAATATGAATTAAATATATATATATTTAGATTAATCTATTAAATTTAAATATTGAAATTGAATAACATTGTTCATGGAGATTGTAACTGTACGTACACATGAACGTTGTTTCCATTTTCTTAAAGGATGAAATAAAAGAAAGGTAAATAATATATTACCTTTATATAAATATTTTTATTTGATATATATCACATATTTTTATTATATGTATCTTGATTACATTCCATGTGAAGCATAAGTGAAAAATGAATCACATCACTTTGGAAGGCAGTATTACACCGTAAAATGACCGACATTATCACATTCCCACAAAATGGAATGTTAGAAGGTATAAATGATATTATTAATTAATAATTATAAATATGTTATAAATATGATATAAATAATAAATCATCATATCCATCTGTGATAGGTGGTGATGAAAAATGAATTAAATCGGTTCACGAGGCAGTAGTCCTCCGTACACACGGTAGGCAGTTTCATATCCCATTTGATGATAGGGGAGATGTATATAGGTTATTACATAAAGATATTAAATTAAAATTATATGGGATATAATGGCTTTATTATGTCAGTATAGTTTAATAGTATTTTATGTTGGTATAAGTATAAATAACAAAAACACATGTTTAAAAATATTACATCTTTTTAGTGAACCTATTTAGGTTAAAACATAAAGACTTAGGGGGAGAGTTTACTAATAAAAATAAGAATCGTGGATTTGGATATGGAATTATTTAATTTGTTTTCATAGTAATTGGATGAATCAAAGAGTTTTTGATGTGTGAAGAGAATAGAATAGTGGGTTCCTTTTTATAAGTGGGGGAGAGAATGCACGTAGAATTTTTGAGAACAATAAAGTATACCCACAATTTTCACATGACATAATGATCCAAAATTTTTCAATCACAAAACATAGAGGTTATATGGTAAAAATATTTATATCCAATATTAATTGGAGGAGTTTTTATGTCATGTTAACCCATTTAATTTTAGTTTAACCCTCTGTAATCCCATTTTAACCTTAACCGTGGTAATTGATCTTTACTGTATTTGATATTCAATTTTATAAAAATTATGTTGAAAGTATTCTATACTTTTAGTAATACTGATTATAAAACCATGAAAAAATAAGCGTCCTTTACCCCTTATCAATTATCTATTCAATTAACTAAGAGGATCTCATTAATTCTCAATGAAAAACCTTTGATTTAGATCTCATTAGTCACAGGTTAAAAGGGAAGGCATTTCCAAGATATATTTTTCATATGAGGTATGAACACAATGAATTTATAACGATTCCATTTGAACTAATGAATGATCAAGTTATCTTCATAGTTCTAATTAATAGTTTATTTAGAGACAACTATGATCAATATTTGGTTTAACTTATACATTATATCCTTATATATTGAAAGAGAATTAAAGACCATGAAGACCATTTATTTATTTTGTTAAATAAACAAAAAAGGGGAACCATATGACAAATTTGTAAAGTAAGAATGATGGATATATAAATTATCATTATTAATTTATGTAATCACAATAAAATGTATATCAATAGATCCATCAATGATTGAGGTTATCGATAAATGTTCTCGATCGAAAACTGCAACCAAGATCCATAGATTTCATTCATATTACCAAATATTTGTGAGAAATTTATCATAGAAATAAGATCCACTAACCATGTTAACATGAAAGGGAGTGAATTTATTCCAGATAGAGGAATGTGAAGAAATTTGTAATGATATAAAAAAGAGGTTGGTCACTATTCCTATACTTACATTACCCATTCATGGGGTAGGGTTTGTAACATATCATGATTATTAAAAAATGTTTTGGGTTGAATCCTCATATAGAATTATATTGTAATTTCTTAATTCCTAATTATAATTAAATAATTATGAAAAAATTTCCTGATGTATGATTTATAGTTGGTGGAAGAGATCTTCACATTAATGATTATGTTAAATTATCTCTTTCGTGGAAATTTTGATATATATACTAACCAATATATAAATATATATATATATATATTCACACATAATCAATTTAATACGTGTCAATGGATATGTTTCAAGATGAATAAAGATGACAAATTCCCCTTATATTACCACTTGGTGAAGGAAAATAAGGTGGTTGATGCAATGAGTTGGAAAGATCATGCCACTATATCCATGATGTGGGTTGAAAGAGACTCAATACTAATGGAGTTGAAAAGAATGAATATTAAAGATATAAGGGAAGGTTAGAAATTATATCTTCCCCAACATTCTGATCAAACTTCCATCGATATAAAGATTAAGTAATCATATAATGATGATGTAGATCTATAGAAAAAGTTAGCGAATATTCTAGAGTTAAAATTTGATACCATTGAAGTTATATGGTTTGGAACCTGAATATGTGACCCATCATAATTATAATTGAAGAAGTAATTTTTGGATGATAAAAATAGAAAATGTTTCTCTATTTATACAGGAATTAATAATATGTATATAGTTATAAAAGAAAACTTCTAGTGGGATATCATGAGGATAGAATTTGCAGAATATGTATATGAATTCATGGAATACTAGCAATTTAAGACCAAATGATATAATTATAAGGGTATTATGAAAAAATTACTAATACTAGTAAGTAAATGGAGAAAATCAACAATGGATTTAATCACAATAATCCCCAAAATGTTTAAGTATTATAAGGTAATTTGGGTTATCATCGATCTACTTATAATGTCAACATAATTTTTTTCCTTTAAAGAATATTAATTTATTTAAAAACATACTAACATATACATAGGGGTATTTTTATGGCTACATGGAGTACCAACATCCATTGTATCTGATGAGGATCCTCAATTTACCTTAAGGTTTTTCAAAAGTATTGAGAATGTATTAGAGAGAGAGATAAGTTTCAACACTGTTAATGACCCTCAAACAGATGGCTAGTCTGAAAGGACCATTAAAACACTTAAGGATATTTTAATATCATGTTAGGACTGAAAAATAACTATATAGAGTTTTCATATTGAAATATTATCGATCCTATCATTCAGATGGAACTATATGAGGTGCTTTATCCAATAAGTGATAGAAAATGTTAAGACCATTAATCAACTTATGAAAGCAAAACAATGTTTAGAGAACACTTTTTCAAACAATCATTGAAAAAATTAAGAGTTTGAAATTAGTGGAAAGATGTTCCTATGAATATCCCCATGAATGTGGGTGAAGAGACTTTAGAATAAACACAAACTAATCCCAAGATACACTAGTCTCTTCAAGATCCTTGATCGTGTCTGGGTCATACCCTATAACTTAACATTCCCTCCCCACCTATCTCAGATGAATTATGTGTCCCTAATATCACTTTTTAGCAAGTAAACATAAAATACATCATATTTATAGATATTAATAGATATATAATTAGAACACGACCTTTCATTTGAAGAACAACCACCAGAGATCTTCGATGAAGAGACATGGTCCTGAGGAATAAGACCACAAATATTTTCAAAGTTTTATAAAGAAAATTATATGTTTGAGTGGTATATGAGAACATGAATATGTGATGAGATAAAAGTAACTTCACTTTATTTCCTCCTTGTAATAAATTTTTGAAGATGAAATTGTTTTAAGGGGGTAGAATGTAATGACCAATTTTGTCAGTAAATAGTTACCCTTAAATTAATACTGTGACTAGAAAGTCATTTCATATGAAATAAAAAAAGGAACAATGACATATTAGATAATAAAATTATAATTTGAAGAAATACAAAAGCAAATAAAAATATATAAATCCATTAAAAATTCATACAAAATATGAATAATTAAACATAAATACTAAATGATTCTTTTTTCAATAAAAATTGTTTTTTATAATTTCAAAAATAAAGTTATGAATTATTTAATTTTTATATATTAAATTAATTTTTGAATTTATAATAACAAACTTATATTACTATGTATATTTATGATTTTTCTAAAATATATAATTTTTAAGTAAATAATGGAAATATAGTTTTTTCACAAAACTATACCTTTTATGAATTATATAAGTAAGAAATGAGAGATTTTAAGGAATATTAATCGATGAAACATGTATTTTTAAATTAAAATTATTTTATTTGCGCTAATATTTAAATCCTATAAATTGTTTTCTCAAAATTTTGAAACATAGCTAGCATTCTTTTCTTATCTAAAAACCTATTTTCAGGTGTTTTAATTTAAATAAACATTTTAATGGTGATGTTTGGTTTTGTATTTATTTTTAAGAAACAATTTTTTCTATTTATAATAAACTAATTTATTTCATTAAAATTAGAACACATTTCAAATTTTATCCTACGCATTAAATTTAAGTAAAAAATATATATTTTCTAAAAAAGGCTTTTTTGTGATATGTGCTCTAATACTAAAATTAATTTTTCTAACCCTTAGAGATTTTGTTTTAGAAAATTAATTTCATATTTTAAATTTGAATATACCAATTATTTAATAATTTATTATTAATTTTTTTAAAATTTAATCACCAAAGTTAATATTTAATTACCATGGTAAAAGGTTAAATGTGGTAAAAGTGAAAATCTGAATAGAAAATCCCAAAAACCGTCAATATTATCTCCAAATGAATGTATAAAATGAATATATACCCAAAAACCATCTCAAATCATTTATTTACCCCTTTTTTATCTATTTACATTTGGATAGTTTCATACCATTATTGAAAAATAATGGGTATTCGCAAAGTTCCATTTTCTTCACTTATAAAATGGGAACATTTCCACTACTTCATGACACCCTAATTAAAAAGAATTTACTCCAAAAAAATTGAAATTTTATTTCCCAGTGAACCCTCTACCACGTTATTGATCCCCTAGGTCCTTAATATTTCCTGAACCCCTTCAAAATCAAGGAGGATTCCAAGAAAATATTTATCCTTTCTGTATAAGTCCCTCCATTTTTTTAGTTTTTCATCCATGACTTATTATTTTACCATCCACATGAACCATATTATATTATAAATTCATTATTATTACTATGATAAAATTTTGATATATAAATTTAACAAACATTATTTATTCCTCCCCATCCTCTTAGAAAAAAACACTGATCAAGAATACATGCAGACTACCACCACCATGAAATAAAAAATTTTCATTTAGATTTTAATTATTCATCCAAAAATCATCAAATTTGATTCATAACATTAAAAACATAAAAATAATATCATTATTGTTATTTTATAGTTATATTATGTTAAGATAAACAAATCTCAACTATACTCATCCATCAAATTATAGAATGTTTCTATTTCAGTTAGTTTAACCAGCCACATGAAAAATACCATAAAAGATTATCATGGTTGACTATGAAAATATAAACATGAGTGTTATTAAAAATTAACTAATAAATACTATATATTTTATGGTATCTTAATTATCATATTACTATTTAATAAATTTTAAATACCCTAGCCTTTTGTTTTTTAAGAATTACTAAAATAAGATTTTCACCGATTTCATTTTTAAATAGCGTAACTAAAAATATCATGGTATGATATAAAAGATTTATAAGTAAATTTAAAAGGTATATTATAGACCTTAAAATTATATAATAATGATTATATTTATATCAATGGATGTTTATCAATATAAAAATTAAAAAACCCACATGAAACTTTCAAAATTACAAACACACAATAGTAAAGAAAAGTCATAATTAACTCATATATTTTATACAAATAGTTAAAATTGAAGTATATAAAATGAATTATATATGAATATGGTTCATAAATTTTAAATTAGGATAGTTATGGTTTTTTACTAGTTGATGGAGCATGATGAACTAAGCATGAAATCAAGGTAATGGTTCTATCAACCCAATTTCCTACTAATTAGGTAATATGCATTATTATTAAATGTGGTATTCAAGGTTTATTTTGTTTCACCCTTACCCTCTTAAATATGGTATTATTATTTTTTTCTTATTAAATTACTTATATTAATTAATAACATCTTTTTAAATTAATTTCCATCTTAAGAAAAAGCGTGATGTTACTAAGAAAAACTCCTATTATTTCCAATGGATTTATCTGTTCCATGTCCATGTTTTTCCATAAAAAGTATTTTTATTTAATGATGTCCAAATATCTCTTAAGAAAATAAAATCTTTTAACTTTAATTTGATATATGTTTCCTTTAAATGACCTATAATATAATGATCCCGTCTTTTCATACATAAATAACACATCTTTTTAGATAAATATTTTATATATTTAAAAAATACACTGCTGATGACCATAATGATTTAGTGTCTTACTAAGTAAAATATATACTTACTAAATGAAATATATTCAATATATCCCACAAATATCTTCCCTTTTATACTCTTCATAAACATACCCAACTAAAAACCTTTCTTCATAACCCTGGGAAATGAAATATTATAACGGGTGAGCTCATATGCTCAGTAAGGGTAAAAATGGGGGATAAAATTCAATGATCATATTAAAGAAAAAGATAAGAATAAGTGTATTAACATAAGTTAAATAGTTTATACCCAACATTTCATAGATCATAAACATGATTCATATGAAATTAAACATTATCATTCTAAATGACATGATTCATAAGAGTGGGAAATCATCATGATTCATAAACCATAAGATCAATTAATTATATTTTGTAACTAATATATGCATTGAAACTATTTAATTTTTATAAGTTTAACTAACAAGACCATAATCCACAGTGGATCAAGACTCAACATTTGTTTCTCATTTTGGATCAAGCTTATCGACCTATTTCCCATTATAGATATACTCATAAAACCTCTTTCCCACTATGTAAAAATATCATTAGCCTATTTTCCATTATAGATCCATCCCACAGACTTGTTTCCCATTTTATCTCATGAGATATTAATCTTTACACAATTAATTGGATGAAGATATTGGTCTCACCCATCCTTGGTTATAATGTGGCCATCATCCTCAGTTATAATGTAACCTCCGTCCTTGCTTATAACTTAACAAACATTCTTGGTTATAATGTTACCACCATTACATAATGAAAACCATAAATAATTGTGACTTAAAATCATAAAAAATTCATCATATCACTACCCATGTGAATAAATAGTTCCCATAAGCATTCCATTATAACATAACCCATTGAAAGGAAATGGGTATCCTAATCATCATATCAGTTTATCATAACAGAACACAAGGAAAAAATTATGTTTCCTAAAAATATTTTCATAATAATCATAAACCATATTGATAAAGAATAAGGATGGTAAAATTTGATTATATCCCGAGTAAATCGTAAGCAACATCAAAATATGTCATATTAGAAGGAAGATGGTTTTGAAAGATCCCATGGAACATTTATTAAGGAAAACAACCTTTCCACATTGAAAATAAGTTTTTAAAAAAAAATCAAAAAACATTTTAAAAATTATTTTATGTGATAATAACCTTGGAAACTCATAAATTAATTATTATTTCACTTATTATTCTGGATGGTGAGAAACTCAATTCATTTGAAACACATTCAAATAAATATAATTTTCAAATTTCTATAAAATCCAAAAGGGACTTGTTTGGAAAATGACATAAAGATTCATTTAAAATAATTTATAAACATTAAAAAATTGGTCAAAATGTCTTTATACAATCATTGTAGAATATTAAAAAATTTCATTAAAACATTATTTATAAACATGGATATGGAATAAAAAGGGTTTCAGATCGAAGTGAGAAATAATGTTTCTTAAAATAATTTTTTTTAATACATAAATATAGGAATATTAAAAGAAAACATGTATTTTGAAAAAATAACTAGAGTCTACTATACAAAATTAGTTTCTTAAGAGTTAGATAATATGATATCATAATTGGAATCATATGGTAAATAATCCCATTAAATATGAGATTATAAGATCAAACCATTAACACTTTGGTATATCTTGAATAATAATCCCCATGAAAGAAGGAAAATCATATATATATATATATATATATATCCCATTATTATAATTATAAATATCAAATAAGATATTCATGGGAAGTATATACACAACAAAAATGAAAAAAGTGGTGTGTAAGGTAAAAATGATATTATAATTATCCTAACACATGTACTAATTCTATTGGATAAGTGTATTTAGAACAAAAAAACCCTTAGGAATAAAATATGATCCTTCAGGTCCAATTGGATTAGATAAGGACATTTATTATTATTTTATTTAAAGGAGAGTTAACAGTGTTAAATTCAATGTTTAGAAACTAAACCATTTTTAATTGAGAGTTACACATGATATAAATTCGACTATACATATTCATTATAAAGATAAACTATTGTCTATGTAATGGTATTTTATTTATAATTTTGAGACATTAAATATTTCAATTTATTTACGAAACAATGATGATGTAGTAATTACCTTATAAATGAAAGATTAAATTAATTGATATTATAAATATTCAAATAAATATAATTTGAGACTTTTGATTACTTCCACTAATTTTATAGGTTACTATGACATGTTAGGGTTGATTGAATGAATTTTTTTCAAAGTAATAATACTGTTATAACATTAACAAAAACAAAATACTAAATAATGTCAAAATTGACATAAATGTGTTTTTAAAACAAATATTATATTATTAAATGATATAATATTCATAAAATTCTAAGGTTCATCCAATAAACTTAGATAAGGTTATATATATTAATAATGAACCACTAAAGGTTCACTTGGCTTTCTATAGTAAGTTTATTAACCATATTATATAGAAATACAAAGAGACTTAGTAAATGTCAAACTATTTAACTAGGAGTTATATCTAAAAGATAAGGTTAATATGGGGTTCTAAACCTGTCTAAAAGCTATTGGTTGAGATTTTGTAGACCCAAACCCACCTTATCATCTAAATAAATCATTTTTGAGCCATTAGAAACCGAAAATGATTTTTTTATAAGATAATATTTCAAGCTTTTCCTAAAGTGACCACCATATCTCTTATAAAAGGGCACTTCCCCTTCTCTTAATCTCACACATGAAAAGCCATTTGGATCGGCCAAACCCTAAAACAATATCCTCCCAAATTCCGTGACATCAACCTAGAGTTCTTAATTTGACTAGAAATCCAGCCTAAGGATCCGTTTTTATCAACTCGAAAGGAAACACCCGAAGAAGAGGTAATAATTTCACCACCCTCTTTCATGTTCTTCTACTTTTCCACTTCCTCTTTCTTTGTTGTTTCCATACCAAAATAATAAATATAGTTCCTTCTACATATTGTGATGTTATTATGAATATGGTACAACCATATTCATTATTCTATCCATCCTATAAATGACAATGTCACCATATATGCGTATGTATGGCTTAACGTCTCCACGTCGTGGCGTAGTTTGTTATTCAAACAATTCATTATTTGGATCGGTTTAATATTGAGTATAACTATTGTAAATAAAATGTATAACATGTTATTTATTCTATATACATGATATACCATCCAATTACATACTATTTCACCATCAATATAATGATATTGTCGCTCGTGTGTACGTACGGATTACCATCTCTACGAACACGATGATATTCATTCCCCATCATAATCATTCAGGAATAATTTTCATTTTATGATTAAAAATAATGTTTCAGAACTTAATATAATTCTTTATATGAATCAAATACATCCTATCCAAAAAAAACATGGCTTACGTAAACAAGCATATAAAGGAAAACTAATCAGTTAACACCTGAAACAATGATACAACTAAAATATTATTAATAAATATATATTGGAAGATCATATATGATATCATATTTATGTATATGATTCTTATATAATTTAATAACAATTATTTTACTATTATATATGAGGTTAAGTACCCTCAACCAATGAAAAGTACAAGGTAAGGGTTAATTTTACTATCTCTTTATTATCCGAGCTTGTTTTTACGTAAGTATCCACTGGGACATATTTATTATCCATTTCCATGTTTCCTAAAAGAATTTTCAAAGGGATTATTTTTAAGGGAATTTTTTACCAAAACAGAATTTTGAATTTTTTAAACATTTATTATTCTAAACCTTTCTCAATAATGTCCATGTTTTGAAATTGGTTTTAAGGATTTATTTATATAGACATGAATGTTTTAAAATGTTAATTCCTTTCAAAAGTTTCAAAGTGGTATGGGACACTTTGATTCAAAAAAATATTTTAAATTAAATACTTTATATATTATTTTACTTTTTAATGATTTCATGGAAAATGGATATTTCTCTCAAAGATTTTTGCTGATCATTTTTGACTATGTCAACATCCTTTACAGGATATTATTCTTGATCGAGAGTGATTTATTATGATACAAATATTCTACACTTTATTGATGGTTTTTTTGATATGTTTGATCGTGGATGTGTTATTTAATACCACTCATGGTTTATGGATAAATCACTCACATTTTATATGTTAGTTTTAGTACGAATGTTAATGTTATGTTTAAACCTTTTCACATAAGCAATGCATTGGACTTAGTAAGTGACCGGGTGGAGTCCGCTATAGCTCCTTGATGAACCGGTAAATCTCATAAGAAAAACTAGTATCTTGGCACAAGTCCGTGAAAAAATCTTATTTTTATTATTGGAACAAGGCCTTGACTATGTGGTTATGAATTATGGAATTATGCATTCCATCATTATGAAATTTTCTATAGATATTTCATCTGATTATTCGACTAGTAGAATATCCATGTGACTAAGTAAATGACATTATTTGATTTAACTTTTCTATATTATAAATAAGTTTATGTTTAAAAGGATTTGGCTTTAGTTTTATAAATTTCTTTGAATGTTTATTCTTATTTATGAATGTTTTTGCTATATTGTTATTCTTACTGAGCATCTGAGCTCACCCTTTTCTTATGTTTTATTTTCCCAGGATTCTAAGAAGTATATTATGATTGATAAGAAGGTTTAAGATATAGGATTAATGGAGTTATCAAAGGTTAATTTATGATGTGTTTTATTTTCTAAATTGTAATGTAATGTTCATGTATGTAATCTATTTTCCAAGACTGCAAAACGGATCAGTCTTTTAAGACTTGAATCATTGTAATCATGTCAATGTTATATAATAAAGCAATGACTCTAGGTAACTCGGGTCAGGGTGTTACAACATTTTAGGTAATTACTACTTCATTTTTCACATATTTTTTAGTTTGGTATATTCAGTCCTTTTACTTTGATCATGATTAAAGAATCTATATAATGTTATTAATGATATAAATATAATATAAATTAATTATTTATGTATAAGGACCCAAAATTAAAACATTACATAATCTTGAATTAAATGGATAACTCACATTGAAGTGCTTTTCAGGTTTAGAGTTTTATAGAAATAGCCCATAACTATTACATTACATCTTAAAAATTACAAAGTAGAAACTTCTACTTAGTTTCCATTTTTTTTATAAAATAAAAACTCTTGAAAAAAAGCGTCATGTCTAGTTCCATGTTTTGGATAGTATGAATTTTCCTTGATATCATCATTGACCCAATTCAACTTCATGTCCTGTGAAAATCATTTCAAAACATCGGATGAGAATAAAAAGCTCATTAAGCGATATAAAATAAATAAAAAAACATTAAATCATCAAAACATAAGTTTTTTAGTATACCTTAATAAATAATAAGATTTATGAATAACCTAGAGTAATCAAAAATAATTAAGGTAACTTGTGGAATCCATAACACACTTACATTGTAGTTTTCACTGCCACATAGGGAGTTACATTTGGAATACCCATCACCATATATTCCCAAAATATATTAGGAGAAACATTTATGTTTTCCTCCGCCAGGTTACCCAATGCATTATAGAGATATCTTGTGCTCAACCACCATAGGTTTATCACAGAACCACCCGTATATGTAAACAATTCCCAAGAACCATAACATATTCGTAACATATAATACAAACATAAATGGAAGATAACATTTCCATATTTCAATCCAAATATATCATTTAAATATTTTGACATAAAAAATACATTATCAAAACCTTTTTTAGTACCAAAATATGAAAAGAGAGTATATGGTATTTATTTTCCTCTTAAAAACATTATGGATTTGTAAGGATTTATAGATCAAGTAAAACTCACGGTAGATGAAATAGTCATTGTCACCGCTTCCATTAAAAAAGAAACATACTTTTTTTTCATTTAGTAAAAGGCCTCATAGAAAAATATTATCGTTGAATGAAATTAATAGTCAAAGGTGTTTATACACCGTATAAAATAAAGTTGTGTATAAAACTAAATATTCCTCAATGAAAGGATATTGAGGCGATGTCCCTTACCTCGTGTCCAACTTGAACTGTTCGTTCTTTAATCTCTTGAATAATAATCTAAAAGTAATTAGTACTTGATTATTAATCGTTTGCAAGTATGTTATTATTTTTATAACACTTATTGCCATGTTATAAACATTACATAATCATTTAAGTTAATACTGGTCATTTTTTCAATATTTGGTACTTGATTCAAAAAAGAACTTCTTATATTTACAAGTTGTCCATGTGGTTAAAAGTTCATTATTTCCATAATGATATTCATGAAATTATCATGTTTACCCATTTTGGAAACCATAAAGGTAAGATACAAATGAAAAATATAGAATCATAGTGACAATATAAATATAATATATATCACATATGAATATGGTTCTATCATAATGGCCACTATAAGAGGAGGTAGGAGAAGATAGAACAATCATCGTTTTGTGGGGCAGTAGTTCGACGTCCACAGAAAAAGTTTGTTCTTTACCCATTAGATGGATGTGCGTGTATGTTTAGTTCGATTCCTTCTCATATCAAAATCCTAGTATATTGAAGATACTTTTTTTTATAAAATAAAAGAACAGAAAGAGTTTATGGGGTTGGAGTAGTAAAATAAAAGAAAAGAACTTAAGAGAAGACATTACCTTTAAATCTGGTAACTTCATTTGGTTTGAACCAAAAAGATTTCTTGAAGTGTCTTTTACCTAAGTTAAGGCTTCTAGGTCTAAGAGAGGTATCTTGAGAGAATATTGGTTCAGATTTTGGATGATCCAAGAGTCTTGGTAGGTGTAAATAATGGTTTAGAGTTGAGGAATTTTTATAGGGGGAGGGACTCTTTAGAAAAGATTGAAAATATTATTTTATTATATATTCGATTTATAAAGGTCTAAGACTTATTAAAGTCAATTATAATATGACAATTGTTTGAAATAGATTCATCAAATATGAATTGGATATGTTTGGGATATTTTTTTATAATCTTATTTATTTAAGTCATTCATTAATAAGGCAAACACTACATCCTTATTGTGTCATAAATAATTTAATTTATTTGATGTCATAAAATTATAAGTAAAACCACAGGATATAGAAAATGTTTTTATATTTATAGTGAATATTTATAGTCAAATATATCAACAACATTACCCCACATTAAACTTGTTTATAAGAAATACATTTTTATGATATTTTTATTTTTACATTAAATAAAATGTTATTAATATCATTATCTTACCCAAGTGGCTTTAAAAGTCGAAAAGTACAACCAAAGGATTTTATTGGTTGGAAATTACTCATCAAATAAGGTTAGTACAAGTGTTAAGGTAATTTTATAATTTTATAATATTGGTTTTACCTTTAATTACCCTATTTATCTTTAATCACGGTAAATAAAAGTTAAAAGTTACAATTCACCGAAAAAATATTTTCATTTTATTGAACCACATTTTACGTAATAATAATTACCATGTGTGTTGGATTTTATAAATTCAATTTAGAGAAGGGGTAAATTTTCATTTAAATGAAGATTCGAGTTTTTTAACTACTACTCAGTGTTTTCACTATTTATCAAAATGGATGTTTTTTAGAAAAATATAAAAAATTAAGCCTTAGATATATTTGATATTCTGAATTAAAAAATAATTTCTAATTTAACAAATTCAAAACATATAATTTGGATAAATTAATTTTAAATTACTTCTTATTGTAAAAACAAAATGAGTGTTTTTATGAAATAATAACTATCAAAAGATTGGCACTAGGATATTCCCAATTTCAAAGTGAAATTACTTCTAATGACAAAATTTGGAATAAATTGTCAAAAAATAATCTAATTAAACTTTAAAACCAATTAAAAAAAATAATCTAACCATGTAAATAAAATATATTAAGAGGTAGTTTTGAATTAAAATACAGTACATTCACTATTCATTTTAAAAATGAATTTTATCGAAAAAAATACCAAAAAATTACCCAAATAAACATTTAAGTCCCTATTATAAAGAAGAATTTTATTTTTTAAAATAGAAAAAATAAAAGTGACCATAACTATATTTAAATATTTTTCTCAATTAAAAGGTTTTAAATCAATCTTTTAAACAATATTAGAGTATTTATGATTAAAATTAGATTCATTAACATTTTAAGCCTCTAAATTTTATTGGATAGATGTAAAAACATTTAACAAACATGTATAATCATATTTTAGTTAGTTCTATTCATTCCTACCAATAAAATGGATAGGAATTAACTAAAATTTAAAATTATATTATATTTTGTTTTTAGTATGACTCAGCATTGTGTGTAACATTAGACTTCAAAGAAACCAGTTGTTGTGTTTCTGGTGTGCCATTGAACATATAATCCCTTTTAAAATAACATTAATATTTAATTAAAAAATATTAAAAAATATAAAAATGTATTATTCTTTATTTACATGGGATGTTACAATATGTATTTAGATTAATCCATTATAGTTTAAGATAGAAAATGAATAACATTGTTCTTGGAGATTGTAGCTGTACGTACACATGAATGTTGTTTCCAATTTCTCAAAGGATGAAATAAAATAATGGTAAATAATATATTAACTTTATTGGAATATTTTTATTTCTTATATATCACATATTTGTGTTAAATATATCATTATTTTCTTATTTATAAAGCATAAGTGAAAAATGAATCACATCACATTGCTAGGCAATATTTCACCGTAAATATTACTGATGTTATTGCATTCCCATAGAATGGAAATTTGGAAGGTATAAGGGATATTATAAAATAATAATTATAATTATTTTATAAATATTATAAAAGTAATAAAATATTAGATCCATCTGTGAGATTTGGTGTTGAAAAATGAATTACATCAGTTCACGAGGCAGTAGTCCGCCGTACATACGATAGATGGTTTCATTTCCCATTTGATGAAAGAGGATTTGGATATAGGTTTTTAAATTAAGATAATAAATTATAATTATATGGGATATAATGGTGTTACTATATCAAAAAAAGTTAATAGTATTTTAAGGTGTTGGAAGTACAACTAAAATAACACATGTTTAAAAATATTACATCTTCTTCAGTGAACCTCTTTAGGTTTATACCTAAAGACTTATGGGGATATTTTACTAATAAAAATAAGAATATAGGATGTGGGTATAGAATAATTAATTTATTTTTAATAGTTATATGCTGAAACAAAGAGTTTTTAATGTGTTAGGAGAATAGGACAATGGGTTCCTTTTTATAAGTGGGGGAGAGGACGCACTTGGAATTTTTGTAAATAATAAAGTGTGCCCTGGATTTTTATATGAATTAATGATCCAAAATTATTCAATAACATAAAATAGAGGAGAAAAGGTTGAAATATTTATTTCTAATATTAATTGGATAATTTTATATGTTGTGTTAACTCGTTTCATTTTAGTTTAACCCTTGGTAAACCCATTTTAACCTTAACAGTGGTAATTGATTTTTACTGCTTAAGATATTCATTTTTATAAATTAAGTTGAAATTATTATATAATTTTAATTATAATGAATATAAATATTGAATACATTTATCTAAATTCAATTTATATAAATGAAAAATTTGAATTTAAAATTAATCTCACCGAAGAGTTGAAAAAGAGGTTTTCTAAATAGAAAATTTTCTTAAGTATCAAAGTTTTTATATAAAAATTCAATATAAAATCAATTAAAGTGAAAATTATTAGAATAATAAGTATATAAAAATTTTAAAAAATATATAATTTTTTAAATACTTTAAATGAAAATCCATTTTTAATAAAAATTAGCAATTTTCATTATTCACTGAAAAATAAACATTTTTCGAGAATTTTTGAAATTTACTCAAAGATAATTTTTACATATATATTTTTTTTTCAAATAAATTTTCTAGAAATAAAAAACAACTTATTATATTTGTTAAAAAATCAATAAGATATATATGTTTTTGAAATATAATTTTTCAAATCAAATAATGGATTTACTAAAAATTAGCTATTTTTTTATTAATATTTTTTCATCATATAAAACCATTATTAATAATTTAAATTTTTTTATTTCTATATATAAAACAAAATTTAACAGTTTGGTTTCAATGACAAATTTTAAATAATAAAATTAAAATAATATTACAATTCATTACAACTCCATATTTTTGGTAATAAACACTATTATAGAAATTATTTTTTTTAAAATAAATGTTTCATAAAATATAGAGGTGTTTCATTATACCCAATTAAAATTAATATCACCTATAAAATTTTCAACATTAGTAAAAAGCATTGTATACTATTACCTTATCACATCCTCATGTTCCCACATAGATTCATCAAGTCATAGGTTTCACCACAAAACACTGACCATGTGAGTGGTCTTGTTTTTAGAAAATTCTCTATATCATCATGAATATCCATTAGTTATTCCTAATAATAATGTTAATAATCTAGTTAAATGAACTCTAAGTTCAATGCGTGTGATGGTTTAGTTATTTACTTCTTTATATGAGACACATGGAACATATCACTAGAGTTTCCGTGGAAGTTCCAGTCAATAAATACTATTTTGATACAGTTAAGAATTCCAAAAGTAAGATATACTTAGGTATTAGTTTTAACTTATTTACAAATATCATATCTTTTTACTCGGAGAGAGCATTATAAATAACCTATTACCAACTTCAAACTCTATATCACAACAACGACTGTCAGCATAAATTTTCAATTAACTATATGCTTCCCTTATATGTTACAGAATTAATTTCACCTTTTATGAAATTTTTTCTTCTATATTAGGTTCCAACAGATTTATTTCTTCAAATTTATCCTATTAATTTGGAGCACTAACTTTTTTTCATAGAGGTGTTCATAAGGATCCATCTAAATTCTTTGGTGAAAGCTATTGTTGAATGAAAAATAAAACATAGGAAGGTATTGATCCCAACCATATCCAGAATCCATAAAATATGTATCAAAATATACTGAAGGGTTTTAATTGTTATCTCACACTAGAAATCAATCTAATGATGATATAAAATTCTTAAAATCAACTCTATATCTAGATCCTGCTAAATACTTTTCTAGAACATTGAGGTAAACCTCAAATCCCAATCAGTAATAATAGAATGTGGTACTCCAAAAAGCATTAAAAATTTCATTATGTATATCATAGAATGTTGATCAAGTGGAAAATATTATCTGATAGTAATGAATTGTGTTGAATTTTTAAGTAAATTGTTTACAACCCAAATATTATTCTTCTATTTTGATGACTTGGGTGTCTGATGAAAACTTTCATGGGGATGTTTTCTAATTTCCATCATGGTATGGATAATTATTATACTACCCCCTTATTAATTTATCTCTCAACATTAACTTTATTACATTCTAAGAAATGATATACAAAGAAATATCTCATTTCATGCATTCCCAATAAGAATAATCTTTCACATATACCTATGGTAGGCACTATAAACTAGTCATCATTCAATTGTTGGTTTCTTCCCCATAGCCTTGCCAGATGAGACATGTTTTTTTTACCAAAATGTATGTTATACTCTTCCAAAAAGTATATTAATAAAATTATTACAACCTACCAAAATTCAAATAAATCATAATTACCTCAACATCAAAGAAACAATACTCCCAAAATGTTACCAATAACTTTAATCTTATGTCTAAAAAATGAAAAGGCATTCCTCCTCAGATAACGTTTTCACTAAAACATAAAAAACCAATGAATTATATCTCCATAAATTCCTCCTAAATCATCTCTAATGTTGATAGTATCTCATCACATAAAACACCAAAGTGGTGCCAAATACTTTGAACTTACGACTAAACATAAACTCATAAACCCACGATGGGATGTGTAACTATTAATTAAATCACATATGAAGACATATATGATTCAAAAATTAACATAATCATTATATGTTTCATGATTACTATAACCAAAATCCCATTGGTAAAAAAGTTCAAAAACATAACTATTGAATCAAAATACATAAATACATCAACAACTCCACCTCATTATTATACCATTAACTGGGATTCATCATGTTATTCCTTAATAACTTTTTCCATTAATATTTCATTTTTTGTCCCTTAATCATTACTTAAATAAATTTACTTGGGTAACATTGTTGATCCTATTCATGATGTTAACCCTTGGGACATCAATTTTTGTAATGTCCATAATTTCAACATTTAAAACATTCATTTTATTATGATTCCTTAGGGAAACCATTATTCTCATCAATTTCATTAACTAAAATTTTCATATTTACTTTAAAATTACTCATTATGTGTCATTCTTCTATACACATAAGAAAAATTCTTGTTCTGTTGAGACACTCAATTGAGTGCTTCTTCCCACATTCTCATTATATAAGAAACTATATTATATTTCTTCCATGGTCTCCACCACCTGGGCTCTCATTGAACTCTATCTATTGATTCTATAGTTATTCTAGGAGTTGGTTAAGGGGTAAGTTGTTAATATTATATCTTGATTACTAATTAGTAATAATGAAAATATCATTCACTCTAGTTAGCATCCCATTTGGTTTCTCATCAACACATTTTCTATTGAATTCAGTGTCAAACTAGTTTCTTCTTGTTCTTGACCTTAAATTCTTTTAGATATATGAAACATTAGGTCAAACCTAATTCATTCATGTTCATCATGTATTTAAATGATTCATGATTTCTCATAAATAAAATGTGAAATATCCTAATTATATACCCCAAGATTGTGAAACCATGTGATAAATAAGGGCACACTCACCGTGCACCAGGATGATGGATGAGATATACCTGACCATTTTTTGGGGGTTGTAGCCCCTAGTTGAAAGAGTTCCAAAACCAAGTACATTGTTTTATCCATATATGAATGAATTAATAGGATGATCACATAATAAATTCCTTAAAAAACATTATTATGTTATCATATGCATATACTCATCCTATGAGTTCTTCAATAATGTTTTCTAAACCTAGTTTTTAAAGGTTAACTAAACCTTTTATTAGATTCCAACTATAAGAACACTTGATTTTATACCTATATATAACATATTTTTAGTTTATAATTCAATATATTTCAAAAATACACACCTAGGGACCATAATGATTTAGATTATTTAGATACTAGGTACAGAATATTCTTATTCAATGAAAAATATTCAAAATCTTTGGTAAGATCTTCCCATTTTTTACTCTTTATACACATACCTTACTTGAAACCTTTCTCCAAAACCTCTGGAAAGGAATCATAAGAAAGGGTGAGTTCAATTTATCATTAAGGCTAAAAATCAGAGTTATCATTCTATTATCATATGAAATCATAAGATAAGTATTAGGTTATGGTAATAACATAAAAATTTAAACCCAACCTATAAAAGATCTTAATACAGTTTCCTAGAATAATGCATTATCATTGGAGAGTAAATGATTCATAATAGGGTCAAATAATCATAATTCATGAACCATAATATCAATTCATAAATGTTTCACACACCAAAAAAGGTACATAAACCATTTTATTTTTCAAAGAAATCTACCATGACTGTAAAACATAGTGGATCTTTCCTCAACACTTATTTCCCATTGAGAATAATTCCCATCGGATTTTTTCCTATTATGTATCAATCCCATCAGCCTGTTTCCCATTGTGGTTCAATCCCATCGACCTATTTACCATTATAGATCAATCTCATCAACTTTATTCCCATTACTATATCATGATATGTAAATATTTACCGAATTCATTATTGGAAGATATATGTCCCAATCATCCATGGTTATAATGTGACCACCTTCCTTGGTTATAACATAACCAATATCCATGGTTATAACATAACCATTATCATTGGTTATAACGTAACCATTATCAAATAATTTAAACAAAACATAAGCTTTCCATAAGATCATAAAACATTCATCATATTATAATCTATTAAATTAATAGGGTCTGTAAACATTCTGTCATAGAATAACCCAATGAAAGGAAGTATGACTCATAATAATCTCATCAATCCTACATAGAATAAATTGTGGAAAAGGAAAAAGTTTCATAAAAATATATTAATCATAATCATAAACCACATAAATAATGAATATAAATGGTACAATTGGATGATATCACCAGTAATGTATATTTAAAAATCAAAGGATGACATCGTGAATGGAAAATATCTTTCAAAGAACATTAAGAACATTTATTAAAGAAAATAGACTTACCCCTTTGAAAATAACATTTTAAAACTAAAATTTAAAAAAAAAATTAAAAATACTTTCAATTGAAAATAAACAAGGAATATTATAAAGGAATATTTAAACCATTTATTGGTCATAAAAATAGGTAATTATATTCATTTCAAACACATTAAAACCATTATTCCATTCGTATAATAGTAAAATAAAAAATTGACTTTTTTGAAAAAATTACATGAAGATTACTTAAAAATATTTAGTAAAAGGTCAAGCATTGGTAAAAATTTATTTCAGTAATCATTTTATAATATTAAATAATTTCATTAAAAATCTTTAGAAAAC
The DNA here is from genome assembly GCA_963277665.1 of Viscum album. Lineage (NCBI taxonomy): Eukaryota > Viridiplantae > Streptophyta > Magnoliopsida > Santalales > Viscaceae > Viscum > Viscum album. The sequence goes on from OY728152.1 coordinate 1,400,862,241, forward strand.
ATGGGTATGGAGGAAGACGTGTGTTTTAATGAAGAGAGAAATAATGATGATTTTTATTATGTTTTTTGGAATATTTAATCCTCAGAGATTGGAAAATTAGAGGAAAACATGTATTTTACAAAAATAATAAGACTTTAATAAATTACATTAATTTCTTGAGAGGTATATAATATGATCTCATCACTGGATGAAAATCATAAACAATCCTATTAAACAATAAGATTGAAACATTAAACCATTACGGATTTGGTACATTTTGAATCATAAGAAGAATGAAATAAATATAATTATATGTGTACATATATGCAACAATTATCATGATATGTATATAAAAATATTCACAGGTATTATATACACCACATAAATTGTTTTTATATGGCATGTGTCCCACCGAAATAAAAGTGACAAAAATCCCATACTGCTTTGTTAATATTTTTAATCTTAATAACCAATAAATAAAAAAATAAAATGAAACATTGAATATCCTAAAAATAATTATTTTAATTATATAACACATCAAAGGTCTAGTATATTCACCACAAGAAAGAAACGAGTGCTGAATTTACCGTATGTCTTCCAAAAATAGAAGTGAGAGACGAGAAATCCCTAACCTCATGTCCCGAATAGAATAATTTTGGTTAAAATCTATTTTATAATTAATATTTTTTTATTATAAATATATTAAAAAACCATACTCATATGTATCATACCTTATATGAATTACGTATGACATTTTATTAGAGATTTATTAATATCTCCTTATTAAAATTATGTTTCTTGTAATAACTGCATGGTTTTGCCCATATTTTTGGGTTTGTTATTTTTGATAATTTTACTTTGATCATGATTAAATAATATGTTTAATGTTATAAATGATTTATATTTAATATATATTCATTTCATATTTATTTATAGTAATCTATTAAAGTTGTAGATATAAAATGAATTACACCATTCACGGAGAAGGTAAGCCATACATATGCATGAAAACCATTTCCATTTTCTTGAAAGATGATTTTAAAGAAAGGTAAATAATATATTAAATTTAAATAATAATTTTTATGTCATATTCATCTCATATTTCCATTTAACCAATCCTTATTAGCTTTTGAGTAAAGCGTATGCGAAGGATGAATCACATCGATTTGTGAGGTAGTAGTTCATCGTACACATGAGAGGCGCTATCATATTACAATGGAATGGAAGGTAATATAGTTTATGTTATAGGGAAATAAGTAAAATATTTGTATAAATATCATATTAATATCTTAAATTCATCATTATATCTAGCTATGAGAGGTGTTTATGGAAAACAAATTACACTTGTTCGAGAGGTGGTAGTCCATCCTACACACAATTGAAGGATTCATTTCCAATTTGATAGAAGAGGATATGGATATAGGTTTTTCCAAAACATAAAAAATATAATTACATGGGATAATTTTTTTATTATATCATCTAATTTTGAAAATATATGAAGGTGGTGGAAGAAGAAAAAAACCAGTCTAAGAATTTGAGCTTTTCTTTAGTGAGCCTATTTAGGTTTACACCTAAAGCCTTATTATGATGGATTCATTATGCCAATAAGGAATATAAAATATAGGTGCGGAATTATTTAGTTTATTTTTTATGATATTTTCGTATGTATAAGGGTTTTCATGTGTTAAGAGATGAGATGATGGAGTTCCCTTTTATAAGTGGGGGAGATGACACACAAGAAATTTGTAGAAAGAATAAAGTGTACCCAGGTTTTTTAAATGAACAAATGGTAAAAATGGTTAATTATAAAGAGATAATAGCTAAAAGTATTAAATATTTCCATAAAATAGTAATTGGAAAATTTTTTATTTCATTTTAACCACTATAATTTTTGTTTGACCCCTAGAAAACCCGTTTTAACCTTAACATTAGTAATGAATTTTTACTGTTTTTACAATTATTTTTGACCAAAACGTATGTTGAAGTTTATATTTAATATTAAATATTATTATTATAAATATGGAATTCACTTTTCTAAATTCCATTCATAAAACTGTCAAAATTTAATTTAAAAATAAACCCATAAATTCGATGAAAAAAATGTTTTCCAAATAGTATATTTCCATATGTATAGAACGTTTTAATATCAAAATATATTACAAATATTATTAAAATGACTAAGATTAGATTAATAAATAAATCATTTTACTAAATTTAATTTTAATAATTTTTAAACACCATGGGACCCTATAATTGATTTAAATTAAATGTATGTTTTAAAAAATCTGTATTTTCAGTATTCACTGAAAATTTAATACTTTCTGAAAATTACAAAAAATTTACTCAAATATATATTTTAAATATATATTTTAAAATTATGATTTATTTTTTTAAATTTTTTTGTAAAACATAAAAAAATTACTTCTATTATTTTTTCAAAAAAATTAATAAAAATATTTGTTTTTGATAAAAACGAATTTTAAAGGGATATAATATCTTTAATTTTTTTTACTTTTTTGTAAATATGGTTTCTTTTTAAAAAAACTTTATAATTAATTTAAAAATTTAATCATTCCTATTCATATATAAAAATTTTATGGGTAGGTTATAACTATTAATTTTAAATTATAATATTAATAGTATATTGTGATTTGGTAAAACTCAGGGTTGCATGTAACACAAGCTATCAAAATTTTTTTTTTTAAAAAAGTCATCATAAAATATTTGTTTGTTCCCCATAAATATTGAAAATAAAATTCCTTTTCATGTTCTAAAAAATATTTTACACTCTAAAATTATTATCCTGACCATTTTTATTTCATGGATCCAATATTTGGAATTGTAATAGTAAGTTTTTCAAAAGTCATTTTTTTACTCTTAATGAACGTTTTGAATGAAATTTGTATCTCTGGATTTTAATTAAAATATTTAATAATATTTTTTGAAAACATTATTATTTTTACAACTGATTTCCTTTAAGTATTATTTCTCATGAAGCAATGTTTGGATTACCCCAACATTCAATTATGATATGATTCCTTTTGAAAATTAGAATTTTAAAGCTGTATGATTTCAAAATTTTATGTTATTTGATTATTAAAGAATTTTTTTGAAACCCATTCTTTTATCATAAGATATTTATGATAAAATGACGACTGATTTAATGTGATTCACATATGTGTGGACGATGATGGGTGGGGTCCTATATATCCTTCCAATGAATTGGTTATGTTTGATATATCATGAGAAAACAATGTGTGGACATAATGAGTTTGTTTAAAAAGGTCAGGGAATAATGGGTTTTATCACATTTTAATGTGTTAAAAGAATGAATTTGTTTACAAAGACAAGGGAGTAATGATTTTTTTCATATTTTCATGTGTGAATATAGTGAGGTTTTTTTACAAATACATGTGAATAATGGGTTTTCTCACAAGGTTTACCTATAATTATGAATATTCCACCATTTAAAGTTTGTCTTCTTTTCATGATATGTTACATTCTATGGTTATGTCCCTTTTCAAAGATATTACGTAGTTTTTTGTCCTTATCTCATTATTCAAGATTATTGTTATATTCTTATAAGATAATTTATTATTATTATGCATTTTTGGTGAACTTATAGTGCTCTTTTGTTCCATTGATATTTTTATAATATATTTATCTCCTATTTAAATTTCTCACATGTTTTTATATAACCATTATAGTGAATTGGAAGGTTCTCCTTAATTAACATATAATCTCACCCCTTTCTTATATTTCCATTCCCTATGTAATGAATATGATTATATCATATGATATGTGTATAATAATGGGTATGATTATAATAAATCTAAATTACTATTAAAAAAGATAATTTTTATGTAGCTAATATCCATTAAACAAATACTTTAGGTCCTTTGGTTGGGAAACTTTTTTCTATGTGTATAATTTAAATAATGGAATGATGTATTATTAATGAATGTTTAACTTGGGAAACATCTCAAATTACATGAAAAAATTGACACCCAAAATTGAAGGTATATTATTGGTAAATTATCTTTATGGATTACTCAAAGGATCATTCATGTTTTTTGTATTGTTGTTATCATATTATTTTGTAACATCTCTCCCAATATGTGTTTATTTATAACTAATTTTTTTTGTTATTCTTCTAGTTTTTTTGATGAATCACCACAAATGTATTCTCCATTTGTATATATCAAATTGTTTTCATTGTGTTTTGGAATGTTTTACCATTACCCAACTATTGTTTTCATTCATATTTCAATATTCATTAGAAAAACACCAAATCAATGTAAATACTGAATCCTTTACCATTACCCTATTATTCTTGAGAAATAAACGATATTAAATCCTTCTCCAATATTCCAGTAATACTTACATTAAAAAATGTAAAGAATAATTAGAAATAAAAATTTCTATACATAATATATATATATATTACAAAAAATATAATTAAAATCTATAAATATTTATAATTAATAAAAATTGTGTGTTATATGTATTTTAATATATTAAAATTACTAATTTTATATTAATAAAATAACTCTATTTTAATAATTAAATTCTATTTTAAACAATAATCATACTCCTAAAATATTAATTTTCCATATATGGGTAACAATTAACATTATCATTTTCCCAGGACCTTGGGATTGTTTTAGTTGGATTTGATCCATTTTGTGTGTGCATGCATTGGTTTTTCAATGTGATCAAGTGGCTGAACATATTCTCAGAAATTTTTTATTTTTATCAATAATAATCATACAAAATGTTTAATAAATCCATAATTCTACTAAAATTAGAAATAATTCCACATTCAATTTTTTACCGTCTATCATTAATTTTAAAAATGAAAAAAATAAGGTTCATTTTTTTTGGTAACCCACTAAATAATATACATGTAAAGCCCCATAAATTTCAAGGGAAATATTTTTCTAAATCTTCTTTCAGATTTTACAAGAATGCAGTTTCTGATGGTGCCTGATTCTGAGGCCCGGTGTGCCCGGAATCATTTTCCGATGTTTAGCTCGGGTACGTTCAGTGAACGAACAAGAAGGTTTTTCTAACTTTTGAATCGGTGCTCGGAATTGAATTCTGAGGGCACCGATGGAATCACAGCGCCAGTATTTTCTTTGAAACACCTCTTCCGGAGTTGCATTTGCTTGGGTGTGGTTTTTAATTTTTGGGCTTTAAGTTAAGAAATAAAATAATGTGGTACGACAAACTTTATTTTATTTCACTTAAAGCCACTTAAAGCCACTTTAAGCTGTTTAAGCTGAGTTTAAGCGGATAGGCTGGAACCCAAAAATATCCTACCCTCTTGGTAGGATATTTTTGAGGTGGGGCCCGCACGAGCCACACCGTTTCATTCCTTCTAAGTAACACACCCGCGAAAAACCTTTTTAAATAAAGTCAACCGACACGTTTTCTTAAAATTCTAAACGCCCCTATTAATTGGACAGTCAAGTTGTACCATTAATTCAACGAATTAATGGTTCGTTACTTAACTAAGAATTTTCTAAATATTGGCATGAGAATAAAATAGGACCAATACTTGTTTTCTCTTAAGGGTTTCTTGTTGATAGAATTGGGAGAAGCTTGAAGATCTTCATCCTCCTTCATGAAGAACGCGAAGAATGCGAAGAACGCGAAAAACGCCGGCCTCCGACGAAAGGTGACGAAGAACGCCAAACCGTCTGAGATCGACGACGTGACACCGACAGTTCTCCCTCTGCAACGCTTCTTCCACGGTGATCCATCCCCGTGACAATCTTCGATCGACAACATGATGTAGGGGGTTTACGTGATTTTCCTTACGTGTTTCTCTTCAATCTTTTATCCGTGATATTTGGAGCGCATGATATCAGTTAACGGGAGGAGGCCGGACCACACAAACATGGCCATCCCCCTCCATTTTTGTATTTCTTGATGTTGCAGATCGAATGAATTGATGCAGTGCTGTCGCACCATGTGGGATCGAGCAACAAGGATGCGCGACAACGTCGCACGACGCGGGATTGAGCGGCAAGCATGCACGACATCGTCACACCGCGCGGGATCGAGCGGCAAGAATGCACGACGTCGTCACGCCGCGCATTCAAATTTTAAACTCTCGTGTGTGGGTATTTGTTTTCATGGTGTTCGTATAATTTATTTTGGATAAATTTTACCCTCATCAATAATTAAAATCATGTGTTTATTATTTGCCAATTGATAACACCTAACGCCGAGGGCGTGGGCCGAATAAACAAGGCCCGAAAACCCTCCGTAGCTTGTTTATTGATGTGTGGATCGACGAACGACAACGAAGCAGGCCGCCATGGTGTTTGAGGGCCTTGCAGTGAAGATCGGGTCCCGGGAGGACCACTGGCCAAGACCACACGCAATGCGGACCACCGGAGCGCGTCCGGTGGTCCGCGGAAGCTCCCGCCAGCGCGCCCCGCCGGCGCGGTGGCGCCGACGGCCAGAGGCGGCGTCGGCGCCCGGAACACCGTCGGAAAAACCCACCGTGGTGGCAAGGTCGGTTCCGCGGCTGCGCGGAACCGAGGGGCGGGACGCGGCCGGCATGCCGCGTCCGGGTGCCGCGAGCGGCCCCCGCGCGGGGGCCGCGATTCCCTCGCTCAGCCGGTCGACCAAGCCGAGCCGACCCGCCGGGCCGGGTCGTGCCCAGGCCAGGCCGGGTGCGCCCAACCGGGTCGGACCCGGACCCAGGTCGGGTCGAACCGGTTTGGGCCGACCCAGGGGGGTCGGGTCGGGTCGGTCCGGGCGCAGACCCCCCGTTTTCGGACCGTTTTTAGTCTTTTGCCCATATCATGAGCTACGGACCTCCGATTGATGCACCATCAGCGGCGATGTGATCCTCGGATTGAGATGGTCGTTTTGACATATTACACTCAAGGTTTCGGAGAACTTTGTGTTCAGCTGGGTTGGTTCGTACACGAAACCAACCGGGCCCTCGGAGCGGAAACAGGTATATCTTGAGCACCGGACATCCGATTGATGTGCCGTAAAATTTATTAGAATCTTCTTGATGAGACGGAAAATTTGGAATGCCCCGCCTGAGGTTTGGACGTAGTTAGAGTATGGACGGGTTGGATTGTACCCGAAATCCAACTGGGCCCCTAGAAGCGAAAAAGCTGATATCTTTCAGACCAGACATCCGTTTGATGAACCGTCAGTGGCGTTGTTGATCCCTTTGAAAAATGGTCCCTATTAGTATACCCTATGAGATTTTGGGGTACAGTTGAGATACGGCTGGGTTGGTTTGCACACGAAACCAACCGGGCCTCTCGGACGAAAATGTCAATAACTCATAGACTGGGCGCCCGATTGACGCGCCATCTCTTGCGTTGAGACCCCTATGACAAGGCGGTCTGTTTAGATACTTCTTCATGGGACTTTGTGTTACTTGGAGAATTGACCAGTAGCTCATGGAGAGGACCCTCCCGGAGGCGAGCGTGCGGAGTACGGAGACCGTTTAGCCGGCTGAAACCTGACGGCTGCTTGTCCGATTCGTTTCGGAGTGACTTGCATAGCCAAGTTGGGAGCACTAATTTGTGAGGTGGAAGACCCACGACGGAGGAGCACTACTGTGTGAGGTGGCAGACCCGCGGTACTCGATAGGAGGAGTACCTCTGTAGGCTATGAGGGGGAGCACTACTGTGTGAGGTGGCAGACCCATGGTGGGAAGCACTACTGTGTGAGGTGGCAGGCCCACGGTACTCGACAGGAGGAGTACCTCAGCAGTCTTAGGTTGGTGAGCAGTACCTAGAAGTCGTGACAGGACCACTGTACTCTCCAGAGATGGAGCTTTTCAGCAGTTACAGTTTCGATAATGAAAATCCTGGTTTGAGCTGAGACTTTTGACCTTTGTGTTTACCTCATGATTGAGATGGGTCAATAGATAAATTAGGTATATGTATGGGAATATACCTGGGTAGGGGTTATCTGTTGATTTCATGATCTTGGTGTTTTGCTCATGATTGAGATGGGTTACTTGATAACTTAGGTATATGCATGAGCATATACCTAAGTAGAGGTTATCTGTTGAGATCTTTTTTGTGGTTATCCTTGTTGGTTTTAGTGAGACCTTGAGGGTCTCAGGGTCCCTACTGAGTATTTTTATACTCACCCCTTCACGGGCTATGCCCGCATCTCGTTGTGTTGGTTGCAGACAACGGGCAGAGATGACGGAGGCCGAGTGTTCGAGGACTGGATGGTACCCGGAGGTGGACCACTCGACGAGTCAGTATCCCGTGGTGGACGATCCAGGAGCTGCACTATCTGTACCTACCCTTCAGGTAGGATCCGAGGAGGACGACCCAGGAGCTGCTTCCTTCCTTACAACTGTTTGCCTTTTTCTATTGTACTTTCTTTCAGTTGTAGCTGTACTTTCAGTTGGGTTTGTATTCTAGCCCATTTAATTTTCAGCACTTTCTTTTGTACTTAGTGTTTTACTTCTGCTTGTACTCTGTGGTATTTTGTTTACTTTTATAAAGGCAATTCCTTCCCAGTTATCGGGATTTACGCCTTTGGTGCTAGTCGCCAACCCCTGGCCTATGGAAGGCGGGCTTGGGGTAGTCACGGCACGGGCGCCGGGGACGGGTCGTGACAAATTGGTATCAGAGAAGTCGGTTCTACAATAGAACTTATACTCTGATATTTTTCTTTCTATGAAGCGATAGTGTTAAGTGTACCTAGTGTGGTTTTCAGTTCAGGGAGTCCAGTGTTGGTGCGGGCGGCCGACGTATTCATACAACAGGACCCTGACAACTGATTTCCGACTTGTGCACGAAAACACTGATTGTGTGTGTGTTTCCAAAAGTTTTTAAATGTCAGTTCAAACCAGGTCAGCTCACCAGGTATAACCATTCGACCGTGTCACGTTGTTTCTTCCAGGATGCCTTTTCATGGACGACTAGCTAGAGCCCAGAGGGATGTGCCTACTGACAGCCTGTCAAGCGATGATGCTTCGGTACAGGGCCCTCTTGCAGTTGAGGCACCAGCGGTACTACCATACGTTGGGCCACCGATGCCACCAACCCCAACAGTAGGTGATGCACACCACTTGAGCGCGCTGCACGAGTTCCAACGCCAGAGACCACCCAGGTTCCGGGGAGAGACAGACCCGCAGGCGGATGAGGATTGGATGGAGGCTGTGGTGAGAGTCTTCAGGCTAGTGGGGATGCCGGCAGACTTCATGGTGATCTTTGCTGCCAGCCTTCTTCAGTCAGCAGCAGGCATGTGGTGGAGCCACATCCAGTTTTGCGATGGGATGGCCTTCACATGGGAAGACTTTGAGACCTTCTTCAGGTTTGGAGTTTTTTCCAGTATCTCTTCACCCCGAGCGTGTTCAGGAACTGCTGCCTTTGCCGCGTGTTTTTCGATCAGTAGCTGAGTCATCTGTGTGAAGTAGACAGATGATGCATAGGTCCAAGAGGGCCAGATCCAGCCGCACGAGGAGTAGGAAGTGTTATGAATGCGGCGGAAAGGGTCACCTGGCACGTTACTGTACGACCCCCCATACAGTTGATCAGCGGTTGTTGGAGGAGCCACCGAGACAGAAGCAGCGGCTGGTGCTTGAGCAACAGCCGAGCAGTGGACAAGGCAGTAGAGCTCCGGGAGTAGGTGGGCATGAGAGGAACTAGTGGATACATCCCTTGTTCTTCTAGTTCCATGTTTCTGTTGTATTCATGTCTTTTTACTATGAGCTGCAATAATAAAAAGACACTTATCTTTGTGATGTTTGCTTTGCTATCCTTTTTGTTTGGTTGATACTGAGTGGTCCTAGTTAAGACTGTTGGCTTGACCCTCACTTTCTAGATTCCTACTGCAGGAGACCCAGTGACCTCACACTGATGCCGACAATGTGACTTGACCTTTGGAGGCGAGAGTGACAGTTGGATATCTTAGTAGTTACGTCGAGGCCTTATAACGTCATCCATGGCATGAATGCATCCTTCGTGTCAGGATTGACTATATTAGGAAATGGGCGTGGTTCATTTAGGGGGATGAGACCGGGTTTCTCTTTTCGGCAAAGGAGAAATTTTAGCAGCTCTTCCCGATCGTAGGAAAATAAGGTGCAGATCATCCAGGAGTGGATGAAGACTGTACAGTGCAGTAAGAAACAGGAAACCGGTGCCAGTCTTAGAGACTCGGGCGTGTTAAATGTTTCAAGAAGAGGAAGCTTTAAAGAGAGATGAGTCTGCGAAGTGGCAGACGTGGAGGCAGAGCTAGGAGAGCAGCATGAGGGGGTGTACATCTTAACATGCTACAACCACCCTCCTTAGTTATCTCCGCCAGGATCAGGGAGCTGGAGGGCGGAGGAAGAGTGCAGCTGCATGCGGTCATGAAGTGTGACCCAATGGCTCTAAAAATGATTCAAGGGACAGTCTGTGTCCACTAATAGCTGCTATAGTAACAGACGTCGATATGAATCATTCCTCGCTTTCACAAATCTTGTCCAAGACCTAGAGTTTTCTATAAGCCGTGGACTTGACCCTCACGTCTGGAGACACCTTGGGAGGAGACTCGATAATCACACTTACGCCGACGGTGTGGTCAAACCCTTGAGGTGAGAGTTTCGGTTGGAATCTCTTATTGGCAGCATCGAGGCCTTACGACGTTGGTTTGAGTATGGACTGGGCAATCACAGTTCATACACAAATTGACGGTATTAGGCAAAAAGGTTGTGGTTTAACTAAGACGTCGGGATGGGTTTTCCTTCGTCAGTGGAAAGAAAACCCCAGGCAGCACAGGATAAACTCATGCACAGTAGGGTGTGACCGATCACTCTTGATTCATTCAACCTTACCCTCGTGGCAACTGTCGTTTTGAGTTCCAGTTCTAAAAAGGAATTGGAGACCTCTGGAGTTCGAGGATGACAATCACGTCCTTATACGGGTCTCACCTCGATGAGGTTTACGGAGATGTGACCAAGGTGGCAAGTTATCTCTGAGGTTCAGCAGACCTTTTTAGGTTCTCAGCTGGGTAGGCGGGGTGGTTTACTACTAGACCCATCCACCTCAGTTGCACCAGGTGCACGACGACTTCCACGTATCTCAACCGAGGAGATACGTGCTCGACCCTTCGCATATCATCGAATATGAGGAGCTGGACGATGGCGATGGGGTGTCTTTCACGGAGGTTCTAGTGGATTGAGGATCGACAGGAGCAGATCCTAATAGGAACATCGATTCCTCTGGTGCACCTTCTTTGGCATTACGGGAACCACCAAGTGAGCACATGGGAGTGGAAGGCTCAAATACGTGCTCAAAACCGCTTTTGTGACCCTAGTTTGTGTTAATGCTTTACGAGGACGTAAAGTCCTGAGGTGGGAGTAATGTAAAGAACCAGAAATTTCAAGGGAATTTTTTTTCTAAATTTTCTTTGGGATTTTAGAAGAACACAGTTTTTGATGGCGCCTGATTCTGAGGCCCGGTGTGCCCATAATCATTTTCCGAAGTTTAGCTCGGGTACGTTCAATGAACGAACGAGCGAGTTTTTCTAACTTTTGAATAGGTGCTCGGAATTGAATTCTGAGGGAACTGATGGAATCGCAGAGCTGGTATTTGCTTAGAAACACCTCTTCCGGAGTTGTGTTTTCTCGGGTGTGGTTTTTAATTTTTGGGCTTTAAGTTAAGAAATAAAATAATGTGGTATGACAAACTTTATTTTATTTCACTTAAAGCCTCTTAAAGCCACTTGAAACTGCTTAAGCTGAGTTGAAGCGGATAGGGTGGAACCCAAAAATATCCTACCCTCTTGGTAGGATATTTGTGAGGTGGGGCCCGCACGAGCCCCACCGTTTCTTTCCCTCTAAGTAACGAACCCGCGAAAACCCTTTTTAAATAATGTAAACCGACATGTTTTCTTAAAATTCTAAACGCCCCTATTAATTGGGAAGTCAAGTCATACCATTAATTCATCGAATTAATGGTTTGTTACTTAACTTAGAATTTTCTAAATATTGGCATGAGAATAAAATAAGACCAATACGTGTTTTCTCTTAAGGGTTTCTTTTTGAGAGAATTGGGAGAAGCTTGAAGATCTTCATCTTCCTTCATGAAGAACGCGAAGAATGCGAAGAACGCGAAGAACGCGAAGAACGCCGGCCTCCGACGAAGGGCGACGAAGAACGCCAAACCCTAAGAGATCGACGACGTGACGCCGACAGTTCTCCCTCTACGACGATTCTTCCACGACGATCCATCCCCGCGACAATCTTTGATCGACAACTCGAGGTAGGGGGTTTACGTTATTTTCCTTACATGTTAGTCTTTGGTCTTTTATCTGCGATATTTGGACCACATGATATCAGTTAACGGGAGGAGGCCGGACTGCACAAACACGGCCATCCCCCTCCATTTTTTGTTTTTCTTGTTGTTGCGGATTGAATGAATTGATGCGGTGCCATCGCACTGCGTGGGTTTGAGCGACAATGATGCACGAAAACGTTGCACCATGTGGGATCGAGCGGCAAGCATGCGTGACATCATCACGCCGCGCGGGATAGAGCGGCAAGAATGCGCGACGTCGTCACGCCGCACATTCAAATTTTAAACTCTCGTGCATGGGTATTTGATTGCAAGGTGTTCGTATAATTTATTTTTGATAAATTATACCCTCATCAATGATTAAAATCATGTTTTTATTATTTTCCAATTCATAACACCTAACGCGGAGGGCGCGAGCCGAATAAACACGGCCCGACAACCCCCTGCAGCTTGTTTATCGATGTGCGGATCGATGGACGACAACTAAGCAGGCTTCCATGGCGTTTGAGGGCCTTGTAGTGAAGATCGGGTCCCGAGAGGACTACTGGAGAAAACCACACGCAAAATGGACAACCGGAGCACATCCGGTGGTCCACAGAAGCTCCCACTGGCGCGCCCCACAGCCGAGGTGGTGCCGGCGCCCGACGCGCCGCCGGCAAAACCAGCCGCAGCGGGGAGGTCGGTTCTGCGGTCGCGTGGAACCGAGGGGCGGGATGCGGCCGGCATGCCACGTCCAGGTGCCGCGGGCATCCCCCGCACAGGGGCCACGGTTGCCTCGCTTGGCCGGTCGACCGAGCCGAGCAGACCCGTCGGGCTAGGCCGGGCCCAGACCCCCCGTTTTCGGACCGTTTTCAGTCTTTTGCCCATATCTTGGGCTACGGACCTCCGATTGAAGTACCGTCAGCGGCGATGCGATCCTCGGATCGATACGGTCGTTTTTACATATTACAGTCAAGGTTTTGTAGAATTTGGGTTCGGCTGGGTTGGTTTGTACACAAAACCAACTGAGCCCTCAGAGCGGAAACGAGTATATCTTGAGCACTGGATATCCGATTGACGTGCCAACGACTTTATTAGAATCCTCTTGATGAGACGGAACTTTTGGCATGCCCCTCCCGAGGTTTGGATGTATTTGGAGTATGGACGGGTTGGATTGTACCCGAAATCCAACCGGGCCCCTGGAAGTGGAAAAGCTGATATCTTTCAGACCAGACGTCCGTTTGACGAACCGTCAGCGGCGTTGTTGATCCCTTTTAGAAACGGTCCCTATGAATATACGCTATGAGAGTTCGGGGTACAGTTGAGATACGTCTGGGTTGGTTTTCACACGAAACTAACCGGGCCCCTGGGACGAAAATGTTAATAACTCATAGACTGGGCGCCCGATTGACGCGCCGTCTGTTGCGTTGAGACCCCTATGACGAGGTGGTCTGTTGAGATACTTCTTCATGGGACTTTGTGTTACTTGGAGCATCGACCAGTAGCTCATGGAGTGGACCCTCCCGGAGGCGAGCGTGCGGAGTACGGAGACCGTGTAGATCGCTGAGACCTGACGACTGCTTGTCCGATTCGTTTCGGAGTGACTTGCATAGCCCAGTGGGGAGCACTACTTCTTGAGGTGGCAGCCCCACGTTGGAGGAGCACTACTGTTTGAGGTGGAAGACCCGCGATACTCGACAGGAGGAGTACATCTGTTGGCTATGAGGGGGAGCACTACTGTGTGAGGTGGCAGACCCATGGTGGGAAGCACTACTATTTGAGGTGGCAGGCCCGCGGTACTCAACAGGAGGAGTACCTCAGAAGTCTTAGGTTGGTGAGAAGTACCTCAGAGTCATGACAGGACCACTGTACTCTCCAGAGATGGAGTTGTTCAGCAGTTACAGATTCGATAATGAAAATCCTAGTTTGAGATGAGACTTTTGACCTTTGTGTTTACCTCATGATCGAGATGGGTCACTTGATAACTTAGGAATATGTATGGGCATATACCTAGGTAGGGGTTATCCGTTGATTTCATGATCTTGGTGTTTTCCTCATGATTGAGATGGGTTACTTGTTAACTTAGGTATATGCATGAGCATATACCTAAGTAGAGGTTATCTGTTGAGATCTTCTTTGTGGTTATCCTTGCTGGTTTTAGTGAGACCTTGAGGGTCTCAGGGTCCCTATTGAGTATTGTTATACTCACCCCTGCACGGGTTATGCCCGCACCTTGTTGAGTTGGTTGCAGATGATGGGCAGAGCTGACGGAGGCCGAGTGTTCGAGGACTGGACGATACCCGGAGGTGGACCACTCGACGAGTCAGTATCCCGTGGCGGACAATCCAGGAGCTGCTCTATCTGCACCTACCATTCAGGTAGGATCCGAGGAGGACGACCCAGGAGCTGCTTACTTCCTTATAGCTGTTTGTCTTTTTTTGTTGCACTTTCTTTTTGTTGTAGCTGTACTTTTAGTTGGGTTTGTATTCTGGCCCATTTACTTTTCATCACTTTCTTTTGTACTTAGTGTTTTACTTCTGCTTGTACTCTGTGGTGTTTTGATTACTTTTATAAAGGAAATGCCTTCCCAGTTATCGAGATTTATGCATATGGTGCTAGTCACCAGCCCCTGGCCTATGGAATGTGGGCTTGGGGTAGTCACGACACGGGCCCTGAGGACGGGTTGTGAAAATACGATCTAAATACATAATAAAAAATATATCACGTTATTATACAAATAATTCTTTTATTGGTATTAAAATTTATTTGTATTGCATCATAGTTAACTCTTATTATTTTTAAATAATATAGAATTATTATTACTCATTATTTGAAATAGGTAATCATTTTTATAATGTCTTATCATCAAGACATGGGCATATTACAGTCTTCTAATCACACTTCCATTATTAATTAACTTTGATTCATTTACCTTAAATAATATATGTATTTATATATTATAATACATAGGGTTTATATATATATTTTGAAATAATTTATATATTCATATATTATAATTTATAATTATATTTTTATGTTATAGTTTATATAAATTTTCACATATAAAAAATGATAAATTATAAGAATATATTATGCATTGATATTTATTTATTTATTAAATGAGAATATTATTTGAAAAATAGGACTAATAAGAATCGAAAATGGATGGATTCCAATTGTATGAAAAAGAGTATGAGTATAGGGTTAAAAATTCCACCTTGTTTGCAATAGAGCTTGTATATAACACTTCTCAAATCATCTATCTTTGATTAAGTTGTTGTTATTTAAGATGAATTTGTCCGGAGGAGTTAGAAAAACACTTGAACCATCATAAAGTAGACCCAAGTTATAAATATTATAATAAAAATTGGGAAGAAATAAAGGTATCTTGTGACTAGTATAACCCTACAGTTTATGGATCATCTAATATAATTAAATTGTAAAACTGTAATAGAGGTCGTATTGAGGAAATGAAAAATAAGGTTGAAGATGACAATCATGATTATCTAATACTATTTGAGTATTTAAAGATCCCTAATGAATATATGCCTATCCAAAAGTCATTATATTATTTCACACGGACAATGAATGACTTAAAAATTCCTCTATGTGTGGTATGTATCAATATAGGAAATATAAAAAAAATTCCATTAATTTTGTATTGTATTTTCTTATCATTATAGTGTTTAGACACCTATATGAAGGAGGATAGACTTTTTGAAAAGTAACATGAAACCCAAATACAAGAATGAAAGATCGTAAACATCATCACCTAGAAGACTCTCCAATATGAGAGAAAATTTATTTTGAGTATCCTTAATTTGGAAAAAATAATAGAAATCTATTTCTTGTGATCTCTATAGATGGAATGAATCTTTTTTGTGTCTAAAGTATCACTCACAATACATGGCCAATTATGTTGGTAAATTATAACTTTCCATCATGGTTGTTCATGAATTATTAATAAGCAATTTTATCACTTCTTATATCATGAAAAGACAATTAAGTAATGATATTTATATTTATTTATATAGATTGATCAATGATCTGAAAAATAAATTAGATTTTGGTGTTTAATTGAATGACGCTCATAGAAATAAATAATTCACAATGAGAGCCATGTTTTATGAGATGATAGATGTATTTCATACAAAAGAAATATTTCTAAACATAGAGATAAAGGAATGTCAGGGTGTCCAATTTTTGAACTAGGTAATCACTCCGCATGGTTGAAACATTCGTTAAACACATTTCTTTGGGGACATGGAAAATTTTTCCCCTGATGAAATAAATACCAATCCCAGTCAAAATCATTCTATATGAATTCAAAATAAGGTTCAAAACCATCACCATTAATATGTGATGAATATATTTGGAAATTAAAGGACATTTTCATCAGTTTTAGTAAGATATTTTTGAAAATAATTATGTAAAACCGTTGTAAAAAGTGATATTTTTTTGAAATATTATATTGGAATTATTTTTATGAAATAACTTTTCTTGAAGTCATGCACATAGAAAAATATATACATGATAGTGTCATCAAAGAATTACTAACCGCACTTGTAAAAGAAAAATATAGAATAAAGGCTTGGTTGGACATGGATTAATTGGGAATAATAGAATAGTTGGTTATAGTGAAGGGTGAAAGATAAAATTTTCTTCATTTAATGAATTGCAAAATTTCTAGGATTGACATATTGTAGTTTTACAACTTCTTTAATGGTGTAAAGATTGAAAAGATGATTTCATTAGATATATTGAATATCGTTTTAATGGATTATTTGTATAAATAAGGATAAAGATAACATTAATATCTTATTTTTATACAGTATTTTATGATTTCAGATTTATGTTTCATCCTTCCTAAAAATTATTGTCCAATAATTACCACAATCAAATCAATTTTCAAATATATATATAGTAATGTTATAGGCCAAATAAAATTTTTCAACTATAGAAAATTAAATTTCTAACATATTAAGAAAAATGTTGTTGTTCTTCCCATCATCATTCTTTCATAAGTTTTTTCACATGGTTAGCGGGATCTAACAAAGTGGTCCTATACATAATAGGTGGATATACCACATTTAATGGTATTTAAATATTTTAAATAGTATATAAAAAATATAATGATGGGGAAAATGTATTTTTGTAGAGAGATATACTGTTGAGGAATCCATTTAATCCTGTACAAACTAATTGTCCAATGTGATAACATTGGTCTCCCAAAATCACTTTATAGGGAGCACCTTGTGGGTGAATAACTTCATAAAAGAGATTTTATCTTACTTAAATAATATAGTAGAAGTTGGATAACCTTTAATTTTTACCTAACAATATGGAGTTTGTTCCGTATTTTTGAACCCATAATGTAATTCCTAGTCATTTAAATTTATCAAGGGATTGAAAATATATATTAAATATAAATAATCTACAATTTATAGGATGTTTTTAAGGCAAATTTTTTAAGGATTTTCCTATAAATTAAAATCCAATTTTTGAGTGACATTGATGTGTATAAAGAACACTAATTTTACATGTATAATAAAAAAATGGTTATGTAATCAGTAGGTATATGATCTATATAAAAGAATAATATTAATGTATCTTAATGAAAAATAGTGGAGTTACTCTTTTGGTAGAAGCAATGCATGTATTTGGTACCAATGAAAAAATAGAAATTATGTCAATGTGAAATAAATTTTCATCATTAAAATAATATTGGAGTAAGATTATATAACATTAAAATTGTATGTTGTCCAATAAAAATGGTATAATTATAAGAGTGGTGTTCAAATTGTTGAATTGGGATTTGTGAAAGTGAATTTCAGTATGGAAGTGCAAAAGGATAAACCATTTATAATAGCATAATAGGTAGTATTAATTTTTTACGAACCTAATCCTCAAAAATAATGTTCAATTATTATATTTAAGAATAAAACAATTTCATGGTCCAATTAAAATTCCATTGAGTATGTCACTTTTATTGGGATCCAATAATCATATCACATGGGTCCCAATGTATACAATGTCTTATATATTAGAGAGGACTACAATGATTGTATTTGAATACTATGTATAGGGGCCAGAAAACTTCAATCATTAAAGAAAAAATGTCTTGAATAAGTAATTATTATTTTTAATATATACTGTATTAAGTCATAATATTATGTGTTCACTACTTAATTTATAAAATATAAATTATATATGTAAATAATTTGGTTAATAACTGCTTCTCCACATCTCTATGCTAGAAAATATAAGAAATAAATTATTGAAATGTTGAAACTGAGGAAATTTTATATGGTGAATAATATATGGATGAAATAAATTGGACAATCACATCATGGTTATCTTAAAATTATTATTATAGAAATAAGAAAAGGCTTAAAATTTGATGTTTGACAAAACAAATGAGGCTAACCTATTAACCCTAAAAGTCCATTTTCATCATTTACCTAGGGTTACTACTCAAATTCATGTGCCGATTGATGTAGAAACATTGTAAAGTGTTGTTCCTTTATTTGAGAAAAAAATTTGGTAGGATATTATGGTAATTTTATGATATAATTTCTTTTTTTATTAAAAAATAATGTAATGAAACATTAAATTACTCTTTATTTCCTTCATAGAGTAAATTTATATTAGATGGTTAACATATTAAATTTATATTAATGGTTATTGTAACCGATAATTTATCCTTTTAGAAACTTGTTATAAAGCCTCATCTGATGGATGAAATGGTAAAAGTGAATCCCCACCCACTAGCTATACACAAATATATGATATACTTATAGACATGGGATGATTTCATTATCCGTCAGGAGGATCAACAATTTTATGATCTATGTAATTTGTAATGTATTTTTTATTTTATGTTTATAAATAACATTGGTTTAGAATTATTAATTTATGAAACAAAAAAGGAGTTATGAAAAAAGAAAACTTCATCGAAACAAACATACTACTATTGTAAAGTATGGTTAGAGCATACTTTACTTGAAAAAACAATTATATATTTTTTAGACATATATAAAATGTTTAATGTGATTTTAAAAAACATAATTATATTTCTCTCTTTATATATATGTATATTAATTAATTAGAAACTCAGTACACTTCCATATCATGTAATGTGCTATAAAAGAGGTTTGTTTAAATAAAATTGGACAAATGGTTGATGAAAACACTAACAAAGCAGATAGATATTATGTTTTCATGAGACAATAAAAACTATTTTACTTTAAAATAGTATTACATAAAAATAATTACTTATTTTAAAGAATTTTTATCTAGTTTATACTCAAGAATCATCATCGTCCATACCTAATGAGTAACTAGTTTACGTGGTTTTGATGCGGCCAGAACAATATGGTGGTGTTAGAGGTGATTTTTTTGGGTTTTTCCTTAATAATATTTTGAGAAAGTAAATACACAAGTTGATATACATTATAAAATTAAATACACACTTGAAAAAATAGAATCTATGAGAGAAAAATATAATTATAAATCTAGTATGAAATACTAGTTTCTTAAAAGGGGTCAATCAAGAGAAACAACACCACATAAACAAATAAATGAAGAGGTAAACCCCCTGTCTTGGAGGATATACATTCCCCTCAAAAGAAAATCTTACCTGATTTAATTAATTTTTTCATAAATTATTCTTCTAAATATGACTAAAATAACAAATTATAGCTTTATTGTATTATAATTATGCAAGTTGAATTTTTTTGTGATTTATATCTATTAATACCCATCCATTTTCATTGTAATAATGGGTATATTGTGAAATATATAAGGAGACACTACAGACAATAA
This sequence comes from Viscum album, assembly GCA_963277665.1. Classification (NCBI taxonomy): domain Eukaryota; kingdom Viridiplantae; phylum Streptophyta; class Magnoliopsida; order Santalales; family Viscaceae; genus Viscum; species Viscum album. Next base: position 1,400,882,304 of record OY728152.1, read on the forward strand.
AAAACCATATAAAATATCACATGAGAATAAGAATTCTTTTTTCTCATGAATCAAGAAACAAGATACTTGTATCTATTATTAAGTCCTCTCTAATTCATGTTATATGAAAAACCCATAATAATTAATGAAAATTTTCTAAACGAAGGTGTGTTATTATAGATATAAAAAAGGGGAAATCTAACGTCTATTCAAGAGCATATTGTGTATCAACTAAATAATCTAAAACACCTATCGAGAGTACCATTACATCATCGATTATAGAATTTCATTTATTAACATTACAAGTTTATGTAGATGAAATGTTCAAAGGTAAAAATATATCCTAAATTGAATTTTAAGAACAAAATGATGGGAAGGACATTACTATGATGATTATTCACAAAAATGTAAATAAAATTCACTAATATTAACAGCAAGGAGCCATGATTTGTAATATATACATATGGTATATTTTCTTAATTTATTTTTCCAATAATTGATCTATTATGTATGTTAGGGTTAAAATATGGGTTTTATTTACTAATTGTATATATATAATTTCTTTATGAAGGAAACAACAAAGGAAGAAAGAATTAAACCCATTATTCCCCATGTCACTAAGAGAAATAGTTTTCAATGGATTTAGAAGAAATTTTCAATAAATCATAACTAATAGCTACAACATTTGAAAATAAATTAATAGAAGATAGGAAATTATTAATACCTAAAATGCAGTGGTAAAAATGTTCAACATAATCATATAAAATACATTTTCAACATTTTTCATTTATTCTTTATTTTTTATTATTTATGATGAAATGGATCCTCAATTTGATTTAGTTAGGAAAATAGAAGATTAATTTCTGGGATCCAAATCATTTATGTACAGAAAATTGAAAAAGTTATGTCCCTTATGGATTTTTAACATTCTACTTTTAACATTTTGAAAATAAACATCAAAGTATATGTTTTATATTTTTATTTAATGATAATTTTATTATGATAGAGCGATGTTACGTTTTCATCAAAACAATTTTATAATGATGACCAATGCACAAAAAAATCCTATTTAATTTAAAAATATATCTATATTAGAGTATATATATTAATATTTAACTATCCAAACACATCTCAAAATAGATTACTTATTTTTTTCAATGTTTTTTTTATTCTTTTAATAAATAATCACTCTGATTCGGTATATTTCATTTTTAAATTTATAAAATTTATCATATTAAATTGTCAAACTAGATCCCTCTAAGCGGTTTTTCTAAAGATAATTAAAATTAAAATGAAAATATTTATTAATTATTTTTTATTTATATTTTTCCAATACTATGGGAATTGTTTCTAGTGAGCATATTCAAAATATGAAGCATATATATATATTTTTATTGATATTTTTTCTTGGTGTCTTATTGTTTATAGACATCATGAAGAGGGTATTTCCTATGACGTTTATATTTTTTTATTTTATAGAGATCACGAAGAGTTAGTATAACTAATTATTGTTTAGAGAGTTTTCTAATCATTTTAAACAAGTGAATTGGAGATAAAATTTTAAATTTATTCCTTCCCATTTTAGTATAACTAGTGTCTTAAAAAAGGATTGTGCGGTTATTTTATGGATGTGAGATTAGATTAACAGATAATTTAAAAAGATGTTCTTTTTTTATATTTAGGTGCATTTATACATTATGAAAATTATTTATCAAGCATTTTTGATGTATAGAACTCACACACATTTCATTGGGACACAAAATGTGAAGATTGATTGAAAGTTCATGTTTTTAATTTATAAGTGAAATTTTTGCTCAAATAATTCATCACATAATAAAAACTAATAAAAATTTTTGTATTGTATTAAAAGATAAAAAAAATTATTCATGATTTAGTTTTTATATGTTTGATTCAACCGTATTCCCATCTAACACATAGTGCGGCCAAATTGACTCAATGTTAATTTTTTTAAAAAAAAATGTATTTTTATTCTAAATAATATTCCATATACTAAAAACCTAGAAAACTTGATTGAATTGTCTTAACAGTTTTGGAAAATTATCCACAGATTAGTTTTTACATTTACTTATTACATTCACATCAAAACAATACATAGTACAGATGAATCCACTAAAAGTGTATGTTTTTTAGTTTAAAAGAGAAATTTTATTCTAAAATAAAACTCACATAATCAAAACTAAGAAAAAATTCCCTATTTTATTGAAACTTTCTAAAAAGTATGAATAATTACATTTTTATGTTTTAGAATTAACTTTTAGTCAATTTGATACACAATGTGGTTGGTGTGAATAAAAGTTATTTTTCCATTTAAAAGCGCCATTATAATTCAAAAAGAGTATCACATACTCAAAACCTAAAAAATGAACATATATTGATGTAATAAATTAGAAAAAATAATTCATGAATTGTGTTTGATTTATGGAATTGACTACATGTAAATCCAACAAACAATGTGGCTAGACTAACTGAAATTTCATGTTTTCTATTTTTAAAGTGGTATTTTAAACAAAATGAATTTTACATACTTAAAGCTGATAAGAGAAACTGTAATTGTATTTTTTAGTTAATAAATTTATCCATGATTCATTTTTTACTTGTATTAATTAAAATAAAATTAAATCTCACACACGGTGTAGCCGGATAGACTGAAAGTGTCTATTTTATATTTGAAAGTGACATTTTAGTATAAAACATGCATCAAATAATCATTAGTCAAAAAAATGATTATATTATCTAGATAATTAATGAGAATTATCTTCTACTTATTTTTCATGTTTAGGAATTTCCAAAACAAAAGTCACATACTCAAAGATGAAAAAAAGTGATATTATTTTATTTATACTTTTATAAAATAATTTTTTATTTATTTTTTATGTATATGAATTAACCACAAATCAATTTTACACATGGAATGGAAGAATTTAATAATAGAGTATGTTTCCAGTTTAAAGGTGAAATTTTAATTCAAAATGTATGTCACATACTCAAAATAAAGAAAAGAAATTGAAATGACTTGATGATTTATGAAAATTATTCTTATTTCATTTATTATTTCTAAGGATTAACTAGACAACAATTCAATACATTATGTGGGAAGTATTTCAAAAAGTGAGTGTTTTCATTTCAAAGTTTCATTTTATTTCAAAACACATGTCACATACACATGACTAAAAAAAACACACCCTAATTTTCATTATACTTCATAAAAAATATCAATAATTAATTTGTGATGTGTATGAATTAACTTTAATTTAATTTGATACAAGGTGTTTCTAGTATGATTGAAAGTGCTTGTTTTTTTCTTCAAAGTGACATTTTAGATCAAAAAACACTTCACATACTCAATAATGAGAAAGAATTATCATTATATCATGATACATTATAAAATTTATTCATGATTTAGTTTAGATGTCTACAAATTAATCTTATGTCAATATGACCCATGGTGTCGCTAGATTGAATGAAATTCCGTGTTTTGGATTTAAAAGTGACATTTTATCCAAAAACACATATAACATACTCTAAAATAAGAAAACATCCTTATATTTTATTGATATGTTATTTCATCTATCTATGTTTTATTTTTTATTCATTGAAATTAACTACATGTCTTCCAGACACAACATGTGTTAATTATAACTCAATGTGCATGTTTTAAGTATACAAATTAAATTTAAGCTAACAATATGTGTCAAATAGTAAAATATAGGAAAACATAATCAAACTATATTAATAGTTTATTAAAATTATATTTGATTCATTTTTATTTGTATGGATTAATCTCACATCAATCTGACTCATAATGTAGACAAATTCATTGAAAGAACATGTTTTCATTTTAAAAGTGACATTTTAGTCTAAAAAACATGCTATATACTCAAATATGAGAAAACATAAATGATTGTATTGATAATTTTAGATAATTATATTGATTAATATGTCACATTTAATAATTATCCACATGTAAATCTGACACATTATGTCGATGATATGACTTAAAATTTGTGTTTTCCTTTAAAAGTGACATTTTATTTCAAAATTCACATGACATACTCAAAACAAACAATAAAAACACTAATTTTATTAATAATTTAAGAAATCATATCCTAATATTCATTATTTATTTTTAGTGAGGAACGTCACATCAATCTGATATATAATGGGACTATTATGACTAAAGGGGGGTGTTTTCAATTAGAAGTGTAATTTCTATTCAAAACATGTGTAACATACTGAAAAACAAGAAAACATGATATGATTGTACTGAAACTTTAGGTAATAGATTATTTATTAATTTGGGATGTGTATGAATTAATTTATTTTTAATAAAACACACTCATTGACCGTTATGATTGAAAATGTGCGTTTTCATTTTAATGTGGCATTTTAGTTCAAAACATGTGTCATATACACAAAAATTAAAAGATATGGATGGATAGTCTTCATAATTTATGAAAATTTTCCAGGATTCAATATTTGTGTTTAGTAATCAACCAAATATCAATATGATCAATAGAGTAGTCTATATAACTCAAAGCCCATGGTTTCAATATAAAATAAATAGTTTAGATCACAACATGCATCACCTCATAAAAACCATGAAAATAAATTCAGATTGTCATGATTCTTTAGAAAAATTATTTTTTCTTCATTTTTGATGTTTAATAATTAACGATACATCAATATAATATAGTGTGTTGTGATATTTACTAAAAGTGCACATCTTTAGTTTTAAAGCAAAAAAGTTGAATAAAACATGCGTAACATACTCACAACTAATAAAATGTGCTCTGATTGTATTTATACATTATAAAAAAAATCCTTGATTCATATTTAATGTGTAGGAATTGAAATCAAGTTTATCAAACACACAGTTTTTCCTACATGATGAAATGTGCATGTTTTCCTTAAAATATGACATTTTAGTTCAAAATGTGCATCACATAGTCAAAACTGATCCAACACACATAGATTGTTTTAATATTTTAGGACAAAGATTTATAAATAATTTGTGACATTTATAAATAAACCGCTTGTTAATATGAAACATTGTGTGTCTTGAACAACTAAAAGTGTATTTCTCATTTCAAAGTGATATTTTAGGTCAAAACACATGTCACATACTCAAAAAATAATACAATGCACTCATATTTAATTGATACTTTATAAAAACAATACATAATTTATTTATTATATTTAAGAATAAATTTTACATTAATTAGACAAATGGTGTGTTAATTATGACTTCAGGTTCATGTTTTTAATATAAAATTAATGTTCTAGCTCACAGTGTGTCACAGAGTCAAAACCTAGAAAAAACACTCAAATTTCTAAGATACTATAGATTAATAGCTAATTAATCATTTGTGACTTGTATAAAGTAACCATGTTTCATTCCAGGTAAAAATTTTCAATGATTATATAACATTTCAACTATAATTTTCTTTTATATTTTTATGAACTATTACTAAAATAAAATTGATTTTTATTATAGGAACACAATTGTTTTTTATGAGGTTAGGTTGATTATTAGTGAATGCCTCCTTGGAGTGTTTTAATTTTTATTGGTTTGTTATTGAATTTTACTTCAATGTAATTATACTATTATAATATTATTTAATAATATTTGTATGGAAATGATGTTGTGAAGAAAAATTATGTTTTTAGTGGTTAATGTTATGTTTATACTAAAATCTAAATTGTTTTTAATTTTTTTATATCATATTTTTGATTTATATTTATATAAATGGTAGCATTATATGTTATAATGTACTGGTCTTTATCAACACCAAGTGTATCACTGATAAATAATCCTTTAACAATGCCAAAAAACACAGATAAATGTGAAATTTATAAGTTTTTGAAAACAAAATGATAAAATACCCCTTGAAGAATATGTTATTTAGCCTTATATAAAATAGACTCACAAGCATAATAAAAATATATTCTATATGAAGATAAAATATGCAATTTTATAAAAACATTAAGCTAAATTCCACCCATGTTTTTCTATCCATCATGACCAAACAACTATCATTAGTGATTATTTTCACATCTCTTGAAGAAAATTATCCAATATCTCAATTGGGATAAGTTTGGAGTTAACTGATGGAGACACATGCACAATAAATTATACATTCTCTTTCTCCACATGTCAGTGCAATTTTTCTGGAAGGTCACCATTATATAAATTCTTGTGCATACAATTAAAATAATTGATAGTCTAGATCCAATTCCTTATTTTTCATACTCACATTATATAAGAAATTGGCTGCATTATCCATGTGGTTGATATTTTCACACGACCTAAAACTCTAAGTACAAATTTCACTCAATTTTATACATGAATTCCATGTTAATATACTTCTCTCAGTCCGTCTTCCCCACACCCATGTCTAGAAAATGTTTTGAATGGATTTTTTTGATGAAAGCAGTTGCATAAATGTGTTTAGGTTAGATTTTTTTGACAATGGGATACAATGGAATTGAATTTTCTTTGGAAAATATATTAGAGTCTTTCATGCATTCATATAAATGTTTTTAATTATTTTATGTAAGAAACTCATTCATTGTAAATAAATTACTTCATTTTTTAATATTATTTATTTATTTTTATATATATAGAATTATAAATATTTATTTATAAAATAGAATTAAAAATAATTAAAAAAATATTTTTATAATAATTTATTTTAAAAAATAATTATAATTTTTTAGTAATATTACTAAAAATCCCACCCATTATGCGGTTAGGGAAGCCCCGACATTGTGGATGGCGAGTAATAAGGAGATATGGATAGTGGTGCTGGTGTGATGAATGGATGATGTAGTCTTTGTGATTGTTGACCGTCAAGGATATATGGTATTTTTGACCACCAATTTCTTATGGAGTGTTATATAGAAAGAATCTACAATAAAAATGAAGGGATATGAACTATAAGATGATGAGAAGGTGTGAACTAATCAGAGGAAGGGCCTTTGGGATAACCTTGGTGTTGTCAATGGATGATGACTTCCACCATGGTGGGTTGTCCTTACAGAGGTTTGTCGACTTATCTTAATGAAGATGATGGTGTGTAGTGGATCCTTAGAGATGACCTTGGTGTGAATAGTGGTTGAAGATTGTGAAAAAGGGATGTTGGTAGTCTATGGTGCATATGATGACCTCGAGGTGCAACTTATCAGCAGAATAAGGGCACAATTAGCTGATGTTAATGAGTGGGATTATTTATGTGAGATTCACAAAAATCATCACTCATGGTCCCAGAAACATTTACTCATGGTCCATGAAATGAAGGACATCGGGTTAGGTCAAATAGGGGTTTACAAACAAACACACACACACATAAATAAAGTGTCAAGGAGGATAAGTTATCCCTTGGGAGGAGGTGGGTATGACCTATACTCCAAAATATGGGTGTTGCGTGTGAGTGTTTTGTTTAAATTGTTCCCCAAATTCCTAATATATATAATAAGTAGTAAATAAATAAAAATATTACATAAAAAATTAATTAATAATAAAAATTAATAAAAAAATGCTAGGGTAGAGCTAAAAGGCCATATCACATTTATTATAATAAAGTAGAAAATTAAAAAAGTAAAGTGGATATAGTATATTGTCTTGGATATTATTTTCAATGTATAAATCATATTCAAAATCAAAATATACAATGGTAAGTTAAGATTTGTATAAGTTTGGAGGTGTTTTTAATAGATATGGAGGTGTTTGGAAATGATTTGGTGGAAATATAGAATTTAGATTTAAATCTATAAAAATCTATAAGTATAGATTTCATGTAATATGATTCATATATAAGGGGATTTGGCACCACATATGCGAATTTACCAAATGAGATCCATTTCCAAACTCAAAGTTGTGGGATTCAGCAACCCAAATATGGGTAATCATATCCTTAGATACTTAAAAACAAATTCTGAAAAATTACAAAATAATTATCAGGATGAAAAAAATAATTCTCACAATTATAAAGATGATTTGTTTGAATTATAACAACAAAAAATTATAGTTTTGATTAATAAAAATGAAGAAGAATGTTGAAAACATGAATAAGGAGTTATTTTAAAGGAATAAATAGAAGTCATATCGTAACATCCTATACATTATTTTGAAAATGATTCGACACTACATCCATCCTAGAGAAGAATTTTAATTTAATAATTAAAAGCAAGAAAAAAATAAGAGGTTTAGAAACAGTTATATGAAGTTACTTTTTTGAATTTTAAATTAAAATTAAAATTCAAAAGTATATTTTATTTATGTTGGTGTACAATAGAATACTATATCATTCTTTAAAAATGATAAGGAAGAGGACAAAAATGTCATTAGTTTCAACCAAGATAATTTCTTAAGAGAAATAAATTGAATGGTTTATTATGAAAATAAAACAGAGATAAATAAAAACCTATGATATTATAGGTTGAATTAGAATAAGAAACAGCACTATAACAAATTTAAAGGAAATCCAATTAAGTTTGAGGCATTCGAATTGTTGAAAAAACAAATAATTAATCATTTTAACAGTGTGTCAAGCACTCAAACAAAATTGAGATGTATATCACAAGTATAGGTATGTTACCTGGTCATTTTACCAACATGTTGATACTACTTGGTTGTATGGTCCTGGTGAAATTTGGTTGATGATAATGATTAGCATTTGAATTTGAAAGTTGAACCTTATAAATTTTCGGTTCCCTTTTGTGTGTGTGATTATATGTATTGACAATGAGTAGACTAATCATATTAATAGGTAGTAGAGGTTTTCTATAGAGAAAACATAAAAAATAAATCTTAATCACTGATTTACCCCCTCTTAATGATTTCATTGATCTTGTGGGTCTTTTAAAAAGTTTAAGGTCATACTGTGGGAAAAAGTATCTTATCTTGTTCTGGTTCATATAAACCAAAAATATATCTTTTAAAAGGTAATTATAGCCACACCTCAGGAAATGTTCCACTACAACCTACTCCAGGCCATGTGTTGGGTAATTACACTCATGCATGATCAGCTTCCTAGACCAATATGTGACCATATGTACTTCTTGCATCAAAATAGCCCCTATACTGACTCATGATGCATTATAGTATATGGTATAATTCCTAACCTGGTCAGGTAAGGTTAATATTAGTTTTATAGTCAATATTTCTTTTAACTCCTAAATGGAACTCTCATAAGTTCCAATCTAAATACACGTCACCAATTCTTAGTCTGGACCCTCATTTGTGCTCTTAAGAGGGATAAATTGTTAATGAATCATCGATAATAACCAATTAAACCCAAAAAGTAGTGGATCTCAAAAATTTTGTTTGACTACAAATGAAACCAACTACTGTAACCTTTTTTTGGGAATATTGATACTCCAACATCAGAAATTTCATGACCCAAGAGTTGTAATTGGTCAATCAAAACGATCCATTTAGGGTGATGGTCATATAGCTAATGCTTCATAAGTGTGCTCAGACTGATTACCAAATGTATCACTTAATCATCCCTTAAACTAGAGTAAACAAGTATATGATAAACAAAAATTACAATAATGTTTTTAAAAATGGATGGAAGACATGATTCATAATATCTTTAAACATCCCCAATTAGTTTTTCAAACTAATAAACATTACCAAGAACTCATGTAGGACATAACTTCTCCTAAATTTAATGTGATTTATATTATATGGTGTCAACCTCGACTAGGGATAACCTAATCTCAAATAAATATTATATAACACCCTGTCTCTACTAATATATTATAATAAATCATTTATAATATGAAGTGGATAATGGTTATTGACCATCACTTGGTTACATTTTTGATAGTCCACATATAACCTCTGTGATTCCTCAACATTATTGGTCAACATGACTGGAGGACCCCAAGGATATGAACTTTACGGTATAAAACCATTTCCTAATAAGTCCTCTTACTCAGATTTTAGGTCCTAAAGCTCTGATGTAGCCATTTGATAAGGTGGAATGGAAATAGGATCTACACTAGGTATGATCTCAATAGATAACTTAACCTTTCTATAATATATAAATACTAAGGAATAATTAAGAAATTTATTATATAACTAATCAAAAATGGGATGGAAAATATCATAATATGTCACCTCATTATATTATACTTGTCTAATAACCAAAGTTGTAATCTCTCCCAGCTCGTGATGGTCTGGTCCCGCACAACTAGCATTTACTTCCCACTCTCTATCATAGACATAACTATAAAACTCAAGAGGTGAAAATTATAATTGATGATGGTAAAAGTAGATATGGGGTTAATATAGTAATAACCATTCCATCCCAATGGTTAGATTAAATTTGGTCATCTCTAACAAAATGAGATTTCATAGGAATTTTTAGCCCCCAACCATTATGTAGTATTTCCAACATGAAAAATTCCCTCAGATCATACCTCTAGAGTCATGTTAATCGATATAAATCCATATAAATACTATTTAAAAATGACAAATATACCCCAAAACTAATAAAAATTATTGAATATGGTACTCTAATATCCAATATGGTAGTTTCTATAGTATATCCCACTAAAATAATACCATAGATAATACATGTTCCACCATCATGGATAGTGGGGGTAAGATAAAAAACATGCAATTAGCCTATGACTTGACCTTAGGTGTCTTCTTGGGATCATTGTGAAGCACCACTCTACTAGAGATATTTCCACTGAACTTGTTTGTAATGACCTACACCCAGATCCAAATATCTAGTGGAGATCCTACTTCTAACTTGTAGAATCATCGCAGATCTATATATATTGCCCTCTAAAAATCTTATTTCATTGAATAACTGCATGAAACCTTATAAAACTACTATATTTTTCCCATAAAATAACATTATTGTCACTCAATAGGTGGTAGGTCACACTAGGTATGAATATGACCAATACTACCACACCAATATCATTAAACATAACTATCTCATAGTGGTAGAAGATATGATCAATCATCCTAGATATTATACATGATATTTATTTGATGTAAAACATAAAAATAACACTTCCTACAACTTGAAGACTTTATACACGTCCTCTCGTCATACTCTACCTTCTCTAATCCTCTACATTTTTTTAGCTTAATCTTATTAATAAATTCATGTTTCATAATCTATTAAAAATATAGAAGGTGGAATATATTCAATTGAACTCATATATCATACCTCAACCCATTCTCAAAATTTCATACCATAGAAATCACATCGGCAACCTGTATTAAGGAAATATGTTAAAGGTTTAGGAAGTGATCATCATTTTCTATCACTAAAATTCCTTATTTTTTGAGGTTCATAAACTCATTATCCCTGATTATCTTGGTTGAGACCAAGATGTTTCAAGGCACTGTTATGTTAAGAAGATGTTTGTCGAAAAAAATAAGGTTTTCAGAAGTATTTTATTATTTTCATAATAAAATAACTTAACAATGTTTGATCCTTCCTTATAAAGTCTATAGATAAAATTTTCCAAAAATTAATAAATGAGGTTAATATATTGAGTACAATAGACAGATTTTAATAAAATGATGTGATTAAATGAAGTGTGGAACTAAATGTTTATTATGTTTTTTCATCGTTTTATGTGATATATATTTTCAATAATGTTAAATCAAGAAATTATTTTTTAATAATAAAAGTTCCAAAAATCATTTTTATATGAACATATCAATTACTCTAGGAATGATTCTAGATGAGGTTAGTGGAAGAAAGAATATGGTTAAACTATGATATGTAGACAAAAAAGTGTTATGTATGTTTCAATTGAAGTTTTAACATCTTGAGAGAACTATGGAGTCTATTCAATAAAATACATGAGACTAATTAATAGAGAAAGTTGAATGATTTTTTTTATAATTTTATTAGAAATAAGAATGTCTAAGAAGATCATTAGATAGAGAAGTTTTTATATAACCACTCTATGAATGGAAAGTTAAAGAAGGTATTAGAAAAAATTTTCCATGTGAAGAAAAATGTGAGATGTCTCGAAATGAAGCCACCAGATAGAGGTTTCCAAATGAATTTCATTAGATAGAGGCTTCAAAATTAAGCCATCATAAAATTTGTTCTGGAAATTGGACTTTATAAATATAATTTTCATATAATATTTTATTTTATATAAGTGACCAAAACAATAACCTTATGAAGTTAAGAGATAAATCATTACCAAATATTTTAGTTTTTACAAATAAGTGTTAACCAAAGTTTTTTGGAAATACATTAATTGTGATTTTGTTGAGCTATTTTTTCATGCTTCAATAATCATGAAAAAATATCATTATTCATGATGAGTTTCAAAGATGTTTGATGAGGACATTCACATAGAGTTTTAAAGAAATATTCTTAGGATGTTTTCTATTAAATCATATTCTTTAGGAATTTTGAATGAAATTAAATATTGAATGTTTTTATGAGGTATATTGATTATTTTATTGGGAAATTTGTATTATAAGTTCAATATATTCCCTCATATTTTGTAGAAACAATAACTATATAAAGGGGAGATAGTGTTCCAAAAAATGTTTTTTGATGTTGTTATCACTTTGAGAATTGATTATGAATTGAGGAGCTAACTATAAATAAAGGAAGATTGTTTTTTCATAGAATTTGAAAAATATATGTTATATATAAAAGAATTGGATAAAGAAAATCTAAAAGACAACATTAGTCTAATCATGGTGTGAGAAGAATATTTTCTATGATAGACATAGCCAACTAAGGGTACCAGATAGAGTATTGGACCTATGATTCTAAAAAAACTGCAATTGGATGTAGAGGAATCCAGATAGAGAGGTTCAGATAGATAATTTTAAAAAGAAGATCTTTCTTTCTAGTTTTCAAGAATGTAAAGAGGAAGAAATAAATTTACAGAAATAAATTTTGATGAAATTTAAAGAAATTAAGTGACAAAGTAGTGAAGCTTCTTGGTGAAGATTATTATTATTATTTCAAAATTGTTATATCTTATTATCTATACAAGAATCACATGAAACATTAAAAAAAATATAGTAATATACAAGTTATTGATATCCCCCTATTTCTATAAATCAATAATGTATTTTAGTCTAGTTTATTTTTGGTTTACATATATTTCAAAACCATGTCAAAGACTAGCTACTGTTATTGGGCACTGAACCTTGTAAATACCTATGTTCTTATAAGCATGTTTTCTTATTGTTTTCTCATGGATTAAATTATCACTATCCATTGATGGAGGATGCTTCCAAATTAATATAACCTAATAAGACAATATTGTTGATTTAACCACTCCCCACTCAGTGATCACATAGATCTTAATTGGTCCTTTTTATTGGTATTAGAGCCATGTTCCTTTGTTGAATTTTTTCTAAATCTTGGAGAAAACGAAAGATTACATGGAAATTAAAAAATATATTAATATAAAGTGGATTCTAACCATTGATGGAAAGAACTATCACATTTTGAAGGATAAAAACATACCATATATATTATTTATGGGCTATGAAGTCTTTGAAGCTACAATAGATTGTTTCACACCTTTAGATGAGGGATTTTCCTTAATATTAGAAAATAAGAATATTCTTGAGAATGAGGGGTGATCCAGAAATGATATAATTTACTCGCTTAATAAAATTTAATTTTTTAGGATTAAATGATTTGGAACAACTAAATTAATCTTGGATAATTTGAATAATATTTATAAAGGGAATATGAAAATAAATAATGAAAAGTTAGAGATCTAGAGACCAAAGTATGAAGATGTTAAAATTTGAGATGATGAATTTGTTAGTGGATTATTTAGAAGGTTTAATGACATTATACTCACTATAATATGTTTTAGTGATACGTTGGAAGATTTTATATTTTTAAAAGCACTTAAACAATTATTTATAATAAATTTGACACCAAAGTATCATCCTTAAAATATTAATATCTAAAAAATATTTCTATTCAAGATTTTCATGGTATTCTCAACATATATGAAATGAGAAGAGAAAAATATATCCAGAGTAAAGAAAAGTATGACCACTAAATTTATTTCAAGGATAATAAGCATGGAAATTCCATAAATATTACCAAGGAAGAAGTCAATGACTTTGATAATAAATTTAAGGTATGTAAAAAATCTAATGATTTCATGTATTTAAAAAAATTAAAATAGGGACATAGAAGTATAAAGTAATGTAACCATTTATATTATTTTTCTATGGATCTATTGGAAATTTTTCTATAAATTATACAAGGTTAAACAATGAAAATGAAAATAATGAAGAAACTATAAATTCAAGTATATATATGAAGAATAAGATAGAAAAATTAAATTCCTTTTGAAAATAAAATAATAAGAAGTTCTGTAAATATAAAAAGACTTTTTTTCCAAATGAGTGTAAAGTGATGACAGTGAAGTGGAAGCTAAAAACACTATTGATAATGATACTGTGAAATTTCTTATTTTATATGTAAATAGTGAAAAATTTACCAATTATAAAAGAAATATATGTTAAGAATAATAGGAGGATAATTAATGGTAGTTTATGCTTAAAATATAATTGATATAATGTATCTCAAATACTGTTAATGTTAAAAATGGTAATAAGAGGTTGAATAATTGAGATATATTATAAAAAATATGGATTTTGTTATTGAAGAAAAATCAAGGTTGTTAAAATAAATTGATTATTTGAAGAAGTTACTTGGGGATGAGAAAAAACTCAATATGAAGAATAAATAAATGGAAAGTCATACGGATAATTATTTTCATCATATTAAATAGAAAAAATTTGAAGATGAAAAAGGTATAAAAAACTTCAAAAACAATGTTTTAGAATTTGGTGAATGTTATAAGAAATGTAAAGCTTATAAATATCAATAATTATCATACATAGAGGATAAAAATAAGGTTCAAATTTTTTTCGAGAAAGAGTAAATTAATGAATAAGATATATGTTGAAAATCTAGAAAAGTAAAAAATTATTAAATTTTTGGGAAATAAATGGGTGAAGAGAAAAATTCAAAAATTGTATAATTTTATTAAGTCTAACAAACTTGTGAAATTTTTATAAATGTAATTATAATAAAGATAATAAAAAAGTGGTGTATTGTTTTGAAAAACATATAGGTTACAAAGAAAAATGTACCGTTTATACATATTTTTGGTACAATAGAGGCTTTCGGTATTCCAAAAAATTCTTATTCAATTATTAACACTAGAATAAACCCATGATATGTTGGTGGAAAAGTTTTATGGTGAGTTAACCTACTCAAATAAGTCAACTAGAAAAATATACATTGAAAACTAAAAATATATTTTAACCTCCAGAAACTATTTTTGAAAGATGAGATCATCCCAAAAATCTTGCTAATAGATGTCTTGTTATGCTATCATCTAAAGAAATTATATAAATAAAATCTTAAAATCCTCCTGTGAATAAATAAAAAAGGTAAAGAAAAAGATTCTTTTATTGAAAATGTTAATAGAGATATAAAATGACAAAAACCCTTCATATTAAATAATGGGTGTTCTCAACATATGAACATATATTCGAAGTTGTTAAAAAACATGAAAGGAAATAATGAAGGAATAATGAATTTGAGAAATGTTGAGTCTCTCATAATCAAAGGCATTAGATCTGCTATAACTGGAAAAAAATCATATCCCAAAGTTATTTGTTTTTTGAGGGTCTGAAACAAAAAATATTGAGAATTTCACATTTTTTTTGGTGGAAATAAATTTGTTTTCAAATGAGATTCACTTTTTGTTGAATGTATTAAATTTGGGAATGTTTTAAATCGAGGAAAATGAACATAGGGAAACTTGTTCCTTGATAAAGACACAAAATGATCATGTTATCTATGAATGATAAAATAAGATAAGTTATGGAATATGAGGATAAGTCATATGTGATAGAGGAATATGATAAATTAAAAAAAGATAGAATGAATTTATGATATTCTTGATAAAAAAATATGAATAAATTGGTTTTGTCTGATATCTTAAAAACAACGATTATAAATTCATCACATAAGAGAGTTGATTTTCATTCAACTCATCCCTTGGGGCTTAGTCATTATAAATTATGTGGGCCCATGAAGAAGTAATCAATAATGGGTGATAAGTAATTCATTTTTTTGTTTAATATTTTACTGACATTACATGAATTATTTTTACGAATCATAAATCAATGGATCATATAATTATTAAGAGTTTTGGGATAAGTGTTGAAAAGTAATATGGATATTATAAGAATAAATTTGAACTAATAATGGTACTGGGTACTGAAATGGGTAGTTTAGAGATAATATTTAACGGAATTGAATTCTCCATGAACATAGTGCACCAATAAAAACTTTCAAGAATGGTGTTACTGAAAGAATTTATAGAATATGTTTTGAGATGGCTTAAACTATATTGACTGAACAAGATAATTCTCAATTTCTTTAGAGGAATGCTGTTGGAGAAATTGTTATCATTTAGAATAGTTTTTTTATAGTTAAAAATATAATATTACTCTATATGATATGTAATTCAAATAATCCCCAATTTTGGAATACCTAAGATTGTTTTATAATCCCTACATTATCAAAGTCAAAGGTTAGAATCTTGGGAATTTTAATAGAGGTGGTGTTAAAGGAATTTTCTTTTTCTTCCCACCTAACGGTAAATTATACACAATTTAAAATAAGGAAATTTAAAATATTATAGATTCTATATATTTAAAAGTGATGGATCACTTCGATAAAAATACATAATAACTAGTTAAAAATATAAGAGAATGTGAAGATGAAGTTGTTACTTTTAAGAAACATAACAAGGTTTCTGAAGGAAGTGACCATGTAGAAACAATACATGATAAAAATGTTATTTTAATAATTTCAAGTTACAAGGGAAAATTGAATTCGTCTCACCCATGGTTGAGTAGGAAAATTAAGGTCTGAAAAATCATTATGGATCAAGGATAGTAGGTTTAAACCATAAGAAAATCAAGGATAGTTTCAAACTCCTCTTTTTATTTATAGGTTTAGACACATTATATTTAATAATCATTAGATAATAAAGATTTGATTGATTCCATGGAAGAATAATTGAATTAGATTGAGAATAATGAGATGTGGGAACTTGTAAATGACCACAATATAAGAATATATTGCTATGAAATGGGTTTTTTGAAATAATTTTAATAAAAAATGTGAAGTGATAAGAAAAAAATTCATGGTTTATTTTTTAAGGATACTCAAAGGTTTAAGGTATTGATTTTATGTGACCCTGTATAGAATAAAAATACAATAAACTATCAGAATAGTTCTTACTATTACCGCAAAATGAATATATAAGATATTTTACATGGTTTCTTTGTCATGTTTTATTAAGAGAGAGCTAGATGAAGAATCTTAAATTAAGAATCCTTGTGGATTAATTATTGTTCAATATGAAATCTATGATTTCCATATGAAGAAGGTTTTTTATATATTTTAAGAAAATCCCTAAGAGAATGGAATTTTAAACAAGATAGTTTTTTTGAAGATGTTTAATTTAAAAAAAGGAAGAGTTGACAACAACCTTTATATAAAAGAAAATAAAGAGGGTTCCCCCACTCTAATAATTTATGTTGATAAAATAATGTTGGATGGTAATGATGAATAAATGTGGGAAAATTTATTGATGAGATGTAGAAATTATTTAAGAGATTTATTCTGAGATAAATGATACACTTTCTCAACTTACAAATATCTTAAAAGAATAATTACATTTTTTACTTCAAAAGAGAGTTATGCTAAGGAAATACTATATAAATTTGGAATAAAAAACTCAAAACTATTTTACACACCAATTTTAGTGTGAATGAATTTATAAAAAAGATGGGAATGGACATGATGTTGATATGAGACAATATTGAAAGTAAATTAGAATCCTTTAATATCTAACTACTTTTTATCTAGACCTTTTGTATTATATTACAACTTGTTACAGGTATCAATGTGATCTAAAGGAGTCACATATTATAACATGTAAAATAATTATCGGATATATAAAATGTATAGTGGATTTGGGTAGAAATATTAAAAAATAGTGAAGTGTGTTCTATTTGGTTACACTGAAGAAAATTTTGTCAGTTGTGTCAAAGACAGTGGATCCACATATGGAAGAATAGTAATTTTATCACAAATATGTGTATGTTGGAATATAAAGAAAAAAATTTCAATGACACTCATCACTACTTAAACTGAGTATGTGGTTGTCACTCAAGCTATGCCACAGTTAATATTGATAAAGCCACATTTGAAAAAATTTATGCTGGATGTGAATCTACCCATTCTGTTGGGTTATGATAATAAAATTTCTATAAATATCACTAATAATCCTATGAAACATTCTAGATATATGAAAAATGAGTTAAAACATCATATTGTCAAATATAATGGGGAAATAAATAAACTCAAGATGAATTTTTTTCCTCCAATGGAGAAACTAACTAATATCCTCACTAAAAAAATGCTAAAGGAAACATTTTATAAGCCGAGGTTGATTCTAGGTGTATAAATCAATCTATTCAAGACTAAGTTATATGATTTTCAATCCACACCCTCAACTTGTATTTGGATAATATTTTCAATAGAGGATTTAATAAGTATCATAAATCTATCCATAGGTATGTGAATTACCTCATAAGGGAGAGAATATTTTTGGATGGAGTGGTTAAATTGGGTAAGATATAATTTCAGATAGTGTGAACTAGTTTAACAATGTTTTGAATTGGTTGAATGAAATATTTTATACAAGATTATATTATGAAGATATATGAATGAAATAAGCTGTAAATTTTTCTTATGAATATGTGGGAATGAATGAAGTTGGACAAGTTCATTTATCAAAACTCTTTGAAGAACAAGGTATTGTTGTACAATGATTATTGTTTCCTATATAGAGTTTATTCATGTCGTCTTAGAAATGTTGGATAGTAATTAATTAAACAATATTCAAATTAAAAATGATTTATGTTCATCGGTTGAAAAAAATTCAAAGGGTGATACTCTTGAGACCAGGATGTTCTGGGGATTTATTATGTTAATAAGAATCTGGTTGAGAATAAAGAAGGATTGAATAAGTATTTGATTTTTTTTATACATAGATCAATTGAAAATTCTTGAGACTACCATATAAATTATCTAGATAGAATATTTTGGATAGTGATGAACTAGTTGAATTGACTATGATCAATATATCGAGTCTAACACAAATATTCCTGTGGACGAAAGTGATTAGATGGAGTGTGGAACTAGATGTATTTTGATTAATTTTATAGTTCTATCAGATATTAATATTCAATAAATTAAAATCGAGTGATGATTTACTAAAATTAAAAGTTCCAAAAATCATGATTTTGTAAACATATTCATGATTATAGCCATGATTCTAGGTATGTTTGGTCAGTTTATGAACTTGGTGGAACTATTGTTTGTGGAAAAAGAAATGAATTGGGGAAGTTTTGGTCAATGATAAAATGTATTGAGAGAAGTATAATGTTAGTAATACAAAATTTTTGTTTCTATTAGATATAGAAAGATAAAAAATGATTATAAGATCATTATATTAAATAATTTCTATGAATAGATTTAAAAAAATAAGTTTTCATGGAAGATCTAGATGAATAGATGTTTGAAGAAGGCATCGAGTAAAGGTTTCAAAGAGAAGGAAATCAACAGTGGTATATGAATGAAGTAATCATATAGAGTTTTTCAATTGAATTTCAATATATAGAGGCTTTATAAAAAATCCATAACACCACATCTTCTAGATCGATGCCATCTATAACACTCAAAGATTTCCAAATAAAAACATTATGTTCGATATTGTACAGGAAATGCAATACTAATCTTAAAAGAACAAAGAAATATTATTATATAAATATCGATATTATATATATATAGATGTTTTAATCAAATAAATTATATATATATAAATTATATAGATATTTCTTAGTTATTTTTTTATATTAAATTGGTTGCAAATGAAGATAAAATCATTTTAATGTTGAAGATAAAATTTCAATAAATCTATTTTTATGTGTGCACTGTATTTTTATCTTAATAGATATAACTTATCACTATTTATAAATGATTTCAATGATATAAAAAGATTACATATATTCAATATAATGAATTGAAATTCTTGTACACATGTTTATTTGGGAAGGAATGAGAATAAGGTCATTTTATCCTATAAAATATATTTTCTTTAAAAAATATTTTTATTAAATTTTCAGTTTGGATATTGTAATCATTTTATGCCCCTTTTAGAAAATTAATTTTATAAATGGAAATTAAAATTTTAAATTAACATTTCATAACGATCTTAGATTTAATTATTAATATTTTTCTTAAAATATTTATTTATCAGTGAATAATAGAAAATATTTATTTTTATTGAGAACGGTCAATCAGTTTCAAGAATTTACAAAGTTTAATTTCTTTTTAAAGTCATTTAAAAGAAAAATTATTTTATTTTTATTATTAATAATCCAGTTAAGACCATTCAAATAAATTTTATTCTTGATTTTGGTATATATACTTTTAGTACTTAAGAATTCATTTTTTCTTGAAAAACAATTTTCGTTATATTTTATGGGTTTAATTTTAAAATAAATTATACTAATTTTATGAATTTATTTTGATAAAATTTATTAAATATTTTTATTTTGAAGAATTAATTAAATTTAATATTTTCAATATATTATTTGTTCATTATGAATAGTTTTTATAGTAAATATTTGTCACCACCATACGGGTAAAAGAGGCAATACTTGGTTAAAACTCTAGGGTAAAGCTTAAAATCTCTCTAACACATGTCTTTATCCTATTTTATGAGTGTTTCCTGACCCAATATAATTATAAATTGTTATTTAACTCCTTTTAAAATATTATTTTGAATTTGGGAACCCAACATTAACTTTTATAATGATAAGTTATATTTAAAAAAATAAAAACTTTTTTTGGGTCATTACATTTAATGGAATGGTTAAAATATTGAATTCTATTTTAAATTGATAAAAAATAATAAAAACATTAATTTTTTTATTTAACTAAAAAAATTAACAAAAAACAATTTATTACTTTATTTAAAGGTGAAATGTTTTATTATTATTAAATCTTGTATTTTCCTAAAAACAATTTTTTAGGAATATTTTTATTATATGAAAAGTAATTTGTGTCACTAATAGAAATTGAATATGATAAAATGGATTAATTTTTTTGAATCGTCATTTTTTTTACCATTTAATTTTTGGTTTAATAATTATGTTATATTGGTAATGATTTTAGTTATCATGGTTGAGGTCAAAATGAGTTTACAATTGTTTTTCTAAGATATAAGGCTTAAAATTTATCCAAAACATATTTAAATGTCATTATTTGATTTTATTTTGAAACTAATACATATTATCTTTTAATTTTGGGTTTATGGGTCTCAATGTACTTGATTATGATATATATATATATATATTATTTCATATTTTAATAAATTCCATGTGTTCCCTTTCCCCCACTTATAAAATGACACGACCTCTTCTCTCTTCCTCACACTTTTTGAGAACTCTATATCAGACAAGCGTTGAAAAAGTATCTCCCAAAAATATATTTCCATCTATTAGAGGACCTAATCTAATAAAAATCCAAAACAATATGGATTAAGGTTTAACCAAAAGGTATTATTTGAGAATATGGTATATTTTATAACTGACAGATTTCATATTTATTTATTTTTAACCACCATAAAAACTTCTTTTATCCTGATGAAATAATAAAATCTGTATCATAAATATAAAAATATGTTGTTATGTTGACAATTTAAACTATATCCTTATCCAATTCCATAAAATGGGAAATAGAACCACCGTTCATGTGTATGACAAACTACCACCTCACAAACAGATGTAATTGTTTTTCCATAACTACCTCTCATGCATGGTTATAATTATGGATTTTTTGATATTAATGACATAATTATCATTCTATAATAATAATAAATCATCTATTTCCTTACCAATACATCAGTTTAAAAATGATAGCATCATTAATACACACAAGTGGATTACCACCTCTACGAAGTGATGTGATCAATTTGTCATCACCACATCAGATGGATGTTATATATAGGTGTATATGACGAGTAAATATGATATTTATGATAAAATAATAAATATATGAAAATTTTAATTATTCTAATCACTTTACCATATGTTCATTGAAAAAATAGAAGCATTTATCATGAATACGTATGACCTACTGTGTCCATGATTATTATATGTCACGACCCGCCTTCACCAAAAGGAGGGAAGGGTCAGCAGATTGCCAGGACCTTCCTTCTTTAAGTTGAAGTAGAGATAATGACCCCCAAGACTCGCCTTCAATAGGTCCTGGAGTGGAGACTAGCACTAAGGGTATAGAAATTTCTCACAAATGGAAGGCATCACCCCGTTTTGTTTTATAAGATCTAGAGATGATACGATGAAACTCATCAACACCCAGGAAAAAGAAATGTAAGGCCAAACAAAATAAACCATTCCCGCTTGAATGTTCCAAAAGTAAAGCCACAAAGTACAATAGGTGAGTACAAAGGTTAGTACCAAAGAGGAAAAGAAAAATAACAACTGCAACTGCTCCAAAGGTCCGAGCTAGTAAGGTCCTGCGTGATCCGCGAAGTCCTCCTGGAAACCTAAAAGCACTTTTATATACATAGGGTGAGCACACAAGTACGCTCAGTAGGGAAAAACAAAGACTCTCGTGCACAAGTGGGGGAACGTACTAAAGTCCTGTGAGAAAAGAGTAAACCAAACACCTATCAAGGTATACTATCCACCCCAATCCTCACCAAGGCACACTCGCCAAATAACCCAAGTAAAGTAATATATATAATCAGAGCACATTGATGTTTGGGTACCCCATGCCACTTTCCCACTGGTTATTGAGACATCCTACGCATCGGAGCAATCCCGCCATTCTCATCGCAGTCCCACTGCCACACCTTCCCGCACACCCCTTGGCCACAACCACACGCAGTCCCACTGAAGAAATTCCGCCCACACACACCTGGGCCACAACTGTCACACGTAACCACGCCTGCAAACACCTAGGCCAGAACAACCACCACCACGCCCGAAGACACCTAGGCTAGAAAATCCACTGCCACACTCGAAGACACCTGGGCCACATCCCAAAGACACTTGGGAAACCACCTGCCGCACACACCTGGCCAACCACCACACTACCCTGCCCAAAGGTTCATGGGCTAATAATGGACCTCAGGCCATCACAGCCTACACGAAGATACTTGGGCTATCCGGGAAAGGGATCCGAAAAAGAGATAATAACCAGCCACCATGAATAGTGTTGGGAAAAACACCCTCCCCCATGAAATGGGGGTGTTTGGCACTAAGTGCTCAACTTGGGTGGGGCGCGAATAAGAAACAGAAAACTAAAACTATAGATATAGGTAACAAGCACTCACCCAAAGTCTAGGTTTTTCTAACCTGCCCACAGAACACAACACCACTATATCCGAGTCACAAGTCACGAATCTCGCCAACAAAACTCATTTTCCCCATTCTTGTTTCATGTTCAGTAATAATGTTTAAGTTTAAGCACTACTGGGCAACTAGTAAGCATAGGAATAAGTCCAGGAAATTAAAAAGTCAAGCAACAACCATAATGCCCACACCCGGTTCTCAACAATAGAGGATCTCACCCCAATTTGTGATATAAACAAGTAACCATCGGGTGTTAAAACTCACAACCACCGAGTCCATACCAACGGGGGATCCCATTCCCAAATCCACACAACCACCAAGAGTACAAGACAGGGGATCCCATCCCCACCCACATTTCCAGCAATCGGCCTGAAATGAAAACAACCAACTACCACCATCAACACAATTCAGGGTCATGCCGGTATTTTCAGATTTAAAAGACTTAACACACTCCATGATTTCAAATTTTGTGAGTTTTAACTGGGGGGTTATCACAGAAGGAAAGATCCTAGTACCTCAATCTATTTGGCCAGATATATGTGATTATCCAATTACTTTTCACAGCAGGAGTTTACAACCACAACAAGCCATTTAAAACATCTGAAGGGGTTCATCAGTGCACAAACAACGACCACCAACGACCTTGATTTTCAAAAGGCATAATCCAGAACAACTCAACAAGA
This sequence comes from Viscum album, assembly GCA_963277665.1. Taxonomy (NCBI): domain Eukaryota; kingdom Viridiplantae; phylum Streptophyta; class Magnoliopsida; order Santalales; family Viscaceae; genus Viscum; species Viscum album. The sequence goes on from OY728152.1 coordinate 1,400,906,511, forward strand.
TGGTAATAACATAAACAACATCAACGATCACAACCCCCTCTTTCTTTATAGAATTCGTTCATTATCTTTAATTAAGTCTGGTGTATCCAATCATACAGAATCAAAAGCACGCCCACCCCGCATGATACACAAAAGAGAGAGGCAATGGATAAATTCCCTACTTGTTTGATCGACGATCGACGCTCAGGCTGGGCGTGAAACTTTACGGATAACGATGCGGCGCACCTGATGCACCAGAAGCTATTTTTGAAAATCCACGATCGAGGAAAGAGAAACCACGGCAAACCCTTGGTTTATAAGATTCGGGGACAGTTGGGGTTAAGACGCAGAACTGTGTAAGGCGTGGGGGTCGTGGGTTGACCAAGCGGCTCCACTTGTCATTAAAGGGGGTCAGGTGGTTTAAACCATCTCATGAATTGATTAAGTAAAAACTCTTATGTGCATTATGGGTCTTTAAAACATGATTAAACGAGTCAGAATAGGGTTTAAAACCCTATCTGCGCCAAAGGAGCGCTACTGGAAACAACTCGACAAGGTCGGGTGATGCTGATCGGTCTCACCGATCGGTCATGCCGATCGGTCTCACCGATCGATCACACCGATTGGTCTCACCAATCGGTCTCACCGATCCCTCTCACCGATGGGTTGCACCGATCGGTCTCACCGATCGGTCTCACCGAGACGCCACCCCTTTAGGACCTGAATTTTGGCAAAGGGAAGGGCCAAGAGAGTTTGGGTCATCACATCAGATACCTCTCAAACTATTCTCATCCTCGAGAATTTAAACAACCCAGAATGAAAAGGCAGGTCCAAAAAACCACCCGGAAAGATACCTCTCAAGAGTGAACCTCGTTGTTAACTAAGAACATCTTCTTGTCATGAACCAAGCAACATACCATGCCGAACTGCCCATGCATGTGGGTTGGGGAGTCTCCTCCCCCATGTCAAGATAGTATCCACTTTGGGCGGCACTGACTCGCCCGCATGGGTGTAATCGCATCCACCTTAATGCGTCCTGATTAGGGGTCGGGTTCTCTCCTTCCCCATAGCTGAGGCTTTTCACACACAAATAGAGGAAAGAAAACCAGTACATTACATAGCCAAAAGGAAAAACGTTTCACCAAAACAGGTACAACAAGGAACAAAACTCAAAACAACTCTGGGTTTTGGGTACACATCTGTGCTTCCCTCTCCCACGTACTCTCCTCAAGCCCACCATGTCTCCACAACACACGAAAAAAGGGGATGGTTCGCCCGCGAAGCACCTTCTCCTTGCGATCCTCGATCATCACTGGTCTCTCCACAAAGTTCACGTGGTGCAGATACCGACAGAGATGGGACACATGAAAGACATCATGTATCCTTAGTAGCGGCGGTGGTAACGCTAGCTGATAAGACACTTCACCGACCCACCGCAACACTTTGAAGGGTCTGATGAATCTGGGAGAAAGATTACTCCCCTTGCCGAACCTCCGCTACCCACGCCGAGGGGAGAACTTCAAGAACACGTGGTCCCCAACCTCAAACTCCAAGGGCCTCCTCCTGGTATCAGCATACGACTTTTGTTGGTCCAAGGACGCCTTCATCCTTTCCCGTATGAGGTGAACCTTCTCTGTCGTGTTCTCCACCACCTCTGTCCATCGTTCCGGAGCATTGGTCTGGTCAACTTGGTCACGCATCACTTCGCACTCTAGATCTCCCCACTGAGACTCCTCCACTTGCTAAAACAGGGATGACTGCACTGTTATCTGATATAGGCGGCCTCTGCCTCTATCCATATTTGTATCCCGGTGTAAGGCAGCCAACTCCTCCATCGCCTTCCAGGCGTTCTCTGACTCCTGGACCGCATCCTTCTGCGTCCTCCTGCTCAAGGCATCGACCACTACATTTCCCTTGCCCTCAGTATAAGAGATCTCAATGTTGTAATCCTGGAGGAATAGCACCCATCTCCACTGTCGCAAGATTAAGTCCCACAGGGAGAAGATATACCTCATGCTTTTGTGATCCGTGAAGACCACAAAGCGTTCCCCGATGATGTAGTGCCGCGAGAACCATAGCGCTAAAATGACCGCAGAAAGCTCTAGGTTTTGGGTGGCGTAATTACGCTCATGGGAACGCAGCTGCCTGGACCCATAAGAGATCACCCCTTGTCGCTGCATCAGCATACATCCCAGGCCTTGTCCTGAAGTATCACAGAACACCACATAAGCCGCCCCTTATTCTGGTAATCTCAGTACTGGGGCACTGACCAACTTCTCCTTCAGATAGATGAAGGCTGACTGGCACAACTCACTCTATACGAAAGCCTGGTCCTTCTTGGTCAGAGCCGTCAAAGGGGCTGCTACTCGGGAGAAGGTGGGTACAAATCTTCGATAGTAACCTGCCAGCCCGAGGAAACTTCAGACTTCCACCACATTCTTGGGTGCTGGCCAAGAAACAACTGCCTCAACCTTTGATGGGTCGAGCGCTAACCCCAGCTCAGACACTACGTGCCCGAGGAAGTGCACTTATCGTGTCCAGAACTTTCATTTTGACAACTTCCCATAGAACTGGTGCTGCCGGAGGACCTCCAAAACTATCCTCAGGTGCTCTGCCTGGTCCTCTTCTGACCCTGAATAGATCATGATATCGTTGATGAACACAACCACGAACCGATCCAGGTACTCCCAGAAGATGGAGTTCATGAGCCCCATGAACACAGCTGAGGCGTTCGTAACACCGAAGGGAATGAATACGAACTCAAAGTGTCCGTACCTGCACCTGAATGTTGTCTTTGGGATGTCGCTCTCTTTCACCCTCAGCTGGTGGTACCCAAACCGTAGGTCGATATTTGAGAACCATCCTGCCCCTTTCAGCTGGTCGAAAAGATCATCTATTCTCGGAAGAGGGTAGCGATTCTTGATCAGTACCTAATTCAGCCTCCTGTTGTCTATGCACAATATGAGCCCACCATCTGCCTTCTTTGAGAACAGGACTGGAGCGCCCCACGGTGACGCGCTCAGATGAACATAACCCCTCTTCATCAGATCATCAATCTCTATCCGCAACTCTCGTAGCTCTGAAGGTGCCATCCGGTAAGGAGCCATCGAGATTGGACGAGCGTCGGGCTGCAGGTCTATCCCGAACTTGATATCACGTCGAGGGGGTAGAGTCGTCACCTCCTCAAGAAAGATGTCCATAAACTCACGGACGATCTCTGGCACTCCCACCATTTCAGCATCTACTGATTCCACTGTCAGGTCAGTCAACAAGGAGAGGAGAGGTTCGTCTCTCCTGTTTCCCTTCGGACTGCTCCGCTCGCCGGTGAAGGTAACACGTCGGTCGTCCAAGTCCGAGAACACCACCCTTCTTCGAAAACAGTCAATAACGATATACATAGAAAATAGCCAGTCGAAGCCTAGGATGACATCGTATGGCTGAATCTGTAGCAGAAGAAGATCCCTAACCGACTGATGTGGCCCTATCATCAGTCTACATCCCCGAAAAACAAACAACAAGTCGGTCTGACCTCCGACTGGTGTGCTAAACACCAGGGGCACTGGAAGTCTCTCAGCATCTAGGCCCAAGGCACGGGCTAGACTGGGTACAACAAAGGAGTGCGATGCTCCGGTATCGAACAAAGCATGAGCAAGAGTGCTAAACAGACTAATCGTACCTAGAACAACCTTTGAACCTGCTGGAAATGCTGCCTTTGTGGCGTGTAACTGTCCATGCCCATCTCCCCTTCCCCTCGGCTATCGGCCACATCCCCGACCACGCCCTGATCAAGGTCCCTGTGGAGTGCCCTGAGGTCGGCCTCCTCCTCCTACGTCTGCCCTCAGAGGAGTGGGAGCTCTCTGTCCCTTCTGCTGATGCTGGAAAGGTTTGGCTAGAAGCTGCTGCTGGGGCGGGTGTTTGGGATGGCTGCCACTGCTGTACTGCACTCGGTCGGGGCACTGACTCCAGAGATGTCCAGGGATCCCATAGATGAAGCACCGCAGTCCCGAGCCCGAAGGAAAAGGACAAGGTCTGGGGGATCGAAACTGAAACTGCTGCGGCCTTCTCCTTGCGGGTCAGAACCTATAGGGTCCTGACACTGGAGGCCTGGTGCTGATGGCCTTCCCCTTCGATGGTCACAGCTAGATCACCTCTCGTGACACTCCTACTAGAGCATGCATCCTCCCCACCACATCGGCCTTCTTCTGGACCTCCAAGTACGTTGGCAGGGTAAAGGGGGTAACATCATACTGGAGGGAGGGTCAGAGCGCCTCCTCCAAACGTCTTGCCCGAGACTCCTCGTCGGGAAAGTGGTCCGGAGAAAAACATAGGAGGTCCTTGAACTTGAACCCTAGCTCCCTCACGGACATACTCCCCTGCTGGAGGGAGAGTAGTTCCTGCCTCTTTTCTGCCTTCATCACCGAGGAGAGGAATTCCGCCCGGAACTCCCTCTTGAAATCCGCCCAAGCCACCTCAGACTCTCTCCTCTCCCCCAGGTAAAGCATCTACCACCGACGTGCCATTCCCCAAATCTGGCTAACGGCCAGAGGAACCCAGTACTCGGTCGGGGCCCGAATCAGGGCGAATTCTATAACTAGCTCCTCTATCCAACCTTCCGTCTTCATATCGGAGGTGCTGCCCTCATACTTCTCAAGGGCCTATCACTGGAAGGCTCGAAGAATCTTCTGCCACTGGTCATCCTCTTCCTCTCGATCAGCTCTCTGCTGATCGGCCAAAGTAGTCTCTGGGGCCTTGATCGCCTGTACCACACATGGTCGCCTTCCAGGTGCCATAGATGCAAGGTAAATAAGGAATTCCTAAGCCCAAGTAGTGTAGAATATCGTCTTCAAAACTTCTTAAAATTTAATTTATTCTTAATTCCCAAGACATTACAGAAACACAAGAACACAATTCATTATGATGCATGTACCTTTCCTAGGGTCTCTACCATACAATCAGTGTGGTCTCACATGGCCATTCGGTAGGTCCCGAGTCCTTGCATCGGATCACGGGGGGCCCTAAAATCCCATGTCCTAGCCAGTCTTCCCTGGCCTAATTCACGCGCCAAGGTCACCCAACACTGTTGCCTTACTATCCCATGCAATCCTCACTGTGCCTAACTCTAGACTCCATCTTATCTTTCAACCACCACCTCTGATACCATTCTGTCATGACCTGCCATCACCAAAAGGAGGGAGGGGTCAGCAGATTGCCAGGCCCTTCCTTCTTTATGTTGAAGGAGAGATAGTGACCCCCGAAACCTGCCTTCAATAGGTCCCAGAGTGGCGACCAACACCAAGGGAATAGAAATTTCTCACAAATGTAAGGCATTAACCCTTTTTGTTTTATAAGATCAAGAGATGAGATGATGAAACTCAACAACACCCAGGTAAAAGAAAAGTAAAGCCAAAAACAATAAACCATTCCCACATGCATGTTCCAAAAGTAAAGCCACAAGGTACAAATGGTGACTACAAAGGTAAGTAACAATGAGGAAAATAAAAACAACAACTGCAACTGCTCCAAAGGTCCGAGCTAGTAAGGTCCTGTGCGATCCCCAAAGTCCTCCTGGAAACCTGAAAGCAGTTTTATATACGTAGGGTGAGCACAAAAGTACGCTCAGAAGGGAAAACCAAAGACTCTCGTGCACAAGTGGGGGAACGTACTAAAGTCCTGTGAGAAAAGAGTAAACCAAACACCTATCAAGGTAAACTATCTACCCCAAGCCTCACCAAGGAACACTCCCCAAATAACACAAGTCAATTAATATATATAATCCGAGCACATCGATGTTTGGGTACCCCGCACCACTTTCCCACTGGTTATTAAGACATCCTATGCATTGGACCAATCCCGCCATTCTCACTGCAGTCCCACTGCCACACCTTCCTGCACACACCTAGGCCACAACCACACGCAATCCCACTACTGAAATCCTGCCCGAACACACCTGGTCCACAATTGTCACACATAACCACGCCTGCAAACACCTAGGCCAGAACAAAAATCACCACGCCTGAAGACTCCAAGGCTAGAAAACCCACTGCCACGCCCGAAGACACCTGGGCCTCATCCCAAAGACACTTGGGAAACCACCTACCGCACACACCTGGCCAACCTCCACACTACCTCGCCCGAAGGTTCATGGGATAATAATGGACCTCAGGACATCACAACCTGCACGAAGATACTTGGGCTATCCGGGAAAGGGAGAATAAAAGGAGCTAATAACCATCCACCGAGAATAGTGTTGAGAAAAACACCCTCCCCCATGAGATGGGGGTGTTCAACACTAAGTGCTAAACTTGGGTGGGGCGCGAATAAGAAATAGAAAACAACAAGTATAAATATAGGTAACAAGCACTCACCCAATGTCTAGGTTTTTATTACCGGCCTACAGAACACAACACCACTATATCCGAGTCAAAAGTCACGACACTCTCCAACAAAACCCATTTTCCCCATTCTTGTTTCATGTTCAGTAATAATGTTTAATTTTAAGAACTACTGGGCAACTAGTAAGCACATGCATAAGTCCAGGAAATCAAATAGTCAACCAACAACCATAACACCCACACCCTGTTCTCAACAACAGATGATACCACCCCAATTTGTGATATAAACAAGTAATCGCCTAGTCTTAAAACTTACAACCACTGAGTCCATACCAACTGGGGATCCCATCCCCAAATTCACACAACCACCAAGAGTACAAGACAGGGGTTCCCATCCCCACCCACATTTCTAGCAATCGGCCCGAAACGAAAACAACTAACTACCACCATCAACACAAGTCAGGGTCATGCCGGTATTTTCAGATTTAAACGACTTAACACACTCCATGATTTCAAATTTTGTGTGTTTTAACCGGGGGTTATAACAAAAGTAACGATCCTGGTGCCTCAATCTATTTGGTCGGATATACGTGATTAACCAATTAATTTTCACAGTAGGAGTTTACAACCACAACAAGCCATTTAAAACATCATCAGGGGTTCATCAGTGCATAAACAATGACCACCAACGGCCTCAATTTTCAGAAGGCATAAGCCAGCACAACTCAACAAGATGGTCATAACATAAAAAACATCAACGATCACAACCCCCTATTTCTTTACAGAATTCGTTCATTATATTTAATTATGTTTGGTTTATCCAATCCTACAGAATCAAAAGCACGCCCACCCCACATGATACAAAAAAGAGAGAGGAAAAGGAGAAATTCCCTACTTGTTTGATCGACGATCGACGCTTAGGAAAGGCGCGGAACTTTACGGATAACGATGCGGCACGCCCGATGCAGCAAAATCTGTTTGTGAAAATCCATGATCGAGGAAAGAGAAACCATGGCTAACCCTTGGTTTATAAGAGCCGTGGACGGTTGGGGTGAAAACGCGAAACCGTATAAGGCGCGGGGGTCATGGGTTGACCAAGCGGTTCCACTCGTTATTAAAAGGGGTCGAGTGGTTTAAACCGACTCATGAATTGATTAAGTAAAAAATCTTATGCGCATTACGGGTCTTTAAAACATGCTTAAACGAGCTAGAATAGGGTTTAAAACCCTATTTGCGCAAAAGGAGTGCTACTGGAAACAAATCGACAAGGCCGGGTGACGCCGATCAGTCTCACCAATCGGTCGCCTCGATAGGTCGCACCAATCAGTCGCGCCGATCGGTCGCACCCATCGGTCACACCGATCGGTCTCACTGATCGGTCTCATCGATCGGTCTCACTGATCGGTCTCACCGATCGGTCGCGCCGATCGGTCTCACCGAGACGCCACCCCTTTAGGACCCAGATTTTGGCAAAGGGAAGGGCCAAGAGAGTTTGGGTCATCACATTATATCTTTAATTTTATACAACCATATTTCTTGATTTTATTTGAAATTATAAATAATGTAAAATTATTAAAACTAAAAAATTATCATTATTTATGATATGATGGAATATTTAACACTTTGACCATGATTATACAACCAAATTCATTTTCGGATTATGACACAAACATACTCAAAACGTCCAATGTAAACTTAATAAATAAAGTAACTAAATAAAAAAAATTCATAAATTACATTAAAGGTACAATTTAAAAATAATTAACCTGAAAAAGGTTCTTAAGTAAGAAAATGACTAATATAATCTTATTATTCATGAATTTAAAGAACACACGATGCTAGAGGATTTTTATAGTAAGGAATTTTTAGTCTCAATTAACTTTATTTGATACTTAATCAATTTCCACCACATGTTTTTTTATGCGGTGTATAATAATGAATTATGGATTAATTTTATCATTACTAAATGAAAATAAAATCTTATTTCTTGTAATGATTTATTAGTTCAATAATTTTTAATTTATAAGGGACACTTTACTTTGAAAACATTTTTTAAATGTTTTTAAAATTTATTTTCTAAATTATTTTCTTCCATGTCCAGATTAATGAAATTATTTTATGGAATTATTTATAAAGATGTAAATGAATTATAAAGATAATTTTATGTATATTTTTAATTTGTTTAATTGGGTTTCAAAAATACTTTTTATGTATTTTATATACAACATTTTTATAAAATGGAAAAAGAATGTTCAATTTTAACATATATAGAGTCGATGGGTTTCCCAACCACCATATCTGTAATTTGATGTTTTGATTCTTTTATAAGATTCAATGTTTTATTCAAATAAAAAACATAATTCTCTTTTTTTTCTGGGTATTTTAATTTTTAAATATGCGTTTTAAATTAAAGGGACATATAAATATTGATAGATATTTTTTTTATCAGTTCAGATTATATTTTTATGAATTTTATAATGAAATTGAATGATTTTTTTTGTTTACTACATGTTTTATTCCTTGGAAATAATTTAGGATCATTCTTTCCCATTATATCTCTTCAATTAAATGGGTAATGTTTATAGTTCTCTGAATAATTATATTATAATTCAACTATTAGACAATACTATTTGTAAGAGTCATTATAAGAGTGATATGAAAATGGTATCCAAAGTGACCAAAATGAAATATATAAGACTGTTAATGAGTTTTCATGGAAATATTTCGATTTCATAAGGTAAGATATTTTTTTAGAGGAAATATTATTCCCTTTAAGAGTAAAAGGAATGTTTTTTGAAATTTTTTAAGGGTTATCATGTTTTCTGAGAAACCATGTTGATTCTATTTTTTCCATTATGATTTATTATAAACAATTTTATTGAAAAAATTTGGAAGAAAATATGATTCCATGTGTAATTAAATGGTTAATTAAGATCATGGTTGTAATGTTAAAATCAAACTCTCTTTAATGATCTCATGGGTATTAAATAGACTAATGAGTTTTGTTCTTTTATATCCCATACCGAGCTTTCTGTTCTCATCTCATATTTTTAAATTATTTTCAAAGGGTTTGAGGATGAATTGGAATAATGATAAATACTTAAAATAGAAAAATGAAATTTGGGTATAATGGTAAAATGGACACTTAAAGACATGGGTATTTTTATATTAATATTCTTCCTAATTCTCTAAAACTCCAAACATGAATGGTACCTGGGTATATAAATGATAAAAAATTTCCATTTTATGTTGTATATTTTTGATCAGTAGAATTGGATCTTATTCATTGGTGTCAAATATATAAATATAAAGAATATATTCTTATCACTAGATCTAGGAGTTCTTGTTCAAAGTTATTATAGTTGGTTTCAGAAGTATAGTTTAGATAAATTTGGAGATTATGATGTTTTCATTCGAGGAGACCTAAATAGTTATTGATAACATTATGAATTTGTATTTTTTAGATTCATTATAAGTTTTAAGGAATAGATACCCCTTTTAGGATTTATGTGATTGGATTTTAAGATGTTTAATATTATTTTGGATGAAATAAATGGTAATAAAACCCTTTGGTTTTATATGTGTTTCCGTTAAATGGCTATTAGTGGAATAATGATTTTACATTGTATGGAAATATGTTTAATGGTTTTGATAACCTTCAGGGTTAATATATTATTTTATGTTGAAGTAATTATCATTAAATTGTGTGAAAGTGTTATTACATGGTGTGAACATATGATTTATCTTATTGATAACTATGGGAAATAAAAGTGTTTTTAGTGACTCTGACTAATATTATTTTTAAATTTTTTACTATTTTGGGGACGTTATATGAATAGGGTAAATATAAATACTTCTGGATAAGAAGGTGTTTTTTTGAGGAACATGTTGATTTATCTTTTTAAGGCACAAAAGATTTTATTGTGTCATTATTTTGGGAAATTATTAATATATATTTTTGAATATATGACCATGGAATATATATTTTCAGTTTGAAACTTTAAGAGTGATTGATGTTATTTGGAGACAAATGTCAAATTTTTCATGGAATGAGATGTGATTAAATCAGTATAATATTTGGGTTTAAATTTTAATAATTAGTATTTTGAATAATTTTAAGGATAGCTATTTATCAAATGATTTATGTTGGGATTTGAATATTATTTTTGAGGATTTGAGGAATGATACTGTTTTTCTTCGTATAAAGGTTTATTCATATTGTATATTATCTTACCTTGTGAAAATATTTTTTTTGCTAATTTATATACAAACGAGGAATTTGATATTATATTTTTGTGCATATTATGATCTATTATATGTTTATTATTTTTATTATGGAAAATTAATCTCCATTACCCATTATCTAATTAAACATATGATATTGTGGTGAAAATTGATTATAGGATGAAATAGAATTTATGGAATTGAATAAAATCAAGTAAGTATATTTCCTTTGTTATTAGTATAGATGGTAATGGAACTTGTCAACACTACATAAAAAATTTTGAAAGAAAATTTTTATTATATTAAATTAATTTATAATGAATCAATGGTATTTCTTGAAACCTAATTGATATATGGTTTTGTGGATATTGACATTCTCATGATCATTCATTTTCATCTGATCAATGTTCATTATATATATTCATAATTACATAGACACTAATTCCTCTTCCATGTTTAAATTTTTACTTCCCACAAATGATATTATATTTTGAATCCTATTTATGTGTTATTATAGATTAATTTAATATTTCCCATTCTCTATTTCAGAAGGAAGTTATGTTAACTCTTTTTACAAAAGGGGTTTTAAAAAAATGTATTTTAAATTGTTAAAAATGGACTCCTAAGATTAATATAAAATTAAAAGGTAATAATTTTCTAGAGGGGGGAGAATATAACTCGCTGAAATTTCAAAAGATGAACAAAACAATGTTCGACAGTGTAATGGCCCAGACCTCTCCGGTCCATTTCTTTGTAAAAAATGTGATGTGGTCAAACACGACACGTGTTGTAATAATAATTTTTTATAATAATAATTGATAATGGTGGCGTGAAAATATTTGGTGTTAAATAGATAAAATGGTTTTAATTTAATCATTGTAAAATATAAGAAATAAAATCGAATATATTTAATAAAATGATGGGAGGCGCATGGAATAAGTTATAAAGGAATAAATTACATTAAATGAGGCTCATGTAATAAATTATAAAGGAATGAAATGCATGGGGTGCATGGGTGTGACCTTGTACAGGAGGCGTTGTGCGGTTCTCCACAATTAAAGTTGGAATTGTGTTAATAAAAATAAAAGGGTATTATTATATAATAAATTGTTATAATAATAATAACATGAAGAGGCACGTGAATGGGGTTCCCAACCATGCGTGAATATAATGTTATGGGATATATGGAGTAATTATATGAAAATAATGGGCGTCAATAATAATAATAATTATTAATGTTAAAGATGGGGACCCGTTGATGAAATTGAAAGAGGATTTATTACTATTGAATTAAATAATAATGATAAAGGTGACAGAAATATGTGTGTGATTGGTAAATTAAATTAAATGGGTTTAATTTTTGGTTAGTAAATTAAATTATTTGAATTTAATTAAATGGAATGGTTTTAACTTAATAACCATGGTAAACTAATTTAATGGGATTAAATTAGTACATTAATTATGGGTGTCATTATTATTAATTTTATTAAATAATAAAGTTGAAGTGAGAATGCAGTTTGGGGCGTTCCACATGGAGTAAAAGAAATGGGAGGCGCCACTTTTGGTGGTGGGAGAGAATCATGAAAGAAAAAAATAGATTGGAGAGAGAAACAAAAAATAATAATAAGAGAAATCAAATTAAAAGACAAATAAATGAAAAAGGAGGAATTGGTGCTTAATTATAGCGCCCATGAAGACTCCAAAACGTGATTGCTTTTGGAGTTATGAAAAATAAATAAATAATTGATTAATAATAATAATAAAATATTGTTATTATTAATTTTGTTGATAAAACACTTTTTTGTCCGTAACTTCTTCGTGCGACCTCGGTTTCACGAACCGTCTGTTGCAGTGCGACCCTGAATACGAGACGAAAATTATGAGTCAAATATTGGATGCCTTTTCGGGTTTCGTATTGGGTACCCGAAACACTCATGAATTAATAGATTTAATATTGTTATTATTACGGGATATTGTATCCAACGTATCTCCCTCATACGGTATCAGATTGACGATCCGTCAGCGACAGCGTAACCCTGAAATTATAACGGACATTTTAAGACCATTAATGAGCTAATTTTATGACTCATGCCTCAGGTCAACTAAACACCACATATTGATAGAATTATCATTATTATTAAAACGCGTGGAAACCGCGTGACGTGTTGTGTGTTAACCAATCAAAACATGTAACGTATGTACGGTCACATCGTGTATTCATTAATGCACGTTGAATACGGATTTACCTATTCGTTTCCTATATAAGAACGAGGTCATGTTTTATCTTCCATATCGATCGCTTCTTTGTCGCACGACGACGCTCTTGGACAATCGAGAAGTATTCCTCCTCTAACTTCCTTTTCCGAGCTCCAAATTACAATCCGTCAGCGGCCACAGGATCGTAGCGACGAGACGAAGCTTTTAAGCCCGGACTTGTCACATTTACTTCCGGCCTTCCTTCGCCAGCTTCCATCCTAGGAGGCGTTTGTCGGTTTTGGCGAAGGCGGAGGACACCGAAGGACGTCGTCGGAAGCGACGTGATCGGGACCTTTTGAGGTAGGGGTTTACCTTCGTCTCTCTTTTTGGTGCAACATGCGGGGTGGGATATTTTTCTTATGTTCCATGGGATGCAGTTGAACTTTAAATAAAGATAATAACCGGATAAAGAAGGGTTTGGGGTTTTGTGCTGTTTCTATTTCCTTCCATTTTCTTTATCTTCTGATTGTGATTTTGGATTGAAAGGCCTTTGCCTACTAAAAATCAAGGTCGTTGGTGGCCTTTGCGTGCGCAATTGATATCTGTATTGTTTGTGGTTGGTTTTGTTAAAACATGGAAAATGGATAAGCACGTAAAGACTGGCTGATTAAATGAGAATGAAAACCTTGTGTGATCACCCCGGTTGAACAAAATTGGAATAATGAACATGTTGGTGGTTTGGTTGTTTTGTGGGAAATGTTTTTTTAAACGATGGGGTTGAAATGGGAAGTGGTTGGTTGTGGAAAATTCCTTTATTTATGAAAAGTGTTTTGATTATGACAAGTGTTTTGAAGTAAAAGGTGTTTTCAAATGTGGAAATGTTTTGTGTGTGGAAAGGGTTTTATGTGTGGAACTTTGAAATAAATGAATGATGGAATGTTGTATGGTTGTGATAATATTTTGTAAATGAAATGGCATGTGGTTGCTTGCGTTTTACCTAACCTTGGTTGTGGATGGCAGGGATATGTTTGTGAAAGGTTTTTTCTGGATGATAGTTGCCCAGTAGTAATAATTTGTTAAACCTTTGCATGAAACATGAAAACCTAAATGGGTTTGGGGATGATTGTTTGGTTGTTGATGCATGCTTCGTGGTAGCAGTGCCGAGGAACATGCTCAGTTCCTCTTTTTAAGAAGCCATAGGTTGGGCTATGTGTTTGGTATATGTATATATATAATTGTATCTTTGTGTTTTGTTGCACCACATCCATGTCAAGCACCTAGTGCCGAACACTCCCATTTTATGGGAGAGGGTGTTCCCCCTTAGTTACTAGCTCCTTCCTGCTCCTTCTTCCATAGGCTATGATGGCTTGAGGTGACCTTACACCCAAGACTCTTTGGGTAGGTCTCGGAGGCTGTGATGGCTTGAGGAGACCTTTAGCCCAAGACTGTTCGGGTAGGCTTACCATTCCCAAGAACCTTCGGGATGAGGCCCAGGTGTCTGCGGGCGGGTTAGTGGTTGTGGACCAGGTGTATGCAGGCGAGATGCATGGTTGTGAGGCCCAGGTGTGTGTGGCTGGGATGCGTGGTTTGGCCCATGTGTGTGCGGGCGGGAAGAGTGTGGTAGCGTCAGGACGTTTTCCCTTAGGAAGAGAAGCATCTAATTAAGTGGGAAATGGTGTAGGGTACCCAATACTTTTGTTCTATATATATACTAAACTTGTTTGTGTTACTTGGTGAGTGTGACCAGTGAGGCTGGGTGGATAGTTTTTCCTTGTTAGTTTCTGGTTCTTCTGTTTTCTCACGGGACCTTAGGGTGTCTCCCCACTTGTGCATGAGAGCTTTAGGTTTCCCTACTGAGTATACTTGTATGCTCACCCTACGTTTAATTTCAGGTTTCCAGGAGGACTACCAGGGCCGTGCGGGACCCTACTAGTCGGGCAGTTGGATTTGTTGCAGTTTTTGTTCTCTTGTTTTATTTGTCATTGTACTTTTGAGCTTCCTTGTACTTGTACCTTGTTATAAAAATTGTTTAAACATGCATGTGGGCTTGGTTTGGGTTTATTTATATACACTTGTTCTTTTCCCTTTTTGGTGGTTGACTTGTCCTATTTCCCGATCCAAAATAATAAAAAGGGTAATGCCTCCCATATTTGTGAAAACTCATACCCTTGGTGCTAGTCGCCAACACGGGGCCTACTGGAGGCGGGACTCGGGGGGTCATTATCTCCCTTTCACCATTGCCATCTCAGGAGGGGCATCTTTGATGGAAGGGGGTCGTGACAGAATGGTATCAGAGCTGATGGTTGAGAGATAGGATGAAGTCTGGAGTTAGGCACAATGAGGATTGCATGGGATGGTAGGGCAACAGTGTTCGTTAATCTTGGTGCGTGACATAGGCCAGGGAAGACCGGCTAGGACACGGGATTTTAGGGGCCCCCGTGATCCGATGCAAGGACTCTGAGCCTACTGAACGACCAAGTGAGACTATATTGATTGCAGGGTAGAGACCCTAGGGAAGGTACATGCATCATCATGTTTGTGTTTTACTTGATTTGGGTGTTCTGGGAAAGAAATTGAAATAAAATGACAATTAAAACTTTGAGTTTTTCATTACTACTTGGGCTTAGGAGTTCCCTATTTACCGAACAACTATGGCACCTGGACATCAAGAGAACGGCAGAGGAGTGGGACACAAACAGTTTCATGCAATAGAATTGGAAACCCTAGCAAGGCCAGATATCAATAGAGATGTTTCCGTTTTTACTTAAATGCTCTCATTTATGTTTTTTTTAAATTCAAGATCATCACACTCCTTTGTTGAAACTCATTCTCGCCCATGCTTTGGGCCTGAATCTTTTTTTTTTCATGAATTTATAATGCTAAGTTGTTTCCCTCTTTCCTTTAAATGTGTGTGAAGAGTCATAACATGTGGGGAGAGGAGGACCTAATCCCTAATCAAGACGCATTAATGTGGATGCGATTAAACTCGTGCAAGAGAGTCAGTGCCGCCTAAAGCAGATAATATCTCGACATGGGAGAAGGAATTCCTCAAGCCATGTGTTCGGGAAATTTATTGATGTTTTGTATGGTGTTGAGGGGCAGTGTAAGTTGGAAAATCCTAATATATGGAAGTGGGAAGGCTCAGTCCTTAATCGAGAGGCATTAATGCGGATGCGATTAAACCCGTGCAGGCGAGTCAGTGCCGCCTAAAGCGGATAATATCTCGACATAGGAGAGGGAATTCCTAACTCACATAATTAGGGTTGTCGGTTGTTTCTTGTTATGACAAGAGGCCTGAGAGGTATCTTGAGGGGTGGTTGTTCGGACCTTTCCCCCCTTTTATGGGTTGGTTTTAATTCTCGAGGACGAGAATGTTTTGAGAGGTATCTGGTGTAACGTCCCGGACCTCTCCGGTCCATTTCTTTGTAAAAAATTTGATGTGGTCAAACACGACACGTGTTGTAATAATAATTTTTTTATAATAATAATTGATAATGGTCGCGTGAAAATATTTGGTGTTAATTAGATAAAATGGTTTTAATTTAATCATTGTAAAATATAAGAAATAAAATCGAATATATTTTATAAAATGATGGGAGGCGCATGGAATAAGTTATAAAGGAATAAATTACAATAAATGAGGCTCATGTAATAAATTATAAAGGAATGAAATGCATGGGGTGCATGGGTGTGACCTTGTACATGAGGCGTTGTGCGGTTCTCCACAATTAAAGTTGGAATTGTGTTAATAACATTAAAAGGGTATTATTATATAATAAATTGTTATAATAATAATAACATGAATAGACACGTGAATGGGGTTCCCAACCATGCGTGAATATAATGTTATGGGATATATGGAGTAATTATATGAAAATAATGGGCGTCAATAATAATAATAATTATTAATGTTAATGATGGGGACCCGTTGATGAAATTGAAAGAGGATTTATTACTATTGAATTAAATAATAATGATAAAGGTGACAGAAATATGTGTGTGATTGGTAAATTAAATTAAATGGGTTTAATTTTTGGTTAGTAAATTAAATAATTTGAATTTAATTTAATGGAATGGTTTTAACTTAATAACCATGGTAAACTAATTTAATGGGATTAAATTAGTACATTAATTATGGGTGTTATTATTATTAATTTTATTAAATAATAAATTTGAAGTGAGAATGGAGTTTGGGGCGTTCCACATGGAGTACAAGAAATGGGAGGCACCACTTTTGGTGGTGGGAGAGAATCATGAAAGAAAAAAAATAGATTGGAGAGAGAAACAAAAAATAATAATAAGAGAAATAAAATTAAAAGAAAAATAAATAAAAAAGGAGGAATTGGTGCTTAATTATAGCGCCCATGAAGACTCCAAAACGTGATTGCTTTTGGAGTTATGAAAAATAAATAAATAATTGATTATTATTAATAATAAAATATTGTTATTATTAATTTTGTTGATAAAACACTTTTTTATCCGTAACTTCTTCGTGCGACCTCAGTTTCACGAACCGTCAGTGGCAGTGCGACCCTGACTACGAGACGAAAATTATGAGTCCAATATTGGATGTCTTTTCGGGTTTCGGATTGGGTGCCCGAAACGCTCATGAATTAATAGATTTAATATTGTTATTATTACGGGATCTTGTATCCAACGTATCTCCCTCATACGGTATCGGATTGACGATCCGTCAGCGACAGCGTAACCCTGAAATTATGATGGTCATTTTAAGACCATTAATGAGCTACTTTTATGACTCATGCCTTGGGTCAAAGAAACACCACATATTGATAGAATTATCATTTTTATTAAAACGCGTGGAAACCGCGTGACGTGTTGTGTGTTAACCAATCAAAACATGTAACGTATGTACGGTCACATTGTGTATTCATTAATGCTCGCTGAATACGGATTTACCTATTCGTTGCCTATATAAGAATGAGGTCATGTTTTATCTTCCATATCGATCGCTTCTTTGTCGCACGACGACACTCTTGGACAATCGAGAAGTATTCCTCATCTAACTTCCTTGTCCGAGCTCCGAATTACAGTCCGTCAGCGGCCACAGGATCGTAGCGACGAGACGAAGCTTTTAAGCCTGGACTTGTCACCTTTACTTCCGGCCTTCCTTCTCCAGCTTCCATCCTAGGAGACGTTTGTCGGGTTTGGCGAAGGCGGAGGACACCGAAGGACGTCGTCGGAAGCGATGTGATCAGGACCTTTTGAGGTAGGGGTTTACCTTCGTCTCTCTTTTTGGTGCAACATGCGGGGTGGTATATTTTTCTTTTGTTCCATGGGATGCAGTTGAACTTTAAATAAAGATAATAACCGGATAAAGAAGGGTTTGGGGTTTTGTGCTGTTTCTATTTCCTTCCAGTTTCTTTATCTTCTGATTGTGAATTTGGATTGAAAGGCCTTTGCCTACTGAAAATCAAGGCCGTTGGTGGCCTTTTCATGCACAATTGATATCTGTATTGTTTGTGGTTGGTTTTGTTAAAACATGGAAAATGGATAAGCACGTAAAGACTGGCTGATTAAATGAGAATGAAAACCTTGTGTGATCACCCCGGTTGAACAAAATTGGAATAATGAACATGTTGGTGGTTTGGTTGTTTTGTGGGAAATGTTTTTTTAAACGATGGGGTTGAAATGGGAAGTGGTTGGTTGTGGAAAATGCCTTTATTTATGAAAAGTGTTTTGATTATGAAAAGTGTTTTGAAGTAAAAGGTGTTTTCAAATGCGGAAATGTTTTGTGTGTGGAAAGGGTTTTATGTGTGGAACTTTGAAATAAATTAATGATGGAATGTTGTATGGTTGTGATAATATTTTGTAAATGAAATGGCATGTGGTTGCTTGCGTTTTACCTAACCTTGGTTGTGGATGGCAGGGATATGTTTGTGAAAGGTTTTTTCTGGATGATAGTTGCCCAGTAGTAATAATTTGTTAAAACTTTGCATGAAACATGAAAACCTAAATGGGGTTGGGGGATGATTGTTTGGTTGTTGATGCATGCTTCGTGGTAGCAGTGCCGAGGCACATACTCAGTTCCTCTTTTTAAGAAGCCATAGGTTGGGCTGTGTGTTTGGTACATGTATATATATAATTGTATCTTTGTGTTTTGTCGCACCACACCCATGTCAAGCACCTAGTGCCAAACACTCCCATTTTATGGGAGAGGGTGTTCCCCCTTAGTTACTAGCTCCTTCCTGCTCCTTCTTCCATAGGCTATGATGGCTTGAGGTGACCTTACACCCAAGACTCTTCGGGTAGGTCTCGGAGGCTGTGATGGCTTGAGGAGACCTTTAGCCCAAGACTCTTCGGGAAGGCTTACCGTTCCCAAGAACCTTCGGGATAAGGCCCAGGTGTCTGCGGGGGGGGGGGGGGGGGGGGGTTAGTGGTTGTGGCCCAGGTGTGTGCGGGCGAGATGCGTGGTTGTGAGGCCCAGGTGTGTGCGGGTGGGATGCGTGGTTTGGCCCAGGTTTGTGCTGGCGGGAAGAGTGTGGTAGCGTCAGGACGTTTTCCGTTAGGAAGAGAAGCATCTAATTAAGTGGGAAATGGTGCGGGGTACCCAATACTTTTGTTCTATATATATACTAAACTTGTTTGTGTTACTTGGTGAGTGTGACCAGTGAGGCTGGGTGGATAGTTTTTCCTTGTTAGTTTCTGGTTCTTCTGTTTTCTCACGGGACCTTTGGGTGTCTCCCCACTTCTGCATGAGTGCTTTAGGTTTCCCTACTGAGTATACTTGTATGCTCACCCTAAGTTTACTTTCAGGTTTCCAGGAGGACTACCAAGGCCGTGCGGGACCCTACTAGTCGGGCAGTTGGAGTTGTTGCAGTTGTTGTTCTCTTATTTTCTTTGGCATTGTACTTTTGAGCTTCCTTGTACTTGTACCTTGTTATAAAAATTGTTTAAACATGCATGTGGTCTTGGTTTGGGTTTATTTATATACACTTGTTCTTTTCCCTTTTTGGTGGTTGACTTGTCCTATTTCCCGATCCAAAATAATAAAAAGGGTAATGCCTCCCATATTTGTAAAAACTCATACCCTTGGTGCTAGTCGCCAACCCGGGGCCTACTGGAGGCGGGACTCGGGGGTCATTATCTCCCTTTCACCATTGCCAGCTCAGGAGGGGCATCTTTGATGGAAGGGGGTCGTGATAGACAGTATACAAGACCCGTAATACAAAGGTTAAATAGTTAACAAAATATTATTATTTCAATATGATATATATATATATATATAGATTTTTGAAAATAGAAATTATATATATATATATATACTTTAGATATATATATATATATATATGTTAGATATTTTTAAAAAATATGTTTTTGGAAATGAAGATTAAATCGTTTGAAGGTAGAAGAGATTTTTTCAATAAAACTTTTTTTTGGTGAAATGTATTTTTATCATAATTTATTAAATTAATTACTATTAATAAATGATTCTAATTAAGTTATAAGATTGTAAATATTCAATATAATTTGTTTAAATTATATTTAATATTTTTATTAGGAATTTAATGAGAATAAGGTCATATTATCCTTCAAATAAACATTTTCTTCAAAACATATTTTTATTAATTTTTCTCATGGATATTGTTATTAATTGTTTCTAATTTTATAAACTTTATTTGAAAAATTAAAACTATTTTTTGGGATAAAATGTTAAAAATTATCTCATAGTGGTTTTTTTTATAATTTTATAAAAAAATTAGAGAATACTTAAAAATACTGATTTTCCTTGAAAATTGTCTTTCTCTTTTAATAATCTAAAAGGTTAATTTTATTTTAATATAGTTTTAAAGTTAAATTAGTCAATTTATTTAATTAATAATTCAATTAATGAAATTAAAATCAATTTTATTATTTTATTTTTTTAAAAACATTTTATACTTAAAAATATTTTGTTGGAAAAGCTCATTTCATCACGAACTACTGGTTTAATTTTATACTAAAATTTCAACATCATTGAATTGAATTTGAAAAAATGGATACCATTTTTTAATCATGACAATTATTAAAATATAATATGGTCAAATTAATTAATGGAAATTATGAATTGTAACCACAGTAAATATTTTTCACCATTGTAAGGGTAAAATAGGTAAAACTGGGTTCAAACTATATAGCAAGGATTTAAAATATATCTAATAATTGAATTTATACTATCGTATGAGTGTTTTGAGACCAAATATTTTTTCAAGGAATTATATAATATATTTAAAACATTATTTTGTATTTGGGAACAAAATAGTGACTTATATATGTATTAGTTATATTTTACTCAAATTAAAAACTATTTTTGGGCCTTTTGGACTGAAAATTAGCTTTTTATTTTTCATAAACATTTAAGGGAATAGTGAGAACCTATATAAGTAAAAATAAAAACCATAACCAACCATATAATATATATTAAACATTAAATTATAATTTTTTATATTTATTAAAAAAATTCATGGAAATAAATTTTTTACTTTATGTCAAGGTGAAATGTTTTTACTCTAAAATCAAGAATTTTCTTAAAAATTGTTTTCCCAATGTTTTTGGTTCTTATATTAAATTACATTTATTCCAAAAATATAAATTGAATCTATTAAAATGCATTATATTTTTTAATCATTATTTTAATTTTTTTATATAATTCCCATTTTATTTGTGGTTGTATAATTATGTTATCATGTTAAAAATTATGTTATCATAGTTAATGTTAAAATTAGTTTAAAGAAAATTAACATGGATATAAGGTGTGAAATATTTAAAAAACATGACTAAATATTATATATTGAGTGTATTTAGACCTTATGAAATTTTTTATTCTAATTTGGTGTTCCTTGGTTCCAATTTAAATGATTATAATATATATATTATTTAATGTTTTATGAAATTCAAGATATATACTTTCCACCAATTACAAAATGACACCTCTTATACTCTCTTCCTCATGAATTTTGAGAACTATATTATATATAATACATACAAAAATTCTCTCCCCAAAAAATTACTTCCAAAATCCTATAGTCCTTGTTATCACCAAAAGATCAAAACATGAAGGCTTATGGTCTAAGCCAAAGTTTTTATTTGAGAAGAAGTTATAATTCCAAACCGACATAATTTGAGTTTATTTCTTATTAAAACTCCTAAAAAACTTATTAAATCATTTTAAATTAATAATTTTAGTATTATACATATACCAAGATGTTATTATGTGTTTTCTATAAGCTATATCCATCTCCTCTTCCATCAAATGGGAAATGAAACCATCATTCGTGTGTACAGTCATCTATCACCTCACGAACTAATGTAAATCACATTCCATCACCAAATCCCATGAAATTATATAATTATGGATTTAAAGATATGAATTATATAATTATAATTATTTTAAGCTATTATATCATCTATTTTCTTAACATTACATCCACTAAAAATTGATTTTGTTGTTCGTTCGTACGTGTGGACTACGATCCCCATAAAGTGATGTGATTCGTTTTTCATCACTACGTCACATGGTTCGTATATATATGTTTATATAAAGATATAATATAATATTAATTTATAATAACAATTATACAAATATATAATTATACTTACTTTATTTCTTTACTAATTTTTAAAAAATGGAAACATTGCTCATGTTTATCTACGACCTACTATGTCCATGATCAGAGTAGAATTAATTATTAGTAATCATATTTTCTTTTTGGATTTAAAAGAATAATTAATATATTTAAATTATAATTATTTTATTATTATTATTTTGTATATGATGTTAGAGGGACCTCTTGGATCATGTTCATCCAACCAAAGATCTTTTTAGATTATGGACCAAAGGTTCACAAAACATATAATCCATACTTAACTGATTAAGTAACTAAATATGAAATGGTAATAAATGAAAAAAATGTATAATAATAGTTGAATGAAAATAAAAAATATTCTTATAAAATTAAATAAGTAATATAATTTTTTATTCAATGATTAAGGAATGTATAATTCCAGACGAGTTTTTGGGTATGGGATTTCCAGTCTCAATTCCATTTCTTTGAGACATAATCTATATTCATCAATTTTTTTTATTTTATGTGGTGTGTGATAATACCTTATGGATTTATATTATCAATATTAAAAATACATTCAATGTTATTTATTTTAATGATTTATTGGTTCCAAGTTTATTTTAATACCCATGATTTTATGAGAAGTATTATTTTTAATTTATTTGATGTATTGTGTTGTATGATACCCAAAGATTATATTGCATTATACACAACACCATATTAGCTTGCAGTATATGAAACACTAATCTTGGATCATGTTTCACACAATTTCAAGTTTGTTTGATAGTAGTTATTCTATGCAACATTGAGTGTATATATATATATATTCAATGTATACATGAAATATGGTTGGATTTTGTTATATGAGACAACAAAGAAGTTTTTCACTACACACAACCCTGACATGGCTTGCATTACACGCAATTACGACCTTCCTTGATAGCGTGTGTTGTACACAATACTAGGTTTTACTAAACTACGTTATATTATTATAATATTATTATGAACTAGAAATTATGAATATTATAAACTAAATTTTGAATTTTATAACATTATTTTTCATCTTACACATTTTCTGGAACATGGTATAAGAACAAAATAAATTTTTCGGGTAAAATAAGTATTTTTTAAAAAATGAAGTTTTTCCGCCATTTGGAGGTGTCACATACATGACATATTTTAAAAGTATTTTTTTAATTTAATTTACATCCTTGTTTTTTTGGGGGTTTACCTAGGTTTTAGGGAGGAATAGATGAGTATTCATGAATTGGGTCAAATCATGAGCCCAATTTCAGATTAAAAAATAAATTTTGTATCTTCTATAACGTTTTCATTTTTCAACATTTTTCATCTATTTAAATTCCTACTTGACCTCCCCTAGCCTATTAACAAAACCAAGGTAATTTGGAGCTTTTAGAAATCCATAAACAGGGTTTATTTGGGTTTTTATGTAAGGGGTTGGGCCTGCCCGAAAGCCCAATTCCTGTTCTAAAAATAAATTAGGATTATGTTATATCTTATTCATTTTTTGGGATTTTTCGGGGATTCAAAGTGGATCCCAATCCCACTGAACCCAGTAGCGCTACCCTTCTCTCTCCTCCCCCTATTTGGAGCTCTGGTTAATCGCGATATGGTGACGAACTTCATAGGCTTCCTCAAATCGTCCTGATTTGAAGAGGTAAGTTCATTCCTTCATATCTCTCTCAATTTTTACTCTTTTCCCCCATTAAAATTCATAAATGATCTACATATCCTTGTTCTAACCTCCCATAAAGGTTTGAGTATTTTTAAAATCAGATACTAGTATTGTTTGGGGAGATTTATACAAGATATTTTAAGTAAGTTGTTCTCCTTCTTTCTTCTTTCAATTTGTTTAGGGTTACATCCAATTTACTTAGGGTTTATTCCCTTATAATTGAGGTTCCTAATGTCAAGGGATTAGGTTCTAAAAATTAGGGTTTTATATTGTGTTTCATGGTATGAAATTCTGGTTTTAGGTCTGGTTTACCTTCCTTGAGGTGCGGTGGTGGTGCGTTTGAGTTTTCGCACAAAGGGTTCAAGGGTTTCCTTGGTTTTGGTAGGTGATTCCATTTTGTGTGAAATTTTTGTGAATTATCTTGCTATTTTCATGGTACCTTAATGTTTATTTCTGTTTAATGTTTCTATAAAAATTGGTTTTAGTTGCATTTATAATGAAAATGAATTTTAAGTTCTAATTTTTGGTGAAATTGGGGTTTTTTCATTCAAATCTTTCATTGGTTCATTTTGGGCTGACCAACAATTACTTGGTTGATTTTATTGAACTATATTATGACCTAAAATAATGTTTTTAATTTTTATTCTTTTTTGTTGTTTCTGTTAATGTTTTCTTAAATGGTGTTTGGGAAGCAAATGGGCTTTAAGTGTCATGTTTGTGTGAAAATGGTGGTTTTTATAAGATATAACTTCTTGGTTCACATTGGGCTATCCAATAACTGAATTCTTGGTTTCATTAAAGGGTATTGAACTGAAATTTTGTTTTAATGACTTAAAAGTTTTCACATAGTGTGAAAAGTTGATATCTTAAAGAGATTTGGGTGCAAAACAATGTGTTGTTTTGAGAGGTTGTTTTATTGAAAATAAAATTATTCTATTGTGTGTTTTAAATGGTATAAAATATGTGTAGCTACTGTACTATTTGTTTCTGAACAGTAGTGAAATTTTATATGCAAAAGGATGTGTGTTTTTTTTGCTGAAATTGTTTGAGCACAAAAGGGAAGCCCGGGTACCTAGGTGGGGCGGATTTGTACTAGTACGGCTAGTGGATCGGATGGGTTTTGTCCCTGTTCCACTTATCATTTGGATAATGAAAACTCTAACTGAACTTTGTGGATGATTATTGGGGACCACTAGGTTATGGGTATGTTCCCTACTAGTGGCTCGTGCACAAGAACAGATTTTTCTATGGTTACTCTACACTGAGGTACGAGGTCCACAGGGCCCGAGACAACCTAGTGCTTAAGGGTGTTCCCAATTTTGATGCTCATTAGATTTTTGGTATTTAACCTTGTTGTGGGGTGTTTTTCGCAGTACTTTACAGTATCTCACATGCCTTTTTAATGTGCTAACATTCTGAAATTCTTGGATTGAAAACTGTTTTCATTTGAAAGTTGCATTTCTTTGAATTTTAACACTGATTCACGTTGTGTATTAAAATTTCTTGTTTTGTTCACATTGTATTTCATGCTCTTTGGAATCAACTGGTGGTATCCTATTGGGCTTAGGCTCACACCCTCCTTACACCCCTTGGGTGTAAGTAGACCTGCTTGTGCTTGACTCAGGTAAAGGGAAGGCTAAGGGTGATGGCAGTTCAGGGTGTTAGTCCCCATCGTCGGGGCGGAGTTACGGAGAAGGCTTGCGGGTGATGACCCCCTTGTCATGTGGAGTCCATGGGGAAGTCGTTATGTTGTCATTATTTGTTTTTAGACAACTTTTAGTGTCTTAAAACACATGTATTCAGTTCTGGTTTTTGTGTAAACATCGTTTGGTTTACATTTTTTTTCAGATTCTGTTTATTGATTGTTTTTAATGTTTTGTGCCTTCATATTTGGGTAAATCGTTCCCAAACAAAAATAAATGATACCCGGGCACTTGTGCCAGCCCGTGGGGATAGGGAATGCCCTTCGGGTCATGTCACGGTCTGGGTTTGGTGCCGGTTTTTGTGGAGACCAGATTTGGTTCGTGACAAAATGGTATCAGAGGAGGTTTTCCCCCTGGGTCATGTTATTTGGGGAAGAGTCAGGATAGTATGGAGCCAGGATTGTCGGGACATGACATTTTAGTCATGGGTAGTGTGCCTGACTAGCACACCTCATGATCAGATTCAATTCACCAGGGGAATTATGGATTTATCTGAGTCCTTTGGTTTTATTGGTTTAATGAATACTATGGGAAATGAAAAGAGAGTTGGGCAAATAATCTCAGTGAGCTCGTAAGGCCTGGCAAGCCATGTTGATCCATGGATATTTCCCTAGAATACTCTCTATGATGGCGAAGTGATTGGAATATGGCTACCAACCATATGTCCAAGTCACCCACCGAAACTAGTTTCCTCTCACATTGTCTTGTGTCTCTTTGTTTTGGAATCTTGGAAACTTGGTTTTTTTTGAGCAAAAAAAAAAGACTTCACTTTAAAGAGTGTGAATTTTTGTGAAGTTATTTTCTAGTAAATTGAAAATGGTTTTATGTTTTTTTATGCCTATAAATGAAATTTCAGAATTATTTCAAAAGGGTAAATTATGTGTTTACACCTCTTTTGAAAGTATGAAATATATTAATTGGGGTTTTGAAAATATATTTCTAGTGGAATTTTATTTAAACTGTGGAAAAGGGTTTTGGATTGAATTAAGTGTTCTAGAATTTTTGTGTGGGGGTTGAAGATGGATTTTAGGTTTGGTGACTACTGAACAAAAGAAAATTACCAACTTTTAGAACCTTGTCTTCAAATGAGAAGAGTTGAGTTCTTAATTAAATGGTGATTTATGGAATGGTGTTTTTCATGAAATTAGAAGGGTTTTGAAATGGGTTGAAATGTTTTGAAATGATTGTGAAAGGCATGAATATGTGCTTTTATTGAATTATGGATTCTTTTGAAAATTGTTTTGTGAGATGAAAAAAATTGGGTTTTGATATTATGATTATTGTTTTTGAGAAAGGGAAAGTGTGGTTAAAAGTTTTGATTTTAAAAAGAGGAAAGGTTTGATTTTTGGTAATTGGTGCTCTCAAGGGTGACCACATGCATAGGTTTATTTGGGAATATGGATGGATATGCGGTGGGTTCCCAGTGTGGCATGTAAACATGCATGTGTGAGGCACATGAGATACTATTGGAAAATGGGCAACCCAACAACACTGTTTTTTTAAATAATGTTTTTGAAGGAAAGTGTTGTATTTTGATAATGTATGGTTGGGAGGTATGGATTATGTGTTTTCAGAATTATTATTGTGGGATGTTTTTAGTTCAATAACCCCTCTTGTTTGAACGATGTTTTGGGTTTGTGTTTCATTGATTAGTTTGAATTAAGTGTTGGTCAGTGGTCTCTTTTGAGGAAAAGTTTGGGAGGCCAATGTGGTGGCTCCCCTCATGTGTTCGGTTCAGGTTTGTGGTCTTTTGTGACCAAATGACTAGATTTGTTGGGTCCTTGGGTTTTCATGTTGGCTAGGGTACACCCCCATAAAGTGTTAATGTACGATTCATGTTTGGCCTATGGTGATTCACAGTTGGATGATCCTTTAGTTGATCAACATAAGGACTTTATTCTTGAGGTTTGGAGATTGTGTTTACCCCGCTTCTTTTTCAATTATGTGGACCACCCTATAGTGGCAGAGTGTTTGTGGGAGGTTGAAATAGAGATTAGTTTCTTATGTTTCCTATGTTATTTAAGGTCAATGATGTTCAGGGTTGTTAGTGTAGAATGACGTCTTAAATGGCCTCTGGGTCTTTCGTCAATCTCATTAAAGGAAGAGTTCATGTTAGGTCACCAGTGTGCAAGATATGGCCAAGAGTGGATATTATGGACACTTGCTGGAATCATGTGCTGTTTGGGACTTAGAAAAAGGTACATCTCCTTGTGTTTTCTTTTATCCACAATGGTTATGTTCGGTGATTCCTTGCGATTCCATGTGTTCATTTGACTATAAGGGTGAAGATTGTGCAATCTTATGAGAGTCACTAATTTTTGTTGTCGGACATGTGTATCCCTATAGGAAATTCTAGATCCTATGTTCAAGAGGAATGTGTTTCTATATGTCCTTTCATTCCGCTGTTTAGCATCTGAAGAAAAAAAGGGGTGATGTGTGTGCATCCTCTATGTTCTTGTTTTGGTAAAATGATGGGTTTAGGAAAAGCAGGTTTGAAGTGTGTCATGTCTCAATGAGACTATATGAGACTACAGTATAATTGTTTTTGGAACTGGATGATGATTTTTAGTTTAGGGGTTTCCAAATCCTAACTTCGAGGCCGATGATGCTTCAATCCATTGAGCTCCAACCATAGGCCCCGGAGAGAAGCTGGCATGTAGTTAGGGGAAATCCTAGAGTCGTTCAAACTTTTGGTCAAGGTCATATCCTCAATATGAATGATATGAGTAGATTAAACCTCTAGTTTCATCTTCTTGTTCCAATTTCTCACATTTGGTGGAAATAGGTGTGAGTACCTTGTTCCCATGTCATACCTTGAGTTGATTTTTCTCCACTTTGGGTTCCCTTGTATTTTTGGAGAAAAGTTTAAAATTTGGGATAGGTAGGTTGAAGTGCATAGTTTGTGTGTGGTTAGCAGTAACCATGTTCCAAACTAGGGGACCGTGTGTTAAGAGATAGTAGCTACCGCATGGTCTCCACACGTCCATGATTCTTGGCCAAGGAAACTCTGTGAAGTTTTCTCTTTGGACAGAATGATCCGCACAGTTAACTCACAGTTTCCCAAATCATGTGAACCAACTGTGCGGCCATGCCAACTCTGTAAAATTCTATTGTTTTATTTGTTGTTATACCATAATATTTAGTTAATATGGTTGGGTTTTGTTTTGAGTATACCCACAATGGGACTCATGTAAGTTTCATTGGAATAATTCTGATAATAATCTACCCCTAATGCTGGGAAGTCTGTTCGAGGCCACCTATTAGCGTCTTGATTTTGTCTTAAGAAAAGTTGTGTTTATTATTATGGTGGGGAGACCAATCATTGGTATCATGTGTGTTCTCTTGGAGAAGTAATAATGTTAGTTTACCCCTTATGATGGGGATACCATTCGCTCCTTCCCCAATTGTTATCCTTATTCTGTCTTAGAAATTGAGTTGTCCCTAGTGGTGGGATGTCCAGATTGGGTCACCCCGTACTAGTGACTCAGTTTTCTCCTTGGTGTATTCTAGGTATGAGGTAGTATATTTCAAGTCTATATATCCAAAAATTTGTTAATTTGGTAAATTTGGGGTTGGAGAACACCCAATGGTTTTGTTTACGTAATGTTGTGGTAGAGTTATTCGAGTTCGTTGTTCGTTTCAAGTGGATTGCTTGAGCGTCGTCTTGTAGTGTTTGATGTTTTTTTGGGATGTGTTTTGAATGTGTTTCATAATATTAAGTAAGTGGGGTTATTTTTTGTTTGTGAGAGTATTATCTTCATTTTTTTGATCAACTGGAGATGTTTGTCCTTTGTGAAGCAGGTGAAAACGTGGCAAGGAAGTCTGTCTTGGTCTATCGTTTTGGCTTTGCTTTTGCGTCTGGTCTTGTTGTGGCATTCCAGGGGTGGAATGATTTATGGTGGGGATAATTTTCACATATATGACATATTTTGAAGTTATTTTTTTCATTTAATTTACATCCCTTCTTTTTTTTGGGGTTTACCTAGGTTTTAGGGAGGAATAGATGAGTATTCATGAATTGGGCCAAACTGTGAGCCCAATTTCATATTACAAAATAAATTATTTATATTCCATAATGTTTTCATTTTTCAAAATTTTTCATCCATTCAAATTCCTAATTGACCTCCCCTAACCTATTAACACAACCAAGGTTATTTGGAGCTTTTAGAAATCCATAACCAGGGTTTATTTGGGTTTTTATCTAAGGGGTTGGGCCTGCCCGAAAGCCTAATTCCTGTTTTAAAAATAAATTTTGATTATGTTATATCGTATTCATTTTTTGGGATTTTTCGTTGATTCAAAGTGGATCCCAATCCCACTGTACCCAGCGGCTCTAACCTTATCTCTCCCCCCTATTTAGAGCTCTGGTTAACCGCGATATGGTGCCGAACTTCATAAGCTTCCTCAAATCGTCCAGATTTGAAGAGGTAAGTTCATTCCTTCATATCTCTCTCAATTTTTAATCTTTTCCCCCCATTAAAATTCCTAAATGATCTCAATATCCTTGTTTGAACCTCCATTAAAGGTTTTAGTATTTTTAAAATCAGATACTGGTATTGTTTGGGGAGATTTCTACAAGATATTTTAAGTAAGTTGTTCTCCTTCTTTCTTCTTTCAATTTGTTTAGGGTTACATCCAATTTACTTATGGTTTATTCCCTTATCATTGAGGTTCCTAATTTAAAGGGATTAAGGTTTAAAAATTAGGGTTTTATCTTGTGTTTCGTGGTCTGAAATTCTGGTTTTAGGCCTGGTTTACCATCCTTGAGGTGTGGCGGTGGTGCGTTTGAGTTTTCGCACAAAGGGTTCAAGGGTTTCCTTGGTTTTGGTTGGTGATTCCATTTTGTGTGAAATTTTTGTGAATTATCTTACTGTGTTCATGGTACCTTAATGTTTATTTCCATTTAATATTTCTGCAAAAATTGGTTTTAGTTTCATTTATAATGAAAATGAATTTTAAGTTCCAATTTTTGGTGAAATTGGGAGTTTTTCATTCAAATTATTCATTGGTTCATTTTGGGATGACCAATAATTACTTAGTTGATTTTATTGAACTATATTATGACTTAAAATCATGTTTTTAATGTTTATTCTTTTTTGTTGTTACTGTGAAAGTTTTCTTAAATGGTGTTTGGGAAGAAAATGGGCTTTAAGTTTCATGTTTGTGTGAAAATGGTGGTTTTTAAAAGATATAACTTCTTAGTTCACATTGGGTTGCCCCATAGGTGAATTGTTGGTTTCATTAAAGGGTATTGAACTGAAATTTTGTTTTAATGACTTAAAAGTGTTCACATAGTGTGCAAAGTGGATATCTTAAAGAGCTTTGGGTGAAAAACAATGTGATGTTTTGAGAGGTTGTTTTATTGAAAATAAAATTATTCTATTGTGTGTTTTAAATGGTATAAAATGTGTGTAGCTAATGTACTATTTGTTTGTGACCAGTAGTGAAATTTTATAGGAAAAAGGATGTGTGTTTTTTGCTGAAATTTTTTGAGCACAAAAGGGGAAGCCTGGGTACCTAGGTGGGGCAGATATGTACTAGTATGGCTAGTGGATCGGATGAGTTTTGTCCCTGTTCCACCTAGAATTTGGATAACGAAATCTCTAACTAAACTTTGTGGATGATGATTGGGGACCACTAGGTTATGGGTATCTTCCCTACTAGTGGCTCATGCACAAGAACAAATTTTTCTATGGTTACTCTACACTGAGGTACGAGGTACAGAGGGCCCGAGAAAACCTAGTGCTTAGGGGTGTTCCCGATTTTGATTCTCATTGGATTTGTAGTATTTAACCTTGTTGTGGGGTGTTTTTGGATGTACTTTACAGTATATCACATGCATTTTTAATGTGCTAACATTCTAAAATTCTTGGATTGAAAACTGTTTTCATTTGAAAGTTGCATTTCTTTGAATTTTAACACTGATTCACGTTGTGTATTAAAATTTCTTGTTTTATTCACATTGTATTGCATGCTCTTTGGAATCAACTGGTGGTATCCTATTGGGCTTAGGGTCACACCCTACTTACACCCCTTGGGTGTAAGTAGACCTGCATGTGCTTGACTCAAGTAAAGGGAAGGCTAAGGGTGATGGCAGTTCAGGGTGTTAGTCCCCATCATTGGGGCGGAGTTGCGGAGAAGGATTGTGGGTGATGACCACCCTTGTCATGTGGAGTCCATGGGGAAGTCTTTATGTTGTCATTATTTGTTTTTAGACCACTTTTAGTGTCTTCAAACACATGTATTCAGTTCTGGTTTTTGTGTAAACATCGTTTGGTTTACATTTTTTTTCAGATCCAGTTTATTGATTTTTTTTAATGTTTTATGCCTTCATATTCGGGTAAATCGTTCCCAAACAAAAATAAATGTCACCCGGGCACTTGTGCCTGCCCGTGGGGATAGGGAACGCCCTTTGGGTCATGTCACGGGCTGAGTTTGGTGCCGGTTTTTGCGGAGACTAGATTTGGTTCTTGACAGAAGGCGAAACCACTTTAAATCTAGTTGTTGACATGTTTATAAGTTCAATTTTACAAAATAAAATTCTTCTTTTGAATCAGGATATAAAAATTTACATTGGATAATGTTTTGATATTTTTCTGATAACTTTCATATTTTAATGAATAGTAAAAACACGTTATATTTTAATTAAAAAAAACTTTTTTCATTGTAATAATTTATATAGTTAAATTATAATATTTAATGGTTTTAAAGTATAAATAGAATATATTTTTACCATTTAATATAATATATGTCATTAGCATTGATTATACATTGAATTCGTAGGTTATATCAATTTTATCTTTTGCAATGTTTTAAACAAAAACCCATTTTCATTTGACAACGGGATTAATTTTAATTTAATTTATGAATCTTTTGTGTATTGAATTTGAAAAAATGGATTCCATATTTGGAATCAGTGGGTCCAAATTATGTTAATATGCTACTTTTTATTTTTGGGAATTATGAATAGTAACTATGGTAAATTTTATTTACCATAGTTAAAGGTAAATCAAGTAATTAAGGGTAAATATAATATTATAAAATTACCCTAACACATGCCAAAATTCTATTGGATGACTAAAAGTAGACCCATATCACCTGAGGGTCGGATTAGATTCATTTTATGGACTTTTGACCATGAAAATAATTTAATTATTATTAAACTCAAAGAAAGTGACAACATGTCGGTCTCTTAAATCTTATAAGTATAATAATTTTAATTTAGTGATAAACATCATAAAACATCATACATGAATAGTATCCAGAAATATAATAAAATTATCTACATCATTATAATTTATTTAGAAATTTTAGGGATTAAATAATTGTCATTAATGGTGATACATTAATTATGTAGAAATTATTTATTAAGTGAAAATTCAGTAATATAGTTTTTATTGAAATACTAATAATCATTAAAAGACCCACAAACCTGACCAAAACTTTTTGGTTGTGTATATCTACACCATAAGGATCCAATGACCTAATATATAACCGTTTTGAGTCTTATAAAACTGATTATGAAACTTATATTATTTTACTTTAAATAATGTCAAAGTTCTCACCTTCATAATTTAATAAATATAACATTTTAAAAGTTTGGTTTTTAGAAGATAAATCATACTAAATGTATTCTTATGAATTATTTAATATTTATCTTCATCCTAGTATTTTATTTTTAATTTTTATGCAACACGTAAATATATTTAATAATTATACAAAAATGTTGTAGTAATTATTTTATTAAGAGAAATATCAAATAAATGGTTTTACAAATAGTAAAATAAAAATTATATGAACTATATAATGTGATCCAATAATTTTATAGATTACTATGACATGTTAGGAACCTATTAAATAT
Source organism: Viscum album (assembly GCA_963277665.1). NCBI lineage: Eukaryota > Viridiplantae > Streptophyta > Magnoliopsida > Santalales > Viscaceae > Viscum > Viscum album. The sequence continues at coordinate 1,400,940,068 of OY728152.1, forward strand.
TTTATTTTGAATGTATCCTCTGTGTGTATTTTATTTAAATTCAAATAATTGAATAGTGTAAAAATTGACACTATTGTTATTTTATAAAAATAACATATTAGTAAATTGTTTAAAAATCAGAAAAATATTTAAAAATTATAAATTGAACTTTATATTGTCTAAAATGTCATAAATTATCTAATTATGGATAATTAATAGCACATAAGTAATTATTTATTTAAAATTTAGAATCTTATTACCACAAATAAAATTTAATAGATTAAATAAGGATAAATCAAGTTGATAATGTTTAAAATAAATTCCCTACATGTATAAATTTTATTAGTTGATGAGACTACAACCCTATATCATCTAATATTCGAATATAAGTCATTTGTTGAGGTTTTAAAGTGGGGTTATATTTATTATAAATGAATATTTTTAAGATTTCGAATGGTGCCCCTCTCCTCCATTATAAAAGGGAACCTCCTCCCCCTCATCTTTATACAACTTTTAGCCTTCAAGCTCGGCCAAACACTGCCCAGTTCCCTTATAAACTTCCCTATAAATATTCTAGAGGTCCTGGTATTCTTCAATGACCAATTTTAGTGCCCTAAGAAGAGGTTTCAAAGAGGCGTGTTGAAGAAGAGGTAATATCTGTTACCGATTATTTAAAATTTATTTCTTCTTATACTTCCTCTTCTTTAGTTGTTTCATTATGAATTAATAACATCAGTATCACTCATATACTGGTATGTTATTATAAATATTAAACAACCCTATTTCACCTTATATCCATCCTATGGAAAATGAAATCACCGCGCGTGCGTACATACAGAATACTGTCTCCATGCCGTGGTGTAATCTGTTTTCAACCACCACATTACAAGGATGGGTATAATGGTGTAAATAAATAACTATTTATGATTATTGTAAGGTGATATTGATTTTGAAATATTATATATACACTTCAATACAATTCCACGATCATGGGAATGATATCATCGCTCATGCGTACGTAAGGACTACCGTCTCCACGACGTGATGAGATTCATTCTCAATGATTAACCATTAATGAATGATTATAAAGTATATATAATAAGGAATCAGGAAATATATGACATAATAATGATATTGGATTTATATATGTCATTTACTTAATTCCATTCAATTCAATAAGGAAACGAAAACTGCGTTCATGCGTACATATGGCCTACCATCTCCATGAACGGTGTATTTCATTCCATTTATCAATCTATCATATATATTTGTATATACTGAATATATTATATATATATATATATATATATTAATCATTTTTTACATTCTGGAATTAATTAAATCAGTATATAAGTAATAACATCAAGAACAACAAGTCCAAACACGTACGATAAATAAAACGATTTTACCCAAAATGCTGCTTTAACATGGAATTTACAAAAGTACAGGTAACATAAAGTCACAAGTGAACCATTTATGACATCATAACAATGAATATGATTCTTTAAAAAGTCAATTACATTATTTAAATCATTATATAGGAGGTTCGGATACGTACGAAGCATATTGGACCTAAGGTAAGGGATAACTATTCCAATCTCGTTCTTATCTGAAATTGTTATTTGTAAGTATTTATTGGGGTAATTGTTTTCATCCATGGCCATGTATTTTAAAAATGTTTTCATGTATTTTTAAAGTCCTTTTTACCCATTTTTGGAATTTACCACATGTTATGAATGGAATATTACTTTTGTTTACCACATGGGGAACTTTTTGACTTTTCCGACAAAAGTACGAGAGGAATGTTATTTTTAACTTATACGGCATGAACGGATTTTTACGGTTTCATAACGCCTCATTTTCATGAAGATTACTCTACAAGATTTTATGACTATTTTCAACAAAATACTTTTCTTTTAAAATTTCATGGAATTTTGGGAAAAGAAAATGATTTTGAAGAAGAAAGGATATTTTCCTCAAGAATTCATTTCAAGTGTTTTATAAAAATCATATTCCATCTAAGATGACATTTTTTCATATGTGTATGTTTCAAGTATAATGTCTCTATGATTTAAATGGTTTCAATTTTCTTATGATGAAATATACATTTGTTTTATATGGATGATGTGATGATTGGATGATGTTTATGAAACCCATTTTATTATTTGGGTTATGATGAATGATTTATGTTTATTTTGTGGCAGAAGTAAGAATGATTTCAATATGAGATGGGTGGGACCTATATCTCCCTCCAATGCATTAGGTAAAGTTTTATATCTCATGAGATAGACATGGCTGGAATGGTAAGTTAATCTGGTTCAGTGTTACCATACTGAAATAAGGAGTGAACTCGATTCAGAAAGGGACTTTGTCCACTAAGATGGTCTTGGAAGTAATGCCTTGGATACTATGGAAGTCATAACATGTGTTGAATGGTTGCAAAAATTAAATGTTTTATTTCCATTATATTTTATCATGATTGATGTTCCATTATGATAGATTCCCTACGTACTTCCATAATTTATGTCTTTCCTCATGATTTTGATGTTTAAATTTCTTGTTCATGTTTTTGCTTTCAAATGTTTATGTATTGTTTTATGTTCACTATGTTTACCCTTACTGTCCATTTGAGCTCACCATTTATATGTTTTCTTTTACCCGGGATATAAAGAAAGGTTTTAGGTAAGAAAAGTAAAGGGGAAGATATTTATGGGAGATGTTGAAGATCTTTCAACACGATTAGAAGATTAAATTCTGAGTTTCCAAAGACACTAAACTACTACGGTCCTTGTGTGTCAATGTTTCTAATGTATTATGTATTCTTCAAAAGTAATGTAATTTCCATGTACGTCAAGCATCGGGCCTCTACATTTATCATGTCATAAAGGATGCTTTACCTTTAATACATAACTTTAAATGTTTTTAATTTTTTTCTAAATATTTTTATTCTATGTCCATATTATTAAAATTATTAAATAGAAGTATTTAAATTGGTATTAATTAATTATAATGTATATTTTTTATCTAATTTTATATTATTTAAAGGGTTTTTAATGGAAATATCTTTATGTATTTAATATAGAATGTTTTTATAAAAAGGAAAAAGGAATGTTCCAGTTTAACTTATACAACTTCTATGGTTTTACTCACCACCATAAAAATTATTTGATGTTTGAATTAATTTATAATATTCAATTATTTCATGGAAAACTTCCAATTTTGTTTATCTAGTTATTTTAATTTTTAAAATTGTTTTTAAAGGAATGAGATCTATTAATATTCAAAAACGATTTCTTTTTGTGTTTGAAATTATATTTTTATGAGTTTTATATCAGAAATGAATGATTTATTATGATTCAACCTTGTTATGGTCCTTTTAAGTTTTTTTTGATTATTTTATCCTAGTATAACTCTCTAATGCAATGTTTAAGGATTAAGTTATTTGGATAATTATTTTGGAAGTCAACTATTCAGTTATTCTATTTGTTAGAATGATTACAAGATTGATATGAAAATGATGTCCCAAGTTACGTAAAATAATTTTATATTTGTTGTAATGTATTTTCAAGTAATTACTATTGATTTATTTTGGTAAAATATTTTTCTTAAAGGAAATATATTACCATTTATGGGTAATAGGTATTTTTTTAATAATTTTTTTATGGGTTCTCGTTTTTCCTATGAAGACATCATGCATATTATTTTTCCATTATGAAATTTTTATAAAGTGTTTTATGGAAACAATTTGGGATGTAATGTTAATTTTATGTGTATGTAAATTATTATTTAATCTCATGTTTAATATGTTAATGACAAACAATATTTTTTAATCTCATATTTTTTAAATGGACCAATATGTTTCTTTTATTTTATGTCCCTTGTTGAGATTTATTTGATCATTATATATTTTCAGATGTTTTTCATAGGGGTTTAGGATGATTTTTTAACAATGATATGAAGAATTAATATGGAAGAAGAATATTTTGGAATTGTGGAAAAATTATCACATAAATAAATTTGTTTTCTTATGTAAGAAATTTTCCTAATTTTTTAAAACACAAAACCTAAAGTGACCAAAGGTATGAATTTGATTCAATATTTATGTTTTTTTGATAGATAAAATTTGATAACATTCATCAATATCAAATATAGAAATTTAAAGAACATGTTTTTAGCACCATATCCAACAGTATAGGTTCAGGGTTGTTACACTATGGGAATGATAATTCTAATATAATGTTTTATCAGATAGTAGGAAACAGAAAAAAAATAAAATTTATGAAGTCACAAGATTATTCTTTATAAAATTGATAATTTTCTAAAATGAAGTAACAAAAAAGGTTTTTTAAATATATTATTCACTATTATTTTGTATTGTATTTTCCATTATTGATTAATCCCTAAGAAAAGATCATTAATTTTGCTATATTTTTAGGAACTTTAGGGAGGTTGCTAATGCTAAGATTTAAGAAATGAAGTCTAAATTTTCTTTTAGTTATTTTATTTAGAAGTTTTGATGGTGTTAAAAATTGAATGTTTTGAGATGTATATTCAATGATCAATTGGGAAATTTTAATTTTAAGTTTAAACTCCTACCTAATTTTTTTTTCCGATAAACACAACCTATATAACGAGGATACATGGAACCTAGAAAACGATATTGATAATGTTGTTTCTAAGATAATGGTTGAATTATTGAGGTGGTGAGTGTCAATATTGGATTTTCTTGTGATAGAATCAAAATAATATTAATTGGATATAGAGGTATCATATTAAGAGGCATTAATTGTAGGATATTGGACATTGCGTGTTAATATAATCGTGGTATCAGATGAACAATGTGCTAGATAGAGGGACCAGACCAAGGTTACAAGACGAAGTATCAGATAGGGGATTGTGGATGAATTACCACCATACATATTGGTGATCAGAATGACAAAATTAGATTGAGATTTTTATAAAGATGTTATTTCTCTCTGCTGTGAATGAAAGAAAAGATAAATAAGAATATTTAAGAAAGAAAGTGTGAATAAATTTCAAGAAGCATAGTAATAATGTAGTAAATAATGTTAGTAAATTTTATTATTGTATTTGGAAAAATTAATATATAATATTATCTAGGTTAGGTGCACATGCACTTTCTAAAAATATAGTTCTATAAAAGTGATGGTTATTCCTTACATTCTTTAAACCAATAAAAAAATTTATTTTAGTGGTTATGTTTTCATGGATTATTTCCAAACCATTCTTTGAAGTTGACACTCTTATTGAGTAGTTAAATGTTTAAATAAATTTGTTATTATGGGTTTTATTGTTTTCTGTTTTCCAGTGGATTCAATTGTTACTAACCATAGGTGAATTTTGTTACTACATCTTGAAAACATAAAAATAGAATATCACTAATTCACACCTCCCACCTAATGTAATGAAATAAATCTTTAATGGCTCTATAAATCCTTTGGGTTTTTGGAATGATATATAGATGGAACATAGATTGTTAATCCTTATGGGAAACTACAAATTGTTGGTTATCTTGAAAAAACTATCCCACTATATCATTTTGTACCTTATAGAATGTGCACTTCTAGTTTCACCATCCTCTATATGTGATGAAAATTATTACGAATATTCTAAATATTAAATCATATTTCTTAGGGAACATACCCCCCAAAAAATATTGATGGATGCATCATTTGAATCTCATTGATAATATCATATATTATAGGGTCATCCCATGGATCCTCTCTCTCTATTGACCACCCAGCTCGTAAAAATATCAAATAGATCTAAGAATCAATGTATTATCCTATAACCATAAGAGTATCTTTTCTAGCTATATATGTGGTTTTCCTTCCCCTACCCTCTTGGAACTCCAATGGTTTTCTTTGAGGTGGCATATTATTATAACAAAAATACACGCATCAATAAAATTCTATAATTACTTTTAATATCACATCTCTATGGAACGAAATAAAAAAAATTACATACTGATGATATATACTCCTTATAACGTAGAGAACTCATAAACCTAGAGCTCTCACTAAACCTATCTATATAAAAGGGGAAAAATTCATAAAATAGAGGATCCAAATCATCACATTTTCCATCTAAACCAATTTAAATACAATACTTATAAGTATGGATCAGTTAAATGATATGTAAATTACATATAGGCATACACATTTTAAATTGTAATTAATATTTTATTTTACTGTAACCATATAATAATCCATAAAAATACCCATGAATATTTATTAAATCATTTTATGAATTAGTTATATAAAGGGATACCATCATATTATATGGGTAATAAGTTTATAGTTCAATTCAAACACTTTAAATAACCATCCCTAATCTCACAATGAAGTTAAAAATCATATGAAATCATTTAAATGACATACGATTAATATGTGTCTAATATAATGAATGAACACATTCCCTCTTTCCATTATGGGGAAAGAGTTTAAATCCCATAAGTCATAAATACAAACCCATGTGAATCAAACTACGTTATTGAAATCAACTTCTAAAAATGAAACCCCAGAACATCAACCCCATCTATGGAAACTTATTCCTCACTCATATGTGGTTTATAAAATCCTTGTAAAAAGTTATTTACCACGTTTAAAAAATTCCTTATCTCTTTTCCAGCTTACCTAAATCATTTAAAAAAAATATTCTCTAATAATACATTGTAACTCCATGAATTTTTACACACTATATTGTCAAGATCATGTTTTTACTAGAACTAAGGCTTGAATCCCCATGTTACTAAGGCTACTGGCTAATAGGAAGGGTCTGTGTTATGATCCCGGTAAGAATATAACCCTCTTATAAAAGTGATAAATAATAATGAACATAATAAGAATAACCAACATCAGATGATAAATGGATGAAAAAATCATGATAAGTGTTAATAAATAATACCAAACCCATTATATATCAAAATATGTGTTATAAAACGTTCATGACTATTTTAGATACAAAACGTATCCCCCATGGGCTGATCATATATATTAGAGCCCAAAACTATATAAAACACCCATAATTAGAAAACACCACAAAAGTGATACTTAGTATTAGACTGGTCTCATCTCTTATGCCACATGACAAAAAATAGATCAACCATCAGTCATAAGAAAATTTAAGTTACCTTATCTTAAAACCATGAGGTCTTCATGGGTACAAATTTTAGTCCGTGAAGGGTGTGAGGTTAAATTAGTAGTCTAACACTAATGATGTCTCTAATATATCTAGTCTAAATATTAGTGAATTATCATGTGAGAAACAAAAAAATAAACATAATAAATAACCACCATCAATCCTCGAGTTCTTAGGTGACACCCAAGATTGATGATAAATTCTTTTACCACTAATTGGTGTCTCTAGATAGGATATCATAATCAGAAACTAGGAGGTGTACATGCACCCCCATAAAATTAAAATAAGACATCATATTGAAATCATTGGTGGAATCTCCCGAAAAATAATCAAAAACAGGTCATCAGGAACCCATAGGAAAACTATTTCCACCACAAAATAAGAACCAGTAATCTAGAACATGGGGGAAAACACTCATTTCGAGGAAATAAGAACCTATCATTTATTATTAAAGGAAGACACTCCCCACTAAGAAATAAGAACCAGTTATTTGGATGTTCTTCAACTATATTTAGTATCCTTCTTATAAAATAAACTATGGATGGGTTTTACATAACAAAACTAGATTATTTTAATAGTTTTTGTGTAAAGTGTTAGACTTCTATTGTCATACTATCAAAACTTTCCTTGATTCCATAAAGATTATATATATAAATAATTTGATTTAATTGGATACTATCATCAATATATCCAACTATGAATTCAAGTACAACAACACTTCATTATATTTTTCCTGAAGGAATTGAAAACACATTCCACTTTAGATTTTGTGGATAATTATTCCATCACCCATATTTTCAAAGACATATATATTTACACTTATTAACAAAAAAATACCCCAATCCTCGGGGAACTTCACCATTATTTTATATTTTTTCTTGTGATGATATTTTCTTTTCTTAGGGAGGATCATAATGACTCCATGGTTTTAATTTCCATTTTCAATAATATATAAAACAATATACAAGTAATTTATATTGATTAACTATATTATCTATATTAATTAATAATTATTTTATTCTATCACTATTTTATCAAACGCTAACAACCCTCTCTGTCTGATTTAGAATATTTATTTACTCAAATATTCTAGTATAAATGATTCATATTTAACTTTTTTTAACCTAGAGTATATCCATGAGTATTAATTAATGTTATTAAGTTAGTATTTACATTCAATATTTGTTATTTCACAACTTTCTGATATGTTGACTGGAATTCCCAATCCTAAAAACATATATTAATATTTTCTCAACACCTGCCTCCAAATTATATTAAGTAGACTATGATGATTAAAAAGAATACAAATATTCATAAGTACATCCATTATATTTGTTTTTACTGAATGATAATTGAGATAAAACCTCTTTTATATTATCCTAGCTCGGAAGATGGAATTCATTATGAAGATTTAATAATATAGTTTATGGACTTTTTTACCTATGTGTAATTATTATTTGTTATATTACTCACATTCTAATTAATATTATTTGGTACTTATATAATTAATTAACTAGTTCCGATAAAATAATTTACTCATTTTTTTGTATAAAATATTTTATTTTATAATTTTATATATGTTAATTAGATTATGTGGGAATTTATATTAGTAACAAACTATATAGAATAAAATATATCTTATACCAATTATTTTATTTTAACCTTTCATGATTATTAATTTTTTACACAATTTGATCGTGTTTAGTCATCCAAATAAACCATACATCGCATAAATAAATAAATAACCATGTAATGAAATAATAATATATATATATATATATGATATAATTTTGAAATTTTATCTCTTCGTTAGTTTATTGGTTTTAGATAAACTGACCTTTAAACCTAGGAGAAATAACTTATTTAGCATATTCATATTTGAGTAACACAATTTCATTATTCTTCTATATATCTCTTTAGTTGGATTCACCATAGATTAGGTAGTGAACTATTTCCTACAACTAGGAACTCCATCCTTTATTAATGTTTTATCACACATAGGTGAGCAGTAATCAGGGTTTTAGGTTACATAAAATAATCCATGTGTAGGAATAACTATACATAATAATGTAGGGAGGGATAATTCATAGATCATCATATTTAATTTAATAAAAATTTTCACATAAAACCATGCATTAAATAATTACTATATATATAGTCATACAATAAGTCTTACATGGGTGAAAACATAAAAAAAGATTTATAATATTTCCATAATATAGAATATGATACAAATAAATTCAATATATACCTAATGGAGCTACGTTATATCTCCTCCAATCTTCTACAGGCACTAAAGCCTTATTGACTTTTTGTTATTTCACCTTGTAATGAATCATATAATATAACTTGTGAGACAATATCAAAGATTCCATTTGGATATCTTTTAAAACAATTTTGAAAATGCATCATACTACTCATACCATATGTGAATCTTGTATATATTAGTGGACAAATCTTTTTCTAATATAATATATGGATAAAACTGACTCCTTTTCTCTAGTATCCCAACCCTTAGCATTTTCCAACTAAGTGTATGCCCAAGAAAAGTATAACATTTGTTAACCTAGATCTTTGATTTAATTATATCCACTATGACATACAAAATATAATCCATGCTCACCTTGATTGACTAGATCATAACTTTTTGAATGATCTTGGTCTTGACATGTGTCACTATGGATAGAATCTAACACTTAATATTTTTAATGGGATTCAATAACTCTATATTATCACATGTTATTCACTTTATGTATGCATGATTTTAGTGAATTAGTTAAAAATCATATTCCATCCACCAAACAAATATGTTCAACACAATCCAAAATTTGTGCTAGTCACCTAAAAATAGATGCCAAATATATTTAAACATATCCAAATGAATTCTATGTATATGTTATATGAAATTTTCATTTAAAGATTTAGAATTATATGAAATTTATAATTCCCTCATGATTAAGTACAAAGCCACAAATATCCAATTCCCCACATTTATGAAGTATGACATAAGCCTTCAAGACAGTGGGAAGTCTCACCCAAATTCTCTATACTGTGGATACTTTATTAAAGTGAGATTCCAATTAATCATAACTCTAATACCTAACACGTGTAAACTATATTCAATAATTAATAGAATACAATCTTAAATACTTTATAATTTTTCTATTAATTATGAACATTCCAGAATATTGAATATAAACACTTTATATTTATTTCATAATATGAACTCATTTATATTATTCAATACATGACATTTTTCTTAAATATGTGATATTTCATAATGTATAGAAATTTTATATTTCAATTTCTATTATGTAAAAACTTTATATACTCTAAAAATAAGACATCAATATTATTTAAACCCTGATCAAATCCATCATCAAAACTACTTCCTAAAATTTTCTAAATAATTTCTCAAAATAAATATTTACTTAAAAAATTGTAATTATTCAATTATGAAAATCAATAATTAAATATATCATATTTATATTTTTTCCTTCTTTTTTTAATTTATAAAAACCTTATTAACTATCCTTTTTATTTCTATATAAATAATATATTTCTAATGTCACAGTCCCCACTCCATTAGTACCCCTAATACGTTGGTAGTGAAGATGTGGAGGACCCCAAATTCCTCCATCATAAGGTAGCGAGTTGGAAACTAACATTGAGGGTATAAAATGCTTAAATGGGTGTAATTTACCTCAATAAATGAATTTCAAGGAAATATATTAGATCCAAAAACAAATCCCATCATATAATTATATATATCAGCTATCACAATACATGAAATTTCATACAATGAAAAAATTGATAAATCAACCATGAACCAAGCATAAGAAAAGACCAAAAACTCCAATATATTCTAAAAAAATATTGTGACCTAGAAACATACAACTCGATCAATAAAAGGCACAAACAAACCTAAAAAAATTAATATATTTATGTAGTGAACAAATAGGTATTATCATCAAGATCTTCCCCCAAACCTCTCATGAAAATATAAAATAACCATACTAAATCATAGTGAATAAATAGCGGAAACCAACTCATTTCCTAAATCATGTGACCTATATCCTAACCTCCCGAATGATCACATACCAAGAAGCACATAGAAATATGTAATATAATATCAAAATAATTATATACTAAAGGTATCCAAGATCTTATTTCCCACCAAAATAGTCACCGTCACCCAAAATTATGAAGACATGGTGCTTCCACCTCTTCCATAAGTCATTCTATGTCTCTGGGAAACCATATCACAACCACATAATCATCTCACCATACAACATTTTTATCCCATAACAACCTCATCATCACATTACATAACAAAGTAAAATTATTAAATCCATCACAACTAATGTAACATATTCTATACCTCTACCCACTATATCCCATGAAAGTACACCCATAGTATCCATAATCACTACAAATAGAATACATATATATGCTATAACCATATGATACTACTATCCACAAATAAATGTTTGGTAAAACCGAGATCCATAATAAATTATATGAGCACATACTATATAACATATGTCGTTACATATTGGATATGCTTACATAATATAATGAGATCATTATAGAGGGTAGGGTGGAAAATTAATTAGATATCTATATAATCAACAACCTAGATGTTGGTATAGAAAAAAAAGACAAGGCATCTGGGAATCTGGTACCCTTCTAACTTGGGCGGTTGAGAGTATAATATATTAGAACATAAAGATATATAACACATAACCAAACTAGGAGAATCTATCAAGCCTTAGACTCAAAATCATAGTTATCATTCCATATGAAAAATTGGATACCCGAGCTAAGGTATAAAAATCCAAATCTCATATAATAAACCAAGTATTGAGGTCAAGCATGAACCAAATTAATTTTCTAATTAGAAAATAAAATTCATTTATTTTAGACCCATCATCGATTCTATTTTAATAATTTCATATCACAATAACACAAAGTGATTTTATAATTAATCATTGAAATTCTAGATTTCAAACCATAATAGTTGAGAATTTCTTACAACCCAATCCATTATTCCCCTTCATTTAATCTTTATCAATATCAATACCCAATCCCATGAGTTGTTTATAACTTATTACAATTTTACACTTACAACTATTGTAAGACTCTACAAACTACTCTCTCTAGATATATATTTATAAAAGAAACCTGCATATTATAATAATATATAAATATTCATAACATTCAACCAAATAACAATCAAAATAGATAATCCAAGATTTAGGCATGTACCATCCATTTCATTCCATATCACCATCACTAACAATAAATAAATTCCATAACTAGGTGTGATAACACATAACTCTAAAAATCTTATAACTATATCTGGTTCACATATAAAACAATAGAATAGTCTCTATAATCCTATAGTGCATACACATGGAATTATAGTATTTTCAGCACAAAAAATTCCTGGGGAAACCAAGAATATCACATCAAAGTTTAAAAGATTTAACAAACAAGGGTTAGATATACAATATTGATAAATGATTATGTTTAGTTAAAATAATCTTAAATTTCCATTTAATATTAATCAATTTAGTATGTGGAATTTTCAAAAACAAGAAAAATATAATATGTAGCTATAAGGAGCTATAATAACCAATAAACATGATCAAAGAAATACATACAGATTACATCATTTTAAGGAGGAATGAGAATATAAATTTACGTGACCCACTTATTATTCACTTATTCATAATGAATTTAGGTTTTAACCGATATTAGCTTGTTAAATATGCTATAGAAATACCAATAATAAATATTATAGATCACACTATCTAGAAAATGACTTTAGGTAACCATAGTAGATAAATCGTAAATACTTGAGAATCATAGATCCCTTCTAATATCATCCCATTAATAACTTAAGTATTATTATATTTATCAGGATAAATTCAAATATATATTCATTGAAGATAAATAATTTCATTACCTTTTCGGAACATAATAGAATAAAGGTCATGAATCATCTACCTTTAAATTAACCATTTACTAATCATTGGAAAATAATTGAATAAGAAGGAATCAATGAAAAAAAAGTTACCCTATAGAAACTTATCAACATTGAGCCACTATCAAACCACACTAAAAAATAACCAAAACTAGATAGTAATTACTTCATAGAATAACTAGAATTAATGGTAATAAGGATTAAGAGGAAAATGGGATAAGATAGTACCTCAATTCAAGAGAGTAATATTGGAAAAACCAAGATGTTTATACCATCAAGAGATATCATTTTAGATAACTAAGAGGGATTTGGTTCTATTTGGGTGTGAATAGATAAAATAAAATTTTAAACAAGGGAGACTCGACCCTCTATTTATAGAGAAATATCAACTGGCTTCCACCATAGATTACTGACATCAAACATGGCTGTTGTGCCTTTGGTCAATAATAGATATGATCTTATAGGTTCTTGAAATGGACATATCACCTTGAAACATGTTCTCTTCTCAAAACCATTTTAATTAAGTTTAACTAACACCATTACAGGCACCATGGCATGGAGGATACTGTTTCCATCCGTGGATGACCACCAAGGATTCTCATCGTGTAATATAGGGAGATAGATCAATGCTTCCGTCAACATTCTCAAGAACATTACTTTCTGAGAACATTAATGTTGTTTCTGCTCCTCCTCACCCAGTTCAAACACACCTTAAATCACCAATATGTCCTTCAACCGGGGTTTTTAGTGGTTCTTATTTCCCAATGGGATAATTTTCAAGACCTATTCCCACAAAAATAATATTATCCTAGTATTGGTTCTTCACAAGATTATAAGGGATGAACCACTATACTTATTGAAACAAACCTACATATAAAATTGTGTAGATCGAATATTTATTTTACACATAGATCATCATCACACACTATGCCCCTCAAAATAGGCATTTCAATATTTAGGTTACCCACACACCTCAACACCAAACTCACATGGCCATAGAATCAAAACACACCATACCATTGGGCCCTTAATTTAGATACCTCTCAGAAGAAGTTTTCCCTCAAGTATTTAAGAAAAAACCCAAGATAGAAATAAAAGGTGGTCAAAACCAACACTACTTATTAGGGATCCCATTAGAGCAATTTCAAAAACAATACATCAAAAGAAAAAGACAAATAAATATTAAATGTCGTCAATAATCTCATATATCAATAATGGTCATACATACCATCCCGATAAGATCAGACATAGAAAAACCCATGCCATTGTGCGTATACTTATAAATCATGATCTTTTATAAAATCTATAAACCATAAAGACACTATAGTATATGAAAAAAAGGAACAAAATGACTATGAAACACCTTCACATTAAAGTTTTAAATCTCGACAGACTACTCTTTAAAGGTAATGTTTTCTTAATCTTCCAACTCACCCCAATCAATGATTTAAAAATAATTATGAAGATATCAAAGAATATTTAATACATGTAAAATTTCATGTAACTAGATAATATTTTGAGGAATTTAGTAGCAATTTAAAACACATAAAATATGACCAAAAAAGTTGAAAAATAAATCCCATGGCTAAACCTCCATTTCCAATAGTGAGGATAAACCTTCAAGACCACCTGATATTTGATTTAAAACTCATGAGTCTTCCTCCTATGATCTATATAATATATTTTTACATTATTTTACACATTTATTAGTGCATGAATCACTTTCACCTTCTCCATTGTCCTATGCACTATCTCTATGTCGGGAATAAGAGACTCTATATCCTCGGTCAAACAAAAAAGAGATCTTTAAGTTCGACCATATAACACTTCAAAAAGATCCATACCAATGGTTGAGTGATAACTATTATTATAATAAAACTATAAAAAGTCAATATGCTTCACCCATGACAATTAAAAGTAAATAATTTATCTACACACCATTTACTATAATGTATGGATTTTCTTCTTTGTCTATCCATCCATTCATGGATGAAAATAGTGTTAAGGAATTACTAAGATGAAAATTAATTTTGGAGACATGTCCATGCTCTAGAGGAAAAATGGGGATAATAATTTGTAGTGATCATCTCCATAAGCCCTTAATGTGTCACCAACTCCTCTAGATTCTACGTCAATAATCCATCCACTGTAGTAGGCTCCTTAATCACTAATAACTGAGATGAATTATCCTAAAATCCATTATTATCCAAATAATATTGTTTCGTCCTTCATTTTGAGGAAAACTAGGGACAAATTATATCATGATTCCCTCCTACATCCACTAGGGAGCATCATGCAGCTGAAGATACCCACTAGGAACACAATTATTGACCTTGAACCTTTGTAAATCCAAACATTAAGACATAAATTATGAAACTGATCTCTTTATCCCAAACCACCAAAATGTAAGCCCAAGGTATGATACATCTTCATCACACTAGTATGTACTATCAATGGTGATATTTTGAACTTCTAGAGAACCAAATCATGTATTGCCTAAATAATGAAGATACTCCCATGGAACAACACCCGAAAAAAGTCATTATTAGACCTCCCCTCCCAAGAATAACACAAATAAATAATTCTTTTTGAACTTGCAGCTTGGAATTCCCCAACTAAGATTATTCTACCCACTACACCAAAGTTGGATTCAATTTTATATTATTAATAAATTCTTAACTATCTACTAGACCCATATTATGGTGCATCATGGAAAGATCCCCCATCACACTTCTAGAATATTATGGATGATTCAGAAAATCTCCTCACAAATTCATTCTAAAAGCATCAACGAAGACATAACATTTCACTTATGTATAAGAAATATCATATTTATAATCAATTAATAATTCTATCCACCATCACTAACATGAATTAAATTTACACTAGGTGAAGCTATATATAAATCCCTTGTCATATTGAAAAAAAAATTCTCACCAAGGAGGTAATTCCACCACAAAATTATAGAAAATACAACCACAATAAGAACAAGGTCATGGGTATCCTTGTTACGATAATTAGGGTGTAACTAATGAGACCCATTGGATATAACTCCTCTCTAATTCATTAAGAAGAAAAAATATCTAAGACATGAACTATTACAATATATCTCAAACACAAAACCCTCCTAAGATACATAATGCATTGAATCAGAGACCAAATTATCTTAAAATACTCAAAAATAGTGATGCACTGGTTAGTCCTTACAATATCCTGATATTTATTAACCTAATATTGTAGAGGAGTCATAATTATAGTTATTTCCTGTATTAACTTCCTATAATAACATTAAAGACAAAAGAAACTCCATACATCCACAATATTTTTAAGGGATTTCTATGAAACAAATTCCTCAATCTTTAAAGTACCCATGACAACTGTATGACGATACAGAGCATGCCGAAAGAAATAGAAATCACATTATTATAAATTAAACACTAAAATCATCTCTAATAGCTGATGATACAAAATAACTCCCCTTATATATATATATATATATTATGTTGTCTATATTCTCTACTAAAGAATAGGAATAAAATGGGATTTTCTCAATTAAAGACACCATGAAATGATCCATGAATTCACAATAAAAAAAAATATTAGTTCCATGAACATAGTTGATGTGTTCATAACACCGAAAAAAATTACAATGAACTCATAATTTACATAAAAACCCTGAAAATCATTCTTCAGAATATCCTCATCCTTCACCCTCATCTGATGATATCTTAACTACATTTTCTTTCAAGAACTATTAAGATCATTTCAGTTCGTCGAATAAATCATCAATTCATAGATGAGTATAACGGTTCTTCTCTACCACATTATTCAAGAAATAAATATTGATACAAAGTCATAGAATACCATCCTCATTATTTGATAATTAAAGTTAAGCACCGTAAGGTGAAACAGACATCCAGATAAATAATATATTTAGAATATCATCAATCATAATTGGTAACCCTCTCAACTGAAAAGGTATTATCTTATGTGGATACATTGTTACTGAGGAGACATCAAGGTGTAAATCTATCCCAAAAATAATCACAAATTGAGGGGGTAGCATCAAAACCTAATTAATAAAGACATCACAATACTCTTTAGAAAACACTGGAAACCCTCTAATCTATTCCCCCACTGAACTCATCATTATCTCACCCATAAAGAAATACAATGACATGATACAAAACCAATCCACCTGAAGATATTCCTCACCAAAAATCATGACATGTTCTAGATCAAAATCAAAGAATAAAACTCATCTAATAAATAAATCAATAATATACAACAATGAATATAGGTATTCCATGTCTATGATGATATTGCATAGATGTATCCATAGTTATAGTAAATCTCACCATATACGATATTATTATATAATCAGATCACAATTTATACACATATCATATAAGATAGGTAGAACATTCACTAAAGTCGTTAATTCCAAGGGAATTGGGAGCTTATATACCTATGTTACAAATTATGAAATTGGTAGGGGGAATGAAGGTTTTCATTTATTATGAATCAATAAAATAAAAAACCTAGGTAGATTATTAGAATATAACACCTCACATGATGTCTGGGTCCCCTAAAAATGGGAAATCAAAGACGTAAATCAAAACACATCCATTTCCATGATATCTCTGGACCAGATGAAAACCACATCCATGGATATGATATACTTTTTTCTATAAGGTCATGTGGAATGAGGCTATCCTCTACCCATATCATGTCCTCTTTGATGAACAAATTCTTGAGCACTCTTCTATTACTTCCTTATGGGTTACTACTGCAAAAACTAAACTTGAAGAGGGATACTTGCTCCACAATTACTTCCAAGGAACATTTGGATCATAATATTCTATTGGCCATGATCTCTACATAAAAATAAAACCATTATAGATCCTACAAAAAGGGTCCAAAAACTATCATCCCCAAGGAAACCTAATGAATACTGTTTAAAATGACTCCCAACTGTTTAAGACAACTTCAATCCATGATACCAAGTATCTCAGGCCACAACTCTTCTTCATGTAGAGTCCAGATGAATACATTAATATTCTGAATAGGTATTAGATATAATCATATCATTAACCAATTAATTTATTAGGACCACATGATGCGTCACCAATGTGAACAAGGTGATCTATAAATGGATATATAGATGCAAAACCACCATGAAATTTCTCACCCAAGCCTCCTCAACTAGAATAATTTTTGAATAATAAAACAAGATGTTCATATATCAAATAAAAAAATAAGTCACACTAGAATTACCATTGAAAATATTAAGAATATCATGTAGAAAATCCTCCTTTGTGGTTGAATAAATAAAATCATCCTGAAACGCATTATGAAACTACTGCCCTAAAATGATTGAATCATTATGATATAAAGAGCAAAAATAAACTTCTATCAAGAATCTGCATACATCATACTGATAACCAATAGAATCTTGTGATTCATATGAGAATATATCAATCCAAATTCAATATCCACCTCCTCTAACCACGACTCATTCCCATTAACTAAATTATATCCCTCATACTTTTAAAGAGTCTGATGCTAAAACTATCAAAGAACATTCTTACAAGAATCATCATTTTCAATCTCAAAATGATATTTATCTACTATTGAATTATACTAGACACCATCTATGATTACCTAGTGGTGATATTGACCTCGATTTATACCGTTAAAATTTTTTTTTAGGGATTCTAAAATCCTAATATATATAATACTAAATATTAACTAATTATGTTTCATCTTAATTCCCATTGTATAACAAGTTCAATCAAAGGAATAGAATATAATAATTCAATATCCTTACCTAATTATCTTCTCTAAAAAAGAATCACATTTCTTAAAAACCTTTGTAAATTTATGGAATTTGTTTCATATCATAGGGTCTCCTAAAATCACATTTCTTAAGTGGACACCCTTTCTTATATCACATGCTAGGTACATATTCTTTTGTCTCCATATAAAAAATCAAATCCTCACTAGTTCTTATCTATAAAATCAATCTTGTATCTCAACCAATATCTCTGATACCAATGTGTTATAACCCCCTCCCAAGGAACCCCTAATAGGAAATTAGTGATGACTTGGATGGACCTCAAATCCCAGCTCCAATAGTCTATGGGTTGAGGACTGGAGTTGAGTGTACAAAGGCATAAATGAGGGGAATTACACTCAATAAATGAATTATAGGAAAATATATAAGATCCACTAAAAAATGAATCTCTTAAATTAATAGATCAGTCATCCTAGTTGATGAAATATGAAAAAATGTATATGAAAATGAAAAATAAACCATGAACCAGACCTAGGAATCGACAAGGGACTTCAGAAACACCTAAATAACCACCAAGAGAAAGTAACACCCAAATAAATCATTAAACATCTCTTACAGACCTGAGAAATATTATATATATGTGGTGAAAATATATTTATAATCAATATGATCCTCCTTAAACCTATTCTAAAAATTGGAAAGAAGAAAACTAAATCTTAGCGAGTAAATAAAGGAAACAAACTCATTAGCTACATTAAGGGAACTAATTCCCGACCTCTAAAAGGATAATTCCCTAAGAAACATAGAGAAATAGGAAACATAATATTAAAATCTATATATATGAAAGGTAATCCACGTCCACTTTACTAATAAAATAGTATCCTTTACCGCAATATATTATTCACCAGTGCTTCGATCCATTATATAAGTCAGTGTTTCCATCCAGAAACCATATCAGAGCAATATTATCATCTTCTTCTACAACCCATTCATCCTGTCATGACCTCATCATCACATCAAAAAAAAACTATGTAGAAGTTAAAATGTCGTCAAAACCCATGTATCGTGTTTTTTACCTTAAGACACTACAACTTTTGAAACTAGACATATAGAAACCACATTCACTTCAACCTAAATACATTTATATAATATAACCTATAGCATCCCGCCATTTTATAACATAAACTTTCATTTAATTACACAAAACTGAGGATCTTTAAGGTTTAGTGTCTTGGAAACTAGGAACAAAAAACATGAAAACATAAAACATACTTCTTAAACACTTGAAAGGCTTCTCCTCATGTTCATCCTAGGTTCATTACTACATCTCATAACCTGGGGACATACATCAAAAGAAAGGGTGAGAAGAAGGCCCAGTAAGGGAAACAAGAGAAACATTTTACATGTGAACTTGAGATACTTCAATAAGGTCATGAAAAGAACTTTGAGGCATGAGAAAGAAATCATGAGGCATTTCATAATAAAAATAACATTTTTCATAACTTGAAGATGTGGCTACATCATTTAACATAGACAATCATGAACATATCACCAAGGTCCATCCCCAAGGTGTCATTTGAAAATTACCAAGGTTATTCACCAAGGTATCGTGAAAATTGTAATCTCTAGTGGTTACATCATTACCCAATGCATTGGAGCGCTATCAGGGCGCACCCTTAAATTTTCCTTTATTATCATGTGATCCAAATATATCATCATTAAAAATTTCATAAATAACCCATATAGCATAAAATAAATGGGTTTCATTTCATAATCATAACGTTTTAAAAACTACTTTAAAGACATGATCTTTTCGTCACTTTAAACACACAGAAAGGGAAAGTGTGTTTCATGTATGTAAATCCCAGAATTTAAAATAGAAAATTTTTGTGTATATGTGAATACCCATATATAAAAGGGAGCTTTGAGTATTCACTTAAAAATAAAGAACTTTAGAAAAAGAGAGACATTTTGAGACGAAAATTCTACAGCATAACGACTATGTTACAGGGTTTTAAAGAAACATTGAAAAGAGAGGGGACATGGGTCAAACATTCATAAATGACCCATAAAATAGTAGAGGGACAGAATATAAGGGATTTAAAAACATGGTAATGAAATTTGAAAATATACCATATGAAATGAAGAACATGGAAGGAAGACAAAAATAAGATTTCTCTCGTGAGAATTCGGCAGCCTTACGACGTCACTTAAACTTCAACAAAATTGAATTGACATGGTCAAATAGGGTCTCTCATCATATGAACATAAGAGTCCAGTATGATAGATACAGAGATCATACCCCAACATAATAGAAAGGAACTTGAAATAATTGACATGAAAGTAGAACTTCAAAAGGAGAAGGGTGAAGAACCACTTAAAAATTCGGCTGCCTAACAGCGCCACTTAAAACTTTAAAATACTTAATTGAAGAGATCAAATGGGGTATCTCATAATATGGTCATAAAACATCAGTATGATAGATATAGAGATCATACCCCAACATAACAAAAAGTAACTTGAAAGAATTTACATGAAAGTAGAACTTCAAAACGAGAAGGGTGAAGAACCACTTAAAAATGCAGCAGCCTAACGACGCCACTTAAAACTTCAAAATACTGAATTGAAGAGATAAAATGGGGTCTCTCATCATATGATCATAAAATACCAGTATTATAAATTTAGAGATCATACCCCAACATAATAAAAAGGAACATGAAATACTTTACATGAAAATAGATCTTGAAAAATGAGAGGGGAGAAAGAATTTCTTACAAAAATTTCGGCAGCCTAACGACGCCACTTAAAACTTCATAAACCGAAATAATGAGAGTAAGAGGGGATCTATCATTATATGGACATAAAAAGGGCAGTAATAGGATTATAAAAGAACATCCTCCAATAAAAGAACATGGAGCATAAAAGGAATGACATAAAAGAGATCACTTGAAAAGAAAGAGAGGGGTCAGAACCCTTTCCATAAAATGTAACTCTTAAACCTCAAAGGTTGGGACCTTGAGGGCTTGGGGGAATGTTGGGAGGACTACATGGGAGGTAATGAGACCATTACATAGTTGGGGAAGAGTGGGGAGTCGAATGGATGAGAGGAGGGCTTGGTATTTATAGGGAAAGTGAGGGGACAAGCCATTAATGGCCAAGGGACACCTCACATGTGCTTTTCTCAAACCCATGTGCTCTCCATTGGCATTTACCATGGAGTTAGGCCACATGGGGCCCCCAAAACAATAATTCATAACCCTTGGATGAACAACCCTTAAAATATCTCATGACATAATCATGACACAGTTATGTTGTCATTAAACGTACTGAATCCCTAAAACTGCATTTTTACTATTCACTGAAAAAATCATCTTTCTCAGAAAAATCCCAAAATTTCACCTTAACTAAATATCAATGCTATAATTACATTTATGAACTCAAATTTATAAGAATAATTTTCTAAATATTTTTAATTTAATTTTTACATAAATTCACTATTCACCGAAAATTCATTTTTTTAGAAAAAACTCCAAAAATTACCATAACATAATATCAGTGCTCTGAGTTCAAAAATGAAATCCATTTTATAAAAATAATTTTCTAAATATTTATAATTTAATTTTTTTAATTAAAAAACACTATTCACCCAAAAAGATTAATACTTGAATAATAATTTATGAACATGTTATTTAACCATTTTATTGAATCACATTACTTAATCAAGCTGCATAGATTATTTTAAAACTTTCTTTAAGTGAAATTACTAATCCATTTGGTCACATTACTAATCCTACGCGTAAAATCACTATTCACAATTTACTATTCATCAAAAATCATGTTGATCTTATTAGACTCTAAATTTTGTACTGGACATAATTGTAGAAGACCATTTTTTGAAAATCATTACACATTTTAAATTATTTAAGGTTTACATAAACATTTTTTTAAAACATCCTTTTGAAAATTCATCAAAAATATGCATACTATTTTATCCGGTCATTTAAAAATTCATAAACTTCATCATAAGAAGAAATCCCAATTTTTATTTAAAACAAGGATTACACAAGGTAGTTATGGTCTCGTTACATAGCCCCTTATAATACCAGCATAGGACCTAAGAGTAAGGTGTGCTAGGGTGATAGAATTTTGGGGCGGCTCGGTCAACATTGCCCGAGTAGTAATTTCTATCAGTTTGAACTTCTCGCGAAGGCAATTCGATTCTAGCTTTACATGATGAAGTTCGGCTTGGGTTTGGTCCAGAGCAAAGCCCAATGGTGCTACCTCCTTCCCAAGCTCTGTTAGATGGGCTTCGATCGGTCCAAGACTACTAGGTGAGGCCATTGAATCTTCTTTCTATAATAGTTAACCAAGATTACTTATATTTAGATACAATAATCAAAACATTTTGTTCATAGCGGTCATATTGACCAATGGTCATATAACAGTCAAAACCCACTGGTCTCATTTTAATTATAATAGTGTTTATCAAATAAAACAATTTTGTTGAGTATAAAAATAAAAAAAATAACACATGAAATTAGGGAACAAGATTTATTCAAAATTTCGGGCCGTTACAATCTTCCCCCCTTAAGAAATTGCGTCCTCGCAATTTTTTAAAATTGGGTTTTGAAATTTCATTGAAAATCCCACATCGGAAAAAGAGTCTGTAACACTATTACTTTAAAAGAAAGAAAAGGAAGTACAAAGGCCACCCGAGTTTACTCATACTAGGATTCCATGTAGGAAACATGGACATGGAGAAGAAAACAAAGTGTCACATTATAAAGGAGAGTGATAGAAAACATTATTAGGAGGAAGTTAACCACCAGAAAATCCCAAAATTATGATGTGTGTAAGCGGTCTTTGATTACCTAGTAGGAAATGTAAACCAACAACGTTTTTGTTTTACGTTCCATTTAATAAATTTGAGGAATTCATTTACAACATAGAACAAAAACATAAGGAAATATATCTACCTTCATGTAGAGTTTCATACATTAATAAGTTTCTACCAAAACTAATCTTTTCTCCAAACGATGAGCATTCAAAACTACTTGGTCTCATCAAAACACAAGAATCAACTTCTAGAGAATCACATAATCCACAAAAGATCAACTATCTATTTCTTCTATCTTTAAACATTATCCCAAAAACAGAAAGGGTAATGTAAAACAACTCTTCAAAAATAAAGAATACCCTAGGAATGGAAACAAAATTTAAATCTTCAATGTTTCATGGTACTACCCAAAGTTCATCATAGACCATTCCGTAAATAATGGTCCTTAAGATTCCTCAAAATAAACCAAACTAAGATTGAAGCCCAAATACAAGAAAGATTTGATAACATAGTCTTCCAAAATAAACTTCATTGTTCATCTCCAAACAACATCAACCACTCCTAACATCTTATAACAAAATTAGCTAACCTAAACAAATTTTACCAAAGATAGGTTAATCATTCCCCTAAGTAACCTAAATTACTATAAGTCCACCTTAAATTCATCGATTCTTCAAAATATAAGTCAACCTTACTCCTCAATGAAAATACCGTAGTAATCTATTTACCTCGATCAAATATGGTTCCCTAAAATAATGAACGTCTTCCAAAATAATAATCAGCTTTTAATGCCCTAATCATCTCTTTCATATTAATATGGCAATCATTTCATTTCTTATCACATTGGTTATTAGGGCATGTTCTTCCATCTCCCACCATTAACTAAGAAGTGAAATTATAATTAGAGGCTTAAATACTTAACCAATAATCATGAAAAGGATCTTAAAGAATATAAGGATAACTTGTAGAAGAAAAGTATACCCTAACTTGTGATCCCCTAGGTTCCAATATAGGTTATCCATGATCATATATTCTTATGTGAATCTTTGTTCCTTTAACAATGGTTCATACTAAGCTTATGAATTTACCAAAGCATATCCCCCAGGAGTGTCGTAACCAAGAGTGCAGCAAGGCCCGTTGTCGTGTACCAGTTCCCGTTCGAGTCTAGCTCAAAGCAGTGTTTTCAGGTTTTACCCCTATGTACATTTGTGCCAGAGCCACCGCTACCTGCTCGTACCCAGACAGGGATGTATTTTCTTGGAAACCCCTTACTCAATACTCACCAAAATACCAGGAATATTTCCTATATTTAAACTTTTCTATAGGGTTATTCCAAAAGTTTTAATATCCTAATTTCCACAAATAACTAAACCATCCTTTGATACCAACTATAGCATCCCGCCATTTTATAACATAGAATTTCATTTCATTACACAAAACTGAGGATCTTTAAGGTTTAGTGTCTTGGAAACCAGGAACAAAATACATGAAAACATAAAACATTCTTCTTAAACACTTGAAAGGCTTCTCCTCATGTTCATCCTAGGTTCATTACTGCATTTCATAACCTGGGGACATACATCAAAAGAAAGGGTGAGAAGAAGGCCCAGTAAGGGAAACAAGAGAAACATTTTACATGTGAACTTGAGATACTTCAATAAGGTCATGAAAAGAACTTCGAGGCATGAGAAAGAAATCATGAGGCATTTCATAATAAAAATAAAATTTTTCATAACTTGAAGATGTGGCTACATAATTTAACATAGACAATCATGAACATATCACCAAGGTCCATCCCCAAGGTGTCATTTGAAAATTACCAAGGTTATTCACCAAGGTATCGTGAAAATTGTAATCTCTAGTGGTTACATCATTACCCAATGAAGTGGAGTGCTATCAGGGAACAACCTTAAATTTGCCTTTATTATCATGTGAGCCACATATATCATCATCAAACATTTCATAAATAACACATATAGCATAAAATAAATTGGTTTAATTTCATAATCATAACGTTTTAAAAACTGCTTTAAAGACATGATCTTTACGTCACTTTAAATCCACGGAAAGGGAAAGCGGGTTTCATGTATGTAAATACCAGAATTTAAAATAGAACATTTTGGTATATATGTGAATACCCATATATAAAAGGGAGCTTTGAGTATTCACTTAAAAATAAAGAACTTTAGAAAAAGAGAGACATTTTGAGACGAAAATTCTACAGCATAACAGCTATGTTACAGGGTTTTAAAAAAACACTGAAAAGAGAGGGGACATGGGTAAAACATTCATAAATGACCCATAAAACAGTATAGGGACAGAATATAATGGATTTAAAAACATGGTAATGAAATTTGAAAATATACCATATGAAATGAAGAACATGGAAGGAAGACAAAAATAAGATTTCTCTTGTGATAATTCGGCAGCCTAACGGCGTCACTTAAACTTCAACAAAATTGAATTGACAAGGTCAAATAGGGTCTCTCATCATATGAACATAAGATTCCAGTATGATAGATATAGATATCATACCCAAACATAATAGAAAGGAACTTGAAAGAATTGACATGAAAGTAGAACTTCAAAACGAGAAGGGTGAAGAACCACTTAAAAATTCGGCAGCCTAACGGCGCCACTTAAAACTTAAAGATACTGAATTGAAGAGATCAAATGGGGTATCTCATAATATGGTCATAAAAGATCAGTATGATAGATATAGAGATCATACCCCAACATAACAAAAAGGAACATGAAAGAATTTACATGAAAGTAGAACTTCAAAACGAGAAGGGTGAAGAACCACTTAAAAATTCAGCAGCCTAACGACGCCACTTAAAACTTCAAAATACTGAATTGAAGAGATCAAATGGGTTCTCCCATCATATGATCATAAACGATAAGTATGATAAACCTAGAGATCATACCCCAACATAATAAAAAGGAACATGAAATACTTTACATGAAAATAGATCTTGAAAAATGAGAGGAGAGAAAGAATTTGTTACAAAAATTTTAGCAGCCTAACGGCGCCACTTAAAACTTCATAAAATGAAATAAGGAGAGTAAGAGGGGATCTCTCATTATATGAACATTAAAAGGGCAGTAATAGGAGTATAAAAGAACATCCTCCAATATAAGAACATGGAGCATAAAAGGAATGACATAAAAGAGATCACATGAAAAGAAAGAGAGGGGTCGGATCCCTTACCTTAAAATGTAACTCTTAAACCTCAAAGGTTGGGACCTTGAGGGCTTGGGGGAACCTTGGGAGGACTCCTTGGGAGGTAATGAGACCATAAAATCGTTGGGGAAGAGTGGGGAGTCGAATGGATGAGAGGAGGCATTGGTATTTATAGGGAAAGTGAGGGGACAAGGCATTAATGGCCAAGGGACACCTCCCATGTGCTTTTCTCAAACCCATGTGCTCTCCCTTGGCATTTACCATGGAGTTAGGCCAAATGGGGCCCCCAAAACAATACTTCATCACCCTTGGCCGGCCAACCCTTAAAATATCTCATGACATCATCATTACACTGTTATGATGTCATTAAACGTACCGAAACCCTAAAACTGCATTTTTACTATTCACTGAAAAATTCATCTTTCTCAGAAAAATCCCAAAATTTCTCCATAACTAAATATCAATTCTCTAATTACATTTATGAACTCCATTTTATAAAAATAATTTTATAAATATTTTTAATTTAATTTTTAAATAAATTCACTATTCACTGAAAATTCATTTTTTCAGAAAAAACTCCAAAAATTACCATAACATAATATCGGTGCTCTGAGTTCAAAAATGAAATCCATTTTATAAAAATAATTTTCTATATATTTTTAATTTTATTTTTTTAATTAAAAAACACTATTCACCTGAAAAGATTAATACTTGAATAATAATTTATGAACCTGTTATTTAACAATTTTATTGAATCACATTACTTAATCAAGGTGCATAGATTATTTTAAAACTTTCTTTAAGTGGAATTACTAATCCATTTGGTCACATTACTAATCCTAAGCGTAAAATCACTATTCACAATTTACTATTCATCAAAAATCAAGTTGATCTTATTAGACTCTAAATTTCGTACTGGAAATAATTGTAGAAGACCATTTTTTGAAAATCATTACACATTTTAAATTATTTAAGGTTTACATGAACATTTTTTTAAAACATCCTTTTAAAAATTCATCAAAAATATGCATACTATTTTTATCTAGTCATTTAAAAATTTATAAACATCATCATAAGAAGAAATCACAATTTTTATTTAAAACAAGGATTACACAAGGCAGTTACGGTCTCGTTACATAGCCCCTTATAATACCAACATAGGACCTAAGAGTAAGGTGTGCTAGGGTGATATAATCTTGGGGCGGCTCGGTCAACATTGCCCGAGTAGTAATTTCTATGAGTTTGAACTTATCGCGAAGGAGATTCCGTTCTAGCTTCACATGATGAAGTTCAGCTTGGGTTTGGTCCATAGCAAAGCCCAATGGTGCTTCCTCCTTCCCAAGCTCTGTTAGATTGGCTTCGATCAGTCCAAGACTACTAGGTGAGGCCATCAAATCTTCTTTCTATAATAGTTGACCAAGAATACTTATATTTAGAGACAATAATCAAAAAAATTTGTTCACAGCAGTCATATTGACCGATGGTCATATAACAGTCAAAACCCACTAGTCTCATTTTAATTATAATCATGTTTATCAAATAAAACATTTTTTTGAGTATAAAAATAAAATAAAATAACACATGAAATTAGGAAACAAGATTTATTCAAAATTTCGGGCCGTTACATAACTGCAATCCAGTATAACAAACATATAAAAGTATTGAAAAATGAGATCCATAACGTTCCATATGATTACATATACTTTACCTTAGTCCTATACAACCTAGGTATTCCTACATACTATGATACATCTTTAATATATAGTAGGGTAGAATCTTAATCGCCCATTTGTATCCATGACAACCTTGATGTTGGGAAAACCACTCCAAACTCAATGACATATAAGTGTCATCTTCCCAACCGACTCATGTGATGAGGAATATAAAGTAATATAATGTGAAGGATATATC
Organism: Viscum album; assembly: GCA_963277665.1. Taxonomy (NCBI): domain Eukaryota; kingdom Viridiplantae; phylum Streptophyta; class Magnoliopsida; order Santalales; family Viscaceae; genus Viscum; species Viscum album. Next base: position 1,400,968,926 of record OY728152.1, read on the forward strand.
ACACACAACCAAAATAGGGGAAAATACCTATCCTTAGTCTCAAACTGTATCTATCTTCCCACACGACAACTTCATGGTCACTTATAGGTTATATAATGCTACATCACATATATGTAAACCAGTATCTCAGAATAGTTTCCCATCAATTCAATTAGTAACTTAAAATTACCATTCATTTTTTAACCACTATACTCAATTTTGGTTTAATCACTTAATACTTACAAATTCCAATGTAATTTTACAATTAATCATTTAAATTACATATTTTAATAAATACTTTTTGAGCTTTTTTCATCACAATAATGGATTTCACTTCATTTAAACAACACCAACATCCAAAACCAATCCCATATGTTATATATAACTTTTACCATTCCATACTAGTAAGTATTATAGGGCATATACATCCCACATTCTAAGGAGTGATGCATTGGAATTAAATATCCATACTATAATAAGTTGTAAATATTCACTATAGTAAACTTATCAACAAAATAAATGGGAAAGCCTATCTACCAACCATTTCGATCCATTTTATCCCCCCATCACTGACCCCGAACCACTACCATAATTCGATACACCAAACCATCCCACAACCAATTATCCAACCATACCAGGTTCACATAACATAATATAATAAAGACTTCCAACTTCCTATGGAATATACATATAGTAGAAATTTTTTTAAGAAAAATATTTTACGGGGAATCTAAGGCCATCTCATCAATGATCACAAGATTTAATAAATAAAAAAAATATTACAACATCCCCAAATATTTAATTTCATAAACAATGTATAACCCATTAAAATATTGAATTGAATGATTCATTATGGATAGGTTTTAACAATAAGATAACTATAATAAATAGCTATCATATGATACATTAAAGAATACACATCCATAAAGAAACACATCCAAATTCAACAATTTTGAAGAAAAATGAAAAAAAAAGATTCTTGGGACTCATTCATTATTCATTTCATCTTGATAATATTACATTGTTTAATCCTTTTTAGAATGTCCAATATTATATAAAACAAGTTCAACCACAAAAATTATAAATCTAACTATCTTAAAAAATATATGAGGCAACTATTATATCTAAACTAAAAGTACATTTGAATCATAGTTCCCCTCAAATATTATCCCATTAATAACATCTAAATTATTATATTAAATTTTATAACTTGAACTATTTACCAACTAAAAATAAATCATTATAATTCTAGGATTTCACCTAACAAAAAAATGTTAAAAAATACATTACCTTTATATGATGTTTCAAGGAATCATCACATATAAATTGAATATCAGGGAATTAACCCCAAACAAACTGAAATGGAACCACATAAAAAACCATACATAGAGAATAAATATAAAAACCACACTAAAAAAAACTTAAAATATTTAAAATTTACTTCAATGAATCATTATAATGAAAGGGAACAATGAATAAGAGGATAATAAGATAAGTGAGTACCTCAATTCAAGATAGTATGATAAAAAACCAGGAGTTTGAAACCATAAATTTAAATTACTAAGGATCACTAAGAAGAGTTGGGGACAACTAGTGTTTAAAAGGATAAAATAAAAATTAAAACATGGGACAATTGAACCTTTATTTATTGAGAAATAAAAATCATACTCCACCAAGATGTGGTGATTTCAAACATGACCATGGTTCCTCCAGTCAATGTTTGATATAATTTTGTTGGTGTTTGAAATGACCATATCCTCTAGAAACATCATGATCCTTCTAAAACCATTTTATGTAAGTTTGACTGACACCATGAAATGTTGGATGACCTCGAGTGTTGGAGATTATTCACCAGAAAAAACTTCTTTTTACTTAGTTATTACTTATATTAATGGGGTTTTAATATTGTTAATGTAATTATCATGTCACGATTCTTCTAATATGAAAAGGTTTTTTGATAATGACTTATGGAAACCTATTATACTGAAATCCCATAGTAGTTACCTACTATGACGAGAACCCATAAGTATAATTAAAATATACTAAATTATAAACTCTATGGTTGGATTACATCATTTTATGGGGAAGAAATGATATAGTCTATTTGGGTTAGGAGGATCATTAGCCATTGAGACATGTTCTAATGAATTTCATCTTTGGTAATCACCAATGGAAGGAGGATATGAGAACATGACCTTCATCTAGTAAATCCAAATTAATATATGTCATTAGATATTCTTATATCTGATATTGCGTAGTGAACCTAAGTATTTAAAATTGGTATTAATGTTTATCATGAGTAGTGTGGTTTGATATATTAGTGTAAACCATTATGACATATGTTTATAAAGAATTTGGGTGCGTTGGGTGTGTAACAAATAATATAGAATCAATGAATAATGTGAGAAAACAAATATATATTATGTTATTTAATATAAGTTTAAATATTAGACACCTTGAGGGGAATAAAAGAACCATATAAATTCCATGACCATGGAGTTATTTCAACAATTTCATTTGTGGAAATTCAATGAGAGAGACATCAACAATCATTGTTGATTCCATCAGTGTGAAACCATCCTTATTAGATATGTAATGAAAAATATAATATATATTATAGTTTTTTTCATGAGTTTGTATATCATTGTGACATAAACTTATTTTTCTAGCCTTCTGTAGGATTTTTCTAGAGGGTAAACATGGAATTTAAGCAATTCCACCCAATCCCCTTGATAAAGGAGCCTAGTGGGTGACACACTAAGTTGATAAATTAACTCAATAAAATTGTATATTAAATTAACGTATTGAATGAATATTATTACTATTTGTTGTTTAATATTCATTAAGTTTTAGTTGATAGTAAATATTGATTTACCATGTGTTTGAGATAATTTATGTGAGTTGACTATTCAATAGAAATTTATTCCCATTTTTAGTAAATATAATATTTATCTATTTATCAGTGAATAGTATAATAATATTTATTTATTAAACTAAATATAAATTATTGATGGATTGAAAAATATTGAAGAGTGTTAACGAATTGATTTATATTATATGATGAGATATATTATATATTAAATATTATTTCAAAAAATGTAATTTTTTTAAAGAAATAATATTAACTTTTCCTGAGTCTAGTGCATGAAATAAAATATATAATAATATTAAATTTATTTAAACATGGGGTTATTCAGGGATTTTTAGAATGATATGGGCCCATGTGAAATTATTATTTTATAACTATAACACTATTTAACCATTATTATATCATTATAAAATCTAATCATTGTTGTGGCCAAAACAAGTCTATATTGAATTTTCCTACGCCATCGAGATCTCTTCATCTAGTAATATCTCAAAGAATATAGAGAAATTCCCCTCCACCGTATTGAATCTGAGAGAAAAAGAATTACCCTTTCTACATCAAATATATTATTATTGTTATCATCAACGGATGAATTGACAATCATAAATATCCAAACTTGATCCTTAAAATTTATATGATGACATTAAATGCTTCATGGTGTGTCTGTCGATCACTTCTAGATTGATCCTACCCTTGAATCATATGATAAAATGATAGTATTTTGCGAAGAAATTATATGATACATCAATGATAAAATAATTTCAACATAAGGAAATTATTTATTTATATAACTTAATTATAAATTACTTGTAATGAACCTATCTCATGGATTATAGGGTTTTATTTCATCAATTTATAAGGAGAATATGGAGAATATGATGAAATATTATTATAGGGAATGTGACAAACTACTTCTATTATTACCCAAAAAATTCATGGAGGAAGCCATTTTGATAACTAGAAGAGCACCATGGTTTCTCAGCATATAACAAAGAAAAATACCTTATCATTTCATCTTATCATTCCCATGAACCAAGTGTGGTTATACAATGATCAATATTTACAATCCTCCTCAATCAACTCTACCTCACTTTGACTCACCACCATTGCCATCAACTTGGTTGTTTAATCGGTTCAAGTTTCCCCTGAAGAAACTTTCTAGGAACCATTCCCCCTAAAATTGCTACCATTGGGTGTAGGTCTCCACACCCAGAAAAGGGAAGACCCACCAGACTTCGTATGAAACCATACCATTCACAATGGGCATGGAACCCTTCCCTGTCTTACATCACAAACCTCAAAATAAGAATTTCACTCCCCCATGTTATCCATGTACCTCAACGCATAGGTTCCATTGTAATAACCTCAAAACGATCCACCCCACACACACCCCCATGATGTGTTTAATCTTTAGTTGTATGAAATCTACTCCCCACCAATGGAATACCTCCAAACTCACTCTCAGCAGTCTGAAGTCCTTGGAAAATGTAAAGGGAGGGATTTGGAAAACCAGGCACTTACATCGATGTCATAAGTCATTCCATATAATTTATTAATTGGTATATAAATATTAATAATAAATATCATGGAATATATATATAAAAGTTTTATCATTAATTAATTTAATAATTATAAAAACATTATTGTTACCAAGAAGATCCAAGATCATGGAAAATCTGACCCCAAAATTTATTAAATAAAAAGTAAAAATTCAATTCTAGAATTATAAGGGAATTTCTAGAGATGAGAGTAGATCATTCCCCATATATCTTCATCTACCATAAATTCACAGCAATTATGACTCTAAATAACCACAACATACTCATTTCCTTGACTAATCTCTTCACAAATGAATTTTTCATTTGGTTTCCTTCCCTATATATATGTAAAAATTACATGCTGAGATTATTTTCCTAGTTGATACAGTCAATCCAATTAGATAAGGTTCTCCAAGGCACATTTCTGGTTCTTGTTTTAATAGCTTTAACCAAAAGTTCATAATATGATTCAATCCATTTGTGATTCTAGTTTTGATGGATAAAATTCTTGATAACATATATCTTGGTCCATAACACAACTTCATCTAAAATTATAGGTCCAATAACATGGTGAAAATAACTCTTGATAAATCCATGATGTGTTTAAAAGACACCTACAAAACATATGGGTCATGACGTGCTACATGCTACACCATCAACCTTAAAATTCACCCCCAAGGAGATTTAAGGGATCCAACATATAGATTTCTACACCAGAGGCTTCATGGGAATTCCTCAAACACCAAAAATTATTAGGATGTTGAGATATATTATACTATTATCCATTTATCCCATCTACACATTTTTGTAGCATTTACTTCCCTATTCATGGTAGTGGTACCAGTCTGAATGGAGGGAATATTTTTTTTAAACAATATTTCTTTCCTTACAGTCTAGACAGAGGAAAAAATATATGTAGTAGAAATAAGAAAAATATTTTGGATTTGTAAAATCTATAACGATTTATAGAGGATAACCATGAGGTAATTTATCTTCTTAAATATAAAAGAATAAATGATGGACTGGTTTCCAGCATACCTTCAGAGCTCTTAGGGAAATCAATAACCCATAAAGAGGTGCGAGATAGCCTCCTCAACCCTCAAGTATATGTGACATGTTAAAACTAGTTTCTTCCTAGCCCTCTTCATTTGATCATGTATTGGGAATATATTTTTGAATATGTTTAATAAAATATAATTCTCGATGGTTGTATGAATGGTATCTTGATATTTTTTAGCCACGGTGGTGGTAATGTGGATCCATCACATTCTCGAATTTAGTATTATTTAAAATTACACAAGGCAATTTTTGTGGGCCTCAAATTTGAGTGTTAGCATCCATGATGGTGGAATTCAGAATTTTCAGTCAATATTGTGTGGGGAAAATATAATTGAGATTGGTGATATATGATAAGATATCTGGGTGTTGATATGGCTACCCAACTAGATAGTTTATCAATAGTTAATATTGGTCTATCAAATTATGACCCATTTTTAATTATGCGGAATTTTTACGAGAGGGTTCATGATAGATGGATAAAAAATGATGTCAGAGAGTAAATGTTACCATTAAAAAACATTATTTTTAACATTACTAATATAAAATCAAAACAATATTCATTAGAATAAATAATATTCTATTTGAATTTATTTATAAGACCATGATTGAGGATTCTATGATCCAGGGTTATAAGGCCCCCATTTCAATGGGTTTGATATATTCCTTCTAAGTGATTTTTATTAGCTTCCTTTCCTAGAATGACTCTATCTAAATGATATTAATGACCAAGTATTAAAGAATACCAATGAGTCTTCTTGACAATCTATAGATAAAAAATGAGTACAAAAATTTAGAGGTGATAACCAATTTGAATAACTACAACCTTCCATATTAGGACATTGCTTTAATTTTACACCTAGCCAGTTTATTGATGATTCAATAAAATATTCCCACCAGATATTGTCTTTCAACCTTTCTTTAAAATAAGGGTACAACAAGACATTTGAATGTAAGGGACCCCCTCTTCAGTCGTTGGGTTCTATTGATTCTTTTTTTCCAATATATATTACATCACCCAAAAAACAAATGATTTATTCCAACTATCGATATTACTAGACACATCCATTAGTTGTACAATAAATTCATTGATATTATAAATGATAGTCCTAAAATCTTTCCCAATGATAGGAATGTAATTGATATAAAAAATGTGTAATGGAGTGATAGTGTATCTACTAGCTTTAATTTTCTTATAAAATCAAATATGAGAAATTTGGTTGAAGCTATGATCTTGTAATGTTCAGTAAAAAAAAGAGTCCCGATAGTGGGTCACATTTTCTAACACCCCTAGTTTGTTGAAATAAGTCTACGGGGGATGCGTTTATGAGGATGGGAAAACATTCAGAGTAGAGGATGGTTATAACTAATCTTATACCATCTGAGGACAAGAAAAATTAAATTCTATTTCATTTTTTCAAAAGCCTTAGAGACATAAAATTTTAGATAAAAATTCCCAAGAATCATTTTTATTTCATTAGATTAAAACATTTCAACATAGTGAATAAACTGTTCTGAATGCTTTTACCAGGAACAAAACCAAATAGATTCAGGGTGATATTCTCCTTAATAATTCCTCCCATATCAGTAATAATTATTTTACTAATAACATTAGGAATTTTATTTCCATTATAAACTATCTAGAAACATTTAATGTTAATTACATCCTCATTATTGGGTATCATGGAAATAAAATTTGAGCTGATACCATAAAAAAATAGGCATGAGTGAAGAATTCCTTGACTATATTGGTTATTTCATATTGTATAATCTCCAAATAAAATGTTAGGAATTTTTTGGTGAATTTACCTGGTCCATCTACAATATCCATATTGAGAGAGAATAGTGTTGACTTGGATTCCCCTTTAAATGGGACAGTGATGAGTTCTCTATTTTGAGGATCCTCAATTCATGAAAGTATGTTATCAATAATTTTTCTATACTATCAATCCCATCATAAAAGAAAAAACCATTGAAATATTCCACCACTACATTAGATATTTAATTCTCAAAGTTGTGAAGAGATCCATTGATTATGATGGCATTGGTCCCTACCTTTAACCATCTTTATTTATATAGTGTATGAAATAAATTTGAGTTCATATCACCATATTTGATCCATTTCACATTTACCTGGTTCTGTTACATACATTAAATAGGAATTAAGAGGTGATAAAGATGGTAATGAGATTGAGTTTTCCCTCTATATGGAGTATTCCCATTCTGGTTTCTAATTTGAATGCTTTATATTTTTCTTCAGTAGCCCTGAAATCAAGATCAATATTGGAAAATGAATTTCTACTTTAATCTCTTGTAATTCATTTGAAATGCTTTAATTTTAAAAAATGATTTATATTGGAATTATATCCCCCCATTCATCTATAATAATCTCCCTTCAACCAGTAATAATTAGATACCCATTGTTGAATTTAAATTTTATAGGGAATGAACTTTCAATGTGAGTGGAGATCTAAAAAATGATGGGGTTATGATTTGAATGATATTTGGGGAGGGTGTAATATGCGACTGCAATATAAGTAATCACATCATCCATTAAAAAAATCTTTCCAAATTACTTCCTTTCCTTATATTTAGTGTGTTCCAACCCCCAGTGAATTGAAATCTACCAAATGGAACTTCATCAAGATTACATTGACCAATGTAGGGGAGAATTCCATGGAGTCTACCCTTCCAAAATTTGATCCTGTTTTTATTTAGGATTAAATTCAATGTTAAAATCCCCCATAATCATCCATTTATGATTTTTTTTCTACAGACTTCCTCAATATCTTTCAATAATTCACTTCTCTAGATGTATGATGTGGAAGAACACATAAAAGGGAGAGAAGCATTGCAGCCATGGATGTTAGAATAGACTGAAATACATTGTGATATTTTATTACATGAGAGTATGTGCATGTTTTCATTCATTATTACCCAAATATGTTCCATATTAATATCATGAATATTTTTTGAGACAAAAATATACCTAGGGGAGGCCAATTTGAAAGCCTTCCAATTTGTGAAAATTATTTTTTCCCTAAAAGTCCAGTAATAATATGATTCACATTAATATCAAAAATATGATATAATACTATATGTTAAAAACATGACTCGATGATATCATTGAATGAGATATTCGAATGTTGTATAAAATTACTAATATAAATATGAGGTACTTTTTTGCATTATAGGCTATGATATGCCCACATCATAGAGAGAGATTCAATTAGTATAAAAAATATAATTTTATTTAATGATGAGGATTAATACATTCAATAAGACTTCAAAAAAACCATTCTCATTATAATTTAATGAATCAAATGGAATATTAAAAATCAGATACCACTACTAGTTTTCAAGTTATTTAATGACATTTGTTAAATATAATATAATAAAATAAAGAATCCCAAATTCTAATATTTAACATTTAGATAAATTAAATCATTCATATTTAAATAAAAAAATCATGTGTACCGTTCCCTATAGATGCTTGTTGCGTCAATATTTACCAATTCATTATAAATATCACTATTGTGGTAGCCAAAATTTACCCTTTCACTAGAGGTATCCATAGTCTTTACTAAATCATTCGATTCTAGATTGGGATTATCTCTTCACCCACAATATACCAGTGCCTCACGAAGGAAAAGGTCGAAGAAGAAATGAAAAATGTGTATGAGAGAGTTTCAATTAGTAATTAAATATTGATATTAGGACCACTAAATGGTATTAGACACATATTAATATCCCCCAAGGACACTCCTCAAGTTTTTGTGCAATATTTCATGTGATATAATGCACGTGTTAATGTCACTTGGATAGTTAATGAAATAATTTCATGAATACACCCAAATCATGAATTTTTCATCAAATGAAATTTTTATTAATTACAACCATTATGGATGTTAATATCTAATAATAATAATTATCATTAAACCATACAAAAAATCATAAATTGTGGAATGGAATCATATTACATGCCTTATGAAAATATAACTTACATGGGAAATGAAGAAAACAACTCTTAATGATATCACTATATAATGAAAAATATATCGAAAAATAAATCATATGAATAATGGATTTAGGGAATATTTATTTAATAATTGTTTTTACTAAGCTGATAATACACACAATATATGTCTATTATGGATTGAATTTATATAATCATTGTCTCGGTGGTGGTATAGAAGAGAGGAATACAATGAAAATAAGAGAATAGGCATAACTAATTACATTGAGTCATGACCTCCACTAATACATATGTAATATTCCATAGTTCCAAGTTCTCATATCAAATTTATTTCCATGATATGAATTATGATAGAAAGGATTAGTGGTATATAAAAATATAAAAATTTCATTGAAAAGTATTCGAGGTGCATTGTCAATTGTTTGTCTCAATGTACATTATTGCTAAAGAATCCAAAAGTTATTTAATATTATTTTATATATGGGTAACCTAGTTTATTGATAATTCTATATAATTGAAAATTAAGGTAAATAATATATTGTCTACATGTTTCAATTCACTAAAATTTGGACAGGTTGAAGATAGGGTATATTTTAGTAAATTAGAATCGAGTTAAATGCTCCCATGATAAAAAATTACCTTATTTATCAAGATTGAAACAAATTTTATATTTAAAAAATCATTGGTAATATGTGTAGAGTAAATTATGAGTAGTGTACAATTAGAATAATCTGACATGGCCACAAAAAAAAATGATGAAATCACAAACAAACTGATATAGAAAAGTCATAAGTTGTGTAAAAAATATGATACTTGTTTAACATAAAACAATATAGGAAGATAAATTTAGATGAAGAGGGAGGTAAATAATAACTAGTATGGGGGTGAGGTTATCATGGAGATGGCTCAATGTGGGGTTTTGGGGGAGGTCATAATGAGGGAGTGAGTAAGATAGGTTGGATGCCACATTTGGAAGGGTATCAAACTAAGGGTTGGGAAAATTGGGAAAATACCAATGATAAAATGTAGAAGACAATTAATAAAATTTAATACCTATATATTAGTCTAGGTTAATATTATTTATAATCAAATTAGGAAAGACATATAGTGGTTCATAAGTACAAGTAAGACCATTGACTAGTCAGACATTTGACAGTTTAACCATATATAAAATAACTAAATACCATAATTAGTCAACCAAACAATGAAATATGTATCTACATATATAAAGACACACAAAAAGAACACCCATATAAAATATTGTGAGAATAAACAATTATATAAATAAAATAATTTTAGTGTAACACCTTGAAAATCTAATGTAAGAACCCTGTATTGGACATCATGTATGAAACATGACACCAAGTGCATAAGGGAAAATAATATCCCAAAACTCTACTATATATTTACACTTTTAAATATATTCAATACATGATATATCTTGTAATGAATGAAATACTGAGTTATATTGTGTTTCACACAAGAGATAACTTCCTTAACAGCTTGAGATTCGTAAAAAAGAGACCTTCCTCAATAGATTGTGTTTCCCAGAAGTCTATGTTTCACCAAATTATAAGGTATTGTAAAAATATTAATATTTAATATAATATAGTATAACGTAGCCATTATTTTAGTGGTTATGAATAATATTAAATGAATTATGAAAATTTATGGTTTATATAAATGTAAAATGAATTCTTGGGATAACAATTAATGAGAAATAGAAATAAGAACCATTTGGATATAAAATTAAATATTAGTATTTTTATGCATCTAAATGTGTTTTATCTTAACAAAAATAATAAATTGTAGTTAGTAAATGATTTTAATTAAATATATATTATATATTCAATCAATTGTTTTTATATTAATCCATTAGGTTTGGTAGGAAAAAGATATGATTAATCACTATTTTACACATAGAAACCTATATTTTTATTAATGCATTTTTACGGCCTTTTAATGGTGAGCATATTATAAATCTAAATTTTGAAAAACATAAAAATTTAATTTGATAAATTAAACTTCATTTTTTAATTCATAATGTCAATATTTTTTTTGTGTGATTTTTTTTCATTTTTCTGAGAAACATTACTTTTTGATGAATAGTGAAATATGCTACAATTTAGTCCAAAAATTCCTTTTCGTCTAAATAATTATTAATGTTAAATTATATATAAAACTTCTTAAAGGTAAAATTATATTTATTATACATCTATTAATACCATGTAGTTAATTATAAAAAAATTCACTTTGAAATTGAATATAAAAAACTTAACAATCTTTTGTGCATTTTTCTACTAAAACCAATTAATTCGTTTGTCTGTGAGATTAGCATTAATCATAATTTTTCTGCTTTTGTGATTTGAATTTTGAAAAGTGGAAATAAACCATTTTAATTAATATTTTCTATATATTATAATAATATAAACATAATTTTTTTTCCAAAATTATTGGTGAAAGTGATGAAAATTAATTATAATGATTATAGTGCAATTAGGTTAAAAGAAGAGACTAAGACCAATTTTAAGGGTCCAAATGACCTATAATCCAATCCAAAACCCATTGAATGGAAATATTTCTTCCATTAAACTTCAATTATTATTATTTCATGGTTTTTTATAACTTTTTATAGGTAATATCATGTGTACACCTAACTTGTTTCCAAAAAATCCAAGTGAGTCATTTTCCTTCACTATAAAAGGCCACCCCCACTTTCACTATTTTCACACCTCTAAAACCTCTTAATGATGGATAATATCTTCCAAATTAGTCTAAAAACATCCCTAACCTCTAAATATTAGCCTAATTTTTGTCCTAAATATTTAAAGGAAGACTTTTGGTTCAAACCAAAAGAAGTTACATGATAAGAGTTAACATTTTCTCTTAAACTTTTGAGTTTAATTTCCATTCTTCGACCCCTATAATCTTAATTTTAAATTATTATATAAAAAATTTATTATAAATAAACTATTTTTTATGTTAATATATATACCTAAACCTACACACACCTATATCTAATGGGTTAAAAACCTACTGTTTCTTGGTATTTTGAACTAGTGCCTCAGGAAACGATGATTCTTCATTTTTTCCTTACCACCTATCATGATGGCCATTAGGATGGAAAATATTTTTATTAATGTATTATATATTATAAATATAAAGTTTATGTTTTTTAATTTATATTTGTAATAATCGTTTATGCTTTCCATCTTGTGTAAATACGATAATTTTGTTTGAAGAAGTGTGGAATACCACCCCCTCAAAGCGATAAGACCTGCTCATTCCTTTTATGGAAATTATGAAGGATTTTTTTAATAAAAAAATGTAACATATATAAAATATATAATATAATTTAATTATAATATACTTATGTATCATTTAAAATTAAATATTTTAATGTGGAAAAACTATGAAAGTTGCGTTCATGCGTACATACGACATAATGTCTCAATGAACAATGCCCTTTATATCGAATATAAAAATATTATAGACAAATATAAATCAATATATACTAAATATACATGGTATTAAAATCATGTTATACATTTTTTATATGATTAAACCCTGATATATTTAACGATAAATAACCTGATAAATCAGACTCGATGAACTAGTCAATTAACACATGAAATAGTTAAAATAATGAAAGGTTATTAACAAACGGGTAATAAGATATCATAATAGGAAAATATATTCCAATATAAATATTAATATGGGTTTTTATAAGTTACTAAAATTTTGAAACCCACTATATAGTAGGAAAATTCGACACAACACAAAGATGATTAAGGTAAGGGACTATTGTCTCACTTTTCTTTTTGTGAGGCATACTTTATTGTTCTACACCAAATTTCTTATATATGGTGTAAATACTTCCAAATTGACATATAATATATTGAATTTATTTATATTCATGGTATTTATGTTTTAAAATTGTTGATTATTGCATATGGGTGTTTCGATTCATATGTATCTGTTTCTCCTCTCACTTTTTACATGTCAGATTATTGTCATGTTCACCACTTATATCTTTTGTATGGTATATCTGCTGATCATATTGTTATATTTAATTATTAATAATCTCTCCTAGATTGTATTTAAGGATATAATTTAATATTATTCATTCATGAGGTTTATGATTTAAAAATTTTCAAGCTGGTATGGGACACTTTAGAAAGTTTAAATATTACTTTCCTCAACTACATCCTCAATGATATTTCATTGGAATTCACATTTGAGGAAATTATATAACCATTGTTCAAAATAACCATTAATAATCCTTTGTTTATTCATGAAAATGTTCAATATTTCTATAAATATTTAATTTTTTGTTCATAAAAATGTTTTAGAATTTTGTTTTTCAGAAAACCCGACTTTGTTTCTCTCCTTAGTTGGAGAATATGTTTTCTTCTAAAAACCATATTTTATTAAAATATTTTTCAATTTTTTTTAAAATTATTCATTGAAGACAGTTTTACTCATTTTTTCTTTTTAATGATGTTTTCAACGGAATCTTCTTTTTTCTTTCCAAATGAGGAAATTTCTAACTGTTTGTCGTACAAAAGAAATATTCTTTTCACGTCCTACAACATGCATAGATATGTCCAACATCATTTGTTTATTTATTCCTTTTTATGAATAAAATTATTATTTATATATATTTTTTTTCAAAATGGGGTTTCAATGAAAAATATTTTTAAATGGTTTTTACAAGAAAATGTTATTTTCCTCAATAATATTTTTAATGTTATTATTTTATTTCATCAAAAAAAACCACCTTCTATTTTTAATGCTCATGCAATTTTTTGTAATCATTCCATCCTTATTATTCTTATAGATGGTTTATGATCAATTTGGAAAGGTATGATATTCAAATTCACTTCCTCTATTTATTTTTATCCCCCTTGAAATATCCAATTTCTAATGATCATTGAGCAATGAATTTTTCTGAATTTTCCATACCATTTATCATTGATATCACTATTTCCAAAACCATATATAATATTACATATGATTTTAATTGGGGAATTATTTATGAATACATATTTCCTATTCAATATGGCTAATTGATAAGGCATAATAGTTATTTTTATTAACCAATATGAGGAATTTGATTGAAGAAAAATGATGGGAGGATCCCAGACATTATAAATCTCCTTGATACATTGGTAGGCTCTCATTATAAAAACTTTTACACAAAATGGTTTCTAACCTCAGTTTTAAATCATCTTGTAAATTTTTTTAATGGTAATATGGTTTTGTGTACTCATACAGGATGTAAAAAAATTAATCATTTCCTTCATACAAGTTTATGTAATTATTAATCCAAGATATTTGGCATCGACATATCTATGGATATATTTTATTTCAATTATTTGATAAAATAGAATGTGTTTTGGTTTCATACATTCCCATAGTGATTCTTCCTTATCTAATTATTTGAATGGAATTTATTTCTAGTTATTTCCACACCATATTATTTATGTACTTACATTCAGTTTATTGATTACTTGGCCTGTGTGTTCTATTATTTACATTTTCATTTTACTATTCTTATTGAATCATTATTTATTTTAATATAATATTTAATTAATGAGAATTTTAGCTCACTCATATAATATTTCTTTACCTAGAAATCAAGGAAGTTTATTATAAAGGATATGAATGTATTTTATAGATGGATTAACAATATCCTTGAAGTTTTTTATTTGGAAAGAAGAAAAAAATAAAAAATATGTTGTAATTAGTGTAGTAATTTTTAATAAAAGACCCATTTTTATATCTCGTTTACCAAGAAAACCAGACAAATTGGTCTTTTCGGGCTTGATTCCTTATAATAATTCCAACGTAATTTATAGAAGACATTAGCTCTGAGCATCTGGGGTTGGGGTGTGATAGTTGGTATCATAGGATGTTTTGTAGATACCTTAGGAACTAGATTTAGGATAACATAGGTAAGATAACAGGACCCTAAGATATAATTTTAATACTAGTATAAAAGAACACCATAGAATCTTGGTGAGGTATATATTATGTGGTATTTCATAGTAATAAATCAATTTCTGAATACTACAGGTGGTTGTTGTTTTGGAAAAGAATTATCTATGAGTTATATATCTGACAAGGTGTTCCAATAATAACTCAGGGTAACCTAGTACACGATAACAAGCCTTACTATGAACCTGGTTTGACATTTCAAGGAGATATGATTAAGATAATATATTTTTTCATTAAAAACCCTTCTGAAAAATTTGAATAGATATTGAAAATGAATGATAAATATTAACCCAAAGGTGTTTTAGATTTAAAAAATAAGGTTTCATGATTTATAAATCCAATTAATGATATTATAGGTAAACTCTAGACCATGGAATGAACTATGTGAAAAATAATTGGATGAAATATTTATGTATTGGGGTTTTAATGAAACCTATAGTTAAAAGTCCATTTAAAGATTAAATTTCAAGGATTTAAATTAGATTTATATATGAAATTATATTAATTTGGTTTTAGAAATAGACAACTTGTATCCAGGTGAAAACCAATAAAATACAACAAGGCCACTGGTCTTGAAACCATGACAAAAATAAGATAAGTGTTTTAGAACAACCACTAACCTATGCAATTTCATGATTAATTTTAATTGTTTTTATTTAAAAAAATTGATGAATTAATGTTAATGATTAACCAGTAGTGTCACTTTTTTGGATTAGAGACTAATATATTACCTGTATTTCTTTTTGAATATGGTTAAGGACAAACAATTAGACTTGTAACTATTTTATAAGACTTATGACCCATTTTAATTTTATCTCAGTTTATCAGGCATAAAATATTCTTTGTTGATAACTAATGTTTGGAATTAAAAGGATGAATTAGAATTTGATCGAAGAACTATCAAAAGTTTGAATTTTTCATATCAAATTGAAATCAATCAAGTAAAAACATATCATTATATTCATTGTTATTAAAATAATTACCCAAAATTTGCAGAATGAGTTCCAAATTTTTTTTCCAAATGGCTTAATGTTTTTGGACCTATGGTCTTCTAAATCATCACATACTTACGAATTTTAGGCTCTCAATTTTTAATTTATTGATAACTTTTTTTGTGATTGATGACATCAATAAAGATTATCTTATTTTTACACTTTTCATCCAAGTATGTATCTCTACTTCCCTATTATGTTCTCCTACTTAGATACCTAGTTACATGGTAGACTATATGACATTTGTAGTTTATATTCTCTCTTTTTTATAGGATGAATTATGAACCCTTATCATGTTGTGGGATTTCAATGTTGAAAATTTCATACAATATATTACCAAGATTGAGTTTAAATTGTGAGGAAAAAAGTTTATTAAATAGAGAAGAATGTTACCCCCACGAATTATTAAGTAAGAACCTTGTATTTGATAGCGTGTATGGCACATGATACCAAGCACGTTAGGGAAAATAATAACCCAAGACTCTACTATATATTTACTATTTAAATATATATCAATACATGATATAGAATGTAATGAATGAAACACTAAGTTAGCTTGCGTTTCACACAAGAGAGAGCTTCCCTAATAGCTTTTGATACACGTAAGAGCGTCCATCCTCGTTAGATTGCATTAAACAGAAGGCCAGGTTTTAGAAAATAATAATGTATTTCAAAAATATTATTATTTAATATAAAATAATATTACCTCGCCATTATATTAGATGTTATGAATATTATTAGCTAACTTATGAATATTTTGGGTTTATATAAATATAAAATGAATACATAGGTTATCAATTAATAATAAACTAAAATAAGGACCAATTCTACAAAAAAAAAATTATTGTTTTTATGATTCCAAATGTGTTTTTCCTTGATAAAAATTATTAATTACAATTATTAAATGATTTTTATGAAATATATATGTTACATATTCAATATAATTTTTTTTGATATTCATAAATTAGGTTTGATAAGAAAAATATGGGAAAATATCAGTTTTACCCAAAAAAAATTATATTTTTATTAGGGAATTTAACCACTATTTCATGGAGAAGATATTTTAAAGATAAATTTTGACACATTAAAAAAATTAATTTCGTAAAATAAAATCAATTTTATAAATTTGGAATTTAAAAATTAGAATAGGGTTATTTTGTTTTATTTTTCTGAGAAACTTCTTTTTTTATGTATTATGAAAAATATTGTATTTTTGTTAAAAAAAAATTCATCTAAATAATTTTTAATTTTAAATTATATATTTAACTTGTTTTAATATAAAATCAAATAAATTATATATATATATATATCAATACAATTTAGTTCCTCAGAATCAATTTTACTTTGAAATTGAATATAAAAAACTTAACAATATTTTGAACATTTTTCTTCTAAAACGAGTTAATTTGTTCGTCTATGAGATTATAATTAATCTTAATTTATCTGATTACTTGAATTGAATTTATAAAAATGTACATAAAACATTTTTATAAAGATGATATTTATCCTATGATAATATAAAACTAATTTTTGACCAAAATGATTTGTGAAAGTGATAAAAATTGATTAAAGTGAATATGGTGTAATTAGAATAAAAGGGACTAAACCTTATATTTAAGGGCCCAAATGACCTATAAACATATAAAAAAACCAACGTATGTCCATATGTAGTCTATTATCCTTGAATTATTAATTTTTTCAGGTTTTTTATAAATTTATTTACTCAAGAACTTGTGTACACCTAACTTGTTTACAAAAATTCCGAGTGAGTCATTTTACTTCCCTATGAGAGGCCACCTCTTATTCCACTTCATCAAACATATATAAACTCATAGGTTTAAAAAATATATGAAAAAATAGTTTCCCAACATACATCCCATAAAATTAGAATCCTCCCTTTCTTTAGAAATCCTTCCATGTAAACCTTTTCATTCAAACCAAAAGACGTATTCTAATTAAGATATAACATATTCTCTCATGTTTTTTAGTTTCATATCCATTATTAAACCCCTATACTCTTTTTATACTATGAATAAATAAAAAAATTACTATAAATACACTATTATGTTTTTATGTTATTATTTCAACCCACACTTACTCAAACCTCTATCTATTGTGTAACGAACACACTATTTCTGTGTATGACGAACTACTACCTCACGAAACGATGATTGTTTATTTTTAAATTACCAACTCTCATGGTAGCCATTATTATATGAAATATGTGTATATATGTATTATATTTTATAATTATATTTTTTTAATTATTATATCATATTTATTTAGAATCTATCTTTAGGCTTTCCATCATGTGTAAATATGATAATTTTGTTTGAAAAAGTGTGGACTACATCCCACTCAAAGCGAAATAACTCATTCATGCCATACGTAGAACATATAATAGATAGTTTTAATAAACCTATGTTACATATATAAAATATATATTCTACAGTAATTATAATATACATATTTATCATTTATCCTTAATTATTTTAATATGAAAATGAAATGAATGTAGCGTTCATGCGTACATACGACCTAAAGTCCTCCTGATTGTGCAATTCATT
The DNA here is from genome assembly GCA_963277665.1 of Viscum album. Classification (NCBI taxonomy): domain Eukaryota; kingdom Viridiplantae; phylum Streptophyta; class Magnoliopsida; order Santalales; family Viscaceae; genus Viscum; species Viscum album. The sequence goes on from OY728152.1 coordinate 1,400,987,903, forward strand.
TCTATAATACAAATATTATATAATACTGTAAATACATATATACTTGATATATATGATATTAACATCATGGTTTACTTTCTTGATAATATTAAACCATTATATATTTAATAATAATGACAAATAACATGTTAAAACATACTCAAAAAACTAGGAAATTAAGACCCAAAATAGTTATAATAATGAAATGTTATTAACAAATGGGTTATAAGATATTATATTTGTATAATATATGATATAATAAATATAAAATTTTTTATTTTACATGTTAGTGACATGTTTAAACCCATAATATATGAGGACAAAAACCACACAACATAATGATGTTTAAGGTAAGGGACACTTGTCTAACTTTTCTTTTTGTGTGGAATATATTTTACGGTACACCAAATTTATTATATATGGTACACATACTACTTCATTGACTATTAATAATATGATTTATTTTATCTTTATGGTATTTATATTTTTATATTGATTTTTATTACCTTTGGGTCTTTCGATTCATATGTAAAGGATTCTCCTCTCAATTTTTACATCTATGAGATAAATGTCATATTCACCATTATATATTTTGTGTGGTGTATCTACAGATCCTATTTTTATATTTTATAATTATTATTCTTACCTTCATGGTATTTAAAGATTTAATTTAATATTATTCAATGGTGGTATGGGATACTTAGTAATGTTTAAAGATTGTTTTCTTGAACTATATCATTAATTATATTTTAATAGAATTTCTATTTGAGGACAATATATAAAAATTATTCAATATAACAATAAATTATCCACTGGTTATTCCTGACCATTTAAAATATAAGTATGAATATTAAATTCTTTGGTAGTGAATTTTTTTTGGAAATTATTTTTCTGAAAATTTGACTTTATTTCTCTCTTTGGTAGGAGAACCTATTTTCTTATAAAAACCAGGTTTTGTTAAAATGTGTTTCAATTTTTTAAAATTATTTGTTAATGTAATTTTTACACATATTTTTCTTCTACCAATGTTTTAAAAATAATATTCTATTCTCTTTCTGAACGTCGTATTTTCTAATCTTTTTTCATGAAAAATGAATTTTATTTTTACTTCATATGACTTGTATGGATTTATCCACCATCATTTCATTGAATATTAATTTTCAAGTTAAAAAGGTTTATTTTTAAAATAAAATTATTTCAAAAGGGATTTAAAAAAAATTAACTGTTTTTCAAAAGAGAACGATATTTTCCAGAAGAATATTTTTTAACGTAATTATTTTATTTCATCAACGAGAAGAACCCTCTATTTTCAATCCAAATGGAATTTTTTGTATTGATACCATCTTTATTCTTCATCTAGATGAATTATTATTGATTTTTCCAAGTATAATATTGAAATTCACATCCATGATTTATTTTTTAGTCCCCTTGAAATATCAAATTTCACATGATCATGGAGCATCAAGTCTCTCTAAATTATCTATACCATTTACCATGAATGCCACTATTTATCGAACCATATACCATTTTACATATATTTTTTAAAGGGGAAATTATTGATAATTCTATATTTCTTATTCAATATGGTTAATTTATAAGACATATTAGTTATTTTTATTATTCATTATGAGGAAAATTTTGGACTGGCAATGACAGGTGGAGACCAAAATTTATGTTGCTCCTAAATGCATGGACAAGTTATCATGAGACAAATAGTTGTGAAAATGGGTTTCTAACCTTAGTTTTAAACTATCTTGTGAGTCATATTGATGGTAGTATGTTTTCATATGTCTCAGAAATGACATCTAACAATTAATAATTTCCCTCATACAAGTTTCAGTTAGTATTCATCCATGGGATTTTGTGTTTCCATATTTATGTATATAGTTCATTTCAGTTCATTGATCTAATGACATGTGTTTTACTTTTATTCCTTTCCATAATGATTTTTTCTTATATAGTTATTTGAATGGAATGTATTTATAGTTATTAAATTTCCTTATTTTTTATGAACTTTTATTTAGTTTATTGATTACATGGCATGTGTGTTATTTTATTTAGCTTTCCATTTTATAATTCTTATTGATTTATTATTACTTCATCAATATTTTCCCTTAGTGAGAATTTGATCTCATCATTATTATTTTTATTTCCCCAGGAATCCAAGAAGCATATTAGGAATGATATACACAGATTTACTATATATATTAGAGTTTTCCTTGATGATATTTATTTAGAATGAAGAAACATGAAACAATTATGGTGTAACTAAGGTATTAATTTTTAATAAAAGAATCATGTATATATTTGGTTTACCAAGAATACTAAATGGATTGGCCATTTGGGGATTTATTCCTTGTAATCGTGCCAATTTAATTGATTTATGAAATTTTCTCTAGGATTCTAGGGTCAAGGTGCTACAACCACGCTTATTTTGGCCAATGGAAATTAATAATACAATGTTTGACCTATATTTTAGTCCATACACCACAAAATCCAGGTAGATCATTAAATTATATATAAATATTCACATGTGTATTCTAATTTTTTTATAAACAACGGTTTATATCAATATTTTTATTTACAAATGATAATTTGAAAACATTAATCGTGATAATAAAATATTGATAAACATCTACATTTTAATTATATATTTTTATAGTAGTACAATTTTATTTACATATTTTATGATATATTTTTAATTTTAATACTAGTCTAGAAATGACATGTATTTATTATATACTAAATAATTATATGATCTTATAATAATTCTTCTTGAATATAATGATTTATATGATTCATTATATAGTTTTGAATGCTAGAATTATATTTTATTAGATTATTTTTGATTGTTATACTTAAAGAAATTATTTTTTGATCACATAATCCCTCCATTCTCAATGATCAGGGATTATGGTGACTATCCATATTTCAAACATTTTTGGTTTAGGTTGAGAATTTTTTGAATTTAAATAACATATATTTTCTTTACGGTGTTTCAGATTTAAAAATAGATATGTATACTAAAACTAATTGTAAGTAATATTAAACAATATTCCTAGATATCTATTTACTTTTTTCTAATAGTTAGAAAATATAATCAATTATTAATGGAAATATATAATGTTTTTTATATAATAAATCTAAAAATTTTAATTGGAAGGAAAAATATAATCATTATTGTATGATAGACAATTTTTAAAAACATGCCAAATCATTGAAAAAATAGTATGATGGGAAGTTTACCCAATATTTTCTAATATTTTAAAATTTTCAAAGACTCCATAACATTATAATAAAATATATTTTTTAATATTGAATGATAAATATTCAAAAAGAAAGAATATTTTTAAATACTAATTCCAAAACCAAGTCATATATATTGTGTTAGTGATGAATATTTTTTTAATAAAGAATGATGATGTTTTTGTGGATTCTAGAGGTAGTGATAAAATCTAGATTGAAAATGACATTTTTTATTCAAACACAGCCATACTCTCAAGTCCCACACCAAACTAAAATTAAATCATTATAGTGAAAATATGAAATATAAATAAAGAAATATTAATGAAGAAGAACCTACAGAGCTTAGTTCTAAGTTGAAATAACTAATCCATAATTTTAATGAATAACCAATTATTATGGGAACATTCTATCATCATATTCCATCATGGATATTTTTATTAAGGAAAAAAATTAAGCTCCACAAGTATGAATATTTGAATAAGAATATTTATAGTAGGGAACCGTGGATAAAATCATATGTAAGGAGGATCTGTTACAAATCCTCTATACACACTATTTATTTAACTTCTAAGTATAAAAGAGACAAGTAGAGTGAAAGAACCCAACAGAAGAGTCTTCACAGTAATGATGGTGTACTAAATATTCATGACTACATAATAGAAATAAAAATTATGGTTAATTCATTGATATATATCAAATGAAATAAACACAAAGTCATATGAAGATAACATGTAGGAAGGCATATAAGATGATTTGAAGGATCTTGTGTATAACATAATTGAATTGTAATAGAGATAATTATGTATGTTAAGAGGAATATAAGAACATGAATAGGTAGTGAACCAATGAATCATTGGTCAATCCCATAGAGTGACCAATAAAAAATTAGGTCATAGAAAATAAAATAATAGAAAACTGTGATTTTTTTTCATGGAATTGATTCTTTCATAAGAAATATAAACAATTTAATTTTGAAGAATGTTCCAAAAAATCCTCTCTACAAATAATATTTTGATTCACACAATATCATGATGTTATAAATTCCCATTTAATTGAATGAACATGTGTTCAATATACATTGAAAGTATCTAAATTTCGAACATGTGATGACCATAACAAAACTATGACCTATAATTATCACTAGTATGTATCATATTTACACATATTGTCTTTGATTCCATAATATCTCTAATAAAATATAATCTAATGTCTATGTGTTTAGACCTACAATGAAATATGTGAATTTTATATTAATGTAAATTAGATTTACTATAATATTAAAAATAAAATCAATAATAAGATAAAGAATGGTAATTTATTATACATTTCACCAACTTTTCATCTTCAATTTTTTAATTGAAATGTATAAAACCCTAATAGTATAAAAAGAAACACAAAATTATACATTACAATTCCATGAAAAATAACACAAAAAAATTAAAACTTAGAAAAAAATAAAATTACGAGTGATTATATTTGCATTATAGTCATAATCTATATGTACTATTTCCACATGTTGAGAATTTACAATATTTATACAACATGAGTTGCCATCAGTAGAAATGGATATATAATTGAGTAACATAAAAGCATACTTGTGAGGGTTTATGATTTTACTCATAATCTTTCCAAAAGTACATACAACATGCACAATATTTAGCCTTATTAAAACCATAATAGACATAACATTACTTTATACCTTGAAATATGGTATTCTAATAATACTGGTCATGTCTAATTTATAATATTTGATTATGAAATAAAAAATTTAAAATCAGGATTGAGAAGTTTATTAACATGTTTCATATTTTAAAAAATACTGTTTGAAAATATTATAAACATAATCATACTAAGAAAAATATAACAATATTATTTCTCATATTTCATATTATTTACATGCCAAAAATATTCAACATATTTCCAAGACATTTTATGTCAAAACCGATAACTAATATATTTTTTATAATTTTATCAATAATATTTTATTATAAATAATTTTCATATCTTCAAAATATAATAATAGGTAAATAATTTCAGGCATGATAGATTTAACTTAAATGAAAGAATAATAATTTCTTTAGATAAAAAATTTTAAATAATAAATGAATTAAATGGTTTATATAATTTATAGATGATTTTATTGATCCATAGAATAATTTATTCAAATGAAAAACTAAATTATGTATAATTTTTCCAGAAAACACATCAAATGGTTTCAAAAAAAATTTCCCCTTTCATTATTTATATAAATTGTTTTTTAAATTAAATTATTTTTCAAGAACCAACCACACCGGGAATTCACATGAGCCTAAAATAATGGTGAGTTTGATGCCCTGACTCAAACATAAAAAAGTTATTGGTTAAAGACTACTGATATTTATAGGGAATAGTGGAATCAGTGGGTGAGTGATTAATTTTAATTTTTCAACTATTTTAAAGAAAAAATTCACATAACATGACAAAACCAGCTTTGAAATATCGTAGGGAGGATATTTCACATGTAATTTACAATCAATATAGATATAAAAATTACATTGAATTTGATAATTTTTATCAATAAATTTTTATTACACTCTCGTGTCATTGAAATTACCATTGATAATTAATTAGAATAATCATTTTCTTATATCTATACATGACCCATGAGCCCCTAAAAAAAATTATTTAAATTCTGAGTTATAATGTATGGGAATCTAGAGCTTCATTTAATTCTTTAGTGATTTCAACAATATGTTCTTGTATCCTCTCTATGTTCTTGGTAGTGAGGGAAAAAATTTTCTCTCTATGATTTGACATGAATATCAAGAGTTTCTTCATTATTCACAAATATCATATAAAATATGATATAAATTAGAATTTTTTACTTAGTGTTAATTTTCAATAATTTATATAATGTTCCTTTTTTTTAAAATTTATTCTATGAAATTATTTTTGCTAAACATTAATTATATTAATGCTATTATTATATTCAATGAAATTTTATTTCCTAAATATACTTCTAAAATAAATATATCAATATTTATTTAAATGATATAATATATAATATATCATTTACATCTGCCCATTAAAATGACTTGTCAATCCTCGCTATAATTTATCAAACCATGAATAATAAAAAATTTATTTAAAAACATATTTTTTATTCAGTAACTAATCATTATCATCTGCAAACCTAAAGTAGAATTTTTTTTAATATTCAAATTACTAAAAAAATTATATTAATCTATTTACTAAGATTTTGAATAAATAAATATTTATTTATTTCATTGTGAATAATGAAGAATAGATAAAATTCAACTGACATATTCTAAACTAGAAAATATCACAATTTAATTTATATGATCAACATTACTTGAATAACAATTGTTCTAGAAGTCAAGAATATTATTTATTTTTATTATTAAATTAAATTCAATTTAATGATATTCTAGATATAGTTAATGTGTAGTTGTTTATACGTCTTTCTCAATGGAATTAGGTGAACATTGCTAAGATCCAAAATTAACATCGTGTAACATGTGAAAGAACCCATAGATAAATAAGTTAATGTATTAATAAAAAAACTTCTTATGAATTATATGGTGTACTAGAATTACATTATATTAATATCTCATCATGAATCATTCATTATTTTTTTATCATCCAATATGCTCTCTTTATCATTCGATGAATTTTTTGGAATGAACTCATTGATGAACTACCATGAGCATGGATTTAATTTGTGTTGTTACCATAATTTATAACACTAGATTTTATTAATTTTAATTATTTTGAATTATTTTGAAATGTGTGAAGAAGTTAAGAGTCATGTTGAGTGGGATGGAGAAATTTAGAGTTGTGTAAAAATAAAAAAAAATATTAAGAATATGAATATGAATAGAACCTAACACATAAGGGTTGATCCAATGAAGAGTGGTTTTGATGTATGAAATATCCAAAAACAAAATGTAAACAGGAAAATATAAAATGGTCTCTAGGCCAATACATAAACATAACATTGATAATATATAAAGTAACTAGGCCAATATTTAATGGCAGTTGGGGATATATATAATGGTAACCAGGAAAATATATAAATGTAAACTTGAAAATACCTAAGAGTAACCTTGCAAGTACATGAGGGTAAGAATAACAATATGTAATGGTTAAAAATATACACTATAGATGATATATATGGGTACTCAAAGTGATACATAATGGTCACATAGTAGTATATAGTGATACATATGGTATTTCTATATAAAATAATAAAAAGGGTCTAACTACATTGGAAAATATAAGAGTTTATCCAGAGCATACGTAAGATTTAATGGGATAGAAAAGATAAAATATAAGGTTTTCTAGATTCACCATTGTTAATAAAAAATATTATTGATAATTTGGCCATCCATATATTATTTTATTCATTATTAGTCATAAAATGTGATAAATAACATGGCTAGTCATGGATGTTTTCACACCACAATAAAAAGGTCATGGGTTGGTTAATGGGGATGTGGTGAGATATTTATATCATAATTAAATAAGTAAGGTAATTGTAGTTAATCTCATGTATGTTTTGTAATATAAATAAATTTTGGATGAAGAATCCCAATGTAAAACTATGATTCTACTAGTAGTTTAATAAAAACTAATAAATCAACCAATCTATCATGCCATAATGAATGTTTCCACAGTGTGTTTGCTGAAATCGGATGAATTCAAATATAATTGATATGTTGGCAATTTAAAAATAATTTATGATTATGTAATGGTTTAACAAACCTAAATTATGTTCCGGTCCTAGAATTAGGGTTAGTATATGGTAAACATTGGAACATCTCATATTAAATTTTGATGTAGTATACTTCTATACTACATACTGATCATGGTGGTATGTTTATATCAATATACTATTAAGACACCTATAAGCCTACAAACTCATATAATTTGTATAAGTGATCAAATTAGGATAAGGGACTGACCCATGGGAGGTAGTGAGCTATTCCCTACATCATTATACAAGGAGAAAGCCCTTGTGAGAATTTTATTGACCAATATTTGTATAGGAACTGATCCTTAGTGAATAGTAAATTCACCTAAAATTTGTATCCACTAAAATGTGAGTTATAGTGTATTTTTCTTACACCAATGAAATTTCAATGTTATACACTAAAATATATATGTGTGTTATGTGTTTTAAATGTCTGTATCTATGATAGGAATTTGATGGGGCTGTATAAGAAGGAACTAAAAGGATGAAAATATTCCTTCTAATTAGGGGACAAGATCCAAAGTTATTTTTAACCAAAAAATGTTTTAATGGGGTGACACCATGATTCACCCATTTCATAGTGTCTTCAGCTAAAACAAGTGTATTATAGATAATAGCGTATTATTTTGTATTAACTAGAAATATTCTACTAATGAGGATTTGAAATTTTTTTAAAATAAATATTTTATACTGAAAACTCTATTATTTTATGGAATTCATTTTTCTAATTGGATTAAGGAGTTCATGTCATATTAAGATGTTCACATTTGAATCACTCATGACATCTCATTAATTGGATTTTTTTATCTATGTGGACATGGAATTGTGTTCAATAGGGTTCAAATAAAATTATATGATAATGTATATATGAATAATTTATTAAAGGATACCTTTGATATAATGGTGATGGAAAAGATAACTAACATGAATAATTCTAAGTATAAATATATTATGTTGGATTATTTGTATGGAAAATAGTCATTATTGATAGAAGGAAATTATATTTTTTATATTCATATAGAATATGAATTAATTGGATTTTTAGGTATAAATTATTGTGAAGAAGAATGTCATATGTCTTGAATAAAGATGAAAGAGAAAAAGAAGATGGAATAGAATAAATTCAGAATTTATGTTGTTCTTAATAAATGGGATTCCTTGTACATATTTGAACCTAACACTATAAACATTTTTTGGAAAATCTAAAGAGAGGGGTTATACTTCAGTTTAATGCTTGTAGGATGATGATAGAAAAGAGTAAACCACATCATGTGGTAAATATGGAGATTTTTATAAAACAAAAAAGATAATATTGAAGTCTTGAGGAGTAAAGTGATATACTTGAATAATGTTTCCATGATTTGAAGGTAATCATATAGAAAGTGAAACAATATGAAATATCAATTTCTTCCTTGAGATATTAGTATAAAGATTATGTGAAGATTATACATAATGGAAAGAATTATCACTTTTATATTTTTGAAGGTGACACAAGACCTATCATGGTCTGTGAAAAATAATGTTATTTTCAATGTTAAAAAAATTAATTGGTTACCATAGGGTTGTCTCTTGAGATGTGTACACAAAAATATTTTCCAGTTTTTTTAAAAAATGGGTGTTTTTTAAATATTTTTATTATTTTAAAAAATGAATAATATAAAAATAGATCGAAATTAATAACGTTGAAAGGGGTATTGGGAAAGAATATATTTTTAATTTTAATGTAATAATAGACAAAAAATTATTAGCTCTTCGTATTATAAAATAATGAATGAATCATTAATCAACCATTTTACCTAACCCTTAGTTGAATTTTCTTTGGGATAATTAACTTAAAAAACATTTTATTTGTCTGCTCTACATCCAATGTGTGTATGGGATGAAAAAAATAACTTTAATATTAGTCATACAATCCCAAACAATGTATTGTTCGTACCAAGAAAACCATGAAGAACTAATTTCCATTCCTCACATTCCAACAACTACTAATAACTTCACTACTCATCTCAAACTATTCCACAATATATATTCTAAAAGTGGGTAGAGGAAAATTTTAGATCATTTACCAAGACAATAAACAATAAATATAATTATTTGAAATTAAATGGCATTATAAATTAAGCACTATTATTGAATTTCTAAACTATTTAACAATAAAGAGGTTGTTTTATTCACGGATGTGTACAAACACAAGGATTATATGATGAAAACATTATCATCCCCAACCACTCAAAATTTACCTATAAATTCAATGGGTATTAGTAATATATGGCAAACAAAGAATACACTATATAAAAATATAAAATATAAATAAATAAAATAATTAGTAATAAAATTTTCCAACTTGAACTCTAGAATATGAACTCCATATCCCTATTTTTATTGGCCTTGTGTTCTTCTTGAAAGTAATTGGTTTCCATATACTTGTTCCATCAGAAAATATCTAGGATTCATTATTTTAATAATTTTGTAATGTTTCTATCTTCCTCATGACTTATATTGTACATGCAGTCCTCTCTTCCTTAAAATACATAGTGTTATTTCCTTGTTCTTGATCAAAATAATTTATATATTCTAATCTGTGTGATAGAAATTGATTTCTTTTATGAAATATCATGTTGAACAAAAAATAATTGACTTGAATATCATAATGAATCATGATATTTATTTTATGATGTTCACATTAGACATTTTATCAAAAAAATTCACTTGAAAATTCATATCATTTCTCAATGTAAAATATCTTAGCTGAGAAATCTTCTTTTGTCTCGATGAAATCTCTTACACTCGGTCAACCATATAACATGTAGATGAAATCTACTACACCAGGACTAATGTAATATTTATAAATGAAGGTTCCTATTTGTGGAAAAATGAATTAAACATATATTAAATTTTATATCCATATAAAAATGTCTTATATGTAGATAAAATATATTACATCCTATTAAAACATCATAAGCTATACGAATTTTTATTTCACTTTTTTTTGGTAAACCAAAATATTATTGGAAAAAATAAAATATATTATGACCTACTCAAACTTATTCTATATAGAATTATTATATTACACATGGAAAAATTGGTTATAAAGGAAACATAAATTTTACCAAACAACTCATTAATTTCGTACACTTTTCCAAAACCTCTTATAAAGATTCCATATGATATTTTATTCATCCATTTATTTTAACTCCGAAACATTACTTTCAAAAGATGTTTTGAAATTCTTGAAATCGATTACATGACTTTATATTGTTTAAAAGGACTAGAGAACATATAAAACACTCAAGATATAATATTTCCAAGACCACATTTTACTTTGAATATATGAATATAAAGAATAATAATTAGATATAAATTCCAAAATTTAAGTAAGATAATTAAACACCTGATTTTTCCATTTCTAAGAATATGCACATAGTGAAATGATTGAACAATTTACTGTCAAAACCCACTAAAAAACAATGATGAACTAAATTTTAGGGAATATAATTTAATAAATATAAAAAAAATATTATGAATTTTTGGACTATTATAATACCTTTAAAATTAATCCTAGGTCTCTTAGAAAAGTGTCCTCTAAATCAATTACACAAGAAAAACTAAAATACTAGACCATATGAGTTCTCTTAAAAAAACATTCTTCAAAATATTGGTGTTCCTATTTAATGATCTTAATTTAATTATATTAATTAAATAGATTCAACTAATTTATACTTATTTTATCTACTCGTGCAAAATTATTCATACATTTCAATAAATATTTAACTAAACACTCAAGTATGAATTTCAAGAATTTTTGTCTCATTCGATGCTCTATAAAGTTCCAAAATACGGTGGATTAATTTATTCATATCCAAAAATATTGTTAAGTATTTTTTAATATCAGTAAAAATTTCTAGTATTGTTATGAGGCTTAAGGATTGGTGGGTTATTATGGGAAAATTTCCTAGGTAAATTTAGAAGTCTTAGCACATTGTTGAAAGAAAATGAGTGATATATTGTTTCATTAAAGAATATATTTTTCCCCCTTAATATTCCCAAAATAATACTTCGTCCTGTTTTAAATTAAGTTTTTATAAATAATTCCTTTTAAAATTTCCGGGGTAACAACCTTTTCCTCTCCCTATTTTCACCAGAAGGATAATACTTTTTTTGTTCTAATAATCAATATAGAGAAGGAATTTAAATTTATTTTTGTAGTTTTTAGATTAGTCTTTCCCCAATTTATATGATCTTTTATATCTATATTTAAATATTTTCAACGCTCCACCTTTAGTTGGTGCATGAATAATTTTAGATAGGTCCGTCAAAGAACACATGCAAATAGATTGTAGCTAGAGTTTTCCTCCAAAACCCTCTCTAGATTCTTGGAAAGTCCACCCTAGATAGATGTAGCATCAATGATATACTTCTTCTTTTATTACCACTTTGTTGCATTGTTTTAAGTTAAATTAAGATCTATAATTTCCTGAAAAATTTAATTTTTGATGGTAATTGAGGTTGCTTTGGACTTCAAAACATTGGTATCCCTTCATAAAAAACTTTAAGTGGTATGTATGCCATCGTAAAATCTTAAACATCATTATTTTTCTCAAAAATTGCTAAAAATATTTTTGCAACACTTCATTTATTTATCTCAAATAGATCTTCTAAAATATCTTGTTCTAGTTCACATTGCCCATCCAGCAAACTTTAATTTAACTTAGATCATGCATATGCTTCTTGAGTAGGTTAGGTAGGGATTTTTGGCTTGTAATAAGGCTACGAAAAATGGTTATTCATGGTTGATAATGGTTTTAAGGGTTAAAAATCATGGTACTATTTGGAAAAATAGTTCATTGAAAATGTTAATTTAAGAATAAAAAGAATGGCTCAATCATTTATAAAAAATACTAATTGATTTAATGCTTTAGTAAGATTACTCAGTAAATTACAATTAATAAAGATTTTCTTATATTGAAAGCCTATCATGTGATTAATTGAAATTTAAAAGAGTAGTTCATGGAATGCGAATAAAAAATATGTGTTTTTTGAAAGAATATAACTTATATTGAATTTGAAAAAAATTAATTTTATTATTATTCTAATGTGAGTAAATGGGTTAAATATGTTCCTCAACATTTTCATAGATTAAAAATTTTCAAGGGTATTTGAATGAAATGAAAAACGTTTAGAAAATTAATAATATAGAAAAAAACCTTATTATTTAGAAAAAAGTCACAAATGTTGAAAAAGGAAACAAAATTTGAAATTTCTCAACTACAATGGTCACCTACCCCATACATAAATGAGGGAGTGTCATTAATGCATTCTAACAAATCTGGAATATTAGTAAGTTTTAAATGGAATCATAGTAATAAAATAATTTTAATATACAAGTATAAATAAATGGTTTTAAATGATAAATAGGTTGGGGAATTATGTAATCCTCTATTGGGACTTGGTGAATATTCCTATATTACATCTATAACTTGTTTCCATTAAATGTAAATGGGATTTATTATACTTATTTTTAAATATATAAACCACTAAAGGGATATACATGAGTGATTACAAATGGAACCTACCATCTGTAAAAATGTTTACATAGTATCATCTTGATTATTTATTTGTAAAGAAACACATGGTACACTAGATGGAGGTGTTTCTCTAAATGTTCTTTTCATGAGATACTCCATCCCATTTTAAATTACATAATTCTCAAAATACTATCTTTTGATTTCTTATAACTAATGAAAATTCAATTTTCCCACTTATACAAAATTATCCTAATCGAAAATAATCTCTTTCATTACTCAGTATTATTTATTCTCAAAATCTATAGGTAGGTGATATCTCTTTCCATAAATTATTCCATATGGAATCCTTCCAATGGGGGGGGGGTTGTGGGATATTCTATAATAACAAAAGGTTTCTTTTAATATTGGGATTGAATATTTTTTAATTATTTTAATAGTTTTCTCTAAAATTACATTTATCTCCATGTTTAACACTTTATCTTGGCCATTAGTTTTTGGATGGAAGGGTGTGAATGTCTTGTGATGTACATCATCATTCCCTACCGAATCCTACATGAGACTATTTAAAATGTAGGTCCCTTGATCACTGATAATGAAACATGGAATTATAAACCAAAAAAGATGTTATCTATAAAAAATAACGTCAAAAAATTTCATCATTAGTTATGGTGGCCTATAATTCCACCCATTTTAATATAATACATTGTAAGAAAGATGTAAATTTTTTCAAAATACATGAGAAAAGGTGACATAAAATATATTCCATAGGTTTCAAAAATTTTACAAAATAAGATTGGTTTCTGGGGAATTTATTTCCGCTTAGATAAATTTCATGATAATTTAAATTCATCATATATTTTTTCTAAAATTTATTTTCATATTTAAAAAATTGAAAAAGAAATTCTATATTCTAAAACATTTGTATTTGTTGTTTATGGTCTAATGGTTCTTCGACAAGATGGTGTATAAAAAAATTAAAAAATAGATTATATTTCACACCCAGCATAGAATATTTTTATCACATGATCTTTATAATGTTTCTTATAGATATGGATATTCATCGATATAAAAGTTTAAGACATATATGAGTTTTTTTAATTATTTTTAGATTTTTCTGAGATGGGACATGAGATTTGTCAAAATTATTTAGCTTGACACCATACCAAGGGACTTATCCTTCACACTAATAATGATTCTATACAAGAATAACTCCAGTAACCAAAATTTAGAGTTTATTTTTCTACATTCTCATAATATCTAATGGATTTAACCCCGGAGGATAGAATAGTTCAGTTGTTTTGGGATAATAGATGTATATATTACTTGCCCATTACAATTGAAAATATTAAATAAAACTTAATATTATAGTGAAATCTTTATCATTTTTTCTATTATATCCCTAATATTATTCATAAATCCATTCTTTGTAAATAATGTAATGGAAAACATAATAAATGGTGAGTTCATATTATAAGAAAGTGAAAGCATACAAAAAAAGATATCATAGGATAAATAATGCATGAGTAATATGGAAAAGATAAAAAATATTCAAATATGTCATATAACTAATATTATTTAATGGGGATAAAATAAATAGATGAAATATAAAAATATATAATCACATGGATAACATTTTTCACATTGTTATAATTCATATTGTTGGACATCACAATATTTAGCATCACGAACTTCTTCCCAGACATCATACATAAATAGGTAATGAGTACACTTAACACGGAAACATGTTTATATCTTGAGAGTTAGTGATGAATCAAGGGTTTATAACAACCCCCACACATCACACAATAATTCTAATACAATCATCATATATAAGAAACAAAAAATAATTCAATACATAATGATTGTATACATTCATATTGATCAACTAGGATGCAAAATGTTAATATTTTCCCTAGTTAATCCTTAGAGAAATATGATCATAATCCATCTAGAGTAATATATTGTATAGTATCACTATATTATATACCCACAAAATTATAAGATATATCAAAGGTTTTTTACATAGATGAAATAAATTTAAAATATCCCTTGAACATTTTCTGAAGAAAATACACTTTTCATTTTCATTTAAAAATTGTTATGATGACTTTAAAAAAGTTTCCAGTGGTAAGCATTAAAAAATAATTTTTTTACACCTTCTTTAAAAGGTTATTTATTCTTAAAATGATAAGAAGGTTACTTTTAATTTTTTTCTATAGAAAGTTAAACATGGGTAAAAATGACATTAATAAATAATTGGAGAATACTCAAACACTTCTTGAATTTTTTTAAAGAATATATGTATATGGAATAATAATTTTCCTAACCGAATTGAAAAATAATTTTGATTATATTAAAAGACATTATTTCAGAATTTTGATTACATAGAGAAAGGAAAATCAAATTAAAACTTTTAATTTATATGAATAACCATAGTATAATATATATATATATATACATATTAATATAAAAATATCATATATTTCCTTATATGAAAAATAAATCATAATGAATCATGAATACAGATGAGATTGTGAAATAAAACTTCACCTGATGTTTAAATTTCTTCATAAGTTCATTTAACATATTTATATTAAATTAATATTTATTATAGTTATATACTATTATATTATAAATACTAATAATATAATATAAATTTTAATTATAACATTTAAATAGGGGAATTATTTATTAAAATCATCATTTCATAGTGTTAACTATTTTTTTCATTTATGGTTTTGTTTGGTAATTTTAGTCCATGAATATTCACCTAGGTTAAAATAGATATAGAACCTTAATCATTCCACCTGTATCATATTTAGTCATTATGTACACTTTTACAACTATTTATATAAGGTGGTGATTAAAACTTAGTTACATCACTTCATGGAGATGGTAGTGCACAAGTATGCATGAGTGATGTTTCCATTTTTTATAAACAGAATGAAAGAATTGTATATTAATTAGATTTAAAAAATAATTTTTATATAATTTTATCTCATAAATTTTTCGATGGTTCGCCAAGTTTAGGATACATGTTGAACAATAATTTTTGTTATTTTTTTATTCTTTCATCACATGGTTTCACATTTTGTTCATTATTTTTGTTTCCTTTGAATGTTTTTTCCGGATGATTCATTGTTTGGGATTGAAAGTGTATTATAATTATTTATATTTTATTCCATTTTTATTTTTCATAAAAACTCCAAAAGGTTCCCATATCCATAACTGATTATCGACCTACTCTCCAAAGGTTGGCAGTCATTCGGGGTTTCAGACTCAAAAAAACAGGGGGACTCACATTGACCGAGAGGATGGGATTTTGGGATCTTCTCACTCTTTTGGGGGAATTAGTGACTTCTGTAGGACTATCTTATAAATTTAATATATTATCATGAAACTCTACCTAATCACAATTTAGAACCAGTTTCCATATGAAATTGAACAGGTGTTGAATCTGTTTGTCTATAAAAATGTTTATATTAATGAGCCCACCTGTATGTATTTGAGGTTATTTGCCTATTTACAATTGTTTACTAAAAAAGGGTTTATGCTTATATTTTTATTCCATATATCCTGGAAATTTTGAATTTACTACCATTCAGGGAGGCATTTGATATCTGAGGGATGGGTTTGATCCTTTATGAGGCATTCTACATATCATGTTCATAATAGGAATCAAAACCCAAAAAGGTTTTTTTAAGACATTACTATTTAAAATCCTATAAAGAAGGTATATATGATGAATTTTAGGCATTTTTTTTAATCTTGAGCCTTTGTAAGGAATCCAATGTTTCATTATTAAAGTTGGAATTAGTGTTTTAAATGATAAATTATGCCTTCAGGACATACCTTGAGGTGGATATCCTAATACGGGGGAAGTAATATCATTCTACTAAATGGGGAATACACAATGAGGTTTACCTTATTTTGGTAAATTAATGATATAAATTATATTAATATTTCAAATATTTAAGCCATAATGAGCCATGATCGGTGTGATAAACAAGGGATAGGAAGTGAACTGTCTGATCAGATATGGACTTGGGACTTGTACACCTAGATAACACTATTGGGGTGTTTTATATAAAGCTAAATCTATAGGAAGGAGTCCTACATATCTGATTTCTATAACAAATCAGATTCTTTATAGTTCATTTGACTCTATGGCCTACTGATGGATGGGGTTGAATGATAAAACAATGGGACAGTTTGGGTCCCATGGGTTAGAGTGTATGAGACTTAGAGAGAAATACGAGGAGGTGGATGCCCATTAGAGCTCGGACCTTAAGAAGGAATCCTATGTATCCTTTTTATGGATGGAATCAATGTTTTCCTGTATCTATTAGCTTAAAAATACATAGATATATGATAAATAATGGTTTACCAAAGGGGGAAGTTTGGATCCCATGGGTTATATTTTCGGAGACATAGAGGGGATTACATTGAGGTAGATACCTATTTCATGCTTGGCCTTAATAAGCAATACTAAATTTTATATTGTTGATTGAATCATAGTTCCTTGAGTTCTTTTTTGGGGGTATTACCAAATATTTCTACCAAGAAATGTTTTCATGTCTGCGGTGTGCACTGGACATGTCCTGATTTGCTGCCCAAGGTTTCTGGTGTGTCTGTATGACATGTGTGAAGATGTATGGACATGTCTTAGTTTCCTACTTCACAAGTACAAATAAAATTTCATGATATAGTTGACATGTTTAGAGGAAATTGTATTATCTAGATATAATTTCTAAGAATATGTTTCATGATCCACATAGACATGTCTGGAGGACATCGCATGGCCCAACTAGCAATCCCAGAGGGCATCACATGACTAGGGTGACATGCCTAGAGGGCATGGTATGACTAGAAAAACATATATAAATGAATTCATAATACATTTTTGAGAAGTATGTATGAGTCTATAAGATGTGGATGACATATTCAAAGAGTTTCTCAAGATATAGATGGCCTATTCAAAGGTAATTCCATGATAAGGATGAAATACCTATAAGACTTAATGAGACTTGTTTGACCAATTCAGGTGACTTCTTGAGACCCGTGTGATATGTCCTGGAACATTCTAATGATTTGGATAGATAATTATAATTTCAGGATGTCATCACATGACCATTATCTAATATTTCTGCACATAAGCCTTCTACCTTTCTCGGCCTTTATTGCATATATTCTTCATGCTTTATCCAACATTAGTTTGTTTCGGTTTTTCATGTACCATTAATTAGGTGGAAACACATTTGAATTATATTTTAACAGGATGTAATTCCATCGCATGATCTATAGAGTGATCACACAATGTAGATATTCATGTCGCATTATCTTTTTGAGGATCCCTCATATTTTACCCAATGGAAGACCATGTGGATAGTTTGACCTTCCAGAATGAGAAGTACTGTCTTTTAGAGTCTTCTTTCCATGCGGAGTCATGCAATATTTTTTTAGGGGAATTCATTTATAGGCCTCTCTATCCCATTTATATTCCATCTTTCTTGACACATATCTCGTAAATATGATCTGTCTTTAGTGGATAGATTTTTGCATCATGTGGTCCACGTGATCCTGCCAATGGTTTTTATGGCGTCACATGATATTATGTGATTATGAGAAAATTAAACCATACCCACATTTTTTGGACCCTATCTAATAAAATATATTTCTCGTAACTAGATTTACATGTTATGTAGACTTCATAAGGTCGGCCCAACATTTCTTGGAGCCTTCAAGAGATTGGGATGGCCTTGGAAGGGATTTTGTGTGATCGAAGGCATTTTTTTGCGGTCCTTCAAGAGACTTTTGTAGCTTATTGTAGTCCACTCATGATATCAAGATTTTTTGTTAAAGGGGCCTCTGTAGGATCAATCTGACACATCAAAGGTCCCTCACATGATATGAGGAACATAACCCATTTCACATGAAGATCAATTTATCATCCCTTCATCTGAATCTTCCAACTTTTCATGTTTTATTTACTTTGTTGTTTATAAGGAAAATGGATATCATCAAGTCATGTGATCATTATCATGGAAAATAACTCTGTTTGTCTATGGTGTGTTTCATTATCAATGTTGGGTCTCATGATGATGTGTGAGAATTTTTATAGATAATACATTAATTTACCTATGAAATTTTAGGGGCATCACATAATGGAATATACATTTGAGGGTTCCTTTTCATAATGAAGGTGGAATTCAAATAATCACTCATGCAACAAAGCTGACATGTTACTAAGTGAGTTGTGGGTCTTGAGAATCACATAGTAATGACACATGAATATCAATGTAAATATTCATCATATGAGGCTTCCACCTTTATCTACATTTATTTTATTAGTGGTTTGGATGATTTTCTAGAATCTATCAATTGAAAAGTCACATAATTGGATGATATTTTCTAAAATATTTCACATGACCATCATCGTTTGTCTATAAACCTTTGTTAGAACATGATCTTTTTTTCTAAGGTGTCTCTGAGTGGCATCACACGATCCTTAGTATATCACAAAAAATGAATGATTCATTCGCATGACCTACCAATGGTTATGTGATCATGTTTCCATTCAGATATTAGATGATTTGTTTAATTATACCACCTACACTTCATTTTTTTGGGAAAAATAATACCCATGATTCATGTATTACTTAATTATTGATTTTTTGATGCTCATTTGGTGGGAGTTAACAAATTCCCCTTTGTATAGAATTCTGTAGGGATAAGGAATCAATCTTGAGGATAGTAAATTCCTATACGAGTCCTTGGGGTAGTAGTCGTTCATTTTCTTGGGAAAAATTTAGTGTTCGAGGTGACTTTTGGTATTCTAGAGAATATCATATAAATAAGGGAGTCAGGGGTGACTAATTTCACTAGTGACTCTTGATTTACAGATCTCTCATGATTAATTCTATCTCAAGATCACTTCTCAATACCCCATCCCAATATCCTTTTCACAATATCTATCCACCAGAACCAATCACAAGAAATTTTCCCAAGAACTAATAGAAAATAATGCTTCATTGGACCGTTTAATGAGATTCATTAATGGGATTCAATCACATGCTCTAATTTTCCTTAGTACTCATTTAAAGGAATAAAAAATCAATTATTGATAATTTATTAAACCCTTACCCAAGTCCTTGGCCATTTTATGGCCTTGTTGGATCTAAATTATCTAAAAATTCAGTCACATGATCCCTCAGTCATTATGAAGCTCTTATGACCATATCATGGTGCTGTGATCATGATTCTGATGATAGATTATAGGATCAAAGATGTATAATGGGTTATGTGATTCAGGAGATGATTCATGTGTCATATGATTCGTGATACCAGTATCAGGTCATGTGATCATGATTTCAATCATGTTTTATGTGACTCGCTTGATGATTTCAGAGTCATGCACATATTTTGGAAGGATTTATTTCTAATCCAACTTATTCTTATTATCATTTTATTATTCAGTTGGCTTCCATTTGTTGTAAGTCACCAAATAAAAAGGATACGACACCAGTTTCGTGTCAGAATACCATTTTTTCAAGTGTGGATTCTACAATTCATGAAATCATCATATCATAATAGAAAATATTAAAAACATTAGGTGGAGGAACCTTATATAATATCCTCAATAATAATTTATTCCTCTCTGTGGGTTTGGTCTTGTAAAGGAAAATTCCATCCTTATGTGGTAGTCATCAATTTTTCTTCCTATTTTGTTTCTAGAAACCCAAAATAACTTTCATGTAAACATATCTAATATTGGTAATATCATTTCCTAATAGAATCACACAAAAGGGTATATGATGAAATATATACCCTTATAGATTCAAGAGAACATTAATCAACTTGATTCAGACATCCACATGTACTACTTGATAATGTGGAAATATTCCATCATCTAAAGGTACAGGTGGTTACCTACTTGATACCAATGATCATGGGATTTTTTAGAATGGATTGGGATTGACTTTTATGGGTGTAGTATATCACCAATGAATTTTCCATAGACCTGAAGATGATTCGGATCTATAAGGTCATCTAGATCTCATAAACATTCACCAATTTTAACAAGGGCTTGATGGAATACTTGGTCAGATGCTGGAGTACATATACAAATAAATTCCCCTTGATATACAATGAGGCGGGTATTAGACTATGGAACATCGAGAAGATTTTAGGTGAACATATTTTAGGAGAGAGGTTATATTATTTTAACCCCATATTATGTAAGGAATGATGTTTATAGGACCCCTCCCCTTGTCATGTATTTGATCAAATTGGCATAAAAGGCCTTTGAGAAGGCCCCACTTTTTGGGGAAGATATATAGTTTATGAAATTGGGAAGACATTTTATGAAGAAATTTTGTTCTAAGACAAAAGCTAAGAAGAAAATAGATTGTCCCACAAAGGACTCTTATAGTGTTGAGGGAACATATTGGACCATGTTTCAAGAATATTCATTTACCAGCTGGGGATGGGAGGTTATTCACAATGTTGACCAGACCATTTAGTTGGTCAACATTCTTTCCATGTACCTATGTAGGTTCTTCTCTTATTGATGAAAACAAGTGGAGTCAGAGTCTCCACCTTTATGTTGGATGCCTTTTATAACTAGAGGGATGTGAATTGGGTTATCCATCTCTATATTGACCAAACTATATCACCTATGTTCCAGATTTACAATGGAGGATCCCCACATAGAATCTATATGCTATTTTAGGTACTACAATGTTGGATGGTGGACCACTTAGGAGGCTATGAGTAACTATGTTGCCAGAAAATTCCTTATGTTTGTTTCAAACCCTTTTTATTGTTATTAATTAGGGTATGGATCGTCACACTATGTGATTGAGAGATAAATTATTTCCTGATCTTTCATGAACTCTTCTCTTTAAGACTATATATAAAAGGTCCCACTATTCGGGTTGTTTACAATGGTGGGGGTATCCTTGAGGCTCGGGCCTACATGATGTCAATTAATGAGGGCACACTTTTTCTATGCATCAGAGGGAGAATTATCTGTGAATTTTATACACCTTTTTAATTTATACATAAATTTTTATGTTTTTTGAAAAAGTTTACTTCCCCACATTATGTTTTATCTAGTAATCAACTTATAGGGGCTTACAAGTTCCGAATGACGTTCACAAGGGAGGAGGGTCAGGTAAAGATAAACATCTCTCCTTGTGATGAAAATATTAATTTTTCAAAACATTATATTTACATTTAGATATGATCTTATAAAAATGGTCAATTATATGCATTAGTATGAAAGGATACAAAATTTACACTGATTGTTAAAGCCAATTTGAGGCCTAGATAGAGTCTTTCCTTAAGAATATCAACAACCCTGACAGTACCTCATAAGTAAGTGAGACATTTTACATCAATATAATTTGCAATAGAAGCATCAAATAGAAAAACCATTGTGAGTGTGAAACCTATGAGTGAAGTTACACATTCCCTATTAATTCATGCTGCATTTTAGCGATGGATGACCAAGAGAAAAATGAAATTAGAGGATGAGAACAAGGGAACACTCTTCCAGGGAGAGTAATCATTAGAAGGTTTCACTCATATTACTGCTCCCATAGGTGTCACTTTCCATGACATGGCTACTAATGTCAATCCTTTCCTGTGATACTTTTATGGAATGATGGAAACTATGAAGGGTTAGATTCACTATTCACTTTTCATATAGGGAACAGTGGTTTGGGGAATGTTGGAGGATTTAGTGGATCAACAGTGACATACCATCATCGAGAAAGTAGAAAGACTAACCCTGAAACTATATTGAGAATTCCATGATTCCGTTTCGAATATACTTATTTGTTTTTTAATTTTATTTATATAGAAGAAAGACAAGGAAGACCATCCACTCCCACCATCAACATTATATTCTCATGGGGGTACTGATGTTAGAGACAAAATAGGTGATTAGGGGACTGATGATGAGGGTTCCCCTGGTCAAGTTTCTTTAATGAGGTTGGTAATTACCATCCCAAGGGAATCACAATCCATACTTCCATCAATTAAATCCTCAATTCTTTTAGTACTAACTCCTTATGAATAAACTTCTTTATAGTGGAAAGGGAAAAATGAATCATTATAACTATTATATCCCTCTCCCCCATAATCATTAAGTAAGTCTATTTTGTTACACAATCTTAGTTTTTGACCATTATAGTAACTCATTATATTTTTATTACAATGAGCATGTACTCACCAAGCTCATATGAAGTCACAAACATCTGTCATTGAGGATACATGTGATAATTATATTGATCTATTCGAGCCTTACCTCTTAGGTTGGAATAATTAATAGGTATATACGATTGAATTTCCAAATTAATTAGGATCATAGTCTACTATAGACATTCCAGTGGTCATTCCATTTAACCTAGCATAAGAGAATGCGTTATTGGAAAAAACTTATGTATGTTTCTAGTTCTGTTACGGATTGAGCCTTAGGCGCTTTTTTTATAGGGTCATCACTTATTAAAAAAATCTTATATAGGTTACAATGTGCCTTCTTCTCTAATGTTTCATTTTCTCTTGAAGAACATAAAGGATATGATAAAAATATGAAAAAAATTAAACACTTATGGTGCTAACAAGATGGTCATTACAAGAGGGCGTTTCCAACAATCCTAATAATGTGGATATGGAAGCATATGTTTCGAGTGATGAAACTAGACAAGGAATGTTTCCAAAAATGATGACATTGTTTGTTTCCTAGAAATACCATACAATCTGTCATCTAATTTAAAAACCATTACACCTCTCATTGTAGTGTGTTTTCCCTAAATCTTAGAAGTTTCAATCCCTTCTTCCTCAGGGATTCCTCCAACTGAGTCAACCAATATAAGGGACAGATCCCTACCCCCTTCATCGACGACCATCGACATGAATCCCTAACATAGTGGCTTAGTACGAGAATATAAGCCTATTCCCACGATGGTATCAGTTTTTGGTTAGGGATGATGTGGATACAATTATTGAAGGATATTTGGACATTAATTTTGGAGTACGTTTTGGTAAAAATGAAAAACCATCATGTTCATCTTCCATTCACCTTCAATACCATTTGTTTTGAGTGTTTAGATTATACTACACTTCATTCCTAGGTGAAGGAAGAGATATATATAAGGGGAAAAATGGAGGGGCCTTGAATTAAATGTAATACCATTTTAGTCTTTCTCTTTAGAAATGAGAAGTTGAGATGATTCCTTAAACAGTCCATCCCAGTGTGTAGTGGGGGCTACTACTTACCAAGACATGGTCTACATTTGGATGGTTTAAATCCTATGGTTACAAAATAAAATTATCCATATTCACGAAGAGATATATTGATTTCAATATGTACATAAGATACCAGATAAAACTATTTAAGAGTAATAATGGATCTATAACCTAGAATAGAAATCCAAACATGGTTCTATTTCTATGGTCCATGCATTACAACATATCAAAGAGGAGGAAACTAAATATAATGATCGTAACTATTATAAATAAAATCCCTCTTGAAATTTATTTAAATATGTTTTTTTGTAATTTGGTTGTAGAACACACAAGCACATATTGGGTTTTATTATATCCAATCAAATTGAATTGATCATTAATAATCATTACAATTTATTATATATCCATTGAATAGTGGTCACATTATTTGTATAAATATATGGTTTTAACAAATATAATTGACACACACAAAGAAATTGATGACCACAAATAGTAGGATCATACCCTTTTAATACAATTTATATGAGTTTTCATGGGAGATAAAATATCTTGGATTTTCCATTGTCAAATCCCAATCTGATATCCTACAAATGAAGCATGAGCGAAACCATTTACGAGTGATGTTCAATCTCAATGAGATCATAACCCAAACCATGTTAACTGAATCAACCCATTATAGTCCCACCTCATCTCAGCTTACTCTTAAGAAGTTTGATGGTGTATTAATGTGATACATATCAATACCCTTATGATATGAGTATGTACATTATTATTTATGGAATAATGAATATATTTTTATACTATTATTTTTAATTTATAAATGATTTTTATTTTGATAAAGAAAAAACAATATTTTGGGTAATATTCAAATTTAATGAAGATATTTATTTTGATGAATTTATGATTTTATGAAATAAATAATAATATAAAAATATATTTTTATTAAATAATGTTTATAAATAAAAATTATAATATAATTTTGATGAAGTAAAATGTAATTTCTCTAATGATTCAAAAACTATTATAGTCAAAAAACCCTACAATTATCAATTAATGTCAATTATTATTTTAATAGAGAAAATTCACTTATTGAGAAAATTATTTAGATAAAATGACAATTTTTTGGGGAATTATAATGTAGAAATTATCTTATGGTTAGTTTTTCATAATTTTCTATGACAACCCAATTTTCAGGTAAAAATTAAATACCGTGTATATATAATTTGGGTGTTATGACATCATAATGACCCAAAAGTGATGTAATAAATACTAAAAAATGTATAAAAGACAAAATATATTTTTATCCTTTAAAATAACGTGGTTTTAGTTTCATATTATTTATTTTATAAACCTATTATGAATCCTCCCAAACTTATAATATATTTTATGGTGGTTAAATCATTTACTTAAGAGTGTGACTCACCTCTACATAAGAAATGGAATTATTTTATTATTTTCGTCTCTTAGAAATGTAAAATAATGAGAACCAATCCCATTTGGTTGAAACCATTCGAAATAATCATGGTATGGTTTAAGGTTTAAGTTATTTTATAATGTATAATCTACAAACTAAATAATAAAGAAACCCCCTATTTCCCTATATAAACACACTGAAGATCCCATTTATTTCACACAGTCTCCTTCAAGAAAGTAAATAAACCTTTCCTAACACTATAGTTTCCTCCCAAGGTTCCCAGAAGCTCTCAATAAGCCCATGATAAGAATTTTTAGTCACACACACAAGTAAATGATTTCCCTCATCCCCTTTCAATTCATGAACCTCTTTTATGTTATTTCCCTAAATTTAAATTTGTTCCTGTTGGGGTATGTTAATTAATATCAACATTACTATAAAATTTATTTTTATATGGTGATATTCTAATTTCACTATTACTAATCCCTCAGATGAATATTTATGCACATCAATTACCATGTTGAAATTTACAGGGGGATCCTCACCTTCTATTATTTATTTATGTTTTCTTATTATCCTGTCCCCTATATTTCAATTTAATTATTTTGGGATATGTCTTTCCATGTCAATATTACAACATATTTTATTTCCAAATTATAAGATACCAATTTCTCTCTCAACAAATAATTTTATGATTTTTCATTTTATGCAGTTATGCTGTCGAAATTTCACGGCAATTTTCCTTGCTGAAATAATTGGGTAGTGAATAACTAACCCATTACCTATCAGGGGTGTTCAAATTTTTTAACTTATAAATATTTTAATAGGTACTTAAATGTTTTTATTATAAAATCCTTCATCATGTAATAAAATTTTGTGATGAATGAATCTATGTTGTATGGTATATGTGGCATACATAAGCTTGAGAATGAAATAAATGTGACTGGTGAGCCTGGAATTATATAACGCTTCAATGAATTGGGTAAGGTTTAGCCTCATGAAACATCATTTTGGGATAGGGTGTGAACTATATTCCTTTGTGGAAATTTTTCCACCATTATTTTTTTTAATATTATCCTATACCTATGTTTATGATGCAGTGTTTTAAGTTGTTTCATCATTTCCTATGTTGTGATTTTCATTATATATCATATCTTATTATTCATGTTAAATTTATTGACCATTTATATTAATATTGTCGAACATGTTTTACCTTATTCCATGCTTATTCATTTTATTGAATTTATAACTCACTCATTTTTAATTTTTGTCACTAGGTTATGCCAAGAAGTTTTAAAAGCCATGGAATTTTAGAAGTATGTCAAAGAATACTTTAATAATGTCATTGTGTCCCAAGTCCAATATTGTATGATATATACCTAATTTCAAATGACATTAGCCTTCTTGATCTTCTAGGTTTTATTTATTTTACTTTTAAGAAATAAATTTTGAATTAATGTGAAATAAAGAACATGTTTGTAATAGTTGGTATCAAAAGAAAATTTTTAGTTACTTTTGGGATTAGGAATAGAAAAATCTAGTAAAATACATTGGGAAAAGACTCCAAACAATAAAAAATCCCTAAATTTTGGAATGTATAGAGTAAGTGGATTATCAAGAAAATACATACCTATCTGGATACTACAAGGGGATGTGGTTCTGTCATAGAAGTACCTAGAGGTAATAACCCAGACAATGTGTGCCAGACATGACTTGGTTTAACCTGGTACCCATCAACCTTCCTTATTTCACAGATGGTTTGAAACTACATAGGGATATGCTTTGTTAAATTTATAAGATAATTACATACCATTATTAAGGGTAGAAGCCCCTCGGAGTATATGTTAGGGAATAGATCACAGATAACATAGAATAATGCGTAAAAATTCATAAGTTATATAAATACAGGAAATTTAAAATTTATATATTTAAGGAAATTAGATTCCCCCTTAAGTGTTTAATAGTTTTAAAATAATGATCCCAAATTTTCCTTTTATTATATCCAATGGGTAGAAATGGTAGGAATTAGGTAAATAATTAGTGGGATGGGGAATGTCTTGAATTTATCAATGAGATGCCCAAGTAGATGGGAGAAAGAATCAGGAACTTTATGATGATACTCTCTCAGATAAATTAGGTTATGAATATAAATCTACATCTAGAGGAGCACCCAAACCCCCTAATAGAGATCAATCCTCAATTTAGAGCTTCATACGACATAGGACACATACTTTCAGAAGATAATTTGATCCCTTTATCGTGGAACAATGGCTCAAATCTATTGAGAAGATATTAAATATCCTTAAATGTTATAAAAAAGAGAATGTTCTACCAGATGTTTATTAAATAGAGGGAGAATTTGATTAGATATAGACATTTATCAATAATAAAAATCATGAGGAAGAGACCGAAGTGATGGATTGGAAGGAATTATGGAAAAGGTTTTTCAATAAATATTTTCCTCACACTCTATGACATAAAATGGAAATGTATTTCCTTTACAAAAAGAAAAAACAAGACAGATATATCAGTTCCTACATGAAAAAATTCATAGGGCTTTAATGATACACCTATATATTTTTCATTACCCCCGAATGCTAGTTTGACCAGTACTTTGGTTGGATAAAACCCAGTCTACGAAAATCACTGATGATCCGTGACTTTTATAACTATTAGGGAATTTTATGATGTTCCCTCAAAGTATAAATGAAGATTATTGAATCTCAAGGGTATCATAGGGATAAAAAGCAAAAATTAGAGGTTAATTATGTTGGTCAGATAAAAAATTCTAATGATTACAAGTAATTTGAACATCTAATTTATCAATGGCGTAGAAAGAGGCACCGTAGAAATTGCCTAATGGGAATGAAGAAATTCTTTAGGTGGGGGAAGGAAGGGAACCTTGCCAATGATTTTTGAAATGATAAACCCACTATATTGATTGAGGAAAGAAATTCTATAGAAAACCCTGTACACAATATTCATTTCATTAACTATAAGGAACCGAAAAACATTGAAAATCAATGCACTAAGAAATTAAGTTTTAGAGACGACCAATAACCTATAAGGCACTAAGGGAGATAGTTTTCTATAAAAACTGCTATGTTGGATCTTGACAATGAAGTGGTGATACGTACACTAGTTACTCATTCAAGGATAATGAATGTACTTTTTTATTCTATTTCTATGCATTATTTGATATCGTGAAATTTTAGTATAACTATTCAAAAACCAAAAACATCATGGAAGTAGAGATATTTACAAAATTGGAAAACAAGGAAATTATTTCACCCTAAGTACATAACTCATCCCCTATCCTAATTTTTGGGATTAACTTCCTAGAAAACATGTTCATATTCCCTTTGGTGGAATTTGATGCCATTTTGGGTTTGGATAATATTTCCCTATAAAATCCAACCTAAATTTTCCAGAAAAGGAAATCACTCTCAATATTTTGAATAAACCCCTGATTCAGTATAGGTGTTAGGATGGGGATAAGTCATATTTTCCACCTACATTTCATGAATGGATATTATTTCCCAACGATCAATTGTATAAATCATAAATGACTAATTATAAAGAAAGATCCATCCTAAAAGTCTGGACTATTTTGAGGGAATACACTGATGTGTTTCCTAAATAATTTAAATGTATTACCCCAAAATGGTAGGATTAATTTGAAATCTAACTTATTCCTAGGGCATTTCAATTATCCAATACTCCTTATATAATAATTTTTGTGGAACATGAGGAGATAAAGAAAATAATGTTGGTGAATTCAGATAAAGGGTTCATATGAAAAGGTGATTCACCATGGGGTGAACCAATATTCTTCATCAAGAAGAATGATGTTTCAATGTGAATTTTCATTGATTATCATGAGCTCAACAAGATCACGATAGAGAAATAGTATCCTCTTCTACAGATTGATGACCTATTCAACAAGTTTCATGGACCACAATAATTATCCATGGTGGATCTTCAGTCAGGATATTATAATGTAAGCGGGAAGAGGCAAGATATCCCCAAGGCCGCTTTTCATAAAAGGTATGAGCATTGTGAGTTAATAGTAATCTCATTCAGATTCAGTAATTCTATAGAAATATTCATGGAATTGATGAATAAATTGTTTAGAGATTACTTCAATAAATTTCTGGTAGTATTTTTAGATGGTATTATAATATACTCCAAAAAACATAGTGGATCTTGAGAAGCATATGATCATTGTTCTAAATACATTGAGGAAGGAGAATCTTTTTACTAAGTACAACAAATGCGATTTTTGGTATAAGGAGGTATCATAATTTGGGAATATCATCACAATCAATGGGATATCCATGGACCCTTCAAAGATAGAATATATTGAAGGATGGATGAGGACAATATGTATGGAATATATCAATAGTTTACATAGATTATATGGATAATATGATCAATTTGTGATAAATTTATCATGATTTTCAACCCCTCTAACCAATCTTAATTAGAAGTTATTCATGTTTTCATAGAATGATGAATTTGAATACATCTTTAAGAACTCAAAAAAGAGTCTTATCACTTCACCTTCTATCACACTACCCACAAGTGGATAAATTTTCATAGTATTCATAGATTCCTTCAAGAAGTGATTAGGATGTGTTTTAATTCATAATAAAAAGTCATAGCCTATTCTTCAAGGCATTGGAAAGTCTACGAACATAACTATCCACTAAAATTTCCTGGAGTTGGATGCAATGATATTCTATTTAAAAAACTGGAAAAATTACCTCTGTGTGGATAAACATAAAATATATATTTACCATAAAATACTCAAGTACATATTCACATAGAAATTTCTAAATATACACCAATGAAGATCTTTAGAGCTGATCAAATACTATGAATGATCAACTCACTACTATCATGTGAAAGTGAATAATGTGGGAGGTGATCTAAGTATAAATGACCCAATAATTATATTATTGATTAGAATTAAGAGGGGAATAATATTATTAGATTTGTAAAGGATGTATGTGGGACTCATAAAGGAAGGAACATCATTAGTCCTTTCACAAATGATTCCTCAAACATATCTTCTGGAGAGGTTAAAGGATTCTCAAATAAATGAAGTGGGAAGTCATAAGAAATTATAACTATAAATAAAAAGTATATAATCATAGTAAAATATTAATGAAGAAAGAGTTATACTATTTGGGTCAAGACTCTGTGTACCATCAAATCCTGAGTTAAATAAGAATCTCTTGAATGATGTACACAACTCAACTTTCTACATCCATCGTAGAAGCACGAAGCTATATAGATATCTCTAAGAACACTATTGGTGGGATAATATGAAGAAGGTGATCAAGGAGTATACATCAGGATGTCTCATATTCCAGTAATTGAAGGCATAATGGAAACAAATCCAAGTGGATGATCCAGCCATTACCCGTACCTACATGAAAATGAGAAAACATCACCATAGACTTTGTTAGTAGCCTACCAAAGACAACTAGAGGGGATAATGATATCTAGTTTATGGTGGATCATCTTTCAAATACTAAAAACTACATTTTGATTCGATAGGTCATCTCACTGGATCAACTTGCACATATATACATTAGGGAAGTGGTGAGCATTCATGGAGCACTTCTAACAATTGTATCCGATCGTGATCCAAGATTCACCTCCAAGTTATAAAAATATATCCAAGATGATCTAAAATATGAGTTGAACTTTTTAATGACTTATCCCCCAAAAACTGATGGCCAGTATAAGTGAACTATCCAGAAACTTAAGCACAAATTGAGATAATTATCAGGTGAATTCAAAGGAGGACGGGACTATCATCTTCCTCTGGTCAAGTTCTCTTACAACAACAGTTTCTGCTCAAGCATTATGAATCTCGTTATGGGAAGAGGGGTAGAACACCTACATACTATGATGAATTTGGAGAATTAAAACTACTAAGTCATGAAATAGTCAAAAATGGTTCAAAAGGCTAATACCATTTGACATCACAGTAAGGTTGATCATCGTCGACAGAAGAGATATGATGACAGTCATCAATGAGATCTAGAGTTTTATGTTGGAGACTTGGTATTTCCACACATATCTCCATGGAATAATGTGACGAGATTTGGAAGAATTTAAACCTTAGTCTAAGATACATCGACTCCTTTGCGATCCTTGATCACATCGAATCGGTGGCCTTTCGAATTGCACTCCCACCTAACCTATCTCAAATTCATGATATATTATATTTATCCCTTTTGATAAAGTACATATTATACCCCTCACATGTACTCAATCCAGAGGTGGTATCATTGGATAATAAAATTTTCTAGGAGAAGCATCCAATTAAGATATGAGATCCTAGAGAAAATATTCTACAAAATAAGTCATTTAACTTTTCCAAAGTATAATAATGAAACTAGAAGGTTGATTAAGTGAGGTGAGAACCATAGGAAGTGTTGTAATAGAGTTATGATCATCGGTTTTAGTATGGAAAATGAAAATTGTTAGGGTGAATATTCTAAAGGGGGGAAGAATGTAATGAATAGAATTGTTATAAATAAAATTTCCCTTGAAATATATTTAAATGTTTTATTATTCAATTCAGTTATAGAATAAAATGCACTTATCTTGTTTTATTATATCCTATCATATTTAATTAACCGTTATGAATCAATACAATAATCGCATGATTAGTATAAAAAAGGGTTTTAACAAATCCAAAGGACCCAGACAAAGGAAGTGATGGACTCAAAGAGTAGGATCATACCCTATAAAACCCATTTATTAGAGCTTAAAGTAAGGATAAAATCAATGGGAATTTTCCTTGTCCAATACCATGATAAGATCTAACAAATTAAGCAAGAGTGGAACCATTTATGGGATAATTTCAAGCTCATTGATATTATGTATAAAACCTTGTTTGCCGAACAATCCCATGAAAGTACCACCATTATGAACCTAACTTTTAGGGTGTTTTTATTGTGTTAAAGGAAAATATATGAATATATTTGAGATACGAGAATGGGAAATATTTTTTATAGAACAATTAATATATTTCATAATATGATTATTACCTTATAAATGATTATCATTTGGATAAAAAACAAATAATATTTTGGGGAATATTCAAATGAAATTAAGGGATTTATTTTGATGAATTAATTTATCTTCAAATAAATATTATTTTCGGAAAATAATATTATTAAATAATTTTTGTTAAATATAAAGGATAATATGATTTTTATGTTGTCAAATGTAATTTTTATAAGGGTTCAAAAACTGTTATTGAAAAATAACAATGCATTTCTCAATAAATGTAGATTGTTATTTTAAAATTAAAATTCACATATTATGGAAATTATTTATTTATAATGAATGTTATTTGTGGAATCATAATTTCAAAATCAACAAAATGACAATTTTTTCATAATATTCTGAGATATTAAAATATTTGGGTAAAAATTAAAAACCGTATAAATATAATTTATGTATTATGACATAATAATGACCCAAAAATGATGTTACAAAAACTATAAAGGCATACAAGACCAAATACGTTTCTTTTATTTCAAATAAAGTGGTTTTATTTTTAGTATATTTTTTTATTAAGCCACTATGAATCCTCACAAACATATAATACATTTTAAGGTTTTTGAACAATTCTCTAAGAGTGTGAATCACCTCCACATAAGAAGGGAAATTATTTTATTAATTTAGGACCATGGGATTATAAAATAGTAGGAACCACTCTATTTTGGTAGAAACTAGGGGTAAAAAAGGTACGGTATGTGGTTTTGGTTACTTTTTTTATAGAGTGGAAAAATTATATAATTACAAAATCCCCATATTTTTCTATATAAACCCACACAAACCCATATTTCTATTCCCTCAACCACCTTGTATCATGTCCTTAATTTTACTTCTACTCTCTATAGTCCTACCAAGGTGACACCAATCTCTCTAGAATCCCATCCCAGGAATTTGGTGTCACACACTCAAGTTAGGTATTTCTCTTTTCTCTTTTCAATTCGTGCACTTATTTTATGTTATGTATTTCAAATTAAATGTGTCCTGATGGGTTATTTTATTCCATATACCCCATAATATTCATTTTATTTCTATATGATGAGATACCCATTTCACTCTTATTAATACCTCCCATGAACGTTTTTTTACACCTTTTTCCATGCTTAAATTTTAACGAGGGATCATCACATTCTCTTATTTATTAAAGATTTATTATTATCTTATACCCTTTATTTACAATAAATTATGTTAGGACATTTCCTTTTATGTCACTGTTATATTCAAATTTTTTTCAAAATTATTAAATACCCATTTTTCTCTTACTAACCCTTTTTATGAATTTTTATGTGACGCCATTATACAGCCAAAATTTGACCATGATTTTCCCTCCCAAAATAATTGTGTAGTGAATTCCTCACCCATTTCCAATCATGAGTCTTCACCTCTATACACTTATACCACTTTAACATGAGATGTAAATTTATTGATCCCCCACTCCCTAATCCTGGAATAAAATTTAATGATGAATGAATCCATGTTGTATGATCATGGGAAACACTTAAGCATGATATTGAAATGAATGTGATTGGTGCACACAAAACTATATAGTGCTCTAATGAATTGACTAATATTTAATTTCATGAGACATCAAATTGGTACATGGAATGAACTTTATTCATTTATTGGAATATTGGCATCATGATGTCATCGTGGATTAACATTGACATATGTTTATGATGAATTTTTTATGTTGTTGACACATTTACCATGTTATGATTATCATGCTATATAATTCTTTATTATCTGTTTTCCTTTTATTTCCAATTGATATGACTTTTTTCCAAAAAGTTTTAACTTATTAATGGATTATTACAAAACTAGTGTTTATATATCACCCCTTTATTATGTTTCCCCTAGTTATCATGTGTAGTTATAAAAGCCATGGAATTTTAGAAGAATGTTAAGGAAGTTTTCAATAATGTTGTTATATCCCATGTTAAATATGTTATGATATATACCTAATTCACAAAGAAAATAGATCTCTAAATATTATAGGTTGTAATATGTGCACTTTTGTGGATGAAAACACAAAAAAATTTGTAACAAAGACTGGATTTTTTATACTCAATTGGTTGATCAATTAATCCAATCCATTACCTCCATTGAGAAGAAATATACATATCTCAAGGACTCCCTTGAGGGAATTTGTGAAGGGCATGTACCCCTTCATTTTTGATTTCATAGGAGAGACTCTGGTAGGTGGATATTCCTCCTTGTGTACTTTATCTATGAAGGATTTCTATGAAATTTGCATATCCTTTTACATATTTCCTTCATTTAGGATGTGTAATAAATTTCACTAATATGATGAATATTGAATCATCAACGATACCCATAATTTTTATGATATCAAGTAAATCTAAATTCCAGGATTTGACTATTTAAATCAAAATAGATTTTCCTTGAGAAATAATCTTGAATTCCAACAAAAATGATATTTATCGTTGATTTACCTAAAAAAATTATTTTGACATCACCTATTTTATAAGGATGATTTGGGTGAAATAAATTTCCTAGAGGGAGAATAATATAACTTTTTCCAAATACATTGGGATTAGTGATCATATCTTGAGTTTTACTATTAAAAAGTACTAATCCTTATAATCTTTGAATATATATCTTTTTTTTATTCCCCTAAAATTTTCCTTGGCTTAGTTAAGGAGAAGGTTAGAGATCATTGACATGGATTCAGCTCAGGCTTATCTAAAATGAGTTTTTAGAATGGAAAGATTTTTACATCTTCTATTTATGATTTCTCATTATTTTCTAGATCACACAAAGACTGTGTCTAGTGATAGGAGACTCAAATATTTCCAAGGATCCATTTGTCATCTTTTTTACCTGGAAAGAATCACATATCTTTTAGTTAGCTGTTTTATGGTCTTAAAAACTAAAACTTTTCCAAATTATTGTTTTAGGGTCTTCAATATTAGATTTTTTATTGAGTTTAATATACCATCTATGAGGAATAACTCTCTATTTAGTTAAATGTCATGCAGTAAGGATGTCTTCCAGGCAGTTTTAATGTAATGTTGTAAAGATTTTTTTATACAGTTTAATGTCCTGTAGCAATGATGTGTTCTGTGCAGATTCACATAATGTTGTAAGGATTTGAAATGTTATAGAGTTTAATGTCATGATTCTAGGAAAATAATTATTAATATATACTGGTGAAGACAAACCAAGGATGACCCAAAACACCCCATAATACTGAGTTCTATCTTGGTATTATCAGGGCTCCTAATGGCTAGATTTTCTTTCTTACAAGGAGGATATGCATTTAGTTGGTGGGTCACACTCACTTATACACGATACCATAATAAATACATACATGGTTAGGTAAATAGGATCCATGATCCTCTTTATAGTCCATATAAGATTTATGGGTATAGTATTTGTTGTTGGTAAAATATTTGGGGAGGCAAGTCCACATAGATAGTTGGAAGATGGGTGGTGTAATAGATAACATGAGCATTTTAATATATGGATATGTAATGGGATATACATATTGAGGATGAACCAAAACATCCTATGATTATGAGTTCTTCCATAGTGTTACCTGGGATCATAAGGATTGGAGTTGCTTTCCTTCAAAGAGGAGATACCACTAGTTGGTGGGTTACAATATATTATGCATGATCCCACATTGATTTCAGGCATGTTCAAGAAAAGTGGACCCCACTCTTTTCTATGGGAATGGATGATTTAGGAAGACTCAAATGGATGGGTGATGAAGATGTACATGTATCAGAATATATATTGTGATGGTTCTAGCACCCAAGGGTGGTATATATTTTTTATTTTAGAATCTAAATCCCAACAACATGGGGGTTTTTTCATGAGGTGTGGGACATAAAAAGGTTTGGTGATGGAGTCAGGCATTCATTCTTTGATAAGGGATATAATAAATGATGTTGTAATGTTGAGGATGTCACATATTATCAAATATTGTGGTTATGGGGGTTGTAAATAATGGTAAAAAGTTCTCAAGTCATGAATAGTGATATAGGAAAATCATTTTAGCGATGAACCAAAACACTCTAAGGTGTTGAGCTCTAACACAGTGATGTCAATTATCATAGTGATCAAGAAGCCCCTTTTTTATGTTATGATGCATTTGGTTGACTTCTGAAGGCTCGTATGTAAGAACCAGGGGAAGACATGCATAGTAAAAAAAACATCCCTTAATGCTAAATGTCATTTTACAAGGGTCATGGAAGGTTTTCTGTGACATGAGGAGAATAAATCAAGAAGTATTATTTATGTATAATGTATTACTCAAGAAGGGTTCTAGAACACCAAAAGTTTTATGTTTGTCTAGTGAAAATGTTATCCTAGCTAGGAGATGTAGAAAATCATTACTCTAAATTTTTTCTATGCCAGGGTGTTCAGTGAGCATGGATCAGATTTTACAAGTCCCATAGAGTGAACCCTATGAGGTATACACATTATTTATTTAAACTATAACTTTTTCATAAAATCTGGAGATAAAGAATTTAGTGAGGGGAGAGTTGAATTTTTCACAATGTTCCCTTTGGTAGTTTTCATCCAGACAAGTATTATGTTCCTTTCAACAGAAGTTTAGGGTCTTATGATTTGGAATATCAAAGGCTAATGTTTAAGGTAGTTAATCATCGACCAATGTGCATGTATATTAATTTCATGATGCCCATAGTCATGGTATGAGGGGAATTTAATAAAACAACCTAATTAGGATACCTAGGGTTTAGAGAACTTCAAAATATTTTTTAAGAAGGAGATGATAATGTTGCAAATGATGGAATGAGGTTATCTAGACACATGTAATGATACAGTACAATGATTCTAGGGATAATCCAAAACACTCTAAGGTGATGAGTTCCAACACAATGATGTCAGGGATCCCAAGGATTAAAAATCCATATTTACAAGTAATAAAACATTCAGTTGATGGTCGAAGGTTCATATGAAGTAACGAGGTTCATATATTCATTATCAAACTAATGGTACATTGAATATGGGTGTTATTATCCATGGGCCCTAGAATGTTGTATAAAACCAAAGGTGATCAAGGCATGAAGTTTGATATATAGGTATATTTTCATAGAATATGATGAAATAACCCAACACTTGGGTGAAACATGGGAAAGATATTTTGGACCTTTGATAAGGAATGATTATGGGTGACTGCCTATACATTTTGACATCATGTAATGCAGATGTATCTCTCATGAGTTTAACATCATGAAACTACAACATTTTTTTAAAGTTTCACATCAAGTAGTAAGTACTTTTTCCTTGTAGTTTAACATCATGCGGTAAGGACATTTACTTATCTGAAGTGAGTCTCAATATTTCCCTCCATAGAGGCTTACTAGGTTACCTATGCTTACACGATCATTGTTTTTAGTGAGAAACAAGGGAAAACTAGGGTACCCGTTTTTCTATGTGAGAGTGGGTCTTCAATGGATTTCTATATTGTTCCTACCCATATACTGTTCAGAGTACTTTTTTATGATTTTAAATGTTTTTGTTGGACCTAGGATGAAATATTTAGGTGTCAATACAAATCTCTTGGTATAAGGAATCAATATAGACAAAGTTATTCAATGGAAAACTCTCCACATAGGTCTGACCCATGTGTAGGGTAGGCATTTTTTCATCAATCATTGTGACTAGACACATGATTGGGGTACCATGAACCAATAAATATATTGTGATGATATGAATTGAGCCACACCTAGTTCTAATAAAAAATAACTATATGATGATCAATCGTATGCAACGGTAGGTGATGATTTTACATTGATTATTGTGGATGGTCCAAGGATTTGAGGGATAAGAATAACTACATATCCTGTGATGATAGGAATCAATAATCAAATAGTTCTTGAATTTGAAACTCTTTACATAGGTCTGACCCATACACATATTGGGGAATTATTCTCGTTGACTCTTTTTATTTTGACTGAGGGTTGGTGATCTAGGTATCACTTTGTATATTTTGATTACAATAATGAAGAAACACATAGTTATTGAATGGTGGTGTGGTGGATGACCAACACCAAGGATAACCGTTCTCTTAGGTGGGGTCCATATTATTGTGCAATTTTATGTCTTGCAAGAGGCACCAACTATATAGTTTAAAATCACGTAGAAAGAACTTATGGTTTTTATTTTAAGGTATTTAATCTAGGAAAATAAAAACTCTATAATGAAATGATATGTCTCAATCTTGTGGGGAAGCCTTTACCAGAGTTCCTAATCCCACATGAGCTATTATCTGCTTGTGATACAAGGAATGGAAAAGTTTTATTTCCCCACATAGGAGAGATTAAAATTTGGGATAGGGGAATTTTGTACCATATGTTGGATGGGTCAAGATATAGGATTTAATGATCACTACATATATTATTGGAATGAATCCATCCATGCCTAGTTCTAGATAACCGTACAGTTTAACATCACACGATGGGGAATTAAAAATTTTAGACTAACATCATGTGGTAAAGACAAAAACTATAGAGTTTATCATCATGTGGTAATGAAATCAACCCTGTAGTTCAAAATCTTGTGGTAAGAAAATCATCCATATAGTTGAATGTAATTTAGTATGGATGAAGGTTAATCAACGTGAAAAATGAAATATTGTAGTTAGACCCATGAATAATGATCTGGGAGTCATTATGTGTCATATATAGGTAGTAATCAATCCAAACATACTTATTGAATGGCGATATTACCTCTATGAATATGACTCACACATGATACATGTGAAATACTATTTTATTTTTCTTATATCTATCTAATGTTCTTTGATTAATCCTTGAAATGAAATTCTCCATGTAGTTTAACATCATGTTGTGATGAAATATTCTTTATAGATTAACATCATTCAATAAGGACAACTACCATGAAATTTTACCCAAGTGGTAAAGACATATCATGTAGTTTAGCATCATCATACCATGAAAACACACTTTTATTATAATGTTATGCAATCAAGACATGAATAATGATTGATGAAAAATATGAAAAGTATTTATTGAGAAACATTATTTTGGGGGGGGGGGAATGATGTGCTCGAAATCCATTTTGGTCAATGAGTAAGACCCATTAGAATAGACCTTATGTATGACGTTTGGTATGTCCAATTTCGGTTAATGTTTATTAGGTTTCATCATTGATATCATTGGTGTTTTGAGATACAATACCAATTATCCGTGTGTGATTTAATAGAGGAAAAAAAATTTATTGAAGGGAAACTATACTTCTATGGGAAATACTGCCTCAATTTTGTACAATAATGGATACAAATATTCTCACATAGTAGTGTGCATGGTGGTACGGTTGTCCCATAAATCCTAGAGGAGATTGTGAAACCAAGAATTATTTTATTTGACTACCATATTATATAGTATATTTGAAAGAGACTTATAGAAGGAATCTATCTATATATTTCCCCTGAATGATAGTGGGATAAATGTCTTGACTCAATATTGTTATCTGGGTAAAGTTTATTCAACTTTGTAAAACATATGGTGGTTCTATTTTTTGTCAATATCATGTGAGGTAATTTGAATCTAGTACCAATATTAGTATTTATTTAGTTAATGATATTCTTTCCCTAAATTTTTTGAGGTTTATTACCTTATCTCATCTGAAAAATAAGTTAGTAGATGTAAGGATGTACTTAAACTACCTATTTGTGGATAAGAGATATGTACCCTCAATAATGATCACCAATATGAAAAATGGCTAGGAATATTTAACTATATTTAGAAAATGTGGGGGTTGATGGATGGAGTTTGAATTAATACAGAATTCTTGAAATTTCATGGTGAATTATACACAATATTTAATCCTTATTTCCCAATAGAAACTGTGCCTCAGTATTTGATGGGATAGTTTGGTCCCTAATTGATGAGAACCACAATAGCCTACAT
Organism: Viscum album; assembly: GCA_963277665.1. Classification (NCBI taxonomy): domain Eukaryota; kingdom Viridiplantae; phylum Streptophyta; class Magnoliopsida; order Santalales; family Viscaceae; genus Viscum; species Viscum album. The sequence goes on from OY728152.1 coordinate 1,401,029,081, forward strand.
GGACTTCCACCATGATGGTGGGAATTTTTCTTTTTTCTACAAATCATTATTTGACTATAAAAAAACTAATTTATAGAGGGATGTTTTCTTATTTTTCCAATCATGAAGGGTGAAGTTCTCTACTCAACACTTAATCTGTTCCCATTTAGCTTGGTCTATCAGGAGGGTTCTATTTTTGAGATAACCAATTTTTTACTCCATCTGTACTAGGTTGTATATCGATTCATCATTCTATGGGGTATTGTTGACATGATTGATCTCCTCCATGTCATATATGGTTAGTGATGAGACCATCCTCTTGTGCGTGAAGCAGAATACCAATTCATCGTCATTAGGGTCGGCTAGAAATGTGGATGTATTGGCCAATGCATCCGCACAAGCTTTCTGTGATCGAGAGATATGAATCAATGTTAGTTCAAAAGGGAACTCTACCATCATTCCTCTAACATAGCTCGTGAATGGGTTCAATTTATTCTTCTTGAGGACATATTCACCATTGAGATATTTTATAACTAGATCAAAACCCCCTTTAATGTTTTTCTAGTAAATCTATAGCTGTAGGGATAGTCCTATGCTAGTAATGAGTGATTGATGTTCAGACTCACTCTTAGTGTATCCTTAGGATAGTGAGATAATTTTGGAAAAAATATCTTTTTTGTAGAAACAAATAAAATCCCTTAACCAATATGTTTGTGTTTTTCTCATTCCAAAATATTTTCAATAGGACTCTTGGAGGAACCATCAAAATATATCTCCCATGCTCGAGAAGTGTGATGGGAATAAAAAACTACTTTTGAAAAAGTTCCATGTCCATCAGTTTACTCTTTAGGGAAGGATATACCATAATGAAATATTCTAAGGAATTTAATTTTATTTAATTCTATTTCATGAAATGGATTTCATCCAACTATATAATGAAATCCTATTTTTTTGAATGCCCCATTAGCATAGGAAGACCATGAATTTTCTTGATCCGTTTGATATGAGAGACCATGTGGACTTCATGATGATATAAGTATTTTCATATATTTTTCAGCATAAATATGTACACAAGGTAGTACTTCTCAACATAAAAATATATTTTATTAGTACCCATCATTGTTCTACTGAGGTAATAGAGACTATTTTCTGTTCGCATATCATTATTCTTTGCACAATGTGAAATAAGCGATCATTTCATGGTTTTCACATATAAAATGATTGTATTTCCCTATAGCCGATAAATAGAGACTCGTGAGTGCAACAAGTATATCTTAATACTCTCAATGTATTCTTGGAATTCATCATCCCATAAGCAAGAAACTCCCTTCATTATTAAATTGGTGAAGGGGAGAGACTCGTCATCTTGGTAAGCTATGATACACTGAATATAAGAAAGGATTCCCTTCCCCCCATATTCATTTAGATTCTCGGGTGGTGAAATTTCTAAAATTTGACTAGTATTTTCAGTCTTTACATCAATATCATGGTGGAATACAAAAAATACAAGGAATTTACCTGATGTTACCATGTTAAAACACTTCATCAAATTCATCTTCATACTATGATGCCATTACATGTTGAATATTTTTTGATTATTAATGAATTTATCACATAACTATTGAGAGTTGAAAAGATGGTTATCTACATAACATTATTCTATTCCTACTGATTAGGTATTAATGATACTACCCATGGTGCATTGGAAAATATCATAAAAATTCTTTAATCTAAAGGGAATGTATTAATAACAAAATATCCCCTCTGGTGATTTGAAGGGGTTGGATTCCATGTCTAATTGGTCGATCATTATTGTTTTGTACCCTGAATACCCCTCCATGATGGAAATTTTTCAGATACTAGTTGTTTCATCGATCAAGAGTTCTATGATCGATAATGGGAAATTGTCTTTTGGGAATTATCGATTAAGGTCTCTGAAATCAATGAAGACACTATCTTCCCATTATTTTTCTTTATATGGATGATTTTGGAAATCCATCTTAGATATTTCTCTTCGTAAAAAAATGGGATTTGATTAATTTGTTAACATCTAATTCAACATTAGTAGCATGAGAGGGGTGAATCCTCATGGATGCTTTCCTGAAACCTCGATGGTTATTTGGTAGGCCGAGATGGTGCATGTCCACATTGAGGTTTCATATGGTAATTTCTTTATAGTTACAAGTGAGCACGTATCAATGTTTCTTTATAAATTTAATATACAAATCCTGCACCACAAGAGGAATGGAAGAACTAGTCAATATAGGGAAAGGGCATTCTTCTGTTATCAAATTCACCAACTTGAGCCCAATAATGGTGGTGGAGACTCCTTCCTCAAATGTGGGTGTAGTGTTATTGAGGTAATCCTATTCTTCTTTATCCTATGAGTCAATCGATACATTTTTAGACATTGAAGATTATACAAGGGCATCCCTATAATTGTGGAGGTAAGAGGGGCTATCATAAGAGTCATTATCATCCTGAATTGTTAAAGTTTTCATAGATTGATTTTGAATATCATTATTTTCTTTCATAATATATCTAGAGAAATAAAGATATTGTACATCTAGAATTAAATATACTAAAAAAATCAGGTTTATAGGTTGAACATAATCACCATCAATCATAATCTAGGTATTTTTAAGGGATGTCCAAAATCCATTGGGTGCCACAGTCTGTTTATTTTCATCCACCATTAGTTTTTGGCCTTCACTTTTATAAAAACCTACCTCAACATTGTGGATTAAAAAGTCTTGAAGGTGGAACCATCACCATGTAGTACATAGACCATCCAGTCGATGGGGTATTTCAAGCATTGATGAAATGTTGAAAGCACCCCCATGTGGTGGTGAAGCTGTGGTCTTCTAGGTAGGAAATTATATGAAGTGTCGTACTAGATAACCATGAACTTAGAATTATATGGGAGAACCCTGAGCAAAGACTTAGCATAATGTTATCAACAGGTATTTCCATGAAATTATCATACCCTAGAATGGTTATATTTATATAAGATAAAACTTCCTCTCTATATCCCAAATTTCTAAGTGTATGAAATTGGATGAGGTGGACCCTGAAGGAAATTTCAATCAGATCCCTTTAGATACCAACATCATAATTTTTTTTGAAATATATGGGGGTCCGATATGTCCTTGGATGACCTCATCATAATAGTCATTTGTTAACGTGATAGAGAAATGGAGTTCATTTGGAATAATCTCTAGTCAAATAACCTTAGTTTCTATGACCTTTTCCTCACTACAATCGGATTTGAAGGAACACGATGATTTATTTTCTTGGTTCTTTTAAAATGTGGAGAGAATCTAGGATTTGGAGTTTAGATAGGATAACCAGCAAAAATTTTATAATGTTCTAATTTTGTGCTAAAGGTCAAGGCTTCTTAGTTTGTGGTTTGTCCCTATTATATATCTCAAGAGTTAAGGTGTTGGAGAAATATGGGTATGTTACTTGAGAAGATCATGAGGGAGCATCTTCATCCTATGGAATACAACACTCCAACTTTCCCCTTTTCCTGGGATGAACTAACAATCACACCCCCTCTAGTTGGTCATATAAGATGACATGGCTTCTATGACTGATATAGTGTTTTGATACACCTTTGTGTTTTTGTTGGGATTGATAATGTCTTCCCACATACATCCAGGATGTGTATATGTCTTCTGTGTATATGTGACCAACATATGGGGCCCTACAACACCCACCATATCCCCTGTATCCTCAGATCCTATGCCTTAATCCTCCTGATCATTGGTCAAGTATAGGGAACTCATATTAAGAGGTGTATTCATACATAGAGAATGAGGCTGATATGTGTATTACTTTAATTTAGAAAAATAAGTTCAATTAATCCAATGAGGGTTATGTATGGTAGAGAAATTATTATTCTTCATATTTTTTATGGATGAAATATTCAAGAGTTAGGGTTTTTGTGTGAGAAGAATATGAATATTCCTCTTCTATCTCTTTATATGTATGAGGATTATGTCCCCCTCTGGGATTTGATTTCAATGTCACATCCTAATGTGACTGGAAGTAAATCTTCTTGGGATACATTTTGTCAATAGGGAGTAGGTGGGGCTTGAAGAGGTGGCCCCATTTTAATATCCCACTGATTTTATATCCCAATTAGTAATGACTAATCACACTAGAGAGGGATATGGTTTCTTTATGATGGTGGGAATTCATGATCATCTTATAATTGATCATTTATATAGACTAATTTCCTAGATCCAGAGCTTTCCTAAAGCTCAGATGCAACTCTTATAGGTGGATCTAATCATTCTAGTTTTGTGGGAGGAGGAGTATTCATCATTGTCTAAAGAAAATACATACTGTGAATGTTTCCCATAAGTAGCTCCTCATTGAGTTGTTTGGGATTCTGAATCTCATTCTAATGATATGTCATCCATTGCTCCATGGAAGGAATTACAGCTCTTATGGGTGGTGATTGGGATGCAAGAACACTTTTACCTTTATCCGTTACTATGTTCCATTATAGAGATGGAAGATCTTCATTTGTGGATTCTAGGTTTAGGGTTCCTATTTGGTTTCAAATATGTATAGGCTTAGTTAGTTCCTCCAGATCAGCCTCCTCCCAGGGTATGTTTTTTCTATTTCCTCAGTCTACATTTTCATATTGATCTATATTATTTGTTGTGTTGATGGTGATGATATTCATTCCGGTTTAATGGAAAGAGCTAGTTTTCACATTACACTCAACTAAATAGGGAGATTCTACACTACATTCATTAGTATCATTTTTTTCTGCCTCTATATTAGACGTTTTTGGATTACACCCCATATGAAGTTTGATTTCCTTCACCATAATTTCCTCACATATTAGCTTATGTGTAATGAATTTGAGGGATTTTATGGTCATGTTTTTCTAAAGGTACTTATATAGAAATGTATCGTCCCATGGTAGGGTGAATGGAATGGATGTAGACCATCAATATATACCTCATAACCTAGAGAATACTGATTCACTCCACAAAGATGATAATGAGCAAAATACCCCCAATCCTATGGGTTGGGTAAAACATGTGGCCATGATTGTATTTTTATGATTCTATTGTAGAGGATTTAATGATTATGGTATAGGATTTGTTGAATCTTGGGATGGTAATTGAGATACAAATTCCCCTAGTCTTTTTGGTTGGGATTGACCAGGAACCACTGGTAATTTCTTCAAGACCATCACGAGCTGTGATGAACTTGGTGATGAAATTTGAGATTAAAATTCTTTGATCCCTATGGGATATGTTTATTTTGAATCATCTACTAATAAGTCTTGAATCCTATTAGGGACTGATGACATGAGTGGTGGAGGTAGTTGTAAATATTCCCTTAGCTTAGTGGTCTAGGGCACTCCTGGACGACTGCTATGGAGGGCAATATTATGACCCATTTTATTTAGAAGATCCATGATTGTGTATGAGTTTAGTACAATAGTGACCCATGATGGGATTCATTTTATATAGCAGGGCATTGGGTTGAATAAAAATTTGGCTTCATTGCCTAAACATCTTAGCAATGGTTTTGAGGGGAATATTTCAATGATCTGTTTTTAGTTCTCCCCCTCCATTTATGATGTCTTTTCATTCTTAAATTGGGGGAATTATGTTGTAGTGATTAACTATCTCACATGTTACCTAGTACCCTAATTTTCATGGAGGCTATAAGTTTGCAGGATTCTATATCTCTGGGGATATAAAGTTATAAGGGTTTGTTAAAGTGCAGAACTTCATGGTTTTTCTATCCTTAGATAAAAATACTTGATGAGGATTTTGTGATCAGTTTCCAAATATTTTGTTATACCATTGAGGCAATCATGTCATAGATTTATGTTGTGTTTTTTAATTTTTGAGTCCTTAAACATGGAGATACCAAACAATTAATTTCTTTTGATATAGTATGTTTATGTTATAAAGGAGACCCTCATATCCTAAATTAAAGAGATTTTTAGTCTTTAATCACTGATTATTATCCCATATATTTTTGTTTAAGTAAGGCATGGACTCATTCTTTAGATCATCTGGGATATCAGAGTAAAAGTGGTCAGGGAATAAAACATGTTTAGGAGGTTTTTCTAGATAACTCACTTTATATGATCATGTAGGCCTCTTCTCCATTAGGCTGACACACCTCTACCTTGTTAGACCATAGAGGTTTCCCCTTTGGGTCACCTTCTAACCGTTGTGAAGTGTTTCTAGTGATTGATGAGGAATTATAAAAGTTTGAACCAAATATTTTGAACAAATATCTATAATATGTTTTTTAGTGGTTTGATAACCTCTATATATGGTGGAGTTTAGGAAAGGGGATAATTTCTTTGTCTGTGGGAGATATCAATGTGGAGTGTTTGACCATAGAGGATTTTAAGAGTAGAGTTCCTATGATACATCTACACACTACCACAAGGAGGACTACTGTGTTAATTATTGCCTTTTAATTTATTTTACGAGTCTACGAACCCATTAGGTACTGTAGATATCCACCAAACAACCTCAAGGACACTAACATTGAGCATGATAGGTATATGAGCCTCAATCTATGTTGAGGTCAAAATAGGATAACCTGTATTTTGGGGTTTTGAAGGTATTTGATCCGACACCATGATGGATGTGGGAATGTTATGATAATTTTTAGGTTCAATAGGAATATGATCCCATTGCTGAGAATCTAATAGATTATACTAGTGACTTTATATATTATCGGTAAGAATATGATCCTGCATGTGAGTGGTTGCTGGAAAATGTTGTTCAACCTTGGACTAAGTGGGTATATTATCCTGTTTTGAATATTAAATCCCCATAGGAATATTTCGAAAACCTCCAAAATAAGATAAGAGATATGATCCTCCGCCTATGTATCCTCTGAAGGATTCCAGTGTAGTCTTTCATTAGTAAAAGAAGTGATATGAGCCTAGATTTGGTGATCTATTGGAACATTCCTTGTAGATTTAGTGAAATGAATAAGATACTATCCTAAGGAATGTGACACTCTCACTGAATTATCGCAAGATGGAGTGGTGATATGAGCCTCATCTTATGCCTTCAGAGAATGTCATTAGTCTTTTTTGATAGGAATATGAGTTTTTCCTAAGGCATGTTATGATATCACTTGGTGAGCTCCAGTTGTAATGAGAATATGATCCCAATTCAGAGCCATTGGATTATTACACAAGGAATGTGTTTCTCTCACATGGTCATACCTAGGTAGAATGAGAATATGAGCTCAGTCCAGAGCCTTTGGAGTTTTTAAATGATCTTTTTCAACATAAATATAAACGTTTCCCAAGTAATGAACCACTCTCACATGGTGACCCCCAATTGGAATGGGAATATGAGTCTGGTCTGATGCCTCTCTCATTATAAAAACTGCCAATAATTCTTCAGGACGGATCAATAATGTGTACATTCACTGGAGTAACCATCTTTCACCTTGATGAATGTTTTTTTGTTTCTCTAGATATCAAGATAGAAATATGTGCATGTCCTTATATCTATACTAAAGACGAAATATATCAGTCGGGTTTTTTTAACTATTGTTAAAATGTAGTGACACTCTATCAAAGTGTGTGAATGAATGTAGGACTATATGTTTTCAGTATACACTATGTATTGGGAGATATCTTAAATTGAAGTGGGGATATGATCCCAATAATTTCCTTATTGTTCCATAAAAATATGCAAATTAGATTCTTGCATAGTGGAATGAATATATGCCACCCCATGAATTCACCAGGAATATGCCCACAGAATTGATCCAAGGGGTATGAATATGAGTATCCCCATCGGAAACTACTAGAATATAGTGGCAGGATTCATCCATAAGATTGGGAATATAATACCACTCCAATTGATTCATGGATTTCCATTCCCAAAGTGACATCCTTGGTGCCCATGCATGAGTGTCTAAGGCGGAAATGTGTCATGTCATTCCCTCAGCAGGAAACTGAGGAGAACTAAAGGGATAATGATGGTGATTGTGGTGGATAGGATCTCTCCTCATCTGTTATAAAACTATAAAGAATACATATTTTATTCCATGACCTACCTTCCTCACATACATAATGTGATGATTTTTGGGCTTAGTGGATAAGCTTCCAAATCAATTGGTGGAGGCAATGAGTTCCACTAGCTTCACTGCAAATTTTTTTAGGCAATGTGAACTATTAGTGACAAGATTTTGAGACCATTGAATTCATCCTTGAGGGTCCTGATTACATCATTTTTGTGGTATTCCCAAAAAATGGAATTCACCACATGAAGCTGATGGTGTCCTACAGTGAGGTTTTCATGAGACTCGCAGGGGTTTCAGCCGTACATGATGTTCTAGAATATTTTCTAAATGAATAAATGATCCTGATTTGGGGTGTTTTTAGTGATATAAATATACTGAAGTCCTGATGAAATCAAATAACAAGGACAACAATCAGTGAATGGTCTCAAGTATGATATATTTTCAATCAGATATGAATAGGTAACACAATTATCTTTTCTTATTCATGTTTCAGTCATTTCATTTGTGTTTAATGTTCATAGAGATTGTGGACTTATTTCATGAGAACCTTTATTAAATTGGGTCAGCCAATTAGTATTATCATTTGATAGATTTGCATCATGTTCACTATTTGTTTCTTTGAAATACGTGGATGGTTTCCCATGTTTAAGAGATATGATGCTCAATGCCATTAATAATTCAATTATTCATCTATCACATGAATTCTTGTTTGGGATATCTTTTTTGTTTCCATAAAACGTTTTTGGGGCCCAATGATTTATGTTGGGGATGGTGTTGAATGTGTTTCTCAATTATTTACATCATATTACATTTTTTGTCTTTTAGAAAAACTCCCAATGTTTACCACATCAATAACTATGTACAAACTTGCTTTCCAAAGGAAGATAGTCATTTGGGTTTTTGACATAAAAATGATAAGGATGTTTCTTTGGTCAAGAGGATTGGTGGTTAGAATCATCATACCCATATGGGGGGAATTATTACCTACAATGGGAATCCCCTGTAGATGTAAGGTATGTTTAGGAATCTCATCCTAATCTGGATGTGAAATCAGTTATCCTAATAAAATGATTAGGGGATGAATACTTTTATTTATATAGTGGGGGTTTATTGATGAGTCAATTTGTATATATCCTATTTATTTCCCCTATTTCAAATTATTTCTTAATAATGGGTGGTTTATTATAGTTTGAATCCATATAAATAGACCCTCCATAATTGAATTCCATCCCAGGAGGCATTTGATATATCTAGGATGTGATTAAATAATTATGAGGAATTCTACATATCAAATTTATGATATGAATAAAAACTGATGTAGTTATTTTAAACCATAAATTTTATCTTCATATGTAAAGGATGAATATGAGGGAACTTAGCCATTGGTTACTGAGCTCGATATTTAGGAGTGCTTTCAATGTATCCTACTTATAGCAAGAATTTGTGTCTTTTTAGTGCAATCCTGATTTTGAGACATACCCTAAGGTGGATATCCTTGTATGGGGGTAGTCATATCATACCGTTGAATGGGGATAACATACTGAGGTTCGCCCAGATGTGGGAAATTCATGACAAGAATGATATGATTATTTGAAACCACAAACCTCTGTGAGCGGGGCATGGTGTGAGAAACAATGACATTGAATTGATCTAAACACCTTCAATACACCCATTGATATTTGTTTAGTATATTATAGGATGTTTCCCCTGTTTATTGACACCCCTTGGGTGTACCAACTTGAGTTTGCCTTTTATGGTTAATTTTTTAATTTCCCTGAATGCATTCTAAGTAGTCAGATTGGTTTAGAAATGAAATTCCCTTGTGTTAGGAAAATGATTGATGAACCAAAGGCACCTCATAAGTTCTTGGACCAACATAATAACATAATTTACATCAGTGGTATTTTCCCTATTACCAATGAAATCTTCTATGTTTTTATTGCACCTTATAAGTGAATTTACTTATTATAGTGAATTTAATGGATTGAATATATGAAATGGTATGTCCAAGACGATTTACCTTCTTAATAGGGATTGAATGAGTTGAATGAATTAAATGAAATGAATTATAAAGGGTTGAAGGCCACATTGATTATTGAATCTATAAATATATGTTTAATTGGAATTGTAATGAAATGTTGTATTTGGGATAAATGAATGAAATAAATGAGAGTATTTTTACTCATTCCTATATTATAAATATGAATATTATTTGATATAAGTTATGAGATGATGGTAAGGTTTCTGTTGGGCATGACAGTTGCACGATCCCTTACATCGGGTGTTGAGCATGACATCTCACACCACTGAAACTATTTGGATGACATGCGTGATGCACCATGTCCCTTGTTTGATTATTGACATGATGGTATGCTCACCATTTTGAGTATTGAGAATGAAATATCTAAATAATTATGGGATATAAGGAATGTACCAAATTTGATGAATTCATAAGCTAATTTATACTGGTCAATGATGTCCGAGTCATGCCCTTGTCGAATCGGTACCCTGTATTCTATGTATATCAATACTGAAAATTTAGATATTGGCAATGGGATCCCATCAGAAATGGACCATCTTAGAAAATTGCATCACACATATGGTTTTTTGTGATAAGCCGTCCCAAAAATCCATATTTGGGATGGAAACTTTTCCCATAAAAAATCACTAACTTGTGTATTTAAAAAATACATTTTAAAGACAGGCCCATCACAAAAATATAAAAAAAATTAAATATAATTATCTTAATAAAATTTAATAAAATAATATTACTAATAATAAAATAATATAAAATAATAATACAAGATAATAATAATAAAATAATAAAATAATAAGATAATAATAATAATAAAATAATAATAATAAAATAATAATAATAAAATAATAATAATTAAATAATTCTAAAAATAATAATTATAAATTACTAATATGAATAATAATAAAAAATATTAATAATTCTAAAAATATAAATAATAATAAAGATAATAATATTATCATTAATCAATATTATTAAATAATAATTTTAGTAAAATAATTCAAATAAAATTGTTGATTAAATAATAATGTAATATAATAATAAAAAGTAAAAAAATAATAAAAAACATAATATTCATAAAAATATAAAAAAACACACTATATTGAAATGTATATATATAAATTTACAAAAAAATATATTCAAATGTTTTATTATAAAATGTTAATATATCACTGGGGGGAGGGGTCTTCTGAATGAGCTGACATCACTGGGGGATCTTCTGAAGGAGATGAAATCACTGTGGCGGGGGGGGGGGGGTTCTTCATGAGGATTCGGAGGAAATGGAAGAGATGGTGGAGGGAACTCCATCCCTAAAACATGAGTCATACAACACATGTAATCCATTGTATGCTCGTTCAGTTACTGCTATAATCAATGTATATCCTCTTGATGTTGCTGCTGCTACTTTTGACAGAGCCCTTCCAGTTCCCTATATGTTCTCTCTATAAGCTCATTCTTGCTCATAGTTGCTCCTAATAATATGCAGTGGATGATGATGACACACCATGATCTTCTCTCGAGATGGATGCTGACATCTCGATGGTCCCATAATAACTCCCAAATGTCAATCAAAAGCCAATACCCAAAACATGGCCTTCCTTGAAGCCACACTAGGTCACCTGCATCCATTTTGCCTCATCAAATTAGTGGGCACTGGTCTGACCCTCAGTCTATTTCTGACTCTGAGTCTGTGCGTGAGACATCATAACCTCATATTAATTTTATAATTTGAATTTAAAATTAAAATAGATAAATATTATCTTGAGATAATTTTTAAAACTCTAAAAGAAATTACACTATCCAGAATATAATGCTGGGAATCACCTATAATCTATCTAGTTAACAGATATCTCTACATCCTCCTATAAACACCAAACTCCATAATATCGAGTTTTTCAGCCGCCTATATGAATATAAAATAAACAATTTACATTTAAAGTTATATTAAGTATTTAAAAAATTGCTTACAATATGTTCTCTATGCACACTGAATGTAAGACTACCGGCTCGATGTGTCCCCTCACATCTTCCCCGATTTTTCCAACCTACTGATTATCTCCTATAAAATCAACCACTCATCTAGTGTGAACATAATCCATTGCAAACTTGAGATGAAATGTAATCAGTTCGGGGGTGTGATAAGACTCATTAAACTCTATCACTCTAGCTTTTGTCAGTTCATTCCTTCTTAAATTGTGCAAAAAATGGTGGCAACACTCATGCATAAAACAATCGCATGCCTTCCAGAGAGCACCACACATAATCTCATCAATGAGATACCATAAACCCTACCAATAAACTATAATATTATGTTATTAATTAAATAAAATTTAAAATAAATATTATTTATTTATATACCAACCAATGATCGAACATGTAGTGCAGAACATCAACAAAAATCTAACCCTATGTGACCCATGCTTTAGAAACATAATTTGACAATATTGTACATTCCTTTACAACAAAAATATGTGAATAAATGTGGAATGAAAACAAATAATAAAATAATTTATATACATATAAATTAATAAAAATAATTTAAATACACAGATAAACATACCTCTGCATGTGTGGATTGTAGCCAAGATTTAGATGTCACTTTGAGATAGGCCATGAATCATCTATCAGGAAAGAGCATACCCCCTCTCAATCCTCCCAAAACCACCAATATTCCGAGGGTTAGATAATCCAACACCATACTTGCCCAAAGGTAGGTCAGCCTCTAAAAAGTGACGAATCAAATCCTCATCCATATGAAACACAAAAATACTCTTGTTAGAAAATAGTTAAAAAGATCTATTATATAATGATATATATAATATATGATTATAAGTCGAATTTTTCCATTTGAATCTTCATCATCATCCTCATATTCATATCTGACAATGTCAATGTCTTCATATTCCTCCTCAGCATCATCAATTTCTAAATTAGTTTCAGTTTCATCATCTCTTGTCATTTAAAATTCATTTGTAACATCATTAACATCATCATCACCATCAAACCTGAGTTGTGAGTTTTCATCATAATTATTTGTCTCTCCTCGTGAAAAATATCTATTTAGAGTTGTCTCTTTTACAATTTCAACTCCTTGCATTTTAACAGATCCACATTCACTTTGAGTAAACAGATTTCCTAAGATTTTGTGTTATTACACTCCACCAATCACCCAACTCTCTTGAAGTATCATACTAATTTGTATAATAAATTTGGCGCATATGATGTGCCAATAAAAATTGTTTATTCACAGTAAGAAGACTTTAATATTTTATATCAACAATTACATGGCCCTAATGAACACACACAACCCTCTCTATATCTAACCACTCCCATTTTATCATCGTTATGTAATTATTTCCAAGATAAAATAGTTCCATAATTACTTCCACCATGTTGTAAAAGTGAATTTAAGTTTCTCTATGATGATATCCTCTCAATAAAACACCACTATTCATTATTTTTTTCATTCCCAATATGAACATATATGAAATAAAAAACAATTCACGACATATGAATTAAAATATTTAATCATTTTGAGTGTTAGCTTACCAAATATAGACAATCAGTTATAAATTTTATCAACATGTTGAGATACCAGAAAATTCAGAACACAATTATCAATAGAACAAGTGGTAAATTGATATTATATGTTAAACCATAAGTAAATAATGTTAAATGTTTTTTAAAACAGTAGAAAAAATTATTTTTCAGACGTTATTCAATAGTAGATACTATAATTTGTGGAAGTTGTTTCTTGTTATTATTATCATATAATATAAAAATAAAATAATATTTATATAAAGTAAAATTTTTTATAGAATACATTATAGGAGAAATCATAGTACAAATACTTTCATTTCATCACAGTTAAGTAGAACATATGTATGAGATCTTTGGTGTTCATTATCTAAAAGCAATAATTCTTAACATCCGCCAAATCCAAGTTTGGGATGATTTATAATGGATCATTGATTTCTGATTTCATATTCAAAATTTCCCTCATTATAGACTATATATTTTTTTAGGGATATTGAGATTCCAAATAATTGGAGCAGAAAAAAGAAATTTCCTCCTGCAAAGAAGCTTTTGCAATTCAGCCTTCAACCAATTCTTTGTTACATACCTTTTTCATCAATTTCGACATGCACTTATCGAATATGTAGATCCATCAGAACTGTAGTAAACCACCACATTTTTCTTCATGTGAAAAATATAATATCAAATGCTATATTGATTCAAATAAAGATGGTGGGAAGATTTTTTTCTAATTTACATTAAATTAAAACAATATCTTCTTCCAGCTTTCTTAGTGCATCATAATCTACTATCTCCAAAAAAATGTCTCCAATAGTTATTATATATTTGTTATTACATCCCAAACCATATAATATAACAAACCTCTTAATAAAATTGGAATAAGACTTTCCATTATAACACGACAATCATTACTTTTTAATCGGGTAATATGACCATTTTTGACACATCTTCCCAAATTGGAAGCATAGGCATATGGAAGTCAAAAATCTATAATCCTCTAAAAAAATTTGATCGTTTTTTTAGAAAGGGTATAATATGATTCTAGATTAATTAAATTATGTGATCTGACATTTTAAAATAGTTCATTCTCTGGTCGCCTGCAAATTTGGGAAAAATCTAATCATGGCTTTACATTATATTTGGTCTTCCCTGATATATCCAAAAATGAATGCAATAAATTATAAAAACAATTCCCTTTAATATATATTCCATCCAACATGTGATGGACCAACAAATTAGACAAATATGACTGATCCAAAAAATGCTATGTATTATCCAACTGTCTTATTTCCAAATGCCATTAATTTTATGTTGGTTTATTGTTGTTCCAAATGAGTTGGGTGGTAATGAAGGGAACATTTATTTAACTATGTAATTGATATCATTGTTGGAGGCCCATATATTTGAATTTTTTCTTTTCTGAAATGATTTTCTTCCTCCAAAAAGGATGGTCAGTGGGAAGTAATCTTGGATAATAGTCGAAAACAAGTTTCTTTCCACTAATGAGAAAATATTATTTTCTGTCTCTCATAAAGTATGAATAATATTTTTTACCATGTAAACTTTAGTTAGATAACATGTCATATGCTAGTAAGACACTAATTGTATACATCAATGCAAATTCTAGTAATAAACGTTGTTTCACAACCACATCATATGTACTAAGTCCACAGTGAGTTTAACTCATTTATCAATGGTTTAAAATAAACATCAATATTACTTATCAAATTTCCTATAATTAATAAGGTCAAAACATTATATGGCACCTTCATCAACATCCAAGGAGGTGAATTTTATGGTGTTATAATGATAGACCAACATGAATACTGACTGGTGTAACAACTAAATGGATAGAAATCATCAACAAAAACACCCAATCATACACTTCAAGATTCTAAAGAAAAATACAAAATAAAAAAGTCAAAATGTTTCCATAAATCCCCATTAAAGGGATGACTTAATATTATTCTAGTTTAAGTATTGATTTTATGTTATGACATCTAGGCCACAATGTTTCTAGATATAAATAAACGATGCAATATGGGTGTAAGCGGGAAATATTTCAACTATTTTATAGGAATCAATCCAGAAATCCTTAATTGAGCCTCTCTATACCTCAATTTTCCACATGTGTGAAAACAATAAAATTACTCATTTTCAAAATAAATTAAGATTTAATCATTTGAATATGCATTAATCTTCTGATAACCATGATACAGATTACAAACTAGCCTCTTACTCACATATAAATTTATAGCCAACACATTTCATTTTGGTAATATAGTTTTAATTAAAGGAAATATTTGATCAAAAAAGTTATTTGACATTCCATTTTCTGATTTAATGGACATAAAATATTCAGTAGCTTCAAATTTTCTAATCATGAAAGCAAGATATAAGTAATCCTCAACGGACCTCAGAAAATAATAAAGTTGAAAAGGTTTTGAATCAAGATTTTAGTCAATATCATCATGAGTTTCATTTTGTAAAAAAGACAGACCTACTAGATCATGTACTAAATTTTGATATTGTGGTGGTTCCGAAGCAGAATTATTAGTATCTTATCTAGAACTGTGTTCACCATGTCGATAAGAAAAATCACAATCTGGTAGTAATCAAAAATGAATTAGATGATCTATAATGTTTTCAAATGTGTTAAACATCCTTAAAGTAGATATTTTACAAGGGAACATAATTATTCCTTCTGAAATAAATTCTGGTTTTGATGATGCAAATGATATAAAATATTCCAAACTCGCAATATATGCATAATTTAAAACAGAACCATTTAGATTCATATAATTTTTTATCCAATCACTATCATCTAATAATGATTATTTTTGCCTTCAATGTTCCATATTTCTATAAAAAATATTAAATTATTAGTTTTCATTTATAATTTTATATAAGGAAAACATTTTCTAAAAAAGAAAAGAAATTTAAATGAACTTTTCCAGTAATTTATAATATTTTTTAGTATTTCATAGTTATTTATAGTATTTTTCCTAAATTTATACTAATCCACACTAATTTATAATAATTTGTACTATTTTCTGAAAATTATTATCAATTATAGAAAATTTATACTAATTAAGGGAGGCCCAATTTCTTACGGATTGGCGTCCTCTCTTTTTCCCAAAGGCTCATCCCTTCGGGGATTTCTCCCAATAAAATCACTATAAATAATATGACCTGATATAAAAATATCCATTTCCTTTTACACGAGAATGTAGAACAGGGACGCCATGCTGCGCTGCTCTCAAATCTCGTGCATACGAAGATGGATATCCGAATTTCAGAGATAATTTTTCCTAGTGATTTTAGTGGTAGAAAGTTGTTAGGAGATGAGTCATAAAAAAGGCCTCTTTTATCTAACCTCTCATCTCCTTGCAACTTTCTAGGATTGTAATCAGTTTGAAAAATCTATACTGAGCTATCCAGATCTATTTTTTATGCATGAGAATGGAGGGCAGTGAGGCCTCAACGCACTTCTCTCCATTCCAATGCATAAAAAAATGGATATCTGTACGTGGGAAAAGATTTTTTATAGTGATTTTAGTGGGATATATTTTCAAGAATATTAGAAATTTGGAAAAAGTTCTTTAGCCCATCTGCTGGAAATTATGTAAATTTATTAGTAGTTATTACTCAGTTGAAAACTCTCTCAATTTCAAATATATTATAAATAATTAATATATTTGTTAGTAATTATTACTAATTATTCGTTATTATTTTTAATTATTACTAATTAATCATAATTATAACTAATTATTACTATTTATTACTTACTAATACAAATAAATCATATTTATTACAAATTATTGCTAATTATTAATAATTATTACTAATTATTATAATTTACTAATTATTACTAATTCTTATAAATTATTACTATTATTTACTAATTATTAATAATTATTTATAATTATTACTAATTATTAGTAATTATTGGAAATTGTTCATATTTATTACTAATTAGTACTAATTATTCATATTTATTACTAATTGTTAATAATTATAACTAATTTTTACAAATTTTTAAAATTATTATTATTTAGTAATATTAATAAATAATTATTACTAATTATTCGTATTTATTAAACATTATTTCTAATCATTATAGATTATTCCAATATATTCCTAGTTATTGCTAATTATTATTAATTATTACTAATTATTAATATCTATTACTAATTATTACTATTTTTTACTAATAATTACTATTTATTAGTAATTATTACTAATTATTTGCATTTAGTACAAATTATTAATAATTAATCGTATTGATTACAAACTATTACAAGTTAGTCATATTTATTTCTATCTATAACTAATTATTATTAATTATTCATATTTATTACTATTTATTACTAATTATTACTAATTATGACAAACTGTTAGTAATTATTATTAATTATTCATATTTATTACAAATTATTACTAATTTTTACTAATTTTTCATAAATATTTCTAGTTATTACTAATTATTACTAATTATTAATATTTATTATTATTTATTACTAATTATTAATAATTATTACTAATTATAACTATTTATTACTATTTACTTCTAATTATTACTATTTATTACTAATTGTTACTAATTATTCATATTTATTACTAATTATTATTAATTATTACTAATTATTCATATTTATTACTAATTATAACATTTTTATTACTAATTATAACTAATTATTACTAATTAGTAGTACTTATTACAATTTCTTACCAATTATTACTAATTATTATTACGAATTAGTAATTATTTCTTATTAATTGTATTAGTTAATAATTATTAATAATTATTACTAATCATTCATATTTGATAGTAATTAATACTAATTATTACTAATTATTCATAATTAATACTAATTAATACTAATTATTCATCATTATTACTAATTATTACTAATTATTCATTATTATTACTAATTATTACTAATTATTTATAATGATTAATAATTATTACAAATTATTCATATTTATTACTAATTATTACTAATTATTTCTAATTATTTTTAATCATTTCTAATTATTACAGATTATTACTAATTATTCCTACATATTACTATTTATTATGAATTATTACGAATTATTATTAATTGATACAATTTATTATTAATTATTCAATATTATTACTAATTATTACAAATTATTACTAATTATTACTAATTATAACTAATTATTATAAATTATTACTAATTATTACTAATTATTTCTAATTATTATCATTTATTACTAATTATTCATATTTGTTACTAATTATTACTAATTATTTCTAATTATTCATAATTATTACTAATTATTTTTAATTATTACCAATTATTTGTAATTATTACTAATTATTCATACTTATTAGTAATTACTACTAATTATTACTAATTATTCGTATTTATTACAAATTATCACTAATTATTCTTAATTATTACTAATTATTGCTAGTTATTGCTAATTTTTATTTATGATTACTAATTATTCGAATTTATTACTGATTATTATTAATTATTACTAATTATCTCTAATTATTCACATTTTTACTAATTATTACTAATTATTACACATTAGTATTCCTTATGACTCATTCTTACTTATTAATACTATTTGTTACTATGTATTACTATTTACGACTATTATAAACTATTTATTAACATTTATTACTATTTATTACAAATTATTCCTAATTAATACTATTTGCTCCTAATCATCTCCAATTATTTCTAGTTATCACTTATTATAACAAATAATGACTAATTATTAATAATTAATTGTAACATCCAAAGTAAATAAAGAATATAACATTTTCGTATTTATTAATATTTGTTAATTAAATATTAATTTTTCATTAAAGGGGAATCTATGTTCGATGGCCTACCCGATAGAGAACAACAAGTTTCTTTGAAATCTTATATTGCACATAACGTTGGGGGAGACTAAAATAATAATAATAATATAATATTATTTTAAGTGCTATTTAACGCCTAGCCATTTTATTTGCGAGAATGGACCGAACTAACTACAATATGAATATACATGTTCATTAAATATTTTTACTTTTACCCAAAAAAATTTAGAGGCTTAAAAAAATAAAGAATATGATTTCATGCATAAATACTCTAATATACATCGAAATGTCGATTTATTGCCTTTTGATGGAAAACTCTCTTTAAATCTTGTTTTGGTCACTTTTATATGTTCTATTTGACAAAATAAAATTTTCTTCAGAATCAGAGCATCAAAATTTACTTTGGGTAAATTCTTGGTATTGTTCTCATAAAAATCATGTTTTTAATGAATAGTTAAAAATACTATATTTTAATCGAATGTTGCCATTTAATCTAATTTATTTATATGGTTATATTATATTTTTAATTGTTTTTTAAAGTGTACTTATATTATGTTTTTACAATTTAATCCAATGTTGGCCATTTGAAGTAATTTCACTTTGAAATTGGACATAAATAAGTGTCAATCTTTTGATATTTATTATCTCTTAAAAACACGCTTTTTGTTTTGACAGCGGAATTAATTTTAAATAAGTTACTACTTCTTCTGTGTTTCGAATTTGAAAAAATGGATTTTATATTTAGAATTAGGATGTCCAAATTATGTAAATATGTAACTTTTATTTTAAGACATTATGAATATTTACTTTTGTAAATAATTTATTTACCTTGGTTAAAGGGTAAATCTGATAAATAAGTTTAACAAATTATTATTATAATAAAATTAAATTACCCTAACATTTGTCCTAATATTACTAGTTGATACATTTCAGACCATGGGCATCATTGGGTCGATTATGGGACCCCATGGAGCTACTTGGGAGTGTCAATGACACTTTATATTAATTAATTTAAATTAAAGTGAAAAGTGACTTAAACATACGTCTTTCCTTAAAACAATTCTTACATTGGGTTATATAATTTATCTCTTCCACTATAAATTTTAATTTTATATCTAAAAAAATTTCCTACATCATGATATATTTTTATATTTTTTAGACTTCAAATAAATATAATTATTTATGGCACAATAATGATGCAATGTTTACGTCGTTAATGAATGATTTAAATAAATAAGATTATAAAGATTAAAAAAATCCAAAACCTGTCCAATTCTAATTGAATGATATTATTTCAAACATTATTCATCTTATCTTTGACTATAATAAGTTTTTTACCTTTAGAAACCGAAAATCATTATATAATAAAATAATAGTTTTAAACATTCCCAAAGAGCCCCTCCCCCCCTTATAAAAAGACCTCACTTATAACTCATTCCTGACACTTTTCATGCACCTTGGATCGTCCAAACTCTGTGCAATTAAGCTCCCTATATCCCTCTCCTCC
Source organism: Viscum album (assembly GCA_963277665.1). Classification (NCBI taxonomy): domain Eukaryota; kingdom Viridiplantae; phylum Streptophyta; class Magnoliopsida; order Santalales; family Viscaceae; genus Viscum; species Viscum album. Next base: position 1,401,050,027 of record OY728152.1, read on the forward strand.
TCTTAGAAGCCTTCTCCCAGGTAGAAGGCAAATCAATTAAACCTTTTTGTTCAAACCAAAGGGAGATACCCGATTTAAAGGTGACGTCATCTCTTGAGTACTTTTGTTTTATTTTACTTATCCAACCCCCTAAACTCGATTTATTCCTTTATTTTATAACAACACCATTATTTTAAATATACTATGTTGTTTTTATGAGAAGGATTCAAACTACACTTACACACACCTCCATCTAATGGGTAAATAAACATGTTGTTTCTATGGTTGGTGAACTACTACCTCACGAAACGATGATTGTTCAATCTTCTCCTACCACCTCCTATGGTTTCCATTAAGATGGAACTATATTTATATATGATATATATGATATTTATATTTTTTATATTCTTCTGTGTTTTTCATTTATAGAATACCTTTATGGTTTCCGTAGTGGGTAAATACGATAATTTAATTTGAGGAAGTGTAGACTACCGCCCCCTCAATGTGATACGACTCGTTCATGCCATATGGGGAATGTATAAAGGATAGAGTTAATTAAATTATATATGATATTATACTTTAATTATTATATACCTATGTATAATTACATTTTCATTCCATTAAATATGAAATAAAAATGAAAGTAGCATTCTCGTTTACATACGGCTTACGGTCTCCATGAACGGTGCATTCCATTTCTTATCTCCAAAGGTTATGTAATATTATATATTCATATATATACTGGATATATATGATATATATGATATCTAAATTATTAATATCATTCTATAGATAGTGGGATTTCGACCATGTGGGAAATTTATAATTATAACAAGTTCATTTTTAACTCAAGATCTGAACATCGAAAAAATGTCTGATATAAACTCGAATAATTTACTAATTTTTATAGAACTGTTAAATTGATATAAAATGATTAATAAAATTGAAAATGGTTCTTAAGAAAGTAGAAATTAACATTATTTTATTATTAAGGAAATTAAAGAACGATCGAGTTAAGATTGATACAAGTTAAGGGACTTCATCTCAATCTTCTTTCATTGAGGCATATTTGTTTTATACATGACTTTCTTTTATATGGTGTATAAACACCTTTTAATTTTCTTTTCATTCAAATGGAAACTTTTTGTTTGAGGCATTTTACTAAATGACAAAAAATAATGTTACATTTTAATGTAAGCAGTGACAACAACCTTTTCCACCACCGCGAGCGTTATCTGATCACTGGCTTCCTTAATAAGCTGTAGTGTTTTTTGAGGAACATAAATATCAAATACCCTTTTTAAGTATTTTTCTATTAAAAATGTTTTTTGTAAAGAATTTATTATTTCAATATCTTGAAATGATATATTGTGATTGGAATGTATAAATGTTATCTTTCCTTTATGCTTGTTTTATGTAATATGGTCCTTTTTAATTATTATGTATATGGGTGGTTCCGTGATAAACCAATAGTGGGTGAGCCAAAGATAGCTCTCCAATGTATTGGATAATGTGATGGAAGTAAACATGAATGTTTTTCATAATAGATTTAGGTAATATACTATGGTGGGTTTTCAAAATGTAACTCTTTATGTGTTTGTAAAATCGATAATGTATGTATGTTACATATTCCACAAGTATCCTTTATGATTTATGATTTCTATGTGTATTTCATAAATATGATGATTTCTTGAGGTATGTTAAAAAGCTTATGTAATGTATATATTGATGTTCAAATGTTTTCTTTCTTTGTTTTGTAATCCTTACTGAGCTTTATAAGCTCATCCCATGTTTTTGAAATGTTTTTAAGAGGACTTAAAGATGAATTGGGTTAAGGATGTGAACAAGGAAAAGTAATGTTGTCTAAAACATAGAACGATACATGACCCTTTTTTCAAGAGTTTTTATTATATGCTCATCCCATGTTTTTGTTACATTAATATCAATAACTTAATATATGTTAATATTGAAATGATATTTCATTTACAGATTTTCATGTTGCTTCGCCTAAGATAATTCTGTCATCATAATGGTTTCTTATAGAGTAAACATGGCAGGTTTTCTAGTAAGGCATAAAGAGGGAAATGTGCTTCCAAATCCGCAACCTGAGATGGTCGGAATTGGAACTGAATAGTTTGCATCAGTGATGGCATAATTGAATCAGGTGATAAATGGTGGTTGTGTTTATTGATGATAATTTGTTATATTATAAAAGTAAATAGGATCATTAAAGTCATTTAAGGGTTGTCTTTCAAACCATAGAAGAAAAGGAACTATTTGGAATGTTTAGTAAGAAATGGTTTTGTTTTGTATAAATTTCATTCCGAGGGAATATTATTTCTAAATAAGGCATAACTATTGATCTTTCTAAAACAAAACGTGTTGATGAATGGACCATACCTACCAATTTCACAGAGATCTGTAGTTTTCTTGGTTTGGTAGGTTATTACTAAAGGTTTGTTGAAATGTTTACACAATTATCTTTCCCACTAAATATGTTAACTCGAAAAGGAGTTAAGATCATTTGGAAAGATGAATATGATGATTTTTTTTCTGGAATTGAAAAGAATATTGGTGATTGCTTCTGTTTTGGTGCTGCCTTCAAGAAACCGTGAGTTTGTAATCTACAACAATGCTTTGCTAAAAGGACTTGGATGTGTCCTTATGAAGAATGATCAAGTAATTTCTTACGCTTAGTGTTAGTTGAAACCTCGTCAGTTAAATTATCCTACACATTATTTGGAATTAGTTGTTTTTGTTTTTTCTTTAAAAATTTGGAGGCATAATTTGTATGGAGTGAAGTGTGAAATATATAATGATCATAATAAGTTTAATGTATATATTCACTCAGAAAGAATTGAAGATGAGATATAGGAGATGGCTGGAATTAATTAATGATTATTATATGCACAATTCATTACCATCCAAGAAAGGAAAATAAAGTTGTTGATGATTTGAGTCGAAAACGTAACGCTACATTAACCTTGTTACATTTCAAACAAGATCCATTGATTAAAGATTTTACTTACTTTTTCATATAAGTTTTTGGTGCATGAAATTTCTCTATTTCATTTCAGGTGTCAGTGAAATCATCTCCATCACACAAAATTATGAAAGCGTAGAAGGAAGAGAGTGAGCTGCAGAAAAAGGTAGAGTTGGTTCAGAAGGGTAAGTTTCCTGATTTTAATATTGATAATGTTTTTTTTGTAGTTTTGGGAAGATATTATGTGTTTCTTGTGATTCACAGTTCAAAAAAGAGTTATTATGTGAAGCTCGTAGTTCTCTGTTTTCAGTTCATCCTGGCTATACTAAGACGTACAGAGATCTTCAGGAGTATTATTGGTGGGACGGAATGAAAAGAGATATTTTAGATATTACTGTGAAGTGTTTGACCTATCAATATTTAAAGCAAAGCGTTTGTTATTTAAAGTGATTCTTTAGCCATTACCGGTTCCAGAGTGGAAATGGGAAAATATATCCATGGACTTCATTTTGGGATTACCAAAGACATCTTGAGGTAATGTTGTAATTTGGTTTATTGTTGATCAGTTTACTAAATATTCTCATTTCATTACTTTTCGAGATACTTTGTCTCTAGATCACCTTTCTCTGTTGTATGTTAAAGAGATAGTTAGGTTTCATGGAGTTTCACTCTCCATTTTATCTGATCATGATCACAGGTTTACTTCTAACTTTTGGAAAGGCCTTCATAAGTCATTGGGTACTGAATAAAATTTTATTACAACTTTTCTTCCTCAATCTGATGGGAAGTCATAACAAAAAATTCAGACCTTGGAGAATATGTTACGTGCTTTCTCGATGGATTACCAGGGAAGTTTGGACCAACATCATTATTTGTTTGAATTTTCTAATAATAAAAGTTTTCATTCCAGTATAAAGATGGCTCCATTTGAGGCATTATATGTGAAGTGGTGTCAAACTCCATTTTTTTTGGGATGAAGTAGGTGAAAGGATGTTGATGGGACCAGAATTGGTAGAAGAGATAAAAACATTTATTTGATTTAGAAGCACATGAGAACAGCTCAAAGCAGGTTGAACAGTTATGAGGATAACCGGAGGAGGGATCTTTCTTTTGAGGCAGGTGATCATGTCTTTCTCAATGTTTCCCAATGGAAAAGTGTGATGTGTTTCTCTATGAAGGTAATGTTGAGTCAAAAGATCATTGGACCCTATCAGACCCTAGAAAATGTTGGATCAGTTTCATATAGAGTGGATTTACCTGCATGTTTATCCCAAGTACACAATTTTTTTCATGTTTCAATGTTGAGAAAGTATATGCAAGATCCATCTCCTATTTTGAGCCCATGGGTAGTTCAGTTGGAAGATAATCTCTCTTATGAAGACTAACCTGTCCAGATTCATGACCAAAGAGAGAAAGTGTTGCGGAATAAGGTAATTAATCAGGTAAATGTTTTGTGAAAAAAAAACCCATATGGTTGAATAGGCAACATGGGAATCTAAAAATGCTATGTGGGATAAATACCCTAACTTATTTGATAAGTGAATAGAATTGCGAGGATGCAATTCCAAAAGCGGGGGGGGGGGAATAATGTAACATCCTAGGTAAATAATGAATATAACATTTTCTTATTTATTAATATTTTTGAATTAAATATTAATTTTACTTTAAATGGGATTATATGTTCGATGGAATACCCGATACGCAACAATGTGTTTCTTGGAAATCTTATATTTCACATATTTTTGGAATATACTAAAAAAAATAATATAATATTATTTTAAATGGTAGTTAGTGCCTAGAAATTATATTAGAGGAAATGGATAGAACTAACTAAAATATGAATATTCATGTTTTTAAAATGTTTTTAAATTTACCTAATAAATTTTAGAGGCTTAAAATAACAAAGAATCTGATTTTAATCATAAATACTCTAAAATTCTTTAAAAGGTCGATTTACTGCCTTTTTATGGAGAACCCAATTTAAATATTTTTTTTGTGACTTTTATATATTATATTTGACAAAAAAAATTCTACTTTAGAATTGGGACATCAATATTTACTTTGGGTAAATTTTTCCAATTTTTCTGATAAAATTCAATTTTTAATGAATAGTTAAAAATAATGTATTTTAATTCAAAACTACATTTCAATATAATTTATTTATATGGTTAGATTTCATTTCTAATTGTTTTCAAAGTGTAATTATATTATTTTTTTACCATTTAATCCAATTATTTTCATTGAATGCAATTTCACTTGTAAATTACACATAAATAAGTGTCAATCTTTTGATAGATCAAATTTCTTAAAAACATGCTTTTTATTTTGAAAATGAGAATTAATTTTATGTTAATTTATGCCAATTATATGTTATGAATTTTGAAAAATGGATTTCATATTTTTAATCATGCGGTACAAATTGTGTAAATAAGTAAATTTTATTTTTAGACTATGAATATTTACTTCAGTAAATATTTCTTTTTCTATGGTTAAAAGGTAAATCTGGTAAATAAGGATGACATAATATTTTTATAAAAATATTAAATTACCCTAAAATTTTTCCTAATCCTATTGGATTATAAATTTCTAAACATGGAAATATTGGGTCGATTATGGGACCACATGGAGACACCTGTGAGTGATAATGACACTTTATATTAATTAATTTAAAGTAAAGATAAAAATGACTTAAACATATATCTTTAAGTAAATAAATACATAAAAGGGGTTGTATAAGTTATCTATTTGACGATAAATATTCATTGTAATGATAAAAATATTTCCTACATCAAGATATTTTTTTATAATTTTTAGAAGACAAATAAAAAAAATTATTTATGACACAATAATGATGAATTTTTTACCTCATTAAAGAATGATATAAATAAATAAGATTATAAAGATTAAAAAATTATCCTAAACCTATCCAATTATTATTGGATTATTTTATTTCGAATGTTAGTCATCTTATACTTAACTTTAATATGTTTTGGACATTTAGAAACATAAAATCCTTATATAGTAAAATTATTTTTTAAAATGTCTCTAAAGGGACCCTCCTCCCCCTTATAAAAATCCCTCACTTATAACCCATTCCCCACACTTATTAAGCCCCTTGGATTATCTAACCTCTGACCAATTAATCTCCCTACATGCCTCTACTCATCCTAGATTCCTTCTCATAGGAAGAAGTAAATTCAATAAAATCATTTGGTTCAAACCAAAGGGGGATACCCGATTTAAAGGAAACATCTTCCCTTAAAGTTATTTTGTTTTATTTTACTTCTCCAACATCATAAACTCTATTTATTCCTATATTTTATAACAAAAACTCTATCCAAAATATACTGGGTATTTTTTAGGAGAATGATTCGAAATACATTTACTCACACCTCCATCTAATAGTTAAAGAACATAATGTTTCTATGGACGGCGAGCTACTGCCTCCCGAAACAATGATTGTTCAATATTCCCCTACCACCTTTTATAATGACCATTAAGATAGAACTTTATTTATGTGTGATATTTATTATATTTATATTTTTTATATGATATGTTATTTTTGATTTATAGAATACATTTATGGTTTCTATAGTGGGTGAATATGATAATTTAATTTGAGGAAGTGTGGCCTACCATCCCCTTAAAGTGATATGACTCGTTCATGCCATATGTGGAATGTATAAAGGATGAAGTTAATAAAATTATATATTATATTATATTGGAATTATAATATACCTATTTATCAATTTGTTTTTATTCCATTAAATATGAAATAGAAATGAATGTAGAATTCGTGCATACGTACAGCTAACTGTCTCCATAAACGGTGCATTTCATTTCTTATCTCCAAATGTTATGTACTATTATAAATACATATATATACTAGATATATATTGTATATATCATATCTAAATCATGAATATCAATCTAGAGATAATGTAATTTCCAAGACATGGACAATTTATAATTATAACAAGTTCATTTTTAACTCAAGTTCCGAACTTCGACAAAATGTGCGATATGAACTCAAATAATTAAGTAATTTTTATATCAAGGTAATAATTTTTATTAAAGGGATAATAAACATAAAAATGTTCTTAATCGAGTATAAATTAATTTATTTTATTATTTTGGAGATTAAATAATGACTGAGTCAAGTCGGACATGTGGTAAGGGACTTTGTCTCAATCCCCTTTCATTGAGGAATATTTTATTTTACACATGACTTTATTTTATACGGTGTATAAACATCTTTGAATTTTCATTTCATTCAAAGGGAATCCTTTTAAAATAGGCATTTTACTAAATGATAAAAAATAATATTACTTTTAAAATAAGCGGTGACAACTAGCTTTTCCACCGTCATGAGCGTTATTTGATCATTGGCCTCTTTAACAAGCCATAGTGTTTCTAAGGAAAATAAATACCATATACCCATTTTATGTATTTTGGTATTGAAAATGGTTTTGAGAAATCATTAATTATTTCAACATATTTAAATAGTATATTTTGATTTTAATGTGGAAATGTTATCTTTCCTTTATGCTTGTTTTATGTGTTATGGTTCATGGGAATTATTATGTATACAGGTGGTTCCGTGATAAACCTAGGGTGGGTGAGCCTGAGATAGCACTCTAATGTATTGGGTAACATGATATAGGTAAACATGAACATTTTTTCTAAGAGATTTAGGGAATATACTGTGATGGGTATTCCAAATGTAACTCCCTACGTGGATGTGAAATCTACAATGTAAGTATGTAATGTATGCCACCTGTTACCATTATGATTTATGATTTCTTTGTGTATTTCATAAATATTATGATTTCATTAGGAATGTTAATGAGTTTATGTTATGCATGTATTGATGGTCTAATGTTTCCTTTATTTGATTTATAACCCTTTCTGAGTTTTTAATGCTCATCCCATGTTTTTGAAATGTTTTGTCATAGGAATTAAAGATTAATAGGGTTAAGTTTGGGATGAAGGAGAAGTCATGCTATATAAAACATGGAACTAGACATGTCTCTTTTTTTCAATATTTTTTATTTTTTGAAAAAAATGGAAATTGAGTAGAAGTTTCTACTATGTTATTTTAGAGATGTAATATTATAGTTCTGGCCTACTTCTCTAAAATAGTAAACATGAAATGATCCTCAATGTGAATTATTCATTTAATTCAAGATTATGTACTGTTTTAAGGCCATCTATTTATGTTAATAATAATTAAAAATAATTTTTCTAATTAATACTAATGATTAATAATTATTAATAATTAATATAATAACTATTAGTTAATACTAATTAATACTAATCACATGTAATTATTTGTGATAAAAAATAATTCAAAATAAAACTATCTAAATATAATGCATTTTAATTGCAGCTAATTAACAATAATTATAACTAATATGAACTAAAATAAATGAACTAAAAAATAAATGAAAAAGTTAAATATCCAAATATTTTGTAGGATGTAAGTCTTGAATTTTCATCTGATGTAGAATCTTAATATTTGGAAAATATTTAATGGGAAAATGTAATTAGATAGGGAGAAAGGGGTAGATAAAGGAGTGGAATGTGAAAAAATCAGATAAAGGTATATATAGTTTAGTGTATTTACGTAGACTCCCATTGCAAATACCAATACTTCTATTAATTAGGGGTGGTGGTTAAAATTGTATTTGTGATAGGACCCATTGAAAATACCCATATACAAACATATTATTTATGATGAGAAATAAACCCCATCACAAATACATAAAAATGATGCTGAGTATTTGCGACGGGTACAAAAACCCATCACAAATATTCTTCCTGTGGCTTGTTGTACAAACCATGCAATGCATTTTGTAATAGGAAACCAATTTTCATCTTAAATAAGTATTTGTTTGCAATGGGAATTGGGTCTCATCATAAATAGACCTTCCCAACATCCAATTTTCAATGAGAACCCTCCCCATTACAAATAGCCCGTCGCAAAAAAAATCATTCATCCCATAGTGTATGGACACTTCTGTCTGTATATACTTGGACCATATAGATGGATTAAACATAGAACAATAATATATATATATATATATATATATTGTTACTATATATATATATATACATTGAATGATATGACACTCTATTTGGCATGTACCAAAGAAGGTAGAGCCGCCAAGCGTCCTTCTGGAACCTGAGCAAGGTGGAATTTATTTATTTAGTATTACTATTTATTCTATCTAAAAATTTTTGAATAGTTATGAGCACTGATTGGATTACTTCTAGACATTATTGGTGGTGACCTAATGAGATTTTATCTCACACCCATACCAGTTAGCCTTTGATACCCGATAAGATTTCTTTTTTGTAGGTATAGATAAGGGAAAACAGCCTACTTAAGAGTTTTGATATGCTTTACTATTAGATAGAGAATAAGAGTAGAGGACCATGCATATTCTTAGGATTATAATAGAGAAAAATTTTGTTATTTTTTAATGTTTTGTATTTCAGGATCGTATATTCATGTATTCTGTTCCCCATTTGTATATCAGCTTTCCAAGCATCTATGTATATGACACTACATAGTGGATTTTGATATTGATATTTAGTTTCTCAGTTATTTATTATTCTTATACTTATTTATTTTGTCTATATACATATATATATATATATATTATTTTTCTATTTTATGTTTTTTATTGTATCTGTTATTCCACTATGATAAGAGGGAATTGTTTCCCCACCATACCACCTTCACACCTGTACTACTAGTTCACAACCTTTAGCGTACGAGGAGATATGATTAAGTCCATGAGACCCACCAACTTGGGACACTAGTTAAGTAGTCCCCGGGTCAGAATGTTACAATGTGGTATCAATGAAATTTTTCCCCTTATCTTACTCTTTGGGTTTGAGACATGATTATAGGATTTTAAGAAATTTTAAAATTACCCTGTACCATGATATAGATAACCCATGTACAGGGGAATCCCAAATTACCTAGGATAAGAAATTACAGTTATTATTTTCACTTTGTATGGTTGATAAGACTTCACCATTGGGTAACATAGTTATTTTCTAGTGTTATTATTTTTTTCATTTTTGAAATGGTGATTTATTTTTATTAGGATGGATGAAATGAAAGAGTTGAATTACATGCAACATTATAGGCACAATAAACCTAATATTCCTTTCATTTTCCATTCCATGTTTATTTTTAGAGTGCATTTTACCGTTGCATATTGTTAGTGTCATTATTATATATGAAATTATGTTTAATTTAATTGTTGGGATTAAAAAACGTAATTGAAACTTAATGTGCGTGCCTCAACCTTATTGTGTTTTCCTACTTAGGTTAAAGTAGACACCTTAAGCAATTAAATATGGTACATTGATCCATGAACCATTGGTTACATATACTGGAATGTGTTATGGTATGAGTTATGTGGACGCCATGTTTAGGTTTATGAAGAGTATAAGTACTTATGGATTGGAAATGGGTATCCATCTAATTCAACCATTTAAATAGATTTGAATAATTTAATGAACAAATATTTAAAATGATTATGAATTTCAAAGTGAATTTGGATATCCTATAAAAGAAATAGATACCTAGAACCAAACCCATATATAGTAGTGGGTAGTGGGATATCTCTTAAATTCTTATATCCATTATGGTCCCTTCTACTTTATTGAAATTACCTTTGAAGTAGGCATAGAGGTGTGGTCATTTCTGTAGGAAGGTTGTATACCAATCATAGTGTTATATATGTAATATTTTATTCTATTAATATCTCTTCTAAAGTATTCATTTGGAATTGTGTATTTATGCCTCCCCAATGTCCTCCAGTCACACACCTTGAAGGGGGTGGTGACCATGAAACTGAGGTGGCCAACCCTGAGCTGCCAATGATTCCTCTGAAAGTTCCACTTGTGTCACGTCTTACATTTCCAAAAATGGGCATTGATGCCCAGTTCTGTGAGGGATCTCTTTGTAAGGTATTGTTGATTCTCCTTTCTGTCATAGAGTCTAAATGTATAAAAAAAGGGAATACCTTAGCACAGATAGATTCATCCTTTGAAGAAACATCAAAAATTGACAAAGGCATGAACACATATTTGTTTACACATGGGTCGTGCAGGTTTCAACAAAGTCGCGCAAGTATACTTGTGCACCACATATTGGGCAAGCAGGTGACTTGAACACCCTATTCGATTTTCTCCAAAGGTCATCAGTACCCGATAAATAACCCTTGTGTGCCCCCCATTAAGAAGAGGAAACATTTCAAAAGTCATATTTAATCTCCCGGCACCCTAGTCTCTACATTAAGTCTTCAGAAGACTTCAAAAGAAATATCTTACCTAGAATGGAAGATCTAAAGAGGGGGAACACGACCTAAGTGTTGAAATTTACCAACACTTGCACGCCTAAGTGTCTAACCCTTAAGGGAAGTGAAGACACTTGTGCTCCACCTTATCCATTCAACAAAACTTGCGCGCCATACTTTTGGAAGCCTTTAGGGATAATACTAAGGGATTGATCCAAGTCTCTCCAAAGTATTACCCTATGGGTTAACCGTCGCACAAGTACACATGTGTCGTGAAAGTATACTTGCACGACTGGTACTTGCGCGCCCCAATAGGACTTGCGTGCCTACCTTTTTTTGAGTGAACCTCCTTCTTATTCAATTATTTTCATCAAATCCACCACTCTTATTCATGTTTTATCCATCAAAACACTCTTCAAGGCCATTTTTGGAATGGTTCTTTTATTGGCTTCCTTATCTGAAAGGAATTCTATGGAACAAGTCTCAAAACCTAGTGATTTACATATATTTATGTCACTATGGTAAGAGATTTAATTCATTAAACCTCATCCTTTAATGATGAGAATATCTTTAATCTAGGAATCTTCTTTAAGAGTTAGCCCCATGTTCCATAACCTGTGCATCCTCCTCAGGAGTAAGCCCCAGACCATGTTCACTAACCAGGGAATCCTCCTTGTGAGTAATCCCCAGCCCAAGTTCCCTAACCTGAGCCTCCTTTTCATGAGTAATCCCTAGTGATAAGAACTTTAATCCAGGCATCCTCTTTAGGAGTAAGCCCAAAGTTCCCAAATCTGGGAATCCTCTGTTGGAGTAAGCCCCAAATTCTAAATTCTCCACAACCTGGGCCTCCTCTTTAAGAGTAAGCCCCCAATTCTAAGTTCCCCTTAACCTAGGCCTCCTCTTTAAGAGTAATCACTAGTATTAATTTACTTTGGATTTGGGCTTCCTTCTCAGGAGTTAAACCCAATCATAAGTCCCCACTAATTTGAGAATCCTTCTCAAGAGTAAGCCCTAAGTTAAGTATCCAAATCTCTATAGAGCATATATACCTTTATGGACCTTTTTCTCGAGTTTCTTCCTTGAAGTAAATCCCAATCCTCATCTATCTGGGAAGTAATACATACATAAGCCGCACATTATTTCTTATTATTGAATCTTTCGTGGAACAATCATCATGTTTTACTAATACCTCTTGTTTCTCACACCAAGAATGACTCACGTGAGCTTATAGTGTAAAAGTAATTATGACATATTTCTCCGGGCCATCAATCATGCATAAACCTCATACTTCTTCACTCGAACAACATGGGTTCTGATTCCTTTTCTAAATAATGATACGTAGGTATCCCATCTGTGGGTATGATCCAAACTATGAAATAATCCATGTCCTTATGAACGACAATAAACTTCAAGTGCACCACTGAGTGGATTTAAAACTAGTATGGTTATCATAATGACCAAGAGATTTCTGTATAATGTGTTGAAGGATAACTTTGAATAAGAATATCAAACAAATACAGATGATTCTATATTGATGAAGAACCTCAAATACATATAAATGATTCTCTAAATCTCATACATATCAATCATTGATTGTTAGATCTAAAGGAATGCTCATTTTCATACTTGGTAATTTAATAAGGATTCACGAACATAACTCAAATCTATAAAGAGAGTCCCAGAATAGACAATAATCCCCCCCAAAAGGTGTGATGAGTCTGAACTCCCATCCTCTCGACCAATGTAAATTCTTAAGCATCATTAGTTCATAACTAAGGAGCACCTACTTTTGGAAATTAGGTCCAAATGGATATAGAATCATTGGATGTTTCCAGATCTACAAAAAAACCTATTAGAAAATGATTGTAATGGTTGAACCTTAAACAAACAAGGTCATCCCCATTTCCCGAGGAAATGAAAAATGGTGAACCGTCGTGAATCCTAAACCAAGTTAAAATGATGTTTTACTTATTTGTTAGGACCCTATTTAAACTCAATGAGAGGGCCAACAAAACAATCAAAAACATAAGTGCTCATCCAAAAGATATAGTTTCTAAACTTATCCTAATTATGTCTGTTATATCAAACAGGCACTCGTTTCCATGATCTCTCGGCATTATAGAAATGGCTCCTCTAAAGTTCAAACCTGTGAATGCATTTACCACTACTCCTGCTGGATCTTCATCCGCTCTAACGATGACATCACCTACTCAGAATCTTCAACGCTAGGTATAAAATGCACCGGTTAAGGAATAACATCAACATGGCACCATTCTGACTCTAGAGGCTACTCAACAAGCCCTCCAAGTCAATAATTTACCATGGTTGTCTGGAAAATGACGACCAGTGATCAAGAAGCAGGTGGTGCCCACCACTGTCTCCAACCGTTTAGGCCGTTATCCCTAGAACACAATCACCAGTCCCTCCCATATTATGGGGAGGTGAATGAGAAGGTCACTAAAGGCCTTAATCCAAGGAGACATGTGTCCTTCCCGAGGGCTCCCATCAACAATCGCTGCCAGACTCGTGCGGCAGTGTGCCCTCAACATAATGAGGGTATCGCCTTTAGGGGTTCGGCTCAGGTCCCTTAGACCCGAGCATGCAAGATGAACCACCAGAGGAAAAATATGGTCAACCGGGAGTAGGTTCTTACTTCTACCCCTCCAGAGAAGTCCATCAAACCATCTTGATGGAAAGCAACGAGCGGGCACATACACCCGTCCATCCTGATGTTACTTCCTAGCAGATGCGTCTGGCAGCAACATGCCAATCCCACCAGGAAATTCCGGAGGAGTATTATAGGCCGACATATAAATTTGTTTATAACTCATCAACTAGTCAGCAAGCTCATCTAACTACAACCAAATAAGATCCCAAATCTGATATGGTGCCAACTGATAAGGAGGAACATACACCTTTTTACAATCAACAATGTTTTCCGCAGAATCATCTCCCAGTATTGAAGGAAAGTCATCAACCATACTTGATGAAGAATACACAGCAGGAACATACACCTTCCAATGTTAATCAAGTTTTCCAACAGTCTTGTTTGGTAGCACTCAGAGAAGTTAGTCAGAAAACTCCGACAACAAATTTGGAGCAGACTCAACTCTCTGCCCCCACACATGTGTACTGTCAAAATTCACTGACAGGAAATGGAGGACGGGAGTAGGAATACACAACTACTCCAAGCACAGAATGGACATATATTCCCATTCTGGTAGCTGAAGTCACCAAGCACATTCTAACAATGGTGAAATAGTAGAAGCAAATCCCTACTCATATTCTGGATTCCTGTCAGAATATTATAACAGCTTCAGCAGCATCACTGGGAAAGAAATGAAAATCTATCCCTACATGTGGAGTAAAACATTAACAAATCACTCCAAAATAGATACACACCTCTGTTCTAGTTCAAGAGGGTTGTGGGGCATACTCCCCCATGTCATATGGACAATTAAGTCAAGAACATACACCTGATTTGAATGGAGATAATCAGCCTAACCTGACTACTTCTCCTGAGCTGGCACATACACCTGCCCATAATAACCACTTTCATCAACAAGTGGTTCCCAAAGTTTGTAAAAAGGCATCTAAGAAAAATACCCATTTAGCACAACCAAGAAATCAAGGTCCAATCTGTGACAAGGCCTTGCTCGATGCTGGATTCCTTGAAGCCCTCAGACAATTATCTATTGGAACTCAAGATTCTACTCTCTCATTTCCCAATAGAGGGAACATTAATTCTCAAGGTCTTAATCAGAAAATTTCTCATAAAGGCTTGCTTCATGATAGTTCAGTTGATCTTGAAGTATCATCTTCATATGAGAGCCACAAGATCCCTCTGTGTGGCCAGAAGACAAATGAACAAAAGGTTTCATCTTTTGCTGTAACCCACCATGGTGGTCCTCCCCATGATGATGAATTTAGCTGAGAAAGTCCTCTCTACAGTAGTAATACGCATTGCCTGTAAAATTCATCAAAGGAAAATGCAGTAATGAGAAATCCCCCTTATCTTGAGGCACATGAAAATGTGAAGCCAGTCATGAATGATGCTTTACCACTAGAAGGTGAAATACTTTCTCAATAAAAATATAGCCCAGGGTGTAGGTCATTCTCCAAACCACCCATGGGTCATTAATCTTCTAGTATGGTAAATGAGTTCTCTTCCAATATTGTTGAATCTGATGAAGCAACATGGAAGAACCATCTCTGGTCTAATCAAGTAGAAGAATCATCATTGAATGATAAAGGGGAAGTGATGAATATGAGAAAACAACTAGAGAAAGGTGAATTTCCAAATATGTTTTGGCCTTTGGTCGACTCTCAGTATGACATTCCAAAGATGTTGATAGAAGATTGTATTCATGATATTTGTCTCAACATGTGGAAAAATCATTTTCAATTGAAAATGAAAATATAGTCTTTTGATGAATATGAAAATCATGTCAAGATAATAGAAGGGTTTCAACGCCAAATTGATTTGTCCTCTCTCTCAGTTTCTCGATATCCGAAAGATGAAAAGCAGCAGAGAGCCCTTCAACATTAATGCCTTGGCGCACTAAAATGATTGTGTCAGTTAATTTCCAATTCCATATTTGATATTCATATCAGGGGATGGGGTGTTCATGAAGGACTACATTTCACTGTACTATCCAATCAACAAATCCCACTAAAGGTGGTCTCATGCAATGTTATTTCCCAGAACTGGCCACATCTAGCTGATTTTGTGCATAATAAATCGCTTGCTCAGGAATAGGCCTCTACTAGTTATTCTCAAAGTCAGTGATACATAGAAGATGTTGTCCAATTACTCTTTCATAAAGAAAATGAGAATATTGAATAGGCTTCATGTTTAGAGAATGCACATCATCAAGTGACAGAAGTGTCAGAAATCATCCCACGGTCTTTTGAGCTAGGTGATTTGAGTGGATATAGGTTGATGCATCCAACCAATTTTTGGATTGTTTTTCGCAAGATCAGAAGAGATTTTAAGAAATTATCAGATGTAGCAGCTCAAGAACCACCCTATCTTGCTAGACGGGGGACTATTTTAGCCCAACCCTCAGAATCAACAAATAGGATTCGAGGAGTTGAGCAGGAACATTAGGAAAAACCCAGTCCACTGGACTGGAGACTTTTCAAATCCTCAATATCTTCCTTAGAGAAAGTTAGACTTCTCTCCATTTAGGAAGAAGCAACAAGAGGAATGAAGAGGAAAATTATCAAGAGATTCCATCCAAATTACGGTTCTTCAAAAAGTTCCTGAGGGATCAACTCAATAGAATGCAGTGTCTCATTAGGGACATGGAAAAAAACAGTATTGCAGAAATGCCGATATATGGGATGAAATGCATTATGAATCAATAAATGTCATCAATGACATTTTTTCTGATCCTCCAGAACATGAGGCTCACTCATAGGGATTGGATGAAGAAGTTACTGCTCAAGAGGCTATGCACACAGGGGAAAATGAAGAAGGTGTGCGTACACAAAACCAAAGGCTAACCCAGAATCTAGGTATTCCTTCAAGTAACCAACATCCCCTTATTTTAAAGACATCCAAAAACGGGAAAGGAAAGAATCAGGTTACATTTCCCCCTTCCTCTAGAGAAGGCCAACATCTCTCACTAGGGAAAATATTTGCACAACATGAGGAAGAAATGAAGGAATTAAGGAGGTTGAATGCAGAACTACTTCAAAGTAGTCTTCCTCCTAAGCGTGCTAGAGTCAGTCATCCAAGCGAATTTTTTGCAGCTACTGAGATGGATCAAGAATATCCTCCTTCACCAGTACACCCTCACTGGTCTAATCCTATGGGTCATGCAAAACAACAATTGGTGGTGCCACCATCAGTTAACTACTAGAAATACAATGTTTCCCAATAGTTCAAAACTGTTGGGAAAGGCCTTCTAACCATTGGTATATCACATACCAACGGTTCTGAGAACCATAGGGAAGTAAGCCGTTGGGAAAGGTTTTCCCAACGGTTTACAGGCAACCGTTGGCATATGCTAGGAAAATCAAATATACCCCAAGGGTTCTGGAAAACCGTTGGAAAAATCTATCCCAACGGTTTGGCCAGAACCGTTGGGAAATCCCAATAGTCGACAACTATCCCAACGGTTCTGGAAAACTGTTAGGATAGTGTTTCTCCATGGATCCTTTTCCCAACGGTTCTAAACTGTTGGTAAAACATCTATTTACAAACTGTTCAATGAACCATTGGTAAATAGAGGTGCTCTAGGTTATGCCAATGGTTTAAAACTGTTGGCATACCCTGCACAGTAGCCTCCCAATAGGCAGCCTGGTAGACTGCCTGCAATTACTGCAATTTGAACCAGGGGCCTCATTGGGGCTCATTTTGAGCTCATTTTCAATCCAATAATTGTACCTGCAATAAAATAAGACATACATATACAACATATACAATTAAGAACAAATTCATACACAACATATTCAATTAAGAACAAATTCATACACATTTAATATATAATACATCCTAAAACTATACACATTCATAATTAAATTAGAATTCATAACGTAATTATAAACATACATAATTCATTTATAATTCAATTTCAAATATAGATGAAAATTATATTTCGAATCTAGAATTCAATTCATAATTTGATCGGTTTTTTCTATACCAAATATTTTTACCTCAAATGATTCCATTTTAAACAAAATACATACACCCGGAGTGAAACCAGAAACACCTCTCCTCGGATTAAGGTCGGGTTGACTCGTACATGACACATACGACCCATGAATCGTTGTTCTAAAGTATCGACACAGTCAGAATGCCTTTGGTCGGTTATCCGTATGTCAGTTGACTATTTTCACTTAAAATGACGTCCTTTTGAAACAAAAGACGGGCACTTTCAGTGGTTCCGGCCACACCGCATCTCTGATTGAGGCGAGCTTGATTCTTACACGTCACATATGACCCATGGATCGTTCTCCTAATGGTTCAACGGAAACCGAATCCGTTTGGTTGGTTTTCCGTACGTACTTAAAATGATGTCCGTTTTAAACAAAAGAGAGCCACTTAGACTGATCCCGACCACACCGCGACTCGGATTCATCCCGGGATGGCTTGTACACATCACATAAGACCCATGGATGGTTGGGATAAATTATCAATAGGTTCGGAATGCGTTTGGTCAGTTTTCCGTATGCCAGTTGTTCTTTTCACTTCTAATCCTGTCCATTTTAAACAAAAGAGACACAGTTAGAGTGGTGTCGGCCACACCGCTCTTTGGATTGATGCGGGATTGACTCGTACATGTCACATATGACCCATGTATCTTTGTGATAAAGTATCGACACAGTCCGAACGCCTTTGGTCAGTTTTCCGTATGTCAGTTGATGCTTTTCACTTAAAATGACGTCCTTTTGAAACAAAAGACGGACACTTTGAGTGGTAACGGCCACACCGCCTCTCTGATTGAGGCGGGGTTGATTCGTACACATCACATATGACCCATGTATCATTCTCCTAAAGTTTAAATGGAAACCGAATCCGTTTGGTCGGGTTTCCGTATGTACTTAAAATGGAGTCTGTTTTAAACAAAAGAGAGTCACTTAGACTGATCCCGGCCACACCGCGACTCGGATTCATCCCAGGTTGGCTCGTACACGTCACATATGACCCATGTATCATTGGGATAAATTATCAATAGATTTGGAATGCGTTTGGTCGGTTTTCCGTATGCCAGTTGTTCTTTTCACTTATAATCCTGTCCATTTTAAACAATAGAGACACAGTTAGAGTGGTGTCGGCCACACATCTCCTCAGATTGATGCAGTATTGACTCGTACACGTCACCTATGACCCATGGATCTTTTTTCTAAAGTATCTACACAGTCTGAATGCCTTTGGTCAGTTTTCCTTATGTCAATTGATGCCTTTCACTTAAAATGGAGTCCTTTTGAAACAGAAGACGGACACATTCAGTGGAGCCAGCAACACCGCGTCTCCGATTGAGGTGGGGTTGATCTGTACATGTCACATATGACCCATGGATCGTTCTACTAATGTTTCAACAGAAACTGAATCCGTTTGGTCGGTTTTCCATATGTATTTAAAATGGTGTCCATTTTAAACAAAAGAGAGACAGTTAGACTGATCCCGGCCACACCGCGACTCGGATTTATCCCAGTTTGGCTCGTACACATCACATATGATCCAAGGATTGTTGGGATAAATTATCAACATATTCGGAATGCGTTTGGTCGGTTTTCCGTATGCCAGTTGTTCTTTTCACTTATAATCTTGTCCCTTTTAAACAAAAGAGACACAGTTAGAGTAGTGTCGGCCACACCGCTCCTCTAATTGATGTAGGATTGACTCGTACACGTCACATACGACCCATGGATCTTTGTTCTAAAGTATTGACACAGTTCGAAAGCCTTTGGTCGGTTTTCCGTACGTCAGTTGATGCTTTTCACTTAAAATGACGTTCTTTTGAAACAAAAGACGAACACTTTGAGTAGTGCCAGCCACACCGCATCTCCGATTGAGGCGGGGTTGATGTGTACACGTCAAATATAACCCATGGATCATTCTCATAAAGTTTCAATGGAAATCGAATCTGTTTGGTCAGGTTTATGTATCTAGCTAAAATGGTGTCCGTTTTAAACAAAAGAGAGTCACTTAGACTGATCTCGGCCACACCGCGACTCAGATTCATCCCGGTTTGGCTCGTACACGTCACATATGACCCATGGATCGTTGGGATAAATTATCAATAGATTCGGAATGCGTTTGGTTGGTTTTCTGTATGCCAGTTGTTCTTTTCACTTATAATCCTGTCCATTTTAAACAAAAGAGACACAGTTAGAGCAGAGTCAGCCACACCGCTCCTCGGATTGATGCGGGATTGACTCGTACACATCACATACGACCCATGGATATTTGTGATAATGTATTGACACAGTCCTAATGCCTTTGGTCAGTTTTCCGTTTGTCAGTTGATGCTTTTCACTTAAAATGGCGTCCTTTTGAAACAAAAGACGGACACTTTGAGTGGTGCCAGCCAGACTGTATCTCCGATTGAGGAGGGGTTGATTCTTAAACATCACGTATGACCCATGGATCGTTCTCCGAAAGATTCAATAGAAACCGAATCCGTTTGGTTGATTTTCCATATGTACTTAAAATAGTGTCTGTTTTAAACAAAAGAGAGACAGTTAGACTGATCCCATCCACACCGCGACTCGGATTCATCCCAGGTTGGCTCGTACACGTCACATATGACCCATGGATTGTTGGGATAAATTATCAACAGATTTAGAATGTGTTGGGTCGGTTTTTCGCATGCCATTTGTTCTTTTCACTTATAATCCTGTCCATTTTAAACAAAAAAGACACAGTTAGAGTGGTGTCGGCCACACCGCTCCTCGGATTGATGTGGGATTGACTCTTACAAGTCACATACGACCCATGGATCTTTGTGCTAAAGTATCAACATAGTCCGAATTCCTTGGGTCGGTTTTCCATATGTCAGTTGATGCTTTTCACTTAAAATGACGTCATTTTGAAACAGAAGACGCACACTTTGAGTGGTTCCAGCCACACCGCGTCTCCGATTGAGGCGGAGTTGATTCGTACATGTCACATATGACCCATGGATCGTTCTCCTAAAGTTTAAATGGAAACCAAATCCATTTGTTCGGGTTTCCATATGTACTTAAAATGGTGTCCATTTTAAACAAAAGAGAGTCACTTAGACTGATCCTGACCACACTGCATCTCGGATTCATCCCGGGTTGGCTCGTACACATCACATATGACCCATGGATCGTTGGGATAAATTATCAATTGATTCTTAATGCGTTTGGTCGGTTTTCCGTATGCCAGTTGTTCTTTTCACTTATATTCTCGTCCATTTTAAACAAAAGAGACATAGTTAGAGAGGTGTCGGCCACACCGCTCCTCAGATTGATGCGGGATTGACTCTTACACATCAAATACGACCCATGGATCTTTGTCCTAAAGTATCGATACAGTACGAATGCCTTTGTTCGGTTTTCCGTATGTCATTTGATGCTTTTCACTTAAAATGGCGTCCTTTTGAAACAAAAGACGGACACTTTGAGTGGTGCCGGCCAGACCACGTCTCCGATTGAGGTGGGGTTGATTCGTACACGTCACATATGACCCATGGATCGTTCTCCTAATGTTTTAATGGAAACTGAATCCGTTTGGTCGGTTTTCAGTATGTACTTAAAATGGTGTCTGTTTTAAACAAAAGAAAGCCAGTTAGACTGATCTCGGCCACACCGTGACTCGGATTCATCCCGGGTTGGCTCGTACACGTCACATACGACCCATGGATCGTTGGGATAAATTATCAACAGATTCGGAATGCGTTTGGTCGGTAATCTGTATGCCAGTTGTTCTTTTCACTTATAATCCTGTCCATTTTAAACAAAAGAGACACAGTTAGAGTGGTGTCAGCCACACCGCTCCTCGGATTCATGAGGTATTGACTCGTACACGTCACATACGACTCATGGATCTTTGTTAAAAAGTATCAACACAGTCCGAATGCCTTTGGTCGGTTTTCCATATGTCAGTTGATGCTTTTCACATAAAATGACGTCCTTTTGAAACAAAAGACAGACACTTTGAGTGGTGCCGGCCACACCACATATCTGATTGAGTCGAGGTTGATTTTTACCCGTCACATATGACACATGGATCATTCTCCTAATGTTTCAACAGAAACCGAATCCATTTGGTCAGGTTTCCATATGTACTTAAAATGGTGTCCGTTTTAAACAAAAGAGAGTCACTTAGACAGATCCCGGCCACACCGTGACTCAGATTCATCCTGGGTTGGCTCGTACATGTCACATATGGCCCATGGATCGTTGGGATAAATTATCAACAGATTCCAAATGCATTTGGTCGGTTTTGCATATTCTAGTTGTTCTTTTCACTTCGAATCCTATCCATTTAAAACAAAAGAGACATAGTTAGAGCGGTGTCGGCCACACCGCTGCTCAGATTGATGTGGGATTTACTCGTACGCGTCATATACGACCCATGTATCTTTGTGCTAAAGTATCGACACAGTCCGAATGCCTTTAGTCTGTTTTCCGTATGTCAGTTGATGCTTTTCACGTAAAATGACGTCCTTTTGAAACAAAAGATGGACACTTTGAGTGGTGCTGGACACACCGCGTCTCCGATTGAGGCGGGGTTGATTTGTACACATCACATATGACCCATGGATCGTTCTCCTAAAGTTTCAACAGAAACCGAATCGGTTTGGTTGGTTTTACGTATGTACTTAAAATGGTGTCCGTTTTAAATAAAAGAGAGACACTTAGACTGATCCCGGCCACACTGTGACTCGGATTCATCCCGAGTTGGCTCGTAAAAGTCACATATGACCCATGGATCATTGGGATAAATTATCAACAGATTCGGAATGCGTTTGGTTGGTTTTTCGAATGTCAGTTGTTCTTTTCACTTATAATCCTCTCCATTTTAAACAAAAGAGACACAGTTAGAGCGGTGTCAGCCACACCACTCCTCAGATTGAGGCAGGATTGACTCGTACACGTCACATACGACCCATGGATCCTTTTCCTAAAGTATCGACACAGTCCGAATGAATTTTATCAGTTTTCTGAATGTCAATTGATGATTTTCACTTAAAATGACGTCCTTTTGAAACAAAAGACGGACACTTTGAGTGGTTCCGGCCACACCACATCTCTGATTGAGTCGGGGTTGATTTTTACACGTCACATATGACCCATGGATAGTTCTCATAAAGTTTCAACTGAAACCGAATCGGTTTGGTTGGTTTTCCATTTGTACTTAAAATGGTGTCCGTTTTAAACAAAAGAGAGCCACTTAGACCGATCCCGGCCACACCGCGACTCGGATTCCTCCTGAGTTAGCTCGTACAGGTCACATATGACCCATGAATCATTGAGATAACTGATTAATAGATTCTGAATGCGTTTGGTTGGTTTTGCGTATTTCAGTTGTTCTTTTCACATCTAATCCTGTCCATTTTAAACAAAAGAGACACAGTTAGAGTGGTGTCGGCCACACCGCTCCTCGGATTGAGGCGGGGTTGACTCGTACATGTAGCATACTTAAAATCGGTTTGGTTGGTGTTCCGTATATACTTATTCCGAATGCGTTTGGTCGGTTTTCTGTATGTACTTAAAATGGTGTCTGAGGGGCTGTTCTGGGGGCTGTCCGGGGGGTGTTCGGGGGGTTGTCCGGGGTCCAAGGAGCTGGGTGGGGGGGGGGGGCTGTCCGGGGGGGGGGGGGCTGTTTGAGGGGATGTCTGGGGGGTTGTCCGGGGTCCAGGGAGGAGGGTGGGGGGGATATTCGGGGGGATGTCCGTGGAGTGTCCGGGGGGTGTTCGGGGGGTTGTCCGGGGTCCAAGGAGGAGGGGGGGGGCTATTCGGGGGGCTGTCTAGGGTCTGTCCGGGGGCTGTCCGGGGTCCAGGGAGGAGGGTGGGGGGGCTATTCAGGGGGGATGTCTAGGGGTGTTCGGGGGGTTGTCCGGGGTCCACGGAGGTGGGTGGGGGGCTGTTGGGGGGGGGGGGGTGTTCGGGGGGGGGGGGGGGGGGGCTGTTCGGGGGGTGTTCGTGGGGTTGTCCAGGGTCCAAGGAGCTGAGTGGGGGGGGGGGCTGTCTGGGGGGCTGTCTGAGGGGCTGTCTGGGGGGTTGTCAGGGGTCCAGGGAGGAGGGTGGGGGGCTATGTGGGTGGCTGTCCGGGGGGTGTTCGAGGGGTTGTCCGGGGTCCAAGGAGGAGGGGGGGGGGCTGTTCGGGGGTGTTCGGGGGGTTGTTCGGGGGGTGTTCGGGGGGTTATCCGGGGTCCAAGGAGCTGGTTGGGGGGGGGGATGTCCGGGGGCTGTCTGAGGGGCTGTCCAGGGGGTTGTCAGGGGTCCAGGGAGGAGGGTGGGGGGGCAGTGCGGGGGGCTGTCCGAGGAGTTTTCGTGGGGTTGTCCGGGGTCCAAGGAGGGGGGGGGGGCTGTTCGGGGGGGATGTGCGGGGGGTTGTCCGGGGGATGTTCAGGGGGTTGTCTGGGTTCCAGGGAGGAGGGTGGGGGGGCTCTGTGGGGGGCTGTTTGGGGGGTTGTCCGGGGTCCAGGGAGGAGGGTGGGGGCTGTCTGGGGGGCTGTCTGGGGTCCAAGAAGGAGGGGGTTCCCAAACACACAAACACTAAAAGACATCAACATCCATAAAAACAGATAATATATAAAAATAACTCAACTCCAATACTATAATACGAGTCTAGATAAAACCAACAACTAGAATAGATTAAATATCAAATCTCAGTAATATTAGTCAAAAATGAAATGGATCAATTTGTCCCACATCACCCTCACCATCATCACCATCATCACCATCACCATCCCACCATCATCATCATCATCACCATCATCATCACCATCATCATCACCCTCGTCCTCGTCCCCATCATCATCCTCGCCCTCCTCAGTGCCCTCCACCTCACCCTCGCCCTCCTCCTCGCCATCATCATCGTCAAGCTAAACATCATCCTGAGCAGCATTAGAACTGTCACCTGGTGCACCATATATAGAATGTATCGATGATATATACTCATCAAAAGCTGGGCTGGCCTCTGCTAGAAGTGTTGGACGTAGAACTTCAATAAATTTCATAAACGCATTGTTTGCCCTAGCAGACTGTTCTGCCGTCTCTGTGGCCCTTTTCTCATCCTGTTCTACCTATGCCCTAACTTGCTGCAGCTCGGTGGCACTACAGCTCATACCTGAGGAGGGCCAATACCTCGTCGAGGCTATCCTAGGTTGGCAGCGTACTCTGCCAGGATGCTCCTCTCCTAACACCTGATGTAAGTGATCTTTGGGCCCAAAATTGTCTGGTTCTTGGGCATCGAGGGCCTCTAAAGCAACCAGTTACAAATATAAATATATTATTAAGTTAAAAAATATATATTAAAATATAAAATCAATATATTAAAACTTACAATCTGCTGATGAGTAGTTTCGTTGACGGCACTTCCATCCTTTTTCCGTCTACTCGAGCAAAACAGTTTTGCTCGAGGCACACATCCTTCAATATTCTGTATTTTCCACTACAATGATATTGAAAAATAAAGTTATATGAAAACATTAAAAAACGATTAAATAATTGAAAAAACACAAGAAAATGTATGTCGTAAAGAAAACTTATAAAAATTGTCATACCTGCTTCCTCTCATGATCCGGCATCGTCGTACGTCCTAGTGTGTGGAGATATTTTTTTGCATCAATGTTTTTTTATATTTTTTCCAGATGATTCCTAAATAAATTTCAATAATTCAAAGGATAATATTAATGTGAAACATGAAAGTTATTATTTAAATTCCTCAAATGTAATTCATACCTTAAACTGGGTACTCGTCCAATGAGTAATCATCGGACGATACTGCTCTATAGGACAGTCATCCACCACTGGTACCACCTCTAACTCAGTGCCAACTCTAGCAAGCCAGCCAAGATACAACTCATGCTTGTAGGCTCTCCAAAGCTCACCTAAATCCTTTAGAAGTTCCGCTCGAGCACCCTCAGCATCGGGAAAATTAAATCAAAGCTGACATCAATATATTAATTCACTAAAAAAAAATTCATGTCATTAAATATAATAGATTTTTTCACCCATATATCTGCCCAAGCTCTGTCCTTGACTTCATGTGGAAAATGTCTCCACGACAGCGGGCTGACGGGAATGATGTCGGAGTATTTGGCAAGCGTTGCCAAAAAACTCTGACATTGCTGCCCGGATTTCTCAACCATTTGGTTGTCTTCATTATAATCAATCATAACCTGTGTGCGGTGATTCCAAACTGAACACATGCGTGTACGCCCCAGCCCCCACCTCCTGTCAGTATCTGTATCTGTCATTAAAGAAAAAACAAATATTTTATCAAAACATGTTATAATGAAAATAAATATTTTAATACAATTTTGTTAGGGTTTTATAAATATACCTACGCCAGTCTGATCGCTGAGCGCTGCCGGATCCACAAAAACTGATGGAACACCCTGTGCTGGAACAAGAGTCGAGGACCAAGGAATATGGAAGCTCTAAGAGACAGAAATAGAAGGAAAAGAATATGGGATAGTAGTATGACCACATTCTGACTGGGGAGTGGGAATCATCATGGGATGTGAAAATGATGGGGCAGAAGATGTAGACGGTAGCGAAAACATGGGAGGCCTAAATATCCCATGTGTCCATAACAGAACACCAGGATCAGAATGTGGTAAGGATGACATGTCATGAGTGGGAGGGGCAGGGTCTAGTCGGGCACGCGCAGCTGATCATCGACCTCTAGTACGAACCCCCCTCGTACCACCGGCCTGAGTACTAGGACCAGTACTAGGCTTCTCATCGAATAACTGTCAACGTAAAGGTGGATCCTACAAAAATGTTTACAAAAAAATTAATCACATGACATTATATATTCTTTAAATATATATATTTACTCACAATAGGTACTAATGGTGGAACTCCCATCTCCGTCATTCGACGATTGTTGTCCATCATTTTTTTCATTTGTCTCTCTTCAATAGGCTGCATTTCCTGCTTTTGAAAACAAATATGTAATTAATTAGAAAAAAGGAAACTAAAGTGTAACCCAAAAAAATAAATATATGAGGGAATAGGGGTATTCATTGGTATTTTATCTATCAATTGTTTTATAAGAGCTTGAATGGATTTAATAAATCATACAAGTTGTAATGTTTACCATGTTAAAAATATTGTTTGACTAGGTTTGAATACAGTTCAATTCCAAATTAGAAAATGCAATTCAAATAAAACTGCAACGAATAAACATTGAAAATTCACATAATGGTCAAGTCAGCCAAAATATATTTGTTATCAATACTAAATCAATTTTAATAGTACCAAACTTAATAACCCAACTCGAGGTAAACCAAAGAATTGAGAACATGGATGAATGATTCTATATATTTTCAACCACAACTTCAGGTTCACAATCAACTCTGACAATTGAGCTATTGGAGTCATCAAAAGAAATAAATGCATTGGTTCCAATGACAGTAGGGAAAGTTTCAATTTCATCATCACCATCATCAAAAATATGTCTTGTAATTACTTAAACTATGACACAAAATTCAGGTTGATGTTGGTCTTTGACATAAAAAACTTGTTTAGCCTTTGATGCCAACAGATATGGATCTTTGGTAGCAAGAGTGCATGTCATATTAATTACTCGAAATCCACAATCATCAATAAATGTTCCTTGTCTCATCATCGAATCAAACCAATGGCATTTCAACATTGTGACTCGTCCATGAGAGTAATAATTTAATATTATTATTTTCTCAACGACTCCATAATAACACACATTTTCAAATCGCGGTCTACTATCTGATGCACTGGCATAAAAATCTATTGTTGCAGTAACCATAACACCATCATGTTGTGTTCTCATATTCTTTTCTCGTTCAATGATAATAAATTTGTACCCATTGATAACAATTGATTTACAGTCATGAACCACGGTATTATGACCAAAAGCCAAAGCTCTTATTTCCTCAGAGACAAAGTCAACAGAAAAACTCAATACCTGCAATATAAATGATTGTTAAACTTAATTAAATATTGATTTAAATATTTTAAATAGTAATATTTTTACCTTCAATTTTAACCAAGCAGAAAACTGTTTGCTATGCAAAGCCTCCCTCCTTCTCAAAGATAAAGAACGATGCTTTCTATTTATCATTGTTTTATGTTCCCTGTAGATAAAAAATATGAATAGTTTAATAGATATATATGTAAGATATACATAATAAATTAAGTTACCCGATATAGTCATCGAACAAATCACAGTTGAACAAAACTGTGCGATGTGCCATCTCCCGCTCTTCATGGCTTAATGTCTTCAATGTATATGATCCAGGAATTCCTACAGTTTGAGGAAGTGATGGAAAACTGGGTTCAATTTTCTCATACTGTTCTTCTTCATTTCTCATTGCTCTATACAATCTTGTAGTAAGATCGGACAAATACATCGAGCAGAAATCCATACATTCTTGGGCCAGGTAACCATTCACGATAGAACCTTTAGGGTGATTTCTGTTTCGGACATAAGACTTTAATGTGAAAATATTTCTTCCAGTTGGATACATCCAACGAAAAGAAATAGGTCCTCCGAGAAGTATTTCAGTGGGAATATGGACAGTCAGATGCATCATGCATGTGAAAAATGATGGAGGAAATATTCTCTCCAACTCACACAAAATTAATGGGACATCTGTCAAATTTTTTTGCGTGAAAGACTTGGAAAAATTCTTAGCACAAAGATCTCTAAACAAATGGCACAACCGAATAAAATCCACCCTTACATTATTGGACAAAAGATGACAGATTGATATTAGAAGCAACTCATGTAGTAGAACGTGATAATCATGAGTTTTCAAAGATTTTAGCTTCAACTCTTTTCTATTGACCCGTTTAGATATATTGCTTGAATAGCCATAATAAACTCTAATAGTCTCTAATACTTCCAGAAATTGTTTTTTTCCGTAGGTGTCATCACATAAGAAGCACATGGAAGTTGCCATTTATTTTCACTGATACGCATAGGATGCAATTCTGGTCTGATTCCCCAATCCACCAAGTCACGCCGAGATCGTAAATCATCTTTTGGTTTCCCCTTGACATTTAGAAGAACTGAAAGCAACATTTCGCATATATTCTTTTCAATATGCATTACATCTAAGCAATGACGTAACAAACTGGTTGACCAATAAGGCAAATCAAAAAAGATACTCCTCTTCCTCCAATTGTAATAGGTTTCAATGGAAACATTCTTTCTCCTTCCAGATTTCATTTGACACTTCCCGAACGAAAAACTGCAATCTTTCAATTCATTAAGCACAACAGTTCCAGACATACGCTGAGGTGGATCATCGGTCTCTATGGTATTATCAAATCTTCGACTATTCAATCTATATGGATGATCCATTGGTAAGAATGGTCGATGTCCCATAAAACTGAAACTACAACAATGTTTCAGTCTTCTGGATCATGTATTCTTCAAAAAAATAGGACATGACAGTTTTCCCTTCATGATCCATCCAGAAATCATTGCATAAGCTGGAAAATCAGTGATCGTCCACATAAGCGCAGCACGCATCTGAAATAAATCTTTAGAACATGCATCATATGTGTGCACACCCAAATCCGAAAGAAGTTTCAATTATTTTATTAAAGGTTGAATGTATACATCAATATCATTGCCAGGATCAGAAGGACCAGATATGAGTATACTAATGAAAGTGAAAGGATTTTTCTTACACAACCATGGGGGAAGATTATAAATGTGTATAAAAAATGGCCATGTGCTGTGCGAAGTAAGAATCTGACCAAACAGATTAAAACTGTCGCATGAAAGACCCAGCCTCACATTACACACATCAGCTGCAAAATCAGGATGTCGAGAATCAAATATCTTTGATGAAAACCCATCTGCAAGATGAACCAACTCATCATCAATCTTCTTTCTCTCGGTATCATGCCGTCTCATTTTTATTGATATGTCATCAGAAATAAAAAGATTCTGGAGTCTGGGGATCAATGGAAAGTGCCACATTACTTTCTGTGGAATGCGAGATGGTGTTCCATAATATTTTGACTTCCAGCGGGATGTGCCAAATTTTATACAATCATTTCGTTCAGTGGTTTCCTCCCAGAATAAACTACAATCTTTCGGGCAAGCATGAATTTTGTTTCTTGAAAATCCAAGTTCCACAACTAACTTCCATGCCATATAGTGGTTTGAGGGAATATATGCATCATCTGGAAGTAAATCCTTCAAGAGGGTAAGAATGTAATCGATTGCTGTATTAGAAATCCCATACATATTTTTCCCATGAAATAATCGGATTAAAAAGTCCATCTTTTTCATTTTATCGCATTGTCGATATACTGGAGTCGTGGCAGCATCATTCAATTTTTTCACCCTATCAATATCATCATTTTCACTAGTTGCATTAGTTGTCCTCATATTGAAGTCTTCTTGAGTCGAAATCCTTTCTTTTCCATGATGACGAATAAACGGAAACCGATCATCTAACAAATTCTCCATTCCAGTCCTTTCATTTCGATCATCACCAATTTGAGATTTCGTTTTCCCCCCATTGTGATACCACAAAAAGTAGTTTTCTTGAAACCCATTTTTGGTTATGTGGTAGCTAACTTCTTCACGGCTCAACCAAGGTCTACCAACACAATTGGAACATGGGCAGTGTATGCGACCACTATCTGAAGCATTGTGAAATGAAAAATCTGTAAAGCTCTCCGAATTGTTTTGAAAATCATTTGAGATCCGATCAGTTTCATACATCCAACTTCTGTCCATTCTATAAAAAGAATTTATATAAGTAATTTTGTCATAAACAATTAAATAGGCATTAAATTTAATAGAAAATACATTTAAGTAAAAGATAAAGGTAGAAAATAATCAAGGTATCAACTACACATGTGAAAAAAAACATACAAATGTGTTATTGAAAAAATGTAAAACCAACAAGAACTTAATGTGTTATATCACATAACAGCATGCCTCAACCCAAAACCATATTAGTAGGGTATCATAAACTTGAATAACATAAACCTTGTGCCATCCTCCTACCCTACATGACCCCAACCACATGCCACATCTTATTATAGCCTTATCACATCACACCTCACCGGGAAACACTAGGGAAATCATAGTACATCTCACCTGAAGACACATGGACAATCACATCACATCTTGCCTAAAAACACATGGTCAATCACATTTCAAGGAAGAGTAGGGAAGACATGATAGCTATCCAAATATATAACCACCATCCTAGATATTAGAAAAAATACCCATAACTCAAAACCTCTGATCGTTGGTAAGTTTATCCAACTCTGGTTGGGAATTAGTAGAAATAACATAAAAATAAATGATATATAGATAGCACAAAATACTCAACCTATGGGTTCACATTAACTACATAATCACACACTTCACTACTACCATAAAACACATAAACCACACCACCATCACACAAGACGCATATCATTTCTCACTTTCATTTATACGCCACTTCATTCAGAGTTACATTGTCCATTCATTTAATGTTAAATTAATTAAATCCATTTACCACACATCCATTTCTATTCCATTTCATTTATTTAATATCTTGTTTTTTTTGTTTTAACAGCATAATTTATTCCATAGATAACTGGGAAACTAATAAAACCACCACACAACAACTGACCATATCACAATAACCATCGACACCATGTTACATCGACCAACCATCTCACCAAAACAACCACATATCACAATAAAAATATTGAACATCACAAACCACTACACAACCAAAACCACCTCACCAGATTATGCACCACAACTTCATCACACAACACCTCTACATGACACAACACCACCACACATCATCACTATCATACAACTTCACATGACACATCCATGACCACTAACCATCACATTACAACCCCACATATCACAAAGAACAACTGGTCACCTCAATCCCCATAAAACAGCCTACAACATACAATGAAACACAACAAAAAACCTCTCATAGAGGCAACATACCCCAACTTCCACAATTTATTTATTCAAGGTCTTTTATTACATTACTCCTTTATTTAGCATGGACATTATAACACAACTGATATTCCAGGGGAAACAAATTAACTAACAAAATATTCATTCATTTCACTATTTTACACGGTGAAATCACATCAAAATCCAAAATTAAAACTAAAATATTAGATCAATAACAATAAAAACCATATACCATATGTGTATAAAGAAACAATTACCTAATTTGAGATGATTCAGATGGGTTTTCACCTATTCCAATGGGGGAGTTCGAGAGTAGCAGAGAGCTGCAGCTGGATTGATAACTTAAAACTAAAATACTAGAGCAATAACAATAAAAATAATAAAAACAAGGTACCATATGTGTATAAACAAAAAATTACCTGATTTGAGATGATTCAAATGGGTTTTCACCTATTCGGATGGCGGATTTGGAGACTATCAGAGAGCTGGAGGTGGATTGATAACTTAAAACTAAAATACTAAAGCAATAACAATAAAAATAAGGAAGTATATGTGTATAAATGAAAAAAATACCTTATTTCAGATGGTTTTCACCTCTTCAGATAGGGGAGTTCACGAGAGGATAGCGGTGGAGCGGATGAAATTAGGTTTCTGTGTGAATGGTGGAGAGCAGCCCCGCGGCTGGATTTGGGGGAAATAATTCCCAACGGTTTTTAAAAACCATTGGGAAAGAGATGCTAAGGACCCCTTTACCAATGGTTTGAGGAAACCGTTGGCAAAGGGGTGACCCTTTCCCAACGGTTCAATAGAACCATTGGCAAAAGGGTGATTAACACACCCCTTTACCAGCAGTTTGAAGAAACCGTTGGCAAAGGGGTGGCTTTTCCCAACGGTTTTAGTGAACTATTGGGAAAGGCTTCCCTCGACATTTCTTTACCAACAGTTTTATAAAACCATTTGTAAAGACTCCATTAATCCTTCAAGCCCAACGGTTTTAGAAAACCGTTGGTAAACATCCGTTGGGAAAAACAGTATTTCCAGTACTGGTTGCAGTACTGGCCACCACACCTGTCCAAGCTCCAGTTATTGCACCTGCTCTGGTCCAAGATCAACCATATTTTTCTGAAAAGTTAATAACTATCATTGAGTCATTAATAGATCTATTGGATGATATGGAAGGAAAGTGTTCAAAAATTTCAACCAGAAAAGAGATCTTACCCTGAATGGGTTGATGCAATTTCTCCCCCATCAAAATTCTTAAGTACCACAATCCCAATATTTAATGGTTCGGGGGACCCAAAGCAACACTTAACTCATTTTGATTTTCGTTGTGATCCTATGATGGGAACCCCTTAGTAATAGGAAGTAGTTAATCTCAGGTGTTTTGTACATTCATTACAAGGGCCCGCTTTTGTCTTGTATACATGCTTTCAATCCCGGTCAATTACTAGATGGGAAGATCTCTATCAACGATTTCTTCATCAATTAAGCTCAACGTTTCCAAAGACAATGGTTTATTATATTACAAATTGTAAGAAAAGGGAGAATTAAAGGGTTCCATATGTCATTGCTCACTGGAAGGGATTAACATATTCTCTGAGGTTAGCACTCCCTTAAGAAGAAATGTTGCCAATCTCTGTGGAAAGTTTGCATGATGAGTTATGCACACCGTCAATCCCTATGAATTAAACAGGAGGGTTTCGAGACCTTAGTTCAATCACTCAACATATTGAATACTCTCTTATAAAGACTAAGGATAAAACTAATGTAATTCCATCATCTCTAGAAAGGAGAATGGGTGGAGCAGAGACTGCTACAGTTATGCTTAAACAAGCACCTGTACCTACTTCTACTTTAAAACCTTCATCTTATCGAAGGGATCCACCTCCTGAGCGTCAAAAATAGAGGTTGTTTCATCATGACTATCAAAGAGATCAAAGACACAAACAATTTAAGGAGTCAAAGTTCAAAGTTTATTCTTTCCTAAATGAACATGTTCCTGGTTACTTCATTTCGGCTCTGAAAAATAATTTGGTTCAATTGAAAAGGCCCAAAAGTCCGAACAAAGAAAGAGATGAAGACCGTCCCAACTATTGCCCATTTCATCAGATATTGGAGCATCCCATTCAGTATAGTTTTGTCTTCAAAAACCTCCTTCAAAAAAATGGTGGACTCGGGAAAAGTGAAATTGAATGGTTCTTCAGCTCAGGTAGCATGTGTTGTTGCTACAAATCCAGAGGAAGAAGGTGAGTGGAAGGAATTGAAAAAGAAAAAATTCGTAGAAATATGATGATTGGATAGCCAAAAAAACGATCAACCAAACTCATTCCATTTTACGAACACAATTGAAGAAACCAATTGTGTCTTTTGTTATGAATTCCACTATAAAACCCCCATCATCAGAAGGAAAATCCTCAAAGAAAATGTATAATTCAATGAAAGAAGAATGGTCATAAGAAGATGAGATCATGTCAAAGCCCAAGTTGTCTTTGACTTTGGCATATTTTATGCCATCTACTTCAAATCCACAGGCACCACCCCACCAAACGGCATAGCCTAAATTGGCTAATCATGCAGAGTCTTCATCAGATGAAGAGTTGATCTTTGGTTCTCTTAACATGATTCACTTAACATATCCTTATGCCAGTCCAAGTTTCGATCTTGATGATCCGGAGTTCCCCGTATCAAACAGAGGAATTAGAGGGAGTTCCAGAGGTCTGGGATACAGAGGAAGATGTGGATATACAAGAATACACTATTCCAATTCTACCCCTGATAGAACTGTATATGCAGCAGAAACTTGTGGTAGAGCCCTTCAGTGATCTCAACAAGAACAAGAAAGCTCTTCCATGCATGTAAGATTCAGTCCTAGCACAATTATTCAGGAGGATCGGTTGGAGGTTACACCTTCTTCCTCTCAGCAAATAAATATTCCTAGTCGGTCTAATATTCCAAATCTAGGTGTATTTCCAACTCCTACCCCAATACAAGATTCATCTACTTCCAAAGCATCAAATTCTAAGGCACCTGCAAAACCACATGTTCCTATTGGGAAACATAGAACATTGGATAAAAAATATGATGTCTCGAAACATTTGGCCCAAGTACCAGCCAAGTTATCAATTCTGGATGCCTTGAATTTATTAACGGTTCTGCGGGAGGCCCTCATTGAGGATTTTTGAAGTCCTCAAGAATTCGAAACTGAAATTGCTGCAGCTGAACTCTACCATGTAGAGAATAATCCTGTAGAATTCCATGAAGTGATATCTTTCAAAGATGAATATGAAGATGATGTTGTGTGTGGAAATATTTGACCTTTGAATTTATCTGGTAAGGTCACTGATGTAGACATCCGAAGAGCTTTCATTTCTAATGGTTTTGGAGTCAACCTCATCCCCATTTGTACACTTCGTCAATTGGGCCTCACGGAATTTGATTTATCTCCATCTACATTGATGTTGCATGGATATGGTAAAAATAAACAAGAACCTCTGGGCGAGATCACACTCATAACTTTGTTTGGAGATCTTGTATCCAATTCAGATTTCATGGTTTTTCGTCATGACACATCTTTCAAAAATTTTCTTGGAAGACCTTGGCTACATCAACATGTGACTATCCCTTCCTCATACCATCAATGTCTCAAATATTGTTTCAATGGTTAAATTGGGACATTTTATGGTGATAAATCCCCATTCAAAACATGTGAATCTCAACACATTGAGGCAGAATTCTATCACATGGAGGGTAAGGAGAAATCCACAACCAGGGAGGTTACCAAAGTTAATGCTCCATATGGTTTGGAAAAGATTCCCGTAAACCCATTCATACATGTGAGTATAGATTATGTGTTGCCTATCAGTCAAATTGATAGGATAAAACTGAATCCAAATACTCTTATGGAAACTTCCATATTGTCAATTATGGCAGTCAAGCTAGAAAGCATGAAAGAAATTTGTGATTCACCAAGAAATGATGAAAGATCAAATGGAGATGTATTCATTTCATCCGCTAAAATCCAGCAAGTCTATAATTCTCCATCCAGGCAAAATGAAGTTATAGAAAATTTCATAGATGAACAATGATGTCGATTCTAAATCCATCATCTCCACTACATTACCCAAGGAAGACCCTTAATCATCAATATGGTCAGAAATGGAAGCTTCTTCTTCAAGATGATCAAATTATAACATCTCTCATGATCATGGAAATTCTGTTTCATTATCTACTATGAATGTTGAAACAAAATAAATAACACATTTTGAAGAAGAATAGTAAGGTCTTAGGGATGCTCC
This sequence comes from Viscum album, assembly GCA_963277665.1. Taxonomy (NCBI): domain Eukaryota; kingdom Viridiplantae; phylum Streptophyta; class Magnoliopsida; order Santalales; family Viscaceae; genus Viscum; species Viscum album. Next base: position 1,401,086,204 of record OY728152.1, read on the forward strand.
TCCAGCATTTGGAGAGGGTACCTCTACCATTGTGGATGAACTCAGAGAATTAAATCTGGTTACAAAAGAAGATCCACGCCCCACTTTAATTAGTGCGGGCATGATTCTTGAAGAGTAAGAAAAGTATATTTCATTTTTGAAGAAAAATCGATATATATTTTCTTAGAACTATACAGAGATTCTGGGGATTTATCCTGATGTTGCTACTCATCATTTGGGTTTTCCAGAAGAACATCGAGAATTCAAGCAAGCCGCTAGAAGAACACACCCAACTTATACTTCCAAAATTGAAGTGGAAGTGGATAAGCTTATCAAATATAACTTCTTCATAGAAGTTCAATATCCCAGGTGGTTGTCTAATATTGTCCCTATGAAAAAGAATAATTGACAAATTAGAATTTTCATTGATTTCAGAGATCTTAATCAGTATTGTCCCAAGGATGATTTTCCAATACTGATCACAGAACTATAAATTGACGCAATAACTAGCTATAAAGAAATTTCCTTCATGGATGGATATTCTGGGTATAATCAAATCTGAGTGTCTCCATAAGATAAAGAATCTACAGCCTTCAGAGCACCTCAGGGCATGTTTTTATATAGGGTAATGCCCTTTGGCTTAAAAAATACAGGCGCAACTTATCAACTTGCCATGCATCGTATGTTCAAACCATTTTGTTGGGAATTTTTTGAATGTTATGTGGATGATTTGGTGGTTAAATCCAAACAACATTTTAATCACTGTAATGATTTGGATGTCATATTACACAATCTTCGACAACACAATTTGAAAATGAACCCCTTAAAATCTGATTTTGGACTATCCTCAGGAAAATTTCTCGGCTTTGTTGTACGCCATAGTGGTATCGAAGTTGATCATGAGAAGAAAAAGTCAATACTTGGTATGTATCTTCCTCGAAATTTGAAGGAATTGAGAGGTATTCAAGGACCCTTAGCCTATATTCAGTGTTTCATCGCTAATTTGGCAGGCAAAAGATTACCCTTCACCAAATTGATGAAGAAGGGTGTCACTTACCAGTGGGCTGAAAAATTTCAAGAAGCATTCAATATTTTCAAGAAATATCTCTTGAGTCCACCATTATTAATGCTACTTATTGAAGGAAGACCAATTATTCAATATGTGACAGCTTTAGAGTGGTCATTCGGTTCCTTCCTTTCCTAGAAGAATGATGCTGGGAATGAAAACATCCTTTACTATCTTAGTCAGACTATGATTGAAGTCGAAACCCGATATTCAAGTATTGGAAATTGATTCCTAGAATTAATCTTTGCAGTTCATAAATTGAGACACAACCTAAAACATCACGAGTTCCAATTGGTATTTCACAATAACCCTCTCAAATTCATCCTTAGTCATCCAATGCTTATCGGACATCTGGCTAGGTGGGAAGTTATTTTGCAGCAATTTGATATTCAGTATGTGTCTCAATAGGCAATAAAGGGCCAAGATCTGGCAGATTTCCTTACTGAACACCCATTAGTAGAAGATACATCTTTAGATACTAAATTTCTTGATGAGGACGTCTTCTCTATTAAAGATAATCTTCAAACATGGGAAATTTACATTGCTGGTTCTTCCAGAAGTCCAATAGGGAAGAAAATGGAAGATCCTAAATTCAACAATGTTTGGTTAGGAATCTTGCTTACTTCCCCAGAAAAGGCAGTGCTACCCTATTCCTTCTTATTGTGTGAAGGTGGTACATATAATGAAGAAGAATAGCAAGCTATCATCGCAGGATTGGAGTTGGCACTTCAAGCACAATTGAATCACTTAAAGGTGAAAGGTGATTCATACCTGGTAATCAAACAAGTCAATGAGGATTATGCCATCAGAAAAGAAGAGTTAATCCCTTTATATGATTACATTAGAGAGTTAACGGTGGAATTTCATTCGGAAATGACATTTTCTTAGGTACCGCGATCACAAAATGCCTAAGCTGATGCACTGGATAATATAGCCACAGCTCTGGTAGATCCAAATCGGGAAGAGACAATCATCAGTATTCCCCACTATCATACAATTTCACCTTGTCTTCAAATAAAAACAAAGGAAATCAATGAAATTAGTCCCATTTCTGAACCATATGGTCATACTATGGGATGGATGACACCTATCAGGGAATACCTTTAAAATGGAACACTTCCACCTGATAGAGCTGGGAAAGAACAAATCCGACGATGTGTGGTCAATTTTACTCTTCATGATAGCCCTGATCACCTAGAGAAAATTATATACAAAAGAGGTTTTGATGGAATTCTATTCAGATGCATTGATGGTGAAGAGACAATGGCTGTCACAAAAGAAGTTAATGTAAGAGTCTGTGTTGCCCATCAGTCCGGACATAGACTATCTAGTCATATTCAAAGGCGTGGATACTTTTGACCTTCAATAATACAAGATTGTGTTAATTTCACTAAAAAGAGTCATTCTTTCCAAGTACATTCCAACTTCATTCATCAACCCTAGAGTTTCTTCATGCAGCTAAGTACTCATGGCCATTTTCCACATGGGGAATGGATATAGTTGGACATTATACTTTATCTACATCAAAGTAGTTTACGTATATTCTTACTGCTACTGACTTCTTTTCCAAATGGGCAGAGGCAATACCTCTCAAAGAAGTTAGTTCTAAAAGCTTTGTTAGCTTCATCAAGTCTAACATCATTACCTGATTTGGTGTCCCTCATACCATATTGACGGACAATGGTACCAACTTTTGCTCATCCGAGGTAAGAAAGTTCTAACAAGAATACAACATTAAATCCAATCATTCATCTCAGTATCATGCAGTAGACAATGGCCAAATATAATCCTTCAACAAGACTCTTTCAAACATACTGCAAAACATGGTGGATAAAGATAAGAAATCATGGCCTGATAAACTCTTTCATACATTATGGGCTTATCAGACCACCACCCTCACTGCAACGTAGTCAACTCCATATTCATTGGTATATAGAACAGAAGCAGTCTTTTCCCATTGAGGTTCAATTACCCTCGCTTAGAGTAGCCATTTGTGATCAGTCATCTACAAATGAAAAATCTCAAAACAATTGTATGAATTGGAACGATTAGATGAAAAAAGATTGTGCACCCTAACCCACATTGAAGACTATAAAAATCTAATAGCATGAGCTTTCAACAAAAAAGTTCATCTTTCGTCATTCATTCAAGGAGAATTGGAATTGGTTCTCAGATTTCCAATGATACTAGGAAAGATACTTCCTTAGCTTGAGCCAAAATGGGAAGGACCTTACAAAATACATAAGTTCTACTCCAATGGAGCGTATTCTTTAATCTAAATGGATGGAGAACTCATCACTACTCAAGATAATTCCAGATTTTTGAAGAAGTACTTTGTGTAACACAAATACTATTCATATAACATGATGTTAAACTGTGCCATCTTCCAACATGACGTTAAACTGTATTGTACCTCTTACGTCTTAACTACATGACACTAAACTGTAAAACACCCCAATGTCCAACACGATGTAAACTGTATCATCCATGCTATATGAAGTTAAACTATATAGTCCATGTCCAACATGACATTAAACTGTATCATCCATTATATATGATGTTAAACTATACAGTCCACATCCAACATGACGATAAACTAGAGAATAATCGTCCTAGATATATGATGTTAAATTTCACACCTCTTCATCCCACATGATGTTAAACTGTGAAAAAGTCCCTAATACGTCCTAGATACATGATGCTAAACTATACAACACTTTTTCCCCACATTATGTTAAACTATATTGTCCTTACTGCATGACACTAAACTACATAGTCCCCAAATTCCTTATTACGAGACTTTAAAATGTATAATATTCTCTTTTGTCCTTACTACATGACATTAAATTACATAGTCATCCATTGTCCAACAAGATGTAAAACTGTGCTCAGTCCCTTATACGTCTAACATGACATTAAACTGTGCATCGTTAGGGTTGTTGCTACCTCTTGTTTCTCACACAGAGTATGAATCACGTGAGCTTAGAGTAAACATCAACCATAACACCCTCTCTGGGCCGCTAACCATGCATAAGTCCCAACACCATTTTTTAGGTCGTTGTCCTCAATAACATCTTGATCACCAATTCATTCTTCAATTGAACTACGTGGAATTTGATCCTTGCCTTCTAGGCTGGGTACCTAGGCAACCTACCTAGGTTCAAGCCCAAAACCAATCTCTTCACATTAGTTCACCTCTGTCTCATATGATGTTTATTCGTGAAACTGCCCCCCAGAACCAATATTTTTTACATTGGTTCACCATCGTCCTTGCTATATGATGTTAAACTATTCTCACTTTTTTCCTCTATGACAATAAACTACAATATTCTTTGACACCCTCACCTGAGAGGGAATCATTATTTACATTGATCTCCAATCATGTTATATTCAAAAGACTACGTGTGTACATGGAAATGCCCGAACCTTTAATCTTCAATCAAACCATCATTGCACTAAAGTCCCATTTCACCCTTCACTTGTACAAACCAAATCTGTACAATGGGTATTTCCAGAACTATGTGCGACTTGATTCCCCTCCTTATGGGATACATAGGAACGTTCAAGCATCCCTTGAATCTAGGCCCAAGTATTTGGTCCTAACCCCAAATTCCACTTTCAGTCCCTTGGCTGAAAATTCCCCCCTGTGAAAACATAAATGTGGTATGAAAAACCCAGTCTTCATTCACATCAGGTTTATAAAACAAAAAATGTGTATTGCTTATTATGGTTTGAGCTCTATGACCCTAAAATAAGATCTCCTACATTGTCATCCCACATGAAGTTAAACTGTATTTCAAGAACTATGTATTGCTTGATTCCCATCCTTATGGGATACGTAGTGAAGTCCACCACCTCAATTCAGGACCCAGCCACAACATGATTATAGTCAACATTAGTCTATGTATCTCTTTAATGCATTGGACAATACCCATTTTTTATGTTTCATACTCTTAACCATAAATACTTCCAGATCTCCATAACCCTCTTCTTGACTTCTGGTCACAAAATTTCTGATATCCGAGAGTTCTTTTGCCTAACTATACAACACGTTCCCTTAAGAGGCCATGCATAGACAGTCTATATAACAGACTTTCCAACCAAAAGATACTATTATTTGACTATGCAGCCAATGCCCTTAAATGGCCATACATAATTCATCCCCCTAACAGGTTTGTCAAATAGTGGTAACTTTATTCTTGGGAGTAAAATATCTTTTTCCTTATTTGTCTTAATGACAACATGTAGGGATCCACAAAAGTATCCATCCATAATATATTTTTCCCATACTCTTTTTCCATATCTAAAAGTATTTATGTTTTTGGTTTATATTTCCCTTCCCTACGATTGGGTGAGACCATTGTAGGAGTAACATTAATCCAATTCTTTGATAATCTTGATTAAAAATATCCTCTTTATACTCAGGTACTTCGATCCATACATCAGACTCTATGCTTTGGAAAATTTTAATCTCCATAAACATTAAATAGATTTTTAGCAATAGAAAAGTAAAATTTGGGAGAGTTCTTTTTCTTTAATATGCAGCATGTTCCCTTAGGCGGTCTTGTATAAAAAGTCCAGATAACAGAGCTGTCACCCAAAAGATGCTATTATTTGACTATGAAACCAATGCCCTATGTGGCCCTACATAATTCAACCCCCTAATGGGTTTGTTAAGTAGTGGTAACTTCATTTTTGGGAAATACTTATTCTAATGCCTTTTAGCCATTTTTTTCATATAATTCCCCAGATTCAAAATTTCATAAGTCATAGTTTACATATTTTCCCCCATACTTGAATATGAAAATATGTTTTCAGATAAATTATCAAGGAATTGAGTCAATTTTAATTCATTCAGTCAAAGTTATTTCGACCTTAAACGTTAGCCTTTTTATGTACGACATGTATGACTTTAAACTTCCCACAAAAGACAAGGGAAATTTGAACAGAAGTCAAGTCCCAGCTCACTAAACATACATTTTTGTATGATTTAGGTAATTTTGAGAAAATAAAACACTTCAAATTTTGTAGGGTTATTTTTATAATCCTAGAAAAAAATCAAAATATGTTTAATAGGCCCTATTGGATTATTTAAAAATTTAATGAAGGAAGAAAAAGAAGTCATGAAAAAATGATTGAAGATGAAAGTGTTTTTCATTTGATGCACAAAAGGTAGAAGGACATCCACAGACTGAATTCTATTCTCTTTTCTCAGGGATTACAAGATAATTTCAACAAAAATATTCATTTGATTTACGACATTCTGAGCTTCATCAGCAGCCACTTGAAGTTTATGCACTCGACCATCTTCACTCTTTTCAGCCTGATGGAGTGGTTTCTTTTCTTTGGAGATTGATTTCATACCATTTTTTTGAACTCCTTCTAGTGAATTGTTAAGCTGGTCAAGTTCTCCAATACGAGAATATAACTATTACTGAAGGTGAATTTTCTGGAAAACATTCTCCTTGATCTTATGCTTCAGCTCATCCAACATGGAAGCATGATCAGCCTCAGCTTGAGATACTGTAGCCTCATATTCACCGATATTGGATGACATCCCTACTCTGGTCAGGTCTTGATGATACCTCTGCTCCTGCTCCCTTCTTAAGATGACTTGTTTCACCGTGGCATGGATATCTTGATATCCAAAACCGCTAAGTCCCAACATAACAAACACGGATGATAGTTGGGTGATCTTTGATGACATCTCTTCAAGAGGAACTTTATATATGATCTCCCATATGTTCTTCCATGCCTTGTGACGTGAAAATTGGAGCGCCTTTTGTAAATTCGGGTCTGATTCAACATCACAATCACAGGGAGGAATATAATTTAGAATTAATTCACTTAATGATGTTCCATGTTCTGCTCCTTCCCCACTGACCCATGTTACATTACATTCTATTCCTGTTGGGGAGGAGGCTGAGTCCTCACCTCCAGATCTAGCCACTGAAATTGACGACCCTGCATAGTCAATTGAAATATTTTGGTTATTTTCAAAGGTTGAAAAAAGTTGATTAAGTTGTCCTGCAATTTAAGTATAGCCAAAAATAATGTTATCTCTTACCCAACGGTAGATCAACAGCAGGAGAAGGCTCCTCTCCATCTTTCTTGGCGTCAACAGGATTTTCAGGATGAATTTCAAGAAGCTCTACTCGGTTCAGATCCACTTGAGCTAGTGTCTCTGTAATAGTAGGGTTATCTATACCCCCTTTAGGCTTTGGTAGTCCAGAATCTTGCTTAGATGGAACTGAAAATTTTAACCAATCATGGCCAGTGATGTAATAAGAAGTTATTTTAACAAGATGAAGGATAACACTCACAACAAAAATCTTTAAAATTGCATGGTAATTTAACATGATCTAAAACGTCTTCAAAAGATGCGCCAAGTTTCACCAATTTATCCAAATAAATATCTCATATTCCTCATTAGGCTCACTAGTGATATCATTTGATGTGTCTTCTTAGTGACCCTCATCCTACGGCCTCGGACCCCAGATAGATTTTTCAGATAAAATTATGGAATCAATTGCAATGGCTACCAAATGATCTGCTGTAGGGGTTAAACCTAAAGTATCACAGAATGAAAATCAGTTGATGTTTTTATTCAACATCTTATGAAGCATTGTTAATTTAACAGAAGTAGGCTCTTATATCCTTGCAGCTGCAACATGAGCAATATTGGGAACAAACACTGGATCTTCTTTATGAGAGGCCAAGTCAGAATGAACTCATGATTGTTCACCAGCACCCTCCGTCTTCCTCAAAGGAGGGTCAGTCCTTTACCTCAAAGGGGAAATTGAAGAAACCCCTGCAATCCCAATAAGTATGAGAAATATTTTCATGTGTTAAGACTCATGACTATCTGAAGGACTTTCCACTTCTGATGAAACATTTATTTGTGGACTTCTTCCTTCGATGCCTCTGCTTCTTCGGATTTTTGGGAGTGATGATATCATCATCTCCAAATACATGAATTAGAGAATGAAGAGCTATGTCTAAGTACTCGTCCATAGCTTGCTGGCCTGGAGACACCTCACCTGGAACACGAGGAGATTCATTAGCCCCGATGGAAGTACCACCAGGGCTATACAGTGGTGAAGGAACCTCAGTAGTTCCATTATTTTAAAGTTGTAGTATGAAGAAAATAATTTCCTTGAGTAACAAAGCTTTAATAGTAATTAAGTTGCAAAGTTAATAAGGAAAGTGACTTACATATTCAGGAGACACGTAATCGTGCCACTCCTCATCCCCAAAAGCTGTAGTCCCCTTAGTGGTGCCACGATCTATCATTTCTTTCACCTGCTTGGTGAAAGGAATATAATCATCGGTGGCATATATGATCATCTCCATCTCTCTTATGTAAACCTGCACATCATCGGGGTTATCCTCGTAATAGATATCAGTAGTGGCCTAAAGATTCCTTATTCCAGGGATGTGTAGCCCCTTACACAGATCCAACCAGGCAGCTTCAGCATCGCAATATAAACGCTGCCATGTCTGGATAGCCTTTGGTCATAGATATTCAGCGCGTGTACCAGAAGGCTGCGAGGAGGGTCCTACAATCTAAGACTTTAGCTTCTTCCCAGATCCTGTAAATATAAATAAAGGATAAGAAAATAATACTTTTTGCACATTAAATTAATGGTGATTAAATTTCCCCAATGAAGTAACACACTAGGAGTCGATGGAGTTGGTCTATTTATTATGGCAGGAGGATTATATCTGGCATGAGGCCACTTTGACACATGTCGTGCCTCAACATCCCCATCTTGGGAATCTGACGAGTCAACCCTGGGTTAGGAACCTTGTGAATCAGCACTTGGTGTAAGAACCCGGTTCTTATTTTTGAGGTTCAAGCTTCTTCTTTTTTCCTTTTCTATAAGTGTTTTTGAGAAAATATGTAAAATGGTGGAAAATACTAAATTTTAAAACTACACGATGTGTACTATTACCACATGTCGTGTACTTCTGGCCATTGTGAATGAGTACATGGGGGGTGTAGTCTTGCCAGTGATGAGGGGTGTTGGAACCGACTACACGCCATGTAGTGGTACTTACACACCATGTAGTCAGTCGATAGGCTTAAACAGTAAGGCAGTGGAGTATCCACAAGCTGGGTGACAGTACATGCAGTGTAATTGGGAGTACATGTTGTGTGCTCAAGTCGACAGATGAATAGTGTGGCAGTGCCGCCAAATGAACAGTTAAATGAAAGAAGTGCACACCGTGTACTCAGAGGTACACGCCGTGTACTTTGTTTTTTCGGCTTAAAACAGGCTGTAGCCTCCTCATTTGGAATAGGAGACACTTGAGCCAATTTGGAGCCAAATGGGGAGGCTAGACCTTTGAAGATCCACCGGGTGTTCGTCTGGAATCGGTTTCCACCTCGGACGATCCCGTTGGAACCGCACGGGTAAGGGCTTCCACCTCCTTGGCTGGTTCTTATCAGTTCTTCTCCTAATAGGAGTTATTTACGTTTGAATGGGTTTTGTTCTTCATCATATCTAATCCATTATTGGGGGTTTCTGGGATAAGCATTTGGGTATAATGTTCGTTGGCGTATAAGGTAGGTGGCTTGGTGTAAATTTCCAACTGTTGTGCGTTTTTGTGCATTTTCGTTCCACGAACCCATGTAGGGGTGTTGTTAGGTTGAGTCCGTTGCTATATTTAATGCCTAGAATTGCATAGGTGATTTAATTATGATAATAAAATGTTGGTTGGGATCATTTCTTGGATCCGGAACCACCCCAGGGGTGCGTTTTAATGTTTAACTGTCTGGCCAGGATACCCAAGGGTATGCCTTTAATATTGTAATTGTAAAATTTCCTTGAGAGGAATTTCTTATTTACTTCATTTGACATGTTGGGCATGGCCTGGTTACCTATTTATCCTGAGGGCATTGTTGTGATTAGCGTGTGGGCACTGCACTATTTAGCCTGCGGGCTATAGTTATTTCAGCCTGAGGGCAACATCTTCCGTGCCTGGGGGTAGCTGACTCTGTGCCTGTGGGTGACACTACCTACACCTGAGGGCATTCTCTGTTATGCATGGGGGCAGATTCTTGTGTTGGATACTCGTTACATGAGGGTAGGAGTTTACGTGACTGAGGACACTAGTTGTTTAATTAGAAATAAACTGTGGTGATTTCTTATATTAAATAGGCTAAATGAATATTAAAAATGGAAATATAACTAGTAGTTGTTACATTTTGAGTACTGCTTACTTTATTGAATTTTACCGCTGCACACTATTGTTGCATGTCAGCATGCTGTTGGGCACGAGCCTTTGCTGGGTGTCTACTGAGATATATTTCTCACACCCTGTTTGTAAAGACCCGTAAAATTCAAGGGAAATTTTTTCTTAATTTTCTTTGGAATTTTACAAGAGCGTGGTTTCAGACGACACCTGATTCCGAGGCCCGGAGTGCCCGGAATTAATTTCCAAAGTTTGGCTCGGGTACGTTCAGTGAACGAACGAGTGGGAATTCCTAACTTTTGATCCGGTGCTCGGAATTGAAATCCGAGGACACCGATGAACTCGCAGCGCCGGTATTCACTTAAGAAGACCTTTTACGAAGTTGCGTTTTCCTAGGAGGAGTTGTTTAATTTTCTGGATGAAATGAAGAGTAAAATAAAATTGTGATACAATATTTATTTTATATCTTTAAAGTGGTTAAAATCTTTTGTTGGAAGTTGGGTGTTTTAACCACCTAAGAGAGGATTAAGGTGAGGAGGGGCCCACCCGAGCCCCACCTTTTCAAATTCCCTAACTCCCCTCTCTCCCTCTTTAAAGCTTGATAACTTAACACTTAATTAATTACACAACTCATGTATAATTAATTAAGTGTTTTGTTTTTGAAATTTATGTTTTTGAAATGCTTGGCTTAGTAAATAAAATAAGGAGGGGCCTTATTTTATTTGGATTGTTGGGTGAGGTGTGGAAGAGCTTTGGAGAGAAGCTGAAGAAATCCTCCACCTTCTTCATCTCCTTCGTGGAAGAACGCGAAGAACGTCCGCCGCCCATGAAGAACACCGACGATGACATCTTGACTCGTCTTCTCCGATTGCTTCCTCCTCGACTTCTTCATCTTCTAACCGACGTCAACGAAACGACGACCGCTTCCCACGAATACGTCAACGTGCGACTATCAAGGTAGGGGTTTACTTCAATATGATTATCACTTTCCATGTTTTCCCCTTATAAATCTATTGTGGGATTGGGAAAAATGTTTGATGAGGATTGTAGGGAATTTTATTTAATTTACCTGTGAATCGTTTGAAACAAGGTTCAATTTTTAATTAATTAAAAATTGTGCCATTTGGGTGTTGGTTATTCCCGATTGTTAGCATCTAATGCGGAGGGCGCGGGCCGAACGAACACGGCCCGACAACCCTCCGTAATTTTGTTTTTGGTGCGTGGATTGGACAGTGTTGAGGAATCAAATCCGTAATGGGAAAATGAGGTATCCGTTCCGAAGATCTCAATCCGAGAAAATCGCCGGCGAAGACCACAAGTGGAACGGACCACCAGAGTGCGTCCGGTGGTCCGCGGAAGACGGCGGCCACGCGCCGCTCCGGCGCGGCGGCGCCGGCGACCCGCGGCGGAGGCGCGCCGCCGGAGTAACCCACCGCGGCTAAGCCGTGGTGGTCAACAGGCGGCCGGCAAAGCCGGCCGCGACGGTCCAAGGGTGGGACCCTTTAGGGTCCCGCGTTTCGTTTTTTGGCCGGCACAACGGCCGGCCGTTTCCAGGAATTCCGGGGGATTAAACCCCCAGATGAAGGCGGAGAGGGCCCCTCACGTGGGGGGGGGGCATTGTTTTGCAAAGCACAGGGGGTTGCGCCCCCCCGTTTCCTCGACCGGCGCTTGGCCAACCGGCCGAGCTGAGCGGCCGGGCCGTGCCGCCGGCAGGGCCAGGTCCAGAGGACCGGGTCGGATCCGGGTCGGGTCGACCCGGTCTGGGTCGACCCGGTCTGGGTCGACCCGATTCGGGTCAGTCCAGGGGGGGTCGGGCCGGGTCGGACCGGGCCTAGACCCCAGGTTTCGGACGAGTTTCGGTCTTTTGGCCATAACTTGAGCCACGGACCTCCGAATGACGAACCATCTACGGCAACGTGATCCTTGGATCGAGACGGTCATTTTGGTATATTACACTCAGGGTTTCAGAATACTTTGAGTTTGGCCGGGTTGGTTCGTGCACGAAACCAACCGGGCCTTCGGAGCGGAAACACTCATATCTTGAGCTACAGACGTCCGTTTGACGTGCCGTCAGCTTTGTTGAGTTCCTCTTAGTGAGACAGATCTTTTGGTATACTCCGCCCGAGGTTTGGACGCAGGTGGAGTACGGTCGTGTTGGTTTTGCCTTAAAAACCAACCGGGCCCCGGGGATGAAAATGCCAATAACTCTCAGACCGGGCGACCGATCGACGCGCCGTCTGTTGCGTTGAGTTCCTGTTGACGATACAGAACTTTTGGATACATCAACTCTAGACTTTGTGACAATTGATGTATCAGCCTCTTGGCTCGTGGAGCGGACCCTCCGAACGAGCATGTTGTGTGCGGGAACCCTAGTGATGGCTGCGACTGTGACTACTACTGCTACTGCTACTACTACTGTGACTGCGACGACGACAGTACAGAGATCCTGTGTGGATTCGACGACGACGACTACAGCACTCAGCGATCCTACGTGGATCAGTGCTACAGGTCCTGTGTGGGCCCGATCCTGTGTTGGTCCGATCCTGTGTGGGTCTTTGCGCTCAGCGGTCCTGTGTGAACCAGCGCCTACAGGTCCTATGTGGGCCCGATCCTCTGTGGGTCTTTTGCGGGGGTTAGTTACCTATCGATCTTTCGTGGGTCCGATGACTTAGATGGATCAGAGATCATCTTTATCGTCTTTCGAAGAAGTATACCTATGTGAGCTGAATCCTGTTGCTTCCTGTGTGGATTGTGTTGTGTTATCCTGTGTGGATTACGTTTTGCTTTCCTGTGTGGAATACATTTACTTTCCTGTGTGAACTGAGTTTTACTTGGGCTCGGAGGTTGGAGCGTATTTGAAATTGACAACTTAGGTATATGTATGGGCATATACCTAAGCAGTGTCGGTTGTTACTTCGTGATTGTACCTTTCTTTGTGGTTTATCCTTTGTGGATTTGAGAGTCCATTGGGGGTCTCGGTGTCCTTACTGAGTAGCTTATACTCACCCCTGCACGGGCTTGCCCGCACTACGTTGTGTTGGTTGCAGACGATAGACATTGTTGAACTTAGCTGAGGCTTGTAGAGCAGGACGGTACCTGGAGGTGGACCACTGGGCGTGACGTACTCGGAGCGGACGGTGGGAACCGTGGAGCAGTGGAGCTATCTGTACCCATTTTTCAGGTGGGATCTCCAGTGGACAGCTCGGCGTAGCGGCTTTTACTTACAGTTGCTGTTTTCCCTTTCGAGTTGTACTTTACTTTCAGTTTGGGATTGTATACTGGCCCATTTACATTTCCGCACTTTCAGTTGTACTCTGTTTTTACATAGTGTTTACTTTCCGCTTGCTTACTTTGTGGTGCTTGTTTACTTTTCAAAGGCAATGCCTTCCCTTTTTGTTGGGATTTACGCCTTGGTGCTAGTCGCCAGCCCCTGGCCTATGGAAGGCGGGCTTGGGGTAGTCACGGCACGGACCATGAGGGCGGGTCGTGACAAATTGGTATCAGAGGAATTCGGTTCTACCGTGAACTCTGATCTTTTCTATGTGAAGCAATAATGTTTAGCGTATTGAGTGTGGTTATCAGTCCAGGGAGTCCAGTGTTGGTTTGGCGGCCGACGTATCCGTACACCAGGACCATGACTTCTGATTTCCGACTTAATGCACGAAAACATTGATTGCCTGTGTGTTTCAAGTTTTCTTTGTGATTACTTATATCAGCTCACCAGGTATACTGTTCTGACCGTGGCGCACCTGTTTCCTTTTCAGGATGTCCCCACGATAGCAGCCAGCTAGGGTTCGGAGAGTCGAGTGTGACGACAGCCCACCGAGCGACGAGGCCTCGGTGCAGGGCCCTTTGTCAACAGTGGCACCGGCGGTAGCACTACCCGCCAAGCCCCCGATGCTTCCAGTGCCAGCCGCTGACGATGCACGTCGCCTCAGCGCACTGCATGAGTTTCAGCGCCAACGACCACCCAGGTATCACGGGGAGAGGGATCCCCAGGCAGCAGAGGACTGGCTGGAGGCAGTGGTACGTGTGTTTATGCTAGTGAGGACACCAGCAGACCTCATGGTGATCCTCGCTGCGAGCCTACTACACGCAGCAGCAGGACGATGGTGGAGGTTGATGCTCCAGGTGCACGATGAGGCATCTCTCCTTTGGACGGATTTTGAGAGCCTCTTCCGCTCGGAGTTCGTCCCAGCCACCCTTCGTGCGGTGCGTATCCAGGAGCTTCTTCAGCTGCGGCAGGGCATCATGACGGTCGCTTAGTACTCGGCGAGATTTACTGATCTCTCGCGCTACTCGACCGACAAGGTACAGGACCCATTATTCCGGGCCCGGACCTTCGAGCAGGGTTTGAGACACGAGATCAGGGCATCGCTGATCTCCCTCATCATACCGACTCAGACAGGAGTACTGGAGTGGGCCCTTTTGATCGAGAGTTTCCTTGCTGAGTCTACACCAGCACCGAGACCCACCGCAGGGCGGCACGTGGCAGAGTCATCTGCAGCAGGCAATCGACGGATGACTGAGGGGTCCAGATAGACCAGACCTTCGGGCAGACGACCTCAGGGCACTGGCTCAGCAGTGCGGGGCACACAGCGCGGAGCCAGTCTGTCGAGAGGCAGACAGTGCTACTCGTGCGGCGGGCAGGGCCACATGGCTCATGACTGCCCGACCCGCCGTGCCGAGGAGCAGCAGTCAGTTGAGGGACCACCGAGGCAGAGGCATAGGGTCGACCGTGGCAGTCCGCAGGGAGGAGGTGGACGAGGCAGAGGAGCTGGTCGAGCAGCAGGTGGTGGGAGACGCTTTGAGGCTCTGCCACCACCACCACCAGGAGGTCCACCCCGACCACAGGGAGCTGGCGGGCAGAGACAGGCATAGCTCCAGGCAACAGAGGCCTACGATCACGGCGCACACGAGATGATTTGAGGTACTATCTGTGTCTATTCCACCCTTGCTGCAGTTCTTATAGACACAGGAGCGAGTCACTCTTTCATAGCCGCTGCCCTTGTTCGGAGCTCGGAGATTCCGACAGAGCCGTTGGCTCGATCCTTACGGCTAGAGACTCCTACGGGAGAATCCTCGACGATTACGCACTGGTGCCGGTAGTGTGAGCTTATTCTAGGAGGCGAGAGCTTCGGCTGGGATCTTCTTGTAGTAGCGTCGAGGCCTTACGACGTCATCTTGGGCATGGATTGGCTATCTACGGTCCATGCACAGATTGACTGTTTTAGGCGCAAGGTACGATGTGTACGCACCGACGGGAGTAGGTTCACATTCACCGGCGAGAAGGGAGCCTTAGCAACACAGGATGGACTTCCGCGGAGGAGAGGACAGCCCATTACTCATCAGTTAGTTAGCCTCCTCCTTGGAGCAGTTGACGTGCGGAGTCCTGGTTTTCCTGCAGTGGTGGATCAGTTTGTGGACGTTTTTCCTGACGACGTTCCAAGGCTACCTCCTCGTAGATAGGTAGACTTTTATATTGACTTGTACCCCGGGACAACCCCAATATCCACTCCAGCATATCGGATGGCCCCCGCCGAGCTTCGAGAGCTACGGGTACAGTTGGAGGACTTGTAGGGAAAGGGGTTCATCCGACCCAGTGTTTCACCCTAGGCTTCCCTGATATTGTTCTCCAAGAAGGCGGACGGGAGCTTGCGACTTTGTGTTGACTATCGTCGCCTGATCCAGGTGACAGTGAGGAACAAGTATTCGCTACCGTGGATTGATGACCTCTTTGATCAGCTCAAGGGAGCACGGTGGTTCTCGAAGATAGACCTCAGGTCAGGCTATCATCAGCTCAGAGTCAGAGACGAGGATGTGCAGAAGACGGCCTTAAAATGTCGGTATGGAAACTATGAGTTCTTGGTTATGCCTTTCGGTGTAACAAATGCTCCAGCAGTGTTCATGGCTCTCATGAACAGGATCTTTCAGCCATACCTCGATCGGTTTATCGTGGTCTTCATCGACGACATTCTGATTTACTCTACGACTGAGGAGGAGCACACCTATCACTTGCGAGTTATACTAGACACACTCCGAGAGCACCAGCTTTATGGTAAGCTCTCGAAGTGCCAGTTATGGATACGTGAGGTCCACTTCTTGGGTCACGTCATCTCTGAGGCGAGAGTTGTAGTGGATCCTACGAAGATTGAGGCAGTGTTAGCATGGGATCCACCCAGGAACGTGACGGAGGTTCGGAGTTTCTTGGGACTAGCTGGATACTATCTGAGATTCGTGCCGGTCTTCTCTAGAGTTGCGGAACCACTCACAGCTTTGACGAAGAAAGGGAAACCCTTCGTGTGGTCAGACAGATGTCAGCAGAGCTTCCAGGAGCTGAGACAGAGACTGACTAGCGCACCTATCTTGAGGTTGCCCGAGGAGGGAGTAGGGTACGTAGTTTACTGCGATGCATCAGGGACCAGACTCGGATGTGTTCTAATGCAGGAGCGGGAAGTGATCGCCTATGGATCACGTCATTTGAGGCCGCATGAGCAGAACTACGCTACCCATGACCTGGAGTTAGCAGCAGTGGTCTTCGCTCTGAAGACATGGAGACACTATCTGATGGGCGAGCACTTTACAGTCTTTTCCGATCATCAGAGTCTCAGGTATATCTTATCGCAGATGGACCTGAACCTGAGACAGCGGCGATGGCTCGAGTTCCTCCAGGACTATGACTGTGAGATAGTCTATACTCCTGGAAAGGGGAACGTAGTAGCCAATGCCCTCAGCAGGAGGACGGGCATTCAGCTACTTGAGGAGGCGACGGAGCAGCTAGCCTCTTTACAGATATCCTTCATGGATAGAGATGGAGGAGCCTTCCTCCAGTCTCTCACAGTCACCCCTCCACTACTATAGCGGGTCAGGGAGGCACAGCGTGAGGACGCTGACTATGAGACACGGTGTGTACTGATATCCTCGGGACAGGCACCTGATGGTTTCTCCCTTGGAGCAGAGCACGACATCCTTTTTAGAGGACGTACCATGGTACCAGTCTCTTTGCGAGAGAAAGTGCTGAGAGGGTTTCACACTTCTCCTTTGGCGGTACATCCTGGAGTGGTGAAGATGTACCAGGACCTCAGGCGACAACACTGGTGGCCGGGCATGAAGAAGGCTATAGCAGAGTTTTTTTCTCGATGCCTCGCCTGCTAACAGGTGAAGGAAGATCATCAGGTACCAGCAGGCTTGGTACATCCCTTGGAGGTTCCGGAGTGGAAGTGGGACGGCATATCTATGGACTTCGTGACTGGACTTCCACACACTTCCAGAGGTCACGACTCCATCTAGGTGATTGTTGACCGACTCACCAAGTCGGCACACTTCTTACCCATTAGATAGCAGGGCTCAGTAGAGAGCTTGGGACGTCTCTACGTTCAAGAGATTGTGCGGCTCCACGGTGTGCCATCATCTATCATCTCCGATCGAGATGCTCTCTTTACTTCCCGGCTTTGGAAGGGGTTACATGAGGCGTTCGGGATGCAGCTACGTCTGAGCACAGCCTTTCACCCTCAGACAGATGGTCAGACGGAGAGGACCATTCAGACTCTCAAGGACATGCTCCGCGCATGTGTCCTCGACTTTGGTCGTAGCTGGGAGGACCACCTACCCTTGGTGGAGTTTGCGTACAACAACAGCTACCACTCCACCATTGGGATGGCACCGTACGAGGCATTGTACGGCCGACCTTGTAGATCTCCTTTGTGCTGGACAGACCCTGGGGAGTCATCACTTGTGGGACCGGAGATGGTCCAGGCCACGACAGAGAAGGTCCAGGTCATCCAGGAGCGGATGAGGACAACTCAGAGCAGGCAGAAGTCATATGCTGACAGAAGGCGGAGGCCACTGGAGTTCGAGGATGGCGACCAAGTCTTCTTGTGGGTCTCACCTCGATGTGATATTCGGAGATTTGGCCGAGGTGGCAAGTTATCTCCGCGCTTCATCGGACCCTTCCAGGTCCTCAGCAGGGTTGGCGAGGTGGCTTATCTCCTGGCTCTGCCACCTCAGTTGCACCGGGTGCACGACGTCTTCCACGTATCTCAGCTGAGGAGATACGTGCACGACCCGACGCACATCATTGACCATGGGGAGCTTGACGTTGATGATGGGGAAACATTTACGGAGGTTCCGGTGGAGATAGAGGATCGACAGGAGCGGGTCCTGCGTGGGCGATCGATTCCTCTTGTGCGCATAAGATGGCAGCACCAGAACCTCCAGGAGAGCACATGGAAGCGGGAGGCTCATATGCGTTCTCAGTAACCTCATTTGTTTCCACAGTTTTTGATGTATCTTTACGGGGATGTAAAGCCCTAAGGTGGGAGTAATGTAAAGACCCATAAAATTTAAGGGAAATTTTTTCTTAATTTTCTTTGGAATTTTACAAGAGCGCAGTTTCAGACGGAACCTGATTTCGAGGCCCGGAGTGCCCAGAATTAATTTCCAAAGTTTGGCTCGGGTACGTTCAGTGAACGAACGAGCGGGAATACCTATCTTTTGATCTGGTGCTCAGAATTGAAATCCTAGGACACCGATGAACTCGCAGTGCCGATATTCGCTTAAGAAGACCTTTTCCGAAGTTGCGTTTGCCTAGGAGGAGTTGTTTAATTTTCTGGATGAAATGAAGACTAAAATAAAATTGTGATACAATATTTATTTTATATCTTTAAAGTGGTTAAAATATTTTGTTGGAAGTTGGGTGGTTTAACCACCTAAGAGAGGATTAAGGTGAGGAGGGGCCCACCTGAGCCCCACCTTTTCAAATTCCCTAACTCCCCTCTCTCCCTCTTTAAAGCTTGATAACTTAACACTTAATTAATTACACAACTCATGTATAATTAATTAAGTGTTTTTTTTATGAAATTTAAGTATTTGAAATACTTGGCTTAGTAAATAAAATAAGGATGGACCTTATTTTAATTGGATTGTTGGGTGAGGTGTGGAAGAGCATTAGAGAGAAGCTGAAGAAATCCTCCACCTTCTTCATCTCCTTCGTGGAAGAACGCGAAGAACGTCCGCCGCCCACGAAGAACACTGACGATGACATCTTGACTCGTCTTCTCCGATTGCTTCCTCCTCGACTTCTTCGTCTTCTAACTGACGTCAACGAAATGACGACCGCTTCCCACGACTACGTCAACGTGCGACTATCGAGGTAGGGGTTTACTTCAATATGATTATCACTTTCAATGTTTTCGCCTTCTAAATCTATTGTGGGATTGAGAAAAATGTTTGATGAGGATTGTAGGGAATTTTATTTAATTTATGTGTGAATCGTTTGAAACAAGGTTCAATTTTTAATTAATTAAAAATTGTGCCATTTGGGTGTTGGTTTTTCCAGTTTGTTAGCATCTAATGCGGAGGGCGCGGGCCGAACGAACACGGCCCAACAACCATCCGTAATTTTGTTTTTGGTGCGTGGATTTGACAGTGTTGAGGAATCGAATCCGTAATGGGAAAATGAGGTATCCGTTCCAAAGATCTCGATCCGAGAAAATCACCGGCGAAGACCGCAAGTGGAACGGACCACCGGAGTGCGTCCGGTGGTCCGCGGAAGACGGCGGCCGCGCGCCGCTCCGGCGGGGCGGCGCCGGCGACCCATGGCGGATGCCCGCCGCCGGAGTAACCCACCGCGGCTAAGCCACGGTGGTCAACCGGCGGCCGGCAAAGCCGGCCGTGACGGTCCAAGGGCGGGACCCTTTAGGGTCCCGTGTTTCGTTTTTTGGCCGGCCCAAAGGCCGACCGTTTCCAAGAATTCTGGGGGATTAAACCCCCGGATGAAGGCGGAGCGGGCATCCCACGTGGGGGGGGGGGGGGGCGGCGTTGTTTTGCAAAGCACGGGGGGCTGCGCCCCCCCGTTTCCTCGACCAGCGCTCGGCCAACCGGCCGAGCTGAGCGGCTGGGCCGCGCCGCCGGCCGGGCCGGGTCGGATCCGGGTCGACCCGATTCGGGTCGGACCAGCGGGGTCGGGCCGGGTCGGACCGGGCCTAGACCCCAGGTTTCGGACGGGTTTCGGTATTTTGGCCATAACTTGAGCCACGGACCTCCGAATGACGAACCGTCTACGGCAACGCGATCCTTGGATCGGGATGGTCGTTTCGGTATATTACACTCTGGGTTTCGGAATACTTTGAGTTCAGCCGGGTTGGTTCGTGCACGAAACCAACCGGGCCTTCGGAGCGGAAACGCTCATATATTGAGCTACGGAAATCCGTTTGACGTGCCGTCAGCATTGTTGAGTTCCTCTTAGTGAGAAGGATTTTTTGGCATACTCTGCTCGAGGTTTGGAGGCAGGTGGAGTACGGTCGGGTTGGTTTTGCCTTAAAAACCAACCGGGCCCCGGGGACGAAAATGCCAATAACTCTCAGACCGGGCGACCGATCGACGCGCCGTCTGTTGCGTTGAGTTCCTGTTGACGATACGGAACTTTTGGATACATCAACTCTAGACTTTGTGACAATTGATGTATCAGCCTCTCGGCTCATGGAGCAGACCCTCCGAATGAGCTTGCTGTGTGCGGGAACCCTAGTGCTGGCTGTGACTGTGACTACTACTGCTACTGCTACTGCTACTGTGACTGCGACGACGACAGTACAGAGATCCTGTGTGGATTCGACGACGACGACTACAGCACTCAGCGATCCTACGTGGATCAGTGCAACAGGTACTGTGTGGGCCCGATCCTGTGTGGGTTCGATCCTGTATGGGTCTTTGCGCTCAGCGGTCCTGTGTGAACCAGCGCCTATAGGTCCTATGTGGGCCCGATCCTGTGTGGGTCTTTTGCGGGGGTTAGTTACCCATAGATCCTTCGTGGGTCCGACGACTTAGATGGATCAGAGATCATCTTTACCGTCTTTCGAAGAAGTATACCTGTGTGAGCTAAATCCTGTTGCTTCCTGTGTGGATTGTGTTGTGCTATCCTGTGTGGATTACGTTTTTCTTTCCTGTGTGGAATACGTTTACTTTCCTGTGTGAATTGAGTTGTACTTGGGCTCGGATGTTGGAGCGTATTTGAAATTGACGACTTAGGTATATGTATGGGCATATACCTAAGTAGTGTCGGTTGTTACTTCGTGATTGTACCTTTCTTTGTGGTTTATCCTTTGTGGATTTGAGAGACCTTCAGGGGTCTCGGGGTCCTTATTGAGTAGCTTATACTCACCCCTGCATGGGCTTGCCCGCACTACGTTGTGTTGGTTGCAGACAACGGATAGCGTTGAACTTAGCTGAGGCTTGCAGAGCAGGACGGTACCTGGAGGTGGACCACTGGGCGAGACGTACTCGGAGCGGACAGTGGGAACCGTGGAGCAGTGGAGCTATCTGTACCCATCCTTCAGGTGGGATCTCCAGTGAACAGCTCGGCGTAGCGGCTTTTACTTACAGTTGTTGTTTTCCATTTCGAGTTATACTTTACTTTCAGTTTGGGTTTGTATACTGGCCCATTTACTTTTCCACACTTTCAGTTGTACTCTGTTTTAACTTAGTGTTTACTTTCCACTTTCTTACTCTGTGGTGCTTGTTTACTTTTCAAAGGCAATGCCTTCCCTTTTTGTTGGGATTTACGCCTTGGTGCTAGTCGCCAGCCCCTGGCCTATGGAAGGCGGGATTGGGGTAGTCACGGCACGGACCACGAGGGCGGGTCGTGGCACTGTTTGGGTCACGCTTTTCGGCCCAAATAGATTACTTTTTCGCAGGTGTATATAGGGGAAAGAGTCCCTATATAGGTACTTGACTGTTGCAGAGGAGTAGGAGGGCATGGAACCGATCCTAGGTTCGTGATGCTGCTGCCAGCAGTTTTTCTCTGTTTCGCTGTACTCTGTATTTTTTTTGTACTGTATCGATGTATAACATGTTCTGGATATTTTTCTTAGAACATGAGACATGTATCATCATTATTTATACATTGTTGGTTATATCCACTGCTATTGATTATTTCAGTTTTGTTTGGTTTACTGCTTCCACTGTTTGTTGTATATTTTATCTTGTATTCTGCTGCGTTACACTTTGACAAATGAGGGCATAGTTTCCCAACTATTAGACCTGGGCCCTCATTGCTAGTCGGCAGCCTCTGACGTTTGGGGAAATGCACTTGAGGTCACGTGTCGAACCGAGTTCTGGGCACCCGTTGCGTGGCACCCGGGTCCGGGACATTACAAAGTGGTATCATAGGGTTTATTTTCTTTGACTTACTATTTGGAGCCTTAGTCAGGGATAGGATGGAAATGGTAGTTGTTAATAAGTTGTGCCCGAGCGTAGCTAACCCATGTACATGGAAAAGCCAGTCTACCCCGTGTTTTGCAATTCGTTGATTTTGCAAATTTTACAGTTGATATGATTTCACCATTGTGTGACGCACTCGTATTGTGCTGTTTATAATTTAACTATGGGTTATCTTGAGTTTCAACCCTATGAGATGAGGGTATTCCATCAAATGCATCATATAGGAACATGCTAGATATCACATTCCATGCATAGATTCCATTCCATGTAGGTGCACTAGAATTTGTATGTTGTTGTGATAGTTGTTGTGCTAATAAAGCATGTTGTTGTGATAGATACTTTATAAATACTTGCCTTGTGATATGGTATTTTGTTTGAGCTTGTTTATAGTATGGACGCCAAACTTTTGTTTTTGGGGAGTATGGTCCCCCATTGACCGGAATTTGGTGGATCATTGACTGTTTATTAGTTATGACACAGATAAGATGTCAAACATTGATTCGTGGGGAGTATGGGTCCTCACAGGTCGGAATTTGACACATAGGTGTTGTTTTTGAGTGTTTTATGGGTTCTGGGGAAGTTTCTGAGACATACTATATAAAAACCTAGTATACATGAGGTGTTGTATTTTTATACATGCCGTGTATGTTCTTCTGTTCGGGAAGAAAAATGAACTTTTGTAATACACGCTGTGTACCTAGAGTACATGTCGTGTGGTCTCTTCCCGTGTCACAAACCACGTGGGCGGCGACATAGGGTAGGGAAAGTCTTGGGTAAAACACTCCATGTACCTAGTGGACACACCGTGTAGTGTGACCCGGAGTCTGGCCGTGAAACTACCAACACGGGTCAGTGAACTCCTGTACAGAACACGCTGTGTCAATGATGAACAAGCCATGTAGTGTCACCTGTGTACTCAACCGTGTAACTAACAACACGGTACGATGTCACCTCTCCTTGAACACTCCGTGTACCATTGGGACATGTTGTGTAGTCTTGTCCAAGGACAGACCGTGTGGAGTTAGCCATGTGGCTGGGGAACATGGTGGTGTACACGCTGTGTGCTGGTGTAACATGCCGTGTAGTGTTAATCCGAGTAGTCGGCTATGTCACAGATGATACGGGCAGTTGGAAAATAACACCGTACACGCCGTGTAGATATTATACACACCGTGTAGCTTTGTTTGACGGAAGACGTGTGGCTTATCCATGTAGAAGGACCTGGGCAGGGGAAGGAAAGTCAAGCACACGCCATGTAGTCATTGTACACGGCGTGTAGTCTTGTTTTGCCATTTTTTCATGCCTTCATCATCTTGTTTCCTTTGTGGTTCCTTTTCTTTTCAATATTAATAATCTTGAATCTGAGGCGTGCTTTTGACCATGTAGTTTCATGCCGCCTAGACGACTGTGAGTTGTTCGCCAGGAGAGCGACGACGATTATACTCTAGAAATGGTGGGCCATGGGCTACTAGTTGATCCACTAGTAGAGCCAGATGAGGCGCCAACTGTTATACCGGTCACAGGCACGGAGGCGCAGTTCCGTGAAGGCTTTATGCAGTTGATGCAGACCTTTCAGGGAGCACCGCAGGCTGCTACATCTATGGCTGAGCTGACATGTATCTTCTAGCAACAGCATCCGCCTACTTTTTCAGGGGATGGCGGACCACAGGCTGCGGAGTCTTGGCTAGGATCGATGCAGGCTATTTTCGAGCATCTAGAGACGCCTCCAGGGCGGAGGGTCAATCTCATGACATATATGCTGCGTGATTCCTCCAACAGGTGGTGGGATGTTACTACCCAATCAGATCATCATAGAGACATGGCGTGGGAGGATTTTCAGGCATTCTTTTATGAATTCTTCTTACCAGATACGCTGAGGGAAGATAGAGCTCGAGAGTTCATGAATCTGTAGCAGGGCGCTATGTCAGTGATGGACTATTCTTCTAGTTTCACCGAGCTATAGATCTTTGCACCCGTGATGGTGGGTGATGAAATGTTGAGAGCCAGACGTTTTGAGGATGGCCTTCGATATGACATCTGAGCACTGTTGATTGTTTTCAGGTTTCCAATTGTACATGCTATTGTGAACCAGGCGCTGAACATAGAGAGGATCCATTGTGAATCTAGTGGTGTGGGCCAGGGTGGTTCAGTACTAGTTACTGATACTATTTCTACCGGCAAGAGGAAGAGACATATGGACTTCTCTCAGGGCAGCAGTACCAGTCAGAAGAATGCTTCAGGTGGCCAGGTTATGTGCTACCAGTGTGGTAGAGAGGGGCACAAGAGACCACAGTGTCCACAAGACCCATTGGAGCGTTGAGCTTGCGGCAAGGTGGGTTATCTACAATGCTTTTGTAGGGAGTTCCCACTAGTGGCTAGTGAGAGAGGTTCTGTACAGACTCCGTGTGTGGGAGCAGGACCAGTGGCTTCTTACCAGTCTGAGAACTGGAATACGTTAGGGAGTACAGGTAGAGATGGTGGTCGTGGCTATGGTATCCAGGCACCAGGATCTGAGAGGCAGCTGGGCGGGACAGCTCAGGGTAGTCAGGCTATGTCGTAGGACCGTGGCATTGGAAAGGCTTATGCAGTTCAGCAGACCCAACAGGAGAAGGAACCCGGACCTTCGATAGGCAGAGGTAATCTTGGAGTATCTTTTGTCTTGTCTTCAGTACTTTTTGATATGGGTGATTCACAAAGTTTCATATCTATACCCATTGTGGAGAGCCTTGGGCTCTGTGTTTCTACTTCATTGGATATCATGACGCTAGACACTCCGTTGGGGACTAGGACCACAAGTGTGCATCAGTGTAAGGAGTGCCCTCTTGAGGTTGGAGGGTGTCACTTTCTTTGGGACCTCTATGTATTAGAGATGACAACATATGATGTCATTCTTGGGATGGACTGGTTGGTTTCTTTCGAGCCTTTGTAGACTCCTATCGTCACAGGGTGTGTTTCACGTCACCAGAGGGCGGAGAGTTTCTAGACAAGGGTGAATGGGATGTTCAAGTGGGTCGAGCTGGACCAGAGCATCATGGGCGAGGTGGAGTCACAGGTCAAATTGCGAGTTTGTATCTAGATGACCAGAGGACATGTCAGAAGGATTTCCCTCCAGTTGTTGATCGTTTCACGGATGTCTTCCTTGATGACTTTTCAGGTCTACCTCCGGTGTGTGAGGTGGATTTCTCTATTGAGCTAGTGCCGAGAGTAGCACTGGTGTCCATTCTTTCTTATAGGATGGCCACACCTGAGTTGTAGGAGATCAAGATGCAGTTAGAGGAGTTACAAGCGAAGGGATTTATCTGACCCAGTACTTCTCCTTGCGGTTATCCGATCCTTTTTGCGAAGAAGGCAGATGGTACCCTTAGACTTTGTGTGGATTATCAGAAGATGAACCAGTTGATGGTAAAGAACCAATATACCTTGCCAAAGATAGATGATCTGTTTGATCAGCTTCGTGGAGCACGAGTGTTCTCGAATATTTACTTGAGATCATGATATCATCAGGTGCGGGTGAGACCATCGAATATACCACTTACAGCTTTTTGGAGCAGATATGGTCTATACGAGTATTTGGTTATGTCGTTCAGACTCACGAACGCGCCAGTAGTTTTCATGGCTCTGATGAATCATTTGTTCTATCCGTATCTTGATTCTTTTGTGGTAGTATTCATGGAAAACATCCTAGTGTACTCTCACAATTGACATGACCATGATACACATCTTGAGATCTTATTGAGTACCCTGAGAGAGAATCAGCTATATTCTAAGCTCTCGAATTTCCACTTTTTGATGGACCAGATTCACTTCCTGGGTCATATCATCTCAGAGGCAGGAGTTGCAGTAGACCCTGAGAAGGTGAGAGCATTAGTTTCCTGGGAGCATCCTAAGAAAGTGTTGGAGATACGGAGTTTCTTAGGGCTGGCTTGTTACTACAGGCTCTTCATACAGGACTCCTCCCGCTTAGCAGCACCGTTGACAGGTCTGACTAAGAAGGGATTGAAGTTCGTTTGGTCAGAAGCTTGAGAGGCAGCTTTTTAGGACCTGAAGGGAAGGATGACATCAGCACTGATCCTGATACTCCCAGAGCAGGGGAAGAGATATACGGTTTACTGTGATGCATCAGGGATTGGGTTGGGAGCAGTTTTGATGCAGGGTGACCAAGTTGTTGTGTACGGGTCTCAGCATTTGAGGCCACATGAGCATAATTACCGAACGCATGACCTCGAGTTGGCTGCATTTGTTCATGCGATCCTCTTTTGGAGACATTATCTATTGGGGGATCATTTTGTGGTTTTCACCAACCATAAAAGCATCTTGTATATCTTTAATCAGCGAGACCTGAATTTGAGGTAAAGAAGGTGGGTTGAGTACCTACAGTCTTTCGATTTTGAGCTTGCCTACACACCTGGTAAAGGAAATGCAGTAGCTGATGCACTGAGCAGGAAGACATAGATATAGGTAGTGTAGGAGGCCAGTGGTGAGTGGGAGCTCATGGCTTTGTGATATGAGATGCATTTGGAGGTGCATGATGGTCAGGGGCAGACTTATCTTTCTTCTTTAGCTGTGACGTATACCCTCCTGGATAGAGTGAGGATGAGACAACTATCGAATTCAGAAGGCCTAGTTCTACGGGAGTTGGTGGAAAGTGAGGACCCTCCTCCTAGTAGGATGATAGGCGATGATGAGGTATTGTGTTTCCATGGACGCGTATGGGTTCCATGGGATATACGCGAGGATTCAATGCGGGATTTTCATGCTTCATCTTGGGAAGTTCATCCTGGGGTTCCCAAGATGTACCGTGACTTAAGGCGTTAATACTGGTGGCCGGTTATGAAGAGAGATGTATATGGTTTTGTTACAAGATATTCCACCTATCAGTAGGTGAAGGCGGAGCATCAGAGACCAGCTGGGTTGTTACAGCAGTTACCCATTCCAGAGTGGAAATGGGATGATGTCACGATGGATTTCGTGATGGGGTTGCTGAGGTCACCTCGAGGCAATGACGACCCTTGGAGTTCGAGGTTGGGGATCAGGTTTTTCTATGTGTTTCACTGAGGCTGGGACACAGACGGATCAGGAGACAGGATAATCTTTCACCGAGGTATGTGGGGCCATTCGAGATTCTGGAGAGAGTCGGGCTGGTTGCCTATCAGTTGCAGTTACCGCAATGGTACCGAGCCTTGCACGACGTTTTCCACATCTCTCAGTTGCGTCACTACAATTCAGACCAATCTCACACCTTTCATCCAGAGGAGGTTGAGCTGGAGGAAGATGCATCCTTTGAGAAGCATCGGATTCGTATCATTGACAGGAGTACAAAGGTTCTCCGAGGCCGGTCAATTCCTCTCGTACGGGTGCTATGGCAGCATGGCTTAGTGCAGGACGAGACCTGGGAGCGGGAGGCTGACGTACGTTCTTAGTGGATAGAGCTGTTATGAGATTATTCTTCACTACCCTTGGAAGGCAATTTTGGGTATGAATTGCTATATGGGGGGAAGTTTATAAGAACCCAGTTCTTATATTTGAGGTACGAGCATCTTCCTTTTCCTTTTCCGTAAGTGTTTTTTAGAAAATATGAAAAATGGTGAAAAATATTAAATTTTGAAACTATACGCCGTGTACTTTTTCCACACACTGTGTACTTCTGGCCATGTGGGGATGAGTACATGGGGCATGTAGCCTTTTCGGCGACGAGGGGTGTAGGAACCGACTACACGCAGTGTAGTGGTACTTACACGCCATGTAGTCAGTCGGCAGGCTTAAACAGTAAGGTGGTGGAGTAGCCACCAGCTGGGTGACTGTACACGCCGTGTACTTGGGAGTAAATACTGTGTACTCATGTCGACAGATGAACAGTGTGGCGGTGCCGCCAAATGAATAGTTAAATGAAAGAAATACAGGCAGTGTACTTAGAAGTACACGTCGTGTACTATGTTTTTTCGGCTTAAAACATGCAGTAACCTCCTCATTTGGAAGAGTAGACACTTGAGCTGATTTGGAGCCAAAGGAGGAGGCCGGACCTTTGATGATCCACCAGGTGTTCGTCTAGAATCGGTTTCCACCTCGGACGATCCTGTTAGAACTGCACGGGTATGGGCTTCCACCTCTTTGGATGGTTCTTACCAATTCTTATCCTAATATGAGTTATTTAAGTTTGAATGGGTTTTTTTCTTCATCATATCTACACCGTTCTTGGGCGTTTCTCGAGTCGGCATTCGGGTATAACGTTCGTTGGTGTATAAGGTAGGTGGCTTGGTGTAAATTTCCAACTGTCGTGCGTTTTTGTGCGTTTTCATGCCACGAACCCACGTTGTGGTGTGGTGAGGCTGAGGCCGTTGCTATATTTAATGCCTAGAATTGCATAGGTGATTTAATTATGATAATAAAATACTGATTGAGATCATTTCCTGGATCTAGAACCACCCCGGGTGTGTGTCCCACTGTTTAGCCTTTTGGCCAGGATACCCAAGGCTATGCCATTAATGTAGTAATTGTAGAATTTCATTGAGAAGAATTTCTTATCCACTGCATTTGACATGTTGGGCATGGCCTGGTTACTTGTTTAGCCTAAGGGCGTTGTTGTGATTAGCATGTGGGAACTGAACTATTTAGCCTGTGGGCCGTAGTTATTTCGGCCTGAGGGAAACTTCTTCTGTGCCTGTGGGTACCTGACTCTGTGCCTATGGGCAACACCACCTATTCCTGAGGGAAAACTTTGTTATTCTTGAGGGAGGATTCTTGTGTTGGATACTCATTACTCGAGGGTAGGAGTTTATGTGTCTGAGGACACTAGTTGTTTACTTACAAATGCACTGTTGTGATTTCTTATATTAAATGGATTAAATGAATATTAAAAATGGAAATATAACTAGTAGTTGTTACTTTTGAGTACTGCTTACTTTATTTCATTTTACCACTGCACACTATTGTTGCATGTTAGCATGCAGTTGGGAACGGGCCTCTGGGGGGTGCCTACTGAGATATATTTCTCACACCCTATTTGGGTCACGCTTTTCAGCCGAAACAGATTATGTTGCTGCAAGTGTAGATAGGTGAAAGAGTCCCTATACAGGTACTTGACTGTTGTAGAGGATTCAGAAGGCATGGGACCGAGCCTAGGCGTGTGATTCCACTGCCAACCGTTTTTCTTTATTTTGCTGTACTCTATATTTTGTTCGTACTATATCGATGTATAACATGTTCTGGCTGTTTTTCTTAGAACATGAGACATATAGCATCAGTATTTATACACTATTGGTTATATCCACTGCTATTGATTATTTCAGTTGTGTATGGTTTATTGCTTCCACTGTTTGTTTGTATGTTTTATCTTGTATTCCGCTGCGATACACTTTGACAAATGAGGGCATAGTTTCCCCACTATCAGACCTGGGCCCTCACTGCTAGTCGGCAGCCTCTGGCGTTTGGGGAAATGCGCTTGAGGTCACGTGGCCAACCAGGTTCGGGGCACCAGTTGTGTGGCAGCCGGGTTCGGGACGTTACGAAGTTGTATCAGAGGGGTTCTTTTATTTGACTTACTATTTGAGCCTTATTCAGGGATAGGACGGAAATGGTAGTTGGTAATAAGCTGTTCCCGGGCATAGCTAACCTGTGTACAGGGAAAAGACAGTCTACCCCGTGTTTTGCAATTCTTTGATTTTGCAAATTTTACAGTTGATATGATTTCACCATTGGGTAACGCACTTGTATTGTGCTGTTTATAATTTATCTATGGGTTCTCTTGAGTTACAACCCGATGAGATGAGGGTATGCCATCTAATGAATCATATAGGCACATGCTAGATATCACATGTCATGCATAGACTCCATGCCATGTAGGTGCATTATAATATGCATGTTGTTGTGATAGTTGTTGTGCTAATAAAGCATGATTTTGTGATAGCCACTTGATAAATACTTGCCTTGTGATATGGTATTTTGTTTGAGCTTGTTTATAGAATGGACACCAAACTTTGTTTTTTGGGGAGTATGGGCCCCCATTGACCGGAATTTGGTGGATCATGGACTATTTATTAGTTATGACACAGATAAGATATCAAACTTTGATTCGTGGGGAGTATGGGCCCTCACAGGTTGGAATTTGACACTTAGGTGTTGTTTTTCAGTGTTTTCTGGGTTTCAGGGATGTTTTTGAGGAATACTATCCAGAAAACCCATTATACACGCCGTGTAGTATTTTTATAGATGGCGTGTATGTTCTTCTGTTCGGGAAGAAAAATGAACTTTTGGAATTCACACCGTGTACCCAGAGTACACACCGTGTAGTCTCTTCCCGTGTCACAAACCATGTGGGTGGCAACACAGGGTAGGGAAAGGCTTGGGTAAAACACGTCGTGTACCGAGTGGACATTCCATGTAGTGTGACCTAATGTCTAAAGTGTAACTACAAACACGGGTCAGTGAACTCCTGTACAGAACACACTATGTCAATGATGAACACGCCGTGTAGTGTGACCTGGGGACTCAGCCGTGTGAATAACAATATGGGTCGGTGTCACCTCTCCCTGAAAATTCCGTGTACCATTAGTACACGCCGTGTAGTCTTGTCCGAGGACAGACTGTGTGGAGTTAGCCGCGTGGATGGGGAATAGGGTGGTGTACACACCGTGTGCAGGTGTAACACCACGTGTAGTGTTAAGGTGAGTAGTCGGCCGTGTCACAGACGACACAGGCAGTTGGAAAATATCACCATACAAGCCGTGTAGATATTATACACACTGTTTAGTTTTGTTCGATGGAAGCTGTGTGTCGTAGCCATGTAGAAGGACCTAGGCAGGGGAAGGAACGTCAAGCACACGCCATGTAGTCATTGTACACGCTGTGTAGTCTTGTTTTTCCATTTTTGAAAGCCTTATTCCTCTTGTTTCCTTTTTGGTTCCTTCTCTTTTCAATCTTAATAATCTTTAATCTGAGACGTGCTTTTGACCATGTAGTGTCATGCTGCCTAGACGACCGTGAGTTGTTTTCCAGGAGAGCAGCGATGATTATACTCTGGAAATGGTGGGCCATGGGCTACAAGTTGATCCACTAGCAGAGCCAGATGTGGCGCCAGCTATTATACTGGACACAGGTGCGGAGGCATAGTTTTGTGAAGGATTTATGCTGTTCATGGAAACATTTCAAGGAGCACCACAGGCTGCTACATCTACGGTTGAGCTGACGCATATCTTCCAGCAGCAGCATCCGCCTAGGTTTTCAGGTGATGGTGGACCACAGGCTGCGAAGTCTTGGATAGGATTGATGTAGACTATTTTCTAGAATCTATTGATGCCTCCAGGGTGGAGGGTCAGGCTCATGACATATATGATGCGTGATTCCAACAAGAGGTGGTGGGATGTTACCACCCAATCAGAGCATCACAGAGACATGGCGTGGGAGGATTTTCAGGTAGTCTTCTATGACTTCTTATTCCTAGAGACGTTGAGGGAAGATAGAGCTCAAGAGTTCATGAAACTACAGCAGGGCGCTATGTCAGTGATGGACTATTCCGCTTGTTTCACCGAGCTACATCGCTTTTCACCCGTACTGGTGGGTGATGAGATGTTGAGAGCCAGATGTTTTGAGGATGGTCTTCGATATGACAACTGAGCGCTGGTGAATGTTTTCAGGTTGCCTAATGTACACACTATTTTGAACCAGGTGCTGATCATAGAGAGGAACCTTCAGGAATCTAGTGGTGTCGGCCAGGGCGGTTCAGCACCAGTTACTGGTACTATTTCTACCGGTAAGAGGAAGAGACAGATGGACTTCTCTCAGGGTGGCAGTACTAGTCAGAATAATGCTTTTGGTGGCTTGGTAATGTGCTACTACTGTGGTAGAGAGGGGAAAAAGAGATGACAGTGTCCACGAGACCCGATGGAGTTCTGAGTTTGTGGCAAGGTGGGTCATCTACAACGCTTTTGTAGGGCATTTCAACAAGAGGCTAGTGAGAGGGGTTTTGTGTAGACTCTGCATGTGGGAGTAGGAATAATGGATTCTTACAATTCTAGGAACTGTAATACGTCAGTGCGTATAGGCAGAGATGATGGTCGTGGCCGTGGTAGCTAGACACCAGGATCTCAGAGGCAGTAGGGTGGGACAACTCAGGGTTGTCAGGCTATGTCATTGGGCCGTGACACTGGGCAGGCTTATGCAGTGCAGCAGACCCAAGAAGATCAGGATCCCGGACCTTCGGTACTCAGAGGTACTATTCTATTAGCTTTTGTCTTGTCTTCAATAATTTTTGATACGAGTGCTATGTAAAGTTTCATATCTATACCCATTTTGGAGAGCCTTGGGCTCTGTGTTTATACTTCTTTGGATATCAGGATGCTAGACACTCTGTTGGGGACTAAGACGGCAGGTGTGCGTTAGTGTAAGGAGCTCCCCTTGTGGTTGTTGGGTGTCACTTCCTTTGGGACCTCTATGTCTTAGAGATGACAGCTTATGATTTCATTCTCAGGATGGAATGGTTGGTTCCCTTTCGAGTCTTTGTAGATTACTATCATCGCAGGGTGCGTTTCACATCACCAGAGGGTGGAGAGTTTCTATAAAAGGGAGAATGGGATGTTAAGGTGGGTCAAGCTAGACCATAGCATCATGGGTGAGGTGGAGTCCCAGCCGAGATTATGAGTCTGTATTTGGATGACCAGGGGACCTATCCGACGGATTTACCTCTAGTTGTTGATCATTTTAGGGATGTATTCCCAGATGAATTTTCAGGTCTACCTCCGGTGCGTGAGGTGGATTTCTCTATTGAGCTAGTGCTAGGAGCAGCACCAGTGTCCATTCCTGTTTATAGGATGGCCACGCCTGAGTTGCAGGAGCTCAAGAGGTAGTTAGAGGAGTTACATGAGAAGGGATTTATCCGACCCAGTACTTCTCCTTGGAGTTCTCTGGACCTTTTTGTGAAGAAGGCGGATGGTACCCTTAGAATTTGCGTGGATTATTGGATGATGAACCAGTTGACGTTTAAGAACCGATATCCCTTGTTGAGGATAGATGATCTATTTGATCAGCTTCACAGAGCAAGAGTGTTCTTAAAGACTGACTTGAGATCAGGATATCATCAGCTGCATGTGAGACCATCAGATATACCAATTTCATCTTTTCGAAGCAGATATGTTCTGTACGATTATTTGGTTATGCCGTTCGGACTCACGAATGCGCCAACAGTTTTCATGGATCTGATGAATTGTTTGTTCCATTTGTATCTTGATTCTTTTGTGGTAGTATTCATGGACGACATCCTAGTGTACTCTCATACTCGACACGACCATTCCACCTATCTTGAGATCCTATTGAGTACACTAAGAGAGCATCAGCTATATGCTAATCTCTCGAAGTGCCACTTTTGGATGTACCAGATTCACTTCTTGGGTCATATCATCTCAGAGGCAGGAGTTGCAGTAGACCCAGAGAAGGTGAGAGGAGTATTTTCCTGGGATCAGTCTAAGAATGTGTTTGAGATATGGGGTTTCTTAGGGCTGGCTGGTTACTACTGGTGCTTCATACAGGACTTCTCCCACTTAGCAGCACTGTTGACATGTCTAACTAAGAAGGGTGTGAATTTCGTTTGGTCAGAAGCTTGCGAGGCATCTTTTCAGGACCTAAAGGGAAGGTTGACATCAGCAGTGATCTTGATACTCCCATAGAAGGGGAAGAGCTATACAGTATACTATGATGCATCGGGGATTAGACTATGAGTAGTTTTCATGTAGGGCTACCGAGTTGTTGCGTACGGGTCTCGGTAGTTGAGGCCACATGAGTGGAATTACCCGACGCATGACCTCGAGTTGGTTGTAGTTGTTCATGCGTTGAGCTGTTGGACACATTATCTATTGGGGGATCATTTTGTGGTTTTCACTGACCAAAAAAGCCTCAGGTATATATTTACTCAACGAGACCTGAATATGAGGCAGAGAAGGGGGGTTGAGTACCTACAGTCTTTCGATTTTGAGCTTTCCTACACACCTAGTAAAGGAAATACAATAGCTGATGCACTGAGTAGGAAGACTCAGATACGGGTAGTGTAGGAGGCTAGTGGTTAGTGGGAGCTCATGACATTGTTCTCTGAGATGCATATGGAGGTGCATGATGGTCAGGGGAAGACTTATCTTTCTTCTTAAGATGTGACGTCTACCCTCCTGGACAGAGTGAGGATGTGACACTATCAAATTCAGAAGGCCTAGTTCTACGGGAGTTGGGGGCAAGTGAGGACCCTCCTCCAAGTTGGACAATAGAAGATGATGAGGTTTTGCATTTCCATGGAAGAGTATGGGTTCCAGGGGATATACGTGAGGAGCTGATGCGGGAGTTTCATGCATCAACTTGGGCAGTTCATATTGGGGTTACAAAGATGTACCGTGACTTGAGGCGTCAATACTGGGGGCCGGATATGAAGAGAGATGTAACTGGTTTGGTTATGAGATGTTCCACCTGTCATCAGGTGAAGGCGGATCATCAGAGACCAACTAGACTGTTATAGCAGTTACCCATTCTAGAGTGGAAATCAGATAATGTCGCAACGGATTTCGTGATGGGGTTTTCGAGGTCACCTCGAGGCAATGAAGACCCTTGGAGTTCGTGGTCGAGGATCAGGTTTTTCTACGTGTTTCACTGAGGCTGGGACACAGATGGATCTGGAGACAGGGTAAGCTTTCACCGAGGTATGTAG
Organism: Viscum album; assembly: GCA_963277665.1. Taxonomy (NCBI): domain Eukaryota; kingdom Viridiplantae; phylum Streptophyta; class Magnoliopsida; order Santalales; family Viscaceae; genus Viscum; species Viscum album. The sequence continues at coordinate 1,401,121,339 of OY728152.1, forward strand.
GGCCATTCGAGATTCTGGAGAGAGTCGGGCTGGTTGCCTATCGGTTTCAGTTACCACAATAGTACAGAGCCATGCACGACGTCTTCCACGTGTCTCAGTTGCGTTTCTACCATTCAGACCCATTTCACACCTTTCAGCTAGAGGTGGTTGAGCTAGAGGCAGATGCAACCTTTGAGGAGCATCCGTTTCGTATCATTGATAGGAGCCTGAAGGTTCTCCGAGGCCGGTCAGTTCCTCTCGTATGGGTGCAATGGCCGCATGGCCGAGTGCAGGATGAGACCTCGGAGCTGGATGCCGATGTACGTGCTCAGTGGCTAGAGCGGTTCTGAGCTTATTCTTCGCCACCCTTGGAAGGGAAATTCAGGGACGAATTGCTATAAGGGGGGATGTTTGTAAGAACCCGGTTCTTATTTTTGAGGTACGAGCTTCTTCTTTTTCCTTTTCCTTAAGTGTTTTTGAAAAAATATGAAAAATGGGGGAAATCCCTAATTTTGAAACTACATTCCATGTACTTTTTCCACACGCCGTGAACTTCTGGCTGTGTGGGGATGAGTACACGGGGCGTGTAGCAATGTCAGCGATGAAGGGTGTAGGAACCAACTACATTCCCTGTAGTGGTACTTAAACGCCGTGAAGTCAGTCGGCTGGCTTAAACAGTAAGGTGGTGGAGTAGCCTCCTGCTAGGTGACAGTACATGCAGTGTACTTGGGAGTACATGCCATGTACTCATGAAGATAGATGAACTATGCGGAGGTGCCTCCAAATGAACTGTAAAATGAAAGAAGTACACGCCGTGTACTCAGAAGTACATGCCGTGTACTTTGTTTTTTCGGCTTAAAATAGACAGTAGCCTCCTCATTCGGCAGAGGAGATACTTGAGCCAATTTGGAGCCAAAGGAGGAGGCCAGACCTCTGAAGATCCACCTGGTGTTCGTTTGGAATCGGTTACCGCCTCAGATGATCCCGTTGGAACCCCACGGGTAAGGGCTTCCACCTCCTTGGCTGGTTCTTACTAATTCTTCTCCTAACAGGAGTTATTTATGTTTGAATGGGTTTTGTTCTTCTTCAAATATACACCATTATTGGGTGTTTCTGGAGTCGGCGTTCGGGTATAACGTTCGTTGGCATATAAGGTAGGTGGCTTGGTGGAAATTTCCAACTATCGTGTGTTTTTTTGCGTTTTCGTGCCACGAACCCACGTTGGAGTGTCGTGAGGCTGGGGCCGTTGCTATATTTAATTCCTAGAATTGCATAAGTGGTTTAATTGTGATAATAAAATGTTGGTTGGGATCGTTTCTTTGATCTAGAACAACCCTAGGGGTGTGTTCCACACTTTAGATGTTTCGCCATGATACCCAAGGGTATGCCTTTAATGTAGTAATTGTTTGATTTCCTTGATGGGAATTTCTTATTTACTGCAGCTGACATGTTGGGCATGGCCCGGTTACATGTTTAGCCTGAGGGTGTTGTTGTGATTAGCCTGTGGGAACTGCACTATTTAGCCTGTGAGATGTAGTTATTTCGGCCCGAGGGCAACTTCTTCCGTGCCTGTGGGCAGCTGACTGTGTGCCTGTGGGTGACACTACCTAGGCCTGAGGGAAAACTCTATTATGCCTGAGGGCAGATTCTTGTGTTGGATACTCGTTACCTAAGGTAGGAGTTTACGTGTTTGAGGACACTAGTTTTTTACATAGAAATGCACTATGGTGATTTCTTATATTAAATGGATTAAATGAATATTAAAATTGGTAATATAACTGGTAGTTGTTACTTTTGAGTACTTCTTAATTCATTGTATTTTACCACTGCACAATATGGTTGCATGTTAGCACACAGTTGGGCATGGGTTTTGGTGAGGGCCTATTGAGATATATTTCTCACACCCTATTTGGGTCTTGCTTTTCAACCCAAACAGATTACATTGTTGCATGTGTAGATAGGGGCAAGAGTCCCTATACAGGTACTTGACTGTTTTAGAGGAGTAGGAGGGTATGGGACCGAGCCTCAGATCATGATGCCGCTGCCAGCTGTTTTTCTTTGTTTTGCTGTACTATGTATTTAGTTTGTATTGTATCGATATATAACATGTTCTGGCTATTTTTTTTAGAACATGAGACAGGTAGAATCATTATTTATACGCTGTTGGTTATATCCACTTATGTTGATTATTTCAGTTGTGTATGGTTTACTGCTTCTACTATTTGTTTTATGTTTTATCTTGTATTCCGGTGCGCTACACTTTGACAAATGAGGGTATAGTTTCCCCACTATCCGACCTGGGCCCTCGCTGCTAGTCGGCAGCCTCTTGCGTTTGGGGAAATGCGCTTGAGGTCATGTGGCGAACCGGGTTCGGGGAACCCGTTGCATGGAACCTGGGTCCGGGACGTTACACTTGGTGGGGAAGAGTCACCTTCTAGATGAATGGTTTCTTTCTCTACAATTATTTTCTTTTTTCGCACCTAATGAACTGGATGATTCAGCACACCTTCAGGGTATGATGCTATCCAGTTCTCAGTATACCATATAGTCATTATACTCGCCGCTTTAGCAACAGGTAGATCAAAAACTACCCCAGTCTACCCCAAAAGTGTCAGCAACCATAGCTTTCGGGAAACCATCGGATGCTGCTCTGACCTGACATGCACATGAGGGGATACAATAGTTTTCTATAGACACATGAATTGGCGTGCAAATTTGTATAGAGAATAGGCCTCACATATAATATCTCCCTCAATACTGGTGGCTAATACACCATCTCTGCAAGCCAGCATGTACAACCTCAATTCCATGCCAACTGTTCCATCATCAACAAACCGCCCAGTTGGCGGGTTTCCATAAGGAAAGAAATTTAATTCCTTGGACATGCTTAGCCTCACCTTTATATCATAGGAGTTGAGAGGTAACAGATCAAATCTAGAAAATTCCTTCACTGATAGCCTGAAAGAACTTCTAGGAACCTGTACTCCATTCTGTACATCATATGTCCTAAAATGAGTGGAGATCCATCCCCACAAAACAGGTAATGGTCCCACTATTCTAAAAGGAGACTTACCCATAAATACATGGAGTAAGATCCTATGAATCCTCACCAAAATGGGAGTGGCCAACCCAACCATTTTCTTCTCAGCCACCTTGGCTGCCACATCGAAGGTGCTTGGCCTATCGCTTCCCTTCGAATCCCTGATTGGCAGAAGATAGACACTAAGACACAAAGCTAACAAGCCTTTCAGATGGGTATTTTTTGGGATTCTCTGATCCACTTTGCACCACCACTTCTCAAATTCTCCTGCTTAAAGAGTTGGCCAGAATGTGCCAAAAGCACCCCTCTTCTCTATTATGGGGTAGGTATTAGGACGAGTATAGGTGGGCCCCTTAAACTCCCTCTTGGTATGAAACATATCCATCCACTCCTCTGGATGAATATCCTTTCAAGAATGAGTTCTGGAGGTCTTTGAGTTCTTGAGCTTGTAGAAAATTTTCAATAACTCCTGAGCCAGAGCCGAAGTCTTCTCGAAAACATTCCAAGTCAACTTGGGGGGGGGGATGAATTCATCACACATAGAACCCAAAATTGGGCCCCCCCAGATCTTGTAGACATCCCACAAACTGATTCCTACTTCTCCATGAGTCAGATGGAATGATTTTGTTTTTAGGATCTAGCGGCTGATTAGCTCCGACACAAAGTCATCATTCCTGTAGACATATGTCTGCCCAGCACAGATAACTTCATATATTGCAGCTCCATTCAAATCCTCGACAAAATCTGCACGGGTTTGTCTCACCTAATATGCCCACATCCATGTTGGCTTCACACCTTCTCCATGATGAAAGTCCCAACTCTTCTTCCAGCCTTTGGAATGATCTATCTGAGAATTTCAAAACATTGAAGGGTAATAATGTGGTTGCAGCATAGGCTTGTGAGCTTTCAGATCTGGGGCACAAGGGCTATGATTCATTATGTAGGCCATCTCAACTGTTCCAGTTTTAACAAATGATCCTCCAATAGAGATACTTGATGAAGAAAAAATGGTGTAAGTTTGAAACCAAGAATGCGGGAGATACTTATTTAGCTCTGGAATGTTGACTTCTTGAATATGACCATGCCCATACAATGGAAGGTAGATGATTTGTGGGAAATTATGATGATACTTCTTCAAGTACTATTCCAGATCTGGGAGTGAGCTGCGCGGCGAGAGCTCAAAAGCATTAAAAGCTGGGTACATTGCGTGAGAGTGGGGTGGATATTAATAGGCCAAGCCACACCCCTGCACGCCGAAGCATGCATGCCTCTCACCTGCGCGCTGATACCTGCGTGCTCAAAAATTGTGCGCCGCCATTTCTTGGTTTTCTCCTTTTCCTTAGAGTCTAATCCTTCCTTTCAGATCCAACTCTAAGGGGGGACTTTTGTTGACCCTCCTTTCCATCACAGAATCTAAATGACTAAATAAGGGGAATCCCTTATCACAAAGAGATTCATCCTTTGAAGAAACATCAAAAATTGACAAAGGCACACACAAGGATTTGTTTACACATGGGTCGTGCAAGTTTCATCATGGTCGCACAAGTATACGTGCACACCACATATTGGGTGCGTAGGTGACTTGCGCACCGTATTTGATTTTTTCCCAAGGTCTTCAGTAGCCTATAAATACCCCTTGTGGGACCCCCATTTTGAAGAGGAAAAATTCCAAAAGTCATATTTATGCTCTCGGTTCCCTAGTCACTACTTTATGTCTTCTGAACACTTCTAAGGTAATTTATTACCTATAATGGAATATCTAAACTGGAGGAACAAGGCCTAATTGTTGAAATTCACCTACACTTGCGCGCCACCTTATCCCTTAAACAAAACTTGCACGCCATACTTTTGGAAGCCTTTAGGGATAATACTAAGGGCTTGAGCCAAGTCTCACCCAAGTATTACCCTATGGGTTAGCCATCACACAAGTTCAAATGTGTCATTCATGTATACTTGCACGACCCGTACTTGTGTGCCCCAACAGGACTTGCACACATACCTCTATTTGAGTGGCCCTCCTTCTTATTCAATTATTTTATTCTAATCCACCTATCCTCTTCAAAATTTAGCATTAATAACCCTCTTTAGGGCCATTTTTGGAATGGTTCCTTTATTGGATTGCTTATCTGAAAAGAATTCTGTGGAACATCTCTGAAAACCTAGTGATTTACGTATCATTATGTCACTAAGGTTAGAGATTTAATTCATTCAACCTAATCCTTCAAGGATGAGAAGATATTTAATATGGACATATTCCTTATGGGTAAGCCCCAAGTTCCCTAACTTGGGCATCCTCCTCCAATGTTAGCCCCGATCCAAGTTCCCAAACCTGGGCATCCTCCTCAAGAGTAAGCCCCAGTCTAATTTCTCTAACTTGGGCCTCCTTTTCAGGAGTAATCCCCAGTCATAGGATCTTTAGTCAGGGCATCTTCCTTAAGAGTAAGCCCCAACTTCCCAAATCTGGGCATCCTCCTTTAATGTAAGCCCCAAATTCTAAATTCTCCTTAACATGGTCCTCCACTTTAAGAGTAAGACCCAAATTCTAAATTCCCCTTAACCAGGGCCTCCTCTTTAGGATTAATCCCCAATCTTAATTTACTTTTGATTTGGGCCTCCTTATCAGTAGTAAAACCCAATCATAAGTCCCCTTTAATTTGGGAATTTTTCTCAGGAGTAAGCCCTATGTTAAGTATCCAAATCTCCATAAATCACATATACCTTTATGGACCTTGTTCTCGGGTTTCTTCCCTGAAGTAAATCCCAATACTCATCTATCTGGGTAGTCATAAATACATAAGCCCCACATTATTTCTTATGATTGCGTCTTTTGTGAAAAAATCATCAGGTTTTACTAATACCTCTTGTTTCTCACACCGAGCATGACTCACGTGAGCTTAGAGTGTAAAAGTAATTATGACATCATTCTATGGGCCATCAATCATGCAAAAACTGCATACTTCTCCACTCAAACTACGTCTGTTCTGATTCTTTTTCTAAACAAGGATAGGTAGGTAGACCATCTGTAGATACGATCCTAGCTTTGAAATAATCCATGTCCTTCTGAATGACAATAAACATCAAGTGCCCCAGTGGGTGGCTTTAAAACCAGTATGGTAATCATAATGACCAAGATATTATTATATAATGTGTTAAAGGTTACCATTGACTATTAATCTCTAACAAATATAGATGATTCTCTATCAATAAAGAACCTCAAATACATATAAAATATTCTCTAAATCTCATACATATCAATCATTGTTTGTTAGATATAAAGGAAAGTGCATTTTCAAACTTGGTAATTTAATAAGGATTCATGAACATAAATAAAATCTATAAAGAGTGTCCCAGAGTAGACAATAATTCCCCCCAAAAGGTGTGATGAGTCTAACCTCCCATCCTCTCGACCAATGAAAATTATTAAGCCTCATCGGTTCACAACTAATGACCACCTACCTTAAGAAAGTAGGTCCAAATGGATATAGAATCACTGGATGTTTCCGTTTCTACAAACATACACGTGAGAAACCGATTAGAATGTTTAAACTTGAAAGAAGCAATGTCATCCCCATTTCCATAGAAAACATATATAAAATATGAAAGGTTTTGTTCGACCTACCCGAATATGGAATAGTTGACTCAGAAAATCCATTAGCAACATCTTCCCACCTTTATAAGGGACAACACATCTTGTACTGTTGAGTCTCGGTTTGAAGCTATTATTTATATTTTCAGGCATCTAGAGATGCCTCTAGAGTGGAGGGTCATTATTATAGAATATATGATACTTGATTCTTCTAAGTGATGTTGGGATGTAATAAACTAGGAAGGTCGGTATAGTGATACAGTTTGGGAATTCATCTAGACTATGTTCTTTGACTATTTCATTATCCACACTCTAAGGGATAATTGAGCTTGAGAATTTATGAACCAGTAGTAGGGAAGCATATATGTTATGGAATTATATGCTTATTTCACTGATCTCTACCAGTTTTCTCCTACTATAGAGGGTGATGATATTATAAATTCTAGGATACTAGAGTATAGGATGGTATATGCTAACCAGTCATAGGTCCATGTATTTAGGTAAACTACTATTTTGGAGATAGTCAACCAAACCCTTATTATAGAGAATAATTTGAGGGAAGATAATGGTGCAAGTTTGGGTGTGTTGACACATAGATCTGTTAGTCATTATTTTTCTAAGAGAAATAGACATTTTGAGGTTACTCGTAGAGGTAGTAGAAGTCAGGCTCCTTGCACTAACATCTCTCTGATATGTCCCCAGTGTGGGAAGGGATGACACACAAAGCCTCAGTTCTTACGATATCCTATGTAATGCAGTGGCTGTGTCAGGATGGTTCATGTCATGCATTTATGCAAGAACATATCATTAGCGCCTAGAGAGTGGTGATATACTACTAATAATTGATCAGGAGAGGGACTAGTATGATAATGCAATGAAGGTTGTTGGAATAACACTAGCTGACCATGCGAAGGTGCCAGTCACGATAGAGGTTTTCAGACTCATGATTCTTAGTTCCAATAGAGAAGGTTTTATATGGGAAGTCAGATAGTGACTCTAGGACACAGTACATTCTAGTTACATACATTTAAACCTACATTGGGGGAGCAGATCCCTAGACCTTATAATGTATAAGTTACTATTACGGTAAACTATACATTAGTGTCTTCTTTATTTGACACATTCACATATAAAAATTTTATATTTGAGACAACTGTGTGTATTTTTGGCCTCAATATATAATACATTCATGGAATTATAATGCTTGATACCCGATTAGGTATCCAATCATATGGAGTTCACTGTTGTAATGACATACCCCTTGAGATAGGAAGATAGCTTTTCTTGCTAAATGTTTTCATCCTCCACATGATGGGCTTTGATGTTATCATCAGGATGGACTGGTTTGTTCCTTATAGAGCCCATAGTTACTCATATCATTTGAGGATTATTTTTACATCACTAAGGGGTAGTAGACCAATACATAAGGAAAACTGAGATGTACAAGATACATAATCAGGACCCCAACAACAGAGGTTGGGTAGTGTAACTGATTAGATCAACAATATTTTCTTAGATGATAAGGGGTTACAAACCACTATATTCATTCCAATTGTGGAGTGTTTTAGGGAAGTATTTATTAAAGTATTATATTTTCTACATCTAGTTTGAGAGGTTGAGTTTACTATTGATCATGTTCTAAGAGTGGAACCAGTGACCATTCCTCATTATAGGATGAAACCTATGGAGATTTTGGAACTCAAGAACTAGGTTTTGGAACTGGAAATGAAATGATTTATATGTACCAACACTTCTCTTTTGTTTTATTGGTCCTTTATTTCCACCATGGAAGATGGTTCCGTCATGATTTGTGTTAATTAAGATCAATTTTAAAAACTCACGTTAATGAATCAGTATCCATTTCTGAAAGTTGATGACCTCTTTGAGCCACTCTGAGGAGAGAGAGAGAGAGTGGTTTCAAAGATATATTTAAGTTTGTTCTATAATCATGTGTGTGGTAGGTCAGCATACATACCTCATACAGTTTTCCGGATTAGGTATGGTCTTTATGAGTAAGTAGTAATGCTGTTCAGACTAATGAAGACACCAATTTTTCTCATGGTTCTTATGAATCATGTTCACCACCAAATCTAGATTCTTTCATGATAGTTTTTTTTGATGAAATTTTAATGTATTCACACTCCATACAAAACCATTCCAACCATCATGAAATTATGATGAATATAATGAGAGATAATTATCTTTATTCTTATATTATTAAATTCCACTTTTGGTCGACAAATTCCACTTCAATGGTAAGATTATATTAGAGTTTGGAGTTTTAGTAGACCCATAAAAGTGAAGTGTGTAGTTTTCTAGGAAAATACCAAGAATGTATTTGAAATTTAGAGTTTCTATGGGATAGAAGGATATTAGAGACCCTCCATCCAAGATCTCTCTTGTCTTCTAGATCCACTTAGAGTCTTGAAAATGAATGATGTGAAATTAATATGGTCATAATTTGGTAATGAAGCCTATCAAGAGTTGAAGGTCCACTTAACTTCAGTGATGATACTGGTTGTTTTGAATATAAGAATGAGTTATACAATCTACTCTAAAACATTATTTATGGGGATTAGAGTAGTTATGATGTAGTAAAAGAGGGTTTTTTCATATGATTCTCATCAGTCGAGGCCTCATAGGTGGAATTACCTGGTGCATGACCTCAAGCTAGTGGTTGTATTTCATGTTCTACATTTTTGGAGACACTATAAACTTGGAGAGAATTTTGTGGTATTAAATGATCACAAATTCCTCAATTTCATTGATACGCAATGAAATCTAAATCCAAAGTAGTGCAAGTGGGTTGATTACCTATAGTCATTTTATTTCATGCTTGCATACACAGTGGGTAAGGCCAATGTAGTAGATGATTCTCAAATATGAAATACTGAATCTGAAGTGGTTCACGACACTAGTGGTGAGTAGAATATCCTTTAATTATTCTCATAGATTCACATTGTGGTTCTATAGGACCATTGTTAGGCCATCCTAATAGCCTTACCAATGACGTATTCACTTTTGGAATGGGATAGATGAGGTAACTATCTAATCTCAAAGGCCTTGACCTAAGGGAAAGTGTCTCTGAAGATCATATATCTTCAGGTTGGACTAGGTATGGGATGATACATTGCTTTTCCATTAGTGTGTATGGGTCCCAAAAGATATCAAAGAGGAGTTGATTTTGGAATTTCACACCTCAACATGGGAAATTCATCTCAATGTCAAAAAAATGTGTCGAGACATACCTAACCAATATTAGTGTCCTTGAATGAAAAATGATATTTCTAACTTTATCACTTGGTGTTCCACCTGTCAGTAGGGGAAGGAAGAACACCAGTGACTAGAAAATATTTTATAGTCATTGTTCATTTCTGAGAAGAAATGGGATAATGTTTCGATTGATTTTGAGTCTGCGTTACCCAGGTCACGTTGTGCCAATGATACAACGTGGGTTGTTGTTGATCGATTGAAAAACATATCACACTTATTACCTAGGTGAGAGACCTTCTTAGTAGATTAGTTTTTAAGTCAATACATCTTAAAGTTTGTACATCTATATGGAGATCTTCGTTCTATCATTCCATATAGAGTTTCTCATATAATTTCAGAGTTCATAGAAGGGTTTTATAATTCCACAAAAAGGAAGGTAATTTTGAGTACAACTTATCACCTATATACTGATGGACAGATATAGCCTAATATTTAGGTGATATAGGGAATTCTCTAGGTATGTGTGATCAACATTATCATTTCTTTGGAGAAACACATTCTCCTCATCGAGTTCACATATAATAAAAATGTTTAGACTACAATGACGATGGATCCTTGTTAATAATTATATAATAGGCCTGTACATTCACCATTTTTCTGGACAGAGGTAGGGGATTTACCTCTTCTAGGTGTGGGTCCCTTGTAGGAGACTACAGAGTATGTCTGGTTGATCAGAATGTTCTTGGATGACAGTTTTGTCTAGATAGGTGTCATATTCCAACAGATGATAGTGACATATCTATTTCAAAGATAGAGACCAGTGTTTCATTAGAGTCATACCCAGGTTGGTTTAAATACTTATCTAGAGTTAGAGTAAGATACGGCCTCAGTTAGTTGGACCCTCCAATGTTGTGAAATGGATTAAAACAGTGGATTACCAGATAGAACTTCTTCTGAAAAACTATTCAACGCATGATGGATTTCACATATATTAGCTTCATCAATATTATCTTGGTCCATTACATTTGTTTTATACTAATGAGGTTTAGTAGGAAGTGGATGCTTCCCTTGAGGAGTATCTGATTTTTGTTGTTGATCAGAGCATGAAGACACTCGGAGGAAGGCCAGTTCTTTCATTACTTGTGATATGGTAGAAAAAATAAGTACATGACAAGAAATAGGAATAAGAAACTAATATATAATACCAGTGTCCAGAACACTTTTTTGATGATACCTCTTTACCCTTAGAAGTCCAACTCGTGGACGCGTTGATTTAAGGAGAGGAGGTTGTAATGACTTATCATTTCATGAAGGTAAGGATCATTAGTTTTTAGTTCAATTTCCTTTAAACGACCATTAAAATGTTTCCAAAAGGTGTCATGTGGGTCATGAGGGTGTCCAGGTCTTGTTCAAAGCCTAGAAACCTGAGAATATGGGAAATAAACTTGACCGCATGGTTAGTTGAAAACGTTCCCCCAACCCGCAATGGTCCCACTAATGGTACGAGAAAAAATAGAGGTGTAGTAGGAGCTGCATTGTTTTTCTGAAATAATTACCCTCTATAAGTAAAGATATTTACAAAACTACAGACATTTGATAGTGGTATTTCTCATGGTATTCACACAGTTATGTATACTGTGATCCTTAACAGTGGGAGATATTTCCTTAAGAAATGTCTTGATCATGGTTTGGGCATGGTTTTATGATCCATGCGGACAAACCATGTGGCCCCTTTTTTAGGGTTAAAATTCCATTATTAACATAATGAAATAATAAAACTAACTTCTATTTTATCCCCAACCATTTATAGTGGATGAAACACTCTTCCTCCCCTGTTGTGATGCAATATCCTCTCATCTAGGATCCTTGAAAACTCTCACATTTGATGTCTAAATCAAGATCCACCAAATGAATTGAATATCTTGACGTTTACTCTTGATTCCTTATATGTTTTATCTAATATTATATTTGGATCCATTATGATATTTAGGTGAAATATAGTTCCCCCTTTTTAGGGAATTGGATCATTTCTTGGATTTCTTCCATCATACATTGAATATGAGGTCGCCATAAAACAAGGAGTCTGTAATATCCCTACGGTAAGTGGTCACGTTGTTTAACAAAAATTATATGATTTTTTCGAAGCATGAAAATTATGATGCACTCTAAATATTTTCATGTGTCTCCATTTAATTGAGTTCATTTTATGAAATTGATCTATGAACCTTGATATACTTATGTTGATTCTTGTTTAGTAGATTAAAGGATGTCTCCCTTGTTAATGGACACCCCTTGTGTGTTCCACCTTGAATATCCCATTTATGGACAACTGTTTAATCTCCTAGAATGACTTATAAGTATTCAACTTGGTGTATAAATAGAATTTCCCTCTTTTAGGAAAATGATTAATCAACTCAAGGCACCTCCATGGTGTTTGGACCAAATTATTAACAAACATTCCCTTATTGGTAGTTTTCTAATTCCCAAGGAAACCTTCAATGAGTTCATTTATCCTTAAAAGTGATATTCCATGTTTTAGTAAAATTAATGTATTAAATATATGAAATGGTATGTTCATGATGTTTTACCTCACATAAATGGACTTAATTAATTGAATGAATTACAATTAAATAACTTATAATGGGTGAAAATACCACATTGATTGTTGCGTCGTTCAACATTGGTTTATTTTGAATTGGAATGCCTTGTTGTCTTTAGGATAAATGAACGAAATTCATGAGAGTTTTTTCAAATTCATATATTATAAATATGATTAATTGTTTATATAAACTATGAGATGATTGTAAAGGTTCTTTTAGGGATGACGGTTACACACTCCCTTACATCGAGTGTTGAGCATGATGTCTCCCACACCTGAGTGTATTAAGATAAGGGGAATAATGCACCAAATCCTTTATTAAAGTGTTAAAATGATGACACACTCACCATCCTGAGTGTCTAGCATGAATTCCTTACATATTTATGGGATACAGGGAATGTACCCTATTTTTAAGCTTATATGCTCATTATGCTTTTCATGGATGAGTTACACCCCAGTCCGTCTAGTGCCTAGTATTCGAGGTACTTGGACACATACATTCCCGTAGACTAAGTCCATATAGGTGAATAAATTATTAAACTATAATATATATATATTATTAATACATAAATATATAAAATAACTTATCATAAACTCTTTCCAGCCTATACCAAAACTAGTAGAGCCACCAAAATTCCTTTTGGATCCTGAGTAGGATGATATTTACTTTTATAGTATTTCTATTTATTCTATTAAATTGAAGTCTGTTTTTTAACTATAAAGACTTCTTGGATAACTTCTACACACTATTGGTGGTGGCCTAATAGGAATTAATCTCACACACAACTCGGGATGCCTTTAGTATCTTAGAAGATTACTTGTCTATAGGTATAGTTAACAGTAAGTTCCCTACTTATGAATTTCGATATGTTTTACCATTAGAAGAGGAATATGAGAATTGGACTGAGTATATGCCTGCGATTCAAGTGGAAAATCCTTTTTTTTCATTTTTTAGTTTTTGTCTAGAATGATTGTATATATTTCCCCCTATCCCCCTTTTGTGTATTAGCATGCCATGCATCAGTGTATTTGGCAATCCCTAGTGGATAATGAAATTGTTAGTCTGTTGCTCGATTATTTATTCTTTCAATGGAAATTTATTAATTCTATTTATATATATTCTTCCACTATTGTTTATTTGTATTTGTATATGTTGTGTCGATCTGATAAGAGGGTATAGTCTCCTCAACATACTACCTTCACACCCTCATAGCTAGTCAGTAGACTCTGGCATACAAGGAGGTGCACAAGAGGCTATGTAAATCATTGACTTGGGGCACATGTTAGGTGGATCTCGGGTTGGGATTTTATATACGAATGAAATTATCATTTCCCAATGTATTGGAGTGTAAAAATGTAGATAATATATTTAATGGATCCAACCCCAACAACACTAATCTAGTGTCTTACGTTATAACATTGGAATAAGATACAATGATTCCCATCCCAAAGAATATAGTAGTTTATTAGTCTTGGTAAACTAGATACATACATTATTCCCAAATTAAATTTGATAATAGAAATTACAATATATTTTTTTAAATAATATAATTATTCCCTCTTACATGTCGTTTAATATCAATTATAGTACACTTCATGGATTCCTTCGAAAATAAACAAAATAAAGGAGATCTCAAATTCTTGGTAAGGGTTACATAAACAAAATATATCATGAATTAATATGTGTAATTAACATGGTAAAGTAAATAAGTGAACACACATATCCTTTAAATAACATTACTATCATGAAAAGATAAATAATAATCAATATAGCTCGTAAATAACTAAAAAAACATTGCATTTAATCAATAATTGATAATGAAACTAAAACCTATGATTATATAATTGTGACAATATCATGGTTAATAATACCTGAATTCATAGTGATTAAAATAATTAATTATTGGACACTATGTCTAAAAAAAATGATTTCTCTACTGTCAATACATTTCACAGGATGGTTTAAAACTACAGGTAAAAACTAGTTTAGAGGAATCTTATTGATTTGTCTCACGATATCTATTGATTCATCATGGGGCTATCTATAAACAGACCCCATCCATTTCTACATGTCCATAATAATTCGCATATATTAAATAATCTATTAATTAATGAAATATTCTCATTATCATCAAATATAATTATTGAGTAAAGAATACATATTTACCATTATTTTCCAAGATAAATAAATAAAATTCAATGTAGAAAACCAAATGTAGAAATGATATAAATTTTAGGAAAAAACAATATCTATGATAAATAATATGGATATTAATGGAAATTTAATTTCCAATGGTAATAGAAAAGTTAATATTTCAATGTAAAGTCAATGACTACAAAAATGAACCGATGAAGTGAATTTTAATACTATCATTAGTCAATGTAATCATAAACTATCTAGAGGAAGAATAAGGATGATATGAATACAACATACCCTTAGTGGAGTATATGTAAAATAAAGGGTTTTTTTTTGTTATTGATGAATAGAAAAAACATAAATATATATCTAAAAACATTATTGATGAAAATATCCTTTTCGGTTTATAATTCATGTTTTAAAAAAAATCAAAAAACATCAAATGAATTTTGTTTGAAAATAAACCATGAATATAATTTCCAATGATCACTTGTAGGTAACTATTTCAAGGATAATTTAATGGCCATTAAAATGTACCAAGAAAAGGGAATTTTAAAACTGTCATTCATAAAACTAATTATAAACTATAGAGAGGGAGAATAATGATGGTATGGATAAAGTATATTCCAAGCCAATTATAAATAAAATAATGTTTTTTTTTATTGAAAAATATAAAAATAATAAAAAATTATTTAAAAACATTATTGATTAATATATCCTTTTCATTTTGATAATCTATTTTCAAAAATAAAAGTTCACAAATATTTTTGATAATTATTTTCTTTAAAAATAATTTTTGAAACTCCTAAAATAATTTCTAATTCCTTGATTGGTAGCGATGGATGGAAATTCCATTCATGATGAGTACACTAAAACAAAGATTCCTTTCAATTTTTATGATAAAATAAAAACATGCATTGTTTTGAAAAAGACATGAAGATTACATTAACTTTTTTCAAAAAATAAAAATGGTTATTGAATCCCATAATAGAGAATTTTAAATTGTTAAAAACGTTTTAGTTTTTTTTTAAAAAAATGGTTTGGTAGAAAAAAAGATTTCCGACCTAAAAGAGAAATTAAGTTAGATTTTCATAAAATATTTTTATAAATTATTATAAGTACCAACATTTTTAGAAATGGTACTACTACTTAGAAATGATCATTAATAACCGGATTAAAAAAATTGAAATTGTTTATTAAAAAATGGTCAAATTATATTCTACAATGGGAATTCAAGTAAAAATCATGATTAGAAAGAGATTATGAAATAAAGACTTACAATGATCAGCACGTTGAAGTGATAATTGATAACTGAATAAATTATGTCTATAATATTAAAATACAACTAAAATATTTGGAAATAATAATTAAAATAATAAAATCATATTACACACATAATCTTATAATATAAATTATAATAAATAAGTAATATAACAAAATTAAAAGAAACTATGTTATGAAATTTTTTACCATTTTGTATTTTTCAATTAAAATACTATTGGATGAAATAATTAATTTTAAAACTCACAATACAATGAATTTTGAAGGATTCATGATATTACATGTAAATGGTGTAGTATTTACACTATATAAATGAAATTGGGGGCATAAAATTAAAATATGACCAAATGAAGGAAAAATGGGATGAAATCCCTTACCTTGACCTACCTATTTGTTGAATGAGTTTTAAAAATTAAATATATTATCCCTTTATAATATATTATCACCCATCAGTTAATAATATACCATTATTTTCATTGTTCCATGTGTTAATGGCCTTGCTTTCTTATGAATGTTTTTCAGGAATTATACAAATATTAAGAATAATATATAGTTTCATTATATAAAGAATAATAATTCAGAAATAATTTTCATATTTACATAGAAATTATAATTTTAATACCTATCATGATATATGGTTTTGAGAAATTAAGTATGCTACAACCATGGAGATGGTGGGACATATGTGCACATGAGTAATGTTTACTTTTACAATAATCAATATGGAAAAAATGTGAGTAATATATTTTCTTTAAAGAATTATAATAATATTATATTTACTAAATAATAACTTCAAATATACTTATATATTATATCACTGTGGAGTGGTGATGAAAGGAGAGACACATCGTTTAATGAAGGTGGTAGTCCACACGTTCATGAAGGCTGTTATTATTATTCACTGTAAGGAATAAAATGATATATTAAAATTTTAGAGTGATAAATATGTTTTGAAAAACATAATTATTTCATTTATATAAAATATATTTCTTAATAATATACTTACTATCTTCCAAAAAATGTGTTAGTGAAAAAAATGAATCACATCGTTTTACAAAGTTGAAGTCCCCGTACACACGAGAAATGTTACCATATAAACTAAAAAATGGGTGGTAAAAATGTCATATATAATATAATTACTCCATAGGCGTAGTTATATTGTAAATATCATATAGATAATTGATTTCCATCATTATACCTGACCCTGAGAGGAGGTAATGGAAACAAAAAATGGCATCATTTCGCGAGGCAGTTGTTTGCCATACAGAAGAATGAAGATCTAGTAACCCATTTGATGGATGTTGGGATAGTTATAGGTCATGAAATCGCTATTAATTA
Source organism: Viscum album (assembly GCA_963277665.1). Classification (NCBI taxonomy): domain Eukaryota; kingdom Viridiplantae; phylum Streptophyta; class Magnoliopsida; order Santalales; family Viscaceae; genus Viscum; species Viscum album. Next base: position 1,401,138,512 of record OY728152.1, read on the forward strand.
AATCTAATTATATTTAACAATAATATTTTATTACATAATCATGGTTTAATAATAATTTATGGAGGATGATGAATAAAAAAAGACACTCACTGAAGAACATGACCTCTTCTTTAGGTATCCCCATAAGGATAACCCCAAAATCCTTGAAAAGTTATATTTATGAACAAATTAAGGCTTTTATAATCATATTAGGTAACTTGGGATGTAATTATGGTAGGTATTGACTGAAAATTAATTATTTTAATGTGTGAATAAAATAGGATAGAGGGTGACCATTTATAATTTAGGCAAGTGTAGAACATGTAATTTTTGAAAAGAAAAGCATGTAACAACATTTTTCACATGCCGAAACGGTCAAAAATGGATTAATTAATAGACTTTGATATTATTGGATCTAAAAATGGACATAAAATATATTTTATAAAAATTTTTACATTCTTTTAACCCTTTTCTTTTTAGTTTACCCCATGAAAATCGAATTTTACCTTAACTGTAATAAGTAATCATTACCCTTTTTACTTTTATTTACGGTAAAAATTTAAGTAAAACTTTTTTGATAATATAAAATTTTATAATTAAGAATATGGAATAAAAGTTTTCAAATTCAATTCAATGAAAAGGATAAATTTAATTTAAAATTTATCCCGCACACACAATGAGAAAACGAGTATTCAAAGAGAAGTTGTTAAATAGTATAAAAATATTTTATATCAAAATTCAATATGATGATGACTAAAATTAAATAATTTGGACTTATGGATATATAATTTAACACTTTCTACATTATTTATAATTACAAATATAATTTATAATAATAAATTATTTTAAAAAAAGGATGATTTTAGTTATAATTTTGTATCTTTCACAATTCACCAAAAATTTAAAGATTGAAAAAAATAAAAAAAAATTATTTTAAGATTATTTTTATCGTTCAATTTAGAAAATTAACTTCATATTACAAAATAATTTTTATCAAAGTCATGAAAATTAATTTTAAATTAAAAGCCCAAAGTTCTTCTATAGAATCTTTAAAAAATATAGTTATTAAAAAACATTTAATTATCATTTATATGATTCTTATTTTTTTTCTAATAAATAGATAACCATAATATTCATAATTTATTTAGTACATTTCATACCTTCCAATTTCACTTCTAGGTTATAACGGTACACTATATTACATTTCATTATGTTTTCTGGTTCTGTGTTCCAGAATCCATTAAAGAGGCTAAATTTAAATAAATATATTTCATGGGTTATTTAAGACAAGTGTTACATATTTTTTACATCTCTAAATATAATTTTTTTATTTTATAATTTGTGGGTGTATCATTCACCTAAACTCAAATAATTTTTTTTCCTCTCAATTCAAACATGATCTCGGTAATCCAAGTTTATTACCATTGGAAATACAATTATTGAAAAACACACATCACAATAAGGGAAAAACATTAATTTAATAAGAGAAATAGTGACGTAAAAAGGACAGAGGGAAAGACACAAAATTATGATTATAGGTATGAGAAAATTGGTGGAAAGTAAATATATGTACATAGAATTAAATTGTAAACTATAATAGAGAGTGATAGTGGTTATTAATCATAAGAAAGTGAGTGATAGATAAAAATATTAGAAAAAAAAACCATAGATCTATGATGTTTTAACGTATTATTTGATTAATCAGATATAAAGTTAATAGTATAATTTTCGTTATGTTTTTCCAAAAATTTATAGAAATATTTTACTATCTTTGAATATAAGGAAATATACATTCTTGATATGTTCCTATTTTATATGAACAATTTTATCCATTGGTTGTGACTATATAAATTTCCAATTCAACGCTTACTCTAAGAAATTAATATACAAAAATAATTTTTTATGCCTGAATCACTAAAATTTACTTTTAATGGATTGTAATATCAATACTATAATGATAAATTATTCTATAAATATCTAGTTATTATTAAGACAAAATGGTTATCCCAAGTTATCCAATATGAATATATATTCATATAGTGAAGTAGTAAATAAATCTATAAAATGTCATACAAAATTTATCATATGATATTTCATAAATGGTTAATTTTATGACCCTTACAAAAGATTAATATCCAATACATTAGAAATAAGGTCAATTAATTTATAAAATGAACCTATCATTAATTCCCCAAATAATATGAATTATATCTTAGTCATCACATACCAAACATGTAAATATATTCATGACGTATTCTCTCAAAATATTGTAATAAACAGAATTACCATAAAAACTTATTGAAAACGTGCATGATTTATTATTCCTAAGTAAAAAATATATCGTGTAATATATTTTTTGTATCCAAAAATGATGTAATCTCTACCATATATTTAATAAACCCACATTGCCCAAAAGTCATAAATCAATCCAAAGGCTATTAGTATAATCTAATTTACATTATCCATATTGAGTATCTACTTACCCAAACATTATTATCTCAACATTAGAAACATATTAAGAGTTATCTTTACCTAAATCATGTGTTTTTAAAGAATTTCAACTCTCCATTGAATCATTTTTATTGGAAATTTGTAACGTTCATCCTATGGATTCAAATCCTTAATGAATAAGTACAATAATATATTCCTTTTATAGTTCATAAAAATTATAACCAGAATATCATTGAAAAAATTATCAAATTACATAAGTGTTAAATCCAAATACAATAACATTAATCATTTCACTTAATATATTATAATATAATAATCTTGACCATGATCCATTAATTTCTTTTGTGGTCTATTATTTTGACATATGAGACATTTATTTGCATAATGTCCCATCTTCTTACAGTTTACACATTTTATATTGGAAAATTTTCTCTTTCAATCATAAGAAATGCATCCTTTATCTCCAAAAATATTTAAAACTCCAATTAGATTTAAGAATGAACTAGGGTGTTTCATTCCACAATTATAACATGTGGAAAAAATATTACTTTCCCTTATTCAATTTATATATCTTTTCCCCTGTAGAAATGTTCTTATCTTAATTCCCTTCAAATCCAAAAAACATAGATAATTATTTGATTATCTTTTTAGGACAAGATACTATTTATTCATTTGGAGATATGTTTTGGGGGATGAGTTCCCTATAAAATATTTGCTTAATTACATCAAATAAATGCTCATTCTTAATCATTGGATTACATGCATTGATTGGATTATCATTCCTTCCCCTATGCTCCATTTCCAAATGATATCATAAACTAAATTAGATCATATAATTATGAAACATAATGTATAATAACAAAAAATAGTTATATACATAATATAAAATTAGATTATTATTCATTTTTATTATAATAATCAGAAACATTGATTCTTTAGTGATATCTATTTTTTAAATCATTCATACTGGGTTTTAAAAGAACACAAAAATTATTCTAATTATATACCTTGGTAATTTCAATACTAGCATGTATTAAGGCCCATTTTTGTGTACTAGGTGACGATCATATCGAGACACGTGCATTATTTTTTGATTTATTATGACTAGATACATCTGTTCTAGAATCACATCCACTTATGGTATCTATATAAAGATGTATTTATAGGAAAAACCACATAATATCCACCTTAACAAAACATTTTGATATTATTCAACACTTCTCCTCAAATTCTATCATAGGTTTATGATCCATAATTAATATTTTCTCAAATCAAGTTCCCATGGTATCTATGAGACTTAATATTACACCAAATATAATGATTAAAACTTAGGTAACCCCGAGATGGTTTCTCACTTTATTACATAGGCCTAAGTTACAAGGAATGTTATCCCAAATGATTGAATAGTTTAGTAGTCTTGGTAAAGTAGATATATACATGATTCCCATTTTATATTTTAAAATGAAAATTAAAACATATTTTTTGGAGAATAATATTATTACCTCCGGAATATCCTTGCATATCAATTATAGTGCACTACATGAATTCCTAGGAAAATAATGAAAACAAAGGTGAGGTCAAATTATCAATAATGGTTTTATACATTAGAAGCTATCATGAATAAATAAAAGTAACAAGCTTGTAAAAGTAAATAATAAAACACACATACCATTTAAATATAAATTATTATCATGATAATATAAGGCATAATCAATATAGAAAGTAAAATCACATAAAAATCATGTTATTTAATCTATAATTGAGAATGAAATTCATCCAAATATAATATCATTGTAGAAATGTCATGGATAATAATGACGTAATTATTAATAAAGTAAAATTTAAATTATTGGACTTTTTGTGTTAGGAAGATGACGCCTCAACCATCAAAAAATTTCACCAGATGGATTAAAACAAAAATTAAAAAACTACTTAATGTGTGCTTAATTATTTATATCATGATACATACTGATGTATTGAGGGCTTATCTAAACCTAGGATCCTCCCTTATCTTCATTTCCGAAGCATTCCCCATATGTCGTATAATTGATTCAATTCATGAAAAATGTTCCTTATCATTAAATAACATTATTTAGTAAAGAATACATATTTATAAATATTTTCCCATACAGGAAAATAACTTTAAATATATAAAAATATATATAGAATTTATACATGGTTTAGGAAATAAACAACTTCTGGATAAATAATATGGATATTCAGGTAAATTTAATGTCCAATGATTACATGCATGTGTATATTTTAGGAAAAGTTAATGACTATAAAAATAAATCAAGGAAGTGAATGTTAACACTATACATGGTAAAAATAATCATAAACCATTCAAAGGAAGAGTTTGTATGGTGTTAATACAACATATAACCAGTAGAGTATATGTAAAATAAGGGGATGTTGTCAGTGAATAATAGAAACACCAAACAATGATCTTAAGAATCATTATTTAGTAGAATATATGTTACATTTCATATATCATTTTTTAGAAATAAAAGTGCACAATTTTTTTTAATTTTTTTCTTTTAAAATAATATTTTAAATATATAAAGAATAATTTAAAAGATTTAGTGGTCATGATTGATGGAAATTCTATATATGATGAGTATGTTAAAATAAATATTCCTTCCACATTTTTGATAAAAGAAAAATGAGCATTTTTTTGAAACAAAATGATGATACATTTGAAAATAATTTTTTAAAACACAAAAATATCATTTTTAAAAAGTTAAAAAATTTCCAAAATAATTTTATTAAAAATGATTTTGGATGAAAATAGATTTATGAAATAAAATAGAAATGAAGTTATATTTTCTTAAAAATGATTTATCCATTATTTTAAGTACCAAATATTGTAAAAATGGTACCGATGCAAGAAAATGTTTTGAATAAATAGAGGATAATAAAATTAAAATTTTTATTAAACAATGATCAAATAATCTCCTTTAATGGGAATTCACATACAAATAATCATGATTTGAATGAGATTAGAAATAAAACCTTATAATTATTATGAAGTTGATTTGAGAGTTAATAAATGAATAAATTATGTGTGTAAAATTAAAATCCACCAAAAAATTGGAAGTAAAACATAAGATAATCAAAATTAATGACACATGTAATATTATAATATAATATAAAACTAAGTAGTAATATAATCGAAGGAAAATAAATGGAGTTTTGAAATTCATTAAAACCTGGTAATTTTAAAATCAAATACCCTTTGTTAAAATAATTAAAATTAAGACATAAAATAACATGAATTATGATGAATACATGATATTTCATGTAAACGAGGAATAATTTACACCATACAAAAAATTATTTTTCCATCATTACAATATGCCTCAATGAAGGGAAATTAAGATGAAATCCATTACCTCACGATTCTTTTTGGTTGAACGTGATTTAACCACCTATATAATAGTTTTAAAAAAATTATTAACTTATACCATAACCGTCTTAGTATTTATAATATCATATATTATAATTTTATAATATCTTATCACCCAATCATTAATACATTTTTTCACTATTTTTGGAGTTAATTATTTTGTTTTCCCATATGTGGTTTTCATGAAAAATCTGATTATTGGATATATTTTACTGATTTATAATATATAGAAACGTAATAATATAATAATTATCATATTTATACACTAACTAATTTTTCAATACCAAGCATGAAATATGTTTTTGGTATATGAGGTATGTTATGACCTGAGAGATAGTAGGTCATATGTACGCATGAATAACATTTACATTTTCTAATGATCATTATAGAAAGAAGAAGAGTAATATATTATCTTTATAAAATTATAATACTAGCACATATGGCGTATTATTTATCAAAATATACTTATAAATATCATCTATGCAGTGTGGTGATGAAAGGAGAGTCACATCGCTTCTTGATGGTGATAATCCACACATATAAGAACAATCGTATTATCTTTCAGTATAAAATATATCATATTATCTTATAATAATGAAAAATATATAATTAATATAATATTTTTTCATGTATGTAACACATATTTATTTAATTTATCTTTATTTCCATTCATTTAAAGAGTTAGTAAAAGAAAAAAAAATAAAAAACACTTCTCGTGGTGGTAGTCTATCGTACATATGAGTGAAGTTATCATACCCAATATGGAATGGAAATTAAAAAGGTATATATTATATAATGAAAATTGGTATAAATATTGTATATATTTAATATATATTAATTATATCCATCATCATACCCAACCATGAGAGGTGTTAATGAAAAAATGAATGACATTAGTTCAGGAGGCGGAAGTCCATTAAACACACAAATGATGATTTTGTAACCCATTTGATAGAATTATGGAGAAATGTAGGTCATGAAAATATCATAAAAATGTCGTAGTATATGTAATAAACAATTGTTATTATATCATCACAGTTTAATCATAATTTAAGAAGGTGGAAGATGAAATAAAAAAAGATGCTGATAGAAGAATGTTACCTCTTCTTTGGGTATCCTCCTAAGGTTAGCACCAAAAGAATTATTGGGTTGGATTACAACCCGAAAAATAATTTCTGGATAGAAGGAGGTAATTTGGAAGGTTATTTTTGTAGGTATTATCCTATAGAAAATGGTTTTAAGGTATAAAAAAGACAGGTTTTGGGATGGCCTCTCATAAATGAGGTGAGTGGCCACTTGTATTTTTAGAAAAGAAAAACGTGTATGAATGTTGTTCAATTCCAAAAGAGTCAAGAATTTAAAATTATTGTGAAATATAAATTATGTAGTCAAAATAGTTCCGTAAAATAGATTTTAGAAAACGTTTTATCAAATTTTAACAGTTATATCTTAGTTTAATCCTTGGTAAACAAATTTTTAACTTAACCAAAGTAAATAATTTTTACGGGTTATCCTATTAATTATGAAAAAAAATTAATCTGAACATATTATGTAATATTATTAATTAATACTGATAAAATTTAATATATTTTTACAAAATCAATTCGTATAAGTGAACAAATTTAATTTAAAATTAATCCCATAGACACGATGTGAAAACAAGTTTTGAAGAGAAAATGTTCAAATGTTTACAAAGTCTTTATATAAAAATTCAACATTAGAACATTAAAATTACCCAACTTGGTTTGTTATATGTATAATTGAACAAATTTTACATTAAAACTAATTAAAAAGATTATTTATATTTGAAAATAATTTAATGGAAAAGATAGTTTTCAATTAAAATTCAATATTTGTCACTATTCATCAAAAAATGTAACATTTCATAAAAAAATGGAAAAATTTACAATAAGATATTATTGATATTATTATTTCAAAAATGAATTTTATTTTATAAAATAATTTTATAAAAATTTAAAAATTATTTTTTAATTATTTGTTCCAAGTGTTACTAAAACATGTATTAGAGAAAAAACCATTTTTTTTGAAAACATTTCATTATCTTTTAAATGATTATTATGTTTTTTTATAATAAATAGATAAACATAAAATTTATAATTTAGTAAATAATATTCATATATTCCAACTTAATTTCATGGTTATAATAATACACTATATTATGTTTTATTTAGGCTTGTCGTTTTGTTTTCTAACAACTATCATGGAGATTAAATTTAAAGAAATATCTTTAATGGGTTGGATAAGATCGATACTTCTTGTCGAATATGCTAACAAATATATTGTTTTTATATTTATAATTTTTGTATTTTAAAATATATTCTGATTATATAACTATAATTGTGCTATAAATTTTATATATAAACATTAGAACAACTATGAAAGATTGTTATGGAAAATGAATCATATATCTACATATAGGTGGATGTCCGCCCCTACGCACGAGAGATACTTTCATTTTCCAATTGATATAGATAAGGTGTAAAATGTTTTTAAAAGAATAAAAATAAAATCTTCTTGTATTTTTTATACTATAATAATTATTTTAGCTTTCACTAAATAGATTTATAGGAAGTAGAAGAAGAAATAAATTTTGGAAGAGTTGGTAAAGACAATTACTTTTCTTTAAGATAACACCTTTGGTTTACTCCTTAAGCCTTATTAGGATAGTATTAGAATAACAATATAACCTCAATAAAGGATTTAAAAAACTTATTATGGTTTTTTAGTAATTATCCATGCTAGTGTGATAAATTTCTGTGAATAAGGGTGTAGAAGAGGTTCCCTTTTATATGTGAGGGGAGGAACAGACATGGAATTACATAAAGTATTTAAATAATATAAAGTAATATTCATATAAAACTGAAAGAGTGGAAATTAATTATTATGAAATAAATGATAAGTTATATGTATCTTTATATTATTATATTTAGACATGTTTAAGAAGTATTTTTACCCTTATCTCTTAGTTTAGACCCCCTAGTAAACCCAATTTAACCCTAACTGTGGTTACAAATTTTTAATACATTTAATATTAATTATGAAAATTTTAAGCATTAATTATTACATAATATTAGATTTTATGGTATGAAATATAAAACCCATTTTTCAAGATTTAATTTTATGAATTGGATGAAATTTATTTTAATATAACCTTGAAAAACGTAATAACAAACATTTTTAAGGAAATTTATTTAGGAATAAAAATGATTTAAAAGAACATTATATATAAATGTTATTCAAATGGATCTAATTGGATTGTGTTAATTAAAGGAGTAACTATCTTTCTATAAAAACAAACAGAAATAAAAAAAACTTTTACATACTTAATTAGGAAATAATAACTAAAACTTTTATTTATTTAAACATAAATATTATATTTGGTTTGGGTGTACAATTACATAGAAAAACACAGAAAAAAACAAACACACACACACCACACAAAAATATACCAAAGAGGTAGTTTATAGCACCCCAATGGATAAACCAACCAACCAGCCCCTTCATTACATTGAATATAATAGCCCGAAGGCCTAGTGGGCATGAGTCCCATTACATGGCCCAAATGACCTTAGGGAATATACCATATGAGATTATTTTCATCATACGTACATCATCACCATCCCATGTCATGATTTCATCATCATACACTTTATATAATGAGCCTTGTTCCTTTGGGCCTACATTCCATGTATCGGTCCCCCCTCAACATAGTTAAATTGTGTATTATCCAAAAAATTAAAAAAAAAATAAGGCCTTTAATCTTCGAAGTTATGAATATTCAATGTTACATTATCCCCCTTTATAAAATCAATGATTGAAATTTCCATAATATCACCTCATTAATAGATATGTGTATTTATTCATCATAAATTTTTTATATTCCCATATTTCCTCTTCCATCTTATGATTTTTATAAATTACCTTTAATAACAGATTCTTCCAATTATGAAACACTTTTTCTCTATTATCAAGAATGTTGATATACTCTTCATAGTAATACATATTAGGTTCCAAATTTAATTTTATCTGTGTTGAGAATATTCCATGTGTCTAAAATGTACATCTTCAATAATAATATATGGAACACATCATTAAATATAGATATTCTAGAATGAATTTTCAAGATGAAATCCACAACTCCAGAAATTTCCCAAATTCCAAAAAGTTTGATGTACATAGGACTTAGTTTACCCTTCCTTATAAAATTTATAACAAAATTCCATAAAGATAATTTTTAGAAAAAATGACCACCCACTTAAAATTTTAAATCTTTTATTTGGTTATCGACATAACATTCCGGCCTACTTTGATCTACCATAATACTATTTTGAATAGTTATCAATTTCACTATTGTATCCTATATGCGATCACGTCTACATGGTTCCTTTTACTAAATTTGTCCCAAGAAGTTGGATTATGACACAACTAACCATATAATTCCTTATACAGTTCCACTTGAATGTTTAAATTGATGATAATATTATATACAAATTACACAAATATTGAATAATGATCCCACTTACCATGAATGATAATCTGAAATAACCCCAATAAATTATCTAATATATACATAGTATTTTTAGGCTACCCATTAGCTTGGTGATGATAAGATGTTCTCAATAGTATCTCAATGTCAAGAGAGTTATGAAGAATCTTCGAGAAATTCTATGTAAACCATGGATCGTGATCAAATATAATCATTTGAGGTACACCATGAAGTCTCAAAACTGAATAAATATATAACCAAAAAAGGTGATCAAGTGGTAGATATTCACTTATAGGGAGGAACATTTAAAATTTGGTATGTAAATTAAGAATAATCCAATTGATATCATTATTTCTAGGAGTCCTTTGAAATTTCGTAATAAATTCCATAGTAATATCATTACATTAGCACCCAGGACTTGGTAGAGGTTTCACAAATCCTTTAGGATGTTGTCTCTGAGCCTTTACCTATTAAAATAACAAATAATTTTATACTTAGTTTATAATTTCCCATTTCCAATTATCACACATAAACAGTTCCTTAAAATCCTGATACATTTATCTACTACTAGGGCGAGTAGATAAATTTTAGCAATGTGCTGCATTTAATAATTATCTTTTCCACATAGGAAGAGAAGAAACACATAATCTATTTTAAAATGTAAAAAATTAAATCTTCTTAGACAATGTTTACTAACTATCTATCATTGAAAACATCAATTTTATTCTGAATATTCTTTTCATCAAACTGGAAATTTTTTATTTTCTAAAATAAGGATAGCGTGGAAATTGTTTTAAATAGATGTGATGTTTCACCTTTAATAATGATTCTTATATCCAATTTTTCTAAATATATGAATATTATAACCTTGAAAATCATTATTTTAGTCAAAAATCTGTGATATTTCTTAGCAAAAAAATTAACAACCTTATTTTCCTTCCAGGGTGGTAATTTAATCTGAAATTATAATACTCTAGTAGTTCCAAGAAACATGTTTTTACCATGTTGATATATTTATATGAAAATATGTATATAAATTTTTTTTACTGTATATATTTCACATATTTGGACATAATGTTAATTCCACCATATCTTCATTGAATGTATTAAAACTAACAACTACAGATCATAGGTTTGATAATTAAACTAATGAATATTTAACTACCTTGATACATATGAAAAAAATCTATAGTTTTGAATAAGGACACATCATTGTACCTTATTTTATGCATCATTAAATATTAAAAATTAATCCCTTCTAGATGCTATAGTTAATACAAATCTTTTGACCAACCACCTATTTTATCATAAATAAAATTCTTTTATATCTTCCAACTATATGAACATAACCCATTTATTTGTTAACTTAGTTAATAATGAAGATAATCAAGACAACATTTGAGAAAGATTCTGATTGTACCATGATAATCCATGAAAACTATGTACCTTAGTTATATTCATTGACATTGAACATTATATCACTACCTTTTCATTATAAGGATAAAATTATATTCCATCCTTAAAGAAAATAGGTCTATGAAAAGATACTTCCTAGAACTGGAATTGGTTTTTTCTAAATTTTCTATATATCATGTTTTCTCTAAGATTATTTAGAATGATTCACAAATGAAACTTATTATAATCATTCAAAACTTTGATATATTCCTTTAACTATTCTAGAATTGACTTTTATAAGTTCTAGACAAGCTCTGACAATAAGAGTGAGGTTAAAATCCCTAGTATTTTCTCAGTGCTAAAAAGAACTGATAAAGGGGTCATTTATCGGTGCCAAAAAGCTTTGATAAATGAGACCTTTATTAGCAATTTTGATAGTGCGGATAAAGGAACCATTTATCACTGATTTCATTTAGCAATGCTAATGGTACCATTTATTAGTGCCTATAAAAGAACCGCTATAGGGTTTTTTATAAGTGCATATAGAAGCACTAATAAGGTATGCCATTTTCAGCACTTTTAAAAGCACTCATTATGGGCCATACTATAGTGTGTTGTAACAACACAGTGTAGAACCACTTAAATGTGCTGTAACAACACACCAAAACACTAGAAACACCCTAGATTAAAAAAAACATGTCCCAATAAAAGAATTAAGTGAGATGAAATTTACAATACACATATAATAAAAAAACACTATATTAGAGACATTTCACATATTAGTTTATACAATTACATGAATACAAATTATTTTTACATTTAAAAATATCAATATTCCATTGTATCTTAATCCTAACCTGACACATGATATTTCTGAACAAACCACACGTATCAGAGAAAAAGAACACCCCTTTATAAAAAAAATCTTGTGTTTGTTATAATATAATGAAATAATTTAACAAAAAGGGATAATTTTACTAAAGTTGATGTCAATTTTAATTAAAAAGATGCACTTTGAGTCATACCAATCACATAGTGCATCTGATTGAGGTTAAGATGATTAAAAAAATATTAAATGACTTTTGGGTAATTTTCCTAATGTATCAAAATAATATGAATGTGGTTTCTTGGTTTTGAGTACATTAGTTGTCATTTTTACAAAAATGCCATTTTAAACTAGAAACACACACTTTTGACTCTATATGATCACATCATTTATTGATTTGATGTTAAATATATTCCTAAATGTCACAAATAAATTATGAATCATTTTCTTAAAATATAATAAAAATTTGAGCATGTTTGATATGTTTTTAGTGAGTGAAACCTTTTGAACTAAAATGTCGATTTTAAAATGATAAGAGACACTTTGAGTCTTACTGGAAACACCATGTGTCCGATTGAGGTTAATATAATTCCTACTCATGAAAGACGACTTATTGATCATTTTAATAATGTATAAAAACAATATGAATGTTTTTTCTCGGTTTTGAGTACGATTGTTGTCCATTTTACAAAAATTTACGATAATTTTAAATAAAAAGACGCACTTTTAGTCATACCTGTCACCCATGTGTTGGATTATGATGAGGATGATTACTACATGTAAAAAAGGAATTATTTATTTTTTTAATAATGTATCCACAAAATTGCAATATGTTTTATTATTTTTGAGTAAGTTACATTTATTTTTAACAAAATTGAAATTTTAGATTTCAAACAGGCACTTTGAATCATACCAATCACATTGTTTATTGGATTGAGGTGTGGCTAATTCATGCACATAAAAAATGACTTAAGGATCATTTTCCAAAATTATTTAAATGTTTCGAAATTGTTTTCTTTGTTTTGAGTAGTTCAGTTAATATTTTTACTAAAATTTATGTCAATTTTAATTAAAAACATGCTGTTGGGGTCAAATTGGACAGACCGGGTGTCATATTTAGGTATAGTTGATTCATGAATGTCTCAAATAAATTATGGATTGTTTTCATAATGTATAAAAACAAAATTAATGTTTTTTTGGTTTTCTGTTTCTTAGTTAGTTTTTTACAAAAATTGATTTGAATTTTATATAAAGACACACTTAGGGTCATACCAGTCACACTACATATTAGAATGAGGTGTGGATGATTCCCACATGTTACGAATCACTTTTTAATTGTTATCATAAATTATCAAAACAATATAAATTCATTTTTTATTTTTGAGTAATTCAAATTTATTTTTACTAAAATATCAATTTAAACATTAAACACACACTTCGAGTCGTACAAATCACATCATGAATCAGTGTTATGAGAGAATAATTCCAATACATCACAAAATATTTGTGAATTGATTCCCTAAATTATCAATAAAATCTGAGCACATTTTCTTTGTTTTCAATGAGTCACTTTTTTTAAAGTCAAATATTGATTTTAAACAAATAACAGACATTTTGAGTGAAATCAAGAAAAATATGTATCTGATTGAGGTTAAGTTGATTCTTAAACATCAAAAATTAATTATTCATGCTTTTTTATTAAAGTATCAAAATAATATGAATATGTTTGATCAGTTTTGAGTGTTCCAGTTATCTTTTCTACTAAAATTAAAGTGAATTTTAAATAGACAGAAGTACTTGGAGTCATACTCATTACATCATATGCCAGATTGAGGAGCATATGATTCCATTATGTCTCAAAGTATCAAAAAATCCAAAATGTCAATGTTACCGTGATTTCAAGTGTCTTTTTTTGTTTAACTACTATCACTACATGAGTATATTTAAACAAACCACATGAACTCGATAAATAATCCACATGTATAATAAAAACATTATTATAAGTAATACTAAAAAGAAATAAATTAATCTTAAATATGAAATAATAAATTAATTATATGGAAAATTATTTTACTGTGAAAATATTAAGATATCACATGTTATTGAGAAGTTTAGGGTACATGAAGGAATGTTGTAATGACAACACTGTATGGGTGAATGATTTTGAGGGAGAAGATTTCTGTGGATGTTTTAGAGTAGAAAGAATGGAAAGATGGATAGTTCACTCTAACTAGAACAAAATAATCATCGTATAAAAGGAAACCATTATTTTTTTGAGTAATTCAAAAAAGAAATAAATTAATAATAAATATGAAACAATAAATTAATTCTTTATATAATGATCATATTGTGAAAACATCATGATTAACTCTGTAATTGAGTAGATGTATCATCATTTCTTTTACTACAAAGGTAGTGGAGAGAACATAAAAGAAAGTGAAAAAATAAAACACTATAGGGGTGAAAAGCTTTTAGGGGAGAAGAAGTCTGTGGATGTTTCAGTGAAGAAAGACATGAAAGATTAAAAAACCACCCCAACTAAAAAAAATAATCCACCTATATATGAAAAAAATTATTATGTTATTAATACTAAAAGGAAATAAATTAAACATAAATATGAAAAAATATATTAATTATGTGGATATTGATTTTACTATTCAGACATCAAGATTACCTATATAATTGATTATAGGAAACATCATTTCTCTTCTTTTAAAGGATGTGAAGAAAAATCAAAGAAAGTGATAAATACAACACTGTAGGGGTGAAATGTTTTTGAGGAAAAAGAAATATATAGAATATATAGTGCAGAGAAGAATAAAAGATAGACAGACTGACCCAAATCAAACAAAATAAACCACCTGTATAAGAATAAAATTATTATGTTAGTAATACAAAAATGAATTAAATTAATAATAAATATGAAAAAATACATGAATTACATGGATAAGGATTTTACTATACAAGAATCACGGTTACCTCTATGATTGAACCGAGATAGCATTGTTACTCTTATTGGAAAGGCAACACATAGTTACATCAAACATATTTTTGAAATCAACATTCTGACATACAAAAAACTTTTTAACATGAAAACAATTATGATATGTTAATTCAAATAAATTTATCTCTTCTTCCTTCCAGATTTTATATGGTATACTAAAAATAGTGTCAATATTTTTCACCTTATTATATAGTTGATCACCCGTTACTGGAGATGATGTTGTCCCTTTTTCAATTATCTAATTGAATACTACCATCTGGGATTTTCATTTATATTATTCATGTAAAGAGTTATGATTTTCTAAAAATATAATCTTCAAGGAATGTTTCAACTAATATGAGTATGTGTGTTTTTCACAAATGAGACATGCCAATATTATTTTAATTATATATCCTGATAAATTTAAAAAAGAAGGGATGTCATTTATTATTCCATATAACATGGACTTCAATGTGAATTCTTTATATCTATGAGAATCATACATTATAACAACTATATCCCACATCAATTTCAGATCTTTGGCCAACATAGCCAAATAGTAATCAATATCATTACAGAGATACATTGGTCTAAATATAAGTAGAGAAGACATAATGTGTTTGTTTTTCTTGTATAACCATAGACGCTAGTTATATTTTACCAACATGAAAGACCATGTACTATGAGCACTAATCTGCAAACGAAAATGATTTATTCCATATTTAGATATTATAAGATGAAAGTTTCTCTGCTCATTTCCAAATGTCAAAAAATTTTAATCAGATTTCTTCCACTAAGGAGAATCTGTTGGAGATTATAAGTTCCCATATTTAATTCTTGTATCTTCATTCCATGTTAATTGTCTCACAATTTCTTGACATCCATGTAGTCTTCTACTCTTTGGAATTATTAGAAAATACCTTAAAAGTTTTGATGAAACTGATTCATTTTTTTGTATTGGTCTTCACCACACCTAGGGAATTTAATGAGTGATTCATGGTCCTTAGGAAAAAATAAAAAATCAGTTAGAAAATATCGTATTTTTTAGAGATCATTCCCATTGAATGTAACATTCTGTTACCATTATATGTTCAGTATGGTAAATCATTTTCGTCTGGTCGCATGTCATTCACTAGACCATGTAGTTATGTAAAGTTGGTGTCTCTCCATCAACTTCCTACATTCAAATTGGGTAACTTCAATATAGTTGATAGTGTTGGTTATTTAGTATAACTAGTATATAATGGTTTTATGTAATAGCTATTTAACTCCTCAAATTGATTTAGACAATCCTGAAGGTGATTTTTAAAATCAATTTTCTATTCGTCCATGTGATCTACATCATCATTTATAAAGGTATTCATATCAATTGATTTATAAACTACATTGTCATCCCTATCAGTTTCAATATTCATTTTACCCAATTTTAGTCCAAAATTAATAGATATGATCTATTTTGTGAAAAATAAAATATTCTTCTAACTCTTCTGGACTAATCTGTCATTTACATCAACAATTTAAACACGGACGAATGATTTTAGAAGGGTTGTCTACATGCTCTCTTTCAAACTTGATGAACTCTTTAACTCTATCTTTTTACTTGTTTATAAAGTTATTAAATAGAATAAAATATAAATTCATATCCATCCTATTGGGTCTATAAAAGATTAATTTTGTATAATATATAACAAATAAACATAATATATTTTTTATCAAAGGTGACTATTATAAAAAAATTTTATATGGGAAACTCAACATATTATAATTTCAAATAATTTCAGTATGTTTAAGAAAATGGGTAATTGGATTTATGAAATTAATTCATCCACTATGGTAGGTTTTATCCTATGAATCCATTCAATGGTGAATGTTATAGATAACTCTTCCTCATAACCTCATATCTGGGACATTTATCCTTTCATTTTGTTCTTTGAAACATCCTTCTTCTCCTGTGGTCAGACACATATGTTTCTTGAAATAGTCTGAGAAGAATTCATACATGGTATGACTAATCCAAAGAGTAATACAAGAAACATAAAAGAGATAGAAGGTTAGTTTCAAGTAATAATTTAAATAATTGATGATCAAGAGATAATGGTAATTAGGATGACATCTGTCTTTAAAATATATGGGGGATGAGTCTCAACAAAAAATTGGAATAACTTCTAATATATATAATTATATAAATTCCATTTTACTTTTTGTAATGAGTGATCCATCAGACAAAGGAATTATTATATTTTACATTAATAGAATTGAAAATATTTGAACACATCTCTAGACTCTGGGGATGTTATATAACCACAT
The DNA here is from genome assembly GCA_963277665.1 of Viscum album. Lineage (NCBI taxonomy): Eukaryota > Viridiplantae > Streptophyta > Magnoliopsida > Santalales > Viscaceae > Viscum > Viscum album. Next base: position 1,401,156,366 of record OY728152.1, read on the forward strand.
CGCCCCATCCAATGGATTCTAGGGAGGTTGTCACAACAGATCTACCCATATGAAGGATTATAGAGAGGCTATCTAATTAAAATTGACCCATCATGAAATTCTAGTGTAGTCCATAAAGAAGTTTTCATATGGAAATGATACAGATCAACAAGATATACCACAAACTAAGGAGAAAAAAACACCAATCCTTGAAACTTCTATCCCATACACATTAAGACACACACCCACACCCGCACACACAGATATATATATATATAATGTCCAATTTATAATACACATAATTAAAAAACTAATTCACATTTAAAAATTATTTTTAATTAAAATAAATATAATATCTTCTTAATCTGGGAATCAATAACTATAATTTCTAAATAAATAATTATAAAACCACTTGTATACTGTAAGTTCTGAAAACACAAATAAATTAATAATTATATATATATATATGACCCCAAGGTCCAGTTAGGTTGGTAATGGATATATGGGGTCTCGGTGAGGTCTTGGGTTTGAGTCTCACAGAGTTATAGCCTATTAGTGTATATTAGGATTTTCATTGAATTTCTCCACCACCTCGAACTGTTGTAATTATATATATATATATAATAATTTTAAATTGATAATTATATATGAAAGCCTTGCAATAGAATATCACAACATTCTAAAATAAATACAAACCTATACTAATTTTTGAAAATATAGAGCAATTAAAAATAAATAAATACGGTATCACCCTTACTATGTTTTATTTTAAAATAAAACAACAAAACTCTCAGCAAATTATTTTTTTAAGGAAAAACCCTTACACCAAATATTAAAACATAATTTATTTAAATAATTTCCCTTACATGAATTGCATAAAACTAGTTTCTGTTGTTTCTTCGAACTGTCAAGAGACCAATCATGGGTTTGATAAATAAATTTCCTCATTCATTTAATATTTTTACAGAAAAAACCTCCACTATTATTACAATTGAATAAATATTTATTTAATTTGATTTTCTTCCAACGAAAGGTGATTCTATAAAATTTAAAAATAGCGACCAAAGTAATTTTTTGGATAAACATTGGCACATATATTGGCATTGAAGAAATATGATTTAAAATAACAATTTTAAAAGACCAAAATTGGATATCATAATCTGTATTCAATATAATAAAGGATCAAACAAATTGGTTTGTTTATAATAAACAAGAAAAATATTATACAAGGACAAGAAGAAAAATAAATCAGGACATTATCAAATAAGATATAAATATTAATTTAAATTTACACATACAAAATCACATGGCATACCTCACTAGGTTTCAGAAAATCCACTTTGTAAACCCTGAATACAATTGAACACTGGATGTTCAGTGATGTTCATGCATAGGGATGTAGTTGAGTGGTGTGATTTGAGATTCGATTCACAGAGGAAGAGGGCTGATAGTGGGTGGATTTTGCAGAAAGCTTTTGATATCTCTACGGGTTCAAAAATTTTTAGGGTTTTTTAAATAGTTTGGGAACTTTTATCAGCGCTTAAAAATTATTGACGATAAAGAGTTCCTTTAGTAGTGATTAGGTAATAATCACTCATAAAAAGAATATTTATTAGTGCCCAAAAAGCACAGATAAGGACATACCTTTGTCAGTGATTATTACTTAAGTGCTGATAAAGGACTTATAATTAAAATTATAAATAAAAAATATTAAACAATAAAACTGTATATATATATACATAATAAAAATATGTAAATATAAACATCGACAAATATTATTTTTAAAATATATTTATTAATATATTATAATTTTATATTTCTAATTAAAGAAATATTTTTTAAAAAATAGTATTTATATGTAATTCTAAGTTCATGGATTAATATATGCAAAAAATGAGTGAAATTGAATAAATTAGAAATATTTACACTTTTACAACATTGAAAAAATGTATATGTTTTGTGTGTGTACATTAAATATAAAAATGCATTAATTAAGTACATGTGAAATCAATATAACAGACATTTGATCTATGTTAAATTGAAAAATCAAACAAAAAATTCAATTATATGTCCATTAGTCTATGAAATTAGTTAGTATTTTTAATTCACATTAATTGTTAATTATAATCCATTATTAACTATATATATGTCTTTATAATTTAATGTGCATAAATATTTTTTAATATATAAATCATATTTTTATATATAAATATACATATCTAAATATTTAATATAAAAAATTTCTTAACATTAATTATAATAATTATCTAATTAATAAAATTAATAAAATTAAATAATTTATAACCAATTTATTCATTTTAATCAATAATTATTTATTTCACAAAATTTGTATTATTTTTTTCACAATTATTTTTATTAATTTATTTAATCATTTCATTTTTTATTCAAACCATTTTCCACACTAAAAAACCACTGATAAATTCTATGTTTATCAATGCGAAAAAATGAACTTATAATGGGTATGATTTATTAGTGCTAAAAAATCACTGATTAATGGATAAATTTATCAGCACTTTCATTAGCATTGATAAAGATGCCATTTATCATCACATTTTTGTATTGCTAATAAATACTGACACTATTAAACTCACATTTTTTTCAGTGATTGATTTTAGAATATATCAAAATATAATCAATAAATAAAAGGATAAAATTATTAGGATAATCCCTAGATAATCTATTCATCAAATCCATAAAAAAATATACTTTAGTTATTTCAACAGTTTTTATTTTAAATTCTTAATTTCAAACAATTTTATGAAACAATATATTTATTATATCCTCCTTCTTTACTTGTAGTTGATAATAACAAAAATGAAGATCAATCATTGATAAAAATCAATCTTCTTGAATTTAATAAAGAATTCATCAATTCAGGGCATATGATACTTTTTTTACTAATGTAACCTATATTTACATAATTGATGCATGAACACATAGATCCAAGATCCTTATTAATTAAAAGAACATGGGCTCCCCATAGTGAAACACTAGGGTTTATAAATCCATTTTCATACAACTCATATACTTATTTCTTCATTTCAACTTATTCCACTATATTGATCCTCTATAGATTCTAAGATATATTTTTTCATTTGGGATGACATAGATTTGAATCTCAACTTCATGCTCAATTAGGAGCCCAAGTAGTTCTGTAGGAAACACATCAATGTATTTGTTTACGATAGGTTTATCCATTATTATAAGGATACAATTCCCATTCATTGGTTATGACTGATTTTCTTGTCCTAGAATTTCATTATTGAGAGACACTAGATGTGGCTATAGTAGCAATTCATATGAAGTATATTCCCCAATGATGACCACTTATTCCATATCTCCATTAAAAATCAAAATTCCCATCTCTCAGTAATATTTTTTTCATTATAATTTTAAATCCAATAACTATAAATGATTATATCAAATCCTACTACATGCCTAATAATATTTTTTATAAATTGGGAATGCAAACTTTTCATAAGGAAAACTGACCAAAATATCATAATTTCAATAATCTTCCCACTAGTTTTCTTTGATTGATAATTTCCTTCTTGGACAAAAGCCTAGGATCCAGTCACAGTCAGTCCAAAGAAAAAGATATATAAAGGAAGATCAAGCAGAGTTAAGATTTAATATGGGTTATTAGAAAGATGTATATGAATTAGACAACACATATCCACATTCACCATTATAACCCGTTCATCAGGAATCCTAAAGGGAAACACTATTTTCATCTCTATTTATGCCTTCCTTGATTGAACATTTGCTACATGATTGGATTCTCGATATGCATGTAGGACAACCAAATTGAGATTAGTGTAACTGTTTAAGTTTATAAAATATTATGTAATGATTTCCCAATGAACAATCCTTGTTACTGTTTTCAATGCTTTGAAAACTATTTCAAATTCATACTCAATCCATAATGAGTTACTATTGTATTAGACCAAAAACCATATTTTATGTACTATACCCCATAATTCCACTTCATAAGACATTACAATTATGGTCTAATGATAAAAGATCCATTTATGAAATTAAAGATATTTTCATAATACACCTACACAACCTGAGGGCCCAGGAATTCAAAAAGCCTCGCAATCATCATTGACTTTTAGCCATATGTTGACCTGGGGAATCCATCACATATACTTCAGCACCCTTGGATTCCATGGCAACCAATCACACATAGGATCATAAGAGTATTAATATCATTAAATATATTTTACATACCTCATTTTTATACCATTGAGGTAGTGTAATCTTCCCCGTGTAGTGAAATTCTACCCATGTATATCGAGGGATGTTATTTATTAAACAACATTTCATACCATGCAGTTCAGACTGCTGAAAAAATTGATACCACTACTGCAAACATTACATTACAGAACTGCTCACTATAGCCGACATTGGTGAACCTCAATAGGATATCAACCATCCTCATTTCAGAATCAAAAACTATGCAAAATAGATAATATGCATAGGCCCCTAGTTTTTTAGAAAAGTCAAATTCCAAAAAAGGTGATGCTCACTCTCCTATACCTTCAAACATAGATGATATGATTAAAAAATATATTTTATATCTATTTTAAGTGGATCATGTGTAGGAATCCTATTTTTTCATATCATCTAGGGAGAAAAAATGATTGTGGGGGGGGGGAATATTGGATGAATGGTTTCTTAAACCTCATCAACCATGATAGTGGTCTGTTGGAGCCCCTACATTCCATCTTGTAATGATCTACGATATTGAACTTTCTAGTCATGTTAGGCTTCCATATAAGAGTGTCAAGGTCCATAATGATATAATTTTGGATTTCCATACTAATATGATTAGGAATAATATTATCATAAGCGTGATGTTGAGAAACTAATTAAAAAAATGACCTGTGTAAAAACTCAAGGGGAACAATAACTGAGTTTTGTAATGGACTATTATACCAAGTAGTGGTCAAAAAATTGAGAGGGGAGATCCAACTTACTAGCCACTATATATCATGAATGATTCCATGAAATGATTTCTTGAGAACTTCCCAAAAAGAGGATGCAATATAGTAATTATATCCACTCATCAATCTACCTCTGAATTTTTTGGATAAAAAATCCCAAGAAACATCATTAGGGATTAAATTCTATGTGAAATTCCCAATTAGACCATCATTAATTTTTTAGGTATTGAGCTCCAAGTCCTCTCTACTAAATGGGTTTGAAGCATTACTTCAATGAAACAATGATCATCTTATTTTCATATATTGACCTAGTCTGTATGGAATTTTAGACCGTACAATGTTCTATAATCATACCCCTAGGCCACCGGTAAAGAGAGAATGAGTAAACAAATTTTTATGTTATCATAGAGTTAACAAGGCATACCCTTCCAACTATAGACACGGTCTTTCCTTTCTACCAATATATTTAATTGAAAATTCCAGATAATATACCCAATAGATACTTCCTATTCATCTTTCCCCAAAATAAGGGGACACCAAGGTGATTGAAAGGAAGAGATCACTTCTTTACTCTAGGACTTTTATTTACCCTATTTTTTTCCCAATAAATATTACATCACCAAAAATAGTAGGGGATTTTTTAAAGCTTATTGAATGTCCAACTATCACTTCATCATGATAAAATATTGATCTTATGGAATATATGTTTCTTCTTAATGATTTTTTAAATAGAAGGGTTTAATTCATAAAAAATAGATTCAAAGGAGAGAATTCATTCCCACTGGCTTTTATTTTCTTGAAAAATAAAATATTTTTTGAGTTTATTAATACATATTCTCAAGTAATCTTTATAAATGGAAAACACAATTCTTAATAGCGGATCAACTTATAATACACCCCTTTTTCATCATGTTTTTTATTTGATAAAGAGATCCAACATCAATGAATCATGTAATAAATAATTTTGTTGTTACATTTATGAAAAGTTATTTGTTATAACCTGAGAAAAATTTCATAATATAATATAATATCTCTCATATCTAACACCATTGATGTTGAATTTTTCATGATGGAAATCCATACATTGACCATGGGTGATTACAAATTTTCCATTAATTCTAAAAGGACTACTTCTAAACAATTGAATACACTATATTAGCTGATAACATTATGAATCAGAGTGTATAATTTCAAATTTGGGAAATACATAAAATAAATTAAATATTTATGCATAGATAATCTCAAAATCATAAGCTTAGTATATTTTGGAATATCATAATATCATACCAATTTTTTCAAATGTTGCATAATGGTAAGTAATGAGAATGTGAATCAGCTAACTCATATCCCTTGGGAGTGTCCATATTAGGCATGAAGTCTTTGGTGCAGTCATCATACAAAGACATTGATCATGTAAACACCAAATCTTCCCCTGTCAGAGCTGTTAACCCTAGGTACATTTATTCCTAATCCCTATTCACTTTCTAGTATCGGGTTATAAATGTATCTAATTGGATAATCATATAATCTATACATTAATAAAACTTTATGATATTATCATATACATATAATTAACCTCAGAGTTTTTAATGGGATTATGTTCTATAATCTATTTTTTTTCCAAAATCATATTCTCAATGTTTATATAATACATTCAATAAAAACAATTTTAGAACCCAAAATCTAGTAACTAAGAGTTTGTAGTTATTTTACTAAATTTTTAAAAGATACATAAGATCACATCCCAAAGAATAGAATAGTTTAATTTTATTGGGATAGTAGATACATACATGATTCTCACATTACATTTGAAAACATGAAATAAATCATAATATTCTTGAGATGAATATATCATTTATTTTATTACATCCTTGAAATCCTTCATAAGTCCACTATAGATAACCCGGGGAATCGAAAAAATAATAAAGGGTTAGTGAAGATTCTTAGTTTTGGAGGGAAAATAATAAAATCTATCATAGGATAAAAAAATCTTGAAAAAATAGGAGAGATAAACAATAATAAAATATTAAATATGAATAATATCATATAAAAGGGACTGAATATGTAACACCCGAGATTTTTATGAGAAATATTTTTTTATGTTATATAAGTCATCAAAGGAATATTTCACTACACACAAAACTAGCTTGGCTTTCTTTACACGCAACTGTGGCCTTCCTCGATAGCGTGCGTTGTACGCAATACCGAGTTTCACTAAACAACGATATACTGGTAAAATATTATTAAAACTAGCCGTTATGAATAGTAATACCCAATTTTTAAAATATTGTAAATTTTATCTTTCAAAATGGACTTCATTTTTGGATATGGAATATCAAAATTAGCCTAGGGTGAAATTCTGGTATTTTTATGAAAACTTTCAATTTTTGATGATTAGTGAAAACACTAGGTTACTATTTAAAGACCAACTTTTTATTTAAATAATTATTTATTTTATTTAAATTTATTTTAGGTCAAAATTGATACATAATATCATTATATGTTCATATTAATTCATTGGAGTCATTTTAAAACAATTTTAGATATATAAATATTTTATTGAACTTTTCACCCTCGTTTACCCACCTCCTAGGAGAATTTGAAAATTCACGTAAAACATAATTTTACCGCTTCTGTGAGTGGAATGTCAAAAATCCAAGAGAGACAGTTAATATCAAGGACTAAAATTTGGTTCAATGAGATGAAAATAATTTTTGGTGAATAGTAACTTTTTACTTTTTTTTACCATGGTTAATAGTAAATAGGGTAATTAAGGGTAAAAATGATATTATTATTACACTAACACATGTTCTTGTTCTATTGGATAAGTGTAATTCGACCAAAAAAACCTTTTGAATAAAATATGACCATATAGGCCCACTTGTATTAGATTAGGACATTTGTTACTAATTTATTTAAAGAAGGGTTAAAATAGTTAAAATCAATGTTTAATACCTAAATCATTTTTAATATAGGGTTATACATAAGATAAATTTGACTATAAATATTCATTATAAAGTCAAAAATATTTCAAAAATAATCGTAGTTTAATTATAATTTTTAGAGATTAAATAATTTAATTTATTTATGACACAATGATGATGCAGTAATTATCTTATTAATGAAATACTGACATAATTGATGTTATAAATACCCAAATAAATGTAATTTGAGACCTTTTATGAATTAAAATAATTTTATTGTTTAATATGACATGTTAGTATTTATTTAATTTTATTTTTTAGAACTAATCATTCTTTTTATGATTTTCACAAAAATCAATTACCAAATATTGTCAAAATTGACATAAAATAGTTTTTAAAACAAATATTATATTATTATTTGTCATTTTATTCTTACTAATCTAAGGATCGGCAAAATGACTTAGATAAGGTTATATATATTAATAAAAAAAACTTGGGGTTAGTTTGGCATGTTATAGTAAGTTTATTGACCTTATAGTGTAAGAAAACAAGAAGACATGATAAAAGTGAAATTATCAAACTTAAAGTTAAATCTAAATTATAAGGTTAAAATAGAAACCAAAACTTGTATAAATTCAATTGGATGAGATTATTTCGACCCATCCCCACCTTATCTTCTAAATAAATCAATTTTGAGCTATTGAAAACCGAATATGTCTTTATAATAAAATAATATTTTATGTTTTCCTAAGGTGCCCCTCCCCTCCCTTATAAAAGGGCACATCCTCCCTCTCTTCCTCACACCACTTTTAGCCTTCAAGATCATCCAAACCCTGCCAATTTCCCATCTCCACTCCCCTAGAAACATCCTAGAGGTCCTGGTCTTCTTCAAATACTATCTTTAGTTCCCTTAGAGGAGGTTAAGAAGAGGCGCTTCAAGGAAGATGTTATGTCCGTCACTGATTCTTTCAACTTTATTTATTCTTATACTTCTTTGTATTTAATTGTTTCATTATTAAGTAAAAACCTCAGTATCAATAAGATAATGTAATTTTAATATATGTATCAAACAACCCTATTTCACCATCTATCCATCCTACAGAAAACGAAATCACCGCATGTGCGTACGTACGGAATACCGTTTCCACGCCGTGGTGTAATATATTTTCCACCACAACCTTACTTTTATGGGTATAATGGTGTAAAGAATAATTATATATGATTATTTTAAAGTGATATTTATTCATAAATTGAATACAAACACTCCAATACAATTCCACGATCATGGGAATGATATCATCGCTCATGCGTACATACAGAATACCGTCTCCACGATGTGATGTGACTCTTTCTACCTGATATTCATTGCATAATGATTATATAAATAAATTGAAGGAATGAATATGATATATATTACACTAAAACCATTCTGTAATTGAGGTATCTATAACCTAAAAAGAAGAATAATAATTTATTCGACAAAACACGCATAAGAACAAGAAGTAATAATCACCCGAATAACAAGTAGCAATGAAATATTACTAATAAGAAGCTAATAATATGACCATATATGATATCATAAAAATAATTATGATTCTTTTATAAGTCAATGACATTATTTAAAACATTATATAGGAGGTTTGGACACTTAAAATGCAAATTAGACCAAAGGTAAGGGAAAATATCACAATCTCATTTTTATCCGAAATTGTTTATACTTCAGAATTTACTGGGGCATATTTATCATCCACATACAAGTTTCCAAAATATGTAATATTATTTATATCCTCCTACAATTTTTTAAATCTAATTTTACACTTGGGTGAGATTTTAGTAAAAGATATGAAAGGAATCTTTTGTCGTTTTTCATATGAGGTACTTTTGGACTTTTCCGGCCAAAGTACGAGAAGAATGTTTTTTTAACTTATACGACATGAATGGATTTTTAGAACATTATTTCCAAGAAGCTTCCTTTAAAAGTTTTCAAGTTTATTATTAATCAACTTATTTTATTTTAAAATTATATGACATGTTAAGAAAGGAAAATATTTTTGAAGTAGATAGGATATTTTCCTCAAGAATGGAGTTCATGTGTTTTATCAAAATTATTTTCGATCTAAGATAATATAGGGTTCTGTTTCTATCCCTGTTTTCACATTGTTTTGATTATGTTATGATGGAATTATTTTTATGATGTCGTTTTATGTTATATGGATTGTGTTATGATTTCATGATGATTAAGAATCACATTTTTATTACATGGGTTATGCTATGATGTGTGATTTTTGATTTTGTGGAACACATAAGAATGGTTTCATTATGAGATGGGTGGGACCTATATCTCTCTCCAATGCATTGGGTAAAGATTTATATCTCATGAGATAGACATGGCTGGAACGGCAGGTTAATCCGGTTCAGTGAAACAGGACTGAAACGAGGAATGAACTTGGTTCAAAAATGGAATTTGTCCGCTAAGATAGTATTGGAAATGAGTCTTGAAAACTAAGAAATGATTATATATGATTATTTTTGTATGACACAAAGTTTCATTTTTTATGTTATGATTATTTGGGATTGCATTTTACCACTATGATTTATCCCATGTTTTGATATTAGGATCTCTTTTTCAAGTTATGATTTCTTAAATGTTATGTTCTTATGAATATGATGTGATTGATATTTCTTTTGTTTACCCTTACTAAGAATTTGAGCTCACCATTTTGTATGTTTTCTTTCTCCAGGTCAGGAAGAAGGGTATTAAGTAGAATATGCCAGAAGGGACTCTAGATATGATGAAATAAATGGAAGACAACATAGATGATTTATGAACCAGTTGTTTATGTTTCCCAGTTTCTAAAGACACTATACCTATACGGTCCTTTCATGGTTTTGTTATATGTTGTAATAAATATGATTCAATTCTGATGTAATAACAATTTATGTAATGTATGGGTAGTTATAGTTGTTATCAGAGGCAAAGGAGGTAGGAATGAATCTGATCCTTGGGAACTCTCAAATTTGAGCATTGGAAAATGCATGGAACTCCACCGAAGGGCTTCATGAAGAAATGGATGCCACTAGGGATGGTGGTGTGTCCCGCCCAGGGTGTGTAGCCGCCCATGGAGTGCCCAGATAGGTATCAATTATAGTCCACTGGAAGTAATTTCAGACCACTATAGTTTGTATAAGAGGAATGGTATAGTCAACCTTTGGAAACTAGGATGTGAAAGCCTTAGTAAGAACCCTAAGGATAAGTCTAAGCATATAACATAATCTTAGTGTATCAGAAATGGCCATGAATAACCTAAGATATGACCTTAAGTGTAAAATTTTATTCTTCATTATGTGGTTCTCCTATTATAATTAGTGTTTCTCACATTATTCTTCTTGGTTTTAGTCAATGGCTGGAACCCGAAGGAACCATGTTAACGCGAAATGCTACGGGAAATGCAATGATTGAACCCATAAGCAACAAATGTTATGGGAGAAGGAATTAAAAATATTGTAGCCATGCTCACACAACTTTCTCAAGCTATGAATATTTCATTACTTCCAAATGAGCAATGTAAGGAGCAACATTCTGTTGAATCCTTCATAAGGCAGCGTCCACCTTCATTCAGCGGGTCTACAGATCCATTAGTTGCTGAACAATGGATCAGTACTACTGAAAATATATTTTCAGTTCTTCAATGTTCTGAACATGAAAAATTCATCTTTGTAGTGTATTTTTTGGAAGGTGATGCGGATCAATGGTGGAATCTTATCAAGTATACGAGGCAAAGAGATGAAATTGAGCCCATAGAATGGGACGAGTTGAAGAACTGAAGCAAAAGGATTATGAATCTATCAGTACCTATGATGAAAATTTTACAAGACCTTCAAGGTATGCTTGTAATATTATTATCCAACCTGAGAGTAAGATCGATGAATTCTTTAGTGGCTTAAAACCAAGTCTTCGAAGGGAGTTTACCATAAGGGACTTAAACAGCTACGAGGAAATCATTTGATGTGATCTCAAGGTAGATATGGAGATTTGAGTAACCCATCAGTCATATGGGTTTGATAAGAAAGGGAAAATGGATTTCAAAGGAAAATCTAAAGAGCACACTGAAAAAAGATGATTTTCCCTTATGCTCAAAGTGTGGAAAGAAACATGGAGGGAGTTGTCTTAAAGGGACAAGTAAATGTTTCAAATGTGAAAATGAAGGTCATAGGGCATTTGAATAACGTAATTATGGGAAGAAGATGTCTAGTGATGTGAACAAAGAAAAGGATACACAAAGTGCACCTCCTACACTTCAATGTTAGAAGTTCAAGGAAATGGTGCATTATGCCAATCAATGCCCTATTCCAAGGGCTATTGATGATGATCGACGTCAACAAACTCTTAACGCTAAAGACAAAGGAAAGTCACATGAAATTCATATCAATGATGTGGAGTATGATAACGAAGTGGTGAAAGGTACACTTACCATCCACTCTAAAGTAGAAAGTGTTTTATTTGATTCTGGATCCACCCACTCTTTTATTTCTAAATTATTTTCTAATGGTATCGTCGTATTACCACAACAATTAGATGTTGAGTTAGTTGTGACAACACCTAATGGCCCAACAGTAACATCAAAAGATTATAATTCTTCTTTGATTAAAGTATGTGGGAAAGTGCTTCCTGCTAATCTTGTGATCCTTCCTATAGGGGAAGTTTATTTGATTCTTGGAATGGATTGGCTTTATTTATATAGAGGTCATATCAATTTCCAAAGAAGGGAAGTCACATTTCATAATCCAGATCAATCTATGATCGTCTGTCGATGAAAGGATGAACATAACCTTCCAGTGGAAATTTATTCCATCTTATGGGTCTCGATTCCACTAAATGATGGTTATTTATCTCAAATGGTTGGAGAGGAACTCACGATTAAGAATACACCCATTGTACGGGAGTTTGATGATGTCTTTCTAGAGGAATTACTGGGTCTTCCACCAAATCATGATGTTGAGTTTTCAATAAAACTCGTAACTGGTGATTTAACTATTTCAAATACACCTTATAGAATGGCCCCAATTGAGTTGCAGGAATTGAAGAAGAAACTCCAAGAGAATCTTGATAAGGGATTCATACGCCCTAGTGTGTCACCTTGGGGATCACCTGTTCTGTTTGTTATGAAGAAAGATGGATCAATGAGACTCTGCATTGATTATTGAGAACTTAACAAGATCACTATCAAGAACAAATATCCTCTCCCGCACATTGATCACTTATTTGACCAACTACGTGGAGCTCAATACTTTTCCAAGATTGATCTTCATTTAGGGTATCATCAATTAAGGGTCAAAAGGGAGGATATACCAAAGACAACTTTCCGTACAAGGTATGGACACTATGAATATATAGTGATGCCATTTGGTCTTACTAATTCCCCTACTATCTTCATGGATCCAATGAATAGAGTCATTAGATAATATCTTAATCAGTTTGTGGTCTTCTTTATAGATGATATTCTTGTCTATTCAAATATAAAGGAATAACATAAATATCACATGAGAATTGTATTAAGGACCCTGAGAAAGGAGAAGCTTTATGAAAAATTTACCAATTGTGAATTTTGGTTTAAAAAAGTTTCATTTCTTGGTCACATAATCTCAAAAGAGGGGATATCTATTGATCTAGCAAAGACAGAGGTTATCAAAAGATGGGCGATACCAACAATAGTAACTTAGATCCGATGTTTTCTTGGTTTGGATGGATATTATCGATGTTTTGTGAAAGATTTTTCACAATTATCTAACCAACTCACCAGGTTGACTTGAAAAGGAGTTAAGATCGTGTGGATGAAGGAATGTGAAGAGAATTTCAAGGAGTTGAAAATAAGGTTATCCAGTGCACCTGTACTCACACATCCTTGTAGTAGAGAAAGGTTTGTGATCTACAGTTATGCATCCAAGAATGGGATGGGGTGTGTTCTTATGAAAAATGATATGGTGATAGATTATGCCTCACGATAGTTGAAAATCCATGAACAAAATTTCCCAACTCATGATTTGGAGTTAGCTTCGGTAATCTTTGAATTAATGATTTGGAGGCATTATCTTTATTGTGAAAGGTGTGATATTTATACTGATCATAAAATTTTAAAGTATATTTTCACAAAAAAGGAGCTGAATATACACCAAAGAAGATGGTAGGAGTTGATTAAGGATTATGACTACTCAATTCATTTCCACCCAAGGGAAGAAAAAAAAGGTGGAAGACGCATTAAGTTGACAAGACCATGCTAGCTTATCAACGATGAGGATCATAAAAAGTTAAATATTTATGAATTTACAAAGGATGGATCTTGGAATTATAATGGAAGGGGACAAAACTTATCTTTCTGAAATGAATGTTCAACCATCTATACATGTGATGATTAAAGAGGAACAAAAAGAAGATGTAGAGTTTCAAAAGAAGGTGAGAAATGTTCCTGAATTCAGCCATGATTGTGATGGTACAATAAGATTTAGGAATCTGGTTTGTGTTCCTCCCATCCCAGAATTGAAGAAGGAACTGCTGGATGAGGCTCATAGTTATTCATTCTCTATTCATCCTAGAAGCATGAAGATTTAGAGGGACCTGAAAGAGTACTTCTGGTGGGATGGTTTGAAAATAGATGTTCTGGAATGTGTCTCTCGATGCTTGGTTTGTCAGCAAGTTAAAGCTGAGAGACAGATGTCTAAGGGGATATTACAACCATTACTCATACCTGAATGGAAATGGAAAAACACCACTATAGACTTTGTCACCGGACTTCCAAAAACATAAAAAAGAAATAATTCTATCTTGGTCAAAGTTGATCATCTTAAAAAGTCGGCACACTTAATTACTATTAGAGAAGATTTCTCTCTAGATCAGCTTCCTAGGATATTTGTAAAGGAAGTGGTCAGATTGCATGGAGTAGCACTTTCCATTATATCTGATCGGGATCCGAGATTTAACTCGAAGTTTTGGAGAAGTCTTCAGCATACTCTAGATACAGAGTTGTGTTTCAGCGCTGCTTATCATCCTCAGACAGACGGTCAGTCTGATAGAACAATTCAAACTCTAGAAGATATGTTAAGATCTTCAGCTATGGATTTCAAAGGTGGTTGGGATCAACACCTACCTTTGGTGAAATTTTATTATAATAATAGCTTTCACTCCGGTATTCAGATGGATCCTTATGAAGCTCTCAATGAAAAGAAATGTCGAACTCCAACTTGATGGGATGAAATTGAGGAAAGAAAGCTATTAGGTCCTAATCTTGTTGATGAGATGGCAGAAAAGGTCAGATCTATTCAACAACATATAAGAGCAGCTCAGAGTTGACAAAAAAGTTATGACGATAACCAAAGAAAAGACCTAGAGTTTGAGGTGGGAGATAAAGTGTTCTTACAAATATCTCCTTGGAAGAGAGTAATGAGATTTGGAAAGAAGGGAAAGCTGGGCCCTAGGTATATCGGCCCTTTCGAAATACTGGATCGTGTTGGGAAGGTAGCTTACCGATTGACTCTTCCACCGAATATCTATCAAGTTCATGATGTGTTCCATGTATCACTCTTGAGAAAAAAACATACCTGATCCTTCACATGTACTCAACTTAGAAGTTGTACCGCTGGAGCAAGATCTTTCTTATGAAGAACAGCCGATATAGATTCTGGATCGTAGAAAAAAAGTCCTAAGAAACAAGACCACTCGCTTGGTGAAAGTTTTATGGAGGAACCACCAATTAGAAGAAGCTACATTGGAGCTTGAGTATGTAATGAGGGAGTGGTATCCTCATCTGTTTGTTACAAAGTGACGAATTTTGAGGGAGAAATTCATTTTAAGGGGGGTAGAATGTAACACCTGAGATTTTCATGAGAAATATTTTGTTTTTATGTTATATAAATCATAAAAGGAATCTTTCACTACACACAACACTAGCTTGGATTTCGTTATGTGCAACCACGACCTTCCTCGATAGCTTACGTTGTACGCAATACCGAGTTTTACTAAACAATGATATGCTATTAAAAAATTAATAAAAATAGCCGTTATGAATAGTAATACCCACTTTTTGAAAATTTTAAAATTTTATCTTTTAAAATGGACTTCATTTTTAGATTCATAATATCAAAATTAGCCTCGGGTGAAATTTTGGTATTTTTTTGAAAACTATCAATTTTTGATGAATAGTGAAAACACTAGGTTACTATTTAGAAACCGAATTTTTATTTAAATAATTATTTATTTTATTTAATTTTATTTTATGTCAAAATTGAAACATAATACCTATATAAGTTCAAAGTAATTCACTGGATTCATTTTATAATAATTTTAGATATATAAAAATTTTATCGAACTTTTCACCGTCTTTTACCCACCTCCTAGAAGAATTTTCAAATCCACATGAAACATAATTTACCGCTTGTGTGAGTGGAATTTCAAAAATCTGAGGGACACAGTTAATATCAAGGACTAAAATGTGGTTCAATAAGATGAAAATAATTTTTGGTGAATAGTAACATTTTACTTTTTTTACCACGGTTAAAAGTAAATAGGGTAATTAATGGTAAAAATAATATTATTCTTACCCTAACACATGTCTTAATTCTATTGGATAAGTGTAATTCGACCAGAAACAACCTTAGGAATAAAATATGACCATTTATGCCCACATGGATTAGATTTGGTCATTTATTATTAATTTATTTAAAGAAGGGTTAAAATGGTTAAAATCAATGTTTAATAAATAAATCATTTTTAATATAGGGTTATATAGAATATAAATTCGACTATAAATATTAATTATAAAGATAAAAAAATTTCCTATATAATGGTATTTTATTTATAATTTTTATACATTACATAATTTAATTTATTTATGACAGAATGATGATGCAGTAATTAACTTATTAATGAAATATTGACATAATTGATGTTATAAATACCAAAATAAATGTAATTTGAGACTTTTTATGAATTAAACTAATTTTATAGGTTAATATGACATGTTAGTATTTATGTGATTAACTTTTTTTGAACTAAACATTCTGTTATGATTTTCACAAAAATCAATTACCAAATAGTGTCAAAATTGACATAAAATAGTTTTTAAAACAAATATTATATTATTATTTGTTATTTTATTCCTAAAAATCTATGGTTCGGAAAAATGACTTAGATAAGGTTATATATAGTAATAACAAACAACTTGGGGTTCTTTTGGCTTGTTATAGTATGTTTATTAACCTTATAGTGTAAGAAAATAAGAAGACATAATAAAAGTTAAATTATCTAACTTAATGTTAAATCTAAATTATAAAGTTAAAATAGAAACCAAAACATGTCTAAATTCTATTGGATTATAGGATTTTTACCCATACCCACCTTAGCTTCGAAATAAATCAATTTGGAGCTATTAAAAACTGAATATGACTTTATAATAAAATAATATTTTAAGTTTTCCTAAGGTGCCCCTCTACTCCCTTATAAAAGGGCACCGCCTCCCTCTCTTCCTCACACAACTTTGAGCCTTCTTGCTCGGAAAAAACCTGACTATTTCTCTTCTACACTTCCCTAGAAACATCTTAGAGGTCATGGTCTTCTTCAAAGACCTTCTTTAGTTCCCTAAGAGGAGGTTGAGAAGAGGTGCTTCAAAGAAGAGGTAATGTCTGTTACCAATTCAATAAAATTTATTTCTTCTTGTACTTATTCTTCTTTAGTTGTTTCATTATGAAGTAATAACAACAGTATAACTCATATACTGATATGTTATTATAAGTATGAGACAACCCTCTTTCACCATCTATCCATCCTACGGAAAATGAAATCACCGAGTGTGCGTACGTACGGAATACAGTCTCCACGCTGTGGTGTAATCTATTTTCCACCACCACCTTACTTGGATGGGTATAATGGTGTAATGAATAATTATATATGATTAATGTAAAGTGATATTGATTCTGAAATTGTATACATGCACTCCAATACAATTCCATGATCTTGGGAACGATATCATCGCTCGTGCTTACGTACGGAATACCGTCACCACGATGTGATGCGACTCGTTCTAAATGATCTTCATTGCATATTGATTATATAAATGAATTGAATGAATGGATATGATATATATTACACTAATAAAATTATGTAAATGGGGTATCTATAACCTAAAAAGAAGAATAAGAATTTATTCGACAGAATATGCATAAGAACAAAAAGTAATAAACACCTGAATAACAAGTAGTAATGAAATATTACTAATATGAAGCTAAGAATATGACCATATATGATTTCATAAAAATACGTATGATTCTAGAATAAGTCAATGAAATTATTTAAATCATTATATAGGAGGTTCGTACACTTATGAAGAAATCAGACCTAACGTAACGGAAAATATCACAATCTCATTTTTATACGAGATTGTTTATACTTCAGAATTTACTAGGGCATATTTATCATCCACATATATGTTTCCTCAATATGTAATATTATTTATATCCTCCTACAGTTTTTTAAAAACAATTTTACCCTTGGGCGAGTTTTTAGTAAAATATATTAAAGGAATCTTTTGTCGTTTAATGTACAAGGTACTTTTTGACTTTTCCGACCAAAGTACGAAAAGAATGTTTTTTGAACTTATATGGAATGAATGGATTTTTATAACATTATTTCCGTGAATATTCCTTTACAAGTTTTCAAGATTATTTTTAATCAACTTCTTTTAGTTTAAAATTATATGACATGTTAAGAAAGGAAATTGTTTTTGAAGTAGAAAGGATATTTTACTCAAAAATGGAGTTTAAGTGTTTATCAAGACTATTTTCCATATAAGATAATATAGGGTTCTATTTATATCCCTATTTTTATATTTTTTTGATTATGTTATGATGGAATAACTTTTATGATGTCCATTTATTTTATATGGTTTGTGTTATGATGGCATGATGATTAAGATTCCCATTTTTATTACATGGGTTATGCTATGATGTCTGATTTATGATTTTGTGGCACACATAAGAATGGTTTAATTATGAGATGGGTGGGACCGATATCTCCCTCAAATGCATTGGGTAAAGATTTATATATCATGAGATAGACATGCCTGGAATGGAAGGTTAATTCGGTTCAGTGAAAAATGACTGAAACGAGGAGTGAACTCGGTCTAGAAATGGACTTTGTCCGCTAAGATAGTCATGGAAATTAGTCTTGACTAATAAGAAATGATTCTCTATGATTATGTGTGTATGCAAAAAAGTTTCATGTTTTATGTTATGATTATTTGGGATTAAATTCCACCACTATGATTTATCCCATGTTATGATATTATGATCTCTTTTGTAGGTTATGTTTTCCAAAATGTTATGTTCTTATGAATATGATGTGATCGATATTTCTTTTGTTTACCCTTACTCTGGATTTGAGCTCACCCTTTTGTATGTTTTATTTCCCTAGGTCATGAAGAAGGGTATTAAGTATAATATGCCAAAAGGGACTCTAGATATGATGAAATAAATGGATGAAAATGTAGATGATTTATGAACCAGTTGTTTATGTTTTCTCAGTTTCTAAAGACTCTATACCTATATGGTCCTTTCATGGTTTTGTTATATGTTGTAATAAGTATGCTTCAATTATGAAGTAATAACAATGTATGTAAAGTATGGTTTATTATAGGATACATGAATGGAAATACAACATAATTAATCACATGGATTAAAAAAACTAGTTTCATAATGATAGAATGTATAATAATGGAAATCATTTTATTTATCTACGAGGACTTGTCCAAATACATCACACATAAATAGGTAAATTTTACATGAAATACCCAAAAATTTAGACTATTGAGACATATCAATGATGAAAGGGGCTGTAATAGGCATGAACAATCACTTATATTTCTAATGCATTCATAATACGAAATAAATGAATCATAATTCAATATATAATCGACATAAACTTTTATATTGAAAAACTAGGGTACAAAATGTTAATATTTTCCCAAATTAAGAACTGTGATTCTAATCCATAAATATTAATTTAGTGGATGGTATAATTATAGTAAATACCCATATAAAATAAATAGAATCATCAATGGGTGTTGATATATATAAAAATACATTTGAAATATATATTGAACATTTTTTGAGGAATTTTTTATTTCATTTAATAATAAATTTTTAAAAAAATAAGCATTTCTATAAATTTATTAAAAATATTTTCTTTCATAAAATATGGAAATTTTTGAGGAATCATAGTGTGAAATAATGGTTTTGATATTAGGAATGTTTTTTCATATAGTACTAATTAAAACATTGATTCCTTTCACAACATCATAAAAAGTTATTCATTTTGAAAATGATAAGATGGTGCCTTCTATTTTTAAAAAAAAATTAAAAGATTTATCAAAATTTAATTAATCTATCATTATAAAATATTAAAAAAAATATTGAATTTTTTTAAATACAATATTCACATGGAAGGAAATATTCCCAACAAAAAAAAAATCTATTTTCTTTAAAAACATTCATTAAAACATTTGAAAAATCAAAGAGTGGAAAACTAATGGAAAGTTATTTAATTATTAAAAAAAATTATAGGAGTAGAAAGTAGAAATGTTTTAAGAAAATAATATCTTATAATACCTCTAATAAAAACATAAATATAAATATTCCCAAATAAGGATGATTTTGTGATATAAAACCTCACTTCAAGTTAGACTTGTCTCATAAGTGATTTTAACATCCTATATAATTTATTTAGATATATTAAAATTCTTTATAAAAACCATATACGTTATTTTGATATCATATATGATCCACTTATAATATTTCAATGTGATTTTATGAATGACTATTAAAATCATCATTTGTGAGTGTTAACTATGTGGATTTTCATATATGTTTTAGTTTGGTAGTTTCAATCCATGAACATTTCTCATGGTTCCATTATCTCAATAACCTTAATCATTTTATATGTATCATATTAAATCATTATGTACACTTTTATTTGCATTTGTATATGGTGGTGGTAAAAATTTGATTACATCACATTTTGGAGATGGTAGTTCATATGTGCACACATGTGATGTTTCTATGTTTCTATAGATAAAATAAAATAAAGTAAGATAATAATTAGTATTACTAGAATAATTATTATATCATATAAATATTCATTAAATCTATACTTATTACTTTCCATGTAACATTAAAACGAAAAACCAATCACGATGCCTCATGGAGGTGTTACTCCACCCATACACATGAGCAACATTATCATTTTCCAATAGATAAGAATATAAGAGGGTTGATAAGATATTATATTTAACATATAATAAATATTTCATAAAAATCTTATTAAAAAAGTAAATTCAATATAAAAAAATTCATTTAATATGGTGGTGGAAAATGAATCATGTCAATACATGGAGGCAGTAGTCCACAGGAACTGACGAGCAATACATTCCTTTAACATTTGATGGATTGGAGGGGGAAAATATTTTCAAAATAATAATAATAATAAAGTATCATTATATTTATGTTTTATACAATATATTTATAGGAATTGGATGAAGAAATAATTTTTTATTATTCTGTACGGATGATTACCTCTTCTTTGAGACACCTCCAATGTAAAAAACATTAATAATTATTAGGAAGGAATTATAAGAATAAAATAAGTTTAATAAAAAGATTTAATAATATAAAATGTTATTTGAATAGGGATTTTATGATATAGAGTGGTAAAGTTTTGTGAATAATGCAGGAGAAGTGGTTCCCTTTTATAAGTGAGGGGAGGGAGGGACAGATATGGAATGACTTAAAACATCTAAATAATATAAAGTCATTTTCTTATGAAAGTGGCGTAAAATGGATTGAAATTCTATTTTAATATTATAAGAGGCCTAAATATATTCAAAAATAAGATTTATACAAGTTTATGTGGATTTTTACCCTTATCTTTTTTTTATCCTCTGATGAACATATTTTAACCCTATTCGTAGTAACAAAATACACCACATTACTATTTTTCTCAATAAAATTTAATTTTGAACTTATAATAAATTATAAATAATTCTAATTAAAAATATTTAATCCATTTTATATGATTAAATTTTTTTAATTAATTTTAAATAATTTAAATATAAGCCTAAAAAATTGCAGTGAAAACCATTTTGCTAAAGGAGAGATTATTTTATAAAGGTAAATTGGATAGTGGTTCCGTGCAACTTAAAAGATATTATTATGGGAAAGTAACTATTAATAGTTTTAATTATAAACACTATAATAAATAAAATTGAGTTCAAGATACTAATATTCTCTAAGATTTTGTTTCTCCAGCTACTGTCAACAAAGGTGGTGTTCCGTAGACTTCTTTTTCACATGTTGTTGTCTCCAAAAAAGTTGTGGTATAACTTTGATAAATTGGGGTTGTGAAATATCCATATAGAATGGGAAACACTTAGCATAACTCTTATCCCATATAAGATAAGGCATCACCATTAGAACCTAATACCTCGATACTTCCCTCTTCTATTTCCAAGGCTATTCATGCCTTGGATGAAGGAGATGCTAAAATGGATGAAACTCATTCTGAAATAATGGCAGTGACAATGGAAACTCACAAGACTGGTGCTATGAAATCCAATTTCTTCACCACGATTGATTCAAGAAATTCTTCTTATTTTTATTTTATCTACATTATGATTCGTGAAAGGAATGCTTGTTTTATGTTGAGAAAACCTATTTCTATTGGTCCTTCTTCTTTTTTGGTTGAACATGATGACATTGAACAGATTGGGATGTCCTCTAATGAGGATTGTCGGGAAAATATATATCAAATAAATTTATGGAAAGGAACACGATGTCATTCATTTTGGCTCAGGGGCTGGACTAATTTATGACTAACATGGTGATCATGGAACCGATTATGGACCTCAAGCATAGTTAATAATGTTATTCATGGTAGATTCTGAAACCGTGGAGAAGAGGAAGGAATCCAAGAGGATGTGGTGGTCACCGTGGATGGGGTGGAATGGACAATGGATGCTTACTCTTTTGTTTTCATTGGTAATTTTTTCACTTGTACCATAATCATTATTATCTTCTTGGATGTATTCATTTACGTTTAATAATAATTTTATGGATTATAGATTCACCACTATGGTCCTCACTGTTCAAAAAAATCATTTATTAAAATGGAAATAATCAAACATTGTTAAATTAAAGAAATATTATTTGTCTTATAAATAAAATAATGTCATAAAAATCCTTTTATATAATTTATTGAGAAGTAAGAACTAAAAATAATTTTAATTTGAACAGAAACATTTCTTTGATTTACAACATGTTAAACATATAATTCAATGTTCTACATGATACTTTTATTTTTATTTAAATAATTCTGAAAAATATTTTTTTTCTATGTAATGGTTTTAAAGTATGTATTTTTTTTTATAAACATATATTTTCATACAAATGAATGTTTTTTAAAAATCAGTATTTTCACTCTCCACACAAAAATAAACTATATGTGAAAAATATCAGAAATTTACAAAATATAATTTTGACATTATGGATTCAAAAGTTATATTCACTTTATAAAATTAAATTTATAAACTCTATGATTTATTTATTCAAATTATCAAAAAATATGTACATTATATGATAATATCCTTAAAAATAAAAAATTTAATACAATAATAAAAATATGGGTGGTGAAAATCCTCTACTATAATGTGGCCATTCTCTGCTTTATGGTATAAAATCTAAACTTATTCTATGTTGGGAAATACAGTGGGATGATCTTCCATTTATTTCTCAACTCCCTTATTTTCTTTGTAATATTTATTGAATCATTACAACAATGATTTAAGATGAATCAGAAAAAATCTTTTAAATTCATTTATTCAATGTTTTTGAATTGTAGTTATGAAATATAATTGTTTCCTAAAGTATACAAAACTGATTGATATTTCCTTTCAATTATTTGGGATATAACTTCCCCAATTTATTGGTTAGAAGAATCACAATGAAGCTTAAAGGGATTCTCCTAGTTTGGTGGATACATCCCTGATGTTGTGAATACTCTATTATTCAACTCATCAAATTATTCCCTACCCTAATCCTTAAAAATAAAATTGGTTTATTTCAAAAAAAATTCGGAAAAGGGGCATATTAATCTTAATTAAGCTATTGATGAACATCCCATACAATATTGTATAACCTATAAAATATATTACATGTTTAACACAGTTTGGGTAAAGAAATAAATTAATCAATTAAAAATTTAGAATTGTCAATTTTAAATTCTTTTTAAAATTATATTACAAATATCTATTGCTATTAAAACAATGAAATGACACTTCTCAATATTTCAAATAATATTCCTTTAAATATATGTTTTGTAAAAAAACTAAATATTTCAAGTAATGATAAAATGAATTTCCAAAAAATGTGATGTCATATAAAATGATAAAAAAATCCCTCAACTTTATCAAAAAATATAATTGCATGTACCTTGGAAATTTACCTGGGGAATTACACAATCCTAATAACCATATCCCTTAAGAAACAATGCCAATGGGATATATAAAAGTTTTCTTCTCTTGATTTTTTATGGAAATGGATACCTGGAACTAAATTAAATAACCTTATAATAAATAATAATGAAATATATATTCAAATATCTAAAAAAATTATTTGAATGATTATGATGGTGGATTTATCTTTCCATGTTACCAAATTTTCCAAACCATATTCTATTAAAATAATTAATCTATTCTATATTATATTTAGTCTTATCTCATTTTTCTCATTTGTTATAATGATTAGTCATGTTTTTATGGATAATGTTAATAGGGAGAACCATTATGAGTAAAAAATGGTTTATATTATGTATAACTATGAAATGTTATCTACCTCCTTCATAACAATATCTATAATGGATGGATTCAGCCTCCCCTGGGTCTACTAAAATGCTGTGAATTTTACACCAATAGAATCATTTACATGAAACTTTTTGGGGTAGTTCATGGAATTTATCCTAAATTCCCACCCATTTCTTACATATTTTATTTAAATAAATAAATAAAATTGTGTTCTTTATTTAGGAAAAAACTATTAGAAAATAACATTATAATTTTCTCTCTATTCACGTGTTATTCATATTTCAAATCCTTGGCTAGTGTATTAAATTCAAGATTTTGGGTTTATTTAAGAGATAAAATTAGTTTTGGGTTTCTCACCTCCGAATCATGGATATCCTAAACACAAGATATCAAATATACTTCTTATCCATGGAGAAAAAAATCTATATCATTGAAAAATTAGTATTTACCTCTTCCTTTAATATGATAAAAAACATTTCCAAATTATAAATAGTTTAATTATCCTTTGGATTTTGAATCATAAGTAGTTTCCCTAGAGATATAACTTTATATAACATACCAAGATCATCACGGGGTTTAGTAGGAATAATTTATGATTGTTTGAAAAGTTAATGATCCATTTATGGGGGCCTCATGTAGTAAAACTTTTTGAAGTGTATGGTGTTATACCAAATTTCATGGTATTTGTTCCTTGATGTACAACGATGATTATGACGACTATATTTAAATATATGGGTTTTTTTCTAAAATAACTTGTGTGTGGTATGGTTCACAATCTTCCGCCCAAGTTCAAAACATAAAATTCTATTCGATTAATAATTTTTTAACTTTAACTAACAAATAATCCATGATTCATGTGGGAAAATATATTAAAATATAATTAAATTGTACCACCGTGATTATTGGATTTAATTATCCTATCTGAAAACACATATAATATATTTTAACTATAAAACTAATTGGATATCCTAAATATTACTAGTCATCAAATAAATTTAAAGAACCAATTGTTAATGGAATAAAAAATATCCATGAACATTGAAATTTTATCTAAAGTAATGGTGCAATCAAAACTGATACAATTATTCCCAAGTTGACACATTTATTCCCATCGGGCCTTGAATTATTGGTGAAAATATCTTTGAGAAACTTAAAATGAAAAATAAATTTTTGAGGGATTATAGAAGGGGAATATAGACATCCAATCTATAATATGCCATGAAGTGGAATGAATTTATTCTCTCTTTGTTTCATCTGTAAGGGTGTTTATTTATTCTTTATCCCTAGCCAAGAATTATATTCCAGTTATTTATTTCCATAATATATAATTTCTTTCATGAATCCTTCCATTATTTATTAATTTTTTACCTCATGTTATAGTTTCAATGTTTTTGGTAAAGGTGTGTATAATGGTGAATTATATTTTCCCCTTCTATTGTATCTATTAGCTCATCTAAAGTAGTATTTGGGACTAATTTTGATAACAGTTTACCTTGTAATTTGGAAATAATTTCTAATATTCGATTGAGTTAGTTTTTCAATTCTTTTGATTAATTCTTCAAATCATCTATTTTAGGTTCTGGTTGAGTATGTACATGTGGTTGTGCACTAGTGTAGGGTAGTTCAAACAATTTCATTTATTAACATGTTGTTGGTAGATTATAATATTTATTTTAAGTATTTTGGAATGGTGGTGTTTTCATGAATTTATATTGATAAAGTGGTTCTTGTTGGTATTGGATTTATAATGGTGGCACGACTGGGGTTTTTATTTATTAATCCATATTATAATTGAGATTTATTGATCCATCCTTAAGGAGGATTCTAGAATTTTATTTTGCAAGAATGGGGCTGCACGACCTTTAGCATTCAATACATGAAAATAATGGTTAGTAAAATGGTGTGGGGATGAATATGTTAACCCTCCTAGAGTTTATAATATATTTATTTTAATATTGATTTAACCACGTTGATAGCTTGAGATACACCCAGTCCAAAGTCTAAAGGAACCACAATACAGAACACATTTTTGACTCGGTTGCAAATAAGTAGGTATAAAATTGAAGAACAATATTTTTAAAATGATATGTTACACATGATTATAATGAAAATTTCTTGGCTATAAATTTTTGAGAAATAAAAATACAAATCATTTGAAAGTAAAAGAAGGGTTTTTATGAAGACCTGGTTTTATGCATGCGATGTGTTTTTATTTTTATAAATTTAATTAATCACTATTGGTGAATAATTTTAATGAAATTTAAATTCTATATATTCAATTAAATGTTTAAAAATTTATCTAATATTCTTACTATTCATGAGATAATAATAAATCAAGTATTTTTCATAAGAACAATATTTGACCAAAAGAAGTGTTTGACACGTTTAGCATAATTTTTTTTAAAATCAGTTTCTTAAACTTATAGGTATTGAATATGATAAAATTGAACAAATATTTTTAATAAGGAGGTTCAGATTTTGTATATAGGTTCCTTATATTCTTATGAATTAGAAATAATAACTGTAGTAAAATTTATCAGCTCAGTAAAGGGTTAATGAGGTTAATCAATGTTTTAAATTAGTGATAATGCCATATATTTTCATCACAATTCATTTTTGATGAATTTAATTCCACAATTACTACATTTGGCTCAAAATTTAAGAATTTAAAGGATACCTATACATGAAAATGACCTATAGAATATTTTAATAAATGAAATATAAGAAATATCACTATATTAATTTAAAATATCTATTATGTGTTAAAATAGAGAACAATAATGTTATGAAAAAACATGATAGTTAATTTTGAGTTAAATGAAATTTTTTTCATGATGTAAATTTATTTATAATTTTTAGTAATAACATTATTTTCATAAATGTTTATCCAACATCGACGATGTGTTTCATCAATTAATAGAAACAGAAAATAAATGAGTTGATAAATATTAAAAAGTAATATAATTAATGTCAGTTATAGTATTAAATGAATTTCATAGATTCATATGAAATAATATTATTGTTTTAAATTATTATATTTATTTAAAACTTTATCTTTTTGTCCTTTAATCCAAATTTAATGAATATTTTAAAAATGAACATCAATGATAATATTTTATTTAATTATTTAAAAATAATTAAAATATTAAAATAGGACACATGGATAATATATAATATAAAATTTAATCCCTTTTTCATTTATGACTAAATATTTACCTTATATGTTATATTATAACCCTTTATGATGGAACAACATGTTACTGCAGTTAATGCTAAAATAAGACAACTAAGGGGTTAAACAAAAAGATATGGTTTAAAACACAACATAAACCAATCCAAATAAGATTGTTTGAAGTATATAAAAACCATAATATATTATATTCAAATAAATTTTATTTTTGACTCAATTTTACAAGATATTTTGTTTTTTATATTTTAATATATTAGGAAATTACATGTGTTCCCCTCCCCTCAATTATAAAAGAGATCTTCTTCTTTCACTACATCAAATCAAATTGAACCATATATATCTTCTATTCCATGTAAAAATCCATTATAAACAACATTACACATAACATATAGGTTCTGGTCTTCCAAAAATACTATACCAAGGATCATAATGTGGCGAACTGAAGGAGTTCTTTAAAGAAGTAGAAATCTCTTTAACTGATCACTTTTTTATAACTTCTTATTTACCTACAATAATATATATTGTATTTAAAATTAAATAATAAATCAATTATATAAATATAGTTAAATTTTATTACAATGGTTAAATAACCATTATACAACTTTTATCAAACAATTAGAAGTGAATGTATTGGCCGTGTGTACGTACGTCTTACCGTCCCCACGTAGTAATGCAATTCATTTTCCACCACCATATTTTATGGATGGTTATTATGATGAGTTTAGTGTATATATATTATAATTATAAAATAATTATTCCTATGTAATTATAATATAAATCCTAACTTCTTACCTTTTAATATGTTAGAAAAAGACAACGCTGGTAGTGTATTTGTGAGGATTACCACATCCATGAAGCAATGTGATTTTTTTTCATGTTACATTATACTAGATGGTAATAAGGATATATTTCTATAATATATTAAATATATAAGGTATAATAATTATTTTTAAATGGGAATTATTACTTACCTTTATTTCACACAATCAGTCAAAAAGTCCAAATAATGTTCATGCATATGTACGACCAACCATCTCCATGAAGGGTGTAATTATTTTTTGTATCTCAAGATTTTATGGAATACTATAAATACATATATAATGAATATATATGATATTTACATCCTTGTTAACATTATGTAAATTATTTGAACATGATAAAATTAAAAGATCTAAATCTACCAATCCATAACATACATGAAAAAATGTTGTTATTACCAGAAACAATGTCATTAAAAAATAATTGTTAACAAATGGGTGATAAAAGATTATAATAAAATAATATGTGGTTTGATATATATGAGTTTTTTTCTTAAATATATTTATGACAAATTTATATTTTTTATAAATTTAGCTCAAACACATAAGAAGGAATTCGAACATGTGGTATTAGATTATTTAACGATCCCATCATTAATCAATGTTTTTTTATAATTATGTATCCCTTGGGGGAATAATTTTATATTTATAAATTAAACCCAATATATATTCTTAACCTTTTTTTATTCTTAAAATTTTCAATTAATAGTTATATTTTCATCATTTTGGTACATAAAATGACTGAGAAAATGTTTTTATGAAAAGTTGACTTTATTTCTCTCTTTGGACAAAATTCCTTTTTATTATATAACCATATTTTCTAAAATTATATTCCATATTATTTTAATTAATATAAAAATGGTTTGTTAAATATTTTTTTACCCATGTTTTAATTTTGAAATTATTTTTGAATGAAATCTAATGGTTAATTCATAAACGAGGCAGTGTTTGACTTTTTTAAACAACATGAAATGACTGTTTTTTATCTTATATGGGATGGATATAATTACCCAAAATCATGATAAATGATTACATTGAACAAAACATAATTGTTTTAAATTTATAGTTTCTATGTTATCTTTTTTCATTATTATTTTTGAATTATTTTAGTCATTGTATATGTGGATTCAAAGTGAAAGTTGTATTTTCCACAATAAAACTTTTAGTGTTTTTTTTAATGTGTATTCATCTATATCAATTTTTAGTGGATATTATTATTTACTAAGGATGTATTTTTTTTGATACCACTCTCTATATTAATTTGGGTGGTTTATTATTTTATTTATTGATTAAAGAATGTATTAAAATTTCATATGCTAGTTTTCCAATAAGAATGTTTACATTGATTATGTTTCCTTCTTTCATATGAGAAATAAATTAGAATTAGTACATAATGGGAAGATACCATTATAGTCCCATGATGCATTAGCTGTTATCGTTAGAAAAACTATTTTGGGTATTTGGAAATGGAATTTTCTAGTTAGGTATGATTTCTTAGCTGGAGGCCTTTTCTGTATGTTTTTTATGTCCAACATTATGCATTCCTTAATTTTTAGATTAGTTATTGATGTTAATGTAAATATTTTATTAGTTACGTTATCTATGAATAAGTTTCTTGCTCATGAGATTATTTATTTATATTTATTTGAATATCATTTACCCTTGTTATATTATTTATCTGTCTCATTTTATTGATTAAATGACTTGTGTTTTTTGATTTTTACCTTTCCATATTTATTATAAC
The DNA here is from genome assembly GCA_963277665.1 of Viscum album. Lineage (NCBI taxonomy): Eukaryota > Viridiplantae > Streptophyta > Magnoliopsida > Santalales > Viscaceae > Viscum > Viscum album. The sequence goes on from OY728152.1 coordinate 1,401,186,886, forward strand.
TTATTAATTCATGATATCATCTTATATATGAAAACCCATAATGAGTGTTTGAGCTCACCCATTTCTTTAATTTTTTTCCAAAGGAGTCAAAGATCTATATTATGACTTATATGTAGCAATATGATAATATGAATAATGGTGTACTAAAAAAATAATATGTTGTATTTTATTATTTTAATTATAATGTGATGATAATGTATGTATCTCGTTTTATATGGGTAAAGAAATATTTGGTTCTTTGGGATATAATTCCTTGTATATTTTTTAAATATTTTAAAGTAACCACTGACTTTGTGTTACTAAGGCCATGGTCATTACAACTGGTATTAGAGAAATATTTTTAGAAACCTTATATACTAGACTTTGGAAGACTTAGAGTAAAGAACATAACATTCTAAATGACTTCGTGGGTTATTATTAGTATTGAATAAGATCCTAATGTTTTTTGTGGTGGAGATTAATTTTATTTCAATGAATCATATCCATTTATGGATACTATAAACAGATTTGGATCTGTAATCATTGTACTAAGGGGTTATATATTTAGAGAGGGTACATTTTTCTTTAACTTTATCATCATTTAGTGCATGGAAACATGCTCGGGTGTACACTGGTTTAAACAATACAATTGGGTATTCTTAGGTAAATTTACATTTTTGTTGCAAACAATTAGGAAGGATGGATTTTTTTTTTTTTTTTGAAAACATTCCCATTGAAACCATGTCTATAATAGTGGGATTTCATATGCATAAAATTTTCAAACTATATTAACTATTTCAATAGTTTTGGGATTATAAACATTGTTCCATAATGTTATACACTAATATTGTCTATACCATTATTTGGAAATGTTATATAGAGTAAGGAAAGAGAACTATATCAATTCATTTAATCCATGTAATGATTTCCCACCAAGGAAAGATATTGAATCTAGAGTTGGAGATGAAGTTTGAGCTGAAAATTTTATAACTATAGTAGGGATTCAGTCTTAGGTTATGCCCATTAACCATTCCTATATGGATCTGCATACTTTTCCAAAATGTAGTGGAAAAATGTTAGACCGATTCATGTGTCACCATCCTGCATAATTTAATGTGAATACAAGTAAATTTATAGATAAGAAATGTATAAGTTACTTAGAGAAAATATTTATCACTTTGTTAAGAAATGAAAGGAAGAAGGTTGTCATAGTAACTTATTATCTCTTAGTGTTTGAGATTAAATGTTTGTCATTAATTCAAAAAACTAAAGATGAAGGATAAATTGAAAATATATATTGGAATTATTTTAAGTTAATTTTCTTGAAAAAAATATTATCCTTATGAGCCATGAGAAGATATGGAGAGAAACATCTTGAGTGTAAAAAACTAATATGATAATATTTCAAATAATAAAGGTAAAATTACTTGGTTCTCAAGGAATTATTTAGTATACACATATAATCAGAAGAGAAAGGTAGTCTATTTCATATACATGATTAAGAAATTCCTTCAAAATGATCTATTATTCCAAAAATTCTCATCATATGGGTATATGGTATCATGTTCTACCAAGAAAAAGACATAATTATCCATGTAATATGGTTTTCATGAAAAGAAATATAATAATAGGATTGATAAGAATGCAGGAAAAGAAGTATGGAAATATGGTATAAGGTAAGGGTGGAATTTCCAAATTGTAAATAATTTGGAAAGAAACACCATGGATAAGTCATACTAGTAATGGGAGTTTCCGACATCTGTAGAGAGTAAAGTTACCTGGATTGTGATTTCAAGGGAAATAAAGAAAATGTCCAATGTGAAATTATTCAACTCTAAGTAGATGGGGAACATTGAAAATAATTGTCCCATGTGTCAAGGTAATTTTTCCTAGAGATGGATATGGGAAAGATTCCCTGATTATATGATAAAAAAATACTATAATGTTGTTACCATTGATGAGGTGGAATATAATTTTATCTTATCTACAAATTTAGTTAATGCTTTATTTTATTCTGGATCTTTTCACTCTTTTATATTTTGCATGATTTAAAATAAAATTACATATTTTCCAAGAACCTTATGTATGGAGTTATCTGTCTAGACAAAGAATGGATATCATAACTAGAAAAGTATTTAAGATTAAGTTACCATTAGGAAATATAAATGTATAATATTTTCTTACTTTATTATTATATATAAGGATGATTTTGATATAATTCATTGTATGGACTGGATTTGAAAATATTATAAAAAAAGTTATTTCAAATATATGTAAATTATGATTCATGATGAACATGTAAAATCTATTATCATTATAGGGGATACATCATCATATAAGTCATGTATAAATCCATCACAAGTAACTCTTTTGAATGATATTCTTGTGGAAGAAGTGTAAACACAATATATGGATGGAAAAGGAATTCTTAAAATTGAGAATGTACCAATTTTATGGGAATAAATTGATGCAATTTCATAAGAATTACTTGTACATACCCTCAAGAATGTTGTCAAGTTTTACATTGATTTATTCCTTGATGGATGACCAATATCAACGACACCATAAAGCATAGCCACTATGGAATTTATGGAGTTAATGAAACAACTAGTGTAATTGTTTGATAATGTATTTATACACACCAGTGTTTCAGATTTGGGACCTCCTGTACATCTTATTAAGAAGAAATATGGATCTATGGTGTTTTGTGATGGTTATAGGGAAATCAATGTTATTATGGCAGTGAAAAAGGATTGTATAATTCATATTGATGACTTTTTCAATCAGCTGCATGTTGCTCAATATTTTTAAATGATAAAAATTCATTTGTTGTATCATAATTTTAATATAAATAAGGATGATATTCCAACGACAACATTTTGAACAAGGATTCATTAGTACAAGTTTATAGTAATGTAATTTGGATTTACTAATTCATCATCTATTTTTACGGATTTAATGAAAAGAGTATTCATGGAATATCATGATGATTTTTTGGGGTATTTATTGACCATATATTAGTTTACTATAATATCATTGAGGACTATGAGAATCACATCCTGATCATTCTTGAGACTCTTAGAATAAAATACTTATATGGGAAATTTAAAAAGTATGAATTTTGGATTCAGAAAATTTACTTTATTCTCAATATAATCTACAAGGATGGAATTTTAGTTGATCTTGAAAAGATAAAGGTTTCCAAATAATGGCTTAGACAAATAGGGATAACTAAGTTAGGTAGTTTATTTTCTTTGGTTGGTTAAAATCTGTAATTAGTTCAAAAAAAAAACCTATTGTATAACCCATTAGCCTAGTTTACTCGTAAATGTGATAAGTTTATATTGACAACGTAATGTGATATATTTTTTGAATAATTTAATTGCAGATAAGTGAATGATTCTATTTTTATTTTACAATTTAGAACCGATGGATTTGTGATACATAGTGACGTCTCAAAGAAGGGAATTGGTTGATTCATTATGCTTAATGATAAAGTTATTTCCTATAAATAAAATTAATTAAATATTAATGAAAAAGTTATCCATCCTATGATCTTGATTAGGAAGCCATAGTATTATCTTTGAATATATGAAGACATTATCTATATGGTGAAAAGTGGGAGATATATAAGAATCTAGAGATTCCAAAATATATATTTTTAATTGTAGAGATCATTATGAAGCTAGGAGATAGAAAGTTCTACTCATGGACAATGATTTATCAGAAAACTAACACTTAGAGAATGAAAATAAGGTAGAGGATGAATTAATAATGAAAGATTATGGAGTTATGACCAAAATAAGGATCGATGGAGATAATGTTTCCCAGAAGCTATTAAATATGGATATGTTAATTTTTATGGAAGGGAGGACATCAATCCTTTTTTAAATGATTTACAAACCTTATATTTTGGGATAGATAAAATGTTCTCATCCTGATGATGAGAATATTTAAAATTAAATTAAATCCATGAATGTTGGATAATCGACTGAATTTGTTTTTGAGGATGGAATTAATTTTTTTTGAAACATGTAATGTTTTCCATATATAACTATAATGAAAAGGGAATTATTTGATAACAATCATAACTATAATATATCAAAACACCCTAGTATCACAATGATTAATAATGATTTTAAGGAACATTTTTTAGACTAATATGAATTGGAAAACTAAATATTATGTGTTAATTTGTTTAGTTTTTAAACAGGTGAAGGCTGAGAGACAACATGCAAGCGGTTTCCTAAATCAACTACTAATTTGTCTATGGAAATCCGATGACATTGTTAAATAATTTTTCATTGTATTAATAAATGTTCCTAGAAATAAGAATTAAATATGGGTTATTGTTGATTGACTCACCAAATATGTATATTTTTTCACTATAAGAGAAAATTTATCTCTTGAGAGCCCTGAAATGATATTTATTAATGATGTTATAGGACTTCATGGTGCAACAATTATAATTTTTTCTAACTATGATCATTGATGTTGATAAAAAATTTGGAAATGTTTTTAGAGGGCTCCTGATACTGATATTAAATTGAGAACTTCTTATTAACCACACATTAATAGATAGTCTGAAAGGACTATTCAAATGTTTTAATACATGTTTAGATTATTACATTTGGAATTTCATGGTTTTTGGAACCAATATTTACTTTAGGTAGAGTTATCTTATAATAAAATATTCCATTCAAGTATTTAAAAGGAACCATATAAGGAATTACATTCCAAGAAATTTCATACTCCAACATACTGGGATGATTTTATTGAAAGGATTCTTGTAGGCCCAGAACATTTAGAGGATTCAATGAGAATTTAAATAATATTCAAACCATTATAAAATAATATCATTCTATTAAAACGATCTTTTCAGACAACCAAATCAATGATATGGAATTTTAAGGGGGAGATCATGTTATATTAGACATATCTCTATGTAAGGGTGTTATATGTGTTGGTAATAAAGGGAAACTAAACCATATATATATTGGGCCTTTCAAAATCATGGAATGAATTGGAGATATGTCTTATAATTTGGAAATTTCACTAGTTCTCTGTAAAGTTCATGATGTATTCCACACATCATTTTAATGATGTACATTACGAATACAATTCATGTTCTCATATATAAACAAATAGAATTGAAACCTGATCTATCATATTATGAAAAGCCTATCTGGATTCTAGAAAATAGAGAATTATTATTTGAAAATTGTATGACTTGGTTGGTAATGGTACTTTTGAATATCATAAGATCGAGGAGGCGACCTCAGAACCTGGAGAAATCTTGAGGAAGAACTACTCTAATATGTCAATAATTTGAAACTTTGAAAACAATAAGGAAAATTTTATTTGAAGGAAGAAATAATGTAACAACCTGATACATTATAATATATTTCATTTTAAATAAATTTAACCTCTCTAATATCATGTGATACTCACAATATTGATTCTAAATAAACTATAATATATTATACCATTATAAAAAAGAATATATTTTTTCAGTGTTAGTAGGGATAACTAAATTTTGATAATTATATGGTTTACACAGTTATAAATAAATTATTTGTTTATATATTTTGTAAAAATAGAAATAAATATTATATTAGGTAAAAAATGTGTTTTTTTAATAACTCTCTTTATGAACCGAATATGATTTTATATTAATAAATTAAACTAAACACTATTGTTAAATTAATTTAATGAAATTTAAATATTACATGGTTAGTAATATTTTTTACATCAATCAATTATTTTTACGATGCATGGGAAAATAATAATTCTAGTTTTATGCTTAAAAACATTATATTTTTAAGGAGGCTTTCATTGCATTCTGTAAAATTATTTTTAAAATTAATTTATGAAAGATATTGGAATTGAATTTGATAAATTGTATTACATAATTTGAATTAGTTTTTCGAATTTCTTTTAAATAGTTCTGTTTTATTTTTAGGCACTAAGTATAGTAACCATGGTAGAAAGGTTCACCATTTTAAAGGGTAAATCACTTCAATCTTGGTTAAAAAAAGTGACAAGGCTATAAATATTCATCCTAATTATTATAATATGAGTTTAATTTTATCATTGTCACCATATGAAAAAAATTTAATTGTTTACGGGACACTATAGAATGAAAATGACCTATGTAATATTTAAAATAAAAAAAAATTAAAAAATAACAATATGTTACATTTAAATATTTAGCATGTTTCCACATAAAGATTAATCAATGTTATAAATGAATATAATTTCCCATTTTGATCTATATGAAATTATTTTTATGATAGATATTTATTTACAATATTTAGTACTTATATAATTATCTTAAATACTTATGTGAAACCATCAAAATATTTCTTCAGTGAATATAAAAATAAAATAAGTCATTTAAAATATTAAAAGTAATATAACTTTTATAATTTATCATGTTATAGGAATTATAAATATTAATATTAAATATTAGTATTTTTTAAAGGATTAAATTCGAATTAAAAGTTTTCATTATGTCTTTAATGCCAAATTAAATGGATAGTTTCAAAATAAACAGAAATGATAATTTATCAAAATAATAATTTATTAATTTAATTAGAAAACATTAAAATGATGAAATAGGAAAATGTGAAATACTATATGGTCTAAAATTTATTTCATTTCATATTTATATTTCCATAGTTACCTTATATTTAATGTTATAACCCCTTTAGTGTAAAAAATAGGTTAAAGTAATAAATGTTTGAATATGATTGCAAATGGGTCCAACCAAAAGATGAGACATGGAACACCACTTAATCCTAACAATGTTTTTGATGATATATAAACCCCATAGTATTTTATTATATAATCCCTATCCATTTGTAGAAATTATCACTAAATAATTTTTTTAATGTTTTAACCACTTATGGAATTCCACGAGTGCCCTTTAATTATAAGAGGGAACCTATCCTTTCACTTATTCACCCCACATTGAGCCATATATCTCAACCAAACCCTATAAAAGTCCTTAAAAAATGTTATTATCCACATTCTATAGGGTTTTTTATCCCAAAAGTCCAAACCTAGGATCCCTAAGAGGTGATCTAGTGGAGTTCTTACAAACAACATCTAATAGAATTAACCAATTACATAATTTTTTAATATTTTTTTACCTTTAATAAATCTATGATATTTATCATAAAAAAATAAATTTTGTATCCTAAATATGAAAAAATGTTTTTATAATTATTAAATCACCATTATCAACTATTTGTTTCATCGAATGAGAAGTCAATTTATCACTCAAGTGTACATACGACTTACCATCTCCCCGTAGTGAAAAAATTCATTTTACACATCAATATTTGATAGATTATTTTTACCATGGGATTAATATTTATACATGATACTTAAGAAATAATTATAATTCTAAGAAGTAGATATTTTTGCTATATGCAAGAACCAAAATTCTGCCTCTGGGGGTCAAAATAGTGGATATAAGATATATCCATGATTCTCACTAACTATGGTGCATATTGTTATGGATATAACTAAAAGATATAGATACAGTTATCTGGAAAATTTCAATGGTTTTCCACGGTAGAATTATCTCCCATAGTTTTCCATCATGGCAGTTATGCTATATCCATAGTTTTCCAACATGGTAACTGAGCTATTTACATAGTGGAAAACTATGGTTATAACCTAAGAAATCCAAGGCTATATCCCAAAAATAATATGTTCCCATCCATATTCGATCTTTTTACCTATTCTCTATGCACCAGAAGACTTACCAATACACCCCGAATGAGTTTGGGTATACAGATATATTGTTATATATATTATTAGAAAATGTGGATATATCATGTAAACCTTTGTGATAACCCATCAGTCACTTTTTCATGGGTTAATGTTTTTCCCCTCACAAGGAAGGGAGATGTAGAGAAATGGTTTTGAGAAAATATAGCAATATATAATGAAAAAAATACTCTATAGACAGAGTTTTTGTAAAATTGTGGTTGTTTTCCTTGAAAAATGATACAATATCAATGATTTTACAAAAAATAAGGTTATTTCCCCTAGAAAAAACCCAACAGCCACATTTTTACCCAAACCATGGATGTAATTCTTGGGAAAAGACCCTTTGGACATGGTTTTACCCAATCATTGGCTATAGCCCTTGGAAAAAGACCCTATGGCCACAGTTTTTCCCAATCTATGGATATAAATCTCAATGTAAAATTATATAACCACTCTTTCATGAAACCATGGAAATAGCCTTTGTAATATACTCCTTAGCCATGGTTGTATGTAAAAATATGGCTATTGGTAAGATTCTATAGGCTAGTTTTTAGTGGTTTCTATAATTATAATATCATATGTAACTTCTTACATTCCAATCCGTTGGAAAATGATAACATCCCTCATGTGTTTATGTGGATTTCCAACTCCACTAAGTGATGTGATTTGTTTAACATTTCACATTGAATTGGATGGTAATAATTATATATTTAAAAAATATATTATATATAAATGATATAATTATTATTATTTAAAGGTGAATTATTATTTACCTTTCCTATAATCCATTCAATTAAAAATGGAAAGAACATTCTTACGTACATATGAACTATTATCTCCATGAACAATGTAATTCATTTTTCTCTCTCCATCATATATGGATTAATTTATATATATAATATGTTTTTAAAATAATGTTTAATATATTATATATTAAAGAAGTGGAATTAATGTTAAATTACAACATCTGCTGAACCAAGACATACTAGCAAAAGAAGTATTTATTTCGCAAAATAGAGAGTATTAATAAATTAGTGATAAAATATTATAGGTAAATAATAAATGTTATTATATATATGGATATGGTTATATAATAGAGTTATCCTACATTTATATTTATCATAGAGGTGTTATGGATACATAAGAATAAAGTGAAAATAGAGGTGAGAGTTTATTTCAAAATCCCATCATTATTCAGGGTTATTTATTTTTCATACTCCCATAGGGTAATTATCTGATATTTACATATTAAACACAATATATTTTGTTCCAATATGGTTATTCATGGAAATTTTCACTAATATTCCAATTTTACTCTCTTTGAATCGTAAAATTACTAAAAATCTTTTTTTTAAATAAAATATTGATTTATTTCATTATTCGGTCAAAAATACTATTTCTTCTATTTCTGTGTTTTTTATAAAAATTCTGAATAATGTTTTCAAAATTTTATAAATGGTATTATAAATACATTTTTACCCATATTTTAATTTTTAAAATACAATTTGAATGGAACATTGTTGTCTTTCTCCGAATGAGGTACTTTTGACAATTTTATAATAATAGGAAAGTAATTTTTTTATCTTAAAAGACTCGTACATAATAAACCAACTTCCTAAATACTAACTAATTTGATGTTTCATTTACATGTTTACAAGGTTATTTTAAAGACATTTTTGAATAAAATTTGGTATATATTTTAATATTTTAATAAGTAATTACAAACTAATAGGGCGTATTTTCCATAAGAAAATTTTTAGTGATCTTTTTAGAGTACATTAATCTATTTCAACATTATTTGGTAGATATTATACATTAATGGGGATGTACTAGTTTGACACCATTTTCCATATACTCTGGATGATTTATTCTTATTTTAATTTATTGGTAGATGTATTAAATTTTTATATGCTAGTTTTTTAATAAAAATGTTTACATTGACTTTTTTCATTCCTTTTATATGAGGAATGTGTTAGACATAGTATGTGACGGGAAGAGGCTGCTATATCCCATTAATGAATCATTAGGTCTCATGGGATTAAATATTTTGATTATTTGTATGTTTCCTTAAATATTTATTTAATATTTCTCGGATTGAGGCCTTGATAATATGTTTATAATGTCTAAAATTTTTCATTCTGTCATTTTTAAATTAATAACTGACCTCCATGTGATTATTTGATTTTTTATGATATTCAAGGATAAGTTTTAATATCAGGGAATTGTTTTTATTTTATTATTTGATAATAATTTATTCCAATAATAATATTCTTAATACTCAAGTTATTAATTAAATTTTATATGTTTTAAGATATGTTATTTTCAATATTCATTATTCCTTATTTATTTATGATAGCTTTCATTTTACAAATACCGTTACCGAGAATTTGAGCTCACCCTTTCCATATGTCCCCTTTCCATAGGATGCTAATAAGGGTTATATTATAGATTAAAGGGATATTATAATGGTAATAATGGTGTACTAAAATTATATAATATGTTGTAATTTATATTTTCCATTATAATGTGAGATTCAAGTAATTGTTTAGTATTCAAAGAATGATAAACTATTTGGTCCTTCAGGATGTGATTTATTATATATTTTCCAAATGGAATAATGTAACCACTAACTCAAATAACTAGGGTTTGTGTAATAAAAAAATAGAAACTACATAAAATAGTTGGTTATTTTTTCTCACTATTCAATTTAAAATCCATTTTCTAGACCCGGTTGGTTAGCTCTACAAACTTAGATTCAAGTAATACAAATGAGGCAGAAGTTCTTAATTCATGAATAACTATAGTTTTGATGCCTCTTGAACTAAGATCTTTTGATTTTGGTTAAATATTATCAATTAGGGAGTTGGATTTTGTGTGTGATTTGTCTTCTAATTCCCCTAAATTTGATTTACCATATAAGATTCTATTATATTGTTGCAATAATTGTTAAAAGAACACAATACGTGATGATACTCGATAACATGATATGGTCAAATAACACATAGTTTCTCAAAACTCTCCCAATACTCATAGAGAGTATCAACAAATTTGTATATAGAATAAAACTTGTTCTTGATGGATACACACATAGAGGTAGGGAATAATTTTGGTACAATTGATATTTTAAGGCCATCCCGGTCATTGAAATTAGTATAATTGTAGCTAATAAAATCATTCCTTAAAAAATAATTAAAGTTAAAAGATAAATTCCCTCCACCTTAATTATTTTTCCATTACTAATCATAGTTTGAGAGTGGAGAAGAATAATTTGATTTAATTATTTGTTTGTTTGGGTCTTCACCAGCTTACATCCCTAGAAATAAAATTCTATTTTGAAAAAGGAATGATAATGGGTGTATGAAAAAAATAATTTCATAGGATAAATGTAGTAATATTTGTAACCCTAGGTTTTCTTCTATAGATGTGTTTGCAAAAGAAATTTTTATTTTCCTTAAAAAAATTATTTCTTTTGAATTTGTTCTTTATTTTTTAATAAACTAAATGAAAATCTAAAACAAGGGATTAAAAATAAAAATGATGAAAGGGTGTTGGTACATAGATGTCTTTCCAATTATAATGTTATCTATTTCCAAAAAATATTGGTGCTTCTTATTATGAAATGGTGAAATAGTGTCTTCCAAACTATTTCACCTCTCACCCTTGGTTGAATGGTTTTAGTGAGAATTATTTAGAAAAAACCATTTCTCAGTCTACCCTCCCAATTTTGTGTGTAAATAATATAGAAAACCACTTCTAGATTTCTCAAGAATTACCTAACCGGGTCTTATATCTCCCAAGAATACTAATCAGAAATACTAGCCCTTTTGCACATGCCAGAAAACACTAAGAAAAACAACACTATGATCAAACTATTACATCATATATAGTCAGAAATTGGGTAGAGGTAGATTATGGATCATTAAAAATGGTAAAAAATAATAAATTACTTTACATTAATCATGTATAAATTAAAAATTAATATATACTATGAAATATAAACATCATTTAATAATAAATAGTGTTTTTAATTCATTGGTGTATGAATAGTCATTTATTTTTAAATGAAATCCTCCAATTCAATAATCATTCAAAATTTACCCTTCCATTCATAGAGTAGCAGAGATAAATAAAAGAGAGTGAAACATTACAAAACTAGATAAAACACAATATAAAATGAATAATAAAATTCGTAGTAGTAGTAGTAGTCTCAAATATAAACTCTTATATTTGAACAATGACTCCCATTTTTTCAATTTTTAACACATTATTTTAGATATTTGGTATCCATAATGTTCAGTCATTGTCAAACCTATAAGATCCATGCTTCTCAAATTTTTAGATTCTTTTCTTCTTCCCCATAGCTTGAAATCTCTACATATAACTCCCTTCATTAAAATACTTATATTTCATTTCATTTTAATGAGAATAATATTTGTCATATTATCATACATGTGGAATCCTAGGATTGGATTCATACATACTAAAGCGGAACCCCAAATAATTGGCCTAAATCTTGTAACAAATAATGATATTTAATCAATGATGTTCATTATTTAATCCTTTTCAAATTATTTCTCGTTCAAAAAATTCTTAGAATATATAAAGGTAAAATAACTTAAATTGAAAATATTCTTAAACATAAATAAAATTTTGTACATGTGATAAAATTGCATACACATTGATTAAATTTCATATACACATTCAAATTCATTATGATTAGATCATATTTCATACGCACAAAAAAATGTATTACATGTAGAAGAAATTTCCTATAATCATCCATATTTAGTATGTATAAAGAGAAGATATTATGACCTATTGAAAAGTTATAATCCATATGATTTTTGTTTTTAGGAATTTGTTTCACACTAAAACATCATAAAAAATATATAAATATCTTATAGCCTCTTAAAATTTATTATGTGTAGGATAATTATATTATTCATAGAAAAATGTCTGATAATATCCCCATAAATTTTTATATGTGGATCAATATTTTAATATACTTCACAAATGAATATATGAGGACACATTAAGATATTTTATTAAGACATTATTTCACTTTTATCATTGTCTTTTTCACCTTTTCATTGAATTAATTTATACTTTAACACTTTTATGATTATATTTACAACCCAAAAAACAATTTAAAAGCATTTTGGAGCATAAAAATTATCCCACAAACAAAGTAATTCCTATATCTACTGTATCTGATCTAAAATTTCTAGAAAAACGTTCACATTGTATTTGAGCTTTATTTAAAACTTATTAAGCTATTAATGGGGAACCATCTGTCACAATTTATCTTATATCTACCATATACATGGTGAAAATCTTCTAATTACATTTCATCATTAATACTTGTGAGTATTATTCATTTAATCTGAAAATTTTCAAGAAAATATATTTAGATAAAATATTTTAAATAGGTATGGATAATAACTCTTTATTTATACATTTTCGAGGTAGATTACTAGATGATGTCATGACCATCTTGTTATATTTTATATGTATTTTTTTATGTGAATCCACCATTGAAAATATTTTAGCAAAAATATTCTCTTTCTTTTGTGAAGAATCTATATGTTCCTTTTCAAGACTGACTAATTTTAATTCTAATTCCAGACACCACATATTGAGGGTCATTTTTTAATCTTCAAATAAAATAACATCATATTTATAATCCTTCATGATTATGTTAATAACTTCATCATACATATTAACTTTTTTTATAACAATGTCTCATGTTCGTTGATCTTAATGGACATAACTTATGATTTTAAATCCTTGATATTAATGATATCATTTAGCATTTCTTAATTTGAATGGATCTTTTCATCCAGAGGCTTACTGAATTTATCTTTCTCTTTAGCTTCTTTGATCATTATTTCTAATTTTTTTAAGAAATTATTTAATGATCCATGTTCTTTGTATCAAGGGATCTAACCTTCTTGGATATATTTTTAGATTATAGAATAATTCCTTGAAAACCCTTATCCATGTTATTTGTTTCATTTTATAGTTATGTGATATCTTCTTATATTCTTTTAAAAACTCCAAAACCAAGAGATAATGATCCTATTAGAAAACAATGCATAATATCAGTTAATCTACTAACTAATTTTTCTTGATAAATTGTAGGTACACATTCATCGACACTTATGATATATTAGTTTTCCTAGCGATAATCTATATAATAATTTTCACAGACATTAGGATCACTTGATTTCCTTGATTCAATACTGGTAAGAGTTTTTTCATTTTCATTATCAGTGGTTTTTACCACCTTTTCTTCATTTCAAATATTTAACTATCTCCATTGTTATCATAGAATAGAGAGACAGACATTAATTATTCCACATGACTCATGTGGGATATATTATTCAAATTTATTTATATTTTGTTATTGTTCATAAAATTTTTGGTAGATATATAATTGTACTCTCATATAAATTAATCTTCACAAAAATTATACTTCATTGTAAATAAATGATGGAAAATCAAGTCTTAAAGAGAGAATAAATTCTTTTTATAGAATCTACTAGAGAAGAAACTTGTCTTTTATAATAATTGTTAAGACAACTTTGGGATATGATCAACACTAAGATATGAGGTGAATTAATATTGGGGAAATTTTAAAGCAATCAATAATTTTACCACTAAAATATTTAGAAATATATTAGGATCCTCATTCTCATGCTCTATTTTAATATTCAAATATTATTATATGAAATAATGTAAAAGATAGAACTTGATGTTGTTACAAGGTTCACTAATAAATAATATTATCTAGTCCTTTTTCTGTACATTAGAGACCAGTAAAAAAATTATATTCTATAATGAGATATAAAATTTAATGGGTTATATAGAATGTAATATATAAAATGATGTATGGTTCCTTATACATTATAAGGGGGAATAGAAAATATTTATATTACCCTAGACTAGTGAATATGTAGTCAAAATGAGGTACATTATAAGATCTATATATATCATACATAAATAGACTTCAACATTATCTAGAACATCAAAATAATTAGAAATTACTCAATATTATGTGACTTATGATGAATTTCATAGGGTTAATTTTTTCCTGTTCTACGTCTATTACTTGAAAAACAACATGACATAAACTCTTATTCTTCTTCTCTTAATGAAATTTAGTGCACACGACCATCTTCCCTTTAAAAAAAAACATGAATGATAATGTTTTAAAACTATATACAATGCTTATTGTTCCCTTATTCCTATTCTCTATTATTTCTCTAGTGAATTTGAATGACACTAGATCTATTTCCCCTCATATTTATTATTCTTATTCTTATTCAGTATAAACAATTATCACTGGTTTATCATTATTTGATACTGTTCGTTTGGTAATTCCCTATTCAATGACTGTCTTTATGATATTTGACCTTCTGATAGGAATTTTTTTGACCCCTTCATGACTTATTCATCAAATACCATATTAGTTTGGTAACTATTTGTCTCGTATGTTCTACTCTATCTGATACCAATTTTATCTATCTAGAAAATCATTAACTGATACCTCATTCCCAAACAGAATTACTATAATGATTCATGGTTAAGACATCATGATGACTCATTATTTTTTTAACAATAATTAAAACCATTAAAACTCAATCAACCACTATAAAACACATATTCTCCCCATTATATAGTTAGTGTTTCTCTAAAAAATTAGGGAGAAGAAAAAGTTAAAATTTTAATTTCCCACTTCAAATAATGAATATCCTACTAAAATCAATATTGTAATGACCTGACCCTAGAAATCCCAATATTGGTACATTACTTTATTACATTTGAATAAATACAAGCATAAAATACCAAGGAAATAAACATTTTAATAGTTTTTGAAATCCAAATTACATTCATGATTCCCATATTACATTGGGAAAAAGGAAGTTAAACAAGATACATAATATAATTAAATGGAAAAAATCATGGAAAGCTTATTCAAATATTTCATATTCATAATAAGGGGGTTGAAAAATATAAGGGTTATATCAAATTCTCTATAAGGGTATGCAATGAGAAATCAATAATGAATTGATGAGAGTTTTTTAAAACAAAATGAGACATGATTTGGATACACAACTCATATCCTTGAGAAATTTAATAGAGAAAATCAATGTTATAAAATATTCATGATTTGTAAAGGGCTTACCCTACCAATGAGTTGATAAACATACATACACAAGTAAAAAGAGGATATATAAAAATTAATCATACCTGGTTTAAAATAGCCATCCATCAACCATGAAATCACCACATCTAATAAGGAAAACAAATCCTTGTGATTATGAATAAATAATATAGAATATCAATGACCAATCAGGAAGAATCTCCAAAGCATATTGGTCTTCATGTTTGAAATGATAATTGATGATAAAAAACTTTTGACATTAAAATCATAAATATTGGTTCCACATTCTACACATTTTCATTAACAGACATATTAGATGCATTTACATCCATCACAAGCATATTTATGAAAGATTTTTAAAAAATGAACGACCTAAGGATATCATAGACACGTCTCTGTAAAGAATGTACAGCAAAACCATAACATTGGAATGCACTTTCTACCTTTACCCTACAAATAGGATAGATATTTCCCATGTTATCATTATAAATCTATATAATTTCCTGATTTCAATGAATCATTAAGAATATAAATAGTGGTCCAAAAGAAAACTAGGAACAACAACTGCATGAAAAAAATCAAATGCCTAAAAGAAACCGTCCTAGAAAGTGTCAAGTCATCAAATCTAGATTGAGAGGCATTTTTACGAAATGACATACCCAGTGTAGAATCTTGAAACGTGTGGTAAAATAAAAAGAGCTCAATACCATAGAAATTCTCTAAAGACAATTTTTGTATTTCACATAAATTATTCCACCAACATAATGAACATTCCCTTTCTTGTTTGAAGGTAATAGTCAACATTGACTTCACCTTCTATATACCTTTGAAAAACTAATTCATCCTCCTTATCTATAAGAGATTACAGTTATTCTAAAACATACCCTCCAATCTAATATAAATCCCTTATAACTATGTTTGAGTCTTTATTAAGATAAGTGTCATCCGAGCTATTTTTATCAAACGATGTGCTAATCTCTTCAGCAACCTCATACTGAGGGGGAATCTCTATGGTTACTATCCTAGAGGCCTGTAAATCCTAATTAATAATTATTATCTTGATCTTAGTGTGATATCTACGACTCTGAGTCCTTTTGTGGTTATGAGTAATGAATCCCTCAAAAATCAATAATCCGTTTTCTACATTTCATAGTATTAGATTTCAAGTAGGTATCCTCAATCTAATATTCATGATCATATGTATCATGTAAGAAGTTACTAGAATCAGAGTGGACAATTTTATCTTTCTCATGATAGGATTCATGGGATTCCATGGGGTTATCAAGATCCCCTAGTAGAGTGGGGGTGGTAGTATAAGCACCTAGTGCTGTGTGAATATCATTAACAAAGTCTATATGGTTACTACCCTCACAAGAATGACCCGCATATTTCCTATTTGATCACTATTTAAATCCTAGGTTATCTCCTTAACATATTTCTCATCAACACTATATTTTTCTCAAATGGGATCTAGATTCCCTAGAGTAAAAAATAAAATATTTGGACAATCATTGCGTTCCTTTCGGTAAATATTTCATTTTTTTCTCAATCCATGTAAATTTATGAGCCTAATGGTGTTATGATCTCATTCCACAATTATTTAAAGAGTGTCAATGTTTATGGAAAGCACTGTAGTACTCGGGAAAATTATCATATTTTAATTCCAGAAATAATTTTGAACATCGATTCTAAACCTAAATCATGGATGGGAGATCGTGTGAAATGTCAATCTCAGTACAAACCCTCATGATTGAGTGTCTTGAATGATTTTTCATTAGAAAGTATATTATTATTGGGTTACCAACTATACTTGAAATTGGGAGTAGGGAGGCCTTCTTAAAAAGAAGAAGGGGTCAGCTAGGGAAGCTGATCCAAATCGAAAGAAATGGGTGATTCGGTGAAAGTATCTAAATCTGGTGTCTATTGGAGAACATTTTTGGAATAGACTCCAAAGACCCATGACTACCTCAACCAATGTTTATTGTATTCTTATTCAGAAGAGAGAAGAAAAAGGACTTTTTAGCAATTTAAAAATCCAATATAGAAACATATAAAACCAATTACATTAAGATTTTTCCCTAGAAAACTAAAATATGGTCTACACCTAATGAATTTGTGAACAAGCACAATGTGGAAATTCGAAGAGATGATGTTTACCTTATTTGTGAAGGAATAAATCACCTGGTAACCTCTATGCCAAAATTTATTTGGATCACTTAATGAATAGGTATCTATAACTATACCCAAACTAGGATCAATAGTAATGGTTGATCTACTATTAGCAACATCAGTGAAGGATTGAGAATTGATGTTATGGTTTAATACTTTGTCATGGAGGAGCAAGCTCAGTGCCATCTAAGATAAATCCATGTTATTTATTACATAAATATTATTCAATTGAAGAGATTAAATAAAAATATATAGGTATATAATTGATAACACATTCAACTCAAATAATCTAGATAAGGAATAATCAATATGGAAAGGTGAGAAACTAAAACATGTTTGATTTAATCAATAAATAGATAATTAAATAAATTCATTGATATGTTGATGGAATAATTACATCGATAATAATAATAATAAATTAATTCTCAATAATTGAAATTATTAATTACATGATTTCATGTTTCTTAGGAACATTATTCCCTTACCTTCAAGATAATATATTTTAAACTATTATAATTTTTTCAGATGATTCATCTCACGAGACAGCCGATGCATTGGGGGGATTCCATTAACTAACCACTACCCATAGAGTTAACATTAAATGATTCCCAAACCATGTATTCTGTGTCCAAAACATTACTCATATATTTAATAAACAATTAAATTAAAAAAAATCCCTTATCACAATTAATTCATATTTAATAAAGGATATAGATTTATAAATAATCCATCAGTCAATCAAATAACTCTCATACTCAACACCATATGTAAATATGGTATGTCATTTATGAAATAAAAATATCTATCACCTAATAATTATGATATTTAATAAAATATCCATTGAAAAGTGATTATAATAAAGTTATTATCATATTAGGAAGCTAATAATCAGAAAAGAAGAAAGACTAAAAAGTTAACATTTAATAGATGGAAAATTTTAAGATAAAACCATTGGTTGACATAATTCAAAGTATAAAAATAAATTAGCTTGATGTACTAGTGAATCATTTTTTTTAATGAAAATTTCAAATACAAACCCCACAATAAATAAAATTGGAGTATTGTTACAAATAAGTCTCAATTTAAGGAAAATTTAGACGAAAACTCTTAACTTGAGTCTGAATTGTCATGGGTATCTTTATATTCCGAAATATTAAATTTTTTTGATATTAACGTGATTCGGAAATTTTTTCATGTTTATAAAAAAACATTATTGCACTTATTATAATGTTTTAAAAATTGCATAAACACTTATGTTTACATCGGGTGTTCTGACCATTATCAGTTTATGTTTCGAAAATAACTTTGGTTGGTCAAATATGGTCAATGGGGTTAATATATAAAAAATCAAGAATAATAATCACGATATAATTATAATATTTAAACAGAAACTATAATTTTAAAACCCATCATCAATTATGGAAAAGAAAAATAAACAAATATTATAATCTTAGAGACAGTAAGCCATACATACTCATCAGTAACGTTCCCATTTTTCATTTATCATTATGGAAAGATGGAAAGAAAAATATATAATTAAATAATAGTAAATATATAATTAATTACATGTTATTTATCATATATATATATATATAATTATGTAAAAGGAATCACATCGCGTTGGGTTGGTAGTAATCGACACGTCCATAACCGATGTCATAACTTTTTAGTGTGTGAAAAGAGAAATAAACAAAAAAGATATATTATATTTATATAATGGTAATTATTTCATGAATATCATATAAATTTTATTTATGTAACATATTTTTAATTAAAATCATCATTTATACATTCCATGTATAGCATAAACAAATCACATTTATTTGGGGAGGCGATTGTCCACACTTTCACAAACGATGGTATCATATTCCCATAAAATAGATTACATGAAGGTATGTTATATATAAAAATTAAATATGCATAAATATATTATAAGTATAATATATATCATCAATAAAATAACTTTACATCATAATTCCCAACCAGGAAATGTGGTAAAGGAAAAATGAATGTCATCGTCTCTTGAGGAAGTAGTTCGATATAAACACAAACGGTAACGTAGTTACCAATTTGGTGGAAGTGTGTGTAAGTTTAAGAATAAATATTAACATAAAAACATGTAAGTATATTTACAATAATAATTTTATTATATAATAATTTAATAATAACAAATTAAGTTGTAGATAATTAAATAAACCATAAAGATATTGGGGAAGAATGTTACCTCTTATTGATGTAACCCCTCTTGGATTTCAATAAAGGTCCTCTTTCGATGACTTTATGCACAATGTTAGGAGTATAAGTTTATGGGATGAATTTTTGAGATATTTTTTTTCTCAGATCATGGTCAATAAAATTGTCTTGAGATGTGTAAGGTAGTGGGAGTGGTGTGTTCCTTTTTATAGTGGTGTGGAGTGGCACTCCTATATATTTTTGGAAATGGAATTTCATCCATGTTTTTAACATGTAAATTTGATCCAATAATGGTTAAAAAATATCCAAGGTATTATATGTTTAAAATATTTAAAAACAATATATTTTGGACAAATTTCAAGGTTAGTTTGGACCTTAATTTTAAGGTTTAGTTCCTTATTAAGCTAGTTTTTCTCTTAATCAATATAAATAATTTTAATCACTTTGAAAACAATTTTTGGTCAAAAACATAGTTTATATTATCAGAAATTATAAATTATGATTATTAAAAACATTTAATAAATTTTTAGAAATAAAAAACCCTAAACGTGGAAGTGATTAATTTATATTTAACCCCACAGATGGGACAACAGTACATGTTTTTAACGTAACAATGTTCAAAATATTCTTATGTTTTTAAATATAATTTCAAAGTGAAATGATTTCAATTAAATAAATTTGATTAATATTCAAAAAATCTAATTAATTAAACTTGAAAACAAATTTCAAATATAATTTAACCTTTTAAATTTGTGGAAAATCAGTTTTAAATTATGATTAAGTATTTTCCAGTTTTCGTCAAAAAATGAAGCTTCATATAAAAACCCAAAACATTCACCCTAATATAATTTTTATGTGCATATTCAAAATATGAAGATTATTTTCACATATAATATTTATTAAAATTCTTTGAAATTTCTTTATTACAGGTTCTCTAATAATAATGTTGTATAATTGCCTTTATAAAAATATTGATTTTTATTTTTAAAATTGGGGTTATTCTTATATTATGGTTATAAAATATATTAGAAGAATTTATAAAGTATTTTATTGAATATAATTTATATATATATATTACAATAATACCCACACTATTTTAATTAATTTAATTTATTGTTATAAAATCACTGTGTGAGAAAAAACATAATTTTTTTTATAAAAACACTCTTTTTATAATCAATTAGTTCTTATATTAATTTATAAATAATTAATAACCAATGAATTAAACCATATGTTTTCGAAATTTATTTAATACTATTCAAAACTATATATTTAATTACAAGGTGTTATAATATTATATTAAATAATAGTATTTTTAATAATATATTATAGTTCGGTAAAACTAAGTGTTTCATGTAACGCAAGGCAACAAGAAAAATCATTCTTTCATGTAAAGAAATATAACCATAGTGTTTTGTATAGAGAATCCTAAAATTTATGTTTCATGTAATATAATATTAAATTGGTTTTTCATATAACGCAATCTAGGAATAAAAATTAAATTAAATATAAAAGGAAAATATTGTAATGTCTCTAGGCATTGCATTCTCCCTATCATAAAAAAATTCATCGTAGAAATTAAAAATTATTCTTGGTAAAATAAGATTGATATTTTAAGGTATGTTTTTTTAAAACCACATTATTATTAGGGTTAATTATAAATATTCTTAATAATATATAAAGATAAGTACAATGGTCAGGTAACTAGGTTCAGTAGTAGGTGAACATAGGTGGGAAATGGAGACATGGATACCGAAGAAACATATTACAATAATTTTCTGTTGGAGAGTGATAGAGAACATGTTCATCTAAAATTTGATGAAAAAAATAATTAAACAAATTTTATAAAAAGGTTCATTAATATCCCAAAAAATATGATAATAGGAAAAGAATTTGGTTTCAAGACCATTTTTCTTATAATTAATGTATTCCTTCACTATATAAGAATATAAGTATATATATGTTTCTATTTTATAAACACAATGTAATCCATCGGTTATTCCTTGAAATAATTATTCTTCATTTAATAGAACATGAAGCATCATATAGTGAATTAATACATTACACTCTACAACCTCATCCAAAGATCAACTTAAACTATTTCATAATTGGATATCTTTTAAAAAAAAATATTATGATCCAACACTTTATAATGAAGATAAAAAAAATTAAAGAATAAACTTATAAAATAAAATAATTTCACTCCTAATAGTCACATTCCAAACATTGTGAATATTTTTATAACAATAATTACCAGAAAACATTATTGGAACACATATTCTTACTTATTAATTGTGTATGACCCACTAACTAGATATTTTCAATAAATCAAAAAGTGTTGCAAACTCCATCAATGGGGAAATTAAAAAAATTAAAAAAAACCATTAATCAGTTTCTAGATAGTCATCACTATCCAATTTAATTTATCCAAACCAAGGTTTCTTCTAAAATAACTCTGAAACCAACTGTAACAACCTGACCCCAGAAATCCAGGATCAGGTGCATTGCATTATCACATTGGCATAGATACATGATTCAAATACCTAGGGAACTAATAGTTTAGTGGTTTTTATAATATATATTTCATACATTATTCCCATATTACATTGGGAAATATAAAATAAAACATGGTAAATAGTAAAATGAAATGAACAAAATCCTAAAAATCTTATTCCAATATCTAATTTTCAAGACCTAGGGATATAAAAAAAATAACGGTGAAATAAAATACATAGTGAGGTAATGTAAATTGGATGAAATAATGGATTGATGCTTTTAAATCAAAATAGAATGTTAAATAATTGATAATACATGGAATTACAATAAACTAGAGAAGGAGTAATCAATATGGAAAGGTGATAAACTGAAACACATGCCATTTAATCAGTACAATAAGAAATAAAAAACATCCATAGATATGTCTAAACAATAATATCATGGAATGTAATAATAAATAAACTCTTAATAAAATAAATTCTTAATTATTATATGCCATGTTCCATTGGGACATGATTCCTTTACCATCAAGATAAGATAGTTTAAACTATTTTTATTTGGCTAGATTATTTGACTCTTGAGAATACCGATGCATTGAGGGGATTGGATTAACCAGTCCCCAACATGTTGGGATTTAATTAAATAGTCCCCAAAAATTGTATTTCATGAAAAATTAATTCCTCATATATCAAATAACTGATTTAATTAATAATAATATCCCTTATCAAAATGTTACTGTATTATTTAGAAGATGCAGAATTATCAAAAATTCCACATTTAATCAAATAAATTTCACAGTGAACACAATATATAAATATGATATATATTTTAAGAAACTATAATATTCATCACCCGATAATGTTGATATTTAAGGTAATAAAAAATAAAAAATTATTACATAAAAGTGATTGTCTCAGGATAATGCTAACAATCCCAAAAGAAAGTAATATTGCAATGGTAAATATTACCACACGTAAATCCTCAAGATAAACACAAATGGCGAGATAATTAAATTAAAACATAAAATAACATGAAGTATAAATGAATCATTATTTTAAATAAAATGGGGCAGTATATACACAAAAATAAATTTAATTGGTGTATAGTAACAAATATGTTTCAATGGAATGTAAATTGAGATGGAAACCCTTACATTGAGTACAACTTGTCATGGGTGTATTTATATACCAAAATAATAAATTTTTTTTAATTATCTAATTTTATTGAAACTATTGTTATTTTTTGATTAATTTTATTTCACTTATTTTAATTTGTTAAAAACTACTTAAGCAATTAAATTTATATTTGGCATTTTGACCATATTCAGTTTATGTGTCAAAAATTACTTCTGAAGGTCAAATATGTTAAAAGTTATCATTATATAAACATATAAAGAGAAATAATTATGAAATAATTATCATATATAGACATAAATTATTCTTTTAAAACTAGTCATGAAATTTGGTTATAAAAATTAAACAACATTTCAATCATTGAGACAATAGGTCATACGGACGCATGAGTAACATTCCCATTTCTCAGTGAGAATTTTTAAATGAAGGTATGTAAAATTATATATTTCAATAATGGTAGTTATTTAATAAATTCCCTATTATTTAATAATATATACTTATAAATATATTTCTTGTGATGTAAAAGGAATCCCATCATTTTGAGTAGATTATTGTCCACACGTCCACGACGAACATTATCAATTTTTAGTGTGTGAACATGGTAATAATAGAAATGAAATATTATATTTAAAAAATGGTAATTATTTCCTTAATATCATATATATTTAATTTATGTCCCATATTTTTAATTAAAAACATATTTTATACAATCCATTTATAGAAAGAATGAATCATATTACTTTGAGAAGGTAGTAGTCCACACTTCCCCAAACGATGTTATCATATACCCAAAAAAGGGAAGGATATAGGTATATTATATAAAAATTAGAGAAGCATAATGAAATTATATTTATCATAAATATCATATATAGGCATATTTTCCAACATAATTCATAACCTGGAAATGTGTTAATGAAAAAACGAATGATATCATTTCATGAGGTGGTAGTTCACCGTACACACAAACAGTAATCTCATTACCTATATGATGGATGTGTATATAAGAGTAGGCAATAATATTAACATAAAAGCATATCAGAATATTTATGATACTGGTTTTATGATATAATCTTGTAATAGTAAGAAATTAAGGGTTGTAGAAACAAATAAAAAATAAAGAGCTTGATGAAGAATGTTATGTCCCATTCGTTTAACTCTTTTTGGTATGCACCAAAGGGATTAATTGGAATGATTTCTACCCTTGGGGGGATTTCAGGTTGAGGGGAGTGATTTTGAGGATATATTTGAGATGAAATCTATTAAAAATTATTATCCTAAGTGGTTTGGGGATGTGGGATGTGTGAGTGCCTTTTTATAGTTGAGGGGAGTAGAACTCTTGTAAATTTTTCGAAAGGGAATTCCACCAACGTTTTTACCATGGAAGGTGGATCCAATAATGTTCATAATTATATATAATGTAGGATATGATCTATATATATCCATCCAATGGTTTTTTAACAAGATCCATTGTTATTTGGGACCTTATGATTAAGAATTAGTCCCTTGTTAATTTAATTTTTAACTTAACTACTATAAATAATTTTAATCACTTTCACTGATATTTTTTGTCAAAATAGAAGTTGAAATTACTATAAATTTTAAATTATTATTATTCCAAATATGGAATAAATTTGTTCAATTTCCAATCATATTAGTGGAATAAATTAATTTTCATTTAAACTCGCATATGATATGACATTTTTTTATTTTAAAGTAAATATTTTCAACAGTTTGCTATGTTTTTATATCCAATTTCAAAAAGTAATTTATTCTAATACCCTATATTGGATTTATTAATAATATATATATATAATAAAACTTTAAAACCAATTTAATATATAATTTATCCATATAAATCTGACGAAAAAGAAATTATAAATTAATGTTCATTATCTTTAACTATTCATCACAAAATAAGATTTCTTATTAAATAAAAAATGTTCACTCTATGTTAATTTTAATCATACTATCTCAAATAATATTATTATTTTTTATATATAATATTTATTAAGGGTAATATGTATTTAATATAGTTGCTATATTAAATGTTGGTAAAATTTCCGGTATAAAAATATAGGGTCTATCTGAAAAATAAGGTTTTTTCTTTTATTATGCTGATCAAAAATATCGTATGAATTTCAAAAGTACTTTATTTAATATATAATTTGTATATTAAATTAATATCACTCAAAAATTGTAAATATTTTTATTTATTAGGACAAAATGACTTTGTGGGAAGAAATATATTTTTAAATAAAAACAATCCTATTATATTCAATTTGTTCTTCTATGCATTTCTAAATAATTATTATCAAATTACTTCAACTATATATTTTCATAATTTAGTTAATCAAATTAATAACTATAAATTCAAAGTCCAGGTTTTATTTTATTATAATAAAATATAATTTGTTTAATAATGTATTATAGTTCGGTAAAACTCGGTCTTTCATGTTACATCAGCCATCAAGGAAAGTCAATATTGCATTTGAAAAAAATATAAACATAGTGTTCCATGTATATAAATATTTATTTTAAGGTTCATGTTACATAATATTGACCTGGAGTTTTTTATAAATAAATCTAGCAATAAATATTAAATTTGTACTAAAGGGAAAATATTATAAAGTCATGATGAGTTACAAATATTAATTTGACCACCCTGAAATCTCCAAATCATTAAGATTAAACAATATTTGTTGGAACTTTACTGAATTTCAAATATCAAAAATATATATATATATTCCTAATATATTATCAGGATCATGATCTTACCTTTGTGATTATTGGAGCACTGATGGTCCTTTATCGCATATTCACAATGAATGCCATTATAGACATTTATATATTTCCCAAACCCTCATTCGACAAATATTAACAAAAAATTCTTCATTTAGTAATTCCTCACACAATAAAACGCTAAAGTTATATTTTTATAGTTTCCCTCTATCTCATAGACACAAAATTTTAATCCAGTATTCTATATTTGATTCACTATTAGATGTACTATTGAATTTCTCTGTTTAATTAAATCTTTTAAGTCTGTATGGTTCATCTTCATCTGATATATTAGTTCATTAATATTTTATCTGGTACAAAGATCCACTATATTTGATCAGATTTCTCATTCTAATGTCATCTATTATATGTATTTATCTATAACATTCTATTAAATCACATTATTTGAAAGAATCATTTTGATGCACTCACATGGAAGCCACTATCTAATAAACAAATTTGAAAAATATTATGTCTTATGATCTTAAATCATTAATCGAATCATTTTCAAAATATTGTTTTATTCATTCAAGAACTCTTTTATAATGAATTGTTAAAAAATAATCGATCATATGAACTCAGAAATGTTCAACTAATGTTAGCTATTTGATACAACATCATTCATAACATCAATGATTCTTTATTAAGTATATTTTATCTTTATTTGATCTGAAACATCCACAACAATTATCTATCTAATGATCTTTCATAAATTCTTCATCTGGGGGTCTTATGTACTTTGAAATGGATGATAAGCTTGGTTTTTTAACTTATGTATGGAATATAGAGTTCCAATAAGTCTCATCAACTTATTTCTTCAAATTAAACCATTCTAGAATGATTTTTTTCTTATAGTAATTATATATAATCATACAAAAAAAATATGTTTAATAATTGGTGAATACATCACCACGAATTGACTAAAATAGATTTTTCATAACACTTAGTTCATTTGAACTATGTATATAATAAATGAAATAAATTGGTTCTTACTTATGTCATACTATCTCAGTCCATTCAATGTAGCTTTATAATTCTATTAATATCCCTCCATTAGACCCATAATAATTTGTACATAATATTTTTATGTTTTATCTATCTTTATAAGAAAAAATTATAATTTTGTTCATAATTTTTCTTCTCCATACTTCAAGGTACCTTTTTCACACATTAAGAGAAGTAAATCAATGTTAATTGGTAACTAAAGGTATTCAAATAATATTTTCATAATAATATTGAATATCCCACACATATTATAAAAAAATAACACCATTTACCTTCTTCCAGGATTACATGATTTGGTAAATTCTTCTTTTTATTCAATAATATTGGATTATAAATTCTTCTCTTATTTATAGTTAGGACTTCAGCATCTTCATTCAAAATCCATATTACATCTTATTCCTTAACATGCTTAGATTCATTTACAAAACATCCAAGAAACTCCATCATATCAACCACATTAACATATTAATATCAACCAAAGCCTTATAGTTCTTTGAATATAATTTATAACTATCGAAAAAAATATTATACACACAAAGTGGTCTCTTCAATCAGAGGATCATAAAGAGAAATTATACAAAAAAATATAAAAAATGATAAATATAACATGACTAATTGGGAATAGATATATAATAATTACATATTCCATACGAATAACATCATAAAAAGAAGACTGAATCCATCCATGACATAGTAAGATAAACAATTACATGTATAAAAAAATAGATTCAAAATGATAGTATACATAATATCACATATCATAATCTTTTTTTCAATTCCTTGTTCCAACAAATTAATGGTGGAGATTTACCTAAGGATGATCTCAAATTTTTTTATGGTACATAAAATCTTAAAATGAAATTTAATTTCAAATTATTTGATTGGAAATTAAGGGGAATGGTTGGAATAAAATGAAAGATAAATGTTATTAATACCACTAAAAAAATATAGAAAATGAATAGAGATTTTTTATAAGGTATAAGGAATAATAAGGAATTTATTTTATAATATGAACTTAATTGA
The DNA here is from genome assembly GCA_963277665.1 of Viscum album. Lineage (NCBI taxonomy): Eukaryota > Viridiplantae > Streptophyta > Magnoliopsida > Santalales > Viscaceae > Viscum > Viscum album. The sequence continues at coordinate 1,401,215,611 of OY728152.1, forward strand.
ATATCTAAATTAAATTGTAATGAGTTGTGGTTTTAATATAATAAATAAATGATCATTTTTAGAACTGTGGAGTTGATGTAAATATATATAAATATCAGGACGAGGATAACTGATATACCAAAAAAATATTATATTGATTTTTGTTACTAAGTGAAGATAATTATAAGATTAAAAAATTAACTCTATTCAGATTTATTTGATTATATATTTTATTAAATTGGGATCTTCACATGGTATATAATGGAGAATATTATATAGAATTATGATGCAATTTATTTTAGGAGTACAAGATGATCATGTTGTGTACATAATGACGAAAACAGAGAAGAGGAATAAAAATAAATAAACTAATATATATTTTAGTTTTTTATGATGGATGATATAGTAGTGTTTCTTGGGAGGTTGTGTGATTTTTACTAAATCATTTTAATGTTATTTATCCTTAGTTAGGAATGAATTTGTAATGACGTAGGTATTTATATAATAATAATTATTTAATTTTTATTAAAATTTATCTAAAATATATTAATTTAATGTTAAATAATAAATTTTGTCTAATAGAATACTCAGTATGCAACAACAAGTTTCCTTTAAATCTTATGTTGCACACAACTTTGAGTTATACCAAAAAATTAAATAATAATAATATTATATTAAATTGTAGTTAATGTATAGATATTTTATTTCCAGGAATAAACAAAACTAGATACATTATTATTACACATTTTTGTTAAATTTTTTTAAGTTTACCCAATAAATTTTAGAGGATTAAAATAATAATGAATCTGATTTTAAGCATGAAATGCTTTAATATTCTTCAAAAGGCCGATTTACGGCCTTTTGATAGAGAACCCTTTTTAAATCTATTTTTTCACTTTTATATGTTCTATTTGAAAAAATTAAATTCTTTTTTAGAAGTGGGGAATTTAAATTTACTTTGGATTAAATCTTGGTATTTTTCTAATAAAGTTCATTTTTAACGAATAGTAAAAAATACTGCATTTTAATTCAAAATAGCCTTTTATTCTAATAAATTTTTATAGTTAAATTGTAAATTTAATTTGTTTTAAAATGTAATTGGATGATATTTTTATCATATATTCCAATTTTTGTTATTATATTTAATTTCACTTTGAAATTGGGCATAAACACATGCCAACCTTTTGTTAGTTTTTACTTCTAAAAAACCCTGTTTTTGGTTTTGACAATGGGAAATAATATTAAATTAATTTATGATTTTTTTAATTTGAAAAAATTGATTCCATATTTTTAATCATTAGGTTCAAATTTTTTTTATAATTTAAATTTTATTTTTTAGTCATTATGTATTGTAACTTTAATAAATATTTTATTTACCAAGGATAAAGGGTAAATCTTTTAAGTTAGGGTAACAAATAATATTATAATAATATTAAATTACCCTAAAACATGTGAAACCCCTATTTTATGAGATATTTCAGACCATGGAAATCCTTGGGTCGATTTTCGAACCCCATGGAGCCACTTGTGTGTTAAAATGACAATTAATTGATTTTAATTTAATGTTAAGGAAAATATAACCTAAACTTGCAACTTTTACTAAAACAATTTCTATATGGGGTTATAAAAGAGGTTTCCTCAACAATAAATAGTCATTACAATGCTAAAAATATTTCCTACATCTTGGTATTTTATATTTATGTTTTAGACATCAAATAAATAAATTTATTTATGGCCTAATGGTGATGTAGTGATTACCTTATTAATGAATTATTTAAATAAATGAGATTATAATAGTTAAAATAAATTTATTTTGAATTTTTTTTGAAATCCACGAATTTTAATGATAATTATGACTATTTATCTATAAATTATAGATTTTTTTGAGTTAATAATGTTTTTATCGATTTTCTAAATGTCATGATATGAATAGTATATAAATTGACTTAAATGAGTTTTTAAAAAATGTACTATTTTATTAAATGATATTATAGATATAAAAATATAATATTCATCCAAATGATCAATATGATGTTTTAAATTTCATTAATTATCCATTTTGGCATGCTAGAAATTTTATAGTAACTATAGTAACCGTATATTATAAAAATACAACAAGACATGGTAAGAGCTAATTTATTTAACAAAGGGTTAAAGATAAAATAAGGGTTATTTTTATGACCTAAACTTTCATAAATACAATTGGATGAAATAATTTAGACCCATCCTCATATTATAATATAAATATATCAATTTCATGTTATTATAATTTTAAAATCAATTAATAATAAAATAATAATTCAAAACATTCTTAATGTGCCCCTCCTCCCTCTTATAGAAGGACACCATCTATAACCCATTAAACACATCCATAAAGCCCCTTGAATCATCCAAAATATGCTAGAATAATATCCCAACATTCCTCCCTTCCTTTTATAAGCCTTCCCTTTGGATGAAGGCAAATCAGGAAAACCCTTTGGCTCAAATGAAACGATGTTATCCGGTTTGAGGCAGTGTCTTCTTTCAAGTTCCATTCCAATAATTTTCCTTCTTCACTTCCTATGATATTCTTATTATTATTTACATAAAAACACTAGTATCCTCAATATAATATTTTTTTTATTATATTTATTCAAACTACACTAACTCGCCCCTCATTTAATAGATACGAACATTCTATTTCGGTGAATAGTGAACTACTCCCTCAAAAAATTATGATTGTTCAATTTTCCCATACCACCTCTCATTGTGGCCATTATTATGGAACTAAAATTATATTTGATATATGTGATATTTATTTTATCTCTATGATTACGTAATTCACATTTATAACATAACATTATTCTTTTCATGTTGTATAAATAAGATTATTTCAATTGAGGAAGTGCGAACTACTGCCCCTCAAAGAGATATGAATCATTCATTCTTTACATGGAACATATAAAGGATAAAATTAATAACCTTATGTAACATACATTACATATATATTATAATGGAATTATAATATACCTAATTATTATTTATTTTTTATTATTTTAAATATGAAAAAGAAATGAATGTTGCTTTCATACGTACGTACGACTTACCGTCTCTATGAACAGTGCAGTTCATTTCTTATATCCAAATGATATGGGATATTGTAAATACATATATTCTAGATATATATGGTATATATGAATATGTAAATCATTAATATCCTTCTACATATAATGTACTTAAGACCACATGGACAATTTGTAATTATAACAAGTTCATTTTTGTGTCATGTACCGAACATCAACAAAACGACCAATATGAACCTGAATAATTATGTAGTTTCTATATAATGTTTATAAGTTATATAAAAAGGACTTATACGTTTAAAAGGTTTGTAAGCATCTAGAAATTTACTTATGATTATTATTTATGTACAAAAAGGAACATAAGTGACGATTCAGACTCATGGTTAGGGACTTCATCTAAATCTCATTTCATAAATGAATATATTGTTGTCATGAACACTTATTATCCTATAATGTGTATTTACAACCCTTTGGGATATTTATATAATTAATTAGTATATTATAATGATATATAAATTCCTTTTTTATTTTATTCCTTAATTATTTTTATTTAAGTTGTTCTCAAGTGTTAAGGGACTCTTTAACTAAAATGTCATTTTAAATGTTTTGAAGATTTATTATTTTCAATATATTTAATTAATATTCATGATTTCAAAATAGTTATTGGAATTTAATTAATATGTACTTGTGTGTTTTAAATTGTAATCTCCTTTAAAAAATTTTAGAGTGGTATGGGACACTTTTATTCAAAACTCTTCTTTTTGAATGTTTTGAATGAACTAGTTATATATAATATCTTCAAATGATATCCTGTGATTATAATGTGGAAATTATTTATTTTCTTTATTAATTTTTAATGTTTTATGATTATTTTTAAGTTAATTGGACATTTTATAAGCGTTGAAATGATAACCAAATGAACGGTTGTTACTTGATAAACCAAATAATGGGTGGTTCTATGATAAACAATGGATGGGTGGTTACGTTATAACCTCCAATGCATTGGATATAGAATTTGGATGTATGGATATTCCATTTAGTGATATGTGTGGAATTCAACCAAATTATTACTTTTTTAATCATTTCTTTGTCCCAATTTACCTTCATATGTTATATGTTTCTTTCTTTAGGCTTTATGGTAATCGTTTGGTTATAAAAAAGTTAAGCAATGAGCATATTTTTAGTGAAGTGTTTTGCCTACCTCTTAATGGTGAAAAGGATTACATTATGGTAATTTTTTCATGCTTTTCATGTTTTTTAAGGACTAATAGTTTTATTTATTTATTTATCTATTACTATTATTTTTATGCTCATCCCATGTTTTGAAATGTTTTTCACAGGACATGAAGATTAATAATGTCAAAAATGGGATCAAGGAAAATTCATGTTGTATAAATCATGAAACTAAACATTTAATTTTATAAAGAGTTTTTTTGTTATGAAAGTAATTTAAAGTGTGTAAATGTGTTTACTTGTAATATTAATGTTGTTATTTATAAGTTATGACCCAATTCATTATATCTGTAAACCTCGAAAGATCCACAATGTGAATTATTAAGTTAATTCAAAATTATGTAATGATTATGGTCAGGGCCTTATAGTTGGAATCAAAGGATTGTTTATATAACATTAGAGGTTAGGGTGTTATTTAATCATATGTTACATGTTTTATATAATCACAACACTTATCATATTAGAAAGATTAAAAATTATTTTTGATAAATTAAATGAGTGTAATATAATTTGAATAAGTATATCTTAGTATTTAACCTCCTTATAAGATTTTATATGATGATTATATTGATATAATCACACTGAGGATTTTGGTTTTAGAGTTAATGGATTGATCTAGATGAATCCAACATAAAAATGGATGTGAAGGAAGATGGGGTGGTTTTCTGAATATTAAACTCAATGAAATAGGTGCTATAATGAGAACTCTTGTGGTGATTCTCAAAAAACCATCTTCAGTCATGATTGACCACTGGAACCTTGGTTATTTCCCTAAGGTATCATATATGAGAGAAAAAAATCCTATTGGAAGTCCAACTAATAATAATAAATGTAAGTATATTAAAAAATCTGTGTCCCAAGGCTGTGGAATGAAACACCTAGTAAAATGGTTCAAAGGGACATGGAGATTTTATATATATGGTGATGAAGGTCATAATTCAATAACATTAAATTGAAAAAGGAAGCATTTAATTGATTATAGGAAAGGGAAAGATTTTATTTACCAGGGATCAAATGAATGTTTTGAATGTAGTGTTTATGGACATTATAAAAATAGATTTCTTATGAAGATAGTTCGGGAATGGGATCAACCGGACCATACAAATATATGTTTACCAACACCTAATGCCATTCTAATTGAGGATGAAGAAACTGACAATTACCTATGAAAGGTATGGATTATTTAATATCTCGTGTTTTTAAAATATTTAAATCATAGTACATAACGTTTGATTTTGTTTATAGGAAAGAAGTATAAAAGAATAATATGGAAAAACAGGGATAAAGGATCATGAAGAATTTTTGACGATTAAGACGTCTACATTTTACAGATTGAAGAGTTATATTGGATATATGGACGGTGATATGTTTAATTTTATTAATGGTTGGATTACTTTGTAATACTTATAGTATGTGTAACCCTAATTCTTTTAGTTAAAATGCAAATAATGGAAGAATTATCCTTTCTTTTGAGGATACAGTTATAATGAACTATTTGTGTTAATATGATCCTTTAATTTGAGGAAATTATGGGTTATTACTTTTTGGGATGAATATTAGAGGTATGAGATAAATTTTGTGGTTAAAATATGTTATTGTTATTTTGGGTAATTTATCTCATTTTTGGGAATGTTATAAAATTATATAGTTTTACAAAAATAACAACACCCAGACCGTGTGTCAACCTATCACTTCAAAAAATACTTCGATAATCAAACCCACAAGCAAAGTGCCACTAGGATTTATCACCTACCACTGGCCTATGTGAAATCCTTGGTTAGTGTGGATTATTCTTTTTAGTTATATGATTTAATATAACAATAATATTTTGATTTTGGAGCTTATGTTTATTAAAATTGATATCCTTTGTATAGGAAAATGATTTTTTGAATAAGTGATAAATGTTATTTTTGATGACTTTCTCTCCTTTGGGAAGACTAAATGCCTAAGGAAAGAAGAATACTATGGAATTTAATTTGAGGTGTAATGGTTGAATTTTATTTTGAAGAATATATGTTTTTGTTGTGAACATATTGATATTTGGGCTATTTTTGGAAATGATTAACCTATCATGGAGGACATGTGATTAGGATAATAGAATTACTGTGTGAAACTTTATGAGTATTTGATGTTATTTTGGGATAAATGTTAAGATTTATCCCAGATGACTATGTGTTCAAATGATTCTAAATTTTGTGTTTCCATATTAGTTTGGATTATTTGGATGAATTTCTAGGACAATTTTGTATTGAATGGCCTTGTTGAACATTGGGGTTTTCTTGATGAATTTTGGATATTAATATTAACATTTACTTTTATAAAGGATTATCATTTTGGGGGATTATCTGATCTTGTAATAACCATTTTAGTTTTGGATAATATCTAAATATAGGGGAAATATATAGTTCATATTTTGTGGATTATTTGATTCTCTAGAAGTTAATTCTAGCACTTTTGATGTTACCAAGACATCTTGAATACTCATCCTTTGGTGGAAAGGTTTGTTTGTGGTATATTTTTAGTAAAGGGTGAAAGTCTACAAGAGAAGTATGTATGTTACCTTATGTTCTAAGTCAATCTCATAAATAAATTACTCAACATTATGAAAAGGAACTTAAAACAAAAACATTTTCTTTTTACTTATCCTACTAAAGAATCATAGACGATTTAACCTATCACTAGATTGTGAATTTCTTGTGGTTAACATTCTATTTATCATGTTTTCTATCACAATCCATTATAACTTGACAGTTAGTTTCTCTTCTATATACATGTTTTCCTACATGAATCCCATGTTTTTGTTATCTCGGGTGACCTCTGTACTCCTCATTTTTTATTTTTAAGTGATAGTTTTTTGACACTTTTTCTGACGGGGGACATTCAATGATGTTTCTAAGACCAATTTTAAAATTGCGAGGACACAATTTACAAAAGGTGGAAGTATGTAATGAACCAAGTATATATATAATAACATATCTTTAATTTAAATTAATATTTATGAATAATTTTTTAATTTAATGTTAAATAGGACACTTTTATTGATAAAAAACTCAACAACTAACAACGTGTTTCCTTGGAAGTCATACATAGTACAAAACTTTGAATTATGATGAAAAAATATTATTGTTGTTATCATAAAGAGTATTTAATGCATATCCATTGTATTTCTAGGAATAAACAAAAAAAATTAAATTATGAATATTTTAATTTGTTAAATGTTTTTACATTTATCCAACAAATTTTAGTGGATAAAAATAACAATGAATATGATTTTAAGCATGAAATACTCTAATATTATTTAAAATGCTGATTTATTTCCTTTTAGTGGTGAAAACTTTTTAAATATATTTCTCTCACTTTTTCAGCTATGATTTAGCAAAATAAAATTATTATTTAAAAGAAGGACATCAAAATTTACTTGGGAAGAAAATTTGGTTTTTTTATAAACCTTATTTTTTATTGAATAGTTAAAAATAATATAATTTAATTTAAAATTGCCAATTTATCTAATTTATATATATATTTAAATTTTAATTTTAACTGGTTTTAATAAGTAATTATATTATATTTTTATCATTTAATCCAATGTAGTTCATTTTATGAAATTTAAGGTTGAAATTTGACATAAACATATGTTAATCGTTTGGTTGTTTTTATTTCTTAAAAACTCACTTTTTTGGTTTTGACTAAAGGAATTAATTTAAAATTAATCTATGAAACTTTTTTGTTTTGAATTTGGAAAAATTGATTCCATATTTGGAATTATGAGGTCTAAATTTGGTAAATAGGTAGCTTTAAGTTTTCATAAATTATGAATAGTAACTTTAGTATATATTTTATTTATCATCGTTGAAGGATAAATTTAGAAAATATATATAAAAAATAATATTATAATAATATTGCATTACCTTAACACATGTCCTAACCCAATTATATGGAATATTTAGGATAATGGTAGTCCATGGATCGATTTTTGGACCCTATGAAGCCACTTTTGTATGTAAATGACATTTAATTACTTTTAATTTAATGTTATGGAAAATATAACCTAAACATGTAACTTTTACTAGAACAATTTTTATATGGGGTTATAAAATTGATATCTTATACTATAAATAATAACTATAAAGATAAAAATATTTCCTATATCTTGGTATTTTATTTATAATTTTTAGACATCAAATAAATAAATTTATTTATGAAACATTGGGGATGTAGTGATTTATTTATTAATGAATTATTTAAATAAATGAGATTATAAATATTAAAATAAATTTATTTTTAAAATTTTTATGCCATGCACTAATTTTATGGATTATTATGACCATTTTATTTTAATTAATTCTATTTATTATAATTAATAATGTTACTATGAAAATTTTAAAATTCTTGATATGAATAGTATATAAATTTACATAAATGATTTTTTAAAACAATTTTTTTTTATTAAATGATATAATTGTCCTAAAAATATGAAATTTGGATAAATGAAATATATGAGGTTAAAAATATCATTAATGATCAATTTTGTGTATTTTGTAATTTTATAGTGACTATAGTAATCATATATTATAAAACTACAAGAAGACATGCTAAGAGTTAATTTATTTAACTAAGGGTTAAAGTTAAAAGATATTGTTAATTTTATTACCTAAAACTATATAAAACCCATTGTATGAGTGGATTTAGAACCATAAGCATCATATGATAGAAATATATCACTTTGGTGTTATTATAATTTGAAAATAAATTATTAATAAAATAATATTTCAAAACATTCATAATGTGCCCCTCCCTCTTACAAAAGGACACCACCTCTAACCCATTACACACACCTCTCAAGCCTCTGGTCTCATCCAAAATCTATTTAAGTAATCTCCCAAAATTCCTCTCTTCCTTCTATAATCCTTACACCTAGGCAGAAGGCAATTCATGAAACGTTTGGCTTAAAACGATCGAAGTTACTCGATTTGAGGTAATGTATTCTCTCAAGTTCCATTCAATTATTTTTCCTTCTTTAGTCCCTATGAAATTTATACTCATTGATTATAAAACATCACTAGTATCCTCAATATAATAGGTTATTTATGATAATTATTTTAACTACACTTACACACACCACCATATAATGGATACGAACATGTTGTTTCTATGTACGACGAATTGCTGCCTCACAAAATGATGATTGTTCAATTTTCCCACACCAGCTCACATGGTTTCCACTATGATGGCACTAAATTTATATATGATATATATGATATTTATTTTATTTTTATGGTTTAGTAATTAAAATTTATAAATTACCTTTATTCTTTTAATGTTGCATAAATATGATAATTTCATTTGAGGAAGTGCGGACATCCACCCCCTCAAAGTGACATGACTCGTTTATGCTATACATGGAGCGTTTAAATAATGGAATTAATGAACTCATGTAACATATATAACATAAATAATATAATATAATTATAATATATCTTTTTATCATTTAGTTTTCCTTCCCTCAAATATGAAAAATAAATGAACGTAGCGTTCATGCATACGTGCGACTTACTATCTCTATGAACGGTGCATTTCATTTATTATATCCAAATGATATGGACTATTATAAATAAAAATATATGGATATATATGTTATATATGATATATAAATCATTAATATCATTCTTTATATAATTTAATTTTGACCACATGGACAATTTGTAATTATAACATGTTTACTTTAGACTCAAGTACCGAACATTGACAAAACGTCCGATATGAACATGAATAATTATATGATTGTTATAGAAAGGTTAAAAGTTATATAAAAGGAATAATAAACTTGAAAATCGTTTTGAATAAAGTAGAAATTACCTTAATTTTATTATTTAGGATGAACTGGAACAGACATGATGATTCAGACTCAAGGTAAGGGACTTCATCTCAGTATCCTTTCATTGAAGCATATATTGCTTTCATGCACACTAATTATCATATAATTTTGTTTTAAAACCAATTTGACTATTTATATCATGAATTAGTATATTATCAGGATATCTAATGTTTCTTTTGATTTTATTCCTTAATTATTTTAATTCAAGTGTTTTTTAAGTATTAAGGGACTCTTTAACTAAAACATCAGTTAGATTTTTTAAAAGGTTTATTATTATAAATAATTCTAATTGATGTCCATTTTTTCAAAATGGTTTTATGATTTATTAAGATGGATATGAGTTTTTTATGGTTTAAATTCTTTTCAAATTTTTCCAAGTTGAATGGGACACATTGATTCAGAACACTTCCTTTTGAATGTTGTAAATGAAGTGGTTATATGAATATCTTAAAATGATATCCTGTAATTGTGATGTGGAAATTTTATTGTTTCCTTTATGATTTTTTTGTGTTATGATAATTCCATGGTACTTTTACATTTGATAGGTGGTTACATGATAAACCAATAAGGGGTGGTTATTTGATAAACTAAATAAATGGTGGTTCTATGATTAACCAAGGATGGGTGGTAATGTTATAACCTCAAATGCATTGGTTTTGGAAGTCAACCATATGTCTATTATATTTAGTGATATGGATGGAAATATACAATTTTGTTATTCCATTTATGTATGTTTATGTCCCAATTTACATTTATATTATATATATTTCTTTATTTTGGCATTATTGTAATATTTTGGTAATAAAAAAGGCAAGAAATGAGATTATTTTCAGTGAAGTGTTTTGGAAACGTCTTACATGTGAAAAGTATTACTGTATGGTAAAATTTTCATGGTAGGAATGTTTTTGAAAGAATAATAGTTTTCATTCATTATGTACCCCTTACTGAGATTTTTATGATTATCCCATGTTTTCAATTGTTTTTTTCACAATACTTGAAGATGAATAGGGACAAGGATGGGATCTAGGAAAATTCGTGATGTTTAAATCAAGGAACTAAACATGCCACTTTTTTTAAAGATTTTTTTATTAAAATAACTGATATTGAGTAAATGTGTAACTTATAATATTTAATTTATTATATATATGTTATGACATAATTTTCTAAAGCATTAAACCTGAAAAGATCCTTAATTTCAATTTTTAAATTATTTCAAAATTATGTAATGAATATGGTCAGGGCAATATAGCATTCACATAAATTTATTAAAATATTGAAACTTGATGAGAAATAGAATTACTTAAATTTTTTAACTATAAAAAAGTGAGTTATAATTTATTTCTAATATTCTATCACAATGATGAGTGTATTAAACTTTTTTGTAGCATAATGCTGGTGAACCAAGAAACAATTATATTCTAATTTAATTTTATATTAATATATTTGGGCTTGAGTTTTTATGAGATTACATGAGAATGTACTACATGTTTTGATAATTTTCTTCCATGGAGGGAAAAAGATAAAAATGATTTTTTTGTTTGAATTTATTTGAATTAGAGAACACCCTAATTCACCCAACTCTCAAGGTGTCTCATGTAATAAAAATCTGTTTATTCAATTACAATCAAAGGGATAATGATATGACCTTCCATTAGCTAGGAAGGAAAAATCATTTATTTAATTTTTAAATTAATTTTATATCACTTATGAAGAATCAAATATTTTTAACCATAGAATGGTAATATATTATCATAGGTTTAAACCTTACGTAAAAGTATGTGATTCATGATATATAATAATAATATGATTTATAAGAACCAATAAACAGGTTTTAAGTTAGAAATATAGAATTTAATTTAAATATATGAAATTAATATTACTAGGTTTGTCCTTCTAAACTATCTTCTTGGTGATTACCAAGTGAAAAATCAATGTAATAAAATCTCAATATCTTCTGATCCCTAATAACTTAACAGTAAAATACCATCATACTCATATAATGGAATAGTATCTATACAATTACACATAGTTTATAAAAATTCTAGTAATATCTCCTGGTTATCATTATATAAAGTAACTTCTATAACCAATTTATTAGAAGAATATTCTTATAAAATTATCACATTAATGTTAAAAAGAATAAAAACCATAATGTGAGAAGGTACATATTAATATAATAGTAATTAAAAGTATGTAGTTAATTTGTTCAAAAAAACCAATTATTATATACACAAACCTTATTTAGAGACAACTAATAACAAATTAATGTTCGTATGTTATCATATGACAAAAATTCATCGACTGAGGTATGACTAGATCTGTAAGGCATTATATGTTCTTTTGTGGCTACCAAGCGTTCTATGACATCAAATCTCTGAGAAAACCAGATATATGGAGATACCATCAAGTATCTAATTTTTATTCTATATTTTAAGATTAAAATATTAGATAATACCATATTCATAAGTTTATCACAATATATACTATGATAATACTTTAATATCATGGTAAAATTAAAAAGTATTGAAAAAATTATTTCCTAATCTATTACCCATGATTCATTCGAAGTCTCAATGTTCTTGGCATGTATATATTGATAACATTTTATATAATAATCTTCTACAAAAAAATTACATATATTTACTCCGATACAATATCAAAAGGAAGAACATATATTAGTTTTTTTGTATCCCAATGATAACTTTTATTCCAACTTCTCTGATTATATTGATCGTATAATTTTACCTTTCTCAAGTATTGTTTCAACATAATGGTTTTTAACTTGAATATCTCTCATAGTTACCTTTGATATTTTCCCACCTAGTTTATGAATATGAAATAGGAAATATAAATATATATTAAGGAATTTGTGGCATATTCTATTTACATAAGAATATGGAAATATATTCATAAATATATCCTCTAATTCTTTAGCTAATCTCTTCAGGGAGATTTTATTATAGTTTAATATGAAATTATTCACTCTTAAATTATTCTATCTTATATTTTTCAATACTATATCATGTAATTTAGTATATCGTGATCTTCAAAAAAACATCATATATATTTTACAGTAGATCCTATTCCCTAAAACGTGGGATGAAACTCTAATTCATTTTTGGAATAATATTATCTATATCATTTTTAACTAATTATATGACAAAATATCAATTTTTATATTTTATTAATATATTTTTCTTGTAAAAAATATCACTACCACTAACCTATTTTAGACCCAAGGCTCAAATTTAGTCTTAATGAAGAAAAAAAATATATTATTGATTAATGAAAATGAATATTCCATGATCACGGTTCATTATTTAATTCAAAGTTGGATTTCAAAAATATTTATACCTTATAATCAATTTTTGTGTCAATAACCCATATATTTGTGTTATATATCCATATTACACAAGTTGTAAGTCATGGTGTGTGGATTTAAAATCCATTTTCTAAATAATTGGATCATGGAAGGTCATTCTGAAAAGTAAAATTTCAAACGAATTTAGTATGAAAAATAATGAAAAAAGGCTTCATCATAGACTATGCCATAAAATTATTTTAGAAATCTAGTAACCAATAATTCCTTATAGGTAACCAATTTATCTTCTATGTATTGTTTCTTCTTGAATACCCACTATATATTCTACCACCACATGTGAAAATAACAAAATAAAGAACTAGATTTTAGAACATGGAAACCATTTTTGAATTCACATGATATTTTTGATATTATATTTTTTCCATGTACATCTTCCTTTTAGGATTATTTATTCAGTTGAAACAATATAACACCTAATTTGGTGAATATAAAACCCCTTATTTGTTTAACCCTTCCTATGAGGTAAGAATAATTTAAAAAATTCCATCAATAATGCCATGTGTTGTTAGTGTTCCTTTATAAACACCTTTATATATGAATCCATTACTTCATTGACCACTATTTTTCATTCAAAATATAAAAATAGTAGTTTTCCATATAATATAATTATTTTCAATCAAATTACTAATTTTATTATAAATTAGGGATAAAAATATCCTAATTACCTTTTGGATAATTAAATGAGATGCACTTAATGGTTACATATTGTAAATTTACTAGTAAAATTAGATTTGAAAAATAGATTTAATAAAAATGTACGATTATATAGCCTAATAAATTTTATCATTTTAAAAATTATATTACATCAATTATTTAACTTTATTAGAAAATTTTTAAGCGTTAACCATAATTTTTATGAAAATTTTCTATCATGGAATTATAGAAGACATAAATTACATATACGACTCATTATCAATCTTTATTTTTCTATCATCAAGAATATGATGTGTATAACATAATTAACTTTTATCATTAGATCTAATCTACATTAAAATTATTTATGAATGATTGGATAAGATATTCTCTTTATGAACAAACAAGAGAATAAAATAGCTTTTACCAATTATATTAAATACTCAACATAATATTATTAAAATATATTAATGGAATGTATTTATGTACATAAAATTACCTATATATTCTCTTTTTAATAGTTTATGGGTATCTTAAAAAACCAATACTAGAAGGTCTTTGGATTTATTATCTTTAAACACAACAGTTTTATGGTTCTCAAAACCATTCATGTAATCATTTCAAAATATCTAAGAGTTTTAGCATCAATGAGATAAATAACCTTATTGGTATATCTTTTATAATTACATTTTGTTTTACTTAGATAAGAATTATCTTTCCATATATAGGAATTATTTTATTATTATGTTTTATATTCATAATTAATTACAGATATTGGAAATATTTGATTGCAGTTTCATCAAAATATTAATTAAATATGATATATCAGGACAAAATTCATTTCAAACAATAAACATGTTCTCATTTTTTATAGCCCTGGAATCTAAGATAAAATCTTCATTATCACTAAATAAAAAATATGTTTATGAGAATCAATCCAATTGGAGGTTTGAAGTTTTGAACTTATCTTATTTAACTCAGGAATTGACCTCCTTTGGCTAAATAGAGAATTTACCATATTTTTTGTAATATTTTGGAACCACCTTGGTGTATGTATTTAGATATAAATACGTGTGTTAGAAATTGATTTTTTTTATTTCCAAAGAGTTTTATTTAATTTGTTATCAATATTTCAATATGTGTTTTTTATGATGCATAGAGGATTTTTAAGAATTAATGCGTTATTTATAATGCTTAATTATCAATTTCATATTCAGAAGTTAAAGAAGTTTTGTCCATATTGAATGAAAAATGAAATCCTTTATATTATATATGATGATTGGTAGGGAAGAATTTTTAATATCAAATACTTGATCTAAAAAGGTTTGGTTTTACCCAACATTCAATACAAGAAAAATGGGATGTGTTGAAAATATGATTTGAATAATTTTCAGAATACATTGATTATAACATTTGATATTTAACTTAATGATGATATTTGAGAATGACCTATATGTTTTTAGGATCTGAAATCAATATTGATAATTCCATTACATTTGTAAATGTAACTATGAATGTATATTAGTTGTGTGAAGGTAATTTACCACTAAAAAAGGGTGGGAGAGAGAATATTAATACTATATCAATGTGGAATTCTATGGCCCTACATGAAGGTAACATTAAATATATAATGTAAATGAGTTTCCCAAATTTTGGTATGTTTAGATATATATTGAATCCTAACACTTAAAATAATCCACAGAAGTTTAGTTTGTTTTTGACTTTTCAGAAGAATTCTTAAACTATGGCATGAAGAGAGACCGACCTACCACATATAGTATAGTCTCATAGTATTTTATAGAATACAATAATAAAAAAAATACCATGAAACATCATGAGAGATGCATCAATAACTTAGTGAATGTGTGATGTCCGACCTACCACAACAAGAAGAAAAATCTATAATAAGTGTCCTAATATATATAAAGATTCACAGAGTTGGTGGAATGACCACATGAGGAATGTCTAATCGTCCACAGGCTGTCACAGTATCTTGTCCTTTCTTGGTTTGGATAAACCCCAATATACCCCAAAATACTAGAATATATACTTCTTAGGAAGTATTTCGTGAGATTATGTACTATTATTCATATGGTGAATAAGATTTTACCACATTGTTTTGCTAATCATCGTCACTAAATATCTCATAATTCTCTTTGTTATTGATCTCCCTGGATTTATATATCTTGATCAATGAAAATAACTTGATACTCACCAATAGAAAGAATGTGTGAAGATGATGTAGGTAATACCCATACTACTTTTATGGTTCTTCTAAGAAGTATTAATCATTTCATTGGAAGTGATTGTGAGATGAAAATGCATGAATTTAGAAATGTTTCCCATTAAATGAATTCAGACTAAATGTGATTGTTGGGGTTATTTTCATATATGATATGAATGAGATATTAAATTCCCACTTATATGATGTGTCCTGAAACATATCCATTAATTCAAATAATAATACTTAAATGTACAGAAATATTACTTAGCATGTATATGAATCATGTGTAAGAGAAAATCCATGAAAATTTCCTTGAATGATTTGAGGAGATTGATCCATGTTTGGAGTTGTTACATGAAATAACATTCATATCATGTCCGGATAATGTTGAATATAAATGGGAAGATATTTTTATTTATTAACCATTTTAATAATGAAGAAGACCCTATCCTCCTAAGTATTTAAAAATATATTAGATGAAGAGTTTTAATTTGAGATATATTTACATAATTAAATAAAAAATTATCAGTTACTTTTTTATATATTTCTAAGGAAGAGATAATGGGAGACAAGATTTGAATTTTATAATAGTAAAATTTAAATATTTATAGGTTTTTTATTTTTATTTTCAATGACTGTAATAACTACATATACATGTGAAATATATATTTATATAGGAAGTGATGAAAATTATGGTCAATTATTGAGAGATCATTTGACAGAAATCTATAATACAAATGAAAGTATAATTTTTGAAAGAAAATAAATTCA
The DNA here is from genome assembly GCA_963277665.1 of Viscum album. Classification (NCBI taxonomy): domain Eukaryota; kingdom Viridiplantae; phylum Streptophyta; class Magnoliopsida; order Santalales; family Viscaceae; genus Viscum; species Viscum album. The sequence continues at coordinate 1,401,232,770 of OY728152.1, forward strand.
CAAGATATCGATAAATAATGAATAAAAACGATAAAGTGAGGTAAATCTTATATTCCAAAAAGGTGATACACCTGAGTAATTGAGGATGTTGACTAGATTCGAAAACTATCATGATTTTGAGTAACGTACTGAGACCAGTATATCAATTCAAATTACTATTTAAGATCCTTAATTGGTACATGAGAAATCCTGATCCAATAGGATCATAGAAGATGATCTCTCTAATAAAGAAGTAATTATTTCTACTATAAGATCACACTAAGATTTATGATCTTATGGCCGGGGTGTATAAATATTCATTGAAGAGGATCTTGGATGGGGTGTATAAATAGGCAAGGAAGCCAAGGAAAATTGGTTTGTATAACTAACCAAGGATTAATATTTAGTTAATGATGTATAGAAATAGGATCAACTAGTGGATCAACTATGAGGTGTATAACCATTTTCTATATAAGACATTGTAATTGATGAAAAAATTATAATTTAGAATCCATGTTTGGGTATATCACCAGCATGGAATAGATTAGGTATTGGTAAAAAATGCTTGAAAATAATGTTCACTGGATTCTCTACATATTACTAGATATGAGTTGAGACAGCGACAAACTATTTAATGGACTAAAAACCCTTACAATTTCAAGGGGTTGAATCAAATGAAAGATAATTTTTGAAATTAATCCACTAATCCACCAAAAATCTTAGTGGTCAACTCATCCTAGGGTATAAAAACAGGTATATAAGATAATTTTCCCCTTTTAGATACTATTTTTTAAACTAATCTCTTTAAATTACCTTAATTAAGTGATAACTTCAAGAATTGTTTGAGATACCTAAAATAGATAAAATTAAAGATATGTTTGATGATAAAAATATGATGATTTGTACCTGAAAGAATAAAAATAGGAAGAATGGATAGGCAAGAAAGAAGAATAATAATCTAAAATTAGTGAGACATTTTAAAATAAAGGTAAAGAAAGTGGTAAATTTTTTAAGAATTGTTTTGATTATGATTATTATACTAAATACTATTTAGGATGTGATTATGAAAGTTCAATTAGTGATCCTCATTATAATATTAATGATCATTTGATCCATGTTCCTAACTGTGTGTTAAATTATATTGTTGGAACTATCAAGGTATATCTTTTTGATAAAGAAACATTTTGAGTAGAATTTGGAGAATTAGAGAATGCAGTAGGTAATAAAATTTTATATTTCATTTATCTCACAATATTTGTGAATACTAACAAAAAATAATCATCACCCTATAATTACAGTTCTTTACTAGATGGGAAAAAATTCTAAGGATTATTTATTTGAAATATTTCTCTAAAATAATATTGTTGGAAGCATTCCATGAACATGAAAATTTTAAAAAACATCTAGGAATGTAAAATATGTTCAATCAGAAATAAAGAAAATTTGAATTAAATAATATGATAAATCATTACCTGAATAAAGGGATGTTCTTAAATAAAAAATTAAGAGTTTGAAAAATTATTGCGAAGGCATGTTGAGAATAATTGATAATGATAATATAATTATCAACCAAAATTATCGTTATTTTTTAATCAAACTACATGATCTTAAAGAATAAGGAGTTGAAATGTGTCAATTTGCTGAGAAATGAAATTATTCTAAATAGTTTTATGAAATTATTTTTCCTCAAGAGAATAATTGCAATGGTGGATCAAAGAGCTAGAGAATATAAAAATATGAATCCAACTCTTACTCATAAAGGATGGGATCCCATAACATAGAATTTGCCTTATGTGAAAATGATATTTAACCATTTTTTAGTGGTATAAACAAAATTATGGGAAAATATAGAAGGTTGAAACTTATAAAAAATCCACCTCATCATCAATGGTGAATTTGAGAAAATTTATGATGATTTTTCCCTATGGACTATCCAAAAGTGTGGTATATCTTATCAAAATTATAAAGGTGCATAACATGTGATTAGATTGATATATTACACCATAAAAGAAGAGAACGAGGATGATATATTATTATTGTTGTTATTGGAATTTCAAACACAATGAATTTGAATTTTTTCATAACATGTAAATTCCATAAAATCATAGAATGCCATAATCATGGGAGAAAAAAGCTCATAAAATGAATTTTTTTTTTGAGAATTAGAAAATATATGGAAATAATCTTGAAATTGAATTGGGGAGAAAACTGATGATAATTTTTGAACCAAATACTACCAAGACAACGATGAAAGTGTAAAACATAATAATAAATGGAAACAGGAAGATGGATACTTAATTAATTTGAAAGGCTTGATAAATATAGACTTACTCTACACAATGGAATTGATGAACTACATAATTTGGAGTAGTTATATATATATAGATAAGGAACACAATGATTCTTATACTTTAATACCTAAAGTGTTGAAGAGAGGTTTAAACAAAGTTAATAATGAAGTTGGATAGAAATAATGGACTATGGTGAGCGAAACTCTCAACCCCAGAGTTTTTTGTTGGTAATATAAGAGGCTCCACCTTATCCCTTATCGTTCTTATATTTTACACTAACCTATATACAATTAAAGGAGAATATATATGGTTACAAACAATTAACAACAAAAATATATTTCATTACGGTGTTTACTAAGATACATGGATATGAAGAAGACGATGTCATCCATTGATGGGTAGAAATCATGAGAGGAAGATCTATAATTTTGTAATTATCATAAATATTGATTTTCTAGACACATGTAAAACATCATAATTGTGGTATGAGAGTAAATATTACAACCATTTTTAATTTCCATTTCATTTTTATAAAGGGGAATGTTGGTAATTAGAATGATTAGGAGAAGTAGATGTTAATCATATTTCACTTGATCTTTATGGGGTAATTTTTTTGATGTTTATGAATGATATTGTTTTGGTTGATAAATTTATCTATAATATCCCCAATAATGTGTTTTTTGAGTATGGAATCACATACTGGTGGATTTATGGAATATATTGAAAACAATTTCGATTTTTATCTTGTTTTACCTAACAGGTGTTCCCAAGTAGTATTAGAGTATAATAACTAAAAAAACATCATAAAACAAATATGTGGGGTAATTTTTCTCTCAAATAATATATATGATATTTTTTAAATTTAAAAATAGATAAGAGTATGATTGTTTGGGAATAATGAATGAATGAAGTGAGATGGAAAAAATCCTACTTTTTCAATTGATTTTTTCTTATTAGTAGGGGAAGAAAAATGAGCTCACATATTGACATAAAATTTTGGAGCTATTAAAAACAAAAAAAGTGGAATATTATTTCTCCTAATTTTTTTATTTCATTGGTTATCAATATGTTCATATGTGTTTTTTGATAATGCTATATGGATTTTTTTGAATTCACAATTAATATATCTTGCATGATCATCCATTTATGTCCATAAGTTGATGAATTTTCATCAGTATTGAATGGAAAATGAAATCCCCTATTTTAAATCCATTGTTGGTGGTGAACTATTCATATAAACTAAGTCTTGTGCCAATGAAGTTTGGTGTATCACAACATTTACAACATGAAAAATGGAATGTGTTGTAAAGATGATTTGAATAATGTTTAGAAAATATTGAGTCGACCATGCAATATTAATTTCATTGAGATATTTTTGAATACCCAAAATGATTTTTAAGATGCATATAGGTACATTGATAATTACATTACTTATATTAATGTAAACTTGAACTTTTTTTAGATGTGTAAAGTTACATTATCACTACAAAATGATGATGTAGAAATTTGTATTATGACCTCAAGGTAGTCTACAGTGGAACTATGTTAATGTATTTTTACATATGTAAATCTATTGAGTTTCCCAAATCAGTGTATGTTAATTTATCTATAAAAGGGTTTATTTTAATATATCTATGAAAATGAAGATAGCTTTTGAGTTACCCTAGGAATTAATAAACTTCTCCAAGAATATTATATAACCTAACGCACCTAATAATGTCTCACATTCTCTCAACTAACCACATTATGAAATATAATATTGTGATATGGAATTTTAGATACATAGATCACATGATTAATTTGGGAAATTAAACCTACCACATGGAGGACTATAAACTAATATGAGTGTTCCAAACTACAGAATGTTTTTATTAGGTCCATGGAACATCCATTTGAGGAAATTTTGATTGAATGAAATAATTCATGTTTTCATGACCTATTGTGAGTTGGATAAACTATAAATCTCCAAATGGATTTATTATTAAGTATACAATTCTCATGAGTATTGTTTCCATACAAAGAAGAACATAAGACAACATATTAGTATTATTCATAGAAACTGAATATTAAATGATTTGTTATTTATTGATGTTCATGGATTTATATATCATCATAAATTAAATCATAACTATACTCAAAAGTAATGAACACATTTGAAGCTCAAGGGGAAAAGACTGAAGCCACTGTGGGTCGTTTTCAATGAATGAAAAAGCATTTTGTTAAAGGTAATTGTGAGATGATAATGTAAACATCAGAATTTATTCACACTAAATAAATCATATTATATTTTATTATTGAGGATACATGATTTCATTCTTCACAATGATGTTTTCCAAATTTCTTTCATGATGTGTCCTCTTGGTATTTATCCATTCATTAAAATGAAAAAATATACATGAATTAAATTGTGTGTGAATGCATATGAATCAACAATAAATGGGAAGACACAAAATTATTACAGGTTTCATTGATTGAGTTGAGAGGATTGAGCCTCACATGTAATTTTTCAATCAAATATCATTCAAACTTTGTGTTGATAATTTCAATGATAATGGAGAATATGTGATTATTTATTAACCACATGAGGAATTTAGATTACCTAATCCATTAATTATTTCTAAATAACATTAAATGTAGAGTTTTAATTTTGATTCATTGAATAATACAAATGAAGATTATTTCCTGAAATTATATTTAGTTATGTTGGATAGATAATTGGATAATTGGTCATATTATACTTTTATTTAATAAAAAATCATTCTAATTATTTTATTATCATTTTCAAAAACTATAATAGATGCATATAATGGTGAAATATATGTTCATTCAGGTTGTGATGTTGATTATTGTGGATTATTTAGAGAGACTTCAATAGTTATCCAAAAGATGTATCATCTATCCAAGATGTAATAGAATTTTTTGAGAGAATAATATATAATGTATCGAGGAGGGAAAGTGTGAAGAGACTTGGATTACCTATAGGTGATAAAACTAAGTATTCAAAGAAGCTAAGGAGAATCTTGATCTCTCATGACCTAGAGAGATGTTTTGAAAATGTAAAATCTATTCAAATAGAAGATAAATTTCTTTAAGTTATACATGAGAAATCCTGGTCATAGAGGATCGTGGAGGAATATCTCTCTTGATAAAAAAGTTAATTTTTAGCAATAGGATCCACACTCTGAATAAGGATCTTGTGATAGGGGTGTATAACTTATTAATGAAGTGGCTTAGGGATTGGGTGTATAACCTATTAAGGATGGGAAAAGTGTTGCAGTGTATCACCAACAAAGGAAGAAGAGTTAGTGGATGAGATATTGATCTAGGAACCAAAATATGTTTTAGTATATGAGTGTGTGACTATTTATTGGATATTTAATTGTAATTGATGAAAATATTATGCTGAAGAATACTTTTTGGGGAGTCTACACCACATGACAAAGTGTTTTCCTTAGAAATAAACCTTATATATATTGTATGTTGATCTTTACAGTTTTATTTTCACATGTTGTGAGAATATGATATAATATTGACTGATTGAGAACCTTAATAAGTTTGAGAGGTAGAATTAAAATAATGATAATTCATAAACATAATACCATTTATTCACGCCCTTTTGGTGATTTATACAACATGTGACTATATAATATTTAATAAAAAATTAGTAAACTAGAAATATTAAATTTAATGATGAATAAAACTAAATTTGAATATTATTATTTCTTCTTATTCAATTCATTTAAAATATACCTCAAATGATATTAAATTACTCAAGTGATGAAATTAAACTAAATGTTATTTCTCTCACATTGATTCTTTTACCTCCTCATATAACATTATTATTGAATCAATGAATTTGAATTTTTCATAATATTTTTAGTCTTTTCCCAAAATTTGTTCACTATAAGGGATGAGGAACCATGCTACCACTAATCTCTTTCATATTGGTGCAGCAATTTCAAAATATTTCTAAACGACCTCTCCTTACTGTTAATTTTTAAATATTAAGGAATATGAAGAATCATGTTGGTATGGATGATAGTTTGAGATAATTGGGTAATTTATTATCCAAATAGAATCCCAAATAATATGACTGATCAATATAATTTAATATCATGATTTATATATCACTATTTGTATATTCATATTCTAGTTTACACATGTATAATATAATGATAATCTCATTTATCTTTATCCGATTTCTCATTTTCATGTTCGTAGAGATGAGTTATTAGGTGTGCAACATCCCAAGTAAGTAATGAATAATAGATATTTTTATCTATGTCTATTAATGATTAAGATAGTGTTATAGAGGCTTAAAATGAAAATAAATACAATCTTATGCATGGAATACACTAATATTCTTAAAAGATTATTTTACTGCCTTTTGATGGAAAACCATTTTGGAATCTACATTTTGACAATTTTATAAACTATGTTTGTCAAAATAAACTTATCCTTTATGATTGGGACATCAAAATTTACCTTGTGTGAATTTTTGGTATTTTTCTGACAATGTTCATTTTTTAATGAATAGTGAAAAATACTACATTTTACATCAAAACTGCTTTATAATATAATTTATTTATATGATTAGATTATGTTTTGAATTGGGTTTGAAGTGAAATTAGAATATATTTTTACCATTTTATCCAATGGTTGTCATTGGAATCAATTTCACTTTGAAATTAGACTTAAACTGGTGTCAATCTTTTGATACTTATTATTTTGTAAAAACACGCTATTTGCTCTGGCAGCGAGAATTAATTAGTAAATTAATTAATGTGACTTATATGATTTGAATTTTATAAAATAGACTTCATTTTTTAATTCGGAATATCAAATATATCTTAGGGTGAATTTTTGGTAATTTTCTGAAAAACCTCAATTTTTGATGAATAGTGAAACCACTAAGTGGTAATCAAGCAAACTGATTTTTCAGTTAAATGAAAGTTTAACACTAATGTGTATTGAATTTTGAAAATCCAACATACATGGTTGTCATTAAGAAGTAAAATGTGGTTCAATGAGATTATAATAATTTTTTGGTGAATAGTAACTTATTAAGTTCTTAATCGCGATTAGTGGTAATTAGTGTAGTTTAAGGTATAAATAATGATTTAATAATATGAAATGACCTAGACACATGTCCCAACCTTATTGGTTGTGTCATGGACGACCAATACAAGCCATGGGTCAACTTGGGGACCCCATGGAGACATTTTGGTTGGGAAATGACATAAATAACTTTTTATTAAATGTGAAAGTAAAAATGACACAAACATAATATGTTTTACAAAAACAATTTTTACAAGGGGTTATAAAGATCAGATATTTGATTATAAATAGTCATTGGAAAGCTAGAAATATTTCCTACATCATAGTATTTTGTTTATGATTTTTAGACATTAAATAAATTAAATTATTTATGACATAATAATGATGAAGCGATGACATCATTATTTGACGATTAAAATAAAATGGAAAGATAATGTAAAATCTATGAACTAAACATGTCCAAAACCAATTGGATGAGTGTATTTCGAACCATTATCACCTTATCCACGACTTATATCAATGTGGGACCTTTTAAAACCGAAACACATTTTGAAATAAAGTAATATTTCTTTACTATCCAAAAGTGCCCCTCCTCTCCTCTTATAAAAGGCCCCCACCTCTACCTCATTTCACACACTCCTCAAGCCTTTGGCTCGGCCAAACCCTGCCCATTTACTCTCTCCACATCCCTCTCCTCATCCAAGAGGATTACCTTTGGGAAGAATCCTTTCAAAGGAAGCCTTTAGGCTCAAATCAAAAGGAGTTACACTTTTAAAGGTAATTAATTCTCTCATGTTCATTTGTTTTATTTTGCTTCTCCAACCCCCTAAACTCTTTTTATTTACTTATTTTGTAACAACACCAGTATATTAAATATACAAGGATGTTTTTATTATATTTATTTGAGCTAGACTCTCACACAACTACATCAAATGGTTAAAGAACATACGGTTTCCGTGGATGGCGAAATTCTGCCTCCCGAAACGATGATTGTTCAATACTCATTTAACACCTTCAAAGGTGGACCTTATGATGTCACTATTTTTATATATGATATATAATATGTTTATGTTTTCCTTATGATTCTGTTTTTTTCATTTTGGGCATACCTTTATGGTTTCCATTATGGGTAAACACGATATCTTCATTTTAGGAAGTGCGGACTACCGCCCCCGGAAAGTGATTTGATTCGTTAATACCATATGTGGGATGTGTAAAGGATAAAGTTAATGATATTATATATGTTATTATACTGGAATTATAATATACTTATATATCATTATGATTCCATTCCAGAAAATACGAAATAGAAATGGAAGTAGCGTTCATGCGTACGTACGGCTTACCGTCTCCATGAACGGTGCATTACATTTCTTACCTCTAAATGTGATATAATATTATAAATACATGTATATGAAGAATATATATGATATATATGTTATCCAAATCATTAATATCATTCTGGATATAATGAACCTTTGACCAAATTAACAACATGTAAGTGTAAGAAGTCTATTTTTGACTTAAGAACCAAATACCGACAAAATGAACATTATTAACTTAAATGATTACATGATGTTCATAACATGGTATAAAAGGAATGATGAACTTGAAAAAGGTTCATAAGCAAGTATATATTAACTCAAGTTTATTATTCAGGAGATTAAAGAACAGTCGGGTCAAGTCGGATACGAGGTATGGGACTTCGTCTCAATCTCTTTTCGTTGAGGCATATTTTATTTTATACACAACTTTCTTTTATACGGTGTATAAACCCCTTTGACTTATAAGTTTATTCAAAACGAATCTTTTTATATGAAGCGTTTACTAAACGACAAAAGGGAATGTTTTTGTCGTACGTATGCGGCGACAATGACTTCTCCGCCGTCGTGACCGTTATTTGAGTTTCGGCTTCCTCTACAAGCCATACATTTTTTTAAACGAAAAATAAATACCATGTTTTACTTTGGTATTGAAAATGGTTTTCATAATGTTTTTATTATATCAATGTGTTGTATTGATATCTCGTGATTGAAATGTCGAAATTTTATGTTTCCTTTATGCATGTTTTATGTGATATGATTATGTTATGGTTCTTGGGAATTATTATGAAGACGGGTGGTTCCGTGATAAACTAAGGGCGGGTGAGTCCGTTATAGCTCTCCAATGCATTGGGTAACGCAAAGTAGTGAAACGTTAAGGTTTCTCCGAAGAGATTTAGGGAATATACTGTGATGGGTATTCCAAATGTAACCAAGAGGGTTACTCCCTACGTAAGAATGTTATGAATGCCTCAAGTTACCTTTATGTCTTATGATTTCTATGAATTATTCATGATTTGATGAGGTATGTTAAAGTGCTTATGTTTTATGGGTAAAGTATGATCTCATCCTTATGTACATATGTACCCATGTTTTCTTTCCATATTTTTATAACCCATACTGAGCTTTTTATGCTCATCCCAAGTTTTTTGAAATGTTTTCACAGGTCAAGGGAAAGGTAAATGATATGATGATAGTGTCAAGGAAGTGTCAAGAATGAATCCATGTTTTATTTTAAATATGTTTCCTTTGATGGGAATGAATAATACTATCTTTATGTAACCACTTTGTTTATATGTGGAATGTAATGCAAGTTTTATGATCTAATTCTCTAAAACTCTAAACCCGAAAAGATCCTCAATGTGTAATCTTGTAATAACTCAAGATTAAGTAAGCTTTAAGGCTGGGGCCTTATAGTTGGTATCAGAGGTCGGTTTAGATAACTTTAGGAGTTAGAATTCTATTAAATGATTATCCAAAAATATTTTTTTTCGAAATGATATAGCATTTAAAGATTACCATGTTGCTTCATCTAAGACATATTTGTTCAGAATGGTTTTCCGCAGAGGAAACAGGGAAGCAGTGCTAGGAAGGCATACAAAAGGAAATAACCTTCCGAATCAGCATCCAGAAATGGCCGGAATTGGAACTGAACAGTTTGTTGCAGTAATGGCGCAGTTGACTCAAGCAATAAATGGCGGTGGTATCCATGCACGAGATCAGCCAGATCAACCGCAGAGGAACATGTCAGTGGTGGAACATTTCATGAGGCAACATCCACCATCATTCAGAGGATCATCTGACCATGTGCTGGCTGAAGGGTGGATTAAAGCACTGGAGAAGATTTTTGATGTCATGAGGTGTTCATACAATCAAAAGGTTAGTCTTGCTATTTACCGTTTGGAGGGTGAAGCAGATCAGTGGTGGTCTATGGTTAAAAATATCAGGGACGCCGATGAGATGGATGCTCTTGACTGGGATGAATTCAAAGGTATGTTTCTTGAGAAGTATTTTCCTAAGGCTGTTCGACTTAGGATGGAAAAGCAATTCTTGGAATTGAGGCAAGAGGAAGACTCAGTGGCTGCCTATGAAGAAAGGTTCACTCGATTGGAAAGGTATGCTCCAAATTTTATCCGGGACCTTGACAGTAAAATCAATCGTTTTTACTCATGATTAAAGCCAAAATATCGAAGGGAATTAGCTTCTCGTGAGTTTAAAATTTATGAAAAGCTTATTCGATGTGTTGAGAAGGTGGAAATGGAGTTTTCCGATGACCAAGTTTTCTATAACAACCAGCAGAAGAAGAGACCGAGGTGGCAGGAGAAAGGTAAGAATTCTTCAAAAAAGTCTGATGGTAAGAGAACTAAGTTTCCAGTTTGTGATAAATGTGGCAAAAGGCATGCTGGAGAATGTCTTCTGAATTCGGGGAAGTGCTACCAATGTGGTAAGATGGGACATAAGGCTCGTGATTGCACTGAAAAGGATCAAGGTGAAGGTAAGAACAAATTTGATTTACAGTTACTGAATTGTTATAAGTGCAATGAGATGGGACACTATGCAAACGAGTGTCCGACAAGGAGCTTGAGTGATGGGAAGCAGTTTGACTACAAGCAGAAAGGGGTGGTGAAATCCTTTGAAACTACTTCAGCAGATGTCGGGCCATCAAATGAAGTTGTATCAGGTACTTTGTTTGTTTTTTTAGATTATGCCAGTGTGTTGTTTGATTCAGGGTCTACACATTCTTTCATCTCTGAAAACTTTTCCAGTAAAATGGGAATACCATCTTAAAAAATGACTCCTGAACTTTTGGTAAAAACACCTGGGGGGAATGTTGAGGCAAAAATAATTTATAAGAATCTTCCTATCCTTATCTGTGGAAAGAACCTACTTGAAAACCTTATTGTTCTACCTCTAGTAGAGTTTGATGTTATCCTGGGTATGGATTGGCTCTCTATTTACCATGCTAAGATTGACTGTAGAGTTAAAGAAGTTTCTTTTCAGAAAAACTTTCGGTTTGTTTACAAGAATGAACCCTTAATTTTGATAACATATCAAGAGGCCGAGAAACTTGTAAAAGATGGAAATGAATGTTACCTTGCACACGTCGTTGAAAATAAAGGAACTATTCAGATTAATGATGTGCCAGTGGTAAATGAGTATCCTGATGTTTTTCCTGACGAGTTGCCTGGAATGATACCAGATCGGGAAGTTGAGTTTACTGTTGACTTATTTCCTGATGCTAAGCCAATTTCAAAACCCCCTTATCGAATGGCACAAATTGAACTTTTAGAGTTGAAGGAGAAATTGCAAGATTTATTAGAGAAAGTTTTCATTAGACCTAGCACATCACCATGGGGTGCTCCTGTTTTATTTGTTAAAAAGAAAGATGGTTCTATGAGACTTTGCATTGATTATAGATCCTTGAATAATATCACTTTTAAGAACAAATATCCTTTGCCTCATATCGATGATTTGTTTGATCAGCTCCAGGGAGCTCAGTTTTTTTTCAAATATTGACTTGAGATCGGGGTACCATCAGCTGAAGGTAAAGGAAGCAGATATTCCGAAGACCGCATTCCGTACGAGATATGGCCATTATGAATTTGTAGTAATGCCTTTTGGGCTAACCAATGCACCTGCTGTATTCATGGACTTAATGAATAGAATTTTCCATGAGTTCTTGGATAAGTTTGTGGTGTTTTTCATTGATGATATTTTGGTGTTTTCTAAAAGTAAAGAGGAGCATGAAAAACATTTAAGGGTTATCTTGCAAACCTTAAAAGAAAAGAAACTGTATTGGAAATTTAGCAAGTGTGAGTTTTGGTTGCAACAAATTTCTTTCCTTGGTCACATTGTTTCTAAAGATGGAATAACTGTTGATCCTGTAAAAATAAAAGTTGTGCAAGAATGGCCAAGACCCACAAATGTAACCGAGATTCGTAGGTTCCTTGGTTTGGCGGGATATTACCGAAGGTTTGTTAGAAATTTTTCACGGTTATCTAGTCCAATAACTAAGCTAACTCAGAAGGGTGTTAAGTTTATCTGGACAATAGAATGTGATGATTGTTTTCAGGAATTGAAAAGAAGATTGGTGAATGCTCCAGTTTTGGCACTACCTTCCAGGAATGGTGAGTTTGTTATATACAGTGATGCTTCATTGAAAGGACTTGGTTACTTCCAAATGCAGAATGATCAGGTAATTGCTTATGCTTCACGACAGTTGAAAACTCATGAGGTAAATTACCCTACACATGATTTGGAACTAGCTGCTGTTGTTTTTGCTTTAAAAATTTGGAGGCATCATTTGTATGGAGTAAAGCGTGAAATATAGACCGATCACAAAATTTTAAAGTATATATTCAATCAGAAAGAGTTAAACACGAGACAAAGGAGATGGCTGGAATTAATAAAGGATTATGATTTTACAATTCATTACCATCTGGGAAAAGAAAATAAAGTGGCTGATGCTTTGAGTCGAAAAAGTAATGCTTCATTAACAATGTTGCGTTTAGAATGTGATCCTTTGGTTAAGGATTTGTTGAACTTTGGCATAGAAGTTGTTGGTGCAGTAAGTCCTTCTGTTTTGTTTCAGGTATTAGTGAGATCTTCTCTATCAGATAGAATCAAGCAAGCACAGAAGCAAGACAGTGAGTTGCAGAAAAAGGTAGAGCTGGTTCCGAAAGGTAAGTTTCCTGAATTCAACATTGATAATGATTGTGTTTTGAGATTTGGGAAGAGATTGTGTGGGCCTTGTGATTCATAGTTGAAGAGAGAGTTGTTATGTGAAGCTCATAGTTCTCCGTTTTCAGTTCATCCGGGAAGTACTAAGATGTATAGAGATCTGCGGGAGTATTACTGGTGGGATGGAATGAAAAGAGACATTGCTGATTTTACTGTGAAGTGTTTGACATGTCAACATGTTAAAGCAGAGCGGCAGTTACCGAAAGGGATGCTTCAGCCTTTACTAGTGCCAGTGTGGAAATGCGAGAATATATCCATGGACTTTGTTGTTGGATTACCGAAGACATCTCGAGGTAATAATGCAATCTGGGTTATTGTTGATCGCTTGACCAAATCTGCTCATTTCCTTGCTATACGAGATACTTTTTCCCTAGATCAACTTTCCCGTTTGTATCTTAAAGAGGTAGTCAGGTTACATGGAGTTCCTCTATCCATTGTATCGGATCGTGATCCCAGGTTTACTTCTAACTTTTGGAAAGGCCTTCAGAAGTCGTTGGGTACTGAATTAAATTTTATTACATCTCTTCATCCTCAATCAGATGGGCAGTCAGAACGAACAATTCAGACATTGGAGGATATTCTACGAGCTTGTTCTATGGATTATCAGGGAAGTTGGGACCAACAACTTTCTTTGGTTGAGTTTTCATATAATAACAGTTTTCATTCCAGTATACAGATGGCACCATTTCAGGCATTATATGGGAAGCGGTGTCGAACCCCAGCTTTCTGGGATGAAGTGGGTGAAAGGAAGTTGATGGGACCAGAATTGGTAGAAGAGATGGCAGAAAAAGTTCAGCTGATTCAGAAAGACATGAGAACAGCTCAGAGCAGGCAGAAGAGTTATGCGGATAACCGGAGGAAGGATCTATCTTTCGAGGTAGGTGATCATGTTTTTCTCAAGGTTTCTCCTTGGAAAAGTGTGATGAGATTTGGTAAGAAAGGAATGTTGAGTCCAAGGTTCATTGGACCATACGAAATTCTGGAGAGAGTTGGATCAGTTGCATACCGAGTGGCCTTACCTCTGAGTTTATCTCAGGTACACAATGTTTTTCACGTTTCGATGTTGAGAAAGTATATGCCAGATCCAACACATGTTTTGAGTCCAGAGGTAGTTCAGCTGGAAGAGAACCTATCTTATGAGGAACAACCGTTCCAGATTCTTGACCACAGGGAGAAAGTGTTACGGAATAAGGTGATTCACCAGGTAAAAGTTTTGTGGAAAAACCACATGATTGAAGAGGCAACATGGAAATCTGACAATGCAATGAGGGATAAGTACCCCCATTTATTCGATAAGTAAATAAATTGAGGGGATGCAATTTTCTAAAGGGGGGAAGGATGTAACATCCCAAGTAAGTAATGAATAATAGATATTTTTATCTATGTCTATTAATGATTATGATAGTGTTACAGAGGCTTAAAATGAAAATAAATACAATCTTATGCATGGAATACACTAATATTCTTAAAAGATCGTTTTACTGGCTTTTGATGGAAAACCATTTTTGAATCTACATTTTGACAATTTTATAAACTATGTTTGTCAAAATAAACTTATCCTTTATGATTGGGACATCAAAATTTACCTTGTGTGAATTTTTGGTATTTTTCTGACAATGTTCATTTTTTAATGAATAGTGAAAAATACTGCATTTTACATCAAAAATGATTTTTAATCTAATTTATTTATATGATTAGATTATGTTTTTAATTGGATTTGAAGTGAAATTAGAATATATTTTTACCATTTTATCCAATGGTGGTCATTGGAATCAATTTCACTTTGAAATTAGACTTAAACTAGTGTCAATCTTTTGATACTTATTGTTTTGTAAAAACACGCTATTTGCTCTGGCGGTGGGAATTAATTATTAAATTAATTAATGTGACTTATATGATTTGAATTTTGTAAAATATACTTCATTTTTGAATTCTGAATATCAAATATATCTTAGGGTGAATTTTTGGTAATTTTCTGAAAAACTTCAATTTTTGATGAATAGTGAAACCACTAAGTGGTAATCAAGCAAACTGATTTTTCAGTTAAATGAAAGTTTAACACTAATGTGTATTGAATTTTGAAAATCCGACATACATGGTTGTCATTAAGAAGTAAAATGTGGTTCAATTAGATTATAATAATTTTTTGGTGAATAGTAACATATTAAGTTCTTAATCGCGATTAGTGGTAATTAGTGTAGTTTAAGGTATAAATAATGCTTTAATAATATGAAATGACCTAGACACATGTCCCAAACTTATTGGTTGTGTCATGGCCGACCAAGACAAGCCATGGGTCAACTTGGGGACCCCATGGAGACATTTTGGTTGGGAAATGACATAAATAACTTTTTATTAAATGTGAAAGTAAAAATGACACAAACATAATATGTTTTACGAAAACAATTTTTACATGGGGTAATAAAGATCAGCTATTTGATTATAAATAGTCATTGGAAAGATAAAAAGATTTCCTACATCATAGTATTTTTTTTATGATTTTTAGACATTAAATAAATTAAATTATTTATGACATAATAATGATGCAGAGATGCCATCATTATTTGACGATTAAAATAAAATGGAAAGATAATGTAAAATCTATGAACTAAACATGTCCAAAACCAATTGGATGAGTGGATTTCGAACCCTTATCACCTTATCCACGACTTATATCAATGTGGGACCTTTTAAAACCGAAACACATTTTTAAATAAAGTAATATTTCTTTACTTTCCAAAAGTGCCCCTCCTCTCCTCTTATAAAAGGACCCCACCTCTACCTCATTTCACACACTCCTCAAGCCTTTGGCTCGGCCAAACCCTGACCATTTACTCTCTCCACATCCCTCTCCACATCCTAGAGGATTACCTTTGGGCAGAATCCATTCAAAAGAAGCCTTTAGGCTCAAATCAAAAGGAGTTACAATTTTAAACGTAATTCATTCTCTCATGTTCATTTGTTTTATTTGGCTTCTCCAACCCCCTAAACTCTTTTTATTTACTTATTTTGTAACAACACCAGTATCTTAAATATAAAAGTATGTTGTTATAATATTTATTTGAGCTAAACTCTCACACAACTACATCAAATGGTTAAAGAACATACGGTTTCCGTGGATGGTGAAATTCTGCCTCCCGAAACGATGATTGTTCAATACTCATTTAACACCTTCAAAGGTGGCCATTATGATGTAAATATTTTTATATATGATATATAATATGTTTATGTTTTCCTTAAGCTTCTGTTTTTTTCATTTTGGGCATACCTTTATGGTTTCCATTATGGGTAAACACGATATCTTCATTTTAGGAAGTGCAGACTACCGCCCCTGAAAGTGATTTGATTCGTTAATACCATATGTGGGATGTGTAAAGGATAAAGTTAATGATATTATATATGTTATTATACTGGAATTATAATATACTTATATATAATTATGATTCCATTCCAGATAATATGAAATAGAAATGGAAGTAGCGTTCATGCGTACGTACGGCTTACCGTCTCCATGAACGGTGCATTACATTTCTTACCTCTAAATGTGATGTAATATTATAAATACATGTATATGATGAATATATATGATATATATGTTATCCAAATCATTAATATCATTCTGGATATAATGAACCTTTGACCAAATTAACAACATGTTAGTGTAAGAAGTCTATTTTTGACTTAAGAACCAAATACCGACAAAATGAACATTATTAACTTAAATGATTACATGATGTTCATAACATGGTATAAAAGGAATGATGAACTTTAAAAAGGTTCATAATCAAGAATATATTAACTCAAGTTTATTATTCAGGAGATTAAAGAACGGTCGGTTCAAGTCGGATACAAGGTATGGGACTTCGTCTCAATCTCCTTTCGTTGAGGCATATTTTATTTTATACACAACTTTCTTTTATACGGTGTATAAACCCATTTGACATTTACGTTTATTCAAAAGGAATATTTTTATACGAAGCGTTTACTAAATGACAAAAGGGAATGTTTTTGTCGTACGTATTCGGCGACAACGACTTCTCCACCGTCGTGACCGTTATTTGAGTTTCGGCTTCCTCTACAAGCCATACCTTTTTTTAAATGAAAAATAAATACCATGTTTTACTTTGGTATTGAAAATGGTTTTCATAATGTTATTATTATATCAATGTGTTGTATTGATATCTCGTGATTGAAATGTGGAAATTTTATGTTTCCTTTATGCATGTTTTATGTGATATGATTATGTTATGGTTCTTGGGAATTATTATGAAGACGGGTGGTTCCGTGATAAACTAAGGGCGGGTGAGCCCGTTATAGCTCTCCAATGCATTGGGTAACGCGAAGGAGTGAAAAGTTAAGGTTTCTCCGAAGAGATTTAGGGAATATACTGTGATGGGTATTCCAAACGTAACCAAGAGGGTTACTCCCTACGTAAGAATGTTATGAATGCCTCAAGTTACCTTTATGCCTTATGATTTCTATGAATTATTCATGATTTGATGAGGTATGTTAAAGTGCTTATGTTTTATGGGTAAAGTATGATCTCATCCTTATGTACATATGTACCCATGTTTTCTTTCCATATTTTTATAACCCATACTGAGCTTTTTATGCTCATCCCAAATTTTTTGAAATGTTTTCATAGGTCAAGGGAAAGGTACATGATATGATGATAGTGTCAAGGAAGTGTCAAGAATGAATCCATGTTTTATTTTAAATATGTTTCCTTTGATGGGAATGAATAATACTATCTTTATGTAACCACTTTGTTTATATGTGGAATGTAATGCAAGCTTTATGATCTAATTCTCTAAAACTCTAACCCCGAAAAGATCCTCAATGTGTAATCTTGTAATAACTCAAGATTAAGTAAGGTTTAAGGCTGGGGCCTTATAAGGTGTATACATTTATATCAATAATTTTAATTTTTATCTCCCTATACATTCCTGATAACTTGATTCAACAGACATCTGAAGCATCTTCTATGTATCTATAATATACATATTTTTCACCTTTACCACTTATGGAGGTGGATGATTGGTAATAGGGGATTCCAAAACATATAAAAATTTTCTTTTACTAGTGCTATGAACAAGTGACTATACCACTCTTGGTTGTTTATAATGCGAAAGAAATTTTATTTGAATAATAATAAAATAAAGTTTACATGGTTTTGATTTCAATTATCTACAACAAATAAAATAATATTTTAGTGAAATATCTTGATTACCAGTTGAGTGGAAATTAATGAATTAATTAATCTCTCAATATATTATCAAATCCCAACAACCATCACCGTTGAATTTGGAATATCTTATAGATCAAATATTATATTCTACGTAGTCTATATTCCCCTAAAAATTACTCACAATGACGACTTATCAAATTATATAATGATACTTAGGATTTATTGGGTTTCCAACTATATTAGCTTATAGCACATTATGTTATTGAGTGTAATACCATATCATAAAATACTAAACTTATGTATCCTCGAATATTTCCTCTAAGTTACTCCAAGTCCTATAAAGGAAACTAAAACTAACACTATATTATCTATCTCAAAAAAATAATTTCATTAAAATTCCCTAATAAATGAATTTTTCCCAGTGATGACTAGAAAAATACTTTGATCTATTATTTAATTCCAACTCTACAGGAAGAATGTGTTTAATAATGTAATATTTAGGTTATGTATTTTTATCTTATTCAAAAATATTATTTATTTTATTCATCACATGTCTGTTAATATAATATATAATTTATTAAATTAAACAACTATATCTGATAAAATGATTTTTTAAAATAATTTCATTTCATTTCAATATTAGAATGCTTGTTAATTTATTCACTTAATGTGATAAAATTTATTTATACAAATAAACCATTATTTAAGTAAATAAAAATTTATCCATGAACTGAATAAATAAAATAAATATATCATATGATAATGTGATTATATCTAATGGTTGTTTTACCCGGAGAAGATAAATCGACATTGACCCTAGGGGAAATACCTCCTCGATCCTAATCATGGAACAAGATGTATCATTTTTTCATTATAATATGTCTATATATATTGGTTTCAAATTGGTTTGGGTCTTTAACCGTCACCTATCATTGATAGATCAATCCTTTATAAATGGTTACTCTCTATAAAGTGAGGGGTGTCCACGGTTTAGGGTTATTTAAAATTAACATTAGACATGTAGAACCATACATAAAAAATGAGTGATGAATGATTTTCATATACTAAAATATAATTTAATAAAAAATTATGATGCTAATAAATGAAATAAAAAATTTAAATTAAATATACCCAACACATACACATATTAGTGAATCTCATGATCTATTACACCATGCAATGAATTTTCATTTAAACATTCAATAATTTAATTTAAATCATTTTAAACAAGGTAAACTTACTAGAAAAAATGAATTAATCAACTAATTACTTATTTATTAAAATTTATCATAATATTTAGTTAAAAACTATTTTAGATATAATTATATTTCCATTAAATAATATTTTAACTATATTAAATATTTTTAATTTTACCTTTTAAAATAATTTAGTACCATGTTTTCACTCTGGAGTAAACATGTTGTGTACCTTATTAATAAATGCATGATACATTATGAGGAGGAATAAATGAATGTACCATATATTATAGATTAAATTCATTTACATAATTTAATAGTTAAAAAACTTTTATTATTACTAGAAAAATCACGTGACTCATGCTATATAAAGTTATTATTATATACTGTGTATTTACACAACATGAATTACCACATGTTTTTCCCTGATATACCTAAAGTGTAGTTTTTTTGGGATAAGACAAATAGTCACATGGTGTGTATAAACATATGTTGTAGAGACCCAAATCTTGACGTACATGGACATTACATTACTTTAGCAGAATACTTAATACATAAAAAAAACAGACACACAAGGACCGTAATAGTTTATTGTCATTGGAAACTTGGAACGTAATCTTTTAATCGTGGTGAAAGATCTTCAACATATCCCATAAAGATCTTCCTTTTTTTTCTTACCTAAAACCATTTTTTATATACTGGGGAAAAGAAAACATAAAAAGGGTGAGCTCAAATTCTCAGTAAGGGTAAGCATGGCTAAAATAAAACATACCATATACATTTGAACTTAAAAACATTAACATAATGTTTAGACATCAAAAGCTTGAGAAATGACACAAAACATCGAAGTATGTAAGGCATAGATCACAAAGAAACATTAAGAATGATAAAATAGCATGGGAATAAAACATGTAATTGTGGAAACCATTAAGCACATTTCATGATTTCCATAGTAGCCAAGGAATTGCTGCTAAAACAATCTTAGTGGACAAAGTCCCTTTCTGAATAGAGTTCACTCCTCGTTCCAGTCCTGTATTACTGAACTGGATTAACTTTCCATTCCAGCCATGTTTATCTCATGATATATAAATCTATACCCAATGAATTGGCGGGAGATATAGGTCCCACCAATTTCATAATGAAATCATTCTTACTTGTGCCACAACATAAACACAAATCATTAATCATAACCCAATGAATAAAATGGGTTTCATAAACATCATTCCATCATCACATAATCCATATAAAATAAATGGACATCATTTCATAATAATAATAGTGAAACCATGTAAATCATAGAGACTTTAATCTTGAACCATACTCATATGAAATAATGTCATCTTAGATGAAAAATGGTTTTGATAAAACACTTGAAATGAATTCTTGAGAAAAATATCCTTTCTTCTTCAAAATCAATTTCTTTTCACAAAAAGTCAAGAAATTTTAAAAGAAAAATATTTTGTTTAAAATAGTCATGAAATATTTTTGAGTAAGCTTCATGAAAATAAGGATTTATAAAACCGTAAAAACCTGTTCCTGCCGTATAAGTTAAAAAACATTCTTCTTGTACTTTTGTCGGAAATGTAAAAAAAGTACCTCGTAGGGTAAACAAAAAAATGATTCCTTCCATACCAAGGGGTAAAATTAAAATGGGTATAAATGTACTTTAAACATACATGAATACACTTTTATAAAATATGGACATGGATGATAGCAATAACCCCAGTAAATACATACGAATAAGTAATCTCAGATAAAAATGATTTTTTCACAATTATCCCTTACCTTAGGTCTGATTTGCTTTGTAAGTGTCCGAAACTCCTGTATAATGATTTAAATAATGTCATTGACTTATTCCAGAATCATAATCATTGTTATGATATCATATATGGTTCACTTATGACTTTATATTACATGTTTTTTTGTAAATTCCATGTTAAACAGCGTTTTGGGTAAAATCGTTTCATTTGTCGTCCGTGTTTTGACTTGTAATTATTCATATGATTACTTAGATCATGATTACTTAATTACAGAATATAAAACATGATTTATATATAATATATATTCAGAATATACATATATATAATAGATCAGTAAATGGAAAGAAATACACCGTTCATGGAGACGGTAGGCCGTACGTACACATGAAGGCTGTTTTCGTTTCCTTATTGAGTTGAATTGAATTAAGTAGATGACATACATATATATACACATAAATACAGTATCATTATTATGTCATATATTTCATGATTACTTATTATATATACTTTATAATCATTCATGAATGGTTAATGTGGAGAATGAATCTCATCGCTTCGTGGAGATGGTAGTCCGTACATACGCACGAGCGATGATATCGTTCTCATGATCGTGGAATTGTATTGGAGTGTATGTATACTATTTAATAATAAATATGACTTTATAATAATCATATATAGTTATTATTTACACCATTATACCCATCCAAGTAAGGTGGTGGTGGAAAATAGATTACACCACGGCGTGGAGACGGTATTCCATACATACGCACGCACGGTGATTTCATTTTCCGTAGGATGGATAGATGGTGAAATAGGGTTGGTTCATACTTATAATAAAATATCAGTATATGAGTGATACTGATGTTATTACTTCATAATGAAACAACCTAAGAAGAAGAAGTGGAAGAAGAAATAAAGTTGAAATAATCGGTAACGGACATTACCTCTTCTTTGAAGCGCCTCTTTGAGTCCTCCTCTTAGGACACTAAAATTGGTCTTTGAAGAAGACCAGGACCTCTAGTATGTTTCTAGGGAAGTGGATAAAATAATTTGTCAGGGGTTGGCCGAGCATGAAGGCTCAAAGTGGTGTGAGGAAGAGAGGGAGGAGGTTCCCTTTTATAAGGGAGGAGAGGGGCACCTTTGGAATAACTAAAAATATTATTTTATTATAAAGCCAAATTCGGTTTTAAATAGCTCCAAATTGATTTATTTAGAAGATAATGTTAGGATGGGTCGAAAAACTCTCATCCAATATAATTTAGACAAGTTTAGGTTCCTATTTTAACCTTATCATTTAGATTTAACATTAAGTTAGATAATTTTACTTTTACCGTGTCTTTTTGTGTTCTTACACTATAAGGTTAATAAACTTATTATAAGAAGCCAAACGAACCCCAAGTTGTTTATTATTAATATATATAACCTTATCTAAGTCCTTTTACTGAACCTTAAATTTTTAGGTATAAAATAACAATTAATAATATAATATTTGTTTTAAAAACTATTTTATGTCAATTTTGACACTATTTTGTAGTTGATTTTTGTGAAATTAATAACAGACTTATTAGTTCAAAAAAAGTTAATTATATCAATAATAAAATGTCATATTAACCTATAAAATTAGTGTAATTCATAAAAAGTCTCAAATTACATTAATTTTGGTATTTATAACATCAATTATGTCAATATTTCATTAATAAAATAATTACTGCATCATCATTGTGTCATAAATAAATTAAATTTTTTAATGTATAAAAATTAAAAATAAAATACCCTTATGTAGGAAATATTTTTATCTTTCTAATGAATATTTATAGACTAATTTATCTTATGTATAACCCTATATTAAAAATGATATACTTATTAAACTTTGATTTTAACTATTTTAACCCTTCTTTAAATAAAATAATAATAATTGTCCTAATCTAATACAAGTGGGCCTAAATGGTCATATTTTCTTCCTAAGGTTGTTTTTGGTCTAATTACACTTATACAATAGATTTAGGACATGTTTTAGGGTATTAATAATATCATTTGTACCATTAATTACCCTATTTACTTTTAACCGTGGAAAAAAAAGTAAAAAGTTACTATTCACCAAAAATTATATTCATCTCATTGATCCAGATTTTACTTACTGACATCAACCATGTCTCTCGGATTTTTGAAATTCCACTCACAGAAGCGGTAAAATTATGTTTTATGAAAAATTCATTTTTTTAACTACCACTTAGTGGTTTCACTATTCATCAAAAAATGAAAGTTTCCAAAAAAATACCAAAAATTTGGCTTAAGATATTTTTGATATTATGAACTGAAAAATGATGTCTATTTTAACAAATTAAAAACACATCAATTTCATTACTTAATTTAAAAATTAATTCACATCGTCTAAACAAATAGCATGTTCTTAAGAGATAATAACTATCAAAAGATTGACACTTGTTTATGTCTGGTTTAAATGTGAAATTACATCCAATGACCAAAATTGTATTAAATTGTAAAAATATATTAAAAATATAATTTAAAACCACTCAAATTAATAATTTATCACTATTAATTATTTCAATTAAAAATGTTGTTTTTAATTAAAATTTGGTAATTTTCACTGTTCATCAGAAAATGAAAGTTATCCGAAAAGTACCAAAATTTCACCCTATGCTAATTTCGATATTCCGAATCCAAAAATGAAGTCCATTTTGAAAAATAAAATTTAAAAAATTTCAAAAGGTGGTTATTACTATTCATAATGACTAGTTTTAATAATATTTTAATAGCATATCTTTGTTTAGTGAAACTCGGTATTGTGTACTACACACGCTATCGAGGAAGGTTGTGATTGTGTGTAATGCAAGGCAAGGAAATGATGCGTTTTTTGAAAGCTCCCTTTGGTGTAGCATACAACACAAGAAATCAATGAAATTAAAAAGAATATTTCTCATAAAATCTCAGGGTGTTACATTCTTCCCCCCTTAAAATGAATTTCGCCCTCGAAATTCATCGGGGTTATAAATGGTTTACTCCTAGAAAGTTTCTTTAATAGAAACCCACATTGTAAAAAGGAATACCAAAACCAATTTTTAAAAACAAAAGTATGAAACTTAATGGTTACCCAAATAAACTAATATCTGGGTTTCCACATAGGTGAAAATATGGATATGGAAGAGAAATCTAACCATCATATTCTGATGGAGAGTGGTAGAGAACATGGCTATGGAAAAGCCAGCAATCACAAAGCCAAAAATTTGTGACGATCTAAGGTACCATCTGATTCATCAGATATAAGAGCAGTAGGAAAACATTTTTAGTTTTCAAGATCATTTCCCTAAAGTTGATGAAATTGGAATAAGAAGAAATACTTTCGTGATTTTGGTATAGTCTCACCGTTGGTCGTTCTTTGGACAATTTCCACTTCATCTCTTAAAGAAATGAAGTCAAATGATTCATTCATGATGTGTTATTAGATCATGTGATAGAATGATGGGTTATTCCATCTATCTCAAACAAAAGGTTAGAAAAGTTATCAAAACATACATAAGTCCATCTATAGTGACATTAATCATATATAGTTCCTAAAATGGACTTATAATTCATATATCATACTGATTAATATAATAAAACTAGTTTCTACTAAACATGGACTTCATGTAGGCCAGTGGTAGGTGATAAAGGCCAGTCGCACTTCAGTTGTGGGTTCGATTCCCACAGCCTTGTCCGATGCGATGGGCTGTCACCCATCCTGCAGGTTGTCCATTTTCTAAAACTAAATTACTATAACATCACATAAATAATATCAAAAAAAGTTCTATCCTTAAACAATACTAACTTATGGTTAACATAACCCATTCCAATCTTTAGGCTTATCTAAAATACTTCGGTCCGAGCTCATAGTATAAAGAAAACGATTACATGAAATGTCGTCAACCAAGCATGTCAAAAGTTAACTCTTTCCACATACCAAAATCCAAAAATTCTATATACTCAAACCATGATATAACCTTCTCCTTATATCAGTCATGAGCTTATGAATACTATCAAACATTTAATTTTCTCCTTATCCCTTCATTATGCACATATCATCTACATTCCAAAAATATCTGAATAACCTTTCATGGATACTGGTACCATTAATCATAAACTTTCAAAACACAACGAATGACAACAGTGTAACAATCCTTAGATGTATCTTTATTCCATAGTAACATGAGATTACTTATACAACATTACACATGATAAACATGTAATCATTACACTACATTCTTAAACCATTAACCGAGCTTCAACAATTCTTTCATCTCACATATCATTTGTAGTCACCTCATCATCATCAACATAAATACTACACATACGACCATACTAATTCTCTTCATGAGACTTTCCCTTAGGGCATTGGTTTGCATAATTCCCATACATTCAACATTTAAAACATTTAACCATTGTTGATGTCCTAGAAATACCATTATCCTCATCCCTGGTGTTAACTGAACCTTTTCCTTTTCACTTACTGCCATTGTGTCCTTATTTTCCACACCCAAAGCATCTTCCAGTTCCTTTGAAACATTCTCCTTGATTCCTCTTCCCACATTATTTACATAGGGGAAATTGAACTTTCTTTCCTCTATGATCATCATGAAACTCCATCTTTCTCTTATTAGCTGAGTCAGGAAACTTACCAAATTTTACTTTATTGATCATATTATGAGATTGCTGATTCATCATAATAATGATGTTTGGACTTCCAAATCCCATTTCATTTGGTTGCTCATGAAGAATATCAATCCATTGTCCATCATATCCTCCATTATCGTGAATCATCTTGTTTCCAGCCATTTTCTAAAACCCAAAAAGAATAGTGTGAGAGGCAAAAATCATAATAAAGGGGGAGTAACTTCAATATCTAACATCTTTGGTTTAATCTAATATCGTTACCATAGTTCTAGGACTATATCATATATGTATACTTATCCTTAGGGACATCCCTATACATACCATAGAAATATCTCTAGGGATCTCACAAACGTTTTCGCATCCTAGTTTCCAAGGGCTGACTAAACTTTTCCTCTGATAGCAATTTTAGAGACCCAAAGTTTGACGTATATGGACATTACATTACTTTAGCAGAATACTTAATACATAACAAAAACCGACACACAAGGACCATAATAGTTTAGTGTCTTTGGAAACTTGGAACGTAATCTTCTAATCGTGGTGAAAGATCTTCAACATTTCTCATAAAGATCTTCCTTTTTTTCTTACCTAAAACCTTTGTTTATATCTTGGGGAATGGAAAACATAAAAAGGGTGAGGTCAAATGCTCAGTAAGGGTAAGCATGGGTAAAATAAAACATACCATATAAATTTTAACATAAAAACATGAACATAATGTTTAAACATCAAAAGCTAGAGAAATGACTCAAAATATGGAAGTGCGTAAGGCATAGATAATAAAGAAACATTTAGAATGATAAAATAGCATTGGAATAAAACATGTAATTGTGGAAACCATTAAACACATGACATGATTTCTATAGTATCCAAGGCATTGCTGCCAAGACCATCTTAGTGGAAAATGTCCCTTTCTAAATCGAGTTCACTCCTCATTCCAGTCATGTATTACTGAACCGATTTAACTTTCCATTCCAGAAATGTCTATCTCATGAGATATAAATCTTTACCCAATGCATTGTAGGGAGATATAGGTCCCACCCATCTCATAATGAAATATTTCTTACTTGTGCCACAACATAAACATAAATCATTCATCATAACCCAATGAATAAAATGGGTTTCATAAATATCATTCCATCATCACATGATCCATATAAAATAAATGGACATAATTTCATAATAAGAAAAGTGAAACCATTTAAATCATAGAGACTTTATACTTGAACCATACACATATGAAATAATGTCATCTTATATGGAAAATGGTTTTGATAAAACACTTGAAATGAATTCTTGAGGATAATATCCTTTCTTCTTCAAAATCAATTTCTTTTCAGAAAAACGTCATGAAATTTTAAAAGAAAAACATTTTGTTTAAAATATTAATGAAATATTTTTGAGGATGGTTCACGAAAATAAGGCTTTATAAAACTGTAAAAAACTCATTCCTACCGTATAAGTTAAAAACATTCTTCTTGTACTTTTGTCGGTAAAGTTAAAAAAGTACCTCGTAGGTTAAACAAAAGAATGATTCCTTCCATACCATGGGGTAAAAGTCAAAATGGGTATAAAATTACATAAAACATAAATGAATACACTTTTATAAAACATGGACATGGATGATAGAAATAACCGTAGTAAATACTTACGAATAAGTAATCACGGATAAAAATGAGATTTGCACAATTATCCCTTACCTTAGGTCCAATTTGATTCATAATTGTCCGAACCTCATGTGTAATGATTTAAATAATGTCATTTACTTATTTCAGAATCATAATCATTGTTATGATATCATATATGGTTCACTTATGACTTTATATTACCCGTTCTTTTCTAAATTCCATGTTAAAGAGCGTTTTGGGTAAAATCGTTTCATTTGTCGTCCGTATTTTGACTTGTAATTATTCATATGATTACTTAGATCATGATTACTTAATTCAAGAATATAAAACATGATTTATATAAAATATATATTCATAATATACATATATATAATAGATCAGTAAATGCAAAGAAATACACCGTTCATGGAGACGGTAGGTCGTACGTACGAATGAACGCTGTTTTCGTTTCCTTATTGAGTTGAATTGGATTAAGTAGACGCCATAAATATATATAAAAATAAATACATTATAATTATTATGTCATATATTTCATTATTACTTATTATATATACTTTATAATCATTCATGAATGGTTAATGTGGAGAATGAATCTCATCACGTCGTGGAGAGGGTAGTCCGTACGTACGCACGAGTGATGATATCATTTTCATGATCGTGGAATTGTATTGGAGTGTAAGTATACTATTTAAGAATCAATATCACTTTATAATAATTTTATATAGTTATTATGTACACCATTATACCCATTCAAGTAAGGTGGTGGTGGAAAATAGATTACACCACGGCGTGGAGACGGTATTTCGTATGTACGCACGCGTGGTGATTTCATTTTCCGTAGGATGGATTGATGGTGAAATAGGGTTGTTTCATAATTATAATAACATATCAGTATATGAGTGATACTGATGTTATTACTTGATAATGAGACAACCTAAAAAGAAAAACTGGAAGATGAAATAATGTTGAAATAATCGGTAACGGACATTACCTCTTCTTTGAAGCGCCTCTTTGAGTACTCCTCTTAAGGCTCTATAATTGGTCTTTGAAGAATACCAGGAACTCTAGGATGTTTCTAGGGAAGTGGAGAAAAGAATTTGGCAGAGTTTTTCCGAGATTTAAGGCTCAATGTGGTGTGAGGAAGAGAGGGAGGAGGTGCCCTTTTATAAGGGAGGAGAGGGGCACCTTTGGAATAACTAAAAATATTATTTTATTATAAAGCCAAATTCGGTTTTAAATAGCTAAAAATTGATTTATTTCGAATCTAAGGTGGGGATGGGTCCAAATAATCTCATAAAATATAATTTAGACAACTTTATTTTCCTATTTTGACCTTACATTTATATTTAACATTAAGTTAGATAATTTTAGTTTTACCGTGTCTTTTTGTGTTCTTAAACTATAAGGTTAATAAACTTACTATAAGAAGCCAAACGAACCCCAAGTTGTTTATTATTAATATATATAACCTTATCTAAGCCATTTGGCTGAACCATATATTTTTAGAAATAAAATAACAATTAATAATTTAATATTTGTTTTAAAAACAATTTTATGACAATTTTGACACTATTTAGTAATTGATTGTTTTCAAACTCATAACATACTGATTAGTTCGAAGAAAGTTAATTATATAAATATTAACATGTCATATTAACCTATAAAATTAGATAAATTCATAAAAAGTCTCAAATTACATTTATTTTGGTATTTATAACATCAATTATATCAATATTTTATTAATAAAATAATTACATCATCATCATTGTGTCATAAATAAATTAAATTATTTAATGTCTAAAAATTACAAATAAAATACAATTATGTAGGAACTTTTGTTAGCTTTAGAATGAATATTTATAGTCGAATTTACCTTATGTATAACCCTATATTAAAAATGATATACTTATTAAACTTTGATTTTAACTATTTTAACCCTTCTTTAAATAAATTAATAATAAATGGCCAAATCTAATCCAAGTGGGCCTAGATGGTTATATGTTTTCCCTAAGGTTTCTTTTGGTCCAATTAAACTTATAAAATATAATTAAGACATGTGTTAGAGTAATAATAATATCATTTTACACTTAATTACCCTATTTACTTTTAACCGTGGTAAACAAAAGTAAAACGTTACTATTCACCAAACATTATTTTTCATCTCATTGAACCACATTTTACTTAATTACATCAACCATGTCTCTCGGATTTTTGAAATTCCACTCACAGAAGCGGTAAAATTATGTTTTTTGAAAAATTCATTTTTTTTAACTACCACTTAGTGGTTTCACTATTCATCAAAAAATGAAAGTTTCTAGAAAATACCAAAAATTAGGCCTAATCTATATTTGATATTATGAACTGAAAAATGATGTCTATTTTACCAAATTAAAAACATATCAGTTGCATTACTTAATTTAAAAAATTAATTCCCGTCGTCAAAACAAATAGCGTGTTCTTAAGAGATGATAACTATCAAAAGATTGACACTTGTTTATGTCTGGTTTAAATGTGAAATTACATCCAATGACCAAAATTGTATTAAATTGTAAAAATATATTCTAAATATACTTTAAATCCACTAAAATTAATAACCTATCACTATTAATTATTTCTATTAATAAGGTTGTTTTTAATTAAAATTTAGTAATTTTCACTATTCATTAGAAAATGAAAGTTATCCGAAAAGTACCAAAATTTCACCCTAAGATAATTTCGATATTCTGAATCCAAAAATAAAGTCCATTTTGAAAAATAAAATTTACAAAATTTCAAAAAGTGGTTATTCCTATTCATAATGGCTAGTTTTAATAATATTTTAATAGCATATCTTTGTTTAGTGAAACTCAGTCTTGCGTACTTCACACACTATTGAGGAAGGTTGCGATTGCGCGTAATGCAAGGCAAGTCAATGATGTGTGTTGTGAAAGCTCCATTTGGTGTAGCGTACAACACAATACATCAATGAAATTAAAAATAATATTTTTAAAATCTCGTGGTGTTACATATGTAATTCTATATATATAAGCAATGAGTACATCTCACAATGCATTTGATGTAAATGGTTTTTATGGTCATGGTTAACCATTTTGAAGTTGAAAAAGTCATGTAGATAAAATTCATTAAGAATTTATATCCATATGGCTATAAAAATTCAAATGATATGTTGTGAGGGTGGAACACAACTTTTCACATGGTATGTAAAACCTTCTACATGTCGTGTAGTTTATATTATACCACATATTATCCCACACAACCTGACTAAACCCACACACCAAGACTAAAATATTTCTGTGTAACATGTGGGGTTTATCATATGTTACTTGAAATGTCAAAACAACTTAAATACTTTTAATCCATGTAAAATTATTTCATGTAATTGGATGTCAATACTCAATGTGAAAAGACTCTACATAGCTAACCCCATTTATTACAATGATTTACACAGTGTTAAAACCATTTAAACTTACAAAATTTGTGCACCAACTACACACCATGTAATCCTTTTCAAATTTTAAATTCTTCTTCTTGTGAATACATGATATGTGATGATTTCACAATCACAACATTTCATGATATTCATGACTCTCTCATTGTGTGGATGATCATGGGCACATATTGTGTAATTTTACATTTCACACCATGAATCCGTGTCATGTTGTTGGAAGTGTTATCACATAATTATGAGAGATTTATTTATATGTCTTTGACTATAGTTGATCATTAAAATTTATATTGAATTCATTATATTAGATCATAGATTAATAATGGAAAACTAGAAATAAAAAATTTACAATCATATTAAATTGATCAAATAAATTATAAAAATTATAAATTTGAACGTGACCACTCAAATATCAATTGAAAACTTTGGGGCATAATAGAACTGGTGGGTGAGTGGCCAATTATTGTGTGTGTGAATTTAATTTGATATATCTGACAAAGATGGTGAAATCATCCTTGAAACTCGATAGTGTTTATATTTAAAATTTAATTTATATGTAATTTTGAAACAATATTTATTTTAAATAATATTTTTCTACTAAATAAATTTTGGATTAATCACTAATGTAATTTTGATTAATATTAATAATCAAATTGAGGATTCATGTGGTTGTATCCAGACGTGATCCATGAAATTGAAAACCATATTCTTTTTAATTTTCAATTCTAGGGATAATGAATAGTGATCTTGACACTATTTTATTATTAATCGCATCATGGGATTCTCTTATTCAATCATTGATCATCGTATGGAGTATTTATAATTTTTTATAAGGTATTATATAATTCTCAATAGTTCCAATATTGTGAACAAAAAATCACCTATGAAAAATGACATATGTCCGAATTTATACATTGGGATAATATGGAATTTTTTTAAAATATCCCTTTATCTAATATTAATTAAATGTTATTCCACATGTGAAATATTAATAATAATAATATTATTATATTTTACTCTATTTTATAATCTAAATATAATTTTTAAATAAATTAATTAAAATTAATTCAAATGATATTAATGAAAATATATCATTTTCATTGGGCCATCATCATGACCCATCAATCCTCCATGGAATTTAAGGATCCATGAATAACATAATAATAATTTTAAAAATTAATATTTTTTCATTAAATAAATAAAATATATATTCACTAAACTTCATAAAAATATTTATTTTAATATTTACATTACTAAATACATATTTATATGAATATATTCACCCAACTGGTGAATAGATATTAATTTATTTATTATCCTACGAATAATAAATGGTATATTAAATTCTACTCAGACAATATACTCTCAAATATCCCATTATTTAATTAATTTGATCAATTTTACATTAAAAATTTTGGTTAAAAAATCTAGGAGTAATATTTCTTCTTAACATTAAAATACAAAAGAATTTAATGTGATTAATTTTATTCCTCTATGTGATTCTATATGATTATTTCTCTGTGTATTTCTACCAACTTACCTAATTTCCATGATCAATGTAGAGGCCCAATGCTTGACGTACATGGACATTACATTAATTTTGCGGAATACATAATACATTAGAAACACAGACACACAAGGACCGTAATAGTTTAGTGTCTTTGGAAATTCGGAATTTAATCTTCTAATCATGGTGAAACATCTTCAACATCTCCCATAAAGATCTTCCCCTTTACTTTTCTTACCTAAAACCTTTCTTTATATCCAGGGGAAAAGAAAACATATAAAGGGTGAGCTCAAATTCTCAGTAAGGGTATACATAGTGAACATAAAACAATACATAAACATTTGAATGACAAAACATGAACATGAAATTTAAACATCAGAATCTTGAGAAAAGACATAAATCGTGGAAGTACATAAGGCATATATCATAATGGAACATCAATAATGATAATATATAATGGGAATAAAACATATAATTGTGGCACACATTCATCACATGTTATGATTTCCATAGTATCAAAGGCATTGCTATCGAGACCATCTTAGTGGACAAAGTCCCTTTCTGAATTGAGTTCACTTCTCGTTTCAGTCCTGTAACACTGAACCAGATTAACTTACCATTCCATCCATGTCTATCTCATGAGATATAAATCTTTACCCAATGCATTTGAGGGAGATATAGGTCCCACCCATCTCATAATGAAATCATTCTTACATGTGCCACACAATAAATATAAATCATTCATCATAACCCAATGAATAAAAAATGGGTTTCATAAACATCATCCCATTATCACATAATCCACATAAAAGAAATGGATATCATTTCATAATATGAAACCATGTAAATCATAGAGACATGATACTTGAAACATACACATATAAAATAATTTCATCTTAGATGAAAAATGGTTTTTATAAGACACTTGAAGTGAATTCTTGAGGAAAATATCATTTCTTCTTCAAAATCATTTTATTTTCACAAAATGTCATTCAATTTTAAAATAAAAGGATTTTTTTGAAAAATGTAATGAAATGTTTTGGAGTGATCTTCATGAAAATAAGGCTTTATAAAACCGTAAAAATCCTTTCATGCCATATACGTTAAAAAAACATTCTTCCCGTACTTTTGTCAGAAAAGTCAAAAAGTTCCTTGAAGGGTAAATAAAAGAATGATTCCTTACATACCATGGGGTTAAAGTAAAAATGGGTAAAAATTACATTAAGCATACATGAAAAAACTTTTATAAAACAGGTAAATGGATGATAGTAATAACCCCAGCAAATACTTACGTATAAGCAATCTCGGATAGAAAACAATTGAGATTGTGACATTATCCCTTACCTTAGGTACGATATGCTTTGTACATATCCAAACGTCCTGTATAATGATTTAAATAATGTCATTGACTTATTACAGAATAATATTCATTTTTATGATGTTATGATGTCATAAATGGTTCACTTATGACTTTATGTTACCCGTTCTTTTGTAAATTTCATGTTAAAGCAACGTTTTAGGTAAAATCGTTTTATTTATCGTACGTGTTTGGAGTTTTGTTCTTGATATTATTACTTATATCCTGATTTATCTAATTATAGAATTTAAAACATGATTTATATATAATATATATTCAGTATATATATATAAATGATAGATTGATAAATGGAATGAAATACACCGTTCTTGGAGACGGTAGGACGTACGTACGCATGAATGCTGTTTTTGTTTAATTATTGAATTGAATGGAATTAAGTAGATGACATACATAAATCCAGTATCATTATTATGTCATATATTTTATTATGACTTATTATATATAATTTATAATCATTCATGAATGGTTAATCATTGATAATGAATCTCATCGCGTCGAGGAGAGGGTAGTCCGTACATACGCCCGAGCGATGATATCATTTCCATGATTGTGGAATTGTACTGAAGTGTATGTATAATATTTCAGAATCAATATCACTTTAAAATATTCATATATAGTTATTTATTTACACCATTACACCCATCCTAGTAAGGTGGTGGTTGAAAACAGATTACACCAAGAATTGGAGATGGTATTCCGTATGTACACATGAGCGGTGATTTCTTTTTCTATAGGATCGATAGAAGGTGAAATAGGGTTGTTTCATTTTTATAATAACATACCAGTATATGAGTGATACTGATGTTATTAATTTATATTGAAAAAACTAAATAAGAGGAAGTATAAGAAGAAATAAATTTGAAAGAATCGGTAACAGATATTACCTCTTCTTCAACACGCCTCTTTGAAACCTCCTCTTAGGGCACTAAAATTGGTCTTTGAAGAAGACCAGAACCTCTAGAATATTTCTAGGGAAGTTTAGAAGGTAAATGGGAAGGGTTTGTCTGAGCATTAACGCTAAAAGTTGTGTAATGATGAGAGAGAGGATGTGCCTTTTTATAAGGGAGGAGAGGGGCACCTTTGGAAATCTTAAACATATTAATTTATAATAAATATAACCCCACATAAAAACCTCATAAAATGACTCATATTCGAATATTAGATGATTTAGGGTTTTAATTTCATAAACCAATAAAATTTATACATGTAGGGAATTTATTTTAAACATGATCAACTCGATTTATCCTTATTTAATATATTAAATTTTATTTGTGGTAATAAGATTCTAAATTTTAAATTGTCATAAATAATTACTAATGTTCTATTAATTATCCATAATTAAATAATTTATGACATTTTAGACTATATAAATTTAAATTTATAATTTTTAAATATTTTTTTTGATTTTTAAACAATTTAAGAATATGTTATTTTTATAAAATAACAATAGTGTCAATTTTTACACTATTCAATTATTTGAATTTAAATAAAATACACACAGAGGATATATTCAAACTAAAATATTTTATTGGTTCCTAAGATTTCATAATAATCTCTAAAATTAGTGTAGAACATTAAATAGTTCATATATTATTTATTTTACTATTTTTAAATATATTTATTTCATACTTCTCTTAAAAAAATAATTACTACAACATTTTTGTATAATTATTAAATATACTTATGTGTTGCATAAAAATTAAAAATAAAATACTAGGATGAATATAAATCATAAATATTTTATAATAATACATTTAGTCGGATTTATCTTCTAAAAAACCAAATTTTTAAAATGTTATATTTATTAAATTATGAAGGTGACAACATTGACATTATTTAAAATAAAATAATATAAGTTTCAAAATCACGGTGATAAGACTCAAAACGGTTATATATTAGGTAATTGGATTCTTATGGTGTAGATATACTCAAAAAATATGTTTTGGTCAGGTTTGTGGGCCTTTTATTTGGTATTATTATTTCAATAAAAACTATATTACTGATTTTTCACTTAATAAATAATTTTGGCATCATTAATATATCACCATTAATGACAATTATTTAATCCCTAAAAATTCTAAATAAATAATCATGATGTAGATAATTTTATTAGATTTTTGGATACTATTCATGTTTGAAGTGTTATGATGTTTATCACTAAATTAAAATTATTCTACATATAAGATTTAAGAGAGTGACATGTTGTCAGTTTCTTTGGTTTTAATAATAATTAAATTATTGTCATGGTCAAAAGTCCATAAAATGAATCTAATAAGACCCTTAGGTGATATGGGTCTAATTTTTACTATCCAATAGAATTTTTTCATGTGTTAGGGTAATTTTATAATATTATATTTACCATTAATTACCTGATTTACATGTAAATATGGTAAATAAAATTTACCGTAGTTACTATTCATAATTCCCAAAAATAAAACGTAGCCTATTAACATAATTTGGACACACTGATTCTAAATATGGAATCCATTTTTTCAAATTCAATATACAGAAGTTGCAGAAATTAACTTAAAATTAATCTCGTTGTCGAATGAAAACGAGTTTTTGTTTAAAACATTGCAAAAGATTGAATTGATTTAACCTACGAATTCAATGTAAAATCAATGCTAATGAAATAAATTATATTAAATGGTAAAAATATATTCTATTTATACTTTAAAACAATTCAATATTATTACTTAACCATATAAATTATTACGATGAAAAAAGATGTTTTTAATTAAAATATAGTGTGTTTTTACTATTCATTAAAATATGAAATTTATCAGAAAAATATCAAAACTTTATCCGATGTAAATTTTTATATCCTGATTTAAAAGAAGAATTTTATTTTGTCAAATTGAACTTATAATGATTTCAACAACTAGATTTAAAGTGGTTTCTCCATCAAAAGGTGGTAAAACTACATTTTTTTAAAAATACTTATTTTACCTAAAAAAATTATTTTGTTCTTATACCATGTTCTAGAAAATGTGTAAGATGAATAATAATATTATAAAATTAAAAATTTAGTTAATACTATTCATAATGGCTAGCTCATAATAATATTATAATAATATATCGTTGTTTAGTAAAACTTGGCATTGCGTACAACACACGCTATCGGGGAAGGTCGCAATTGCATGTAATGCAAGCCATGTCAGGGTTGCGTGTAGTGCAAAACTACTTTGTTGTCTCGTATAATATAATCCAACAATATCTCATGTATACATTGAATATATATATATATATATACATACATATATATTTACACTCAATGTTGCGTAGAATAACTACTATCAAACACACATGAAATTTTGTGTAACACGATCCAAGATTAGTGTTGCATATATTGCAAGCTAATACAGTGTTGAGTATAATGCTATATAATCTTGGGGTATCATACAACACAATAAATCAAATAAATTATAAATAATAATTTTCATAAAATCTTGTGGTGTTACAATCAACGTTCAGAAATATGTCAAGGTACCCATGAGAGAAGGGGTTAAATTCCCTACAATAACAAACTTCCTTCAAAATCATCTTTGTAATATAATCACTTTCCCTTCACGTGACATCATTCATCATGAAAACTTGTGTTATCATAAATATAATTTATTTTTATTTCATTTATTTTATGAAATGAGATATTTAATGAATAATCAGGGTCATGAATTTAATTAGACTACTTTGTTTCAATGAAAGTTATAAAAATAAAATCTTCTATTGAATTAGAATGGATGAATCCTCTATTTAATTATTCAATTAATTATATATAACTTATGACACACCAGATATATTCTACCATGCAATGAGGAAATATTTTTACTATTTTCACTCTTATATCAATGTACATGATTCAGGTTGTACACTAACACAAATATTTATTCTAAGGACAAATAAACATGTAAATAGAGATGAATTTCCAATGACTCATAAACTTGTGAAATTTTATTTACTGGGTATTTTCTTATAACATACCATCATGGAGATTAAAAATTGAAAACATCATGAGAAAAATAATCAATGCATTATGATATCATAATACCTAATATTCAAACATCATATGCATCCTATCAGATATATATTATC
This sequence comes from Viscum album, assembly GCA_963277665.1. Classification (NCBI taxonomy): domain Eukaryota; kingdom Viridiplantae; phylum Streptophyta; class Magnoliopsida; order Santalales; family Viscaceae; genus Viscum; species Viscum album. Next base: position 1,401,271,019 of record OY728152.1, read on the forward strand.
TAGACTAAGGAAAAATGTTTTGAAATATTTTAATAGAATCAAAATATTATTATTCTAGAGGGGAACTAATGTATCATTTGGATAAAAAATATATTCTAAATACATTATCATTTTAATTTAACACGTATGAAAAATCATTTTGTGATAAGATATTTATAGATATTATAGTAATTAAAATTACAAGATAAATTGGTTCTGGGGAAATAAATCAAATAGAATCCAAATTTAATTAGAGTTATTTATTAATAAATCTTATTATGATATATGTCACTTGATATTTGTTTTTTGTAAATTAGGTTTACATCTATTGGTCCATCCATGATATTTTTTTCATACAATGCTTTTTGAGACTTCAATTCCCTAGAAAAGACTCATATATTAGGATATCATTGATTATTTTATTTTTTATTATCTCTTATAAACATAAAATCATGGATAATACCATAGATAAAAGTTCATTATAATATATAAAATGATAATATTTTACTCTATTGATACAATTTAAAAAATAGAACAAATAATTTTAATCTTCTTCATAAGTTGTATTAGTAGCTGCAACGTGCTCTATTTATATAGATACAACTACTACATACATCAAAAGTACTATATTTCTTATTTAAATATAATCAATAGGATACTATATCAAATTGTTTTTAAGGAAAACTTTTTACCCACTTGTAACTTGTATTTAAACACTTTTATGTACCATGAACATAACCTTTAGTCTTTTTGAAATAACTTGGGATAGTTTTCACTACAACCATATGCAGTTATCTGGGTTTTTTTTTATATTTTCCCACAATTATTTATATATAAGATATATAAAATCATCTATATATATCATTACAACTCTAATATGTTCATAGAACATCGATTTATGAAATTATATTTATAAATATAACCTCTTATTCTTTAACACATCATCTTAAAGATATTTTATTCCATGTAACATTGGAAATAAATTTCTCGTGAGTTGATCCATCTTGTATTTTTCAATACCATGTCTATATATGTGGTCTAAAAGCAATATTTATTCCCATACAGAGTAATCTATTTTGAAGGGGTTGCGAATTCCCATTATGATTGATACTCGTGACAGTCTACATTCATGATGACTTGGATAAGTTTCATTCATTTCCATCATTTTTTTGTTCCTCTATAACTGTCTTTTTGTACACCCTCAATCCCTTGTTGGTTTAATCTATTTAAAACTTGTATTTTTTACTATATCTCTTTCATTTATTAAATTCATTTGGAACATGAATTGGGAGACCAATTCATGTATCCTCTTTAAAAAAATTATTATTACTTGGTCTAATGAACCACATAAATATATTTCATTAATTATATTCCCATATAAAATGGGTTTCAACATTAATTATTTTGTAATGAAATATCTTTTATGTCTAGACTTAACAAACAATTTGACTAAAACTATATTTTCCATATGTTAGAAACATATTTATATTAGAACATTATGATTTTCCCACCAACCACTAGTATACACAAGGTTCACATTCATTTATATCAAAAAAATCTCTTATTGCTTCACCAATTCAAATATTCCTGGATCATGTTTCATTATTTATTACATAGATGGATTTTAGTAACTTTTATACCTTATCGGAAATTTTTGTGTGTGTCACCAACCCTTTTAGTTTCATTAGATAGAAATATTAAAAAAAGGATTCCATTAAGGATGGTGTAATTAATATCCATTCTCCAAATTACATGATTATTCATGGTCTCTATGAAGATTATACTTTTTATTGTTTATTATCATGACAAATTTTGTATTATATGTTCATCGTAGACTATTTTTTGGCATTCCTTGAAACCATTAGTAACCAATCATTCTTTATTGGTACATAATTTACAATCATTGTCTTGTTTCCTCTTAAATAACCATCAATGGTGTTAACACTATCCTATAACATAGTATCTCAATGCACCCCATTCATCGATATAAAACACGATTCAATCACATAAGTGATATTTCATTTTTCATGGAACTACATAACACATTAACTAATACTGCATGACACTGAACATATATTGAATAAGACATGTAAAAAATACCTCATCCATATATACCTTTATGAAGATACACTTTTAAAAAAAATTATCACAACTCTAGGATAGTTTGGAATGAACCCCATGCTCCTAAAAACCATTCATATTATGGTAAACTACCATATAATGAAAATTTCTAGAAATATGCATGTCCTTATGTTGTTTTGTAATACCCCCATGTTTATTTGGTAACCCTACTCCATGATCATTGTGTATGTCTCTTTAATGTTATGGTATAACATTATAGGATGTTCCATAACACAATGATGTACTAGCACACCCCATGTAGAACATTTTAAAAATAATTTTCCCTATATTTTCAAAAAATTTACTGTGTTGAAAAACTTTTGGGTCAAAATTAAGCCTAGAACATAAAAAATAATCTTATTATTGAGGTAAATAAATCCACAAAATTTCAATTAAAAACATGAAATAAAAATTATCCAGTTTATATGTTTTCAAAAATCATTCATAATATCAAATTCCACCATTATTACAAATAAAATCAGCAAAAATCAATTTCCAAAATCAAATAATATATATTTTCCAGTAATTCTTAAATTTTATCAATTTTTTTCTGGAATTTCATAAAATTTTATAAGCATCACAATTTTTTTAAATCTTACCGATATAATATTTACATCATATTACCATGAATTGTCCACCAACAATAAAATTAGGTGAATGATTGATTCAAATATAATTGTTGAAAACATAAAATATCAACTCAAATCCTTCCATTTCACAATGATCAACAATTTTCATTAACAACTTGTCATGTGTCTTCTATCTCCATTCAACTCTCACCAATCTACCTTGACACACTATTTTGAAGCGAATTTTTTTCAGAGAAAATAGAAAATATAGAATAATAAAATATATCTAGTGGAAGAATATATCTGTATAATTCAAACCACTATCCCCCATCAAAAACCCTAACATAACTATGTACTAAAACATTCCATAACCACAATTTACATTTATATTCAAATATTGACATTAATTCACTAACTAGAACATGGGTCTTGTCATTGATAAAAAATATCTATCCATATTTTCCCTTTTATGACTCATGTTAATGACAACAAACTATATAACATAATTTTTTTGTAAAATTAATCCAATTAAAAAAATAAATTACCTTAATTAAAATAAAAATAATTCCACCATTACCTAATATTTAACCAAAATTAAAACCACTATATAAAATCAATAAATTAACCACCAATGGAGAAAATCATATAATAAATCTTATTTAATGGTAAAAAATTTAATTTATGTCCACTTTAATATTAATTTCACTCTACAAAGTCAACAAGAAAAAAATCCCATGATTTTTTCAATTCCTAGACAATATTTTTTTTGAATCGTAACATTATTCGAAATTAAGATCATTGTATTTTCTAAAAGAATGATGTAAAATAATATTTCCAATGAAATAGAATAAATAATTCAATGTGAATATTAATTGATTATAAATTTATATTAAAAAACTTTCTAATTCACAAAAATATAAAAACTTATTGTGTAGTTTTTCTTGTATCAACACCAATAGAAAAATGGATCCTCAAAATACTATTTTGATTCAAAATTTATGAAAAAATAGTTCAGATTTTTAATTATTAGAATTAATTAAATCAGAATTAAGGAAATTAAATAAAATGAATAATTCTTATGAAATGTTTTTTAATGAATCACAAGAAAATTATCATGTAATAATTTTAATTTTAAGGTCCTAACAAATAATAAGTTATAATTATAATAAAACCTTAATAAATATATTATATAGTATTTCTTTATAAAATAATTCCATAATGAATTCACTTCACTAAATGATAAAACCAATAATGACAACCAAATCATACCACTAATAGGACGTATGTTAGAAACTCACATAAAGGGTATAAATTGAAAAAATGGGAAGCATTTCATATAGAGAACCTAATGAAAGTATAAAAATGAAAATTTAAACCCAAAATCCATGATCAATAATGTATCCAAAAATAAAAAATAACATCAATATATTTTGAAAAAAATATATGCTAAATCCCTAGAATACAAAAAAACTCAAAAAACCCATATTCTTAAGTAGTACATTAAGCATTGACTAGAAATTATTATTTTTATCAATCACAATCACTAAGATAATCCTACCCGATAACTCCACTAGATTTTTTTTATAAAAATATATATAAAAGTAGGGGTGAATATACCCTCATACTCATTATTTCTATCAATTATGAATATCCAATTCATTATTATGCTTGTAGAATAATCAAAGAAGAAAAATCATTATTCATAATCGCGTCCTAGCCAGCCAAAACCACCAATGTGTAAAATAAATCATCATAGTATAGTGATAATTTTTATCCTCAATGATTTATATAATAAAATTAAAAGTTTAATTAATTCCAATAATCTTCATATCACACTTTTTAAACCCAACTTATTAAATAACTCCAACCCCATGATCACCAATGAAATCACTCCCAAATTAAAAAATTATGTTAAATACAACCAATTCCATGGAAATATAAATGTGTCCACACAAAGCATATCTCCCGAAATGTTATCCTCAAATATAAAAAATAATATCATGTCACCGACTAGATACTATATTTTCACCACATATACACTCATGTGAGATCTGATTCATAACATCACCAATCTATACCACCAAATAGGGTGAGGAATGGAATTTTAGTCTAGACCCCAGCTATTCTAGATTTACCATCCAAATATTGGGTCACAATTACTATTAAAAACATCAAGTAGAGTTTGTGTTGTGAAAGGGGTTTTTATTGTAAAAATAACATCATAATATAATATGAAATAGTTCATATCATCCCATGCCCATGACTGAGTAACTAATATTTTTAATCCTTCTAACATCCCTACAATCATAAACATCCAACCTACACCATTAATGTTATCAAATTTTTTATTTTTGTTTAATAACAAGTAATTAGTATAAGATAATGTTACTAAGGCATGTTCAAATAACAACACCGTCCACCATTACAGGCTCCTTTAAGGAAAACCATATACTAGAATTTTTTTATTTATTCCATTTCATAACCAACTTGGTATCTCAAAGCACATAACTCTCTAAGATAATCCTCTAAATTCATTTTTGTCGGGAAATGACACCACAAACCAGTTTTAATCATAAATTACTCATGAAATAATGAGAAAAATCAAGCGGTAAGACGATTCCCCCCTTATTAAAGAACAATATTACAAATACACATACCTCATGTAAATACAGAATGATAATATATGGATATCATAATGTCTAATTTCATGTAACATCACAACATTGAATCTTCAAGTCAAGATATACTATAAAAAACCACATTCCATTGACATGAAAATTCCCAATTCATTAAAATTCATGGTGTGCCTCATATCCACATGAAATGTATATTATAAATAAGATTGGAATAAAATAATCTCACTATAATTTTCATTCTTAGTCCAAATATATAGTCTCAATTCCCTGAAATCAATTACTCATCCTATATTATGAACCAAATTATCAAAATCACTCACTATCAATAATCACATCATAATATTTTTATATTATGATGATTCATGAGTGAAAAAACCCATAATAATTACACACATGATTTGATTCCCATCAATCCCTCGTCAAGCATTGAAATCATCGTAGAAGATGTGAGGCCATTTACAATAATGCACACATCAAAATTTTATTTTTATATCCTCAGCACCAAGAGAGAATCACATATCCCAATATATGGAATTGTTGTGATATAATCATTAAAATGATTAAAATAGGTAATTGAAATTATTTTTTAGCCTATTCACCATCAATTATAACAACAGATAATTCAAAATTTCATGAATTCCTCTCAAAAAATCTAGGGTGGACTTGAAACTATCATCACTGAGATCTAAACATAAACCATATGAAAAATTGACTATTCACTTTTTAAAATTATTTACTTGGGGGAAAAATTTATTCTTCATTTTATATAAACATATATGTATACATGGAAACATAAATATGGAATAATAATAATAATAATAATAATATTTTTATTAAAAACATTAATTTTTAGAATTTTTAACACTCTTTATATATTCACATTTATATAATGATTCCAATTTTTTTAGAGATAAGAGGATCTAAATCTACATAAAATTAATATGGGCTGATAATAGATATTTAAAAAACATCATACCACAATCCTATTAATTGGTTGATATTAAAATCATAGAGAAATGTTTCTTAAAATAGAAATTCACACTGCATTATAAAAATAATATGAGATCATTAAATGAATGATGATTAAAACCTCCACTAAATACCAGTATCCCATAGTGGCATACAAAAAATATGGGCACTACATTTTCTTCTTTAATTTCCATACCCATGTGCATATATTTATATCTATACTAATCTATCACAATATAATTAATGGAATCATTTTTCCTTCGCAAACACTATTGGGTATAGACCCACATTCCCCTATGGTGACACAATAATCTAATTTATGCTCTCAAAGATTATAATAAATCATAATAATAATATAACCACTTTTTCAAATAACCATTCAATCCAAAGTGGGAAATAAATTTCATTATATGATATTACCATAAATGATACCCTTTGTAGAATTATCATTTTCATAAGGAAATAATACAAATATGAACAACCCAATAAAAAATATGGGACCACATCCTTTAATTTGAATAAATTAACCACAACATGAAATTCTATATGAATGAAACAATGATCCAGTATCATGTTCATCAATATTTAAAGAATCACTTAAAAAAATTACCCTCTCTTGAGGAAGGTAATCAATATCTAGTATATAAAAATTACATTTAATCACATTTTTTGGTTTTTTGAGGTTGTTTTTTCAAATTATTGTGAATTACTATATTAGAGTTAATGTCACAACATATTTAAAAAACACAGTAAATAATTTCTTGATGTTTTTTTTTGTAGTGGATTTCAATTTTCAATTTGATGATTTTTTAAAAAATAAATATTTAATGATGTATTTCAATTATTTATAACAGTCATTTTAAAAAAAAAGTGATGTTGTCCCCACTTGACCTTGTTAAAACTTTAGAAACACCACCCTAGGCCATTTCCCTTGAGTTAATTCATGAGAACCATTGTCATAGGCCCCCACAGTACCCCCAATTCCATATTATAAAATTAAGCACACAGATTTATATATATCAGTGTGTGTTTGTGTTGGGTGAGATTTGAACCTATTACATATTGGTTACTCTATGAATCCATTATCACACTAGAAATCCCATTATCTAGTTACTATCTAAAAAATAATATACATACATACATAGATACATATATATATATATATATATGTATGTATGTATAGATCAATAAAGGTAAATACACACACACACACACATATATATGTATATATATCTATGTGAATATATTTATTCCTAATTAAATAAATACTTACATATAAAAATATAATTACATACAAATATATATATATATATATATATATATTATATTGGGTATATAATTATATCCAAACAAACACTCACAAACACCCAAGGGTATAACCAAGTCCACAGTCCCCTAAGAGATAGGATGTGCTTATGGCCCAATTTTTAATTATTATATTATATTATCAATATTCTGGAAGCCATTAGGCCAATGCAATAACTTGGCCCATAAGACAACAATACTAGCTCGAAGGTCCCCTAAGTAATGTAGGCCATAGAATCACAAGAAGTCATCCTACAGTTTCAATGTACATCCAGGTTAGACCAATACTGTCTTTTCCCACAACCTATTTTTGTTCCTGCTCATAATCTATCAATTGTTTGGATCATTGTTCCCTCGTCCCTGCCGCCCTCTATCTTAGTCTGTCACCAGGCTGCATCATAGTCTGCTTCCTCCAACACCATCTCCTATTAAGATTGTTCCCCCAAATACATTATATCCTAACATCATAATTTTACACAATCGTGCTTCATTAATTATCGATCCTTCACCCTGGCTAAGTCTATTCCTACACCAGAGATCACCGACCCCACATCGATTTGGGGTCTACCCGCATTATGGACCAAATATATAGATAAATAAATTTTCATTAATTTATATAAATATATTAAAATATATATATATATAAGGACATATAAATATACAAATATATACAGGTATATAAATAAACCAAAATTGATTTAAATAGATATAAATATAAATAAATTTACATTAATATATATAATCTCATACATATATATAAATAAATATAATTAAATATATGTATATAAATATACACAAGAAAAAAGAAATATATATTAATATATATAAATATATATATATACCCTTATAGTAAACATAAATATATATATATATATACACAAGTACATATGTATGTATATATATATATAGAAAGAAACATGCAATATACATATATATATACATATACATATATATATATAATTTTATTGAAATAAATATAAATATATATAAATATATATAACTATAATTAAATTTACATTACTATTTAATAATACATATAGCTAATTATAATTTTATATAATTATTATAAGGACCTGGCCGTAAACAATACAAATTCTAGTTGTCTTAAAAATATAAATCACTTTGTTTTCCCAAAGATATTTAATGTTTAGAGTTTTATAGAATCATAAAAAAAACTGTGATCGTAAACCCATACATTACAAGTGAAAAAACTAAAAAGTATCCATTTTTTATATAAATAAATAGATAATAATATAAAACATAAATTATTTTCAAGATAAATCTTCTTCGATTTGATCATGACCTCATCCTTTTTATTAGTCTCCCTTAAAACCATATTATTTTTTTAAACATTAGAGGATCCCAAAGTCTTAACAAGGGTCATAAAAAGAAATAAAGAAATCATTATTCCATAAAAACATATAAACCTTTTTATTTTTCAAAATTAATAACATCTTAAACACGAAATCAAATTTTCATCCCAAATAATTCCATAAAAAATAGCATAAGGTACCATAAATTAAAAATAAATACTCAAAATTCTTTCATTAAATCTTTTCTCAATGTTATAACTTTAATCCATAAAACATAAGCTCTTAGATTACATTATGGAATCAAATATTTTCTATAAAATCCATATAAATAATACATAAATGATAAAATTCACTTGTGGAATAAGTTTCAAGTCATTCTTACATATTTTGTAGCTCATTTGACTACACAAGGAGTAAACATCATAATTACTTTTGGTTGAACCATCATAGTTATTTCAATAATCTATTAGTAGAACCATAATCGATTAACTCCTTCTCTTCACAAAATTTATTGGAGATATATATCGGGATGACCAAACCTTGGTCTATAATTTAACTACCCATACTCTTAAAAAATATGAATAACAATAACATAATCACATCACATAAATCATGAATAAAAAATTGTGAAGGAAAATTTCCTTTCAATTTTGAAATCACTTTTAGATTTAAAAAATTACACACTTAAAATTGAAAATTTTTTATTTGATATCAAAAATTTTAACCTGAATAGGAAACTTCCAACCATTAACACATCATGAAGGAAAGAAATTAGATTCTTGAAATATATGATAAAAATCAATTATACTTTTGTAAAAAACATTTAAATTGAAATTTCAACAGAAATTCCATTATAAATATCATATCATTGAAGTGAGAATTAATAAATGAATTGATTATGTGTATCTATAGTAAATTCTAATAAAAGATGTTTAAATTCATCAAAAGATAATAAAAATTTAATTTATTTATAATCTTATAATGATATAATCTATGAAGTATAAGATTAACACAAATAAAAGAAAATGAGTTATGAATTTCCTTACATCTGAATTTCAGTTAGTTTAAATTTTTTTAATTTCTAGTATAATAGTTTAATTAATGTTATTAATTCATACCAGAACCATATTCATATTTATGATGTTGTATATTATCCTCTTATATCATTTTATCACTCGTTTGTTAATAATATTTTATTACTTCCATTTTTTTGGTGTAAACTAGTTCATTTTCCATAGATTTTTTTGTCATTTGAGACATTGTTTTTATGAATAGGATATAGTTCCATTATATCCATATTTATACTAATGTAATATATATCATATTTATTCATTAAATATATTTTTATAATCATTTTTAATGTTGTATTTGTAAAATAAATTCCAACCCTTCGTGGAGATGGTAGGCCATACGTATACTTGACTGACGATATGAATCCCTTAATGGCTAAAAGAAAGAAACAATTGGGTTGTAAGAATCCATTAGTTCAATCAGGTATATCTCCTTTTAATGTTTTGTCTAAATGTTTATTTCGGACCTATTTTGGATACCTAATGTGTTCTTGAATGTCTCGGTGGTGTTTGGGGCTTGTTCAAATCCCATAATCCATATTTTTGGGATAAATTGGCATGGCTTGTGATTAGTGAAAATAGTATGAGAAAAATTCCTGATTAGATCTGACCATTTGGATTGTATATATTTTCAAGAAAATCCATTTATCATAGTAGGCGCACAGTTTCTCAGATAGTGTGGCCAAACTGTGCAAGTGACCCTCTTCTTCTTGGTACCCTTGCATGGATGACACATTGTTTAGCAATTTCTGTGGCCAAACCATGCATAGGTTCTTTTTTGGATAATTATACATTTTACCCTTAATGATTTAATTAAATAAACCCTTATTAACTATTTTTATTCCAATGGATAAATCTTTATTATCTTCCATTTATGTGCTATATTTAAGCCTAATTTAGGGATTGAAATATCCCTTTCATCTGGTGACTAATAGAGATTATGTTTGTCACATTGGGTACTCATAATTAATTAATAAAGCCCTTTTGATCTTTTATTCATTTACATTTCTCTTGACCTAGTTATCAAGGTGTAGTACAATAATACTTTTTAAGATATACTGTAACCCTGGATGAATTAGAGGTTGATACTTGAAGGGGAGAGCCGTGTGAGAATGAGGTAGGTGGTCTGTAACTCATTCTTCAATTTAAGTCATTTTATAAATTATCGTGCCATCATATCAATTTCATAAGGAATCATTTATTAAAATTCTATTTCATGCACGTAGTTATTAGAACTGTATTCTGAGACTATTTTCATATATGTGTTTTATTGTTGGCGGTTACTTTGATAACACCGACCACCCCATGAAGGGTGTTTTTTCATATATTGTTTTTTAGTGTTCTGACACACTGATCCACATTTTAGTTGTGCCCTTAGCTTGGCCATACTAATTGTAAGCCTTCTGTTAATAAATGGATGTTGAATTGTAAAATTGTGAATTGATGAATGGTTTGGACCATGTTGTTTCTACATGACCATCCTATGTTAGGTTCTTATAATTTTTTAATAATTGTTAAAAGGCATATTGGCAATTATATGGTTTAAATAGAAAATTTCCTAATAATGAATCAAATGGTTGGTTGCATGCCATAGCAACCCTTTCCACTCATGTTGGAAGGTAGAGTAATGGACAATGTTAAATATGACTTAAATGAACTAATGAGGTGGTTTCAGGATACTTGTCCTTGTTAGACTAATGAAAGGATAGTGTTGAACCAAATGAAATTATTTATTGTTTATGACATAAATTTGAAATAAATGGAATGGATCAATTCTCCATGGCCTTGTCAAACTATTGAAAGACAAGGATTTCACCTATTTAACTTATTAAATGGAATGACCATCCCAGGGTTTAACTTATAAAATGATTTAAAGATAAGGATCTTAATTGTATGTGGACCTTGACATTATTATAGGAAGGTCATGACTTGAGTTAGACTATGGATTCTTAGGGGAATGCCGTAATCACTCAAGAATGACATTATGATTCAAGGGTTCCAGTTTCCATGGTTGAGTCCAAACTTGTAACCCAATCTTAGTTTATATATGGATGCACTATATGAAACCATAAGATCCTTTATATATCATTACAAGATGCCTCAGATACACTCCATAGAGATCTATCATGGCTTCTACAAACAAGTGGTTCTTTGGTTTCATCCTTGGGCCTAGCCATAACTTATCTCATTTTACCTTAGATGTATTCCTTGGGAATGGTTAGATCATAATATTGTGGAATTACTTGGAAAAATATCCATGTATTACACTGTTACTCCTTTTCCAAGATGCATTTATCACTACGCTAGTAACCCTTGTGGTCTAGGTTTACTAAATTATTACCGAGGAAAACATTTATATTACAATCAACATGATTTCATTAGTTGATTCCATGTAAACCTTTTACTAAAATGAAATTATTGGTTTCCTTGTAATATCATGGAACCCTCACTATTTCTATCATGATTGGATGTCAGTACTTGATATGACTCACGCACCATAAATATATGAAATTTTAATTAATTCATCAACTGGTTACATGTTCAGACATATGCTGAGTGATGAAGTAGGTCCATTGGTATTTTTGTTACATAATAGATTTATACACACACACACACACACATATTCTTTCACACATTTTAGTTCATATTACATAAAAAAGATATAATATGCACCATTGGTGGTGGTATGATAATATTTATCTCACAACCCATTTGTACTGATGTTTGGAACACAGTCATACACTATCAATGTAGGTATTGAAAAAGGTAACAATAATGAATTAGATACATCATTGCTTTGTATTCCAGAATGGAGCTGGTAGCATATGCCTAAACTAGATCTCATGATTTTTGGGATTGATTTTACAATCCTTTTGAAACTTATATAGCTTTTTTGTATTCTATGTAGATACATGTTTTCCCAACTTTCTAGTGACATAAACTATATCATCATTAGTTGTTGTATGTCAATCTAGTTTTTTAATTTATTTTTTACCATCACTCCTTCTATTGATCATTTTATTTTTTTATATTTATTCCTCTATTTATCTTTTTAAATTATATATGATATCTAATGTGATAAAAATTATTAATGGGGGCCTTTTCACCCCACTGGCACACCCTAGGCCCTTACTAGTAGTTTGAAGCATTTGGTGTTTAGGGAGATGTGATTGAGGTGACGTGGCTAATAGGGAACATGGAACCTCCTAAGTTGAATCCAGTTCTGGGGTGTCACAATGTGGTATCAGAGTTTCATTCCTATATTGATTTACTATTTATAGAAAATATATTGGAGATTAGGAAGTCATTTAACTTGGTCACAAGAAGTACTTTGGCATCATGAACCCATGATTAGGGTAAAGGCCGAGTTTCGTCAATTGTAATTGTTTTCATTCTTTTTCCTATTAAAGTTGATATCATTTCACCACGGTGTGACACACATGTTATATGGTGATAGTTTTTTATTTTTATGATTGAGATTCTAACTTATCCTCAGCCCAATGATAAAAGGGAAAGGATCATTGTTGCATGCATCATATAGGAACCTTGAATTCACATGTCACACATATTTCCATGTCATATATGGGAATTTTACTGATTTTCATTGGTTGATATGCCTATTATTTTTTATCTAGCATTGATTTGTATATATGAATGTGCTACTCTTGACGATATGATTGAGTGATTTTCTATTTCAATTCATGAGGTGTTATAAACCCTTGTGGGATGGAATGTGTAGTTTACCGAATCAATGCTTTAATGAAAAATTCAAATGGGTGTTAATCTTATTTATTAGAAGAATGGGCCATGGTCCACTGGGATGAACAACTCATTTTAAGTGAATCATGTTATATGGAAATAAGATATTGTGACTTGAAAACGAAACACAACTATTAAAAATAAATGGTTTCACATCCATTTTCTGCCTTGTCATGTTTATAAAAGGTAATGGACTGAACATAGAAACTAAATATTATATGAATAAAATGGTTTCCAATAAATGATGAGGCAAGGTATTATTTAACATTCATCTACTCAAACCCCTATAACTAATACGTCATAACATATCTATACTTATTCATCTATGAGGGTAGTTGGGATAGTATGCAATGGGCAGTAGTCCCTTTTATTATGTTCAACTTCTATTATAATTACTATCTATTTACTTAAAACTTTTTCTGAGGAATGTTCTTAGAAATTGTGGACCCTTACCGCCATGAAGTCCTCATGTAATGTGTCAGGAGGGTGGATATGAACATGGCCTAGATGTGGGGGTCATTAATACACCCATCTTATCATTATAAGTTCCACTCTAGTCCCCAACTTCATTACTTGAATTTGGAACTAATTCTGAAGTTCATGATAGTTTCCATCATCATATGTTGTACATGCATGGTGCTCTATGAGATTCACCTATTATTGCTGATCTGACCAATGTGTACCAACTACAACATCATCCTACCTTCATAAGGAATAGAGGTCTAAAGGAAGTTGGGTCTTGGCTAATGGAAACATTGTATAACATTGGGCATATGGATATTCCTTTAGAGTGGAGGGTCATGATTTCTGTATACATGATCCATGATTTGTCCAAGAGTTTGGGGGATGTGATTTCCCAAGATGGTCTCCATCAGTATATGGTATGGGTTCATTTAAAAGATTCATTATATGAACAATTCATTCTTTAAAATCTGGTACGTAATAGAGTGAGAGAGTTCATACAGCTTAAGAAGATTTATATGTTACTTATGAAGTGTCCAACATGTTTCTCTGAGTTACAACACTTTACACTGCTTATTTCCAGTGTTGAGCTTTTGTATTCTAGATATTTCAAGGATTGGATCATTTATGCCATATGTACTCAGGTGAATGTCTTCCACCAACCTAATTTCATTTAAAAAGTAAATCAAGCTCTTATCAGTTTGAATAACCTTATATATTGTGAAATTTTATTGCATAGAGGACCATTGTCATACTAGGTTAGTAGTTCTTCATACAACTAGAACCGACCTCTTGAGGTTTTTTATAGAAGGGGAATCCAAATTACCCATGATGGTAGCTTGATAGCATGCCACCAATGTGGAATATTAAAGAATAAGAATCATCAATATGATAGATAACCTTTGGAGTGTTGGGATTTCAGCTGTATTGGGCACTTCAAAATATTTTGTCAGACCATTACATTATCTTCTAGTAAGAGAGGCTCCATACCAGCTCCACCATTAGGGAAGGTTCATTTATTCCATGTCATGTGGAATATTGGAGTTGCACCAGCAAGACTAGCTAAGGAGGAGGTAATGGATGTGGTATCATGTCACCTGATCACCAGCAGAACTAATAGAGAAATTTTGAACATTGTTGTCCAACTATTTCATAGGTCTATGGATTAGGGAAAATGCCTACATTACAGCCGATACATGGGGATTAGGCTTGGGGATCATCTAATGTATGTGGTACTATTCTATAATCCTCTGCTATAGTATCCGAATTTTTTTATATAGGATTTCCCACAATCTTTCATCTCATTATCTATCGTGGAAGGACTTGGGTATGAAATACAGTATTAATGTGGTGTTGTGACCCTAGATACAACATTCAGAGTACAGTCAAAGGGTGTATGTCAATGTGGGGGAATATCCCCTTGAGATAGGAAGTTACCCCTTCTCGGAGGACCTATTTGTTCTCAAGAAGAATGGATTTTATGTCTTTCTTCTGATGGATTGGTTGGTTTCATATCCCACCTTTGGTCACTACTATCGTTGAGGTGTATCATTTACATCGCCATAGGGTAGCAGTTATATTCAAAAGGGAGAGTGGGATGTTCATGATAGAAGATCTAGACCCGATCATCATGGGATATGTGGAGTGACCATCTTGATTGAAAATCAATTCCTGGAGGATCAATGTTTAGAACAAGCTGAATTAACTCTAGTATTATATCATTTCAATAACATATTTCATCCTGAATTTTCCAGATTACCTCATGAGAGGAATGTAATGATTACTACCAATATTATTCTAATAGAATATATAGTGTCCATTCTTCCAAATAGTATGGAACATAAATTGCTCTAGGTTCTATAGTGGTAGTTAGGGGACTTATACGCGAACATTGTTTTACTACCTAACAATTCCTCATGGAGCGTTCCCTTATTTTTTTTTTTCTAAAAATGTATATGGAAACCTTCTTCAATTTAGGGTTTATAGATGGGTGAACTAGCATATGCTTAAGAATTAGTATCCTCTACCTAAAATAGACGATCTATTTGACCCACACATAGGATCTTGGGTATTTTTGAGTTCGACCGAGGATTGGGCAATCATCATGTTCAGGTCAGGCCATTGGACACACTTTTTATGACTTTATGGAGTAAGTTTGGTTTGTTTGAGTACCGATTTCTACTATTCAATCTTATGAATGAAACCATCATCTTCATCTCTTGGATGAATTGGGTGTTCAACCCCTATTTTGATTCTTTTATCAAAGAATTTTTCTGATGAAAACTTCAGGTATACTCACACTCATAGAAACCATTATAAACACCTTTAGATCATTCACTTTATGATGAGAGGGAATAATATTTATGAAAATCTTGCTAATTTCCACTTATGGATAAAAAATGTTCAGTTTTGGGTCTTATTGTATCGAAATAGAGAGCCACATTGAAATAGATAAGGTCACAACTATGATTTCATGGGAGTATCCCAAGAATGTAACTACTACAAATACGGGCAAGGGAAGTGCCCCCTTATATCAATGCTAAGCAAAACCGCTGATAAAGGTTACCCTGTATCAGTGATAAAATTTTAGCATTGATAACAGAGTTCTTTATCCGTGCTAAAATTTTAGCATTGATAAAAAGACACTTTATTAGTGCTAGAAAAGCACTGATAAAGACTCCCTGTATCAGGGCTAAAATTTTAGCGCTGATACAGTTTGGATTTATCAGCACTTTTGTAGCACTGATAAAGTGTACTATCATCAGCACTAAAAAACGCTGATAAAGGACACCTGTATCAGCGCTAAAATGTTAGCGCTGATAAAGGTAGTCTTTATTAGGGCTTTTTTAGCGATGATGAAACCTTAGTGCATTTTTCTATAAAGTCGGTCACACAGTGCCCTCGTTTTATCACGACCTAAAGCTCTCGCGGTACTGGAACCCTGTGACTCCCCTCGGCCGCCAACTGAGATCATGTTGTCGGACCTCCGCCGCCCTATATTCTCCATGTCGGACCTCCGCTGCCCGCTGGTTTCGCATTTCCGGACCTCCACCGCCCTCAACCTTCAGTTTGTCGGACCTCCGCTACCCGCAACACTTTCAAGCTTCGGTTTTCCGGACCTCCTTTAAGGCATGTTTTCCAAATCTTTTTTCAATATTGTTCTCCTCTCCCATTAGTATATCATTTTTTAACATGATTTTGTATTTTATGGATGAGTATTATGGATTAAACGATTGAATAAAATGAACCATACTTGATGGAAAATGATGTAAAGGGGATGATTCACATGTGTTTACTAATTTTCATTATATTTCTGAAGAACATGGTGCTTGTTTACTTTTATTTTTGAAAATCATCATTGTTTTTTGGTGGGGTTGTTTGAAAAGTTTTTTGTAAGTTTTTTTGTGATAGATTCTATTGGGGGAATATGTGAGATGGTTGAGGTGGTAAATCATGCAATGAGGAAGCACCAAACTATAATTTTTTAAAAAGATGTAATGAGTGGGTTTTTTTGGAGATGACATCATTAGTTGATATGGGTTTTCTTTTTAGTTTCCCAGTGACATAGAATATAGTTGTTAATGATGAAATTGAAAAGGGTTTGGTGGGAATTGAATAACTTCATGGATAAAAATGAAATTGTTGCTATAAAACAATGCTCACCCCCTACGCGATGAGTGTATCGGGTGGTTCCCTCTTCTAAAATTCAAATATGTGTGGTCCTTTACTAAGATATAATCCTATGACCACTCTTAATTTAGGAAACATCCAACTTTAGGTTATAATCCTAGGTTTCCTTACGTGACGAGAATATGAAGTCCCTATGTTATGGGAATATGAGATCTTCTTTATCTCCCAAATAATGTTCCCTTGATTATACCTTGTGAGATTATAAATAGATTCTTTAGGGGATATTCCTAATAATCCCCTAAGTGACGATCATAAGATCTATTATTCATCTCCTAGGTAATGATCCTAGGATTTTACCTCACATGAGGCGCGTGAGATTCCTTAGGAGATGTTCCAAAGAATCCTCTATGTGATGAGCATACGATCTCTAAACACTTCCCTTAGTGGATGATCTTATGTTCTTACCTGGTGTGATAAGAACACGATTCATTAGTTGATGAATATTGAAATCCTTATGTGCTATGAATATATTTTATGAACCAAATTGGTGTAGATTGCTCTCATGAAAAATGTGATCCACCTTGAGTAATGAGCATAAGAATATAGAGGTTATAAGACTTCAATTCCTTCTGTAATAAGAATAAGTTACCAATTATCAATCATGGTATCACTCATGTATTATATATAATACTCCTCACGTCACGAGCTAATGAAAAATTAATAACCTCAATTTTAGATGAATTTTATAGTTTATCAATACACTCATCACCATTATTATATTCCACTAAAAGTATATTACCTATAACTAGAATAATAATTTTAATTAACTTGTGTACACTAGATAGTAGAACCAAAAACTAGATTAAAAAACATGTCTTATATCCGGAAAAGAGAACCAGAATAGGAATAATACTCTAAGAAGGAAACTATAGAAGGAATATCTTATATTCCATATTCCCATTCCAATCAAGGGGACAATATTATCAACCATGGAGGTGGACTCTGTCCACCTTTGGAAATAGGTAAGGTAGGTTATGAGTATTTTGGCTAGCCCAAGGAAATAGATTCAAGCCTGAGTGATTTCCACAATAGAGGCATAAAAAAATTACCCATGAGCCCAAATGTCCAATTCAAATGGGCATTATTCTTTGGGAACCATACATATTATTCCATACACTAAATGAAAACATTCCCACACATAGAGGACCATATACACTATGTGGTCCATACTCCTACTAGTTGAAAAAATCCTATACCACATAGAGTCATATTTTTTGTGAATCCAAAATACACTCATTAGGCTATATCCCCTTTTAGTTAGACCAAAAATGTCTTATCACACATATTTACCATACTAACTTTCACATGGTATCATTCATAAAATCATCTATAAAACTTGATGTTAAACTATATCAATTATTTATTATTATAAGTACATTGCACATGGTTGTGATAAATACCCTCGGTGCATTCACTTACCCATGACATGTTGGAGGATGTTTTCAGGGGGTCACTACACTATAATCTACTAACCAATAGAGGGGTCCAAATGGGTATAGGCCATGAAATAGTGTTATCAAAGAATTTTATTAGGAGATATGATCGGGTTTTATGTTAGGAATATTTGAGGATCTCAATGGTTTGGTTTAAAAGTATTTCATTTGAATTCATTGGTATGTTTTGGGTGTACCTTTCCTTAGGTTTCAAATTATGCTCTTAATGGTTCTTCATGGTTAGTGGTTGTAGTCTCTTATTTTGGTGAAGGGATGTGTTCTTAGTTTATTTCCATCTTATGATTTTCTTCATGGTTAGTGGTTCTAGTCTCTTATTTAGAGATGTATGATCTTCTTAGTGAGGGCCACTATCTAGATAGTGGCGTCGTTGTATATGAGAAAGCATCGATGTATTTGGAGATGTATGATGTTCTTCATTTGAGTAGACTCATTCAGATTCCAAGTGGGTGTTTCTATACTATATCTTCTTTTTGGGATTCATGTGTTTCATGAATTAATATTTTATCCATTTGAAGTTGGTTAGACATGTTATGATAATTTTGAAGCACAAAATAACCCTATTAATGAAAATAATATATGCAATGGATGGTATCTTATTGTGATTTAACCTTTTTCGTTGAAATAAATTAGGTTTCCTTCTACTGTTGGTCGATTTGATATTATAAATGAAAATAATGGTTTAAAATAAAGATAAGTTGATTCTTTAAATAAAATTACAAATGGGTTGGCATGTGTTTGTTTATTGATTTTTTTGGGAATGATTTCCAAAATAAATAAAAATGTCTTGTTTTAAAATGGTTTATGGTATTGGTATTTTAAAAAATTAAGGGGGATTGATTGTACTTTTAAAAAAATACTTCGATCCCAACCACCATCCATTGTTTGTTGGGGGGTGATTTTAATTTCATTTCCAACCCAAAGGAATGGAATGGTAGAAGCCCATTCTATAGGAAGGCCATCATGGAGTTTTTTCAGTTCATGGCAGGGAAGGGCCTCATTGATCTCAACTTCTCAGGTGACAGTTTCACCTAGTGAAATAACTATAGGGGCCATCACCGCTTGTGGAGTCTATTGGATAGGAGTATAGACAACATGAAAGCCACTAACCTGTTCTCAAATACCATGTTTTTCCATATTGATTGGGGTATTTTGATTCACTTCCCCTTTTGGTTTCCATTTCTTCATGGCATGATCATCAGGAACAGTTTCACTTCCACAAGAAGTGAGCATTTAGGCATGATGATATTGAATGTAGGGCAGAGACCTAGGAGTGTTAGGTGTATAATTCTTGATTATTCTTGTGTTTGGTCTGGGGTGCTTTGAGGAAACTATAATGAATCTAAAGTAATTATATTTAATGAAGATTAATAAATACTAATGGTTAGGCTCTATTAATCTCCATTTTTATAAGGAAGTGGTTCTCTTCTAATATATTTTGAATTCTTGTTTTGTTTAATTGAACCATAAATAATAATATTTGAGATTCAAATATGATGGAGATGAATAAATATTGGATGGATTCTAATCGTTTAACAATATAGTATGAGAATGGAGTGAAATACATCATCAAGTTTGTAAAGGATCATGAAAAGAATACTTCTCAAATCCTCTGTCCATGTTTACATTGTTTTTATTATAGACTACTTACTCCAGAGGAGTTGGAAAGAGATTTGACATGTCACGTAATAGATCAGAGTTATAAATTTTGGAATAAACATGGATAAAAACTGAATGTAGCTACTGGCTAGGATAAAACTGCGTTTTATGGATCGTCAGATATGAATACAAATATGGATAATGAAGAAGACCGTATGGAGGATATTATTACAAATGTCAATGATGATGAAGATCTAATTGAGGAAATGAAAAAGACAATTAAAGATGAACTCTGTGATTGCCCAAAATTTTTTGAGAAGTTAAATATTTGTTCAAAGATGCCATTGTATGCTGCTTGCACTAAGTATACAACATTTTCAGCTATATTGAAGTTGTATAAATTGAATGCAGGGAACAGATGGAGTGATATCAGTTTTATGGAACTACTTTCTCTCTTGAAAGACATGATCCCGGACGATAATGAGCTCCCAAGCCAGACATATGAATCTATATGAATGATACACTCAATGGGAATGATTTCTGAAAGAATACATGCTTTCCAAAAATATTGTATATTGTTTCACAAAGAGAACAAATCACATACAGAATGACTAAAGTGTGGTTCTTCTCGTTACAAGAAAGATAAAACCAATCCTAAAAAAGTTGTATGGTATTTTCCAATCATTCCAAGGTTTAGGCGTCTATATGGAAGTGAAGAAACTACAAGACAATTGTCATGGCATGAAGGTAAAAGATATAAAGATGGGTTATTACGTCATCTGGACGACTCTCTTCAATGGATGAAAATTGATCATGACTATCATGAATTTTGAAAAGTGCTGAGAAACCTTAGTCTTGCGTTGTCTACAGATGGAGTGAATCCTTTTGGTTTTCAAATCAGCACTCATAGTATATGGCCTGTTATGTTGGTAAATTATAACTTGCCACCCTGGTTATGCATGAATTGGAAATTCATCATGTTATCTATGCTTATATAAAAACCAAAACAACCAGGTAATGATATTGATGTTCATACGGCTCCTTGGATCGAGGATTTGAAGTTATTGTGGGACTTAGGTGTAATGTTGTATGATGCTTATAAAAGTCAAAACTTCACGTTGAGAGTGATGTTGTATGGGACAGTAAATGATTTCCCTGCTTATGGAAATTTGTCAGGCTATAGCATTAATGGAACTCAAGGGTGTCCCGTGTGCGAAGAATATACAAAATCAATTAGGTTGAAACATTCATCGAAATTCGTGCTTCTAGGACATCATAAATTTCTACCTTGTCGACATAAGTACCGATATTAGACGACATCATTCAATGAAAGTTTAGAAAATTGTGCAACACCGTCTCCACTAATAGGTGATCTACAGTTTGAGAACGTATAAGATCTGAACACTATTTTTGGTAAACCATTTTCCAAAAACATTACGAAAATAGGTTGGAAAAAGAGGCCAGTTTTTTAATTACCATACTGGAATTGTTTGTACGTCAGACATTTTCTTGATGTGATGCATGTGGAAAAAAAATGTATCTGACAGTGTTATCGGAACGTTGCTAAATTCCCATGAAAAAAAAATATGGAATTAAGGCAAGGTTAGACATGGTTGACATGGGAATACGAGAAGAGTTGGCTCCCGTGAAGGGTGAAAATTGAATGTTTCTTCCTCCAGCGGCTTATACTCTTTCTAGGGTGGAGAGATATCTATTTCGCAACTTCATCAATGATGTAAAGGTTCGAGAGGGGTACTCATCAAATATCAAGAACATTGTGTCAATGATTGATTTGAAGTTAAAATATTTGAAATCACATGATTTCCATGTATTGATGAAAGATCTAATTCCTATATCTTTACTTTACATTTTTCCCAAGAATGTTCGTCATATGTTAACCAAACATTGTTTCTTTTTCAAAGATATATGTAGCAATGTTTTTGATGCGGGGAAATTTACAGCTATGGAAAAAGAAATTGTCATCATATTATGTGAATTAGAAATGTTCTTCCCTCCAACATTCATTGATATGATGGTTCATTTGATGATTTACTTGGTGAGAGAGATTCGACTTTGTGCTCCTTTGCACTATAGATGGATGTATCCTGTTTAACGGTATATGAATATTTTTAAAGGGTATGTCAAAAATCGAAGTCTGCCAGAGGGCTGTATAGTGGAGCAATATATTACAGAGGAAGCCATTGAATTTTTTACTGAATACCTATCTGATGTGGAAGTCATTGGTCTCCCTCAATCTCGTCACACTGGACGCATTGAGGGTGAAAGAATTTTGGGAAGAGAAGTTGTGATAATCAGTATAACATATCGGGAGTAGGTTCATCTTTATTTTTTGCATAACAGTTGTGAGGTTTCTCCATATATTGAAACTCACAGAGAAATTCTTAGGCAGTTGAATCAATCGAGGGCTGAAAATGGTTATTAGATACACATAATCACTAGTTTATAGGATGGTTTCAGGACTATATTTTTAAGCAGTTGGATGAAAATACGAATTCAATTTTAGAACGTCTTCAATGGCTAGCCGCTGGACCAAGTGTGTATGTATTATCTTATAGTGGTTATATAATTAATGGTGATACATTATATAAAGATGAACATGATGAAGATAGTACCATGAAAAATAGTGGAGTTACACTAGTGGCTGAAGTAATGCATGTTTCTGGTAGTAAGTAAATAAATCCAATTTATGGAAATAGGTCATACGTTGGCATTATAAAACTAATATGGGAGTTGGATTATATGGAATTTCAATTACTGATTTTTCAATGAAAATGGATTGATAACAACTATGGTGTTAAAATAGATTAATGGGGATTTGTGAAAGATGATTTTAGTAAAGAAGTCTACAAAGACGAACAGTTCATAATAACATCACAAGAAGTACAAGTTTTTTATTTTCCAGATCTCGTAAACAGAAAGTGGTGGATTGTTCTGTTATCATCCAAAACTACTGAAGGTTCTGATGAAAATTTAGTTGAGGATAATCATTTTATTGGTACATAGCAATCATTTCAGAGTGGTCCCAATGGAGATGATGTTTTTTATGTTAGAGGATACCACAATGAAGGGATTTGGATAGTCGATAGAGGTGTCAAATCCCTTCAACCTTTGAAAAAAAGAAAGACAGTTCAGTAAACAGGTTATATTTTATTTGTAATATAGATCATGTTATATCATGTTATTATCTTATCATTTCTTAATTAATGTAATCTAAATTAACTGTTCAACCACCTTTGCAGATAATGACTTCTGCACATTCTGATGCTCCTAACCTTGAGGATGAACAAGTCTCTCAAGCAGCTACTGTTGTGGCTGCTGCGGCTCCTATTGCTCCTACAGCTCAAGTTGCTACTGCTGTTGATCTTGTTGTTGCTCCTGCTGCTCCTACAGCTCACACTACTACTGATGTTTCTCCTACTGCAGCTCTGGTTGCTCCTGCTGCTCCTCCTGCTGCTCCTCCTGCTGCGGCTCCTGCTACTACTACTCATCCTGCTGCTCCTGCTACTGCGGCTCCTACTGCTCTTAGTGTTGAGGTACAACAACCATCAACACATGACGTGGATACCATTCTATATGAACATATAGATGATGTTGATATCAATGAAATGGTCAGGAATGAAGGACCAGCGTCGCAGAAATCACAGGTGCATCGTAGTTTGACAGTGTTAGACAAAATTATTTAGGCGAAAAGAGAAGGCATAAAATTTGATGTCGGATGGAATGAAAGAGGCCATAAAGGGAATCCCAACAAGTCTATGTTTAGCAGCTACATTGGAGTATTTACTCAGCAACGCGTACCGATTGACCAAGATTCATGGCACCATGTTGTGTCCGGGCTGAAGGCTGTGATCTGAGATGAAATTAGTGTTACATTATGAATTTATTTCTTTAATTTACTAGAAAATAAAATAATGAAACAATGTCTTACTCTTCTCAATCTCTTGGAGAGTACTTTTATAGTAGACGATTCACACAAGGATTATGTACTAGGGATTGCATGAAAGATTCATTGAGGTTTTCTTACTATTTTAACAAGATGTCACCTCAAAGATTCTAAAGGTAAAATAAACCCACACCCACCCATTGTCTACGCTCACCTGATATTGTAATGCCCTGGCCCCAGTTTCCTAGATTTGGTGCATTATTACATAACATTGGCATGATCACAAGAAAGATCAAATATCGAAAGACCGATTGGTTTAGTAGCCTTGGAAACAAGAGATATATTCATAAAGTTTTACATTACATCATAAAAAAAATAAAAACTACAACCACATCTTTACTTCATAGTAAACTAATATCCCCACATACTATCCCTGCAGGTCATTCATAAATTCTTCCTCACATCCTGGGGAAAATAAAACATTGATAGGGGTGAGCTCAAATGCCCATTAAGGATAAAAATATAGCGGAAACTTTCATAAATAAGAATAAACATTTAAGGCAATGTATAAATTAAACAAAATCCTTTCAAACTTGAACTTAAACATAGTATGGAAAAAATAAAATGAAATAATTCCACTTACTTATTCACATGGATATTCTACTAATAGAATAATCACATGAATTATCAATAACCACATTCATAACGATGGAATGCATAATGCCAGACTATCATAACCACATAGCCAAGGCCTCGTGCGAAGACTACAAATAAGATTTCGTCAAGGCCTTGTGCCAAGACACTAGTTTGTCTCATGAGACCTACCTAATCATCTAATAGCTATAGAGGGCTCCACCCGTCACATATTAAGTCTAATACATTACCATATGAAATGGTTTAAACATAACATAAACATTCGTATTAAAACTAGCATACGAAATGTCAATACTTTCACCATAAACCATGAAGGGTATAAAAGTAACATATCCATAGTCAAACATATCACAAAACCTTCAATACAATACGGATGTTTTGTTTCATAATAAATCAGCTTCAAATAAGCTTAAAATACATCAAAGGATGTTGACATAGATGAAATCAAAACTCTGTTTATAGAAATATCTCTTTTTATTTTAAAATCATTTAAGAGTCATATAAAAGAAAACATTTTCTCTGAAAATATTCTTATAAGCTTTTAAGTGATGATTTGATGATTTTATAACAGCGGATAATAGCTTCACCTGCCGTATAAGTTAAAAAAACATTCTTACCTTAATTCTGTCGAAAAGGTTAAAAAGCACCATATTTGGAAAACAACGGAAAGATTCCTTTATAAACCTCTTATAAAAAGTCAAACAAGGGTATAAATGACTTCAACCCATATTCTAGTAAATAGTAAAAATGTTTTTAAATTCATTTTTAAGAAACATGGATGTGGATGATAAAGAAGTCCCATTAGATTATTGCGTATAAACAACCTCAGATAATGAAGAGATTGTGAAATAAACACTTACCTTGAACTTTTCCTTGGTTAATGGTAGGTT
Organism: Viscum album; assembly: GCA_963277665.1. NCBI lineage: Eukaryota > Viridiplantae > Streptophyta > Magnoliopsida > Santalales > Viscaceae > Viscum > Viscum album. The sequence continues at coordinate 1,401,297,390 of OY728152.1, forward strand.
GACCTCCTGTATAATGGTGAATTAATTGTTATTAAATTATTCAAGAATCATATACATTAATATGATATCATATATGATCTTTTAACATTGCTTTGTTAATAATATCTTAGAATTATCATTGTTTCGGGTGTTAACTTACTCATTTTCTTTTATATGTTTTGTTACGTAAGACTTGTTTTTCATGGATAGGTTGTATATTATTCATATACAGAATGATATCAAGTCCTTAGATATTATATGTAAATCATCAAAAGATAATTGTACTTGAATGGATACGATGGAGAAGGAATATCATCGCGTTCGTGGAGACGGTAGTCCATACGTACGCACGAGCGACAATATTATTCTTTTGATATTAAAATAATATATAATTGGATGGTATATCATATATACAGAATCATTATCAAGTTATATTTATTATTTAGATGAATTACACATCATTATTATACCCATCCAAATAATAATATATTGAATAACAATTACACCACGACGTGGAGACGGTAAGCTGTACGTACGCACGTATGGTGACATGTCATTAAAAGGATGAATAGAATACTGAATATGGTTGTACCATATTTATAATAATTTTACAGTATATAGGAGATACTGGATTCATTATTTTAGAATGGGAATAACAAAGAAAAAAGAAGTTTAAGAAGAAATGAATTTGAAAAAGGGTGGTGAAAACATTACATCTTCTTCGGGTTCTTCCTTTGGTTTGATCAAAAGGGCTCTTTAGGTTGGATTTCTGATCAAACTAAGACCTCTAGGATTTAGTTAGGGAAGTTGAGAGAGTATTTGGGCAGAGGTTGGCCATACCAAAAGGATGTAAAGGTGTGAGTTTATGAGAAGGGAGAGTGCCCTTTTATAAGAGGGGTGAGGGGCACCTTTGAAAAAGCTAGAAATATTATTTTATAATAAATTCATATTCGGTTTTTAGTGGCTCCAAAGTGGATTATTTAAAGGTTAAGCTGGGGATGGGTCGAAAAACACTCAACCAATAGAATTTAGATAGGTTTGGGTTAATATATTAACCCTATCTTTAAGTATTAACTCTTAGTTAATTAGTTTCACTTTTACAATGTCTCTTTGTATTTTTATATTATATGGTTAATAAACATACTATATACATCCAAGCGACACCCAATTGGTCCATTAATGATACACATATCATGATTTAAGTCTCTTGTCTGAGACGTATATTTTTTAAGAATTTAATATCAATTAATAATATAATATTTGTTTTAAAAACTCTTTTATGACAATTTTGACACTATTCAATAATTGATTTTTGTAAAAATCATAAGAGAATGAATACTTCGAAGAAAGTTAATTAAATAAATCCAAATATGTCATATTACACTATAAAATTAGTTTAATTCATAAAAAGTCTCAAATTATATTTATTTGGGTATTTATAATATCAATTATTCTATTTTTTTATTAATTAGGTAATTACTGCATCATCATTGTGTCATAAATAAATTAAATTATTGAATGTATAAAAATTATAAATAAAATATAATTATGTAGTAAATATTTTTAGATTTATAATTAATATTTACAATCAAATTAATCTTATGTATAACCCTATATTAAAAATGATTTAGTAAATAAACATTGATTTTAACTCTTTTAACTCTTCTTTGAATTAAATAAAAAAAAATGTCCTAATCTAATCTAAGTGGACCTAAATGATAATATTTTATTCCTAAGGTTGTTTTTGGTCGAGATACACTTTCCAAATTGAATTAGGACATGTGTTAGGGTAATATTAATATCATTTTTACCCTTAATCACCCTATTTACTTTAAACCGTGCTAAATAAAAGCAAAAAGTTACTATTCACCAAAAAATTATTTTAATCTCAATGAACCATATTTTACTCCTTGATATTAAGAATGTATCTCGGATTTTTGAAATTCCAATCACAGAAGCGGTAAAATTAAGTTTTATGAAAAATTCAGTTTTTTAACTACCACTTAGAAGTTTCACTATTCATCAAAAAATGATGTTTTTCAGAAAAATACCAAAAATTCACCCTAGGCTAATTTCGATATTCCGAATACAAAAATGAAGTCCATTTTGAAAAATAAAATTTATAAAACATCAAAAATTAGGTATTATTATTCATAATGGCTAGTTTGATTGGTTGTGGTGTGTTAGAACTCGATGTTGCGTACAACACACGCTATCACATTATTCAAAGAGAAGTGTACCGTAGAGGATTGGGGTGTTACATTCTCCCCACCTTCAAATAATTTCGTCCTCCAAATTTCTAGAATACTACCGCATGAAAAGGCTCATGTGTTTCTTCATCATAAGTTCCTCAGGTTCTTACATTGCCTCTTCCATCTTATGGGTTCTCCACAAAACTTTTACCAGACGCATCGTCCGGTTTCTCAGTACTTGTTCCCTTGTATCAAGAATCCCGATGGGCTCTTCGCAATAAGTCAGAACGGGTTCGAGTTCTAATTCCTCATAGGTGAGTAGATGCATTGGGTCAGGCATGTATTTCCTCAACAGAGATACGTGGAACACATCGTGAACTTTGGAGAGACTTGCTGGCCTTGCCAATCGGTAAGCTACAGCCCCAATTCGTTCTAGACTTTTGAAAGTTACCATGTACCTGGGACTCAATTTACCTTTATTACCAAAACATATGACTCCCTTCCATGGATATACCTTCAGGAAAACATGATCACTGACTTAAAATTCCAAATCCTTCCTTCAATTATCGACATAGCTCTTCTGCCTACTTTGAGTCGCTTTGATGTGATTTTGAATTACCATCACCTTTTACATCGTTTCCTCCACCAGTTCTGGACCTACACATTTTCATTCACCAACGTCATCCCAACAGGTTGGTGTGCAACATCTCTTTCCGTATAACACTTCATATGTTTCCATCTGAATACTTTAATGGAAGCTATTGTTATAGGAAAATTCTATCAGAGGTAAATATTGATCCCACATACCCTGAATGTCATGTGAGCAAGATCTCAACATGTCTTCTAAGGTTTTAATAGTCCGTTCTGATTGTCCGTCTATCTGAGGGTGGTAGGCAGTGCTAAAATGAAGTTCAGTATCCAGGGATTTCTGAAGACTCTTCCAGAATCTTAAAGTAAAACAGGGATCACGATCAGAAACAATCGATACGGGTACTCCATGAAGTCTCACAACTTCATCTATATATAGTCTTGCTATACGTTCTAGTGGTAAATCCTCCCTTATAGCAAGAAAATGTGCTGACTTGGTAAGATGATCAACAATAACCCATATTTCATCGTTCCTTCTAGGAGTCTTTGGTAGTCCCATGACAAAGTCCATCGTGATATTTTCCCATTTCCACTCCGATATGTGAAGAGGCTGCATGACACCTCCAGGATGTTGCCTTCCAGCTTTCACTTATTGACAAACCACACATCTTGACACAAAATTAGAAATCTCCCTCTTCCTGTTGTCCCACCAAAAATGTTCCTTCAAATCTCTACACCTTTTTGTGGTCCCAGGGTGTATAGAGAAATTGGAACTGTGAGCATCATCTATCAATTATCTCTTTAGATCAGGTATATCGGGAACACAAAGTCTCTTCCCGAATATCAAAATTCCTTCTTCATACACAAAGTCTCTCAATCTCCCAACATTCACAGCTTTAATATTCTTTTGAAATTCTTCATCATTAGTCTGAGAACACTTAATACTTTCTAGTAAAGATGGTTTGGAAACCATTTCAAAAAGCATTGATGTTTCACCTTCTCTGGTTATTCCCATGTCCATCTTCACTAGATCCATGAAAATTGGATCCCTTTCAATTCTCATATTGTTCAAAACTCCATGATCTTTTTTTCTCAAAGCATCTTCCACCTTGTATTCTTTCCCCGGGTGGTAGTGTATCGTACAATCATAATCATTGAGTAATTCAATACATCTCCTTTGCCTCATGTTGAGTTCTTTTTGTGAGAATATATACTTAAAACTCTTGTGATGAGTATAAATCTCACATTTTTCACCATAGAGTTAGTGCCTCCATATAATCAAAGCAAAGATCATAGCTGCTAACTCGTGATCATGAGTAGGATAGTTTTTTTCATGAGTTTTCAACTGTTGTGATGCATAGGGAATAACCCTATCATTCTGCATAAGGACACAACCAAGTCCTTTCAGCGATGCATCACTATAAATAATGAACCCATCATTCCCCGATGGTAGATTCAATATAGGATCATTGACTAATCTTCTCTTCAGTTCTTCAAAACATTATTCATACTCTTTTTTCCAAACAAATTTAACCCCATTACATGTGATCATTGTTAATGGGTTAGCCAACCGGGAAAAATTCTGGGAGAAACATCGACAATAACATGCTAAACCAATAAAACTACGTAGCTCAGTTATACTCGTCAGTGCAGTCCATTCTTGGATTGCCTTGGTCTTAGAAGGATCAATGGAAATTCCATCCTTAGAGACAATATGGCCAAGAAATGAAATCTCATGAAGCCAAAATTCACACTTTCTAAAATTCCCATATAATTCATGTCTTCTCAGAGTCTTCAGGATAATGCCCAAGTGATTTTAATGATCCTCGAAGCTATTGGAGTATACCAAGATATCATCAATAAATACCACCACAAATTCATCATGATATTCCTTGAAAAATCTATTCATCATATCCATGAATACAGAGGGTGCATTATTCAATCCAAAAGGAATTACTGTAAACTCGTAATGCCCGTACCTGGTTCAAAATGCTTTCTTTGGAATGTCTACCTTCTTCACACACAACTGATGGTATCCTGATCAAAGGTCAATCTTTGAAAAGTATTAAGCTCTATGGAGTCTGTCAAATAAATCGTCAATGTGTGGTAGGGGATACTTGTTCTTTATTGTTATGACATTGATCTCCCTATAGTCGATACATAACCTCATAGAACCATATTTCTTTTTAACAAAAAGAACAGAGGCTCCCCATGGAGAAACACTAGGTCGAATAAATCATTTATTACTCAATTCCCCTAGTTGTTTATTTAGTTCGACTAATTCTACAACAGCCATTCTATAAGGGGTCTTCAATATTGTCCTTGATCCAGGAATTAAATCAATGGAAAAATCAACTTCTAGTTCTGGCGGATGTCCAAGTAAATCTTCCAGAAATACATCTACATATTCTTTCACAAAAGGTACGTCATCTATTTGAACATTCCTTTCCTCACCCAGAGTCATTTCTTTCTCTTACTCCCCAATAATTGAATTTATTTGAGCTATATGGTGTGGATCTAGATAAGAATTAGTTGGTGATGATTCTGCTCTAAAGATAAGGTGTTCCTTATCATCATCATCAAAAATCGTAACCTACTTCTTCTTACAATAAATCTTCGCATCATTGTTCAAAATCCAATCCATACCAAGGATTATATCAAACTCAATCATAGGTATGACGATAAGATCATCAGATAAAGAACATTTATGTGCTCTAATGGGGACTGATTTACAAAACTTTGTTGCAATGATACTTCCCTTAGGAGTTTTAACTGAAAACTCCCTTGTTAAATGAAATCGGAAATATCTAATTTCCTAAGAAAACTGGGATGATATGAAACAATGCGATCATCCATAATTAAATAATTCTTTTGCTAAAATTGTGGAAACCATTAAATTACCTGCCACCACATCTTTCATAGCTTCTACCTCAGTAGTAGTGATAGCATAAGCTTGGCCTTGATGCCTTGGCCTTTTCTGAGGTAAGATCCCCTAACACTTACGACATTAATTTTCATAATGTCCCATCTCCCTGTAATTGTAGCACTGATCATTGGTAGCTTCCTTCTTCCCCTTGCAATCACGAGCTTGGTGGCCTTTTTCACAACACTTGTAACAGTCACCCATTCTCTTAAAGAAAGTACTGGGGTGTTTCTTCCCACATTTACCACATGATGGATATTCAACCTTTCCCTTATTCCCCTTTTTTCCATTCCTAGATTGACCAGCAGATCTCTTCTTCTCTTTCTTTTCTTTAAATTCATAAGACTTATAATTTCTTTTCAGTCTTGATAGCACATGAGACAATGTCTTCATATGATGAAAAGTATTGTGAGACTAATGCTCAATGGAGAAATTGTTTTAACCCATCAAAGAAACGATCAATCTTACTTCTTGGGTTATGTATATAATCTCCAACATACCTTTTTATCCTTGTAAAGTTAGCCTCAACTTTGTGACACTGTCATCCTCCTTATGTCTCAGACTCAGATATTGCCTTTCCATATCTGCTCGATGGTCGCGAGGAAAGTATTTTTCTAAAAACAGATCTTTGAACTCCCTCCATTCCATATTTGATACTTAATCATCTTCCTTTAGGTTTTGAATCAATGACCACCATTGATCAGAATCTCCATTAAGGTGGTAAACTGCCATGATAACTTTTTACCTTTCACTACTCCCCAAAGCCTGAAATATTTTCTCTAGGGAATTTTTCCATTTCTTAGCTACTAAGGGATTTCTACTCCCATTGAATAGTGGTGTTTATTTCCTCATGAATTTATCTAACATTGATCCTCCACACTGTAGATCAGGGTGCTCCATACAGGTAAGGTTATTATTCATAACCTGAGTGAGTTGTCCCAGTATGGTGATTAGCTCATCAGCACCATTGGCATCACCAGCTCAACTATAATTATCTTGAACAGGAGGGAAATCCCAACATGGAGTGCGAGCATGGATACGGTTTCCATTTCTTCCACTAGGCACCATTTCTAAATAATGGCATAAACTAGATCAGTTTATGAATCAAAATACATAATCCCATACTTGTAAAACACTTAACATAAATTGAACTATTTATGGATATAATCCATAATCATAAAAATGTTTTCTTTGAGGATATATATACTCATAAACCCTTCATAATTATTTTTAATGAAAATGAGAGTTATGCTATATAGCATACCGTCTTTTTATAACATAAACTTTCATTACTTTACACAAAACTGAGGATCTTTTGGGTTTAGTGTCTTGGAAACCAGGAACATAAAACATGAAAACATAAAACATTATTATTAAACACTTGAAAGGATTCTCCTTATGTTTATCCTAGGTTAATTACTACATCTCATAACCTGGGGACATACATCAAAAGAAAGGGTGAGCAGAAGTCCCAGTAAGGGAAACAAGAGAAACATTTTACATGTGAACTTGAGATATTTCAATAAGGCCATGAAAAGAACATTAAGGCATGAGAAAGAAATCATGAGGCATATCATAATAAAAATAAAATTTTTTATAACTTGAAGATGTGGATACAACATTTAACATATAAAATCATGAACATATCACCATGGTCCATCCCCAAGGTGTCATTTGAAAATTACCAAGGTTATTCACAAAGATATTGTTAAAATTGTAATCTCTAGTGGTTATATCATTACCCAATGCAATGGAGCGCTATCTGGGAGCACCCTTGACATGTAATTATTATAATGTGAGCTACATATATCATCATCAATAATTTCATAGACATCCCTTATATTATAAAAGAAATGGATTTCATTTCATAATCATAATGTTTTAAAAACTACTTTAAAGACATGATCTTAATGTCACTTTAAAACCACGGAAAGGGAAAGAGGGATTCATGTATGTAAATCCCATAATTTAAAATAGAACATTTTAGTATATATGTGAATACCCATATAGAAGAGAGAGCTTTGAGTATTCAATTAAAAATAAAGAACTTTAAAAAAAGAGAGAGACATTTTGAGACGAAAATTCTGCAGCATAACGACTATGTTACAGGGTTTTAGAAAACAATGAAAAGAGATGGTACATGGGTCACCCACTCAAAAATGATACATAAAATCATAGGGGAACAAAATATAAAGTATTTAAGAACATGGTAATGAAATTTGAAAATATACCATATGAAATGAGGAACATGAAAGGAAGACAAAAATAAGATTTCTTTTATGAAAATTCGGCAGCCTAACGACGTCACTTAAAACTTCCAAAAATGGATTGACGAGATCCAATAGGGTCTCTAATCTTATGAACATATATGATCAGTATTATAGATATATATATCATAACCCAATATAATGAAAAGGAACTTGAAAGTCCTAACATGAAAATAGATCTTGAAAACGAGAAGGGTGAAAGAATCCCTTAAAAATTCAGCAGCATACCGGCGTCACTTAAACTTCAACAAAAATGAATTGATGAGATCAAATAGGGTCTCTCATAATATGAACATAAAATATCAGTATTATATATTTAGATATAATACCCCAACATAATAAAAAGGATCATGAAAGACTTGACAATAAAATAGATCTTGAAAATGAGAAGGGTGAAAGAACCCCTTAGAAATTTGGCAGCCTAACGACACCACTTAAAACATCAAAATACTGAATTGATGAGATAAAATAGGGTATCTCATAATATGAAAATAAATGAACAGTATGATAGATTTAGATATCATACCCCAACATAATAAAAAGGAACATGAAAGACTTGATATGAAAATAGATCTTGAAAATGAGAAGGGTGAAAGAATCCTTTACAAAAATTTTGGCAGCCTAACTGCGCCACTTAAAACTTCATAAAACCAAATAATGAGAGTAAGAGGGGATATATCATTATATGAACATGAAAATGGAAGTAAGATGAATTTAAAAGAGAATCCTTCAACATATGAACATGGAACATTAAAGGAAAGACATAAAAGAGATTACTTGAAAAGAAAGAGAGAGGTCAGATCCCTTACCTTAAAACGTAACTCTTAAAACTCAATGGTTGGGACCTTGAGGGATTGAGGGCACCTTGGGAGGACTCCTTGGGAGGTAAGGAGACCAGAACTTCTTTGAGGATGGTTTTGGAGTCGAATGGATGAGAGGAGGGCTAGGTATTTATAGGGAAAGTGAGGGGACAAGGCAATAATGGCGAAGGGACATCTCACATGTGCTTTTCTAAAAACCATGTGCTCTCCAATGATATTTCCCATTACGTTAGGCCCCATGGGGCCCCCAATACAAATATCCATCACCTTAGGTCTTCCAAACCTTAAAATATCTCATGAAATCACCATGAAACAGTTATGATGTCATTAAACATACGGAAACCCTAAAACTGTATTTTTACTATTCACTAAAAATTCAACTTTCTCAAAAAAATCCAAAACTTTCACACTAACCAAATATCAATGCTCTGATTTCAAAAATGAACTCCATTTTATAAAAATAATTTTCTAAATATTTTTAATTTTATTTTTAAATAAATACACTAATCACTGAAAATTCATTTTTTTCAGAAAAAACCCCAAAAATTACCTTAACATAATATCGATGCTCTGAGTTCAAAAATGAAACCCATTTTATAAAAATAATTTTCTAAATATTTTTAATTAAATTTTTAATTAAAAAACACTATTCAACGGAAAAAACTAATACTTGAATAATAATTTATGAAACTGTTATTTAACCATTTAATTGAATCACATTACTTAATCAAAGTGCATAGATTCTTTTAAATCTTTCGTTAAGTGAGATTAGTAATCCATTTGGTCATATTACTAATCCTAATCATAAAATCACTATTCATAATTTACTATTCATCAAAAATCAAGTCGATCTTATTAGTCTCTTAATTTCGTACTGAACATAATTGTACAAGACCATTTTTTGAAAATCATTACACATTTTTAATTATTTGAGGTTTACATAAACCTTTTTTTAAAAATATGCTTTCTCTAAAATTCACCAAAAATATGCACACTATATTTATCCGGACATTTGAAAATTCATAAACATTATACGAAGAAATCCCAATTTTTATTTAAAACAAAGGATTACACAAGGTAGTTATGGTCTCCTTACATAGCCCCTTATCACACCAGCATAGGACCTAAGTGTAAGGTGTGCTAAGGTGAGAGAATCTGAGGGAGGCTCGGCCAACATCGCACAGATAGTAATTTCTATAATTTTGAACATCTCGCGAAGGGGATCCCATTCTAGCTTCACAAGATGATGTTCGGCTTGGGCTTGGTCTAGAGCAAAGCCCAGTGGTGCTACCTTCTTTCCAAGTTCTGTAAAATGGGCTTCGATCAGTCCAAGACTACTGGGTGAGGTCATCGAATATTCTTTCTATATTAATTAACCAAGATTACTTGTATTTAGAGACTTTAATCAAAACATTTTTTTCATAGCGGTCATATTGTCCAATGGGCATATAACAGTCAAAACCCAATGGTTTCATTTTAATTATAATCATGTTTATAAAAAAACATTATTGTTGAGTATAAAAATAAAGTAACACATGAAATTTAGAAACAAGATTTATTCAAAATTTCGGGTCGTTACAATCTTCCCCCCTTAAGAAATTGCATCCTCACAATTTCTAAAATTGGGTTTTGAAATTTCATTGAAAGTCCAACATCGGAAAAAGAGTCAGTAACACTATTACTTTAAAAGAAATAAAAGGAAGTACAAAGGCCACCCGAGTTTACTCATACTAGGATTCCATGTAGGAAACATGGACATGGAGGAGAAAACAAAGGGCCACGTTCTAAAGGAGAGTGATATAAAACATGATTAGGAGAAAGTTAACCATAAAAAAATCCCAATCTTATGTTGTGTGTAAATGATCTTTGATTACCTAGAAGAAAACGTAAACCAACAATGTTTTTGTTTTACTTTCCTTTTCATAATTTTGAGGAACTCATTTACAACATAGAACAAAAACATAAGGAAATATATCTACCTTCATGTAGAGTTTCACCCTTTAATAAGTTTCTAAAAAACTAATCTTTTCTCCAAATGATGAGAATTCAAAACTACTTGGTCTCATCAAAACACAAGAATCATCTTCTAGAGAATCACATAATCCACAAAATATTAACTATTTAAAACATTATCCCAAAAACATAAAGGGTAAGGTAAAAAAACTCATCAAAAAGAAATAATCCCATAGGAATGGAAATTATTCTTAAATCTTAAAAGTTCAGTGGTACTACCCAAAGTTTATCATAGACCATTCCATAAATAATGGTCCTTAAAATTCCTCAAAATAAACTAAACTATGTTTGAAACCCAAATACAAGAAAGATATGATAACATAGTCTTCCAAAATAAACTTCATTGTTCATCCCCAAACAACATCAACCACTCCTAACATCTTATAACAAAAGTAGCCAACCTAAACATATCTTACCCAAGATAGGTTAATCATTCCCATAAGTAACCTAAATTACTCTAAGTCCACCTTAAATTCATCGATTCTTAAAAATATAAGTCAACCTTACTCCTCAATGAATATACCGTAGTAATCTATTTACCTCGATCATATAGGGTCCCCAAAATAGTGAATGTCTTCCAAAATAATAATCATCCTTTAATCCCCTAATCATGTCTATCATATTAATACGGAAATCATCACATTTCATATCACATTTGTTGTTGGGACATGTTCTTCCATTTCCCTCCATTAACTAAGAAAAGAAACTATAATTAGGGGCTTAAATACTTAGCTAATAATTATGAAAAGGAAACTTTAAGCATAAAAGGATAAACATGTAGAATAAAATTATATCCTAACTTGTGATCCCCTAGGTTCCAAACTAGGTTATCCATGATCATATATTATTATGTGAATCTTTATTTTGTTTTATCCTTGTTCCTTAAATAATGGTTCATACTATGCTTATGAATTTACCAAAGCATATCTCCTAGGAGTGTCGTAACCAATAGTGCATCAAGGCCCGTTTTCGTGTTCCAGTTCTCGTTCGAGTCTATCTCAAAGCTGTGTTTTTGGGTTTTACCCCTATGTACATTTGTGCCAGAGCCACCTCTACTTGCTCGTTCCCAGACAGGGATGTATTTGCTTGGCAACCCATTACTCAATACTCACCAAATACCAGGAAGATTTTCTATATATAAACTTTTCTATAGGATTCTTCCTAAAGTTTTCATATCCAAATTTCCACAAATAGATAAACCATACTTTGATACCAACTATAGCATCCCATCTTTTTAAAACATAAACTTTCATTACATTACACAAAACTGAGGATCTTTATGGTTTAGTGTCTTAGAAACCAGGAATATAAAACATGAAAACATAAAAAATTATTCTTAAACACATGAAAGGATTCTCCTCATGTTCATCCTAGGTTCATTTCTGCATCTCATAACCTGGGGACATACATCAAAAGAAAGGGTGAGAAGAAGGCCCGTAAGGGAAACGTGAGAAATATTTTACATGTGAAATTGAGATACTTCAATAAGGCCATGAAAAGAACATTAAGGCATGAGCAAGAAATCATGAGGCTTATCATAATAAAAATAACATTTTTCATAACATAAAGATGTGGCTACAACATTTAACATATAAAATCATGAACATATCACCAAGGTCCATCCCCAAGGTGTCATTTGAAAATTACCAAGGTTATTCACCAAGATATCGTGAAAATTGTAATCTCTAGTGGTTACATCAATACCCAATGCATTGGAGCGCTATCTGGCGCACCCTTGACATGTATTTATTATCATGTGAGCCACATATATCATCATAAATTATTTCATAGAAAACCCATATATCATAAAATAAATGGGTTTCATTTCTTAATCATAATGTTTTAAAAACTGCTTTAATGACATTATCTTAATGTCACTTTAAACCCACGGAAAGGGAAAGCAGGTTACATGTATGTAAATCCCATAATTTAAAATAGAACATTTTGGTATATATGTGAATACCCATATAGAAGAGATAGCTTTGAGTATTCACTTAAAAATAAAGATCTTTAAAAAAAGAGAGAGACATTTTCAGATGAAAATTCTGCAGCATAACGGCTATGTTACAAGGTTTTAGAAAACATTGAAAAGAGAGGGGAAATGGGTCACACACTCAAAAATTATACATAAAATAGTAGGGGAACAAAATATAAATTATTTAAGAATATGGTAATGAAATTTGAAAATATACCATATTAAATGAAGAACATGAAAGGAAGACAAAAATATGATTTCTCTAATGAAAATTCGGCAGCCTAACGACGTCAATTAAAACTTCTAAAAATGGATTGAAGTGATCAAATAGGGTCTCTAATAATATGAAAATATATGATCAGTATGATAGATATGGATATAATACCCCAAAATTATAAAAAGGAACTTGAAAGACCTGGCATGAAAATAGATCTTGAAAATGAGAAGGGTGAAAAAATCCCTTAAAAATTCAGCAGCCTAACGGCGTCACTTAAACTTCAACAAAAAATGAATTGATAAGATAAAATAGGGTCTCTCATCATATGAACATAAAAGATCAGTATGATATATTTAGAGATCATAACCCAACATAATAAAAAGTATCATGAAAGACTTGACAAGAAAATAGTTCTTGAAAACAAGAAGGGTGAAAGAACCCCTTAGAAATTTGGCAGCCTAACGGTGCCATTTAAAACTTCAAAATACTGAATTGATGAGATCAAATGGGGTATCTCATCATATGAACATAAATGATCAGTATGATAGATTTAGATATAATACCCCAACATAATAAAAAGGAACTTGAATGACTTGACTTGAAAATAGATCTTGAAAATGAGAAGGGTGAAAGAATCTGTTACAAAAATTTCGACAGCCTAACAGCGCCACTTAAAACATCATAAAACGAAATAATGAGAGTAAGAGGGGATATCTCATTATATGAACATGAAAAGGAAAGTAAGAGGAATATAAAATAACATCCTTCAACATAAGAACATGGAGCATAAAAGGAAAGACATAAACGAGATTACTTGAAAAGAAAGAGAGAGATCAGATCCCTTACCTTAAAACACAACTCTTAAAACTCAGAGGTTCAGGCCTTGAGGGCTTGAGGGAACCTTGGGAGGACTCCTTGGTAGGTAAGGAGACCATAACTTCGTTGAGGATGGTTTTGGAGTCGAATGGATGAGAGGAGGGCTTGGTATTTATAGGGAAAGTGAGGGGACAAGGCATTATAGGCCAAGGGACACCTCACATGCGCTTTTCTCAAAACCATGTGCTCTCCCATGATATTTCCCATTAAGTTAGGCCACATGGGTCCCCCAATACAAATATCCATAAATTTAGGTCGGCCAACCCTTAAAATAGCTCATGACATCACCATGACACAGTTATGATGTCATTAAACATATCGAAACCCTAAAACTGTATTTTTACTATTCACTGAAAATTCACCTTTCTCAGAAAAATCCAAAAATTTCACACTAACAAAATATCAATTCTCTGATTTAAAAAGTGAACTCCACTTTATAAAAATAATTTTCTAAATATTTTTAATTTTATTTTTAAAAAATTACACTATTCACCGAAAATTCATTTTTTTCAGAAAAAACCCCAAAAATTACCTTAAAATAATATCGTTGCTCTGAGTTCAAAAATGAAAACCATTTTGTAAAAATAATTTTCTAAATATTTTTAATTTAATTTTTAATTAAAAAACACTATTCATCTGAAAAAACTAATACTTGAATAATAATTTATGAAACTTTTATTTAACCATTTTATTTAATCACATTTCTTAATCAAGGTGCCTAGATTATTTTAAAAATTTCTTTAAGTGAGATTACTAATACATTTGGTCATATTACTAATCCTAATCATAAAATAACTATTCATAATTTACTATTAATCAGAAATCAAGTTGATCTTATTAGACTCTAAATTTCATACTGAACATAATTGTAGAAGACCATTTTTTGAAAATCATTACACATTTTTAATTATTTAAGGTTTACATAAACATTTTTTTAAAATATCATTTCTCTAAAAGTCACCAAAAATATGCATACTATATTTATCCGGACATTTGAAAATTCATAAACTTTATAAGAAGAAATCCCAATTTTTATTTAAAACAAAGGATTACACAAGGCAGTTAGGGTCTCCTTACATAGCCCCTTATCAACCAGCATAGATACTAAGTGTTAGGTGTGCTAAGGTGAGAGAATCTGAGGGAGTCTCGGCCAACATCGCACAAGTAGTAATTTCTATCAGTTTGAAGTTCTCGTGAAGTCGATCCCATTCTAGCTTTACACGATGAAGTTCGTCTTGGGTTTTCTCCATAGTAGAGCCCAGTGGTGCTACCTTCTTCCCATGTTCTGTTAAATGGGCTTCGACCAGTCCAAGACTACTAGGTGAGGTCATCGAATCTTCTTTATATATTAATTAACCAATATTACTTTTATTTAGAGACAATAATCAAAACATTTTGTTCACAGCGGTCATATTGACCAATGGTCATATAACAGTAAAAACCCAATGGTCTCATTTTAAATATAATCATGTTTATCAAATAAAACATTTTTGTTGAGTATAAAAATAAAATAACACATGAAATTAGGAAACAAGATTTATTCAAAATTTCGGGTCGTTACATCCTAAGCACATCCCCCAGTAGTGTCGTAACCAAGAGTGCAGCAAGTCCCGTTGTCGTGCACCAGTTCCTGTTCGATTCTAGCTCAAAGCGGTGTTTTTGGGTTTTTCCCCTAGGTACATCTGTGCCAGAGCTGGCTCTACCTGCTCATATCCAGACATGGATGTATTCCTTGGAAAATTCAAAAAATATCTACAATACCAAAATTCTAGGAAGTTCTTCTATACTAATCCTCAAAGTCCATCTTAATTATATGTTCTCTAATCCGAGTTTATCTAAATCTAGCTTCCAAGGTTTGTAATAAACTTACTCTGATACCAACTGTAACACCCCGGCCCCAGTTACCCAGAGTCAGTGTATTGTTACATAACATTGGAATGATCACAAGAAAGATCAAATCTCAAAAGGCCAATTGGTTTAGTAGCCTTGGAAGCACTAGATATATTTATAAAGTTTTACATTACATCATAAAAAAATAGAATCTAAAACAACATCATTTCTTCATTTCCCACACTCATATACCCACATAATATCCCGGCAGGTCATTCATAAATTACATCTTCACATCCTGGGAAAAATAAAACATTGAAAGGGGTGAGCTCAAATGCCCAGTAAGTATAACAATATAGCGGGAACATTCATAAATAAGAATAAACATTTAAGGGAATGTATAACTAAAACAAAAACCTTCTAAACATGAACATAAACATAGAATGGAAAAAATAAAATGAAATAATTCCATTTATTTATTCACATGGATATTCTACTAATTGAATAATCACATGAAATAACAATAACCACTTTCATAATGATGGGATGCATAATTCCAGACTATTATAACCACATCGCCAAGGCCTCGTGCCAAGACTACAAATAATATTTTGTGAAGTCCTTGTGCCAAGACACTAGTTTGTCTCATGAGACCTATCGATGCATCGAGGAGCTATAGCGGGCTCCACCCATCACATATTAAGTCCAATGCATTCCCATATGAAAAGGCTTAAACATAACATAAACATTCGTATTAAAACTAGCATACGAAATGTCAATAATTTCACCATAAACCATGAAGGGTATAAAAATAACTTATCCATAGTAAAACATATCACAAAACCTTAAATACAATATTGATGTTTTGTTTCATAATAAATCAGCTTCAAATAAGCTTAAAATCCATCAAAGGATGTTTACATAGCTAAAATCAAAAATATTTTTAGAGAAATATCTATTTTTATTTTGAAATCATTTAAGAGTCATATAAAATAAAAAATTTTCATTGAAAATATTCTTATAAGCTTGTAAGGGAAGCTTTGACGATTTTATAATGGTAAAAAATAGCTGCACCCTCCGTATAAGTTAAAAAAACATTCTTACCTTAATTCTGTTGAAATGGTTAGAAAGCACATTGTTTGGAAAACAACGGAATGATTCCTTTATAAACCTCTTATAAAAAGTCAAACAAGAGTATAAATGACGTTAACCCATATTCTAGTAAATAGTAAAAATGTTTTGAAATACATTTTTAAAAAACATGGATGTGGATGATAAAGAAGTCCCAATATATTATTACGTATAAATAACCTTGGATAATGAAGAGATTGTGAAATAAAACCTTACCTTGTACTTTTCCTTGGTTGAGGGTAGTTTAAAATCCTGTATAATGGTGAAATAATTGTTATTAAATTATTCAATAATCATATAAATTAATATGATATCATATATGATCTTTTAACATTGCTTTGTTAATAATATCTTATAATTATTGTTGTTTCGGGTGTTAACTTACTCATTTTATTTTATAGGTTTTGTTATGTAATCCATGTTTTTCATGGATAGGATGTAACTTATTCATATAAAGAATTATATCAAGTCCTTAGACATTATTTTTAAATCATTAAATGATAATTATACTTGAATGGATACGATGGAGAATGAATATCATCGCGTTCGTGGAGACGGTAGTCCGTACCTACGCACGAGCGACAATATTATTATTTTGATGTTAAAATTATATATAATTGGATGGTATATCATATATACAGAATTATCATCAGGTTATATTTATTATTTAAATGAATTACACATCATTATTATACCCATCCAAATAATAATATATTGAATAACAATTACACCACGACGTGGAGACGGTAAGCCGTACGCACGCACGTATGGTGACATGTCATTAAAAGGATGGATAGAATATTAAATATGGTTGTACCATATTTATAATAATATTAAAGTATATAGGAGATACTGGATTCATTATTTTGGAATGGGAATAACAAAGAAAGAAGATGTTTAAGATGAAATGAATTTGAAAAAGGGTGGTGAAAACATTACCTCTTCTTCGGGTTCTTCCTTTTTATTTGATCCAAAGGGCTCCATAGGATGGCTTTATGATCCAAATAAGCCCTATATGAGGTATTGAGGTAAGTTGGGAGAGTATTTGGGCCAAGTTTGGTCGATCCAAAAGGCATTTAAGGTGTTAGTTAATGATAAGGGAGAGTTCCCTTTTATAAGAGGGGCGAGGGGCACCTTCGAAAAAGCTTAAAATATTATATTATAATAAATTCATATTCAGTTTTTAATCGCTCCAAAGTGGATTATTTAAATTTTAAGGTGGGTATGGGTTGAAAAACACTCAACCAATAGAATTTAGTCAGGTTTGGGTTACTATATTACCCTTATCTTTAAGTATTAACTCTTAGTTAATTAGTTTCACTTTTACAATGTCTCTTTGTATTTTTATTTTATATGGTTAATAAAAATACTATATACATCAAAGAGACCCAAAATTGTTCCATTAATGATACACATATCATGATATAAGTCTTTTGGCCTAACCTTAGATTTTTTAGTAATTTAATATAAATTAATAATATAATATTTGTTTTAAAAACTCTTTTATATCAACTTTGACACTATTCAATAATTGATTTTTGTAAAAATCATAAAAGAATGATTACTTCGAACAAAGTAAATTACATTAATCATAACATGTAATATTAATCTATAAATTTAGTTTAATTCATAAAAAGTCTCAAATTATATTTATTTGCGTATTTATAATATCAATTATTCGAATTTTTCATTAATTAGGTAAATAATGCATCATCATTGTGTCATAAATAAATTAACTTATTTAATGTCCAAAAATTAAAAATAAAATATCATTATGTAGGAAATCATTTTAGAATTCTAATTAAAATTTACAATCGAATTTATCTTATGTATAACCCTATATTAAAAATGTTTTAATAAATAAACATTGATTTTAAATCTTTTAACTCTTCTTTGAATTAAATAATAATAAATGTCCTAGTGTAATCCATGTGGAGCTAAATGATAATATTTTATTTCCTAAGGTTGTTTTTGGTCAGGATACACTTGTCCAATTAAATTAGGACATGTGTTAGGGTAATATTAATATCATTTTTACCATTAATTACCCTATTTACTTTTAACCGTGGTAAATAAAAGTAAAAAGTTACTATTCACCAAAAAATTATTTTCATCTCAATGAACCACATTTTACTCCTTGATATTAATCATGTCTCTCGGATTTTGGAAATTCCAATCACAGAAGCGGTAAAATTAAGTTTTATGAAAAATTCAGTTTTTCAACTACCACTTAGTTGTTTCACTATTCATAAAAAAATGATGTTTTTCAAAAAAATAGCAAAAATTCATCCAAGGCTAATCTTGATATTCCGAATCTAAAAATGAAGTCCATTTTGAAAAATAAAATTTATAAAACTTCAAAAAGTAGGTATTATTATTCATAACAACTAGTTTGATTGGTTGTGGTGTGTTAGAACTCGATGTTGCTTAGAACACACGATATCACATTATTCAAAGAGAAGCACACTATAGATGTTTGGGATGTTACAGATATCCCAAGAAGCATGGGATGAATTTATTGGCTGTCTTGGGTATGAGAAGTTTCAGGTACATTGTGAGTGATAATACGTTGTTTGAGGATACTTGTATTCACCACATTGATTGTCAATATTTCATTTATGAAAAAGAAACTCTGTACTAAAAATATGGAACATGCTTCAAAACCAACATACCCCTATCGTAAAGCAAGGATGGGGTACGCTTCATTATAAAAGAAAATGGTACGTATTTTAAATTTAAAATAATATTGTTAGGTGCTAATAAACAACATCATAATTATTTTTTTATGATTATATGTAGATTGATGAGTCTAAAACCAAATACACCTCCATACCACGTCATGTGCTATGGAAGGAGGCACGTGTGAACAAAGAAGGGAAGTTAGTAGATGAGAACACACAGAAAGTATGAGAAAGTTCTGTAAGTATGCCACAATGATAAAATAATTTGTTTAAAATTACTATTAGATAAAAATAATTAGTTATTTTACTATATCCGATAGTCACAGGAATAACCTACTCCGTTAGCTAATACAGTCCTATTATCGACAAATTTAAACCAGTCAGAAAAATACGAGTGTGTCAGAGGTCTAGGGTTTGGGGTGACACCCCGAGTATATTTTGAGAAGAAGAAAAAAAAAGTATGATACTGATGAAAAATTGGAACAAATGAGGGAAAAATAGCAACCCTTGAAGAAAAATTGCAATGGTAGGGAGAGTTTCTAGCAACTTTTATGGGTGGGAAGCAAAGGGAAGTTAAAACTCAAGAAAACTGCCACATGAACATCCCGCCCCACCCCCACTAGCTTTGAGGCAAGCCATTTGCCCCAAAGAACTGTCTTATCCATGGTAATAAATATTTTAATAATTGTTCCCATGAAATATGAATCAGACAAAAACTGATAATTTTTCTGTACTCATCTTCTACAGGGTGATAATTATTGTGCTTTATATCTGTCAACACCCACCTATCACATTGTAGTGAGGGATACATTGTTTAATATCACAGATGCCACACTACATAATAGACCACTACCAAAAGATCATCTGAATGTGACGATTACAATAGCTCATGACCCAAAGGAAGAGCTAACTATTCCACTTGATGATGATGATATTCATACAGTCAAAAAGGTTATTGGGACATTCATTGCATGGTCATCAGAACATGTAATAGTACATGCAGACAAAAAAAGTTTTTATTTCCTTTTCTTTTCAAGCTAAACCCTTAACAATTAATAAAAAAAGGGTCTGAACCAATGAATGTTGTTATAAATGGAGAAAGGAAAGGGGGTGAAAAACGTTGGATAAAAACCATCTAAAGGATCGACCAACCGATCCCAAGGAGATACTGAAAGCACAATAACCCCACCTACTCTCTATCCACATTTCCTAGCATTGAAGACTCATGTGGATACGAAGCTAAAAGATTGTAATAGTTTTATAGTGGTTTTTGAAGAGAATATATAGGGAGAGGAAAGACATGATTTCGTTGCTATGGAAAATGTAAATGAAATCCTTAAAAATGGATGGCTAGGCGTCACAGTTGTAAATGTATATATGAGGTATGTTTCTATGAATTGATTTTCCAAAAGCTGATCTAATGTGAAAATTATGAGTAAATGAATTTTATATTGTTGAGAGAAGCATTTATGAAAAACAATTGAAGGAATTTTCCCATGATCCAAGATTTGGACTGGTTAGTCCTCATATCACACCAACACACATAACAAAAATAGAGCCATCAAAAAGGGATGCAATATTGAATGGATTGCTGAAAACATTTGAACGCAAGATTACAGATGACAGACTTTTCCTAATACCAACCATGAAGGGGTAATACTCTACAATTAAAGCATCTCAATTATATTTTCACTTCTTTTATTACTTATTCCTTTTTGGGGTTTTAGGAATCATTGGTTGCAAATTGTGGTGAACTTGGATACTCTGAAGATTTATTTTCTTGATTCAAAGCAAGGATATCCATCAAACAGACCACACATGAAGGAGTTTGTGAATCTGTGATACACTACATCTTACGTTTTAGGTCTAAACATCAAGTAATATAATTTATATTTTCTTTTACCAAGGATTCTGTTATGATATGGCGGTGTATCATTATCTTCTAAAAAAGGAATGAGGACAGTGGCTAAGCATAAAGAGGCAAGGAAGTACTACGTCTGGGCAAATATCAGGGTATATATAATAAAATTTCACTATCCAAACACATATCAACACAAGTTACTTATTCTCCTAATGATCATTTTTTTCAGTGTCCAAAACAAACAAATGATAATAATTGCGGTTATTGTGATTGTAAATTTATGAAAGAGATCATTTTTCATCAACAAACTAGAATCCCTAAAGAGGTATTTTTTAAAAAAACTACTAGTTTGTTAAATTTATTTATTACTTAATTATTTTTTTTCAGTACTAATATGGCTGCTGAAAAGCCTCATACTCAGAAGATGATATAGATGTGTTCAAAAATGAGTGGGCCTCATACCTGATGGATGATTGTACACAAATACAATGAAGATCTGATATAGGGACATGTAGAATTTGTGGTCATTTTTAAGAGGGGTTAAGGGGATCAAAAGATGAATCATTTTTCTATGTCTCCAATGAGTCATTTTCCCATTTTAAGAGATGATATGCACCAGTAGCATGCAAGAATGCTGAACCACTCAAAGGGTCTCTATTTTGTTTAAAATGGACACGATTTTAAGTGAAAACAACAACTAACCTACAGAAATATGAACAAAAGAATTCGGATTGCATTGATCTTTTATAAGAATGATCTAAGGGTATTTGGTGATGTGTACAAGTCAACCCTGCCTCAATCGGAGGTACGGTGTGGCCTCTATCACTCAAAGGGTCTCTATTTTGTTTAAAATGGACACGATTTTAAGTGAAAACAAAAACTGACCTACATAAATCCGAATAAACTCATTCTTATTTCCTTGATATTTTATAAAAACGATCCAAGGGTCCATGGTGATGTGTAAGAGTCAACCCCACCTCAATACGTGGGACAATGTGGCCGCTATCACTCCAAGAGTCTCTCTTTTGTTTAAAATTGACAAGATTTTATTTGAAAACAACAACTGACCTACAGAAATCTGACCAAACGCATTCTGATTGAATTAATCTTTTATAAGAATGATCCAAGCGTCCTTGGTGACGTGTATGAGTCAACCCCTCCCCAATCCGGGACACTGTGTGGCTTCTAGAACTCAAAGGGTCTCTATTTTGTTTATAATGGACACGATTTTAATTGTAAACAACAACGGACCTACAAAAATCTGACCAAACGCATTTGGATTACATCGATCATTTATATGAACGATCCAAGGGTCCTTGGAGATGTTTTTGAGTCAACCTTGCCTCAATACGAGACACAGTGTGGCCACTATCACTCAAAGGGTCTCAATTTGGTTTAAAATGGACAAGATTTTAAGTGAAAACAACAACTGACCTATGGAAATCTGACCAAATGCATTCGGATTTCATTGATATTTTATAAGAACGATCCAAGGGTCCTTGGTGATGTGTACGAGTCAACCCCGCCTCAATCTGAGGCACAGTGTGCCTGCTAGCACTAAAAGGGTCTCTTTTGTTTAAAGTGGACACAATTTTAATTGAAAACCACAACTGACCTACGGAACTCTGACCAAATTCATTCAGATTGCAATGATATTTTATAAGAACGATCCAAGGGTCATTGGTGACGTTTAGGAGTTAAACCTGGCTCAATCCGAGGCACGGTGTGACCGCTAGCACTCAAAGGGTCTCTCTTGTTTAAAATGGACACGATTTTAATTGAAAACCAGAACTGACCTACGGAAATCTGACCAAACGCATTCGTATTGAATTGATACTTTATAATAATGGTCCTATGGTTCTTGGAGATGTGTAATAGTAATCCTTGACTCAATACGAGGCACTTTTTGGCCGCTATCAGTGAAAAGGTCTTTTATTTGTTTAAAATGGACAAGATTTTAAGTGAAAACAAAAACTTACCTACGAAAATCCAACCAAATGCATCCAAATTGCATTGATCATTTAAAATAACGATCCAAGGGTCCTTGGTGATGTGTATGAGTCAGACCTGCCTCAATCCGAGGCATGGTGTGGCCACTATCACTCAAAGAGTCTCTATTTTGTTTAAAATGGACACAATTTTAATTGAAAACAACAACTGACCTACAGAAATCTGACCAAACGCATTTGGATTATGTTGATATTTTATAAGAACGATCCAGGGGTCCTTGGTGACGTGTACGAGTTGTCCCCGACTCAATCCGAGGCACGGTGTGGCCGCTATCACTCAAAGGGTCTCTATTTTATTTAAAATGTACAAGATTTTAAGTGAAAACAACAATTGAACTATGGAAATCAGAACAAACGCATTAAGATTGCATTGATATTTTATAAGAACGATCCAAGGGTCCCTGGTGATGTGTATGAGTCAACCCCGCCTTAATTAAAGGCATGGTGTGGCCGCTAGCACTCAAAGGGTCTCTATTTTGTTTAAAATGGACACGATTTTAATTGAAAACAAATACTGACCAACAGAAATCTAACCAAATGAATTCTGATTGCATTGATATTTTATAAGAACTATCCAAAAGTCCTTGGTGATGTTTTCGAGCCATCCCTACCTCAATCTATGGTACGGTGTGGTCACTATCACTCAAAGGGTCTTTATTTTGTTTAAAATAGACAAGATTTTAAGTGAAAACAACAATTGACCTATAGCATTACAACAAAACAAATTTTTATTGAATTTATCATTTATAATAACTATCCAAGGGTCATTGGTGATGTGTATGAGTCAACCCCGCCTCAATCTGAGGCACGGTGTAGCCGCTAGCACTCAAAGTGTCTCTCTTATTTAAAGTGGACACGATTTTAATTGAAAACAACTACTGACCTACGGAAATCTGACGAAACGCATTCTGATTGCATTGATATTTTATAATAATGATAAAAGAGTCCTTATTAACATGTATGAGTCAAATATACCTTAATACGAGGCATGGTGTGGCCACTACCACTCAAAGGGTCTCTCTTGTTTAAAATGGACACGGTTTTAATTGAAAACAAAAACTGACCTACGAAAATCCAACCAAACGCATTCTGATTTCATTGATATTTTATAAGAACGATCCAAGGGTCCTTGGTGACATGAAAAATTCAACCCCGCCTCAATCAGAGGCACATTGTGGCCGCTATCAGTCAAAGGGTCTCTATTTTGATTAGAACTGACAATATTTTTAGTGAAAACAACAACTGACCTACGAAAATCCAAACAAATGCATTCGGATTGAATTGATGTTTAATAAGAACGATCCAAGGGTCCATGGTGACGTGTATGAGTCCACTATGCCTCAATCCAAGGCACGGTGTGGCTACTAGAACTCAAAGGGTCTCTATTTTGTTTAAAATGGACATGATTTTCATTGAAAACAACAACTGACCTACGTAAATCTGACCAAATGCCTTTGTATTGCATTGATATTTTATAATAACGATCCAAGGGTCCTTGGTGATCTGTATGATTCAACCCCACCTCAATCCGAGGCATAGTGTGGCCGCTATCACTCAAAGGGTCAATATTTTGTTTAAAGTGGACAAGATTTTAAGTGAAAACAACAACTGACCTAGGGGAATCTGACCAAACACATTCAGATTGCGTTGATATTTTCTAAGAAAGATTCAAGGGTCCTTGGAGACATGTATGAGTCAACCCCGCCTCAATCTAAGTCATGGTGTGGCCGCTATAACTCAAAGTGTCTCTCTTGTTTAAAGTGGACATGATTTTAATTGAAAACAATAACTGACCTACAGAAATCCGACCAAACGCATTCAGATTGAATTTATCTTTTATAAGAATGATCAATGTGTCCTTGGTAACTTTTACAAGTCAACCTTGCCTCAATCCAAGGCATGCTGTGGCCGATATCACTCAAAGGGACTCTATTTTGTTTAAAATGGACACGAGTTTAAGTGAAAGCTACAACTGACCTATGGAAATCTGACCAAACACATTCGGATTGCATTGATCATTTATAAGAATGATCCAAGGGTCCTTGGTGACATGTAAGAGTCAACCTAGCCTCAGTCGAGGCATGGTGTGGTTTCTAGCACTCAAAGGATCTCTATTTTGTTTTAGATGGACAAGATTTTAATTGAAAACAACAACTGACCTACGGAAATTTGACCAAACACATTCAGATTGCGTTGATCATTTAAATGGGGGTTCATGGCATGTGATCTGTCAGGGGCCTCATATATATCAAGTCATGGTTGGCCTGGTATACGAGGGTGATCATGTGTCTGGGTCTATGATACTTATGGGCTTATATCTGGATGAAAATACTACCATTTGGGAGGGTGGATATGCTTATGGGTCTTATTCCTTAAACGAGAATACTCTAATAGCGGGGGGATTAGATGTATATAGGTATTATTCCCCAAATGAGAATACATCCATAGGAGTGGGATGATATTCTTATTGGGAATATTCACTAAATGAAAATAATCCCATAGGGGAGGGATAGGATGATTATATAGATTATGCCTCAAATGAGAATACACCCATATTGGAGGGTTGATATGATTCTAGGGATTATTATTTGGATGATAATACTCCCATATGGTAAAGAATATATGCTTCTTAGTATTATTCCCTAAATAAGGGTACTCCCATAGTATAGGGATGAGATCCTTCTAGGTCTTATGCCTCAGAATTGGAAGAACACATATGGCTGGTCTAAGATACTTTTGAGGGTATTCCCTGGATGAGAAAACTCCCACAAGGGGATTTCCATGATGGAGAATAAATAAAACTCATATATTGGAGGTCAATGATAATTATGTATATAGTGGGTAGACCATGGTATATTATATGTTTTCAGTGGTTCTTATGACGTACTTAGAGAAACCCTAACATTGGATGAAGTAGGTATGGTTTATCAAGCTTTAATACTTGAGAATCAATGTGTCTTGATGTAGATGGGGTAGGACTTGGTCAATCTATATTTTTATAATGTCAACACGATCCTTGTGAAATTCTTGGTAAAAGTTCAACACTTGGAAAATTAATTTGGGTTTAATCATGGTCGTAGATTTGAGGATCAATGATGATTTTTTTATTAGATTTATTCCAGTTCTATCTCAACTAGGTTGTTCATTTTTCCTGATCATGCACTTACAATAGCCTATTGCAGGTTTAATATTGGGTGTTTATTAATGAGATTCATCCCCACTAAGTATGTGCACCTCAGTGTGTGTACAAACCTTATAACTTCTTTGAGTTTGAGAACATGATGCATAGTGGATAGAGAAAAGTCCAAAGATTTATGTCTTGATAAAACACACCCATGTGGCGCCTTAGGATTGAAATGGAAAGCCCCCCGGACACCCCCTACCCCCCCTCAAACAGCCACCCAAAACCCTTGAACAACCCCCAAACCCCTTGAATTCTGAATTGATTTCTTTATGTACTTGATTAACTTAAAAATTATGTGTTAATGGTGTAAGGGTATAATTGTTGTATGGGTATACTTGTTATAATTTTCTTATGATTTATGAGTTAATTTTGTATGGGTATACTGGCTTTAATTGGCTTATTGAGATGCTGTTTTTTTTTGCAGGTGTTCGGGTGTGCTGCTGCAGATTTATCAGAGCATCAGAGAGGGCATTTATCAGCACTCTTTTAGTGCTGATAAATTGTGCTTTTATCAGCGCTAAAAAAGGACTGATAAAACAATCAATTATCAGTGCTCCTTTAGCACTGATAAAGAAACCCTTTATTAGTGACGATCTTTACAGTGCTTTTTTAGCACTATTAAAGCCCGTTTTTAGCGTTGTTAATGCCCGTATTTGTAGTTGTGTGTATTTGATATACATAGATTTTTGGGGCTAGTTGGGAATTAATGGCCTCTTAAAAATAAATTTTCACACCATTATTCACCTCTTACTGGTTTCACAATGTAGGATGTTATGTTCCTTTGGTCAAAAGAGTGTGGGAAAGCATTCCAAGAGTTGAAAAGAAGGCTTGTCTCAACATATATTCTAATTTTCAGGAGCCTAAAACTTGTTATACCCGCTTATGTGATGCATCATAAATTGAATTATAGGTCATACTGATGTAGGAGAATAAAATCGTTGCATACAGATCTTGGAAGTTGGGGAATCATGATAGAAATTACAGGACATACGACCTTTAGATAGCAGTAGTTGCCAACGCATTACATACATAGAGAAACTATCTATTGGGTGAGAACATTACTATGTACACAGATCGCAAGAGCCTCAAATATATCATTTCATAATGTGAATTTAATCTTTTCTAATGATGATTCATCAAAATTCATCAGCCGTTTGATTTGGAACTGGACCATATCCCTGAAAAGGAAAATGTAGTCACTCATGCACTAAGTCTGAAAGCGAAGGCACATGTAGTATGGGAATACATGGATGAATTGAAATTTATGGCCCTATTTTATTATAAATACCTATAGTTTGAAGATATTCACATGATTTTTTCCTCTTATACTTGAAAATTAGATATTCCCCCTTGTTATGGTGAAGAGGATGCAATTTTCAGATCCTGATGGATAGGTTCTTCGTGAGAGTATATCAGGAGGTAACCCACCTTTGGATTGGTCTTTGGGTGGAGACTAAAACCTATATATCCATGGACATGTTTGGGTTCTTACATATATGATCATGTGAAGTTAGAGCACCAATGACCTTTATTATTCTTATATCCGCTTCCAGTAATGAAATAGAAATAATAATATGTTACTATGGATTTCGTATTGGGATTACCCAGGTGGCCGAGAGGTAGAAATGATGTATGATATGTTTTTTGATGATTGATGAAATTAGTCCACTTCATTAATATTTGGGAGAGTTTCTCAGTAGTTGATATTGGATGAATTTACATCCGTGATATCATATGACTACACGAGTACCTCGTAGTATCATTTAAAATATGGATTCTGGTTTCACTTCATGGTTCTCACAGGGGTTGTAGAAGGAAAGGGGTACACAGGTGCTTCTGATCACAACTTCTCACCACTAGACTGATGGAAATTCCGATTAGACGATAATGGTTCTAAACGACTTTCTCTAATCATGTGTCCTTTATTTTAGTGGTTCTTGGGAGAAGCATATCCCACTCATGAAGTTCGCATATAATAATATATTTTTTGTGAAAATTCATATGGTTTCTTTGTAGGAATTATATGTTAGGTCATTCTATTAATCGATGTACTAGCTAGAGTAAGGTGAGGCAACCCTACTTGGTCCTCATCTCGCACAGGAGAAAACATGAAATATTCATCTAATTAGGAAGCATATGAAAACTACTCAGTCTAGAAAAATATTTTATTCTGATCACTAATGATGACTCGTAGAGTTTGAGGTTGGGAATCTTGTTTTACTATGGGTATCACTAGTCTATATAATATATAGTTATATAATCAATATGATATATTTTCTCATTATATTGGATCATTTGGGTTCTTGGAAGAGTCGGGACACTAGATGATCAGTTGTTACTATCTCAGAGGTACCATGCAATGCATGACGTCTTCCACATATCATAGCTTCACCATTATCATGTCGACCCATATCTTACTTTTGATCCTGATGAATTTTATCTTGATGCCAATTCTTATTTTTAGGAGAATCATATATGCATCGTATACTTGAGAATGACGGCTCTTCGAGGCTGGTTAGTCCCACTAGTTTGGGTTCTATAGTAGCATGACCATGTACATGTTATGATTTAAGAGTGGGATGCCGATGCATGTGCTCAGTATCTAGAGATATTCTCAAATAGTGCTTTTCCGCCCTTGGGAGGTGAACTTTGGGATGAGTTCCTTTAGGGGGAGGGAGACTGTAAGAAACTGGTTTTTGACTTAGGTATTAATCCTTTTAATTTTGTTCTAACTCTTTATTATGGACCAATTACAAATTCCAAATCAGTTTCCAAAGGTCTTCTTGTTTATCTAGCCTGGATTGAAACCGGTGCACATATTTTTTGGAGAAATTGGCCTCACATATGGTTGGGGCATAGTTTCTCAAACCATGTGACCTAAATGTGTGATTGCCACTCTTTTTTCAGGTACCCTTTTAAGGATGGAAAATCGTCTGAAAAACTTTGTGGGAAAAAATTCATAGGGTAATTTTTGGGTAATTTTACCAATTTTCCATTAATGAACTAATTAACTAAACCCTTCCTCCATATTCTAATTTTATTGGACAAAACCTTCTTCTCTTCCATTTTTTTCCATCTTGATTCCTAATCTATGGATTGAGTAATATCTTTCATCTGGTGTCCGATCAAGATAATTATTTTCATATTTTATTTCAATCAATATGTGCTAAAGTAATTTTGATTCGTTCATCATTTCACTTTCTCCTGATGAAGTTATCATGGTGTAGGCCTATAATCATTTTCCATATATACTCTGATCCATTCCAAATTAGAGGTTGATACTGGATGTGGAGACTTGTATGTGTAAAATATAGGTGTCCTATAACTTATTCCTCAATTTATACCATTTTTTAAATTGTTATGTCATGGCATCGTTTTCATCGAGTTTCATTTATTAAAATGATTTGTCCTAATTATAGTCTTTATAACCATATTCTGAGACTATTTCTATATATTTTATTTATTATTGACGATTAGGTCCAATATTCTAATCACCCCCTGAAGGGTGTTATTCCATTGTTGAGTTTTTTGTGTTTTGAATCATAAAACCACCGTTCATGTGTACTTGAAGCTTTCCATCCTAATTGTAAGGCTTCTGTTATAAAATGGATATTGAATTGTGAAATGATTAATGGTTCGCAACTCGTTGTATCCACTTGACCTTCTAAAGGTAAGTGCTTATACTTGTTTATTAATACTTAAATGATATTTTATACAGTATATGGTATAAATATGACTTGGACTAATTAATTAAACAAAATGGTTGGTCATATGCCATATCTTCCTTTTACACTCACTGTGGAAGGTGGCAGAATAAACCAAGTTAATATAGCATGAACTAAATGAACAAGTGAGATAGTTGTGTGATCCTTGTCCTTGTCACACTAAGAAATGGTATAGTTAGAAATAAATGAACTTATATAATTTTATGAAATAAATATGAAACAACTTTATTGGTTTTATACACCTTGACCTTGTAAAACTAATGAATGTTATGCCTTGAACCACTTGAACTTATTGAATGGAATGAACTTCACATGGGATAACATATTAAATTAATTAAACATATAATTTGAAATTGTATGTGAACCTTG
Organism: Viscum album; assembly: GCA_963277665.1. NCBI lineage: Eukaryota > Viridiplantae > Streptophyta > Magnoliopsida > Santalales > Viscaceae > Viscum > Viscum album. The sequence continues at coordinate 1,401,328,031 of OY728152.1, forward strand.
ATATAATTATAAGAGGGGCCTTACATGAGTTATCATATAGATTACTAATGGAATTCCATATGAAGTTTAGGATGAATTTACAATTCAAGGATGTAGTTTTCCTTGGTTGAAAAACACCATAGAACCTGAAACACCCCAATATTTCATGATAGGTTATCTATAATAGCTTTCATGCATGCAACACTAACTTGGCTAGAATAACACACAACATTGAGTTTCTGTGAAACAAAACATTGGTGTTGTAATTATTTAAATGATATATTTATAACATAACCATTAAATATAGTATTTTAAATAGTAATAAATAATTTTTAAATGTTATTTATAATGTATTTACTAAAACAAAACATATTTATAGTGAAATTTATATGTTCTGGAAAAATAGTTATATGTATAGAAATACTAATTTCTTAAAGAATATACTTTTTATGACATATTGTGACCAATAATAAAAATAATTTTAAACATTCCTAAAAATTGAAATTTTAAAATTGAATTCATTTTTGAATTTGGAATATAAAAATTAGAGTATGTTTAATTTTTGGTGTTTTTATGAAGAATGAAATTTTTGATGAATAGTGAAAACACTACATTTTTGTTAAAAAATTGAATTTTTCATTTAAATAATTAATTTACATTAAATTGATTTTAATGTCACAATAGACAAATAATGTATATATTAACCCAATTTTGGTAATTGGAATCATTTTAATAATATAATTAGATATAAGAATTGATTGAACTTTTTTTAACGCTATTTTACTTATCTTCTAGCAACATTTTCATATTAGAATTAAATATATTTAGACCACTTCAGTAAATTAAATTTCAAAAAATGAAAAAAAACATGGTTGTAATATGTATGAAAAATGTGGTCAAATAGTATCAAAATATTTTTTGGTTACTATTACCTTTTGAATTTTATTTACCGTGGTCAAAGTTAAATAAGTTAATTAAATGTAAAAAATAGTATAAAAACATAAAATTACCTTAACATTTGCCCTAATTTTATTTCATAAGTTTGTTTCCACGAATATCATTCTTATATAAAATATATTATCCTTTTTAATTTACCAGTGTACAATTAAGTCATTTATTATATTTTATTTGAAGAATTATTGAAAGTGTCATTTTCAACTTTTAATAACTAAATTATTTTTAACAGTTGGTTTTAAATATGATAAATTAGAATATAAATTATAATTAGAAGTCTAATAAATTTAACTAAATAATTATAATTTATTTATAACTTTTATAAATGAAATAAATAAATTTAATTTTCACATAATGATGATGTGGTAATAGATTTAATAAAGGAAAAATAAAATAAATGATATTAAAAATATTAAAATAAATTTAATTTTACTTAATTAATGACATCCATTAATTTTATAAATAACATATAAATTTCTGTGACATGTTGAAATGATTTTTCCTATGTTATAATGTTTTTTTGTTATTTTTGAAAATGAAAATATTGAATAGTAATAAAATAGAAAAAAATAATATTTTAAAATAACTATATTTTAAAATGATATAAAAGTAAAAAAATATACGATTTATAAAAATAACATTTATTGGGATAAAAATTTCATTAATGGTACACATTTTGGTATTTCTTAATTATATATTAACTATATTGACAATATAATGTTAAAATTCATGAAGACATGGTAAGAGTTAAACTGTTTAACTAATGGTTAATTCTAATAGATAAAGTTAATTTTGTAACAAAAAGATGTCTAAAATATATTAGTTGAGAGGATTTATACCCAAAATCATATTATTTTCGATATAAATCACTTTGAAGCTATTAGAAACCAAAAATAATTTCATAATAAAATATTATTTCATGATTTTCCTAATGTTCCCCTCACCCCTTATAAAAGGGAACTTCTAGTTCATTATAAATCACACTACGAAATCCCTTTGGATCAAACAAAACCTATCTATTTTCTATCCCAACATATGTAAAATAATCCTAGAGTCCTTAATTTTGGTTGAAACCCAAAATATAGATCCATTTAGTGAAATTTAAAAGAAGATACCAGAAAACGAGGTAATACTTTTATCAAACTCTTTCAATGTTCTTTTCTTCTTCTACTTCAACTTATTATGTTGTATCAATAATAAAATAATAAATATAGAATTTAATATATTATTATAGGATTTTATTACTATGGGAAATCCATATTATTTCTTTTACCCTTATTACAAAAAATAATATCACCATGCGTGTGTTCATACGACTTACCGTATTCAGGCGATAGTGTAAGATTTTTTTCATGTACACTTTATTTGTGTGGATATAAATATGAATATAATGGATTTAATTAATAAATATAACATTATTATTTTATTTATAATTCATATTACATCAAATTCCTTACCATTAAATAATTAAATAAATGATATTGTCGCTCGGGTGTACATACGACTTACTGTTTCCACAATAAAACACTATTCATATTCCACGTTCACTATTCAAGAATGATTATAAAAATTATTAATAAAAATTAAATATATGACATAATAACTATAATATATATATATAAACATATATTTCATTCACTTAATTCCATTAAATAAGATAACAAAATACAAACAAAGTTCCTGTGTACGTACGACTTACCATCTCTCTGAATGATGTATTCCATTTAATATATATATATATATAATATTTATATCCAGAAATTATATGATATATAAATCATTTAATATTTTATATAAGTAATTAAATCATGATCTATGTAATATGATAAAAAATAACGAGTCAAAACTTCTGAGATAAAAAAGAGATTGTTCCCCAAAATTTTGCTTTAAATTTAAAATTATTGATAAATAGTTAATATAAATACATAAATGAATCGTATATGATATCATAAAAAGTATTATTATTCTTTTATAATTTAATAATATGTTTAAAAACATTTTATATGAGTTTTGGACAGATACAAAGAGTGTCTGAATTAAGATAAGGCAATTCTATCTCACTTATAATTTTCATGATTTATAAGCCATGTTCACCACCTATTTCTTCTATGTAGTGTGTGTAATGAACCTATTATATTTCATTTCATTAACATATTTTATTCATTTTATTTAAATATTAATTTAATTATATCATTATTATGATTTAAATTTCCTAATTTCTATGGGACACTTTGAATGTTTAAACTATTAATCCTTTCTCTATTTGAATGTTCTTGATATTAATATACATAACTACTTATATAGATATAAAATGATTATAAATGAAAATTTATATCTATTTTAAATTTCATTAAAATATTTTTAAAAAATAAATCATATAATGGTTTCTTGTAAGGGTTAGTTTCACAATATTATTATTATACGAGGTTGTTTATATGTAAGTATCAATTGAGACTTCTTTATTATCCCCGTCCATATTTCTTAAAATGTATTTCAAAATATTATTCAAAATTATTTAATTTCTATTTTACCCATGATTGATTTTTTTAAAAAAAATTTGAATGGAATCTACCTAACATCTTGCAAATAATTTAATTTATGATGTTTCTGTAAAATTAAGTAATGATTTTTTAACCTATACGGAGTGAGATACTATTTTCTGCTGTTATAACGGCCTAACATTCTGAATCTTCCCTTAAAATATTACAATGTTATTTTTAAAAGATTTTTTTTAAAAATTGTATAGTACCTTAAATGATTTTGAAGTAAAAAAAGGATATATATTTTAAAGTGTATAAATTATTTTGTTATATTATTTTCATTAATTCCAACATACTCTATTAGATTTTATGCTTAATTGATGTTGATTTATTATGATACAATCCTCCATATTATATTTAAGAGTTTATGTAGTGTTTTAATTTATCTGTGCTATTATGATACCATTCATGGATTATTATTAAAGTAATAAAATTATAAATGTTAGTTTTAATATGAATTTTTATATTGGATAGGTTTGACCCTTTTAAAAGAAGGAATGCACTGGAATTAGTAAGTATTGTCTTGGGGACTAGTTAATAAAACTCCTAAGGGTTTTGGACTAATTAATGAAATCCTCTGGATGTATTGATAGTTCTCATGTGAACAAAGAATTTGGGTTTTACCCAAATTGTATTGACATTGGGCCTTGAGGATATTTCTCACATTATAAATTCCCCACTATGAGATCCGTTATTGATATTATATGTTATTATTCGACTAGTAGAATATCCATGTGAATATTTATATAGATTTATTTGATTTATTCTTGAGATATTATACTGAATGTAATTTTTAAAAGTCTTGTGATAAATTTTAAACCTTTCTATAAATGTTCACGCTTATTTATGAATGCTACCACTATATTGTTTAACCATACATAGCATCTAAGCACACCCCTTTTTATGTTTTATTTTCTCAGGATTCTAAGATTTGTATTATGATTTATATATAGGTTTAATCTAGGAGAATAATGTATTTATAAAATTACTAACATGGTTGTATTTTTTATTTGAATTTTAAGGTAAATTTCATGTATGCAATATATTTTCCAAGACTACTAAAATGATTGGACATTTAGGATTAAATTATTTTTAATCATTCCAATATATTAAAATAATTCATTGGGGTTGGGGTATAATTGTAGTAATACATGGATGTTTAACAAAAACCTTTGAAATAGATTTAGATAACATAGATTGTGGATCTTAACAATAAGATAGACATTGGGCATATGTATAGAATAACATACCCGAATTTCGGTTATTTAGAGACTGTGTGGGTCTTTTAAGTAATACATCTCATTCTAGATACAACATGTGGATTTGGTTTTGAAATAGATATACTTAGGAGTAAAAACATTAACTAGGTGTTCTGATCAGGACTTGTGTAACCTATTATATGACAATTGTCCTTACTACACACCTTTATTGACAATCCCAGTGGATATTATTAGGATAATATACATTTAATTCACAAATGGTTTTGAGTAATCATGTCCCAAAATAAATCATTTTTATGATTATGAGACTAGATATGTTTACATCATCAAATAATTCCTTGAATTTTTATAGTTTTTGGATTATACGTTATGATATGATCTAACCAAGTGTATGTCATCATTTAGAAATGGCACATAACAGAATGAATGATAACTCCACTACACATGATACAAAGAGTAAGAAGGATCATATATTTCATGGCTTAATCCATCATTTCAAAGAGAAATATTATCCCAAGTATTCTCATCATATGGAGAAATATTATCTTGTTTAAATAAAATATGTAAATAATTATCTGAGTCATATGGATTTTAAGGGAAGAAAATAAGAAGGGGATAAAAGATAAAAATATGGATAAAGGGAAGAAGGGAAAAATGATTTTCCAACATGCAATAACTGTGGAAAGAATCACTGTAGTAATTGCATGAAGGTTATGTGAGTTTCTAATAAGTGTGGAAAAAAAATAAACCTTTTTTATGAATGAAAGGGTAAGAAAAAGGTTTCCAATGTACAATGATTCATCTGCAAAGAGATTAGACAATATGGGAATCATTTTCTTAATCGTCATATTATACCCCAAATGATGCTATTGAATTGTAATAATGTTATGATACTGTTAGGGATGAAGACGAATTATTGATGTAGATATGTTGGTATTGAATAATTATGTTATTTGATTATTGTATCAATTATGTACTAGTTATATGAATTGTGAAAATAAATAAGGATTTTAATATAGTACTATTTCATTAAGGATTTTAGATTTGTATGGTTCCAAGTAAATCCATACAGTTTAAAGATAATATTTTTTGAAATTATATTGTTGAGGGAATAATATCCCTTAATATTTATTAGATAATGATTGTTGATAAATGAAATTATTTATTTGGTTAAAGAATTCTATATGTTATTGACTACTTTCGAACTGATTAATGGCTTATGTATTCCATCTTTGTTGGAGTTTAAAACATTTTTGGATTTAAGTAGTATATCCAGTATTATTATTTTTACATAAGGAATAAAGGAGAACAAATGTATTTAAAAGGGGTTTTACGGTACTTTCGGGTATTTCAATGATTTTTTGAGAATACATGATGAAGGTATTCACATGATTGTTATGTGCCAAAAATATCGGCACTATGTCATGTGACCTTCCTTATAAATTTTTTGATGTCGAGTTTGGATAAAAGTATTTAGGATTAGTTTATCGATTGAAATGGATTATTTGGACATTAGATAGTATTATTTTTGGTTAAAAAATTTCATAAAATTATTTTTATAATTTTAGAACAATATAGTTTTATGAAAAAGAAAACACGTAGGTCGGGTGACAACCCACAGCATCGAACATAGTTTTGGTAATCAAACACACAACGGAAGTGCGATAAGGTTTTATCACCTACCATTGGCATACGTGATGTCCGGGTTTTTATCATGTAGTTTTTTATTTAAATATTCTAAAATATGAATTATAAGTTCGTTTTTTAACCTTATATGGTTTAGATAAATGGAATTTGTTTTGAATTTTATTATCTATAGGAGGGAAATATGAGTTTACGGTAGAAATTATTTTATGTATGGAAATTAAATTTTCAAGTAAGTATAATTCATTTTGTTCTTATTCTATGAAGTAAATTAATTCTCAAAATATAGAGGAAAGATCTCAAAACCAAAAAATTTGTCCATGTACTTTCTTTTTCAATGAATCATATGAAACCTTGGATAATCGTAGCTTTATAGATTTCTGGTTATTTACATTCCCATAATAATGTTCTCTATCACTCTTCATCAGAACGTGATGTTTAAATTTACATTTATTTCCATGTTTTCCTATATGGGACCCTGTTATGTGTTACCTCTAGAGAACATAGTATTTCTCACTCTTTATTTTAAAATTGTGGCATCATTAATCCATTTTCTTATATGGGATTTCTATAAAGATATTTTAAAAATTCTATCCTACAGATTTTGATTCTTTGTTATTAGTGTTGTAATTATTTAAATGGAATATTTATAACATATCCTTTAAATATAGTAATATAAATATTAATACAAAATTTTTAAATTTTATTTATATTTTTTATACATAAATAAAACATATATTTAGTTAAATGTATTAAATTTAGAAAAATGGTTATATGTTTTGAAATACAATTTTCTTAAGGGAACTACTTTTTATGTCCTTTTGGAAAAAATAATATAATTAATTTTAGACACTCTTAGAAATTTAATTTGTTAAAATATACTTTATTTTGGAATTCATAATATCAAAATTATGTTAGGGTGAGTATTTTTATTTATCTGAAAACATTCATTTTTAATGACTAGTGAAAACACTGTGATACTATTAAAACATACTTTTTCATTTAATGAATTATATTACTAAAAAATTATTTTAAGGTAATAATAGAAAAATAATAAATATATTAACCCAATTTAGGTAATTGGAATCATAATTATAATATAATTATATATTAAAATTCATTGAACTTTTTTTAACATATTTTTACATGTCTTCTAGTCGTATTTTCAGATTAGCATAAAATGTAATTTTACAGCCACTGAAATTTAATTTTTTTAAAAAAAAATACATATTTGTAATCATTATGAATAATTTAGTTCAATGTGATCAATCAAATATTTTTTGAATTGTAACATTTGAATTTTATTTACCATAGTTTACAGTAAATAGGGTAATTAAAGGTAAAAATAATATTATCATAATATAAAATTAACCTAACGCTTTTCTAAATTTCATTGGATAAGTGTGTTTCAACAAAAATGAATTTTAGGTTAAAAATATGATCCATTTTATGCCACTTGAAATAAATTAAGATATTTATTATATTTTATATAAAGAAGTGTTAAAAGTGCCATTTTTAAATTTTAATGACTAAATCATTTTTAATATTAACTTATACATAAGATAAATTAGACTATAAATATTCATTAGAAATATATAAATTTTATATACATATTTATAATTTATTTATAATTTTAGTCATTAAAAAATTGAATTTAATTATGACAGAATGATGATGTGGTAATTTATTTAATAAAGGGTGAATCAAATAAATAATATTAATAATATTAAAAAAATATAATTTAAATTAATTATTGAATTCCACTAATTTTCTAAATAACAATGACATTTTAGTGAAATGTTTGGAATATTGGTTTGATATTATCATGTTCTTTTGGTATTTTTGAAAATGATGATATTGAATAGAGAAAAAATTGACATAAATGATATTTTAAAATAAAAACTATTTTATTAAATGATATAAATATCATAAAAAACTAAGGTCCATCCAAATGTATTGGATACGATAAGAAAACGGAAACAACGTTAATGTTTAAGTACGACCTACCATCTCCATGAATGATGTATTCTATTTCATATATCTATCAATTATATATATTTATATTTCGAATGTATATGATATATAAATCATGTTGTAGATTCTTAAAGTACATAAATCATGATCTATGTAATATTATCATAAATAACAAGTCAAAAAATGTGTGATAAAGAAAGTGATTATTTCCCAAAATGTTTCTTTAACCTGGAAATTATTAATAAAAGGGAAATAAAATGTCAAAAATGACTCATATATGATATCATAACAATTATTATGATTCTTTTATATTTTAATAATATTATTAAAAACATTATACAGGAGTTTCAGACACGTACAAAGAGTATCATACCTAATGCAAGAGAATTCAATCTCACTTTTCATTTTTGTGATATATAAGCCATGTTCACCACCCATTTCTTATGTGTATTGTATGTAAATCATATAAAATATTTCATATCATGTATATATTTTCTTCATGTCCTTTAAATATTCATTTAATGATATCAGGCTAATGATTTAACTGTCCAAAGTGGTATGGGATGCTTTAAATGGTTAAAGAATTAATCATTTATACATTTCAATATTTCTCATATTATTTTACATAATTATTTGAATGGATATAAAAGAAATATAATAAAAATTTTATGCCTATTTTTAATTTCATTCAGATTTTTTTTAAAAATATCATTTTAATGGTTTTCTATAAGGTTTAATTTCACAGTCTCAATATTATCCTAGGATGTTTATACATAAGATTCAACAAGGATATCTTTATCATCCATGTCCATGTTTCATAAAATGTTTTTCAAAATATTATCAACAATTTTTTAAAGTCATTTTTACCCATGTTTTACTTTGTGTACAACATTTTAAAATGAATATTTATATCATTTTACAAATGTGGTACATTATGTTGTTTTTTAAAAATTAAGGAATGAATGTTTTTTTAAATTATACATCATGAGCATCTATTTTCCACCTTTATGATGCCCTAACATTTTGAAGCATCCCTTACAAGCATGAATTATTATTTTTAGAAGAAATGTTTTTCTATTTTAATTAAACAAGGTTTAAAATCATTTCAATGTAAAAAGGAATATTTATTTCCAATAGTATTATGGATTTTGTTAGATTATTTTCTTCTATTTTGACATCCTATGTTGAATTTTATTATTAATTGAGGATGATTTGTTAGGATATAATGTCCCATATTATATTGAAGTGTATATGTTATGAGTGAATTTATATATTCTATTTTGATACCATTCATGGTTTTTTTAAGGTAATAATATTTCATTTTCTATTTTTAATACAAATGTTTGCGTTGGTTATGTTTAACCCTTTACAAAAGAGGAATGCATTGTAATTTGTATGTAATGGGATGGAGATCGATTAATGAATACCCTATGGGTTGGGAACCAATTAATGAAATCTCTATTGGTTTGGGACTTGTTAATGAAAACCCATCGATACATCGATATTTCTCATTAGACCCAAAATTTTTTGGATTGACCCATATGATCTTGGAATGAGCCTTAAAGAAATGTATGAAATTATTCATTCAATAATTATGAGATTAGTTATTGACATTTCATTTTATTATTTGACTTTTAGAATATCAATGTATTGATTTAATTGGAATTATTTGATTTATTATTTCCATATTATAATGAAAAAAATGTTTATAAAGCATGTGTTATAATTTTATACCTTCCCTTACATGTTTATGATAATTTATGAAAGATTATGATGTATTGTTTAACCTTACTATGCATCTAACCTCACTACTTTCTTATGTTTTGATTTCCAATGGTGCCTAAAAGTGTATTTTTATTTATTTGATGGGTTAATCAGTGAGAAGAATGACATTTTTGAAAGACTATTAATGTTTTATTTTATGTTTTGAATTGTAGTGTAATGTACAGGTATGTAATATATTTTCCAAGCATACAAAAATGATTTTTCCATCGGGATTTTATTTCTTGTAACAATGGAAATGTATTAAAATAATGCACTGGCTTAGGGATTCTGGGGTTATGGTGTTACAGAACCCGATCCTCATATATCAGTAGATGCCTAGTATGAAAACATAGGTTCCTTTCAATATCAATATAGGATTCCATGGATACACTCCCTGGATCTAGCATGGCTTTTAGGGACATCAAGTGAATTGGATACATCCTTGGACTTAGGCATAGATTATCATGTTTTACATTGGACGTATTCATTGGAATCAATTAGACCATAATTTTGTGGAATGACATTGAAGGCATTCATTGTATTACACTCGTAACCATTAGATTGGCTATAGTTATCATTGATATGGTGACTTTTGTGGTCTATGCTTCCATGGTTACTACTTTGAAACACATTTATATTAAAATCATCATGGGTTACGTGGTTGATACCTTGTATCCATTTTATTATGAATTACATAACATGTTTCCTTATTACATTAATAAACATTCACTATTTCTATCCTGAGGTGATGTCAGTACTAGATATGCCTCACATGACATAAGTATATATAATGAAACTTAATTTATTCAGGAACTTGTTACATGTTCAAACAAAATCTGAGGGTTGAAGGAGGTGCATGGGAATTTACTTTTTTGTACTAATTTACTTTTATAAATGAATGACTTCACACATTTCAATTCGTATTACCTAAAAATAGAGTTATAGACACCATTGGTGGTGGCCTTTTGATATTTATCTCACACCCTATCCAGACACCGGTTTTTACCGAGGAAAATACTATATAAGCAGGTGTTGATAAAGGGAATCATAAGGATTCAAATACTTGTTTACCTGATGTTTTAGGATAGAGATGGTAGCATATGATCAAGCTAGACTCAGGATGATTGGGACAGATTTTACATTAATTTTTTTATATAATATAACATGTTCCTATGCTTCTTGTGTACCTATTTTCCCATATTCTTAGTGGCATGACATATATCATCATTAGTTGTTTTATGTTATTCTAGTTACTTTGGTTATTATTGATAATGTATCCTTCCACTATGAATTTTATTTACTTATAATGATTCTTTTATTTATATCATTTTGTATTATATATATTATCTGCTATGATATACTCTGGTAATTAGGGAATAATCTCCCCACAAACACACCATAGGCTATCACTGCTATTCAAGAGCCTCTGGAATTTAGGGAGATGTTCTTGAGGCAATGTGGCCAATTGGGCTCGGGGAACCACCTAAGTGGCATTAGAGTCCAGGACATCACATGGGTGGTATATTTGTTTCGAATAATTAATATCATCTCATAATTACCATATATATCCACTATTTTAATCATTATAACCATCACCATAATGTGGTGAGAGGCACCTTTAGAATTTTTCAAAAATATTAAACTATAAAAAATTAATATATTAGAAAAAATGGATCGAAATGTAAATTAATTATAAGAGAAGATATTATATGGTTTTTATATTGTCAACAAATAGAATTTAAACATGTTTATGTGTCATTTTAAACCTTATCATTTTTATTAACCCCTTTGTTAATTATTTTTTGACCACAACCATGAGAAAAAGTATATTAATTATAAATAGTTAATATTTTAACAATAAATAGAAAAAATAACTCAAAATTGACCATTTATTATTTTTTAATCTATTATACCTTTACATGGCCAAATTAAATATTTTTATGAAATTAAAATAATTTAATAAAATAATATTTTTATAATTTATCATTAATTTCAATTTTGACACTATTCATTTAATATGATTTCAAATACATAAAGACAAAGAAAAATTAGAATAAAATGGGTTATAAACTATCTAATATGTCATATAGTTTAATAATATACATCATTCTATATAAATCATTCAAATTATAAAAAGTTAATATTTTTAAAATCCATTTTTTGATTTTCAGTTAATTTTAAATATACTATATTATTATTTCACAAACATTTTCTGTAATTATATAATTTTTGGAAATTGAAAATAAAATTCTAAAATTAATATAATTTCTTTACAATTAATGTAGAAATTTATTTTCATTTATATCTTGATTTTTTCCCAATGTCGAAAAATAAAAATTATTAAATACATATAGACTGACATTTTGTAACTGTCTTTGATTTAAATAATATATAAGTTATTTTCAATGAAAATTTCTCATAAAAAAAATTAGTTCTTATGGTAGTTAGATTTGAATACACTTCTTTTAATATTTTTTGGAAAATTTTAGGTAAGAGTTATACCTTTAGCCATTTGTTTTAGCCACTCCATAACACTTATGAAAATTACCGTAAAATTAATATTTTGTATTATATTAGGGTCTATAATGTTAAAATAAAATTAATAATGATACATAAATGATATATGGTATATTTAATTAACCATATCTCATTAAGTTTCTTGAAATCTAGAGTTTTTAAATTTTCATCATCATTAAATAATTACTACACCATCATTGTGTAATTATTTAAGTTAATCATTTATTCAATAAAATATAAAAAAATTACCCTAATAAAGATAAATATTTTATATTTGAAAATATTTTTATTGTCGAACATAGCTTCGGGATGACTGTATATTTAAAATGTAATACTTATTAAAATCTATAGTGTTGAAAGTTTGACTTTACTTAAAATAAATCACAATAATGGAATTAATGTGATCCAAGTGTCTGTGAAGGGTCATAAATTCTACCCATTTAGGATATGTTTATAAAATTACTTATACAATAAAATTTTGAGAATTGTTGGTATAATTTACTAATCTGAATCATATTATTTTTACCCTTTAGTACCGTATATACCCTTAATAATAGTAATAAAAATTACTATGTCAAATTTTTGAATTTTTTTAAAAAATTGAAATTATCACTAAATTTGGAACATATTATTGTAAATAGGTAATATATTTTTCAAAATTGAAAACACATAGGTGTGAGAATTTAAAATAAAATTAAACTTCAAAATGCATCGAAAAACAATTTATTTTTAAAACAATTCACATTAAAAAATGTTTCTATAATAAATTAAAGTTCCAACACCACTAGAAACCCATAATTGGATTATTTTAAACGAAAAATGAACTAATTATAATTTAAAACATATCCATTTCATATGATTAATGTCTAAATAAAATACAATTTTTAATAAAAATAGTTTTTTTCACCATTCATTGAAAAATCAATCTTTTCAAAAAATTATCAAAATTTAATTGTAGAAGAATATTTATGTGATGACTTCATAAATTATATTTATTTCATTACATATTAATTCTATAATTTCAAAAATATATTAATATTTCTTTCACAAAAACAAAATAAATACCATTCTTGAAGAAAGCATCTTTATATAATAATATGACATTACTAAATAATAGTGAATAATTTTATATGAATTAATTAATACATTATTAATTTGTAGAACCAATTAATGTTTCATAATTATGTTAATACTATTAATTACCATAATTTTAATGGATGGGTTCTATCAGTTAAATAAAAATTATATTTAATTTTCTCGTTTTAACATGGTGTTGTATATCCTGTAAACTATCATATATTGTCTTTCCTTTAAAAAACATGAGATGTTAAATTATCCCACCTTTTTGAAATTTCATACACACAATATTGAATTTGATCTATATAAATAAGGTTTTTCTTTTAAAAATTCCTTTTCTGAAATCCCTTATCGTAAAAAGTATTAATAAAACTTTCTTTTAGAAAGAGAGTATGTGAAATAAAAAGGTCACTTGAGATGGAACATATTAGGTTTTCAAGCAGGAGAACATAAATGTAAAGTGAAAAATATCTATGGAAGATATAAATATCTCCCCAATAATAATGTAGAGTGATGAAGTACATGGTTCTAAGAAAGTCAAAAATCAAAAATTATAAATATATGATGGGTTTAAACATCATTGATTTCTATCTTTGAAAAGCATAAGGGGAACATTTACTATATTAAAATTAATTTACTACATAGTCTAAGAATATCATGAAATATTTTTAATTTATAAGAATAAATTCATACTTTAATGTATTTCTACCTTAAATTCATCTTTTTCAACATGTTCATGGATTAATTTCATTTATGCTAGAAGCACAATAAAAAACTTTTACATATCACAAAATCCAAAAAAAAAACAAGATACTCCTCATATCATTAGAAATTAACTAAAACAAAAAATTTTGGTTTAAGATAAGAGGATTACCCAGAAAGAATTAAAAATTATATGAAAAATACTTCTTTAATCTCTAAAATTTAGTAGAAACATCCAAAGTCCAAACTAGATCATTCTAAAAATAATTTTCTATAAAAATCCTTAAAAATGGTCCAAACATAGATCCAAACTCAAAAATCTGAATAATTTTGTCACATCAACTTTCAAGATAAATTCATCCAATAACCTAAATAAATAATAAAGACTCATACCAAAATGAAATTTTTCTAGACACATAATCTCTAAGATATGGTAATCATTTCTATAAACTACTCAAATCACCCTTAATCCACAATAAAATGGTATATTCCTTTAAAATATAATTCAACCTTTATTCCTCAAAATTTTCTATTTACCTTATTCTTATTGGATTTCAAAAATAGTTAACATATTGAAAAGTATTGATAAATTCAACCTTAAAGAGAATGTTTTGACCTCAATGGTTTTCTCATGCCTTTTAATTTTTCATCCCTAAATTTTATAAACCATAATTACATAAACAAATTCTCAAAAAATATCAATAGTCACATTAAAATATCATAAGTTAATAACCAAAAAGTGATTTCAAATACTGGGATCCTATGATCAACATTAATATTTTAAAACCACGATGATATCCATTACTATATACAATACCTCACTTTAAAACATTGAAATCTTTGAAGTTATCTGAACTCTAATTGAATATCAACTACAAGGACCTTGATATAAAAAACATATTATTGTTGTTTTAAAACAATAAAAATATATTTTTTCCCAATTATCATTGAGTTTTAATGATTTGGTGAAATATGAAAGACTCTCATATTTTAAACTCATACATTAAAAGTGTAAAATTATGTCATGTTTCCACTCTTCCCTAAAACAAAAGTCTTTAAAATTAACCACAGATTATTTTTAATATAAATTTTAAAAAAAAATTATTTACCAAATAGTTGTTCTTAGTCTCCCTTAAAACCATTGGAAAATCATTTTAAAACTTGGTATAGGCCCAAACTATCAATCAGAGACATAAAAATAATGAAACATATCATTAGACTAGAAATACTTATAAAAAGTATCAATTTTCATAATCAAGTTCTTATAAAAAAAGAAATCAACTTTTTCACAAATAACTTCACAAATAATTTTAAATATAACATAAAGATAAATAAAATCCAATAAATTTTTCCTTATGACCATTTAAAATGTTATTACTTTCTTGTATAAAAAACAAGATCTTAGCATACATTGTGAAATCATAAGTTTCATATACAATACATCGAATGAATAAATAAATCCTAATGGTGACTTGTGGCATCATTTTCATAGCATTCTTACATATTTAGTATCTCTTTCATCTATATACATAGTAACCTTCATTTTTAATTTTTGAATAAGAATCATTGTAATTCAATAATCTATAAGTATAAACCTAATTAGATAACTCCAACTGTCTACCTTTCATGACCCGTCCCCCGAGGCTCGTGCCATGACTACCCCAAGCCCACCCTCTATAGGTCAGGGGCTGGTGACTATCACCAAAAGTCATATTCCAAAAAATGTTAAGGTATTGCCTTTAAAAATATAGAATCAAATGATCCAAGAACACAATAAGAAGAAATTGTGAAGTAAACTATGGTAGTAAAAGGATTGATGAATGTAAAGGGGCCAGAATACAAGCCCAACTGAAAGTTTAAGTACCACTGTAAAGTAAAAATACAACTGAAAGGAACAATACAACCGAAATAGGAAAACATCTACCGAGTCTTCCTCCGAGTATCCTACCTGAAGGGTAGGTACAGATAGCCTCGTCAGCACTACACGTCTGCCTGTCTCCTATGTGTACCGCCTAGTCCATGCTCCCTCAAACCTCATCCCAGCTATTTATCGTCTGCACAATACTAAACAAGGTGCGGGTGTATCCCATGTAGGGGTGAGTATACAGATACATAGTTGGGACCCTAAGAACCCCGAATGTCTCTCAGAATTCCACAAGGAAAACCATAAATCAGGATCTTAATCACAAATCACAAAGCAATAATCACAGGTCAATTAGAGTCTCAGTTCAAACTAGGTATAAAACTCAGAGAAACAGGATATGATGCTGACCCACATAGGATCACTAAGAATGTTTATAGCCAACCAAGGATTCTCTTGGACAAGGAACAAGTAACATTCCCAGTAACAATGTCAGACAACTCAACTGCTGGAGAACTCCTCCACTATTGAGTATAGTGGGAATTTCAGGTCACACAGAGGTGCATCCACTAACCTTGAACCACAGAGGTACTCCTCCCCATCACGTTCCATGGGTCTGCTGGGTCACACAGAGCCGCTCACCCATAGTGGCCTACTGAGGTACTCTTCCCCATCGCGTACCATGTCCTATCCCCATTGAGGCTTGCTGAGGAACACCTCCCCATCACGTACTATGGCTGTCAAGTCACTTCTATTAAAAAATTCAACAGTCATCAGGTCTTAGCCACTCGCCAGGTTCTATACATAGCGTGCTTGGGAGAACCACTCCCCAATCCAACGGCCGTATTTCAACCAGCACAAAGTCTCCCAATGAAGTAACTCTGTGATCCGTTTTGTCACAAGGGTTCCAACACAACAGATGGTGCGTCAATCAGGCACTCGGTCATGGCGTTATTAGTATTTCAATGCGGAGGGACAAATTAGATTTCGATGAGATCCAACCCAGAAGCACTCCAAGATTCTCTAAAACTCTCTTGGAGTAACTCAAAAGGACCATATTTCTCCAAGGATCTCGACGCCATAGACGGTTCATTAAACGGACGTCCGGTTTAGGAGTTAGGGCCCATTTTCTGTAACTGGTCGGTACTAGGTCTCGGTCCTGTCTGCCTTGGTAGGACTGACCTGACCTGGTTTGGCATGGGTCGACTCGGCCGGACTCAGGTTCAACCTTACCCTAGGAAACCCGGCCCGTGGGGCCCGATTTAACCCGGCTGGGCCACGGGTCAGGCCACTAGGCCACAGGTCGGCCTGCTGAAAGGCGGGTCGGTCCGCTGGGCCTACGCAGTGGTGCCACCACCCTAACGGCATGGGCTGCCAGAGATACCTGGATGTGGAGTGTCTAGGATGAACTGATATGGTACTGTGGGTCCTCCGTGTCATGGTCGATGGGCTGTAGCTTTGCTACCGGGTGTGCTGATGGTGAGCGCCCCGTCCACCGACTGCTGGTTGAACTAGGGGCATCATGCTCCTTCCATTGCCATCCCATGACGTGGGCTTACTGCCATGTGGGAGTGTCCCACCTCCACTCCACCGATTCCATCACAGATGGACAACATGTTAATAGACCTCTCCAGAAGCATGTGAGGGCATGAAACATCGTCGCCTGGGGCCGTCCTGTGTTCCGGCTACCGTCCTCCGGTTGCCGTGGAAGATGAGCCACAACCTCCATAGTTTATTAGTGGCATGCGATGACATGCCACGTCTCCTCCTTGACCAGCCGATGCTGGCCACAGTGATGACTGGCACGAATTTGTGTAGTGGCCTCTTCTTATAACATTCATCGACGTGTTATCCCCAATGTAGCGCGTCGATATTGTCGCACTGTCGGTGTTCCATGGAGGATAAAATTTTCAAAGTAGTAGAGGGTTTGGGCCAGGTTTTTTTGGCCTGTTCCCTCCACGTTAGCTCGAAATATTGATTGGGTTAAGGGTTTTACAAACTCTTGGAATGTAAATATAGATAAACCCCACAAATATACCCCAAATGACCTCCCAAAAAAATGAATGAATCATGGGTCAACTTGTTAGTTAGTTGACCCACATTCTTCATATTATTCAAGAATGGGGAAGAATAAAACATTTAATAAAATATAAAAGAATAACCTCATACCTCATAACCTATTAGAGAGCATTCATGGATTGATTGTGGGTCAGTGTTCCTCATTCCCACGACAGGATCCCAACGACATCGCTCATACGTAGTCCTCTGGTTCATGGTTCAGTGTCATCTGACACCTCCCACTGGGTTCACCTCTAACCACTAATGATCCAGCATCATAGTACTCTTTCAGCACTTCGTTGCTTGGTGAAGCTGTGCCGGTACCTCCCCTCATGGTTCATATATATAGAAGAGGGTGAGGTTAAGTAACGACGTTGAAGTTTAATTGGAATAATCAATTAAGAATCTTCCTGACTCCCCAATGACATCGTTACTTAGGGTGGGTAGGTCAGGCAATTTATTGGCCTGACAAGTCCCTGGCCCCACCCCTTTTCTTGTCCGTTGGAGGATATGAAATAAAATTGTAAAAATATTATATTTTATTTATTTTAAAAATTAAAAAAACATAACTTTTTTCTAAAGTTACTACCATCAAAGTAAATACTCCATTAAGTGAATCCTGATACTGCAAATTCAACGGTTCCCTTATATTTTTAATACGAGCAATGATTCAGAAGATAGAAAATTCTGCAAGCACGTTTACTGAATGTACCCGAAAAAAAAGTTCAATAAATTACTAACATTCACCCTCAAACCATGCCAGTTGAGGTTAGGCTCCGCTTAAGTAGAACATTCCACAAAGAACCCAACTATACTCTTGTATTTTAAATATATGTTACCATTTAGAAGTTATGGATTTTACAATAAAATAATTGCCACTTAATTATTTTACTTATGACCAAAAACTAATATTCACAGGTGGCTTGTGTTGGCCAATGTTAGTATTATCCTAAGGAAAACATACCCTCACGAGTTTAGAGGTGGTCTTTGATTTTAATTATGAGTTATCGTTCATGAGTTATAAGCGTTAGAAAAATAAAATAATTTTATTTAATTAGTTTATTTATAGTTATACCATTTTTTAGGATTTCTCATAGGAGGCCCATGTTGAGAAAACTCTAGTTGTACCTAGGGTAAACCCTACATTCTGAGGGAAAAAATTCCCATGGATTTCTTATTTCGGAAACTGTTAAAGAGTTATTCCTATTTTTTCCGAAATTTTTTTACGTGTGCTATTTTAAATTTAATAAAATTTCAAAGGATCATTCCAGGAACACTGGGCCACGAAATCACATGCTGTCAGATATCATGATCTGTAAATTATTCCATATAATTAAAAGAATAATATGGAATTTCTAGGACATTACATTCTCCTCATATTAGGGCTTTTCATCTCTGAAAACCGAAACACAAACTAAGGAAACAAATAGGGGTACTTAGCTCAAATATTAACCTCCTACTCCCTTGTTCTCTTTTAGAGGTTCTCGTGCTGCCAGCAAAAGCACACCGGAGGTATCGATCATCCACAAAGGACTCACCCTAGTTGATTCTAAATCTCTATTGGATCCTCTGAAAATGTCACCCCATCATCTATGTCTATCTCTTCATGGTCGATGATGTGAGATAGGTTGTTCACATATCTCTTTTGCAGGGATACATGGAATATGTTGTACACCTTCTCCAACTACGGTGGATGTGACAAGAGGTATGTCACCTCACCTATCCTTCGAAGATTCAGTAATGGCTTGATAAACCTCAGTGATAACATTCCACCTCAGCCAATTTTTCGTAGTCCCCATCCACTACATGAAATTCAAGCTATATCCACAGACCTATTTTCATGGTTTTATAGGTCGGTGGCTATAAGTTTTTTATAGCCACAATTTAATTAAACATCCATGGATAAACTTTTCTAAACATTTGCATTTTTTTGATATGTTTTAGCCTCTCCTCTCCTCCTCCAAAGATCCACAAACCTCCTCTATGAACTGTCTACAACACTCACCGTGGTTCCCTCCTCCTGATGCACCCAATCAATGCGCTCTCTGATGCAGTCATTGACCTCCCACACTGAGACCCTCCTCTCTAAACCATCGACCTCTCTCATGAACTCTCTCATGCTGTTCATGGTGGCCCTTCAGAAGCAGGAATCCATTGGCCCTTCATCTTGCAATTTCTATGTACTTTCTGAATCTCCATTATTCTATTTCCTTCCCACGATAAAACTCTTATGTTTTGTCGATTGAAACATCCTTCTCCCATGGATGGTGTTCTATATTAATTTTTTTATTTCCATTATGGAATAATAATCACATGGTCCGGATGACTATGCAGTGTTGGGGGAGGAAGATAGAGCGGATTTAGTTTTTTACTTCTTATACAGTTGGAAATTTATGATCATGATTTCAATTTATTTATTCATTGGCAGTTGGTGTTTAGTTTTTGTTTGTTCAAGGAAATTTTATCTGCTTGGGCTGGTTTGATTTTTGGAATCTTGTGGTATTTGACTCAATGGATTGTTTGTAATTTCCATGTGCCTCCATCTTTTCCTTATTGATTCGCTTCTTATCTGGAGAAGTTACTTGCTGGAAGCAGTTTGTTAATTTGTATTCAATTTTCCTTTTATATCCCATGCTTATTTCATTTATCACTTGCTTATCTCTTATCCATGAGACCCTGTACTTACATGGAGCATTAAATAAAATACTCCTTTTTCTTGTGTTCCATGTAATTGGGGATACAGGGTTTTATTTATCCACATATGATGTTCTCTATTTATTTTCATAAACGCTACTTTTTGCATTGATAATATTGTTAGCATGTATTGTGGATCAAATTTGAAGGAGATCAAAATTTTATGTATGTGGCTGCTGATTCTTGTCATTGAGATAGCATGTCAGGTTTTCCAAATGAAAACTAAGGGGAGATGCTTTTATGTCTTTGTTAACTACATTGAAAACCTTTGATTCTGTAGTTCCATACCGATCTGATTTGAACGCATTGTTGAAAAGTTATCATGGGAGGTACTAAAAAAAATACCAACGTGACAGTTTTTTGCATTACTAATTATATTTTTAAACCCATATCCATGGTCAGAAATGCTTCCCACTCACCAACCTATCTTATTTTGGTGTTCATCAACTCCAAACGCGGTGGTCAGCTTGGAAGTGAAGTCCTTATAAAATATTATGATGTTCTCAACAAGTACAAGGTATTTAGGGTTTTGACCCCACAAATTTAACTAGTGTATTTTATCTAATTGTTCGAATTTATATGCTTAAGGGATTTATGTGGTTTAAAATATAAAATGATGGATGAAAAAATAGATACATTTTTTAATTCAAATCAGGTGAGTTCGGGTTTTTGGGTTACATTTATAGTATGATGGATATGTATTGGGTATGGTTTGGAATTGTCTTTGGGGGTTTGGGTTGGTGGTAATCCCTCATGTTGGGGGATCTTGTTGGGGTTTTTCTTGATGTTTTGATGTAAAACTCTCGATATAGGAAATTTTGGTGATTTCTAGGTGATTTTATTCTGTATTTTTATTTGGAAGATTTTTATTAGATCGGTTAAGGGGTGGATGGTTTCATATTATTAGGGATGAATGTGTTGGGTTTGGTTGTTATGCTTGGTGTGTAAGAGAGTAATCCTTATATTATTATGAAAAACCATAGGGTTTGGTGTTTTGGAATTGATATTTGGTTATAATTTAAGGATTAATGGTAGTTTAATTATTTTATGGAAATAATTCATGCTTATGATTGTGGCGCGATGGGTTTCTAATTAGTAATATTGTTATTATGAGATGACATAGAGTCAAAATTCATCAAAAAATCACCTAATTAAGATGGCACGGTTTTCTCATGTGAAATATTATTAATTGTTTTTTTCACAATATTATGTTACAACTACTTTGATCCATTCACCAAGGCCTTCAAAATGGAAAGGCAATGGTTTTCTACATTCTCTAAGAGTTCCAGGAGTAGCAGTATCTAATTTTCAGTAGTGGCATAAGATCGTAGGATTTTTACAATATGTTGAAGAAATTTGAGTTCCTATATGAAAGGATTAGACCTCTAGATGATATATGGGTTAAACAAGAAGTTTTTAAATTAGACGTAGAATAATTAGAATAGATAAATACAATTTATCATAAAAGAAGGAATGAGGAGGTTTTATGGATCAAGTTTCATTTCTTCTTCTATGAGAGGCTATGGTAGATTAACAGTGTAAGAGCATGTTTTTGGGATTCATGGAGCTATATCATTGTGGGAATCAGTAATGAAGTATTCCACTAAATTTTAAAGGTTTATTCATTTCATGCGATCCTTTAAATGAAATTTATTCATAAATAATTTCAATTTTATAAATGGTCTTACAGTTTCATTATGGGCAGGAATAACATTCTCTTATATGGACACCGTCATGGTGATATTGAAGAAAGATTGAGCTATCTATGTAGATACATCCATTTCGTAGGAAGGTTCATGGAGAAGGAAGGAAACCGAGTAGGAATGAATATTGGTTAGTGAGCCTCATTATGAGGGTGACAGAGTAAATTTAATGAGTAATATCTCTGCTCAATATTAGATAAATAAATGAAACCTGGTCTATTTCTCATGTATCAATAATGCGCGTTCATTCTCTTAGTATTGGAATGGGAAAGATAGGTTTTATGTGTGTGTCGAGATGTGGGTTTCAACATTATTATGTTGTGATAAGCCATCTTAGGTGAATGGGATTTTAGTACAATACATTCTAAGGTATTCCTAAGGTACTTTTTTCTATATTTTGGATTTCTCTATCTAATAACATTTAATGTATTATTTGTGTAAGATATAATGTGTGTTTGAATGATGATAGTTTTTAAATGAAGATATTCTGTTGAGACTATTGGGCTAGGATCTTCTATAGTGATCATAATTTGAAATGAAGCACGAGAAATGTGTATATAGGATTGATGATGGTATCAATAATACTATTGTGGGGAGATTCATACTCATCTTTGTTGAGAGAAATCTATATCTAGGGATGGTGATAAATATCAAGGTTTTGTAATATATGATCATAGACACAAAATGGATGAATTTAGTGTCTGGAGATGGATGTTGGATGAACCATATTTGGTTCCAAGACCACACCAAAATTAATTATTTACCTATAGTGGTTGGTATAGTCAGTGTGTTCAGTTAATTATAATGATTTTATATTGGTAAATATTCTATTTATAGATTATGTGTTTCTAAGTTGTCTCTTAGATTAATGTGTTGCATTACGTATAAATATTTGAGATTGTAGTGGGCAAGTTCTTGAAAATTCTTGTTTGGTGTTTGAAAGGGAGCCTAAAAAGAGTACTCCAAAAGCTGTTGAAAGTGTGTGTAGAAGGGAAACAAAGTAGTCCAAATTGTTAAGAATATATAAAAAAGATAATATAGTAGTAATTATTGTTGAATGATAAAAGGAAATAACAAATTATTGCATGTTTGGAAATAGTTTCTACAAAGAAAGAATATACAATAAAGAAGATGGAAGATTGTGCACCAAAATATTGTTTAATCATACTGGTAAACTGGTTTGAAAATACCAAGAAGATTGAGTATGAATAAAAGATGGAAAATTATGTACTTTATAAAATTTATAAACCTATATAAACTATGATTAAAGATGAATTATAGAAGAAGAAAATGCTAAAAAATGAGGTCCCAATCTAGAAAATTAATAAGAATTTTGGAATGAAGAGTTTTAGGTATTTTACACATTAAAGGAATGGATTTTCTAGGTTAAGAACAATTTCGAATCCCTATTTCTTGCTTTTAAGTACTGATGGAAGTTTAATTTATTCTCATATTTTGGTTATTTTGATTTTTGAATATTAAATTGAAGGGTTTTCAAAATAAAGATCATTCTAAATGATCATGTTATTTAGTATTGGGATGTACATTTCGATTTGAGTATTATTTTTTCATTGTTGGTTATCGATTCATGTATAATTTATCATGTATAATTTACTGACTGATCACAAACATATATATAAGAAGTCATTATATCTCATTTCTTTTCCCACTATTTTCTTATAGGTGGTTTCTTATGATAAGACTGGTTCTATCCACCACCATCAATGTTAGTGAGTTCATGATTTGGGAAAGGATTATTCTGTTTTTATTCTTTGTCCCAATTTTAATTAGGGTTTTTTTTTGATTTTTGGGTTCTTTATATTTTTTTAGTGTTTTTGGATTTCGTTGAGGTGGATTCGAGTCACCGTTGACATAGTCTTACATGTGTATTCATAGGTATGCATATGAATATATAAGTTTCCCCTTTATATATATTCACTCATGGAAGTATGAATATATATATTGGGGCTATGTGTACTTATATATAAATATGAAAAATGCATACACGTGTATGTGTAAAGGGGTATATGCAATTATAAACAGATATACAAGGACCCGCTTTTGTATATGTGGAAGTGAAAATAAGTACCTAGGGTCCAGGTGTCCTTATATATTTGTTATGATTTATATGCATGAAAGTGGAAATAAGGAAGTTTCGAGTTGTCATCATCAAAAGAAAACGTGCCTTGAGGATGAGGTAGGGTCCCTTTCTTAGCCTATTTTATTCTAGAATGTTTTAAAATTCATTTAGATGCCTTCTTAATTCAACATGTCTATATTAAATTGTAATTCATGAATAATTGTTTGCTAAGATAATTGGTTTGTTTGATAAATAAGTCATGGGTTGGTAATAAAAACCCTTCAACGGAGGTGCTCTGTCTCTGAAAACTCATAGTGGTATACCTTGCCTAAGATTATTGAATTCATGTTTTCTTAATACTTGTTGTAATTTTTAGTCAAAAATCACACATCGTACTTGACCCTTTTTATATCCCTATAGGGGGTTTCTGTCTTTTTATTAAGACGGTTGTTTGAACCAAGACACTCTTCATGTGTCGTTAGGCTTTTGAGATGCAATTTCCCTTAATGACCAAGTAAACACTATGTTAATAGCATTATTTGGATGGAATGACTTGTACATTGTTTTAGTATGGTTTTAGTACGGTCAAAAATATTCATTTAATTCACATAAATTCTCTAAATAATTATGAAAAATGACATTTATGAATCTTCTATTCATTGTTATTCCTTCGACTATGGACTGCAAAATGATCATGACTCCACTATTTTATAAACCATTTATATGGAACATTACATCCATATGTTTTATCTTGACATGGTGAAAAAATACTATCCATTTTCTATCCACAATTTTGTTAGTCTTTTAAGATGGAATTTCCCATAACGACTAAGTCCCCACTAAGTGAATAACATGATTTGGATGGAATGTCTTGTAAATGGTTTTAGTAGGGTTTTAGTATGGTCAAACATATTCCTTTAATTCACATAAATTCTCTTAATATTTCTCCACAAAGAGATATAGGAAGCTTCTATTCATTGTTATTCCTTTGACTATAAACTGCCAAATGATCATGATTCTACTATTTTATAAATCATTTAAATGAAACATTACATACATTAGTTTTACCATGACATGGTGAAAAAATACTATCCATTTTTTATCCACTATGAGAATGGTCCATATCCTCCATGGGGTGGTCTTACCCTCTTTGTTGACACTATATTTCTGAGTACCACATTATACATTAGTGAAGACATCCACTATTTCATCACTTAATAAGAAAAACATACCACATTTGAATTTATTTGGCACTAACCTATACCAAAACCACCAGATCTGGAATAGTGCTTGGTTCCACCTCTCCCCAGGTTCTTATTTCTTCATCACAAAACCACTTTTTAATATCTTAATATTCTTGGTAGTCTCATACCACTTGAAATGTGGTCTTATATTAGTTTTTTATCTTAAATGATGGTTTAATACCACTAAAACATTCAAGTATAGATTTTACACCTTTTCAACTTTTGATCAGGCACTACTTCAAATTTTCTTCATTATTCTAGAAAGAAACTCCATATTAGGATTTTGAAATTTAATGTGGTTGTTGAAAACCACTTATTGAGTTAGATAAAAACTTACACCATTTTTTTGATCCTTATAACAAATTATTATTTTTGTAAAGTCCTATTACCAATTATGATCAGTAATATATCTGCATCATCTTGTAAAAGGTATCTCTTTTAGATCACCCACATTGTTTTTCCAAAATCAAATGTATGTTTCTTTTTGTCATAGTCACACCATGAATCCATCTATTTTGAATGTATATAGCCCATTTATTATACCTCCACCTTAATCTAGATCCATTTCCAATATATATTTGACTAATTTATTACATGGGGGAAGGGGGAGTGGGGAGGGGGTAGGTCTGCTGGGTTGGGGGTTGGTTTGCAGGGGGTCTGCTGGGCAGGGGGAGGGGGAGGTCTGCATGGGGGAGTGGAAGGGGGTGGAGGGGGGAGGGGGAGGTCTGATGGGCAAGGGGTGGTCTGTAGGGGGTCTACAGGGAAGGTAGAGGGGGAGGGAGGAGTCCTCTAGAGTAGTTTGTTTTTTCACCACATTTGCAAACATGTCATAATCCTAGATATCATGAAGCCTCTCCTCCAAACATTATTTGTCTTTGTTGATACCCTCAATGCTATTTTACCTACCCATTCTACCTTCCATCTATCTTAGAATTTCTTTCCTTAAATGTTGTATGCTATGTGTTAAACCCACCCAAGAAGAGACCATCTTGTAAATGCGGAAGAAATACCTCCACCCTCACCCAATTCCTTGAGTATACAAGCTGCATTCTCTTTATCCTTCTTCAGTTTCAATACGACTAGTGTGTGGTCTAAAAGATCCCTTGTGAGATTTTTAACGGATATCCAATGCCTTAGAAGTTTAAAAAACAATGATCCAATTTTTTACATATCACACTATAGGGACTAAATCTGTAAAGATACATAATTAAATTTTGATAAAAATTTATCAACTCCACTCTAAAAAATTGGAACAACTAAAATTTTGGAGGTGGAAGTTATATAGGGTGGAAATCTTTTAATGAACTCAAACTAGCAAACAAAACATTATAAAGTGTGTAGGATTCCCTTCATTTCAGTCCTGAAAGACTTAACCTCATCAAGAACATCTTGATACATTTCTAATTTCACCATTGGGATATTTTGGAACATGTAAATTTGAGATTAAACCATAGCACTAAGATCATTGAACATGAACATGGGAGTATAAACATGAGGTTATTCTTAACTTGTGTTATCCAATGATTCTGATGGAATTGAAAATGGATGCCTAATAGAGTTGTACAATACTCAAACATGGAGGAGGAGGATGATCTATGGGAGTACAAACCCCTTGAATATCCATTTTAGGTAATGGAAAATGATAAGTATTTTTTGGAATTAAAGAGGGGGAAATGTTATTTTTCCTAAAAACACCATTGCACATGGTTTATGCACACGGTTCACAAACTATGTGCAAACCTTGATAAATGGATATTCTCCCCATCTTCAATAGGAAACATGTCTATACATCTAAGACTACACAATTTTAGACAAAACATGCGGACTTTAAGTTCCCATATCTGCAACTGCATTGTTGATACAAACTGTGCGGCTTGGGTCACATAGTTTCCACTAATAGTTCGGGCCAGAACTCTCTCACTCAAGGAGAGGTTCTATAACACATTATAATCTCATGTTTTATTTCATACATCCACCCTCATACTCAAGGTGAGTTCTCATAACATATCTAATAACACTTCTCACTCAATCAGAGTTACTTCACATAAACCCTCTCAAATAGAAACGATCTCACATTGGGTGAGGTCTTGTATCTTATCTTATACCACAAACATCTCACTCGGGGTGAGGTATTTCATCTAATCTCATTATATCACCCACAAACATAGTTTTAGGTGCCATATCTAATCTCATATCACCAATTTATTCTTTAGGTCAGGTCTCTTATCATATCATTTACCACCACTATCTCATTCAAGACATGGAATACATGAATATAGTAAGGGAGTATGAAATACATAGATAACACAACCATAAACCTAGCACATGGATATCCAGTAAGCCATACCCAGTTCCCAACAAGAGGATACCCCACTATAAAACTCATAATTAACCTTTTTTTTGACATTATTAGACTTGGTACCTAGTGTAACTAGACCTGGTAATTGATGGGTATTAAAATTAAGTGGAATGGACTAAAAACCCTCTAACTTCTATATGATTTCCCCATGAACCACCTGATCACCTAAATAGGCATAAAAACCCATCAAGAGACATCCCAAAACTCATATTGTTTCTTATAAATACAACTTCTTGATACTCTCGAAACTTGGAGACTAAAAATTAAATTTGATTTAAATTCTCTGATTTATAGCGATATATGTAATTATAAACTCCCCACGAAAAGGATAAACATCCTTGGAATGTATTCTGTATTATTCAAAAAATCAAGATTTATTAATCACAATGGAAACAACTACTCATTCCAAATTCAAGATTGGATTACTGGAAGTCATCCATCGTCCTGATCTAGGAAAAAATAGGGGTTTTTCTGAAAAAACAACATAAATGATCCTTTATACAAATATTTCATTATTTTATTGAAGTGGAATGAAATGTGGAGGGTGTCATGGGGTGGGAACGGAAGGGGGAAGGGGTGATGGGGGTAGGGGGAGGTGTGAATCTATTTGGGGGGTGGGTCTGGGGGCAGGGGGAGGGGGGTTTGTTTGGGGTGGGGGGGGGGGGTGGGGGGGTGGGGGGGGGGGGTGGGGGGGTGGGGTGGGGTAGGGGGTGTGTGATTAGTGTAGGGTGAGGGGGTGAGCAAGTGGGGGGGGGGGGTAGGGGAGGGGTGTGTAGGTTGGGGGCATGTTGGGGTAAGGGGGTATTCTTGGGGTATGGGGAGCGGGTGTGTAGGTGGGGGGGGACATGGTTGTGTGCTGGGGCAGGGGAGGGGTGTGTGCAGGAGGGGGGTGGGGGGGCAGGGGGTGTTCTGGGGGTAGGGGAGGGGGTTTGTAGTTGGGGGGGGGGAAGGGGTGTGTGCTGGGGGTAGTGGGAGGGGTGTACAGGTTGGGGTTTGTGTTGGTGGCATGGCGGTGTGCTGGGGGTAGGGGAGGGGGTGTGTAGTTGGGGGGCAGGTGGGAGGGGGTGTGATCAGGACCACTAGAACTCTTTTTGACCGAAACTATATGTCATTGAATCTAATTTTAATGTTTTATTTTTATTTATCTTGTTGATTGTTCTTCATCATTATATAATATAATTTTTTCTTATATTGATATGATCAAAATACTTTAGTATGGGTGGTGTTCTTTCTATGCATGTAGGGTCCAAAGGGACTGAATAACATAAATTATTTGTTCCTTACTTCTTTTGTAAAATTATTTAATCATGAATATTTAGATTCTGCTTTATTTTACTACTACTTTCAATGCCCCATGTTGGACCTAAGGTGTTTGTATGTTATTACTATTTTCCTCTTCACCCTTACCACTCACAAAGTTTTATTAGATCCATACATGTTTTCCTTTTCCATAAAACCCATTTCTTTTGTCAGTAATTGATTTTTTGTATTTCTGCATTGTGATCACTTCATAAATTCCCTCTATTTATCTACTATGTTGGATTAGAGGCAATTTTACATTCAAAATTCCATTGCATTTCAAATTTATTTTGTTAAACATAGTTTATGCTAGAGTTTGGTCCAAATTTAGTCATATACACATAGCAGTGGGGGAGGGAAAACTGGAAGGGGGGTGTAAGGGGGCGGGGGGCAGGGGGGTCTGCAGGGCAGTGGGGAGGGTGAAGGTGGTGTGCAAGGGGGCAGTGAGGGAGGGTGCTGGGGGTAGGGGGTCTGCAGAGCAGTGTGGAAGGTGCAGGTGGGGTGCAAGGGGGGTAATGAGGGGAGGGTGTAGGGGGAGGGGGTTTGTAGGGCAGTGGATAGGGTGCATGTGGGGTGGAAGGGGTAGTGGTGGGAGAGGGAGGGGGCCAGGTGCTCTTTAGGGCAGGGGGTCTGTAGGGTAGGGGGAGGGTGCATGTGGGGTGCGTGGAGGGATGTTGGGGGATGGTGCGGGGGGGGGGGGGTCTACAGGGAGTGGGGAGGTTGTGGGTGGGGTGCAAGGGGTGTTGGGGGAGGTGGAAGGGGGTCTATAGGACAGGGGGAGGGGTGTAGGGGGGTCTGAAGGGAAGGGGGTGCAGGGGGGTCTACAGGGAAGTGGGGAAGGTGTAGGTGGGGTGCAAGGGGGTGGTGGGAGAGGGTGCAAGGGGGTCTGTAGGGTAGTAAGGAGGGTGGAGGTCGGGTGCAAAGAGGGTACTAGGATGGTTCAAGTGGGGTGAAAGGGGACAGTGGGGGGATGGGGGCATGGGGGGTCTGTTGGGTAGTGGGGAGGGTACATGTGGGGTGAAAGGGGCCTGCGGGGAGGGTGCAGGTGAGGAGTAGGGGGTGCAAGTGGGGTGGGCATAATTAAATAAATATGATTTAATATTTTAACCATCTCCAAACATGATTACTATCTTACTCTTATTTTGTTATATTTATACCATAACATTATTATAATTTTTCTCTATTATAAATATCCTTCTTTTTTCAATTCAATTTTATGTTCACGAATCATCATAGACAAGAATATTTTAATTTTCTCATTAACTATATGTTTTCTAATTTGTATGCATTAGGTTTATCAGATTATTTTATTGGTAACATAATGATATTATATGAATCACCATATAATCATTTAATTTTTTCATTAGTTAAATATGTTCTCATTTGCATGCATTATGTTTATCTAGATTCCTCTCTCCTTCCACTGATTTAGGTTTATAAACATATGAATATTTCAATGATCATGATGGTGGTGGTGGTGGTGGTGGTGGTCTAAGAGGAGTTGGTAATGGTGTTAGTGTTTCTATCAGAGATGATGAGGGTCTTAATGGTTATGGTGATGATTATATTGAGGTACATTTTAGATGTAAATTTTATTCTTGGTATATACATTTAATTCAATCAATTAGTTATTTTTATTATGAAGATATTGATATTGAAATTATATAATATTTATATCAAAGAGAGTTTGAATTATTATGATATATATTGTATTATTCTTGTGTTCAGTTTTATTAGGTAGGTGGTGTTTTTTCTACTCGTAGCTAGAGGATGTGAGTACTACAAATATGGTGCAGCTATTATGAAATCATTTGGTGATTAAGTATAGCTGGGTATGAATCAATTTACAAGGATATTATCTATGGTTGTAGGGTCTATTCTCCAGGGTTTTGAAAGTGTTATTAGGGACCTACATACATGGTTTAACCATGGGGTTGGCAGGGGGCTTTAGATGGTGGTGGGGGATGGTGAGGGGGATGGGAGGGGGATTGGCAGGGGGAGGGGCAGGGTGAGGGGTTGTCTAGGGTCTGTCATGGGGGGGGGGGAGGGCTATCCAGGGTTCGTCCTAAGGGGGTTTGTCTCGGGGGCGTCCAGGGTCTGTGGGGGTCTGTATGGGGGGTTGTTAAAGGTCTGGGAGGGGGTCCAGGAGGAGGGTGGGATGGCAGGGGTCGAAGGGGGACAGGAAGGGGGGATGGAAGCGGGACTGGGTGTCTAGGGTCTATCTTGGGGGGGGGGGGTGGAAGGGGGAATGTCAGGGGGATGGGCAGAGTGAGGGGGTGTCAAGGGACTGTCTTGGGGGGGGGGTATTTCGATGGTGGTTCATAGGGGGTCTATTGGGGCGGTGTCCAGGGTCTGGGGGTGTGCAGGTTCTAGGGGTGGGTCTATCTGGGGGATTGTCCATGGTCTAGGGGGTGTCCTAGAGGAGTGGGGATAGAAAGGGGGGCTGATAGGGGGAGGGGCAGGGGGGATTGCAGGGGGACTGGCAGGGGGAGGAGAAAGTTGAGGGGGTGTCCAGGGTCTGCCTTGGGGGGGGGGACTGGCAGCGGGAGGGGGTGTCCAAGGTCTCTCTTGGGGGGGGGGGGGTTGGTCTGTCCTGTGGGGTTTCATGGGGGTTGTCCAGGGTCTGGGAAGGGGGGGATTTTGGGGTATTTTTCGTGGTTTGGGGGGGGATGTCTATGGGAGTGGAGGTGTGGGTCTATCCTAGGGAGGGGGACTGTCTGGGGTGCGTCCATGGTCTGGGGGGGGGGGGGGGGGGTTGTCTAAGGTTTATTTGGTGGGGGGGGGGGGTGTGAGGGGGTGTCTAGGATCTGTCCTGGGGGGTGTCTTGGGCTGGGGGTGGGGGGTCTGTCCAGGGTCTGTCTGGGGGGGGGTCGGTGTCCAGGGTCTGTCCAGGGGGGTGCCCGGGTCTTGGGGGGGGGTCCAGGTTCTATCTGTGGGGGGGGGGGGGTTGTACAGGAGGTGAGATTTACTTGGAGAGGGGGGTTTATGTAGGATACCCATGAAAGAGGGGGGGAGGTGGTCTACTGGGGGGCTGTGTAGGGGGGAGGGGGGCTATTTTTTATGGTTTTCTAGATCCTATAGACACAGTTTCTAACCATGGAAATAAAATGTTTCCATCCTCTAGTATAGCCATGGTTCTAAATAGTCGATATAGTGATCTTAACACAGTTTGAACTCTAGCTACATACCTATAGACATGGTTTGACCTATGGCTCTGGACCTATATCCATAGTTTGGAACTGTGACTATAAGTCTAGGCCTATAGCCATGCCAAAATTATCCACAGTTTCCTAAATCATGGCCATTACCTATATCCACGGTTTGAGGACCTATAGCCATGGTTTGAAACCATTTCTATAGCTTGAATTTACAGTAGTGATCAAGGAGAGACTCGTAAGAAAATGTGGTCCCCCTCATAGAACTCTAGATTTCTTCATCTCCTGTCGATATGACTTTTTTCTACCCTGTACAATCTTAATATTCTTCTGGATGGTCTGCACCATCTCAGTGGTGGGTCGTACCAACTCTAGACCAATAAGTGCTGACTCCCCAGGGTCTGTCCAGCATAGAGGTTATTTGTACGGTCCATTATATAGGGCCTCTAATGCTGTTATAACGATGGTGGAGTGATAACTATAGTTGTATAAAAACACCACCAAGGGAAATTTATCCTCCCAAATATAGCCAAAATCTAGGACACATGCATGAATATTGTCATTCAGTGTCTGAATTGTCTACACCTTCTACCCATCCGTCTAAGGATGAAAGGAAGGGCTCAAACGTAGCTAGTTCCCGAACGTCTCCTGTAATCCATTCCATAATCAGAATCTAAAATGTGTTTCACAGTCAGAGAAGATCATCGATGGCACTCCATGGAGCCTCAAAATCTTTTTAATGTAGAGGGGTCCCAAGCCCCATACTGATCCCTACTCTCGGATAGGTAAGAAGTGGGCTGACTTGGTGCGTCAGTCAACGATCACCCAAATGGAGTCATGTCCCCTAGTTGTTTGTGGAAGCCCTATCACAAAGTACACTGAGATCCCATCCCACATCAACTCCAAAACCTTCGGTGGTTGAGCTAAGCCTACTAGAACCTAATTATCGACCTTCACTTACAGACAAGTGAGGCATCATGAAACAAGATCTGCCGCTGCCTTCTTCATCCTTGGCCACCAGTGCTGACGCTAGTGGTCCTAGTACATCTTCGCCACACCATGTTGTACAGCCAGAGGGGTTGTATTGAACTCCCCCCAACACCCCCTCCCATAGAGCTACTAGAACCTTGGTACGTCCTATGAAGAGGATGACATGCTCCCCACCTTAAAAAAATCCATCATGTGCCTATCCTAAGGATATCTAAGAACGTAGAGTCTTGTTGTCAGTGTCCTCAAGCTATGCCTCTTAGACTCGCTGATGGAGTGGGGGATTGATTGTCATTGACTAGAGGTATTATACTCCATCCCCATCCATGAAGGATTTTTGTAATGTGGCCAGCTATTTTTTCTCCTCACTCAGCAGTTGTAGACCAGACCTCCAGTTAAGTGTGTCTACTACCATGTTCCGCTTCCCAGGAGTATAGAATATCTCAAGGTCATAGTCTAGGATGAACTCTTTCCATTGTCGATGTCTCAGGTTATTGTCCTTCAGTGTGAAGATACATATGAGACTATTTTGATCAGAGTAAACAGTAAACTATTCACCCATCAGGTAGTGCCACAACATTTTCAGTGAAAAGACCACTGCAAGTAACTCCAGGTCATGGGTAGCATAGTTATGCTTGTTAGTATCTGTCTCAGATCCTAAAAGATCTATGGAAGCTTCTCTATCCAAAGAAAATTCTCCCCCATCTTCCTCAATGATGACAATGGTGGCTCCACCCTAGATAAGTCTGGTTCAAAACTCTGGTAGTACCCATCCAAATCAGAAGCCCATCTCCCTTCTAGGAGGTAACCCTAGAAACATCTTTTGAAAAGATGTCCCCACACTCTACCACTCCCGTTGGGAACTAAAAACCCAAAAATCTTGCTACCATGAGGGTAATATTGGATGACTCAAGAGTGATTATCTACACCCTCATATCCATGAGTTTATCATGTGCTGCCTGGGTTTCCTTTTTCGCTGACAAAGGAAATCCTCATTCACATGTTTTAGATAAACCACAACCATTTTGCCTAATATAATCAATATGAATATGAACTATGGATTTCTAGTCCATACCCAAAATAACAACCTAAGGCCTCAACACTACCACCATGAGGTTCAAATTGAAACTCTCTCCTCAATGGTCAGATTACACCGTCATCATAAGTGTGATTATCATGTATCCTCCCAAAGGTATCTCTAGAGATGAGGGTCAAGTCAATTGTTTAACCAGAAACTCTAGGTCTTGGAAAATATTTGTGGAAGGAAGGAATTATTGGTACATATGCCTATTATTATGGTAGCTAGTAGAAGGCACAGACCGTACCAATAATCAGTCATAGAGCCCTTGGGTCACACTATTGGACTACATGAAACTACTCCCTTCTTGTATCCTTCAGCTCCCTAAGCCTAGTGGGGACCAAAAAGGGGGGTAGTTGTAACATATTGAAATGCACACCACCTCAAGATACTCTCCTAGCACTACTTCCATGTCTGTATCCTAGTAGATTTTCCTATCCTTATCACATCCTATTCCAAAAAATATTTACACGCCTAAGTCTCTGATACTGGTGGTAGATTCCTATATTCCAAATGCTAAAATTCACTGGTTGTATCCACCCATCCAGAGAAAATACAACCACCAAGGTTATCTCTTGAACCCTTATGTAAGTATGAATTCATATAGGAATTGTGTTGGCTTGGATGTCCCTAAACACACTACACTCGGAGGTTGGAGGCCTGAATCACTGATTGTACTATATTCATCTATTACCTAGGAAAGTCAGTATGCCTTGATGAATACTTATCTACGGACATGTCATTTTTTCAAAGATGTAGAAGCTCTAGGGAAAACTCATCCCTTAGCTCTTTATGTAAAGTGGAACCCTTCTTTAAGGAGGGTTCTCAAGCTAGTCTACAGAGAAAATTAACCTCTTCACAAGATCAGGGTAATGTAAACCCTGTCATCGTCCTTCCAACCCACATAGATGGCTCTCTACTAAGACCACCATCTAATCGAATGGTACCCTAGCTTGTGGGAAACACGTCCACCTCCTCAAGCTAGTACTTAGCTTCCTGTGAGTCTGGATCACCTCAGAACATAAGGGGAAACTTGTGCAGAAACCCATGTATGGAAACAAGCTGCATGTGTCCTCTACTGGTACTACTGGTTGTAACTACTGATCAACGTGCAGTGATATAGCTGGCACACTACCTGAAGGTATAATCTATTTCAAAAGTCCACAAACCGAAGTCTCATCAATATGTGGACCATCCTCATGGTAATTCACTAAAAAAGTCTAATAGCTAAGATCTCCATATACTCAACTATTATCCCAACTAGGCAGAAAACTCTTTCCACAACCTCCAGCCAGTCCTCAGCTTCCTGGGAATCTATCTCATCTCAAAACCATATAGGATTTTTTTGGTGGAACTCGTGCAAACCATTCAGTCGGTGTGAAATGTTGGCCAGTGTGGCTAGGGGTAACTACAACCCAACAGGTGGTGATGCTACTGGTACACTAGCCGAAGTTTCCAACATAACAAGAGGGCCCTGCACTAGAGCCTCGTTGTTTTGTGGTCCGTCCTCGTGTACTCTCTCAGGAATCCTACCTCACTATCTACACAATGACATCCTGATAAGGAAGAGGTTATCCATGTTAGTTAAGTTACACTTGGTGATCTAACTCCATAAAAATAACAAGAAAAACTCTTAAAAACACATCCAATCAGGGTTTTCGTGCACTGAGTCAAAAATCAGAATTCATGGTTATGATGTAGGATACGTTTGCTTCCACACCAACACTGGACTCCCCAAACAGAAAACCGCACTCATAAACACATAACACTATTGCTTCATTGAAATTATCAGAGTCTCATTTCCTTGGTAGAAACAAACTCCTTAGATACCACATTTTCATGACTCATCCCCCTTGGCCCATGTCGTAACTACCCCAAGTCTGCCTTCCATAGTCCTGGGGCTGGCGACTTGCATTGAATGGCGTATTCCATAAAACTGGAAGGCATCTCCTTTAAACCTGTACCAACACACAATACAATAACAAAATAAGAATAAAATGTGACGTAAAATACACTAGTAAAAGGAGTGCTGAAAGTAAAAGGGGATGGAATACAAGCCCAACTAAAAGTACGAGTACAACTGTAAAGTAAAAATACAACAGAAAGGAACAATACAACTGAAACATGGAAAATAGCTACTGAGTCATTCACCAAGGATCCAACCTGAAGGGTAGGTATTGATCTCCACCTCATCACTCCATGTCCTTATTTCTTCGCCATATACTGCCTTATCCTTTCTCCCTCAAACCTCTGCCCAACTGCTCATCGTCAGCACAAAACAAAATAATGTGTGGGCATAGCTTGTGAAGGGGTGAGTATAATGATACTTAGTAGGGACCCCGAAACCTCTGAAGGTCTCTCATAATTCCACAAGAAAAACCATGAATCATGACCAGAATCACTAAGCACAAAGAAATAGGCACAACTCAATTAGAGTCTCTGCTCAAACTAGGTATACAACTCAGAGAAACTGGACATGATGCTGACCCACATAGGATCACTATGAATGATAAAATCTAGCCACATATTCTTTGGGCCTAATAACATGTAACATTCCCAGTCACAACATCTAACACCTTAGCTACTAGAGAAGTCCTCCTCTATCGAGTACATTTGGGCATACCGTATCACACAGAGGATCTTCTCACTAACCTTGATGAGCTGATGTACACCTCCCCCTTGTGTACCCCGGCTGCTCTCCACTGTGGTCTTCCAAGATACTCCTCCCGATCAAGTAATGTGTCAGTCGAGTCACTCCATGTAGAAATGTCAACAGTCGTTAGGTCTCAGCTAGTTATAGGGTTCCGTACATTGCATGCTTGGGAGAATTGATCCCCAAGCCGTCAGTCATATTTCAACCAGCACAGAGTTTCACAAAGAAGTATCCTCACTACTACGAAATGGCCTTTATCATCACTAGAAATGTTTATTAACAACACTAAAAAAGAACTGTTAATCTAGGAAAAGATAAATGGGGTCCCTTATATTAGTGCTCAGAAAAGCACAGATAAAGGAAGATTTTATCAGTGCTAAAAAAGTACTGATAAACGACACCTTTATCAGTGTGTTTTTAGCACTAATAAAATGTTATTTTATCAGTTCATTTAAAAATCACTGATAAAAGTCAAAAAAAAAATAAAAATAAAAGGAATTATATAATGTGGGGGGTTGGGGTGGGGGAATCATTTAACAGTGCTTGACCCCCCCTCCTTTATCAGTTCTAGGCGGACCCCCCCCCCCCTCACACTCTCCCACACAGTACCCTTCTCACACATCCCACACATGCAGACACATTATTGCATCCACCACACTCGAACCCGTGACCTCCCCCCTTGCACGCCTACACTTTTACCACTTAGACATTTGGTTTTTTATCTATTTAATGATATATTGTTATATATATATATAGTTAAATTTAATCATATATTAATATATATTAATATTAATATAAATATTTTTTTTATATTAATACATATATATTTATTCATATATTAATATATATATATATATATATTAGTATTTAAATATATATATATTTTTTTATTTGTATATTAATATAGATTCATATTAATATAAATATATTTAGTTATATTAATACATATATATTTATTCATATATTAGTATATATATATTCATTCGTATATTAATATATATTTATTTTTATTCTTATATATATATTTATAGTTATAATTTTTTATCCTTATATTTATATGTATATTAATATAAATTTATAAGATTTTTTTTAAATACATTTATTAAATTTGTTTTTTATGTGTGTTTGAAAATAAATAAATAAATACATACATACATACAACAAACACACACAGACATAGACCCATATATATTTACAAATAAATACATATATATGTGTATTTGAAAAGACATAGAATGTTATAAAAACCATAACTTCTAATGAAGAAGCCAGTTTCAGCTCCACAAAAAGTAAAATCTATGAAAATGAAACAATATTTGATATTATATGTGGTATAGGGCAAACAAACATCTAGATCAGAAGGTATACTTGTTTGAATGTTAATAAATCAGGGCATCCGGACTAAAAACTTAGTTTTGGAGGCCTTCTAGGCCAATTGGGTCCTGAAAAATGTGACAGAAGGTCCTCATTGGCCACTACCATGTATTGGCCATTGCAGGCTCTGATTGGATATGCTATAGATCTCAAACGTACACTCGAATCAAATGTTACGGCCATTTGAAGTTTGAATTACATTTTCAACTTATTTTAGATCATTATTTTATTTTATGTGTCTTAAAATGATTATTAAATGATTATTAATCAATGATAATTAGAAAATCATTAATGTATAAAATATTTTAAAATATTTTAATGAAATTTCACTAAATATTACATATATTAATTTTAATAGTCTATTTATAATTATCTAAAATATATTTAAAAATATATATTATATATATGAATGTAAATATACTTATTTAACAATATATTCTTTTTCATGATTTTTTAAACAAAAAAATTATCAGTTCTAGGAAAAAGTGCTGATAAATTTCCCTCTTAATTACAGCTACTAAAAAAATAGCGATGATAAAGGGGTCCCCTTTAACAGCACTAAAAAATGCACTGATAAAGGCCCCCTTTAACTGCACTTTTCTTACCGCTGTTAAATGGTGGCGCATCCTGTGGTTGTTTTTGTAGTAGTGCCTGATGATCCGTTATGACACAAAGGTTCCAATGAAATAGATGACACGTCAATTGGATGCCAGATATGTGCATTATTAGCATTTAGGTGCCGAGGGCCCGGTTGGGTTCAGGTGAGATCCATCCCAAATGTACGCCATGTTTCTCCAAAACTCTGAAGAAGTAAGTCAAAAGGACTGCCTCAGTCCAAGGATATTGACACCATAGATGGTTGGTCAAACAAAT
The DNA here is from genome assembly GCA_963277665.1 of Viscum album. Taxonomy (NCBI): domain Eukaryota; kingdom Viridiplantae; phylum Streptophyta; class Magnoliopsida; order Santalales; family Viscaceae; genus Viscum; species Viscum album. The sequence continues at coordinate 1,401,367,820 of OY728152.1, forward strand.
GTCTCGTTTAGGAGTAAGGGACCATTTTGTGTAACTAGTCAGTACTGGGTCTGGGTCCAGTCTGCCTCGGTCGGACCCGCTGGACCCGGGTCGACATGGGCCGACCAAAATCGACCGAGGTTAACCAAGCCCTAATTGGGTCCCAACTGACATGGGTCCACCCAGCCTGCTGGGCCCGGCCTGACTCAACAAGGGTGCGGGTCAGTTCGCTGGGTCGTGGGTCTTCCCGCTGAGCGGCGGGTTGGTCCACTGGGCCGACAAGGCGACGCCACCCGCCAGATGGCGTGGGCTGCTAGAGATAACCATATGTGGTGCACTCAGATAGGGCTGACATGGAATGGAGCCATGTCAGTGGGTTTACCCACAGGGGTTGACCCAACATGGCTTCACATGCCCCCTTGGTCTTCCGTGTCACGGCCGACGGGCCGCAACATTGTTGCTGGTTACCCCATTGGAACACTCCTCATCTACATGCCAAAATTCAAACCGGCATCCCCTTGCTCCTGCTGCGACCATCGCAGGTTGTGGCCTTTTAGCCGCATGGGTGAAACGTCGGGGGCGCGCCCCACCTCTGCTCCATCCGTTCTGTTGTGACTGGCCAACGTGCTGGCCGACCTCTCTAGCGATGTTGGATGGCGCACCGCATTGTCACCCATGGCCAGACGATGTGCTGATCGCCTTCCTCTGGTCACTGTGGATGATGATCCGCGTCCAAAATTGTTCATCGGCAGCGCTGGATGGTGTGCCATGGCTCCTCTAAGGCCAGCCGATGTCGTCCGCTCCGATGACAGCCACAACTGTGTGTTGCCGCCTCCTCTTGCGGCGTGCGTCGATGTGCTTTCCCCAACGTTGATTGTAGGTATTTCCACACCATCAGTGTTCTATGGAGGTGAAAAATTAGCATAGTATACGAGGGTTTGGGCCAGGTTCATTTGGACTGCGCCCTCTGCGTTAGCTCGAAAACATGAGGGGGGTTAATGGTTTAACAAACTCTTGGAATTAAAATCACGATAAACCCCACAAAGATACCCCGCAATAACCTCCCACAAAAACGAATGAATCATGGTTCTACCCATTAGTCGGATGACCCGTGTTCTTCATATTATTCATGAACAAGGTTGAGGAAATATTTACAATAAGATAAATGAATAAACCCAACCTCGTAACCCATATGAGAGTGTCTACGGCTTGAAGGAAGTCTGGTTTTATAAGTTCCCGCAACTAGTTCCCAACAACACTGCTCGTATGCCATCATCTGGTTCGTGGTTTGGTGTCATCAATCATCTCTCGCTAGGTTCGGCTCCTTCCTCTATGTGTCTGGCGTCGTGGTGCTCCTTCCACACTTCGTTGCGTCGTGAAGCTATTCCTGTGCCTCCCACCGATCTCCATATATATAGGAGAGGGGGAGGGTAAGAGACGACGTTTGAGTTTAATGGGGCTCATCAAAAAGGAAGATTCCTAACTCCTCCACAACATCATTACTTAGTGTTTTTGGGTCAATCCATTTATTTGTTTAACACGTCACTAACCCCACCCATTTTCTAATTCGTTGGAGAATATTAAATAAAATAATAAAATTATTTTATTTAATCTCATTTAAAAAGTCACAAAAAGTAAATTTTCTCTAGACCTACTACAATCAATGTAAAGCCTCCCTTAAGTGAATCCTGATGCAGTGGATTCGACATTGCCCTCATATTTTTAATCTGAGAAATGGTTCAAAAGGTAGAAAACACCGCTCGTGCATTTTCTAAATGTACTTGAAAAAACGTTCAATATATTATTAACAATCACCCTTGACACACGCCAGTTGAGGTTAGGATCCAACTAAAGAGAACACACCCCAATGAACCCGATGGTACACTGAAATTTTAAATCTGACTTACCATTTTAATGTTATGAAATTTACAATAAAATAATTGCCACTTATTTATTTTATTTATGGCCAAAATTTATCTTTCACTAGTGGCCCACACTAGCCAATGTTAGTATCTTAGTAAAGAAAGAGTACCCTCATTAGCTCAGCGGTGGCCTCATATTTTCAATTCGAGTTAGTCTTCGTGAGTTAAAAGCACTTGAAAATTGAAATAATTTTATTTAATAATTTTATTTATGATTATTCAATTTTCTGTTTTTTCTAACAAGATTCACGTGCCGACTAATTCTACATCCCTAGTAGGGTAGACCTACCATCCCAACAAAAACGGTGCCTTCAGATTTCTGAAATGGGAAACCATTTAAGAGTTATTCATCTTTTTTAGGAAAACTGCATACATGTGCTATTTAATGTTTAATGATACATTGATGGATCATTACTTGCACTCTGGGCCTCATAATCACGTGCCGTCGGATTTCACAGTCTAGAAATAATTCTATATAATTAAAAAAATATTCATAATTTCTAGGACATTACATTAAACTACCAAATGCATTGGAGACATATAACAGGATTAGAAAACCACAACTTATAATGGAAAAACCAATCCAAAAAAATCAATGAACCATAACATAATTAGAACATATATTTCTTTCATAAAAAATATTATCAAGGAAAAACCCAGTTCCATTTTGAAGTCAATATTAATTCTAAAAAGATGTGTACATAAAAATGAAAACATTTTATTTGAAAATAAAGTCATAGACATGTACTGCAAGCATAAAAATATTATGGAATAAAGAAATTATGAAAATCCTTTCATGAAGTATATGTTAACAAAAAAGATTCATTTTAACATTTATAAAATGAAACCTAACAATTTTATTTTTAAAAGAAATTTCTTTATAAATATCATATCATTGAATTGGACACTAATAAAATAATCAATTGTGTGTATTAGTTGTAAATTGGTATAAAATAAGTGGAAATTAAACATAAGAAAATAAAAATAAATTTCACACAAAATCTTATCATCACATAATCAATGATGAATAATTTTAACTCAATGAAAGGAAATTGAGTTAAGAATTTCATTACCTTGCACATTTTCTTAATTGATCTTGATTTATCTTCATATATAATGTTTTAAATATTGTTTTTAATACATAAAAGAACCATAATAATATTTTTGATATCATATATGATACTCTTATATCATTTTATCACTCATTTGTTAATAATATTTTGTTACTTTCCTTGTTTATAGTGTTAACTACATCATTTTCCTCAATATGTTTTATTATGAAAGTCATGGTTCTTGTGCATATGATATAGCTAAATCATGTCCTAATTATATTAATGTCATAGATATATTATTTATACATTATATATATTTATATATATTTAAATTCATTCATTAATTTTTCTTATAGAAAATGAGTTTCAAGAATTATTGGAGACAATAGGCCGAACATACACACGAGTGATGATATAATTCAGGCAATTATTTAAAATGTAAGGAATTGGGTGGAATATTAATTTTTTATAATTAATATCATTTCATAATTACAATATATATCCACTATTTACAACATTTTAACTATCCTTGTACAGTGATGATGAAAAATGATTCACACCTCTTTGTGCAGACGGTAAGCCATACGTACACATGCGCAATGATTCTATTTTTCAAAGGATTAATAAAATGTTAAATATTGATGTCCCATAATCATACAAATTTTATGAATAAATAGTAAACATTAATTATTAAGATAATTTGGAACGAACATATGAACAATAAGTATAAAGAAGAAATAATTTTGAAAGATTCAGTTAAGATGATTACCTCTTCTCTGAAGGGTCTCCTTTAAAACTTCTCTCCAGGGACCTAGTGTATGAATTTTGGATGGGCCAAAACCTTTAGAAATGAACTATGGTTCTTTAGAAGTTAAATGAACATAATATGGTTGATATATATGACTCAATTTGTTGTAAACAATTGAAGGAAAAGTTCCCCTTTTATAATTGAGGTGAGGGGAACTTTTGGAATTTCTTGAAGGAAAATATTAAAATAAAATAATTTATCCTAAAAAATTCCTAAAATGGAAATATATTAGAAAATAAAATTCAAAAATTTGGTAATATCATCATCTAGTTGAATATATACAAGTCCATGTGTCATTTTAATCCTAATCTTTTTTATTAACCCCTGAGTTAATTATTTTTATCTTAACCATGATATACATTAATTTTCTATAAAGGTTCAATAATGTTACTAAAATTGGATAAATTAATCCTAAATTGTCCTTTTATTTTTTGTTAAATATTATATTCACATGGATGAATAATATTTTAAGCTTTTTAAATAATTTAATGAAATATTATTTTGATAAATGATCATTAATGTCAATTTTGCCATTTTTAATTTAATTCAAATTTAAATACATCAATGGAATGGGAAATGAAAAAAATGATTTAAAACATATATAATAATTTATATTGAACCATAAAAATCATTTCACATAGTAACTCATCAAAGTTATATTAAAATTAATATTTATAAAGTTAATTATTTGTTTATGTTAATTAAAAAAATACCTGATTAGTATTTCATATAAATTTAATGTAATTATTTATTTTTTAGAAAATAATAATAAATTTATATAATGAAAATAATTTCATTAAGATAAAAATAGAAATTTATTTTCATTCATATCTTGAGTTTTTCTCTATGTGGACACACAAGAGATATTAAATGAAAAGAGAGTGAGATTTTATAACTATTTTTGATTTATCTAACATATAAGTTATTTTCATGGAAAAGTGTATATTAATCCAAAAATGGGTCTTAATGTGGTAAGGGTATAATAATATTCATCATATAATCTAGGGATAAGTTTTGGTCATGTTTATACTCTTATCATTTTGTTTAAATAACTAGTTATCTCTTTTGAAAATTATCTTACTATTAATATATTCAATAATATAAGGTTCAATAATGTTACTATAAAATTTCAAATGATAAATAAATTAACTATGGAAGATTTATTTAAAAAAATCCCATTGATTTATATAAAATATTTTTTTAGGATTTTTTTAATCTTTTAATATAATATTAAATCCATAAAATACTATTATTGTCAAATTTGATACTATTAATTACACAGAAATTGGAAAAACCAATAAAACAATTTTAATTATATAAAAAACTAATTTTATTTTATCCAAAATATTTCAAGGTAATTAATAAAAAATCATGGATTATATTAATTTTATTAAAGTATATTTATTTTAATATTTTTAATGTCATTTATTTTATTATTTTGTTTATTAAAGCATTATCACAACATTACTATGTAGTAATTGAAAGTTATTATTTATTGACTAATAATTAAATATAAGTTACGATGACGAAGAAAAATATTTTAGATTTCAAGAAACTACTTATGGTTGAACATAACTTCTGGATGACCATATATTGAAAGTGTTATACTAATTAAAAACAATGGTGTGACAGTTATGACTTTTCTTAAAATAAATTACTATAAGGGACTTAATGTCAACCATGTGGCTCAAAGGGTCAAAAATAGTACCCAGATCCTAGTTAGCATAGAGTTAGTGTATTATACTAATTACATTGGCATGATTACAAGAAAACAAATTTTGATGGAAGGGGAGATTATTAGTCATGGTAACCAGATACATACATGAGACTTTTATTTCAAAATTAAACACTAATTCCAATATAAAATATTTTTTTCTATCTAAATAAATAACATTGAGAAATACTATAATCAATATAGTAAATACTTATATATCTTTCAAATTACACTTCTTGGATTCTTAGGGATGGAAACATAATAATGGTGAGATTAAATACTCAATATGGGGAATGTATAGAAGGATCAATAATGAATTAATGAGAATAATAATTATGACCTGATAAATAACTAAACTCATATGCCTTATGAAAAATGAAATTAGAAATTATTGCATAATAATATGGCAAGGTAATAACATGATACACATTTTATTCAAATAACTAGACAAGGAATGAAACATATATAATTTGAAGAAACTATAACACATTCCATTTAATCAATTATCTAGAAGTGAAATGTATCCATAGATATGTTGATGCAAAATACCATGGCTAAATAATAACTGAATATAATACGATGTCAATTATTTATTAAAGAACTTCATGTATAAGTCACATGAAAACAAATAATATCAAGACCTTTCACATGATGTTTTAAAACTATCTATACAAACCCATTTAATTTGCACATCAAATTTGTCTCATGAGAACCTATCACTACATTGAGGAGCTATATAATGTTAAAGCTCCAACCATCATTACTAGTATAAATCATTCCTCCTATGGAATGATCAAAATAAATAATAAGACTTATCAATTATCCATACTAAATAAAGAATATATAATTATCAATAATTCCCAAAATAATCATATAACGGTCAAAGTAGACACTATATGTAAAATGGAATATGGTTTTGGAAATATTAATGTCATTGATAAAAGAAATGGATTATTAGAGGGAAATTCAATGATCAATGATCATAAGAGATTGAATATTTCCAAGTTAATAAAAAATAATTCATGTAATTGAATGTGAATACCATCAATGCCCAAAATAATAAAGCGTCAAGAGGAAGAATATGGATGGTATCAATATAACAATCTAGTGGAGTTAAAATAAATGGTTGTCATTGTGGATGAATAAAAATACTATAAAATTATATTGTTAAAAACATTCTTGAGAAAAAAAACTTTTACTATGATAATAATTCATTAAAAATATATTATTAATATGATGTTTTTAAAAACTATCCTCTTACACCTGAAAATTATTCTACAAGAAAATGACAATTGGTTGATCTATACAAGACAAATGAGGTAAAAATGACATTCCTTTTGAATGGTTAAAGGTTAGAAAAATTAATTGTTTTGAAAGGGACAAAAATATTACTTTTAAAAAATTGGAATAATAAAAATGGTAAACAAATATTTAAAAAAGCATTTCAAAAGACTGTTAGAAGTTTTTTTAATGAAACACATTTTTTAGAAAAAAAATATGTTCTATGATTAAAGAGAAAAAAATTAGTTTTTCATAAAAAACATTTTGAGTTCCAAAAAGTGAAATAATTTTACTAATACTTCATAATAAACCTAAATAAAAATATTTTAGAAAAAAATGTTTTGTTGATCTATTTTCATATAATTTCATTGAATGGTAATATAATTGAAAGATCATTAATGTTATTGTCAAGGAAAATAATCTTTAAACATTCCAAAGTGTCCCATTCCAATTTAAAATATTTTGTATCATATACCACATGAAGGAATAATAATAAAATAATGTTATAATATCATGAGATTAAGTATATTCATGACATATTTTGAAAAATGTTTGGGTATACACCTTATAAAATAAACTACGTGCATAAAAACAAAGTAGCCTTAGTAGAATATAAATTGAGATGAAATCCCTTACCTTGTATTTCCTTTTAGATGAACCTAATTTAAATTCCTAATAAAATTACGTTAATTTTAAAATTAATTGGGAAAATTATTCTAGTTTATCATTACTTTTATTTCACTTATTACCATGTTATATTAAACAACATAATCAATTACATTTACATTGGAGATTTGACCAAATTCGGTTTATGCATCAAAAATATCATTGGTAGGCCAGCTATGGCCAAAGGTTTCATTATATAATATCTCTAGGAAAATAATAATTAAATAATTATGCTATTTATATATCAATTATACTTTTATAATCAATCATTAAAGATGGTTCTAAAAAACTAACCATCTTTAAAATCATGGAGATGGTAGACCGTACGTATGAATGAGTGACGTTCCCATTTTTCAATCATCATCATGGAGAGATGGTAATCAACATAAATATTTCTAGAATGACCATTACATCATACAATAAATATTATTTAATCATATGTACTTATTTTTTTTATTTTTATGTAAAAGGTATCAAATCATGTTAAGGAGGCGGTAGCCCACACATCCACGAATAACCTGATCACTTTTGTAGGGTGTGAAAGGGTAATAAATAAATAAATAAATACATATATATATATCCATATATTCATTTATGTGATTAATATCATATATATGTATTTTATCTCTTATATGATAAATTATTATAATCTGTTATAGATTCCATGTATCCTGTTAATGAATCACATCGCTTTGAGTGGTAGTAGTTCACACTTCCTCAAACGATGTTATTGTATTAATGAAAAATAGAAAGTATAAAATTATTGTGTTATAAATGGATTAAATTATTATAAATACCTAATAAACACCATATATTTCATATATAAACTTAATATACATGAAAATGGAAATCCATGAATTTTAGTGAAGGAAAAAATGATCAATCATCATTTCGTGAGGAAGTAGTTTATTGTACACAGAAACACTATGTTTTTTCCATTAGATTGAAGTGTGTATAATTCTAGGTATAAAAGTTAGAATAAAAAATCATTTAAGATTTATTATATTTTTTTTGTAATAAAATCATAGAATAAAAACGGTTGATGTATTGGAGAATGGGTATTAAACTAAAAAGTATAAGAAAACATGTTACCTCTTAATCACATAACTCATTTTGGTATGAACCAAAAGCTTACGTTGAATGATTTATGGGAAAATAGAGGCTTCAAGGTCTATGGTAGGGACAAGGGGAAGCTATATGGTAATATATTGGATGTGAAAATGTTGTTTGAGAGGTGTGAGGAATGAGGATAGGTGGTGGCCTTTTATAAAGGAGGAAAAGTAATAACATGGTATTTTTCTAAAGAAGTTAAGGTGTACCCACGTTTTTACCTAAGAAAGTATTCAAAACCCTACTAAACACAATTATTTAAGCTTTATAGCCTAGTAATGACTAGAAAAATGGTTTGGGAAATGTGATTGGGTTATTTGTGCCCGAAAGTTAAAGGTATAGTCCTTTATTACGCTTAATTTTATCCTAATAGTTAAAATTAATTATAATTACTTTCAAAAATAATTTTGTTCAAAACTAAATTTGGATTCATTAAAAATAAAAAATTATACTGATTCCAAATATTTAATCCATTTTAATAAATTTATATAATATAATTGGATGTAATTGATTTAAATTTAATCCCACAAACGGGTTGACAATGCATGCTTCAAAATTAAAAACTTCTGAATGTTTACTATGTTTTTATAGTCAACATCAATGTGAAATTGATTAGAATTAAATTAATAACAATAATTGGTTAGGATATTTTCTAATTTAAATTTTCAACCAATTAGATTTATAATTTATCCTTATAAATAAATATGGTGCAAAATATGGTATGAAATAAAATTTAGTATTTTTAACTATTCATTAAAACAATATATGTCTCCAAAACAAATTCATCCTAACCTAATTATTTTGTTTCAATATAAAATATGAAGTTTATTTGGACATAATAAATCAATTATAGTCTCAAAAAATTTTATTTAAAATGGGTTATCTATTAAAATATAGTAAAATTACATTTATAAAAATATAGGTTTTATGTGTGAAATTGGGTTTTTATTATCTTATCTATACTATACCTAATGGATGAATATAAAAAACATTTTATTAAATAAAAAAAATACATATTTCATTTAATTAGATAAATAATTTTAATTAATTATTTTTATTATGAAAAAACTACTTTGGAAGCATAAAAATAATAATATTTATTTCTATATATAATTAGTTCATATCTCTGTTAATAATTAATTGGTAACAGATGAATTAATTATATAGTTTTGTAAACAATAGATTTTAATATTATAGTAAATAAAATTGATATTCACTGTCATAAGAAATAGGTTATGTCATATTATATTAAATAATAATATTTTAAAAATACATTATTATTTAGTCAAACATAGTCATGTGTGTAACACAAGCTATCAAGGAAGTTCTCTCTTGTGTGTAATACAAGTTTTCATTGAAGGTATTTCATGAATGTAACATAAGATGAAATGGGTTTTCATGCATTCAAATATATATAATATAATATATTTATTTAATATTTTAATGTGTTGGGTAAATGTTTCCCCTTTTTACACATGATGTTGGGTGTTATAAACACTACTGAATACAAGGTTGTACTTTAGAAATTCGATGTGTCATATTATTCCCACCATATTTAAAAAATCTCCCTTCAATTTAATCTTGATAATGGTGGTCTATTTTTTGATAATTACAATGTCTAAAATCCCACATTTTGATAATGTTTCATATGTTATCCTTGATAAAAGAGACAATGGGAAGTACCCAAGTCTCAAGGAATACCATGTAACTATGCCTCTATGTAGGATAACATCACCAAAAAATAGAGACATATAAATTTAGGAAAATAATAAATATTAAAATGGAATGAATATGGTTATCAATAAAAAAATTTAATTGATAAATTGAATGTTGAGGTCCTCAAAGCAATAAATATGTGAGGATTTAGAAGGTATAAGTTAAACAAAAATTATGTATTAGGAAAATATTAATATGATCAATAAAATACATTTGTTCTTATTAGATTAAATTATAATTCAATCCATTAATCCCATAAATTAATTACTAATAACGAATTATCTTATTATTAAAGCACTAAAAGAAACCTATAAAGGATCGTAAGGCCAATCAAAGCTCGTCAAGTCTAACAATTATTATTTATATATATTCGAAATATAATATTATTAATAGATTAATCTCTATTCCTAAACCTGGTACTACTAGTTCATCATTAATTTTTATTCATCATATTTCATAACTAAAATAATGGAAAATAAACCAAGGCATTACGTAGGTCCTTGGTTGGTTTGAAAGCCTTATCATCTATCGGTCATGGGTTCAAGACCCACAACCTTACTGGATTTGATTGGTTGTCACCCAACATATCAGGTTTCCTTTTCTAAAACCAGATTAACATAATTTTTAAAATAACTCTGATGGAAATACTTGAAATAAGGTTAATTAATAAATAAACATATAACTAAGGTATTCAATACAACATCAATACATTAATTCCTCGACAATTCTATTTCACATAGGTCCATCATTATTATGCGGTTTATCCACAATATCATTTATATAATTTCTTAATCATTACACCTTATGTTTAGTTTAAACCACCTTAGGTTTGACCTATATCACTTGTTATATATACAAATACATTATTATGATTTTTAATGAAAATGTCAATTTTCTTAAGCATCGACACTAGGATTTTCAATCCAACAATGCAGTGAACCTATTTTGGTGTACCTGGTTACCCGGATTTAGGATTCCAAAACCTTTTTAGAGGTATTACTTATAGGTACATCTGTGAGAGAACCACATCCACTTGTAGTGTTGAAATAGGAATTAATTGACTATAAAACTAATTAATCAATATCTAATAATAAATTCAGTATATTTTTCTATAGTTATACTCAAAAAATACCTTAGGTTTATGTTATCTAATATATATTTCCATAAATCTAGTTGCCAAGGTTTCTACTAAATTTTCTCTAATACCACATATAGTACATAAACCCCAGATAACATGGAGATGATGCCTTATAGTAATTACATTGAATTGATTTTATGTAATAAAATATCAAAGGAATAAGTGTTTTGTATTCTTGGTAACTGTATACATACACGATACCATTATTACAAAATATTAAAGTAACAATAACATAATTTTTTTCTTCTTTCTAAATAAATTACTTCAAGACTAACTCTAATCAATCCGGTAAATGCCTACATATCTTTCAGATTGATCTTCTTGGATTCTTGAGGAAAGAAAAATAATAAGGGTAAGCTCAAATTCTTAGTAAGTGAGATATATAGTGGAAGAAATAATGAATAATTGAGAATACAAATTATGAACCAGTAAACAACTAATATCATATTTCTTATAAACAGTAAGCTAATAACAATGTTCATAATCAGTATATGTAGATAATAATGGGAAAGACATGCAATTAAAATAACTATATAAGGAAAAAATAAATATGGCATGGTAAGAAACTATAAAACATTCCCTTTTATAAATTAAGTAAAAATTTAATGTATTAGTAGATAATTCAACAAAAAATCTCATGAATTAAAAATAACTAAAACTCATATTATGGTTACAATTTTTAATGGACATCATGTCTATGGAACATGAAAACCTATATCATCAAGAGCTTTCACAAGACATTTTAAAACGTTGGATAGAAACCCATTTAAGTTATCAAACTAATTTCTATCATGACTATATATTGATTCATCAAGGATATATATAATATCTCGGCCCCACCAATCATTAATAGTAAAAATCTCTCCTCATATCTAGTAATCAAAATAAATAATATTCCTTGAAAAATATTTATATTGAATAAATAATTAAGAATTATCAATATTTCCATACATAATCAAATAGATATTAAATGAGACACTATTTGTAAAATGGTATTTGATTTAGTAAATATTATATAAATTATTAATGAAATATATAATTATGGGGAAATTTAATGTTCAATGATCAATGGAGATTGAATATTTTAAAGGGAATAACAAATGATTTATGCATGTGAATTTGAAGAAAATATCTTTTCAAAAAATAATAAATTATACATAAGATCAATAAGGATGGAATCAATAAAAAAATCTCAGGTTGAGTAAAAATAATGGGTTTTTATTGTTGATAAATATAAATAATATAAAACAATATTTTTAAAAAAAAATAATGAGGGAAATGGCCTTTTATTAAGAAAAAAATGTTGAAAGACCTTTTCTTTAAAAATCAATTTTAAAAATATTTTTATAATAAATAATAATTTTAAACATGGAAATGAAGCTTCAATGAAAATATGGAAGGTATATTTTTACATGTCGTGCGAGATAAAAAGAAAATTTATTTTAGATAATTAATGGTTAGAAAAAGACCTTGTTCAGAAATAGAATTCTTGATATCTTTAAAATAATTGGGAAAATAAAAAAGGGTAAATTTATTTTACCAAATAAATTTTCAAAATATTTTAATAAAACATGATTTTTAGAAGAAAATAGGTTCTCTGACTAAGGTGATAAATAAAGTCAGGTTTTCTTAAAAACATTTTTTAATACATTTTTCAAACTAAAGAATAGAAAAATGGTACCAATAATTAATAAATTTTATGAATAAATAGATTAGAGATAATTAAAGGTTTTATTGAATAATGGTTATATAATTTCCTCATGTGGAAATACTATTGAATTATCATTACTGTTATTGTTAAGGAAATAATATTTAAACATTTTAAAGTGTCTCATACCAGATTGAAATATTTAAAATCATAATCCTCACAATGGAATAAAATTTAATGAATGTTAACATATCAGGAGAGTAAGGATATTCAAGATATATCATTTAAATGGGTAGTATATACAGTTTATAAACAAAACTAGGTGCATACCAACAAATAAATCCCAATAGAGTGAAAATTGAGATGAAATCCTTTACTATGTGTTTCCTTTCTGGAGACCTTTTTTTCAAATTATTATATATTAAACATATGGGAATTTTAAAATTTCATCATAACCATTTAGATTTTTATACATAATATTATTTAAATTATTACCCAGTTTTACACAACTACTCAATCATTTACAATTACATTGGTTCGTTCGAAGAAATTTGTTATATGTATCAAAAATAACATCTGTATGACAACTATGGTAAAAGCGGTCATTATATAACATATCCATCATAATTATCATGACATAATTATAATATTAATATATTAATTATAGTTTAATAATAAATCATTAAATATTATAATGGAAAATGATCCAACATTACAATCATGGAGATTGTAAGCTGTATGTACGCATGAGTAACATTCCCATTTTCTAGGATTGCTGCAGAAATATGGAAAGTAACTTCAATATTTAGATAATAATCCTTATATACTAATTAAAATGATATTTTATTTTATATAATTATATATATAATTATTTTTATTTAAAAGGAATCATATCTTGTGGAGGAGGTGGTAGTCCACACAGCCCCAAATAACATTATTCCATTTTTAAGCTTTAGAAAGGTTAATAAGGAAAACGAAATATATATAAATATATGTATATGATATAAAAGGATTAAAAAAGTATAAATAATAAATAAATATCATAAATATCATAAATAAAAATAGTGTTTCTCAGAATGGCCAACCATGAAATTTGGTAAAGGAAAAATGAACAATCATCATTTCATGAGGCGGTAGTTCGCCGTACATTGAAACAATATATTCATTACCATAATATAGAAGTGTGTGTAAGTTTTAGACCAATAAATAGAAGAAAAACATGTTAGTATATTTATGATACTATTTCATTTATACAAGAATATAATATGTAGCATTAATTGGTTAGATAATGGAAATAAAACTGAAAAGATTAAAGAAAGATGTTACCTCTTTATGAGGTAACTTCTTTTGGTTTTAACCAAAATCTTCCTTGGAAGGAATTCTTCCCAATAAAAGTCTTCATGTTCTAGGGTAGGATTTTTTATTCTATAAAAGAACATTTTGGAAAAACATAAGCTGTTTGAGAAGTGTGAGGAATGGGTTGATGTGGTGGCCTTTTATAAGGGAGGAAAATGACCCATATTGTATTTTTGAAAAAAAAGTTAAATGTAACAATGTTCTTACCTAATAAGAGTCTTAAAAAAATATGACAACAATAATATAAGGTTATTTGCCGAATTATTTCAATAAAATTGGTGATGGACAAGTGGATAGGTCACTTATGTCCTTATGTTAAAGGAGAAGACATTTATTAAGCTTAATTTTAAATAAATAATTGTAATTAATTTTAATTACATTCAGTTATATTGTTGGTAAAAACCCATGTCAGTCTTATATGATGATATAAATTATTTTTAATATTAATAAGAAATACATTTTCCCAATTACAATCATATATTTGGTATAAATTTATTTACATTTAATCTCACAGGCGGGATGACAATGCAGGTTTTTAAATTAAAAATTCCAGAATCATTACTATGATTTTATAATCAATTCTAGTGTGAAATTGTTTCCAATAACCTAAATTTTATTAATTTTTAAAAATATAAATTAATTAAAATTTAAAATCAATTAAAAGTATCATTTAACTATATAAATAAATTAAATGAAAAGTGGGTTTAAACTAAAATTTAGTATTTTTTATTATTCATTAAAAATGATATGCTTTAAAAGAATAAAAAAATTCGACCTAACTTAATTTTCAT
The DNA here is from genome assembly GCA_963277665.1 of Viscum album. NCBI lineage: Eukaryota > Viridiplantae > Streptophyta > Magnoliopsida > Santalales > Viscaceae > Viscum > Viscum album. The sequence continues at coordinate 1,401,383,001 of OY728152.1, forward strand.
GTCTTATTTTAAATTTGAATTTTATTTTTAATAATTAACTAAAATGAAGTAAAAAATTTAGATTTAAAATCGTCTCTCCATTAAATGGCGGTAGAATTCCCTTTATAAAAATATGTGTTTTTTGTGTGAAATTGGGTTTATTCATATCGTATGAATATCAATCCTAATGGATGAATGTAAAAAATATTTTATTTAATATATATCATATATATTTAATTAAAATAATTAAATATTTGTGATTAATTATTTTTATTAAGACAAGCCACCTTGGGATATATAATAATAAAAATATTACATTTTATATCCAATTGGTTTTTATTTTCATTTCAAATTAATTGGTAACCAATGAATTTATTACATATTTTTGTAAACAATATATTTTAATAATTTAGTTAATTATATTCATGTCCACTGATATAAAATATTGGTTATATCCTATTATATTAAATAACTATATTTTAATAATACATTATAATTTTGTGAAACTCAGTCTTGCATGTAACCCAATCTATTGAGTAAGGTCTCTCTTATGTGCAATGAATGATCTCAAAGAGGGTAACTCATAAATGTAGAACAAGATAACTTAGTTTTGTGTGAATTACAAGAATATAACATATTATATTTATTTATGTTTTTAATGTATCAAGTGAATATATTCCCATTTTACACTTAGGGTTGTATTTCTTAAACACTATTGAATACAAGGTTGTGCTTTATAATTTTGGGTTGACACATCATAAATTAAACCCTTAGAAGTAATTGTTTTAAAAATACACATATAAAAAAAATTGGACTTGTTTTGGGGATATTCACTAATCCTAATCATATTATTTTTATAGATAATTACCAGATTTTTCTTTAATCGCGGTAATAAAAATTACTATGTTTACTATTAATAATGTCCAAAAATAAAAGCATCATATTTAAAAAATATGAAAATCATGATTCCAAATATTTAAACCATTTTTAAAAATTTGAACATATAATTTGAAGAATTTAATTTAAAATTAATCTGGAAAAATGCATCCAAAAATATGTTTCCTGAAAAAATTACTCTTTTTAAAATATAAACTATTTCTATGCTCAATTATCATTTCAAACCCATTACAAAAAAACTTAATTGTTCTATTTTAATTTTAAATGAACTAGTTAAAATTAAAAAAGACAAAAATCACAATTTTACCTTGTATATAAATTATCGTTTTTTTATAAAAATCATTATTTTTTAACATTCATTGAATATTCAAAGTTTTCGAAAAATTATCAAAATTACAGAATATGATAAATTTGATATTCTAGTTTAGAAAATTAAAATTTTATGATTATATAATTTTATAAATCAATTGAGAAATTAATTATATTTCTGTCTCACAAAATAAAATAAAATCATTCTTAATGAATTTGTATTTGATGTGTTAAATGGCGTTACTAAAATTATGTTCCTAAATTTTAAGCATTAATTAATAAATTATTAATAAGTAGGAAAATTTTATTTTTCATAGTTTAGTTAATACTATTATTCCCATTAGTTTAATGATGGGTTTATAATAGTAAGATAAAAGCAATATTTCATTGTTTTTTAAGCATGGTGTTGCATCTATTGTATGCTATCATACGTAGAATGTGCTTTTAAAAACATTGGATTCTACAATCACGTGTAAGTATAAATTTATATAAATATTTATAAATATATATAAATATACATAAATAAATAAATATATATATATATATAATAACATTAAATGTCAATAAATATACAATAATTTATATAAATACATATAAATATCAATAAATACATATAAATAACAATAATTATATATAAATTTATATAAATATGTATGTATATATATATAAATATAATTATATATACACATATACATATTCATTAATAAATACATCGAATATATATATATATATATTTACAACACTTAAGTAAATATCATTAAATAGACACAAAAAGACAATATTTATATACCTCTTTTAACTAATGAAAAATCGGTTCCCCTCATGATGGACAGTGATGATATTATCCTATTCTTTGATTTGATAGGTTGAAAAGTATTGAGCGAGAAATTATATTTCTAACTTTTATATTCCTATAGTTTTTAGAATAAAAAAAATAAATCTTAAAAACATGTTTTACTAAATTTTTATGTGGAAATTGTATTACTTTGTTTTTGAAGAAGGCATTAATTTTCTACATACAAAAAATAATTTCAAAATTATTCTCAGTATAATTTTTTAAATCATCATTAAAATTATCAGTATCGGTTTGTGTCTGATAAACATCTTATTCAACAATATCAGATCAAGTGATTGAATTATTATTGTATTTATTATACTAAAAATGTCTCAACATCAAACCAATATGCAAACAGATAAACATGAGAATTGCAATCATAAAGATTATTGTAATGAAAATTTATAATAAGTCCATCAAACTAACTATGTTTAAAATATTAATATTGTATAATTATTTCTAATGTAAGGAATATATTGTACACTATGATGGTGTAAATCAATACAATGTTAAAAATTCAGTTATTCTAGATCGTAAAAAGCTGTTAGGTTAAAAGTGTCCTAGTCCTTTTGAAAAACATAGATAAATATGACTATTAGGATAAAAGTATGACCATTTGGAAGATAATTATAAATATAATTTCATTAGAATAATTTGAAGATGATTGATGATTTATTCATTTAAATTTCTTATTATATGAGAACTCTATAAACTATATAGTGTGAATGTCTTGTTAAGAATACTTGTAATTATTTTGAAGTTTATAGTTTTAAGGAATCCTTGTGAAGTTGTATCCTCATGAAATTTTTCTTTGTAATCTGAATTCAATCATCATATTTATCAAGGAATTATAGGGAAATCAAGTCCTAGAATGTGATCCATATCCGCAGTAGATAGAGAAAATATGATCTTTGTATCAAGGGATTATAGGGATAGGAATACAAAGATTGTATTCATCATATTGATGGATTTTCTTTATATGGAAAGAAAAACATTCTTATAAGTATAAAACAAGGGATCTCTTTAGTCATGAATAGTGATAACATTACTCTTAAGGTTAAATGAGATTATTCATTTAATAATTGTAATACATTCTTACATTATAATTGGTATTTTTTTACATGTTTATTTTCTCTTCTGCATATTAAATAGAAAATTTTAAAATCATATTCTACTTAATATAATATATTTCTATTACATTATGAACTATAATTACAATAAACACTCTAATTAATTTAATATATTTTGATATCGATTCACTTACTTTGATTTAATATTATTGTATATGGTTAATATTTAGTTACTTTAGTTATCCTATTAAGGGACAAGTCTGATATTTTACATAATATGTTTTTTGGGTTTTTTAGTTTAGTTATTTTAAAGGATGGTTTTAAACTATAATTAACCCCCTATTGTAATAATATATTTCACAAGTTATAAATGTTAGGGCCAATAGGGGCCTATATACCCTGAGAGGGGGGGTGAATCAGGGTATGGATATTCTTTTTCAATGTTCTTTCTGCCCCACTGGATCTTGACCACTTTGTTACAAGGGTCACTTTGTTTGCACTTGTGTGGTTACTGTGATCATTTGTCTCCTTTACCTGATGATGATGATTTGAATGCAATTCAGGGAAGTAAGCAGGCAGACACAAGGATTTTTACTTGGTTCACCGCTAAGGGCTATATCCAAGGAGCATACACCGACAAGTTGCCTGTTCGTACCAAATTCCACTAGACTTCACTAGCTGTGGATTACAATGTTCGGGCTAGATCACTTCTATGCCCAGGCTCACTACATTTACAATGTTTAGGGTCAGCTCATTGCTTTCCCAAGGGTCACTCCCTGTTTCTCTCTCTGGCTCACTGCCGGTGGAGAGGATCACCTTTTCCCTCTTCCTAAGCTCACTGCTCTTGGAAGAAATCCACTCACAGTTTATAGACCTGTAGGTCTCTTCATTTGAATGAATGAATGCATCTTCCACTATGTGTAGATGCTCTGTTGAAGTACAACTTTCTCCCGAAGATGAATATCTCTTTGCACCGAAGGTATCGGGAAAACTTCCAGCTTCCACGCAGTCCGAAAAACACTGCTGGAACAAACCTTACTTGGCACACAAGTCTACGTCGACGCGCAAGTATCGGCGCGCAAGTCACAATGGGCGCGCAAGTCCTCCTCAGACACTTGCGCGACTCAAGCTTCCTCAACTCCAAACTTGCGTGACTCTCTTCCTTTTATGCCCAAACAAATATTGGCGCCCAACTACCAACCGGCGCGCAACTTCTAACACCGGCGCACAACTTCAACCTCTGGCGTGCAAGTCCCACCTGCGCGACCACACACACCACTTGCGCGATCACCACACCTGCGTGACGGGAGATCTGAGTTGAACTCCGGTAGAAAATGAAGAGGGGTGGTCAAGTATTTATAGGCAAATTGACCACCCTGCGCGACGACACGCAAGTCACCTGTGCGACCCAGTCTTGGCACGCAAGTCTTATCTCATTTTAGAAACTTGCGTGACCAACTCCCAAACTTGCACGAACCTATTTACATAGCCATATTTTGATCATATGATCTTGAAAAACATATGGCGCGCATGTTTCCTGTAAACCAAGTTCACGACGCGCAAGTCCCTTTGCCAAAAACACTTTTCTTCATTTGACGATTTTCAGGCCCAAAAATTTGGAAAACACTGGAAAATGGCGCCACCTTGTATCTGTTCTTTTGTACCACCTTCAGATCATCCATTCCTTTTATCAACCTTCTTGAATCAAACATGGATCGTTGACCTCATCTCTTGAACTCGACATTCCACCATGAAATCATCTTTTTCAACAAATTTGTATGTCATTGTTTTTCTTTGTCAACAATCACTACTTAGATGTCCACTTTGTCAACAAACACAATCACCTCAAAAATGCTTCAATGATACCTTGAGGGATTTTGGCCCAACAATATCCCCCTTTGGGGTAGTTGACAACTCTTACAAAACAAAGATAGGTCGTTGATTCTCCAGCCTCCATTTGCCTTATTGCGATTCTGATAGCGATCAAGGATTTACTCAACACATACTCTAATCCCACATGAGAAATACTCGGCGTGAGAAACATGAGTAAATGAAAAGTTCATCAACGAATCACTTTATCTCTGACATCCACTGTTGACACCAAACTGATACTAATTTGTACTAAAAAGATACCAATTGTTGATGGATTTGTTGGAAGACAAATGTTTGGTTTGGAAATAGTCTTACCTCTTTCCAACACCACTCTTCTGCTTTTATCACGATACTCAGTTGTCATGATATCTATTATTTGATCGATCACTTCTAGCATCGTCAGATTTAATACACTCCCCCTTTCTAATTTCTCCCCCTTTCTGGCTGCTCCACCTGTCAGCTTCTCCCCGTATCATTCATGATTTCTCAAATAGCCACACTGCCTCCCAATCACTATTTTCTCCTCCTTTAACAAACACTTTTCTCCCCCTTTGTCAACGAACCCAAAGGACACTCCTTTGTAGTTTGTAACATAGTAGAGAACACATATCAGTATATTAGGAAAGAAACATCATACCTCGGGGAGAGGGGGGGGGGGTGGGGGGTCCCACATCCACACTATTTCATGTTCGGGGAATCGACTGAACTCCCAGAGCCAGTCGATGCATCTCAAAAGCGTCCTTGGGTAAGGAATTTGTCATAATGTATGCAACCTGTAGCTCTGTAGGCACATACTACAACTTCACGATGCCCTGCTCAACCTTCTCCTTGATGAAATGATACTTGATCTCAATGTGCTTTGTCCTGGAATGATGGACATGATTTTTGCTAAGATTTATAACACTTGAGTTGTCACACTGGATTCCGATCGGAGACTTCACTTCAACTCTCATATATTCAAGCTGCTGCTTCATCCACAATAACTGTGTGCATGATTGAGTGGCTGCAATATACTCAGCTTCTGCGGTGCTTAATGAAATGTAATCCTGCTTCTTGCTCAACCAAGCAATACATAGTCCGCCAAGATAAAATGCACCTTCAGATATTGATTTCCTGTCATCTGCTGAACCGGCCCAGTCAGCATCAGTATATCCCAATAATTCTGTCTGAGACTTGTCGTTATCTGTCAGCCTGAAGTCCACTATGCCCTTGATAAACCGAAGTATTCTTTTCAATGCGAGCATGTGACTTTCCTTGGGATTACTTTGATATCTCACTTCTTGTCTTATGGCGAAAACAATATCAGGCCTTGTCGCGGTCAAGTACAACAGACTTCCGATAATTTGCCAATATTCTGTGATATTAACTACCTTTCCATCCTCATCTTTTGATAATCTCATCCAGGTAGCAACCTGAGTCTTCATTTCTTTGTATTTCTCCATTCCAAATCTTTCCAATCATAGACATTTGGAACTCATGTTTCATGGATTCATAAAAATGTTTTGAACTGTGCATCATCTGATCCGCCAAATATTATTTCTTCTTCATAGACCAGCCTCATCATCCTTTGATTACTATTGTGGTTGAGATAGATATTGTAAGAAGCTCCACCACGCTGGAAACCAACTTTCTTCAAATACTGATGTAGCCTTCAATTCTATACTCTTGGTTCTTGTTTCATCCCATATAATGCCTTCTTCAGCCAACAAACCTTATTCTCATCTTCATGAATCAGAAAACCATTTGGTTGCTTGATATGCATTCTTCCTCCAGAATCCCATTTAAGAATGCTGATTTGATTTCCATCTAGAATACTTTGAAGATCTGTTGCACTGCAATGGCTAGGAAAAATCTGATTGTCTCCATCCTTGCAACCGGTGCAAATGACTTATCACCATTCTCTTTGTCTGATCTAGAGATGACTAATCACCAATGATATTCTGCATGTCAATCTCAGCTCGATTATTTGACTATTGTGTAGATGAGGATTCTTCTTTTCTAAATCAGCATTAGTTATTTATGCTCCCTCTTTGTTGCTTTCCTTATCAACACATTCATCAGGAAATTGTTCACTGACTCATTCTTCAGTGGCTTCATTTCTTTCCACTACTTCTCACAACTTCTTTGTATCCTGAAAAAAGTCAGCTGATACCACAATGTAAGATCAAAATAAATAATCATGAAATTCTTGATTGTTGCTGCTTCCCCTTCAACATATCTTCCCTCCATAGATGACACCTGGTTCAAGTCATTAAATCAATGCATTGATGGATCTTGCATCTGATTTTGTTATTGAATGCTCCTCAATGTTTTGAAACACTTCCTGGGGTTAGGCCCACTTTTTAGACCCATAACCATTCATCTTCTGCTGAATCATTTACTCTCATATAGCACTCGACATTGAGCTCTCAACAAAATCTCTAAGACTACTGAGTTAGAAACTCGGTGTAGGAAACAAGAGATAGAGTTAGTAACACAATTACTTTCTACTGCGCTCTGTTGCTCCCTTTATTATTCAACTTTGATACCTTATTTGAGTCAATCAAAACACTAAAGCATATTACATTTCCACTTTGCATCTTTAGATTCCACTTCCCCTTGGATCGTATCTCCCTAAAACCTGAAACACATAAATCATCAGTTAATAGCATTTATATACATAGGGAGAGGGGTTCTTCTTCTGGACTCCTGAAGTTGAGGATTGTGGTTGATCCTGATGGGTCAACCCTTTGATTCTTTCTTGGAGGGAATCACACTCTTTTCTTGCTTCCTCTAGCTGCCTTTCCAACTTCAACTGCTCTGGCCATATGACTAAGCATTCTTTACACATATTCGGAGCCTTTCTCTGATATGTAGATTCGACAGACTTACCCTTTTTCACCATTTGGGGTTTAAAACAACTATTAAACATTTCTATCTTTGATGTTCTTCTGAAATTCCATTTCCCTTGATTGTTTCTCGGTGCAGGAATCTCCTTTCCTGTCATCATCCCTGTATTCTTTGTCCATTGTAGGGATCTGCCTTTTTCTTCCACTTCTCGTTGCGGGGAGAATTTTTCAATGAATTCGTTGCTTATCTGCCTTTTATCAGATTTATGAGTTTCCACCCTATTTTTCATTGGTGGTGGGTCGTCCACTGAACATTCATTCTTCTTTATCACAACTGGAGTAGACCTCCCCTTAATCTTCCAAGTTTGTTCACATTCTCTCCTTGAGAGCTGTTGTGAGTACGATAGAGGAGGTGAATGATACACCTTTCATTCAGCTTCATGTGATTTCCCCGAGGCTCGAAGCCTATTATTCTCCTTACCAATTTGTCTCCCAGTACAGGCTTCTTTCTTGTACACTTCCTGTCGTGGAGATCTCTTTTCTTGTTCCTTTCCCTTTCCTTCTTTCTTCCTACTGCAATGTCTTGCGATGTGCCCATAGTGAGAACATATAAAAAATTTTCCCTCAAAGGCATACCTCATTTTATTATTTCTCTGCTGAGATGTTGATGTACCTTGAGTACTTCCTCTGATATTGTTCTCCTGAGCTTCCTGACACACACTCATGGTGTGTCCCATTCTTCCGCAGTAATAGCATCTAATATGTGCTTTCCTCTGAGAATCTATTCTTTCTAATTTTTCAGGACACTTCTTCCTGTTCTCAAGTTTATTAATGTTTCTCTTTTCACAGCCTGAAATGTACTCCAGAGCCTCTGTACAAGAGCTTGATGTGTGGCCATGAACTCCGCAGAAATAGCACATATCATCACTCCTTGAAACTACCCTCATAGGCCTATCTCCATCACATATAGGATTTTTCTTAAGTTTTGAATTTTTCACTGCATTTTTCTTATCATCCATAGGAGTGGGATTATCATATCCAATTCCAGATTTTCCCAAAAAGGTTGACCTTTGGGAAGATACAATCCTTTCATGCTTCTCCTCTGATGCAGCATATTTGAACTTAATTTTATCATCACCTGCCGAAGGATGATCAAATAATAAGTGCAGTGCATCCTTCAACTTGGGCATATCTTTAGATTTTGACTTCTCCATTTCCTTCTTGATTGATTGTAGCTCTTCTTCCAACATTTGAATCTTCAAATCTCTTGATACATGTTGTGCATCAAGTTCTTTTCTAAGAGTCTTTTCACAACTCATCTTATCTTCTAGTTCATGCTTCATCTTATTAACCACGTCATTTTGCTCTTTTACTTTCAACTTTTATTGAGCAAGAGAATCGGAGCAACATGCATTCTCTTGTTGTATTCTTTGATTCTTCTGAACTAACTCAGACAACTATGTAGCTAGATCATCATTCTTGGCTTTCAGATTCCGAACTTCATCGGACTCTTGATTCTCTTCACACTTACCAGCCTTTTGTTTCCCTTTTCCTTTAGCCAGCTTCTGTAGTTCCTCACCTTGAGAATCATTCTTCTCCTTTAGCTCAGTATCTATATCAATATGCCTTTGATTTAAGCCTCTTAGCTTGTTGACCTCAGTTTCCAGAACATGGATCTGTATGCCTTTAGATTTAATTTCCTCAGTGGATTTCTGATCCAATTCTATAGTCCCATGGACAACTTCCACCTTTTTGTTCAGGCCATCGATCTCTCTTTTCTGTTCTTCAACCATAAGCTTATACTTACTAACGGATTCTGAGTTCTCTGATGTTGATAAATTATGTTTCTCAATTTCTTCCATCATCTCAGATTTCTCTTCTTCCTGCTGCAGCATATAGATTTTGACATCGCAAACAATTTTGTTAGCTTTCTTGGTTTTGGCCCTCCAAACATCTATCTCTTCAAGAGCGGCCTCCAACTCATCTCGCATATCAATTCTTCCTTCAATTTCTTCTCCTTCATCGTCAGTGGTTCCAACGTCACTTGGAAAGTCAGGTTCTTCACTCATTCCATCAGTATCTTTGAATGAGTAAGTATTTTTGTTGTATGATTTATCCAAATCATTTTTCAGTTCACTGCATGATTCCTTCAGTAAGCTGTTTGATTCTTTTAGTTGAATCACACTTTTTCCAAAAACACTTCCACACTGAGGGATACCACCTGACTTCTGATTCTTCTTTGAAGATTTTCTTTTTCCCATGGTAGACCAAGATAAGAGAAAACAATATCTTCAACAACACAGAAAGACTACACCAAGTCGAAGCAAACAAATCTGATAAAAGCAACCTTCGCTCTGATACCAATTGTTAGGGACAATAGGGGCCTATATACCCTAAGAGGGGGGGTGAATCAGGGTATGGATATTCTTTTCCAATGTTCTTTCTACCCCACTGTATCTTGACCACTTTGTTACAAGGGTCACTTTGTTTTCACTTGTGTGGTTACTGTGATCACATGTCTCCTTTACCTGATGATGATGCTTTGAATGCAATGCAGGGAAGTAAGCAGGCAGACACAAGGATTTTTACTTGGTTCACCGCTAAGGGATACATCCAAGGAGCATACGACGACAAGTTGCTGGTTCGTACCAAATTCCACAAGACTTCACTAGCTGTGGATTACAATGTTCGGGCTAGATCACTTCTATGCCCAGGCTCAATGCCTTTACAATGTTTAGGGTCAGCTCACTGCTTCCAAAGGGTCACTCCCTGTTTCTCTCTCTCTGGCTCACTGCCGGTGAAGAGGATCACCTTCTTCCTCTTCTTAAGCTCACTGCTCTTGGACGGAATCCACTCACAGTTTATAGACCTGTAGGTCTCTTCATTTGCATGAACGAATTCATATTACTCTATGTGTAGATGCTCTGTTGAAGTACAACTTTCACTCGAAGATGAATATCTCTTTGCACCGAATGTATCGGGAAAACTTCCAGCTTCCACGCAGTCCGAAAAACACTACTGGAACAAACGTTACTTCGCATGCAAGTCTACCTCTACGCGCAATTATCGGCGCGCAAGTCACAATGGGCGCGCAAGTCCTCCTCAGACACTTGCGCGACTCAAGCTTCCTCAACTCCAAACTTGCGTGACTCTCATCCTTTTACGCCCAAACCAATATTGGCTCCCAACTGCCAACCGGCAGGCAACTTCTAACACCGGTGCACAACTTCAACCTCTGGCGCGCAAGTCCCACCTGCGCGACCACACACACCACTTGCGCGACCACCACACCTACGCGACGGGAGATCTGAGTTGAACTCCAAAAGAAAATGAAGAGGGGTGGTCCATTATTTATAGGAAAATTGACCACCCTGCACGACAGCATGCAAGTCATCTGTGCGACCCAGTCTTGGCGCGCAAGTCTTCTCTTCTTTTAGACACTTGCGCGACCAACTTCCAAACATGCGTGAACCTATTTACATAGCCATATTTTTATCTTCTGATCTTGAAAAACATATGGCGCGAAAGTTTCATGTACACCAAGTTCACGATGGGAAAGTCCCTTTGCCAAAAACACGTATCTTCATTTGCCGATTTTCAGGCCCAAAAATTTGGCAAACAATGGAAAACGGTTCCACCTTGTATCTTTTCTTTTGTACCGCCTCCAGATCATCCATTCCTTTTATCAACATTCTTGAATCAAACATGGATCGTTGACCTCAACTCTTGAACTCGGCATTCCACCATGAAATCCTCTTTGTCAACAAATTTGTATGTCATTGTTTTGATTTGTCAACAATCACTACTCAGATGTCCACTTTGTCAACAAACACAACCACCTCAAAAATGCTTCAATGATACCTTGAGGGATTTTTTCCCAACAATCTCCCCCTTTGGGTTTGTTGACAACTCTTCCAAAACAAAGATAGGTCATTGATTATTCAGCCTCCATTCACCTCATTGCGATTCTGATAGCGATCAAGGATTTACTCAACACATACTCTAAGCCCACATGAGCAATACTCGGCGTGAGAAACAAGAGTAAATGAAAAGTTCATCAATGAATCACTTAATCTCTAACATCCACTGTTGCACCAAACTGATACCAATTTGTACTAAATAGATACCAATTGTTGATGGATTTGTTGGAAGACCAATGTTTGGTTTGGAAATAGTCTTACCACTTTCCAACACCACTCTTCTGCTTTTATCACGATCCTCAGTTGTCATGATATCTATTCTTTGATCGATCACTTCTAGCATCGTCAGATTTAATACACTCCCCCTTTCTCATTGATCCCCCTTTCTGGCTGCTCCACCTGTCAGCTTCTCCCCATATCATTCATGATTTCTCAAATAGCCACACTGTCTCCCAATCACTATTTTCTCCTCCTGTAACAAACACTTTTCTCCCCCTTTGTCAACGAACCCAAAGGACACTCCTTTGTAGTATGTAACATAGTAGAGAACACATATCAGCATATTAGGAAAAAAAACATCATACCTCGGGGAGAGGGGGGGTCCCACATCCACACTATTTCATGTGCGGGGAATCGACTGAACTCCCAGAGCCAGTTGATGCCTGTCAAAAGCGTCCTTGGGTAAGGCCTTTGTCATAATGTATGCAACCTGTAGCTCTGTAGGCACATACTACAACTTCACGATGCCCTGCTCAACCTTCTCCTTGATGAAATGATACTTGATCTCAATGTGCTTTGTCCTGGAATAATGGACATGATTTTTGCTAAGATTTATAACACTTGAGTTGTCACACTGGATTCCGATCGGAGACTTCACTTCAACTCTCATATCTTCAAGCTGCTGCTTCATCCACAATAACTGTGTGCATGATTGAGTGGCTGCAATATACTCAGCTTCTGCGGTGCTTAATGAAATGTAATCCTGCTTCTTGCTCAACCAAGCAATACATAGTCCGCCAAGATAAAATGCACCTTCAGATATTGATTTCCTGTCATCTGCTGAACCGGCCCAGTCTGCATCAGTATATCCCAATAATTCTGTCTGAGACTTGTCGTTATATGTCAGCCTGAAGTCCACTGTGCCCTTGATAAACCGAAGTATTCTTTTCACTGTGAGCATGTGACTTTCCTTGGGATTACTTTGATATCTCACTTCTTGGCTTATGGTGAAAACAATATCAGGCCTTGTCGCGGTCAAGTACAACAGACTTCCGATAATTTGCCTATATTCTGTGATATTAACTGCCTTGTCATCCTCATCTTTTGATAATCTCATCCAGGTAGCAACCTGAGTCTTCATTTCTTTGTAATTCTCCATTCCAAATCTTTCCAATCATAGACATTTGGAACTCATGTTTCATGGATTCATAAAAATGTTTTTGCACTGTGCATCATCTGATCCACCAAATATTATGTCTTCTTCATAGACCATCCTCATCATCCTTTGATTAATATTGTGGTTGAGATAGATATTGTAAGAAGCTCCACCACGCTGGAAACCAAGTTTCATCAAATACTGATGTAGCCTTCAATTCTATACTCTTGGTGCTTGTTTCAGCCCATATAATGCCTTCTTCAGCCGACAAACCTTATTCTCATCTTCATGAATCAGAAAACCATTTGGTTGCTTGATATGCATTCTTCCTCCAGAATCCCATTTAAGAATGCTGATTTGATGTCCATCAGGAATAATTTGAACATTCGTTGCACTGTAATGGCTAGGAATAATCTGATTGTCTCCAGCCTTGCAACCGGTGCAAATGTCTTATCACCATTCTCTTTGTCTGATCTAGAGATGACTAATCACCAATGATATTCTCCATGTCAATCTCAGCTCTATTCTTTGACTATTGTGCAGATAAGGATTCTTCTTTTCTAAATCAGCATTAGTTATTTATCCTCCCCCTTTGTTGCCTTCCTTCTCAACACATTCGTCTGGAAATTGTTCACTGACTCATTCTTCAACGGCTTCATTTCTTTCCACTACTTCTCACAAATTCTTGGTATCCTGAAAATAGTCAGCTGATACCACAATGTTAGATCAAAATAAATAATCATGAAATGCTTGATTATTGCTGCTTCCCCTTCAACATATCTTCCCTCCATAGATGACACCTGGTTCGAGTCATTCAATCATTGCATTGATGGATCTTGCATCTGATTTTGTTATTGAATGCTCCTCAATGTTTTGAAACACTTCCTGGGGTTAGGCCCACTTTTTAGACCGATAACCATTCATCTTCTGCAGCATCATTTACTCTCATATAACACTCAACATTGAGCTTTCAACAAAACCTCTAAGCCTACTGAGTTAGAAACTCGGTGTAGGAAACAAGGGATAGAGTTAGTAACACAATTACTTTCTATTGCGCTCTGTTTCTCCATTTATTATTCAACTTTGATACATTATTTGAGTCAATCAAAACACTAAATCATATTACATTTCCACTTTGCATCTTTAGATGCCACTTCCCCTTGGATCGTATCTCCCTAAAACCTGAAACACATAAATCATCAGTTAATGGAATTTATATACATAGGTAGAGGGGTTCTTCTTCTGGACTCCTCAAGATGAGGATTGGGGTTGATCCTGATGGGTCAACCCATTGATTTTTTCTTGGAGGGCATCACACTCTTTTCTTGCTTCCTCCAGCTGCCTTTCCAACTTCAACTGCTCTGGCCATATGACTAAGCATTCTTTACCCATATTCGGAGCCTTTCTATGATATGTAGATTCGACAGACTTACCCTTTTTCACCATTTGGGGTTTAAAACCACTAGTACACATTTCTATCATTGATGTTCTACCGAAATTCCATTTCCCTTGATTGTTTCTCGGTGCAGGAATCGCCTTTCTTGTCATCATCCCTGTATTCTTTGTCCATTGTAGGGATCTGCCTTTTTCTTCCACTTCTCGTTGCGGGGAGAATTTTTCAATGCATTCTTTGATTATCTTCCTTTTATCATATTTATGAGTTTCCACCCTATTTTTCATTGGTGGTGGGTCCTCCACTGAGCGTTCATTCTTCTTCATCACAACTGGAGTAGATCTCCCCTTAATCTTCCAGGTTTGTTCACATTCTCTCCTTGAGAGCTGTTGTGAGTACGATAGAGGAGGTGACTGATACACCTTTCGTTCAGCTTCATGTGATTTCCCCGAGGATCGAAGCCTATTATTCTCCTTACCACTTTGTCTCCCAGTACAGGCTTCTTTCTTGTACACTTCCAATCATGGAGATCTCTTTTCTTGTTCCTTTCCCTTTCCTTCTTTCTTCTTACTGCAATGTCTCTCGATGTGCCCATAGTGAGAACATATAAAACATTTTCCCTCAAAGGCATACCTCATTTTATCATTTCTTTGCTGAGATGTTGATGCACCTTGAGTTCTTCCTCTGATATTGTTCTCCCGAGCTTCCTGACACATGCTCATGGTGTGTCCCATTCTTCCGCAGTAATAGCATCTAATATGTTCTTTCCTCTGAGAATCTCTTCTTTCTAAATTTTCATGATGCTTCTTCCTCTTCTCAGATTTATTAATGTTTCTCTTTTCACAGCCTGAAATGTACTCCAGAGCCTCTGTACAAGAGCTTGATGTGTGGCCATAAACTCCGCAGAAATAGCACATATCATCACTCCATGAAACTACCATCATAGGCCTATCTCCATCACCTATAGGATTTTTCTTAAGTTTGGAATTTTTCACTGCATTTTTCTTATCATCCATAGGAGTGGGATTATCATATCCAATTCCAAATTTTCCCAAAAAGGTTGACCTTTGGGAAGATACAATCCTTTCATGCTTCTCCTCTGATGCATCATATTTGAACTTAATTTTATCATCACCTGCCGAAAGATGATCAAATAATAAGTGCAGTGCATCCTCTAACTTGGGCTTATCTATAGATTTAGACTTCTCCATTTCCTTCTTGATTGATTGTAGATCTTCTTCCAACTTTTGAATCTTCAAATATCTTGATACAAGTTGAGCATCAAGTTCTTTTCTAAGACTCTTTTCACAACTCATCTTATCTTCCAGTTCATGCTTCATCTTATTAACCACGTCATTTTTCTCTTTTACTTTCAATTTTTCTTGAGCAAGAGAATCGGAGCAACATGCATTCTCTTGTTGTATTCTTTGATTCTTCTGAACTAACTCAGACAACTGTGTAACTAGATCATCATTCTTGGCTTTCAGATTCCGGACTTCATCGGACTCTTGATTCTCTTCACACTTACCAGCCTTTTGTTTCCCTTTTCCTTTAGCCATCTTCTGTAGTTCCTCACCTTGAGAATCATTCTTCTCCGTTAGGTTAGTAACTATTTCAATAAGCCTTTGATTTAAGCCTCTTAGCTTGTTGACCTCAGTTTCCAGAGCATGGATCTGTATGGCTTTAGATTTAATTTCCTCAGTGGATTTCTGATCCAATTCTTTAGTCCCATGGACAACTTCCACCTTTTTGTTCAGGCCATCGATCTCTCTTTTCTGTTCTTCAACCTTAAGCTTATACTTAATAAAAGATTCTGAGTTCTCTGATGTTGATAAATTAAGTTTCTCAATTTCTTCCATCAGCTCAGATTTCTCTTCTTCCTGCTGCAGCATATAGAGTTTGGCATTGCAAACAATTTTGTTAGATTTCTTGGTTTTGGCCCTCCAAACATCTATCTCTTCAAGAGCGGCCTCCAAATCAGCTCGCATATCAATTCTTCCTTCAATTTCTTCTTCTTCATTGTCAGTGGTTCCAACGTCACTTGGAAAGTCAGGTTCTTCACTCATTCCATCAGAATCTTTGAATGAGTAAGTATTTTTGTTGTATGATTTATCCAAATCATTTTTCTGTTCACTGCATGATTCCTTCAGTAAGCTGTTTGATTCTATTAGTTGAATCACACTTTTTCCAAAAACACTTCCACACTGAGGGATACCACCTGACTTCTGATTCTTCTTTGAAGATTTTCTTTTTCCCAGGGTAGACCGAGATAAGCGAAAACAATATCTTCAACTACAGAGAAAGACTACACCAAGTCGAAGCAAACAAATCTGATAAAAGAAACCTTCGCTCTGATACCAATTGTTAGGGCCAATAGGGGCCTATATACCCTGAGAGGGGGGGGGGGTGAATCAGGGTATGGATATTCTTTTCCAATGTTCTTTCTGCCCAACTGGATCTTGAACACATTTTTACAAGGGTCACTTTGTTTGCACTTGTGTGGTTACTGTGATCACTTGTCTCCTTTACCTGATGATGATTCTTTGAATGCAATGCAGGGAAGTAAGCAGGAAAACACAAGGATTTTTACTTGGTTCACCGCTAAGGGATACATCTAAGGAGCATACGCCGACAAGTTGTCGGTTCATACCAAATTCCACTAGACTTCACTAGCTGTGGATTACAATGTTCGGGCTAGATCACTTTTATGCCCAGGCTCAATGCCTTTACAATGTTTAGGGTCAGCTCACTGCTTTCCCAAGGGTCACTCCCTATTTCTCTCTCTCTGGCTCACTACCGGTTGAGAGGATCACCTTCTTCCTCTTCCTAAGCTCACTGCTCTTGGAAGGAATCCACTCACAGTTTATAGACCTGTAGGTCTCTTCATTTGCATGAATGAATGCATCTTCCTCTATGTGTAGATGCTCTGTTGAAGTACAACTTTCACCCGAAGATGAATATCTCTTTGCACTGAATGTATCGGGAAAACTTCCAGCTTCCAAGCAGTCCGAAAAACACTGCTGGAACAAACCTTACTTGGCGCGTAAGTCTACCTCTACGCGCAAGTATCGGCGCGCAAGTCACAACGGGTGCGCAAGTCCTCCTCAGAAACTTGCGCGACTCAAGCTTCCTCAACTCCAAACTTGCGCGACTCTCTTCCTTTTATGCCCAAACCAATACTGGCGCGCAACTTCCAACCGGTACGCAACTTCTAACACCGGCACACAACTTCAACCTCTCGCGCGCAAGTCCCACCTGCGCGACCACACACACAACTTGCGCGACCACCACACCTACGCGATGGGAGCTCTGAGTTGAACTCCAAAAGAAAATGAAGAGGGGTGGTCCAGTATTTATAAGCAAATTGACAACCCTGCACGACGGCACGCAAGTCACCTGCGCGACCCAGTCTTGGCGCGCACGTCTTCTCTCCTTTTAGACACTTGCGTGACCAACTACCAAACTTGCGAAAACCTATTTACATAGCCATATTTTGATCTTCTGATCTTGAATAACATATGGTGCGCAAGTTTCCTGTACACCAAGTTCACGACGCGCAAGTCCCTTTGTCAAAAACACTTTTCTTCATTTGCCGATTTTCAGGCCCAAAAATTTGGCAAACACTGGAAAACGGCGCCACCTTGTATCTGGTCTTTTGTACCGCCTCCAGATCATCCATTCCTTTTATCAACATTCTTGAATCAAACATGGATCGTTGACCTCAGCTCTTGAACTCGACATTCCACCATGAAATCCTCTTTGTCAACAAATTTGTATGTCATTGTTTTGCTTTGTCAACAATCACTACTCAGATGTCCACTTTTTCAACAAACACAATCACCTCAAAAATGATTCAATGAAACCTTGTGGGATTTTTTCCCAACAATTAAGATGATATATTACGGTTCATTAATTCATATCAGTGCTAAATAATTTTATTTTCTATTTCATTTTCCATTAATTAGATTACTTGATTTGTTTTTTATTTCATCTATCATTTCAAATTTCTTTGATTTTTTGATATAAACATTTTATTTATAAACCTTGTTACACTAAAATTATTCTGGTAAATAAGGTCCTTCTATTAAGATTAAATGTCTAAATGTCATTTAACATGATAACATAAATCTCCAAAAAACACCAATTTTTTATGGTGCTGACAATGAGTACTAGAGATATAGGATAGAGAAAAACTTTTTATTTACCCTGGGGTTGATTACATTTTATTGCATACCAGTGAATATAAAATTCTTGATAAGGATGTTACATCCTTTACTCGTCAAGAAAAATCAAAATATGAGTTAAACTACAGAGTCCAAAATATTTTGTTTTTTTTCAATGATAAGAAGCATATGTAGTCAAATATCATCTTGTGAAGCTACTAAAAGTATCTACAAAAATCGTGATACCATTCAAATTGGAACATCAAAATTGGTCGAGAATTAAAGATCAATGTTAAGTGTAGACTATCAATCATCTTATATTCTTCCTTGGGAATCAATTACTAAGATACACAAGATATTTCTGTATATTATTTATAGATTATAGGATATTGTAGAAAAAGTTGTTTATGATGTAATTATTGTGGAAAAGATAATATATTTCTTAAAAAATGAATGGGAATCAGATAGGACACTTTTTTATGAGATTAGAAATGGAAATAACCTTACTTTTGAGGATTTAATTAAAACTCTTATGTGGAATTACCGAAGAATATATAGATATTCTGAGAAAATAAAAAATAAAAATGGAGGAGATTATTTTTCCACAACTACCTAACCTCTTAAAGGTCTACCAACTAAAAAACGTTTTTAAATTTTTATGAATGAATAATTTTTATAATCAATTAAACTCAAGATCTTCTGATCATTTTAAAATTGAATTATAAAATCTCACCATAAAGAGGAATAATATTATTGGAAAGAATAATTTCAAATATAACTACAATAAATTACATAAGGAATGAAATGAATAGAAATACTATGTTACATGCTATGAATGTAGGAATGATTTACATATAAGGAAATATTTTCCAAAGATTAAGGGGAAAGATATAAAAGATATAAATTCTGAAATTAATTCTTTGAGATATTAAAAATATAAGGGAATGAAATTTCAAAATGATATTGGATCATGGAGTGTTAGTAGAGGCGATTATAGTCAAAATTCAACTAATAATTATCATTCTGGACATTTGAACATATTCCATTTGGTTAAACTTCTACAAGTAAATCCAAGTTTTAGGTAAATGTTATGAACAACTCATAATCTTACTCATATGTATCTTAGTGAAAACTATAATAATGAGATGGATTTAAAATATTTGGATAAATAAAATTTCTTACCCAGTGATGAAAATTCATTACCCTCTTGTAATGATGATTCATGGTTTTTTATAGTTATTGAAAATGAAAATTCTATTTTTTAATTGTGATAATTCTAATGAAAAACTTTCTAAGGCTAAATCAAGAATAGATGTTTCCACAAAAAAATATCATATCTTTCAAAATATTATTAATTTTCATAAATATTTATGAAATATAATTTATGAAAAAAATGTTTTAGGAACTAAACATAATTATAAAACTGTTACTTATGAGGATAAAGATTTATTTATAAAACTAAAATTAAAAATATCATATTTGAGATAAAATTTTTCAATCAATATCATTGGAGAATAATGTTTTGAAAAAATGTATATAAAAATCCATCCCCATGGTAATGGTTATATAATGGGTTAAACCTATAAAAATCTAGTTTTTAGTAACAATTTCTATGTTCACAAAAGTTACCCTTTTTACACCAAGTTTCAAAGTGGTGGCCATCAGAAAATGAATTGTTTATTAGGTAAATTTCAATTTCTTGGTTTCTATAAAGCCTATTTTGTAAACAAATATTGATTCCTAATTTTTTTTATCTCTAAAATTACAAGACCCAAGATGGTTTGTTTGTCGAAAGACTAATGTTTTTTAATTAAAATAAACATAGTTCCAGCGACAAGAAAACATGACACATGGACTGAGGATTTTCCACAAAGGTGGCTGGTAATTTTTTTTAAAAAAATATTATCATGTTGAAAGGTATAAATGTCATATTCAATGATAATTCTAATTTATATATTATTAGTATGGGAAATATTTCTATTCATGAAAAATAATTTTATTTTAAATAATTTTTTTAATATAGGATTTAATAAAAACAGTAAAATTATATGATAATTATGTGATTAAGGATACCTTGTGAAATATAGAAATAATAAATATTTACTGAATAGTTATAGGAATGAATTTATTCTATGTTTCAATAGTCATATGAATTTTTACACTTTTACCATAGAAGATATTTGCAGTAAGGTCTTACCTTACATTAGTGTAATGGAAAATAAAGAATTGAATTAGAATAGAAGGATTGGACACTATAACCCAATAAAATTCTCTATTTTGTCTAAGAAAATACATGTTAGTGATCTACTAGAACTTAGGTAAGATTCTTTAAAATAATATAACTCTTATTAAAAATGTAAGCAACATAATTCACATTTTAAATCTTTTTGTGATGTCTCAACTTTTTATAATTAATAATTAGTTCAAAAGTACTTATTTCAACCTATATAAACTAGAATTGTTAGTGGAAAATATTATTTGTAATTCAGTGTTGATGACTACACTAGGTATACATGGGTATATTTTCTCATGAATAAATCAATGTTTTTTAATTATTTTTTTTTTATAGAAATTTGTAAATGAGAAAAACATTTCCATGATAAATATTTGTAGTAATAATGGTGGAGAATTTGTAAATTATTATTTTGAAATGTTTTATAGCATGAAACCTATATAAAATATCTTTTCATATCCTATAACCATTTATAAAAATGGTGTATTTGAATGATGAAATAGAATTCTTCAAGAAATAAATAAAAACAAGTTGGGTGAATATTCAATTAAATTTTTTTGGGGTGAAGTGGTTAGTACTTAATTGAAAACTATAAATTGGGCTTTAATTTGAAAATTTCTTAATAATACTCTTTTTAAGTTAAAGAAATATAGAAAACCAAAATTTTCCTACTTTAATGTTTTTGGTTGAGAAGTATTCATCATGAACACTAATGATAAACTACATAAATTTTCACCCAAATATTATGAATGAATATGTTTTAGTTTTTCCAATACTTCTAAAGATTATAAATATTTTAATAAAAATTCTCATAACTTTGAGGAAATAGTAAATGCTCAGTTTGATGAAACTCAACATTGTTTTTAAAAAACCCCATCTAATATTATCATGTGCGATTTCACAAATATATTTCCATCCTTTTTTATTAACAAATTCTCATACATTTGTAACTCAATAAATTTTTTCTGATGTTTTTACTGGGAATAAAATATACCTTATTTTGAATTTTTTTCAAATTCCAAGAAATCAGTTGTTTCTGATAAATCAAACTAGTGATTGTATCATTGGAGACATAGATCAACTAGTTTATAATAAAATTACTTAATGTATGAAATTGCACAACATGATTTACTATTAGACATTGTACCTAAGAATCTGGTTGAGGTGTTAGGTGAAAAGTGTTAGGATAGTCAATACATGTTTACCTTAATGAATTTTAAAGGAAAAATGTATAGAATTAAGTTGAATGACCTTTGGAAATATTTATAATTTTATAAAAATGGTTTTTAGAAAACCAATGTAATGAAAATAGAATAATTTTTAGAAATATATATAAACATGTTGTAATAGGTTATAATCAAAATAAGGTGTAGATTATGAATAAATCTATGCCCCATTAGATAGTCTTGAAGATACTCATCTTCTAATAGACTTTAATGTAATATTTTTTAAAGCGCTTTAAAATGGATAGTATTTGTGGAATTCAAAATGGATATGTTCAGGAAGAAGTTAATGTTGAACGACCTCTATGTTTTAAAAAAAATGTTTATAAACACACCTAATGACTATAAAGACTTAAACAAGACCCTAGATCCAGTTATGATAGATTCATACATTTTTTTTACAATTCTTTTAGGGGGATTTAGATATAAAAATTTATATAAATGAAGATATATAGAATATTATTATTGTACAAATCTATATTGATGAAATTATTTTTGGTTCAACCCATCAATATTAAATAGAATAGTTTGTAGATCTTATAAAATATGATATAGAAACAAGTATGATGGGTGAGTGATCATATTTGATTTGATTAAAAATTTCATAAAAACAAGGAGGAACTTTTAAATAACCACATATGTATATATAATATCTTCTTAATCACTTTGACTACAAAAATACTAAATTTATTAGTACCCCCATTAGTACCTCTACTATATTAGATCTTTATGATAGTTGGAAACCAATTGATTAAATTTATTTTCGAATTATGATTGGAAGATTACCTTAATTATCCTAACTTACTGTTTTCTATATTCTTATGCACTAGATATTCTGAAAATAAAAAAGAATCCCAATTAAATGAAATTTTCCAATTTTTTCATTATCTCTAGGGAACTATGGATTTAAGGCATTCATATTATTATAGAAATGTTTTTAATTAATTTTTTTTGGAAACAATGTTTTGTGGTTACATAATGAATAGAAAATTAAATAAATAACATGTCAATACTTATAAGGGAACTTAGTTTCTTGGCCTTGTAGGAGAAAAAATTAGTAGCACTTTCCACTACTGAAGATGGATATGTGTCAGCTGGAAGATGTTGTGCTCATGTGTTTTTAATACAACACACACACAAAAAATATGGTATGAGTTAAACAAAATATTACTTTGAGATAAAAAAATATAAATTTCCTAAGAAAAAACAAAAAAAGACTCTTGTGCTAGGAACACAGATATAAGAAAGCATTTCCTTCAGGATCACACAATAAAAGGACTTATGATTTTATAATTCATCAGAATGTAGGGAAAAATTGTAAATATTTTTAAAAAACCTTTAGCTTTTGATATATTTGAATAAATTAAACATGATTTAGTAATGAATGATATAATTTAATAATTCACATCTCTTCCTTTTTACCCATATTCTTACATTAAATTATTTATCCTCATAGAGGGAAAACATATGTTTTAAAAAATAAACATATATAATGTTCTTGTTTTCATAAAAGATTATTCATAATGAGTTTCAAGAGGCATATCTCATTATAAATATTTTAGTATTAAAAATAATCAAAAATATTTCCGAACATTGAATACTATATAAAACATTCTAAACACAGATTTCGTTAAAATGTTTTCTGTTTTGGAAAAAAATCATAATCATTTTTTCTAACATATCTTTTACAGTTTGTTTTATTAGTGAAAACATCACAATTATAATTTTTTTAGAAAAATTATTGTGTTATCCATTTGAAACTATTGATTTCATTATTCTGTAATCAAAACAATCTTTATCCTATTAATTTTCATAAAAAAGAGGAATATATTATTCATATTTATTAACTTCTACACCCCGAAAGGTACTTTTTTTCACTGTTTCATTATGATTATTTTATATTTTTTATTATTTTATTATTTTTTTATAGTTTTTATGTATTTTATTTTTTTATAAAATGTACATTAACTATAAATACAATTTTTTTTGAAAACCTTTAGAGTTATAATTTCTAAAAACATTTTTTGGATGATTACCAACCACTAGATCCTAAATTTTTTTCACATCAACCCTTGATGATATCATGGAATCAGAATGGTCACCCTAACACCTATATAATTATGGGACCTATCATGCACCATATCGTTTATCTTAGACTTCCCCCTTGACTTGTTTTACCTTTAGAAGGCTCTGATCTGAAAATTTTACATTACAAACAATACATCAATTTCTATTCCAAATCCAACAGATTTTGAAAAAATTAGATGAATTTTTTTTATTTAAGGAATTCTTAGTTGAAGGATATTTTTAGGAAAAATACGACTCTAATTTGAATAATAATGTTTGATTTATATGGTGGGAATTGATTTGTGTAGAAACACCAAAAAAGGATTTTGATTTGTTTTATCAAAATCTTGTTTGGGATTTTTATTCTTCACTAAGAAAAGGAGACTCGAACATTCTCAATGTTTAGGACATTTTCATTTGGGATTTAGTAAGCATCATGAGGAATATATATGTTGTCCAATTCATATTTCATACAATTGAAAGTGTTAAGGATATGTAATGGTCCGGACCACCCCGACCCATTACTTTGTCAATAAGAAGTTCACGAAGAGTTCTGGAGGGTAAAATGGACTTTTTACACACTTTCCAGAATTTTGAAACTACACACCATGTAGTGTGAGTGCACACAATGTACCCCCTCGTTAGGTATACCCCGTGTTGAAGGCCATGTCCTTGCCGTGTGAAATAAATGAGTACATGCCGTGTGTCCAAACTACATGTCGTGTAGTGCTTCCCCACATATGCATTACCATTCAACAACTATGTGCGATGTTGGATTCGTGTCCTTGCGGTGCGAAATAAATGAGTACATGCCGTGTGTCCAAACTACATTCCTTGTATTCCTTCACCGCATATGCATTTCCCTCAAACTATGTGTTGCCCTGTCAACAGCCGCGAAGCCGTGTTGGAAGCCGCATGGAGATCGTGTGAAATACCGAGTACACGCCGTGTAACATAAATTACACGCGATGTAATTTTTATTTTCATGCCTATAAAAGGAGGGGTCCCCTCCTCCTTTTCAACACACCCATATCCTCCCCTCTCCACTGAGCATAGTTCTCCCAAGAGACTCGAAGGCTCTTTCTTCCATAACATCTTCATCCGAGCTCCGATTTACGATCCGTCAGCAGCCACAGGATCGTAACGGAGAGGCGGAACTTCTATGCTCGGATCTGTTATCTTTCCTTCAGTATTTCCTTTCCAAATTCCACCCGAGGAGGTTTTTCTGGGACTCGAAGGAAGTGACGGATGCCGACAGACGCCTTCTAAAGTTGATCGTGGGGAGTTTTGTGATCAGAACCAGTTGAGGTAGGTATTTTACCTTTGTCTCACCAAATTGTTCATCATGCGGGGTGGGTATATTCTTTTTTAATGAGAAACAGTTGAACCATTAAATAAAGATAATATCTGGTTAAAAAATGGGGATGGGGAAGTTTTTATGTTTATCTTTGTTTATCCTATTGATATGTTGTGAATTGAATAAGATTATACCAACTTAAAATCATAGTAGTTTGGGGCCTTTTCATGCGCAATAAAATGTTACCCTATCTTCTAGACCATTTTTTTGAATGGAACCTTGTGGAATGTGGAATTTGGTTAATCACATAAAGTTGGCCATTTTAAAATTTGGAACACTAGGGTGATCACCTCAGTTGAACAAAATGGCATAATAAACATGTGGGTGTTGTCTTGGTTACGTGGCATGTGATGGGGGTGTTTTGTGGGATGTTGTGGATCGTGTGAGCAGTTGGGTTGTGGTTGACTTGGTTGTGGGTTGGTGTGAATGCTATGATGCAGATGGGAAGCGGGGCTACGATAAATGATATTAAAGGGGGAATGATGTATGGGTTTCGTTGTGGTTGTGGTTATGGTGGTTAGTAGTGGGGCTGTAGGGGTGGGTTTGAATGAGAACAGACTATGGGTTGGGAATAATAAATAAAAGTGGGAGAGTTAATGAATGGTGGGTCTTGGTAGTGGAACAGGATAAATAATCAATGAGTTGATTGGTTAATAAGATGGGTTTTTTGTGCTTGTGTTTTCCTAACTTGATTTGTGGATGGCATGGATATTCTTTAGGAATGATCGATGTGGTTTATTGTGGATAATTTTTCAGTAGTTAAGGAACTAATAAACTATTTCTGCTGAAACGTGAAAACCTAAATGGGGTTGGGGTTGGTTGTTGTATGCATGCTTCGTGGTAGTAGTGCCGAGGCACGTGCTCAGTTTCTATGTTTAAAAGCCATAGGTTGGGCTGAGTGGTTGCTAAATATATATATATCTGTATCTTTTTTGTTTTATCACACCCCACCCATGTTGAGCACATAGTGCCGAACACTCCCATTTTATGGGAGAGGGTGTTTTCACCTTAGTTACTAGCTCATTCCTGGTCCTTCTTCCCTAGGCTATGATGGCTTGAGACGACCATACACCTAAGACTCTTCAGGTAGGTTTCGATTAGGGTGGATTGGCCAAGACTCTTCAGGCAGGTTTACATTTTTCAAAAGAACATTCAGGATGAGGCCTAGGTGTGTGCGGGCGGGATACGTAGTTGTGAGGCCCAGGTGTGTGTGGGTGGTAGACTTGGTTGTGAGGCCCAGGTGTCTGTGGGTAGGATATGAGGTTGTGAGGCCCAGGTGTGTGCGTGCGGGAGGCCTGGTTGCGAGGCCCAGGTGTGTGTGGGCGGGGAGAGTGTGGCAACGTCAGGACGTTCGCCGTTAGGAAGAGCAGCTAACTAATGGGGAATAGTGTGGGGTACCCAATTCTTTTGTTCTTATATACTAATACCTATTGTGATTTTGTTTTGGTGAGTGTGGCTGGTGTGGTTGGGTGGATATAATTCCTTGCTAGGTTTCTTCTATTGTTCTCACGGGACATTAGGATGTCTCCCCACTTGTGCACAAGAGCATTAGGTTTCCCTACTAAGTATACTTGTATGCTCACCCTATGTTTACTTTCATGTTTCCAGGAGGACTACTAGGGCTGTGCGAGACCCTACTAGTCAGATAGTTGGATTTGTTGCAGATTGTGTACTCATGTTTTCTTTTGGTATTGTACTTTTGAGATTTCTTGTACTTGTAACGTGTTATAAAATGGTTTAAACATGCATGTGGGCTTGGTTTGGGTTTATTTATATACACTAGTTCTTTACCCTTTTTCGGTGGTTGAATCATCCTATTTCCCGATCTTAAAAAAATGAAAGGGTAATGACTCCCATATTGTGAAAACTCATACACTTGGTGCTAGTCTCCAACCCGGGGCCTACTAGAGGGGGGATGCAGGGGTCATTATCTCCCTTTCACCAATGCCAACTCAGGAGGGGCTCTTTGGTGGGAGGGGGTCATCAAATAATGGTATCATAGTTGATGGTTGAGAGATGGGATGGAGTTTGGTGTTAGGCACAGTGAGGATTGCATGGTATGATAGGGAAATACTGTTAGTTAATCTTGGTGCATGACATAGGCCAGGGAAGACCAGCTAGGACACGAGATTTTAGGGCCCCCCCGTGATCCGTTGCATGAACTATGAGCCTACCGAACGACCAAGTGAGGCTACATTGATTGCATGGTAGAGACCCTAGGGAAGGTACATGCCTCATCATGATTGTGTATGACTTGATCTCGGTGTTCAGGGAAAGAAATTTAATAAAATGATAAAATGAAACCCTGTAAAATTTCCTTAATACTTGGGCTTAGGCTATCCTTGTTTACCATACTACTATGGAACCTAGAAGACATCAAAGAGGCAGAGGAGCTGGGCATGGACAGTTTCACGCAGCAGAGTTGGCAGCTCCAGCGGGACCAAAGGTTGTACGAGGTATGATTTGTTTGATCAACACTCTCGCTTATGCTTTGTTCGATTCAGGAGCCTCAAACTCCTTTTTTTCACCTAGTCTAGCCCATGCTTTGGGATTATATGTAGAGAGACTTCTCGTACCCTTGGTGCTAAGTACACTAGTTGGAGGCCAGACCAGCTTATCTGGTGTTTGCCGGGGATGTGGGCTGACGTTGGGACACCATCGGTCTAGTGGGGACATTCTTCTGTTACAGATGCTGCGATACAATGTCATCCTAGGCATCGACTGGATGTTTTCTGTTATTGCCTTTATCAACTGCTTCCAGTGAAGAGTCGTGTTCTCCAATGTGGGCGGGCATCGTGTAACTTTTATTAGTGAGAGGAGCTATTAGGAGGGAAGGTGGCATGTGGAGCCTCTCCTTTCTTTGTTAGGTGGGTTATCAGTGGTTCCAACTGATACAGAGATGATGGATGTCCAATATGCTATAGGGTAGTTCCTCAATGATTTTCCCTAGGAGGTTGTGACTCTACCCCCGCGACGTGATGTTGAGTTCGGGATAGACTTAAAGCCTGGTGCTCGTCCGATTTCGATGGCCACTCACCGGATGGCACCGTCGGAGTTGTTGGAGTTGCAGATTCAGATTGACGATCTAATGGAGAAGAGTTTTGTTCGACCCAGCGTGTCTCCATGGGGTGCTCCAGTTTTGTTCTTGAATAAAGTAGATGGTGGTCTCAAGCTATGTATAGACTACGAAAGGTTTAACCATGTAATGGTCAAGAACCGTTACCCCCTCCCAAGGATATATGATCTTTTTGACTAGCTGAGGAGAGAAGGTTGGTTTTCTAAGATTGATCTACGATCAAGATATCATCAGCTAAGGGTAAAGGACAATGACATCTCAAAGACGGTTTTCAAGTGAAGGTATGTGATCTTTGAGTTTGTAGTGATGCTGTTTGTAGTTACGAATGCACTATATGTGTTCATGGGACTTATGAAATTTGTCATCCGAGAGTTTCGAGAATGGTCTGTCGTTGTGTTTATCGATGACATTCTGATCTATTCAAGATCAGAGGAGGATCACGTTGAGCATCTCAGGGCAGTCTTGGAAGTCCTTCGACACCACCATATTTACTGGAAATTGTCGATGTGTATGTTCTTGGCACAAGAACTACACTTCCTTGGGCATGTGGTATCTCAGCATGGAGTGTCAGTGGACCCGTCGAAGGTGGAGGCAGTTGTTTCTTGGTCAGCACCCAAGATCATGGAAGAAGTTCGTAGTTTCTTGGGGTTATCAGGTTACTATTGGAGGTTCATTTCGGACTTCTCTAGAGTTGCTGCTACATTGACAGCTTTGTCTAGGAAGAACCAGGTGTTCCTATGTAGAAAGAAATGCCAGAAGGATTTTGACTACTTGAAGGAGAAGTTGGTCAGTGCCCCCATACTCTGGTTTCAGATGAAGGGTTGTTGTATGAGGTGTTTTGTGATGCTTATGGCCTTGGTCTGGGGTGCGTTTTGAGTAGAAGAAGGGAGTGATCTGTTATGGGTCTAGGCAGTTACACCCTCACGAGCGTAACTATGCCACCCATGACCTTGAGCTTGTAGCAGTAGTGTTCGCATTAAAGTTGTGGTGACATTACCTCTTTGGGGAGTGCTTTGTGGTCTTCTCAGATCACAAGAGCCTGCATTATATCTTCTCCCAGCGTGACCTGAACATACTGAAGCAGAGATGGGTCGAGTTTCTCCAAGACTATGACTTTGAGATCTCTTACACTAAAGGTAAGGGCAACGTGGTGGCTGATGCCCTGAGCAGGATGTCTCATAAGGAAGTGGTTCGAAAGTCCACTGATTCTTCGAAGGTGTTGGGAGAGTTAGCTGCCATGAACTTGGATGCCAGGGTAGAAGGTGTTAGAGTCTATTTGTTTCAGATGAAGGTGCAGTCCTCCTTGTTGTAGCAGGCGGAAGAGTCTCAGTGGGGGGACTCCGAGGCGGAAGTGATGCGGGATCATGTCGATCAGGTGAATGCTCCAGAATGATGGTCAAAGGATAGCCGACATCAGATGCTTTTCCATGGAAGGTAGTTTGTTCCAGAGGCGATGTGTGAGGGAGTTCTCCATGAGTTCCATAGCTCAGCCTTGGCAGTACATCCAGGGGTTTCAAAAATGTACCATGGCCTGAGAGAACAGTTTTGGTGGCCCGGGGTGAAATGGGAAGTGGAAGAGTTTATGGCTAAATTCCTAGTTTGTCAGCAAGTGAAGGCTGAACACCATGTTCCATGTGGTTTGTTGCATCCTTTAGATTTCCCTAAGTGGAAGTGGGATGAAATCTCAATGGACTTCATCACAAGACTACCAAGAGATCAGGGTGGTTATGACGCTATCTGGGTAGTGGTGGATCGACTGACGAAATCAGCTCACTTCTTAGCACTTAAGGAGTCGGGTCCGGTAAGTACCTTAGCATAGAGGTATGTAGATGAGGTGGTGTGTTTGCATGGGGTTCTGAAGACCATCATCTCAGATCGGGATACTCGGTTTACGTCATGAGTCTGGAGGTGGTTACAGCATGCTTTTGGCACCCAGCTATGCCTTAGCACTTCTTTCCACCCCCAAACCGACGGGCAGACAGAGCGGACTATCCAGACATTGGAGGACTTGCTATGAGCATGCGTTCTGGATTTTGGAGGATCATGGGTACGAAACTTGCCTTTAGTAGAGTTCACCTACAACAAAAGATTCGACTCTACTATTGGAATGACACCATTTGAGGCTTTGTATGGAAGACCATGTCGTTCACCCATTTTCTTGGCAGAGGTTGGCGAGACAGGTGCTCTTGGGCCAGAGGTAGCGCAGAGCACCACAAAGAAAGTCAAGCTAGTACATGAGAGGATGAAAGCGGATCAGGACCAACAAAATTCTTATGCTGATCGTTGGAGGAGGCCCTTGGAGTTCAAGGTGGGAGATCATGTGTTCTTGAAGGTTTCCCCTCGACTGGGGCAGTGGAGGTTTGGGAAAGGGAGCAATCTCTCACCTAGGTTCATCAGACATTTTGAGGTGCTGAGGCGAGTCGACGAGGTGGCATATCAGCTGGCCCTGCCACCTCAGTTGGAGAAGGTTCATGATGTCTTCCATGTCTCCCAGCTTCGTTGGTACTTACACGATGACTATCACATTATTGACTGGGGAGAGTTAGATATGGGGGACGACGCGACCTTCAATGAACGACCAGTCAGAATAGAAGATTGTAAAGAGAAGGTGCTCCGTGTATGAACCATTCCCTTGGTTAGTGTGTTGTGGAGGCATGGTGGCCTTGACAAGAGCACTTGGGAGCGGGAGACCCAGATGCGTGCTCAGTACCCAGTGATGTTTTGACTTGTGTTTTTCCTTGTTCTTCTTAGCTTGTTTTTGTACTATGTATGTTTGATGTATGGAATGCTTGGCTTTTCGGTTATGAGACCTTTTGATTCCTTGTTCTCTGGGAGTGTGTAACATGTCCTGGTGTGAGGGGAAGGGAAAAACCTGATCCTTAATCAAGACACATTAATGCAGATGTGATTGAACCCGTACAGGTGAGTCAGTGTTGCCAGAAGCAGATAATATCTCGACATAGGAAAAGGAATTTTCCCCAAACCATGTGTTCAGGAAGTGTATAGGTTGTGCGGTGTTGGGGGTATTGTATGTTGAAAAATCCTAATGTATTGAAGTGGGAAGGCCCAATCCTTAATCAAGCATTAATGTGGATGTGATTAAACCCGTGTAGGCGAGTCATGTAACACCCCGAGATTTTATGAAAAATATTCTTTTTAATTTCATTAATGTCTTGTGTTGTATGCTACACCAAAAGGATCTTGCACAACACTCATCCTTGGATTGCCTTGTATTACACACACTCATGACCTTCCTCGATAGCGTGAGTAGTACGCAATACCGAGTTTCACTAAACAACGATATGCTATTAAAATATTCTTAAAACAAGCCGTTATGAATAGTAATAACCTCTTTTTGAAATTTTGTAAATTTTATTTCCAAAATGGAGTTCATTTTTGGATTCGGAATATCGAAATTAGCTTAGGGTGAAATTTTGGTACTTTTCAGACAACTTTCATTTTCCGATGAATAGTGAAAATTACAAAATTTTAATAAAAACAACCTTTTTAATTGAAATAATTAATAGTGATAAATTATTAATTTGAGTGGTTTTAAAATATATTTAGAATATATTTTTAAAATTTTATACAATGTTGGTCATTGGATGTAATTTCACATTTAAACCAGACATAAACAAGTGTCAATCTCTTGATAGTTATTATCTCTTAAGAACACGCTATATGTTTTGACGACGGGAATTATTTTTTAATTTAATTAATACAACTGATATGTTTTGAATTTGGTAAAATAGACATCATTTTTGAGTTCATAATATCAAATATATCTTAGGCTTAATTTTTGGTACTTTTCTGAAAACTTTCAATTTTTGATTAATTGTGAAACCACTAAGTGGTAGTTAAAAAAGGTGAATATTTCATAAAACTTAATTTTACCACTTCTGTGAGTGGAATCTCAAATATCCGAGAGACACGGTTATTGTCAGTAAGTAAAATGTGGTTCAATGAGATGAAAATATTTTTTGGAGAATAGTAACTTATTACTTTTATTTACCACGGTTAAAAGTAAATAAGGTAATTAAGGGTAAAAATGATATTATTATTACCCTAACACAAGTCCTAATTCTATTGTATAAGTGTAATTCGACCAAAAAAACCTTAGGAATAAAATATTACCATTTAGGCCCACTTGGATTAGATTAGTACATTTATTATTAATTTATTTAAAGAAGGGTTAAAATAGTCAAAATCAATTTTTAATAAGAAATTCATTTTTAATATAGGGTTATACATAATATAAATTCTACTATAAATATTCATTAGAAAGATAAAAATATTTATTACATAATTATATTTTATTTGTAATTTTTAGACTTTATATATGTTAATTTATTTATGACACAAAGATGATGCAGCAATTATCTTATTAATGAAATATTGACATAATTGATGTTATAAATACCCAAATAAATGTAATTTGAGACTTTTTATGAATTAAAATAATTTTCTAGGTTAATATGACATGTTATTATTTATTTAAGTAACTTTTTTCGAATTAATAATTCTGTTTTGAGTTCCACAATAATAAATTACTAAATAGTGTCAAAATTGACATAAAATTGTTTTTAAAAAAAATATTATATTATTAATTTTTATTTTATTCCTAAAAATATAAGGATCGGTAAAATGACTTAGATAATGCTATATATATTAATAATAAACAACTTTGGGTTCGTTTTTCTTGTTATAGTAAGTTTATTAACCTTATAGTGTAAGAACACAAAAAGACACGGTAAAAGTAAAATTATCTAACTTAAAGTTAAATATAAATTATAAGGATAAAATAGGAACCTAAACTTGTCTAAATTCTATTGGATGAGAGGGGTTTGACCAATCCCCACCTTAGATTCTAAATAAATCAATTTTGACCAATTTAAAACCGAATTTGTCTTTATAATAAAATAATATTTTTAGTTTTTCCAAAAGAGCCCCTCTCCTCCCTTATAAAAGGGCACCTCCTCCCTCTCTTCCTCACACCACATTGAGCCTCCATGCTCGGAAAAACCCAGCCAAATTATCTTCTCCACTTCCCTAGAAACACCCCAGAGGTCCTGGGCTTCTTCAAAGACCAATTTTATTTCCCTATGAGGAGAACTCAAAGAGGCGCTTCAAAGAAGAGGTAATGTATTTTACCGATTCATTCGAATTTATTTCTTCTTCCACTTATTCTTCTTAGGGTGTTTCATTATGAAGTAATAACATCATTATAACTCATATACTGATATGTTATTATAAGTATGAAACAACCCTATTTCACCATCTATCCATCCTACGGAAAACGAAATCACTGCGCGTGCGTACGTACGGAATACCGTCTCCACACCGTGGTGTATACTATTTTCCACCACCACCTTACTTGGATGGGTATAATTGTGTAAATAATAACTATATATGATTATTGTAAATTGATATTGATTCTGAAATAGTATACGTACACTCCAATACAATTCCACGATCACGAGAATGATATCATCGCTCGTGCGTACGTACCGACTACCGTCTCCACGATGTGATGAGATTCATTCTCCATGTTAACCATTCATGAATGATTATAAAGTATATATAATAAGTAATCATGAAATATATGACATAATAATGATACTGTATTTATGTGTATATATATTTATGTCATCTACTTAATTCCATTCAACTCAATAAGGAAACGAAAACAGTGTTCATGCGTACGTACGACCTACCATCCCCATGAATGGTGTATTTATTTCCATTTATCAATCCATTATATATATGTATATTTGAATATTTTTTAAATATAAATCATGTTTTACATTCTAGATTTATGTTATCATGATCTAAGTAATCATCTGAATAATTACAAGTTAAAACACGAACGGCAAATGAGACAATTTAACCCAAAACGCTACATTAACATGAATTTACAAAAGAACGGGAAATATAAAGTCATAAGTGAACCATATATGATAAAATAACAATGAATATGATTCTATAATAAGTCAATGAAATTATTTAAATCATTATACATGAGGTTTGGACACTTACGAAGCAAATCGGACCTAAGGTAATGGATAATTTTACAAATCTCATTTTTAACCGAGATTACTTATTCATACGTATTTAATGGGTTATTTCTATCGTCCATGACCATGTTTTATAAAAGTGTTTTCATGTTTTTTTAAAGTCATTTTTACCCATTTTTTACTTTTACTACATGGTATGTAAGTAATAATTCTTTTAATTACGTTACGAGGTACTTTTGACTTTTCCGGCAAAAGTACGAGAATAATGTTTTTTAACTTATACGGCATGAACGATTTTTTACGGTTTCCTAACGCATAATTTTCAAGAAGATTCCAATACAAGATTTCATGATTATTTTCAACAAAACCCTTATATTTTAAAATTGCATGGAATTTTGTGAAAAGAAAATGATTTTAAAAAAAGAAAGTATATTTTCCTCAAGAATTCATTTCAAGTGTTTTGTCAAAACTATTTTCCTTCTAAGATGACATTATTTAATATGTGTATGTTTCAAGTAGAATGTATCTACGATTTAAATGGTTTCAATTTTCTTATGATGAAATGATATCAATTGTTTTATGGATTATGTTACGATGGAATGATGTTTAAGTATCCCATTTTATTACATGGGTTATGCTATGATGTATGATTTATGAATTTGTGGCACATGAAAGAATGACTTCATTATGAGATGGGTGGGACCTATATCTCCCTCCAATGCATTTGGTAATGATTTATATCTAATGAGATAGACATGGCTGGAACGTCAAGTTAAACTAGTTCAGTTATATAGGACTGGAACGAGGAATGGACTCGATTCAGAAAGGGACTTTGTCCACTAAGATGGTCATGCCAGCAATGCCTTGGATACTATGGAAATCATATCATCTACTTAATGGTTGCCACAATTACATGTTTTACATACAAACTATTTTATCATGATTAATGTTCTTTTATGATCTATGCTTTATGTACTTCCATGATTTATGTCTTTGCTAAAGATTTTGATCTTTAGGTTTTATATTCATGTTTTTTCATTCAAATGTTTATGGATTGTTTTATGTTATCTATGTTTACCCTTACTGGGCATTTGAGCTCACCCCTTTTATGTTTTATTTTCCCTAGGATATAAAGAAAGGTTTTAGGTAAGAAAAAAAGGGAAGATCTTTATTGGGAGATGTTGAAGATCTTTCACCACGATTAGAAGATATTATTCCGAGTTTCCAAAGACACAAAACTATTATGGTCCTTATGTGCCTGTTTTTCTTATGTATTAAGTATTCCGAAAAAGTAATGTAATGTCCATGTACGTCAAGCTTCGGGTCTCTACAGTTGGTATCAGAGGAAAGATTTAGTCAATCTTTGGAAACTAGGATGCGAAAATGTTAGTGAGATCCCTAGAGATATTTCTAAGGTATGTCTAGGGATGTCCCTAAGGATTAGTGTAAGTATATGATATAGTCCTAGAACTATGGTAAGGATAATAGAATTTAACCTAAGTTGTTAGATATTGAGGGTACTCCCCCTTTACTATGTTGTTTTCACTAGGATGATTTTTTCCACTCATACTATTCTTTTTGGGTTTTAGAAAATGGCTGGAAACAGGAAGATTCATGATAATAGAGGATATGACAGACAATGGAATGATATTCTTCATGAGAAACCAAATGAATCGGGATTTGTAAGTCCAAACATCGTTATTATGCCTAATCAGCAATCTCATAATATGATCAATAATCTCAACATTGGTAAGTTTCCTGACTCAAATAATAAGATAAAGTTGGTGTTTCATGATGATCATAGAGGAAAGAAAGTTCAATTTCTGTCATGTAAATCATGTGGGAAGAGGCATCAAGGAGATTATTTCAAAGGAAATGGAAGATGCTTCGGGTGTGGAAAAGAAGGACACAAAGCCAGTAATTGCAAAGGAAAAGGTTCAGTTAACACCAGGGATGAGGATAATGGTATTGCTACGACATCAACAATGGTTAAAAGTTTTAAATGTGGAATGTACGAGAATTATACAAACCATTGCCCTATGGGAAAGTCTCATTAAGAGAATCAGTATGGTCGTATGGGTAGTATTTATGTTGATGATGACGAAGAGTCTACAAATGATATGTGAGATGAATGAATTGTTGAAGCTTGGTCAATGGTTTAAGAAGGTAGTGGAATGATTACATGTTTATCAAGTGTAATGTTGTATATGTAATCTCATGGTACTATGGAATAAAGATACATCTAAGTATTGTTACACTGTTGTTTTTCCTATGTTCTGAAAGTGTATGATTAATGGTATTAGTAACCATGAAAGTTTATTCAGATATTTTTAGAAAATAGATGATATGCGCATAATAAAGGGATAAAGAGAAAATTAAATGTTTGATAGTATTCATGAGCTCATGACTGATATAAGGAGTAGGATATATCATGGTTTGAGTATATAGAATTTTGAGGATTTTTGTATGTGGAAAGGGTTAACATTTAAGAGCATTCATGTTTTCACTAAGGTTCAATGGGTATTCATTCTTCAAGAGAACACATGATCAAGATATTCACATGTTTGTAATTTGACCAACAAGATATCTCTTATGATATTTGGGGGATAAATGATGGAATTCACGTGGTTGTTATGTGTCATTTCAAGTAATCATTTTCTTTATACTATGAGATTGGACCGAAGTATTATAGATAAGCCTAAAGATTGGAATGGATTATGTTGGACATAAGTTATTATTGTTTAAGGATAGAATCTTTTTTGATATTATTGATGGGATGTTATAGTAATATATCTTTAGAAAAAGGAAAACATGTAGGATGGGCGACAACCCATTGCGTCGGACAAGGCTGTGGGAATCTAACCCACAAACGAACTGCGACTGGCCTTTTTCGCCTACCACTGGCCTACAACAAGTCCCTGTTTAGTAGAAACTAGTTTTATTATATTAATAAGTATGATATATGAAGTATAAGTCCATTTTACGAACCATATATGATTAATCTCATTATAGATGGACTTATGTATTTTTTGAAAACTTTTCTAACCTTTTGTTTGAGACAGATGGAATTACCCATCATTCAATCACATGATTTGCTAACACATCAGGAATGAAAAATTCAACTTCATTTCTTTAAGAGATAAAGTGGAAATTGTCTGAAGAACGACCAACGGTGAGACTATACCAAAATCACGAAGGTATTTCTTCTAATTCCAATTTCATCAACTTTAGGGAAATGATCTTGAAAACCAAAAATGTTGTCCTAGTGCTCTTATATCTGATGAATGAGATGGTACCCTAGATTGTCACAAACTTATGGCTTTGTGATTGTTGGATTTTCCATAGCCATGTTCTATACCACTCTATATCAGAACATGATGGTTAGATTTCTCTTCCCTATCCATATTTTCACCTATGTGGAAACCCAGTGATTAGGTAATTTGTGTAACTGTTACGTTTCAAAGTTTTGTTTTTTAAATATTGGTTTTGGTATTCCTTTTTATGATGTGGGTTTCTATTAAAGAAACTTTGGATTAGTAAACCATTTATAACCCCGACGAATTTCGGGGCTGAATGTAACGCCCCGACCCCAGCTACCCAGAGTCGGTGCATTACTTCGTAACATTGGCATGATCACAAAAGATCAAGTCTCGAAAGACCGATTAGTTTAGTAGCCTTGGAAACACTAGATACATTCGTAAACGTTACATTACATCATAAAGTGAAAAACTACAATAACATAGTCTCCATAGTCCACCCTTCTATCCTCTTCGGACAATCCCTGCAGGTCATTCATAAAATACTTCTTCAAATCCTGGAAAATATTAAAACATTGAAAGGGGTTAGCTCAGATGCTCAGTAAGGATAACAATAATGCGGAAGCTTTCATAAATAAACATAAACATTTAAGGCAATGTATGACTAAAAAAAAGCCTTTTAAACTTGAACATCAACATAATATGGAAAAAGTAAAATGAGATAATGCCATTTACATCGTCACATGGATATTCTACTAGTCGAATAATCACATGCAATATCAATAACCACTTTCATAATGATGGAATGCATAATTCCAGACTATCATAACCACGTAGTCAAGGCCTCGTGCCAAGACCACTAATAAGATTTTGTCAAGGCCTCGTGCCAAGACACTAGTTTGTCTCATGAGACCTGCCGATGCATCGAGGAGCTATAGCGGGCTCCACCCGTCACTTATTAAGTCCAATGCATTCCTCATATGAATAGGTTTAAACATATCATAAACCATAACATAATTGTATCACATAAAACATGCATAAAGGAAACATAACATTTCCACATTTCAATCACAAGATATAAATACAACACATTGATTTAATAAAAATGCTTTCAAAACCATTTTCAATACCAAAATAAAAGAAAGTTAAAACATTGTATTTATTTTTCATTAAAAAAAATGATGGCTTGTAGAGGAAGCCGAATCTCAAATAATGGTCACGGCGGCGGAGAAGTCGTTGTCGCCGCATAAGTACGGAAAGAAAAACATTCCCTTTTTGTCTTTTAGTAAAACGCTTCGTATAAAAAAGATTCCTTTTAGATAAACGTAAAAGTCAAAGGGGTTTATACACCGTATAAAAGAAAGTTGTGTATAAAACCAAATATGCCTCAATGAAAGGGGATTGAGACGATGTCCTTAAAAGATCATTTTTAAAATAAAAATAGATCTATTATGTGTATTCACTATAGGTACACATAAAGAATGTATAAATACAAAATAGGACATAATAATATCATGGCATAATTTGAAAGTAGGAGATTAACCCAAAGAATGGAAGTTGGGTTAAGAAATTCCCTTACCTCATGTCCGACTTGACTCAACCGTTCTTTAACCTCCTGAATAATAAACTAGAGTTAATATCTACCTTATTAAGAACCATTTTCAATTTCATTATCCTTTTTATATCACTTATTACAATGTTATGAACTTTATGTAATTATTTAAGTTAATAACGGTCGTTTTGTCGATCTTTGGTACTTGTGTCAACAATAACCTTCTTATAATTACAAGTTGTTCATGTGGTGAAATATACATTATATCCAGAATTATATTCCTGATTTAGATATCATATATATCATATATATCCAGTATATACATTCATTCATAATATTACGTAACATTTAGAGGTAAGAAATGAAATGCACCGTTCATGGAGACGGTAAGCCGTACGTACGCATGAACGCTACTTTCATTTCAATTTCATATTTAATGGAACAAAATCATAATGATATAAATTTATAATATAACTCCAGTATAATATATTGTATAATACCATTTACTCCATCCTTTATACATCCCACATATGGCATTAACGATTCAAATCACTTTGAGGGGGCGGTAGTCCGCACTTCCTAAAATGAAATTATCGCGTTTTACCCATAATGGAAATCATAAAGTATGTCATAAATGAGAAATACAGAAGCATAAGTAAAACATAAACATATTATATATCATATATAAAAATAGTGACATCTTAATGGC
This sequence comes from Viscum album, assembly GCA_963277665.1. Lineage (NCBI taxonomy): Eukaryota > Viridiplantae > Streptophyta > Magnoliopsida > Santalales > Viscaceae > Viscum > Viscum album. The sequence goes on from OY728152.1 coordinate 1,401,423,130, forward strand.
CACCTATGAAGGTGTTATATGAGTGTTGAACAATCATCATTTCGTGAGGCAGAAATTCGCCATCCACAGAAACCGTATGTTCTTTAACCATTAGATGTAGGTGTGTGTAAGTGTAGCTCGAATACTTCTTATAAAAACATCCTAGTATATTGAGGATACTGGTTTTGTTACAAAAGAAATGAATAAAAAGAGTTTAGGGGGTTGGAGAAGAAAAATAATACAAAACAACATTAGAGAAGACATTACCTCAAAATCGGGTAACTCTTTTTGATTTGAGCCAAAGGATTCCTTGAGAAGATTTCTGCCCAAAGTGAGGCTTCTAGGAGTAATAGAGAGATGTTGGGAGAGTATTTGGGCAGAGGTTGGCCGAGCCAAATGGCTTGAAGGTGTGAATAAGGTGGGAGAGGTGGGGGCCTTTTATAAGTGGAGAGGAGGGGCTCTTTTGGAAATATTGAAATGTTACATTATTACACAATGCTTTTCGGATTATAAAGGTCCCACACTTATATAATTCGAGGCTAAGGTGATAACGGTTTGAAATCTCCTCATCCAATTGGATTTGGACAAGTTTAAGCCTTGGAATTTGCATTATCTTCCCATTTTATTTAACTCGTTAAATAATGAGGTCATCACTGCATCATCATGATGTCATAATTAATTTAATTTATTTAATGTCTAAAAATTATAAAAAAAATACTATGATGTAGAAAATCTTTTTATCTTTCTAATGAAAATTTATAATCAAAATTTGGACTTGTCTAACCCCACTTAAAAACTGTTTTAGTAAAACAACTCATATTTGTGTCAATTTAATTTTAACATTAAATATATATATATATATTAATGTCATTTTCCAACCAAAGTGGCTCCATGGGGTCCCCAAGTTTACCCATGGGTTGTATTGGTCGGCCATGACTCATCCAATAGGAGTAGAACAAGTGTCAAGCTCATATCATATTATTAAAACATTGTTTTTACCTTAAACTACACTAATTACCTCTAATCGCGATTAAGAACTTAAAAGTTACTATTCACCAAAAAATTATTTTAATCTCATTGAACCACATTTTACTTCATAATGACAACCATGTATGTCGGATTTTTGAAAATCAAATCACAGAAGTGGTAATATTTCATTTAAACAAAAAATCAGTTATTTAACTACCACTTAGTGGTTTCACTATTCATCAAAAATTGAAGTTTTTCAGAACAATGCCAAAATTTCACCCTAAGCTATAATTGATATTCAGAATTCAAAAATGATGTTCATTTTAAAAAATTCCAAACATATAAGTTTCATTAATTAATTTTATAATTAATTCCCGCTGTCACAACAAATAGCGTGTTTTAAAAACAATTTATATCAAAAGATTGGCAATTGTTTATGTCCAATTTCAAAGTGAAATTAATTATAATGAACACCATTGGATAAAATGGTAAAAATATATTCTAATTATACTTTAAAACCACTCAATATAATAACTTATCACTATAAATTATTTTGATTAAAAAAGTTGTTTTAATTATTTTTCATTATTCATAAAAATTCGGAAGTTCTCAGAAAATTACAAAAAATTCAACATAGGCCAATTTCAATATTAGGAATACAAAAATGAAGTCCATTTTGAAATATAAAATTTCTATAATTTTAAAAAGTCGTTATTACTATTTATAACGGCTACTATGATTAGTCGCGGTGTTTTAGAACTCGAAGTTGCGTACAATGAAAACTATTGCATTATTGAATGAGAAGCGTATCGTGGAAGATTGGGGTGTTACATTCTCCCCTCCTTCAATAAATTGCGTCCTCGCAATTTGAAATTTTTTCTTTGAAAATAAGAGGTTGAAAATAGAAAATACTTTTGTGGAAAACCCACATCGGAAATAAGGTTAATAAAATTTAGCCTTAATAAGAGGGAAATGGAAATAAGAAAGTCACCACCAAATTATGATCTCGATAAGGAGAACATTGGTGGCAATTAGAGACATATAATTGGAGGAAAAATGTAAATATTTGTAGGGAGTGATTGAGGTCATCAATCACAATCAACTGTCAAATTGAGGGCCTCAAAGCCTTCAATCTATGTTGATTTAAAATATCATCAGTTCAACAGGACATAAGGTATTAGGATAACACATTTTTTGTTTTAATATCCCTTTACTAAAGTTTAATAATTAATTTATTCATTGAATAACAGATAGGTATATATATATTTATGCCTGACAATTGGAGTTTCAACCTTCAACTCACCTTTCACTCAAAAAGATAATAGAACCCAAAAATATTATACTTTTCCTAATTGTATAAGGTTCCAAATGTTAACACATACAATTTAGATTAGTAAAATTATTTTGTAACAACCAGGGACTTCCTGTAGGCTAGTGGTAGGAAATAAAGGCTTGTCGCACTATGGTTGTGGGTTCGATTCCTGCAGCTTTGTCCGACGCGACGGGTTATTCCCCACCCTGCAGGTTGTCCTTTTCCTAAAACTATAGTATTATAATATTCCAAAAATATTCTTCAGAAATTCTTTATCCTTAAACAATACTATCCATGGTTCAACTTAATCCATTCCATCCTTAATAGTTATCCAAAATACCTCTGTCCAACTCACAGTCCAAATTTTATAAGGAAGGTAAACATAATGAAGATCCTTTTTCCCACGTAGCAACATGTGAACACCTTCATCATGTATTCTTTTTAAACATACTGAATTACCATGATCCCTTATTCCTTATAGAATACTAGATATACTCCTTCTATCCGAAAATGTATACAAAACATCAATCAGTTTCAAGGAAGTTAAGTATATCCCATATAATTTATCCAAATCAATCACGTCTTATTCCCAAATCATTATCTGAGTATCAGAACCATATTATGGTCTATCTTTCTCTCAACCATATATTTTCCAAAAATTTAACCTACTGTGGAGTAACTTTTCTTGGTTCCACACAATCTCAAGTCCTTGATGAAATAGTACTGCAGTACAATCCTTATATACTCCATAATTATTATAACCAGTACATCATTGATACAACACTCAAATTACAAAATTATTTAATAAAAACATAAGAACTCTAATCATTACTCCTCATCTGTGGTAGTATCATAACTTGATTATTATCCAATAACATCATTTGGGGCATACTCTTATGATTTGGACATTGGTTTGCATAGTGTCCCCAATCCTTGCAGAAGAAGCATTGTACATTTGAAACCATTTTCTTACCCTTGCAGTCACGCACTTTGTGTCCTTTTTCTCTACACTTATAACAAACTCCCATTCCCTTTAGGAAAGTTCCATGATGTTCCTTCCCACAATTACCGCATATTGGAAAATTATTCTTTCCCCTCATCCCATTATCCATCATTCTCTCTTCCATCCCTTTCGTCTCTTGCTTCGCTTCAAAGCCATAGGACTCAGAGAATTATTTACTTATCTTATTAACACATGATACTATTTCTTCATATGTTGATAAAACATGGGAGAATATTTCCCTTATAAATGTTGGATTAATACCATGAAAGATATGATCCTTCTTACTCTTTGGATCATACATATTGATGGAGTTCACCTTCCTTCTACTGGGCGCCATCTCTATACAATGGCATAAACTAGATTAGTTTATGAAATAAAATACATAATTCCATATTTGTAAAATACTTTACATAAATTGAACTATTTATGGATATAATCCATAATCATAAAAAGGTTTTATTTGAGGAAGTATATACTCATAACCATTCATAGTGGTTTGTAAAGAAAATGGGAATTATCCTAAGCATATCCCCCGGGAGTGTCGTAACCAAGAGTACAGCAAGGCCCGTTGTCGTGCACCAGTTCCCGTTCGAGTCTAGCTCAAAGCGGTGTTTTCAGGTTTTACCCCTAGGTACATCTGTGCCAGAGCCGCCTCTACCTGCTCGTATCCAGACAGGGATGTATTGCTCGGAAAACTCACAAAATCTCTACAATAACAAAATTCTAGGAAGTTTTTCTATACTAATCCTCAAAGTCTATCTTTGGGCTATGTACTCTAATCAGAGTTTATCTAAATCTAGCTTCCAAGGTTAGTACTAAACTGCCTCTGATACCAACTGTAACGCCCAGACCCCAGCTACCCAGAGTCGGTGCATTACTTCGTAACATTGGCATGATCACAAACGATCATGTCTCGAAAGACCGATTAGTTTAGTAGCCTTGGAAACACTAGATACATTCGTAAACGTTAAATTACATAATAAAGTGAAAAACTACAATAACATAGTCTCCATAGTACACACTTCTATCCTCTTCGGACAATCCCTGTAGGTCATTCATAAAATACTTCTTCACATCCTGGAAAATATTAAAACATTGAAAGGGGTGAGCTCAGATGCTCAGTAAGGATAACAATAATGCGGAAGCTTTCATAAATAAACATAAACATTTAATTCAATGTATGAATAAAACAAAAGCCTTTTAAACTTGAACATCAACATAATATGGCAAATGTAAAATGAGATAATGCCATTTACATCTTCACATGGATATTCTACTGGTCGAATAATCACATGCAATATCAATAACCACTTTCATAATGATGGAATGCATAATGCCAGACTATCATAACCACGTAGTCAAGGCCTCGTGCCAAGACCACAAATAAGATTTTGTCAAGGCCTCGTGCCAAGACACTAGTTTGTCTCATGAGACCTGCCGATGCATCGAGGAGCTATAGAGGGATCCACCCGTCACTTATTAAGTCCAATGCATTCCTCATATGAATAGGTTTAAACATATCATAAACCATAACATAATCGTATCACATAAAACATGCATAAAGGAAACATAACATTTCCACATTTCAATCACAAGATATAAATACAACACATTGATTTAATAAAAATGCTTTCAAAACCATTTTCAATACCAAAATAAAATAAAGTTAAAACATTGTATTTATTTTTCATTAAAAAAAATGTTGGCTTGTAGAGGAAGCCGAATCTCAAATAATGGTCATGGAGGCGGAGAAGTCGTTGTTGCCGCATAAGTACGGAAAGAAAAACATTCCCTTTTTGTCGTTTAGTAAAACTATTCGTATAAAAAAGATTCATTTTGGATAAACGTAAAAGTCAAAGGGGTTTATACACCGTATAAAAGAAAGTTGTGTATAAAACCAAATATCCTCAATGAAAGGGGATTGAGACGAAGTCCTTAAAAGATCATTTTTAAAATAAAAATAGATCTATTATGTGTATTCACTATAGGTACACATAAATAATGTATAAATACAAAATAGGACATAATAATATCATGGCATAATTTGAAAGTAGGAGATTAACCCAAAGAATGGAAGTTGGGTTAAGAAATTTCCTTACCTCATGTCCGACTTGACTCAACCGTTCTTTAACCTCCTGAATAATAAACTAGAGTTAATATCTACCTTATTAAGAACCATTTTAAATTTCATTATCCTTTTTATATCACTTATTACAATGTTATGAACGTTATGTAATTATTTAAGTTAATAACGGTCGTTTTGTCGATCTTTGGTACTTGTGTCAACAATAACCTTCTTATAATTACAAGTTGTTCATGTGGTGAAATATACATTATATCCATAATTATATTCCTGATTTAGATATCATATATATCACATATATCCAGTATATACATTCATTCATAATATTACGTAACATTTAGAGGTAAGAAATGAAATGCACCGTTCATGGAGACAGTAAGCTGTACGTACGCATGAACGCTACTTTCATTTCAATTTCATATTTATTGGAAAAAAATAATAATGATATACATTTATAATATAAATCCAGTATAATATATTGTATAATACCATTTACTCCATCCTTTATACATCCCACATATGGCATTAACGATTCAAATCACTTTGAGTGGGCGGTAGTCCGCACTTCCTAAAATGAAATTATCTCGTTTTACCCATAATGGAAATCATAAAGTATTCCATAAATGAGAAATACAGAAGCATAAGTAAAACATAAACATATTATATATCATATATAAAAATAGTGATATCTTAATTGCCACCTTTGAAGGTGTTATATGAGTGTTGAACAATCATCGTTTCGTGAGGCAGAAATTCGCCATCCACAGAAACCGTATGTTCTTTAACGATTAGATGTAGGTGTGTGTAAGTGTAGCTCGAATAATTCTTATAAAAACATCCTAGTATATTGAATATACTGGTGTTGTTACAAAAGAAATGAATAAAAAGAGTTTAGGGGGTTGCAGAAGAAAAATAAAACAAAACAACATTAGAGAAGACATTACCTCAAAATCGGGTAACTCTTTTTGATTTGAGCCAAAGGCTTCCTTGAGAAGATTTCTGCCCAACGTGAGGCTTCTAGGAGTAAGAGAGGGATGTTGGGAGAGTATTTGGGCATAGGTTGGCCGAGCCAAATGGCTTGAAGGTGTGAATAAGGTGGGAGAGGTGGGGGCCTTTTATAAGTGGAGAGGAGGGGCTCTTTTGGAAATATTGAAATGTTACATTATTACACAATGCTTTTCGGATTCTAAAGGTCCCACACTTATATAATTCGAGGATAAGGTGATAATGGTTCGAAATCTCCTCATCCAATTGGCTTTTGACAAGTGTAAGCCTTGTATTTTGCATTATCTTCCCATTTTATTTAAATCGTTAAATAATGAGGTCATCACTGCATCATCATGATGTCATAATTAATTTAATTTATTTAATGTCTAAAAATTATAAAAAAAATACTATGATGTAGGAAATCTTTTTAGATTTCTAATGAATATTTATAATCAAAATTTGGACTCGTGTAACCCCACTTAAAAACTGTTTTAGTAAAACAACTCATGTTTGTGTCAATTTAATTTTAACATTAAATATATATATATTAATGTCATTTTCCAACCAAAGTGGCTCCATGGGGTCCCCAAGTTGACCCATGGGTTGTTTTGGTCGGACATGACTCATCCAAAAGGAGTAGGACAAGTGTCAAGCTCATATCATATTATTAAAACATTGTTTTTACCTTAAACTACACTAATTACCTCTAATCGCGATTAGAACTTAAAAGTTACTATTCATCAAAAAATTATTTTAAACTCATTGAACCACATTTTACTTCTTAATGACAACCATGTATGTCGGATTTTTGAAAATAAAATCACATAAGTGGTAATATTTCATTTAAACGAAAAATCAGTTATTTAACTACCACTTAGTGGTTTCACTATTCATCAAAAATTGAAGTTTTTCAGAACAATGCCAAAATTTCACCCTAAGCTATAATTGATATTCCGAATTCAAAAATGATGTTCATTTTAAAAAATTCCCAACATATAAGTTGCATTAATTAATTTTATAATTAATTCCCGCTGTCACAACAAATAGCGTGTTTTAAGAAACAATATATATCAAAAGATTGGCAATTGTTTATGTCCAATTTCAAAGTGAAATTAATTCTAATGAACACCATTGGATAAAATAGTAAAAATCTATTCTAATTATACTTTAAAACCACTAAATAATATAACTTATCACTATAAATTATTTTGATTAAAAAAGTTGTTTTAATTATTTTTCACTATTCATAAAAATTCGGAAGTTCTCAGAAAATTACAAAAAATTCAACATAGGCCAATTTCAATATTAGGAATACAAAAATGAAGTCCATTTTGAAATATAAAATTTCTATAATTTTAAAAAGTCGTTATTACTATTTATAACGGCTACTATGATTAGTCGCGGTGTTTTAGAACTCGAAGTTGCGTACAATGCAAACTATTACATTATTGAATGAGAAGCGTATCGTGGAAGCTCGGGGTGTTACAGTGAAATTCATTTTAAGGGGGGTAGAATGTAACACCCCGAGATTTTATGAAAAATATTATTTTCAATTTCATTAATGTCTTGTGTTGTACGCTACACCAAAAGGATCTTGCACAACATGCATCCTTGACTTGCCTTGCATTACACGCAATCGCGACCTTCCTCGATAGCATGTGTAGTACGCAATACCGAGTTTCACTAAACAACAATATGCTATTAAAATATTATTAAAACTAGATGTTATGAATAGTAATAAACACTTTTTGAAATTTTGTAAATTTTATATCCAAAATGGACTTCATTTTTGGATTCGGAATATCGAAATTAGCTTAGGGTGAAATTTTGGTACTTTTCGGATAACTTTCATTTTCTAATGAATAGTGAAAATTACTAAATTTTAATTAAAAACAACCTTTTTAATCAAAATAATTAATCATGATAAATAATTAATTTGAGTGGTTTTAAAATATATATATAATATATTTTTACAATTTAATACAATGTTGGTCATTGGATGTAATTTCACATTTAAACCAAACATAAACAAGTGTCAATCTTTTGATTGTTATTATCTCTTAAGAACACACTATATGTTTTGGCGACGAGAAATAATTTTTAAATTAATTAATGAAACTGATATGTTTTGAATTTGGAAAAATATACATAATTTTTGAGTTTATAATATCAAATATATCTTAGGCCTAATTTTTCGTATTTTTCTGAAAACATTCAATTTTTGATGAATAGTGAAACCACTAAGTTGTAGTTAGAAATACTGAATGTTTCATAAAACTTAATTTTAGCTCTTCTATGAGTGGAATCTCAAAAATCTAAGAGACATGGTTGATGTCATTAAATAAATGTGGTTCAATGAGATGAAAATAATTTTTGGTGAATAGTAACTTTTTACTTTTATTTACCACGGTTAAAAGTAAATAGGGTAATTAAGGGTAAAAATGATATTATTATTATCCTAACACATGTCCTAATTCTATTGGATAAGTGTAATTCGACCAAATACAACCTTAGGAATAAAATATGACCATTTAGGCCCATTGGATTAGATTAGGACATTTATTATTAATTTATTTAAAGAATGGTTAAAATAGTTAAAATCAATGTTTAATAAGAAATTCATTTTTAATATAGGGTAATACATAAGATAAATTAGATTATAAATATTCATTATAAAGATAAAAATATTTCCTACAAAATTATATTTTATTTGTAATATTTAGACTTTATATAAGTTAATTTATTTATGACACAAAGATGATGCAGTAATTATATTATTAATGAAATATTGACATAATTGATGTTATAAATACCTAAATAAATGTAATTTGAGACTTTTTATGAATAAAACTAATTTTCTAGGTTAATATGACATGTTATTATTGATTTAATTTACTTTTTGAGAATTAATAATTCTGTTTTGAGTTTCACAAAAATCAATTACTAAATAGTGTCAAAATTGAAATAAAATAGTTTTTAAAACAAATATTATATTATTAATTTTTATTTTATTCCTAAAAATCTAAGGTTCGGAAAAATGACTTAGATATGGCTATATATATTAATAATAAACACCTTGGGGTTCTTTTGGCTTGTTATAGTAAGTTTATTAACCTTATAGTGTAAGAACACAAAAAGACACGGTAAAAGTAAAATTATCTATCTTAAAGTTAAATATAAATCATAAGGATAAAATAATAACCTAAACTTGTCTAAATTCTATTGTAGGAGATTATTTCGACCCATCCACACATTAGATTCTAAATAAATCAATTTTGAGCTATTTATAACCGAATTTGGCTTTATTATAAAATAATATGTTTAGTTTTTCTAAAAGTGCCCCTCTCCTCCCTTATAAAAGGGCACCTCCTCCCTCTCTTCCTCACACCACATTGAACCTTCATGCTTGTACAAACCCTGCAAAATTCTCTTCTCCACTTCCCTATAAACATACTAGAGGTCCTTGGATTCTTCAAAGACCAATTTTAGTTCCCTAAGAGGAGGAATCAAAGAGGCGCTTCAAAGAAGAGGTAATGTCCGTTACCGATTCTTTCAACTTTATTTCTTCTTCCACTTCTTCTTCATAGGTTGTTTCATTATTAAGTAATAACATCAGTATCACTCATATAATGATATGTTATTATAAGTATGAGACAACCCTATTTCACTATCTATCCATCCTACAGAAAGCAAAATCACCGCACGTGCGTACGTACGGAATACCATCTCCACGCCGTGGTGTAATCTATTTTCCACCACCACCTTACTTGGTTGGGTTTAATGGTGTACATAAAAACTATATATGATTATTGTAAATTGATATTGATTATGAAATAGTATACATACTCTACAATACAATTCCACGATCATGAGAACGATATCATCGCTCATGTGTACGTACGGACTACCATCTCCACGATGCGATGAAATTCATTCTCCATGTTAACCATTCATGAATGATTATAATGTATATATAATAAGTAATCATGAAATATATGACATAATAATGATACTGGATTTGTGTGTATATATATGTATGTCATCTACTAAATTCCATTCAACTCAATAAGGAAACGAAAACAGCATTCATGCGTACGTACGACCTACCGTCTCCATAAATGGTGTATTTCATTCCATTTATCGATCAATTATATATATGTATATTCTGAATATTTATTATATATAAATCATTTATTACATTCTAGATTTAATTAAACATGATCTAAGTAATCATATGAATAATTACAAGTTAAAACACGAACGACAAAGGAGAAGATTTTACCCAAAACGCTACTTTAACATGAATTTACAAAAGAACGGGTAATATAAAGTCATAAGTGAACCATATATGATATAATAACAATGAATATGATTCTTCAATAAGTCAATGACATTATTTGAATCATTATACAGGAGGTTCAGACACTTACGAAGCAAATCAGACCTAAGGTAAGGGATAATTTTACAAATCTCATTTTTATCTGAGATTGGTTATTTGTACATATTTACTGGGGTTATTTATATCATCCATGTCCATGTTTTATAAAAGTGTTTTCATGTATGTTTAAAGTCATTTTTACGAATTTTTGACTTTTACTACATGGTATGTATGGAATATTTCTTTTGTTTACCTTACGATGTACTTTTTTGACTTTTCCGGAAAAGGTACGAGAAGAATATTTTTTTAACTTATACGGCGTGAAAGGATTTTTACGGTTTCATAACGCCTCATTTTAAAGAAGCTTAATCTACAGGATTGCATGATTATTGTCAAAAAAACCCTTATCTTTTTAAATTGCATGGAATTTTGTGAAAATAAAATGATTTTAATAAAAGAATGGTTATTTTCCTAAAGAATTCATTTTAAGTGTTTTGTCAAAACTATTTTCCATCTAAGATGACATTATTTCATATTTGTATGTTTCAAGTAGAATGTATCTATGATTTAAATGGTTTCAATTTTCTTATGATGAAATGATATAAATTGTTTATGGATTATGTAATGATGGAATGGTGTTTAAGAATCCTATTTTATTACATGGGTTATGCTATGATATAAGATTTATGATTTTGTGGCACACGAAAGAATGATTTCATTACGAGATGGGTGGGAACTATATCTCCCTCTAATGCATTGGGTAAAGATTTATATCTCATTATATAGACATGGCTAGAAAGGAAAGTTAAACTGGTTCAGTAATATAGGACTGGAACGAGGAATGAACTCGATTCAGAAACGGACTTTGTCCACTAAGATGGTCTTGGCAGCAATACCTTGGATACTATGGAAATCATATGATGTGATTAATGGCTGCCACAATTACAAGTTATACTTCCAAGATATTTTATAATGATTAATGTTCTTTTATGATCTTTTCCTTATGTACTTCCATGATTTATGTCTTTTCTCAAGATTTTGATGTTTAGGTTTTATGTTCATGTTTTTGCTTTCAAATGTTTATGGATTGTTTTATGTTCTCTATGTTTACCCTTACTAGGCATTTGAGCTCACCCCTTTTATGTTTTCTTTTCCCCAGGATATAAATAAAGGTTTTAGAAAAAAGAAAAAAAGGGAAGATCTTTATTGGGAGATTTTGAAGATCTTTCACCACGATTAGATGATTTTATTCTGAGTTTCCAAAGACACAAAACTATTACGGTCATTGTGTGTCTGTTTTTCTTATGTATTAAGTATTACGCAAAAGTAATGTAATGTCCATGTTCGTCAAGCTCTGGGACTCTACACTTGGTATCAGAGGAATGGTTTATTCAACCTTTAGAAACTAGGATGCGAAAATGTTAGTGAGATCCCTAGAGATATTTCTAAGGTATGTCTAGGGATGTCCCATAAGGATAAGTATACATATAGGATATAGTACTAGAACTATGGTAAAGATCATAGAATTTTACCTAAGATGTTAGATATTGAGGGTACTCCACCTTTACTATGTTGTTTTCCCAAGCATGATTTTTTCCTCTCACACTATTCTTTTTGGGTTTTAGAAAATGGCTGGAAACAGGAAGATTCATGATAATGGAGGATATGACGAACAATGGAATGATATTCTTCATGACAAACCAAATCAAACGGGATTTGGAAGTCCAAACGTCGTTATTATACCTAATCAGCAATCTCATAATATGATCAATAATATCAACATTGGTATGTTTCCCGACATAGATAATAAGAGAAATATGGAGTTTCATGATGATCATAGAGGAAAGAAAGTTCAATTTCCCCCATTGAAATCATGTGGGAAGAGGCATCAGGGGGATTGTTTCAAAGGAACTGGAAGATACTTTGGGTGTGGAAAAGAAGGACACAAAGCGAGTAAGTGCAAAGGAAAAGGTTCAGTTAACACCAGGGATGAGGATAATGGTATTGCTACGACATCAAAAATGGTTAAATGTTTTAAATGTGGAATGTACGAGCATTATGCAAACCAATTGCCTAAGGGAAAGTCTCATGAAGAGAATCAGTATAGTCTTATGGGTAGTATTTATTTTTATGACGATGAAGAGACTACAACTGATATGTGAGATGAATGAATTGTTGAAGCTCGATCAATGGTTTAAGAAGGCAGTGGAATGATTACATGTTTATCAAGTGTAATGTTGTATAATAAATCTCATGGTACTATGGAATAAAGATACATCTAAGGATTGTTACACTGTTGTCTTTCCTATGTTCTGAAAGTGTATGATTAATGATATTAGTAACCATGAAAGGTTATTCAGATATTTTTTGAAAATAGATGATATGCGCATAATGAAGGGATAAGGAGAAAATTAAATTTTTGACAGTATTCATGAGCTCATGACTGATATAAGGAGAAGGTTATATCATGGTTTGAGTATATAGAATTTTTAGGATTTTGGTATGTGAAAAGAGTTAACTTTTAACAGCATTCATGTTTTCATTAAGGTTCAATGGGTATTCATTCTTCAAGAGAATACATGATTAAGGTATTCACATGTTTGTAATTTGACCAACAAGATATATTTTCTGATATATGGGGGATAAATGATGGCATTCACATGATTGTTATGTGAAATTTCAAGTAATCATTTTCTTTATACTGTGAGCTTGGACTGAAGTATTTTAGATAAGCCTAAAGATTGGAATGGATTATGTTGGACACAAGTTAGTATTGTTTTAGGATAGAACATTTTTCGATATTAATGATGGGTTGTTATAGTAATATAGCTTTAGAAAAAGGACAACCTGCAGGATAGGCGACATCCCATCGCGTCAGACAAGGCTGTGGGAATCGAACCCACAACCGAAGTGCGACTGGCCTTTATCACCTACAATTGGCCTATAGGAAGTCCCTGTTTAGTAGAAACAAGTTTTATTATATTAAGCAGTATTATATATGAAGTATAAGTCCATTTTAGGAACCATATATGATTAATCTCACTATAGATGGACTTGTGTATTTTTTGATAACTTTTCTAACCTTTTTTTGAGACTGATGGAATGACCCATCATTCTATCACATGATCTGCTAACACATCACGAATTACAAATTCAACTTCATTTATTTAAGAGATGAAGTGGAAATTTTCCAAAGAACGACCAACGGTGAGACTATACCAAAATCACGAAAGTATTTCTTCTAATTCCACTTTCATCATCTTTAGGGAAATGATCATGAAAACTAAAAATGTTGTCCTAGTGCTATTATATCTAATGAATCAGATGGTAACATAGATCGTCAGAAATTTATGACTTTGTGATTACTGGATTTTCCATATCCATGTTCTCTACCACTCTCCATCAGAACATGATGGTTAGATTTCTCTTCTATATCTATATTTTCACCTATGTGGGCATCCGGTGATTAGTTTATTTGGGTAACAGTTACGTTTCATACTTTTGTTTTTTAAAGATTGGTTTTGATATTACTTTTTACGGTGTGGGTTTCTATTAAAGAAACTTTCGAGTAGTAAACCATTTATAACCTCGATGAATTTCGGGGGAAAAATTCATTTTAAGCGGGGTAGAATGTAACACCCCGTGATTTTATGAAAAATATTTTTTTTAATTTCATTAATGTCTTGTGTTGTACACTAAACAAAAAGGAGATTTCACAACTCACATCCTTGACTTGCCTTGCATTAATTGCAATCACAACCTTCCTCAATAGCATGTATAGTACGTAATACCGAGTTTCACTAAACAACGATATGCTATTAAAACATTATTAAAACTAGCCGTTATGAATAGTAATAACCACTTTTTGAAATTTTGTAAATTTTATTTCCAAAATGGACTTCAATTTTGGATTCAGAATATCGAAATTAGCTTTGGGTGAAATTTTGGTACTTTTCGGTTCTGATGAATAGTGAAAATTACTAAATTTTAATTAAAAACAACCTTTTTAATCGAAATAATTAATAGTGATAAATTATTATTTTGAGTGGTTTTAAAATATATTTAGAATATATTTTTACAATTTCATACAATTTTGGTCATTGGATGCAATTTCACATTTAAACCATACATAAACAAGTGTCAATCTTTTGATATTTATTATCTCTTAAGAACACGCTATATGTTTTTACAGCAGGAATTAATTTTTAAATTAATTAATGCAACTGATATGTTTTTAATTTGGAAAAATAGAAATCATTTTTGAGGTCATAATATCAAATATAGCTTAGGCCTAATTTTTGGTATTTTTCTGAAAACTTTCAATTTTTGATGAATAGTGAAACCAATAAGTGGTAGTTAAAAAAACTGAATTTTTCATAAAACATAATTTTACCGCTTATGTGAGTGGAATCTCAAAAATCTGAAAGACACAGTTGATGTCAGTATGTAAAATGTGGTTCAATGAGATGGAAATAATTTTTAGTGAATAGTAACTTTTTACTTTTATTTACAACGGTTAAAAGTAAATAGGGTAATTAAGGGTAAAAATGATATTATTATTACCCTAACACATGTCCTAATTCTATTGGATAAATGTAATTCGACCCAAAACAACCTTAGGAATAAAATATGACCATTTAGGCCCACTTGGATTAGATTAGGACATTTATTATTAATTTATTTGAAGAAGGGTTAAAATAGTTAAAATCAATGTTTAATAAGAAATTCATTTTTAATATAGGGTAATACATAATATAAATTAGACTATAAATATTCATTAGAAAGATAAAAATATTTCCCACATAATGATATTTTATTTTTAATATTTAGACTTTATATATGTAAATTTATTTATGACACAAAGATGATGCAGATATTATCTTATTAATGACATATTGACATAATTGATGTTATAAATACCCAAATAAATTTAATTTGAGACTTTTTATGAATTAAAATAATTTTATAGGTTAAAATGACATGTTATTATTGATTTAATTTACTTTTTTTGAATTAATAATTCTGTTTTGAGTTTCAAAAAAATCAATTACTAAATAGTGTCAAAATTGACATAAAATAGTTTTTAAAACAAATGTTATATTATTAATTGTTATTTTATTCCTAAAAATCTAAGGTTCGGCCAAATGACTTAAATAAGGCGATATATATTAATAATAAACATCTTGGGGTTAGTTTGGCTTGTTATAGTATGTTTATTAACCTTATAGTGTAAGAACACAAAAAGACACGATAAAAGTAAAATTATCTAACTCAAAGTTAATATAAATGATAAGGATAAAATAGGAACCTAAATTTGTCTAAATTCTATTGGATGAGAGTATTTCGACCCATCCCAACCTTATCTTCGAAATAAATCAATTTTTATCTATTTAAAACCGAATTTTTCTTTATAATAAAATAATATTTTTAGTTTTTCCAAAAGAGCCCCTCTCCTCCATTATAAAAGGGAACCTCCTCCCTCTCTTCATCACACCACATTGAGCATTCAAGCTAGTCCAAACCTGGCCAAATTCTCTTCTCCAGTTCCCTAAAAACATCTTAGAGGTCCTGGGATTCTTCAAAGACCAATTTTAGTGCCCTAAGAGGAGGACTCAAAGAGGCGCTTCAAAGAAGAGGTAATGTCCGTTACCGATTCTTTCAACTTTATTTCTTCTTCCACTTCTTCTTGTTAGATTGTTTCATTATGAATTAATAACATCAGTATAAATCATATACTGATATGTTATAATAAGTATGAAACTGCCCTATTTCACCATCTATCCATCTTACGGAAAATGAAATCACCGCGCATGCATACGTACCGAATACCGTCTCCACACAGTGGTGTAATCTATTTTCCACCACCACCTTACATGGATGGGTATAATGGTGTACATAATAACTATATATGATTATTTTAAATTGATATTGATTCTGAAATAGTATACATAAACTCCAATACAATTCCACAATCATGAGAACGATATCATCGCTCGTGCGTACGTACGAACTACCATATCCACGACGCGATGAGATTTATTCTCCATGTTAACCATTCATGAATGATTATAAAGTATATATAATAAGTAATCATGAAATATATGACATAATAATGATACTGGATTTATGTGTATATATATTTATGTCATCTACTTAATTCCATTCAACTCAATAAGGAAACAAAAATAGCATTCATGCGTACGTACGACCTACCATCTCCATGAACGATGTCTTTCTTTCCATTTATCGACCCATTATATATATGTATATTCTGAATATTTATTATATATATATATATATCATGTTTTTCATTCTGGATTTATGTAATCATGAACTAAGTAATCTTATGAATAATTATAAGTTAAAACACGAACGACAAATGAGACGATTTTACCCAAAACGCCACGTTAACAAGAATTTACAAAAGAATGGGTAATATAAAGTCATAAGTGAACCATATATGATATAATAAAAATGAATATGATTATTTAATAAGTCAATGACATTATTTATATATTTATACTGGAGGTTTGGATATTTACAAAGCAAATCAGACCTAAGGTAAGGGATAATTTTTCAAATCTCATTTTTATCCGAGATTGCTTATTCGTACGTATTTACTGGGGTTATTTCTATCATCCATGTCCATGTTTTATAAAAGTGTTTTCATGTATGTTTAATGTCATTTTTTAACATTTTTGACTTTTACTACATTGTATGTAAGGAATCTTTCTTTTTTTTACGTTACGAGGTACTTTTTTGACATTTCCGGCAAAAGTACTAGATGAATGTTTTTAAACTTATACGGTGTGAATGGATTTTTACGGTTTCATAACTCCTCATTTTAAAGAATCTTCCTCTACAAGATTGCATGATTATTTTCAACAAAACCTATAACTTTTAAAATTGCATGGAATTTTGTGAAAATAAAATGATTTTAAAAAAAGAAAGGATATTTTCCTAAAGAATTCATTTCATGTGTTTTGTCAAAACTATTTTCTATCTAAGATGACATTATTTCATATGTGTATGTTTCAAGTAGAATGTCTCTATGATTTAAATGGATTCAATTTTCTTATGATGAAATGATATCAATTGTTTATGGATTATGTTATGATGGCATGATGTTTAATAATCCCATTTTATTACATGGGTTATGCTATGATGTATGATTTATGATTTTGTGGCACTCGAAATAATGATTTAATTATGAGATGGGTGGGAAATATATCTACCGCAAATGCATTGGGTAAAGATATATATCTCATGAGATAGACATGGCTAGAACGACAAGTTAAACCGGTTCAGTAATACAGGACTGGAACGAGGAATGAACTCGATTCAGAAAGGGACTTTATCCACTAAGATGGTCTTGGCAGCAATGCCTTGGCTACTATGGAAATCTTATCATGTGATTAGTGGTTGCCACAATTAAAAATTTTACTTCCAAGCTATTTTATCATGATTAATGTTCTTTTATGATCTTTTCATTATGTACTTCCATGATTTATGTCTTTGCTCAAGATTTTGATGTTTAGGTTATATGTTCATGTTTTTACATTCAAATGTTTATGGATTGTTTTATGTTATCTATGTTCACCCTTACTGGGAATTTGAGCTCACCCCTTTTATGTTTTCTTTTCCCAAGGATATAAAGAAAGGTTTTTGAAAAGAAAAAAAGGGAAGATCTTTATTGGGAGATGTGGAAGATCTTTCACCACGATTAGAATATTTTATTCCAAGTTTCGAAAGACACTAAACTATTACGGTCATTTTGTATCTGTTTTTATTATGTATTAATTATTCCGAAAAAGTAATGTAATGTCCATGTACGTTAAGCTTCAGGTCTCTACAGTTGGTATCAGAGGAAAGGTTTAGTTAACCTTTGGAAACTAGGATGCGAAAATGTTAGTGAGATCCCTAGAGATATTTCTAATGTATGTATAGGGATGTCCCTTTGGATAAGTATATGTATAGGATATAGTCCTAGAACTACGTTAACGATCATAGAATTTTTCCTAAGATGTTAGATATTGAGGGTACTCCCCCTTTACTATGTTTTTTCCCTAGCATGATTTTTTCCTCTCACACTATTCTTTTTGGGTTTTAGAAAATGGCTGGAAGTAGGAAGATTCATGATAATGGAGGATATGACGAACAATCGAATGATATTCTTCATGAGAAACCAAATGATATGGGATTTGGAAGTCCAAACATCGTTATTATGACTAATCAACAATCTCATAATATGATCAATAATCTCAACTTTGTTAAGATTCCTGACTCAGATAATAAGAGAAAGACGGAGTCTCATGATGATCATAGGGGAAAGAAAGGTCAACACCCCTCAAGTAAATCATGTGGGAAGAGGCATCTGGGAGATTATTTCAAAGGAACTAGAAGATGCTTTGGGTGTGGAAAAGAAGGACACAAATCCAGTAAGTGCAAAGGAAAAGGTTTAATTCACACCAGGGATGAGGATAATGGTATTTCTACGACATCGACAATGGTTAAATGTTTTAAATGTGGAATGTACGGGAATTATGCAAACCAATTTCCTAAGGGAATGTCTCCTGAAGAGAATCAGTATGGTCGTATGGGTAGTATTTATGTTGATGATGATGAAGTGACTACAAATGATATGTGAGATGAAAGAATTGTTGATGCTCGATCAATGGTTTAAGAAGGTAGTGGAATGATTACATGTTTATCAAGTGAAATGTTGTATAAGTAATCTCATGGTACAATAGAATAAAGATACATCTAAGGATTGTTACACTGCTGTCTCTCCTATGTTCTGAAAGTGTATGATTAATGATATTAGTAACCATGAAAGGTTATTCAGATATTTTTGGAAAATAGATGATATGCGCATAATGACGGGATAAGGAGAAAATTAAATGTTTGAAAGTATTCATGAGCTCATGACTGATATAAGGAGAAGGTTATATCATGGTTTGAGTATATAGAATTTTGAGGATTTTGGTATGTGGAAAGAGTTAACTTTTAACATCATTCATGTTTTCACTAAGGTTCAATGGGTATTCATTATTTAAGAGAATACATGATTAAGGTATTTACATTTTTGTAATTTGACCAAAAAGATATATCTTATGATATATGGGGGATAAATGATGCCATTCACGTGATTGTTATGTGACATTTCAAGTAATCATTTTCTTTATACTATGAGCTTGGACCGAAGTATTTTAGATAAGCCTAAAGATTGGAATGGATTATATTGGACATAAGTTAGTATGGTTTAAGGATAGAACTTTTTTCGATATTATTGATGGGATGTTATAGTAATATAGCTTTAGAAAAAGGACAACCTGCAGGATATGCGACAACCCATCGCGTCGGACAAGGCTGTGGGAATCGAACCCACAACCGAAGTGCGACTGGCCTTTATCGCCTACCACTAGCCTACAGGAAGTCCCTGTTTAGTAGAAACTAGTTTTATTATATTAAGAAGTATGATATAAGAAGTATAAGTCCATTTTAGGAACCATATATCATTAATCTCACTATATATGGAATTATGTATTTTTTGATAACATTTATATCCTTTCGTTTGAGACAGATGGAATGACCCATCATTCTATCACATGAACAACTAACACATCACGAATGACAAATTCAACTTCATTTCTTTAGGAGATGAAGTGGAAATTGTCCAAAGAACGACCAACAGTGAGACTATACCAAAATCACAAAAGTATTTCTTCTAATTCAAATTTCATCAACATTAGGGAAACGATCTTGAAAACCAAAAATGTTGTCCTAGTGCTCTTATATCTGATGAATCATATGGTACCTTAGACCGTCACAAATTTATGGCATTGTGATTGCTGGCTTTTCCATAGCCATGTTCTCTACCACTCTCCATCAGAACATGATGGTTACATTTCTCTTATATATCCATATTTTCACCTATGTGGAAACCCAGTGATTAGTTTATATGGGTAACTATTACGTTTCATACTTTTGTTTTTTAATGATTGGTTTTGGTATTCCTTTTTAAGATGTGGGTTTCTATTAATGAAACTTTCGAGTAGTAAACCATTTATAACCCCGACGAATTTCTGGGGAGAAATTCATTTTAAGGGGGGTAGAATGTAACATCCGAGATTTTATGAAAAATATTCTTTTTAATTTCATTAATGTCTTGTTTTGTACACTACATCAAAAAGAGCTTTCACAACACGCATCCTTGACTTGCCTTGCATTACACGCAATTGCGACCTTCCTCGATAGCATGTGTAGTACACAATACCGAGTTTCACTAAACAACGATATGCTATTAAAATATTATTAAAACTAGCCGTTATGAATAGTAATAACCACTTTTTGAAATTTTGAAAATTTTAATTCCAAAATGGACTTCATTTTTGGATTCGGAATATTGAAATTATCTTAGGGTGAAATTTTGGTACTTGTTGAATAACATTTATTTTCTGATGAATAGTGAAAATTACTAAATTTTAATTAAAAACAACCTTTTTAATCGAAATAATTAATAGTGATAAATTATTAATTTGAGTAGTTTTAAAATATATTTATAATATATTTTTACAATTTAATACAATGTTGGTCATTGGATGTAATTTCACATTTAAACCAGACATAAACAAGTGTCAATCTTTTGATAGTTATTATCTCTTAAGAACACGCTATATGTTTTGAAGACGGGAATTAATTTTTAAATTAATTAATGCAACTGATATGTTTTGAATTTTTTAAAATAGACATCATTTTTGAGTTCATAATATCAAATATATCTTAGACCTAATTTTTGGTATTTTTCTGAAAACTTTCAATTTTTGATGCATAGTGAAACCACTAAGTGGAAGTTAAAAAAACTGAATTTTTCATAAAACTTAATTTTACCGCTTCTTTGAGTGGAATCTCAAAAATCCGGGAGACACGGTTGATGTCAATAAGTAAAATGTGGTTCAATGAGATGAAAATAATTTTTGGTGAATAGTAACTTTTTACTTTTATTTACCACGGTTAAAAGTAAATACGGTAATTAATGGTAAAAATGATATTATTATTACCCTAACATATGTCCTAGTTCTATTGGATAAGTTTAATTCGACCAAATACAACCTTAGTAATAAAATATGACCATTTAGGACCACTTGGATTAGATTAGGACATTTATTATTAATTTATTTAACGAAGGGTTAAAATAGTTAAAATCAATGTTTAATAAGAAAATGATTTTTAATATAAGGATATACATAAGATAAATTAGACTATAAATATTCACTAGAAAGATAAAAATATTTCCTACATAATGACAATTTATTTTTAATTTTTAGACTTTAAATAAGTTAATTTATTTATGACACAAAGATGATGCAGTAATTATCATATTAATGAAATATTGACATAATTGATGTTATAAATACCCAAATAAATGTAATTTGAGACTTTTTATGACTTAAACTATTTTTCTAGGTTAATAGGACATTTTATTATTGATTTAATTAATATTTTTACAATTAATAATTCTGTTTTGAGTTTCACAAAAACCAATTACTAAATAGTGTCAAAATTGACATAAAATAGTTTTTAAAACAAATATTATATTATTAATTGTTATTTTATTTCTAAAAATCTATGTTTCGGCCAAATGACTTATATAAGGCTATATATATTTATAATAAACAACTTGGGGTTCTTTTTTCTTGTTATAGTATGTTTATTAACATTATTGTGTAAGAACACAAAAAGACACGGTAAAAGTAAAATTATCTAACTTAAAGTAAAATATAAATGATATGGATAAAATAGGAACCTAAACTTGTCTAAATTCTATTGGATGGGAGTATTTCGACCCATACCCACCTTATATTCGAAATAAATCAATTTGGAGCTATTTAAAACCTAATTTTTCTTTATAATAAAATAATAGTTTTAGTTTTTACAAAAGAGCCCCTCTCCTCCCTTATAAAAGGGCACCTCCTCCCTCTCTTCCTCACACCGTATTGAGCCTTCACGCTTGGCCAAACCCTTAAAACTTCTCTTCTACACTTCCCTAGAAATATCCTAGAGGTCCTGGTATTCTTCAAAGACCAATTTTAGTGCCCTAAGAGGAGGACTCAAAGAGGCGCTTCAAAGAAGAGGTAATGTCCGTTACCGATTATTTCAACTTTATTTCTTCTTCCACTTATTCTTCTTAGGTTTTTTCATTATGAAGTAATAACATCAGTATTACTCATATAATGATATGTTATTATAAGTATAAAACAACCCTATTTCACCATCTATCCATCCCACGGGAAACGAAATCATCGCGCTTGCGTACGTACGTAATATCATCTCCACGCCGTTGTGTAATCTATTTTCCACCACGACCTTTCTTGGATGGGTATTATGGTGTACATAATAACTATATATGATTATTTTAATCTGATATTGATTCTGATATATTATACATACAATCCAATACAATTCCACGATCATGAGAACAATATCATCGCTCGTGCGTACGTACGGACTACCGTCTCCACGATGAGATGAGATTCATTCTCCATGTTAACCATTCATGAATGATTATAAAGTATATATACTAATTAATAATTACATATATGAAATAATAATGATACTGGATTTATGTATATATATATGTATGTCATCTACTTAATTCCATTCAACTCAATAAGGAAACGAAATCAACGTTCATGCGTACATACAGCCTACCGTCTCCATGAACAATGTATTTCATTCCATTTATAGATCCATTATATATATGTATATTCTGAATATTTATTATATATAAATAATGTTTTACATTCTGGATTTATGTATTCCTGATCTAAGTAATCATATGAAAAATTACAAGTTTAAACATGAACGACAAAAGATACTATTTTACCCAAAACACTACTTTAACATGAATCTACAAAAGAACAGGTAATATAAAGTCATAAGTGAACCATATGTGATATAATAACAATGAATATGATTCTTTAATAAGTCAATGAAATTATTTAAATCATTATACAGGAGGTTCGGACACTTACGTAGTAAATCGGACCTATGGTAAGAGATAATTTTGCAAATCTCATTTTTATCCGAGATTGCTTATTCGTACGTATTTACTGGGGTTATTTATTTCATCCATTTCCAGGTTTTATAAAAGTGTATTCATGTATGATTAAAGTCATTTTTACCCATTTTTTATTTTTACTACATGGTATGTAAGGAATCTTTCTTTTGTTTATGTTACGAGGTACTTTTTTGACTTTTCCGGCAAAAGTAAGAGAAGAATGTTTTTTTAACTTATACGGCGCGAACGGATTATTACGGTTTCATAACGCCTCATTTTCAAGAAGCTTCCTCTTCAAGATTGCATGATTATTTTCAACAAAACCCTTATCTTTTAAAATTAAATGGATGTTTGTGAAAAGAAAATTATTTTAAAAAAATAAAGGATATTTTCCTCAAGAATTCATTTCAAGTGTTTTGTCAAAACTATTTTCCATCTATGATGACATTATTTCATATGTGTATGTTTCAAGTATAATGTATCTATGATTTAAATGGTTTCAATTTTATTATGATGAAATGATATCAATTTTTTATGGATTATGTTATGATGGAATGAAGTTTATGAATCCCATTTTATTACATGGGTTATGCTATGATGTATGATTTATGATTTTGTGGCACACAAAAGAATGATTTCATTATGGGATGGGTGGGACCTATATCTCCCTCCAATGAATTGGGTAAATATTTATATCTCATGAGATAGACATGGCTAGAACGACAAGTTAAACCGGTTCAGTAATACAGGACTGGAATGAGGAATGAACTCGATTCAGAAAGGGACTTTGTCCACTAAGATGGTCTTGGCAGCAATGCCTTGGCTACTATGGAAATATTATCATGTGCTTAATGGTTGCCACAATTACAAGTTTTAATTCCAAGCTATTTTATCATGATTAATGTTCTTTTATGATCTTTTCTTTATGTACTTCCATGATTTATGTCTTTACTCAAGATTTTGATGTTTAGGTTTTATGTTAATGTTTTTGCATTCAAATTTTTATGGATTGTTTTATGTTCTCTATGTTTACCCTTACTGGGCATTCGAGCTCACCCCTTTTATGTTTTCTTTTCCCCAGGATATAAAGAAAGGTTTTAGAGAAGAAAAAAAGGAAGATCTTTATTGGGATATGTTGAAGATCTTTCACCACGATTAGATGATTTTATTCCATTTTTCTAAAGACACAAAACTATTACGGTCATTGTGTGTCTATTTTTCTTATGTATTAAATATTCTGAAAAAGTAATGTAATGTCCATGTACATCAAGCTTCGGGTCTCTAAAAGTCAGTGCCGCCTAAAGCGGATAATATATCGACATAGGAGAGGGAATTCCTAACACCTATGATTAGTTTTGTTGGTTGAGTTCCTGTTATAACAAAAACCCTAAGAGGTAACTTGTTGGGTTCCTCTGGGATGGTTTTTTTGAATTCTCAGGGACAAGAATGTTTTAAGAGGTATCTGATGTAATGGCTCGGACCTCTCTGGCCCATTCCTTTGTCAATAAGAAGGCCACAAAGTGTTCTAGGGGGTAAAATGGGCATTTTCCACACTTTCTAGAATTTTGAAACTACACACCATGCAGTGTGAGTACACACCATGTACCCCCTCGCTAGGTATACCTCGTGTTGAAGGCCGTATTCTTTCCGTGTGAAATAAATGAGTACACACCGTGTGTCCAAACTACACGCCGTGGAGTCCTTCCCCGCATACGCATTACCAGTCAACGAACATGTGCCATGTTGGAGTCGTGTCCTTGCTGTGTGAAATAAATGAGTACATGCCATATTTTTAAACTACACGCCGTGTAGTCCTTCCCCATGTATGTGTTACCCTCAAACCATGTGTTGACCAGTCAACGGCCGCGAAGCCGTGTTGGAAGCTGCGTGGAGACCGTGTGAAATAACCAAGTACACGTCGTGTACCATAAAGTACATGACGTGTGCTTTTTCTTTTCATGCCTATAAGAGGAGGGATCCCCTCATCCTTTTCAACACACCCCTCTCCTCCCCTCTCCTCTGAGCATAGTTCTCCCAATGGACTCGATGGCTCTTTCTTCCATAACTTCTTCGTCCGAGCTCCAATTTACTATCCGTCAGCGACCATGGGATCGTAACGGCGAGGCAGAAATTCTATGCTTGGATATGTTATCATTCATTTGGCCTTTCCATTCCATCGTCCACCCGAGGAGGTTTTTCCGGGACTCGATGGAAGTGACGGATGCCGATGACTGCCTTCGAAAATTGATCCGGGGGAGCGTTGTGATCAGAACCTGTTTAGGTAGGGATTTTACCTTCGTCTATGAAAATTGTGCATCATGCAGGGTGGGTAACCTATTGTTTTCCTGAGAAATAGTTGAACCATTAAAAAAAGATAATAACTGGTTAATGAAAGGGGATGGGGAAGTTTTTATGTTTATCTTTGTTTATCCTATTGATATGTTGTGAATTGAATAGGCTTATACCTACTAAAAATCATAGTCATTGGGGGCCTTTGCTTGTGCAATTAAATGGTTCCCTATCTTCTAGACCATTTTTGTGAATGAAACCTTGTGGAATGTGGAATTTGGTTAATCACATAAAGTTGGCTGTTTTAAAATCTGGAACCCTTGTGTCATCACCCCTGTTGAAAAAAATGTTATAATAAACATGTGGGTGTTGGCTTGGTTATGTGGCATGTAATGGGGGTGTTTTGTGGGTTATTGTGGATCAGGTGAGCAGTGGGGATGCAGTTGACTTGGTTGTGGGTTGGTGTGAATGCTATGATTTTGATGGGCAGCAGGGCTACGATAAATGTTATTAAAGGGATAATGATGTATGGGTTTCGGTGTGGTTGTGGTTATTATGGTTGGCAGTGGGGCTGCAGGGATTGGTTTCAATGTGAACAGACTATGGGTTGTGAATAATAAATAAAAGTGGGAGAGTAAATGAACGGTGGTTCATAGTAGTGGAACATGATAAATAATCAATGAGTTGGTTGGTTAATAAGAAGGGTTTGTTGTGGTTGTGTTTTCCTAACTTGATTTGTGCATGGCAGCGATATGCTTTACGAACGATTGATGTGGTTGGTTGGGGATAGATGCCCAGTAGTTAAGGAACTAATAAACTAATTCTGTTAAAACATGGTAACCGAAATTGGATTGGGGTTGGTTGTTGTATGCATGTTTCGTGGTAGCAGTGTCGAGGCACGTGCTCAGTTTCTCTGTTTAGAAGCCATAGGTTGGGCTGAGTGGTTTCTATATATATATCTATATCTTTTGTGTTTTACCGCACCCCACCCATGTTGAGCACTTAGTGCCGAACACTCCCATTTCATGGGAGAGGGTGTTTTCCCCTTAATTACTAGCTCCTTCCTGCCCCATCTTCACTAGGTTGTGATGGCTTGAGGCGACCTTACACCTATGACTCTTTAGGTAGGTTTCGATTGGGTTGGATTGGCCCAAGACTCTTCGGGCATGTTTACTTTTTCCCAGGAACCTTCGGGATGAGGTCCGGGTGTGTGCGGGCGGAATACGTGGTTGTGAGGCCCAGGTGTGCGTGGGAGGGGAGAGTGTGGCAGCGTCAGGATGTTCTCCATTAGGAAGAGCAACTAACTAACGGGGATTGGTGCGGGGTACCCAATACTCTTGTTCTTATATACTACTACCTGTTGTGATAGTGTTTTGGTGAGTGTGGCTGGTGAGGTTGGCTGGATATAATTCCTTGATAGGTTTCTTTTGTTGTTCTCACAGGACATTAGCATGTCTCCCCACATGTGCACGAGAGATTTAGTTTTCCCTTCTGAGTATACTTGTATGCTCACCCTATGTTTACTTTCCGGTTTCTAGGAGGACTACCAGGGCCGTGCGAGGCCCTATTAGTCGAACAGTTGGAGTTTTTATAGTTGGTGTACTCTCGTTTTCTTTTGGTATTTTACTTTTGAGCTTTCTTGTACTTGTACCTTGTTATAAAATTGTTTAAACATGCATGCGGGCTTGGTTTGGGTTTATTTCTATACACTTTTTCTTTTCCCTTTTCTGGGTGGTTGACTCATCATATTTCCCGAACTTAAAAAAATAGAAAGGTAATGCCTCCCATATTGTGAAAACTCATAATCGTGGTGCTAGTCGCCAACCCAGGGCCTACTGGAGGCGGGACTCGGGGGTCATTATCTCCCTTTCACCATTTCCAGCTCCGGAGGGGCATCTTTGGTGGGAGGGGTTTATGACAGGAAAATTCTATTAAATCTATAATCATCATTTATCTAGATTTTATTAGAAAATTAATGGGTGAGTACATGAAATTTTTCTAGATTGACAATAAATAAATCTAATGGGGGAGAAAATTATATTCATAAGTGATGATACAATAAATATGATGGATTTGATTTGTAAAAATACTAATACGATTATTGAGAAGTTCAGTAGTGGATATTCTATGGAATATCCATAAAAGAAAAATGATAATAATAAAAAGAAGATGTAATGTAAATCTGAAACATCCCCCCCAAATAAAGAATGTAAATAAGGGAAAGTCCTAGATGAATTTTTTGATGAATTGATAAAGAGGACGGCTAATAGAAAATATAGAGAACATTAAATTGGAAAATACCAAGTAGAGTATATATATTTTATGATCTGTGTAGTTGATACACTATAGAAAGAAGATAAAAAAAATAAAGAAAACAAAATGTTGATTAATGATTTACATTTAGAAAAATGTTAAAGGGTGTTGAGAGAGCTTTTGTGAACGTCTTTTACCATCTTCTATGACTGTTTAAGAATCTTTGGATTCTTTACTATATTATAAATAATATATTGTATTTTATACCAATGTTCCATCCATATATGATAAATGAAAGGGTAAAGTGATTACTAAATATTTGGAAGTAATAATTCATGAAATGGAATCAGATCTAGAACAAGTAAGGGATTATTGATGAATAGATAGTTAGTTAAATGAATAATTTTATAAAGTAGTTCATTAATATGTAGAATGGATTGATAAATTTGGGAATTATGAAAAATAAGGAAGTAAATAAAGTGAATATGAAGATGTTGAATAATTTATTGATGAAGAAGAGGATGAGGATGAGAATGAGGAAGCTGATGAAGATAATCAAAACACAAAGGATGAGAATGATGAAAAAGAAAAAAATGAGAAAACACAATCCCAAAAATAATTGTATGAATCATCAACGGATTTACATAACAATTTGGATTAATAGGAAAAATTTTAGAGTTCAAGAAAAAGCAATTGAAGAATATGTTGTGTTTTCATATAAGGAAAAAGAGATCAAAATTCAAGGAAAAAAGATGATGATAAAGTTAATGTTGATAAAGATGGTGATATCCTTAAATTATTAGATGATAATGAAGTTGATAACAAGGATTAATATCATGTTGAAAAACTAGTTTCTAAAAATGTTAAATGAAAATGGAAAGAAGTGGAAATCAGAAAAGGCTGAATAAAACCTCCAAAAATTTATCCAGAACAATAAGAATCACCCAGGAATATTTCATTTGAAGGGATAGATTATATATTTAGTTATTTGAAAATTATTAAAGTGACAATTCTTTATTTTAAAAATCATGAATCTTTGTGTCAATTGATACCAGATAGATTAATTGAGAAATTTTACTCTATAAAGATGTTGAAAAAAAATAATTTCATCTTGAGGAATTATAGATTGTTCATAAAGAATGGTCCCTAACTCAGAAACAGTCATGCAATTAGATGGTGAAATTGCCACATCATGTAAATACTGATATCATGTTATATGATTAGAATTTTGAAGATGAAATGAATCTTTGAATGAATATTTCCAATCCTACAATTAGTTCATAAAATACATGGATAATAGAGTAATGTTTTTAAAGTTTATGGGGTAAAAATGAATATTATATTTAAGAAATAAAATATATAAATATAAAGGTATTATGTTTGTAGATGGAGTTTTCAGGACTCAAATACTCTCATGAGGAAAACATCCTATGGAATAATGAGAACAATGAACTTACAGTGAAGTTTAGGGCTCAACATGAATGATTTGAAAAGAGGTATCAGGACTAGAAAGCATTTAAGTAGATGAAGTATTTTAGGAAAACATTGAAAAAAATATGGTTTTTTTGAATATTAGTTTATTTATTTTATGGGAAAACATTTGAATTATTTGTAATAATTGAATAAGTTAATTTTGTTTAAAATATGGGTTTTCTAAATACTATCCAATTCTAATTGGTTAAATGTTCGTTCATTTTTTATGGGTGTTTAGTTAATAGATTGGGTATTTTTATATTAATTTTATATTATTTAGTATTTCAATAAACCCAAGTCTTTCCCCATTATTTTTGTAAGTCATAAAGGGGGATATGTTTTGATTAAGGGGGAGAAATATTTATTTAATAGAGATAATCCTAAATTATGAAAAATTATTTTCAAAGAAATATTTTTATACAAAAGGATAGATGTTTTGGTTAAGTGGGAGAATATGATCCTTCTGATAGATTTTATCCTAACTGGGAATTAATTGTATTCAACTTCATAGATTCTATCATATTCAGATAATTTTTATACTCGTGGAGAGTTAAGGATTAAAGAATAATTTTGAATAATATTTACATATAATAAATTTACTATATGTATTTATAGTTATTTTTAATTTACGTTTGGGGTGTTTTAGTTTATAAATGTTTGAGATTATTGTGTCGAAAATTCTATTTCTCATATTTTCTTTTTTTTATTTTTGGAAATCAAAAAATCTTTTTGAAAAAATGTTTCACTAAATAATTATATAAAAATTATTTCTGAATTTTTTTAGAAACATAATATTTTTCCATAATTGGAAGATGTTCTAAGTATTTTTGATATAAACATTAAAATAAATGTTATTATTATCAGAATGAGGTTTTGTTAGATAAATATCAGATTCAAACCTATTATATTAGGTGTTAGAATTCTTGTCCTTTATATTATACTAACAATTTCTTAACATCAGGATATTATGGGTAAAAATAAACAACATACATATTGTCATAAATATTATCATAAGGACAATATATAGGAACTCTATTGGACTAAATATGATTATAATCTGAATACAGTTAACATATTTATAATGTAAGGAATTAATTTCAAACTTTAATGTTGTAAATTAATATGATGTTATAAAATCAATTATTCCATATTGTAATGAGCTATCAAGTGTCAGTTGTCCATGTAGTGGTGACAAACATAAAGAAATATGATAGTTGTGAAAAAAAGGATTCTCATGAAGATACATATAAGGACCCAGTCATTTAAAGATCATAAATTTTATTAATGATTGATTCATTTCTAATTTCTTATTTTGAGAGAGATCTAAATATTAAAAATCCTGAATGACTTGTTCCGAATCTTTGTAATTGGTTAGTGTTTTTTAGTTCTAATGAAACCATTTTAGGTTGTCTCTTCACAATGTTTTAACTTTTAATTCATGTCCAATCATTTAACTTATCAAGGGATTATTGGGATAATAATACAGAGAATTTGATGCACCAGACCAATGGATATCGTGGGTAGGTAGAAAATAAAATCCAATCATTTTATAAAGGGCTTATGGGGATATGAAGACAAATATTCTGATCATCGTATTGAGTGGTTTTCATTCAAAGGAATGAGGCGCATTGTTGAAATTATAAATTAAACGATAAATTTAGTCTTGCTCAGTGACTAACATACTATTATAGTTAATAGAAATCATTATTTTAATAGCTGTAATTTAATCTTACTTTATTAAATCTATTTTTTGTTACTTAAAAGTTTATTTTAATCTTTGAATATTAAATAGTAAATTTGATCATCGTATTCAACTTACAATATTATGTTTGTGTTATATTATTAAACATAATTACAATTCATACTCTGATTAACCAGATCCACTGTGATACCAACTCTGTTACTCTGATTTAAATGTATTGTATCTTATTACGATTCAGTGACTTTAGTTATCAGACTGAGGGCCTAGTATGATGATTTACATAAATAGGTTTTTGGGGTTTTTAGGTTAATTCATTTAAAATGCAAGTTTTGAACTAAAATTTACCTCCTCTTGAAATAATATATTTCAGAAGATATAAAAATCATATATTACAACCAAACACAAAGTCCGAAAGAACAAAAAGATAAAAATATTTGATTGTTTGAAGTAAATTTATCATTTTAATATTCTCTTAGAACAATAATAAATTTATCATTATTTTTTAATTCTAAATTTTAATATAACACGATCATAGATCTTATTATAAGATGTTATTTTAGAATTCAAGGAACACAAACAATAACCTTGATCAAAATTTATGGTCATTTGAAGTAGTGGGATTATTTTTATACTTCTTGTAAAATATTATTTGAGTGAGAATGTTTGGACCACTATATTAATATGTGTGTGTGTTTGTTTGTGTGTGTGTCTGTGGGTGTATGTGTTTCTATTTATAAATAAATTAATATATATAAATAATTAAAAATAAAAAATAAAAAATTATTATATAACAAATGATTCATATATAATTAGTAATTGATAATTAATTTAGTTTTAAATAATTACTAACTAATAGTTATAAATAAATAATAAATTAGAACTAAAATTTTAATAAAATATTAAATATTTAATATTATAAAAATAAAATAATAAACGTCTAATAAAAATTAAAAAACTATAATTATTAACAAAGAATCATATTATTTTTGAATTGTTAAAAATAAAAATGTGTGATAATTATTTTCAAGGTGGTTATTTCAAAATTTTCACTAAAATGAAATAAAGAATATTAATAAAAATTAAGAAACATAGATGGCTATAACCGCTGCTAAGAAACCATCACTGAATGGTGGTGGGTTTTAGTTTGCTAACCTTGATTTTTTATTATTTTTTAAACCCTCTATTAAAATATTAAATACAAAAAAATTTATGAATTTTTTAAAATAGCCTTAACAAACTACCGAAAATTGATCTTCTTTCCTATAGAAATCCCTTCAAGATGAAAATGATTAGAGATTTATAGGGATGCATATAGTGAAATTATGATTACCTATGATTTTCAATGAAAATTTCCATATTATCTTAGACTTGTATGAAAATAATCGATAAAATAATCATAAAAAAGTTAGTTTGACCATTTTATTACTTCTTATATACATCATTACAATGCAATACTCTTTTCATGACTTATCACACATTGAATAGATAAAAAATTCTTATCAATTAGACTAAAAATTCATTTTTTTTCTTTCCCAAACAATAATGTTATCAAGAAAATCAAGGTATAACTTCACAACACATGACTATAATACCAAAACACATCATCATCACCATGGATAATATATTTCCATTTCTCCCTATATTTATCTTGCATTCAAAAGCTGCAATAAGATGTGGAACCAGTTAAATTCAATGAAATTTGAATTTCAAAAGACCCTCCTTTATATTCCTCTATCCGTACCAAAATTAGTTATTACTTTATCCTGGATACCAATAAATTTTCATGTTCATACCTCACTTCCTAAATGTCCCTTTGTATTCAAAATACCTCACAAGTATCCTTCATTTACTTTTCACATATAATAAATCATATAAGAATCAATGAATGATCATCATTACTACTCTTATAGAAATGGTTTCATATAAAACCTCTAAAACATTAAAATAGAATAATGAAAAGAATGATAAAAATTAACAATATTTTTATGATTTAAATAATAAATTTCACATATATTATCACAACACATAGACCTAAAATATTACTTTCATAGAGGTTAGCTATACAAACATCTTATTTTACAACAATTGTGAACATTTATCCATAATATTTCTCCTCCAGAACCATTTTATACATATATCATGATATAGACATATTCATAAGTAAAGGAATGAAAACATAAAAAATTAATGAGTTTAGGCACTCATTAAGGGTATAGTATATCATAATGTTTCATATCATAATATTTAAGGAGAACATTGTGAATTCATAAATATATTAGTAAAATATAATAAGGCAATAAATTATAGTCATAAAACATTATTTAGGAACATAATATCATAAATATATCATTATGTAAGTTTAATAAATTATTACATGGCTTAATGTACATATAAATAATCATAATTGTTTTTGATAGTGTTGCAAAATTGAATTTTTTTTGAAGAAATACATAATCATGAAAAATGGAATTTCATGGAAATTAAAGACATCTTGAAAATATGGAATAAATTTATAAAAAACTTTATTTTTATCAAAATATTTATTCATAATAAAACCATTGTGAGAAAATCTATAATGAAAAAATCTATTTTAACAAACACATTATATCGATGCCTGAAAATGTGAGCAGAACCATTATATTCACACCTATGTGAACAAAATCATTATTTTCATTACTAACTATATCATGAGATATAATGTTAAACAAATTAATTTTAAGGAGTATAATACCCCACCCACTATAATAAGAATCCACTTTCCTCTTAAAATCAATCATATACATATTTTAACAAACCTGTGAAAAAAATGGGTTTTTAAACAATAAAGATCATAAATATGAATGATCATAGTATATTAAAAACAATTTTTCCAAACCTAAAAATGTTATAATAAAATATATTTAATGATAAAAACATAACTTCAGGATAGTTAAACCATTGAGGAAAAAAAATAAATGAAAATATGAAATTTTTAACCAAACCATTTAAATATTTTCATAAAAGATAATGTGAAAATTATTTTCAAAACCATTTTTGAGAAGGGAAATAATATAATTTTGAAAACCATATTATAAATATTTACACATAAATTAACCTTGAGATGGAATATAGGATATCCTAATAAGTTGAGTGGAAGAAAAAACAATTTATTTTGAATGGATGGAAAACCATTTAAAATATTTCCAAATACTATTGTTTGAAACCCCATATTGTAAAAAGAGTTTTAAATTATAATTTTTGAAAAGGGATAAATAAAT
This sequence comes from Viscum album, assembly GCA_963277665.1. Taxonomy (NCBI): domain Eukaryota; kingdom Viridiplantae; phylum Streptophyta; class Magnoliopsida; order Santalales; family Viscaceae; genus Viscum; species Viscum album. The sequence continues at coordinate 1,401,457,875 of OY728152.1, forward strand.
ATATGATAAAAATTGAAAATAATCATATTAAAATTACAAGAAATATTGTAGAACATTTTCTTGATGGAAATTATGGACATGGAAGAAAATATATATTGATTATAATATGAGTTACCGCTATCAACATTTCACATTTATTTGTAATTTGTTTCTCAAGGAAGTGGTTATTGATAATGAGAATTAATTATCTCATAGAAAAATACCATATAAATCAGTTTAAATGGTATGATGAAATTATGCATTAAGATTATTCTTATGTTTGAAAGACGGTAACCCAGTGAATATAAATTGAGTTATTCAATCCATTACAGAATTTCTAATGAAGGAATAAAATAAATTAAGAAAAAGATGATGAAATTAACATTAACGTCTCATGAAATTGAAGATATTTTAATATGTGAAATACATTTGGTATTGAATACACCATATAAATATGTTATGGTGAACAATATCAAACATGTCCTGTGGAGTTGAAAACGAGTCAAAGAAACCTTTACCTTTACAATTTATTTACATGAAGTGATTTAACCTTCTATAAAAAAATTAAATATCATAATAACATATTTTAGAATTATATAATCCTGTAACATTATTATTTTTTAATTTATAATCATTATCTATTGTATACGTTTTTTGTTTTTACATTTTTCTCCATATTGTTTGTTTAATGTTTTGACTATCCGTACATGTTTTATAGAAGCAATGTTGGACATCATTGTTCTTAAAATTTTATAATTAAAACTTAATTAATTTATCATTGATGGATGAATTATACATATTTATTAAGTTTAAATTTAAATTTATGGTTGTTTTATTCTTTATCATTGAAGATGAAATCAACAATAAGCTAGCTTAATTTACTTTCTTAACCGACAAATGTTGTTTTCTTAATTATTATGTTAAATATTGATGTATAAAATCTAAAATAAAATTAGAAAAAAATACTTCAATAGTTATATAAAATAATTCTATTAATTTTTTTTTCATATTCACCAATGATATAATTTTATAGTGTTGTTCATGTAGGTTTTCAAACCAAACATAACATTAACGTACCATTATTAATGGATGAATATTATATTATTTATTTTCAATATCAGTATGATAAAAGGATAATGATCATATTGAGTGTTTATTTGTGTTATATCTCTCAATTTTAATTAATTATAGTAATAATCCATGTTTATGAAATATATTACATAATATAAATACATATTTTTCTTCTTCGTAGTTTTCTTGTTTTTGAATGATAATTTAGAGTGATTATTTTCATTAATAATATTAATAGTTTATTCAATTTTATTAATAAAAAATTATTAATGTTTTCGAAATCATATTTCTTTTTTAATCCATTATCATCACCATCCATGTAGGGTAGTGAAGAAATGAAATATAGAAACCTATCATTCCATGGATTAGAAAGTCCCCACATATTTATAGTTGGTGATTTCATTTTTAATAGAAATTAAAAGACGAGTTATGTGGTTTATCATTTTAGAGTAAAAATTATGTCATTAATACCTTAATAATATAATAAACTCTCCATTAGGACCATCCTTTTTTATTGGTGATGGAAAATGAAACACATTGCACCATGGAGGTGGTAGTCCCCACAACACAAAATTCATGTTATTTCTTTTCTTACGGGAAATGAGGTAGGTGGTTAATGATTGTACCATCATTATAATAACATAACATTGTAATAATTACACTTGTCTTATAATTATAATAAAGTAAAAATAATTTTTTGGATGTACAGAATCACATAATGTAATAGGAAAAAGGGATGAGTGGTAATAAATATATACCTTACAAAAAGGATTATATCCTTTACGAAAAATATTAAACCATTTCTAGTATACCAACCATCATTTAGCACACATTAACATTTCATAAATCTTTTTAATTAATTAATAACTTACACAAACAGATGTCCAGTGATCGTATTAGTTATGTGCCATTAGAAACATAAATACGTAAACACCACTGCATAAGTGATGGAAACTATCTCCCACTTGGTTCTTCATAACTAAAAAATTTCATAGAAACAACATATATAATATATTTCAACATATCATGGGGAATGGAAACATAAAAAGGGATGAGATCAGATGCTTACTAAAGTTAAACAAGGGAGATATTTGAGAATAAACATGAAAATAATGGTATGAGAATGTTGAAACAACATTATATGATAATACCCTTAATATCAAATTAAATAAACATGAATCATTTCATACTAATGTGCATTACATTAGACATGAATCATAATGGAATCAAGAGAATAATCCATTTATCCATATCATTGGAATAATACATTGAATTATGGAAGACACATAATCATTTAAAATTATTTCTATAGTAGTGAAGGAATCACTTCCAATATCATATTAGTAGTATGGGCACACCCGCCATACTATCCTTGTATTCATGGATCACTCCTATGACCATCATATGAGGGAAGGTTCACTCATATGACTATATTTGCAAAGAAAGTTAATTACTAAACTAAGTTATCAACCCATTCTAACTGTGTCTATATCTTGAAATAAAAATCTTTTCCCATTGAATTGGAGGAAGATATTGGTACCACCCATATCCAAATTAAATCATACAAACAGGTTCCATAATACCATAAAAAATCATATCATAACCCAAAAAATGAAATGGGTATCAAAAACAGGTAACCTTATCATAACATGTGGAAAAAGAAAAGTTTTATAATCATTTCTTCATAGAATAACCATTGAAAAGAAGTGGGTTTCATAATAATAAAACAAATGAATGGGAAATTAGTTTCATAAGCATATAACCCATTAGAAATAAATGGGTTTCATAATCAAATAATAAGTGAATGATAAATGAGTTTCATAAATATCAATCCATTAAAACATAAACCCTCCAGAGATAGAATACGAATAGACCCTTTGGATTATTTACATATAATGTAATGAGTCTCAGAAATGAATTTCACCTTTTTTGGACAATTATTTGGTTATATATTTTAATTTTTTTGAAGGAAATATTTTTTCTTCTTTGAAAAATAATTTTTAAGGAATAATATTTTTTTGAAAACCTTTTCTAAGAAAATAACCATGAAAACAAAATAATGTAATGATTTGAAAACCTTAAAAAAATTAAAATTATTTTTCCTTAAAAATGAGATTAAAATGTCCTCTTTGAAATAATTTTGGAAAATAATTTTTAAAAAATGATTTTTAGAATAAAATAGATATCTGACAGAGATGAGAAATATTGTCGAAATTTCATAATACGTTTTCTTAATTATCGAAAGTACTAGTAGGGGGGAAATTGTAAAAATACCTAAATACACCATGAATAAAAAAGAGTATATTAAAATTTCAATATGTTCATGAAATATGGATCATGATATTTCATCAATAAAAGTATTATCATAAACAATATTGGTAAATGAGGAAATTGTTATAATAATGTCTTACCATAAGATTACATTGAATCATAATCCAATTTTAAGTGAATAACAATAATTGAAACATAAATATTCATTAAATTTAGGATATTAATGATATAATATGTAAAAGGGTACTGTATACCTCTCATAGAATGATATATAATCATAACATGGTTTTTGTCTCAAAGAAGAAAATTGAGACAGAATTACGTTATTGATTTGGTAAAATTTGAAATGAAAACCCAAGAAATAGTGATCATAAAATAGATATGTAAATATCCATAAATTTATGTGTAATAATCATATAACATATTTAGTTTTATTATATACACCACACAAAATATATGAGTGGTGTATAAGGCATAAATTTCACTGAAATAAAAGTGAGATGAGAAACCCACTTAACTTGTGTCTGAACTATCGTCATAGTTGTTAAAACATCTTATATAAAATTAAAAATTATTATTAGTATACCATGTAATAAAAATGTAATATATAATACTGTATATTTTTTTTATGAATTTATATTACCAATTTATTAACAATTCATGTCAATGTTATGTCTTAGGTAATATCTGCTTTTTTCAAATTTATTTTGGCTTATCATTATTGATCCACTTACATAGGTAATGGATTACTTAGTTAAATAAATTTAAATATATTAAAAATATAATTTATATTGAGTATATAATATTTTTATAATCTATAGAATTTAGAAATAGAAAATTAAATACATGGTTCATGGAGACAATAGGCTATACGTCTGCGTGAATGTTGTTTCCATTTAATTATCCTTTTGAAAGAATGAAAGTAAATGATATATATGAGTATAAATAAAAAATATAATTCCATTAGAATTATTATTTCATATTAATCATATATGTTTAAAATCTGATTCTTAATATCATCCATGTAAATTGTGAATGGATCACATTGCTCTAAGGAGGCGGTAGTCCACACACCCACAAACAAAGTTATCATATTTACAGAAAATAGAAATCACGATGGTATGTTTTATATAATATTATATTAGAATAAATACCTCAAAAATATCATATATAAAAATAAATAATATCATTTCCATCATAATTCCCAACTAAGAGAGGTGGTAATGGAAACAATAATGACAACATTTTGTGAGGTGGTAGTCATTTGCACAGATGAACTAGAAGTTTGATACACATTTGATGTAATTATGTGTAGGTGTATGTTAAAACCCCAGAATTAAAAAAACTCAAAATATTTAGGATAAATGATTTATAATATATTCATTTAATAAAAATATTTGAGGGCATAGAGAATGAAAATAAAGCAAAATATCTTGTAATCTTGTTACATCTTATTTGGGTAACGCCTCTTGGTTTTAACAAAAGGGCTTCCTTGGTTATATTTATTCACAAAGGGAGTATTCTAGGATGATGATAAATAATTTTCGAGGAGATTTTGGAATGTTATTTCTATTCTAATGTTATTTATAGGTGTGAATAATTGAGGGGGTGAGTGACTATTTATAACAGAAGATAAGTGTCATTCTTGAAAATATAAAAAGGAAAACACTATTGAGAGGCCTACCGTAAATTATGTTCCTACAATAATTCATTATTTCTTTCCAAGAAGGTAATTCGCTGATATAAGTCCATAAAATGACTTATCGACATGTGACTAGGTTATTTGGTAACTTTATTTAATGTTAAACCTTAAATTATCTTGTTTTACATTAATCATTGTAATAAATTATATTTTACAATCACTAATATTTTTTTCAGAAAAATGATTTGAAGTTGTTAGACATTATAAATTATGTTGATTCGAAATATGGAATTCATTTTTCCATATTCTGAATTTTTATTTGGTTGATAGTAATTTAAAATTAGTCTCACATATGTGTCCTGAAAATGGGTTTCTATGAGAAATTTTTTGAAAGTTTGAAATATTTTTATATTTAATTTCAATGGGAAATTATTTAAAATAAAAAAATTGGTTTAATTGATTTAAATTTTATGTAATTATATTTTACAAAAAAATTAAAATATAATTTAACAAAATTAATAAATTATATTAAAAAGATGTTTTGAATTAAAATTCAATATATTTCACTATTAAACCAAAAATGATTATTTTGAGAAAAAACCCAAAAATTAAAAATAATCTAATTTTAACATTATTTGTTCAAAAAATATTTTTTTATCAAATATTTTCACAGTAATATTTTTATTGTCATTCGTTATTTCGGTTCATACTTTTTATCTTGGTTTTCTTGTCGAGTTCTAAGAGTTCAGGGTTTAAATCATGATCTATTCTTTTGTTTACATTTTGTATCACATTTATTAACTATTTTTCCCATGATTTTTTTTAATATATGGAATTTTGAGTTTGACAACAGGTGGCTCTTGGTTCGCACACAGCTAGGGGAAATCGGGTGCCCTTGCCCGAGGAACTGTGTAGCCAATTATCATCTTTGTTCAGTGGTGGCCACATGTTTCCCACACTGTTTGTCAAACTGTGTGGGAAAAAACTATAGAATGTCACTTCTAAATAGTGGAATATACACATTATTTTCACAGTTTGGAAAACTGTGCAGGCTAACTATGTGACTTGCCTCGATGGATTAAAAATGTGATTATACCTTTCCACCCTCTTGCGATTTTTCCCAAATTTAACATTCTTTTCATATTTAGGTTTTCGTGACCTAAAGGGGGATTATAAATTATTCTCAATGATCTTACTAATTTTCCTCAATATGCATCTAGTGGTTCCATCATGATTTGGTGGTGGTTTCACAAGGAAATATTTTCTTGTCACGTCCCTCTTCATTATGCATCCATTTCTCTTGAGTTCTCCTTATTCACTATTATTTTGGATTTAGGGTTCATGTTTCCATTTTATATGTTTGGGGTTTTCTCTTATTATGTTTCCTTGTGAATATTAAATCCGCTAGTAAACTTTTTGAGTCATATCAGTTTGATGTTGTTGTAGTGCATGTGATTTGGGGTAGGTTTCCCTTTTCACCTGCCCTTTAATTTTAAGAATCATTAGTCTCTCTAATTTTTAAAATTCCATATAGGTTAAATAGTTATATTTTATATTTAGAATAATTTTTTTGTATTATATGATGTGGTTTTCATATTCTTTTTTTATGTATATGGAAATATTTTATTTTGTGATTCAAACCATGTTTTTTATAAATACCCCAATTGGATTTTTAAGAGAAATATGAATTTTGAATCATGGATTGGAGTTGTCAATATTTTTTTGAAATATAAAAAAATGATTAGATTTCTGAAATTAATTTATAAATAATTTGGACTTGAATATTGTGTTTTTTTTGGTTTTGGGAAAATGGTTTGACATGTGATGATGTTGTATGGCCCATTTTAAATTTTGATTAATGTGTATCTGGTTTGGTAATGTGGTTTGAGTGTTAAATTGATTTTTTTCTAAATGATTTTGTTATAAAATAATGTGGTTTTTCTCCTTTTTGGAAAGGTGAATTTGGTTCTTTAAAAAATGGTGGTTTTTATGATGTATGCTTGAGGCCTGTTTGCTGTTATTGTCAACATGAGTTGTTTTGAAAATTACCCTTGGATAAATTCTTTGCCTTGGTTGTGTGGGATGTTGTGTGAGGCCCATGATGTAATGATACATTATGTTCAGATTTTCTAAAGGAAACATATTGTTTCTTTGAGTGGATTGGGGGTGACTGGTCATGTTAGTTTGTTATATATGATATATGTTGATGAGATTGGATGCCCAATTTTCATTGTTGGCTCTAACCCTCTTCACACATGACATGGGAACCTATAATATCTTCCATACTTTTAGTGATTATTTACTATACTAGATTTAGTTTTTTTCAAGCTAGTGGACCATTGGAGGAAATTGGTTTGTTTTGTTTTATTTCAATGAGGTAGTAGCCCTCGGTCTAACCAAATAGTGTGCGATCGAGTGTGTAGGAGGAATTTGAATTCCTCGGGTGAGGAATTCCTTTATGATAAGTCATTATGTATAGTATGTTCTTGATTATTCCACTAAGATATTAGGTTCTCCCATGTTATTGGGCATATCATTTTCTGATGTGTATTGTTGAGATGCTTGGTTGGTTGGTTACTACTGTCTGCTTATTTTTCAATTTTCCTTATAATGTTAACATTATTGTTTTTATCTTGTGTAGTGAAATACTTTTTGAAAGTGTTGTGTCGTTTTTCAAAGGATTATTGAATTGTTTTTTTGAAATGTCTTTTACTTCACTTCTCCCCTTTTTATGGAATACATCTTCCAGATCCTCAAACATGTAAATGTATGATTCTTTGCAAGTAATATGGTTTAAAGGGAAAAATGAGGAATATACCATATTTGGTTTTAAAGTGGAAAGTGTGTATATGAAAATACTAGTTTTATATATTTTATTTCATACCTTAATTTTGTGTTTATTTTATTTAAAATGATGTTCATTTGTAATATACTTGTTCAGGCATGCTTACTGAGTTTTAATACACACAACTATTGTTCTTTTCAGTTTTTAGATATTGGTATAGGTTCTAGATTGGTGTCAAAAACTCTGGGTAATAGTTGGTTCTAGTATCATAAAGTGACCCTCTGGTTCTCTTAGAGACAACATGGTTTCCATTTTCATTTGGGTTTTTTGTTGTATTTTTAGTTTTGTATAAACTATGTTTAATTTAAAATTTTTTATTTATTTTGGATGCTCGGTTTATTTTTATTTGTTTTGTGTGTTTATTTATAATTACAGAAATCATTCGCTTCATTACTCTGTTGTTTCTCATCACTAGTTTCCAGCCTTGGATTATTCATAGTGCCTTTTAGTCCTTGCCTCATATTGACTCAGGAGAGCGGTTTGGGGTCGTATTAGGTCGGTTCGTGAAATAATGGTATTATAGGAGGTTGTTTATTTAGAGGACCTTTCTCTCAGAGCATCATTAGTTATTTGGAATGTCAAGGTAGATGGAGAAGGATTGTCCCATCATGGGGTGTAGGTCTATGGGCATTTAGGGACAAAAATTTCTGAACTAAACCTTCAGTTTTCATGAGAGGTTAGGCTTGGATTATTTTATTTGGTTCTTATTGTGTTTATTATTCTTGGAAAAGGAAAAGAGAGTTGGGATAGGGGTCTTAGTAAGATCATAGGTAATTAAAGGCAATATGGAGCCAGTGATATGGACTTAGAATACTCTTTGTAATGGTGGCGTGTTTGGCATATGGTCACCTACCATATAAAAAACTACCAATCGACACTATTTTCCCCATGTGAGTTTTCTGGGTCTTCTATATTCTGAAAATTGTTTTGAAATCCATTATTCTGGAAATTTGAAAACATTATCAAAAATATTAATGTTTTCATTTTGGGATAATGAATTTGTTTCCATATTTATTTTCAATAATTATTTTGAAAAATGATATTTGTAAAATGTTTTTTGGGTGAAATAGGAATGTGTTTATCGAGATTTTAGTTTTAATATAAAAACATAGGGTTTATATAAATTGATTTTTTGATAGTGGATGTTTGTTTTGGGAATTCATTATAAATTATAAAAAATAAGTTTTTAATCAAATTATTTTGATGGGGTAAAATTTTTTGGTCTTTTGAAACTATTTTGAATGTGTTAAATTGGATTTTTTGATGAAATACCTAATATTTTATTTTGATTAGGATAACATGGTTTTTGATTAGTGGATGGAATTCTTTCTAAAGGGTTATTTTTGAAATTTTAAATAAAAATTTATTTTGAAAGGTATTGTATTTGAGAAATTTTTTTTTAAAAATTTTTTAGAAGCATTGTGAAAAAATGAAATGGGAATTAATTGTAGAATCTGAAAAAATAGGTTGAGTGTTTTTTAAAATTAGATATTTTTTTTTACCATTGGTATTATCATGGGTTCTAACATGCATGGATATGTGTGGGAATATATAAGGATGATGATATGGGAAAATTAGTGCCCAAATTTGGCATGAGTGTATGGGTTCGTGGGGTGGGATGAGAAATGCATGTGCTAGGATCCTTGGAATACCACTGGTGAGTGTGTAACCCACCATGTTTTTTTAATTAAAAAGCTTTTTTAATAGAAAAATCTTGATGTTTAGAAAACAAATGGTTGTTTACAATGTTTCCCTAGAATATAAATATGTTTTTATGTGGTGTTTTTAATTTTAGTTTTTTATGATGAGTTAGTTTAGAATGGATTCATGGTTTCTTTATTGATTAGTTTCAGTTCCTAGAAATATTGGATAGATATTGGAGAAGAATATATTGTTGGATATCCCATGGAAGACTCTTTGGTTGATCATCCTAAGGAATTTCTTATTGAGTTTTGAAAGTTGAGACCATCTCTCTACTATGGTCTAAAAAACCCTCTAAATGTAGAAGGGTTGATGCATGAAATTGGGAAGATCTTCTATCTTCTTGTGTTTCCTAAGTTGTTAAAGGTAAATTGTTTTACCTTTATACTTGAAGGTGTGACCTATATGTTGTGGAAATAAATATGTCTAACGAAACCATGGGAAGATAATACCTGAGGGTTCATTAAGGTTTTATATTACTAGCAATATTTCTCTATATTAGCAAAGGGGAGGAAAGGGATGGAGATTTTATATCAACACAATGGTGACAGATCAACATTATAGTTATTTTTATGTTTATTGGATCTAGTTTCTTACCATTTGGAATGGGATTTGAATGATTTCTTGAAGGATCAACTTTTTAGATGTGGGGATCTTTATGATCTATAGTTGATGGTGTCAGAGTTCGGTCTGACCTCCTTTACTGATATAGTGAGGAAATCTATTAGCGTTGAAGCTATGTTATGATGAGTTCTTGAGGAAGAAAACCTTCTTCCATTCTATTGACGTAGTGAAGGGTATTCCCATATAGAGAACAATAAGTTTTCCTAAATTTGGTGGTGGTGGTCAAGGAAATAAAATAAGTCTTTAACTGTATTTAGCATTATCTAACCAAAAATCATGGTGTGGCATCATTATGGAAATTCAAATCATTATAGCCCTTCATGTCTAAATTCAGTAATGACCTTCTATAGATATGGATGCTCAGGTCAAATGAAACTATTTTTTCTGGGATTTTCTAGAAAGAAATATGGAGATCATTCGTTTGAGTAGGGTTTTATTTGGGATCAGTTTAATGTCCCTTTGTATGTGTTCTTATTGAGTATTAATGTTTGTGTCTGATGATGATTTTTGGTGTTTGTCTCAATATAAATTTTTATGTCGGCGTTATGTATATCTTGAGAAATTTTGTTTCTATGGAAGCATGTTTGTATTTTGAAATCATCCTATTTTGTCCCATCTTGAGATGTGGTGTTCCTCATTGAGAGTCCTATTTCCTTTTGTTTTTCAGTTGAAGTAAAAAATGGACGATGTGTGAGTAACATATAAATCCCTATTTGAATTGAAATAATGAGTTCCGACCAGGAATTGTCAACTCTTGATTGTGGGGGAGTAGATTCTTTAAGACATCATGTCTCCAAGAATTAAACATTGATTGAATCTTTTGTGTAGTCCAGAATTATATGTGTGAATAACCTTGGTAATATTTTTTCTTCATTGTGGGAATGGTTATAGTTTTATCTTCTTGTAAATAGACCATTGTTCATATAATGTCCTATTTTGGGTAAAGTGCATATAAATCCTATTTACTTGTTGTGGTCATCGTGTTTTGGTTTATCTCTTGGTTTGAGGTTTTTTTCGATCGGGGACCCCATGTGGTGGGGTTTCTGGTCTCTATGAGAAGTTATAGGTCTATCCGTTTTGGGTCCCCCATGCCGGTCTATACTTATTGTTCTATTTTTTCATGTTATTAATGGTTGGGAGACCTACTGTGGGTCTTAGTGGGGTATCATCCAGAGTTAGTTGGTTTTACTTGGTTTCAATTGGAGGGGATTCTAGTTTAGCTTCTTGTGTTGATAATATAGTTCATTTATTAGCACTATATTGAAAATGGATGGTTTCATTTTAAGTTACCTTATTTCCATTTCCACTCCATTTTGGGGATGCATTAAGAATTTGGATCACAATCATTGAATTTTTTCATGGATAGATGTGCAAGTTTCAATTTGAGATTTATTCCATTTCTCAAGAAGGCGATTGGGGTCATTAGTTAGTTTTAGTAACGATTTAAGTTTCATTTCGTAGCGGATAAGGAGTACTTGATTAGAGAGGCTAGAACATGTGATTGGGAAAATCTTCTTTCCTTTAAATCGATAAACTCGAGATTGTGGGGCTTTCTGGGGGATGAATGTGTTATGGTGGGGAGAATTTTCACACCTTGATTATAATTTTTTTCCTTGTTCTATTTTCTATTTTTGATCTTGGGTTTACTATAAAGGATTGGGTGTTTCCAGTTAAAATTTATATCTATTTTTTTTTGCTTCAGAATCACTTTTATTCTTTAGTTACCCCATGATATTTTAATAAAAGGTTGGATTTTTTTTCTTGATAATTTGTGGTGTACCATTGATGCATGACTTGGGGAAACAGTGTCCCCCCACCCCTAAAAAGATATGGCCAATTTTCTTGTTTAGGTTATGGAGACTTCATGGTGTCAGCACTGTTTTGAAAACCATGTAGGCTAACATTATAGCATGTACAACCTTTAAAGTGGCGACAACACGACTACCTTATGGTTTGGAAAATCATGCAGCCTAACTGTGAAAATAGTCCTGTTGGATTAAAAAACCTTCCATTCTACCCTCTTGGTATTTTGACACCAAATAACCTATTCTCCACCTCTCTTTGTTCATACAACAAAATAAGGATTTTATCTTCTTCTCCAAGACTCCCCTCCTCTCCCTTGGTGTGGATCTGGTGATTCCTTCATGTTTTGGGGTGATTTTTCAAGATAATCTTGTCTTCTTTTATAATTATTCAATATTCATTCATTTTTTATTTACCCATATTTCATGGCCTTTATGGATCTAGGGTTTATGTTTACCAAGGTTTATGTAGGGATGTTTTTTATTCTTATGCTTCTTTATTGATTTTATTTTTTCTTGGAAACTTTTTAGAGTTGTTTTGGGTTGGTAGTGTTGAAGCACATTAGATTTGAGATTGGTATCCCTTTAAACCTTTCCATTAAATTTAATAATTATTGGATTATTAATTTCCACACAATCCTTATATTTTAAATATAAATGTTGTATCTTTAGAATAATTGTTTTGTATGATATGGAGTGGTTTCCATAATGTTTTTAAAGTATATAAAATTGTTTTGTCATGTGATTATCATAAATTCACTACTAGAAAATGGGTCTATACCCACAGTTTTACAAAAACCCATGGGTATAGAGTACCCCTATGCAAACGGTTTTTCAAAACCGTGGGTATAGGGTTAATATGGGGACCTATACCCACGTTTTTGCTTCAAACCATGGGTATAGGTTTATTTTGAACACCTATACCCACAGTTTTGAAAAATTGTGGGTATATCTGTTTTTTTTTCAAACCCTATACCCATGGTATGGCGAAACCGTGGGTATAGGGTATTTTTTGAAGACCTATAACGACGGTTCTTCAAAACCGTAGGTATTTGGAGTTTTTTTAGGACCTATACCCATGGTTCTAGAGAACCGTGTGTATAGCTTTCCCGCATTATGGCGGGAACAGAAAACTTGGCGGGACATGAAAAAAAATTAGCGGGGAAGACATTTTTCCCGGTTATGATTAATATATTTACATTAATATAGATATATTATTTCAAAAATCTTTTGTTCGGTTGGTAAAGCCTTCTGAGTCCCCTTACGCACGGTTCTCCAAATACAGTGGGTATAGGTCAAGACCCCTATACTGACGCCTTTCCAGCCCACAGTTCCCAAAACCGTGGGTCTAGGATATAACCAAAATTTTTGGGGCTATACCCACGGTTTTGAACCGTGGGTATATGTTGTTTTTCCAGTAGTGAGTGTTTTATAATTTATCTGGTTATATTTTGAAATAATAATATGTTTTTTAAAGAATTGGTTTTCTTTGAAAATATATTTGTGTAATCTAAAATGGTAGTTTGGATTTAAAAAATTTATTTCTAAATGACTTCAACCTGAAAGTGGTGTCTGATTAGTTATTTAAAAACGGTATAAAATGTGATGATAATGTGTTCCCTATTTTTTACTTTCATTAATTTGGATATGGATTAAAAATGTTTTGTGAGTGGTAAATGGAATTTTACTAAATGAGTGCTTAATGGAAACTCGTGTGTTTTCACCTTTTTGGGAAGGTGGATTTGGTTCTTTGAAATGGGTGTTTTTTATGGATTCTCAAGGCCCGTTTCATATTTTTGGGAAAATGAGTATACTTTAAATCTCTCTTTGGATAATCATCTTGACATGGTTATTTTGAATGTTATGGGAGGCCCATTTTGAGAAGATACGATGGCTTTAGATATGTTATAGGCATGATATTTTACCTTAGAGTGGCTAAGGGGAGACTTGTAGTGTGAGTTTATTATGAATGATATATGTGCATATGATTTGATTCTAGGTTTAATGTTTTGGATCACCCCCACTTTATAATAGACATGAGAACTGGGAAGGGCTAGACGAGTTTTGGAAAACGATTACTCCACTAACTTATTATTTCACTTTTCCTAGTGGCCTATAGTAAGGAATTAGATTGTTTTGTTTTATTCCTTTGCGAAAGTTCCCCTAGGTCAGACCTAGTTGGGTGCAATCATACACGTGGGTGGAATTTTATATCATCAGTTTAGGAATGGAATTAGAAGAAGTCAATATATATATTATGTTCTATATTATTCTAATGAGGTCATAGGATCTGACATGTATTTTTTCACTTAGTTGTATAAAATAGATGATTGAGATGCTTAGTTATGCATATGTGATAATTTTTTTTACATTTCCCGTATTATGTGATCTTTTTTTATTCTCTCTTGTTTATTGAACTCCTTTTTAAATGTTATTGGTTTGTTTTCAAAGGCATATGGTAATTTTTTTGTATATTTTTTTTATCCCTTCTCCCCTTTTAAATGAAAGTATCTTCTTACCCCTCAAAAATGTTAATGTATTCTACACATAAAGGAACATGGTTTTAACTGAAAAAAATGGAAATGGACAATGTTTTCTTTTATAGAGGAATGTGTGTGTCTGTGAAAATACTATATTTACATATTGTATTTCAATCATGAAGTTGTTTTTTATTTTAATTAATACGAACTGAATTGGGAATTGATTTTTTCAGGTATACATATAATTTTTTTATATGTATTCCTATAGTTATTGATGGTTTTTATCTTTTGGTTCTAGTTCCATCTTGGTTTCAATCACCGTGTTTGATGGTTGGTTTTGGTATTAGGGATTTACCATTGGGGTCACATGGAGATTTTTATGATTTTTGGTTCAATTGGGGGTCTATTGTATTGTTTTTTGTATTTTTATTTTTCAATAAATGATATTCCATTTGGAATATTTTATTTATTTATATTGGTATATTTATATTACACTGTTTAATGTGTAAAATTAGAATGGAAAATATCTTTCTCTAGGTTACTATATTGACGTTTGGCTCTAGTTTCATGCCCTGGAGGATGGGGAAGGCCTCTCAGGCCTTTCCAAAGATCTATTTTGGATACCAGTTCAGTGTCTTCATTGGTTGGTTCGTGACAAATTCAATTTCAAAAAAAGGATATAATTAATTTTATTATTATACATAGAAGGACATTAAAATCATTTCATTTGAGAAAATAATTTTTTGAAACATATAAAGACTTAATAATAACTATTTATTTTTTTATCATGATGTATTACCATTATAAATAATATTTAAAATTGGTTATTACTAGTCATGTTACTATGTTTAATGACTATGTTATGATTTTTTCATTTAAATAATTGTAATATAAAAGTATTGATTCATAGAAAGTGAGTGTTGGGTTTAATGAAAAGAATTTCAATGTTATGTGAAGTGTAATATAATATTAGTGAGACCTATAAGTAAATATTTACATGGTGAAAAATGTAATGAAAGACATAAAAAAATTAATTTGAAAAAGGTTTTCTTAAAACACGGGATGTTACATTCTTCCCAACTTAAAATGAATTATTCCCTATAAATTCATCATTTTGGTACAAACAATTTGTATAATTTTTCCAAATCATAACCTCATGTATCGACATAGCTTCTTCCAACTGGTGATTTTTCCACAAAATATTGACCAGGAGAGTGGTCTTGCTTCATAGAACATTCTCTATATGATCACAAATTTCCTCTGGGTATTCCTCATAAAAATGATCAGTGGTATTAACCATGAGTTTAGTACATGTGAAGGGCCAGGAATTTACATCCTCTTGAGGAATACAGGGAAAATATCATGAACTTGATAGATATTTGTAGGATGGTCCATGTGATTGGATACCATCCCGGTATAATCCAGAATTTCAAAAGGATCGATATAATTATGGATTAGTTTTCACTTATTCTAGTATATCACAACCTTCTCCTTAGGAGAGATTCATTGAAATACCTTCTCACCAAAATCAAATTCTATATCACATCAATAGTTATCAACATAAATTTTCTATTAACTTAGAGATTCCTTGATATTCTATATAATGGATCTATCTATTTCTTCCATTTCATCAATGATCTCAGTTCCCAATAGATATATTTCTCCAACTTCATTCTATTATGTTGGGGCTCTACATTTCATTCAATAAATGGTTGCATAATGTTCCCAATGAATTCAAGAGTGAAGGGTATTATTTTAGGAAAACTCAATTGGGTGAAGTTGTTGATCCCATCCTCCATTGAGATTCAGAGAAAAAGATATAAATATATTCTATATGGTTTGTGTTTTTTTATACTAACCATCCATCTAAAGATGATGGGTAGTGGTGGAACTCAATTTATTATAAAGGCCTTACTGAAGACTTATCCGGAATATTGATATAATCCTAGGATCTTGATTAGATACAATAGAATATGGTACTCCATGAAACCTTGTCATGTCCTTAATTAATATCCTTGAAATATGATCTAGAGAGAATTCATCATTGATATCAATGTTGTGTGATGAATTATTAAGGAAATATACAACCAAATATATAAAACTAATCCCTTCAGAGGTTTTGGGTATTCCAAAAGAAATATCCACAATGAAGTTTTCCTATCTCTGTTATGGTATTGGTAATGGATACAACCTCCCCAAAGACTTGTCTTTTTCACCCTTACCATAATATCATATGAAGAACTAGGATAAAAAAGATATGATATCCCTCATCATTCCAACACACCAAATGTATTATCTCAAGTATCAATATATCCTTATACTTTTAGGATTAATAGTGGATGATAAACTATGATCATCCACTATAGATCCTTCTTAAAATCCAAAATGTATGGAATACATACATGATTATTGAACATTATCATTCAATCAGGATTAGGGTTAAACTCAAGAACATTTCTGACCTTATTTTTCATCTTTAAATCTGACATATTTTCCTATTTAACATTAACTAGGTTATAGGGTTGAATATTCAATTTTGTAAGTTACATTTTTACCCATTATTCAATATTTACATATACATACTTTTCAAATCCAGGTATATTGTATCTTTTTCGATCCTCACCATGAATAAGATACCATGATCTTTTCAACTCAAAGTATAAGCCACCTAGTTTTCTCACATTCATCTATCAAGAGGAATCGGGTACCCTTCCAAGTAAAATTTTTCATAGTATTAACTAGTCATGATAAATAATACAGAAAAAATTGATAATATATATCTAAACCAAGAAGACAATGGAACTCAGTTAGCATGGTTGGTCTTTGAAAACAATCAATTTCCTTCATCTTTGTTGGATATACTAATATACCACGTATTTAGATTATATTCCCAAAAACTAAATCCCTTTTCAACCAAAATTCACAATTTGTAAATTTTAGATACAATTTCTCATGCATTATTCCCTTTAGTACAATTTCCTGGTGATTTTGATGCTTTTCAAGGGACGTTTAAAGGATAATAATACCATCGATAAAGACTAACACAAATAGATCTAGGTAATCTATAATGACTCTATTCATTAAATCCATGAAGATACAATAGTTATTAATAAAATAAAAAAGAAATTAATATATATTCGTAGTGTCCATAACTAGTACGGAATACCTTCTTGGGTATATCCTCTTTCTTGACCCTCAATTGATGTTATGCTGAATAAAGGTCAATATTGGAAAACTATTGAGCTCTATACAGTAGATCAAACGAGACATCAATTCGACTAAAAGGATAATTATTCTTGGTCTTTATCTAGTTTAACTCCTAATAGTCAGTGTATAGTTGCATTGATTCATATTTTTACACAATAAGAATAGGTTCACCCCGTGGAGGCACACATGGCAGAATGAATCATTTATCATGGTTTTCTTGGAGATTCATCATCAATTTCTATAACTCAATTAGGCCCATTTAATATAATGTCTTTGAAATTGGTGTGGAAGCATGTATGAATTCTATGAAGAACACTTGTTATCATACTGGACTAAGGCTATTAAAATCTTTTGTAAACAAATCCACAAATTCATAAAAAATAGGAATATAATTGATATCAATTTTCTCCCCAACAATTTGATATAAACACACTGTATTAATTGGAATTAAGACATATACATACGATATATTCTCTATAAGAAGTAAATACTTATCATCAAATTGGCAGATGATCATATGATACTTTGAAATATATTACTTAACCTCCCTTCCTCGATAATTGATGTGGAATTTATACAAATAATTCCAATCCATTCCTAAGATAGCAGCCAATTCCACTAGAGGAATAATGATAAGATTTTCATGAATTACATTCCCATTAAGATAAACTAGAGTGGAATGATAGACGTGAGATAAAATAATTATACAACTATGGATTATCACTTTTAATTCCACATTAAATTGTTTTGCTGAAATCTTGATAACCATATTAAATTATTTAGATATGGAAGAGTGGGTAGATCTATAATCAAATAAGACATTAATAGTTCTTTTAGAACCCCAAGATTATGGTATGTATCCAGTTATTTTTGTTTCTTTATCTATATAAATTATAAGGGCGAAGGTTTGGAATGTTTGGAGGAATTTATAAGGGTTTTTATGAAATTTATATAGGTTCACAGGTGGTTCACATTTTGTAAAAACCGTGAAACACTTGAAGGAAATGGTGAATTGTGAGATAGAGGAAAAAGGGATAGATTACAGGCAGCACAATGTTTTCCTAAACCATGAACAACAAATTTTAAACCATGTGCCTTGAAAAGTTGATTTCATAATTTTAAGGCAGTCGATTCAGCATAATTTCAGCACAATTTAAATATCATGAAAAATGATCATGATAGGTTCATCTTTAAGGTAGTGGTTAACACACGGTTAGAGCGCGGTTTTCCTAACTGTGTTCTTAAATTGTGCGCGGGTCAATGTTATATCCTTAAATTGTGGATCTAACATGTTTTTACCAATAAGTGCCTCAATTTCCTACCAAAAGGCCCTATATTTGGATTTGAGTCTCTCATAGATTAGAGAACCTATCCCATGAAAATTGGAATCAATATGGAGCCTATCCTTAGTGTGATGTAGCCCGATTCACACAGTAAGTCCTTGTAATTCATCGTTCTTACTATTTTACTTAGATCTAATTCCCCATCTCACTTGGTTTCTTATATATAATCCTACTGTGGGAAGATCTAAGGCGATGGATTCAAATTATATTTATATTTTGTCTTGTTATTAATACCGGAATAGAAAAAATGAAGGTCCATGGAGATTCAACCACATTTTGATCATTTTTGTTCCGGTAATCATTTTCACCAAAACTCTCGAGGTAGGTGGCAGCACTCTCGAATCCTCTATTCTATATCTTGAAGGATTAATTTAAATTTTTTTTCCATGATTTAAATTGATCATTTTTCCACTGTGAAATTATTGTTATAACCTTACCTGGTGATGGTTTATAGAAATTGGGAACATCGATGTGTTATTGGATATATTTTTTCGATAACATTATTTAAAAATGACAATGTAAATATAATTTTTGGTTTTTATACATGAAAAATGGTATTCAATTTATTGAAATATTATTTATTGAAATGGTACGAACACTCTTATAATTTTTAGGGGTTGCCGTGGTATTTTTGTGTGTGTTCATGTGCATTGGGATAGAAAAGGGTGTAAAGTACCCATGTTAAAATATTGGGACAGATAAGGGCATAAAGTACCATAATCATAGTGGGCCACTAAGTTAAGGCTTATTGAATTGATGAATAAAAACATGCGAGTATAGGGAGATCCATATATTTCATTCTTGGATTGATGTTTGGTTGTGTAGAAAGGAATGAGTTTGGCTGGGGTGGAATGTTAAATGAATTAAATAATTGTAAATGTTTTTTCTTTGGAAAACAATTTAAATGATATTTTGATTATATATTAGTATAGAATGTTTTAAAACAATGTTTTAAAAAATTTTTTATTTAAAATTTTCTAACATGTTCTATCCTAGCGGTGTGAGTAGGAAGCCATTGGGGAAAACCTACTGATTTTTAGTACTCACCCATGATTTGGAACTTTGGTGGTTTTGTAGATGTCTCCTATCGGGACATGGGAAAAGGTACAAAATCACCCATCTTTAGCACTACTTTGTGATACATGGTATTTTTGGATAATTTGGGGAATAGATCTTGTGGTGATTGGAGTTTTATGGTTATATTGGAAGGAACACTTTTGGAATCGGGGTATAGGTAGTATATTTTATCAAAAATTATAGTTCTCTATAATACAGATTATATTGATATGTATAATAGAGTAATGGTGGTATAATTATACGTATCAGGAGCTATTGGATAAGGTATCTTGTTAATATATATCTGAATTGGTGGGAACTCTAATTTTTTGAGCAAGAAGAAGAGGGTCACCTATTTTCATGATGGGCTTATGACTAAAAGTCAAAAGGATTGATTTGTAAGTCTTCCGTCATGACCCAAGTGAAAAATAGGGTTTTTAGATGTGGTTCACTGGGCCAAATTATGTTAGAGTGTAAAACATCACGAATAAAATTTTCCAATTGTAATTATATGGGCCATGTTTAGCATTTTTATCACAATTCTCCAGGTCGGGTGGTTGGGACCCTTCATAGTTATCAAAGGAACCATATGATTTGATAGGATGAGGTCAAGAGAATTTGTATCATAATTTGAACATATATATCCATGTTGATTTCAATAATACCATGAATCATTAATATGTGTAGTCTCAACAAGATAATAAGGGAAAAAGTATAAAGAGTAAGAAATTATATGGAGTTGAAGAGGTGATTAAGAATAATCAATATGGACCATAACTCATGACAGGAAAGGATCTTTTAAATTGTACCCTTAGGAAATATTTGATTGAAACTGTTGCATTACAAAATTTTATTTATTCCCATTCAATATATTTTCTTTGTTTAAATTTTGTGATGATTTATTCTATGTCTAAACAATAGGCAACTCTTGATCAAAGAGAATTATAATCCATTATGTGTAGAAAATGTTCTATAACTATTTATAGAGTTCAGTTGTTATAATATTTCTCTATGTTTAATATGGATATCTGTGATATAATCCATTGTATGTATTAGTTGATGACATTCAAGTATTATCTCGACTGTTATTCCAGAAAAGATAGTTTTTCAATTGAATATGGAGTTGAGCATCTCTTTAGAGGATACATGACTGAAAATGCTAATGAAACCAGCTTATTGGAACTAGTACATGGAATAATCTCTAACCAGTTGATATCTTCCGCTTTGGAATTGAGGTAAGAAATCTAGAATAACAATTTTCTATAAGTGGTTTATCAATTTTAAGACGTCTTTCCCAAAAAGTTAGTTGGGTTACCACATAAAAGGGAAGTGGATTTTAAAATTTATCTCATACCAAGTAAAAGAATTATTTGAATTCCATATAACTATATGGAACAAAAAAATTATGCAATTTAATGTGAAGTTGTATGATTTGGAAAAAAGGGGTCATTGAGATAAACATGTCTTTGTGGGCAGCATGTGTTTTTTTGGTCAAAAAGGTGGATGTAACTCTTTAGTTGTTTGTGTATTAGCATAATATTAGAAATGTTATGGTAAAATATCGGTACCAACTTACAAAAATTGATAATCTATTTGATCAATTGTGTGGATCTTAGTGTTTATCTAATATTAGCTTCCACTCGGTATATCACCAATTACATGTTAAGAAAAAGGATATCCCAAAGATAGATTTTAGGAGTAGATATAGCCATTACGGGTGTGTGGTAATGCCTTTTGATCTTATGAATTCACTATAAATAATTTTAGAATTCATGAATTAGTTATTTAAGATTTTTCCGGATTCATTAATTGTGGGGTTTATAGATGGAATATTGGTGCTTTCAATGAAATGGTCTGAGTATTAGCAACAATATGAGATAGTGTTGGGAATCTTGGGGGATCATCCTTTATTTTCCAAAATATTATTGGGTTATTTTTGGATATAAGATGTAAATTTATTTTACCGTGAAATCTATAGAATAAGAATTTCCAAGAATCTAGAGAAGATAAAAGTTGTTATCCATTGGAAACCTCTAATGAATGTCTTTGAGATATATATTTTCCATGGTCTAGCTATTTATTTCTAATAATTTGGTAAAGAATTTTCATGGCCATATTCACCTATGATTTTTTTTAAAAAGAAGAATATTCCATTCTAATAGAATGTGGAATTATAGAATAATATTCAAGAGATTAATGTTTTCCTTATATCAGCACCAATCTTGATTTTTTCATATTCAAGACATGGATATGCAGAGTATTGTGATTCTTTGAGACCAAGATTGGGATGTGTTCTCATGTAGTGAGGTCATGATGTTTCTTATGTATCCGAGAAGGTGTTTCTACACGAGAAGAACTACCCAACACAAGATTTAGAGTTAGGATTCGTATTCCATTATTTGAAGATATAATATCATGACCTCTTTTTTGAGAAATTCATTGTGTTAATAGATCATAATAGCTTGAAATATATTTACTCAAAAATGATTTGAATATGAGATGTTGAATTTAGAAGTAATATCTCCAAATTTTCAACTTTGACTTAAGGTATACACCCTGTAAGTGAAATTTGGGGTGGATTGATTAAGAAGGAAGACATTTTCATAGGTGGGAAAAGAAGTATCTAGTGAGTGGTAGTTGATGTTAGTCCAAGAAGACATGAACATTGAATGTGTATACCAAGGTGATGTTCTATCCTTCTTTCCAATTTCATTTGTTCTTAATTTTTTAATGTTGGTTAAAGAGGCACTACCACCCGATATAGAATGTGTGGCTATAATGTCAAAACTCAATGGTGGGAAATCCATTTAAATATGAAAAACTAGACCAGAGTTCAATTTTATTATTCCGAAATTAGATGGTCATACCTAATACTTTTTCAAAAAAAATTCTTCATGATCACCACCATAAGATATGGGGTTTTCATTGTAGAGTGCATAATATGTATATGGTTTTGAATGAGTAGTTTTTGTGGGTTAGTATGAAAAGTATGGTGGATGAGTTTGTTTAGAGATGCATAACTTGTCAACAAATAAATGAATAGTATTAGATACCAGTAGATATATTACAATCATTACATATCCCAATTCTGAAATAGGAACAGATATCCATGGATTTAGTAATATGTATCTAATGAATGGTTTGGAAACAAGATTACATATTTGAGATAGTGGATCGACTAACAAGGTTGGAAAATTTCAACCCTAAAAATAATAATCATAAAATGCATGACTTATAAAAAACCAATATCCAAGAAGTGTTGAAGAGGCATCGAGTAACAATTTTTATAGTCTCAAAGAGAGATTTGTGGTTTATATCATGATTATATTAATCATTACAAAAATACCTTGGGACTCAATTGACTGTGAGTATAGTGTATCATCCATGTATGGATTAGAAATTTCAATGGATTAAGAAAACATTAGAATACATGTGGAAAATTGTGTAATGAATTTTGGTGGCTCATGCAAAAAGAACGTTCCATTAGTGGAGTTCTCATAAAACAGTTGTTATCAAGCCTCAATAAATGTGGTTCCTTTTGAATAATTATATTGGATTCCTTTTCATTATCCAACTTTTTAGGTGGAAATAGGTGATACATAACTATTTAGGCCATGAATTTTCACAAAAACAAGAGTGAAGATTACGTTGAATAGAAAAAAGATGGATTTGGCTCAATGTACCCAGAAATCAAGTACCGATCATTGTAGATGCCCATTACTATTCAAGATGAGTGATGTTGTGATCTTTATAATCTCTATAAGACATTAACATTAACATTTTTGAAAACAAAACAAGTAATCTCATTAATACATTGTCCCTTTTTAGATAATTGAACAAGTTGGTGTGGTGGAGTATCTATTTTAATTATCAGCACGATTCTGTGATGTGTATAATACTCTTCATGTATCTTATTTGAAAATGTATCAGCCTGATCTGATCCAAGTGATTTGATGAGGTCATGTTAAATAGTAACCATATTCAACATTAGTATATACATCGATGCATATTGTTGATAGGAAAGACAATGTCTCGCATGGAGAAATCATCAGTCTATTGTTGGATATGTGAAAACAAGGTCATATTCAGGAAGAGAATTGTGAATTTTAGAAATAAATGATCAGGTAATGTACCAAACTCTTACCGAACACCAGTGGTTTTCTAAATTTTGAGGATAAAAATTCCTATGATGGGGATCATGTCGAACACCATGATTCATTTTAGTAACCCTTTCATTGTGAATTTTTGGTATATAAAGTGTTTGCTGAATGATTTCAGGGATTTAGAATATGATTAGAATGTTTTTGGGCTTTTATAATGTTTCACAGTTGGTGAATAGTTTGTAAAAACTAGTAAGTACTTGTAAAAAACTTGTGTAATGTGAAAGTGGGAAGAGGGATGGAACATGAGAGGGTTCATGGTTCATCCAAACCACGTGGCCACCTAGGAGAAAAAGTGCATTGTTGGACATTGGGATTTTGAATAGCAGGTGCATGATTTTTCCAACTATGCAAGCTAACCATGTTAGGGCCCCTTCAAAAAGAATCTAGTTCACAAGTTTTCTAACCGTTTGAATAACCATGCATGGTCTAAAAACTATATTATTATATTGTGGATTTTTGTTGAGATTAATAATTAAACCCTATGTTTTCTCTAAAATATCCCTAAATTGATATTTCTTCCTCCTTGTGGATGTAGAGGCTTCTCTATTTAATCTAGGGGTGATATGAAGGCTTCTTCTAATGATTTGAATCTAAATTCTCATAGTAAATCATAATTTATTTTAGTTTTAGGTGGTTTTCAGAGATATAAGTCAGTATTTATATTGATTTCATTGATCTAAATATTATGTGGATGGATATAAGGGTGTTAATTCCAAACATGGTTATACTTTACATTTTTATGTTAGGGGAAAATATATGAGGCAATTTTTTGGATATTGAGCACTTCTTCTTTAAAATTTTCAAGTCGTTATTCATTTCCATCAAAAATACAAAGTTAGTTGGTTTTCATCTCAATTCCACTTTTTAGAAAATGAATTCTTGATTTCAAATTGTCTATATTTTTCATGTAATTTATTGTGAATTTTTTGTGTAATAATTTATGGAAACCTTCATTGTGACAATATATGGAATTGTGAAAATTGTGTGTTTTCTTAAAATTGAAAATTGTAAAATGATTTTAAAAGGATGATTTTAAAATGGTTATTTGGTTTTGGATGGTTATAAAAAGGGATTTAAATAAAAATTTGGGATTATTTAAATGGTATGGAAGACATGATTTTGGCATATGTTTGTCATAATTGGTTAATAATGTGTGGAATGGGAAGAATATTGGTCATGAAGTACCAAAATCAATGGGATTTGTTATGGAGGTTAAGTTCAACTATAAAAGGTAAAAACATGATTGTGTTGTCGTGTGGTAGAAAGTATTCATGTTTAGTTTTGTGAAATATAAAGTGATATTCCAACATTGAAATTGAGAAATCAATTCATGAATTGTTTAGTTTCTTCTAGGGATCATGTCATTGTTTTGAGAAAACAATTTTATTATGGAACTTGATTATAAATGCATATAAAATATTTTTATAGAAGATAATTTATTTAAATTCATTTATATAAATAAATTAACATGTTTTATCCTAGTGCTGTGAGTAAAAAGTCATTTAGGGAAATCATATAAAGTCTCATTACTCACCCCTCCATTGGAACATCAATTCTTTTACAGACATTGTTCGTCGAGACATGGGAAAATGTAATGTACCACACATAACTAGGGATTCATAGTGATAGTTAGGATATTTTGTAGTTGGATATGGAGGAAGGTGGATATTTTACGTTATGTTGTTATCATTGAGTTTTTATTGGTTTTTTCCTTTTGTGGTATACTTGGATCTTTTGTACTCTTCTATTGTGGCACTCTTTGTAGTTAGTTTTTGATATAAATTGTATTAAATTGTGGTTTCATTAATTTATATCATGAATCATGTAGTGCTATATTTTGAAATGGCACAATTGATTGGTAGTTTTATTTTCAAAGGGAAAATCATACCCCATTTTTATATGCTTCCCTTGGAATTTATTTCCAGCCTTTGGCATCTTGGGGATGTCACTTATGTCCAAGTATTTTTATTTTGTGTTATTATACCAATGAGATGTGGTGGGATGTCACATATAACATAAAGGAAACATAATCTTATTTTATCTATGGTTTTTGGATTTTCCTTTTAATTAACTATTTATTTTATTGAAAATAGAATCAAATTGATATATAACCCCAACATCCATTTTGGACTTGATTGTGCAATTCAAAATCCCATCATTGCTTCAATAATATTTTATTTCCAACTCCATTATGGGACATATATTAATTCCACTAAAGAAACAATCAACATTAACTTATGTTGTATGATAATACCATGAGTGAAGCACATATGTATTTTGAAACTAGCCACATAGATTCCAACAGACTTATAATCCTTTTGATTAATCTCAAGTAGAAAATTCTTAATCTTTCAAAGAAGAATAATATTTAAGTACTTATTAAAATATTAGTTTATTAAATCATCCTAATCCACGTATTAAATTTAGTATTTCTTCCTTGAATCATTTATTTGAGTATACCATTTGTCTGATTTTCTTTCTAACAGATAAATAGACTGAATGACTTTTTCATGTTTCAAACACTAGAGAATATAAAATATATTCTCAGTGGTTATAATCCATTTTTTAGCAACAAGTGGATCATAAAACCCTCATAATGAAGGTGTATGTTTCATATTTAATGATTCTATAGAATGGTATTCCCTCCTTTACTCTTTTGGAATTATAGTGTTATTTAGATCATGAGAAATTTGGGTGTGCATAGGAATGATATTTTTCATTATAGATCCCATTACATTTAATTTCTATGGAGGACAATTGTATCAGCATTATTCTTAATCACCATTAACATGGTTTATTTGTGTTCCAACCATTGGGTAAAACAAAAAAACATAGAATTAGAAATATTCATCATATCGAGGAACCACATAATCAAGAAAAATCACGTAAAGTATTTCTAAATTATGAAGCATTAATTAATCTATGAGACCTTCAGTTATTTAAATTTTATTCATAGATACCAAATATTTTATCCATTTATGATTGTTTGTGATGATTTTGTAAATTCCCAAATAATATTCCCGGGGAATGTCAAACCAGTTGTGAAATAAACCTCATTGTCATGCACCGGCTCTTGATCGAGTGTATCTAAATATAATTTTTTGTTGTTGTTATACCTATGTAAATCTATTATAAATCCACACAACATGTAATATCCATATTAGGATTTATTTCTAGGAAAAAAATCACTCAATTCTTTACAAATATTCTTGGACAATTCCCTATACTTTTCTGTAACCTTATATTTATCCTTATACATTTAGTTAGGGTTCTCTCAATTGTTTTACTATCCTAGTTAACAAAGGATTACATAACATTTTCTCTGATACAAACTATAGTGAACCTAAATTAACATATATTAGCACTAAATCATTATTGAGTAATACTTAATAAACTACACAAACAAACACCCATACACCATATTAGTTTAGTTCCTTTGGAATCATGGGAACTTAAAGCCTGGTAGATAAGTGACATACAATATCCACCACTAGGTTATTCATTACTAGAAACCATTATTTTTAAATCATACATAATATATATCTTCAATACTTGGGTGAAATTAAATATAAAAAGGGTGGGCTCAAATGTTATATAAGGGTAAAAAGATATGTATGATTAATTAAACATGAGAACGAATGTATGAGAATGTGAAAATTAAATTATAAGAACATACCCTGCATATAAAAGATCATAAAGATGAATCATGGAATAAATTTTGGTAGTTCATAGAACATGAATCATAACGGAGTCCAGAGGATAATCTATAAAATCATAACAAGGAAATAATTTATGGTATTTTGGAAGATACATAATCTTATAAAATGATTTACCTAGTATTTAATGAATCACTTAACAGACCATATTTGTAGTTTGGGTTTACTCCCAATACTATCTTTGTAGGAATGGTTCATTCTCATTACCATCTTCGAATAAAAGGTTCACTCCCAAAACCATCTAAGTGGAAAAAATATTTTACTGAACTGAGTTCACTCCCAATTCCAGCCATGTATATCTCAGGAGGTATTAATATTTTCCAAATTAATTATAGGGAGATATATTTCCCACCAATCTCATAATGAAATAATATATACATGTTCATAATATCATAAAAAAATCATATCAACACCCATTAAATGAAATGGGTATCAAAAACATGTAATTATATCATAAACTATGAAAAAAAATTATTCAAAAACATTTCATCAAAGCGTAACCAATGAAAAGAAGAATGTTTCAGAATCATATAAACTAAAAAATAAAAACTGATTCCATAAACATATAACCCTTGAAATAGAAACATTTTTTATATGCATATAACCCATGATAGAGAAATATGTTTCAGAAATATCATGTCATCAAAAAATAAACCATTAAACGAATGAATATGAATGGAAACATTAGATAATTTACCTCAAAAATAATGAGTAACATAAATTTATTTCATCTAGTATGGAATATAATTTATAAATATCCATATAAAAACATTTTTGGAGTAAAATAACATTTCGTCTATTAAAAATTATTTTTAAAATATAATTTTTTTGAAATCATTTTTATTTAAAAATTTATATGAAAAAGTTTTAAGTAATAAATTAAAAATATGTAATAATTTTAAAAATAAATTTCCATTTTATATGATCATAATATTATATTTCTATTTTTTTTTTGAAAACCATTTTTAAAACATGGTTTTTTAAAAAACACATATTTCTGACCGAAGTGAGATAAAAGATAATATTTTATTAAAAAAATCGTAACTTAATAAGGTACAATAGAGTTAAAAAAATATACCAATACCTGAATATATAATTAATAACCATGTAAAAATGAAATTCAAGGGTTTTCATGAAATATGAATTATAATATTTTATCAATGAAATCATAGTCATAAAAAATCCCGATAAACAATGAGATTTTTTCCCTAAACTCTTACAAGTTAGTAATGTTGAATCATAAAACCCATATAATAAAATGAAATTAAATAAGATTAATATATTATTAAAATATGTAAATTAATTATATAATATTTAAATTTTATGTTTTTACACATCATAGAATAATATAGTTGCATAACCTGGAATGTGTCCCAAAGAAGGAAAATTGAGACAAAATTACTTGATGGATTTGGTAACTTTTGAAACCTAAACCCTATTAATGAAGGACAATAAATTGGTTATGTAATTAAAAATATATTTACTATTATGAATCATGGGATATGTTCATGGTTATTATATACAGCACCCAAATAAATGACTGGTTAATAAGGAACAAATCTCATAGAAATAAAAGTGATTTGAGAAAAAACCCTCACCTTATGTCTTGATTCCTGTCGTACTCATTCCAAAAATCATCTATAATAAATATTGATCTATTATAAATAAAACAAAGAACCACATTATTATATCAAATAAACAATATTATTTTATTATGACTTTATATTATTCTTTTATTAACAATTCATGATGAAGTTATGTTTCAGGTAATATCCATTTAGTTTTTGAATATGTTTTGACGTACTATTCATGATCATATTAAATAGGTTATGATTTACTTAATTAAATAATTTAAAACATGATATAAATATCATATATATTCATTATATATGTATTTTTTATAATATATAAATGGTAGAAATATAAAATTAAATACACCTTTCAGGGAGATAATAGGTAGTATGTATACATGAACACTATTTTCATTTATTTATCATTTTCGATGATTGAAAGTAAATAAAATATATATTATAATTATAGTGGAATTAATATTTAATATTTTTCGTATAATATTACTAAACTCATCCTTATTAAATTAATAGTAAATTATAAATGAATCACATCACTATGAGGTGGTGGTAGTCGACACATCCACAAACGAAGTTATTATATTGAAAAAAATGGATAGTGTTATTGTATTTCATATATAATATTTAAAAAAGTATAAATCGTCATAAATATTATATATAACATCTAAAAATATTATTTAAATAATAATTCTCAACCACTAGAGGTGGTAAAGAAATATTGAACGACATTGTTTTGTATTGTGCTATTCTGCCGTACACAAGAATGGTAAGTTCTATACCTATTTGAAGGAGGTGTGTCTAGGTGTAGGTCGAAACCATAGAATAAAAAAAACTCCTATTATTTTTGATACTGTGTTTATTATATAATCATGGAATAATAATATTTTCAATGGTGGATAATGAAAATAAAATATACAGTATTGTGGAAGGATGTTACCTCTTATTTGGGAAACTCCTCCTAGATTTTACTAAAGGGAATCCTTTATTGGATTTATTACAAATGAGAGGACTAGAGTATTAAGTTATGAAATTTTGGAGGAATGTTTTTAGGCTTTTTCCATGTCAAATGTATTTAGAGGTGTGAATAAATGAGGTGGGGGGGGGGGGGTGAGTGCCATTTTATAATAGAGGAGGAGTGACATTTAGGTAAATATAAAAAGAAGAACACAATTGAGAGGTGTATATTACATATTATCCCTCCAATAATTTTACATTATTGGTAAATTAGGGGATATGGTAGAAATATTTCTAGAAAATGGTTTTTATATGTGTTTCTAGGTTATATTTCCACTTAAGATAAAATTAAACCATTAAGTAATATTGTTTTTACCTTAATTGTAGTAATTTTGTTTAATCACTTTCAATAATATTTTTGTTCAAAAACAATGTTTCACTTATTAGAAATTATAAATTATAATGAATCAAAATATTTAATTAATTATTCCAAATTATAATTTTATAAGTGGTAGAAATTAATTAAAAATAAATTACACAGACGTCTCATAACAACAGGTTTTTAAGAGAAAATGTTTAAATGTTTGAAATTGTTTTGTGTTCAATTTGAATTTTAAATTGGTTACAATGAAATAAATTGTATTAATTGAATTAAAATTCATATAATTACAAATTAAATCGTTATTAAACTGTAATTTTACAATATAAATAAATAAAATAGAAAATTAATTTTAATTTAACCTTTATTATTATTCAATATTCATCCAAAAATGTTGTTTTCGACAAAAATCTCAAAAATTTAACCTAAGATAATTTTGAAATTCAAAATAAAAATCTATGTTTATTTTATCAAATTAAATTTCAAATAATGTCTAAAATTAATTTTATTATTTTTCACAAAAGGACATAAGAAAGTACTTTATTTTAGAAACTTTTATTTTCAAACATATAAAGATATAACACAAAATTATATGATTCAATATAAATATTTATTACGATTAGAAATAATATTTATAATTTTTCTATTAAAATTAAAGTTACTAATTTTCAGTGTTATGTTATAAATATCTCAATAAAATAATTATTATAATAAAATATTGTTTAATAGAATCCCCATGTTTCATGTAATGCAAACCAAGTATTAATTGTGCATAGCACACACTTATCTTGATGTATCGTATAACAAAAGCTCCACTTGGTGTATCATGAATCACAATACATTAATTAAAATTAATTTATTCTTATAAAGGATTATAAAAACCCTGAGAGTTATATAGTGTTGTTCATTTGAGAATACTAAAACCTCATTAAGGTATATTAGAGTATTTAGGAAAGGTATTTAGATATTTTGGGATGAACATGTGGTGTTTTCATATGAGGGGAAGTGAGGGAGGAGATCCCCTTTTATATATTAAAATGGATATGATTTTTTAAAATATCCAAAACATTTCAATAATGTAAAGGTGCACTCAGTGTAAAAGACTCTAAAATTAATAAATAATGGAGAAGAGTTTATATAAGTTCTATACACAACTCATACAATTTATTAAACCATTTTTTAACATGTTATGATCTTTAAATCCTAGGTAAATAATTTTTAGAATTTTTGTTTTCACCATGATAACTTTTTTTTACCATGGTAATTTATCCTTAATGAAAAAACATAAAATGGTACGTATTATATAAATTGTATCTAATGACTTAAAAGATGAAATCCATTTTTATTACACTTTTTATAATTGATTTTTTTTCAAAATACTAAATCTATAATGTATTAAAAACCATTATTTTTTAATAATATAACTATATTTATATAATGGATATTTTTGGTTTATAATATTAATGAAACATTTTAAATATTCAAAATTTACTTTTAAAATAAATTTTCGGAATTATAAACTGGTTTAATAAATTTTTAATTCATATTTATATACAAATAATGAAATAGAATCTATGATATTTTAAAAAATGATACATTGTTCTATTTACCTAAAAATTATTATATTTGGAAATAACCTAAATATTTATCATAATATAAAATTTCCATGATAAATAAAAAAAGTGATTTTAATCATATATAATTATCATTCTAATTTTTATAATTTTCTTTGTTTAAAAATATAATATTTTATGAATAATTGATTTTATTGAAAAATTTATTTAGGTATATTAGATAATATTTTTAAAAAAAATTATTAAATAATTTAGTGTTAATATAACTTTTTATTATTCTATAAAAATAAATATAGTTACATAAAATAAAATATCAATTAAAAAAAATACATTTTTAAGTCAAAAGTAAATTTTTTCAAAAATATTTTTCATAAAATATAAAAAAATATAGATATATCTATAAATACTAATATTTTCCAACATGTTGATATAATATTAATTTATTCATACATAACCCCTTATGATATCCACATAATACTTTTGTATCATATGTAATATGGTTGCAATTTTGGGAGGTTGTCCAGACATTTTGGATCTTGGAGAAATCACCATTGACTTGAACTTATTCTATATAAGGTTTTTCTAAAACTATAATTCCTTAAGTTCACTATGTGATTTTAAATGGGAATACCCTAATAAAGAAACCTACCATCTATACTCTAAAAAAATGTGGTACAGACGGAATATATTCTCTTTCAAATTCTATATATTCTTACTTTCTTTATTGATTTTTGATATGGATATTTCAATTTATACCAGCTTATGCAATTGTAAAATTTAATTTTTAAAATATATCAATTTTTTGTTTTAGTTATGTATAGTGTGTGTAATATGATATTTAAAATATTAATTATTTATGGAGAATATAATGTGAACACATGGGTCGTTACATTCTCCCCCATAAATAAATATTTTCCAGATATCTTTAATTATTATATACTAATGAATTTCATTAAGGGAATCTATAATGTGACTCTAAATTTAATTCCTAATCTGTTATATATGGAATATATTCTCTTATAATATGAACAATTCAAATATTTTTTTAATTTTTATCATTTTTTTAACTTCCCAGCATTGGTGACAGTTAAATGGTTCCCTGACCTAGTTTGGTATGTGACCTTTTACACACCTTCCTATATGTCAGATGCAGCTGAACAGAATTGATGTTAAAAAAGGTAATTAGGGTCAAGATATTATAAAAAATAGAGTAATTTAAAACAGTAAAACAATATAAATAATATCTATGTTGATAATAATGAATAACCATGCATCTTATTAACAATTATCCGAAACTGATTAGGTATCCACAACCCAAATACAATAATCATTCCATATGATAATAGTGTCAAGTGTCACAATAATACCAACACAAAGAAACCCTGATAATCCCTAAAAGAGTTCCAAGAATCTGTTCTGTCTCCTTAAAATCACTTCACCCCGTATCCCAAAACAGTCATCTAATATGGGGCCCAATCAGTTATCCTAACAAGAAACCTTGAAATCAAAATGGTTATCAATGATGGTGCTTACAGGGTGTAAGTGAAACTTAGTAGGCCACCAAAAATAGTGTGGAAATCATTATAAATTATTATAATAGTATTTTATGAATAAATATAATTAATAATAACAAGGTAATAAATAAAATATATTTATTATTTACAAGGTTTGAATTATAACATCATTTTACCTCATGTTCCATGTGACACCCAAACCCATTAAATGTTCTTCTTCTAGTATCGTAAGTCTGAACCATACCTATAATATATATAACTCATTAAATTAATAATATTTATATATATATCAATTAAAATTAACAATTTACCTTGGATCATCAGTCTAGGAACCCATACAGTGGTCGTATCCATTGGCGTTTGAAGCATCTTTGAGACATCCATTCATTGAAATACACTGTCGGAGCCTAAATAATTATTGTGTCATGAACTAATGATTATGTGTATCGGATCAAAATTTAACCCATATCATTACAAATCAGCTATGTGCTTCATCATCAGTGGCTTCTTTATCAAATGCAATTACAATGGTGCAACATTTAATTTATCATAATTCACATTTTTTATTTCATTCTACCTCTTAACTCATTTCCATGAATTGTAAATTTTACAAATTACACATAATCTCATCCATTAGGTAATTAGTATAGTATCCATGAACCTCCCTTCCCCTGTGTGGATGACCTCACCTTGATGACGACCTCATTGACCCTCCCTCACCACCGAGGGCTGATTTATATACACTATATTCTAAAAATACACCACCTACTTCTTACACTCACTCAGATATATATCATCTTTCAACTTTTTCATCTATTTAAATTTTTCAATTGGTCTCACAAGAAATCAGTTATCACCTTTGATAATTCCATCCATGACTCATGTTGTTTGATAGGATATGTGATTGTGGGTCTTCTCAACAAGAGGTATTTTATGAACCAATTTTCTTTATCAAATTATTTGATTTGTTCTTGGTACAATACTCCACAATCTTGTGATCGGAGTCATTTAATTTTTTTGTTTTTCTGAAAAATTCCATATACAATGAGAGATATTTGGACATCCATATTTGTATGTTTCCCTAAACACCCACTTACCTGCTCAAATCCTTATATTAACTAAATGCATTGAAATATGTTTGTTCAGTTTATTTTCTTGGAAAAAATACTAAATTCAGTTATCAATGGTTTTCTCCTCACACACGTGTTGATATTCATTCCTCTAAGCCTTTAGTGGATTGGATTTGGATCGATGTTGGAGAACAATTTTGTTCCAAATAGCCTATTGTGTTTTAATTAGGGAAATGCTATAGTATTTATGGAAAAATCATGGGTATCCAACCTAAGAATTTCTATCATGGTGTCAAATAGGGACCTAGTAAAACTTATCCAAAATATAAATATCTATATAGAGTTGAGAATGTAATTGGAATTGATGTTGGCAAGGCTAGAATTCATGATCCTCTTCTGGACAATTCCTTCAAGAAGGACTCCAACCCCATGAAGGCAGATCCAAAGGTGAATGACATCTTTAATTATTTTAAGGATGACCTAGTTCACATGAAGGATGTTCTGTAATCCCTTTTGGGGATAGTAGGAATCGAGGAGGTGAATGATGATTCTATCCTAGAACATGAGCCCATTTTTTGAATGTAAAATCAGATGAAAGGGTTGTTAGAGTTGTAATTGCTTAATCACTTATAGCGTTTTTTCTATTGAGAAATGAGGGTGGTTTAACTAGTTGAAAAGGACATGAGAATTTTCTTCATGGTACTGAAGTCTAGATGGATATTGTGAAGGGACTTAATACAGAAATATAATTTACTAGTTTAAACTTGAGAAATCCATTGGAAGGTCTTAGAGAGCTAGTTCTCGACCAAGGTGAGTCAGTTTAGTTTGATTACACCAATGAGGGGGAGATAATTCTTTGGGATTAATCTAGTGATGAGGTGTATAGAATGATTTTGGGTGAAAGTGATGATGGTTTCCACGATAGAAGAATTCATAACCTGAGGAGGAGGAAGGTGTAAAAGGGAAATGGGGACATGGGGAGGTTCTTTCTGGACCAGTTAAAGAAATAAAAAACTAAAAATGTTATACTCATCATCCCAAACCCATGTAGACTTGGTCTTTCATAATGTTAAGACCAATGTATATGGACTGAGTCTCTAATTCAAAAGATAAGGTAACTAACGGTGGAGACTATAAGGATTAATATCATTCATGTGTTGTGTTGGGAGTTTCTAATTTGAGCAAGAAATGATTTTTGAAAACATTGAGATTAAGGCCCCTATATAGGGTTTAGACCAAATGTATGAGAGATCGTTACAAGTAGAAACTAATAAAGAGTAATAAAATTGGATCTATAAGAATGATCTCATCCTAATTAGAAGGTTCAATGAAAATAAGATAAATGAGAAGTATTAAATTCAATAGTTTGACAATATGGCCTATTGGATCAATGATCCACTTAAGGATGACTCATATACAAAGACATGTTCTCTCTAGTGGAAATTATATTAGTATAAAACATTAAATTTTCCCAAGATTCATGTTGGTGGGTCAACTATTTATTTTGGTTGATAAAAAAATTTTGTTACTATTTTGTGCCCAAATTTTCTTCATAAATATCTTTGGAAGTGATACAAAGCTAATTTTTAGTCATTTATCCATTAAAAAAATATAGAACCCTTAACATCAAAATCATGATCCTTTTTTCCAATTAACTTTTTTTACTCAAATCCCCCTTAACCCATATAAATTTCCATGTAATGATAATCAAACCATTATTATATAATCACATCCCAATCAAAATTTAATTTTGTTCAATAT
The DNA here is from genome assembly GCA_963277665.1 of Viscum album. Taxonomy (NCBI): domain Eukaryota; kingdom Viridiplantae; phylum Streptophyta; class Magnoliopsida; order Santalales; family Viscaceae; genus Viscum; species Viscum album. The sequence goes on from OY728152.1 coordinate 1,401,494,616, forward strand.
CATAATTCCTATACATCATCCATTAACAACTAGTTTCACTATTTTCAGGGAAGGGACACACCCTGTGGGTGACCTTAGATATTGTCTTGTAATCTTCAACAGACCTGATGTCTTCTGTAATGTGTATCATAAATCAAATAATTTTCCATATTAAATTTCATAATCAAACAAACTAATTTGAAACTGGGAATCACATTACAAAAACCACATATACATGTATAATATAAATATTATAAGAGAAGTCAAGTATAATTCCTACTTGAAGATCATAGATAAGAACTCACCCAACCAACCCCCTGATTCTATCAAAAACAATCACATAAAACCAAACCATATATTACCAATAAAATTTGGGTTTTGGATCTTTGAATGAAGATGAAAAATCACATTAATCTTATTCCAAAAATTTGAGGGAAAAAGAGATCCCATTAATACATGGGGTACTGAAATGAAGTACACAACAGCCCAAATGCTTAAGGATCTAAGTGGAAATATTCATGAGTGAGGGGTGAAATCTTGGTTTTTCACAGTATCTAATAGAGGATAAAAGTTTGGTAAATTTGTGTGAAAAAATATAACAATAAGGATGTAAAATGAGGAATTCATCTAATTTTATGAGGCGTACAATTTGGTTGTACGATTGGAAAAATAATTCCCCAACTACAAAGTAATCACTATCCAAGAGGATGGTCGGGATGTATTATTATCTAGGGATACCTTCATAGTTTGAAAAACTATATGGATTTCAAGAAGATAACCCAATCAATGGATGCCTAGTTTTTTTCCCTTTTACATGATTTTTAAAATCATGTTCCCCTTTTAACTAGGACACATGGTAATGGAAATAAATTACTAAAAACAATAATGATTTATAACCTAGAAGCTCAGAGCTGATAGTTACTTTACAACCATTGCATGAGATTCAGGTGATCACATCTTGATGGACTGAATATTTTTGTATTCATGGTAAACTAGAATCATACTTGAATATATCATTACATTTTTAAATTTAAAATATAACATATTGAAAATCAAAATTATACATTTTGGAATGCATTCAAAAAATAATTCTTTATATATTATATAATTGACCAAAATTGGATCAATATTAGATTCTTAGTAAGGGATTCATTTAGTGGAAGATGTCATAAATCAGTATGGAATAATAACTATGGTAATGTAGATAGTTTAAAATAGATTCTATTTAATCAATATCTTGAACACAAAAAAAAATATGGAAGGTGTAAATTTTGATCAAATAATTCTACACATATAATCATATGATGGTGAAGATACTCAATCGATTATATCAGTTTAGTAATCTCATGGGTAACAATAACTAAATTATTAATGAAGGAAATGATTAATATTTGATTTCATGATCTCATACATCAGGATTTATATACTTTCAAAAACATTTCCTTGATGGTTTAAAACTAGGGGTAATTTCCCATTGAATTCCAACATATTGAAATATCTCATAATACCATTTGACGTGTTGATGGGATATATAATTATGGGCCCCACAGAAAACCATATTTCAAAATAAGTACTCATATATATAATGATCATTTTAATTCATGAACAATATGACTTATCAAAAAATGCCTATAATGAGTAAAGAATACAGATTTTAAATAATTATTTATTAAATGAAATAACATAGATGGTAATTTTCCATATGTAAATAATTTTATGGTTTAAAAAAAATAACATCAATGATAAATAATTTAGATATTTAAGGTAAAGTTATGGTCTAATGATCATAATAAAGTGATTGTTTCAAAGGAATGTTGATGAATAAAAAATTAACAAAGAAAGAAAATATATATAATTTACATGGTAAAATTGATTATAAACCATCTTGAGAAATAATAAGGATGGTATCATTACAACATATACTCTATAGTGTATAACTAAACTAAATGGGGTTTTTTCATTAATGAAAATAAATACCATAAAAATATCATTAAATAAATTCTTGCTGAAAATAGAGTTTTCACATTGAAAAAAAATTAACAAACATAAAATATCCGGAATATTAAAAAAAATTATTTGAAAATAACATTGTAAATCTATAACGTAATCATTAAATAAATGAATAGTGATGATTTTTGAAAAGTTTATTTCATGACGTGTACATTATAGAAATATTAATTTTTCATTATTTTAAGAAAAGTAAAAAAAATAACTTGTTTGGAAAATGATAAAAAGATAACATTCAATTATTAAATAAATATACATTCTTCGGTAAAAGTTACCATAAAAAATAATAATATAATATTATAAAAATTCTTGATTTTTTAGAAAACATAGATTTGGATGAAAAAATAGATTTTTATTAGAAGAGGGAAATATAGTAAAATTTTCATAAAACATTTCTCTTAGTTATTCAATGTAACTTGGAATAGAAATAATAATATTACAGGAATTTTTCAGGAATAATAATTTGAATAATGTCCTTTAAGTTAAATTAAGGCATAAATAATCTTTTTTATAATTAAATTTATTCATAACCCCATACTGATTGGGGAGATTTCGAATCATAACCCCTTCAAAGAAATAACGTAAATTGAAACATAAAATAACATGAATAAATTTTTTTCATTATATAACATATCATAGGGGTAGTATATAAACAACGTAAAAATAAATAGGTTCATAATACAATATATGTCTTAATGGAGTGAAAATTGAGGGAAAATCTCTTATAATGATCATAATTTCGATGTAATGATTGTTCAATGGATTTATTTCATTTATAAATTAAAATCACCATAATTTTTTTTGATAAAATATAAAATAATAAAAATACAATTGACACATAATATTAGAATATCAAATATAATGGAGAATTAATATAACACAATGAAAGAAAATTAAATTATATAATTACTTACCACCTGGTAACATTCATGTCAAATAAAATTGAATGAAATAATTAAAATTGAGTCATAAAATACAATAAATTATTAATTATTCAAGATATTACATGTAATTGTGGATGTATATACACTATATAAAATAAATTAGGTGCATAACATTGAAATATTTCCCAATGAATTAAAATTACGATGTAGTACATTACCTCACATTTTTTATTTAGTTAAACAAGATTTGACATCTAATATAAAGGGGTTCAAAATGGATTAATGTTTAAAAGATCCATATTCATATTTATATCATCATTTATGATCTTATTATAAAATATCATCACTCATTTTTTAATAATATTTAATTATTACAATTGATTCAGGAATTTAAAAATTATTTTGTAATGCATGTTTTTTCATTAAAGATCATGTTATTATATATAGGACATAATTTCATCAGATAAATAATTAAATAAATGTTATAAATATCATATTTTCCAATTTTATTATGTTTTATTAGCAAACTAGATTGTTGAACATGAAAAATGATTCACATCACATCATGGTGATTGTTGGTTGTATGGACATTGGAGAGATGATATCATTTATATAATAAATGAAACGGTGAGAAATTATATGATATATTAAATTTTAATGATAGAGAAGGAGATTGATAAATTTTAAAAAATCGACATAAAAAACTCAGTATTTGGTATATAAATTTTTAATATACTTTAATAATTAATACATTCATTATTGATGTAAAATTACATTAATAAAGAAAGATATCAGTGAAGGTGATTACTTTCTCTTAGAGAAAGAAACTTTGGATCTCTTTTTTGACAATATGATATGTATTTTAGGAATAAATGAAACTATATAATTTGGATATGTATTATAGCGTGATATTTTTGTTGGTTTTTTTGAGAGAAATAGATTTATATATGTGAATATGTGAGGGGAATGGTGCCCTATTATAATTAAGGAGTTGGGAAATTTTTGTAAATATCTAAAACTATTCAGTAATGGGAATTCAATATCAAAAAAGTGCCTAAAAATGATAAATAATGGATTAATTAAGATCCACACCTCCCATATAAAAACATGGTTTATATATTTTATTCCATTATCCACTATGTTCAGATACTTTTACAAATATAGTACTCACTATGATAAATAGTTTTTATACCAGGGTAATATATCCATTAACCCTAAAATAAATTGACCCTTATAAAGTAATTTACATCCTCTGATCATATACATGAAATAAAATTTTAAAACTAAATATTAATTTTTTTTGTGGATAAATAATTTTAAAAAATCATCATAAAACGTGCAAATCCCTTTTTTAACCTTAACCGTTGTAATCAATTTTTACTATTTTAAATATAAATTATTAAAAAATATTTCAAATTTATTATAAAATTTTTATCATTATGGCTATAAATATTGAATCAGTTTTACAAAATTCATTTAGTATATGTTTTAAATTTTAATTGTAAAATAAACAGAAAAAACATGAAAAAAATAGTTCTTAAAAAATGCAATTTTCAAGCACAATATGACCTTGTATTAATATACGAATTGTAATAATATTTATATATTTTTTATTTAATATATTTATATAAATAATTTATTAATTTTATTTAAATAATTCATCATTATTTTCTATTTTATTTAATTTAAATGGTGAAACATTATACACTATAAAATAGTGTTAAAAAATGTGTTTTTAACACTAAAAATAATCTTATTCCAAAATCATATATTATGATGATTCAAAAGTAATTATTTATATTAAATATATCTCAATAATAATTATTTTAATTTTAAAGAAAATTTAAAAGATAATTATACATTAAAATTACTTAATTAAATGAAAATAATTAATAGTTTTTTAAAAATCTGTGTGTTGAACTAGTCACTAGAAAATATACATTTTTTAAAAAATAGTAAAATTTTAATATAATAAAATTATATTATAATATCTAAAATTAAATCAATTTTATGAAATAATATTCCTAAAATTTATATAAATTAATTAGTGTATTTTCTCAGAAAAAATAAACTGAAACAATTTTTGAAGAATAAAACAACTTTACTAAAAAATTTATTGATTATTTTCTCATAATTTATAAATTAAAATTTTTAGATTAAGACCACATTATATATTTTTTCTATTTTATTTATTCAAATTAAAATCCTCAAATTCAATGGGTTGGTTTTATTAGTAATATTTAAATAATATATTTAATGGGTCATTTAAGCTTAGTGTTTCGTATTGTATTCCCCATAGAACATTATATTTTATAAATATAAGGTTTTTATATTCTCCCCATATTCAATAAATTGATTCGACAATTTGATCATTAAAATGGAAATAAAATTTTCCCTATTTGAAGAAATATATTATGAAAAAATCACATCATGAAAAGGGTTAATAACAATTTCTCTTGAAGTAAGGAAAGATTAATAAAATGGGAATCTTGAATAACACATAAATATGTTTCCATGTATAAGAAATTTTCTGTTAAGTGAAAATATAGAATTTAAAGAAAATATTAAATAATCCTATTGAATTATATATGTCATTGATCACCAGAAAGTGAATAAGCATAGACCATAAATTAGAGACATGTTAAAATAAAATTGACTCACTTAATATAATATATATAATTAAACAACTCTGTTACAACATCCTTTCTTATGGTTGAGAGATTATTTTATATTTAAGATAGAGAACACCCTTAAATATACATTTCAGATATAATATTATTTTAAAAAATACAATTTCATCCTTTTTTTGTGCTTCAAAAAATTTCCACGTCGCATATTACTACAAAAAATGAATTTAAAATATGAAAATTTTCTTCCAGAATAACAAAAATTAACATTTAGAATATCATAAGATCCATAAAAGTGTAAATCCTTATGTATGTCTCTACATATTTTCCAAAACCAAAATGGGTAGATTAATTAATTCAATATGAAATATTAATATCTAAATCTAATCATTAACACAATAACCTAAAATTAATATTTATTAATGAAATAATTTCGGTAAAAAATTTCCATATAAACTAGCACATCACATAGGCCTATTGTAGAAATAGCACCCTTGTCTCCCTTCGATTGTGGTTTCAAGACCCACAACCTTCCCAAATGTTATTATTTTCCACTCATCAAACATGTTGTACATTTTTTTAAACCATATGAATATAATCCCTTAAATTTTCCACATAATATATTGAATATCTTTAAAAATAAAATTAATAATCATGAAATTTTTTAGCAAAAATTGTTTTTTGATGATTTTATTTTTAAAAAACTAAAATAATCTAAATTGAATATTATTAATTTAACATCCATGATTATGATAACAATATATATTACTAATAAACATAATATAATTTCTAGGAAATATAAAATCATTATTTCTAAAATAAAATTATTACTGAAAGAAAAGTAGTTCATAAGGTTTACATATACTTCAAACAATTATTAAAAATCAATTAGTGTCTCCAAGGTAGTTCCATCACTTAAAAACATATATGGGGTATATGTAACCTTAATGTTTTAATCAAATACATACTTATTAACTCATCCTGGCATCTAAAAATTTTAAAATACCATCATCTGAAACAAAAACTTAGCATCTTTGGATATATCTTTATTTTTGAAATCCTTCAAAGTGGTTAGTAATGAAAATGTGAATTATCCAAAATATAACCACCCGGTGTGTCCAAATTTTTGTGTGGTATGGTAAATTATTTTTCACTATGTTACGATATAGTAAAAGATCATTGTTTCATTTTTTTGTTATTAACCCTATGCACAACAATTCTATAACCACATCAACTTGTAGTATCCATATAATGATGCGTATTCAAAGAAAAAACACATAATATACTCTACACAAATCTTTTATAATGTCAAACTATAATTATCTTAAAATTATATCACATGGGTATTTTACCTAATATACATTTTCCGAAATCTAGTTCCAAAGGTTTCTACAAAACATCCACTAATAAAATATACAAAAACCCTGACCCCAGTAGTTTACAACTTGTGGTTATATTTCTACATTACCATAAGATACAATTGTTCACATACTCATGGAGTGATTATTTTATTAGTCTTGTTAAACAAAATAAAAAATTTATTCTCATATTATATTTGAAAACATGAAATACAAATAGTGAAAGTAAAAAATTTGGCATCATAAAACTCATTTAAAAATTCATTCTCTATATAGTGAGGATAAGAAACACAATAATGGTGAACTCAGATACTGATCAAGGGTTACATACATTATAATATGTAATTAATCAATAGGGAATAATCATTTCTTAATAATAAATAACTCAAAATATTTTCCATTTAATAAAAAACTTTGGAAGCCATAATAATATGAAATAAATAAATGATGAATAGATAATTCCATATAAATTATCACATTATCATGAAGATAAACTATGGATAGTATCAATTTATAAATTTTATGGAATACAAAAACTCAATTTTTAATGAAGAAAATTATAAATATTGAATATCATGATCTGAGATATTATGAGATCTATACCATCAAGTCCTTTCAACCTTGATATTTAAAAACTATGGGTAAAGATCCTTTTAATTATAGCATATATATTTTAATTAGGAGAATTATTGATGCATTGTGAAGATACATAATTGTAGTCCCCATCCACCACTATATGTCAAAATGATTCATCATATATCAAATAATTAATTTAATTCATGAATAATATTCTTTATCAAGAAATGTTTGTATTGAGTAATGAATTTAGATTATTAATAATTCCCCATTCAATCAAATATCTTTTAGGGTTAAGAACCATTTGATGAAATTTTATAAGATTCAATCAATTAGATAACCATGATAAATAATATGAATATTCAATGGAAAAAATGACCAATGAACACATGAAAGGGAATGTTTCAAAGCAGAGTAATTCAATTGGGATGAGTTTATTAAGATGTTATTTTTATAATAAAAAAATTGTGTTTATAGAAATTGTTATTTTTTGGATGTGGATGTTTATTTTGAGATTATGTTGTAAATTATAAAAAATTATTTTTTAATCGTATTATTTTAATGGTAGAATATTTTATGGTCTTCAAAAACTGTATTGAATGGGATAAATTTAATTTTTGGACAGAATACATGAGATTTTATTTTTATTAGGATACTATGGTTTTTAATTAGTGGCTGAAATTATTTTTAAAGTGGTATTTTTTAAATTTTAAAGAGAAATTAATTTTGGAATGTAGTGGATTTTGGAAGAGTTTTGAGGGATTTTTGAGAGGCTTTGTGAAAAAATGAAACGGGAAGTAATTAGAGAAATTGAAAAAATAGGTTTAGTGTTATCTTAAATAAGAGATGTTTGGTTTTAACCATTGGTATTCTCATGGGTTCTAACATACATGGATATGTGTGGGAGAGTAGATGGAAAATGATATTGGAAAATGAGTAATCGAATTTGGCATGGGTTAATGGGTGCCTGGGGTGGGATGATAGATGAATGTGTGGGGCTCCATGGAATACAATTGGTGAGTGTGTAACCCACGAAGTTTTTTTAATTAAAAAGTGTTTTTAAAAAGAAAAATTATGATGTTTTGAAAGCCAATGGTTATTTTTAATGTTTCCCTATAATATATATACATTTTTATATGGTGATTTTAATTTTAGTCATTGATGATGATTTGGTTTAGATTGGTTTCTTGGTTTTTTTATTGTTTAGTGTTCAACCCTAGAAATTTTTGATATATATTTGAGAAGAATATATTGGTGGTTAACCCAGGGAATACGCTTCTGTTGATCAAACTAAGGAAATCCTTATTGAGTATTTAATATTGAAACCTTCTCTCTGTTACAGTCAAGAAAACCCTATTAAAGAAGAATGGTATACGCAGAAAATTGAAATGATCTTTAGTCCTCATGAGTTTCTTGAGTTGTCAAAGCTAATTTGTTCTACCTTTATACATGTCGAGCTTTTTTGTAAGTAGTGGAAATCAATTTGTCTAGTGGAAACTCTAGATGATCTTATCTGAAGGTTCTTCATGGATTTATATAACCATCAATATTTCTCTATAGTTGTGGAGGTGAGGAATAGGATGTAGATTTTATATAAATAGAAAGGTGATGGATTAGTGTCATAGTTATTTTGATGTTTTTTGGATCTAGTTTATAACCTTTTAGAATCAGACTTTAATGATTTCTTGGAAGATATACTTTTGGGATGTGGGGATCATGTTGATCTATAATCGAAGGTGTCATAGTTCGGTCTGACCGCTTTTACTGATATAGTTATGAAATATATATATGTTGAAGCAATGTTATAAGGAGTTCTTGAGGAAGAAAACCATCATCCATTCTATAAAAGTAGTGAAGGTTATTCCATAATGAATATCAATAATTAGCCGGAATTTGGTGGTGGTGGTCAAGGAAATAAAAGGACTCTTTATCTTTCTTCAGCTTCATCGAAGCATAAGATCATGTTGATTTAATGTTGTGGCTGTCCAGATCATAATAACCATTCATGTATGAATTCAATAAATACCTTCTATGCATGTTGATTCATAGGTCACATGGAATATTATTTTTCCAAGATTTTATAGAATTAAATATGGAGCTCATTTGATGAAGTGGGGGTTTTGTTTGGGATCATTTTAAAGTCCCTTTATATGTGTTCTTCTATTATTTTAATGTCTGTATGTGCTATTGATTTATGGTTTTTCTTACTATAAATTTTATAAGTTAATGTTATGGATATCTTGATAAATTCTATTTATATAGAGGCATGTTTTTATTTTTAAAGCATCATATTTTTTCCATCTTGAGTGGTGGGGTTCCTTGTCGGGTGTCTTGTTTCTTTTTCTTCATGTAATGTAAAAAATGGATGATATGTGTGTAACATCTGAATCCACATTTAAATGGAAACATGGAGTTCCAATAAGTAATTATCATCTCTTGATAGTGAGGGAGTATATTCTTTAAGACATAACATATCCAACAAAAAACCATTGAGTGAATCATTTGAGTAGTTTAGAATTATGGGTGTGAATGAAATTAGTGAATATTTTTTTATTAGTGTGGGAATGGTTATATTTTTAGCTTCTTGGACATATAACTTTATTCATAAAAGGTCCTATTTTATGGGAAAGGGCATATAGATCCATTTTCATAGTTACAGTCCATGTGTTTTGTTTTATTGCTTGATTTAATTTTTTTCGGTCGGGGCCCCCTTGTGGTGGGGTTTTTGGTTAGTGTGTTAAGTTATAGGTCCATCCATTTTGTATTTCCCAAGTAGGTCTATACATTTAGTTCTACTTTTTCTAGTTCTTAATGGTGGGTAGACCCACTGTGGGTCTTAGTGGGGTATCATCCTGAGTTAGTTGGTTTTATTGGGTCTCAAGTGGAGGGGATTCCCTTCTAGCCTCCTATGATGATAATATATTTCATTTTTTGGAAATGTGTAGAAAATGGATGGTTTCATATAAAGTTATCTTGTTTCTAGTTCCACTCCATTTGGGGATGGCATTATGAATTTGGATCACACAAAATGATTTTGTTTATGGCTGGATGTGTAGGTTGCATTTTGAGATTTATTCCAATTCTCAAGAAGAGGATTTTGGTCTTTAGTTTGATTCAGTTATGAGTTAAGTTTAATATGGTAGCTTTTAAGGATTAATTGGTTAGAGGGGTTAGAATATGTGATTGGGAAAATCCTATTTCCTTTTAGTCGATAAACTAGAGATATTTTGGCTTTATGGGGGAAGAAAGTGTAATTATGGGGAGAATTGTCCCACCATTATTATAATTTTCTTTCCTTGTTCTATTTCAAACTTCTGATCATTAGTTTTCCTATATAGATCTGGGTGTTTCAAGTTAAACATTAGATATATTATTTAGTTTACCTTTAGAATAACTTTTATTCATTAGTTTCCTCATGATATTTTGGTGAATTGTTTGAATTTTTGTCTCGATAGTTGGTCGTGCACCATTGGAGCATTCTTAGGGGAAATAGTGTCCCCCCACCAATGAAAACATGTGTCCAATAGTAATGTTTGGTTAATGGAGACAACATAGTTTCTACCCTGTTTTTCAAACCATGTAGGCTAACATTACAACATGTCCATCCGGTAAAGTGGAGACCACACGATTTCATTAGGGTTTGGAAAATTGTGTGGTCCAACTGTTTGAATTGTCTAGTTGGATTAGAAAACCTTTTATTCTACCCCCTTGTTATTTTATATCAAAATAACACATTATCTTCCTCTCATGGTTCGTACGACTCGATGAGGATTCTATGTTCTTCTCTAGGACTCCCCTCATCTCCCTTAGTGTGGATGTAGTGATTCTATCGTGTTTTGGAACTGATTTTTCAAGGTAATCATCTAATATCTTCTCCCTAATCAACACCCATACATTTTATTTTTAGTTACCCAGATTTCATGGCCTTAATAGATATAGGGTTTATGTTTCCCTTGGTTTTTTTTGGGATGTTTTTTTTCGTACTATTCATTGTTGATTTTCCCTCTTCTTGGAAACTTTGTAGAGTCATTTCATGTTAGTATTATTGAAGCACATTTTATGTGAGATTGGGTTACCTTTCCACCTTCCCTTTAAATTTAATTATTATTGTCTTATTACATTACACACCTTCTTTATATGTTAAATATAAATGTTTGATATTTATAATAGTTGTTTGGTATGAGATGATGTGGTTTCTGTAATGTTTTTGAAGTATATGACATTGTATTGTTAAGTGATGTTTATAAAGTGTTTGATAAATTACCCCGTTGGTTTTTGAAAAAAGAATATGGTTTAATAAGAAATGAATGGATTTAAAAATAATTTCTTTAATCTAGAATGGTAGTTTGGATTTATAAAATTTATTTCTAAATGTTTTGGACATGAAAGTGGCATGTGATTGGTTATTGGAATATGGTTTGACATGTGATGATGATGTGTGGCCCGTTTTGTATTTTTTTAATGTGTATTTGGTTTTAAAATTTTGTGTGAGTGTTAAATATAATTTTACTAAATGATTTTGTAATGATAAAATGGTGTGTTTTCACCTTTTTGGGATAGTTGATTTGGTTCGTTGGAAAATGGTGTTTTTTATGAAGGATTATTGAGGCTCGTTTCTAGTTTTTTGGAAAATGAGTTTACTTTAATCCCTCCTAGGATAATCATCTTTCCATGACTTTGTTGAATGTTGTGGGAGGGCCACATTGAGAGGATATCATGGGTTTAGAAAGTTTATAGGCAATAGATTTTACCTTAGAGTGGCTCATGGGTGACTTGTTGTGTGAGTTTATTATGAATGAAATATGTGCATATGATTGGATGCTTGGTTGGAATTTTTGGATCACCCACACTTTACAATAGACATGGGAACATAGAATGAATAGAGGATTTTTGGAAAACGATTAATAAAATAGCTTATGATATCACTTTGGCTAGTGTCCTATAGTAGGGAATTGGTTTGTTTTATTTTATTCCTTTGCGAGAGTTCCACTCAGTCAGACCTGGAAGGGTGCGATCAAGCATGTGGGTGGAATATTTTGTCATCAGGTGAGGCATGGATTCAGTATCAGTCAATATATTTATTATTTTCTATATTATTCTAATGAGCTCCTTGGATCTGACTTGTATTTTTTCACTTAGTTGTATGAAATGGGTGATTGAGATTCTTGGTCTCTCTTGTGTGAATTTTTTTTACATTTCCCTTTTTATGTAATCATTTTTTAAGATCTCTTGTATATTGAAGTCTTTTTCAAATGTGATGGGTTTATTTTCAGAGGCTTATAGAGATATTTTTTTTAAATTTCTGATATACCCTTATCCCCTTTTAAATGAAAATATCTTCATGCTTCTCGAAAATGTCAATGAATTCACCTTGGAACGGAACATGGTTTTTATAGGGAAAAAATTAAAACAGACAACGTTTGGTTTTAAAGAGGAAAGTGTGTGTGTGAAAATACTATTTTTATATTTTATATTTCAAACATGATGTTTTCTTCCTTTATTTAAAATGAATTGAATTTGGAATAGATTTTTTTAAGCATTACTACTAATTTTTTATATGCATTCCTATTATTATTTATGGTTTTTATCTTTTGGTGCTTGTTCAATCTTGGTTTCAATCACCATGGGTGACGGTAGGTATTGGTATAGAGGAGTTTCCATTGGGGTCACCTGGAGATATTATGACTTTTAGGTTCAATAGGTAGTTTTTTGTATTGTTTTTAGTATTTCTAGTTTTCGATAATTGATATTCAAATTGTAATATTGTATTTATTTGGGATGGTATATATATTTTACATTGATTAGTGTGTCTATTTTGAATGGAACATATCTTTATCTGGGCTAAAGTATTGATGATTGGTAGTACTTTCCAGCCCCAGAGGATGGGGAAGGCCTCTCAGGTCCTTCCAAATTTCGATTTGGGTGACCAGTTTAGGGTCTTCATGGGTTTGTTCATGACAATTTCAATTTCAAAAAATGTTTACAATTAATTTTATTATTATTCACATAAGAACATTAAAATCAGGTTATTTGATAAAATAATATTTTCATACATAAAAAGACTTAATAATAACTATATTTTTTATTATCAATATATTTTACCATTATATGTAATATTTTAAATTTTTTAGTACTATTAACTTTTCTATGTTTAATGATTATTTTAGGACTATCTAGTTTAAATAATTATAATATTAAACTATTCCATCATAAAAATTGAGTGCTTCATGTAATGAATGGAATTTCGATGTTATGTGTAGTGTATGCTAATATTAGTGTAACATATAAGGAAATATTTACATGGTGACAAATGAAATGAATGACATAAAATAAAAGTAATTCTTCTGGATAAGGGTTACTTAAAACATAAGATGACACATTCTTCCCTACTTAAAATGATTTTTTCCCACAAAATTCTTCATTCATGTTTAGAAAATTAGTATAATATTGCCTAATCATATCCTCATGTTTCCACATAGCTTCCACTAACTGGTGATTTTACCACAAAATATTTACTAGGTGAGTCGTATTGTTTCATAGAACATTCTATATATGATCCATAATATCAACTGGGGTTTCCTCATAAGAATGATCAGCGATATGACCTATGAGTTTAGTACATGTGAATTGTCTGGTATCTACTTCTCATTTGAGATACCGGGAAAATATCAGGAACATGATAGATATTTGGAGGATGTTCCAAGTGATATCATATCATCCCGATATAATCAATAATTTTAGAAGGATCAAAATAACTATGCATTAGTTTCCATTTATTCAAGAATTTCATAACCTTCTCCAAGAGAGAGATTTGTAGAAACACCTTCTCACTGACATCAAATTCTATATCACATAAACAGATATCAGGGTAAATCTTCAACTGACATATAGCTTTTGTGATATACTACTGATTAGATCAATCATTTTCTTCATTTTCATCAACAATCTCAGTTCCCAATAGATATATTTATCAAAAATCATTCCAACATGTTGGATCACTACAATTCATTCCATAGATGGTTTCATAAGATTCCAAATTAATTCATGAGTGAAGGCTATTATTGTATAAAAACTTAATCGGGTGAAGGTGTTGATCCCACCCACCATTGAGATTTGGAGAATGATATCTCAGTATATCCTATAGGGATTGTGATTTTTAGACTAACCATCCATCTAAATATGATAAGTAGTATTGGAAATCAATTTCATTTCAAGGGATTGTGGAAGACATAGGCAGAACATTGAGGTAAACCAAGGATCTTGATTATATAAAATAGAATATGTTACTCCCTGAATCCTTGTCACATCCATAATTCATATCCTAGAAAGCAGATCTAGAGAGAATTTTTCATTGATATCAAGGATGTTTGATGACTTATTAAAGAAATATACTACCCCATATACAGAACAAAACCCTTAGAGGTTTTGGGTATTCCTAAAAAAATATCCATAGTGACGTTTTCCCATTTAAATTATGGTATTGGTAATGGATACGACATCCCCTTAGACTTTTGTTTTTACCCCTTAAATTACTGGTATACCAATAACTGAGATAACAAAGATATGATATCCCTTGTCATTCCATCCCACCAATAGTATTATTTCAAATCTCTATACATCCTCAGACCTCTTGAATGAATAGATAATGATGATTTATGAGCATCCACTGATAGACCCATTTCCAAATCCAAAATGGACAGAATACAGGTATGATTCTTGAACATTATCATTCTATCAGGATCATGGGTAAACTCAAGAACATCTCTAACCTTATTTTTCATCTCCAAATCTTACTAATGTGCCTATTTAGCATTAACTACTATATTGGGTTGAACATTCAACTGAGTAAGATACATTTTTTACCCATCCTTTAATATTCCTATATTGATCCATTTAAAATCTTGATATATTGAATCTTTTTTGATCCTCATCATGGATAATCTTGCATGATCCTTTCCACTAAAAACATCAGCAACCTAGTTTTCTTTTGTAGTGTTGTCATGTATCTAGAAGTCATAATTATTTCTCAGCTCTAACCACCTTATCGTGTGCATGTTGGACACTTTCTATCTGAATATACCATTAAAACATTAATGAACAATATATATATCACAATTTTCTCCATAAATACAATTCCTCTATATATTTAATGCAAAAATTACCTCAGCTTACTCCAAATAATGAGTTGGTTAATTTTTATGATAAATCATTAATTTTTGTGATGGATATAATATAACCATGTTATTATATAAAATAAAACATCCCAATATCTTTAGTATTCTTTAATATTGATTAATAAACGTTATCTACTATAGGGTAATGTATGAACATGTGCGTTGACTAACCTTTTCTCCAGTTCTACAAAAGTTCCCTCACATTCATCTTTCTAGAGGATCCTGTCACTCTTCCAAGTAAACATGGTCATAAGATTAAATATTCATGATCAATAATACATACACCATTGATAATATATATATTAACCTAGTAAATAAAGTATCTCAGTCATCATGGTGGTCTTTGAAAACATTCAACAGCTTTCTTCTTTGGTGGATCTACTAATACACACACCATTTAGATTATATTAACAAAAAATAAATCCCTTTCATAAAAAGACACACTTTGTCATTTTTTTAAAAAAATCACATACCTTAGGGACTTTAGTAGAATTATTTGGTGGGTTTGATTCACTTTATGGCTCTTTTAAAGGACAATAATAGCATCGACAAATACCACCACAAACTGATTAAGGTAATCTCTAATGACTCTATTCATCAAATCCATGAATATAAATGGGTAGTTAATAAAATAAAAAAGAATCACTATATATTAAAAATGTCTATATCTTGAATGGAATACCTTCTTGGTTATATCCCCTTTATTGACCCTCAATTGATGATATCTGGAATGATGTTCAGTATTGGAATATATTGGGCTATGCACTGTTGATTCAACAAACTATCAATTTGAGGAAGAGGATAATTATTCTTGGTGTAGATCTAGAATATCTTCCATTAATCATTATATCATTGAATTGATCCATATTTTTTTCCCAAATAGAAAAGGTGCACTCCAAGTATCACACATGGAAGAATGAATCACATATCAGGGTTTTGTTGGACATTCATCAACAATTTACCTAACTCAATTGGGCCCATTCAATAGTATATTTTTTATTTTGTTCTAGAATAATGGACGAGTATTATGAAGAACACACATTTTAATTTTGGAGGATGGTTATTCAAATCTTTAGGAAAGAAATCTAAAAATTCCAAAAAATAGGCATATCATTGATATCAATTTTCTCCCCAACCATTTGATATTAACACACAATATTAATGAGAGTTATAACATATACATAGGATGTATTCTCTATAATAGGTTAATACTTATTATCATATTTATAGATGATTATAGGATAGTTAGAAATATCAATCTTAACCACCCTTCATCTACAATTGAAGTGGGATTTATACAAATAATCCCAATCCATGCCTATCATAGCATCAAATTCAACCAGAGGATGAATGAAATGATTTTAAGGAATTAAATTCCCATAAATATCAACTGTAGTGGAATGATAGTCGTGCGATATAATAAATATACCATTAGGAATTATCACTATTAACTCCACATCTAACTGTTTTGGGGAAATCTGGGTAACCATATAAAATTATTTAGATATGAGAGAGTGGGTAAATCTAGAATCATGTAAGACATTAATAGTTCTTTTACAGCCCACAAATTATGGTATGTATCTATTTATTAATGTTTTTATGTATAAAATTTATAAGTGTGATGGTTTTGATAGTTTGGAGAACATATTAATAGTTTTTAGGGAATTTATATAGGTGCACGGGTGGTGCTCAGTTAGTGAAAACTGTGAAACACTTGAAGGAAATCATGCACTGTGATATATAGGAAAAATGGATGCTTCATGGGCGGCACACAATTTTCCCAAATCATGCATCCAAAAATTATAAAATGTGTGCTTTGAAAAATGTATTTCATTATTTTGATGTAGTGGAATCAACACAATTTGAACACTTTTTGAATACCATGCAAGATGACCATGTGAGGTTCATCCTTAAGGTAGTGGTTAACACACGGTTATGGAAAAATTTTCAAAACCATGAGACAAAATTGTGCACGGGTCAATGATATATTCTTAAATTGTGGATCTATCTCATTTTTACCTATAAGTGCCTAATTGTTTCCCAAAAGGGCTGAAATTGGAATTTTAGTTTATCACAAGTTATACAACCTCTCCCAAAGAAAGTGGAAACAATTTGGTGCCCATACATTGTGCATTAGAGCCTTATTCTCCCAGTAAGTCATCATTCTTTATTGTTCATACTATTTTACTTAGATCTAATTCACCATCTCGAACGGTTTCTTATATCTATGACTGTTGTGGGTAGCTATAGGGCGATGGTTTCAAAATATGTTTATAATTTGTATTGTTATTAGTAGGGGAATAGAACAAATGTGAGTTCAAGAAGATTCAAACTTTTTTTTATCTATTTTGTTCTAATTAACATTTTCACCAAAACTATCGAGGTAGGTGGCATCACTCTTGAATCCCCTATGTTATAACATGAAGGATTAATTTCAAATTTTTTCCATGATTTGAATTGATCATTTGCCAACTATAAAATGATTATTAAAACCCTCCAAAGTGATGGTTTTTGGAAATTGGGAACTTTTATGTGTTATTAGATATTTTTTTGATAACATGATTTTAAAATGACAATTTTGGTATAATTTTAGGTTTTGATACCTGAGAAATGGTATTCAATTGATAGAAATATTATTTTTGGAAATGGTTGGAAGATGCTTGAATTTTTTAGGGGTGGTCAAGGTATTTGGGTGTGTGTTCATATGCATTGTGATGGAAAAGGGAGTGAAGTACCCACATAAAAATGTTGGGATGGATAAGGTAATGAAGTACACCCATAAAATTTGTCCACTAAGTGAAGGCTTATTGAAAGGAAGAATAAAAACATGCGAGTACAAGGAGATGCATGGATTTCATTCATCGTTTGATGTATGGTAGTGTCGAAAGGAATGGGTTTTTCAAAGATTTAATGTTGAATTATTTAATGAATTGTTAATGTTCTTTTATTGGAAAACAATTAACAATGGATTTTGATTATATTTTTGTTTAAAATGTTTTAAAAAAAATTTACAAATTTTTTATATAAATTTCCTATAATGTTCTATCCAAGTGGTGTGAGTAGGGATGTCATTGGGGAAATCCTACTAAGATTTAGTACTCACCAATGATTTGGAACTTTGGTGATTTAGTAGATGTCTCCTATTCAGACATGGGAAAAAGTAAATCATCATACCTCATTAGCACTGCTTTGGGATACATGGTATTTTTTAGATAATTTGAGGAATAGTTCTTGTGGTGCTAGAACTCTTATGGTTATTTTGTACAGTTAGTAGTCTGTATTCTTCTTTTTTACATTGATATTTTAGTTTAATATTGTGGTACTTGATTTTATTTTGATTATGATAAAATAAATCTTGAGTTTTCTTGAACTATAATCATGCACCATATTGTACATTGTTTGGTTAGTGGTTTTATTCATAATTAGAAAATCATCCCCCATATATATGGATACCCCTATGCATTTATTTCCATCCTTTGGCTTCTTGGGGATGTCGATTAAGGTCAGGTAACCCCCTTCATCCCTCTCAATACAATGAGAAGGGGTGATTCATTAGAAGTGGTATGAGTCAAGCTACATCCAAATATATTTGTGAAATAAGTGTTCATAAATTATGTCAGTCATGGATTTGAATTTTTTCATGTCTATTCCTTGTGTCTGGTTGGTATAAAGGAGTAGGATTGTCAGAACATGAAATGTTGCGAAAAAATAAATAGCTAACCATTTTATGTTAAACATCATGTTACTAGGGAGTTGGATATATAAGTGTTTTGGAGACACTAATATGATTTTGAAATCTCATTTTCATGGGTTTATCCGATGAGAAGATCATGACATTAATTAGTGGAATAAATTCCCATTATGTGTGTGTGTATCATTTTGAGTAACAATTTATTTTTTCTGCAAAAAAACCTAATTTTTTAAAAAAAATATAGAAAGTGTTTTCAAATGAAATATTTTGAAAAAGGGAATGATTGAGGTATTTTAAAATTGGTGTGTTTTTAAAAAAGCATGTTTGATGTTTTAAATAATGGTTGAACATGGAACTAGATGATTTGAAAAATTAATGTTGTTATAATTGATGTAGTATAATTTGAAATTGTTAGGCATGAACTTTAAAAAGAGTGAGACTTATGGTGTTTTTTTTGTATAGAAAATAAAACACAATAGACATAGTGGAAACCAACAAAAAATATATATAGAGAATTTGATTTTACATGAGTCATAGGTGAACTAAGAGTCGGTTTAGAATATCATCCAAGAATTTCAAGATGTGGACCTAGAGAACTAGGGGAAGGAGGAAAGGAAAGTGCATCATTTAGTCCAATTCCTTATGCAGAATCCACCAATCATTTAGGGTGATTCTAATATAGAGGTTTGGATGAACAATATGAATCATATATTTGATTTAATCAACACACCAGTGGAGTTGAAAGATTAATTTCAAACGTATATGCTTGAGGATCATTTATTCAAGTGGTTATATCGATAATAGAAGGCTAAATCCAATCAAGGCCTTAGTTTGGCGTATTTTGAGGAATGTTTCAACAAACAATTATATATTTATATAATCAAGATTTAGGGACTGATGAAAAATTTCACCCTAAATCCGGAAAATATCTCTGTCACTGAGTATGTGGATATATTCAGTAATTTATAATTGTTTTCAACTGAGAATGCTGCTATTTTATCCATGAAGGAGAAAATCATTGAATCAGGAAAAATGGAAAGATATTCAAGTAGAGATAGATGGGTTATATATTAGGAAATATACAAATATTGTGAATATAGTGGTAGTGGATGAAAAAGACATTTTATGATCTATGGGTGGATAAATTATGTTGATACCCATGAGAAATGGTGGGAACTCTAACGATGGGTGGAAATAGAATATGAAACCTAATTTCTAGATGCTAGTGTGAATCACAGTCAGAAAGCTGGATTAGTGAACCTTACTCCTTGACCAAAGAGAAATGTATGATGTTTAAATGTGGTTCTCTTTTATACATAAAGAGGCAGTGTATGGAACAACCTAGAGCATGATCCAATTGCAACCAGATGTGGCATCTTGAGAGAAATTATCACAGTAATCCATGTTTAGGTTTTCAGGACACATTTTAGGTTTCTTAGGAGTTATATTCTTCAATGGGGATATGGAAGAATAATTAATCTCTGGGGTAGAGAAGAGAAATCCATGGTGATACTAGGAATTACATGTATCCATATTAAGGAAAATATTAGAAAAAAGGGGAAAAGTGTAGTGAGGTAGAAATTATATGGATCTAAGAAGGTGATTTTGGATGATCACGCTGGACAATATATGGTGGGAGGTATGATTCTTTTGAATTACACCCTTATTCATGTGTTGTTTGACCCTGGTGTGTCACATTCCTCATCTTTTCTCATGCTGTTTATTTACTAATTAATTTCATTATAATATTCCTTCAATGATAAAATTTCAAACTCCTCTTGGGGAATGTAAATTTTGAGACTTTTTGTGTTGTGTATGTTCTATAATTATTGTTTGGTATGAGAAGAAATGGGATTTCTCTAGGTTGTAAATGTATTTCTATGACATAATCCTATTAATGGATTGGTTGAAAATTCTGAAGGATCGCATTGAATACTGTAGCATAATATTTAGTTTTGTGATTGAGGATGGTGTTGAGAATCTATTTAAAAGAGACAAGGTAGTAAATATTAGCACTGCAAAGACCTGTAAATTTCAAGGGAAATTTTTTCTTAATTTTCTTTGGGATTTTACGAGTATGCATTATCTGACAGCACTTGATTCTGAGGCCCGGTGTGTCCAGAATCGATTTCCAAAGTTTTTTCTTGGGTACGTTCAGAGAACGAACGAGCGGGTTTTTCTAACTTTTGAACCGGCGCTCAGAACCAAAATTTGAGGGCACCGATGAAACCGCAACATTAGTTTTTGCTCAGGAAGACCTTTTCTGGAGTTGCTTTTTCTCATAATAAGTTATTTAAAAAAGGGATTAAGATTAAAGTAAAATAAAAATAGTGTTACCATTTTTATTCCACATTATTAAGTGGATTAGCCCATGTGAGGGAGTTGGGGTGGGAACCAGTGATGTTATGACCCCCCATGATAGGATTTAAGATGATGTGGGTCCCACACGAGCCCCCAACTTTTCATTTTTACTTAACTCATTTTTAAAACCTCTTTTGTCATTAAAGTTTCCAACTTATCACTTCAATTTATTTTGATAAGTTATGTTTAATTAAATGAAGTGAATTAAATTATGAATGTTTGAATTTTAAAAGTGTTGGAAAAAGTAATAAAATAAAGATGAAGCCTTATTTTATTTTGGTTGGTTCATTGTGTCGAGGGAGGGATAGTTCTACCATCAAAGAACTTCATCATCCTCCTTGATGAACACGAAGAACACTGACGCGCCTTCCTTCATTATTTTTCCCACGTCAAAGGAAGGGAGACACTATTTCACCTCTGACAATATCCATCAACCTGTAAGGAGCCACACCCTGCGACACTGTTTTCCACGATGATCATCGATCGTCAACTCGTTATCGAGGTAAGGGTTTGATTTTGTTCATGAATATTCTTTTCCGTTCATCGTCATTTTTCTTTGGGCTGCTTGTAATCAATTTAACGGGAGGAGGTTGGACCGCACGAACACGGCCAACCCTCCTCCCCCTTTTTTTGTGTTAGTTGCGGCTCGAAAGAAGGTGGCGCGGTCCAACGGCACCGCATAGAAACTTGGAGGAATGCGTCGAAGAAGCGCGACACTTTTGCGCCACGCTGGAGAAAAACGAAGAGTCCATGGCCGGAGCGGGGCCGCAATGAAGGGGAACGATGCCGTTGATCCATGCCGGTCGGACCATGGCCGCGGCCTTTGGCCATGGTGGAATAGGGATCAGTGGCCGGAACCGCCGGACGCCATTGCGTCGGAGGGGCGGGACCGCGGGGTCCCACGACGGCGGCACTAGCCGGCCAGCCAGGCCGGCCGTTCGGAGAACTCCATGGGTCATAACCCTTGGCTGGAAAAAGGGGCGTCCCCCACATGGGGGCCGCCTTTTCAAAACAAGAGGGCAGCGCCCCCCCCCCCCCCTTCCGCAACAGCTCGGCCAGCGCTGAGCTGGCCACGTGGGCCGCAGCCGCGGAAGGCCAACTGGCCGCCCAGGCCTGGCAGAGCCGTGCAAGCCGGGCCGGGCTGTGCCGGCTGCGCCAGGCCAGGCCATGCCCTATCAAGCCGGACCCGGACTCCGGACTGGTCGAACCGGTTCGGGCTGACCTAGGGGGTCTTTGGCCGGGTCGGTCCGGGGGCAAAACCCCCTAAAATCAGATAGGTTCGTTTAAATGTCCGTAACATGGGTTATAGAACCCTGATCAATGAACCATTAGTTTCAATGAGATCCTTGGATCGAGGCGGTCGTTTTGGTATATTATACTCACAGTTTCCTAGAACATTGGAGTATGTGCGGGTTGGTTCGAACATGAAACCAGCGGGGCCCTCGAAGCAGAAACACTTATAACTGGAGATCCGGACGTCCAATTGACGTACCGTCGACTTTGTTGGAGTCCTATTAGTGAGATGGACCTTTTGGCTTACTCCACTCGAGGTCTGGATGTAGTTGGAGTACGGTAGGGTTGGTTTTGACTTAAAAGCCAACCGGGCCCCTGGAACGAAAAGCAAATAACTCTCAAATCGTGAGTCCAATTGATGTGCCGTCTGTCGTGTTGAGTTTTCTATCAATGAGATGGAACTTTGGGATACATCAACTCCAGACTACGTTTTAGTTGATGTATCGACCTCCTTGGATCATTGAGCGGACCCTCTCGGAATCGAGCATGCTGTGTGTGGGAACCCTAGAGCTGGCTGTTACTACGACATCGATGACGACTGCACTGAAATCGTCCATGGGTTCAACTGCAATGAAGTTTGCACTGAAATCCTCCGTGGTTTCGGTAGCGTTGACGACGGTTCTGAAATCCTCTGTGGGTTCGACAACGATGACTACTATTCTTGTATCCTATATGGGTCCGGCAGTACTACTGTTCTTGTATCCCACGTGGTTCCTACAGTGTTTGACTATGTTCTTGTATCCTACGTGGGTTTGGCAGAGTAGCTGGTCTTGTATACTACGTGGGTCCAATATCTTAGTTGGTATAGTATCCTATGTAGGTCCCATCTTAGATGAATCAGTGGCAACATCTTATCATATCTATCACCTTACAAAGAGTTATACCTGTTGGGGCTGATTCTTAACTTTCAATCATTATCTTCGATATGATTGACTTGCTTCCTATGTGGATTGTGCTGTGCTTTCATGTGTGGATTGGGTTGTACTATCATGTGTGGATGTGATCGTACATGGGCTGAGATGTTGGAGACGAACTGGAATTGATGACTTAGGTATATGCATGGGCATATGCCTAAGTAGTGTTGGATGTTACTTCGTGATTGTATCTTTATTTTTTCGATTATCCTTTGTTGATTTTGGGAGACATTCAGGGGTCTCGGGGTCCCTATTGAGTAGGGTATAATCACCCTTACACGGGCTATGCCCGCACTACGTTGTTTTGGATGCAGATGAAGCACATCGCTGATCGTGGTTGAGGCTTGTGAAGAAGTCAGTACCTGGAGGTGGACCACTGGGCAGGACATACACGGAGCGGACGACTGGACCCGAGGAGCTACGAAGGCTATCTTTAACCACCCTTTAGGTGGGACATCTTGTGGATGGATTAACTTTGCTACTTATTTTTAGATGATGTGATTTCTTTCCAGTTATACTTTATATTCAGTTTGGGTTTGTATTCTGGCCCATTTACATTCCACACTTACTATTTTACTCAGTTTACTTATTGTTTACTTCTAATCACTTACTTTGTGGTGTTTGTTTACTTTATAAAGGAAATGCCTTACCCTTTTTATTAGTATTTACGCCTTGGTTCTAGTCTCCAGCCCCTGGCCTATGGAAGGTGGGCTTCGGGTAGTCACGACACGTGTATCGAGGACGGGTCGTGACAAATTGGTATCAAAGAAGTTCGGTTATAACACATAACTCATGACTCTGATCTTTCATCTATGTGAAGAAATAGTGTTAAGGGTATTGAGTGTGGTTGTCAGTCCAGGGAGTCTGGTGTTGGTGCGACGGCCGATGTATCCGTACACCAAAACCCTGACTTCTGATTTCCGACTCATTGCACGAAAACATTGATTTCACGTCTATTTCAAAAGTTTTATTTGTGATTACTTTGTGTCAGCTCACCAGGTATACTTTTTTGACCATGGAACACCTATTTCTTTTCTTTATGGCCCCACAATAGAAACCATCTAGGGTTCAGAGCTTTGGGCGATACGATAGCCCACCAAACGACGAGGCCATGGTGTAGGGCCCTTTTTCAGTGGAGGCACCGGTGGTACCTCTACCCGCCGAGCCACCGAAAACACTAGCCCTAATTGCAGAGTGTGAACGTCACCTTAGTGCACTTCACGAGTTTTAATGTCAGAGACCACCCATGTTCTATGGGGAGACAGACCCTCAGGCAGGCGAGGATTGGCTGGAGGCGGTTCTGTGAGCTCTCAGGTTTTTGGGGAGACCAGCAGACTTCGTGGCGATCCTTGTAGTGAGCCTCCTGAATGCTGCAACAGGCAGATGGTGGAGCTTGATGCTCTAGGTTCACGACGAGGCGTCTCTCCTCTAGACAGACTTTTATAGCCTTTTCCACTTGGATTTTGTCCCATCCACCCTCCGTGCGGTGTGCATTCAGGAGCTACTATAGTTGCGGCAGGGCGGCACGATGGTCGCCCAGTACTGGTCAAGATTTACCACTCTCTCGCGCTATATGATGGACATGGTACGTGACCCATTCTTTTAGGCCAGGACCTTTGAGCAGGTACTGGGGCATGAGATCAAGGCATAGATGATCTCTCTCAGCATTCTGACCTAGGCAGGAGTACTGGAGCGTGCCCTTCTCATAGAGAGCTTTCTTGATGAGCCTACAGTAGTAGTGAGGCCTACCGCTGGGTGGCACGTAGCAGAGTCATCTGCAGCAGGCAGTCGATGGATGTCACAGGGGACCAGGCAGACCAGACCATTAGGCGGACGACCTCAGGACACTGGCTCAGAGGTGCGGGGCACCCGGCGCAGAGCCAGCCTTCTGAGGAGCCAACAGTGCTATGCATGCGGCGGGTAGGGCCGCATTGCTCGTGACTGCCCGACCCACCGTGCAGAGGAGCAACAGACGATGGAGGGGCCACCCAGGCAGAGGCAGAGGGTCGACCATGGCAGTCTGTAGGGAGCAGGCAGATGAGGCAGAGGAGTTGGAGGAGCAGCAGGTGGTGGGCGATGCTTTGAGGCTTTACCACAACCACCACCAGGTGGTCCACCCCGACCACAGGGAGCTGGCGGACAGAGGCAGGCTCGGCTTCAGGCAGCGGAGGCCTACGACCACAGCACGCCAGAGATGATTAGAGGTACTATCTGTGTTTACTCCACCCTTTCTGTAGTTCTAATAGACACAAGAGCTAGTAATTCTTTTATTGTCACTTCCCTTGTTCATAGCATGGAGATTACGATGGAGCTGTTGGCTCGATCCTTACGGATAGAGACTCCTACGAGAGCAGAATCGATTGTTACGAGCTGGTGCTTGAAATGTGAGCTTACTCTAGGAGGTGGGAGCTTCGGCCGGGATCTTCTTTTAGCATCATCAATGCCTTACGATGTCATATTGGGCACAAATTGGTTATCTACAGTCCATGCTCAAATTGACTGTATTAGGCACAAGGTGCGGTGTATTCGCACCGATGAGAGTAGGTTCACCTTCACCGGAGATAAAGGAACCTTTGCAGCATAGGATGGACTCACACATTGGATTGGACAGCCCATCACTCATTAGTTGGCTAGCCTCATCCTAGGAGCAGTTGACGTGTGGTGACCATGTTTTCCTGTTGTGGTGGATCAGTTTCCCGGCGTTTTTCCTGATGACATTCCAGGACTACCTCCTCACCGAGAGGTAGAATTTTATATTGACCTGTACCTTGTGAAAGCCCCGATATCCACTCCAGCATATCGGTTTTTCCCCACTGATCATCAAGAGCTACGGGTATAGTTGGAGGACTTGCAGGGCAAGGGATTTATCCAACCCAGTGATTCAACCTGGGCTTCATCAATTTTCTTCGCCAAGAAGGTGGATGAGATCTTGCGACTGTGTGTCGACTATCGTATCCTGAACCAGGTGACCATGAGGAACAAGTATCCACTACCGAGGATTTAAGACCTCTTCAATCAGCTCAAGGGAGCATGGTGGTTCTCAAAAATAGACCTCAGGTCAGGCTATCATCAGCTCAGAGTTTGGGATGAGGACGTGCAGAAGATGGCCTTTAGATGTCGGTATAGCCTGTATGAGTTCATGGTGATGCCTTTCGGCGTGACCAACACTACAATAGTGTTCATGAGTCTCATGAATAGAATCTTTCAGTCATACCTCAATCGATTTGTCATGGTCTTCATCGACGATATATTGATATACTCGACCACTGAGGAGGAGCACACCCACCACTTGCGGGTTGTACTAGACACTCTCTGAGAGCACCATCTTTATGGTAATCCCTCGAAGTGACAACTCTAGTTATGTGAGGTCCACTTCTTGGGACACATCATCTTTGAGGTGGGAATTGCAGTGGATCCTTTGAAGATTGGGGCTGTGCTACCATGGGAGCCACCCAGGAGCGTGACAGAGGAGCGGAGTTTCTTGGGGCTAGCTGGGTACTACCAGAGATTCATTCCAAACTTCTACAGAGTTGCGGAATAGCTCTCAGCTTTGATGAAGAAGGGGAAATCCTTCGTGTTTTCAGACAGATTTCAGCAGAGCTTCTAGGAGATGACACAGAGGTTGACCAGCGCACCTATCTTTAGGCTACTATAGGAGGGAGTAGGGAATGTAGTCTACTACGATGCATCAGGGACCATACTCAGATGTGTCCTGATGCAGGAGCGGGCGGTGATCTCCTATGTATCACAAAAGTTGAGGAAACATGAGCTGAACTACACTACCCATGACATGGAGTTAGCAGCAGTGGTCTTCTCTCTGAAGATGTGGTGACACTATCTGATGGGGGATCTCTTTACAGTCTAATCTAACCACAAGAGTCTCAGATACATCTTCTCGCAGAAGGACCTGAATATGAGATAGTAGCAATGGCTCAAAATCCTCCAGGACTATGACTTTGAAATAGTCTATACTCCTGGAAAGGGTAACGTAGTAGCCAATGCTCTCAGTAGGATGAAGGGCATTCAACTACTTGGGGAGGTGACAGAGCAGATAACCGCTTTGCAGATACCCTTCATGGATAGAGATGGAGCAGCCTTTCTTCATTCACTCATAACCATTCCTCCACTTCTTCTGTGGGACAGAGAGGTACAACGTGGGGATGTTGACTGTGAGATGCGGCGTGCACATATATTCTTAAGACAGGCACCTGGTGGATTCTATATAGGTGGGGATCACGTCGTCCTTTTCAGAAGATGTACCATGGTACCAGCTGCTTTGCAAGAGGAGGTGATGGGAGAGTTTCACCCTTCCCATTTAGTGGTACATCCAAGAGTGGCGAAGATGTACCCGGATCTCAGACGTCTGCATTGGTGGCCGGTTATGAAGAAGGCTGTGGTAGAGTTCACTTCATGATGCCTCACCTGCCAGCAGGTGGAGGCAGAGCATCAGGTACCATCAGGATTGGTACAACCCTTGGAGGTCTCGAAGTGGAAATGGGACGAGATATCTGTGGATTTCGTCACTGGAATTCCACTTACTTCCAAAGGTCCTGACTCCATTTGGGTGATTGTCGACCGACTCACCAAGTCGTCCCACTTCTTACCCATCAGCGAGCAGGGCTCAGTAGAGATATTGGGATGTCTCTACATTTCGGGAGATTGTCCGGCTTCATGGTGTTCCATCATCTATCATCTCCGATCAAAATTCTCTCTTTACTTCCCATCTTTAGAAGGGGTTGCAGGAGGCATTCAGAACATAGCTACATCTGAGTACTTCCTTTCACCCTTAGACGTATGGTCAGAAAGAGAAAACCATTCAGACCCTTGAGGACATGCTCCATGCATGTGTCCTCGACTTTGGTCACAGTTGGGAGGACCACCTACCCTTGGTGGAGTTCACGTACAAAAACAGCTACCACTCCACCATCGGGATGGCACCATACGAGGCATTGTACAGCCGACCTTGCTGATCACTGATGTACTAGACAGAACCTGGGGAGTCATCACTTATTGGACAGAAGATGGTTCAAGCCATGACAGAGAAAGTCCAGGTCATCCAGGAGCGGATGAAGATAGCTCAGAACCGACAGAAGTCTTATGTTGATAGGAGGTGGAGACCACTAGAGTTCGAGGATGGCAACCATATCTTCTTGTGGATCTCACCTCGGTGTGGATTACAGAGATTTTGCTGAGGCGGCAAGTTATCTACGCACTTCATCGGACTATTCTATGTTCTCTTCACGATAGACGAGGTGGCTTATCGTCGGGCTCTACCACCTCAGTTGCACCTGGTGCACAATGTCTTCCACGTATCTCAGATGAGGAGATACGTGCACGACCCAAAGCATATCATTGACCATGGGGAGCTGGACCTTGATGATGGGGAGACTATTGCGAAGGTCCCAGTGGAGATCGAGGATCGACAGGAGCGGGTCCTACATGGGTGGTCGATTCCTCTAGTGCGCATCAGGCGGCAGCAAGGGAACCTCCAAGAGAGCACATGGAAGTGGGATGGTCAGATACCTTCTCAGTACCCCCATTTTTTCCTAGATTTTTATGTAACTTTATAGGGTCTTAAAGCCCTGAGGTGGGAATAATGTAATGACCAGTAAATTTCAAGGGAAATGTTTTCTTAATTTTCTTTGGGATTTTACGAGTACGAAGAATCTGACGACACCTGATTCCGAGGCCCGGTGTGCCCAGAATCGATTTACAATGTTTAGATCGGGTATGTTTAGTGAACGAATGAGTGGGTTTTCCAATCTTTTGAACCGGTGGTCGGAACTGAAATCTGAGGGCACTGATGGAACCTCATCGTCATTTTTTGCTTAGGAAGACCTTTTCTGGAGTTGCGTTTTCTTGGAATTAGTTGTTTAAAAAAAGGGATTAAGATTCAAATGAAATAAAAATCATGTTACTATATTTATTCCACATTCTTAAGTGGTTTATCCCATGTGAGGGAGTTGGGGTGGGACCCACTGATGTTCTAACCCCCTTGAGAGGATTTAAGATGTGGTGGGGCCCATACGATCCACTACCTTTTCATTTTTCCTTAAATCCTTTTTAAAACCTCTTTTTTCATTAAAGTTGCCAACTTATCACTTCAATTAATTTTGAAAAGTTATTTATAATTAATTGAAGTGAATTAAATTATGAATATTTGAATTTCAAAAGTGTTGGAAAATGTAATAAAATATGGCAAAAGCATTATTTTATTTTGGTTGCTTCTTTTTGTCGAGAGAGGTAGAGTTCTACCATCGAAGAACTTCATCATCCTCTTTGAAGAATGCGAAGAACACCGACACACCTTCCTTAATTTTATTTCCAACGTCAAAGGAAGGGAGACGTCATTTCACCTCGGACAATCTCTGTCAACGTGTATGTAGCCACACCCCACGACGTCGTTTTCCACAACTCTCATCGATTGTTAACTCGTTATCGAGGTAGGGGTTTGATTATGTTCATAAATATTTTTTACCGTTCATCATCATTTTTCATCGGGCGTCTTGCTATCAATTTAACGGGAGGAGGTCGGACCACACGAACACTACCGACCCTCCTCCGCCTTTGTTGTTGTGTTCGTTGCGGCTCGAAAGAAGGTGGCGCGGTGCAATGGCACCATGCGGAAACTTGGAGGAATGCGTCGAAGAAGCGTGGTGCTGTCGCGCCGTGCTGTTGAGGCCGAAAAAAGCCGTGGCTGGAGAGGGGCAGCAGAAAACGGGTGCCGCGCCGTCTCACCGTGCCAGTCGGACCAAGGCCGCGGCCTTTGGCCGCTGCGGAGCAAGGATCAACGGCCGGAACTGCTGGCCGCCGGCAAGTCGGAGGGGCGGGAACGCGGGGTCCCACGGCGGCGGCACCAGTCGGCCATTCGGGCCGGCCATTCAGAAAAGGCCGGGGGTCGTAACCCCCGACTGGCAAAAGGAGTGGCCCCCACGTGGGGGCTACCGTTTCAAAATAGGGGGTAGCACCCCCCCCCTCTTCCGCGACAGCTCGGCCAGCGCCGAGATGGCCACACGGGCCGTGCCCGCGCCAGGCCAACCGGCCACATAGGCCGCGCTAGGCCGAGCCACACCGGCTGGGTTAGGCTATGCCCTATCGGACCAGACACAGACCCGAGAAGGGTCCACCCAGTTCGGGCCGACCCAGGGGGTCTTGGGCTAGGTCGGTCCGGGCCCAAAACCCCCTAAAACCGGGCATGTTTGTTTAAATGCCAGTAACGTGGGCTATGGACCTCCGATCGATGCAACATCAGTTGCAATGTGATCCTTGGATCATGTGGGTAGTTTCGGTATATTATACTCATGACTTTGGAGAAATATGGAGTATGGCCGGGTTGGTTCGAACAAGAAACGAGTCGGGCCCTTAGAGCGGAAATGCTTACAACTTGAGCTCCGGACGTCCGATTGACGTGCCGTAGACTTTGTTGGATTCTTCTTAGTGAGAAAGACCTTTTTTCTTACTAAACTCGTGGTTTGGATGAAATTGGAGTACGGTCAGGTTTGTTTTGACTTAAAAACCAACCAGGCCCCTAGAATGAAAAGGCTAATAACTCTCAGACTGAGCATCCGATTGATGCGCTATTTTTCGTGTTGAGTTCCTATCGATGAGACAGAACTTTGGGATACATCAACATTGGACTATGTGTCAGTTGATGTATCGACCCACTTGGCTTGTGGAGCAGACCCTCTCAGAATCAATCATGATATGTGCGGGAACCCTTGAGCAGGCTGCGACTGCGACGACGATGACGACTGCACTGAAATCCTTCATGGGTTTGGAAGCGACAACGACTGCACTGAAATCCTCCATGGGTTCGACAGCGATGAAGACTGTACAGATATCATACGTGGGTTCGACAAAAATGACTACTATTCTTGTATCCTATGTGGGTCCGGCAGTACTACTCTTCTTGTATCCTACGTGGGTCCGGGAGTGTTTGATTTTGTTCTTGTATCCTACGTGGGTCTGGCAGATTAGCTGGTCTTGTATCCTACGTGGGTCCGGCAGCTTAGCTGTTTTAGTATCCTACATGGGTCATATCTTAGATGAATCAGTGGATACATCTGACCATCTATATCACCTTACAAAAAGGAATACATCTGTGAGCTGAGTCTTGACTTTCAATCATTATCTTCGATATGATTGACTTGCTTCCTATGTGGATTGTGTTATGCTTTCCTGTGGGGATTGGGTTGTACAATCCTGTGTGGATGTGATCGAACTTGGGATCGGATGTTGGAGCCGAACTAGAATTGATGACTTTGGTATATGTATGGGAATATACCTAAGTAGTGTTGGATGTTACTTCGTGATTGTATATTTTTTTGTGAATTATCCTTTGTGGATTCTGGGAGATCTTCAGGGGTCTCATGGTCCCTATTGAATAGCGTATACTCACCCCTGCATGGGTTGTGCCTGCGCTACGTTGTGTTGGATGAAGACGACGGACATCACTGATCATGGTTGAAGCTTTTGGAGCAGTCGGTACCTAGAGTTGGACCACTGGGCGGGACGTACACGGAGCGGAAGGCTAGACCCGAGGAGCTGAGGAGGATATCTGTACCCACCCTTCTGGTGGGACTTCCAGTGGAAGGCTCGACATTGCTGCTGACTTTCAGTTGCTATACTTTCTTTCCAGTTGTACTTTACTTTTAGTTTGGGTTTGTATTCTGGCAGATTTACTTTCTGCACATACTATTGTACTCAGTTTACTTACTGTTTACTTCTACTGGCTTACTCTGTGGTACTTGTTCATTTTATAAAGGCAATGCCTTCCCCATTTTGTTGGGATTTACACTTTGGTGCTAGTCGCCATCCCCTGGCCTATGGA
This sequence comes from Viscum album, assembly GCA_963277665.1. NCBI lineage: Eukaryota > Viridiplantae > Streptophyta > Magnoliopsida > Santalales > Viscaceae > Viscum > Viscum album. Next base: position 1,401,527,310 of record OY728152.1, read on the forward strand.
AGGCGGGATTGGGGTAGTCACAGCATGAGTCCCGAGGACGAGTCGTGATAAGTGCAATGGGATTATGGGAACCAGTAGTGGGAATGGTATCTTACCAGTTGGGGATGCTCACTATTTTATTATTGTAGGAGACCGAGGACAATAATTTTCTAGGATTTGCGGTACAATTATGAGATATCATTTCCAAGAACATCTCAGGGATTCCACCGGTAAGGGAAATGGAGGTTATGATTGATCTCCTCCTAGGGGACTATCTTATCTCAATTCAATATTATAAATTGATACCAATATAATTAAATGATTAAAGGTAAATTTTTAAGAGATATAAATAAAGGGTTTCATTCAACTAAGCATGTCTTCCTGGGCAGCACTAGTCTTGTTTGTGAGGAAAGCTGATGGAAAACTATGATTGTGTGTACATTACGATAAGCTTAGCCATGTTATGATAAAGAACTTTTATTCATTCCCATGTGTTAATAGGTTATTCTACTAATGAAGAAGAGATCACTAGTTATAAAAAATTGAATTATACTTTGGATATAACTAATTGTGATATTCGATGAAGGGTTTTCAGAATACATCATTCAAAAGAATATATGTCCATTATGAATATGTGGTATTTCATCTTGGTCTTATGAATGAACCATCTAACTTTATGGAATTGTTGAATTAGATATTTCACCAATATCTATATTCAAATGTGGTTGTGTTTCTGGAATAAATATTGGTGTATTCTAGGACAAGGGAGGAGCATGATCAACTCTTAGAGACAATTTTGGAAATATTGAGAGACCATCGTCTCTATGAAAAATTATCAATGTCATATTTATGGATATAAGAGGTATGCTTTCAAGGAAATGAAATCTCTAAAAATAGTGTCACTATTGACCAGAATAGGGAGATGTTGTTATCTTTTGGAAACCACCAATGAAAAACATTGACATAAAAAGTTTTCATTGTATTACAAGTTATTACGAATGCTTTATTCATGATTTTTCATGGATAGACTCATCAATGAATTATTTTAGAAAGAACAATGTTCCATTATAATGTAGTGAGGAATGCTAGAAAACTTTTCAAGAGCTACAAATTTTTCATACATCTTCACTGATCTTGATTTCTCTAGAATCATAAAAAGGGTGTGTGGTGTATTCGGATGCATCCGGATCTGAGTTAGGGGGTGTTATAATGCATAGATACCATGTTTCTGCTTATGGATCCATGAAGTAAAGATTTCATTAGATGAACTAACTAATAGATTATATATAGTAAGCTGGAGTTTTCCACAACATAAATAGTTTATGTCATTTTATATTTGGTGAGAAATTTATTATGTTAACAGATCATAATATCTTAAAGTATATTTTCTCACAAAGGGACTCGAATATGAGCAAAATATGACATATGGTGTATTCAAAAATGTTCTACATTGACTTGATGTATACACTGGGTAAAAGAAATTTGGTGGCTAAAGCATTAAGAAGAAATTTTTACGGTCATCTAGAAAATGAAGCTTCATATGAGTGTCAGTTAATGTCAATCCTAGATGAAACGCATATGGAATGTAATGACCAATGTAAAGTTGTGGTCTTAATTTTAGTTTTGGTGACCCTAATTTGGTAAAGCTAGTAAAGAAGTCAAATACATCTAATGAGGAATATGTTTCTTTGAGGTCCAAACACAATGGTTCAGAGACCATTGAGGGATGAATACTGGAAAGAGTTCAGATTTGGGGTTTCAAGATTGTATAGTTTCACCTTTTTCCTTTTAGGAGTAACTTATTCATTCTTACCCCTAATCGAGAGGGGTTGTATATCCTGGATCTCAGATGATTTATAAGGCATCGAAGGTGTAGTTTTAGTGGACAAACATGAAAAGGAATGTGGTTGAGTGAGTTTCAAGGTGCTTATCTTGTCAGTAAGATAAGGAAAATCACTAGTGACCAGAATGTATGCTACAATACATAAATATTCTAGTGTGAAAATGGGAGTATATAGCCTTGGATTTTTTTATAGGCCTCCGAAGAATGGTTTAGAAACATGATTTCCTATTGGTGATAGTGGACCAGCTCACAATGTTGGCTCACTTCATACCTATTCGTGAAACTCACACATTAGAAGATTTTTCCAAACTCTATATTAAATAAATCGTATAGAGGCATAGAATACCAAATTTTGTCATATCAAACAGAAATCCATGGTTTACATATCATTTTGGGAAATCCTTAATGAAATAATTTGTGACACAGTTGACTCTGAGCACGACATATCATCCTTATAAATATGGACAGTCTGAAAGGGTGATATAAAAGTTGTAAAGCTTGTTGGGGGCTTTTTAATGGAATTTGGTGTCTATTGGGAAGATATTGTGCTATTCGTGTAGTTATCATATGAAAGCAACTAGCAAGACTCAATACACTTGGCTTTGTTTTAGTCAATGTATGGTTGTTTATGTCATTATATACTTTGTGAGGTGGAAATAGGAAAGACGTCACTTGATCTGATGATCTCTCTCCATGAAACAATGGAGAATATTTAGTTTATCATGAAATAGTTGGATATTATAGATACCCTAGACATTTAAACATCAATTTACATAATTTTAAAAATAATAAATCCTGACATTTCAATCCATGGATCATCAAGTCTAGTTTACTGGAAGACTAGGTACATAAAAAAATTAAACAAGGGACTAAAAAAACTTTTTTATTTAATCTTCATAAAGATATCATAACATACATTTATCTCTTACATCTTCATAGGGTACCCTGGGGATAACTTGAACAAAGGGACGAGTTAAAATCCTAGTATGGTAATAAACATAAGAATAAGGCAATAGCACATGGGTTAGAGATCATGACATAATGATTTAATATTACATATAGAATCATAAAATATAAAAATGGGATCATAAAAACATTGAAACATAGAAATGTGGTAGAAACATAATTCATGGCTTTATCACGAGTCTAGAAACATTTCACAAAGGGGAACACAATTCAAGGTTATCCACCAAGACTATTGTACATGGTATTACAAGCCAAGGATATCCGCCATGAACGTTGCATATAACATCTCATGAGACTCAAATTAACACAATGCATTGTAGAACTATATGTGTGCACCCATCATAACATGTTCATGAATACTCTATCTACATATAGAATCATACATATACAGACATAAACATAAGGAAACCCGTGAAAAAAATGGGTATCATAATCATTTTATAAAGAATAATGAATGGGAATATCATAAAAGTGCACATGAAATAAAGGAGTTAGAAGATACATGGACGTTCATAAGGTAAAATAGGCATATATCATGGTATGTTTTGTCAAAAATTATTGACAACATGTGAAAATATTATTAAATTATTTTTATCATTAAATTTTTTTTTTGTTTTATGGAAAACACTAACAAGAATTTAAAATAGAAAAGAGAATATTATTTTGTAAAAAAAATTATATGTGATCAAAGAAGTCTCTAATAATAAAATCACAGGTTTTATAGAACAATTGTTTCTTAAAACATATGGTAGAGTTCACATGAAATTGGGTAAAGATATTGTATGTTCCATTAAAACGAGTTTGCTTATCGGGAAGTATTCAGGAGGGAATCACTTAAAAGAAAGTACATCACGAAAAGATAATGAGGGATGAATATTGAAACAAGATTGTTGAGCCTATAAACATTATGTATAACTTTTATGTAAAAATAATAGACAACAACATTTGGTTAAAAATAATGATAGAGGTACCCGATAGAATATTGAAGGTTCGAGTAAAACCCCATATGGAATATCGTCATGGTATCACCTGTACGTGATAGGGATTAATGTGAGAGAAATGGGATTAAGATATTTTATACATCATGAAGGATGTATGGGAGAGGTGTGGAATCATATATCACCATTATTTACTACACCTAAAAAGAAAATACATATATGTGATTTTTGTATAAATGTGAGAAAGAGAGGATCCATTACCTTAAGTACAACGGTGTTCTCCACCTGATACTAATGTCATAAGTAACAAAATAATGTTTATTAATTAATAATTCAGGGAACTATTTTACATTTAATTGATTTAGGATCACCTTTTAATGTCCACTCATAACCTTTTTATTGGTTACGAGGTTCAATTTCATTGTTTGGATCCGTTTATTTCTTGTTCGGTTTACACATATACATGAATAGATAATCATGTAAAATGAGGATGGTTGTCAAACATTTGAGTTTTATTTTTTTATTGAACTTATATAAGGTTAAATGGTTTTAAATTTAATTTTGTTACTTATAGTGATGTGGAATCATTATATTAATCATTAATGATATACACTTGGATTAATTGGGCTATTTTGTTTTTAATTAACATGTTTTGTATTATTATTTTACATTATGTGTGAAAAAGGATTCCAGGACATAACAGAAGACAAAATACATATTTAATATTCCTGTTAAACCATAAATATTGTTTCATGACCATAATTGAATATGGTAATTGAAATCGATAACATGTTGTCCTTGAATTTGATAAATTTACACATCTTGGATGATGTTTTCATTTCTTTTGTTTAAATTGAGGGGAAAAGAGAGATGATAATGAATTATTCCATTATCATAAATAAATTCTAGTAAATTTATGGTACTGTAATGTTCATACAATTTGGATGAGGATAGGTCAAGATAGAAAAGAGGACAAAGGAACATGAAAATAAAATGAAAGAAAAGAAAAGTGGAAATTACCTATTGATTTAATCATCCTTGAGAGCCTCTTAAAAAGAGATGATTTGGAATTTTGAGGAGACCAATTGATTCATGATGCGGGGGATGAGATTGGAGAGAGATTTTGGAAAGAATTAGTGAAGGCACAAGGATTGAGAAGAGTGAAGAAAAGAGGGGTTTATGGGTGGTTTTTATAGTGTAGGGGAGGAGGGTTTTCGTAATAAATATATCATTTGTTTATTTTTTTCATAAGTTAAGAAATAGTAATGATTATTGTGAAAAACATGGTATAATGTTCATGTGACTTTTTAGCCGAGGTTATTACATCTTCCATGAAGTTAGTAATAGTCTATTTAACTAATAATGTATATATACTGTAAATTAGCGTATTTAACTATTCATAAGAAATTCAAGTATTTTAGAAAAATCCCTAAAAATAACCCAAATATTTTTAACATGTATAATCCAAATAATGAACACTATTTTTCTAAAATAATTTACTAAATATTATTTATTTAGTTTTTAATTAAAATAAAAATATACTAGAAAATTATGAGTTTAAATACTATAACAAATTTTATAATGCCTTAAAAAATTATATAAGATCTAAAAAAATTATTATAAAAGAAAAAAAAAGAACATTTCTAATTTCATAAAACCTTTTAGAGAAAAAAATCTTCTTTTATATTAATTAATTAATTTTAATCAATTAATTATGACCCACAAAAATACCACAAAAATACCAATACTTTTTCTTTGGTTATATTATCACATATATTGAAATATTATTTATACATTCAAGGGTGAGGTTAAAATTATTTTTGAAGATATACTATTCAAAATGGTCATATTACTATTTATAAGGGTAGGTAACTGTTCATAAAGGGAAATTACTATTTACTAAAAAATTATGTTTATCTTATCAGACTCCAAAAAAAATTCTGATCACAGATGTGTAAGAGTTTCTAAATTCAAATCACAAAAGTGATAATATGATCTTTAAAGGTCACATAGTACATATTTGTTCATTATGTTGTGAATTCATGATGTTATATGACATAATTATAAGATTCTAATTACCATTGATAAAACATTGGGTGGTTTCATTATTCCCCCTTATTAATTTTTTCCGTCAAAATTTAATTTTACATTCAAACTTATAAATAAGTGTGGTAATTTTCATTCATTGCCTCCTCGAGTTCCCTTGTTTCCCCTTCATACTTATGGTTCCACTATAGTAAACTGACCAAGTGTGTAGTCTAGTTCCGTAAAACATTATCTCCACAATCAATGATCTTCTCTGGCTCCTCCTCATAAGAATGATCATTCTCCAACTGTACCACTTCTGAAGATAGTACATGTGGACGATCTGGCATGTACTTCCTTAAGAGGGATATATAGATGTCATTGTGTACATATGACATGATAGGTGGAAGTGCCAGTTGATAGGCAACAACCCTGAAATGTTCAAGAATTCTGAAGGGGAAGATGTACTTGGGGCTGTTCTTTCATTTGTTTCCAAATCTCATGGCCTTCTTCTCTAAACATGCATATAAATACTATGTCTCCAACATTGAACTCATGGTCTAATCAATGATTTTCTGCATAAATATTTTGTTGACTTTGGGTTTCCATGATGTGTTGTTGAATGATTTTCACCTTCCCCACCATTTCTTCACCCATTTCTGGTCCTAGAAGCTTTCACTCAATGAAATCATCCCAACATGACAATGTTCTGCACCATTTCTCATAATGGGCTTTATATGCTTCCATTCAGATGCTCGAGTGAAAACTATTGTTGTTGTAAAATTAAACCATTGGATGGTGTTAGTTAAATCCTCAATTAAATTCCATAAAACATTCTATCAAATATCTTATAATGTCTGAATCGTTCTCTTAGATTTTCGATCAGTTTGAAGATGATAGGCCATACTAAAGCTCAGTTATATTCTTAGAGAATGTTAGAGACATTTCCAGAACTTCAAGGTGAATCTCATATCTCTATCAGATAAAATATATAGTTGTACTCTAAGAAGCCTTAATACTTCTTTGATATATATCTATCTATGTTGATAAAATAAGATTTCCTCTTAAATTGAGATAATGTGAACTTTCTATGTAAAATGATCAACAATGACCCATATAACATTGTTTCCTCAGAATGTCCTTGGAATTATATTGAAAAAATCAATGGTGACGTTATCCCACTTCCATGTCGGTATGGTTAGTGGTTTCACCATCCCTTTATAATTTTTTCTTCCAAACATCACTTGTTGGCATACCAGAAACTTTGATGTATACTCAGAAATATCATTCTTTATATTGTCCCACAAAAAGTTCTCTCTAAGATCTCAATACATGTTTGTGCTACCTGGGTGAATAGAGAAGGTTTATCTATGTGCATATTTAAAAATATCCTTCACTATCTTTGGATCGGATGGTACACAAAATCATGACTCATATTTTACAACTCCTTAGTCATCAATCCTAAATCAATGGATGAACCATTTCTAATGGTTTAAACCCTTTCCAAAATTTCCACATCTTTTCATTGATCATAATTTATTTTCTCTATGAGGGATAGTTCAGCAATAATATGAGAAAGGATTTATGATGTTCTTTAAATAATTATTCCTATATCCATCCTCTTTAAATCATAAAGGATTGGTTCCTTTTCAATTATAATCATTGATAAAGACAAAGGATCCTATCTACTTAGAGCATCTGCCACCTTGTTTCCTTACCAGGAGGGTACTAGATTGAGCAGTCATAATCCTTGATAATCTATAAACATTTTCGTTGGCACATATTAAGATCTTTTTTGTTTGAATATATATTTGAGTCTCTTGTGATTATTATATATCCCACACTTCTCCCCATAGAGATAATTCCACAAAATTTTTAAATCAAAGATCACAACCCCCACCTTTAGATCATGAAAATGATAGTTTTTCTCTTGTATTTTTAGATGCCATGAGGTTTAGGCTATCACTTTCTAATTTTTGATTATCACAAATCAAAATACCTTTATTGAAGCACCACTATACACCACAAGGAGTTATCAAAATATTGGGAGTGTGAGTGTTGGTGTAGTGATAAGCCTCTTTTTCATATCCTAAAATAAGTCTTCACATTATTGAGTCCATAAAAAATTCACTCCCATCTGTGTCAGCATGATCATGGGTTTTAAAAATCATGAAATGTTCTTCAAAATTCATCAATAATACTCAGCTAGAACCAGAATGTTGAGGATCACCGTTACAAATATAACCCTGAGCCACACTTCAATATGCTCTGTCTTGGAAGGGTCCAAAGATATCCTTTTGCGAGTGATAAAATACCCAAGAGTGATACATCCTCCATCCATAACTCAAATTTATTTTACATTTCATATAAATTCTCCCTTCCCAAATTCATTATCACAATACATAAATGCTCCTTGTGTTTCTTCTTTATCCAGGAGTATATTAGAATATCGTCAATGAAGACTTCCACAAATTTTTCGAGGTAATATCTAAAGACCGTATTCATTAAATCCATGAAAATTGATCGTGCATTAGTGAGTCCGAAGGGAATCACTATGAACTCATTGTGTCTATACCTCGTTTAAAAGGAAATCTTGTTAATATCTTCATTCCTTACCGTTAATTGGTGATATCCCACCAAAGGTCCTCCTTAAAGAAATAACTGGCCCCTTGAAGCTGATCGAATAAGTCATCTATCTATGGAAGGGGATAGTTTCTCATTATCGTTGTTTTATTGATCTCATTATAATCAATGCAGAGGCGTAATGATCCATACTTCTTCTTGAATAAGAGGAGTATTTCTCCCCATGGAGAAGCGCTCTGGAATATAAAAACCTTCTTCATATTCTCCTGTAACTGCTTCTTCAGCTATATCAGCTCTATGGTGGACTTTATATTAGGTGTCTTCTATGTAGGTAGGGATGCATAAATATGTTCAATTTGGAACTCAAACTCCTGATCAAAAGGGAGACCAATCAACTCGTCTGGGAATACATCAATGTAATCCCACATAACGGTCATATCATTGAGCATGATTGTCTCCTTTTTCTCAACCATTTGAGCAAGACGTGCTTGCTCATAAGGAAATAATATCCACACTTAATACAATGATTCTAATGGAGATTCATCTTCTTCTTTACAAATATAAATAATTGCAGGATGCTTTAGGATGTGTAGTGTGATCTCCATTTCCCTATAGATGATGTTGGATTTGTATTAAAATATCGACTCCTTGCACAAGAGAGTGCCAAACTATAATAACGTTAGTATGAAAATATTTTCACAGAAGTTAAGTTCACATACATTTACAGATGAGGTGTTGTATACCACGTATTCACTAATTTCCCCAGTCACGGTTCTCATATATAACGTATCCTCCAAATTTTGGTGTGTTTTTTGAATAGTTATTCTAAACTTGAATGATATAATAGAATGTGTAGTACCATAATAAAATAGTACATTTACAATTCATGAATGAATACCTTGTGTTTGAATAGTTATTCTAAACTTGAATGATATAATATAATATGTAGTACCATAATAAAATAGTACATTTACAATTCATGAATGAATACCTTGTGTACCTATAACCACATGATTTTCTAGATCCACCTCAATAGTAGTGATAGAATAATCCCTTCCTTGTTTCCTTGGAGGTTTTTATTGATTTCCTCCAACAACCCTTGTCTTAGGGAGATTGCTCACATAATACCCATATTTCTTGAAAAGGTAACACTGAACCACTGGATGAGCTTTTATCAGATCCTTCCTTTCTTCTTCAACAATAGTGGGATTCATCATATCCCATCTATATTATTTTTCCAAATGTCCCATCTTTCCTCATTTGATGTAATTTATGGTTTCCTTTAGATAGTTTCCATGATTCTTCTTCCCAGAATTTATACACATGGTATTATCGATGTTCATTCCATCATGGTATTTATTTGTTGAACCACCCACATAAGATTAAATTTTCCTTTTTTTTTCTATGGGTCCATGATATCAATGAGAGTCTCTGATCACCATTTCACCCTTAAAAAAATAATATATTATCATGGATGTTGAAGTATCGAATCTCCAATGGTTTTTGTATACTCGACATTAGCATGATAAAGAATATATCCACATTGAATTCGGTGTTCATGAAAATTCCAGAGGCATACCATTAAATCCTTGTAATATTTGTTTCATATTAACTAATTAAATCATATTCTTTCTTCTTGAGTCTGATGAACTCTATTTTTATCATGTGTTGGATGGTTTGGGGAAAATATTTATTGAACAAAATTTTCTTGAATTCAGCCCGATTCATGGAATCAATTTCCCCATGGGGATTCACATTAATGATCTGTGTCCGACACTAATCAGCAAACCCATCAATATCACAAACTGCTAGCATAAACTTCACTTCATGTAAGCACTTCAGGATAAAGAATATATTTTAAATAGTGTTAATCCACTATTCTACATGGAGGGTATCAAAAGATCCATTAATCATGGGAGGCCTTTGCTTCCTGGAGGATTCTAAAAAAACATTCTCTATCCTTGGGGGAGAAGGTCATTCAACATGATTCAGGTGATAAATCATAACTTGTGCCAGCTGAGCTAGTACTATCATGATTTTTTGAGCACCCGCTCCCATAATATTTTCCATATCATTACGGCAATCATCACATTACCTATAAAAATTATTGTTGGAACATGATATTTTATTTCCCACCATTAAGTAAAAAATATAATATACAGTTAGAGATCTTTCATACTTAGCTATGGAGAAAAAATAGTAAAATATAAAGATAAAATGATAAACTTGTAATTTATATGTATATCCTAACTTGTGATTCCCTAGTTTTAAATATAGGTTATTCATAATCTATCTCATAACATATATTCTTATAGGATCATTATTTATTCCCTTAATAATGTATTGTACCAATATCATGAATTTAAAAAAGCATATCCCCTATGAGTGTCAAACCAAGAGTGCGGAAAGGCTCATTATCATACACCATTTCTCATATGAGTCTATCTCAAAGCAGTGTTTTTGTGTTTTACCCCTAGATACATATATTCTAGAGCCACCTATACATATATGTATATAGACATGGATGAATTTTATTGATAAACAACTTAATCTATACTTACCAATGTATAAGGATGATTTATTATACATAGTCTCAACCTTAAGGTTACAACTATGATTATCTATTCCTAATATAGAAAACTAACTAGACAATCCTCTTATACCAACTATATAGACCCTATCCTTTTACCGATAACATTACTTGATTTTAAGAATAAAAAAGCATCTTATTAAAAGCAATGGTTCGTTTAGTCATGTGTCTTGGAAGACTAGGTACCTGAAACATTAAACATGCGTCTAAAAGAATCTTATTTATTTAATATTTATAAAGAGATCCAATATTCCTTTATTCCCTTACATCTTCATTGGGTACCTTAGGGATCAAATGAATTAATGGATGTTCTATAATCACATCATGGGGAAGAAATAATAAGTATATAGCACATGGGTTAGAGATCATGTCATAATTATATAAAATGGCATAAAGAATAATAACTTATAATCATGGGATCATATAAAAATTGAATCATATGAAAGTGAGAAAGTCATAAATCATGAATATTGAATTTGTCAAGGCTCATTTCACATAGGAGAGCATAAGTCATGGTTAACCACCTAGACTGTTACAAATGGATGCACAAGCAAAGGATAGCCGCCAAGACTAGTGCACATAATGTCTCATGAGACTAAACTTTTCCCCATGAATTGGAGGGTTATCTTGGTGCACCAATATTAACTTTTTCATGAAAATGTTATCAACATATATAGTCATACATAAACAATCATAAACATAGAGGCACCCATGGAAATAATTGGGTATCAAAATCATGTTATAAAGCATAATGAAGAATCATATCATAAAAGTGTCGAAGAAATAAAGGAATTAGAACATGAATGTATTTTCATATATAAAAATATAAAAATATAATTATAATTGAAGTCAAACAGAAGTGATAAAATGTGAAAAAGTATTTAATGTTTTTGACATGAAAACATTTTAGTGCGGTTTTAGGAAAAACATTAACAAGAATATAAAAATGAAAATGGAATAAAATTTTTATAAAACTCAGAAGAGATCCAAGAATGTTTTTATGATAAAAACAATGTTTTTATAAAAAAGGTGGCTAAAAACATAAGGTTGAGTGAATTTGAAATTTGTTATAAATTCCAAAAGTTCCCTTTAAAACAGATTTTCTTATCAGGATGTTTTGAGGAAGGAATCACATAAAAGAATGTATATCCATGAAATATAATCAAGGATGGATATTTAAAAATAATTTTATATAATATACAAAGTATTTATAATTTTTACAAAAAATAATATATTCACTTGGGTAAAAATAAATATAGATCAACCAGAGAGAATATAGGTGGTTCAGGTCGAATGACTTACGAAATTTTAATATGGTATCACGTGTGCTTATGAGGGTTTAATCAGATAGAAAATGGTCTATCAACTTTTAAGAATCATGATTGATGTATGGGGAGGTTATAAATCCTAACCAATTATTAGGAATTACACAACAAATGAAATTACATAGATGATATTCTTGAATAAATGTGAGAAAGAGAGGATCCCTTACCTTAAGTCTGATAGTGTTCTACCATTGAAAATAATGACCTGAAGAACAAAATTATTTTAATTAATTAATAATTCAAGTACCAATTTTAATTGAAATTTATTTAGTAAAAAGAAAATTTAATGTCCTTTCATAACCCATTTGATTGGTTATTAGGTTCAATTTCATTGTTTGGTTATGTTTGTTTCATATTCGGTTTAGTTATATAAATGAATGGATAATCATGTAAAATGAGGGTTTTCCATAATTGGAGTTGTATATTATTATTTAACATATATAAGATTTCATTTTTATAAATTTAATTATGTTTCTTAGAGTTATGTTGAATCATTATATAAAACATTAATGTTAAACACTTGAATTAATTTGGTGATTTGTCTCATAATTAACTTATTATATATTATTATTTTAAATCATTTTTTAAAAATGGATTCTAGAAAATAATAACAATAAAATACAAATTTAATAGTCTAGTTCAATCATAAATTTTTTTTCATGACTAGAATAGAATATGGTAATAGAAATGGACAACCCATCATCCATGAATGTGATAAATTAAGGCATATCGAACGGTTTTTTCCTTTATTTTGTTTAAATTGAGGGGAAATGAGAGATGATAATGAATTATCCAATTCGCATAATAATATTAAGGTACATGTTTTTAAATGGAGTTTTCATTCCATTTGGATGAGGTGAGGTTGTAAAACAAAATGGGACAAAGGAACTATAAAAGAAAATGAAAGAAAAGAAAAGCGTAATTTACCTCTTGATTTAATCATCATTAAGAGCCTCTTTAGGGGAGAGGATATGGGATTTTTGGGGGGCCAAGGTTTATTTGATAGGTCAGAGGTGCTTGGGGAGAGATTTGTGATGAATTTATAGAAGTTAATTTCTTGAGAGGAGTAAAAAGAAGAGGGGAGTGTGGGTGGTTTTTATATTAGAGGGGAGGAGGGTTTTCATAATATTTACGTCATTAGTTTATTATTTTCATATAAGGCAAGCAATAATATTGATTTTTTACCAAAACGTGTAATATGTGCATGTGAGTTCAAACCCAAGGAGATAACATCATCCATGATTATAGGAATAGTCTTGTTATCATAGATTTTATATATACGATAAATTTTCATATTTCACTATTCATTAAAAATTCATGTATTTTAGAAAAATCCAAAAAATTCAACACAACCATTTTTCGACGTGTAGAATCCATAAATGAAAACCAATTTTCAATAATAATTTTCTAAATATGATTAATTTATTTTTTAATTAAAATCATAATTTTCGTGAAAAATATTTTTTTATAACTATAACTGATTTTATTATGTGTTAAAAAATTACATAAGGTCTTATAAAATTATATTATAACTAGAATAAATAAAATTGTTAATTTAGGAATAAAATTTAGGATGATTTTTTTAAATTAACTAAATAATTTTAATTAATTATTTATGACAAACAAAAATATCAATACTTTTACTATGGTCATATATTCACTTATAAGATACCTAAATATTATTTATACATTCAAGGGTATGGTTACTATTCATTTGGATTATGTACTACTTATAAGGGTCATATTACTATCCATAAGGATAGGTTACTATTCTTATGGGTTAGTTATTATTCCCCAAAAGATTATGTTTGTCTTATCAGACTACAATCATCTTACTCATCACAACCATGTATGTCAGATTTTCTAAATTCAAATCACAAATGTGACAATATTTTGTTTAATGGAAACATTACCCATGGTAGTTAATTTTCCTGTTATTTCATGTGATTATATGAAATAATTATAAGAACTGAATTTCCATTGATAAAACACTGGTGCATTATAGATATGACTCAATGTCATCATAAATCATATGTGGATCGTCATTGATGGGCGTTATTATTTTTAGTGAGTGATCATGTGTTCTTGCTGATTTCTCTATGGTTTGGAGACTCAAATTTTTGGATGGATGTAAAGTTATCTCCTTGATACATACACAATTATGATATAATAGAACTGGTTGGTGATGTTTTCTTAATTTTTTTTATTACCACCATAGTTCAGTGTGGTGCCCAATATGTTCTATGTGTCTCTATAGAAAATGTATCTACCAAATCATAAACATGTGATCGGATGGGATCACATTGACCTTGATTTGGATGCTTCATTGGAAAAATACCGGTTATGATTTTGGATTGGCAAGAGAAATACCTGTATTGAAAAATCATCAGTCTAGTACGAGTTTTAAGGAAACATAGTCATTTCTGGGAAGAGACTTAGGAATGCAAGAATGAAATGAAAGAGAAATTTTTGTAACTGTGTCATGACTTTGATGGTTTTCTACTTTTTGAATATGTAAAGTACAATGATGCAGATAAAGTATCACCCCTTCATTCTAGTATGTTACCCATTATTTAGTCTTTATATGTATATACTGTATATGGGTGAAGGATGGAAGAGTTTGGGGATCTTTTTAATTGGGTTTGGGGGGTTTTCATTGGTGCACGAGTTGTGAATGGTTTGAGGAAACCGTGCAACACATGAATGGTTTTATTCATTGTGAGATAGGGGAATAGGGATGGTTCATGATTGGTTTATGGTTTACCTAAACCTTGTATCCACTAGGGAGAAACTACATGACTTGAAAAACTAATTTGTTCATTTTGAGGTAGTGGATTCATCACGGTTTGGGCATGGTTTTCATACTATGAAAGATGACCAGGCAAGGGTCATCATTAAGGTAGAGGTTAACACTTGGTCAGTGCATAATTTACCTAACCACGAAACTAAATAATCCTCTAGTCAATGTCAGATCCTTAAATTGTGGAAATAACTCAATTTTATCTTTAATTGCTTTGTTTTGGTCCCAAAACTTCCCTACCATAAGATTTTGGTCTCTCAAAGGATGGAAAATGTCCCCTAAGTGATGTTGAATCAATCTAGTGCCTTTACATGGTGTGTTGAAGCTCAATTCTCTTGTTAAGTCATCATTTATAGTTATTATAGATGTTTTCCTTATACCTACTTTTCCCCCTCTCTCGGGTTCATAGATATAAACCCGCATTGGGTAGATCTAAGGTTATAGATGCCATATATATTTAGATTTAATCTTATTTTTCATTGGGGAAGAGATCTAAAGTTGGTTCATGAAGATTCAACATGGTTTGGTTTTGTATATCTCCCATTTATCAATATCTCCAAAACTCTCATGGTAGGTTGATTCACTCTCAAATCATCTATTTTTTAACAAGAGAGATTAGTATCAAATTTTTCCCTTTATTGAAATTGATAATTTATTTTCTATGAAATGATTTCTAAAACCCTCTTGTGTGACAGTCTGTGAAAATTGGTTTGATTGATGTGTTATTGGAGAGTGTTTTGGATAAAATTATTTTAAAAAGATTATTTAAAAATAATTAGCTATTTTTATGCATGAAAAAATGGTTTTCAATTGATATAATTAAGAATTATTAAAATGGTTTTAACGTAATTTAATTATGCATTTATTGGATTGGTTTTGTGGTGTGTGTTCATATGTATTGAGATGTATAAGTGTGTAATATACCCCAGTCAAAAGGATGGGATGGATAAGGTTCTAAAATACCCCCATCAAAGTGGTCCACTAAGTGATGCCTTAGTGTAATGATGACTCCCCACTAATGAGTATAGTCAGATCAATGGATTTCAGGCATGGTGGGATTTATGGTTGTGTGGAAAGGAAGGTATTATGGAGTGATGCAATGTTAAATTATTTCAAAAATAGTTTATGTTCTTTCTTTGAAAAAATGTATCCAACATATTTTTTTAATATTTTGAAATAAGTATTTTTTTTATTTTTGTATAATGTTTTGTTATATTAATGTTTCTATCATGTACTTTCCTAGTGGTATACGTATGGAAGTCATTGGGGAAATCCTACTGAGTTTTAGAACTCACCCCTTCTTTGTAATTTTTTTTATTTTACCCATGTCATATGGAAAATGGTAATGTATCACACCTCAATAGAACTAAATCATGATACTTGGGTTGTTTGGAAAAGTTTGATCATGGAGATTTTTTATCTTCGAGGCATGTAATTATTTTAGAGTTTTATTTGTTTTTCTTCCATTTTTTTTATATTATAGTACTACATAATGGAACATGATTTTATATTTATTTTGATAAATGAAATATTGAGTTTTCTTTCATTATTATAGTCCATTGTATAGAGGATTATTTAGTTAGTGGTTTTATTATTAATGGTAATATCTTACCCCTTATGTATGGAAGTCATTGAAAAATTATTTCTAGCCTTTGGAATCAAGGGGATGTCTCTTAAGGACATCTAACATAAAACCTCCCACTCAATCCAATAATATTTGTCACATAAATAATGTTCTTCAGTTGATAGTAAGTGTACCATTTTCCAAATCAATGTCACACGCCTTTTCAGAAATATATGTCACATTATGTTTCTACTATTACCTAATCTTAAGTGGTTTTCGATGTCAATCATCATCATAAACCATTTATTTCGAGAAATTCTTATCATTATTCACATTTTCTATACACTTATAGCACTGAATTGGGGGAGGTGTATTATATAAATATTTCTATCTAATATCAATATTATATATCTTCATACCATTAGGTTTTCATTCAAATTCCAGATAAAATACCTTAATAACTTGACACATTTATTAGACGCCTTAAGAAAATTCCCTTCATGAAACTTTCAATAGTTAGAGTGTATCACCCTTGGTTTCAAGTATGTAACCCATTCCATATTATTTTTATGTATATAATGTGTTTGGTACATATTTGGGGGTATTTGGAGTAATTATGTTATGTTTTCAGGTGATTTTATAATCATGCATATTTCGTGCATGGTTTTTTAAAACCATGAAAAATATGTAGGAAACAATGAACAATGCGATATGGGATAAAGGAAATGTACACAGGAAGGTTCACAGTTTCTCCAAACTGTTAGACTAACAGTGAGAAACTAGGAAATGATAGAAAATTGGATATTTCATGCTTGGTGCATGGTGTTTCTAACCATTTGTTCTAACAATACAATCCCCCTTGAGATAGAAGTTGGTTCATAATTAAAAAAGAGTTGTAATAACAATGTGACTAACCATTAATGGTTTAAATACTAGAACATTAAATTGTGGATATAGTTCATGATTAATAATTAAAATCTATTTTTTCTTCTAATGAGTGCCTAACTCTAGATTACATCCTATTAATGTCTATAAATTAATCTACCATTGGTTTGGAGGCATTATAAAGACTTTTCATTTTTATTTTCAGCTGTATTCTCAGGATAAGTCATCATTTATGACAATTTTTGATGGTTTTTCTAGATATACAACCCTCTTAATTTTAGTTTCTTAGATATAATTTAACTGTGAATAGATCTATATGTTTTAATTCCAAATATTTATATATTTATCCCTATTGATGTATGGAGAAGATATATTAGGAGTTTTTTGGAGATTCAACCTAGTTTTTCTTATTTTCCCATACTATTCTTCATTATCATCATAAATGTCAAGGTAGGTGGCCTCACTCTAAATTAATTTTATTATAACTTGATGGAATGATTTAATAATGATTTTTTTATTAAAATTGACTGTGAAATTGTAGCGAAATAATTTTTGGAAACATTATTTTGGGACGATTTGTGGAATTGTGCGAATTAGGTGTATTTTGGAAAGTAAAATTTTTATCCTTATTTAAAAATGATGATTTTAAAAGGGTTATTTGGTTTATAATGCAAGGTAAAATAGTTTTCAATGAATTTTTTTTCTTGAAATGGTCTAGATAACATGATTTTGGAATATGGTTGGATTAATTGGTTAAGCATGTGTCTAATGGGATTAATATTGGTCGTGAAGTTCAACCATCAAAGGGACATGTTATGGATGTGAATTTACACAATTAATAGTAACAATTTGATTGTATTTTTGTGTGGATTAAAGTGTGTCTGTGTGGTTATATGAAACAGAAAAGGTTATTACAACATATAAATTGATAAACGATTTCATGAATTTTTTAAATACTTTCCTTGGCTGATGACACTGTTTTGAGATAAATGTTTTACTAAAGAACTAGTTTATATTATTAAATACATTTTTTAGATTTTTTTATAAGAATTGTTTTATATAAATGTGATACATTATTATATCCTAATGGAATGTGTAGGGAAGTCTTTTTTTGGAATCCAATTGAGTTTCATTACTCATATCTACTTTGGAAATTTGGTGCTTTTATAGATATTGTTCATCAGGAGAATAGAAAAGGTATTATACCTCAATTTTCTCATCTTAAATAGTGATACAAGGTATGTATATGGAGTTAGAGCATGGAGAATTTTGGAGCTTTGGATTTATATGGTTTCCATTGAGTTTTTGTTGGTTTTGTCTTATGCGGTGTACATGGATCTTTTGTAGTATTCTGTTGTGGGACTCTTTGCAGTTGGTTTTGTTATAAACAGTATTTCGTTGAGTTGTATTTAATTGATATCATGCATCATGTAGTGGTTTATTTTTAATGTAATGTTTTGTATGTTGTTTTATTTTCAAATGTAAAATCTGCCCACATTTGTAAATGAATCCCTTGGAATTTATATTCGACCATTGGGGTCTTGGGGATGTCTCTGAAGGACAAGTATTGTATTTAGGCCTTTTAAGGACACTAATGATGGGTGGGATTTTACAATTGATATTAGTTATTGTCCTTCCAAATATTAATTTGTAATTAGTGGTCATCAGTTTTGTTAGTCATAGAGTCGAAATTCATTCTAGTAAATTACTTGTGTCATGTGGTAGAAAAGATTTGAATCTTTAGGACATGAAATGAAAAGAATAAAAATAAAAAGTTAAATTTTTATTCTAAACATAATGATACCTGAGAGTGGAGTACATAAGTGTTTTGGAGACACTTATATGAATTGGAATATCATTTTTGTGGTTTTATCCAATGAGACGAGAATGAAAAAAGGTATTAAAATGTCAGCCCACTAGGTGAGAATATTTCATTTTATATAATGATTAATGATCTAGGGTAAAATTATTGATTTTGAAAAATTATAATGATGTATTCAAATATGAGATTTTGAAAATCGGAATTACTGTGGTATTTCAAAAACATTTTGTCTTTTCAAAGAATAGATAAATTATCAAAATGTTTGACAATAAAAAATGATGAATTTTGGAAAGCACTATTGTGATGTGGCAGAATTTGAAATTTATTAAGCCTTTAGTTTTTTGAGAGTGATAATTATGATGTATGTCGTGTTTCTAATGAATGGAACCTGATAGGAATTATAGGTGTTAACCAGAAATAGATGTTGAGGAGGTGGTTTCAATAGAGACACATGTGAACCAATAAATAGTTTACACTGTAATCCATTATTTTTATGTTGTTGAAATGGAGAACATAAGGGATGAAACAAAGAATGTGGACCCTTCCATTTAGCTTTAGAAGTAGAATCCTCCAATATTTCCAAGTGATTCTGAACTACAAAAGAATGTGGTGTGGATGAATAGGATGAATTTTATATCATTTACTTGTTTGAAATTCTGAGATGAAAATAAATCATATTATGTATATGATGGAATATATTTTATGTAATTTGTGGGATTTAGTAATTCCAGATAAATTAGAAAAATTCCTTGCATGAGATGTTTTTGATAATTTTTTAATGAATAATTATGTCCTTAATTATTAAAAATTCATTGAATTTTAGACTTCTTCATATTGAAGAAGGAAAATATTTTAGTGAATGATTATGTGGGTAAACTCATTAATTTACTCTGATTTGCACCTACAGTTACTACTAGTGCGTCCTTGAAGGAACTCATCTTGCAATCAGGCCAGAGGTACAATATTCATTTGAAAATTATAGTTATCTATATTAGAGATTATATATATATGTTTGATAGAGTAAAGGTGGAAAGAAGTTACATATCAGGATTTATGGGATGGGGGAGCATGTTGATATATATAGGAAATGGTGGGAACTCTAATTTTTGGAGTAAGAAAAAGGGGGACACCTATTTCCATGGTGGGAGTTTGACTCAAGGTCAAAATGCAGGATTGGTAAACCTTCTTCATGAACCATGTGAAAATAGGGTGTTTCAAATTTGGTTCATTGGAACAAATTAAGATAGAGTGTAAAACAATACCAAGAACATTCCACAACTATAATAATATTGGGTATGATTAGCATTTTTATCACAATGCTCTAAGGTCAGGTGGTTGGGACACTACTTAGCTGTCAAAGGCATCATATGATTTGATTAGATGAGGTCAAGAGAATTTGTATCATTATTGAAATAGATATATCAATGGTGATTCCAAGAATACCATGAGTCATTAAAAAGGGTAGTGTCCACAAGTCAATAAGGAACAAAGTACAATGAGTATTAAATTATATGGAGTTGAGTAGGTGAACAAGGATGATCAATGTGGACCATAAATCTTGAGAGGTAAGATTTATTTTAGTTGTACCCTTATGAAATTTTGGATTGATAATGGTGCATCCCAATATTTTATTTATTTTCATGCTATTGATTCTATTTGTTTAAATGTTGTGATGATGCCTTCTATGTAAAAACTAAATGCTCCTCTCAATCAAAGAGAATTCCAAGCCTTTGTGTGTAGAAATATTTTTATAACTCTTTATAGAGTTGAGATTTTATATGATATTTCTATGCTTAATATGGATATTTATGATATAATCCTATGTATGTATTGGTTGAAAACATTCATGTCTCACCTCCACAATTATACCAAAAAGGTGAGTTTTACAATTGTAGATGGAGTTGAGCATCTCTTTAAAGGATACAGAAGTGAAAAGGAAAATGAAACCAACTTGTTGCCACTAGTAGTTGGCATAATCTCTAACCAGTTGACATATTCCACTTTGTAATTGATTGAATACATCCGGAATAAAAAATTTCTATAAGTGGTTGTTCAATTTGAATATGTGTTTCCCAAAAAGTTATTTGGGTTACCACATAAAAGGGATGTGGAGCTTACAATTGATCTCCTACCATGTAAAAGTATTATTTTTATTCTATATAACCATATGGAACAATACATTTTAGGTAATTTAATGGGAAGTTGTATGAGTTGGAAAAAAGTGGTCATTCATCTGAACACGTCTCAGTGGGCAGCAGTTGTTTTTCTGGTCATAAGGGGGATTAAACTCTTTAGTTGTGTGTAGATTATCATAAGCATATCCATGTTATGGTAAAAAATTGGTATAAAAATACACAAATTGTTAATGTATATGATCAATTGATTGGAGTTTAGTGGTTATCTAGTATTAACTTGCAGTCATGATATCACCAATTACACGTTCAGAAGGGCAATATCCCAATGACAACTTTTAGGATTTGAAATGGACATTACATTCATGTGTTAATTCCTTTTTATCTTATCAATTCACCATAAATAATTATGTAATTCATGAATTTGTTATTTTAGAGGTATGTGGATTCATCTTCAATGGTGTTTAGAGATGGAATATTGGTGTATTCAATGAAATGGCCTGAGTATTAGCAACACTAGAAGACAATGTTGGGAATATTGAGGGATTATATTTTGTATTCCCAATTCTAAATGTGTGATTTTTGGAAATAAGATGTATGTTTATTTGACCAGGTAATCTATAAAAGAGGAATTTCCAAGGATCGAGATATGATAGAAGTTGTTATCCATTGGAAACAACTAAGGAATGTCTGGAGGATCTAGATTTTACTTTTTCAATCTATTTATTGTTAATTCTTTGTTAAAGAATTTTCATGACAATATTCACCTATTAATGTTTTGAAAAAGAATAATATTCCATTCCAAAAGAATGAGGAACTCCAGAATTATTTTCAAGATTTTAATGTTTTCCTTATATCATCACCAGTCTTGATTTTTTCATAATAAAGACATGGGCATGTGGTATATTGTGATGCTTTGAGACTAAGATTGGGATGTGTTATCATGTTGGGAGGTCATGTGGTTTCTTATTTATCCTGGAAGGTGTTTCTACATGATAATAACTACCAAACACATGATTTAGAGTTATGTTTCGTAGTCCATTAATTGATCATATAATATCATTACCACTTTGGTGTGAAATTTCTAGTGTTTACAGATCATAAGATCTTGAAATTAATTTTCTCATAAAAGGATTTGAATATGAGATGAAAAATTTCGATGGAGTATCTCCAAATTTTCGACATTGAATTGATATAATCACTTGGTATGGGAAATATGTGGTGGATTAATTATAAAGTAAGTAGTATGCTTAGTTTTGGAAAAAATAATTCAAGTGAGTGGTAGTTGATGTCAGTCGAAGAAGACAACAACATGGAATGTGATTACAAAGGTGATGTTTTATCCTTCTTTCCAATTTTTTTTGTTCCTAATTTGTTAATGTTAGTTAAAGAGGCACAAACACCTGATAAAGAATGTGTGTCTATAAGGTCAAAAAACAATGGTGGGGAAACCATTTATGTATAACAACCTATATGAGAGTTTAATTTTATGTTTCAGAAATCAATGGCCATACCTTTGGATTATTAGGAACAACATCTTCGTGCGCACCACTATTCTATATGGGTTGTTTGTTGTGGAGTACATACGATGTATATGGTATTGAAAGAGTAGTTTTGGTGGGTCAATATGAAAAATTATGGTGGATGAGTTTTTTTTATATACATAACATGTCAAATAGTTAAGGAAGAGTATTTATGACCAGTAGGTATATTGCAATCATTACCTATCCCAATTTGGAAATAAGACTAGATAGCCACATATTTATTAATAGGTATCCAATAAATGGCTTGAAAACATGATTCCTTATGGGACATAGTTGATCTGCTAACAGAGTTGGTATATTTTAACCCTATTAATAATTATCATATAATGGAAGACATATCAAAAAAATATATACGAGAAGTCATGAAGAGGCATAGGGTATCAATTTTGATCGTCTCATATAGAGATTTTAGGTTTATATCTTGATTATATAGATCCTTATAAAAATAAATTGGGACTCAATTGACTATGAGTATGGTGTATCATTCAAATATAGATGTGAAATTTCAATGGATGATACAAACTTTAGAATACATGTTGCAAATTGTGTAAAATATTTTGGTGGATCAGGCGGAGATAACGTTCCATTAGTGGAGTCCTCAAATAACAATCATTACCAAGCCTCAATAAATGTGGATCATTTTGAATCATTGTAGGGGATTTCTTTTATTTATCCATATTTTTTGGCGGCAACTAGTGATATTGAATTATTTGGTCCAAGGATTGTCCAGGAAACAAGAGTGAAGATTTAGTTGAATAGAAAAAAGTGAATATGGATCAGAGTCATCATAAATCATATACTGATCAGTGCTGAGGGCTGTTACTATTCAAGATGAATGATCATGTGTTCATTATAGTCTCATTAAGACATTTACATTGACATTTTGAGAAACAAAAGAAGTAATCTTCTTGATACATTAGTTTATTTTAGACAATTGAATGAGTTGGTGAGTGGAATATCTATTTGATTTATAAGCATGGTTCAGGGATGTGCATAATATGTTTCATGTATCTTTGTTGAAAAATTAACAGCCTGATCTGATCAATGTGATTTGATGGGATCATTTTGAACTCGATCCATATTTTTCATTAGTATATAAATAGCTGTGGATTGTTGATAGGAAATACAATGTCTCACATGGACTAATCATCAATATATTGTGGGTTTGGTTGGAATATGGCCATAATCAGGAAGATAATTGGGAATCTGACAAAATAAAAGATGATTCAATGTCCCAAACTCTTACAGGACACTAGTGTTTTTCTACATTTGGAGGGTGTAAAATCCAATTATGGGAAAAATCTAGAACCCCCATGTTTCATGTTAGTAACCCTCTCATTTTGAATTTGATGTATATAAAGTGTTTGGGTAATGATTTAGAGGGAACAAAAGATGTTTGGATTGTTTTGGGGATTTTATAAGGTTTCAAAGTTGGTGAAAGACTTTTGAAAACCGTGAAATACTTGTAGAAAACCATGCGCAATGAGAAATTGGCAAGAGGGATGACACATGAGAAGGTTCATGGTTCGTCCTAACCATGATGCCACCTTGGAGAAAACATGTAATATTGGACATTAGGATTTTGAACAGCTGGTGCATGATTTTTCTTACCATGAAAGCCAACTATGTTAGGTCCCCTTCATATAGAATCTTGTGCATGAGGTTTCTATCCATGTAAATAACCATGTACAATCTAAAAACTAGATCCTCAAATTGTGGATCTATGTTAAGATTCTTAATTAAACCCTTTTTTTCTCTAAAATAGCCCTAACTTGTTATTTCTTCCTCCCAATGGATTTAGAGGCTTCTCCTATTAATCTAGGGGTGATCCGAAGGCTTGTCTTCAACAATTGATTCTATATTCTCATAGAAAATCATCCTTTACGCTTGTTTTTAGTGGGTTTTATAGATATACATTCCTATTTCATTAGGTTTCATAGATCTACATATGATGTGGATAAATCTAAGGGTGTTAGTTCACAATATTGTTAAATATTCAATATTGATGTTAGGGTAAGATATTTGAGGCTTGTTTTGGGATATCTAACTTTTCTTAATTAAAATTTTCAAGTCGTTATTCATTCTCATCATATATACGGAGTTACTTAGTTTTGCCCTAAATTCATTTTATTAGAAAATAATGGATTGATTTCAAATTTATTATTTTTCTTGGAATTTATTGTGAAATTGTTGTGTAATAATTGTTAGAAACCTTCATTGGTGACAATATATGGAATTGTGAAAATTGTGTGTTTTTTGGAATGTGAAAATAAAATCTTTATTTTAAAGGGATGATTTTAAAATGGTTATTTGGTTTTGGTTGCATAGAAAAAGTGACTTAAATAAAAATATTGGATTATTGAAATGGTTCCGAAAACATGATTTTAGCACCTGGTTGGCATAATTGGTTAAGATTTATTATAATGGGATGATTATTTGTTCTGAAGATCCATAATCAATGGGATGGGTTGTTGAAGTGAAGTTTCACTATCAATAGTTAATCCAAGAATGTGTAGTTTTGTGGTTGAAAGTATGCATGTGTAGTTTTGTGAAATGGAAAGGGATATTCCAACACATAAATTGAGAAATTGTTTTATGACGTTTTTAGTTTAATTACATGGAACATGATGTTGTTTTAAAAAAAATTGTTTAATTATGGGATATTTTTGTAAACTGATATAAAATATTTTAATAGAATATGTTTTATTTAAATTTATTTATATAAATGAAACAACATGTTTTATCCCAGTGTTTTGAATAAAAAGTCATTTAGGGAAATCCTATATCATTTCATTACTCAATGCTCTTTAGAACTTCGGTGCATTTATAGACGTTATTTATCGAGACATGGGAAAAGGTGAAGTATCAAAATTAACTAGTGTTTCTTAGTGATACTTGGTCTATTTTTCAAGTTGGAAATGGAGTGTGTTTGATATTTGACATTATGTGGCAGTCATTGAGTTTTTATTGGTTGTGTCATTTGATTTGTACGTTTATATTCTGTATTCTTCCCTTATGTCACTCTTTGTAGTTAGTTTTGATTTAAATTGTATTACTTTGATTTTTCTTTCTTTTATATCATGAATAATGTAGTTGATTATTTGGAAATGGAACATTTTTTTGGTTGTTTTATTTTCAAATGTAAAAACTTCCCCCATTTTTAAATTAATCCCTTGGAATTTATTTCGAGACATTGGTATAATAGGGATGTCACTTGTGTCGAATTATTGTTCTTCTGCATTATCATACCAATGAGGTGGGGTGGGATATCACATAGAACATAAATGAAACATAATATTATTCTCTTTATGTTTTTTGGATTTTCATTTGAATTCCAAAATTCTTTTATTTTAAATATAGTCAAATAGATACATAACCCCAACCTTCCATTTTAGCCCTTACTGTGCAACACAAAATCTCATCATAGCTAGAAAAGTATCTTAATTCCAACTCCATTATGGGACTTATCATTAATACACTAAAGAACCTATCAACATTAATTTATGTAGTATTATGACATCATGAGATATCCATTTATATCTTGTGAAATTATCCTCACAAATTCCAATAGACTCCTAATCCTTTTTATTAAACACAAGGAGCACTTTCTTAATAATTTTATGAAGAATAATAGGGAAATACCTATTGAAAAATAAGTTCATGAACTCATCCCAATCCATGGATTAAATTTATTCTTTCTTCCTTGAATTATTTATTAGAGTCCACCATTAGCCAGCTTCACTTTATAACTGATAAGTAGATAGAATGAATTTATGATGTTACAAACACTAGAAAATAGAGAATATCTTCTCAGTGGTTCTGATCCATTTTTCAGCAACAAGTGGATCATAAAACCCTCTGAAAGAATGTGGATGTTTCATAATGTATAACTCAGCATAATGTTACTCCCCCCTTTTTAATTTTTTAATTATAGTATGATTCAGATAATGAAAAATTGGGGTGTGTGTAGCCACGATATTTTTTATTCTAGATACCATAACATTCAATTTCTCTAGAGGAAAATAGTTTCAGCATTCATCCTAATCACCATTAACATGGTTTATTTTGGTTCCAACCATTGGGTAAAACCAAAAATCATAGAGTTATAAAAATTCATCATATTGAGGAACCACAGAATCCTGAATCATACCTTATAGGATTTATAAATTATGATGCATTCATTAATTTATGAGAGCATATGTTTGTCGAATTTTATTAATATATAACAAATATTTTAACAATTTATGATAGTTTGTGAATTGTTTGTTAATTATCAAATAATATCCTCCAGGAGTGTTAAACAATGTGTGAAATAATCCTCAATGTCGTGCACCAATTCTTGATCGAGGGTAGTTCAATACAGTTTTTCGATGTAGTTACAACTATGTACATTTGTTCCAAACACACATGAACCTCAATAGTGAACCTCAATTAATATAGTGAACCTCAACTAATATAGTGTACATTTTTCATCCAAGTTTCCAAAGGTAACTGAAAATCTTTCTCTGATACAAACTATATTAAACCTCAATTAATATATATTAACACTACAATATTATTGGGAAATACGTAATACATTGCACAAATAAAACCCAAACATCATATTAGTTTTGTTCCTTTGGAAACATGGGAACCTAAACACTAGTTAATAAGTGTTATACATTATCCACCAATAGGTTCTTCATGATTCTAACCCCTCATATATAAATCATACATAACATACACCTTCATGACATGGGGGGAATGAAACATAAAAAGGGTGGGATCAAATGTTAAATTAGGGTAAAAGGGTAGTATGTATAATTAAACATTAGAATAATTTTATGAGAATGTCAACATAAAATTATAAGAACAAACCTTATATATAAAAGATCATAAACATGAATCATTGAATACATTTTGGCAGTTCATTAAACATAAATCATATTGAAATCAAGAGCATAGTCTATAAAATCATAACATATACATAAGTTATGTTATTGTGGAAGATACATAATCATATATAATGATTTACATTGTAGTCATTGAATCTCTTACCAGACCATATTAGTTATATGGGTTCACTACCTATACCATCTTTGTAGTCATGTTTTATTCTCATTACCATCTTCGAATACAATATTCATTCCCAAAACATTCTTAGTGGACAAATTCCATTATTGAACCGAGTTAACTCCCCATTCCAGCCATGTATATCTCATGAGGAATTAATATTTTATTAATTCATTATAGGGATATATATATCCCACAAATCTCATAATGAAATCATATATACATGTTCTACAGGATCATAAAAAATCATTTCACAACCCATTAAATGATATGGGTATCATAAACATTTAATAATATCCAAACATATGAAAAATATAATTTTGTCATAAACATTTCATAAAAACATAACTATAGAAACTCAAAGCTTGACGTACATGGACATTACATTAATTTTGTGGAATACTTAATACATAACAAAAACTTACACATAAGGACCGTAATTGTTCAGTGTCTTTGGAAATTTGGAACATAATCTTCTAATCTTGGTGAAAGATCTTCAACATCTCCTATAAAGATATTCCACTTTTTTCTTACCAAAACCATTTCTTTATATACTGGGTTAAATAAATAATATAATGGGTGAGCTCAAATTCTCAGTAAGGGTAAACATAGAGAACATAAAAAAATCCATAAACATTTGAAAGTAAAAATATGAGCATAAAATCTAAATATGAAAATCTTTAGTAGTGACATAAAACATGGCCGTACATAGAGAATAGATCATAATGGAACACCAATGATGATAAAATGGAATGTGAATAAAACATGTAATTGTGGAAAAACATTAAGAACATGATATGATTTCAATAGTATCCAAGGCATTGATGCCTGGACCATCTTAGTGGAAAAATTCCTTACTGAACCGGGTTTACTTGCCTTTCCAACCCTGTATTACTAAACCGTATTTCATTTCCATTCCACCCATGTATATCTCCTGAGATATAAATCTTCACCCAATGAATTATACGGAGATATAGGTCCCACCCATCTCATAATGAAATCATTCTTTCATGTTCCAGAAAATAAACATTTATCATAGAAAATAACCTAATGATTAAAATGGGTATCATAAACATCATTCCATCATAACATAATCCATATAAAAAATGGATATAATTTCATCATAAGAAAAGTGAAACCATGTATATCATAGATACATTATAATTGAAACAAAAAATTATTAAATAATGTCATCTTAGATGGAAAATAGTTTTGAAAAAACACTTGAAATCAATTCTTGAGGAAAATATCCTTTCTTCTTCAAAATCATTTTTTTTCACAAAATGCCATTCAATTTTAAAAGAAAAAGTTTTTTTTTGAAAATAGTCATTAAATTTTGTAGAGTAAGATTCATGAAAATTATGCGTTATGAAAACGTAAAAATCCATTCATGCTGTATATGTTAAAAAAGCATTGCCCTCGTACTTTTGTCGGAAGAGTCAAAAAGTACCATATTTGGAAACCAAAGGAAAGATTCCATTCATACAATGTGGTAAAAAGTCAATAAAGGGGAAAATGACTTTAAACATTCATGTAAGAATAGTAAACATTTTATTAAAACATATTTAGAAACCATGGTCTTGGATGATAAATGTAACCCCTGTAAATACTTACATATAAGCAATCTCGGATAAAAATTGAGATTGAAAATTTATCCTTTACCTTATGTCTGATATGCTTCATATGTATACAAACCTCCTATATAATGATTTAAATAATGTCATTGACTTATTATCGAATCATATTCATTTTTATAATATCATATATTGTTTACTTATGTCTTTATATTACCCGTTCTTTTGTAAATTCGATTTAAAAGCAGCGATTCGGGTAAAATCGTTTCATTTATTGTACGTGTTTCGACTTGTTGTTGTTGATATTATTACTTATATCCTGATTTACTTAATTCCAAAATGTAAAACATGATTTATATATAATATATATTAATTATATACATATTTATATATGATAGATTGATAAATGGAATGAAATAAACCATTTGTGGAGATGGTAGGCCGTACGTACGCATGAACATTGTTTTCGTTTCCTTATTGAATTGAATGGAATTAAGTAGATGACATATATATTTATACATAAATCCAGTATCATTATTATGACATATATCTCATTATTATTCATTATACATACATTATAATCATTCATTAATGGTTAACATGGAGAATGAATCTTATCGCGTCGTGGAGACGGTAGTCCGTATGTACGCACAAACGATGATATCATTCCCATGATCGTGGAATTGTATTGAAGAATTTGTATAATATTTCAGATTCAATATCACTTTATAATAATCATATTTAGTTGTTTATTTACACCATTATACCCATCCAAGTATGGTGGTGGTCGAAAACAGAGTACACCACGGCGTGGAGACGGTATTCCGTACGTATGCACGCGCGATGATTTCATTTTCCATAGGATGGATAGAAGGTGAAATAGGGTTGTTTCATATTTATAATAAAATAATAGTATATTATAGATAATTATTGTATTACTTCATAATGAAACAACTAAATAATTGGAATTATAAGAAGAAATAAATTTGAAAGAATCAGTAACGGATATTACCTCTTCTTCGACACGCCTCTTTGAAACCTCCCCTTAGGGCGCGAAAATTGGTCTTTCAAGAAGACCAGGAACTCTATAATATTACCATGGAGGTGGAGAAGAGAAATGTTCAGGGTTTGGCTAAGATTTAAGGCTCAATGAATTGTGAGGAGAAGAGGGAGGAGGTGCCCTTTTATAAGGGAGGAGAGGGGGACCTTAGGAAAAACGTAAAATATTATTTTATAATAAAGTCATATTTGGTTCATAATAGCTCCAAATTAATTTATTCCGAAGATAAAGTGCAGATGGGTCTAAATCCTCTCAACCAATATATTTTAGACAGGTTTGGATCATTATATAATCCTTATCTTTTAGTTTTAACTCTTAGTTAATTAGATTGACATTTACCATGTCACTTTGTATTTTTAAATTATATAGTTAATAAACGTAAAATATACATCCAAGAGACCCCCAAGTGGACCATTAATGATACACATATCATGATATTAGTATATTTGTCGATCCTTAGATTTTGAGGAATATAATAACAATTAATAATATAATATTTGTTTTATAAACTATTTTATGTCAATTTTGACAATATATGGTAATTGATTTTTGTGAAAATTATAACAGAATTATTAGATCGAAAAAAGTTAATTAAATCAATAATAACATGTCATATTAACCTATAAAAATAGTGGAATTCATAAAAAGTCTCAAATTACATTTATTTGTGTATTTATAACATCAATTATGTTACTATTTCATTAATAAGATAATTACTGCATCATCATTGTGTCGTAAATAAATTAAATTATTTAATGTCTAGAAATTATAAATGAAATACCATTATGTATGAATCCTTTTTTTCAGTCTAATTAATATTTATAGTCAAATTTATCTTATGTATAACACTATTTTAAAAATGATTTAGTTATTAAATTTTGATTTTAACTATTTTAACCCATATGTAAATAAAATAATAATAAATGTCATAATCTAATCCAAGTGGATCTAAATTGTCTTAATTTATTCCTAAGGTTGTTTTTGGTCGAAGTAAAATTATCCAATAGAATGAGGACATGTGTTAGGGTAATAATCATATCATTTTTACCCTTAATTACCCTATTTACTTTTAACCGTGGTAAATAAAATTAAAAATTTACTATTCAACAAAAATTATTTTCATCTCATTGAACCATATTTTAGTCCTTGATATTAACAATGTCTCTCGGATTTTCGAAATTCCACTCATATAAGCGGTAAAATTATGTTTTATGTATGTTTGCAAAAAGCTCCTAGGAGGTAGGTAAAAGACGGTGAAAAGTTCAATAAAATTTTTATATATCAAAAATTATTATAAAATGACTCCAATGAATTACATTTAAAATATATAGGTATTATGTATCAATTTTGACCTAATATAATTTTAAATAAAATAAATAATTATTTAAATAAAAAGTCGGTTTTTAAATAGTAACCTAGTGTTTTCACTATTCTTCAAAAATTGAAATGTTTCAGAAAAAAACCAAATATTCACCCTAGGATAATTACAATATTCCGTATCCAAAAATGAAGTCCATTTTGAAAAATTAAATATATTAAATTTCAAAAATTTGGTATTAATATTCATAAGAGCTGGTTCATAATAATATTATAACAATATATAGTTTAGTGAAACTCGGTATTGCGTACTACACACACTATCGAGGAAGGTCTTGATTGTGTGTAATGCAATCCAAGTTAGGACTGCATGTAGTGAAAGCACGGTTTGGTGTTGCGTATAATATAATCAAAACATATGTCATTTATATATTAAACAAAATCTATACTTAATGTTGCGTAGAATAATTTACACAAAACAAACTTGGGATTGTGTGTAACACGAGCCAAGAATAGTGTTGGGTATACTGCAAGCTAATAGAGTGTTGAATACAGTACAAGGTAAACTTGGTGTAGTGTATAATAGAATACATCAATGAAATTAAAAGAATATTTTTTATAAAATCTCGGGGTGTTATATTCTACCCCGTTAAAATGAATTTCTCCCTCGAAATTCCTCGGGGTTATAAATGGTTTACTACTTGAATGTTTCATTAATATAAACCCACATCGTAAAATGGAATACAAAAACTTGACTTTAAAAACTAAAGTATGAAATGTAATGGTTAACCAAATTAACTAATCACTGGGTTTCCACATAGGAGAACATAGGTGAAATTATGGATATGGAAGAGAAATATAACCATCAACTCCTGATGAAGAGTGGTAGAGGAAATGGCTATGAAAATTCCTACAATCAAAAAGCCATAAATTTTTGATGATCTATGGTACCATCCGATTCATCAGATATGAGAGAACTAGAACTGCATTTTTGTTTTCAATAACATTTTCCTAAAGTTGAAGAATTGTTGAATTAAAAGAAATACTTACTTGATTCTGGTATAATCTCATCATTTCTTGTGCCTCAAACAATTTCTACTTCATCTCTTAAATAAATGAAGTTGAATTTATCTTCTATGAAGTGTTAGAAGATTATGAGATAGAATGATAGGCCATTCCATCTATTTTTATCACAAGAAGTTTAACACAATTTATAAAATATACAGAAGTCCATCTATGCTGAGATTAATCGTATATGGTTTCTAAAATGGACTTATACTTCATCTATCATAGCGATTAATAAAATTAAACTAGTTTCTACTAACCGGGGACTTCATGTAGGCTAGTGGTAGGTGATAAAGGCATGTCTCACTATGATTGTGGGTTTGATTCCTGCATCCTTGTCCGACGCGATGGGTTATCGCCCATCCTGCAGGTTTTCCTTTTTCCAAAACTACATTATTATAACATTCCATCAATAATATCAAAAAAGTTTTAGCCTTAAACAATACTAACTTATGTCCAACATAATCCATTCCAATCCTTAGGCTTATCCAAAATTCTTCTATCTAATCTTATAGTCTAAATAAAATGATTACTAGAAATGTCATCTACCGAGAATGTGAATACTATCATTTATCCCCCATATATGATATGTCTTGTCGGTCACATTTCAAAAATGTGAATACCTTAATCAAGTATTCTCTTGAAAAAATGAATACCCATTTAATCTTAGTGAAAACATGAATGCTGTCAGAAGTTAACTCTTTCCACATACCAAAATCCAAAAATTCGATACACTAATACCATAATATAACATTTTCCTTATATCATTCATGAGCTCATGAATACTATCAAACATTTTATTTTCTCTTTATTATGCATATCATCTTCTTTTCAAAAATATTTCAATCACTTTTCATGGTTACCAATGCCATATAATATTGGAAAACCAAAATGGACCAATACATAGATATTCCAATATACCATAAAAGTACCTCAACAACATTATTCATGAATACCAATACAAAAAACATTCAATCCATCCTCTTTAATGATTGTCATAGAATAAGTCCTTCCTTGATTTATAAGTAACTTATTAGGTTAGGGCATTGACTTGGGTAATGCCCATGTTCTCCGCAGATATGACATTGGACTCCATAACAGTCTGTCACTCTATGACCCTTTTCTCCACAAAGATAACATCTTCCCCTCCATTTTAGGTATTACTCAAGGTTTTTCTTCCCTTATTTAGAAATATCAATATTCATTTTTCTATTCTCCTCACCATGCGAACATGCATAAAATTCCATCTTCCTCTTATTCGATAACATAGGAATACAACTAATGTTCACCCTATTAATCATATATCGAGACGACAGATTCGGTATAATCACGATATCATTATCTTCAGGCGTTACATAATTTAGTTGATCACAGTCACCAATTTTTCTTTTGGAATCAATGTTAATTGAATTCCTTATCGTTCCCTCTATTGATTAAGACCAGAAACTATAGTGTAAGAAATAGTTAAAATAACAAGGAACCACATAATAATAAAAAGTCAATTATGGGATATCTAAGTTATCAAAAAATATATAATCCATGACACCTTAGGTTAACCCCAGATTATTAATGATCAGATACATAATTCTAGGACTCTAACCCATACGTATACATAACCATAGGGACATCCCAAGACATACCTTATAAATATATCTAAGGATTTCACTAAATTTTTTCGCATCCTAGTTTCCAAAGGTTGACTAATCCTATCCTCCGATACCAATGTAGTGACCCAAAGCTTGAAGTACATGGATATTACATTAATTTTGTGGAATAATTAATACATAACAAAAACAGACACACACGGATCGTAATAGTTTAGTGTCTTTGGAAACATAGAACATAATCTTCTAATCTTGGCGAAAGATCTTCCAAATCTCCTATAAAGATATTCCCCTTTTTTTCTTACCAAAAACCTTTCTTTATATCCTAGGTAAAATAAAACATATAAAGGGTGAGCTCAAATTCTAACTATGGGTAAACATAGAGAACATAAAACAATCCATAAACATTTGAATTTAAAAACATGAGCATAAAATCTAAATATAAAAATCTTGAGTAATGACAAAAAACTTGACAGTACATAAGGCATAGATCATAATGGAACATCAATGATGATAAAATGGCATTGGAATAAAACATTTAATTGTGGGAAAACATTAAGCACATGATATGATTTATATAGTAGCCAAGGCATTGCTGCCAATACCATCATAGTGGACAAAGTCCCTTACTGAACCGGGTTTACTTGTTGTTCCAGCCCTGTATTACTGAACCATATTTACTTGCCATTCCAGCCATGTCTATCTCATTAGATATAAATCATTACCCAATGTATTGGAGGGAGATATAGGTCTCACCCATCTCATAATGAAATCATTATTTCATGTGCCACAAAATAAACATACATCATTTATAATAACCCAAAGAATAAAATGGGTTACAAAAACATCATTCCATCATAACATAATCCATATAAAACAAATGGATTTCATTACCTCATATGAAAAGTGAAACCTTGTAAATCATCGAGACATTATACTTGAAACAGAAACTTATTAAATAATGTCATCTTAGATGGAAAATAGTGTCAGGAAAATACTTGAAATGAAATCTTGGGAAAAATATCCTCTCTTCTTCAAATTCATTTTCTTTTAACCAAATGCCATTCATTTTTAAAAGAAAAGGTTTTTGTTAAAAATAGTCATTAAATCTTGTATAGTAAGCATCATGTAAATAATGCGTTATGAAACCATAAAAATCCGTTCATGTCGTATAATTGAAAAAAAACATTCTCCTCGTACTTTTGTTAGAAAAGTCAAAAAACACCTTATATGGTAACCAATGGAAAGATTACATTCATACAATGTGGTAAAAAGTCAATAAAGGGTAAAAATTACTATAGACATTTGTGGAATAATAGTAAACATTTTATGAAATGATTTTTAGAAAACATGGCCATGGATGATAAACGTAACCCCAGAAAATACTTACGTATAAGCAATCTCTGATAGAAAATGAGATTGAAAATTTATCCCTTACCTTATGTATGATATGCTTCGTTTGTATCCGAACCTACTCTAAAATGATTTAAATTATTTCATTTACTTATTACAAAATCATATTCATTGTTTTTATATCATATATAGTTTACTTATGACATTATATTACCCGTTCTTTTGTAAATTTGATGTAAAAGCTGCGATTTGGGTAAAATAGTTTCATTTATTGTACGCGTTTCGACTTGTTGTTGTTGATATTATTAAATATATCATAATTTACATAATTCCAGAATGTAAAACATTATTTATATACATTATATATTCATTATATACTTATATATACGATAGATCGATAAATGGAATAAAATACACCGTTCATGGAGACGGTAGGCTGTATGTACGCATGAACGCTATTTTCGTTTCCTTATTGAATTGAATGGAATTAAGTAGATGACATATATATATATACATATATTAAGTATCATTATTATTAAATATATATCATTATTATTCATTATACATACTTTATAATCATTCATGCATGGTGAACATGGAGAATGAATCTCATCGCATCGTGGAGACGGTAGTCCGTACGTACGCTCGAGCGATGATATCATTCCCATGATAGTGGAATTGTACTGAAGCATGTGTATAATATTTCAGAATCAATATCACTTTACAATAATCTTATATAGTTATTTATTTACACCATTATACTCATCCAATTAAGGTGGTGGTCGAAAATAGATTACACCATGACATGGAGACAGTATTCCGTACGTACACACGCGTGGTGATTTCATTTTCTGTAGGATGGATAGAAGGTGAAATAGGGTTGTTTCATATATATAATAAAATACTAGTATATGAGTGATACAGATGTTATTACTTCATAATGACACAACTAAATAATAGGAAGCAGAAGAAGAAATAAATTTGAATGAATCGGTAATGGATATTACCTATTCTTCGACACACCTCTTTAAAACCTCTTCTTTGGGCACTAAAATTGGACTTTGAAAAATACCAATACCTCTAGAATATTACTATGGAAGTGGAGAAGATAAATTTTCCAGGTTTTGGCGAGATTGAAGGCTCAAAGTTGTGTGAGGAGATGAGGGAGGAGGTTCCCTTTTATAAGAGAGGAGAGGGGCACCTTAGAAAAAACTTAAAATATTATTTTATAATAAAGTCATATTTGGTTCTTAATAGCTTCAAATTGATTAATTTAGAAGCTAAAGTGGGTATGGGTCTAAATAATCTCAACCAATAGATTTTAGAGGGGTTTGTGTAATTATAGTAACCTTATCTTTTCGTTTTAACTCTTAGTTAATTAGATTGACATTTACCATGACACTTTGTATTTTTATATTATAT
The DNA here is from genome assembly GCA_963277665.1 of Viscum album. Taxonomy (NCBI): domain Eukaryota; kingdom Viridiplantae; phylum Streptophyta; class Magnoliopsida; order Santalales; family Viscaceae; genus Viscum; species Viscum album. Next base: position 1,401,564,753 of record OY728152.1, read on the forward strand.
AGTTAATAAACTTACCATATACATCCATGGGACCCCCAAGTGGTCCATTAATGATAAAAATATCATTATATAAGTATCTTGGTTGAACCACAGATTTTTAGGAATATAATAACAATTAATAATATAATATTTTTTTAAAAAATATTTTATGTCAATTTTGAAACAATTTGGTAATTGATTTTTGAGAAACATATAACAAAATTATTAGTTAGAAAAAAGATAATTAAATCAATATGAACATGTCATATTAACCTATAAAATTAGTGGAATTCAAAAAAAAGTCTCAAATTACATTTGATTGGGTATTTATAACATCAATTATGTTAATATTTCATTAATATGAAAATTACTGCATCATAATAGTGTCATAAATAAATTAAATTATATAATGTATAAAAATAATAAATAAAATACCATTATGTAGGAAATATATTTATATTTCTAAAGAATATTTATAGTAAAATTTATATTATGTATAACCATATATTAAAAATTATTTAGTTATTAAACTTTGATTTTAACTATTTTAACCCTTCTTTAAATAAATTAATAATAAATGTCATAATCTAATCCAAGTGGATTTAAATGGTCATATTTTATTCCTAAGGTTGTTTTTGGTCGAATTACACTTATCCAATAGAATTAGGACATGTTTTAGGGTAATAATAATATCATTTTTACCCTTAATTACCCTATTTATTTTTAACCGTGGTAAATAAAATAAAAAGTTCTATTCACCAAAGATTATTTTCATCTCATTGAACCACATTTTAGTACTTTATATTAACCGTGCCTCTTGGATTTTCTATGTTCCACTCACAGAAGCGGTAAAATTAAGTTATATATATGTTTGCAAAAAGCTCCTAGAAAGTAGTTAAAAGACGGTGAAAAGTTCAATAAAATTATTATATATCGAAAATTATTATAAAATGACTCCAATGAATTAAATTGAACTTATATAGGTATTATGTATCAATTTTTACCTAAAATAAATTTAAATAAAATAAATAATTATTTAAATAAAAAATCGGTTTTTAAATAGTAACCCAGTGTTTTCACTATTCATCAAAAATTGAAAGTTTTCAGAAAAATACCAAAAATTCACCCTAGGCTAATTTCGATATTGTGAATCCAAAAATAAAGACCATTTTGAAAAATAATATTTATAAAAATTAAAAAATTGATTACTACTATTCAAAACGGCTAGTTCATAAAAATATTATAATAATATCTCATTTAGTGAAACTCAGTATTTCATACTACACACACTATCGAGGAAGGTCTTGATTGCTTGAAATGAAACCCAAGTCATGCCTGCATGTAGTGAAAGCACTGTTTGGTGTTGCGTATAACATAATCAAAACAGATTTCATTTATACATTAAACAGAATATATACTTAATGTTGCGTAGAATAATTTCCACAAAACAAACTTGAGATTATATATAACATGATCCAATTATAGTGTTGTGTATACTACAAGATAATATGATGTTTTGTATAGTACAAGCTAAACTTGTTGTAGTGTATAATAGAAGACATCAATGAAATTAAAAGAATATTTTTCATAAAATCTCGGGGTGTTACAATAACACATATAAAGAAGAATTTTTGGAATCTTATAAACTAAAAAAGATATACTAATTACATACAAAATTAACCCTTGAAATAGATACATGTTTTATAAGCATATAACATGTGATAGAAAAACAAGTTTTAGAAATATCCTGTCATCAAAACATAAACCATTAAAAGAATGAATATGAATGGATGAATTGACCAATTTACCAGGAAAAGAATGAGTAACATCTATTTATTTCATCCTGTATGGAAAATAATTTATAAATATCATTTTTAAAAAATTTATTGGAGAATATATCATTTCTTCTATTAATTTTTATAAAAAAATATTTTTTTTGAAATAATTTTTATTTGGAAATTAATATGATAACATTTAAAGTAATAAATTGAAAAGATGTCATAATTTTAAAAGAAATTTTCATTTAAAATGATCATAATATTTAATTTCTAAAAACATTATTGAAAACTATATTGAAAACGTGTTTTTTTAAAACAAATATTTCTGACCGAAGAGATAAATAAGACAAGATTTTATTAAAAACATCTTAACTAAATTAAGAACAAAATAGTTAAAAATGCTATAAATAAATGAATATAAAATGAACAACCACATGATAATAAAATTGATGAGTTTTTATGATATATAAATCATAATATTTCATCAACAAAATCATAATAAAAAACAATCTCAATAAATGATGATATTATTGCCATAAACTATTACCAGTTGGTAACATTGAATCATAATACCCTTTTAATATAATGAAATTAAATAAGATTAATATAATATTAAAATTTACAATGTAATGATATAATATTTCGTAGGTATGTTCAAACACCTCATAGAATAATATTGGTGCATAACCAGGAATGATTCTCAAAGAATAAAAATTGAGACAAAATTATTTGAGGGATTTGGAAACATTAGAATCATAAGCCTCATTAATGAAAATTGATAAAATGGTTATGTATGTAAAAATAAAATTTAATGTAATGAATCACGGAATATATTCATTGGTAGTATATACACCTCCAAAATAAATGACTGGTTAATAAAGTATTAATCGCATAGAAATAAATGTGAGATGAGAAAAAACCCTTACCTTATGCCATGAATCATGTCCTACTCATTCCGAAAAACTTGTATAATAAATATATATCTATTATAAATAAAAAATAGAACCATATTTTTATATCAAATAACATATATTATTTTATTATTACTTTATATTGTGCTTTTATTAACAATTCATGATGATGTTATGTTTTAGGTAATATCGGCTTTCTTTTTGTATATATTTTGATGTACTATTCATGATCATATTAAATATGTCACAATTTATTTAATTAAATAATTTATAAAATGATATAAATATCATATAAATATTCATTATATAAATATTTATTATAATATATTAAAGGTATAAATATAAAATGAAATACTCCTTTCATGGATTGGGTAGGTTGTACGTATGGAGGAACACAATTTCCCTTTACTTATAATTTCAAAGAATTAAAGTAAATTAAATATATATATATATATATTAATTATAGTAGAATTAATATATAATATTAAGCATATAATATTAAAAAACTCATCATAATATTTCAGATATTGTGTTTAATATATAATCATGGAATAATAATATTTTCAGCGGTGGTGAATGAAAATAAAATAAATTATACTGTGGAAGGATGTTACCTCTTATTTGGGAAACTCCAACTATATTTCAACAAAGGGAATACTTTGTTGTATTTTTTTACAATTGGGTGGATTCTAGGATTATGTTATTAAATTTTGGAGGATATTTTTTAGGGTATTTCTATTTCAAATAGATTTATAGCTGGGAATAAATGGTGTCGGTGAAAGTGAGTGCCCTTTTATAATCGAGGAGGAGTGACATTCTTTTAAATATAAAAAGAAAAAAACTATTGACAAGTCTCATTTACATGTTGTGCCTCCAATAATTGTCCATTATCATTAAAATAGTGTAATTGGTCAAAATATTTCTATAAAATCGTGTTTATAAATGTTTCTAGGTAATATTTCCTCTTAAGATAAAACATAACCATTAAGTAATATTGTTTTTACCTTAATTGTGGTAATATAGTTAAATTAATTTTAATAATATTTTTAGAAAAAACTATATATAACTTATTAGAAATTAGAAATTATAATGATTAAAAATATTTATTTAATTATTCCACATTCTAATCCTTTATGTTTTAGAAATTAATTTAAAAATATTCCCGGATATGTGTTGTACCAACGTGATTTTAAGAGAAATGATTAAAAGTTTGAAATGTTTTTGTGTTCAGTTTCAATGTGAAATTTGTTCCAATAACTAACATTGATTATTTGAATTAAAAATTCAACAATTACACTATACAACTACATCAAAATATAATTTAAAAACATAACAAAATTAAATAGAATATAAATTTTACTTTAAAAATTATTATTTTTATATATTTATCCAAACATGATGTTTTTCAGAAAAATCCCTAGAATATAACCTAAAATAATTTTGACATTCTAAATAAAAATTTAAGTCCTTTTTGTCAAATTCAATTTCTAATAGTGTCTAAATTGAAATTTATTGTTATTCACAAAATGACATAAAAAGTAGTTTTTTTAGAAAATTTTATTTTCAAACATATAATGATATTACCAAAAATTATATGATTAATTATCAAAAAGTATTATGATTATAGATAATATTTATAATTTCTTTGTTATAATTAAATTTAAAAATTGGTATATTTACGTTATGAATATCTCATTTAAATAGTTATAATAATAAAATATTGTTTAACAAAATCCTTGTGTTGCATGTAATGAAAACCATGTATGTGTTGCGCATAGTGCACAATTTTTTTGATGTTGTGTATAAAAAAAGCTCAACATGGGGTATCATAAAACAGAATACATTAATTAAAATTAATTTATTCTCAAAAGAGGTTTAAAAAATCACTGGGCGTTATAGAGTGATGGTCATTTGAGAACACTAGAACCTGATTAAGTTAAATAAGTGTTCTTAGGATATATTTTAATATATTTTATGTTGAAAGTAAGGTGTTTTTATGTGAGGGGAATTGAAGGGAGGAGAGCCCATATTAGATGTGAAAATTGATATATTTTTTTAAAACATCCAAAACATTTCAATAATATAAAGGCACACTCAGTATAAAAGATACTAGAATTAATAAATAATGGAGAGGAGATGATATAAGTTCTATAAACAACTAAACTGATTTATTAAATCATTTTTAACTTGTTAGGATATATAAATTCTTGTTAACTCATTTTTAGCATTTTGGTTTTCTCCAAGATAACTATTTTTTAAAATGGTAATTTATCCTTCATGAACAAAAAGAAAATGGTACTTATTATATAAATTTAACCTAAGGACTTAATAAATGAAATCCATATTAATTACAATTTTTATAACCGATTAATTTTTTATCAAAATTCTAAATGTATAATGTATTAAAAACAATTTTTTTTAAAAAATATAATTGAATTTATAAAAGGAAAATTTTTGGATTATAATTTTAATGCAATGTTATATAAATTAAAAATTCACATTTAAAATACATCTTTGGCATTAAAAAAGGTTTCATAAATTTTTAATTCATATTTATATATTAATAATGAAAAAAAATAGATGATGTTTTTAAAAATGCTACATTGTTTTATTTACCTAAAAATTATAATGTTTTTTAAAAATCATAAAAATTTATCATAATATTATATTTCAATGATAAATACAAAAAGTGATTTTAATCATACATAATTATCATTCTAATCTTGGTAATTTTTTTATTAAAAAATATAATATGTAATGAAATTTGTTTTATTGAAAATTGGATTTTGGGATATTAGTTAATATTTTTATTACAAATTACTAATTAAATTTAATGTTAATATACCTTTTTATTATTCAATAAAAATAAATATAGTTCCATTAAATTAAATATAAATTAAAAAAAATACTTTTTTAAGTGGAAGGAGAATTTATTCAAAATTCCTTTTCAGAAAATATAAAAAAATCATGATATATCTATAAATACAAATATTTTCCTACACGTTGATATAATATTAATTTATACTTACATAACTCCTTATGATATCCACATAAGAATCATGTATCATATGTGATATGGTGGAAATTTTGGGTGGTTTGTCAGACATTACAGATCTTGGGGAAATCACCATTGACATGAACTCATTCTATACAAGGTAGTTCTAAAACTATAATTCTTTAAGTTTATATTTGGGTGGATAGTAAAATCCTAATGAAGAAACCTAGCATTTATGCTCTAAAAAATGGACTATATAAGGAATACTTACTCTTTCAGATTCCATATTTTTTTTACATTCCTTATTGATTTTTTGATATGGCTATTTCAATTTATTTCTGCTTATGTAATAGAAAAATTTTGTTTTCAAAATATATCAATTTTTTTTGTTAGATATAGTGTGTGTAATATGATATTTTAAATATTATTTATTAATGTAGAATATATAGTTAAAACGTAGGTCACTACATTATCCCTCTTAAGTAAATTACATCCCGACATATGTAATTATTATATACTAATGAATTTCACTATTAGAATATATAATTTCCCTCGGAAATTAATTTTTAAATTAGTTATAAATTGCATATATTCTCTTAGAATATTACCAATTAAAATATTTTGTTACTTATTAACTATTTTTTAACATCACAGCATGGGTGACAGTAAACTGGGTCCCTGAGCCGGTTTGGTACGTGACCTTTGGCACACCTTCTTGTATGTGAGAGGATGCAAACCACTAATGATGGTAAAATGAGGTAATTAGGGTGACTATATGATAATAAATTGAGTAATTCAATATAATAATTCAATATTAATAATTTCTATGTTGATAATAATGAATAACCATTCATCTTATAAACAATTCTCTAAAATTGAGTAGGTATCCAAAACCCCGATACAATAATCATTAATTATTATAATTTTGTCATGTGAAAAATATAATACCAAAGAAAGGCAATTCTGATAATCCCCAAAATAGTTCATAGAATAAATTCGGTCTCCACATACACACTTCAACCCATATCCCAAATCAGTGATTTAATATGGGTCCCCATCACATATCCTAACATGAATCCACAAAATCTAATTGGTTATCAGTGATGGTCTATGCAGGGTGTATGTGCAACTCAGTCGACCACTAAAAATAGTGAGAAAATAATTATAAAGTACAATAATAGTATTTTATGATTATATAGAAATAATAACTATATAGAAATAAATAAAAAATATTCATTATTTATCAGTATTCAACTGTAACAACATTTTTCCTTCAGGTTCTATGTGACACCCAAACCCATTAAATGTTCCTCTTCTTGTGTCGTAAGTCTAAACCATACCTATAATGGATATAACTCATTAAATTAATAATATATATATATATATATATCAATTATAATTAACAATTTACCTCGGATAATTGGTCCAGGAACCCGTACTGTGGCCGTATCCATTATAGTTTGAAGCATCTTTCACACATCCATTCAATGAAATACATTAGCAGGGCCTAAAGAAATAATGTGTCTCGAACAAATGAATACGAATATAAGACCAATGTCTATCGCATATAATTAAAAATATTTATCATCGTTTATCATCAGTGGCTTCTTTATCCGACATAATTTCAATGGTTCAAAATTTATTATATCATAATTCACATTTTTTATTTCATTCTCCCTATTAACTCATTTCTATTAATAGTACCTTTTACCATTTATACATAATACCATCCATTAACGAATGAGTACGATATCCCTAAAACTCCCTTCCCCCTTGGGGATGACATCACATCGATGACCACCACACTGACCCTCCCCCACCACTAGGGGTAATTTATTTACACTATCTTCTAAAAATCCACGACCTTATTATTTAACTCACTCAGATATATATCCTCTTTAATCTTTTTCAGCTATTTAAATTTTTCTGTGGGTCTCAAAAGACATCTATTATGACCTTTGAAAATTATATCCATTACTCAAGGGGTTTGTTAGGATTATTTATTGCGGGTCTTCAAAACAATAATCTTTTTATGATCTGATTTTCTTTATCAGATGATTTGATTTGTTCATAGTACAATGCTCTATGATATTGTGATGGAAGTCATTTAATCCTTTATATATGTTCCTTCAAATTCCATATACAATGGGATATCTTATGAAATCCCTATTGGTATGTTTCCCTAAACTACCACTTCCGATATAAAACCCTTCTATTATCTAGATACATGGAAATTGGATTGTTTGGGTTCTTTTGTTGGAAAAAATAATAACTTCAGTATTCAATATATTTATATTCACACATGTGTTCATGGTAATTCCTCTAAGCCTTTATTGGATTGTATTTGTATCGATTTTGGAGAACAACATTGTTCCAAATAGAAAATGATGTTTTAGTCATGTAGATGTTGTAGTATTTATGGAAAACTCATGGGTAACCAACCTCAGACGTTCCATCACGGAGTCCAAGTGTAACCTACGGAACCTTATCTAAATAATAAATAACTATATGTAATTGATAATGTTACTGTAATTGATATAGATAGGGTGGGTGTTCATGATCCTCTTCGATCCAATTCCTTCTAGAAAGACTCCAGACCCAGGAAGGTCGATCCGAAGCTAGATGAAATATTCAACCATTTTAGGGATGACCTAGTTCACTCGAATGATGTATTCTAATCCATTTCGGGGCTAGTGGAAATATAAGAGGTGAATGATGCTTCTATCCTGGAACACAACCCCAATTGTCTGTATGTCAAATCCCATGAAAGGGTTGTTGGAGCTGTAACTAGTGAATATCTTATAGCGGTGTTTGCATTAAAAAATGATGGTGGTTTAATGGGTTGTAAAAGTCATGAGAATTTTATTCATGTCACTGAATTCTAGATGTATATTGTGAATAGAATTATTATAGAAATATAATTAACTATTTTAAATTTGAGAAATCAATTTGAAGGTCTGGAGGAGCTTGTTCTGGACCCTTGTTTGTCATATCTGTTGGATAACTCCAATGTGGGGAAAATAATTCTATGAGATTAATCCAGTGATATGGTTTATATAATTCATTTTGGTGATAGTAATGAAGGTTTCCATTATAGAGGGATTCATGAACCAAGGAGGAGGAAGGAGTGGAAGGGAAATGAGGACATGGGGAACTGCATTCTGTCCAAGGTAAAGAAATAAAAAAAGGTGAAAATATTATCCTCATCTTCATGAACATATATAGACAAGGTCATTCCTGAAGTTGAGACAAATAGTGATGGACCAAGTCTCCAATTCAAAAGAGAAGTTACCTAACAGTAGAGACTCTAAGGATTATTATCTTTCATGTGATATTTTGGGAGTTCCTAATTTGCAGAAGAAATTATTTATTAGGCCTTTGAGATTAAGGCCCCCATATATGTTGTAGACCAGATGATTGAGAGATTGTTATAAGTAAACAATAATAAGGAGTAGTAAAATTGGATCAATAAGAATTATCTTATCTTAATTATATGGTTCAATAAAAATAAGATAATGTGAAGGTGTACATTAAAAAATTGGACAATATGGCCTATTGGGCGAAGATCTAATTAAGGATGAATATATAAAATGAAAAGTTCTCTCTAGTGTAAATTATATTGGTATAATAAATTTAATATGCCCAAGATTCATGTTAATGGTTATAATATATATTTCGGTTGATGAAAAATTTTCGGTGACTATTTAGTGCCCATATTTTCTCCTTAAATGTATTTTAAAATAATAAAAAGTTTTGTTTTAGTCATTTTTCCATTAAAAAAATATATTGACTCCATAACATCAAAAACATGACCCTTTTATCATTTATCATTTTTTAATTAAATCACACCTAAACCCATATAAATTTCCAAATAAAGACAATCAACCATTAAGAATATGATCACATCCCAAAAAATTTAAATTTTGTTCAGTCTTATAATTTCTCTAAATAATCCATTAATAACTTGTTTCCCCATTTTTAGGGTAATAAAACACCCAATGGGTGACCTTAGACTTTACCTTGTAATCCTCAACAAACCTAATTGTTTCTATAAATTATATCATAAGTTAATTAATTTCCCATGTAAAATTTTTTAATCTAACACCAAAATTTGAAATTTGGAATCAAATTAGAAAAACCACATAAAAATGAATAATATCAACACTATAAGAGAAGTCTTTTAGAACTCCTACTTGAAGCTCATAGATAAGAACTCAACCATCCATGACCATTGATTCTAACTATAAAAATCACTTAAACCCAAACCAAATATTACCTATATATTTTGGGTTCAGGAACTTTGGATGAAGAGGAAAAATCACATAGAGCTTATTCTATAAATTTGAGGAAAAAATGACTCATAGGCATATATGATGTAATGATTTGAAGTAAACAACATTCCAAATGCTTAATTATCTTAGGTTAAATTTTCTTTAATGAGTGGTGGGGAATTTTGGGTGAAACAAAATAATGATCAGGAGGTAAAATAAGGAATTCAACAAATTTTTAAGAGTTGTAAAGTTTGGTTGTACGATTGGAAAAACAGTGCCCCAACTATGAAGTACCCTCTATCAAAGAGCAGGGTTGGGATATATTTTTCTCTAGGGGTTTCTTCAAAGTTTCAAATACAACATGGAATTCAAGTATATATCCATATCAAGGGATTCATGGTTTTGTCCCTTTTACATGAAATTTAAAATCATGCTCCCCCTCTCAGTATTCCACATGGTTATGGAGAAAAATTAATAAAAACTAGAAAGATATTTATCCTAGAATCTCAGATTCAATGGTTACCTTATAAAATTGGCATGAAATTATGGTGATCACATCTGGAGGAACTTGATATTTTATTATTCATGTTAAATTAGAAAAATACATGAATATATCCTTACATTTGAAAATTTGAAATATAACATATATAATTCAAAAAATTTACTTTCTAGAACACATTCAAAAATTACTTCTTCATATCCTATAGAAAAGAAAAAAATAATATCGAGCTGAGATTCTTAGTAAGGGTTTCATTTAGTGGAATATATCATGAAGCAGTAAGTAATAATCAATATGGTATGGTAAGGAGTTTTATATAGATTGTATTTATTCAATAACTTGAGCACGATGAAAAATATAGAAGGATAAGTTTTGATCAAATAATTGTTCACATACAATCATATGATGGTGAAGGTAATCCATGGATAATATCAATTTATTAATCCCATGGATAAAAATAACTAAGTTATTAATGAAGGAAATGATTAATATTTGACATCATGATCCTATACATCAGGATATATATACTTCAAAAAATTCTCCATGATAGTTTAATACTATGGCTAACAACCCCTTTAATGCAAACTTATTGAAATATCTCATTAGACCTTTTGATTTGTTGAGGGGATATATAATTATGGCCCCCATAGATTACCGTATTTCAATAGCATTACTCATATATGTAATGATCAATTTAATTCATGAACAATATGACTTATCAAAAAAGTGTCTATATTGAGTAAAGAATAGATATTTTCAATAATTAAACATTCAATCAAATAACATAGATAGTAGTTATCTATATGTAAATAATTTTATGGTTTGAAAAAAATAACATTCAATATAAATAATTTGGATATTTATGAGAAATGTATAATCCAATGATCATAATAAAGTGAATTTTTCAATGGAATGTCAATGAATACAAAATTAATGATAAAAGAGAATGTAAATACTTTACTAGGTAAAATTGATCATAAACCATCTTGGGAAAGAATAATAATGGTATCATTACAACATATCTCATGTGGTGTATAACTAAACTAAAGGGGATTTATCTTTAATGAATCTAAATACCATAAAAATATCATTAAATAAATTCTTACGAAAAATAGAGTTTTCACATTGAAAATAACTTTTAAAAATATAAAATATCCAGAATATTTAATTTTTTTTTAAAATAATATTAAAAATCTATAATGTAATCATGAAATAAATTACTGGTCTAGGTTTTTTGAAATTATAATTCATGAAATTTACATTACAAAAAATGTTAATTTCACATAATTAAAAGAAAAGTAAGAAAAAATGTTTCAAAAATGATAGAAAGATCAATATTAACTTTTTTTTATTAAAAATACATTCTTGGGTAAAAAATAAAATAAAATAAAAAATATTATATTATAAAAATTCTTGATTTTTTAAGAAAACATGGATTTGGAAGAAAAATAGGATTTTCAATAGAAGAGGGAAATGTAGTAAAATTTTCTTAAAAACGTTTTCTCAATCATTCCATGTAGCATGGAAAGAAAATAATACTATTACATTAATGATTCAATAATAAAAATTGTGGAATAAAATGAATTTGTTTTATTATATAATAATTAAATAATGTCTATTATGTGAAATTAATGCATAAACAATCATTATTAAAATGAAATTAAAGCCTAACCCCATATCGATTGGGAAGATTTCGAATCATAACAATTTAAAGAAATAACATAAATTGAAACATAAAATACCATGACTAAAAATATATTCATGATATAATATATCATATGGGTAGTATATACACATCATAAAAAAATGTTATTAATACAACATATGTCTTAAGGGAGTAGAAATTGAGATGAAATCTCTTACAATGATTATATTATTGATGTAATGACCGCTCAATGGATTGATTTTATGTATAAATTAAAATCCACAAAAACAGTTGTAAATTAAATTTGAAATAATAAAAATACATCACACACATACTATTACAACATCTAATAAAATGGAGAATTAATATAACATAATGAAATAAGATTGAATTATAATATTACTTACCACAGGGTAACATTCATGTCAAAGATCCTTGAATGAAATAATTAAAATTGAAACATAAATTACCATTATTTATAAATTATTAATGATATTACGTGTAATTGTGGATGTATATACACTATATAAAATAAATTAGGTGCATAACCTTGAAATATTTCGCAATGAATGGAAATTGTGATATAGTACATTACATCACAATTTTTTTAGGTAAATATGATTTAACAACCAATATAATGGAGTTTAAAATGTATTGATGTAAAAGAGATCCATATTCATTTTTATAACATCAAATATGATCTTATTATAATATAACATTACTCATTTGTTAATAATATTTCATTATAATAGTTGATTCAGGCATTAAAAACATTATTTTATAATGCATGTTTTTTCATTGAAGATCATGAAATTATGCATAGAATATAATTTACTCATATAGATAATAAAATAAATGCAATAAGTATCATATTTACTAAATTTATAATGTTTTATAACCAATTTTGATCATCGAACATGAAAAATTAATCGCATATCTTCATAGAGATGGTTGGTTGTATGTACATTGGAGTGATGATATCTTTTGTATAATGGATGAAAGGGTGAGATATTGTATGATATATTAAATTTTAAGAATTATATATTTTCATATTTATCAAATATATTTATTATATCTATCATTATTACAATACATGAGAATATTTGATGGAAAAAATAACATCGGTTCATGAGGTTGTAGTCCTCTGTACAGACAATCGATGAATTTGTTTCACATTTGATACAAAATAAGATATATAAATTTCATAAAATTGACATAAATAATTCTATGTATTTGGGATATAAATTTTTTAATATACATTAATTGTAAATACATTATTTATTAATGTAAAATAATAAGTAAAAAAGAATGATATGTGAAGGTAATTACTTTCACTTAGTGAAACCATATTTGGTTCTCTTATTTAGACAATAAATCTGGTATTTTAGGAAGAAATTAAACTATATAATTTTTATAAGGTCTATAGGGTGATAATTTTGTTGGTTTTGGTTGAGATAAATAGATTTATAAATGTGAATTAGTGAGGGGAGGGGTGCCCATGTATAATTGAGGAGGAGCAACATTTTTGTAAATTAATAAAAATAATCAGTTTTGGGAATTCACTATCAAACCAAGTGCCTAAAAAATGATAAATAATTGATTAATTTTTAGGGACACCTGAAACATAAAAACATGGTTAAATAATTTTATTCCCATATCCACTATGTTCAAATACATTTACAATTTTAGTGTTCATCATGATAAATAGTTTTTTACCTATGTAATTTATCAATTAAGCCTAAAATAAAATGACCATTAAATGGTTATTTACAACCAATGATCATATATATGAAATAAAATTTGAAAACAAAAAATTATTTATTTGTGGATAAATAATTTTTAAAAAGCTCATAAAATACATGAATCGGTATTATATTATTAACCTTTGTTATTAGATTTTACTATTTTAACTAAACATTATTAAAAATATGTCAAAATCATTATAAATTTTTTATTATTTTGGCTATAAATATTGAATCCATAATACATAATTCATTTAATATATGAGTACATTTTCTATTTAAAAATAAACCCTCAAAACAGGAAAAAATAGTTTTTCAATAAATGCATTTTTGAAGCACAAGATGATCTTTTATAAATAATTTAATATTAATAATAATTATATTTATTGTATTAATATATTTAAATAAATAATTCAATAAATTTATTTTAATAGTTCCACATTATATGCTATTTGAATTAATTGAAATGGTTAAACATTATTTTTAATTCTATAATAATTGAAATGAAAATGATTCATTAAAATTACATAATTAAATGGAGATAAATAATAGTATTTTAAAAATCAATGTTTTTAACTATTCACTGTAAAACTCCACGATTACTTAAAATTATTAAAATTTTTCTATAATAAAAATTTTTATATGATAATTTCAAAAATGAAACAATTATATCAAATAATATTCCTTAAATTTATTGAAATTAATTAGTATATTCTCTCACAAAAAACCAAATTTGAATAATGAAATGAATTTGCTAAAAAATTTATTGATTATTTTCTCATAATTTATCAATAAATATTTATGTATTACGACCACATTATATATAATTTCTGTTTTAGTTAATCCTATTCAAACCTGTTAATTCAATGGGCAAGTTTTATCAATCATATTTAAATAATATATTTCATGGGTCATTTAAACTAAGTGTTGCGGGTTTTACTCCCCTTCGAACATTATTTTTTAAATATAAGGTTTTTATATTCTCCTTATATTATATAAATTGATTTGACAAAATTTGATGATTCAAATTGAAATCAAATGTTAGATATTTGAAAATTCCATTGCGAAAGACTCACATCATGAATCGGGATAATTACAATTTCTCTTATTGTAAAGAAAGAGAAATAAAGGAAATCTTGAATAACCTATCAATAGGTTTACATGTATAAGGAATTTTTTAGGATGTGAAAATATATAAGTGGAAGAAAATATTAAATATTCATATAAGATTATAGATATCATGGATCACAAGAAAGTGAAAAGCACAGAACGTAAATCAATGATAAATTAAAATGTAACTGATTCACAGAATACGATGTATATAATCAAAAAATTATGTTTCAAGATCCTTTCGAAGAGTTAAGTGATTATTTTATTATTAAGATAGAGAACACCTGGAAATATACATTCTTGATATAATATTTTTTTTATAAATACAATTTTATCTTATTTTTGTTCTTCAACTAATTTCCACGTCACATATTACTTCATCAAATGAATTTAAAATATGAAAATTTCCTTCAGGTTGTACTAAAATTAACATTTAATATATCATAAGATCCATTAAAGGGTAAATTCATATGTATGTCTCAAAAATTTTTCAAAACCATAATGGGTAGAACATGTTATCTAATATATAAAATTAATTTCTAAATCTAAACCATAACAAAAAATGTAAAAATAATATTTATAAATGAAGTAATTTTATTAATAATATTTCATATTAACTAGAACATCACTTTGGTCAGTGGTAGAAAATGCATCCCTGTCTCCCTTCGATTGTTGTTTCAAGACCCACACCCTTTCCAAAAGCAATTAGTTTCCACTCAGCATACATGGTGTATGTTTTATAAAAACATATTAATATAATCCCTAAAATGTTCCCCCTAATAAATTGAATATCATTTAAAATAAAATTAATAATCATTCGAATTTTTAGCAATAATGGGGTTTTATGACTTGATTTTTTAGAGACTAATATAATTCACATAGAATATTATTACCTTATCATCAATGATTATGATAACTATAAAGGTTATCAATAAATATTAAATTATTTCTATAAAATAAAAAATCATTATCTATAAAATAAAATTCTTACTAAAATAAAAGTTGTTCATAAGTATTACATATACTTAATACATTTATTAATAATAAATTAATGTATCTATGGTAGTTCTATCACATAAAACCATAGAAGGGGTATCTATGACCTTATTGTTTTAATCAAACACATATTTATTAAAACATCATGGTGTCTAAATTTTTTAAACTACCATCATCTAAAAGATAAACTTATCATCTTTGGATAAATCTTTATTTTCAAATCCTTCAAAATGGATTGAAAGAATATTTGAATTATCCAAAACATATCCACCAGGAGTGTCAAAATTGGTGTGTGGTGAGGTCGATTATTTTTCACTATTTGATGATCGATTCAAAGATCAATGTTTACTTTTTTGATGTTATTAACCCAGAAACAAAAATTCAACAACCACATCAACTATTATTATCCATGAAATGATGATAATTCATAGAAAATATACATAATATAATAAATATAAATATTTTATAATTTTAAACTATAATTATAGTAAAATTATATCACAGGGTTATATTACCAAATATATGTTTTCTTGAATCTAGTTCCAAAGCTATCTACTAAACATCCACTAATAAAATCTACAAATACCCTAACCCTAGTAATGTATAGATTGTGGTTTCATTTATACATTACCAAAAGATACAAGTGTCTACTTCCTGATGGACTAACTGCTTTATTAGTATGGGTAACCAAGATACAAACTTTATTCTCACATTAAATTTGAAAACATGAAATAGAAATAGTGAAACTAAATAATTTTCTTCCTTAAACTCACTTAAATATTCATTCATCATATAATGGGGAAATGAAACACAATAAAGGCAAACTTAGATACTCAGTAAGGATTACATAAATTAGAATATAGAAGGAATCAATTGGGAATAATCATTATTTAGATATAAATAACTAAAAATATATTTCATTTATTAAATAACTTGGGAACCAATAATAATATGACATGAATAAATGATGGTCTGATAATTCAATATAAATTATCACATTATCATGAAGACAAACTATGGATAATATCAATGTATAAATTTTATGGTATATAATAACTGAATTTTTAATGAATAAAATTATTAATATTGAATATCATTATCTCAGACATCATGATATCTATACCATCAAGTCATTTCACGAAGACAGTTTAAAACTATGGATAAATAAGCTTTTAATGCTAGCTTAAATATTTTTATTAGGATAATTATCAATGAATTGAGGGGATATATAATTATAGTCCCCATCCCCCACTTCATGTCCAAATGATTCATCAAATATTAAATGATTGATTTAATTCATGTATAAAATTATTTATAAAGATATGCCTGTATTGAGTAGTGAATACATAATATCAATAATTCCATATTCAATGAAATATCATTAATGGTAAAGAACCATTTGAAAAAAATTTAGAAGACATAATCATTTACAAATCTATCAAAAATATTATGAATATTTAATGGAATGAAATGTCTAATGATCACATGAAATTGAATGTTTCAAATGAGAGTAATTCAATTCAAAATTAATCATGAAAGTGAATGTCAATACTTTACCAGGAAAAAATAATAAAAAACATCATGGTAAGTAATAAAATGGAATAATTACAAAATATCCTTAGTGGATTATATTTAAAATCATGTGTTTTTTTCATTAAATTATAAAAATACGAAAAAACATTAAAATTTTTTGAGAAAAATTACTTTTTTAAGTTGAAAATTTCATTAAAAATTAAAATTACTTGAAAATTTTGATAAATATTTTCTTTTAAAATATAATTCTATAGTTGTAATGTAATATTTAATGTAATTGGTTTTCAGGTGGAGAGAATGAGTGTTTTATGCTGAGTAAGTTATAAAAATGATTTTTTTCACAATGTTGTAAGAAAAGTTAAAATGTTTATTGTTTGGAAAATGACAAGAAGAATAATTTTATTAGAAAATTTTGTAAAAATATGATCATGGGTAAAAATAAAATAAAAAATCATAAGAAAATATAAAAAACATTCTTGAAAACGTTTTTTTAAAACATGTATTTGGAAGATAAAATGATTTTTGACAAAATAGAGAATGTAATTCTTATTTTCATACAATATCTATCTCAATCATTCTATGTAACAAAGAGAATAAAATTGTAATATTACGTGAAACATAATGTCATAATCGTAGGATAATAAAATTACAATGGTTAATTATAAAATTATATAATAATTATCTTTTATTGTAAATTAAACCATAATTAATGCCCATTAATATGAGATTGAGGCATAAACCCTTACTAATTGGAAACATTTTGAATCATAACACAATTTCAAGAAATAACATCAAATTAATAATTAAATATGATGAATATAATGAGATTCTTGATTTGATATATCAAAAGTGTAGTGGATAAACATATTAGATATAATTAAGTGTGTAATACCAAATGTATCTCAATGGAGTGGAAACTTAAAAAAAGATATTACTATTATCCTACTATTGATGTGAGGATTAATCAATGGATTGATTATGTGTTTCAAATTTTAGTTCACATAATACAAATTGAAATACATCATAAAATTAAAAAAAAATTCACATATAATATTAGAATATAAAATACAATAGATAATTAATATAACCTAATTAAAGGATATTGAGTTATAAAATCACTTCCCACTTGGTGACATTCAAATTAATTAAAAATTAATAAGACAATTAAAATTTAAATATAAAAATAAAATTTAATCTAAATAATTTATTATATTACATATAAAATTGGTAATATATACATCGAAAATAAATAAAATATGTGAATAAAATTAAAATCATCCTCATTAGAGAGAAATTGAGATGAAGTCCCTCACCCAACATTTCCAATTAGTTGAAATGTGATTTATCATCATGTATAATGGTTTTATACTTTTCATTAATTTGTACAATAACTCTATTTATATTTATAATAACATATATGAAATTATTATAACATCTTTTCACACATTCATTACTAATATTTAATTATTACATTTGTTTAAAGTGTTAACTGCTTTGTTTCCTAAGGCATTTTCTATCATAGATGATCTAGTTATTGGGAATAGAATATAGATCCATAATCTCAAGAATGCTATTAATTTTATAACATAAATATTTAATCCCTATATACATTTTTAGAACCAATCATTAATGTTATACATGAAAAATGAATCACATCGTTTCATGGATATGTTAGGTTGTACATATGTACGAGTGACAATATCATTACTTTCATGGGTGAAATGGAGAGTAAGTTGATCATATATTAATCTTAAATAATTAATATCATTTCATATTTGTTATATATATTAAGTATATCGATCATTAAAACTATCATGTGATGTGGTTATAGAAAAAAATTACAATGGTTTGTTTGGATTTAGCCTGTTGTACACATGAGTGATGGTTTGTTTCCCATTTTATGTGGATGTATATGGATGTAAATTATTCCTTCAACATAATAGCATATAATAATTTGGGTGATAGTAGTTTTATTATATTGGAATTATTATGGATTAATTTATGGTAACTAATGATGATGTAAATAAGAACATGCTCGGTGATTACTATTACCATCACTTATTGAAACAAACTTTTTATCTCTTATTAAAAACAGTATGATTGGACTTTTAGGATGAATATAAACTATTGAATGAGTATAATGATGTTGGGGATATTTTTTTTATTTTTTTGGATGATACAATTATCTTTATTAGTGTGAGTAACTGAGGGGATAGTGTTTTATTTTATAATTGAGGAGGACCGACATTTTTTAAAAGACACAAAACTATTCAATAATGTGATATAACTCAAAAAAAGTTCATAATAGATGAATAAATAATGGAGTATGTTTTATAATGTAATGTCCCAATGTATTATCAAAGAAAATTCCCTTCATCAAATTATTTTATATAATCACATGAAATTACAACAAAATGAACTAATAAGAACTATGTGACCATTAAACATAATACTATCACATCTATGATTTGAATTTCAAAAATCTGACATACATGGTTACGATTAGTAAGATGTTCCAAGTCTGATAAAACAAACTTAATTTTTGGTGAATAGTAAATGACCCTTATGAATAGTAATGTTACCCTTATGAATAGTAATATGACCCTAATGAATAGAAAATCATTCAAAATAATAGTAAACTCACAAATGAATGTATAAATAATATGTAGGCATCTTATTATGTCTTCTGGTTTTAAGATGATTTAATAATAACTTAAGTAATTTTTAAAAACATTATAAAATCAATTGTAATTTTAAAATCTATATTTTTCATGTAAATTATGATATTACATAGAAATTGAATAATTTTTTAGAATTTTATTTTTCAAAAATGGATAGCAAATTTTATTCTACACATTGATAAATATTTAGGGTGAATTTTATCTTTTTTTTTAAAAAAAATACATTAATTTTGATGAATAGTAAAATACAATAATTTGAAAATTAAGATTAATACTAGATTTATAGTGTAATGGATAATGTCATGATAATGTGAGGCCAATTGGTTAGAACTCACATATATATATTACTATTTTTTTCATGTAATAATCACTATTTATAGTCTCAAAGGAAATTAATAAACTAATGAAATTAATACTATGAAAACCCTCCTCTCCTCCATTATAAATACCACCCTTCCTCACATCTTCTCTTCACCCATATCAAGCCTTGTGCCTTGCCTATGTTCTTGACAAATATATCTCAAATATCCTCTCCCATGTACAATATCACTTAGTCTTTTCAAAATACCAAATCCTATCCCTTTAACTAGCTCCCAAGGAATATTGTTTAAAGAGGTAAATTCCACTTTTCTATCATTTTTCTTTCTATTCAAGTTCATTTGTTTACTTATATATCATTACCTATTATCATCCAAATTTTATGAAAACTCTTGTACCCTAAATGTAATGGAACATTGTTTTGGTAATGTAATATTTTATCATCATATATCCATTACACTACTTTTATACTAGTAGTAAATACACCATTCGAAATTTTTTAATTTACCACATTCAATGACCATGGGTTAACAATTTTCATTACCATATTAAATTCATGTCATGTAACAATTATTTTTATGGTTGAACCATATTATTATTTAATATAACTTATGTATGGTTATATAATATTTTATTACACATGATGTTGAATTATAATGAAAAATGTGTTCGTGGTGATAAAAAATCACCAATAAACCAAAAAGGTTATCACTGACATTTTACATAATGATTAAACATCACCCCCAAGTATCCAAATTAAATTTAAAATCATTTCACAATATATATGTTCAATTATAAAATAATACAACAATTCTACATAGCCATCCCCATATTATGTGATTCTCCATTGATGAAAATAAGTTAATCGATCATAAAAAACCAGAAAACAAATTGAACAGAACAAAGTAATTGACACACTTAACCCATAAAAAGGTAATGAATAATCATAAAAAGGTTATAATAAATATTTTAAAAATATAAGATGTTCCATAATTTTTTATTGATGAAACTAATTTTATTATTCAGGTAATTAATATTTTGCGTGGAACACCATCAGGCTTAAGGCAAGGGATTATCTATATTTTACTTTTATTCAAGAATTTCATCAAGGTTATGGCCTTTTAAGTGAAATGAATAATAATAGGGTATGATTTAGAACCAACCCCAATCTTCCCTTATTACTTATAAGTGATTATAAACCCCTTAATCTGTCATTAAGCCCTCATAACTACACCTAACACCATTCTGATAATTCATATGGGATTCTTCCTAAACCTCATTTAATCCTTTGCGTTGCCTTATCTTCCTTAACCAAAATTCAGAGATCTTATATTTTTATGTGAATATTATAAATTATATTTATACAGACTAACTTCATTTATCAATTCCCTTTTATCATTCTCTTTTGTGTATAAACATGTTTTTATGTGATTCCCTCCTCAATACTTCCCAACAAGCAAACTTGTTTTGAGGGAACTTCCTGAATTTTTACCCTATTTCATGTAAACTATATAATCTGTTTTATGCCATCATTATATAAATAAAATCATAAGTAATTATTAATAAAAACATCTTGGTTTACTTTAGGTTTTATATAATGTGTTTTCCCCTTTCTATTTTGATGACTCTATAGTATTTTCCTTAAAACGTCACAAAAATGTATTAATGCTTTATTTTCTTAAATAATTTTCTTATATGTTGTCTATTATACTTGACATAAATTAACATGATACATGAATATTTTCCATTATTAATTTCCATGTATATTTGAGTTCATTTCTTTCGTGGACTCTTTTATGATTCGACCATTTGTTAGGCTTTATAACATGATTGTGGTTCCTAATTTCTTCTATGGGTAACCCAAATGATTATGCAAGGTTTGTTATATAAGATTATTTATGATGAAAACATATTCCTGAAAATTTTAAATGGGTGTTCCTAGAGAGCATCCAATTCATTGGGTAAATTTGATTCTCATGAGTTGTTATGGGCGATAGTCTTGGCAGTAATCCTTGGCATGTGATACCATGTGAGATGGTTTTAGTGGTTTGCGTTGGATTGTTCTACCATGTGAAATGGTCTTGGATGTTATCCTTTAATCATTATAATTTCATGTTTTATGTTGATTCTACAGTATTATCATTAAATATTTATATGATTCTATTTTTATTTGTTATGATTCCATATGTTACTTTCCTTTTTATACCATCAAGTCATACCTTATATTCCATGATATAATTCTTCATTGTTATAGTTATTCCATTTCTGAGATATTTAGATCATACCATTGTTCACGTTCTTCCTAGGATAACCTATTAATACGTTTGATTACAATGGAATTTAGGATCTCAAATAAAAGATTAAACATTGAAAATTTTTATTTAGTTCCATGTTTTCAGTTTTATGTACTTAGTCTTCCAAGAAACTAGACAATAAGATCTTAACTACTACTCTAATGTATAATTATTATTAAAATCATTAAATGTTATATTTAAAATGATATGGTCCTAATATTTTCTATCAGAGAATGATCTAGTTATTTTTGGAGATTATATTTAGATAACATTAGTATGAACCATAAGGATGATATTAAGTATAATAAAGCACCACTAAATAAGTATAGTGTAGGTGGTTTATTAAAAAAATACATCCATATCTGGATACAAATAGGTATAGGATGATGTGGCACAAATTTAACTAGTGGTAAAACCTGAAAACACTACTTTGAGATAGACTCGAATGAGAATCCTTGAGAAATATTGGGTCTTACTGCACTCTTGGCTTGATACTCACAATAGATATGGTTTAAAAATTCATAGACTTGGTAAAAAAAAATATTAAAGGAACTAAAAAAATCCCATAATAATATATTTTAAGAAATAGATCAAGGATAACCTAGATTAAAACATATGGAATCAAAATCTAGGATATTGTTCTCCATTACATGTTTATCCTCTTTTGTAGAATGTTTCCTTTTTATGCTCAATAGAAAATTATTCATGACAAAAAAATTGTGCGATCTTCTTCTTATATAATGGTAAGAAATAGAAGAACACATGACAAAAATCAATGTGATAGCGAATATAAATATCTACCTAATGATATGCATGATATGATAGGAATGTGTGCTCTTAACTTCTTGACAGAACATACTCAGCTGGTTCAAGTTATGAATAATAACATGAATCATGTGGAACACCCTACTCATCAAAGGAATGAGGAAGTTTCTGTTGAATTATTAGTGTGGAAAACACCTCCCTTGTTTAGTCGATATTCTAATCCTTTCCTCACTAAAAAGTAGATTAACTAAAATAGATGATATATTCTCTATCCTTTAATGTTCAGAAAAAGATAAATACGTACC
Organism: Viscum album; assembly: GCA_963277665.1. Lineage (NCBI taxonomy): Eukaryota > Viridiplantae > Streptophyta > Magnoliopsida > Santalales > Viscaceae > Viscum > Viscum album. The sequence goes on from OY728152.1 coordinate 1,401,588,575, forward strand.
AGTGGTCTATCATTTTTTTGTGGAATCTGGATAGTGGAGGATGAAAATAAAGAATTCAATGCCATAGGAGGAAAATGATTCCATTGAATGGGAGTAATTCAATATTTTTTGAATAAATATTTTACTTGAGACCCTTGTCCCACGAAGGAATTGGAGTTCCATAGACTAAAAAATAACAAAGATGAGTCCATCACAACGCACAAAGAAAACATCACATTAGTTGAAATTTATATATATGGCATTGTCTTAAACACTAAAATTAAACTAGTTCACTTATTTATTGGACCGATGTTGAGTCTATGAAAAACATTGGTGATTCAATACATTGACAGTTATGAGAAGACTGTTCATTCTTCCTTCAAGGATGGAATAGAGATCAGAGACTCTTTGTGGTATTGTAGGCCTAGTGTAATGAAGGGGAAAATCGAATCTATTGTGGGTGGTCCTGAAAAAAAAAATCCATGATGGGAAGAAGCTTTGTCATCCCATATTTAAAAATTGTAGGATGAAGCATCCTATGAACTATCTAAAGGGAACCATAAATTTCTTCAAATTTGTAATGTTGGGACATCTGGCTAAAAATGATGTACAAATATGAAGAATATCTCTTATTTGGAAGAAGAAAGAACAGTTTATATCAACATTCAATTTATATTTTAGTGTTACAACTGAAAGTAGCAAGAGAATTATTTGAAAAAAAATCCCTAAAGCCAGCATTGTTAGAGGATACCAATAGCAACTTATATTGATAAGAATTAAGGTATTATGCTATCACTACTATTGAGGTGGATCAGGAAAATGATTTGGTGACAGTAAAAATAGTTATTCATTCTAGAATAGTTAACATGTTATTTTACTCTATTTCTATGCAATATTTCATAATTTTCATGATTAGTTGAACTTTTCAGACACCACCTCAAAATTTGGAGGATAATTTATCTATGAGAATAACAAAAGGGGTAGTTTTTGTGTCCATTGTTTATAAATCATCCCCATTTAATGTTTTGGGGTAGATCCTCCTAGAAAATCTCATCACACTTCCCTTAGTAGAATTCCACGCTATCTTGGGTGTGGATTGACTATCCTTATAAAATCCAACATCAACTATTGGGAAAGGGAGGTCAATCTACACATCCTGAGGAATCCACCAATTATTTACAAGTGTAAGGAGGAAGATGAATCTCCTTTAAATAATTATCTCTTGTGTGGATATTAATTCTTTGTTATGAAGCATGTCTATATCAAACGATTGAGACAAAGGAGAGAATCATTCTTGAAGACATTCCCACTATGAGGGATTACACTGATGTATTCCATGAAAAATTGTTTGGTATTCCATATGATTGAGAGGTTGAGTTATCAATTGAACATATTCTTAGATCTATAAATATATCAAATACACCTTATATAATGGCCACTATAGAGCTAAAAGAGCTAAAGAAGAAGTTACAGGAGAATATATAGAAGGGTTTTATATGCCTGAGTGTTTCACCATGGGGTGTGCCCATTATCTTAGTCAAGAAGAAGGATGGATCAATGTGCCTATACAATGATTATCTTGTACTTAATAAAATCATGATAAAGAACAAGTATCCACTACCATAGATAGATTAATTATTCTATCTACTTCATGGGACCAATTATTTTTATATGGTGTACCTTGGTATAGGATATCACCCACTAAAGTGAGGAAAAAAGATATTACCAAGAGATCCTTTCAAAACAAGGTATCAACACTATGAGATTATAGTGAAACCATTTAGACTCACTAATGATCTAGAAATCTTCATGGATTTAATTAATAGAGTATTTAGAGATTACCTTGAAAAATTTGGTGTAGTCATTATTGATGACATTCTAATATACTCTAAGATCTAGGTGGACCCTGAGGAGAATTTGAATACTATACTATTGACTTTACGAAGGGAGAAGATTTATGAAAATTATAGTAAATGTGAGTTCTAGATGAGGTAAATATCATTATTGGGGCATGTTATCACTAGAAAAGGGATATCTATGGACCCTTCCAAGACAAAGCTAAATGATGGGTGGTTTAAAAAAAACATCTGTAATGGAGATCCATAGATATTGGGGTCTAGCCAGGTATTTCCAATGATTTGTGAAGAACATTCAATAATAGAAAAACCCAATGAACAAGATAAAATGGATGGGGGTAATATTTTTCTTGACTATGGAATGTGAAGATGTCTTTAATGAATTGAATAAGAGGCTAATCACTGTACCATTAGTCACACTCTGAACAAGTAGAGAACACTTTGTGCTATAAAATTATGCGTCAAAGAAGGGCATAGGTTGTGTGTTGATGAAAAATGATAATGTTATTTCCTACACCTAAATGAATATGAAAATCTAGGAGCAGAACTAACATATGCATGATTTGGATTTGGTGGCTGTGATATTTGTGTTAAAAATATGGCATTATTATCTTTATGGGCGGAAGTGTGAGTTATAAACTGATCACTAGAGTCTCAAATATATATTCACATAAAAATAGCTTAATATGTTCCATCAAATATAGATATAAATCATCAAGGATTATGACTGATAAATCCACTACAATCCTGGAACGGAAAATAAGATGGTGAATTCTTTAAGTAGAAAGAATCAGGAATCTTTATCAATGTTGAGAATTGAAAAGGATCTTATCTTCATAAATTTTTAGAGGATGTAAAAGGTAATCATTATATTATAAACATAATCAATAAATTATCAAATGATTCCTCAACCATCCCACTTGGAGAAAATAAAGGATGCTAAATGAAAATATACAGAAATTTAGAAAAGTGTGGAATATATTAAAAATGGGAAATCATATGAGTTCGTGATTGATGAAGAAGGAGTTCTAATGTTTGGTTCAAGATTATGTGTACCATAAGATCAAGAGATAATGAATTATCTTTTGAATGATGCATATAGTTCAACCTTCTATATTCAACCAGGAAGGAAAAATATGTATCATGATATCCAAGATAACTTTTGGTGGGACTATATGAAGATGAATTTTGCTGAAAGTACATCAAAGTTCCTAGTATGTCAACAATTGAAAGATTTAATATAGAAAAATAAGGGGATGATGCAACCACTTCCAATACCAACATGGAAGTGGGAGAACATCACCATGAACATTTTCACTAGAAATCTAAGGACATCAAGAGGAAATAATGATTTAAGGGTCATTATGGATCATTTAACAAAGATAGCTCATTTTATCACAATTTTAGAGGACTCCTCATTGGATCAACATTCATGGATATATATAAAATAATTGGTAAGGATATATGGAGTACCATAATCTATTGTATTCGATCAAGATAGAAGATTCTCCTCGACATTCAGGAAAAGTCTCCAACATGCCCTAAGCACTGAACTAAACTTCAGTACGGCCTATCATCCTCAAACAGGTGGAAAATCTGAGTGTACTATTTATACACACGAATATATGTAGATAGAATGTCATATGGAATTAATAAAAGGATGTTAACAACATCTTCCACTAGTGGGATTATCCTATAACAAAAGTTTCTACTCGAGCATCTGGTTGGCACCATACGCGGCCCTTTAGGGGAAACGGTACATAACATCGACAAGCTGGAATGATCTCAATGATCCTTAGATGTTAGTACTTTAAATGGTTGATGAAATGATGGAGAAAGTTAAAACCATTCAATAAAACATCAAGATATCCCAAAGATGAAAAAAACATTATGAAGACAATAGTTGACAAGACATTGAGATCAATGTTGGAGACATGGTATTTCTCTACATATCTAAGTGAAATAAGGTTATATGATTGGGGATGAAATGAAAACTCTGTCCTAGTTACATCGAACCCTTTGAGATACATGATCGAGTCATACCTATGTCCTATTGACTCACACCTCCACCTATCATGTCTAAAGTACATGATGTCTTCCACATATCTCTCTTATGGAAGTACATAGTAGATCCTTCACATGTAATCTCTTCATAGGTGGTATAGTTGGAGGTTGATATTTCTTATTAGGATCATCTGGAAAAGCTCTTGGATCATAGAGATGATATTCTACATAACAAGACTACTCACCTAGTAAAAGTACTATGGGGGTACCATAACTACGAATAGGTAACATGGGTACTGGAGGAGGCAATGAATGAAAAGTACCTGGACATTTTTATGGATTATAATTTAAAATGACATTTGGAGGGAGAAATTTCATTAGGGGGGAATAATATAATGACTCAATTTTTTTTTCAACGGAAATTCCCTTCATTAAATTATGTAATCTAATCTCATGAAATCAAAATACAATGAAATACAATGTACTATGTGACCATTAAATATAATATCATGTCTTCTATGATTTGAATTTGGAAAATCTCATATACATGGTTGTGATCATTAATATTCTTGGATTTCGATAAGAAAATGTTATTTTTTTGGTGAATCGTAACTGACCCTTATAATTAGTAATTTTACCCTTATGAATAGTAATATGACCCTTATGAATAGTACATTATACAAAAGAATTGTAACATCAACAAAGAATGTATAAATAAATTTCATGAATTTTAATAGTGATAATATGAACACTGTAAAAGTATTGGTATTTTTGTAAGTAATAAATAAATAATTAAAATTTATTAATTAATTCAAAAGAAAAACTATTTTCTCAAAATATTTTCATAAATTATATATTTTATGTCTTATAGTTTTGAGGTAATTTTATAAGACCTTATGTAATTTTTGAAAACACTATAAAATCCGTTATAGTTTTAAAATATATATTTTTCATATAAATTAAGATTTAATAAAAAAATTAAATTAAATATATTTATAAACATACTATTGAAAAATTGAGTAATGTTTTAGATTCAACACATCAAAAAATTATTAGGGTGATTTTTTGGGATTTTTTCTAAAATATTTTAATTTTTTATGAATAGTAATATACAATAATTTGTCAATTAAGCTAAATACATGATTTATAGGGTTATTGATGATGTTATGTTGATGTAAAACCAATTGGTTCTAATTAACATGCACATATTACTGTTTTTGGTAATGGAATCATCACTATTTTTGGTCTTGATTGAAATTGACAACTTAACTATTTAAAAATTATGAAAACCCTCTTCTCCCAAACAATAAATACAACCCCTCATTACCACTTCTATTTAGGTTTTTCAATCCTTTTTCCTAGCCTATTTGCAACCAAAATCTCTCCAAAATCTCATCTACCATGTCTAATATCCACTAGTCTCTTAAAATACCAAATCCTATTTCCTTAAGATGCCCTCACAGAAGATCGATTGAAGAGGTAAATTCCTCTTTTAAATTCATTTACACTCTTTTCAAGTTCATTTGTTTTTTTATGTCCTTAAATATACTAAAACAAATGACATGAAAACTCAAGTTACATAAAATTATTGTAATGTTGTTATGATAATGGAATATGTTATTATCATATCTCATATATGTTTCTTTTATACTAGTTGTAAATACACCATCTGAGATATGTTAATTTACCAAATTCAAGCACGGTGGTTTTTCTATTTATTTTACCATCTTCAATTCTGGTCATGAAACCATTTTCATATGGTTGGGCCATATTATTATGTACTACATAATATGTAGGGATCTACATTATTTTTGTACATGTGATATTAAATTATAACCAAAAATGAGTTCGTGCTGATCAAAAACCACCAATAAACCCAAAAGGCTATCCCTAAAGTTTTATATAATAATTCAACTTAACTCTATGTAACCAAATTATATATCCAACCATGTAACCTTATGAATGTTAAATAATGAAATATTACTACAATTATAGACAACCATCCACATTTTACATGAGTCTGCATTCATGTAAATAAGTAAATTGATAGTAAAAACCAAGAAAACAAACGGATCCAAACAATGAAATTGAACGACATAACCCATCAAAAAGGTAATGAATGAACACATAAATGTTATACTAAATCTTATAAAAATCTAAGAGATTCTCTAATTATTAATTAATGAACATAATATTATTTTTTATGTAATTAATATCAAGTTGATATCACCATCAGACTTAAGGTAAGAGATCCTCTCTATTTTACTTTTATTCATGAAAGTCCTCTGTGTTATGCCCTTTCTCCCTATTTAATCCCTCTTGAGTACCCCTGATTCTATACTAATAATCTGTATGGTATTCTACCTGAACATCATTTATTTTATTAATTCTCCTAATATTCATCGTTTTGAAAAGAAGTTATCTTATATTTTTATGTCAATATTTTAAACGTTTTTAAATGTAAGAAATTCAGTTTATAGACCATTTAATCTTTCTCTTTAATAGATATACATGTTTTTAAGTGATCCCCTCCTCAATACTACCTCTTAAGAATACCATTTTTAATAGAACTTCACGAATTATTTCCAGATCTCAAGTGTAACCTATATTATGTTTTAAGCGTCCATTGTCTTTATAAAATCAGTGTATTTATTATTAAAATATTATTGGCTCACTTCTCGTTTTATATAATGGATTTTACCTTTTCTTTTTTAAAGGCTCTATAGTATTTTCTTTAAAACCGCACAAAAATATTTTAATGATAACAATTATTAAATACTTTTGTGACATGATGTCACATCTACAAGAAATCACTTACCATGATACAATCCTATTTTACCTAATGAAATTACATGTTTATTTTAGTTCCTTTATTTCATGGATACATTCATTTTATGATCATTTGTTACTCTTTATGACATGATTGAGGTACCCAATCCTTTCCACGGGAAACCTTTATGTTTATTCATGGTTGATTATATATGAATCTTTATGTGGAAAAAATATTAATGAAATATTAAGTTTGGTTCTCCAAAATTGCGTTCAAATGTATTGGGTAAAGTTGAGTCTCATGACACATTATGTGTGGCAGTCATGGGGGTTAGATTTGTATTGCGCTACCAAGTGTGATAGTCCTAGTGGTTAGCCATGGCTTGTTCTACCGTGTGCAAAGGCCTTGGAGGTTAGCCTTGACTCATGTGAAATTAATGTTTTATGTTGTTTACACACTATTAAGACTCCATGTTTATGTGATTCAATGTTTGTATGTTATTATTCCATATGTTACATGCCAATTTATATTATCATGTCATGCCTTCCACCCTTTGTGTTAATGCTTTGTTCTTATTTTTCTTCCCTTGTTGGTCTGTTTAGCTCATCCCATTGTTAATGTGTTCCATATGGTACCCTATGCATATGTTTGAGCACAATGAAAGTTAGGAGCTCAATTTGAAGATTAAATAAATAAATTCTATATTTAGATTCATGATTTTAGTTTTATGTACCTTATATTTCGAAGCACTAGACTTTACGGTAATTGAATTGTAATCTGAAGTATAATTAGGATAGGAATACTGTATTTTTATATTTAAAAGGATAGTTTCCCTCTATATAAACAACTAAAACACATAAAATAATCACATTTTAAACATTTTTTATATTATCCTCAATGTTTACTTACTTTTACAATTTTATTTTTTACTATGATAACTAGTTTTTTAAACATCATAATTTATCCATTAAAACAAAAATGATATGAGCATTATTTGGGAATTTTGGACCACTAATTTAAAATATTTAATAAAATTTATCAAATAAAATATTTATGTTTGTGTATAATTAATTTTAACATAGGTTCATGTAATATGAAAAAAATCATTTTATCCTTATTCATTGTAGTTAACTTTTTTAGTATATACTACTCATTATGACTAAAAATCAAGATATAATTGTTAAAAAATATTAATTATTTTTTTAAAATTATTTTTTTCAATTTTAATAATTTAAATTCATACAAGTGTAAAATTTTAATTAGAAAATAATGCACACAAATATTTTGAAATAACTATACTTGAAGAAATATATTTTTGAAGCATAAGAAGATCATACATTACCAATATTACTAGTAATCATAATTAGATGGATTTAAATTAAAATAGTATGATATAACATCTAAAAATAAAATTTTAATTAATCATCATCATGGGTTATATTAATTAAATAATATGTAGAAGAATTATTAACTTTAAAATAGTTTTAAGAAAAATGCTTTTCAATCATAAAAATAAACTTATACGAAGATCAGATATAAAGACAATTCAGATGAGATTAATTACATTATATATATAAATAATTAATATTTATATGTGATCAAAAATTCATTTCTCAATGGGACATTAAAATTACATAGTTTAATGAAAATTAATAAATTTATTTGAAAAATCAGTATTTTCACTATTCAATGAAAAATCTTCCCATTGTAAAAATCTCTAAATAAAACCACAATATAATTATGATATGTGGATTTCAAAAAATGATATCAATTTTATAATATATAATTTATAAATGCTTCAGAAATTAATCATAATATATTATCACAAGAAACAATTAAAAACATAATGATGAAAAAATATATTTTTAGTACAATATGACATTAGTATAAAATTTTATGATTATTTACTAATAATTTATTGGTAAACTTTATGTATTTGTACATATCTATATATATTTAATAATTTGGGTATTCAAAATATAATCCATAAATTAAATATCTTTGTAAAAATGGTTATATTTAAGTTATAAATTTCATAGGTCATTTAAGCTCATTGTTGCATGTCATATACATTATTGAGCACAATGTTCGTGTTTTAATATCATGGAGTCTTACACTAACCTTATGAAAATAGTAATCCCTATAAATTGTGCACAATTTACATCTTTTTCTTATCTTCAACCCCCATGATAACTCTGATTCCTTTTGCCCCCTAGGAAGAATTCCATTAAAAAAATTAAAGGGAGAATCACCATACAAAAAAACAAAAATAGACCTATTTAGTGATAAAGATGAAAAAACTCCACACCTTATGCAATTTACTCCTCTAAATTAATGTCTATGAATCATTAAGCCACAATGGTAAAAATTTTCGGCCTTTGATCATAAATTTCCTCTTCTCCCTATTAAGATTCCTTTAGAACATGACTATGATGACACAACACTTTGACTGAAAGAATAATATTACCCCACCAAACACTCTCTCTATGCTTGGAAATTTAATTCTGATGCTCCTCAAAAGACACATACCCATTAACCTAAACATCATAAGTTTCAATCACATGATAAGGGTCATGGTGATGCTTCTTATTTTGTGATACCTAAAACAATTGTGCATTTCACTATACTGCTATAGAAGAGACAAATGATATGATACTTGTCCAATACTCATTACAAGTTAAAACATCATAACATATCTACATTTAAATATTCCTTACTTATAAATTAGTAATTGTCCCAATATCAGTGATACCTGAAGAGTACATGGTCACTCAAAAGAAACTGTAGAGTTTGATTCCATCAATCGACACCTGAATTCTATCAACTATGTGTCATTTTCATAAGCTTTTGCATCTAATGAACACATTATGATGTCTCATTGATGAGACTAAATCCTAAGAAAATATTATCGACCATATTCCAACAAGCACAACAATGATCTACATTTTCTACCATACATCACCTTGTACGATGACATCTGAATAGTGGCTTGAATACATTTTCTATAGGAGTACAGAACAAGTACTTTGTGCTTCCCCCATGACCAAACAAAATCATGGACACATTCTCTCAAAATGTCCTCTAACACCAATATAGTATACGTTCACTAACCATATGTCTACAACTCACAAACTATGATAAGAAATTGAGTACCAAGTCACTTTGAAAACACTTTAAAGAAGCATGATGTAAAACAAGGTTCATGAATCAAAATGATGGTTTGTGGTACCCCATGAAACATTACTGTCACTCACACATACAAGTCATGAAATTGGTTGATGTTGTATGTCTATTAAATCCAAATTAGTCATGTGACCTTTGTCTACTATCGAAAATAACCCATGTCGCATGATTCTTCCAATGAGTCCTTGGAAACCCACCAAAACATCCAAAGTAACAACATAAAAATTTTACTCAGGATTGGAGAATGGTGGTAAAAGTTTTATAGGTCACTAAATCTTTTTCTTCCCCAACTGATAGGTGTATCACCACGTCACAAAACTAATGATCTTATTTTTCATCCAAGGACATGAATACTCTCTCTGAATATCATGTTAAATATTGACAAACCATATTGCACTACCCAATTCATTGAATGAAACTCAGGAATCATCACCTCCCACATATAAGCCAGTTTAATTAAATATCGATGAACATATATAATTTCATCATCATTAATTTTGAGATAGGCGGAATTTCCCTACAATTATATGAGTCCCTCAAGGACAGAATTTTTAGGTGCTCAAACTAACTCTTCTTGATCCAGATCAAGAGTGAGGGATTGATGGATAAATACATGAATATCATATGTTCCCTATCCTCATATACATCAATATACGTCTCATTAAATGGATCCGTCATCTTTAACATAGAGCTAGAACCCTGAACTTCCAGATTTAATGTCTTCCAACTCATCACATCAACAACTATATCTCTCTTTCTGGACATATAAGATATCAAAAAGTAAAAAATAATTCTTATACTCTACTCTCCTATACTACGAGTGATTTAAATAAGGATGGGAGAAGATATATTTGAGGATATTTTGATCTGTATAAATCATAAACCTCTCTTATTGAATACAATTTCATTAAACATTTCAAATAATAAACCATAGTGGAAAACATGATATTTTTCACATGATAGTTTCAAATATTTAGTCCTCAACTATCATAATCTATATTCCATGACATAATCTACATATGTATAAAATTACCCTATTCTGTGGTTAGATGTGTCACAAAATAGATTATACTCTTTAATTGACCTGTGTAACATCTGAATCGATGTATTTGACAAATTCCCCTTAAGCTTTTGGAAGGCATACTCACATGCCTCATAATACTAAAATATAATTCCATTTTCAATCAGGCTTGATAGATATGTTTCCATTTGAGAAATGTTTTTTGATGAACCATTGATAATATCCTAATAATCCAAAAAAATAAGGATATCAAAAATAATTTTCGTAATCTCTCAAGAAACAACTCTATGAACCATCTCTAGGTCCACTGAAACACCTTCCTCTGAGATTTTATGACACATGAAATGATCCTTGCCAAAATAGAATTGACACATTGATATCTTGTCATATATATGATGATATATTAGTTTACTAAAGAACATTTCTTGATAGTTTACATTATCATCATTATTATATGAGTACACAATGTTTCCATAAATCAATAAAAGAAAAAACTATTCCAAATATGTGAAAATGATTCATTTCATCTTGGATATAAACATAGTATGATCATTATTTAACCAAAAAGATATTATATAGAACTCATATAATCCATAACATCTTATGATGGTAGTATGATGTATATCATAATATATCAAGCTTAACTGATGATACAAAAATCTTAAATAAATATTAGTTAATATAAAAGAACACGTTATCTTTTAAAAAATATCATTAATAAGTGGAATATGATATCAGTATTTAAATATCATTTGGGTTAATATCTAGTCCTAAACACACAAAAGAAACCTTTAATTTTCCTTCTTGGAAGATAAAACATATAAATCTCTAATTGACATACTCAGATAAATAATCCACTTATCCTCAACCTCCTCTAATATAGTTTTAATCTCCTAAATATATTTTAGTTCCATTCTATATGGTGGAATATGAATTGGAACATATCATAACATCAACTCATAGATGATTTCAATTTAAATATCTAGTTGTAATCTTGATAACTCCTTAGTAAATACAAAGTAGAACCAATCAACTATTTAAAGAATGAAAAAATTCTATAATCCCATATCATCAAGAAGACGTCATTGCACGTGGTCTATGATATCACACAAATTTTTATGGATTGAATTTTACCATTAATTTTGAATATTCCCTTCCCCATGATGAACATATAAAATTACACTGAGATAATGGGTAACTCATTCTCCAATGGTCAAAATCAATGCAATGTGGATAAGGTACCAGAATTCCAATTCCCAGTATCTGGTCAAATACTATCATATTTAAGATATAGAAATAATTAAGGAAATGGTACTCACTAACCTCATGGAAAATTCCTTATTAATACATATTTCATCTAATGTCACCCCAACAGAATATTGATTGATATTACCCAAAACATAAACTCTATAGTTAGACCAAAACCATATACCAACCAAGTAGATAAAAAGGTAATAGTGGATCACGTTTCAAATAAAGAACATAAAGTGTGTAAGCTATATGGATCATATGTTGGTCGGTTGATAGTCTAGCCTAACCTCCAATGGGTATGGGATAAACAGTATGAATCTATCTTATTACCCAACCTTGTGATCCTATCTGAGTCAAATTCACAAAATAGATCTACGGATACAATGTCTCATGTTTTGAAACACCTCCTACCACACCTCAAATGGTATGACTAGTGGAACTAATACTACCTACCTGATATGGGTTGGTAGTTCCCTAACTGGTGATCAAAGTCGACTTAAGTCCTCTTTAACTGCATATATGATAAGGATTCATAAAAATACTCTATACGTGATACGTCCTTCCATAATCTGAACAATTATTTTGTGTACAAGGAAACTAAACACACATATGGACTGTCCTTCCCCACTTATAGTATAATACATGATTTATTCCAAGATAGGTTGATTCTCCCCTTTGGCTACTCCGTCCACCACTTTCCTAGTGAAGGATATCATAATGATGCCCCCTATAATTAGAACACATAAAATGAGATTTCCTATTTGATCCACCTTTTCACCAGTATAATCCCCTTTCAGATTTCCTTTAAAAAGGAGAGATTGATCCAATTCCTTTAAAAACATTTTAATACAATATTTATCCACATGAAACTTGATCTCACATCAAATACAATCCTAAAAATGTATCACCACTATTTACTCTTCCTCTACTTGTTCTGGAATAAAATTCTTCACATCAATGAAGTAGTTCACTTTATCCCTTAATGAAATATTTCCTAGTGTCAAACACATAAACTATTAAGCACTTTTTTACAACATGATATTTGATTAAAGGTGTTCCAAGATCTTTTGTTGGATGTCCTCTCAATAGATTCCCTCTTATTACTCAGCCTAGATGTGAATATCCCAACAACACTTCAACAAGTCTCAAAAAACCTATAATGAAAAAATCAACTTCGAATTCATAGGAGCCTCTAAGTGCTCTAAAATATTCTAAATAAAAATAATATAGAACTCAAGTTGCTTATTACAACCCTCTATGGTAATCATAATAGTGTTTTGAAGTTATAAATACATTTTCAGATGAAAAATTCTCATATAGACCACCCTATATTTTTTCCCATATACTTCATAATATAATATAAGTTCTCATAAAACTAAACTCCCTCTATCACCCAAAACCAATACGGGATCATTTCCAACTCTTGGATATGAATTCTCGGCAATTCATACTTTTATCCCTACATGTAAACATTATCATAGTGAAATCTCTCTATAATGGAAGATGAACATTTCAAGGAACATATAAATTTTTTTCTTAGTCATATAAGGGATGCATAAAAACTAGATATAATAATATATCCCATAAACACCTTACTAGCAGATACAAACCCATCCACATCACTACCATCAACTCTATATATTTTGGGACATGGTGAATGTATGGAAAACTGAACATAATAATTTTGAAAACCTTACATTTGAAACCATTTTAACATCATTAAATCATTAAATAGTTTTAACTTCCAATTCATGTATCGAAATAAATAATTTTATCAACATTTTTCAATTTTATGTTTTAAAAAACTATAGATTCGTTGTTAGGTACATTATTTTCAAAAATAGAATAAAATATAAAACCACTTTCCCCTTCAACAAAAAATATTATGAATTTCTTTTCTATGTATTCCAAACTTGGTGTATGTAACATAAATCTGGAGTTAATAAAATGATTCATAGATGGAAAAACCTCATAAAATACTAGGAAACATATAAAACATCAAAAATTAAAAACATCATGCCACTTGTGTTCCAATAAAGGTGATATAAAATACCACAATAACAATAAATATCAAGAATAACAATCCCACATTAGAAACATCAGTTTTCCCTTGTACAAGGTTTAGCTGCTACAATGAACGAATTCGTTTTAATGGAATATAAAATCATAATATATATTTTATATTTTCAAAAATCGTAAACAAATATAAATGAAAAACACCTCTGATACAACCTTGTACCTTCATGGCCAGTGTGTTCTTAGACTATTGTCCCGAGGTGGTTCAGTATATGACATCAGACACGAATCCCCTGATGCCAAAGAATACTGACTAGTAATGAGGTTATAATAAGTCATATCGGGATAGTATACCCTCTTTACCAGAGTAATAAACCAACACAAATCCATATAAAAATATACATAATGTTAATAATACTTAGAAATGGGTCATATAGAAAATTTATCAAAACTTGGTATTTACCGATAACCCAAATATAAAAAAATAACATGTTATAATAGGGTATTTTACCTTAAGAAAAATAAAATAAATACCCCACGATGATCCCCAAAATGGGTCCTAACATCAATCCAGTACCCTCATCCCTGAACTATCCCATATCCAAAATCAATCATCTAACATAGGGCATTTTCCATTACCCTGACATTCACCCATGAAATCTTCAAGGGTATCTACGATGACCCATGAAGGGTGTGAGTAAAACTCATTTGGACACAACCAATAGTTTCTAAATCAATATATTTTCTAATAATAGTTTATTAAGAAAACATAGACATTATTTTATAAATTCCATAAGTATTTTTTTATTAATCATTATTCAATTTCAACCACATTTTCCCATAGTATTCAATTTACTCCTAAACCCATAAAAACATATTTGGACTATGTAGATGGTTTTGACTATACTAAAAGGGATATACCTCATTAAATTTTTATATTTTGTTTTCATCAATATCACTTAACCATTTACCTTGGATCATCTATCTATATACACATATTATGGCCTTATCAATTTGATCTTGGAGTATTCATATGAACTCTAATCAAAGTAATACATTAGTTGTGATGAGAGCGTCAGTGGGGATAAGGGAATTATTAAGGCCAAAAAATAATTAATTTGAGAATCATTCCAACATCCCAACCTCAATATTACTCATATCATTCTATGTTTTATCATTAGTTGCCTCTTTATCAAAAATAACAAAAAAGGGGAATAATTTCTTTAATTACTATTCACATCGTTCCATTGATTCAACATCTAATCTATTTTCCATGATTAATTTGATTTACCATTTATCAAAAATATTATCCATTAAACAAATATTATAACCCCTTAGCATAGAAAACATGAACCTTTCCATTTGAAACTTTTATACCTAATACCATAACAATGATATATTTCCATGTGAATAAAAAACACACATTTGTAACATTATCTCATTCCCAGGGTAATCAAAAAAAATTCAATCTCATTAAAATTCATCTCTATCCTTTAACCTGTGTTTTGAAAATTTTAAATGACAATGAAAACCCCATTTTTGGACTTAATCTAATTCACATAAACATCAAAGGACCCAAAAGGGTTTGTGATGGGTCTCATAATTCACTTAAAGAACACAATTACATTTCATAATCGAGGAAATATATTTATATTAATAATTTACATTGGAATGAAATAAATACAAGTTAATAATATAAAGACTGTTGAATAAGTCTTGTAGAACATCTACCATAAGATCATAGACAGACACTCGCCTATCCTTGGCCATTTATTAGAACTAAATAAACTTATCCATTCCAAGACAAATATTCCCTTGAAAATAATGGTTTAGGTGCTTCAATAAAAGAGGAATAACCAAAAAATAATTCAACTAAAAATAGAGAAAATATGACTAATATTCTTACTCGGATCTTCATTTTACACTATACAGATCTCAAAATACACAATGATTGACAGAAAGTTGAGGCTGAATGATGATGCCATTTAAGAATGATCCTCCTCATAATTATCATTGGGGTCCATGTTGATACCCATCATAGAACATTCTGGAGTAGCCACCTCTATTGAGCCGACTTACCCCCTCTATATGTTATCCTCTCCCAGTGTCTCTAGATTCAACATATAACCATCTATCTCCACAACTTATTGTTAGACCAGTCCTTGAATATTCTAACATAAAAAACTATATAGACTAATTGTTTGAAAGGCATGGGTGCACAACCATGTCCACCCTAGGAGGCTCTTCATATTTCCATATAGGTCCTTCCATGAACCAAATTGTTTTCTAAATTCTATTCAATGGGCATGTGTTCTCTGTTATATCGAAGCTGATTATCTTATTGTTTCGAGCCTTAGGGTTTCTAAAAATCATTCTTTCTCATATAACCACAATTTTCGACGGATCTATTGGATTTTAATGAGGGTTTAATTCCAATCTGACCATTGGAATAATTCTTACAGATTTTTGGAATCCTTGGGGCATATGCGCAATTGTCTTGCATTTAGGGTTGACAATAATCATGATTAGTTATTATATTCTATTATAGTGACATTAAAATCCCTATAAAGCTAAACATGGTTGTTATTTTTACCCAAATTTGTTTTCAAATAGTAAATTTTTATGGTTAATCTAATAATAATCAATACATACAAATTTTGTGTTAAAATAGTATATCCATAATATCAAATCCACCCCAATGACCCATATTAAAATTTATATACTGATAAACATAAATTTAAAAATTGAACCAATTTATACCATCATATTTTATATGATAAAAAATCATATGTATGTTAAACATAAAAAATATATTATCAACTATTAATTAATATAATATATATACCATATTTATTATTTTAATTTCTGGGATTTAGTTACCACAATCCACCTCATATATAGTCATTGAAATGCTTCCATACTTTTTCCGTTGTTGGGGTGGCTTTTTAAACCTTTCAATCTTATCATCATTGGATTTACTATAGTAACTAGATTAATTTAATTTTTTTCAGACATATGGTAATGGACTAATAGTGTTTATTTTGGATATAAATATACCAATCCCATTGTGTTGACTACCCATCTCATTTTCCAATTTCATTTTTATTCTTGATGACTCCACTTCGATAATTAATTAATATTTCCATCCCCATGAAGAAATTAGTCCACAATTTTTGAAATATAAGGAATTAAAAATTCATTTAGTGTACATATTCATTACCAAATATTTCATGTGACTGTATAGTTCTTTTCATTGGTGTTTTTATTATATTGTATATGTTTCCATTGTTAAACACATTACATGATAGATGGTATCTGATAATCATGAGGATCCACAATTATTATGCAATTAGAATGGGATGATATTTTACGTAATATTTATGATATACCTCTCACCCATGGTTCCTTTTAGTTTCAACCATTTATAAGGGTAAAAGGTTTGACATGTGTGATGAAATATTTAAAATGAGTGAATATTGTCATAATCATAAGAGGATTTAAACCCTAATAAATGTTTGAATTTTAACTTTTCATGATTTCCCATAGTTCCATTAAGTTTTCCTATATATATATTACCTTGTCCTAGGTTTATTTCTGTTGGGTTATAATATTATTCTTATCCTAATCCCTAAAAGTAATAAGGAATTAAATCCTCAAAATTTGTTAATAATGAGAATATGACCAACTAAATCATATCACCTAGGAGAATCAAACTTAGTGTGTAGTTAGTCCTCCTTTTCATGAACTAGGTAATTATTAACTTAATGCCTAACAATTTCATTTTAGGGGTATTAACCATATGTAAATATATTCTAGATACTTCATCCTCTTGTAATATTAATATATGGATTTATTTATATTGAAAATATATACTCAAGACTGTACTAAAATTTCAGGATACCAGCCTATGTTTAGAAACATATCTAAGGACTTTAATAAGGTTATATAACTAATATAAATAATTACTAAACCTTTGTATGATATATATTTAAGAGATAAAATATAAACATGACATAAATAATACATTAATATCATTGTTTAAATAACATAACTGACAAAAAAATTCACAACCTGAGGACATAAATGTTGAGTCTCTTGGATAATAGCTACATTAACATCTTATTTTACAAAACTTGTGAAAATTTATCCATAATCATACTCCACTAGAACCATTATATAAATATAACTGATATAATCATATTTATACCCTATGAAATGGAAAATTAAAAAATTAAGTGAGATCAGATGCTCACTGTGGAAAAAACATACATAATTTTTCAAATTGTAATCATGATGGATAACATGGGTAAGCCATAAATATATTAAAAAATTAGAATAATACTATAGATAATAGTCATATAACACTATAAAGTGAGAAAAAATCTTAAATATATCATTATATAAGTTTCAAAAATTATGACTAGGCTCAAAATACATATTAGTAATCCAAGAGATGTGAGAATTATATAAATGTGTTTAATAGACTTATAAAAAGGTTCAATCATGTAACCCTAGAATTTAATTGATATTAAATAAGTTTTGAAAATGTTTAATAACTTCATTAAATAACTTATAATGATTTCTCATCAATAAGAAAAAGAAAAAATTGTTAGAGAACCTATTATTCTTACACACATGTGAAAAAAATAAATATGTAAAAACCTAAAATTATGAGAAAACCCATCAATCCAACACATGTTTGAAGAAACTCATTATGTTTAGAACAGAATATGTCATGATATATAATTTTATAAAAATAATTGGTGTGACATATAGGACCGTACTTATCAATATCTATACATATATGAACCACATAAAATAAATCACAAAATATATCTCAACAGTCCTAAGGAAAAAAGAACAAGGTTCATAAAATTTACAAAACATAAAAATATATTTCATATGATATAAAAAACCATATTTTACAAAATGAATTATATTGTAATGAAATAAAATGGATCATCAAATCATGACTTTTTGAGAGATAATCCTTGGAGGAAAAATATAACTTAATGTAATTTTTTTTTCATAAATCCCCTTAAATATTTTTATAAAATATTATTTAAAAAATAATTCTATAAATATTTTTCAAGGGAATGGGAAGGATTTTAAAACAATATGAAAAAGATATCCAAATAAATTATAAATGATAATTATTAAATGTTATAAAAAATTATGATGTGGATGATAAAACATTTCATTTGGAAAGGATGGAAAACACTTTTAAAAATTTTAAAATAATTTTATTGAAAATCCACATCATAGAAAGAGTATTAATTATTAATTTTTAATGTTGTAAATATAAAAATGAGAATAATATAAAATAATCATATTACCCTAACCCAAAATAGAGGTTATAATTGGCAGGATAGAAAATGATGGAATATTATGAAAAGATTCTTGGGAATGCATATGATTTCTTCTTTCTATAATTATACTTTTTAATTTGGAAAACATTTTGTTAAATAAGTTGATATTTATATTGAGAGGTAGTAGTACTAGAGAAACTAATATAGAAAAAATATAAATTATTTTAAATTTTAGTATTAAAATAAATTTAAGATTATAAGTTTGTACTATGTTTTGTGACCCGATGAATCGGAAATTGAGTCACTGAAAACATTATAAAATTATTAACAAAAAAATTAGAGGATCTTGAGTGGGAGATCATGAAATTGAAAGCAAAATCTCAATAAATTTAAAATATTTTCAGACGTGAAATAAATTAGGTATAAAATACAATATATAAAATAAGTTATGGTGAAGAATATCGATCATATCCCTTGGAGTTGAAAATAAGACAAATAAATCCTTAATGTTTGGATTTATTTCCACAGATGTGATTTAACATATTGTAAAAAAAATATAAATAATAATATCAAATTTTAAAATTATACCCATACCTTAAAATATTTACTATATTTATTCATAATACTTATCAATATGTATATTGGTTTGTTTTAGTTATTTTCCTACACAGTGTGTTTATAGTTTTGACCAATTGTATTAGTTTCGTAAAAGCTATGCCAATATTTGTTTTTATAATAAAAATTAATAATTAATATATCAATAATTTTTCTATAATAAATGAATTATATTTACTGTTGAAATTTTAATTTCCACAAATTTGGTTATCAATAATTATCCACGATGATGAAATCCACAATAAATAGACATCAATTTTTTTATTTTCCAATAAAAGAAAAATTTTCATTATTGTGTTAAATATTATTATATCCCTTACAAAATAGTTATTTTAACATTTAAATCATATTACAATATTAATTTTTTCATAGTCATTCAAGATATATAAATTTATCATTATTTAAGTTAATGGTCAAACTTACCTAATCCTAAACATACCATGTTTAATAGATTATTATGAGGTTATTTAGTTTATATATCATTATAATAAAAGGAAAATGATCATGTTTAGTGGTCATTAGTGGGATAAATAATAATTTTAATAAATTAGTAGAATATTTAATGTATATAAAAATATTACATAATTTGAATACATTGTTTTCTTCATCTTTGTTTTCATTTATGAGGTAGTTAATTTTATAATGACTATTCTTCAATGATTTTATTAAATCAGTTTTTAATTTGAATTATGAGAATGTTATTGATATCATAAAAACATATTTACCCTTTAAAACTATTATTATTACCTTGCTTTTAATGTGTTGATGAAATGAAAAACGAAAATTGATTGTTCCATAGAGGTGGTGGGCCACACATCTGCATTGTTAATGATTTTTGTATCCATAGAAAAAGAAAAACATGTAACATGGATTGTCATTTTAGAATATAATATATTTGATAATTATAATAATTAAATATTAAATTACACATTAATAAATCTCTTTTATATTAGTGATGAAAATTGAAAGAAGTTGTGGTGTTGAGGAAGTAGTTTGTACAAAACACGATTTGTTTTTGATTTTTTCATAATGAAAAATGGGAGTGTGTTTAATGATTTTACCACAATTATAATTAAATAAAATTATAATTATTATAATTATTTTTTCATTATAATATATTGAATAGAATCTTTTGAATGTATAAATGAACTTAAGGAAATATTAAATTGGAGGGGCAGTTATAATTTTACACCATTCAACATGGATTATCTCCATTGGGAAGGTAATAAATCCTTTGAGGTATAATATTTTGGTATGTACATAATCTACATAAGCCATCCAATAGTATTTAGGATTGTTTTTGGTTGATTTTGGGATAAACATTAGGGTTTTTTGTGTGAGGATAACTAAGGAGAGGATAACCACTTATATAATTTAAAGTGGATAGTATTTTTGAAAAAATAGAAATCTTTCCTATAATGGGATGTAACATAAATGAAAAATGATAATTAATTATAAATAATTGGGAGGATAAGATATACATTTTATCAAAAACTCAAAAACATAAATAATTTTTTTTTTCAATTTTTAGGACATTTACCTCTTAAGTTAATCATTTTTTTACATTTTGGATTTCTCCATAGTAACTAGTATTTACATTGGTAATTTATCCTTTATTTAGGAAACTAAAATGTGACTTATTTTAGCCCCGACCCCCAAAGCCCAAAGTCAGTTCATTATTTTAATACATTGGCATGATTACAAGGAATCATGTCCAAACACACTAATTAGTTTAGTATAATTGAAGTACTAGATACATAAATATGTTTTACATTAAATCATGAAACAAAGAAAACGAGATTATGTACCCTTTGAAGACATTCATATCCCTTAGCCTATTCCTGTAGGTTAATCTAGATATACATCTTCACATCCTGAATAAAATAAAATTTAGAAAGGGGTGTGCTCAAATGCTTAATAAGGATAAAAATATAGAAAAAATGTTCATAAATAAGGATAAACATTTAAGGTAATGTATAAGACTAAATGAAGAGACTTTTAAAATTAAACATCAACATAATATGGAAAATATAAATCAAATAATTTCATTTAATTATTCACATGGATATTCAACTAGTCGAATAATTTCATGTAATATCAATTGCTAATTTTATAATAATGGAATGCATAATGCTAGACATCAAAACAAAATAGTCAAGCCCTCGTGCCATGACTACAAAAAAGGATTTTGTCAAGGAATTTTTCCAAGAAACTAGTTTGTCTCCTGAGACATACTGATGAATTGAGGAGCTATATCGGGCTCCACGCTTCACCTAATAAGTCCAATACAATCCTCATATTAAAAGGATGAAACATAACATAAACATATTAATTAAAACCAGTATTCTAAATGTTAATATTTTAACCACAAACCATGAATGGTATAAAAATAGAACATCCACAATCAATCGTAAGCCATTCAATACAATATAGAGGATTGTAATACAATAGCTCTAAATCTATCATGAATAATGATGGATATTGATATAGAAGAAAATAACTAGTAGAACTAGTTGAGAGAAATATCCACCTTTTCATGAAAACATTTAAAAGTCTCACTATTTATCAAGAAGCTTTTAAAATATATTTTTAAATCAATGTGTCTTATACCATATTGAAATTTTTAAAAGGAAATTTTAATTTTAAAACATTCACATCCATATAAATAAATCGTTAAAATAATTTTTAAAACATGGACATTATTAGAATTATTTGGAAGAATAAATATTTAAAAATTTAAAATGATATATTAGTTAGAGTTCCTAAACAAATGAGAGACACTTAAATACCAATAATTTAGGAAATGAAAACATTATAAATCATTAGAATATAGGGATTCATTATATACTTTCTAAAATTACAGCATATACACCATATAAAAGTGAATTGGCACATAATAACAAACAAGTATCAATATAATATAAATTGAGATGTAATCCATTATAAATGTCATATCATTATGATAAGGATAAATCAATGACATAATTACGTATAAAGACTATAAATAAACTCAATATTATTGGATATTATATGTAAATCAATCAAAAAACATTCACACATATTCTTGTAAAAACAACACCAATGACTTGGAAGATTAACTCAATTAATTGAAATTTAGTTAACATTACTCTTATCAATTTCATATTGATGACTTGAAAATTTATCAATGGAGTGATTATGTGTATCAAAAGGATATCCATGCACACGGGAGTGGAAATTACTACATAAATAAATAAATATTGACTTCACACATACTCATGGAGTAAAATAATCAATGATGTTTGTGTAAAACCCAAAGAGTTGAAATTGAAATTAGAAATTGCCTTACCAATTTGGTATCTTACGAAACATACATCCCATGAAATAAGGATCATACAATGAAGATATCAACACCCATATATTAAATTTTATTACACAAAGAATACAACCTTGTGTAGTACATACACCACACAAAAGGAAATAGTGGCCAATATAGCATAATACTCATGGGAATAAAAGAGAGATAAAAACAACTTACCACGTTGTAATCAATCGATTAATATAACCAAAAGTTAATAACCACAAAATGGATCGCATAATACAATGAATATAAAGAGAGTAATGATAATATATATGAAAAGGTACTACACAATACACCACATTCAATATATAAATGGAGAACAATGGAAATCTCATGAAATTAAAAGTGAGATAAGAAACCCCATACCTTGTAATTTTCCATAGTAAAGGTTAAGTTAACCTCCTATATAATAGTTATATAATTGTTTTTATATTATATTAGAACCACATAATTAATTATGAAATCATATATGATATTTTAATATTACATTATTAATAACATTTTAGAAGTATCATTGTTTTGGGGGTTAACTGATTCATTTTCCTTTATATGTATTATTAAGTAAGTCATTTTTTTACTGATATGATGTATTTGAATATTATCAAGAATTATATTAAGTTCATAAACATTATTTTTAATCATAAAATGAAAGTTATTCTTGTATGGTTTTGATGGGAAATGACACTCATCGTGTTTGTGGAGACGGTGATCTGTACGTACGCACGAGGGAAAATATCATTCAATTGAAGTTGAAATAATATATAATTGGATGTTATATCATATATAAATAATCATTAAATTTTTTTATTTATTATTTACATGAATTCTAAATCATTATTATACCCATCCAAATAATTAAGTTTTGAATAACAACTACACCACGACGTAGAGATGGTAAGTTGTACGAATGCATGTGTGAAGACTATTACATTCATTGGATTGATTAAATAACGAATATGGTTGTACCATATTTCTAATAACATCAAAGTATGAATAAGTTACTGGATTTAATTTTTATTTTATCAGCAAAGAATGAGGAAGTTGAAGAAAAATATAATTTTGAAAGGGGTGATGAAATTATTACCTCTTCTTCTGGTCCTTCCTTTTGATCTAATAGAAAGGGCTTCGTAGGTTGGGTTTCTAATCATAAGAAGTCCTATAAGAGGACATTAGAGTAGTTGGGATGATATTTGGGTAGGGGTTGGTTGAGACAAATGGATTTGGAGGTGTGAAATTAAGGGAAGGGGGAGTGCCCATTTATAAGAGGGCTAAGGGTCACCATAGGAAAAACGTGAAATATTTTTTATTATTAATTAATTTTCTGTTTCAAATGGCTCCAAAAGTAATATTTTGATGATAAGTTTGGGATGGGTCAAAAAAATCTCAACCAATAGGTTATATATAGGTTTAGGTAATCATATTAACCTTATCTTTTATATTTAATTCTTGGTTAAATATGTTAACATTTACCATGCCTCCTTGTATTTTTATTTTATATGGTTAATAAACATACTATAAAATGAAAAGAGAATTCCATGTGGTCAATTAATGACATATATATTTTTATATACATCCTTTTTCTGAATTTTAGATATTTAGGTCTGTTATATAATTTAATAATATAGTATTTGTTTTAAAAACTCTTTTATGTCATTTTCTCCACTATTTAGTATTTGTTTTCTCATAAAGTTATAAAAATATGATTTTTAAGAAAAAATTGATATAAAATAACCTGTAATATTATCCTAGAAATTTTTTTTAATATATATAAATACTCTATATACATTTATTTTAATATTTATAATAATTATTATTTTAATATTTCATCAATATGGTAATTACTGTATAATCATTGTATCATAAATAAATTTAATTATATAATGTATAAAAATTATAAATAAAACACCATGATTTAGGAAATAATTTTTTCTTTCTAATAAATATTTATATTTGAAATAATCTATTGTATAACCCTATATTAAAAATAGTTTTGTTATTAAAATTTTAATTAATCACTTTTTACTTTTTATAAAATAAAATAATATTAAATGTCCTAATCTAAACCAAGTAGACCAAAAAGATCATATTTTATTCCTAATAAATTTTTAGCTTGAAATAAACTTATCTATGTGACATCTGTTACGGTAATTATAATTTCATTTTTACTATTAATTACCTTATTTACTTTTAACTGTGGTAAATAAAATTCAAAAGTGACTATTCACCAAAAATTATTTTCATTTTATTATACCAAATTTTACTTACTGATGTAAATCGTGTGTCTCAAACTTTTTAAATTCAATTCATAGAAGCGGTAAAATTACGTTTTGTAAAAATTTTCTAACATGCCTAGAAGGTGTGTAAAAGACGTTAACAGTTTTAATAAAATTTCATACATCTAATTTTATTATAAAATGACTCAAATGTTTTAAGAACCCGGTTTTTTGGAAACATGTCAAAATCCGGACCCTATTTAAAATTTTGACTGGTTTTTGAGGAAACTAGAGAAAACAAGAAGTTTCTTGAAAATTTCTAGACTACACGCCATGTACATTAAGTACATGTCCTGTATGCATAGGCGAGTGACCGGCCGTGTGCTTGCTGAGTACATGCCGTGTGATGATCGTGTAGTAATTTCTTACTACACGACATGTAGTTTTGAACACGTCGTGTATACCCCCGACCGTGTGAGACCATATATGGCATGTAGGCCTATTGGCTGGGTAGAACCAGGGGCACATAGTGTTCCCTTTGGACATGCCATGTAGTCTAGCCGTGTATATGGGAAACACATGGCGTGTGAGTACGTCAGCGAGGAAAGGAAGAGGAACCATGTACATGTTGTGTACCCCTAGGTACATGCTGTGTACTCATGTTGTAAGGTTTGGAAAATAAGTCGGCAGAATCCATCCATCTTATGAATAGATAAATGAACTATACAGGGCATTTAGTCTTAATGTACACTTCGTGTACTTTCTGTTTTTCGCTTAAAATGGATAGTAACCTTGTTTTGAGGTTCTGGACAGAACCTCCTCCCTCAAATTGGCCGAACCTTCAATTTCTTCCTAGTTCTTCATCCAAAGTCAGATCTGATCTCGATTTAATGCGTTGGAACCCCCTCGGTAAGGCCTCGATTCCCCTCTGGACTTTTTGTTTGATCTTCATTATAGAATGAGTTATAGGTGTTTTAATAGTATTTAATCTTTGGTAGATTTACCACGTTTTAGACCGAATTGGGTGGTGTTACTGGAGGTGTAGCATCGTGCGAATCTCAGGTAGGTGGTGCATACTTCTTTTTGTGTTTTCAAGGTTGTTTGGGTAATGCGGCCTTCGGCGCGTTTTTGGGTATTTGGAGTGGGACCCATTTTATCTGATTTTTTATATTGTATTGATTATGGGACCACTAGGATGCTTTTGGGTATGTCGGTTACCAGTCCGCATATACAGGGCCAGGTGATGGGTCATTGCTCGTCGGAGAATTTTGGCTGGGAATGCCAAAATGGTTTTAACTGAAATGTTAATGTTATAAAATGTTAGTTTAATTTATTGATTTTTGATATAAATTGTTGGAGGCATTTAAGACCTTAGTTCTGGTATGGGACAACACCTTGCATAGTGAAATTCAACTGTTTTGTTTGTTTTGCAGGTTTGTGTTGTCTCTTTAAAAATGTTACTTATTCAATTGCCGAA
This sequence comes from Viscum album, assembly GCA_963277665.1. Lineage (NCBI taxonomy): Eukaryota > Viridiplantae > Streptophyta > Magnoliopsida > Santalales > Viscaceae > Viscum > Viscum album. The sequence goes on from OY728152.1 coordinate 1,401,615,609, forward strand.
TTTCATCTACTGACCCATTGGGTTGCGTTGGGCTTGGACCGGTTACACTTGAGTGATGCTGATCACAGGTTGGGGCTAGGGGTTTCCATGGGTCGAGTTGGGTCAGGTTGGGTGTATTTTGGACCCGACACAATTAAAATAGGACTGGTCGGTTTGGGTCAGGTCAGACCTTATTTTTTGTTTAGACCCAACCCGACATAACCCGTCTCAGAACGGGTTGGGTTGGGTTAGGTTGATGGGTTATTAAAAAAAATCCACCGCTTTCAATTTCTTGTGCAACGCCTCTCTCCCCCACACTTGTTCCTCTTCCTAGGCACAATAGAGAACACCCCCAGACCATTAAAGAATCAACCCCCAGCTTCCCCCTTTATCAGAAAAACTAAGGATTCGAATGATATTTAACCTTTTGTTTCTTCTCTTCAGTTCAACATAGTTCCAGGATTTATTAACCGGACAATAACCTCATAGTGTATTAGATTTCCCGATAAATTTGGTTTCAATAACCAGGTAAATCAATGCAACAAATATTTATTGAGGAGGTGCATCATCTTTAGATCTAGATAGGTAGTGAGGTAGTTATTTTCTTCATCAAAAACAAGATTCATAGGAAATATATGGTTCTCTTATTCTTCATAAATCTTCAAGCAGCGCTGCGGATTTTCATTGATGGCAGGATCGTAGAGCATCAATGGCACGCATGATTGATTCTTCCTTGGATTCGAAGGATTGAATCTATTCGGCTTCAATGGATCAATTAAATCTGATTGAATCTGTTCTTCATTGGCATATTTATTGAATTTGGTTGGCTTCAACATTAGAATTTCTGAGTTCTTCAAAAATATAACCATCGAATCAGGTCTTCTAAAGCTATGACATCCTAATTTATTAGAATCAGGTTGGCCTCATCTGTGGATTCAATTTTGGCATCCTGAGTTCTTCATTGTTGGCATGGAGGATCAAATATGAGGAGCATTAGAATCTTGAGTTCTTCATCTCAATCGGGTAGGAATGAGGTGACAAAGTGATTAGGACGATAGTAGTATTCAGTGGATTTAGTGACGCAATCATAGAAGGATACAGAGAGAAATATGGTAGTGAGGGCGAGGGTCTTGGGTTGGGAGGGAGGGAGAGGCAGAGGCTAAGAGGATGATAGAGGTGAGGGAGATGGACTTGGGTCAGTCAGGTGGGTGAGGTGTAGATAGGCGGGTCTAACGATAGGTGTGAAGGCAGTGCTGGATGGAAGATAGGCAGATGTGTCATCGGGTTGGATGGGTTGGGGTGGGTCATTTTTCTCCCAACCTGTGACCCAACCCAACCCAACCACGGGTCATCCTAGAGTGACCCGACCCTTGAATAATTTTTTCAGAACCTGACCCAACCTGTTAGGGTCGGTTGGGTTGGGTCGGGATTGGACACCCCTAGTTGGGGCTTTGCCCAGGTTACTTTGGGTGGTTTTGACCATGGGATTGGGCGTCATGGATGTCGGCTTGAGGCAGTATGACTATCAAGTTGGGCATAGCCAGGGTTACTTGGATGGCGAGGCCATCAGACATTAGTGACATGGTCGCATGGACATGGGATGTCAGATGTTCTGGTGTCTTAGGTACTTTTTGGTGGTTACCGCTCACCCAAGACTTGAGTAGTGTTGACACAGAGATACTCTGTGATGAGGTTGTTTTGATCACTCATATGGGTATAGGGCCCTGTAGTTTTGGTAAGGTATTTTGGTTGGTGTGCTTGCCGTATAAAGACACTTAGGAGGTGAGGAGCCTTCAGGGGATGGGCGTGCCTTCAGGACGTTGGTACTTGAGACATGATGTGTCAAGAGGCACGTGGTGACGAGTTACTATTTTTGGGCGTTCCTTCAGGACATCAGTACATGAGACTTGATGTGTCAGGAGGCACATGGTGCCGGGTTACTATTCTTGGGCGTGACTTTGGGACTTCGGTACTTGAGACATGAGGTGTCAGGTGGCACGTGGTGCCAGGTTACACGACAGAGATTCTGGCATTCGCCGAAGCAGGTGACACTCCTTGGTGGCTGTTGAGCACCAGAGGAGTTTGTGTTTCCTTGTGCATAGTACTTTTTACTACTTTCCATGTAATGTATGACTTCTTAAACACATATATTTGGTACACACTATTGGGTGATATCCTATTGAGATTTCTCTCACACCCTGCACTAGCCCTTCAGGACGCATGGAGACTTTATGGATTTATGTGCAAGAAAGAGGCCATCTTTAGGAGCTAGGTTATGTTAGTTGTTGCATGGAGATGTTTTTTACCTTGAGGTCATGCCTAGATGGTGTTTACTTTGTTTTGTTTTCCTTTCTATATCAGCATGATTACTTGTTGTTGCTACTATTGGTTAGCCATTGGCGCCCTTTTTATATTCAGTTTTGTATGACCTGCTTTTGATGCATGTTTTACTGTTCAGTAGTAGTTACATGTTATCAGCATGTTTTTCTATTTACTCTCTGCTTCTGTTGTTTCTATATTGCTTATAATATTTATCTATATTGTTTATGCGTCCGCTCTGTGGGTCTGGTTCGAGTCTGCTGAGTCTTTCTTTCTGCTGCATCTTTACTATTATACATGGACCAGTACCCTTATTATGATCCTCCAAGAGAGTATATCCTCCCCACAATACCTATTTAGACCCTCACTACTACTTGGAAGCCTTTGGCATTCAGGGGAGGTGTTCCCAAGGTAGTGACACCCGTCCCATTCAGCACTGTTCGGGTGGCTGCTCGGGTCCGGGACGTTACAAAGTGGTATTAAAGTGGTTCTTGGCAGGGATTTAGTAGTAGTGTATTCAGTCTACTAATGATTTTGAGGCCTCTTATTTCATTCTGTTGGTTTTACTATTTGGGATATGGTATACTAGAGAAAGTTGGTTATAGGGACTGGGTTTCCAGCCTGTGCTTTGGTGGCTGCAGCCCCAGGTATGAGGGATGGACCTAGTTGCCGCTGGTAGGAATAGGTGTTTGCTTTTTCCCAAATTACAGTTTATATGATTTCCACCATAGTGGCTCACATGATGTGTGTTGTTCTTGATTACGATATCTGACCCTTGACCTGGTGAGGTAAGGGAGAAATGGATATTGGCCTGGTATGGTGAGGCTTGGTTGCTTGGATTTTATAGGCACCTTTTAGGGTATTTCAATTTCATAATTGCACATATGCATTGGGAAGTGATAATGCCATGTGAATGAAATATCAATTTCCATGCTTTATATGTTTAGAAATATAATTTGGTGAAATTCCTGATATAATTTCTTGTTTATTTCAATATGGATTCCATGCTTTATTTCTGTATAATTACACGTTGTTGGATTTGGGGCCTGGATCTTATGTATGAAGGTAGGTACTAGCGGTTGAGGTGATGTTTATCACCAGGATTGGGTGACTTGGTCGTCGGTTTGAGGCAACGTGAGTTGTCAGGATGGGCATGGCCCAGGGTACTTTTGATACATGGATCTGTTAAAGGCGGGTAAGGAGGCCATTATGCCGGAATGCTGAGGGGAATGGGTTGCGATGAGGGGGAGTAACAGTAGTTGTTATGCACTTCCTTTTACTTCTTTCATTATCTGCGTAGAATATATTGTTGTATATATGTATGGGATGTTTGACCATTTAAATATTTAGTGGGTTACTCTTTCATGACTCGATGGAGCATAAAGCAAGAGAGAGTATAGTCCCACATGATCAGGGTCAGAATTCGATACAGGAAGAGTGAAAGCCACAGGTACAGGCTTAGGGACAGGAGCAGGTTCAAGAACCAGTGTAGGTAGGACAACAGTCAGTTTTGGAATCATTTGGGATGTGTCTTGACGTGCAGATCCGAGCTAGCTTGGTACGTGTCTTGAAGTGGATTGATAGAGGCATGTAGGGTACAGAGCCTTCTATGGCGTATCTGACGTGGGAGTTCCAGTCACAGCACCCGCCAGTTTTTCAGGGAGAGGGTGGTCCGCATGCAGCTGAGAACTGGATAGAGAGCATGCAAATGATTTTTAAGTAGCTGGAGACGCCTCCAGGGTGGAGGGTCTAGCTGGCGACGTACATGCTGAGAGGACTAGCGAAGCATTGGCGGGGCATACAGGTTTAGGCTCGTAGGCATGAGGGAATGGCTTGGAAAAACATCAAGGACAAGTTCTTCGAACACTTTTACCTGGAGACGTTGATGGTAGAGAGAGCTCGAGAGTTCATGAGTCTTTAGCAGGGAGATATGTCTGTCATGGACTATGAAACTACCTTCACAGAGCTTTCTCTCATTGCACCTGTTATGGTAAGCGATGATGCAGCTAGAGTGAGGTGCTTTGAGGATATATTAAGACACACCATTCGGGTCCAGGTGAAAATCTTCAGGCTGGGTTATTTCTTCGAGGCAGTGAATCAAGCGCTCATAGCCAAGGGCAACGAGAGAGAAAAGTCTCGCTTGGGCAGGGCGATGGCTTCAGGTGATGGTTCAGACAGCACAAAGTGACGAAGGGATGAGTTCCAGTAGGGAAGTAGGGCTAGGGATTCAGCTAGACCACCTCCTGGTAGTTCTTTGGTGATTTTCTTCTAGTGTGGACAACCAGGACATGTTCAGGTGTAGTGCGATAGGCCACCAAAGGAGTGTTGAGAATGTGGACAGGACAAAAATATGGAGAGGTTTTGCAGGGAGTCTTCTTAGATAGCCAGCAGGCAGGGGCAAGGACAGACTGTAGTGTCTAGAGTTGGTTCAGGTTTTGTACCCGGAGAGGGTAGTCAAGGATCAATTGTGCGCGAAGGTCATGATAGAGACGGTGGGACCCAGCTGAGGGGTCAGTGGCTGGTGACTAGAGAATCATTGCAGGGAGGTCAAGCGTCAGGCCGCCATGTTTCAGGCTAGGTGCACGCCATGGATCTTCTAGTGGATGAGCAGGCTGGTGAGCCGATGACGGTTAGAGGTACACCGCAGTGTGGCTGTGATCTCCATGTTTCTTTTTGACATGACCTATAGATTCATGTCTTCTTTGAGTGCATGTGGTGCACAAGATCTTTGTGGACTGACTAGATGCTAGTCAGTGGGATTGGCACCATATCGGGTCCATGATATATATATATATCTGTATGTATGTATGTGATGCATAGCCTCAGGGCATCGAGGATGCGAGTTACATGAGGTGCCGTGGCCATCAGGGTATCGTGGATGTGGGTTACTTGAGGATATAGGCACCAAGACCTCGTGAAGGAGGACACTGACGTGGAGCGGGCTATGTTTGGTGTCTGGAGCGACACATGAGGTCCAATGAGGTGCTGGAGTGATGATGCATCATGGAAGGACTATGAGTCTGTAAAATATGTTAGTAAGCCTTGTTTTCTTATGTTTTGTAGGTTGAGATCGAGTAGGCAATTCCTAAGGTGGGGAGCCCCTTGAGGAATTTAGCCAGAACTTTGGGACCGGGGTAGTGCAGGTTGTTTAACTAGGATGGGCGTGTTCGGTGCCCTCTCCATGTTTCGTTCGGTAGCTCAGGGATGAGCTACATTAATGTGGGGATTTTGTAAGAACCCGAGTTTTTGGAAATAGGTCAAAATCCCGACCCTGTTTGAAATTTTGACTGGTTTCTTAGGAAACTACAAATAACAAGAGGATTTTGGAAATTTACAGACTACATGTCATGTACTTTAAGTATGTGCCATGTATGCGTAAGTGAGTGACCGGCCATGTTCTCGCTGAGTACATGTCGTGGGATGACCGTGTTGTAGTTTCTTACTACATGACATCTAGTTTTGAACATGCTGTGTATACCCCCGACCGTGTGAGGCCATACATGGTGTGTAGGCCTGTTGGCCGAGTAGAACCAGGGGTACACCGTGTTCCCTTTAGACACGCCGTGTAGTCTAGCGGTGTATAAGGGAATCACAGGGTGTGTGAGTACGTCAGTGAGGAAAGGAAGAGGAACCAAGTACACGACGTGTACTCTTGTCGGTAGGTTCGGAAAGTAAGTCGGTGGAATATTTCCATATTATGAACAGTTAAATGAACGATAAACAGCATGTAGTCCTTAAGTACACGCTGTGTACTTTATCTTTTCCTCTTAAAATGGGCAGTAGCCTCGTTTTGAGGTTCTGGATAGATCCTCCTCTATCAAATCGGCCGAACCTTCAATTGCTTCCTGGTTCTTCGTCTGAAGTCAGATCTGATCTTGGATAGATGCATTGGAACCCCCTCGATAAGGCCATGATTCCTCTTTCGCCGTTTTGTCTTGTTTTTGTTCTAGAATGAGTTATATTCGTTTGAACGATATTGACTCTTTTGTAGATTTACCGCGTTTTAGACCAAATTGGCGAGTGTTACCGAAGGTGTAGCATCATGAGAGTCTCTGGTAGGTGGTGCATACATCATTTTGTGTTTTAGTGGTTTTTTGGGTAACATGTCCATCGGTACATTTTCAGTTATTTTGAGCGGGACCCATTTTATCTACTTTTTCATACTGGATTGCTTATGGGACCTCTAGGATGCTTTTGGGCATGCCGGTTACCAGTTTGCATGCACATGGCCAGGTGAGGGGCTGTTTCTCATTGGGGCATTTTGGCTGGGGAATGCCAAAATGGATTTAACCGAAATTTTAATGTTATAAACTGTTATTTTAATTTATTGATGTTTGATATAAACTTTTGGAGGTATTTAAGACCTTAGTGCTCATATGGGACCGCACATCGCATAGTGAAATTCAACTTTTTAGTTTTTTTTCTGGTTTATGTTGTCTACTTAAATATGTTACCTACGAAATTACTGAATTGCATCTACTGACCCATTGGGTTACGTTGGGCTTGGACCGGTTACGCTTGAGTGATGCTGATCACAGGTTGGGGATTTTCCTGGGTAACTTTGGGTGGTTTTGACCATGGGATTGGGCGTCATGGATGTCGGCTTGAGGCAGTAGAACTGTCAAGTTGGGCATGGCCCAGGTTACTTAGTGGGAGAGGCCACCAAACTTGAGCGACCTGGTCACAGGGACACGAGGTGTTAGATGTTCTGGTGGCTTAGGTACTTTTTGGTGATTCCCGCTCACTTGGGACATGAGTAGTGTGCACACAGAGATACTCCGTGATGAGGTGGTTTTGACCACTCATGTGGGTAGAGGCCCCCGTAGTTGTGGTTAGTTATTTTGGTTGGGGGTGTTTTCCATAGAAAGCCACGTGGAAGGTGAAGAGCCATCAGGGGATGGGTGTGCCTTCGGGACATTGGTACTTGAGACACGAGGTGTGGGGAGGCATGTGGTTCCAAGTTACTATTTTTGGGCGTGCCTTTGGGATGTCGGTACTTGAGACACGAGGTGTTAAGAGGCACATGATTCCGGGTTACTATTCTTGGGCATTCCTTCGGTACGTTGGTACTAGAGACGTGAGGTGTCAGGTGGCACGTGGTGCTGGGTTACAGGACATAGATTCTGGCGTTGGCAGAAGCAGGTGACATTCCTTGGTGGCTATCGAGCACCAGAGGAGTTTGTGTTTACTTGTGAATTTTATTGTTTACTAAATTCCTTTTAATGCATGACTGCTCAAACACATATATTTGGTATGCACCATTGGGTGGTATCCTACTGAGATTTGTCTGACACCCTGCATGGGCCCTTCGGGACACGTGCAGAATTTATGGATTTACGTGCAGGGAAGAGGACAGCTTCAGGAGTTGGGTTACGTTAGTTGTTTCATGAATATGGTATGGACGTTGAGGTCATGCCTAGCTGGGGTTTACTTTGTTTTGTTTTCTTTTCTATATCAGCTTGCTTACTTGTTGTAGCTATTGTCGGTTAGCCATTGGCTCCCTTTTTATATTCAGTTGTGTATGACCTGCTTTGGATGCTTGTTTTACTGTTCAGTATTAGTTACATGTTATCATCATGTTGTTCTGTTTACCTTCTGCTGTTGTTGTTTCTATATTGATTCCAATGTTTATCTATATTGTTTATGCTTCCGCTCTGCGGGTCTTGTTCGAGTCTACAGAGTCTTTCTTTCTGCTGCGTCTTTACTATTATATTTGGACCAGTACCCTTATTATGATCCTCCGAGAGGGTATAGACTCCCCAATATACCTATTCAGAGCCTCGCTGATAGTCGGTAGCCATTGGTGTTTAGGGGAGGTGCGCCTAAGGTAGTGACACCCAACCCGTTCAGCACTGTTCGGGTAGCTGCTCGCGTCTGGGGCGTTACAAATGAATTGGGTTGAAATAATATAGATATTATGTATAAATTTTTACATAAATTAAATATAAATAAAATAAATAATTATTTAAATAAAAAGTCGTTTTTAAACAACAACTCATTGTTTTTCAGTATTCATCAAAAATGGAATGTTTTCAAAAAAATACCAAAAATTCACCCATAGCTAATTATTATAGTTTGAATTCAAAAATGATGTATATTTTATCAAATTAAATAAATAGAAATTTCATTAATTAATTTAAAATTAATTTCAGTTATCAAAACCAACAAACGGTTTAAAAAAAAGAAAAAACTATCAAAAGATTGACATGTGTTTATGTCCAATTTTAATGTAATATTACTAATAATGACCGACATTGTGTTAAATGATAAAAATATAATCTAATTATTATTCAAAACCATTATAATGTATAATCTGTCAAAATAAATTATTTTTATTAAAAAAGTATTTTTCAGTTTAAATTTATTATTTTTCACTATTCATCAAAATATTAATGTTATTAGAAAAACACCAAAAATTTATCAAATCTAAATTTTTATGTCCTTCTTAAGAAGAATTTAATATCATCAAATAGAATATATAAAAGTTTCAAATATTGTATTTATAAAGGTTTCTCTATTAAAAGGAAGGAAAACTACATTTTTTGAAAAATACATCTTTTGTTTGAAAAATTGAATTTTTCCTTATATTATGTCAAAGAAACACAAAATATGAATGTTAAAATTATATGGGATATATATAAAATTAAAAATGTGGCTATTACTATTCATAAAAACTTTCAAAATGGCTAGTTTGATTGGCCGTCGTATGTTTAAACTCAATGTTGCATACATCACACTCTATAGTATTATTCAAAGAGAAGTAAACCTTGGATGCTTGCGGTGTTAAATTCTTCCTTCCATTAATAAATTCCTACATAAAAATTTGAAATTGTTTTTTATAAATAAAATCTTTTAAAAAAATATAATACGTTTGTGGAAAACCCATATTGGAATTAGGGTTAATAAAAATTGGCCATAATAAGAGGGGATGGAAAATGAAAAAGTCACCACCAAATCAGGACATCGAATAGGAGAAAATTGGTGGAAATTATAATAAGAGGAAAATCATAAATATTTATAGGGAGTGATTGAGGTCACCAATCAAAAACAAGTGAATGGAAAATTGTGGGCCTCAAATCCATAATTCTATGATGAAAAATGTCAGGTATTAGATAACACATTTTTGGGTATAAGATCATTTCCCTAAGGTATAAGAGTCAATTTATTCATAGAATTAGAGACAAAAATATACTTGATTAGTAGAGTTCTATCCTATATCAAATTTATACAACAAACTAATATTTCACTCCAAATGATTAGTATTCAAGATGACTTGATCACACCTGAAGAACAAGGATCAACATATAGAGAATAACATAATCCTAAAAGGATGAAGAATATATCTCCCTTATCTTCAGAGATTAATGAAAACCAAAAGGGTTAGTACAAGATCGGATGATTCCCAAAATGGATAATCCTTTAGTGAAAGAAATTCAAATCTTAATTTCTAAATTTAAACTTACAATACCCAAAGGTCGATAAATTCCCTTCAATAAACAATTTTCCTTTTAATCCTTCAAAATAATATAAAATTTGATTAAAACCCAAAATCAAATGAATTTGATCACATTGTCTTCTATGTTAAATTGTCTCTCCAAATAAAATAAACTAATCTTAAAGTCACATACTTAAATGTAATTAACCTAATCACATTTCTATGATAGGTTAATAATTTCCATAAATAACCCAAATTGCTCTAAATCCACAAAAAACATAGATAAAAATCCACCATTACTCCTCAAATAAAATCCCATTGTATTTTATTTACCTTATGCATATAGTGTTCCCAATAGAGGGAACGTCTTCCAAAATAATATTTATTACATAATCACCAAATAATACTCCTACTCTAAGGATATCCATTTAATAAAACCCAAGATCCAAAATCCACATATTATTGATCAATAAAATCATTTTACTAAAAATAATTAGACACACTAACCAGAGACGTCACGTAGTTCAGTCGTAGATGATAAATCCCAGTCGCACATTGGTTTTGGGGTTGATTCCCATAGCTTTTTGCGACGCGACTGGTTGTCACAAGGTCTAAGTGTTGTTTTTTTCTAAAACTACATTTTATAACATTCCCAAAATGAGGAAAATCCACCAAAATAACCATTATATAATTTAACCAAAAATGTTATCCCATACATCACATTTTCTTCCAAAATATTAATAATTTATAATTGACACAAATCCAAGGATCATATTAACTCAAATGGTTATTAATAACAATATCCCCAAAAGAAAAGATAATTATTTCTCAAATAGAATTTTCACAAAAAAACTCTTGGGATACACATACAAGAGAAAAGTATTCCAATGTAATCCTATCAACAAAGTTCACTAATTCTTTTAAACATTTCCTCATCCATTTATTTCAACCTAGGTTATTCCATGACCAGGAGGTTATCCTGTAGATTAGGGAATTCCCTTGGGTAATGCCCAGGAACTCTACATTTAAGAAAAGTGTTAGTTAATAGGTTCTTGGGATACATTTTTATTTTCTTTAGTAGTACTCTTAATTTTTCCTCATCAATTCATTAGATTATTTCCTTATTTCCAACACATAAAGAATTTATTTATTCCATTGAGACACTTTCCTTGGTGTCTCCTTCCACATTTCTTGCATGATAGAAATTGAACTTTCTTTTCTCCATGGTTTCCACTACAGGGGCACTTATCATTCATTTCTTTTCTCTTCTTTGTTGATTTTGGGAGTTAGTAAATGTATATATTGTTAATCATATTTCTGGAAACCTACTTTGGCATGAACATGATATCTTTTAGGCTGATCAAAATTCAATTTATCTTCTCATTTACATCATCGTTTCCACCTTGTACTTCATGTTCAATGTTACTATGACATCCTTGGAATCTATCCATTGACTAACACCAGAAATCATAGTGTGAGTCATTAAATCATTTAGACAATACCAGGACACCTTATTTTCAAATCTAAAACACCATAGGATTAACTGGGTTTATTTATTATAATATTATATAGAAATCCTTAAAATCTATTGGTAATGAATATGTTAATTATCCTATGTATATCCCCTAAGAGTTTCGTAACAAAGAGTGCAGAAAGGCCAGTTGTCATGTACCATGATATCCTGGGTCAGGACTGAAACTCTTTATTAGAGTCATTACTCTTGGGTATATCTGTGATAGAGCTTCCTCAACCTGATTATATCTAGACAGGTGTTTAATACATGGAAAACCCACATAATATTTACATCACCAATTTTTTTGGATGTTCTTCTATACCAATCCTCAAAATCTATCATAGGGTAGTGTTTTCTAATCAGTGTTTTTCTTAATCTAGCTTCCAAGGTTTGTTCTAAACTCAGTCTGATACCAAATGTAATGCCCAAACCCTAGAGGCCTAGAGCTGGTGTATTATTTTAGTAAATTGGTACAATTTCAGGGAATCAAGTCCCAAAATACCAATTAATTTAGTATACTTGGAAGAAATATATACATAAATAAGTTTTACATTACATCATGAAATAATGATAAACAACATTATATCCCCTTTGAACACACTCATATCCATTAGATTATTTATGTAGATTAGTCATGATATACTTCTTCACATCCTGGAAAAAATATAACCTAGAAAGTGGTGATCTAAGATGCTCAATAAGGATAATAATATAACAAAAACATTCATAAATATGCATAAACATTTAATGCAATGTATAGGACTAAAAAAGACTTTTAATCTTAAACATCACCATAATATGGAAAATATAAATCAAATATTTCCAATTACTTATTCAAATATATATTCTACTAGTTGAATAGAAAATTTTATAATGATGGAATGCATAATTCCGGACATCATAACCATACAGTGAAGGTATCGTGCCAAGACTACAGAATAAGATTACTCAATTCCTCGTACCAAGACACTAGATTATATCATGATACCTACTTATCCATCAAGATGTTATAGCAGGTTCCACCAATAACATATTAAGTCCAATGCATTCTTCATATGAAAAGGTTGAAACATAACATAAACATTCATATTATAACTAGCATAAGAAATGTAAATATTTTAACTCAAAACCATGAATGGTATAAAAATAGCACATCCAAAGTCAATCATAACTCATTCAATAAAATATGTAATATTTTATTACAATAGATCAACCTCAATAAAGAATAATGAATGATGTTGATATTGATGAAAATTACTAGTAAAACTATTTGAGAGAAATATATCCCTTTTATTGAAAACATTTAAAAGTATTACTATTTATCTAGAAGAATTTAACAATTGATTTTTTAATCAAGGTTTTTTATAGCACATTGAAACATTTGAAAGTAAATTTAAAATTAAAACATTTATGTCCATATAAATAAATCCTTAAAACCATTTTTAAAACATGGACATTAATGAGAATTATTTATAAGAATAAATATTTAAAACATTTATAATGATATTTTATTTAGAGATCCTAACCAAATGAAAGATACTTGAATAAAAATAATTGAGGTACTAAAAACATTATAATTTCATTATAAAAAAGGGTTCATGATATTATATGTCAATTTATAGTATATACACCCTATAAAAGGGAACTACCCCATAACAACTAAGAAGTTTGAATGGAATGTAAATTGAGATGAAATCCATTATACAGATAGTGTACTAATTTTAAGGATACATAAATGGCATAATTATGTGTAAAAAATATAAATACAATCAATATGATTGAATATTCAGTGTAAATAAATCAGAGGGCATTCACACATATTTGTGTAAGACAACACCAAGGAATTTTTTGTTTAACTCCATGAATGGAAATTGTGTTATGATATCTCTTATCATGTTCATATTGATGACTTGAGAATTTATCATGGATTTATTAGGTTTAAAAAAAGTATATACACACAAATTGGAGTGGAAATTACTAAATAAATAAACAAATAGTTATTTTGCTCATAATCATGGAGTAAAATAATCAATGAAGATTGTGTAAAATCCAATGAGTGGAAATGGAAATAAGAAATTCCCTTACTAATTTGGTAACATAAGAAACATAAATCCCATGAAATAAGGATCATACAATGAAGATATATATAACTATAAATTAAAGTAACTTACACAAAGAATACAACTATGGGCAGTACATAAACCACACAAAATGAATCAATGGAAAATATAGCATGAATCTCACTAGAATAAAAGTGAGATGAAAACCCCTTACCACGTTGTAATCAATCGAGTCATATGAAAAAAAGTTAATAACAACAAAATGAATAATATAATAAGATTAATATAAAAAGAATATTGATAATATATATCAAATGGCAGTACACAGTACACCACATGCAATAAATAAGTGGCGAACAATGAAAATCTCAAAGAATTAAAAGTGAAAAAAGAAACCCCTTACCATGTACATTTACTTAATAGAGGGTATGTAAACCTCCTTTATAATAGTTAAATAATTATAATTAAATTATAAAATTACCACATACATAAATATGATATCACATCTGAACTTCTAATATTGCTTTGTTAATAATATTGTTGTAGTATCATTATTTCGGGTGATAAATGATTTGTTTACCTTTATATGTTTTTTACATAACTCATGTTTCGTATAGATAAGATGTATTTGAATCATATCCAGAATTATATTAAGTTTTTAAACATAATTTTTAATCATAAAATTAAAATTATACATGAATGGTTATAATGGGGAATAAATCTCATCATGTTTGTGGAGATGGTAATCTGTACTTACACACGAGAGACAATATCATTCATTGATGGTGAAATCATATATAATTTGATGTTATATATTATATAATAAATAATTAAAATTTTATATTTATTATTTACATCCATTATACATCATTATTATACCCATACAAAAAATGAAGTGTTGAATAAGAACTACACCATGATGTGGAGACGGTAAGACGTATATACGCATGTATGGTGACATTGTTATTATTTGGATGGATAGAAAAATCAATATGGTTGTAACATATTTATAATAACATCACTGTAGGTATAAGGTACTAGTTTTATTATTTGGGTATTGAAACAACAAAGAAAGGGAAACTAGAAGATGATGAATACTTTGAAAGTGGTGATGAAATTATTATCTCTTCATCGGGTGAATCCTTTTGATTTGATAAAAAGGGTTCCTTAGGTTGGAATTATGATCAAGGTAAGTCCTATAAGATATATTGAGGGTAGTTTGGAGGATATTTTTGCAGGGGTTGGCCAATCTAAATATGTTTTGGGTGTTAAATTAAGAGAAGGGGAAGTACCCTTTTATAAGAGGGGTGATGTAACGCCCCAACCTCAGAAGCCCAGAGTTGGTGCATTATATTAATACGTTGGCATGATTACAAGGAATCATGTCCTCGATGACCGAGCAGTTTCATAGTCTTGGAAAATAGATTACATAAATGAACGTTACATTACAAATTAGAAAATAAAACACGACAAAACTGATTATTTAAGAACTCCCTTCATCCCCTAACTTAACCATCCTTATCAATCATTATACACTTCTTGGAATCCTGGGAATATTAAAACATAGAAAGGGGTGGGATCAGATTCTTAGTAAGGATAAAAATATGGCTGAAACTATCATAAATAAGCATAAAAATTTAAGGAAATGTATATGACTAAAACAAAAGCTTTTTAAACTTAAACATCAACAAAATATGAAAGCGATATAATAAAATAATTCACTTTACTTATTCACATGGGTATTCTACTAGTTGAATAATCACATGGAATATCAATTGCCACTTTCGTAATGATGGAATTCATAATGCTAGAATTCCATAACCACATAAGAAATGCCTTATTCCATTATTACAAATATGATTTTGTCTAGAACTTGTACCAAGACATTAGTTTGTCTCATGAGACCTACCGATGTATCAAGAGCTATAGTGGGCTCCACCCGTCACTTACCAAGTCCAATGCATTCCTCATATGAAAAGGTTTAAACATAACATAAACAATTATATTAAAACTATCATATGTAATGTAAATACATTATCCATAAACCATAAATGGTGTAAAAATAACTCATACACAGTCAAACATATCACAAAAACTTCAATAAAATATAGAGGTTTTGTATCATAATAAATCAACTTCAAATAATATTAAAATCCACCAAAGGATGTTGACATAGATGAAATCAAAACATTTTATTATAGAAATATCACATTCTATGTAACACCCCGACCCCAGTTACCGAGAGGCGGTGCATTATTGCGTAACATTGGCATGATCACAAAAGATCAAGTCTCGAAAGACTGATTAGTTTAGTAGTCTTGGAAATACTAGATACATTCATATGTATTACATTACATCGTAAAGTAAAAGAAAACTAAAAAAATATAATATCTTCATATCCACTCATACTAACCCTACATGTCATTCATAATATACTGCATCACATCCTAGAAAAATGAAAACATTGAAAGGGGTGATCTTAGATGATCAGTAAGGATAAAAATATTGCGGAAGATTTCATAAATAAGAATAAAAATTTAAGTCAATGTATAACTAAAAAAAGCCTTTTAAACTAGAACTTCAACATAATATGGAAAAAGTAAAATGAGATAATGCCATTTACTTATTCACACAGATATTCTACTGGTATAATAATCACATGCAATATTAATAACCACTTTCATAATGATTGAATGCATAATTCCAGACTTTCATAACCACGTAGCCAAGGCCTCGTGCAAAGACCACAAATAAGATTTTGTCAAAGCCTTATGCCAAGACACTAGTTTTCTCATGAGACCTGCCGATGTATCGAGAAGATATATTGGTCTCCACCCATCACTTATTAAGTACAATGCATTCCTTATATGAGTAGGTTTAAACATATCATAAACCATAACATAATCATTTCACATAAAACATGCATAAAGGAAACATTACATTTCCTGATTTCGATCACAAGATATCAATAAAACACTTTGATATAATAAAAACCTTATCAAAACCATTTTCAATACCAAAATGGAAGAAAATTAAAACTTGGTATTTATTTTTCATTTTAAAAAATGTTATGGCTTGTAGAGGAAGCCAAAACTCAAATTATGGTCACCACGGCAGATAAGTCGTTTTTGCCTCATACGTACGTCAAGAAAAACATTCCTTTTTGTTGTTTAGTAAAACACTTTGTATAAAAATATTTCTTTTGAATAAATGTAAAAGTCAAAGGGGTTTATATACCGAATAAAAGAAATTTGTGTATAAAACAAAATATGCCTCAATGAATGGTGATTGAGATGAAGTCCCTTAAAAAATCTATTTTTAAATAAAATAGATCTATTATGTGTATTCACAATAATTACACAAAAATAATTAAAAATATAATATAGGACATAATAATATCATTACATAATTTGAAAGTAGGAGATTAACCCAAAGAATGGAAATTGGGTTAGGAAATTCCCATACCTCGTGTCCGACTTGACTCGATCATTCTTTAATCTCCTGAATAATAATCTAGATTTAATTTATACTTTAATAAAAACATTTTTCAAGTTAATTATTCCTTTTAAATCACTTATTACCATGTTATAAACATAATGTAATTATTTATGTTAATAACGGTCGTTTTGTCGATCTTTGGTACTTGAGTCAAAAATAACATCTTAGAATTACAAGTTGTTCATGTGGTAAAGTATCCCTTATATCCAGAATAATATTCATGATTTAGAAATCATATATATCATATATATCTAGTATATACATTAATTTATAATATTACATAATATTAAGATATAATAAATGAAATGCACTGTTCACGGAGATGGTAAGCCGTACGTACGCATGAACGCTACTTTCAGTTCTATTTCATATTTAATGGAATGAAATCATAATGATATAAATGTATATTTTAATTCCAGTATAATATCATATATAATATCATTTACTCTATCCTTTATACATCCCACATATGGTATTAACGATTCAAATCACTTTGAGGGGGTGGTAGTCCGCACTTCCAAAAATGAAATTATCGTGTTTACCCAAAATGGAAATCATAAAGGTATGATATAAATTATAAATACAGAAGCATAAGGAAAACCGAAAAATAATATATATCATATATAAATATAGTCACATCTTAATGGCCACCATTAGAGGTGTTAAAAGAAGATTGAACAATCATCGTTTCGTGAGGCAGAAATTTGCCAACCACAGAAACAATATGTTCTTTAACCATTCGACGAATGTGTGTGTAAGTTTAAATCAAATCCTTCTCATAAGAACATACTATTATATTTAATATACTGGTTTTGTTATAAAATAAAGTGATAAAAATATTTTTAGGTTGTTGGATAAGAAAAATAAAACAAAAGAACACAAGAGAAGACATTACCTTAAAATCTGGTAACTCTATTTTTGATTTGAGCCAAAGGATTCCATGAGAAGAATTCATCCCAAAGTGAATCTTCTAGGAGTAAGAGATTGAAGTTGAGATAGTATTTGGGTAGAGTTTGGCCGAGAAAATAGGCTTTTAAGGTTTGAGTAAGGTGGTAGTGGTGGGGGCCTTTTATAAGAAGAGAGGAGGGGCACTATTGGAAAGTCATGAAATGTTACTTTATTATATAATGCGTTTCAGATTTTAAAGGTCTCAAACTTATATATTTCGAGTATAAGCTGACAAAGGTTCGAAATATACTCATCCAATAGGTTTTTGACAGGTGTAATTCTTAGGATTTACATTATCGTTTTATTATATTTAAATTGTTAATTAATGAGGTAATCACTCCATCATCATGGTGTCAAAAAATATTTAATTTCTTCAATGTCTAAAAATTATAAAAAAATATCATGATGTAGGAAATCTTTTTATATTTCTAATGAATATTTATAGTAAAAAATATGACTTGTATAACCCCATTTAAAAATTGTTTTAGTTAAACAACTCATGTTTGTGACATTTTTATTTTAACATTAAATAAAAAGTTTTTAATGTCATTTTCGAACTAAAGTGGATCCATGGGGTCCCCAAGTTGAACCATGTATTGTATTGGTCGTTCATGACTCATAAAATAGGGGTAGGACAAGTGTAAAGGTATTTTCATATTTTTATAATATCATTTTTACCTTAAATTTCACTAATTACCTTTAATCGTGATTAAGTAAACATAAAAGTAACTACTCACCAAAAATTATATTAATCCCATTGAAACAAATTTTACTTTTTAATGACAACCATGTATGTCAGAATTTTGAAACTCACATCACAGAAGTGGTAATGTTTCATTTAAATGAAAAATCAGTTTTTTAACTACCACTTAGTGGTTTCACTATTCATCAAAAATTGATTTTTTTCAGAACAATGCCAAAATTTCACCCTAAGATATAATTGATATTATGAATTAAAAAATGATGTCTATTTTAAAAAATTACAAAAATATAAATTGCAGTAATTAATTTTATAATTAATTCCCATTATCGAAACAAATAGCGTGTTTTTAAGAAACAATATATATCAAAAGATTGACAATTGTTTATGTCCAATTTCAAAGTGAAATTAATTCTAATGAAAACAATTGGATAAAATGGTAAAAATATATTCTAATTACACTTTAAAACCACTCAATTGTATAATTTATCACTATAAATTATTTTGATTAAAAAGTTTTTTTTAAGTATTTTTCACTATTCATAAAAAAATTGATGTTCTCAGAAAAATACAAAAAATTCCACATAGGCTAATTTTGATATTCCGAATCCAAAAATGAAGTCCATTTTGAAATATAAAATTTATATAATTTCAAAAAGTGGGTATTACTATTTGTAACTGCTACTTTGATTGGTCGTGGTGTGTTAGAATCTCAAACTTGCGTACAATGCAAGCTATTGCATTATTGAAAGAGAAGCGTATCATGAAAGCATGGGGTGTTACATTATCCCCTCCTTCAATAAATTGGGTCCTCACAATTTGAAAATGTTCTTTGAAAATAAAAGGTTGAAAATAGAAAATACCTTTGTGGAAAACCCACATCGGAAATAGGGTTAATAAGAATATAACATTAAAATAAAGAAAGAGAAGTACAAAGGTCACCCGAGATATCCAATTCTAGGATTATATGAAAATATGGATATGGAGAAGAAAAAAACCATCAAGGTCTGATGAAGAGTTGTAGAATACAAGATTAGGAGAAAGTTATCCACAAGAAAATCACAATCTTGTGATTGGTTAAACAGTCATTGAATCCCTAGTTTGAAAAGTTAACCGACAACATTTTTGTTTTAAGTTACCCTTTTTAAGGTTGAGGAATTTATTTAAGTGATTTTCTAAGAACGTAAGGAAATATACTTACATGCCATGTAGGCTTTCATTCTTTAATAAATTTTTACCACGAACCCATCTCTCACTCCAAATGGTAACATAACTCAAAAATATTCTATTTATCTGAATTGTATAAGGTTCCAAATATTACCACATACCATTTATATTAGGAAAACTTTTTTTTAATAACCAGGGACTTCCTATAGGCTAGTGGTAGGTATTAAAGGCCAATCGCACTATGGTTGTGGGTTCGATTCCTGCAGCTTTGTCCGACACGACGGGTTATCCACCAACCTGCAGGTCATTCTTTTCCTAAAACTATAGTATTATAATATTCCAAAAAATAATCTTCAGAAATACTTTAACCCTAAACAATACTATCCAAGGTTCAACTTAATCCATTCCAACCAATATAGTTATCCAAAATACCTTTGTACAGACTTTCTCTAAACGATCTCTAAATTCCAAAATCAATTGTAACATCAGATTCTCCAAATAATGTAAAGTTTATATTATTTTCACATACTAAAAATATGATTACCTTCATCATATTAAAACCTTAATGAAAAAAAAACAAGTACTGCAATTAAATACTTATATATATCACATTATTATTATAACTAGAAAATAATCCTTGAGTCCAAAAGCACCAATACATTAATTATTCCACTTAAACTGTAGTAACAACATTATATTTTCCTTGATCCCTTGGCCTTTTTTGAGGTATGTATCCATGACGCTTAGGACATTCATTTTCATAATGCCCCATTTCCCTACAATTATATCATTCACCATTGATAGCCTCTTTCTTTCCCTTGCAATCACGAGCCCGATGACCCTTTTCTCCACATTCATAACAAACTCCGATTCCTTTCAGGAAAGCACTAGGGTGATTCTTCCCACAATTATCACAGAATGGGAAATCCTTCTTTCCCTTTTTCCATTTATCTGTCTCTTGTTCCACTGTTCTATTCTTCTCTTTCTTTACTTTGTTGTCATAAGACTTAAAGAATTACTTTTCTGTCTTGATATCACAGGAGACAATATCTTCGTATGATGAGAAGGATTGTGATACTAAAGCTCGATGGATAAATGGTGTCAACCCATCAAAGAAAAGATCAATATTACCTCTTGGGTTATGTATATAATCTATAGAATACCTCGATAACCTTGTAAAGTTGGCCTCATTCATTGTGACATTCTCATCCTCCTTTTGTCTCAGACTCAGAAATTGCCTTTCCATATCTTCTTGATGGTCACGAGGAATGTATTTTTCTAAAAAAATTTCCTTAAACAACCTCCATTACATACATGAAACTTCTTCATCGTCCTTTGTTTTTTGAATCAATGACCACCATTGATCAGCATCTCCAATAACTCGGTAAACTTCCATGATAACCTTTTCCCTTTCACTACTCCCCAAGGCATGAAATATTTTCCCAAAAGAATTTATCCATTTCATAGCTACTAAGGGATTTGTAATTCCATTGAATGTTGGCGGTTGTTGTCTCATGAAACGATCTTACATTGATCCTCCACATTGAGGATCAGGGTGCTCCATACGAGTAAGGTTATTATTCATAACCGGAGTGATTTGTCCCAGTATGGTAATAAGTTGATCAGCACTAGTTGTATCTCTAACTCCACAATAATTATCTTGAGAAGGAGGAAAATCACTACACAAAGTGCCTGCATTGATACAGTTTCCATTCCTCGCACTAGGATCTATTTCTAAACAATGGCATAAACTAGATTAGTTTATGAATCAAAATACATAATTCCATACTTGTAAAAAACTTAACAGAAATTGACCAATTTATGTATATAATCCATAATCATAAAAATTTTTCCTTTGAGGAAGTATATACTCATAAACCCTACATAATGGTTTGTAAAGAAAATGAGAATTATCCTATGCATATCCCTCGGGTGTGTCGTAACCAAGAGTACAACAAGGCCTGTTGTCGTGCACCAGTTCCCGTTTGAGTCTAGATCAAAGCGGTGTTTTTGGGTTTTACCCCTAGGTACATCTGTGCTAGAGCCGCCTCTACCTGCTCGTGTCCAGATAGGGATGTATTGCTCGGAAAGGTCACAAAATATCTACAACAGTAAAATTCTAGGAAGTTCTTATATACTAATCCTCAATGTCTATATTTGGGCTATGTGCTCTAATTAGAGTTTATCTAAATCTAAATTCCAAGGTTAGTACTAAACTAAATTTGATACCAACTGTAACGCCCCAACCCCAGTTACCCAAAGTCAGTGCATTATTGCGTAACATTGTCATGATCACAAAAGATCAAGTCTCGAAAGACTGATTAGTTTTGTAGTCTTGGAAACAGTAGATACATTCATATGTCAAACATTACATCGTAAAGTAAAACAAAACTAACAAAAACATCCTGTCTTCATATCCCCTCATACTACCCCTACAGGTAATTCATAATATACTGCATCACATCCTGGAAAAATTTAAACATTGAAAGTGGTGAGCTCAGATGCTCAATAAGGATAAAAATATAGCGGAAGCTTTCATAAATAAACATAAACATTTAAGGCAATGTATAACTAAAACAAAGGCCTTTTAATCATGAACATCAAAATAATATGGAAAAAGTAAAATGAGATAAATCCATTTACTTATTCACACGGATATTCTACTGGTCGAATAATCACATGTAATATCAATAACCACTTTCATAATGATGTAATGCATAATTCTAGACTATCATAACCACATAGCCAAGGCCTCGTGCCAAGACCACAAATAAGATTTTGTCAAGGCCTCATGCCAAGACACTAGTTTGTCTCATTAGACCTGCCGATGCATCGAGGAGCTATAGCGGGCTCCACCCGTCACTTATTAAGTCCAATGCATTCCTTATATGAATAGGTTTAGACCTATCATAAACCATAACATAATCGTTTCACATAAAACATGCATAAAGGAAACATAAAATTTCCACATTTCAATCACAAGATATCAATACAACACATTGATATAATAAAAATCTTATCAAAACCATTTTCAATACCAAAATGAAAGAAAATTAAAACTTTCTATTTATTTTTCATTTTAAAAAAATTTATGGCTTGTAGTGGAAGCCGAAACTCAAATAATGGTCACTGGGGCAAAGAAGTAATTGTCGCCGCATACGTATGACAAGAAAAACATTCCTTTTTGTCTTTTAGTAAAACGCTTCGTATAAAAAGATTCCATTTTAATAAATGCAATTGTCAAAGGGTTTTATACACCGTATAAAATAAATTTGTGTGTAAAACAATATATGCCTCAATGAATGGTGATTGAGACGAAGTCCCTTAAAAAGATTAATTATGAAATAAAATAGATCTATTATGTGTATTCAATATAACTACACATAAATAAAGTAAAAATACAAGATTTGACATAATAATATCATGACATAATTTGAAAGTAGGATATTAACCCAAAGAATGGAAATTTGGTTATGAAATTCCCTTACCTCGTGTCTGACTTGACTAGATCGTTCTTTAATCTCATGAATAATAATCTAGAGTTAATTTATACTTGCTTAAGAACCTTTTTAAAGTTAATTATTCCTTTTATATCACTTATTACCATGTTATAAACATTATGTAATTATTTATGTTAATAATGGTCGTTTTGTCGATCTTTGGTACATGAGTCAAAAAGAACTTCTTATAATTACATGTTGTTAATGTGGTAAAATATCCATTATATCAAAAATTATATTCATGATGTATAAATCATATATATCATATATATCTAGAGTATACATTCATTTATAATATTACATAATATTTGGAGATAAGAAATGAGCTGCACCGTTCATGGAGACGGTAAGCCGTACGTACGCATGAACGCTACTTTCATTTCTATTTCATATTTAATGGAATGAAATAATAATGATATAAAAATATTCTTTAATTAAAGTATAATATCATATATAATATCATTTACTCTATCCTTTATACATCCCACATATGGTATTAATGATTCAAATCACTTTGAGGGGGTGGTAGTCCTCACTTACTAAAATGAAATTATCGTGCTTACCCATATTGGAAATTATAAAGGTATGACATAAATGAGAAGTAAATAAGCATAAGGAAAACATAAAAATAATATATATCATATATAAATATAGTGACATCTTAATGGACACCATGAGAGGTGTTAAAATAATATTGAACAATCATCGTTTCGTGATGCAGAAATTCACCAACCACAGAAATAGTATGTTCTTTAACCATTAGACGAAGGTGTGTGTAAGTTTAAATCAAATAATTCTCGTAAAAACATCCTAATATATTGAAGATACTGGTTTTGTTATAAAATAAAGTGATAAAAATATTTTTAGGGGGTTGGATAAGAAAAATAAAACAAAAGAACAGAAGAGAAGACATTACCTTAAAATCGGGTAACTCTTTTTCGATTTGTGCCAAAGGCTTCTTTGGGAAGAATTCATACCAATGTGAGGCTTCTAGGAGTAATCGAGGGATGTTGAGAGAGTATTAGGTCAGTGGTTGGCCGAGACAAAAGTCATTGAAGGTGTGAGTAATGTGGTAGTGGTGGGGGCCTTTTATAAGAGGAGAGGAGGGGCACTCTTGGAAAGTCATGAAATGTTACTTTATTATATAATGAGATTCGGATTTTAAAGGTCCCACACCTATATATTTCGAGGATAAGGTGATAAGGGTTCGAAATATACTCATCCAATAGGTTTTTGAGAAGTGTAATTCTTATGTTTTACATTAACGTTTTATATTATTTAAATCGTTAATTAATTAGCTAATCGCTGCATCATCATGGTGTCATAAAATATTTAATTTATATAATTTATAAAAATTGTAAAAAAATATCATGATGTAGGACATATTTTTATCTTTCTAATTAATATTTATAGTAAAAAAAATGACATTTATAGCCCCATTTAAAAATTGTTTTAGTAAAACAACTCATGTTTGTGACATTTTTATTTTAACATTAAATAAAAAGTCTTTAATGTCATTTACCTACCAAAGTGGCTCCATGGGGTCCCAATGTTGACCCATGGATTTTCATGGTCAGCCAAGACTCATAAAATAGGGGTAGTACAAGTGTAATGGAATTTTCATATTTTTATAATTTCATTTTTACATTAAATTTCACTAATTACCTTTAATCGCGATTAATTAAACTTAAAAGTTACTATTCACAAAAAATTATTTTAATCCCATTGAACCAAATTTTACATACTAATGAAAACCATGTATATCAGATTTTTGAAAATAAAATCACATTAGTGGTAATGTTTCATTGAAATGAAAAATCAGTTTTTTAACTACCAGTTAGTGGTTTCACTATTCATCAAAAATTGATGTTTTTCAGAACAATGCCAAAGTTTCACCCTAAGATATAATTGATATTCCAAATTAAAAAATGATGTCTATTTTACAAAATTCCAAACATATAAGTTTCATTAATTAATATTATAATTAATTCCGTTGTCGCGACAAATAGCGTGTTTTTAAGAAACTATATATATCAAAAGATTGAGAATTGTTTATGTCCAATTTCAAAGTGAAATTAATTCTAATGACCACCATTGGATAAAATGGTGAAAATATATTCTAATTACACTTTAAAACCACTCAATAGTATAATTTATCAATATAAATTATTTTGATTAAAAAATTTGTTTTTATGTATTTTCACTATTAATAAAAAAATTAGAAGTTGTCAGAAAAATAACAAAAATTCAACATAGGCTAATTTCGATATTCTAAATCCAAAAATAATGTCCATTTTGAAATTTAAAATTTATATAATTTCATAATGTGGCTATTACAATTCATAACTGCTACTTTGATTGGTCGAGGTGTGTTAGAATCTCGAACATGCGTAAAATGCAAGCTATTTCATTATTAAAAGAGAAGCGTATCATGAATGCTTGGGGTGTTACATTCTATTTTGAAATAATTTAATAAAAAATTTAATTTTAAAGTATTATTATAAGCCCATAAGGGAAGCTTCAATGATTTTATAATGGCAGAAAATAGTTGCACTCGCTGTATAATATTAAAGAAACATTATTACCTTAAATTTGTCGAAAAGGTCAAAAAGTACCTTGTTTGGAAAATGATGGAAAGATTCCTTTCAAAACATATAAGTTCCAATAAGGGTATAAATGACTTTAACCCATTTTCTAGTAAATAGTATAAATGTTTGGAAATAATTTTTTAAGAAGCATGTATGTGGATGATAAAGAAGTCATAGTAGATAATTATGTATAAACAACCCCAGATAATGAATATATTGGGAAATTAACCCTTACCAATTTGGTAACTTATGAAACATACTGAATAGTCTGAAGGTCATCATGACCCTCAAAATTACCTTTATTACTCCTACAATAGCCCAATGGTGCAATGTCGATCCACATAGAAGGAAGATAAGTAAATTCTAAGGTTTTGACTTTTAAACCCCCACTATTGTCAGTAGTGGAGAAAAAATCTTTTTACATTTCATTATTATTATTATTATTATTGTTTAAATGATGTAGTGCAACAAGGTGATGTAACATGTTTTTTTCAAAGTAACTAAATATTAAACTACAATGCTGAAAATATAAATAAATATAGCAGACTAATATTAAGAAGCAATCAACAAATTAGAAAAGATCAACTGTTTTTGTAGGAATTACAAACCTAATGGTTCAAAGAATAACTCTACATTAAATTTAATTAAATCACACATTAGAAATTGTCTGATATATCTTCCTCGCCAGAGGACAAATCAAACAGAAGTATGAATTTTAGAGTTATCTACTCTAAAGATCATCGACTGTTTAAATTTTGAAAAAGAATACAGTTGAAGTTAAACTCTCCATAAAACCCCAACTGTTATGACATTAAATAATCATAAAAAAGATGATCAAGTTCATTCTCGTCGATTGAAATTGAAATTATTATTTTTATAAAGAATTTAAGGTGTGAACAATTAACATGATCAAAATAATTGATCTCGCCGGTCTTTTCTAATGTCAAAAAATAATTAAGTGAATAATTTATAGAATAAAATATCAAAGTAAAAAATTCACGTGTTAATCAATTAAGCCTATGATCATGATGAAATATAGCATTGAAAACATCCGAAAATAGAGAACATGAATTATGTACAGAGGGAAGAAGTACTCCCCAAGTACTGCTCTACTCGTGGGCTCCTGGGTATTCTACTCATCTCTTGTGCTGCTCCTGGGAGTCTCCACTCTCGCCTGAATGAGAGTCCTTGGATCTGCTCTCTAATATGGTTCTGTGGAATGAAGAGTGAGAGTATCCCTTTTTAAAATTCTGTTACTACTCTGTTTTTATGTCCTCCTTCATCCGCTGCTTGTCATTGACCAATTCAACTGAATTCAAAATTCCCTTAGTTGTGCACCGCTCACGTGGGTTCTATCATGACAGGCATGTCACACTAGTATTTCCCTCGTAACTAACTCCTGATGAGTTAGTCAGATGAATAGGGATGTGTTTTAGTCCCATGAATGAACCTGAAATGTTAAAACAGAAAATAAATAAATGAATATGCAAATAAAGTAAAGAAGTTAATTTTTAGTTTAATGTTATACTACTTTTTAAAAAGCTAAATAATTTAAGCTAATATATAATTAAATTGACAATTATTTTCTACTTTTATATTATTTATAAAATTATCCACTTAATTTTAGAATGGTAATACATATATTTAAATTAAGTTAATATTTATAGTTACAAAGTTTGTAATTAGATCATTTTTAACTAAGTTATTAAAATTTACATCATAAAAATTTAGATTGTATTAATTAAAAATTTTATTACCATTATTGTTTCTACTTTAAAATAAATTTAACTGTTTGATTAATTTATTAGTTTATATTAATTTAATAAAATAGAATTAATGCCGTAGTTTTAAATATTTTTAAATTAAAAAGTATATTTTAATTTTTATTTATAATTAATAATACATTTACACTATAAAAATTATATTAAATTATTATAAACATTTATTATTAATTTAGTTTTTTATTTTAATTTATAATTTATATATTAATTAATATTATAATTATTTTAAAATTCTATCTTTTAAAAATTATTTTATATTTATTTTACTTAGCAAAGTTAACTTTTTTGTAATGTTAACTTACATACCATTACATTTATTTTTTTTCTTTTAATTCTTTACTTTACTTTTATTATTAATCTTTATCTTTTTTTATCTCTTTGTTATCTTCCCCCTCCCCTCTTCTCCATGGGGCGCAAGGGAAAAAGGGGATAGGCTTCCTGATTTGGCACTAGAAGCTGGTTCAGTGATGGCTCTCCTTCAGCAACCCAATGGTAGTAGCGAAGAGGTCTAGCTGCGTCGGCTTCAGCTCTCAGGAGTGGGGAAGCACGGCTGGATCTAGTAGCAGATACTGGCGGTGGGTTCCGTGAAGCAGGCCTTGCCCGACCCTCGGCTCAGCCTCAACTCAGACTCTGGCTTCAACTCCTCTTCCTCAGGCGACATCAGCGGAGCACACAGGTGCAGTGAAGAGGGTTCCAGATTTCCGATTAAGAAAACATTGTCTCCAACATCAGCAAACTGGATTTTTTGTTCCCTAAATGGAGATTTAGGTTTGAATTTGAGTTTCAATGTGTTTCTTTGTTCGTGTTTTTAGTGATTGTGAACTAATGTAAGAACGAATTGGTGTTTGTGGATATGCAGTTTCGTTGGATCATGGATTGAGTAAGAAAATTTGGAGGAAACATGGCAGTGTTGAAAACTGTGAAAGAAAGACTGATTGCAGGTTATGGCTCCATGAAAGAGAAATGGTGCCAAAGGAAATAGTGAGACAACAAATGGATAAAGGTGAATCCGTGTGGAGTTTCACAGTGAGACATGAATGGATGAGAAACAGTGAGACAGTAACAGACATGGTGCGTCCATGTAGAGGTTCACGGTGGGACAGTGATAAACCTAACGGTGAACCGGTGAGACAGTTAAATGGAACCGGTGGCAAGGGTTACAGTGCCATGGGTTACTGTGAGACCATAAAGAGGGAAAACGACTCAATGAGACCATAAGAGACATGGTGCGTTTGTGAAAGTAGTAACCTGCATATTATACAGACAAAATAAAATAAAAAAATTTGAATCTTAAATAAAACTGAATATAATAACTAATAATAACTAAAATATAATTAAAACCAATGCAAAAAAAAGTTACTCGTAAACTTTAATAAACTATTAAAACCAAATTAACTTAAGTTAAATTATTAATAACTTCAATTAGTAAAATTTAAATTGCAACTAAATTTAAACTAAAATTTAAAGGCATCTAACTAATTAATGATTAATGTAAAATTATACATTTTTAAAAACAAGGTAACATTATTTAAAATAGTTACTTTAACTGATTAAATTAAATTAAATTAGGAAGATAATAATTAAATTATTAATCCTTTATGTAATATTAATGGAATTTTAAATAAAAGACTTAATAGTTGAGGTGTTTCTATAATATTTTATTCTAATTAATGAATTATTATAATACATATATTATTTAGGTTATATTAATTAATTTAAAAAAACATGAAATATTAGATTAAGAGTAAATTAATTATGTGCAGAAGAAGACTTAATTAATTAATTAGTGTTAAATCATTAGATATGCAGACAAAGATACCATAGTAAATAAAAAATGATAATGATATTAAATTAAATTAATAAATAAATTAACTATTTTAAAGCTTATAATACTTGATTAATTACAAAAATTGATTAATTTTTAAAATTAATTGTAAAAATACAAAGGAATCATTATTTATTAAAAAGTATGAAAATATGTAATTACATTGATAAAAATCAATTAATAAGATATGATAAAACATGTGTTTTAAAGGCCAAATCAAATTCCCCCACACTTAAACATTGTTTGTACTCAAACAATAGCATTCATTATTTGTTTTCAAAAAAAAGTATGGTAATAATTATTTTTCTCAAAAAGTAACATATCCAACACTCAAAACAACGGAAAATACATAACAGAAGGCTTAGAAAATGAATTACTCATTTGAATATTTCCTATAACAAATACTCTAGAGTAATTAAGAAAGATATGAGTCATCAAACAATGAAGATGTCATGCCTCATATATGATACAACTTAATGAATCACTTAAAACCAATCTCAGGTTCTAAATCCACGAATTGCAGGAGATAAAATATCAATGGAATTAAGATCTTAACGAAGGAACTGTTTACTTTTTTTTTCACCTAAGTTCCAAAAATTAATAATTTTTTTGTGAGTCACCTTAATGATACAACCTAAATGATTTCCATATAAATAAATTTACCCCTTCTTAATTTGGCATTCATCATTCCCCTCACCTTAATGAACTCATTTTTGACCCTAGATGTAGAGACCCGAAGATTGACATACATGGACATTACATTACTTTTGCAGAATATTGAATACATAAGAAAAACAGACACACAAGGACCGTAATAGTTTAGTGTCTTTGGAAACTCAGAATAAAATCTTCTAATCGTGGTGGAAGATCTTCAACATCTCCCAATAAAGATCTTCCCTTTTTTTCTTAACTAAAACCTTTATTTATATCATGGGGAAAAGAAAACATAAAACGGGTGAGGTCAAATGCCCAGTAAGGGTAAACATAGAGAACATAAAACAATCCATAAACATTTGAATGCAAAAACATGAACATAATACCAAAACATCAAAATCATGAGCAAAGAAATAAATCATGGAAGTACATAAAGAATAGATCATAAAAGAACATTAATCATGATAAAATTTCTTGGAAGTAAAACATGTAATTGTGGCAACCATTAAGCACATGATATGATATTCATAGTATCCAAGGCATTGCTGCCAAGACCATCTTAGTGGAAAAAGTCCCTTTCTGAATCGAGTTCATTCCTCGTTCTAGTCCTGTATTACTGAACCGGTTTAAATTGTCGTTCCAGCCATGTCTATCTCATGAGATATAAATCTTTACCCAATGCATTGGAGGGAGATATAGGTCCCACCCATCTCATAATGAAATCATTCTTTCGTGTGCCACAAAATCATAAATCATACATCATAGAATAACCCATGTAATAAAATGGGATTCTTAATCATCATGCCATCATAACATAATCCATAAACAATTGATATAATTTCATCATAAGAAAATTGAAACCATTTAAATCATAGATACATTCTACTTGAAACATACACATATGAAATAATTTCATCATAGATGGAAAATAGTTTTGACAAAACACTTGAAATGAATTCTTGAGGAAAATATCCATTCTTTTTCTAAAATAATTTTCTTTTAACAAAATTACATTCATTTTTAAAAGTTAAGGGTTTTGTTGAAAATAATCATGCATTCTTGTAGATGAAGCTTCTTGAAAATGAGGCGTTATGAAACCGTAAAAATCCATTCACACCGTATAAGTTAAAAAAACATTCTACTCGTACTTTTGCCGGAAAAGTCAAAAAGTACCTCGTAGTAGTAAGATTCCATACATAACATGTTGTAAAAGTCAAAAATGGGTAAAAAGGACTTTGAACATACATGAATAAAATTTATAAAACATGGACATGGATTATAGAATCAACCCCAGTAAATACTTACGAATAAGCAATCTCGGATAAAATAGAAATTTGTAAAATTATCCCTTACCTTAGTTCCGATTTCCTTCGTAAGTATCTGAACCTCTTGTATAATGATTTAAATAATGTCATTGACTTATTACAGAATCATATTCATTGTTATTATATCATATATTGTTCACTTATGACTTTATATTACCTGTTTTTTTGTAAATTCATGTTAAAGTCCTTTTTTGGTAAAATAGTCTCATTTGTCATTTTTGTTTTAACTTGTAATTATTCATATGATTACTTATATCATGATTACTTAAATCCAGAATTTAAAACATGATTTATATATAATAAATATTCAGAATATACTTATATATAATGGATCGATAAATGGAAAGAAATACACTGTTCATGGAGACGGTAGGCCATACGTACGCATGAACGCTGTTTTCGTTTCCTTATTGAGTTGAATGGAATTAAGTAGATGACATACATATATATACACATAAATCAAGTATCATAATATGTCATATAATTCATGATTACTAAATATATATACTTTATAATCATTCATGAAGGGTTAACATGGAGAATGAATCTCATCCCGTCGTGGAGATGGTAGTCCGTACGTACGCACGAGCGATGATATCATTCTAATGATCATGGAATTGTATTGGAGTGTATGTATACTATTTCAGAATCAATATAAATTTACAATAATCATATATAGTTATTATGTACACCATTATACCCATCCAAGTAAGGTGGTGGTGGAAAATAGATTACACCACGGCGTGGAGACAGTATTCCGTACTTATGCACCCGCTGTGATTTCATTTTCCGTCGGATGGATAGATGGTGAAATAGGGTGGTTTGACACTTAAAATGACATATCAGTATATGGGTGATACTGATGTTATTACTTAATAATGAAACAACCTAATAAGAAGAAGTGGAAAAGAAATAAAGTTGAAAGAATCGGTAACGGACATTACCTCTTCTTTGAAATGCCTCTTTGAGTCCTCCTCTTAGGCCACTAAAAATGGTCTTTGAAGAAGACCAGGAACTCTAGGATGTTTCAAGGGAAGTGGAGAAGAGAATTTGGCAGGGGTTGGCCGAGCTTGAAGGCTCAAAGTGGTGTGAGGAAAAGAGGGAGGAGGTGCCCTTTTATAAGGGAGGAGAGGGGCTCTTTTGGAAAAACTAAAAATATTATTTTATAATAAAGCCAAATTCGGTTTTAAATAGCTCCACATTGATGTATTTCAAAGCTAAGGTGGGGATTGGTAGAAATCCTCTCATCCAATATAATTTAGACAACTTTAGGTTCCTATTTTATCCTTATCATTTATATTTAACTTTAAGTTAGATAATTTTACTTTTACCAAGTCTTTTTGTGTTCTTACACCATAAGGTTAATTAACATACTATAACAAGCCAAACGAACCCCAAGATGTTTATTATTAATATATATAGCTTTATCTATTTCAATTGGCCGAACCATAGATTTTTAGGAATACAATAACAATTAATAATATAATATTTGTTTTAAAAACTATTTTATGTCAATTTTTACACTATATAGTAATTGATTTTTGTGAAACTCAAAACAGAATTATTAATTCTAAAAAAGTTAATTAAATCATTAATAACATGTCCTATTAACCAATAAAATTAGTTTAATTCATAAAAAGTCTCAAATTACATTTATTTGGGTATTTATAACATCAATTATGTCAATATTTCATTAATAAGATAATTACTGCATCATCTTTGTGTCATTAATAAATTAACATATTTAATGTCTAAAAATTACAAATAAAATATCATTATGTAGGAAATATTTTTATATTTCTAATGAATATTTATAGTAGAATTTATCTTATGTATAACCCTATATTAAAAATTATTTTCTTATTAAACATTGATTTTAACTATTTTAACCCTTCTTTAAATAAATTAATAATAAATGTCCAAATCTAATCCAAGTGGCCCTAAATGGTCATATTTTATTCATAAGGTTATTTTTGGTCAAATTAAACTTATCCAATAGAATTAGGACATGTGTTAGGGTAATAATAATATCATTTTTATCCTTAATTACCCTATTTACTTTTAACTGTGGTAAATAAAAGTAAAAAGTTACTATTCACCAAAAATTATTTTCATCTCATTGAAAGACATTTTACTTACTGACATCAACCATGTCTCTCGGATTTTTGAGATTCCACTCACAAAAGCTGAAAAATTATGTTTTATGAATAATTTCAGTTTTTTTAACTACCACTTAGTGGTTTCACTATTCATCAAAAATTGAAAGTTTTCAGAAAAATACCAAAAATTAGTCCTAAGCAATATTTGATATTATGAACTAAAAAATGATGTCTATTTTACCAAATTCAAAACATATCAGTTTCATTAATTAATTTAAAAATTAATTCCCGTCGTCAAAACATATACCGTGTTCCATAGAGATAATAACTATCAAAAGATTGAAACTTGTGTATGTCTGGTTTAAATGTAAAATTACATCCAATGACCAACATTGTATTAAATTGTAAAAATATTTTCTAAATATATTTTAAAACCACTCAAATTAATAATTTATCACTATTAACTAATTCGATTAAAAAGGTTGTTTTTAATTAAAATTTTGTAATTTTCACTATTCATCCGAAAATGAAAGTTATCTGAAAAGTACCAAAATTTCACCCTAAGCTAATTTCAATATTCCGAATCAAAAAATGAAGTCCATTTCAGAAATAAAATTTACAAAATTTCAAAAAGTGGTTATTACTATTCATAACGGTTAGTTTTAATAATATTTTAATAGCATATCGTTGTTTAGTGAAACTCGGTATTGCATACTACACACACTGTTGAGGAAGGTCATGATTGCGTGTAATCAAGGCAAGTCAAGGATGCATGTTGTGCAAGCTCCTTTGTGTGTAGCGTACAACACAAGACATTAATGAAATTTAAAAAAATTCATAAAATCTCAGGGTGTTACACTAGACACTTTATTTTATTTTTCCCAAGCCATGTTTCATTATGCTAAGCACTGTGCAATGCACTTATTCAAAGTGAACAGAGGGCTTACAGTTAACAGAAATGCACCCAATATCTTGGGTCATAGAGACTCACCGTGGGATCCCAGATTCCCAAATTTCTCTAGTTTCAACATGTTTATATAAAAACCATTTACATTGGCCCATTAAAGAAATTACTTTTAATAACTAAAAGATGAATGAGGCCCCTAAAATCAGAATCAAACTTCCAGTTCCAAGTCTATGATGATAATTCCACAAACATGTAACCCATATCACCCAAGAATTGGGTCCTAAACCAAATTTCCATGAAATGACTAAGTAAGAACACTCTACAATAATCCAAACTAATTAATTTCCGTCCGGAGCAATTATTACTACCAGCATGGTACTTTTCCTAAGGCAAGACCCATTTGAATACAATTTATAGCCTAAAATTATGAAATTTTTTTGAAAAAACAAATTTTACAATTTTTTTTACAAAAAGAATCATGTTGCAGTGGGAATTGATTGGATTACATTAAATCATAGTTTAGTAAAGTCAATAATTAACCCCCTCCCCCGCACTTAAAAACCGAATTTATCCCCAATGTTGACTTCAAAGTAGAGGAGAACAATTAAACAAATAAATTTCAAAACAGATTGTGAATTTAGCAGATATATGACATGTATAAAGGGTCACATTAAAGGTCAAAAATATTGTTTTCCACAATGAATAAATAATCTGAAGGTTCATTTAAAAGTACATTCATTATCATTTAAATCAGTGACAAATATTTTCAATTAAAGTTCAAACAAGTATATAAGGTGTATATGCATAAATAATTGGGTGTAATCACTTAATGAAAGTATAATTCCAAAGGATGTTCAATATAGCAGAAATATGCATGCTCAAAACCTTATAGACTAATCAGTTCCAATGAAAAACACAACTACCAACAAACATGTACCCCCCACACACATAATTTCAAGCAGTGGATGATTTTAACAATGGTTAAATTCAATTTTTTCAGCAAGAGGCACATACAGAATTTTATATCTAAATAGTGACATACAACATAATTATATTCCAATATATGAAGGATTTTAAACATATTCTGAATTTTATAAATTCAGAAAAAAGTCATGAAGAAAAATTTTATATAGTAAAAATGTAGCAGAAATTTCAGTACACATGTTGCAGATTGTTTTCAATTCAATTAGAATTTTTCAACAGAAACAAGAGAAGAACATTTTATATAAAGAATTAAGGAGGAGAAAAATGAAATATATTAATTATGAATTGAATAATTCCTTTAATCAGTTTTCTATTACTCCTTCATCATGAGAATGACACTCCATAAATGAAACAACATCCACAGACTAAAAACAAAAAACATGAAATCCAAGAAAACAAATCCATCAGAGACATAGTAGACAGTTGGAAGAAAAGATTTACATTATTCAGCACAAAACATTACAAAAACGGAAATAATGAAAGAGCATTTTTTTAATCCCATGAAGCATGGATTTTAAAGTCTTAAGTTAGACATTATTTAATTACCAATTTTTTACTGAAAAAAAAAGAAAAACGATGGGTTACCTCCCATGCAGCACTAGATTTAATGACTCTAGATAGACGCACCAAACAACTAACCGTAATCACTAGGTTGATGTGGTTTCCTTAATAGGAACCTCCATATGTGTTTGGCCAAAATATTATTAATAGAAAGATTAAATCTATGGGCAATAAGACTTAGCACAACAAAAACTGAATTATCATCAGCTAAAAAAATCCTGAAGAAACACCCTTTAACAGTTGTAAGCATAATGATGTCCACTTCTAGATTTTTTTCAGAGTTATCAAGATTTGATTTCACATGAAGGGAAAAAATAATACCAGATTCTTCAAAGGGTGTTACATTGACCTCACAACTATCTCTGTTAACCTCATCACTAATAGGTTTAGCTTCAAAGGTGCTTGTGGGTGAGTACTAATTAGTAGGCCCAAGAAGGGATTAAATAAAATGCTGAACAGAATCATGGACCAAGGAACTCAAGTGTGATTCCCCCTCTGGACTACTATCAATATCATGAAAAGGCTTATCACCCTTCAGAGTTGAGGATAGAAGTGACAAACAAGGAAGAGAATTTATTTTATCACTAACACGTTCAACTCTAACAATGTTATAAATCTCTTCCAAAAGATCCACATCTATTAACTCACACTGATCATCAACAGCTTCTATCAAATCAATTATGAAACCATCATCTAATGTTTGTTCAACCTCTACATTAAGTTCATGTTCAAAAGTCTCACTTTCTAAAACCATGTCATTTGAGTTTTTCAACTCAATTTCAAGAGAAGAATTCTACAATTCAGTTTCAATAAATTTAGTTTTCAGAATGTTCAAATTAAGATAATTCCACTCAACATGGTTAACCTTAATTTCCATTTCATTTCACAATGTTTCAGAAAAGTCATTACTATGAGAATAGGGAAATGAAAACTCATCATTTAGTCTTTCTTCAAAAATTAGTCCCTATTCCTCATTATCAAACAACAATTCAAAAATTATAGGATTCACAGTTTCAAATCATAGAATAGAAGTTTACAGGTCAAGTTTAAAAATTTCAGATTCTTTGTCATCCAGTTTAATATTCTCATCCAGACTATACCCAATATCAAGTTCAAGCTCAATGTTCAGAAATTCAGAAATTTTGGGTGAAGAGTTTTCAACATTCAAATTTTTAGTTTCAAGTTTCACTTAAGCCTGAGTAACATTATTCTCAAAACTTATAAAACTGTGATTTTTCTCAAAATAAGGGATGATGAAAATAACAAGGAAATATTTTTAAATATTTTTTAATTCATCTTAAGAATTGTGCAACTCAATACAATTAAAGATAATTTTTGGATTTCACTGTTATTGACTTGAATTTCCGAGTCAGTTAATTCCAATTTAAGTCCAACAAAATCTAATTTTTCAAATAGAATGGATTATTTCCCATGTTCACTATCACTATATTCTTCAATTTTATTTTTAAATCTTTTATAAACAATTTCGTTTTCCATTTCTTCAAATTATTCTTTTTCTTTGACCCTTTATTGTAATTCCAAGTGCATGTTTTCTAATCTTTTAATATAATGATCTCACTCTTGAGAATCTCTAAGTCGAATTTCATGGGTTTTAGTTAACCAAGTGTTTATTAATTCCTCCCTAGCATCCAATTTAGAATTAATTAATTCAATTTTAGAAAGGGTGTTAAGACTAAATTCAATGTTTTTCTCATTCTCTTCAATGTAAAAATCATGTTGTGGCTGGTTATAGAAACTCTTCTACGCAGTTTGTCTATAATCTCCACTACACACACTATGTGGCTCAAGTTTCTAATTATAGTCCTTATAATGTTCTATTTTTTTAAAAACATAAAAAGGTGACACTAACCACACAAAGTTTCACTGTTAATGAAGAATTTTGATGTTCCACAAAAGCAGTAGGTTCAGTTCACAGTTTTTTTATTAAAAAGATTTTTTAAATGGGTTTTTATGTTTTTTTATTGTATTT
Organism: Viscum album; assembly: GCA_963277665.1. Classification (NCBI taxonomy): domain Eukaryota; kingdom Viridiplantae; phylum Streptophyta; class Magnoliopsida; order Santalales; family Viscaceae; genus Viscum; species Viscum album. The sequence goes on from OY728152.1 coordinate 1,401,653,442, forward strand.
TTATTCTAAAAATAGACTCTAAGTGTGTTCCTTCCCCAGAAATGGCTCCAAATTATCAACAGGTTGGAGGTCATCATGACCCTCAAAATTAAATTTATTACTCCTACACTAGAATAGTGGAACATGGTCGATCCACAAAGAAGGCAGATAAGTAACTTATAAGGTTTTGAATTTCAAACCCCCATTGTTGTCAGCAGTGGAGAAAACATCTTCTTACTTTTCATTATTATTATTATTATTATTTAAATTATGTAGTGAAAAAATATTAGGTAACATGTTTTTTGCAATGAAACAAAATCTTAAACTAAAAAGATGAAAATAAAATAAAATATAGAAGACTAATATTAAGAAGAAATCGACAAATGAGCTAAGATAAACAGTTTTCTTAGGAAATCCAAACCTGATGGTTTAAAGAATAACTCTCCACTAAATTTAATTGAATCTAACATTATAAATTGGGTGAAAAATAAACCTTTATAGAAGAAAAATCAAATAGAAGTATGAATTTAAGAGTTCTCCACTCTAAAGATCATCAACTATTTAAATTTTGAAAAAAAATACAGTTCAATTTAAAAACTCCAGAAAACTACAACTTTTATGACATTCATCATCAAAAAGGTGATCAAGTTCATTATCGCCGATTGAACTTGAAACTATGAACGTTTTTAAAGAATTCAAGTTGTGAAGAATTAAATGATCATAAAAATTGATCTCAAGGATCAATTCTGAGGTCATAATAGAATTATGTGAAGAATTAGATGAATAAACCAACAAATAAAAAATTCCTAATTTAATAAATTCAGCCTATGATCATGATGAAATATAGCATTGGAAACATCCGAAAATAGAGTACAAGAATTAACAATAGAGGGAAGAAGTACTCCCTAAGTACTGCACTTCTTTCAAGCTCCTTGGTCTTCTACTCATCTCCAGTGCTGCACCTGGGAGTATCCGCTCTTGCCTGAATGAGAGTCATTGGATCTTCTCTCCAATATGTGTTTGTGTAATGAAAAATGAGAGTATTGTCTTTTAAAATTTGGTGCTACTCTGTTTTTATATCCACTGTGATCTGATGCTTGTCACTGACCAATTCAACTAACATCAAGAGCCCCTCAGTTGTGCCCCGCAGACGTGCGTTCTTTCGCGACAGGCACATCACACTAGTATTTCCCTCGTAACTAACTCCTGTTGAGTTAGTTAGATCAATATGGACGTGTTTTAGTCCCTTGAATGAACCTGAAATGTTAAAACATAAAATTAATAAATTAATATGCAAAGAAAGTAAAGAAATTAATTTTTAGTTTAATGTTATACTACTTGTTAAAAAGTTAAATAACGTAAAATAATATATAATTAAATTGATAATTATTATCTAATTTTATATTATTTTCAAAATTATCCAGTTACTATTACAATGGTAATACATAAATTAAAATTATATTAATAGTTATACTTACTAAGTTATTAAATTTATCATTTTTAACTATATTATTAAAATTTATGTCAAAAGAATATAGATAGTATTAATTAATAATTTTATTATCATTATTATTACTACTTTTAAAGAAATTGTACTGTTTGATAAATTTATTAGTTTATTTTAATTTAATAATATAGAATTAATACTTTATTTTTAAATATATTTAAATTAATAAGTATATTTTGAAGTATATTTATTATTTATTATACATTTACACTGTAAATAGTATATTAAATTATTATTAACATTTATTATTAATTTAGTTTTTTATTTTTATTTATAATTTATATATTTATTTATATTATAATTGTTTTAAATTTATAACTTTTATTAATTATTTTACATTTATTTGACAAGTAAAGTTAACTTTTATGTAATGTTAACTTACTGTAAATTTACTTTTCTTATTTACTTTTACTGTTTTTCTTTTTCTTTTTTACTTTACATTTATAATTATTCAAATTATTATTTTCTCTCCCTTTGTAATCTTCCCCCTCCCCTCTTCTACATGGGGATAAAGGGAAAAAGTGTATGGGCTTCTTGATTTGGGGATTGAAGCTGGTCCGACGACGAATCTCCTTCTGCAACCCAGTGGCAGCAGTGAAGAGGTCTAGGGGCGTAAGCTTCGGTTCTCATGGGTGGTGCAGTGCGGCCTGGATCTAGCAACAGATACCGACAGTGGGTTTTGTGAAGCATGTCTGGCATGACCCTTGGCTCCGCCTCGGCTTGGACTCTGGCTTCAACTCCTCCTCCTCAGGTGAAATCAGCGAATCACACAGGTGCGGCGAAGAGGGTTCCAGATTTCCGATTGGCCACAAATTATCTCCATCATCAGAAAACTGGATTTTATGTTCCAGAAATAGAGATTTAGATTTGAATTTGAGTTTTCTATGTGTTTCTTTGTTTATGTTTGTAGAGATTGTGAACTGATGTAAGGAATAATTGGTGTTTGTGGATATGTGGTTTAATTGGATCATGGATTGAGTAAGGAGATTTGGAGGAAACATGGCAGTGTTGAAAACGGTGAAAGGAAGACCGATTGCAGGTTATGAATCCGTGAAAGAGAAATGGTGCCAAAGGAAATAGTGAGACAACAAATTGATGAAGGTGTGTCCATGGGGATTTTCATGGTGAGACAGGAAAGGAAGAGATACAGTGAGACATTAACAGACACGGTGCATCCATGTAGAGGATCACTGTGGGACAACGATGAATCCAACGGTGAACCTGTGAGGCAGTTAAATAGAACCGGTGGTAAAGGATATAGTTCCATGGGTTACGGTGAGACCGTAAAGAGGGGAAGCGACACAGTGAGACCGTAAGAGGCACAGTGCATCCGTGAAAGGGGTAACCTGCATATTATACAGACAAAATAAAATAAAATAAATTGAAACATAAATAAAACTGAATGTAATAACTAATAATAACTAAAAGATAATTTAAACCAAAGCAAAAAAAAGTTACTCATAAACTTAAATAAACATTTGAAACAAAATTAACTTACTTTAAATTATTAATAACATCAATTAGTAAAATTTAAATTTCCACTAAATTAAAACTAAAATTTTTAAGCATCTAATTAATTAATGATTATAGTAAAATTAAACATTTTAAAAATCAATGTAAAATTATTTAATATAGTTGCTTTAACAGATTAAATTAATTTAATATAGACAGATAATAATTAAATTATTAAACCTTTATGTTTGTTAATGTGATTTTAAATAAAAGACTTAATAATTGAGGTGAGTCTATAATCTATTATATTAATTAATGAATTATTAAAAAAATCTATTAATGAGGTTATATTATTTAATTTAATAAAACATGCAATGTGAGATTAATAGTACATTAATTATGTCCAGAAGCATACATAATTAATTAATTAATGTTAAATCATTAGATATGCAGACAAAGATACCATACTAAATAAAAATTGATAATTCTATTAAATTAAATTAAGGAATAAATTAACTATTTAAAAGATTATAATACATCATTAATTAAAAAATGATTAATTATTAAAAATAAAAATAAAAATACAAATGAATCATTATTTATTAAAAAGTATTAAAATAATTAATTAAATTGATAATAATTAATTAAAAAGATGTGGAAAAACATGTGTTTTAAGGCCACATCCCTACACCCCATGAAAGAAGTATCATAAAATGAAGATTGGTATACACATAAAATAAAGTATATTACAAAAATAATACAATTATGGGAACAAAATACACCACAAAAAAGGAAGTAGTGGCAATATAGCATGAATCTCACATGAATAAGGAGTGAGATGAAAACCCCCTACCTTGCATTTTCCTTTGTTCGATGGTATGTTTAACCACCTATATAATGACAATTATATGTTATTCGATTATACCAGAACCATGTTAATTTTTATTATATCATAAAATAGTCATTTATTACTTTATACTACCTATTTAATAATGATTATTATGTTAAATTAACAATTTGTGTAATATTCGTTTTCTTTATCATACGTATTTTAACGTCTTATTCTTGACCGTATTGTTTAAATCATGATTTAAATACTTCCCGAATACAAAACATGATTCATATATCATATATATTTATAATATAAATATTTATGATATATATATATATATTAAATGGAAAACACCATTTATGGAGATAGTAGGCCTTACGTACGCATTAACGTTGTTTCTGTTTTCATATCGCATTGAACAGAAGTAAGTGAATAAGATATATGTAAGTAAATAAATACACACACACATATATATATATATAATATCAGTATTATTTCATATATAACATAGTTATTAGTAATATATATTTTTATAATCGTCGATTAATGGTGAGCATGGAAATAAATCTTATCACATCGTGGAGACGGTAATCCATACAAATGCACGAGCGACAATATAATTTCTCTAATGGTGTGTAATTAGATGGTATATTAATTTTTCATAGACCTTATTATGTTATTTTCATTTGTTATATGCATATTACTCATCATTATATCCATCCAAATAACATAGTGTTTCATAACAAATTATACCACGACGTGGAGACAGTAAGCCGTACGTACACACGCAGGGTGAAATTATCATTCATAGGATGGATAGAATAATGATTGTGATTGTGACATATTTATAAAAATATCACAGTATAAATAAAGAACTGTATTTATTATTTTGGCATGGAAATAAAAAATAAAGATTAAGTGGAAGAATAAAAGAACATGAAAGAGGGTGGTGAAATCATTACCGCTTTTTCGCGTTCTTCCTTTTGATTTGATCAAAAGAGATCAATAAGATGGCTTAATAACCAAAGGAAGGCCTCTAGGATGAATTTAGAGTAGTTGGGAGGATATTTGGGAAGGGTTTGGCCAAGCCAAATGGATTTGGAGGTGTGAATTGGAGAGAAGGGGAAGTGTACTTTTATAAGAGGGGTGAGGGGCACCTTTGAAAAAACATAAAATATTATTTTATAATAAATTAATTTTCATTTTATAATGCCTCAAAAATGAATTATTTAAAGGATAAGGTGGGGATGGGTCTAAAACCACTCATCCAATAGGGTTTAGATAGGTTTTGGTCAATATATTCACTTTATCATTTAGATTTAACTCTTAGTTATATATTTTGAAATTTACCATATCTTTTTGTATTTTTATATTATATGGTTAATAAACAAAAAATAAACTTCTATTGGAAGATCAATTGTTTCATTAATGACATATATAATATTATTTATGCCCTTTGTCTGACCATTGAATTTTTATAAATATTATATCAACCAATAATATAATATTTGTTTTAAAAACTCAATTATGTCAATTTTGACCTTATTTATTAAATAATTTTTGTTGAAGTACTAAAAACTTTTTTACTTATAAATAAATTAATGTGTTCAATACTAACATTTCATATTAACCTATAAAATTAGTGGAATTAATCAAAAGTCTCAAATTACAATTATTTGGATATTTATATTATCAATTATTTTAATATTTTATTATTTAAGAAATTACTGCATAATCATTGTGTCATATATAAATTATATTATTTAATGTATAAAAATTATAAAATATTTTTATCTAGGAAATAATTTTATCCTTAAAATGAATATTTATATTCTAATTTATATTATGTGTAACCCTATATTAAAAACGGTTTAGTTATTAACCTTTGAATTTAGCACTTTTAAGTCTTCTTTGAATTGAATAATAATAATAGTCTGAATTTAATACAAGTGGACCTAAAGGATAATATTTTATTCCTAAGGTGGTTTTGGGTATAATTACACTTATCCAATTTAATTAGGAAATGTGTTTTGGTAATAAAAATCTATTTTTTACCTTTATTTACCCTATTTATTTTTAACCGTGGATACTAAATGACAAAAGTTACTATTCACCAAATATTATTTTAATCTTATTGATCCAAATTTTACGTAATTATATCAACCAGGTCTCTCTTATTTTGAAAATTAAATTCACATAAGTAATAAAATTATGTTTTATGCAAATTTGCTAACACTCTTAGGACGTGGGTAAAAAACAGTAAAATTTTAATAAAATTTTAATATATCTAAACATATTATAAGATGAATCCAATGAATTACATTGAAATTATATATGTATTATGTATCTATTTTGACCTAGAATAAATTTAAATGAAATAAATAATTATTTAAATGAAAATTCAGTTTTAACCAATGACGCAGTGTTTTTCACTATTCATAAAAATTGAATGTTTTCAGAAACATACCAAAAATTCACATTAAGATAATTTTGATATCACAAATTCAAAAATGAAACATATTTTATGAAATTCATTACATAGGAATTTAATTTATTAATTTAATTTTTTTTACCGTTGTCAAAAACAAAAAACATATTTTTATGAAATAATAACTATCAAAAGATTGACACTTGTTTATGTCCAATTTCAAAGTGAAATTACATACAATGACCAGAATTATATTAAATGGTAAAAATATAATCTTTTTATACTTCCAAACTATTAAAATTTATAAAATAAAACTATAAATTATTTTGATTAAAAAAGCTGTTTTCTGTTAAAATATAGTATTTTTCATTATTCACCCAAACATGAATGTTATTAGAAAAACACAAAAATTTTATTAAAAGTAAACTCTTATGTCCTGATTCTGAAGAAAAAGTTTATTTTTTCAAATTGAAAATATAAAAGTTTCAAATATTGGAGTTAAAAAGGATTTTCCATTAAAAGGCAGCAAAATTGCATTTTTTTTGAAAAATACTTCTTTTATCTGAAAAAATGAATTTGTTTTTACATTATGTCTATGAAACTCATTATATGAATTCTAAAATTAAAAGGAATATATAAAGTAAAAATTTTAGTTAATACTATTCATAACCTCTTTTGAACGGCTAGTTTGGTAAGTTGTGGTTCCCTAGAACTTGGTGTTGCATGTAGTGCATGTTATTGGATTACTTTCAAGAAATAACGAACTATGAAATCATGCGGTGTTACATTTTTTCCTCTTTTAATAAATTGTGTTCTCACAATTTGAAATTGTTTTTCAAAAATAAATGGTTGAAAATAGAAAATAACTTTTTGGGAAAACCCACATTGGAAATTGGGTTAATAAAAGTTATTCTTAATAAGAGGAAAAGGGAAATGAAAGGGTTACGAACAAATTATGATCTCCATTAGGATAAAATTGGTTGAAATTAGAGAAACATTGCTGTAGGGAAAATGTAAATATTTATAGAGTGTGATTGAGTTCATCAATCTGAGAGAAGTGTAAACTTTTGGGCCTTAAATCCATCAATCTATGATGATGTGATATACCATCGGTTCATCAAAACATACGTTTTTGGGATATAAATTTTTTGGATTTAAGATCCCTTCCCAAAATATTAAAAATAAATTTACCCATAGAATAAGAGGAAAAACCCATTATATATATATATATGATAAGTAGAGTTTCATCCTTCAACTAATTCCTACCACAAACTCATCTTTCACTCCAAAATATTTCTTAAAACATATTCTATTTATCATAATAGTATAGGGTTCCAAAAATAATGAATTTATAATTCACCTATTAGAAACTTTAAAAAAAACAAGACTATACAGTCCAAAGACTTCATTTAGTACATGAGTAGGTGATAAATCCCAATCGAACTATGGTTGTGGGATCGAATCCCGTAGCTTTGTTCGGCGCGACGGATTTTCACACGGTCTGCGTGTTGGCCTTTTTATAATAATCCAAAAATTATATTAACACCAAAATCAAATTTCAAACATAATCCATTCCATCCTTTAGACTTATCCAAAATACTTCTATCCAAACTGACAATAAGAAATTTATAAGGATGTTAAAGACAATGAAAATCCTCTTCGCAATGTAATAACATGTGAACACATTCATCATGTATTCTTTTAAAACACAACAACACCCTAAATTATCATATAACAATATTGATTAAATTCACGCTCTATTATTCCTTATAGAATCCTGTATATTCTCCTTATATCAAAAAATGTTGTAAAATTCAACAATGATGGAATAAACAAACCATTAACCGGTTACAACTATGTTAATAATATCCAATATAATTTATCCAAATCAATCAATCTTATTCCAAAATCAATACCTCCTTATCAAAATCGTATTAATGTTTTGTCTTTCCTTCAACCATGTATTTTAAAAATTTTATAACATCCCATTGATTCACTTTTCATGGTTCCACATAATCTGATGTCCGTAATGAAATAGTATTATAGTATAATCCTTATATACTCTATAATTCTTATAACATGTACTTAATTAATACAATACTCAAACGAGACAATAATTTAACCACATCATAATAACTCTTAATCATTCCTCTTCACCTTTGGTAGTATAATTACTTGATTATTATCCAATAGCATCATTTGGGCAATACAATGACGATTTGGATAATGATTTGCATAGTTTCCCAACTCCTTGGAGATGAAGAATTGTACATTTGAATCCTTTTTATAACGCTTGAAATCATGTACTTGGTGTCCTATTTCTCCACACTTATAACAAAGTCGCATTCCCTTAAGAATTTACCAAGGGGATTCTTTCAATAGTTATCACATATGAGAAAATATTTCGTTCCCTTATTCCCTTTATCAATATTTCAACCTACAATCCTTTTCTTTGCCGGCTTCCCTTAAAATCTATAGGATTCAGAAGATTCATTACTTATCTTATTAACACAAGATACAATTTCATCATTGGATGATTATACATGGGATAATATTTCCTTTCTAAATGTTTGATTAATACCATGAATGATATGATCCTTCTTACTCTTTGGATCATGTGTATTGCTGGAGGTCACATTCCATCTGCTGGAAGCCATTTATAAACAATGGCATAGGCTAGATTATTTTATGAATTGTGATACATAATTCCAAAATTGTAAAATAGTTAACAAAAATTGAGTAGTTTATAGATATAATCCATAATCATAAAAAAAATCTCTTTGAATAAGTATATAAAATAAACCCTTAATAGTAGTTTGTAAAGAATACGAGAATTATCCTAAGAATATTCCTTGGGAGTGTCGTAACCATGAGTGCAGTAAGGCCCATTTTCGTGCACCAGTTCCTGTTATAGTATAGCTCAAAGTAGTGTTTTAAGGTTATTCCCCTTGGTACATATGTACTAAATCTACCTATACCTACTCGAATCCAGAGTGGGATGTATTTCTTGGAAAACTCACTAAATATCTACAGTTCACAATTCTAGGAAGTTCTTCTATACTAACTCTCAATGTCTATCTTATGGTAGTGTTCTCTAATCAGAGTTTTCATAAATCTAGTTTCCAGGGATAATGCTAAACATTCTATGATACCAACTGTAATTCCCCGACCCCAGAAGCCTTGAGTCGGTGCATTATTTTAATAAATTTGCACTACTACAAGGAATCAAGTCCCGAATGACCGATCAGTTTAGCAGTATTGGAAAATAGACTACATAATAGAATGTTACATTACACATTAGAATATAAATCAAAACATAAATGATCCATTGATAACGCCATTAATCCCCTATCTTAACAATTCTTATTAACCATTATACACTTCTTAAAATCCTTGGAAAATTAAATCATAGTTTGGGGTGAGCTCAGATTCTCAGTAAGTATAACAATATAGAAGAAACATTCATAAATAAGTATAAACATTTAAGGAAATTGATATAACAAAATCAAAAGACTTTTAAACATAAACTTCAGAAAAATATATAAATGATACAATAAAATAATTCCATTTACATATTCACCTGAATATTCTACTAGTATAATAATCACATGTAATATCAATAACAACTTTCATAATGATGGAATGCATAATTGAAGACATTCATAACCACATAGTCAAGGGATTGTGACAAAACTACAAATATGACTTTTTCAAGGACATGTTCCAAGACAGTAGTTTGTCTCATGAGATCTACCAATGCATCAAGGAGCTAGAGTGTGCTACAACCATCACTTACTAAGTCCAATGCATTCCTCATATGAGAAGGTTCAAACATAACATAAACATTCGTATTAAAACTACCATACAAAATGTCAATACATTATACTTAAATCATGAATGGTGTAAAAATAACACATCCACTGTCAAAAATATCACAAAACCTTCAATACCAAATGGGAGTTTTGTATCATAATAAATCAACTTCAAATAAGCTTAAAATCCATCAATGGAGGTTGATATAGATGAAATCGAAACCTTTTTTTAGAGAAATGTCTCTTTCAATATTCAAATCATTTTAAAACATTAATTTTAAGGTATTCTTATAATCTTGTAAGGGAATCATCAACAATGTTATAACAGTGGATAATAGCCTAACCTGTCATATAAGTTAAAAAAACATTCTTACCTTAATTTTGTCGAAAAGGTCAAAAAGTACATTGTTTAGAAAACGATGGAACAAGTCCATTCCAAATATATAATTTCATATAAGGGTATAAATGAATTTAACACATAGTCTAGTAAATATTAAAAAAGTTTTGAAATAAAATTTTAAGAAGCATGGATGTGGATTTTAAAGAATTCCAAGTAGATAATTACATATAAACAACCTCGGATAATGAAGAGAATGTGAAATTAACCCATACCAATTTGGTAACTTATGAAACATAAAACCACTAAAAAAAGTATCATAAAATGATGATGTAAATACACATAAAAGAATGTTTATTACACAAATAATACAATTATGGTCCATAAATACACCACACAATAGGTAATAGTGGAAATACAGCACGAATCTCACGGGAATAAGGAGTGATATGAAAACCCCTTACCATGCACTTTCCTTTGGTCGAGGGTAAGTTTAACCTCTTGTATAATGTCTATTGTATATTATTAGTTTAAAATATAATGATATTAATATTTATTATGTCATACAATATTCATTTATGAGTTTATACTACCCATTTAATAAGGATTTTCATGTTAAATTCACATTTTGGGTAATAATCGCTTTCTTTATCATACGTATTTTAACATTTTATTCTGGATCGTATCATTTAGATCATGATATAAATTCTTCTAGAATAAAAATCTTGATTCATATATCATATAATTAAGAATATAAATATTTATAATAGATAGATATATGAAATGGAAAACATCATTTATGGAGATGGTAGGCCTTACGTACGCTTAATCGTTGTTTCTGTATTGATATCGTATTGATCAAAAGTAAGTGAATAATATATCTGCAAGTACATAAATACACACAAATATATATATATATATATATTTGTATATCCAATTTCATTATTATTTCATATATTACATACTTATTAGTAATATATAATTTTATAATCGTTGATGAATGGTGAACATGGAAATTAATCTCATCGCGTCGTGGAGACGGTAATCTATACGTATGCATGAGAGACAATATCATTTCGTTAAAAATGTGAAATTGGATGGTATATTAATTCTACAGTGACATTATAATGTTATTTTCAATATTTATATGCATATTACTCATCATTATATCCATCCAAATAACATAGTGTTGAATAACAAATTACACCACAGTGTGGAGATGGCAAGACGTACGTATGCACGCATGGTGACATTATCATTCTTAGGATGGATAGAATAATGAATATGGTTGTGCCAGATTTGAAATCACATCACAGTATAAATAAGGTACTAGTTTATTTATTTTGGATTGGTAATAACAATGAAAGAGTAAGTGGAAGAATAAAAGAACATGAAAGAGGGTTGTGAAATCATTATCTCTTCTTCGCGTTCTTCCTTTTGATTTGATCAAAATGGATCTTTAGGATAGATTTATGACCAAAGGAAGGACTCTTGGATGAAGGAATGATTTTTGGGAGGATATATTGGTAGTGGTTGGCCGATCCAAATGGCTTTGGAGTAGTGAATTTGTGAGAAGGGGATGTGCCCTTTTATAAGAGGGGTGAGGGGAACCTTAGAAAAAACTAAAGATATAATTTTATAATAAATTCATTTTAGGTTTCTAATGGCTCAAAAATTAATTATTTAAATTATTAGGGGGTTATAGGTCAAAAACCACTCAACCAATAAGTTTTAGATAGGTTTGGGGCACTATATTAACCTTAACTTTTGGTTTTAACTCTTAGTAAAATAGTTTGACATTTACCATGTCTTGTTGTATTTTTATATTATGTGGTTAAAAAACATACTATAAACTTCCATGAGAACCTAAAGTGGTTTATTAATGACATATATAATATTATTTATGCCGTTTGGCCGAAAATTATATTTTTTAAGAATATTATATCAACCAATAATATAGTATTTGTTTTAAAAACTCAATTATGTCAATTTTGGCATTATTTATTAAATGATTAATGTTAATGTCATAAAAAATAAATTTCATCAAAATAAATTCATATTTTCAATAATAACATGTAACATTAACCTATAAAATTCATTGAATTCATCAAACGTCTCAAATTACATTTATTTCGATATTTATAATATCTATTCTTTTAATATTTCATTAATAAGGAAATTACTGTGTCATCATTGTGTCAGAAATAAATTAAATTATTTAACATCTAAAAATTATAAAATATTATTATGTAGGAAATATTGTTATTTTTTATGAATATTTATATTATAATTTATATTGTGTGTAACCGCATATTAAAAATGCTTTTGTTGTTAAACATTGAATTTAACACTTTTAACTCTTCTTTGTATTAAATAATAATAAATGTCCTAATCTAATCTATGTGGACCTAAAGGACCATATTTTATTCCTAATTATGTTTTTGGTCGAATTAAAATTATCCAATAGAAATAGTACATGTGTTAGGGTTAATAATAATATCATTTTACCTTTAATTATTCTATTTATTTTTAACCGTGGTAAATAACAGTCAGAAGTTACTACTCACCAAAAATTATTTTTATCTTATTGAACCACATTTCACTTACTGATATCAAACGTGTCTCTTAGAATATTTATATTTATTCAACAGAAGTGGTAAAATTATGTTTTATGCAAATGTGGAAATGCTCCTAGGAGGTGGGTAAAAGACGGTAAAATTTAATTATTCTTTTTATATATCTATAAATATTATTAAATTACAAAATGAATTACATTGAACTTATATTGGTATTATGTATATATTTTTACCTAAAATAAATTTAAATTTAATTAATTATTATTTAAATGAATATTCGGTTTTAACCAACAACACAGTGTTTTTCACTATTCATAAAAAATATACGTTTTCATCAACAAAACAAAAATTCATCCAATGATAATTTTGATATTAAGAATTCAAAAATGAAGTATATTTTACAAAATTCATTACATAGAAGTTTTATTTATTAATTTAATATTAATTCCCATTGACAAAACCAAAAATCTTATTTTTAAGAAATAATAACTATCAAAAGATTGGCACTTGTTTATGTACAATTTCAAAGTAAAATCACTTAAAATGACCAGAATTTTATTAAAGGGTAAAAATATAATCTATTTATACTTCCAAACCATTAAAATGTATAATTTATCAATATTAATTATTTTGAAAAAAAAAATTTTCCGTTAGAATATAGTATTTTCACTATTCACCCAAATATGAAAGTTATCATAAAAACACAAGAAATTTATTAAAACTAAACTATTATGTCCTGATTATAAATAAGTAGTTTAGTTTGTAAAATTGAATTTATAAAACATTGAAATATTGGATTTAAAAATTGTTCCCCATTAAAACATGGTAAAATTTAATTTTTTGAAATATACTTCTTTTATCTGAAAAAATAAATTTGTTTTTACATTATGTCTAAGAAACACATAATATGGATTCTAAAATTATAAGGATTATATAAGGTTAAAAATTCAGTTAATACTATTCATTACCACATTGGAAAGGCATGTTTGGTATGTCGTGGTCCGCTGGAACTCAGTGTTGTGTGTAGTGAAACTTATTGGATTACATTGAAGAAATAACGTACTATGAAATCTTGGAGTGTTACATGTTTGGGGTACCTTATGAAAAACATTAAATATTGTTTTTTTTATAAAATCATTTTCAGATTCTAATTGCTGAAAAAAGATTTATTTTGAGGCAAAGGTGGGGTTGGGTCAAAAACCACTCAACCAATAGGTTTTAGATAGGATTATGTCACCTTATTAACCTTATCTTTTAGATTTTATTCTTGGTGAAATAGTTTAAAATTTACCTTGTCTCCTTGTATTTTTATATTTTATAGTCAATAAATGTACTATAAAATTCCATGTGAACACCAAGTGGTTCTTTAGTGACATATATATTATTATGTAAGCCCTTTTGATGAACCTTATATTTTTAGGACTATTATATAATTTAATAATATAGTACTTGTTTTTAAAACTCATTTATTTCAATTTTGACACTATTTAGTATTTGATTTATTTTAAAGTCATAACAATCTGATTTATTAGAATAAACTAAATAGATTCATCACTAACATGTAAAATAAAGCTATAAATATTTTTTAATGTATAAAATATCTCAATTTACATTTATTTTAATATTTGTAATATTAATTATTTTAATCATTCATTAATAAGATAATTACTGCATCATTATTGTGTTATAAATAAATTTAATTATATAATGTCTAAAAAATAAAATTAAAATTCCATGATCTATGAAATCCTTTTATCTCTCTGAATAATTATTATAGTGGATATTAACTAATTTATAACCACATTTTACAAATGTATTAGATATTAAAAATTGAATTTTACACTTTTAACCCTTCTTTAAATAAAATAATAATAAATGTCATAATCTAATCCAAGTGGACCAAAATAATCACATTTTATTCCTAAAATTGATTTTTGTCAAAATAAAACATATACAATAGTTTTAGGACAAGTTTTAGGGTAATTATAATATCATTTTTACCTTTAATTACCCTATTTACTTTTAACAATGGTAAATAAAATTCATAAGATACTATTCACCAAAAATTGTATTCTTATTTTTAAACCATATTTTACTAACTGATGTCATCCATGTCTGTAATATATTTGTAACTCATTTCATAAAAGTATTAAAATTACATTTTATGCAAATTTGCTAACATTCCTAGAAGGTGAGTAAAAGATGTTAAAAACATAAGTAAAATTTTCTACATCTAATTTTATTATAAATTAAATCCAATTAATTACATTTAACTAATATTGGTAGTATTTATCCACATTGAATGAAAATAAATTTATATAAAATAATCAATTATTTAAATAAAAAGTCATTTTTTGAACAATACCTTAGTGTTTTAACTGTACATCAAAAAATTGAAGTCTTTAGAAAAATACTAAAAATTCACACGCAGCTAATTTTTATATTCCAAATTAAGAAATGATGTCTATTTTACCAAATTACATACATTGAATTTTCATTATCTAATTTGGAATTAATTTCTGTTGTCAAAACCATACAGTGTGGTTTTTTGAAAATGTAAAAACTGTCAAAAGATGGACATGTTTTTGTATCCAATTTAAATGTGAAATTACTTAAAATTTCCAAAATTGTATTATATGATAAAAATATAATCTAATTATACTTAAAAACCATTCCAATGTATAATCTAACAATATAAATTATTTTGATTAAAAATGTTGTTTTCAATTTAAATTTTGTATTTTTCATTGATCATCAAAAATAGTAATGTTATCTGAAAAAGAGAAAAAATTGTCCAAATTAAATATTTATGACCTTGTTGTAAATAAGAATTTAATTTCATCAAATTTAAAATATAAATGTGTCAAATACTTCATTTATAAAGGTTTATATAAATAAAGGCGGAAAAACTAGATTTTTTTGAAAAATAATTATTTTATCTAAAAAGTTGAATTTGTCCTCATATTATTTCTATGAAACACAAAATATGAATGTTAAAATTATAAGGGATATATATAAAATAAAAAATATGGTTATTACTATTCATAACCACTTTCTAAACGGCTAGTTTGATATGTCGCGGTACGCTTGATCTCAGTGTTGCATATATCACACGCTATTGTATTATTCAAAGAGAAGAATATCGTGGAAGATTTGGGTGTTACACTTACTATATAATTTTTAATTAATTATTCCAAATATGAAATTTTTTATGTTTTTTTTTTTCAATATTTAAATGTGATATAATTTAATTTTTAATAACTAAATGTTTAATGTATTAGAAACAATTTATTTTTTAAAAATAACATATAATATATTATACCAAATATTACCATATAAATTAAAACTATGATTTTAAGAATTATAAACTCACATATAAAATAAATATTTGGTCTTATAGAGAGGTTTTGAAAATTTACTATTCATACATATATAAAAATAATGTCATAAAAGACATTTATTTTAAAATGATATTTTGAACTATTCAAATAAAAAAATATTTTATGAAAAATAAAAAAAATCATATTTACCTAATTTTGTAATGATAAATAATAAATAATCAAATATTATAAAATAATCATAATAAAATTTATACATTTTAATTATATTTAAAAATATAAACTATTATGAAACATTTTTCTATAGAGAAACAACATTTGATATATGATATAATCTTCTAAATACAAATTAATAAGTATTATATTGCTGATATATCTTGTTATTATTCTATTAAAGTAAACATTGTTTCCTAAAATTAAATTCTAATTTTTGAAAAAAATTTACAATAATATGAATTTCATATAAATTTATTTTATAAATGTATAAAAAATGATATATATGAAAAACAATTATTACATTTTGATGTAATCTTTATTTTTAATTAAATTAAATCATATGATCTCCAAAAAATACATAATAATAATATGACCTCTGGTTATAGTCTTGGGTTGTTGTCTCTATAGAATGGATCAACTGGCATTCTATATGTGCTTGAACTTCAATCGTATATGATTTTGGTAAAACTATATTTCCACGAGTTTGGAATGGTATTGGTCAAGGTAACCCCCAATTGAAGCTTGATAACATTATATTTTGGATAAATGATGTTCACAAGGAAGTCTTATTCTTATAGATTCAATTTATTCATATATTTCTGCTTGATTTTGTGATATGATTACATTAATTTATTCTAGCTAATTTAATATTCATATATAATATTCATGATATATGATGTTTTATTATTGAAGAATAGTTCATGAAAAATGTTGTTTAATATATTAGTTATTAAAAGGGAATATAAAGTGAAACTGAGGTTGTTACATAATATATTCGTCATTAAACTATATAGAGGTATCTCATTTTCTTAATCATATCACTTATTGAAGACATATACCACTACACTTTGAAGAGAACAAGATCATAGTTACCCAAAAAACATAAAATATCTACTTGAGATCTACAAATGTATCTTGACTAATTAATAGACCCTATATTTTACTGAAATAATTCTTAACCACAGTCTATCCTTCACAATAGAAATAAAATTAAGATTTTTATTGAGTATCATAAATACATATATCATCAATATGGAAATATATCATCCAAATAGGGAAATATATCATCCAAATATCTCCCATTAAAATTTATTCCCTCACACTAGTGACATATATCAATGAATATCATATAATGTCTCATTATCCTAAGTTATTTTAAAAACAAAATCTGTCTTGATAATTTGTAGGATAGTTGGTGAATTCCCCTAGAATGTGGTTTCATGGAAAAAGTCTTCATCTTATTGATAATAAAAAAATATATGACACTCTAACAAGAAAATAATGATGTATATTCAACTCAACACTTCACATATATATCAACCAGATTACATGAAATAAAATACATAAGAATCTATAAATGGAAATAATTATATTGCTTGAATAATAATGTATATTATAAAATATATTATTGGAATTTATAGAAATTACATAAAATAAAATTTTCACTACCACATGTTGTTGTTGAGCAAAATATTGTTTACAACAATGCGTATTAATGTTATTTAAAGGGAAAGATTATTGAAAATAATACTCTGTCTCTTTTTGATAATTTAGATGCTCAAAAATACCCATAGTTATTTTTTAATGATTTTACGTAGTATTTTGCAGGAGTTTATTAATTTATTTTACTCTTGTTATAATGGGAATTTATTACTTAGCGAGGAATCTATTTTAGCAAGTTCTAGAAACACAGATCACATCATACGTAGATTAATATAGCGCAGAATCTATTTTAGCACGTTCTAGAATCATTGTTCATAACCTATGTGGATAAATGTAGCATAAGGATGAAAAGGATGTATATTTTTTGAGATAAGACAAAAGTATGGTTAAACAACCATATGTTTTTAGCAAAGTATGGAAGAAGAACCTTACATTCGAAATGAACCCTATGTTTTGATTTTCAGAAAAGTATGGAAGAAGAACCTTATGTTAGGAAGGAACCCTACATTTTGGTTATCATCAATGTATGGAAGGAGAACCGTTTGTAAATTCTAAAGGTTACGTTTATTTCTCAAAAGTATGGTTCATCAACCTTACTTTTGTAAACAACCATACGTTCTTGGAAAAGTATGGATCATGTAAAAGTATGGATCTTTTACCATACAATTGAATGTTGAAGAAAAAGTATGGATTATCAACCCTACGTTCATTATCAAACTTATGTTGTCAACACTACATTTGAAGACTATGTTATTAAACCTATGTTTGGAGGCCAGGTCATCAACCTTACGTTTGGCGTTAGAAATTTTGGAAGACGGTATTTATGAACAATGATCAGTAAGCTGATTTCTAGGTGGATTTCAAGCCGTATTTAAAGTCATTTTTAAATTTTGACTTTGACTGATTCAAAGTCGTTTTACTAATGGATTGATGATCGAATTAAAAATAGATTTTTATGCCAAGTCTTAAGGGAAGTTATGACTTCTCTATAAATTCAATTTTTTGAACATCGCAAATCAAAAGGCAAATTTTATGGATCTAAATGTGAACGCGATATACTTTATTATATATGCTCTCTCTGAAACACCATGTACAAGGGGGTGTGATTGATCTATTATTAAAATAGGTTGAAAACAGATATTTCAACTATTCATGATTGATCTACTAATTCAACAGGAGCATAAAAGATATGTTTGTTCGAGAAGTAGGAACTCGATAGAAGATTTACCTGTTCTACATTGAATATCTACTATGGATCTACTACTGCTGATGTTGTGAACTATATCTCTATATCTACTACAACTAGATCAACTCAAAACTGCTTCGTCTTGAAGATCAATATTTCTAGAGACTTCGATCCATCTGCTGTCAATTGCATTCTGTTGCAATTGTGAAGATCAACTGGAAATTTCTATCTGAAATTATTTTTATTCATGAGTAACATGCTTTTCATTCTAAGTTGTGTAGGTTCGTGTTTGAACCAGAAGGATTTGTTTTTCCTTGGATTGTAAATGTGTCAACTTCCTGTACTTAGTTGTGAATCGGTCTGTGTATAAGAGGACCAGATAGTGAAAATCACCAAGCTCATGGGGTAGAGTGTTCGTGGAGTGGACTAGGGTATTTCTATTCCCCGAACCACTATACATCATTGTATTCTTAATTTTACTTTTTCCACTGCACGATCAAATCTGATAAAGTATAAAGGACAAAACTCGTTCAAGAGAAGAGTTATTGAAAAAATTGTAAAATAAACAATTCACCCCCCTCTTGTGTATAATCTGTAGATTCAGATCCAACAATTTGTATCAAAGGAGGTCATTCTGATAGAGCCTTAGAAAGATAGAAGAATTTAAGGATTATACAGCAGATCATCATGACTTATACAAGAGAAGGGATGTCGATGGTTAGAGCACCATATTTTAATGGAGACAATTATGGTTGTTGGAAATCACGCATGATAATATATCTGAAAAAACTCAGATATAGAGTCCATTCAAAGATTCGATCTCGTTATGAAATTCCTGAAAATCATGAGGCATAGAGTGCTGCTATAGAGGCAGTGTACGATATGAACTCGAAGGCTATGAATGCAATTATCTACGGTCTAGGACCAAATGAATTTAATAGAGTATCTCAGTTCCCGACAACATATGAGATGTGGCAAAGAAAAGATATGTCATATGAAGGAATAGATAATGTAAGGAAAATGAGATATGCAACTGCAAAACTAAAATTTGATACTTTCAGAATGATTGAAGGTGAGATCATTACCCAAATGAATGGGATATTGCAAGATGATGCTAATGAACATAAAATGCTTATCAAAAGTGAATATACTACCTTGAAGGTAACATCTCTACAAAAGAATTGAAAGATGAAGAGAAAAGAAGTCAAAGCTAAATTAGAATGATTTGACTCATCCAAATCAAATGAATAACTGGCTCAACTAGCTATAAAATTTACAAAATTATATAATAAGAAAAGAGGCTTCAAAAAATCCTTTAAGGGAGATAATAAGGAATTGAGAGGTTATGAATGGAAAAAGATGGGACATATCAGACTTGATTGCCCACAATTGAAGGATGCAAAGTAGAAGAAATTCTTCAAAAGAAATTACTTTGAGAAAAAAGACAAGAAAGCTATGAAAGTCACTTGGAGTGTATCTGAAGACTCTAGTAGATCTTCTGAATTAAGCTCAGAGAAAGAAGAAGTCAATCTAAAGGCAAACATGTGTTTCATGGCAGATACTAATGAGGTGCAGGTCAACAGAGAAGAAAAGATATAAGGTACATGGACAGTTGCTGGTCAAGACATATGAGTGGAAAATCATTGAATTTTTCTTCACTCACTCAAAATGAAGGAGGACTTGTCACATTTGGTGATAATTCCGGTGGAAAAATCCTTGGCATTGGAACTGTTGGAGATCCAAAAATAGTCTCAATCAATAAAGTACATTATGTACAAGGACTGAAAAAAAATCTGATAAGTATCTCTCAACTTTGTGATGATGGATATACTGTTGATTTTACTAACAATTTCTGTACTGTTTCTAAAGATAAACTGTGTAAATTTAAAGCACCAAGAACTGAAAATGTCTATACTTTGGATTTAAATTCTTTGTGTAAACAACAAGTAAACTGCTTGACTTCTAAAGTAATTGAATCATTGATCTGACATAGAATACTTGGTCCTTGCAATGTATATGTTTTACATAAGTTATCCAAGAAACATTTAGTTTCTAATTTACCTTTTCTCAAATTTGAAAGTGACAGATTTTGTGATTCATGTCAACTTGGAAAGCAAGAAAAATCATCCTTCAAATCTGTTAATAAGGTTTCTATATCTAAACCTCTAGAACTTATTCATATGGATTTGTTTGGACCTTCATGAGTAGCAATCTTAGCTAGTAAATTATATTTATATGTTTTAGTTGATTACTATTCAATATTTACATAGATTTTCATTTTGAAATTTAAAAATGAATCTTTTACTTTATTTGAATGTTTCATAAAATATTTTCAAAATGAAAAATGTTTCAATATAATCTCATTTAGATGTGGTCATGGTGGAGAATTTGAGAATCTGGAATTTAATTACTTTTGCTCAAATATGGGTATTAAACACACCTTTTCTGCACCCAGAACGCCTCAACAGAATGGGATTGTAGAAAGAAGAAATAGAACAATTTAAGAAATGGCTAGATATATGTTAAATGAATATATCCTACCTATATATTTCTGGGCAGAACCTGTGAATACAGTTTGTTATATAATTAATAGTGTTTTAATTAGACATATTTTGAAAAAGACACCCTATGAACTATGGAATAATAGAAAACCTATAGTAAATTACATTAATGTTTTTGGATGAAAGGTTTATATCTTAACACCAAGGATAATCTTGGTCAGTTCGATCCAAAATCTAATGAAGTTATATTCATAGGATATTTTTCTACCTCTAATGCATATAGAGTTTGTAATAAGAATTCAAGGATTTTTTTAGAATCAGTTCATGTGAAATTTGATGAATCTGTTCCTTAGAAAAGGACAGAACAAATGGATGAACTTGAATCTAATGATAACATGAGACTTGACAATTTAAAGAATGATTTTGAAAATGATATAAAAGAAATTCCGTCCAACTCAGAGGAACATGATACTGAAGAACCTTTAAATATATTACCCTTACAGTCTAGAACCCTAAAGAATCATCCTTTAGAAACTATAATAATTAACATAGAAACTGGTGTTCAAACTAGAAGAAACTTAGAAACCTAGTGGAATTCTCTGCCATCCTATCTCAATAAGAACCCAAGACTATAAAAGAAGATTTAGATGATGAAATCTGGGTAATAACAATGTAAAATGAATTAAACCAGTTTAAAAGAAATGAAGTTTTGGATTTAGTGGAAAGACCTAAGAATTATTCTATAATAGGAACCAAATGGGTTTTTAGAAATAAACAGGATGACCAAAGGCATAATAACTAGAAATAAAGCAAGATTAGAAGCTAAAGGATATAATCAAGAAGAGGGAATAGATTATGATGAGACTTTTGCACCTATAACTAGGTTAAAATCCATTAAAATATTTTTATCCTATGCATCTTATATGAATTCTAAATTATTTCAGATGGATGTTAAATCAGCTTTTTAAATGGTTATTTAATGGAGGAAGTTTATATTGAGGAACCTCGTAGTTTTGAAAACTCTCAAAAACCTGATTCTATTTTCAAAACATACTAAAGCTTTTTATGGCCTTAAACAAGAACCTAGAGCTTGGTATGAAATATGAAGTTCTTATCTTTTAAAATTTATTTTACTGTTGGAATGGCAGACCCAACACTCTTTAAGAAAACGTTGAAAAATAATGTTTTATTGGTTCAAATTTATGTTGAAGATGTAGTCATTGGATCAACTAATAAAACACTTTTTCATGAATTTTCAAAATTAATGAAAAAGAATTTGAAATTAATATGATGGGAGGATTAAATTTCTTTTTGGGTCTTCAAATATTTCAAAATGATTTTTGAAATGTTTTAAATCAAAGCAAGTAAATTACTGATTTACTTAAGAAATTTGGACATGAGAACATCAAGAAATTTACAACTCCTATATGTACTAATATAAAACTTGATTTGGATAAAACTAGGAAATCAGTTGACAACATGTTATATAAAGGTATGATTGGTAGCTTGTTATATCTTACTACTAGTAGACCAGATATAATGTATTCAGTATGTCTTTATGCAAGATTTCATTCAAATCCTAAAGAATACCATCTAACTGTTGTAAAAATAATTTTGAGATATTTAAAAGGAACTGTTTTTCAATCTCCTCTTTATCCTAAAACATCTAATTTTAATTTATTTTCATATTCAGATGCTGACATTGGAAGTTTTAGATTAGATAGAAAAAGTACATCAGGTACATGTCACTTTTTAGGAAGGTCCATAGTATCATAGTCTAGTAAGAAACAACATTCAGTTTCCCTATCAACAGTTGAGGTAGAATATGTTTCTGTTGGCAGTTGTAGTGAACAAGTATTGGGGATGAAAAACACTCTTATGGACTTTGGATTAAATATTAATAATACACCTATTTTATGTGATAACACGAGTGCAATTAATATTTCAAAAAATCCTATTAGTCGTTCTAGAACTAAGCACATTGATATAAGGCATCACTTTTTAAGAGATCATGTTATTAAAAAAGATATATTTTTTGAATTTATAAATACTGAAATTTAATTAGCATATACTTTTACTAAACCTCATCCCACTACAAGGTCTGATTTTATTAAGGGGGAGTTAGGTTTATTTAATTTTAAATAATTTTTTTATTTATGAATATATTTTTTTGAATACTGTTTAAGTTTTTCTTTCTTTCATCATATAAAAAATTTATTTATTTTTAAATATATGTAATGATCAGTGATTACATGGGAATCAAGGCTATCAGAGCCTTTTCTACTTCTACACCCATTCACTTCTATCGAAAACCTTTTGAAATCTGAAAATTGAACTTCCTCTTCTGAAACCCTAACCTTTGAACTTTTGAAACCCTAACCTTCAAACCTTCAGAGACTCTCATTGCAATGGTAAGGACTAAAAGAGCTAGTGAGGTCGAGCTGAGCAATGCTAATAGTAAACACACTGAGGGAAGAAAAATCTTACAGGGTAAGTTAATCGATCTTTATTGGTTATTTGAGATGAATCTGTTGTTGAAGCAAGCGCTGTCGTTTCAGAATCTTGAAGAGATGTTCAACAGTGAAAATATGGAATTTATGTATGAAGTAGAACCTAGATACTTCTACAAATCTGTACAGTTTAGTCTGGGAGATACCGAAGATGTTATGATGGCTAAAATAGAGGATAGGGATTTCTCAATTTCTTCAGTAGAGATTAGTCAGATTCTCAACTACCCTCATGAGGGAGTTTTTCATTTTGACATGATGAATATAAGAGATTCTGTGCATAAATCCGAAGACATTATGTATTTTCTTTTCTGTACCAAGACAATAAAGAAAATGTTTTTTAAGTATTTGGAGCCTGATCAGAAGATTTTGGTGAAATTTATTCATACCATAATAGCTCCACAGATGACAGAAATGGATAAGACTTTGTATGCGGATATGTATATAATGTTTCTTATGTTTAGTGATATTAAGCTAAACTTTCCAAGATACAAGATAAGGTATCTTAGTTACTGCTGTCAATGAAAGGCCAGGATGAATTTATATCCCTTTGGTAGTTTTATTTCTAAGCAGCTATTTACGAATGTCATGTTGAGATTAGTGGATGCAAGAGTTAACTGTCATCACAGTAATACGTTTAATGCTGGAAGCTTGTGGAAAGTTGGATATTTCTGGAGAAAAATTAAGAAAAAATTTTATTAGTAGGAGCTGAGGAAGTCTCAGAGAGTGCTCATGCCCAACCTTCTAACTCCAAGGAGGGACAAGATGAATCCCGAGTCAGTTATGTAGCAAGAAGGATTCTCTTTGAAGTGGTAGATGTTGAGGAATACAGAATCCAGGAGGGACATCAATCAAGAAGTAAAAGAGCAGTAAATGAGGATGTCAATTCAACTTCTTTAGAAACTCCAACAAGAGCATTATTTTATTATTATTTTGTGAGAGGATCTACTGCTGATAAAACAATGGAAGATGTTGCTGAGAGAACGGCTCTAGTAGAGAAATAAGGAGCTCAATAAGAAGCTTAAAAAAAACAGCAACAGATTGTTGCTTATGTTGAAGTTGCACTTCAACTGGAACAGGAGATGGAGGTAGTTCCTGGTGAACAAGTGGACAACCCTCAAGAAACATCTGAAAATATTGTTCTTGAAATTCCAGTGGAAGACAAAGATGCAGATGAATGTGATGAGCGTGCTTCTGAATCACAAATAGAGGTACTTCAAGAGGATTTTTCTGTGGAGGAGTTTGAAAACTCTAAGGAAATATCTATGGACCAACCTTTTAAGGACAAAGAAAAAGAGAAATCTGAGGCTAAATCATTTCCTTTGGTATTGCTGCATCAACCTGAGAATGTGAATCAAGCACAAGGTGCATCTGATTCAAGGAAAGAAGAAGATGAAGAACTGTACAGAAACTTATCTCATTTGGAATCTGAGAATTCTTCTCTGAGAAATGCTTTAGACTTAGAACATTTGATGTTTCAAAAACTGAAGGAGTGTATAGTTTCAAGGCAAGAAGTTGAAATTTTTAAAGAGGATATGCTGACTTATATTACAAAATTAAAATCTGAAATGGTTATGAAGTCAGATTTATCAGATCTGAAGTTGTTTATGGAGAACCAATTTCCATTATTTGCAAATAATCCTGTCAGTGGATCAGGTACTTCACCTGATTTAATCAGAAGGTTTCAGGATACCATAGCTGCATTGAGAAATATGAATGACATGATACAAGATCTTCAATGTAATAGTTCTCCTTTTTCAATGTTTCTGGAAAATTAGAAATTCATAGTGGATCAACTGACATCCAATGAGCCATCAATCAGAATTCTGTTAGATCAGTTATCAGTGAAGCTATCAGTATTTTTTGAAAAAGAGTAAAAGATGCATGAGTTTTTCAGAGTCAATTTAATTAAAGACATTCATATGAATAAAGAGAACAGAGAGCTCATTATCAATCTTGGAGATTTTATGATGAAGATACTTCGGGAACAGTTTACAGAAATCAAGTCTGCAATTCAGAGGAGATAGACCTTGTTGCCTATATTACCCAAACCCTGATTTCTGTGTATATAATTGTCATGTATATACTATTATTTTTGAATGAAAATTTTCATCATTGTTTATTTTTATATTTCCTTATTTGTTTTACTAACTTTATTTTTAATATTCCAGTTCTCCAGATTTAATTATTGATAAACAGTTCGTAATAGAATTTACTAACAGTTCAGTGTAATTTTAAACGTGTTAAAATCCATGATTTTTCATTTTTTTTTGATATCACAAAAGGGGGATAATTTGAATAAACAAAACATTAATATTTTGGTGGAGAATTCGTTTTATTAAGGGAGAAAATTAGATGAGACAATTGGATTTATAATTATCTTTTTGGTGGAGATGATTTTATTTAAAACTTTATAACGAATTTTGATCGTTAATTTTGTTTTGTTTAAATAATTTTAATAATTTTATGGGTTTTTGTGATCATCAAAAAGGGGGATATTGTTGAGAAATGTATTGTTTTCAATAATGCGTATTAATGTTATTTAAAAAGGGAGATTATTGAAAATATTACTCATTCTCCTTATGATAATTTTGATGCTCAGAAATACCCTTAGTTATTTTCTAATGAATTTACATAGTATTTTGTAGGAGTTTTTTAATTTGTTTTACTCTTGAAACAACTATAATTTATTACACAGCTCAGAATCTGTTTTAGCACATTTTGGAAACACTGTTCTCATATTACGTAGATGAATATAGCGCATAATCTGTTTTAGCGCATTTTGGAATCACTGTTCATACCCTATGTGGATAAACGGAGCGTACAGATGAAAAGCATGTATAATTTTTGAGAAAAGACAAATGTATAGTTAAACAACAATATGTTTTCAACAAAGTATGGTAGAGGAACATTACGTTAGGAAGGAACCCTAAGTTTTGGTTTTTAGAAAAGTATGGAAGAAGAAACTTACGTTAGGAAGGAACCCTACATTTTGGTTATCAGTAAAGTATGGAAGGTGAACCGTACGTAAATTCTAAAGGATACGTTTATTTCTCAAAATTATGGTTAATCAACCTTACTTTTTTAAACAACCATACATTTTGGAAAAGTATGGATCAAGTAAAAGTATGTATATTTTACCGTACGTTTGAATGTTGAAGAAAAAGTATGGATGATCAGCCCTACGTTTGTAATGAACCTTACGTTGTCAACCCTATGTTTGAAGACTATGTAATTAACCATACATTTGGAGGCCACATCATCAACCTTACATTTGGCATCAGAAATTTTGGCATACGGTATTTATGTACAACGATCAGTAAGCTGATTTCTGGGCGGATTTCAAGACAGATTTAAAGTAGTTTTTAAATTATGACTTTGACTGATTCAAAGCTGTTTTAATAATGGATTTATGATAGAATTAAAAGGAGATTTTTATGCCGAGTCTTAAGGGATGTTACAACTTCTCTGTAAAATTAAATTTTTGTATATCATGTATCAGAAGGAGACTTTTATGGATCTAAATGTGCAGGAGATATTCTTTATTATATATGATCTCTCTGAAACACCAGGTACAAGGGGGTGTAATTGATCAATTATTAAAATAGGTGGAAAGCAGAGATTGCAAAAATTCACGATTGATCTACTGATTCAATAGGAGCGTAAAATCTCTGTTTGTTCATGAAGAAGGAACTCGAGAGAAGATTCACCTATTCTACATCAAATATCTACTGTGGATCTACTACTGCTAAGGTTGTAAACTATATCTCTATATCTACTACAACGGGATCAAATCAGAACTAATTCGTCTTGAAGATCAATATTTCTAGAGACTTCGATCCATCTGCTGTCAATTGCATTCTGTTAAAATTGTGAAGATTAACTGGAAATTTCTTTCTGAAATTATTTCTATTCCTGAGTTACCAGCTTCTCGTTCTAAGATGTGTAGGTTCTTATTTAAACTAGAAGGCTTTGTTTTGCCTTGGGTTGTAAAGGTGTCCACTACCTGTACTCATTTGTGAATCAGTCTGTGGAAAAAAGGACCAGATAGTGAAAATAACCAATCTCGTGGAGTAGAGCATTGTTGGAGTGTACAAGGGGCTTTCTATTTCCCAAACCACTATACATCTTTATGTTCTTAATTTTAATTTTTCCACTGCACGATCAAATCTGATAATGTATAAAGGACATAACTCGTTCAAGAAAAGAGTTATTGAAAAAAATGAAAAAGACACAATTCACCCGCCTCTTGTGTATAATATGTAGATTCAGATCCAACAGTTGTGATTATGAAGACTGCTTGATCATTAGACTCAACTTTTTGTAAAGAGGAACATCGTAAGTTCACTTTAGTCTCATTGAAGAAGGGGTAACTGATGACTTTGGTATGGGAATATTATTACTGAAATATAATTAATGTATAATAAGTTTATAGTAAAACCTAGGGATGATCATTACATGAAATGGATTATGTGATGAAAACTATGTGGAATTATAGGTTTTTTGACCCAGACAATGGGTTGATTGTAAAATTTGGTTCATAGTGAAACCACTTTCCCTAGTTGATTACATCTATAAAGTAGTGGAAGTTTTTATTTATGGAAGTTAATTATGAACTGTATATTGAATGTAATCACTGGTTATTTATAGGTAGTGTTTTATATACTTGTATTTAAATATAAATAAATAGTTTTTAGAGACATATTATGGATGTTGGAGGAAATTCCAAACCGTGTAATCTTATTTTTCCAATTTACATTTCCCATTGCATTTCATTTTCTTGAATGTCTATTGTATGAGTTCGTTCGAACAAAATGTGAGAAATGTGAATCAGTGTTGTGAGTTAGATGATTATTATTCCCATTTTCTAATATTAAAATATTACTCTGACATCTCTAGATTCTAATATACTATTTCCTTTTAATAATACAATGTTTTTTATATATTTCTTCAAATACAACACATAACATAAAAAAACCAGGATAAATTTAGTTAAACTATAAATATAAGTATATTATTTGTAAATAAAATATTTATTTTAATATAATGAATATGAATTACCACCTTTTGAATTTTATGTATATATAAAATAAAAACAACTTTTAATATGAATGCAAATTTACATGTTTTCCTAAAATGTCTAATAATATGATTTATTATTTAGAAAAGTACATTTAAAAAAAATTTAAATGAAAAAATAAACAATTCATGAGACATAATATTAATGATAAATTATTCTTGATATTAATAATTTTTTACAATAATTTAGTTGGTAAATTATATGACATAATAATTATAATAGTTATTACTTGAAAATGTTATTTTACAATTAAAATAGTTTTTCAATTTTATTTTCTGAATATATCAAAAAAATCAATATCTAAAATTATTAATTTCATATTAATAAATAGAAATTAAAATTATTAATCTCTACTATGAAAATCCATTTAATAGGGATTTTTTATATTTTCATGAAAATTGTAGTTCTTTGTAAAAAATATTCTTTTCAAAAATGTAACGCCCTGACCCCAAAAGCCTAGAGTCGGTGCATTATTATGTATCATTTGCATGATCAAAAAATATCGAATCTCGATAGACCGATTAGTTTAGTATCCTTGGATGTATAGATACATTTATAAGGTTTACATTACATCATAAAATGGAAAACTACAACAACATTGATTCCATAGACAAGACTTAGATCCCATATAATATCTCGGAAGGTCAGTCATAATATACTTCTTCACATCCTAGGAAAAATAAAACATATAAATGGGAAATCACTGATTCTCTGTAAGGATAACACTATAGCGGAAAAGTTCATAAACAAGCATAAACATTTAAGGTAATGTATAAGACACAAAAAAATCCTTTTAAAATTGATCTTCAGCATAATATGTCAAAGATATAAATAAATAATACCATTTACTTATTCACATGGATATTCTACTAGTTGAATAATCACATTCAATAACAATGTCCACTTTCATAATGATGGAATGAATAATTCCAACCTTTCATAACCACAAAGTCAATGCTTTGTGACATGACTAAAAATAAGATTTTTTCAAGGCCTTGTTCCAAGACACTAGTTTGTCTCATAAGACCTACTGATGCATCAAGGAATATAGCGGGCTCCACCCATCACTTACTACATCTAATGCATTCCTCATATGAAAAGGTTTAAATATACCACCAAAATTCATATTGAAAATAACATTCAAAAAGTAAATAATTTATCCACAATCTATCAGTGGCATAAAAATAACACATCCATAGTCAAACATATCACTAAAACATCAATACAATATGGAATATTTTTATCATAATAAATCAACTTATAAAGGTTTACAATCCATCAAATGATGTTTACATAGATGAAAATGACTTGTAAAAATCTTTGAGAAAAATATCACTTTTTCATGAAAACATTTAAACGTCACACAATTTAGAAAGGAGGACATTTAAAGACATTTTTGAATCAAAGTTTCCCATACAACTTTGAAACTTTTCAATGGAATTAACATTTTGAAAACATTCATGTCCATATAGATAAATCCATAAAACCCATTTTGAAAAAATGGAAATTAATGAGAATTATTTAGAGGAATATATATTTATAACATTTAAAATCATGTTTTATTAAAAGTATCTTAAAAATAATCCCATTTAAAACTATTTTATTAAAATGGACACTGATAATAAATATATCCCAATAGATACTTATATAAAAACAACCTCAGATAATAAAGAGATTGTAATATTAACCCTTACATTGTACTTTCTTTGGTTGAGGGTAGCTTAACTTTCCTTATTATGGTGAAATAATCTTTATAAAATTATTCAAGAATCATATAAATTAATATGATATCATATATGACCTTTTAAAATTGATTTGTTAACAATATCTTAGTATTATCGTCGTTTTAGGTGTTAACTGATTCGTTTTACTTTATATGATTTGTTACCTAAGTAATGTTTTTTATGTATAGGATGTATCTTATTCATATTAATAAGTATATTAAGTATTTAAAATTATTTTTAATCATCTTATTTAAATTGGTCTTGAATGGATACAATGGGGAATGAATCTCATCAAAATCGTTGTGACGGTAATCTGTACGTATGCACGAGGAAAAGTATCATTCTTTTGATATAAAAATAATATATAATTGGATTTAATATCATATAGATAGAATAATTATCATGTTATATATATTATTTACATAAATTACATATCATTATTATACTCATTCAAATAATAATGTATTGAATAACAATTACACCACGACGTGGAGACCGTAAGTCGTACGTATGCACATATGGTGACATGTAATTTAAAGGATGGATAGAATAATGAAAATTCTTATACTATATTAAGAATAACATCGCAGTATATAGAAGATATTAGAGTTATTATTTTATAATGGAAACAATAAAGAAAGAGGAAGTGGGAGAAGAAAGGAATTTGAAAGAGGTGATGAAATATTTACATCTTCTTCAGGTTCTTCCATTTGATTTGATCAAAAGGGCTCCATAGGATGGATTTATGACTAAAATAATGCCTCTAGGATGAAGGGAGGATAGTTGAGAGGTTATTTTGGTAGAATTTGGTTGACCCAAATGGCATTGAAGGTGTGAATTAGAGAGAGGTGAAAGTTCCCTTTTATAGGAGGGGTGAGGGGCACCTTTGGGAAAACATAAAATATTATCTTCTAATAAATTTATTTTCGGATTCTAATGGCTCCAAAGTAAATTATTTAATGTATATGGTGGGGTAGGTCAAGAACCATTCAACCAATAGGTTTTAGACAGTTTTGGATAACTCCATTAACCTTTTTTTGTGATTTAACTCTTAGTTAAATAGTTTTACATTTACCATGTCTCTTTGTATTTTTATAATATATGGTTAACAAATATACTATATACTTCCAAGATAACCCCATGTGGTTCATTAATGATACACCTATCATTAAATAAGTCTTTTGGCCAAATAATATATATTTAGGTATAGAATACCAATTAATAATATAATATTTTAAAAATTAACTCTTTTATGTCAATTTTAAAACTATTTGGTATTTTTTTAATTACATAACTGCAATATTACTTCTAAAAAAATTCTTCTTACCAATTAGAATATGTCATATTAACCTAAAAAATTATTGTAATTCATATAATGTCTCAAATTATATTTATTTGGATATTTTTAATATCAATTTTTTTAATCATTCATTAATTCGTTAATTTTTCATCATCATTGTATCATAAATAAATTTAATTATTTAATGTCTAAAAAATATAAATAAAAATCCATTATGTAGAAAATATTTTTATCTTTCTAAATAATATTTATTGTCAAATTTATCTTTCGAGTAATAAAATATAAAAAATGGTGCAATTATTAAACGTTGAATTTATCACATTTAACTCTTCTTTGAATTAAATAAACATAAATGTTCTAATCTAATCCATGTTGACCTAAAGGATCAAATTTTATTCCTAAGGTTTATTTTCATCTAATTATACTTATCCAATAGAATTAGGACTTGTGTTCGGGTAATAATAATATCATTTTTACCCTTAATTACCCAATTTACTTTTTACCGTGGTGAAGAAAACTAAAATGTTAAAATTCAGAAAAATTATTTTCATCTTATTGTACCACATTTTACATACTGATATCAACAGTGTCTCTCAGATTTTTGAAAATCAACTCACAGAAGAAGTAATATTAATTTTTATGCAAATTTGAAAATGCTCCTAAGAGGTGGGTAAAAGATGGTAAAACGTTCGATAAAATTTTATACATATAATTTTATAATAAAATGAATCCAATGAATTAAATTTAACATATATTGATATTATATATACATTTTGACTTAAAATAAAATTAAATAAAATACATAATTATTTAAAAAAATTCATTTTTGAATAATAACACAATGTTTCTCACTATTTATAAAAAATTTGAATGTTTTCAAAAAAATACAAATATTTTACCCAATGATAATTTCGATATTTCAAATCCGAAAATGAAGTCCATTTTGAAGGATAAAATTAATAAATTTTCAAAAATTGGGTATTACTATTCATAAAGACTAGTTTGATTGGTTACGGTGTGCTAAAACTCGAATTTTCTTTCAACACACGCTACTGTATTATTCAAAGAGAAGCGTGTAGTGCAATCCTAGGGTGTTACATTCTCCCCTACTTCAAATAATTTTGCCTTCGAAATTTCTAGAATATTACCACACAAAAAGACTTTGGTGTTCTTCATCATAAGTTCCTATTGTTCCCATGTTGCCTCTTCCATCATATGGATTCTCCATATAACTTTTACCAGACAAGTTGTCCGTTTTCTCAGGACTTGTTCTCTTGTATCAAGATCTTTGTCAGGATATTCACAATAAGACAAATCGGTTTCCAATTCTAATTCTTCATAGGTAAGTTCATGCATTGGGTCTGTAATGTATTTTCTAAATAGTGATACGAGGAAAAAATAATGAACATTGGAGAGAATTGGCGGCATTACAAAATAGTAAGCTACATCTCCAATTTGTTCTAGAATTTCGAAAGGTTCTATGTACCTGGGACTCAATTTACCCTTCGTATTGAAAAGTATAAAACCCTTTCATTGATATACCTTCAGGAAAACATGATCTCTTACATAAAATTCCAAATCCTTCCCTTGGTTATTGAAATTTCTCTTTTGCCTACTTTGAGCTGCTTGGATATGGTTTTGTATTACCTTCAACTTTTTCATCATTTCCTCTACTTGTTTTGGGCCTATGAGTTTTCTTTCAAGAACAACATACAAATAGTTTTGTGTGTGACATATCTTTCCATATAACTCTTCATATGGTGCCATATAAATACTTTAATGGAGGCTATTGTTACAGGAAATTTCAACCCGAGGTAAATATTGACCCCACATACCTTGAAAGTCATGTGGGAATGATCTCAAAATGTCTTCTAAGGTTTGAGTAGTCTGTTCTGATTAACCATCAGTTTGGGGGTGGTAGGCAACATTCAAATGAAGGTTATTATTCAAGTATTTCTGAAGACTTTTCCAAAATATTGATTTAAAACTTAGATCACGATCAGAAACAATCGATAGGGGTACTCCATGAAGTCTCACAACATCATTAATAAATAGTCTAGCAAGACGTTCAAGTGGTAAATATTCCCTTATAGAACGAAAATGTGCTGAATTGGTAAGAAGATCAACAATGACCCTTATCGAATCATTCCTTCTAGGAGTCTTTGGTAAACCAATGAAAAATTCCATCATAATATTATCCCATTTCCACTCCATTATTAGAAGAGGTTGCATGACTCCTCTAGGATGTTGCCTTCTAACTTTCACTTGTAGAAAAACCATACATCTTGACACAAAATAACCAATCTCTATATTTATGTTGTCCCACCAAAAATGTTCCTTCAAATATCTATTCATTTTGGTGCTTCAATGGTGTATAGGGAAATTGGAACTATGAGAATCATCCTGAAATTCTCTTTTTAGATCAGGTATATCGGGAACACAAAGTCTCTTACCAAATTTCAGAATTCCATCTTCATACACAAATTCACTCAATCTCCCATCACTCACAGCATTAATCTTCTTTTGAAACTCCTCATCATCAACCATAATTTTTTTTAGCCTTTCCAGTAATGATGGTTAGGAAACCATTTGAAAAAGTATTGATGTTGGACCTCCCATGGTGATTCCCATATCCATCTTTACTGGATCCATGTATATAAGATCCTTTTCAACTATCCTCTCGTTAAAAATTCCATGATCCTTTCTACTCAAAGCATCATCCACCTTATTTTCCTTCCCAGTTGGTAGTGTATAGTGATATCACAATCCTTGGGCAGTTCAAGCCATCTCCTTTTCGTCATGTTGAGTTATTTCTATGAGAAAATATACTTCAACAATTGCGATTGGTATATATATCACATTTTCACCATATAGATAATGTCTCCATATCTTTGAGGCAAAGATTACAGCTACAAACTGAAGATCATGAGTATGATAGTTTTACTCATGAATTTTTTGCAGTTTTGAATCATAGGAAATAACCCTATCATATTTTATAAGGACACAATGAAGTCCTTTATTTGAATCATCACTATAAATAACGAACCCATCATTCCCCGATGGTAGAGACTATATAAAATAATTGAATAATCTTCTATTATATTCTTCAAAATAGTCTTCACATTCTTTTGTACAAACAAATTCCACCCCATTACGTGTGATATTGGTTAATGGGTTAGCCAATCGGGAAAAATTCTTGACAAAATGCAGATAATAAAGTACTAAACCAATAAAACTATGTACCTCATTTATACTTGTAGGTACTAGAAATTCTTGGATTTCTCTTCTCTTAGTTGGATCAACGGATATTCCATAATTATAGATGATATGGCCATGAATAGAAATCTCCTAAAGCCAGAATTCACACTTGATAAACTTCCCATATAATTCATGTCTTCTAAGAGTCTTCAGGATAATGCGCAAGTGATTTTCATGATCTTTTTAGCTTTTGGAGCATACCAAGATATCAATAATAAATACCACTACAATTTCATAATGATATTCCTTGAAAACTCTATTCATTTGATCCATGAAAATAGAGGGTGCATTAGTCAATCCAAAAGGCATTTCTGTAAACTCGTAATCCCATACCTGGTTTGAAATGTTGTCTTTGAAATTTCTTCCATATTCCCACAAAACTAATGATATCCAGATCGAAGGTCAATCTTTGAAAATTATTGAGCTCCATGAAGTTGGTCGAATAAATTATCAATGTGAGGTAGGGGATACATGTTCTTTATTTTTATAACATTGATCTCTATATAGTCAATGAACAACCTCAAAGATCCATATTTATTCATAACAAAAAGGATAGGGTCTCCCCATTGAGAAACACTACGTTGAATAAATCCCTTATTACTCATTTCCTCTAGTTGTTTTTATAGTTCCACAAATACCACAATGGTGATGATTCTGTTCTAAAGATAAGGTGGTCTTTATCATCTTCATCAAAAATAGTAACCTTCTTCTTATTACAATAACTTTTTGCATCATAGTCCCAATTTTAATCCATACCGAGGATTATATCAAATTAATTCATGGGTGTGACGATGAGATCATCCAATAATGAAAATTTATATTCTCTAATGGGGATTGATTCACAAAACTTTTTTGCAATGATACTTCCTTTAGGATTTTTAATGGAAACTTCCTATTTAAATCAAATTAGAAATATCTACTTTTAATTGAAATCTAGGAAGATATGAAACAATGCGATGATCAAGAATCAAATA
Source organism: Viscum album (assembly GCA_963277665.1). Lineage (NCBI taxonomy): Eukaryota > Viridiplantae > Streptophyta > Magnoliopsida > Santalales > Viscaceae > Viscum > Viscum album. The sequence continues at coordinate 1,401,689,892 of OY728152.1, forward strand.
AATCATTTTCAAAACATGATAAAACCATTAAATTACCTACCACCACACAATTCAGAGCTTCAACCTCAGTAGTAGTGAGAGCATATGCTTGGCCTCGATCCCATGACTTTTCTGAGGTATGTTCCCCTGACTCTTATGAAATTTATTCGCATATTTCCCCCTTTCTCTACAATTGTAGTCAATCAACATCGATAACCTCTTTATTCCCCTTCTAATCATGAGCATGGTGGCCTTTTTAACCAAACATGTAATAGACTCTAATTCCCTTCAGGAAATTACCTGTGTGTTTCTTCCCACATTTACTGTAGGATGGATATTCAAATTTTCCCTTCTTTTCCTTATTTTCATTTTTACAGTGTTCAGCAGATCGCTTCTTCTCTTTCTTTGCTTTAAACTCGTAAGACATAGAGAATTATTTTTCTATCTTGATAGCACCTGATACAATATCATGGTTCAATGAGAATGATTGTGAGACTAATGCGCGATAGAGAAATTGTTTGAACCCATCAAAGAAATGATCAATCTTACTTCTTGGTTTATGTATATAATTTGAAACATGCCTCACTAACCTTGAAAAGTTAGCCTCATACTTTGTGACCTTATCATCTTCCTTTTTCCACAAACTCAGAAATTTCCTTTCCATATCTGCTCCAATTTAACGAGGAAAGTGTTTTTCTATGAAAAGCTCTTTAAACACTATCCCTTCCATATTTGATACTTCATAATCTTCCTATTTGATTTGAATCAATGACCACCATTGATCAACATCTCCAATTAGGTGGTAAAATGGTATTAAATATTTTTCCCTTTCACTACTCCCCAAGGCATGAAATATTTTCTCTAAAAAATTTATCCACTGCTCATCCTCTAAATGATTTTTACTCCTATTGAATTTTTGTGGTTTTTGCATCATGAAATTGTCTAAAATTGATCTTACATTCTATGTATAAGGGTGCTTCATATGGAAAAAGTTATTATTCATATCCTCAGTGAGTTGTCCCATTATGGTGATAAGCTGATCAGCACCATCTGTATCAGCATCTCCACTATAATTATCATGAGCAGGAGGGAAATCCCTATATTGAGTTCATGAGTTGATACAATTTCCATTCCTTCCACTATGAGAAATTTCAAAATAATGGAATAAACTATATTAGTTTATGTATTGAAATACAGAAATCCAAACTTGTAAAACCCATAACATAAATTGATCAGTTTATTTATATAATCCATAATCATAAAAATGTTATCTTTGAGGAAGTATGTAATCATAATCCTTTCATAATGGTTTGTATTGAAAATGATAATTATCCTAAGAATATCCCCCAGGAGTGTCGAAACCAAGAGTTCAGCAAGGCCCATTGTCATGCACCAGTTCCTTTTCGAGTCTAGCTCAAAGCAGTGTTTTCAGGTTTTACCCCTCGGTACATCTGTGCTAGAGCCGCCTCTACATGCTCATATCCAGACAGGGATTTCGTTCATGGAAAACTCAAAAAATCTCAACAATACAAATATTCTATGATGTTCTTCTATACAAATACTCAAAGTCTATTTTAGGGTAATGTTCTATAATCAGAGTTTACCTAAATCCAGATCCCAATGTTTACACTAAACTTCCTTTAATACCAACTGTAATGCCCTGACACCATAAGCCCACAGTCGGTGATTTATTACATATCATTGGAATGATCACAAATGTTCAAATCTCAAAAGACCAATTAGTTTAGTAGACTTGGAAGTACTAGATACATTCATAAGGTTTATATTACATCATTAAATGGAAATCTACAAGAACATTATTTCCATAGACAACACTGAGATCCCATAAAATATCCTTCTAGGTCAGTCATAACATTAATCTTCGTATCCTAGGAAAAATAAAACATAGAAAGGGGAGATCTCATATGCTCAATAAGGATAACAATATAGTGGAAACTTTAATAAATAACCAAAAACATTTAAGGCAATGTATAAGACTAAAAAAATTCATTTAAACTTGATCTTCAACATAATATGGCAATGATAAATATCAAATAATTCCATTTACTTTTTCACATAGATATTATTCTTGTCGAATAATCAAAAGCAATAACAATAGCCACTTTCATAATGATGGAATTCATAATGCCAGACATTCATAACCACATAGTCAAGGACTAGTGCCAAGACTACTAATAAGATTTTTTCAGAGCTTTTTTCCATAACACTAGTTTGTCTCATGAGACCTACCGATTCATCGATGAGTTATTGAGGGCTCCACCAGTCACTTACAAAGTCTAATGCAATCCACATATGATAAGTATTAAACATAACTTAAACATTAATATGGAAACTAGCATACAAAATGTCAATAATTTATCCATAAACTATAAATGGTTTAAAAATAACTCATCCACAGTAAAACATATCACAAAACCTTAAATACAATATCTATGACTTGTATCATAATAAATCATCTTCAAACAAGTTAAAATTCCATCAAAGCATGTTGACATAGATGAACATGATATGTAAACCTCTTGTAGAGAAATATCATTTTTTCATGAAAACATTTAAAAGTCACATAATTTAGAAAGAAAGACAATAATGATATTTTTGAATCAAAGTGCCCCATACCACATTGAATCTTTTGAAAGGAATTAAAATTGTAGACTATATTCATGCCCATATAGATAAATCCTTAAATTGTTTTTTGAAAACATGGGCATTAATGAGAATGATTTAGATAAATAAAAATTTAAACATTTAGAATGATGTTTTAGATAAAAGTAAATTAAAAATAATCCCTTTTCAAACCCTTTTAGGAATCATGGATAGATATAATAAATATTTCCTAGTAGGTACTTACGTAATAACAACCTCAGATAATAAAGAGATTGTGAAATTAACCCCTACCTTATAATTTTCATTGGTCGAAGGTTGGTTAACCTCCTATATTATGGTGATATAATTGTTATTAAATTATACAAGAATCATATACATTAATATGAAATCATATATGATCTTCTAACATTTCTTAGTTAATAATTTCTTTGTATTATCGTCATTTTGGGTGTTAACTCATTCATTTTCCTTTATATGATTTGTTACGTAAGTAATTATTATTATTGATCGGTTGTATCTAATTTATATTAAGAATTAAATTAAGTCTTTAAACATTATTTTTAATCATATAATGAAAATTAGTCTTGAATGGATACAATGGGGAATTGATCTCATCGCGTTTGTGGAGACGCTAATTCGTACGTAAGCACGAGCAACAATATCAATATTTTTATATTAAAATAATATATAATTGGAAGGAATAAAATATATACAGAATAATTATCATTTTATATTTATTATTTACATCAATTACACATAATTATTGTACCCATCAAAATAATAATGTTTTTAATAACAATTAAACCACGATGTGGAGACGGTGAGCCATACATACACACGTATGGTGACATGTCATTCAAAGGATGGATAGAATAATGAATTTGGTTTCACCATATTTATAATAGCATAAAATTATATAGAATATATTGGAGTTATTATTTTACAATGTAAAAAAAAATTAAAGTGGAAGTGGGAGAAGAAATGAACTTGAAAAAGGTGATGAACTATTTACCTCTTCTTTGAGTTCTTCTTTTTGATTTGATCAAAAGGGCTCCATTAGTTTGATTTGCGACTAAAGAAAGGCCTCTAGGATGAAGGGAGGAAAATTTAGAGGGTATTTTGGTAGATGGTGGCCAAGCCAAATGGATTTGAAGGTGAGAAATAGAGAGAATGGATGTGCCCTTTAATAAGAGGGGTGATGGGCACCTTAGAAAAAATGTAAAATGTTATTTTATAAAAAATTCATTTTCAGATTCTAATGGCTCCAAAATGAATTATTTGAAGGATAAGGTGGGGATGGGTGTAATACCATTCAACCAATAGTTTTTAGAATGTTTTGGGTCACTATATTATCTTTATTTTTTATTTAACTCTTAGTTAAATAGTTTGACATTTACCATGTCTCTTTGTATTTTTATATTAAATGGTTAATAAACATACTATATACTTCCAAAAGAACCCCAAGTTGTTTATTAATGATAAAACCATCATCAAATAAGTCATTTATCTGATCCTTGGATTTTTAGGAATGTAATATGAATTAATAATATAATATTTGTCTTAAAAACTCTTTTATGTGAATTTTGACGCTATGTGATATTTCATTTTTTCTAAATTCATAAAAACATTATTAATTCAATAAAAATTCTCCTAACCAACCCTTATATGTCATATTAACCTATAAAATTGGTGGGATTCATAAAAAATATCCAATTATATTTATTTGAATATTTATAATATAAATTATTTTAAGCATTTATTAATTCAGTAAATTCTACATCATCATTCTGTCCTAAATAAATTTAATTATATAATGTCAGAAAAATATAAAGAAAATACCATTATGTAGGAAGGATTTTTTATTTCTAATAAATATTTATATTATAATTTATCTTATTTGTAACACTATATTAAAAATGTTTTAGTTATTAAACATTGAATTATACACTTTTAACTCTTCTTTGAATTAAATAATAATAAATTTTCTAATCTAATTTAAGTGGAACTAATGGATCAAATTTTATTCCTAAGGTTGTTTTTGGTCGAATTAAATTTATCCAATAGAATTATGACTCGATTTAGTGTAATAATAATATCATTTTTACCCTTAACTACCCTAATTACTTTTTACTGTGGTAAATAAAAGTAAAAAGTTACTATTCACCAGAAATTTTTTTCATCTTATTGAACCACATTTTAATTACTTATATAAACCTCGTCTCTTGGATTTTTTAATTAAACTCCCAGAAGCGGTAAAATTATGTTATATGAAAATTTGCAAATTCTCTTAGAAGGTGGGTAAAAGACAGTAAAACGTTGGATAAAATTTTATAAATCTAATTTTGTTATAAAATGACTCCAATAAATTACATTGAACTTATATAGATAATATATATATTTTAACATAAAATATATTCAAATAAAATAAATAATTGTTTAAATAAAAATTCCGTTTTAAATAATAACACATTGTTTTCACTATTCATCAAAAATTCAATGTTTTCAGAAAAATACTAAAATATTACCCTAAGCTTATATCAATATTCCAAATCAAAAAATGAAGCCCATTTTTGAAGATAAAATTTCTAAAATTTCTAAAAGATGGTATTAATATTCAAAATGGCTAGTTTGATTGGTTGTGGTGTGTTAGAACATTATGTTGCATACAACACATGCTAATTTTTTATTCCAAGAGAAGCGTACTGCAGAAGCATGGAGTGATATAAAAAAATGAAATTCGAATTAAATTATTATTTTAAAAAAAATGATCTAGAATTTTTAGAAAATATTATTGTAATAAAATATTAGTTCTTGGAATATAATTATTTACTATGATATATCATTTTTATTTATAAAATAAATGGAAAATAATTTTAGAACAAATTAATATGTTACTTTAGTATTATAATACTATTTTAGTTATATTCTATATATCAATTATTTTCAATAGTGATTCATTTTTTATTTATTTTTTAAAATAATATCATTTATTTTTATAAAATAATTTAATATATTTGACTATAATCCATTACCAAGATAATTTCAACTAATATATAAATTTAAATCATAAAAATGTTATTTAAGAAACAAGTTCTTCTGGATGAAGTGTATTTAATTTAAAATAAAAAGTTCAGACCATTATAAATTTTTCGTGAAAAAATAATTTTCTAATTTTAAGTTATAAATATAATATTATTTATAAAAATTTATATTATTCTTTTTTATTAATATTATTTAATGATGTTTAAAATTAATTACCAAAGTAAAAGTAAATTAGGGTAAAAAGGCTAAAACGTAAAACAAAATTTTTATAGCATAGAAAAGTGGACTAAAAAAAGAGTGGTTCAGTTATTTCCAGGCCCAAAATAAATTTTCAATACAATTTTTCCCCTTTTGACCTTTGAAACATAAATAGAAACTATAAATTATTGAAATTTTAAATAATTCTCTAAAAACTACCCCTTAATTAACCTATAAAAGGGAAACATATTCACTTATACCAATCACACATTATGTAAAATTTCACATATAACATCTTAAATATGTCCCTTAATTGATAAATCTCAATTTTCAAAAGTTATGATCACCTTAATTTATAATAAGGCACTCATTTACAATGATACATTAAATGAAAATTCAAGTCCCTAACGTGAGTATTATCAACTACTTAGATTTAATTCTCAACTATCATTATCAAAAGGTATTATATAAATAGTAACATAATTATATTTGTATTATTTATATATTAAAATTTTAATATATTAATTTTTTTCATTGTTTATTCATATACCACTCTATTAAGAAAAATGAAAAAGTCTTTCGTGCATTGGGAATACTACCGCCTCACTAACGAAACATGTTTTTTCCATCATTTCATTACATGTTTGGATTTAATATTGGTATTAAAGGATACATTATATGTTTTTGATATCATTATGGTTATCCTATAGAATATTAGCAAACATATTAATGATATGATCAACAAATTATCAATATTTATTTAATCATTTAAAATAAGTGTACTAACATAATAATCTTTTATTAAAATTATATAATATTACCATATCCATTAGTTAATATTAAAATGAATTCAAAGTATATTATATAAAATTAATAAACACTAGATAAGAAAAATATTGTTATGTTATTGTTTTATTAGGAAAAATGCATCACATAATCATTCACTAAATTCAAGCATGTGCATATTTTGGCCCGTTTAACTACCTAATTAAAAAATACAATGAATTCATATCATGAATGGCCATGTGAACATATTTATGACTATAATATGTTATAAATGGGTAAATATTTTTTTTTTCTTTGGTATATGTTATATCAATTTTTAATTCATTGTTTATTAAAACACGATTTGATTGTTATAAATTGCCAAAGATGATTTATATCAATTTCATCATCAATGATAATGTCTAAAAACACATGACTGGATTTTGGAATAACTGAAATAATTTTTAAAAATTCACACACGTAAAATTATTTCCACATTAATGATAAAATTTGAAATAAGAATGAATATAGAAGCCTCAATTACGAAAGAAATTCAGATGATTAAGACTATTAACACCCAAGGAGGAAGATCAAAAGAATATAAGTAGAAAATGATAATTTTTGAATATTATGAATTGATATGTATATGAGAAAGTTAATTATCAATTTTATTAATATATATAGGTTTTTATATATTATATTAAAGTATCTTTGGGAAATTCAATAAAATATTTAAGGATTTTCATCTCAAATCCCTCTCTTTGAGTCCTATATTGTATTATTCACCTATGTTCATTTATATGATGCGTGAGATACAAATTTGAGATATAATATCATGTATAATAATTTATTCAAGGTATTTTTAGTTTAATTATGAGATTTATCATATTATGGATGTTTATTGATGTGATTCTCAAGGTACAATGGTTTTCTTGGTCTTAATTTTGATTGTTTACGACATGTAACATGCTATACACCTTGTTCTTATTGTAATGTTTTATATTTATTTAAAATTCCATTAATCCAAGAAACGTAATTTCTTTATATATCATGTCATTTATTAGCCAAATCATGTTTCCATTACTAATTATCTATCAATTGATTTGTTTCTTCTATAATGTGGATTTTGTGTAACTCTATTTTCATTCATGGAGTTGTGATTATTATTTTAAATTATATATAATAATTTGGTTAAATTATACCCTTTTATTTTATTATATCGATTACTATCTAATTTTTATATCGATTTACATTCATACCACATAATCCCTCTGAAAAATATTTTCCACTTATTGGGAAATGTATTTCAAAAGACATTATATTTATTTTTATAGATCGATTATGATCCTGTTATATTAGAATTATATAATAACTGTTCTCTATAATGTGAGCATCACATTTTACATAACATATATTGGCTGTTGTTCAAAAATAAATTATGATATTCTACTAGTATGGATAAAAGTACTTGTTTCTCATATACTTTTATTCCTATACAAAATATTACCCGTATGTTAATTATATGTTGTTTGGCCATCCAAAATCTTTCACAGGATGTGTTATGATCAGGATATGACATTACAGAAAAGGGGAAAAGTATTTAAACACTTAATGATTATTGGTGGCTAACATTGGTTAATCATTTATTATTTACTTTGTATTCATCATTATATGGATACATTTGTTTTAATTCATAAAATGTTTATATAGTGTATACTATGGATGGTTTTAATGTCCCTTATAGTGATTGTATTGGACATAATTAGGTGAAATGTGGGGCTTGAAATTATATAGTTGATCGATTCATTTTCAGGTATCATGAGACAAAACATATTTATATTTTTAGTGTATTCTCAACCAATTCAATGAGATTTCTTGAATGGGAACTCGAATACCTATTAATGTCATAGAACAAGTATTTTTAGGAAATTTATTTTCTTAAAAATTATACATTCCATTTGAATGAGCTTAGTAGTATTGATATAAATATTTTCATTTATTGTCATGGATATAACCTCCATCAAGTTTCATGTTGATTAAATCTTCATGATGCTTAGAAAATACTTCCATAATGTTAATTTTAATCTTATATTAGGATTTATTCAGTTTGATGTTATCCATTTCAATGAATTTGAGAACACAACTTCTTACATTTCCATTTCATTAGGCCATAAATAATAGTAATACATAGTATATTTTTATAATGGTAGCATACGATTAATAGTTTAGGGGATCCATTAAATATTCATTATGGATTATGGTATTCATATATAATAGAAAAATCACAACCTGATTCAATGAACATAGGTTTTTTTAGAGTATGGTTTTTTCTTAATTCCTTAAAGACATTGACATTAAAAGATCATTATAATGCAAGAAATGAAATAATTGATTTTGATTTTGTATTTTTGTATGTTTATATCAAGTATTTTATATATTAAATCAAATAATGTATGTAAGGTTTTTGTTTTTGGATTTAGATATGGTTGTGGTGGTTTGAAATATCCTAGAATTTCTAGCGAGTAGAATTCTATAGTACGTAAACTCTGATGTGTGTGATCATTAGATAGATTGGATATTTATGTCCCATTGGATTCATGGATAATAATTCCCCAAATACTGGAATAAGAGATAAAAAACTCAAATACATTCTAACGCATAGTTATTATTCACAATTCCCTTAGCATTATATTGATTTTTCAGGATTTAATATAATAAAGAAATATAATGATGGAGAAAGGAACATTTCAAATCGATCAATTTGAAAGAGGAAATTATTGTTTATGGTTGATATATATAGAAAAATATCTCATTAAGAAATATTCATATCTCTTATTAGGTAGAGATAAGTTTGAAAATATTGGGAAAAGTGAAAGATAAAACATGGATAGGATGGCCGTTTGTTTTGTGAGAATGAAATTTTCAATAAATTTATCCTTCAAAATATTGAAGAAGAAGAATATATCTAAACTGATAGAGGCCTCATTGTACATGTATGGGAAACCAATGGTGGTAAAAATGTGTTTATAATTCATTTCATGTTATGAATAAGGTCATTAAAAGTATGGTTAGTGGATGACCAGGTGAATGACTTCAATATAATCAAGATTTAGCTTAATGAAGTGAAAGAATATTAAATGGACCATATACATGTAATTCTACTTCAATTGACTATAACAGAATCCTTGGATGGTATGGTTACTTCAGTCATTATTTCTTATATAATTTGTGATATGGTGTTTGATGATGTTTGAAATTTGAACATCAGTGAGGAAATCAAGATAAGAGAGGTCCAAAAATCTTTTGAAAATCCCTTGAATGGAGATTAAAGTGGACACTCACCTCAAAGAAATATTCATCAATGACAAGAAGATGTATCTAGGTTGATAAATTGAGGAAATTTAATTTCCCTAGGTCTAACCTTCATAAACATTGGAAACCATGGATAACTTCATAATATTAATATAAATTATTATGAATGTTTTCAAAAATACTTTTTTCAAAGCTGAAAATTCTTTTAAAAGTAGAAGGTCGTGATAATAAATTACTCAATGTCATTGTTTTGGTCGATTTATTTGTTATTATATCAATGGACCCTTACACTCATTAAAATATCATAGGTTCAAAATAAAAATATATATATGTAATTTTTGGGAATGTTCATTTAGTGATTGATGTAGCTTTGTATGTGAATATATTAGGAGATGTAAATATATGGATGAAGAATGAGTGTTTCCTATGACTGAAGGAAGTGAGGCACATTCAAGATATTCGGAAGAATCATATATCTATGGGGAATTTTGTATAGATATGTCTATATAAATTGAATAAAAAATTTATTTTCAATTGAATTGACGGTCCATGGTTGTAAAATTAGGATTTACGGATGAAATTCATTACATGAATGGAAATTTATATGGAAATTAATTGGTTGAAATTTCAGCATCAGAAAATCTACAGTTCTTTCAGCGCATACTCAATCAACCCATTAATAAGATCATTATGTATTTTTAAATGAAAGGATTACATAATCCCCGTCACAAAATTATCATAATTTTTGAGAGTTGTGTGTTGGGGAACGAATATTGGGTTTCATTAATATTTAATTTTCCGAATCCTATATCCTTGAAGCTATAATTAATTCCTTCAAATATAGGGGGTCATCCCTAGTTCAATATTTCAGATGTTCTCTATATATCATCAAGTTATTCTATGAAATGATAATTATTTAACACATTTATCTCCTTAAAAACTAGTTTTATTTATTTAATGCATTTTTATAGTCAGAATCCATTTTTAAAAAAGCACGTTGTCAAAAGTCAGAGTGCCCTAACATTGATATTGGTTTATGAAAGTGTGAATGTGATTTATAGAATTTTTTTAGAAAATGGGGATCATACTTGTGAGGATAGTTCCTATAACACCAAGAAAAATGGATTGGCATAAAGAATAAACTATTAATTTAATGGTAAGTTATTATGCATGATTGTTCAATCCAAAATACTCAGTGATATTTGTGATGAAGAAAGCATAAATGTAATAAATATATATATCTAATAACAGTAGATAATTTACTATAGGATTGATTATTTTAGAAAAACCAATGTTTTTTATGTTACCAGATGTAGGAAACCTAAAAGTCTTCAAATGTATATATTACACAATAATTGATGGGAAGGGGTGATACAATCTAGATGAAAAGTGAAAATTTGTTTCCATATGGGTTATATGATTGATTGTTTTTGTTTTAGATTATGGGATGATGAAAATGTCCATTTCACCAGACGAGTAAATTTTCTCTTCAATGAGAATATCATATGGGTGGATCAGAACTCAACTAAATAGAATGTTGAGGGGAAGAAATAAAATGTTTTTTTATGTTGATCTCAATGAATGAAATTGAATTTCAAAAATAATTATCAAAATTCTATTTATTATTTTAAAAATACACTTATAGGATGGGAAACCTCACAAATATGTAGAGATTTCAAAATATAAAATAGAACACATTGGAAAATTGAATCTTAAAATAAAATTAATGGATTGGGATGAGTTTTATATTTTCTGGGTCTTGAGATGTGAATGTTCCATCCTATATAGACTCCTGCTATCAACATGACCCACATAAGATTTTTTTTTGAGTCCAACACCCAAGAAGATATCATTGATCACTGAAAACACCAAGAAGATGAAGCCATCATTTTTCACGACTGGTGTCTAGAATAACTATGATTTCAAAAAACTAAAACTTTTATCCCCATTGTAGGATAAATGAAGCACCATTACTAGATAAAGCATTCAAAAACATAAAAAACACCTTCTTCACTGTTATAAATAACCACAATTGTGAAAAAAGAAATGACCATAAAAAACTGAACCAAAATACAATAAAACATTTCATCACCATCATCATCATGAAGTAGACACCGAATCCATTTACTATTAGGACACTGCCATCACTATCAATTGCCAGAAAAAAATCATAAGATGAAGGCCCCAAATTTATAAAATCTAAATAATGGTGAGTTGAAAACGAAAACCATATAACAAGAAAAAACAATTGTGAAAAAAATGATACCATTAGAGGGAGCACATAAACAAAAGAAGAAAAATGGGGAAAATGGGGAAAACAAGGATGGAAACACCTTCATCACTACCACCACCACCATCCCAAACTGACCAAAAACACCATCGATCTTGAAAAAATGGGGTCTTACATTGTTGGAAAGGAAATAATGGTAGAAAAGGAGCATAAAAGAGAAGGGATGATGTTGGGTGACTGGAGAGCCAATATAATGGAATGAAAACAAGAACATCATGAATGTTTTTGGGATTCCGAAAAAATTACGGATATCAAATACCATCACAAAATTAACCGAAGGACAAAAAAGGGTAGAAATGGAAAATTGATTAAGATTTTTTGAATCCTGAGGTGAGGAACTATAATATTAGTAGTTTATATTCGTTTTTCTATAATGTTTGGGTACTAGAAATAATATAATTGGATAGAGAAAAATCTTATTTTGACTTGAGAAGATCATCTTTTCTTATGAAACTGATTCAATAGTGTCGAACTAATTTGAATTTTTTTAAATATAATAGATACTAATGACCGAAATTATCTAAATAGGCATTAAAACTCAGTGACATGAAATAGATTGAGTTATAAATGTAAGAGGAAATGAATTCCCTAACATTTAGTGGAACTTGGGAGTTGGATGAACTAATTGAATTAAATTTATAACTTGAGATTTTTTTGAAATAAGAATATAATATTAATATGAGATATAGGGAACAATTAGGGTGAAATTATTCTAAAATATGTTATTAATTGGTTTGTTATAAATATTTTAACTAGAGGTTGATCATACTATTGTCATGAAATTTTTATGTTGAGTTTATTTTGATGATCTAATACTAGATAAAATGGATGTTAAGATTTCCTTTATTAATTGTGACTTATAGAGAGTGATTAGTGAGATACAACCCAATGGATATGACTACCATCGAAAAGAGGGACTTGTTTTAAATTTCAGGTTAATTTTCTAGGTCTTAAAATAGGAACCACATACATTGAACTAATATTTATGCACTTTCATGACTAAGGAAGGTTACACAAGACGTGACTTTAGGCATTTTGATTGTAAAAAGATATGGGATGATGAAAATTACATCATTCTCATATAATATGTGGATGAAATGTTTAGGGATGTTTCAATGAGTTCGTGGATTCAAGAGTTCTCAAATAATTTATCTAAATTATTTAAAATAAAATACCATAGATATAATAAATTTTTTTGATGAGGACATAGTGGGATAAAAATGTTGGAACGTTGGTGTCATCACAGTAAGAATTTATTTAAAAGTTCATATAGATTTTTCAAATGAATAAATATAAACCTATCTTAATTTCCCTTCTTCGACACATAAATTTATCCAAGTAATAGTTTCCAACTTCATAAGATGATTTGAAATACATGGATAATTTTTATATGTATTAATTCCCATAAAATAATTTAATGTGATTATTTTTATATAAAATGACATTTTTAGGTATATTTGTATGTAAGCTTCATTCAAGAATAATACGGATAATTAGAAATCCATATACTTTATCATCTACTCCTTTATGGTATTATAAGATAAAATATTCTATTTTATGGAAGGAAAAATATTGTTGTGATTCATGGACACCAAATATTATGGGGATTTAGATATCTAATATTTCATTAACAGATTTGAGCTTAAATATTCATAAATAATGATTAATTTTATGTCTCAACTATTACATCAAAAAAGAAATCAATTATATAAAGTTATGATAACATGTTTTACATGGAAAACTACATGATGATAAATGACATTATAATTAAAATATTACTATTGAAAAATATACATTAAAATATTTAATATAAATAGAAGTACAAATATTTTGAAATCAATAAATAATTTAAAAAATGATATTTGGTAGTATAAAGCAACATTAATCCAATGTTTTCTAGAATAGAAGGGGGTATATTCTCTTGGGTGTTCTATATACTAAGACCAATCCAAACTAAAATAAGTGTAGCTTGAGTGAATTTATTCATGGTAGAATCCAAAGCTCATGAAAATTTATCAATGATCCCTAGAAGATGAATTTCCACCGAAGACAACAGATTCTTCTTATCATATCCATAGGTCTTACATATATATCTTGAAAGGTTCTGTAGGTAGTAGATAAGATGATATAAATTTGTAATTATCAATGTAAAAAATATTTTTTTGTCACAGGTATTTTTATAATTTTTTATTTTAGTTCTTGAAAAAAATGAAAGTTCAGTTTTAATTAAAATTAATAGAAAATATACTATTTGTGTGTGTAGATGAATAATAAGATCATTATATGCTTAAAATTGTATTTTCCAAAAAATTCCCTTTTGTGGGATATTAATTTTTTTTTTCAGATTTTATATATATTACAGTTTAATGAGAAAAAAATATATTTTTTATATTAATGAAATATTAAAATTAATTTAGTAATTAATTTATATGATATAATTATAACAACAATTATTATTTGAAAATTTAATTTTCTAGAAAAATATTTTTCTATATATCTAATATTTTCAGTTAACTATAAATTTTCATATATTCAATATATTATATGGATAAAAATGTGTCCAAGTTTTAATTTATTAAGACAAATTTATATATGAGGGGATATATTATATTTTTTTAAAAAAAATAATTACCAGGAAAACATCCAATCAAATCTAATGGGTATAAAAAGATGTAACATAGTGCGTCTCAAATTTTTCATAGGTAAATTGATAGTTAGAAATTATATAAGGAATTTTTTATTTTTTTTAATTTAATCCCATATATATCACAAATTTTCTCTTCACAAATATCACATAACTCCATTGAATTTAATCTTTACCCCTTACATAATATTAATTTCCTTGGAAAGACCCGGTTTTACTCTTGTAAAATGATATTAATAAAAAAATTAACTCATAATAATCCATATAATTTATCTTTGATACATCTCCAATTTTTTCTCCCCCGTATTACTTTTCATTATTTTCATCCACTTTTTACTAGAAAGTGTCCCATGTTTCCAATTTAAAATAATACTTTCATGAGATGAATCTAGTTCACAACATGAGTTCAATCCAATCTATATCCATTCTTTCAGAATTTTTATTACCAAACCTATTCCAACAATAGTAATATAAATAAATTATATTAATTAGTATACTAAAATGTTATTATATTTCTATAACATCCATTATCTATCTATAACGTATCCAATGGAAAATGAAAATGTTACCCGTGTTATGTGATGACTACTTACAGGATGAAGGACATATTTTATTTTTCATCAAGACCTTAAATGGATGATGACAAGCATGTGTTAAATAAAAAATATAACTATGAAATGACTAACAGTAAATCGTAATAATATTAATAATAAATATTATTATTAATATATATCCTTTATTTATTTTTAAATTTCCTAAACATTTTTGTCACCAATATCATTTTCACAAATCAAAACTAAAATAGTAAATCAATATAATTATTATTTAATGAATAAATATGTAACATCTATTCTAGTCCATTAAATAAATATATGAATTATGTACTTAGTAGAAAAAATAAGGATCACCATCTCTATTATGAAATGATTAAGAAACCACAAAATTTATTAAAATATGTTTGTGAAGATAAAAAATAACAAAATAATAAATATATAATAAATTATTATAATTAAAGATTATAAAAGGTAATAAATTTGAATAAGGCTCTTAAAAAAGTTATTAATATGATTATGTTTTTTATATATGTGGTTAATGTGCTTTTTTATATGTCAGGAGTAGAGGTATGAATTTTGGTCAACTTAAAATTATTTTCCTTGAGTTTTAGGTTTTTTCCCAAACTATATGTTTATAAGACTTTCCATTTTTTATTTAATATGGTAATTTCCCATTTTCAATTGTTAATTTTAATTATTACATGAAAAATATTATAATGAACCACTTATCCTTAGTGGATTAAGAATATAACAAGTCCTTACTTGGCCTTAAGCAACATCCACAAGATGCCTAAGGATGGCAATAAATGATGAAGAGTTTAAAATACAATTGGGGGATGATTTACCCTTTAAGAACATCACCCAAAACACCCATTATCAACCACTATATGAATCAATTTGTTAAAACAACCAACTCATGTATTACAAGAAGGAAACTACATAATTCCTCAAGCCAAAACAACCAACCCAAAATCAGAGTACCAAGCAGAAGACTAAAAAAAGACCCAAAATAGACCATGACACACTCCACAGCTCCACACCAAGCTCCATGCTCAAAGCACCACCACATCTCCCAAACATCACCATTAACCACTAGGAATGAGATTCTCTTCCTTTACCTATGTCTTGGAAAACAACATCTACAAAATCACCAAAGTGCCAAAGTAGGGGTGAGTATAAACTAACTAGGATTCACCCAATGACTTCTCTACTCACTCCACTATGAAAAAAGAGTTAGACACATTTATATAGAAATAGTTTATATAAAATATTTTCTCAAAAGTAGTTTATTGCTGAATATAAACACGCTCCAAACGATTCACAATCAAAGGCATTTCCCAAGAAAGTAAAACCACGTTTTCAGGAAGTTATTTTTCAAGAAAAATAACAAAACAACTTTCCAACCATTTCACAAACATCCATTTTTTGCATACCCAACCCTTTCACAACCCCATGAAATCAACCATGCATGCTTTGTTATGACAGTTCCTTATTCATGACCGGTTTCTCATCGATCTACCAAGTCTTCATAAGGTAATTATTTCCCAAGTAACATTACACCTTTGGCACCGAGCACAAGGTCATATTTCAACCAAGCCTCGTACATAAAATCCTATGTTCCATTAAACATTTGGCACTAATCACAAGGTCTTATTTCAAACAATCCCCGTATATGCAACATGAACACACCCCACACATCCACAACAATCATGTCAAAACCAACTTTTTAATTAAACGCCCATTTTATTGAAAACAATTTCTATTCAAACCAAGTGTGCTCAACCAATTCAAACAATTTCAATAAAACACCAATTTATATTGAAAACCAATCCATCAAACCCATTTCAATTTTAGAAATTTCATAATTTAAAATCGGCATTTAAAATTAAAATTGCCATGTCACTTTGCACAGAATTTAGAAGGATTTCACAATTCATCAAAACCATAATTCATCACCAAAGAAGATTTATTCCATGCTTTCACAATAAATTCCATTCAAATAACCTATTTGTAACTAATCTAACCAATTCTAATAAGAGGAGTAAAGAGTGAAGCCACATACCTCATCACTTTAGGCGAAACCAACAACGAACTGGGTCGAAACACCATGAAACCTCCTTAGATTCCTTCCCCTATCACCAACGATACTGAAACCCCTCTTAAAATTCATACACAACATTAGATCTACCCAACATTGGTGTAGATATACGGATCAATCAAGAGGGAAGAAGGAGAAATAAGGAAAACAAAGGGAAACAAGACTTACCTCAATCAACTGGCCTTCAAACGCCAAGGAAAGCCTCCAGATCGCTTTCAAAACTCCTGGTAAGAGATCTCCCACCTTCTCATGAGGGAAATCCCACGTTTGGACTGTATGTTAGAAAACATGAGAGGGTTAAAGGCTAAAACAAATTAGACCATTAAAAATAGGATCTAAGTTGACTTCTCTTATGGTTTGTCCACACGGTTTGTCAAACTGTGCGCTAACCGTGCGGTTGTCACTTCTTCAGAAGGGGTTCTCTGCATGGACTCCTCGCACGGTTTGTCCAAAATGTGCATACACCTTTTGGAATCCTCTGTCCAAGTGACTACCTCTTGCACGGATTCCTCTCGGTTTGGAAAACAGTGCGCAGCCCGTGCATCCCAACCCTTAGCCCTCTTTCATCTTAAAAGATTCCCAAATCTCTCAAGCCTTCCTCATATACTTCAAGTACATTAAAATGCATAAAAACGGATAGTTACCAGAAAATGGGGGTACTACATTCTCACCACCATTGGACTTTCCATCCTCGGAAAGTAGAAAACAATCGCTTTCCAGAAAGAGTTCTAGCCACAGGTCTTTCATTTCTTTCTCGCATTCCCATGTCTGTTCCAGAATCTGACCATGCTACCATAAAACTCATACTAGATTTATGATTTTCCCATGAAAGACATTATCCTACCTATCCACAACCCACACCGAGATATGTAATAATGAATCATCTATCTCTAGGTTAACGTTATCCCATCTGATCACATGGTCAGGATCGGGCTGATACTTCTTCAGCTGAGATACCTGGAAAACACTATGCACTGCACTAAAATGTGGTGGTAATGCCAACCAATATGCCACCTCTCCAACCCGTTCTTGTATCTCAAAAGGGATAGTGTATCTAGGAGATAATTTTCCCAGCATCCTAATACGACGATGTCAAAGTCTTAGAGAGATCCTCCAGAAGACATGATCACCCACAATAGAAGACAACAGTATTCGACGGTGATCTACATAGGATTTTTGATGACTCTGAGGTGTCTCCATCCTATTTCTAATCACCTGAATCTTTTCTGTTGTCTCTTGAACAAGGCTCGGCCCAACTAGTGAAGTTTCACCCATTTCCACCCAGCACAGTGGAGAATGACAAGGATGACCATACAATGCTTCAAACTGAGTCATGTATATCGAGGCCTAATAATTGTTATTGTATGAGAACTCCACTAAGGGTATATGCTCCTCCCATGAGACTCCAAAATCCATTACACAATACCGAAACATATCTTCCAGAGTTTGTATCATCCATTCAGACTTCCCATCCATCTGAGGATGATACTCCCTCCTCATAGTCAATTGGGTCCCCAAGGCTTGCTGTAATGATTTCCAGAAACAAGATGTGAACCTCAGAACTCTATCTGACATGATTGAAAGTGGAATACCATTTCTCTTTACCACTTATTGGAGATATATTTTTGAAAGATCCTCCACCATATGAGTTTCAAGAATTGGGATGAAATGGACCGACTTGGATAGGCGATCCACTATCACCCAAATGGAATCGTGTTTCCGAACTATTTTTGGATGACCTATCACAAAATCCATTGTTATCTCTTCCCACATCCACATAGGTATAGGTAAATATTGTAACATACCGGCTAGCCAATGATGCTATCCTTTAACCAACTGACAATTTAAGCACCGTGAGATGAACTCAGCCACCTTCCTTTTCATGATGCACCAGCAAAATTGTGCCTTCAATGCCTTATACACCTTTTGTGTACCTGGATGTATATCCCATCTTGAATGGTGGAAATCATGAAGAAGTTGTTCTGGACAAACCATAGGTACAACCATATGTTCTCAAAACTTCAAAACTGAACTCACATCCAGCTTCCATCCCTCAATGGTCTCCCCACCATTGAGTTTTTAACTCATTGCAACATAGTCTACATCATATGTCTGTGCCTCCCTTACTATCTCCACAAAATCAGGAACAAGAACAACTGGAAAGAAAACAGCAACATCCCCGTGGCTTTCACATTCCCCATGTATGTTAGCTAAGACTGACATCAACTGCCATTTATCTGAAGCTTCTTTCGCCGACTGAGCATATTCCATCCTACTCAATGCATCTGCCACTGAATTTCCCTTACATGGTGTATACATCAAGTCAAAGTTGAACATTTGAAGATATTCCATCCATATTCTCTACCTCAAATTCAAATCTCATTATGAGAAGTTGTGATTCAAGCTTTTGTGGTCAGTAACCATAGTAAATTTCTAACCAAAGAGATAATGATGCCAAGCCTTCAAGGCATTGAGAACTGCAGCTAACTCTAAATTTTTTGTTGGGTAATTCTTCTCATGCACCCTTAACTTCCTTGAACCATAAGGAACAACATGGTCTCCTTGCATGAGAACACATCCCATCCCAGATCCTAAAGCGTCACAATACACCACGAACCCCTGTGCTGATTCTGGAAAAATCAAGATGGGTGCTGATGTAAGGAAAACTTTCAACACTTGACAAGATTTTTGACATTCTTCCATCGATTGAAATGCACTATTTTTCATTATCAATTCTATAATAGGTGAATCCAGTTGTGAGAAGTCACGCACAAAGCGTTGGTAATAACTAGCTAGACCAGAAAACTTCATATTTCAAAGACATTCTTCAGTGGTTGCCATGAAAGGAGAACTTCTATAATTTATGGATCCACTAAAACACCTTTCTCAGAAACAACATGGCCCAGAAAACGTACATCTTGTATCCAAAAATCACACTTTGATAATTTGGCATAAACTGCTGGTTTCTCAAGACTTCCAACACTACTGCCAAGTGTTGCGCATGCTCAGCCCTTATTCTTGAATACACCATTACGTCATCCACAAACACCACAACAAAAGAATCTAGATACGGCTAACATATCTGATACATTAAATCCATGAAGACCGCTGGTGAATTTGTAAGACCAAAAGGCATGACTACGTATTCGTAGTGGACATATCTTCTTTTGGAAGTTGTCTTTGGAATATCCTCCTTCCGAACTCTCAATTGGTGATATCCTGATCACAAGTCAATCTTGGAGAACCACTGAGCTCCACATAATTGATCAAACAAATCATCAATGTGTGGAAGTGGATATCTGTTCTTTATCGTATATTGGTTAACATTACGATAATCAACAAATAGAAGAAGAGTTCCATCCGCCTTCTTTCACGAACAAAACATGTACTACCCATAGAGACATGCTTGGCCAAATGAAACCCTTTCTTTCTAGCTCCTCTAACTGCACTTTCAATTCTCGTAACTCTATTGGTGCCATCCTATATGACAGAATGGAAATAGGATTGGTCCCCGAAAGGAGATCAATCGTAAAATCCACTTCCCTTGCTGGTGGTAAACCTGAGAAATTAATTGGAAAGACATCTATAAATTGTTCCACCACAGTTGCAAAACTATTTTACTCAATCTCTTCAATTGATACCAACATCAACACTTCTAATTGGTAAGAGATATTTCCCCCCATTGGTTCCAACAAGCTCTGTGCACCTTTCTTTACCATCCTCTCTCCTCTGAAGAGATGTTCGATGCCGTCCTCCTTCATGAAACTAACCGTTCTCCTATAAAAATCGATGTGAGGCTTAAACCTTGTCATCCAATCCATTCCTAGGATTACATCATAGAAATCCATTCCCTACATGGAGAAGTCCCATTTCAGTTCTGCTCCATCAATAGTTATAGCACAAGCTCTACACACGATGGCTTGACATTCCCTTTCAGCAAGAGCAGTTTTCAGTTTCAAGACAGAAGGATTCATTTCATGTTTTAAACATAGCAAGTCAATAACATGAGAAGCAATGTTGGAATGTGATGCACTAGTATCAAACAACACTTGGACAAGGGTAGAATTCAAAATAATCATACCTCTCATCGTAGATGGTCCAACTTGATCATCCACCATCATTTTCTCAGATCCATACAACTGCTTCATCGTTGTACTGTTTTCCTTATTTCCTTGCAGATACTGACCTGGTTGAGGAGTCATGGTATTCTGAGAATCACCGTGGCTAGCTCTGTTCTGCTGTCAAGACTGACTTTGATGCCCTCACCCTGTCGAAGCATACGATGCTTGCGACAGCTGGGAAGTGTCCAGAACACCCGACCGTGGAGCACTGCGACAATATCGCTGAAGATGCCCCATATTGTTTCAATTGTGGCATGCTCTTGGTGGTTCTATACATTCTTGTTTCATGTGATCAGTCGAACCACATTGAAAACACCCAGCTTTCATCAAGGGTCATGGAGGAAGATTCACCGATCCAGCCGTCTGATTCTGATTGGTACTCCCACCATGGTAGTATGTGTCCCTCTTCCTCTTGTTCCCAGCATTGGAGTTCCCACCAGTTCCCGTGGGTATCATTATACTTCCTCCTCCCATAACTCATAATATGTCCCTTTTAGCCACTGTTTCTCTATTTACCATCTCCGTATAATTTGTAATATAGAGCATGACTATCTTCAAACGAGTCTCCTGTCGCAACCCCGATTCAACGATGCGTTCCTTCAACGAAGCACTTGTAGCAACTTCTGGTGCGAAGTGCACTAAATTCATAAATTTCTCTGCATAATCCATGATAGGGAGATTTTCCTTCTATAGGCTGAAAAATTCAGTCGTCCTCTGGATCTTGAACATGTGAGGATAGAATTTTTTGTTGAACAATTCCTTAAAAACCTCACAGCCCAGGCCTTGATCCACTTTAGCCTGCAGCACTAGGTCCCACCACTGTCGTACAAGATCCTTCAGCATATACATTTCTAGCTTTACTTTCAAATCTACTGGTGTGTGATGAAATAGAATATATGATTCATCCAGGTTAGCCACACCTCTCCCTTCTCGGGTTCAGCATCACCCCGAATGCTTGGTGGATTCTGCTTTATGAACTGGATGGTATGTTCCACATGCCATGGTTCATTCCTCCAGTTCACCGTATCCACAGCTTGAAATGTGTTGACAATTCTCTAAACCAGCTCTTAGTTCACACGTGGTTCAAGTGCAACCACATTCTCGGCCACTTCTTCGGGTACGTTTCAACGATGCCTTCTGGGTGCCATTTGCTAAAACAACAATAACTCTATCACTTTCACTCTCTAATAATTGTTGGCTTAGAATTTCAAATTCTATCACATCAACTATTACAACGTTGTTATCAAAGCTAATTTTTTCCATGTTCAACCATTTTTTAAAACATAAAACATACTTTTTGAAAATCAAACAATTATCAAAATACACCAAATATCTTGTTTTCAAAATCATTCGGTTAAATACAATTTCGGCATTATACAAAATTGGCGCATTTTAGAAAATTCTTACTCATTCCTCACAATGAGGTATGCAATCCTAGTGGGAATTAAATCCTCTACAAAAAATGTCATGCTCATTTCATTGGATAAACCCATGACAATGAGATTTCCAACATTCTAAAAGTGTATCCAAAACACTTATGGACCCAACACCCTGGTAACATGAAGTTCTGAAAAACCGGGTTAGCTACATCTTTTTATGATATACATTTCTTATTCCAACAATCCTAATCCTGTCAAAGATTATCACCCAAGGAATAGAAAAGAAGGAATTTCAACTCCAAGACCAAGATCATAGATGACTACATGTTTGGCAAGGACCAAACAAGCTGATACAATTTTTAATGACCCGCTTATCATTATTGGCCTAAGAATACAACAAGTCATTACATGGCTTTAAGAAACATCCCCAAGATGCCAAATGATGGCAATACATGCCGAAGGGTTTCAAATGCAGTTGGGGGACGATTTACCCTTTAAGAACATAACCCAAAACATCCATTATCAACCACTATATGATGCATGTTATTAAAACAACCAACTCATGTATTACAAAAAGGAAAATACACAACTCCACAAGCCAACCCAACCATCCCAAAATCAGAGAACCAAAAGGAAGACTAACAAAAGACCCAAAACAGACCAAGACACACTCAACAGCTCCACCCCGAGCTCCATGCTCCAAACACACCCTATCTACCAAACATCACCACAAACCACTATGAATGAGATGATATTCCTTTACCTATGACTTGGAAAACAACATCTGCAAAAGAACCATAGTGCCAAAGCAGGGGTGAGTATAAACTCAGTAGGATTTCCCCAATGACTTCCCTACTCACACAACTAGGAAAGAAGAGTTAGCCACATTTATATAGAAATAGTTTATATAAAACATTTTCTCAAAAGTAATTTATAGCTGAATATAAACAAGTTCCAAACCATTCACAATCAAAGGAATTTCACAAGCTAGTAAAACCATGTTTTCAGCAAGTTATTTTTCCAGAAAAATAACCAAACAACTTTCAAACCATTTCACAAACATCCATTTTTGGCATACCCAACCCTTTCAAAACCCTGTGAAATCAACCATTCATTCTTTGTTATGACAGTTCCATACTCATGAGTGGTTTCTTGCTGATCTACCAAGTCGTCAGAAGTTAATTATTTTCCATGTGCCATTACACCTTTGGCACTGAGCACAAGGTCATATTTAAACCAAGCCTCGTACTTAAAATCCTATGTGCCAATAAACATTTGGAACCGAGAACACGGTCCAATTTCAACCAAGACCCATATATGAATCATGAACACACCCACACAACCTCAACAATCATGTCAAAACCAACTTCTCAATATAACACCCATTTTATTTAACACTATTTCCATTCAATCCATGTGTGCACAACCAATTAAAACCATTTCAATAAAACCCCATTTTTATTGAAAACAAATCCATCAAAACCATTTAAATTTCAGCAATTTCATAATTTAAAATAAACATTTTAAATTCAAATACCCAAGTCAATTTTCACACAATTCACCATGATTTCACAGTTCATCAAAACCATAAATCCTCACCAAAGAAGATTTATTCCATGCTTTCACAATAAATTCCATTAAAATAACCCATTTGAAACTAATCCAACCAATTCCCACAAGAGGAGTCAAGAGTGAAGCCACCCACATCAACAATTTAGGTGAATCCAACAACAAACCGGGTCAAAAAACTCCGAAACCTCCTTAGATTCCTTCCTCTATCACCAACGAGACCAAAAATCATCTTAAAAGGCATCAATAACCGTAGATCTACCCACCATTGGTGTAGATATAAGGATCCATCTAGAGGGAAGATGGAGATATAAGGGAAAAAAGGTAAACAAGACTTACCTCGATCAACCTTCATTTAAACGCCAAGGAAAGCCTCTGGTTCACTTCCAAAAATCCCGGTAAGAGCTCTCCCACCTTCTATAGAGAGAAATCCCGAGTTAGGTCCATAAGTGAGGAAGAATGAGAGGGTTAATGGATAATATGAATTAGATCCTTAAAAATAGGATCTATGTTGACTTCACACATGGTTTGTCCACACAGTTTGTCAAATCGTGAGCTAACCGTGCAGTAGTCACTGATTTAGAAGGGGCGCTCCGCACAGCCTCCTCGCACGATTTGTCCAAACCGTGCGTACACCATGGAAACTCCCCTCTCCAGGTGACTACCTCCTATATGGATTCCACACGGTTTGGAAAACAGTACGAAGCCCGTGCATCCCCACCCTCAGCCCTCTTTCATCATAAAAGTCTCCCAACTCTCCCAACCCTTCCTCCTATGCATCAAGAACATTAAAAAGCATAAAACAAGGGGTACTTTCTAGAAACTGGGGGTACTGCAACTATTATTCATTGATATATTTCATTTCTTCATAAAAATTTGACTACAATAAGAATAATTCATGTCCTTTCCAAGGGATCCTTTTACTCCATGTCCATAACCTTTATTTAGAAATTTTTTTCATTATTATTTTAATCCAATTTATGTACTATCTCATGAATAATTTTTATTTATATTCAGATATTTTCTAGAGGATATTTATTATTAATTTTAGGATGATGGTTTCAATAATGTTGTTTTAAAATATTTAAAGACATTTATGGTCATACCCATACCATTTATCATCCCCCAAAAAAAATTTGAATTAATATTTTTTAAAATCTAAGGTTGAATTGTTTGGATTTGTTTCTATATAATGATTGAAAAGTTATTTCTATAACCTTCTTGAATATAATTTTTTAATGTGACTTGTAATTTCATCATTTTATGATTATATTAATAATGGTTTATGAAATCTTTTCTTAATGACTCTATTACCATATTCATCTTTATATCCAAAGGATCTATCTACTATAGAGTCTTTTTTCATTTATAAAAATATACATTCCCTTTTGAAGTAATTTTTTTGGTTGAATGATCCTTTGGTATCAACTAATCCTAATCTTGAGGTTACTTTTTGTGATAATATTTGGAAATGTTAAGAAAACAACTACCCTTAAAAGGGGTTTCTCATGATATGATATATTATTTATTTCATATGATACATAAATATATTTATGTTTATGGTTATATTTAAAAATTTATCTCTATTTAATTGGTTGTGGTTCCATATCCCATCTAATAAAAAAGATATGTGGGTTTTGATGCCCAAGGCACAAATGGGTCATAGGGAGTGATGATTGAACCAAAATATTGTGGTTCATTATATTCTTATTACTAGAAAACAATGTAATGTTTTATTATGATTATTTTTGTACAACAATTTCTTATTATTCTAAGTTTCTATGGCATGCCACATTTTTATGTAATTTTCCTATGATTATTCTCTATATATCATGTATATTGTTTAATTTATCTATTCTCTAATTCTATGTTACACATTTTTTCATTTGATTTTTCATGTCACTATATCACGAAATGTGGAAATTTATTATTTTTTCATGTTCTTTATTTTTTGATATTCCACCATTAGGTAGTTTTCTTCATATTCTCAAGAAATGATCCTTTTCAGAATAATACATAAGTTTTAACATATTGTGAATTTCTAGTCACCCCATCATTTCCATATAATTCCCCTGGAAATTCTATATTGGATTATGTGTGGATGAAATTATTATATACAGATTTTGTGAGAAATTATGATGCCATTATGTTAAATATGATTTTTATATAGCTAATATCCGAAGACACTAAACCAAAGGGTTCTATGGTTTGTAAGTATTTGTGAGATGTAATGTTCAAATTATGGAATTAATATAAGATAGACACATGTTGTTAATGGTTACTCATAGTTTCTGTAGGAACACCGTTTTCTTATTTTTGGAGAATTGTTTAGTCATTTTTGGGAATTTAGATTAGATAATATTATTTAATACCAAAGTGATATGATCAATTATATCGAACAAATCCTAATATCATGTTAAAGAATATAGGTTATTGTTTCATGGAAACTACATTTATATCTAGATATAAACAAGTTGTTACAAGTTCTATAATAGATTCACCTAGGGTTAATAGTTTATAACTTTTTTTCCATGTTGAAATGATCAACAATCAGTGCATAACAAGTGGGCCTAACTATACACCATGTTTGAACCTCTAGGGGGGTATGATTTTTTTGATTAAAAATCACCCCATGAACCATTATAAAGAATCTAAATTAGGATTTAGCATGTATGTAGTGAGGTTTTTGACCCTAATAAGAATATAACCATGTCAAACATATAATTAAACATAATTATTCATATGGCAGGTAATACACATCATTTATGAGTTACTTGTTCATTGTTTATACTTTTCCATTAAACATTAATTTTTTTGAGTATTCTCATTCCTCAAATTTAATTTTAAAATGATTGAACTGGTGTGGAAAGTAATAATATAGAGAGGGTGAGAACTATTCATCTGAAATTATTTTTAAATACAATCTATAGTTATTTCAATATATTCCAAATGGATCCTACAAAACAATGAAAGGATACAAGGGATGAATCAAAACATGTTTGTTAATGATATTTTCCTCTTTAAAGATGTCTATATCCTTGTTGTATGGTGGGTTCTATCCCCCAATCACACAACTAATATTTTATTATAATGTAATGTTATATCAAAGAGTATAATCTTAAACCTATTAAAGGTAATGGAAAAGTACATTTAAAATTTTTCTTCAATGAAACTAATAACTCCTCAAGAATAATGGTTACAAATGAATGTATGGGCTTGATCACATACTCATAGATATTGAAATTTTTTACTTCTTCCTAAAAAAAATTTAGTGTATATTCTTAATTATTCTTCCTTGATAATGTAGAATTCTAGTTTTCATTTATTAGAATTATCAACCATTCTGTTTTTTTATTCCCTATTATTTTAATTAATTGATTATTACTCTGACATTTTTTTTAATAATGGTTATGTAGGAATATTTTTTGACCTTTTTAACATTGGATCATTCATACTCAATCCTCATTGTTTAAATGTTTTTTTCATTCTCCTTGAGAATTTTTCAAATTTCAATTCATGTAATAATAATAATTATGGTCTTCGTTCCATTTTAATTAGATTAATGTCAGAACTAAAAAATATCACATAATCAGAAAATGACCACCAAATCTAACATTCTTTGGGAAATCACCTAGGTCTTCAAAATTCCCCCAAATATTTTACTACGGAATAGTATCATATTTCAACATGAAATAATCCATACATAAATTCTACAAGTACAAGATGAACCATGCCCACTAATATCTACCTTACAGATTAATAACAGGATAAAGATAATATATTGTGACTTTGAATAAATGGTGTGAGATGGAAAATAGTCTATATGGATTGATCATATGTATTGATCCAATTGACAATGCATTTATAAAAATTCATTGATATGCCACATAATAATTTCAATCCACCATGCCTTTTCGGAATCACTGTGATGATGAACCATGAGGAGTAGGGAATGCATAAACTTTATATAAAATTTATCTTCCATTCAGATTTAACATTTCCAAAACAAAACAAATAAACCACATAGATAACTCAATTGATTGAAAATACCATAAATATTTGCAACAATATTGAAATTTTTTACTTACCTATAACCATTGTTGATGAATTTATAATCAATTAAAAATCATGTAGCATGTGTCTCTACATTCTCCAAAACAATTATTTGATTTCCCTGAGGATTCAGTACAAAAATCAACACATTTAAATTGGTTTTTCAAATAAATTGAACTATATAACAAACTTTTATATCCCTTTATCTAATTAAATGGATAGGTCCAAAAGGATCCGTGACAATAATGTTTGAGAATAAAAGTATAAGTATTTTCCCAATGATAATCCTATTTAATATAGTATGGAGTATAAAAAAGGATTTTAATTCTCAATATACAAACATAAACTATAAAAAACAATGAAAATCATTTTGAGCACCTCAAAACTTTAAGAAAAGATAAAATTACAATTTTTCTATTCTAGGTGTAAATTTACGTGCTCTATTTTCGAGTCTTCTAACCCACAAACTTTTGAGAAATGGATCAACACAATGGAGAAGATATTTATAGGGCGATAATGTTTGATCCATTATAAGGTACTTTTCAATGTTCACCATTTATAATATGATAACAAACCAATGGTGTAATCTCTTTATGAATATAAATAAAAAGAAATAATTTGAATCTAAATAACGAGAAGAACTCATAAAAGTTACATTCAATAAATAATTCACAAAAAATATATGTATAGAAATTGAGAGATATTTTCATTGATTTGAAATAAAAGTAAGAGAAATCAAAGGGTATTTATGAAGAAAATATCATGAGACTCTTAAGGTATGCCTCTAGTTATTATTGTAACCCCAAAAGTAATATTAAACGATTCTATATTGGAATAAATCGATTTATTTGATAGGAATTATCTATGACATACATTATGAGGTATGAAGAAGTTTTTCGATACAAACTTATGGTGTAAATTGATGCTGAAGACTATCATTATTTCATAGATAAGAAATTTAAATTTTTCATTCATGGTTATTTAGAGAAAAAATAAAATATTATAATTAAATTCCATCCCAAAACATTCAAAAATTGTTGAATTAAGCACTCTATAAATTACCTTCAATATTTCAAAAGATACATTACCTATGGCATGGGAGGCCCTCTTGAACATAATTTTTGAGAACTTGAAAGAAGGATAGACTATGTATTAATGGAAAATATGTTCCATGGTAATGCTACATGCATAATTCAATTCAATAAATTCAATGAGTTTTCTAATTATGTAAATAAAAAAAACATTAAATGGACAATAAAAATAACATGCATTAGAAACATCATAGACTTTGGAAAAAATTAAGGGCCTTTTGAAACCCAACATCTTTGGAAGATAATGATAATGAAATAGTTAAAAGGTGATCCTTTTCCCTAACTGATATCTATAAATGAATTATTTGATTATTGTTCATAACACTATGTCATATTGTAACATTTTTCTAAAAATTTTGATTCAATGCCTAAAACCACGGATATTGAATTATCAATAAAAACACCGCATGGAATTATGTTTGCATCCAATAAATATAAATATAATTTGAGAAACATTTTTGGAATGATACATCCTGAAAATGTCCTTCATCATCCCTTGGTAAAATTATATATCATCCCGGGCATGGACTAGCACTCTTTGTATATATAGAATGTCAATTTTGTGGGTAATGTTATGTCATTTCTTATATGTAATAATGCTATTTGAAAATATCAAGAATGTATGATTATCAGATCCCAATGGTATAAACCCCCATGAATTGAGTCCTTATACCCCAAATACAGGATACATGTTTCACATGATTATGCATGATCTTAATAATTAATATATTCTAACTACATGAGGTTATACTAGTAAAATTCATCATGAATTACACTGAATTTCATCATAACATGTGGTCGTGTTTATAGTGGAAGTCATAACTTGTCCTATACATATATGTAATAATACTAAAAATATATCCCCCATTTAATTAGAGTAAATGATGAAGAAACTTTATAAGAATTTTGAAAAATGTTTTATATGACCGAATAACTCACCATGGGGTTAACCAGTTCAATTGTTTATTAAAAATGATGATTTATTGCATCAATATATATATTTTCACCAAAATAATATGAGTATGATCAAGAAAATATTTCCACCATCATGCATTGATGATTTGTTTTGATAACATTAAGGGATATCAGTACTTCTTAATATAAGATCTTTAACATATATAGCATTAAATAAATTTAATGAGAGACCATTCAACTGAGATAGGTTTATACACAGTGTATGTACACTCCGAAGTCATACTAAGTATTTTAAGACTTAAAAATTACTGTATAATTTTTTAGGATATTATTAATAAAATATTTTAAGATTTCCTTGAAAAAAATATTGTATTATTTATTGATGATATTCTCATATAGTCAAAGAGAAAGGAATAACATGAATATAATTTGAGGATTGTTCTAAAATTTTATAAAAGGGTTATCTTTATTGAATTTCATGTAAGTGTGAATTTTGGGTAAAAAAGTTGTTCATTCTATGGTTATATAATCACAAGGATAGGTCTATTTATGGCCACTTTATTTAAGAACTCAGTTCTTACTTTTGAGGTATGAGTTTAGTATTTTTCTATTTTCCTTAAGTGTTTTTGAATAAAATAAGGAAAATCGGAAAAAATACTAAATTTTGTGACTACACATCGTGTACTATTCCACACGTCATGTTCTTTGGCCGTGTGGGATGAGTACACGGGGTGTGTAGCCATGTCAGCGACGAAGGGTGTAAAAACTGACTACACGATGTGTAGTGGGTATGTACACGCTGTGTAGTCAGTCGGTAGGCAAATAGTAAGGTGGTGGAAATAGCCACCAGCCAGGCGACAATACACACCGTGTACTCTGGAATCACATGTTGTGTACTGTTGTCGACGAATGAACAGTGCCACGCTAGCGAGAATCCACTGATTGAATAGCTAAAAATGAAAAGTACACGTCATGTACTTGAGAAGTACATGCCGTGTAGTTGTTTTCACATAAAATGGGCAGTAGACTCACTTGTTCATAGGGAAGGGTTAGACATGGAGGAAGGAGTCGGGAGAGGAGGGCAGACCTTTGAGGATCTCCAGATCGAGAGTCGGGAATCCGTTTTCACATCTGACGATCTCTTTGGAACCGCACGGGTAAGCCCTCCACTATCCATAAGCTATTCTTTCAAATTATTCCTCTAATGGATGTTATTTTAGTTTGAACGAGGTTTTCATTCACCAATGATCTACGTCATTCATGAACGATTCGAGGATCATCTCTCGTGTATACCGTTCAAGGGTG
Organism: Viscum album; assembly: GCA_963277665.1. Taxonomy (NCBI): domain Eukaryota; kingdom Viridiplantae; phylum Streptophyta; class Magnoliopsida; order Santalales; family Viscaceae; genus Viscum; species Viscum album. Next base: position 1,401,721,832 of record OY728152.1, read on the forward strand.
TTTAAGTTAGGTGGATTAGTGTTTAATTTCCAACTGTTGTGCGTTTTTGTGTATCGTTGAGCTGTGAAACCTTGTTGGGGTGTCCTGTGGCCGATGCCTTGGCTGTTTTAAATACCTAGAATTCTATATGAAATTAAATGTGATAATAAGCTATTGTTTGGGATCGCTGCTTGGATCCAGGACCACCCCGGGGGGTGTGTTCTTCTGTTTAGCTGTTTGGCCAGGATACCCGAGGTTATGCCTTTATAATAATGATTATAGAATTTCCTTAATAATAATTTCATGTTTATTGCTTGTTTATGTGTTGGGAATGGCCCTATTACTTATTTAGCTCGAGGGAAGTGTTTTATTTAGCCTGAGGGTAGTGCATATTTTAGCCTAAGGGAAACGTCTTCCATTTATGTGGGCAATAGACTCTATGCCTGAGGGTGACATATTGTACACCTGAGGGAAATATCTGTTATAACCGTTTGAAATTATCATTGCCTTACGTTTCTGATTACCTGAGGGTAAGGGTTTGCGTGTTTGAGGACACTGACAGTTTACATAGAAATTCACTATGGTTTTTCTTATAATGAATGATTAAATGAATAATAAAATGGAAATATAAATGGTAAAGTTAGTTACTTTTGAGTACTCCTTAGAGTATTTCATTTTACTACTACACACTGTTGTTTCATATTTTCACACAATTGGGCATGGGCCTTTGGTGGGTGTCTACTAGGATTTATTTTTGCACACCCAGTTTGGGTCATGTCTTCGGCCCAAACAGATTACATTTCTATAGGTGTGGATAAGGGTAAGGGTCCCTAAACAGGTACTTGATTGCTATTGAGGATAGGGGAGCATGGGACTGGGTTTAGGCTCGTGATTCTACCAGCTGTCTTGTTTTGTATTACTGTACTTTGTATTGTACTGTATTGTTGTGTAACATGTTCTGGATGTTTTCTTTGAACTTGAGACATGTTGCATCATTATCTATATAAATGTTGGCTATCTTATATTGTAGTTATTTATTTTAAATGTGTATGGTTTATTTCTTCATTTTTTGTTGAATGATTTTCATTTTATTCTGCTGCTCTACAATTTGAAAAATGTGGGCATAGTTACCCCACTATCAGACCTAGGCCCTCACTGCTAGTCGGCAGCCTCTAGCATTTGGGGAAATGCACATGAGGTCATGTGACCAACCAGGTTCGGGGAACCTGTAGAGTGGCACCTAGAATTGGTACATTACAAAGTGGTATCAAAGGTATTTCATTCCTTTGACTTAATATTTGGAGCTTTATTTAGGGATAGGATGGGAATGGTAGTTGCTAATAAGCTGTGCCTGGGCGTAGCTAACCCGTGTATAGGGAAATGCTAGTATACCTCATATTTTTGCAATTTTTCTGATTTTTCAAATTTTACAGTTGATTTGATTTTCATCGTTGGGTGACGCACCTGCTCTGTGTTGTCTATATTTTATCCATGAGTTCTATTTAGTTGCAACCTGTTGAGATGAGGGTATTCCATCTCATGCATTATTTAGGCACATGCTAAAAATCACATGCCATGCATAATTCCATGCCACATAGGTGCATTAGAAATTTCTTGTGGTTGTGATAGTTGTTGTGTTAGAAAAGCATCATGTTGTGATAGCTTCTTGATAAATACCTGCTATGTGATAGGGTATCTTTGTATGAGTCTGTTGATAGAATGGACGCCAAACTTTGTTTTTTGGGGATTATGGGCCCCCATTGACTGGAATTTGGTGGACCATTGGCTGTTTGTCTTTTTATAACACATATAAGATTTAATACATTGATTCGTGTGGAGTATGGGCCCTCACAGTTCGGAATTTGGAACTTAGTTGTTTTTTTCAGTATCTTCTGGGTTCCTGAGTCATTTCAAAGGTATACAGTCTAAAAAACCTAGGATACACATTGTGTATATCCTTGGACACACGTCTTGTGTTCTTTTATTCAGGATGAAAAGAAAACTTTTTAAGTACACATCGTGTACCCTAATTACACGCTGTGTAGTCTCATCCCATGTCAAAGACCGTGTTAGCGAGGACACAGAGAAGGGAAATTCTTGGGAAACACACTCCATGTACCAGATGTACAAGTCGTGTAGTGTTGACCCAGAGTCCGCCCGTGTAACTAAAAACACAGATGGAGGAGACCTTAAGACATACACACTGTGTCCACTGTGGAACACGCCATATTGTATGACCTGGGATCCGGCCATGTAACTAACTACACGGGTCGACAGAGCTTGTCTAGTACATATAGTGTACCTATGGGACACACCGTGTAGCCTTGTCCGAGGACAGACCATGTGGTTTTAGCTGTGTGGCTGGGAAAATGGGGTGGTGTACATGCCGTGTGCGGGTGTAACATGCCGTGTTGTATCTAGCCGAGTAGTTGGCTATGTTATAAATGACACATGTAGTTAGAAAATTGCATCATACACACCGTGTCGATTATATACATGTCGTGTAGTTTTATTCAATGGGATCCATGTGTCCTAGCCATGTACAAGGACCCGAGCAGGGGAACAGAAGTCAGGTACATGCCGTGTAGTCAGTATACATGTTGTGTAGTCTGGTTTTGAAAATCGTGAATGCCTTCTTCCTCCTGTTCCCTTTTTGGGTCCCTTAATTTGCAGTCCTTGATAATCGTGTTCTAAGGTGTACGTTTGACCTTTTAAAGTCATGCAGACAAGATGACCACACATTTTTTTCCTGGAGAGTTGCAATGATTATACTCTAGAGATGGTGGGACATGGGCAACCAGTGGATCCTCTAGTAGAGCCAGATGCGGCACCAACCGTTATACTGGACACAGGCGCGGAGGTGCAGTTTTGTGAAGGCTTTATGTGTTTCCTGCAGACCTTTCATGGAGCACCGCCGGCTGCCACATCTATGGCTGAGTTGACTCATATATTCCAGTAGCATCATCCACCAACGTTTTCAGGGGATGGCGGACCACAGGCTGTGAAATCTTGGCTGGGGTCTATGCAGAAAATTTTTGAGCATCAAGAGATTCCCCCAGGGTGGAGGGTCAAGCTCGCGACATATATGCTACGTGATACCACCAAGAGGTGGTGGGATGTTACCACCCAGTCATAGCATCACATAGAAATGGAATGGGACGATTTTCAGGCAGTTTTCAATGAATTCTTCTTTCTAGAGATGCTGAAAGAATACAGAGCTCGAGAGTTAATGAATCGATAGCAGGGTACTATGTCGAGGATGGATTATTCTTCTCGTTTCACCAAGCATCAGTGTTTTTCACCTATTATAGTGGGTGATGAAAGTTTGATGGCTAGGTGCTTTGAGGATGGTCTTCGATATGACATCCACGAACTGGTGAATGTTTTTAGGTTTCCTACTGTACATGCTATCGTTAACCATGCACTGATTATAGAGAGGAATCTATGGGAAGCTAGTGGTGTGGACCGGGGCAGTTCAGCACCAGTTTCTGGTACTATTTCTACTGTTAAGAGGAAGAGACAGATGGACTTCTCTCAGGGTGGCAGTACCAGCTAGAAGAATGTTTCAGGTGGCCAGGTCATGTGCTACCAGTGTGGTAAGGAGGGGAACCAGAGACCTCAGTGTCCATAAGACCCAGTGGAGTGCCGAGATTGTGGCATTATTGGTCATCTACAGCTCTTTGGCAGGGCGTTTCCACGAGTGGCTAGTGAGAGGTGTTCTGTGCAGACTCCACGTGCGGGAGTAGGACCAACATCTTCTTAATAGTCGGGAAACATGAATACATTTGGGTGTGCAGGCAGGGATGGTGGTCGGGGATATGGTAGCTAGACACTAGAATCTTAGAGGCATTAGGGCTAGATAGCTCAGGGTATCCAGGCTGTGTCCTAGGGTCGCGGCACTGGGCAGGAATATGTAGTGCAATAAACCAAGTAGGAGTAGGATCTCAGACATTCTACTGTCAGAGGTACTATTCTATTAGCTTCTGTCTTATCTTCAGTAATTTCAGATATGGGTGCTACACATAGTTTCATATCTGTGCCCATTATGGAGAGACTTGGGCTATGCGTTTCTTCTTCTTCTGCTATTATGACGCTAGACACTCCGTTGGGAACTAGAACAGTTGGTATGCGTCAATTCAAGGAGTTCCCCCATGAGGTTGGTGGCTGTAACTTTTATGGGACCTCTATGTCATAGAGATGACGAGATATAATTTCATTCTCGGGTTGGACTAATAGGTTCCCTTTCTAGCCTTTATATATTGCTATTGTCGCAGGGTGAGTTTCACATCACTAGAGGGCAGAGAGTTTCTATAAAAAGTTGAATGGGATGTTCAGGCCTGTCGAGCTAGACCAGAGCATCATGGGAGAGGTGGAGTCACAACCCATATTGCGAGTTTATATCTGGATGATCAGGGGACATGTCAGATGGATTACCCTCCAGTGGTTGATCATTTCAGGGATGTCTTCCCAGATGAATATTCAGGTCTACCTCCAGAGCGTGAGGTGGATTTATCATTAAAACCTGTTCCAGGAGCAGTACAGTTGTCCATTCCTCATTATAGGATGGCTATACTAAAGATATGGAGCTCAAGAGGCAGTTAGAGGAGTTACATGCAAAGGGTTTTATCCGACCGAGTACTTCTCCATGGGGTTCGACTGTCCTGTTTGCTATGAAGGTGGACAATACCCTCAGACTCCGTGTGAATTATCGGAAGCTGAACCAGTTGACGGTCAAGAACCAATATCCCTTTATGATGATTTATGATCTTTTTGATCAACTTCGTGGAGCACAAGTGTTCTCAAAGATTGACTTGAGATCATGATATCATCAGCTGCGTGTGAGACCATCAGATATACCTCTTATAGCCTTTAGAAGAAGATATGGTATATATGAGTACTTGGTTATGACTTTCGGACTCATGAACAAGCCATCATTTTTCATGGCTCTAATGAATCGAGTGTTCAATCATTATCTGGAATCTCTTGTGATAGTATTTGTGGACGACATCTTAGTATACTCTCACACTCGAAATGACCATGCCACCCATCTTGAGATCGTATTGACTACACTGAGAGAGAATCAGCTATATGCTAAGATCTCAAAGTGCCACTTTTGGATGGACCAGATTCACGTCCTAGGTCATATCATCTCAGAGGCAGGAGTTGCAGTAGACACAGAGAAGGTGAGAGCAGTAGTTTCCTTAGACAACCTAAGAATGTGTTTGAGATACAGTGTTTCTTAGGGCAGTATGGTTACTACATTCTCTTAATACATGACTTCTCTTGCATATCAGCGTTGTTGATGGGTTTGACTAAGAAGTGTGTGAAGTTCATTTGGTCAGAAGCTTGCGAGACAGCCTTTCAGGACCTGAAAGGAAGGTTAACATTAGCACCAGTGCTGATACTTCCAGAGCAGGGGAAGAGCTATACATTTTACTGTCATGCATCTGGTATTAGACTGGGAGCAGTGTTGATGCAGGGCGATCATGTTGTTGTATAAGGGTCTCAGCAGTTGAGGCCACATGAGAGGAATTACCTGATGAATGACCTCAACTTGGCTACAGTTTTTCATGTGTTACCCTATTGGAGACATTATCTCTTTGGTGAGCATTTTGTGGTTTTCACAGACCACAAAAGTCTCAAGTATATCTTTACACAGCGTGACTTGATCACGAGACAATGAAGGTGGGTTGAGTACATTAAGTCCTTTGATTTTGAGCATGCCTATACACCTAGTTATGGTAATGTAGTAGCTACTGCACTGACCAGGAAGACTCCAATACAGGTGGTGCAAGAGGCCAGTGATGAGTGGCAGCTCATGGATTTGTTCTCGGAGATTCATTTGGAGGTTCATGGCATTGAGGGTAGACCTATATTTCATCTATAGTTGTGACTTCTACCCTCCTAGATAGAGTGAGGATGAGACAACTATCTTATCCAGAAGGACTAGTTCAACGAGATTCGGTGGCAAGTGAGGAAACTATTCTTAGATGGATAATATGCGATGATGAAATTCTACATTTCCATGACTGAATGTGGGTTCCAGGGGATATACAAGGGGAGTTTATACAGGAGTTTCATGCATCAGCTTGGGCACTTCATCCCGGGGTTACCAAGATGTACCATTACTTGAGACGTCAATACTGGTGGCTAGGTATGAAGAGGGAGAAAGCTAGTTTTGTTACGAGCTTTTCCACTTTACAATAGGTGAAGGCGAAGCATCAGTGGCCAGCTGGACTGTTACAGTAGTTACCCATCCCAGAGTAGAAATGGGATGATGTCGCGATGGATTTTGTGATTGGGTTTCCATGTTCACCTCAAGGCAATGATGCCATGTGGGTTGTTGTGGAAAGACTCACAAAGGTTGCTCACTTTTTATCGATTAGGAGTCCTTCAGAGTCGATGAGGTTGGGTAGTGGTATATCGGAGAGATCGTACATCTTCATGGGGTTCCTCGTTCTATCATTTCAGAGAGAGACACCCATTTTATGTCTCATTTCGGGTAGAGTTTTTAGAGGGCATTGGGTACATAGGTGCTTCTGAGCACAACTTACTAACCTTAGGCTGATGGCCAGTCAGAGCGTACAATACATGTGCTTGAGGACATGCTATGTGCATGAATCCTAGACTATGGGGGCTCTTGGGAGAATCTTATAACCCTAGTTGAGTTTCCTACAATAACAGTTTCCAGGAAACTATTCAGATGGAACCATACGAGGCTTTATATGGTAGGACATGTCGATCACCATTATGCTGGATAGAGGCAGGTGAGGCAGCTTTATTTGGACCAATATTGAGTAGGAGAATTTTGAGAAGCTCCAGTTGATTCGGAAGCGGATGTCTACCACACAGTCTAGTGAGAAATATTATGCTGATCGCCATAGAAGACCCTTGGAGTTTGTGGTCGGAGATCAAGTTTTCCTGCATGATTCACTGAGGTTGGGACATATAAGGATCAAGAGACAGGTTAAAAGGTCACTGAGGTATGTGGGGCCATTTGAGGTTCTGGAGAGAGTCTTGATGGTTGCTTGTCGGTTGTAGCTACCACATAGGTACTAAGCTTTGCACAATGTCTTCCACGTGTCTCAGTTGCCTCACTATCATTCAGACCCGTCTTATGTCTTTCATCTTGAGGAGATTGAGCTCGAGGTAGATACATCTTTTGAGGAGCATCCGATTCGTATCGAGGCTAGGAACACAAAGGTTCAACGAGTCTGGTCAGTTCCTCTCATATGGGTGCTATGGTAGCATGGCCAAGTACAAGACAAAGCCTGGGAGAGGGAGACTGATGTACGTTCTTAGTGGCCAAATCAATTATGAGCTTTATCTTCGCCACCATTGTAAGGGAAATTTGGGGATGAATTGTTTTAAGGGGGGAGGTTTGTGAGAACCTGGTTCTTATTTTTGAGGTACTACATTCTTCTTTTTCTCTTTTCCTTATGTTTTTTTGAAAAATATAAGTAAATGGAAAAAAATCATAAATTTAGTGACTACACACCATGTAATATTCCACACGCCGTGTACATTGGCCATGTGGGATGAGTACACAAGGTGTGTATCCATGTCTGTGATGAAGGGTGTAAAACCCAACTACACGCCGTGTAGTGGGTATGTACACGCTGTGTACTCAATCGGTAGGCAAATAGTAAGGCCGTGGAAACAGCCACCAGCCGGGCGACATTACATGCCGTGTACTCAAGATTCACATGTTGTGTAGTCATGTCGATGGATGAACAGTGGCATGCTTGTGAGAAGCCACTGAATGAAAAATTAAAAATGAAATGTACACGCCATGTACATGAGAAGTAGACGCCGTGAATTTTTTTTCTTAAAATGAGACGTAGCCTCCCCTGTTCACAGGGAAGGGTTATAATCAGAGGAAGAAGATGAGAGAAGAGGCTGGACCTTCTAGGATCCCCAGATCGAGCGTTAGGAATCCGTTTTCACCTCTGACAATCTCATTGGAATTGCACGGGTAAGCCCGCCACTCTCTATAAGTTTTTATTGACAATAATTCTTCTAGGGGAAGTTCTTTGATTTTGAATGAGGTTTTACTTCACGTCAGATCTAGATTGTTCATGGACGATTTATGGATCGTCGTTCACATATACCGTTCAAGGGCGTTTAAGGCAGGTGGCTTGGTGTTTAATTTCCAACTGTTGTGAGTTTTTGTGTATCTTTGAGCTACAAACCCATGTTGGGGTGTCATGTGGATGAGGCATTGGCTGTTTTAAATTCCTAGAATTGTAAATGTAATTAAATGTGATAATAAACTATTTTTTTGGGATTGTTTCTTTGTTACAAGACTACCCCGGGGGGTGTGTTCCTCTATTTATCCATTTGGCTAGGATACCCGAGGGTATTCCTTTATAATATTGATTATGGAATTTCATTAAGGATAATTGCATGTGTATTGCTTGTTTACATGTTGGGCTTGACCCAATTAATTATTTAGCCAGGGGGCAGTGTTTTATTTAGCCTGAGGGCAGTGCATCTTTTAGCCTGAGGGAAACTTCTTATGTGCCTATGGGAAATAGACTCTGTGCCTGAGGGAAACACTTTGTACTCCTGAGGGGAATATCTGTTATGCCTGTTGGAAATTACGGGCGGGTTATGTTTCGGATTACCAGAGGGAATGTGTTTGCGTGTCTGGGGACACATAATGTTTAAATAGAAATTCACAGTGGTGGTTTCCTTATAATGAATAATTAAATGAATAATAAAATGGAAATATAAATGGTATAGTTAGTTACATTTGAATACTGCTTAGTTTATTTAATTTTACTACTACATAGTGTTGTTGCAAATTTTCACACAGTTGGGCACGAGCCTTTGGTGGGTGCCTACTGGAATTTATTTATCACACCCTGTTTGGGTCATGTCTTCGGTCCAAACAGATTACATTTCTGTAGGTGTGGATAAGGGAAAGGATCCCTATACAGGCACATGATTGCTGTAGAGGTGTAGGGGAGCATGAGACCGGGATTAGGCTCATGATGCTACTAGCTGTCTTGTATTTTTTTTTGTACTCTGTATTGTACTGTTTTGCTGTGTAACTTGTTCTAGCAATTTTCATTGCACTTGAGACATGTTTCATCATTATCTATATAGTTGTTGGTTATCTTATAATATAGTAGTTTATTATAAATTTTTATGGTTTATTGCTTCCACTATTTTTGTATGCTTGTTATTTTATTCTTCCATGCTACAATTTGACAAATGAGGGCATAGTTTCCCTACTATCTGACTGGGGCCCTCGCTGTTAGTCAACAGCCTCTGGCATTTGGGGAAATGTGCTTGAGGTAATGTGACCAACTCAGTTTGGGGCACCCATTGAGTGGCACCTGGAACCGTGATCTTACACTTTAAAGGGAAAATTGATTGTACAATTGTTAATATAACAACCACTGTGATAAAAATAAATTTTTTTCTTAGATTATAGGGATACTACAGATGATTCATGATAAAATTTTCATGTTCGTCCAACTCTATAACAATTTAACATTAAAGGGGGTGAAGTTCCTATGGATATAATAATGTGATGAAAGATTAAAGGAACATAATAGGTTATTGTTCACCACAACATTACATACATTACAGAATAATAGATAATGGTTTTTCATATAAAATGACTATTTATTAAATGGTTTTGGATGATCTATTATCTGGAATGAAAATATAATAACTTATCCATCATATCAAGTAAATAAACATGAGTAAAATTTCCCATCGCCTGTTCTGGAGATGGTAGAAGTATTATTGGAATTTAAAATTTGGTAACATTACTTCCATATGGAAATGTGTGATATCTATAGTGAGAAAAATTCATAAAAATATATATTAAAAAAAAATTGGACATGAACCAATGGAGATGGATTGAGATGATCATAGAGTTTGATTTATCAATTCATTACGATCATGATAAGATAAACAAGGTGGAGAATCCCGAATAATAATGTAGAATGTTAATATATCATTAATAAGGATTGAGATGGAACAACTATTTATGGATATTAAAAGGATGAATATGGGGATAATGAAGGAAGTGATTTAATAATTTTTGTCCCAGATGATTTATCAACTATTAATTTATATAAATTTCATGAAGGAAAAGAAAGATGATATGGATATTTAGAAAATGATAGGAAATATCCAAGAATAAAATATTCATGGATATATAATGATAAAATTTAGAACCCAAATATGTGTTCCATGTATACAAAAACTGAAGAAGTAGGCCTTTAATGATGCAAATTGGTCAATATTATTTAATTATCATATAATCGCCAAGATTTATATATATATATTTATATCATTAGTAGAAATTCATGTGGGAAAACAATACATGGTAGATTGTAGAGTACGCATCTTGATCTGGTGTATACCAACAACTAATGACTGAAAATCATAAATATAAATTGATAATGTCACTATTACCTATACCTGTCTGTAAATAGGGAATCATCACTAAATATTTCATCACGTGTCTCTATATGGCTTTTAAATGATACAATATGTGTTTTATAGTGGTTCATGGACTTAAAAAATCTACTCACTAGATCTATATTTGAGAAGAAAAATAATTTGATCATATTTCTAAGCTATACATAATGGATGATAGAAGAAGCCATTTAATGAAAATTTCTACTTTATCTAATAGATACCTAGGTGTAGCCAAAAATTTTTGTGGAGTATTCAATGATCGTAGAAGAGAGACAAAACAATTAACACCACTTGTCATCCTGCAACTCGTAGTCAATCTGAATATATCATTTAGAAATTGTTGGATATACAATGGTTTCTGTCAATATATTTCTAAGGAAGTTTGGATCAACATATTCCTTTGGTGGAGTTCCTATATAAAACTAACATCCACATTATCATCCAAATTAAACCATATGATCATTTATATTGAAATACATATAGACATCCATTATTTTGGGATAAAATTAAAGAAATGAAGATTAATAACCTATTCATGTACAAGAACACAAAAAATAAATTTGGATTGTTATGTGACATATAAAAGTGTTAAAAATATAGTAAAAGTGATGTTATCATGAAAATAAATTAAGTATATAGTTTGGAATTATATATAAGTTATTTTTTACATCAAATTTGTAGAAGGTTATGATGTTTTGTATGAAAGGGAAAAAAGATCCCTATGTACTTTAGTCCCCTTGAGATTTTCTATCATGTTAGATCTATAGCATATCACTTATACTTCCCTCTATAGCTCTAGGAGGTGCAAGATGTGTTCTATGTTTATATTATGATTAAATAGATATCATATCCAACTTATTTTCGGAACATAGAAGTTTTTTAGTCGGAACATTTCATATCTTATAAAGACCAACTTTTGGAGATTTTTGATTGAAGAGATAAGGTTATATAAAAAAATCACCAACATGATAGAAGCTACATGGTGGAACCATATGTATGAGGATTCTACATGGGAAGATGAGGATTTAATGAGACCAAAATACCCAAATGTTTTCTTGAGAGCAATATGAATCGTGGGAGGAATATCTTTAAAGGAATACAATGTAACATCATAAATTATAATACCTTAGTACTAGTATAGAATATTTTACATAAACAATTAAATAAAATAACCAACAATATAATTAAAATATTACTATTGTAACACACATATTTTAAATAGTATGTATAAATATAATTAACCATATAATGAAATCATTATAAAAATTTTACTAAATAACATCATGTAGTTTAATTCATCATTGTGAAGATTATTTTTTCAAATGTGGAATAAATTTAGTTTCTATAGGGTTTTCCCAAGACCAAACACATAATAAAATAAAAAAATTATGTATTGAGAGATATAATTTGTATGATAAGTTCATGTATGTTTAAATTTCATTGAGATACATTTTATCCTAATTGTTATCTATGGAAACCTCCACTGATTATCATTCACATAGGACATACATATAGATATTAATTCGGTTTTATGGTTTAGTATGAATGATATAATTTTAATACTATCCATGTATGAAATTCTTATTTTAACACATGTAATTTTATACATTTTAAATATCAGCTATTGAATAAAATAATGGGTTTTTAATTATAATTCATTGACGTAATGAAATTAGTTTAGATAGATAATTAAAAAGATCAATTTATGATGACAATATATTTCATTAGAAATTAACTAATTTTTACTATATATATTTATTTAATGAAACTAAATATAATATAGATAAATGAAGAAAATATATATAGTTTATTTGAATAATATAATAATAGTAACATAATCATTAGTTGATAGAAAATAAAATAAGAATAGTTAATATTTAAAAATTATTCTCTTTGAATATTTTTTTATCTAAATATATCATATTTTTAAATTGAAAAGTTATTTTTCTCATATTTAAATCAAATATTAGACTAAAATGAGACCAAATTTATATAATATAAATCAACAGTAGGTATGAGGGGTTATCTCATATTAAAAAAAACCACTACCATAGTAATGTTTCAATCAAGTAAAATGACCGTAATAGATGGTAATGTAATGTGGCATGTATTTTGATAAAGTCACATGAAACCTATATATTCAATAAGATGCTTGTAGGTTTAAGGGTTAATAAAAATTATCTAACCAACCTTTCCTCTCCTAACTCACCTATCTCTCACATAATTACATCTTCACCCCTAACAATACATTAGTTTTCAAGTAAAAGTCCACCATTTCAACATATAAAATAATTATACATACATCTCCTTATGTACACACTTATAATTTTCAATTCGCATTATAATCCACCAATTATTACCCCCAACGATATCTATTCTAGTTTTGTTAGACCACAATTATAATTAAATGTACCAAGTCCTCCATTTTATTTAAGTCTTTATTGAGAAGAATAAAGTTCTCAATTTGAGTACTATCCACTCCATGATATTTTATTCTCAATATTTATCTGCCAAACCATTTAAAACAATACTAATACAAAGAAATTTGTTTAATACTTATTATAAAATGTTATTAATTGTATTTATAAGCCACAATTTATCTATCTTCCTTTTAATGGAAATTGTAAATTCCACTCGTGTTATGTTTGGACTACAGCCTCCATGAATAACATATTCAATTTTTCATCCCCAACATAAATGTTTGGTAATAATAATTTATTTAATTAATTAAATTTTTATTTATGTCATTATTATGATTATAAATTATAATTTTATTATTTAATCATATAATTATTATACCACAATTTTTTCACTAAAAATTATAAAAACATGATCACTAATTATTATATCATCATAAAAAACTAAAGAACTCATGGAATATAATTAAATATTTATAACTAGTTTGGTAACATATTTTATAGTACCTTAAATAATATAGAAATTATGAACTTGTTATCAATGATAGTGTATTTAATTCACCATTATGGAACATATATGAAACCATTAATGATATCAATATATGGTAAAAAAATAAATTGAAATAAATAAATAAATATATTTTGAATGATTATAATTAAACAGTTGTAAGTTAATATATATGAATAATGTTTTTAAATAAAATATTAAAATATTTTATATGAAACATGATTTTAATGTCCTTTATATGCCATTAAGAGTAAAGTTGTGGGTTTATATGGTCACAACATCCATTTTAGTGAATCATTTTTTATGGATCTTGACTATAAGATTCTAATATTTCTCCCCCTATTAATTTCATATGGAACATTCTAGATCCCTATATGGAATTTTAATTATTACATTTATGATATTCTATCTTTATTGAAACATGTTTTTAAATAAAACATGACCTTGATAATAATAATTCTTTTCCTCTATGTTGGCTAAATTTCCTCCATGTCCATACAATTTCCTTCCAAAAATGATGTACCTTATTATTTTGAAAGCCAAATATAATTTATATCATTTTAACATTATATTTCATTTTAACTGTTTTCAAAAGGATATTTAATTGTTATTATTATGATGTGTGTTTTAATAAAGGTATTTTAATATTTTTAAAAGGATTCTATTTTAATGTCTGGGTCTTTAATATTATAGTTCACATTTGTTGAATTAATGTTCATTTAGTTTCATGGTTCCATTAGTATGATTTATTTCCAAATAATGGATGAATAATTATTCCTATGTATTTATAAAAGAATTATTTTTAATGTGACTCATAATCTGGTCTTCTTACATAAAACATAATTCATTTATGTAATGTATTTTTTTTATGACTATGATTCTATCATACTCATTATCTCATATAAATTTATCTCTTATGCAGTCATTATATATAAATTAAAAGACAAAATCCCTTGTGAATGATTCCTTTTTTGATGATTGAAATTTTATATCAACTATCCCAATTCGTCTTCCAACTTTATGGGATAAAATGTGGAAATATTATTAAACCCATTAAATTTACATCGGTTTTTCATGATATGATATATGATTGATTTAATATGGGACACCTATGTATGAATATTAATTGAGGTGGGGGGTCAACTATGGCCCTAAAAAAGGTGGTTATGTTACTATTACTCATTCGATAAAAATTTGTCATATTTTATGATGATAAATCTCATAATGGGTTACATGAAGTGATTCTCGAAGAATGAAATAATGGGTTACTAGATTGTAATGCCTAGACCTAGGACTATGTTTGTACCATAGATCATTTTTTATTCAATATTTCCATAAAATTTCACATTTGTACATTATATTCCTATTATAATTCTACATGGATCATGTTTACGTACTCTTGTTTCCATACTCTTATGTAATGGTGTACATTTTTTCATTCAAGATTGCATGTACTAAAATATTGAAATATGGAAACACTTATTATTCTATGTTATTTTTAATAACAAAAATACCACTTTCAAAATTTCCCATGTTCTCACGATCTAACCGTCTTATAACTCATTGATGAGTTTTTCTTTATTGAGTTTTTGAGCTCACCCGTTTTATTGTTTCTCATTTCCTAAGAAAATATATACAAGATTATGTGTAATAAGATTTATTGCATTTATTTTTTTTAGAAATGGTGACGTAATTATGTCAAATAATATTTTCATTTAGTTATTCTCTATATACACTAATCAATTGTGTTATGGGGTTGTGTGATTTTTTTTATATGTATTTCTAAAATTTCAAAATTATTATAAGATATATACTTTTTTTTTGTCTGAGAAAACTTATCGACTATATCCAGCGTCAATATCATAAATAAAAAAATAAAAATGTATTGTAGATATGGAAAAAATAGTTAGTGTTATTAATTAACATGGTGAGGGAGTATGGAAGTTCATCAGAAGTAAGAGTGTTATAAGATGATACTTGGATTGTGATTCACCTTTTCTTGAATCTAGTTTTTAATGAAAGAAAAAACAAGTTATAATAAAATTGAATTTAATCAAGAATCTATTAAAATATGATTTTAACATTATTAAAAGATAAATAAGAAGAAAAATCCTACCCAAATGTCCATGGATTTTTTAGTCCATGAATGTTAGAGGAATTAGTATGATTGAGTATGACATGGGTGAATGAAGGATGGTGTAGAACACTACATATATAAGGAGATGAAGGGTGAGTTTTTCTTATGTGTTATATAATTTTAGATAGATCCCTGTTGTATTGATCATTTAAGATATTTTTGGCATTTTTAATCATCTTTAACTCACCTTGTTAAAAATACAAGAATAAGGAACTCGATAAGAAAAAATAATTATTATGAAGGTAGTGGATGTTAATTTCTTCAACATATGGGTTTGTTTACCATAAGATACTAAAAATCTGATATATTTATAGAAACACCTTTTATATCCTTACATGATTCAAAATTTGATGTATTGAATGATACAAGGAATCTATGGTTGAAAAAATCTAGCATTGGTTTTAACATAAAATTCAACTGGTGATACAAATTATTCCACTGACTGAATACCATTATAAAATAATAGTTGTACTTGTTCCTAGGTATTACATGTGAGTTATTTATTAGTTTGTGAGAATTTGTACTTTTTTGAGTGGGGGTGTAGTCTTCCCATATTATAGTAAAATAAGTTTAGGGGGAATTTTCAGTGTTTTTAATTCCATATAAATAACCTATAACTAGTGAGATATTTTGGTAGATTGATGAACTAACTTCTAATGGTTTCACGGATAGCCATTCACTAACATTATAATAAATCATGAAAAAATAATTTATCATGACCATTATATGATTCATTTATCAAACTAAATATACATTGATATCAATTCCATAATAATTCATGTTAGTCAATTGTAATTAATCTTCATCATATAGGAATATTTTTGCCACGACACTCATTTTTTGTTTATTTGGACTGTTATTCAGATATCCAATACATCTAACATTTTAAACATAGTTTTATAAAACTAATTAAATCAATACAAGTTATTAACTCCTTAATCAATCCTATATCTCAACCCAATATGTTAAATACCTCTAATGACATGATTTGGTTTGGATAGCACTTGAGTCAGTGGCGATAATATATATGATCCCCAAATGCTACCTTTAATAGTCCTGAGAGAGTGGGAAGCACCATGAGTTTAAATGTGATAAATATGAAGGATTACCCACTACAAAACATAGAAGAAAGATATAAATAAAAATTAAATTCACCAATTATTGATCAATAATGTGTCCAAAACAAATAGATACTTTAAATATGTTGTAATGTATAAATGCCATAAAATATATCAAAAATTTAAGGTAACTATATCATAAAAAACAAAATATTAACAATTAATTTAAACCCAAACTAACCATATAACAAATCTTTACACAAAATAATCATTTAAAACTTTGATCCTGCAATTAAATATGATCACTGAGTAAACATCACTCGATAACTATTCTAAAATATTATATAACACTATTTATTCTATTTGTGGTCAGTATATCAATATTCTAAGTTGGAAACCCTAATGGATGAAAAAACAATTAAATATCATGTATTCACAATGATAAAAGGAGTAACATTTTAATATATAGTGCCATACTCACCAACCAATACCACTAATTTCTAAAGTAGTTTAAAATACACATTTGTTGTCAGTTTTTATCTTTTAATCTAATTTAAAAATTTGCTATAATGTAGATAATGTATATAAATAAGGGTTTTGAATGTCGTTATTTATAAAACTGACTTCAAAATACATTAGAAAATATAAATTTGTTTCCACATTATTTCTCTATAAAACATAAATTTAAATCCCTTATACTTAATTTGAAATGTATGTTTTTAATAAAAACTATATTGAAATAAGGTTTAATATCAGTTTTAATAAATACCAATGAGTATATCCATATTCTCAAGGATATGAGATTTTGATTTATTTTTATAATAATTTTAAATGTTTATAATATAGTTAAAAAAATTAAAATACTTGTTTTCAAACCTGTATAACACAAATTAAATCTACTAATTGTTGTAGTAGACAACACAAAGAACAGAAAAAACAATGAAATATTTTTTAATATATTTTAAAAATAATACAATCCTAAATTAAATTATATATAAATACTATTAAAACATAGAAAATGTTGCACAAAATTTATTTTTAAGGTTGTTTTAATCCATATTAATATACATAAAACATTATAAATAATATTCAATAACATATAGTGTTATGAATATAGAAATGTAACATATTTATTTAAATTAGAAATATTATAATGAAACTAACCTTTTTGAAATATTTAATTTTCATGCTCATGATTAACTCATAAATGTTTTGTAAAAAAGTATACCAACATTCTATACCCTATAGAACAATGATATTTTTTTATCATATTTTTTATTTTAAATAAATTTTATTTTGTTAATAGCTTGGGATACATGAAACCTAAATTCTAAATGAATTGAAATATAGTATAATATTAAAACCTAGCTATTAAAGTAGTAGTATTAATAAGAAAAAAAATATTTAAAATAGGCATATATATATTTTTTTGAAAAATAAAATCTATTGATGAATAATTACATGGTTTTTAGTAAAGCCTTTATGGGCTTCAAAAAAGAAATACATTTTTCCTCAAAAATGATCCTAGTGATTTCTTTGAGAAATAATGAAATTAATTTATGGTTCATTTATAAAATTTATTTTAAAAAGAAATTAATTTTGGAAAATAACATGTATAAATTATCTGGGAATGAATTTTTGACAATTTTTTAAAAGATTATTTTTTTCAACAAATACTGAAAAATACGGTTTTATATCAAATATTTAATTCTCATTTAAATAATTTACAAAATATTATTATTTTTAAAATTTGGTATAAAATGAAAATTAATTCATTATATTAAGAATAATGTAGTCTTGGTCATCGAAATTAATTTTAGATGGATTTTTCTATAAAATTGTTTTTTACTTAAGAAATCATATTATCTTGAACATTGTTATTCAATATGTTTTGAAAATTTAATTTAAGTTAATTTCCATAAAATTTTAGATATTTAAATTGAATAAAATATTTCCATAATTTTAATCTTAATTCATTTAATTAGGTGATGAGTTTAAATTTATTTTTAGTCATAATGAACAACAAAATGGGTAAATATTTGTCCCCACATTTAAAAATAAAACTAGTTTACTCGAGTAGTTATAAAACAAAAAAGGATAAAACAAAATAAAATTATAATTTTTTTGGATAAACATAATAAAACCATATACTCTCCCACTTTAGAATATGTTTCCATTTTTAATTTTCTTGAGAATGAATTTAAAATATTTTAAACTTTTAATAAATTTTGTCTGTTTCATATCCCATACTTATAAAAGGACACCCATCCTCCAAATTCATTACACAAAATTATGAATTATAGGTTAAAACCCCCCAAAAATTTACCTTATAATATTTACTATACATGAATTATTGGTTATGGTATTCTTAAATTCCATTCGAAGTGATAATAATAATGTTTCTAAAGGTGGACTACTGATGAAGAGGTTATTTTAACCGATCTTATTCAAATTATTTCTTATTATTCCTCATAAAAATATTTGATATTTATAACATAAATATAGTAAATTGTTATTATCATTATGGAATAACAAATGTCAATCATCTATTGAATCAAATGGAAAGTTAATGTTTCACTTTTCCAAACATGTGGACTATAACCTCCACTCAATGATATAATTAATTTTCCTTCACATCATTTCATTGAGGGATATTATTATGGATATAATAATTATATAAGATATATATGAAGTAATTATTGCTACGTATTTCTAATATCATATCTTCCTTCTTTCCTTTCATTCCTTTGGAAAATGATAATGTCACATACGCATACGTGTAGAGTAACACTTCCATGAAGCAACATGAATCCTTTTTCATTTCTAATTTTGAAGGATGAAAATAAGGATAGACTTAATCGATATATATGTTATATAATATTTAATTAAAATTCTATAAAGGTGAATTACTATATATATATATCTTTTATTCTATAAGTCAAAAGTGGAAACAACATTCTTGTATACATATGGCTTACCATCTCCATGAATGGTGGGATCCTTTTTTCTATCCAATCATTTTTAAGAAAGAATTTAATTATGCACATAATGAACATATATGATATTTGAACCATTAATAACATTATTGAGATGATATAAACATGATCAATGTACAATTACTGGAACTTTCACACATAAACTCCTTTGAAAATGAAACAATTATCACCAAGAAATGATAATTTTAACAATAAATTATTAATTGATATGTGTTGAAAATTTATTAGTTGATCATATATGGTATTATATATATATATTCATCAATTAGGGATAAAATGATAATAAGTTAGTATTTATTATATATGAGTCTATAGTGATTTCAATGAAATTTGAACTTTTGGGAAGGGATTTATGTTACAATCTCATTGTTTATGAGGATCATTTTTATCAAGTTTATATTCATAGTCTCGATTTCCATAATTAGTGATTGTGAGTAATGTTGGCACTTTAAAATTGGTCTTCTGTGACACGTGATGGCCGACCTCAATGGATATGGAAGGTGGTAGGGGTTAGGTGATGTCCTAGTGATGGAAATGAGGGTTATAAAGAGAGACAATGTAAACTGGGGTTGGTCATATGCTGCATCAGTGAAAAATGAGGTTATGAAATAATTAAGATGGAGTAGTGTTGGGGGTAGGTGAAGGCAACAATAGTGAATATCTATGGTAGTGGCATGCCACAGTTAGAGGGGTGGACTTCTAAAGCTATCAGGGACACATTGGTTTTATTTACCTACAGGTTTTGGTTTTCAATGGATTATTACATATTCAGCCTATGGGTCATTTATTAATAATAAATAAGGATTGATGGGTGGGATATACCCTGAGGGGGGAAAACCATACCTTCATAGCCAATGTGTGTGGTTTTAGTGTGTGTGTTTCAATGTAACTGTACCTCCAAGAACATAAGATATATATATATATATATATTTAATTATTTTAATAGTATTATCCTTTTTTTTTTAAAGTGGCTCTATTAACTTTTTATATAAAATGTGAAATGAATATTTTTTTTACATGACATGAATAGAATTTACCACCACAAAGTATACATAATACATAGAATATTCCAATTAATGTTTCCGAGATTTACTTCAAAGATAACCTTTTCTCGATATTTTGGGGAATTTTTATATTTTAAATTATTGACCTCATATCGAAAGGGTACATTAATAGTGTAATTTTATATAGATATATTAGTGTATATTTTCATCTATAGTAAAATACATTAATGTTTGTTATACATTACTAGGGATCTGAAATACCACGACTTATTCCATGACTCTTGATTATGATATCTGATACGGGGGGTTTGGTTTTCAGATGTTGAGATTAATTTCTAACATGATTATACTTTTTTTATGTTAGAATGATCATCATTATATCCCCTATTTACTCTTATTGAGCAGTTGATCTCAAAATTCCAAATGTTTTCCTTTCCCAATATTATGAAGAATGGTTTTAGGTATGATATATATTATAAGGGTTATAGTTATGATGAACAGTGGGGAAAATAATGTTGATCAGGTTTGAAAAAGTTTTTTATATATATGTGTATCCAAATATACTAAACATTTAATATTATAACATTGATAATAATGTAATTTATTAAATATTTAGAAAAGAAAATGAAACAATTTTATAATGAAAATTATGGTTCTGTATAGATGTGATCAGATCACGTTTTAGCTTACTTTTGAAGCTACGATTCATAAAATTTATTTAAAACCTTAAAGATAATCTAATGTATAGGAGAATTCACTGTGTTATGGTTAAGAAATTAGTGTGGTTTTCCTAGAATAACATCCCTGTTTGGGTACAACATGTGGATGTGGTTATTTAATATATGCATATAGGTGAAATGGCCCCCAAAAAAATGGTTGAGTATATCTTATCCATCATTTCGGTGCATGGTGAGTGTGCCATTACTAAACACAAAATTTCACACTCATGGGGGATTTTTTTTTGTGTTATAACATTTTCTTTTTATCCATTATGAAGGATTTGAATAGATGATGAAAATGCATGATCTATGTTATACCTAATGATTAAGGGATTGAAAATATGGTGTCATGATTTATACATTTCATGATTTTGTGGCTTCGAACTATATTAATTGATTCTTATATAATGATTTTTGAGTTTAGTAAATAGGTAGAACCCAAGGGAATCTTGTTATTGATAAATATGATGTAAATTAAAATATATTTCCTCCTAGGAAAACATTTTTTATGGGAGGTGGATTGAAAAATATTGTTACATTGATTACATAAATTTGTCAAGATATAAATCAAAGAAAGCTTGCGAATGAAAAAGGAGTGAACAAGGTTTTATTGAGTCCATTATGAAGAAACATACATGTTTTATTATATGGTCAAATTACATAATGATTTCTAATAATTAAATAAGTACATATTAAAATATATTTTTATTTATCACATATTCGGAATATGAAAATGTTATTATTGATATTTTACATTAGTTTGGTGAGGAGGATTGATGGTGTATTATTATTGATAACTAGATGAAACATGAAAAAATTATAAATATAGAGTGGGATGAGTTTAACATATAGTTATTAAATTTGAATTTTCCTTGTAATACTCATACTTCAATAACGAAGTATTTTATTTAGATAAAGAAGATTGACATTGAATCTATTTGTACCTATGAGGTAAATTACACAAGACTTTTTTGATATGATTCTTATGTTATCATCCAACCTTAATGTAAGGTTTCTTGTTTCAATAGTGGAATAAATCAAACATTAAAATAGGTGATTTCCATAAGATAGTTCAATGGTAATTAAGAAGCTGTTCAATTTTCTACCAAGGTGGAGATGAATATTGTAGTTACCCATCAATCTTATGGTGTTGATGATAAAATAATGACAAAATTCAAAGGAAATTATAAAATCTATGGAGAAAATAAGATAATATTTCATATATACAGGTAGTGTTTAAGTTAACATTGATGAAATATTCTTATGGGTATAAGTAAATTTTCAAAGTTTGGATATGTATTTCATAAACTAAACAGCTAAAAAAGTTATATGAAGATAATGTTTTCTACAAATGGAGAAAACAAACCCCGAAATGCACCATCCCCAATCTAGTGTTTCAAATTCAAGAGTATTGAAATTAAGCTTACTTGTGATCAAATACAATAGTTATTATAATTATCTATGTCATCAACCTCATAAGCCTATATATAATGGTAAATCTCATTAAATCACCATTGTTGACATTGATAATGATGTGCAGAAATATACACTGACCATCCACTATAGAACTGTTAATTCCTTTTTTCTACCTTGATCGAACCACTCATTTATATCAAAAGAATTTATTGAGGGTATCACAATACCATATAAATGATTATATTTTAAATTAGAATTGAAAAACCTTATGGTATGATGATTTTATATCATGTCTATGATTCTACTCGGATCAATGTTTTTGGGAATGTGTTTCATAAAAATATTATTAATATCCATCAATTTGAATTTAAGGTTATCTTAGACATGTATTTTATTTATTCACATATACCCCACTTCAATTACAATATTTGAGAAGCCACTATTTAAATTCATAACAAACATATGATTTTTTATTAGTAAAATGATAAATATTAACATCTAATGGAAATTACATCCATTATAGGGGTCTTGGTTTCCCTTCAAAAGGGATGTGTATCTCAAATGGTTATTGAGATACTAAAAATTAAATATATGCCTATTTGATGATATTTTTTTGATATCCTTATAGAAGAGATTCCTGTACATGATTTTAATTATAAAGTGGAGTTATCAAAATAATTCATACCTTTTTTTACACATATTTCAAAGAAACCAAATATAATGGATGTATAAAGTTGCATGTATCAAAGAAGTAACTCCAAGGGAATATCGATAAGAGTTTCATTTTACCAACTACATCACATTGGGTTTCACCATATATTTTTTCTATGAAGAAATATGTATTAAGGGAAAACTACAGTAATTTTCATGAATTGAACCAGATCACAATCAAGAACAAGTATCCTCTACCACGTTTTGATGAATTTTTTGTTCAACTATGTGATGAATAATACATTCCATAATTAACTATAATTCTTAATATAATTATTCGAGTTTCAAGAATTATGATATATCTTATAAAAAATTCAGAAAAATGTGAGGATAATTTGAATTTATAGTTATTCAATTTGGGTATAATAGTTCACTTGTTATATTTCTGGATTTATTGAACAATGTATTTATAGGTTAGATTTATTTTTTTGTTATATCTATATAAAAAATTATTATATATTAAATGAGAAATGAATAGCCTGATGATCTCTAGGATTTTTTTGAATGGCCCTAAGAAAGGAAAATTCATTTGAAAATTTTACCATGTGCGAATTTTATCTCAAAAGTGATTAATTTTTTGTAATATAATCACAAGTAATGGTATTTATTGAAAAAATATCAAAGATAAAAGTATTTGAATCTTAAAATAGACTGACCACTGTGATAGTGATCTATATTTTTATTATTATGGATTGATATTATAGATTCTTAGTGAGATATTAATCACATTTGTCTAATCCACTCACCGAGTCAACATTGAAGGGAGACAGGTTCCATTGGGAAGAGGAACATGAATAAAATTTCATGAATTTTATATAATGATTATTTAGAATACTTATGATTACATTAATCTATAATAGATATGGGTTTTCAATGTATAATGATTCATAGAAGATGTGATTATGTTTATTCCCCATAAATAATGATATTTTGATAGCATATGCCTCATTAATATTTAATTTTCATGGAAACATTTACCCAACACATTATTTATAGTAGGAAATGATAATTTTTCCATTAAATATATTATAGAAGTATCAAAATCGAGAAAGGTGTTATATATATAATTATCATAAAATTTTAATGTTGGTATTCAATTAGAAGGAGAATAATATTTTAAAAAGCATATAGTTGGATTGAGTTATAGATTATGAATCCACAATAGATTACCCCCAAGAAAAGTACACAAGGTGGAAGATTCACTAAGTTAAAAGGATCATGTACTATTATCCATTGCGAGGATTAAAAAATATATTATCTTTACAAATTTTCAAAGGCTGACTAAAATTGTATTAAAAGAAGAGGAAAAATATTGTATATCTCAAATGAGTGTACAACCATATATCGAAGGGAAAATTAATTGACGTAGAAGGAATATGTAGAGTTAAGAATATTGGAAGGAAATTTTTCAAAATTCAACCATCATTGTGTTTTAATTATATGGTTTAAGAACCATGTAAATGTCATTACAATACTAGGATTTATTTTTTCTATGGATGAATATCCTAGTTCCTAATTCCATATTCATCATGGAAGAATGAATATGGATAGAGATGATGAACAATAATTTATGTGGGCCAATACGAAGATAGATATTTCCATGTATGTTTCTCAATGATTGGTTTGTCAGAAAGGTATTTTTGATTGATAGAATACTATGGGGATGCTAAATCAATTACCTATACTAGAATAAAAGAGTGAAAACACCACCATTCACTTTGATATTAGAATCCCTAAAACATCTAAATGCCATAGTGTTATTTGAATTATAGTTGATCGCTTTTTGATGTCTATAGATTTCATTATTATGGGAAAATATTTAAATCATTACCTTATTTGAATAATATAAATTATGTATGTGATAAAGTTTGAGGGAGTACGATATTCAATTGTATCTAATCAGGATTCATTGTTTACCATGATGTCTTGGAGAAGTTTTCAGTAGGATCTAGATTCATAGTTTTGTTTTAGTACTAATTATAATATTATTATCGAAGGTAAATATGTGGGAACTATTAAAACCATAAAACATATGTTGTGGTCTAATTATTAGTATTTAGTGATGGCTAGAATCAACACCTTCCTTTAATAACATTTCATTAAAAAAACAACTTTCACTCAAGCATGCAAATGGATCCTTATAAAGACATCTTTGGAATTATGTGTAGAAAACCAACATGTGAGAGAATTAATTTATAGAATGAATGATATTGGGAAACAAGGCATGTACATAAATTTTATATATTTTCAAATCCATTCATCAACACATTATGGAATCCCATAGTTTAATGAAAATTAATTGTGACAATCATTGTTGAAATCTCGATTTCAATATTTTTGAGAAGGTATTCCTATAAATTCCTTTATTGTATAAATTTAAAAGATTTTTATACAATAAAATGTTATTGTATTTTTATGTTGTATCCTTAGAAATTCTTTTTCAGGTTGGGATGGCATATTATCAGTTGGAGCCTCCACAAAACCCATCAAAATTTTAATATGTGTTCCTTAGATCTCTCAAGGGAAGTAAAAAATATATTCTATACATATAATTAAACCATTATGTATACCTTTATATAATGATATTTAATTTTAATAATAAATAAAATACATCCCATATCATAGAGATATAGTTCAACTCAATAAGATTAATCACACAGTTAAATTTCACTCGAGAAATCATAAATTCGAAGAAGCTAAATTGGATCCTAATGATGTGATGATATAAAGATATATTAATTTTCTATTATAGTGATGTAATTTAGAAAGTGAAATTAATTTTAAGGTGTTATTATGTATTAATTTTAAAAAAAAAATTATAGTTAATTTTTAAAAAAATTAATTTTTTCAATAGCTTACTATACACGAAACTCTGTGTCTAAATGAACCATAATACAATATATCACTATAAACTATATACTAAATTGGTGTTATGAATTGTAATTATCAAATTTTATAAGTATATATAAATGTTTTCAATAAATAAAATATATTTATAAAGAAGTACTCATTTTTTAATGTCTGTATATCCATAAAGAAATACATTTTTCCCTAAGATTGATTTTTATTGATTATTATAATAAAATAAAATAATGTTTTTCTTCATATTGTAGATAATATATTTATATAAATGATTCTTTTTTAAATAAATATGTCAAAATAATCATAGATTGAATGTTTTATAATTTTATGAAAAGATCAATGTTACAAAGAGTAGTGAAAATTATATATTTTAATTCCAAAATTGTTTTGTAATTTAAAGCATTTACAACGTTCTAGTTTTATTATATTTTTAAAAGAAAAATTAGATATTTTTAATTATGAATGATAAAATTATTATTATTTTTAATAATATTAATATTATTGTTTTTTCAATACATTTTATACAGAAGACAATTATTTTTCATAAAATAAGTTTTTCATTATGTTTTGTTGAGTTTTGTTTAAAGGTAATTTGTGAAAATTTTAGATATTGAATTTTATTAAATTAATTACAAGTGTCTCATCTCCCTTACATATAAAAGGTCACCCTAATTTATATTATTTATGGATCATAGAATCTTTAACCTTAAGAAAACTACACAATTATCCAATCAACTTCTCTATCCACGATTTATAGGGGTTTTTATTTACGAAATACAATTCAAAGTGTTATTACGAGAGGATCAAAATCCCTCCTACCTAAGAAGATGTAATCATCTCACCTGACCTCTTTACATTTATTTCTTCCTCTTCCACCTACAAATATTATAATTTTTTCATAAAATAATAATTCTCACATCCAATATATATTCTGAAATATAATTAATATTACAGATCTAATAGTATCGACCCTATATTTAATCAAATGGGATTGGAAAATATAGCTTGTACATAGGTGTCGACTATCACCTCCATATCAAGATAAAATTAATTTTATATCATCATATTTCATGGATGGTTATTATTATGGGATTAATATTTTTTATGACAATATTTATATAATTATACTTCTTTAATTATAATATCATTTCTACATTCTTACCCTCCTATCCTTTGTAAAATGATAATATCCCTCATGCGTACGTGTGGACTATGACCTCCACACAATATTGTGGTTTGATATTAATTTTTTATTTACATGATTGGTACTAAGGATATATTTAAGTGTTATATATGATACAAAAATTATTCTAGAAAAATAAATTATTATATACCTTTAATTTGATCAATTCATCGATAAGTGAAAATAGTGTTCATGCGTAATTTTGGACTACTGTCTCCTTGAACGAGGTAATTAACTTTTCTAGCTCTGTACTTTTTTGGATTGATATAATTATTTCCATAATGAATATATATGATATTTACAAATTTAATAATATTTTAGAGATTATGGAACTAGGAACTGAGTATACAGACATTATTATCGAAACCAAAACTATAATTATATACGAAACAATTTACAACTAGAAACAATTATTTATAATAGGAATTATTAATTATTTCCTATTTAGATTTTATAATTAAATAATATAGGATATTATACATATATAAAAAAATGGTATATATGTATTATTATATTACATTTATTATATATGAGGATAAATCACTTGAGGTAAGGGATTTATGTTTCAATATCCTTTTTTATCAGGATAGTTTGTGATCAAGATTATGGTGATATATTTTTTTACATATATCTCATGAATCTCACAAATTTTATTCTGTAATATTTATTTCTAAATATCACATGTTTTAATTTTATTTTCCACTCTTTATGAACATAATATATTTATTGATTTTCTTTAATTGAAGACAAATTTATTTCCCTCTTATGTAGAAAATATTTTTTCTTTCACATCCATGTTCCATAAAAATGTTTTGAAAAATAGTTATAATTGTTTTGTGTTGTTTTTAATGTCATATTTTTAAATTTTTTATTATTTAATTTCTAATAAACTATATACATTTTCCTTTTTCAAATGAAGAACTCTTGAAATTTTATCCAAAATGTGAAGTAAATAATTTTTAAAATATAGAAGGAATATAATTTCCCACCAGAATGACCACTCAATTATTTGAATAATCCTTAAAATTTTTCTATTGCTATTTTTTAAAAAAAAAATCCGTAAATTTGGATAATTCTTAATTTTAAAATAATAGATTTCAATTTGGAAATTTAATTTTCATCCTAAAATGATCCAGTGATCATTTAAAGTCATTTTATTTTATAATAATATCTTTTGGGTTAATTGTAATTTAATATGGATATTATCCAGTTATTAAATCCATATTCATTATTTGGATGACTTATGATAATGATTTATGGATTATTTTATGAATATAACTTCTTTCTCATGGGATAATGAATTTTTGATGAAATGATAATGAAACCCATTTCTTTACCATGGATTATAAAATTATGGAATCATTAAATTTTAATAAAATTTATTTCCATTCAAAATTCTATGCAATTATTAATTTTAATCATTTGGAACACTTATTTATGATTATAAATATGTTATAAGTGGGAAAAATATTATATATCCCTCTAATGCATTGGGTGAAGTCGAATTTCTGCTATGAAATTAATATATGAAATATGTAGTGAATTATTTTCAATAAGGTACTATGTCCAATATGATAGTATTGAGAGTGAATCATGACTAAGGATAATATGGAATAAGGAGTGATCCCAAAGCACTATGATAATATTTTCACTGATCCTTGACTAAGTAAATGATTTTCCATGCTTATATGTAATCAAAAAAATTAAATCTTATGAAAATGATATTCTCTCATAGATCATGTTCTTAGATTATTTTACGATTCTTGCATTATGAATGACCAAACTTTATTCCATGAATTATGATTGAGAAATATGATATTTATGGTATGGTTATTAAATTCCATCTCATGTTTTCATAACCTTTTTTTATGTTAGGTTTATACAATCATTTATATCTCCCTTATTTACCCATATGAGAATTTGAGCTCACCATTTCATATATTTCCTTTCTTTATGTTAAAATGAATGTTTTTAAGCATGATATGTCTAACAAGTGTTATATTTGTAAATAAAATAGTGGAATATGATGTATTAATCTTAATAAGAAGATGTTTATGTATCATAGTATCTAACGAAACTAAACCCATACAATTCTAGTGTGGATTGTAATGTAATATATTGAATAATCATTTAATAAGATGTAATATTTAGGTATGAAAATAATTAGTCAATATACACCCCTCTGTGATAATGAGTCAATGCTTATGAAATAATATTTTTAAAATATAAATACTATATTTGTAACAGCCTGAGATTTTATAAAAAAATATTCCTTTTAATTTCATTAATGTATTGTGTTGTACGCTACACCAAAAGGAGCTTCCTCAACACGCATCCTTGACTTTCCTTGATTTACATGCAATTGCGACCTTCCTCGATAGCGTGTGTAGTACACAATACCGAGTTTCACTAAACAATGATATGCTATTAAAATATTATTAAAACTAGCCGTTATAAATAGTAATAACCACCTTTTAAATTTTTTGAAAATTATAGATCTCAAAATAGACTTCATTTTTGGATTCGGAGTGTCTAATTTATCCTAAGGTGAAATTTTGGAACTTTTCGGATAACTTTCATATTCTGATGAATAGTGAAAATTACTAAATTATAATTAAAAAAAACTTTTTTAATCGAAATAATTAATAGTGATAAATTATTTATTTGAGTGGTTATAATTATATTTAGAATATATTTTTACAATTTATTACAATGTTGGTCATTGGATGTAATTTCACATTTAAACTAGTCATAAACAAGTGTCAATCTTTTGATAGTTATTATCTCTTAAGAACATGCTATTTGTTTTAACGACGAGAATTAATATTTAAATTAAATAATGCAACTGATATGTTTTTAATTTGATAAAATAGAAATCATTTTTTAATTCATAATATCAAATATAGCTTAGATCTAATTTTTTGTATTTTTCTGGAAACTTTCATTTTTTGATGAATAGTGAAACCACTAAGTGGTTGTTAAAAAACTGAATTTTTCATAAAAAATAATTTTACCTCTTCGGTGAGTGGAATATAGAAAATCCGAGAGACACGGTTGATGTCAGTATGTAAAATGTGGTTCAATGAGATGAAAATAATTTTTTGGTGAATAGTAACTTTTTACTTTTTTTTACCATAGTTGAAAGTAAATAGGGTAATTAAGGGTAAAAATGTTATTATTATTACTCTAACACATGTACTAATTCTATAGGAAATGTTTAATTTGACCAAAAACAAACTTAGGAATAAAATATGATCATTTAGGCCCACTTGGATTAGATTAGGACATTTATTATTAATTTATTTAAGAAAGGGTTAAAATAGGTAAAATCAAAGTTTAATAAGTAAATCATTTTTAATATGGGGTTATACAAAAGATAACTTCCACTAAAAATATTAATTATAAAGATAAAAAGATTTCTAACATAATGGTATTTTATATTTAATTTTTAGACATTATATAATTTAATTTATTTATGACACAACGATGATGTAGTAATTATCTTATTAATGAAATATTGACATAATTGATGTTATAAATACCAAAATAAATATAATTTGAGACTTTTTATGAACTAAACTAATTTTATAGGTTAATATGACATGTTAGGATTGATTAAATTAACTTTGGTCGAAGTAATCATTCTGTTATGAGTTTCAAAAAATCAACTATTTAATAGTGTCAAAATTGACATAAAAGAGTTTTAAAAAAACATATTATATTATTAATTGTTATTTTATTCCTAAAAATCAATGGTTCGGACAAATGACTTTTATAAGGTTATATATATTAATAAAACACAACTTCGGGGTCTCTTGGATGTATATGGTATGTTTATTAACTATATAATATAAAAATACAAAGTGACATGGTAAATGTCAATCTAATTAACTAAGAGTTAAAACTAAAAGATAAGGTTAATATAATGACCTAAACTTGTCTAAATTATATTATATGAGAGGATTTCGACCCATCCCCACATTATCTTCTAAATAACTCAATTTTGATTTATTTAAAAGCGAACTTGACTTTATAATAATATAATATTTTTAGTTATTCCAAAGGTGCCCCTCTCCTCCCTTATAAAAGGGCACCTCCTCCCCCTCTTCCTCACACCACTTTGAGCCTTCAAGTTCGTCCAAAACCTGCCAATTTCTTCTCTCCAATTACCTAGAAACATCCTAGAGGTTCTGGTCTACTTCAACGACTAATTTTGTTGCCCTAAAAGAAGGTCTCAAAGAAGCACTTCAAAGAAGAGGTAATGTCTGTTACCAATTCTTTCACCTTTATTTCTTCTTCCACTTCTTCTTATTTAGTTGTTTCATTATTAAGTAATAAAATCAGTATCAATCATATACTGATATGTTATTATAAGTATTAAACAACCCTATTTCACCATCTATCCATCCTACGGAAAAATAAATCACCGCGCCTGCGTACGTAAGGAATACCGTCTCCACGCCGTGGTGTAATCTATTTTCCACCACCACCTTACTTGGATGGGTATAATGGTGTAAATAATGACTATATATGACTATTATAATGTGATACGGATTCTGAAATAGTTTAAATAAAATCCAATACAATTTCACGATCATAGAACGATATCATCACTCGTGCGTACGTACGGAATACCGTCTCCACGATGTGATGCGACTCATTCTACATGATCTTCATTTCATAATTATTAGATAAATTAATTGAATGAATGAATACGATATATATATTACACTAATACCATTCTGGAAATGAGGTATATGTAACTTAAAGAGAAGAATAAGAATTTATTCGACAAACACGCATAAGAACAAAAAGTAATAAACACCCGAATAACAAGTTGTAATGAAATATTACTACTAAGAAGCTAAGAAGATGACCATATATGATATTATAAAAATAAGTATGATTCTCTAATAAGTCAATAAAATTATTTAAATCATTATACATGAGGTTTGGACACATACAAAGCATATCGGACCTAAGGCATGGGAAAATATCACAATCTCATTTTTATCCGAGATTGTTTATAGTTTGGTATTTACTGGGGTGTATTTTATCATCCACATCCATGTTTCCTCAATATGTAATATTGTTTCCATCCACCTACAATTTTTTAAATTCCATTTTACCCTTCGGTGAGTTTTTAGTAAAAGATATGAAAGGAATATTTTTTCATTTTTCATAAGAGGTACTTTTTGACTTTTTTCCAACAAAAGTACGAGAAAAATGTTTTTTTAACTTATACGACATGAATGGATTTTAAAAACATTATTTCCAAGAAGCATCCCTTATATGTTTTCAAGTTTATTTTTAATCACCTTATTTTAGTTTATAATTGTACGACATGTTATGAAATGAAAAGTGTTTTTGAAGCAGAAAGGATATTTTCCTCAAGAATGGATTTTAAGTGTTTTATCAAAATTACTTTCCATATAAGATAATATAGGGTTCTGTTTCTATCCCTATTATTACATGTAATTGATTATGTTGTGATTGAAATATTTTTATGAATTCCTTTATCTTATATGATTTGTTTTATGATGTCATGTTATTTAAGAATCCCATTTTTATTACATGGGTTATGCTATGATGTATGGTTTTCTGATTTTGTGGAACACATAAGAATGGTATAATTATGAGATGGGTGGGACCTATATCTCCCTCCAATGCATTGGGTAAATATTTTATATCTCATGAGATAGACATGGCTGGAATGGTAGGTTATACCGGTTCAGTGAAATAGGACTGAAACGAGGGTGACTCGGTTCAGAAATGGACTTTGTCCACCAAGATAGTCTTGGTAATGAGTTTTGACTAATAAGAAATGATTCTCTATGATTATGTGTGTATGCCACAAAGTTTCATGTTTTATGTTATGATTATTGGGATTACATTTCACTTCTATGATTTTTCCCATGTTATGATATTATGATCTCTTTTGCAGGTTAAGATTTCCAAAATCATATGTTCTTATGAAAATGATGTGATTGATATTTCTTTTGTTTACCCTTACTGAGAATTTGAGCTCACCCTTTTATGTTTTCTTTTCCCCAGGATATAAAGAAAGGTTTTAGGTAAGAAAAAAAGGGATGATCTTTATTGGGAGATGTTGAAGTTCTTTCACCACGATTAGAAGATTTTATTCTGAGTTTCCAAAAACACTAAACTATTATGGTCCTTGTGTGTTTATTTTTCTTATGTATTAAGTATTCCGCAAAAGTAATGTAATATTCATGTACGTAAAGCTTTGAGTCTCTATAGTTGGAATCAGAGGAAAGGTTTAGTCAACCTTTGGAAACTAGGATGCAAAAACGTTAGTGAGATCCCAAGAGCTATTTCTAAAGTATTTCTAGGGATGCCCCTAATGATAAGAATACGTATAGGATATAGTCCTAGAACTATGGTAAAGATATTATAATGTAACCTAAGATGTTAGATATTGAAGTTACTCCCCCTTTATTTTTATTTTTTCCTCTAACTCTATTCTTTTTGAGTTTTAGAAAATGGCTGGAAACAAGATGATTCACAATAATGGAGGATATTATGGACAATGGAATTATATTATTCATGAGAAACCAAATGAAATGGGATTTGGAAGTCCAACCATCATTATTATGCCGAATCAGCAATCTCATAATATGATCAATAAACTCAAATTTGGTATGTTTCCTGACTCGGCTAATAAGAGAAAGATGGAGTTTCATGATGATCATAGAGGAAAGAATGTTCAATTTCCCCTATATAAATCATGTGGGAAGATGCATCGAGGAGAATGTTTCATGGGAACTAGAAGATGCTTTGGGTGTGGAAAAGAAGGACACAAAGCCAGTAAGTGCAAAGGAAAATGATTAGTTAACACCATGGATGAGGATAATGGTATTTCTATGACATCAACAATGGTTAAATGTTTAAATGTGGAATGTACGGGAATTATTCAAACCAATTCCCTTTGGGAATGTCTCATGAAGAGAATCAGTATGGTCGTATGGGTAGTATTTATGTGGATGATGATGAAGAGACTACAAATGATATGTGAGATGAAATAATTGTTGAAGCTTAGTCAATGGTTTAAGAATGTAGTTGAATGATTACATGTTTATCATTTGTAATGTTGTATAAGTAATCTCATGGTAATATGTAATAAAGAGACATCTAAGGATTGTTACACTGTTGTCTTTCCATGAGTTTTGAAAGTGTATGATTAATGTTACCAGTATCCATGAAAGGTTATTTAGATATTTTTGGAATATAGATGATATGCGCATAATGGAGGGATAAGGAGAAAATTAAATGTTTGATAGTATTCATGAGCTCATGACTCTTATAAGGAGAAGGTTATGTAATGGATTGAGTATATAGAATTTTTGTATTTTGGAATGTTAAAAGAGTTAAATTTTAACAGCATTCATGTTTTCACTAAGGTTTAATGGGTATTCATTTTTCAATAGAATACATGATTAAGGAATTCACATGATTGGAATGTGACCAATAGATTAATGGGGGATAAATGATGATATTAACATGCTTGGTTAAAGACATTTCAAGTTATCGTTTTATTTATACTATGAGCTTGGAACGAAGTATTTTAGATAGTCCTAAAGATTGGAATGGATTATAAGTTAGTATTGTTTAAGGATAGAACTTTTTTTTGATATTATTTATGTAATGTTATAGTAATGTAGTTTTAGAAAAAGGACAACCTGCAGGACGGGCGGCAACCCATCGCGTCGGACAAGGCTGTGGGAATCGAACCCAGAACTGAAGTGAGACTGGCCTTTATCGCCTACCACTGGCCTACAGGAAGTCCCTGTTTAGTAGAAACTACTTTTATTATATTAAGCAGTATGATATATGAAGTATAAGTCCATTTTCGGAACTATATATGATTAATCTCACTATAGATGGACTTATGTATTTTTTGATAACTTTTTTAACCTTTTGTTTGAGACAGATGGAATGACCGATCATTTTATCACATGATCTTCTAACACATCATTAATGAAAAATTCAACTTCAATTTTTTAAGAGATGAAGTGGAAATTGTCCAAAGAACGACAAACAGAGAGACTATACCAAAATCACAAAAGTATTTCTTCTAATTCCATTTTAATCAACTTTAGGGAAATGATCTTGAAAACCAAAAATGTCGTCCTAGTGCTCTTATATCTGATGAATCAGATGGTACCTTAGATCGTCACAAATTTATGGCTTTGTGATTTCTGGGTTTTCAATAGCCATGTTCTCTACCACTCTCCATCAGAACATGATGGTTAGATTTCTCTTCCATATCCATATTTTCACCTATGTGGAAATCCAGTGATTATTTTATTTGGGTAATCGTTACATTTCATAATTTAGTTTTTAAAGCCATGTTTTGGTATTCCATTTTACGATTTGGGTTTCTATTAAAGAAACTTTCTACTAGTAAACCATTTATAACCCCGACGAATTTCGAGTGTGAAATTCCATTTAAGAGGGGTAGAATGTAAAAGCCCGAGATTTTATAAAAAATTATTCTTTTTAATTTCATTAATGTCTTGTGTTGTACACTACACCAAAAGGAGCTTGCTCAACATGCATCCTTGACTTGCCTTGCATTACACGCAATCACGACCTTCCTCGATAGTGTGTGTAGTACGCAATATCGAGTTTCACTAAACAACGATATGCAATTAAAATATTATTAAAACTAGCCGTTATGAATAGTAATAACCACCTTTTAAAATTTTAGAAAATTTATCTCTCAAAATAGACTTCATTTTTGTATTCGGAGTGTCGAATTTAGCCTAAGGTGAAATTTTGGTACCTTTCGGATAACTTTCATATTCTGATGAATAGTGAAAATTACTAAATTATAATTAAAAACAACATTTTTAATCAAAATAATTAATAGTGATAAATTATTAATTTGAGTGGTTTTAAAGTATATTTAGAATATATTTTTACAATTTAATACAATGTTGGTCATTGGATGTAATTTCACATTTAAACCAGTCATAAACAAGTGTCAATCTTTTGATAGTTATTATTTCATAAGAACACGCTATTTGTTTTGATGACGGGAATTAATTTTTAAATTAATTAATGCAACTGATATGTTTTGAATTTGATAAAATAGACATTATTTTTCAATTCATAATATCAAATATAGCTTCGATCTAATTTTTGGTATTTTTCTGGAAATTTCATTTTTTGATGAATAGTGAAACCACTAAGTGGTAGTTAAAAAACCGAATTTGTCATAAAACTTAATTTTATCGCTTTTGTGAGTGGAATTTCGAAAATCCATGAGACACGGTTGATGTCAGTAAGTTAAATGTGGTTCAATGAGAAGAAATTAATTTTTTGGTGAATAGTAACTTTTTACTTTTTTTACCACGATTAAAAGTAAATAGGGTAATTAAGGGTAAAAATGATATTATTATTACCCTAACACATGTCCTAATTCTATTGGACAAGTGTAATTCGACCAAAAACAACCATAGAAATAAAATATGACCATTTAGGACCACTTGGATTAGATTAGGACATTTATTATTAATTTATTTAAGGAAGGGTTAAAATAGTTAAAATCAAAGTTTAATAAGTAAATAATTTTTAATATGGGGTTATACATAAGATAAATTATACTATAAATATTAATTATAAATATAAAAAGATTTCCTACATAATGGTATTTTATTTGTAATTTTTAGACATTAAATAATTTAATTTATTTATGACACAACGATGATGCAGTAATTATCTTATTAATGAAATATTGACATAAATGATGTTATAAATTCCCAAATAAATATAATATGAAACTTTATATGAACTAAACTAATTTTATAGGTTAATATGTCATGTTAGTATTGATTAAATTTACTTTGGTCGAAGTAATAATTATGTTATGAGTTTCAAAAAAATCAACTATTGAATAGTGTCAAAATTGACATAAAATAGTTTTTAAAACAAATATTATATAATTAATTGTTATTTTATTCCTAAAAATCTAAGGTTCGGCAAAATTACTTAGATAAGGTTATATATATTAATAAAACACAACTTGGGGGTCTCTTGGATGTATATGGTATGTTTATTAACTATATTATATAAAAATACAAAGTGACATGGTATATGTCAATCTAATTAACTAAGAGTTAAAACTAAAAGATAAGGTTAATATAATGACCTAAACATGACTAAATTATATTGTATCATATGATTCCGACCCATCCCCACATTATCTTCGAAATAACTCAATTTTGATATATTTAAAACTGAACATGACTTTATAATAAAATAATATTTTTAGTTATTCCAAAGGTGCCCCTCTCCTCCCTTATAAAAGGGCACCTCCTCCCCCTCTTCCTCACACCACATTAAGCTTTCATGCTCGGACAAACCCTGCCAATTTCCTCTCTCCGCTTCCCGAGAAACATTCTAGAGGTTCTGGTCTTCTTGAAAGACCAATTTTAGTGCCCTAAAAGAAGGTCTCAAAGAAGCACTTCAAAGAAGAGGTAATGTCTGTTACCGATTCTTTCATCTTTATTTCTTCTTCCACTTCATCTTCTTTAGTTGTTTCATTATGAAGTAATAACATCAGTATCACTCGTATACTGATATGTTATTATAAGTATGAAACTAACTTATTTCACCATCTATCCATCCTACGGAAAAAGAAATCACCGCGCGTGCGTACGTACGGAATACCGTCTCCATGCCGTGGTGTAATATATTTTCCACCACCACCTTACTTGGATGGGTATAATGGTGTAAATAATAACTATATATGACTATAATGAAGTGATACTGATTCTAAAATAGTATACATACACTCCAATACAATTCCACGAACATAGGAACGATATCACCACTCGTGTGTACGTACGGAATACCGTCTCCACGATGTGATGCGACTCATTCTACATGATCTTCATTTAATAATGATTATATAAATGAATTTAGTGAATGAATATGATATATATTAAACTAATACCATTATGGAAATGAGGTATTTATAACCTAATAAGAATAATAAGAATTTATTCGACAAACACACATAAGAACAAAAAGTAATAAACACCCGAATAACAAGTATTAATGAAATATTACTACTAAGAAGCTAAGAATATGACCATAGATGATATCATAAAAATAAGTATGATTCTATAATAAGTCAATAACATTATTTAAATCATTATAAAGGAGGTTCGGACACGTACAAAGCATATCAGACCTAAGGTAAGGGAAAATATCACAATCTCATTTTTATCCGAGATTTTTTATACTTTGGTATTTACTGGGGTGTATTTTATCATCCACATCCATGTTTCCTCGATATTTAATATTGTTTAGATCCACCTACAATTTTTTAAATCCAATTTTACCCTTCGGTGAGTTGTTAGTAAATGATATGAAAGGAATCTTTTGTCATTTTTCGTACAAGGTACTTTTTGACTTTTCCGACAAAAGTATGAGATGAATGTTTTATTTTAACTTATACGACATGAATAGATTTTTAAAACATTATTTCCAAGAATCTTCCCTTATAAGTTTTCATGTTTATTTATAATCAACTTCTTTTAGTTTATAATTGTATGATATGTTAAGAAAGGAAAAGTGTTTTTGAAGTAGAAAGGATATTTTCCTCAAGAATGGAGTTCAAGTGTTTTATCAAAAATATTTTCCATCTAAGATAATATAGGGTTCTGTTTCTATCCCTATTATTACATGGAATTGATTATGTTGTGATGGAAATATTTTTATGAATTCTTTTTTCTTATATGAATTGTTTTATGATGTCATGTTGTTTAAGAATCCCATTTTTATTACATCGGTTATGCTATGATGTATGGTTTTCTGATTTTGTGGCACATATAAGAATGGTATAATTATGAGATGGGTCGGACCTATATATCCCTCCAATTCATTGGGTAAAGAATTTATATCTCATGGGATAGACATGGCTGGAATGGTAGGTTATACCGGTTCAGTGAAACAGGACTCAAACGAGGGTGACTCGGTTCAGAAATGGACTTTGTCCACTAAGATAGTCTTGGCAATGAGTCTTGACTAATAAGAAATGATTCTGTATGATTATGTGTGTATACCACAAATTTTCATGTTTTATGTTATGATTATTGGGATTACATTTCACTTCTATGATTTCTCCCATGTTATGATATTATGATCTCTTTCTTAGGTTAAGATTTACAAAATGTTATGTTCTTATGAAAATGATGTGATTGATATTTCTTTTGTTTACCCTTACTAAGAATTTGAGCTCAACATTTTATGTTTTCTTTTACCCAGGATATAAAGAAAGGTTTTAGGTAAGAAAAAAAGGGAATATCTTCATTGGGAGATGTTGAAGATCTTTCACCACCATTAGAAAATTTTATTCCGAGTATTCAAAGACACTTAACTATTACGATCCTTGTGTGTTTGTTTTTCTTATGTATTAAGTATTCCGAAAAAGTAATGTAATATTCGTGTACGTCAAGCTTCGGGTCTCTATAATATTTTTATAGAAAATGAATTATTCACTCATATAAAATTTATATAAATGAACATTTACATATTCAATTTTTTCTAGATCATTTAGAGAAAAGTGAGTTTCATGGAACTCAATCCATAACATGTTTTAATTTAAAATATTAATTATAAAAACATATAAAATACGAGAATATTTTTATTAATGAACAAAATATATGTATGACTGACCCCATGTGAAACTTTTCAAGTCTTCTTCAAACACCACCCAATAAGGAGCATAACCAATATTAACTACATTTATATGGATAAAATATACATAACATGACATGAACATTGGAATATAAAAATTTCACCCTTAATAATAGTGTAATTAATAATGGTTGAAAATAATAAATTTCTTCTTATAAGTCAATAAATAGAAATTAATGACATGTAATTTGTGTGTTTTTTAATCATTTAGATATTTATATTCAATTCTTTCTTCTTGGTTCCGGTATTTTATACCTGTTAAAAATTATTCTGGATGAATAAAACATTTAATATAACATCAAATATATTTTATATAAATTTTCTGGGGATGCATTATTGTAGAATTATTAAATTAATACAATATAACATAGGTCTAGAAAATAAAATTAAATTTATAACTAAAATTTACTTACCTGAAAACACATAAAACATGAGTACAATGATATTCTCAACCTTTAAAACTTTAATGATGTTTTTTAAATATATTTAATGTATAATATCTTTCCAAAATATGAATATCCATTAGAAAAGTATAATAATATTAAAATGTTAAGGAAAATATGGATAAGCTTATTATCCCATCATTTTCCCAAGGAGTATATAAGGGTTCTTGTTCCTAAAAATTTCATTTCATTTGAAATGATAAATTGATACAGATTCTCCTCTAAAGGATAAGTATTTGAAAAAATGATAATTAATTTGAATTTAATGATAAAAAATTAAAAGCAAGGAAAATATCATATATAAACTAATGAAAAAATAGCTAGAGAATGTAAAATATTACAAAAACATTGTATAACATTGTAACTAATCTTATAGATGTAGAACAAATTAATATGGTATAATATGTAAATGAGGATCCCCATTATAAAACTCACAATATATGGTTGGTTCTATATAAAGATGTTGGGTATCTATGTCGGTAGGTTGCGTCTATCGCATTTCTCAAGTAAACATACCCCATATATAGGATTAAATTATATAATGTACTGATTCATTAAATTATCACATCTTAGTCCTAATGTAATATATTTCTCCATTTTGTTCATTCCATAATGTCTAACTATTTGTGTGACCAAAAACATATCTCAAATAGATAGACTCTTTATATAATCATAAGAGGACATTGTGTTATGTATTTCTCACTGTTGTGTGAATTTCAATCTAACCCTTAGGAATAAAGGTCCCTGACATCATTTCTCTTGATGGGTATCCTAAAATAAAATTTTCAAATGTTAAATTAGAGGGTTTAATTTTACAATAGTAATATTGAAGAAAAATAATAATTAATTACATATAATTTTTTAAAATACTTATTTTTTGTATTGATAATAAAATTATATTTTTTCTACATCATCCTTTTCAAATTATTATAATGGAATGGGGAAGGGAGTGGGTATTATTGATCCCCGTCATAGATTCTAGTTGGAAATAATTTTTATTTAGTAATTTATTTGGAAAATATTTTCACCTGTAACAATGGATACCCTCAACATGAAAATTTATTAGGGTATAACTTTTTGTGTTGATTCCATTGGTGTTATTTTCTAAAGGTTTACTTCATAGTATTATATTAATATGTTGTTATGAAAAAATTTATTTTAAATTTTTTTGAAAAGATTTTATTCCATAATGACTTCTTCCAATATATTATTTATAAACTTCTACCACGTCTCGATATCAATAACCTCATACCCATTAAATGAATCTTAATTCTATTTATTTCAAAAAAATATGATGCTAATTTTGTCTTAAAATATATCAGTCTAGTTAATATAATTGATATACATATTATATTAATTTATTTCATTTATTTAAATTTAAATATAATATATAATTTAATATATTAAATATTGGTCATATGAAATATATTATATTCGAAGCATTATAAATGTCAATAAATATGTTATGAAATTTACTATCATGGAATCCAATAACTAATAATTCATGGATTGTTCAATTCTCTACTAGTCAAGGAATAAAACAATAATACTACAATTACTAGGTTTATCGAGTTAGCAAATTAAATTCTTGGAATGTGGTCTAGTAGGGTGGTCATTATCATCCAGATAAATTATCAACCTTTACATTCAACATGCGTGTGAATGTTTTTCTAAAAATTTAATCACATTACTAATATATTAAGGAAGCATATTATTAGAGGAAGAATAATAGGTGAACATATTTTCATCAAATATAAGATAAATTTCATTTAATCATTATATTAATATAGATATATTAATATGAAGATAGATACTTAAATTTGTTCCCTTGTATCCTTGTCTATCATTTAAAAAGATATATCCTACACCAATGAAATATTTTTATCTTTTATTTGAATAAAATTATCTAATTCATATAAAAATTTTTTTTTTCTTAATGGACATTGATACATTGAATGTTATAATTTTCAACCAAATAAATTTTTAAATAAATACAATAAATAAAAAAATTATTAAAAAAGGTAATTAATGATTACCAATTAAAAATATTTAATTTATTATACCTATATCAGATAATAAATTAAAAAAATTTATAATTTTTATAATTTTTTTTTTAAAATTTTATATAAGAATCAAATTATAAATATTTTTTTATAATGAATGTGTATACCTAAAAATGAATAATATAAAGATTTTTGTAAAAAAATTGATTAAGGAAACATTTTACAACCAAAAATTGTTTTTTTGAATTAGATGAAAAAGATAATTAAAAATATTGAGGTAATAATAAGAATATTTATATCTATATATCAATGATAATTTATTTATAACATTATCAATATAGAAAAAAAAGATATTTACCAAATTAATTCAAATCATAATGGAGTTTTATCCCATATCCCTCATATGTGATTATTTCATGTTTCAAAATCTATTTATATGATTTATGAATTATTAATCATGGGAAGTAATATAAATTTCAGAAAAATATCACTTAATAAAAAAACCACATCAACGTTCTCATCACCCAAATTAATTGGTTAACAACATAAAATAATTTCTTATTCTTGTGTCTCAATAAAAAATGATTTCTTTTTACAAATAAATATCTTCTAATAAAAAATTTTAAATAAATAGTCATCTTATTTAAAACAATTTTTACTTTAAACATAGTTACCCTAAAATAATTTACCTAGAATTTGGTTTAATCAATGTCAAATATATCCTTAACAACTAAAAAATAAGTTGTTTTTGAAGAAATGTTCCTTATATATATGACATTTAAAATATTTAATGATTCAAAAGGGCCCATTACTCCACTATATTTAATATTAATTTTATCTTCTCGTTTTTATTTAAAATGTGTAAATATTAATAATACAACAAGGCCATGTGATCACATTTACACTTGGACCCCTATTAACCATTTAAATTTAAGTGATGCTTAAAAACCAGTGATGATTTTTTAATTAAACTATGAAAACTTTTGTTTTTTAAGTTCAATCATCAACCAGTTTTTATTTTTTTTTATAACCAAAACATCTATATAGACATATCTGATTATATATATGGTTGAACCTCACATCCCCCACCTAAAATTACATTTCTATTCAAAAATATATATAACATAATGGTGGGAATGGTGAAGTACAAGGGAATCACCACTTATAGTGAGGTTAAAATCAAAGGGTAAAGTTTAAATTAATTTATATAAAATGATATTTTATCATGAGATCAATTTACAATCCACGTTTTCAAACAAAATCTTCCCTTCCCTTAATTTTTTTTCGGACGTTGATGCCCTTTCATGGGATCATCCAACTTTTCGTGATGTAGTAGTTTAGATCCCATGGGGTGTTGGAATTTTCTAGAAGAAAATACATCAGAATAATAGAGAAAAAATCCAGTATATAATTATAAATTCTAGAAATAATTTATATAATAATACCACTAAACATAGACCTCATGACTTCCACAATGGAATTTCCCAGTCTATTGAATGCACTGATGCCAAAGATCACCGAGCCCCTTTATCCCCACACCATTCCAACTTATCTCATATTTGAACGCACATAAGATACCTTAAAATTTTTCATCATTCATATACTATGTGGAATCCATTTATCCCATCACCCTTGGTTCCCCATTCGCCCTACCTCTATGACATCGAATATCCTCCAGAGACTCCCTTTTAATAAATATAATTACCCTCTTCAATGGATTAGACATGTGAGGACATATACAATAAATTTCATGTGAAACTAAATAGGTATGTGAGAGGCATGCGTACCATATATCTTTTAGTTCCATACCTCCCACAGTTCCCAACACTCCACTGGGAAAATAATGACAAAAAAATCAATTTTAGTAACATGGTGTCCAACCCCACAACCAAAGCCTTGAAAAAAATATAAATCTGAACTCCCATGCACTGAAATCGTAAGGATTTTAATATTATCACTTATATAGTACTAGATAATTATATATATAAGATGTGGTACCGGGTCAATTCTAATCATATAGATTCAAAACAAAGAGATCATGAGGCCAGATAAATGACATTCTTTCAAATGTTATCATCTTTTTGTGTTTCCTTGTTCCTCCTTGGATGAACTAGAAATATCATCTTAACAATTATCTATTTTTATAAAAAAAATTATTTCCACTCATTTGAATGATGAATTTCATTATAAATCGAGTGAAAATACTAGCAACTAAAAAAATCCAAATG
Source organism: Viscum album (assembly GCA_963277665.1). NCBI lineage: Eukaryota > Viridiplantae > Streptophyta > Magnoliopsida > Santalales > Viscaceae > Viscum > Viscum album. Next base: position 1,401,766,668 of record OY728152.1, read on the forward strand.
CTGACATTGATAAAGTTCACCTATTGGGCTCAACCACCACATTGATGTTCCTATGGAGTATCTTCGACTCTTCACTAAGGTTTTGGTTAGTAAATTTGGAATACAAGATGGATTATCTAAAAGAGATATCTATGACTCATAACCACTTGTCGAAGAGGGTATCACTGACCTTATTATGCTTCCTGTAGATAATATCCCCCCAACCCACCACCCACCACCCACCACCAACCACCCACCACCCACCACCCACTATACATTATAATAAATAAGTTCTATCATATTGATGATGAAATGTGCAAGGATAAATGTACTCCTTGTTTTTTTTATCTAGACTCTCCAATATTCTCAATAATAAATCTTCATTAATCACTCCCATAAGAAGTTACATTCTATAATATCCCTTGATACAATCACCTATATTCCATGTATGTTCCCTAAAATACTAATTTAATTAAAATTCCCTTCCTTTAATAGCTTCTCCATTCTCTTCCAAGAAACCCATTGGGATTTCCCACATGATTGGCTACCTAGATGAATTCCCACATTGATTTTTAAAGCACAATGTTAGTTTCAATAGAATCTATGATGACTATGAGGATTATAATTTGAATTTACATAAGGATTAATGTCACCTATGTTTTCCTTCCAAAAAATGAGAGGAAGAGATTCTTTATGTTTTAAATATGTTTGGTGATATGGTTAATGATTTTAGCAAAAAAAACCTTTTCTATTTTTTCATATAATGTGAGTTCTATAAGGAATTAATTCAGATTATGTCACCTTTTGAATCCTAAAATATTTTTACTTATTTTATCATGTTTTTTGGAGAATTATTTGAAATTTAAACACCTCACCTTTTGAGGTTCATCCATTGGCTGCAGATGTTTCCATCAGAGTTCACAATCTTATTTTATTTGTTGATGAATATTTTCCACCCATTAATAAATAATTCCATGTCATCAAACAATGCTAAATGGGAAACATTTACAACCTAATACCTATATCTGTATGGAAGGATCTTCTCCTCATTTGTGTCATGTTTTATGTTCATACTGAGAGCCTCCAGTTCCAAAATAAAAATTTTCTATGACAAATGATTAGAAGGACTTTGTACTTTTTTCTGTTGAAAAAAATGACCTCCCTAATATCTAAATATAAATCCATGTTGATGCACAACATATAAAAAAGAAGTCACAAATCCATTCCTTGATATCAAATTGTCTCAGTACCCTCATAATGAAACAATATTCTATTAGGCCATATAGATTATCAATATCAAATTGGATAATAATTTATGATCAACTTGTTATTCTGTTCAATTCATACAATATCTATTTACAAGTCAAAACAACTCTTAGAAGCCTCAACCTTGGATGAATGATTATATTTCTTCTGAGATATGAATTAGAACAACTCACTCATCCCTTTTATTTATGTGGACAGTTATAATTTTAAAGAAATAATTGAATACACAAATAGGTCTATTTTGGAAAAGTGTGGAGAGATATTTACCCTTTTGGATAATAAGGATCATGGATGAAAACACTTCATATAACACCAATAAGTTTTCTAAAAATAAATTGTAATACATGAAAGTTTTTTTATGTAGATATTTATAACTAGCCTTTAAACATAATTTTTCTCCTTCTATGTTTTCATTTTATAAAAACGACCTTCTAGAATTGTGTTCATGAAGTTATTGGATTTTTAATGGAACCAACATGATTTTTTTGAATAGAAACATACCATTGTGAATAGTTTTATGAATAGTAATATGACCCTAATGATTGGAAAATTATAATATTATTTTATTTTTTTAAGACATTAGTATAATGATATTATGGATAACTTTTCAGTGTGATATATAAGTAGTTATATAATTAGAATGGTTAATTTTTGAACTAAGTATGATTTTATTTAAAAATTAAATTAATAATATATAGAAAATTATTTTCAGAAAATGGAATTTATTTTATAATTTTACACATCATAAAATGTTAAGGGTGAACATTCGGGATTTTTATGAAATTCTAGAATTTTTTTATGAATTGTGAAATATTGTAAAAAATAGTATATTTAAGTTATCAGAAAAATACACTATTTATGACATCATAAGTGATGTAATGCCACATGGTTTGAAATGACATGACATTATTACTTTTCTGGGGTCACATGAATTAAGACTATTCATATTCTAGGGAAAAAATATTATAATAATGATTTAAATAATGTTAAATACCTCCTCTTCTCCACTATAAATACCACCCTCATTCCCCTCTTCCTCCCACAATTCTCACGAATTTAGCCTTAACTTCATTTATCATAGTAATCGTACAAAGGCTCTTACACACATCCTAGATCTTCTAGTATCACCATAATGCCAAAACCCAAGGACGGTAGAAGGATGTCAAGGAGAAGAGATCAAGAGATAAACACCCTATTTTGTTTTCTTTCCTTTCATTCATTTTATTTTATTAATTTTTATTTTCTTTAGATTATGATGGGATATGTCATTTTATATACCTCTTCTTTCACATATTATATTATAATAATGAGGGACCCATTTTATCTCATCAAAAAATTTAATAAAATTTTAAGCTATGTCGTTAGGCTGGTGAAATTTCACAAGGGATTTCTCAACTCTTCTTTTTTTTTGTGTTCCTTTATTTTATTCTTAATTAATCACAAACTCTTATCCAAGAGGAATTAAAGATCCATAATCTTGTATATTTAGGATTTTTTCATGTTGATGGAAAATTTCAAAACAATATTCTTCTCCTATCATATATATTAAAGGAATTGAAACACCGTTTGTGATGTGTCGATTTACCGACATCGTGGACGATGTGATTTAAATTTCTTTTATTTCCTTAAAATCTTTCCATGAACCCATTTGTATGGTTGAAAAATGTTATATTTTTTTATAATGTCTCATTCATGGTTCTGGAATTATTCTGTACAGTTGTTATAAATTTTGGAAACAAATGTGTTCATTACGATCGATGAATCATTTAAATGACCTAAACAAATATCAATAATTCTTTTACATATGAATCATCCACATTTCAGAATTCAAAATTATAAATCGGATAATTTATGGTAATAGAAATATTTAAATACCACTCTACTCGAATTCTAGAGTTTCACTTTAATTTGAAAAGAACATCCACAATGAACCAATAATGGATATCAGGTAAAGAACGCACCCAAAACAATAAGAGAAACAAAATATTAAAAATTAACGGGTGAAATGATGTTAACAATGACCATATAATTTGTTATAAAGATGAATATATTTATTTAATATTACAATAACACTATTTTAACCATTATACCAGAGGGTTAAACAAGTTTTATGTAAGGGAAACCCTAGGTAAGGGAATTCTTAACCCGATATCCATTCATTGGGTTAACTCGCCACTTCATTATTTGTGTTGTATAAAAATGTTTGTGTGATGAATTATGTTTATTTTATTTTTATTTATATTTATTAAATGTTTATATACATATTCTATCCAGTAAATTTATTCTCACTTTAATTATATGATATTTATAAGGTGTTTTTCTTTTTACAATCCCCATTTAGCAATTCTATTTTATGAAATTACAAAAGAAATTTTTTTATGAAATTATTCATGTAGTATGATTTTGTTATAATTATTTGGAATAATTTATTATTATTTTTGGGACCTATATTTCCCTCCAATTCATTGGGTATGTGTACATTGGAGTATGGTCATCTAGTTACTCCAAATGTTACTACGATGGTTACACAAATTGTAATGTAGCTGTGATGATTAGAAATTATAAGGTGGCTAAGAGGGTTAAAAGATTATGTAATTAATGCCCGAATATAACTTTATTTTTATTTTTATGTTATTATGTGTATTTATCTTGCTGAAATATCTGGTTTCACAAAGTAATTATATATCAGTGACATGTATGTCTTTTGAAAATGATTTCATACATTACAAGTATTCACAAACTAGACTGTTCATTCCTTCTTTTAATATCCCTTACTATGTTTTTCATTCCTATACCATGTTTTTAAATGATTATCTTTGGTTACAATGATGAGTAAGACAAAGAAGGAATCCATGTTAAATGTTTGAATAATAGTCAAAGAAATCATTTTTTATTTGAAAGGTTTTATATTTTGGATGAAATGAATACTGTTTTTATAGTATGGACTCTATAATAATGTGTAATGTTATTAATGTACTATGTACCAATTATATAATTCTTTAAACATGAAATTATATGAAATGTAATGGGAACTGATTTCTATATTAATCTCATGATTTTGGTAATGTAATAAGGTTGGGTCCCCATAATTAGTATCAAAGGATGGTTTAGGTAACATTATGTGTTAGCATGATGTTAAAAGTATTCCATAAATGCTTTTATACATTATTATTAATTTTAAATTATATATACTTTAAATATTACAATTTTTCTTCATCTAAGATATGTTTTTTAGAATGGTTGTCTGCAGAAGAAACATGGATGCTGTAGAAGAGAGGCACCGACAGAACAACATCTTTCTGAATCTGCAGCCCGAAATTGTAGTGATTAGAACAGAGCAGTTTATGACAGTAATAGGTCAAATAATATAGCCAATAAACGGTTTTGGATTCCTTACCAGAGAACAACCAGAGGTACCAAAATGGAACCTGAAGATAGTCAAACATTTTAGGAGACAACACCCTCTTGCTTTCAGTGGATCTTATGACCCTGTAGTGGTTGAGGGATGAATTAAATCCATTGAAATGATATTTGATGTTATGGAACGTTTAGATAATCAAAAAAGGATGTCTAGAAATTTATAATTATGAAGTTTATGTTGATCAGTGGTAGTAAATGGTAAAGAATATCTGCGATAGAAATGATATTTATACGTTTGAGTAGGTTTAATTTGAAAGTATTTTCTTAAAAAAAATTCATATGGTTGTTAAACTTATGATGATAAAGAATATACTTGAATTAAATTAAAAGAAGAAAGATTATGTGGCTTTTTATGAAAAAAACATCATCTGATAGGTGAGGTATGCTCCAATTATTATTCTAGATCTTGATAGAAAAATCGACCACTTTTACATAGAATTGAATCCAATGTATCCAAGGGCGATGGACTCCCATGAATTCAATGGTTATGAGAAACTTTTTCAATTTAACGAGAGGGTAGAAATAGAGTTTTCTGATTATCATGTGTAGTTAGGAAAAATAAAGAAGAAGAGGAAAAATTGAAAAGAAATTGGTAACCATCATCCAATGAAATCTTATGGTAAGAAAATCTAGTTTCAAGTTTGTGAAAAGTGTGTCAAGAAGCACCATGGGGAATGTATTACAAAAACTGGGGAGTGTTTTATTTATGGTATGTTGGGAAATATGGCATGTGATAGTACTGAAAATTATCCTACGCCTAATCCTGATAAGAAAACTATAAAGTGTTTCCAATGTGATGAGCTGGGTCACTACAGAAATGCCTGCCCAATGAGTGATCCAAATGATGCAAAGAAGCTAGACTATAAGCAGAATGGTGTAGTGATATCTTTAGTGACTGCTTCATCAGATTTCATGTCATCAGATTAGGTTTTATCATGTAATTTGTTTGTTTACCCATATTTGGTTAATTTTTGTTTGATACGTGGTCTATACATTCCTTTATCTCTGAGATATTTTATAGTAATTTTGAAATATCGCCTCAACAAATGAGACCGAAATGTTTTGTTAAAACACCAAGGGAAATGTTATAGAAATGAGGAATTATAAGAATCATTCTATTATGGTCTGTGGAAAGAATGTACCTACCAAATTTATTTTTTTTCATTAGTAGAGTTTGATGTCATTCTAGGAATGGATTGGCTTTCTCTATATCATGCTAAGATTGAATGTTGAGTAAAATAAGAAGTTTTTCAAAAAAGAGTTTTAGTTTGTATATAAGAATGAACCCATAAAATTGATAACATATTAGTAAACTAAGAAACTATTGAAAGATGGAAATAAAATTTATCTTGATGATATTGTTTAAATCACGGGAACTATTTAGTGTAATGATGAAACAATTGTAAATAAATATCATCATGGTTTTTGTAATGAGTTATGAGGCATCATACTAGATCATGAAGTGAAATTAACAATTCAATTAGTTCTTAATGATAAGAAAATTTCAAATCTCCCTTATCATATGGCTCAAATAGGATATATTAAATTAAAAAATCAATTTCAAGATTTTGTTAATAAAGGCTTCATTCATCCTAGAACCTCTCCATGGGGAGCTCTTGTTTGGTTTGATAAATATAAATATGGTTCTATGAGTATTTTTAATGATTATAGATCATTTAATAACTTCACTACTAAATAAATATCTTAGCCTCACACCGATGAATTGTTTGATCACCTCAACAGAACATAGTACTTTTCCAAAATAGACACGAGATCCAGATAACATCAGCTGAAGGTGAATGAGGATGACATCCCAAAAATATCATTTCAAACTAGATATAATCATTATGAATTTGTAGTTATATCGTTTTTGTTATGTAATGAACCAGATCTATTCATGAATCTTATGAATATAATATTTCATGAGTTCTTGTACAAGATTGTTGTTGTGCTTATTGATGACATTCTAGTATTTTATATGAGAAAATAATTGCACAAGAAAAAAATATAAGTGTTGTTTTAAAAACCATAATAGAAAAGAAACTATATTGAAAATTTAGAATTTGTGATTTTTGGTTTTCAACAGATTTATTTTCTTGGGGAAATTTTAATGAAAATTAGAATAACAGTTGATCCTGCCAAAACAAGAGCGGTTGATGAATGTCCAAGACCCAGAAATGTTACATTGATTTGTAGTTTTATTGGATTAGCATGTTATTAATGATGTTTTATTAAAAATATTTCTTGGTTATCTTACCTGATAATTATGTTAACAAGAAAAAGGTGCTAATTTTTTTGGACAGAAGAATGTAATGCTTGTTTCCAGAAACTGAAGAGGAAATTAGCGAATGGTCCAATTTTGGAAATGCCTTCCCGATACGGTGATTTTTTCATATACAATTATTCTTATTTTAAGGGACATGGTTTTTATGAGGAATGATCAAGTAATTGATTTTGTCCAAGAAAACTAAAACCTCATGAGTTAATTTATCCAACAAATGATTTGGAATTGGAAGTTGTCGTTTGTGAATTGAATATTTGGAGACATCATTTATACAAATACAGATGTCAAATATTTACTAACCATAAAATTATAAGGTATATATTCATGAAGAATGAAGAACCTGAGGTTGAAGGAAGACTATGAGATACAGAAATAGGTATAATTTGTTAAAATGGGTATGTTTCTAGTATTTAACCTTGATAAAGATTGTGTTTTAGGATTCAGAAAAAGGTTGTCTGTTCCTTGTGATTTCCAGTTGAAGAAAGACTTGTTTTTGAAGCCCATAGTTCTTCAATTTTCAGTTCAGCCTCGTAGTACTATGTTTTACAAAGAAATATAGGAATATTATTGGTGGGATGAATTGAAAAGAAATATTGCAAATTTTCAGTGAAATCTTTGACTTGTCAATAGGTTAAAGTAGATCGACAGTAACCATAGTGAAGGTACCAGGTGCAACAGAACCACATCAGTGGATGTTCCCAATTGGATTTTTGTCATTAATAATGATCTATCTGGGATTAATACGGTGATAAACGCCAGTCTCCACAGATCGAATCACAGAAATAGACAAAGAAAAGGAAAGTCCTAGAACCATAAAGTTGGATCATTACAGGTTGATAATAATTAATTCAATTAATTGGCAAGAAGTACCTTTTGGGTGTTATTTCTTCTTTGATGTTATTGATCACGTTCCAAAGTGATTCGTCATTGCGTCGTAGAATCCATGTGTAGACTTCCTCTAGTGGTGATCCATATGTGCACCTCATATCTCTGAACGTTGCCAAAGGAGTCTCCGGGTGCTAGCGCCGAGAAACCTTTGCTTGTGTTGTCTGCCTTAGATCATCTTGATCCAATGGAAGAGGATCTCTCTCGGTCTTGAGAGTGTTTTGGAGAAAGTAGTTCTATCTTCCATGAAATAATTCGCCGGAATTTTTGTGCACAACGATTCTATTGTGTGTGGAAAAGAGTTGCGGTTTAGAGGATATTTACAATCGGGTTTGAGGCTATAGAGTTATGAAAATAAATAAACGCATTATGCATTTTATTTATTTCATTGACACCCTTTTGAAAAACCCATGTCAAGTCATTAATTCCTTGACATGAACCCACACTGATTATAAAATACATCATTTAATAAAATGATATTTCCTAAAAATCCCGACTTAAAAAACAAGACGACGTGTAATAATAAATACACGACGTGTACTTGTTTTTAATTGAAAACTACACATTGTGTATATTCAATGTACATGGCGTGTATATCCTGTTTTCATTAACTCATTTCCATCCCATAATGAAAACAACATGGCGTGTACATCTAATAATACATGGCATGTACCTGTTTTCAAAAAAAATTACACAGCATATAATCACTGATAAATGACATGTAATTGTTTTATATTATTCTTCCTCCAACAGTAAAACGATTTAGGCTTCGTTGAAAAATTATTAAACCACATACATGAATATTCTTTATTCTACTTTAGATAATCGAATACACTTAGTGTGTGACCCTCTAGGCCTCTTTCTCGTTGGCATTAGGCCAGCTTGCCTAAAGTCCAAGATTACTATCTAGCAATAGGTCAAGGCACCCTAGAGAATGAAGTTGACTCCACATTGACGTATCACCTCATACGAACACTTACTGAGTCATTTAATCCCTTTTTCTCAATATCTCATCAAGCAGGTTTCATGGCAGTGTCATAAACCTATTTTCTTGATCCATTGTTCTTTGACTACCTGAAATAAACTCGTCGTTTACACTATGGCCATGGAATTTCATGCAATAGTTCTATTTCAATCAATGGGATGAGATATCAACTTCTATAAATGGAAGGGAAAAATCCCTCCTCGACTTATCCATTAAGAACATGTCACTCGTTATGCACCCAACGTACCCTACATCACGCCAAATGTCTACGTGACGGTTTTCATCAGTAAATCTAAGTGTGCGAGTCATGAAATGAATTAATGGTAATCGTCTAGTCTAAGGACCATTACACACACTCACAGATAATAATGCCCGATGACCCCAAAACATACTGAATTACTACTAGTGGGTGTCTTCTCATAATCTCCCATCATGGAGACTACCAAGTGTGAACTCCATGAGAGGGAGTCTCTTCTTCTTATGAGTACTCGCACATGACGGTCTGTATACTATGTGTCATATAGTAGTATGTCATCCAACCACAGAACATTATTTAATAATATTGTTATAGCATTTTAAGGTTTTCATGATAGCGGGGACCTACCATGACCTTATTAATACAATAAATATTCCATGACATTATTATATTAGAGTAATGTAGAGCAATGATAAATTTATAATAAGTTAAAATTAATTTAATAAAAGTATAAAACAATTGGTTCGTAGGACACCAACCCTTACAAACTCCCATGTGGACTAAAGCCAACTAACTACGACATTTAGTCTGCTAGACCTCACATGATGATCATGTTTCTGCTGAGTGAAGGCTTTAGTCAAGGGGTCCGCCACATTGTCTTCCATGGAAATACTGCTCACTGCAACTTCACCTCTCTGAGAAAAATCCATCTAGAGATGATACTTCTTATGTTTTTGCCTTTTCCACTGATGTGACTGTGGCACTTTTGCAAGTGCCATCACTACAGTATTATCACAATACAGTGTGATATGATCTTTACTTCTCAGTAATAAATCCACCTCTTGGATGAAGATTCACATCCATACTACTTATTTTGCAGCCTCAGAAGGAACAATATACTCAGACTCTGCTATAGAATCTACCACCACACTTTTCATTGAGCTCTTCCAGCTCACTGCCCCTCCATTCAAACTGAAGATGTATTCAGTCTTCGAATTCATGTCATCCTGATCAGTCTAGAAACAAGAATATACATGTCCTCGGATGAGTAGTTCCTCATCTCCTCCATAAACTAGGAAAATATCTTTAGTACGCCTTAGATACTTAAGGATAGACTAGACTTCCATCTAATGGTGGTCTCCTGGATCAGCTTGATATCTTCCTACCACAATTAATGTGTAAGAAACATCTAGCCTCATATAAAGCATAACATACATGACTTACCCAATCATGCATGCATAAGGTACCCTTTCCAATATGTTTCTTTCCTCATTTATCTGAGCACACATTTTCATAGAATGATGAATGCTATGTGACACTAGAAACAATCCCCTCCTGGACTGTTCCATACTGAATCTCTTCAGTATCTATTCAATGTATGTACTTTGACTCAGGCCCATCGTTCTCTTGGATTTATCACGATGGATCTTGATCCGAAGAATATATGCTTCCTCGCCCAAGTCTTTCATGGAGAATCATTTATCTAATCATGACTTAAATGACTATAAGACAGGTACTTCATTTCCAATTAGTAATATGTCATCAATTCCTTAACGCTGTCTAAAACCTTTTGCAACCATTCGTGCCTTATAGGTGCTAACATGACCCTCCATGTAAAGTTCCTTCTTTAATACCCATTTGTTACCAATAGGCTTTACATCAACTGGAGGATCTACCAAAATCCAAACATGGTTTTGGTACATGGAATCTATTTCATAATTCTTGGCTTCTTGCCACATTGAAATGTTTGTGCCTTCAACTGCTTCCTTGTAGGCAATAAAATCATCATTGTCAACCAATAATGAGTCACCATCCTCGGTGACAAGAAAACCATATCATTCTGGTTCTCTTACCTCTCTCATTCTCCGACACAGTTCTTGTGTCTTTGGAATAGATTGCTCTTCCATGGGGCTTTGTGGAATCTATTCTTGTACCAACTCTTTTATATCTTGAGCCTCAACTTAATCGAAGTCTATATCGCTCCCACTATCTCTTTTGGAGATGTGATCCCTCTCAAGGAATATGGTGTTTATTTCCACTGTAACGTTTTTATATTAGGGGTTGTATATGTAATATCCCCTTGTTTACTTTGGATATCCTATAAAGATACACTTTGTGCCTTGGGGTGAAAGTTTGTTACCCGAAGAGGCCTTAACAAATGCTTTTCTACAACACACATGTAAATTCTATAACATGGCTTTCCTTCCACTCCATAACTCCTAGAGAATGCCATTTATCAGTTTAGTTGGTACTTGGTTTAGTATGTGTGTTTGTGTTTGTAATGCATATCCTCAAAAAGATAATGGAAGACTCGCATGACTCATCATTGATCTCACCATGTCCAGTAGGGTGCAGTTCCTCCTTTCACTTACACCATTCCACTGAGGTGTTTAAGGATGAGTGAGTTGAGATAGAATCCCAAACTCAGATAAGAAATCAATGATGTCCTGATTAAGATAATCTCCTCCTCTATCTAAGAAGAGTTTCTTAATCTTCTTACCAAGATAGTTCTCAACATCATTCTTGCATTAATTGAACCGATCATAAGAATCTAACATATACCTCATTAATTAAATATATCCATATCTACTAAAATCATCATTAAAAGTTATGAAGTATGAGAACCCACCCCTTTCATCAATTGGAAATGGTCCACACACATCTTTGTAAACTAATTCAATAATCTCATTAGACCTTTCACCTTCCCACTAAATGGGGCTTTGGTCATTTTGCCTGGTAGACACGCATGACATACACTAAGTGGTTTTAGTTCGAAAAAATCTATATAACCATCTTGATATAATTTTTTAAAACATTTCTCCTTGACATGACCAAGCTAGTGATGCCAAATTTGGTTGTTGTATGAGTCATGTGAATTAACTTTTTCATTGATTTCCATTACATGGTTTGTGTAGTCTAACACAGAAAGGCCATTATATAAATATTCCCTACCAAAACAAAGGCTATCTTTATAAAAGTAGCAACATTCATTTCCGAACATGAACACGAATCAATCAGTATCTAATATGGATACTGAAATAATGTTTTTAGTAACAGAAGGAAATAATATCAACCCTTTAAAACCAAGATCATTCCAGTTGGATATGTGAGGTGGTAGTCCCCGACAGCTATAGCAGCAAGTCTTGCTCTATTGGCTACTCGTAGATATACCTCGCCTCGATCAAGATTTTTAAATCTACTTGGTTCATGTATTTGGATACAGATGTGTGAACCACAAGCATTATCTAATACCCAATTGGTAGAAACAGATAGATTGCAGTCGATAACAAATGCACCTGAATGTTCCCCTTCCTTCCTTGGCTAGGTGTAGTTTTTCTGCCAGTGGCCCTTCATGCCACATGAGAAAAAAAACAACCTCTTGTTTTCATGCCTCGCCTTTGATCATCCTTTTCATGGAAGGCCTTGGAAAATATTTGGTATTAAAGATCACCAACTTCCCTTTCCTTGTATTCACCATGATGATAGAAGGATTTACATGCTTCATGTTATTGTCCACTTGGAAAATTATTATAAAAAAATCAGACAGAGACTTCTCGATGTTGTTTATGTTGAAGTTCACTACCTTGTTTGAGAAGATCTGGGGATGTGATGCAAGAATGAGATCGGTACCCAGTACTTCGGGGAGTTTAAACAATAAAACCTCCAAGCGCTCAATGTATCCAATGAGCTTGAATATATGAGGCCCGGCTAGGGAACCCTCTCCAAGCATGCTCTGAAGTAGAGCCTTGGAGATCTCAAACCTATAATGTATTTCTCTCTCTTGGTATAAACCACTGAGATTCTCGATCATGTTATAGGCATCCATGTCTTCATGAGACATCATGAGCTCACTAGAGATTGATGACAGTATCAAACATTAAACGTTGAGTGCATCACTCAAATGTTGATCATAGACCAATAAATCTTTATCACTCCCCCCTTGGGAAGGAGGATCAAGAAGTGAGGAATCCAGCATGTAAAACATTCATTCATGGAATAGGATAACCCGAAGGCACCTAAACCATTCTTGAATGTTACTACCAGTGAGGATATTATATTTATCCAGAATTGGTCACAGAGAAAATGTTGTTGACGAGTTTTTCATTTCGAATCTACAAATTAAAAGAGCAGATTTATTAGTATGTTCTTGATTACATTTTAGGAGAAATAATAAATTTCATTAAGTGTAAAACTATTTTATCAAGTCCCAATGGCCCTCACTATTGAACTTGGAATTTCAATTAGCTTTGACATTCTAGTAGAAAGGATCCATATTCCCCTTCACATAACCCCAAAAGGGTTGGTTATGATATTTGATGTTGTTTAGGTAGGCAAGTCTTTTCCAACTATGAGATTACAGTTCCTTGATCTGTTTCCCAGACCCCCCAATCCTGAAATCCTGACTTGGAATTTCTAAACTCATGCCTCAAATCTTACGTCATGTCTATCAAGGCTACTCCTCTTGATTTAATATGGTTATGTAATCCTAAAACCATTCATAAGGGATTCCATTATAAAAGTAAGTGTCCCAACAAGGGTTGGTCAAACACATAGTTTTATTGAGTGTTTCACTCAATCAAGTAACAGAAGGATTGGTCTGACATAATATGGTATTTGAGGGATTTTATTCTTTATGCGTAGTTTTTCATTATCAAATTCTTCTTAATATTAAATGATGCTTGCTTAAGTGATTAACCATGTTCTGATAATGTTTCTGCATAGTCAGATTTTTATTTTATTCAATCTTTGCATGCTTGTTCATTTCATTAACTATGTTATCACGACAACCCATACATATTAAATAAAGCAGGTAATCAGAAAGAAATAAAATAAAATGTCATGATCTTTTATTTTTTATATTATCCGACAGTTTTGATAAGTTAACCCTAACCTAGGGAAAACACCATGAACCTAACGTTTCATGTTTTTAAGCTCCCACCAATCCACCTTTGAATCTTCTTGGGTTGGTTTTTCCTCAGCTTTAAATTTCAAACCATCTCCTCTGGCTTGAGAGATCCTCCATTACATGGGGTTTATATTAAATAAACCATGGGCATGCATGCCTTACAATTGATTAGAAGAAGTCTCACTGGACAACGAATTTAAATTAAACGAATTTAAATGAAACCATACACCCATACAGGGGATCAGGTCTATATCATGATCATCGATAGCATGCAACGAAATTTAGGAATATTTTGTATTTCAAATTCATTTAATCATACTTTCATTTAATATTAGTCATGCTCGTATTCAATTAATTATGATCTTATAATTAATGAATTCATTATCTTAAATTCCTTTCTGAATTTCCTTGAGATTCTTCTCATCTATATCCCTTTTACTGGTCTTCGTACTTTTGAAGGAATCCTGGTGAAATTTATGGAATGTACATGGTGTGTAGTTTATATTTACATGATATGTATTTCATTTCACCATTTATTCAAAGTACATGCCAGGGCCTTTGGCGTGTTTTTTGTACTTTGGAAATTTTGGAGTACATGGCCTCTAGATAAATCATACACAGCCTATACTTCCTTGTTACGTAGTAACTGTTATGGAAATCACATGTACGTGGTACGCGGCTTCCCTTTGTACACAGTTTCACTTGGGCTGGATCAGACTACGCGACGTGTTGTTCCAACATACACGCCACGTATTCCTCTTCCCATACGCCATTCATTTCTAGTCAACAAGGGGTGTTAAATGCTTATGTGTAATCAATTCACATGGCGTGGTTTGGTGGATCAGTGCGGGTTTGTTGAACCTAAGTACACAATGTGTAGTTTTTCATTACATGTCATGTATTCCCGTGTTGTACAGACAGAAAGAGAGGATCATCCGGATGAGTTCCTCATTTTTATTTTAATCAAAATTAAAATTAAAAGGTTTTTTCTGTGATATGAATTGAGAAACGAAGGAGGAAGAATAGATCTCATTTATTCAGATTTATAGAACTATTTATTCCAAATTGAAGAAAATATAAATGCGTAAATTATCAACAAAAATTAAATAACTATAATCAACTTTGTATCCTAGTACTGATACCAATTAAAGGTTCTGGGTGCATCAGAAGTGTGTGGGTGGGTGTGCCCATCTAGAATTTTGTCAATAACACATATCAATCTAGTATCAATACGATGATAAATGCCAGTTTCCATGGATCAAATCATAGAAATTGACAAAGAAATGGAATGTCGCAGAACCACAATGTTAGATTGTTACAGGTTGATTATAATTAATTTAATTAATTGACAAGAAGTGCCTTTTGGGTGTTCTTTCTTCATTGATGTTCCTGATCACGTTCCGATGTGATTCGTCATTTCATCGCAGAAGCCAAGTGTAGTCTTCCTCTAGCGGTGATCCACACGCACACCTCATATCTCTGAACATCGCCAAAGGAGTCTCTGGGTGCTAGAGTGGAGAAAATTTTTCTTACTTTGTCCGTCTTAGATTGCCTTGATCCGATGGGAGATGATCTCTCTCAGTCTTGAGAGAGTTCTTGGAGGAAGAGGTTCCTTCGGCCTTGAATGAATTCACCAGAATTGTTGTATACAACGATTCTCTTGTGTGTGGAAAAGAGTTGGGGTTGAGAGGATATTTATAATCGGGTTTGAGGTTGTAGAGTTATGACAATAAATAAACGCATTATGGATTTTATTTATTTCTTTAACTCCCTTTTGAAAACCCCATGTCGAGTCATTAATTCCTTGACATGTGTCTACACTGATTATAATAAATATCATTTAATAGAACAATATTTCCTAAAAATCCAGACTGGAAAAAATACATGGTGTGTACTTGTTTTTCATTGAAAACTACACAGTGTGTACATTCAATGTACTCGACATGTATATCTTGTTTCCATTTATTCATTTACTTTCCAAAATGAAAATTACACGGTCTGTACATTAAATAATACACGGAATGTACTTGCTTTCAAAATAAAACTACATGGCGTGTAATCATTGATACAAGGCGTGTACTTGTTTTATTTTATTCTTCCTCTAACATTAAAATGATTTAGGCTTCCATGAATAATTATTAAACCACGTATGAGAATAATCATTATTATACTTGAGATACTTGAATACACTTAGCGTGTGACCCTATAGGCCTCTTTCTTGTTGGCATTAGGTGGGATTACCTAATGTCCAAGATTACTATCTAAAAATGGGTCATGGAACCCAAGAGATATAATTTGACACCCCATCGACGTATCACCTCATACGAATTCTTACTGTGTAATTTAATCCCTTTGTCTCATTATCTCATCAAGTAGGTTTCATTGCAGTGTCATAAACCTATATGCTTGATCTGTCATTATTTGGCTACCAAAAATAAACATGTCATTTAAACCATGGCCATGGAATTTCATGCGACAGTTCTATTTCAATCAAAGGGACAAGATATCAACTTTCATAAATTTAAGGGACAAATCCCTCCTCAAATTATCCATTAACAACATGTCACTCGTGACATACCCAACATACCCTACTTCCCACCAACTATCTGCATGATGGTTTTCATCAGTAAATCTATGTACGCGATTGATGACATGAGTTAATAATAATCTTCCATTCTAAGGACCACTACACACGCTCACAGATAGTAATTTCCGATTACACCAAAACAAGCAGAATTACTACTGGTGGGACTATTTTCATAATCTCCCATCTTGGTGATTACCATGTGTGAACTCCATGAGAGAGAGTCTTGTCTTATTACAAGTACTCGCACATGACTGTCTGTATACTATGTGTCCTATCATAGTATGTCTTCCAACCGCATATCTTTATTTAAGAATATTGTTATAGAATTTTAAGGTTTTCATCATAGCAGTGATCTTCCATGACCTTATTAATGCATCAAATATTCCCAAACATTATTATATCATAGTCACGCAAAACAATGAACAATATATAATAAGTGAACATTCATGTAATCAAAGTACAAAATAGTTGGTTCTCAGGACCACAATCCTTACACAAAGGGGATGCTTTAGCCTTTTCCAGTTCCTGACTGGAAATAAGATAACGTATCCATGGAATTTATGGTGGGGCTACCAAATACTTCTAAAGGTAACAATGTGATTTTAGTTATTGTTCATTGGCCGAAAAAATCTGCACATTTTTTTCTATTCAAGATACAATGTATTTGGATCAGATTTCTCGATTGTACTTAAATGATACTTTCAAGTTACATGGAGTTCATATTTCCATTGTATCTGACCTAGATTCTTAGTTTAATTCTATCATTTGGAAGGGACTTCAGATGACATTAGGCACAGAAATAAATTACTGTACAACTTTTCATCAACAATCATATGGGCAGTCAGAATGAACAATTCAGAATTTAAAGGATATGATTTGAGATTTTTCAATGGACTACCAGGGATGTTAGGATCAACATCATTACTTAGTGGATTTTTCATATAATAACTTTTTTCATTCCAGTATGCAGATGGAACATTTTGAGCCATTGTATGGGATGTGGTGTCATACTCCATTTTTTTGGGATGAATTCAGTGAATGAAAGTTGATGGGGCTAGAAATAGTGGAGGAACTGGATGAGAAAGTGAAGATGATATAGTAGCACATGGTGGAAGCTCAGAGAAGGCATAAAAGATATGAAAATAACCAGAGAGATGAATTTTATTTTGAGGTTGGTGGCAATATATTTCATAAAATATATCTGGTGATAATTGTGATTCATTTTGTGAAGAATGGAAAGCTAAGTCCATAGTTCATCAGTCCTTTGGAAATCCTGGAAAAAGTTGGACCAGTGGCATACTGAATATATTTTCCTCTGATACTGTCTCAGGTACACAATGTTTTTCTTGTTTTGATGTTGAGAAAATATATTCCAGATTCAACTAATGTCTTGATCCTAGAAGCAGTTCAGATAGCAGAGAACCTTTTATATGAAGACAAACCAGTATAGATTCTTGATTGAAGGGAGTAGATATTGCGGAATAAGTTAACCC
The DNA here is from genome assembly GCA_963277665.1 of Viscum album. Lineage (NCBI taxonomy): Eukaryota > Viridiplantae > Streptophyta > Magnoliopsida > Santalales > Viscaceae > Viscum > Viscum album. The sequence continues at coordinate 1,401,784,669 of OY728152.1, forward strand.
ACTAGGTAATGGTTTTGTGGAGAAACCACATGTTAGAAGGAGCAACATGGGAGTCTGAAATTTCTATGAGGGAATGTTACCATTACATGTTTAATTTTAAATAAAATTGTGAGGATACCAAATCCAAAAGGTGGGTAAAATGTAACACCCCAAGGTTTTCTATAAATTAATTGAAATGAATGAAAGTTTTTTCTATGTAGATATTTATAACTACCCTTCAAATATAATATTTCTGCTTCAATTTTTTGAATTTTGATAAATGTTCATCAACAATTGTGTTCAGTACGTTATTTAGAGTCTAATGGAACCAACATTATTTTATTGAATAGTGACATACCCTTATGAATAGTAATATGACTTTAATGAATAATAAATTATATTAATATTTTATTTTCATAAGGATTTAAGATAATGACTTCCGGGTTAATTTTTCAATCTGATTAAAAAGTAGTTATAGAGTTATTATTATTAATTTTTAAACTATGTATGACTTTATATAAATATTATATTAATCTTATTAATAAAATTATTTTCAAATGACGGGATTCCATTTTTTGTACATGTCGTAAAATGGTAAGGGTAAATTTTTGGGATTTTTTGGAAATTTCATGAATTTTCATTGAATATTGAAATCGAGTAAAATAACATATATTCAAATTATTAGTAAAATACACTATTTATGACTATAAGAGTTATAAGGACACTGGATTCCAACTAAAATACCATTATTACTATTTTTGGTCACATTGATTTAAAATATTCATAGTCTTGTAAAAAAATATAATAATTATTATTAAAATAATTTTGAATACCTCCTCTCCTCCACTATAAATACCTCCCCCATTACCCTCTTCCTCCCACACAACTCATGCATTGAGCCTCACCTATGTTCTACCAAACAATCCTCCCAATGCTCTTCCCCACCTCCTAGAGATGGTGGTCTCTCCAAAATGAAAAAACCCAAGACCTTGAGAAGGATCTCAATGGGAAGAGATGAAGAGATAAAAACCCTCTTTTGTTTTCATTCCTTTCATTTATTTTATGTTATTATTTTAATTTTCATTTTATAATTTTGGGATATGTCATTAAATATCCCCTTTAAATCCCATATTATTAATGAATTAAGAGGGACCCATTTTCACTCTTCAAAATATTTATGAAATTTTAATTGACGTCGTTAGGCTATCAAAATTTCCTAAGCGATTTATCAAATCCACTTTTATTTTGAGTTTTAGTCTTTTCATATTATTTCCTAACCTCCTCTTATTGAAGAGGTATGAAAGCTACATAATATTTTATATTCTTTATGATATCATGATAATGGACCATTCCACATTAATATTCTTCTCCTCTCCCACTTATTCAAGAAATTAAAACATCGTCGATGATGTGTCGATTTACCGATATTGTGGATGATGTGATTTCAATTTCTTTTAATTCCTTCAAATCTAGTCTTGAAACAATTTTTATAGTTAAAAAAGGATATAATATATATATATTAGGTCTAATACATGGTTTTAGAATTCTTTTGTACACATGATACAAATTTATGAAACTAATGAGTTCTTTACAATCAAATAATTGTTAAAAAGACCAGAAATATATAAATAATGTTTTCACATATTAATCTTCCCCATTTCAGAATTCAGAATGATAAATGGAATAATTTATGGAACTAAAAATATGTAAATAAATCCCCATTCCAAATCTATAGTTTCAATTCAAATTGAAAAGAAAACCCATCATGAACCAATCTTGGAAATCATGTAAAGAACGCACCTGAAACTTTGGAAGAAACAAAATACTATCAATTAAGGGAGGAAATGATGTTAAAAAATTAAAATATTAGATATTATAAAGATGAATATGTTTCATTAATATAATTATAAGACTCTTTTAACCATTATAATGGTGTTTTAAACCATTTTTAATTAAGGAAAACCCAAGGTGAGGGAATTTATAACCTTATTCTGATTCTTCGGGTCCACTTTTTACTTCATTTTTTATGTTGTATAAAAATTTTTTCCAGGATTAATTATGATTATCTTGTGTTTGAATATATTTATTTATATATTATATACTTATTCCATCCACTCAATTCATTCTCACTTTAGTTATATGATATTTATATGTGGTTTTCTTTTATAGTCCTCTTTTAAAAAATCCGTTTTACGAAATTCAAAAGAAATATTTAAATTAAATTATTCATGTTTTATAAATATGTTCTTCTTCTTGGGAATTTTTTATAATGAACGGTGTGATATATATTTACTTCCAAGGCATTGGGTAATTTTATGTTGTATGTTGACCATATGGTTACTATCAGTTTAACTAATATGGTTACTCAAAATTAATGGTGGTTGTGATGGTTACAAATTATAAGGTAGCTAAAAGGGTTACATGATTATGTAAGTAATAACCCAAGATACATTTTTTATATTTATGTTCTTATGTTTTTTCTTGGTAATGTTATAATATCTATTTTCACAATGAAATTATATATGGGTGACATGTATGTCTTTTGAAAATGATTTCACAAGTTACATGTATTCATGAACTAGTTTGTTATTTCCTTCATATTACATCCCTTACTAAGATCTTCATGGTCATGCAATTTATTAAAATATTTTTATAGGTTATAAGATGAATAAGACAATGAAGGATACCAAGATAAATGTTTAAATAATATTCAATGAAATTATGTTTTATTGGAAGTGTTTTATATTTTGGAAGTAAAGAATACTTTTTTTGGTATCCAATATTTCATAATGTGTAATGTTATTAATGTATTATGTCCCAATTCTCTAATTCTCTAAACTTGAAATGATCCTCAATGTGATGGGAATTTATTTCTTGACTATATTTATGATTTTTGTAATGTAATATGTACGGGTCCTTATACATTCCTAGTATGACAAATCCTTTAAAAAATTATTTCACTGCTTCAATTATCGAAGGCGTGACGATATACCATACAACCATATACAACAATATAGGAAATCCAATAGGACCAGGAATACACTGCGAGTTTATGGTGGAAATGGATTCCGTATTCTCTTTCTCTCCAAGAATGACCCCTATGACCACATTTACCTTATCCTCCACCTGTCTATGTGTATTTAATACCTTAATTTACTCTCATTTCATACCCCATTCTCCTTCCTCCATCAATGGATGGCCTCCCTATGGGGAGCTCACAAATGTTCTTCACAGCGAGCTTAACTATAACCTCAATATCCTCTATATATAATCTGTCCTGGAGCTTCATGTTAAATTTTTTTTGACACATTATACTCTCCCACACATAACTAGAGGTAGGATTTTTTGATACCCCCTCTTAAATATATATTTCCCTTGACCATTCCCAATAATTTTATTATATTTATTGAATCTTTTTATATAACATGTTTTTATTATTCAATATTTTAATGAAGGAATAATCATTACAACTTTCATGAAACATCCCCTAAACCCTATGTATATTAATTGTGATATTGAAAAATAGAAATCTCTATTGGATCTATTGGAGAAAATTAAAAATAGGTCATTATTATGATATTCGATATGATTGGTTAACCTCACCCCTATAAATACCTACATTGGTTTTTCCTAAGAGCTCTTAAAAATATTACAGAAATATTTTTCATGAGACTTGTTAGTTGACTAGAATAAGTGAATGTTTCTTTTTTTTCATACAGTTAAATACCAACATGAATGGAGAGTTATATTGTAGTGACTGGGTAAGGTTCATAATAGAGTTTTTGGAGAAGGATACAATACCTTTCATGTTTTGGAGGCATCAGTCCAGTCTGCTCAATAGTCTCGTCCTTCTTTTTTGACTATGGTACCATTTGTACTTTTTTCTAAGGAACCCCATTTATAGTAACCCATTATGATTCAAATACTATATAAAATATTTCATTTTCATATTTTATTACACAAATCTTAGTTTTTGTTCAAACACATATGATAAAGCATTGTAACCTGTACCCAAAAAACATGAGGAGTACTATGACTTAAAGTAATATAGATAATTCCATTAAGCCTTAATTTTTCATTCCTCACACATAACATAAAGAATGATAAGAATTAATTAGTTCCCCTTGTGTTATACTTGGTAGATCTATGTATAGAAGAGGCAACCACTGAATTTAAGGAAACAATTTTCTTCCATAATATTCATATGTTGTTGTTTAATGGATTCCCTTGAAATCCATCTGAAAATACAGTCTTCTTAGTGAAGGAATATATGATGTTATCATTCCTCTAGGGATTTATAATTTAGAAAATTCATTCTTGTTTCCTTCATACATTATTAGATAGAAATGATGTCTTTTATACATAACCCATTATCCTCTTTAATTTAATATGGTAATAGAGATCATTGGAAAATAAGGATGGTGACCATATGGTGGAAGGAATCACTGAGTTTACCAACTGAATGTGCTGATCTGCAAACCAATTTTGTTTAATTGTGAGTTATTTGGACAACATACACAATATATGGAAATATCTCTATACAGACTAACTTTCTATAAGATTAAAAATCCAATATCTCCACCTCACTGATGTTTTTAAAAATTTATAAATGTGCAAGCATCACTTCGCCGCATGAGAATTAAATATTCCATTATTCTAGATATTCATATCGCAATTAATTAAATATTAAAAATATAATTTTAAGAACATGATGATTAATATAATTTAACAAGAAAAACTAAAAAAAATAAAATCAACTCTTCTAATATATTTATTAACAATAGAGCCATGTAGTCGATTTGGATTCTTAACACATTACATTAAAATTATAATATCTTTTTCAAAATGATACATAGAATATAAATAAAAAAACTTACAGAATATTATCTCCTACACAAAATAAATCTAAAGATGATCCGTTATATTTTAAAAAAATGTAAAATAAATTTTTATTTGACAAAGTATGAGGAAAACATCATTCTCTATAACATGAATCATATTTAGATCTATGAATTTTTGTAAATGGAATAGAAAATATAACATAACCTAATGATATGATTTTAAATAGGTGTTGAAAATATTCCTTTCAATGCAAATAGAAATAGCTATTACATAAATACCTGACAGTCTTTAGATTTCATACCATTTATCATTAGATCCTAAAATGAAACTATTTTGTTTCACAATAAATGGAAACCCACTCAATATAGTAATTCCTTGTATAAATTGAAGAAATATTGGTATTTTAGAACTTTTTTAATGTGTCCAAAATTTCATTAAAATAGTTATTGATTCATTTCATAGTGTGATGTCTATTTAATTATATTCTCACAATTACTTAGACCAGTCATGCATGAAATCTATCAATTTTCATTCACTTTATATGTAACAAAGTTCCATGTAGATTGTTAAGAATTTCTTTTCTCAAATTTAATAACATCAATATTATGTTTTACCTATAATTTTTTAAAATCAGGTAACTTTAATGAAGTAGAAAATTTTTTATTATTGTTTTTTATGAACATATCTTCCTTACATAATAAATGATAAATTGGTTTTGTCACCAAGTCCAAATATTCCTTACATGAAAATTTTTATGTGGAAAAACAATATTATTTAAAATATCACAATAATTTTATAATCTTATATAAGGTTTATATATAAATAGGAATATATAATTTACCATATACACTTCAATTATTTCATTATGAAATTGATAAAAAGATGTCCCCTCTTCGAATATTAGACTAGGTTTATGTCCATTAACAATTCATCCAAATCAGTTTCCAAATTCATAAAATAATTAAATATTGAATATTATAATAACATAAAAATATATAATACTCATTCTTGTATGCATCTAATACATTAATATTTTCCTCCCATATAAATTTCGAATCATCAGTCAATGTAAAAATAAAAACAATATCATTTCCATGATGTTTTTGTCAAGAACCCATCAAAACCATCCCCACATTTTTCCTCCCCATATATATGTTTTAGGTAATGTGATAGAAAAAAATTAATAGGACACATACCTTGTAGGACTTTGATTCATAAACATGGATTCCATCATCACATTCTGATATTTCAAACATCATTTCATAATGATAAATATTTGTGTTCAAATCTCTCCAAAGGTAGTAAATAAATAGTTTGACATTGACTTACATCATAGATGAGATAATATATATTTAATCTTTGAATTTATGATTTATTTGACTTTTCCAATGAATTCTTAGTGCAACGAATTTTTTGACGACGTTATATTACATTAGTTAGATTTTGGATGTTTTTTCTTTAAAATTAATAAATATTGGATTTTCCTTCCATTTTATATTGTGATGTCTAACATTTAGATAATTATGAAAAACATTATTATTAATTATTTTATAGAACAATTTCATTTGGAAAATCATGGGTCATTTTATAACTCAATCCCTTTGGGTATAACAATTTTTTTCTCATAGTTGGAACATTGATGACTATTTCCTTTTAGAAGTAGATATTTCAATGTTCATGTAATTCATTAAATCTATTATCACTCCAACCATTTCATATTTTCAATTTAACTAATCTCACAAATGAAAATAATATTATAAATTAAGTGAAACCTGAGATTAGTTGTCTGACACCATCATTATAAAATCATTCCACACTTTAGATTTTTCAATGGGGTTGAAACCTCCATCTAGAAGTATTTATTCCTAAAGATAATTTTTCTTATTTTGAACATCTTCAAAATCATTATATCAAAACAAGTTTTTCATTAAAAAATGATACATCAAGGATATATAATTATGTATAAAACGATAGAAAATTATAAGGTATTTGGTTTCTATGTACTATAAAAAAATTATATTCATGCATTATAGACATGAAGTAATTAGATATTTGTTTTCTAGATTTTAATTATAAAATTATATGAAATATTCAACCCCTTTCTCATTTTCATCACTAGTTGATCATTTCTTTATCCAATTACAATCCATTAATTTATTAAATTATAATATAATAGATCAATATTATAAAACATATAGACATATATATAAATATATTAATTTAAAACATACATGTATGTAAAAGATTAAAAATTCAAAAAATATGAAACAAAATATTGTATATGGAAAAAAATTTCAACTAAAAATAAATTTTCACTATAACAAATTATAATGAATGAAACTATTATGAATATAATTAATTAAAACTGAAAAATATTTATGAAAAAATGATTTCAACCAGAATAAAATTAGAAAGGAATAAATTATAAGTAAAGATAATTATAATTTCAAACAATTAAAATAAAAAAATTATACCAATAATTTAAAATCATGAACAATCTGTAACAAAAAATGTAAAACCTGAAAATAATTATAAAAAATTTTATAATTTAATATAATATACATAAAAAAATTAATGGATGAATGCAATTTAGAAATAAAAAATAATTAATTATTATTCTTAAAATTAAAAAATATTACTTATAACATAAAGTGGTTGATGACGGTAAATAGGTACTAAATTATGATTACAATCAAGTGTGGTAGAAGGAGGGTCAGTGATGAAAGATTAAGGAGACATATTTTTATAAATGTTCTTAAAATTGATTGAACAAAAGATTTTTTGTTTGGATGTGATTCCAATGGATTAGGGTTTAGGTGTACTAAATGATGTCTAGTTTTGAGGAAGATGGATAATATTTGAATGATTTATAATAAATAATGAAAAATTGAAGTACATAAATCAATTTAATTTTGAAGATCGAGCACAAATCTTCTGTGGAAGAGAGGTAAGAGGATGTGAAATTCATAAATATTGAATAAAAAAATGATAAGAAGTATATTTGAATGTAATTATTTAAAATATTTTACCATCAGGGTTTTTTAAAAATTGACATTAATCATCTTACCATGTTCCTTTTAACATCAGTTATGACCAATATGGTATTAATATTCCAATTCTATGTCATATTTTTCTATTAGGGGTAAACTGGTTATAATTATCTCATTATCTATTTTTCCCTCAATATATTCAATGATAATACATGAAATTCAATTCAAAAACAATAATCCTTGTATCAATCTTTTTTAAAATAACTCATGAAATTATTTCACATATAAGAACACAAAAATAATCAATCACTAGATAAAAAATTATTTATAATATGAAAAAAAACATAATAATATAGATCGGCCCTCAAAAAAACTACATACTACTAATATCTATATATCTAATGGATAATGCCTTGTCACCCACATAATTCCATTATCTATCCACATCAACATCCATGATAGATTTGAATCACAAAATAAACAATCAATAAAACTCTATTGGGTGAGGGTTGGAATACAATTATGATTCTGTTATCTCTACAATCAGTAATTTTAATATAAGTTTATACATGTGAAAACTTCCCAAAACTGATGGTAACATTGTGAATTGTACTACCAACAATAAATTAAAATCAGAATTTACTATTCACTAACTTATATCATTCTATACAAATGACCATGTTTCAATTAACATTACATCCCCATTAACATAATGAAATCATCTATATCCTACCAACATAATTAACATCAACATCATACTATATGTATCATCATCTTTTATCATATAACTTTTACCTGTCCATAATACTTAACCAATAATCACAGCACTACCCTCCACCTAGGAAGTAACCTTTTGGTAAAACCATATATATGTCATCATTATACCGAATACACATCAATATCACCATGAAGTACTGACAAATAAAAATATTCATATTAACACAATATAGTTATGTGAGTCATTTAACGACATATTAAAAAAATTTAATCCAAAGGTAATCATATAGTCATTCTATATAACAAATAATTGGACGAATTTACACCAATAGAAGAACCACACACCAAATATACTACTCTTGGGTAAATATAAAACATGAATATAATGATATTGTAACATTTATTTTTTTAGTTATATCTTTTTCTCTGATATTGAATTCAAAATGTATCGAATAGTATCCACGTGATTTTGGAGAAAATACCCTATGAAATATAACACCCAATCAAAATCACATATATTGGATATATAAATCATTAAAATTAATGTAATAAAATTATCCTACCATCTTTGGATTTATTTTTCTACACTTACAATATCTATTCCCACACAATCAATTAATCAATCCATTTTACATCATACAGAATTATAAGTAATTTCATTCCTGAAAAATTTCATTGAACTCATGTATTATAAAAAATACCAATGATAAGTGACTCATAATAATTATACACATGATCACAGGGCATATGAGAGTCTCCTCATGCATTATAATTATCATAGAAGTTATCATACTATAGATGAACAGACTAAATCATAATTTTCTTTTAATAAATTTATCTTCTCAATAGTCTGAAATCACCCAACATACAACATTTTATAAATCCATTCACAAAAATGAGATAGATATATACTTTTTAAATTTTGGAGATGGATTACCTTAAAACGTATCATACTATAATTTAAAATTCCAAAATACTCCATAAATGATCCTGTATGGAATCAAAAATATCATTAATTTAACCTCAATTAATAAATATCTAATATTGATAATTCATTTATAGTAAAAATGTATTTTTCCATCAATCTAAACACACATGAATGCATACACACACGAATATATATATATATATATATATATATATATATATATTAAAAAAACATGGGGTTGGAAACTGATTATATTAAGGTAGTAAATCCATCTATTTAACTAAGTTGAGAGGTAAGACATTACGTGACCAAAGGATTAGTGTATGAAGGCCATAACAATGTGTTGGCTCGTAGATCCAATGAATAAGGCCATGACACGTGTGCTCTGAAAACTCAAACCCAAAGGAATTTTTTCCTATGGTCATCCCATGTGATGATTGTGATACATATTGAAAATTTCATAAACAACGCTTCCCCACACATTATACCTACACAATAACGTAATATGTTGTCTCCCTGTTACACCTTCTTACAAAATTGCCATCGGCCCACTTCCATTCATCCCCCATCCAATGCTCGCCAACAAAGCCCCACCCATCACCACAGTTGATCAAGTCCCATCCCTCCCCAAAAGGAATGACATGAACCATAAATGATTTATTTTATTACTATATTTATAAATATATTTTATTATAGTTCACAAACACATGTTATAAGGAAAAATGGTTTGGGGACATGACCTCATGACTTTCATACCAAACCCTACCCACCATAGCCATCATATAGTTTTTTGGTAGGATAATTATAAATATAAACAAGATGATCAATATTTATATACATATTATCAATAGTAATATGATATAAAAAATAGAAATAAACCAAGATAATTTCAATTCCTTTCACCCACATTATATTATTCACATTACGTTATGTTATTTTATTAATTTTATTTTTATTAAAATTAAATCTACACATCATATTTTTATATAAACACTAGACATCCCTATAAGTAAACCACTAACTAGAAAAATCCACCACAAAATACTGGGGAATCCATCACCCGAGTAACCACTTGATTAATGTTGTCTTAGGTTCTCGTCTCAATCTGAATGTCAAGCCTGAAATTAGATGATTAAAACTTAATATAATTATATCATAATAATTAAAACAATAATGAATAAAATACAACTTTCAAAAGTTAAATAACGGATGTCAATATTTTTTCTCACCAAATGAATCATGACATGTTTCCCTCCAGACATGAGGGTGGTGATACTAGTGTGATGTGCTTGATTAATCTTAGAGAACATCAAAATCCACATCGGTCTAATTTTTTGTAGTTGAATATTTCCTAGAAGAAGAATCAAAGGATGAATAATATTACAGATTAATTTGTATATAATTTAAGAAATCAAACCTTGTAATAATTTTCTCATACAAAATTATCTTACATGTATTATAATATTTAAGGTAGAAATTTTTAGGGAATATTCAAAAAAAATATTTATTTACGATTATGTTTATAATGTTATCATAAAAGCTACTTTTAGTGTTATTTACATTAGGAAACTCATTTATTATATTTTAATGTGATTTCTCAATGGTAAATTTCAATTTTACCCAATTGGAATTTATTCATGTATTTTTCCATTTTCATTTGGAAAATAGGTAGTGTGAATATCTACTAGAAATTTATATTGTGAATTTCTAATATGAATTAAAAATTGAATCAATGTTGATAATATATTATTATTTTTAACATTTAATATACAAAAGATTTGAATTTTAAAATTTAAATTTATTAAAAAAATCGATGTGAAGGATATTATGCAAGTAAGTTTGACATGAAATTTCCAATAGTAAATTTCTATGTGAAAGTACCCATGGAATTTCTAACGGGTATTTCCCTGGGTAAATTTTCTACGTAAATTTCCCACTATATATTTTAAATTTTTATAGAGTTATTAATTTTTTAGTTTTATATGATTTAAAGTGGAATAATCATATAGTATTTCACTTAAAGAATTTAAAACTCAAACAAAGATGTAATTTCCACTCAAGGATTCAGTTTGATGATTACCTTATTAAATTACATTAAAAATACTTCGTGGGAATTTATATGCATGATACAACTCTAATTCACTCTAGGAAGTGATGTGTAGGAATTTCCACTTATAATTTCTACTATGATTTTAGACATGGAGTTTATATATGATATATATACTATCAATTATTTCTATGAATTAATTATTATAATTTTCACTTAAAATTTCCAATGGATTTATTTGATGTGATTTGTGAGTTATAATTTAATTAATTGCCAATTTAGTAGGGTATGAAACTATTAGAATTTATAACTAAATTTATGTGGTCAAATTGATTTGAATTTAAAATGACAATTTTTATTTCACAGTTGAAATTTAAAAAAAATTGGACGTGGAAATTTCCACACAATGTTTCAATTGATAGTTTATAATATAAATGTCCAATGTGAATTCCCAGTGGGAATTTATATGAAATGGAAATGGAAAATTGATACTATGAAGAAACATACAATAATTTACATTGGTAATCTCATCTATGAATATCAATAAGAAATTCCTAGTCGGTGTTTTTGTAAGACCCTAAATTTAAAAAGTAGGACAATTTTATTCGATGGAGTGTGTGACACCCAATAATAATCATATACTGTAATACCATATCCAAATTAGTTATATTGTATTTACTATTTTAAATAGAATTAATCCAATATATTTCTTAAAACTCAGATGATAATGAGTCAACATGCATCACAAGCTACATTGAGTTTCTTCGATGACTTGTATTATACGCAAAACTAATTATTACAAACAATAATATATTAATAATAATATTATTATTATTTAATATAATATGATATAACCTAGACATTATATTTTTTATTATGAACAATATTAACTAACTTATAATAATATATATATATAATTTATTCTATTATATATTTTTTATATTTATATAATATATTTGATTGGAATAAGATAATAAGAGACAAAATATTATTTACAAAAACCATTATTTTTTTAAAAGTAATTTTATCACTTATAAATAGAAATCTCATTTAAATCAAATATTTAGCACTTATAAATATTATATGTCAAAATAAAATTCATTTTATAATGTGGAACATATAAAATTAGCTTTTGGATATTCTATTTATGTAATTTTCTTGTGGAGTTCCTTTTGTTGATTAATTTTGAAAAATAATGAATTATAATTCAAAAATGATTTTTCATCAAATTTATTTATAAGGGTAAATTATATTTTTTATTGGTTTTAATGTTTAAATAGATCAATTTTAAAATTTTATTAGATCAAATATAATTTAATATTCAATTAGGTTAATGTTATTTTTGTTCTAAAATATTTTTAAGGTTAAATTATATATTTTTATATTAATTTTTTTAATATAAATTTTGTTCATTGGAATCAATATCAAATCTAAATTTTTATAAAAAACATTGAAATTTTTTGAAATTTTTTATTAAATACCCACATTGTCATCCCTTCTATGGGATTAATTTTAAAACAAGTTATATCACTTCTATGTTTGGAATTTGGTAAATGGATTCCATATTTAAAATAAATTTTTTTAAAATTTTTAATATGGTAAAATTAGTAAAAAAAACTTTAGTGAGTCTTATAAAAAATAATATCAATGATTATGAGAAGAATTAGCTTAACAAGGGAGTAAACCATGATCTTAAGATCCAAAATGACAAATACACTTGTCCAAAATCCATTGGATGGTCATATTTCAACTATATACTATCATATTATCTAATTGTTTCTACTATTGGATCCCATTTACCGGGGTAAAATGTTGGAGGAATTCATTTTTCAAAAAATTACAGAAATTCCATTGCAACTCCACTATAAAAATATACTCAACCCTCCCACTTTCCAAGACATTTGAAGCCACTTTTAATCAAAAAAATCTACCATAAAATCTCCTAAACATACCTCACATACTCCTTGAAGCATCATCATGTTATAAAATTTTACCATGAAATCCCTTTGGTGAAAACTAAAAGGAGTTACCTGAATAAGAGGTAACATCCATCTTTATGTTCTATTGTTTAATTTTCATTCTCCACCCCTCAAATATTCTTATTCCATAATTATTAAATATTATCAGTATCATAAATATAATTATAAATTTTTAATATATGTTTTATAAATTCACTTATAGAAACCTCTATCTAATGGGTAATAATCATACTATGTGAACGATGATCTACCACCCCACAAAATGATGTCATTATTTATTCATTTATAACCTCACATCAAATTAAATATTATTGAAGCAATATTTATATATGATATATACGATATTTAATATATATTTATTCTTATTTTATTTTTATATAACAAAAACCATCATGCTTTTCATTTTGTGGTTATATGATAACATCGTTCTAGGAAGTGTGGACTACCACCTCCTCAAATTGATGTCATTCGTCCATGCTATACATGGAACGTATAAAATAATGATTCAAAAAATATTTTAAATAGATGAAATTAAAATTGTTCTTAAATTATTATATAATTATATTTCTTTTACATTTAATTCTTTTAAAATATGAAATGGAAATTGAAGCAATATTCAGGTATATGTACGACCTACCGTCTACATGAATGATGCATTTCATTTCCAATCATAAAATTTTATTAATTATTTTTAATACATATATAATGCATATATATGATTTTTAAATCTTGGATTACATTTTATATTTGATTAGACATGATAGAAAACACATGTAATAAGTCAAAACATACTTGTTAAACTAAAAAATTAACACCCAATTAGTAAAAATAACGAATGATTACTCTAAAATGAGTAATAAGATATTATATCAAAATAATATATGTTATCATAAAAAATATTATGGTTCTAGAATAAGTTATTAACATTTTTAAAAACATTACACAAGAGGTTAATGTATTTTCAACAAAAATAAAACATGATGTAATGGATTGTCATCACACTTTTTTACACTTATGAGATAAATATCATATTCACTACATAATTATATTGTGTACTGTATATACTTAAATTTTGATATATTCTATGTTTAAGTATTTTATCTTCATGGTATTGTTAGTTTAAATATGAATAATTTATTCTAAGTGGATTTAAATTATATGCAACTAAGAGGTAAAGAATTTAGAAACCGGATTTCTTTTCTAGGGGTAATATTACTTCCTTAATATCAATAATTTTCTCAAATTATGTATGTAGTAAATTTTTACTCTATATTTTTTTATTTACCAATTATTTTATGTGGTTTTACATTTTTCATTCATAATCTATTCGTCGATTTATCCACACATAAATTTTATGCTATTTTACTGTATTTAATTAACAGTTTCATTTTGTTTAGGACTTTTTACATGTCAATTTATATTATATAAATTATTAGATAAATGTTTAATAAATATTTTCACTTTCTTATATTCTTTTTAATAACGATTTTTCATATTTAGAAGTACCTTTTTCCCACTCTTTGGTACTTAATGTTTTTTAAGTTTTTTTTATGTAATCCCAACTTCATTAATCTCTTTAGTCGAAGAGCCTACATTCTTATATAAACCCATTTTTTTAAAAGCTTTTAAAAATGTTTTCACACATTATGAAATTGCTTATTAAATTTTTTTTTATCCTTTTCACTTTTACATATTTTTTAAATGGAATCTTCATTTCTCTTTTATAATAAATCATTTTTCTATATTTTTTAATATAAAAAGAATATTATTTTTCACTATTTACAATAAGTAAAGATTTATCCAAATTCATTAAATTGATGATAAATTCTCTTGTTTAAATAGTAATTTTTTTTAAAAGGTTTTCAAAAGTTATTTTAAAATTAAAGTGCCTTAATTTTTTTTCAAACTGAAATTTATTTTTTCCTCAAGAATATTTTTAAAAGATAATTTTATAGTATTTTTATTCCTCAATAACAAAACCCTTATTTTTTTTCCAATTTGGATATGTTCTATTGATACCAAATTTATTATTTATATGGATCTTATGTTAGTAATACTATCAAGGATATTATTGACATTCACTTACTTTATTTAATTTGAATTCCCATTTAATATTCAGTTTCTAATGGGCAATGACCATTAATTTTTCCTTAATTAACTATATCATTTTCCATAGATAATTTTATTAAATAACCCATATTATATTTCTACATAATGTGGTTACTTTGATAATTATTTTACTAACTAGGTAAATATTGATAAACCTATATTTTTTACTCAATACAAATACTTTTTGAAAATAAACTTTGTTCATTAATTAAATTGATCATTTCACTATATGAAGAATGATTGGTACATACACTATATTGGATAAGGATTTGTTATTGAATGGCCTACATGATGTGGAATGGTAAATGAAATCCACATGGATTAAGGAGCATTTAAAATAATCTCATTGACACATCAGTAGTCTCATGAGATGAAATTAGACTGAGTGAAACCATTCGTGTTAGTTTCTAAGAAGAATATATGGGTCTCTACTCAATGAATTTCACTTCATTAATAATAGATCTTAAATTTAAATATAAATTGTACCATGGAATCATGGAATAAAATTATTAATTATTTCCTTCATTTTCATTTGGTTATTATTTATTCATGAAACATAACATTGACAAAAATTTGGATGCATTTCATTTTGTGATCGTTGATAAAATAGTGTGTGATTTAGATATTTTCCTTTACATATTGATCATTAATTATCTAGTTATTCGAATGAAAAGTATTTATAGTTAATAAATTTATATATTGTCTATCCATTCAATTTTTAAATTACATGAAATTTTTTAATATGTATTACATAGAAATATTGACATTTTATTTCATTCATTATTGCTTCCACTTTATATTACACATAATAAGAATTTGAGCTCACCCTTATTTTTTTCCTCTACATAGGATTCTATGAAGTGTAATTAGAAAAAATGAAATTTATTATATATAGAATAAAATTAACTTATAAATAAATAAAAATAAAGTTGTAATTACTTTACTCATTTGTAATACAAGAGTGATGGGGGTATCTGGTTTACCAAGACTATTAGAATATTTAGTGCCCCGATACTTCATTCCTTGTAATCCTAAAAATGTAGTGATCATATATAATGGATCTATAAATTCATGGCTTAGGTCTCTACATTTTCCATCAAAGGAAGTTTATTAGAAACCTAGGGTACTAGATTTTGGAAAGCATAGACTAGAAAACCAAACCCTAAGGTATTATTTGAGGATACGTATTGAATAAAGTCCTCAAATTATGGTATGATATTTATTATATGGAATTTTATAAATAAATCTATTTATAGACACCAATTGTTATTATGGTTCAAGAAGAGATGTAACTTGGAGTAACAACTTATAAAAGGTGCACCGAATTTGACTCAAGGCAATGGACCTTACTCCTCCCATGATTTGACACTTGCTAGGGATATCCTTAAGATAATTGAAATTTTATTTACAAATATTATTAATGGATTTGAATAGATAATGAAAATGGATGACCAAGGTAACAGCTTTGACCATATAAGTTCATATGTTGAAAAACCCAAATGAAGTATTTATGTATTGAATTTCAGTTGCAAATCATCGTTAAAAATCCATTTAGTGATTAACCTCATTTCAACAATGTCCTCAAATTTTTTAGAACATCATAGAAATTATATTAATATGGTTTTAAAAAAGGATAACCCCCCATAATGGGTGACGATCGATAAATTATTTCAAGGTAGTGGGGCTTAAATTAACGACTGAAGGATGATAATGGGTTTTCACCTTCTAGGGGACTACACGATGTCCTGCTCAAGGTGTAATAATTTTTAGCCAAACAATTTTATGAATAATTATTAAGGATGATCCAATTGTTTTAATTTTTTAATTTTAGAGATTATTCAATTTTCCAAATTGGATTCGGTTAATATTTAGATAAAAATAAGAATACATTTAACTCTTTAATGGATCTTACAATCTTTTAAAAGAAATTTTTTTTGGATTCTATAATAATTGATAATTTTAGGATTTACATTTCATTATAAAATGGGGGAACATTAAATTGACCAAATCCAAAAAAAATGGTGGAATTGTACAAATGAAATTGAAACATATCATGTAAATATATTTCCTTATATTCAAAGTCCAATTCCTAAAAATTATAAAACGTATCTTAAAATAAATTTTTTCCTAATATCTTAATTTTATTGAACAGATGGCTTTCTAAATCGTCAGGGGTTTATGGATTTGACACCATATAATTTCCATTGATCATTCACATTTTTTATAGATGAACTCAATAAATAAATAAATATATATATATATATATATATGATTTTCCTCCATGGATGTATCTCCACTCTACAATAATGTTTTCTTTCTTATAATCCTTGTTATAATTTAGTCCATGTGGCCTTTTTTACTTCAAATTTGATCTTTTCGGGAAAATGATTTATGAAACCTTCTATTGATGTGGGATTTCAAAATAGGAAATTTCAAACCAGATATTTCTATGATCGAGTAGAAATTTAAATGATGCAATATATTTATAGTGGGGAGAATGTAACACCCCTAAATTCTAAATTCAGAACATTATATTCAATATCGTGAATGACACACAACACCAAGCGCCCAAAGGAATGTAATATCTCAAGAATGCATAATATATTTACTATTTGAAATAAAATTAATCGATGATATAGATTTAAATTTATGTGATATAGAGTTATCATACATCACACACTACAATGAGTTTTTTTAATTTATAGTGTTACATGTAAGACAGATTTTTATAGATCCATAATATATTATTAAAAAGGATATTATTTAATACAATAAAATATTACACAACCATTAAATTTGAAATAATGAATAGTATAAACTAACTTTTTTGAATAAACTTGGTTTTTATTCGACAAAATATATTTTTCCCTTCCATCCAATATATTTTAAAGGCATAAGATAATGAAAGACCCAATTTTACAAATAAAACCTATATTTTTATAATGGCACTTTTACAGCCACATAATGGAAAACCAATTTTAAATCATATTTTTTGATCTTTTATAAATTTTATCTATCAAAATAAACTTCATTTTTAAAATTGGAATTTAAAAATTTCCTTAGGATGATTTTTTGATATTACCCTGTCTGGTTTCATTTTTATAAATTGTGAAAAATAATAAGATTTAATTAAAAAATCATTTTATATAATTTATTTATAAGGTTAAATTGTATTTTTTTATTAGATTTAAAGTTTAATTAAGTAGATTTTATATGAATTATTACAATTTTTGTCCATGTAATAAATTTTACTTTGAAATTGGATATAAAAACATCATAAATTATTAAAAATTTTACTTTTAAAAATTCCATTGTTTTCCCCTATACAGGTTTAATTTTAAATTAATTTCATCAACTACTGATATTTTCTTTTTTAGTATAGATGAAATATTTGGAATCAAAATAATTTTTAATTACTAATATTTTCAACTAAGTTTTTTTTAAAAAAAATATTAGTGAATGTTTTTAATGTAATTACAACATTTAAGACAAAAAAATAGCTTAATAATGGACAAAACCATGTTTTAAGTGCCAAAATTACCTATTTTTTTTCCAAAATAAATAATCTATCCACATGTAGACAATATCCTAAAATTTATCTAATTTGGTTTGTTATGTTATCCACATGATATAGGGAAAACATGGTTGGAATTCTTATTTAAAAATTTTACAAAAATACCACTCCTCATCCATTAAAAAAGTCACTCACACCAACCACTTCCCCAAACCACTCAAGACACTATATATAGACTAAAATATACCAAAATAAAATGTAAAGTCACATCCAATAACCCTATAATACTGAACATGGGATGAATGAAATAAAAGAAATAACATAAGTGAAAATTATAAGGTGTTACCCGAATAATAGGTAACATACTTCCTCAACATATTTTCTTTTATTATCATTCTCAACGCCCTCAATTATTCATTCTAAATTATTATAAAATAAACTATGTATCATAAAGATACTTATATTTTTAAATTATATGTTTTAAACTTACACATAAACTGACATCCATATAATAGGTAACAAACATAGCATTTTTGTGTACGATGAACTACCGCCACACAAAATGTTGTAATTTTTTGTTTCATTACCAGATCTCATGGAGGTAAATATAATGGAAACTATATTTACATTTATGATTTATGATATTTATAATTTATTTATTCTTATATAGTTATTATATAACACAAACCCTCAATAATTCCATTTTTTAGGAATATATTAACATTATTTTTGGAAGTGTGCACTATGACCTCCTAAAAGTGGTGTGATTCATTCATGATATACATGGAATGTATAATGTATGGTTTTATAAAAATATGATATCAGGTTGAGAAAAAATGATTCACAAATAAGTATATACATATACATAATTTAATTTTCATTCTTTTAAAATACATTAAATAAATATAAATTGCGTTCATATTTGTGTATGGCCTACAGTCTCCATGAATGGTGTATTTCATTTACTATTTCAAAACATTATGAAATATTATAGATACATATATACATAGTATATATGATATTTAAATCATGGTTTACATTTTTTTGTGATAAAACCATGAACTTAAAAACTATTAAAATGTAATAATATACTTGAAAATTCGGCAATTAACACCTAAAATAGAGAAAATAATGAAAGATTGCAAAAAAAGTAATAAGATATTATAAGAAGATAAAATACGATATAAAAAATAATAATATGGTTACAGAATAACATATTATCATGTTTAAAGCCATTATAATAGATGTTAAAGGGTGATATCCTAAAAAGAAATGCAAGTTATATGATTTTCATGTCACTTTTTTACACTTGTGAGATAAATGTCCTAGTTACCAATTACTTCTACTTTGTAGTGTAACTACATCCAATTTTGATATATTATATCATGACCTATTTATCTTTATGTTATTATTGGTTTTTAATTTTGATTATTTCTTATAAGGGTATTTTAATAAAATCTTATTCTGTGGTAAATGATTTCATGGACCGGTTCCATTTCATAGAGTTATATTGCATCATCATTGTCATTATTATTATATGATTATTTTTAAATCAATTTTTAATATATTTTTTATTTTAACATGTTTTTTGTGGATATTCAATTGACACACATAATTTATTCTTTAATTGATCATAACATCAACATTATTGTCTTTTCAAGGGTTAACATCACAATCTCATTTAGTTTGGGATTGTCCACACATGAATTTACATTCGATGAAATTATTAGAATATTTAGTGAAGAATATTTTCATTTTCTTATCCTATTGTAATTAATTACTTTTTATAGGTAAAACTAACATTTTTACCAAACTTTTGCATGAAAAGTATTTTTAATTAAACTCGACATCATTTATCTCTTTAGTCAGCAAACATGTTTTCTATTAAAATTACTATTTTATAAAAATGTTTTAAAAATGTTTTTAAAATTTTAAAAATTATTCATTATATAAATTATTATTTTTTATATTTTAAAAAGCTTCTCAAATGAATCTACTTTTTTATTTACAAAATGAAAATTTTCTATCCTTTTTATTAGGAAAAAGAAATGTTCTTTATTAACATGTACGACACATACAAATTTACCCACGTCCATTTAATTGAAAATTACATTGCTTGTTTAAAATATTAAATTTCAAAGGTTGATGCATTTTAAAGTTTTTGTTTCAATGAAATGGGGATTAAAATTTTTTTTTCAAAATAAAAAATTATATTTTCCTAAAGAATGTTTTTGAATGTTCTTTTTCTAGTATTTCGATTCATCAATGAAGAAAATACTTATTTTAACTGCAATTGTGATATTATTTATTGAGAATATCCTTTTTATTCCACTAGATTGGTTTTTATTGAATTAGCGAAGGATAGTGTTGATATTCACCACCTAGATTCATCTTTTAGTCCCATTTAATTATTTAATTTCACATGATCATTCAAAAATGAATTTACCCTAATTATACATATCATTTTTCATGGATATGTTTATATCCAGAATGATATACCATTTCTATATACGGTTTTTATTATGAATGTTATTTGATTAATGGGATAAATAATACTAAATCTAAATCTTTTTCTCAATATTGATATATTTTGATAGGGCAGACTATTCATTTATTAAATTTATGATTTCACTATATAAGGAATTCTTTGGAAAAGAAATATTTTGGTTAGGGGACAGTTAATACAAACCCTACGAGGTGGTGATTGGTCAATGAAATCCCTATATGATGGGGATAATTTAAATTAATCTCCTCAAATTATCGGTATTCTAATGATAGAAAATCAATTGGAAAGAATCCCTTCATGTTTTCTTCCATGGAGAATAGATGGGTTTTTACACATTGAATTAATCTCTCCTTAAAACATATCAGGACAGTAAAGTTAATATATACCTATGAAGCATGGAATCCAATAATTATGAAGTACATTAATTTTATTTTAGTTATTATTTATCTATGATAATTTGTCTCAAAATATATATGAATTTATATCATTCTTTGTTTAATAATTAAATAGCATGTCATCGAGTAATTTTCCTTTCCATATTGATTATGCCTTATATATTTATTTTAATGGCATGTACATAGATTTATTACCTTTTAATATTGTTTTTCTATTTAGTTTATTAATTTTATTGAATGTGTGTATATTTAATACTTAACCATATTGATTATTCTCATTGATTCATTATTACTTCCACTATGAATTAACATTACAAATAATTTGATATCACGATTGTTTTATCTCCTATACCTAGGATTATATGTAGTTTTCTAAGAGATATATGAAAAGATATTCTTAATGGAATAAATTAATCCATGAAAGGTAAAAAATAGTTTTAATTATTTTATTAATTTGTAGTATTAGGATCATATATGTATATGGTTTACCAAAAAAACTAAACTCTTTGTTAAATTGGTATTTACTTCATTATAATAATGGAAATTTAATTTTTTTAGAAACCAGCTCTTGGCATTCTTGGGTCAACTCACTACAGTTTCCATCATAATATTTTCACTTGATTAAATAGAAGTAATTTATAATTTATATTCTATTTAATATGGAAAGATCAGATTGTATTTTATTTTTATAATTTAATATTTTTAATATATTCGAAATTTAAACACAGAGTTTTAATTTGTAGTTTCCAATAATAATTTAAAATGGGAATTTTTAATTGATTCTAAAGATCAAGCTATTGGTATAGTAAATTTTAGTCTTAATTTAAATGTGATCCATGTATTTTTTTTCATATAAATATTTTTAGAAAAAATGATTTGATCGATCTAAATCATGACCATTTATAGATTTTCGAACATCTAAATTCATTATATTTGAATATTCTATATTATTCGTATGACTGTAACTTAAGGGAACATTGTAGTGCTAACATTACAAAATAAAATTTCAATGATTAACATTTTACTGGTAGATTTGAAGTTCCCGATTCCAATAAAATCACCCATCTAATTGAATTTACAAAAAAATAAATCAATTTAGACTAATAATTGGGATGGTTATTAAAATGTGTCCTGAAGTGTACCGATTTTATGTTTCTCATAAGGGAATGGTTGGATTTAGTGTGTGGGAGAATTATGATAATGCACATGAAAAGGATAAAATATTATTAACATAAATATATTATATATATAGTAAGGAAAGATTATAGAGATCAAAAAAATACCTATATTTTAAAATTCCAAATTCCAAAATATGTATGAATTTTCCAAAAAGAATGGAAAATTTTAACATGTTCAAAAAATTATATGACTGCTAGAAATTTGTAGAGGAGTATATTGACTTAGTAAATTCATTGGAGACCTTGAATAATATAAAATCACACTGAAATATGAGTGATGAAAATGATTCTGGGTTGGATGTAAATTATAATTCTCATATAAAACATGTTTATTGATTTTCACTTTTAATATCCATTACAGGTGGGTTTGGGAGTCCTATGTATACATGAGTGGACCAATTGAATTTTTTTCAGTCTAAATGGTTGACTGAGCTTCTTCTAGATGATTTTGTTGGTATGAGACATTACATAGGAAATAAATAATAGAAAAACACATCATTATTTTACATAGTTCATCTTGAAATGTGATTCTAAATTAGAATTTTTTTAGGTTATTCCCCAAATAAAGGTTGATTATGTGATTCTTGGGTACACATTAGTGATTAAATATAACTTCAACAAAACATAGAGTCTAGGACATTGGGAGTCATTATAGGAATAAACAATCATAAGGATATTGTATTTTTTGGTAGATCATTGCAATATGAAGAGTCACCAGTTTATTATTTTTGTTTTCAATGGATTAACTTTTTTTATTATAGTATAATATAAGATATCATGTTCATATATCATGAAACAACTATTTATAAATCCATTACTATAACCCTACCAAGAACAAGACATAACCTATGAACATTTCACTTAATGAACATTAAAATGTAACACTTAAGACCAATATGGAAATGAAAATAATAATTATAAAAACTATGATATTGTTGAATTATTTTTTTCTATATTTATATGTGTGTATATATATTTTTTCACGAAGCAAAATAAATTTTTTGGTGTCTCAAGATCCCACAAATAATTTTTAAAAAATATTAATATATCACAATTCAAATTAAAACATCATTTTTTAATTAATATATTTACTATTGACATAGACCTTGGAAAGGAAATTAAAGAACATGGTTGATTCTAAAGGATATAGTTTACCATAATTGTGACATCAAGATGGTATTTGATAGATGTTCTATGGGAGGTGAACATTGGTGGGTGTGTTTAATAAAAAAAAATTTAAATTACTTATTTTAATGAAATTACAAAAAAAAATTAAACCCCCTTTAAATAATTTGTCATGGAAAATATCTAGGGTGATCCATATAACCCTAATAGTGCATGATAGGTGGCACATTCCACATTTTCATTGAAAAACTAGAGAACACATATATACGACCTGACTATGGTGAATTGATAAGATAAAGGAATACACAATTAATCATCTTCATTTCTGGTTAATGTGATATTCTCTAATGATTAATACTAAATTGTGACAAGGTCTTTATTTTCAATTTCTATCCATTTTAATTGTTAAGAATATATTTTATATCTTTTTTGTTTTTATATGTGATTTGTCTTTAATCATACGAGGCTAAATAAAAATTTAATTGTTTAAATTATTTAATATTTTTTATTATATTATATCATCCTTGATCATGTAAAATATGATCATTATTATGTATCAAATCATCAAAAAATGTGAATATTCATTTTTCAAGTGATTTAACCTGATTATTATTGATACATTTCACTGTTTCCCTGTAGTGTTGAAGTTCAAATTGATGGGTTGGGTTTGAGATGGATCAAAACACCATATTTTTGTTGTTTACAAGAATGATGGAAATATTGATGATTAAGGGATATATAATGATGGGATCATGGGTTGAGGGAAGTTGATATGGGTTTCAAGACTCTGAATAGTGAAGAACACATGATGGACTCCCACATTTAGGATCTAATTCTTATTTTTAGCAATATAGGGCTAGGAATGAATGATCGAAGATATTTCCCTATTATTTAATTAATAAAAAGTGAAAAACAATTATAGAGATGATATATCTAAAAACCATGTGATGAAAATTAATTTCTACCTTTGAAATACCTAACAACATAGCTTTTAGTCTTGAAATACACTTGCATTTTAGTCACCTAGATAAGGTAACTAGGGTTTTTTGTGAAAAAAATTATCCCACACAATGTATAGAGTTATACACACCATGTGACAATGTGCTGGTGGAATGACCTGTTATATTGGAGTATATGGGAGTAGACACAGCCATGAACACATGCATACCAAAAGTACCCAAGCCTTACCCAACACTCAAACATGGCCTTAGTAAACTGGTATGGTCTGATGTACATGACCATGACCTTATGTACATAGGAATGTGAAAATGTACACATGAATGGGATGAGGTATACAAAAGGGCCCTGAGAAGCCAATTCTCATTGTTTACTGTAATTAAATTTTTGGTAACACCACATTTCCGTCTATGTCTTTTGTGGTAAAGGATATAACCATTTTTTTATGTGACATTATATATCATGTGACAATACATACATTTCATGTACCACTCTCAAACTATTCAATGTTCCATATATTATTCATCAAGACTCATAATTTGGCATGTGAATATCAAATACATTGTGTTTTTATACATATATTGTGGTTATAAATTTTATTGTTCTATACATGATACAATTTGAAGTATTCCTTTGTTGATGAAGATTTAGGAAATTCTTGGTAATGATAGTGATCTTCCTTGATCTTTAGTGATATGCTAGTGTCTATACTTCGATATTTCTTCATGGAGTTCATCCCCCATGAAATTTAAATATGTATCGTCAGGGATACCCTATAATATAAAAGGTAATGGGTCCTCTCTCTATGAAGTGGTTCTTTCTTGTATTCAATCTCTGATATCTAGGGTTTCCTTTATGTAATTGACTGATAAATTAGCTATAGATCATAATAGAGAAGACTTTCCCCCTACACGTGAATTATTATGAGGTTATTAATGTTATTGAGTACATGATATGGGCTTTTATATCTTTAGGATGACTCATATTTCTTGGTTGGGTTATGGATATAGGGATCCCCTTTTTCTCTCGTATGAGATTCTGTATGACTAAATATATATGTCAGGTTTTATATACCTCATGGAATTGGTTGAGTCGACTTATATTATATTATATATATATATATACCATTATGGGTTTTCATGAATCATATTGCGTATGTATATACTCACCCCTTCCAAGGATTTTTAATAACGTTTATTTCCTTGTGAATACAACAAAGTGATCAGTGGTGAAATCCAAGGAGCTAAGTAATAGTTGGATGATTGAATGGGATTTTAGGGTTGTAATCGGTTATCAGGAGCTTGTTTCTATATATAAATTTTCATCTAGTTATTTATAGGATGGGAAGTCCTTCCTAATTGGTTGGTTATGTTCCCCCTTTACAATTTCGTTTATAATGGCATACCCTAATGTATTTCCTTGATATTAATACTTGAACTGTTATATTCTAGATGTTGATGTTATTTTACCCCTCATTAATTTTTAAAGGATATAGCAATTTTTATGTATATTAGTACTTAAAAAACATACTCCCATCACATTTTATGACTCTTCAATTATAGTATTCATCTCTATGCATATTGGAGGAAGACTTACGGTGGTCGTAGAGATCATTCCAGTAACTAGGAGTGCCTTGGGGGGTTAGGTTATGACAGAGTGATAGTAAATATGGATCATAACTAGGTTAGTATTTGATTCAGAATTATGGTGATGTTTAGTAGGGTACTTTCATAAAATATATAAAAGGGTCTCATGTGTGGCTTTTTTGACATGGAATTCAGTATTGGTGATACAACTATCATATACATTCACCATTAATATGAATGCCTTATTATCAACTAATACTATCAAGGCATCCTATTACAGTATGAAATTACACATACATCAAAGAGGATTGACTACTTTTATAGCAATTTTTGAGTGATCTCCCCATATATATGAAAATTTATCTATGGTACATATGGATCACTTCCAATATGTCTCCATTAAGATAGTCAAATAGGCTACCGATATAGGATCAGGATAGGGATGAGTTTAGTGATGAAAACTCATTTTAGGGGCTATCTCTTATGCTGATTCATCTAGGAAGGTTGGGAGATGTTACACCACCTATCGATCAATATTTTATACTAGAATATAGGATAATGATATTTTCAGACATAAACTGCAATGAAAGTAACATCATTATAGATCTATAAGGATCTAGAATGACCTATATTCTCATATAGTTGTGTATTAGATTATGTCGATAGTATTAGTAGTTAATATTATTTAAACCCCAATTGAACTGACCATGGTTATTATTAAAAACATTTTCCATGGGGTGGTGGGGAATTTGGGGAATTTGATAATGAAAACTCATGATAAGATGAATATCTCAATATATAACTTATTGGAATTATTTAGTTGAGTATTACCATACCACCAAGATAATTTAAAAATGATTTAATTGGTGTCAAATGAATTAAAATAGGGAGGGTTAAGAACTATTCCATTGGAAATTGTAACGCCCCGACCCTTGTCACCCAGAGTCGGTGCATTATTACATATCATTGTCATCATCACAAAAGTTATTGTCTCGAAATACATATTAATTTAGTATCCTTGGAAGTAAAATAAAGATTTATAAAGTTTAAATTACATCATAATATGGAAAACTACAACAACAATGTTTCCATGGACCACACTGAGATCACATAGACTATTCCTACAGAGTAGTTATAATATACTTCTTTGCATCCTGGGAAAAATAAAACATAGAAAGGGGTGAGATAAAATGCTCAGTAAATATAAAAATATAGGGGAATCTTTAATAAATAAGAATATACATTTAAGGCAATGTATAAAACAAAAACAAAAGCCTTTTCAATATAATCTTCATCATAATATGGAAAATATAAATCAAAATAATTCCATTTACTTACTCACATGGATATTCTACTAGTCAAATAATCACAAGCAATATCAATAGACACTTTCATAATGATGGAATGTATAATGCCAGACTTCATAACCACATAGTCAAGGCTTTTTTCTAAGTCTAAAAATAAGATATTATCAAGACCTTTTCCAGGACACTAGTTTGCCTAATGAGACCTACTGATGCTTCGAGCAGCTATAGCGGGCTCCACTCATCACTTACTAAGTCCAATGCATTTCTCATATGAATTGGATTAAACATAACATAGACATTCATATTAAAACATGAATAGGAAATGTCAATACATAACCCTTAAACCATGAATGGTTTAAAAATAACACATCAACAGTCAAATATATCACAAAACCTTCAATACAATAAGGAAGTTTTATATCATAATAAATCAACAAGAAATATTTTTAAATCCATAAAAGGATGTTGACACAGATGAAATCAAAACCACTTATTAGAAAAATATATCTTTATATGTTGAAATCATTTAAGAATTTTTTTAAAAATATTCTAATAAGATTATAAGGGATACTTCGACGATGTTATAACAGAAAAAAAATTGATTTACCCGCCGTATACGTTAAAAAACATTCTTACCATAAATTTTTCGAAAAGGTCAAAAAGTACATTATTTGTAAAACCACGGAAAGATTACTTTCAAAAAATATAAGTTTAAAAAGGTTATAAATTACTTTAAACCAGAGTCTAATAAATAGTAACAATGTTTTGAAATACATTTTTAAGATGAATGGGTGTGGATGATAAAGAGATCCTAGTAGAAAATTACATATAAACAGCCTCAGATAATGAAGAGGCTGTGAAATTAACCCTTACCTTGTACTTTTCCTTGGTCGAGTAAGTTAACCCCCCATATAATGCTAAAATAATTTTTATTAATTTATAAAAGAATCATATACATTAATCTGGTACCATATATGGTCTTTCAATATTGCTTTATTAATATTATTTTTGTATTATCGTCATTTCAGGTGATAACTGATTTGTTTTCCTCTATATGTTTTTTACACAAGTATGGTATTTTATGGATAGGATTTATCTTATTCAAATTCATATTTATATTAAGTCTTTAAACATTATTTTTAATCATTTAATGAAAATTAGTCTTGAATGGATACGATGGAGAATGAATCTCATCGCGTTCATGGAGATGGTAATCCGTAAGTACGTATGAATGAAAATATAATTTTTTTGATATTAAAATAATATATAATTGGATGGAATATAATATATAAAGAATAATTAACAATTTATAATTATTATTTACATCAATTACACATCATTATTATTCCCATCCAAATAATAATGTATTGAATAACGATTACACCACGACATGGAGATGGTTAGTTGTACGCACGCATGTATGGTGACATGTCATTAAAAGGGTGGATAGAATAATAAATATGGTTGTACCATATTTATAATAACATCACTGTATATATATTATATAGGAGTTATTATTTTAGAATGAAAACAACATAGAAAGAGGATGTGGAAGAAGAAAGGAACTTGAAAGAAGTGATGAAATATTTACCTCTTCTTCAGGTTCTTCATTTTGATTTGATCTAAAAGGCTCCTTAAGTTGCGCTTCTGACTAAAGTAAGGCTTATAGGATTAAGGGAGGACAATTGTTTGTGTTTTTGGGCAGGGGTGCTTGAGCCAAATGGTAGTGAAGGTGTTAAATAAAGAAAAGTGCGATTGCCCGTTTATAAGAGGGGTGAGGGACATCTTATGAAAAGCTAGAAATATTAGTTTATAATAAAATAATTTTTGGTTTATAATGGCTCCAAAATGAATTATTTAAAGGCTAAGGTGGGGATGGGTATAAAAACACTCAACATATAGGTTTTAGATAGGTTTGTGTCAATATATTATCCATATCTTTTAGATTTAACTCTTAGTTAAAT
The DNA here is from genome assembly GCA_963277665.1 of Viscum album. Classification (NCBI taxonomy): domain Eukaryota; kingdom Viridiplantae; phylum Streptophyta; class Magnoliopsida; order Santalales; family Viscaceae; genus Viscum; species Viscum album. The sequence continues at coordinate 1,401,814,792 of OY728152.1, forward strand.
AGTTTGACATTTACCTTGTGTCTTTGTATTTTAATTTTATATGGTTAATAAACATACTATATATTTTATATAGATCCCCAAGTTGTTTATAAATGATACACCTATCATTATATATGTCTTTTGGCTGATCCTTAGATATTTAGGAATATAATATAAATTAATAATATAATATTTGTTGTAAAAACTCTTTTATGTCAATTTTGACACTATTTGATATTTTGTTTTTGCTAAATTAATACCAGAATTATTACTTCAAAAAAATTATCTAAACAATCCTAATATGTCATATTATCCTAGAATATTAGTTTAATTCATAAAAAGTCTCAAATAATATTTATTTGGATATTTATAATATAAATCATTTTAATAATTCATTAATACGATAATTACTGCATCATCATTGTGTCATAAATAAATTTAAATATTTAATGTCTAAAAAATATAAGTAAATTACCATTATTAACTAAATCATTTTATATTTATAATAAATATTTATATTCTAATTTATATTATGTGTAACCCAATATAAAAAATGGTTTATTTATTAAACATTGAATTTAACACTCTTAACTCTTCTTAGAATTAAATAATAATAAAGATCCAAATCTAATCCAAGTGGACAAAAAGGATTATATTATAATCCTAAGGTTGTTTTTAGTCAAATTAGACGTATCCAATAGAATTAGGACTTGGTTCGGGGAAATAATAAAATCATTTTTACCCTTAAATACCATATTTTACTTTTAACCGTGGTACATTATAGTAAAAAGTTACTATGCACTGGAAAATATTCTCATCTCACTGAACCATATTTTACTTACTTATATGAACCTTGTCTCAATGATTTTCGAAATCCAACTCACAGATGCGTTAAAATTATGTTATATGTAAATTTGAAAATTCTCATAGGAGGTGGCTAAAAGACGTTAAAAAGTTCAGTAAAACTTTTATATATCTATAATTATTATAAACTAACTCTAATTAATTACATTGAACTTATATAAGTATTATTTATATATTATGACATAAAATAAATTTAAATAAAATAAATAATTATTTAAATAAAAATTCATCTTTAAACTCTACCTTAGTGATTGTAACTATTCATCCAAAAATTGAATGTTTTCAAAAAAATACCAAAAATTAACCCTCATAAAATTTCAATACTTTGAATCCAAAAATGAAGCCCATTTTGAATGATAAAATTTATAAAATTTCTAAAAGTGGGTATTACTATTCATAACGGCTAGTTTGATTGGTTTTGGTGTGTGGGAACCCAAAGTTTCATATAACATATGCTATAACAATATTCAAAGAGAAGCGTACCATGGAAGCTTGAGTTGTTACATTCTCCCCTCCTTAAAATAATTTCTCCTTCGAAATTTCAATATTATTAAAGCATAAAGTGACTCGGGTGGTTTTTCATCATAAGTTCCTCATGTTACCATGTTGCCTCTCCCATCTTACGGTTTCTCCATAGAACTTTTACTATTGGAGTCGTCCAGTTTCTCTGCACTAGTTCTCTTCTATCAATAATATTGACAGGCTCTTCAAAATATGAAATATCGGGTTCCTGTTCTAATTCCTCATAGGTGAGTACATGTGTTTGGTCAGGCATGTATTTTCTCAATAGTTATACGTGGAATACATCATGATCTTTGGAGAGACATGGAGGCATTTCCAAACGGAAAGCTACAACCCCAATTGGTTCTAAATTTTCTAAAGGTCCAATATACCTGGAAAATTATTTTCCCTTCTTACCATAATGTGTAACACCCTTCCATGGATATACCTTTATGAAAACATGATCTACTACCTGAAATTAAAAATTATTCCTTTGGTTATCCGCATATCCCTTCTGCCTACTTTGAGCATCTTTGATGTGGTTTTGAATTACCTTCACCTTTTACATAATTTCCTCCACCAGTTCTGGGCATTCGAGTTTTCTTTCCCCAACATCATCCCAATAGGTTGGTGTGTGACATCTCTTTCCGTATAACGCTTCATATGGTGCCATCAGAATACTTGAATGGAATCCATTGTTATAGAAATATTCTACCAGAGTCAAATATTGGTCCCACATATTTTGAAAGTAAAGTGATCATGATATTAACATTTCTTTTAATGTTTGAATATACTATTCTGATTGTCCGTCAGTTTGGGGGTGGTAGGAAGTGCTCAAACAACGTTCTGTATCCAAGGATTTCTTAAGACTTTTCTAGAATCTTGATGTTAAATGTGGATCATGATCATAAAAAATCAATATGGGTACTTCATGATGTCTCAAAACATCATTAATATATATTCTTGCAAAAAGTTTTAGTGGTAAATCTTCACTTATAGCAAGACACTGTGCTAACTTGGTATGACAATCAACAATGACCAATATTACGTCATTCCTTCTAGGAGTCTTTGGTAGTCCCACGACAAAGTGTATCATAATATTATCCGACTTCCACTTGGATATGGGAAGAGGATACATGACTCATCCAGGCTATTTCCTTGTCGCTTTCACTTGTTGACAAACCATAAATGATGACACAAAATCAACAATCTCCCTCTTCATGTTGTCCCACCAAAAATGTTTCTTCAAATCTCTGTACATTTTGGTTCTCCCAGGGTGTATAGAGAAATTGGAACTATGATAATCAACCAAAAATTCCCTATTTAGATCATGTATATCATGAACAAAAACTCTCTTCACATATTTAAAAATTCTATCTTCATATATGAAGTCACTCAATCTCCCATCATTCACAACATTAATCATATTTTGAAACTCCTCTTCATCAACCTGAGAACTTTTTATCCTTTCTATTAAAGATGTTTTGCAACCAATTGAAAAAGAATTAATGTATCACCTTCCATGCTTATTACCATATCCATATTTACAATATCCATGAAAATTGGATCCCTTTCAACTCTCATCTTATTCCAAACACCATGATCTTTTCTACTCAAAGCATCTGCCACCTTATTTTCCTTCCCCGGGTGGAATTGTATTTTGAAATAATAATCCTTGAGTAGTTCTATCCGTCTTATTTTCCTAATTTTGAGATCTTTTTGTGAGAATATATACTTGAAAATCTTGTGGTCAGTATAAATATCACATTTTTCCCCAAAGATTTTGTGTCTCCAAATCATTAAAGAAAATATTACAGCTACTAACTCAAGATCATGAGTAGGATAGTTTTTCTCATGAATTTTTAGTTGTCGTGATGTATAGGGAATAACCCTATCATTCTACATAAGGAAACAACCATGTACTTTCATTGAAACATAACTATAAATAATAATCCCATAAAATAGATGATCAATCTTACTTCTTGGGTTACATATATAATCGGCAACATGCCTTGCTAACCTTGTAATGTAAACTTCATACATTGCGACATCTCATCCTTCGTGTTCCTCAGACTCAGAAATTGTCTTTCCATATCCGCTCGATGTTCATGATGAAAGTATTCTTCAACTAAAATTTCATTAATCTCACTCTATTCCATATTTGATACTTCATCATGTTCATATTTTATTTTAATCAATGACCACCATTGATCAGCATCTCCAGTCAGGCGGTAAACGTCCATGACAACATTTTTCATTTCTCTACTACCCAAGGCGTGGAATATTTTCTATAAGGAATTTATCTATTGATCAGGTACTAGTGGATTTATACCCCCATTTAATTTTGGGTGTTTTTTCCTCATGAAGCGATCTAACATTGATTCTCCACGTTGTGGATCAGGGTGGTCTATACGGGTAAGGTTATTATTCATAACCTGAGTGATTTCTCTTAGTATGGTGATAATCTGATCAGCACCAGTTGCATCACCAGCTCCACAATAATTATCTTAAGTAGGAGGGAAATCCCTACATGGAGTGCGTGAATTGATATAGTTTCCATCCCTTTCATTAGGTGCCATTTCTAAAAATGTCATAAAGTAGATTAGTTAATGAATCGAAATACATAATTCCTAACCAGTAAAATAGTTAACATAAATTAAAAAGATTATGGATATAATCAATAATCATAAAAAAAATTCATTGAGGAAGTATATACTCATAGTCCCTTCATAATGGTTTGTAACAAAAATGATAATTATCCTAAGCATTTTCCCTGGGAGTTTCATAACAAATAGTGCAGAAAGTATCGTTGTCATGCACCAGTTCCTGTTCATGTCTAGCTCAAAGTGGTGTTTTCAGGTTTTACCCCAAGGTGCATCTATGCCAGAGCCACCTCTACTAGCTCGTATCGAGACAAGGATTCATTTCGTGGAATACTCACAAAATATCTACAACAACAAAATTATAGGAAGTTCATCTATACTAATCCTCAGAGACTATCTAAGGGAATTGTGATCTAATATGAGTTTACCTAAATTGAGATTACAAGTTTTGTACAAAACATCATATGATACCAACTGTAAGGCCCCAACCCTTGTTACCCAGATTCAGTGCATTATGACCAATCATTTGTATGATCAAAAAAGATCATGTCTCGAATGGCTGATTAGTTTAGTAGAATTGGATGTACTAGATACATTCATAAGGTTAAATTACATCATAAAATGAAAAAATATAACAATATTGTTTCGATGGACAACACTGAGATCCCATATAATATCCTTTAAGGTAATTCATAATTTACTTCTTCACATATGGGGAACAATAATACATAGAAAGGGGTGAGCTCAAATGCCATGTAAGGATAACAATATAGCGTAAACTTTCATAAATAATAATAAACATTTAAGGCAATGTATAAAACTAAAAAAATAGTATTCAACATAAACTTCATCATAATATGGAAAATATTAATCAAAATAATTCCATTTATATAATCACATGGATATTCTACTAGTCGAATAATCACATGAAATATCAATAGCAACTTTCATAATGATGGAATGCATAATGTCAGACATCATAACCACATATTCAAGGCCATGTTCCTAGACTAAACATAAGATTCTGTCAAGACCCTGTGCCAAGACACTAGTTTTCCTCAGGAGACCTACCTATGTATCGAGGAGCTATAGCGGGCTCCACCCATCACTTACTATGTCCAATGAATTCCCCATATGAAAAGGTTTAAACATAAGATAAACATTAATATTAAAACTAGCATATTAAATGTCAATAATTTAACCATAAACCATGAATTGTTTAAGAATAACACATCCATATTTAAACATATCACAAAACCTTCAATAAAATAAGGATATTTTTTATTATTACAAATCAACTTCAAATAAGCTTAAAATACAACAAAGAATGTTGAAAAAGACGAAATCAAAACATTTTATCGAGAAAAATATATTTCTATTTTGAAATAATTAAAAAAATTATTTTTAAAACATTCTGATAAGATTATAAGGGAAGCTTCAACAATGTTATAATGGCGGAAAATAGTCTCACCCACAGTATAACTTCAAAAAATATTCTTACCTAAATATTTTGAAAATATAAAAAAGTACCTTGTTTGGAAAATGACAAATAGATTCCTTAAAAACATATTATATCAAATAATGGTATAAATGAATTTAAAACATTTTCTAAAAAATAGTAAAAATTCATTGAAATAAAATTTTAAGATTCCTGTATGTGGATTAAAAATAGGACCCAGTAGATAATTACGTATAAACAACCTCAGATAGTGAAGAGATTGTGAAATTAACCCTTACATTGTACTTTTCCATGATTAAGGGTAGGTTAACCTCTTGTATAATGGTTAAATAATTGTTATTAAATTATAAAATATTCATATACATTATTATGATATCATATATCATCTTTTAATATTTCCCTGTTAATAATATTTTAGTATTATCATCATTTTAGGTGCTAACTGATTCGTTTTCCTTTATATGATTTGTTACATAAGTAATGTTTTATATGGATAAGATGTATAATATTTATATTCATAATGATATTAAGTATTTAAACATTATTTTAAATCATTTAATGAAAATTAGTCTTGAATGGATACGATGGGGTATGAATCTCATCACGTTCATGGAGATGGTAATCAGTATATACGAATGAGTGACAATATCATTGATTTGATTTTAAAATAATATATAATTGGATGTTATATCATATATAAAGAATCATTATCAAGTTATATTTATTATTTACATTAATTACACATAATTATTATAACAATCCAATTAATAATGCATTGAATAACAATTACACCATGACGTGGAGATGGTAAGACGTACGTATGGACATATGAGGACATGTTATTCACCGGATTGATAGAATAATTAATATGTCTTTACCATATTTATAATAATATCACAGTATAAAGCTGGATTTATTATTTTAGAATGGTAACATCAAAAAAAGTTGAAGTGGAAGAAGAAATGACCTAGAAGTGGTGATGAAATATTTAACTCTTCTTTGAGTTCTTCCTTTTGATTTGATCAATTGGGCTCAATAGGATGGATTTATAACTAAAGTAAGGCCTCTAGGATGAATATAGGATAGTTGATAGTGTATTTGGGTCGGTTTAGGCCGAGCCAAATGGCATTGAAGGTTTGAATTTGGAAGAAGGGTGAGTGACCTTTTATAAGAGGGGTGAGGGGCACCCTAGGAAAAGATAGAAATATTATTGTATAATAAAATATTTTCTGGTTTATAATGGCTCAAAAATAAATTATTTAATTGATAAAGTGTGGATGGGTCAATAACCACAAAATCAATAGGTTTTATACAGGTTTGGGCCACCATATTATCCTTATCTTATATATTTAACTCTTAGTTAAATAGTTTTACAGTTACCATGTCTCTATTTATTTTTATATTATATAGTTAATAAACATTCTATATACTTACAAGAGAACCCCATGTGGTTCATTAATGATACAACTATCATTATATAAGCCATTTAACATTTACCAAGTCTCTTGAATACAAATATTTGATGAATAACATTAATCAAGGATTATTATATCATGAGAATAAGTAGATTCATAATATAATATGTTAAATGGTAGTTATATACTCAATATAAAAGTTATGTTATGTATAAAAACAAATAAATCTCAATGGAATGTAAATCGAGATAAAGTCCCTTTTAAAGATCATATCCTTAGAATAATGGAAAATCAATGAAATAATTATGAGTAAAAAATAATAATACACCCAATATAAGTGAAATTAGGTGTAAAAAACATAGGCCATTCATAAATATTCGTAGCACGACATAATCAAGATGTAAAATTTTATCTCAAAGAATAGAAATTGGGTAAAAAAGTTCTCTTACAGAAATTTGACAGCCAAACGGCGTTGCATAAAAATTCATAAAATGAGTTCATGAAAGAGAATACGGTCTCTCATCACATAGACATAAAATATACAATAATAATTATATATAATAATATATCCATAAATAAAAAAAGGAAATTAAAATACTTGACATAAAATATGTCTTTTACTAAAAGAGTATGGTGAAAAGTCCCCTTACCGGTTTGGTAACTTACAAAACATACACCCCATGAAGGAAGGATCATACAAAGAAGATGTTAATACTTATAAATTAAACAATATTACACAACGAATACAATCATGGAATGTACATACTCCACACAACATAAAATAGTGTAAAATATAGCTGGAATCCCATGGGAATAAAAAGTGGGATGAAAACACCTATCCTTGTTGAAATCAATCGATTCGTACGAACAATAGATAATAAACACCAAATGAATCGTTTAATTCCATGAATTTAAATAGAATAATGATAATATATGTCAAATTCTAGTACAAAATACACCACATGAAATAAATAAGTAGTGGACAATGGAAATCCCATAGAATTAAAAGTGAGAGAAGAAACCCCTTACCTCATGTCCGACTTGACTAGTATGTTCTGTGTTCTTCCTGAATAATAATGATAAGTAAATATATACTTAATTAATAAAATTTTTCATTTATATTTTTCATTTTATATCACTTCTTACATTGTTATAACAATTAGTAAATTACTTTATTTCATATTGTGCATATTGAAGATGTCCAAATCTTTTGTGATAAATGAACTTTTTATAATTACAAATTGTCAAGGTGGTAAAAATTCCATTATCACTAGAATGATATTCCTGATTTATATATGATATATTTATATGTAGTGTATATTTATTTATAATATGATATATCATTTGGAGTTAATAAATGTAACACACCTTTCATGGAGACAGTAAGTCATATGTACGAATGAACACCACATTCGTTTATATTTTATATTTTAAGGAATAAAAACGCAACAATATATAGGCATATTATAATCCATGTATAATATATATATTTTTTATTTATTTAAATCCATATTTTATTCGTTCCACATATGGCTTGAATGAGTCATATCACTTTGAGGGGGTGGTAGTCCGCACATCCTCTAATTAAATTATCATATTTACCCATTATGGAAACCGTAAAGGATTGTTATAAGTGAAAAATACAAAAGTATGGTGAAAATAAAAATTTAATATATAAAACATGTAAATATAGTTCCATCTTAATGGCCAGCATGATAGGCAGTAGAAGATAATCAATCAATCATCTTTTAGTGATGTAGCAGTTGGTCGTACACCAGAATAGTATGTTTATATCTATTAGAGGGAGGTTTTTGTAAGTGTATTATGAATCACTCTCAAAGAAACAACCTAGTATATTGAGGATACAATTTAAAAAAAAAAGAGAAATAAGAGCATTGCGAGTGAGGAAGTAAAATTAATGAAGATAACTTGAGGGAAGACGTTACTTTTAAATCGGGTCACTCCATTTGGTTTGAACAAAAAAGATTTCTTGAAGCACCTTCTACCTAGTGTAAGGTATTTAGGGGGAAGACAGGGATATTGAGAGCATATTTTATTAGTTGTTGGATGAGGCAAGGTTATTGGGTGGTTTTAGTAATAGGTAAGATGTGATGGATTTTTATAAGGGGGAGGACTGGCTCTTTAGGAATGTTCGAAAATATTAGTTTATTATATAATGAATTTTGGTTTATAAAGTTAAAAACATCAAAAAGATTAAGATTATTTGACTATTGTTCGAAATAAAATCATCGAATAAGAATTGGACAGATTTTGGATGTTGTTTTAATTTTTGTAATTTTATTTATTTTAATCATTCATTAATGAGGTAAACACTGCATCATTATTGAGGCCTAAATAATTTTATTTATTTGATGTATAAAAATTAAAAATAAAATTCCTTGACATAGGAAATATTTTTTGCATTATAAATAATATTTACAGTCAAATATATCAATTATATAACCCAAAATTAGGTTTTTTTAGTAAAATAATACATGTTTATGTTATTTTTATTTTTACATTAAATAAAAAGTTATTAATGTCACTATCTTACCCAAATGGATTTAAAAAGAGAAATATCTCACCCAGGGATTTTATTGGTTGGCCATGAATCATAAAATATGGTTAGGACATGTTTTATGTTAATTTTTTGTTATTATAACAATACTTTTACATTGAATTACCCAATTTACCTTTAACCGCAGTAAATAAAAGTCAAAAGTTATTATTCACAAAAACGTATTTTCATCTTATTGAACAACATTTATTTACTAATTAAAACCTTGTATCACTAATTTTTGAAAGAAAATTCACAAAAGTGGTAAAATTTTATTTTAATGAAAAATTAGTTTTTTTAACTGATACTGAGTGTTTACTATTCATCAAAAATTGAAGATTTTTAGAAAAATAAAAAAAAATTATTATAAGATATAATCTAATAACACTTTACAATTTCATAGCGAAATTACATCCATTGACAATAATTTGATTAAATTTTAAAAATATAATCTAATTAAACTTTATAACAAATTAAAATGATAATATAACAATATAAATAAATTAGATTAAAAGGTAGTTTTGAATTAAAATACAATATTTTTTCACTACTCATTATAAAATGAAATTTATTAGAAAAATACCAAAAAATTACCCCAACTAAATTTTGATGCCCCGATTCAAAAGAATAATTTTATTTTTTCAAATTGAACATATAAAATGGAGCAAAAATATATTTAAAAATGGATTGCAATCAAAAGGCGGTAAATTGGCCTTTTAAAAATATTAGAGTATTTAGGCTTAAAATTTTATTCATTAACATTTTAAGCCTCAAAATATTATTAGTTAATTGTAGAACATTTAAATTTCATGATTAATTCTAATATGGTTAATTCTTTTCATTCCCACCAATACAATGGCATGGTGTTAACTATCATTTAAAATATTAATATTATTTTATTATTTTTTAGTATAATTCACATTGTGTGAAACGTAACATTTCAAAGAAACTCATTGTTGCGTGTTTGGTATTCCATCAAACATAAAATCCATTTTAAAGTAAAATCAATATTTAATTCGAAAATATTAATAATTATAAAAATTTCATAATTCTTTATTTACCTGGGATGTTACCGTAGGCCTTTCTAGACTATTCATGTGGTGTTTGTGTGTGTGTGTGAATGTTACATAACCCCCAATAACCTAATATATATGTATATATTTTATTATTTTAATAATAATCTTCTATTAATTTTCTTAAAAGAGGAAATGTTAACTTTTTACCAAAAATGTAAAATAAATATATATTTTCAAAATGTCATAAATATATTTTACCACCATGAAGTATGATTAATAAATATAAGATTCCATTTAATAATTCCATGATTTTTTTAAAGGAAATGTTGTCTTTCACTTTTGGGAAATTTTTATATTTTAAATTTTTGATTTATAGTTGAAAGGGTACATTCCTAAGGTAATATTCTGGTGATATATATAAGTAATTTTCCATCTTTTAAAATATCCTTTAATGTTTATTATAAATTAATAGGGATCTAAAACACCATGATGTATTCCACAACTCTAGAATATGATATCTGATATGGGGGGGGGGGTTGGTTTTCAAATGTTAGTATTAATTTATCATACCATTATACATATGTTATGTTATAATGTTAATTTTTATATCCTTATTTGATTATTATTGGGCAACTAAGCTCAAAATTTCAAATGCTTCCATTCCCAATTTTATGAAGAAAGGATTTAGGTATGATATTCCTAATAAGGTTAATTGTAATGAAGAACTTAATGAAAAATAATTTTGATCAGTTTGGAAAAGGTTGTTTATATATTAATGTTTTTAAGGAAACTAATCATCTAATATTATTGAATTAATATATAAAATAATGTGTTAATTATTTAGAAAAGAAAGTGAAACATTTTTTATGAATAGTATGGTTATCTAACAATTTTATCTAATCATGTTTTTGTTTCATTATGAAAATATGATTCATAATATTTATTTAGAAACCTTTAGATAATCTAATGTGTATATGAATTTTCTATGATATGGTAATGAAATACGTTTGGTTTCCCTAGAAAAGTATCCCTATTTGGATGCTGCATTTGGATGTGGTTATTTATCAGATGCATCTTGCTGAAATGAACCATAAAAAATTTGGTCAAGTATATCTTAACCAACATTATGGTTCATGCTGAATGTACCACTACTACACAAATAATTTCACACTCACGGGGGATAAGATTTGTGTAATCACACTTTCATTTTTTATCAATTATGATGGATTTGAATAGCTGATGAAAATGAATGATCTATGTTTTACTGATGTTTTATATTTTTGAAAATATGGTTTCATGATTTATACATTTCATGATTTTGTGGCTTCCAACTATATTTTTTGATTCTTACATAATATTTTTTTTGTTTCATTCAATAGCTAAAACCTGAGGGAATCATGTTAAGGATAAATATAATGGAATGTTCCATCACTATACACCATATAAAAAACATTTTATTGGAGGTGAAATGAAATATTTTGTTTCATTGATTACATAAATTCTCATGATTTAAATCATGGTAATCTGTCAAATGAAAATTGAGTGAAAAAATATTTATTGAGTCCATTATAAAGAAACCTATATGTTTTAATATATAGTCAAATGTTATTATCAATTATAATATGTGGATAAGTAAAAATGTAAGTATATATTACTGTATATGATGTTTAGAAAATGAAAAAGTTATTTCTGATATTTTACATTTGTATGGTGAGGCAGATTAATGGGGAACTCTTGCCCATAACATGAGGAAACATATAGAAATTAAATTTATAGATTTTAATGAGTTCAGGATCTTATTATTAAATTAATAATTTCCCTGTTTTACACATAAAATAATATAGTAAAAATTTGATGATATAATGAATATTCTTGTTGAATCTATTTGTACCTATGAGGATAATTTTACAGGACTTTTTTGGAATGATTCTTTTGTTATCATCCAACCTGAATGTAAGGATGATTGCTTCAATAGTGTCACAAATCCAAAATTCCAATGGGGGTTGTCCATAATACAATTTAGTTGTAACGAAGTAACCATTTAGTGTTCTATTAAGGTATAGATGAAGACTTTAGTTACCCATCAATGTCATGGTGTTGATAACAAAATAATTATGAAATTACAATGAAATTATAAAAGCCATGGAGAGAAGAAGATGATATTTCATTTACACTAGACGTGTAGAAAGACACATTGAGGAAATATTATTATGGGTATAATTAAATTTTCTATGTTTGAATATCTATTTAATTAAATAATCGACAGATAATGTGATAGGAAGATTATGTTGTATATTGATGGAGAAAAAAAACCACGAAATGCACCATCCACACTCTCATGTTTCAAATGATGGTGTACAGACATTATGCTAACCAGTGCTCAAAAAAATGGTTAATGACAATGATCTAGGTCATAAACCTAACAAGCCTAGATATAAAGGTATATTTCATGATATCACTTTTGTGGAAGTGGATAATTATGTCCTGAAATATTCAATAACCATCCACTCTAGAACGATTAATTCCATACTTCAACCTTGATCAAACAACTCTTTTACATATAGAGAATTTATTGTGGGTGTCACAATACCACAGAAATGATTATATGATAAATTACTATTGAAAATGATAATGGTATGATTTATTTATATCATGCATATGATTCTTTTCTATAAAATGTTTTAGGGGATCTTCTTTATAAAAAATATTATTAATATCGATAAATTTAAATTTGATATTATCTTATAAAATGATGTAATTAATTCACAAAAAATCTAATTCAATTACAATGGATAAGAAGCCATTTTTGAAATTCATAAAAAACTTATGATTTTGTATCAGTGAAAAGATAATTATGAACATCAAATAGAAATTAAATCCATTATTGGGGTCTTGGATTCTCTTCAAACATGTTACTTATTTCAAATGGTTTTTGATATACTAAAATTAAAATATTACTATTTTATGAGAGTTTTTTGATATCATTCTAGAAGATATTCTGATACTTTTTTTAAATAATGAAGTTCCGTTATTAAAATAATTTATACAATTCTCTATATATATTTCAAAGAAATCAAATAGAAAGGACATAAGGAGTTACATTGAATCAAATAAGAAACTCCAGGGGAATATCGATAAGGGATTCAATTGACCATGGGAATAGGCTAGAGATACACATATTATATTCTCTAAGAAGAAGGAAGTATTTATGGGACTATACATTAATTGGCAGTAATTTAACCAGATCACAATTTAGAAAAAGTATCCTTTACCCAATTTGATGACTTGTTTAATCAATTGTGTGAAGAAAAATTCATTTCCAAGATCGAATATAATACTTAATATCATTAATTATCTGTAAAAAAGGAGGATAAACCTTATAATACATTCCATAAAATGTTTAGATAAATATATTTATAGTTATTACATTTGCTTATAACAGTTCGCTCGTTATAATCATGGATTTAATGAACATATTCATTATAGGATATATTTATTTATTTTGTTATATTTATAATTGATATTCTTATATATTCATTGATAAAGGAAGAGAATTATGATATCTATAACATTATTTTTATAGACCTTATGAAGAATAATTTGCGTGAAAAATTTACCATGTGTGAATTTTATCTAAAAAAGTTTCATTTTTTGGTCATATAATCACAAGTGAGGGTATATCTAGAAAATGATCAATGATTGTATATATTGAATGATGAAATAGACCGACCACTCTGATAGTGATATGTATTTTTCTTATTTTTGATTGATTTATCGATTCTTGGTCAGGAATTACTCACATCTATCCAATATACTTACCAAGTTAACTTGGATGGGAGACAGGTTTAGTTCGGAAGAGGAATTCGAGTGAAATTTCAATAATTAATGATACAATAATTCATCACACCTGTGATTATTTGAAACTATAATGATGAAGGGTTTGTGATCTGTAATGATTCATATAAAAAGTGATAATGTTTATTCTTCATTTAGAATGTTATTGTGATATCTTATGCCTCATTAATATTTAATGTTCATGGAAATAGTTACCCAACTATTTATTTGGAGTATGAAATAGTAATTTTTCCATTGATTATATGGTGGAAGTATAATTATAGATAATGTTATGACATATATAATGAACATAAAAGTTTATAGTTGTTATCTAATTTGAGGGAGACTAATATGTTCCATGTAATATGTTTGGGTTCCATTAATTACTATGATTGTACAACAGATTACCCCTAAGTAAGTTTAAAAGGACTAAGATGAATTGAGTTTAAAGGATAATGCAAAATTATCCATAATGAGGATAACAAAAGATATTGTATTTACTCATTTTAAATGTATGAATATAGATATACTGAAGGAAGCAGAAAAATAATATATATCTCAAATTAGTGTACAACTATCAATAAAAGTGGAAATTGAATATGTATAAAATGAATATTTAGAGTTACAAAAGTTGGTGGGAAATTTTCTTATTTTAAATATTTATTATGTTGTAATTATATGTTTGAAGAACTGTGTATATTTATTTACAATACTAGGATTGATGGTTTCATTGGATGAATCTCATAGTTTAGGATTCTCAGTTCATCATTGAAGAATTATGATGTATAGAGATATGAAATTTTATTTTTTTGGGAAAAATGAACATATATATTTCTCAGTATGTAATTAAATTATTGTTATTTGATAATGTTTTGGTTGAGAGATAGATGATTTATGGGATGTTAAAACCATTGCCTATACTAGAATAAAAATAGGAAAACCCCACCATTTACTTTGACATTGGAATCCACAAAATATGTAAATGACATAATGTTATTGGATTATAGTTGATCACTTTATGAAGTATATACATTCCATTTTTATCAGAGAATATTTAAATTTTAACCTTATTTACATAATATAAATTAAGTAAGTGGTATAGTTTAAGGCAGTACCACATTCTGTTGTATCTAATCGGGTTCAATGGTTTACAATGATGTTTGGGAGATGTTTTCTGTAGGATTGAGATTCAGAGTTGTTTTTTAGTACTATGTAAAATAATTTCATAGATGGTAAATATTATAGAACAATTAAACCCATAGTGGAAATTTTGTGGACTGATTATATGTATTTAAGTAATGGTTGGAATCAACACCTTCCTATAATCCATTTTTTTTTCAAAAATATCTTTTACACGAGAATATAAATGGATCCTTGTGAAACCCTATATGAAATGAAATGTAGAAAACCAAAATTTTATAGGAAGAATTTATAGAATTAATGATTTTTAGACCTTATGAATCTATGTAAATTGTATATAATGTTGAATCAATTCATCAACACATTATAGAAGCCCATAGTTAACCGAAAAGAAATGGTGACAATCATTGGGGGAATATAGAATTCGATGTTGGTGTGATGGTATTCCTATGAACTTTTTAGAGGAATAATTATAAGAGATTTTAATAGAAGGTAATGTTAATATATTTTGATATTATCTCTTTATAAATTCATTATCATGATTGGATGGTATATTATCAGTTGGTGCTTCTACTAACTCTCTCAAAAGATCATGATGTGTTCCTCATATCTATTTGGGGGTGGTGAAAACAATATCATTTATATGTAATTAAATAGAAGTTCATAACTATAAATAATGATATTTACAAGGAATACATAGTAAAATAAATCACATATCATTGAGATACACTTCCATGTAACAATATTACTCACATGGTTAAACTTCACTAGAGAAATCATAAATTTGGAGAAACTAAATTGGAACCTATGTATGTGATGAAATAGAGATATACCCAATTTTTTATAATAGTGATGAAATTTATAAAGTGAAATTAAAATTAATGGGGATCTATGTATAACCCTGAGATTTTATGATATTGTTTTTTACAAAAAAAATTGTTTCTTCAATAGCTTGCAATCAACGCAACTCCGGGCCTAAATGGAAATCAATATAGTATATCACTATACCCTAGCTACTAAATTGGTGTTATTAATAGGAATAAAACCATTTTAAAAATATTTATAAATGGTTTAGAAAAATAAAATATATTTATAAATAAGTACTCAATTTCTATAAAGTAATTTTATTACTACAAAATTACATTTTTCCATTAAAATTAGTTTTATTTTTTATTATAATAAAATAATATTATAATTTTTAATATATTACAAAATATATTTATATAAATGATGTTTTTTATATCGACATTTCAAAATTATCAATGATTGATATTTTTATAATTTAATGAAAAGATTATTTTTTCGATGAATAGTGAATAATTTTGATTTTATTTCAAAAATTGACTTTTCATTTAAAGAATTTGCAAAGATGAAATTCTTTTAAAAATTTTAAATGAAAAATTAGTTAAATTATATTATGAATAACAAAATTATTATTATTTTAATTAATTTTATGATTACTTTTGTATCAAAAAATGTTATACTTATGGAAATTTTTTTTCTTGAAATATATTTTTCATTGCGTTTTGTTGAGTTTATTTTAAAAGTAATTTATAAAAAATTTATATATTGAATTTTATAAAATTTCTTATATGTGTCTCATATCCCCTAATAAAAGACGTTCACCCCTCTTTTCTATCATTTACATCACAAAGAACATTTAATCTAAAAAAACTACACAATTATCTTATCAATTTCTATGTCCATGATCTATGGGTGTTTTTATTCATAAAATACTATTTAAAGGGTTATTATGAAAATATCTAAATCCCACAATCTGAAGAAGAGGTTTTAATTTTACCTAACCTCTTTAAATTTATTTCTCATTATACCTCCTACAAATATTTGGAATTTTTCATAAAATATTAAGACCAATATCCTAAATATTCTGATATGATAATATTATTGTAGAACCATCATTATGAACCCTCTATTTCATCAAATGGGATTGAAAAATATATCTTGTGAGTACGTGGAGACTATCACCTCTATATTATGTTATAATTAATTTTATATCTTTATATTTCATAGATGTATAATATTATTGGTCTAATATTTATGTATGATATTAATTATATAATTATACTTCTATAATTATAATATCATATCTAAATTTTTTCCCTCCATTCGTTTGAAAAATGATAATATCCCTCCTGTGTACATGTGGTCTATGACCTCCACATATAAATGTGGTTTGTTATTCAAATTTTATTTACATTTTTGTAATAAGGATATATTTAATGGAAATATATGATATAAAAACTACTCTATAAAGGAAAATTATTATTTATCATAATTTATTTCCATTATTCAATAACTGAAAATAGTGTTCTTGCTTACTTATGGATTATCGTCTCCTTGATCACGGTAATTTATGTTTCTGTCCTTGTATTTGTTTTGAATTAGTATAATTATTTACATAACGAATATATATGACATTTGAATAATAAATAATATTTATGAGGTGATGGAACCAAGATCAGAGTATACAATCTTTATCTTCCAAACAAAAACTATCATTAAATAAAAATCAATTTACACCAAGAATAAATTATTTCTAATAAGAATTATAATTTATTTATTTTTGAAATTTTATAAGTCGATCATATATGATATTATAAATATATAAAAAACTCTAGTATATAAGTTTAATAAATTTACATTTATTATACTAAATGTTACATCACATAAGGTAAGGGATTTATTTTATAATCTCATTTTTATCAATATTTTTTATGATCATGACTATGATGATCAAATTTTTACATATATCTCGTGATTCCCATGAATTTTTTTCTCAATTGTTGACTTCTAGACATTACATGTTTTAATTTTATTTTCATCTATTTAATAATTTGATTGAATTAATGAATTTATTTATGTAAAACCTACTTTATTTCCCCCTTCTATCAAAAATAATTTTTCTTTCAAATCAATGTTCCCTTATATTTTTTGAAAAATAGTTAAAACATTCTATTGTGTTTTTAATGTCATATTTTAACATTATTTATCTTTTTATTTTTTTTAAATTATACTTATTTTCCTTTTATAAACTAGGTTCTTTGAATTGTTATTGAAAATGTGAAATAAATATTTATTTAAATATGTGAATAATATAATTTCTCACCACACTCACCTTTCAATTATCTAAATACTCCTTAAAAATATCAAAAGTTATTTTTAAAATTATAATTTTAACTTAATATTGGAGCATTTTTAGGTTTTCAATAATCGATTTCAATTTGAAAAGAAAATTTTAATCACAAAATGTTCCAGGGGTCATTTAAAGACATTTTCTTATATAATAACATCCTTTAGGTTAAATGTGATTTAATATGGATATGATGAAATTATTACCTCCAAATTAAATATTTGGATGTCTTATGATGATTATTTAAGGATTATTGCATGAATATCATTTATTTTAAATGGGTTAATTAATTTATGATGAAAATTTAATGAAACCCATTTGTTTACAATGGATTATAAAATTATGGAATAACTAAACGTTTATGAAACCGATTTCCATCCAACATGTTGTGAAATTGTAAATTTTTTAATCTTTTTGAACACATATTTATGATTTTCATTATGTGATAGGCATGCCAAAATTTACCTATTTCTTCTAATTAATTGTGTGAAAATTGATATATTTTGTGAAACAAATGTGTGGAATATAAAGTGAGTCAATTTCAATAAGGGACTACATCCACCATAATAGTCTTGGGAGTGAATCGTGGCCAAGGATAACAGGGAATGGTGAGTTAATCCAAACCAATATGATTATATTTTCACATATCCTTGACTAAGTAAATGATTTTTATTAGTTATATGTAGTCTAAAAATATTATATATTATTAAAATGTTATTCTCTCATTGCCCATGTTCATTGATTCCTTTAGTATTCATGTAATATTAACGACCAACCATTATTCCTTGAGTCACATTTACGAAAAAAGATATGTATGGTATGGTTATAAAATTTTAATCTCACATTTTCGAAGACTTAAATTATTTTATGTTTACATGATCATTTATATCTCCCTTATTTACCCTTAGTGAGCATTTAAGCTCACTCTTTCTTATATTTCATTTCTATATGTTATAAAGAATGGTTTTAACCATATATGTCAAATAAAGTTTATATTTATGAATAATTTAGTGGAATATGATGTAGTTATCTCAATAAAAAGTTGTTTATGTATCAATGTTTCAAAATAAACCAAAGCTATAAGATTCGTCTGTATATTGAATTGTTATGTTTTAAATAATCATTTAAGAAGACATAATATTTATCAACAAAAATTATTTGTCCCTTTAAACCCCTATTTGAAGATGACTCAATGCTAATGAATAAATAATTTTAAAATATTAATATTATATCTATATGAAAAATTATTTATTCATTCCTATAAAATTTATATACATTAACATTCACATATTTAATTTTTTATGGATCAATTTGGGGAAAGTGAGTTAAGGAAATCAATCCATAACATGTTGTAATTTAAAATAATTATAATCAAAACATATGTAAAATGAAAATATTTTTATTATAGAAATAAATAATAGTATTATGATATACACCATTTAAAAATTTTCAAGACTCCTTTGCACACTACCCTATATGGATCATATCAAATATCAACTGCTTTCATTTGGATAAAATATACATAACCTGAAATGTCCACTAGAATATAAAAATTTCATCCATAATAATATTGTAATTAATAATGGTTGAGAGTAATAAATTTTTTCTTATTATTCATTTAATAGGAAAAACCAACATGTATATTTCGTGTTTTTTAATGTTTTATATATTTATATTTAATTATGGATTATTGGTTTAGGTCTTTCATAGCCATTGAAATTTATTAGGGATCAATAAAACCATTAATATAATATCAATGATATTTTATATAAATTTCTCATGATATATTATTATAAATGTATTAAATTAAATAAATATAACATAATTCTATTTAGTGATATTTAATTTATATCTGAAATTTACTTACCTAAAAACAAACGAAACTCAATTACAATTAGATTATCAACCATTGAGAGTTGGATCAAAAATATCTTTTATCGCCACTCTTATCTAACCCAACTTCATAAGATAAAAATTTAAATAATCCTCTGATTTAGAAAATTTTAATTCGCTATAATATGTACATGTGGACCCCCTTCAAGAAACTCACAGTATATGGGTTGGTCTGAATGATGATGTGAAGGATCTATGTCAGAATGTTGCGTCTATTTCATTTTTCCTGTAAAAATATCCCATATATATGATTGAATTATATCTTCTATCGACTTATTCAATTATCACATATTAGAATTAAAAGAATCTATTTCCCCATTATTTTCTTCCCCTACTGATGTCAAACTATTGGTGTGACCAAAAACATTTATAAAACGGATACCCTCCATATATGATCATAGTAGGCCAATGTGTGATGTATTTTTCAAATTTTTTGTAAGAATTTACGTCATACCATTAGGGGCAGTGGTCAATGATGTCATTTTCTCTTGAAGGTTATCCTAAAACAAAATTTTAAAATGTTATATTAGAGGGTTGAAATTAAAAATAGTAAAATTTATGAAAAATAATAATTAATTAATTATAATAGTATAAAATACTTATTATTTGGATTGATAATAAACAGCAAATTTTAATCCTCACCCTTTCCAAATTTTTTGATGGGTTGGGGAGAAGGGGTTATTATTTATCCACTTCAATGATTCAACTTGAAAAGAATTTTTATTTATTATTTTTTTTGAAAATATTTTCTCCTATAATAATGAATATGATCTACATGAAATTTTATGAGGGTATTACTTCTGGTTGGGAATCCCTTACTGTGATTTTTTAGAGACTTAGATCATAATATTATATTAATAAGTTATCATGTAAATAATTATTTATTTTTTTTAAAATTATTATATAAGATAACCTCTTCTTCTTATCAATTATATATAAAAATCTACCTTGTTGCTATATAAATAATCCCCTACTCATGAAAAGGATACTAATTAAATTTTTTTGCAAAAAATAATATGAAGTTAATTTTGTCTTAAATTCTATCCTGCCAGTTTCAGTAATTGATATACACAGTTTAATAATATATTTCATTTATTTAATGTTAATTATCATATATAATTTAATTGATTAAATATTGGTCACATGAAATATATTATGTTTAATCCATTATAAAATGAAATAAATATGTTATGAAATTTTACTATAATGGAATCCAATAACTAAAATTTTATAGATTTGTCAATGATCCACAAATCAAGGAATAAAATAACAATCCTACTATTACTATGTTTATCCATGTAACTCATAAACATCTTGGAATTTGGTCTATTTGGAGAGTCATTATCATCAAAATAAATTATCATCCCTTACTCTCAACAAGAATGCAGATATTTTTATAATCCTTTAATCCCATGCATAAAAAATTAAAGAACCATCCTCTTATGAAAAAAAGGATATTTTAAAATATTTTTATAATATGTAAGATAAATTTCATTGAAGAATTATATTACTATATATATATTTATAGAGATAATGATACATACCACTATTACTTTGTATCCATGTTTATCATTTAGAAATATATATGCTACCTTAATGAAAAATTTTGATCCATTATTTGATTAAAATTAAATAATTTCTATAAATAAAACACTAATTGTTCATAATGGATAGAGAAACATTGAATGTTAAAAAATTTAACAAAATAAATGTTTAACTATATCCACTGAATATAAAAATTGAAAAAATGAAATTAACGATTACAAAATAAAAAAAAATTTATTCGTTGTACCTATATCTGATAAGAAATATATAAATATTATAAATAAAAATGCGATGTTTCCTAGTATAAAAAAATTAGAAATATTATTTTTCAATGAAAGTGTATACATGAAAATGATGAAGATAATGATGTGGTCACAAAAATTGATTAATGGACAAAATTTCATCTACAAAATTTTTCTTTGAATTAGATGAAAAATGTCATTACGAAAATGTAAGTAATAATCACCACAGATATATATATGTAAATTCATTATAAAATTTTCAATTTAAATAAATATATTTTCATAATTAATTAAAATAGTTTTTGGGTTTTCTTCTATGTCCAATATATGTAAATATTTCAAGTTCTAAAACTATTTAAATGTTTGGGGAATTAGTATACATGGGAAATCATTTAAAAGAGAGAAAAAATATCACTTAATAGTTAAACCATAGTAACATTCTCAACACCCAAATGGATTGGTCAACAAAACAAAATAATTTCTTATTCATGTGTCTCAATAATAAATGTTTCCTCTTTAAAAATATATATTTTCTAATCAATAATAGTAATTAAATATTCATCTTATTTCAATCTTTTATTACTTTCAATAAACATACACTTAAACAATGAACAATGAATTTTGTTCTATCAATTTATGTCATATCCCTATCTACTCCAAAATAGTTCGTTGATGGAGAAAGTTTCCTTGTATCAATATCATTTGAAATATATACTAGTTCAATAGGTACAATTACTCCAATATATTAATCATTACTTTTATCTTCAAATTTTTATGTAAAATGTGTAAAAATTAGTATAAAAATGATACCATCTGATCACATTTACACTTGGACCCCTACTAACTATATAAATGTTAATGATGCCTATAAACTAGTGATTAATTTTTCATGAAACCATGAAAATTGTGTTTTTTATGTTCATTAATTAACTGATTTCTATATATATTTTTTACTCAATACTTTTATATAGACATATCTGATGAAATATGTGGTTGAAAATCATATCAACGATTCAAAATTACCTATTTATACAAAAATTCCAATAATATAGGGGGTGGAAATGGTGAAGTCCAAGGGAATAACCACTCATTGTGGGGTTACAATCATATGGTAATAGTCAAATAAATTTATATAAAATGATATGTTCTCTTGAGATATATTTAATATCCATGATTTTATACACAAAGTTCCTTTCCCTCTATTTTTGGCTGACCTCAACACACTTTCCAGTGATCATCCGACATTATATGGTGTAGTAGGTCAAATCCCATGGTGTGCTTGTATTTTCTCAAATAAAATCCTTTTGAAAAAAAGATCCAAACTCCTTGATAGGAATATCAATGTTGGAAATAGTTTATAGAATAAGACCATTGATCATTGACCTTCTCTCTTCCGCATTGGAATTATATAGTCTATAGAATTCACTGAAGCCAAAGATCACTAAGACCCTATAACACCACACAAGGCCACCCCATCACTTCTTCTCAAGCAGACACGATCCATTAAAATTTAACATCATTCATGTACTTGATGGACCCTATTTAATCCCACCCACTATTGGTTCCCCTTTCCTCATCCTTCTATAAATTCGAAGATCCTCCAGTGACTCCCCATTAATAATTTTAATTACCCACCTCTAAGGATTAGACATCTGAGGTCTTCTATAAGCAATTTCACATGATACTGAATATATAAGTGGGAGCCATAATTTACATCTATCGTTTTATTCCTTTCATTCCATAGTTTCCAACACTTCACCAATAAAATAATGACAAAATATTTTACATCAGTTATATGTTTTTTAAACACTCATCCAAATACTTGATGGAATCTAAAAAGGAATTCCCATGCACTGAAATCCCAAGGATTCTCCTATTATTTCCTAAATGATACTATTTCTTTATCCATTGTTGTGGTGGTAGAATATCAATTACAAACATATAGATTCCAAAAATAGAAAACATTTTTATACATAAATAAACATACTTCCAATGTTATAATCTCTGAGTATCGACTGATTCCTCCTATGAAGAACCTGAAATCTCAACGTATCATTTATCTTTATTCACTATAATTTTCATTCCCACTCATTTTCATCATGGTTTTCAAGATTCATCGACTAAAGATAGTATCAACTAAAACATAATAATGTATAAATTGAAAAAATACACCTGTTGGGCTCATCCACCAGGTTGATGTTCCCAGGGAGGATCTTGAATTCTTCCCTAAGGGTTGTGTTATTAAATTTGGAATACTAGATGGATTATCTCATTGAAATATCTGATAATAGAAACACCAATGAAGAATACGTAATCACCACCCTTGTATTTCTTCTAGTGGCTATTATCTCCCCAACCCACCACTCACAAACCACCACACCTTATCCTTAATAATTTCCATCTTATTGATCATGAAATGTTAACGGATATACATCCTCCTTATTTGTTCTACCCAACCTATCCATTTTTCTCAATAAATACTCATCATTAATCTCTCCCATAAGAAGTTACATTTGATAATATCCCTTGACAGAATCACATATATTCCATATATATTCCCTGAAACAATTATTTAATTAATATCTCTTTCCTTTATCAACTTCTCCATTATCTACCAACAAACCCAATGGGTCTTCTCCATGATTGGAATCCCCACTATAATTAGTGAAGGTCAATATTGGTTTCATTAGTATCCATGATGTCCATGAGGATATTAATTTGAATATACATAAAGATGATGTTCACTAGTATTTTCCTTCCCACAAATGACATGAAGATATTCTTCTAGTTTTAAATGTTTCTAGTGATATGGTTAATGATTTCATCAAATAAAACATTTTATATTTTTTCATCTGAGGTTAGCTCTATAGGGAACTCCTTCAGATGATGTCACCTGTTGATTCAAAAACATATATTGTATTATTTTTACCATGCCTCTTGGAGATTTTTGTTTTTAATGTAACCATTTTTCTTTCTGAGGTTGATCCCTTGGCTGCACCAGTTACCATAATATTGTCTAATCATATAGATTTTGTTGATGGATGTTTTCATTATATTAATATATAAGTCCATGTAATCAAATACCAAAAAATGGGAATCATTTCCGGACATATTCCAATATCTGCATGGAAATATATTCCCATCAAATGTTCCTTGTTTGATATTCTTACTGAGAGACTGTAGTTCCAAAATAAAAAGGTTATACGACACGTGGTTGGAGGGACTTAGTATTTTTATAGCGTTGAAGAAAACAAATCACCTCCCTAATATCTAAATATAAATCTTTGTAGATACACAACATATAATGGAATAGACACAAATCCATTCCTTGAAACAAAATTTTCTCATTACCCACACAATGAAACCCCACTCCATCAGGTCATATGCAATTTCCATATCTAATTATATTATAATGTATGATAAATTTTTTCTTCAGTTATATTCATCCAATATCTCATTATCAATCCCAACCACCCATTGGAAGCCCCATACATGGATGAAGGAAGGTTTTTCATCTGAGATAGTCCTTGTAATAACTCACCCTACATTTCTGTTGATGAGGCCATTGAGAATATTAATGGAGTAATTGAATAAACATATAGGTCTAAATTGGAAAACTGCATAGAGATATTTACCCTTTGGGATAATAATGATCGTAGAAGAACAAAATTCCACAGTATGAATCCTCTTTTAAAAAAATTCATACACTACTTAAATTACCAGCATCTTGATAATATACCATGATGCCATGTAAAGCATGATAGGGAATCCACTTGGACCAGTTGTATGACAACCATACTTTTTTATTTCAAATTTAAACTAGATTTATTACATAAAACCTTCACTTGATACAAAATTGATGATCAAGGGGACTAGTGTCTTTTGAGCTTATGATCATTACATAACAATAAAAAATATGAAATTCAAAATCATTATTGAAAACTTCCATTACAGGACCACTACAATCCCTCGTACTTAGCATTGCATGGGATAACCTGAGGTCATGCATAAGAAAAGGGTGAGCTATAAATCCCAGTTAGGGAAATATCATGTAATAACATGAGGAATACAATACATGTTAGACAATATGCATATCAATAGAGAATAAGTGAAGCATAAACATAAATGCATGATAAAGCATGATAATCATAACATGGAAATGTGGCAACAACACTAAACATGGAATTAGCATGAGCCAAGGCTCATTTCACATGGAGCCTGAGTAAATCCTTATTGCACATGAAGCTTGAGTAAAACCTCGTTGCACTTGAACTAGCATGAGTCAACACCCAATGCACATGATGTATCATGATACTATACTTTACCCAATGCATTAGAGTGCTATAAGGGAACACCCTTCCTAAACATTTCATTTCATCGATAAGTGTTCCACATGGATCATATAACATGGATTCATAATGTAACACCCCATTATTTCATAGTACATTATTTATTCAATGTAATTCAATAACTTGTACTATACACAACACTATGTTCAAACACACTATGACTTACAAAACTAGCCATTAAAAAGCAGTTATGAATATTATTAACTGAATTTTGAACATTATATAATCCTTATAATTTTAGAATCCATATTATGAGTTTCTAATACTTAATGTAAAAACAAATACATTTTTTCAAATAAAAAATGCATTTTATAAAAAAATGAAATTTTATAACCTTTTAATGGAAACCCATTTTTAAATCCAATATTGGAAACTTTTATAAATTCAATTTGAGAAAATAATATTCCTATTTAAAATCAGGACATAATAATTTAGTTTCAAAAAATTATTTGTGTTTTTCTGTTAATTTTCATATTTGGGTTAATAGTGAAAAATATTATATTTTAACTAAAAACATCTTTTTTAATAAAAATTATTTATTACGTTAAATAATAAATTTAATGGTTTGGAAGTGTAAATAGATTATATTTTTACCATTTACCCAAATTATGGTCATTTTACATAATTTTACATTGAAATTGGACATAAACAAGTGTCAATCTATTGATAAATATTATTTCTTAAAAATACGCCTTTTGGTTTTGACAACGGGAATTAATTTTAAATTAATAAATGCAACTTCTATGTTTTGAATTTTGTAAAAAAATACATCATTTTTTTATTTGGAATATTGAAATATTCCTAGGGTGAATTTTTGGTATTTTTCTGAAATCTTTCAATTTTTGATGAATAGTGAAAAACACAGAGTTATTGTTTAAAACAAGATTTTTATTTAAATAATTATTTATTTTTTTGAAATTTATTTTAGGTCAAAATTGATACATAAAACCTATATAAATTCAATTCAATTTATTGGAGTTATTTTATTATAATTTGGCATATATAAAAATTTTATTGAAATTTTTACCGTCTGTTACCCACCTCCTAAGAGCATTTGCCAATTTAAATTAAACTTAATTTTACTACTTCTATGATTTGAATTTCAAAAATCCAAGAGACACAGTTAATATCAAGGAGGAAAATGAGGTACAATAATATAAAAATATTTTTTGGTGAATAGTAAATTTTTTCTTTTATTGGATAAATGTAATTTGACCAAAAACAACTTTAAGAAAAAAATATTACCCTTTAGGTCCACTTGGATTAGATAATGGTATGTATTATTATTTTATTTAAATAAGAGTTAAAAGTGAAAAATTTAAAGTTAATTGAATAATTTTTTTAATATAGGGTTATATAGAAGATAAATCGGACTATAAGTATTCTTTAGAAAGATAAAAATATTTCCTACATCATGGTGTTTTATTTATAATGTTTAGACAATATATAATTAAATTTATTTATGACACAATGATGATGTATTAATTACCTTATTAATGAAATAATCAATTAAATGTTATTATAAATAATATAATAAATAGAATTTCACAGTTTTTATGACATACATGAATTTTATCGGTGACTATGATATGTTTGGGTTGATTCAATGTATCTTGTTCTAAGTAATCAAGTTTTGATGACTTTCACAAAAACAAATACCAAATAGTTTCAAAATTGACATAAATTAATATTTAAAACAAATACTATATTATTGGTCGATATAATATTCCTAAAAATGTATGGTTCAGCCAAAGGGCTTAAATATTATTATATATTTCATTAATGAGCCACTTGAGGATCTCCTGGAAGATTATAGTATATTTATTAACTATATAGATTAAGAATACAAGAAGACACGGTAAAAGTAAAACTATTTAACTAATAGATAAATCTAAATGATATGGTTAAAATGGTAAAATAAACTTTTCTAAAACCTATTGGTTGAGAGGATTTCTACTCATAACCACCTAAGTCTAAAAATAAATTCATTTGGAATAATTATAAATCGAATATGATTGTATAATAAATTAATACTTTTATCTTTTCCTTAAGTTCCCTTCACCCCTCTTATAAAAGGGAACTTCCACTTCTCTCATATTCACACTTACATAGCCATTTGTCTCGGCCACCCCCTAAAAAAATATCCTCCAAACTATCCTAATTTCATTCTAGAGGCCTTACTTTGGTTGGGAAGCAAACCCATAGAGCCCTTTTGATCAAATCAAAAGGAAGAACCCGAAGAAGAGGTAATGATTTCACCACCCTCTTTCAAGTTCTCGTATTCTTCCACTAACACTTTCTTTGTTGTTTTCATTTTAAAATAATAACTCCAGTATCTTATATATACTATGATGTTATTATAAATATGTAACAACTATATTCATTATTCTATCCATATTATAAATGATAATGTCAACATGCGTGCGTGCGTATGGCCTACCGTCTGCATGTCATGGTGTAATTTGTTATTCCGAACTAAGTTATTTGGAACGATACAATGATGAGTAATATGTATATAAATAATTAAAATAAAATGATAATGTCTTTGTAAAATTATTATAACATCCAATTCCACACCATTAAGGAAATGACATTATCGCTCGTACATACGTACAGATTACCATCTCCACGACGCGATGAGATTCATTTCCACGTTCACCATTCATCGACGATTATAAAAAATATATATTACTAATAATTATGTAATATATGATATAATAATTCAACCGGATAAATATATATATATATGTACATACATATATCTTATTCACTTATTTCCCTTCAGTACGATATGAAAATGGAAACAGCGTTTAGGCATACGTATGGACTTCCGTCTCCATAAATGGAGTTTTTCATTTCATATATATGTCTATTATTCATATTTATTTTATAAATATATATGATATATAAATCCCGATTTATATTCTGGAAGTATTTCAATCTTTATCTAAGTGATACAATCAAGAGTAAAATGTCAAAACACATATGATAATGAAAGCACTTATTACCCGAAATGTTAAATAAACATGGAAATTATTATAAAATGGGTAGTATAAAGTCCTTAAAGAATAAAGTATGATATAAAAAAATTAATATGGGTCTGGTATAATTTAATAACATACTATGATCTTCATACAGGAGGTTAAACGTACCCTCGACTAATGGAATGTTCATGGAAAGTGTTAATTCCTCAATCTCATTATTATTCGAGATTGTTTATGTGTAAGTATTTACCTGGATATTTTTATCACCCATATCAATTTTTCATAAAAATTATTTCAAAATGAATATTTTAAGGATTTGTGAAATGTAATATTTATCAAGCTCATAATTTTAAAAGTTTTAAATATTTATCTTTATAATCTTTTTAATTAATGTCTATGTTTTCAAAATTATTTTTAGGATTTATTTATATACGCAAGAATTTTTTAAATGATAATTATTTTCAAAGTAATAAAAGTGGTATGGAACACTTTGACTCAAAAATCTATTTTAATTTACTTCCTATATAAATTTGTGTCTTTTGAAATATTTTACATATAGGATATTTCTCTCAAAACATTTTACTCCTCATTTTCAACTATGTGAGCATCCTTTAATAGAAATTATTTTTAATTGAGGTTGATTTATTATAATACAATCTACCATATTTTATTGAATGAGTTATGATATGTTTGACTATGGATGATCTATTTTTATACCATTCGTGTTTTATGGTTAATGTATTGAAATTTAGTATGTTTGTTTTAATACGAATGTTTATGTTATGTTTCAAATATTTATATGAGGAATACAATGGACATAATAAGTGACGGTTAGAGCCCGCTATAGATCCTCGATGCATTGGTAGGTCTAATGAGACAAACTAGTGTCTTGGGACAAGGCCCTGACAAAAATTTTGTTTTTAATCTTTGAACGAGGCCTTGAATATTTGGTAATGATGTCTGGTGTTCGACAT
Organism: Viscum album; assembly: GCA_963277665.1. Classification (NCBI taxonomy): domain Eukaryota; kingdom Viridiplantae; phylum Streptophyta; class Magnoliopsida; order Santalales; family Viscaceae; genus Viscum; species Viscum album. Next base: position 1,401,845,298 of record OY728152.1, read on the forward strand.
TCCCTCATTGTGAAATTATTTATTACATATGATTATTTGACTAGTAGAATATACTTGGGAATGTTTATATGGTAATGTTTGATTTTTTCCATATTATGTTCAAGTTTATGTTTAAAAATGTTTTTATTTGTATCACAGATATTACCTTAAATGTTTATAGCTTACACTAAATTATTTACCCTTACTGAGCATCTGAGACCACCCCTTTCTAATGTTTTATTTTCCACGGATTCCAAGAAGTGTATTATGATTGATAAGTAGGGTTAAACTTGGGGATTAATGGATTTATAAATGGATCATTTATATTGTGTTTTATTTTCTAATGGGTAATGTAATGTTCATGTATGTAATATATTTTCCAAAATAGCTAAACTGATTGGTACTTCAGGACTTGATTTCTTATAACCATGCAAATGTATTAAAATAATGCACCGACTCTGGTCAACTGTGTTTGGGGTGTTACAGTTGGTAATAGAGGAAGTTTAACAATAAAAAAGGAAACTAGATTTAGATAAAATATGATTAGAGAACATTACACTAAGATAGACTTTGAGGATTATTATATAAGACTTCTTATAATTTTGGTAATGTAGAGATTTTTTGAGTTTTCCAAGAAAATACATCCCTGTCTGGAAACGAGTAGGATGAGGCAGCTCTAGAACAGATGTACCTAGGGGTAAAACCCAGAAACACTGCTTGAGCTAGACTCGAATTGGAATTGGTGCATGAAAACGGTCCTTGCTGCACTCTTGATTATGACACTCCCAGAGATATGCTTTGGATAATTCTCATTTTCTTTTCAAATCCTTATAAAGGATTTACGAGTGTATATCTCCTGAAAGAAAATATTTTTATAGATTATATCCATAAATTGGTCAATTTATGTTATTTATTTTACAAGTTTGGAATTATTCATTGCAATTCATAAACTGACCTAGTGTATGCCACTGTATAGGAATGGAACCGAGTATAATAAATGTGAACTCCATCAATACGTATGATCTGAAGTATAAGATGGATCATATCTTTCACAATATTAAGACAACATTTAAAAGGGAAATAGTATACCATGTAATCTCAACATATGAAGAAATAGTATCACATGTTAATAAGAGAAGTAAAAAATTCTCTGAGTCCTGTGGCTTTGAAGGGAAGAAAGAGAAGAAAAGGATGGAAGAGAGAAAGATGGATAAAGGTAAGAAGAAAAAAGACGGATTTTGTAATATGTGATAAATGTGGAATGAATTACCTTGGTAAATTCTTATGGAGAATCAAAGTTTGTTATAATTTTGGAGAAAAAGGACACCAAGTATGTGATTTCAAGGGTAAGAAGAAGTTTTCAAATGTAAAATTCTTCATTTGTAAGGCATTGAGACACTACAAAAATCGATGTCCCATTCACAAGAGTACACCACAAATGACGTCATTGGATAATAATCAAGTTATGAAACTAACTCATATTAAAAAGAATGACTAGTTTTATTATGTTTTTTTATAGAATTATTTCATTTTAGTGTTGTATCTATAGTATACTGGTTACATGAATTATTGAGATAAATAAGGATTGTACTGGAGTACTATTCTATTAAATATTTGAGATTATAGGGTTCTAAAAAAATTGACTTAATAGTAAGCTATACATTTTGAAATATACATGGTCGAAGGAAAGTTAATCCTTAATGTGGTCCTGATAATGGGTTAGTGATTTCGGAATAAGAGATGGTTGATTTGGGTAAATTAAAATGGAGATTCTTGAATTCCTTGAAACTAATTTATGATTTGTATATTCCATAATTGATACAGTTTACAACACTTTTTTGGATAGAAGGAGTATATATAGTATTCTATATGAAATAAGGGAGCATGAATATAATCAGTAATGTTTTTTGGAAATTCAGTATGTTACCATGTTTTTAAATAATACATGATGAAGGTGTTCACATGCTATTACATGGAAAAAAGGATCCTCATTGTGTTTGACATCCTTATAAATTTTGGACTGAGAGTTTGGATATAAGTATTTCAGATAAGTCTAATGGTTGGAATGGATTAATATTGATATTTGATACTATTGTTAGGGTTATTTGTGGATTGTTATAAAAAGGACAACCGAGAGGTCGGGTGACAACTAGTCACGTCCGGCAAGGCCGAAAGACTTGAACCCACAACCGAAGAGCGAAAAAGGTGCATCATCTTTTAAAAGACTATGTGATGTAATGGTTTTTATAATTTATTTTTTTTAAATAGAGTGAAAAATGAACTATAAATTCATTATTTTTGGAGGCTGATACAATTTAGGTAAATAGAATTGTTTTGGAAATCATTTGCAGTGAAAGATGATTTTGTGGTAGGAATTAGTTGAAGGACGAAACACTATTTGTCATGTATATATATATATATTTTATTCTCTTATTCTAAGAACAAATAAATTCTAAAAATTTAGTTATGGAATCTTAAAAATAAAGATGTGTTATCGTAATACCTTATGTTTTGTTGAACCAAAAAATTTTAAGTCATCGAAGTTGGATGGATTCGAGGCCCTCAATTCTACATTTGATTTTGACAGATGACGTCAATCAATACATATAAATATTTACTTTTTTCCACCAATTATGTGTCTCTAATTTCCACCAATGTTCTCTTAATCGTGATTATAATTTGGTGGTGAATTTTTAATTCCTCTTTTCCTATTATTATGACTAAATTTTATTAACCACTTTTTCGATGTCCGTTTTCCCATAATGTTATATTATATTTTAAACCTTTTATTTTTGAAAAACAATTTCATATTGCGTGGACCCAATTAATTTAAGGAGGGAAGAATTTAACACCCCATGATTTTATAGTACAATATTTATTCAAAGTAATTCAATAACCTTCACTACATGCAACAATGAGTTCAAGAGCACCACGACTTAACAAACTAGCCGTTCAAAAGCGGTTATGAATACTCTTAACTGAATTTTGATCTTTTTATAATCCTTATAATTTTAGAATCCATATTATGAGTTTATTATACATAATGTATGAAAAAATACATTTTTTCAGATAAAAGAAGTATTTTTCAAAAAAATGCAATTTTACTGCCTTTAAATGGAAAACACTTTTTTACATCCAATAATTTAAACTTTTATACATTCAATTTGAAAAAATAATCTTTTTCATTAGAATTGGAGCATAATAATTTTGTTTCAATAAATTATTGGTGTTTTTATGATAACTTTCAAATTTGAGTGATTAGTGAAAAATACTATATTTTAAATGAAAACAACTTTTTTTAATCAAAATAATTTATAGTGTCAAATTATACATTTTAATGGTTTGGAATTATAAGTTGATTATATTTTTTCCATTTAACCCAATGCTGGTCATTTTAAGTAATTTTACATTGAAATTGTACATAAACATGTGCCAATATTTTGATAGTTATTGTTTCCTAAAAATATGCCTTTTGGTTTTTTACAATGAGAATTAATTTTAAATTAATAAATACAAATAATATGTTATAAATTTGGTAAAATCAACAACATTTTTGGATTTGGAATATCAAAATAATCTTAAGGTTAATTTTTTGTATTTTTTTGGAAATATTCAGTTTTTGATAAATAGTTAAAAACACTGATATCTATTTAAAACTGGCTTTTTATTTAAATAATTATTTATTTTATTTAAATTTATTTTATGTCAAAATAGATTCAAATTACCTATATAAATTCAATTTAATTTATTGGAGTCAGTTTATATTAATTTTAGATATATAAAAATTTTATTGAACTTTTTACTGTCATTTACCCACATCATATGAGCATTTGCAAATTTATAAAAAACATAATTGTACCGCTTTTGTGAGTTTAATTTCAAAAATTCGAGATACAAATTTAATATCAAGGAGTAAAATGTGGTTCAATAAGTTAAAAATAAATTTTTGTGAATAGGAACTTTTTACTTTTATTACCACGGTTAAAAGTAAATATTTAATTAAGGTTAAAAATGATATTATTATTACCATAAAAATGTCCTAATTGTATTGGATATGTGTAATTTGACCAAAAAAACCTTAGGAATAAAATATTACCCTTTACTTCCACTTGGATTATATTAGGACAGTTATTATTATTTTATTTAAAGACTATTTAAACGTGTTAAATTTAATGTTTTTTAACTAAACCATTTTTAATATAGGGTTATACATAAGATAAATTCGTCTATAAATATTCATTAGAAAGATAAAAATATTTCCTACATCATGGTATTTTATTTATAATTTTTAGAAATTAAATAATTAACTTTATTTATGACACAATGATGATGAAGTAATTACCTTATTGATAACACACTACGATCTTCATACAGGATGATAAACATACTCTCGACTAAAGGAATGTTCATGGTAAGGGTTAATTACTCAATATCATTATTATCCAAGATTGTTTATGTGTAAGTATTTACTGGTAAATTTTTATCATCCATTTCCATTTTTCATAAAAATTATTTCAAAATAAATATTTTAAGGATTTGTGGAAGGTAATCTTTATGAAGATCAGAATTTTAAATTTTTTATGATTTATATTTATAAATCTTTTTAATTAATTTATATGTTTTGAAATTGATTTTAAGGATTTATATATATGGACAAGAATGTTTTGAAATGTTAATACTTTTCCAATGTTTCAATGTGGTATAGGACACTTTGATTCAAAAATCTCTTTTAAATTACTTCATTTATAAATGTTTTACTTTTAAATGATTTTACTAAAAAGTTATTTCACTAGAAATGTTTTACTAATGATTTTCAAATATATCAGTATCATTTAATGGATATAATTTTTTATTGAGGTTCATTTATTATAATAAAATCTAACATATTATATTGAATGAGTTATGATATTTTTGACTGTGGAAATTCTATTTTTATTCCATTCATGGTTTATGGTTAATTTATTGAAATTTCGTATGATAATTTTAATATGAATGTTTATGTTATGTTTCAACTATTCATATGAAAAATACATTGGACATTATAAGTGACGGGTGGAGTCTGCTATAGCTCCTCGAGGCATCAGTAGTTCTCATGAGTCAAACTACTGTATTGGCATAAGGCCATGAAAAAAAATTATTTGTAATCTTTGCACGAGGCCATGACTATGTGGTAATGACAATCGGCATTAGGCATTCCCTCATAATGGAATTAGATATTACATGTGATTTTTCAACTAGTAAAACAACCATGTGCATGTTTATATGGTAATGTTTGATTTATTTTTTCCATATAATGTTCATGTTTATGAATGAAAAGGTTGTTATTTTTATCACACATCTTTCCTTAAAAGTTTATATCTTTCGCTAAATTATTTACCCTTAATGAGCATCTAATCTCACCCCTTTATTATGTTATATTTTCCAAGGATTCAAAGAAGTTTATTATGGTTGATAAGTAGTGTTTATCTTAGGGATTAATGGCATTCTCAATGGATCATTTATGTTGAGTTTTATTTTCTAATGTGTAATGTAACGTTCATGTATTTAATATATTTTCAAAAAATGTTAAACTGATCGGTTATTCAGGACTTGATTCCTTGAAATCATGCCAATGTATTAAAATAATGCACTGACTCTGGGTAACTGGGGTCGGGGTGTTACACATAAAACATAATAATTTATTACACGATGAATGAATGTGGAATTCATACTTGAAAATATATAATAAAAAATTAAATTTTCATAATGGTAAATACCCTTGTTAGAGAAATGAGCATAGTATTCACTACCCAATAACATTTTCATAGAAAATCGGTGGAATTTCGGCAACGTAACAGCATGAAGTAAGAATTCAAAAACAAATGGGTGATGATATAGAAAGGAGTGTATCATCATATGTACATAAAATGGAATTTAATGGTGTAATATAGATACATGTACTAATAATTTTAATGTAATTTAGATGCATAATACAAAAGGATTACTTAGATGTAATTGATGAGAGAAAATACCTCACAGAATTTTGGCATATTAACAAGTTTACATTGGAGGAATTAAATAAGAGTTAAAGGGGTCTCCCATCATTCAAACATAAATAGGGTAGTATGGGGGGGGTTAGAAACCATACTTCAACCTTTATAATTGAAATTAGAAGTGCATAACAACATTAAGAAAATTAGAAAAAAATGTGAAAGGAAGAAAAAACCCTTACTTGGAAGTATCTTTCCAAAGGCTTGAGAGAGGCTTGATAGAGGCTTTTTATGAGCTTGGGGCACCTTGTGAGGATTATAGGGAGAGTAGGGAAGAGGTTGGAAGAACTAAAAATTCTTTTAGTAAGGTGAAAGTGGGAGCATGGGTGGGCTTATATAGGAAATGTGAAGGAATTCTTTATTATTTTTGGTTGGGACACCTCACATTAAATTAATTCAAACCACAATCCAGAACATCATTTTTTCCAATGGTTTATGACAAAGGGGAGTGGAAAATAATATTTAATAATTCAAAAGATGGAAATTCTTAAAATAATGGGGTTGCTTATGTGGAGGTGAGTCATACTCCCAAGGAAAACAATTTGAAATGACAAGATGTTTAATAAGTCTTGAAGGGTCTATTAATACTATGTTAATAGAGTCAATCAAACACAAAATCATATTATTTTGATTCTAAATCATATTTTGGCCCAAAATAAGGTTTATATAATTTTATTACATCACTATTTGTTCATTATGATTTCATAAAAAACATTATATATTTTAACGATATTTAATTCTTACCCAAACAATTTGATTGTCTCATAAAATTATGAAAAACTCACCATTTAGTTATTTCAACATCCTGATTTCCGAAATAATAATCATTTTATCTAAATAATTATCTAAATATGTTAATTTTCACTTTTAAAATATAAACTAGCATTTATCAAAAATTCATGGGTTTTGACAAAAATGGTTTTCAAAACATTATAAAAATTACAATTTTATTCATAAAATTATACAATCATTTTAGTTAATAAAACATAATATAATAATAATAATAATATTTGGTTAAAATATTATTTAATTCCAAAATACATTAATTCATCATAATAGATTTCTTAGTTCAATATTAACTAAAAATACTATTTGAGCATTAAAAACCTGTTTACAAGGTAACAAAAATAACATGAAAATATATTCCTTATTATATAAAAAAGTAATGTACATTACCATAGTGATATAGTCTTGTTACATAACCCCTTATTACACCAACATAAGATCGAAGAGTAAAGTGGGTGATGGTGACAGACTCTTGGGGTGGCTCGGATAACATTACTCGAGTGGTAATCTATATCAACATAAAAAATTACTATATAATAACACACATCACCCTATACACATAAAAAAATTTCTATAACATTTCATCCTCATAAATTCAATGAGATCATGTATATATTACCAACATCCTTGACATCATCATCATACAATATGTTTCATCATTTTATATCTTATAATTATCAGAAGGACGTAGTACTCTACCAATAATCACAACCCTAGCCTGCACCTAGGAAGTCACCTATTGGTAAAACCATATACCTGTCATCATTATATTTAATACACATAAAATCAACATGAATTATTAGTAAAATAAAATATTCATATTAACCCAATATAAATAATTGAGTCATTTAACGACAAATTGATATATTTTCAATCACAAGGTCATCATATAGTTATTCTATATAAAATATAATTAGTGAAATTCCCACAAATGAAAGAAACACACTTTATATATACTAATCTTGCGTAAATATTAAACAAGAAAATAACAACATTGTAACATTAATTTTTGTGCTACAACATGATCTCTTATATTGATTTCAAAGTATATCAAATAGTAACCTCATGTTATTGGAAAAAATGCCATATTAAATATAACCCCCAATCTAAATCACATCCAATATATGTATACATCATTAATATGAGTTTAGTAAAATTATCTGACCATAATTGGATTTATTTGTACACATTTAATATCTTTATTCACACAAAATAAATTACATTTTACATTTTACATCATATGAAATTATAATCAATTTCATTCCAAAAAATAATAATTGAACTCATGTTTTATAAATATTTCTAGTGTTAAGTGATTCATAATAATTATAAACTTGATTGTAGAGCCTACCAAAGTCTCCAAATTCATTACAATCGTCATAGAAGTTATCAAACTATGTAAGCACGCACTAAATCAAAATATATTTTAAAAAAATTTATCATCCCAATAAACTCAATTCACCAAACATACAAAATTTTATAAATAAATTATCAATAATGCGATAAATATGTAATTTTGACATTTTTGGATATGGATTACCCTTAAACGTGTCATACTATAATTTAGAATTCCAAAATACTCCACAAAGGATCTTGGCTGGCCTCAAAATTATCACCAATGCAACCTAAATTAAAAAATATTTGATATTGATAATTCATTTATAGTGAAAATGTATATTTCTCCATTCTATACACACATGAACTTGACATCAAATGATTATATATATATACACTTATGTTTAAAAATTATTCTGGTCAAATACCAATTTTATTAAGGATAAATATCTCTGTTTAACTGAGTTAAGAGGTAACCCATTACATGACCAATGGCCCAGTGGCTATAGGCCATTACAAGGTGGTGTCTAATAAATCCAATGAACAAGGCCAAGACATGTGTGGTCTGAATATAGAAACCCAAAGGCATATTTTTACTGTGGTCGACCCATGTAAACATGGTGATCCCTATTGAAAATTTTTTCAAGAACACTTCCCCACACCTTTCACCTTCTGAATCTCAATACCTGCAGCCTCCATGTTGCTTATTCCTACACCCCTACCATCAGACAACCTCCTTTCATCAACCAGGCAGTGCTCGACCACAGATCCCCACCCATCATCACAATTGATCAAGTCACATCCCGCCCCAAAAGAAATGAGATGACCCATAATTGATCAATTTTACTACTATGTTTATAATTATATTTTATTATAGTTCACCACACACATTTTATAAGGGGAAAATGTTTTGGGTACACGACCTCATAACTCTCACACCAAACCCTACCCACCATAGCCTCTATGAAGTCTTTGGGTGGGGGTAATTATAAATAAAAACATGTTGATCAATATATATATATATATAATATTATAAATATTAATATGATATACACAAATAGAAATAAAATAACATACTTCCAATTCCTCCCAACCCACATTATACTATTATAAAAACATAATAATATTTAATTAATTAATTTTTTTATTAAAACTAATTTTAAAAGTAATATTTATATATGAAACTCCAGCCATCTTTAAATGTAAACATCTACATACAAAAACCCAAAACATAAAACAAGGAAATCCATCCCCCTTGTACCAACTCAATTAATATTTTCTTAGGTTCTCCTCTGAATCTGTACCCCAGGCTAGCCATTGAATGATGACGATTTATGATTATTGTATCATAATAATTAAGAAGGTGATCAAAAAAATAATAATACATATTTTAAAAGTAAAAAAAGGCAAGATATATTTTATTTCAGACCAAACGAATCATGAAATGTTTCTCTGCTGGTAAGAAGGTGACGATACAAGTGTGATGATATTAATTAATCATAGAGAACATTAAATCATCACTACTCTTATTGTTTGAAGTATAATCTTCCCCCTCAAATTAAACAATGGATTGTTAATATTATTGTATAATTTTTCATTAATTTAAATATAAATCATTGTAATAAAACTATTATAAAGTTAGTTACTATTTGACATGTCCTATAATATTTATGGTGGGAATTTTTAAATAATGATTGAAAAAAATTATTCAAAATTTGGTTTATAATGTTATTATAAAAGGAACATTTAGAGTATTTTTCATCAGACAATTTATTTATAATATTATACTGAGATTTTTCATTGGTAAATTACAATTCTATCTAATTGGAATTTATTCATGGAGTTTTCATTTGTCTTATGAAAAATATGTACTTTAAATATCAACCAAAAATTTATATTGGGAATTTCTAGAAAGAATTTAAAATTGAATAGTAGTTGAGAATATATTTGTATTTTTCATATAGAATTTCCAAAAGATTTAAAGTGGAAATTTCTAATTTATTTCAAAAAATTGATTTGAAGAATATTCCACAAGTATATTATTCATGAAATTTCCAATAATATATTTCCCTATGAATGTACCCATGGAATTTCTAGTGGGTATTTCCCAAAGAAAATTCCCTAGGTAAATTTCCAACTCCACAATTTAAATTATCTTTGAGTTATTCATTTGTGTTATTTAATTGATTTAATGTGGAATAATCATACAGTATTTCACTTTTGTAATTTAAAACTGAATGAAAGTTGAAATATACACTCTTAGATTCTATTAGATGATTCTATAATAAATTTAAATCATATATTCTTAGTGGGAATTCGTATGATTTATACATATCTGATTCACTCTAATAAGTGACATATTGAAATTTCCACTAGTAATTTCCACTAAGAATTTAAACACTGAGTTCATATATTTCATTTTTATTATAAATTATATATAATAATTCATAATTAGAATTCCCCCTTAAATTTTGAAATGGAATTATAGGAAGTGATTTGTGATTTTTGATTTATTTATCAGGAATTTTCTAATGGTATCACTTTATTGTATTTAATAATTAAATTGATGTGGTCTAATTGATATAATATGGAAATTTAATTTGGTATTCATCTATTGAAATTTAATAATGAATAGATGTGGACATTTCAACAAAAAGTTTATATTGATATTTTCTAATATAAATTTTCAATATGAATTATGAGTGGGAAAATTATATGAAATGGACATGTCCAATTTACTATAGGTAGAAATATACATGAATTTAAATTGGTAATTTCCACTATGAATTTCAATATGTAGTTCTTATTGGATGTTTGTGTCACGACCCAATATTATAATGTAAGGAAATTTTATTCAATAGAGTGTTTGATTAGAAATGACAAGAACATAAGAGAATACAATATCCCATCAATTTATAATATATTTACTATCATAAAAAGAGTTAATCCATGATATGTCTTGAAATTACATGATAATGGTTTAGAGTACATCACATTCTACAATGAGTTCATAGATGACTTGAGTTACACACAAAACTATATATTACCAAACAATAATATATTAACAAAAATAATATTATTTAATATAATAATATATAACCATTGTATTAAAATTTCATTATGAATAGTATTAACTATCTTACGATAATATATATATATTATTTATTATATTAAATATTTTTGACATTCACACAATATATTTTATAGGAATAAGATAATAAGAGACCTGATTTTATGTATAAAAACCGATATTTTTATAACGTAGTTTTGAAAAATTTTAATGGAAACCCCAATATAAATAAATTTTTTAGCACTTTAAAAATTTTATATGTAAAAAAAGACATTTTATAAAGTGGAACATAAAAATTAGCATATGGATATATATTTTTTGTTTTTCTAGGGAATTTAATTATTTGATTAATAATGAATAATACTAAATTATCATTCCAAATTTATTTTTCATCTAATTTATTTCTCTGGTTGAATTATATGTTTTTATTATATATTATGTTTAATTATATAAATTTTAATGTTTAATTAGATCAATTGTATTTTAAATTTTAATTAGATCCATGTTTTATTAGTTCTAAATTGTTTATAAAATTATATTTTTTTTATATTAATATTTTGATAATGTAAATTTAGTTCATTAGAATCAATACCACTTTTAAATTGGATTAAAAAATTTCAAAATTTTGAACATTTTAGATTGAAAACATGTATTGGCATCCCGTCTATAGCATTAATTTTAAATTACTTTCTACCACTTTTGTGTTTGAAATTTGGGAAAATGGATTCAATATTTGTAATGAAAACTGTTTTTAATTTTTAATATGTTCAAATTAATAAAAAAAATATTCATAATGATTAAAAATAATTTTGATGACCAGGAGAATAATTTTCATAACAATGGACTAAACCATAAATATAATAGCCAAAATAACCAATAAAATTGTCCAAAATCCATTGGATGGCCATTTTTCAACCATATACTAACTTTTATCAAAGGATTCTTTTATTAGATATAATTTAATTAAACAAAATGTTGGAGGAATTTAATTTTCAAAAAAAAAACGAAAGTGCCCCTCCTCTTGCACTATAAAAATACACTCACCCCTCCCACATTCTGAGACATATCAAGCCACTTTGTAAATAAAACTACTAGAATATCTCATAAACAAATCCCCTTATCCTTGAATCCTCTCCATTTTATAAAATAAAAAAATGAAATCCTTTTGAAGACTACCAAAAGGAGTTACCCAAATAAGTGGTAACATCCATTCCAAAGATCTTTGGTTTTATTTTAATTATCCACCACCAAAAATATTATTTTTCCATGATGATATAATATTATCCGTATCCTAAATATAATTATAATTTTTTATTATAAGGGTTATACCTTTATTTACACAAACCACTATCTAATGGGTAATGAAAATACTATTTATGTGTATGATGATCTAGCACTTCACAAAACGATTCCCTTTATTATTCCATCAACATCTCTCATCATGGTAATTGTTATTGAAATGATATTTATGTATGATATATATGAAATTTATAATTTATTTATTCTTATCTAATTTTTATTTAACACAAACCATTATGATTTTTATTTTGTCTGTATATTATTACATCGTTTGTGGAAGTGTGGACTACCGACTCCTCAAAGCGATGTCATTCGTTCACACTATAATGGAACGTTTAAATGATGGTATTAATAAAAATATGTGAAATATATGAAATAAAAATGATTCATTAATTATAATATAATTATATATCATTTACTTTTCTTTTTTTTTAAATATGTCAATGAAATGGAAGCATTCTTCATGCATACTTACAACATAACGTCATCATGAATGGTACATTTCATTTCCTATCACCAAATTTTATTAATAATTTTAAATTAATATATAATGAATATTTATGATATTTAAATCTTGGTTAACTATTTATATATGATGAAACCATGATAAACATAACATTTAATAAGTAAAAACATACTTGAAAAGCTAGGAAATTAACAACCAAATTAGTGAATGTAATGAAATATTCCTAAAACATGTACAATAAGATATTATATCAAGATCATATATGATATCATAAATATTATAATGGATATTTAGTATCTTATTAACATGTTTAAAACCATTATACATGAGGTTAAATAATATTCAACCAAAATAAAACACAATGTAATGGATTTTCATTACACTTTTTTACACTTCTGATATAAATGTCATATTCACTACTGACTTATTTTGTGTAGTGAACCCAATTATAATTTTGATATATTATATGATGAATTATTTAATCTTCATGTTATTTTTAGTTTCAATTTGAATTTTTTTCTATGGAAAATTGAATTAAATGTTACCAAGAGGTATAGAATTTAATAACAAAATTCCTTTTAATTGGGTTATATTAATTCCTTTCTGCCATTAATATTCTATGATTATGTGTGTAATAATCATTTACTATTTGTTTTTATTATTGCTAAATTTTTTATGTGGATTTACATTTCACACATAAAAGATATTTATTGATTGATCCTCACATGAATGTTATGGTATTTTCAATGGTTTAATTAATAGGGTAATTTTTTCAGGATTGTTTACCCATCAAAATACATTTGGTAAACTATTAGATAAAATTTTAATAAATCCTTTCATTTTATTCAACTCTTATTTTTAATGTATTTTCCACGTAATAGTACTATTTCCCACTCTTTTTTACCTAATGTTTTTAAAAATGATATTAAGATAACCCTTGTTAATTTATTTATTTACTTGTAGAACCTATTTTCTTCAATAAATATTATTTTATAAAAATGTTTTACATTTTTTTAACCATTCTGATATAATTTATTAAATACATTTTTACCTATTTCACATTAACCTATTTTTTTAAAGGAATATTCCTTTCACTTACTAAACAAAGAATTTCAATCTTCATTACCACGTAATAGGAATATTATTTTTTACTATGTATGACATATATAGATTTACCCAGCTTTATTTCATTGAATATTACATTTCTTGTTCAAATGGTATTTTTTTTAAAATTTTCTCAAAAGTTATTTTAAAAATAAAATGCTTTAATTTATTTTCTAAATGAAAATGATATTTTACTCAATTATGATTTTGGAAGAACTTTTCATAGTTTTTTATTCATCAATGACAATAACCCTTATTTTTACTCCAATTGGGGTATGTTGTACTGATACCATCTGTATTATTTCTCTAGATGGTATATTATTGATTTTATCAAGGATATTACTAACATTCACTTACTCGATTCATTTTGATGTCCCCTTGAAATATTCACTTTACTATAATCATTAAATATTAAACTTAACATCATTACTCATTTTATTTATCATGGATAATTTTATTAACTAAAAATATTATATTTATACAGATAGTGTTTAATTTGTTTGTTTTTGATTAACTGGGGAAATATTGATAAATCTGCATTTTTTACTCAATATAATTACATTTTGATAAGGAAAATTGTTTATTAATTAATGTTATTATTTTCCAATATGAAGAATTATTTTTACATGCACAACATGGGTTAGGGATTTGTTAATGTAAGTCCTATGAGGAATACTTAATGAAATCCAAACTTATTGGGGACTATTTAAAGTAATCCCTTGGATGCATCATTAGACTCCAGAGATAAAACTAGTTAGATAGAAACCATTCAATTTAATTTCTATGAATAATATATTGGCATCTACTCATTGAAATATACTGACTTAATAATAGTTCATAAAGAAAAATATATAATGTATAATGGAAACATGGCATACAGTAATTAATATATTCTTTCATTATGATTCAGTTATTATTTATCAATGATATTTTTCATCAAGAAATATTTGGATGCATTTTATTCTCATTTCATTGATAAAATGGTGTGTGATTTAGTTATTTTCCTTTACATATTTATTATTCATTATCTAGTCATTTGACTGGAAAATATTTTTAGTTACTACCTTTATGTATTATTTATCTATTCAGTTTATAGATTACATGTATTGTCTGTACATTTATTATTTAGATATATTGAAATTATCATGGATTCATTATTGGTTCCACTTTACATTAACCAAAATAAGAATATAAGGTAACTTTTATTTTACATCCTTTCCCTTTGATTTCATGAAGTATAATTAGAATGAAATGAAAGGATATTCTAGATGGAATAATATTATCCTAGAAAAAAATTAATGTTGTAATTAGTGTACTCATTTGTAATATGAGAGTGATGTATGAATCTGGTATACCAAGACTACTAGAATCTTTAGTGCATCGAAATTCCATTCCTTAAACTCATGCCAATATATTGATCAAAGGCACTAGATATAGGACGTCATCATTTAGGTATCTAAATTTTGTATAAAAACACATTTATTAGAATCCATGGTAACTAGATTTTGTAAAACATAGATTCAAAAACGTAAACCAGATGTAGAATTTGAGGAAATGTATATAATAACATCCTAGAATTTTAGTTAGTTGGTTATTATATGGGTCTTCTAATAAGTAAATCTATTTCTAGACACTGAAAGTTGAAATGGTTCTAGAATAGATGTACCCAATAGTAGAAACATTGAAAAAGGTGAATCTATCATGAATTGAGACAACGTGCCTTATTTCTCACCTGATTTGACACTCCTAGAGTATAAACATAGGAAACTGAAATTTTATTTATAAAACATCATGAAATATTTTAATAGATAATTAAAATAAATTACCTACGTAACACCTTACACCAAATAAGGTCCTATGTTGAAAAAAGCAGATGACATATCTTGGTATTGATTTTTTATTGAATACAACAGTTTAAAGTCTATTTAGTGATTAACCTTATTTCAACAATGTCCATAAAATTACTTATAACATCACAGGAATTATATTAATATAGTCTATACAAATTATAACCCAAATAATAGAGGATGGCCCATAAAATATTTAATGGTGGTGGGGATTGAACTAAGGACTAACGGTTGATAAGAGTTTTTCAACTACCACTAGCCTACGTGATTTCCTGGACATGGTGTAAGCATTTTTAGTCAAAATATTTGATGAAAATTCATTAATGTTGAACTGGTTGTTTTATTTTTTACATTTAGAGACTATTGAATTTACTAAATACGTTTTGGAGAATATTTAGACAAAAACTGGAAGGCTTTTTAATCTTTAATGGATCTTACTATTTAGTAAAATAAAATTTTTGGGATTCTAGAATCATTGTTAATTTTTGGATTTCCATTTCTTTATAAAACTGATGAATTTTAAAAAATTCTAATTACAAAAAAGATGGAATTGTTTATATAAAATTTAAACATATCAAGTTAATATATTTCCTTACATTACTAGAATAAATCCTCCACATTATAAAAATTATCATAAAATAAAAAAATGTTTTCCTATTACAGTAAATTTATTTAAATGAACATATTTTAAATCATCATGTGTTTATGTATTTGACACCCTCTAATTTCCATTAATAATTTACTTTTTTTTTATTGATGAAATCAATCACTCCCTATAAATATTAATTATTTTCATCCATGCATGTATCTCCACACTCCAATAATGTACTCTTTCTTAGAATCATTATTTTAATTTAGTCAATGTGACCCTTTTACTTTTAATTTTCTCATTTCTAGAGGATGTTTTATGAACCCTTCTCTCGATTTGGGATTTCAATATAGGAAATATCAGACAATATATTTCCATGATTTATTAAAATTTATATAATGATATTTATTTATTGTGGGGAGAATTTAACACCCATATATTCTAAATTAAGAACATTATATTCAGTAGCATTAATTACACACAACATCAAGCTTGTAATGAAAAATAATATTCCAATAATGAATAATATATTTATTATTTGAAATAAAAGTAATCCATATTATAGATTTAAATTCATGTGATACTTAGTTAGAGTATATCCCAAAAAACAATGAGTTTCTTCAATGATTTGTGTTAAATTAAGGAATAAGTTTTATAGGACCATAATATTTTATTTAAAATCTTAAAATATAATATAATATAATATGATATTACCTAACCATTAAATTTGAAATAATTAATATTACAAAAATATTTATTAGAATAAATTTATATTTTATTTATAAGGTTAAATTATATTTATTTATTTGTTTTAATGTTCAATTAAATCAATATTATAACAATTAATACAATTTATTTCCATGGAATAAATATTAATTTGAAATTGGATATAAAAACATAGCAATCTATTGAATATTTTTCTTTAAAAACCCACATTTTTGTCCACAATACAGGGTTAATTTTTAATTAATTTCTTCTACATTAGTGGTTATAATTTTAAATTATGTATTAAATATTTAAAATCAAAATAATTTAGAATTACTAATAATTTAAACATAGTTTTTGACTAAATAATAGTGAATGTAACTAAATTTAATTATAATGAAAAAGAGAAAAATTAGACAAACTATAGACTAAACTGTAAAATTAAGATCCAAAATGAACTACAAAATTATCCAAAATCTATAATCTATCCATATTTACATCCAAACCTACCATTTATCTAATTTGGACCATTATGGTATCCACATTACATATGGAAAACATGAGTGAAATTTCCCATTAATTTTTTTTTCAATAATTCCACTCCTCTATTAAAAAAATCCACAGACCCCTCCAATGTCCCCACACCAGTGAAGACACTATTGATCAACCAAAATCGTCCAAAATATAACATAAAAACACCTCCACTAACCATATAATACTGAACTTTGGAATAATGAAATAAAATAAATCCTTTTGGCGAAAACCAAAAGAAGTTACCCGAATTACAGGAAATATACTTCCTCAACATCTTTTGTTTTATTTTCACTCTCCACCCATTCTATAATATTATTAAATTATTATATCAAAACATAAGTTTCATAAAGATACTTATATGTTTAAATTATATGTTTTAAACCTACACATAGACACACATTCTTTTAATAGGTTACAAACATTACATTTATGTGTATGATGAACAACCACCTCACAAAATGATGTCATTCGTGGTTCCATTAAAACGTCTTCTGGTGGGAGCAATAATGTTAATTATATTTATATATGTAATATATGATATTTATAATTTATTAATTCTTATATAATTATTATATAACATAAACCCTCATGTTTTTTATTTTGTGGGAATACGTTAGCATTATTTTTGGAAGTGTGCGCTAGCACCTCATAAAAGTAATGTGATTCATTCAATTTGTACACAGAATATATTATGGATGGATTAAAAAAAATATGTGATATAAATGAGAAAAAAAAGAAACTATAATTATAATAAAATATAAATAATTAATTTTTCATTAGTTTAAAATACAATAAAAAATGAAAATTGTGTTCATATGTATGTGTGGCCTATAGTCTCCATGAATAGTGTATTTCATTTCCTATCTCCACATTTTATGAATTATTATGGGTACATCTATATTGTGTATATATAATATTTAAACCATGGTTTACATTATCGTGGAGATAAAAACATGAAAGTAAAAACAAGTTACAAGTTAGAGAAACTAGGTAATTAACACCTGATATAGCAAAAATAATGAAATATTACAAAAAAAGAAATATGATTTTATAAGAAAATAAAATATGATATAAGAATTATTTAATATGGTTATTGAATAAGTTATAATAATGTTTAAAAAAATTATAGTAGTGGTCAATGGTTGTTCACCAAAAAATAAATGCAAGGTACATGATTTTCATCTCACTTTTTACACCTGTGTGATAAATGTCATATTCACCTCTTACTTCTTCAATGTAGTGTATCTACGTATATAATTGATATATTATATCATGATTTATTTATCATCATGTTATTATTAGTTTTAAATTTGAATTATTTCATGTACAAGTATTTTAATAAAATCTTACCAAGTGGTAAGGAATTTCATGGCTGGATTCCTGTTTTATTGGGTTATATTACTTCATCGTTGTCATTAATATTATATTATTGTGTGTGAAATCAGATTCTACTATATATTTTATTTATTTGAACATTTTTTATGTATAATTACATGTGAAAGACATAATATATTCATCAATTTATCCTCACATTAATGTTACGGTCTTTCCAAGAGTTTACATCACAAACACATATAGTTCAAGATTGTTTAGACTTGAATTTTCAATAGACAAAATTATTGAAGTATGTAACGCCCCGACCCCAGCTAACCAGAGTCGGTTCATTACTTAATAACATTGGCATGATCATAAAAGATCAAGTCTTGAAAGACAGATTAGTTTAGTAGCTTTGGAAACACTAGATACATTCATTAATCTTACATTACATCATAAAGTGAAAAACTAATAACAATGTCTTCATAGTCCACACTCATATCCTCTTCTGAATAACCCTTTAGGTCATTCATAAAATACTTCTTCGCATCCTGGAAGATATTAAAACATTGAAAGGGGTGAGCTTAGATGCTCAGTAAGGATAACAATATTGCGGAAGATTTCATAAATAAACATAAATATTTAAGGCAATGTATAACTAAAACAAAAGCCTTTTAAACATGAACTTCAACATAATATGGAAAAAGTAAAATGAGATAATTCCATTCACTTCTTCACATGGATATTCTACTGGTCGAATAATCACATGCAATATCAATAACCACTTTCATAATAAGGGAATGTATAATGCCAGACATTCTGAAACATTTTGTCAAGGCCTCGGCCAAGACATCTAAAATGATTAAGGCCTCGGCCAAAACCATAAATCAAATTGGGAAAGGACCTCTTCCAATTACATATCTAGTTGTCTCATGAGACCTACCGATGCATCGAGGAGCTATATTGGGCTCCACCCATCACTTATTAAGTCCAATACATTCCTCATATGAATAGGTTTAAACATATCATAAACCATAACATAATCGTATCACATAAATCATGCATAAAGGAAACATAAAATTTCCACATTTCAATCACAAGATATCAATAAAACACATTGATATAATAAAAATGCTTTCAAAACCATTTTCAATACCAAAATAAAAGAAAGTTAAAACTTTGTATTTATTTTTCATCAAAAAAAATGATGGCTTGTGGAGGAAGCCGAAACTCAAATAATGGTCACGGCGGCGGAGAAGTAATTGTCGCCGCATATGTATGGAAAGAAAAACATTCCCTTTTTGTCGTTTAGTAAAACGCTTTGTATAAAAGGATTCCTTTTGAATAAATGTAAAAGTCAAAGGGGTTTATACACTGTATAAAATAAATTTGTGTATAAAACAAAATATGCCTCAATGAATGGAGATTGAGACGAAGTCCCTTAAAAAGAATATTATTAAATAAAATATATCTATTATGTGTATTCACTATATGTACACATAATTAATGTATAAATACAATATACATCATAATAATATCATGACATAATTTGAAAGTAGGAGATTAACCCAAAGAATTGAAATTGGGTTAAGAAGTTCCCTTACCTCGTGTCCGACTTGACTCAACCATTATTTAACCTCTTGAATAATAAACTAGAGTTAATATCTACCTTATTAAGAACCATTTTCAATTTCATTATCCTTTTTATATCACTTATTACAATGTTATGAACATTATGTAATTATTTAAGTTAATAACGGTCGTTTTGTCGATCTTTGATAATTGAGTCAACAATAAACTTCTTATAATTACAAGTTGTTCATGTGGTGAAATATCCATTATATCCAGAATTATATTCATGATGTAGTTATCATATATAACATATATATTCAGTATATAAATGCATTATAATATTACATAACATTTAGAGGTAAGAAATGAAATGCACCGTTCATGGAGACGGTAAGCTGTACGTACGCATGAACGCTACTTTCATTTCTATTTCATATTTAATAGAATGATGTTATAATTTTATAAAGTTATAATATAATTCCAGTATAATATAATGTATAATACCATTTACTCCATCCTTTATACATCCCACTTATGGAATTAACGATTCAAATCACTTTGAGGGGGCGGTAGTCCGCACTTCCTAAAATGAAATTATCGCATTTACCCATAAAGGAAATCATAAAGTATGCCGTAAATGAGAAATACAGAAGCATAAGGAAGACATACAAATAATATATATATCATATGTGAAAATAGTGTCATCAAAATGGCCACCATTAGAGGTGTTAAAGGAATATTGAACAATCATCGTTTCGTGAGGCAGTATTTTGCCACCCACAGAAAAAGTATGTTCTTTAACCGTTAGATGAAGGTGTGTGTAAGTGTAAACCAAATACTTATCATAACAACATCCTAGTATATTGTAGATACTGTTGTTGTTACAAAATAATGGAATAAAAAGAGTTTAAGGGGTTGGAGAAGCAAAATAAAACAAAACAACATTATAGAAGACATTACCTTAAAATCGGGTAACTCTTTCTGATTTGAGCCAACGGCTTCCTTGGGAAGAGTTCTGCCGAAAGAGAGGCTTCTAGGAGTAAGGGAGGAAAGTTGGGAGAGTATTTGGGTAGAGTTTGGGCGAGCCAAATGGCTTGAATGTGTGAATGATGTGGTATAGGTGGGGGCCTTTTATAAGAGGAGAGGAGGGGCACTCTTGGAAAGTAAGGAAATTTTACATTATTATACAATGAATTTCGGATTCTAAAGGTCCCCCACATATATAATTCGTGGATAAGCTGATAAGGGTTCGAAATCTACCCATCCAATAGTCTTTGGACAAGTGTAGGCCTTGGATTGTACATTATCTTTTCATTTTATTAAAATCGTTAAATAATGAGGTCATCGCTGCATCATAATGATGTCGTAAATAATTTAATTTATTTAATGTCTAAAAATTATAAAAAAATACTATGATGTAAGAAATATTTTTATCTTTCCGATTAATATTTATAGTCAAAAATATGACTTGTATAATACCATGTAAAAATTGTTTTAGTGAAACATTTCATGTTTGTGTCATTTTTTACTTTAACATTAAATAAAAGGTATTTATGTCATTTTCCAACTAAAGTGGCTCCATGGGGTCCCCAAGTTGACCCATGGATTTTCTTGGTCTGCCATGGCACATCCAATGAGGTTAGGACATGTTTCAAGCTCATCTCATATTATTAAAACATTATTTTTACCTTAAACTACACTAATTACCTCTAATCGCGATTAAGAACTTAAAAGTTACTATTCACCAAAAATTATTTTATTCTCATTGAACCACATTTTACTTATTAATTACAACCATGTATGTCAGATTTTTGAAAATAAAATCACAGAAGTGGTAATATTTCATTTAAACAAAAAATCAGTTATTTTACTACCACTTAGTGGTTTCACTATTCATCAAAAATTGAAGTTTTTCAGAACAATTCCAAAATTTCACCCTAAGCTATAATTGATATTCCGAATTCAAAAATGATGTCTATTTTACAAAATTCCAAACATAAAAGTTTCATTAATTAATTTTATAATTAATTCCCGTTGTCACAACAATAGCGTGTTTTTAAAAAACAATTTATATCAAAAGATTGGCAATTGTTTATGTCCAATTTCAAAGTGAAAGTAATTATAATGAACACCATTGGATAAAATGGTAAAAATATATTCTAATTATACATTAAAAACACTCAATAGTATAACTTATAACTATAAATTATTTTGATTAAAAAAGTTGTTTTATGTATTTTTCACTATTTATAAAAAATTGGAAGTTCTTAGAAAATTACAAAAAATTCAACATAGGCTAATTTCAATATTAGGAATACAAAAATGAAGTCCATTTTGAAATATACAATTTCTATAAATTTAAAAAGTGGTTATTACTATTCATAATGGATACTTTGATTAGTTGTAGTGTGTTATAACTCGAAGTTGCGTACAATGAAAGCTATTGCATTATTGAATGAGAAGCGTATCATGGAAGATCGGGGTGTTACATTATCCCCTCCTTCAATAAATTGAGTCCTCGCAATTTGAAATTTTTCTTGGAAAATAAAAGGTTGAAAATAGAAAATACCTTTGTGGAAAACCCACATTGGAAATCAGGTTAATAGAATTTAGTCTTAATAAGAGGGAAATGGAAATAAGAAAGTCACCACCAAATTATGATCTCGATAAGGAGAACATTGGTGGAAATTAGAGACATATAATTGGAGGAAAAACGTAAATATTTGTAGGGAGTGATTGAGGTCATCAATCACAATCAACTGTCAAATTGAGGGCCTCAAAGCCTTCAATCTATGTTGATTTAAAATATCATCAGTTCAACAAGACATAAGGTATTAGGATAACAAATTTTTTGTTTTAATATCCCTTTACTATTTTTTAAGAATTAATTTATTCATTGAATTAGAGATAGGTATATATATATTTATGCTTGACAATTAGAGTTTCAACCTTCAACTCATATTTCACTCAAAAAGATTAAAGAAATAAAAAATATTACACTTATCCTAATTTTATAAGGTTCCAAATTTTAACACATACCATTTAGATTAGAAAAACTATTTTGTAATAACTAGGGACATCATGTAGGCTAGTCGTAGGAAATAAAGGGCTGTCGCACTATGATTGTGGGTTCGATTCCTGCAGCTTTGTCCGACGCGACGGGTTATTCCCCACCCTGCAGGTTGGTCTTTTCCTAAAACTATAGTATTATAATATTCCAAAAATAATCTTCTGAAATTCTTTAACCTTAAACAGTACTATCCATGGTTCAACATAATCCATTCCAACCTTAATAGTTATCCAAAATACCTCCGTCCAGACATTCTCTAAAAGGTCTCTAAATTCCAAAATCAATTGTAACATCAGATTCCCCAAACAAAGAAAAGTTTTTCTTATTGTCACATACTAAAAATATTATTACCTTAATCATATTAAAACCTTAATGAAATCAAAAAGTACTGCAATACAATCCTTATATATATCACATTATTCTTATAACCAGAATATTATCCTTGAGTCCAAAAGCACCAATACATTAATTATTCCACTTCAACTGTAGTCACAACATAAGATTGGCCTTGATCCCTTGGACTTTTCTGAGGTAAGTTTCCTTGACACTTAGGACATTCATTTGCATAATGCCCCATTTGTCTACAATTGTAGAATTCAACATTGATAGCCTCTTTCTTTCCCTTGCAATCACGCGCCTGGTGACCTTTTTCTCCACATTTATAACAAGCTCCCATTCCTTTTAGGAAACTACCAGGGTGATTCTTCCCACAATTATCACATAATGGAAAATCCATCTTTCCCTTTTCCCATTATCTATCTCTTGTTCCACCATTCTATTCTTCTCTTTCTTTACTTTTTTGTCATAAGACTTAGAGAATACCTTTTCTGTCTTGATAGAACACGAGACAATATCTTCATACGATGAGAAGGATTGTGATACTAAAGCTCGACGGAGAAATGGTTTTAACCCATCAATGAAACGATAAATCTTACTTCTTCGGTTACGTATATAATTTGCATCATGCCTCGCTAACCTTGTAAAGTTATCCTCATACTTTGCGACATTCTCATCCTCCTTCTGCCTCAGACTCAGAAATTTCCTTTCCATATCCTCTCGTTGGTCTCGAGGAATGTATTTTTCTATGAACAGCTCTTTGAACTCCTGCCATTCCATTTTTGTTAATTCATCATCTTCCTTTGTGTTTTGAATTAGTGACCACCATTGATCGGCATCTCCAGTGAGGCGGTAAACTGCAATGACAACTTTCTCCCTTTCACTACCCCCAAGGCATTGAATATTTTCTCTAAGGAATTTATCCATTGCTCAGCTACTATAGGATTTGTACTCCCATTGAAGGTTGGTGGTTGTTGCCTCATGAAACGGTCTAGCATTGATCCTCCATGTTGCGGATCAGGGTGCTCCAAATGAGTAAGGTTATTATTCATAACCTGCGTGAGTTGTCCCAGTACGGTGAGAAGCTGATCAGCACCATTTGTATCAATAGCTCCACCATAATTATCTTGAGCAGGAGGGAAATCCCTACACGGAGTGCGTGCATTGATACGGTTTCCATTCCTTCCACTAGGCGCCATTTCTAAACAATGGCATAAACTAGATAAATTTATGAAATAAAATTCATAATTTTATATTTGTAAAACACTTTCATAAATTGAACTATTTATGGATATAATCCATAATCATAAAAAGAAATGTTTCCTTTGAGGAAGTATATAATCATAACCCTTCATAGTGGTTTGTAAAGAAAACGAGAATTATTCTAAGCATATCCCCCGGGAGTGTCGTAACCAAGAGTGCTACAAGGCCCGTTGTCGTGCACCAGTTCTCGTTCGAGTCTAGCTCAAAGCGGTGTTTTCGGGTTTTACCCCAAGGTACATCTGTGCTAGAGCAGTCTCTACCTGCTCGTATCCAGACATGGATGTATTGCTAGGAAAACTCACAACATCTCTACAATACCAAAATTCTAGGAAGTTCTTCTATACTAATCCTCAAAGTCTATCTTCAGGCTATGTGCTCTAATCACAATTTATCTAAATCTAGCTTCCAAGGTTAGTACTAAACTGCCTCTGATACCAACTGTAACGCCCCAACCCCAGCTAACCAAAGTCGGTGCATTACTTCGTAACATTGGAATGATCACAATAGATCAAGTCTCGAAAGACCGATTAGTTTATTAGCCTTGGAAACACTAGATACATTCATAAATCATACATTATATCATAAAGTGAAAAACTAATAACAAAGTCTTCATAGTCCACACTCATATCCTCTTTTGACTATCCCTGCA
Source organism: Viscum album (assembly GCA_963277665.1). Lineage (NCBI taxonomy): Eukaryota > Viridiplantae > Streptophyta > Magnoliopsida > Santalales > Viscaceae > Viscum > Viscum album. The sequence goes on from OY728152.1 coordinate 1,401,871,245, forward strand.
GGTCATTCATAAAGTACTTCTTCACATCCTGGAAAATATTAAAACATTGAAAGGGGTGAGCTCAGATGCTCAGTAAGGATAACAATATTGCGGAAGCTTTCATAAATAGACATAAAAATTTAAGGCAATGTATAACTAAAACAAAAGCCTTTTAAACATGAACTTCATCATAATATGGAAAAAATAAAATGAGATAATGACATTCACTTCTTCACATGGATATTCTACTGGTCGAATAAACACATGAAATATCAATAACCACTTTCATAATGAGGGAATGTATAATGCCAGACATTCTGAAACATTTTGTCAAGGCCTCGGCCAAGACGTCTAAAATGATTAAGGCCTCGGCCAAAACCATAAATCAAATTGGGAAAGGGCCTCGGCCAATTCCACGTCTAGTTGTCTAGTGAGACCTACCGATGCATCGAGGAGCTATAGCGGGCTCCACCCATCACTTATTAAGTCCAATACATTCCTCATATGAATAGGTTTAAACATATCATAAACCATAACATAATCATATCACATAAAACATGCATAAAGGAAACATAACATTTCCACATTTCAATCACAAGATATCAATACAACACATTGATATAATAAAAACACTTTCAAAAACATTTTCAATACCAAAATAAAAGAAAGTTAAAACTTTGTATTTATTTTTCATCAAAAAAAACGATGGCTTGCAGAGGAAGCCGAAACTCAAATAATGGTCACGGCGGCTGAGAAGTCATTGTCGCCGAATATGTACGGAAAGAAAAACATTCCCTTTTTGTTGTTTAGTAAAACGCTTCATATAAAAATATTCCTTTTGAATAAACGTAAAAGTCAAAGGGGTTTATACACTGCATAAAAGAAATTTGTGTATAAAACAAAATATGCCTCAATGAATGGAGATTGAGACGAAGTCCCTTTAAAAGATAATTTTTAAATAAAATATATCTATTATGTTTATTCACTATATGTACACATAAAGAATTTATAAATACAATATAAAACATAATAATATCATGACATAATTTGAAAGTAGGAGATTAACTCAAAGAATATAAATTGGGTTAAGAAGTTCCCTTACCTCGTGTCCGACTTGACTCAACCGTTCTTTAACCTCCTGAATAATAAACTAGAGGTAATATATACCTTATTAATAACCATTTTCAATTTCATTATCCTTTTTATATCACTTATTACAATGTTATGAACATTATGTAATTTTTTAAGTTAATAACGGTCGTTTTGTCAATCTTTGGTACTTGAGTCAATAATAAACTTCTTATAATTACAAGTTGTTCATGTGGTGAAATATCCATTATATCCACAATTATATTCATGATGTAGTTATCATATATAACATATATATTAAGTATATGCATTAATTATAATATTACATAACATTTAGAGGTTAGAAATGAAATGCACCGTTCATGGAGACGTTAAGCCGTACGTATGCATGAACGCTACTTTCATTTCTATTGAATATTTAATGGAATGATGTTATAATTGTATAAAGTTATAATATAATTCCAGTATAATATAATGTATAATACCATTTACTCCATCCTTTATACATCCCACTTATGGCATTAACGATTCAAATCACTTTGAGGGGGCGGTAGTCCACACTTCCTAAAATGAAATTATCGCATTTACCCATAATGGAAATCATAATGTATGCCATAAATGAGAAATACATAAGCATAAGGAAGACATAAAAATAATATATATATCATATATGAAAATAGTGTCATCAAAATGGCCACCATTAGAGGTGTTAAAGGAATATTGAACAATCATCGTTTCGTGAGGCAGTATTTTGCCACCCACAGAAACAGTATGTTCATTAACCATAAGACGAAAGTGTGTGTAACTGTAAACCAAATCCTTATCATAACAACATCCTAGTATATTGTAGATACTGGTTTTGTTACAAAATAATGGAATAAAAAGAGTTTATGGGGTTGGAGAAGCAAAATAAAACAAAACAACATTAGAGAAGACATTACCTTAAAATCGGGTAACTCTTTTTGATTTAAGCCAAAGGCTTTGTTGAGAAGATTTATGCCCAAATTGAGGCTTCTAGAAGTAAGGGAGGAATGTTGGGAGAGTATTTGGGCAGAGGTTGGCCGAGCCAAATGGCTTGAAAGTGTGAATGAGGTGTTAGATGTGGGGGCCTTTTATTAGAGGAGAGGAGGGGCACTCTTGGAAAGTAAGGAACTTTTACATTATTATACAATGCTTTTCGGATTCTAAATGTCCCACAATTATATAATTCGTGGATAAGGTGATAAGGGTTCGAAAGCTTCCCATACAATAGTCTTTGGACAAGTGTAACCCTTGGATTGTACATTATCTTTTCATTTTATTAAAATCGTTAAATAATGAGGTCATCACTGCATCATAATGACGTCTTAAATAATTTAATTTATATAATGTATAAAAATTATAAAAAAATACTATGATGTAGGAAATATTTTTATCTTTCCAAGGACTATTTATAGTCAAAAATATGACTTGTATAACCCCATGTAAAAATTGTTTTAGTAAAACATTTCATGTTTGTGTCATTTTAAACTTTAACATTAAAAAAGGTATTTATGTCATTTTCCAACTAAAGTGGCTCCATGGGGTCCCCAAGTTGACCCATGGATGTCTTGGTCGTCCATGGAACATCCAATGAGGTTAGGAGATGTGTCAAGCTCATCTCATATTATTAAAACATTATTTTTACCTTAAACTACACTAATTACCTCTAATCGTGATTAAGAACTTAAAAGTTACTATTCACCAAAAATTATTTTAATCTCATTGAACAACATTTTACTTATTAATGACAAACATGTATGTCAGATTTTTGAAAATTAAATCACAGAAGTGGTAATATTTTATTTAAATGAAAAATCAGTTATTTATCTATCACTTAGTGGTTTCACTATTCATCAAAAATTGAAGTTTTTCCGAACAATGCCAAAATTTCACCCTATGCTATAATTGATATTCTAAATTCAAAAATGATGTCTATTTTACCAAATTCCAAACATATAAGTTGTATTAATTTATTTTATAATTAATTCCCGCTGTCACAACAATAGCGTGTTTTTAAGAAACAATTTATATCAAAAGATTGGCAATTGTTTATGTCCAATTTCAAAGTGAAATTAATTCTAATGAACACCATTGGATAAAATGGTAAAAATATATTCTAATTATAATTTAAAACCAATCAATAGTATAACTTATCACAATAAATTATTTTGATTAAAAAACTTGTTTTAAGTATTTTTCACTCTTCATAAAAATTTGGAAGTTCTCATAAAATTACAAAAAATTCAACATAGGCTAATTTCAATATTAGGAATACAAAAATGAAGTCCATTTTGAAATATAAAATTTCTATAAATTTAAAAAGTGGTTATTACTATTCATAACGGCTACTTTGATTAGTTGCAGTGTGTTAGAACTCGAAGTTGCGTACAATGCAAGCTATTGCATTATTGAATGAGAAGCGTATCATGGAAGCTCGGGGTGTTACAAAGTATTATTTAATAAATTAGTTATTTTTATTATCCTTTGTAAATTCCTTAATTTTTACAATTAATTCTACCAGTTTTCCACTACATGGAAGTAAATATGTTTTTGAAAATGTTTTTAAGAAAACTATACTTAATTTATCTCTTAAGTGGGTGAACCTAATCTTTTTTAGTAACCCTGTTTTCTAAGAAGGTTTTAAAAATTGTTTTAATAAATTTAGAAATTATTCATTAAATAAATTATTATCCTATATTTTTAATCAATGTTTTCAAAGGAATCTGATTTTTGTTATGGAAATGAATTTTTCTAGCCTTTTTACTATGGAAAAAGAATTTTCTTTATTAACATGTATGACCCATAAATATTTACCCACTATTATTTCATTGAAAAATCCTTTTTATATTTGTAATATTAAACTTTTAAGGGTAATGTTTTTAATTTTATTTTCAAATAATTTCCTATTCAAAATGTTTTTCAAAATAAATAAAGATACATTCCACAAGAATGTTTTTGATAGTAATTTTTTATTGTATTTTTATTCATCAAAGTAAAAAAATAACTTTTTCTTCTCCACTTGGGATATTTTTATTGATAATATCCTTATTATTCCTCTTGATGGGTTTTTATTGAATTATCCAAGGATAATATTAATATTCACTACCTTTTTTAATCTTGCAGTTAAATTTGAAAATTAAATTTCTGATGATCATTGAACTTTGAATTTACCGTAATTATGCATATCATTTATCATGGATCTATTTATATCCTAAACCATATACCATTTCTATATAGGGTGTTTACTTTGACAGTTTATTTATTAATTTCTGAAACATTGATAAATATGTATATTTTACTAAATATAGATATATTTCTATATATCACATTTTTTAGTTATTAAATTTATTATGTCACTATATAAGGAATGATTTGGACAAGAAATATATATGGGTTAGGCGGTGTTTAATGCAATAATTATGGGTTCAGGACTGGTAATGAAAGACCTATAGGTTGGGGACCATTTAATGCATGCTCCTTGTTGTATCAACAATTTGAACTGAAAAAATCAATTTGAAGTATACAATTCGAGTTTGTTTTACAAAAGATTATATGGGTTTTTACCCAAACATTTAATATATCCTTAAAACATATCTTAACATTGAATTTACTATATACATAGGAAACATGTAATCAAATAATTAAAAATTAACATAAATTTATTTCAGTTATTATTTATCCAAGATATTTTGTGTCAAAATATCTATGAATGCATTTCATTCAAAGCTAACTTATTAAATGGTATGTGTTTTAGATATTTTCATTTCCATATTGATTTTTAATTTTTTATTTATTTGAATGGAGTGTGCCTATAGTTATTACCATTCAATATTTTTTATCCATTTATTTTATAGATTACATGGAATGTGTGTATAGTTACTAACCAACCATATTTTATATTCTCATTGATTCATTATTGCATCCATTATACATTAACATTTTTGGATTGTAATATAAATATATATGTATATTAGATGAAACAATACAAGGGTGGGGTGAATTGTAGGTTAATTTTTTATTTGAAACACATATGAAAGAATATAGTTTATGAGATCTTAAACTAATACAATTCACATTCACCACAATAGACCGTATAGGTCTTGGATTTGATGGAAATTCTCAAATACAATACTAAATGTAATGTAAAAATATTTCATTTGAAATTGATACAATTATTAGTTTAAAACTAATGCTAATGATACTACCATATATAATATATAATCTCTTAATATCATATGAATTGTAATTGAAACAATAACAATTTTATTGAATATGAAAAAATATGGGAAACAATAATATTCCCTTACTAATACAAATAGATTTGTAAAAGTAAAAGTATTATAATTATTTTAAACCAAGGAGAAGGTTATCCTTTCCAATAGGACAGAATGTAGGTCATACGACCACCTTGGTAAGCCCTTGATACGATGATCGGTATAGTAGTCTTCCTATCCTCGAATGTCCTCGATTAAGAAGGTAATTAGATCCTATGTCCTTCAAACAGTTTAAGGCCCTTTATATGATGATAATTATCACATCATCCTATCCCCATAATCCCACGATCATTATCACAATGACCATTCACACAAATAAGAAACAAAGAACTTATAGAAATACAAGAACATGGAACACGCTATTCACTTCTTGTATCTTCAAGGCTTTCACAGAAAGCAAGAGAGAAGTAACATCATATTTTTCTAGATATTTATAGAAGAAAAAGTTGTCTATTTGGTTTGAAATGACGTCCTATTTATAGGCTTTGAGTTCCATTCTTCATATTTTCTCAAATTGTCATATTTCTTTGAAAAACTCATAGAGACTTTTACACATGGCGTTACAATGGTCAATACAAAACATTATACACGGCATTGTTTTGATTGGTAAATAAAAAACACAATGAAATATTTTTAGTTAGAAATAAGTAAGTACAAAATTATAAATCAATGAGTATGAGATACATTCTATATATATGGAAGTTGTGATAAGAGTGTAATATATTTCATATGTAAAATACGTAACTTTTTTCCTAGGCTGATCATAAAAACTCATATTTATTACAAATTATATACTTGTTACAATTCATAACATGGTAATGATTCATTACTTGGTTATGATGCACAATATACAATATGGTTACAAAGCATCAAAATAGTACATAATAAGAGTATTATGCATAACATCATGATGATGAAAACCTAGGTTACATTATCCTGATTACGATACATGATTATGATAAAGTACTTAACCCAATTACGATGTATAAATAATGTTTTGTACTTTACATGGTTACAATGCACGATTCATGAGATTGTGATACTATACTTATCATAATTACGATAGATGATTACAATGTGGAAATTATCCTGGTTACGGTTTCTAATTATAATGCAATTCACAGTTAGCTTACGATTCTAGACTACGATGCAATGCATAATCTGGTTACGATTCTGAAACAACAAAAAAATTAATGTGTAAGAACAAAAAACATGACTTTCATAAGGATAGATCAAACATGGAAATCAATGTTTGTGATTACGATTGTTAAAAAAATAAACATGATAAAAGTTATAGGTAATTACCTTATGTGTGATTTATGATATCAAAAAAATGGTTGATAGAAAAGTCAAAACATGTTTTGACTCAACAATATCTCCATTTTGGGCAAGAACAAAACAAAACAAAAAACAAATAGGATAAAAAACAAATAAGACTTACCTTACCATGAGTGTAGTTACTATAGTGAATACGAGTAATTCCATCCTTGATTTGAATAGCTTACAAGGGATGATATTTTCCTTACATTTTCTTGAGGAATCTTCCCTTAAATTAGACATTCAAAATAAAACATTGTTTTCAAATCCATTCTCCTCCATTTTTATTTTCAAAAAAAATTAGGGAAAGAATTTGTTTAATATACAAAGTTAGAGAAACAAGATACGATACAATAAATGTAACATGAAAAAAATTATTATAAAAAGAGTTCAACCAACATTTCATACCCTTTTGTATTTCCAAAAGATTGAACTACAAGGTTTTCATCTTTATGAACCATTTTTCTATCCTCAATGATCTTGTCATGTGCTTGTTGGCGAGCCTTTAGATTCTCATCCTATTCATAAATAATATTTTCATACATACAGAGCCAATCATCATGAAGCCGATTAATAGCTTCCAGAGATTTATGTCTTGCTTCCTTGTTATTGAAATCATCCTTCCTGAGTTGAAAATCTTTCTCTAAGATGGGTACTCTATTCTAGATTAAAATTAGATCATTAATCTTTTCTTTTAAATTTTTATTTTATCCTCTGAATCTCTTTTGAGGATACATATTTTGAGGTACTAGGTCATTGAAATTCTTTAAACTTTTTATTCAAATCATAAATCAGCTTTAGATAGAGAGAGTTGAGTTTGTTTCATGATGTACCTATTCTTCATGTTTTTTGAGATGGTAATTTATGCTTTCATCAATGTTATAAGACCACTTCACCACTATATTTCAATACTTATTATGTTTAGTAGAATGTTCCATAAAAATATTGAAATCAGCATCAAGTCATAGAAACATGCCCATCAAAACCTTGAAAAAATGCATTCTATCATTATGGGTATTTGAATGAATTTCCAACCCAGGTTAATATTTTGGAATAATATATAACAACTTCTCTAATCTATTCAAATAATATTCAATGTACTGAACTCCTCTCCTAGTGATTTTCCTTTCAGAATTCAGGACCTTAGTAAATTGTGGGAGATCACCCAAATGAGTCGCAATGACAATTACTTGATCTAAATGATTTCGATTTTTATCAGATTATTCCTCTTCCTCTTCCTATTAGTCATCTTCATTAGAAGAAATATGAATGAATCTCTTAGAGGACACCTTTTGAGAATCACTCTTGGAGTACTGTGGATCAAGAGATGGATAAAAAAAGATTTTACTTTCGATTACTCTATAGTATGACTTCTGTTGTTTGTATCTTCTTTTTCTTCAACTTGTATTTCCTCATGTCATTGTTCTTCTAGATCATTTTCCTCGGGACCATTTTCTTATTTTTATTTTTCTTATTCTACATGATGCTTTTCATGTGATTGTGTAGCCAATTGTTCAGAAACATGTTTCCCCTTTCCTTTCACTGTTGGAACCAGTTGAGTTGTATTATATGGGTAACACCCCAATCTTCTATGGTATGCTTCTCTTTGAATAATGCAATAGCATGTGTTGTACAAAACATCTAATTCTAACAAACCACAACCAATAAAAATAGCCGTTATAAATAGTAATAACCACCTTTTGAAATTTATAATTTTTATTTTTCAAAATGGACTTCATTTTTGGATTCAAAATATCGAAATTATCCTAGGGTGAATTTTTGGTTTTTTTTTTGAAAAACTTCATTTTTTGATGAATAGTGAAACCACTAAGTGGTAGTTAAAAAACTGAATTTTTCATAAAACTTAATTTTACCGCTTCTGTGAGTAGAATTTCTAAAATCTGAGATAAATGGTTAATATCAAGGAGTAAAATGTTGTTTAATGAGATGAAAATTATTTTTGGTGAATAGTAAATTTTTTCTTTTATTTACCACAGTTATAAGTAAGTGGGTTAATTAAGGGTAAAAATGATATTAATATTCCCCTAACACATGTACTAATTCTATTGGACAAGTTTATCTCTACTAAAATCAACCTTAGGAATAAAATATTATCATATAGGTCCACTTGGATTAGATTAGGATATTTATTATTATTTAATTCAAAGAAGAGTTAAAAGAGTTAAAATCAAAGTTTATTTACTCAAAACATTTTTAATATAATATTATACATAAGATAAATTATATTTTCAATATTAATTAGAAAGATAAAACTATTTCCTACATAATGATATTTTATTTATAATTTTTAGAAAATAAATATTTAATTTATTTATGAAACAATAATGATGCAGTAATTACCATAATATAGAAAAATTAAAATAATTGATATTATAAATACCCAAATAAATATAATTTGTGACTTTTTATGAATTAAAATAAATTTATAGATTAATATGACATGTTAGTATTGAATTAATTATCTTTTTTCTAATTAATCATTCTGTTAAGATTTTCACAAAAATCAATTATTGAATAGTGTCAAAATTTGACATAAAAGAGTTTTTAAAACAAATATTATATTATTAATTGATATTAAATTCCTAAAAATATAAAGTTCGTCCACGAGACTTATATAATGATATTTATATCACTAATGGATCACTTGGGGGTCTTTTGGAGGTATATAGTATGATTATTAACTATATTATATGAAAATACATTGAAACATGGTAAGTGTCAAACTAATTAACTAAGAGTTAAAACTAAAATATAAGGTTTATATAATGGCCCAAACCTGTCTAAATTATATTGTTTGAGTGGTTTTCGACCCATACCTACATTAAAATTTAAATAATCCACTTTTTAGCTATTAGAAACCGAATATGAATTTATTATAAAATAATATTTCGAGCTTTTCCAAAGGTTCCCCTCACCCCTCTTATAAAAGGGAACTCCCCCTTCTCATTAATTAACACCTTCAAAGCCTTTTTGTTCTACCAACCACTGCAAAAATACTCTCTCAACTTCCCTAAATTCATCCTAGAGGCATTAAATTAGTCATAAATCCAACATATGGAGCCCTTTTGAGCAAATCAAAAGGAAGAACCCGAAGAAGAGGTATTGATTTCATGACCATTTTTCAAGATCCTTTCTTCTTCCACTTCTTCTATATTTCTTATTACCATTCTAAATTAAAAACTCCAGTATATTATATATACTTTGATGTTATTATAAACATTTTACAACCATATTTCATTATTCTATCCATATTTTGAAAGACATGTCACCATACATGCGTACGTATGGCTTACCGTCTTCGCGTCGTGGTGTAATTGTTATTCAAAACATTATTATTTGGATGGTTATAATAATGATGTGTAATTCATTTAAATAATAAATATAACATGATAATTATTATTTATATATGATATACTATCCAATTAAATATTATTTTAATATCAAAAGAATGATATTGTCGCTCGTGCGTACGTACAGACTATCGTCTCCATGAATGCGACGAGATTCATTCCCTATCATATCCATTCAAGTATAATTCTCATTTGATGATTAATAACAGTATCTAAGGACTTTATATCAGTCTGGATATAAATAATATACAACCTATCCTTGAAAAATATGGATTACGTAAAAAAACATGTAAAATAAAATGAGTAAGTTAACACCCTAAACGACAATAATTCTATGATATTATTAACAAATCAACGCTAAAAGATCATATATGATATCATATTAATGTATATGATTATTGTATAATTTAATAACAATTATTTCATCATTATATAGGAGGTTAAACTCCCTCAACCAAGGAAAAGTACATGGTAAAGTTCTATTTCGCAATCTTTTAATTATCCATGGTTGTTTATACGTAATAATCTACTGGGATTTCTTTATCATCCACAACATGTTTCATAAAAATGTATTTCAAATTTTTTTTTCTGTTTACTAGAATATGGGTTAAATTAATTTATACCCTTGTTGACTTTTATAAGTGGTTTATAAAGGAATATTACCTTCGTTTTCCAAACAAGGTCATTTTTAACCATTTCGACAGAATTATGGTAAGAATGTTTTTTAACATATATGACAGGTGTGGCTATTTTCCACCGTTATGAAATCGTTGAAGCTTCCCTAATAATCTAATAAGAATATTTTCAAATAAAATGTTTTATTTTATAAATATATGACTCTTAAATGATTTCAAAATAAAAAGATTTATTTCTCTTAAAAGAGTTTTGATTTCATCTATGTCAACATCCTTTTATGGATTTTCCGCTTATTTGAAGTTGATTTGTTATGATACTAAACTTTTATATTTTATTGACGGTTTTGTGATATGTTTGACTGTGGATGTGTTATTTTTAGACCATTAATGGTTTGTGGATGAAGTATTTACATTTTGTATGCTTGTTTTAATACAAATGTTTATGTTATGTTTAAACCTGTTCATATGTGGAATGCATTGGACTTAATATGTGACGGGTGGAGCCCACTATAGCTCCTCTATTCATTGGTAGGTCTAATTAGACCAACTAGTGTCTTGGAACAAGGCTTTGGCAAAATCTTATTTGTAGTCTTGGCACGAGGACTTGGTTATGTGGTTACGATAGTCTAGCATTATGCATTCCATCATTATGAAAATGGTTATTGATATTGCATGTGATTATTCTTTTAGTAGAATATCCATGTGAATAAGTAAATGGAATTATTTCGTTTTATTTTTTCCATACTATGTTGGAGTTCACGTTTAAAAGGCTTTTGTTTTAGTTATACATTGCCTCAAATGTTTATTATTATTTAAGAACGTTTCCGTTATATTGTTATCCTTACTGGGCATTGGAGCTCACCCCTTTTCTATGTTTTATTTTTCCCAGGATGTGAAGATGTAATTTATGAATGACCTACAGGGATAGTATGAGGGGATAAGAGTTTGGACTATGGAGACAATATTTTTGTAGTTTTCATTTTATGATGTAATGTATACATTATTAATGTATCAATTTATTCCAAGGCTACTAAACTAATCGGTCTTTTGAGAGTTGATCTTTCTTGTGATAAGGGCAATGTTATGTAATAATGCACCGACTCTAGGTAACTAGGGTCAGGGCGTTACAGCTGGTATCAATGGAAGTTTATTACAAACCTTGGAAGCTAGATTTAGATAAACTCTGATTAGAGCACATAGACCTAAGATAGACTTTGAGGATTAGTATAGAAGAAATTCCTAGAATTTTGGTATTGTAGAGATTTTTTCAATTTTTCGAGCAATACATCCCTGTCTGGATACGAGCAGGTAGAGGCGGCTCTGGAAAAGATGTACCTAGGGGTAAAACCTGAAAACACCACTTTGAGCTAGACTCGAACGCAAACTGGTGCACGACAACGGGCCTTTCTGCATTCTTGATTATGACACTCCCAGGGGATATGCTTAGGATAACTCTCATTTTCATTAAAAATAATTATGATCGGTTTATGAGTATATACTTTTTCAAATAAAACATTTTTATGATTATGGATTATATTCGTAAATAGTTCAATTTATGTTAAGCTTTTTACAAGTATTGAATTTTGTGTTTTGATTCATAAACTGATCTAGTTTATTCCATTGTTTAGAAATGGTTCCTAGTGGAAGAAATGGAAACCATATCAATGCATGCACTCCATGTAGGGATTTCCATCCTGCTCAAGATAATTATAGTGGAGATGGTGATGCAACTGGTGCCAATTAGCTAATCACCAAACTAGGACAACTGACTCAGGTAATGAATAATAACCTTACCTATATAGAGCACCCTGATCCAGAGCGTGGAGGATCAATGTTAGATCGCTTCATGAGGCAACAACCACCAATGTTCAATGGGAGTACAAATCCCTTAGCATCTGTGCAATGGATAAGTTCCCTAGAGAAAATATTTCAGGCTTTGGGAAATAGTGCAAGGGAAAAAGTTATCATGACTGTTTACCGCCTCACTGGAGATGATGATCAATGGTGGTCATTGATTCAAAACATGAAGGAAGATGATGAAGTATCAAATAAGGAATGGAGGGACTTAAAAGTTATTTTTTTAGAAAAATAATCTTCTCGTGACCATCGAGAAGATATGGAAAGGCAATTTCTGAGTCTGAGACAAAAGGAGGATGAGAATGTCGCAAAGTATGTGGCTAACTTTACAAGGTTAGAAAGGTTTGCTAGAGATTATATACATAACCCAATAATTAAGAGTGATCATTTCTTTGATGGGTTAAACCATTTCTCTATCAAGCATTAGTCTCACAATCCATCTCGTTGTACGAAGACAATGTCTCATGTGTTATCAAGATAGAGAAATAATTCTCTATGTCATATGACTATAAAGAAAATCAAGATAAAAAGATATCTGCTGATCAATATGGGTATTGAAATAAAGGGAAGAAGGGAAAAGTTGAATATCCATCCAGAAGTAAATGTTGGAAGAAACACCTCGGTACATGCTTAAAAGGAATGAGATTCTATTACAAGTGTGGTGAAAAAGGCAACCAAGATTGTGATTGCATGGGAAAGAAGGAAGCTACCAATGTCCAATGATATAAATGTAGGGAGATGGGACATTATGCAAATGAATGTCCTAATCTTCAATGGATCAAACCTCATAAAAGGCCAAGGGATCAAGGCCAAGCTTATGCTATCACTACAGCTGAGGTAGAAGCTCCGAAAGACGTTGTGCAGGTAATTTAATGGTTTACTCAAGTTTAGAAAATGCATTATTTGATTCTGGATCATCACATTGTTTCATATCTTCCTAGTTTGCTGTGAAAATTAGATATTTCCAATTTGATTTAACTAGGGATTTGTCAGTTAAAAATCCTAAGGGAAGTATCATTGCAACAATGTTTTGTGAATCAGTCCCCATTAGAGCACATAAATGTTCTTTATCCGCTGATCTCATCATCATACATATGATTGAGTTTGATATAATCATTGTTATGGATTGGCTTGCGAACCATGATGCGAAGATTTATTGTATGAAGAAGGAGGTTATTATTTTTGATGATGATGATAAAGAACACCTTATCTTTAGAGATGAATCATCACCACCTAATTCTTATCTAGATCCACCCCCAGTAGCTCAAATAAATTCAATTATTGGGGAGAAATAGAATGAAATGATTTTGGGTGAGGAAAGGAATGTTCAAATAGAGGATGTACCTGTTGTGAAATAATATATAGATATTTTTTTGGAAGATTTACCAGGACATCCTCCAGAAGGAGTAGTTGAGTTTTCCATTGATTTAATTCCTAGATCAAGGCCTATATCGATGACCCCTTATAGAATGGAAACTGTAGAATTATTTGAACTAAAGAAACAACTAGAGGAATCGAGTAATAAGGGATTTATTCGCCCTAGTGTTTCTCCATGGGGAGCCCCTATTCTTTTTGTTAAAAAGAAAGATGGATCTATGAGGTTATGTATCGTCTACCAGGAGATCAGTGCTATAACAATAATGAACAAGTATCCCCTACCTCGCATTGATGATTTATTTTACCAACTGCATGGAGCTCAATACTTTTCAAAGATTGACCTTTGATCTAGATACCATCAGCTGTGTGTGAAGACGAAAGAAATTCCAAAGACAGCATTTCAAACCAGGTACGTGCACTATGAGTTTACATTAATGCCTTTTTCATTGACTAATACACCCTCTGTATTCATGGATCTGATGAATAGAGTTTTCAAGGAATATCTCGATGAATTTGTTTTGGTATTTATAAATGATATCTTGGTATAATCCAAAAGCTACGAAGATCATGAAAATCACTTCTGCATTATCCTGAAGACTCTGAGAAGACATGAATTATATGGGAAGTTTAACAAGTGTGAATTATGGATTCAGGAGATTTATTTTCTTGGCTATATTGTCTCTAATGATGGAATCTCTATTGATCTTTCTAAGACCAAGGCAATCCAAGAATGGCCAGCACCTACGAGTATGACTAAGGTACGCAGTTTTATTGGTTTGGCAGGTTATTATCAACGTTTTGTCTAGAAGTTTGGCTGATTGGATAACCCATTAACAAAGCTCACACATAAAGGGGTTAAATTTGTTTCGACAAAAGAGTGTGAAGAATGTTTCGAAGAACTAAATAGAAGATTAGTCAATCCTCCTATATTGACTCGACCATCAGGGAATGATGGGATCATTATTTATAGTGATGCATTTACGAATGGACGTGGTTGTGTCCTTATATAGATTGATAGGGTTATTGCCTATGCATCACAATAGTTGAAAATTCATGAAGAAAACTATCCTACTCATGATATCTATTTAGCAGCTGTGTTCTTTGATATGAAGATATAGAGGCACTACCTCTATGGTGAAAAATGTGAGATTTATACTGATCACAGGAGTTTGATGTATATTTTCTCACAAAAAGAACTCAACATGAGGTAAATGTGATGGCTTGAATTAGTCAATAATTATGATTGTACGATACACTACCATCCAAGGAAATAAATCAAGGCGGAAGATGCTTTGAGCAGAAAAGATCATGGAGTTTTGAACAATATGATAATTGAAAGAGATCCAATTTTCAAGGATCTAGTGAAGATGGAAATGGGAATAACCATGGAAGGTAAAACATAAATTCTTTTTCAAATGGTTGAAAAACGATCTTTACTAGAAAGGATAAAGAGTTCTCAGACTGATGATGAAGTTTTTCAAAAGAAGATTAATGCTGTGAATGACTGGAGATTGAGAGACTATGTGTATGAAGATGGAATTTTGAAATTTGGGAAGAGGCTTTGTGTTCCCAATATACCTGATCTAAAAAGGGAATTGTTGGATGCTGCTCATAGTTCCAATTTATCTATACACCATGGGAGCACCAAAATTTATAGAGATTTGACGGAACATTTTTGGTGGGACAACATGAAGAGGGAGATTGCTGATTTTTTGTCAAGATGTTTGGTTTGTCAACTAGTGAAAGCTGGAAGGCAATAGCCTGGAAGAGTCATGCAACCTCTTCCCATACCGGAGTTGAAATGGGACAATATTATGATGTAATTTTTCATAGAACTACCAAATACTCCTATAAGGAACGATGCAATATAGGTTATTGTTGGTCTTCATACCATGTTAGAACATTTTCTTGCTGTAAGAGAAGATATACCACTTGAACGACTAGCAAGACTATATATTAATGAAGTTGTGATACATCATGGAGTACCCCTATCGATTGATTCGTATCGTGATCCTCGTTTTACTTCAAGATTATGGAAAAGCCTTTAGAATGCTTTGGATACTAAACTTCATTTGAGCACTGACTACCACACTCAAACATATGGACAATTAGAATGAACTATTCAATCCTTAGAAGACATGTTGATATCTTTTTCACAAAACTTTCCGTGTACGTGGGATCAATATTTACCTCTGGTAGAGTTTTCCTATAACAATAGCTTCCCTTCAAGTATTCAATTGGCACCATATGAAGCGTTAAATGGAAAGAGATGTCGCACACCAACCTGTTGGGATAACGTTGGTGAAAGAGAACTTGTAGGTCCATAACTGGTGGAGGAAATGATGGAAAAGGTGAAGGTAATCCAAAATCACATCAAAGCATCTCAAAGTAGTCAGAAGAGCTATGCCGATAATCAAAGAAAGGATTTGGAATTTCAAGTCGGTGATCATGTTTTCCTAATGGTATCTCCATGGAAGGGAGTCATATGTTTTGGTAAGAAAGGTAAATTGAGTCCCAGGTACAACGGACATTTCGAAATTCTAGAACGAATTGGGGCTGTAACATACAATTTGGCAATGTTGCCAAATCTCTCCAAAGTTCATGATGTGTTCCACGTATCACTATTAAGGAAATACATGCCTGACCCAACGCATGTACTCACCTAATAGTAATAAGAACTGGAACCTGATATGTCTTATTGCGAAGATCCCGACATGATTCTTGATACGAGAGAACATTTTCTGAGAAACCGGACAACTCGTCTGGTAAAAATCTTGTGGACAAACCATAAGATGGAAGAGGCGACGTGGGAACCCTAGGAACTTTTGATGAAGAACCACCCAAGTCTTTTCAACCAGTAGTATTCTAGAAACTTCGAGGACAAAATTATTTGAAGGAGGGGATAATATAACACCCCAATCTTCTACAGTACCCTTCTCTTTGAATAATGCAACGGTGTGTGTTGTACGCAACATCGAGTTCTAACACACCACAACCAATCAAACTAGCCATTATGAATAGTAATACACACTTTTTGAAATTTATAAATTTTATTTTTCAAAATAGATGTCATTTTTTGATTCATAATATCGAAATTAACCTACGGTGAATTTTTGGTATTTTTTTGAAAAACATCATTTTTTGATGAATAGTGAAACCACTAAGTGGTAGTTAAAAAACAGAATTTTTCCTAAAACATAATTTTACTGCTTCTGTGAGTGGAATTTCGAAAATCTTAGAGACATGGTTAATATCAAGGAGTAAAATGTGGTTCAATGAGATCAAAATAATTTTTGGTGAATAGTAACTTTTTACTTTTATTTACCACAGTTAAAAGTAAATAGAGTAATTATGGGTAAAAATGATATTAATATTACCCTAACTCATGTATTAATTCTATTGGATAAGTGTATCTCAACCAAAAAAACCTTAGTAATAAAATATTATAATTTAGGTCTACTTGGATTAGATTAGGACATTTATTTTTATTTAATTCAAAGAAGACATAAAAGATTTAAAATCAATGTTTATTTAATAAAACATTTTTAATATATGTTTATACATAAGATAAATTCAATTGTAAATATTCATTAGAAATATAAAAATATTTAATACATAATTATATTTTATTTATAATTTTTATACAATAAATAATTTAATTTATTTATGACACAATGATGATGCAGTAATTACCATAATAGTGAAAAATTAAGATAATTTATATTATAAATACAAAAATAAATATAATTTGAGACTTTTTATGAATTACACTTATTTTATAGGATAATATTACATGTTAGGATCGACTTAATTAATGTTTTTCTAAGTAATCATTCTGTTAAGATTTTCACAAAAATCAATTATTGAATAGTGTCAAAATTGACATAAAAGTGTTTTTAAAACAAATATTATATTATTAATTGATATTAAATTCCTAAAAATATAAGGATTAGAAAACAGACTTATATAATGATTGGTGTATCATTAATGGACCACTTGGGGGTCTCTTGGTGTTATATAGTATGTTTATTAACTATATAATATAAAAATACAAAGTGACTTGGTAAGTATCAAACTAATTAACTAAGAGTTAAAACTAAATGATAAGGTTAATATAATGACCCAAACCTGTATAAATTCTATTGGTTGAGTGGTTTTAGACCCATACTCACCTTAAACATTAAATAATACACTTTGGAGCCATTAGAAAATGAATTTTAATTTATTATAAAATAATATTTTTAGCTTTTCCAAAGGTTCCCCTCACACCTCTTATAAAAGGGCACTCCCCCTTCTCATTAATTCACACCTTCAAAGCCTTTTGGATCAGCCAACCTCTGCCCAAATACTCTCTAAACTTCCCTCACTTTATCGTAGAGGCCTTAATTTAGTCATAAATCCAACCTATGGAGCCCTTTTGAGAAAATCAAAAGCAAGAACCCGAAGAAGAGGTATTGATTTCACCACCCTTTTTCAAGTTCCTTTCTTCTTCCACTTCTTCAATCTTTGTTATTACCATTATAAAATAATAACACTAGTATATTATAAATAATTTTATTTTATTATAAACATTGTACAAAAATATTTCAGTATTCTATCCATCCTTTTAATGACATGTCACCATACGTGCGTACGTACGGCTTACCGTCTCCACGTCGTGGTGTAATTGTTATTCAAAACATTATTATATGGTTGGTTATAATAATGATGTGTTATTCATGTAAATAATAAATATAACATGATAATTATTCTATATATATGATATATAATCCAATTAAATATTATTTTAATATCAAAAGAATGATATTGCCGCTCGTGCGTACCTGCGGACTACCGTCTCCAAGAAAGCGATGAGATTCATTCCCCATCGTATCCATTAAAGTATAATTCTCATTTGATGATTAATAATAGTATCTAAGAAATTTATATCATTCTGGATATGAATAAGATACAACCTATCCATTACAAACATGATATACTTAACAAAACATATAAAAGAAAATGAGTAAGTTAACACCCAAAATGACGATAATTCTAAGATATTATTAACAAATCAATGTTAAAAGATCACATATGATATCATATTAATGTATATGATTATTGTATAATTTAATAAAAATTATTTCACCATTATATAGGAGTTTAAACTAAACTCGACCGAGGAAAAGTACAATGTAAGGGTTTATTTCGCAATCTCTTCATTATCCGAGGTTGTTTATACGTAATAATCTACTATGATTTCTTTATCATCCACATGAATATTTCCTAAAAATGTATTTCAAAATATTTTTACTATTTACTATAATTTGGGTTAATGTCATTTATACACTTTTTGACTTTTATAAGTGGATTATAAAGAATCTTTCTGTCATTTTCCAAACAAAGTCCTTTTTAACCTTTTCGACAGAATTAAGGTAAAAATGTTTTTTAACTAATATGGAAGGTGTGGCTATTTTCTACTGTTATAAAATCGTCGAAGATTCCCCTAAAATATTATAAGAATATTTTAAAAGAAAATGTTTTATTTTATAAATATATGACTCTTAAATGGTTTAAAAATTAAAAGAGATATTTCTCTAAAAAGAGCTTTGATTTCATCTATGTCAACATCCTTTGATGGATTTTACGGTTATTTGATGTTGATTTATTATGATACAAAACTTCAATATTGTATTAAATGTTTTGTGATTTTTTTGACTGTGGTTTTGTTATTTTTATACCATTCATGGTTTATGGATGAAATATTGTCCATTTCGTATGCTAGTTTTAATACGAATGTTTATGTTATGTTTAAACCTATTAATATGAGGAATGCATTGGACTTAATATGTGACGGGTGGAGCCCACTATTGCTCCTCGATGAATTAGTAGGTCTCGTTAAACAAACTAGTGTCTTGTCACAAGGCCTTGGCAAAGTCTTATTTTTAGTCTTGGCAAGAGGCCTTGGCTATGTTGTTATGATAGTCTGGAATTATGCATTACATCATTATGAAAGTGGTTATTGATATTGCATGTGATTATTCAATTAGTAGAATATACATGTGAATAAGTAAATGGAATTATTTCATTTTATTTTTTACATAATATGTTGATGTTCATGTTTAAAAGGATTTTATTTTATTTATACATTGCCTAAATTGTTTATTCTTATTTATGAAAGTTTCCGCTATATTTTTATCCTTACTGGGTATTTGAGCTCACCCCTTTTCTATGTTTTATTTTTCCCAGCATGTGAAGAAGTAATTTATAAATGACCAGCATTGATCATATGAGGGGATAAGAGTGTGGACTATGGAGACTATATTGTTGTAGTTGTCATTTTATGATTTAATGTAAACTTTATTAATGTACCTAGTTATTTAAAGGCTACTAAACTAATCGGTCGTTCGAGATTTGATCTTCCTTGTGATCAGGCCAATGTTATTTAATAATGCATCGACTCTGGGTAACTGGGGTTGGGGCGTTACAATATGGCTCCCTTATTTCAATCTTTTATTTTAATGACTGATCAATATTAATAATTATATCAATTTCAATAACAACATACTTTCTTTTCTTCAGTATCTTCTTTTTTTCATCTTCTTTTAAAGCATCATTAGAGATTTTTTTCAAGCCAATGCTTCAGAAGGATCCAATCCAAACCGAGGATAACCTTATTTTCTTTCTTTCCTTTTCATTCCTCTACTCGGAAACAACATCATTAGTACAATCTTTAGTATCATTAATGGTTTTAGAGTTGTCACCTTTACTACCTTTATTTTGTTTGAAGATGACATTGATGGCTTATAATGCTTCTCACTTCATTTACCATCATCCATTTCTTTCTCACCATCCACATCATTCTAAAAATAATTGATTTAGAATTGAAATGTAATATTAACCTCGATACCATATCATAACTAATTAAGAGATCTTTGAAGAAAGTAAAATATGACTTTATTGCAATATTAGACAATCCCTAGAACTCTTTCAGAAACATACTGATAATCGAGGGAAACATGATCAGGAGAGATTTTATACCACCGGATTTGAGATACTTTATTGTTTAGAAGATAAACACCATAAGGTTAAACGTACTCATGTTGAAAAAGTATTTAAGCACATACACAAATGAATCATTAAAATATTCCTTATAAACTTTCCTTGACACAAAAAACTCATACATCCAAAAGGGTTATGAGTTTATTATATCATGATACATGACACAATTTTCTTTTTTCCTCATGAATTTCAAAAAGGGTTTCTTTGGATTTAGACCCATCAATGGTTCTATCAGATTCCTGAATATAATGAGAAGAAAAATATGCATCTCACTAAAATATAACATCTAGAACAGTAGCTTCTTATTTTTAGGATTTTTTAAAAGTCGTTTAATACATTTTAAATTAAATAATAAGATCATCTTATATCTCTATTTATTGGTAAAATTGTAACACCTCATCATGATAGACATGATCTTGATCAAAACCTGGTATTTCCCCACAACTTGATTCCAATCCATGAAAATATATAATTCATTTCAAAGATGTATAAAAAAACTCATAAAAATATCCAGAGACAAACCCTTCACCATAGAATGTAATGGAAGGGAAATTACTTGAACGAATTTCATTTGGATATTTAGAAGAATACTCAGACATAAAGGACTTACTCACACCCAAAATAATCTGTATATTAAGAAAGCTGAGAAGATCTATGATTACTAAAGATAAGGTGAGAACCAATATAACTTTTCTGACTATTTATAAATAATCTTTTCATGGGAGAAAACACAGATGTAATCGATGTGGAATATATTATTTTAATGGAAAGAGATGGTCAAGATTAGATCTATGATATCTAATGGTCAAGAATGATTTCGAACTCAGGAGGTTTTCTTTAAAAAGAAATCATATTACGATTGAAATTGATTTTGAAGTAAAAGAAAGTGATGAGAAACAACCATTAACAAAACCAAATTATTATTTTAAAAAAATATACATATCAGATTAATAGGATAAATATTATGGTATCGGTATATTGTTCTTAACAAAACAAAAAAACAACAAAGAGACTAAAATAGATAAAATCAAATAGGCTCATACCGATTATTTAGATTTGAATGAATAATCCACAATGATAGTCCAGTACTGATATTGATATTTCATTACCAATTAGATAGTCCTATACATATTGTTAAATACTGATAGAGTAAAGAAATATTGATAGTTTATAGTTGATTAGATGATTTAATACCGATAGTGTAAATCTATTTCTAAATTTTTTTGAAAATGAAGCATAAAACCGATAAAATTTAGAAACCTGTAAAATAAACTAAAAAGTAAAACCCAATAATAGTAACACAAAAAGTGACACAAAAGACTATAAAACAATAATTGAAACAAAAAAACTATAAAACAAAAAGTGAAACTGAAAAACTATAAAAAAACAAAATGAAATGTATACCCCCCTTTCAGAATGGAGTAATTCAATGTAATGAGAGGGATTAAACAAGAAATATATATTAATGGTTACTTTACAGTGATCATTCCTAGTTTTTTTTAATGTATTAAAATATATCCGAAGATAATAGGTTTCTGAAAATTTTATCTAGTTGTTCTTGGATTCTGATGTATTGCAAAACAATATATCCTTCTTGTGTGTGATCCCTAAGTAAGTGATACCTAATATATATTTGTTTTTCATTTGAGTGATGTGAATGATTTTTACTAAGAGAAATGGTACTAGTATTTTCATATAGTATGCTAGTTTTTGATAATCTCAGGTCAAGGTCAGTGAGTGTGTGTGGCATCCACAAAACTTGATCACAATAATTTCCGGCCACTACATATTTTTCTTCAAAAGTGGATAGCGCTACAGAGTGTTGTTTCCTGAATTACAAAGAAATCAAAGAATCTCATTAAAAATAAAATATTCCAGAAGTAGCCTTTCTATTCAAGATACCTCCACCAAGTTCAACATCTGAAAAACTTTTGAAGATAAAATCATTTCAAGAAGAATATAATATTCCCAAATCCATAGTTCCTTTAAGTAGAGAAAAATTATTTTCAGTGATTTTAAATGAAATTCATTGGAATTAGATTTTATTCTTTCACATAATAATACATAAAACAATAAGCCTATATGACCATCCATTAAATATAAAAAACTTCCTATCAAACATCTAAATTTTTTTGATCCACTGCTTTCCCAAATTCATCAAGATCAATTGTATTTGAGGTACTGATTGGAGTGATAATACTTTTCGTGTTGTCATATCCATAATTTTTGAGTAGGTATTTGATATACGTATGTTGATATAAATAGGTACCTTCTGCTTTTTTAGATATTTGAAAACCTAAAATGATTGAAAACTCACTGATTATAATAATTTCAAACACATATTTCATTAGATTCAAAAAATAATCATTTATGGATTGCTTGGTTGATCCAAAAATAATTTCCACATCATAAATTTGAAATATTAAAATTTTTAATTTTTATAATAATAGTTGGGTTATCTGTACCATTTTATAATTTTTTTTAAAATAAATAATGTGATTCTATCACACCATGCACATGGGGATTGTTTAAGTCAATAAAATGATTTGTTAAGTTTAAAAACATTATCAGGATGTTATGGATCTACAAAAGCTAGGGGATGATAAAAAAAGTCTTCTGGACCAAAACCATTGGGAAAAGAACATTTTACATCCATTTGAAAATGTTTGATATAGATGTATGTTGTAAAGGATGAAATAATTTAAATAGATTCAAGTTTAGCTTTCTTGGAGTTGGCTTATTCATAGTCTATTACCTCTTTTTGATTATATACCTTAGCAACACATCATTCATTATTTCTTACTATGACTCTATTTTCATTATATTTGTTTCTAAAAACCGCATTGACACCAATTATAGTTGTTTCATAAGGTCATTCATCCAAGGTCCAGACGTGATTACTCCCAAATTTATGTAGTTTATCTCGCATTGCTTTAATCCTATCTTCATCACCTGAGGTTACATTTTATGTTTTCAGTTTGAATTGAGAAAGAAATTCAACACTTTATATTTAATTTCCCAAGGAATTTATGGTTCTTAATGGTTGATTTACATATCGATTTATATTATCACTCAGATAATTCCTAAGAAACAATTCATTTGGGTATTATAAAAACATTTTCATCAAAATATAATAGAAATTCTTTGTGTGTAAATGTTTTAGAAAAATTTTATAGATCATTTTCCTTTAATGATTATTTTCAATCAAATTTTGATAATTAGGTTATGAAAACACATCAGTTGATGTTGGTAAGGATTGTTTAAAAACAAAGTGGTCAGTTTCATCAAATTTAACATGCACTATTTCTTCAACTGTAAAATCTTTTTTTATTGAAAACCATATATGACTTGGATGTTGTGGAATAACGTAGAAAGATTCCTTAATCTCATATGGGTTCAATATTTTGTAGCTTTATTTTTTATTTAATATGAATACATTGAATCGAAACACTTCAATGTATAAAACATTAGGTTTTTGGCCAGACCATATTTCATAAGGTGTTTTATTAAGAAAATTTCAAGTTAAAACATGTTTTATAGTATAACATGTTGTACTAATAGCATTAACCTATAAATTCTTAGAAATTGAGTAATCACTCAATATGGTTCTTATTATTTCATGAAGAATATGATCCCTTTTATCAACAACACTATTTGGAAGAGGGGTTCATAGAGCTGAAATGTTGTGAGTAATACCGTTCTTACTACAAAAGGTTTAGAGATATGAATTCTGAAATTATCCACCATAATCACTACTGCTTATATTAATCAATGAAAGGTTTTTCAAATTTTTATCTTGGGCTATAAAAGTTTTCAAATAGAAAAAGGATTCATATTTCATTGCTAGAAATAAACCCATGTAAATTTAGTATAGTCATCATCTAACAAAACCATGTATTTTCTTTTGATGAATTCATCTTGGGTAGGACCAAAAATATCCATGTGCACTAACTATAATCCATTTGAGGTTGAAACATAAATTATTGATTTAAATCTAGTTTTATATTTCATTCTGTATTGATGAGGATCACAAACCTTTAAATAATCAAACCTATGATCTAGTAGATTCTTAAAAAGCCTTTTCCTTAAAGGCTTACAATGGATCCATAGGTTATTGTTTCCTAACTTTCTATGACATAACCATGATTAGTCTTCTATTTCACATATGAAAGGTACATCTTGTCTTTTAAGATCTTCTATATTGATTTTTTATACATTCTCATTACTATGGGTAGAAATAATTAATTCATCCTTATAGTTGTGAACTTAACATTTATCATTCCTAAAATTCACAAAGTAATATTTGTCACATAATTGACATATGTTGTTATGGTTTTTTTAAATACCTTTTACAAACAAATTATTGTAATTTAAAACATTTACTAAAAGAAAAATGTTACATATACCAGTGATCTTTCCCTAACCATTATCTTCGAAGGTCACTCTTCCACCTTTAATGTCAATAATATTTTCAACTTAATATTTTTTACATGTCAGGTGTCGAGAAAAACTATTATCCATGTTTAAAATATACTTGTTGTTAGTAAACCTCTTATTTTGATAAAAAAGAAACAATTTGTTTCTTAGAACACAAAATTTTTTTGATCCAGAAATGATAGATATGTGAATTTTGGTAATCCACATATGTTTTATGAAATGGTATCTGTGAAATCTAAAATATTTTGTTTTATTAAGAGAACAACATCATTCCCAATGTCCACTACATTTACATTTCATAC
Organism: Viscum album; assembly: GCA_963277665.1. NCBI lineage: Eukaryota > Viridiplantae > Streptophyta > Magnoliopsida > Santalales > Viscaceae > Viscum > Viscum album. The sequence goes on from OY728152.1 coordinate 1,401,896,945, forward strand.
AAAATGGGGCACTTTGAGGAACAAAATAATTATTAATAAAAATGATTTTTGAGTAAGTGTATACAAAACCAAAAGTTTTCCTTAAAGGAAGAATTTGATAATACATATTATCAAAATTTTACGTACCATAGGTAAATTTTGAAAAATGTTTCTTAAGATAATATATTTCAGATTTCAATCTAATGGATAAATTAACATTTTCACAAGAAATTGTTTGGAAATTGTTTTTTGGTTTCCAAAACAATTTTCTTGAAAAAATGTTTTCAATGTCTTTATAAAGTTTATCCTTCTCAGAACATATATCCTTAATTTACATTGAAGTATTCTCAATATAAATAGTTTTATGATAAATATTTTCTGAAAAATCATATACTCCTTTTTTAATAATATATATTTTAGAATATTCCTTATCAAGATTTATATTGAGATTTGAATTTTAATTCTTACGAAATTTGGGAAATCATGAAACATCATTAAATAAATGTATATATTCCACTGCGGAGGAAGATTTTTCATCTGAGGAGTATGAACATTTCTCATAAGAGTAATTTTCAATTAAAGATACATTTTTAGGGGGTTTATAATTTTTTACCTTAGCCATGTAGAAATTATTTTCATTTGGTTGTATAGATATGAGTCATATGTTTCTCTTACTGGATGATTTGTAATATGAGGATTCATCTAATGAATCACCACCACTGGAACTCTAAGTATTATTTTCCATGAAAAACATTTTGTCTTTGGCTAGAAATAATCATTCTTGTTTATTGCAGAATTTTTATCATTTCTGTCTTTTTTTTAGTAAAAGACAATCTAGTATAATATGACCTACTCTTTTGCATTCATTACAAGTGATCATAGAATCTTTCTTTTATTTTATATCTTACTATTTGAATATGTATTGAATGTATTTCTTTCAAACAAGCATATTCATCCTTCGATCAAGATTTGACATCTCATTATTTTTGTGATCACTGTCACTTGATTCTGATAGAACAACAAATTTCGTAGCATTTGATCTTGTTATCCTTTGTGTTGTATTAGCATTTGTAGTAGAAAAAGATACATCCCATTACCATTCCTCTTCTTATTGAAATCAATAACATTTTTTATTCTAGTCTCGTGCTGAAGTAGAGTGCAAATGACTCATCATGAGTAATTTGAGTACCATTCCTATTATCATCAATAGAAGTTCTTTTTTTATTCTCACTCTCTATGTATAATATCAAAAATATTATCTGCAAATTCTTCATCATCACAAAATTTTTCTCCCATAGATTATATACTGCTGATGATTTTTATAAATATTTTTTGCATGTTTAATATTATTTCTACATAAAGGAAAAGGAAACCCAAGATATTATGCTCGAAGTATTGCTCTTCATATTTCTATGACTTTGGATGTACCAAAATTTGGAAATTCCAATTTATTCTAGATAAAGTTGGCTACTTCACAAGATGATATCTAACTATATATATCCATGGTCATTGAACACAAGAAGTTATTGCGTACCTTGTAGTTTAATTGATATTCTTGTTTTTCTTGATTGGTGAAGGTACTCACATCCTTGTATGGGATTTTATAAACTCCATTAAGCATGAAAATGTTATCAACTCTTGTGTTAAAAAAATGTGTTCATTTGATGGATCTAGTACTCATAATCATTCCAATCAAATATATGTGGTCTAGTTTGATTTATATTGTCAACAAATCCAATACTCATTCCTACCATTTTAAAAACAATACTTCTCCACTCCATACGTTAGTGTATTATGTAGTTGCAAACAAAAGATATTTAAAGTAAATACAATTGTATTTCTAAAAGAAATATAGAAAACAATAAAAATAGTGGAACCATCCCTCTGATACCAATTGTTGGATCATATTATAAATGTATATGTATATTAGATGTGCCAAAACAAGGTGGGTGAATAGTATGATTGAAAACCATTTATAAAAAACACAAAAGAAAGAATATATTTTAAGAGATCTTAAACTAATACACTTCACAATTAGTAAAATATACTATATTGGTCTTGGTTATGATGGGAATACTATGATATAATACTACAAGTAATGTAATACAATTGTATTTGGAATTATTTCTAGGATCAAAGTAAGAAAAATGTTAATGGTTATAACCTATAGAGTATAGAACCTCGTAACAAAAAATGAATCGTAATTGAAACTATTACAATTGAATTAAATATTAAAAGAAAGGGGAAACAATATAATTCCTTTTCTAATACAAATAAGAGTGGAAATGTAAATGTATTTCAATTCTTTTAACCCAACGAGATGGTTATCAATTCTCCTAACATAGATGGTTGCCTTTCTACCTCCTTGGTAAGCCCTCGATACGATGATCGGTACAGATGTCTTTCTATCCCAGGAAGTCCTCAATTAAGAAGTTAATCAACACCTCTATCCTTCATGCATTTTATGCCCGTCGATATGATGATACGTAACACATCTCCCTATCCCTGGAATCCCACGATCATTTTCAAAATGATCAGTCACACAAATAAGAATCAAAGAACATATAGAAATTAATAAACACAGAACAAGTTGTTCACTTCTTGTATCTTCAATGATTTCGCACGAAGCTGGAAGAAGTCACATCATATCTCTATAGAACATGACAGAATAAATATTTGTCTATTCTGGTTTGAACGACCACTTATATATAGACTTCATGTTCCAACGGTCATATTTTATCTGACAATCATATTTCTATGAATAACTCAGAGGGACTTGGACACCTTGCATTATAATGGTCAAAAAAACAATATACCTGACATGATTTTGATTGGTGAAAAACAAACTAAAAGAAATCATTTGAATTAGAAACAAGTATGTACAAAAGTATAAATTATAGAGAATGATATGTATGAAATTGGTATTGAAGTTATGATCAGAGTGTAATGAATTTCCTAAGTGAAATACAAAACATTGTTTCTTGGCTCATCATGACAACTAATATCTATTAAAAATTATGATCTTGTTAAAATTCTTAACACGGTTAAGACTGTTAAGTTGGTTATGATGCATGATATTCAATCCGGTTATGATGATTGGAAATAATACCTAATAAGAGTATGATGCATAACCGGTTGATGATGCATACCTAGGTTACGATATCATGATTATGATACATGATTATAATTCAGTACTTAACCTCATTACGACATATAAATATGATGTAATATTTTACCAGGTTATGATACCTGATACATGTGATTATTATACTATAATGTTTTTGATTATGATACATGATTGTGATGTGGTCCATATTAAGGTTACAATTTCTGATTATAATTCAATGCACATTCAATTTACGATTCCAAATTATGATGTAATGCATAATATGTTTATGATTCTGAAATAGAATATAAAAAATGTGTATGAACAAAAAACACAACATTCATAAATATACATCGCACATGAAAATCAAATTTCGTGATTACAAATGTTAAAACAACATACATGATAAACAATATGTGTAACAAAATATGTGTGATTTGTGATTTCCAAAACAAAAGATTGATTGAAAAGTCAAAACATATTTTGAATCAACAACCATTACGGATAATTTGAGCTCACATTTATTTTATTTACATTCCCTAGGATTCCAAGTAGTGTACAAAGAATGATATGAAAGGATATGCTAAATGGAATAATATTATCCTTAAATGAATAAACATTGTTTTAATTAGTGAATTTTTTGTAATACAAGACTCATGTATGTGAATGTTTTACCAAGACGATGGAATTATTTTTTACATTGGTATTTTATTCATTATAATCGTGGAAATTTAATGGTGGTAGAAACTAATTCTAGGAATTTTAGGGTCAACTCCCTACAGTTTCCATTAAAAAATTACATTATTAAATAATAGTGACTTATAATTAATAATTAATTTAATGTGTTTATTTTATAAAATATTTTAATGTTGTAATTTAATATTTAAAATAAAGTGGATATTTAAACATAGATATTATATTGGGATGTTTTCACTGATAATATAAAATGGGAATTTTTAATTGATTCTAAATAACTAGTTATTGATATATTAATCTGTAGTCCAAATTTAAATGTTATCTAGAAATTTTTACACATAAATTGTATGGATATAATAAATGTGATTGATCCAAATCATCACAATGAACACATTTTAGAACACATAAATTCATTTTATTCAAATATTTTATGATATTTATTTGACTGTTATGTAAGGGAACAAAATAGTGCTGACATTACAAAATAATATAACACTAATTAAAATTTTATGAAAAGAGTTGAATTTTCAGATTTAGAAAATCTCAACTAATCTAACAGTATTGAAAAATAAATCAGTTTATGTAGACCAATCATTGGATGGTTTTAAAATTTTCTATGATTCTTATCCATTTTATGTTTCTCAGAGGGTAATAGTTGGTTTTAGTGTATGTAATAATTATGTAATTCCAAAGAAAGGGATAAAATATTATTAAAATAAATATATTATATATGTTGGAAGGAAATATTATAAAGATAAGATGAAAATTATCTAAATGTTAAAATACAACATTCAAAAAATGAATGATTTTTCCAATAAGAATAGAAATTTATTACATGTCAACAAAATTATATGAGTGCTGAAAATTTGTAGAGGAGTATAACCACTCATTAAATTCTTTGGAGACCTTGAATAATATAACATCTCAAAGATATATCAGCATTGAAAAAGGTTCCAGGTTGGATGTAATTGATAATGCTGATATAGAACATGTTTATTTATTTTAAATTTTAATATCCATTGAAGGTGGGCCCAGGAGTCCAAGATATACATCAGTGGACCAATATAATATATTTCCATCCAAAATTTATTTGGAGATTCTAAAAGATGCTATAGTTGGTATGTGACAATACTTAGAAAATAAATAATGGAAAATAACATCATACTTGTTTTCAATGCATCTTGAAAAGTGTTTCCAAATTACAAATGTTTCTTTTCGTTATTCCCAAAATGAAGGTCGATGATGTCATTCATGGGTAAACTTTTGTGTTTAAAAATTACATAAAAACATATATTTGAGTCCATTGGTAGTCATTATAGGCATAAACCATCATCAAGAGATTGTAAATTTTTTTGCATCATTTTAATATGATAAGATACCATAATTATTAACTTTGTTGTCTGTAAGTAAATTTATTTTAATTATTGGAATATTTTAAATAACATTTTTATAGATCATTGCACACCTATTTGTAAATCAATTTCATTAACCCTCACAAGAACTAGACAAGAGCTATAAACATTTCACTATATGAAATTTTTAATGTAACAATTAAGACATATAATGAACTAAATATAATCATTGTAAAAAAATTCTTTCAAAACTATGGTTTTATAGGATTAGCCTTTTATATATTTAAATTTTTATGTCTATATTTTTTCAAGAAGTTGATACAATGTTTGGGTGTCTCATGACCCTCAAAATAATATATTAAAAATATTAATATATCGCAAATCACATTAAAACATCATTTTTTAATTTATATTATTTTTATTGAAGTGGACCTTGGATAGAAGATTCGAGAACATGATTGATTCTAAAGCATGTATTTTACCTTAGGTGTGACATAATGCTGGTCGTTTTCAGATGTTCTGTGGGAGGTGAACATTGGTGGGTGTGTTAAATAAAAAAAATTATTTATTTATTTTAATGAAAAGAACTGAAAACTATAAACCCACATTAAATACATTTTGCAGGAAAATATCTAGTGTGATCCATATAACCCAGAGATAATTTGATAGGAGGATCCTTCATCATTGTCACTGGAAAACCTATGGACTAATATTGATGACTATACTAAGGTGAATCGAGAGGAGAAAAGAAAACACAGTGAATCCTATTCATTACTGGTGAATGTTATCTTCCCTAATGATTAATAATTAATTGAATTAGTGATCATTATTGTTGATTTCTATCCTTTTTAACTAAAAATAATATATTTGTTATCTTCATTTTTGTAATTGCATTTTGTGTTCATTTTAAGACCCTAAATGAAAATTTAACTGTTTAAATTATTTAATGTCTTTTATTACATGATATCATCTTGTATCTAGAAAAATATGATCAATAATAGGTATCAAATCATAAAAAAAATGTGCATATTCTGTGTTCATGTGATTTCCCTTGATAAATCTTGTTTTTCATCACTGTTTCCCTACAATGATGTAGTTAAAAATTGTCGGCGTTGGATTTAGCAAGGCCAAAACACCAAATTTGTGTTTTCTACATAGAATATTTCTAGGATAATGATTGTGGGATAGATCATGATGGGATCATGGTTTGAGGGAAGGGGATCTGTGTTTCACGACTCTAAATAGTGATGAACACACAATGGACTCCTAGATTGGAGATCGAATTCTGAATTGCAGCTCTCAAAGGCCAGGAATGAGTGGCCAAAGATATTAACCTATGATATCATTAAGAAAAATTGATGGATTTTTATGGAGAGGGTATATAAGGAATCCAAATTAAGACCAGTCTTTTCTACCTATGGAAAACCTGACTACACAACTTGTATTCTGGAAGAAAAAATCATTGAAGTCACCTGCCTATGGTGACTAGGGTTTTGGCAGAAGAAAAATATCACACACCATGTATAGTGATACACTCACCATGTGACCATGTTCAGGGGAATTTACATATAATATGATATTATATGGGAATAGAAATTTCTAGGAACACCATCACACCCAAAGTATACTAGCATGACCCACTACTCATACACGGCCTTAGTAAACTAGCATGGTCTGAAGTACATGACCACAACCCTACATACATAGGAATGTAAATATGTATATAGGAATGGGATGAGGTACACATAAGGGACCCAAGAATCCAATCCACATTATTTATTACCAGTACACTTTCTGTAGTAACACATGTCAAAAAATGTATTGTGTCATAAAGGACATGGCCATTTTTTTCAGGTGATAGTATATATCGTGTGACAATACGTACATGTCATGTACCTCTCTCAGACTATTCAATGTTCCATATCTACTTCTTCTAGACTCATAATTTGGCACGTGAGTAAAAAATCCATAGAGTTTTCAACATATAATGTGATGATAAACTTCATTGTTCTATACATGATACAATTTGTTCTATTCATTGTGTGATGCATATTGTTGGAAATGGTTAACGATGATAGTGATATTTCATGGTCATTGGATATATGATAGGGTATAGACTACACTATTTCATCATGGTTTTACTCCCCCATACACGTTAAATATGTATCATCGGGGATACCCTATAATATACCTGGGCATGAGTCCTCTCTCTATGGAGTGGTACTCCCCTATACTCAATCCTCAACAGCTAGTGGGTCCTTCTTGTAGTTGATTGATCTATCCGTTAGATATAATAATATATAATAGTTTCCCCATTCCACATGAATTTTAGTGAGTCTGTGTAGGTTATTGAGAACTATAGATAGATATTTTTGTATTTAGGAAGACTCACAGTCCTTGGTTGGACTGTGGATATGGATATCACCATTCTCTCTGATGTGAGTTTCTATATGCCTAAATATATATGTTCTTTTTTATTTCCCCCATTTAATAGGTTGATTTTACTTCAATATTATATATATATAATTATAACATTATGGTTTTTGGGACATCATATTGGGTATTTATATACCCACCCATTCTTGGGATTTTCCCGCACGTTTCTTTTCCTGTGAAGATGAATCGGTGGTGAAATATATTGAGGTATGTAATACCTAGAATATTGGAAGTGTTTTTGGTCATAATTGTTTATCAAAATCTAAATATTCTTTAAAACTTTTCTTCTAGTTTTTTTTAGGTAGGGACCTCTTTCCTGATTGGTTGGTTATATTCCCCCTTTACTATTGTTTTTATAATGGTGTAATTTGATGTATTTACTATAGATATTTATATACACTGTTATATTCTAAATGATGATGTTTTTTATCCCTCATTAATTTTTAATGGATATGGCAGTGTGAATTCATATAAGCACTTAGGAGAAATCCTCTCATTATATTTTATGACTTCTCAATTAAAGTTTCGATTTCTTAGCATATTTTTGGTGGGATTGGGGTGGTCTCACATATAATTACACTAACTAAGAGGGTTGTGGTGGGTAGGGGTCATGGAATAGTGATAGAAAAGATAGATCATGACTATTTTCTTATTAGATTCATAATCTTGTGGATGTTTAGTATGGAACATTGGGAAAATGGGTCAAAGTGTCTCAAGTTTGGCTTTTATTCCATGGAATTCATTATTGGTGAAACAACTAATGTATCTACTCACCTTGAATTTGACAACCTTATAATCAACTAATACTAAGGATATATATGTTTCAAGTATAAAATAGAATAGAAATCATATAGGATTTGGTACTTTAACATCAATTCATGAGTCATCTCCCCATATATATGAACATATATCGGTGGTATATATGGATCACTTTTATGATGCCTCTTTGAGGATAATAAGGGTGGATTCCCATATAGGATCATGAAAGTGACCAGTTCAGTGATGAGAGCTCAGTTTAGGGGCCATATCTTATGGTGATTCATCTAGGAAGGCATGGAGAAGTGACATCGCCATTCACAAAATAATTATTACTAGTAGATCAGGATGAAGATGTGTTCAGACCTAGAGTTCAATTCAAGTTACATCATTATATACCTCTGTGGATATATTGTGACATATATCCTCATATAACGGTTAATTGGATTATATTGATGATCATAGTAGTTAGGATTATTCAAACTCCAACTGATCTGATCGGTGTGCTTATGGAAAAACTTGTCTATGGGGTGGTAGGGAATCTGAGGAGTATGATAATTAAAAATCAAGACAAGATGAATCTCTTAATGTAAAACATCCAATATTTGTTTCATGATGAGTATTCCAATTCATGATTCGACTTCATGTGGATTCAATAGATTTTCAAGATACAAGAGTTTGGTATGATGGTTCTTAAGTATGTCATGAGCTTCACTAATCTCACAAGTTACTCCATTGATATGGTATGTGATAGATTCTTTTGGGTGCTGATGTTTGAGAAGTGTATCACTACTATAATATAGGCCTTTAACAATGTTGAACTTTTTCATTTCTACAAAAAAGCCATGATAAAGGATCCCTTTATCAGTGTTAAATCAAGATCTTGTAAAGGATTATTTTTATTAGAGCTCTTTTTAGAACAATTAAAAGATACATGTTATTTGTTATTTTTCCACAATCAAAATGGGTAACCATTTTCTGCACTTTTCCTTATCACTGATAAAATGCACCCTTTATAAGAACATTATTTTAGTACTAATAAATGGTATCCCTTAAAAATAATTTAATTGATTTACTTATAACAGGATAATTTATTAGATCTTTTGTACCAGTGATAAGGGTCTTGAATAATAAAATAATTAAAAAATAATAAAATGGGATTATTAAACAATATGAAAAATTATGTAAAATAAATAATTATTAATAAATAAGTATAATTTTATTATACTATATATAATTTATAAATAATAATAAATACTATATATTAAATATACAGATATATATAAAAAATAAACAAAATAAAAGTAAGAAAATAAAATAAAGAAAAATATTAAATATTATATTTATTTAACAATTGTTAATAATAATAATAAATACTGTATATTAAATATAATGATATATATATTTGTTTTAAGAGATATGATTTATATAATATAAAATATTTAATCATTATATTAAATAGTAATATATTCAATGAACAATGGTTTATAATTAAAAAATAACATGAATTAAAAATACTAATTAATTACATCGAGTAATGGACATAATTGAACACCATATTGTTTTTAAATTTAACATATACCAAGCTATGTTATATTGATTTCATGTACATATATATAATTAATAAATCTTTATATAGACCACACACACAAATTTTAATGTAGTTAATGAAATATTATATAGAAATATAAACACCTAATATTTGTAAAATTTATTTGAATTTTAGTATTTATTTTTGAATTTCATTATAACATGATGTGTTTAATTTATGATGTATTTAATTAGTAGATTTATTTTTTATGTTTAATTTTATTATAGTTAGGAATTAATTCTAAAATGGTTCATTTTTTCAATTTATAAATTTTGGATATTATATGGATTATTTTCGTGACCAGGTGCTGAGAGGGAATGAGATTCTGAGGCCCGATGTTCCCAAAATAAAAGACTAAAATATAATAAATATACTAAATAAAATGTGCAAGTGGTTTTCATAAAAATGTGAAATAATATCTAAACATGTTCTTGGATCATAAATCTAAGGTAATCATTGAGTTCATATCATGGGTTTTACCATATTCATGACTTCACCATGGTTGGTCCGATTCGTTTGTTTAAAATTCATCATATGTGAAGAAATGAATAAAATAACTTAATAAACAATTTTAATTATTTTTGTTGACACACTAATTGGTGATTATTTAAATAAAAATTCTTTATAGAATCCATGGTTTATCCAGATAACTGTAGGACCATTGGAGAGAGTGTTGGAAGATTTCTATTTGATAAATGGTGACAAGAACATTGATCAACGATCGAAAGATAATAGATTCCATGGATCTTGATAATGATCTTTGTGAATCCATGTTTTTATTCAGCGATCAATTTGAATCAACATAAGGTATTTTTAATTGGGATTTCTTCTTTATTATTTATTTCTTATGATGAATATGGATGAAAATTCAATTTTAACTGATCTCCGGATCATGCATATTTTACAGATGGGTTTAATTTTTGGAATATTTCAGGAAACTTTCTTCATGATTAAATTGTTGATTTTTAAATTTTCATTATAATTTAAATCTACCAAGACTGACATAAATATTGATTAGGGTATGTTCCTTTTGAATGTTCTTGTGATTTTCACCCCTGACTCACCATTCATCGGGGGCATTGTTTTTTTGGCCCATGGTTCAACGTATCATGATGAATTCATTGTTTCACACCCATTTCATGGAGAAATGATCCAAAAATGTAAATTTGTGACAGGAATGATATGATGAAGGTATGATGGTGGTATATATAGTGTATCAAATGATGTAGATACTCGATTTAACATTGATTGTCACATAAATAAGAATGATGAATTGATCTATTTTCTGAAAGAATATATGGGATGAATCTTATTATTTGTTAATTGAAATGTTCTCCGGGTAATGATTCATGATATTTTGTTAAGGCATTCATCAAATTGAATATTGGACAATTGAATAGAAACATCGAAAAAATACAGGAATATGGAAATTCCCACGATAAGTGGAGTGTAATGAAGAACCACAAGCCTTGTAGGCTGCTATGTGTGGTGGATAGGGTTTGAGGAGATACATAAGTATCACACAACATGTGAAATTGTCACATGGTTTTTCACCCAATAACATGGATTTTGGTCTCTCCCCAACAACTACGTTTGTACCTTAGAGGGTAAAAAGATATGGGTTGGAATACATGGGTTGGAGCACATCCTCTACTCCCCTACAGAGACAATACATGGACAAGAGTACATGGGATATACCATGTATGGGTACAGGAACACATGGATATTGGATAAATATGTACACATTAACATTGGTATAGTACATGGGAATCCTACATGTCATGTACTTTTACACAGACACAGATTGAGACATGTTCCACTTACTTGGGTATAACATGGGGTCATGGGACACAACATGTTACCCTTATACGTGACATGAACATTCATAGAAATGACATGGATCCCTCTTCCTCCATACTATGTAAAAGTGTCATTAGGTTTTATTCTACTTATCCATTCTATGATTCTTAGTATGGAATCATCTCCTACTCCTAGGACTACAATCCCTTCATGAGGAATTCTTGGATAGACTCATTTGAATCCTTATGTGTTTCCTGGAATGTGATCTTTTATTCATCTTCATACACTATGTAGTGTTTTTAGTATCTTCATGAGAATGAATATGTGTGAAACAACCCTCTACTTAGCGGGTTCATCTTGATTGGGTTATTGGAATCACCACATGGCCTTAGGTGTGATCACCATATATGTATCATATCTCTTTTGATCCTCACCATTTTAATAAAATGGTGAGACCTAATAGGAATTACATATCTTTAAGAAGTGATAAATGTTACTAGACGATGATGTGTCTTCTCCCAGATGAGTGATTTTTGGAATATTCTTGCTAGAAACATATATTGGCATAGTAGTGTTTTGACTAACCTTTAGAGTGTGTGTATTTGTTGAGTAAATGTAGATATTAATATTATAATAACTGTAGAAATATAACTATGTAGAGAAGATTTTTATTAATTTATTGTTTTTATTGTGTTTTTGGGGAGTCCTACTGGCTTCTTTTTAACACACTCCTAAATGATCATCTCATGAAAGTGTGGTGTTTTATGTTGAAGATTTAACTTTTGATGATTCCCATGATGGACCATGACCATATGATGCATAGTGATACCAGAAAAACCGATGTGTATTTATACATATTTTTTATAGAAGTCCCAAATGCATACATTCATTTTGTAATTATGTTTAGGACTCTTTATGGTGGGATTTTATTTGTCCTTTTTTAATTTCATTTAATCTTTATCATACTCTGGTTATGAGATATATATTTATGTGTGCATATTTGTTAAATTGTATTTAAATATCATTATTTTATGGCCTTAGAGATTTGTGCATGTGTATAGGTAGTTAGGATAAAGCCTCTGATGTTTTTTATATACCTACTTAGTTCTAGTGTTCATCCCCTGACCTATTAGTTGTAGGCTTGGGAGTCGCATCATGGGACCCTATGAGAAGCGTCATGATAGAGTGGTATTAGATGAAGTTGGATATCCCATTGGACCAGAGTCTATGATATAGGTTTCTGGAAATATTGTTAAATTTTTTAAGTTTGTATTTTAGGCCTGAGACTCTAGTGTTGTGTGGTGATGGATTTATCCATACATGAAGAATCTGATCAATGATTTTTGATTTGGTACATGGAAACACTTTTATCGAGGAAAAAACAATGCTTCATGAATCATATAGGAATGGGTTTAGGTTTCCATGTATTTAATGAGCTATCTCACAATATATACTTATTAAATGTGGTACATTTTGTTCTTTTTAGGATTCCTCAATGTTTTATGCCTACTAAAATTTACATCATGATCATGAGGTTGACCCCCCTGTGATGGAACCTTGACCGAGGGACCTATTCTAGAGTTTTAACCAAGGGGTGGTGTACCAACTATCCCACCACATGTGGTGAAATTCATGGTATCCACAATACATGTGGAAGAGGATTGTAGGATGATAAAACTTCACAGGTTTCAATGATAGTGACCCCTCAGGTTTAAGGAGAGAATGTCCCACATGCCACTACAAACTTGTTTGAGGCGGTGACCCGAGTTTTATTTCTCATCAAGACACCAACATATTAGATGGCAGTTCAAGTGTTGAGAATTGTATACCACTAAAGAAGGCAATAGTGGGTATTGGTGACATAGTCTTATGGTGAGGAGACTCTAGAATGGTACGATTTTGAGCACCTTTTCAAAGATTATTTCTCACTAGCTAGGACGGGGGAGGTATATATCCAGAAGAATCTGGAGAATTTGAAGGGAAGAACGATAATAAATAGTTAATAAACATGGTGGAATAACCTCTCTAGGTTCTCAGAAATATGTTTTATAGACATTTCTTCAAGCCCCAGTATTTAAATTGAGGTCTACATAGAGACATCCGATCCAGTTTTTTCTATTTTTGAATTACACCCTATTCATGGTTTCTCAAGAAAACATTTGCAGTTGAGAGTTTCAAGGATGAACAGATACAACCAGTGGTTACCGGTAGTAGGTATACAGGTGGAGAGACCTTAGATTCATAGATATGAAAATATTATATATGACATGAATTTGTAAGACATTTTATTCAGAGGCCTTAGGAAAGAGGATAAAAAGTTTAGTGCTAATTGGGTGGGGAGTTTCATCCATGGGAGTGACAGTTATACTCATGTGATGATATCAAAAATCTTGTATGATATTTTCCAACATAATGTACAGCTTATAGAGAGACAGGGTATAGGATTTCGAGATAGAGGAGATATCACGAGCAATAATATTCACATGGTGGAGGATTTGGATGACGATATAGGAGAGCAGTATGATGTGGTCAATACATTTAATTTTCACAACCACCACCCCAAGGTGGTCCATTTTAGGATTATGGATCTTTACGAATGGGGTGGGGATAATATAAAGAGATTGAAACCTATGACTCATAAGCTCTACTAATGATTCAATGTATGATATGTGTCTTCTATAAATTTTATTTAGTAATGACAGACTCAAGTTCTCATCATTTATTTATTTCAACATATCTTGTCTGAGACTTCATGATTATTGATAAGATCATAGCTTTAACCTTGATCTTATAGAATCCTAATTTATTATGCTCAGTGATAAAACACTTGTGCCTATGGTGTGACTTGACTCATTTAGGAGATAGTTTCTGTAAAAGTAAGGAGGCTTTATAAATAAATCCTTAGTATGTGATGGTTATCCATGATTCATGTCCTTATTGACTGTTTTGAGTGACGGATGTGGTGTGTTTTAAATAATGGGACCAGGTTCTCCATTTTTTTATGAAAAGTTAAACCATGTAGTGCTTGATAGAATAATTCATGAGAGGGTTCATCGAATAACCCACCATTTGGACTCCGTAACCTTTGTTGTAGTGGATGTTATGTGTTTCTAGTTTCCTGCAGTTGTGGCAGAGTATGAGGAAATATTTATTGTGTATGTTCCAGGTTTACCCCCACCCACTGAGGGTTTTACATATGAATTTATCAACACCCCTTGATGACATCGATATGTGCCCCAGCTTATCATATGGCTCCCACATTGCCTCACTAGATCAATGTGCAATTGTAATACTTTAAGAGGATGGGATTTTTTGGAACCTATTTTTCACTATGGGAATCAACAATTTTGTTTTCCATGAAGTAACACAAGAGAAAGAGGTTATGTGGGGACTAATGGATCTTAAAACATGTGATCATGATGAATAAGTATCCAATGCTGAGGATGGGTGCTATCATTTTTTAGTTGACTGGGCCTAGATGGTTTTCAATGGTTGTCCTCTATTCTGGATATCACTAGTTGTGAGTGTGGGATGAGGATATACTAAAGACAACATTAAAATTTCACTACAGTCACTACGAGCATTTGGTGAACTCTTTGTCATGATGAATGCCTAATTAGTTTTCATGGGACTCATGAACCAAATATTTCATCCTTTATTAGCCAGTTCGTGGTTGTCATAATTGTTTATGTATTTATGTAATCAGAATCTGAGGAGGACCATGAAAGAAACTTGAGGATGGTTCTGGATGCACTTATAGAGAACCACCTATACAGAAATCAGTCAATTGGTATGTTTTTGTATATAGGTGGTCCACTTTCTAGGAAATGTTTTATTTTAAAATTGAATGGTAGTAGAACAAATGATGGTTGTGGTATTGTCATCATGGGAGCCAACCAATATCACAATGGAGGTGTGAATCTTCTGTAAGTTGGCATGATATTACCAGACATTCATAAATTATTTATCTAGAATTCCATCACCCATGAAAGAATTAACCCATAAGGGGAAGTCTTTCATGCGGATAGAGAGGTTCTAGTAGGATTATCATAAGTTGAGGTATAGTTTGATGAAAACCCCCTCAAGATATTTCTGAAGGAGGGTGTTGAGTACATAGTGTTATCCAATGCATTTGGATTCAGTCATAGTTGAATTACAATGAAATGATAGGAAATGATTTCACATGGTGAACATGAGTTGATACCACTTGAGAAGAACTACATTACTCATGATCTTGAGTTATTAGTGGTAATATTCACACTAAATATGTTTATATACTACCTGATTGGATAATATTTTAAAATATATTCTAATATTAAGAGACTCAATTATATCATCTCTCATAATGATTTTAATATGATAAATAGTACATTTCCAATGTTCTTCCAGAATTATGAATATGAGATTTTATATACTCCTATTAATGTGAACACAATAGAATATTATCTATGAAAGGGAACATGTTTATAGTTACGGAATAAGGAATTAGAGAAATTGGAATCGTTACAGTTATAGACTGTGGATGGAGATGGATAAGCTTATCTTTATTCAATGTTTATCACCCCTTTACCATTAAATTGAGATAGGGTGGAAAAATTAGGGGATGTTGACTGAGATACCCTATATACTATGATACCTATCTTATTTGGTCAGAGTGGATTCTCTAATGTTTTGGATTATGTAGTTATTTTCAGAGGATGCATTATGTTGTCTGTGATATTACATGGAGAGTTTCGAAGAGATCTTCATAAATATCTTTTTACGATATATCTATGTGTGGAAAAGATATAACAAGACCATCAAATTTAAATTTGGTGTTCATGGATGATGAATGGGGGTGAAGAGTTTGTCTCTCGATGCCTTACATATCAATATGTGAAGGATATGAAACAAGTTCCAATGGGTTTAGATCACCCCAATGAGGTGTAAGAAATAATGTGGGGTGGTATATCAATTTATTTAATAATGAGATCACCATATAAGTTCATGGGACACGATGCTATTTGAGTGATTGTATAATGAATCACCAAGTCAGCTCACTTCTTAGAATTTTGGGAGCATAGATTATTTGATGCATTGAGATTCCTATATGTATAGAAAATAGTCTAACTCCATGTATTTACATTTATGTTCACTTCTAACAATGAATATCACTTTTAATACCATTTTGTGGTGGAATTTCAGGAGGAATTTGGGAGTCAGTTATTCTATATAATAATATTACACCCCAAACTGACTTCAAGACTGAGGTGACCATTCTTGTTATGGATTAAAAACTATGAGATAGCATGTTGGACATTATAAATGGTTGGGAGGACCACCAACCACTGTAGGTGTTTTCATACAACAATAGCTACAATTCCACCATTGATATGGTCTCATTTGAAGTTTTTCATTGATGGAACTATATGTCACTAGTTTCCTGGAATGACCAAGGAGTGTGAACACTCTTGTGCCCAGTGTTGGTATAAAAAACTAATGGGTAGGTGAAGATCATCTTAGAGATAATGAAGATAGCAGAATGCTATTTTAAGTATCATGATAATGTATGACTAAGGAATTTGGAGTTCTAGATACTACACGGTGCTGGAATGATGATTTAAAAATTATATCTATATTATTAGTTAGATCAAGTTCATGAAATCTTCCACATGTCATAGATAAAGATGAATGTGCATAACCCATCACAAGTTTTCAACTTGGGAAAGATGGACATCGAGGATATAGATACCTTGGGTGCGTACCTAGTAAAGATCTAGGATCAGTATAAGATGATCCTCTCTAGGTAAGTGATTCCTTTAGTTAGTCATCAGTGGAAGAACATGAATCTTTATGAGACCACACATGAGCGAGAGGCTCAGATTCATGCTTATTACCCACTTATCATTATGTAGCCATGATTTTGGATTTTGGGGACATAAATCCCTAATTTGGGAAGAATGTAATAACACAGATTGTTTATGAACTATTTTTAGATGTTTTTTTATTATTTTTCAGACTAGGAATGGAGACGATGTATGATTACGAGGCACATCTTGCTCGAAATAGTTGTTCTGAAATATATTAAATTTATTAAATTTCATGTACATTTAGATTTTCTAAAATAGTGGAATAATATCAAAACATGTTCTCATATTAGAAATATGAAGGAAATGTTGATTTCATAAAGTTGGTTTCACCCTAGGCATAACATAACCCTAATCAATGTAGGTCATTTTTTGAAAAGATGTCGTGGGGAAATAAATGAATAAAATAATTAAATAAACTACTTTAATTATTTTGGTGGAAAAAATGATTGTAGAGTCTTAAATATAATGTTGTGTTAGACTTCTATAGTTAGTTTTATAACCATAAAACCATTTTTTAGCCATTGGAGAGATCATTGCACAATTTCTATCAGATTAAAAGTGATCAGATCATGGATCTATGATCGATAAATAACAGATTCAAAGGATCTCACAAATGATCAAAACAGATGCCCTTTCTTCATTAGTGATCATTTTAAATTATAGAATTTCATTTTATTATGTGGATTTCATCCACATTCTTGATCTCCTAAGATGAATTTGGAACTATTAATAAAAAAATGATTTATGGATAATGTGTATTTCCATGAAGGGTTTAATTTTGAAATTATTTTAAGTGAATTTATTCATGATTAAATTAATTATTATTATATTTTCATTCTAATATTATCTAAATAAGATCAACCCAAACATAAATCGAGGCCCATTCCACTCAATTATTCTTGTTATTTTCTCCCTTGATTCTTCGTTCATCATAAATGTTATTTATTTGGACTGCGGTTTGACATATCCCAATAGATCAATCATTTCACAATCATTTCTAGGAAGATTTATCCAAAATTTTTGATTTATCATCAACACGACACAAAGAAGTTGAGATAGTGATAAATGTACTATATTAGATGATGTAGATACTAAATTTCTTGATCCTTGGCACACAATGAATAAATAAAAATAAATCCCTTTTTTTATTGGATCGACGAGTTGAATCATGGTGTTCTATAGTGGAAACATTTGACAAGACATGGTTCATTATTTTTCAAAAAGGAAGTATTTGGATCTAAAACCAAATAATGGAATGGAAATACAGAGACCAGATCTGTGAATGTAGAAATAGTTGTGACACATGATGTGGAGTGTAGAGCCACATGATGTGTTGGACCCCCATATGTAGTACCTAGGGTTTCAGAAGATACTTAAGTATCACATGCCTTGTGACTCTATCATAAGGTGTGTAGTCTCTCCAAAGAGACTTGGTTTGTACCTTGGAGAGTATATAGTAATTGGTTGAATTAAAAAGGTTGGAGCATGCCATGTACTCCCCTACAGGTACATGGCCTAGACCATAGTACACCAGATATGTAGTGCACTAGTATACAAGAAAATGTACCTGGGATAAATTAGTGTACTAAAAAATGGGTAGAATACAAATGTGTCCCACATTCCGTATACTTCTACACGTACACATCATGACACATGGACCGCTTACATGGGATGAACCCAGGATCAAAGGAAATGATGTGTAACACTTCTACATATCATTTCCTTTCATAGACATGAATTGGATATTTTTTCATCCATATCATGGACACATTAAATTAGGGGTTTTTTCCCTTACTCAATACTTGTGGGTTAGTATGGCATAGTATTATAAACCTGGGACTATGATCCCTTCCACAAGACATCTTGGTTAGATTCAATGGAATCTCTCAGTGAGGCCTAAAGTGAGATCTGTTGTTCAACTTCAAGCCATTAGTGTTGTTCTTTGAATCATCATGACCAACACAATGCATGATATGATCTTATACTTAGTGGGTTAATCCTAGTTTAGATTTTGATCTCATATCATGGACTTGGATTTGGCTCTACTCGGTGTATTGTGTCACTTGTGACCTTTAGCGTATAGTTCTCACAATGGGACTCAACAGACATTACCTCTCAGATGGATGACATCAGTGTTATCAGAAATGGGAGTGTGTTCAACAAGATGAGTGCATTGTGGAATCATTGATATGAAATCTTATGTTGAAATAATAGTATTGTGACTAACCATTAGGATTTCAGTGTTTTTTAGAAAATATATTTTCTTGTTATATTTTGTGTAGACATATACATATATAAAGATAACTATATTTCCTTTTTTTGATTTTTTTTTGTTTCATGGTGTCCAACTTGGTATTTTTATACTCACCCCTACCTGATCTTTTCTTGCATGTGTTTTGTCTCATGAAGATGATCTACCTTTTGAAAATGGCCAAGATGGCCTAGGACTAAATATTTCATAGTGATTCCAGATTGACTGAGGTGTGTTCCATTAAATTTTTGATAGTATCCCCAAGTACATAATTTCATGTTGGTCTGGTGTATCATAATCTTTCTATTTTTTTTGTATTTGGACCCATTTACATTATGTCATACTATAGTTGTGGGATTTATATGTATTCATGAATTTTTGTTCAGTTGTTTTTACAATTAAAAATTGTATTGGATTGGAGATGTGGGTGCATGTATAGGTATATAGTCGAAGGCCTCCAACATTAAAGATTTTTTATTTGTTTCTAGTAGTTATCCCCTTGCCTATTTGTGATAGACTTGGGGAATTTACACATGGTATTCACTCTCTTGGAAAATTTATCTTGAAGGGACATGTTTCTCATGTGTCATCCAATAAAAAATATATGGATAAGAGGATCATGATCTGTAAATTTTCCATTATTGCTCGTGTTATGACCCCAATGGGTGAACGAATGTGGAAATTCGCAGATCTTGTTTATCAAAATTCCTCAATTTAGGGAATTGTACACTGGAGGATGATTGCAATAATAAGGGGTTAATTTCACTTCATTTTTCATTCTAATGAGAATATGTATAATTTTTAGAGATTTGGATCCATTTAAATGAGACCTGGATTACTATACATTCAAGAGTGGGATCTCAATGTTGAAGCTTTCAATTTGAGAAACACTCAAATGTAGGTATGGATGGGTATTTGAAAATATCAATGGTTGTATTTGAATCCTATAATTATATGAGACATTTCTTTATCATATGATAATCTAATAAAAATAGAAAAGTATATGCATAACCCCAAGTTTGGACTTTTTTCAAGAGTTCATTTTTAAATTGACATGTCTTCCACTTTAGTTAATGATGTTATTCTCAATATAGATAATTATAGTTTCAATTTTGATATTTTTAATGAAAGAAATATCATATTTTTTAGTAATTGAAGTCTATTTAGACATATTTTAAATGAATTAAATAATGAAAAGTTATTTATAAAACACAATGTAAAGGGACATGATGATATCTCTTATCAAATAGTCTTTGATAAAGGAAAGGGAAGGGATCAATTCCCTCCCCCCACATCTAATGATGAGGTAGGATCAGTTTTAGCCAAAAAGATGGAGTGTGATCTTGTTACCCTTGACTCGAAGATTTCTTCTATAGTTGGACTTATTGAGCTAGAAAATTCTTCTAAGGAATTGAACCATTAAAATGATCACACCCCCACTATTATTATCGACATGGAGGTGATAGACTTTTTGAATATTGATGATGTTGGTGATAATCGACATATAGTTGATGAAGAAAATACAAAACTAATGCCCCTGTATCAATAGCAGGATGATATTCCTTTTAAAGAGTATCCTCTTGTCCTTATGGTTGATAGGACCACTGAGAATTCTATGAGTCTAATCATTGAGAAAAATTCACAGGGTATAACCCATGAGACTATTTTCATTGGATCTAAGAAACCCATTAATAGACATGGGGTCCCCTCAAAATCCAGTGAATCCTCAACCTATGAATGGAAACCTCATTACTGTTAATTTATTGGAACAATGTATGGAATGGAAGTAGATTTGTGACTCTCAATAAATGAGTGGATTCTTAGAGAATGTGATGACTGATTGTTCAGATGCTGATAACTGACCTTCTATTGGATTGGATTTCTTGGCCTTTTTTCTGGAATCCCAAAAGTCCGCACCTCAGGTTCTACAGGCTTGGTATAGGCCTCTATAACATGATAATGAAGATAATTTCAATCATGTTCACCTATTTGAATCATCCAGTTGGGGTGTGGATTCTTCATCTACTGGAGTTGATCACTCCCCTAGTTAGTTCACTCTATTTAGAGGTAAATTGTGAGATGATGATATTGATATCTCTCTTTTTAATGATGATCCCCAAGAACCTTCTTAGCCAATTGATGGGGAATCACAAATAATAAATGATATGAGGAAGAGGTATGGGAATTGAAATATTCCTAGAATGGAAATTTTTAAAGAACATATCCCCCAAACATGCATAAAAAGAACACATTTATAAATGAATATCATTTTTTTGAATTGATATGCACTTGGGAACTCTCTTTCAATTGAGTACTTATGAAACTTCATCGTTGATAACATTCCTTTTCTGATAGGTTTTGAAAACCTGAAAATTTAATTTATGAATTGGAATATCATTATGTGGGCCTCCCTTGGTTATTACTTTATTGCACCAAACTCATGTGAGAATGAGTCTTAAGATCTTGGTGTATTAAATCTTCCAAGTGTTAAAATTCAATCCTATACTAAGAAACAACGTCATGATTTTGTTGATATAATTATTCAAGGGATTTAGATCTCCTAGACATTTTTTTATGGTTCCAACTCTTACATCAAAAGGCGTGACATTTGGGAGGAGGGGGAATTGATAGCTAATAAAATGACTCAATTTTGGGTTATCCTATGGTAATTTAATGTTGTGTTATGACCTACAGAATAAAATGGTCTTCATTTCAAAAATTTTCCATCCAATTAATTTTCTTTTTGTATTCATATATGTAGTTTGGAAGAAGTGACAATTGTAGGTGGTGCTTTTACCTTGTTCAGATTCAATATTAATGGTATGAAATATATTAAAATAGATAAATGATTTTTTAAGATTGATAATAGAAATGATGCTATTAATATATTTGGATTCACCTTTCCCATATGTCTTTCTGACCACAACCCTATCATGGTGGACTGGTGATCTATGAAGTAATGGTAAGCTCCACTTCTTTTCAAATTAAATAATGCATTGTCTGTACTATTGGGTTGTAGGGAAGATATCCTGTAGGCTTGGGAATTAGATTGCATGGGTATCCCATTACATGTTCTATCCAAAAAATTGAATTATGTCAAGAAAATGATTCATGAGTGGAGTAAGGCCTCTTTCCCTCACATTGATAATCATAATAATGTGGCTGATAAACATATCTTTCTTTTTCAGAATAACAGTCAGAGTCTCATGGCCCATCCAGAGATGATGTTAGCACCTTATCCAATCTTGATGACCTTATCTCTCTCATGTAGAGGTTTTCCAAGAGTCAATATAATATCAGGTGGATGAATAAGGGTGATAATAACAGCCATTTATTTCTTTACCTGTATTGAGAAAAAGAGGTGAAAAGAGGATCTACCTCTCTATTGATTGATGGATCCTTATTCAACTCTAAAAATGGGATCTATAGCATCATTTTCAGATTCATTAAAAATTTATACTTGGAACAAGGATAATAATACACTCATAAGATGATGGATAATATTCCCCTCATTGTTGATCATGCTCAAAACAATATTCTAATTGAATCCCCTAATGAAAAATAAATCAAGGATACCATGTTTTCCTTGAACATAGATGGTGTGGATGAACCTGGTGGATTTACTAACACATTTTTCATTTTTTGATTGGATATTGTAAATTTTAGGTTTGTCGATGTTGTGCAAGAGTTCTTTAATCAATCCAAAATTCCTTATTGTGTAAATGACAATATTATTTCTATGATTCCAAAGAAACACGATGCAATTGACATTAAGGACTTTAGTTATATTTCCATTGGTAATACAATGACAAAAGTTATCATAAAAATCAATGCCTCATGGCATGGAAATAGTATAAAATACATGATCACTCCAAAAAAAATTCAGCATCAAATATGGAAGTATTATACAAATTGATTGGACAAAGACTCAAAGAGTGTCCACATTAGGAAAAAGAAGGGTAAGAAAAGAAATTTTCCCTTAATCATGACATCCATAAAACTTTTTTCACTCTCAAATGGAGCATTATTTTTTAGATTCTAAGGAAATATGATTTCTCGAGTACATTCCTTAATCTTGTGAGAACTGTCCTTCAATGTTCTTGGAAATCCAATCATTTGAATGGAACACCTAGAGCCTATATTCAATTCTCTAGAGGAGTCTGGAATAGAGACCCACATTATGGTCCCCTATATGGCTTGGAGGAGGATTATCGGATTGTTTGCATCAATGATATTTTGAAAGATGGTATCCACATAAAAATAAAAAAAATAGGACTTTTTCACTCCCTCACTTCTTTTCAATGCAGATGACATTCTTCAATTTATTAAATCCTATCTAAATACAATCCATTATTTCTGTATTATTTTTCAACAAAATGTAGAGCTTTTTGGTCATTCTATTAGCCGGAACAAGCCTTTTGAGGTTTTGGGAGTGTTTTGATCTCCTATAATGAGAATTAGATTTTCTATTCTCTTGGAGTTATGAAAGGAACCCTCCACATTATATATCATGATCTACAACTCTTTTTGGAGAAGGACATGTGTTGTTATATTGATGACATTTTTTCCAAAATCACAAACCATCTCATTTCCTGGAAGGGGATGACCATGTCCCATGTAGGGGGAATTTGTTTTGTGAACTCAAGGACAACCTCAATTTTTTTATATGCCTTTTATATTTATAGATTCCCTAATTCCACCATCATTGATCTTGAAAATATAATTAGAAACATTATATGGACTGGCACTATCCAAGAAAGGAAGATAATTATGGTTACGTAGAAATACGGCTTCAATCCCAATGATATGGGTGGGTTGGGAATGAAGAATATGAGAATATTTAATTAGGGTTTTCTCAAAAAAAGGGTTTGGAATCTACTTACATCCAATGATGTTTCATTATAATTCATGTCCAAATAGTTCTTCTCAAGGATATAAATTTTTTTCCACATATATGTTTCATCTTGAATCTAGCCAGCCCTTAGTGATTCATAAACACATCTCAGACAATTCTCAGGATGGTTGGTTTCAATGATATACAACCTCAAACACTGGTCCACACATTGTATCGATAACATGATAATTGAGGAGTCCACTACCCCTTCCAACATAAAAAATTTGGATATTTGGGATATCCAGCACAGTGGCATGTTGTCTGAGCTCTTTCCATCCCATATATTTCATAACATTCAGAGGTACTCATATACTAAAAAGTATATGTTTATCTGGACTCCTAACGTGTCTTGGAAACTCACTATGCATCAGCATTATAGGAAAAATAGTACATGATACTATTGTGTTCATTCTTGGTTACAAAATTTCAGGTGCGGGAATATCTTCCCCTATCATATTTTATGTATGTGGAAGATTTGAAAGCGATGGCTACCTCTTCAAGGGTCTTTGCAGTTTTCATGACTATAGTTGTATTCTGTTTTCAATTTCTGTATGAATTTGAGGATTTATGAAATTATACATTCATATCATATAGATTTTCAAGAGATTTGTAGACATATATCCAGGATATGTTTGACTTTAGAATGAATTTGTATTCTATGGATGATGCAATTATTTCTACTCTCTCCTTTAATTATAGTATGTAGATCAATGGAATGATGTACACTATATTGTCTACTTCTATTTACAACATTTGGAATGAAATAAATGACATTGTCGTTTTTAACCATCCTCCATCTTTGAAAGCTGGAATGAACACCTTTTGTTGTGATGTCATGGCAGTTTCTATATTCTGAACCAGATCGATGAATAATGATGTCATTAACCTTGCTATTTTGATATCTTTTTTATGTCACTAGTAGGGTAAGGAAACCATTGGTGCTTAAAAAATTAGGTGGGTTCATAATATCTCTTATTTCTAGAATGTGAATGTTGATGAGGAGACATTAGATGCATGAGGTACATTGGGATGAGGTGATGGTTTTCACTCACCAGGGCTTCGTTAAAGGTCGCTTCTACAATTTCATTTTTAATAGATTTTCTATTGAAGATGAATTGTTGGTAATGTTCAATGCTATCAAATATTCCATCAACCATGGACGGAGATATATTTTTTTTGGAATACGATTCTTCTATTGTTATTCATATATTAAAGACTTGATCCTAGAATATAACTTGGAAAATTCTCCCATCTTGGATTGAGTGCCTCTATTTAATTTAACAAATAAAACATGATGTCTCCCATGTCTACAAGGAGGCAAATCAAGATGTAGATGCCTTTTCAATGTAGGAAATTACAGAGGCATGTTCATTGTGGTATTTTATTTCCCCAGATTATTCTTCTCAATATGTTGATTTGGATACGTGTGGTGTCTTCTGCTATAATTTATGTTATTCCTCTTTTAATGATACTCTCTATTCATTTAAATTTTATTTCCATTTAGGAAAGGGTGGTCCGATATCCGGATATTTTTTTCTCACAATTAAGATGAAAAATTCATTAATAATGTCAAAAATATATTTTAAATAAAAATTTACAAATAAATATATTTATAAATAAATATTTAATATATTTATTCATTTATATATTTATAATCATAAAAAAATATTTTTTTAAATGTGTTTGTATAATAATAAATAAGTATTATTTATATTCAAAAAATAATAAAATTATAATAAACTTATTTAAATATGGAATATATTAACTATATTTATATTTATATTTATTTATAATATATAAATTTATATAATGTTATATAATTTTATAAATGTATAAATAAATAATTATATATTTAAATAATAAATAGATTAAATATATTTATGTTTATATATATTTATTATATATATATATATATATGTTTTTATAATTAGATAAACATATATACCAATTTTTTTATTTATAATTAAAATCATAAATCAAATATCAGCACTTAAGTAATAAAGAATGGTAAAAATACAATTTATCAGTGATAAAAATTTAGTGATGATAAAGATAGTTGTTAGTAGAGTTTTTTTTATCATTGATAAATATAAATCTTTATATGTTCTAAAAAAAGTTTTGATTAATATTTCATGATCTATTTTAAGTACCCTAACCATCACGAACTAATTGTGGTATATGAAGCTTTCCATGGAAGCACCCAGCTTTAACTACTCCTTGTTGTTAAATGCATCCTCGAATCAGTTACAGAATCATGGATCAAACAATTCCAAGGATCAAATCTAAGGCTTGAAAGATTCAGGTGTTGAACAAATCCTTGACCCAAACAAAATCTAGGTTTGATGATATCTCTACTTTCTCTCAGACGATTCAAAAATTCCATCAATATTATTTTATTTTCTCCTCATCCTCACTGGTTGATTTTTTATATAGAGATATCTATTTAGGAATTGTAGTGTTTTTTATGAGCAAGTCATAACATTTTTTATCCTAATTATTTCTATTATTCCTTAAACTACTATTTATTCACACACTATAGTTGAATAAATAATGAGTCTTCAAAATGTATCATGAATGTGATTGCTATTGGTGACAATATGAGTAATGACTTACTTACCACTCAATATTTACAATGGGGTTCTCATAATTCATTTATCTAGATATATGGAAAAGCCAAGTGTTATTCTACTCAATTGTGGGATATCTCCTACCAATTGACGAAGGAAATACTAGTTATAATGCACATGTGTTAGTAATTCACGAGTTCCATAAATGGGATAAATAGTGACATGTAGTTTGTTCAATGATATTGTTCATTTTTATAGAGTGGTAATTATGTTTGGACAACACATTATGAAAAATACTAAACACAAATTTGGGAAATAAAAAAATTATTGATCATTGTTTCTCATAACACATTATTCATAATAATATATTTTCAATATTTCTATTATTTTCATTGCATAAATTTTTAAAATTCTCAATATTAATAATTTTTTGAAAATATATATAAATTAAATTAAATTTTGTAATGTGGAAGGAATAGTGATTGTTAAATCATAAATCATTATGGGAATAACCATGGATATAAATAATTTTATATTAATTAATAAGATAAATATTATTTTTTACCACCCCATAATAGGTGTTTCATATACTCAATCCCGTAATCTAATATAAATTTCCTAACAACATAATAATACTCATTCTTAATATTTCATAAAATAGTAATCTCAATTAGAGCATTGTATATATAAAGGACTAAAACCTAGTACATATGTTTAGTGTATAATTATATGATGGAGAAATGAAGTAGTTATCACAAGTCATTTATTTATACAATGATGGTCTATATATATCCCAGTGAATAAACTCAAAGGGCTGTTTCATTCAAATATATAATTTATTATTGTAATTATGAGAAATCTCCCAATTCTAATTAGTAAAAAAGAACTTTCAATTTTATATTTTCATCATAAAGACTTATCAAACCACCCTTTTAATGTATATAGTTAAATTTCTCATTTTATAATATGATCAATTTATTACTACCAAAAATAAATTTCCTCTTTCAAACACAATTAAAATTAATTATTCCTAACCCCAAATCTGAATATAGGTCACCAATTTTCCTATATCTTCTTAAAAGTATAAATATATTTTAAATGATATAACCGTCATTAATAGTTCTCAAAAATAAATTCATTTAATTCATAAAAAATATAATAAACACTATGGGTGTTTTCCTTTAATCCACCTAAAATGAACTAATTTTTAACATTTCCTTTTATTTCAAACATCTCTCAAATGCAATAAATTTATCTTCAAATATCCATTATTTATAAAATAATTAGTATCCTTTGTACTTGTCAAAATTCATTAAATTCATCAATTTAACTATCATTTGATAAGAATAACAAATATATGAGGAGAAAATATATCTCATTTTTAAATACAATATTGTGAAATCAATAATAAATTCCTCTTACATTCCATTCTTTTACATATAATACATTTCTTATGATTATTTCACATTAATATATATTTTTATTAAATTTTGGAAATAATTCATTCAAATGTATATTTTTTATCATGTAAAATAATGTTCATTCAATGGTTGAAATTCATCATCAAATTTTACATATGAATATATTTCTAACATCGAAAGTAATTTTTTAGTGGGACATCTCCCCTTTAATGTAAAATATTTATATATTTCATAATTACTATTATTGGTCTCCAAATGACTCAAATTTTTTATTTGATTCCAATATCACTATAGAACCTATAATGGCCATGATAATAAAATTTTATTATAAATACCACTCTTCATATTCCTAAAATTAATTCTTGTTTTCAACTTGTATATACATAATTTGTGAACTAATTTTTCAACTATGAATTTTGAGATGTCTAACACCCTTATTGTTATTTGGTTTATTATTTTCCTAAAATTATTTTTTCAATTCCTTATCAAATTTTAATTGAAATTTAAATTTTAATTTTGATATGTCTTCAAATTATTAATATACCATTACTATTAAATTCAATTATTACTTTGGTTTTTACGTATAAAATAGAATGGTGTTTATAAAATTCTATATATGATGCAATAATTAATATAAATTATTTTTAGGCATATAAAATTTTAGGTCTACATGTATTGGTTCTATGATTTGGAATATCTGATTACCATCTATGAAATTCTCACAAATTCAAGGAATTACCACTTTTAAAGAACAAAATGGAGTATAACATTCATCCTTAAGAGGTTCTTACCATGAATAGTTATTACTAAAATTTATTTCTTGAGTTTCATCCTCCATCTCTTTTTTGTTCATTTTACACATTTGAGTAGTAATAATCTCAAAGATTACTATTTCTTAGATATTTCATTAAACATAGGTGCATGTCCACAAGAGATGGATGATGAGTGTCAAACAAAAAAATGCTATTATAACTACTCTAGAGATGAGATGATGAGGAAAAAAAATTTCTATAACTTCAACCATTGGATGAGTTTAGAGGGGAAAACATCAATATTGGATAAATTATTCTCTAAAATTCAATTAACAATTTTTTTAAATTATATTTGATATTTATTGAAATAATCAAAAGTTGACATTCCATTATTATACCAGGAAAGTTAGTCAGAGGCAAAACCTCGGATCATTTATTAATGAGAAATAAAAAGTGAAGTAAACAAGGAAATGGATGAGGGAGAACATCTTTCCCAAACCCAACAAGTAGCCCCAACCAAAATCAGACAATTACATATCATAGGAATGAAACCAACATCAGACAGCAACCAGTCCCTTCTTCAACTATGCCTCTTCAACTGTGCCTTCAACAGCTCAGCTCAATAGAAAAATTCATCATCAACCACTGGATCAGAAAAACCCAGTACAGAATCCTCTTAAACATCAGCATTTATCCTCTTTTCTCTTCAAGAATACTACTTCAATCCCATACAACCATCCATCACGCTCCACCATTTTTGGAACACGCTGCCATCGCAACGCTGAGAAAATACAAATTCAAACCAAAATCCAGATCCAAATACAAACCAAAAAAAAAACATCACAACCTAAAGCAATAGGATGATATGAATCGATAATGGATTCATGAGAATTTTTCAAAAAAGAGTATGAAGATATTTTTAAGGAGTCCATAAAGATTATAATAATGTAATCATATGATACATTCCATCCTTATGACTGTGTTTATGTTGTTGTTATTTAATAAAAATTTGTCTATAAGTGTTGGAAGAGTATATGATTTGTCAAATATGATATTAGATCTATTAATGATGGACCAGACATGGTTAAACCATGACTTGTACACCAATTGGGTTCATACTATGGATTACGGATCATGTTATGTGAATACCAATATAAAATACGTTGGACAACGCATGGATGAAATGACAATGGAAATTAATGATGTCCTTCATGATTTTTCAAGGTTGTTTTGAATTTAAATAAATTATCTAAGAGACAATTTAAACTAGTTTTGTAAAATAAACAATATTTTATTTTCCATTGAGGTTATATAATTTGAAATCTGGTAGAAGATAGAGTGACACACTATTTACATAACTTCTTTTTCTCTTGATTGAAATGATACCATAATAAAATGAACTAACATGTTTAGCATAATATTATAAAAGATTTATATGTTCAATGGTCATGTTCTCTAAAAACATACATTCTTATAAAAATTATTTCATATTATTTTTCATGGACTATAGGTCAATCTTAAAATCATATATGTTTGGCACAAATCGATAAAACAGAAATTAATGATGTCCTTAAAAACATTAATGGTAATTTCTGATCATTATATAGTTTATAAAAATTTATACATGTCATCAAACTTGGTAAAAATTGATCTTCCATGTAGAAAAAATAATTAAATATGGGAATATGCATCATTTAAAAGATTCGTTTTAGTGGAAGAAAATTGATTTTGAATATCTTAAATTTGGAAGTGATTCCTGAAAATTTTGTCTTATATAATATATAGATGGAATAAATTCAGATGTTTTATAGAGTAGTACTCAGATTACAAGGCCCTCTATTTTGGTAAATTATAAAATTCTACCATGGTGATGTAGGATGTTAAAATACTATATTTTTTCATTGCTTATATGTTGACCAAAGAAACTAGTTAATGATATCGATTTCTATTTGGATACATTTATTGATGATATGAAATTGGTGTCGGATACATGTGTAATAATGTTTGATTCTAATAGAAATGAATAACTCACATTGAGGTTCATGATTTATGGGACAATAAATGACATCCCCACTTATGGAAATTTATCAGGCTATAACATTATATGAATTTCAGGAATTTCTATTTAGGAAAAATAAACACACTATGTTCGGTTGAAACATTACTTGAATGCTGTGTTTTTATGACATCAGAAAGTATACCCTTAACAACATAAATAATGACCACATATAAAAACATTAAATAGGAATAAAAAACAAGGTAAAACCCCATCTCTACAAATAGGTCATCAAATATTTGATAATGTAAATAATATTGAAACTGATTTCAGTAATTAATTTTCAGAAAACAATACAAAATCATTTAGGATGAAGAGGTCAATTTTAATTGAGTTACCATATAGTAATATTTTTAATGTATTACTTTGTTTTGATTTTTTTAATGTGGAAAAAATATATATTTATAGTGTTAACGGAACATCACTAAATATTTCTTAAAAATTTATATATGATATCACAGCTAGGTTAGATAAGATTGAAATGGGTGTATGGGAAGTGTTTTTTCTAGTGAAGAGAAAAGTCGGAATTGTCTTCCTCCACCTTCTTATACTCTATTCATATTGGAAAAATTGATTGTTTTTATATTCTATAATAGTGTAAATGTTCTAGATGGGGTTTCCTTAAATATCATGAATTTCATATATATGACTAATTTGAAGTTAGAGGGACTAAAATAACATGACTATGATGTTTTGATGAAAGATTTGATGCATGTTACATTACCATGCATTTTACCTCAAAATTTATGACATACAATAACCAGAATGTTCATATTTTTAAAATCCATATGTAGAAATGTTGTATACCCGATGATGATTCCAATGATGAATATATAGGTTTCTGTCATATTATGAAAATAAGAGATATTCTTCCCATCATTTTTATATGATATAATGGTCCATTTGATGTTTCACTTGGTTAGAGACGTTTTACTATGTGGTCATTTCCACAACAAATTGGTGTACCCCCATTGAATGGAATATGAATATTTTCAAATGGTAATTCAAGAATCAATGTTAGCTAGAGGTTTTATTTAAAAATTAAAAATTATTACAGAATATATTGAATTTTTTACTGATTGTCTTTTAGATGTTGACAACATCAGTCTCCCAATGTATTATTATAGAGGAATCCTTATGGAATAAGTGATTCCTTAAAGAGATTTCGGAACAATTTCATTGATGGAAAGGGAAAATTACACCTTTAAATATTATATAATACTGAAGATGTTGTTCCATATGATGAATCCCACAAATAAAATCTTAATTTTCTAATCCATCAAGCGTTTAATGATGGATATAAATTACACATAATCCAAAGATTATAGGATGGTTCCAAGATCAAATTTATAATTAGTTATCTTAAAATAAAAATTCAAATGTGGAAAGACTTCGATGGATAGCCTAGGGTCCATTTGTAAATGATAATTCTTATATTGGTTTGGTAATCAATGGGTATTCATTTTATAGAAAATAACATTATGACTGATATATGGTGAATATAGTGGTGTCATGCTTATAGTGGAAGCAATGCTTGTATCTTCTTCCAATGATAGAAATCCAATTTAAGAAAATACGTCATATTTTTTCATTATTGATCATATATTCAAGTTAGATTATAAAATAATTTGAGTTTCAATTTTATATGAAGAATGAGCCGAAAATATGAGTCTAGAAATTCGATGAAATGGGAATAATGAAGGTAAATTTCAGTGTATAATGGGAATAATATGATACATTAATAATAGAAAAAGAAGTCAGGAAAGTATTTTATATCTTAGATAGAGTGAACAAATATTTATTGATCGTTTTTCTGGTGAGTAAAACAAATGTTAGGTTAGAAGAAAACTCAATTGATGATAATCCTTTCACTCGGAAATCACAATAATTTCATTACATTAATAATGTAGAAGATTTATTTTACATTAGTGGGGACCATAAAGAGGTTATTTAAATTATTGACAGAGGAAACCAAATCCCAAAAAACATTTAAAAAATAGAGTTAAATAGGAATTTAAACCTTTTTTTAATAATGAATTTTTTCCTTGTAATATTACATGTTCTCTAATATATTAATATAATCAAAATTAAATGTTTGAAAACTTATGAGGAAAATTTAATTTTTAAATGATTATATTCCCAATCCCCTGGAAGACCATACTATTAAAAAATAATCCATTTTGGCAGATGTAAACGTATTGTTATAATATATATTGTCAATTTTTCTAAAAAATTATATAATTAATGATATATTTATTTTCAATTATTTTGTATAGACATTGTATATTTCATAATATTTTATTCCTTCATTCATTCCTTTTGTCATCAAAACATACACATACTTTCTCTCCATAAAAAAATTATCACCAGAGTAATGTTGTCATTTGTGACATTCCATAATGTTCCATCAACTAAATTTATAGGAAAAGAAATCATTCTTCATATGGTCAATAACATATAAAATATTGAATTTTTTATAGTAAAATAATTGTCTATAGAAATAATGTATTGCATTATAATTATGGTTAATTTATTTTTTTATCACTACTCATATAATAATTATTTTATAATATAGGGGGATTATTTAATTTTAGTTGGATTGAATATTCTCAAGAAAATGTGATATTGGACTTCATGGACACAAATGAGATAAAAATAATATGTAAATGGGTCATTAATACATAAAACAATTATAAAAATGTTGATTTCATACTGATTATTAAATTTAATGTTTTATTTTTATACTATTTTTATGTTATTTTCCTTGTATTTTTTATCTTATAATTATTTATATTTTGAATTATCTTTTGGGATGTCATATTTTCGTAATTTTTTAGAATACATATGTATATATTTTATTCCATGCTACACCAAAACATCAATAATATTCTTATCCATAAACAAATTTTCACCCCTACAGTGTTGGAATGTATCACCTTCCTTAGAGATCAATACACTACCATTGTATGAAGAGAAATGATGCTTAATATTCCCAATAACATAGGTAATATAGATGTTTTAATAGAAAAATCATTGTCCATATAAAAAAGGTTTTGTTATATATATTTTTAATATATTTATTTATATTATAAATCACATAACTATTATTTTAGTATACAGGTTGATACTTTATTTTATGTTGGGGAGGTTTTAATGATGATTTTCATGCTCATGATAGATTGGACTTCAGGCATGAAACATAGAAAATTAGGAAATCTGTCAATAATTAATACATCCATCATGAAAATGAGAAATCAGAATAATTTCCTAACTAATTTTTTTTTTCGATTTTATGTAATTTTTTTAATTTACTATAATTTTTATTTTAATCTAATATCTAATTATTATTTTCATAGATATTTTAGGGAATTCATTATTTTCATTCAAATATATGCAATAATCCACAATTAGAATACATTTTCCATTAAACCAATGTTACCACACATTTCATTGAACTTCATTGTTGAAATAAAAACATAATAATTCAATGATAAGTATGTATTAGAAGAGATTAAAAATATAAAGTAAATGGAAAACATGCTAAAAAATAAAACCAAGATTTTTTTGATACTTAATGATGTTTAGGAATTATCCACACCTCAATCTGACACATATTGTGTCTGGTATGTCTCAAATAGATAATTTTTATTTAAAATTGGAATTAATTTTTTTATAAAAGGCTTATAACATACTCATAATAGATAAAACAAATTATATTTGTTTTAAAATATTTTTAAATTATCCAGAACACATTCGTGATGCATAGGAACAATCCACACATCAATCTGATGCATAGTGTGATCAGTATGACTCTAAGGGAATATTTTTATTAAAAATTGACAATAATTTTTGTAAAAAAGTCATCCGACTGACTAAAAACAGGGAAAAAATTCATATTGTTTTAATACATTAATAATATGATACATAAGTCATTTTTTAATTGTAGTAATCATACTCACGTCAGTCCGACTCACGATACACCCAGTATGGCTTAATGTGTCCATTATCTGTTTAAAATTCACATTTTCGTTCCAAAAATTTCACTCACTAAAAAAAACGTTCTTATATTAGCTTCATAATTTATTAAAATTATATTTATGTCATTTTATATTTGTAGGAATTAGACTCACATCAAAATGATACACTATATTACACGTACGACTCAAAGTGTGTGTCTCTAATTTAAAATGGCATTTTAGTTAAAATGACATTTGACAAGCTCATAATGCATCAAACACAATATAATTATTTTTATAAATTATTAAATAGATTTATATGTCACTTGGTAAGTGTAATAATCATCCTCACCTTAATCTGATTCATGGTGTTACTGATATGACTCCAAATGCATCTGTTTATCAAAAATTGACAATAATTTTCAGTAAAAAAAGTGACATACTCAAAACCAAGAAAACAATTAATATTATTTTGATAAATTATAAAAATTACGCACAAGTCATTTTTGAAAAGTATGAATCATCCTCTCCTCAATGTTATACATAGTGTTCTCGGTATAAGTCAAAGTTTCTATTACTTGTTTAAAATTGACATTTTAGTGAAATTGTTCCACTCACTAAAAACCATAAAATATCCATAGATTGTCTGGAAAATTTAGTGAAAAACATAAAAAAATACATTTTCATGTAAGAATCATTATAATGTTAAACTGATAAATGATGTGGCCAATATTACTTATAGCATGTTTCTATTTTAAAAAGATATTTTATTAAAAAATAAATTAATAAAAATAAAAATAAAAAACAGTCAAATTTATTTTCAACTATAGTAAAATATAATATAACTCAGTTGGGATGTGTAGGAATTAGCCTAACTTAAATATAATACAGGATGTGACTAGTATGACCCCAAGTGTGTATTTTTTTTATAAAATTGACAATAATTTTATTAAAAAACGGATCTGACATACATAAAACAAGTAAAACCAATTTGCATTGTTTTGATACTTTATTAAAACAATATCTATGTCATTTGGGGCATGTAGAAATCAGCCTAACCTCAATCAGATGGATGGGGTGACTAGAATGACTCCAAGTGTGTCTTTTTATTTAAAATTTCCATTATTTCTACTAAAAAGGCCATCAATGAAATTAAAAACATAAAAACCAATTTATATTATATTTATACATTATGAAAACGATCAATCAGCCATTTTTTATATTTTGAAATTAGGTTACCCTCAATATAAAGCACGATGTGCCCGATAATGACTCAAAAAGTATGTTATCAGTTTAAAATTGACATTTTATAAAAAAATGTGTCACTCATTGAAAACCAATAAAGCTCAATTTTATTCACATTATATTGTAGGAAAAAAATTCATAATTGATTTATTATTTATAGGAACTAGTCTCACATCAATCCAATATGTTATGTGACCATATGGACTCAACGTGCATGGTTGTTGTTTAAAATGACATTTTAATAAAAAAAATACAAGTGACGTAATCAAAATAATGTGAACTCATTGGGAATTTTATGATACATAATTAAAAATATCCAGATCTAATTTTGGATATTTAAGAATTGGCTTCACGTCATTCTGATGCATGGTGTAACTAGTGTGACTCGAAGTGCATATTTTTGTATAAAATTGATATTAATTTTAATTGAAAGGACTTCTAATTCACTTAAATCCCAACAAAATTCAATTTTATTTGATACATTAAAAAAATGATCAAAAATTCATTTCAGATATGTAGGAATCAATCTTATATCAATCATAAGTTTAGAGTTACTGATATGACTTCAAGTGTGTCTTTTTATTTAAAATTAACAATAATTTATTTAATAAAGGGAATAAACATACTAAAAACTAAGGAAATAATTTTGGATTGTTGTTGATAAATTATTAAAATGGTCTAGAGGTATATTCTGGACATGTAGGATTTAGCCACACCTCAATCTGATACATGATGTTCCGGATATGACTTAATGTGTCCCTTATCAGTTTAGAATTGTAATTTTAGATAAAAATGTGTCACCCACAAAAACCAAGAATACATTCTCTGATTGTATTGAAAATTTAGTACAATGATACATAAGTCATTTTTGAAATGTAGGAATTATTCTCACATCATACTACAACATGATGTGACTCATAGGACTCAAAGTCTATGTTTCCATTTTAAAATGGCATTTTTGTTAAAAATAACTAACATACATAAAACCATGAAAATGAATTCGGATTATTTTGGTAATTTAAGAGAAAAATACATAAGTAATTTGGGAGATGAATGAATCATCATCAACAAAATCTGACATACAATGTGACCAGTATAAATCCATGTGCATCTTAAAATTATACACATGTTTTTTAGACTAAAACATGTGTCACATCGCCAAAATGGAGAAAATGAACCTATATTAGTTTCTAACCATTCGATAAGAAATTAATTAATTAATTTTATTACCTTTTTTATCTAATAATTATTTAGTTAATTTTCATATAGATAATTCTTGATGATGAACTAGATATTGGGTGATGTACAAGAATCGATTGCAAGTCAATATGATACACAATGTTCCTAGTACCTCTCAATGTTTAGCTTAAATTTAACATATTCTGCTAATTTATTTCAAAATATTTTCCAAACAAAATAATATTTATTTTATTCATGAGTACAATTTTTATCAATATGGGATTGTTTTTTGGGAATAACATGATTCAAGGTGAAGATCAAAAGAGAAAGGAATATTGATTTTTTTGAGTGTATGTAACAATTTACAATAATGTTATTGTATAAACCAATGTTTTAAATTTATCAAATATATTTTTTCTATTAATTTTTTATAAAATTATTTTTTATGTAACTTTAGTGTTGGTATTTGATTATGTTTTATTTTGGGGTTGTTTTTGAGGCTATATCTTATTGTTAATGCGCACTACATTGGTGATATATAGTGTTGTCCCATCACACTACAACATACTCTAATATATTCACTTGTAAAAAAGATTATAAATAAGCACTTATATTGGTGCTTTTACAACCTCTAATAAGGTCTCCATTTATCAATAATTTTTAGAACTAAAAATTACATTGGGATTTTAATAACACTCATATAGTCAGTGTTCTTATAGTGTTAATAAAGGCCCTTTTTAGAACTACTACATGCTTACTTTGTAGTACTGTTTCTATAGAGACATCTACATCATTTTTTCATTCTAAAAAATTCTTAAATATGATGGATTAATATAGTGGACTCTATTAATGGATGTCTTCCTATCAGTGTAACATCGATTGACTATATCCAATAGTGGACATTAGAGGGATGAGTCATCTACAGTAGGTAGAAAGAATCAAGCATTAGGTTCTCGACACATGAGGCATATTCATGCCCAAATTCAGACACAAGGATATGTGTATCAGGGATTTTTTAAAGTATCCAATCATCTAGGGGAGGTGTGTTTATATATATAATGGGAGGGGTCACGTGGATCTGTATTTCTACACTTGCCATGTCAATGAGGGTAGTAAGGTAATGGATGAACGTCCATAGTAGATAAAACACCATGTTCTGGGATCTCAAAATTGTTATCAGGGAGGCCCTTAATAAGGTTGGGTTGAAAGATGGTCTCATGGAACTCTGGAAGTTAGAGATTATAGTTTTGGGAAATTCAATGATCTATTTCCACCCCCATAACTACGTAACAAACATTATTATTAGAGAGGTAAAGGTCAAGGATTCATGCAACTGCATGCAATAGAAATATGATACCAAATAAATTTCAAGATAATTTAAGGTATGATCTGTGTCATATATACTATTGGTCTAGTACTTATAGAAGAAGGAATAATTTATTACGTCATATACATATAACTTATTCTGGTGTTAGAGGTCCACGTTGTGACATTTGCCTAGTATTTACAACTAGAGGTTCTTACCATAATGAATTATTTGAGATCACTCATCTTTCGGTAGTAAGAGATTATGTTTAGTAGAGAGTGTTTCTCAGGGGACTGCTTTTTCTTCATCATGAAACATTATTATGTTATCATTTTTATGGAATGGTTTTTTATGATTTCATACTAGATTTAATTTCATCACAAACTAATTTGAAGCATTCAAATAGATGGTAAGAGATTTTCCTTTACAAATGTGAGATATCTCATGTATGATCAAGTGGGTGTTGTGTGTAGGAATGTACCATCCATTACCCACCACTCAGAAGCTTAACCATATGTGTAGTGGGTACTTTAAGCATTTTAATACCCTTAATAGTGCAGGATTATCTAGGTGTCCTCCCGAAGGATGTTCTGGGACTACCTCCAAGGAGATAGATATATTTCTATATTAAATTCCACCCTAAGACCATACCGATATCTTCTAAATCATATCAGATGGCCCATATAGAGCACCAATATATAACTGTATATTCAATGGACCATTGAGAGATGTTTTCAATCAAACCTAATGTTTCCACCAAGGTAGCTCATTTTTTTACTATGAAAATTGTGGGAATGACCTTGAGGTTTTGTATGGCTTAACATATCACGATCAATGTAATTATAAAGGACAACTACCCATTAATAAGGATTTAAAACATCATCATCTAGTTGAGAGGAACTAGTGGGTTCTTGAATATTGATCTTCAGCTAGACTTCCACTATTAGAGGTTTTACGAGGATGATATTCCCGTTATTTCATTCTGATTTCACTATAGACAAAATGACTTCCTGGTGAATTCTTTCAGTGTGATCAATTACCATATGGTGTTTATGGATCTTATGAATCATATCTTCTCACCATACATGGACTAATTTAGGGTTGTATTCATTTATTGTATACTCATTTACTCTACATTATAAGAGGAGTATAAATATCATTTTATAATGGTCCTAGAATTACTCCCAGAGCACATACATTATAGAATGATATAGAAGTACCAGTTTTGGATCTATGAGGTTCACTTTTTGGTTCATTTCGTTAATGACCATGGGTTAGCTATGGACCCAATAAATATTTATGATATGCTTCAAAAGATCCTTCCATGTGCATGTTAGAGTCATATTGTTTTCATAGATTGTTGGGGTACTACAAGAGGATTTTGGAAGAGTAAACTTAGATTACAACCCATTTGACTACCATGATGTGGAAAGTGTATCTATTTATCTAGTATAAGTACTATCAAGAATCCATTCAGGATTTGTGGCTAAGGCTAAAATGTTCAACTATATTGAGACTAAAATAGAAGGATGTTGAGTATGTAGTGTTTTTCAATTCCTCATGAACTAGGCTTGGTTGTCTATTGATGTCGTGGTAGTTAGTGACCAAATATGAGTCATGTAATGTTATACCACAAGATAACAACTATGTTAATTCTGACCTAGTATTGGTGGATGTGGTATTCACATTAAAGATGTGTCTGCACTATCTTTGAGGATTGCGATTGTTTTTCTAATCAATCCAAAATAGTCTCATTATATCTGAACTACGGGGGTTCTAAATGTCAGATATAATCACTAGTTGGAGTTCCATAAAGTCTATGACTATGAGATAATAAATACTTTTGTGAGGGGAAACAATTTGAAAATTTCCCTTAGTAGGAAGTCTCGTTCTCACTTGGTGAAGGATGTGGCTGAGTAGTTGGAATCATTGTAGCTGACTCTGATAGAGAAGAGGGGTGAAGGTTTTTTAGTTGATGGTAGTGATTCCACAAATTCTTCACTGTGCGTGAAAGACTCAGTTCAGTGACATTGACTATGAAGATCTACATGACCAGAAATCCTCATGGAATGAAACAGATTGATTTTTTTGACAATAGGGATCACGCCATCCGGCTCTGAGGACGCAAAATTGTTCTACCTTTTTTTTAAGGAGGTGATGAGTGAGTTCCACAGTTTCATCTTAGTTGTACATCTTATTATAGAATGTATTTACATGGACCATCAATAATAGTTTTAGTGGGATATCATGAGATGGATAATTGATATGTTTTTCTTTCAGTGTATCACTTTTCATTAGGTAAAGTTTGAGTATCAGGTTTTGGAAGGTTTAAAATTTCCTTTTTTGATCATGAATTGGAAATGGTATGGAATATCCATGGACCTTGTAATGGTTCTCCAAGGGATATTGATATGGTACAATTCTATGTAGATTATTATTGAATAACATACCATGTCGATCTAATTTATTTCCATATGTGAGAATTGTATGGTTGATAGTGTGAGGAAATTTTTTATAGAAGAGATCATCTGATTTCATGGGGTAACATAAATGACATTCTTTAACCATAATTCTCATTTTAAATCATAGTTGTAGATAGTAAAAAAGACTCTCTTTGGAACTAGTTTTGGTTTATTAATTCATTTCACCTCATATTGATGCCTAAAATGATCAGATTATCTAGGTGTTGAAGGTTATGCTTAGGGATTCCGTGTTTTAATATTTTCTGGAATTCGGAGGGTCACTTCCCATTAATAGAGTTTTCTTATAAAAAATAATATATGTACAATATCATCATGGAAACATTCATGTCAATATAAGAGAGACCTGTAGGTGAACCGTATGTGGGACAACTATTTTTATTACATCTTTTGTTAGGATAAAGATGTTATAGGTAATAAAAGATATGGTTTAGGTGATCCATGAGTGAAATAGGATATCCTAATGAAGAAAGATATCTTATGAAAATTAATTCCATTGGCCATTGGAGTTCAAGGAGAGAGATAATGTTTTCCAAAAAAATATCCCCCTGATGATGATATCATAGTTTTATTTGTTAATAATGGTATTCATGATGTTTATCAGGCCATTCGATATCCCAGGATGGGTTGGTGAGGTTTCTTAAAAAGATGACATACCCACACAATTAGATTGACTGCATTATTTCTTCCATTTATCTGAACTGAAGACATACATTCCGGACCTAATGATGTTTTTACTATGGTTATATAGACAATAGGAATGGAGACACCTTCATTGAGTACATGTTATTGATTTATAATTTGATGGATTGAATCCAGTGGGGATGGAACATCTCATTAGTTAGAGGGATTTGGTAGCACGAGAGGTTCATGAGACCTCACAAAATCAATAATTTCTATTATAGATATATCACCACCACTTTCCCAATAGCCTCATATTTTCTAGGAACAAAATTTTGATGTATTGGATAATTTAAGAAATTTAGTTTTTTTAGAATTCCACTTTTAAATTTTCTCTACATAAATTTGAAATTTTCCATAGAGATAGTGTGGTTTTTGGGAATCTTAAGAACCCAGATATAATATATTAATAATATTAAAACAAATTAAATAAAATTCATTTTTGGTTTAGAAATTTGTGGTATAAATGTTGATAGAGATCGCATATGAGAAATATTTAAGAATTTTTTGTTATGGAATGTATTGTTTACTCTTAGGGAAACATGAGGATGGTTTACATTGAACATTCTATAGAATGTGATAAATGCTATGTGTGTTTAATAAAATAAATAATTTATTTTATTTGTTTTGATTAAATTAATCCACAAGATAGAAAACATTTTCAAATAACAAGTTATGGAAAATCTCCCTAGTTAGCCACATAACCCATGGAAGAATTTATAGGAGGAATATTCTATTGGAATTGGAAAACATGTGGATATTAATCAATGAATGGATCAAGGTGAATCAAGTGGTGGTTAGAAAATATAGAAGGTATTCTTCACCACTAGTAGATGGCCTCTACACAAAAAATCCATCCATAGTTGATTTAAGTATCAATATTTGTGGGTTTCACCAAAATTAATTTGGCGTGCATGAATTAATTATATTCTTTCTCTTGATCTACAAATATCCATTAAGAATGTGAAGAAAATGAAAATTTATTTTTTTAAATAAGATAATATTTTTTATTCCATGATATAACCATTTATATCACACAATATTATATTTTGATATATTTGTATTGTCTAATGGTGATCATCGACATTGATTGTGTCATTTTACATGATTAGTCAACATGTTCTTCAATATTGTATTATAAGAATATAGTTTCACCTTTTAGAGTTTGGTTTGTGTGAAATTGAACCTCATATTCATTTTTTTGCATGAAGAGTTGAAGTACTAATGATTTATATCTGAATAATGATTGGAATGTGGGTTGAGGGTAATGGTAATAGATTTTGGGACCTCGAATGACAGTGGACATAAAACAAAATCAAATATGGGTGATCAGATTCTGATTTCCGGCCACCAGACACTAGAAATCAAAGGCCAAAGATGTTACCATTTGATTTTGGGAATTTAAACAACATGATTTGTATCCATATGTCGACATGCACAGACCTAGGTACATAGGAGGTCCCTAAGAGTCTAGGAAACATCTTCTAACACTAATAAAAGTCATCAAG
This sequence comes from Viscum album, assembly GCA_963277665.1. Taxonomy (NCBI): domain Eukaryota; kingdom Viridiplantae; phylum Streptophyta; class Magnoliopsida; order Santalales; family Viscaceae; genus Viscum; species Viscum album. The sequence continues at coordinate 1,401,940,806 of OY728152.1, forward strand.
TACCACATGACCTACCATGTCATGTAAAATAATGGTAATTCATGGGTTTCTTGTTTAGGATAAACACAATTTGACTTTGGTTACATGTTGTATTCCTCCATCAAATTTTTTTACCATTTGAATCTATTTCATAGGGATAATGATTTTTCCATGAGTAGTATATCATGAGTGGTTTTCTATGAATGAAACGATCATATCCCTCATTTTTATATAAAATAATTATTATGAGGTGTTCTGGGTATGAGGTTTCTATATGTGGTGCTTGAAAATAGTACTTATTAGGCATAATCACCAGTGAGATTCCAATGTTAGTACTCTCCTATCACATTGGGGCAGTGTTACCCCATATTCCTTACACAAGTAGTGTCAGTTCTCTCCCATACTGTAGTAGGGAATGATTCCTCTATCTATGGAGTTTTAACCACCCTTAATAATGATTTGGTGAACACCGGGTTCTCCATATCCATTACGGCTCCCTCGACCATTGAGAGGAGATGTGAGGAGTGGGAGCCTCCCCTCGATGCCGGAAATATTTTCTATAATGATGGGCATCGAAGAAGGATCCTATGATCTATAGTATGACACGTCATTGTTTTATGTGATTATAGATGGATATCCCATTTCTCACTCCTCTAGGTTTTATTATGTGTTTTTATATATGTTGGGTTTTCTTTTCCCTCTTACACTGGGTTGAGATGACATCTTCTTTACCTATCTAATTCTCTATTTATGGTTTTTAGGTCATAAAACTGGGTATGTATATACTCACTAATTCATTATATTTTCTACATAGTTTGGACGTTATTGATATGAAAACTAGATTAGTAGTGACATTTTTGGAACATAGTTGTACTTGGTACATTGAAAATGTTCAATAGTTGGGCAGAGGGATGAGGAATAAATAACCCTTCCACATTCCATTTTCTATTTATTATCTACTAGTTACATTATTTTTGGGTTAGGTGTGTATATTTTTCCCTTAACACATTGGTTTATACTATCATAATCAGGTGGGTTTTAAATAGATTATTGTATTCTTGTTTTTACTCTAGATGTGTCATTATTTTATTATCCCTATGTACTTTTTCATAGATATAGTTGTGTGTGTGCATATAGGAGTACAGTCTAAATCCTCCCATTTATATTATTTACTTCTCAGTTCTAGACACCATCCCCTAGACTTTTGGAGGTGTTCTTTGTGTGGTAACACCCATCATGTTGCTGACCAGGTGGGCCCTGGTCGTTTTGGTTATTGTATGTTCAAAAATTTCATTTATGGGTTTGATTAGAGTTCAAAATTTAATGATTTTTTTTTTAAAAAAAATTGGAATAATGTGTTAATTTATGTTTTAAATTGTAAGAATATATATATATATACATTTAGGGGAAAATGGGTTACTATTTTTTGATGAATTATTTGACACTATATATTCAAAGAAGATAGTTAATGGATAGTTTCAACAATATATAAAATGAATAAACTAATTTTAGTATTATTTTAATAAAATTATACAAATATATTTATCATGTGTTGATGAAAATTTAGTATTAGGAAATTAAGGCTAAATATTGGAGAATATAGAATGATCCACATATTAATTTTCCATGTAATTAGATCATGGTTCAAGAATTTCTATTGTACACTGAAAATATATTTGATCTCTTTCAGCACAAACACCAACTATGGGGTTTTTTTCATTAATACATCTAATAAAATTGTTTCCATATAATGGTTTTTTTTCATAATTAATTTTTCCTAAAATGATTTTTTAGTTGTAGTGTACCAAGATTCACCTATAAAAATTGGTTTTGGTGGAATTAAATTTTAGAGTTATGATTTTTTTTCTTTCCATATGCTAAAAATATTATAGATTTTTTATGTAATTTGCTTACTGATGGTATATATTTGTATAGGAAGAAAAAAAATGTTCATGATACCCACATGGTAGATATGAAAGTTAATAATGATGAAGAATATTATTTAGAACTAAAATATAAATGTTACCAATAGTTCTCATGAATAAAAATATAGGTTTAAATAGAATCTAATGAGTTTGAATAAGGATATGTGATTGGGATATCAGATCTTATCAACTATTCTAGGAAATTAGAGGAAGCTAAATATTATGCACCCTCTAAAAATTAAAGAATAATTGGAAATTTAATGTTGGAGAAATCAAGAACAATATTCATGAAGAAAGATAAACAATTATGAAAAAGGAGCATACATTATTTAGATTGGGAAATAAAATTCATATAGAGAAGGAACAATATCATCAATCAAGATACCAAAAATCCTATATGAAATTTTCATTTTTAATATGTTAGAAAACAACAATATTTTCTGATATGATGCATAAATAATGTTATAATACTATTACAAGGAATTTATAAATAATTTTTGAATATTGGATTCCATTCTTATCCTATCATATATCAAAATAAAACAATATAGTTATTTTATTGTAGGGTGAAGAACATTATATTTAATGTTAATTTAATGTAATTGATATTTTATAATAATTGAATTCTCCATTAACATATAATTCTATAAAATAATTTTATTATTTATCTTTTCAACAATTTATATTGTAACGCTCTGACCCTATAAGGATAGAGTCAGTGCGTTATTTTAATACATTGGCATGATTACAAAGAATCTAGTCTTGAAAGACTGATCAGTTTAGCAGTCTTGGAAAATATATTGCATAAATGAACATTACATTACACATTATAACAAAAAACACAAAAAAATACTTTGAGAATGCCATTGTTCCCTTATATTAACACTGCATCTCAAACATAAAACGCTTCATGGGATCCAGGGAAAATAAAACATAAGAAATGGCTGAGCATAGAAGCTCAGCAAGGGAAAATAATTTAGCAGAAGCAACAAAAATTTAAGGAAGGATGTGTAATAAAAATAAAAGCCTTCAAAACATAAACATGAACATAATATGGCAAAAATAAATCAAACATTACCATATAATCATTCACATGGATATTTTACTAGTTAAATAATCACATGTAATAACTAATTTCATAATGAGGGAATGCCTAACGCCGGACATCGTTACCACATAGTCAAGGCCTTGTTCCAAGACTAAAAATAAAATTTTTGTCAAGGCCTTTTTAGATGACACTAGTTTGTCTAATGAGACCTACCAATGCATTGAGGAGTTATAGGGGGATCCATTCTTCACAAACTAAGTCCACTGCATTATTCATATGAAACAGTTTAAATATAACATAAACATTCGTATTAAAAAATTCATTCAAAATTTCAATTCATTCTCCATAAACCATGAATGGTATAAAAATAAAACATCCAAAGTCAAACATATCAAAAATACATAAATATAATATGGATTATTTGTATCATATTAAATAAACATCAAACAAGTTTAAAATCCATAGAAATATGTTGACAAATATTGAAATGATTTTAAAACTCTTTGTGGGAAATATCTCATTCTCATTAAAACATTTAAAAGTCACACAATCTTAAAAGGAATTCATTTAAATACATTTATGAATCAAAATTTCCCATCCCACATTGAAAAAATTGAAAGGAAACAACATTGTAAAATCATTCATATCCATATAAATAAATCCATAAAACACATTTTGAAAACATGGTCATTAATGAGAAAAATTTAGAAGAATAAATATTTAAAAAATTAAGAATGATGTTTTAGTAAATATTCCCTTAAATATAATTCTTTGAAAACTATTTTATGAATCATGTACATGGATAATGTATATTTCCCATTATAAACTTATGTAAAAATAACATCGGATAAAAAGAGATTGTGAAATTAACCCTTACCTTGCACATTCCTTTAGTCGAGGGTAATTTTAACCGCCTGTATAATAACAATTGTATGTTATTAGATTATAATAGATCAATATTAATATTTAGGATATTATACATGATTCATTTATGACATTATATACCCCCTTTAATAATAATTTCCATGTTAAATTAATATTTCGGTTAATAATCGCTTTCTTTATCGTATGCATTTTAACTTGTTACTCTTTATTGTATCACATAGATAAAGATGAAAATATATCCATTATATAAAACATTATTTATATATATCATATATATTTAGAATATATATATGTATAATATAAATATATATGAAATAGAAAACACCATTTATGGAGACGGTAGTCCATATGTACGCATAAATGTTGTTTCCTTTTTCATATCGTATTGCACAGAACTGAGTGAATAAGATATATATAAGTATATATATATATATTTATTTATATCTCCAGTAGAATTTTTAATGCATATATTACATAATTATTAATGATATTTATTTTATAATCATTGATGAATGCAAAACGTGGAAATGAATCTTATCACGTCGTGGTGACCGTAATCCGTACCAATGCATGAGAGAAAATATCATCATATTGAGGGATAAATCATATGTAATTGAATGTTATATCTTATATAAATAATCATTAACATGTTATATTTGTTATTTAAATCATTTATACTCATTATTATACCCATCCAAATAATGAAGTGTTTGAATAACAAATTACACCACGGCGTGGAGACGATAATCTGTACGTACGCACGTATGGTGTCATTGCCGTTTATAGGATGGATAGAATATTGAATATGGTTGTTACATATTTATAATAACATCACAGTATATATAAGATATTGGAGTTATTATTTTATAATGTAAACAACTAAGAAACTGGAATTGGAAGAATAAATGAACTTTAAAGAAGGTGGTGAAATCGTTACCACTTCTTTGGGTTCTGTCTTTTGATTTGATCAAAATGGATCACTAGGATGGATTTATCACCAAATTAATTAATATAGGTTGATGTTAGGATAGTGGGGAGGATATTTGGGAATGGTTTTGATGAGACAAACGGCTTTGGAGGTGTGAAATTTAGAGGAAGGGAAGTGAACATTTATAAGAGGGGTGTGGGGAACCTTAGGAAAAATTTAAAATATCATTTTATAATAAAGTAATTTTCGGTTTCAAATGGCACAAAAAAAAAATAAATAACTTCTAAGGTCGTTATTGTTCGAAAAACTCTCAACCAATAGGTTTTAGATAGGTTTAGGTCACCATATTAACCTTAACTTTTCGATTTATCTCTTAGTTAAATAGTTTGACAGTTACCATGTCTCTTTGTATTTTTATATTATATGGTTATTAAAAATACTATAAAATGACAATAGAACGCCAATTAGTTCATTAATGTCGTATATATCATTAAATAATTTTTTTGGAAGAAAATTAGATTTTTAGGAATAAAATAATAATTAATAATATAATATTTGTTTTAAAAACTATCTTATGTCAATTTCGACACAATTAGGTATTTTGTTTTTGTGAAAGTCATAAAAACCTGATTGATTCGAACAATATACATTAAATCAAACCTATCATGTCATGTTCATATACGAAAAAATTCGTGGATGTCATAAAAACATTGAAATTATTTTTATTTTAATATTTAAAATACCATTCATTTGATTCTTTCATTAATAAGGTAATTATTGAATCATCATTGTGTCATAAATAAATTTAATTATATAATGTATAAAAATTATCAATAATATACCTTTATATAGGAAATATTTTTAGTTTTCAAATTAATATTTATTGTAGAATTTATATTATGTGTAACCTGATATTAAAAATGTTTTAGTTAATAATAATTGATTTTATATCTTTTAACTCTTCTTTGAAATAAATAATAATAAATGTCCTAATATAATCCATGTGGACCAAATAGGTTCATATTTTATTTATAAATTTTTTTGGTCAACATAAACTTAACCAATATAATTAGTACATGTGTTAGGGTAATAATACTGTCATTTTTACCCTTAATTACCCTATTTACTTTTAACCTTGGTAAATAAATGTAAAAATTTACAATTCACCAAAAATTATTTTAACATTATTGATCCACTTTTTTCTTAATGATATTAACCATTTCAATCTTATATTTGAAATTCAATTCATAGATGCCGTAATATTATCTTTTATGCAAATTTGCAAATGCACCTAGGAGGTGGGTAAAAAACGGTAAAAAGTTCAATAAACATTTTATATATCTAATCTTATTATAAAATTACTCCATTGAATTAAATTCAACTGATATATTATGTATCTATTTTGACCTAAAATAAATTTAAATAAAATTAATAACTATTTAAATACAAATTCAGATTTAAACAATAACTTAGTGTTTTTCACTATTCATAAAAATTGAATGTTTTGAGAAAAATACCCAAATTTCCCCCTAATATAATTTTGATATTACAAATTCAGAAATAATTTCTATTTTACCAAATTAAAAACATAGAGGATTAATTTATTTATTTAAAATTAATTCCAGTTGTTAAAACCAAAAGGAGTCTTTTTAAGAAATAATAACCACCAAAAGATTGACAGTTGTTTGTGTGCAATTTCAAAGTGAAATTACTTACAATGACCTAAATTAGATTAAATTGTAAAAATATAATCTATTTATACTTCCAAACCATTAAGATTTATAATTTAACAGTATAAATAATTGTGATTAAAAAAGTTGTTTTCAGTTAAAATATAATATTTTTCACAATTCACCCAAATAATAAAGTTAATAGAAAAACACAAAAATATATTGAAAATAAATTCTTATGTCCCAAATATAAAGTATAAGTTTATATTGTCAAATTTAAAATATAAAAGTTTCAAATATTGGATTTAAAAAGGGTTCCCTGTTAAAAGATTGTAAAATTGCATTTTTTTTAAAATACTTCTTTTTCCTAAAAAAATGAATTTGTTTTTTTCATTATGTTTATGAAACTCATAATATGGATTCTAAAATTATAAGGATTATATAATGTTTAGAATTTTGTTAATACTATTAATAACCACTTTAGAATGGAAAGTTTGGTAAGTTGTGGTGCGCTTGAACTCATTGTTGCGTGTTGTGCAAGTTATTAAATCACTTTGAAGAAATAACATTCTATGGAATCTTTGGGTGTTACATTAATCCCTCCATCAATAAATTTCATATTCGTAATTTTAAATTGTTCTTAAAAAATAAACGGTAGAAAATAGAAAATACCTTTTTGAGAAAACCCACATCAGAAGTTGGGTTAATAAAATTTAGTCATTATAAGATAATATATATATATATATATATGACAAGTATAGATTCATCTTTTATCTAATTCCTACAACAAACTCATCTTTCACTCTATAATATTTCAAAAAAATATTCTATTTATCCTAATAGTATAGGGTTCAAAAAATAATGAATTTATAATTCATTTGTTAGATTATTTATAAAAAACAAAATTAAGAATAATAGTAAATCACAAAGTCCAGTCGTTGGTGATGCACCCTTGTCTCTCATCGATTGCGGGTTCAAGTCTTGTGGCCTTACAGGACAAGACTAGTTGTCGCCCAACCACTATTTTATCCTTTTTATATAAATCCAAAAATAACACTAACAATAGTATCAAATATCAAACTCAATCCATTCTAACATTTAGACTTATCCAAAATACATCTATCCATACTCTCAGTAAAAAAATTATAAGGAAGTTAATTATAATGAAGATTCTTTTTATCCACGTAATAAAATGGGAAAAAATTCATCATGTATTATATTAAAACATGTTAACAACAATAATTACTATAAAACCTTATTGATTACATTCATGCACCCTTATACTTTATATAATAGTGGATATATTCCTTATATCCAAAAATATTGAATATTCCAAAAATGATGAAATAATACAACTATTGATCAGTTCAATGGAATTCATGATTATCCAATATAATTTATCCAAAGAAACCATCACATATTTCAAAATCAAAACCTCACTATCGAGACCATATTAAGGATTACATTTCCTTCATCCATGTATTTTTTTAAAAAATTTTATATTACTGTTAAGTCACATTTCATAGGACCATATAATCTCAAATCCTTAATAAAATAGTACTGCAGTATAATATTTATTTATCTTCATAATTCATAAAAACAGTATATTATTGATACAACACAAAAATTAAATAATTCAATAATAACAACATATGAACACTAGTCATTCCTCTTCATCTGAGGTAAAATCATAACTTGATTATTTTCCTATAACATCATTTGCAGTATACTCTTCTTACTGGGGCAATGATTTTCATAGTGTCTCAATAACGTTCATATGAAGCATTTTACATTTGAAAACTTGTTGTTACCCTTGAAATCACATACATGGTGTCCACACATATAACAAACTCCCATTCCCATCATGCATTTATCAAGCTAATTATTTTCACATTTATCACATATTGGAAAATCTTTCTTTCCTTTCATCACATTATCCATCTTTCTCTCTACCATCCTTTTCTTCTCTTGCTTCCCTTCCAAGACATAGGACTCAAAGAATTATTTACTTATCATACTAACACATTATATTATTTCTTCATATGTTTAGAATAGATGGGAGACTATTTACCTTCAAAAAGTTTTCTTAATACCATGAATGATATGACCCTTCTTACTCTTTGGATCATACATATTTCTATTGTTCTCATTTTCTCTGCTATGAGCCCTTTGTAAACAATGGCATACACTAGGACATTTTATGATTCACAATTCATAATTTCAAACATATAAAATACCAAACATAAATTGAACAGTTTATGGATATAATCCATAACCACAAAAATGTTTTCTTTGAGGAGGTATATACTCATAAACCATTCATTGTGGTTTGTAAAGAAAATGAGAATTATCCTATGCATATCCCACAGGAGTGTCGTAACCAAGAGTGCAGTAAGGCCCGTTGTCGTGCACCTGTTCCCGTTCGAGTCTAGCTCAACGTGGTGTTTTCGTGTTTCAACCCTTGGTACATCTGTGCCAGAGCCAAATCTACCATCTGTTATCCAGACAGGGAAGTATTGGATGGAAAACTGAAAAAATATCTACAATACCAAATTTCTAGGATGTTCTTCCATACTAATCTGGAATGGGTATCTTAGGGCTATGTGACCTATTCATGTTTTATCTAAATCTAGTTTCCAAGGTTTGTACTAAAATTCATTTGATACCAACAGTAATGCCCAGACCCCAGAATCCCAGATTTAGTGTGTTATTTGAATACATTATCATGATTAAAAGGAATGAAGTCCCGAAAGACCGATCAGTTTAGGTGTCTTGGAAAATAGATTTCATATATGAACATTACATTACACATTATAACATAAAACACAAATAAAAATCCATTGAGAATGCCATTTTCCTCATAGATTAACCCTGCATCTCAAACATAAAACATTTCTTGGGATCCTAGGAAAATAACACATAAGAAAGGGGTGAGCTCAGATGCTTAGTATGGGTAAATAATTTAGCGGAAGCAATAAACCTTTAAGGCAAGATGTATAACAAAAATAAAAGACTTTTAAACAAAAACATAATCATAATATCTCAAAAACATGTCAAACATTACCATATATACATTCACATGGATATTCTAATAGTCTAATAATCACATGTAATAACTAATTTCATAATTAGGGAATTCCTAACACTGGACATCTTTACCACAAAGTCAAGGCCTTGTGCGAAGACAAAAAATAAATTATTTTTCATGGCCTTGTGCCAAGACAATAGTTTGTATCAGGAGACCTACCGATGCATCGAGGAGATTTTGTAGAATCTACCCATCACTTTCTAAGTCCACTGTATTCCTCATTTGAAAAGGTTGACACATAACATTAACATTCATATTAAAATTAGCATAGGAAATGTCAATACTTTATCCACAAACCATGAATGGTATAAAATTAACACATCCATAGTCAATCATATTACAAGTACTTCTATATAATATGGATGATTTGTATCATGATAAATTAAATTCAAACAAGTTAAAAATCATTCTAATGATTTTGAAAAAGATAGAAATTATTTGTAAAAATCATTGAGAGAAATATATCTTTTTTATGAAAAAAATTAAAAGTCACACAGTTAAAAAAGGAATACATTTAAATAAATTTTTAAATAAAAGTGTCCCATATAACTTTTAAACTTTTCAAAGGAATTAACATTTTAAAAAAATTCATGTCTATATAAATAAATCCTTAAAACCAATTTTGAAAACATGATCATTAGTGAGAACGATTTAGAAGAAAAATTATTTAAAACATTTATAATGTTGTTTTAGTAAAAATTACCTGAAAAGGAATCCCATTCAAAACACTTTTTTGAAACATAGACATGGATAATAAATATTTCCCAGTATATACTTATGTAAAAATAACCTCGGATAATAATGGGATTGCGAAATTTACCATTACCTTACACTTTCCTTTAGTCAAGGTTACGTTTATCATTCTATATAATGACCATTGTATGTTATTAGTCTATACCGGAACAATATTAATATTTTTGATATCATACATGATTCATTTATGACATTATACTCCCGATTTAATAATAATTTCCTTGTTAAATTTTCATTTCGGGTAATAATTGCTTTCTTTATCGTATGCGTTTTAACTGGTTACTCATGATTGTATCACATTGATCATGATTTAAATACTTCCAGAATATAAAACATGATTTATATATCATATATATTTAGAATATAAATATGTATAATAGACATATATATGAAATGGAAAACACCATTTATGTAGATGGTAGTCTGTATGTACGCATAAATGTTGTTTCCATTTTCATATCATATTGCACGGACTATGTGAATAAGATATATGTAAGTACATATATATATATATATATCCAATAGCATTATAATTTCATATAATACATACTTCGTAATGATATATATTTTATAATTATCCTTGAATGATGAACATTGATATGAATCTCATCACGTCATGGAGACGGTAATTCGTACGTACGCATGAGGGACAATATCATTATATTGACGAAGAAATCACATGTAATTGAATGTTATATCATATATACAGAATAATAAACATTTTATATTTATTATTTACATCATTTACACTCAGTATTATACCCATCCAAATAATAATGTTTTTGATAAACAAATTACACCATGCCGTGGAAACGGTAATCTGTACGTACGCACGTATGGTGACTTTTTCATTTAATGGATTGATAGAATAATGAATATGGTTGTACCATTATTATAATAACAACAAATTGTTTATAACATATTGGATTTACTATTTTTGAATGTAAACAAAAAATAATTTGGAAGAGGAAGAATAAAAGAACTTGAAAGAGGGTGGAGAAATCATTACCTCTTCTTCGGGTTCTTCCTTTTGATTTGATCAAATGGGCTCCTTAGGTTGGATTTATGACCAAAGGAAGGCCTCTAAGAAGATTTTAGGCTATCCTAGAGGACATTTGGGTAGGGTTTGGCCGAGCCAAATGGATTTGGATGTTTTAATTTGAGAGAAGGGGAAGTACCCTTTTATAAGAGGGGTGAGGGGAACCTTAGAAAAAACATAAATATTATTTTATAATAAATTCATTTTCAGTTTCTAATGGCTCCACCCCTATCTTTATTATTTTCTCAGTGATATTGTGGATGACATCATGGTGTATTCTGTTACTCATAGGGACATTTCTAAACTCCACTATTTTATATTGAATGTGTTGAGAGATCATCAACTATATGAAAATAATGCTATGTGACACTTGTGGATTAAAAATAATAATAGTTTTTGGGTCATTACATCTTGGAAAAAGGTGTATCTATTGACCTAGTGAATTTGAGTGTTGTGGATTCCTAGGAGTATACCATGAATGTATTTGATATATGGAGATTCCTGGATCTGCATGGATAATATTGTAATTTCATAAAGTGAATGCCATTCATTTCTTATCCTATTACTTGTCTTAAAATGATGTGTGTCATGTTTATGTGGTTAGAAGTGTGTGAAAAATTATTTTATAACAAGAATGGAAGGATTTTTTGGGAACCAATTAAGACTCTACTAGATCCTAGTAGCGGCTATAAAATTCTCTTTGATGAATCTTGCATTGGACTAGGTGAAGTGGTAGTGGAGGAAGATAGATATGGTGTATAAAGTACATAGTAGTTGAGGAACCTTGAGAGAAATTACCCGACACACAACCTCCATCTTATATCTGTTTTACTTACAATAAAATTATATAGATACAATATAATGGGTGAGAAATATTTGGTGTGTTCGAACAAGAATATCCTCAAATATATCTTTTCATGATATGAATTTAATCTTATAATGTGAACAAGGGTTGAATAAATTTTTTCATTTATTTTAGACTTGGCCTACATGTATGGAAAAGGAAATGTGGTAATAGATTCATTGAGTTAGAAAAGTCAAGAACATGACATTCAGCAAGCCAGTAATGAATGGAACTTGATGACCTTCTTTTCTATGTTCTATCTAGAGATCCATTAAAGTCATGATCAGTCATCTCTTATACCATTTATAGATACATATGCCCTCTATTATAGGGTAAAGAGTGGGGAAATTTTAAATTTTTAAGGCTTGATTATCTTGAAGAGGAATTTTGGTGAGGACCCATTACAAGATTTGTCTGTGGATGGATATGGAATTAAACATTTACACTGGAATGTTTGGGTTGCTAATGATAAGTGAGAGGAAATGATGGATGATTCCCACACATCATAGTGTGATGTTCATACAGGAATCTCTAAGATGTATCAAGAAATTTGACACTATTATTGGGTTCCATGGATAAAATTTCCGACGACATGTTTTATTAGTAAGTGTTCAACTAGTCCATAGGTGATGGTGGATCACCAGTATCCTACTAGATTGTTACAAAAACTTTTAGTCCACAAATGGACGTGGAAAGATGTTTATATAGATTTTATTTTCTTATAGAGTTCTTCATTAGGTATCGACACAATTTTGATAGTCATGGATCACCTGAAGAAAGTAGACTACTTCCTTATTGTCCAAAATAATTTCTCAGTAGATGATATGTGATGACTGTATGTTTGTGAAATTATACATAAACATGGGGGTTCCTCATTTTATAATTTTAGATAGGTATTCTCATTTTATATTAATGTTCTAGAAGGGGTTACATAAATTTATGGGTGCAATAGTTCTTCATATCACAAATTTACAATTTTTGATTTATGGGTAGTCAAAATAGACGATATAGGTGTTAGAATATATACTCCAGGAATGCGTCCTATATTATAGAGGTTCATTGGAAAATAATATCAATCCAATTGAGTTATACATCAATAGTAGATATCATATTACTATTTAGTTGTATCCTTTGGAGTCCATGTATGATAGTCAATGTAATTCAACCATATTATAGTTTAAGGTAGGTGTTGTAGTGCTACAAGGTCCTCACCTTTTACATAAGGAATCAGTGTAGGTTCAGTTGAACATGATTCGTATGTATACTCATTACTCTAGGGAGAAATCATATTTTGATCATTGGTGATGTCCTATATAGTTTCTAGTTCGGGATCCAATTTTCTTACATGTATCACCTAGAATAGGTCATACATAGAAATGGAGGCCCGGGAAGTCATCCCCATTATTTTTTTTCCAATTAGGACTGTATCTAGAGTCATCCCAGTAGCCTATGTGTTTTTACTAGCTAATAGGTATAGCTCCATACACGACATCTTCAATGATTCACATCTTCCCTATTATCATGAAGACATTTCTCATAATTTTCACCACTAAAAGAAAGTGTTAGATGTTTATGCTCAATTTTGGAGTTTTTTATATGAAAAATTGACCTGAAAATAAATTAACTCACAAAATATTTTGATACATTAGTTCATTTAATATGGAAACATGATCATGTACATGATTAAATTTGGTAGTAGGAGGCTGACACATGCACCCAGTGGCCAGAGATATTCACAAATGAATCATTATCCTCCCTTGGGAGGTGAACTCTTGGATGAGTTCTTTTATGAGGGGAAGATGATAGGAACCCAATATTTCAATGTTTTAAAGATCCTCTAATTTTGGTGCAATTCATTATTTGGGACCATATATTTATGTCTAATTAATTAAAATTTGTTTCATGGGTATCTGAGGTTTGTTCAATGGATGGTAGAGAAATGCACTATGTCTCGCAGTTAGTAGAATTCATAAAATCTTGTCTAAATGTATTACCCAAACCGTGAGGGACATTTAAGAGGTTAATGTAGGTAGAATAGTTTTCTTAAATCAAGTGTTCGGGATCCCACATATTTTTATGTATCTTGGAGAAATTAAGCAGATCTAAATCGCATGGTTGGCACACATTTTCTAAACAATGTAGTATTTCTGTTTGTGTACCCTCTTAATATTGTGATACAATAATATATGGAGAATGGTTTTTCCAAGCATGTGTCCAAACTGTGTGACACTAACATTTTTATGTAAATTTAAAGTAATAAAATTAGGTGTCCAATAAACATACCCTAATATTATTTTTTCATTTCTATCAATAAGGACCCATTTTTTTCTCCAGTTGGATATCCTTAGTTCCTTCCTCTTTTCCATTGCACATGATTAACCATCTTATGTCAAATTTGACATATGATCATCATGTTAAATATACATTGTTATGTTATGTCATCATTTCACTTAGATCATCAATAGGATTCCTCTCAATGATATTATTTTGATAAAGGATCATATACCATTTTTTCAAGGGGTTGGTTCATTCAGCAACTTTTCTTCCATCTCTGCCTATCTAAGGGAAAATACTGGATGAGAAGTGTTCTATATGTATAAGCGTGGTTGTTTATGATACATCTATCATGTATCTCAATTTTATTGGACAAAAACATTGTGGGCATTTGGATTTCATCATAGAATGTCTATTAAATTATCATTCCATTATTATTTTCACCATGCCCTTATTATAGAGCCCCTATTATATGTGTTCACATCGTTGGACACTGTGGACACAATATTAATGACCCCAAGTAGTGTTATTTCCCAATTATTCATCTTACAATTATTTTGTGACTATAATTTGCCTCTATTTGGGTGTGAAATTGCTTTGAATTTATAAACGTATGTTATTTAGTTAAGTAAATAAATGGTTAATTTATATTACATCATGATATCTGTTAAACCTTACAAGGTATTTGTTATTATTAATTAATTACACATTTAATTGTGAAATGAAATGTATATTTATACACATAACATAGAATCGTTAATTACTCATGAATTGAAATAAGGAATAACCTTATCCTCATTTCCAATCATATGAATGGTAATGGAATAAATTAATAACTAATATGTAATTAAATTATGAAATGGTTAAAAGTACATTTATGGTTTTAATTTAGTATTAAAGGATATGGAATTAACCGAATGATTTATTAGGAGGCCTAATAATTACATAGCCATAATTAAATAATGAAATTTATATAGAATTTCTATTTCATATGGAAATTTCCATATTTAAATGGATGTTTATACTTAATGCATCCATGGATTCAAGAGGGAATTACATTTTCACATAGAGGAAACCATTCTAATTCATGGAGCTAGGTTCTATCGTAGATACCCACATTGGAACATGGTATTTGTCTAGTATAAAAATTAAAACATTGTGTTAGTTCTAAAATTTTTCCATAAGTGTATTATAAATTTAAAAATTCCATTATGTGTTATTGGTTTGTTGGGTATCTATGCAGTTAATACAACAATTAAATATTTTGTTTATCCAAACTGACCACAATGGGTATCTGGGAATTTTATCAACATCACCTTAAAAATTATAAATGTGCATCAACTTCATTAAAACTAGTACATCATAGGAACCCAAACTGTTAGAGGATATTCCATCATGAATGAATCCATGGTGATTTGTTTCATCCTTATAATTTTTGGGAGTTTGGAATGGTTCATATTAGTATTCATTTATTAAGACTGTTGCATATGTATTATCATGATATTTTTCACTCTATATCTCTTCCCATTTGGGTTACTATTGGGGTAGTCACCTCATTGTCCATCACACTCATTATTTATTCGTTCCTCCTACATTTAGTCCTTACAAAACCCAAAAACATGAATCATATGTTATAAAAAATAATATCACCCAAATATGTATCTAGATATTTATTATTTTTAAAAATAATCTTGCCCATGATTCTCAATGGAAATGGGAAACAAAATGAGGAGGGATTTCAAATTCTTTTCAAGGAGGACATATAAATGGATCATAAAGTTGACATTTCAAAATAAAATGAGAAAAAATAATAGTGAAGAAATATAATTTTAAAATTATAATGGAATTGTAATATGTATTTATAAATAAGGAAAAAATGACATATAATATCCAGAGATACTATACTTTAAAATATAAAAATAATCATTATACCCAAAAAAATATTAAAAAATGGAGAATAATTTAAAATAGAAAATATACAATCCATTTTTTACCAAAAACTAATAGTAAAATAATTTATCACGACTAAATGAAATAAATATATTGATATATGTATATTAAAATAATGAATCGCTATAATCATAAATAGTATCACAATCCTTTAACTAATTATGTCAGCAATGTAGAAAACCATTTAAACTATGTTATTTTGTTGTTAAAAAAATTTAAATTTGGATTGTGTATGTCACATATTATGACATCTTAATAACGAAACACAGCATAGTAAAGAAACACCCAAATAATTAATATATTTTATTATAATGAAAAACTAAACAAAAATGTACCAATCATCCCCAAACACAAATAAAATCTAAAAAATACATCTATGCCTTCCAAAATCAATTAAAAAAACTATGATATAAAACTAATTAATATATTAATAGTTTATTTATATAAAACATAATTATAGAATATTTATACATTCTTATAAAAATGTATTAACACAACATCACCATTTTAAAATAATCCACAAAAATTCCATATACTATCTCAAATATATAAAAATTCAATATTACACCTTTTTAATCTATTTTATTGCATGATAAAATTTAATCATTTAATTTAAAATCTTAAAATAAATATAATTTGTAATTATTGGGTCTCTTTAAGAGTCAAATCATGAAAAATTTAGAATCCTTGCATCTGGAAAACTTAAATAAATTCATAATAAAATGAATCACATCATTGAAAAAATGAGTATTGAAACCATATTGAAATAAATAATATCCCAACAAATTAAATTAAAAGAATATACTATAGCATTGAGGCATTTATTACTAACTCTAAATTTGAGTAAATATAATGATTGAAAAAAATAATAAATCTATAATAGGACCTCTATGGGCATAAAATACATATTGAAAATGGTACTAAAATTAAAACATATAATTATCAATACTTGACACAAAATAAATATGTCAATGTCACCTATTCTAATTAATCCTTGATCAACATCTGTTTAAACGCCTATCAAAATGAAATTATTTTTATATAGGATGTATAAATTAAAATTAAATCACCAAAATACAATATTAGTGAACATATATTCCGTGGGTATATTAATAAAGGAGAAAATCCCATATAAAAGCCATTCATTGAGGTTGGAGGGAGTAAATTACTTGATGGAAGGAAAAAATTTAAGAGTAGAATAAACAATCACATACCATAGAGTGAAGACGATCTATTTATGAAGAGTGGTGAGGTAAGGGAGTGATAAATGAAGCAAGGATACGAGTGAAAGAATTTGGGAGGATGGTGGTAGGTGAGGGAGTGAGGATGGTAGAGATTGGCAATGACAGTAGGTAGCGATGGAGATGGCAACGATGATGGTGATGGAGAAGGAAAAGGTAGGTATCGACATTTGGGAGAGATAGAGTGGAAAACTACGGTTCATCAAAGAATAATGGCCAAAGAAGATAGGGAATATTTTATGGTTCTTTTTAAAAGATTGTTTATTGCCTTTTATTAGTAGTTTAAAAAATTGATGATAATGATACACCATTATTAGCACTAAAATGCACTGATAAATCGAGTCATTATATGTGCCAAAATTATAGCGCTGGTAAAGTGTTGGATTTTAAAGATGAAAAAGTGATGATAAATATCTATAATAATAAATATATTTATTATTTTAATGTATTTTTTAAAATTATATATATATATATATAATTTTATGTTATAATATATTTTTATAAAATTATAAATATATAATATATAATTACTATCTAAATACATTTATTTTTTATTTTTTTGTACTTGTATATAATTATAAATATATACATGTATTTTATATATATATATGATTATAAATATAATTATAAAAAAACCTTTTATTAATATTTTTATATAAATAAAAGTATATTTATACAATTATATATAATTATATATATATATATTAATATATAAATATATTTTTTATAATTTTATAATAATTTAAATAAATATATATTTATTTTCAATTATAAATTTAAATAAATAAATATTTATTAATAACTATAAAGTTTAATAAATATACATATTATATTTATAAATTTATATTTATATAAAATAAATATTTTTTAAATATTTTTTAATTATTTAAATAAATAAATAATTTTTAATATAATAATTAATATTTTAATATATTTATAAATATAAGTATATATTCATAAATATATTTAAATAACTAAATATATTTTCAAAAGTATTTATATTTTAAATTTATATATTATAATTTTATAATTAATTAAATATATACATATTTATTTATATTTATAATTAAAAGTAAATATATATATATATATATATTAAGATATAAAAATATATATTTATAAAATTATAATACTTGTATTTATTGTACTTTTATAATTATTTAAGTATACATACATTTTTAGTTATAATTATAGAAAGTATTTGTAAAAAGTATTTATAAATAAATAAAAATTTATAATTATAAATATATTAAAATATTAATTATTAAAATATATTAATTATAACTTTATAATTATTTAGGAGAACATAATATGTTTATGGGAATAATATGTGTGAATCATTCATAGTAAAGTATATATCATAAAAAATGACTAATCACATATATTGAAAGCATTAGTAAAAAATGTGTCAATGTATAAATGAATATTCTTGAGTCATGAATGCATAACATATGCATGTGTCATCATAATATAGGTTATTGGAACATTTAGATCATACTAACCCAAAATAATGCATTAAATTAACTCTTGACCATATAACATCAATTCTACTAATGCATCAATACATTAAAATAAATAACACCAATAATTTTCACGAATATCATCATTATATCATGATATATATATATATATATTGACCAAATTCATTTGAGGCACATGTTTATTTAAATATATATATATAATTATAAAAAAATATATTTAAAAAGTTTTTAAATATAGTCATAAAAATATTATTATAAATATAAAAAATATTATTATTATTCAAAATAAAATATTAGAATTTTATAATTATTTAAATATATATATTAATTAATTTATTCATAATGTAAAAAATAGTTTTTTAAAATAGTAAGTATAAATCTGAATTATTAAAAAAATATTAATATTTAAAATTTATATTTATTATAAACATTAATTTTTAATGAATTTATATAATTAAAAATTATTTTTTTAATATTATTATAATAATTATATATATTAATAATAATTTTTATAAAAAAATTTATCGATGCAATGAATAATGGTTTTAAATCTATCTTTAATCAGCACTAAACAATGAACACATAAAAGATACACATGTAGCAATGTCTTTTTACTGTTGATAAATATTTCTTTTATTTGTGGTTTTAGATAGCACTCATAATGGTGGGGCTTTTATCAAACTATTATACATAGCATTTATTAATGAAAGAACTCCCCTTTCCCTAATCTGTTTTAGTGTTTTTAATGTATGTGTTCCTTTAAATAAAGATATTTAATATATTTTTCAAAAATATAATTTTTACTAGCAGTAATATTTTACTTATAAATAGTTTTTTTATTTTAATAATAATAAAAAAATCATTTTATATTTATGTTTGATGTTTATTCCAAAATGAATTCTTCCAATTCCAAAAAAATACAACCATTTTTAATTTTTCTATTCTATATTTTTTAACTGGTTTTCTATTTTATCAATTTTAGGTGTGCATAAATTTTTCATTAATCTTTCATATAAGTTTCCTAAGGATTACATGGAGGGTATTGTAGAATAAATTTCCTTCATGATAGGGATTGAGAACGATTATATTGGCTATCCTTGTAGAAAATATTCAAATAGAGAATACTTCAAATGAGAAATTATGAAAGAAAATTTCTTTATTAATGTTTATTGATGAATTATTATATATGGACTCAATATAGAGAATTATTTGTTTTTTGTAGTCAATAAATACCTTACACAAATGTAGAGGTACATAATTTTTTTTGTAAATTCCATGAACAAAATGTCCCATGATCTTGAGAAATAGTTCACACACAAAAATACTGAATTTAGGATTAATGGAGTAGATGAATGTAACTTATGTTCAGTTATTAAGGGAGAAAAGTTAATGTTTTTTGAGATTCTTGATTATGATAAAAGCAAAATATACCAAGGATGTATAAATTTCATTAAGATATCATTAAAAGTGTAAATTTTATACTTAATTACTCATATTAAATGTTTTTATAATTATTATGATATGCAACGAATAATTTTTCATAATGTATTACCATTGTTGTGAAGAATCTAGAGTCATATGTCCATGAATGCTATTCACTATTCAGGAAATTCAATGGAAAATCATGGGTTTTAACCATGAAATTAGATTCAGGTATGATTAATTTCATGTTATATACCAAATATAATTCCTTCTATATGATTGTAATTTTTTTATGTCCTCATTGTGGAATGATGATGGATGAAAAAAAACTCATCTGTATTAATCAATTACATGCACAGTACCTTGAAAGTGCGTCACCATGAAACAAATGTTATATTTTTTTCACTGATGTCCTTTTTTTATGAAAATTTTTATGTAATCTGAAATTTCAATGATAATGTGATGGAATATAGAGATGAATAATTAAATCATTGTGAAACCTCACCTGATAGACTACTTGACATAGAATGAGTTTAATAATAATATACTAAGGTTTGATAAATACTTTAAAATGTTTATCAATGTCAGGAATTTATTGGTTTCAATCTATTCATATTAGCGTTAGGAGAGACCCCTATCATGCATACAATATTGTTGGTTCTATGAAATCATTCTCATTGGTTGTTCATTAAGAATTTTTTTTGATATTGTTTAATCTTATATATGAACCAAAAGGGCTTGATGATAATATTAACATTCACTTACAACCATTTATTTATTTCATATAGGATTTATGGGATGTTGGTGTTGTTTATTTTTATAATAATTATTGGGTGATATTTTAATATCTAGATTCATTGATTTTGAAAAATAATGAATTTACATCTTATGAAAATATTCCATGTTAGAGTTAAATGTCCGATATTTGATGTCCTAATTGTAATGAAAATAAATAAATTTTTATGGATGATATATTGAGAAAACGAATTTATATTAGCCATATATATTCTCTCCCCACACTAAATTATTTTATAAAAGTTCATGTATTATTTATTGGGATAAGATTATATTCTAAAACAATAAAAAAATAATAGGTATCCAATTTTTAACATGATTAACCAAGGAAAACATACATAGACATTATTATTATTTTGATTTTTTTTCCTCCTATGAACCCTTACATTCTTTTTTCAGATAGAAAACATACTAATAATTATAATAAGAAAGTCCTTTTAATTGATTTAACATACTATAAATACAAATTAATGATACACAATCAAGATGTTATTTATGTTGAAAATATATATGTAATATTTTCTTGTGGACTATTCAAGTTGTCATCATGAAATTAGTGGATAATTTCAATTCCTGAATTGATCTATATGAAATGTGTTTGAGAGAAACATTATATTTTTTTGTGGTTTGTGAAAACAAAAGTTTCATGCCTACTACACAATTTATAAGGAGATATTATGAGAAAAATATATTCATCTCCTTTTTCAAAAATATAGGGTTGATGATGATTAATGTGACATCCCAACCAGATTCCACATAAAAAGTGCCCCGAGTCACTGAGCCTCATGGCCTTAACTATACCACTTGATAAGATAGAGGATGACAATAATAAATGAGGGTTTAAGGTGGTACAATGTGGAGAATACACCCTCATGAATAGTGTACTAGAGTGGTGAAATGAATATATAATAAGAGAAATAATAATAAATGATTGATCATAGATTGTTAAGAATATAAAAATGATAAATAAAAAACATCTGATATCTTAAAAATTTATGATATTCCATAGATCCCTCAAAGTAAGAAAACATATATGGAATTTGGAATACAATATAATACATGTATCAAAATATAAAAAATGGGAAAAATACATTATCCAATATCATCATGCTCCATAGATTAGAAATTTGATTCCCAACAGTCATTCTATAATAAATCTAATTTTCAACCACAAGTCGCTTCCCCTTTTACCTACATATCTCCATGTCATATACCCATGCACCATCGATGACCCAGCTAGGGAGTGAGATAAACTCCCTTGGCCACCACCAACAGTGTCTAAAAATATGTATTCAGAGAATATAAATTGAATTTATGTAGGTAAAAATAAAAGATAAGTTTTAATGAGATCTGCAAAGGGGGTCAGATCTAGCTAGTGAAATATACAATGATAAAACTGCCTCCTTCAACCTACTATAGTAATTCATTGAATAAATAATCATTTTTATAGACAAATATGGAATTTCTACATTGATAGAATTCAAATCTTATAAATGGATACTGTATAACAAGCCTACTCATTATTTCACATTAATAGATAAATCATTACAAAAAATTACACGTAATTCAACATTAAAGATTAAGAAGTCTATTTTCTTTGAGAATTAGATGCATATAATAAAATTATTAACATGGGATACAATAATATTAATAATAATATCCTTAACATTCTTTTAAAATTTAATTTATATTTAAATCTACATGGGATATCATGGTGAATAAATATGAATTGGGTGACCTATAAGTCCAAAAAATTGAATAAATAGGGAATAAAATGAATAAAATAATACATGTTAGACAATAGGAATATTAATTTGTAATAATAAGACTAGGAATCATATAGAATATACTGAGACATGATATAAAATTATAATGATAACATGGGAAATATGAAAACAACGTAAAACATTGAATCATAAAAATTTATCAAGGGTAAACCCTCCAAGACATCAATGAGGAAAAATTCCAATGAGGGAATCAGGTTCACTTCTTATCCCTATGTGATTTATCATAATACTATACATTACCTAATGTATTGGATCCCTCTCTGAGTGAACCCATAATATTCATTTCACTTTTAGTCATAATTGTTCTAGCTATATTATAATACATAGATTCATTCATCATTATAATTTTCTACATGATTATGGTGTTTGGAATATATATATCTAAGTTTACAATAAAAATTATATGTACATAAATGAGAAAACCATTTATGAGAAATGGGAATGATATTCGCTATACAATTTTGTTTTCATTGAAGATGGATGTGAAATCATTGAAACATAAAAATGTTACATATTGATTCATAAAAATGGGATGATGAGAGAAAAAGGGTTATCTCATTGCATAGACTTAAAATGGGAAGTAATTGGGAAATTTAAAATCATATCACAAATTGATACATTTGTCAATAGAAGGCATAATGTTATGAAGAAACTAAAATTTAGAATAGAATCCCAAATATATATCGACATGATAACGTGTGTACATAAAGCATCATCAGAGGGTTAATGAGACGGAAAGTGGATCACATCATTTATAAATTAAATGTATAATAATGTTAATTCAAAATAACATGTTCCATCATAAAAACGGAAATTAAGAGACTAAACATAAGACATGTTCTTGAATGGAAATGAGGTGACAACAATCTCTTATGAAATTATAAAATAGTAACAGGTGTACATAAAGAATCATGGGTGATTAATTCTAGTGAAATCGGTCTCTCATAATTTATAAATAAAAATTATAGTATTTTTTATGTTTCAAATTATCAAAACAATAAACTATAGAATTTGAGAAGTATAACATAGAATAAGTGCTTGAATAAAAAAAGAAAGTACAAGATCACTTACAAATTTTCTATGTAGTATCGTCTTTGATAAAGGTCAAAATGATATAGAAAAATTATTATCCCTCTAAAATATAATAAATTCTAAATTAAGGTAATTTTTATAAAAAATTTAAATTATAAAAAATTTTAATTAAGAAGAAAAATCCAAATGAAGGTTTTGGAATTGAAATGAGGAGATGAAGGTGTGAATCCCATACTTGAGTGTGTGACTGAAAATACATGGAAGAAGATTTTTTAGAGCTTGAGTGAACCTTGGTAGGACTCTATATAGAGTTTTCAGAGTATGGAAATTCCCCAATGAGTTTTTGTGAAGAGAAACAGTATCATGGATGAATTTATATAGGAAATGATGGGGATTGCATTATTATTTTGGTTCTGGACTCAATAAAATCAATTATCCAAAACCAGAAACCATGCAATGGTATTTACCATGGAATTTTGAAAAAGTATTTGGTTATTTATATAATATTTCCAACTTCCAAACATATTAGTATAATTACATTTCTTATATGGGGTAGAGTCCCACTCTTAATTGAACGATTTTAAAACCATAAAATATATTATGGGTTTTGGAAGAATCATATTGTATTTATAAAATAATAAAATAAAAATAAAATATAGTTATTGTAAGGTTAAAGCATATATTTTTTCATTGATACCATTTATAGTATTTTTTACATCACTTTTGGGTCATTAACATTTCAAGATACACAATGTATATTTATATGCTATTTAATTTGTTCATGAAAATTCGGTTGTCTCATAAAATTATGAAATATTCTCCAATGCATAATTTATTCATTTCTATTCCAAAATTAATATTCATTTTATCTAATTAAAATTATAAATATTATTATTTTACATTTAAAATAACAACCGATAATTATTGAAAATAAAGTGTTTTTTAAAAATAACATTTTTTGAACCCTTATAAAAATTATATATGACATCACAAAAATAACAAAATCCTTTATATTTAATAAAAAAATATTTGATAAAAATATTTTATTAATATATTATTTATTTCAAAAATAAATTTTCCCATTAATATAAATTTCTTAATTCTGATAGAATATTTACAAAAAATACTATTTGTGTTATATTGAATTGAAATAAAATTTATTTACAAAGTAACAATAAGATGATGAAAATATATTAATTATTCTTTGAGAAAATTGAAATATTCATATTTATAGGATCGTTCTACATGTCCATTTAATACACCCTTAAATTCAATAACAGTACGGTTCACGATGGTGGGACGTTCATGGGGACATTCGACAAACATGGTTTGTGCCATGATCTTGATGAGCATGAACTTCTCTTGTAAATGGTTTCGATCATTCTTAAGATACTCGAAATCATCATTGGAAAATCCCATATATGATATAACCATTAAATTCATTGACAAATGGGATTCATAGGGTAAAATATTAATGGAAGGGGTCATCACTTCCCTTGTCTGGTTCAATTGGATTTCATAAAAACCAATATTTATACATATAAAGATACCACTATTCAACGACTTTATTTTAAATGGTAAACATTCATAATGGTCTTTTATGTAAAATTTTATATAAAAAAATTAAATAATATCATTTTTTTCTATATACATATTATACAAAAAATAAATAACTAAATCAAAAAGGAAAAAATTTATTTATAATTTTTCTGGTGGTACAACATTCCTCCTTAAGATATTAAACCCTCAAAATCATCTTTTCCTATGATAAAGTAGATTAAGTTAAATCTATTTCAACACCTCCTCTAGTTCCTATATTGCTTCTTCAAAATTGTGGTTTCCCCATGATTATTTTACAATGAGTACTGTCTTATTTCATAGAACATTTTAATTGCAATGTATGATCATCACCACCTAATCAATATAGGAAGGTCCATTATCTAATGTTACTAGATATAGATTGAGTACATGTGTGGTGTCTGGAATTTAATTCCTCAAGAGGGATACATGGAAAACATCATGAACTTGATATAGGTTTTATGCGAGTTTGAGTCAATATGCCACAACTCCAAAGTCATTAAGGATCTCATAACAGTCGATATACCTTCAAATTGGATTTATATTCTTCCCATATATCATTAACATATTCCATGAAGATATGTGGAGTAAACCCATTTATCAAACAGATAACTCTATGTCTGATCAATTATTTTTAGTATTGATCCTTTTCCAATTCTGAGAAGCAAGGATGTGAATTTGAATGGTCAAATCCTTTTCCAATATTTTCTCGACCAATTTAGAACATGCAGTTTGTTTTCCCTAACATTGTCCCAACATGTAGCTCTTCTAAACCATTTATAAAAAAGGGATTCATGGTGAGATATTTGGATTCTTGAGAGGAAAATTTTATTGTAAATTAACTCAACTAGAGGAAACTGTTGATACCATCCTCATTTGGTTTTAATATAGCATTTACTCAATATGAACTCATGTTTATAGATAGTCTGATCAAATTAGCAATCAGTTTGAGGGGGATAATCCATGATGATGTTAAAATCATAATTCAAAACAAATTAGTGATTCTTTCATAACATATATGTTATTCATGGATCTCGATAGCATAAAATCAATAGTTTTACTCCTTAACTCTGAGGTCTTCTCTTATGTATATTCTTTCAGGTTTCTTCAATGGGAAATCCTCTTGAATTGCAATAACGTGACCTTTTTAAAATATGATCCACCAAAACCCATATATCATTGTTTTTTTTTGATTTCATTAGAAATCTGGTGACAAGTTACATGGTGATGTTCTCCCATTCCAATGTGGGTATTTGTAATGGTATGATCATCCCATTGGACTATTTTTTTTTCTACTTGCTGGCATACCAGACATGATAATGTATACTCTGTGATATCATTATACATATTGTACCACTAATATATTTCTAGAAATCTCATTGGTTTATTTTTATTCTTGTGTGGATAACGAGTGTTGAGAAATGTGAATCATCCAAAAACTCCTTCTTTAACTAAGGATTTAATGGTATGCATAGTCTTTACCAAATCTCAGAACTCCATCACTATCATTTAATTACCATGATTTCCCTTTTCTTATTGTTTACAAATTCTGATTAATTCCATCATCATTCTTTTTAGAACATATAACCCTCTTTAGAGGGGATGGTTGAGAAATATTTAGTGAAATGATTGATTATATTCCTTCTTTTATGATTCCATCTCCATTATTTATATACTAAGATGATCATATCCCCCATAATTCTCATTAGTGATAGAATTAATGGATTCGTTATACATGGATAATAAACAACCTTATTTTTATTAACATGATGGTAGTGGATTGAGTTGTTATAGTCCATGATTATATATAATGATCTTCGTTGGTGTATATTCACCCCTTTATAAGTGAATATATACTTGAGGCATTTTTGATTCGTATATATTTAAATCTTATAACAATGAGATAATTCCACCATATTTTCAAGGAAATGATCACATCATCGAACTCCATATCATTCATTGGTTAGTTCTTTTTGTGATTTCTTAGTCTTTTCAAAGCATAGTCTTTCACATTTTCATTCTTCATTAACAAAAAACCTAATCCCTTATTCAAAGCATCACTGAATTCCATGAATGGATTTCCATTTGTGGATTGTTTAAGAATATTTTCAGTGATAAGACTCATTTTCTATTTCTTGATTCTCTCCTCGCATTCATTATTACATGAAAGTATCAATCCCTTCTTTCTTATCTTGGTTACAGGGTTTTACAAACACGAATCATTTCTCAAAAATTGAAGATAGTACCCAGAAATCCAAGGAATTTGTGGAAAATGGTTACAAATGTTTCCCTCATCCATCCATAAATTGATTATTTATTTGAGGGATCTATAGATATCCCATGTCTGGTGATGATATTCCCAAAAAATGAGACTTCCATTAACCCAAACTCAAATTTTATATACTTAGAATAAATCTTCTCATTTCGCAAAGTCATTAGCCTAGTGCTCAGATGCTCATCCTTGATTTTGGAGTATATTGGAATAATTTCTATAAAGAATAAAAAATACTGTCTATTTGATCTCTAAAGACACTATTCATCATGTACATGAATATTGATGGGGCATTAGTTATCCCAAAGAGCATCACCATGAACTCATAGTCCTCGCACCTTGTACGAAATGTAGCCTTGGTGATATCTTCCTTCTTCACCTTGACTTGGTAAAATCTAATCCATAGATCCACAATATAGAAGTATTGTGTTCCATAGAATAGATCAATCAGGTCCTCAACCAAAGGAAGAGGATACTTTTTTTACCGTGATCTTTTTAATAACGTGATAATCATTACAAAGGCTCATTGACTCATCATTGTTCTTGACGAAAAATACTAATGTACCCCATGGCGAATCACGTGGGCGTATAATCCCTTTACCCAGATTCTGTTATAGTTGTTTCTTTAACTACGCATGTTCCAAAAAAGACATTCTATATTGTGTGTTAAATATCATTAATGCGCTAGGTTTAAGCTCGATTTAAAATTCAACCTCTCAACTTGGAGAATAACATGGAAATTTCTCAGGAAACATATCAGCATATTCCCTCATAACAAAAATGTATTTGAGGTTGATTCTTTCCTTATAAACCATTATTTGATACAGATACCCTTTCTCATAGGGAAATAGTTTCCATTATTGATATTTTTGTGATAAATATGATTTATTTTCCCCCATTATTTTTCTATAGTATAGGGGGTCGATTTTCAATAATGATAGTGATTTCCTTCTATAGAAAATTTATTTTCTCCTTATATTGGAAAATCCCATCCATGCCTAGAATTCATCAAATTCCACAAATCAAATTATGAAAAATGCATATTAGATGTTTGTTCAAAATAAAGTTATAGTATAGGAGTTATATAATTGGGATACAATAATTTCCCCATTCATCATTTTCATCAATATCTGAACCTCCATGATTTTTGGTGGTGTTTTAATTGTTCTAATAAACTTTCATGATATAATGAAATGCATAGGAGCATTGATGATAACACTAAACTTCAATTTCCAATTTGATTATAACCATTTACTTTGTACAGAACATCATATGGATGAATTAATTAAACAATTAAACACATAAATGGGAATCCAATGGTATTAAACAGATAACATATAATTGACATCAATTTCTTTATCTTTTGAATTATTATGCTTTAATATATGGTAACCATGATAAATTTCCTAACATATATTTTTATAGGAAATGTTTTCCCTTAATAAGGTTCATTATTAGCTTATGAATTTTCCAAAGCATATCCCCCAGGACTCTGAAAATAGTTGCATAGTAATGCTGGTTGTCATATACTAGGTCAAACCAATTATAGTCTGGTAATCCTTGTTGGAGTTTTTACACCTAGGTGCATCAGTTGTAGAACCATTACCACTTGTAATATCCAAAAAAGGATATAATTTATTGTTGAGAAATTAATCTATTGTTACAAAAATTTAGGTATGTTTTTTGATAATTAATCTTATCCCTATAGTTTTCAATAGAGTCTTCAAATGCTAATCTACAAAATTACTAAATATTTCTTCTATTACCAACTACAATATCCATACTGTTCATTTTACATTAATGTATGATTTATTAAATAAAATTATACTTAATACATCCTAAATGATTGATTAGTCATCTTATTTGGAAATTAGGCACATATCACAACATTTTGATCATGGTATAGAGAAATATATTTGAAATCATCCTTAACATGATTCAAAAAATCCATGGATTTTTAAAAATACATGGGATAACATGGGAAAAAACATAAGAAAGGGGTGACATATAAATCCTAATAAAGGAATGAACATGGATTAAATAGAATAATATCATATATGATATAAAATATTCTTATAAATGGGTCATAATATGATCAGGGATCATAAACATAGAAATAATATATGATATGACATGAAAATCAAAACAAGAAAAATGTGGAAGCAACAAAAAACACTAAAACAAAAATATAGGTGACAACTATACCTACTTATATATCATTGTGGAAAATTTACCATAAATAATTGATGTTTACTCCTTTTTCGAATGTGACATATCCTAATTCTTAACGTTTCCCAAATAATTGGATCACTATCTAGGCTCACCCATTATATTCATATAATTCTTATGAATAAGTGTTCTATATAAATAATAAATGATAGATTCATTCATCATCAAAATTGAACGCAAAATTATGATTTGTGGAATACAGATATGTATGTCCCCAATGCAATGAGTATGTTAATATATTTGAAAACCCTTAAAGGGAAATTTTTATGGTATTTAGTAAACAATTGTTTTGGAATGGAAGATCATAATGAAATTTTGGATTCACGACAATGTAATTTAAAGATTCAAAAAAATGGGTTGGTGAATGAGAAAAGAGAATCTCATCACATACACTTAAAATGGGAAGTAATATCAGTATGAAAAATAATATCCTAACATTATAAATGTAGAAATATATTGCATAAGGTAATGAATAAACATGAACATTGAAAATAATGTTTACTATAATTCGATATGGTAATGGGTGTACAGAATGTATCATGGGAGGATTAATGGGAAAGAAAGGGGATATCATCATTTATAAATTAAGTTCAATACAAGGAGAATATTTATGAAAATATTCCTAAATAATAAAATATAATTTAAAATATATAACATAAAATAAGATCTTTAATGTAAATGAGAAGAGAGAAATCATGTATAAAAAATAGGCATGGTAAGAGGTCCTCATAAAGGATAATGGTAGGAATAAGGATTGTTAATGTGGAATCTCATCATGAATAAATAAAAATGATATATTTTTGGATATGGTAGAAAATATAACAACATGACAAAATTTAATGTAATAATCCTATCATAAAACAAGTGGTTAAATAAAATTGAGAGTGGAGGATCCCTTAGAAAACATAAGCATCGTAATGGCGAATATAAAGGTAAAAATGAGAGTGTATAAATAATATCCCACTAAAATAACAATATTGGGATGGTAAGGGAATGTTTATAAATAATTTATATTATAAAAAATATCAATTAAATTTACTAATTTCAAATATGGTTCTTGAATTGAATGGATTATAGGAAGGCGAGGATCCCTTGAGTGTCTGACTCAAAATGCTTGGGAGGGGATTCTTGAGAGCATGGGGGAACATTTAAAGAACTATAAAGAGTGGATTTCAGAGTTTGTACATGATTTAAAGAGGTTTAATGAAGAGAGATGGGATATTTTGTAAGGGTTTTTATTTTTATTTAGGTTTTGGACTCTACATAAAAAAATTTCCAAAACACAAACCATCCCATGGGATTTACACATGGTTTCTAAAAAAGGTAGTGGTTTTTGTTATTTTATAAGGCCAATAGAACTAAATTTTAAATAATTCCATTGATTATGTAGAGGCGATTCACACTCTTAAAGAAATGGTTTTAAAACAATAAAATATATTATATGTTTTGGAAGATTCATAAGGAATTTATAAATTAATAAAATAAACATAAAATAACACAATTTGAAATAGAAATCCAAATATTGGATATAGATACAAATTATATTATTCATTAATTCAATTTGGGAAAATTATGATTTCATAATACACAGTGTATATTTATATGGTATTATTTTACCTAAAAATTCCATTGTCTCAGAAAATGATAAAAATTAACAATTGTATACTTTTGATGTTTTGATTCCGGAAATGATATTTATTTTATAAAAATAACATTCTACATATTTTAATTTTCCCTTTTAAAATAATAACTGACATTTATGAAAAATGGAAGGTATTCTGACAATATTATTTTACAAACCCTTATAAAAATTACATTTAAATTCACAAAAATTATATACTAATTTATATTAATAAAAATAATTTAATAATTTTATTTTGTAAAAATAATATTAATTTTATAAATCTCTTAATTGATTTATTTATATTCTTTTTTTATAATTTAATTTTAACTAAAAATACTATTATTATTTTATTGAATCCAAATAAAAATTATTTAGAAAGTAGTAATAATAGGATGATAATATATTCATTATTCATTAAAAAATAATGTTCATATACATATTTCATTGTTGTTGATACATATACATTTAATACACCAGTAACATTCTCAGAGTAATGTGCATGAAAGTGACACATTCATGGGGTTGTTCAGCAAACATGGATTGGGTCGTGATCTAGATGAGCTTGATCTTCAATCTTAAATAGTTTCGCTCATGCTTTTGATTTTGAATCTCATCTTTTGCATGGTCAAGGTTAAATTCCAAATATATTATCTCCCTCATAAGATCCAATAAATGGTCATAATTATATTTGATCATACTGGTTGAGGCTATCACTTCCATTTTCTATATCAATTGGATTTCATAAAACCCTATATATATAATAATCATGTGATAATTGTTCAACATCCATAATAAAAATGGTAAATATCCTTAATGTTATTTTCAATCTAATTGGATACAATAAAATAAATGAACTACATGTGTTTTTTATAAACACATTGTATAATAAAATAAGTAACTAAATAAATAGTGATAATTTTATTTATAGCAGTTAGTGTTGTTACATACAACTATTAGCCTACACCTGAGGCATAAATCAGTTTCAAATATGTTTTAGCATAATTCTAAAAACAATATCAAGGGATTAAAATTCCGATATTAGAAGAATAGGTTACAATAAGCATTGTAACATAGTATTATGGTTTCTATTCCTGAATCATAATAGCAGTGAAATCGTTTTCATATATAATTGTAAGTTTTATTATGAAAATTATCTCATAAATCGACACTCAATTCCTGTATATGATAATAACGGTCATCATGACCAATAACATATCTCAAAAGAGTGTCAATTCCCTTTAATTATTATTTAGAAGGGTCACCATTCCCAAGATTTATTATATGAGGACACCATTACTGCATCATTGTATAGGAATTCCATTCCCACATCATAGTACAGGGAAGCCATTTTGCTTTATAATACAAGGTATCCATGCCCGTATAACAATATAGGGCCACAATGCATATTCCATAATAGTAGTACAAGGGAAGACATACATGTATCATAATTTATAAGGGTACCAATTCCCATTTATCATTATAAACTAGGGACACCATTTTCAATTATCATAATTAACTACGGTCTCCAGGCCCATACATTAGAAGATATATTTAGTAGTGAAATCATTAGGAAGAACCAATAAGATTATCCATAATCCAATATAATTTCTCTTTAGAGTATGGAATAACCATGTTCCAATTTAATAAAGTGAAATTGCCGATTAATCCATTTACATTTAGTTATTTAGATTATTGTTTGTTTTCTAGGCATGCTACATCACTACATTCAATCACTATGAATTATGATATCAAAATATATAAGTATAGACAAACACACCCATAGGTGTTTTGGGCATGTAACTATGAATTTCAAGCATTTATTTAAATGGTACATCCAAATATGTGGATAAAGATGATGTTGAATATCTAAAAAAAATTCCACAAGTTTCATTGGGTTCCAAAATAGGGAATAAATGCTAAAATAGATTCAATTTATTGGGGAAACACATTGTGAAACCATCATGGCCCGCAATGGAACGTAATATAAAACATCGCAATTTGAGGGATAAATACTAGACCAAAAACCTCATTTGGGTAGAGTAGAAATCACATAGTATCAGTTTTTGTTCTGGATTCTATCAGAATAAATAGATGAAATAGAAAATCACAATAAAAATAGGGTATATGAGTTGTACCAAAATCAGTCTTTCAAGAAGAATAAAAACATTGAAATGCATTAAAGGAATCAATAACTCAATAGAGTACATCTAAATATACCATTATAATTTGAATCAGATTCTTGAATGTGGAATTAATTTGAAGCATTTTGTCCTCTTTAAGTATTAGCTACTGTGTTAGAGAAGAGTGACGTGGTTTGAGTCCTATAAAAATGGAGGCCTGACAATTTATTTTAAAAAAATAAACCATGAAATTTTAGTGACTTGTTATTTATTTACACATTGAGTAAATATCTATGTATTAACAATGGGAAAAGTCCTTTACACATCATTAATTAGACATTATAGGAAATTACACATTATTTATTGAGTACATGCTATGTATTTCAAATAGAGGTCATGTAGTTGGCCTATAACTAGCTTGCACCTCTACTGCCTCTTCCATCCTAAAATGAAAAGTCATACCCTAAGATTTGGTTTTATATTTTATTCCATAAGATAAATACAGTAGTGGTTTAAAGAAAAGAATACATACCTATCATAAAAAACAAATTCTTATAGTCATCCCCCTTAAAAAAAATTCATTATAAATTTTCCATACAAATGTAGGTAGAAAATGATCTCTTGAAAATTCCAACCACTGAGCATGTCTGTTAGCCTTCTTCTCGTTTTTCTCATTATATACCTAGCCATGATACAATTTTACATGTACGAATGTGACATAACTACCTCAAGAAGCCATCAAGGTCCTAAAAACAATGAATATAGGATAATATTCTAAAGAAGTATCAATGTATAACTAAACATCCTTCAGATAAAAATTACGTGAAGGGTCTATTTGATAATAGTGATATTGAGATATGTGGAATATTTCATTCTTGGATCAATAAATTTGAGTTAATAAAAACTAGTAGGATAACAAAATAAATCTCTATAGGTTCTTAAATGCCCTGTTATAATGAGGCTCCAACTTCCCATTCCTCTACATCTGTCTATGTGAATGTCGGGTCGATTCTCATTATAAAACATGATCCTCGACCTTGAAATCAAAAGGTTATTGATGGTGATCAACATATGAGTTATGTCTAGATTGAATGGAAGATATACTCTTTTTAATTAGTTGAGCCTACTCCAAAGTCTATTGCATGAGACAAGGACCCAGTAGCACTACCCCTCTTTCCACTAACAAGTATAGGGGTAAATGGGACGGATTACAGTATTGGGCCTCAAAAAATATCCATCTACATAATTTCAGGATTTATATTATTTTATGGTAACTCGATGAGAAGAATATGATTCTCAAAGTAACACAATAAGTCAAGGGCGTGTTATTAGAGCATGTCATTCAGTATCTGTAACATATATTCTGATTTCCAATATGTCATTTTGTAGAAGGATGTAATAGAAGCAACTGTGTACCCATAACTCTCTATAACCCATTCCATATCCTCATTGTAAAATGAATTTCAATATATGAA
Source organism: Viscum album (assembly GCA_963277665.1). NCBI lineage: Eukaryota > Viridiplantae > Streptophyta > Magnoliopsida > Santalales > Viscaceae > Viscum > Viscum album. The sequence goes on from OY728152.1 coordinate 1,401,976,245, forward strand.
TTGATATTGTGAGGTTCCATGTGTGGTTATATAACCTAATCTATATAAATTCTTCATATCCCATCAATATAAAAAGTCCCCAAGAAAGGAAGGAAGTGTGATAACTTTATCAATCATTCCATGACTACCCAAACAATGTCGACACCAAGAGGAACCCTTGATAATACATACACACTATCCATAAAAAATAATCAAATTTTCATTCATGGACAATTAATGGCGGTAATAGGCTATCATGCTGCTAGTTTTCTATCTTCACATACTGAAAGGTGGAAAATATTTTGGAAAAACCTTCTCTCTGAAGCTTTATCCCTAGCCACCAATAAAATTAGTTCATATCATGATATAGCATGAAGATACCTGGGTGAAATACCCACTATGAAAAATGGGACTATTTAATCATTTTCTCTCTCATTTCATTAGTGACCCTGATACTCCCATGTATACACTAGTTTTCATTACCATCAATAAAAAATTAATAGGTGAGTGCTTACCTCAGATAATCTCTCATAGGACTGATCCTTTAGGATCTAAAAATATTCTCATATTCTATCTCTATAAGTGTTTAGAAGTCATTGAAAGTGATATAGGTACAAACTTTTCATGATAGTCTTGAACCTATTTGTGCATATCATTAAATAGATCCACAATAGAGAACTTTTCCTCTAGGGATTTTTCTCTCTCAACGCTTCCCGAAACCATGACATATACAAAGATGAGCCTCACTTAGGACATTCCACCATCAGACGGGGAGGATTCTTTGATACATCTCTAGGGCGATCGACCCTCTCCATTCATCTACTTTTTGAACCATGAATTCATACCTTATTTTCTTAAGATTCTGGTAAACTCTAATTTTCCCAAATTCTTTCCAGACCTCCCACTTCTACTGATCTCATCCCTGAAATTCACAAAGGTTTCCTCACTACTTAACCTGACCGTTATTGTCTGATTCATGTTGCACTAGCCATCTGTGGACCCATTGACCACTGGATTTTAGAATCATGAGGTTTACAAAAGCATGAAATGGTTTGTCTTCTTGACTCTAGAAACATCATGATTCAGTTTTCATATGAAGATGATTAGATTCTAACATAGTCGAGTTCACCTTAATATTATGGTGGTTCTCACATCCATCTCTTCAACTGGTCATATTATATTCATATGAATTGTGATCCTGCAAATCTTTCAATTAGTGTATGTTTTCTTGAACTCCCACTTCAATTCAAAAATACATATCTTCTCTATTTTCTCGGAAACATGGTCAGGAATTTCCCTTTCACTATGAATCAAACATGGGAGACATGCCACTCTATTTCTCTATGGGTTTGTGTCTATGTAGGTGTTTCAAAGGAACCTGTTGAATCCTTTTTGATTTCGATGGGTTAAAAATTTCTACATTTGCAATCCATCATATTTTAATCATGGTTTGAATATTGTTCTCCATGCAAGATTCTAGGAAATTATTTGCTGATCTGCTGGAATAGGGTGAGGAAACTAGGAGATGTACTAGAGGTCCATCCAGATTGTGTCTAGGGTGGTTCTCCTAGAAATTATGGTATGATTTTGGAAATGATTATTGCAAGGTCGGTGGATGGAAAAGTTAGATCTGGTCAATGGAATGGAATGGATGGGGATAACCTGTCCTCAGGTGGAGAAAGGATGAAAAAACCACCTATGGTTTTTCCTTCTGAACATAGTGCAATTAAAATTTTTAAAAGACCATGGAGTGATTTGGAAATACTTTGTGGAAACAATTTTTTAGGAGGGTTTCTCTGGCCAATGAAGTGGTTGAAGAAAATATGGATATACTCACTACAAATACCCAGGCTCTAGGGGACTCAATTGGAGCTATTGGACATTATTCGAGGATGATGCGTGCCAAAATCCATGTATTTATGCTATTGTGATGCATAATGTTTCTAGAAAACACTTGAAAAGGGTTATCCATTGAATTGTAGAGAGAATGTATTAGAAAGGAATTGAGTGGGTGAAGAATACATATGGTGTAGGAAGGTCACTAAATACCAAATATGACACCAACATGATGAGGAATTTCGATTGTCTCAACTTAGACTTCCAATTTGAACGTCCGAGAAAGGAGGAAGAGTTTGAAGACAATTATAATTGTCCATGTGTGGCCAATTCTGATGTAGATAGGAAAAACACGGATTATAATGGTTTGGGAGGGGTTAGTAAAGGCTTTCACAGTCAAATAAGGATGAAATAGAATAATAAAAACAAGCACTCGGGTAGCTGTATTGAATATGGGAAGTCAATACCGAAGGGGCGTAAAGACTACAATTACCTTCCTAGACCAATGCAGACTCAATAAACCAAAAATAAATGGAAAATTAGGATTCCTGGGATACATCCATTGGGGGGAGAGGAGGTTCAACATGTCAAGGTAACTGAGTCTCAAGTGTAAGAGAAAGAAACCAAAAAAGGTGGAGAACCAACACGAGGAGATCATATGAAAACTATGGAGGTGATACTGGTGGTGGAGGATGCTACTCCCCCTGGACCGTACTGTAAGGCAGGGCCTACAAACGACATGATTTTCCTAGAGGATGTGGATTTGGGTAAGCTGATGGAGCTACTAATGCATTCAGGAGAAAAAATGAAGCAGGCTATATTGGTGACCAAGGCTATAAGGAAAGATACAGATTAAATGATTGGATAATTAATCAATGAGGACGTTACAAGAGAGAAAGCTGAGTGGATTGTCCAGAATGATGGAATATTTGTTAGAGGGAACAAAATGGAGAAGATTAAAAAATAAGAGTATATAAATTCATTGGACTATCTTGAAAAAAATTATGATGAAATCATAATGGTTGATCTATACTGATAGGTTAGTTCCCTTTCTGGGAAGCTATTTAGGGAAGAAGATTAATGTTGCCATAGACTTGTGTCTAATAATTTAGTTGTATACTTTGAAGTTCGATCTAGTTTAACAATGAGTGTTCTCACTTTACCCTTAAAATTTATGGAAATAAAAATGCTAATTTGGAGAGAAATAAATCCGTAATCTACATCTCACTATTTACCATATGAACTACCTATGTTTTTGTGCAACCACTGAGATTATTGGAAACAATATTTCTATTCCCATTCATATAGGCTAGCTCAAAGTCAAATAACTAAAGGTATTCAACCCACATTCTCTTCCGAATGGTCAGGTAATGCAATGTGAAAATATATTTTATGTTTTTTATATTTTTAAAAATAGAAAAATAACATCCCTATAGGTAATACCTCCAAAAAATAATAGAGTGAAAAATAAAAACACACATGAGTTTGTGAATCATGAAATTATTCACATGTGCCCTCAAATTTCCAACACCTATATGTAGTAACATGATCTTCTAAAATCAAAACTACCCATGCCCTAATACCTGATGCATCACAATAAACAACATAGATTTTTTCCAACTCTATAAGAATCATGATCAGTTCTAATGATGGTCTCCCTTTCTTCTAACAAAACACTATTTATTAGGATATTAAAAATATATAAATAACATCCTTCCTTGTCAATCACATAAAAGGTTCCTATATGTTTAATAAATACATTATGAAATACCTGTAGGAACCAGTTTCCCCCAACAAACCCACAAGTCAATGATTTTCATTTACTACTCTTATGTAACCTCACCTCTCACCTTATATAGTCAACTAATACTCCTACCTCAGTGATAACTTCACCTATGATGTGAATGTTACATCCCCGACCCAGAATCCACTAAACTAGTACTCCGAGCTGTGTTGTTACAGGACCATAAGCGCACCTCCTCGTATGCCAAAGGTTGCCGACTAGCAGCGGGGGTCTATGAAGTCAATTGGGGAGACAATACGCCCTTATATCAGAGTAAGCCACAACAGAAATAAACCACATAGTGGAAACAATAACCAATAAACATAGAGAATTTATAACAACCATTTCCAATAATAATTATGTCCTATCATACAACAAGTGAAGGAGTGAACAAAACCCAAAATAAAGACAACGACCAAAATCTCCAAAATGGTCTCGAATCCATGTTCGGATCCTCCACCAAGTGCTACCCATGTCCACTCAACTATCTATAAAGGACCCTTGCACTACCCCTGACCTACCCACATGAAGTCTGCTCGGGTACCCAATGGAGGCCTTATCAAGCTTTGAGTTCAACTCAGTAGGCCACCACCAACGGTGTCTACAAACATCCAGTATGAACCAGTAGTGCATGCAAAAATAATATGAATTATAATTTCCAAGTAATTAATTAAGGTTCCATTAACAAGTTCAGAGCCAAAGTCATTTCCATTTCCATTATCTTTCCTTTATTACCAAATATCATTGCTTTCCATTTCATCACATTTCCATGGGATAATCACATACATTATGTTACATGGGTCTAAGGCCACGAACCACATGAAAGAGGGTAATCATTTCATTATCCTATCTTACTAGGACTAACCCCCCCATAACAACCATATCCTCACCTCGAAGCCTCAGTCCGGGTGGATGAAACTGTTATGAGAATAGACCCTTAGTCCCCGTTCATAACCCGTGCATTTAGGGTGGGGTCTAGAACCTCAGTCTTGGCTCATCCCATGGGCGTAGATCCTCATGTCATACCCCACTCTATGGATCCATGTGAACATGCTTATATATAAGTAACTATCAACCATCCAAACCATTTCCCTTTGGCAAACAAAATTCACAACAACCCACATGGGAATCCACATCATGACTTAACCCATTAACACATCACCATTTCACATAATTTAAAAATTTACCCATTCCCATGTCTTATGACTATCTCACTAAGCATTCAAAATTAAACCCATAACCTATCCCGTTATGGCCTTATATCAGTTTACACATTAACCCATTTAACTCATTCATCATTTTCATTAATCAACCATTAATTCCATTTCAAATAACCCCTAGGTTATTGCCAATACTAGGTTCATCACCTAAATTCTATTCCAAGTTCATTCAATCATTCCAACATGTTCTTCAAGGGCTCTAATATTTACTACAACAAGGCCACTTGTTTAATAACAATCCTGAAACTCTGGGAAAGCTGGGACATCCCATGGATGGCACTAAATTAGGTCAAGTCAATCCCAACACATCCCACAGGGATCATTAGTGTTCCCATTTTCCATTTTAAACACCATTATTACCAAACATGCCATGGTCATTCAATACATAACCAAGTGGAAACAAGAACACAACTAAACATGCACAAATTCCGAAATAACTATGGGATATCACTTGTAGACCACCTACCATGGAACCGCATTTTAGAGCACTATCAATCGAGTCCATAGACCTCGATCCAACCAACCCTTGGAGCATTAACCTTAACTCCTCCAAAAGATAGGGTTTTAGAGATTTGGAACAAGAGGGAGAGAAGATACAAACCATAAACCAAAAAGGGAAGCAATGATGGGATTATCCTTACCCAGAGCTTTGATTAGCAACTAACGACACCAAATATGGCTTATAAATGAGGGATATTGGTCTCTTGGAGCCTTTGGAAAATTTGGTTCATGCCTAGGGTGAAGAGGGAGGATATGAGAGGAAATCTTGAGTGGGGTTTTAATGCCTCGAGTGGAAAACATGTAATTTTTACAAACATTAAGTGGCTGCACGGTTTGTCTGCACGGTTTGGAAAAACCATGCACATTCCACTGTGCTAAGGAGGAGGGGTCTCACAGTTTAGCCACATAGTTTGGAAAACCATGTGAAAACCGTGTGCATGCTTCTGTTCGGAAGAGGAAGGGATGCATGGTTTAGCCTGGGCAGGCTGCACGGTTTACCTGGCAGTGTGTAGGTCGTGCACCCTGGCCTGTCTTTCACATATTTCCTTTCTTCCGTGGCCCAAGCCCCTAGAACACCCCCAATGCCTCTTACACTTTCAGGAAACATTTTAAAGCCCCAGAAAAAAGTGTCAAACCGAAAACACAACAAAAAAATAACTTTTCAAAAATGGGTATCACACATCCTCCCCACCTTATAATGGCTCATCCTCGAGTTAAGTTCCCAAGCCTCATTGGTCCACTGAGAAGAGTTCAGGCCACTGAGCCCACATATCTGATTCTTTCCCCCCATGTTTATTCCGGAATCTTCCCATGCTACAAAATTACTCTCACAAATGGCACAATGTTTCCTCGCATGACCTTTTAACTACAATCCAACACACGAACCGGGTGCTCCTCAAAGGACGCATCAGCCTCAAGCTCTACATCCTCCTCATTAACCACATAAGATGGGTAAGGGTGATACCGTCGAAGCTGCGACACATAAAAACATCATGAATCCCACCATACCACTGTTGAAGAGCCAATTGGTATTCCACTGGTCAAATCCTCTCCACAATCTCCAAAGGTCCCACATACCTGGGTGAGAACTTACCCTGCTTTCGTATCTGATGGTGACCCAACCATGGAGACACCCGAGGGAACACTTTATCACCCACCCCATACTCAAGAGGTCTAAGCCTCTGATTTTCATACGACTTCTGTCTACACTAAGCCATATCCATTCGCATCCTGATAAACTTAACATTCTTTGAAGTCTCCTGCACGTGACTAGGCCCCAATAACTCAGATTCACCATCCTCTAGCAAACAAAAAAGATATTTACATGGTCTCCCATAAAGGGCCTCAAATGGAGCCATCTAAATTGAAACTTGAAAACTATTGTTTTAGGAAAACTCAACTAATGATAGGTGCCTCTCCCAAGAACCACCAATGTCCAAGACACATGTTCTTAACATATCTTCCAACACTCGGATCGTACGCTCCTTCTGCCTGTCCATCTGCGGGTGGAATGTCGTACTCAAAAATAGCTACGTACCATGAAATTTCTACAATCCTAGCTAGAAACGTGATGTGAAACATGGATCTCTGTCCGAAATTATGGTCCCAGACACCCCATACAACTGCACTATCTCCTGAACATACACCTCACCCAACTGGTCGACTATAAAGGTCTCCTGAATCGGTATGAAATGAGCCACTTTCGTTAACCGATCCTCAACCACCCATATTGTGTCATTCTTTTGCGGTGTCCTCGGTAGACCCACGACAAAATCCATTGTCAAATCATCCCACATATATTCATGAATTGGAAATGGATGCAACAAACCACTAGGGTGTTGATGCTTGGCCTTCACCTACTGACAGGTAACACACCGTGCCACAAAGCCCGCAAATTCTTTGTTCATTCAAAGCCACAAAAAATACCTTCAGAGATTATGGTACATCACAGTCAAACCAGGATGCACTGCCCACTATGATGAATGGAACTCTCACATAAACTATTCTCACACAAACTTTGGCACAACCACATGTTCATGAACATGAACAACACTATCCATGCCGACGGCCTAGCTAGAAGGTAGCTCCCCACCATTATGCTTTTCCATCATGTTCAAACACTCAAGATCATCAATCTGACCTTCCTTATTTCGACTCAAAATCATCTACTCCATAATTATGGAAGCAAGAGTGACCTGGAATTTCTCTTCCTGCACCTCCAGGTGCATTTCTTCAAACAAATCCATCACCTTCCACTCGGTGCTGGACTCCTAAATCATCTGATTCGGAACCTTCCTACTCAGAGGATCAGCAACACTGTTTCCCCTTCCCGGCATGTACACCAACTCAATGTTAAAATATTGGTGATATTCAGCCCATCTCCTCAACCGAAGATTTAGATCCAATTGCGAGAAGTGGAACTTCAAACACTTATAGTTAGGGAACACAGTAAACCATTCTCCCAACAGATAGTGCCTCCAGCACTTCATGGGGTACACTACTGCATACAACTCAAGATCAAGAGTGGGATAGTTCTGCTCATGGGGTATCAACTTCCTTTACCCATAAGCCATAACTCGCTCATCTTGCATCAACACAGCCCCATGTCCGGTCCCGGATTCTTCAAAAAACATGATTTACATCACTCCTAGCTCATGAAAGATCAAGATAGGTGTGGTCGTCAACCGTTTCATCAACTCCTGGAATGAGTTATCACAAGCCTCAGACCACTCGAACTTGATTCCCTTCTTGGTCAAACCCGAGAGTGGTCATGCCAAGTGAGAGAAATCCTGAATAAACCATCAGTAATACCTGACATAACCAAGAAAACTCCAAACATCAGAAACACCCCTGGGCTACTCCCAAAACACAACTTCCTGCACTTACTCAGGATCCACTAACACAGCTACCTCTGAGGTGATGTGACCTAGAAAATGAACCTCACCTATCCCGAATTGACATTTTGATAGCTTGGTGTATAGCCGATGCTCTCTTAGTGTACCCAAGATGATGTCAAGATGTTGGGCATGATCATCCTGAGTTTTAGAATACACTATGATATCATCAAAAAAGATGACCACAAACCGATCTAGATCAGGATGAATGATCTAGTTCATCAAATCCATAAACACTGCCTGTGTATTTTTTCAGCCAAAAGGCATTACCACAAACTCAAACAACCCATACTGACATCAGAAAGCAATCCGCAATACGTCCGAAGTCCTATCCCTCAACTGGTGATAACCCAACCTCAGATCTATCATAGAAAACACTGATGAACCCCTCAACTGATCAAACAGGTCATCAATTCTAGGTAGAGGGTATCGATTCTTCACTTTCATCTGATTCAACTTTTGATAGTCAAAAAACAGCCTCAACGACCCATCAGACTTCTTTTCAGAAAGAATGGGAGATCCCTAAGGAGACATACTAGGGAAGATAAACCCCTTATGCTCAAACTCCTCAAGCTGAACCTTCATATCTAGGAGTTCTGCTGATTCCATTTAGTATAGCAGAATAGAAAATGGCTCCACTCTCGACAACAACTCGATCGTGAACTCAACATCCATCTCGGGTGATAACCCCAAGAAATACTCAAGAAACTCATCCTAAAACCAATCCACCATGGGAGGAAAAACAGACCGTTCTCCTCTTTCATTATCATCACGCATGAGACATGCCACTTGAGCAGTGATTCCACTCACCTCTTGAGGAAACCACCCCACACACCCTGCTAGAACAACTTATTTGACACGGTGGACATAAGTGTCACCGTCAAGAGACCCTGAACGATAATCTGCGATGATAATTGTTTATACGTGCCCGATACAACATCAACAAATAAATTCCCAAGATGAGGTAAAACCTTGAAATATCAAGAATGAACAAATCTCATAGAAAACGATACCCACCAACTTCCAAGGAACATGACTTACACTGCATGGTCTCCCCAACCCACACTCTCAATAGGTTGACAATTGACATAACTCCACACACCCTCTCCAAAGGTAAACCCAAGGCTACCACAAGTTGAGAAGATAAAAAAGAGTGTCTGGAACATGTTTCAAACAACACACTAGCAAAAGAATAATCTAAACGAATCATACATCAAACAATCAGCGGTCTGACCTCGCCATGACCAGGTGAAAACTGAACTACTTGAAGCTGACCTACCTCTCTACCCTAGGCTCTAGGATGAACAACATATGCCAAACCACCCTACTGGCATGAGCGATCTTTCTCAGGAGTTCCACGTCCACTGCCCCTGCCAGTACAGCCCATGGAGCTCCAACTGCCTACCAAATACGGGGCAACGGACCCCCTCCCATACCCAGAAACTACTTTTCACTATCTTGCTCACCCGGCCGCCAAGGGTTCCTACAGAATCTTTGCACATTCCCCATCCTGCCGCACGAATGACACTAAACTGGAGGTTGAGGACACTGACCATGCATATGCCCGAGCCTGCCGCACATATAGAAGAACACTCAATTACCACTCTGAGAGGATGACCCTATCTTCCAGACACTATACACACTTCCACCATTCATTGAGTTCTCTTGGTTTCTCTTTCGACCTTCGGTACCTGCACTGCTCGTCAGTCCCACTTACACCACGATCCCACTACCTAAAGCTCCCTTCAGGTTTCCTTTAGAGATCAGTGCCTGATCTAATACCTCTGTGAACCTCTTCAAGTGGAAGAAGTTAACATGAGACCTGATCTCATGTCTCAGCCCATCCTGGGAATGCATTGCTACTACCACCTCATCCCCTGCTAACACTGGGACAAAGCATCTCAAATCAGTGAAGCAACTATCATAGTCCATCACCAATATAGATTCCTGAGTTAGGATCATAAAATCTACAGCTCTCTCTTGTCACAAAGTCTCTGGGTAGAAATTCCCTAGAAAATTTTCCTAAAATACCTTCCATGACATTCCCTCAGCCTGCTCGATTTGAGCCTGAATTTCCCACTAATGTCTTTCCTAGCCTCGCGACATATAAGCAGCCAACTTCACTCGCTTTTCAACAGGGGTCTTCAGATGGTCCAGTATTGTCTGGATAGACTCTAACGAGAACTCCACTACATCTGGCCCACCCTCTCTAGTGAAGGTCAGAGGGAGTTGCAACGGGAAGTCCCTAGTCACCTCAAACATAATCTGTGCAACCCACCCTGGGTCCTGATCCATCATCTGCATAAGGTGAGCCATGTTCTCCCAGAACTGTTCTTATCTACCTTCATTGATCGTCACCTTTTCTTGCTCCTCTACTGGAGGAGTGTTCTCAGTAACATCCTCCCATTGCCCAAATGGTAACCGACATCATGGTGGCATGTCTCTATAATGCCAAGCACGAGATTTTATAGCCCATACCATAAACATTCACGACTCCATCAAAAGCTCTTTACTAACTACCAAATCCCATTTCATATACTAATCCAACAACATTTTCAAAAAAAAAATTCAACCCCTATTACTCCATTAAACATCATTTACCACTCATTCATCCTTACCCACTTGTGTTATTTCATTCATCTCATCATTTTATGGTTTCATGAAATGCATGAAGCACCCTACTTTCCTACCTCACACAGCCACCCCGTGCGTGTGACTAACACAATACATGTAACCTATCTCCCTAGGTTCCTACAATGATGCATGAATTAAAATCATTGTTCGGTTAAGGCCATGATCCAAATATCATTAAACAGTCACATCTAACCACATGCGTTTCACCCAACGGTGAAATATCATCAACTGTAACAACACACAACCAAGAACAACAATTCCCACCCATGGTGACTTGGGTTTTCCCTCATACGTGTATTAGGTACTCCCAAACATGATCTAATTACCAAGGCCCGACACATCTTAACCCTTGGCTACCGATCCCAAATAATAGGACCTTAGAGATGGAGAAGAAATTCCTCCCTCTGATACCACTTTGTAACATCCCTGACCCGTAAGCCACTAAACTGGTGCTCCGAGCCAGGTGGTTACATTACCTTAAGTGTGCCTCCCCGTATGCCAAAGGATGACGACTAGAAACGGGGGGCTATGAAGCCGATTGGGGAGACTATACCCCCTTTTCATCAGAGTAAGGCACAATAGAAATAAACCATGTAGTGGAAACAAAAACCAATAATCACAGAGCATGTATAACAACCACTTCCAATAATAAATATGCCTTGTCATTCTACAACTGCAAGGGTGAACAAATCCCCAAAATAAAGACAATGACTAAAATCCCCAAAATGGTCCCGACTATAAGTCTGTATCCTCCATGAAGTGCTACACATGTCCACTCAACTATCTATAAAGGACCCTTTCCCTTCTTCTGATCTACAAACACAAAGTCTCCTCAGGTACCCAATGGCAGCCTGAGTAGGGTGCGAGTACATCTTAGTAGACTGCCACCAACGGTGTCTACAAACATCTTGTATGAACAATTAGTTCATGCAAAAGGAATATGAATGATAATTTCCAAGTAATTAATTAAGGTTCCATTTACAAGTTCAGAGACAAATCCATTTACATTTCCATTATCATTCAATTATTACAAATTATCATCGCTCGCCATTTGATCGCATTTCCACTGGTTAATCACATAAATTATGTTACATGTGTCTAAGGCCAGCAACCACACACATGAGGGTAAACACATCGTTATCCTATCTTATTAGGACTATCCCCCTCAAAGAAACCAAATCCTCACCTCGAAACCTCAGTCCCGGTGGATACAACCGTTAAGAGAATAGACCCTCAGTCCCCTCTTCTAACCTGTGCATTTAGGATGGAGTCTATAACCTCAGTCATGGATTAACCCATGGGAGTAGATCCTCATGTCATACCCCACTCTTCAAATCCATGTGAAAATTGTAATATATAAGTAACCATCAACCATCTAAACCATTTCACTTTAGTATACACTGTTCACAACAACCCACATGGGAATCCACCTCATCCCTTAACCCATTAATACATTATCATTTCACATCATTTAACCATTTACCAAATTCCCATGTCTTATGACTATCTCACTAAGCACTCAACATTAAACCAATAACCTATCTCGTTATGATCTTAAATCAATTTACACATTAACCCATTTAACCCATTCATCATTTTCATGAATCAACCATTTATTCCATTTAAAATAACCCCTAGGATATTTCCAAGTCAAGGTGCATCAACTAACTTCTATTCCATGTTCAACCAATCATTCCAACATGTTCATCAAGCGCTCTACAATTTACTACAATAAGGACACTTGGTTAATAAAAATCCCAAAACTCGGGAAAAGCCGACACATCCCATGGATGGACCTAAATTAGGTCAAGTCGATCCGAACACATCCCAAGGGGATCGTGAGGGTTCCCATTTACCATTTTACACACCATAATTACAGAACATTCCATTTTTATTCAATACATTACCATGTGGAAACAAGAACACAACTAAACATGCACAAATTCCCAAATAACAATGAGATATCACTTGTAGACCACCTACCTCGAAACCACGGTTGATCACACTCTCAATCACGTCCTTAGACATTGATCTGACCATCTCTTGGAGCTTCAACCTAACCTCACCCAAAAGATAGAGGTTTAGAGCTTCAGAACAAGAGGGAGAGAAGATACAAACCCTAAACCAAAAAGGGGAGAAATGATGTGATTAACCTTACTCGGAGCATTGATCCATAACCAACAACACCAAAAAGGCCTTAGAATCGAGGGAGATCAATATCTTAGAGCCTTTGGGCAATTTGGTTCATGCCAAGGGTGACGATGGGGGAAATGAGATGAAATCTCGAGTTGGGTTTTAAAGCTCGGAGTGGAAAAATTGTTATTTTTCCAAACATTAAGTGGTCACACGGTTTGGAAAACCGTGCGCATTCCATTGTCCGAAGGAAGAGGGGTAGAATAGTTTATCCAATGGTATGGAAAACCGTGTGAAAACCGGATGCATTCTTCTATCCGGAGGAGGAAGGGTTGCATGATTTAGCTTGGGAAAACCACATGGTTTACCTGGTCGTGCGCAGGCCGTGCACCCTGGCCTGTCTTGCCAAGATTTCCTTTCATCTATGCACCAATCCCCCATAACACCCCCAAGGCCTCTCACACTTTCAGGACACATTTTAAATCCCCCAAAACAAATCATCCAACCCAAAAAACAACAAAAACATACCATTCCAAAAACAGAGATCTTACAGTGATCCTTGACAATCGAGAAGTGGAATTGACTGATCATAGTATACACATAGTTCTCTCTCATTATATTCAAATTTATATCAAGTTGTGTGGAATAGTAACTTTGAGTATGATAATAAACCCTGATTTCATATATGAATACCACCATCAAAGTATCTAGATTGGGGTGGAATCCTTATTCATCAAATCCCGAAAGATGAAAACCTATTCATAAGACCGACCGACATAACTAGATTCTCATATAAATCATACTAACTAAGATATGATGTGCATGGTATATTTGACTGTTGAACATAAAACTGATGATAAAATGACCTCTTTTCAATATTCACAAATACCCTCAATCATCTATGCTAGTCAAAAATTTCATCTAAATGAGTTAAGGGTTACTATTTATTCACAACAAGTAGATTCAACTTTTGGAAATCCACACAAATCCTAAAGGGTCTATTTGACTTATTAGAGAAAAGGAAAAGTTAATCCCATGGAGATGTGCAGGGTTATTTAAACACCTTGGACTAGACTTCATTTAGTTACTTATTTTCATCATGGTACTCAATACTAGTCATCATGTATATATGGATATATAAAAGTTCATATATATAAACTATCCAAATAGTAATATCTACCACATTCCCAATAGGTATTCTAGAAAATCATGCAAGGAAAACATCCTTAGATCGATCAACTATAATTGGGAATTTAGACAAAAGTAATCCATGATCCTCTATATAAAGGATAGTAATATGGGAAATTGATCAACATTTCCCAAGATACAATAGTCCATCTCTACATACCTATACATCCCACTCACCCTGGTGAATATTTTTACATCACTCTAGTCATGTGAATGATACACCCTAATGATAACCATCCACATAGGCATTATAGGGAACTAAATAGACCAACCAGAGATTGAAATCAAAACCCACCATCTTGAGTATAAATATGTCACATATAAAATTATGGTTTCCTTCCTCAAGGAAAAATTACATTAACAAATGTACACTCTATAATCATATACACAAATGAGTTTCAAGTGTCATTACACCACAAGAGTATAGAATATCAAGACCAGTACATTTCATGTTAATCACATAAAAAAGTAATTAAAAGAACCATTTTCAAATATAGTATAAAAAATATTATAGGAAATTATAATACTACCCAAAATAGTTGATGGTCTGACCACCTTTTCTCCCAGTATAAGATTCCATAAAATTTCTGATATGATCCATGACCTTGTGCCGCAATCTAACTTCCCTGAGTGGGTCCAATGTACTAGTACTGCATATGTATATCCTAGATAACACAATCATGACCTCTTACCCTTATTTTATGATAAGTAGTACTCAATATACGAGTATGAATAGGTGTTACTGATCCATCTCCTAATGTTAGAGTAGTTTCAAATCCTCTCCCACTGGGAATATTGGAGTTGGTCCTAAAAACATATTGACGATGACCCAATATTCCAGAGCCCCATCATTCAATAGGTTCTCTATGACACTATGATTAATAATCCACAACTTCCCACATTGGTGAAAACCCACAATATTACCATTGAATGTCACATAGATTCCACTAATCATGCATGCAGTCTCAAAGTGTCACATCCTACGACTAGTCAAACCACTTGCATGTATTGGTTTTTAACCACTGCATTTCACACTATATTCTTTCTATAGTTTCTTCTAGGTGATGAGATCTTTATTCAATATATCAGATATGGTAGGTAGCCATAACACATTTACCTATGAAATAATATGATTTCTAATCCCATCCACAAATTGTCTTGTTCTATATATCTCATCAGTAATATATGTGGGTAATTAGAGATAAAGATATAAAAAAATTAAGTATCCCATAACACTCATATATACTTGATTCATGTTTATAAACTCCCACACATGATCGTCCCATAGAGATTGAGGGAAGAAATATTCATATAAGATTGACTGGAAATCCATCCAAATCACTTGCTGATACTGATCTTCCATGTTCAGGATATCACACCAGCATTGGTGGATCCCAAAAGAATATATGTATATATATTCATTATATTCTCAAGATTTGTATAAAGATTATTGAATATAGATATGGTATTTTATAATCATAACTATACAACCTAGGAGCCACCAATCAATAGGCAAATAAGGTTGACGGTGTTATTTAATCTCTCAAATAAAACCTACCATATAACTGATACATCACAAATATCTCTATGTAGTCTACATAATCCATTTAAAATCATCTCATAACAATAAATCATCACCCAAATATAGGAAAACAGGAGGTTCTACATGGGGAACTATTGTAGGTTTCACTGGTGGATATGGGCCCACCACATCCATAGCATGGGTGTCGTCACCATCCTGGGACACGACTATAGGAATCCATGGTGAATTTCACTATAAATGATAAACACAGACCTCATATAGGATTAATACGTTTAAATATCATAGATACAAAAACTGGATAAGTACATGACTTCCTATATAATATAATCACCCCTCTAATTTCTCATAAAATTATGTATGAGTGATGAATCAATTATATAGAACATAAGAAACACTACTTACTATCGAAGACTAAGACTTGGTTTAGGTTATGATGTAGGTTTCACTGTATGCTTCCCAATATATAGTTTAAATTTTAATTTAAAGAGGAAAACAACCTTTAAAATTTCAATTGGAATCCCTATATAATGGTGAGAAATTATTTTAAGAATATAAGTTTATATAATTTCTTTTTCATTTAGATATAATTTCTAGGTAAAATGTTGAACATTAAGGATAATCACGTCGAATTTATATGTTCCCATACACCGTATAAAATGAAGTATTACATTCATTCAATTTATACTATTTACATTTCATTACCATGCAATAAATGTTAGAATAATTCATGGATATAACAATATGAACGGACACATGCGGCATCCAATGCATGTAGTAATGTAAACTCAAAATGGTATAATAAATGAAAAATAATTATTTTAAGGTTCCTAATATGACACATGATATATGATTCTTTGAGATATCATGACAATGATAAAATAAAATATTTAATCCTAGCAGTAACATAAAAAATCTTTTGTAATACTCAATGGTGGTATCAAATCAACATTAATAAGATGAATAAAGAAAAAATGTCCCATCCATGGTAAACTGGCCTTTCTCGATACATGGGATACCAATTACTAGGGACTTCTCCATACCAAATTACAACTCATTTCTAATATACTATCAAATATTTCCAAATAATAATATAAAAGAAAATAAAATGTTATGATACAACATTGTGATGTCCTAACACAGATTCCACATAAACGATTCCCGTAGATTCTGGGTAACATGGACTCATACATGCCTCCCCATATACCAGAGGCTGTTGACTAGCTGCGATAGTCTAAGGTGGTAAAATGGGGAGACTATACCATCATTATCATAGTATAACAATGGTGACATGTATTGATAAACATAACAATAATAATAAATGAAATAAAGAGTATTCTCAAGAATCTAAAAAATATAAATACAAACATTTGGAATCATATAAAAAACTAATGAAATTTTATAAGTCCATCAAATTATGTATGAAAAATAGAAGCAGACATGATTTAAAATACATGTATAAAAAGACAAAAAAATACCACAAATACTATCTCAAATATGATCACGATCCAAAGCTCAGTTTTGTGATTCCCCATTACCATCCAATCAACAAATAAAGTATCCACCACTGGGTGCTTTCCCTTGTCTCTACCCAAATCAACACAATCATCCTAGATATCATCTACGGTCCTAATATGTTGTGTGACAGACTCATTAAACAACCATTAATGGTGTTAATAAAATTTATTTAAGTTCATATAAAATAAATGTGCTCAAGTAGTAATAAAATATAATAAGTAATGATTTATTTAAAGGGGTTCATCTCTGGCTTATGATAGATACTAGGAAGACACGACCTACATCAACCTGTGTGGGATAATACTTGAATAAATAATGATGTTTATACACATAAAAATTCTATATACAATGATATTTTTACCATCATATATCTGGTTGCTACTATTATCCTAGTCTGAGGTGTAACTCAGGCATCAATAAGTTACAACAAAACTCCAACAATAGTATCTAGGGATGAATTGATTTTACAACAAGAATAGGGGAGTTAATTCCCTATATCATAGTAATAGGGATTCAATGAACAAATCATAATAGTGGGTTCACTATGATAACATATAATAGTTTGGGTCATCAGGTCTAATATAGTATCAGTAGGGTTATCATGATTGTATAAAACAACAATGGTCTTCATGACCAGTATCTTAACTTATAAGGGACTCTATGTGCATTCATTATTTTTGAGAAGGATATCCATGTCCAATTTCCCTATTATGGTGAAGTCATTTCAACATTAGAGTATAGGGATTCCATGGTCATAATTAGTATATGGTCTCCACATTCATATCATAATATGTGTTCTCCATTCCCATATCATAATAGTAGCACAAGGGACCAAATGGCCATATAATAATGAATAAGGGCCTCCATTCCCATTTATCATAATTAACAAGGGTTCACATGACCAATTATTGTAAAAATCACAGGTTTACATTCCCATTTATCATAATTAATAGGGGTCAACATTCCAATACATATTATGCTATATTAAGCTATAATAAAATTAGAAAGATATGGATAGATTGTTCAATATAAAATATTATTTCTCTTTAGACAAAGGGTGTAACCATTGTCCATTTTATTCAAGTTAAGTAGTTATACCATTCCATTTTCACTCAATTATATATATAATAGAGATTGTTCTAGCCATTATACATCACTATATTCAATCATTATCAATTACGATATCACTATATAGATGCAAAAACAACAACACCCATAGTGTTTTGGGTATATAACAATAATGGTCAATTTATCAATTAAAAGAACCACCCATAGGGGTATCTCAAATTAGGTTTTACTACCTCCAATTTCTTGTACGATTTATAAGATTCATTGGATTCTAAAATAAGGATTCCAATTTTAGGAATATTCAATTTGGTGGGGGTACCACACGATAAAACATGTGTGTGGCATAAGGGTAGAAAAGATAAAAAATATCAACTTGAGGGAAAAATAATAAGCTGTCTACCTTTCACCTATAAAAGATAAATCATCTTGTATCAACCTTAGTTTTGGTGTAAAGTTTAATTAATTGGGAAAAATGGAAAACACACAGAATATTGGGCATTTGAGTTTGCAACGAAAAAACATCATTGAGAGGATGAAAAATGAGAAAAGGTGCCAGAAAAATGAAGAACTCATCACTGCACATCAAATGAAATGATAAGAAGTTGAAATTGAGTCTGGAAAGAGGAACAACTTCATATCCTATCTTGGGATTCAAGGGGATGCTCCTGGGTAAGAGAAGAAGGTAGGGATTTGGGATTCAATGGAAAAGAAAACCCAACATCATATTTCAAAAAACATACCTCAACGATTTACGTAATGGTTATATAATTTACACATCAGAAAAATAATAGGATACTCTCTCTAGTAAAACCCTTTACACATCATGAATTATCCTACCTATTCCATGACATTATTTGTATTGAATACATTCCATGTATTCCAAATACACATTATGAAATTGGACTTCTTCTATTCTACAAGCCTCATGCCTCTTCATTTCTAAAACAAAAAGACACTCCCTATGGTTTTTTGAGATTTTAATCCATAATAGGACTAAAAATTGTTTTGACCAAAAATTTAATGGATCCATACATAATGTAAATATTAGGTTCTTACAATTAATATTTTAATATTTCAATGCAGGTTAATAGTGATTGAGAAACAATACATGAAAAAAAAACAATATAATAACATTCTAGTTAAATTACTATTGATTATATAAATTCATAATTACATTCCTAATAATTCTTTGGAACTATTGATTTACATTAATAAATTTTCTAGGAAACTATGCATTGTCACTTTTCAAACTATAGATTTGGAGGTTTATGCATGGTATAATTGCATTTTAATTATTTCATATGAAAAAACTATTTCCACAATATTTTTATAGGATATTCCAATTGACTATATATTTTGACAGTAATGTAACAACTGGTGGACCTTTATAGTTTAGGTGGATATACCCATTTGATAGGTATATGAATAGATTAAAATGGATTGTGTGTAATATATTACATATAGATGAATCAATTAAAAATTGATATTTGATAAATGAGGCCATGAATTTTTTCCAACATATATTGATTATGATAGAATGTGTTTTAATAAATTAAAAATTTATTGTAGTGGCCTTACTGGATAAGGAACAACATTTTATTAAAAACATGTTGAATAGATTCAAGTGTATTGTTATGTTGGGTTTAATATGAAATATATTTCTTCATTGTGATTGTACATTATTACTTACTCAAGAATTTATGTTCATATATTAAAAAACTAATAAATAATATTTATATAGAGTAATTTTCTATTTAATAATTGGAAAACATTTATAATATTCTAGGAGGGATACCTTGTGATAAAAGAAATTAGATTCGAAAAGTAAACAATGAAAATTTACTTGAGTCAACAAAAAATAAATAATTAAATTTATAATACTATTTTAATAATTAAAATATTTCTTATTATGAAATACGATAATATTATAGTGATTTGTATAGGATAGTATCCAATTACGAATATGTGAACATCTTTTATAAAAATAATTCAAAGAAAATGTTGATAGTTTTTTGTATAGAACATGATAGCATATAAGTTGTAATACAAATGTGTTTCGATTTTAAATTTTTGAATGTAGATAATAAATAGGAAATAAAAAATTGGAATGTCATTTTTTATTCTATTGATATCACATATAGCTACAACTAATTTGTAGTCATATTTGATGTTATATATAGTCAGGGGTGGAATGATTTGTTATTAATGTCCAACTTGGTTGATCCAACTCAGGGAAAAAAGTTAATAAATTTAATTTTACATTTTCCAATTTTTAAAATTTATTTATTACATATATAAATAGTAAATCATATTAAATCAATATTGGAATAACAATAGGACCATGCATTCTTTGTCACTGATAATTGAGATCCTAATTGAGAGGCTGTTGTGAGGAATTCATGAATATGGGTCTTTGTAATTGATCGTGATGAATCATATATTAAATTATGACCATTATAAAATATTGTTTAAAATATAATGATGCAATATTTTGAGGATATCTATTGGTAAAGGGAGAATATTTAAGGTCATAAATTATATTTCATTCAATAATAAAATATTTTTTTATCCATTAGATTAATGATACTTAATTTCACATATATGATAAGTATTATCATAAATTATAATGATTAATTTTTCGATATTGGTTGTGTTCGTAGAAATGTCTTAAAATAAGAGGATAGTTTGAGAATAATTTATGGTATCTATTATTATATTACACACATGTCTTCAAGAATCCTCAACTGCCAAAATATAGTTATACATTCTTCCACAATGTCCCCTCCTATATGTATTATTAATTTATGGTTCTTTAGAATATTTTATATATAATAATTTGTATTCACATTTTTTCTTTATGTAGACATCTCATTAGGGTGTTGGGGAGTGTGATATTCACCTAAATAACACTCACACATTTGTAATGGTTTATTACTTATAATAAAAATACAACTACAAACTCTCCCTCCTACATCTTGATAGTCCAATTCATTTTCGATTGTATGAGGTTTTGTGACAATGTTTTTGATGACCTCATAATGTACATTCATCATTTACATTAAATATCATTTCATTAATATATATGTTATGTTTTTAATTAACATTATTATTTTATAGACATTATCATATTCTTCAAGAACATATTTAATCAAACATAGGGGAGAATCCAATGGTATTATACATGCAATACAGGTACATTATTATTGGTTTATTTTGATGACACCATTCACCTGATTGGGCCATATAAAAATTCTTTAATCCTTAAATTTTGAAATATATTACAAGATCTTCATAGATCTAACCTATAATTAATGATTTTGTTATGTTACAAAAAGAGTCACTTTCCACATTATGGAATGAGATGAAGGAATAAATGTCATCAAAATTATAGAATCATTATTTAAGTAATACTTCCCAAGGAAACTTATTTTTTTGGAATAGTGAAAGTTGCGAACTTTTCTGGATCCTTTGTACCTACTTTTTAAACAGGTGTCAAGATCAGTGTAAGGTTAATTAATAAATATTAATAAGTTAGTCTTGGGTGACCCTATAAACTTCCCTATAAATTTTCAAACATGTGCGTTTTGGAAATTTTCATGATCAAGGGAATATGCTTAATAAATATTGGTCAATTGAGAACACAACGATATGTAAAATAATAATTTTTGTTATGTAAATATTTTAATCAATACTCATATCATATAATGGAATTTAATTCATGAATTTTCAAAGAATAATTTAAATTATCATACCTTATTGGGACCCCTCATTGGAGAGGATCTCAATGCATGTCTCACATACAACATTTAATATATTAAAATTTATTTTCAAAAAATAATGTTTGATAGTTTTAAAACCAATGTAATATTAAAAATACTTAAATTTAATTTCTTAATAATATTAATGACTTGATATTATGGTATCATACTCACTATAGTTATATTAATAATTTTTCATTCAAAAAAGATATTCGTTTTTTCCAACCAATTTGTTGTTGTTGTATTATATGGGTTTATATAAAATCTAATCATATATATTATAGGACTTTAATTTGATAAGATAGAATTTTTACATTAACACATTATTTTAAATTTATCACAGTGTTTTTTTGTTTTTTATTAAAAGACTAATTTTAGTGTGAATAGTATAAAATATTGATTTGTTTTTTCAAAATTTTTATTAGTTTAGATAAATAAAATGATTATAAGTATCATTAAATATTTAATTTTTTTAATTTAATGTAAAATTTATTTCATTAAAATTATTTTAATTTATTACATATAAATTTTATTAATATTTTATTTTGGTTTATGTTCATTTGTATTCGTAAAAACACATTTTTTCTAAATATTGTTTTTGTTGCATTTTGCTCACTTATATTAAATTTAATTCCTACAGATACTATAAATTGAATATTTAATAATACATGCCATATTTTATATTATTAGTTTCATATTTAGTTATGAGATCATTTTTATGTGTCAAAATGAATAGTTACAATGGATAGATCTTGTTTCAAGGAAAATGGGTAACACAACATTATTAAAGTAACAACTATATGCTATGGTCAGAAATTTTTAAGTTAATTTTTATTTTATGATTTAATT
Organism: Viscum album; assembly: GCA_963277665.1. Taxonomy (NCBI): domain Eukaryota; kingdom Viridiplantae; phylum Streptophyta; class Magnoliopsida; order Santalales; family Viscaceae; genus Viscum; species Viscum album. Next base: position 1,401,999,146 of record OY728152.1, read on the forward strand.
TCTAAAATTATCCAATTACATTTTAAAATTGATAGTTTCAGAGGCCGAAAATATAACGACCTAAAATTAATATATATGGAGATTACACCATTTTAAATGAATATTCCATACATTACAAAAATAGATGCTTGAGAACTGTAATATTTTAGTGTCGTTGGAAACATTGAAATATAAGTACTGATACGTAAATGAGATAAATTATCTCTAACTAGTTTTTTCATACATAGCACCCTTATTCGTCACATAAAACATAATACATATCTTCATACCTTGTGTAAAGGAACATAAAAATGGGTGATCTTAGATGTTGAGTAAGGGTTTATAAGGGAGAAATGTGAGAATAATGATGTGAAAAATTACATGAGAACATGATAATGAAAATTGAAGATCAAACCTTGTATATAAAAGATCCTAAAGATGAATCCTAGAATAAATTGTGGTTTTCATAAGACGTAAGTCCAAAGGAAATAATGAACATAAGTCGTGACAACACTAGATTTGAATAAAACTTGCAATTGTGGCAAACAAAAAATCATATATAATTATTTCGATATTAGTCAAGGAATTTCTTATGAGACCATTTTAGTTTAAAAATACCATTAATGAACTGGGTTCACACCATGTACCATCCCTCTATTATTGAACTTAGTTCACTCTTGTTTATGGCACTATTATAATAAACTAACTTCATTTCCCATTCAAGCTCTATAATACTAAACAAATTTCATTTCTCGTGCTTGACATGTAATATTGATCTAAGCTCATTTCTTATTCCATCCATAAAATTATCATTAGATATAAATTGTTACCCAATGCATTGTAGTGAGATATAGTTATCAACCATCTCACAATGTAATCATACATACATGATCCACAAGTTCATTAAAAACCTATCATAAACCATGAAATTAAATGGGTATCATAAACTAGTAATCATTTCATAACTTGTAGGAAAATATATAGGTTTCCAAATAATTTCATCAAAATCATAACCCATGGAGGAGAAACATATTTCATAAACACATAACCCATGAAAGAGAAATGGGTTTCATAAAAAATAAAACCTTGAAAAAGAAATGGGTTTCATAAAGGCCATGAAAATAATCATAATGAATTTATAGAAAGAATATTAATTCAACTGTAAGATCATTTCTTATAAGGGAATGAATAACATCAACAAATTTTATCATAGATGGAAAATAATTTTTAAATTTCATTCAAAAATGTTTCATGAATAAAATATTCTTTTTTGATTTAAAAAGTATTTTTAATACATAAAACAATTTGTAAATTATTTTCTTATAAAATTCATTGAAAAAACTATAATGAAGAGTTTAAATCATTTAGAAATCATTTCTATATGAAAACATTTAAAATAATCGTCAAAAAATATTTAAAAACATTTCCTTTGAGAACACACTGAATATTAATAATAAAATAGTGAAAATATTTAAAAAACACATTTACATGAAATAATTTGAATGAAGTTTTAATGTTTTTGGAAAATAAAATAATTGAAAATAATATGAATACTTATAAATAAGTATTGAACTTTTTCGGAAAAAAATATTCCTTGAAAATTTATTTTTTTAAAATAAATTATTAAAAATAATCATTTAAAATTGAAAAGGAATCTAAAATGAAATTATGGTATGGAAATTTATAATGCTAATAAAGGGTAAAAAGAACATTTCTTGTCCATGGTAAAGAGGATAAAAATGTTTTGTTTAGAAAGTGACAAGACGATTCCATTTAAAATACTAGTAAAAGTTCAAAGGGTTTAAAATTTATTTTAAAAATTTATGGATAATGGTATAATATTCTATGAAACCATCATTATAAAACATGGTTTTGAAGGAACATATATTTTTGTCCTAAGAGAGGGTACAGTCAGGTTTATAAAAACAATTTCTTAACTGTCTAAAGTAACAATGATTATCAAAATGGTGCCAATGCAGAAATACATATTGAATAACCAAAGGTGAAAAAGATTCATGCATTTTATTGAGAAAATGATCAAAATATTTCATCAAATAACTAAAAACATTAATAATATTGAAAAGAGATGGGATGCAATCAATGAACTCTTAAAACATGGTTACTTCAAATCATAATCCCCATGTAAGAAATTATAATCAAATAAAGCATAAAATATCATGATAATAAGGAGACTAATTATATAATATCTTAAATTTATCTATATAGTCCTTGAAAATAATATTAGTTCCTATCAAAACATGGGCCTCAATGAATGAAAATTGATGCCAAACTAGTTTACTGATATGGAAACATTGATAAATTAATCCATGTGAATGAAATATCATAAAATTTACTTGTGACTACCCATAAATTTATATATAATATAAACTAAATAAAATAATTATCAATGCATACACCAAACAATTGTAAGAAGTTTCGAACTTTGCATGTATCTCATGGAAATAAAAAGGGAGATAAAATACACGTACCTTGTGTCTTGACTCTCGTCGTACTCATTCAAAAATCCTATATAAAAAAAATATATTTATTATAAATATTTATTAGGACCATATCATTATTTATAAAACAATATGGGGTTTGATTTTATCAATATATGACCCACATGATACTAATTTTATGTTAAGGCTTTACGTTGGGTAATATTTTCTTTATACATTACATGTGTCATTATTTGTCATATCATTGGTCCATATAATTATTTCATTATTCCATAATTTAAAAAATGACAAAAATATAATAATAATTAATTATATTATATTAAAATATTCTATATAATATGTTATTACAAAATGTAATAAACCGTTCATTGAGATGGTAGGTCATATGTACGCATGAATGTTATTTCTATTTGATTACCATGATGAAGGATAGAAAGTAAAAGACATATATGTATATATATATGTATATATAAAACATTATTTATTTAATTTTATTATATCATATATATCATATATATTCTCTAAACCCATCTTTAATACATTCCATGTAGTGTATGAACGAATCACCTCACTCGGAGTGGGCAGCTGTCCACACATCCCCCAACATAATTATCATATTAACTGAAAATGGAATGTTTAAAGATATATGTTATAAAAAACATAATGAATACTAAGAAATAGAAAATATAATATCTAAAATATATAAATATATTTTCCATCATAATTTCAGCCATGAGTGGATATAATTTAAAAAAGAACAATCATCGTTTAGTGAGGTAGTAATTCGTTATACATGTAAACAGTTAGTTTGTTACCCTTTAGATTAAGGTTTGTGTGAGTTTAGTTTGAAACCATAGAATAGAAGAATACTCTTTTATATTGGATAACCCTATTTTTATTAAATTTAGGAATAAATATAGTGGAGGCTTGGGAAAGAAAAATTAAATTAACGACTTGAGAGAAGACGTTACCTCTTAATAGTGTAACTCCTTTTGGTTTGTGACAATAGGATTTCATGGATTTAATTATTCCCAAGGAAATTATTATAAGAAGAAGGTACTAATTATGGGAGGATTATTGGGAGTATATTTACCAAACCAATGATATTTTAGAGATTTGAGGATGTGGGATAGGTGGTGGCCTTCTACATGGATGGAAAAAGACTCACTTGTATTTTTTTTAAATCAAGATAGGTGTACACATGTTATTTAATAATGAATGTCTCAAAAAACTAAGATAAAAATAATTTATGGTATAAGGACGAAATATTCCTAGAAAATGTGTTCTAGACTAGTGGATAGATCATTTTTTCACCAATATGAAGTTTTCGTCCCTCATTAAAATAAATGTTATTTAATCACTGTGATTAATTTCAATCACTTTTTATAATATTTTGGATCAATAATTAAGTAGAAATTATTATAAGATAAATATTATAATGATTAAAATGTTGTGTGTTAGTATTAATATATTTAATTCATAGAAACTAAAAAATTAAGAATAATGCTAATTCTACAGATGAGATGAAATTATGGGTTTTTAAGGTAGAAATAAGCTCAATTGATTATTGTGATTTTATATTCAATTTGAATGTGAAATTGATTCTAATAAACTAAATTGTATTAAAAAATGTATTATTATTCTAATTTTAATGTAAATAAATTTTAAAATATAATTTCACATTAATAATTATTTATATGTAAATGTAGATTTTGACTAAAAACATTATGTTTCACTATTCATCAAAAAGAGAATTTCAAAACAAATCCCAATAAATCATGCTAAAATAAGTTAGTAATTAAAAATTAAAAATTTAATTTTATATAAGCAAATTAAAATTTTATATGTGTTTAAAATTAATTTTATACTTTTTCATCAAAGGACACGTAGTGTAGTTCATAGTATTTTAAAATATATAATGATTTTTTTTAAAAATTATTTAATTTATAGTGAATATGATTTATTTATCCAAAACCATTATAAAAAATATTATAAATGTAGTTATTAATATTCCTATCATAAAAATTAGTGGTAGTTTTACAATGATAGCATTTAAAAATTAAAATAAAAGTATGCTTTGCAAAAATTCAGTGTCGCGTGTTATGTATGACAAGTCGGTGTTGAAAGTATCACACTCCATGTTCGGGACATGTTCTAGTAATTTTTGAAGTAATGAATTAATATGTATATATATAGAATTATTTTCAATGTCATGTGAATGGAAAAATATCAAAAATTAAAATATATTTAAAAAAACAATCCCAAAAATATAGTTGTGTTATATTCTAACCCTTAAAATGAATTTCTCCCTAGAAATTATAATTGGTAATGAAAAGTTTAATGCTTGAAAGATTCATCTTTAGAAACCCACTTCATAAAAATGAAATCTAAAAATCCAATAAAAGGGAATCTTGTGACCACAATGGTTACCCAAAGTAACATATGTTTGGGTTTCCACATAATAGAACATATGTAGGGTGTGAATATTGGACATGAAAAAAATGAATAAATATTTATAGGGTTGATTTAGGTCATAAATACAAAAAATAATCATAAAAGATAATTTGATAGCCTAAAACTCTGAAATATATGATGATTTAAAAGGCCATAGGTTCAATAGTATTTATTTATTAGGAAAATAAATTTTTATTATCATTATCCTAATATAGAGTAATTATTTTATTGGCCAATAAAATAAGAATATATACTTAATTGTTATATTTGTTTAAAAATTTATTTATTTAGTATTGTATTTATAAATTTATAATTCATCCATTACTTCTCATAAGGGATGTCCTAAAATTAAAATTTATGCATGAAGTGTAAAAGTGCCCTTTTCAAATATCTCAAGGCTCAAAAAAATGAAATCTATAACTATTATTGAGAAATTATGTCTAATAAATTAATCATTATTCATAAAAATTTAATATATTGTTTAATCATAAATAAATATTCATCCAAAATAATTATACATTAAATTGGATATCGCATAGGCTAGTGGTAGGCTTGAAATCCTTTTCCTCCTATGGGAATGGGTTCAAGACCAGTGGCCTATCTGGCATGATTAGTTGTCAAACGACATAAAAGATGCCAATTTTTAAAACCATAATTATATTTTTTCAAAAATATGATGGTCATACTTGAAATAAGGTTAATCACTAAATAGCCTATTAACAACATATTTCAATTGAAACATAGTGAAAAAATAAATCCTTTGAATTTTAACATATACATTTCATGTATGGTTAACCAGATATCCTTTTTCTATGTTTAAAGACCAAAAAATAGGAATGGGATTCACAAAACCATCTAAACATTGATTCCCCAATATGTCAGAAAGTAGCTCTTGGTAGTCACATTACATATCATGTGAATACCCAAATCACATATTGTCTTGAAACATGGAAATAACATGAATTAATATTAATAATTATAGAAAACATGCATGATTACTTATTACATATGTTACTAGATATATTCCATATATTCAAGATGTTGTAAACATCATCCTTGATAGTGTAAACTATTTTTGAACAAGTCCTCAATTAGTTCCAAGTTAATTTGTACCTTCCAACATACATAATCAAATCCCACATATCATTATCTAAATAACATTTTCATAACATAAAGATCCTATTATGGGTTATATATCCCTTAATAAAAAATTTTCTGAGGACATAACCATGCCAGTATATCACTTCTCTATTCTATTGAAACCATTCAATGTGGTCTTATAAATCCATTGTTAATAACATAAACAAAAAATTACATATAAATTTAACCATTCATATAACATTAATCTTGAATCCAAAAACATGAAAATTTTGTTATCCAACATCCTCCTAATTTTATTATCAAGGCTACCTCATCTTATTACAAAATACCTCATTCCATTCACAATTCATATGAAGTCTCTTAATCATCATTAATGTATCAATTACTCGTACCACATTGTGTATCCTCTTCAAAATCATCCCTCATGGGATATATAGTGGCATAATGATCATTTACACAACACATAATACCCCTCACATTATATGATTCCCTAGAGAGTTCAACATTTTCAGCCATTTCAATAACATAACTTTTAATTTTTTTCCTTCTAGTCACAAGATTTGTTTCCTTATTTCCCACAGTAAAAATATATTCATGTTCTTATAAGACATTCACTTAGGTGTTTCATTCCACATTCTAGTCATAATAAAAAGAGAAACATCATTCTTCCATTTTCTCCATTACCCAAACTCTCAAAAATCTCTTCCTCTTCCTTAGTGAGTCTAAGAGTTTGTTATGGTACATGTTGTTAATCATGTTTCAAAAAAACTAATTGGGCATGATCACAACATCACTCACTATAGTGACAACCCCACTTGATTCTCATCAGTAAACCATCCATCACATTCAACATTAATCGTGTTTCTTTTGGTTGCCCTCATTGACTAAAACCAAAAGAATAATGTGATCATTAACTATAATAATATTAAATGACATAGTAATAAAAATAATTACTTATTAGATTCCTAAATAATGATACAATATTTAATTTATGAATACCTAGGTCCATTATAGGTTATTCATAGCCTACATATATCAAAATCCATTAGGGTGGCCAAGATGATTTTGTAAATACACAAGGAATATCCCATGGGAGTGTCAAACCAGGTGGGTAGCAAGGTCAAGTATTATGAACCAAATTTCCCCAATCATGGACCAAAACAACATGTCAATGTTTTTACCCCAAGGTACATTTTTTCCATAGCTACATCCACATGTTGTATCTATACAGAGATTTATTTTTAGGAATCAACTCACTATGGATGGACAGAAGAGGGACCATTGTGGGCAGTCGATACCTCTGGTGTTCATTCATTGGTAACTCAAGAACCTCCAAAAGATCACATGGGAGCAGGATGCTCAAAATCATTCTTAGTACCCCCACTTTTTTCCCTAGTTTGTGTTTTGTCTTTGGTGATGAAAATCCCTGATTTGGGGAGAATATAAAGACCCAGATTTTTTCATTTAATTTTTTTAATTATATGGGTATAATATGAGTCCGATAAAATTGATGGAGCATGATTCTGAGGACTGGAGTGCCTGGAATAAATTTATAAACTTTTTTTGGGTACATTCTATAAATGCGCGATCAGTGTTTTTTAAATTATGAACCAGTTCCTGGAATTGAAATACTAGGAAAACGTTGTACTCACAGTACCGATATTCGCCTAAGGAGACATTCACCTTAGCCACAGTAGGTCCAGGGTGAAATTTATTTTTCAGAATTTTCATGGGTGTGTTAAAAGAATAAAAAATAAAATAAAATTAAACATATATTTATTTTATCTTACTTTATGAAACCTCCCATTGAATTCGGTGGTGGGGAAAATTTGAGCATGAAACCTCCCATTTTAAAATTAATGGTTGGGCCACCCGACTATTGAACACCCTCTTTAATGTGGGAGGTGACTCTTGGTTTCTCCCTCAAATTATTATGCCAACATAACCTAATTAAATGTTCCAACATTAAATAAATTCATAATCTTATTTTAATATGTGTACTTACTATGTCCTTATTCGAAATTGTTAGAAATGGAGAGTTGGGGGAGCTATGGAGAATTGGGAAGAACAATATCCAATGAAGAACCACCCCCAAAAAAGAACAAGGAACCGACCCCGAGCCTGGATCGGAATCATCTAGCGGAAGGGACGAACACTGACGTTCTTCAATGACTTGGTCTCCGTCCTCACACAACCTCCATAAAAAATCGAGGTAGGGATGTTTAATATGATTATATTTAATTTATTAATCCTTCATATTATTAATTCAAGATGATGATAGAAAAACGAACAAGGCCATCTTCCCGCATTTAAACCTTGCCTCTCCCCTTTTTATTCAATATGTATTCAGTGAGCGTTCTTCATAACCAAATATTTATTGACATTGTAAAAACAATATTTTTTTACCACGATAGGTGGACGTGGAGACATCAACCAGCGGATCATGAACATGTAATTTTTTAATTTATAGGGCTTGGAACGAAGCTGTAATGGCTCGTGGACGAAGGTGGTAGCCGGCACCCGACCTGCCGCATGAAGGAAGGGCGACATGTGTTCGTGAAGAGAGATGAAATGGAGGTTCTGGAAAATCTAGAGGTGGAATATGAAAAACTAGACCGCCATGAACCAGAGCGGCAGTGCTCATCTGAGCCGCTAGAAGAGCAGAATGTTGGGGCCAATTGGCCGCAATGGAGGCTGAAGGGCAGCTGACATATGGCCGGCTGTGGTGGAGCTGCAGTGCACGCCCACGCCGCTGGGAAGATTTCTAGATGACCACACCACACAGGGTGGGAACCCTCCAGTAGGTCCTGCACGCTAGCAGCTTAATGGTCCACAGACCATTTGGGGTGACTGGGGGTGCCTCTCCGTAGGTGTCAGTTAAGGAAGACCCGCCATGTCGGACCACCAGCCGTGCTGGTAACACCCAGTAGACTCGGTTGGGCCATCCCCTATTTGGGTCAGGCCTGCCAATGCTAGTCCATCTTGTCCGGACATGGGACAGGCCGGGTTGGCCTCGGATGGGTAGGGTCAGGTCGGTCGGACGGGGTTAGACCGGACTCGTGCCCAGTCGAACCCAATTTCACATTTTTAGCCGTTACTTGAGAACTGGGCGTTCGTTGGACAAACCATCTGCAATACCAAAATCCATGGATCGAGATAGTTATATTGGTATACTACACATGAGAGTTGGATAAAGTTGGATTATTTCCTAGTTTGATCGAATCCTAAATCCTACCAGGCACTCAGAGAAGAAATGCTAATAACATACAGACTGGGTGTTCGATTGATGCACTGTATGTTGAATTTGGTCTATCATGACGTGACAGACCATTGGGATACTTTTTCATGGGACTTCATGAAAGTTTAGGTATGACTGATGTCTTGGGATGAGGTTATACAAAGCATTCTAGGTACATATAACTATGATTGGTTATGACTTGACGACTATTGTCCATTACGACTCGGAATGACTCGACATGCCCAGTGGAGAGCACCTCTGTGTGACACGGCAGACCCACATTGGGGAATGACATGGTGTGACACGAATGACCCATGATACTCGATAGGTGGAGTACATCAGCAAGACACGAGGGGGAGCGCCTCTATGTGACGTAGCATACACATTGTGAGATTGCCTCTATTTGACATGACAGACCCATGATACTCGATAGGGGGAGTACGTCAACAATCCAAGGTCAGTGGGAAGCTACTTTGTGTGAAACAGAAGGCCCATTGTACTTGACATAATAGTAGTTCTCTATCATATGAGGCTTTCGATGTTGTTACTGGGGATGTTACTTGTATATACCCCTAAAATAAATCCTGGTGTGAGTTGTCTTTACCTTGTTCTTTTGAATGATGTTATTCTATGAGGTACTTTACTTTTTTGTTAGTCTACCTTCATGGTGTTACCCCATGGTTTTTCTTTTGTTGAAGTCTTGGAGACCTTCGGGGTCTCAGGGTCCCTACTGAGTATCGTTATTCACACCCCTGAATTGGCTATTCCAACTCCTTGTTGTGTCTTGTGAAGATGATGAGCAATTGGGCTGAGGATTGAGCGAACCAAAACTAGGTGGAACACAGCGAAGAGGAGCGAATGTGGAGTGCATAGGAGGCGATCAGTTCCTACCCTTCTGGTAGGAACCATAGAGGACTACATAATAGATATTTTCCATTTTCATTCTTTTGAATTTTATTTCCAGTTGTACTAGCACCTTTACAGATGGGTTTGTATTCCAACCCCTTTTACATTCAGTGCATTTTTACTACAGAAATTTACTTCATCGTTTCTTCTTGTCGTGTTATTGGACTGTTTTTTTGTGCATGATTAAAGGCAATGCCATCCTGTTTTAGAGAGTATGAAATTGGGTGCTAGTCGACATCCCATGGCCTATGGATGGCAGGCGTGGGGTAGTCACGACACATGCCCTGGGGGATGAGTCATGACAGAACATAAATTTTCATTACAGGGATATAAATATCAATATCACACATTGTTCTACGATTTATAACATATTAATGTTCTGGGATGAATCATATTTAGCATAAACATATCAGTGATATTTATTATTTCTCAATGCGAAATTGTATCTAGATCAAATGATTCTGTCTATGGAAATGATCATCCTTGATGTCATTCATATTGTGATGGAATATGCTTATGTGTTTCCATAATAATTTATTTATATTTTTCATAGTTGAGAGGTTGAATTTTTAACTAAACTTATAACTGGGGCATTTCCATATTCCAAGACTTCATGTTGTATAGATGTTGTGGAACATGAGGAGTAGAAGTAACAATTATTGGAGGGTCTGAATAAAGGGTCCATACACCTAAGTGTTTTACATTGGGGCGAGTCTGTCTTCTTCTTCAAGAAGTAGGAAGGGAAAATGCATATTTTTATTAATTATAATGAGATCAACAAGATCAGGATAAATAAAAAGTTTTCGATTCAATTGAATAATGACTTATTCAATCATCTATATAGAGAACAATACATCACCAAGGTGGATATGTGGTTGGGATATTTCAATGTTATGTATAAGGAGGATATCCATGAGAAAACTTTTCATAAAATGTTCGAGAACTATGAGTTTCTTTCATTTTAATTCAGACTCACTAATGGTCTAGAAATATTCGTGGACACTAGGAATAGATTCTTTATAGATTACCTCAGAAACAATTTGGTAATATTTTTTGATGATGTTACCAAATTCTCCAAATTAAATGAGGAGCATGAGAACAATACAAGTACTTTGTTGAGGGCTTTAGGAAACGACAAACTTTATTTCAATTTTTCCGAATTATAGTTTCGGTTGAAGGATATAATATTCTTGGAGAATATCCTCAAAATAAATGAGACATATGTGGTCCCTTTAGAGGAATATGAAAGTAATGGATGAAATAATATAACATTTGTGACATATATCCATAGTATACTGGGATTATCTAGTTAATATGATCCTTTTGAGAGAAATATATAACAATTTTAAAAACCTATTACTAAATTAACTTTATAAGGGAGTAAATTTATCGTGGAATGATAAATGGGAAAATAAATTCAAGTATTTGAAAATGTGTCTTATCACATCACATATATAGACTCTTCCCAAATGTGAGGAAATTTCCACAGTATCGAATGATTATTTGATGAAGGGATTGGGTAGTATGTCAATGAAAATGAATATGTGATAAATTATGCTACATGGCAGTATAAAATTCATGAAACTAACTAACTATACTTTGATATAGAGTTTGATATAGTGATATTTTAATTAAAAATATGGTTTAATTATCTCTTAGAGAAGAAGTGTGAATTGTAAAAGGATAACGACATCATCAAGTATAGATTCACATAGAAAGATCATATTATTAACTAATAATGAAAATTATATATAATCAATGATTATTACTACTAAATTCACTACTATATGAGAAAGGATAATAAAGCATAAGCTGGTCTTTATAGAAAGGATAAACCAATTCTATTTTTGATGAGAATCGAGGGTGATCTGAACCGCTCAAATTTTTAAAGGATGGACATTGGAATCATATTGGAATGGACTTCAGGAATCCATTAAAAAGTGATTACACAAACTTCCATTCTGGAGAGGATGAAAGATACTAAAATTGATGGTTTGATAATTTAGAATAAAATGGAATCAATAAGAAATGTTAAAGCCTTGGAGTTCAATGTTAATGAAGATAGTGTTGTAAGATTTTGGTCCGGACTATGCGTACTAGTAAATCCCAAGATAAAGAATGATTGGTTGGATGATTCCCATGGATAAAATGTCACCATCCATCTAGGAAGTATGAATATATATCAAGATCTCTGAGAGAACTACTCATGATATAATATGAAGAAAGATATCATGTAATATTCATCACGATCTCTTGTTTGTTATCATGTGAATGAAGAAATAAAAAACTCCAAGGGTTGAAATAACAATTACCCTTACCAATATAGAAATGTGATAATATGTAGATAGAAAATGTAAATATTATTCAAAATAAATCCATAGGAAATAAGGATATCATGGTTATAGTGGATCATCTAAAAATGATTCAAAATTTATTTAAATTCTATAGGACTTCTCAGTCGATCAAACATGCAATGGGATGCATTATATAATTGGAGATGTAACATAGGGTACCACTATAAATTGTATATTATGGGGATGAATGATTTACCTCAAAGTTATAGAAGAGTATAAAACAAGATCTAAATATTTAGTTGAACATTAGCAGAACTTATCACCCAAAACGTAATGTCCAATCTGAGCGAACTATCTAGATTATCATGGAAATTTATAGAGAATTCCGAATTGGTTTTAAATTAGGATGCCATCAACATCTCATATAACTGTGATCTCAAAAAATAATAGCTTCCACTCAATAATCAAAATGGTTCCCTATGATGAAATTTATAGGATGCGGTTCAGAACACCTATATGGTTTGATGAAATTGGGGAACACAAACTAATAGGTCATAAAATGGTCTAGGAAATGGTTGAAAAGGTTAATAAAATTTAGAGGCACATCAAGGATTCCCAAAGCTGATAGAAGTTCTATGTTGAAAATAATGAAGGACACCTAGTGCTTGATGTTGGATACATTTTATTCCTCCACATATCTCCAAGGAAGAATATAACATGATTTTGGATGAAGGGATATCCTAATCCTTGATACATCAGTCCCTTTTATATACATGTTTACATTGGAGTGGTCACCTATAAACTACCACTACCACCTAACCTATATCTAGTAGATGATTTATCCCATGTATCACTATTGGGAAATTACATACCAAAAAATTCACATGTACTCAATTTACAAGTGATACAATGGTTGAATGATCATTCCTATGAGTATAAGTCATTGAATATCTAAGATCATAGAGACAGTGTTCTATGAAATAAGACAATTCACCACATCAAATGTTGTATAGAAAACTTGTTCTTGAAGAAGAGATGTAGGAACTAGAGTATGTTATGAAATAGTATTACCCTCATCTATTTTATTGTGGGAATAGAAAAATATATAGGAAAAATTTCTAAAGGGGAATAATTGGAATGAAATTATCTATGATAAATTAAATCCGACTTATTATTTAATTTAATGTACTGTTATATAATATGATTATAAAAAACACATCCACTAAATTTCATTTATTATATCGTTCATATATAAATGATCTTTAGTCATAGTTACTATTTATAATATAGCTATTGAATGATGATCATAAGATTTGTATAAATATAGAACATTGAAAAATACAATTGACACTTACAAAGGAAATAATGGCATCTAACAGCATGATTGTACCCTAAGAATCTGATTTATATAAGATTCCGAAGGATTTAGTATCATAGGGACGTTCTCTAGATCAAGCCCATGCTGATATCCATCAATATAGGCATGTGTGAAACCATTTTTTAGATAAGTTCCATATCACTGAGATCATGACCCAAACTATTTATGTTGAACCACCTAATTAATGTATCACCTTTCTACACTTTAGACGTAGGGAATATATTGTTTTATTATGGTTATATGTATTATGTCCATAATAATATGAATATGTATATTTTGTTTTAATCATAAAAACCATCATGTTTTTTTAATATCTGTAAAATATAAATGACATTGATTTTTATTCAATAAAACATAAAATGTTTTAAATTATTAATAAATTTCCATTAAGACATATTTTTTTGAAAATGATAATTCAATAAAGTATTATTAATAAATAATTTTTAATTAAATAGAAATTATCATATAAATTTAATGATGTAAAATGTAATTTTTATAAGGGTACAAATTTTTTTTTCTCAAAATACATACAATTTATTAATATATGATGATTATTATTATATAATTGAAAAATCAGATATTTATAAAACTGAATTAATAAATGAATATTATTTTTTACTCATAATTTCAATGTTTTTATTTGTTATTTTTTCAAAATTTTGTAGGAATGTTGAATTTTTGGTTAAAAATTAAATACCATATAAATATACACTATGAATTATGATATCATAATGACCCAAAAGTGATGAAATAAATACTATAAAAGGTATTGATAACCAAATATATGATTTCAATTTTAAGAAAACTATATTTATATTGATTTTATATTTATTATAAATCATTTATTAGTCCTCTAAAACCATTTATGTATTTTAAAATTTTAAAATCATTTATTTAAGAGTATGACTCTCTTTCACATAATTAAGTGTATTATTTTATTATTATATTCCATTTTAATTATAATATAATTTTAAACACTCGCATTATTAGGAAAATATATGAATAAATATTTTATGGATTGTGGGTTTTCTTATTTTATTATATAGATTCAAAATCCAAAACATGGGAAATAATAAAAAAATACCCTATCTATTCTTATATAAACAAAACAAATATCCAATTTATAGTCACTAAAAATTAGTAGAGCACTTATTAATCATACCTACCATCTCCAAAGTCTTTTAAAAGTTCCATCAAACACTCAAAGTACTTCTACCAACCATTTGAAGTCACACACTGATGGTAATGGGTCATTTTCTTCTCTTATTTGTTCATGTATCATTAATATCTACTACCTTATATTTCCAATTAATAATGTTGGGATATCTATTTTAATGTCCCAATTTTGTACCATTTTATTACAAAACTTGGTATATCACTTTTTTTCTCGTCAACACATTTTATGAAATTTTATGTGACACTATTATGCAACCAAAATATCACCCTGTGTTTCCCCGTAAAAATAATTTTTTACTGAATAACATAACCATTTCCTATTACGGGTGTTAAATTTTATGAAAATATACTTATATTATTGGTGAAAATCATGTATTTATTCATGACTCCAAGGACATGGAATAAAAAAGGATCAAAATGATTCCATGTTTTATGATCTCTGTGTCACACGTAAGTATGAAAATAAAAGAAAAGTTCCATGTGCACGCTAAATTATATATTGCTTAAATGCATTAGGTATGATTTAATAACATAAGGTTTCATTTTTTGATAGGGATTAAACCCAATTCCATTATGGGTCTCTTTATATCATTATGTCTTAGTTCTTATCATTGACCGATGTTTATAATATAGTGATTTATATTGTTTCCACAGTTTCCATATTGAATTTATGATATCATTCTATATCAGGCCTCATTATACATGTTTATTATTATCACCCCTATTATATCCCCTTAATATGGAAATTTTCTAAAAATCATTACATTCTTCATGTAATTCCATGTTTATTCCATTACCGGGCATTAGAAATCACCGATTTGGTCTATATGTCTCTAGGATACCCAATAAAATCTTATTTTTGAGGGAACAATTTGATAATGTTAATGATATTATAAATAAATATGATGTATTCCGAAATTAACATTTTTTTGTAATATACCTATATTAAAAATAACGTATAATTATCAGTTTTCTTGGGTTGTATTAAGTGTAATCTTTTTTAATAAATCATGTATTAATGTGAAATAAAGAGAAGGGTTGTTAAAATTCCAGATAGTTGAGGATGGTCCACAAAAAAATCATTGATAACTATCACAATTTGGTGATACTAATGTGAAAATAATGGATTAGATATGTTCACATACTAAGAAATGGAATCTATCAAGATAGAGTAGTAGTGGACCTAGTGAATGTTGATCCCTTGTAAGCATGGGAATCACCCAAGACAGTGATGTAGGTGCATATTGTATTTGTGTTAGTAGGATACTATAAATGATACATTATGTATTTCTCCAAAAAATCATCACTCATGACTTCTTTGATGGAAAATAGGAAACCCTATATGTCAATAGAGAGGTTCCAATATACTTATCTAGAGATATGGCAGAGTCTAATGAGCACTTCGATCTTGAGAATGCTGGCTGAGGTTTCTAGGTACATAGTTCTATGTGACTCTTCTAGAAAATGGATTGGATGTGTTCTAACACAATGGTAGGTAGTGATTTCATATGGTCCATATTAGCTGATACCACATGATAATAACTCTGTGGTGAGTGATCTGGTGCTAGAAATGGTGGCCTTTACCCTGATGATATGAAAATAACACCATACAGTTTATTGGATTCGTATATATTTTTAACATAGAGGTACCAATTATAACTTATCTCAAAATGGTAAAAACATGAAAAAAATTATATATTAATTTAATTTTTCTATTTCGACATATAGAATGTTTATTATCACTTGATAGGGAAGATGGTAGTATAGCCTCTTAGAAGGAGATCCTGTTTTTGCCTATCAAGTGAGGAATCAAAGAATTTTCCGACACAATTGTAATCATTAATGGTTGAAGATGGTGTGGATTACCTTAAATATATTGGTATACACCTCTAATTGTATATAATTTTAGGTAGTAACATCTTGTAGATACAACTATGTGATCTCTTCTAATAAAATATCCATTGGAGGTGCTCTTGAGGGTTTTCAGAAGGTAGAGAGAACACCATATTCTTATGAGGGAGGAACATTATACAAGTGATGTTGTCGGAATAAGTTTTAGGGGAGTTTTATATGTAACCATTAGTATTATATCTAGTTGTGGAAAAGATTTTATAGGACCTTAAATATTAGATATTGGGGATGGGGATAAATAAGTTTGTAGATATGTTTGTTAATAAATGCCTCACTTATCAGTGGGTCAAGGTCAAGAATTAGCTTCTAAAAAGAGTTCATAAATATCTTATGGTTCCATATTGAAAGTGGGATGGTGTATATATTTATCTAATGATGAGGCTCCCAATATAGTCTAGAGACATGATTCCATTGGTGTGATCAGAAAATGAATCAAAAAGTTAGATCACTTTATTGCTAGTTGACAGTAGAATTTATTAGAATTTGTTATCTTATTCTAAATGTAGGATATATTATATCTTTATGATGTTCCCTTGATGATCAATTCAAACCATAAATCAATATTCACATCACGATAATGGAAAGGATTGTAGGATTACATTGGGACTATGTTATGTTTTAGTATTGTGTTCCGCTCCGAGATTGATGACAAGAATAATCAGACCATTCAGGTTTTGGAGGAAATTCTTTGATCACCCTAGTTGGATTTTGGGATTAGGTGGGAGGATCACCAAACCATTATTGGGGTCTTATAAATAAGTTCTAACATTAAACCATCATTATTGAACTATAAGAGGGATTTTATGGGAGACCATATAGTTTTCCACTCTATTAGACCAACCCTATAGAGTCATCACTCATGGTAGCAATGTTGTTGAGGGTGACAACATTGAAGGTGCAGATCCTATAGTGGGGGATAAAGACAACCCAAATCATTAAACAATTTTATGATGACTGATGTTATAGGACCTTAGATATTTTTAGGGAGACCATGTGTTCCTAAAGGATTCACCACAGTGAGGTTTATGGATATTTTTCTATGGTGGAAAGTTATATTAGGGTTTATTTTACCTTTTATAGAAACTAAGAAGTGTTCAAGATGTATAATGAAACTATCCATATAATTGTGTTAGACCACACACATGATGTCACATCTAAGGATGTCTGTGAAATTCCCATAACATGTTATCGACTTGGGAGTGATAAAAATGAAGGATGGAGCAAACATTGTAGTTTACATGGTACATATTGATGATATATAAGAGAATATCATTTATGGGTGAGTGATACATTTAGTGAATGTGTAGTGGAATCATGGTAATATTATTGAGAAAACTTATGAATGAGAGACTAATATTCAAGCATAGTAACCTCATATTTTTTAGTTGGAATTTTACTTTTCTAGAGAGAAATTTCTATGGTCAAGGTAATATAATTTCATTATTATTTCTTTGTAATATTGTGGTATATAATAATGAATAATTTTTTATCTATTCATTGAGATGATGTTTGATTCTGACGCCTGGTGAGACTCATTGTTTATATAATAAATATAATAATTATATTATATCAGAATTTGGTAATTGTACTCAAATGATGGAATAAAACATGAAAATAGAATTATTTATATTTATGATTAATATTTTCATTGTTTTGAATTATTATTTATTCATTATCACATTATATATATTCATCTGTGTGACATTGAATGTGATAATGTCTTGATAGATTGTGTCACACTAAAAGGTCAGAGTAATACTCCACTATAATGATAACCTATAAGATTAATGATTTTATTATTAAATAAATGTTTAACATTCAAAAAATATAATTTAACGTGATATAAATGATATATCCCATTATAGGTAGGTCCTCATTCGTCATTGAGATGTCCTATCTTAATGTACATCTTTAGTAATCTAAAGTTAGAGGAATATGATAACATGACCCAAAAGTAGTAAATCGTCATCAGTATCTTTCATTAGAGGATCTTATTTGAATAAATGTATAGTGGTCCTTATGCATTAAATTTATTATTAATACATATCATGAGTCATTTACATAGATTTATAGACAGAAATTTGGAAAAAAGTGATTCATGACGAAGATTCCTATATTAGTTTCTTCATAACTAATACCATATTAATTAATATTGTGATAAAGGATTTAACCTTCATTTTATGAAATATTGTTGATATCCCAATCCGATTGATTGAAATTGTACATCCGGATTAAGTCCTTCACTATAGTAGTTTAATCAGAAGAGTCATTTTTAAAAACTAAATGAAAGAAATTTTTAGAACATAAATTGGGGATAACATCGTGAAACCTGTATTGTCATAGATGTAAAGACAAAAATATTGTATTAAGTAGTGTATTTTCAATGGATGTTCTCTGTAATTACACTATTAACTTCATTCTCTCTTGGAACCATATATTGTTTCTAGATGCTATCTTTTTCATTTATAGAGTGATGCCAAATTCGATATAGAACATTGCCCAAAGGATCACACATTATGGGTGTTAAAACTATGGATATATTCCATATTAAATTTTTTTGTTTGGTAAATAGTATTATTGTATGTGGTTTAATAATTATTCATGTAATCATGATCAAAAATATGTAGTCTGTATTTATTACATAGAATATATGTGTGTTTAATAAATAAAATATATTTATTCACTAAATAATTATCTATTAAATTACAATAATATTAAATATTTATTTATTCTAATTTAATTGAAAGTTAAAAATAGTTTATTTTGTTATAAAAATAATAAATTAATTTATATTCATTGTAAATTTTTTAAAAATAATATTTATTTATTTATTATAGACAAATACAAAATTATTATTTATGTAAAATAATATATATTATTAAAATTATAATATTCATTATAGAGGATTGGAGGTTGGTGTTTAATAGAGCAAGAATAAATGTAACATTAAAAATTATTTTAATAAACAGAAATATATAATCATTGTGGAAAAATGATTATATCATAGAGTATTTGAGAAATTATTTTTGTAAATAATAATCATTCTATTGTTATTTAAATATGTGGATCACTAGGGATTATGGAGTTATTATAACCTCCTATGAAATTATTGTTTTCATATAACCAATATCAATTTAGACAGTTTCATGACATTTTCAAAATCATGGATAATTCTTATCATTATACAAAAAGTTTTCTATAGAGGATTCACTCAAAACCAAGTGTACACCATCTATAAAATGTTTTAAAGAAGTTATGGAAATATTCATCCACCATAGTGATTCCATCACACATTAAATTCTTTTAATGTGATCAAAAAAGAGTATCAAAATCATTGTATATATATATATATATATCTGTGTGTGTGTTAAAGAACATCAAGGATTCTAGTAGGATGATAATATGTTCATGAAACACATTTTTATCACATATAGAGGGAATCCACCATCGATCCAATTCATGTAAAATTGTTAGTAATTGACTTTTTCAGACAAATATCAAAAATATAGATTTAATTCCATGAGATATAATTAATTCTAAAATAAATTTATAATAAATTTTGTTTTAAATGATTATATCCTCATATTTTTAGGATTATTCTAATTAAAATTTTTATAGATATCATCTTCCAGTAATTTCATCATGATTTAACTCGTCAAATATTCATAAATTATAATAAATATTCCATGTGGAAACTACTCAATGGGAACATCAACAATGAAACGAAACATTAAAATTGAACAACAATAATTTCTATTCATAAATGTTCAATAATTGGAAGCATAAATTGGAAGATGATATATAATATGAAGTATAACCTGAAATATAATTAGAACATATAAATAAGTGATTTTCATATTATTGAATAAAAATATATAATATAATCAATAGATATAAATAGTAACAAATGAGTAAGAGATAAAATAATGACATAAAAGTGAGGAATGGTTAATGTTGGAAAATAAAATATTTTTATTGATTTATTATTTTAGGAAATCATAAATAAATATTAATTACACTCCCACTACACAATAATAGTTTAGTATTGAGACCTTCTAGTTTGACACCAGTGTATATAATTTTGATCCCCACACATCACATAAAATTAAAATGAATTATTTCACATACTAAATGGATATGGAATAATTCAATATAATAAAAACATAATAATATATATAAAAAATTCTCAATGTGGATTATCTTACATGATTATTCCATATATATTGAAGGATTATCTGGTTATTACCTTATATTCCAATAGTAAATGAATAAAAAGAGTTAATTATTTTAGTACCACTGACTCATAAAAATTGTCATTAGGGATTCACATTTCCCAAATAAGTACTAATAACATGCGAGGAATAAATAATTTAATTTAGGAGGTACTTTTTTAAAATTAGGATTATTAGTGTGTTTTTGAAGTATAAAGCATGTATCAAAAACAGTGAATGAAAAAATAAATTATTAGTAAATACCCTCAAAAATGTTTTTAAATTCTCTATCCATGAATAAAAAGCATATATGGGACACCAGTAAAATATTCTTATGGAGTGATGATAAACCAGTGCAGCAAGGCCCATTTTTATTCGATGTGTATTGATTGAGCTAATACCCAACTAGAATTTTATAGGGTTAACATCATTGTGTTAATGTCATCTAGAGTTAAATCCACTTGTTTATAAATATAGAGGGATTCCATTTTAAGGAGGACAAATCACTCTATTTTCATTAAAAAAATTATGATATTTTTATGTAAACGAGAATGTTTGTTCTTTAAAATAACATTTAAATTTAGTCTAATAATAGTGAATTCATATATATCTTTAATAGTTTATCAAAGAATATATTGAAAAATTTCCTAATAGCGATTCTCCTTGATATGACATGTAATTATAAATATTAATAAACCGTATGAAATAGAATAGGGATGAAACCATTACTATGACATATTGACAACATTGAAAATGGTTCTAATGAGAGGAAATATATAATTAGTGAGTAGTAATATATACAAAATATGATAATTCCAATGAATTATAATATTGTAATTATATTCTAATTAATTAAAATGATATCATTACAAGATTTATTTATCTATAAAAAAAATATTTTTATTTGAATCCAAATCATAAAACGTTGAAATTCAAAGAATGAGATGAGAGCCATAGATCCATGAAAAATCATAGAGGAGAATTTGGTAGAAGAAATGATAGGTTATTCATTATCAATGTATTTCTACTGAAGTGGAAAGGGATAATGGGTATGACTTTATAAGAAAAGAGAGATATTTATTTATTCATTATTAAATATAGTCTTGGAAAATATATATTGTGAAAAATGATAAATAATTGAGTTTCCAAAGTTTATAGTTCATGTATTTGAAAATTTATGATTTTTCCTATTCTATTATTTTATAAATGAATTAAATTTTTTTATGTTACATTCACAATGAGAATATATTTTTTTAGAAAGAATCGTTTATAATACATTAATCTCTATTATAGTATTTGGTTTGTTATATATGGTATATAAAATAATATTAAATCACTAAAATACATTATGTTAAATAAATATGATGTTTTTGTTAAAGAATTTTATTATATTAGCTATTATATCATTTTTTTTCATCATGATCAGTCCATTATTCTATTTTTATATGCATACCATATCATACTATTTAGTGAAAAAATTATAATAAACTAAAAATTATAGAAAATTAATAGTTTGATAAAATTGATGTGTATATTCATAATTAAAATATCTTTTTATGAAAATAAATTATTTAAAATTAAAAATTTAATTCTTATATAAAAAATATTTTTTATTTTAAAAACAATAATTATGTTCATTTAAAAAAACAAATCTCTATATATACTATATTTATATTAAGGAAATTGAAAAAATTATAATACTAAAAATTTCACATTATACATTATCATTAGTTTTTCCCGAATTATAATTTAAATACTTTAATTAATTTTATTTTTTACTTGTACTTATAATGTTAATATTACACTTTCAATGGCTAGGTTTCCAATGATCATATTATAATAGTTTGATTTTTATAGTGTCAAATTTCAAAGGTCAAATTTCCACATATATATATAAATCATTAGAAAACATGGAATCATTCATATAATTCTGTATGTTCTAATACCATGTCAAATATATATATTTTTTCCTCCATAATTTAAATATCACTAATATTTTATTCTTTAGTTTTAGATTATCATCCAAAAGTCTATAATATAAATTTGTTACAAAATATTATTACTTATTTTAATGTTTTATTTATTTTTTTCAATGTAATTACACTGTTATATGTTTTATTATAATGTGTAGAAAATTACAATTAAATAATGAAATATAGAGGAATTTGGGATGGTAATGATAATATATAATATTAGAATCTCAATTATTACAATATCAATTTGAATGGTTATTCTGAAAAAAAATTATACAATTTGAGTGATAACTATATCATTTAGAAAATAATTTACACCATAATACTTCATAGCCTCTATATACTAAACTAATTTGAACATATGCAATAGACCTAAGGGAGGAATGAGGAGTTTTATTACATATGTGGTTCAAAAAAAGTTTATCTACAAGGGATAAATACTAGATTGATAATATCATTAAAATTATTTCTCAAAAACATCGGTGGTTGATGTTTTACATTGTAATGCTGATGGGTGATCTCCATTTATACTAACTCATTCCCATGCTCTAATAAATGAACATCAAAATTAATGAACGGGATATTTGAATCTATGGTTCCCCCAATTATGATAATTAATCATTTTCATTAATAATAATATATACAAATCCAAACATTCAATTTATATATAATACATTAATACTTCACAGAATACCCAATAATAACATTTCATCTTGAAATATTTGTAAAATATACATTGTATATAATCAATCCCCTCAAAAAATAGACATCGTATTAGAATATTTTGATTATTTGGATTTAATTGTTATTTCGTTTTACTATTAAATATATAAATATGGTGTTTTTTATTATATTATCCCATAGTCATGAGGTAACCCAAACTAGCATCCCTTTTTTGGTTTTAAAAAAAATTCATTAAACACTAATATTATTAGAAATTTACATTAACTAATATTAAGATATGTTTATTTTATATTATTTTGACTATAAATTCATTAAATCCAATAATAATCTCATATTACTATGAAAAAAGGTTTTTATTCCTTCATAAAAAGATAAATAGGAAAATTATTTTACAAATCTTATCAACATATCTCTATAATTTACAGAAAAAATACTTATTTTTATATTATTTATATGTGATATTAGTATTCTCATCATTGGGTATACGAAAATAATAAAGGGTTAAGGTAAAACACCAAATTATATAATACTAATCAACATATAATACTGTTTTATATAATAAATGTATTTAAAAATAGGAGGAGGGGTAATATATACTAGTAATATTTAATTGAACCATATGTTTTTTTGGAGTTCATTATAGAAAAGAATGGTTTCAAAAATCAACAATCATTTACTAGGTAAATGATTCTAGAATTATGAGATAATAAAATAAATCCATAGGGTTTAATCATAGGCACAAGACATGGAAATATAACACTGCAAAAAAGAATAATAATTAACACTAGAAAAAAATAAAATATATATTATCAACTTAGTGACTCATTACACATACCCATGACATTGTGAGTTATTAATCAAAGTGATTCTAGGAGGAAGTTTAATTTAACCCATTTATATATATCATTCATTTGATATAAAATTATATCCAATTCATCTGGTGGTGATATATTATTAAACCATTCCATCGTCTGTATGTATGTGTGCTAGTTGAAATTAATTGTTTATCATATCATGAATTAATGATGGAAATAAAATGTGTTTCATATGATTTTCAAGAGTAACCACATGAAAAAAATCAATAATAATTATGTATGTCATCAAATCATGATAAAAACATAGAAAATAAATTAGAATATATAGATATTGTGAATCATTTTAGGTAAATACCATTTAAATAGAATGATGTATTATCTGATAATTTCATCTTATCGATATAAAGTTTAGAGTTTTGTAAAAATTTTAATAGAATAATTAGCATATGACTTGTTCGTGAAAATCTATTAATAAAATGAAAATAATGATCTCATTGAGAATTGGATTTTTGGTGAAAAATTATATTAACACACCATATATTAGTAGACAATAAAAAAATAATTATTTTAGTTCCAAGAGTTTATTCCCCAAAAATAATAAATGGGAATTTCATGGGTAGCCCATTAAAATAAATTTATAAAAAAATTAATCCTTTTGTGATAATAAAGAAAAATGTGATTTTTAGTTGCCCAAATGATTGTAACATAGATCCAGTTCCTACTTATTATATTTTTAAATGATACATGAGATTTTACCACACATTATTGAAATGTTTAGCTATTTTGGAGAACAATATACATATATGACATTTATATTTAATTGAAAATTATAAACATATCGTGATAAAATTCATTTATTTATTTATAATCATTTAATCATTCTGTCATTAAATTCAGTTGAAAAGAACAAAAATAATGGTGTGATATGATACCGAGTATAGTTTATGTACATTAGATGTTATATTGTGTAAATAATTAATATTCAATGTGAATGAGTGAAAAATCAAAAAACAAATCCATTCAATGTTCAAAATGTGTTTAAAGTATATCTATGTAATATTTCAACATACAAATCATATGTTTAACAGAATCTAAATTCTCAATAACGAAAATGAATATATATGGACATCCAAAATTTCGTCAATGCGTAGACCGAGTAAACATGAATCATATAATAAAGGCCTCTCATCGATGAAATTATTTCAAATAAATTGTTATGTTTAAAAAAATTACCGATATAATACAACCACATGTTTTTTCTGGGGCTTGAAAACAAATTTTGTGGCAAACTAGAAAAGGGCCTCATCTATTTATTGTACATCTGATGCATTCTGAAAATATATTGAATGATAAAAAATATGTCCTCAAAAGATCGTTATCAATATGCAATTATCCATTTTGTATAATGAATACATAATTTTTCCTAGTCATTATAATAATTATAAAAATCAACTAATACCATGTAAATTAATATAATATGGTTCAAAATTCTACAAAATAACAGAAAAAATACCTAACTCGTCCAGGATATTGAAAATTTACCACCCTATCATAGATAACTATGTACTATACAGAGAACCACAATATTACATGCATGCCTCCACAAACCTATGTTGAAACTAACAATATGTGAAGGTTTGGAATCTATAAAACCGGACACTATAGCCTATTTATCGTATCCATATGAAAACAATTAAAATGATATACAAAACCACCAATACTATGTTAGCTGATAATAACAAAAATTAATATCATTTCGATCACATGTCCTAAAACTAAGGAATGGTAATTAAACAAGTTATCATGTGTGGAATGACAAGACAATTTTTAACCATGTTCTAATAAATAAATATAATGTTTAGGTAATCCTCTTTGGTTAGTTATAGTACTTCTACAATATCCCTTATTAAATGCTCTTTTATATCATAGGGCCCCATTTCCTATTAATAGATCCCTATAAAATATGATTATTTGTGTGATAAAGATTTATATTCTAGGTGTGAGTATAAAACTTATGGAAAAACATATTCTCTTTAAGATCGGTAAACATGAATAATATGGTAATACATTATAATATAAAAATGCACAAAGAACAAAAACAACCATAAAAAGAATCCATATACTATGAAATTTACCAGAAACCTCAATTATAGATTCTTAGGATCAAGGCTAGGTTTACATTTTATGTGTTCATGGATAAATCATAAGATATGATCTAGTCTTAAGAAATTTCTAAGAAATTATATTATAGAAGCCTCTAGGTCAAATTAAAATAAACTGTCATTACATTCTATAATATCTATGGTAAGATAATATAAACCATCATACTCAACTAGTGTCTCATGTGATTTGTCACAAATGAACATATTTCTTTAATTTCATGAAACACTATGTTATCATACCCATTCATATATCCCAATCCAATCAACATTTCAAATATAGTGTCTAGTTAAATATCTCCTTGAGGGAAACCAATCTATGACTAGTCCACCCATTGCATTAGTACCATGAATAAGATAACAACTGAAAATTTACCTTTTTTAGAACATGGTAACACAACATATAATATTGAGGAATGACATATCATATAATCAGTGAGGAACAAAAACTAGACACATACATGTTATCAATCCCAACATTATATAATATATATAAATACTCACTTTCACATCAAAAAAATATCAAATAAACCACCACTATATGTTATGGATCTTAGCACCACAATAATTTCGATAATGTACTCCAACTATTGTTAATGATCAATTCCTGAATCACATTTCTCACCCTAGAGGAAGAATACCACACATCCATGAATCCAATTATAAGTTCATTTTAATTATGAAATAGGTTTATAATTTTACATCAATGGAGATTAAATGTTAATAATGTTGTTCTAGAATCAAATACCTAATGTCGTACATCAATTGAACTAGTATTGAGTTAGTTTGAAGGAGAGGACTCTGATTCACTGAATCTATTAAGGATTCAGGTACTGATCAGGAATTCGTATTAAATGAGAAAAAACCTTTATTATATTGAATAATAATCAATCCACAATGATCCCTTTTGTGCAAAAATTATCCAATATGAAATTTAAGAATAAGAGAGTCTCAATAAAATATTTCATTAAAAACATAAATCGAAATGGCCACCACTCAGATGGAATTAGGGAATGGTTGAAGTGATGTCATTGAAATATTGTATCCACCATAATTATAATATATAATCATCAACAAATTAATGTTATATTATCACCCCACAATTAAGAAGTGTTATATGAATTTCATTCATAATCATATAATGGATAAACATCCATAAATATTTTTTGTTCATCATATAATGATGAGATTTAACCAAAATGATAGTTCTTATAATGATCTATTAAGGAAGGATGAATTCATTATTTTATCTTCCAAAATGTAAATATCAACTATAGATCTACACAAAAGTCATGTTGAAGTTGATGTTTTCTGTATATATAGTGTAAAATTTCCATTCTAGAGTCATATGACAGATCTAATGTTAAGGAACCAATATGAGAAAAATAAGAGAGATATATTTTCAAGTAGGGAAGACTTAATTTTGATGAAGGAAATTTTGATTAAAAATTTCACATTAAACATTTTCTACACATTTTATAATTTAATAGTATTTGGTAGAATGTAATAAACTCTTCTATTATGTGAAATAATGTGCTAGTGGGCCTCCTCAGTTATGTAGAGTGGTATGCAAGAAATATACAGACCTATATTATCCCTAATGGATGGATACTGATTTTCAACTATGAGATGAGGGTGGCTATCTAGAAACAAAAAAATCAAGCTTAAAAAGACCTTCAATAAAAATATTTTTTATATATTTTCTCTAAAAGTAGGCCTCCCAAAAAATAATTAGTAAGAAGTACAAAAATAGTAATATGAAATTTTGTAATCATTAAATATCACATACATCATATCTATTGAGGATGTCACATTTCCAACAATGAGGACATATCATCCCGAATTAGTACATGTAATTGTTCTTTATCACTGAACCAGGGACATTGAGAATCAATATGAGCCTCTATATCTAATTTTCCCTCCTATATCAATCCATTATGCAATAGAATCAAAAATAGATATAAAATCATCCACTAGAGGACATTTTTTCTCTGGTCTAAAATCCACACTAGGAGCACCACGTATAACTTCTCAAGATTTACTTCGACGTCCTTATAGTCCATGACATGTTTATGCTTTGTATTTAACATAATATTTTAGACAAATCATTCTTTTCATGTAATCCAATAGGGTTATATAAAAAATAATGGTGGTATTTGAATTTTTCAACTCAAATTAAAATTACTAAGGGTTCATTATATTGTGATGCTAACTTCCATTTCATCAATAAACATCAATGGCCTGCAATAGATTCACTCAAAACACTCCATTCTCTAATAAATGATCAAGGGTATCCTTATTTGGTTTGAATAAGTTATTGTCATTTTCATGGATGTGCCAAACCACTTTTAAAACAACTGCTCTCCGTTGGTGGTATCCTATACCAAACTAGGCACCGAAAAATGGATACCTCTGCATCTTAATTCCCAAAAATTGTGAAAGAATGGTATTATGTGAAGATCCATATAAATTTAATTCTAAATAATATATTAACACCTATTATTGAATATAAACTCAACCAAAGACAGGCCATCATAGAAATGTTGTCTGATGTCTACGGAACAATCCCCAAAAATATCCTCCATTCTATGATTTATCTTCTTTAACTATCCACTACTATGTTCATAGATTGTTGTGATTAGTATGAAATTAGAAACCTTCATTATTCAGTTGAAAATGATCACAATAGATTCACTATTCATCTTAGTTATCGTTTTCCCCATAAAAACCTCCATCATTATATTCTCTAACATCCACATGGGAACATGAAGTGGTTGGACCAATACACCATGATGTTTGTGGTTGTACTTTATCCTATAGATGGTAAGGAATCTAAAAAATAATATATTATTGTCTCCCCTCATCCCTGGCCACCAAAAATACAAACCAGGTTCATTGAAAATTATTATTTCTCTACGATTTACTCACTATTAATTGTACAATGATGTCACTCATTAGCTCTTCCCAGCTTGAAGAAGGAACTACTGATATCCCAATTAATAAGATCAAATCATCACCATATAATGAAAAACCAGTGTCATATCACCAAAAAATACCATTTAAAACATCATAGTACACTCTAGTTAGGATTTCTAACATTCGTTCACCCATTCTTCAAAGGATAATATGATCACTAATATTAGAAAATACACTGATTCATTGTCCATCTATGCAACCACCCACTAATCATCTAACAAACTCATCAGGCATTACTAATACACTAATAGATATTCAAAACTCCTGAGCTACCATGGTCTCACTAGTAATTGAATCTAAAATTAAATTTTGTTTCACATGTTTGTAATCCATCTCAAATACTATCTTCTATAGGAAATCTACCTAAAACCAATACATCAAATTAACATCTAGATACATGATGAATGTGTGGAAGCTCTTGTCATATATATTGATAAAAAAGCTCTAAAAAATAAATAATATACCTAATTCATCAAGTATAAGACAATATGTATTATTATAATGTCATGGGAATGATATTTCCTCTCATGGGGACACAACTAAAGTTACCAATAGGATACTAACTAAGCCTATTTCATTAATACTACCCCTAATATTTCTCTTGATGCTTCATAATACACTGTATGAAATCCATATTTTTGAAATTTCTAATAATAGAGAAATTGTAAACTACATATTAAACATTATAAAAACCTCCTCAAATTTATCTTACAACAAAAAATCACCATATTATTTTTCCCTGAAGTAATGGGTTTTAGAAAATTAGTGATTTCTAGAAAAAATTGATAACATTTTCCTTATAAATGATGAATAATCAAAATATCAATCATGTATCATGGAATTTCCCTTAACATTGCTTCCCTAATTATATTGTTGTCCATGGACATACTTGTTTAAGACATCAAATTCCAAATGAATTCCACCTCTAGAATCCAATAATTACACATTTATTAGTCGAAATAAAGATTATGTTCTAAAATTTTAGAGCATAAAATATTGAGAAGTCGTGTCCAGAATTATGGGGATAGTGAGTGAATGAGTATATCATCAATGAAAACTATAATTAATGAGTGTTAACATGTCTATAAGATATTTTTTATTAGATCAATGAATACTTCTAATTCATTTATTAGTACAAATCACCTCACCATATATTCATATAGACTATAACTTCTCTAAAAATCAATCATCATGATATTCACCTCCCTGTATTGTAACTAGTGATATCTAAGTCAATGTTAAATCTTGGAAAAACACTAGGATCCATAAAACCAATCAAATATAACATTAATCTTGGGGATTATATATATATTATTCACAATTACTTGAATAAAAATTGAATAATATATTCATAATCTTTGAGTAATTTACACCTTATTAAGAAATAATATTTGTAAACCCTATAGTGATGTACTATATAGGATAAATCAATTCAGTTACTTTTCCATGATTTGTAATATGTCATCCTTTATCTCATACAATAACATATTAAAAAAATTATCTAAATTATAAATGAACATTTACAATATATATGTTGAAGTCAACTTATCTATCAGGGGGAATACCTATGAAATATTCCACAAGGACTTATTGATAAGGATTAAAAAACAAAGGAAATTTTTAAAGAGGTATCATTGATCTTACAAAAACATAAAAGAAAAAATATATGTTTTTATAACCTCATGACCACTTATTTCTAGAATCAACATACCTTCTCTCATCTCCCACTCACCCTTTCATCGTGAAATTTTCATCCATGGGTCATGTAAATGTTATGTCTCATCGATAGTAATCTATGTGGGATCGAAGGCTAGTCAACATGTCAATGAAATATTTCTCATCAAATCTCATCACATAAAAAATTAGAATGTCCAAAATATTTTCATAACAAGATATAATGATAAGATACTACATGAATCACAAAATATGTTCTATATTTAGGCCAAATTTTTTATCATGGTATAAAAACTCATAAGATCACTCGATTATAAGTCATGTAACGATGAAAAAGGATCAAATGTAATGGAATGGGATGCACTGGTATCATTGAAGGTAGTGGAAAATATACAACTAATCTGGACCTTACCTCTAACATTTAACCATACCTTACCACTATCCCCTGGATTCTTATCCACTATATATAATTAATCATCCTTGAATCCAAATCCATGTCCTACAAAACAATAAATACTTGGAAAAATATTATTTGAGGGGTTTAAACCTAATACAGTTAAACCTATATTTTCATAGGGATCAATGATTTCACCTAAATGAAATCCCTAGGAGACCTCATACATGATTAATTTTTATATAAATGTTGTAGACACATCAATTTTATGCATAAATGAATCTTTATTTAGTTTTTTCTATATCCAATTATTCCAATACCATTATCAATTGTTGAAAAACCAATGTAATCTTTCTCTCATTGAATTTAATGAAAATCCAATTCTCATATCTTGTTTTCTACAAAATCTTTCAAATGATTCAACTTCCTTCATCTTCCCACTAGTTGAATAATAACATTCCAATACACAATAGAATAAAATAAGTATTATTGATTTAGGTTCTTACATACCCTTATCAATCAACAGTGCCTTATGAACCTCCATATCATAGGCCTTCTGATATAATCTCATAACAAAACATTTCCACATTGGTAAAACACTAATACTATAAAAATTTTATTTTCAATATCATCCTTATCCATGAATTGTGTGATATATATAAACTCTATTAAACCTTCCATGTAAAGAGGAACTGCCATAATACCTACACAAATCTCAATAAAATCATTTTGCAAAATATTTGTAAATTAATCCTCAATGTAAAGGGAAATAATATTAATCCCCGTGCAACCC
The DNA here is from genome assembly GCA_963277665.1 of Viscum album. NCBI lineage: Eukaryota > Viridiplantae > Streptophyta > Magnoliopsida > Santalales > Viscaceae > Viscum > Viscum album. The sequence continues at coordinate 1,402,031,721 of OY728152.1, forward strand.
TCAAATGTTCTTACATATATCAAAACACCCCACCAGTTTCAAAAATATCCCAAATGAAAAATGTTCACATGAATAACATTTAGTCCATCTGGTGTCTCTAGTAGGACAATGATCTGTTCAATGATCCTTATCCAATCCCATATAACCCATGCTTCACTATAATCATGGAATGATGGTGGATAATATAACTAGAAAAATTGATCATTGAAGACCATATCTAATTAACTTCCCACCCATATAGATGCACTAACTATAATTCTTATTGATGAATATGTCCATTATCTGAAACAAACTAATTTGGTGTGGCATAATTCACATTCATCACTAATGGTAGAACTAGACCATCCACCCTCCCATAAATATTTTGGAAAACTCCACCAATCACTGTAGTGAGGTGTCTCTGTGTGGGATTTTTTTGATACTGAAATGATTCATTCTAAACATCATATATTTTTTTCATGTTAATCCCTCACTACAAAATATTTCACTTTTTTCAACAGGGAAATATCTATTGGTAAAAGTTAATTTTCTTTTGGTAAAATTTTTTACCAAGATATATGTCTCGATCATGAAACTCTTGGTAAAAACTCTGTCGGTAAATTTTTTTGTGATAGATAAAATAGTTCTTTTGCAATTGTAATAATGCCAACAGATAAAAGATTTGATGCTCTTTAGGTAACACCAACAATAATATCAATTTCTAATATATATTTTTAATTAGTGAAATATATTTTTTATTACCATATCCATTACATTTTATTCAAAAATATATTTATATATAATACTACTACTATAATTATTAATAATAAGAAAATTATTTTGAATTAAACTTTTAGAAGTCGGTTGTCAATTTTATAAATGATCATTCCCTCATTTTCTATAGTAACGTGAAAATATCATGCAAATTCAAGGATTATATCAATTAAAATAGATCAACTTCAAAAAAATGACATCATATTAGAGTAGACAAATGAAAGCCATGGAATATTCAAACCCTATCACCATGAATCGTCCTTTCCATCTCAATGTTTTGGGCATAATTGTCACCCTCCTCCCAAGGAAGGAAAACATATTGTTGTCCTCAAACAGTGGGAGTAGGAACGCCTCCTCCGCCTTCTGAAGCACCGCCACTGTGGAGCTCGGGATCCTCAGATCAGTATTGAATTCCTAGGTGATTACATGGACGAGTCACTGAAATGGAATCCTTCATTTATGGTGTGTATAGTAATGGAAATTATCATTGACACCATCATATACCCTCATTGACCAGGGGATGCACATGAATGGGGGTCATCAGCTCAGTTGTGTTTATGGTCACCACCAAATATGTCATTCTCACCACCTTTATCGTCAATTTTGATCAAACATGTAATAAGAAAAAATATCTATCAAACACCCCCATTCGTTCGATGAATTAAAAATGAATAACATGACACAATTTAGAACACCCTACCTTTAGCATGAGTTAAATAATTATAGAAAATAATTCATAACACTACCTACTCATGTGGTCCCACACATATTGAATAGATGCTCTACAACTTCAACAATATTCTTGAATCCAAAATAGTGAGGCCAAAACTGAGAGTTCACATACAATCAAAAATAACTTAGAAATAAAGGATTTATCTAAAAATATTTTATGTAATACCTTTGAAATTGGTTAGTTAGGTTTAATGAGTCCTTCAAGCCGCCTTAAAAATTTTCTGCATACCTACAATAGCACTAATATGCAATCAAACATTCACTTTCATTCAATGACATGAAAAAAATGATACAACATAGAAGACCCTACTTACTGAAGAATTATGAGTCCAACTGCTATCACTGCACTCCATAATTCTCTAAGGGATGCTCACTCAACCCCCTTGCTGCATGTATTACTGCTCAAATAGTAGAACAACCCCATAGTAGAATTTTCAAAGCTATAATGAAATATTTTCTCACTTAAGAAGATACATATAAAATATCAATTCAATTGTCAATCTAAATTCTCTGTATACATTGGAGAATAATATGAAAATCTTTTATCCACATGATTCGATCATCATAAAAACATTCTAATAAAATAATATACTCGACATTCACCCAACATGTTTTTTCCAATTATTTTTCAATGCATTTATAAAAAATGACTATAATTCTTGAAAAATATTAATAAAAATTAAAGGACAACAAAATCTTTTATATTTTTTACAATATGCTCATTATAATAAAAAATAAAACGATGATATGAAAAAATTAATGGATGAAATAAGTCAGTGGATCATATGTATTACTTATCATAAGGATTTTCTATAATTGTTTTTGGACATAATTGTGGGGAATTTTCAAATCTATTATATGCATGAATTTATGAAGACATCAATTCTCTAAATTAGTAGTAGGCTTCCAAACATACTATTTCCACTTCTTGTTTCAACTGTCCAAAAGTTTCTTCTCAGCAACACAATATGTTAGTTTTCTTGACAAAAGATCTCTGATTGTCCACTAGGGAGGATTTAAATGGTAGATGGAACTTATGCATGAATCCTACATGTTCCTAAATACTGTTAGACAGCAGGTTCCTGCCACCTGTTAGACTTTCAAAAATAATACCACCTGCTTCTGTACCAACTGCTTTATCAACGTAGCTTGGGACTCCATTCATGAAGGTATATTCATATACTATCATCCAAACTGCTTTCACATGCTGTGTTTCTCTGAATAGAAGCATCACAAAATAATTTAATTGTAGGTTGTATTGAGGAAAATACAAATAATCCCTGATGAAATTAGAATAAAACATGGAATCAACTATAAACTCGTATTGATATTAGCATAATAGAACAATTCAGAAGAATCTGTGGAATAAGTCCCAGAGGAAAGGTTCCTTGTGTCCAAGATCATAGTCTCTTAACATCCAAGCTGGATGCAAAATATCTCAATTCCCTCCAATATAAGAATTTCCCATTTGGGCTTCATTTACTTTAGGGATTTGAAACATGATCTGAATTAATTATCTTTTAATGGTATTTTCACACAATTTTAGGCATGATCACTATTATGTTTTTTTCTAAGGGTGTACTTCTAAGACCTAGAGAAGGTCTAACGATGTAATGATCTTGGGTTTAGAATAGAGCCGTAATAAAAAAAAATTGCATAGAGCATTGATAAACATAAATGTTATAGAAGTCTCAGTTACCCCTCCCCCCTAACCAATATGCTATAAACCAGGACAAAAAGAACATTCAACATTTATCCATAAGTGCAAGACTTCTTTGTTTAATCACGGGAAAAAATACAACACAGAGCATGAAACAGAAAAGGTGATAACTCAATTCATAAAATGTCCACTTAGTTTCTTATCCAAGTGGAAAAACTGCTTACAAGGGTTATGAAATCACATCCAATGTTCAACCAAAATAAAATAATACATCAAAAGAAGGTTTATCTGGGGAGAGATTAGTCTGCTAATGTGATGATAAGTGTTATCAATATGAAATAAATGGGGGAAAGTGAGACTTTCCAAGAGGATATGGATAGTGTTTATTGTAGAAAGTTATGGAACTTCATTCCTAAAACTATCTAGAGAAACAACTTTACAGACTAGGTCAGAAATGTTTTTTATGTTTCTCTTCCTCGCAGTTATCCATCATTCATATGGGATGAATGAATGGAGTTTCTCCAACTAGGGTGAGGGTTTCAACAGGTACATCCTTTATCTCTATGTTTGTTTGTTTTTGGCTCATGTGGTCCTCAGTAACAACATCAAGCATAACATTTCTACATAGAAAATTGTGATATTAAGAGGTTGGAAATAATTCCCTAGGGCATCACAATTTTTTTTTCTGATGACACATTATTTTAAAAAGAACAAATAGCCATTCAAGGTTTCAACAAGTTCACGAAATAATAAGGTAAATTAAGTGAAAAAATACTTGACTCAGAGAAAATAAGTGTGTACATATCCAAGAAGTGCACTCCCAGACATTCCAATCAGATAGAGAGATGGCTATGAATTGTAAGATGTGCATTCCCCTTAGAGTATTTAGGTGCTCCTCTTTCTTTGGAGAGTGTTTAGAGTCACCCTTTTGAAGGGATAGTGAATAAAATTAACTATTGAATCATCAAATGAAAAAATGTGTTCTTCTCTTTTGTTGGTAGAATTATATTTTTAAATTTTATACTCTCTTCAGACCCATGCACATTCTCTTGATTATCAATGTTCAGAAATCGGTAGTGTGGAAAATTGAATCCATCGTGAATTGTTTGATTTGGGAATCTCATCGATAAGGAAAATTCCATTAGGCATGTAAGGCATGGATGGATAGAAATACTAAAGTGGGAGGTATTAATATTAAAAATGTGGAAGAGCCCATGAATTACATGTAGGAGAAGTTATCATGGGAAGTGATAAATTGGAAAACTCCCCAAGGAAATATTATCAAGGAAAAATATAGCAGGCATGGAAGAATTCATCTGGATGTGAATGGAACCCTTCTCATGAACAAAATTCAATAGCCTCTTGAGAATCTTCAAGAACAGTTAAGATGGATTGTGGGGAAAGACAGCATCAAATTGTGGTCTGACTATTAGTCTAGTCACTTTCATTTTACAGTATTCTGAGTCCCAGACATCACCCTCTAAATTTTTTGAATCTATTATATCTTCATGAAAGTATTATTTGACAAAAAACAGAAGGTTTTGAGGGATATTATCCAGTTTATAGACGAAATAAATTGTTATAGGTTCACAGATTCTGCTTTGGGTGCCCCAAGGTTGTTGAAATTCATAGGATCACATGTTTTCAATAGTACACCGTAGTGATAGAAGACCATTTATGGGGTATATCAATTCCACCCAAATTCTGCTTCCCCATTTAGATAATTCACAACCAGGCCCTTCCCACAGATAAACAAGTACAGAGTGATCTCATTTAGGTTTCTTCCTAATGAACATGTTGCAGCTAGTAGAAAGTCAAGATAAAACACCATTTATCCATGGAGGAAAGAAGGCGTGCTTAATTTGGAAGATTTTTTAAAAAATCATTGGCATAGAGTTTCAGGATCTATATTTAATTGATTTTGTTTTTACATCATTTCAGGAATAAGGAAACAGAAAAATAGAGATCCAGACGCACTGTATGATTATAGTTGTTGGATGTCAGGTCATCTGGGAGGCCTGCAATGAAGATAGATGCAATGGTATAGAATATTGTCAAATCATAGAATGGCGAAATACTAATCAGTGACAATAGATCATATCTCCTTGTTCAAGTAGAGGGATCATTTCTTACTCACTAGAATCATACTCCACCTCTGATTAGAGGGAATTATATCTAATCTAATCTTGGATGGTGGGTGAGAAGGAGTTCTCCCACCAAGAGGTTTATATTTATTTTGGATGGTGCATGTATGCATGGCACCATGAAGGGTGGGGGAATAACCCATGAATCAAAAGGGATCGGTGGTGATGGCCTTAGATGTATTTTATTGCTAGATAAATTCCCCAAAATATGAAAGAAAAAACCATACTTAATTGGAATTGTCTTTGCAATCAACTCAATTTCAATCCCTCTGTGGTAGAAATAGACTCTTCTATGGTGTCCAAATTTTATTTTGGTATCCAAAAAATCCACAGGTTCATTGTTTACGAAATTAGAGATATCACAGTTTTGACCAGTTAGGACATGGTTATTAGTCACCCTTGGGAAGAGTGTATCATGGAAGCAGATGTCCTAGCTTTAAAATACAAGCAGGATGACACCTTCATCACCTTTACAAATATTATCTCTCTTCCTTCGTTTTGTACTAAAATTTTCAGAGGACATGCCCATGGGATCCATCACTATTGTCCCCCGATAAGGCTTGGTTTTATTTTTTATCTTGAAATGTATCCTCTTTTCCATAATAAAAACATCAAATTTATATTAGTCAGTAAATATTTCACTAGTGTATTCACTATAAATTTGATTATTCCTTGAAAACTGAGTCTTATCTTAAATCAAGCCATAGTTTTAAATCTTCTTTCCAGTATATGAAATTTAAGAGGGACCTTAGATAAAGAGAACCAAGCCCTTTACACATATAATTACATAATCGAACTTATAGTTGGAGAGACACATTAGAGTATCAACCAAGATCCAAATCCATCTGCATAAAACAATTAAGGAATGAAAAACAAAAATTATAGGGGTAATGAGGACTATTCTTAGATGTTAGATCATATAAGATATAATTTATGGCCCTCTTGAGATTCGTGTGATGCCCGCCATTGAATAAAATGAATAGTTCCAACATACCAAGACACTAAAATTCCAATAAATAGATGGGGAGATTCTATGTTATGACAGGCCAACTAACAATTTTTTGTGACAATATACATTATTCCCTGAATCATGATTGAATCTGAATATAAAGGTCCACTATAATACACATCACTATCTTATTCACATGCACTATTAGTGATGATGATGACTGAATCACATCTGTAGAGATGTGCGAGAAGAACAAAAAATATTCAAGATGAATAAAAATAGAGAGATCTAGAATGATAGACATAATGGATTATTATAGTATACCTAAGCTCGCAAAATTCTACAATTCTATAAAAAGAGAATCATTATCAAGACCTTAGCTAAGATGATTCATACAAATGTCATAGAGAGTTATTGAATTCTAGTAATAAAACAAGGATCAGACTACTCTAAAGAATCATCACACACTGTCGATCAATTAGCTGAGAGGGAGAAGAAAAACCCAGGTACGACATGGTCTTGTGGGGAATCCCGGATATGGTGGGGGTGGAATGGTAATTGTTCAGGATGGCGTGGCCGAACTGAGGAAGGTCGGGGATGGTGGGACATGTCCAGTGAGGACAATAAGGTCAGCACAACGGTTGCTGAAGGAGGGAAGAGGGGCATGGTCGATGGGGCCTTTGGAATAGGCGGAGGGTTGTGGAGGAGGAAGCGGGGGTCATGAAGGGGGAAGGTGGCGACAACGAAGAGTGGTGGAGTATTCGGTGGGGATCTTTGAGGGTAGTGGTGGTCGTTGAGGAAATTGGGGGTGGTGGAGGTGGAGGCAGTCATGGAGGGTAGAGATGCCACTGAATAGGAAGCCTCAATCCATGTGTTAGAGCTCCAACAACATTCTATCCACACCAGAGCCATGTAATGAGTTATAGAAGAAAACCCCTAAATGGGGAAGCTTTCATTCATGTGTTATGTATGATTAAAACATTAGTGAATAAAAAAAATTATTAAATAAATCCCTTTTAAATAAACATGTGTTAAGTGATGAAGAAAGTTACCTCAATCATGATCTTTGTAAGACTACCAAATATAAGAGTAGAATCCCTAAAAATCTATTTCTTCATAGTGGTGTCAAATGAAAAGGCCATGTTATCCACTTGTCCATGATCTCCAGGAATGCAGTGGTGTCAAATGCATAGGTACTCCATTCCTGACGTGAAAGTCTTTGAAAATCGAGCATGCCCTTCATGCATGCCCTCTATGATCTTAAGGTAATTTGTAGCTATAAATCAAATAATTAATCAATGAAGAAAATTTAGAAATCTAATCAACACACAGAAAAAGATAAAAAAAAATTTTCAACTTCAAGAAAAGGTTAGTAGTCCCAGAATTTTGCAAGCATCTGATCCAGAATCATGAACATGAAATCAGAAGGCATTTCTGAAACATTGGGACAATGCATATATCAATGAAGAAAAAATCATAGGACATTATGAGAACTACTAAAATCTAGTCCCTATGTTTTAGATCTGAAATCATCAGAAAATGATCATGATCAAGAGATCCAAATAGAAAAATTTCATCTGTAAGGAGTTTCTAACAACCGCCAATAAAATATGATCCATAATTATAAATATGAAGTCCAGATATCAAAAAATGGAGAGAACCTGACTAAAAAGAACCAAAGAATTCAAAAATCCATGACAAATACAAAATCCAGTAGCACGAACACCAACGGTAGGAGAAGTAATTCCAGCAAATAATAGAATGTGGAAAACTAATGTGACTTACAACTAGGGGGTGACAACCATTAGAGTTGTCAAAAAAAGTTTTTAATGAAAAAATAAAGAGAATCTACATCATCATTTTCATCGTGACAAATATCATAGCTTTCAACATCACAATTATTTTCCTCATCACCAAGTATGAGTTGACTCGCAGATCCAACCTTCAAAAAAATTCAATGTGAAAAATTAAATTCCTCTACAATAATGTGATAACCATGTTTGGGAAAGGTTGGGACAAACCCACATGACTAGATAACAAATGTATAAAATCATATTCCAAGAAAAAATAAATACACAATCACAAATTCCTAGTGCGTTATAAGAACTTCTACTAAATCTGACAAATGTGATATTTGTCCAATAACATTATCAAGTTATTTCTCAAATTTATTTACATTTTCCACACTCTTAATCCTTATAATCCACTCTTCCTTTGATGCACATATATTTTCATGAGCACGTGGATACTTATCACCCAAACCAAATGTTTTTAAACTTCCAATTTTATCCTCTCCAACAATTTTATTTGATAATCTCCTTTTTTTCAATAGTAGAGGTGTTCTCTGAATGAGAAGCTAATGAATTCTCAATTGATTATTGTAAAAAAACATTAATCAATGTAAAAAATATCCAATATTAAAATTACAGAATATTTGTTTAAGGTGGTACTAGAAGCCAAAAATTACATTAACTATGGTAAAAGTGTCATCAAGTTTTGAACCATTTTTAGGTTCATGGGTTTTGATCCATATTTGAAGATTATCTTCCTCTTTACCTTCTTTTTACTAAACAAAAAATATATGATAAAATAAAATAAAAATTATAATAAAAGTAAACAATATCAAAGAGTGGAGAAAAAATTAATACTTTAATTTCAGCATGTATATGTGCAAAATTCTTTGTCCCTGCATAATGCGGAATTTTTAAATGTGAACAATTTCTTACACCCCTTTTATTTCATGCCTATAATAAAATTAAATTATATTAGGATGAAACATATTTTTTTAATCTGAATTAGTGATTAATCAAGACCCGAAATATATATTAGAAATTGGAAATGGTTTAAATACATAAATTATGGAAAAAATATTACTTGTCCAGCTAAAGATTCTCAAAACTCTACAAAATTCTTCCATGTGTCTTCTTGAATGTGTTTTGTCCTTTTATCCATAACCAAATTATGCATTTGAATATCAAAATAAGTTACCCTTAACTCAGTTTTGTAAGATCTCCATACAACACCCATTTTTTTATTTCTCCAATGATATGGTTCATGCCCTTTGGGTAAGTAATATGATAACTAAAACATAAAAAAATAGCATCATGTTTATAAAAAATATATTATTAATATTACAATAATAATTAATGAATATGTATATTAATTTAATCCCAGATATTTTCCTTTTATTTAATATCTACTAATCTCCAATCACGATAGTCTAATGCTAATCGCCTAGGGTCACAAGCCAAACAACAGATGAGTGAAGATAGTTATCTTGATAAATTTCCAACTCGTTTAAGAAAGTTGTTGACGTCTACAAAAAATGCTATGAAAATATTTTAGTCTTGCTAAATCCACGACCCTTTTCATTTCTCACATGACATGGCTGAGCTCTCCTTCTACTGATAGTGTAATAATGAGGAATGCTTTATTGTTTCGTCAATTCAACTGATATTTCTTTAGTATTCAAAATTGATGAACGAGTTATGCCAGCCATTTAATTATTCCCAACATGATGAGATTGAAACCCTTCCAATAAAATTGAAATTTTAAAATATGTTTAAACACATTTAAACCTATATAAGAAAATCAATAATTAGAATAAATATTGGAAAACCACTTAGCAAAAATCTGAGTGTCTTCTCTTCAACAGTCCACTATATAATGAAAAACATTTTTTGTATATTTCAAGTAATAATAAATCAAATAAGGTCATAAATTTAATTAACTATCCCATTCGTGGAAATAAAATGCACCACTTATTCAATGATATCTCTTCAATTGTTTTATGTTTTATCCTTTCATGCACCTTTTAAAAAAAATATGAGAAATAAAAAATTATAATTTATCTAAAGATAGCCTAAAACAATTTCCTATACACCTTACTGGTAAATTACAAGAAACTTACAATTTGAATCATGTATTTCATCTTTAACTATTAATGACTTTAGATGTATTTTTCAGAGGCATTAGAAGGGTATTCTGTCAAAAAAAGTATGTTTCAATGGTTTATTTGATTTTGCTTGTCCCTTTTTGCTAACATGTGAGGCTAACAATTTCTAAAAAGAAACAAGAAAAGGATTTCAATATAGAACAATAAAAAATTAAATCAAAGTAGGTGCAAATTTAAATAAAATTCATAAATGAATACCATTAATTGATCTCTTCAAACCACCTTTCACATGATTGAAGAATTCTTGATGGATGTCATCTCAATGGTATATATTAAATACAAAAATTAAAATACTAAATAAGCATATACAAGTGTCAAATATAAAGTAAAATTGGCTAACAAAAATAAAATAATAATATTTAAAACCCTAACCTAAATATATTATTAACTATCAACATAAAATGTAATAATTTGAATCATGAAACATGTCATTATCAGGATCATATTAACAATCATCATGTTTCTGGAATTTTATTATCAATATACTCATGTCTTCATGCCATCATTCAAAGAAATGAAGTGAATTATCATAAATTAAAAATGCTTCCTCATCCTATAAATCAAAGTCTTCCACATCGACATAAGTTGACAAGCTGGTTTGTAGGCCATACACTTCAGGTATGAAATCTTCCTCCATTTCAAATAAGTCTCTTGGTTTAGTGATGGTTGAAACATGCCAAATTTTCTCTTTATATTCCTCCATATAAATCACATGTAAGGCATGAGATGTAAGTATAAAGGGATCGTCGGTTTTAATAATCCTTTTAAGGTTGACGAGAGTGAATCCAAAATTATCTTCTTTGACGCCTCCAATGGGATTTGGTCAATCACACCGAAATAAAAATAACACTCCTTCCAACTAGATAAGTCAACTCTATAATTTCTATCAACACACCATAATATGATACATTTCCCGTATTTTTTGTTAAACTCACAAGAACCGAACAATTTTAGGTCACACTCCTCTTATCAATAGATTTCACGCGCCACTAATAACCATTGCAAGTGAAATTGGTCATAATTTTAGTCCACTTGTTAAGAAACTGATTTAATTGTGTCAAATCAGTTTCTTTACAAGTGTCCTTGGGAAGAAAAGACATAACCTGAATAATTAATAAAAACTAGAAATGTTAGAAACAAAAAGAATCATAAAATTTTAAATTCAATATATGATATAAAATTCACATTATCATCAAACCATTTATAAAACTCATTTTTATTGACATCATCAATTATTTCTGGTCTGTGTTGATATTTTCTATAGTGAATTTCCTAGTGCTACCTACAAATCAATAATAACATAATGATTTTAAAATCACTAAAAATATTACAAAATTTATGGGTATGTATCTTACCATATATATACTTGAACTTCATCAGAGTTTCCCAAAACCTAATTATGTAATTGCAATGTCATTGAAATATCAGGTAGAATATATTTATTTTTAGATATTTCATGACATTTTAAAGAGATTATAGATAGAACTTTACATGTTTCATCACCTTCACCAACATCATTTCTTGTAGAACTATTTTCTCTGAGTTGAATGTCATGAAAATATCATGAACAATATGTCACACACTCATCAACAATGTATCCTTCATCAATTGATCCTTCTGGGTGACTTTTGTTTTGAAAATATATTTTAAATCATCGTAATAAACTCTATTCAATCAACATAAATAATTTATTCAAATGTATACAAAATTGAATAGATTAAAATGAAGTTTGTGTATATCAAAATTGGATAAATACAACAATAATAAGTAGGTCCAGTAATCGGGGCTTCATGTGCTAAATGAATTACTAAGTGTACCATGATGTCAAAAAATGAAGGTGGACAGATGCACTCCAGATGAAAAAGCATGGAAGAATCATGATGTTGTATCCATTGAAAATCATCAGCTGTTCCTATTTATTAACGTAAATACATAAAAAAGTTAATCAGATCAATCAAAACCCCACTTACCTTCTTATTTTTCATTTTCAATAGATCCGATGGTGATAGATATTTCATTAAAACATGATAGTCATGACTTTTCAAACAAAAAATTTTTCAATCAATAATTCTCCTCCTAATGTTTGATGAATACCAATCTGGAACATTAATAGAGGCCAGTACACTAATCATTTCATCTTTTTCTTGATCCTTCAATATAAATCATGATGGAGGTAGATATGTTTGACCATGATCCTCGTATGGGTGAAGATCATGTCTTACATTTAAATCTACCATGTCAAGTCGAGATTGCAATGTGTCATTAGTTTTCCCATCAATGTCAAAAAGTGTGCCAATTAAACATTCCGAGAAATTTTTTTCTACATCTATAACATCATAAATGTGGCGTAGAATAAGATTCTCCCAATATGGGAGTTGAATGAAAATACACTTCTTTTTCCAAGGTATATCAACATATCTCTTCCGTTTATTATGCCTTTGAGTCTCCATATTTTTTTCCAAATATGCCATCCAATCCTTTCATCTGATCTAACAATTCTAATCCGTATTGAGATTTACGTGGTAGCTTTGATTCTATTTCCCCATAAAATGACTTTTTATTTCGAAGAAATTTGTGACTTCGATCCAAGAAGCATTGATGGCCCATATAACGCATTTTCTTACTTTTTCACAAGTAAAATGAACATTTTTCAACATTTCAGCATGGAAATGCATTTTTACACTTGGTTTTCTAACCAGATTTATTACCATATGCAGGAATGTCAATAATTATTCAAATCAATGTTCATTTAAATACTAATAACTCATTATTTTATGCATGGAATGTTTCAATGAAAAACTCCTATAACACGTTTAGCTCATCAATTAATAGTTCTAAAAATACATTGATATCATTTCCAGGTGACTTAGGGCCATGTATCAATAATGAAATGATAAAATATGATGGATTCTCACATAACCATGGAGGAAAATTATAAATCATCAAGACAACGAGCCATATTCTATACTGACTAGACATCATTCCAAATGGATTAAACCCATCACTTGTCATCCTTAGCCTAAGATTTCCTGGATCACCTGAAAAATCAGGATAATTATCATTAAAATCATTTCAAACAAACAAATCTATCGGGTTCCTTAACTTGTCATCTTTAACTCACTCATGCTCATGCCATTTCATGAGATGGGATGTTTTAGATTACATGAATAACCTTTTAATCCTGGGTAACAAAGGGATGTGATGCCAAAACATCATTGGTACTTTTTTTTTACCATTTTTCAATTTCATAATACTTCAATCATCACCATTTTCCACCTCAAAGCCGAAAAATTGGGAAAACTATCATGGAAATGTTTTTCCTTATGAAACAACACACAATTATTCGGGCATGCATCAATCTTATTATAATCAAACCCATGATTCCTGATAATCCCTTTCACCTTCATAAATGAGTCAGGAAATGTGGAATCATTGGGAAGATATCTCTTAAATAGTTTTATAAGAGCATCAATTGCCACTTTAGTGATCCCATGTAAACATTTTAGATGATAAATTTCAAATATAAAAGATAATTTAGTAAATTCTTCACATCGGGTGGATAATGGTTTCCCTGAAACTTCAACCAATTAAAAAAAGGTTTGTGCCTCATTAGAATGACATGATGAGGTTTGGTCTGGTTTCACAAATTCGAAGTCATCCCCCATCATGTCAAGCATATCATCTTCAGAAGAAATATCATGTTCATCACTAAATAAATTATTATCACCGTTGAACGTCAACTCCCCATGAAAATTCCAAATTCATTTATGATAATCGGTATCCATTTCATTGATAATGAGATGAGCTTTCAGAACATCTCGATGAAAATAATTTTTATTAGCACAAATTCGACATGGAACACAATCATTTTGTCTCATGACGAAGTTGAAAATGCAATATCAAGGAATAAATCTACACCATTTAAATAATCATGAGATGTTCTCCATAACTTCACTCCACTCTTATCACCGAATATATTCATCATGAAATTTCATTCATATTATTCGATTTTCAAGAAATTAACCACAATAAACAAACAGTTTTTTGCTAAATCGTATTACAATTTAATATAGATTATAAAATTTATCAACCTTAAATCAAAAAACAATAAACCTCAAACCATATAAAGCAATAAATGAAAATATAATACTGATTTTAAATTTGTTTCATCAGTATTTTTATGAAAATGAAATAAACTATTATCTCAAATAAAATCCTCCAATGTTGCTACAAAATATGGGACAAGAGGGGGGCAGTAGAGGAATACATACACAAATGAATAGGAGGATATTAAATGAATCAAAGACTCAACAAATCTTAGGCAATGGGCAGCCCAAGTATAGAAATAGAAATCATCGATTATGGTATTCCATGGTACCTTATATGCTTCCAATCTGGATTGTGGGGTGGGAAATTCCACCCTGAAGATTGGGGAAAGATGCATGTGCGGGGTTGATTTGACAGGTGAAGATTTCCCAGGAAACCTGAAGGTCACGTGTAGAAGATTTAAGGGAGATAACTGTGGGGTGAGGGGGCGGCAGGTGCGGTGTCTGCTAGGGAAAGGGTGATGGTTTTGGCATCTTATAGGAGCTAGGGTGGTGGGTGCAGCGTCTGCCGAGAGCTAGGGCGGTGGGTGCGGCAGTGTGGGCGGCAGCTGCGGCTGCAGGTTCGGGGGGGGGGGGTTGGTGATTGGGGGTGACTTAGGGATTTTTTACATAAAAAATATTTATATATAAAAATTATTATGAATATATAAAAAAAATTAAATTTTCAATATTAAATAAATATATTATATAATAATGTATTATATAAAAAATTCAATCTCAAAATACCCATTACATAATTAATTAATTTATTGTTATATAATGACTAATGACATTAATACAAGTTAATATTTTTTCTTTATGATATAAAATATAAACAATACCTAATTACTTAATTTATTTTTATATAATGAATATAATAAATAGTAAAATTTAATATTTTTTCTTTATGATATAAAAAATGTCCAATTTGTGAATATCAATTATTAATTACTTATATTTCATTCATGTTTATTATTTCTTTATACATTACAGTGTTTTTATTTATTATGTTTATTAAATTAAATTATTATAATGATTTATTTTTTCAAAGAAAAGAATTCAAATGTTTATTATAATGAAAAACATTGGAAAATATAAGTATGGTATATATTCATATATATGAGATGTATTTAATAAAACCTTTAAAAGGGAATATTAACTTTGGTAATAAAAATAATAATATATAAGAAAATTGTTTTTTTGTGGTTATTATCAATGAATGGTTTATTGTAACAAATTTTATTGATTATTAAATATTTTTTGGTAATGATAATTATTAATAATAGATACAAGTGTTGGAAAAAAAATGTTGGTATTACTATGATAAACCCATAGATTTTACTATTGGAAAAAGCTCTGTTGGTGACAAATGATCAATACCATCAGATATATTTATCGGTAAAAACAACTGTTGGTACTTAAAATTAATACTGATGAAATTTAATATCTATTTGAATTGATCATTTTTACCAACAGATATATTGTATGTCAATAAAATTCTGTCGGTATAAGTCATTTTTTTGTAGTGCATAACTATTCTATGGGATTACCCAATGGTTCTACTAACAATCTAATGATATTAAATGCTCCTACATTTGAAAACTAATTGAGGTGTCCATCCTTACATGATATTCATAATCAATTATATATATAATTCATAAGACCATGTTTAGGTTCCAACATGTAATTATAGAAGATATATAGAAATAACATGGAGAAATATATATCACTAAATCAAATAATACATGTTTATCCTAAACATATATCAAAATCAATGAATCATATTAAAGAACAATTATATTTCACACAATATTTATATATATCACTTGAGGTGAAATATTCTAAATTATGATTAATTCCCACAAATCCCATAATATAGGAAATGTAAACCGGTCAATGGTTATATACAGGTCCATTATACATATGTTTTCCTAAAAAATTTAAAATCTCATACCTAAGTCTCACATATTGTGTATCCTTTTTTCTATATATAAGTTTTTTTAATGTAAAATTAGCATCAAATATTAATTTTTTTGCTCTTGGACCCAGCACCATTGTGTTTATTTCAGTTATCCACAGTACCACAAGCTTGGCTCGCGGTATGTTAGAGATTTATAACTAGAACTAATGTCCTAGAAACCATCAATAGGAATACTATACATGATGTATTATTTACATTCAACAAATATATATATATATATATAATATAAAAATTCGTAATAATTAAAGAGAATAAGAAATAACAATGTATTATCATATGGAACGCATTCTGTACAAAAAATAATAATTGTTTATAAACTATTCACCAATTATGGGAAGAATAATATAAACGAATCACTATGAAAATAATTAATTTAAACCAAGGTTTAATCCTCTAGAGTTTATCATAATTATGATACAACATCCATTAACCAATAATCAAAAAACATCCACAATCCATGTACACATTCATGAATCCCTATACAGGAAATCATTTTTGAGAATAGATATTCCCATACATGATGTGAATATAAACATCATAGGACACCACGAATTCCTCATAAATATGAGTTTGAATGTGTAATATGGTATTTTCTTTAAATAAATAAATTTTTACATAAGAAATAAAACAATTCCAAGAGTGTATGTGATAAACTAGACACCAAGAATAATAACTATACATATATCATCTCTATTATGGAATTGAATTCATATATATAAGTTGAAATACAACAAGAGAAGGAGCCATCCCGATGGAAAATAAATATTTTTATTGGCTAGTGTCCACTAGGTTAGAATATAAAATTAAATCATTTACTATTTATATTATTCATTACAAATCACACAGAACGTAAAACCCCACTATTTCATCATGAGTATGATAACATAAGACCATTATTACCCCATGTCAGGACACAATACATAACAAACAGACTCAAGATACCCTCAAAATGGGTACATGAAAAAATCCTCCACATACCAGAAGGGCATTCTCTGTCACCATTGTATAGAAACTAGAGATCATAAATAAATAAAAAAAATTAGTTGAGGTTTTTACCCATCCTAATTAAGTTATATGGAATATATAATTGAATGGAAAGAACAAAAATAATATAATACATATATATATCACAACCAATGAGATTCAGTGGAAATGATACAACTCATGTAGTTAAACCAAACTCAATGGTATAAATAAATTATCAAATGATAATTGAAATAATATAATCCATTTGATAAGTGGGAAATATAACACAATCTCACCAATAGCTACCCATATCATCCTAACACAATCCTTGTCTTCTAACTATGGTTCATTTCCATTTATTTAATCAAAATACACTCATAGATCTATAGACAACCAACGAGGTCTGGCGATGTGAGATAATATGGATTAGTGGGATCCCAAATAGATTTTTGATTATATTCCTTTGTACAGGAATCATATTATTTGGAATTTATACAAAAACTTGTAACGATTGGTATTAGAGAGGTTTTAAATCAATATCCTGGTAAATAATTTCCCATTTTTTCATTTTTGTAAATAATTGATGTAAAATAGTTTGGATGAATAAATCATGAAAATAATTTCCATTTAATAAATAAAAATTATATCTTGTCAATCTAGTAAACATATGACACAATATGGAAAAACATGATAGGGATAAATCGTGATCAATTAAAATATTTCCCTCAAATTTCATTTAGTGATACTATTCATTACTAGTCCTTAGAACTCTTTCATCAACGATTAGGCAGTTGAAGAACATCGATGAAATTTTAACCACATAAAATTAAAATAAATTCCAAAATACAAAATCAGGTCGATCTTGGAATGATTGATAACACCATAAAGTTAACATTCCAAACAACATCCAAAGTTGAGCCCCAACAATAATCATCTCACATATGTTCCATAGGATCTTTGTACTTTATATTAAATGAGGAGACCCCATAATTTATAATAAATGATTTAATCCACAACTACAAAAAATAATTCCACATCATTTTAAAAAAAATATTTTATAAAAACATGTGCAACCAACAATTCCATGATTACAGGTAAAAGAAAAAACCACCCACCATAATCTGAGGTTTAAAATACCTATTATACTATCCACCCACATTGACTATAATATTTAAAATAACCATATTTTTCTGCAATATATTAAAATCAAAATACATAACAACATGTGTTTGTGGTGCAATTAGGTCACATATATGTCTAGATACTTGAATGATCCACCAAAACCAATGTAAAGAACTTTCTCTAAGAGAAGATCAGTGAAACGACCAATAAAAATGTAACAATAATCCACATGAGATGTATGGTTACTATAACT
Source organism: Viscum album (assembly GCA_963277665.1). Taxonomy (NCBI): domain Eukaryota; kingdom Viridiplantae; phylum Streptophyta; class Magnoliopsida; order Santalales; family Viscaceae; genus Viscum; species Viscum album. The sequence continues at coordinate 1,402,050,321 of OY728152.1, forward strand.
TAAATCAACTATGGGTTCTATGAACAATGGAATCAAATGGGTAGGAAGGTCACTTAATGAGAGATATTCATTACAACCACCACTGAGATTGAGCACAGAATAATGTAATAAAAAAGAATAGTAAATAACCAATAATGCCGCATTGATTTCCAAGGGTTATAAGAAGGGATAAGAAATTATAATAATATTTGAATTATGATTTTAGAGACTAATACCATTAGGGAATGATGGGTTTTATTCATAAAACAAGTATTTTTCTGTATAAATCCACAAGAATCACATTCTTTAGTAAAAGTGTTTCCTCTCAATAAATTTATTGGGTGTTTTATTTATAATGAAAAAATATTTTTATGGTTTAAAATGATTTTCAATGAATAAAATTTCATCTATTATACCCCGTGACATATTAACACTATAAGATACTTCATTACTATTTAATAACATCCTTCATTCAGATAATACCTAGGTTATAATGAAAATCTCCAAAAATACAATTCATGATTACCTATGAACCTATGAATTACAATCTAAACCTAAAAAACATTCATTAAATATTATAATGTTTTAATCTCAACACCATAAGAAATTTCATCTTTGGGAAGTCATACAGAATAAGGATGATATGGAAAGAGGGTATTCCACTCCTCCTTTATAGATGATTTGTGATCCCATGTCTCATGAGAGTGTGTTCTATGATTTCGTGCCAGTATGAAAAGAATAATAGACATCCATATATGACCTTCACTTGATAATTAATGATATCAACTAGTTATTCCAGAAACAAATCATCTGTCTCAAACCAAATCTCTTGCAAAAAAATAACATGGAAGTGATCAACACGGTACATCCAGAGATGATAAATGTGAAAAAAATTCAATTATACAAATCACCTGAGTTGGAAATGAGAACTGATGAGAAAACTACCAATGTTACTCAATGACATAAATCTGTTCAACATATGATGTATCAATATTCCCTTATTTCCCAATCAAATATTGAACCATCAGAGGAGAAAAATTGAAGAAAAATGGTCAGTAGTGAAATAATACACATTATGGTGTAGATTATCAACCTAAAATTACTATAATATACATTCTTAAAATGTATATTGATGTATATCCTAAATCATTGTGGATGTATCATGAATGTGACTTTGTCCCACAAGGATTACCTCTCCAATCTTCGCCCAATATAGTTTTGATCTATATACAAAACCATGAAGGGTTCTATTATAAACAATGAATAGTATATATTTTTTATAGGAAAAGAAAACCCATCCAAGTTGGATATCCCCAAATCAACAAAAATCCAAGATAGGTTCATGGAGAATGTCTACCATGATTGAAATAAAATAATTAATCTAAGTGTATGTTTTTATATGGTGAGTATTATAATACCTAACTTGTGTCCTTGTCACCTATGAGAAGATCTTTCAAAATATAGATGTAATCCTCAAATAATTATTCTTAAAATGGAAGAGGAAATAAAATTTATCCTCACAATGTAATTCAAATAATTCTTAATAGATCATAATCATTAGTGGTGACCCATTTTAGAATTATATTAATTACTTTTTTCAACATATCAATGACCACACATATAATATTCATCCCTCTAGGTGTTTAAATTATTTCAACAATAAAATCCAAGAGAACAAAATAATATTTATATACCATCAATTTAATTTATTTGTGGAAACCGGAATGTTTCAAATGCTCTACCATTAACTATTGGAAGGTCTAACCATTGGCCAAAAAATCATCGATGTCGTAATTCTTTCCCAATCACCAGAAACCTCGTCTAAATTTATAATACATATTAATAATTAAAGGGTGACCAAGAAATGAAGATCTATAGAAGATATGAGTGAATGAAATAATCATAGAATATGGGATGAAAAACCAATATTTTATGTATAGAACATGACCATCAGGTGGAAACCAATTGAATGTAGTCTCCCAACCATAAATGCTTTCCATGATTATGATGAACTCATTACCCAACTAATAATCCTAAAACACACACACATATATATATATATAACGATAAATAAACAGTAGTCATAACCATACATGAATCATTATCCTATGTTTCTATATGAAACTAAGTAAAAATTACCATCATGTGTTACTCCTACGTAAAATCCAAGAGACCCTAATACAAATAATTCTAATATATATAGTCTACGTAGAAATATTTCATCCATGATGTATAGGTAATTTTGAAATTGAATATCTCAATTCATTAAATCCACCAATTTATTTATATTCATGTACTTTTGGTAAAAAAATATATAAATTATACTATTATAGTCATAATTGATTAAGAACCCCCCCCCAGAAAAGATAGTTAAACCAAAATTTATGACTATGGATAGATATGCTTTGTTCTGAAAAATGATTCTGGTAATTCATTTCATTTGGATAATATAGTTGAGTTCCACATTACAACACATGATCCACATTCATAGTCATGCATCCTATAACAACAAGATAAGTATGACAATATACATTTTTATCAAATCCCTAAAAAATAGTAGTACTGATAGTCGTAACAAAATGAATCACATGATACTTATAACGGTCAAACCAAATATAAAAAATATTTTCATTATATATTACTCCTAAAAGTGTGTTTATGATAAACTAACCAGATATATATCTTTCAAAACCTCCTCACCCCATTATATGATAAAAAAGTCATCCACATGTGTTAAAAAGTACTTATTACTGACAATCACCCAATAAAACATCATATATTATTAAAAAAAATTGAATTTTAACATATACCATATCGAAAAATATAACAAGGAATTAACAAATATAATCACTAGGGAGATAACACACTTTCTTTATTAAACAAATTAACTGAATCTCGATCTCTTTCATCTCCACTAGTGTAATTATAAATGTTGGTATCAAGATTTTTTATTTTCCAAGAACAAATAAATCTTAAAATCTAACAAACTCTCTATAATAAGATGGAAGATATTATTTATAAAGGCATCCAGAATGTCTGTATCAATCATAAAAAGATATACAATAGAGAAAATGGAAGTATGTTCTATAGAAGAAGTACACAACAAACTCATAAGCACTGGGAAGGATGGTGTCAGATGAACAGATCCAAGATCCAACTGTCTATAAACCAACAATGACCATACATTAAAAAAAGTCATTCATGATAATGATAAAAATAAATATTATCCCAATGAGAATAATTTCAATCCTTTTTTATGATTGTTTCAAGTACATCCATATCATGATATATTAAATCACGTAACAAATACACTTCAATTATCAATAGGGAATAAGATGGTAAAGACAAACAATGATCCATTTGTTTCAAAGTGGTGTAAAATTTTCTATATCCATTGAAAATATATATGTGGTTATTTTTAGAACATCAACCAAATGGGATGATATAAATGAATTCGAGGAACCTGTATCATATAATGTAATTTTAGTAGGTGATGAATTTCTTTTAACATTCACTACCACTGGGCCTATATCAAACTCCACTAGAAACTGATTCAATTAATAAGGTTTTGTCTCCCCTAATTCATGAGGATAGACACATGTCTAATATGAATCATGTGACTATTACATAGAATCATTTGGAATTGAAGACCCTTATACATAATCACAAATGGAAAAATCCATGAAAAACATCTGCAAATTGTATAGGTGTAGATAAGTACTATATATATGAACCGAGGAAGAATAATTAAATCAGTTTTATCCTATAATGATACACTAATAGAAAGTTAGAGTAACCCTTGTATATGATTTTGATTGTGGAGAGTAATCCCACAATAGTTAACTACCTCTATCACCATTGCGATGGTCAAATCACTTCTTATTTATTCACTTTTGTCATATAATCATCAACTAGGAAGAAGATGATGTAGAAAATAATCAATCAAACCTATCATATATATGGATTACATCTTATAAATTAATATTAACTAATTATAGGTATAAATGTTTAGTATATTCAACTTCAATAAAATTATGGTCGCATACAATATAGGTAATTATATGAATTATACAGTCATTCATCGCTAACTCTTGGGAAAAAATAGTTCCACAAACGGATTAGTGCACTCTATCAATGAATGATCTAGCTTCTACAAAAATATAGGATATATAAAGTCTTCACAATCATTAGAGATTTTGAAAAACAATACTACAGCCATATGATGGTCTAGAAACCATTATAATCCAAACCATGATTCTGACATACTTATACCATTGAATACCAAAACCACATGTTGGAACCATGGTAGTGGAAGTTATATCTATGAATTTAAATTCATGTTTCATATTTTATTTCTATTACTCCACCCCTTGGAGATTATAAATACACATACACAATATAGGTTTCTCACATAGGAAATCATGTGGCCAATCAGTATATTTCTCAACTCCTTGAAACACATCTATTACTAGGCATTAATCTCACAGTATGTTGAGGTATATAGTATGAACTGATTCCATGATAGCCAATATATAATCAGATTTAATGGTGGATTTCATTGAGGAGTTTCTTATTTTGAACCCTCCTATGTAACCAATGAAATTCATCTTAGAAGAATTATTTTTCTCAATAAATAATATTAAAATGATCGAACAACATATAAAAGATATATTTTAAAAAAGATATATAAAACATGAATTTGATATTTATATTAAAAAACAACACAAGAGAATAAAAATTCCTACGTCCCATTGTAACATGATGCTTGTCATGAAATGAGATGACCAATTACACCACGAGACCTACCTATAAATACCTTCCAAGATTAGATAATGTCTATGAATATCCTAAGAATGGGCATAACAATTCTCTGATACCATTCCCTAACAAACCGACCAAGGATAGCCTCAAAACTAGTATTTGAACCCATTTACCATATATAGAAATAGAGTTCCTAATCCCCATAGGTAATTGACTATAACATGTGAATCAAATATTAATAGATGGAATGATTTTTACTAAACTAAAAAACAAACTACACAAATGTATTTACAATGGAATGAAATAGTGGAAGGTAACCATAATATATATATTACATAACCACTGAGAAATAGAATTAGATTCATAGAAAAATAAGCTAATGCAAACTCAATGGTAAGTCTCTAATAAAATAGGGAATAAAATGTAAATATTCTATTATATTTGACAAGTTCATCTTCCCTCTATCTCACAAGCATCGACCCATAACTAGATGACAAGAATCATAGTGACACAAGGAAGAAGCTTGATTTTCATGTATCAAAATACAATTTCTTGTTTACAGACTATTGATGTGGTTGATTGGGGGTGATCTAAACATTTTCAGTGAGAACCCACATAGATGATCTATATGATATATATATAATATCTTCTAATTATGTTAAATTTATGTAAAAATTTTCATTTTAATAAATAAATTTTTTTTTTTCATAATAATCAAGGTCAATCATTTCATTTTTAAACTATACTAAAAAAATCAATGTAAAATTGTTTCAAATAATAAACATAGAAATTCATTTCTATTTACCAAAAAATATTAACATCAAGTCTATATAGTAATTAAAAAATAAGAAAGTATAAAAAAACTTGGATAAATCACAACTAGCTAGGCTACTCATACATCAGCCTTGACATGTTCATAGTAAACATACTTATAACCCACACAAAATGGTTTTTGGAACATATAATCCCCCTAAAATTTGAATTATCCTAAAATGTTAAATCTATTCAATGTGCCAAATTTATCATAATCTAAGAACAACGTAAAACCCTTGAATGGGAACCATCCCAAAAATATCATAAGACTAGTCCCAACACTACACCTCACATATAATTACCAAGGATCCCATGTGATGAATGTGTAATAATATTAAATGCATTAATCATTTTAATATAATAGTTCTATCATAATTTTAACTAAAACATAAAATAATTTAAAAACCAATTTCAAAATCAATTTCTCAATGCATTCGAAATATAAATTCTTTTCCAAATATTATATGTAAACAATACATTCTTAAAAATCAATTCCATATAAACAATGTTATACACCACACAATATCATTATGAAAATGATTTAACAAAAAAAAACATGGATCAATGATTTATATATTGTAGGGTTGATATCTATCCACACACCAAAAACATGGTTGAATGACTACATACAACAATACCACCAATAGGGAAAAATTAATATAAAATAGATAATCTAAAATAGATTCCAACAAATTAGAGTACAAATCCCTGACAACATGGATTTATTGAGATCTTTGGCTAGACAGAACTCAATAAACACTATATCCACATGAAAAAACAATGATGGGATGCCACATAGAAGAAGATAACACAATTGATCTAGATGAATTAGAAAACAATCAACAAATGATCAAAATACCATAAAAACATATCCCACCACTACTTCCATGATAAATTAATGCAAAGACGAATAAATGGTTCTACCCATGATCAATTTAAAACATCAACATAAGAGGACGATCATCGAAAAAGCATATCTATAATGATAGGATACACAAAAAATAACATGGTTGAATGTATAAAGATAAAATTAGTGAGGGAAATAATAATAAAAAATGATTTAGCATTATCGTGAATAATACATATATAGGAAGATGAATGTAAATTATAATCAAGGGTTATATAATGTAAAATCACCATGATTCATATATCCTAAAAAGTATGTCATCCCATGTTAAATATATTATCCAACTAATTAATAATTTAGAATTGGTTTTACAGTGTTTATGGATTTATGATGAAAATTGTTTTCATGGTCCCAACCATATAGAATATTTACATTGTATTTTATATTCATTTGACATTAATTAATTCTTTATAAAAAATTACCCATGCTCTATAGAAACACACTGAAAACCCATTATGTATGCCCTCTAATCCCAATATGTGCACTCTTAAGCATCAATGAGTGTACAATTTAAATATTAAACCTCACACATGATGACATCAAACACCATTATAATTTTTTTTCACATCATCATACATATGTATCATCTAGACATTGATACTCTATGAGGACACATTGATATAGTGGATTTTTCTATGACTCTGCTATCTTGTATAAAAAAATAAGACAAATACCACCAAGTTTATCACTTATATGAATAGAATATCATATATTGGTTTGGAATACAATATCATGAGTGTGAAACATTTTCCTAACACACACACCCAAGTTATCAAAATTGATAGGGTATAATGAATATATACATGATGTTATATCAAGGTAATGATTATATACAGAACCTTAAACTGCTAAGGAACTTCCTACCTAATGGTTGTTAACAAAATATCCCAAAATTTATTATGTATTGAATAATGAACAATGTTTTGAACCAATAAGTAAATATATCAAAGTTCAATGATTCTTATTTTAGGAAGTAGTTCATCAAGAATAAGGATTACAAAGAGGGACACATGGAAAATCTACACAATTAATGTATTTCTAGAATAACATAACTTATAGAGTAAAATAATTGATCTAGTTTGATTTTATTTCATAGTAGAGGACACCAACTCACCATATCCATTTTAAATACAAGATTGAATCATGAATTCCACATAAATTCTAGAGGTAAACCTCTTTTATATCTATGGAATATTGATCCACCAAAATAATTACATGGAAAAAATAAAACCTATATAAAATTAATAAATAAGAGAGACTCAAAGAGATAAATTTATAAAAACATACATAGAATTTTCCATCATTCACAAGGAATCATATTATAATGAAAGGGGTGTATTTTACAAATAAATTCCACCACTTATATACAAAAGAATCATCAATAGAATAATGTTCTATCATCAATTTAAAAAATTTAAGATCTCAATTATTTTTATTGATAAAAAATACCCCTCAAACATCTTCAATTAATGGTAGAAGTATTTCAATTAAGAGACATTATAAAAATGATTTATACACTAATAATCCTTAATAGAAATAAAAATTAATCATTTATTTTGAATAAAAACCATAGATCCATCATAAATCCATGGGCATCATTATTTTAGAAGAGGAATTCACTGTTAATCTATAGAAAACTCATCATTAATCGATTACTATATCAATATAACATGTATAAATTAATGGGTGATGAATGGGAGATATCTATAGGGAATGGGGTTCTAAAATATGAAATAGAGGTTTTAGGGTCGAAAATTCCAATTAAACAATATAAAAAAGAGTGAAAATAAAAGTACATTGGGTATATTAAATTCACTAAAAACATAAGCTCACTAGCCACCCTATAGACTTAAAAGAACATCCTTTATTGTACATGGATCATCTGTAGGCATGTGATATCATTCCATCCACCACATAACAAAATATCTATACAACACCCATTTTTCTATTCTGATTCCCCATTTTAGTAGAATAAAACATCACGACAACCGAAAACAGTGAAAAAATAAATGATAAATGGAGAATATTATATACAATAACATTTTAAAAATAAAATCTAGTGGGTTTTTTTTCAAAATATATGGATGTTAAAGAGAATTGTAATGCCTAATGAATAATAGAGAATGAGAGGGAAAATGATTATAAAAAACATGAATAAACACTCAGTAATGTATAATACATAATAAAAAAATAATTTTATACCCCCTATTGATATGAAATATAAGAATCGTAGTTAAATAATTATTTCATTCAATAAATTAAATTTTAAATTATAAAAATAACTTCCTTGTAACTATTACTCATAATTAAGTTATGTATCTCATTAAGAAATAAATCAATCCTTAATGAAAATATTACCCATTTATTTTGATAAAAAAATATAATTATAAGAAAATTGTTATTTTTTGAAATAATAATTTGTTTTCTAATGTATCAATGAAATGAATAGTAATTATTTTGAGAAATTTCCCTCATTCAGTAAACATTAAATATTAATTTTTCACACATTTAATAAATTTTACAAATATAGCTCATTTAAAAAAAATATAAGAATAGTATGTTTAAAACATTATTAAAGAAATTAAAATTTGGTTTAATATCACATATACTAATATTTTTATTATAAATATGATAATTTTGGTATTATTTAGTATAACCCTATCATGGAAGGAAAATATTTGGAAGGAAAACATTAAAATGAGATTTTTATGAGAATATAGCTTATATATAACATATGTGTTGACTCACGATCCAATAATAGCGGAACACTAATATAATTATTTAATCTCAAAAAAGTGGAAAAATATATTTACTTTATGAGAGTAATATAATATAATATTATTAATGGAAATATAAAAAAATAGAATCACAATATTAAAAGGGATTGTAACAGAAATCACATACCATGTTAATATTTGAATCTTAACCCTATAAAGTGATATTATAATTTTGAAATATTTAAAACCATTAATAAATATGAATCTATGATTTAAATTGTTTAATGGGAAGTATTTACATCATCTAACTAAAAATTTGGGCAAAAGTTAAAAGAAGTCTCATTTAAGTATAAATATTATGAAATTTTCTGTATAATTGGCCACAGATTAGTCAAATGTGTTTTATCCTCTATTATTATTAATTTAAAGGTGTTAAATAGTTTACTGTTTTTATACTATAAACATTTTGTAATGTCCATTTATAAAAAAAAATATTTCTAGTCATTGAATAGTTTATTCTTACAATGACCACTAAAAGTTGTTCAATCAATTTTTTCAAAATTAATTTTGATGATTGTTTGTTGTTTATGAAGTGATGAAATTATTACATAATTAATATAATGTTTTTAATATATAAAATATAATTTATATTAATTATATATTATTTTAAAATAATTACATAATGGTGGTGATATTAAATTATCCACATCTATTCTAGGACATGGTAGTCCACACGTATGCATGAGGGACATTGTCATTTTATAAAGAATGAAAGTGTAAAAAGATAGATGATATATATTATCTATATAATAAAAAGTGATTTATAATTATCCATTATATTAATTAATTATCCCATTATGAACATAATTGTATGTTGATATAAAACATGAATTAAAACCCTATATGGAGATGGAAGGTTGTACATATGTAAGAGATCTATTTTAATTTTTATATGAATGAATAGATTTTTAATAGGGTTATAAATACATAATAATAGCAGTTCATATAATAAAAGAAACTAATTTCGTTATTATATATTTCTTACATATATTTTTTAATATGTAGTAGAATAAATAAACAGAAAAGTCACTCTTAGCAATTATACATATACTTTGCAAAACAATATATGACATAAAAATTAAGAATATTTAGTTCGTATTATGGAGAGATATGATCCTATTTATTTTGGGGACGAATACTGGGAATTATTTTTGTATATATTTTCTAATATATTTTGAACTTGTTTTGTTATAGTGTGATAGGTAATGTATTTTTATAAGTGAGTGGAGTGATACTTTTGAAATTATTCAGTGTTGTAAAATATTAACTGTTCTTATTACTAGTAAATTGAAACTAAGGAACTACTTATTAAAATATAATATGTTATATTGTATAATAAAACTCCTAAAATTATATTTAGAATCTTTTTAGAGACATTTTGACCCCTATCTCTAAGTTATGTCCCTTAAAACCAAATTTATCCTTATCTATGATATCATAATTTTTTACCATGAAAAATTAGACTTGTAAACAATTATAATAGAGTAATTATAATAAATTAATTATTTTTATTTTAATATGGACAAGGTTTTGTTATATTATGAGTATATATGAAGTAAAAATTAATTCTAATAAAATAACACTTAACATATTAAAACTAATATTTAGGTAAATAAAAGATTTAAGGGTAAAATCTTTTTAAAATATAATCAACTGAACAAGTTTATTTCAATTTTTAGGGTCATTTAATAAAATATTAATGCTTTTGATATTGTTGGATATGTCCAAAATAATGTGGAACCATCACAACAAGACATTTAAAGAAGAGATCCAAAAATTGTTTTTTATTTAAATAAAAAATTACTTTTATTCACGGATGGAATGCTTGGGTTCCAAAATTAAAATTAGTGTTTTGAAATAAATTAATTAAATAAATATACAAGAAAACTAGATTTTCAAAATGAAATATAATTTATTATTCAATTATTAAACCATAATAATGCCATTATGTCGTAATATTTTGAAAATTTTCATTTTCCTTATTCACCTTAAAGAATAAAATTTATAAAATATTTAAAAGATTCACCTTTATATATAGTTGGAATTATAATTCCAAAAATTATAAAAAATTTAAATTTTTTTTATAAATTTTCTATAAAATAATTATAATATTCACATTCTATATGAAATAAAAACCCCTTTTGAAGAGACATTCCTAAAATATAAGTTTTATCATTACATTCCTCATAAACATGATGAAATTATTTTAATTAAATGAAATTCATATATATAATATAAATATATTATTAGGATCATATACCATTAATAGTTACATTATCTATTAAGTTCATAATATAATGTACATATTTTTTTTTTAAATATATCTGTTTAACAATCAAATTTTTTAATATTTATTTCTAAAACTATTATATTAAATGCATGATTTAGTATTCATATAAAAAAGAATAAAAATGTATAAATATATTTCAAAATATGAAAATTTATATTTAATCCTTCTAACCAAAAAATATATTTCTTTTTAAAATTTATATAATATTATTTCATGGTTCGTTTATGATCATTAGTGTGTGCTGTTTACACTGTTGAACATATTGTTCATTTTTAATAATATACTCAAAATTATAAGGGTATAAAATTATATAATCCTTATAAAAATTTCATCCTTGAAATTATTTTTATTATATTTTAAAATGAATACATCATATCATTATAATATAATTAGATATTAAAAATACCCCTTTTCCAATATGACACCACCCAGGACACCACAAGACAAAAATATATTTTGATTGAGAGTTGAGAGAAGACTAGTAGAAATGTTGGGATGGGGTTTCTAGTATATTTTACTCATAATATATAATTTATATCGAATTCTTATTCAGTGAATATTTGTCATACCAATAAAAACACCATTGTTCCTATAGATTTATGAGTCTTGTAAGGGATCCCTCTCAAAATAGTTGAATAGTATGAATGTAAAAAATAAAAATCATGAAATTTTCTGTATGGTTATGAGTGAGAATCTTATTTGTAAAATATCTATGTATATATCAATCATAAATATTCTTTTCTGAAAATATACTTTTGTATTTGATATATACAATCCATATAAGGCTAGATAGTTTTACCCACAGTTTTTTTTTGTGTTTGATAAATTCAATTACTATTAGGATCCAAAAAATGACCAAAAGAACATAAATTTCTTCTTACCATTATACTATAATAATATAAACCATAGCTGTGAATAATAATGTTCATACTGAGTATTTCTTACCTATATAACTTAAATCAAATTTGAGTCAAATAAAAATTCTACAAAATTTTGAAATGTTTTTTCATCAGTATGAAACTGAAATGGTTAAAATAATGTAAAATAATTTACAATATGAGTAACACATCAACAAAATTAATCTCCTATATTTTAATATAAAACATAGTTCAAATTAAAAATTCTGAAATATTATTTATTAAAAAAATAGTTTTAAAAATGCACAACAATTTATTCTTCCAAAAACGACTCATTTTTTATGCACAAACAACCTCTATTAGAGAAATATATATACCATATTAAAAAATTAGATGTGAATTTTTCCCAAAATAAACTAAAAAAATGAAATAAACAAAACTAAGTATCATGTTATTGTATAACATATTAACTTTAATGTCCATCTTTAAATTTAAAAAAACAAAAAAATGAATTTCAGGGGGACTAATACCATTAGAATTATTATTCCAAAAATCTTATTTTTGAAATTTTACATACTAATAATTATTATTATTATAATATATTATTTTTTCTCTTAATCATCCTATCATACTAGCATTGATAAAAATAAAAAAATCACAATCATTTAGTCTCTATTTTACCACAATGATATGTAATTCAATTTATTAAAGGAAATAAAATACTATGATTTTTTAAACTCATTTACTTTTTCCATGTACATATTAATAATTAATCCATGAAATGAAGAAATATTTTTAGATAAAATAATATTATTAAAATCAATATTTATAATAAAAAATATTCTCATGTTACACATTTTCTTATAAAATATTAAATAATGATTCTGAGATGATTCTAATGATATTAATATTATAAAGTGTATCTTAAGATACAATTATAAAAGAAAACAAAATAATTATTTTTGTAATCTCGAAATTTAACATAGTTATTCATTCGATTCATTATTTGAGGAAATATCTATAAACTATGTACCAAACATGTTATGAATATATCCTTAAATATTATTACATTGAATATAATTCAAAATAAATATAAAATATATAAAATATTCTAGTTAATTATCATATTCCTTATTATCTCTATGCACTTATAAATACAAATTTACAATGATACTACTAAACATTTTAAACCAAAAACTACAGTATCTCTAACCTCAATATCATCGATTCAACGAATACAAGTTACATTATAGAATGATACAAAGGATAGAACCACTGAAGATCAAATATTTTATGAATATTGGAAGACCAAATACATTCATTACATCTACATTACAGTTTAAATTAAAATCATATAATGAACCAATATAATGATCCGTGAAAATAATATACTACATCATTATTTAAATAAGTGTGAAAATATTAAAAAATAATTGGTGAACTCGGATGATATGTATGGTCCGTATACATTAGAATATTCCAATATTAAATAAAACATAATCTATATGGTATGGTAAATTATCAAAATTCATGAAATTAAATAAAAAATTCGATTCAATATTAAATCCATCGATAATATCAACATAACAATTAAATGTATAATAAAAAATGAATTAAAAATAAATAAAATTCCTAAAGCTAAAAATATATAATGTTTTGATCAAGGCCTCAAAAGGATATGATGATCCATACATTAATGTAATGTAAATAATGACATTATTGTTAATAAATTGTTAGTTTTAAACAAAATACTAAAAAAATGTGGCCACATTTATTGTATTCTTAGACCTATTTGTGCATCGTTGTGAAATCTATAATATTGACTGAACATTCAACTTGAAATCCATTTTATTTATTATATATATATATATATTAATACAATTCACTCAGAAAATTATTTTTAATTCACTAATTATTCCTATTGAATTAATAAAATGGAATATTTACACAGTCAGAAAAATAATACTCTTCCATCAATTAACATCTTACATAGAAATTGAATATGATTAAAACATCATAAATTTAAAATAAATGATATTAAATTAATCCATGATATTGAAAAAATGGTCATGAAAGAGAAAAATAATATCCCATAAACAATTGATATTGATGGAGAAAAATATTAAAAAATTATAATATTCTCAAATAATGTAAATCCATCATCTGGAATAGATGATATAAAATCATATAATCCAAAAACATGAATCATTATTAGTAAAACCACTACTATATAAAATAAATTTCAATAAAAAATTCAAAATAGATATCAATTTATTTTTTTAATAATAAATTTATAAATAACATTTATAGTTTATTTTATTCAATTATTAATTTAATATTGTTTTATTTTGTTTTCATTTAAATAAAATTATACCAGAATAATTGTATTTTTTAAAAAAAACTTAAATTGATCATTGTAGTGGAATCAGAAAGTCAATTAACTATCATGAAATATTAAATCGTCATTCATTTAGTAAACATTAAAATAATTACATGTTTTTTCCTTTCGGTAAAAATTGGAGAGTTAAATTATTCATAAAATTGAAATAATAATAAATTTCAAACAATTTGTATATAATTAAATATAGAGTATTATTAAAAAGTGTAATAAATGGAAAAAATGATAGATACAAGAAATATTTAATAGATCAATAGTAAATAAGAAAAATTTATAGGCAGAATACATTAAAAAATTATTTGATAAGAAATTACCAGATATATAATATCTTTTTTTATTAATGAACAATTTGAAGAATAAATTAAATATATTTGTAAACCTAAATATAAAAAGAAGATAATAAAATGGTTATTTTGAATGATTATGTCCTTATAATTTTCTGAGTGGAAATATGAATATAATACATATAGAAATAAAATAAAATTCTAACAAAAATCCCATAATAATTGTATCACATTTTAATTTTTCCCATTTAAATAATAAAGTTACTACATGTGATTTAATATAATGAATAAAATGTAATTTATTTCATAATTATTATAATGATATATATATATATGTAATGAATTATAGATTTTAATCAAAATTAAAAAAATGTCTTGTTGAAGAAGGAATGAGATAATTCTTCCCCCACCATTATATTCCAAAAAGTATTAATTTTTTATAATTTTTAATTATAAATTAATTACATTAAAATACATTATTAGAACAATTTAAATATATATTTAAATATTTATGAATAATTTATAATAATTTCAAAAACATTAGTATTGTTATTCTTATTTACATATAACACCTATATTTTTATAAAATTTTCACCATAATTACTTCTTTATATTATTCATAATTGAAGGATTAAAGAAAATGTTCAACAATATTGTATATTTTAAAAATTTTAAAATAAATATTTTAATCCGTTTTATAAAATTTAATGAATATCAATCAATTCTGGTAAAATAAAAAATAATCTCATCGCTAGTCAATGTTGGAGGTCCATATGTATACACATGTGCTGTTTTCATTTTGCAATTAATGAAATTGTATGTAAGTATATGATATAATATATTTCCATAATCATTAAGGAATACAAAATTTTATATTTATTAATTTATTATACCTTTATTTCCATTCATCAAAATCGAGGTTAAAATATTAATTTCCTCACAACGTGGAGAAGTTAGTCCATACATGTAGACAATGGATGTTTTATATTAACATATGATAAAAAAATATGAATAAGGGTTGTCCCCCAAAAATAATATAATTAAAATAAATCTAATTTTATATCGATATTATATTTTCATATTTAAATTATATTATAATGAGGTATAGGAATAAAAAAATAAAAATACTCACATCAATGTAATGAATAATCCATAGAAAATAATAATTTTACTACATAATAATATTTTTGGTTTAGTATTTCCATGAGACTATAGTTTCTGAGACCTAGGGAGGATGTTTGGGAATTGATTTTTATGAATAACGACTCATGATTTTTGAATAATATAGGATATTGGTTCAATTTTATTATTTACTAGAGTTACATTCTTAATATTATACAATGTTTTAAAATAATAACATTAATTATTCATAGTAATGTTCCTCCACATCCCCCAAAATTTATAGATAATATGATATTTCATTGAAAAATACGTGTCTGATAAAATTAAACAAGTGTTGGGGACATCATATGTTTTATTTTGAATTAATAACTATTTAACCCAATTTATACCTATCTATAAAAACATATTTTTTTCATTATAACAATAATTTTGCATCAAAAAATAAATTTGTATTTTTATTGAATTGTAGAAATTTTTATTCAAAATATTTTTTTTAATTTCATCAAAAAATGATTTTATACAATCTAAAAACTATTTTAACAAGATGTGAATAAAAAAAGTTGAAAAGATATTATTGAAAATACCTTATTTAAGAAAAATATCTTATTTTAAAATAAAATACACAAATATTATAACATTAATTATTTTTTATGTCAATTAATAAATGAAATGAAGGGAATTAATTTTATTTTTAATTTACCCTCTATCTGATCCTTTTCAATCTAATGGAAACTATTTTTTCTAAGAAGATGTACCCAAATCAGGTCATTACATCCCTCCTCTCATTTTAAAAACCATGGTTTGATATGAAATTCTTCCCTAATTTGTTTTTGAGAAAACCAGATGAAATAGTTCGGACAAGATGCAGCACCCTTTACTAAGAATACTATTTTTTCACATCCATCTTATAAAAACTTTATAAAAAATGATTGTAAAATAATAAAAACATATTCCATCAAATTATTTGTTTTTAGGTTACGGTAATGACATCCATACATAAACTTTTTCAGTGGATGGGAAACAAAACAGTTGATATTGTGTATGGTGGACAACTGACTTGCAAACTGATTTAATTTATTTTCAACCAAAACATATCTCATATGGAGTTAATGAAGTATTTAAAATTTATATATTAAATTAAGGATATTATTATTATTTTTTACTATAATATCAAATATAACTTCTTAATTTTCCATCCCTAGGTAATAAGATAATGTTTCTCACATTACAGTGCTCTACCATCTCACGAAGTGATGTGATACATTATTCATATACATTTTCACATGTATGGTAAAAATGATTACTTTAATTATTATGTATGATATTAAAGTCTTTTTAAGAATATATATATATTAAATATATGATATGATTTCTTACCAATCAATCTACTGAATACTTAATAATTTGGTTTATGTGTACATCTGAGTACCAACACGCAATGCGGTGTGATTCATTTTAATATTGATGAATAAAATGGATATTATGTGTATCTGTATTTAAAAAATTGATATGATAAATATTAAAAAATTATATTTTTTAGAAAAAATAAAATATAGCTTGTATCCATCAAGATTATCCAAAAATGGAAATTTTATTCATGTGAACATGTGGTATACCGTCTCTTTAATGGTAATGTCGTTTATTTATCATAATATTTTGTAATTATTTATTTTAAAAGATTAAGTTATGTATCCAAAATAATAATTAAAACATTTTTACCATTATTTATGGGGTTAAATAAAAATCACTATGAGATTAGTTAACATATGAATGTTATTTTAGGCATCTGAACTATATGTCATTAAAACATTTGATGTGAAAATAATTTTATTTTGAGTTAAAATTTAATGACAACCTTCAAGGGGTTTATGATATAAATGTTACCAACGTGGACAAGGTTAATGATTTAATCTCTTTTTAATCATGATTTTTAATCTTGAGTTCTAATTATGTGAAATTATATGAATATTTTCTAATAAAACACATTCATTTTATTCCCCTCTAGTTTCTTATTAAATTTTAACTTAATTTCCCCATTCTCCTCTATTAGGTATTTAAAATAATTTATGAATTGGTTATTTGAAAATTCATACCCATTTATCTCTCTGGTCGAAAATCATTTTCCTTCCTAATACATGTTTTATTATAAATGTTTTAATGACTTTTTTTAATATAGAATAATATATTACTAAAGAAATATTGATCTATGATTTAAATTATTCTTCCTTATGTTTACTTGTGTTCTATATATTTCATGATGTCATAGTTCATCTTTGACTCACATGATATGATTCCTCTTCATGTTTATTTCATTATGGGGGTTTTAGCTCACTCTTTTTTCTAGGTATTCCCCAGTTTATCGAAAGAATGTTTTGGATCTAGATGGATTTTGTATTTGACTATGGACAATAATATAAATGATTATTATATTAAAATCAAATTTATTTATTATAAACCATGTCATCCATATACAACATTCATCATGATCATTGGGGATATACTTGTTGGATATTTATATTTCAAAATCATATAATAATATTTGTAGATGGATTTGGACAATAAATTACTCCATAAGACCTCATATAATGGTGTTAGGAAAGTGGCATACGATCAATAAAAAAAGGTATGGAGTTTACGTCATTTTTGGTTTAGGTCTTGGATAACCCATAGTTCTCAGTGGTTGTGAACAATGTTCGGGTAGTGGTTCTAATTTAAAATTGAGGGGATAAACACAAATGGAATTACATAATACAATTAAATAATAAAAATAAAATTCCATTTGAAATTGGAAAAAAATGTCTCGGAACTAAAATTTGAGATAGTATATGGTTCAAAAATCTTTTAAAAACTAATATTTACAAATTATTATGTTGAAATATAACCATAAATATCAGTTTAACCCCTAATAATCACATTCTAATGGTAAGCATAGTAAAAAATGTTCACTATTTTTACAATTCATTATGACCAATAATTATGTTGAATATATTAACTAATATTAATCATTATGACTGAAATTATGGAATTCATTTTATATGATTCAGTTTGAAGATGTTGTGGAAATTAATTTTAATATAAGTGTGAAAAATATAATGTTTAATTTTTTTTGAATCATTATTGTTTAATCTTGAGAATGATTTCATAGGAAAATGTAAAAGAATTTTAAATAAAATTTACATTTTTAGATTATATTAAATCAAATGTGTTTTAATTTTTATTAAAACCAAGACAATAATGAAATCATCCATGTGTATTCCTGAATATATCAAAATAGATAGACAATATTTTTATTTGAATAAATAATTACATCGATTTAAAAATTATTAATCATATATTTCTGTGTTCAAATTTTCTGATATTTTTTACATTACATAATTAATATATATTTTTTCATAAAATATGTTTCATAAAATTTCATGTTTTTATTATAAATCTTTTATTTATTGAAATTCATAGTACTGTTATATCCTTATTTTTTACTTTTCGATAAAAAATATGTTACTTATAAAAAATTATTATTATTACCCCTCAGATAATTTTTATGCAATTAATTGAAAAAGGATATTAATTATATAAAATTTATTTATTAAAATATGTACATTTAGGATTTAATAAAATTATTGAATAAATATTTCATTATACAATCTACTAATTATAATGAGGAGATCACATATTATAATTTTATATCTTGTGTTTTGTTCGTCCCCATTAAAAAACATTTGTCGATAAAATTTATCCAATATCACATTATTAATGGAATTGGGTAGTTATTCACCCAAATATATTTAGGTTACCATGTGAACTCTTCTATAAAATTATTTTTCCCATGTACTATTAAGAGTCTAGTCATTAGATTCCATATCACATGATCTCTAGTGTCATGATTTTGGATATTATATTCACATTATAATAAATCAGGATCAAATTCATTTTCTTCCCTAGAGACCTAAAGGGATGGGTCTAGTATAAACACTCTCACTAATGAGATATTGAATATGGAACTATACTGAGAGAGGCTTTGTATAATTTCTAAATTATAATCCACAAAACCAGTTATTTTTATAATTTCGATAGTATCATTATAAAATAGACTTAATTTCCCATTCATTGAAATATTATAATACATTTCCATGGATATCTCTTCATGAATACACAATCACCCAATTATAGTTCAAAATACATTATTTAGTTATTAGTATGTTTTTTTCTCAAAATTAAGATAGATTAATATTATTTTTATTAATCTTTAACTTCACTATTATCTTCTCCATGCTATTAGTTCCTACTGGCTACCATTAACCAATTTTATTCCAAAAAAATTCAATACAAAACTAATATCATTATATATTCTCATATGATTCCATTTTAATTCATGAATAATTGGTATTCATAAAATTAAAATCCCCCTAAAAGAAAAAATTAATACCAGATACCTAGAATGTCAACAGAGAATGACCACAACATATCATCTAAATGTATGAATTCTCATTCAATAAAAACAATCATATTATAGATGATAATGGGTTCTCAAATATATCTCAATGTAAAGAGCCATATAATGAATATTTAATATCTTCTATGTAATATATGGATCAATATTTGATATAATTAAAAAATGAAAACTATTAATACTCAAAAAAATCGATAATAAACAATCGAATTAGTTAAACATGAGGGAGATCTTCCCTTATAGTGAGAAAATGTGTTGATAGGGTAAGGTGATCAATAATAACACATATAGAATCATTATTCATAGGATTTATTTACAATCCATTTAACGTTTCAATTCTTATATAATCCCATTTTCATATAGGAATAGGTTGAGGTTTTATTATTCAATTAGTATTTTGTCTCACATTTTTTAACATTTAACAAAGATATCATATTGATATATATATATATATAATACAATTTATTGTTCTATATTTTAAAAAAAAATATTACATAAAATATTGATACATTTTGGTGCAATTAGTGTTTATAGAAAAATTTGATTCATGATATTCATCGAATAATTCTTTTTTTAAATCTTCCATCGATTGAAGAAATATACTCTTTTAAAATTTCAAAATATGATACTGATTGATAATTTTTCCAAACATATCATAATTTATATCATAAATTTAATTTTAAATATTATTACTATAATGTGAAGAAATTTTTATTTTCTCTAATTATGATGATTTCATAATCATATTGAAAAGATGATAGGTTTTTTCCATTCATGGTCAATATATAACAATTTACTAAATTAATGAATATATATTTTCTGTTAAAATCATTATTTTATTAAAAACATTATGATGTATAATATTTAGTGAATCTACAACCTTATCTTCCTTCATGGGGTGGTATTGTATATATAATACATAATAATTAATTAGTTATAACCATCACCTTATCTTAATGGTGAGATATGTCCATTAAAAATGTACATAATTTTTTTATACTTTTATTTTTGACATTATTCAACATAAAGTTAATTCCACAAAATATTTAACGAATAGAAGAAAAATACTAACTAAAGTTCAATGATTCGAGAATTTTATTCATTAATCATTAGATACCATGTTTCATTGGTATCAAATGTCTTGT
The DNA here is from genome assembly GCA_963277665.1 of Viscum album. Lineage (NCBI taxonomy): Eukaryota > Viridiplantae > Streptophyta > Magnoliopsida > Santalales > Viscaceae > Viscum > Viscum album. Next base: position 1,402,072,104 of record OY728152.1, read on the forward strand.
TTTTATCAATAAAACATTCATGAACCTTCATTAATGAATCACTGTATATTTTAAATCCATCACATTTTGATGGAAATTTCAATATCAGTGAAATGATCAGTCACATAATTAATTCATTAAATCCTTCATTAGATTCTACAGACTGAAAGAAGATAAATCCCTAAAATGTAAATATATTTAATGAGTTAGTTATTTGAGAAAATATTTCTACAAAGTAATGACAATAAGTTGATTTTTTAAAGAAACTGTGTACCTTAGATATATTTATTATTTTTTCCATTCCATTACATCATTGAACATTGATGAATAACTAATATTACATATATATATATATAATATTGTTATGAAAAGAAACTTCGTAATGATAGAATTAAAAATTGAAAAAAATTAGTATTACTCCTTTTTATGATATTTATAAATGTCTATTAAATGACTATTCCAATAATCAACGATTTAATATTATATTAAGTAACCAATAATAAATACTAAGATATAATTTATAAGACATTATATGAATACCAAATTTCATTAGATCAAAAAAACAGAGGGTTTACTATTAAATCTAAAATGAATTACTATTAATTTATAATTTCCATGAACTTTATAAAATATCATATTTGGAATCTAATCCTACTAAACAAATAGTTTATGAAATCCAGAATGAAGGAAAATATTTTAAATCTACCAATCTCTAAGAAGATGATAAAAAATTCATCAAAGTGAGGAATTCTATATTTGATACATTATGTAATGGTGTTAATTTACCTATATTTGATAAAAAATCTCATTGATATATAATTCTTATAAACAAAAAGAATATGATTTCCAAATGGATTAACAATTGTCTGTATAAATGCCTTATCAAATAAAACCAATTTTTTTCACTTCCAATATTTCCACAGGAGACATCTCTTAAGGACTTATAAATATAATTTTTTGATATCAACATCATGATCGGGAGAGTGTTTAGGTGGTTCATCAAGAAACACATAATTTCATTCAACCAACATATATATATATCCTCTATTATAAGGGCATATTTCACATTAATATGTTGTTTATGCTATTTATATATTATAATTTAATTAGTTAGAGCTATATTAATTGGATACAATCAAGATTAAGAAAAAGTAGATTCCATTATAGAGAATTGGCATTCAATATTTCTATGATAACACATTATCTACTTCCCCCACAATAATGAAATTTTCAACTATAATTTATATAAAAAACATAAAAATTATTATTTATTAGTTAATGATATGTACAATAATGATGTTTTTGTATGGGCTATCTCAATGTGTCATAAGTAAAACTCAATAATATTCCCTCATTACTGTACAATTAATACTATGATTATCTTACGAGAACCCTCTTCTTATGGTGGTAGAGAAATATATAATTTTTTAGTAAACATAGGTGATATAAAAGTGTAAGGTGGTATATTAAAAAATAATAATGTTCTAATTTGGTGAATATGATCAACTTACATATAACTAAATACTCATGCAATTATGCTTCATCCACAGTGATTGTAAAAGATTGTCCATGTACCTATTGAATTTTCTTGGGATAATTCCGACTATTCCATGGAAATTAATTCAAAATGTGAGAAAAATAAATATAGACGAATCATTATTCAATATAAAATTTTTTATTACTCAATCAATCATGGTAATGATGACTTTATATCCTAAAATTAAAAAAATCACATTACCATGATAAACTATAACTTGAATTTCATTCCAAAATTTTTACAAGATTAAAATTACTATCATAGGTTCTTCATATATTAAATATTTCATTATCTAGTGTTCTTACCCACTAACATCATTTATTATTTATTATAGAAAATGATTTGGATAATAGAGTGTCATTCCTGATAGAAGATTATACTATATCATCATATGTAGATAAATTTTGAGAGACAAGTGGGCTTCAGATGATTGGATTAATCCCATCAAAGAAACAATCAATATTATTTTTTATAATTTTTATATATCCTATACCATTACATTGTGATTTTTTAAAATTAATTATCATAATATGATCTACATTTCTCTACCTTCTATTTGAAACTGAGGAATTTATTTTTCATATTTTCTTATTTCTTATGAGGAATTTAATTATAGAAAAATGATTCAATAAAATTAATTCATTACCTTCTCTCTATCTCATCCTACCATTTTAATTTTTAATCATTTCTTACTATTTAATAGTATCATATTTAAAAAAACACATTGTTATAATAATCATATACATTTTGTTACATGTTAATGATTTAAAAATAATATCAATAGAATTTATTAACCGGTCAAATATCAATGGATTGGTATTTCTATTAAAGGATGGGGTTTTATAAAACATACATTTATCCAAAATAATTGAAAATGATATAAATAAATAGTTTTATACACATAGAAATGTTTTTTTTGGTTTTTACCTGATTCAAGTGTCACAATATAGTTATAATCTAATCTACTTCAATGCCACCCGTGTAAACATTCATATAACGGAAATCCCTAAATTGGTTTTGTATATTGACACATTTTTCATTCCATCCATTAAGATTAATTTATATATAATTCCACACACCATATTAGAACATGAAATTCTGAGTCGTATAGGATTTTTCCAAATCCTTTCCAACATATATCATAAATTGAATTTTTTTGTATATCTAATTTAAGAAGCATAATCTTATAATCACTGGGAATATACCAAAATCATAATAATAGTTCCAAAAATTCATAATGGATTTTAGATAGTTTTTGTTCTCTAATATATATTTTTCCTTGTACTAGTTTCCATGGATGACACTAGACATTATTTTATAACAACTATAACACCTTGCATCGCGTAACCTATAGATGATAGTTATTTTAAAACATTATCTTAAAAAATAAGATATATGATCTGAAATAATGGAAATTTTTAGTAGTATAGGAAAACAAGATACATACATACTTCTTCAATTAAATATGAAAATAATAAATAAAACATAACATTGTAGTGATAAATTTTCATCATTTATTAAATCACCTAAATCATTAAATAATCCATTTTTGGAATGATGGGGAAATAATAAAGTTATAAAAGGTGAGATCAAATTATCATTAATTATAGAAATAAAAAAATATCAAATGATGAATTTAGCATGAGATATATAAAATATATCAAAACTAATCAAATAAATAACATAAATACTGTAATTAAAATTTTAATAAATCCATGGATAATGTAGAAAAAAATGATCTCATGGAAAATAAAAGAATTCCTTTAAAGAACAAATGACGAGTATTTGAATTAATAATATTTACTATCAAGGCCTTGTAGAAATCAATCATGCATAATTTGGTTATGGGTGTACCAAATATCCTAAAAACTTTTTCTCAATAGACAAAATAATTCATCATGGGGATTTTATCGGCCCAACCCATCACATGATAAGTCATAACCATTAACTATATTAAATAAATTATTATAAATATATTATGTAATAAACTATAAAGTCATATTTAAAAAGAAGAATCATAAATGATAATTTTTTCCCTATTTAATAAAAAGATCAAAATGATCATAATCAATCTAGAGTAATATGGTGGATTTTATCATTAGGTTATATATCCCAAAATATTTATCATTGATTACAATGTGTTTATTAAGAATAACATAATTTTAAAATATTTCATGGAAATTATATTGGGAAAATACCCATTCCATTTTGAAACCAATATTTAAAATCATAAAATTACTAAAATATTAGTGACAATATTCATTTAGATGAACCATGGAAACTATTAAAGTAATATGCAAGGAAAATAATAATTGTGATAATGGGAAAAATATTTTCTTGGGGTAAGCATTAAAAAATGATTCTATTCACTGAATATAATTAATATAAATCATTCTTAAAATAAATGTATTATTTATTTTAAATGTTTTTAGTAAATGTAAACAATTTGTACAAATGAAAATAAAAAAAATAATTGCATAATAGTAAAAATGATCTTAAAAAATATAAATTGAAATATGGAGGAGAACGAAAAATATTCCTGATAGAATATAATAGTAATGTTGGTTATCTTTAAATACATTTTGTATGCCATTTGAGTTCGTAGAGAAAATAAAATTAATGAAAAACATGTGATTTATTTAAATAATCATGTGACTGGAAAATATATTGGTTTAAGGTAAAAATATCCTATAATTCCTCTAAGAGAAACATAAACATAAACAATCCTAAAAGAGTTTGAGACTGTGAGGTAATCCCTTATATGTGGTTCAATATTCCATGTAAGTGACTTTAAACTTATACATAATAAATATAAATTTATTATAATTCTATAATATATCAATATAATTTCTTATTATTTCATATTATATTTACATTTAATATTTCTAAAACCATTTAATAATAACTCTTTACAAAAATATTCATTTCTGAGTGTCAACTATTTTTTTATGTATGTTTTATTTTAGAATCAATTATCCTTGTCTATCAATTATTGTATCATAATATCAAGAAATTTAAAAATTTTACAAATATTTTATTTAGTCATTATATACACTGTTATAATTTATCATATATGATGATGGTGAAAAAATAATTACATTCCATCAGGAATATAGTGGTACATAAGTACACATGAGTGATGTTTCTATTTTTTGATATATGAAAGGAGAAATAATTACCATTCAATTTTCCTGAATCATTATTATGTAATAAAAATAATATATATTAAAAATTTATATCCTTATTACTATCCATTAAAAATAAAAATGAAAAATAAATAAAAATACTTTGAGAATGGGTAGTCCACTCGTGCGCATGAGCATCATTATCATTTCTTAATAGATTAGACTGTAAATATATTGATAGGATATTATATTTTTATAATCACAATAATGTAGGAATATTATATATAAATAATAAACATATTAAAATAGATAATGATGAAATATAGAGATGGATGATTATTAATATTAATAAGTGGAAGTGGTAATGTACACCCACATACATAGGATTCATTTATTTACCATTTGATTGAATGGTGGTGGAAAATAGTTATCCTATAAAAATTTTAACATATCAATATATTGATGATACATGATTCAAAATGTTTTAATTGGTAAAATATATATATATATATATATATATATATATAATTTATTATGAGATATAAATATTTAATCATTCAGTAAATATGATAACACAATTTTTAATCCCTCAGTTGGATTACACCTTAATCCTTTATATGATTCTCTTAGGAGAAGAACCAAAGATCAAGCGAATAGGTAAAAGAGAAATATTTTTTTTCATTAGGTCCTAGATGATATAGTGATATTTATGTCTATAAATAAGGCTGGATAACATAATACCTTTTATAATTTAGCTTTAGCACACACCTCAAATTACATAATTGTTTTTCAACACCAAATGAAATTCTCATATAAATATTGAACCAATTAAAAATAAATTCTATTTTAATAAACACTAATGTTTAAATACCATAATTATATATGATCTAAATTACATAAAGTGACATTTATATCTTATTACATTTTTTTCTCTCCTGATAAACTTGTTCTAACCCTACATGTGGTAACCAACTCTTATTGTTTTTACTATTCATTATAAAAATATTATGTTCATATTTTTACTTAATATTAATAATTTTCACAATAATTATGTAATATATTTTAAATTATTCATGTTTTATAAGTTTATGGAATTAATGTTAATATAAGTTTCCAAAATGCAATGAAAATGTTTTACAAAATTTTTTTCATTCTAAGCTGAACATTGAATTTTTATCTAAATTAATAACAACACTAATTCAAATGAAACTATCTGGATAATGTTAATTTATATGAGAAAAATATTTTTATTTTTAATGAATAAAAAAATGCACATTGTATATAGTTTTTAATAGAGAAGAAAATAATAATTTTTAATTGATCAAAAATATTTATTTTATTTTTAAAATGATAATTGTATATTTCTATGTTCAAAATGAAATTATTATTTTAATTATATTACATACTGTATTTTTTATAATAATGTTTTCTAGAAAAATTAAATTCTTTTATTATATATATCTAATTTGATGAAAGTGAACGTTATTATTAGATAATTATTTTCACTATACACCAAAAAATATATTATTTCAAACGATTAAAAATATTAAACCGAAGATAATTATTAAATTATTTACAGTAAAATATTTTTCATTTTCTCAAATAAAATTGAATTAATTTTAAATTAATGTCTTAGTCTTATATAATTATATTGATATAAAAATTTATAAATGTTTTATTAGAATGAAAAATTACAATTCTATAAGTGAATCATTGGTGATATAGACTCTACATTCGAGCTTAATTAAACTTACTTTAAGAATAAAATAATTACATACCATGAGCACTATATAATTAGTTCAAACCATGTGCATCAATGATAGAGACCTTTGTTTCCCCTGGATGCACCTTCTAGCTGAGACCCTGTGATCAATTTTCCTCTGTAACTAGTTACCTTACTAGTCACCCATGCATGTCTAGTAATTATGATGTACTGATACCCAAACTAGCCAGATAAATAAAAAAATTCCATTTATAAATTGATATTTAAATATGGGGAGTAAAAAAACAACATCCACCACTTAACCATTCTATAGAAACCAACTGGTAATTCTAAAGGCTATGGGAATGATGATATATGTATTGTTCTATAAGACCAAAACAATAAGATTACTTATTTCACGTAGTGAACTAGAATTTATAATGAGAATTATTCTAGAAATAAGGAAATACACATTACTATGTGATTTTTTCTACTAGGAAAACTATATCCTAATAGGAAGTGTTTACTTTTACTAGGTTACTTATCTAGTTACCATAGAATTTACCTACCAATAGGATAATTATATTTTTACTAGTGGAATTACTGTTGCTATTTTAATAGTGGAGGCCTCTCATAATGGAATTAAAAAAATTATCACATATAACAACAAACAACTGTTTTATCATTTATTTTTTCAAATTTATTTGACTAAATTACAGAATCCATTAATATAAATGATTATCTATTGGGACCTTATACAAAGCCAAAATACAATTATGGTTTGTGAAATAAATTTGGTGTGCATCCCATCAAACAAGGATTCCATTAATTAAAGGAGGCTCTCGGATATAATCCTATATATGTGGAATCATTGAGGGAACAATAATTATAGCTTCCCTTGATATTGAGGATCCCTATTAGATAAATATGAGAGGTGTTTATCTTACCTAAATGGATGATTTTTATCCATCCTCTACACGAAACTGAATAGGGCATCCCCCCATTGACTAATCCATTATAATTTCTTATTAGAATCTATATCTTTAAAAAAATTTATATCACACCACTCTTACATGAGAAGAAATGGTGTAGATTATTTAATGAAGGGAAAATATTTTTATTCCCCACTCAAATCATGTATCATACTCCTTTGAAATGAATATAGTCCCCCATTATCACTTGATTAACACATCAAGTTTACTCATGTCAGATTAGTTGATCACACAATTTTCACCACAACTCCCTCACCATATGCTTACATACTATGTTTTAACCCACACACTATATTATAACTTCAAAGGGAGATATTCTTGATGAAGGATGCAAGGAAAATGACATATACATTAACCCCACAAAAAATATATTATAATGCCTTTTTCAACCTATGCACCAAAATTTCATGAAAGTATAATTCATATCCGATATCTAGAAAACATGAAATTAATCAATTATCTAATATACCCACACTATGAAATTAAAAGTTTTATCAAATAACATTTCCACATGATGTTAGACTATATAGTAATGAAATTGTCATTTGATGTTAAACTATGTGATATGGTCATATCTTATGATATTAAACTACATCACTCAAACAATACAAGATTTGATAAATATATCAATTCGATATATAATAAACCTCCCATGTGTTCGAAGTCAAAATAATTAATCATTCATTTATATCCTAATTGTATAATTTTCTGTATGAGATTGTTTATTTTACTCACTTTCTTGGATACACTCCAACAAGCCTTAACAACATTTCAATTAGAGAAATTTTCTCTATGAACAAACCTTTAATTACTTAATGATATCTATATTATCATGGCACCACATAGAGGGTTATATTCCTTATTTATTCTATTTTTTCATTATCATGGGGAAATATTCCTGGTGGGATATTTTTTAATAGTTTCATAACCATTATAAGAAAAATCAATCCTAGTTGGTTCAAATTCAAATTCTATTAAAAATGGTTCATCCAATAGTAAATTCCACTCCAACCATTTCTATAAACCCTTAGCATATTCATCAATGTCGTATGATGTTAATTTTTAGGTAACAATGCATTTTAAATGAAATTAAAAGGATCGTTGGGTCCTATTGAAAAACATAAAACTATTTGTGTTCATATTCACTTTACTAGGATATATAGGAATCTCCATTAAAATGATTACAAATTCTGAAATTAAAAAACATTCAGTGCTGTATGAAATTAAATTCTATAGCACCACTCTATGTGACTTCACACCTTAATGTGAATCATGAATAAAATTAAGGTAAATACATAATATTATAATAATCAATTCACTGAGATATCTGACATGAGGGTAATCATTCCCACATTTGGATGTTAAGATGCCTCCATAAAAATTACATAAATTTTTGATAGGTCTCTAGATTATGAAATAATTCCCCCAAAAAAAGTCTTTTATGAGACTAACCTACCTTACTCTCAACTAATATTCATCATAAGTTTCCCTAAAAATTTTATTTTGAAAACCTACCTTCGCAATGTACTTCCACCATAAATAAAAAAATTATTATCAAATTATATATCTACTGTTTATGGTTTTCAAAATAAATATCATCACATCCATATAGCAACGAATTTATTAATTCTTTAGTAATTTGTCCTCGGTCATTCATATGCCCGTTTTAAGTCATTAAACTCTACTCAATATCAGAGTTTAGGTTTTTTTCTAAATAGGATATTAGTCCCACAAATATTCCACTACACATTATTAGGTGATGATAAGTCGGTCAACTATAGACTACTTATTGAACGATTGTTGATGTTTCAGGGTCTATTGGATATTGAATTCATGGTCTTTGCATCAATTTTCACTTATATAGTATAATGGTAGTTTGGGGCCATATAATAGATTAGGTCAAGTTGAATACCTAAAACAAAGACCATAGAATATTTAGTAAAAATAAAATGTTTTTAGAAAAAATTAATTATTCTAATAACAATGATAAACCATTACATTCTATAATCCAAATATAAAAGGAACACTATAGATTATTTTAAATAAAAAATAGAACACAAAAAAATTTATTCTAAAAATACAAAATATAAGTATGTGTAGAAATATATACCTAAAATGACATAGAATTTATCCTGACATATATGAAAAAAACCAATATTAATTTTGATAAGTAATACAAAAAAAACATATATGGATTAAAGTATTCGAATTATTAAATTTATATTAATTATTTTGAAATATTCAATATGATTCTCATTTGAAGCACAATATGAAATTTAAAATTCTACTAAATTCAATACATTAATGTTGAAATTGTTTCTCAAATAAAGTGTTATTGATAGATTCTTCTTATATAGATAAAATAAATAAAAACCATTTTTCTAAATTATCTCTATAATTTTAATTCAATTTCATAGTTCTTATTTTTTTAAAAAATAAATTAAAATACCTATAATTTTAAAAAAAATATTATATTAATTCATGTAACACCCCACAACATATGAATTTCTAATTGATTCAAAAAGGATAAAAAATAATCGAATGTTGTATTTCAATATTCATCAATCAATCCAAAATTTATTTTCCTATTTTTAAAATTTGAAAATATTATATGCACAAATATGTTTTATATTTCCAATAATTAAAATATAATATTTTTCTTGAACATTAGAAATAAAATTGATAAGATATTATTTCTTAATGTTAAAAAATATCCCTTGGGTTGGTTTCTAAAATATTAATCCCAATTAGAGCTCACCAACTATGTCTTCTATGATTAAAATATGATTTTTAAATTTAAAAGTTTAACTAATCTGAAATTTTTCATTGAATCATTTTATAAACATCACATATTAAATATCAATTTAATGGAATTGGAAAAAAAATCTCATCAATTTATGTTATTTTTATTTTTGTTAATAATTCGAAACATGTTTCAATCATATAAATAGTCATAAAAACCAATTAATTAATCATAAAACATTAATGTAATAATGAAAATGTTTGTTATATTATACTAATCAATTGTTTTGTAAAATTATTTAATTAATTATTTCCTAATTTTTTTTATAAATCAAGAGCATTTATTTATATTTAAACATTTGATTAATATTTTAAAAAATTGAGTTTTAATTTAATAATAATCCTATTCAATTCTCAAAATATATAACATTAATTAAACATCATTCTTATTGTATAATGTTAACAATGAATCTACAATGTTTTTTTGGAAATTTCTATGAAATTACATGACGATTTAGCAAGTATATACCATTATGTGCATATATATAAATTGAAAATAGCTTTAATTAGAGTAATTATTATTGAAGAAATTTTATGAAAATTTTATATTTTTTTCTTGTTTGGTATATGGATAAATGTTGAAAATCAATTGATTAATGTTGGCATAAAAATATTGGAATATCCATGACCATTTCCTCCATTTTGACCATATAGTGTATATTATAAAACTATAATAAATTTAAAAATATAATTTTTATAAATGTAATTTAATGTAGTGATGAGTTAATAATATCCTTAATGGAGACAACAACATATCATAGGATAAAAAAAATATTAAATTACATTGCATAATGAGTTAGTTAAAATAAGGATATTATAGATTAATATAAAAAAAGTGTAATAACATTACAAATTATCTAACAAGAAGAGTGATTGAAAATATTTCACCCTCATACAAAAAATAAAAACATATCATATGGGTATATTATATAAAATAAGTACAAAAAATTAGTAAAAGGATTAATATGGGAACCTAAAATAGCCATTCATCCATGATGAATCTCATCTCCCTCTTCTACCAAGTTCTTAATCACATCCTATGATAGTAGGGCCCATACCATTAACAGGATCATAAACAACATAAAATGTCTCAAGTAGAAAGGAAACCATGTAGGGTAAGAGTGAAATCAAGTTGGAAAACACAAATGGTTTCCTATAACATACCTAATATAATCGTGTCAATGTACTATGTCAAATTTTCTTATATAAAAAAAATTTCAATGACAACAATAATAAAAGTCTAACAATGGTGGGTTATCTCCAACCACCTATGTGAGATCATGCACACATCAACCTATATTGAGGAGTCTTTAAACATATAAAATAATAAACATCTTATAATCTCATCTGAATCCATTTTTAATAGAAAAATATCCCATCATATCAAAATAAACTATTCATGGGAAATTGATCCCAATAATATATCTAATTTAGTGGCCGTATCATCCCTGTGACACAATATTCATCTCTTAATGGGATGTTCATCCATATAATATAGTCACCATATTGATATTAAATTCCTCGATCCAAAACATATATATATGAATCACTTCTCGACGGCATAACCAAGAGAGGGAAATACATCTTGATACACAAATTAATCCCCGGAGGGATGTGCTTCCCTAAACCTATGACACATCACAAGGGAGAGAAAAATCACATAAATAAGTTAACATTATCATATGGTCATAAATTCTTGTTCCATGGATATATATCCACCAGCGAAACATATTCAATTTTTAAGTTCAATCACATATAGTTGATTATAATATCTCATTGTCATGGGCATAGAGTTCTTGTTACAAACAAGTTATATAATATTAATAACAACCCTCATCATCAAAATATAATTCATGTTGGACGATAATCAAAACTATTTCAATCATAGTAAAAGTGGTCATATTATCTCATATATGTGAACAAAATTAGATATTATATTATTCAATAGTTTTACTACATTATATAAAATTATATCATTATAGTTGGAATATTATCCGACATTATTTATATTTTTGATAAGATAGTATGTTCGCTATAATGTAAAATCATACACACAGTATAGGAATAAAATACATGGATTAACAACTTTTTGAGGGTTGAATACTCCAAAATATACAATTTATCTTACTAAGGGATAAATGACACATCATTGGTTCTATATAGTCCACACCAAATAGATTATTTTTAAAACCATGTCTCTACCAATTCAAATAAGGAAAAAAGAACCAATCATGGTTAATCTTATATCATTTAATCATAATAAATTACTAACTGGGTTTGATGTGTAGGGTTCTATAGACATTAAATAATCAGTATGTACATCCAGGAGAAAAAAAATGGTATAATAAACCAAGGTTCCATCATTATTCTGTATTTCATTCCCCTCTCTATATTTTAATATAAAACCTTTTAAATTTATATTGAGGTAAATTTTTCATGTGAAATTGAATTGTGTGTCATAATTCTCTTGAAAATGATATATACCTATATAGGATACAAGGTACCACATACCGCATTATAATGGATTCTTTCTCTTCCTGTATCAATGAAAAAAAATTGTCTCCAACCAGTTTAATAAAAAAATAGAACAAACACCCAAATGTAGGTCCTTAATGTTAAATCACACATAAAAAGGAATGAATAATTTAATTGATTGAAGAGGTGTCAAATACAAAACATAGGTGACACACTGGGATGGATGAAACTTGAGGAAAATATGTTATCGAATTAATTTGGAGCTCATAATGTGATTCGTCATACATATTTTATGTGTAATAATAGTTTTTTAAATTCTTTTTCTTTTCAGAATTTTCATGTTATCCAAATAATGTTTTAAAAGAAAACCCAAGACATATTTTATTAAATTAAACATTGAAGTGTTACATCTCAACATGGCCAAAGGACCAAGACTAACCTAGAATTCCTACTAGTAAACCAATCAAAATCACTAGGAGACCCCCGAGTATCAAAAATAAACAACGAATATAGTGATCGCCCTTCAGTTCTATCGCAATGAAGAACATTATAGCAAGATATGTAGAGACCAAACAAAGAATTAAGGGTATGTAAAAAACCATCTTCAACAATTAATTTCAAATGTTTTTGAACACAGAAAATAACTCTTTATAAGGCTTTGGTGCCCGTAAGTAGCCGTTGATATATTTATGTGACTATTGGTTTTGTAACAGTTACTTAATCATAAAACTGTTGGGCACATTTAAGATTTTTGATTATCTAATATGTTTTGAATATTTTAATTATATAATCATTTTAATGGTTTTAAGTATTTGAATATATATAATAGAGATTTAAATTAATATATATGAACACTAATAGATTAAACATATCATTACATTTCGAAAACATAATGTTTTAAAACATTAAACGAATATTGATATTGTAACGACCCGAATCCGGAGCCCTTCCACTAGTGCCCCATACCCAGTTCGCCCCATGACCTCATGCGCATTTCCCCAAACACCATAGGCTTCCGACTAGCGGTGAGGGCCTTTGTATGTTATTGGGGAAACTATGCCCTCATTTGGTAAGGTATACAAGGTAAGAAAAACAACATTCAATAGAGGAAATAGTAAACAACATACAAACACTGAAACTGAATTGTGGAAGCAATGAACATATAATGATAATGATAAGGATGCAGAAGGTACTAGTATCTAAGGAAAGAAGAATACACAAAAACCTGCTGAAATACAACTAAAAACAATGTATGAAAGTAAACAACAACCCCAGCAGCATCGCAAGCCAAAGCTCGGTCATATGCTCTCCAGCTCCAACCAGCAAATCATGTACCCAAAGTAGAAGTTCCACAATCCCTATCCACACCTGCAACCATATAACTTATTTGGGCTGAAAAGAATGACCCAAACAGGGTGTGAGACTAATCCCAGTAGGCAATCCCCACGAGATCTGGGCCCTACTATCAGTGAGTAATATAGAAAAAGTAAAGGAAATAAATGCAGCAGAGAAGCAGATGTACACTAAAGTAAGAAATCCTACCAAACTCCATTCACAATTATTTATTAATTTAGTACAATCATTTAGCAATCAACCATGGAACCTAGCAGTAGCTCTATACTCCCATGGTAAGAAAGAAATCACAATAGGTAACTCAGTAGTCCACCTAAACAGCAAGCAGTACAAACCCATGCTTGTTCTTTGGCTTTGTGGACTCATCACTACCAACAAAAAAAATGAAGCACAGACTCTCTGGGTGGCTCTTACTAGCAAACCTCTCTCGTCAAGAAGGCGTACAAGGGCACATACACTTTGCGAAGCTCTCAACATCAATTCCTCTGTGGTCTTGGAATGAAAGAGATAGACTCTATGAGGAAACACTTTCGTCTAATTCCCCCTATAGACTCACTACATAACAAAGGACACTCTAAGGAAGCACAGATTCCCATTCTCATCAGTCCTACGATCGATAAATATTATAACAGACTCTCTAGGGAAGCTTTAATCATCAATTCCCCCCTTAGTCTACCACACCAGGTTCACTCATCCCTGAGAAGTTTAGTCGTGTGTAATCGACTGTTAGTAGCCTAAGTATGTTGAGAAACAACTTGGATAATAGCCAAAAGGAATCCATAATAATATAAATAGCAGGAAATATATGTAAACAAGTCAATAGGTATACTAGTAATGTGCAATAGGGTTGCCTCATAGGCAAACCATGCCAAATGGAAATCAACAGCCAAAACAAGGGAAAACACCCAAGGGGTGATCCTCAAACATGCTAACAAGAAATTATTAATCATCTAATAGCCTCATGAATATAAGAAATCTAATGCAGATAATGATACAGGAAAAAAATCCTTACCCGAGATACCAAATACACGGGTATCCGACACTTTTGCACCAAAAACTACAAGACATTCTATGTAGGGTAACAAAACTCCTACCACAATCCTAAGAGATTGATATTCTTGAAACTCGGCATGTGAATCGGCCAAGAATGAAGTAAATCTATAAAAACATCAAAAATGTTCATCCTCAGATAACATTCACAAGAGGGGGAATCATGAGACATGGCCAAAGAAGAACCGAGTACTCACCGTTGAGATTCTATTTCACCCAACGATGTTCGATACAGAAAACTGGTGAAGGATCAGTGGCTCAGAGATGAATCGGTCGTCTAGGTTTCTCTGGACATAATTAGGAGGAGAAGAAGATAGAAATGGGGATTAGGAATGACCCCGGTCCGATTAATGAAATTAAAAGAAAATTACACGATGTGTACTTCTTCAGTACATGGTGTGTACTCACATTTCTGTACACCATAACAATATGAATCCACCTCATCACTATACCCCGTGTGATTGGCCCAGACATGGCCAACACAAGGGCTTGAGGGGAGGAAAAGTACAGTGCGTGTACATACAAAATTTCCAGATTCTCCTCTTTTCTCAAAAATGGCCAGAAAAGGAAAACATACCTGAAAAAGAAGGATCGGGTTCTTAAAAACCTCCCTCATTAAAGAAATTCATCCCCGAATTTCCCTAGAAAGGTGGCGAAGAAGAAACTCAAAAAACTTTGGAAACTGGGATCGCATATCGGCCTCCCTCTCCCAAGTCTCGTGTTGCACACGTCCGTTCTTCCATATCACCCGTAACAGAGGAACATGCCGACCATGAAGTACATTTTCTCTACGATCAAAAAACCTGATAGGATGCTCCTTGAATGATGCATCCTGATCCAGCTCTTCCTCCTCTCGTCGAAAAACATGAGGCAGGTCTGATAAATAGCGTCAAAGCAGAGAAACCTGGAAGACTTTGTGCATAGCCTAATATCTCTGAGGTAACTGCAACCTATAAGCAACCAACCCGACTCTCTCCAGAACCTCTAATGGACCGACGTATCTCGCTGAAACCTTACCATGTCTCATGATCCTCTAGTCTCCCAACCTCGGGGTAACACATAAGAAAACCTAGTCTCCGACTTTGAACTGCAGTGGTCACCTCCGCTAGTCAGCATAAGATTTCTGACAAGACTGTGTAGTTTCCATCCTCTTCCGAATCAACTCTATCTGCTCTGATGTCTCCTGGACAAGACGAGGTCCCAGCAAAGCAGCCTCTTCTGTCTCTAGCCAACATAAAGGTGATCGGCATGGCGTACCGTACAAATCCTCGTAATGTTCCATCTGAATAGTTGTGTATAAACTGTCGTTATAGGCAAACTCCACGAGAGGTATATGATTTTACAATGAACCACCAAAGCCTAGAATGAAAACTCAGAGAATATCCTCAAGTACGTGGATCATGCGCTCTGACACACCATCTATTTGAGGATGATAAGCTGTACTCAGAAGCACCTGTGAAACGAAAGCTTTCTGTAGCCCCTACCAGAAATGTGAAGTAAAGCGGGAGTCCCTATCTGAAATAATATTACTCAGAACCCCATGCAAGTTCACAATCTCACGGACGTATAACCTCCCAATCTCATCGACACCGAAGGTCTTCTTTATCGGCAGGAAGTGATCATCCTTTTTAAGCTTTTCAATGATAACCCACACCACATAATTTACTCTTGAAAATATCAGTAACCCTATCACGATGTCCATTGAGACAACATTCCACTTCTACTATGGAATGGGTAGCTGCTGTAAAATCCATGCGGGTCACTGGTGCTCCGCCTTCACCTACTGATAGGTGGAACATCTCATGACAAAACCAGCAACATCTCTCTTCATACCTGGCGACAAATACTGGCGGTGTAAATCACGGTACATCATGGCGACGCCAGGATGAACTGCCCGAACTGAGGAATGGAAGTCTCACATCATCTCATATCGTATATCTGTTGGCACCCATACGCGTCCCTAGAAATGTAAGATCCCATCCTCACCAATGGTCCACTCGAGAAGAGGGTCCTTTCCTAACACGCATTCCCCTAGGACTAGCCCTTCTGAATCTTCCAGCTGCCTCATTCGTACTCGGTCCAGAAGTGCAGAGGTAACAGCCATAGAGGATAGGAATGTCTACCCCTGCCTATCATGCACCTCCAAATGCATCTCCGAGAATAGAGCCATCAGTTTCCACTCACTGTTGGCCACATTAACTGCATGTATCTGAGTTCTCCTACTAAGTGCATCATCCACTGCGTTCCCTTTCCTAGGAGAATATGCATGCTCGAAGTTGAAGGACTAGAGATACTCAACCCACCTCTACTGTCTTATATTCAGGTCACGATGTGTGATGATTTACTTGAGACTCTTGTGGTTAGTGTATACCACAAAATGTTCTCCCAGAAGGTAGTGTATCCAACAACGTAAAGCATGAATGAACATGTCCAGCTCCAGGTCATGTGTTGGATAATTCCTCTCATGAGGCCTCAACTGTAGAGATCCATATGAAACCACTCGATCCTCCAGCATAAGCACTTCTCCAAGCCCGATGTTAGATTCATCCCAGAATACTATATAGCTCTTGCCCGACTGCAGAAAAACTATGATCGGTGCTGAAGTCAATATCCCATTTAACTCCTGGAAGGCTGAGTCACAGGCTTCTGTCCAAAAAAACATCACCCCCTTCTTTGTCAAGCCTGTCAGCGCTGCTTCTAAGCATGAGAAGTCTTGTATAAACTATCTGTAGTAACCAACCAGCCCCATGAAGCTCCATACCTCGAAGAAGTTCTTCAGCTACTCCTAGGTAACTACTGCTCTCACCTACATTGGGTCTACTGATACTCCTATCACTGAGATGACATGACCCAGGAAGTGAATCTCGTCCATCCAAAAGTGGAACTTTTGGGAGTTTAACGTAATGATGATGATCTCTTAGTGTACTCAAAACGATTTCAAAATGGGTTGCATGGTCGTGTTGAGTGTGAGAGTACAGCAAGATATCATCCACAGAGACCAATACGAAGGAATAAAAGTAAGTATGGAACACTCGGTTCATCTGTGCCATGAAAACTGCTGTCACGTTCATAAGACCGAACGGCATAACCATATACTCATAGAGGCCATACCTACTCCTAATGGCTGTTAGAGGTATATCTGAAGGTCTAAGGCGTAGCTGATGATAAGAAGAACTCAAATCGATCTTTGAGAACACCCTAGCTCCTCGAAGCTGATTGAAGAGATCATCAATCATCGGCAAGGGATATCATTTCTTGACCGTCAACTGGTTCAACTTCTGATAATCCACGCAAAGCCTAAGGGTACCGTCTACCTTCTTTGTGAACAGGACAGGCGAACCCCAATGAGAAGTACTAGGTTAGATGAAACCATTTTCCTGCAACTCCTCCAACTACTTTTTGAGCTCCTGCAACTCAGGTGTAGCCATCCTATAAAGAGGAAGGGACACTGGGACTTCTCCTGGTACGAGCTCAAATGAGAAGTCTACCACACGCTCCGGAGGCAACACTAAAATGTCTTCTAGAAAGACATCTGGAAAGTGATCAACCACTGGAGGAAAATCTAACAGAGAAGTCCCCTTATCATCCAGATAATGACTAGAAATCTGGGCTGTAACTCCTCCTAGCCCATGATTCTCAAGTCTGGCTCGACTCGCCTAAACATCCCACTCGCCTTTATAAAGGAAAGATTCACCCTATGGTGATATGAAAATCACCCTACGGAGATATCAATCAACGAATGCCTAGATGTGAACCAACCAGACAATACTAAGAATCACATCATAGCCCATCATCTCCGGGACATAGAGGTCCCATATGAAATGATACCATGTAACCTCTAGAGGGAACTCCTTGCACTGATGTACTCTAGATGTCCTTGTTCTGAAGGGTGTGTCGAGAGTCAACATGTCAGCAGACGAAAGGACACTGATCTCAAGGCTTTGAATGACAGAAACATAGATAAAGCTATGTGAAGCACCAGTATCAAAATGGGATGAAGGTAAAACAGAGGATACTATGATCGTACCTCAAACTGTAGAGGGTCTGGGATCCTGCTCCTGATGAATCTATTCTACAGAAAAAGTCTGGCCTGCACTGTGACCCTCTGTAGTAACCACAAAACCCTGAGCAGCTCCTCCTGAAGCCTAACCACTATGTCCATGACCTCTACCCCGACTTTAAATTCTGCAGAACTCCAACCGCCAGTCTGTGGCGGAGCTAGCAATCCTGCTCCTGTATGCGGGGTCGAAACTGATCCTCCTTCACCAGCCCCTGCAAGGGGATCCTTGCAGAAACACTACAAGTGACCCATCTTGACATAAGATCGGCACTCCACTGGGTCCCTCGGGTACTGGGACTTCTTATGCCCGCTCCTCCCACATTTATTACACACTACTTGTGTGCCAGAAGGGGCATCTCTTCTACCAGAAGTAATACCTCGCTTCCTCAGGTCTCCTCGGGTAGACTCTCAGTGGCGCTTCCTGGTGTCTGTCTGGAGGGAATCTTTGTTGGATACTGTACCGCCCTAGTCCACAGCTCCAGTCTCCCTCAGGTTCCTCTCCGTGATGAGTTCATGGATGACTATCAGAGTAATAGAAGTCAACTGAATGACATTCACCTGTGATCTGATCTCTGGTCTGAGGCATTCCTCAAACTTACTTGCTAGAAACAACTCGTCATTCCCCAGAACTGGGGTGAATCAATGTAACTCAGTTAAATAGGAGGAATTCACCATAATTGAGAGAGTACCCTACTACAGGCTCATGAACTCCCTGGCTCTGTCAGCCCTCATCATTGTTGCCTAGAAGTAGTCGTAAAACATATGCTAGAACTCATCCCAAACCATAGCCTACTGGCACCCCGTTTGAGAGACTGCGTCCCACCATTTCTTGGAAGAATCTTGTAGAATATACATCGCAAGCTTAACCCTACTCTCTAGAGGTGTCTCCAGATGCTTGAATATGGACAACATGGATTCCAGCAGCGAATCTGTAGCCTGAGGTCCTCCATCCACTGTGAAAGTGGGAGGATGCTACTGCTGGAAGACCTGCGTCACCTCTTCCATAGTTAGGGTAGGATGCTGAACTCCCTGGAAGGTATGAATAAATCTCATAAAACCCTCTCTGAACTGAGAATCGG
Organism: Viscum album; assembly: GCA_963277665.1. Taxonomy (NCBI): domain Eukaryota; kingdom Viridiplantae; phylum Streptophyta; class Magnoliopsida; order Santalales; family Viscaceae; genus Viscum; species Viscum album. The sequence goes on from OY728152.1 coordinate 1,402,092,258, forward strand.
CACCAGTGTCTGGAATAAATGCAGGTTCCATGTCCAGAACGGTGGGCGGAACTACTAGAAGTCCCTAATCGGTCGAATCAGGCATACGATCGCTGCCTGGTTCCTGGGGTGAAATATGAGGACATCATAGTGACATAGCTCTAAAAGACCAAAACAAACCTTCATTAATGACGAACATAGTTGAAACATAGCAGAGTAAAATGGAACAAGAGGGAAAAACCATTAAATCTAAAAAACATGACTACACGGCGTGTAGCACCACTACATGGCGTGTTTCTTAAACGTTTACCTAGGGTGTGTATATTGGCCATACCTAGCTATGTAAACTACCTGGATACACGGTGTGTTCATAAAATACACAGCGTGTACTGACCCTTTTCTCCCTCTCCGGTTACTTTTACACTACTAAGTCACACGGACTGTCCCAGTTGAAGACTACATGGCGTTTTTGAGGTAGAAATGATGTGTACTGGACATGCCTTACCTGACCCGTGTTGTTAGTGACATGACCTGAATAATGGTCGACAAAACATGATGTGTTTCTTAAGAGACATGACATGCACTTGAAGGGAAACCTCATATCGTGTTGTTGTGACACAGCCAAGTACTCGACTGATCCTTACACGTTGTGTTGCGAACAAACACAGCGTATTTAGGAGAAGATAACATCGACCCGTGTTTTTTCTAGAAACGGATGGGTACCTGGGAAAGGATACATGGCATGTTCATACCGAACATAGCATGTACTACACATGCATTAACTAGACTGTGTTGTTAGTTACACGGCCATGCTCCTACTTAACCTCTACACGGCGTGTAACTACCATACACGGCGTGTTCCTGAAACCCATTTACAGCTCTGTGTCCCTATCCACGTGGTCAGTGACATGGCCAAAAACTACACGGCATGTATCTATAATGTACACTCCATGTATTATGGGGTATTCAAGAAATTACCCTCAGAACTGCACTGGAGCCCAGAAAACATAGAAAAACAAGGGTTAAGGTGCCAAATTCCGATCTGTGGGGGGCCATACTCCCCGTGAATAACACCTCTAAGATCAATATTTGGAATCCATGATACGAAAGATCCAAAAAAAGATACCCTGTCAACATAGCAGGTATTCTATCATAACATCTATCACAACAGCATGCATTTTCTATCACAAATAATATCACAACAGCATGAAACCTCTCATGTAACCAAGATGACATGAAAAAATGCATGGCATGTGATCTTCTAATATGTGCCTATATGATGCATAAGATGGCATACCCTCATCTCATCGGGATGCAACAAAATAGAATAGAAATCATATAAACAATAACAACACAAAACAAGTGCATCACTCAATGGTGAAATCAATTAAATAGTAACATTCGCAAAACTAAAAATTATCAATATTCGAGGTAATCGGGATTTTTCCCTATACACGGGTTCAAGAACACCCGGGCACGGCTATTTACTATTTACCTATTCTGTCTTATCCCTGTCTAATGTTGCTAAACAGTAATTCAATAGAAAAAGGAAAGAAACCATCTGATACCACTTTGTAACGACCTGAATCTGGAGCCCTTCCACTGGTGCCCCTAGCCCGGTTCGCCACATGACCTCAAGCGCATTTCCCGAAATTCCAAAGGCTACCGACTAGCACCGAGGGCCTTTGTATTTTATTGGTGAAACAATGTCATTATTTGGTAAGGTATACAAGGAATGAAAAACAACATGAAATAGCGGAAGCAGTAAACAACATACAAACACAGAAACTAATCAGCTGAAGAAATGAACATATAATGATAATGATAATGATGTAGCAGGTACAAGTATCTAAGAAAGCCAAAAACATAACAACATGCTGAAATACAACTGAAAAAAGTACAAAAGTAAATAGCAACTCCAGCAGCATCACAAGCCTAAGGTCGATCCTATTCTCTCCAGCTCCGACCAGAAAATCATGTACCTGAAATAGAAGGGCCACAATCCATGTCCACACCTGCAACCATATAACCTATTTGAGCCAAAAAGAAGGACCCAAACATGGTGTGAGACTAATCCCAGTAGGAAATCACCACGAGATCTGTGCCCTCCTTTTAGTAAGTAATATAGAAAAAGTAAAGGAAATAAATGCAGGAGAGATGTAGATGTACACTAAAGTATGTAATCCTACCAAACTCCATTCACAGTTATTTACTAGTCAGTAAAATCATTTATGTATCAACCATGGAACCTAGCAGCAAATCTATACTCCCAAGGCAAGCTAGTCATCACAACATGTAACTCATCATTTTACCTAAACAACAAGCAGTACAAACCCCAGCTTATTCTTTGGCTTTGTCGAATCATCACAACCAACCAAAAAATGAAGCACATACTCTCTAGGAGGCTCCTACTAGAAAACCCATATAGTCAAGAAGGCGTACAAAGGCACAGACACTCTGCGAAGCTCTCACGGTCAATTCCCCTGTTGTCTTGCAAGGAAAGAAATAGACACTCTGAGGAAGAACTTACGTCTAATTACCCATATAGTCTCGTTACGTAACTAAGGACACTCTGAGGAAGCATAAAATCCCCTTCCCATTGGTCCTAAAATCGATAATAATTACAACAGACTCTCTAGGGAAGCCCTCTTTGTCAATTCCCCCTTTAGTCTACAACACCAGGTTCACTCAGCCCTGAGCAGTTTAGTCATGTGTAATCGACTGTTAGCTACCTGTGTTAGTTCAGAAACTACATGGCTAATAGATACAAAGAATCCAAAAGCATATAAATATCTTGCAATAAATTCAAACACGTCAACAGGTATAATAGTAATGTGTAATAGGGTTGCCTCATAGGAAAACCATGCCAAAAGGCAATCAACATCCCAAACAAGGGGAAACACCCATGGGGTGATCCTCAAACATGCTAACTAGAAATTATTAATCATCTAACATCCTTAATCATATAAGAAATCTAAGGAAAATAATGATATAGGATCAAAACCCTAACCCGTGATACCCGATACATGGGTATCCGACACTTTTACACCAAAAACTCAAAGACATTCAATGTAGGGAAACAAACCACCTACCTCAATCCTAGTATATTGATATTCTTCAACCTCGGCCTATGAATTGGCCTAGAACTCAGTAAATAAGAAAAAACATCTAAAAAATTCAACCTTAGATAACTTTCAGAAAAGGGGGAATCAGGAAACATTTCTAAAGAAGAACCGAGTACTCACTGCTATGATTCTATTGCACCTGACGGCGTTTGATTCAAACAACCAGTTAAGGATCGGTATCTCAGAGATCAATAGTCCCTCTAGGTCACTCTGGACGTAATTAGGTAGAGAAGAAGATGAAAATGGGGATTAGGCATGACTCAAGTCCAATTAATGAAATAAAAATAAATGTACACTACATGTACTTCTTGAGTACATGGCGTGTACTCCCCTTTCTGTACATCGTATTAATCGGAATTCACCTCATGGCTATACCCCGTGTGACTAGCCTAGACACGGCCAGCACACGGCCTCAAGCAGAGGAAAAGTATATGGCGTGTACTTGTAATGTACAGGGCGTGTACTCGCAAAATTTCCAGATTATCCTCTTTTTCTCAAAAACATCCAGAAAAGGAAAACATACCTGAGAAGGAAGGTCCGGGTTCTTACAGAGATCATGACCATATTGTTTTTATGAAAATATGAATATAAGTACAGATGTTCACATCAATGAATTTGTAGAGTTATTATATTGTAAAATACATTTTATATTTAATGTTATATAATGTCTATATTAGATTGTGTATATTAATGTACCAAAATTTAAAATTATATTTAAATGATGTTGTAGACTAATAAAATTAATTAAATTATTAGTTTAAATTATTTTAAACTTCATTTGTACCATCTAGTTGTTTTTTTTATTTTTGAACTTTATAATATTAATATTTATGAAGGGTTGGGTTTATAAAAAATATATCACCCTTAGGTTATCCCTCTTACGGAGACAAGGGAGAAATCTTGTTATAGGAAGATGATTCCAGACCCTTATCTACAATCAGGTCAACCAGTTAGTGTATGAAAGATTATAGGAACGCATGGAGGAATTGACCAGTGAGCCACTATGCGGGGTGGCACAAAGGTAGGGGTGCACACATAGTGTTCCAGCAAGGAGGTGACTAAAACATGGTGGTATCGTGGAGGGGGAGTGGGAAATCTAAGAGATAGTCGGGAGCTCGAGGAATATAAATTCAGCTCCTACTACCCATTGCTTTGTTTTGGAGGAGATTTTTCCCAGGAAATCAAATCTCAACCGACTGATCTCTCCATGCATGATATGGATGGTTTGATCGGTCCAACCTTCAAATGTCCACTACAGTGGATTAACGTCGCATTTTCTCAAGACTATTTGATCGTGAATAAGATTTATCTTGACCACTCATCCATTTTATAAATCTTGTGTATCACCTCAGTCGTTCGATTAGATTTATAGTGTAATGTCCACTATTCAACCATTTTAAAATATGAAGCTTTCCCTTTTCCATCTGATTAGTCCTTGTGAGATATGGACCATATGTTATTCTCTGTGTTTTATTCTTGTTTCTTCTTCTTCATCTTCGTAACGTTCCCTAGGTCCACCAGTCTGTGTCAACCTTATTCCACGATTCTATTTCTATTTCCCTCGTGAAATTGTCTCTATCCACTGCTCGACTTCCTGTGCTCCACTTTCCACAATTTAACAATGGTATTTTATATTAATGAAACCTTGATCCATTCGATGAATGTTTTCCACAGATTATATATATATATATATATACTAATATAATCACTGAACTGTTTATGAATTATGTTAATTAGAGAATTGGATTTTTTTTTGTTTAGTAATCATTCAGTGGTCTTTTTTTATGTTGAATCATTTTGTTTAAAATATATATATATATATATATATATATATGACCCATATATATAAACCAAAAATTCCAGTTGTAATTCCACCTTAATTTCCTCTCCTCAAAATACAAAAAACCACTATCCGACCCTCTCTCGCTCACTTAATGACATGAATGATATTAATTTGATCTTCTTTTATCATGTTATTTATACCTTTTCATTTATATGGTTATATATATATATATTAGTAGTTTCATCTCCAAATCATAACATGTTTCTTCTAAATGTGTTTACCAGTGATTTTGAGAGTGTAAAACTCATCTAACAGAGTAATTTTTTTCGACATCAACATGGAAGCACCTTTTTTAATGTTTAATTTTCACAAATTATATATATATGTATGTATAAAACATTATTTGGCTTCCAATCCCTACTCATTTTAGGGGTTTTCATAATATGATTATTGGTATTAAACTAATTTTTTATGGTGTATGGCCCTTGTAAGGAATTGTTTTAATTTTTTTATTGTTTAAACAATATATATATATATATATATTGGTATATTGGTATATACAAAACAAAACCATTTTGGATTTTTATGATTTTAATTGATGATAGTTTGTTTTTAATTGAGGATTTTAAAAAATGTACTACATAAAACGGGTTTATTTCATCTATATTAATATGAAAAACCCTTGATTATGACTTATGAATATATTTTTATGTATAAAAGGATATATATATATATATATAGGTTTTATTATATAATAAATCATAATTGGGTTTTCATAAAACATATTCTTATTAATCAATTATATTTATTGAAGGGTACAACAATTATAAGGATTTATAAAACCTTGTTTTCGGTTTTTAAACCCCCATTTATACACCATGGGTATATAGGGTTTTATATAATATTACAACATACATATTTACGTATAATTATTACAATTTTGACTTCTCATGTTTTAAATAATGCTTGATATTTTAGTAAATTGTATAACTCTTTTCATGATTAAGTACAAAAATATATGAATGCATGCATTAGAGCATGACATTAATTATTTCATACATAAATACTCTACATAAAATAATGATTTTATATCAATATATTATATACTAATTTGTCCAGAGAAATTCTTTTACTTATTTATGTTTATATTTTATTCTATTTTTATATAACAATTGATATTTTAGTGATTAAACAAGTATCCCAATTTCAAAACCTGTAAACCATGTCATGAAAAGGTTCACATTCACAATGGTTAAATGAATTAGTTATTATTTTATGTGACAACCCAATAATTTAGGTTTACTAGTTCTTATTACATGTGAAAAAGTAATTTTTTTAGTCCATGCATGTCACTGTTTAATCTGATACACCCATAACCATAAACAAAAAATTTAATCCCTTTTAAATTTATTTAATAATTCATTTCAGTTATGACTATGTATGCCAATGATTATTATTTAAGAATATAATTTCCATTATCATATGGTAATATAGGGAAATAAAACCACACTAAGACATATGAGGAAGGTATTGGACATAAATGATGTGACAGGTGCACCTGAAATTATATAGTTGTCCAATGCATTAGGTAAATCCATAAATCTCCTTAGTTAATGTGAAATTTTAAGTGAACATGACACAAAAATTTCTCACAACTATGTGTGGTATTTGGACACTATTATTTTGGGTAATTATGCATATGATCTTGGCACAAGGCATTGATAGATGATTATACAATGTCTTGGTGCAGAGCATTTGAAAAATCAGGCATGATAAATTCCCTCATTTTGTATCATTATAATACAAACCAAGGGATTATTTTACTATTACAATATCCCATGGATATTAATCTTCAACGATAATGGGGATTAATGCTAATGGAATAATTAATTATGAAAATGGAAAGGAAAGGGAATATAAATTTAATGTTACATCTAGAAAATTTAAGAATTGAGTTCTAGGTGAATCATGAAATCTTAAATGAATTTAATTCTATTATACCACCTTGAATGTGAATATTTTTGTGATAAATTTTTGAATTATGCATCAGTTCTTGCATCCTGGTAGAAGTATGCTCACTTTAATTCATATTTTTCTGATAGTTTTTATGTAAACAAATATAATTCTTAGGTAAGAGGTTTTTTCAATTTATTATCAAGTAACCATTGAAAAATGATAATGACATGCATCAAGAAATAGTTTTCTCCTCTTAAAAAATGGTTTTTGATTAGTTCAAAAGTTTTTTATTTTTAAAGGGATGTTCTTCAAATTGATTTAGAACCCCTTACTGAGTATTTTTATGCTCAAACAACATTTTCAATTTATTTTAAAGGTCTCTGTAAATTTATCATGATTTGTATACCCTTATGTAATAGAAATAATTTTAATTCACTTTTTTGTCATGTCTTGTATGATGTGTAGTTGCAACATTTGGTTTTCTTGAACCTTAACCGAAACTATCATCCATATTTTAATGAGGTGTATAATTTATTTAGGATAATATCTATGAAAACAATTACACTTCATGTTCCAGGCATCGACACCGGGCTTCTAGGGTCACTTTCATTACAGTCGGTTTCATAGGATTGGTGTAGAGAACTCTGGAAAATTAGAAAAACACTAAATATTTATTTGAATCATAACTAGTAGAATTATTTCTTAAAATATTAAGATAATGGAATAAACAAGTATTTTGTCTCTTCTAACATAATTAATAGAGACTATTGTTTCAAAGTCATGTTTAGAAGTCAATGAGACATTTGAAAACATTTTTCTATTATGTAAACATCTCTATAGTGTATCAAACTATCCACTTATAATTCAACACCATCAAGGATCAGGATTTTAATATTTATTTATGATGCATCTCAATATCCACTCTATTCATATAATGGTATATAATACGAGGGATTAAATAAATTTTTTACCCTAGACGATAATTTTTTGTCCATATAGGTCTTCCAAGAGGCCACACAAGAGGGTAAACTCCGAGCAACATATCATTGTAAACTATTGAACCACAATCACTATGGTCAAGTTATAGATGTTAAAATTATTTTGGGTGAGTCTTCCCATTTGTTTTATATGAAACAAATTCATGATGATGTCGCCCAACATCATTCATTTATGCATTTCTCTCATGGAACTTTAGATGTGAAAATTCAATTAGTCCAAGTTGACCGTGTTTCATCTGGATCAACATGATTGAAGACTTTGTTACAGTTTTTGGGAACCGTTTAATAGAGAACATGGGAAATTTCTGACACTGGTGGTACCTATTAAGGGACATCACAGTAAATTTAAAGAAGATAGTTCTTGTGCGTTTGTGAGAGGGGACTAATAAATATATTTCACCCCGAGTTTCATGATCCATGATTAAAATTATTGATTTTATGTTTTTATGATTTGGTATATTAATATTTATTTACATAGTAACATCACAATTATAATATGGTTATAAATTATTACGTAGAACATTTTCCTAAAAAATTTAAATTTAATACAAAATTTCACCAATTAACCTTTTGTCTCTACCAACCATGATACTGGAAACTATAATGTTAGAGCCTTGTTTGGGAGAATTTTAACCTCTCTGAAATCAATGGTTATCATGAAAATATCATTATCAGTTATCCAAAACTTTTAATGTACTCTGATTCATCCAGGGATCGGGTTTTGTTTATTTCGTTTTTGTACATGCACAAATATCATTCCATTCCCGATGAATAATTAATTTTGAGGGACTCATCAAATATTTTACTATGTTTGGATGATATTCAGATATAGGGAAATTTGCGGAATCCATTCTCACAGGTGACCATATCACAATTAAAATTTTTTACTTCTAAACATTATGGGTTATAGTAGGCTTTAAAATTTCAAAAATTTAGAAAACAAGGTCGTTCAGATGGTTTATAGGAATCGAATCCTTTCTGTTTTATCTGAGCTTTCCATCTCCCATTACAGTTATATGATATCTTATCACTAAATATATACGTATAACTATAACTGTTTGTGATGTTTCTAGGCCAAAACAACTAATTAATTTAATACTGTTGTGGACACCACAGCCTCATAAATCCACCAAATCTTATGGTACTGGTGAAGGGATGTAGGGAAAAATGATTGAAGGGTTGGAGTGTAATTGAATTGTGAGTGAAAAAAATCATTGAAGGAGGGAATAATGTGGTTCCCAAACATATATTATGTGTAATAATAATATTTTTATTTATTTTACATGGATTAATTTTTGTATTATCCAACAAAATCATTCCAAAATAAACAAAATTCATATTTTTTTCATTTAAAAAATCAAACATAACATTTAAAAAAAGACAAATGACCATAACTAACCAACAATTCCTAATAGTAGGATAATAAAAATCATTGAGAGACCCCCCAAACATCACAAATAATACAAGAAGATATTGATATTCCTTTGGGTCTATCACAATACAATAACATTATATATAGAACTATGGTGACCGAACTAAGCATTAAGGGTATGTATATCACTTACTTCAACGAGTCATTTGTAATGTTTTTTAAAAACATAAATATCTTTTTATATGGCTTTTGGGACCGTAATAATTTATTGTGGTCATTAGGTAAACATTGTTTTTTTAATGGTCAAAAAAATCATATAACCATTGGGCACATTTATGAATTTGTATTATCTATTGTATTTTGAATATTTTTAGTATATAAAAATTTTAAATGTTTTAATTATTACATTTTATTTTAATGTGATTTAATGGTACATATTTGAAAATTTTTTAATTAAATTTTCTCTAGATTTGTAAAACATAATGTTTTAAAATTTGAAATGAATATTAAAATCAAGACATTAGTGTTTTAATGAAAATATGAACAAAATTACATATGATCACTTCAATGAATTTGAAGAGAGTTTATATTGGAAAATATGCTTCTAAATTTAATGATATATAATGTATGTAATGTATTGTGTATATTAATGTACAAATGTTTAAAATAATGATGAAATGATGTTTTAGGCTAATATAATTAAAAACATTATTGGTTTAAAATATTTCAAACATTATTTCTACCTTATGGATGTGGTTTTATTTTTGAATGTTTTAATTATTTTTTGAATGTATGGGTTTATAAAAAAATTACCACACTTTGAAAATCCCTATAGTTGAACCAATTTAGGTAGCACACACTAGGCCGCTGAGCTGGGACCCCAAATCCATAGCACATGTTGGCCCTTGAGTGTATGGACGTGAACATTCATGAAAGGAGGAATCGACTAGCACACAAATGTGTTGGGTCACACAGTAGAAGGGATGGGAGTAGAGCACGCCTACAGGGAGGTGAACCGGTAAGAGGTAGTACTAAGGATGGGGAGAAGAAATTCTGAATGATGGTCAAGAGCTCAAGTCTTACAAATCAGGCTCTAAATCCCCACAGATTTGTTGGGGGTGATATTTTTCAACGGAATCGAATCTCAATAACCTGATGTGACTGTGTTGGATCTGGACCGTTCAATTAGTCTAGCCTTCAAATCTCCACCTCTGAGGATTTACACAACATTTTCTCTGGAACATATAATTTCACACACGGTCGATCTTGACCCCTAATTAGTTTTAAAAATACCACATCTTATCTCAACAGTTCAACCATATCCATTGTGTAATCACCATTGTTCAACCATTTTAAAACTCACTGCATTACCTTTGTTGTCTGATCAGACCTAATCAGATCTGGATTGTAAAGACCCAGAATGTCCGTGGAATTTTTTTTAATAAATACAAGTGAATTTGAAGAGCCAGAAAAAACTAACGGCTCATGATTCTGAGGCCTAGTGTTCCGAGAATCAATTCCTGATGTTTTTTTCTGGTACATTTAGTAAATGTTCAAGAGTGATTTTATAACTTTTGAACCAGTGCTCAGAATTGAAATCTGAGGGCACCATTGAACTCACAACACCAGTATTCACTTATGGAGACTTTCACTGCGATGAATGTTGGTCGAGAATAAAAGTTAGAGTTTGGATTTCCTTGGAAAAATAATAAAATAAAGTGAGATAAAATTTATTTTATTTTATCCTCCAATTGATGTGTTGTTGTTAAAACCTCCTCAGGGAGGATGGAGGTGGGACCACCGCAACTCAACCTCCCATGAGAGGATTAATGTGGTGGGGACCACACAGGGCTACATGAACCCTAATAATGGGAGGAGAGTATAACCTCTCAACACTCCCTCATTAACGAGGGAGAGCCTCTTGACCTTCCCTTATTTAATTGGGTTCCAACTCCCCAATTAATTTGTGCAAACGCACATGGATTAATTATGGGGAGCCATGTAATGAATTCTCCATTTTTTAATTTTGTTCCAACACCTAAAATAAAAGATCCATTATTATTTTTGTGTTGGAATTGTTCATCATGGTTGAAACCTTGGGTGTTTTGAGGAGAGGATTATTGGGAGAAGGACCCAACAAAAAAATATCACCAATGAAGAACAAAAAATGCCAATGAACCTTCTTCTAATTCTTCCCCAGACACCTATCGATGTGGAGCATCTTCCACAGCCGACACAACTCCAGATTGGAAGTGTGCAGCGGACGCGATGAATGATGATCTTATTCTTCGTCTTTTTGCGACTCCGTTAACGAACAACAACCGAAATTCAAAGGTAGGTGGTTTATTTCATGTTTAAGTTATTTCTTTTTGTATCATCTTCAATGGTTGGAATGTAATTTTTTATGAGTGTATTGTTGATCAAATTATTTTCTTGATGATCCAATTGATACCACCCTAAAAGTAGAGGGTGTGGGACAAACCAACATGGTTCGACCCCCCCCCCCCCCAATTCATGTTTGACATGATCCTCAGCTTGGTGATGAAGAAACATGATAACGAAGGAGGTGATGAAAATAGTTGTGCTTCCCATGACATCGGGAAACTGCACTGCCCTCGCAGTGCTCTGGCCAAACTGGCCTCTACTGAGCTAAGCCCCGGCAGAGCTTTCTTTCACTCGTCCCGCACACATGCATGCACCACCGGCCTACTCTAGCCCAAGCTGCGTAGACCCGCCATGGAATGCCACAAACTAGCAACCAGCCCCCTCCCAGTCACCCCACCAGCCTACCCAGGCCACCACTTGGCCAGCTCGGCTGAGCCGCACCGGCCTCAAGAGCCAGCCTGCGACCTCCCTCGTGGCGGTGGTAGCGTAACTAACTCGCCCTCTCTGGTCAAGCCGCCCAAACTGCACCCCTCGTGGTGACCCCTATGCTAAACATCCCATGCGTCCAGCTGGGCTGGGCCAAGCTAGTGATGCCAAACCTACTATGCTGGCGTACCCAGTGGTTCAACTGAGACCCAACAGGTCCGACTGGGTCGACCAAGACCGGGTCATCCTAGACTAAGACGGGATATGTATGTCCGACTATGTCAGACCAGACCTGGGCCCACTACCAGACTTTACATTCTTTTGGCCATATCTTTGGAACCGTTCGACCTTTTGATGAACTTTTAGTGGCCCTGGTAATCATAGAATGTAGTGGTCCCTTTGTGTATACCCGACTGGAATACAAGGAAATGTTGAGATACTATCAGGTCGGATCATACACGAATCCAACTGAGCCCCCGGGATGAAAAATTTAATAACTCACAGACCGGGCATCTGATTGACTTATTGTCTGTTGCGTTGACACCCCTATGATGTGGTGGAACTTTTAGATACTACTACGTGGGACATCGTGACATTTATTTTATCTAATAGTAGCTTGTGGAGAAGATCTTCCACAGACGAGTAGGAATTTGTATGAGAACCTAGTAGCTGGATGAGACCTGATGACTTTTGATCAAGTGACTCGTAGTGACACGTAAGGCCTAGTGGGGATCACCTGGTTGTGGTGGCAGAACCATGACAGAGGAGTGCTTGGTTGTAGGAGCAGACCTATAGTACTCATCTGGAAGAGTACATCTACAGGTTATGAGGGGGAGCACCTGGTTGTGGCGGTAGACCCGCGGAGGAGAGTGCCTCTGTGTGGGCACGGAAGACCCACAGAACTCAATAGGAGGAGTACCTCAGCAGTCCAAGGATAGTGGGAAGCACATCTGTGTGACACAGAAGGCCCAATATACTTGATAGAGGTGGACTTCTCCAGCTGTCGAGGATTCAGATTGATATTATTCCTAGAATACAATTCTGGTTAAACTGAGTGATTAACTTTTGTGTTTACCTCATGATTGAGATGGATTATTTGATAACATAGGAATATGTACTTTTATATACGTATGTAAGTTTGTCTGTTGAATTCATACAATGTGGTTTTTCCATTTTGGAATTTCTAAGACCTTAAGGGTCTCGGGGTCCCTACTGAGTATCGTTATACTCGCCCCTAAACGGGCTATGCCCGCAGCTCCTTGTATTTATTGTAGATGGCAGACATCATTGACTGAGGATCAGAGTAGTAGGATTGGACGGTACCTGGAGGTTGACCTTAAAACATGTCGATACACCGAGGAGACTAAAAGATGTGGAGTGTTGAGGAGACGATCATTACCTAACCTTCAAGTAGGAATCCCCGGAGGACAACCTAGAAGATTCTCTACCATTTGTTTCAGTTGTACTTGCTTTTCGGTTGTTCTTGTATATTATAGTTGGGACTATATTTCTATCCCCTTTATTTTTCAACACTCCTTTTGTATACAGTTTTACATACTATTTTTCCTCCAGCTTACACACTGTAATGTTTAATATGATTTATAAAGGAAATACCTTCCCAGTATTAGGTATTTATGCCTTTCAGTCAGGTCACCAGACCCCGTCCTATGGAAGGCGGTCTTGGGGTAGTCACGACACGGGCCCAGGGGGGACGGGTCATGAAAAATTGGTATCAGAGGTGTCGGTTGTACCGCATGAACTTAGGACTCAGATCATTCTATTATGTGAAGCAATAGTGTTAAGGGAATAGAGTGTGGATTTTAGTTCATGGAGTCTAGTGTTTGTGTGGAGGCCAACATAACCATATATCAGGACCATGACTTCTATTTTCTGACTTAGTGCACGAAAACACTAATTATGTGTGTGTTTTAAAAAGTTTTGTTTATGTCATCTCATATAGGTCATCTCACTAGGTATAAATCTTTTAACATTGTTGAAAGTTTCTTTTAGGATGCCTCCATGTGGATGAAAGGTTTGTGCCCTGAGAGTCATATACACAGATATCCCATCAAGCGATGAGGCCTTGGTGTAGGGCCCTTTTCCAGCAGAGGCATCAGTGGTACCACTTTTGTTGGGACACCGATTGCACATGCCTCAGCAGAAGATGATGCACACCTCTTGAGAACGTTGCACGAGTTCCAACACCAGATGCCACCAAGGTTCAGAGGAGAGAAGGACTCAGAGGAGGTTGTGGATTGGCTGGAAGTTGTGGGGAGAGTTTTTATACTGGAAGGGACACCGGCTGACTTGATTGTGGTTCTTGATACCAACCTTCTATAGGTAGGAGCAGGAAGATGGTGGAGCATGATTCTTCATGTCCGAAATGAGATAATGCTTCCCTAGGAAGACTTCAAGAGCCTGTTTCGGGCTGGGTTTGTCCCAGAAACCCTACGTGTTGTGTGGATACATGAACTACATCATCTACAGCATGGTATCATGATAGTAGCTATGTACTCTGTGAGACTTCAGGGCTTCGATGAAATCCCTCAGCATGCTGACGTGGGCAGGGATGTTGGAGTGAGCCCTCATAGTTGATAGATTCCTTGTTGAGCAGTCTCTTATAGAGAGACCCACCACTAGTCATCAAGCAGTGGAGTCTTCTGTAGCTGGCAGTAGACAGATGCCACAAAGGTCCAAGAGGACCAGACCAAAATGTGGATGACCTCACGACTCTAGATCAATTGTGCATGGCACCCAGGGTGGAGATAGACCTTCCATGAGCAGGCAATGTTAATCATGTGGAAAATAGGGTCACATAGCCCATGACTATCCAACCCTTTATTCGGATGATCAGAAAACAATTGATGGACCTCCAAGGCAGAGGAAAAGGTTCAATCTAGGAGGACCTCATAGAGGAGGGAATGTGGAAGAGGAACTGGTCATGTAGTTGGTGGTGGATAATGTTTAGAGGTGTTACCACCACCACCACCACTAGGAGGTCCACCTCGACCACAAGGAGTAGGTGGATAGGTGAGAGCTCAGCTCCGGGTAGCTGATGCTTTTGACCACAACACTCTGGAGATGATTCAAGGTAGGATATGTGTCTACACCCTCTTATCTACAGTTCATATAGTCACATGTTTCAGTTACTCTTTCATTTCCATTGCCCTCATTCGGAGCTTGGAGATTCCGACAGATCCATTGGCTTGATCCTTACTGTGAAATACTCCTTCCAAAGCAGACATGATAGTTACGCACTAGTTTTGGCAATGTGAGCTTACTCTAGGAGGTAAGATCTTCGGTTGGGATCACCTCATATTGGTGTCGAGGCCTTGCGATGACATCTTGGTTATGGACTGGTTATCTACAATCCAATCCTAGATTTACTGTATTATTCATGAAGTGTAGTGTGTCTGCAAAAATGGGACTGGATTTACCTTCACCAGTGATAATGGAGCCTTTTCATCACATGACAGACTTACTCAGAAGATGGGGTAGTCGATCACTCATCACCTATCTTTCCTTACCCTCAGATCAGTTGATGTAGAGAGTCCGAGTTATCCTTTACTGGTGGACTAGTACGTGGATGTTTTCTCTGACGATGTTCCAGGACTACATTCTCGCAGATAGGTGGAATTCAACATTGACTTTTTCCCTGAGACGACATCGATATCTACACATGCATATCGGCTTGCTACTGTAGGGAATCATGAGCTGCGGGTATGGGCTTGTGGACTTACAAGATAAAGGATACATCTGGCCTAGTGTTTCTCCCTGTGCATCCTAGATTATGTTCACCATGAAGGGAAATGGGATATTGAGGATTTGGGTCAACTACCGTCACCTAAACCAGGTTACCGTGAAGAACAAGTATCCAATCTAGAGGATTGACAACCTCTTTGATCGACAGAAGGGAGTTCAATGGTTCTCGAAGAAAGACCTGAGGTCAGGCTATAACCTGCTCAGAGTTCCAAATGAGGATGTTCAGAAGACGTCCTTCACGTGTTAGTATAACCATTACGAGTTCTTGGTTTTTCCTTTCAAGATAACCAATGCTCCAGCAGGGTTCATGGGACTCATGAGTATGATCTTCTAGCCATACCTCGATCGCTTTGTCATATTCTTCATCGATGACATTATGATCTACTCGACTACTAATGAGGAGGATGCCTACCATTAGCAGGTAGTACTGTACACACTCCAAGTGCACCAGCATTATGGTAATCTCTCAAAGTGGTAGTTCTAGATCCAAGAGGTTCACTTTTTGGGACAGGTCATCTCAGAGGCTGGAGTTGCAGTGGATCCAGTGAATATTGAGGTGGTACTTGCATGGGAGCCACATGAAGTTTGATGGAGGTATGAAGTTTTTTGGGTTTGGCTAGTTACTACAGGAGGTTCTTCATAGAATTCTCCAGAGTTTCGGAACCACTATTCTCCTTGAATATAATGGGGAAAAATACGTGTGGTCAGAGAGATTTCAGGAGTTGAGGTAAAGGATTACTAGTACCCCCCCATCTTGAGGCTTCCAGAAGACGGAATAGGGTACATAGTCTACTAAGATGCATCAGGTACTGGACTCATATGTGTCCTGATGATGGAGCAAGAAGTGATCACACATTGCCCTCAGAAGATGAGACAACATGAGCAGAACTACGTAACCCCTGAACTAGAGTTTGCAGCACTGGTATTCTTCTTAAAGATGTGGTGACACTATCTGATTGGAGAGCATTATACAGTGTCCTCTGATCACATGAGTCTCTGTAATATCTTCTTTTAGAAGGACCAGAACCTGAGAAAACAACATTGGCATCAGTTTTTCCAGGACTATGACTTCGAGATAGTCTATAATCAAGGGAAGGGGAATGTTGTTGCGGAATCACTCAGCATGAGATCTGGTATACAACTTCTAGGTGAGGTAACATAATAGCCGGCCACTTGGAATATATCCTTTGGGGATGGAGATGGAGAATCTTTCCTTTAGTCCCTTACAGTCTCTTCCCCACTTATTCAGTGTGTCAGGGAGGCACAACATGGGGACACTGACTATGAGACATGACGTGATAAGATATCTACAGGATAGGAACTTGATGGATTTTCTGAAATTGGGGAGAATTTTGACCCTCTTAAGAGGATGTACAATGGTTCCAGTGTCACTTAAGGAGGAATTTTTGTGGGAGTTACACACATCCCCTTTAGCAATACATATAGTAGTGGAGAAGATGTACTAGGACCTACGACGACAACACTTGTGGACAGGTATGAAGAAGGAAGTTGCAGAGTTTGTCTCTTGATACCTTACTTGTCCGCAAGTGAAGGTGAAGCACCAGGTACCAGCAGATTGGTACGACCATTAAAGATCCTAGAGTGGAAGTGGGATGGAATATCAATGGTCTTCGTGATGGGTCTTCCACATACATCCATGGGTCACCACTCTTTTTGGATGATCGTTAACCAACTCACCATGTTGGCCCACATCATATCGATCAGAGAGCATGGTTCAGTAGAGAGCCTAAGTCACCTCTATGTGAAAGAGATGTTGTGTCTACATGGAGTACCATCTTCTATTATCTCCAATCATGAGGCACGATTTACATCTCAGATTTGGAAGGGGTTGTAGGAGGCTTTCAGGACATAGCTTCATTTGGGCACCGCCTTCCATCCTTGGACGGATGGCCAGACTGAGTGAACCATTAAAACTCTCGAGGACATTCTCCGTTTCTATTTCCTCTACTTAGGTCATAGTTGGGAGGATCACTTACCTTTGGGGGAGTTTTCATATAACAACATCTATCACTCCACCATCGTGTTTTCACATTTTTGAGGCCTTATATAGTCGACTATGAAGATCACCACTGTGCTGGATAGACCCAATAAAGTCAGCACTAGTGGAACACGAGATGGTACGAGCTACCATGGAAATGGTGCAGATTATCTCGGAACGGATGAAGACTGCACAGAGTAGGCAGAAGTCATATGCTGACAGGAGATAGAGGCCTCCAGAGTTTAAGGATGTTTACCATTTCTTTATAAGGGTATCACCCCGTCAAGGTCTACAACGAATCTCCCGTGGGGGAAATTTATCTCTGAAGTTCATCGAACCTTCCCAGGTCCTCGGCAGAGTTAGTGAGGTGTCTTACCACTTAGCTCTTCCACCTCAGTTGCACTGGGTGGAAGACATCATCCACCAATCTCATCTGAGGAGATACGTGCATTACCCTTCCGACATCACCAACCATAGAGAGTTGGACGTTGATGATGGAGAGACTTTTATGGAGGTTCCATTGGAGATTGAGGATTGACATGATCGGGTCCTTTGTGGACGGTCGATACCTCTAGTGCACATTCACTAGCATCACAGGATCCTCCAGGTGGTCACATGGGAGCGAGAGGCATATATGCATGAATAGTACCCCCACATGTTCCCTTAGTTCATGTTGTATCATACGGGGACATAAAGACCCATGGTGGGTACAATATAAAGACCTCAAATTTATGTGGGAATTGTTTTTCTTAAAAACATGGGAATTTTAAGAGACCGTGATAACTGACGGTGCATGATTCTGAGGCCTGGTGTACCAAGAATCAATTTCTGAAGTGATGTTCAGGTACATTAAGTAAATGTATGAGAATGATTTTAGAACTTTTGAACTAGTTCTAAGGATTGAATTCTGAGGGCACTGTTGAACTTGCAGAGCCTGTATTCACTTAAGGAGACTTTCACCACTATGGAAATTGGTCAAGAATAAATGATAGATTTTGGGTTTTTATGGAAAAATAATTATATAATGTGAGATACAAATTATTTTATTTGAGCCGCCATTTGGTGTGTGGTGGTTAAACCCCCCTAATGAAGGACGGATGTTGGACCACCACACCTGAACCTCCCATGAGAGGAAAAATGTGTTAGGGGCTACATGGGGCCAATCAGCACCTATTAATGAGAAGGGAGTATAACCTCTCAACTCTACCTCATTAATGACGGAGAGCCTCTTGACCATCCCTTAATTTATTTTGTGGAAACTCCCCAATTCATGCCAATGCATGTGGATTTATTAAGGGGAGCCATGTAATTA
This sequence comes from Viscum album, assembly GCA_963277665.1. Classification (NCBI taxonomy): domain Eukaryota; kingdom Viridiplantae; phylum Streptophyta; class Magnoliopsida; order Santalales; family Viscaceae; genus Viscum; species Viscum album. The sequence goes on from OY728152.1 coordinate 1,402,111,355, forward strand.
ATTCTCCATTTTTGAATTTTGTTCCAACACCTAAAATAATAGATTCTTTATTATTTTTGGGTTGGAATTGTTAATTATGGTGGAAACCATGGGTGTTTTGAGGAAAGGATTGTTGGGAGAAGGCCCCAACTAAGAACTCCCGCAAATGAAGAATGAAGAATGCCGATGAACCTTCTTCGACTTCTTCTGCAGATACCTACCAACGTGGAGCATCTACCATAGCCGTTGTAACTCGAGATTTGAAGTGTGCATTGGACACGATGAATGATGACCTTCATAATATTCTTTCTATGAATACGTCAATGAATGAATACCGACAATCAAAGGTATGGGGTCTATAGCATGTTGATGTTATTACTTATTATCCACATCAACAGTTTGAATGGAATTGTTTGCAGGTGAGTTGTTGATCATTCTCTTTTCATGATGAGCAAATTGATACCACCATTAACGCGGAGGGTGTGGGCCAAACCAACATGGATTAACCCCCCTTAGTTCAGGTTTGAGATGATCCTCATCATGGTGATGAAGAAACGAGACAACAAAGGTGGTGATGACAAAGGTCATGCTTCCCGCCACATCCACAACCTGCACAGCCCTTGCGGCGCTCCGGCCGAACCGGCCCCAACCATATCACTGGACCGCCTGGCTGCGCCCTACTCTGTGCCCTCCTAGATGCCATTTAGCCTCCCTTGTGCCCTCCCAGAAACCTACCGGCCTGCCCGGTGCCCTCCAGGCCGCCCTGCTAGCCTGCCTGGTGCCCTCTCGGCCGGCCTTCCGGCCTACCCAGGCCACCATCTGGCCTTCCCAGCCACCCTTCCGGCCTTCCCAGGACGCCGCCTAGCCTACCCAGCTGAGCTGCAATGTCATCCCAAGCCGGCTCGTTGCCTCCCTTGCGGCGCTTCTGGTCGAACCGGCTCACCCACTCGGGCCGATCTGCCCAAACTGCGCCCCTCACAGCGCTGACCGAACCATATCGGCTGCACCCTCTGGGTCGATCCACACCCCTCGTAGTGACCACAAGGTCGAACTGCCTATGTGTCATTTTCGGCTGGGCCCAGCGGGCCTGGCCAAACCTAACAGGCTAGCCCAGCCAATGGGCCATCCAGTCCCAACATGTCTGACTTGGTCGACCTAGACAGGTTCATCACATACTAAGACGGTGCAAGTCGGTCTGACCAGGTCGACCAGACCCCGGCCCACTACCGACCTTTACTTTAATTTGGACATATCATTGGCATCGGTTGACCATTTTTTGAACTATCAGTGGGGCTTGTAATCATAGAATGTATTGGTCCCTTTGAGTATATGCCACTAGAGTTTGGGGTAATGTGGAGATACAGTCAGGTTGGATTATACACGAATCCAGTCGGCCCCCCATGACTAAAAATCTAATAAATCACAGACCGGGCGTCCGATTGGCTCACCGTTTGTTGGGTTGAGACACTTATGATAAGGAAGATCTTTGAGATAATTATAAATGGGACTAATGATAGTTGGTGTATCTACCAGTAGCTTGTGGAGAAAATCTTCTGGAGATGAGCAGGAATTTCTGTGGGAACCTAGTAGCTGGATGAGACTTAACGACTACTGATCTAGTGACTCGGAGTGACTCGTATGGACTAGTGGAGAGCGACTGGTTGTGGAGGAAGATTCCTGACGTAGGAACACCTATTTGTGGTAGCCGACATGCGGTACTCGACAGCTGAAGCACCTCTGTAGTCTATGAGAGGGAGTGCCTAATTGTGGCAGCAAACCCACGGTGGGGAGCGCCTCTGTGTGAGTGTGAATGACCCATGGTACTCAATAGGAGTAGTACCTCAGCAGTACATGGTTAGTCGGAAGCACCTCTATGTGACGCGTCATGCCCACTGTACTCGATAGTGGAGGTGTTATCCAGCAGCTGAGGGTTCAGATTGATACTATCCCTAGAATAAAATCCCAGTTTTGCTAAGTATGTAACTTTCGTGTTTCCCTCAGGATTGAGATGGATTACATGATAACATAGGTATATGTATGTGAATATACCTATGTTAGGATTTTCTGTTGAATTCATACATTGTGGTTTATACTTATTAGATTTTCTAATACCATGTGGGTCTCAGGTTCCCTACTAAGTATCTTTATACTCACCCATAGATGGGCTATGGTTGTACCTTGTTGTGTTGGTTACAAACGAAGGACAATACTGACTAAGGATTAGAGTAGCAGGACTGGACGGTACCCAGAGGTGGTCGTTACAAAAAGTCAGCACACGAAGGAGACTGATAGACATGGAGTGCGGAGGAGATGATCAGTACCTACCCTTAAAGTTGGGATCCCCGGAGGAAAACCCAGTAGTTGCTCTACCATTTTTCTTTAGTTATACTTTTATTCAGTTGTTCTTGTACTTTACAGTTGGGGTTTAATTTCTGACCCCTTTACTTTTCTGCACACCGTTTGTTTACAGTTTTACTTAGTGTTTTGCTTCCATCTTATACTTTTTTATGTGTGATAAAATTTATAAATCTAATGAATTCCTAGTTTTACGGATTTAAATCATTGGAGCTAGTTTCCACCTCCTGGCCTATGGAAGGCGGGCTTGGGGTAGTCACGGAACAGGCCCGAGGGGGATGGGTCATGACATGGATCATCTATTCTTTTCCACATCTTCAACATGCTTCTTCTTCTTCCTCGCATCATTGCTCCTATGCACCAGTCCACATCAACCTCCTACTCTAAACTATTTCTTCCTCCCTCACAAAACATTCTCCATCCATGACCCTACTGTCTGTGCTCTTATTTCTACATGTTAATATAGGAATTTTATATTATTTAATATCTGATCCATTCCATGAAATCATTCCACATATTATATATATACTAATTTAATCACCGAAAATTATTGGATTTATTTTAATTACTGTTTTGGACCAATTTTGTTTTGTCCTTATTTCTATGGAATTTGTTTATTTTGAATCATTATGTTTGAAATATATATATATATATATATATATTTATATATTTATATATGACCCATAAATATGAAACCTAAAAATCACTTGTAATTCCACACAAATTTCCTCTCCTCAACCTGCAAACAACCAACATTCGAACCTTTATCTCTCTTAAAGCCATGTAAGGGATTAATTTGATCCGATTTTATCATATTATTTATTCCTTTGTGTTCATTTGGGTATATAAATATATATGCAATTTCTTCTCCAAATCCTGACATGTTTTTTTCGAAATGCGTTTACTAGTGTTTTTAGTGTCTAAAACTCGTGTAAGAAAGTTATTTTTTTCGACTTTATTTAACAAAGCCCTTTTTTACTATTTCATTTTAACAAATTATTTATATATTTATATAACTTTATATGGATTTAAATCAAAACAATTTTTTTGGTTTCGGAAAATATTATTATCGGTATTAAAATAATGTTTTATGGCGAATATCCCTTATAAAGGTTAATCATAATTTTTTATTGTGAAGTATATATATATATATATATACATAAACATTTATTCATATATATGAAACAAACCCATTTTTGGTTTTTAGGATTTTAATTGATGGTCATATGTTTTTAAATGATGTTCTTAAAACATCTAATCAAAGAAATGGGTTTATTTTATCTTGTTTTAAATGAAAAACCATTGTTTACAATATTTATAAAAGGTTAGGTATAAATGTATATATATAGGTTTTGTTATGTAAAAAATTGAATATAGTTTACATAAAACCTATTCTTTTTGATCAATTTTGTTTTATTGAAGGATACAATAATTTTAAGGATTTATTAAACCTTGTTTTGGGTTTTGCAAAACCCAAGTGTACACCTTGTGTGTATACGGTTTTATATAATTTTCAAAACCCACATATTCAGATATATGTATTTTAATTTTGAATTATCATGTATCAAATGATTATTTTACATACCCACATTGTATTATAATTTTTCATGAGAAATTCTATTAATTATTTATGTTTATGTTTTAATCTATTTTGATATAACAATTAATATTTCTTGGATTAAACATGTATCTCAAAGTCACAACATGTACACACTGGATTGAAAAGGTTCACATTCATTATAAATTAATTCTAGATTTATTATTTTATTTTAAACCCCATAAATTTATATGAACTAGTTCTTACTACATGTGCAAAATAATGTAGTTTTAGTCTATGCATGTCACTATTTATTCTGATACACCAATAACCTTAAACTAAAAAATCTTGTCATTTGTAAATTTATTGCATAATTCATTTAATATATGATTATCTATAAAAATTATTGTGGATTAAGAATGTCAGTTCTATTGTAGTATCGGAAACTATAGAAATAAGACCATACTAAGATATATGAGGAATGTATTAGAATTAAATGATGTGACGGGTGATCTTAGAATTATATAGCCTCCAATGCATTGGTTAAAGTGATGAATCTCATGAGTTAATGTGCAATGAATCATGAAAATGTATCTAGACATTTTCACCACTATGTGTGGTAGTTTATAAAAATTATGTTGGATTTCACAACTATGATCTTGGTTGGAGGCCTTGACAAATGATTTTTTATGGTCTTGACGGAAAGCCTTAACAATTTATGGAATTAATCATTCCCAAATAAAGTATTAGTATACAACCAAACATTGGATTATTGGACTAATAAAATATCCCTTGGTTAAGAATCATCTATGATAATAGTGAAGAATTCATATGGAATAATAAATTATTCATATTGCAACGAAAGTGTACCTAATGTGAATATTACATCTATCAAACTAATGAATTAAATCTATGTGAATGATGACACATTTAATGATGAAAATTCTATTTTACCACCTTTCATGTCACAATTTATTTCATGAATTTATGAATCATGAATCACTTCATGAATCATTGTACATGTATGTGCATTCTTATTTATGTTTTACATGTCGTATTTAAGTAGGCATAGATGATTCTTATGTAAGAGGTTTTCTGAAAATATTATCAAGTAATAATTGTAAAATGATGATGAAATTCCTCATGAAGAGATATTCTCCTCTTAAGAAAATGTTTTGCTATTATTTCAGTGGTTATTGTTTCATAAAGGGACGTTCTTAAAAAAATTCAAACCCCTTACCGGGCAGTCATATGATCAACCAATATTTTCAATTTATTTTACTGGACTCAATAGATTTATCAATCATTGTGTACCCAAAACTGATGTAAAAAATTTGACTTCTATTTTTATCAGGGCTTGGATGAAGTGTATCAACAAAATATAGTTTTCTAGAACCTAAACTAAAATGATATTCTCTATTGGAAAGAGAAGTGTTATTTTTGTATGAATGTTTATATTAAATAAAATTACACACTATGTTCCAGGCACCGACTATGCTCTTCTTGGGTCGGGGTCGTTACATGGAATAGATGAAGGTGAAAAAATAGAGACATGAAGGTTTTCCATTTTATTGAATTAAATGATAAAAATATTCTATTTAATAATTAAAAAAAATAATTAATTAAATTTATATTTTTAGAATAACTCTATAAGAACTGATTATGTACCTACATAACAATTCCCAAAAACAAATTGGGAACTTGGTAAAAATAATTTCTCTCCAACAACCTCATGATTTACCAAATAGTATTGACTCTAACCCCTCCCCACCGGTACTTGGGATAACAAGACTAGATTTTAATTGAAATATTCTGAAGCCTGTATTTTCCAATACATATCCCATTATCTAAAATAACACAAAAAACATATAACAACATGTGGTTTTATATTATATTTCTATTTAGTAGATTTAATGAATTTGATATAATATGATGCATGAAACATTGAATCTAAGTGAATAATTACTTATTAAAAATAAAAAGATTTAAATTAATATATTTTAATAAGAAATAAATAGAATTCATCTAATAAAATCATGTAATGTAATTCATGAAATTATTGAGAAATAATAAAGAACCCTAGTCTAGTAATTAATTGTTTAACATAAATATTTTTTTGACATAAATTAATTATGATATATATTGGTTTTAAAAGTAAATTTAATTTATTTAAATGTTAAACAAAAAGAAAAATATTGATACATATGAATACAAATTAAAAATAATTCATATATGGATTATCCAATGACTATTAAGGATGATAAACGCACTTGATAGAAAAAATGGATATCTTTCAGAAAATATTTATATATGTGACAAGAGTTTTTAGAATAAATTATTAAATAAATATATATTAATGGATTATTTTACTTTAATATATATATATATATATCATTTATTCGATATATCAAATTAAAATTCACAAAAAAATTTACTAGGAAAATAATTAGTGTAAAATATTCTTCATTTTTAAAAAATAATTTTTATAATAATGGTTTTAATGATTTTTTATGTAGATATATGAATTTGATCATAACACATTAAAAAAATTTATTAAATTAAATCTATACTAAGAATAATCATGTTTAGAAATAGATATAATTTTAGGTTCATTTTTTTCATAAAAATGATTAACCTTGTTAAATAATTTTTCAACATTATAAAGATAAAATTGTGTTCATAAGGATAAAATAAATGAGAATGGAATATAATATAATGAAAAATAATCTTTAATTTCATTTGGTGAATGAATTTCAACCTATGACTGCTTATATATTAATTTTTTTATCCATTTTTATATACAATTACTTTATTATATTTTTATGTCATTAATATTTATAAGGGTGAAAATACAATCAAATATAAAATGGATACTCTTCTACTCACTTATACATGCTAGTTGAGAACTATAGATCTACTAATAACTACATTAATATATTCTAATAAATCTACCTAGCAAGAGAGATATAATTCTCTCTTCAAAATAACTTCATGTGAAGGGAAAACAATTATACCAATTAAATTTACTCTTAGAAGAGGAAATTGAATTTAGTGGTTTATTTGTAATTCCATTTTCATCCGCCACCAGTAAATGACACACATGTATCATGAAATATGTATCATTACAATATTATGTTTATTTTTGAAATTTAATTTGTATAATTACTATATTTAAATTTATTTATTTAAATTTTTCTACAATTGACTCTATCATTTCTATACAAGGGAAAGTGAATGTGTTTCACATTCATACGTATAGACTATCATATCAATGAAGAAATGATGTTCATCTTTCCTCATCACATCAAATTATGGGTAATGTTGATATTTTTAAGGAAAATATTTGATATGTATGAAAAAAATATTAATTTCTAATTTTATAATATTTTTTACTGTCTTTCCTTCCACCATATATATAATGAATGAATTATTCATTTATATATGTAAATTACCACATTATTTAAGTGATGTAACTCATTTTCCTTTGACACCATACATGGATTTCAATACCTTAATATATATTGAACAAATATGATTCATTGGACTTAATTATGAATTTGGATATTTTGAACCCCTCACAATAGTGTATAGAACATAATCTCAAGGCTGAATTATGACAGAAAAAATGAAACAATCAATTCCATGAATTTTGATTTTAGTGGATAAATATTCATAAATGTGTGATTTAAAATTATTAATTATTAATACAAGTAATATATGTAGTAATATGGTTTTTAAATATTTTAATAATAAACCCTAGTTTATTATACATGATGTTAAAGTATTAATGAATAATGAATGGACTAGATGTATGGATTTCATTGTAATCTAATTTTTGTCAAAAATTTTAATTTTTAAATCTAAAATTGGTATAAATAATAATAACACTATTTCTATTAAACTAAATATACTTTATTGTCCATTTTTTATTTATTATTTTTTCGATATTTCTCTTCATTTTTTCCCGATTAGTTTCTCAAAAAATTTAAATATTTTTTAGTATAAATAGACCATATTTTTACTATTAGGTGGGAATATATTTATTCCATTTCAATGTTCTTAAAAATTATTTTATGTATGTTTATATATAAATTTAAATTGTACATAAATTTTATTCATACTAATTCTAAAACATATTTTAATTAAATTAAGGAATATTCCCATATTTTTCCCATATGACCCAATTATGACATTCTATAGGAAAGTTATAAATGATATTTTTTAATTTATATCACATGAAAATATTCTCCAAATATCATGTAGAATATTAATTTCTTAAAATAAATTTCTTATATTTTTTAAATATAATACAATGCCTATTTCATATAATATATCTATTTTAAATGATTCTAAAAGAAAATTTTATTTTCTATAATTTTTAGATTATATTTTTAATGATTTCATAAATGTAATTTCAAACTATGTATAAATACATTAATTATTTTTACTTTTCCCTAGGTTTATTATATTACCATATAGTTGAAGTTATTTTATTAGATTGATTATGAAGATGATTTTTTATAGATATTTTTATGGTACACAGTTCCTTCTCATATGTTTATAATTATATAGTTAAATGAATAATGTTTTTAATAAAATTATGGCACACATGACAATAATTTTAAATATGTGATAACTGGGAGTGGAATTATACATCCTACAAATTCAATGATTTATGAATACAATCTAATTAGAAAATAGTAAATGGAATGTAGATTGAACACAATTGTTTATGGTACTTCGTCTATTATGAATGAAAACGTAATAGAGAGTACACACATTTCAATATCATAATCTATCAACAATGCTTATATTGTCATGGAATTGATACATGACTAATGAAATGATTTTATAATTTTTTTGTTATGAAAAAAATAACTTGATATGTTATTATTCTTATGATATTCCCTGATCACTTCGGGTTAATTATTAATGATTCCATACTCTTAAAATTCATGTCGTTTGATATATAATGTTTATTCCATGAATCATCATTCATGATCTTTTTATGATTATGTATGAATTTCATTAGATATTATCATTATCTCATACAGTTATGCATATGTTATTCTTTCTTATAATATTTATGTTCCTTCACCCGTGTTTACCATCACTGCACATTATATCTGACCCTTTCTAAAATTTCCAATTCACTTGGTTATGAAGAAATGTATTGTGTATTATATTTATTATATATATTCTGTGTGAATAGAAAATTGTGGGAGATTTATAATATCATTAAATAGATAATATATTTATTTATCTATTATCCAAATACAATAAAAATTTACAATTATAAGGTGTGAATTATATTTAAATTCATTGATTATTAATCTAAAATTATTTAGTGTTTATATATAAAATTCATGAATTATCTCAAAGACCTTACAATATATAAACCACTAATAATTCATATAATATAAAAGAGTTTTAGAGAAAATGTTAAATTAATTCCTAACTTTTATAGCTTATATGTTCTATAACCTCCTCACCATAGGGTAGAACATCACCGAGATGCAACATTGGTAAACATTAGTTAAAAAATATTTCAATAATATAGCTTATCAGTGTCTCAGACCATTTTATCCACATGAATATATCAACTTTTACACAACACACGTAATCGGGAGATTGTTTTCCTTTGATGAGTCTTCTCTAATCAAGTATCTGAACTGAATTGTCCTTATACGATGCATTTGACTTCACATGAACATCATTAACATAGAAAACATGAGAAGGATGAGGATGATATATCTAGTGTATAGAAATGCAGAATACATCAAGAAAATAATTCAACAGCTGAGGAAAGGAAAACAAATACTCAATTTTAGTAATCCAACAAATAAACATAAAAAAACATGCTAACATGGATTCCAACATCTAATACCTCTTAATATACATGATTTATAACTAATTTTATACTCATAGAAAAACCCAATAACAAACATCAAAAAAAGGACAATTACATATTTGGAATCCATTTGAACACTGAATAATCTAAATAGTCTCCAATATCTTATTCATGGACCAGATATGCTCTCCTGTCTCATGAATGTGACATGGTGCAATTACCAATAATTAAATGATAAATACTGAATTCATAGTAATATTATCTACTATATAATACTGGGGATCATAAGGGGCCATCATAATCATTTTAAGATAACTCTTATTATTACAAAACTCTTGACGATCGTGATGAATCTAACATTAATTATGGACATCAAGGACACATTTTTGTATCATTTCTTATATTACCCGGAAATTATGATTAGACTATCAATTTATCAAAGGATTACAAGTGGTACACAAGTGTAGATATATATATTATTCATTCTAATATAATTTATATAATCAAATTATAAATTTTGAATCACAAGATAAAAGAATAAACATAGGTTCCATACAATGATTAAAATATGAAATAAATAAAACTTGATCATAACATCCATAGAGTTTTTGTATCTAATCAGAAATAAGACTAAAAAAATTATTGACTAGTACATGATAAAATATATTGCATTTCATAATAGGGAATTATACAATAATCTCCTCAGGTAATCAATAGTCACATGATCCCAATTTAAATCAAGGATGGGTAGCTAGTTTGGAATACTCATGGGTCATTAGTGCTTAACCTTTATATAAATATTGGAAAAAAAAAATCTCCAGTATTCCTTTATTTATTTTCATCTACTGGAACTATCTATGAGTTTTATAGTAAAAATTAGTATGCCTTCGGTGAATAATTTATCTCATGCTATGTGAATATTTTTTTCACTCTATAACTAATCATATAGACTACAAAAAATCCATTGAAATAATGATAATCTTTATCCTTATAGGCCTAGTAAAGTTCTAAATACCAAAAATATATACATTTTCTCATTACTGTGATATCATAGATAGAATGTTGTCTCCCCTTTTCACATTTGTTTAGTGAAGTGGTAATACACAAAGATGATAGGGTCACTATGCTGTGATACTTATAAACATCTAGTTATATCTCAACGATGAGTCCTACCATCATTAGTATACATCTATATATTAAAAATACAAGAACATGAGTTTTTATAAACAATGAATCTCTAATAAAGTTCCCTATTCATTGTGTGTACATCATAAAAATATTTAAATAATAAAGACAATCGGCCCACTACTAATACAAGATATCATTATTACTACATGAAAATATTTTCTTGAGGATCATATAGACTATGTAAATGATAAACCTCTCACCCCAAAGATAGTGACCACATAATCACAAAAAATTCACTACAACCACCAACTCTAAATCAAGAGTTGGATTATTCATACAATGAGAGATCAACTCCATGGATACAAAACCAACCACATGACCATCTTACATTAAAAATAATCATTTTAATATATAAAATACATATAAATAGCGGGTATAATAATTACCTATAATATGTAAGGTAATATATTTCCTAGTTTTTTACCCCTATTTATCTTTAGGATGTATCAATCATAAGGATCTAACAACCCAAACACATCTCTATATTGGGCAGGGTCATAATTACTCTATGAAAATAGGTGATGTCTTAAATAATTTCACATAATATCTATATAGTCCAAATAATATATGGATCTCATAAATATTCGTGGTAAACTCCTAACAAGTAAATATAAATAGCTTATCATGAACCACTTATGTAAATTTTATAGTTATCACATGACCGAAGAAGTTGGACACGCTAATGTAGAACTAATACTTTTAATTCATCAAATAAAGAAAATCATCTCTCTGGGAACATGGAATGATCTATAAATATTGATTATAAAACTTCCTTTATTTTGATTATTATAGAATATATTTAATAAATAATTATAAAAAATAATCAAAAAATGGATGGAAAACATTATTCTTTAGTGAAATATATATTAATTAAAGGATAATCAATCTAAAATTCACAAAATTTCATCACATTTCAAAATCAAAGAATTAATTTAGTATGAGAAATATTATAATTCTCTTCACCCAATGAATTATAACACATCAATTCAATAGTGGAAAACTACATGCCTACAATTATCTTGTCAAACACTTTAAAAATACAAATAATATGATATTTTTTCACTAAAATTAAAATTTTATCCTATTAAATAGACATATAATTATAATTGGATGTAAAGATTTATATTTAATAAAATAACATCACCCCAAGGGGAAACTATTTTGAGAATTAATTATTTTATCATGACGTCATTGTTGAGTCCATATCTATTGAAACATTACATGAATTTTTTTAATGGATATGTGTTTCATATATGGAGTTAGATAGATATTAATTTTAATGTATCACTCAGGAGTAAACCCCAAGGAATAAATAGTAAAATTTTCTTGGAACTCGCTGAAAAAAATTGAAAAGATATTATGATGAATCAACAAATAAATTATAAAACACTAGAATACATATAATAAAGAATCTCCTAATATTAATGGGTATATCTTAAAGGGATTTGTAAATAACCAAAAAATCAATATGATATAATCATCAAAATCAATTTATGTGAAAGATTTACACTAGATATTTTAATTTGCATATTCACGATATAGAGTCAACCAAACCATGACACGGATCCTAATGAGTTTGCGTGACTTTAAGAGAATGAACTCCAAGAAATAATTATATCCCATAATCATATGAGGATAATCATAAATATATATAGTGTAATAATTCCCCCCTTAATGGTGTATCAATAGACATAACTCCACATAGTGACTCAAAACTCAATCCTATATCACTATTATACTAATACTATCTAATTAATTTGATGAACATTTTTAAAAAAATGATGATTTAGGGGTGTTTTTATTAGTATGTATGTCAACACATTAATGTCCCCTCATCCTTGTAAATAGTTGTTGAATTAATTAAATAGTGGTTCCTTAGACCAAACCATATGATCAGGATTCCAAATCATTTTCATGCATTTGAAGAACTAATATACTTCCTCTATTAACACTAGGAATCATGACACCACTATTCCTTAATAGAACAAAATAAATTGAACTACTACACAGCATTACCACAGTGTATCATTCTATTGATCCTTATTCAACGATATCTAATCAATTAAAAAAGGAAAAGAATAAATTATGAAATAGCATTGTAAATTCCACATCTTCAAACATATATGAACTTCACTAGAGGATAGTTGTATTATGTCACAGTGATAACATACTAGAGAAGTTTATTCACAATAAAATGAATAAGGTCCAAAACCATTGATTTTTTATCCACCACTACTATGGTGAGATTCATTAAATAACGAATTCTTGTGAATTATTGTTCTAATACAACAATGACAATAAGTAAAAATTTAACAAAGGTTCTATCTTCATCTAGGTTCATCGTAGAAATAATTTTCTCATTTATAGCCTCTAATAAGTATTTATTCCCATACATGATCACCAATGAAAAAAAATCCATTAATATTGAGTAAAAATAGTTAATCCTATGGGTATCATCACTAAAAAATAAATAGTATAATCATTAAAACATGTTAAAATGAAAGTTATTTTCCAACATTAATATTCAATAATGAACTAGATGCATAGAATCCAAATTCTTAATACATCTATGTGTCTCAAGTAATAAATTTTTGGGAAAACAAGCCTGTTTTATTAAGAAATCCCTATATAATGATCTATTTGGGATCTCCTAAACTAATGGGTGGAATATATTCAAAACAAATATCTATATCCTTAGGTACACCCACACCTAAAATGGGATATTAATTCTACAACCTAACATCGTTATTGTAATGCCATGACCCTAGTTACCCAGAGTTGGTGCATTATTACATACCATTGGAATGATCAAAAAAGATCATGTCCCGAATGACAGATTAGTGTAGTATCCTTGGATGTACTATATACATACATAAGTTTTACATCACATCATGAAATAATGATAAACAACATTATTTTCCCTATGAACTCACTCATATCTCGTAGCCTAATCCTAAATGTTAATCATGATATACTTATTCACGTCTTAAAAATAATAATACAATGAAATGGGTGAGCTCATATGCCTAGTATGGATAACAATATAGCGGGAACATTCATAAATAAGAATAAATATTTAAAGCAATTTATAAAACTAAAACAGAAGCCTTTTAAACAGAAGTTTTAATATAATATGGAAAATATAAATAAAATAATTCCATTTACTTGTTCAAATAGATATTCTATTGGTTGAATAATCATATTTAATATCATTATCTAATTTCATAATGATGTAATTCATAATTCCATACATCATAACCACATATTCAATGACTCGTTCCAAGACTAAAAAATAATATTTTGTCAAATGCTTATTCCAATACACTAGTTTGTCTCGAGAACTACTGATTCATTTTGAAGCTATAGCAGGCTCCACCCATATTTTACTATGTCCTGTGAATTCTTCAGAAGAAAAATTTGAATCATAATATAAACATTTATATTAAAACTACCATACAATGTGTTAATATTTTAACCAAAATCCACGGATACTATAAGAATAACACATCCATTGTCAATCATAACTCATTCAATAAAATATGACAGATTATATTATAATAGATTTACCTCAATAAATAGTAATGAAGGATATTGATATAGATGAAAATAACTAGTAAAACAATTTTAGAAAAATATCCCCCTTTTTCTTGATATCATTTAAAATTCTCACTATTTATCAAGAAGATATTAAAAATTATTTTCGAATAAAAGTGTCATATACCAATTTGAATCTTTTAAAATTAAATTAAAATATAAAACATTCATTTCCATATAAATAAATCCATAAAAACATTTTTAAAACATGGACCTTAATGAGAATAATTTATAGAACTAATATTTAAAACATTTAAAATTATATCTTAGTTAGAGTTACTAAGAAAATGAGAGAATATTAAATACAAATAAATGATGTAATATAACATTTATAATACCATGATAATATATTTATTCATGATATAATATGTCAATGTACTGTATATAAACCTTATAAAAGTGAATAAGAGCATAACAACAAAGAAGTCTCAATGGAATGTAAATTGAGATGAAATCCCTTACAAAGATTGTATCCTTATGTTAAGGATAAATCAATGACAAAATTATATTTGAACAATATAAATACACACAATATTATTTTATATTTATTCTTAAAAAATCAGAGTCCATTCACACATATTGTTGTAAAAACAACTCCAATGTCTTGGATATTTAACTCAATGAATGAAAATTCATTTAAGATTACTCTTATCATGTTCATATTGATGATAAGAGAATATATTAATGGAGTGGTTAAATGTATAAAAAGTTTATCCACACAATAGAGGGTGGAAATTAATATATAAATAAATAAATATAGTCTTCACACATAATCTTGAAGTAAAATAATCAATGATGTTTGTATAAATCCCAAAGAGTGGAAATTGAAATTAGAAATTCCCTAACTGATTTGGTAACATAAGAAACATACATCCCATTGAAGAAGGATCATAAAATGTAGATGTGAATACACATAAATTAAATTATATTACACAAAGAATACAACCATAGGTAGAACATACACCACACAAAAGAAAATAGTGGAAATAATAGCATGAATCTAATGGGAATAAAAGTGAGACAAAAACCCCTTACCACGTTGTAATCAATTGAGTCGTATGACCAAAAGTTAATTAACACCAAATTAATCACATAATACCTTGAATATAGAGAGAATAATGATAATATATATCAAATGGTTGTACACAATACACCACAAGCAATAAATAATTGACGGATAATGGAAATCTCATAGAGTAAAAAATGAGATAAGAAACCGCTTACATTTTACTTTTACTTAGCTGAGGGTATGTTAAAATCTGTTATAATAGTTAAATAATTGTTATTATATTATAAAAGAACCACATAATTAAATATAATATCATATATGATCTTCAAATATTTATTTTTTAATAATATTTTAGTAGTATAATTGTTTTGGGTGTAAACTGATTTTTTTTACTTTATATATTTTGTTATGTAAGTAATTTTTGTAATATATAAGTTTTATTTTATTAATATACAGAATTATATTAAGTACATAAAAATAATTTTTAATCATAAAATGAAAATTATTCTTGAATGGTTATGATGGAGAATTAATCTCATCGTGTTTGTGGTGACAATAATCTGTACGTATGCCTGAGCGACGATATCATTCAATTGAAGTTGAAATCTTATATAATTGGATGTTATATAATATATACAGAAATATTAGAATTATATAATTATTCTTTAAATTAATTATACATCATTATTATACCCATCCAAATAATTAAGTATTGAATAACAACTACACAAGGATGTGAAGACAGTAAGTTGTACGTACGCACGTATGATGACTTTGTCATTCATTGGATTTAAAGAATAATGAATATGGTTGTACAATATTTATAATAAAATAATAGTATGTTTAAAGTAACATAGTTATTATTGTGTTATAAAAAAACAATGAAAGAGGAAGTGGACGGAGAAGATTACTCTAAAAGAGGTGATGAAATTATTATCACTTCTTAAGGTGAATCCTATTGGATTGAAAAAAGGGCTCCATAGGTTGGATTTATGATCAAAGGAAGGAATGTAGGATGATTTGAGGGTATTGGGATGATATTTGGGACGGTTTTGGCTGATCCAAATGGATTTGGTGGTGTAAAATCAAGATAATAAAGGTGCCCTTTTATAAGAGAGGTGTGGGTCATTTTACGGAAAACATGAAATATTATTTTATTATAAATTAATTTTAGTTTCGAATGGGTCCAAAAGAATTTATTTTTCGTTTAAGGTGGTTATGTGTTTAAAAACCTTCAAAAAATATGTTTTATACATATTTAGGTCACCATATTAACCTTATCTTTTAAATTTAACTCTTGGTTATATAGATCAACATTTACATTGTCTCCATGTATTTTTATATTATATGGTAAATAAACATACAATAAAATGCCAAGAGAACACCAAGTGGTTCACTAACAACATATGTATTATTATATAACTCCTTTGGTCGATCCGTTGATTTTTAGGACAATTATATCATTTAATTATACAGTATTTGTTTTTAAAACTAATTTATGACAATTTGGACATTAATAATTTTTTTTTCTGAAATGCATAATAATCTGATTTATTCGAACAAAATAAATGGAATCAACCATAAAAAGTAATATTAATAGAAAAAATTTCTGTAATTCATAAAATGTCTCAATATACATATATTTTAAACATTATAATATCAATTATTTCAGTCATTCATTAATAAGGTAATTATTACCTCATCGTTGTGTCATAAATAAATTTAATTATATAATGTATATAATTTATAAATAAAATAACATGATGTAGTAAATCATTTTATATTTCTAATGAAATTTTATAGTGTAAATTATTTTAGGTATAAGACTATATTAAAAATGATTTAGTTATTAAAACTTGAATTTAACACTTTAAACTCTTCATTAAATAAAATAATAATAAATATTATAAAACTAGTGGTCAAAAAGGTTAATACTTTATTCTTATTATTGACATTGGTCATAATAAACTTATCCAATAGAATTATGACATGTTTTAGGAAAATAGTAATATCATTTTTACCTTTAATGACCCTATTTACTTTTAACTATTTAAAATAAAATTCAAAAGTTACTATTCACCAAAAATTATTTTCATCTTATTGAACAACATTTTACTTATATATATTAACACCGTCTCTTAGATTTTGGAAATTCAATTCATAGAAGTAGATAAATTAATTTTTATGCAAATTTTCTTACGTTCCTTGAAGGTGGGTAAAAGACGTTAAAATATTCACTAAAATTTTATACATCAAATTTTATTAGAAAATTACTCTAATGAATTAAATTGAACAAATATAAGTATCACATATCTCTTTTGATTAAAATAAATTTAAATAAAATAAATAATAATTAATATATAAATTCCGTTTTTAAACAATATTGCATTATTTTTCACTGTTAATCAAAAATTTAAATTTTTTAAAAAAATAAATAAATTAACTCGATGATAATTTGGATATTCTGAATCAAAAAATGATTTCTTTATTACCAAATTAAAATAATAGAATATGAATTAATTAATTTAAAATTATATCCCGTTGTCAGAACCAGAAAACGAGTTTTTGAGATGTAAAAACTATCAAAAGATTGATATGTGTTTATATCCGCTTTAAAAGTGAAATTACATCAAATAACAAAAATTCGACTATATTATAAAAATATAACATAATTATACTTCAAAATCAATCGTATTTATATTTAAATCTCTATATTATTTTTATTAAAAATCTTGTTTGCATTTAAAATTTTATATCTTACAATATTCATCAAAATATGAATGTTATCTGAAAAAAAATATCCAAACTAAAGTTTTTATATCCTTATTTTAAAGAAGAATTTTATATCATCAAATTAAATATATAAATGTGTCCAATACTTGAGTTATAAATAATTATCCGTTAAAAGGCTGAAAAACTGCATTTTTTAAAAAATACTTCATTTTTCTGAAAAATTGAATTTGTTCTTAAATTATGTCCATGTAACTCAAAATATTAATGTCAATATTATATGGGATATATCTAAAATTTAAAATGTGGTTATTAATATTCATAACTTCTTTCTAAACGGCTAGTTTGATTGGACATGGTACACTTGAACTTGATGTTGCGTACATCGCACGCTATTGTACTATTCAAAGAGAAGTGTGCCATGGATGCATGGGGTGTTACATTCTTCCCTCCTTCAAGAAGTTTTTTCCTCGCCATTTTATTTTGATCATCATAAATAAAAGGTTAATAAAATATAAATTACCTTTATTGAATAACCTAATCGGAAAAAAGATAATAAAATTTAGTTTTAATATGATTAGAAGGGAAATGAAAAAATCACGCCCAAATTAAGATTTTGAATATGATAACATTGTTGGAAATTAAAATTTGAGAAAAAAAAATAAATTTCATTTGGGAGTGAATGAGGTCATAAATCATAAATAAGTGAGTGGGAAATTGAGGGCCTTAGATCTATAAATCTATGATGAATAAAGTAAGGAATTAGGATAACACATTTTTGTGTTTAAGATCTATTCCCTATGTTTTAAGAATTAATTTATTCATTGAATAAGAGAGATAGAAAATAATTCATATGTAGAGTTCTATACTTTCAATAAATTTCACCAGAAACTCATCTTCACTCCAAATGATTAGTATTCATGATGGCTTGGTCACACATGAAGTGCGAGAATCAACTTACATAGAATCAAATAATCCATAATGGATAACTATATATTTCCCGTATCTTTATATATTAGCCAAAATCAAAATGGTTAGTACATGATCAGGTGATTCCCGAAAAGTATAATCATTTAGAGAATGAAATACTAATCTTAATTACTAAAATTAAACCATCAATACCCAAATGTCAATAAATACCATTCGAAAAACATTTGTCCTTAAAATCCGTCAATATAATCCAAACAATGATTAAAACAAAAACATTGAAGAATTTGATTATGTTGTCTTCCACATTAAATTTTATCTCCAAATAACATCAACTTTTCATAAAGTCACATATGTATATGTAATTAATCAAATAACATATACTCTATGATAGGTTAATAATTTCCATAAGTAACCCAAATCACTATAAATAACCAATAAAAAACAAAGATAAAAATCCTCCATTACTCCCCAAATTAAATCCCATAGTATTATATTTTCCTTAGCCATATAGTGTTCCCAACAGAGCCTATGACTTCCAAAATAACATTTATTACATAACCCCAAATCATTTTTCTATAATAAGGATAACCATTTGATAAAACATAATACCCCAAATCAAATTATTATTGATCAATAAAATCAATTTACTAAAAATAATGAGATACACTAACCAGAGACTTCACGTAGTCCAGTGGTATGTGATAAATTCCAGTCGCACTTTGGATGTGGGTTTGATTTCCAAAGTTGGTCTGAGGTGACGGTTTATCACGTAGACTTCGTGTTGTCAAATTTCAAAAACTATATTTATTATCATTTTCAAAAATATATAAATTCTTAAAAATAACCATAAAATAATTTGACAACAAATGTTATATCATACCTTGCATTTTCAACCCAAAAATTAATATCCTATAATTTCCTCAAATTCAAGGATCAAATAAATTAAAATGATTATTTATAACTATATCCCCAAAAGAGAAGAAAATTCTTCCCTAAATAGTATTTTCACATAACAAACTATAAGGTTACACATTCAAGAGAAATGTGTTCCAAATTAATCCCCTCAACAAAGAGCACTAATAATTTTAAACATTTCTCCATCCATTTATTTCAACATAGGTTGTTCCATGACGAATAGGTTATCCTATAGAATAGGGCACTTGACTCGGTTTAGGCCCCGGTCTCAAACATTTACAGAAAATGACTATAAATGGATTCTTTGGATCTTTTTTTCTTCTATAGTACTCATCCTTTTTTGTTGATGATTATTTACTTTGTATACTTCTTTCACACAAATAAATAATTTCATTATTAAATTTAGACACATTCATTGGTGTCTCCTTATACATTTCTAGAATGATGAAAATTGAGATTTATTTTCTGCATAGTTTCCACTACTGGAGATCATATCATTCTCTCCCTTTCTCTTCTTTGGTGAGTTTTGGAGTTGGTTAATGTATATATTGTTGATAATATTTTTGGAAAACCACTTCATCATGAACACAATATCATTTAATCCAATCAATATTCCATTTACTTGCTCATTTACATCATCATGCCAACTGTGTACATCATTTTAAATGTTACTATGACTTCCTTGGAATCCACCCATTGATTAACACAAGAATGAATAGTGTGAGTCGTGGAATAATTTAGAGAATATCATGAAATATTATTTTTAATATTAAACACCTTTGGATTAAACATGGTTAATTATTGTCATCTTAAATTAAAATACATCAAATCAGTTTATAACAAAAATGTGTATTATTCTAAGAATATACCCTGGGAGTGTCATAACCAAGTGTAAAACAAAGCCCATTGTCTTGTTCCAGGATACCCCAGGTCGAGCTAGAAACTCCGTGTCTGATTCTTCACTCCAAGGTACATCTGTTCCACAGCTACCTCTACCTGCTCGTATCAAGATAGGGATGTATTACATGTAAATCTAACAAAATATTTACATTACCAAAACTTTTGGATGTTACTCTATACTAATCATGAATGCCTATCTTAGGGTATTGTTTTCTACGAATTATTTTTCTAAATCTAGCATCCATGGTTTGTACTAAACTTCCTCTCATACCAATTATAACCCCCTGACCCTAGATAACTATAGTTGGTGCATTATGACATACCATTATCATGATCACAAGAGATCACGTCCCAAAAGACTGATTATTTTACTATCCTTGGATAAACTAGATACATACATATGTTTTATATTAAATCATGAAATAAAGAAAAAGAAAATTATGTCCCTTTTGAACCCACTAATATCACTTTTACAATTCCTACGAGTTAATCATGATATACTATTTTCACACCCTTGGAAAAATAAAACAT
Source organism: Viscum album (assembly GCA_963277665.1). NCBI lineage: Eukaryota > Viridiplantae > Streptophyta > Magnoliopsida > Santalales > Viscaceae > Viscum > Viscum album. Next base: position 1,402,132,874 of record OY728152.1, read on the forward strand.
AAAAAGGGTTGAGCTCATATGCTCAGAAAGGATAACAATATAGTGGAAACTTTCATAAATAAGCCTTAACATTTAAATCAATTAATAAGACTAAAACAAAAACCTTTTAAACTCAAACATCAGTATAATATGGAAAATATATATCATGTAATTACATTTAATTATACACATGTATATTCTAGTATTCTATTAATAACAAGTAACATCAACAACTAATTTTATAATGATGGAATTCATAACGCTGGACAACAAAACCACATAGTTAAGGCCTCGTGCCAAGACTAGAAAATAAAAAATTGTCATGGCCTTGTGCCAAGACACTTGTTTGTATCAGGAGAACTACCGATGAATTGAGGGGATATAGAGGTCTCCAAATGTCACATAATAATTCCAATTCATTCCTCGAATAAAAAGGCTGAAACATGACAGAAACATTTGTATTAATTCTAGCATACCAAATGTTATTATTTTAACCACAAACCATTAATATAATTAAAATAACACATCCAGAGCCAACTATATATCATTAAATACAATATTGAATATTTTATTGCAATAGATCAATATCAATCAAAAATACTGAAGGATATTGACATAGATGAAAATAACCAGTGAAGCTATTTGAGTGAATTACCCGCATTTTCCTTAAAACATTTAAAAGTCTCACAATTTATCAAAAAGATGTTAAAATAGATTTTTTAATAAAAGTGTTTCATACCAAATTGAATCATTTAAATTAATTATAATATTAAATAATTCATTTCCATTTAAATAAATCCTTAATACCATTTTTAAAACATGGACATTAATGAGAATTATTCTAAAGAATAAATATTTAAGGCATTTAAAATGATATTTTAGTTATAGTTACTAACTAAATGAGAGATGCTTGAATACAAAAAATTGAGATAATAAAAAGTTAATAATATCATGAGCATAAATGGACTCATGATATACTATGTCAAAGTACAGTATATACACCATATAAAAGGGAATTGACATATAACAACATTGATGTGTCAATAGAATATTAATTGAGAGGAAATCCATTATAATGACTGCATCCTTTTGTTAAGAATAAATAAATGACATTAATAGTTGTGAAAAATATATGTAGACTCAATATGATTAGATATTCCGTGAAATCAATTAGAGTATATTTACAAATTTCTATTAAAAATAATAACGATGACATGGATGTTTAACTCAATGATTGAAAATTGTGTTATGATTACAATTATAAATTTCTTATTGGTGACATGAGAATTTATCAATGGATTGATTATGTGTATCAATAGTATATCCAAACAATGGGGAGTTTAAATTACTATATAAATAAATAAATAGTTATTTCACATATAATCATGGAGTTATGTAATCAATGATATTTTCATAAATCCCAAGGAGTAGAAATTGATATTATAAATTACATTATTGAATTGCTAACATACAAAACGTTAATCACATGAAAGAATGATCATACAATAAATTTTTAAATACACATAAATAAAAGTATGTTACACAAATAATATGTTCATGGGTAGTACATGCAACACACAAACGGAAATAGTGGAAAATATAGAAGGAATATCATGGGAATAAAAGTGAGAGGAAAACCCTTTTCCACGTTGAAATCAATTGAGTAATACAACAAAATGATAATAAATACCAAATTAATCAAATAATAACAATAATATAAATAGAATCATTACAATATATATCAAATATCATTACACAATACAACACATGGAATAAGTAATTTGTGAATAATGGAAATCTCACAGTAATAAATTTGTTCTACGAAACCCCATACCTTGTGCTTTTTGTTAGTCGAGGGTACATTATCCTATTTTAAAATAGTTAAATAATTATTATTAAACAATTCAAGAACCTTATAAATGAATATGATAACATATATGATCTTCTAATATTGCTTTTGTAATACAATTTTAGTAGTATCATTGTTTCAGGTGTTAACTGATTCATTTTCTTTTATAAGTTTTGTTACATAAGACATGATTGTTCTGGATAGGATGTATTTGATTCAAATACATAATTATATTATGTTTGTAAAAATTATATTTAATAATAAAATGAATGTTATACTTTATTGGTTATGATGGGGAATGAATTTCATTGTGTTCGTGGAGATGTTATTGCATACGTACGCATGATGGACAACATCATTAAATTGAATATGAAATCATATATAATAGGATGTTATATCATATATAATGAATCATTAAAATTTCATATTTATTATTTACCTAAATTATACTTCATTATTATACCCATCCAAATAATTATTTATCGAACAACAACTACACCACGACGTGGAGACGGTAATCCGTACATACACATGTATGGTGACTTTATCAATAATAGGATGGATATGATAATAAATATGGTTGTACCATATTTATAATAACATTAATGCCTGTATAAGGTAATGGAGTTAATATTTTTATATGGAGTCAACAACTAAATAGGAAGGGGATCTAGAAGAAAACATTGAAAGTGGTGATAAATTATTACCTTTTCTTTGGGTAATTCCTTTTGATTTGATCTAAATGTATCCTTAAGAAAGATTTATGATCAATGGATGGCCTCTAGAAGGAAGTGACAGTAGTTGGGAAGATTTTTGGGTAGCTTTTGGCTGATCAAAATTTCTTTGGAGTTGTAAAATTAGGATAAGGGGAAGTTCCCATTTATAAGATTGTTGACAATCACTTTAGGAATTGAAATATTATTTTATTATAATTTTTTTTGGTTTTTAATGGCTCAAAAATAACTAATTTTGAGTATATGGTGGGACTGGGTTCAGAACGATCAAACCATTATGATTTAGAGAGTATTTTTTCATTATATTAACCTTATTATTTAGATTTAACTCTTGGTTAAAGAGTTTATCATTTTCCATGTCTCCTTGTATTTTTGTATTATATAATTAATAATCATACAATAAAATGCGATGAGAACCCCAACAAGTTCATTATTGACATATATATTATTATATATGTCCTTTGTTTGATACTTATATTTTTTGGACAATTATATCTTTTAATAATATATTATATGTTTTAAAAACTCATTTATGACAATTTTGACATTATTTAGTATTTGGTATTTTTGAAAGTCATAAAAATATGATTTATTCAAAATAAATAAATTGAATCAGCCCTAACATGTAATATTAAGCATGAAAATTTAGTAATTCATAAAAAGTCACAATTTACATCTATTTTAATATTTATAATATCAATTAATTTAATCATTAATTAATAAACTAATTAATGAATCATCATTGTGTCATAAATAAATTTGATTATATAATTTATAAAAATAAAAAAAATACAATGATTTAGGAAGACTTTTAATATTTCTATAAATTTTATATAGTCGAAACTATCTTATTTATTACCCTATATTAAAAATGGTTTAGTTATTAAACTTTTAATTTAACACTTTTAACTCTTTTTTAAATAAAATAATAATAAATTTTCTAATCAGAAAAAAGTGTACAAATAGGATCATATTTTATTCATAAGCTAGATTTTGGTTGAAATACATTTATCCAATATAATTAAGACATGTTTTAGGGTAATTACAGTATCATTTTTAACTTTAATTACCTTATTTACTTTTAATGATGTTAAATAAAAATAACAAATTAATATTCACCAAAAATTACTTTCATATTATTGAACAATACTTTTATTAATGATTTCAACCATGTCTCTTGGATTTTTGGAAATTTAATTCATAGATATGGTTCGATTTCGTTTTATAAAAATTTTCTAACATGCTTAGAAGGTGGGTAAAAGATGTTAAAATATTCGATAAAAGTTTATACATATAATTTAATTATAAAATGAATCCAATAATTTAAATTGAACTAATATATTTATTAGGTATCTATATTTTCATAATAAAATTTAAATAAAATAAATAATTATATAAATAAAAAGTTGTGTTTTAAACAATAATGCATTATTTTTCAATATTCATAAATAATATATTGTTTTCAGAATAATACCAAAACTTCCTCCTAAGATAATTTTGATATATTGAATAAAAATTTGATGTCTCTTTTAAAATATTTAAAATCTAGATGTTTGAATAATTAATTTAAAATTAATTACAATTGTCGAAACCTGATAGCAGGTTTTTGAGATTTAAAAACTATGAAAAGATTGATATGTGATTACATCCAGTTTAAAATTGAAATTCATGCCAATGACCAAAATTAAATTAATGGATAAAAATATAGTATAATTATAATTCAAATCTATTCAAATTTATTATTTAACACTGTAAATTATTTTGATTACGAACGTAGGTTTCAATTAAAATTTAATTTCATTCACTATTCACCAAAAATTTGAATGTTATCATAAAAACATCAAAAAAATATCCAAACTAAATTTTTATGTCTTTACTCTAAAGAAGAATTTAGTTTCATCAAATTTAATAAATATAAGTTTCAATTAGTGGATTTAGAATGCGTTCACCATTTAATGGTAGAAAAACTCCATTTCTTGATAAATATTTCTTTTTTCTGAAAAATTGAAATTGTTCTTATATTATGTCTAAGAAACAGAAAATAAGAATTTTAAAATTATTTGAGAGAGATATATATATATATAATTAAAAAATTTGTTACTACTATTCATATCCAATTTATATATGTCATGTTTGATAGGTTGTGGTAGGCTTGAACTCGGTGTTGTGTACATCACATGCTATTATATTATTAAAAGAGAAGCATACTATGGATGCTTGGGGTTTAACATTTATTACAGAAAAAAATAGATGTCATACTTCTTGATTTATCAAATGTGATTTACTGTATATTATAAAAATAAGCTGTTATAACATTATATCAATAGGTTTTATATGTTTAACATGTTGTGTTACATGAACACTAAAAAATAAAGAATAAATTAATTTCATGATTTTGGTAATTCATCTAAAAAATTGTTACATAAGTAGATAACTAATGATTTAATTGTCATGTAGATTTAAAAAAAAATATTATTCTACAATAATTTCCCTATAATATAATTCCACTCAATCACCCTCTAGACATTCAAAAATTTATATTTTCCTTCATGTTCTAGGGATATGAAAACATTTTAAAGGGGTGAGTCAAATTCCTTGTTAGGTTATAATTATCAACATGTCGTCACGGGTTATATCATAAGAATATGATAAAATGTGGGAATTAGAGAATATTATAATTATAAAGATCATTGATTAATTAACATATCTATAATTATTGATATGAGGACATGTAATATCAAATTAAAAACATATAACATGGAAATGTATGAATAATTTTGGGACATTATGTATTAGTCATGGGGCTTAATCAAAGGCATGTATTTAAGGCATATGATTGTGGAATGAGCATAAGAATGAATCCACATTTCAATGATACCCACCATGACATTCATCATATAATGGGCTGGGGCTAGCCCCCTCCTCAATATTCCACTTTGAGATCAAGATAATCATGTATTATATAATTGGTAATGTGATAAATCTTCTCATGAACTGCTATTAATTTGAATAAATCGCAATGTATACCCTTTTTCATGGGATAAATCTTCCCTAATAACCATTTCATGAGAACAATCCCCATATGTACCCCATGTCTAAGAAAAAATTTGTTTGTGTAGAATTCTGAGCTCAAGAGACATAATCATAATCAAAGTCATTTTTGGTTGATATAAAACCCCACCCATCATTATACAAATATATGTTTTCATACTATATTAATCCTTCCAAATATCATTAAATCTAATTTTATGAATATTTATATCCAAAAAATTACCAGATAAATCATGTATGTAAATTATTCCAAAATACATCCAAAATTAAAAAATGATAACTCCTTGAAAAATAAATTAGTATCAAATGATATTTAGTTATGTTTTAAGAAAATACCCTCTAATAAAGATATCAATTAATATGGTATTTAAATCGGAAATAATATGGCTGTAATGTTGTGTGACAAATTTCCCCAATAGGTGGATGTATGGTATCAATGTAAAATACCATCAATAAAAGAATTTAGAACAGGGTACTCATAGTAGAAATAAATTTAATTAGAGATTACATTTTTTACACCAAATATGATTATGAAATAAAAAAGGAGAAATGGACTATTTCTCATATATAAATTTAACGTATCTTATTTTAAAAATTATATTTTACTAATCAATGATAGATAAGTAATACCATTTTAAAAATAGCATAATATTGCTTATAAAAGTTTCGATAAAATTACATTTTTAACATGAATATTATTTTATATTAAACTTTAAGAATAATAAAAAAATAATATACATTTTAAAATGATGAACTATACAAATTAATATTTAAAATTATTGGAATTATATTTTGATAAAAAGTAATGAATATATGTGTATTTTCTATTATATTTAATGAATGGAAAATAATCAAATGTGGAAATCTATTTTGAAAGGTGATTTTTTAAATTTTGGGAAGAACTTATATGAGGTATTTTAAAATAATATATTTTTTATAATTTCTAATTATAAATTATATGAATAAAGTAAAATTTATCACATATAAATTGTGGATTTGTTGATAAAGAAAAATTTTAAAAGAGGGAATCCAATTTAATTTATTTTGAAAAAACCTTATTGATATCCCAAATATTAAAAATAGTAATATATTCTAATTTTCAAAAAGTTAAATTGAATCAATAAATCATATAGGATAATTCATATAATGGTTCAAAAAAATTTAGAACACCATCTGTAAAAAAATATAGACGTAGATGATAAGATCAAATAGAATTTATGGGATCTAATATTTTTATCATAAATCAATTATGTGGGTAATTTAATCACCAAATATTATAATTATAAAAAGAAGTATATTCCATATATAAAATGAAGAAATAAAACAGATAAATGTATTTGTGTTGATAAAAGTGTTTTAGAATATGACAATTAAATTTTGAATTTATTATTGAATGAATAAAATTCTAGTAAATAAAACACATACATTTGATGTAAAATTTAATTGAATGCCCTTGATTAGGATAAAAAATAAACATGAACGTATAATACAATTAAATAAGTAGATATAAAGGTGTAATTATTAATATAGGAATCTTGTAAATCATGTAAATAAGATTAGGTGTATAATAGAATCATATTTCAATGAAATACAAGAATATATAATAATTAATGGATGATTTTAATGTGATTTAGTTTTAAATTCATTATAATATAACAATAATGGAATTTATATTATTTATTTTAATGATATATAATATTTAATATTAATTTTGAGAATAAAATAACCTATACAATGTTATAATATAATATAATGATATCATTTTCTCCTTTTATAATGCACGTATCGATAGTTGAATTTATAATGGTTGTTTACTGATAATATTATTAATAGGATAACCAATTTTACATCCGAAATATATAATAATTTAATAAAAATCCTATTAATTACATAGAACAATTATTACAGCCTTAAATTTTTGTTGTTGATGAAAAACAAGACTTTTCATCAATAAATGTAGAAGTCTACACACACATGCTGATATTTTTATTTGTATCAAATATAAAGGGATTGAATTTAATTAATATATTTTCATTTAATAAAAATAAAAATATTTCATATTTCAAATTAAATTATAATACCATCCTTGAGTGGTGGTTATAAAAAACAGAAGGCATCTATTTTTGTGGAGGTTGTCTACACAATTAAACTATCGACATTCATTGTTTTTTATATAGGATGGGAATTAATAAATAAAGGTTTTTTAATATATAAAATATTTTTATACTTTTTAAACTAAATAAATTATATTAATGCTGTTGTTAATTGGTTTTCAAGAGTAATATTAAGTAAATATATTAAAAAAAAGTAATACATACATCGAGAACTTCAGTTTTTCCTAGAAATACCCTTGAAAATTATTCCCTTAAAGAATATAATGTATAAAAAGGAATAACGGAGTCCTATAAAGATAATTTAAAAACCAAATATAGGAGTTATAGAATAAAATTTCATAGTATTGGTGTAACAGGAAGTGTGTTAATGATCTCTTTTAAATGGTGAATATTAGGGAAATTTTAGAAGAATAATTTACATTTTCAATCATGTATAATTTATAATATATTACAATTGGAATAAAAATATATTAAATTATGAAGGAGGTGTGTTTTCAGAATTTATTATTCAAGATTTTATTGAAAAAAAAGTTACATATAATATAAAATTATAGAAATTTGGATTTTAACAATATAACTTTTTTGAGTATAAAACAATTAAGATTTACTTTACATTCAAATATAATTGATGAAAAATTATACCAAAATAAAATTTAAATAAAATATAATCCCTAAAAAATTTGTTCAATAAAAATATTTAATCTATAAAATAGTGGTTTCCTAAATTTTTAATAGTATTTTAAAATGTAATTTTTTTAATTATATAAATATTTGATCATTAAAAATGTTTTATATTATTTTTACATAACTACTGATATAGTTATAGTTGCTATGATTTTAGTGAAAACTATAAATTTAACTATTCACTTAAAACAAATGTAATTCATTAAAATAAAAAATATTTACCATTATATGATATTGACTTGTGGACATGAAAAAAGGGGTCAGTTTTGTAAAATTAAAATTCTTAAAAATGTTGGATTAAATGAACATAAAAAATATAATGTAAACTGATTTTTCTATAAAATATACATCTTATACATTATGTGTGGTCAATATTATATTAAAATATTATAAATTCATCATATTTTAATATTTAAAGGTTATTTGTTATCAATATAATTTAAGTGTGGTTGTTTTTAATTTATTGATAATATAAAAAAATTGATCCAAACAAGTGGTAAATTTTTTTGTCATAGGTGAGGTTTAAAAATTAAATAATAATATTTGATTAAGTGTGTTGGATTTTCATTTAAATGAAAAAATTTTATTTTCTATTAAATTATATTATTCCATTTATGTTATTATACACTATTTTATGTAATGATAAAATTATTAATGATTTAGCCCTTGTGTTTATAGATGGAATTTGATGTTTGATAGAGGGTTCATGTAGTTATGTTGGTTATTAGAGGAAAGGATCGATAATCCAGTAAGGATTCACCCATCTGAGATGGTTTATTGGTTAGAAGTATGTCTCAAATGTGTAGGCTATGCCCATGAAAGGGAGTTTCTGAAGGCCATGATAAATTAGCATCATTCATAGAAAAAACTACAAATGAAACATGGTTATCATGGTCTACATAGTGATATAATAGAATTCATATGGGAAATAGTCATGGAAATAATGGCCATAGTGGTCCTTATGGTGTTTTTAGAGTCTAGATTGGTGAAATGAATAATGAAAAAATGGTCACATTGGTCTCTATTCTGTTTTTTGATACTTTTAATGTCAAAAATGGTAATGAATGGAACTAAACCCATGTTTTATGAAGAAGTGGTGAATATTTGATCAAAAAAATCCAAATTTATGATGAAAATTCCCATGGTTGGCTTTGTTTCTATAAAAAACATAGACAAAAAATTTTCCCCATGAATTTTTGAAAAATATATCAGGGGTTTTCTCTAGTTAATATTAGTTTTTCTATTAATATTATTGTATGACTAATTCTCTCTCAGAAAAAATTTATAGGGTTATTTAGGAAAGTATCAATCATATGTAAAAGATCAAAAAAGTTATAATGGTTCAAAATAAATCTTAATTAGTTGAGTTAGATGAAGGAAGATATTGGTTTGATTTACAATTGTTAAATTTGAGTTGGATATATTGATTTCTAATTATTGATGTAAAAAATTTGAATGTGTATAAGATGGACAACAAATCATTTACAGATAATATGAAAATATAGAAGACATATGGGTTTTAAATATTTACAAATGATCATACATATATTCTTACTGTCTAATTAAATGGGGAAAGAATATTACTACATTAAAAATTGTATCTATATTTATGCAGATTTGTTCTTTTTGATATCATTTTCCTTGTCACTATAATAGTGTGGGATGATTTTCCCATTTGGGAGATAAATTTTAAAATCAGTATAACGAAAACCTTCAATTTTTAAATGTATTTTTAAACTATTAAGTCATACTATAATAGTGATATTCGAATAATGCTAAAGACAATTAATCTAGTTTTGATATTTCAAACTTGTAAATATAATTTTCCCTTTATTTTACTATGTTTTAAATATATCATGAAACAATCACACCAGTGAAGAGTTTTCTTCATTATGGGATCATAAATTTATTAATTTACCCAAATATTAGTGATTAATTACTGATTTAGGAGTTACCATTTAAATTTGCATAGGAGCACCAGCTTCCCCTTAGCTGTGATTTTCTTCTTGGTGTTTCAATGTTTATCCCTTAGTATAATGTTATTTTAACTATAATTTTGGTGTAAATTATAAAAAACTATAATTTAGTGAAAATGGATTCAAATATTTATTTGAAAATATATCCCACAATGATGTAAATGAAGATGAAAATACAGTTATCATTCTGTAATGTCGTTTTTTAGTCACAACTGATGGTTTGGTCTATAGATGTGGGTGTTGCTATGATAATTGAATATAAAAGGAATTTTATGAATGATCACATTGAAAAAAATTCTCCAATAGTCAATCTCAAAAATATTGTTTCTGATTGCTAAAGTACACAAGATGAGTATATAAATCTTGTATAATCATTAGAATATAAATTAAGGAATGACCAATGTGAAATAATTATAATTTATGAAATGGAGTCTTATGAGTGATGTTATATAGATTAATGATATTAATTTTGATGAAGCATAATTTAAAAGGGTCTATATTTTAGGTTTATAATCATATAAAATTTTTTAAAGGTAGAATATTTGGATATTGATGATATCATTCTCATAACAAGCTCGATAAGGTTAATTTTAATGTTTATACTTCGGTAGAAAAAAATTTAGGGGCCATTTTAAATGAGGTATGAAAATTGTGTCAAGAATATTGTGAAAGATAAAAAAAATTAAAAATTAATACCACAAATAATCAAAATATAAAGAGGATGAGTACTATTAAAGAATAATATTAAATTTATAATTAAAATATTAATGGAACATATTTTTTGTAAAATGGTGGAACTAGTCTCTGGAAATGTAAGAAGAGGTATGCCATGGATAGAAAGTAATTATCCACTAAAATTATTAAGGAGTAGGGAATTTTAACATTTTGATACATGTTGTAAAATGATAAAAGAATATAGATTCAGTGTTAGAAATTTAGACATATGTAAGAGATTATTTGAATATATTTCATATAAATTTGAAAAACATGGTGATTCATCTGGGAAAGATAAATAATATCTCAAAATATAGGAAGGATAATTTCATATCTATTTGTGATAAGAGTGATAGTTGAGATAAATAGTTGGAAATGGTGTTTTCATGATATTTTGATGAAACAAAATCTCATTACTATGGATAATGAAGAATAATTAACATGTGAATGATTTAGTTATGTTGTGTATAATGAGTAAATTATATTCAATACATTCATAGGAGAGAAATAAAATAATTTCCAACAATTACTTCCAAATTGGAGAAGGAAATTAAAAGGATCATGATTTATGATGAATCTGTCATTATAATGGAATATTGAAAAAAAAATTGAAGTCAAAGGGATAAATATGCTTCTTTATTATGATATTAAAATTCATTAAAGAATATAGTTTTGGATAAATAAATAGTTGATAATCGTTAGCAACAAAACATGATTAAAATATTATATGAAGATATATAGATCTAATGTTTATATTCCAAATTCAAAATATATGTATGTTTGAATACGTTTGAAGATAATTAATTATAACAAAAATATTTTCCATAGGATGATATGAACTCTAAAAATGATTGTAATAAATTAAAGAAGAAGAATTAAACCAATGAGACCAAATTTGTAGCATAAAAGGTGATTTTCATTATTGTTGATATTCTTTGTACATATCCTTTATTAAATAAACATAAAGGAATAGTGAATTAATAATGGGTAAAAATTAGTTTGATTTATAGGAGACTGAGATATGATATTACAAAAATATTTTGTTGTAAATAGAATCCATGATTACTATTGGGAATAATGTTTAATGATTTGTTTTTAGTTTTAGAAAATATAATCTTATATAGGATGATACTTTTTATTTTTATTTTAGAATTTTAAATGATTAGGGAACATGTAATGGATGAGTTTTTAACTAAAAAATTAGTGATGACTTGATATAATTTTTAATGTTGAAATTTAAGGGGTTTCACTTAAAGGAAAAAATAATTATTTATAGACAACTTGGGAAATATGAATAAGTAAATTTAAATATATTCTATCAATTGGAAGATGATTGTGAAGGATCTCTAAAACATGGAAATCTTGTAAGACAGTGTCTTTTCATGATTCGAAGACAAATGATTCATATATATGTTAAATATGCATCGAATAAGAAAGTATAATCAATATTTATGTGTCTAGTCTGTTATGATTCCAACAAAGATTTCAAGTGAAAATTTCCTTATATTTTTTATATTGTTTATCATCACATGTGATTGTAGAATTGAATATCATCAATAATATAGAAAATATTATATAAGTCATGAGGATATTTAAATAGTGTTTCAACAAAAATTTATGGATTTCGATATTCATTGATTGGTAATGATAAATTTAAATCTAGGAAAATATTGTTAATTTAATGAACAAGACATAATCTTCTTAATTTTTCTCAATTTTGTAATGAAGGACATATTTTTGTCTCTCGTAAATAAGTTGTTTTTTGTCTATTTGGAAATATATAACTATATTTACTAGAGTTAATTGATAAAGAAGTAATTTTTTCAAATTGGTTGTCATGATGTTTTTTTTCGAGCATGAAATAAGAAAATAAATATTTCCATTGAATACCTGTTCAACTTTTCCGAAAAAAACATACATTAAATATTTATTATAGAGATATTTTTCGTGATTTTAGAAAGTTTATAAGATAATTTAATTGAATATATTATACATGGGAAATGTTAATGAGTGTGCATACTCCACAACAAGATGGTGGAAATAAGATCTACTTATTATTTATGGATAATTCAATCTGACATTTCTGAGCCAATGCGGATGAAATTAATAAAATTGGATAATTATTTTATTTCCATTATTGACAAAATTTATCACATTTCATGTATTATGATTATGAATCATAAATTATTTTCTCAATAAAATGATTAAGTGTTTCAAGAGAAGTGTTAAGAAAGAGTGTGGTTACTCTATGATAAAAATTTGGATAGATAACTATTCTGCGTACACCAAAGTAATATTTTAATATAATGTCGAATGATATAGTGTATTATATGAACTCAAATAACAATATATACCTCAAAATATTTCATGGCTGAATAAAATAATATATTTCATGTGGATTGAAGTGAACTATGTTATCAGAGAGTGACACATATAATTTTTTTGAGGAAATACATTAGTGAAATAGTTCATATTCAAAATCAGTTCCGTATTACGACATGTTATCATATAATATTTATTACATGAAATAAACTTTTCTCTTTATGAATGATTATTTTATATCATGAAATATTAATGTTAAATTATAGAATCATGGAAAATTTTAATAAATAGGTATTGACGGTATATTAAAAGGTTATTCACAAATTTGAATAGTGTCTTGGTTACAAAAAATAAATATATACATTTCATGTTTATATTAATGTGAAATTTATGGGGCATACAAATAATGTTAACAAAGTGTATGAATCATGTTAAATAAGTGATGAAGATGCATATCGTTTTTTGATATCCCAAGTTGATGTTATGGAAAATAGTGATAATTTTTTAGATGATAATGTAAAGTAAGTTGACACAAAATCATGTAATTAAAAACAATCATTGTCATTTTATCCATGTCTGGGAAGGCATGTTAAAATTCAATATATCATTAGAAATCTTGGACATCATATTCATGAAAGATTCAATATAACAAAATCCACTCAAATATCATTAATAAATCAAGTAAAAACCATATTCTTTATGAAATAATGAAGCAGCTAGTGTGGATTGACATTGTTAATAAAGTACTAAATATAATTGAAATAAAAAACATGGGCTTTGATGCCCAAGAATAAATATAAGATAGTTAATGAAACAAAGTGAGTTTTCCAATACAATATGAATGAAAATGTTGACGTGTTGAAAAATATATTCATTTTGGTTTGTAAAGAATATTCACAGGTTGATGGAGTTATCATTGGTTCCACAATTTCAGGAATTTCAAGGATTGAAAAAATTTGAATATTTCATTCCAGTATATAAAAATGAAAATGAATGATAAATCAAATTGATGTCACGTCATCCTTCCTAAATAGTTAATTGGATGTACATGTGAATATTGATAAAAAATTCGTTTTGATTCTTGAGGAATATTAGAATTTTGTTTTTAGTTTAAGATTTTATTTATAAGGGCTATATCAAGTTCCAAGATCTTGTTATTCTATACTAGAAATCTAAATGAAGAAATTGAAATTCGGATAAGGATATTTTAAACCCAATCTCAACATTAACGAATGTAATTAGGTATTTATCATTATTATTTTTAATGTCAAGGTATACATGTTTTTGTAAGAGTTGAAGTGCGTGTGAAGAGTTTATAATGAAATTTAGTATATTTTTGAAATTTCTATGATTATTGATTATAGATAATTTATTATTATAATAAAATCACATAGAAATTATTTTATTATTATATGTACTCTTATCGATAATTAATATTTTTAAAGATGTTTATAATGGAGGTTTTGAATATGGTTTCTATACCAATATCAATAAAAACTGAATTTTCCAATGATGATCAATGAAAAGATGTGGATCCACTGGATATACGGAAATATTAATGATAATATTAATTACATGATATCTTTGATAATTTATATTATGTTAGTTTCTACGCTTTTATTGGTATAAAATATCTCCAAACAGTTATCATTTCATGTCTGAAATAAAAATAATACGGAAAATAAAGGGCACATTAAACTATGGATTGAATTATGAGAATAAAGGTATTATTCACTTTTTTAGTTGTATATTTACCACATAGAGATATATTTGTTTGTTTTTATTCAAAGAAAATAATATTGTTGTATTGGCAATAGTCGATAATAAATATATTACTTTCAACAATGTCTTATCAAAATATATGTACATGAAGACATAGTTACATGATTTAATATTTAAAGTTTTTTTGTCACTACTTTTGGGATGTGATAATCCTAGTGATTTTACTCATTCAATAAATAAATTACAGTAGTCATTATCCATAAACATTGATATAAAATATCAGTTACTCTAATTGATAGCATAAAAAAATGAGATAGATTGTAATTTATTTCTGTAAAGGAGAATATTGGAAATTTGTTTACCCTATCACTGTCAAAGAATAAAATTTAGAGTTTGATTTTGAGGATATGTGTTCAACCTCATTCATTATAGGGATAATGTATGTTGTAGTTATCCTATGTCTTATCTTAATGTTTTATATAGTTGTTAAAGGGGGAGAAAAAAATAAAAACATAAATTTTCATTCACTTTTATCTATGTATTGTTTGACAAATTTTTAGTATACAATATAGGGGAGTACCTATTAATATAAATAACATTTGGTAGAATTACTTAATGGAAGAAAGTATATATTTAGATAGATTTATTACAAGGTTTAAGATATGATTTGAGGATGTGGTAAAAAATTATAACTACTAATTAGTTGTGGTTGAGAAAATCATATATCCTTGAAAGAATTGTTGATAAGATAATGAAGTTATGTTTGAGGAATCTGAATTTTGTATTAAAGAATATACATATAGATTAATATAATATTAAAATAATGACTTTTTTGATTTAATGAAATTGTTTTCTATGTTTTGTTTTTTCAAATAGGATTAGTATTATAAAATTATTATCTATTTATATGTCTTTAGAGATTAATTATAATTTATGTCTATTGGTTGAAAAAAATTTATGGAGGAGTTTATGGATCCCAAGGTTTTCTAATGTGGACTGTGTTATATGATTGGATGAATAATTGGTCAATAAGATATGTTTTACTATGTTGGAAAATATTGTTAATAAGTTAATCATATTTTATATTAAAATATATGATTCCATGTAATGTGTTACTTGTTTTTATATATCTTGATTGGTTTATCATAGCTCCAACCATTGTATAGTTTGAACAATCCTAGATGTTTGAGAGAAGTTTCATAGAGTGATGAAGTTTCATGTAAGAAAATGGGGTTCATATAGGAAGGATAGTACCATGTTTTAAAGGTGTGTTGATGAGATGTATATCTAATATAGAAATGGCCACACATACGGTAGGGTTTTATTCATGGTGAATTGAGGTGTTACTAGTTGAAACGAACACATTCAAAATGGCCATGGTAGTCCCCTTATTGACCTTCAGTCTTCATATGTGGAAATACAAAGGTCAAAATGACTATGGGGTTATTTATGATGTTTTTTCACACTGTATATGTGAAAAATCCCTATCCAAAATAGTTCTAGTTTTCCTCATGGTGCTCAGTGAGTCTACATATGTCAAACATGCTAAGGTATGGGACAGTGCCCATTGTATATTAATTCATTGTAAACGAAAATAGAATAAGATCTAAAATTCCTTAGGAAAAAGGACTATGTCTATGATTCAAGACATTTTTATGGGAATAGGAAAAACCATTCTAGATTAGGAAGTTATGAAATTCATGTTAGGGGGTTTTATAGTTATGAGATATTTTTCTCATGTGGCTACCTAAAATACCCATTTTATTTTTTACCCAATATATGAGTTTGTTTTTTGAAGCATCAATGATATCTAAAAGATGTAAATATTGAGTCAAATGTTTGTTTTGAAATTGTCACTCCATTTTTTGAAATATAAAATCCATTCATAAATACTAAATCACTAACTCTTTCATGTCAATATAATTTCAGAGTGTTTTTATAAGAAAAAATAAACATTTATCTTAATAAGAATATTATTTATAGAGTAATAAAAATATATGTTTTCATTAATCTTATCGTAATGAGACTGGATATGATATTCTTACTATAATGATATGATATATGATATTACTATCATAATTAGATTTTATAAGCTATATTTATGACAATTATACTATGTATGAGAACAGTTATACACAACTGTATTGTAATCACTTTAATCGTACTCAGGCTCCAAAATATTATCATAACAATTATCTCATACCAGAAAAATCATATCACTAATACAATAAATATGTTTTACACTAAAATCATGTACATAAAAATGATTTCATAAATTCTATTATAATATTACCATTTATGTTCTAGGTGTACAATTCCATGGTAGAGAATCAATGAAAATATTATCATTTGTTGATAAAGAGTACCATTAGAAGAATGCCTATAAATAGAATGACATTTGATAAGTTTGTTAAAATATTTTGATGATTTCATTTTACAAAATTTTCATTGTATGAGACCTCTAAAGCATAAATTTCTGAATGACTTCTTCCTCAAACTTCTAATATTTTTGTGTTTGATTTTTAATGACCAGCCA
Organism: Viscum album; assembly: GCA_963277665.1. NCBI lineage: Eukaryota > Viridiplantae > Streptophyta > Magnoliopsida > Santalales > Viscaceae > Viscum > Viscum album. The sequence goes on from OY728152.1 coordinate 1,402,150,555, forward strand.
TGTGAATAAAATCAACACATCACGGGGATAGATAGACATATATGTTGATCATCATATTTAGGATCACAAGTATAGAGATATAGAGAATCCAATCATAGGTATGGGGATCATGAGGATAGAGAGATTGAATGATCATCATATCAAGGGTTTTCCGTGATTTGGAAAATACATACATTCTTGTATGTATTAATCAAGGGTCCATTATCCCAAGTTATGGGATGTACTACTATTTGGGATTAAATCTTTTTCCATATGTATTACCAGTTTTATTAAATGCCTTTTATTTCCAATGCATGTGAAATAGAATGCGAGTCCTTTTATATTCATCATTCTATTTGTATCTCGTTTATCATAACAACATTGATTACGATATGTTTTTTATAACTTATATTACATTTTGTATGAGAATTACTATAATTAAGGTTGTATGACCATTATGATTGAATCACTTATTTTATAATACTCTAATTTATCATCACCATTATTTTTATGAATCAAATTGTATTTTCCCTAATTAAATCATTTTTACTATGAATATCATTTTACTCTTAAAACATTACTAATTCTTACTGAAAACAACTCTATAGATTGTTAAAAAAGAATCATTTTCTTATCATGATATGTGGAATAAATATAGTAATATATATGATCATGATACATTGTTCATCATACCCAAAGGACAAGCCCGATTACCATAATAATACATAAGTTTTTTTGTGATTCTGTTTTAGATAACATTTAAAAACATTGTATCTTTTAATATTAAAAATTTATGTTATTAATGCCACGACCCCATCTCCACAATGTGGACCCCTCCTGGTCTGGCAATGTGAGAAGGGACATTATGAACCCCGAGTCCCGCCTCTAGTAGACCCCGGGTTGGCGACTAGCACCGAGGGTATAGTAACACACAAATGAAAAGAATTACCCTCTATGAGAACACTTGCAGAAGAGAGAGATAAGATAGACACCTACAAAATCCAACTCAGAATTGATGTATAAATGGAAACCCAAGTGCACATATGTAATGTCATGAAAAAGTACTAATATTGTAAGGGGAAAAACTAAAAGTACCCAAAAGAAAGTAAAAACAACTACAACCGCAAGCCTGAATAACTCCTGCAAACTCAAGCTAGTAGAAACCAGATTAATCTCTAACCTACTCCAAGTGGCCTGAAAATTAGTTTATATATACGTAGGGTGAGTATAACAGTATACTCAGTAGGATCCTCCTCGATGCCTCTCTTGTAAAAGTAAATAAAGCATGCTAAATCCCAGCAAACAATAAGTGAAACCAACTCATCACCTAAATAGGTATACTATGTAGAGACCCGAAGCTTGACATACATGAACATTACATTACTTTTGCGGAATACTTAGTACATAAAAAAACACACAAACAAGGATCGTAATAGTTTAGTGTCTTTGGAAACTCGGAACGTAATCTTCTAATCGTGGTGAAAGATCTTCAATATCTCCCATAAAGATCTTCCTTTTTTTTACCTAAAACCATTCTTTATATCCTGGGGAAAAGAAAACATAAAAGGGTGAGCTCGAATGCTTTGTAATGGTAAAAAAAGAAAAATCAATCAAATCATATTCATAAGAACATAACTTTTGGAAATCTTAACCTGCAAAAGAGAGCATAATTTCATAACATGGGATATATCATAGTAGTGAAATGAAATCCCAATAATCATAACTTAAAACATGAAACTTTGTGGCATACACACATAATCATAGAGAATCATTTCTTGTTAGTCAAGACTCATTGCCAAGACTATCTTAGTGGACAAAGTCCCTTTCTGAACCGAGTCACCCTCGTTCCAGTCCTGTTTCACTGAACCGGTATAACCTACCGTTCCAGTCCTGTTTCACTGAACTGGTATAACCTACCGTTCCAGCCCTGTCTATCTCATGAGATATAAGATCATTACCCAATGCATTGGAGGGAGATATAGGTCCCACCCATATTATAATGAATCCTTTCTTATGTGTGCCACATAATCATAAACCATACATCATAGCGTAACCCATGTAATAAAAATGGAATTCTTAAACAACATGACATCATAAAACAATTCATATAAGATAAAGGAATTCATAAAAAAATTTCCATCACAACATAATCAAATCCATGTAATAATAGGGATAAAAATAAAACCCTTTATCATCTTAGATGGATAATAATTTTGAAAAAACACTTGAACTTCATTCTTGAGGAAAATATCCTTTCTACTTCAAAAACACTTTTCCTTTCATAAAATGTCATTCAATTTTAAAGTTAAAGAAGTTGATTAAAAATAAACATGAAAACTTGTAAAGGAAGATTCTTGGAAATAATGTTTTAAAAATCCATTCATGCCGTATAAGTTAAAAAAACATTCTTCTCGTACTTTTGTCGGAAAAGTCAAAAGAGTACCTCGTACGAAAAACGACAAAAGATTCCTTTCATATCCTTTACAAAAAATTTACCGAAGTGTAAAATTGGATATAATCTATTTTAGGTGGATGGAAATAATATTACATATTGAGGAAACATGGATGTGGATGATAAAATACACCCCAGTAAATACCAAAGTATAAACAATCTCGGATAAAGATGAGATTATGATATTTCCCTTACCTTAGGTCTGACTTGCTTTGAAAGTGTCTGAACCTCCTGTATAATGATTTAAATATTGTTATTGACTTATTCCAGAATCATATTCATTGTTATTATATCATATATGGTCCACTTATTACATTATATTACCCGTTCTTTTGTAAATTCATGTTAAAGTAGCGTTTTGGGTAAAATCGTCTCATTTGTCGTTCGTGTTTTTAACTTGTAATTATTAATATGATTACTTGGATCATGATTACTTATATCCACAATTTAAAACATGATTTATATATGATATATATTCAGAATATACATATATATAATATATTGATAAATGTAATGAGATACACCGTTCATGGAGACGGTAGTCCGTACGTACGCATGAACGATGTTTTCGTTTCCTTATTGAATTGAATGGAATTAAGTAGATGACATACATATAAATATAAATAAATCTAGTATCATTATTATGTCATATATTTCATTAGTACTTATTATATATACTTTATAATCATTCATGAATGGTTAATCATTGAGAATGAATCTCACCGCGTCGTGGAGACGGTAGTCCGTACGTACGAACGAGCGATGATATAGTTCCCATGGTCATGGAATTGTGTTGAAGTGTTTGAATACTATTTCAGTATCAATATCACTTTATAATAATAATATATAGTTACTCATTAAACCATTATACCCATACAATTAAGGTGGTGTTGGAAAATAGATTACACCACGGCGTGGAGACGGTATTCCGTACGTACGCACACGCGGTGATTTCCTTTTTCCGTAGGATGGATAGAAGGTTAATTATAGTTTTTTCATATTTATAATAACATATCAGTATAAGTAATACTGATGTTATTACATTATCATGAAACAACTAAATAAGAAGAAGTTGAAGAAGAAAGAAATTGAAAAGATCGGTAATGGATATTACCTCTTCTTTGAAACGCCTCTTTGAATCTTTCACTTAGGGAACTATGATTGGTATTTGAAGAAGACCAGGACCTATAGGATTATTCTAGGAAAGTGGAGAAGGGATTTTGGCCGGGTTTGGCCGAGCTTGAGTGCTCAAATTGGTGTGAGGAGGAGGGGGAGGAGGTGCCCTTTTATAAGGGAGGAGAGGGGCACCTTAGGAATATCTCAAAATATTATTTTATAATAAAGTCAAAATCGGTTTATAATGGATCCAAAGGGTCTTATTTAGAAGCTAAAGTGGGGATGGGTCGAAATCCTATCAAAAAATAGGATTTAGACAAGTTTAGGTTATTATTTTAACCTTATCAATTAGATTTAACTCTAAGTTAAATAATTTAACTTTTACCATGTATTTTTGTTTTCTTACACTATATGGTTAATACACTTACTATAACATGCCAAACGAACCCAAAATTGTTTATTATTAATATATATATCCTTATCTAAGTCATTTGGCCTAACCTTAGATTTTCTGGAATAAAATAACAATTAATAATATAATATTTGATTTAAAAACTATTTTGTGTCAATTTTGACACTATTTGATATATGATTTATGTGAAAGTCATAACAGAATTATATGTTCGAACCTAGTTGATTAAATCAACAATAATATATCATAGTAACCTATAAAATTAGTGGGATTCATAAAAATTCTCAAATTAAATTTATTTTTGTATTTATAACATCAATTATGTCAATATTTCATTAATAAGATAATTACAGCATCATCTTTGTGTCATAAATAAATTTAATTATTTGATCTCTAAAAATTACAAATAAAATACCATTATGTAGGAAATCGTTTTATCTTTCTAATTAATGTTTACAATTGAATTTATCTTATGTATAACCCTATATTAAAAATGTTTTAGTAAATAAACTTTGATTTTAACTCTTTTAACTCTTCTTTGAATTAAATAATAATAAATGTCCTAATCTAATCCAAGTGGGCCTAAATGATAATATTTTACACTTAAGGTTGTTTTTGGTCGAGATACACTTGTGAAATAGGATTAGGACATGTGTTAGGGTAATATTAATATCATTTTTACCCTTAATTACCATATTTACTTTTAACCGTGGTAAAAAAAGTAAAAAGTTACTATTCACCAAAAATTATTATCATCTCATTGAACCACATTTTACTTACTGACATCAACTGTGTCTCTCGGATTTTTGAAATTCTATTCACAGAAGCGGTAAAATTATGATTTATGAAAAAAATAATTTTTTTAACTTCCACTTAGTAGTTTCACTATTCATCAAAAATTGAAGTTTTTCAGAAAAATGCCAAAATTTCACCCCAAGATATAATTGATATTCCGAATTCAAAAATGAATTCTATTTTACAAAATTCCCAAAATATAAGTTGCATTAATTAATTTTATAATTAATTTCCGCTGTCACAACAAATAGCGTGTTTTTAAGAGATAATAACTATCAAAAGATTAACACTTGTTTATGTCTGGTGTAAATGTGAAATTACATCCAATGACCAACATTGTATTGAATTGTAAAAATAAATTCTAAATATACTTTGAAACCACTCAAATTAATAATTTATCACTATTAATTATTTCGATTAAAAAATTTGTTTTTAATTAAAATTTAGTAATTTTCACTATTCATCAAAAAATAAAAGTTATCCGAAAAGTACCAAAATTTCACCCTAAGATAATTTCGATATTATGAATCCAAAAATGAATTCCACTCTGAAAAATAAATTGTACAAAATTTCCAAAAGTGGTTATTACTATTCATAACGGCTAGTTTTAATAATATTTTAATAGCGTATTGTTGTTTAGTGAAACTCGTTATTGCGTACTACACACGCTATCGAGGAAGGTCGCGATTGCGTGTAATGCAAGGAAAATCAAGGATTAGTGTTGTGCAAGATCCTTTTGGTGTAGCGTACAACACAAGACACAAGTGAAATTAAAAATAATATTTTTCATAAAATCTCGGGATGTTACATTCTACCCCCCTTAAAATGAATTTCGCCCACGAAATTCGTCAGGGTTATAAATGGTTTACTATTCGAAAGTTTCTTTAATAGAAACCCACATCGTAAAAAGGAATACCAAAACCAATCTTTAAAAACAAAATTATGAAACTTAACGATTACCCAAATAAACTAATCACTGGGATTCCACATAGGTGAAAATATGGATATGGATGAGAAATCTAACCATCATGTTTTGATGGGGAGTGGTAGAGAACATGGCTATCGAAAAGCCAGTAATCACAAAGCCATAGATTTGTGATGATCTAACATACCATCTGATTCATCAGATATAAGATCACTAGGACAACATTTTTGGTTTTCAAGATCATTTCCCTAAAGTTGAAAATATGCTTAGAATAAATACTTACTTTATTTTGGTACAATCTCATTGATGTTCATTCCTTGAACAATTTCCACTTCATCTCTTAAATAAATGAAGTTGAATTTGTTATTCGTGAAGTGTTAGCAGATCATGTGATAGAATGATGGGTCATTCCAACTGTCTCAAACAAACGGTTAGCAAAAATTATATACATAAGTCGATCTATAGTGAGATTAATCATATATGGTTCCTAAAATGGACTTATACTTCATATATCATACATCGTAATATAATAAAACTAGTTTCTACTAAACAGGGACTTCCTGTAGGCCAGTGGTAGGCGATAAAGGTCAGTCGCACTTCAGTTGTGGGTTCGATTTCCACAGCCTTGTCCGACGCGATGGGTTGTCACCCGTCCTGCAGGTTGTCCTTTTTATAAAACTATATTACTATAACAACCCATCAATAATATCGAAAAAACTTTTATCCTTAAACAATACTAACTTAAGTCCAACATAATCCATTCCAATATTTAGGCTTATCCATAATACTGCAGTCCACTCTCATAACATAGTGAAAACGATTACCAGAGATTTAACACCATCGTCAATCCCCATATATCATAAGGTATGTTTTGTTGGTCACATTACAAACATTCAAAGTCTTTAATCATGTATTCTCTTGAATACCTTAGTGAAAACATGAATGCAGTTAAAAGTTAACACCTTCCACATACCAAAATCCTCAAAATTCTGTATACTTAAACCATGATATCACTTAGTCCTTATATCAATCATGAGCTCATGAATACTGTTAAACATTTCATTTTCTCGTTTTCCCTTCATTATGCGCATAATATCTCAATCACTTTGAATACCACATTAGACCAATACATAAATATTCCAATACTCCATGATACAACATTATTTTGGAATCCCATTACATAAACACTTAATCATTCCACCACATCGTTGTCATATTCAACATCTCCAATAGTGATCGCATGTGACTTCCCTTTGTCCTTTGCCTTTAGTGGTTGCTCATGTTGATCATCACTAACCCTTGGATTAGGGCATTTATTAGCATAATGCCCCATTTCCTTGCACTTGAAGCATTGAAGTGTTGGTGGTGCGTTCTCTGCAGTGTTTGTTTTATTCACATCATTAGAAACCCTTTTTCCATTACTTCGACACTCAGCTGATCGATGACCTTCTTTTCCACACTTAAAACATTTTCTAGTCCCTTTAAGACAATCTCCACCATGCTTCTTTCCACACTTTGAGCATAAGGAAACATTCATTTTCTTTTCACCATTATTCTGATATTTCTCCTTGAACTCCATCTTTCGTTTCTTTTCAAAACCATGAGACTGATATGTAACACCAACTTCCATTTCTACCTTCATAGCACAATGCACAATTTCTTCATAGCTACTGAAGTCTCGTATAGCTAATGCCCTTCGAAGAACTGGTTTTAAGCCACTGAAAAATCGATCAACTTTACTTTCAGGTTGGATGATAATGCCAGATGCATACCTTGCAAGTCTTGTAAAATTCGCTTCATATATACCAACAGATTCATCATCCTTCTGTTTCAGCTCAAGAAACTCCTTTTCCATCTTTGTTTGAAGAATTTGAGGGATGTACTTACTGAAAAACAAGTTCTTGAACTCGTCCCATTCCATGGATTCAATTTCATCTCTTTGCCTCGTATTCTTAATAAGATTCCACCATTGATCAGCTTCACCTTCCAAACGATATACTGCTAAGATGACTATATCATGTTCAGAACATTGAAGAACTGAAAATATCTTTTCAGTGGTACTGATCCATTGTTCAGCAAATATTGGATCAGAAGACCCACTAAAAGAAGGTGGACGTTACCTCATGAAGGACTCAATAGAATATTGTTCCCTTCTCTGCTCATTTGGAAGTCCAGAATGATTCATAGCTTGTGTAAGTATAGCAATAAGATTTTTCACTCCATCTCCCATAACATTTGTTTGTTCAGGAGGACAATCATTGCATTGTCCATTGCATTGATCAACACGGTTCCTTCGGGTTCCAGCCATCATCTAAAACCCAAAAAGAATAGTGTGAGAGGCAAAAATAATGCTAGGTAAACAACATAATAAAGGGGGAGTACCTTCAATATCTAACATCTTAGGTTTAATTCTATGATCGTTAGCGTAATTCTAGTACTATAACCTATACGTATAATTAACCTTAGGGACATCCCTAGACATACCGCAGAAATATCTCTAGGGATCACACTAACGTTTTCGCATCCTAGTTTCCAAAGGTTGACTAAACCTTTCCTCTGATACCAACTGTAGAGACAAAGCTTGACGTACATGAACATTACATTAATTTTTCAGAATACTTAGTACATAAAAAACACACACACAATGATCGTAATAGTTTAGTGTCTTTGGAAACTCGGAACGTAATCTTCTAATCGTGGTGAAAGATCTTCAATATCTCCCATAAAGATCTTCCTTTTTTACCTAAAACCTTTATTTATATCCTGGGAAAATGAAAACATAAAAGGGTGAGCTCGAATGCTCAGTAAGGGTAAACAAAAGAAAAATCAATTACATCATATTCATAAGAACATAACTTTTGGAAGTCTTAACCTGCAAAAGAGAGCTTAATTTCATAACATGGGATAAATCATAGTAGTGAAATGAAATCCCAATAATCATAACATAAAACATGAAACTTTGTGGCATACACACATAATCATAGAGAATCATTTCTTATTAATCAAGACTCATTTCCAAGACTATCTTAGTGGACAAAGTCCCTTTCTGAACCGAGTCACCCTCGTTCCAGTCCTGTTTCACTGAACCGGTATAACCTACCGTTCCAGCCCTATCTATCTCATGAGATATAAGATCTTTACCCAATTAATTGGAGAGAGATATAGGTCCCACCCATCTTATAATGAATTCTTTTTATATGTGTGCCACATAATCATAAACCATACATCATAGCGTAACGCATGTAATAAAAATGGAATTCTTAAACAACATGACATCATAAAACAATTCATATAAGATAAAGGAATTCATAAAAAAATTTCCATCACAACATAATCAAATCCATGTAATAATAGGGATAAAAACAGAACCCTTTATCATCTTAGATGGAAAATAATTTTGATAAAACACTTGAACTTCATTCTTGAGGAAAATATCCTTTCTACTTCAAAAACACTTTTCCTTTCTTAACATGTCATACAATTTTAAACTTAAAGAAGTTGATTAAAAATAAACATGAAAACTTGTAAAGTATGATTCTTGGCAATAATGTTTTAAAAATCCATTCATGCCGTATAAGTTAAAAAAAACATTCTTCTCATACTTTTGTCGAAAAAGTCAAAAAAGTACCTCGTATGAAAAACGAAAAAAGATTCCTTTCATATCCTTAACTAAATATTTATCGAAGGGTAAAATTGGATATAATCTATTTTAGGTGGATGGAAATAATATTACATATTGAGGAAACATGGATGTGAATGATAAAATACACCCCAGTAAATACCAAAGTATAAACAATCTCGGATAAATATGAGAGTATGATATTTCCCTTACCTTAGGTCTGACTTGCTTTGTAAGTGTCCGAACCTCCTGTATAATGATTTAAATCATGTTATTGACTTATTACAGAATCATATTCATTGTTATTATATCATATATGGTCCACTTATGACTTTATATTACCCATTCTTTTGTAAATTCATGTCAAAGTAGCGTTTTGGGTAAAATCGTCTCATTTGTCCTTCGTGTTTTTAACTTGTAATTATTAACATGATTACTTGGATCATGATTACATATATCCAGAATGTAAAACATGATTTATATATAATATATATTCAGAATATACATATATATAATATATTGATAAATGGAATGAGATACACCGTTCATGGAGACGGTAGTCCGTACGTACGCATGAACGCAGTTTTCGTTTCCTTATTGAATTGAATTGAATTAAGTAGATGACATACATATAAATATAAATAAATCCAGAATCATTATTATGTCATATATTTCATTAGTACTTATTATATATAATTTATAATAATTCATGAATGGTTAATCATTGAGAATGAATCTCATCGCGTCGTGGAGACGGTAGTCCGTACGTACGCACGAGCGATGATATCGTTCCCATGGTCATGGAATTTTGTTGAAGTGTTTGTATACTATTTCAGTATCAATATCACTTTATAATAATCATATATAGTCACTCATTAAACCATTATACCCATCCAATTAAGGTGGTGGTGGAAAATAGATTACACCACGGCGTGGAGACGGTATTCCGTACGTACTCACGCGCGGTGATTTCCTTTTTACGTAGGATGGATAGAAGGTTAATTAGAGTTTTTTCATATTTATAATAACATATCTGTATGTAATTAATACTGATGTTATTACTTTAACATGAAACAACTAAAGAAGAAGAATTTGAAGAAGAAAGAAATTGAAAAGATCGGTAATGGATATTACCTCTTCTTTGAAACGCCTCTTTGAAACCTTCACTTAGGGAACTAAGATTGGTCTTTGAAGAACACCAGGACCTCTAGGATTATTCTAGGAAAGTGGAGAAGGGATTTTGGAAGGGGTTGTCCGAGCTTGAGTGCTAAAATTGGTGTGAGGAGGGGGGGGAGGAGGTGCCCTTTTATAAGGGAGAAGAGGGGAACCTTAGGAATATCTCAAAATATTATTTTATAATAAAGTCAAAATCGGTTTATAATGGTTCCAAAGGGTATTATTTCGAAGCTAAAGTGGGGATGGGTCGAAATCCTATCAACAAATAGGATTTAGACAAGTTTAGGTTATTATTTTAACCTTATCAATTAGATTTAACTCTATGTTAAATAATTTAACTTTTACTCTGTCTTTTTGTTTTCTTACACTATATGGTTAATAAACTTACTATAACATGTCAAACGAACCCCAAATTGTTTATTATTAATATATATATCCTTATCTAAGTCATTTGGCCGAACCTTATATTTTTAGGAATAAAATAACAATTAATAATATAATATTTGATTTAAAAACTATTTTCTGTCAATTTTGACACTATTTGATATATGATTTTTGTGAAAGTCATAACATAAATATATGTTCGAAACAAGTTGATTAAATCAACAAAAATATATCATAGTAAACTAGAAAATCAGTTGGATTCATAAAAATTCTCAAATTAAATTTATTTTGGTATTTATAACATCAATAATGTCAATATTTCATTAATAAGATAATTACAGCATCATCATTGTGTCATAAAGAAATTAAATTATTTGATCTCTAAAAATTACAAATAAAATACCATAATGTATTAAATCGTTTCTTCTTTCTAATGAATATTTAAAATTTAATTTATCTTATGTATAACCCTAAATTAAAAATGTTTTAGTAAATAAACTTTGATTTTAACTCTTTTAACCCTTCTTTGAATTAAATAATAATAAATGTCCTAATCTAATCCAAGTGGGCCTAAATGATAATATTTTACACTTAAGGTTGTTTTTGGTCGAGATACACTTGTCCAATAGGATTACGACATGTGTTAGGGTAATATTAATATCATTTTTACCCTTAATTACCCTATTTACTTTTAACCGTGGTAAAAAAGTAAAAAGTTACTATTCACCAAAAATTATTTTCATCTCATTGAACCACATTTTACTTACTGACATCAACCGTGTCTCTCGGATTTTTTAAATTCCATTCACAGAAGCGGTAAAATTAAGATTTATGAAAAAAATAATTTTTTTAACTTCCACTTAGTAGTTTCACTATTCATCAAAAATTGACGTTTTTCAGAAAAATGCCAAAACATCACCCTAAGCTATAATTGATATTCCGAATTCAAAAATGATTTATATATTACAAAATTACCAAAATATAAGTTCCATTAATTAATTTTATAATTAATTTCCGCTGTCACAACAAATAGCGTGTTTTTAAGAGATAATAACTATCAAAAGATTAACACTTGTTTATGTCTGGTGTAAATGTGAAATTACATCCAATGAACAACATTGTATTGAATTTTAAAAATATATTCTAAATATACTTTTAAACCACTCAAATTAGTAATTTATCACTATTAATTATTTCGATTAAAAAAGTTGTTTTTAATTAAAATTTATTAATTTTCACTATTAATCAGAAAATAAAAGATATCCGAAAAGTACCAAAATTTCACCCTAAGCTAATTTCGATATTATGAATCCAAAAATGAATTCCATTCTGAAAAATAAAATATTCAAAATTTCAAAAAGATGTTATTACTATTCATAACGGCTAGTTTTAATAATATTTTAATAGCGTATTGTTGTATAGTGAAACTCGTTATTGCGTACTACACACGCTATCAAGGAAGGTCGCGATTGCGTGTAATGCAAGGCAAATCAAGGATGCCTGTTGTGAAAGCTCCTTTTGGTGTAGCGTACAACACAAGACATTAGTGAAATTAAAAAGAATATTTTTCATAAAATCTCGGGGTGTTACATACTATGTTCCCAACCTCACCATGGCTACTCTCACCATGTTACGCATACATGAATATATCATATAGTAATGAATATCATGGGTACCCCGCTACTACTTCCACACTAGTTTGAAGCTTTTCCCCAATGACATACATCATGTGAATCTCTCTCCAGAGGCTTTCCCGCAGACACCTAGGCTAAGCTCTACAATCTTCACCACGTGCACCACCAAGGCATGGCCGCAGACACCTGGGAGAAGAACCACACCATCCTCAAAACCAAAAGTAACCAGGTAGTTTCCAGGAGCCACCACATCTGGCATAACGTGTATCATATGTCGGGTATTATACCTCAAGGAATTAAAGCCCATACACAAAGTAAGGATCCTCAATCCATCACAACATATACATGTTACACCTATAGTAGTCCATAGTATACTATATCCAAAATATATGTGTGTGAATAACCACAAGCCATTACTGCCCTATACTCACATATATGGGGAAGACATACTACTGTGCCTAATGGAACTAGTATCTACCATGAAAAGAGAGTGGGGTCAAATGGGGTAGTCACCCATTCATCCTCCCACCGGAATGTTTGGGAAAACAACCACCAGGGCTCAGAATCCCCAGGGTTCCAGTTGCCCTTACTGATAAGGTGGAGTAGAGTATAGAAAGAAAAAAAGTACAGAATATAATATATCTCACAACCACACTATGTGAATAACCTAGTCTTAGACACAACTGTAGCTAATGTCTCTCATACTCTGGGCTACCACTTCTAAGAAAAGGTATCCTATAATCACACAACAATTTAAGGGCATTATTAGATAACTCCATTCCCTTTTTATCAGTTCCACTATACATTATTTAATTCTTCAAATATTAATTAACCATGAACATTTCCACATTAAACTCCATTAACACCACATCCAAAAATTCCACTATCCTTTCAAAAGATATCAACCTCTTCATTATTTTTCAACAAACTCCCACCCCATTTGTCAACATCATCTATTAAAACATTCATTATAAAATTACATTCCTATATTTTCAAGCATTCTTGAAAAGAATCCTATGTTACTAAGAACAAGGGGACTCAACACGGTGAGTAGATGTACAACCCGTCGAGTCTATGTCGCATATGGTAAGAGCGTAGACCAATTATCCCACGAGAAGCCAAAAACGGAAAGCACGTGGTATACCCCGCGTGTCTTCACCTCTTTTAGAAGAAGGGTAAGCAAGGACAACTTCCTTACAAAGTGCAGAAAAGTAAAGCAGACAAACAACCAATAAATAGTAAACATCCATCATATCCATCCCATTCCATCATCCCCGTTGTCCTCCCTAACACCTACATTCATAAACCGATGCATCTTGCCATTCTATGCATCATCCTTGGATATTCTAAAAATCATAAGGTCAATGAGATAAAATACCATGCATTAGATCTATTAGTAAGTTCAACCATAACATGAAATCAATTATAATAAAAGCATCCCCCTCATATCCCACATAGTTTATGTTTGTAGTTAATCCTTGAATAAATTCCTAATTGAAATCTCTCAGTATGATTTCTATTATTCAAATCTGAATCATTAGTTTCAATCCCTAATACAATAGTACCTATATAGAATTGATCCAAAAGGTTTTTTTATGAGAAATGTTAGTAGAAAAAAAATTTTATTAAAAAATATTATATCTCTATTACTATGAGTATATATTTTCATGGTTGAAAAATGTTATGTGTGGAACATTTAGATTCTTATTACAATTTGTACTAATTTGAATTTTTTAGTGTTTTTTGTTATTATATAAAATTCATCCTCTATGACGGAAATAAAATGTATTCATTATGTATATATGATATAAGATAAAATATAATACATACAGAAGCTGAATGTTTTATAGGAACTTTTTATAAACGATATTTATTTTTTGGATCTCATAAAATACCAGATTTAAATATTATGTTTTTCATTAAAAGAGCTAAAAATTCATTATTTAAGAATTTATCAGATGATAATCCATGAAAGGACACTCAAAAAATTCTAGATCATATATTTTAATCCCTTTAGGGTAATATGGATTCTAAGGCGATGAAAGAAGAAAGCGATACCTTGAACGTATATGATATCTGTATTCAAGATTAATTTTTAAATATAAGGAATATCAATTGGTCATATTTTTATATATTAACTATCAAGAAAGTCAAATCCAATTCAATAAAATAACATATTATTTTGTTTCCATATTTGATAACTATGTTGATTTAATCGAGTATGTAACATCTGAAAAAATGATCATATATAAGCCTATAGAAGAAAATATTGTATTTATAATTGATAATACAATTAAAAGGACGCAGTATGTTTTTGATTCTGATTCAATGGTGTTTGTTAAGAATACCCATGTTTATAAAATGAAATATGAACCTTTTAAATAAATTAATGACTATAAGGATACAAATGAGTGAATGGATGAATCCCTTCCAACAAAAAAAATATTCTAAAGAAGTGGTTATTGAATGGACATGGATAAAGGATGATAGAAAAGAAGAAGATAATCATATCAAAATTGATCTAGAGAAATCTATAGCTATTAAAATAACTGGTGATGATGTTTTAGAGAAATAATTAAAGTAAAAGAACCAAAAAAGATAACTTTTTAAGCACAATATTGTGATAACTTAACTAAAAGAGTAGAGGTCGATGTTGTAAATATTGTTTAATTAAATTTGAATGATTTTGTATCATTTCCCTAAAACATTTTCATCCATGTTGATGTTCCATGAATAAAATAAAATTATAATGTAGTTCTGGTAGATAATGAATTTGTTCATGTTTGAAAAGAGTATTTAAGAAAGTGGTCACAACTTCATGAATTATTCCAAAAATAGAACAAAGAATGAGATGAATAATTACATGTTATAGAAATATCTAGGGATGTTATTAAATGGAAAATTAATTTAATGGAATATAATTATAATTAGATGAATAAGAAGAAGAATTATTAGATGAGTAAGAAGAAAATGTTTTTACAGGAAACATGTATTATTGAAAAGGATCACGAAGAGGAAGAAAATCAATTTTCTAGCATGAAAAATATACCTATAGAAAAACATTACATGAGTACATTACTGGAATCCTCAAAAAAATTATCATCCTTGGTAAATAGAAATGTTAAATCATTTAGTCAATATAAATAAATGTTCAAAAATATTCAAATAGCCAAATCCAGGTCGAAGAATGATGATATATATTTGACATAAAAAGAAGAATATATTAAAATTTTGATATTGATTCATTTGAAAATTTATTTTGGAAAGGAGAAAAATAAAAACATTGAAAATAAGTTTCAAAAAAGGAAAAATGGAAAATAGTTCCTGAAGAAATTTGAACCAGCCGCATAATTATTCTTGAGGAAAAAGAAGATCCTGGGGATAAAGAAGAAATTAAATATGATTATACAAGAACATCTTCATATAAAAGTGTAGGGTTTTTATTCAAATAATAACATCACTTACATGGACAATTCTATATTTTCCAATGTTAGATTCTTAGTGATAGATGCTTCAAGATTATTTTAATTGAAAATTCACGTTGGAAAACATGTTGATAATGAAATTAGTTAAACTACAAGATGAATTAAGATCACATCATGATATTTATCACATTCATAGAAATATGTGTGGTCAAATGAAAAACTAGTCAAGAAAAGTCCATTAAAATCATAACCATCATGATGAAATTCTTGAAAATATAAGGATGGATTAGAATAATTTATTAGGAAATTTGAATTTCTTAAAAAATATATATATGAAATAGAAATATTCATTAATTCTTATAAATATCAGATTTAATATCCTACCTAGATAATAAATGGGTTGAATGGAAAGACGACGTATTTCAAGTATCCGTTGAGAAGACTCAATAATAGTACTAAAGAAGTCATTACTCTGAATAAATAGTTTCCTAAAAAATATCACAATCCAGAAAAAAATTAGCTCCAAGATGATATGAAAAATATACAATAGTAAATGATGCAAGAGCTAGAAATGTTAAAAAAAATAACATTAATATTTTATTATGGGGATTGATGAATAAAATAAAAAATTCAAGAAGTTGATTAATGTAGTAACATCCCTGATATAAATGAAAGATTAATTTCATAAACAATTATTTTAATTTTTTGAATTACACATTCATTAAAAGTATTTTCATCTACTTATTATCTAATTTAATGTATTTTAATTCTTATTTGATTGGATGTTCGTCCATCGTTTAGATGATCATGTACATTATTATTATGTTTTGTATTGTTTTTTATTTACACCATTTTAGGTGTTATTATACACTTCCCTATTCAATTTGGAAAATCACA
This sequence comes from Viscum album, assembly GCA_963277665.1. Classification (NCBI taxonomy): domain Eukaryota; kingdom Viridiplantae; phylum Streptophyta; class Magnoliopsida; order Santalales; family Viscaceae; genus Viscum; species Viscum album. The sequence continues at coordinate 1,402,167,369 of OY728152.1, forward strand.
ATTTGAGATAAATTTATACAATGTGGGATAATTTTTTAGAAAGGGGATATGTTTTAGGTGATGTAGAAATACTTCTAAATACTAGAAATGGGTATTAGGGGAAGTAATTATCCTCTGGAGGAGTTTGTCATATTTAATATTTTATTCAAATGAGTTATAATGTTCAGGGGAGATGAGTATTAATATCTAAATTCTGAATATGATGTACTTAAATGTAAATGATATTTTGTTTTTCAATGTAATTTCTTATTTAATTATTATAGTGTGTGCTTTCTAAAACTGGGGAATTTGTTGAATCCAAATCCAAATTTTACTATTCTATTCCTTTTATATTGGAAGGAAAAAACACTTTCTTATATACTTATTCATGAAATATTTTAGGTCCAATAAAATTCATAATGATATTATAACAAAACATAATATTAATCAAACATAGAATCTGATTTAAAGAGTTATGAAAATATATTTTTTCTTTATTCTTATCATAATAAGAGTGGATATGATTTTCTTATTGTAATGTGACTAGATACAATTTGATTATAGTAATGAGACCATTTGTGGTAATAATCATAGAAAACATTATCGTGATAAGAATTTTTTTACTCAGACTCAAATGAATTTATCATAATCACTCCCTTATACTCGAAAAATCATATCTATAATTTTTGGGAAAACAATTTACACTCAAAATTTTTTATATCAAATAAATGTTGGTAAATCTATTATAATATAATAATTGGAGTTTTAGATTTCATTTTAAATTTTAAAAACATGGATAAATATGACCATTAGGGGATCAAGATGATTTTTGGATGATTTCATATAAATACCCAATCATTCAACGAGTTCTTATAAATGTTCTGATCATATGATCTGAAAAAATAATCTATAGGTTAGATATCTAAATAATAGAGGAGTTAACAACATATTACTCATACTTATAGTATTTTTGAGATTCCTTTTCTAATGAATGATCGTCTGAATATACGTGAGTTGTCGTAGAGATAGTGAGGTATATAAATAAATCATCTTATTGATGCATCACATGGATAAGGATACAGAGAAGTCGATTATCATATCAAGGGAGGACATGGATATTGAGATAGAATAACCTTTATGTTGAGACCATTCCTTAGTATGGGATAGGGAAAAAATTAATGCAGAAACAAATTTACATTTATCATAGTTTATTTTATATCCTACTCATTGGTTTAAAAAACTGTATTTATTTATATTAGTTATTTTATTCAATATCATTTATTTCTGATGCAATTTTCATAAAATGTAAATCTTTTTATATTAATAATTCTATTTATATATTATTTATTCAAATAGCATAGATTATCATATAATATTTCAACAATGATTTACTTATTCAATATTATTTACAGTAATTAGAATTTTATACAATTTATTATAGAATAACTTATTCTATAATTCCATGATTTATCATAACCATTAGGATTTTGTTTTTTATTTCATTTACTCAGAATAAATTGTCTCAATTGCGAATATGATTAAACTCTGAATCTATTACCACTTATTTTTGAATATGGTTCTATTCTTTGTTAAAATAAAATTATTTTCGTATCAATACTTGTGTAATACACATTTGAATCTACTTGATTACTATACTTTTTTCATTAAACTCAATAGCCATGTTTGATTACCAATTTAACAAATATGTGGTTTTGATAATACATTTTGTTTAACTGTGTTGAAAAAATGATCTTTTATGATAAAAAAGAGTCTTTTGTAATTAATAAATCAACCACATCATTTATTTATCTGTCGACATATACATTATGATCTAATTTTTTTCATAACGTAGTATCTATTATTTTGATATGTACATTTGGAATCCGATGAGTTTTCCATAACTCAAATAATTATTAATCTTTTATTTTTTCCTTGTTATTTCATGTTTTATTTAATTTTATTATTTAACTATTAGTTATAAATCATTGGTACATTATCTTTTATTGCGTAATAGAATTTTTGTATTTATATTAAATATGGCCATAATTAATGTTTGGTGAATAGATAACCATAATTTAAATTGACCTATTATTTTATATGGATCTAATTATGAGTATATGAGAGATAAAATGAAGACATTCATTATTTATACTAGAGTTTAGAATTTCATATTGATAACTGGGTATTACAAAATCCCTCATAAGGAAGTGACTATATTTAAAAATAAGGAAAAGAAATAGTTTTAAGTGAAATGTAGAGTTAGAAACTTCTTTATTATCAACTATTAATAGAGTAATTTACAGTTATACTTCTTCTTGTGATTTGTAAAATATTATAGGGAAAAAATAGTGAATACTCATTTTTTAAACATCTATGTTTTTTGAAACTAGAAGTGAAATGATCATAGCTAGCTATCAGGAATTTGAATTTTTTTCGAGAACCTATTACGAAGGTACAACAATAGTTTATGATAAAAGTAAAAGTGTTAAATCAATAGGAGATATGTGTTTAGAGTAAAAAAAATTTATTGAAAAGATAATTGATATTATGTCTAATGAGTGTGAATATAAGAGAATAGTTGTTGATGCATCACTATGGATAACAAATCTCTCACTTGATGATTTATCTGGAACACTTTTATAAAATGTTTTTAGGCTAAAAAGAGATTCTACGATTGGAAAAAAGAAAGAATGGTGAAGTTTCATATTCTTCTAATACAAATCCAATAAAATATCTGACTTTGGAAAAGGGTTTTATACCAAAAAGGAAAAATATAGTTATTTTTCAGTTTGATTTGTTTATTTAGACCATTCTGAATTTGAACAATAATATCTTACTCAAAGGATGGGGAAGATTGTATTTAAAAAAGATTTTCTGTATTGTTATATGAAAATTAACAATGATAAAAATGAAAACGAAGAGAAAATTGTTTCATTGTTAAGAGTGAATAAGATCAAGATATATTCGAAAAAATGTCCCAAGTTTAAAAAAAAGAAGGATAGATATTATGATATAAATTTGACTATGTTTTTCATGTCAAAAAGTAAAAAAGTTTATAAATCCACAGAAACATGAATTACCAGTAGAGGGGGTTCTTTGAAACATTCCCTAGATAATGAATGCATATATTAGAATAATACATTTCCTCTTTCTGTTAAAATTATTAAAAATAATTGTTTTATAGAAAAGGTATACACACGTGATTCCATAACTAAAATTCCAAAAAATTAAACTTAACATTGTTAGAAGAATTTTAGATCATCAAATGAATTATCCTCCACATCTAGTGATGATACTAAATTACCTTTCAATGAATAATTTTATGTCTTTAAAAAAATGAAAAATGAAATATTTTTAAAAAACATTGTAAGTAAAATATAAAAAATTCAAAATATGATTCATGAATTGATATATTATCAAAGTAAATATTGGATCTTTCAAAATATCATGACAAACATAATTCTTATAAATAAAATATTTCAAATAAAATTACAATACTAATTTTAGAAATGAATAGTTTAAAAACAAGCATTGAAAAACTCAATTACAAAACTATTGATAGTAGGGATAACGAATTTTTTATAATACTAAAATATGAATTTTATTCATTAAAATTGTATTTTAGAACATTTCATATTTCAAGATATTTTTTGATAAATTTAATAAACATCTTCATCCTTTTGGAACTAGGTCATGAATGGGATATACTTAAAATATAACTATTTTTAGTAAAAAAGTTATTTTCCTATAAATTAACCTTTTTTTACTAAATGTCAATATAGAGGACATTTGGAAAAGAATTTTTCCATAATTAAAATTCAATACATAGGTTTATAAAAATGATATTTTTTAAAAAATTTGTGGATTCATAAAATTTTGTTCTCTAACATTTTTTAACAAAAAAAGGTTTGGGTTTCGAAAGCATAATAATTTTGTTTTCAGGAAAAATAAATATTCTACAACCAATAAGAATTCTTAGTACATGGATAATGGTTGTTCTAAACATATAACAATACAAAAAATATTTTTTATAAAAGATTATCAAAATGATAGGTGGATAAGTTACCATTGGAGATAATGCTCAAGGATAAATTATCTGGATAGGTAATACTCTTAACTTGGAAAAGCATTGATTTTAATTTTTTTATTAGTTATATGAATTAAGAACAACCATATAAACATAATTAAATTATTTTATTAAGGTTATATTGTTAAGTTTAGGTTATATAAATGTGTATTATACCATTCTAAGGTTTAATTTTCTCTTTATTCCATTAGGCATTAAAATCTACAAAAACTAAACATAGAAGACCATATAATCCATGAATTATCTTTCCATAGTGCAATGGAAGATCAGTTTCGGTTACAAAATTGAGAGATGTGAAACTATAACCTTAAAAGCATATGTAAATTTATTATGAAAATGATTGTAAATAATTTATTGGAACATATATTTGATTCTTCAAAAGTTATTGAACCTTTTCGATACTGTAAGAAACATATGTCCAGTTTTAAATAAATTTATGATTTCACAACATCTGATTATTTATAGTAAGTCTATATGGTTATATTTGGTCCTATATAAACTAGATTTTAGGATTTCAAGTACTATATTTTTGTATCTGTTGATTACTACACTAGACACACATGGCATTATTTTCTCAAAAATAAATTTGAAACCTTGTGTTATTTAAAAAATTGTGTTACTAGGGCTAAAAATGGGGAAAAATTACATGGTAACTGTTAATAGTGATCATGAATTAAAATTTTAAGTTAATATTTTTGATAGTTTTATAGTAAGAATAGAATCACAAATAACTTTTCATCTCTAGGAGATCCTTAGAAAAATGATGTTTTTGAAAGAATAAATCATATTATTCAAGAAATAACAAGAAGCATGTTGAGTGACAACACAATTGATAGAGTTTTTTGAGATGATGAATTTAGTACCTCATGTTATACTATAAATCATTATTAAATACTAACATTTAGAAATAAAAGTCATTAGGAATTTAGGATTGTCAAAAAACAAAAAATTTGTTATTTCTGCTTATTTTAATTAAATGTGTTCATCTAGAATATAACTATTATTTACACAAATTCGCACCAAAATCCAATAAAGGTATATTATTATATTATTCATAAACATCTATGGAATATATATTTTTTTAATAATAATACAAGATTTATTGAGGAAAAAATAATTGTTATATTTTATGAACCCAATCGTTTTTTATTTTTAAAACCAATTAAAATCCGTAGATTTTTTTCCATAAATAATTATCAACTATTGTTGGTTGATTCATCTAATTAGTAAAATACAGAAGAAACAATTTCTGATGAATTTAATTTGGAATAATTACTACCTAATGTTTAAGAAAATGTTTGAAAAAGTCTAAATAATTTGTTTCTTAGGAAACATCATAGTAATAATATCATTAGAAAATGTGAATCTAATAGTTAGGAAAAGATGTTCCTTAATAATTGAATGATAAAATCCACTTTTCATTCCCCATTTGAACATAAAAATCGTGATGAGGATTTAGGTGATGAGGATTGGATAAAGTCAATATAATATAAGTTAAATGAACTCAAAAGGATCAATGTATAGACTGTGGTAGAAATACCTCAAGAAACATTAGTAATTACTGTAAAATAGATTTTCATAAATAAATAATATTAAATGGAATAATCATTAGAATTATAGAAAAACATTTTTGTTTTTATAATAATCTGTAGGGAATATATTATGAAGAATATAATGTATTTGTATCAATAGTTTAATCCATTCATATTCAATGATAATTTTCATCATTCTTCAATTTGAATCTTTTTCAAATTGATGTGATGAGTTTTTTCTTTATTGAATATGTATAAGAGGATTTTTTTTCAACAACACCTGTTTTTTAATATATTAAAAATTATGGATCCTTTTTTAAACTTACCAATTATTTATATATATTTAAACAAGACCCTAGTGAATGGTTTGATAGATTAACATTTTTTTATTACAGATCTACATTGTTAATGTAATCACAGATCGAAATATTTTTATAATCAATGAAAAAAAATATTTAGATTGTTCAAATATATATTGGTTATATTACATTCAATAAACTCTATAATATCTATTATACCCCTTTATTTATCTTATGAAATTTGTGATTGAAATGAATATGATGGGTGAGTTAGAATTTTTATGTTGTTTTCAAATATCTAAAAACATGAATGTATATAAATATATCACCATATTTTTAAAATATATCTTCCTCAAATAATTGGATATCACAATGCTAAATTTATTATTACTCCCCTTGGTACCTCAAATACAGTTGATCTTGATGATGCTGGTCAACCAATAGATCAATAAATTTTTAGAGGTACGCTAAAAATAATGCTATAATTAATAGCTAGTCATCCAAAATAAATTTTTTCAGTATAATTGGATGTATTGCTTTTGGAAAATTCAAAATGAATATCATTTAAATGATGATAAACAACATTTTCATTATCTAAAGGAAATTATGGATTTATGACTACTTTATTCTTTTGGAAATGAATTTTAATTAAAACATTATTCATATAATGGCATTGGTGTTTTTTTAGTGGATAGAAAATATATTTTTGGAAGATTTAATGTTTTATATGATTCAATAGTTTCATGGTCTTGTAATAAACAAAACATTGTATCAATTTCCACTAAAAAAGATGAATATGGGGTAGCCAAAATTTGTTGTTCTCATGTTTTTTTGATGCAACATACACTCACTAATTATGGGATGAGTTTTATTAAAACTAAAACACTTATGTGATAATACATATGACATTACATTAAGTAAAAAAAATTAAATAACTCTTGTGAAAAACACATCTATATTAGGCATCAAATTCTTAGGGATCACACAATAAATGGAGGTATAATTTTTTAATTAATCAGAACAAAATATCAACACGACAATATCTTTACCTAACCATTATCTTCTGATATATTTGAATACATTAAACAGATGTTATGATTGATTATTATAATGTATTCATTAATATATACAACTTCTTTACACATTGAAAAAAATTAAATTACTCATTTTTAAAGGGGTATATATGAATGTTATTATTTTAAAAAAAATCAAACAATATATTTCTAAAAATAATATTGTTTTTTAAAACTCCATCGTAATGAATTTTCCATACTAAAGTAATTTGTAAAATCTTTTAAACCTAAAATATTTTTTATATTAGAATTTTTAAATTTATCATATTAAGGAATGTTTTTAATTCAGAATTGAAAATTATGTCATTTAAAATTTTCAATGAAATATATTTATGTTTTTATATAAATTATTTTAAATCATAATTTATTTATTTTCAATGATCAAAGTATGTTATTTTATTAAAACAAGAATAACAAACAAGAACACCAGTTATTCCACTCTAAAAGGTATTATTCCTTACTTTTATACAAGAAAAATATTCCATTATGATTTTTTTATTGTTGTATGTATTTATTTTTATTTACTTTTAGTTTTATATACTCTCATTTTTGTATGCGACAAATAAGATAAAAATATTTCATAAAATATCAAGAGTTAAATTTATTTGAAGAAATATTTCGTTTAATATTCAATCAATAATATGATTATATGGATCATATATCAACCATTAGATCAATTTTTAAGATCGAAAACCACTATTAATTACCTATATAATGGGGCCCCCTCATGTCTCCCATCGATTATATTAGACTATTTTCCCTAATGAGCTACCTCATTGAGGTCTCAGAGTCTGATTTATATTCTTGAGATCTAAATCATCAATTATTAGAACCAATTCAATGAATCCCAGAAAGGATTAAAAAAAGATTATTGTTTTCTTTGGAAAATTTGTAGAAAAATAATTTTATAAAATGTAAGATTAACCTCTTATAAGGATTATATATTTTCATGGTTTGAAATCATTATGTGTGGAACAACCATATTCATATTATGATTTGTTTTACATAGATTATGTTAATGAGTTTAATGCTTCTGTAAACTTCTTTCAAAAAGAAAATATATATATATCCTAGTTCCTTATCTATGATAAATTATTACAGAAGAATCTTAGGGTAGCTATATGATTCATAGTAATTCATGATAAGGGAGATTCTATATTTTTTTTCCTCAAAAACATCCAGATTCCTAGTGTACATTTATCAAATAAATATTTAAAATAAATATCTATTTAAGAGTGAATTTGATAAGGAACCATGAAAGGTCACTCATATCAATCTAGATCAAATAGTCATAGATTATTAGATGTAAGATATTATTATCCGAGGAAAAATAGATAGAGATACATTAAAATTATCTGATTTCTATATTTTTCAATACCTGGTAAATACGAGGAATATAAATTTGGAAGGATTAGTTCTATTGGAAATGAAGAATAATAAATCCATTTAAATCAAGTACCATATTATTATGTTTCTAGATTGGATAATTATTATGATTTAATTGAGTATGAAACATTTTAAAATTATGGTTATGTTTTAGCATCTGAGAGAAAATATCTTGTTTCCATGTTTTCAAAGAATTAAAATGATAATGTATGAATTTGATTCTGAATCAAATTGATTTTTTAAGAATAAAAAGTCTTCTCCATTGGATGAAAAACATTCTAAATCCAAGAAATCAAAGATGTCTGTCATGAACTAAAATGATCAATGCATTCCAACAAAAGAAAATGAACAAAAGGTATATTGGAAATAATTTGTTGATGAATGGAAAAGGTGAAAGGCTGAATGAAAATTAGGAGATCCTAAAATTAGACATTATCATGAAAAATACTTAGATTTTGAAATACATGGATATGAATTTGTAAATAAACATTCAAAGGAAATGAAAAAATATACACTTTTGGATACATAATTGTGTGATAAATCGATGAAAAGAGTAGAGGCCTCTTCAGACAATGATGTTTTAAATATTCAAAATAACTGTTTATAATTTAACGATATAGATTTATTCCTTTCTGATGATCCATATATCAAAGATAATGGAAATGTAGTCATTGAATATCACGAATATATTCCATTCAGAACATGAGATTTTAGATCAGAGTCCCAACTTCTTGAATTTTTTCAGCAAATTATGGAATATGATGTGGAAGAATTTTATATTATAGAAAAAGATAGTTATTTTATTAAAGAATAAAATTATTTAATAAAAAAGATGAATATGTCGATGAATAATAATAATAATAATAATATATATTAGGAAAAAGTAAATTTTTTAAAGGAAATTGGTACTGTTTAAAGGAATTGGAGGAAGAAAATAACATTTCAAACAAATAATATCATTATTCTGATAAGATTTCCATGTTGAATTTCTTGGATTTTGAAATAAAATAACATCCATGAGAAATTAAAAAGAAACTTTTATTTAATCCAGAGAGAAAAATTTCCCCCTCTATTCAAATATTTGAATCCTCACCCAAGAATGATGAAACTGATCAGAACTAAAATGAGGGTACTAGTAAATGAATTAATGTTTATGCTTATCAGATTTATGATTGAAATGAGGATGATAATTTTATTGAAAAATTGGTTTCAAAGAAATTAATAAGGAAAAACATCAAGAATAAATTATAATTAGTCATATAATTCCTCTTATAGGTGAAGAAGAAAATAGATTGAATTAAAATTTAAAATTCCTCCAAAAGATTATACTTCATTTTTCACACATTAAAAAGACCATATGGAACAGTGGCCTATTTTCTTATGCTAGAGTGTAAGGTTATATCATTTAGGATTGTTTAAATAAAAATATGGTGTATATAAACATATTGATAAAGAATTTAGTTAAACTACAAGATAAATTAAAATCCTACATATATTTTTGTCATATTCCTAGAAATACATGTAGTCAACGGACTAAGTGGTTGTGAAAAATCACTACCAATCTTAAGATTAATAAAGAAATTTTTAATGCAATAATGAAGGAGAGGAATTATTTAGTAGAAAATTTAAATTTGTTAACAAATAATATGGATAAAAGAGTAATCATTTTAATCTCTTACAAATATTTCATTGAAAATAAGACCCAAACATTTTATGAGTTTAGTGGAACAATGTGGTATTTCAAGTATTAAATAAAAATACACAAAAACCATAATGAGGATGTTATCACTATAAATAATGAGTTTTGAATAAAAATCAAAATAATGAAGATAATATTTGGCTTCAGAATGAAAATATGTCGATTCATAGCAGAAGATACATGAGATAGAAAATAAAATCAAGTATTATGAAGTGGTTATTATGGAGATTAAAAAATATCGGAAATGATTCTAGATGTTTAACTTAATACTCAGATCCCTGGGGACGATGAAAGATTAATTTCATAAACTCTTCTTTTAATTTTTATAATTTTAAAATCATTCAGATAATTTTTTATTTAAATTAAATTTCATTGAATTTATTCTAATTCTTAATCTTTTAGATATTCATTCATTGTTTATATGATCAGGTACTCTATTATTGTGTTTTTTATAGTTGTTCCTCTAACACTATTTTGGTATTAACAGACTCTTCCATATTCCATTATGAAAATAAAAAAGGGAAAATATTTATAAAAAGGGGGTATTTTATTAAAAGGATGAGGTGATTTATGTAAGGGGTATAAATACATATAAAGGAGAGAATATGGTCCTTTTGGGAAGTTGATATCCTATGAGGTTGTTAGCCATATTCACCATTATATTCTAATAAAATATTAACATAGAGGGACATATGAATTACTATCTCAAAATATAAATATGATGTACATTAAATTATATGGACATAATATTTTCAATTTAATTTCTTAATTATGCCTTCTGGATTTTTCATTCCAAAAATGGGTTGATTGTTGAGTGAAAATTCTACTTCAGGAATTTCATATTCATTTATTTATAAAATAAATCCCACATTCATAATATATTAACTAATAAATATTTTAGGTTTAAAGTATTTAATAATGTTTTTTAAGAAAATGTGATATTTTATCTTATATTGAATAATATTTAAATAGTTAAAAAATAAACTTTTTTCGTCATTTTTATGGTAATGAGACTAGATACAATATTTTTATTGTAATGCAGCAGGAATTGATATGCTTGTTATAATGATACTGGGTATGATATTTTTATCATAACAAGAAGATGTACAATAATAATCAAACTCTAGTTTATCATACTCATCTATAGTATACTAATACTCAATGATTTTTTTTATCAACATATCATATCGGGAATATCTTATCTCTAATACATAGAATATGTTTTGCACTTTAAACGGTGTATCTCAAAATGATGTCATTAATTCTATTATAATATCACCATTGATGTGCCATGTGTTCATGTCCTTGGAAAAAAACATGAAGAAAATATGACTACAGGAGGATCAAGAGGACTATTGGAATCATGCCTATAAATACCCGGTCATACAAAGTGTTCATAGAAATGTAATGATATGTTCATAAAAAAACTACGTGTACAAGATATCTGATGCTTTCAATAGTAAATAGCGTTTTCCTTATACATGTAATATTTTTGATTTTTGTTCATATCATCTGATCGTTTGATTATGACTAAATATTCATTGGGTTAGTGATATAGAAAACTTGATCATCATATCTAAGGATCACATGGATAAAAAGATAGAGTGGTCATCTTATTTTGAGTTTTTCTGGGAAAGGGGAAGACAAAATTTCTTGAAAATATAAAACAAGGGACCATTAACATATGTTATCTGATATTCTACTCATTGGGTTAAAATAATTTTGTTCATTTTTATTTCTTGCTTTATTACAACTATTTTATTTCTTCTACACTTTTAATAGAAATTGCTTAATTTTATATTCATCATCGATTTTATCTAGTTTATTGCAATATCTTTTATTTCGATAAATATATTCTACCCATTATTACATTGTGAAAATTATTTACCCTGATTACGATTCTATATTTTTTTGAATAGAATGAACAATTTTACAAAACATTTATTTATCATAACCGTTACGATTACGATTCTTATAATATTTAATATGATTAAATATTTTATAATATAAATATGATTAAACACTATATAAGATACCACCTCTTAAATAATAGGATTATGTACTTTGTTAAAATGTAATCATTTTTTTATCATGACCAATAGAATACATATAAAAATCTACATGATTATGATACTCTTTTCATCAGACCTAAGGACCATGTTTGATTACCATTTGAAATTATAAGAGGTTTTGTGAATATTTTTTTATCCTTGTTACGAAAAGTAAATATTAATATTAAAAATTTCAGAATGCGTAAAACATTATATAAACATTTTCCAAAATACAATGTTAGTCTAGTTCCTTTAGAAATGTGGAAATATATATACCGGTATATAAATTAGCTACATCACCCCCACTAGGTTCTTCTTTACTATAACCATTCTTATAAACATCAAACATAATAAACATCTTTATAACATATGAGATAGAAATATTAAATGTGGTGATCTCATATTCTCATTAATGGTTAGAATGGATATACATAATAATAATCATCAACAGAAGTGTATGAGAACATTATGTAGAAAATAGAATACCACAATATGTATATCAAATATCATAAACATGAATCATTGAATAAATCATGGTATTTTATAATACATGAATCATAAAAAATTAATAACATAATCCATGTAATCATAACATAGGAATAAAAAATGGAATTATCAAAGAAAAATAAGAATATATAATGATTTTTATAGAATAAAAATAATTTCTTCCAAAGAACTGATAATTAATTAATTCATTTATAGAATTGGGTTCACAAATCATTCCTTCCCTTAATTACTAAACAGTGTTAACTCCTCATTCAAGAAAATTAATACTGAAACGAGTTTATTTCTCATTCCATACCTGTAATACTAAATATATTTAATTTATTTCCACATATATATATGTATCATGAGATATAAATCAATACCATAGGAATTGGATGGAGAGATAGGCCCCATCAATCTCATAATGAAATCATACATTCATGGTCATAAAAAAAATAAACAATTATATAATAATACATGAATTCAAATGGGATCCATAAACATGTAATCATATAAAAACCCATGAAAAAGAGACATATAAGGTAATTTTTTAATCAAGTCATAATATTTGAAAAAAATTAGAGTTTCATAAGCATGTAACCCTATAAAGAGAAAAAAAAATTGTAAATATAATTTCATAAAAGATAAATCATTTATAGAAATAATATGAATAAAAAATTTGTATCATTTCCCCTAAAAGGCATGAGTAACACAAATAGATTTTATCTTAGTTGGGAAAAAATTTTGAAAGATATTTTTTAATGTAATAATCTTCAGTGAATTATCATTTTTCCTTCGAATATGGATTTTTAATACAAAAAACCATTTCAAAATAATTTTTTTATAAAATAAATTGATAACATATAAAGAATACATGAAACCATTTTGAAATGAATATTCCATTAATACATATTAAACAATCATGAAAACTGTTTGAAAATATTTCTCCATGCAATTTTATAAAATATGATTTTAAACATTTATAACCATTTTAATTGAAAACATTTAAAATAATATAAAAAACATTTTAAAAATATTTAAAAAGAATTATAAAAATCTTGAAACATTTTGAAAACAATATTGATCATAAAATATAAAAGAAACTAGATTTTTTTTGATAAAATTTTCATAGAAAATAATATTGAAAACTCTATATTAAATATTAACCTTTTTACATGAAATTTCTGTTTCATTGAAATGAATGTCGATAAATTAAAAAATTTCATACGAGGTAAAAAAAATATTACTTTTTCATAGTAACATGGGTTACAAAAATATCATTTCTAAAATAGAAAATAATATTTCAATTTAAAACATTGGTAAAAAAATAAAAAAAAGATTTATTTTCAATAGTATTATAATAATCCTTGAATTCCTTTTTTGATAACATTCTCCTGAAGGAACACATATTTATGAATGAAGAGAGGGTAATGTAAACCATTTTTTAAAACAAATTCTTGATTATATCTTCTTACAAAGTGTATAATAATGTTACTAATAGATTATTGTATCATTAATATCCTCAAGGTAATAAAATTCATAATTTTTCATGAGATATGGATCATAATATTTTATCATAGAATGAATAAACATAAACAATCTTGATAAGTGATGTTATTATTTCAATAACATTTTATCCATCAGTAACTTTGAACCATACACCCCATATTAGAAAATGAGAATAAATGAAGCATAAAATTTCATCAAAATATTTCGATTAATTATATTTCATTTCATGGTCATTATATACTACCCACGTAAAAAAATTGGTTCATAACATGGAAAGTGTCTCAATGAAGGGAAATTGAGGTAAAATTACATTATCAATTTTCTATATATTTAAACATATATCCCATGAAATAAATATAATAAAATGGAATTTAAAATACCAATTTATTTATGTATATTATTAATTTTATTCATCTATAGGATTTATACATATAAAAAAATGAATGGGTGGGGAATAAATCATGTATCTCATTGAAATAAGCACTGAGTTAAAATCCCCACACATTGTTTCTTGGAACACATCATACTCATTGAAAACTCTTATATCATAAATATAGGATTATTATAAATCTATAAAAATAAGTAATTCATATATATAATTCCATATAATTTCATATTATTACCATATATTACCCACTTGGTAAAAATATAATGTTATGGTTTCACATCGTTTAATATTCACTTTTTCTTTTCATTTGTCTAAATTTGTTATATTTTTCGTCCTTATACTTATATCATGATTTCCAGAATTTGAATCAAGTTACAATTATCATTTATAAAAATTATATTATTTTTATAATAATCTATATAATATGTATATGTATGCAATGAAATACTTCGTACATGGATACGACAATCCATACATGCCCATGAACATTATTTATGTTTTTGTAGTCGTATTGAAAGAAAGAAGGTAAATGACAATTGTCTATATATATGTACATAATTATAATTATTAAATAAAAATTATTTTATTTTATATATCATATATGTTCATTAATATGAGATTATATACATATCATGTATTTTTTTAATGAATCTCATCGAAATGAGTGGGAGGTAATCCACACTTCCTCAAACAAAATTATCTTATTTACGTCAAATGAAGATGATAAATATATGTGTTATAAAATGATCAAAAAATAATATATATATATATATATAGTAAATATAATATATAACATATATAGATATATTTTCTATTATGACATCCATCCTGAGAGGCGGTACTGAAAAATGAACAATTAATATTTTGTATGGTATTAAATAATCGTACTCATAAACAGTATGTTCAGTGACCATTATATGGAGGTTTCTATGAGTGTAGGATGAAACCATAGAATATAAATTAATATTATATATTAGATAATTTTTATTTTTTACATTACTATAATAATATTAACTGATGGATTGGAGAATGAAAATAAAAGAAATGTGTTTGAGAGAGGGTGTTATTTCTTAATCAGGTAACTCCTTTTTGTTTTCACCCAAGAGATTACATGGACGAAATTATGTTAAAATATTAAAATAAATTATTATTTTAATATTGTTGGTAGTATATTGAAGGATGTATTTTATGAACATTAGTTGTTTTTGTGGTTTAATTATGTTGAGTAAATGATGCCTTTTACAGTGGAGGAGGGCACTCTTGTAAAATTTTTGAAAAGTAATTCAACCAATGTATTTCATAAGGAAATTGCATCCCATAATGGAAAAAAGTAGAATAAATTGATTATAGGGTATAAATATGGAAAAATGGGTGTTTTAAAATTTTATAAGTCATTTTGGGTCTTCTTTATGGTTTAGTCTTTACATAATCTTACTTTTACCATAATCAATCAAATTAATTTAAATTACATTTTGTAATATATTTTATCAGAAAATAAGATGAACATATAATAAATTATAAATTTTTATTTTTACAAACATGAATTCAATTTTTTGAAATTCATATAATTGATGTGTCAGAAATTATATAAAAATCAATCATGTAGTCGAATCGAAAGTAGTGATTTTTAATTTAGAATCATTCTAATGATAAAAATGTTTTTATACCCAATTTCAATGTTAAGTTAATATATATGACCATGATTTTATTAATTTATTTTAAAAAATATTATATAATTAATCTTCTAATCAAATTAGAAATATATATTTTCCATATAAACAAGTTATATGAAAAATAGTTTTAAACTAAAATTCCTTATTTTTCACTATTCATTAAAATGGTAAATCTTCGCATAAAATTAGAAGAAATTTCCCATAACCTAATTCCTATGTTACACATTAAAAAATTAAATATTTTGGAATATTATATCTAAAAAAGTTAAAATAAAATGGTATTTTAAATTAGGACTTCATTAAAAGGCCATAAAAATTCCTTAATAAAAATATTGTATTTTAAGCATAAAATTTGGCTAGTTCTTATATTTTATTTATAAAATATATTAGACGAATATCAAAATTATTTTATTGAATATGTGAAATAAAAATTTAATAATTATCCCTCAATAATTGTAATTTATTTAATTTATTATGGTAAAATAGCTTTTTGACCATAAAAATAATATTATATCTCGTTATATTCAATCTATTTTCATATTCATTTCATATTAATTGGTAACCTATGAATTCATAATATATATTTTTTAAAATATAGTTTAAAAAATAATTTAATTACAATCAAAATAGATATTTCTATTCATGTGTTATATATTATTATATTCAGTAATAAAATTTTAATGAAATACTATTGTTCAGAAGAACCTGGTCTTGTGTGTTATACCATCCATTGGGGATTGTAATTATTCCATGTATCACAAGCTAACCTTGGTGTTAAATGTAGATAAAGGTAAATTTTATGTTGTGTGTAGTGAAATAATAACTTTGGTTTTTGTATAAAACATTACATACATTTTTCATTATTATAAAATAAAATATCTTCAGTGTTGTGTGAAATGTAAAATATCAAAACGGATAAATTAATTCTATAAATAATAACTCACAGAATATCATGGTTTCACATGGTATGTGTTATATAATTACTAAAAAATAATAAATAATTTACATATATATTATATGTCAAATAAAAACATAAATAACATCATCATTCTCTACCATGAAAGGGGGAAATAGAGGAATGAACAACATAACTTCATGAGAAGACACTCTACCTTACACAAAAATGATGATTGTGTGTCCCATTATATGGAACTGTGTGTTTGTGTTTGTATAAAAATAAATATAAAAGCAAATAAAAATATTTATGATCTTTTTTTATGAAAAAATTTAATAAAGTAATTTATTGTGGTTTAAGGAATTAATAAAAAAAAATTATTTGTTGGTGAATGTTACCCTTTCTGTAGGTATCTTATTTTGATTTACACAGAATGACTAATTTGATATGTATTAAAACCAAATTAAATATCTTGGGATAATGGGAGTGAATTTTATAAGATATTGGGATATATTTTCATCGAACCAAATAGTTTATTTATGTGTTAAGAAAAGATAATAATTTTTTCCCTTTTATAATAGAGGAAATGGTCACTTTTTGAATTTCTCAAAAGATTAATTTATATATTGTTAAATATCAATAAAAACACCAAAAAATTGAATTTTATCCAAATAATAATTATAATTTTGTGATGATAACATCATTAAATAGATTATATATAGGTTCTTTTATAATTTAAAACTTATCATTTTTGTTAACTCTCAATTAATCTATTTTAATTTAATCTACTATAAAAACAAAATTGATATTAAAAGATTGTGTTTATTAATTTTAAGGTATAAATTGAACCAATAATGTATTATTATGGATATTTCAGGACATTAGTTGTCCAATTTTCCATTATTTATTTTTTTTTATAATTTTAACATAATTTAATAAAATATTATTTTCATAAAATATCATTTCTTTCAATATTCATACTATTCATAACATCGAATTTAAGAAAAACAATAAAACAATAAATATTATAAAATATTTATTTAATATATACTTAAAAAGTAATATTTATCTATAAAATTCATGGAGAACAATAATCAATAAAAAATATATTTCTTTTAAAATATCTAATATCATTCAATTAATTATTTGATTAATTAAATAATTACTACATCATCATTGTGTAATAATTTTATAACAAAATTTGTTGACTAAAAATTAAAAATAAAATAACATGATTTAATTAATTCTTTTATATGTCTTAATAATATATATATTTAATCATATAATCTAATTAACCACATATTAAAAATATTATACTTATTAGAAGAAATAGTGTTCTATTTTGTGACTCTCTTAGATTTTTATTATATCATAGTATTTTTTATTGAAAACTATCAATTAAATTACTAAATTTTTAAAATTATCTGTTAAATGAAGATCTAACATAATCTAATAACATTTTTAATGTTATAGGGTTGTTTTCAAATATTTATAATATTATTTTTTTTCTTAAGTACCTAATTAACCCGAAAACGAGTTAATAAAAATTACTAAAGTTACTATTCATAATTTCCAAAAATAAAATTAAAATATTTACTAAAATTAAAATTTATTATTCTAATTCAGGAATCCATTATTTAAAATTCAAAAACATCTAAATTTAATATTTAATTTAAAATTAATATTATTGATGAGATGTGAAAACATGTTTTTAAAGTGAAAATGTTCAAAATAGTGATATGTTTTTATATCAAAATACAATGTAAAATTAATTTAAATGATATAAATTGGATTAAATGAATAAAAAAGTATATAATTAATCTTTATAACCAATTAAAAATAAAATTTTAACCAATAGATTATGTCAATGAAATGATACTTTTAATTAAAATTATGAATTTATTCATTATTTATAATAACATGAAATATATAAGAAAAATAAAAAAAATAAACCAAAGTAAATTTTGATATTGAAATTTCAAAGTATATGATTATTTTTTAAAATAATATTTTAAAATATTTCAAAAATATTATTTCAAACAAGTGAGTCATCGAATGGCAGAAAAAATGCATTTTTAGAAAAAGATCACTTTTTGAGTAAAATTGGATTTATTCGTATATTATTCCTAGAAAATAAAAAAATATGGATGATAAAAATTATATATTATATAATTATAATTATATTTTAATAATATTATCCAAAAAGTGATATTTTTTCTATTTATTGGTATAAAACACACTCGTGCACATTTAAATAGATTTTCATAAAAATATTTCGTTTTATATTAAAAGTTGTTCATTATTCATTTATAATTATATGGTCTAAAAATTATTAATAAATGTGTATGTTTGTTTAATAAATCATTTTATCCAATTAATACCTTGCATTGTAATGGCTAGTTCATAATTATCTTATTAAAATAATTATAGTAATAAAATGATGTTTCACAGAAATGCATTGTTGTGTACAAGGAAATATAAGATGTTGTTGCATGTATAGTAAGCCTATCCTAGTGTACCATATAATAAACGAACAACACACTAAATATTCATTGTTTTATAAAATAAAAAATATCAAAAATATTAAATTGCTTCAAAAAATTAGTTTACTAAATATTTCAGTGTTATATACATCCTATAATTTTACACATATTATTTCTATTAATCCAAAATATGATCCTTCATCATGATCAATTTATAGCTAAGATATTATTTTAAAAAATATTTCATATTCCTCTTTTAGCAGTAGGATAGATACTCTATAGAAACTCAAAAACATTTAATTCGTGCATTCACAAATTTATTGTACTTATAACACATTTGGGGGGACACATCCATGTAAGGAAGAAGATAAATCATGATTATCGATAGATATATAATACCAACACTATTTAAAATCATTAAAAAATAATTATTGTTATTTTTATAACCATATATGATCCTAACATATGAAGTTGAGTACCTAAATTTTTTCCCTAGTCTAGGTTATATTTTTTAATAATGGATTGATTAAAGGAATTTTTAAAATTTGTAAGATAAAAATATTCACAAGAAAATGAATGGAATGGATAACATATATTTTCAAAAAGTGGAATCATAGAGGTCTCACTACTCACCAGTGAATGGTTGATAAAAATTAGATACTAAAATGGTTGTTTTAGTTGGTCTATGACATTATAATTTAAGTAAAATGTTTAAGCACATGAGTTTTATCAACTTTCAGTTTCCCAAGATAGATAATCTCAATCCATTTATCGTAGAAGTCATATGAAGACACTATAAATTGATTGTTATGGCAATGGAGATCACTCCAGTGCCTATATTTTTGTCAAATAATATACAATATAAGTTTACCAAACCCCCAAGGGGTGTCTCCAGAAGATAGAAGATAGCTTACCAAGTCACATACAGAATATTAATAGTCAGTGGTTAAACCTCTCTACTATATATAGGGGGTTTCTACTAATGAAAATTCATGGTATTATCAAATATGGAGGCTCCCTTATAGAGGATATATATCACATATTCTCAATAACACCAAAATTATTTTGATGGATATACTGATCAGAAGTTTGTATAGGTGAAACTGGAGGCTCTGGCTTGGAAACCATTGGGTATTTCCCATCCTCACATAATTATATCTCATTAGTTTGTTATACAGGTTACATATCACTATAATGAAAAAAATGGGACATAGAATCATGTATATAATAACTCTAAATAGTACAAATGGAATAATTTTAAAAAATTAATATCCCTCTATGTTATAAACAAAACAAAACATAATAATGGTATCATATAACAACGGGAACTCAATCAAGCTATATTTATCCACTACCTTGTATGAATAATATACAACTTGGATGCATGTTATCAATATAATAAAATCATAACATAATAATTTTTTTATTTGTAGAATTAAATAATCAATTTCAAAAATATTAAATTTCTATATATGTTGATGTTGTATATTAAAATAATTCACCATCACATCAAAATAAAGGTGTTCAATCACATTGATGAATCTGAATTTCATGTGAATTCTATGATTATAAGATGATACATTAGTAAATGACTATTATTAACCTAGTTAATAATAAAAATTCACACATATTAAATCAATATAATTTTTTTTCATACAAAGAAGAAGAAACCCATTTGTTAAATGGGAAACCAATACTAGTAAAACGTTCTCTGGTAATCTATAATTTTAACATAAATGGGTTGTTTACATCTAGGTTTCAGTTGTATCCAAGAAATAAAAAAATATTCAATGTGGTTTACCAAGTTACAATATGTATTAAATAAGAATTAAAAAATTATACCCCTTGTAGCTTACAAGATATGTTTCTGTACCACTATAAAGGAATTGGGTGCCCCACACCTCAAACATGCTGCCTCGAACAACAATGGATTTCAAATAGAAGTGAGGGACTATATATATAATTGAATAATTCTACCCTATTTTGAAATGTTATCCTTAAATCATAGTCAATGTAATACAGTAACTATCCTAGAATAAATAATTGTATATTTTTAATGTAAGTCAAAAATAAATATCATCTATACTAAAAACATTGGCTATTAATTGTCAGAATAAATAGTTTCAATGTATAATAATATAATATTCATGAAAAATATTTATCATTTGAAGATGATATATCACTACCAATAAGTAATAAAATTACTTTTGATGATATAAAATTATGGTGTTGATTATTGTCCATGTCAACTCTCTCTTTTCATATCATGTTTTACATATTAATAATCCGTGATAAATCACATTCCATTAAATCCTCTTACAACAGTAATGTTTTTTATGATACTAGAGAGTTTAAAAATGTTTTGAGTATAATTCAACAGGCTCACACCAATGGTGTTCCCAGACATATTAGTAAAATATGGTAAATATCCATAATGATTTGTGGGAGGTTAATAAAATAATAGAATATAATTATAAAAGATAAATAGTCATGTTCTTATTAAACACCCAAGGTGTATCAATGCATGATTTCACAACTATAGTGGTATTTCTAGACATATTCTATTAAATACTATTGTTGATGGAGAAATAAGATCATATTCATGAATGTTATTAACTCAACATATCTTCGACACATTTAATTAATACAAGGACTAGGTGAAAGTAATCGCCTACCAATAAGATCTAAATTATATAACATATTTATATCACCTCATATAATTTTATTTGTGGCATATTGGTGTCTCAATAAAATATTGATCTCAACCTCATTATTTCATGATCATTTTGTTATAAAAACTGATAAATGTTAGATGTTTACCCTATCATGCATGATCTTGTTCCTCATTCACCTTCATCCAATTAAACATCAAATAAAAGGGAAATAGAGGACCTATGGTTAATTACATCCATGTTCTAACGTAAATTCTAATAAATATATAATTATATAGTATGAAAACCTTGGGTAGTGTGAATTAGTCTTATATTTCTACCAACCCTCACATTTATAGACCCCCCACATTCACACATTAATTCTCACAATAAAACAATGTTAAGTACGCATTTTATATCATATATCCATCAAAATCCACACATCTATAATTTATTTACAAGTATGTACTCACAATCTAACCATTTTGTTATTTTTTAACCCATGGAATAAAAAATGATTTAACTCATTGAATGATGGTTTCAATTAGTTTTCAAATTATATAATTAACTAATATTTACAAAATATTGTAAAGTCACACATTA
This sequence comes from Viscum album, assembly GCA_963277665.1. NCBI lineage: Eukaryota > Viridiplantae > Streptophyta > Magnoliopsida > Santalales > Viscaceae > Viscum > Viscum album. The sequence continues at coordinate 1,402,190,163 of OY728152.1, forward strand.
TGATCAATCTAATGAATCCTAAATGATAAATACACAAATATAAACACAATTTAGGATAATTGAATCAAAAAAGATCCATCATTCTAAAATTCATCTCAAGGTAATTATTTTTGGACCTTGAGTGTAAGAATAATCCTACTTTGAGGCATGTTTATGGTCATTAGTGATCAGAATGAATAGAAAAAATAATTAAATGGCCATTCATATATTAAGGAAACAATACCATACACATAGTGTTATATGAAATATAGTGAAAATTACTTTTTACTTAATTTATCACTGTTTATGGGACCACATATCTAACAATGAATGGAAACATGTATATGTGAGAGGGAATGTTTTGGTAAAACCTTCCTAGGACTAATATAGTATCATTCATGTAATATCCCACGATTAATAATCATCCAATAAAATAAATCTTGGAACTATTAAAAATCAATTAATTATAGATCTACATCTGATACACAACAAAACATTGAATAAGTCAAGGAATAGAATAAAGTGGTGGGGTAAACATATCCATTGAAATATACTATGATATATTAATGATAATATAGATAAATTATAGTTATAAACTATCCTTGAATGTTGGAATAATGAAGAAAGTATAGAGGGAGGGTTCACATACACTAATGGGTGGAATGGGGAAATAAAACCCCATTTTAATCCAATTTCAATTCATTAATCGAAATTAATTATTGTTAAAATACATGTTGTAGACAAAAAATAAATATGGTGTCCAAAAACATAAAATATGGTTTTTTATCCAATTTATTTGTTTTACTGAGAGTGAAAATAATAAAATATTAACTCCATAGTATGAATCTAGTGTAGAATTAACTCAAGATCATATTCCTCCACCGTATACCCATTTCCTTGAAACTCAATTGTAAAACCATTATATCCACCCACGTCATAGAAATAACTTGAATACATAATGGTGACCTTAAAATTGGTATAATTCATTCATTGAAAAGGTTATTCTGTTTAAATATATGATAAATCTCTCTTAATTTGAATTTAAGGTTCCAATCTATTCATTGAAAAAAAGTATATAAAAAATTATATATTATCAATGTTATTTTTAATGATATAGTTGTATATTGTTGTAAATTTTAAATTCTATTTATATTCATGTAATTTAAAACTGAATTTCTATATGTACTATAAATTTATTTATAAAAAATCATGGACCCTCAATCCTGAATATGGTGCCAAAAAATATTCCTCAATCACTCTCCTTAATACAATGTGAGGTGAAAGTACTATTAGTTTTCAATATTTACATATGTTAAACATAAAATGTCATATATAATAACAAATGTTTAAAAATGAGAGGTTTAGTGTATCTATGAATTAGTTATATAAGAATATTATTTGACAACACATCTGATCATTTCCCTATAATGTTAAATACACTCAATTACCATCTAGATTTCCCATATCTAATAATCATATTGCACACCAAATTAATGTAATTAATAAAAATTTGTGATATAATATTATTAAATAGAGAGAAACTCATTAGTAATTTATTAAGTGTTATATCATATGAATGTTTGATAATATGGGAATGGGGGAAATATTTTATACAAAAGAATGTAGAATGGTTAGATTTTGTCATATGTCATGAAAATAGAACATGTCATGTCAAATGATGAAAACAATACCATAGAATAAGTATGTGGAATAAGAATATAATAAAAATGTTCCACAGAGAATAATCATAACCATATCTCATTGAAATGTAACATTCCCTTGAAAGATATCGTAAAAAAAGAATTTTGTAATAATAATACGAAAGAAAATCATTATATTATGAGAAAATAAAATATTACCTTCACATTAAATTGGGAAAAAATAATTCAATGCATTATGTTCTGAATAAAAAAATGAAATGTTTATATTGTTAGTAATTGAAAAAACATTCTATATGATGTCATAAAAATTACCACGATTCGTGTTATGAATATAAAATAATGACACTACATTTATTGACAAACAAAATTCCCATGTGATATGTGTTTTTAAAAAAAATATTCTCATGCTCAGTATCATTATCATATGTGATATCAAAAATTATCAAATGAATTGTTTAGTAATATGTGCTCCAACCATCATATAAATAATCATTTATGAACATGTTATCCATTACAGAATATAAATATTAATATATAAAACAATACATGACTACCCATGAAAAAGGGATGAATTACATGAAAAACTATTCTAGATTTTCTGATTACCTGTACAAAAATGATGGACATGAGAATAGAAATATAACCAGTATAAGATAAAGAGTTTTGAGGATGCTCAAAGAGATTAAACATATATTTTTAATACAATTATTTAATCACATAGAAAAAAAGGAAAACACATTTTTAAATGTATTACCCCAGGTACAGATATAATAATTTTTTTTATTTCGGAATAAAACAGTTGAATCAATTTTAAATATATAATAAAAATGTGGAATTAATTGAAATTTTGGACATTAAACTGATTGAATAGTAACATGGACTTGTGAATAGTAACATAAAGATTTACAATAGTATTATAGCCAATATAATTGTAACCTCACCTAATTATGTATAAATAAAATTTATCTCTATTATAAATGAAAAAGTGATATATTTATATAATTGAACAAGTAAATTTTTTTCTACAGATAATTAATATATTATTTTTTGTTTTTTAAGTCATAAATATTTAATTACAGATATATAATTAATATATTCATTTAAAAGAAAATTTATTTCCATAAAATATATTCATGATTTATTATTTTTGTTTTATTATAAATATATGATAATTTTGTTTGACTTTAATTAATATCTCACTATGTTATAAAATCTGTTATAGTTTCAAGACTCTTATTCTTGGAATGGATTTTTATTTTAATTACAAATTTAATTTATCAAATTTAGAAAAAAAAATTCAAAAAATAGATTTAAATTTTGAATTACACATGTTGATGAATGGTTTTGGTGAGGTTTTATGATTATTCTGAAATAATTGAATTTTTCTGAATAGTTAAATCCTGTAATTTAGTTTATAAACTAAATACATGATTTATTGAGTCATAAATGGTGTATGGATTATGTAATAGAAAATTATAGAACTCTCCTTAAATATTTTAATGTAAGTTATTTTAATTCTCAATCCCATAACAGTCTTGATCCAAAATAATATACTAAGGAATAATTTAATAAACAACCCCTCCACTTCCCCACTATAAATATCTCCTATCACCACTTATTCTACATATACCTCAAAACCCTGTTCCCTACATAATTGATACCCAAAACACATTCCAAGACTCTTCCCCAAATCCAATCCTTACTGGCCTAATCTGAAGGCCAAAACCAGGGGCCTTAAGAAGGTCCTCAAGGAAGACAATTCAGAGAGATTAAAATCCTCTTTCATATTCTTTTATTTTCATTTCAATTATTTTCCTTTTATTATAATATCATCACATACAATTATCAAATAGGTATGTATAATATAGTATACTATATATTCTTAATTTTACCATTATTATGGAAAAATAATAATCATCTTCTTCTCTTATAACAATTATTTTTATAATGACATCATCTTTTGTGATGTGTCGATTTGCCAACATCATGGATGGTGGGTTTTTATGTTTATGTTACTACCATCATAGATGACCATAATTCCATTTTAATGGTTTTAAATTTGATGATATAACTTCTTTTGTTTTCTAGAATTAACTTATATAAAAAATATTAAATTATATAATGAATATTGATCGTGCTTATCCAAGAACCCCCAAAATGATATAAATGAATAACATTAATGTTTTACCTATTGATTCATCATCACATTAGAAAAAATTATTTAAATTCATTTAATATTATTGTAATATAGTAGTACTATTTCATTCAACTTTTTATGCTTCGCATCCATTTGATAAGAAATCAATTACAAACAGACAATTGAAACCATGAAAATAAAGCACATGAAACAATGGAAATAAAAAATATAGTATTCATAATGTTATGTGATGATGTAATAAAATAATTTTATAAGGTGTTATAAATAATAACACGTTTATAAAAAATATTTATCACACTCCCTTAAACATTATAAATGATGATTAAAACACATTTTATGAATGATGAACTTGTGGTATCAGATTTCTTAACCTAATTTCCATTATTTCGGTCAAGATTGTACTTCATTCATTTTGTCATACTAATAATATTTAGGAATTTAAATATTATTATATTATGATTTATAATTTTTATTTATAGTGTATATACATATTCCATTCTTTATATAATTTCTCACATCACGTCTACTATATTTGTAACGTACTTTTCTTTAAAAATCTTCTTATTTTATTTTATTTAAAAGGAATGATTTATATAAAGAAAGTACTATTGGTCTATTATTATGTTCTAGTTCATGATAATTTTATTATGATGAAGGTAAGGGTCAATATATCCCTCAAATGGATTGGGTGAATTTAAAATGGACATCAGTTGAATATTTAGTAAAATTGTAATTATGATGGTTACATTATAAGGTAGCTATGATAGTTAGATTGTAATGAATCTGTGTGGAATAAAAATCATATAGTCGACAAAAGGGTTAAAATATGGAGTAAATTAATCACCATGAATCCTTTATTGTTATTTCATATGTTTTCTAGGTTTTATGGAGATATCCTATTTTCAAAGTGTATCTATATGGTGATTTATGGTGGACATCTATGTATTTGTGAAAATTAATTAATTTGTTTATAAGTATTAAAGTACTAGTAGTTTATCTTCATCGTTGTATAGCCCCGGTGATATTTTTTTGTTCCCAAACCATATTTTAAAATGTTTCCCATAGGGTTTATATATTGTTAAGTTAAAACAAGGCGGTATGAGGAATATTGGGGAGAGTTTTCATGAAAATATTTCTTGTTGTTTATTAAAAACGTTTGTATTATAGATGAAATTGATAATCTTTTAGTTTTACACACCATGTATTCATGTGGGATGATATTTCTTAATTATTTCATAACTTCCAAAAAAAATAAACCAAAAAAAAATTGGGAATGAAATGAATTTATTTCTAAATAAATTACTAGATTATTAAATATTTAAGGCTGAGTCCTTATATTTGGTTTCAGATAATGGTATAGATATATTTTGGGGTTACATTGATGTTGAAAGAATAAAGTAAAAGATTTTTAGCTTATGTTTATGATTAAATGATATAGAATTATAATGTTACCGTGTTTCATCATTTATGATATGATTGTTCAAAATTATAATATGAAGAACAAACATGGAAGCTAAAGTATGATGGTACTAAAAGTGTGATAACGTTTTGAATCTGCATCCCAGAATGGTTGGAAATGGAACTGATCAAATTGAGACATTAATGGTTCAATTAATATTGTATATAAATGATAGTGGAATACATTATATATAACTAAAAGATCTACCATAAAGGAACATGTTGACATTGTAACATTTTATAAGGGAATGATCTCTAACGTTCTATAAAACATCTATCATAGTGGAAGTGAAGGGTTGTATTAAATAAATTGAAAATTTGTTTCATGTTTTGTTTATTTTATGTTATCAAAAGCTCATTATTTCCATTTATCATCGATAAAACACAATTTTATTAAATATTTTACTGATAATAAATGGAAAATTTCCTCACATTGTGCTATATATGTCGGTTTATTGAAAAATTGTGATAAGATCTTTCATTTTAAAATTTGATAGAAATTCATGTTTTACACTTTTAATATTCACATTATTATTTCGGGCATAAATATTTTTATGAAAATTATTTTTAGTTCCGAATTTTATATTCTTTTCCGGAATTAATGTGCTACAAATTTTATTTGGGACATGGGAGCTGGATCGTGCATTTTAGTGGAGTAAATGGACTATGAAGACATAGTTCAACTGAAATATCTAGATTGAACATCATTTCACCATTTTTTTGTAGCTTCTTCATGCAGAATTTTATTGGTGCCACATGTAAGTACCCATAAATTTAAAGGGAAATTTTTTCTAAAATTCTTTCTGATTTTACAAGTGCGCAGTTTCTAACGGCATCTGATTCTCAGGCCCGGTGTACCCAGAATCAATTTATGAAGATTAGAAAAGGTACGTTCAGTGAATGAATGAGCGGGTTTTTTAATCCCTTTAACCATTGCTCGGAATTGAAATTCGAGGGCACCGATGAAACTATAGTGAAGGTAATTTCTTATGATGACCATTCCCGAAGGTGCATTTTCTCAAGAGTTGTTAAAAATTGGGGATTAAATGTGATTTAAATAAAATTATGGTAGATATTTATTTTCTTTATCTAATGGTTATATCCTACATGGTGTATTTGGGGTGGGACTCAGAATCCCCTAACTACCCATGTTAGATTATTTGTGAGGTGGGGCCCACACAAGCCCCACCCCTTCACATTCCTTTAACTCCTATAAACACCCTCTTAAAGTTGGAAACCCCCGATTTATTTTTTTTATTCCTTTGATTAAGTAACTCATCCTATCTTTATATTTATTTCATTTCAACTCACATTAAATTAATAGATTGAACCTATTCAATTAATTTAACTAAAAGTTTGAATTTTATATTTTGAATGCATGAAATGTTATAATAAAATTAGTGTTAGTATTATTTTATTTGGGGTTGGGATTGTTGTGTTGAGACTTTTGGGAGAAGAGCTCTAACCCTTTGATGAAGTCATCCTCCCGTGATGAACGACACCCTTCAATGAAGAATGACTTAGAAGCTCTTGATTCTCTATCCCCTTCCTTCTCCGTGACAAGGGAAGAGACATCGACGTGAGAGTTATCCAATGAGGAAAAATCATTTTCTTCTCTCTGTGATAAAAGAGAAGATGAAGTTTCCTTGGGTGCACACCGTTGACGATAGAAACGATGCCATATTTTGCGGCATCTGACAACCATGAATTACTTTGTGAGGTAGGGATTACTTACATTCATGATTAATTTAACATTCTTCGTTAGTTAATTTGGCTGATTGTTTTGAACATAACGGGAGGAGATCAGACCGCACAAACACGGCCAATCCTCCTGCCCTTTTATTTGTTGATCCTCGTTGAACTTTGCAGTAAAGGAGGCGCGGTGCTGTTGCACCGCGCTGAAATGAAAAGGGGACGTGGTCGAAGCGGGCCTCGGAAAAGGTGTGCAGTGCCATCACGCCACATCGGTGAGGCTGATGGAGGATACGACCAGAAGCGGGCCACAGAGGAGGGCGCGACGCTGTGGCACCATGCCGGAGATTCTAGGAGCCGCGGCCGGGGCGGGCTATGGCGGAGGGACACGGTGCCAGTCAGACAGGAGCCACGACCGAGGGTCGCAGCGGTTCTTCAAAGGGGCGGCCAGCCAAGCCGGCTGATGGTGCCACCTGGAGGTGGGACCCCATCAGGTCCCGCGGTTACAAAAAAGGCTGGTAGTTTTGGAAACAGGGGGCGGTGCCCCCGCGCCCTTCGCACCCCGCTCGGCCGCGAGCCGAGCCGTGACCGGCTTCTAAGCCGGGCCGCAGGCCGTGCCGGGGTCGGCTGGGCCTCGCCAGCCGGGTCGAGTCATGCCCAATTGGGTCAAAACTAGACCCGGGTCTGGTCGCCCTGGATTGTGTGGACCTAGGGAGTATCGGGCTGGGTTGGACCGGGCCCGAATCCCTTATTTTCGAACAAATTCGTTCAAATGCCCATATTGTGGGCTACGGACCTCCTATCGATGCACCGTTAGTTGCATTGGGATCATTATATTGAGACAGTCATTTATGTATATTACAATAAAGCTTTCAGTAATTTTTATGTTCATCTGGGTTGGTTTGAACACGAAACCAACCAGGCCCTTAGAGCAGAAACGCCTATAACTTAATGACCGAATGTATGAACATCGTTCCGTCGATCACATTGAATTCCTCTTATTGATATGGTTCTTTGGGATTACTCCACTTGTGGTTTGGATGCAGCTAGAGTACGGTCGGGTTGGTTTTATCTTAAAAACCAACCTGGCCCCTTGGATGAAAAAGCCAATAACTCTCAGATTGGGCGTCCGAATGACGCGTCATCTATCGCGTTGAGTTCATTTTGACGAGATGGAACTTTGGATTACATCAACTCTAGACTTCATGATAGTTGATGTATTGACCCCTTAGCTCATGGAGCATACCCTCCTAGAATCGAGTGTGCTATGTGCAGGAAACCTAGAACCGGCTGCGACTGCGATGACGATGACGACTGTATTTTGATCCTACGTGGGTTCGGAAGCGAGAACGACTATACATGGATCCTCCCTGGGTTCGGCAGCGATGACGACTGTACTTGGATCCTATGTGGGTTCGGCAGCGAGGACGACTGTACTTGGATCCTCCATGGGTTCGGTAGTGATGATCACTGTACTTGGATCCTACGTGGGTTTGGCAGTGACGGTTAATGTACTTGGATCCTACGTGGGTCCGGCAGCGACAAATTCTATACATGGATCCTACGTGGGTTCGGAAGAGGGGATGATTAATAGGCTACATCTATCATCTCCACCCCTCTTCGTGAGTAGTATACCTATGTGAGATGAGTCTTGACTTCCAATTTTTATCTTCGATGTGATTGAAATGCTTTCCTATGGGGATTGGGTTGTGCTTTCCTTTTTGGATAGAGTTATGCTATCCTGTGTGGACTGGGTTGTACTTGAGCTCTTGAGTTAGAGAAGAATTGGAATTGAAGACTTAGTTATATATATGGGCATATAACTAAGTAGTGTTGTTTGATACTTCATGTTTGTAACTTTCCATTGTGGTTTATCGTTTGTGGATTCTAGGAGACTTTTAGGGGTCTCGGGGTCCCTACTGAGTATCGTATACTCACCCCTGCACGGGTTATGCCCATACTACATTATGTTGGTTGTAGATGACAGACTGCGCTGAACGTGGTTGAGGCTTGTGGAGTGGGACGGTACCTGGAGATGGACTATCAGGCGAGACGTAAACGGAGCGGACGGATGGACTGAGGAGCGGACGAGACAATATGTACCCACCCTTCAGGTGAGAATTCCGAAGGATGACTTGGTTGTTGCTGTTTTACTTTTTAGCTGTTGTACTTTATTTTCTTAGTTGTATTGTACTTTCATTTGGGCTTATATACTGGCCCATTTACTTCTCAGCACATACTTTTTTACTCAGTTTACTTAGTTTTTAGTTCAGCTTCAAAACTCTCTGGTGTTTTTTTCTTATATAGTGGTAATGCCTTCCCTTTTATCTGGATTTACGCCTTTGGGGAAAGTCGCCAGCCCCTGGCCTATGGAAGACGGGCATGGGGTAGTCACGGAATAGGCCCCGAGGATGGTTCATGACACCACATTTGGACAGAATCTCAGGGACATGAATCCAAAAAAATCGTCATTCTAGAATTCATACCAATTCAAGAATTTGGGAGAGCAACTATGTGGTGCAACTTGGAGTAAAATATTTGAACGAATTTCCTTTTAACATTTTAAAATGATTTGTAACCCTAGCCCTCAAAATCAACATTTAAATTATTTTTTCATTATTTAGGTGGGATTTCTATGGATTTGGGAAGTTGTGGCCAAAAGGGTGGCTCATGGGAAACCCCCACAACTGTTGGATGAAGTAATGCCTTGTGCAAACATCACATCCAAAAAAGGCTCTCCTCTCCCACATCTACTTAGTTTCTCTTTGTTTTTATGCTTGTAACATGAGTTTTATTAAATAAAAATTAGTTTTTATTCTATTTTAATATTATTATTTTTCTTCTTGGTCTGGAATCTAATAGTAGAGAAGAGATTGGGTGTTCCCCTATCAATCCATTGCTTATGAAAAATGTCACCACAATAAAACCTCCTCCCATGGAAGAATGATTTCATTCATAGTTGATCCAATCCCTACATCCTTTATTTATTTATTTTCAATCCATAATCATATTTTAACTCAAAAATAGTGATCAAATAATTGTGTTTTAATTTCTAATTTACTCAATCGACTTGCATTTGACCGCGTGGCCTAGCTTTTGTAAGGCGTTTAAGTGAAACCGTATTCTCAAAATCTATTCAACTCAGGATGGAATTGTAGGGTTCAAGTCTCAACATTTACCCAACTAGGGAATTCATCCCCACTAGTAATTTGGAAATTGTATACTCATCAAAAACAAGTAATAAAAATATATAAAGGGTGAAAATAACAACAATGAACACAATAGAACTATTCTTGAGTTAGCTGCCCCTGATATTAATTATCATCCTACATGCATTGTATATTCAACTCTTGAATCAGACTTTGAGTTGAAATATAGGATAATTCACATTATTCTATCATTTCATGGCTTATCTGGTGAGTATCCGAACAAACATTTAGTTGAATTCAATATGGAATGATCAACAATGAAAAAAAGAAATTTCTATAATGATCAAATAAAACATAGAGCATTCCCTTTCTCACTTGACGGAACTACTAAGGATTTGATGTATAATTTACAACCAGATGATGTAACATGTTGAAATGATTTGAAACATATCTTCTTGTAGATATTTATTCCAGCTTCAAGGACCACATCCATCTAAAAAATGATATCAGGGATCAAGAAGGCTCATATAGAGTCGATGTATGATTATTGAGAGATATTCTAGATGTCTTGCGAATTCTTCCAGCATCATGAAATCAGTGAGAAACTCCTCATCCCAAAAATCTAGGGAATACTCACACCTATGGAGATAAGCATGGTTGATTCCACGGTAGGAGGGGCATTGGTCGAAAAACACCAGCAGTTACACGTGCATTGATCGACAAGATGACACAATACTCCAAAAAATTTGGAGATCGAGGTACATCAAATGTCAGCGGAGTATATTAGGTAAGTCCTTCTCATGAGAGTAATTTATTTAATACAATGTTGGAATAATTCACCACTATGGTGAGTCAGATTGCATTGGAACAAAAGATATCTGAACCCCTTCATATAAGGCCTTGTGGCATTTGCACTGATACAGGCCACCCAACTGACTATTCATCCAACTACATGAAAAATATGATTGTGCAGCAGTGTTTCCTGGGAGACTATATCAAGAGTAGTAAAAACCATATCCCCAAATTAAGCATGATTCCATTACACCGACGTACAACCAAGGGTGGAAGGATCAGTCAGACATGAGGTATGCCTCTAGAAAAAAACAAATCCCCCCTTTTCAACAAAACCTCGAGCATCCTCCACCTTACCAATAGGGTTACCAATAACCCCAAAAGAGATTTAATGCTCAAGAATAAACATGTCCACACTGAGGTAATTCCCAATAAAAGGTAGATTCTAATAATAATGATATTTTGAAACAAATTGTTATTAATCAATAGAATGAGCTCAAGAGTCATGGTATAAAGCTAAGGGAATTGAAGACTAATATGAGCCAGATTTCCAAGACCCTCCACAAACTTGTAATTAGTAACTCTGGAAATCTTCCTTACCAACCTACTCCAATTCCCAAAGGAAATTTCAGTGCCATCACATTGAGAAATGGAAAATAGACAACTGATACATCTGCACCAATGGTTCCACCGGGATTTACCTCAACTCCAGAGAAGCCCAATTCCACACCAACAGTTGAGAAACCCATGGAGAAAGATAAAGGTCAGAAAAATATTGATGATATTCCCCCTAAACCCATTCCTTTTCCAAATAGAGTTGTTCAAACCACAAAATGGGTGAATAGGCAATGAAAAAATACATTTTGGATACATTCAATTGTGTGGAGATCAAAATCCCTATACATGAAGCCATTAAACAAATACCATTGTATGACAATTTTTTAAATGAAATTTGTACCAATCGAAGAGGGATAAAGGGAAATGAGATGATCAATCCAAGGTGGAATGTGTCTACAATAATTACACAAACTCTAGAAATTCAAAAAATGTGTAAGGATCCTGGGATATTCACTATCCCATGATCCATAAGGGAGTTACACTTTTCTGATTCACTTTATGATTTGGGAGCATCCAAAAATGCGATGACTCATTCTATATTCTCTTCTTTATAGGTTGGTGAGTTTAAACCAATGAGAGTAGGGGTAGAGTTGGAAAATAGATCAACGGCATATCCAGTGGGAGTCGTTGAGGAAGTACTAGTCTGGGTAAGAGACATGATCTTTCTAGAAGATTTCTACAGGCATAACATGGATGATGATCTGGTAAGTTCTCATGCTCTCCTTTTCTTAGGCAGGCTCCTCCTCAAAACGACAAAAACTTTCATAAATTTCCCTGAGGGTAAACCTTCCATGGATTTTAGGGATAAAGTTGTGATATTTAGTGTTATGAACTAGCTAAAGTACCCCTTAGAGCACCATTCTGCCTTTTTATCTCCCATTTTGAATCACCAAATAAAAACCCCATGGAATTTAATTTTCCTACGTTTATGGTGATTATGAGTATTGGATAATGTTTGATGTCTAAAGAGTACTTCCACAACAATTTCTAATACACAAGCGTCTCTAAGAATTGATTTGTAAATGGAATCATATTCTAATAATTTGAACTATGATTAAGACATTGATGTTGAGTAAACTGATGGATTTGATGCTTTATTCTCTAATTTTGATGATTTCTATTCTGATATTGATTATAATTGTGCACATATTTCAGTTCCATCAATGTCTCCATCCATACACCATCCCATTCATTGGATCTCAAGACATTTTCACCAAATTTAAAATACTAATAATTGTTTACTGCCGAGAGATTACCAATTATAATTGCTAATAATCATACTTTTGAACATGAATGAAAACATTAGAATCTTTTGTGGGAGAAAATTAAGGAAATTAGGCAGTCCTTGGATGACATATCATGTATTAGCCTCTACATTTGAATGCATATGATTATTTTTAAAGATGGGGATAACCGAGTGAGGCACCCACAAAGTAGACTCAATCCCACACTTCATGACATTATTAAGAATGATGTACGTAAATTGCTCAAGGAAGGTATAATTTATCCCATTTTCGATTCTCTGTGGGTATGTACTATTCAGGTTGTGCCTAAGAAAAGTTGTGTTATAGCTATTAATAATGAGAAAGATGAGGTAGTTCTAATGATGGTGAAAAATAGTTGGCATGTGTGTATTGATTATAGAAAACTAAATCAGTCCACTCACATAGACCATTTTCCCCTCCCTTTTATTGATAAGATGCATGTGAGACTAGCTGAGAAAAGACACTACTATTTCATAGATTGATTTTCTAGATATATTCATATTCCTATTTCATTGGAGGATTAGGAGAAGACAATATTCACTTGTCCATTTAGTACATTTGCCTTCCGAAAGATTTCATATAGACTTTTCAATGCCCTAGGTACCTTCCAAAGGTGCATGATGAATTTTTTTTCTGATTTTATTGAATCCTTCATGGAGGTATTCATGGATGATTTTATAGTGTATGATTATTCATATTATGTTTGGTTCTCTAGTTTGGGAAAGGTTTCGAATCACTGTATTGAGAAGAATATGGACTTGAACATTGAAAAGTGTTATTTCATGGAAGATCATGGGATTGTTTAATGGAATGTAGTTTCAAAACATGGGAGAAAAGGATGATAAATCTAAGGTAGATATTAGTTTATCCTTACCATATCTTTCATGGGTGTTTGATGTTAGATCAGGCAATGCTGGATTTTATCAGCTCTTCCTCAAATATTTTAGTATGATTTTACTTCCTATGTCATGATTACATAAAAAGGATTCAGAATTTGTGTTTAATTATTCTTTCAAGACTTACTATGATGATCTAAATAATTGTTTTACCACTCCACCAATCATACATCCCACAATGTGGGAGCTTCTTTTTGAGCTTCTGTATGACACCTACAACTTCGTGGTTGGATTTGTCTTATCTTAGAGGGTGGATGAACATTCACATGTGATTGCCTATACATCAAGGAAACTGGAATCAGACCAACCAAACTACAAAACCATGAAAAAAATTCTTGTTTTCATATTCACATTAGATAAATTCCATTCATATTTATTGGGCTCTAATGTAGTTTTTTTACAACGCAGCTCTTCGGTACCTCTTTAAGAAAAAAGAAGCAAAGTCCTGATTTATCTTATGGATACTTCTTCTTCATGAATTTGATATTGAGATAAATGGAAATAAGGGTTAAAAAATTTAGTGGAATACCACGTGAGTAGGATTACTCAAACACTGGATGATGACACCTTGGACCCAGTACTAGTTTGAGACTCTCTCCCCAATGAGCATCATTATTCCATATGAGGTACGCATCCTTGGTATGCTGATTTAGTTAACTAACTTGTTGCCTCTGAAATCCTTGAAAATTTAAAGAAATATAAATTCCTAAAATTATACAGTGAGTCTAGGTTTTATGTGTTGGATGATCCCTAACTCTGGCACATGTGTAGTGACCAAGTTATTAAGAGGTGTGTTCCTAATCATGAGTCTGAATCTGTTCTGCAATTTTGTTATACACTTGCTTGTGGTGGGAACTTTGGACCCCAACAGATAGTTATAAATTTTTTGGATACTATATTGTATTGGCATTGTTTATTTCACGATGTTTATTTGTTTTTTCTTTTGTTCTCACATTTCCAACACAGTGGTAATTTTTCTCGAAGACACGATATTCCCAAAAAAACATATTATTCGGTGAGATATTTTGTCATATGGGTAATTGATTTTATGGGTACTTTTCCATGTTTATTTGGTTTCCTATATATTTTGGATGTAATTGATAATGTGAGAAAATGGGTTGAGGCTAAGGCGACTCAGACTGATGCTTTTATTGTTGTCGTGGACTTTGTCAAAGCACATATTTTTTGCAGGTTTGGTGAACCGAAATCCATCATCAGTGACCAAGCGACATAATTTTAAAATTGGAATTTGGCTTCATTTCATCAGAATTATTTGTTGACACACAAGAAATCAGCACCATACCATCACAAAAAAATGGTCAGGCTGAGGTTTCAAATTGGGGGATGAAATAAATTTTGGTGAAAACAATGAAACCAAATAAAAAAATATTAGGGCCAGTTCATGGATGTTGAGCTCTGGGCTTATAGGATGGAATTCAAGACACCCAATGGTATGTTCCCATTTCATATTATTTTTGGGAATGTGTGTCATTTCCCTATGGAGGTTAAGAATCAAGATTATTGGGAAATAATGAAATGTAACATGGATTTGGAACAATCTAGGATCCAATTGAAATTGAAAATTCAAGACATTGAGGTTATTCGATTGTCTTCATATGAGAACTGAAGGCTCTACATTGAAAGATAAAAAAACTACTCATGAAAGAATGATCCAACAAAGGGAGTGTTGTGTTGGATATAAATTCCATCTATAAAATTCACGACTAAAGATGATGAATGGTAAGTTGTGTTCCAGATAGTTGGGTCCTTATATTGTATCAAATGTTTTTCTCTATGGTGTAGTGGAGATCATGCAAGAGGACACTAGAGGGAGCTTCACAGTCAATGGAAAACACTTGAATAAGTACATTGAGGGAATTTCTACTGATGGAGTGGATTTCGTCCCCCTGCATGGTCCCATTATCAATTGGTCATATAAGGCTGTTCATAACCCTTTAACATTTATATTATTGGTCCTATTTAAATTTCTACTTTCCATGTGCACATATCATCACATAAGGTCACATTGAGGAAAATGAAATATTTTTTGTTGGGGGGGACAAAATTTTGTGGCAGATATTTAGGATTTTCATATCTGTGTTTTTGGTGTATTTTATATTATCTGCTTAGTTAAATGTTTCAAAAAACCAAAAAAATTAAAATTAAAAACAAAACAAAACCAAAATATCAATATATATATATATCATATAACATTATCATATATAACATATGGAAAATGAATGTTTCAAAATTAATTGGTAGAATGATAATAATGAGTAAGATTTCATCCTCAATGGTTTATTTTTATAAAAAATGAAGTCATCAATGATATTAATGGTTGTGTCATTATAAAGCCTTTTAGATTTTGACATCATTATATGTTATATTTTTTCATGGTAAATTGTGTCATTGATTTCTCCACACAAATTTTCAGTCAACCATGACTTGTGAAAATACTCCTACTCAATTTAAGTTATAGTCATGTGAGGTAAAAAAAAGTCATTAGATTATCCATATATTCATTTCTATTATGATCATTTCCATTACTATACAAAATTTACATATGCGTGTATACCTGTTATTTGACTATTGTACGCCCTCAAAAAAAATCGGTTCTATCTTGGACGAGTCAAAAACTACTTTTCCTCGACCGTTGATCTTATTATAACTATTAAAATTATTTTCATGAGGAGTTCAAACATGGTTTCAAAATTGAGTATGAGATTTGTTCCAAGTGCAACTTAAGAAAAAAAAATTAATAAATGAGGGGACTGATGAAATGTACAACATATGGGGATATTTAGGTCGGAAGCTTATGGGTTGACATTTGGGAATGCTTAAGTGAGTGGGTCTTAAATTTTGATTGCAAAGGAATGTATAATGGGTTCGGGGAATTAAACTGAGTAAGAATAATTGTTTTTCATAACCCGAATACACTATATAAATGGTGGATTCATGAGCATGGATTGGTTGGCACAAACATGTGGAGAATTAGCCACATGGTAGATCCATGACTTGTTTTGTTGTGATTACTATTATGAATCTCACAAGATTTGGATCGGACATAAATTATGAGATAATTAATTTTATATTCACTGAAATTTACTCTTGATGGGAATCTTACATTTTCTACATTTCCAATGTGGATTGAGAAACATGAACATGCATATTTTGTGACAATTTTCTCGAATACATGATATGAGGAATTTCCTAGGAGTGGAAAAGGGTAAATGTGGGAGAGTTGATAAGAGTCAATTTTATTGAATATTTTTTGATAATAAATGAAATAATTTCCTCAAATTGTGCTAAATATGTATATATATAGAATAATAGGAATTAGATCATTCATTTTAAAATTTGATAGAAATTCTTGTTTTACCCTTTTAAAATTTACTATAGTATTTTGAGAATAAATATTTTTATATAAATTATTTTGACTTAAATTTTTTCATCTTTGTTTCTTACTTAATGAGCTTCAAATTCAATTTAGGACATGGGAGCTAGATAGTGAATTTTAGTGGAGTAAATGGGCCATGAATACAAGGTTGGAATGAACTATCTATATTCAACATCATTTCTCCATTTCGGTGGTATCTTCATCATCCAAACATGTATTGCGCCAAAATTTGGAGGGAGGCTCGAGAAAATACTTCTATACAAATATAAATACTAGAATTACAACCAATTCATGCATTTTGGTAGTCAACTATGGGGTGAATCGTGGAGTTAAATATTTAGAAGAATTTCCCTTTCACATTTTAAAAATATTTCTAACCCTATCCCTCCCAATCTCTATTTAAATGATGTTTTCATTCTTTGGGAAGGTTGGTCGGGGCTTTGGGATGGTTTGTTCGAATTGGTGGCTATTTGGAACCCCTCACATCTCTTGGAAGATGTCATTCCTGGTACAAACATCTCTTCTAAAAAAGGATCTCATCTCTAACTTCTACATTGTTTATCTTTGTTTTTATGCTTGTAACATGATTTTTCATCAATAAATATTCTATGTTCTTCTCTTTTCATCTTCTTACTTTTCTTCTTGGGCATGAATCTAATAGTAGTGATGATATTGGTTTTTCCCCTTTCAAGTCATTTCTTATGCAAAAAGTCTTTATGATAAACACTCCACCCAAGAAAGAGTTATTTTTTGTTGTTTATATAATCCCAACCAGATTTATT
Source organism: Viscum album (assembly GCA_963277665.1). Taxonomy (NCBI): domain Eukaryota; kingdom Viridiplantae; phylum Streptophyta; class Magnoliopsida; order Santalales; family Viscaceae; genus Viscum; species Viscum album. The sequence continues at coordinate 1,402,208,010 of OY728152.1, forward strand.
TATTTATTTTGAATCAATAATCAAACATAAACTCAAAAATTGTGATCAATTAATTGAGTTTTAACTTCTAATTTACTCTATCAACATTCACTTGACCGCGTGGTTGGGCTTGTGTAAACCGTGTGAGTGAAACCGCAATTGCAAAATCTAATCAACTTGGGATTGAATTGTATGGTTCATGTCTCATACCCAACTCAATTAATTATCAAATCTTGGGAGGATATACTTCCCTAATTAACCCTTTTTCATAAGTTGGCTTTTAGATCACAATCATGGTAGGGTGTTGTGATTGGAAGTTCCGAAGTTGTATGAAGGCTTATTTATACAATATTTTTTTTGTGTTAATTTCCATAGGGTTCGAAGGGTTAATATGGTTAGGGGAATACAATTTAAAAAATTATAATCATATCGGATATTGATAAATTAATGGTGAAGGGGGAAAATTAGATCAACTACATCTTCTCATATAAGGGTTTTAATAAAATTGTCTGTTGATCATCACTTCTCATTTTCTTGTTTAGTTTACTATTCAAAAAGTCAAAAACAAACCCCATGTCTTTCGTCTCTTTTGTATTGAACTATTTTCTAACTTACATCATGCCTATTACTAGTTATTTAACTCACTTACTCATTTAGATAACAAACATGGTCCACCATGGTGCTGCACTTTGTAAAATCACAAATAAATATTTTTGAGAGCGTGTTCAATAATGTCCATCAATTTTTTTGTAGATGAATCTATCCAGTAGAGGTCAACGGAAAATATTTTTAATGAGAGTAAGGAGATTTATACCTAGTAATGGGATGAATTTAAAAATTATATTGTTAAAAATATATCCCTTTGGTGGTTTGATGTATGATGGGAATGGAATACCTTGAACTAGAAAAAATGAGGAGGAATTAGTGGTTGTGTATGAATTAAACATCACCCAATTGGTAATATACTCTTAAAATCATATTTAGGATCTTGATTGAAAAATAAATCATTTTTACTCATGATTAAATCCATCATATTGAAGGTCCTTGTCCCTTCAGGAATTTAGCAGTTATAAAAAACTAGTTCGATGTGCCCAAAGAGTATAAATTGAATCTAATGATTATTAAGTATACATTGAAAACAATCCGAAGAAGTGGACCATATACAATTTTATGGGTAGGAATAAATTAATGAAATATTATGGCATGACATTATAGTTTTTTATTTATGAAATTTTTAAAAAAAACACATTGGGGAATTCCTTAAAAAACTATAAATTTTTTCGATATGGTTTGCTCCTAAATATGGAACAATATTTTAAACAAAATGATCTTAATATTAATTATGATATAAAAAATATAAAGCATTTTAAAAGTGGTGAGATGGATCATTATGAAAATAAATTCCAAAAGAAATATCTGAATAAAGGAATGTCTCCCTATTATAAGATTAATGGTTCAGTGAGATCCTTTGTGACTATGTTAGAAATTTTTAGGCCATCCAATGAAGTGATATGAGGTACTATGATAGGTTAATAATATTTTTCTAAAGTATTTCTTCATATGCGGTCAACAAATTCCTTTATTTATGAGAGATATTTTTGGAAATGGGAAATTGAACCTAAAAATGATAATTAAAATTATTGTTAAAACACTGGGGGGAAATATTACCGCAAAAGACATTATATTAATCATCATGTTTGTTGAATATGGATTGAAATTACTTGAAAACATTGTATTTCCCGTAGTATAGATTTATGTTATTTTGGATATGGATTGGATTTTTATTTAAGATGGTATGATTTATTATATAGATAATGAATTTGTATTTCAAAAATATTTTATGTTTTTATAAAATAATGAAATCTAACAATTGATTACAAATCAGGAAGCTGACAAACTATTAAATGATGTATTTAATGTTATGTTACTCGTTTTGTGGAAAACAAGGGTAAAAATTAGATTAAATATTCTCCAGTGGTAAATGAAAACCTATATGTTTTTTAATAACTTTCATAGTTTTATACCTTATCAGGAATTTCAATTTACTACTGACATAGTTCTTTATGTGAGGCCAATTATAAAACACCCTCATTTAATCGATCTTGTGGATCTTATTGAATTTAAAAATTAGTTACATGTGACTCTTGATAAATAATTCATTTTCCCTATCACTTCACCATGCGGTGATCCTATTTTTTCATTAAAAATAAATATTGTTTCATGATTCTTTTATTTTATTATAATGTTTTTAACAACATTACTTTTATGAATTAATATCATTTTACTCATATAAATTAATTGATTGATCAACTCAGGGATCTCAGTATTTTTCCACGATTAACATGAGATCTATGTGCTAAGAGATGATGGTAATAGACGATCATATATAATAAATAGATTTCCATACTTGACATGGGAATTATGAGTTTTTTTTATTTTCGTTGTGTTGAAAAATTCTCATGATGTATACACAAGTCATATGAATGTAATTTTCGTTGAATATTTAGATGTATTTTTTTATAGTTTTTACTTATCATATTTTATTCTTCTCAAAAAGATATTAGGATCACAAAAAAAACATAAATATTATATTGAAAAATATAAATGAAAATATTTTATTCAAAAAATATTGATAATATGATTTTTTGTTTCAACATGATTATTTTATTTGGATCATTGATAATAAGGATGGAATTATAGTTTATCTTTAAAAAAAAATTTGTAGATGAATGGCCATGACCTAAAAATTTAATATAGAATCATAGTTTTCTTGGATTAGTAGTTAATTACTTACAGTTTATTAAAACAATTCATTGTTAAGTAGTTTCCTCACTATGTTAACAGGAAAAGGGGAGAAATTTATTTGGGCAGAAGAATGAGATATTTTTTTAAGGAACTGAAGAAGAGATAGTTGAATGCACCAGTTTTGGCACTACCATACCAAAATAGCGACTTTGTCATATACAATGATTCTTAAACATACATAATTTGTTGTTGTATGATGTATAATTATCATGTAATTTCTTATGCATCAAGAAAAATAAAACCCCATGAGATAAAGTTTCTGTAACACCCAGAGCTTCCACGATACGCTTCTCTTTCAATAATGCAATAGCTTGCATTGTACGCAAGATCGAGATTCTAACACACCGTGACTAATCAAAATAATCATTATGAATAGTAATATCCACCTTTTGAAATTATATATATTTTATATTTCAAAATGGACTTTATTTTTGTATTCGGAATATCGAAATTAGCCTATGTTGAATTTTTGTTATTTTTCTGAGAACTTCCATTTTTTTATGAATAGTGAAAAATACTTAATTTTTTTTAATAAAAATAATTTATAGTGATAAATTATAATATTTATTGGTTTTAAACTATAATTAGAATATATTTTTATAATTTTATCCATTGGGGGTCATTAGAATTAATTTCACTTTGTAATTCGACATAAACAATTGTCAATCTTTGGATATATATTGCTTCTTAAAACCACGATATTTGTTGTGACAGCAGGAATTAATTATTAAATTAATTAAATATACTTATATGCTTGGAATTTTGTAAAATAGACATCATTTTTGAATTAGGAATATCAATTATAGCTTAGGGTGAAATGTTGTCATTGTTCTGAAAAACTTCAATTTTTGATCAATAGTGAAACCACTAAGTTGTAGTTAAAAAAATGATTTTTCATTTAAATTAAACATTACCACTTCTGTGATTTGATTTTCAAAAATCCGACATACATGGTTGTCATTATGATGTAAAATTTGGGTCAATGGAATTAAAATAAGTTTTTGATGAAAGGTAACTTTTAAGTTTAATTAATCACGATTAAAGGTAAGTAGTGATATTTAAGGTAAAAATGATATTAAAAAATTATGAAAATATCATGAAACTTTTACTACCCTTATTGGATGAGTCATGGACGACCAATACAATCCATGGGTCAACTTGGGGACCCCATGGAGCCACTTGGGTAAGAAAATGACATTAATAACTTTTTATTTAAAGTAAAAATAAAATTGTCACAAACATGTGTAGTTTTACTAAAACAATTATTACATGGGGTTATATAAGTTAAAATTTCGACTATAAATATTCATTGGAAAGATAAAAAGATTTCTTACATCATGATTGTTTTCATATAATTTTTAGACATTAAGTAAATTAGATTTTTTATGACACCATGATGATGCAACAATTACCTCATTAATTAACAATTAAAATAAAATGAAAAGATAATGTAAAATCTACGACTTAAACTTTTTAAAAACCTATTGTATGGGTAAATTTATAACCCTTATCACCTTATCCTCAAAATATATAATTTTGGGTCCTTTGAAATCCGGAAATCACCTCATAATAATGTAACATTACATTACTTTCCAAGAGTGCCTCTCCTCTCCTCTTATAAAAGGCCCCCACCACTACCACCTTATTCACACCTACCAAGCCATTTGGCTCAGCCATACTCTGCCCAAATACTCTTGAAACTTCCATATCATACTCCTATAAGCCACACATTTGGCAGAAGTCTACCCAAGGAATCCATTGGCTCAAATCAAAAAGAGTTACCAGATTTTAAGGTAATGTTTTATCTTTTGTTATTTTGTTTTATTTTGATTCTCCAACCCCTTAAAAAACTTTTATAAGTTTCTTTTGTAACAACACCTGTATCTTCAATATACTAGGATGTTTTTATGATAATGATTTGATTTACACTTACACACACCTTCTTCTAATGGTTAATGAACATACTATTTCTATGGTTGGTGAATTTCTTCCTCAGGAAACGATGATTGTTCACTCTTTTTTTAACACCTCTCATGGTGGAAATTAAGATGTCACTATATTTATATATGATATAAATTATTTTTATGTTTTCCATATGCTTCTGAATTTCTCATTTACGTCATACCTTTATGATTTCCATTATGGGTAAACGTGATAACTTCATTTTAGAATGTGCGGACTACCACCCCCTCAATGTGATTTGAATCGTTAATACCATATGTGGGATGTATAAAGGATAGAGTAAATAATATTATATATGATATTATACTGAATTAAAATATACTTTTATATCCTTATGATTTCATTCCATTAAATATTAAATAGAAATGAAATTAGCATTCATGCGTACGTATGGCTTACCGTCTCCATGAAAGGTGCATTTCTTTTCTTATCTCTAAATATTATTTAATATTATAAATGCATGTATATACTAGATATATATGATATATATTATTTCTAAATCATGAATATAATTCTGGACATAACAAATATTTTACCACATGAACAACTTGTAATTATAAGAAGTTATTTTTGACTCATGTACCAAAGATCGACAAAACGACCGTTATTAACATAAATATTTACATAATGTATATAACATGGTAATAGGTGATATAAAAGGAATAATTAACTTGAAAAATGTTCTTAAGCATGTATAAATTAACTCTTTTATATTATTCAGGATATTAAAGAACGATCGAGTCAAGTCAGACATGAGGTAAGGGAACTTCTTAACCCAATATCCGTTCTTTGGGTTAATCTCCAACTTTCAAAATATGTCATGATATTATTATGTACTATCTTGTATTTGTAATTTCTTTATGTGTACTTATATTGAATACACATAATAGATCTATTTATTTTAAAAAAATTTCTTTGTAAGGACTTCGTCTCAATCTCCATTCATTGAGGCATATTTTGTTTTATACACAACTTTCTTTTATACGGTGTATAAACCCCTTTGACTTTTACATTTATTCAAAAGGAATATTTTTATACGATGAATTTTACTAAAGGAAAAAATTGAATGTTTTTCGTGTCGTACGTATGAGGCGTCAATGACCTCTCCACCGCCGTGATCATTATTTGAGTTTCGGCTTCCACTACAAGCCATAACTTTTTTTAAAGGAAAAATAAATACAATGTTTTAATTTTCTTTTATTTTGTTTTTTAAAATGGTTTTGAAAGTGTTTTTATGATATCAATGTGTTGTATTGATATCTTGTGATTGAAATGTGGAAATGTTTTGTTTTCCTTTATACATGTTTTACGTGATACGATTATGTTATGGTTTATGATATGTTTAAACCTATTCATATGAGGAATGAATTGTACAAAATAAGTGACGGATGGAGCCCGCTATAGCTCCTCAATGAATCAGCAGGTCTCATGAGACAAACTAGTGTATTGGCACGAGGCCTTGAAAAAATATTATTTATAGTCTTGGCACGAGGCCTTGGATACGTGGTTATGATAGTCTGGCATTATGCATTACATCATTGTGAAAGTGGTTATTGATATTGCATGTGATTATTCGACCAGTAAAATATCCATGTGAATAAGTAAATGGAATTATCTCATTTTACTTTTTCCATATTATGTTGAAGTTCATGTTTAAAATGATTTTTTTAGTGATAAATTTCCTTAAATGTTTATGTTTATTTATGAAAGATTCTGCTATATTGTTATCCTTACTGAGCATCTGAGCTCACCCCTTCCAATGTTTTAATTTTTCTACGATGTGATGAAGTATATTATAAATGACCTGTAGAGATAGTATGAGGGGTTATTAAGACAAGATGTTGTTGTATTTATGTTTTACATTATGATGTAATGTATGACTTATGAATGTATCTAGTGTTTTTAAGGCTACTAAACTAATCGGTCTTTCAAGACATGATCTTTTGTGATCATGACAATGTTACGTAATAATGAACCGACTCTGGGAAACTGGTGTCAGGGCATTAACATTGGTATTAGAGGAAGTTTAGTACTAACCTTGGATGCTAGATTTAGATAAACTCTGATTAGAGAACGTAGCCCAAATATAGACTTTGAGGATTATTATAGAATAACATCCTAGAATTTTGGTATTATAGAGATTTTGTGAGTTTTTCGAGCAATACATCTCAATCTGGATACGAGCAGGTAGAGGCGGCTCCGGCACAGATGTACCTAGGGTTAAAACTCGAAAACACCACTTTGAGCTAGACTCGAACAGGAACTGGTGCATGACAACGGGCCTTGCTTCACTCTTGGTTACGACACTCCCTGGGGATATGCTTAGGATAAATCTCATTTTTTTTACAAACCATTATGATGGGTTTATGAGTATATACTTCCTCAAAGAAAACATTTTTATGACTATGGATTATATCAATAAACAGTTCAATTTACATTAAGTATTTTATAAGTTTATAATTATTCATTGCAATTCATAATCTAACCTAGTTATGCCATTTTATAGAAAAGGTTCCCATAAGAAGGAATGTGAACTCCATCAATACGTATGTTCCAATGAGTAAGAAGGATCATATCTTTCACGGTATTAAGACAACATTTAGAGGGGAAAATTGTCTCCCATGTGTTCTCAACATATGAAGAAATAGTTTCATGTGTTAATAAGACAATTAAAGAATTCTATGAGTCTTATGTATTTGAAGGGAAGAAAGAGAAGAAAAGGATGGAAGAGAGAATGATGGATAAAGGGATGAGGGAAAAGAATAATTTTCCAATATGTGATAACTATGGGAAGAAACGCCTTGGAACTTGCCTGAAGGGAATGGGATTTTGTTATAATTGTGGAGAAAAAGGACACCATGTGCATTTCTGCAAAGGTATGAAAAAGGTTTCAAATTTACAATTCTTCATCTATAAAGAGTGGGGACACTGCGCAAACCAATGCCCAAATCATCAGAGTATGCCCCAAATGATTTTATTGGATAATAATCAAGTTATGATACCTAACAGATTAGGAGGAATGATTAGAGTTCTTATGTTGTTATTAATGATTTGTTTTATTTGAGTGTTGTGTCAATGATGTACTTGTTATAATAATTATTGAGTATATAAGGATTGTACTTCAGTACTATTTCATCAAGGACTTGAGATTGTGTGGAACCAAGAAATGTGACTCCACAATAGGTTAAATTTTTGGAAAATATATGGTTGAGAGAATGATAAACAATAATATCGTTCTGATACTGAGATAGTGATTTAGGAATGAGACATGATTGATTTGGATAAATTATATTGGATATTCTTAACTTCTTGAAACTAAATAATGATTTGTATAAATTTTTGGATAGATGGAGTATATCTAGTATTCTATAAGGAATAAGGGATCATGGTAATTCAGGATGTTTTAGTGTTTTAAATGAATACATGGTGAAGGTGTTCACATGTTGTTACATGAAAAAAAGGATCTTCATTATGTTTTCCTTCTTTATAAAAATTGGATTGTGAGTTGGAAAGATGTTTTTTGGATAACTATAAAGGTTGGAATGGATTATGTTTAACCTTTGTTAGTATTGTTTATGGTTAAAACATTTCTGAATATTATTTTTGGAATATTATAATACTATAGTTTTAGGAAAAGGAAATAATGTAGGTCGGGGGATAACCCGTCGCGTCGGACAAAGCTGTAGGAATCGAACCCAAAACCATAGTGCGACTAGCCTTTATTACCTACCACTATCCTACAGGATGTCCATAGTTATTAGAAAATAGTTTTACTAATCTAAATGGTATGTTTTAATATTTTTAACCTTGTATGATTAGGATAAATATAATATTTTTGAGTTTTATTATCTTTTTGAGTTAAAGATGAGTTTGTGGTAGAAATTGGTTGAAGGTTGAAACTCTACTTATCAAGAATAAATATATATATACCTATCTTATATTCTATGAATAAATTAATACATGAACATTATTAAAGGGATATTAAAACAAAACATGTGTTATCCTAATACCTTATGTCTTATTGAACTGATAATATTTTAAATCAACTTAGATTGAAGGTTTTGAGGCCTTCAATTTTACACATGTTTGTGATTGATGACCTCAATCACTCCCTACAAATATTTACATTTTGTCCTCCAATTATAGGTCTATAATTTCCACCAATGATCTCTTTATCAAGAGCATAATTTGGTGGTGACTTTTTCATTTCCCTTTCCCTCTTATTAAGGCTAAATTTTATATACCTTATTTCCGATGTGGGTTTCCCACGAAGGTATTTTCTATTTTCAACCATTTATTTTCAATTAGAATTTTCAAATTTTGAGGACACAATTTATTGAAGGAGGGGAGAATGTAACACCCCGAGCTTCCATGATACACTTCTCTTTCAATAATGCAATAGCTTGTATTGTAGGCATGTTTGAGATTCTAACACACCGCAACTAATCAAAATAGCCATTATGAATAGTAATACCCACTTTTTGAAATTATATATATTTTATATTTCAAAATGGACTTCATTTTTATATTCATAATATCGAAATTAGCCTATGTTGAATTTTTTGTATTTTTCAGAGAACTTCCAATTTTTTATGAATAGTGAAAAATACTTAAAAACAACTTTTTAATCAAAATAATTCATAGTTATAAATTATACTATTGAGTGGTTTTAAAGTATAATTAGAATTTATTTTTACAATTTTATCCAATGGGGGTTGTTATAATTAATTTCACTTTGAAATTGACATAAAAAATTGTCAATCTTTTGATATATATTGCTTCTTAAAAACAAGCTATTTGTTGTGACAAATGGAATTAGTTATTAAATTAATTAAATAAATTTATTTTCTTATAATTTTATAATATAGACATCATTTTTTAATTCTGAATATCAATTATATCTTAGGGTGAAATGTTGGGATTTTTCTAAAAAACTTCAATTTTTGATGAATAGTGAAACCACTAAGTGGTAGTTAAAAAACTGATTTTTCATTTAAATGAAACATTACCACTTCTGTGGTTTTATTTTCAAAAATCCGACATAGAATTTTTCATTAGGATGTAAAATTTGGTTCAATGGGATTAAAATAATTTTTCTTTGAATAGTAACTTTTAAGTTTAATTAATCGCGATTAAAGGAAATTAGTAAAATTTAAGGTAAAAATGATATTATAAAAGTATGAAAATATATTGAAACATGTCCTAACCTTATTTGATAAGTCATGGACGACCCATAAAATCCATGGCTCAACTTGGGGATCCCATCGAACCACTTGGGTAAGAAAATGACATTAATAACTTTTTATTTAAAGTAAAAATAAAATTGTCACAAACATGTGTGGTTTTACTAAAACAATTATTACTTGGGGTTATATAAGTTAAAATTTCGACAATAAATATTTATTGGAAAGATAAAATGATTTCCTACATCATTATATTTTTTATATAATTTTTAGACATTAAATAAATAAAATGTTTTATGACACCATGATGATGCAACAATTACCTCATTAATTAACGATTAAAATAAAATGAAAAGATAATGTCAAATATAAGACATAAACATGACAAAAACCTATTGTATGGGTGGATTTATAACCCTTATCACTTTATTCTTGAAATATATAATTTTTGGACCTTTGATATCTGAAAATCACCTCATAATAATGTAACATTTCATTACTTTCCAAGAGTGCCCCTTCTCTCCTCTTATAATAGGCCCACACCACTACCACCTTATTCACACCGTCCAAGCCTTTTGGATCATCCAAACTCTTCCCAAATACTCTCTCAACTTCCCTCTGTTACTCCTAGAAGCCTCACATTGGGGAGAAATCCTCTCAAGGAATCCTTTGGCTCCAATCAAAAAGAGTTACCCGATTTTAAGGTAATGTCTTCGCTTATGTTATTTTGTTTTATTTTGCTTCTCTAACCCCTTAAAATCTTTTTATTCCATTATTTTGTAACAAAACCTATATATTCGATATACTAGGATTTTTTATGATAATTATTTGATTTAAACGTACACAAACCTTCGTCTAATGGTTAAAGAACATACTGTTTCTGTGGTTGGCGAATTTCTGCCTCACGAAACGATGATTTTTCAATCTTCTTTTAACACCTCTCATGGTGGCCATTAAGATGTCACGATATTTATATATGATATATATTATTTTTATGTTTTACATATGCTTCTGTATTTCTCATTTATGTCTAACCTTTAGGATTTCCATTATGGGTAAACGCAATAATTTCATTTTAGGAAGTGCGGACTACCACCCCCTCAAAGTGATTTGAATCATTAATACCATATATGGGATGTATAAAGGATATAGTAAATAATATTATATATGATATTATACTGAATTAAAATATAACTTTATATAATTATGATTTCATTACATAAAATATGAAATAGAAATGAAAGTAGCGTTCATGCGTACGTACGACTTACCGTCTCCATGAACAGTACATTTCATTTATTATCTCTAAATATTATGTAATATTATAAATGCATATATATACCAGATATATTTTATAAATATGATTTTATAAATCATGAATATAATGCTGGATATAATGGATATTTTACCACATGAACAACTTGTAATTATAAGATGTTATTTTTGACCCAAGTACCAAAGATCGAAAAAACGACCGTTATTAACATAAATAATTACATAATGTTTATAACATGATAATAAGTGATATAAAAGGAATAATTATCTTGATAAAGGTTCTTATGCAAGTATAAATTAACTCTAGTTTATTATTACGTAGATTAAAGAACGATCGAGTCAAGTCGGACACGAGGTAAGGGAACTTCTTAACCCAATTTCCGTTCTTTGGGTTAATCTCCTACAATGAAATTATGTAATGATATTATTATGTCCTATCTTGTATTTTTACTTTCTATATGATTACTTATAGTGAATACACATAATAGATCTATTTATTTTAAAAAATTATCATTGTAAGGACTTTGTCTCAATCTCCTTTCATTGAGGCATATTTTGTTTTATACACAACTTTCTTTTATACGGTGTATAAACCCCTTTGACTTTTACGTTTATTCAAAAAGAATCTATTTATATGAATCATTTTACTAAATGACAAAAAGGACTGTTTTTCTTGTCGTATGTATTCGGCGACAACGACTTCTCTGCCGCCGTGATCATTATTTGAGTTTCAGCTTCCTTTACAAGCCATAACTTTTTTTATATGAATAATAAATACAAGTTTTAATTTTCATTTATTTTGGTATTGAATATGCTTTTGAATGTGTTTTTATTATATCAGTCTGTTGTATTGATATCTTGTGATTGAAATGTGGAAATGTTATGTTTCCTTTATGCATGTTTTATGAGATATGATTATGTTATGGTTTATGATATGTTTAAACCTATTCATATGAGGAATGAATTAGACTTAATAAGTGACTGGTGGAGCCCGCTATTGCTCCTCGATGCATCGTCAGGTCTCATTACCCAAACTAGTGTCTTGGCACGAGGCCATGAAAAATATTATTTGTAGTCATAGCAGGAGGCCTTGGTACGTGGTTATGATAGTCTGGCATTATGGATTCCATCATTGTGAAAGTGGTTATTGATATTGCATGTGATTATACGACCAGTAGAATATCCTTGTGAAGAAGTAAATGCCATTATATCATTTTTCTTTTTCCATATTATGTTTATGTTCAAGTTTAAAAGGATTTGGTTTTAGTTATACATTTATTTAAATGTGTATGTTTATTGATGAAAGATTCCGCTATTTCGTTATCCTTACTGAGCAACTGAGCTCACCCCTTCGAATGTTGTAATTTTTCCAGGATGTGGGGAAGTATATTATAAATGACCTACAGGGATAGTATGAGGGGTTATGAAGACAAGATGTTGTTGTAGGTTTGTTTTACTTTATGATGTAATGTAAGACTTATGAACGTATCTAGTGTTTCCAAGGCTACTAAACTAATCGGTCTTTCGAGACATGATCATTTTTGATCATAACAATGTTACGCAATAATGTACTGACTCTGGGAAACTGGGGTCAGGGTGTTACATTTTCCAACAAATGATTTGTAATTAGTTGTTCCAGTTTTTTGATTGACTATATTCATCATTTATACAGAGACAAATTTGATGTATATACTAACCATAATAGTATAATTTATATATTCACTTTGAAGGAATTAATCTTGATGTAGAGAAAATGGATTGAATTGATTTATTATTGTGATAGTAACATAAACTACCATCCCGGAATAGAAAACAATGGGGAAGATGCATTGAGTCGAAATCATAATGAAACATTAACGATGATAAATTTGGAATAAGACCCCTTGATTAATGATTTGATTAATTTTTCCTTGATTTTTTTGGTGTTGGAATTTTATCTATTCTGGTTTAGGATTCAGTGTATTTCAATTAGTCAGAAAAAATTATGAACACATAGAGGGAAGATTAAGAGTTATATAAAATTATTGAATTTATGAAAAGGGGTATGTTGCTAGAATTTAATGTTGATAATGATGTTGTTTTATGATTTTTAAAGAGATTATTTTTTCTTCGTGATGCCCATCAGAATATCAAATTATTGTGTGAACCACATAATTCCCCAATTTTAATACATCCTTGAAGTAATAAGATGTACATTGACCAACAACAGTATAACAGATGGTATAAAATAAATAAATATATTACATATTTTACTAGGAAGTGTTTGACATGATAAAGGATAAATCAGAGTGAACCCTACCAAAAGAGATTCTTTATCCATTTTTAATTCTAGAACATAAATGGGAAAATATTATTATGGACATCATGGTAGGACTAAAAAATACATCTTAAGATAAAAATTCGATTTTTTCAGTTATTGACCAACATAGTAGATCAACACATTTCATTCCTATTTGAGATAAAAATGTTTTTGTAGTATCTTTATCAACTATAACTAAATTATATTGTTAGGTTACACGGATTTATTCTATCATGACCCATCCCCCAAGGCCCATGTTGTGACTACCCCTGGCCTACCTTCCACAGGTTAGAAGCTGGAAACTAGCATAAGGAATTCATTGCCTTAAAACCTGTAAAATCACACAAACCAAGCACACAAAAAGACACAAGAAAAAAGTAAAATAAATTGTAAGTGGGGTGTGTACAGAAAGTAAAGGTGCCAAAGAACAATCCCAACTAGAAGGTATATGTAAAACAGAGAATAGCTCCTATGAACACCTACCCAGAATCCTACATGTATGGTTGGTACCACTCTCGGACGGTCGTCTCTATGGTACGCCTCATCTAATGTCCACCTTCGAGCATCCTCCAGTCCATGTACCATCAACATAGACTAGCGTTTTCCATTGTCTAAACAAGAAACAATAAGGTGCAGGTGTATCCTGTGCAGTGGTGAGTATAACGACACTCTGTAGGGAACCCGAGACCCTCGAAGGTCTCTCCGGATCAACAAAGGATAAACTACAAAGAAAGACCTCAATCTCAAATCATGAAGAAATATCCATCTACACTACATAGATATTTGCCTATATAAATACCAAAGTTATCAATATATACTCATCTCACACATGAGGGGTGAATACTAAAAAGGTAATACCATAAAGGTAGAAATACCACATAGGTAACACCACGAAGATGAAAGTATCACACAGGTAACCCCTTGAAGGTATATACCACATAGGTAATGCCACACAGAAGAATACCACAAAGGTAAGTATCAAAAAATTACTACACACAGAAGAATAACATAAATGTATGTACCAAGAAGGTAATGACACAGCTCACGCAAGGTATAAATTACGTATGTATGTATAGATGATTATCTGTGTCACTAGATCATCTTACTTAATCGAGAAGCTCTGCTGTTGACCCACACATAATCGTAGATGAGCCGCACAGGATCTAATTGTAACCCACACATGATCTAATGATGACCCACATAGGGTTAGTATGCGCTAACCCACATAGGATCACAAAGTGCTGACCCACAGATGACCCAAAGATGACTCACACGAGATCTGTATATTCTTCAAGTACAGTCATTAATAGGGTTTTCGCACAAAACATGTCTGATTATGGGAGGTTCCTCTACTTTATCCATTATAATATACTTAAACTACAATTGATTTCCCACAAAGAAGTATCACGATGGTATGTCATGTCAATAGGGTCCCAACTCAATAGACGGTGCGTAAATATGACGCACAGTCTGTATGTTATTAGTGTTTCCGTTCTGAGGGCTCCGTTGGATTCGGCTACGATCCAACCTAGCCACACACAACTTTATCCAGAAAACATGTGGAATATACCAAGAGGACCATTTCGATCCAAGGATCTTGGTGTAGTAGACGGTTCGTCAAACGGATGCCTTGTCCTCATGACATGGTCAAAAAAGCGTATTTGTGTCTAGAAAGGCCAAGGTCCAGTCCGACCCAGTCAGACAGACCCAGACTGACGTGCCCTAGTTAGACCTAACCATGTTCATGTCATCCTAGCATCACCATGTTCTGTTTGACCTGACCTGACCCAGGTCTGACCTGACCCACAAAGGGGGCACCGCGTGTAACGTTTCGGATCCGGATGCCACAGAACGGGTGCCCCGAACCCGGTTGGACACATTACCTCAACCGCATTTTCCCAAACGCCAGAGGCTATCGACATATAGTAAGGCCCATGGCTGGTAGTTGGGAAACAATACCCTCATTGTTCAATGTGTAGAGCAGTGGAAATAAATATAAACATACAAAAGTGGAAGCAGTAAACAATATAATCCTGAAATGGGGAATGGAAATGAAGTAAAAGATAACCAATATTCATATATATGATGATGCAACATGTCTCTATTCTAAAAAAGTAGTCAAAAATAGGATACTCTACAATCTAATACAACTTAGAATAAGTTACAAAGTACCAAATAACAAAACCAAAGTAGTGTAATAAGATCTCGGCAGCATCGCTAGCCTAAGCTCAGTCCCATGCTCTCCTACGCCTCTACTACAATCATGTACATGGGTAGGGACCCTTACCCTTATCAAGACTTGTAGAAATATAATATGTTTGGGCCTAAGACATGACCCAAATAAGGTGTGAAAAGTTAATCCTATTCGGCCACCACTAGAGGCCCAAGCCCATCTATTAGTGAAAATGTGTGACAAAAGTTAGCAATAATGAAATATCATAACTAGAATGTACTAAAAGTAATCATTTATACTAGTTACCTTACCATTTTTATAATTCATTAACAAATCAATATAATTGAATTCCATGTTTTATAAGACTTGGCGTCAACTGAGAATCCCTTATACCGGTGCCATAGCAGAAACCAAAATAGTCTATATAATAAGTAAAGTATAATAATAATACCAAGCCTATGATTTAGCTTGGCAGGTACAACATAAGAAATCACCATTGTGTATATTCATGTTAACATTGTCCTCAAAGATGCATGTCCTTACCCTTAGGAAATCAGAAATGAAACCCTCATGTGATTTTCCTCAGGAATAAACAATATTGCACTCGGGATTATGAGATATCACCCTCAGTCACGAAATCTATTGCCCAAATTCATAAGAATCGTTGCCCTCAGGCTAAACCAAAACACTGCCATCAGGCTAAACAAAACATGCCCTCAGGCTAAGAAACAAACAGCCCTCAGTTATTCCATCGGAAAAGATTTTAACCAGGCCCATCACAATGCATAATCAAGCAATTTATATATTTTTTATCTCAAGAAAACATAAAACATGCTATAGTCCTGGCATACACACGGGTATCCTAGCCATACAGCTAAATAAGGGGAACACACCCTTGGGGTGGCACGAGATCAATGCAATGATCTCAAAAAATACATTATACTTATTAAAAAGATTACCTATTAAATTCTAGGCATCACAATAGTCAATGTCTTAACCATATAAATCCCCAAACATGGGCGCGTGGCACAATGGTACACAAAATCAACTCGATAGTTGGAACTAAACACAAGACCACATACCTTGATCTCCTATGATCGATATACATGAATGTTGCATCTCAAAATGACCAAGAATGACATAGATTTAAGAAGAAATATTACCCATTCAAACTTAAATAACCTCCCCTATGGAAACAATTGGATGAAGAGAATCATAGAGATGGATGACCTTACCCGTGTGGTTTAAACGAGAACGACGAAGGAAGAATCACAGTCTCAGTGAACGATCGAGAGCTCCTCCAAGTCTCGGCCTCCTCTCCAGCAACTCCTAGTGAGTTCCCTACCTCCTCTTCTATATTAGGAGGATACTATCTTTTTTTAACGAAAAAACATAACTACACATCGTGTACTCTCAAGCTCAGGGCATGTTCATTACTTTTAAACTATTCCATTGGCAGTTAATTTTCACTGCCTCACTGTTCATCTACCGACTTCATTACATGACATATATTACTAAGTACATGGTGTGTAGTTAGGTTTTAAACCCTTAATCTTCGACAATCCTACATGCCCTGTATTCTCATCCCACATGGACAAAGTAAATGACATGTATAAAATATAGTACACTGCGTGTACCAATAAATTTGGGATTTTTTCCTACATTTCCCCTATTTTCTCAAAAACGATTAAAAATTGAAGAGAAGAAACCCATATGTGTAGAATAAGACCAGGTTCTTAAAAAATTCCCCCCTTAATGAAATTAGTTCCTAAATTTCCCTTCTAAGGGTGGTGAAGATAATGCTGAGAATAATTCGGGCGACTTAGAATATATGTTGATCACCCGCTCCCAGGTTTCATCCGGTACTCGGCCATGCTGCCATAGCACCCGTACGAGAGGAACTAACTGGCCTTAAAGAACATTCAATCTCCTATCAACAATACAAATCTGATGCACCTCAATGGATGTGTCAAACTAATGTTTAACCTCCTTGGGCCGAAAAAACGTGAGACGTGTTGGAGTGTTAACAACGCAATTGAGAAACGTGGAAGACATTGTGCAAGGATCGATACCTCTATGGTAACTGCAACCGATTGGCAACCGGCTCGACTCCCCCTAGAATATCAAATGTCCCTACATTCCTTAGTAAAGGTTTACCCTATCTCCAGATCTGCCTATGTCCCAACCTCGGTGAAACATGAAAGAAAGCCTGATCCCCGACCATGAACTCCATGGGTTATCTGTGGCGATCAGCATAAGATTTCTGACGAGACTGTGCATTAGCCGTCCAATTCTGAATCAACTGGACCTGCTCTAAAGTATCCTGTAAAAGACATGGTCCCAGTAAATCTACCTCACCTACCTCCAACCAGCACAAAGGGGATCGTCATGGCCTACCATATAAAGCCATGTAAGGTGCCATCTCAATAGTTGTATGAAAACTACTATTAGGGATCTATGTTTCTCCCATGAGTCCCCAATGTCCAGGATTCATGTACGCAACAAGTCCTCAAGCACTAGTATTGTACGCTCTGACTGGCCATCGATCTGAGGGTGGTAAGCTATACTCAGACGCAGATGTGTACCCATTTCCCTCTGAAAACTCTACTAGAAATGAGACGTAAAATGTGTCTCCTAATCTGAAATGATTAAATGAGGGATGCCATGAAGATGTAGTACCAATCAGATATACATATTTCATGAGCTCATCAACACCGAAGGTCTCCGTGATTGGAAAAAAAGTGAGATACCTTTGTATGTATGTCCACAACAACCCATATGACATCATTTCCTCAAGGTGACCTCGGCAACCCAGACATGAATTCCATAACAACATCATATAATTTCCACTCTGGAATGGGTAACTATTGTAATAGTCTAGCTGGCCTCTAATGCTCCACCTTCACCAGCTTATATGTGGGACTTCTTGTAACAAAACTAGCTACCACTATTTCATACTCCACCACCAGTACTGACGTCTCTAGTCATGGTACATTTTGGTAACTCCATGATGCACTTCCCAAGCTGAGTCATGAAATTACCACATCAAATACTCATGTTTATCCCCTAGAACCCACACTCGTCTATGGATACATAGTACATCATCATCTCCTATCATCCTGTTGAGTCAATAAGGTTTTCCTTATGACTTTTCCATTCCTTCTTGTTTTGAAAATCACAAACACCTTATCTTTAAGGAAAATTTTTTTCTTAAAGATAATTGATTTTATAAGGAAAATTACTTTCTTAAGGAAAATCTATTTTTTAAGAAAAATTATCCTTATCATATTTTCATTCATATTTTTCTTAAGTATGAGTTTCAGATTCATTTTCTCGGAATCATTGAAAATTTGATATAAAGCATTCTGTTTTAGGGTTCGGATTCTGGACAAGAACTATAAGGAAGTTTCATTCCGAATTCCGGATATGAACTCTGACTATGTTCACTTCCAGATTCAGGATACGAATTCTGAAGAAGAATTCTCATTACGAATTCTAATGAAGAAATCCCATTCCGAATTCTCATTACGAATTCAGAAGAAAAATTCTCATTACGAAATCCAATGAAGAATTCTCATTAAGAATTCTAATGAAGAATTCTCATTAAAAATTCCAATGAAGAATTCTCATTATGAATTCTAATGAAGAAATCTCATTCCCAATTCTCATTACGAATTCTGATAAAGAATTCTCATTACGAATTCTGATGACGAATTCTCATTACGAATTCTGATGACGAATTCTCATTACTAATTCTGATGATGAATTCTCATTACGAATTCTGATGATGAATTCTCATTATGAATTCTGATGATGAATTCTCATTACGAATTCTAATGATGAATTCTCATTACGAATTCTGATGATGAATTATCATTACAAATTCTGATGATGAATTCTCATTACGATTTCTGATGACGAATTCCTATTCCGAATTCTCATTCCGAATTCACCTGTTAAACAGAATATGATTATCATTTTTTTATACACTCTGAATTTATTCATTCCGAACCTTCACTCCGAAGTTTCTATTCCGAACCTTTATGTTAGAGTTTAAAATGATGTCGTACTTTCTGTTACACTCACTTTGTTATAAAACGATGTCTTCCATTTTGTTATAAACTAACCGTTGTCTAAGTGACGCGTGTATAGGTCCCTCCGATCTTTAAGGAAAATATGACCGTTGGAGAGGAGCCTACCTTACCTATAAATAGGAGCTAATTTGAAAGAGCTCGATGCTGATGGATAATAGCCGATTGTTGAAAAAGTGCTTACATGCTATTGAAGTGATTTCTAGAGAGAGAGTCTCTTATTAACTCTCAAAGCTTCGTGCGACTCCGAATGTTGGTGATTACATTCGAGGGCTTTCGGGGATAGGAAGACAGAGGTGCCGACTACCTTAAAGATCGAGGGCTTTCTTGCTGAGAAAGACAGAAGTTGCCAACTACCTTGAAGTTGAGGGCTTGCGGGGATAGCAAGACAGAGACACCGATCTTCGTATCGAGGGCTTACCCTGGTGTGGGTAAGACAGACATGCTTGAAAGTATAAATCAAGGGACCTTTATCCAAGGTTGTTGGATACCCTTCTCTTTGGGTTAAAAGACTATTATCTTGTTACTAGTAGTTTTACTACTTGTCTTTATTCCGCTGCAATTTGTATCTTAAGGAAAGTATATCTTTCTTATACTTTCTTACTTACTCTGATTAGTTTAGATTCTATACGCTTTAAGGTAGAATCTCATGTTGTAACTTTTGTTAAGTTTCAATTTCCGGAATCATATTTCCGGATCCTACTTTTGGAATCCCTTTCCAAGTTCAGTTCAGTGTTAGAGGTGTTGTGAATTAACTTAGTTTAACTTTGTTAAACTTTGCCCTTTCCTTTTCTTAAGGAAACTCTAGTTATTCATAACTAACTTTAAAGGTTCCAAAGGAATTTTTAAAGTATACAATTCACCCCCCCACTTGTATATTAAGCATCTCATATTATATTTCGATCCTACAATTGGTATCAGAGGAAGGTTACTGAAATACTTGTACTCACATACAAGTTTTTCTTGCTCACTTTTCTATTCCGAACTTTGTCAATCTGGTTTTTTTCATTCCGAACTTTTCCCATTCCGAACCTTGTTGATTCGCTTCAATGATACTAACAAGTTTGTGTGCAAAGTTTTTTTTTGGTATGGCAGGAATTAATGTTGGATCAATTGAAAATCTGAATCCTACAAGGCCACCAATATTCGATGGTAATGATTATGAATACTGGAGAGATCGTATGAAGACTTTTGTTATCAATACTGGAGTAGAAAACTTTGTGATGCTTACTGGTGATTATAAAATTCCTGACAAGGAAGTCAGAACCTTTACTAACCAGGAAAAGCAAGAATATCAACTCAACTATAAGGTACACAATACTTTATTATGTTCAATGACTAGAAATATATATATAGCCAAATTTCTTCTTGTGAAGCAGCTAATTGTATATGGAAGAAGTTAGAGGTTACACACTTTGGGACTTCTAAGGTGATTGAGACTAGAAGAGCTATGCTTAGAGATGAATATCATGGCTTCAATTTTCCTTATGGAGAACCTATCTGTAAAGTTCAAAAATGATTTATGACTATCGTCAACAGTCTACAATCTATGGGAGAGAAAGGATTAGATGATGAAGCTCTTGTGGACAAGATAACTGACATTATGCCCAATGAGTGGGAATCTAAGAGAACGGCTATAGATGAGAACAGGAAGGTCACTCAAATTACTCTTGATGAATTATTTGGAACTATTCTACAACATGAAACTAGAATGAAGAGAGATGCTGACAACATCAAGAAAAAGAATGGAAATGGTACTGTTGCTTTTACTACAAATTCGAATCAGATGAAAGCTAAGACTCCTGAGAGAGTAACCAGATCCAAGTCTAAGAAAGTTATTTTCCAATCCGAATCTAGTGAGAGTGAAGTTTCAGAAAATGAATTAGCCAATCTTGCTCGAAGGATGAACAAGATAGCTGGACAGAGAAACTTTCAATCCAAGTATAAGAAGAAGGACAGGAAAGATAAGAAAGATGGAGAAGTAACTTGTTATGAATGCAAAAGATCTGGACATATTAGACCAGATTGCCCTATGCTCAAAAAGAAAGAAAGAAAGGAAAGACATTCAGACAGGAACAGAAAGAAGTATTACAAAGCTAAAGCTAAGAAAGTTCTGAAAGCTAATGACACCTGGAGTGCCAGTGGTGGTGACTCTTCAGATGAATCTTCTGAATATGAATCTTCAGGACAGAAGAATCTTGGTCTTATAGCCAGATTACCTATTAATAATCATTGTCTTATGGCTAAGGTATGAAATGCTAAATCATTGACCAATGTTTCTTTAAATTCTAATGATAGTAAGTATTATAACTCTTCTGATGAATAATCATCTTCTGATGAGGAAAATACTTTACCTACTTATGAAGAAGTCTCTAGGTTTGCTGAACTTCTTGAGATTGAGAATTCCAAACTCAACAAGAAACTTGACAAGGAAAATTCTAGGAATTCTATTCTTACTAAAGAGATATCAGATCTTTCTAAAGATCTTGATAAGAAAAATGCTGATTTTGAAAATATTTCAAAAAATTTTGAGGAAGTAAGTTCTGAGAAGAATAAACTTTCTAAAGAGTTAGAAAAAGTAATTTCTAAGAAAAATGTTTTCAAGCCTAACTCTAGTTCTAAAACTAATGATTTTGAGGATAAAAACTTGGTTGTAAAACTCAAGTCCGAAATTTTTTCCTTAAAGAAGTGTTTATCAAACTTTACCCATGGTAAAGAAAATTTTGATAAGATGTATTCTCAAATACGACCTTTAAGAAATAAATCCGGATTTGGTTATACCCATGCAAAACCAGTTTTCAGTAACAATTATTTTGTTCCTCAGAGTGCCCCATTTTGCACTAAATGTCAATGTGGTGGTCACTGGGCAAAAAATTGTTCCTTAAACAAAACCCAATCCTTAGGTTTTCACAAAGCTTATTTTTTTAAGAAAATGTGGGTTCCTAAAATTTTATTGTCTGGAAATCTCGGATCCAAACAAGTTTGAATTCCGAAAATATAACTTTGTTCTTGATTTCAGGAAAATAAAGGAAGTTCCGGCAACAATATTTGGTACATGGATAGTGGATGTTCCCGGCACATGACTGGTAACAAAAGATTTTTTGAAAAGATTATCAAAACGAAAGGAGGAAAGGTAACTTTCGGAGACAATGCTAAGGGAGAGATTGTTGGTATTGGTAATATAGTTTTTCTTGGTAAAACATTGATTTCAAATTTTCTTTTTGTTAAAGGTCTTAAGCACAACCTCATTAGAATAAGTCAGTTATGTGATGAAGGTTACCTTGTGAATTTTAGGAATGATAAATTCTTAGTTCACAATTCCAAGGAAGAATTTATTCTCTCAGCCAATAGGCAAGAGAATCTCCACACTTTGAACCTAGAAGACCTAAGAAGCCAAGATTTACCTTGCCTAAGTGAAATGGAAGATCATTCTTGGTTATGGCATAGAAGACTAGGACATTGTAATCTTAGGAACCTATGTAAACTCTCTAAGAAGAAACTTGTTAAGGATCTACCGGAGCATAGATTTGATTCTTCTAAAGTTTTTGATCCTTGTCACTATGGAAAGCAACATAAATCTAGTTTTAAGTCAATCGGTGAAGTCTCAACAACTGATGCATTATAGTTGGTGCACATGGATCTTTTTGGTCCAACACAAACTGGAAGTATTGGAGGCAAATACTATGTATTTGTTCTAGTTGATGATTACACTAGATTTACTTGGGTCAATTTTCTAGCAAAGAAATCTGAATCTTTTTCTTATTTCAAAAGTTTTAGAGCTCAAGTTAAAAATGAGAAAAACCTTCCATTGAAAACTATTCATAGTGATCATGGAGGAGAATTTAAAAATTCTGATTTTGAAACTTTTTGTTGTAAGAAAGGTATTACTCACAATTTTTCAGCACCTAGAACTCCTCAACAGAATGGTGTAGTTGAAAGAAGAAATAGAATTCTTCAAGAGGTAACTAGAACCATGTTGAGTGAATATTCTATTGCTAGACATTTCTGGGCTGAAGCTGTAAGTACTGCTTGTTATACTATAAATCGAGTTTTGATTAGACCTTTTCTTAATAAAACTCCTTATGAGTTATGGAATGGTACAAAACCTAGACTTTCCTACTTCAAGGTTTTTGGTTGAAAATTATTCATTTTGAATACTAAAGATATCTTACATAAATTCGCACCAAAGTCTGATGAAGGAATTTTCTTAGGATATTCCACAACCTCTAAGGCTTATAGAGTTTTTAATAAAAACACTTGTACTGTTGAGGAAACAGTACATGTAAAATTTGATGAGTCTGGTCCTTTTGTTTTTAAACCATCTCAACTTACATCTTCGGATGTGTTTTCAAAAACTGATTATCAACCTTTGATAGAAGAACCTTCTGATAAGGAAATTGTTCTAGAAGATACTTCTGAAACATTTACCCCAGAAGACTTTCTACCCTATGTTGATGAACAGGTTTTACAAAACCCAAATAAGGTGTTTCTTAAGAATCATCCCAGTGATAGTATCATTGGTGATGTAAATCAACCTGTAAGGACTAGAAGTTCCTTAAGAAATGAAGCAGAACATCTAGCATTTCTTTCCCAATTAGAACCTAAAAGCACTGATGAAGCTTTAGGTGATGATGATTGGATCAAAGCAATGCAAGATGAACTAAATGAATTCGAAAGGAATAAAGTCTGGACCTTGGTTGAAAGACCTAAGGAAACTTCTGTTATTGGAGTAAAATGGGATTTCAGAAATAAATGTGATGAAAATGGAATCATTGTTATAAATAAATCTAGACTTGTTGCTAAAGGCTATAATCATCAAGAAGGAATAGACTATGAAGAAACCTATGCTCCAGTAGCTAGACTTAAATCTATCCGTATTCTACTTGCCTTTGCAGCATTCTTTAATTTCAAACTTTATCAAATGGATGTGAAATGTGCTTTTCTTAATGGTTATGTTCAAGAGGAAGTCTTTGTTGAACAACCACCTGTCTTTGAAGATACAAAACATCCTGATCATGTTTTTAGACTTACCAAAGCTTTGTATGGCCTTAAACAAGCCCCACGAGCATGGTATGATAGACTCACTGGATTTTTGCTTCAAAATAACTATGTTAAGGGAAAAGAAGATCCAACCCTTTTTATAAAGAAAGATAAGAAAAATGTTTTGATTGTTCAAATTTATGTTGATGACATTATATTTGGTTCAACTCAGCAATCTTTGACTGACTCTTTTGCTAGTCTAATGAAATCTGAGTTTGAAATGAGTATGATGGGTGAGTTAACATTTTTCCTTGGTTTTCAAATTTCTCAAAAACCAGAAGGAACCTACATATCTCAACATAAGTATATTAAAGATCTTCTTAAAAAGTATGGTTATGACAACACTAAGAGTATAAGTACTCCTATTTGTACCTCAAACTCTTTAGATCTTGATGAAGCTGGGAAACCAGTAGATCAAACATCTTTTAGAGGTATGATTGGAAGTCTACTTTACTTAACAGCTAGTCGACCAGACTTAATGTTTTCAGTATGCTTATGTGCAAGATATCAATCCAATCCTAAGGAATCTCACTTAAAGGAAGTTAAAAGAATTTTTCGCTACCTTAAGGGAACCATGGATCTGGGATTATTTTATACTTCTGGAAATGATTTTGTTCTAAAAAGCTTTTCTGATGCTGACTTTGGTGGATGTAGAATGGATAGGAAAAGTACATCCGGAACTTGTCATTTATTAGGAGATTAATTAGTTTCTTGGTCCTGCAAGAAGCCACATTCTGTAGCACTCTCCACTGCTGAAGCTGAATATGTAGCAGCTGGAAGTTGTTGTGCACAAGTGTTGTGGATGCAACACACACTCACAGACTATGGCTTGAGTTTTACTAAAACTGAAATTTTGTGTGATAACACAAGTGCCATTGCCCTAAGTAAAAACCCTGCACATCACTCTCGTGCAAAACACATAGATATTAGGCATCACTTTCTTAGGGATCACACACTTAAAGGAGATATTATTCTTCAGTTTATCGGAACGCAAGATCAACTTGCTAATATATTCACAAAGTCTTTGCCTTCTGATAGATTTGAATATATTAAACAGAAGTTAGGAATGATAACCGTAAGGTAGTCTTTCTAAAGTAACTTTCTGTTGAAAAGGCCTCCTTACAGTAATAAACTCATTTTCATAGGGGGAGTACATTTGATTGTTTGTTTAAACAAAGTTTTTCAAAATTTGTTTTCAAACTTTTCGGAATAAATATTTCCAGAATGAAAACTTCCGGAATGAAAATTTTCCAGAATGGATATTTTCGTACAGAATACTTCTGGAATGGAAGTATTCGTATTGGAAATTTCCAGAATGAAAAACTTTCGTACTGGTATTTTCATAACAGAACATTCGTACTGAATCTTCCATAACAAGTTTTTTTTTCTCTTTTTCGTATTAAGTTTTTCGAATTAAGTTTTTCGAATTGAGTTTTTCGTATTGAGTTTTTTGTATTGAGTTTTTCGTATTGAGTTTTTCGTTTTTTTTATTATTGTGTTTTTCGTAGTCATCTTTATATTACCCATTACGAACAACTTTCCTAAGCTAATCCGAAAGGTATGATTTCCTTACTGAAGTTTTCGTAATCATATTTTACTTGCTGACAGTTTCTTATATTTTGTTTCCGGTTTTTAGTTTTCTTAAATCCTTGTTTTAATAAAACCTCAAAAAGATCGGATTCAAGCTCTCAACCGTCAGATCTGATCGAAGCTCATTCCAACCATTAGATCATCTATGGAATGTCAACCGTCATCTCGTTGCCTATATAAAGGGGACCTAATTCCTAGTCCCACATCGGTTTCAAGCTTTCGCGTGATGAAGCTCTGACTCTCTGATTTAAGGCGGTTCCGAACCACAGTTTTCTCCGCTCCGAACTTCAGTCTTCCCCGTTCCAAATTTCTCAGAGAACTTCAGATCCGAATGTCTGCAGAGTTAGCTTCTCAAGAAATGTCTTCAACCAAGCCTATTTCTCAGTGGTTAGTCTACAGAGAGAGGTTAGTTCATCCGACTTTCTTCAGCAACTACGATTCTATCATTTCGAAGAATATCAAGATGAATGGCTGGGAAGATGTTGCGGTATCAAAAACCGGCAACCAAGATGAAGTCTACTATGATTTTCATGTTGAGTTTTATGAGTCAGTTGCTTTCTTCGAGGAAGTTAATAGAGAAAAATTTTCTTTCAAATCGTATGGCAAGACATATAAGCTTTCTTACACCAAGGCTGCAAGCTTGGTAGGGTTATCTTATGAAGGTGAAGCTGAGTTTATTTCCCACGTATTGCCAGACTTTTTGGGTAGTTTCAACAAGGAAAAGGCATTAGAAATTCTCGGATTGGATGATGACAAGGCTCCGAAAATTGCAAGCCTATCTACAAACTTCCGGATGCTGGAGTTATGGGTGCAAGGGTTTATCGTACCGAGAAAAGGAGATAAGGATAGCCTGAAGAAGAGTGAGATATATATCTTAGATTTCCTGATAAATCTAAGAATGTTCAACTTGATGAAGCATATTCTTCTTAATATTGAAAATTTGAAGAAGGTGAATCTGAGAGCTCAGATCGTAATGTACCCAGCAATATTATCAAATCTCATAGTTCGGTGCCTAGAATCTTTCAAGGTAGCTTGTAGTTCTAAGCCGAAAGTTTGCAAGATCATGCTGCTTAGTGATAGCACGCTTAAAAGGATGAATATAGCTTTTGACAAGGAGTCTGGGAAGTTTATTGATCTACCTCCACAAGAAGAAGTAGCTCCGAAATCTGCTGATCCAGAATCATCCAAGCCGGTAAGGAAGAGAAAGCTGAAAGAAGTGGAAGAACAAGGAGAAAATCCCAAGTCTAAGGAAGTCCACTCCGCACCGCCAAAGCCTAAGAAGAAGAAGACCTATCCTGATGAGTTTGTTACAAAGTGGAGAGCTGACAAAGAGAAGAGGAAAGAAGGGGATCCGCAGTTCGGATTGGACCCTGCGGAAGCTAATGCTTTGAAGGAGAAAGCTGCTGATGAGCTTGAGAAACAGGCTAAGGAAAATAAGCTTAAGAAGAAAATGTCAGAAGCTGAGGCAGTCCAAGCATTGTTGAAGTTCAATGAAATGGTTTCAGCAACAATTCCAGTTCTGAGAACTTTCTCCCTGGAATCTCTACCTGAGACTCCAGGAAGAAATCTTGTTGCTCCGGAAGAGGCTGTTGCCACAAATACTGAGGAAGTGGAGCAAGAGGAACAAGTTGAAGAAGCTGCTGAAGGAAGTGGTGAGACAGGAGATGTGCTAAAACAAGTAGATGAGTATAAGGGAACTCCTTCGGAACACTTATCACTCCGGACTTCAGAAGTTGAATCTTTGAAGTTACTTACTCCTGCGATGGAAGAAGAGAAAGGAGAAGAAGAAGTTTCCTATCATGGAGAAGAATAACAACTTTTACATGATATTGCTCAGATGGGAAACGTAGAGGTTGGTGTTCAAGACGTTGCTGATGAGGAAGATTTGGTTGTTCAAGTTTCTGACAGTGAAAAGAAAAATCCGGAACAGGATTCTATTTCGGAATAAGATAAAGGAAAGAAAATTCTTACCGAGACTCCGAGCTCAGTAGTAAGAAAGAGGAAGGAAGCTGGTAGTTCTTCTAAGAGGAAGTTGGAGCTTATTGAGGAATAAAATTCTCCTAGCAAGGTTTCGGATTCGGAGTCATCATCATTGGGGCATGACTTTGTTGTTCAGTCCTTAAAGAAGTTGGTAGGAACCATTCCAACCTTCTCTAGTATTGACTATAGATGCCAGATGCTCCAACATGCGTTGAATCAGAAAACTGACTCTGTATCGATGGTTATGGATAAGTGTGTTGAGATTGAAGCTCAGTTCAAAACATTATTTGTTGGTTACGAAGCTCATAAAAGATCTTGTAAGAGGATGACAAGCTGGTCGAAGAAGAATGTGGAAGAGATGAGGTTGCTTGATGAGTTTCAAGATAATGTTAAGGATGCCTTTGAGACCGAAGACAAGAAGATTAATGAGCTGACTGCATCCTTCGAAGAGAAATTGACAGAGGAAAAGAACTTTCGGATTCAGGAAGTGAGAGATCTGAATGGAAAGCTCAATTCCGTTAATCAAAGTTGGAAATTTGAAAGGGATTATCGGATCGAGTTTGAAGAAAGGATGAAGTCTCAGTAAGAGAAGATGAAAGCTCAGGAAGAAAAGTTGAAGGCTCAGGAAGAAATAATTGAAGCTCAGCCAGCAAGAATAGTTGTCTTAGAGAAGCAAGCAGAGGAAGATCACAAATACTTAAAGAAGATCAAGACGATTCTTAAGGGGCTAATGTCGAAGGAGAAAGATCCGAAATAACCAATCCGATCTTTTTGTCGTATTTTTTTGTTGTCGAGATTCTATTTTTAATGAAAGTCATACTTGTTGTTTCTATTGTTGTCATTACTAATTTTTCAGGTACTTTGTTATGTTTTTCCATTCCCTCCAATTCTTTTTGAAAATCACAAAGGGGGAGAAGGAAAAGATCCTTAAGAAAAAGAGGTACTCTAATAAGAGTTTATCAAAGGGGGAGAAAGAAAAATACCCAAGGAAAAAGAATTCTAATAAGAGTTTGTTTAAGGGGGAGTTTTTCTTAAAGAATACCTTCTTATGAAACATCACTCCGGAAATATGAATATGATCCTTAGAGTTTCAAAGACTAAGGGGGAGTTAGTCGTATTCATATATATCCTTAAACCGAGGGAGATAAGCTTTAATGTGTTTCTTTCTTCTTGGAATAGCTTTTTCGTAAGGATGTTTGTGCTTTCCAAAAAGGGGGAGATTGTTGAGTCAATAAGGTTTTCCTTATGACTTTTCCATTCCTTCTTGTTTTGAAAATCACAAACACCTTATCTTTAAGGAAAATTGATTTCTTAAGGAAAATTTCTTTTATAAGGAAAATTGCTTTTTTAAGGAAAATCGCTTTTTAAAGAAAAATTATCCTTATCATATTTTCATTCATATTTTTCTTAAGTATGAGTTTCAGATTCATTTTCTCGGAATCATTGAAAATTTGATATAAAGCATTCTGTTTTAGGGTTCGGATTCTGGACAAGAACTATAAGGAAGTTTCATTCCGAATTCTGGATATGAACTCTGACTAAGTTCTATTCCAGATTCAGGATACGAATTCTGAAAAAGAATTCTCATTACGAATTCTAATGAAGAAATCCCATTCCGAATTCTCATTACGAATTCAGATGAAAAATTCTCATTACGAATTCCAATGAAGTATTCTCATTAAGAATTCTAATGAAGAATTCTCATTACAAATTCCAATGAAGAATTCTCATTATGAATTCTAATGAAGAAATCTCATTCCGAATTCTCATTACGAATTCTGATAAAGAATTCTCATTACGAATTCTATTGACGAATTCTCATTACGAATTCTGATGACGAATTCTCATTACGAATTCTGATGATGAATTCTCATTACGAATTCTGATGATGAATTCTCATTACGAATTCTGATGATGAATTCTCATTACGAATTCTGATGATGAATTCTCATTACGAATTCTGATGATGAATTCTCATTACGAATTCTGATGATGAATTCTCATTACGATTTCTGATGACGAATTCCTATTCCGAATTCTCATTCCGAATTCACCTGTTAAACAGAATCTGATTATCATTGTTTTATACACTCTGAATTAATTCATTCCGAACCTTCACTCCGAAGTTTCTATTCCGAACCTTTATGTTAGAGTTTAAAACGATGTCGTACTTTCTGTTACACTCACTTTGTTATAAAACGATGTCGTCCATTTTGTTATAAACTAACCGTTGTCTAAGTGACACGTGTACAGGTCCCTCCGATCTTTAAGGAAAATATGACCGTTGGAGAGGAGCCGACCTTACCTATAAATAGGAGCTAATTTGAAAGAGCTCGATGCTGATGGATAATAGCCGATTGTTGAAAAAGTGCTTACATGTTGTTGAAGTGATTTCTAGAGAGAGAGTCTCTTATTAACTCTCAAAGCTTCGTGCGACTCCGAATGTTGGTGATTACATTCAAGGGCTTCCGGGGATAGGAAGACAGAGGTTCCGACTACCTTAAAGATCTAGGGCTTTCTTGCTGAGAAATACAGAGGTTGCCAACTACCTTGAAGTTGAGGGCTTGCGGGGATAGCAAGACAGAGACATCGATCTTCGTATCGAGGGCTTGCCCTGGTGTGGGTAAGACAGACTTTCTTGAAAGTATAAATCAAGGGACCTTTATCCAAGGTTGTTGGATACCCTTCTCTTTGGGTTAAAAGACTATTATCTTGTTACTAGTAGTTTTACTACTTGTCTTTATTCCGCTGCAATTTGTATCTTAAGGAAAGTATAACTTTCTTATACTTTCTTACTTAATCTGATTAGTTTAAATTCTATACGCTTTAAGGTAGAATCTCATATTGTAACTTTTGTTAAGTTTCAATTTCCGGAATCATATTTCCGGAACCTACTTTTGGAATCCCTTTCCAAGTTCAGTTCGGTGTTAGAGGTGTTGTGAATTAACTTAGTTTAACTTTGTTAAACTTTTCCCTTTCCTTTTCGTAAGGAAACTCTAGTTATTAATAACTAACTTTAAAGGTTCCAAAGGAATTTTTAAAGTATACAATTCACCCCCCCTCTTGTATATTGAGCATCTCATATTATATTTCGATCCTACACATCCAACTAAGAGGAGGGTCCTCATATGCCACAGACTCCCATAGAACTAGGCCTTCTGAATATGATAGTTCTCTCTTCCGCTCCCTATCTAGGAGGTTTGAAGTCACAACAATGGATAAAAGATAGGTTATCCCCTAACTATCTTGCACCTCCAATTGAATCTCAATGAACGGAGCTATAAGCTGCCAATCACCACTGGCCTCCTGCACTTCCAGTATCTGAGTCCTCTTACTCAGTACATCAGCTACTACATTACCCTTACCAGGTGTATAGGCAAGCTCAAAGTCGAGGGACTAAAGGTATTCAACCCACCATCACTGTCTCAAATTCAATTCACGCTGGGTAAAGATGTATTTAACACTTTTTTTGTCATAAAACACCACCAAATGTTATACCAAGAGATAATTTTTCCACAACATAATTCATCAACAACTGTATCCAACTCGATATCATGTGTCAGGTAATTCTTCTAATGTGGCCTCAACTGCTGAGACCCATACGCAACTACTCGATCGCCCAACATAAATACTACTCCCATCCCAATACCTGATTCATCATAGTAAACTATATAGCTATTCCCTGGCTCAGGATGTATCAGGACTAGTTCTGATGCCAACCTTCCCTTCAACTCCAAAAGGGTTATCTCGCAAGCATTGAACCAAATGAACTTCATAACCTTCTTAGTCATACCCATCAACGGTGCTTCTATATGCGAGAAGTCATGTATAATGAACATGTAGTAATCATATTGCCCTATGAAACTCCATATTTCAAGAACATTCGTAGGCTTCTCCCAGGAAACTACTGCTCTCACATTCTCGAGGTCTATAACAACTCCTACTTTTGTGATAATATGACCCTGGAAGTGAATCTGGCCCACCCAAAAGTGGCACTTTTAGTTCATAGAATATAAATGATTCTCTATCAGTGTACTCAAAACAGTCTCAAGATGTGTGGCATGGTCGTGTTGAGTGTTACAGTACACCAAGATATCATTGATGAAGACCCCCACGAAAAAATTCAAGTATTGATGGAACACTTGATTCATCAGAGCCATGAAAATTTCTAGAGTATTTGTGAGTCCGAACGACATAGCAAAGTACTCATATAGATCATATCTACTCCTAAATTGAGTAAGCAGTATGTTTGATGGTATAACGTGCATCTTATGATATCTAGATCTCAATTAAATCTTCATTAACACTAATTCTCATTGATTTTGATAAAAAAATATCATCAATTCTTGTTAATGGATATTAGTTCTTAACTATCAACTGGTTCAACTTTTGATAATCCACACAAAGTCTGAGGGTATCGTCCGCCTTCTTCACAAACAGGATAGGAGAACCCAAAGGAGAAGTACCAAGTCGGATGAAACCCTTTTCTTGTAACTCCCCTAACTACCTCATGGGATCCTGAAATTCTGGTGTAGCCTTCCAATATAGAGGAATGGACACTTGTGCTACTAATGGAATAAGATTAAAAGAGAAATCCACCACTATCTCAGGTTATAGACCAAAAAAATCATCTGAGAAGACAGTCTTGAAATGATTAACCACTGGAGGTAAATACATATGAAATGTTCCTTGGTCATCTAGATATAAATGGGCAACATGTGATGTTACTCCACCTCACCCACGAAGCTTGGGTCTAGCTTGGCTCGCATGGACATCCTGTTCACCCTTATATAGAATCCCTCCACCCTCTGGTCAAGTGAAACTCACCCTAAGATGATAGAAATATATAAAGGCTTGAAAGGGTACCAACCAATACATCATTATACTGACACAATAGCACGTAATCTCTAAGACATAGAGTTCCAATAGAAAGGGACACCCACCAACCTCTAGGGGAACTTCTTGCACTGACGCACACCTACCATTCAAATTCCCAACAGAGTGTCTAGAATCATGACATCCAAAGAAGAAGAAACACATAGCCCAAGGCTATCCACAACTGGAATAGATATAATCATATGTGTAGCACCCGTATCGATATGTACCGAAGATAAAATAGAAGCAACTAGAATAGTACCTCCGATGCTGGATGTTTGGGGATCCTACCATTGTTGGGTTTATAAGATCCAATGAAAAGGGGAAGATCCATAAGAACTAGAAAAAAGAGACTACACATCGTGTATAAGTTCTACACGACATCTACTCTTAAGCCCTTACATGGTCGTGTTCTAAAGCTAGCCTAGGTGTGTCTCAAACCTATGTACATGGCGTGTTACAGCAGTACATGATATATACACCACCCTCTTTCCCAGCCATACTGACTAGTCCACACGGTCTCTCACCGGTCAATACTACATGACATGTCAAACAAATACACAGCATGTACAAGAAGAGCTTCACTGACCTGTGTTGTTCGTGACACGACAGGATACGTGGCTCACACTACACGGCTTGTTCCGGAAGGACTCGACATGTTCTTGAAATAATAACATTGACTTGTGATGTTATCTACATATCCTGATCCCAATATTACACTACACGACTTGTTCAGAATTGATACGAAGTGTATATGCTATGATTTTTCCATCCAAGTTATTAGTCGCACAAGCACACACAGGGTCAACATGACACAACATGTACAACTGGTACACGATGTGTTCTTAGTATAAACTAGAAGACCCGTGTTCCATCCCACACGGTGGGTCACACTCTCTTATACTACACGGTGTGTATATATATGTACACAGCGTGTACCAAGATTTTTTTTTCATTTCTTCCCAAACATAAGAGAACACGTAATGTAGTCAAAACTACACGACATGTATTCTTGGTTTTTCTGGACAATAAGCCTCAGAAACTACTCCAGAGCCCCTTTTCATTAAATTAAAGCACCAGTATGAAGAATTCCTATCTGTGGGGGGCTATAATCCCCACAAACCAATGTTTAGCACCTGACCATTAACACTATTGTAAAAAACAAAACAAAAGGCTGGATCGTGATCCGCTAAATTTCAGTCGAAGAGAGCTCATAATTCTCATGAACCAATGTTTAGTTGCCACAAACCCAATCATAACATGTTCCAATACCCTATCAACAGTAGGCACATCTATCAAGGTACCTATCACAACAACATGAATTTTATAGCACAACATCTATCACAAAAAATGCAACTTCTAATGCAACTACATGTTATGGAATGATGCATGACATGTGATTCTATTATATTCCTAAATGATGCATGAGATGGAATACCCTCTTGTCATCGAGTTGTAAATAAATGGAACCCAATTATAAAAATATAAACATAACATCACGTGTGTGTCACCCAATAGTGAAAAAAATAAACTATAAAATTGCAGAACCAGAAAAATTGAAATTAAATGAGGTAGATTGGCTTTTCCTTGAACACGGGTTAGCTACTCCTGGGCACATATTATTACAAAGTACCAATTACATCCATTCCCTGACTATAGGCTCCAAATAGTATGTCAATGAAAAGAATACCCTCTAATACCAAACTGTAATGTCTGGGATACGGGTGCCACACAATGGGTGCCCCGAACATGATTGGTCACATGACCTATAGCTCATTTCACAAAATGCCATAGGCTGTCGACTAGTTTCAAGGGAACATGTCTGATAGTGGGGAATCTATACCCTCATTTTTCAATGTGTAGAATAGAGGAAATAAATATAATCATACAATAATGGATACAGTAAACAATATAAACCTGAAATGGAAAACAGAACTGAAGTAAAAGGAAACCAACAATCATATATATTTTATGATGCAACATCTGTCAATTCTATGAATGTAGACAAAACAAGGTACAATGAAATCTATTACAATACAGTACAGGGTACAAAGTAAAGAAAAACAGAACCAATGTAGTGCAATAGGAACTCAGCATCATCACAAGACTATAATCGGTCCCGTGCTCTTCTAATTTTTTGCAACAATCATGTACCTGGGTAAGGACCTTTTCCCTTATAGACACAAGCAGCAACGTAATCTGTTTGGGCCCAAGACATGACCCAAACTGGGTGTGAGAAATAAATCCTAGTAGGCAACCACTAGAGGTCCATGTCCAACTATCAGTGAAAATGCGCAGCAGCAGTGTGCAATAATGAAATTCAGTAACTAGAAAGTACTCAAAGTAATCATTTCTACTACCTAACATTCCATTTTAATAATTATTTACCATTCAATATAATTTAATTCCGTGTTTTCTGAGACTTGGCCTCAACCGAAAATATCCTATACCAGTGCCACTACAGAAACCACAACAGAAAATCTAACTAGTAAAAGATAATAATAATACCAAGCTCTTGATTTAGCTTGGTAGGTACATCATAAGAAATCACCAAAGTGAATATTAATGTAATCATTGTCCGCACATGTGCATGTAATTACCCTCAGTCAATCATAAATGAAACACTCATGTGACTACCCTCAGGCATAACAAATATTGCCCCCAGGTATACAAGATATCACCCTGAGGAATGGAAGTTACATCCCACAGGCATAAGAAATGTTGCCCTCAGGCTAAACCAAACACTGCCCTCAGGCTAAACAAAACACTACCCTCAGGAGATGTAAAACACTACCCTTAGGCATTCCATCAAAAAAGAAAGTAACTGGGCTAAGCCCAATGCATAAGAAAGAAATTTATATATGTTTCTTCTAAGGAAAACATAAAACTTTCTATAGTCATGTCATACCCCTGGGTATCCTAGATAAATGAATAAACAAGGGAAACACACCCTTGGGTTGGCCCTGTATCAATGAAACAATC
Organism: Viscum album; assembly: GCA_963277665.1. Lineage (NCBI taxonomy): Eukaryota > Viridiplantae > Streptophyta > Magnoliopsida > Santalales > Viscaceae > Viscum > Viscum album. The sequence goes on from OY728152.1 coordinate 1,402,244,244, forward strand.
TCAAACGTCAATTTATACTCATTCAATAGATTACCTATATAATTCTAGACATCTCAACAGTTAATGTCTCTGCCATACAACACCCCAAACATGGGCGCGTGGCACAACGACACTCAAAATCAACTTGACAGTTGGAATTAAACAAAATACCACTTACATTGATCTCCTCTGATCGATATACATGAATGGTGCCTCCCAAAACGACCTAGAATGACGTATATCTGAGATTAACGATTACCCGTTCAAACCTAAATAAGATCCCTTAGGGAAGGAAATAGAATGAGAGACTCAAGGAGAGGGAAGACCTTACCCGCACAGTTCAAACAACATCGACAGTGGACGAATCAGAGTCTCGGTGAGGGATCGGTAGCTCCTCCATGTCTCAGTCTCCTCTCCCATAGCTCCTTGTGAGTCTCTTGCCTCCTCTACCGGATGAGGTGGCTACTGCCTATTTTTAACAAAAAAACATAACTACACGGCATGTTCTCACAAGTTCATGGTGTGTACATTCCATTTAAACTATTCCACTAATGGCTAGTTTCCACCCCCTCATTGTTCATCTACTAACTTGATTACACAACATGTATTACTATGTACATATCGTATAGTTAGTTTTTACAACCTTAATTACTGACAAAACTACACGCCATGTATTCTCATCCCACACGGCTAAAGTACAAGGTTTGTGTAGAAAAGTACATGATGTGTACCCATAAATTTGGGAATTTTTTCAACATTTCCCTTGTTATCTCTAAGAACATAAAGAAAAAGGAAAATAAGATACCCATACCTCACGAATAAGACCCGAGATCTTATAGCGCGGCCCAGTCGGATCGGCCCGTTTGGTGGGAGCCACTCAGTGGGGCTCGATCGGCTGGGTGTGGTCCACCAATCATGGTGTGGCCCACTGAGATGAGTGTGGTTCATCATGGCAGGGCATGCACTAGATACACCGGGGGGAGGCACCCACCATTATTATGAATGGTCCAAAAGACCGTTCAGCATTACCAACCTGATGACGCCATTTTGCGCTACCTACTGGAATGCGAGACCCATTGAAGTGGACCCTTTCAGCATGACACAGCCAGTCGAAACACCGACCGACCCTCCTCCCTACAGCGCAATAGTTCCACTATCCTCTCATGGCTGGCCAGCTACCGTCCACCCTCTGCTTTCACCGCTACATCTAAGAAGCCCCTTCCATCTCCTCTAACGATGGTGCATATGTGCACCACCATGCCACCATGCGGCCAACCCACATTCCAGCTTCTTGCCCCTTCTCTACAACAACGGACATGCAGCAACCTCCTCCTCTTCCAGCGGTATGGACACATGCCACCCTACCCCCACACAGTCTGTCGGCGTGCTGACCACTATCCTTCTCCGCCGCCTGCTCGAACTGTGGTTGGATGGTTGCTGGCTTCCCCCCTATTCCATGGACACCGTATATTCATTCTAATCCCAAAACATGTGACCACCATAGATTCGTGATCCCTGGGTCGATATCTCCACGTCTGTATGCCGCGATCAACAAAAAATTATGTTTTTAGTGCGCATAATTATTTGGCGACAAAGAACCTGTGAAGAATGAAATAGAAAGGATCATGGTCTCTGTGGGGATCGATGGCCATGATTGTTTGGCCATCATCATTGAGAGTCCTGAACAAGAGTAATTCACAAATAGATATTTATCATACATCAAATTAAACTCCTTCCCTTGATCATTTGAGATAGTGGGAGGAAAAATATGAGGATGATTAAGATGTCTAAGTTCGTTGCTCCCACAACATGATCTTGATCCGAGATTGTGTGTCTTATTTTTCAAACGCCCAATCTTCCTTGGAGGATGCTCTCCCAAAGGATTTCCCAATTCTTCAATTTTCCAATTAACCCCCCACCACATGAGGTGAGGAACCAACATTAACAGACATATTATTATTAATTCAATTATTGTGGGAATATTATTTGGGGGAATTCCAAGGATTTCCTCACATTAATGGGGAGTATGGGTGGTCCCAACCACCAAGATTCAAAATGGTGGTTTTTTAAGAATGAAAAATAAAAACATATTCATTTTATTTTTCTTCTCCCATAAAAATCAGAAAATATAATCCCAACCCTCGTCCGAATTTGGTCAAGGTGAAGGTCTCCTTATGTTAATAATGGTGCTATGATTTAATGGTGTCTTCAGTTGTAAATTATGATCACCAATTCAAAAGTTACAAATCGCCGCTCACGCATTTACTGAAAGTAACAAAATAAAAGGTTCATAAATTCAGTTATGGGACACAGGGCCTTGGAATCACATACCGTCTATTTCCTCAAACTCGTAATAATTCTATATAATAAAAAAATACTTGTACAATTCTATGTCTTTAAATTCTCCCAAACTCAGGTCCCTACATCCCTGAAAGCCACAACACAAACTAGGGAAACAAGTGGGGGTACTGAACACGAATCTAAGCCTCCATCTCCCATGTTCTCTATTGGAGGTTCTTGTATGGTCAACATATATGCACTATAGGTATCGATTTCCCATGAAGGCCTCCCTCCTCTCAATCCTCAATCACCATTGAAACCTCAAAAAATGTAGCCCCATTATCGATGTTCTGCTTGCCCCTATCAATGAAGTGCGAAGGATCAGGTACATATCTCCTCTGCTTGGATACATGGAAAACGTCTTGTACTCGGTGAAACTAAGGGGTAGGAGCTAAGCAGTATGACACCTTGCCAACTCTGTTAAGGACATGAAAGGGTCTGATGAACCTCAGTGATAAATTTTCTCCTAGGACAAATCTCTGCAAACCTTGTCGATGTGAGATATGTAGGAAGACATGGTCACCATCCTCAAACACAAGAGGTCCCCTACGTCTATCAGCTTAAGGCTTATTCCTACTCTATGTATCATTCATCCTCTCTTGGATGATCTGCACCTTCTCCATGGTTCTATGTACCATCTCCGGTCCTATGAGTACTGACTCCCTGGGTCAGTCCAACATAGAGGTGATCTACAAGGTCGATCATACAATGCCTTAAATGGTTCCATATCAATAGTGGAGTGATTTCTGTTTTTGTACGAAAACACCACCAAATGAAAATGATCCTTCTAGCTGTAGCCGAAATCTAGGATGAAAGCATGCAAATTTACCTCATGTGTCTGAATGGTCCACTCTATCTGACCATCCGTTTGAGGATGGAAGGAAATGCTCAATCGAAGCTATGTCTAGAATGCCTCATGAAATCCCTTCTACTGCTGAGAAGTAAAATGTATATCATGATTGGAGAAAATCATAGATGGAACCCAATAAAGCCTCAAAATCATATGTACATAGAGGTGTCCTAAGCTCTCTACTGATCCCTTCTCTCTAATAGGTAGGAAGTGGGCCGACATGGTGATTCGATCCACGATTAACCAAATGTAATCATTTCCCTTGGACGTGCACGGATGCCCTATCATAAATCCCATGGAAATTCCATCCCACATCCACTCTGGCACCTCTAGTGGGAGAACTAATCCTACTAGAACCTAATTCTCTGCCTTCATTTGCTGACAAGTGAGGAAACATGAGAATAACTCTGCCAATACTTTCATTATTGCCAACCCCTAGTGATGAGGGTGAAGGTCCTGGTACATCTTCACCACTCCTAGATGTACCACTAGTTGGGATGTATGGAACACCCTCAACACTTCCTCTATAAGAAACTCAGATACCATGGTGTGAGCTATAAAGAGGATGACGTTCTCCCCAAATTCAAAAAATTCTCCAGGATTCCACCCTAAGGATATCTGAGAATGTCATGCCTCGTAGTCAATGTCCCAATATATGCCTCCCGAATTCACTGTGGAATTTGGGGAGCTAAAGTCATATACAAAAGGTAAGCTGCTCCATCATTATTTAAAAAGGATGTCTGACACGCAACTAGCAGTTCTGATGCTTCACACTATAGCTATAGACCAGAGCTCTTATTGTGTGCATCTGCTTCCACATTCCCATTCCCAGGAGTATAGACTATCTCAAATTCATTGTCCAGGAGAAACTCTAACCATCGACATTTGTCTAAACATATGAAATCTTTTCTGAAACATTTCTTTCCACATGAAGGGCCCCCCTTTCTTCATCAAAGCTAAATAGTGTGTCTCTACCTTGGAGAATTCTGGTTTAAAACTCGAGTAATACCAAACCAAATCAAGTGTCGCTCTCCCTCCGATGAATTAATCCATGAAACATCTTTTGAAAAGTTGTTCCCACACTCTTCCACTACTATTGGGAACTGAAAGCACAGAATGGATACTGCCACAAGGGTATGGTTGGCCGAATCATGAGTGATCAGCTACACCCTCCAATGATTGTGTTTATTCTATGCTGCATGGGTTTCCTTTTTCGCCTACCAAGGAAAACCACATTCTCACATTATAAATAAACATCATCCTTGTTTCCCTAATATAGTCCATCCATGTTTGAATAGTGCATGTCAATTTCATGCCCTAACTAATTCCTTAAGCCCTCAATGCTAACACCAAGAGGTTCCAAACAAAACTCTTTCCTCGATGGTCAGATCACACCATTGTCATAAGTGTCATTATCGAGTCCCCTCCCAAAGGTTTATCCAAACCTAATTTTTAGGTCATTGGTTTATCTAGAAACTCTAGGTCTTGAAAAATATTCATGTATGGTAGGAATGATAGTTACCTCTGTTTATTGATATGGCAGTATGTATTAGTCACTGACTGTACCTAGAATCATTCCTAGAGCCCATGGGACACACTCCTTGATCGCATGGAGTTACACCCACGTCATGTCCCCTAGATCCCTGAACCGGGTGGGGACCACATTAGGGCGGTGGTTATAACATGTTGAAATGAACACCACCTCATGTGGCTCTCCTATATATTCTTCCATGTCTATAACCCTGCAGATTCATCAGTCCCTATCACTTCCTCTTCCCAAAACATTTTACACCCCCAAGTCTTCGAGACCAACTTATGTTTCCTAATATCATACTACTAACATTCACTAGCTGTATTCGCTCAGCAAAATAAAATTTAACCAAAAATATTCTCACTAGTACCCTAACATAAGTAGGAATTCATAGAGGAATTGTGATGACTCTGATGTTCCAAAACACACCTCACTCAGTGGTCTGATCCTTGAAGCCTTGACCGTACTATATTTATCGACTACCTCGGATGGTCGGTATGCCTCGATGAATACCCAGCAGTCGAATTTTCATCTTACCAAAGATATAGATTCTCAAGGGAACTTAAATCCCTTATATATCTATGGAAATAGACCCCCTTCTATGGGAATGGTTCTCAAGGTTATCCATATAAAAGTCACCTCTTTTCCTGATCAGGGTAACTAATACCCTATCATCATCCTGATGAGAAACATAGAAGGCTCTCTAATAGGACCTCCATCCGATTTTATGGTACCCGGACTAGATGGAATCTTAGCCAACTTATAAATCCAATCCATATCTGCAATGGGTTAGGATAATTTTGGAACATGAGGGGTATATGATGATAAAACATGTGTAAATAACTAATCCTACATGTTTCCACTACCGGTACTGTCGGTTGTAACTACAGACCAATGAGTAGTGATATAGCTGAAACGCTACCTGAAAGAACTATCTCCAGTAATGGTCCATGCACCAAAGCCTCAACACTATGAAGACCATCCTCATGGCCACTCACTGGAATAGACGAGAAGATAAGATGGCCATCTTCTCTAATAGTGTCTCAACTTGGCGGAAAATCTATCCATAGCCTCAATCCATTCCTCAACCACTGGAACTCATGAAACACACTCAATCGGCATTCACTGTCCACTGGTAGAATTTGATTCTAACTACTACCCAATGGGTGGTGGTGCTATTGGTACAACACCCGAAGATGCCAACATAGAAAGAGTGCCCCATGTCAGAGCTTCGTCGCTTGGTGGGCCTTCATCATGTACTATCTCTGAAATCCTAGTTGGTTGTCTACATGGTGAAATCCTGATAAGAAATAGGTTTTCCATTATCATTAAGTTACACCTGGTGATATGACTCCAATAAAACCAAGTAATATCATATTCAAAACACAAGTAATCAGTGATTTCGTGCACGGAGTCAGAAATTAGAATTTGGGGTCCTGGTGTATGGATAATCAGCTACTGCACCAACACGGGCCTCCCCAAAATAAAAACCACAGTCAAAACACATAACACTATTTCTCCACATAGAAAATATCAGAGTCCATGTTCTTCAGTAGAATCGAATACTCTGATACAAATTTTGTCATGACCCATCCCTCAGGGCCCGTGCCATGACTACCCCAAGCATTCCTTCTATAGTCCAGGGGCTAGTGATTAGCACCAGAAAGGCATATCCCTAAAACCAGGAAGGCATTGCCATAAGATATGTTATCTCACACAAACCAAGCTAACAACAAGACATAGGCACCAAGTAAGCTAAATAGAAAACATGGTTTGTACAGTAAATTAAGGGACCGTAATACAAGCCCAACTCGGAAGTACAAGTAAAACTAAGAACTTCTCTTGTGAACACCCACAAGGATCATACATACCGGATAGGTATAGCTCTTGTTCAGTCGTCTCTTCAGTACGCCACATCTAAAGTCCTCCTCCGAGAAGACACTAGAAATGGTACCCTCAACCCTGATTAGTGTTGTCCGTCATTTTCACAAGACATAGCAAGGTGCAGGCATAGCCTATGCAGGGGAGAGTATAAACATACTTAGTAGGGACCTTGAGGCCCATAAAGGTCTTTAATGATCCACATAAGATAAACCACAAAGAAAGACCTCAATCTAAAAAAACAAAACAATAGTCATCAACTCCACATAGGATTATGCCCCTACATATACCTATGTTGCCAATAAATACTCATCTCACACATGGGGGTTGAATACCATAATGGTAACACCAAAATAGTAGAATTACCACATATGTAACACCAAAAAGATAAAAGTACCAGACAGGTAACACCACGAATGTATGTACCACAAATGTAATGCCACATAGAAAAAAACCACGAAGGTATGTTGCACTAAGGTAAGGACACATAGAAGAATACCACAAAGGTAAGTACCACAAAGGTAATGACTCGGCTCACACCAGGTATAACATCCGCATGGGAGTACGTATGATTAACTGTGTCGCTAGATCATCATACATCATCGAGAAGTTATGTTGTTGACCTACACAGGATCATAGATGACCCACACATGAACTAAAAGTGACCGATACAGGATCTGGAGGTAACCCACAAAGGATTAGTATATGCTGGCCCACATAGGATCACAGAGCGCTGACCCATATAGGATCTGAAGATGACCCACACAAGATTTGAAGATTCTATAAGTACTATAATCCATTGGGTTCCCGCACTAAGCATTCCTCCTTCTAGGAAATTCCGCACCTAAATCCATAATATGATACTTCAACTTCCACGAAGTCCCACGAAGAAGTAAAAAAATGTTCCTTCACATCAATAGGGTACCAATGTAATAGACAACGCTCAATCAGACACCCAGTTTGTAAGTAATTAGAGTTTATGTTCAAAGGGGAAGGTTGTTTTCAGGATCAATCCCACCCTACCATACTCCAACATTATCCAAAACTCATGTGGAGTATCTAAAGAGGACCATCTCGTTCAAGGATCCTAATGCATCAGACAGATCGTCCAATGGATTCCAAGTTCACAAGATATGAAAAAAAGGTGAATCCAGGTCTAGATGGACCATTGTCCTTCCCAATCCACAAACAGTGTAGCCCAACCTACTGGGAATGGCCCGCTCAGAGCGGCCCTCTCGGCGCGACCCGCTCAGCGCGGTCCACCTAGCTAGGTGCGGTCTACCCCGCAGGGCACGGTCCACCATGGCAGGGCCTGCCCAATCCGCACCTAGTGGAGGTGCCCCTAGTATTCTGAATGGTCCAACGGACCATTTGGGTTTTCCAACTGGGTGGAGCCATGTGGCATCGCCTGTTTTCATGTAGGAAACACTATAGCGGTCTTGCTTTGTGTAAAACGGCCGGTCGGATGACCGTTCCGTTCTCATCCCAGCTGTGCGACGGTGCATCTATCCTCTTGCAACTGGCTAGGTGCCAACCGCCCACCAGCTGCACTACCATAGCTAAGCATTCACGGCCCACTCATCTAATGACGGCGCAAACATGCGCCTCCCTGCCTCCACGCGGTCAGCCGGTGTGTCGGCCAATGTGTCGGCCATGGTCCCCTTCTGTCCTACAGCCGATGGGCCATGGCCTCCTCTACTCTTGGTGGTATAGACACATGCCACCCTGCCTCTACGTGGCTTACTAGCTTGCTGTCCGTCAACCTCCTCCGCTACCTACTCAAACCGCAGTCAGCCGGTTGTCGGGCGCTGTCTTCTTCTGCAATACATCACTTCTTTATTCTAAGCCCAAAAAATGTGACGACCATAGATTCATGATCCATAGTTTGACATTTCCACGTCTGTATTCTTCTATCAATGAATCATGACGTATTTATCAATCATAATTATTTGCAGATGAAGAATTCATGATGAATGAATGGTAAATGATCTTGGTGTTTGTGCGGATCGATGGCCTGGTTTGATTGGCCATAGTCATTGAGAGTCAAGAACAAGAGGAATTAACAAATAGATATTTATCATACTTCAAATTAAACCCCCTACATCGATTGTTGGAGATGGATTGAGGAAGAAGATAAAGAAGATGAGTATGCCGACATTTATCACTCTGACAACATGCTCTCGATCTGTGCTCCTATGTCATCTTCGTCGGAGGTTCTTTCTTCTTTGGAGGATTATCTCCCAAAGGCTCTCCAAATTATTCACTTTTCCAATGATCACCCACCATGTGAGATTGTGAGAAAACATTAATTGAGTTATGTTTTTGAATTAAATAAATGATGGCACATTAATTGGGGGAATTCCAAGGGATTAATAAAATTAAAGGGGTGTTTGGGTGGTTCTCATCAACAAGATTCAAAATGAATGTTTTTGAGATAGAAAAATAATAAGTTATTTGTTTTATTTTTCTCCCCCCATGAAAATTTGAAAAACTAACCCCCACCCTCAACCTACTACAGTCGAGGTGAAGGTATCATTATGAAAATATCAGCATTGTGAGTTCAATAGTGTCCCAGAATATCAATTTTGAACACCAGTTCAGAAGTAACAAAATTCCTCTCATAATTTTACTGAATGTACCAAATGAAAAAGTTCAAAAATTCCTTATGTGCACACCAGGACTCAGAATCATGTGTCGTCAATTTTCACATGCCCGTTTTAAATTCATATAATTAAAAAAGTTACATGGAAAATTTTGTGACAGTTCGTCTTCTATCCATTTTATCTAACTCTGTCCCATGATGACTTCTAACTTTTGGAAAGGCCAATAGAAGTCATTGGTTGCCGAATTAAATTTCAGTGTGACTTTTCATACTCAATCTAATTGAAAGTCCAAAAAAATTACACCTTTGAACACATGATTAGAGCATGTTCAATATCTTACTTGGGATTTTGGGATCATCATATTTCTAACGATTATTTTTCTTACAATAACAATTTTTATTCCTATATACAAATGGAACCTTTTGATGCATTATATGGGAAGTGGTGTAAAACTCCAGAATTGTGTGATGTTGTTAGAGAAAGCATTTAATTCAACTATAATTAGTTGAGGAATTGTATGAGAGAGTGATCATGATCCAACAAGAAATGAGGATATCATAGAGTTGGATGAAATTTTTGGAGGAAAACAAGAGGACATACTTTTCATTCGAGGTTGGTGATCATGATTTTGATAGAATCTCACCATGGAAAAGTGTTATTCATTTTAATAAGAATGTATAGATATGTATACTATTAATTGGTCCTTATTAAATAATGGTTAATGTTGGACCAGTTTCATATTGACTGACATTACCTCCAAGATTACCTCATGAACACAATATTTTTTATGTATAAAATTCACGAAATTATGTGCCAGATTCATCCCATCTTTCGATCCCATAAGTAGTTTAGATTGAGGAAATACCTTCTTATGAGGAGATACATGTTCATATTTTGTAACATATAGAGAATTTATTATCAAATAAGGTAATTCACCATGTTAAGATTTTTTTGGAGAAACTACGTGGTTGAATAAGAAACATGGGAATATGAAAATGCAATGGAGGAATAATACCCTGAATTGTTTAATAATTAAACAAAAATTATGAGGGTGTAATTTATAGATGTTGGGGAGAATGTAGAAACCCATGTATATATATATTAATTTTTTTTTATTTTTTAATGAAGTAGTTAAATTAAATATAAATGTATAAATAATAATTATCATTTATAGAAATTATGGACATTAAACTGATGGAATAGTATCCTGACCTTAGGTGTAGTAAAATTACCCTTAAGAATACCAATCTATAAAATAGATTAGTAACCTACCTAATAAATTAAAAAAAATTTATCTATCGTATAAGTGAATATATTATATATTTATATCATCGAACAAGTAATTTTTTTAAAAATTATAAATTAAGTGTTGGTATTTCTGTTATTCATTAATATTTAAGTACAATTTCATACTTTATATAATTTTTTAACTGATATTATATTTTTATTAAATATATTAATGAATTTTGTTCTTTCTTATGATTATATGATACCTTTATGATAGATTAATTATTATTTTCAATGATTTATAAATTCATTTGTAGTTTTAAAATTAGTATTCTTAAAATAAAATATGATTTTATTTAAAAATTACAATGATGATATTTATAAAAAAAATTCATAAAAATATCTTCATTTTTGAAATATACACATCAAAATATGGTTGGGGTGAATTTTTAGGATTTTTATAATATACTCAAATTTTCAGTGAAAAATGAAATATTTTTGTAATGACTCATAAATTCATTGTAATTTTTTTAATTATATGGAATTATTCTAAGATTGTATTCTTTGACATAATATGATTTCTAGGCCCAGTGAGTGCCAAGTGATAATTTGATATTTTGTTAAGGTACGTTCAATAAACATCCAAGCAGGTTTCTCTAAATTTGAAATTGTTGCTCGAATCAAAAATACATGGGCACTATTGAACTCCGAACTCTGGGATTCACCTAGGAAGGACATAACTTTGGCTGGAAAATACTGAATGGAAATGTTAATTTTAGAATTTTTTGAAAATAATAAAATAAAATTAAAAAGTTATTTTATTTTCCTTACTGATCTGTTGAGTGGTATACATCGATGCTCCAGTGCAGTGACAAGGCACATTGATGAGGCCCATTAATGGATTGGTAAATCACAGTGTAATGAAGATTTAATGACGAGTAATAGGGACTCAGTTTCATAAATGAAATAGTGTAACAATGTGATATAGCAGCATAATAGAAACATTGTGTTGTGTTTTCTTTTAATTTTTGCTAACGCTAGAGTGGATTGTGGAATTAAACTATCAGTATTATCTGATGAACCTCTAATGAATTTCATCTCCAATTAATGGTGATAAACATTTAAGAACATCAAATATCTTCGATTCACCATGAAGAATGGAGCCGGAAGCGATGAACAATGTCGATGTCTTGAAACCTCCATGATGTAATGTTGCGGAAAAAATTGTCAAAGTGGTAGGGGTTGTTTTATTTTTATGTTCTTCCCCATTATTTTCAAAAAATTATAAATTTTGATCAACTCACGAATAGTTTGATCCGTTAATAATGTGTTTATGTGGGAGGGTTAATTTATTTGGGTGATTCTCTATCCAGGATTAGTTTATTTGTTTCTATGGTTTAACACCACCCCCATGCCAACTCTGTTTTAAAACATCTAACATGGAGGGAATGAGAGAACATGATAAAAGGGCAAGACCCCCTTTCGTGTGCGCTCTTTGTAAATGGATTGTACAAAAAGGTGGTAGGGTGTGTTTGAGACCATCGTGGTGATGGAAGCGACCCAGGAGGCCCCTAGGCCCATACAGATCCGAAAACATACAACTAGAGAAAAACCAATGGTAGACACGTCACTAGTGTCCATGTGGTGCTAGAAACACGCACACGCCGGCCAAGTGGAGGAGAGCGGCGCTAATCAGCACCACTAAAGTGGAGGTGGTCATCCCTCTCTGGCCATGCTAGAGGAGGGCATGGTGCCCATTGAATTTCCATGGTGGAAAGAGGCTGTGGTTGGGTGACCACGACAGTCGCAGGGCAATGTGGCACCAAGCCTGTGGTGCATGGAGTGGTTTCCCTCATTTGGGCCACGATGATGTTCTGGAACTTATGCCACTTGGCCTCTATAAGTGGGTTTCCCCATGGAATCCCACGGGGTAGTAAAGAGTCAGACAAGGCCGGATTCAGCATCCCGGCTAGGTGGTGCACCACTGACCCACACTAGGTGGTGTCCAGCAAGGCTCATTGGGCCAATCCCATAGATCGGGCAATACCAGACCAACCCTGACCCGAACTATATATGGTCAAGTCATTTGAATTAAACTACTGTATGTGGGACCCCCTAGTCAGGTTAGTCGGGTCGGTCCGACTAGGTCAAACCGGGTCTAGACCCAACGAGACCATGTTTAGGAAAGATTCTCATATCTTGCATACCACGCCTCTGATTGATGAGATTTTAGTGGTGTTGAGACCCCCACGATGATGAAGATCTTTTAGAATGTCCCTAAGAGGGTTTTATTGTAGTTAAGATGTGATGACTGTCTTGAGGATCGATTATTCTAGGCATGCCTTGTATGAAACCATGCTATTGGATGAGACCTAAAGACTGATGACTTATTTCAATGTGAGACTCAACTATGAAATAGTGGAAAACAATTCTATTTGACCTTGTAGCCCCATGGTTTGTGACTTTGGAGGGACATGATACATAGCGAGGAGGAGTACTTTAAATAGCCGACATTAGTGGGAAGAACTTTTTTATGACTTTACATACACAGATAACACAATGAAGAGGTGTGCCTAAGAAGTCCAAGGATAGTTGGAAGAACTTTTTTGTGACTTGAAAAAACCACTGTACTCGATAGAGGAGGATTTCTCCAACTGTTGAGTTGTTTAATGATTCAACTGATTATTCCTCTATCACTACCCTAAATGTATACCTAGTTTGAGTTGTCTTCTTTTTAATTCATTAAAATCAGGATTGTTGAGTGGTCATTTCCTTTTGTTTTGGGACCCTAATTATTACATTGTTACTGACCCCTACACAACCTTCTCCCGCTTGTGTTCTGTCTAGTGCAGATGATCAATGTTTCGACATAGACTTTGGTGGGCCAGGACTCAGAGGTGATCAAGGGGATATGTCCGAAGGATGCTACGATGGTGGACATGGTGGCCTAGGTAAAATTGAGGCCTAATAGGATCAGGAGGAAAGGAAATTTTACTTTGGCTTCTATTATCTACACTAATCTCACGGTCTGGTGGGGTTTTTCATGGATGTCCATCAATGTTTCCATTTTTTACATTTCTGCATTCATTTATTTTGTTTTGTTTGTATTCTACCAACTGATATTTTTTGAACTTGTAATCATCTTTTCTAGTGATACTTGTTCACTTTTTAGTGTGTGGTATATATTGGGTATGTGTGTTCATACATGTACACAAGAAAATTCCTCCCACTTCGAAATTGATGTCTATGGTACTAGTCTGCGAGCCCCTGGCCTTAGGGAAGCAGGCTTGTTGTAGTCACAGCATGGGCCCCAGGGAATGGGTCTGAAAAATGTGGAATCATTGGTTGGTAAGTCCTTCAAAAAATATCGAGAGTCTATGATTTTTTTTTGGAAACAATGTTATGTGTTTCGAGTCTGACATCCAGATTTGGGGAGTCTAGTGTTGGTGCAGTCGTTGATGTATCAATGCACCATTACCTTGAATTCCATTTGTCTTTACACATGGAAAAAATGGTTTTGATAAGTTTCTAATTATGTTATTTGAATAAATGTCATCTCACCAGGAATAATCCTTTTACCGTGGTACATCTTGATCTATATTAGGATGCCTCCAAATAGACGACCTTCCAGGATCGTGATACGAGGTCCTAAAGATGGACCACCTGGTGTCGAGGTATCCATCTTGGGATAAGTTCTAAAGATGCTTCCAATGGGCGGTTCACTAGTGCTACCACCACCTGATGGCCAACATATATTGTTAGATGTTCTGGTACAGTATGTGCACATACTGAGGGGACAACATGAGTTTCAGAGATAGTTACCTCCCAGGTTTAGGGGGGAGATAGATCATGAGGACATTGAGGACTAGATGGAGGCAATGACGTGGTCTTCCCCATGGTGAGGATACTTCCTGACCAGATAGTGATCATAACAGAGAGTCATCTTGTAGGTCTCAACAAGTTGATTATGTAACTTGACCACCCAAATGCACAATTATTTGAACCTCACCTTTTTATACTTTGACAATATTTTTCGGGAGGAGTTTTTCCCCGAAACCTTGAACTATGTGCACATTCTGGAGATGCCTATCCTACATTAGGGTAGAATAATGGTGGTTGATTATTCATGAAGGGTCACCAATCAATCTCCCTACATGATAGTTATGGTGTGAGACACTATCATTAGGGATCGAGCCTTTGAACAGGGATTCAGGCGAGAGATCAGGGAATCAGTCTTGTCTCTCAGCATCCCTACTCAGGTTGGGGTGATGGAGAAACCACTTTTATAGAAATATTATTGGTGGAGAAGGAACAGAAATCTAGAGATAAAAGTAGACCCAAGGTGGCTGAGTTTTCAGTTGGCAGTATATAGCAGACGTGAGGGACCAAGTGGGCTAGTTCCTTTAGAGGACGACCCCCAGACTCACGGTTAGAAATGCAGGGAAACAAGACTATAGTGAGTCATCTAAGAACCATAATTTGCTTCTCATTGGGCAGACATGTACACAGGGTGTATGAATACATGACCCACTGTACAGATGACCATATTATAGTCATGGGGTTTCTATGTCTGAGGTAATGTTTCAAGTGAGGATGTCCATAGGGTAGCAGATGTGGTGAGGGAGTAGGCCGAGTAGTAGTCTATGGGTGAGGGATTGAGGTGTGTCCATCGCAACCCCCAGGTGGTCTACCCCGACCTCAAGGATCATGGATATAGTGGCAATAATAACTTTTGTCAGTCGACTCTTATGAAAAATGTGCTCCAGATATGATTTGAGGTACCATCAGTCTCTTCTCCACCCTAGCTTCAGTTCTTATAGACAGAGGTCCTAGACACTCCTTTCTTTCCATGTCTCTTTTTAAGAGCTCAATGATTATGGTGGATCCTTTGTCTCTATCATGATTTTTAGAGACTCCTATATGAGTTTATTTGATTATTACACAATGATGTCGGTAGTGCAAGATTACACTATGATGAGAGAGTTTCATTTGGGATCTCCGAGTATGGGCATCGAACATTTACGAAGCCATCTTGGGTATATACTGGTTATCCACATTAAATGATTAGATTGACTATTTTAGGGAAATAGTGTGGTGTGTCTTCTAAAATGGGAGCATGATTTCCTTCACCGACAAGAAGGAAACCCTAGCTACACAAGACATACTTTCTCGGAGGAGGTTGCAACTGATCAATCGCTAGTTTCCTAGCCTCACCCAGGGTGTAGTGGATGAGAGGAGTCTATGTTTCTCTAGAGTGGCAGATGAGTTTGAGGATTTGTTTCCTGAGGATGATATAGAACTACCACCTCAGAGGTAGGTATACATTATCATGGACATATACCGCAGGACAACACTAATATCCACAATGGAATATTGGATGGCTCTTACTGAGCTCATGAATTGATGGTACAACTATAGAACATGTAATAGAATGTGTTTTTAAGTCCTAGTTTTTGACCATGGGTAGCCTAGTTCTTTTTTCCATGAAGGAAGATGGGAGTTTTTGGTCATGTGTGGACTATAGGTGCCTAAAATATGTGACCATAAAGAACAAGTATCCACTGTCGAGGATTGATGACCTCTTTGACTAGCTGAAGGGGGTGAAGTGGTTATAAAATATAGACCTCATGTCAGGATACAACATGATTCATGTACGTGATGAGGATGTACCAAATACAACATGCAGGTGCGGGTACAACCAATATTTATTTATGGTGATGACCTTCAGATTACAAAATTCCCCAATAGTGTAAATAGGACTCATGAACATGATCTTCTATCCATACCTTGACTGGTTTGTTGTCGTCTTCATTGATGACATCAGGGTGTACTCATAACTAGATGATAAGCACGCTAGACACATGAAGATAGTTCTGGACACACTTTGAGAGATTCATAATTATTGAAATCTATCATAGTGTCAGTTTTAGATTTGTGAAGTCCACATTCTAGGATACGGAATCTCATAGTCATTAATTGTAGTGGATTCAGATAATATATAGGTGGTTCTTGTTTTTGATCCACCCAAGTGCGTGACTGATGGGTGGAGCTTCTTGAGGTTGGCTGTTTACTATCAGTAGTTTGGGCCTAATGTTTTAAATGTAGCAGCACCCTTCTCATCTTTGACAAAGAAGAGACAAACCTAAGTGTTGATGGATAAATATAAGTAGAGGTTCTAGGAGTTGAGTCCAATACTGACTAGTGCCCCCATATTGAGACTATAAGTGGGGGGAGTTGAGTATGTAGTTAACTGTGATGCATCATTTACAACACTTGGATGTGTTCAGATTCAAGAGAAATAAGTTATCACATACATCTCATGAATGGTTTGAAAGAATGAGTAGAACTATTCTACCCATGGCCCTGTGTTAGAAACAATGGTATTTACCTTGATGAATTGGTGGATCTACTTGATGGGTGAACATTTTACGACTTACTCTGAGAATAAGTCTCACGGGTATATATTCTCCCAGAAGTACTTGAGCCTGAGACAACAGAGATGGATATATTTCCTCTATGTATATGACTCTAATATAGTCTATTCTCACGTAAGGGAGACATGTTGGTAGAGGCGCTCAGTAGGGGGGCTAATTTGCAGCTGCTAAGTGAGGTCACAGACTAGTTGGATGTGATGCAGATATCCTTCGTGGGAAATGGTGAAGCTTCTTACATTCAGTAATTGACTGTTACTCCCCCAATCATATAGTGAGTTTGGGAGGCACAATTAGTGGATGTTGAATCCATGGTCAAACATTATCATTTACCCACCAAATGGTCTCCAGATGGATTTTTGATAGGTGGGGAGAATGAAATTATTTTCAGAGGGTTCACCACAGTTCTATTGATGTTGTGGGAGGATGTGTATATGGATTTGAAATCACCTCTGTTGGTGGTATAGTCAAGACTGTAAAAGATGTACTAGGGCCTCTTACGTTAGTACAAGAGGCTAGGGATGTAGAAATTTGTGCCCTAGTTTGTTTCACGATTCTTTAATAGTTAGTAAGGGAAGGATAAGCATCATGTTCCATTAACATTGACCTAGCCACTTGAGGTACTGAAATACAAATCGGATGGTATCCCGATCGATGTTGTGTTAGGGTTTCCAAATACATCTAAGGTCCATGACTATATCTGGGTGATTTTTGACCAAATCACCAAGTCATCTCACTTCCTACCCATCTAGGCACATGGACTAGTAGAGGGATTGAGAGGCCTCTACATCCAATAGATAGTGTGTCTTAATGGGGATCCTTCAATGATTTTCTCAGATCATGACGCTCGCTTAACATCTCGACTGTGGATTGGATTATAGGAGGCATTCAGGATGCAGCTGTGCTTGAGCATAGATTTTCATCCTGATATTCATGGTCTGATGGATTGGATGATAAAATCCGTGGAGGACATGCTCTGTGCATGCGTCCTGGATTTTGGTCGATATTGGAAGGACCACCTTCCATTGGTGGAGTTTTCATACACCAATAGCTATCACTCAACCATAGGCATGGCACTATTTTAGGCCTTTTACATGAGGCCATGCAGATCATCCCTATGATGGATAGACCTAGGGGAGTTGGCACTCATCGGGCCAATGTTTGTACGGACTACCACCGAGAAGGTGTAGATCATATAGGAGCGGATGAGCAATTCCTAGAGAAGGCATTAATCTTATTTCAACAGAAGACAAAGGCCCTTGTATTTTGATGAGGGTGATAATGTATTATTTCAGGTATCACCGAGATAAGGATTTGTGGATTTTTCTAGGGTAGCAAGCTATCTCCGATGTTTATTGGACCTTTTCATATCCTAGTAGAGTTGATGAGGTGACATACCACCTAGATCTTCCCCCATAGATGCACATGGTCCATGTTGTTTTCCACATGTCACTAATGTGTAGGTACGTTCATGAACTATCACATATCATTCACTAGGGAGTGATGGAAATTAACAATGGGGAGACTATTGTGGAGTTTGGGGTGGAGAAAGAGGATCAACAAAAGCAGGTCCTACGAGGGTGGTTGATTCCACTCGTGTGTGATCAGTGGTAGCATGAGATACTCTAGGAGAGTGCATGGGAGTGGGAGGAGTAGATTATTTCTCTGTAAACTCATTTGTTTGATTAATTTTTTTTGGTTTTCAAAGATGTAAAGTATTATGGAGTGGAAAATGTAAAATCTAATAAATTCTCTGTATTTTTTTAATTATATGTAATTGTTCATTGATTGAATGCTTTGACGTCACATGATTCTACGACCTAGGGATCTCAGAATGGAATTTTGAACATTTATAAGGAGAATTAAGTAAATGTGGGAGTGGGTTTTTGTAAACATTGAACAATTGATTGTATCAAAAATCATTAGGCACTGGGGAACTCGAAATGCCGAGATTCTCCTTGGAAGGACATAACATCAATCGACAATGGCTGAGTGGAAATGATTATTTTTTAAAATTTCTAAAAATAATAAAGTAACAATAAAATGTTATTTTATTTTATTTTATCATCCATTGAGCAGAAGACAATGACACTGTAGTGAAACAACGAGTCCCATTGATGTGGCTAATGAATGTCTCGTTGACAAACAATGTAACAATACTTTAATAATGAGTTATAGTGAAATTGTTTCATAAAAGAAACAGTGTAACATTATGATGGTTTTCCTTTTATTTTGGTTGGTGTAATGGTGGAAGAAGGAATTAAACTGCAATGATTCTCTGATTAACCTCCAATGAATTTCCTCTCCAATGACGATCGATAAACACCGATGAATGTAAAACAACTTTGACAAACCAAGAAGAATGGAACCAGATCTAAGGAACGATGATGACATATTGAAACCTCAAAGACGTGATATTATATAAGAAAAAACATCAAAGAGGTAGGGAACGTTTATTTTCCTGTTCTTACGTGTTATTTTCTAAAAATGAATCGCGGTTCAACCCATGAACAAGTTGATCCATGAATAGTGCATTTATGTGGGTGGGTAACTTTATTTGGGGGATTCTCTATATTGGATTAGTTGATATTTTTATATGATTAAACATCACCCCTATGCCTCCCCATATTTAAAACATATAATGTGGAGGGGATGGGCCGAAATGAGAAAATGTATGGACCCCTACTCATGTATACACCTTGAAAAAAAATTTCCCAAAATGGGATAAAGCTACATCTGAGACCATCAATGTGATGGTGGAGTCCTATGAGGCCATTATGAGTAGAAAGATCACAAAACACACCACTGGAGCATATCAGAAGGCCCATAGAATGTGTCACAAGTAGGACACCATTAGCCCAGCGGCATCGGAGACCGACGGTGGTGGATTGTCCACGCCATATGCAAGGTGGGGGGGGGGTGGCGCCTACCAGTGCACCACAGGGGTGGTGGTCATCCATTTTTTTCCACGCTGGAGGATGTCGGTGTGGTCATCGACATGTTGTGACAAAACAAGGGTGATGCGGCACTTAGCATGTGCCACGTATAGGGGTGGCCAACATCCGGGTGAGCCGGATGAGCTGGTGATGTAGTCAATTTACCCACACAAGAGGGATGCCCCGCAACATCCCATGATGTAGTAGAGAGTTGGACGTGACCGGATGTCGCGTTTTGGCCAAGCGGCACAACCCTACCCTGAACCATGCGGGCCGGACTTTAGGCTAAAGGGTCGGGCTAGTGCCAGCAAGCCAAACTCGCAGCCAGTAGTCTAGACATGTGATGGCGAGATAGATCCATGCCCTTTGGGCCGGTCTAGACTGGACGGGGCCATTGGGCGAACTGGGTGGCTGGACCTTTGGAAGATGGGGCTGGGTCCAGACAGGCTCACTGGGCTTTTCCCACTTGCTATGTTGGAATGAACCAAACTAGGCCTGAACCAGGTTAGGTCGAGTATGTTTAATTAATCCGGTGTATGTGGAACCCCTGATCTTGGATTATTAGGTTGATTTGACTGGGTCAGACTGGACCCAAACACAATGGGCCCATGTGAACTAAAATGCTAGTATCTTGCAAACCGTGTGTCCGATTGACGAGCTGTTCGTGGCGTTAGGACTCAATCGATAAGGAAAATTTTATTTCATTCTGCTAGGAGGATTAAAAGGATATTGAGATGAGACTAATGGCATGGGGATTGGTTTTCCTAGTCATATTACATACAGAACCATACTGTTGACTAAGACCTAAAGACAGATGACTTACGTCTCTGTGATACTCGATTAAGGCCTAATGGGAAGCACTTCTGGGTGACTTTGTAGGCCCACGGTGGGAAGCACTTCTGTGTGACTTTGCAGGCCCATGGTATAAATCGAGGTAGAATACCTTAGTTGGCCACAACTAGTAGAAAATACCTATGTGTGACTTTGCAGGCCCACAATATGCGATGAGGAGGTGTACATAAGCTATCCAATGTTAGTAGGAAGCATTTTTGGGATAATTTGTAAAACCAATGCACTCTATAGAGGTGGATTTCTCTAGAAGATGAGTTGTTTGATGATGTAATTTATTATTCTTCTCTCACAACCCTAAATGTATACCTCATTGGAGATGTGTTGTGCTTCATTATTTAAATTGAATATTGACTTGTGGTCATTCTATTTTATTTTAGTGTTCCTATTGGGTACTTTGTTACACACCCCTACAAGGGGTTCTCCCACACTTGTTGTGTTTGGTGTGGACGATCGACATTTTGATAGATAATTTGGTGGACACGGACCCTGAGGTGCTCAGGGAGACGGGTCCAACGGACGTTATGAAGGTAAACATGGTGGCTTAGGACAAAGTGAGTCCTAGTAGGATTCTATGGATAGGAAAATCTACATGGGATTCTAGTAGATACACTAATCTCATGGTCAGTTGGGGTTTTCCACAAATGGCCATCAGTGTTCCATGTTTGTTCATTGTTTCTTTTAGTTCATTTGTTGGTTTTATATTCTATCCCACTTTTATTAGTTGTACATGTACTTATCTTTATTTTAGTGATACTTGTTTCCTTTTTATTGTGTGGGACTTGTTTCGGCATCTGTGTCCGTACAAGTACATAAGAAAACTCCTCCAACTTGTATGTTGAATCTTTCAACATTAGCCACTATCCTATAGCCTTCAGAAGGTGGGCTTGGGGTAGTTAGGGTATGGTCCCCAAGGGATGGTTCGTGAAAACATCAATATACAATATAAGCTAAATACATGATTTATTGATTCATAGATGATGTAATGATGAGGTAATCTTAAAATAGTGTACTATTATTCATTATTTTAATATATTTAATGATAATGGTCAAATTTTTCATTGTATTGAGTAAAAATAATATGCTAATGAGTATGTTTATCAAAAACCCCTCCTCTAATAACCAATATATACACACCCACCACCTCTTTCCCATAAACCTCAATGGATTTTAACATTCTTAATTTCTCCCCAAACATTGTCCCAAGTATCTTCCCCACATAAAAGAAAATCAGGTGTCACGAAAAGGCCAAAACCATTTTTCTTTAGGTGGTTCTCAAGGAAAAGAACTAATGTGAAAAAATATCTGTTTCATTTTCATTCATTTTTTTCACTTATTTTACTTTTCTTATAATATATTCACCTACAGTTGTTAAGGAGGCATGAAAACTAATGTTACTTATATATACAATAATATTATCATTTAAATGAAAAAAATTTATTATAAACATCTTGTCGTCAATATTTTATTCTAAAAATAAAAACATCATCTATGATGTGATGATATACCAACCTCATGGGAGATGTGCGTTAATTTTTCTATTACCGCCTTCATGGATGGTCATTAAACCATTTTAATGGTTGAAATAGATTTTAATGTGTATTATACAGCCTCTTATATGTTATATAACAAACAAATATACGTTATATTAAAATATATAAAGAAACAAGTTCTTGATTATCAAAGAACCGCAAAAACAATCTAATAAAATATCATGAATGAGTTATTTATTGATTCATCACAATAACTAAAAATATTATGTATGGTTTCAATTAATATTATTGAGATATATTTATACCACTTCATTCCACATCTTCAAGTTATCTTCTATTCAACAAGAAAAGACATTACGAACTGACCATGGAAACCATGTAATGAATGCGCACGAAACAATGGACGTAACGAAATATTGTTAAAAAATTTTGTGGAATGTTTCCATAAAATTACCATATATGGTTTTCTAAAAATTAATATGAATCATTAAAATATTAATAAAACACTTTTAATCATTATAATTTAGTATAAACAGATTTTATGTATGAATAACCCTTGGAAAGGGAATTCAAAACCCAATTTACATTCTTGGGGATAACAATTTACTTCATTTATTATGTAGATGTAATATTATTTGTGAATTTAAATTTTATTATATTATGTTTTATTATTAGTATTTAAATTTCACTCTCATATTCCATTCTTTTTCTCCCTTTTAAATTTATATATATGATATTTTTAAGGTAAATTTCATTAGAAATAATTTTTTATTTTCCTTTTAATAAGAGGAATGATTTATATGATGTATGTATTTTTTTGTGATTATGTTCATGATCATGGTAATTATATAAAAGGAAGGGTAGGACCTATATCAAAGTAAAATTCATTGGATATGTCTGTGTTGGATGATATCCCTTTTGTTACATTAAGTTTAAATGTGATGGTTACTCCATAAGTTAACTTTGAGGGTTATATTGTAAGGTTGACGTGACGGTTACAAATCCAACGATAGATGCATGGGTTACAATATTAATTATGTTGTTACTTGAGTTACCTTTATTGGTTTTTTTTCTTCTATGTTTTATAGAAATGTATTATTATAAAAAATTAATTATGTGATGATTTATTACTGTGATGTATGACTTTGTGAAAATGATTTCATAAGTTTACAAGTATTCGTGCCCAAAAAGATTCTCTCCATATTTTTATGAACATTACTACGCTTTCAGTGCTCATACCATTATTTAAAATATTTTTCACAGTGAATTTATTTGGGTAAAAGATAATTAGTCACATATATGAATGTTCTGAGGTGTTTTCATGAAAGTATTTCATGTAGTTTATTAAAAAAAAATTTATTATTGGAGAAATTGATACTATTTTAGTTATAAAGACTTATTGTTCTTGTGGGTTGATATGTATGAATTAATTTCTAAAATTATAAAACATTAACATAAAAGTATCTTTTATAATGTAGAGAAGTAAATTATAATTTAATTTTATAGATTCTGTAATGTTTAAGGCAGTGTCCTTTTACTAAAGAATGGAAACCACTATTAAAATAACATCATTAAAATGAAATACAAGAAGATTGATAATAAATTACATAATTATACATTAAAAAATGTAATTTTTGAATACAAAATTATAAAATAAATATCAATTTAAAAGAATATATATTTTATTAATTATATGTACATTCCCAAAAAAATTCACATTAAAATTATAAATTCTTCTTTAAAATAAACAATTTATATTTGTTAAATATAAGAATATTTTATTTTAATTATTAAAAACAAAAGGGTTTCAATCATTTGGAAAATACTTTTTTAAACATGTAATTGACGTTTCATGAAAAATTATTGTCATGTCAAAAGAGAAACATATTAAACAGTTCTTATTACAAAAATAATATACTCATAAAAGGTGATTATATGATTCACATTCAAAATCCATTTTAGAAAATTTATATTAAATTATTTGAATGATTTTAATTATTGTGAAAGGGGGTTCAATTCTGGAAAATTTCAAATTGTGTAAATACTTTTAGAGTAAATGCGTAATGGATGAAAAAATATATGATCACGAATACAAAAACATTTATTTATTTTAATATACCTTTATTGAAAACCAACAAAAGAAAGCATTGATATATTAATTTTTAAATATTGAAATTTATAGAGGTTGTTCACTATAGATAACAAATAATTTGTTATAAAAAATAAAGTTGAAAATTTGTTGTAAAATAAAATATTGTCAAGGAGTGACTACATGGATAAATACAAAGGGAGTAATTATAAACCATATTATAATTTATAATAAATCACTTAATCAAGGAAAATTCATGTACATAAAAATTAATTCTCCCCATAATGAAAAATAATTTTCCCGAAAATAAAATTTTAAATTGGAAGACATCAATCTGGGATGAAATATGATAGTCAAGAAGAATTATATCTCAATGAAGGGAGTTTTGTTAACAATTACCCTTAAAACATTCATATATAATGATTCAAAATACCATGAATGACAAAATCTATGAAAGGATTTTTTAATCATGTATATTTCATGAAAATTTATAAATAACTAAATAAACCCATTTCTACCATATACACATTACAAATGAAAATTCAATTTAATAGAAATCATATATCAATGATGAAAAATTGGCGTGAAAAATTCTTACCTGTAAACCTATTATGTGGAACTTGCTATTTCCATTTGTATAATAACTAACTTCTTACTCACATAACATAGAACCTTATTAATATATAATACAATTAATTAAAATAATTAATAATGATTGTTTTAATATATACATTAATTATATTTTTCTTCAATTATTTTATGTAATTAGTCTTGATAGTTTTTTAGTTATAGTTTCACATTTTTGTTGTTGATTATTTTTTATGATTCAATATTATCAATTGAAATAAATCTACTAGTAAAGAAATATATTTCTATAATTATATATAGTTTTATAGTATCTTATAAATTTTATTTTGATTGTGATATATAATCCCGATGTTAGATATGAGGATGATTCATTAATTTATTACAAAAAAATATGAAAAATAATAATAGTTGTTATATTAGTATTACCCTTCAAAACATATAAAAGTTTATTTTTTTCATTAATTTACAATAATTCTGTTACATATGATACCATAGTCATCATTGATAGAAAATTATATAATTGATCTAGTATTTGTTTAAACATACCCATGGGAGAACAAGATATAAAATATTGATGAGTATTGTTAAAAACATGATTATTTTTTAATAAAATTAAAATTAAATAGTATGTTTTATATTATTTCGTTTTTTAGTTGTGGAGAATAATATTATAATAAATATTTATATGTATTATAAAACCATAAGAAAATATATATATTATATTTTCATGTAAAAGTTAGTCTCCACATATACACAGATAACGTGACCGTTTACATAAATTTCAAAAGATGTATAAATTGGTACATATTTTCAGAATCATAATATAAGTTTAAATATAATAATTTTTCATTAAATATTTCTTTTAGAAATCATTTTTATGGATCTGTAAAAAAAGATCATTTCACTAATGGTGGATGTAGTCTGCACGAAACAGAATAATCATTTGTGTTTTCCTACTGATTGAGAGGGGGAGTAAAAATAGATATAATATTTGAATACTAATATTTTATAATATTATTAATAAATATTTTATCATAATTTCATGGGTATAATAGGTTTTCGAGGTTATAATATGAAATAATTTAAATATATTCTTGGATAATATTACCTCCCCCATTGGATGTTCCCCCAATTGCTATCAAATTAAGGCTTCATAGCTTGGCCTATTGGGAAAACTGTTTATTATTTGATGTGGGTATTGAATAGAGTGGATAATTTGTTAGATTTTATCTAAATAATTTTTCTTTTAATTTGTGTGTAAATTTTTTAGAAGATAAATCCTTTTATAAATGAGGAAATTTTCATTTCTGTAAATACCTGTTAATTTTTCAATGATTGAATTACACTATTAAAATGAAAATGTGTCCCAATGTTGTAAATAATGGATTTTTTGTGATACAGGGTTTATAGAGACTCTATCACCCATTTGAACACATGTTTGAATAATTTTTTAATCCTTATACAACAATATTGATATATTTTAACATTTTGGTTTTTAACTTTTTTACTAGTTTTAATAAAAAGTAACTGAAATATTATTAGAAAAATAATGTAACCCAAATCAACGTGTTTTTATTTTATGAACCTATGTTTATTTTTTGAAAACACTTTTTTAATTTCTCATTAAAATTAATCTAAATTTTAAATAATAAAATTTATTGTATAGATAAACTACTTTATAGGGAAAATGATGTTCAACTATTAACTGTTCTTAATATTATTTAGTAGTGAATAAAAATATAGTTATTTTACATAAATTTATATATATATTTTCTAATAAAATATTTCTATCATTATTTTCAATATATAATTTAATTTCAATTGATAAAAATTTTAAAAGTCATTAAAGAACTCCCTTTAAATTATATGATTACTGTTATATTTATCATTAATGTAAATCCTAGTGATTAAAATTTTCTGACAAAAAGAAATTATTTTCACTAAATTAATAATATTTATATTATGACAAAAAAATTACAAAAAAATTTATTTAATTTTCATAACTAATGATTTTTTTAAATAAAAAATTTTACTATAAAATATTACTTATGTTTCTAAATCATTAAAAATTTGTTTTATAAATTCACCCATGTATTTTTAATGATTTTTTTATAAATTTAATATTTTGATATAAAAATTTCTAAAGCATTTATCATAGGAAAATAATATTATAATTACATATTATAGAAAATAATTAAAAATTCAGAACTTATTTCTATTCACCAAAATGAAAATTTTCATATTCTTTCAAAAATTGACCATAATAATTTTTACATTTTGAATTAAAATAAAACGTCCAAATTAAAATAATTTAATTTTTTAAATATTCAAATTTATATTTCTAATGAAATATAAATATATATATATCTATAAAAATTTATTTTATCAAAAAAATCTCTTTTTAAAAAATTTTGTTTCCTAATCCTAATTTGATTGAATTCATAATTAATTTCAATATTATTCAAAAAAAAATATATTTTGTTCATAAAATTTAATAATATTATTATCCCAATATATTATTGGTAGTTTTACTTCAGTTTTTATAATAAAATATGATATCCATACTATTTTATATATTAAAAAATTATATAGTAAAATATATTGGTGTTACATTCTTCCTCTTCAAAATAATTATTCCATCTCAATTTTAATTTCATTAGAGTAATTAAAATTATTTACGGAATCTAAATGTTAAACATGAATCATATATAATTATTGATGAGATAACTAATTTTTTATAACCAATAATATAGGGATACTATTTTAAGTTATTAGGCTTCATTTTGAGATTATAATGATATACATTCTGTAACATAATTTTCATGATCTTTTTACAAAAAATAATTATGAATCCCAAATGGTTATTATATTATTCAATAAAAATGGGTAATTTATCTTTTAGATATAAAAATATATTCTGAATATGTCTTCTGTAATGAAAAAATCATTCCAACCATTGAAAATTTTATTTCTATAATAACATAATTGGATCACCCTATAACTAATTCAGATTGAAAAATGATTTCCATGGACATATTACTATTAGGTTCTAAAACATAACTACTTATATATTACACTTTAAAATTCCATTTAAATCCATTATAATGGTTTATAATTATAATGTGATCTATAAAAGAATATATCATGAGCGTGTGTATGCAGGTGTGTAGCCTAAGGTACACTCAATTTGTACTGATTAAAGATTGAGTTAATAGTGAAATAAAACATTTATAGGATGAATACATGTTTTTGAATCTATTATAGATCCAAATCCTCATTAGATTATAAAGAAAAGGATAACATTTTAGGAAAACCCTAAGAAAAAATCATATTCAAAACAATAGGCTATTTCCACATATCAAATTATCCTATAGACTTATACGTTGGGGTTATGATAATTTTATCTCATCATAATAGCCAAAAAAATGAAAATATTCATAAAAAAAATTAAACAATGGTCTGATACCCACTATTGTTCTTAAAACAACACTCCCAGATCTGGTTCTAAGAACACATTCTTCAGAAAATAATATTTATTTAATGGGAGATAAACTATTATTTATTTTCATTTATTTGGATAAGATAAACAATATATCCCTCTAATAACATTACATCCCCATAGAAAAATTTTGTTTCATTTAGGATCATTTATCCCAGAAACTTATTTTACCATACATATTAATAATTCCCTATAATCAAATCCCTATTAAACACAACTTCTATAATTATCATATGTTATACTAACATTTTTAACTTGGGGAATGAAAATATATTAAATTTATAAGCTAAAAAAATTAGTGTATTTGAAACACAAAAATATTTCATCATTTTATATATTGTAATAATTTGAAAAATCTAATCATTAGAGAAATATATTTCAAAATTTATTACATAACAATGTTATTTCATCACTCCCCATGATAAAATTGTATGTAATGTGAAATGAGAAAAAGAATATACCATAGAAAATGAGTATGAAATTATAAGATAATAAACATAAACCTCACAGAATAATAGAAGTAATATGGCTTTAATGAGTAATATTCCACTAAATATTGAAATAAAAACAACAATATTAATATTCTTATGTATTAGGAATCTTCATATTGGGATATGAATAAATATCCCTATCAAATTATATTTTTAGGAAACAAAATTTTTGAGTATCATGTTTTGGAAATAAAATCATGGTTCTTATGGAAAAAAATCTCACTCTATATATTTGAGCATAAAAATATCTATATTGTATGTTTTAAAAAACAGTCACCTAAATATTTAAAAATAATAATAAATCAATATAAGTATGGAAAAATATCACACTCAATATCAGTATCACATATGATATGAGGCTTTAACCTTGTAATTGTAGGGATATATAGGTCTCCCAACCATTATCACATTAATATTATATACATATGTATAATTTTAAAATATTATAACATTCATTATTCAAACATCTCTTAATTAACACATGTATAAGAAAGGAAATCTGAAAAAACATTCATATAACATTCAAAATTGCATATTTTTAATTAACTTCTGTGGGAACTTAAAAACATCCCTATTGTATCTTAGTGTGTATTAAGGATATTTATATAGCTAAAAAATAACATTTTGGGTTCATTTAATAAATCAAATGGACTGTTATAGAAAATTAAAATTTTTAATGGATCAATATGTAAAAGCTCAGATCCACATGGAATGACCCTTTGTATGTTTTCAATGAACGAGGTGCTCAAAGAAGCCTTAGAGGAATTCTAGAGAAGTCCAGTCATGAGAAGTTGGAAAGAGGGAGGCTACAGGATGTGATCGAGGGGTACAAAAAATACACCATTCAGGTATCATAAAAATATAATAAAGCATTGAGGTGAAACATTTTTCAGTATAGGTCACCTTGAGGGGGTATACAATATGATGAGGAAGTACACATCGTGTTTCTCCCCATCATTGGGTGTTTTAATGACACCCATCAGCTCAGTTTTTTCAAACCCAACTACTTTAGTGCACCTCTTCTCTCGATCCAATAGGCCCTAGATGCCTTCCTCTTCAGCATTTGTGGATTACTTTATCCTGGAGCAGTTCCACGCTCCCTTCTTCAATTCATCTTCAATTAGAGGTATGATCTACCACACATTATTGGTTTTATAAAATATGTTTTCTCATGTTTCCCTTTTACAAGCTATGGAATATAACACTAATGGTTTTATGGGAATTTATTTTGGTTTTTATTGATGTGGTAATGTTGCGACATCCTTGGGGGGATGTATTTGTTTCATGGTAAGGTGATAATGATCTGTTTCTTTGATCTATTCTCAATCAAAGAACTTCGGAAACCATTTGTGTTTGGGGATTCATTTCTTTTCTATTATTTTATGTGAAACAATATTGATAGCGTGTTATAACCTTTTGGATCATAATGTAATTGACCTACTTATATATATGAACTGTTTTAATGCAATTTGTTTGATCTCGTGAAGTTTCTTTCTACCATGGCAACAGTTTGGATCTTTATTTTCCAAATAGTGTGATATCTATAATTTTCATGTTAGGATGTTTTTCTTGATGAAATTGGTATTGAACGTAAAGATGGAATTAATTGACAATTAAATATATATAGATAGTGATTCATGAAAATGAATTTGGTTTTGGTTTTAATTTGATTTTAGTTAAATTGATGCAGATGTGCATGCCCATTCTAGTTGGTTGTTAAACCTAAATCATTTTGTTTCTTATTGTTTGGAGGTATTTAAAATTAATTGTTTGATTAATAATTGGTAGCTATGATAGATTTTAATTTTGGTTGATCATAGGTGGAGCATAATAATAATGAATCAACCAATTCAAGAATTATTAAAGAACAATTTGTTTGATAAAAGATAAATCCTTATAGGGTTCTTGAGTTACCCTCATTCTTGTAAAAGACAGTGAGCCTTATACATGGAGTAGTGAGAGACAATTTCTTGTGAAGGCTGAATGCTTTGTTAAGGGATAGGAACATAGTTGATATAATTTTTGTTTCATGCGTCTTGTGCTGTGATGAGAGATGGGATTGCTATTGAGATATATGGGGGTAGAGAGGCCCATTGGTTGTGGTTGCAGATGACGCCTATAGTTGTGAGATGCATTAGTTAAGGTATGTGGTTGATGGAGAGGACACTAGTGGTGATGAAACTGGTTGGATATGAATGTTGGATGATTACTAAATCTTATTGGGTTTTTATCTTCTTTACTTTCCCCATAGCTCAAGGTAGTTTGTTTTATTACCCTCCATCCAAAAAGAGTTTAATATGTGTTGCGTAAGCCATGTTCCTTCCAAGTTTAGCTCTTCAAGGGAGGATTGGCCTAGGACATTGCTATAGGTGGAAAAGAATCGATGGGTAGTTAACCTACTCGAACTGTATAGCCCTTTTATTTGGTAGCTTAGAATGATTTTATATACTGTTTGGGAATATGGAAAATTAATAATGATTTTAATAAATGATTGAACAAATGATTTTAACACATGGAGTTAGAACTTGGTGTAATGCAATGGCGAGGTTACAATTTAGTAGATCATTGTATGTTTCGTATGATACAAATGAAATATAATACGGAATTGATCGTGGTTAATTAATTGTTAAGTATGTAATTAAAATAAATTGAAACAGATAAAAATGGATAAAGTAATATAATGTAGCTCTTTAAATGTTTGTGTGCATATAGGATACATAGTCTTATCAATGGCAGCCGGGAGTCCGACATGCGTTAAATGCAGTTTATTCTATGACTAAGTTATGCCCATATTTTTGTTTTAATCAATACTATATTCTCCACTTTTTGTGTTTCTATATGCTACTCAACCCCTTCAGTTAGAAAAAATGACACGATGGAGATTTTTATCCCTGGAGGGGGGTGGTGTTTTTTCCCACATTTTATTGGTAGGATGGATGGCTAACAACCCCTTTTGGACTGACCCCCTTCTCTTGGTAGTTACTTGTACTAGTAGGCACAAAAGTGATTTTTCCCCATATATGTGCGTAGATGGATGTAATGTATTATGGTTATTTCACACAAATATATAATAACTATAGTTTACTTTGTCCGAATATAGTTATAATGTGTATAGGTTGTTGTATTTTGATGATCCTTACATGATGTATGGGCTATAATAGATTTAGGAATAATACCCAACATATGATACACATTATACATGCTTTGATGGCTCTCAAAAACTACCTAGTTATGTTTACAGTTTTTTGGATGGTGTGGT
Source organism: Viscum album (assembly GCA_963277665.1). Lineage (NCBI taxonomy): Eukaryota > Viridiplantae > Streptophyta > Magnoliopsida > Santalales > Viscaceae > Viscum > Viscum album. The sequence goes on from OY728152.1 coordinate 1,402,276,290, forward strand.
GCTTCACCGTGGTGTATATCAGAATTATTTTTGATGCACGAGGTGCATGTGATAGTGCTCGCCCAGGTGTCTTCAGGCTTGCCTTTTTGGAGAGGTATGCTTAGGACGTGTGGCATTTGGTGAATGCAGGAAACCATTGGGGAAGATATAGTGAGGTACCCATGATATTCTTTATTTTATTATATACTATTGTATGTGATACTTGGTGAGAGTATCCATGGTGAGGTTGGGAACGTAGTATACCTATTTAGGTGATGAGTTAGTTTCACTTGTTGTTTACTGTGCTTTAACATGATTTCATTACATTTTTCATTAGATACAATGGTGAAGATCCTATAGAGTATAATATTATACTCAACCTACCTATATATAATCTTTGTTTAGGTTACATGGAGTAGTTTGAAGATTCGGATGGTTATTACTAGATTATGGTTAAAGGAGATGTTTGATCTTCATGGTCACTGTTATTTTCTTTCATTTGGTACTTTCAGTTTTTAGTTTCAGTTGTAGTAGTTCTTTCATTACATTACACATGTGTACTTGGGATTTCATATATATTGCAGTTTGAGTTATAGTTGGTTTTTATCTGTCTTATATCTCTCTTATGAATGTGTTCACATAGAGGTAAATGCCTCCCACTTAAGTGGCTACTATATCCTCGGTGCTAGTTGCCTACCCAAGTCCTTCTAGAGGTGGTACTCAGGGGGTCACTATCTCCTTTCTCACAATGCTAGCCCAAGAGGGGTAAATCTTGCTGGGAAGGGGCGTTATAGAGTGGTATGTGTGGTCTTGTTGAGGGATAGGATAGAGTTTGCTGTTAGGAATGGGTGTTGATGAATTTATAGGTTGGGAAATAGTGGCAGCTAAGTTTAAAAAGTGAGGTAAGAACTGGAGACCAATTGAGAAATAGGCATTTAGGGCCCCTGTGATCTAGTGCACAAACCATTAATTTTATAGTGTCCACCAAACAAGGTGATATTGTTTATATGGTAGAGACATAGAATGGATCATGAATCATTCTCCTTGGTGATTATGTTTGAATTGGGAGACCATATGATCAGTTAATCTAAAAGGAATAAAAGATAATAATTAGTTAGTTAATATTGAGACTTAAAAATTCTATGTTTAGAATCTCTAACTATATATTATTATGTTGGTATGGCACTATGAAAAAATCATCATAGGGTTTGGACAGAATATATCTAGTTGGTTGAACCAACAGATGGCTGTAGGGTAAAGGATAACAATGACACTTGGAAGAGGACACTCTGAGAGTTTTAGTACCAGATTTTGTAGAAGTATGAGGGCTCTATTTCAGATGCAGTACTAGAATACTATTTTGAGCCTATTGAGATAACCTTTTATTTGATATATACCCCTATGTAGAAATGCATGTCTTTGGTTGTGACAATTCTATCTGAGGAAGTGAGGTAGTGGTGGTCCTTGTTACTTGGGGATCATGTGGAAGTGATGATCTTGCAGGAGGAGTTTTGAGATAAGTTTAGAGTCGAGTTTCATTATTCGACCATGAAGTTGTCTAGTATCTAAGAGCTAATTACCCTTAAATAGGGGAGCTCTATTTTGAGGGATTTTGGAATCTATTTCATGAACTTTTGATGATATTCATTGAACCTACTTCCAGATGAAGAGGCGAGGGTGATGAATTTTTAAGCGGATTTGCTTCTGGTGATCGAGCACCAGGTCACACCATTTTTGATGAAGACATATCTTGTGGTACTAGTGAGGGAATAGGTCATTTATTTGATGTTATCAATAACCAGATCATCAAGATAGGGGAGTCCTTAAAATTTATCACGAAGCAATATTGTGGTGTTTATTTCATGGTTTTTAGGGAATAAGAGTTTTTGATTGGTTGTGGTATGTCCCAACCCTCAGAATATATTTTCTCGAGGGTAGGTGGCTCTAAGGCCTATTGTAAGGGATCAAGACCTTTTTTTACTATGGAGGTCGAGGTTATAAACTAGGAGAGTGAATAACCTCATATATCAGTCATCGTACACCCGGTGTTTCGTTCCAGATTCTTTCATTGAGGCAGTTCTAGCAAAGGCAATAGTAGTAGGTTGCAATAACATTGGATCAATAGAGTGTAGATGGGGTAGGAAGTGGACATCCCCAGTAAACTCCCCATACTTATAGAGCAGAGCACATCCATAGTGGAGTTCATCATCAGGGTCAGAGAGGATATGGAGGATGTCGTGATCAGCTTCATGCTTTAGTGTTTCCCACTCCAAGAGATCCAAACATCATTCAAGGTACCTAATTATTGTATTATAATTGGGTGAATGCCTTCTTTGATTTAATAGTGACATAATATTTCAAATCAAATTCCCTTGTACATGATTTTGGACATGAGGTAGAGAGGTTTCCAGGGTATTTGGATTTGACTATGCCAGTTGGAGGCTGAGCTGAATTGTATAAATTATGTAGAGACTGTGATCTAGGGCTGGGGAAGCACCACTCAAGGGGATATTTTCTATATTTATAGATACAACCATATGATATCATCCTTGTAATGTACATTTAATATTCAATGTATGCTATCATGGATTTATTCAAAAGGAAGATGGGGTTCATTGATGCTGATGGAGAGCATATGGGGTTTCTTGGCAAGAGAGACCCCCAGATGGGTCAGAGGCATTTTATGTCCAGGTCATCCATGATGGTTGAGATGATTCAATGTTTTTCATAGGTCTCTTAGTTTTCATTTTACAGAGTTTTAGAAGAGTAACCTGATGTATTTCCAGAATATTTTTTCACATTACCCCCTCGACAAGAGATCGATATTGAGATCAAGGTATAGCCAGGAGTGTCCCATATATCTACATCTACATATTGGATGGCCTCTTCTGGGTTACGAGAGTTGTATATACACCTCAATAATCTGTAATAGTTTTTTTGGTCAGTTGAGCATGTCAGTGTGGGGTGCACTAGTTTTGTTCGTGAGGAAGGATGAGGACAATTTGTAGTTCTGTATAGAATATCATCACTTAATCAAATTGATAGTGAAAAATCACTATATTATACCATGTACTGATGATTTATTAGATCAACTAAAGGGTTCGAGAAGGTTCTCAATGATTGACTTGTAGTCATGATATCATCATATGGGTGTGAAGGATGAGGATACCCCGAAAAATTCTTTACGGTTGTCTTCATGGACATTAAGAGTTTATTGTAATGACATTTGGTGTGTTGAATGATCTACTTCATTCCATGTTATTGATGACAAATGTGTTTCATGAGTTCTTGGATAATTTCGTAGTGGTTTCATCAACAAAATTGTTTTGTAATCCATATCTAAGGAGGAGCATACAGAGAATCTGCATGCTGTTTAGGAAGTTCTTAGTCAACATTAACTATTTAAAAATTTTCAATGTGAAAATTTTTATGTGAAGAAGTTATTTTCATAAGGAATGTGGTGTCCTAGAAGCAAGTATATGGGGATCCACCTAAGAAAGATGAAATAATGTCTTGGAAAGCCCCCATGATAGTTGTAGAGGTGTGATGCTTTCTTTGTCTCTTATGCTAATATATGAGTTTAGTAGCTGATTTCTATCAGGTTACGACTCTAATGAGATAATTTAATAGGAAAAAATATATTTTTATGTGGAATGATCAGGGGATAAAATATTTTTAGTATCTAAAAGAGATGTTAGTAAGTTCCCTAGTTCACTATCTACCAGAAGAGGGAGTTTAGTTTGATACTTTTAATGATGCTTCTTGTCTGGGGTTAGCTTGTGTTCTAATGCAAAAAATATTTGTTGTTTCTTATGGGCCTCAGATGTAGTGTCCCCATGAATGTATCTAGGCCACACATGACCTCAATTTGGCAGTATAGGTGTTTTCTGTAATGTTGTGGAGACATTACCTCATTGGTAAGGACTTTGTAATTTTCATTGATCATATGATTTTGAGTAATTTTTCCTTCCATAATGAGATTAACATGATTCAGCAGCGGTGGATGGGGTTCTTATAATAATATGACTTTGAAATCCGGTATTCACATATATTGGAGAATGTTGCAGTTGATGAACTAAACTTGATGTCAAGTAGTGATGCAGGGCATGAATTTTGTGAATCTTGGAGCGTGATAGAAGAACATTAAACATTACATATCGATGTATGAGGAGTTTATGGCAGTGTTGCCTTTATCTGATGATGGTGAAATCATTTCTGGTGCATTTGGGGTAAGATTCCTAGTTTAGGATCTAGAGGTGAAGTTCTGGAGAGACCGAGTAATTTGTAGTGAGGCCCCTGATGGTTGGTCTGATGATGAACAAAACCAAGTGTTGTGTTATGGAATTATTTTCATTCCTTTGTCAATGCGTGAGATGGTTCTAAGAGAGTTCCATTGTTCTCATTTAATAGTGAATCCTAGCATGAGAAAATTGTATCAATATTTAAGGATTTAGTTTCGGTGGATTGGGTTGAAACATGTATTTGAGGAGTTGTGTCTCAATGTTTGGTCTGCCAGAAAGTTGAGGCTGAGCACCAAGGTCCTTGTGGTTTGCTCTAGCCATTAGGTGTCCCTCAAAAGAAGTTTAAGGACTTATCAATAGAGATTGTTACTGGTTTACCTCGATCTCAGGGAGGCCATTATGCTATATAGGTGGTATTGGATAATTTAACCAAATCATCCCACTTTATAATTATCACATAATTGATGTGAGTTGAGGTTTGGTCAAAGATGTATTTAGAGTAGGAGGTGAGACTCCACAGAGTCATTAGGATGATCATTTCTGACCGAGATACTTATTTTATCTCTTGGTTGTAGAGAGGTCCGCAACTTGATTTTGGTTCTCAACTATTCCTTAACAATGATTTGCATCCATAGATAGATGGTCAGACAAAGCATGCCATTCAGACTCTTGAATACATTTTGTGATCTTGTGTCCTGGATTATGGAGATTGGTGGATGAGGAACTTACACGTAATGGAGTTTTCTTGGAATAATAGATTTCATTCCACCATTGGTAAGGCACTGTTGTAGGCCTTGTATGGCCGACCATTCCATTCTTCACTATAGTGGACTGGGGCTGGAGAGTGATCAACTCTTTAAACAAAACTAGTGCAAAATACCACATAGATGGTTCAAGTGATTCACGAGAGGATGAAGGGAGTACACGATCATCATAAATTACATTCCAAACAATGGAGGAGAGCTTTTGAGTTTTATGTTGGGTATCATGTGTTTAAGAAGGTGATTCCCCTTTGTTGGGAGTAAAGGTTTTGTTATGAGAGTAAGCCTTTTCATTAGTTTTTTTGGGTCTTTTGTGGTGTTAGAATATTTTAGAGCCCTGGAATATTGGGGATCACTTCCCTTGATGATTATTAGGGTATTTGATTTTGTCATGTGTCACAGATCCATCATTATCTTCGTGGAAACTCTCACATAATCGATTGGGGAGATATCATCATTGATGATTATGCGACCTTTGAGGAGTGGCCTGTGGAGATTCAGGACTCTATTGAGAATGTAAGATCTAGAGAATCTAGGAGATACATTCTTTTATGTCTTGTGTTTTAGGCTACAACAAGATTATCATGCACTATATGAAACATCATATTATCTTGGAGTATACATAAAATTATTCTTGTCTTGTGTTACACGAAAATTTTGGTTCTTCTATTAGAGTTTGATTCACACAACACTAAGTATAGATTTTGTTAAATGTATAAATGAACCATGTCAGGATTTTGTTATAAGCAATACCAAGGGTTGATTACACTACACACAACACTGACTTGGATTTTGTTACCTGCTAGAGTGACCTTCTTCGATTACTTACATTGTACACGATACCGAGTGTCACTAAACAACGACATATTATTTAAATATTATGATTCAATGGGATATATAATTTCTATAATGAACATTAATAACCACATTTTGAATTTTATATAACATTAGAATTCATCATTAAAATTTTCATGAACTTGATATGAGAAAAAAAATATTTTTTTATAAAAGAAGTATTTTTCAAAAACTAATGTTCTACCAATTTTTTATGGCACAGACATTTTAAATCTAATTTTTGAAACTTTTATAAGATAAATTTTTCAAAATAAACATATTATTTGTATGAGGGACATACAATATAAGTTTTGATAATTTTTTTTGTTTTTCAAGAAAAAATTCAGGTTTTAATGTATAGTGAAAAACACTACATTTTAATTCAAACTACCTTTTCATATAATTTATTTATATAGTTAGATTATATTTTAAATTAATCTAAATTTATAAATATAGTATGTTTTAATAATTTTATCCAATTTTTGTCATTGTATGTAATTTCAATTATAAACTGGACATAAACACATTTTAATCTTTTCGTAGTTATTACTTCATAAAACGTGTTTCATAGATATGACAATGAGAATTAATTTTAAATTAATTACAGAAACTTATGTTTTTTTATTTGAAAAAATAGATTCCATATTTGGAATTAGAAGGTTCGAATTGTGTAAATAATAAACTTTTAGTATTGGACATTATGAATAGTAACTTCTGTTAATATTTTTTACCACGGTAAATGGTTAAATATTGTAAATTAGGGTAACAAAATATTATTATAATAATAATAAACTACACCAACAAATTTCATAATTCTATTATATGAATTATTTCTGACCATGGGTTATAAGGCCCCTGCCTTAAACCTTACTTAATATTGAATTAAATGTGTAATTCAAATTGAGGATCTTTTTAGGATTAGAGTTTTAGAGAATTAGGACATAACTATTACATCTCAAAAGATTACAAAGTAGTCGCTTCTATTAAATTTCCATAAAATAAAAACTCTTTAAAAGAAACATGTATAGTTCCATGTTTTAGGTAGCATGACTTTCCCTTGATCCCATCCTTGACCCTATTCCACCTATGTCCTGTGAAAAAAATTTCAAAAACATGGGATGAACATAAGAAGCTCAGTAAGGGATACACAAAGAATGAAAACTGTTAGTTTTTCAAAACAACAAGTAAACCATGAATACTTTATCAATGTAATACTTTTCACCTTCATGAATTAGTAAAAACTTTTCACTAAAAAAGTATCATTACTTACCTTTTTGTAACCAAAGGATTACCATAAAACCCATATAAAGAACACATAACATATATAAAGGTAACTTGGGACATAAACATACTTAAGTGGAATAACCATACGGTCGACTCCCACACATATCACTTAATGGAATAGCCATACGGCCAATTTCCATACATACTTAATGGAATTGCCATACGGCCGACTTCCATACCCAATGCATTGGAGGTTATAACGTAACCACCCGTCCTGGTATTCACGACACCACCCGTCATATGGTTTATAACTTAACCACCTGTTAAAATGTCCAAGTACCAGTATAAAATCATAAAACCTAAAACCAATATAAAGGAATGATAACATTTCCACATTTCAATCACAATATATCATAAATATATTGACATAATAGAATCCTTTTTCAAAACCATTTTCAATACCAAAATACATAAAAGTGTATATGGTATTTATTTTATTCTAAAAACATTACAGCTTGTTGAGAAAGCCAAAGACCAAATAATACTCGCGGCGGCAGAGAAGGTCGTTGTCGCCGCGTATGTTAAAAGAAACATTCCTTTTTGTCATTTTGTAAAACGCTTCATAGAAAAAGATTCCTTTTGTATAAAATTAAAATTCAAAGGGGTTTATACACCATGTAAAATAAAGTTGTGTATAAAACGAAATATTCCTCAATGAAAGGAGATTGAGACGAAGTCCCTTACAAAGTCAGTATCCTTTGTTTAAGGATAAATCAATTACATAATTATGTGTGACAAATGAATACACCAAATATAAGTGGATATTAAGTGTAAAATAATCAAAGGTCATTCACACATATTAAAAGGATTTCATATTCAATAACAACATGTTGAACCCAATGAAAACGAAATTGGGTTAAGAAGTTCCCTTGACAGCCTAACGGCGTCACATCAAAATGAGTTGATGAGAGATAAAAAAGGGTATCTCATCACTTGGACATAAAATTTACATCAATAAGGATATATGATAACATATCCCAACATAACAATATGTAAATTAAAAGACCCAACAAAAGAAGTCTTTTAAAAAAATGAGGGTGACAGGTTCTCTTACCGACTTGGGTAACTTTTGAAAAGTACACCCCATTGAAGAAGTGTCATACAATGAATATGTAAATACCCATAAATGGAATTATATTACAATAGGATTGTAATATTGGGCAGTACATAAACCACTCAATGGAAATTGTGGCAAATGTAGCATAAATCTCACGGGAATAAAAGTGAGATGAAAAATCTCTTACGAAAACTCGGCAGCTTAACGGCGCCACTTAAAACTTCCAAAATGGATTGATGAGAGGAAATAGGGTCTCTCATCACATGAACATAAAAATTACAGTAAGATTAATATAAAATAACATCCCAATAACAATAAATATGATCTTTAAAAGGAATTACATAAAAGAGTGTACTTAAAAAGAAAGAGAGGTGTAGGATCCCTTACCTCGGGTCCGACTTGACTCGATCGTTCATTAATCACCTGAATAATAAACTTGAGTTAATTTATACTTCCTTAAAAACCTTTTTCAATTTCATTATTCCTTTTATATCACTTATTACCATGTTATAAACATTATTTAATCATTTAAGTTAATCATGTTTGTTTTGTTGATATTTGGTTCTTAAGTCGAAAGTGGACTTCTTACAATTACATGTTGTTCGTGTGGTCAAAGGTTCTTCATATCCAAAAATGACATTACTGATTGGATATCATATATATCATATATATCCAGCATACAAATGTATTTATAAAATCACATAATCATTTATAAAAAAGAAATGAAATGCACCGTTCATGGAGACGGTAAGTTGTACGTACGCATGAACGCTGTTTTCATTTCTATGTCGTATTAATGGAATTAAAACTATATGAGAGGTATGTATATTTTAATTACAGAATTATATTAATCATTTAGATATATAATACATCATATATATCCATTATATATATGTACTTATAATAGTACATTACATTTGGGGATATGAAATGAAATGCACCGTTCATGGAGACGGTAAGCCGTACATACGCATGAACGCTACTTTCATTTCTATCTCATACTTTAATGGAAAGAAATAATAATTATATAGAGGTAAATAATAATTCCAGTATGACATCATATATAATAACATTAAATCCATCCTTTATACGTCCCACGTATGGCATTAACGAATCACATCACTTTGAAGGGGCGGTAGTCCGCACTTCCTAAAATGAAGATATCGCGTATACCCATAATAGAAGCCATAAAGGTAAGACACAAATGAAAAATAAAGAAGAATAAGTAAAAAATAAACATATAATATATCATATATAAAAATAGTGACATCATAATGTCCACCTTTGAAGGTGTTAAATGAGTATTGAACAATCATCATTTTGGGAGGCACAATTTCGCCATCCACGGAAACCGTATGTTCTTTAACCATTTGATGTAGTTGTGTGAGAGTGTAGATCGAATAAATATTATAACAACATCCTATTATATTGAATATACTGGTTTTGTTACAAAAGAAATAAATAAAAAGAGTTTAGCGGGCTGGAGAAGCAAAATAAAACAAATGAACATAAGAGAATGAATTACCTTTAAAAGTGTAACTCCTTTTGATTTGAGCCTAAAGGCTTCCTTTGAAAGGGTTCTTCCCAAAGGGAATCCTCTAGGATGAGTAGAGGGATGTGGAGAGAGTAAATGGGCATGGGATGGCCGAGCCAAAGGCTTGAGGAGTGTGTGAAATGAGGTAGAGGTAGGGGCCTTTTATAAGAGGAGAGGAGGGGCACTTTTGGAAAGTAAGAAATATTACTTTATTTGAAAATGTGTTTCGGTTTTAAAAGGTCCCACATTGATATAATTCGTGGATAAGGTGATAAGGGTTCGAAATCTACTCATCCAATTGGTTTTGGACATGTTTAGTTCATATATTTTACATTATCTTTCCATATTATTTAAATCGTTAAATAATGATGTCATCGCTGCATCATCATGATGTCATAAATAATTTAATTTATTTAGTGTCTAAAAATTATAAAAAATAAATACTATGATGTAGGAAATATTTTTATCTTTCCAATTACTATTTATAATCAAAATTTGGACTTATGTAACCCCACTTAAAAACTGTTTTAGTAAAACAACTCATGTTTGTGTCAATTTAATTTTAACATTAAATAAAAATATATTATAGTCATTTTCCAACTAAAGTGGCTCCATGGGGTCCCCAAGTTGGCCCATGGCTTGTCTTGGTCGGCCATGACTCACCCAATAGGTGTAGGACAAGTGTCGTGGTGTTTTCACATTCCTATAATATCATTTTTACCTTAAATGACACTAATTACCTCTAATCGCGATTAATGAAAAAAAGTTACTATTCACCAAAAAATTATTTTCATCCCATTGAACCACATTTTACATACTAATGACAACCATGTATGTCCGATTTTAAAAATTCAATACACATTAGTGGTAAACTTTCATTTAACTGAAAAATCAGTTTGCTTGATTACCACTTAGTGGTTTCACTATTCATCAAAAATTGGAGTTTTTCAGAAAAATGCCAAAACTTCACCCTAAGCTATATTTGATATTCCGAATTCAAAAATGAAGTCCGTTTTACAAAATTCAAAACATATTAGTCACATTAATTAATTTAATAATTAATTCCCGCTGTCAGAGCAAATAGCGTGTTTTTATAAAACAATAAGTATCAAAAGATTGACACGAGTTTAAGTCTGATTTCAAAGTGAAATTAATTCCAATGACCACTATTGGATTTAATGGTAAAAATATTTTCTAATTTTACTTTAAAACCAATTCAAAATATAATCTAATCATATAAATAAATTAGATTAAAAAGAGGTTTTGAATTAAAATACAACATTTTACACTATTCATTAAAAAAATGAACATTATCGGAAAGATACCAAAAAATTACACAAAGTAAATTTTGATGTCCCGATTCTTAAGAAGAGTTTTATTTGGTCTAAAATAATATATAAGAGTGAAAAAAACTATATTTAATGACGGTTCTCCATTAAAAGGTGATAAGTGAACCTTTAGTGAAAACTAGGGCATATATGCCTAAAATTGAATTCTTTCCGTATTTTAAGCCTCTATCCTTTATTGGATAAATGTAAAAACATTTAAAAACATATATAATCATATTTTAGTTATTTCTATCCATTCCCGCCATTACAACGGCTACATGTTAACTACCATTTAAAATAATATTATTTTATTATTAGAGTGCAACGTAAGATTGCCAAGAAACTCGTTGTTGTGTGTTCGGTACGCCATCGAGCATAGAGTCCCCTTTAAAGTCATTTAAATATTTTATTCACAAATATGGATAAATATGAAATGTCATATTCATTATTTACCTGGGGTGTTACATCCTTCCCCCCTTTTGGGAGTTGCGTCCTCGCAATTTTAAAATTGCGCTTGGAAACATCCTTGAATGTCCCACATCGGAACAAAAGTCGGTAAAACAAACACTTTAAAATAAGGAAATATAAGTACAAAGGTCACCCGATTTAACCCATACTAGGATTCCAAGTATGAAAATATGGACATGGAAGAAAAAACAAAGGGTCATGTTCTGATGGAGAGTGATAGAAAACATGTTTAGGAGAAAGTTAACCACGAGAAAATCACAAACTTGTGGTGGGTTAAATGGTATTCGATTCCCCAATAGGAAAAGTTAATAGACAACATTTTTGTTTTAAGTAACTTTTTATTGGGGAATTTATTCATAAGGAAACATAATCACTTATCATGTTGACTCTCAACTTTTATTAGATTCCTTACACAAACTCATATTTTCTCCAAAAGGCGAGTATTTAGGAAGACTTGTTCACATTAAGAGTACTATAATCAACTTCTAGAGAATCACCTAATCCAAAAAATAGAACTATATACTTCCCATGTCTTTAGACTTTAACCAAAACCAAAACCAAAAAGTCTAGTACAAGATCAGATAATCCAGAAAAGGATAACCCTTTATAAAAAGAAAATCTATTCTTAATCTCTAAAATTTGTCCCACAAAACCCAAAGTTCAACGAGGACCATTCTATAATCAATTTTTCCATAAAATTCTTCAAAGTAAACAAATATAAGATTGAAACCCAAATATTTGAAGGATTTAGTCGCATAGTCTTCCAAGATAAATCGTAACATTTATCTCCAAACAATATCAGTTGCTCCTAAAGTCTCATATTGAAAAGTAATTAACCTAATCACATATCCTCCATGATAGGTTAATAATTTTCATAAATAACCCAAAATCATCTTACTCTTAATTCATAAAATCATATAACCAGAAAGAATCAGTAAAACTAACCAGGGACTTCACGTAGTCTAGTGGTAGGCGATAAATACCAGTCGCACATTGGTTGTGGGTTCAATTCCCGTAGCTTTGTCCGATGCGACGGGATGTCACACGGTCTACGTGTTGTCCTTTTTCCAAAACTATATAATTCTTAAAACATTCCCCAAAATGGGAAAAAATCTTCAAGAATAATCATAACATATTTTAACCTCAAGTTTATCTCATTCCTTTCATTTTCCATCATATCATATAGTAACACAAAATTACCTAAAAATTAAGTATCATATAAAACCTAATGGTTACATTAATAATTATTACCTGAATTTCCACATCGAGATGGTCATCTCGTACATGATGCATTAGATAACTCACCAAGGATGAAGTGGTTGATCATGACTCCTTGATATTTGGTTTAAAACAACCACGAGTTTCCTCATTGAATCCTCCATTTTATCTAGTATCTTAATCAGAGAACCACCACAGTTTCCTTCAAACCTGTTGTCTCTTTGGTGCCTGCTAGATCCATCCATTCACAAAAAATAGAAATGTCAGTGTGAGTATATCAACAAAACCATCACGTACTAATGAGGAAGGTAAACACTAAGATACACTTACTCATTCACTTTATCTAAAACTAGGACTCTTTCTGAAATCCAAACCATTATGGTAATGTCACTTATGCTTAAAGAATACCCTAACCTCTAAAGTTATCTAAACCGACCTCTGATACCAACTATAAGGCCCCAGCCTTAAACCTTACTTAATATTGAATTAAATGAGTAATTCACATTGAGGATCTTTTCAGGTTTAGAGTTTTAGAGAATTGTGACATAACTATTACATCTCAAAAGATTACAAAGTAGTCGCTTCTACTAAATTTCCATAAAATAAAAACTCATTAAAAGAAACATGTATAGTTCCATGTTTTAGGTAGCATGACTTTCCCTTGATCCCATCCTTTACCCTATTCCACGCTATGTCCTGTGAAAAACATTTCAAAAACTTGGGATGAGCATAAGAAGCTCAGTAAGGGATACACAAAGAATGAAAACTGTTAGTTTTTTAAAACAACAAGTAAACCATGAATACTTTATCAATGTAATACATTTCACCTTCATGAAGTAGTAACAACTTTTCACTGAAAAAAAGTATCATTACATACCTTTTTGTAACCAAAGGATTACCATAAAACTCATATAAAGAACACATAACATATATAAAGGTAACTTCGGACATAAACATACTTATGTGGAATATCCATACAGTCGAATCCCACACATATCACTTAATGGAATAGCCATACGGCCAATTTCCATACATACTTAACGGAATAGCCATACGGCCGACTTCCATACCCAATGCATTGGAGGTTATAACGTAACCACCCGTCCTGGTATTCACGGCACCACCCCTCATATGGTTTATGACGTAACCACCCGTTAAAATGTCCAAGTACCAGTATAAAATCATAAAAAATAAAACCAATATAATGGAATGATAACATTTCCACATTTCAATCACAATATATCATAAATATATTGACATAATAGAATCCTTTTTCAAAACCATTTTCAATACCAAAATACATAAAAGAGTATATGGTATTTATTTTATTCTAAAAACATTACGGCTTTTTGAGAAAGCCAAAGACCAAATAATACTCGCGGCGGCGGAAAAGGTCGTTGTCGCCGCGTATGTTAAAAGAAACATTCCTTTTTCTCTTTTTGTAAAACGCTTCGTAGAAAAAGATTCCTTTTGTATAAATTTAAAAGTCAAATGGGTTTATACACCATGTAAAAGATAGTTGTGTATAAAACGATATATGCCTCAATGAAAGGAGATTGAGACGAAGTCCCTTACAAAGACGGTATCCTTGGTTTAAGGATAAATCAATTACATAATTATGTGTGACAAATGAATAAACCAAATATAAGTGGATATTAAGTGTAAAATAATCAAAGGTCATTCACACATATTCAAAGGATTACATATTCAATAACAACATGTTGAACCCAAAGAAAACGAAATTGGGTTAAGAAGTTCCCTTGACAGCCTAACGGTGTCACATCAAAATGAGTTGATGAGAGATAAAAAAAGGGTATCTCATCACTTGGACATAAAATTTACATCAATAAAGATATATGAGAACATATCCCAACATAACAATATGTAAATTAAAATACCCAACAAAAGAAGTCTTTTAAAAAATGGAGGGTGAAAGGTTCCCTTACCGACTTGGGTAACTTTTGAAAAGTACACCCCATTGAAGAGGTGTCATACAATGAATATGTAAATACACATAAATGGAATTATATTAAAATAGGATTTCAATAGTGGGCAGTACATAAACCACTCCATGGAAATTTTTGCAAATGTAGCATAAATCTCACGGGAATAAAAGTGAGATGAAAAATCTCTTACGAAAACTCGGCAGCCTAACGACACCACTTAAAACTTCCAAAATGGATTGATGAGAGAAAATAGGGTCTCTCATCACATGAAAATAAAAATTACAGTACTATTAATATAAAATAACATCCCAATAAAAATAAAGATGATATTTAAAAGGAATTACATAAAAGAGTGTACTTAAAAAGAAAGAGAGGTGTAGGATCCCTTACCTCGGGACCGACTTGACTCGATCGTTCTTAAATCTCCTGAATAATAAACTTGAGTTAATTTATACTTCCTTAAGAACCTTTTTCAAGTTCATTATTCCTTTTATATCACTTATTACCATGTTATAAACATTATTTAATCATTTAAGTTAATCATGTTTGTTTTGTCGATATTTGGTTCTTAAGTCGAAAGTGGACTTCTTACAATTACATGTTGTTCGTCTGGTCAATGGTTCTTCATATCCAAAAATTACATTCCTGATTTGGATATCATATATATCATATATATGCAGCATACAAATGTATTTATAAAATCACATAATCATTTAGAGGAAAGAAATGAAATGCACCGTTCATGGAGACGGTAAGCCGTACGTACGCAACAACGCTACTTTCATTTCTATGTCGTATTAATGGAATTAAAACTATATGAGAGGTATTTATATTTTAATTACAGAATTATATTAATCATTTAGATGTATCATACATCATATATATCCATTATATATATGTACTTATAATAGTACATTACATTTGGGGATAAGAAATGAAATGCACCGTTTATGGAGACGGTAAGCCGTACGTACGCATGAACGCTACTTTCATTTATATCTCATACTTTAATGGAAAGAAATAATAATTATATGGAGGTAAATAATAATTCCAGTATAACATCATATATAATAACATTAAATCCATCCTTTATACGTCCCACGTGTGGCATTAACGAATCACATCACTTTTAGGGGGCGGTAGTCCGCACTTCCTAAAATGAAGATATCACGTATACCCATAATGGAAGCCATAAAGGTAAGACAAAAATGAAAAATAAAGAATAATAAGTAAAACATAAACATATTATATATCATATATAAAAATAGTGACATCATTATGGCCATCTTTTAAGGTGTTAAATGAGTATTGAACAATACTCGTTTCGGGAGGCACAATTTCTCCATCCACGGAAACCGTATGTTCTTTAACCATTTTATGTAGTTGTGTGAGAGTTTAGCTAGAATAAATCTTATAACAAAATCCTAGTATATTTAAGATACTGGTTTTGTTACAAAAGAAATAAATAAAAAGAGTTTAGGGGGTTGGAGAAGCAAAATAAAACAAATGAACATGAGAGAATGAATTACCTTTAAAAGTGTAACTCCTATTGATTTGAGCCTAAAGGATTCCTTTGAAAGGATTATGCCCAAAGGGAATCCTCTAGGATGAGGATAGGGATGTGGAGAGAGTAAATGGGCAGGGGTTGGCCGAGCCAAAGGCTTGAGGAGTGTGTGAAATGTGGTAGAGGTGGGGGCCTTTTATAAGAGGAGAGGAGGGGCACTTTTGGAAAGTAAGAAATATTTCTTTATTTGAAAATGTGTTTCGGTTTTAAAAGGTCCCACATTGATATAATTAGTGTATATGGTGATAAGGGTTCGAAATATACTCATACAATTGGTTTTGGACATGTGTAGTTCATAGATTTTACATTATCTTTCCATTTTATTTAAATCGTTAAATAATGAGTTCATCGCTGCATCATCATGATGTCATAAATAATTTAAATTATTTAGTGTCTAAAAATTATAAAAAAAATACTATGATGTAGGAAATATTTTTAGCTTTCCAATGACTTTTTATAATCAAAATGTGGACTTATGTAACCCCACTTAAAAACTATTTTAGTAAAACAACCCATGTTTGTGTCAATTTAATTTTAACATTAAATAAAAATATATTATAGTCATTTTCCAACTAAAGTGGGTCCATGGGGTCCCCAAGTTGGCCCATGGATTTTCGTGGTCGGCCATGACTCACCCAATAGGTGTAGGAAAAGTGTCATTGTGTTTTCACATTCCTATAATATCATTTTTACCTTAAATGACACTAATTACCTTTAATCGCGATTAAAGAAAAAAAGTTTCTATTCACCAAAAAATTATTTTCATCCCATTGAACCACATTTTACATACTAATGACAACCATATATGTCGGATTTTCAAAATTCAATACACATTAGTGGTAAACTTTCATTTAACTGAAAAATCAGTTTGCTTGATTACCACTTAGTGGTTTCACTATTCATCAAAAAATGGAGTTTTTCAGAAAAATACCAAAACTTCACCCTAAGCTATATTTGATATTCCGAATTCAAAAATGAAGTCCGTTTTACAAAATTCAAAACATATTAGTCACATTAATTAATTTAACAATTAATTCCCGCTGTCAGAGAAAATAGCGTGTTTTTATAAAACAATAAGTATCAAAAGATTGACACTAGTTTAAGTCTGATTTCAAAGAGAAATTAATTCCAACGACCACTATTGGATTTAATGGTAAAAATATTTTCTAATTTCACTTTAAAACCAATTAAAAATATAATCTAATCATATAATTAAATTAGATTAAAAAGAGGTTTTGAATTAAAATACAACATTTTACACTATTCATTAAAAAAATGAACATTATCGGAAAGATACCAAAAATTTACACAAAGTAAATTTTGATGTCCCAATTCTTAAGAAGAGTTTTATTTGGTCCAAAAGAATGTATAAGTGTGAACAAAACTGTATTTAATTACGGTTCGCCATCAAAAGGCGATAAGTGAACCTTTAGTGAAAACTAGGGCATATATGCCTAAAATTGATTTCTTTCCGTATTTTAAGCCTCTATCCTTTATTGGATAAATGTAAAAACATTTAAAAACATATATAATCATATTTTAGTTATTTCTATCCATTCCCGCCATTACAAAGGCTACATGTTAACTACCATTGAAAATAATATTATTTTATTATTAGAGTGCAACGTAAGATTCCCAAGAAACTCGTTGTTGCGTGTTGGGTACGCCATCGAGCATAGCGTCCCCTTTAAAGTCATTTAAATATTTTATTCACAAATATGGATAAATATGAAATGTCATATTCTTTATTTACCTGGGGTGTTACATGGGTAAACTTGGGTAAATTTTGGGACCCCATGGATTCACTTGTATGTGATCATGACTTTTTATAAGAATAAATTTAATGTAAAGATAATTATATCCTAAAAATATATCTTTTACTAAATGGAATTTAATATAGGGTTATATAACTAATATTTATGACTATAAATAGTAATTATAAATCTAAAAATGTTTCCTATATCAAAGTATTTTATTTTTAATTTTTAGATACTAGATAAATATGCTTATTTATTACACAAAAATGAATTAGTGATTATCTCATTAATAAAAGATTCAAAAAAATTAAATAATAAAGTTTAAAATAAACAATATTTCAAAAATTTGATTCCATCCCTGAATTTTTGGGATGAAATTGATATATTAAAGATGGTTTTTTTTCTCTTTTTTAATTAATTATATTTTTCTGAATTTTAAAAAATGTCAAGTACTAATAGTATCCAAAAGTGACTTAATTCGTAAGTTCAGCTATAAAATAGATTATTAAAGGATATTAAATTTCTAATAATCTAATATTCATCTAAATGGTTAATATAAGACCAAATATTTCATAAATAGTTTTTTTGGAAAATTTTCAATTATATGGTAATTACATTAACTCAAAACATGTAAATAACATGATATCAGATGTGATTAAAAATGATAAAATAATGGTAAATAAAAAAAAGATAACAATAAAAATTATTCAAAACATGTCAAAAAAATTTGGATGATTGGTATTTGAATGAGAATCATTTTATCTTAGAATTTACAATTCCCTGGTTCATTTAAAATCAAATTTGAATTTATAATAAATTAATATTTTGGAACACTCCTAGAGTGACTCTCCCCTCCCTTATAAAAGGGAACCTCATCCCTATCATCTTCACTCAATTTTGAGCATTCATGATAATCCAACCCCTGAAAATTTCTCTTCTCAACATCCCTAGTTACATTCTAGTGGTTTTAGTATTCTCCAATGACCCACTCTAGTGCCCTTCGAGGAAATTTGATGTAGGAACGTCGAGGAAGAGGTAATAACTTCTACAAATTCTTTCAAATTTATTTTTTCTTACACATCCTTTTATTTATTTGTTTCATTATAATGTGATTGAATTAGTATATCTCATATGATGAGATGTTTTTATAAATATGTGAAAACCCTATTTCACCTTCTATCTACCCTACAAAAAATTAAATCATCGCGCGTTCGTACATACGGATTTCTGTCTCCAAGCCATTGTGTAATCTTTTTTTAACCACTACCTTACCTGGATGGGTATAATAGAGGAAATAATAAAATATATATTATAACGCCCAAAAACATGTTTCTCATTTAACAGTAATATTGAGGTTTTATTTGGATATCCAATAAAATTTTAAAACTATAAATACAAGACATTTCATTTAAATAAAACACCGAATTGTTTGAAATACACCATGACCAATGAAAACACATACTATCCAAAAATACATATTAAAAGGCCTATTAGAATTACAGGGAGACCACCCAAACCAAAAAAAAATTCCAAGAAGATAATATATATCTTTCGAATCCATCACAACGAAAACTAGTATGTCCAGGGCCATGACTGCTGCACAAAGCATCAATGGAATGATGTGTACCATCATCACCCAGATTGTTGAATTTTGAACACCTTAATGAAAGTATTTGTACGAGCCTAAATTCTACTATTTCCCCTAAGGTGACCTTTGTATTATTTTATGGTCACAGAAGATTGAAATCATATGACCGTTAGTGATTTATTAAACTGATATATTTTTAATTCAATCATTTTTAAATTGGTTTTCCTTAAAATAATAATATAAAATTAATATTATTTTAATACAAAAAAAAATTTCAAAGTAAATATTATCTCTCTTTGTTTGTAAAATGATTTAAAAATAATTTTATTTATTAAACATAATTGATTCTCATCAAATAAATATTTAATATAATAGTGATACTAATATATAAAAATTTAGCTAATTTATTTTATAGTCTAAAATTTGATATGTATGAATATATATACACATATGTATATTAGTTTTAAATTAATTGAAATTATGATATAAAACCAATACTATAATGATATTATAATAATATATTGAGGTTATAAATGGTATTGTAAATTATTATTTTAACGTATTTTAATGATAATAATTTTTAAAGTTGTACTATTTTAATTATACAGAAAATTATTTAATTTATAATATGAATTATTATTTGGGATTAATATATTTTTTCAAATATATGATATAAACATAATTATTATATTATAATTTTTTTTTAAGTTCTATTACATTATTATCATTTTGAAATTTGGTTAATAAAATTATAAATATATAACCATTTTAATAGAATCATTAAAATTGTACAAACTATGATAATACACTCTCAGTTATTAATTTAATTTAATTTATAACATTATATGTATATAATATGAAATATATAAATATATGTTTTCTAAAATAATTTATTAATAATAACTTTTACTATTTAAAAGTAGTGAAAAATACTTTTAACAGCTTAAATTTTGACATTGTAATTTATTAATAATATAATATATCATAATAATATGTTATAGATTTAAAATGATAAAGAAAAGATAATATAGATATAAAAATAAAATTATATTAATAATAACTAAATCAAAATAAAGGAAAATGAGGAGATCTATGAAGAGGAGGGTCTTGATATTGTTTTGAAGCCCAACTAAGGGTTTTAGTATGCATATTTTTACTGTAAGGAGTCACACGTTGAGCCAAGGTCACCTTGGATATCTGGAGTCATGCCCGGGATGCATCTATGAGGACTAAAGAAGCCAACGTTCGTGGAAGGTCGTGTATTGGTCGGTGCCGCCCTCAGAGGTCTATCATGGTCATCGACCTGGAGGCCTAGACTCAGTGAAGTTCTAACAGCGGGAGGTATGGCCCTGGGGTGGAGTCTGAGTGTTAGAGGTCGAGCATCATTGTTTGTAGTTGAGGTGGAGTCTGGCCCAAATGCTAAACTAAATATAGGTTGTGCTTTTCTACTTGAACAATAGGATATTTCTATCTAATTCTTCTTCAACCTACCAAATTATGTTTCTACTTTTATTTTGGTTTTTTTGTCCGATTTGGTTTCAGATGTTGAATTTTATAATTGGAAATTATGTCCGGTTATTGATTGATTTCAGTTTTTTATTGTTAGTAATGGTCTAACTATTTCAATTTGGTCACAATATAAATAAATAAATAAATATATATATATATATATATTCATAATTGAATTTTCTTCATAGTCATTACATGTTGCTGGGGTTGAAAATTTCATTCACTCAAAATTCATCTACATTTATGACTACTTGAATACTCTTCCTATGTTTTTGTGGCCTATGTATATATATGAGCTTTTGTGAACAAAAAGGAATGAAAATCCTTCTTGTGATGATAAACTCGTCACGAGCAATCACTTTTCTATTTTCTTACTACTGGTCTAATTCTGAGCCATGTTTTGTGTTCTTCATTTCTCGTAAGGGAATATTTTCTTCTAATCAATTTATACTTATTGTTATTTTCTTTAAAGGGTTCAATAGAAATTTTCTTCCTTTGTGAATTTGAATATAAACACGAGTATATATTGTATATATACATTCATATAGTTTTATTCCACCTGTTTCTAAATTTTATATCTGTATATTTACAATGATGTTTCAGGATGTGATGGGTGTACATTATTTTCAATTATGATATTTGATTTTCAAACTGGTAATGAGATCAGAATTATAAAAGTCTTCTTTTTTATTTTAATTTATACCAGTCATGTTTCATTTAGGGTTGTGTAAAGGTGCACGACAATTATTTAGATTAAATTATTCAAGAGATGTTTATTTATTTATTCTAATTTTATTCTCTATTTTCTAGTATTCTATATGGGGAGAATTGTTTATTTTATTCTAACATATATTTATTTTAGATGTTTTTAGGATATAATTAATTAATTTTTGATTGTCAAATTTAAATTCATAAAAAATATATATAAGTACATAAATATAGTTGTGCGGTCACATGATTTTTCTTCACCATACTAATATATTTATATAATTATGTGATTGAAAAATGAATGAATATTTGCTTCAAAGCGATGTAAGTAGGTGTAACATGTACATATCATATATATATATATATATTGTTATATACTTTCATAAATAAGCATTTCCCATAACCCAAATTTAATTGGCCTAAAAAATCAGTGGTTAAAGAATGATTATGATATGTTTAATTAAATTATCACGAATTCATGCATTACATAAAAAAATTGTTTCACTACAAATCAATTATCCATATATTCCATTAAGCATATGGCATGCACATTAATTAAGACACTACCATTTATCAGCACATTCTTATGTTCAAATGAAATATGTCTTAATTTAAATCAATTTATTTTAAACTATAAATATTCATTTCCATGAGTCATGTATTTTTTAAATTAATGAGATATCATTTATTGTGGTAACCCCATCCATTCATTAATTATAAATTTTGAATTAATATCACTAGTGCAAGAATGTTTACTAGTATATGCATGTCATTTTGAAAATTATTATCTAAATAATAACTGGAATTTTATGATTTAGTCCATTGTCATTTTCATTTATCAACTCATAAATTGAGCTTGAATAATACCTATCTTAATTTATAAACATGCATTATAATTCATTGAATATTTATGGAAGAGTTGTAAAGCTATTAATTTATGTGATAAATAAAACAATTTGTTATTTTTCACTTGTGATAAATGATGAAATAAAAATTTAATTAGTCATGGTGGTATGAGACAGATTGAATAACATGAAATGATAAATTTAAATTTTCAAGGTGTAATGGAACACTTTGAAAAATGTGAAATAAGGAAACAAGAAATATTTGACACTTAAAACGAGAAGTAAAATGTAATTTACTAAATCATAGTGGTATGTGAACTTTGATATAGAGAGATGTAGAATTTATTGGACATTGTATGTGGTGGGTGTGGCCCCATATAGCCCCTCGATGCATCAGTATGTATCATGAGACAAACTATGATCATGGCAGAAGTCCTTGTCACAATTATTATTTATGGTCCAAGCATGATGCATAGACAATGTGGTAATGATGTGCAGAATATGCAATTTCATCATTATGGCTATGAAACCTAATTAACCAAAAGAATATTTGACTATTATAATTTTCATAGTCAAAGAGCTTGCAAATGAGAATTAGACGAACTAAAAGTTATGACATAGCATTTATGCAGTACAATGAGATTTTAGCTAGGTTATATTTCATAGTAGTAAATATTGAAATTGATGTTTTTATCTAAGCGCAACACTAATAATGTAATACTTTAAATTTTTTACCTATATATTCACATGTCATACCTATAAATGTTAAAAAGTATTTAACATATAATTCTATCTGAGGATGACTATAATTGAATCTTGTTCCCTTGTCATTCTATTAATATGATTCTATTTGTGCACTTATATTTATTAGACAATTCTTTTGGTAGGTTACATGTGCTACAATTTTTTTAAAAACATTTTTTTTGGTAATTTTTAAATATTGTTTTAAAATTTTATATTGGTTTATTATGTTATTTTTTAAAAAAGCTTACTGGGTATTCGTATTCTCACCCTACGTTTTAAATATGAATTTTTAGATATCAATTTTATGCTAATGAGGTGCAACAAATGTGACTGGTTTCCTAGAACCTGAACTGAATTTGATCTTCTATATGGGACTTGATGTGTAATTTATCAATGTATGTTTGTTTTTTATAAAAATATTTTTACACATCATGACACAAGGCACTAGCTCTGGGAAATCTAGAGAATTTCCTGATAGTAGGTATTAGAGGATTTGGTTTAGATAACTCTAGAAGACAAGAACTGAACAAACAATAATTTACATAAGCATTACTAAATATGAGGTTTTTGAAAATTTTCAGTTGGAAATCGAATTTAGTAGAATGTTGTCTCTTCCAACAGAATTATTAGAGAAGATAGTTGGAAAATCAGGTTTAGAAAACTACGTGACTTTTGAAAATATTATTTTACAATGAAAAAGCCTCTACTGAGTATCCAACTCTCCTCGTGTACTCCAACTTCACCAATGATTATGTTACATGTATTACCTCAGGATGAACACTCAATTCCCATTCTGTGTACATCAAGGGAAATACATGTAGTGTATCTTTAAATTTTTCACCCTAGCCAATAATTTCCTTTCTCTTGAGGATATTGAGGAGAATTCACAAGGGGGTGACCTATGTGCATCTTATCTATGTAAAATATTTACCTATTGTCTCCATAGTCAAGGAATGGAAGTTGATGTTCTTAAGGAAGACCCTAATCATATTCATTATTGTTATCAAGTTCATACCGATGTCACTCAACATGATACCCAACATGCTTCTCTCAATATGAGTTTTAGATATCCACATGCAGTTGATTCTAGTTGCACATGTTGAATCTGGACCAAGGAGATTGAATAATTTATAACCACTTTGGGAATTTTTTTCATTGAGAACTGGGGAAATACCCATCCTTAGTGGAATCTATGTGGAGACATCTTTGAGGTAGTGAAGAAATCCATACTAGTGTTTTTTGAGAGGGAGTAATAGATTATGTAATTTATTGTGTTTTATAAAATATGAGTAAATGGATGATGTTTTATTCTCTGTTTTGATATGAAGTTTAAAACAATGAAACTGTTTAAAAATATTTTCTATACCAAAGGATGACTTATTAAAGTTTTCAGTCAGAGGACATGAGTTCAGCAACCTATATTTCATCTCTTCCTACCAAACTGTTAGTGATTATAATCGTCAAGACATGGTCTGAGGAGTACTGGCCTTATGCCAATGTACATCTGACATGTAAACAACTTCATCAGGTTTCAAAACACCCTAGTAATCTCTTTATTTACCAAGGAAGCAATCATGACTTTTTCTGTATAGCAATTGCACAATTTTCGGAAAATAGGAAAAGGTTAATGTTTCATGAAGTTGTTTTTATTTGTTTCACTTTGGTTGATATCTACAGATCTGTAGGTAATATTTTAAAATCTACATTGGATGGTGACCAAAATTCATACTAACTATTATAGGTTATGATTTTTATTATGTAGGGGGAACTCTATGACATCAATATTTTCAAGCATGGCGTGGTGTGAGGGAATAATAGGGATTTGGTTCACTCTGAAATCATCGACCTCTACACTTCTAGTGCCTCTCCAAGGATGGGCGAGTGATTTGGGAACATGTTCGACCCTAGGTGTTCACAGTGTGTCTAGGCAAAGGAAATCATGTAGTTGAATACTACCTTAGGAATCCACCTAGGGTTGTTATCACCCTACCATCAGGGGTGTTCCCAATAAAGGTACCTTTTGAGTAATGTGTTTCTCATGTTGTTGTGGTTGTGTACGTTCATTTTAGAATTATGTGTTCAAAATTCTTTGTAGGGGTAATAATGTAATGCCCCAAAACATGTTTCTCATTTAATAGTAATTTTGAGTTTTTATTTTGTTTTTAGAAATAATTTGCAAACTATGAAAACCAGACATTTCGTTTGAATAAAAAACTGTTTTGTTTAAAATACACAAAATACGAAATCAAAATCATGCTATATAAAAATATATATTTCAAGCCCAATTAGAATTTTAGGGAGACATCCCAAAAAAAAGAAACCCAAAATAAAATAATAGTTGTCTTTCGGATCCGTCACCACAAACATTAGTATGGAGAGAACCACGACAACTGCACTAAGAATCTATGGAATGATGCGTACCATATTCACCATGTTGTTAAATTTCTAACACATTAATTCAGGTATTTATAAGAGCCTAAATTCGATTGCTGCCCCTAAGGTGAATGTTGTTTTCATTTATGCTCATTGGTTTTTAAAATCACAAGAGCATTTGGGTTTTATATAATAGATATATTTTTAATTCAAACATTTTTAAATTGGTTTTCCTTAAAATAATAATCCAAAATTAATATTGTTTTATTATAAATATAAATTTCAATGTAAATATTATCCCACTTTTTTTTTAAAATTATTTAAAAATAATATTAATTTATCAACCATAATTTATTCTCATCATATAATTATTTAATATAATAATGATACTAATATATATAAATATAGCTAATATATTTATTAGTTCCAAAATTTGATATGTATGTATATATATATACACATGTATACTAGTTTTGAATAATATGAAATTATGATATAAAACCAATACTATTAGGAAATTATAATTTAATATTGATGTTATAAATGATATTGAAAATTACAGTTTAGACATATTTTAACGATATTATTTTATAAAGGAACACTATTTTAATTATGCAGACAATTATATAATTTATTATATAAATAATTATATGCATTATATATATTTATATATATATTTTTTAAAATATTATAGATACATAATTATTTGATTTTAAATTTTTGAATAAATTTTCATAACATTTTGATATTTATTAATAAAAATATAAATATATAACCATTTTTATAGAATTATTAGAACTGTATAAACTATGATAATACATTTTCAATTATTAATTTAATTTAATTTTTAAAATTATATGTATATAATATGATATATATATAAATATATGTTTTATAATAGAATTTAATAATAATAACAATTACATTATAAAATTAGTGAAAAAATAATTTCAATAGATTAACTTTTATCTTTGAAATTCATTAATAATATAATATATAAAAATAATAAGTTATATATTTAAAATGATAATGTTATGATAATAAAGATATAAAAATAAAAAAATACAAAAATAATAACCTAATAAAAATAAAGATAAATGAATAGATATGTGAAGAGGAGGGTCCATATTTTTTTTAAAGCCAACTTATGGTTTCAATATGAGTATGTTTCATATGAGGAGTCCCACGTTGAGCCGATGCCTCCTTAGAGATCTGGTGTTGTGGCTAGGATGCATCTTTTATGAACAAAGAATTCAAGGATCTCAGAATGCAGTGCATCGGTCAATGTCATGGTCTGAGGTCTGTCACGGTCATTGGGCAGGAGGCCGATACTGAGTCGAGTTCAAACGGCGGGAGGCAATGCCTTGCAGTAGAGTCCGAGTGTCGGAGGCCAAGCGGCATCATCCTTGGTTGCGTTGGAGTCCGGAACTAATACTGAACTGGATATAGGTTGCACTATTATTTTTCAATGGTAAGATATTTCTATCAGATTCTTCTTCAACATACCAAAGTAGGGTTCCTACTTTTCTTTTGGCATGTTTTTCAATTTTGGTTTCAGATGTTGATTTTCCTAATAGGAAATTCTTTCCAGTTATGGATTGATTTCATTTGTTAATTTTTTTTTTTGGTCTGTCTGTTTCAATTGGGTCACCATATATATATATATATATATATATTCTTAATTGAATTTTATTTATAGTCATTACCTACTACTGATGTGCATATTTTGTTTTTCTCAAACATCATCTCATTCCATTACTGCTTAAATACTCTTCTTCTGTTTTGGTGGACTGTGTATGTATATGATCTTTTGTGTACATAGAGGAATGAAAATCCTTCTTGTGAGGATAAACACTTAACGAGACATCACTTTTCTGTTTTCTTACTATTGGACTATTTCTGATCAATGTCTTGGGTTCATCATCTTATGTAAGTGTCACGACCCGCCCACGGGGTCCATGCCGTGACTACCCCAAGCCCGCCTTCCATAGGCCAGGGGCTGGCGACCAGCACCAAGGCGTAAATCCCGGTAAAAAGGGAAGGCATTGCCTTTTGAAAAGTAAACAAACACCACAGAGTAAGCAAGAGGAAAGTAAACACTAAACAAAAGCAGAGTACAACTGAAAGTGCGGAAAAGTAAATGGACCAGAATACAAACCCAAACCGAAAGTAAAGTACAACTCGAAAGGGAAAACAGCAACTGAAAAGTAAATGCCGCTACTCCGAGCTGTCCACTGGAAATCCCACCTGAAGGGTGGGTACAGATAGCTCCTCTGCTCCACGGGTTCCGCCGTCCGCTCCGAGCACGTCCCGCCCAGTGGTCCACCTCCGGGTACCGTCCCGCTCTGCAAGCCCCAGCTAAGGTCAACGCTGTCCGTCGTCTGCAACCAACACAACGTAGTGCGGGCAAAGCCCGTGCATGGGTGAGTATAAGCTACTCAGTAGGGACCCCGAGACCCCTGAAGGTCTCTCAAATCCACAAAGGACAAACCACAAAGAAAAGTACAATCACGAAGTAACAACCGACACTGCTTAAGTATATGCCCATACATATACCTAAGTCATCAATTTCAAATACGCTCCAACCTCCGAGCCCAAGTACATCTCAGTCCACACAGGAAAGAAAACGTATTCCACACAGGAAAGTAAAACATAATCCACACAGGATTGCACAACACAATCCACACAGGAAAGCAACAGGATTCAGCTCACACAGGCATACTTCTTCAAAGGACGATAATGATGATCACTGATCCATCTAAGTCGTCGGACCCATGAAGGATCGATAGGTTACTAACCCCCGCAAAGACCCACACAGGATCGGGCCCACACAGGACCTGTAGGCACTGGCTCACACAGAACCACTGAGCGCGGACCCACACAGGATCGGACCCACACAGGATCGGGCCCACACAGGACCTGTAGCACTGATCCACGTAGGATCGCTGAGTGCTGTAGTCATCGTCGTCGAATCCACACTGGATCTCTGTACTGTCGTCGTCGAATCCACACAGGATCTTTGTACTGTCGTCGCAGTCACAGTAGCAGTCGTAGCAGTAGCAGTCACAGTAACAGTCGCAGTAACAGTCGCAGCCAGCACTAGGGTTCCCGCACACAGCAAGCTCGTTCGGAGGGTCTGCTCCACGAGCCGAGAGGCTGATACATCAACTGTCACAAAGTCCTGAGTTGATGTATCCAAAAGTTCCGTATCGTCAATAGGAACTCAACGCAACAGACGGCGCGTCGATCGGACGCCCGGTCTGAGAGTTATTGGCTTTTTCGTCTCCGGGGCCCGGTTGGTTTTTAAGGCAAAACCAACCCGACCGTACTCCACCTGCTTCCAAACCTCGGGCAGAGTATGCCAAAAGATCCGTCTCACTAAGAGGAACACAACGCGACTGACGGCACGTCAATCGGACGTCCGTAGCTCAAGATATGAGCGTTTCCGCTCCGAAGGCCCGGTTGGTTTCGTGAACGAACCAACCCGGCCGAACTCAAAGTAATCCGAAACCTTGAGTGCGATATACCGAAACGACCGTCTCGATCCAAGGATCGTGTTTCCGCAGACGGTTCGTCAATCGGAGGTCCGAGTCTCAAGTTATGGTCAAAAGACCGGAACTAGTTCGAAACGGGGGGGGTCCGGGTCCGGGCCGACCCGGCCCGACCCCCCCCCCCCCCCCTGGGGCAGCCCGGCCGGCCGGCAGGCATGCGGCGCGGTGGCCGGCGGCGGCGCGGGGGCCGCGGCGGCCTGGCGCCGCACGGTGGCCGAACGCGGGGGGCAAAGCCCCCGCTGATTGGGAAGGCGGCACGACCTTTGTGCCGCGCCCTTTGCAAGAAAACGCCCCCCCACGTGGGGCCGGCTTGGATTAAAACCGGGGGGCTGGCTGCCCCCCTCATAAAGAGTGGGGTTTTTGTGTGTTGGTCGGGGAATTAATTCCCCCGGTTTAATGCCATCCGGCCGGCCAGCTGGCCGACCGGTTTTCTCCAACGGGACCGGAAATTCCGGTCCCCCCCTTCGGCTTCCGACGCCGGCGGCCCGACCGCCGGTCTTCTCTTCCGCCGCGGCCCGGAACCGGCCGCGGTTTTCATCATCCGGCGCGGTGCGACGGCACCGCGCCCCTCCGCCGCACCTCGATTTCTTCAACGCGGCGCGACGGCGTCGCGTTCTTGATGTTTCTTTCATGGCGCGGCGCGACGGCGTCACGTAATAAGGATTGGGCGAATATCCGCGTGGTGCGACGGCACCACGCCACCTTGATTCATCCACCCGCAAGCAATACAACAAGAACGATGGAGGGGGTTCGGCCGTGTTCCTGCGGTCCGGCCCCCTCACGTTAAGCAATAACGCAACTTAAAATATTTCAAAGCCACACGTTAGACTTGCTAAATTCATGATCAAGAATAGAATAATTAAACAATAATCAACAACCCCTACCTCGGGTATAGGTTCAAAGATTTGACAACGTCCGCGGAAGTCAACGTCGAGGAGATCGGGCGTCGCGGTCGTCGTTCGTCAATTCCGTTGACGAAGAGATGTGTCCGATGGGATACGTCATTGGCGAAACCTCTTATGTCGACGAAGGGAATCCGAGGAGGAAGCGGCGTTCCCTCTCGTTGACACGGAAGACGAAGAAGAGCGGAGCGGCGTTCTTCGTCGGAACTTGAGCGTTTTTCGTCAAGTTGAGCGTTCTTCGTGTTCTTCGCCAGAGTTGAAGAAGAAGAAGAAAATCTCCCAAAAGCTCTCAAGGTGGCCAAAGCTATTAACCAAAATAAAATAAGACACTATCTTATTTTATTAACACATCAACACAAAAGAATTTCCAAAGTTTGAAATTCAAAAGGATTAACTCCAAATTAAATAACTCATGTCATTTAATGAGGGGTTAAGTAAGTTGGGAGAAGATGAAAGGTTTAGGGGTTCGTGTGGGCCCCACCACACTTAATCCTCCCAAGGGAGGTTAAGTGGGTGTGGGTCCCACTTCCAACCCCCTTTGGTAGGTTTTATCAAGTTATAATAAAATTTGTTCTTCACAAATTTTATTTAACTCAAACTAAAAACCCCAAAACTAACTTTCGTTCTGCAACAAACGCAACTTCCGAAAGGGTCTCTTTAAGTGAATATCGGTGCTGCGGGTTCATCGGTGCCCTCGGATTTCAATTCCGAGCACCGGATCAAAAGTTAGTAATTCCCGCTCGTTCGTTCACTGAACGTACCCGAGCCAAACTTCGGAAATTGATTCTGGGCACTCCGGGCCTCGGAATCAGGTGCTGTCTGAAACCGCGCTCTTGTAAAATTCTAAAGAAAATTAAGAAAAAAATTTCCTTGAATTTTACGGGTCTTTACATTACTCCCACCTCAGGGCTTTACGTCCCCGTAAAGATACATCAAAAACTAGGGAAACAAATGAGGGTACTGAGCACGCATCTGAGCCTCCCGCTCCCATGTGCTCTCCTGGAGATTCCCGTGCAGCCATCTGATGCGCACAAGAGGAATCGATCGCCCACGCAGGACCCGCTCCTGTCGATCCTCTATCTCCACCGGGACCTCCGTAAAAGTCTCCCCATCGTCAACGTCAATCTCCCCATGATCAATGATGTGCGTCGGGTCGTGCACGTATCTCCTCAGCTGGGATACATGGAAGACGTCGTGCACCCGGTGCAACTGAGGTGGTAGAGCCAGGCGATAAGCCACCTCGCCAACCCTGCTGAGGACCTGGAAGGGTCCGATGAAGCGCGGAGATAACTTGCCGCCTCGGCCAAATCTCAGAATACCACGTCGAGGTGAGACCCGCAAGAAGACGTGGTCTCCATCCTCGAACTCTAGTGGCCTCCGCCTTCTGTCAGCATATGACTTCTGCCGGCTCTGAGCTGTCCTCATCCGCTCCTGGATGACCTGGACCTTCTCTGTCGTGGCCTGGACCATCTCCGGTCCCACCAGTGCTGACTCCCCAGGGTCTGTCCAGAACAAAGGAGATCTACATGGTCAGCCGTACAACGCCTCGTATGGTGCCATCCTGATGGTGGAGTGGTAGCTGTTGTTGTACGCAAACTCCACCAAGGGTAGGTGGTCCTCCCAGCTACGACCAAAGTCGAGGACACATGCGCGGAGCATGTCCTCGAGAGTCTGAATGGTCCTCTCCGTCTGACCATCCGTCTGACGGTGAAAGGCTGTGCTCAGACGTAGGTGCATCCCGAACGCCTCCTGTAACCCCTTCCAAAGCCGGGAAGTAAAGCGGACATCTCGATCGGAGACGATAGATGATGGTACACCATGGAGCCGCACAATCTCCTGAACATAGAGACGTCCCAAGCTCTCCACTGAGCCCTGCTCTCTGATGGGTAAGAAGTGTGCCGACTTGGTGAGTCGGTCAACAATCACCCAGATGGAGTCGTGACCTCTGGAAGTGCGTGGAAGTCTAGTCATGAAATCCATAGATATGCCGTCCCACTTCCACTCTGGAACCTCCAAGGGCTGTACCAAGCTTGCTGGTACCTGATGCTCTGCCTTCACCTGCTGGCAGGTAAGGCATCGAGAAACGAACTCTGCTACAGCCTTCTTCATGCCCGGCCACTAGTGCTGTCGTCTGAGGTCCTGGTACATCTTCGCCACTCCAGGATGTACCGCCAAATGAGAAGTGTGAAACTCTCTCAGCACTTCCTCTCGGAAAGCTACTGGTACCATGGTACGTCCTCTAAAAAGGATGTCGTGCTCTGCTCCAAGGGAGAAACCATTAGGTGCCTGTCCCAAGGATATCTGAGCACGCCGTGTCTCACAGTCAGCGTCCTCACGCTGTGCCTCCCTGACTCGCTGCTGAAGTGGAGGAGTGACTGTGAGAGACTGAAGGAAGGCTGCTCCATCACTATCCACGAAGGATATCTGTAAAGAGGCTAGCTGCTCTGTCGCCTCCTCAAGTAGCTGAATGCCCGTCCTCCTACTGAGGGCATCGGCTACTACGTTCCTCTTCCCAGGAGTATAGACTATCTCAAAGTCATAGTCCTGGAGGAACTCGAGCCATCGCCGCTGTCTCAGCTTCAGGTCCTTCTGCGAGAAGATATACCTGAGACTCTGATGATCGGAAAAGATTGTAAAGCGCTCGCCCATCAGATAGTGTCGACATGTCTTCAGAGCGAAGACCACTGCTGCTAACTCCAGGTCATGGGTAGCGTAGTTCTGCTCATGCGGCCTCAACTGACGTGATCCATAGGCGATCACTGCCCGCTCCTGCATCAGAACACATCCGATTCCGGTCCCTGATGCATCGCAGTAGACTACATACCCTACTCCCTCCTCAGGCAACCTCAAGATAGGTGCGCAGGTCAATCTCTGTCTCAGCTCCTGGAAGCTCTGCTGACATCTTTCAGACCACACGAAGGGTTTCCCCTTCTTCGTCAAAGCTGTGAGTGATGCCGCAACTCTAGAGAAGTCTGGCACGAATGTCCGATAGTATCCAGCTAGTCCCAAGAAACTCTGAACCTCAGTCACGCTCCTGGGTGGCTCCCAAGCTAACACAGCCTCAATCTTTGCGGGATCCACTGCAACTCCCGCCTCAGAGATAACGTGTCCCAAGAAGTGGACCTCACGTATCCAGAACTGGCACTTCGAGAGCTTACCATAAAGCTGGTTCTCTCGGAGTGTGTCTAGTACAACTCGCAAGTTATAGGCATGCTCCTCCTCTGTCGTAGAGTAAATCAGAATGTCGTCGATGAAGACCACGACAAACCGATCGAGGTATGGCTGAAAGATCCTGTTCATGAGAGCCATGAACACTGCTGGAGCATTGGTTACACAGAATGGCATAAACAAGAATTCATAGTGGCCATACCGACATCTGAAATCCGTCTTCTGCACATCCTCGTCTCGGACTCTGAGCTGATGATTGCCTGACCTGAGGTCTATCTTCGAGAACCACCGTGCTCCCTTGAGCTGATCAAAGAGGTCATCAATCCTCGGTAGCGGATACTTGTTCCTCACTATCACCTGGTTCAGGCGACGATAGTCAACACAAAGTTGCAAGCTCCCGTCCGCCTTCTTGGCGAACAATATCAGGGAAGCCCAGGGTGAAACACTGGGTCGGATGAACCCCTTGCCCTGCAAGTCCTCCAACTGTACACGTAGCTCTCGAAGCTCGGCGGGGGCCATCCGATATGCTGGAGTGGATATCGGGGTTGTCCCGGGGTACAAGTCAATATAAAAGTCTACCTCTCTGCGAGGAGGTAGCCCTGGAACGTCGTCGGGAAAAACGTCCGCAAACTGATCCACCACTGCAGGAAAACCAGGACTCCGCACGTCAACTGATCCAAGGATAAGGCTAGCCAACTGATGAGTGATGGTCTGTGCTCTCCTCCGCGGAAGTCCATCCTGTGCTGCAAAGGCTCCCTTCTCGCCGGTGAAGGTGAACCTTCTCCCGTCGGTGCGTACACATCGCACCTTGTGCCTAAAACAGTCAATCTGTGCATGGACCGTAGATAGCCAATCCATGCCCAAGATGACGTCGTAAGGCATCGACGCTGCTACAAGAATATCCCAGCCGAAGCTCTCGCTTCCTAGAGTAATCTCACACTACCGGCACCAGTGCGTAATCGTCGAGTCTGCTCCCGTAGGAGTCTCTAGCCGTAAGGATCGAGCAAACGGCTCTGTCGGAATCTCTGAGCTCCGAACAAGGGCAGCGGTTATGAAAGAGTGAATCGCTCTTGTGTCTATAAGAACTGCAGCAAGGGTGGAGTAGACACAGATAGTACCTCGAATCATCTCGGGTGCGCCGTGGTCGTAGGCCTCTGCTGCCTGGAGCTGTGCCTGTCGCTGCCCGCCATCTCCCTGTGG
Source organism: Viscum album (assembly GCA_963277665.1). Taxonomy (NCBI): domain Eukaryota; kingdom Viridiplantae; phylum Streptophyta; class Magnoliopsida; order Santalales; family Viscaceae; genus Viscum; species Viscum album. The sequence goes on from OY728152.1 coordinate 1,402,310,849, forward strand.
TCGGGGTGGACCTCCTGGTGGTGGTGGTGGCAGAGCCTCAAAGCGTCGGCCACCACCGGCTGCTCGTCCAGCTCCTCTGCCTCGTCTGCCTCCTCCATGCGGACCGCCACGGTCGACCCTCTGCCTCTGCCTCGGTGGTCCATCAACTGTCTGCTGCTCCTCGGCACGGCGGGTCAGGCAGTCGCGAGCCATGTGGCCCTGCCCGCCGCACGAGTAGCACTGTCTGCCTCTTGTAAGACTGGCTCCGCACTGTGTGCCCCGCACTGCTGAGCCAGTGCCCTGAGATCGTCTGCCCGAAGGTCTGGTCTGTCTGGACCCATGAGTCATCCGTCGACTGCCTGCTGCAGATGACTCTGCCACGTGCCGCCCTGCGGTGGGTCTCTGTGCTGGTGTAGACTCAGCAAGGAAGCTCTCGATCAGAAGAGCCCGCTCTAGTACTCTTGTCTGAGTCGGTATGCTGAGGGAGATCAGCGATGCCCTGATCTCGTGTCTCAAACCCTGCTCGAAGGTCCGGGCTCGGAAGAATGGGTCTCGTACCATGTCGGTCGAGTAGCGCGAGAGATCGGTAAATCTCGCCGAGAACTGAGCGACCGTCATGCTGCCTTGCCGCAGCTGTAGAAGCTCCTGGATACGCACTGCACGAAGGGTGGCTAGGACGAACTCCGAGCGGAAGAGGATCTCAAAGTCCGTCCAAAGTAGGGATGCCTCGTCGTGCACCTGGAGCATCAAGCTCCACCATCGTCCTGCTGCTGCGTGTAGTAGGCTCGCAGCGAGGATCACCATGAGGTCTGCTGGTGTCCTCACTAGCCTAAACACTTGAACCACTGCCTCCAGCCAGTCCTCTACTGCCTGGGGATCCGTCTCCCCGCGAAACCTGGGCGGTCGCTGGCGCTGAAACTCATGCAGTGCGCTGAGGCGACGTGCATCGTCAGCGGCTGCTGCTGGAAGCATCGGGGGCTCGGCGGGTAGAGCTACCGCCGGTGCCACTGCTGGCAAAGGGCCCTGCACCGAGGCCTCGTCGCTCGGTGGGCTGTCGTCACGCTCGACTCTCGGAACCCTAGCTGGCTGCCGTCGTGGGGCCATCCTGAAAAGGAAACAGGGGCGCCACGGTTAGTACAGTATACCTGGTGAGCTGATATAAGTAATCTAAAAGAAAACTTTGAAACACACACGCAATCAATGTTTTCGTGCATTAAGTCGGAAATCCGAAGTCAGGGTCCTGGTGTACGGATACGTCGGCCACCGCACCATCACTGGACTCCCTGGACTAATAACCACACTCAATACGCTAAACATTATTTCTTCACATAGAAAGATCAGAGTTCGCGGTAGAACCGAACTCCTCTGATACCAATTTGTCACGACCCGCCCTCGGGGTCCATGCCGTGACTACCCCAAGCCCACCTTCCATAGGCCAGGGGCTGGCGACCAGCACCAAGGCGTAAATCCCGGTAAAAAGGGAAGGCATTGCCTTTTGAAAAGTAAACAAACACCACAGAGTAAGCAAGAGGAAAGTAAACACTAAACAAAAGCAGAGTACAACTGAAAGTGAGGAAAAGTAAATGGGCCAGAATACAAACCCAAACCGAAAGTAAAGTACAACTCGAAAGGGAAAACAACAACTGAAAAGTAAAAGCTGCTACTCCGAGCTATCCACTGGAAATCCCACCTGAAGGGTGGGTACAGATAGCTCCTCTTCTCCACGGGTTCCGCCGTCCGCTCCGAGCACGTCCCGCCCAGTGGTCCACCTCCGGGTACCTTCCCGCTCTGCAAGCCCCAGCTAAGGTCAACGCTGTCCGTCGTCTGCAACCAACACAACGTAGTGTGGGAAAAGCCCGTGCAGGGGTGAGTATAAGCTACTCAGTAAGGACCCCGAGACCCCTGAAGTTCTCTCAAATCCACAAAGGACAAACCACGAAGAAAAGTACAATCACGAAGTAACGACCGACACTGCTTAAGTATATGCCCATACATATACCTAAGTCATCAATTTCAAATACGCTCCAACCTCCGAGCTCAAGTACAACTCAGTCCACACTGGAAAGTAAACGTATTCCACACAGGAAAGTAAAACATAATCCACACAGGATTGCACAACACAATCCACACAGGAAAGCAACAGGATTCAGCTCACACAGGTATACTTCTTCAAAGGACGATAAAGATGATCACTGATCCATCTAAGTCATCGGACCCACGAAGGATCGATAGGTAACTAACCCCTGCAAAGACCCACACAGGATCGGGCCCACACAGGACCTGTAGGTGCTGGCTCACACAGAACCGCTGAGCGCGGACCCACACAGGATCGGACCCACACAATATCGGGCCCACACAGGACCTGTAGCACCGATCCACGTAGGATCGCTGAGTGCTGTAGTCGTCGTCGTCGAATCCACACAGGATCTCTGTACTGTCGTCGTCGAATCCACACAGGATCTCTGTACTGTCGTCGCAGTCACAGTAGCAGTCGTAGCAGTAGCAGTCACAGTAACAGTCGCAGTAACAGTCGCAGCCAGCACTAGGGTTCCCGCACACAGCAAGCTCGTTCGGAGGGTCTGCTCCACGAGCCGAGAGGCTGATACATCAACTATCACAAAGTCCTGAGTTGATGTATCCAAAAGTTCCGTATCGTCAATAGGAACTCAACGCAACAGACGGCGCGTCGATCGGACGCCCGGTCTGAGAGTTATTGGCCTTTTCGTCTCCGGGGCCCGGTTGGTTTTTAAGGAAAAACCAACCCGACCGTACTCCACCTGCATCCAAACCTCGGGAGGAGTATGCCAAAAGATCCGTCTCACTAAGAGGAACACAACGCGACTGACGGCACGTCAATCGGACGTCCGTAGGTCAAGATATGAACGTTTCCGCTCCGAAGGCCCATTTGGTTTCGTGAACGAACCAACCCGGCCGAACTCAAATTAATCCAAAACCTTGAGTGAGATACACCGAAACGACCGTCTCGATCCAAGGATCGTGTTGCCGCAGACGGTTCATCGATCGGAGGTCCGAGGCTCATGTTATGGTCAAAAGACCGGAACCGGTTCGAAACGGGGGGGTCCGGGTCCGGGCCGACCCGGCCCGACCCCCCCCTGGGGCGGCCCGGCCCGCCGGCAGGCCGGCGGCGCAGCGGCCGGCGGCGGCGCGGTGGCCGGCGGCGCGGCGGCGCGGGGGCCGCGGCGGCCGGGCGCCGCACGGTGGCCGAACGCGGGGGGCAAAGCCCCCGCTGATTGGGAAGGCGGCGCGGCCTTTGTGCCGCGCCCTTTGCAAGAAAACGGCCCCCCCACGTGGGGCCAGCTTGGATTAAAACCGGGGGGCCGGCTGCCCCCCTCCCTTCAAAGAACCGCCCCCCTCATAAAGAGGGGGGTTTTTGTGTGTTGGCCGGGGAATTAATTCCCCCGGTTTAATGCCATCCGGCCGGCCAGCTGGCCGGCCGGTTTTCTCCAACGGGACCGGAAATTCCGGTCCCCCCCTTCGGCTTCCGACGCCGGCGGCCCGGCCGCCGGTCTTCTCTTCCGCCGCGGCCCGGAACCGGCCGCGGTTTTCGTCATCCGGCGCGGTGCGACGGCTCCGCGCCCCTCCGCCGCACCTCGATTTCTTCAACGCGGCGCGACGGCGTCGCGTTCTTGATGTTTCTTTCATGGCGCGGCGCGACGGCGTCGCGTAATAAGGATTGTGCGAATATCCGCGTGGTGTGACGGCACCACGCCACCTTGATTCATCCACCCGCAAGCAATACAACAAGAACGATGGAGGGGGTTCAGCCGTGTTCATGCGGTCCGGCCCCCTCACGTTAAGCAATAACGCAACTTAAAATATTTCAAAGCCACACGTTAGACTTGATAAATTCATGATAAAGAATAGAATAATTAAACAATAATCAACAACCCCTACCTCGGGTATAGGTTCGAAGATTTGACAACGTCCGCGGAAGTCAACGTCGAGGAGATCGGGCGTCGCGGTCGTCGTTCGTCAATTCCGTTGACGAAGAGATGTGTCCGATGTGATACGTCGTTGGCGAAACCTCTTATGTCGACGAAGGGAATCCGAGGAGGAAGCGGTGTTCCCTCTCGTTGACACGGAAGACGAAGAAGAGCGGAGCGGCGTTCTTCGTCGGAACTTGAGCGTTCTTCGTCAAGTTGAGCGTTCTTCGTGTTCTACGTCAGAGTTGAAGAAGAAGAAGAAAATCTCCCAAAAGCTCTCAAGGTGGCCAAAGCTATTAACCAAAATAAAATAAGACACTATCTTATTTTATTAACACATCAACACAAAAGAATTTCCAAAGTTTGAAATTCAAAAGGATTAACTCCAAATTAAATAACTCATGTCATTTAATGAGGGGTTAAGTAAGTTGGGAGAAGATGAAAGGTTTAGGGGTTCGTGTGGGCCCCACCACACTTAATCCTCCCAAGGGAGGTTAAGTGGGTGTGGGTCCCACTTCCAACCCCCTTTGGTAGGTTTTATCAAGTTATAATAAAATTTGTTCTTCACAAATTTTATTTAACTCAAACTAAAAACCCCAAAACTAACTTTCGTTCCGCAACAAACGCAACTTCTGAAAGGGTCTCTTTAAGCGAATATCGGTGCTGCGAGTTCATCGGTGCCCTCGGATTTCAATTCCGAGCACCAGATCAAAAGTTAGGAATTCCCGCTCATTCGTTCACTGAACGTACCCGAGCCAAACTTCGGAAATTGATTCTGGGCACTCCAGGCCTCGGAATCAGGTGCCGTCTGAAACCGCGCTCTTGTAAAATTCTAAAGAAAATTAAGAAAAAAATTTCCTTGAATTTTAAGGGTCTTTACAGTAAGTGATTATTTTCTCCAAATTAATTTATATTTAAGGTTATTGTTTTGAAAGGGTTCAATACACATTGTATTCCTTTTTTAAACATGAATATATACACTTGTATTTATTATATATATACATTCCTATAGTTTTATTCTACATGGTTTTAAATATGATATGTGTTGATTTAGAATGATGTTTTAGAATTTTATTGGTGGAAGTTATTTTTAATTATGGTATTTGATTTTCAAATTGGTAATGAGATGAGAATTATTGAATTTTTCTTATTTATTTTAATTTATACCAGTAATGTTTCATTTATGGTTGTATAAGGGTGCGTGAAAATTATTTAGATTAAATTATGCATGATATGATTATTTATTTATTCAAATTTTATTCCTTATTTATTTGTTCTATATATGGGGAGAGTCATTTATTTTTTTCAAACATATATTTATTTGAGATGAATTTTGTTTATAATTATTAAATTTAGGATTTTCAAATTTAAATTTCGGAAAGATATATATATGTACTTAAATATAGGTTTGTGGTCAAATGATTTTTCTTCAGTATAAAAATATATTTATATAAGTATATGATTGTAAACTAGATGACTATTTTCTTCAAAGTGATGTAATTAGGTATGACATGTACATATTATATATATATGGTTATATGTATGCACTTATAATCTTTAACCATAACCTAAATTGAATTGGCCTAAAACTAACATCAGTTGTTAATGTATATTTATGATATGTTTAATTAAATTCTCATGAATTCATGAATTACATACAGGAATTGTTGCACTATATGTCAGTTGGCCTTATATTGCTGGAAGCATAAAGAAAGTCCATTTATCATGACATTACCATTTATCAGTGCGTACATGTGTTCAAATTACATTTGAATTAATTTATAATTATACATTTTAAACTATAAATATTCATTTCAATGAATCAAAGATTCTGAAAATTAAGGAACTATCATTTTATGTGGTATCCCCATCCACTCCTTACATGTATTTTTTAAATTAACATCTCCTACACAATGAATGTTAACTAGTTTATGCATGTTATTTGGATAAATATTATCTAAATTACAACTAACATATCATGATTTTTTCCATTTCCATTGCCATTTATCAACGCATGAATTGAGAATGAATATTACCTATATGAAGTTATAAACATGCATTCTAATCCATTCAATATTTATGGAATATTTGTAAAGTTATTAATATTTGTTATAAATAAAACAATATATTATTTTTCACTTATGATAATTTTTTAAATAAGAATTAAATTATTTAAGTTGGTGTGTGACTCTTTGAATAATATGATCGTATATATTAAATTATTCATTGTGGTATGGGACACAATGAATAATGTGAAAAATGGAAATAAGAAAGATGTGACCCTTAAAATGATATGTAATTACATAATTCACTAAATCAATGTGGTTTGTGCACTTTGATTTAGAAGGATGAAGAATGGATTGAACTTAGTATGTGGTGGGTGGGGCCCAATATATCCCCCAATGCATCGGTAGGTCTCATGAAACAAACTATTGTTATGGCACAAGGCCTTGACAAAATTATTATTTATGGTCTTTGCATGATGCTTGGACTGTATGGTTATGAAGTCCAACTAATGCACATTCCTCATAATGGCTTTGAAACATAATTATCCTGAAGAATATTTGACCAATAAAATGTTCTTAGTTAATGACCCTGCACATGAGAATGAATAGTAAACGTTATGACATAGTATTTATGTAGTACACTGAGATTTTAGCCAGTGTTTGTTTCTCAATAGTAATGATTGAAATTGAATTTTAATTTAAGCACTACTCTGATAATGTAATGCTCTTAAATTTTGAACCTTCATATTCACATGTCATAATTATAAATGTTACAATTTCCTTCACATATAATTTAGAATTAGCATGCATATAATTGAATCATGTCCCCTTGTAATTCTGTTAGTATGTTTTTAGTTGGGAACTTATATTTCCTAGACAATTGTTATTGTATATTACATGTGTTACATCATTTTTAAGAAAATGTTTTATGGAATTATTTATATAATGTTTTCAAAAGATATATTGGTTTATTATGTTATGTTTTAAAACCCCTTACTAGAAATTCTTATGATCACCCTACATTTCTGAATAAAATTTCTTATGTATCTATTTTTAGTTGAAGATGCTTGACTAACGTGACTACTTTTCCAAAACTAGAACCAAATTTGATACTTTTTATGGGACAAGATGTGTGATTTATCTTTGTATGTTTGTTTTTCTTGAAAATAAATTTACACATCATGATTCAAGGAACCAGATCTGGGTATTCTGGGGTTGGGTCCTCACCATTGGTATCAGATGATTTAGTTTAGATAACTCAAGAAAACTAGAACTAAATAATGAAAAATTTACTTTTACATTACAAAATATATGGGTTTTCTTTATTATCAGATGGAAAACTAAATTAAATGTCTTTTGACTCTTCTAACAGAAGTATTATATACATTAGTATAAAAATAATGACTATAAAACTATGAGACTTTTGAAAATATTCATTTATCATGAAAAAACCTCTACCGAGTATATAACTCTCCTTGTGTACTCAAACTTCAATAAGGAGGATGTTTCGTATTTTACATCATGATGAATGCTCAATTCATATTCTATGCATAATAGGGGATATACATTGAGAGTATCATTAAAATTTTCATCCATACCAATAATTTCCTTTCCCTTGAGGACTTTGAGGAGGCTGCACATGGGAGTGACTTCGGGGAAGCATATCTATGTCAAATTTTGACCAACGTTCTCTGTGGTCATGTGAAATACTTTGAAGTTCTTAAAGAATATCATACTTCATTTTATTATTGGTATCATGTTCAAACTGATGTCGTTGAACATGATACCCAACATGCTTCTCTCAATCTGAATTTTAGATGTCCAAATGCTGTGGATCCTAGTTGCACATGTTGCAACTGTAACAAGGTGATAGAAGAATTTCAAACCGCTTTGGGAATCTACTTTTCTATGAACTGGGGAAATCCCCATCATCGGTGGAATCTAAAGGGAGTCATCTTAGAGGACTTTATGAAATCTATACTAGTGTTTTGTGAGAGGGAGTAAGAGATTAGGTAAATTCCTGAGTTTTATAAATCATCTCTAGATTGATGATATTTTATTCTCTATTTTGATATGATTTTTAAAATAGTGACTCTATTTAAAATAGTTTTTCTATACTAAAGGCTGAATTCTGAAATTTTTTAGAAAGAGGACATGAGTTCACCAACCAATATTTTATATCTTCCTAGCGAACTGTTGGAGATTATAATCATGAATACATCCTCTGAAAAGTACATTCGCTATGAAAACACACGTCTAAATTGTAAACAACTTCATCAGGTGTTGAATAACCCAAACATTCTCTTTATTTACCAAGGGTGCAATATTATCTTGTAACATATAGAAATTGCACAATTTTAAGCAAATAAGAAAAGGCTAATGTTTCATGAAGCTCTTTCTCTATGTTTATATTGGATGATAACTACCAAGATATATGTAAATTTCTAGAAGTCGATTTGGATGGTGACCATCGAGGGGCCTACCTATTCTAGGTCCTGAGTTTTAGTATGTTTTTGGAACTTTATGACATCAACATTTTCATGCATGGTGAGGTGTGAGAGAATTATTGGGATTTAGTCAAATATGAAATATCCAACCTCCACACGTCCCCCGAATCTCTATGGAAGGTCAAGTGCTTTAGGCATATGTTCGACCATAGCTATTCCCAGTGTGTCTGGGCCAAGGAAATCAAGCAGCTGAATACAACTTTAGAAATTCAGCTGAGGTTTCCATCACCCTACCATCAGTGGTTTTCTTGATAAAGGTACCTTGTGAGTAACATGTGTCTGGTGTTGGTGTGGTTGTGTATGATCATTTTTGAATTGTTATATTGAAATTATTTATGGGTAGAATATGTTAACGCCCCAAAACTTATTTTTCATGTAATGGTAATATTGAGGTTTTATTTTGATATCTGAAATTTTTTGAAAACTATAAATACCAGACATTTCATTTGAATAATACAACAAAGTGTTAAAAATACTCCAAGGCCAATGAAAGAAAATTCCATCCAAAAATACCTATCAAAAGGCCTACTAGAATCGTAGGGAGACCACCCAAAACAACCAAACCCCATGAAGATAATATGGGTCTTTCATATTCGTGACGATGAACATTAATATGGCCAAAACCACGACAGCTGCCCTAAGCATCAATGGAATGATGTGTACCATCTTTTCCAAGTTGTTGAATTTAATATACCTTTACGAAAGTTTATAAAAGAGCCTAGATTTGAATTTTACCACTGAGGGGTCTGTTGTTTTCTTTTATGGCCATTGGAGTTTAAAATCAGATGACCATTAGTGTTTTGTTAAATAGATATATTTTTAATTCAAACATTTTTAAAACAGATTTCTTAAAATAATAATTGAAAAATAATAATGTTTTAATATATGAAAAAATTATAAAGAAACAATTGACTCACTTTGTTTGTAGAATGAATTAAAAATAAATTTTTTTAACAAACATAATTTATTCTCATAAAATAATTATTTTTTATAATAATGATACTAATATATATAAATTTAGATAATTTATTTTTTAGTTACAAAATGGGATTTTTATGTGATTATATATATACATATGTATACTAGTTTTTAATTATATGAAATTATGATATAAAACCAATACAATTATGAAATTATAATTTCATATTGCAGTTATAAATGATTTTGAAAATTATTATTTTAACATATTTTGATGATATTATTTTGTAAAGGTGCATTATTTTGATTATGCAGATAATTATTTAATTTATTATATGAATAATTATATGGAATTTAAATATTTTTTTTTTGAAAATATGATATATACATAATTATTAGATTATAAATTTTTAATTAATGTTTCAAGACATTATTAACGTTTTTAATTTTTTAAAAAAATTAAAAATATATAAACATTTAAATATAATGATGAAAATTATATAAATTATTATAATAAATTCAGAATTATTAATTTAATTTAATTTATAACATTATGAGTACATAATATGAAATAACTAAATATATGTTTTATAAAAGAATTTAATAATAATAACTCTTACTTTTTAAATGTAGTGATAAAATAATTTTAATAGAATAAATTTTGTCTTTGTAGGTTATTAATAATATAATATATGATAATAATAACTTATATATTTAAAATGATAATTAAAAGATAATATTGACATAAAAAATTACAATAAAATAATAAAAAAAATCAAAAGAAAGGAAAATGAGGAGATCTGTGAAGAGGAGGGTCCCTATTTTTTTGGAAACCCAGATTTGTGTTTCAGAAGGCATCAATTTTGTTTGAGGAGTTGCATGCTGAGATGCATCACTGAGGACCAGAGAATTTGAGGATCTCAAAAGTTGATTCATTGGTTGGTGTTGTGCTTAGAGGTCTGTCGTGGTCATCGAGCTGGGGGATGAGACTGAGTTGGGTTCAAACTGTGGGAGGCACAACCCTGCGGTGGAGTCTGAGTGCTGGAGGCTGAGCAGCGTCATCCGTAGATGTGTAGGAGTCCAGTCCTATTATTTAAATAGATAAATGTTTCAATTTTCTTCATCAAATTTATGATATTTCTATAAAATTCTTCTTCATCCAAGAAATGTATATTTCTTACTTTTCTTTTTGTGTTTTTGTCCAATTTTGGTTTCAGATGTTCATTTGTCTAATAAGAAATTATGTCCAATTATTTATTGATTTCCTGGGTTGTTTCTATTATTTGTTTTGGTATATATGTTTCAATTGGGTCACAATATATATATATATATATATATATATATATATATATATTCTTAATTGAATTGTCTTCATAGTCATTAGCTATTGCTGGTGTGGACAGTTTGGTTTGCACAAAATCTTCTTGTTTCATGACTGCTTGAATACACATCTCCTATTTTGGTGGCCTATGTATATATATGAGATTTTGTTTACATAGAAGAATTAAAATTCTTCTTGTGATGATAATCTCAAAACAAGCCATCACATTTCTATTTTCTTACTAGTGGTCAAAATTTGAGCCATGTTTTGGGTTCTTCATTTTAGGTAAGAGATTATATTCATTCAATTAATTTATATTTAAGGTTATTGTCTTGAAAGAGTTCAATTCACATTGTTTTCCTTTTAGAAACTTGAATATATAGAGTAGTATATATTAGATATGTACATTCATATAGTTTTCATCCGCACATTTTTAAATATGTTAGGTGTTGATTTACAATGATGTTTTAGAATTTGATGGGTGGAAATTCATTTCAACTATGGTAGTTGATTTTCAAATTTTGAATGAGATGATAATTATCAAATTTTCCTTATTTATTGTAATTTATACCAGTCATGTTTCATTTAATGTTATGTAAGGGTGTACGAAAATTATTTAGATTTTATTATGCAAGAGATATCTATTTATTTTTTCTAATTTTATTCTCTATTTTCTGGTTCTATATATGGGGGTAATCATTTATTTTTTTCAAACTAATATTTTTATGAGATGAATTTATTTTATAATTAATCAATTTATGATTTTCCAATTTAAAATCAGGAAAAAAAATATAAGTACATAAATATATGTGGGCGGTCACATGTTTTTCTTCGCCATATAAATATATTTATATAAGTATTTGATTGAAAACTCGACGACTATTTTCTTTCAATTGATGTTAGTAGGTGTGTCATGTACATATTATAAAAATATATATTTATGGTTATATGTATGAACTTATAAGATTTAATCATAACCCAAATTCAATTATCCTAAAACAATCTTTGGTTGTTAAAATATTTTTAGGATGTGATTAATTAAATTCTCATGAATTCATGCATTACATAAAATAATTGTTGCACAGCAAATAAATTTTCCTTATATGACATGAAGCATAAGGCATAGCCATTTATTAAGACATGACTATTTATCTGCGCTTGCTTTTATACAAATGACATCTGTCATAATGTAAAATTCATCATTATAAATTATAAATATTAACTTCCATAAATCGAGGATTTTGAAGAGTTAATGAATAATCATTTTATGTCGTAACCCCCTTCATTCATTACATGTGTGTTTTAAATTAATATCACAAGTTAAAAGAATGTTTAATACTTTATGCATGTCGTTTGGAAAATTATTATCTAAATAATAACTGACATATCATGATTTAGTACATTGTCATTTCCATTTAGCAGCGCATGAATTGATCTTGAATAATACCTATCTGATGTTATGAACATGCATTATGTGGAATTGAATGTTTATGGAAGAGTTGTAAAGTTATTAATTTATGTTATAAATAAATCAATTTATTATTTTTCACTTATGATAATTTATGAAAAAAAAATTTAATTATACAAGGTGGTATTGGACACATTAAATAAGATGAAATGCTAAATTAAATTATTCAAGGTGTTATGTTAACTTTTATTTATAGAGACGAGGAATTCATTGGACTTAGTATAGGGTGGGAGGGTCCCTCTATATCCTCTCGATGCATCGGTAGGTCTCCTAAACAAACTATGGTCATGGCATAATGCCCTGAAAAAAGTATTTTTTATTCTCCAATCATGAGGCATAGACAGTATGGTTATGATGTCCGATATATGAACTTTCCTCATTATGGATATGGAACATAATTAAATAGAAGAAAATTCGACTAGTTGAATGTTCTTAGTAAAAGATATTGCACATGATAATCATAAGAAATAAAATATTTGACCTTATATTTATGCATTACACATAGATTTTAGCCAGTGTATGTTTCTCTGTAGTAAATATTGAAATTGAATTTTTTATTTATGCATAACCTGGATAATGTAATACTCTAAAATTTTGTACTTACATATTCACATTTCATACTTATAAATGTTAGAATTTATTTCACTTATAATTCGGAATGACCATGCCTATAATTGAATCATGCTGACTTTTAAATCTACTAGTATGGTTTTACTTGTGACCATATATTTCTTAGAAAATTGTTATGGTGTGTTATATGTGTTAATGAATTTAAAAAAATGTTTTATTAAAATTTTTAAATAATTTTTTCAAAATTTATATTGGTTTATTATGTTATTTTTTTAAACGCCATACTAGGAATTTGTATGCTCACCCAACAATTTTAAGTAAAAATATTCAGGTATCAGTTTTCAGCTAAAGAGGTTTGAAAAACTTGATTGGTTTCCCAGAACCTGAACTGAATTTGATCATTTGTATGGGACAAGATGTGCAATTTATTAGTGTATGTTTTTTTCTATAAAAAAATTTACACATCATGATTGAAGGACCCAGATCTAGGTATTCTCGGGTTGGGTCCTCAACGTAGGTATTGGAGGATTCAATTTAGATAACTCTGGAAAACCAGAATTGAAGAAAGAAAAATCTACTTAAGCATTAATAAAAATGAGGTATTTCATAATTTTCAAATGGAAAACTATTGTACTAGTCTTTTGTATCTTCCAACAGATTTATAAGAGACCATAGTGGAAAACTCATGTGTTGAAAACTATGAGACTTTTGAAAATGTAAGTTTATCATGAAAAACCCTCTTCTGGGTATCCAACTCCCCATGTGCACTCCAAATTTTCCAATGAGAAGGTTTCATCTATTTCCACAAGATGAACACTAAATTTTCATTATATGCACTACAATGGAAATAAATTGAGGGTATCTTTAAATGTTTCACCTAATGCAATAATTTCATTTTTGTTGAGGACTTTTAGGAAGATGCACAAGGGGGTGACATCCGAGCAACATATTTATGTCAAATTTAGACCTATGTTCTCCGTGGACAAGTGACAGACTTGGAATTTGTCAAGGAATAGCCTACTAGTTTGAATTATCGGTATCAAGTTCATACCGATGTCACTCAACATGATACCCGTCATGCCTCTCTCAGTATGAATTTTAGATGTCCACATGTGGTTGATCCTAGTTTCCCATGTTGCATCTCAACCAAGGAGATAGAAGAATTCAGAACCACTTTGGTAATCCGTTTGTTTGAGAACTAGGTTAAACATCTTCATTGGTGGAATCTATGATGTGTCATCTTAGAGTATGTCAGGAACACCAAACTATTTTTTGTTGTGAGAGGGAGAAAGAGATTATGGATTATATTATGTTTTATAAATCTGGTATAAATGGATAATTTTGTATTCTGTATTTTGATATTCTTTCTAAATCAATGATTCTGTTTAAAATAAATTTTCCGTAATGAAGGCTGACATCATAAAATTTCCAGAATGGGTAAATGCGTTCACCAACCAATATTTTATCACTTCCTACCAAACAATTAGATATTATAATCATCAATACATGCTCCGAGGAGTATAATCCCTATAAAAACATACGTCTAACTTGTAAACAACTCCATCGAGTATCAAACTACCCAAATATTCTCTGTCTTTATCAAGGATGAAATATTTTATTTTACTGTATAAGAGTTTCACAATTGGAAGCATATAGGCAAAGGGGAAAGTTTCATGAAGCTCTTTTTTTGCATTTCAATTTGGTCGACAACTACCATGGTTTATGTAAATTTAAAAAAGTTTCTTTGGGTGATGCCCATCAAGCCACCTACCTTTTCTTGGTCAGGTGTTTTAGTATGTACTTGGAACTCTATGAAATATATATTTTCAAGCATGATGTGGTGCGAGGGAATTATATGTATTTGGTTCACTCTGAAATCTTCAACCTCCACCCTTCTTGTGAATCTATATGGAAGATCGACTGCTTTCAGCACATGATAGACCTTATCTGCTCACAGTGTGTCTAGGCCAAGGAAATCGAGCTGCAGAATACTACCTTATGAATCCACTTGAGGATGCCAGCACCCTACCATCAGTGGGGTTCCCATTAATGGGATGTTGTACATAACATGTGATTGGTGTCGGTCTGGTTGTGTATGACCATTTCTGAATTTGGAGAACACAATTCTTTTTAGGGGGGAAAAATTTAACACCCCAAAACTTGTTTCTCAATTAATAGATATATCGGGGTTTTATTTTGTAATTTAAACAAAATTTCAAACTATAAATACTGGATATTTCTTTAGAATAAAACACCTAAGTGTTTAAAATACACCACGAGGAAAGAAAAGCAATACTATCCAAAAGTACCTATTAAAAGGCCTATTAGAGTTACTGGCAAGCCTCCCAATAAAAAATAACGCACAAGTAGAAAATATGGGTCTTTCAGATCCATCACAACGAACATAAATATGGCCAGATCCACGACAACCAAACTAAGAATCAATGGAATGATGTGTACCATCTTCACAATGTTTTTGAATTTTGATCAACTTAATCCATGTATTTATAAGTGCCTAAATACAACTGTTTCCCCCAAGGTGACATTAGTTTTCTTTTACGGCCATGGGAGTTTAAAATCAAATGATCGTTAGAGTTTTATTAAATACATATATTATTAAATGAATCATTTTTAAAATGTTCTTCCTTAAAATAATAATAAAAAATTAATATTGTTTTATTATAAGTACAAATTTCAACGTAAATATTTTCTCACTTGGTTTGTAAAATGATTTAAAAATTACTTTATTTAATGAACATAATTTATTTTCATCAATTTATTATTTAATATAATAATGATACTAATATATATATATATATAGATATTTTTTTGTTTAGTTCCAAAATGTGATATGTATGTGTATATATATATATATGTACACTAGTTTTGAATTTTATGAAATTATGATATAAAAAAATATTATTATGAAATTATAATTTTGTAATGTGGTTATAAATGATATTGAAAATAAATGTTTTTATATATTTTAATGATATTATTTTGTAAAGGTGCATTATTTTAATAATGGAGACAATTATTTAATATATTATATAAATAATTACATGGTATTTATATAATTTTTTTTAAAAATATGATATATACATAGTTATTATATTATTAATTTTTTATTAATGTTTCACAACATTATTTACATTTAATTTTTTTTTAATAAAATTATAAATATTTAACCATTTTAATAAATGATTAAAATTGTATAAACAATGATAATACCTTTTTAAATTATTAATTTAATATAATTTATAACATTATAATTATATAATATGAAATATATAAATTTATGTATTATAAAAGAGTTTAATAATTATAACATTTATATATTAAAAGTACTGATAAAATAATTTTAATAGATTAGTTTTTGCCTTTTTAATTGACTAATAATATAATATATTATAATAATAAGTAATAGAATTGAAATGATAACGATAAGATAATAACGATATAAGAATATAAAAATACAACAATAATAACAAAATAAAAAGAATGGAAAATGGTATGATTTATGAAGAGGAGGGTCCCGATTTTTTTGGAAACCCCGGTTTTGGTTTCCGTAGGCATCAGATCCCTGTGAGAAGTCGCACGCTGAGATGAGGTCTCCATGGAGATCAGGAGTTGTATGTAACACCGTATGCTTCTACGGTACACTTCTCTTTTAATAATGTGATAGCGTGTGTTGTATGCAACATTGAGTTCTAACACACCACAACCAATAAAACTACCCTTTATGAATAGTAATACCTAATTTTTGAAATTATATATATTTTATATTTTAAAATGGACTTCATTTTTGGATTCTGAAAATCAAAATTATCCTAAGTTGAATTTTTGGTATTTTTCTGAGAACTTCCAATTTTTATGAATAGTGAAAAATACTTAAAAATAACTTTTTTTAATAAAAATAATATATAGTTATAAATTATAATATTGAGTGGTTTTAAAGTATAATTAGAATATATTTTTACCATTTTATCCAATGGTGTTCATTATAATTAATTTCACTTGGAAATTAGACATAAACAATTGTCAATCTTTTGATATATATTGATTCTTAAAAACACGCTATTTGTTGTGACAGCGGGAATTAATTATAAAATTATTTAATGCTACTTATATGTTTGGAATTTTGTAAAATAGACATCATTTTTGAATTTGGAATATCAATTATATCTTATGGTGAAATTTTGGCATTGTTCTGAAAAACATCTAATTTTTGATGAATAGTGAAACCACTAAGTGGTAGTTAAAAACTGAATTTTTCATAAGACATAATTTTACCACTTCTATGAGTGGAATTTCGAAATTCCGGGAGACACGGTTAATATTAAGTAGTAAAATGTGGTTCAATGAGATAAAAATAATTTTTAGTGAATAGTAACTTTTTTCTTTTATTTACCACGGTTAAAAGTAAATTGGGTAATTAAGGGTAAATATGATATTAATATTACCATAACACATGTCGTAATTCTATTGGACAAGTTTATTTCAACCTGAAACAACCTTAGGAATAAAATATTATCATTTAGCTCCAATTGGATTAGATTAGGACATTTATTATTATTTAATTCAAAGAAGAGTTAAGAGAGTTAAAATCAATGTTTATTCACTAAAACATTTTTAATATAGGTTTATACATAAGATAAAATGGATTTTAAATATTCATTAGAAAGATAAAAATATTTCCTACATAATGATATTTTATTTATAATTTTTAGACATTAAATAAGTTAATTTATTAATGACATAATGATGATGCAGTGATTACCATAATAGTAAAAAAAATAAAATAATTGATATTATAAATACTCAAATAAATATATTTTGAGAATTCATTTGAATTAAAAAAATTTATAGGTTAATATGGAATGTTAGGATACACTTTATTAACTTTTATCGAAGTAATCATTCTGTTAGTATTTTCAAAAAAATCAATTATTGAATAGTGTCAAAATTGACCTAAAAGAGTTTTTAAAACAAATATTATATTATTAATTGATATTAAATTTATAAAAATATAATGATAGGCTAAGAGACTTATATCATGATATTTGTATCACTAATGGACCACTTGGGGGTCTCTTGGATGTATATATTAAGTTTGTTAACCATATAATATAAAAATACAAAAATACGTTGTAAAAGTCAAACTAATTAACTAAGAGTTAATACTTAATGATAAGGTTAATATAGTAACCCAAACCTGTCTAAATTATATTGGAAGATTGGTTTTCGACCCATATCCACCTTAAAATTTAAATAATGCACTTTGGAGCCATTATAATCAGAATATGAATTTATTGTAAAATAATATTTCTAGATTTTCCAAAGGTTCCCTCACCCCTCTTATAAAAGGGAACTCCCTCTTCTCATTAATTCACACATTCAATGCCTTTTGGTTCGGCCAAACCCTGCCAAAATACTCTCTCAAATTCCATCACTACATCCTAGAGGCCTTAGTTTGATCAGAAATCCAACTTATGGAGCCCTTTTGATCAAATAAATAGAAACAACCCAAAGAAGTGGTAATGTTTTCACCTTTCTTTTTCAAATTCAATTCTTTTTCTACTTCTTCTTTCTTTGTTATTCCCATTATAAAATAATGAATCCAATATCTCCTATATAATTTAATATTATTATAAATATGGTACAACCATATTCATTATTATATCCATCCTTTGAATGACATGTCACCATACGTGCGTACGTACGGCTTACCGTCTCCACGTCGTGGTGTAATTGTTATTCAATATATTATTATTTGGATGGGTATAATAATGATTTCTAATTCATGTAAATAATAAAAATAACATGATAATGATTCTGTATATATGATATACCATCCAATTATATATTATTTTAATATCAAAAGAATGATATTGTCACTCGTGCGTACGTACGGACTACCTTCTCCACGAACGTGATGACATTCATTCTCCATCGTATCCATTCAAGTATAATTATAATTTGATGATTGAAAAATAATGATTATGTACTTGATATCATTATGGATATGGATAAGATACAAAATATCTATGAAAAACATGGCTTATGGAACAAAACATATAAAATAAAACAAGTAAGTTAACACCCGAAACAACGATAATTCTAAGATATTATTAACAAAGGAATGTTTAAAGATCATATATGATATCATATTAATGTATATTATTCTTGTATAATTTTAATAACAATTATTTCACCATTATACAGGAGGTTAACCTACCCCCAACCAAGGAATATTACAAGGTAAGGGTTTATTTCTTAATCTCTTCATTATCTGAGGTTGCCTATACGTAATAATCTACTGGGACTTCTTTATCATCCAAATCCATGTTTCTTAAAAATGTATTTCCAAACATTTTTAAAATTTACTAGAAAATGGGATAAGGTAATTTATACCCTTGTTTACTTTTATAAGTGGTTTATAAAAGAATCTTTCTGTCGATTTCCAAACAAGGTCCTTTTTAACCTTTTCGACAGAATTAAGGTAAGAATGTTTTTTTAACTTATACAGCGGGTGCGGCTATTTTCCGCCATTATAAAATCTTCAAAGAATACCTCAAAAGATTATAAGAATATTTTCATATAGAATTTTATATTTTATAAATATATGAATCTTAAATTATTTCAACATAAAATGAGATATTACTCTAAAAAGAGTTTTGATTTCATCTATGTCAACATCCTTTGATGGATTTTAAGCTTATTTGAAGTTGATTTATTATGATACAAAACTTCTATATTGTATTGAAGTTTTTGGGATACGTTTGATAGTGGATGTGATATTTTTATACCATTCATGTTTTATGGATGAAGTACTTACATTTCGTATGCTAGTTTTAATACAAATGTTTATGTTATGTTTAAACCTTTTCATATGGGAATGCATTGGACATAATATGTGACGGGTGGAGCCCGCTATAGCTCCTCAATGCATCGTTAGGTCTCATGAGACAAACTCGTGTCTTGGAACAAGGCCTTGACAAAATATTATTTGTATTCTTGGCACGAGGCCTTGGCTATGTGGTTATGATAGTCTGGCATTATGCAGTCTGTCATTATGAAAGTGGTTATTGATATTGCATGTAATTATTTGATTAGTATAATATCTATGTGAATAAGTAAATGGAATTATTTCATTATATTTTTTCCATGCTATGTTGAAGCCCATGTTTAAAAGACTTTAGTTTTTTTATACATTTCCATAAATGTTAAATCTTATTTATGAAAGTTTCTGCTATATAGTTATCCTTACTGAGCATTTGAGCTCAGCCCTATTCTATGTTTTATTTTTCACAGGATGTGAAGAAGTAAATTATGAATGACCTGTAGGAATATTATGATGGGATATGAGTGTGGAATATGAAGAAATGGTGTTTTTTAGTTTTCATTTTTATGATTTAATGTAAGACTTATGAATATATCTAGTGTTTCCAATGCTACTAAACCAATCGGTCTTTCGAGATTTGATCCTTCTTGTGATCATGCCAATGTTATGTAATAATGCACCCACTCTGGGTAACTGGGGTCAGGGCGTTACAATTGGTATCAGAATAAGTTTAGTTCAATATTTGGAAGCTAGATTTAGATAAACTCTGATTAGATCACATAGACCAAAGATGGAATTTGAGAATTAGTATAGAAGAACTTCTTAAAATTTTTGTATTGTAGTGATTTTGTGAGTTTTCCGAGCGATACATCCCTGTCTGGATACAAGCAGGTACAGCCGGCTCTAGCCCAGATGTACCTTGGGGTAAAACCTGAAAACACCGCTTTGAGCTAGACTCAAATGGGAACTGGTGCACGAATACGGGCCTTATTGCACTCTTGGTTACGACACTCCCGGGTGATATTCTTAGAATAACTCTCATTTTCTTTACAAATCATTATGAAGGGTTTATGAGTATATACTTCTTCAATGAAAACATTTTTATGATTATGTATTATATCCTTAAATAGTTCAATATATGTTAAGTGTTTTATAAGTATAGAATTATGTATTTTGATTCATAAACTGATCTTGTTTATTCCATTATTTAGAAATGGCCACTAGTGGAAAAATGGAAACTGTATCAATGGATGCACTCCATGTAGGGATTTTCCTCTTGCTGAAGATAATTAAAGTGGAGCCGGTGATACACGTGGTTTCTATCAACTAATCACCATACTGGGACAACTCACTCAGGTTATGAATAATAAACATACCCATATGGAGCACCATGATCCGCATCGTGGAGGATCAATGTTATATCGCTTCCTGAGGAAATGGCCACAAACGTTCAATGGGAGTACAAATACCTTAGTAACTAAACAATGGATAAATTCCCTAGAGAAAATATTTCAGTCTTTGGGGAGTAGTAAAAGGGAAAAAGTTATCATGGAAGTTTACCGCCTCACTGGAGATGTTGATCAATGGTGTTCATTGATTCAAAACATGAAGGAAGATGATGAAGTATCAAATTTGGAATGGAGGGAGTTCAAAGATCTGTTTTTAGAAAAATACATTTCTCGCGACCATCGAACAGATATGGAAAGACAATTTCTGAGTCTGAGACAAAAGGATAATGATAATGTCACAATGTATGAGGCTAACTTTACATGGTTATCAAGGTATGATGGAGATTATATACGTAACCCAAGAAGTAAGATTAATCATTTCTTTGATGGGTTAAAACCATTTCTCAATCGAGCATTAGTCTCACAATCCTTCTCATTATATGAAGACATTGTCTCATGTGCTATCAAGGCCGAAAAGGAATTCTCTAAGTCTTAGGACTTTAAAGAAAAACAAGAGAAGAAGAGATCTACTGATCAATCTGGTAATGGAAATAAGGGGAAGAAGGGAAAGGTTGAATATCTAACCCGTGGTAAATGTTGGAAGAAACACCCTGATACTTGCATGAAGGGAATGGGTGTCTGTTACAAGTGTGGTGAAAAAGTCCACCAAGCTCGTGATTGCAAAGGGAAGAAGGATGCTACCAATGTTCAATGCTCCAATTGCAGGGATATGGGACATTATTCAAATGAATTTCCTAAGCGTCAGGTGAACTTACCTTAGAAAATCCCAAGCGATCAAGGCCATGCTTATTTTATCACTACTGCTGAGGTAGAAGCTCCAAAAGACATGGTGGCATGTAATTTAATGGTTTACTAAAGTTTACAAAATGCATTATTTGATTCTGGATGATCGCATTGTTTCATATCTTCTTAGTTTGCTATGAAAATTAGATATTTCCAATTTGATTTAACAAGAGAGTTTCCAGTTAAAACACATAAAGGAAGTATCATTGCAACAATTTTTTATGAATCAGTCAACATTAGACCACATAAATGTTCTTTATCTGCTGATCTCATCGTCATAACTATGATTGAGTTTGATATAATCCTCAGTATGGACTGGATTTCGGACTATGATGTGATGATTTATTGTAAGGAGAAAGAGGTTACGATTCTTGATGATGATGATAAGGAACACCTTATCTTTAGAGCAGAATCGTCACCACCTAATTCTCATCTAGATCCACCCCCAGTAGCTCAACTAAATTCAATTTTTGGGGAGGAAGAGAATGAAATGACTATCGGTGAGGAAAGGAATGTTCAAATATAGGATGTACCTGTTGTGAAAGAATATGTAGATGTGTTTCTGGATAATTTACCTAGAAATCCTCCAGAACAAGAAGTTATGTTTTCCATTTATTTAATTCCTAGATCAAATCCTATATAGAAGACCCCTTATATAATGGCCACTGTGGAATTATTCAAACTAAAGAAAAAATTAGAGGAATTGAGTAATAAGGGATTTATTTGCCCAAGTGTTTCTCTATGAGGAGTCCCTGTTCTTTTTGTTAAAAAGAAAGATGGATCTATGAGGTTATGCATCGACTACAGGGAGATCAATGCTATAACAATAAAGAACAAGTATCACCTACCTCACATTGATGATTTATTTGACCAACTGTAAGGAGCACAATACTTTTCAAAGATTGACCTTCGATCTAGATACAATTAGTTATGTGTGAAGAAGGAAGGCATTCCGAAGACAACATTTCAAACCAGGTATGGGCATTACGAGTTTACTGTAATGCATTTTGGATTGACTAATGCACCCTCTGTATTAATGGTCTGATGAATAGAGTTTTCAAGGAATATCTCAATGATTTTGTGGTGGTATTTATTGATGATATCTTAGTATACTCCAAAAGCTACGAAGATCATGAAAATCAATTGCGCATTATCATGAAGACTCTAAGAAAACATGAATTATATGGGATGTTTAGCATGTGTGAATTATGGCTTCATGAGGTTTCTTTTCTTGGCCATATTGTATCTAATGATGGAATCTCTGTTGACGCTTCTAAGACCATGTCAATCCAAGAATATCTAGCACCTACGAGTATAACTGAGGTACATAGTTTTATTGGTTTAGCAGGTTATTATTGATTTTCGTCCAAAATTATTCCCCATTGGCTAACCTATTAATGAAGATCACATGTAAAGGGGTTTAATTTGTTTGGACAAAAGGGTGTGAAGAATATTTCGAAGAAATGAAGAGATGATTAGTCAATGCCCCTATATTGACTCTACCATCGGGGAATGATGGGTTCGTTATTTATAGTGATGCATCAATGAAAGGACTTGGTTGTGTCCTTATGAAGAATGATAGGGTTATTGCGTATGCATCATGACAGTTGAATATTCATGATAAAAACTATCCTACTCATGATATTGAGTTAGAATTTGTGATCTTTTCTTTGAAGATATGGAGGCACTACCTCTATGGTGAAAATGTGAGATTAATACTGATCACAAGAGTTTGAAATATATTTTCTCTCAAGAAGAACTCAACATGAGGAAAAAGAGATGGCTTGAATTACTCAAGGATTAGGATTTTACGATATAATACCACCCAGGGAAAGCAAAAAAGGTGTCAGATGCTTTGAGAAAAAAAGATCATGGAGTTTTGAACAATATGAGAATTAAAAGGGATCCAATTTTCATGGATCAAGTGAATATGGACATGGGAATAACCATGGAAGGTGAAACATCAATTCATTTTCAAATGGTTACCAAACCATCTTTACTAGAAAGGATTAAGAGTTCTCAGACCGATGATGATGAATTTCAAAAAAAAAAGATTAAAGTTGCTCATGATTTGAGATTGAGTGACATTGTGTATAAAGATGGAATTTTGATATTCAGGAAGAGACTTTGTGTTCCCAATATACCTGATCTAAAAAGGGAATTCCTTGATGATTCTCATAGTTCCAATTTCTCTATACATTCTGGGAGCACCAAAATGTATAGAGATTTTAAGGAACATTTTTGGTGGGACAACATGAAGAGGGAGATTGCTGATTTTGTGTCAAGATGTATGGTTTCTCAACAAGTGAAAGCTGGAAGGCAACATCCTAGAGGAGTCATGCAACCTCTTCCCATACAGGAGTGTAAATGGGACAATATTACGATGTACTTTGTCATGGGGCTACCAAAGACTCCTAGAAGGAACAATGCAATATGGGTCATTATTGATCGTCGTACCAAGTCAGCAGATTTTCTTGCTATAAGAGAATATCTAACACTGGAACGTCTAGAAAGACTATATATTGATGAAGTTGTGAGACTTCATGGAGTACCCCTATCGATTGTTTCTAACTGTAATCCCCATTTTACTTCAAGATTATGGAAAAGTCTTCAGAAATCCTTGGATACTAAACTTCATTTGAGCACTGCCTACCACCCTCAAACAGATGGACAATCAGAACGAACTATTAAATCCTTATATAACATGTTGAGATCCTTCTCACATGACATTCTGGGTATGTGGGACCAATATTTACGTCTGGTAGAATTTTCCTATAACAATAGCTTCCATTTGAGTATTTAGATGACACCATATGAAGTGTTATATAGAAAGAGATTTCGTACACCAACCTGTTGTGATGACGTTGGTGAAAGAAAACATGTAGGCCCTGAACTGGTGGAGGAATCTATGGAAAAGGTGAAGGTAATCCAAAACCATATCAAAGCAGCTCAAAGTAGGCAGTAGAGCTATGCCGATAATCGAAGGAAGGATTTGGAATTTCGAGTCGGTGATCATGTTTTCCTGAAGGTATCTCCTTGGAAGGGAGTCAAACGTTTTTGTAAGAATGGTAAAGTGAGTCCCATGTACATCAGACCATTTTAAATTCTAGAACGAATTGGGGTCATAGCTTACTGATTGGAAATGCCGCCATGTCTCTCCAAAGTTCACAATGTGTTCCATGTATATCTATTGAGGAAATACATGCCTGACCCAACCCATGTACTCACCTATGAGGAATTATAACTGGAACCCGATCTGTCTTATTGCGAAGAGCCCATCAAGATTATTGATACAAGAGAACAAGTACTGAGAAACCAGACAACGCGTCTGGTAAATGTTTTGTGGAGAAACCATAAGATGGAAGAGGCAACATGGGAACCAGAGGAACTTATGATGAAGAACCAGCTGAGCCTTTTCATGCAGTAGTATTCTATATATTTCGAGGATGAAATTATTTAAAGGAGGGGATAATGTAACACCCCAAACTTCTACGGTACACATCTCTTTGAAAAATGTGATAGTGCGTGTTGTACGCAACATCGAGTCTAACACACCACAACCAATCAAACTAGCCATTATGAATAGTAATACCTACTTTATAAAATTATATATATTTTATATTTCAATATGGACTTCATTTTTGGATTCAGAATATCGAAATTATCCTAAGATTAATTTTTGGTATTTTTCTGAGAACTTCTAATTTTTATGAATAGTGAAAAATACATAAAAACAAATTTTTGTAATAAAAATAATTTATAGTGATAAATTATATTATTGAGTGGTTTTAAAGTATAATTAGAATATATTTTTACCATTTTATCCAATGGTGTTCATTAAAATTATTTTCACTTTGAAATTGGACATAAACAATTGTCAATCTTTTGATATATATTGTTTCTTAAAAACAAGCTATTTGTTGTGACAACAGAAATTAATTATAAAATTAATTAATTCAATTTATATGTTTGGAATTTTGTAAAATAGACATCATTTTTGAATTTGGTGTATCAAATATAACTTGGGGTGAAATTTTGGCATTGTTCTGAAAAACCTCAATTTTTGATGAATAGTGAAACCACTAGGTGGTAGTTAAAAAACTAAATTTTTCATAAAATGTAATTTTACCACTTCTGTGAGTGGAATTTCGAAAATCCAAAAGAAACGGTTAATATCAAGTAGTAAAATGTGGTTCAATGAGATGAAAATAATTTTTGATGAATAGTAACTTTTTACTTTTATTTACCACAGTTAAAAGTAAATAGGGTAATTAAGGGTAAAATTGATGTTAATATTACCGTAAAACATTTCCTAATTCTATTGGAAAAATGTATCTCGACCAAAAAAACCTTCAGAATAAAATATTATCATTTAGATCCTCTTGGATTAGATTAGGACATTTATTATTATTTAATTCAAAGAATAGTTAAGAGAGATAAAATCAATGTTTAATTAATAAAATATTTTTAATATAGGAATATACATAAGATAAATTAGATTGTAAATATTCATTATAAAGTTAAAAGTATTTCCTACATAATGATATTTTATTTATTATTTTTAGACATTAAAAAGACTAATTTATTTATTACACAATGATGATGCAGTAATTACAATAATAGTGAAACATTTAAAATAATTGATATTATAAATACAAAAATAAATATAATTTGAGACTTTTTATGAATTACACTAATTTTATAGGTTAATATGCAATGTTATTATTGACTTAATAAACTTTTTTTGAAGTAATTATTCTGTTATGATTTTCAAAAAAATCAATTATTGAATAGTGTCGAAATTGACATAAAAGAGTTTTAAAAACAAATATTATATTATTAATTGATATTAAATTCCTAAAAATCTAAGGCTCGGCCAAGAGACTTATATAATGATAGGTGTATCATTAATGGACTACTTGGGGGTCTCTTGGATGTATATAGTACGTTTTTTTACCATATAATATAAAAATACAAAGAGACATTGCAAAAGTGAAACTAATTAACTAAGAGTTAATACTTAATGATTAGGTTAATATAGTAACCCAAACCTATATAAATTCTATTGGTTGAGATGTTTTCGAATCATACCCACCTTAAAATTTAAATAATCCACTTTTAATCCATTATAAAACGAATATTAAGTTATTATAAATTAATATTTCTAGTTTTTCCAAAGGTGCCCCTCACACCTCTTATAAAAGGGAACTCCCCCTTGTCACTAATTCACACATTAAAAAACTTTTCATTCAGACATAACCTACCCAAATACTCTCTCAGAATTCCTCACTACATCCTAGAGGCCTTAGTTTGATCATAAAGCCAACCTATAGAGCTCTTTTGATCAAATCAAAAGGAAGAACCCAAAGAAGAGGTAATGTTTTCACCATCCCTTCTCAAATTCATTTCTTTTTCAACTTCTTCTTTATTTATTATTCCCATTATAAAATAATGAATCCAATATCTCCTATATAATGTAATTTTATTATAAATATGGTACAACTAAATTTGATATTCTATCCATCCTTTGAATGACATGTCACCATACGTGTGTACGTACAAATTATCGTATCCACGTTGTGGTGTAATTGTTATTGAATATATTATTATTTGGATGGGTATAATAATAATTTTTTATTCAGGTAAAAAATAAATATAACATGATTATTATTATTTATATATGATATACCACACAATTATATATCATTTTAATATCAAAAGAATTATATTGTCGCTCGTGCGTACGTATGGACCACCGTCTCCACGAACGCGATAATATTCATTATCCATCGTATCCATTAAAGTATAATTATCATTTGATGATTTAAAAATAATTTTTACGAACATGATATCATTCTGGATATGAATAAGATACAACCTATCCATGAAAAACATGTCTTACATAACAAAACATATAAAATAAAACGTGTAATTTAACATCCAAAACAACAATAATTCTAAGATATTATTAACAAAGAAATGTTAAAAGATCATATATGATATCATATTAATGTATATGATTCTTGTATAGTTTTAATAATAATTAGTTCAGCATTATACAGGAGGTTAACCTACCCCCAAACAAGGAAAAGTACAAGGTAAGGGTTTATTTCTCAATCTCTTCATTATCTGTGGTTGTCTATACGTAATTATATAATGGGTCTTCATTATCATCCACATCCATGTTTCGTAAAAATGTATTTAAAAACAATTTTTCTATTTACTATAATATGGGTTAAAGTCATTTATAACCTTTTTTACTTTTAGAAGTGGTTTATAAATGAATAATTCCGTCGTTTTCCAAACAAGGTCCTTTTTACCCTTTTTGACATAATTAAGGTAAAAATGTTTTTTTAACTTATACGGCGGGTGCGGCTATTTTCTGCTATTATAAAAACTTCGAAGTTTCCCTTACAATCATATAAGAATATTTTCAAAGAAAATGTTATATTTTATAAATATATTACTCTTAAAAAATTTCAAAATAAAATGATATATTACTCTAAAAAGAGTTTTTATTTCATATATGTCAACATCCTTTGATGGATTTTACGCTTATTTGAAGTTGATTAATTATGATACAAAACATCTATATTGTATTGAAGGTTTTGTGATATGTTTGACTGTGGATGTGCTATTTTTATATCATTCATGGTTTATTGTTGAAGTATTTAAATTTCGTATGCTAGGTATAATATGGATGATTATGTTATGTTTAAACCTATTCATGTGGGAATGCATTGGACTTAATATGTGACGGGTGGAGCCTGCTGTAGCTTCTCGATACATCGGTAGGTCTCATGAGACAAACTAATATCTTAGCACAAGGCATTGATAAAATCTTATTTGTAATCTTGGCACGAGGCCTTGGCTCTGTGGTTATGATAGTCTGGAATTATGCATTCCATCATTATGAAAGTGGATATTGGTATTGCATGTGATTATTCAATTAGTAGAATATCCATGTGAATAAGAAAATGGAATTATTTCTTTTTATTTTTTCCATTCTATGTTGAAGTACAAGTTTAAAAGGATTTTGTTTTTATTATACATTGCCTTAAATGTTTTTGCTTATTTATGAATGTTTTCGCTATATTGTTATCCTTACTGAGAACTTGAGCTCACCCCTTTTCTATGGTTTATTTTTTCCAGGATGTGAAGAAGTAAATTATGAAAGACCTATAGGGATAGTATGAGGGGATATGAGTGTGGACTATGAAGAAAATATATTGTTGTAGTTTTCAGTTTTATTATGCAATGTAAGACTTATAAATATATCTAGTGTTTCCATGGCTAGTAAAAAAAACGGTCTTTCGAGATTTGATCTTTCTTGTGATCATGTCAATGTTATGTAATAATGCACCGAATCTGGGTAACTGCGGTCAGGGCGTTACATTGTAGGATGGATGCCTCACAAAGGACAAGAGAAGGCAAGGTTCTCAGAATGTAGTACATATGTCGATGTAGCAGTCAGAGTTCTATCTTGGTTTTCAAGCAGGAGGTCGAGATTGAGTCGGGTTCAAACAGAGGGACGCGTGGCCCTGCAGTGGAGTCCGAGTGCTGGAGTCCAAGAGGTGTTTTCTACAGTTGCGTAGGAGTCCAATCCTAATGTTGAACCAGATCTAGGTTTCACTTTTCATCATCAATGTTAGGATATTTCTATCCAATTATACTTCAACCTACCAATGTAGGTTTTCCACATTTGTTTTTGTGTTTGTGTCCGATTTGGGTTTCAGATGTAGATTTGTCTAATCGGAAATTTTGTTTGGTTATTGATTGATTTACAGTGTTGTTTTTATTTTTTTTAGTCTGTCTGTTTCAATTGGGTAACAATATAAAAAAATATATATTTTTCTTAATTGAATTTTCATCATAGCCATTACCTATTGCTAGTGTGGATAGTTGGTTTTTATACAAAAATTATATTGTTTCGTAACTGCTTGAATACTCTTCTTCTTTTTTGGTGGCCAGGGTATATATATGAGATTTTGGGAACCCATAGGAATGAAAATCCTTGATGTGAGGATAAAAACTTCAGGATACCTCACTTTTATATTTTCTTACAGTTGGTCTAATTCTGATCCATGTTTGGGGTTCTTCATTTTAAGTAGGGGATTATTTTCGTTGAATTAATTAATATTCATGGTTTTTTCCTTGAATGGTTTCAATACACATCATCTTCCTTTTTCAAACATGAATATATACACTAGTATATATTATATATATACATTTATAATGTTTTATTCCACCCATTTATAATCTTCTATGTGTTGATTTACAATGATATTTTAGAATGTTATGAGTGGAAATTATTTGCAATTATTGTATTTGAATATCAAATCGAGAATGGTCATATAATTAGAAAATATTCCATATTTATTTTAATTTATACATGTCATATTTCATTTAAGGTACTATAAGGGTGAACTAAAATTATTTAGATTAAATTATGAAATATATGTTTATTTTTTTATTATAATATAATTATCTATATTATGGTTTTCTATATGGTGAGAATCATTAATTTTTTTAACAAATATATTTATTTGATCCTAATTTATGTTTTATTTAATCAATTTATGATTGTCAAATTTAAATTCATGATAATTAATTATATGTATATAAATATAAGTGTGCGGCCACATGAATTTTCATCACCATACAAATATATTTATATAACTATTTGATAGTAAACTCGACAACTATGTGATTCAATGCAATGTAAGTGGGTGTGACTTGTACACACACACACACACATATATATATATATATGGTTATACGTACGCACCTATAATCTTCAACCATAACCCGAATTGAATTTTCCTAAAACAAACTTCGGTGGTAATGTATCTTTATGATATGTCTAATAAAATTCTCATGAATGCATGAATTACATAAAACAATTGTTGAACTATAAATCAATTGGCCTTATATGCAATTTATCATATCGAATGGCCATTTATGAAGACATAACCGTTTATCTGTGCATGCTTGTGTACAAATGATATCTGTCTTAATTTAATATTAGTCATTATAGACTATAAATATTCCTTTTAATGAATCAAGGATTTGGAAAATTATGGAACTATAATTTTTTGGGATAACCCCAAACATTCAGTACTTCTATGTTTCAATTTAATATCACATGCACAATGAATGTTTTCTAGTTTATTCATGTCATTTGGAAAATTAATATCGAAATAATAACTGACATATTATGATATAGTCCATTGTTATTTACATTTTTCAGTTCATGAATTGAGCAAGAATAATACCAATCTAAAGTTATAAACATGAATTATAATGCATTGAATATTTATGTTAGAGTTGTAATGTTATTAATTTATATGGTACATCAAAAAAAAATTTATTTTTCACTTATGATAATTTAATAAATAATAATTTAATTATTCAAAGTGGTATGAGACATATTTAATAATATGAAAGGATAAATTAAATTATTCAAGGTGGTATTTAACACTTTTAATAATGTGAAATATGGAAAAAAGAAATATGTGACACTAAAAATGTTAGTTAATAAGTAATTAGGTAAATTAGAGTAGAATGTACACTTTGATTTAGAGAGATGAAGAATGCATTGGATTTTTTATGTAGTGGGTATGGTCCTTTATAGACCACTGATGCATCAGTAGGTCTCATGAGAGAAACTATAGTCATGGAAGAAGGCCTTGAAAAAATGATTAGTTATGTTCCACGCACAAGTCCTAGATAGTAAGGTTATGATGTTCTGCATATGAACATTCCTTATTATGGTAATGAATCTTAATTAACTAGAATAATATTCGAGTAGTATAATATTCTTATCTAAAGAGCTCGCACTTCAGAATCCAGAGATGTAAATGTTATGAAATAGTATTTATGCATTTCACAGAGTTTTTAGCCATTGTATGTTTCTTAGAATTAAAGAATGTAAATGATGCTTTTATTTAATCACAACTCTGAAAATGTAATAATCTTATATTTTGTACCTCTATATTCCCATGTCATACTTAAAAAAGTTATAATGACATTCACTGATAATTCCCAATGACAATTACTATAATTTAATCATGTTCCATTGTAATTTTGATATTATGCTTTTATTTGTGCATTTATATTTCTTATCCATTTGTTATTTTATGTTACATGTGTTAAATTTTTTTTAGAAAATGTTTTATGGACATTTTTAAATAGTGTTTTCAAAAGATAAATTGGTTTATTATGTTATTTTTTAAAACACATTTCAAGGCATTCATATGATCACCCTATGTTTTTTAAAAAAATTCAAGAAATCAGATTTCAGATGAAGATGAATGAAAATATAGATTGGTTTCCCAGAACTAGAACTAAATTCAATCCTCTATATGGGACATGATGTGTAATTTATCAGTTTATCCTTGTTTTTTGTAAAAATAAATTTATAAACCTTGATTCAAGGCACTGGCTTCGTGTATTCGGGGGTCAGGTCCTCATAGTTGGTATCAGAGTATTCAGTTTAGATAACTCAATAAAACCAGAACTAAACAAAGAGAAATTTTCTTAAGTATTACTAAATATGAGATTTTTTTAATTTTCAGATGGAAAATGAAAGTACTAGTCTTTTGTCTCTTCCAACAGATGTATTAGAGACCATATTGGGAAAATATTATATAGAAAACTACGAGACATTTGAAAATATTCAATTATCATGAAATACCCTCTAGTGAGTGTTCAACTCTCCTCATGTACTCCAACTTCGTCAAGGAGAATGTTTCATCTTTTACCTCGTGATGAATACTCAATTCCCATTCTATGAACAACAAGGGAAATAATTTGAGTCTTTCTTTAAATGTTTCACCCTATCCAATAATTTCTTCTCTATTGAGGACATTGAGGAGGCTGCAGAAGGGGGTGACCTCCAGGTAGTATATCTATGTCAAATTTCGACCTATAGTATCAATGGTCTAGTTACAATCTATGATGTTCATAAGGAAGAGCCTACTAATTTTCATTATCGTAATCATGTTCATACTGCTGTCACTCAACCTAATACCTGACATGCTTCTATCAATCTGAATTTTAGATGTCCACATATGGTTGATCCTAGTTTCACATGTTTCATTAGGATGAAGGAGATAACAGAATTTTGAACTGCTTTGGGAATACTTTTGTCTGAGAATTGGGGAAATCCCCTTCATCAGTGGATTATATGATTAGTCATATTAGAGAATGTCAAGAAATACATAATGTTGTTTTGTGAGAGGGAGCATGATTTTATGTAATTTCATTAGTTTTATAAATCATATCTAAATGGATGATATTTTATTCTTGGTATAGATATGTTTTTTAAAACAATGACTCTGTTCAAAAAATATTTTCCATACTGAAGGCCGACTTCTATTAATTTTCAAACAGAGGACATGAGTTAATCAAATAATATTTTTTCTCTTCCTACCGAACTGTTAGCTATTATAATCATCATGAAAAGCTCCGAGGAGTACCATCCCACTGCAAACTTACCTCTGATTTTTAATAACTCCATCAGGTGTAGAACCACTCAAACATTCTCTGTCTTTACCAAGGAAGCGGTCATGTATTTAACCATATATTAGTTGCACAATTTTCATCATATAGGAAAAGGGTAATTTTTCATGAATCACCTTATCTATGATTCACTATGGATGATAATTACGGATCAATAGGTAAATTTCTAGAAGTTGCATTGGATGGGGACCATCGAGCGACCTATCTATTCTAGTTCCGGAGTTTTCGTATGTATGAGGAACTCGATGAAATCAATATTTTCAAGCACGACATGTTGCGAGAGAATTATTTGGTTTTGGTCCACTCTGAAATCGACGACCTCCACACTTCTCATTCCTCTCTATGGATGGATGAGTTCTTTAGGCACAGGTTCCACCATAGCTATTCACATTATGTCTGGGCCAATGAAATTGAACAACTGAATACATCATTAGGAATCCACCTGAGGTTGTGAGCACCCTACCATAGGTGGTGTTCCTGATATAGGGTCCTTGTGAGTAACATGTGTTTGGTGGTGGTGTGGTTGTGTACCAGTATTTTTGAATTACGAGAACATAATTATTTGTGCGGTGGAGGGATAATGTAACACCCCAAAACATATATCTCATGTAATAATAATATTGAGGTTTTATTTTTTGATCTGAAAAAATTTGAAAAATATAAATACCATACATTTCATTTGAATAAAACAATGAAGTGTAAAAAATACACCAAGACCAAAGAAAAAACATACTATCCAAAACTTCCTATTAAATGACCTTTTAGAATAACAGGGAGACCAAACAAAACAACCAAACCCCAAGAAGAAAATATGGACCTTTCATATCCACCAAAATGAACATTAATATTCCCAGAGCCATGATAGATGCACTAAGCATCAATGGGATTATGTGTACCATCTTCACCATGTCGTTGAATTTCCATCACCATAATTCAAGTATTTATAAAAGCAACTATTTGACAATTACCTTAAAGGTGACAATTGTTTTCTTTTACGATCATGGGAGACTAAAATCTGTTGACCGTTAGTGTTTTTTTAAAATAATATATTTTTAATTCAAACATTTTTAAATTGGTTTTCCATAAATAATAACAAAAAATTAATATTGGTTTATTTTAAGTAAAAAATTTAAATGGAAATATTATATCACTTTGTTTGTCAAATTATTTAAAAATATCTTTTTTATCAAAAATTATTTGTTCTCAGAAAACACATATTTGATATATTATTAATACTAATATTTATAAATATAGCTAATTTATTGTCTAGATCGAAAATGAGATATGTATTTATATATATATATACACGTATGTATATTAGTTTTGGATTATATGAAATTATTATATAAGAACAAATAGAATTATGAAATTGTAATATTATATTTAGGTTATAAATGATATTGAAAATTATTGTTTTAAGGTATTTTAATGATATTATTTTGTAAAGGTGCACTGTTTTATTTATGTAAACAATTATTTAATTTATTATATAAATTATTATATGGGACTTATATATTTTTTTCAGAAATATGATTTATACATAATTATTAGATTATTAATTATTTATTAATGTTTCATAACATTATTAACATTTTCATTTTTTTAATAAAATTTTAATTATATTTCTATTTTTAAAGAAGGATTAAAATTGGAAACACAATAATAATAATTTTTTAGTTATTAATTTAATTTATTTTATAACATTATATGTTTATAATTTGAAATATATAAATATATTAATTATAAAAATATTTAATAATATTAATTTTTAATATTTAAAAGTAGTGATTAAATAATTTTAATAGATTATTTTTTCACTATGTAATTTATTAATATTATAATATATGATAATATTAAGTTATAGATTTAAAATGATAAATATAAGATAATAAAGATATAAAAATATGAAAATATTATAATAATATCAAAATCAAAAGAAAGGAATTTGAGGATATTCGTGAAGAGGAGGGTCCAATTTTTTTGAAAACCCGTCTTAGGGTTTCTGTAGGCGTTTGTTTTGTGTGTGGAGTCGCATGTTGAGCCAAGTTCTCCATGGAGATCTAGAGTTGTTGTCGGGATGCATCACCTAAGAACAGAGGAGCTGAGGTTCCCAGAAGGCAGTGCATCAGTTGGTGTTGTGCTCATAGGCCTGTCGTAGTCATCGAGTAGGAGGCTGAGACTGAGTCTGGTTCAAACGGAGGGAGGTGCGGCCCTACGGTGGAGACAGAGTACTTGTGGTCGAGCAACGTTATCCATAGTTGTGGTGGATTCCATTCCTAATGCTTAATCGTATATAGGATGCAACTTTATTCGTTAAAGGTAGGATATTACAATCTAATTCTTCTTCTACCTACCAAATTGGATTTTCTACTTTTTTTGGGTGTTTTTTTTCGATTTTGATTTCAGATGTTGATTTGTCTAATATAAAATTTTTTCTGGTTATTGATTGATTTAATTTTTTGTTTTTATTATTTGTTTTGGTCCTTCTATTTCAATTGGGTCAGAATATGAAACTACATATATATATTCTTAATTGAATTTTCTTCATTGTAATTACCTATTACTAGTTTGTGTAGTATGATTCACTCGAAAGTAATCTCTCTTCACAATTTCTTGAATACCCTTCTTCTCTTTTGGTGGACTATGTATAAATATGAGATTTCGTGTATGTAGGGGAATGAAAATCCTTTTTGTGAGGATAAAATATTCACGATACATCACTTTTCTATTTTCATTCTACCGGTCTAATTCTGAGACTTGTTTTGGGTTGTTCATTTTAGGTAATGGATTTTTTCTTCTAATTAATTAATATTTTGGGTTATTGTATTCATAGGGTTTAATACACATTGTCTTATTTTAAGAAACATGAATATATACACTAGTATGTATTATATATATATGTTCATATTGTTTAATTACACCCTATTTTAAATCTAATATGTGTTGATTTACAATGATGTTTTAGAAGGTGATGGGTGGAAATTATTTTAAATTACGTTATTTGATTTTCAAAATTGGTAATGAGATGAGAATTATCAAATTTTTCTTATTTATTATAATTTAAACAATTTATGTTTCATTTATGGTTGTATAATGGTGCTTATTAATTATTTAAATTAAATTATGCAAGATATGACTATTTATTTATATTAATTTTTTTCTCTATTTTCTAGTTCTATATATGGGGTGAATCATTTATTTTTTTTTAAATATTAATTTAAGATGCATTTGGTTTATAATTAATCAATTTATTATAGTCAAACTTAAATTCCTGAAAAATATATACAAGTACATAAATATAGGTGCATGGCCAAAAGATTTTTCGTCACCATTCAAAATATATTTATATATGTATTTGATTAAAAACTCGATGACTATTTTCTTCAAAGTGATCTATGTTTGTGTGAAATGTACATACTATATATAGATTTATAGGGTTATATGTATTCACCTATAAACATTAATTTTAACCTGTATTGAATTGGACTAAAATGAACTTCAGTGGTAAAATTATGTTTTTGATATGATTAATTTAATTCTCATTGATGAATTCATTTCATAAAACTATTATTGCATTGAAATTCAATTGGCCATTTATGCCATGAAGCATATGTCGTGGCCATTTATTAATACATGACCATTTATCAACACATGATTATGTACAAATTACATCTATCTTAATTTAAAAACAGTCATTATAAAATATAAATATTCATTTCCATGAAACAAGGATTTTGAAAAATAAGGAACAATCATTTTATGTGCTAACCCAATCCATTCATTACTTGTGTGTTTTAAATTAATATCACATGCAAAAAGAGTGTTTAATCGTTTATACATGTCGTTTGGAAAATTATTATCAAAAAAATAACTGACATATTATGTTTTTTCCACTGTTATTTCCATTTATCAGTACATCAATTGAGCATGAATAATACATATCTGACGTTATATATATGCAATTTAATGCATTTAATTATTATTGATGAGTTTTAATGTTATTAATTTATGTTATAAATCAAACAATTTATTATTTTTCACTTTTGATAATTTATGAAATTAGAATGTAATTACTCAAGGTGGTATGAGATACTTTGAATAATATGAAATGCTAAATTAAATTATTCAAGGTAGTATGGGACACATTGAATAATGGGAAATAAGGAAACAAGAAATATGTGACCGTAAAATGATAAGTAATAAGTAAATTACTAAATCAAAGTGGTATGTGCACTTTGATTTTGAGATATGAGGTATGCATTGAACATAGTATGTAGCGGGTGGGGCTCGCTATAGCCTCTCGATGCATCGGTAGGACTCAGGAGATAAACTACGTTCACGACACATGGCTTTAAAAAATGATTATTTATGGTCCTAGCATGAGGCCTGGATAGTATGGTTATTATCTCCAGCATATGCACATTTCTCATTATGTCTATAAAACAAAATTAAGAGGAAAAACATTCCACTAAAAGAATGTTCATGGTTAAAGAGATTTCAAATGAGAATCAGAAGAAGTAAAAGTTATGGCATAGTATTTAGGCAGTACACATATATTTAACCTATGTATGTTTCTCAGTAGTAAGTATTGAAATTAATGTTTTCATTTAAGCGAAACATTGATCATGTAATACTATTAAATTTTATACCAGCATATTCACATATCATACTTATAAAATTTAGAATGTATTTTCCTCATAATTCTTGAATAAGCATTCCGATAATTGAATCCTATTCTCTTGTCATTCTTTTAGTATAATTTAATTTGTGAACTTATATTTCATAGACAATTTTTACTGTATGTAACATGTATGACAACATTTTTAAGAAAATGTTTTTTGGAAATTTTTAATCAATTATTTCAAATGTAATATTGGTTTATTAGGTTATGTTATAAAACACCATACTGAGAATTCATATACTCAACCTACATTTTTAAATTATAATATTCAGTTATAAGTTTTTAGATAATGATGCTTGAAAAAAATGACAGGTCTCCCTAAACCTGAACCTAATTTGATAGTCTATATGGGAAATGATATCTAATTTAACAGTGTATGTTTGTTTTTTTTGTAAAAAAAAATTACACATCTTGATTCATGGCACCAGCTCAGAGAATTCTAGGGTTGGGTCCTCAAATATATGATTATTACAATATTATACTAATTTTGGGATATTATAAGGCATCCCCTTCAATAACATTCAACAACTATGGGAACAATATCATTGGCCATGCATAAGCACGACTTACCATTTCCACGACGTGATGATATTCATTTTCCATGTTACCAATTCAAGAATGACTACGAAGTCTATATAATAAGTAATAATGAAATAAATCACCTAATAATTCAACTATATTTATGTGTATATATATGTATATATATATATATTTCATGTACATACTTTCATTCAATTTAATAAGGAAATGAAAACATTGTTTTTTATTACATACTACCTACCTTCTCTTTGAATGGTGTATTCTATTCCATTTATCGTTATTTTATATATAGTTATATACTGAATATATATGATATATAAATCATGTTTTACATTCTAGATGTCTTTAAATCAATATATACATAATAATATCATGAATCAAAAGTCCAAACATGAATGATAAATAAAATTATTATTACCCAAAACGTAGCAATAACATGGAATTAACAAATGAACAACTAATATAAAGTATTATGTGATTCATATATGATATCATAAATATTATTATAGTTTTATTACAAGTAAATAATAATTTTAACCCCAATATACATGATTTTTATACAATTTTGGAATAAATTTGATCTATGGTATGGGATAATTTTTCAATTTTATTTTTATCCGAGATTGTTTAGATGTGTGTATTTTGAAGGGAAATATTCATCATTCATGTGAATATATTATAAAATTATTTTCATAAAATGTATAATATTCCTATTTGTATCATTAAAGTCATTGTTAAAATTTTTATACTTTTACTACATTGTTTGGAAGGGATCATTTTTTTTACCATACGAGGTACTTATTGTCTATTCGGGTAAAATAATGGGGAGAAAGTTTTTTAACTTATACAACATGGATGTATTTTTAAGTCTTATTAACACATTATTTTAATGAAGTATCCTCTACAATATTTTATGTTTATTTTTAACTAAATTATTTTCTTTTATAAATGTCCATTATTTTGTGAAATGAAAATATTTTTTTTAAAAAGGGTATTTTTCTTAAAATCAATGTTCAAGTGGTTTATCAATAATATTTTGCATCTAAAATGATACTATATAAATAGTGTTATATTTTTATCCATATTATTAATCTAATTTTATAGTGTTAATGATGAAATTTTATTGTATATGGATTATGTTATGGAGAAATTATTTTTAAGAAACCCATTTTATTTCATGGGTGATGCTATGATAAATGATTTATGTTTGTGTGGAATAAGTAAGAGTGATTTCAATATGATATGGGTGGGACCTGTATCTCTCTCTAATAAATTTGGTAAAGAGTTTTATCTCATGTGATAGACATCATGGAAACATCAGGTAAATCCGGTTTAGTAATACATTGTTGGAATGAAAAGTAATCCCATTTAATTAATGGAAATTGTCCACTATGATGGTCTTGGTAGCAATGCCATGTCTTCTGTGGATATTATAATATATTCTTCGTAGTTTCTCCCAATTACATGTTTTATTCCAGTGCTATTGTATCATGGTTAATGTTTATTTATGTTCCATGCCTTACGTACTTCCATGAATTATGTCGTTGCTCCAGATTTTTATGTTTAAAATGTATTCTCATCTTTTTATGTTCAAAATATTATGGACTGTTTTATGTTCTCAATAATTATCCTTATTAAGAATTCGATATCACCATTTATATGTATTATATTCACCATGATTTAAATAATATTTTTAGGTAAGAAAACTAAAGGGGAAGATCTTAATGGGAGATGTTGTATATCATTCACCGTGATTGCAAGATTATGTTCCATGTTTTCAAATTCACTAAACATAAATGGTATTGGGGCATTTTTTGGGTCATGTATTAAGTACCTCAAAAAAATGTAATTTCCATGTACGTTTATAATGAGTCTATATAGTTTGTATTAGAGATAAGGTTTAGTAAACCTTTGGAAACTAGAATGTGAAAAATTTTGTGATATCCCTAGAGATATTACTAAGGTATGTCTAGGGAAGTACAAGAGGTTAAGTATAAATATAGTTTATTTTCATACAATTAATATAATGATGATTAATAACCTATGATTAAACCTAGGATGTTAGATATTGAATGTACTTCCCTATGATAATGTAGATTTCTAGTTTGATTTTTTGCTTCTCACACTATTCTTTTTGGATTTTAGACATGGATGAAACCCAAAAGAACCATGATAATGACCAATGTATTGGGAAATGTAATGATTTTCCTCCAAAAAACCCAATATTATGGTAAATGGAATGAAAAAATTTATTGCTACTCTTACACAATATATGAATCATTCTGGAAATCGAAATACCGATAGAAGTGAATAATATTCTATTGAGTTCTTCATGATACAACACCCACCTTCTTTTAGCGAGTCTTATAATCCACTTTTTTCTGAACAATGGATCAATACCACTGAAATGATATTTTCTATCATTCTCTATTCAAAAAATGAAAAATTAACTGTTCCTGTTTACCATTTAGAAGGTGAACAAGACCCGTGGTGGACTCTAATTAAAAATAAAAGGCACCAAGGTGAAATTGAATCCATAGAATTTGATAAGTTCAAGAACTTGTTTTTCAATAAGTACATTTTCATATTCATCTAAAAAATATGGAAAATGAGTTCCATGAGATTAATAAAAGTATGATAAATCTGTTGGTTCTTGTGAGAAAAATTTTACAAGTCTTGCATGGTATCGTTCTGGTTTTATCATCCAACCTAAATGTAAAGATGATTGATTCTTCAGTTGCTTAAAACAAAGGCGTTGAAGAGCAGTATCTAGGGGCACATTAGTAGCTATAAATATATTGTGTATTGTGCTATGATGTTAGAACAAGAACATGTTGTAACATATCAATATCATATTTTCGACCAGAAATGAAATACGGAGATAAAGGAAAAATCTCAATAAAAATATGTTGAAAATAAGATGAATATTTCCTTATTCTCAAGTGTTAAAATAAACAAGGTTGAAATTTTCTTAAATGTAATAGTACATGTTTCATGTGTGGAAAATAAGTTTATAGAGTAGATGAGTTCCGAAGTAATTGGAAAAGGTTTCTGATGATGTGAATAGAGAAGAGACTACAGAGAACACTCCACAAACATTTCAATGATAAATGTGCAAGGAAATGGTGAATTATGATTACCAATGCCCTAATCCAGGGGTTAATAATGATCGATGTCAGCAACCTCGTGAGGAAAATGTAAAAGGGATGTCATATTCAATCAATATTGGTGATGTTGAGTATGAAAACCAAGTGGTGTGATGATCAAGTGTTTTTGTAATGGGATTACAAAATTGTGTTCTGGAATATCATTTATAATATTATGGAATATTCAAATATCAATTTATTGGTTTATTTTGGTTTTCAATATTTAAATGGTACTAGTAACATAAAAAAAGATTGAAATATTTTTGAAAAGAACATTATATACACACAATGAAGGGATAAGGGGATAATGTGATGTTTGATATTATTAACGAGCTCGTGAATCATAAAAGGAAAAAGTGATATCATGGTTTGATTATATAGAATTTTTTTGGTAATTTTTGTACATTGAAAGATTTAATTTTGATATAATTCTTGTTTTCAATAATGTAATTTTGAAAATCT
Source organism: Viscum album (assembly GCA_963277665.1). Classification (NCBI taxonomy): domain Eukaryota; kingdom Viridiplantae; phylum Streptophyta; class Magnoliopsida; order Santalales; family Viscaceae; genus Viscum; species Viscum album. The sequence continues at coordinate 1,402,353,010 of OY728152.1, forward strand.
ACTAATTATCATGTTTATAGATAATACATGATTAGTGTATTCAATTTTTTGGAATGTGATAACCAGGAACTCCGAAATGAGATATGGGAGACAAATCATAAATCGATTTAGTTAACCTCTTTCTATGGTTATATATTTTCAATTTTTTGAAGGATTATAATTTTATCCATTTATCGATAGTATAATTTATATTCTGGTTGGTGTTTGTCAGATTGATGTATTATCACACTATAGGTGGAATCATGCATATTTGAAAACATATTCTAGCATTTTTGTTGAGACACATCAAATTACTGATCATTCAATCACATGATCTGATAACACATCATGAATGACCATTTAAACTTCATTTCATAAAGAAATAGATGATGTGGAAATTGATCAAGGAATAAACCACAATACTAAAATCAGGTAAGTATTTCTTCTCATTATTTAACAATAGGAACATAATCTTGAAAAAAAATGTAATCATAGTAATTTATTATCCAATGAATCATATGGTCCCTGAACTTATCAACGATTTATGGATTTCTAGTAGTTAAATTTATCCAATCTTTATTTCATATCCCTGTCCATCAAAACATGATGGTTAGATTTCCCATCATATCCATGTTTTCACTTCCTACCTATGTTCTCATATGTGGAAACCAAGTGATGAGTTACATTGGGTAACTATTTGGGTTCTAACATTACTTTTTTAAATTATGTTTTAGTATTCCTTTTTAAAATGTCGGAATCATTCTTGTAGAAAACCATTTATAACCCTGATGAATTTCGAGTGGGAAATTCATTTTATGGGGGGTAGAATGTAACTCCCCAATAATTTATGAGATAAATTATTTGAAGTTATGGTGTTTTAAGCTACATGAGGATTTTATTTTGTTAGATGCAACAATGTATTAGCTTGTAGTATACATAACACTATTCTTGTCTTGGGTTGGACATAATATTACGTTCTTTTGATAGAATTCAATTCACGCAACACTGAGTATATATTTTTTTCAATGTATAAATGAAACATGTTTGGATTAAGTTATACATAACACCAAATGATGATTTCACTACATGAGACAACGACTTGGATAATAATACATGCTAGAGAGACCTATTTTAATTTTTTGTTGTCTACATGATACCGAGTTTCACTAAACAATGACATATTATGGAAATATTATGATTCAATGGGATATAAACTATCCATTATGAATAGTATTAAACACATTTTCAATTATATAAAATATTAAAATAGATCATAAACATTTTCTAGAACACGATGTGAGAACAAAATCAATTTTTTGGACAAAAGAAGTATTTTTAAAAAAATGTAGTTTTACCTCATTTTGAGGGAACACCCATTTTAAATATATTTTTGACACTTTTATAAGTTAAATTTGTAAAAATGTATATATTATTTTGAAATGGGACTTAAAAATTTACATTTTTTAATTTCTTTTGTTATTTTGATAATATACAAATTTTATGAAAAGTTAAAAATACTGCATTTTAATTCAAATATGCCTCTCATAAAATTTATTTATATAGTTATATTATCTTTTTAAATGTTTTAATGTGTAATTGGGTTATGTTTTTATAATTTAATCCAATTTTAATCAATGGAAATAATTTAACTTTTAATTTCGACATAAAACAATGTCAATATTTTGATAGTTATTATTTCACAAAAAACCATTTTTTTGGTTTTAACAATGAGAATTAAATTTAATTAAATACTACAACATATTTCTTTTGAATTTGGAAAGTGAATTGAATATTTGTAATCATATGGTTAAAATTGTGTAAATAGGTGTCATTTATTTAGGGACATTATGAATTGTAGCTTGAGTAATAAAACTAATTGAAAAGGTTAAATGGTAAATATGGTAAATAATGGTAAAAAATAATATTATAATAATATTAAACTACCCAAAAACATGTACTAATTCTATTGGATGATATATTTCTGACCACGGGAATACTTAGATCACTTTTGGCACGACATATATGCACCTGGATGTGAAAATGACATTTTATAAGAATTAATTTAATGTAATGATAATTATAACCTAAACATATAACCTTTTCTAAATTTATTTTAATATATAGTTATATAACTGGTCTCTATGTCTATAAATATTAATTAGAAATATAAATATATTCTCTACATCATGGTATTTTATTATTAATTTTTATACACTAGATAAATATATTCATTTATGAAACAATTATAATGTAGTGATTACCACAATAATGAATGATTCAAATTAACGAAATTATAAATAATAAAATATATTTAATTTCTATATTTTTATTCCATAATTTTTTGGGATGAGTTTAATATATTAGGTATGCAATTAATCTTTTGGTTTTATTTAATATTGATGTTATAATTTTTTAAAAAATCAATGTATAAATATTATCCAAAATTTAAATAATTCATTACATAAAACATAAAATAGTTTATTAAATTATATGTAATTATTAAAAATATAATATTCTTAAAAATATTTAATAATTTAAAAAAATGTCATAAATAACTATTTTGGGTCATTTCAAAAGATATGGTAATAAAATTAGCCCCAAATGATTAAATAACATGATATCACGATAAGATTAAAATAGGTAAAATAATAGAAAAATTAAAATAATAAGGTTAAAAAATATACAAAAAATGTCAAAAAATTATTTTATAATGAATATTCGAACCAAAAACATCTTATTTTATAATTAAATGTGTTTTGGACCATTGTAAATCAAAACTGAATTTATAATAAATTAATATTTGGGAACATTCATATAGTGACCCAATACTCTATTATAAAACGGAACCTCATACCTCTCTTCATCAATCCTTTTTAAGCCCCCAAGATCCTCCACAGCCTAACCATTTCTATTCTAAAATTCCATGGTTAATGTATAGAGATTTTGGTATTTCCAAAAGACAATCTCTAGTGCCCTATGAAGAAATTTATAGGAGTCACATCGAGGAACATATAATCTCTTCTACTGATTAATTCAAATTTGTTTCCTTTTCTAAATCCTATTATTTATTTATTTCATTATAAAATAATGAAATAAGTATATATCAGATACTGAAATGTTATTATAAATTTGAAGAAACCCTATTTCTCCTTCTGTCTATCTTACCAGAAAAGAAATCACTGCGCGTGCGTACGTATAGATTGTCATCTCCATGTCGTGGTGTAATCTTTTTTTAATCAAAACCATTCTTGGAAGGGTATAATAGAGTAAGTAATAACTATATATGAAAATTATAACATGATACTAATTCTGGGATATTATACACCATCAACATCAATACCCTTAAACAACTATAGGAATGATTTTGTCGCTCATGCGTACATACATCTTACTATTTGCACGACGCAATGAGAATAATTTTCCATGTTAACCATTCAAGAATGATTATAAAGTATATATAATACATACTAATTAAATATATGACATAATAATGATACTATATTTTTGTATATATATATATATATGTCCTTTACATACTTTCATTCAATTTAATAAGGAAACAAAAATAGCGTTCATGTATACATACGACCAACCGTCTCCATGAATGGTGTATTTGATTCCCTTTATTGATCTATTATATATAGTTATATAATGAATATATATGATATATAAATCTTGATTTATATTCTGGATATAAGAGAATCATTTTTATGTAATAATATCACGAATAACAAGTCAAAAAATATACGAAAAATATAATTATTATTATACAAAATGTTGCATTAACATAGAATTGACAAATGAATAGGTGTTATAAAGTCATAGGTGAATCATATATGATATAATAAATATTATTATGGTTCTTTTAAAAGTAAAAAATTGGTTTAAACCCACTATAAAAGATTTTTGGACATGTACTAATGAAATTGGACTTAAGGTAAGGGATAATTTTGCAATCTCAATTTTATCCATGATTTTTTATATTCAAGTATATTATTGGGATATATTTATCATCTATGTCCATGTTTTCTAAAAAAATTTCCTAAAATGTTAACTGTTCTTATATATATTCTTAAATTCATTTTTACCCATTTTTTTCTTTTACTACATGGTACAGAATGAATCTTTTTTTTTGTTTACAATACATGGTAGTTTTTACATTTCCTATTTAAGTAAGGGGATAATTTATTTTTAAAATTATAAGGCTTGAAAAGATTTCTATATTTTCATAACACCTCATTTCCATGAGGCATCCTCTACATTATTTCATTTTTATCTTGTACTAAATTCATTTATTTTAAAATTGTGTGTAATTTTGAGAAAACAAAATGATTATGAAGAAGAAAAGATATTTTCCTAATAAACTAAGATGAATTGGATCATCAAATTTATTTTCCATCTAATATGACACTATTTAAATAGTGTTATGTTTATATCCCAATTATTTATATGATATGATCATGTTAATGATTAAATGGAATTTTATATGGATTATGATATGATGGAATGATGATTAAGAAACACATTTTATTTCATGGGTAATGTAATGATGAATGATTTATGTTTTTGTGGAACATGAATGATTGATTACTATATAAGATGGGTGGGATATATATCTAACTCCAATGCATTCAGTAATGATTTATATCACATGAGTTAGACTTGACTGGAAGGTTATGTAAATTTAGTTTAGTAATACATAGCTAGAATGGAATGTTAAACTGGTCCAGTAATGGAATTTGTCCAATATGATGGTCTTTGATGCAATTCCTTTGCTACTATAGAAATTATAATATGTTTTTATTGGATTTGTAAAATTATATGTTTTATTCCAATTCGATAATATCATTGTTAATGTTAATTTATTAATTATTTCTTACGTACTACCATGAATTATTTCATTGCTGAAGATTTTAATTTTTAAACATTATGGTCATGTTTTTACATTCAAATGTTTATGGTTTGTTTTATGATTTCAATTTTTACCCTTACTATGTATTTGAACTCACTATTTCTATGTTTTCTTTTCCCAAGGATATAAATAATGGTTTTAGGTAGGAAAACAAAATGGGAAGATCCTTATGGGAGATGTTTAATATTGTTCCCCATAATTATAATTTTATGTTCAGAGTTTCCAAATACACTAATCTTATATGGTCATTGGGATTTTTTCTGTCAAATATAATAATTATTCCAGCAATTAATTGAAATATCCATGCATGTCAAGCTTGGATCTCTACAAAGAAGTTTTTTTCTGGGAATTATATCCATTTGGTTCGTGTCTTGTGGGGGCATGGTGGTGTAGAGGAGGGTACTTGGGAATGTGAGTCGCATATCAATGCATAGTATCCTGAACTATTTTTTGTATAGATCTTTCATTGTGATTATTTTTATTTAGTGTTTGTAGACCATTCTTTTCTATGAGAGGTATTTCTATTTTTGATTATTGTTTCTTGATCTCCTAGAGAGGCATCCCCCCTGGGAGATTGTTTTGGAGATAGATGTGGTTGTAGTGAGGTTTCACACTATTATTTGGAAGTAGTTGAGCTATTATACTAGTAATATCCATGAGAGGTATCTCATTGTGTTATTGTACGGACAAACCATTTTATATTTCCTCTCTGGGTTGGTTTTGGATTCATGATGGCACGATATTTTAAGAGGTATATGGTGTAAGGGCATACATCTATGTGGATCGACCCTTTTAACATTTTCCAAGACTGAGGTTGTTGAATAAGGCTAAGAGGATGTTTGGATGAGTTTGGTCACAAGAAACTAGACACAGGGGGATACAAGATGTTACCATGGGGTATAGAACATGTACATTTGGGTTTCTGAAAAATAAAACAAAGCATCGAGGCGGTGAATTTTTTGGACTAAGTCTCCTTGAGGTGGTACAAGACATGATGAGGATGTACACGTTGTGTATATCTTTGACATAGGGTTTTTCAAATACACCCAGATACTTGTTTTTTTCAAACCATAAGGATAGAGAGAACCCCCTTTCTAGACCGAAGATGACCTAGACTCTGCGCTCTTCAATATTTGGGGATTTCTTGGTTTGGGATCAGTTCCCCACTTCCTTCTTTGATCTGCCTTCAATCTGAGGTATGACCTACCTCCGTCATTGGAATGATTCGACTAGTTTTCTCCTCATTATTTTATACATTCTATAGAATTCGATCTCGATTGTTTTAAGGGTGTTTTTTTGATCTTTTTGATGCTGTTGTACAGAAACATCCTTGGGAGTATGAAGTTGTTGTGGGGAAGGAAATCATGATCCATTACATTGATATGTTCTCGAGCGAAGAACTTCGGAATAATTTTGTGGTAGGGGATTTGTTGTTTTACTATTCTTTTATGTGAAACTGTAGTTTTAGCATGTTTTATCCTGTTGGATCGCAACAGAATTTACCTAATTAAATAAATGAACTAGATTAAAGGAATTCATTTGATTTCATGATGTTTTTTTCGCCAGATAATGGTTTGCCTCATTATTTTCTACATAGTGTGATATCTTCTCTTTACATGTTATCAAGTTGTTCTTGATGAAATTGGTAAAGAATTTAAATCATTAATTAATAGATAACTAAATGGGTAAATATAAAGAGGCATGTAATGGATTCAATTAGTTGTTCTATTTTGATGTTAATCAAATTGATGCAGATGTGAATGCCTATTCCAGTTGGTTTTTAAACCTGATTCATGTTGGTGCTTATTGCTTAATGAAATTTTCTATTAATTTTGTAATTCATTTGTGGTAGCTTTGATATCTTGTAGTTTTGATTACCCATTGTAGGATCGTAAAAATAATGAATCGATTAATTCCATAAGTATTAATGATCTTGTTCATTGATTAAAGATAATGCCTTGTAGTGTTCTGAGTTACCCTTTTGCATATAAAGGCCAAAGAGCCTTATACATGGATTTCTTAGAGACCATGGCCTATAAAGGAATAATACTTTGTTTATTGGAAAATAGAACATTTGGTGGGATGTTTATTTATTTCTACATATTTTTTGTTCTGATCTAGGATAGTAGTTATGATAAGTGGGGGCATGATTGACCATTTGTTGTAGTAGTAGTTGATGCCTATATTGTAAAGATGCATCAATTTATTCATGTGGGTTTCAGGGAGGACACCATATGTGATGAAAAATATTGGATATGAATGTTTGATTCTTTCTGAATATTGTTGGTAGTTTATTTGCTTTACATTCCCCACTGTTCATGGTAACTTGTTTTTCAACCCTCCATCCCAATGGATCAAAGAATTGTGGGGTATGCCAAATGCATTCCATGATTAGATTCATGAGGTAGGATGGGTGTACACATTTTCTATAGGAGGAAAAGGCACGAAAGGTCGTTCACCTACTCACCGTGTTGAACCCCATGTGATTTGTAGTATATAATGTTTTTCTAGAATGCCTTGGAATATGGGAATGTAATAATTCTATCAATAAATGATTGAATAAATTATGTTATCCCATGTGGTTGGAAGATGGTGTAATTCAAGGATGAGGTTACAATTTTGTGGAATAGTGGACATTGGGTGTGATTATAATTATATATAATGTGGAATTTTTAATGGTTAATTAATAGTTAAAGAATTAATTAATGTAAAATGAAACTGATTAAAAAGAGATAATGTAATGTAAAGTATCTATTCAAATGGTTGTCTTCTTATTGAATACCTAGTTTTTTCATCTGCAGTCGGTTGTTCGAGAGATGTTAGATACATTTGATTCTAAGAATAGGTTATTCCCATAGTGTGGTTCTGAGAAATAGTATATTGGATAATTTTTTTGATTCAATATGCTACTACCCCCCAATAGTTAGGTAAACTGACAACCTAGGTATTCTAAGTCTTGAGGGTGTTTTTCACAGCATTTTGGGGGAAGGATGGATGGCCGACTACACCCTTTGTCCCTACCATAATCACTTTGTCGTTACTTGTGATGGTAGGCACAATGGTCAGTTTTCCCCATATATGAGTGTAATGGGATTTAATGGATTTTTTAAATTTCACGTAGATATATTATCGATATAATTTCCATTTTTCTAATATATATACTATATATAGGTTGTGGGGGATTGAAGATCCTTACTCAGAATATGGGCAGTAATGGATTGGGGAAGAATACCCAATGAATGATACATATTATTCAGGTTGTGGTGGATCATGGAAACTACGAGGTTATGATTGCGGTAGTGTGGTTGGTGTAGTGGTTTGCCTAGGTGTATGTAGGAAAGCCATGTGTTGCATGAGTTGAATTTGGATGTGTTTCCTAGGTTTCTCATGGATAGCGATTTTGGAGGCATATTCTAAGGTTGCGTGATGTTGGGGAAAAGTGGAAAACTAGTGGGAATGTGGTAGCATGATACCCTTGATATTATTTTTATATAATATAAACTTGTATGAAATATGTGGTGGGTGTATCCAGGGTGAGGCTGGAAACATAGTATACATGTTTAGCTGATGAGTTAGTTTCGCATGCTGTTAATTATACTTTAGCATGATTTCTTTACATTGGTATGAGAGGCTTTGGGAACGATTCTAGTGGGTCTACTATTATACTCACACTATATATTCATAAACTATTTTTTCTAGTAACCTTTATTGTGTGGGAGATTTGGTTGGTTATTGCTAGCTTGGTGTTGCAGATGCTATTAAGGATTCATGGTCAATGTTGTTTTTTACGTCCTATTGGTACTTGTAGTTTTTATTTTCAGATGTAGTAGTTTTTACATGACCTTACAATTGTCCAGATTTTATTTCTTTTATATTTCCTTATGAGTTGGGGTTGTTTTGTGTTTTCATTATCTCTATCTTCCACATGTGTTATCGTAGAGTGTAATTCCTCTCATTTGGTTTGTTACTATACCCTTGCTACTAGTTTCCAACCCAGGGTCTGTTAGAGGTGGGACTCTGGGGTCACTATCTCCCTTCCAAAAATTCTGGCCTAGGAGGCGTACACCTTATAGGTAGGGGGGCCATGACACAATAAATCTTTTAGAATTATTTCATCAAATTTAAATACCTGAATAATGATAAACATTTTAAAAATTTTACTTTAAAAATGATATTAAGGAGAAAAAAATGGGGGAAGTAATTTTCAAAATCATTTAATAAATATATTTTAAAAATAAAAACCTTTAATATTCGCATAAAATTAATTATTTAAACATTCAAGATAGAAAATTATTTTTAGAAGATAATATGTTATTTTCATTTCATCAATATAATTAATTGATAGAGAGATTGTGAAATCCTCTTTGAACTATGTAATGTAAATTTCATATTGAAGAATATTATACTATATTATATGTCATAAATGAGTTTTTAGAAAACATTATTTCCAGGATTGTTAATGATTATGTTATTAGACTTAATCATAAGTAATTTTTACAAAATTGAAGTGATTTTTTTATTTTTTTACTTCTAAGATGATATGAAATAATATAGGATAGAATATTTTTTAATAGTTATTAGAGGAACATTTGAGTGGAAAATAAAACATAATATCATGAATTGAAAATCCTTTGAATATTTTAAATAGCATTTATTAAAACCCCCATCATAAAAGGTGTTAGTAAAACATACTTTTAGATAGATGAGAAGGGATATATGACGACCACCAGAGATAACATATAATTAGGCTTCCAAATAAAAATGGTAACATTTGAATGAAAGGAAAATTTACATATTTATGGGAAACTATTGTTAAAGAAAATGGGAACTAATATAAAAAATTATAAAAAAATTGATACTAGAATTCATCAAGTAAAATTAAAGGAATTAAATTATAATTCTCCCCAAAGAGGAATATAATGGATTATTTAATAAAATCTTATGGTGTGAACAACCACGTGTGGAAGAATGATGTTTGATATGAATCATTAATACGCAATAAAGGGAATTTTGTTTTAAAAGACCCATAGAATATATTTTTGAATCAAAACCCAAGAATGATTTAATATAAGATATATTTTCACCTCCAATAAATTTCATTAAAAATATTATAAATGAATTCTATGGATAATATAGACGCCACAGAGAAGAAAAATAATTAATTATTAATATATATCAATAATAAAAATTTGAGATAAAAAACTCTTACATTTTACCCCATTTATCTGAATGTTTTTTAAACTCCACTATAAAGCATATTCTTAATCACTTATTTCAGAAATATATTAATTCATATAACTTTTTATAAAAATCATTTACATTTATTAGTTACAGATATATTTATTAATTATATTTTATTCTAATCACTTGATATCATTTTTTTAATTATTTATTTGTAGGTAATTAAAATATAGAGGTGATGATTTATATTAATATATTCAAACAACCCCATTAATATATCAATATAGGTTATGGAATAAATTGTTTTCTATGATTTATAACATTCAAATTGTAGCATCCCATGATTTTAAATAGTTTTTTTAAACATTATAGTTTGAATGTATTCATTCACATGGGATACCAGAATAAAAAATGTCATACCATATTATGTGAATATAATTATCATTATTTAATAACACTTAATACTCTAATATAAAAAATATTATTATTAATTGGAAATGTATTCCTGAAATATTAATAACGCAATATTTTTTATAAGGGTATTTTGCAATAAATTTTATTTCACATTATATATATATATTTAATTTAATTTAGTTATTTTATATTATAATTTTACTAAAAATAATTAATTTTTGGATTCATCACTTATATATTCTCCTAGAATTACTTTTTGGGATTTTAATAAAATAATTTTATATTTGGTGAATAATGAAAAAATATTTATTTTACATATAGTGTATGTTTTATGAATTTTTCAACAATTAAAAAAGGTTTAGAATTAATTAAAATATTTATCTAATAAAAAATATATATATTTAAATTTATTGAAATCATTTTAATCATTTACGTTGTATTCGTAAAACCAATGTTCTATGTTTTTTAACTATAAGTAATATTTTCCAATATAAATAATTTTGATTCATTAATATTAAAAAAACTATTATTAATAGATTGTAAAAGATATATTTAAAATATTTTTTTATTTTTTTAACTATCATCATCATATTATGGTATATGATCAATTTTATATTTTGGAATTTAAATAAGGATTCTAGTATTAATGTTATTTACCTGGATAATCATAAAAAAATTAATATTAATGAATTATTAGAATAATGAAATACATATCTCCTCAAATGAATTTATATATTCTAAAAAATTAATTTAATATTATTTTTACATAAATATATAAATTAATTAAATCCAATAAATTTGATAATAAAAAATTCATATTATATAAAACACATAAGTGTGAAAAAAACAAGTTTCTATGAAATAATATTCCCATATAATATGTTATTTAATGCAAATGTTACCTTAATGGTATTTAGAAATTTATTTAGATTATATTGAATATAAATTAAGGGTAGGGTTACCAAAATATTGTACAAAAATTTACACATTATTTCTTGTAAAATATATATTAGTTTCATAAAAACTATTTACATAGGTAAAAATGGTAAAATGTAAATAACATTTATAGGTCAATGGTTTGAAACATGTTTTAAAGAACTATGACAATATATTGTGGATGATTTCTTGAACGTATCACATCAGAAACATCATTTTTAACTTTTCTGGGGATATAATCCTTCGAATAAATTCATTCCATCATTTTTAATTTAATGGGTATTTTAGTGTGATCCATTATATTCAGTTATAAAAGGGGATCATTTCCACCATATTTATCCACCAATTTAAATTACATAACTCTTCCAAAAAATCATCAAAACTCTATCTTAAATAATATCACAACATCCTATAAGCCTTTTTATTTAAAAAATACAATGTTATAATGATCTGAGGTGTTACCGAATGGAAAATATCTGAAGAGATAGGTATTGTTATCTACTGGGCACTCTTATTTATATTCAAATCTACACCTAAAATTGTTCACCATCGATGAAATTATGACAATAATATTAATATCAATATACTAAATTGTTTTTTAACAATATAGTAACATTTTACTATATTGACCAGAAAAATGAAAAAAAGAAGTGTGTCATCATGTTAATGTGTAGAATACTACCTTCATGAAATGGGAGTTCTACATTTCACCATTACTGTACATTCCTTTTAAATAATATTTATTTAATGAAAAAAATTTAAAAAATTATTATTGTCATAAATTGATAATTATTCTATTTTTAGGCCCCTCCCTTTATAAGAAATATTCATACAATGTACATGTCCATATCCAAACTATCATATCTCTTGAATGATGTATTTCATTATCCACTACTACCTAACATGAATGAAATTAAAAAATGATTTCATGTATAAATCTTATATTAAGGATACTATTAATATTCATCAAAGATATCGTTATCCAGTAATTACGTGATATTACAAACAAGAAATCATAGTAAACGTAATTATTACAACGTGATATTCTAATATATTATTACCTTTTATAAATTCAATATGTTTGGTATCTTTCTCCACATGCAAGATAAAACATAATCAAATCTATGATATATTCAGAATATATATATATATATATATAGATTAATAAACTTGAAATTATATTAGTGGGAATGAATATGAGTAACCATATCTAGAAATATATTTATATAAAAAATTAAGGAGATATATAATATTAATAAAAATCAATAAGATTACCATAAATGACTAAAAATATCATATAATGATTATAAAAGTATATTTATATAAATTTACCTATTATTTGATAAATATTTCTATTTTAAGAATAATTTGATTAATTTTATGTTATATTGTATATTAATAATTGGATAAATCAAATTTAATTGGTAAATGATATTAAATAATAAAAATAAATGTTAATATTTCAATTTTTTTTAATCTTATTAAAATTTATTTCAAATTTTAGTTATACTTTTTTCTAAAATTTGATTTTAAAATTTTTGTACATTAATATTAATAAATATAAAATTCATTTTCTATTTCATTTTATCAAAATTTAAATATTTTTAATGTTTTATATTTTCAAATAAATGCCAATTTTTATTTCAAAAATGTGGTTTTCAAAAACACATTAATTTTTTACTATAAGTATATAATAATGATGAAGAAATTCACTAAACCATTTATGTTATGAAATAACAAATTTTCAATAAAAATATCATTATAAAATATTATTTTATCTATTTAATAAATATAGAAAAAAAAATTATAACTACTTAAAATGTTTCATTAATATAAAATAAATTATCATTATTTTCCTTGAATCAAGAATTTCTAAATGAGATACAATTTTTTCTAGATTATAATGCCACAAACTATGTTTTTAATAAATAAATCAATCACATTAAAATTAGTATCCAAGATAAAATTACCTATAAATATATAAGTCATAAAATGTTATTTCTCATCAAACTGATTTTTCAATATAAACATTAATTTATTTTAAATTAATATTTCCCATTTTTTAAAAAATTTATATAAATTATTATGAATTTTTTTAGAAAAAATAATTTTATAACATTAAAATTAGTTTAAAATTAATTTTTTTTTAAAAATTATATACTTAGGTTATAAATAATTTATGATGGAAAAACTTTTACGGTTAAATTTAGTTCAACAAAGTGTAAATGTCCAAAAGCATTAAAAAAATGTCTTGAATTGAAAGGAGGAAATTTTGATCAAACAATATAGGAATATACTATATTTTCTATCCATATTTTTATCTATTAATCCCCAAATAGTTTGATGAATTTATTGAGAATAAAATGGGTACACTCAAAAATAAACTCCCATTAAATTATGAAAATGTATCATCTTCACCACCTCAAGACACAACATACCTTCAAATTCCTCATGGATACTATTCCATATTAATCTCACTATTACTATATCCAATAAAAATAATCCCCTTTTCACCATATTTATCATATTTCCTAGAATTTCAATTAGGTTTTCATGTAAAAATCTAGTCCCTTATGCGAGTATGATCATGTAAGGTAGATAGGTAAAATGAACTACATAGATTTATCATTTATTAACTACATTATAATTTATTTTATCCTAACTTGTATAATGATATTATAATAATTTATATACTTTAGTTTTACTATATTTAATATATAAGCATTATATTTTTATATACCCCATCCATTTTTAAATATAAAACCATTATTCATGTGTTGGGCAGTCTATTACCTCCATGATGTAATGCGCTACATTTTACCTAAATTTATTAAATTATGTGATATAATGATGGTATTTTAAGAAAAAATATATAGTTATATTATCATTATTGTCAGGGAATGTCAAATTTGGGATCATATAAATAATATGAACAAAAAACGGTCATTATTTATTTAATTGTTAAAAAAAGAATACAAAAAAGATAATATAATATTGAATGAAAAAATATACCCATTATATCAACCTATAAATCTTTAAAATTATTATCTATCAAACTAGTATGAACAAAATAAAATCATCCTTATTCTGTTACAATTATATTACAACAAAATTACCTTATAATTATTCATTAAATCATTGTATATTCATATTTGGGTTAGTTTGACCACCTAATGAAACAAAAAATATGAGTTTATATCATCAATTAAATGGTAAAAAATTAATATAATTTGATATAAATGTTTAAATAAATATTTTTTAATTTTTATATATAATTTCACTAGTTAATTTAGTGATTCATAAGAAACCTTTCATTTGTCAAAAATTACTAAAACATTCCTTGTCTGGATTTCATCAACAAGTTTAATGATTAATAAACTCATTAATGACATTTGAAACCATATAAATATTTGGAAAATATACGTAATACAATCTTTAATTATATATTAATGAGAAAAAATGACAGCATAATGAACATGGAAAATGTTTTTGAAAGGCTATTACAAAGGATCAATACTATTAACCTCTAATGTGAAAAAAATTGAAGAAATCATGTAGATAATAACTATTTATTGTTACACCCAGAAAATATTTTATGTGTAATTATAATATTTTAGTAGTTTCAATTATTCTCCATCGTGTAATTTCCATACTATCCAATCAATTTCTAGAAAATAAATAGATGATATATTTTATTCAATAAAATACTAAAACAACACATTACAAAATATCTCAAAGACCATGGATAGTCTAGAAAATTAATTGAAAACCTGAGTAGCGCCACTAGAAGACCACCTAACACCATGATGAGACAATTAATATATCCCTCATCCCTTGGACTGACCGTAATGAAGAATGAAATTTCTATAAAAATGGATAAAGTACTAAAAATCAGAGGAATGTAGAGAAACATCCTTATTATTCGAACTGAATTAAAGCTATGAAATACTATAAACATGTATTTATAAGGATCCCCATGACCATTGGGAATACATATGACTATTATTTCCTTTTTCTGGCCACTGGAGTTCAAAATTATTTGAGCATTAGTGTTTTATTAAAACAAAATAATTTAAGTAATAAATTTCATATATATTATATAATAATTCATTCTTCTAAAGACTATATAATTTCTATAAAATTTTCAGGTTTTTTGGAATGTTTTAAATGTTATATGGTTTATCTTTAATATCATGGTTTTAAATAAAAAATCATATTTTCATTATCAAACTTAGTATAGATTAAAAAATTATGTATTTATTTCAAATAATTTTAAAATGTTTTAATGTTATGATTTTATATGGTGTTTATTATAATTATAAAGTCATTATCCTATTAATATGTTTTTATGTTTTTTATATATTAAAAAATTATTTCATAACATTACTATTTCAAATGTTTTAAATATCTTAGTACGATAACATTTCCTAATATTGTAATGATATATTAAATATTCTTTCAATTAATTATTTATTGTAATTCATTGGATGTTAAATATAATTTCCATTTTTAAAGTTTATGTTGAATTTTATAAAAAACACAGAGGATTATCATACATATGGATGCCTTTATAGGAAATTCCCTGAAGGATAAGCTGATCCCTTTTGGGTAACTATCTAACTAGGGTGTTAGACTGAGTGTTTGTTAAACAGAGCATGCCCACTACATGTTAAATAGAACATAATTCGTTGCATTGGTTGGGTTAGGTTCGAGGGCCCATGAAAACCTATATGTAAGGCCTCTAAAGAGAATGTGATGAGGGTAGGCCTATGTCCATGTTGATAGTCTCTCTGTAAGATCCACATGGTGTTTGCATTTGTTAATACCGGTGAGAGACACAATAAGAATTACAAGGTTCCTCCAATCCCTTGTTCGTTTCGATGTGGCACGGAGGTAATTCAATCTATGCTATCCGAACCAGCCATAGGCCATCACAGTCATCCACCCTGTTTAAGATGAGCAATCGAACACTGTGTCTCCCCTATCCATTCAATCTCCATCGTGACGCATCCCATCCATAAATCTATAAACCAATCGATCTTTAAACCTAGCTTCTTTCATACCCATTTGATCATGCTCAGGCCGATCTGGACCAACAATTCTCATCTTCTTCTTCTTCTACATCGTATTCCAAATCCAATGTCCTTGCCCCATGGTCTCCATCACTCACTGCTCCTCCTTGAATCGAGCATACCCATCATTCTCTATTATTTTCTGTTGTTTTTTCACAAGTATACTTGGACTTTGTTTTTTAGATTTTTAAAAAACCCATACTTCTTGGTTAAGCACCTCATAAAATATTTATATTTTTAAAGGATTTGTTTATTTAAGATTTTCTTCAATTATAACACTTTTTTTACATGTGAAATAGTCAACTGTGTTTTTCTTTTTTTATAGTTTATGATTGATGAAATTTTTTTAATATGTATAAATATAGTTTATTTAAAGACCTTATTATATGAAAACTAGGTGGGTTTTTCTTTTCCTCAAAATCTAACAAGATCTACTTGTTTTTTCTCATCCTTTAATACATGAATGGGAATATTTTGAATTGTTCTTCTTATGAAAAACCAAATATTAACATTGTGTATATTCATATTTTTCTATATACATCAAACCCAATTATTCTAAATGTTTCCTAAGTGTATCAATAATGATTAAATAGGGTTTGGCCTATGTATAATCTTAGTAAGGGAAAATAATTTAATGATTATATATATATATATTCACGATATATATAAAATTATATATATATATCATCTCTAAGCTGATTTAGGGTTTTGAAGTCTAAATTTCTGTGTTTATTAATGTTTCTATGGACTGTCATGATATAAGGGTTAATTTATCATGGTTTGTGGTTATGAAATACTAAATATTTATTTTTTTATATTCCAATATATAAATATCGTTAAATGTAAATTTTTTTATGTTTTAAAAATATTATTTCAATTCCTTAAATGATGATTTGGATGTGAATAATTTTTTGGGATCAATTTTATAAGTTTTATGAAGTATCCACTATTTGTATGTAACTATTAATCCTTATATTATTTATTTAAAACTCATATATAAACTTTTTGTATATATATATATATATAAATGATATCCAACCCCTAATTTCAAGTGATGGTTATAATAATTTAATAAATGTTTTAAGGAAATTAATACTTGATTATTATGTAAAAAGAGATGCATAAGAATTTTCTTTTTGGGAATGCTAGGAATTGAGTTGAGGACAACGAAAATAAAATTTTAATCACTAAATATATTAGTGGATAAAATGATGTATAGAATCATGTTAACATGCTAAGATGACTTTCATGTTTAATTAATTAACGAACCTCTTGTTGTGATTGATGTTAGGTAATCTAGTTTATGATTAAATCTATGTGATAGTTTACTAAAACTTTTATGAGTGTATTAAATGGAATTTAATTTTTATTAAGTATTCATTTCCATGAATCAAGGATTTTAAAAGTATGAAGATATCATTTAATGTCAAAAAATACATCAATTCATTTGTTAATTTATTTAGTTATTATCAATTCTACAAAAAATGTTTATTAGTCCATACATGTCATTGAAAAAAAATTTATTACCATATTCTAATTATTAACTGACTTATCCTGATAATTTATGAAAAAAGAACATAATTATTCAAAGTGGTATGGAACACCTAGAATAACACTGAATATAAAATGAAATATTCAATGTGCTAAAGGAAACCATGAATATATTATATAAGAAATTAAATATTCTAAGTGGTAGTGGAATTATTGAATATATGACCTTATTGGACATATGTGGAATATATTGGACTTATTATGTGATGGGTGTGGCCCACTATAGCCACTCGATGAATCGGTAGGTCTAATTAGGAAAATTAGGTTATGGAATGAGACCTTTGAAAAATAACAGTCATGGCATAGGGCCTTGATATAATGTTTATGGTCATGGCATGAGGCCTTTACACAGTCTAAAATTATAAATTCCCTCACTATGTGTAAGTCTATGTCTAACCAAGTGATTATTTGGAAAGTAGAATATGCTTGGTATAGATCCATTACTTAGGAGTATCATAAGAAGTAAATTCACATGGAATAATGTTTATTCAATACTCATCTTCTCAATAATAATAAAAATTATTGTTGTTTACCATTTATTTTATGTTGTGAAATTTAGGTGATAAGTTAATTGTGAAATTTTTTATGCGCAACTATAGTTATGTGTAATTTTTATGTGAAATTTTTTTCATGCACCCCTTTCATGTCACACTCAGTATAGTTTGATTAAATCTTTATTTATATGTTTCTCACCATGAATTTTGTATAAGTATGGATATGATTGGATTTTGTTTCCATCTTAGCCCATTTAACATTACCTAAAATTATTATTTGTAATATTGGAAAACTGATTTTATCATCTTCAATGTATTTTATTCTTATTTTATGAATATGTTTTATGATTATTTTAAAAGGGATGTTTTTGAATGGTTTTATATGAAATATTATATTTAAAAACCCATTAATAGGCATTAATCTTCTCACCCATCATTTTAATTTATTTTTACAGGTTTAGTACGTTTGAGTTACACTAAATGGTGGATGATTTGTTGAGTATTTCTCATTTAATTTTTAATAAATGAAACATTTCAATCTGGTTTTCTATAACCTAAACCACAACAACCTTCAATATGAATCATCATGTGTAATTCATCAGCACTTATTTTTATATAAAAAAATTACACACTATGTTTTAATGAACCGACTCTGGGCTTCTAGTGTTGAGGAGATATAGTTGGGATAAATGGTTTGTTTAAACAAGTCATGAAAATTAGAAAAATACTAAAAATTTAATTATTTCTTTCTAATTAGAATTCATTCTGAAAATATTCATATTGAAGAGAAAACAAAAATATTTTATCAATCAACTGATATACTAGAGACTATAGTTACCAAGTCATGTTTAATATGCTCTGAGACATTTGAAAACCTTATTTTGACATGTAATCATCTATACTTTGTATATAACTCTCCTCGTATACTACAAATCCATTATGGATTTACAATTTTCTTATGATTCATGCTAAACATCCATTCTCTTCATGAAAGGGAATGTACATTGACATTTAATTTAAATTATTTACCCGAGCATAGAATATTCAATCCATAGTGGAATTCCAAGATGTTGGCCAAGAGGGTGACCTTCGAGTGCTGTATCATTGTCAAATCATGACCCATGGTCACTATGGTCAAGTTAGAGACTTTGAAAGTATTGGGGACGAGTCTTCCAGTTTATTTTATAGACATCATGTTCATGATAATGTCACCCAGCTTTATACACTTCATGCAATTATCTCATGGATCTTTAGATGTCCTGTCACAATTGATCCATGTTTCATATATAGCATCTACACCAGAGAGATCAATGAGTTTGAAACCACTATAGGAATCTGTTTAATCTAGAATAGGGGAAATAATAGCTGCTAGTGGGACCTTTTAAGGGACATCACATTGGATGTTAGGAAGTTAGTGTCAGTGAGTTTGGGAGAGGGAATAAATGAATATGTAGCATCATGAGTTTTATGTTCCTTATATTAAATGAATGATGTTATATTTCATTGATTTGGTACATTAATATGTATTTTAAAAATAAAATATCTAGTTAAATATGGTTATGCTTTACTGAGTAGAACATTGTTCATTATATTTTCAGATGGAATACAAGAGGTCACCAACCGACCTTATCTTTATACCAACTAATATACAAGAAACAATAATGTTAAATTCATGATTTTACGTATTTGAATCTCTTAAAAATAAACAGTTATCATGAAAATATATTTCTCAATTATCCAAACAATCATTATATACTCTTATTCATCTGAGTATCATTTTATGTTTATTTCCACTTAGTACATGCAGAAGTTGCATTTTATGCACGAAGAGGAAATTATTTTGAGGGACTCTTGAAATATTTTACCACATTTGAATAATACCAAGTTTTAAGTAATTTTCAGGATTCCTCTAACACAGGTGACCTTGAAACAACATATATTTTTTAACTCCAAAACATCAATTTCTTTAGGAGGCTTTATGATTTTAAACTTTTAATAAACAAGTTGGGTTTGATGTTTTATAGGTATTATTACCTTAATGATTTCTATGAACTTTTCATATCCTACTACTTTTGTATGACATCTAATCATTGTATACATATGTTTAAATCTAGTTATTTGAGACGTATATGGGAAAAAAAATTGATGAATTTAGAGTTATCATGGACACCATGGAATAAGATAAACATCAACTCTAGTGGTATTGTTCAAAGGAAAATGGGGTTTATGTGTGATTGGATATAGTGTGATAGAATTTTAAGGGTGAGATTCCCAGATGGGTGGGGGGAGGGATATTGTGACACCAAGAACATATTTTATGTGAAATAATAACAGTTTAGTAGTTTTAATCATTTTTCATTATGTAATACTTATATGAAGCCAAAAATGTTATCATAATTAACAGAAGACATTTTTTTCACTAAAACAATGAAACGTCACATTTCAATAAGGCCAAAAGACCATGGATAGCCTAGAAAACTAATGGAAAATCTATGTATCACCACTAGGAGACCACATAAAACCACGATGAGACCAATCATGTAGCCCTCATCCCTTGGACCAACTATAATGAAGAATGAAATTATGAAAACAAAGGAACATCTACTAAGCATTAGAGGAATGTAGAGAATCGTCTTTATAATACAAGCTGATTCAAAGCATTGAAAAACCCTAAACAAGTATTTATAAGGGTCTTATTGACCGTTGGAAATACATATGACTATTTTTTCTTTTTGTGTCCATTTGAGATTAAAATTATGCGACGGTTAGTGTTTTATTAAACCAAAATAATTTAAGTAATAAATTTATGATATTTTGTATAATATTTTTTTTATTGTAAATCCAATGTAATTTCCTTAAAAATATCATGTGTTTTTATATGTTTTAAATAATTTATGTTTTATCTTTAATATGATGGTGTAAATTAAAAGGCATATTATTATTGTGAACCTTAGTATGGTTTCAAAATGTAGATAAGATTTTCTAATACATTTTAAATAACTTAAATTTATGACTTTAGAAGCTATATATTATAATTATAAATCCATTATCCTCTTAATAAGTGTTTTAGGTTTACATTCAATTAATGAATTATTTCATAAATATAGTGTTTCAAATGTTTTAAATATCCTGTTATAAAATCATTGACAAATATTATAATGGTATATTAAAGATGTTTTCAATTAATGGTTTGTTCAAATTAATTGGTTGTTTTGTTTAATTTTTATTTTTCAAAGTGTTAATATAATTTTACAAATAAATATTAAGGGGCAGCCAACAAATGGATCCTTTATCGGCCAAGAAATCAAGGCCAGGTTGATACAATATGGGAAAATGACTAACAAGGGTATCAGACCGAGTGTTTTCAAGAAGATAATACAAACTGCATACTTATTAGAGCATAATCCATTGGATATGTTGGGCTACATTAGAGGAATTGTGCATGCCCATGTCTATGGCTTGCAGAGCACAGGTTGTGAAGGTGGGCCTATGCCCGCAGTGACAGTCCATGTGTAAGAACATCGGGTCTGTGTATGTTTTTATCATTAACAGTCACACTAATCATAATAAGGGGCCCCATGTCCCTCGTTCTTTTCGATGTGGGATAGCGATAACGAAATCTAGTATGTTCATACTAGTCATGCGTTATCATTGTCATCCACCCCATTTATGCCGAGTGATCAAACACTAAATTTCCCCTAGCTGCTCGATCTCTATCACGACACATCCCAGTAGTCAGTCTTTAAACAGATCAATCTCAAACCCCTTAATCTCCTTTTTCATTCAATCAAGCTCGAGTTGATCTGGACCAAAAATTTTGATCTTCTCCTTCTAACACATCATGGTCCCACTATAGTGTCCTTGCACCACGGTCTCCAAAATCCAATGATCCTACTCCTTGACTTGAGCACACCCATTATGTTTTTAGTTCTGTTGTGTTATTTTTTAACAAGTGTACAAGGATTATATTTAACTAAATTTTTTTACAAAACCCAATCTTCTTGAGTATGGTTCTTTGAGAATATTTATTTTTTTAAATGATTGTTTTATTTATTATTTTTTTAATTATAAACATTTTTTTATCCACAAGAGTAAAGTGTGTTTTTCCTTGTTTATTAGTAATGATTGACGTATGTCTTCTAATATGTGTAATAATAGTTTATATAAAACCATTATTATATGAAAAGCCTATAGGGGTTTCTCTTCCTCATTCTCCAGCAATCTCTTCTAGTACAATCTCTTCCTTGAATACTTAAGGAAATATTTTGAATTTTTATCATTATGAAAAACCGAATATATGCTTTTTGTATATTCATATATTTCTACATACATAAAACCCAATCTATTTTGAATGTTTCCATATGGGATAAATAATTTTTTACTAGGGTTTGGCTCGTTTATAATCTTATTAAGGGATAGTTTTTGTTATATTATATATGTATATATAGTTTATATATAAATATATCTCATGGATATACTGATCCCAGTCTTCAAAGGCTAAATTTCGGTGTTTATTAATGAATCTATGGTCTATAATGACATAAGGGTTTATTAAACGTGGTTTATGGTTATGAAAAACAGAATATACACATTGTGTATATTCTATTATATACATATAATTCACCCCAAATCGATTTTCTATTTTTATAGGATGATTTCCACACTTTACATGATGATTTTGATGTGAATAATGTTTTGAGAACAATTGGATTAATGTAAAGAAGTATCCATCATTTTAAAGTAATTATTAAACCTTGTTTTGGTTATATAAACCTATAATATAAACTCTTTATATTAGGATATAAATAAATATATATATATATATATATATATATAGTATTTCAAAACACTAATTTCAAGTGATGGTTATCAGATTTACTAATTGATTTAATTCCATTAATACTTGAATATTTTGTAAATGGAGATTCAGAAGACTTAACTGGTTGGGACAGATGTGACTTGGTGTGAGGAGAATGAAAATATAATTTAAATCACAAAACATATTAGAGGAAAAAATGATGTGTTGATCATGTTAATATGTGATGCTCACTATAGTGTTTTATTAAATGATGAACTTGCTATAGAGATTGTGGTTAGTTATTCATGTTTATGATTTAATATATAAGAATGTTCACCGACACATTAAATATGTAGTAAATGGAATTTAATATTTAATAAGTATTAATTTCCAAGAATAAAAGAAATTAAATTGAATATGTTATCATTTTATGTAACTAACGTCGTCCATTCATTACTTATGTTCATTAGTTATTATAAGATATAAAGCAAATGTTTATTTGTCCATGCATGTCATTGAGAAAATTATTATTAACATATTCTAAATGATAAATAACTTTTAATGATAATTTATGAAATAAGAACATAATTATTAAATGTGGTATGGGATTACATGAATAATATAGAATAAGATATGAAATAATCAAAGTGGAATGTAACACATTGAATATATGAAATAAGAAATTAAACATTCAATGTTATATGGGAAACTTTGAATATATAGCCTTACTATACAAATTTTGAATTAATAGGACTTATTATGTGATGGGTGGGGCCCGCTATAGCCCCTAGATCCATAGGTAGGTCTCACGTGGAAAATTAGTTCATGGAACAAGACCCTGTCAAAATAAAGGTCTTGAATAGAGGCCATGATAGAATGATTAAGGTCATAGAAGGAGGGATTGACATAGTCTTTCATTGTACATTCTCTCAATATGTGTTAGTATATGACCAAAAATGTTATTAATCGACTAGCAGAATATCCTTGCTAAAGAGCCTTTCCTTATGAGTATCTGAAGAAGTAAATGCACATGGAATAATTTTTATTCTGCAAACATATTCTAAACATTAATAGAAATTATAGTTGTTTACCTATCATTTTGTGATATGCATTTTAGGTGATAAGAAAATTGCGACATTGTTTATGTGAAACTATAATCATGTATTATTTTCCTCTGCAAATTTTGTACCTAGACTCCTTGCATGCCCCACTTTGTATAATTTTATTTACTCGTGATTTTTATGATACACACCATGCATTTTGAATATGTAAGCATATAATTATAATGTGTTTCATTTGTAGCCCATTTACATTCCATAAAATTTTTTACTGGTAATCTTGGAAAACTGATAATATTGTGCTTGATGTAGTGTAGTTTTCTTTTAAGAAAAATTGTTATGATTTTTTTAATGTGATTTTTTTAGAAGTTATTATTTGAAATATTATTTTACAAACCCCCTTACTAGAATATATTTTTATCACCAAATGTTTTAATTTATTTTTTACAGGTTTAGTACATTTGAGTTTCACTAAATAGTGTCTACATTATGGAGTATTTCTCGTTTAGTTCAGGAAAAATGTAACATTTCGATCTGGTTTTCTAGAACCGAAACTGAAAAAATCATCTGTATAAAATGTGGTGTATAATTCATCAGCATTTCTTTTTTTTAAAAAATTACACACCATGTTTTCATGCACCTGCTCTGGGCTTCTTTGGTTGGGGTGATAGATATTTTTATGACACATGATGTGAATTAATATCTAGGGGGTTATCAAGATGGGATATAGGTTCTCATCATAATTTTTATTCAATTAGAAAAGTATTTTATTAGTACAAAAATTTTAATTTTGAAGGTTTTTATTCAACCAATATTAGATATTTTTTTATAAATATATTTTTTTATTGGAATTTTAATTAACATTAAATTTTTTAATCGCAATTTTATATGATCGAAAAGTTTCACTGAAACTGCATTGGGTTTCTTGGTTTAAATTTTTATTCATTGATGCATATAACATCTTGTGGATCTTCTTTCCTTTATATGGTGTGTTTATTACACAATGATATATATTTATCAAACTACATATATTTCTTGTTATATCCAAGAAAAATATTTTTCATGTGTCCAGGTGTCTTATGATACACATTAGACAATTGTTTAACAAGGGACATGTTTTTGGCATTGACGGATGTCGAGGTATTTTAACATTGACTATTCTACTTTTTCATGGTTACCACAAAAATTTTATCCTTCTTCTTTAAACAAAACCCCAATATGGATTGTATTTCTCGATTCCGAGATTTATTGGATATTTCTGGTGAATTTAGTGAAGGTCATAATTTTTAGGTTGCGTTGTATTGGTTGCATCATCTATGGCATCTTGATGGTCTTGTGGATCCCCATTCCAGAGCTCTTTTGAAGAATACCTCACTATTAGTAGCACTTTATTGAAGGGTCCTATGAGTATTTGAATCTAGATTTATTTTTTTTATGTGCATTGTGTTTGTGGGTATCTACAGTATAAAAGTTTTGCATTAATTTGGTTCCCTATCCCATGGAATCATGCTCCTTCATGCATTTACCCAATTTGGTTGGGTTAGACAGGTTCCATAAGGTTTTGGACTATGAATGTGGCATTGTCTGTGGTTGAACTATTAGAGTTATTTTTTGGTTGGTTTCAATATCTATAGTGTCTTAGTGGGTCTGTTTATGGTAATTGATACATGAATGGCATGTTTCATCTTTTTTTGTTCGAGTTTTACATTAACATATAAAATAGATTTGTCATGCAGGCTTCTCACTTAACCATAATATATTTTTGAAAAAAAATTAATTTTCAGTCAGTTTTTACCCAATAGTGAGGATTTTGAGTAACTCATTTTCTATTCAATGATTTATGATCATTCATATAATTTATTTTTTATATGTTTAGTATATTATACCACATTATTTTATATTGTGGTGTTATCTCATTGTTTTTATATACACACACTCCATCCACATAAACCTTTTGTATAGTATTTCTCACATCTTGGGATATATTTCATATAAACCATAATCTTTCATTCCATGGAAGCAATATGGATTGTTTCCCTTATATTCAAATTAATATATACTCATTCATTTATATGGGGAAAAAATAAATTCTAATTTACTTCTATTAGATTAATTTCACCTAAAATTTATTATATTCTATTTTACTGGGGAAAAGTATTTTAACATTGTATGTTTTCATAACATTATATAATATGTATTTTATAGTTTTTTGTTTCTTTTGTATCCATTTACCGACATACCAATGAATTATTATGATCACATTATAACATTTATTAACATGTTGAAATGTATTGGAGTTATATATGTTTATATTTAAAAATATATTTTTATTTTTATAGATGTTTTTTATTTTTTTTTCATTTTCTACTGTGAATACAATGGAATCAACCAAGTGATGTATGGGGCCCGACAATATATATCTCATCTCAATATCAGTATATCATATTGGATAAAAATGGTTATGTTTTTTTAGAATAAATAGTCACATAATAGGATAAATTCTTGAAATTATTCATTGATAGTAGGATATCTCAACTATGGTCTTGAAAAAAAATTAAATGACTTGAAAGAAGGCATTAAAATTAGGTTTCTTGCTTTCAAAAATCATGCATTCCATATGTATAAGATTAGTATTATCAATACCCATGTCTCTATTATGTTTTTATGTATCATAATCTCATTTTGATGAAAATTATTGATTCTTTTTTCTTACATTGTTATATGATAAATTTTATACCAAGATTTCATCATTTATATGTTTCCCAAAGTGTGAATTTGATTTCACCCCTTATTATGTTTTCATTTGCCTTAATTATAGAGGAAATTAGTACATGTGACAAATTTTGAAAAATAAAACATGTGAAAAAATATTTGGATACATTTTAATGATTTTATGACTTCTGTTGTTTCGTATATAATTTGAAAATTGTTCATTGATACATAGAACATGGATTTTAACTATGAACATCTTTTCAAAATTATATAAACCAATATTTCAGAAAAAATAAAATTGGATGTAAGATATTTAATAATAATTATTTACTTTATGCTTATAAATAGTTATATCCAAACTTTTATAACTGGTACTAAAGAATGTATATAATATATGATTCTCTGGGAACTTGATCCAAGAGTATGTGTATGGAAGTCCACAAATAGTATAAACCGAATAGTTTAGGTATTATAAGCCATTATATTTTTTTTTATTATAATTTAGGATTTATTTGGAAAAAGTGAACATAATTTCCCATTTTTAGAAAACACTTTAGGGAAATTATTTGATTCAATGATATAGTATTAATGAAAATTTAATTTTTGTATTAGGATAAGAAAAATTTTATTCAAACCATGTGAATATGTATAACAATTTGACAACATCGTTATAATATATTTCATGAAGTGATTATTGGGTTATCAAAGAAATACATCTCTATTTAGATATGAGAAATTGGATGAAGAAATGATATTTATTAACATAGGGGTAATCACACTAAAAAGGGTCGGTTGGGAATTAACTAGATCATCAAACTAATGCACAATGAGTTGGACTATGACTATGCTCTAAGAAGTAGACTATTGCTGTATATGCATTGGTTAATAAAATAATCATTTTAAATCATTAAAAAATATTTACCAATGAATTTAACTAATTTAGTTAGCGATCTTAATAGAAAATTGACCATTAAAAACTTAGTATTGAATAAATAGATTAATAGGATAATCCAAAAGTACCATATGCTTAAAAAATTATTTCATTTGATAATATATTTTCATATTGATGTTTTCTCATTTATATTTAGGATATTATCATGACCATTTTGGTATTAGAATTTTGTTGAAAAAGGATAATGTTGATGAAACATAGAAAGGTGTGTATCCAGATATCAGTATGAATTATAACTGAATAAGGGAAAATATAAAAAGTTGTTGTGAATTTTAATATATAGTTATTATGATGGAAAATGTGAGTTAAATACATATATATGGATGATATATTGATTTCATGAAGGAGTTTTATTCTTCAAACTATTAGAAATTTTAATTTGTGAAGTGGTATTTATCTATAACATTTTTATACTCTAATTGTTATTGAGGAATGTTGGAAGCATCTAATGATTTTTATCACTAATTATTATTAATATTTTATAAATATATATTAAAAAATGAATGACTATAAAAAGATAATTTATATATGTTGATATTTGTTTGATAAATATTGGACAAAATTTGATAGAGTTGTGGATAACTTTTTGTTTTACATCATGCATAACTTTGATTTAATAAAGGGGAGATTTTATTAAAGAACTGAGATAGAAAATAATATCTAATCAAGTTATTGATATATTATTGATTTTATTTTTATAGAATTATATCCTATATTTTTCTCTTAGAATGTAAAATAAATTTTTATGTCACATTATAGAATAATGGTTAATATCATTTGAGGGTAAATGATAAAGTTAATTTTATGAGGAATATTTAATGTCGTAGATTCTTAATGGAATTTAAAAAAAATATGTTTTAGGAATGATATTTTTTATGGTATATGACCATTGTAATAGATAATGTTGATTTTGTAACGAAACATTGGATTTTAAATGAATATATTAACTTGATTATTATATTTGGAATATTTTAAGAAGGTTTATTTTAATTTGTTGATCTATATTTTTAGAATTAGGTTAATACCTATGAGATATCAGAACTCATTGTATAATATGTTAAACCATTAATGTTATTTGTTAAATTGACGATGATATATGTTAAAATATGTTAAATTTGAGATTACTTCAATGAAATATAGTTTTAAATATTAATTTTATAATGTGATACATATTGATATTAAATTTTCATTTTTTTATTTTTGAAAATTCACATATAAAAATCTCCCCTCATTTAAACTATCTTAGTTTTAATAATAGATTAAACAATAAATATCTATGTAAACTATTTATTTAATGTAAATCACATAATCAATATTATTAAAAAACTAATTTGATTATAGGTCAATTTAGATATCAAATTAATATTTACAACTTGTTATTAAGAATCATGATTAAGAATGTGAACATAGTTAGTGTCCTAGAGAAACTGATGATGAGAATGATAGATTATCATGAAGGATCATCTGTTGAAGATGATGAAGTTAAATTGATTAAATTTAAAAAATGTTAAAAACAATTCATGAAACGATGGTGAAATTTCAATAAAGGGATACGAAAATTCTGTAATATAGATTCTAAGGTTACCAATCATGAAGTTTTACAGAAAATAGTGAATTTAAGTAAACATTTTCTTAAATTACATGAGAGTTTATAATTATTTGACTCAATGTTACAATGTAATGTCCAATGATGAATATGGTAACCAATAACCTGGAAGAAAAGTTAATTCATATAATAACTACTAATTAATCATATAGTGTGTTTTCACTCTATATTTTCTAGGTTCCCATGTCCGGAATGCTTTCACCCACAACTAGATTTTGATTTATAAATAAATCCCCAAGAGGTATGACTATCATATAAATAATTTTAAGGGTTTTGTGATGTTATTCCATAACAAATCATGATAAAAATCAATTAATATTATTCTATGTGAAAATAGGAAGGGGATAGAATCCTTTATAATTTTATTATAATATATTTTTATACGTATATCACATTTAACTTCAAAAATATATTCATTGTCATCTACTGTTACATGATTAATTTTGAGTTCCCAGTAAAAAGTAATCTCTTATTCTTAGTCAAATTTTGGGGATCTAATTTATTTATGTTGGGAGAATGTAACAACATAAAATTATAATCTATTATTACCATTAAATAAGTCATTGTGTACAATAACATTCTCCTTGCACAACACCAAACACACATGAAACAATTATATATTTCAAAATGATATAAATATTTTAGTATACCCATTTAAATCGTATCTATTTAACATGTAATAAAATATAATAATGAAATATTTTTTATCATATATATACATATAATGTATTGGTTACTTTTATTATAAATTAATATCAATTAGTTAATATAAAATTAAAAATATAATCATTGATTTTTTAGAAAATATTTTTTCTAAAAAAAATAATTTTTGTTATACACATATAAATTTTAAAGAACATACTATTAATGATAATTTATTTTTTATATTAATAATTAGTTAATACCAATTTACTTTGAAAATGATTTTATATAATAGTAATAAATATTAATATATGATGAATTCATTTTACAGTTAATTTTTTTCAATTTTTTATGTTATTTAGAAAAGTGAATTTATATATTTTAAAAATAAAAAGTAATAAAAATGAGATAATTTTTAATTCCTCATATCAAAATTGGCATACTTTGCATTTTTTTATTTTCATCTGAAACATTCGTTTTTCGTTAAAAAATTATGAATTAAAAAAACATTTATTTTTTATGATGTAACCATTCATTAAGAATGAATGAGAGTTTTTTACAAAATGTTAATCAATATAATATTAATTATAATAATTTAAATATAAATTTTAAAATATTCTCTGTAATTATAAAAATCATATAAACAGCATGTTTAAAACTATTTTAAAGCACACTTCAATATAAAAATTGTTTTTACTCCATTCATTTAATTGATTTTTTAAGGGTGATTAATTTTAGATTGCATTGAAAGTATCATACACATTATTATATTTAAAATAAATTAATATATTTCAATAGAAATAGTATCTAGGATAATTTATCTGATATATAAATTTAAATCATAAAAATATAATTTCTTAAAAAATTATTTTTACGAGATTAAAATTACATAGTTTTTAATTAATTTTTTCACACTAGTACATACATTATTTGATACAATTATCATAATATTTTAAATTATAGATTTTAGTTTATGAGAAAATGTAAATCCTAATGTATATTATAATAATTATTTTGTATAGATGAAAATTAATTATAATAGAAAATGTAAATTTTGTAAATTTATTATATCCCGGTGTAAAAGACCTCAAACATATAAAAATTTTTAATGGAATTTAATGGTTTAGATTTATATAACACATGAATTGAATCCAATAATGTTTTTTTAGTTTTTTATACATTGAAATTATAATAGTCTAATGGAATTATTTATAACGTAATGTTCACTCCCAAAAATATCCATCGCCTCACTTATATAATGGTAAAATATTCACCACATCAAAACAAACCATTCCTTCTAATTCCTCTTTAAACACTCCCATCGTCATCTAAGTCGAATCTTAATTCATGAACATATTCCCATGCTTAGTAATATTAACCATAATCCCTTCAAATTAAAGGATACATTCCTGGAAAATTCATGTCCTTGATATGAGTATTATGAAGACAACATTTTAATTATTTAAATTTTTATTTCTAATTTATTGTGTCCATAATAATATAGTGTTATAATTTTCCATTAAATACTATAATTTGACTATATAAATTATTTTATCATTAATTTTCAATATATAACATCAATTAAATAAAATATATCAATTATTTATGGGTTGTCCATACTACCACTTCCATGACATAACATGTTTCATTTTCCTTCACTACCTTTCAATGATGGATAAATGGATGTATTAAATGGTTAAATATTATTTTTATGATGTGAATATGTTTTTAGAAATATTTTTTTAGAACATATTAATTATGTGATCATTTAATGAAAATCATTAACTTAATTGTCAAAAATATGGCACTAAGAGAATAATATTTTATTCCAATTATGAAATGTTTTCATATGCATTTTTTCTTCTTCATGATCCATAATATTTATATATATCACAATTATATAAAATAAATATTTTCATTATTCTAAAATTGTAATTACATTAAAAAACAGCCAAATAATCATTCATTATATAATAGAATGTTTTTATGGTTGGTTTAATAAAATAATTGAACAATATATGAGATGATATTATGAATAAATATAAAAAACATAATTAGTGGTATAATATGATGTAAAAGGATAAATAATTATTTTTTTCTAGATATATCTTTTCAATATATTATACATTATTATATAATAAAAAAATTGGTTATCAATAATCATAGAAACATTCCTTTTATTGGTATCATCTTCAAGCATAAATATTAAGACTCTCATCAATGGAATTTTAAAAATTATAATCAATTAAAAATAATTCCCAAAAAAATTTAATTGTATATTAATGATTTTCATTGAAGTGCTAATGAAAAAAAATATTATAGTATGAAACTATTAAAAATGGCCAAAACTATAAATATATATTATAAGGACCCATCCTTTAAACATTGATTAATCTTTAATTAAATGGATAATTCACATTGAGGATATTTTCGGGTTTACAGTTTTAGATAATTAAGCCATAACTATTACCTTACAACACAAAAATTACAAAGTATACACTTCTACTCGGTTTTAATTTTTTTATAAAATAAAAACTCTAGAAAAAAAATATTAATATCTAGTTCCATGTTTCATACAACCTGACTTTTCTTTGATCCCATATTTGACCCTATTCATATTTTTTTCCTATGAAAAACAATTCAAAACATGGGATGATCATAAAAAGATCAGTAAGTGTTATAAAATAAAAAAATTAAACATTAGTTCATCCAAACAGAATAATTATAATTTACCTCAAAAAATAATATGATTTATGAATAACACATATTTATCACAAATTATAAAATAATATTGTGGCATCTATAACGTACTTATGTTATAGCTTTCACAGCCACGTAGGTTTGTACATTTCGAATCCCCTCAGAGTATATTACCTAAATATATTAGGAGAAATTTTCATGTTTTCCTCTGTCATGTTACCTAATGCATTAGAAGGATATATTGGTCTCACCTTCCATAGGTTTATCACGGAACCACCCGCATATGTAAACAATGCCCATGAACCATTACATATTTATAACACATAAAATAAACATAATAAAAATATAACCTTTCCACATTTAAATAAAAATATGTCATTTAAATATATTTACATAACAAATATATTATCAAAACCATTTTCAATACCAAAATACATAAAAAGGGAATATGATATTTATTTTTGCCTTAAAATCATTACATATTGTTATGGAATCCATAGACTAAAAAATACTGGTGGCGGCTGAAAAGTTTGTTCTCACCATATACGTTAAGAAAGAAACATTATTTTTTTCATTTAGTAAAATTACACATAGAAAAATTATCTATTTGAATTAATTTAATAGTCAAAGGTGTTTATACACCGTATAAAAGAAATCCGTTTATAAAACAAAATATGACTCAATGAATGGAGATTGGGACGAAGTCCATTACCACGTGTCCGACATGAACTGTTCATCATTTAATATCCTGAATAATAAACTAACAATAATTTCTATATTCTTAAGAATCCATTTAATGTTTATTATTCTTTTTATATCACTTATTTCGTTGTTATAAACATTATGTAATAATTTATGTCTATAATGGTCATTTTGTCGATATTTGGTACATGACCCAAAAATGAACTTCTTATTTTTACAAGTTGTCCATGTGGTCAAAAGTTAATTATTAATATAATTATATTCATGATTTATATATCATATATATCCATTATGTATATGTATTTATAACAGTATATAACATTTGGACATAGGAAATGAAATGCCCCGTTCAAGGAGATTATATGTCATACTTATGCATGAATGCTAAATTCCTTTCTATTTAGTATTTTCAATGGAATGAAAACATATTGAAAAATAGGTATATTATAATTCATGTATAATATCATATATAGTTTCATCAACTTGGTACTTTATATGTTCCACGTATGGAATGAATAAGTCATATCACTTTTAGAAAGAGGTAGTCCATAATTCTTAAAATGAAATTATTGACATTACCAATTACAGAAACCATAATGGAATGGTATAAATGAAAAATAGATAAGAATATAGACAATATAAATATACTATATATCATATATAAATAACGTTCTGTCACAATGGCCACCATAAGAGGTGGTAGGTGAATATTGAACAATCATTGTTTTGTGAGGTAGTAGTTCCTCGTCCATAGAAATAGTATGTTCTTTACACATTTAATGGAGTTGAGTGTATGTGTATTTCGAATACATCCCATATAAACATCCTAGAATATTGATGATACTGGTTTTTTTAATAAAATAAAGGAATATAAAGATTTTATGGGATTGGAGAAGTAAAATAAAAAAATGAACTTCTGAAAATGCGTTACAATTAAATTGGGTAACTTCCTTTGGTTTGAACCAAAGGGTTTTACTGAAGTTCCTTCTGCCTAAGGTAAGATTATTAGTGGAATTGAGGGATATTGAGAGAATATTTGGGAAGATTTTGGATGAGACAATGGGGTTGAGAGGTGTGAGTAATGGGTTAGAGGTGACTGGTTTTATAAGGGGAGGAGGGGATCTTTAGAAATGTTTGAAAATATTATATTATTATATAATGATTTAAATTTCAAAATGTCCAAAACATATTACAGTCAAAGAAAATATGACTCCTTTTCGAAATAAAATCGTCAAATATTAATTGGACTCCTTTTGTATGTTTGTTAAATTTTTATAATCGTATTTATTTAAATCATTCATTAATGAGGTAAACATGGCATACTTATTGTTTCATAAATAATTTTATTTATATGATGTTTAAAATTTATAAATAAAATACCATTCTTCTGGAAATATCTTTATCTTCTTATTGAATATTTATAGTAAAAAATACCAACTGTATAACCCCATAGTAACATTATTTTAGCCAAAAAATACATGTTTATGATATTTTAATTTGTACTTTAATATCATTATCTTACACAAGATTCATTCAAAGGCCTAAAGGCTCAACCAAAAATTATCATGGTCACCCATTAGTCATAAAATTTGGTTAGGAAATGTGGTAAGGTTATTTTATATTATTATAATATTTTTTTAACTTGAATTACCCTATTTATCTTTAACCAAAGTAAATAAAAGTCAAATGATATAATTCACCAAAAAAAAATTCTATCATATTGAACCACAATTTACACACTTATAACTTCCATGTATTTCGGATTTTTGAAATTCAATTCTCAGAAGTGGTAAAATTTAAATTAAATGAAAAAATCAGTTTTCTAACTACTACCTAGTGTTTTCACTATTCATCAAAAAATAAAGGTTTTCAAAAAAATTAAAAAATTCAGCCTGATAAATATTTGATACTCTGAATTCAAAAATTATTAATATTTTACCAAATTCAAAACCTATAAGTGGGGTTAATTAAATTTAAATTAAATCATTCTGTCAGAAAAAAAAGTGTTTTTACGAAATAATAACAATCAAAAGATTGAGACTTATTTATGTCCAATTCCAATATAAAATTATATCGAAGGAACAAAATTTGATTAAATGGAAATATTATAATCTAATTAAGCAACAAAACAACATAAAAATATAATATAACAATATAAAAAAATTATATTAAGATGCATTTTTGAATTAAATTACAGTATTTTTCACTATTCATTAAAAAATGAATTTTATCAGAAAAAATACCAAAAAATAGCAAATGTAATTTTTGATGTCCTTATTCTAAATATATATTTAATTTTGTCAAATTATACATTTAAAAGGGACCAAAAAAAGATTTAACGAGGGTTCTCAATTAAAATGAGGTAAATCGACATTTTATAGAATATTATAGTATTTATGATTAAAATTAGATTCCTTCACATTCTATGCCTCTAATATTTATTGGATAAATGTAAAAACATTTAAAAAACATTCATAATCGTATTTTAGTTAGTTCTATTAATTTCTTCCAATACAATGGCTAGGAATTTACTACCATTTAAAATAATATAATATTATATTTTTTCAGTATGACTCAGCATTGTGTGTAACATTAGATTTCAATAAAACCCATTGTTGCATATCAGGTACACCTTCAAACATAGTATACCCATTTAAATAAAATTAATATTTAAGTAAAAAATATTTAAAAATATGGAAAATTATTATTCATTATTTACATGGGATGTTACATCCTTCCCTAATTTTGGAAATTGTATCCTCACCATTTTTTTCACTTATCAAATAAATGGAGGTATTTATCCATCATAGCATTTTTAGATTCCCACATTGCCTCTTAAACCTTATGGTTTTTGTCAAAACCATTACCTGATATATTTCCTAATTCTGAAACACTTTCTCTCTTCAGTCAGGAATATAGACTTGATGTTTATCATTAGAGAGATTCTCTTCCAATAGAACTACCTCTTGGATAAAACTTGAGATGGATGTAGAATATACATTATCATCTTTGAAACATGAAAAACATTGTGTAACTGGGATAAACGGGGAGGTAAAGCCACTCTATAGGAAACTGATCCAAATTTCTCTAGGATTTACTATGGTTCAATGAAACTCACACTAAACATTCCCTTCCTACCAAAATGCGTTCAACTTATTTTTTCTGAGATTTGAGAAAGACATGATCATCAACCTCAAAAGAAAGATCCTTCATCCTTTTATCTGCATAACTTTCCTGCCTGCTATGAGGAAGTCTCAATTGCTTCTAAATGAACTGAACCATTTCCCCCATATCATCTACCAATTATGGTCCCATTAGCTTCCTTTCACCTACTTCATCCCAAAAAACCTTGAGTTCAACACTGCTTCCCATATAATGCCTCAAATGGAACCACATGTATACTAGAATGAAAAATGTTATTATAAGGAAATTCAACCAATGAAATACATTTTTTATAATGTCCTCAGTAATCATGCATACAAGAACGTAGCATATCCTCCTGGCCTAAATTGATCGTTCTGATTTCAAATCTGATTTAAGATGAAAAGATGTACTAAAAGTTAATTAAGTACCAATGACTTCTGAAGGGACTTCCAAAATATAGAAGTAAACTGGCGATAATGATCAGATATAATGCAGAGGGGAACACAATGAAACATGATTTTATCTTTAACATAAAACTGAGAAAGTTGATTTAGTGGTAATGAATCACATAAATGAAGAAGATGAGCAGATTTAGTCAATCGATCAACAATAACCTAGATTGCATTGTTATCTCGATATGAATTTGCTAATCCCATAGTGAAGTCCATGGTTATATTTTCCAATTTCCACTTTGGAATAGATAAAGAAAAAATCATCCCTTTTGGTAAGTGACACTCTGCTTTAACCGAATGTTTAGTCAGACACATCATAGTGTAGTAAGCAATATCTATTTTAATTACATCCCAGCAATAATATTCATGATGATCATCGTACATCATAGTAATACAAGGATGAAAATAAAATATAGAACTATGAGGACCAAATAATAACTATTTCTTCAGCAGTGAATCACAAGGAACATGTAATATCTTCCATAACCTCAACACACAATCATTATCATTGTTAAAATCAGGAAACATACCCTTTGGAACCAACTCCAACTTTTTCTACAACTCACAACCTACTTTCTGTTCTAGATTAATTGTAGCTGATAAGGATCATTTCATTGATACCTGAAACCAGACAGAGGACTTTCTTGCACCAACAAATCATGTGCCAATGTTTATCAAATCGAAAACCAAAGGATCTCATTATAAAACTAGAATGGTTAATGAAGCATTATTTTTTTCAACTCCAATCATCAGCCACATTATTTTATTTTCTCATATGGTAATGGATCGTGAAATCATAATACCTGATTGATTCTAGCTATATCCTCTATCTCATGTTTAATTTTTTTTGAGTTAATATATAATTCAATCTTTTGTGTCAATATATATTTGACAATTTAATCCATTAAAATGATGCCTATAAATTTTTAATGAAAACAAAAAACATTAGCTAATTCCAAATCATGTTTAGGTTAATTTCACTCATGAGGTGTCAAGTGATGTGAAGCATAAGAAATTACATGATAATTTTTCATAAGGACACAACAAAGTCCTTTCAAAGAAGCATCATTGTAGATATCAAACCCACCATTTCTGGAAGGTAAATCAAAAATTGGATCATTTACCAATATTCAATTCAATTCATAAAAACAATCATCACATTCTTATGTACAAAATAACTTAACACCTATTCTATTTAACTTAGATTGCGATAACTATGAATTTTTTTAACAAACCTCCGATAATAACATTTCAACCAATGAAAACTATAGATTTTAGTTTTATTTTTGGGACTTGGACATTCTTTGAAAACTATTTTTAGAAGCATCAATAGTTATTACATATTGTTGAAACAATGTGACCAAGGAATGAAATTCATTGTAACCAAAACTCAGACTTGCTGAATATTCCAAACGGTTTCTTTTCTATTAATGTTTGCAAGAAAAACCATAAATGGCTTTCATTTTTCTATTCACTTTTGTAATAAACCAAAATACCATCAGTTAACAAAACCAAAACATAATCCAAGAAATCTAAAAAAATACTATTCATAAGATCCATGTTTACAGCAGGTGCATTGGTTAATGAAAAAGGCATAACTAAAAGTTCAGAATTTCCATATCTAGTAAGAAAATCAGTCTTCTATATGTATGTTTAATTTACATTCAACTGATAGTACCTCGACCTCATGTTATTATTCAAAAATTACTGATATTCCTTGAGCAAATCAAATAAATCCTCGATTTGAGAATAAAGATACATGTTCTTAACAGTGATGTTATTAAATGCTCTATAATCAACGCAAAGTCTCATTGAACTGTATTTCTTTTTAACAAACAATACATAAGCACCCCATGGTAATGTGCTAGGTCGAATGAAACCATTATTTAATAACTCATGTAATTTATTCTTTGACTCTAAAAGTTCAATTCGATCCATTCAATAATTGGGTTTTGAAATTGGATTAGAACTAGGTATTAAGTCAATAGTAAATTGAACTTCAGGATCAAGTATTATACCATGCATCTCATGAAGAAAAACATCAAGATAATCATTTACCATTGGTACTATAATAATCTGGATCATTCCTTAGTTTTCCAAAATTTGTGCAAGGTATCATTCATTTCCATCTTTTAATAGTTTCTCATAATCCTAATATATTATCAAAAGGGATTATTCTTGTACACAAACTAAAAATCTTTTTTAAAAGAAACCACTTTAGCTCTACATTCAATATTATCATGATAAAAATAAATCAAATCCATAGAAAAAAATAACATCAAACTCTACTAGAGAAAAAATAATAATGTTTTCAGGTAGATTCTTTATTCACAAAAGGACATGAAGGTTCTTATAATATCTTTTTTCTCTCAGAATTTCCCCTCAGTGTTTCTACTGTACGTTCAAGATTCATATCTTGATATAGAATTCCCAATTTACTAGAAAAAATCTCAGAAACGAAAGAATGTGTAGACTCTGAATCAAACAACACATCGGCATAATATGAACAAGAAAATAGTATATAAGATACTACATCATATTATGGCCTATCATCTACTGAATTTGTTGAAATAGATTTCACCGCCCCTTTCTTCTTGTAGTCCAGCTTCTTTCCCTCAGTTGAGTTCTTTGTTGGACACTCATGTGTATAATGAACCATTTCATTTCACATAAAACATTTTATAGACTGTAAATTATATTTTGTCTTACTATTAGACTGATCATTTTTAGTTCAATTATGATCCTTATATCCCATTTTACCACATTGGTAGCTCTTACTGAAATTAAAAAGGCATTCCCCAAATGATTTTTACTAATTTTTTTACAAATTGTAAAATTAATTTTCTTACCATAAATTTTTTTGAAGAGATATTCCCTTTCTTCTACCACCACAACCTATTATTCTATTGTTTTTTAAAGAACACCTGATCATTAGATAACTCTATTTCCACCTTCTCAGCCCTTGGAACAATTTTTTTCATAACTTTTGAACTAATGAGAAGTTAAATCCCTTCAATACATTGGCTTTATTCTGGAGTAAAAATTGTTGATTTTACTTTCATAACCTCATATAAATTTTGGAGCATACCTTTCCAGTAAAGAGAATTTTTCTTCATAAGTAGTCATTGATTCATTCTCCTACCTCAATTCTAGGAACTGTTTTCCATCCTAAGACAAACCAAATTAGGAAAATATTTCTTAAGAAACATACCTTTGAATTCATCCCAATCAAGTGCATCAATCACCTCATTGCCATTGATATTTTCCAACACTAATCACCACATATCGGCTTCACCCTCAAAATGGTAAATAGTAAGACTAACTGTTTGACGTTATGAACACCTCATGACATCTGAAATCTTATCCAGTGTTTTAATCCACCCATATTCTATAACATGGTCAGATGATCCTCTGAATGTAAGGGGATGTTGCCTCATCATGTCCTCCACTACAAACATGTTCCTATGTAGTAGATATGGCTGATCTAGTGCATGGATACCACAAATAGTTATATCCTAAGTCAACTATGCCATCACTATAACAAACTTTTTAATTCCGATTCCAACCATATTTTCTTTTGGGTTTGGATGGATGTCTTCCTCCTGATGTCTTCCCATCATAGCAGCCCTATTTCCTCTGTGGAAAACCATTCTGAATAGAGAAATATCTTTATAGAAGCTACATGGTAATCTTTAAATGAAATATCATTTCAATATTAACATAAATTAATTTAATTATATGAATTTAACAAATTCCTAAGCCTTAAATTAATCTAAACTGACCTCTTATACAAACTATAAGGACCAACCCTTAAAAAATTACATTATCTGGAATTAAATGGATAATTCATAATGAAGATATTATCAGTTTTAGAGTTATAAATAATCTGACCATAACTATTACATTACTTCTCCGATATTAAATAGTAGAAACTTCTACTCAGTTTCCATTTTTTCATAAAAAAACTCGGGACCAAATGAGTCATGTCTTGTTCCATGTTTTAGACTACATTGACTTTTTTTTTATCCTATACTCTACCCTATTCATCTTTAAGCATGTGAATAAAATTTCAAAACATGGGATGAGCATAACAATATCTGTAAGGGTTATAAAATAAATAAAGAATACACTAGTACATAAAAACATAAGCTTTTTTAACATAACTCATTAAATAATATGATTTATGAATAACACATAGTAATCCCAAATCAAAAAGGTATCTTGTGGCATCAATAAAAAACTTATGTTGTATCTCTCACAGCCACGTAGGGAGTTAAATTTGGAATACCCATAACAGTATATCCAATTAATCTCTTAGGAGAAATATTCATATTTTCCCCAACCACAATACCTAAATCATTGGAGAGCTATCTTGGGCTCACCCACCCTATGTTTATCAAAGAAACGCTCGTATACTTAACAAATTCCCAAGAACCATAACATATTCAAAAAACATAAAACAAACACAAAATAAAGATAACAATTCCACATTTCAATCAAATTATATCATTTTAATATACTGACATAAAAATACTATTATAAAAAACTATTTAAATACTAAAATATGTATAAATGGTATATGGTATTTATTTTCCTCTTCAAAACATTAAAATTTTTATAGAAGACATAGATCAAATTATACTAGCGGTGGGGGAAAATGTTATTGTCATCACTTATGTTAAAAAAGAAAAATTATTTTTTGTCATTTAGTAAAACGCATCATAGAAAAATATTCACATTAAATGGAATTAAATGTCAATTGTGTTTATATAGCATATAAAAGATTGTCGTGTATAAAACTAAATATTCCTCAATAAATGTAGATTAAGACGAAGTCCCATAACTAGTGTTAGACATAAACCGTTCATTATTTATTCTCATGAATATTAATCAATTGTGAACTTATACATTTTTAAAAACATTTTATCATGTTTATTTTTATCTTTATATCTCTTATTTCAATGTCATAAACATTATTTAATTTTATATGTTATTAATGGTCATTTTGTGATATTTGGTTATTGAGTCAAAAATGAACATCTTATATTTACAAGTTGTAGATGTGATCAAATGTTAATTATTCCAAGAATGATTTTCATGATTTAGATATAATATATATCATATATATCCTATATATATATATGTATTTAAAATATTACATAACATTTAGTGGTAAGAAATGAAATGCACCGTTCATGGAGATGGTAAGCCGTATGTATGCATGAATGCAACTTTAATTTCTATTTAGTATTTTTAATGGAATGAGAATTTAATGATAAAGAGTTATATAATAATTCCATTATAATATCATATATAATTTCATTAATTCCATCATTTATATGTTCCGCATATGTCATGAACAAGTCATATCACTTTTAGGGGCGGTAGTCAGCACTTCCTCAAACAAGATTACTGATTTTACCCTTTTTAAAAACCATAAAGGAATCAGATAAATGAATAATAAATAATAATCGATAAAATATAAATATAATATATATCAAATATAAATATATTTCCATCATAATGGCTTATATAATAGGATGTATAAGATGATTGGACAATCATCATTTCATGAGGCAGTAGTTTGTCGTCTATAGAAACAGTTTGTTCTTTAACCATTAGATGTTTGTATGTGTATGTGATGTTCAAATATTTGAAATATCATCAACCTGGTATATTTAGGATACTATATTTGTTATAAATTAAAATTTTAAAAAGATTTTACGTTATTTGAGAAGTAAAATAAATGAAAATAACTTAAGTGAAGACGTTACCTTTAAATTAGGTAACCTACTTTAGTTTGAACCAAAAGGATTTCTTGAAGTTTCGTCTTCATAAGGTAAGGGTTTTAGGTGGAAGTGAGGGATCATGATAGATTATTTGGTTAGAGGATATGTGATCCAAGGGGCATGAGAGGTTTGATTAATGGTTTTGAGTGGAGGTATTTTTGTAAGGTGGAGAAGGGGATCATTAAGAAAGTTTAAAAATATTATTTTTTACATAATTGTTAATGTTTAAAAGGTACAAAAGATATTAAATTCGAAGGTAAGATAAATTTTGTGCAAAATAAAATCATCCATTAATAATTTTACAGGTTTGTATATTTTTTTAATTTATATAATCTTATTTATTTAAATTATTCATTAATTCGGTAAACACTTCATCCATATTGTGTCATAAATAATATTATTTATATGATGTCTAAAAATTATAAATAAAATACCATGATGCTGGAAATATTGTTTCTTTCTGATGAATATTTATCATCAAATATATCAATTATATAACCCCACATTAATTTTTTTAGCAAAACATTACTTGTTTATGATGTTTGTATTTTTACATTAAATAAAAAGTAAGTAATATCATTAGCTTACCCAAGCGGCTTTAAAAAGCCAAATGTCTATCCCAAGGATAGTCTGGGTTTACCATTACACATCAAATATGGTTAGGATAGGTGATAATGTAATTTAATATTATCATAATATTCTCTTTACCTTGAATTACACTATTTACCTTTAATCGCGTTAGATAAAAGTCAAAAGTAACAATTCATGAAAAAAATAATTTAGTCTTATTGAATGACATTTTACATACTATTAACAACTATTTATGTCCAATTTTCAAAATATAATTCACATAAGCAGTAAAAGTTCATTTAAATTGAAAAATCGATTTTTTCGCTACTTCTTAGTGTTTTCACTATTCATAAAAATTGATGTTTTTTTGAAAAATAACAAAAATTAAGCCTAAGATATATTTGATATTATAAATTCAAAAATGATTTCTATATTATGAAATTTAAAAATATAAAAGTGAAATAAATAGTTTTAAATTAATTATTGTCATCAAAACCGAATTCATGTTTTTAAGAAATAATAACTATCTTAAGATTGACACTTGTTTATATCCAATTTCATAGTAAAATTACATCCAATGAGAAAAAATAGATTAAATGGTAAAAATATAATATAATTAAACTTTAAAACCTCATAAAAAGAGAATCTAACCATATAAATAAATTATATTAAGAGTTCATTTTGAATTAAAATATAGTATTTTTCAGTATTCGTTAATAATATAAGTTTTCTCATAAAAAATATCAAAAATTTAACCAAAGTAAAAATTAATATCATGATTCTTGAGAAGAATTTAATTTTTTCATATATAAAATATAATAATTTCCAAAACTATATTTAAATAGGGTTCTCCATTAAAAGATTGTAAATAGTCATTTTAATCAATATTAGAGTATTTATGGATAAAATTAGATTAGTTAACATTTTAATCCTCTAAAATTTATTAAATAAATGTAAAAATAATTATCAAACATGTATAATCATATTTTAGTTAGTTCTATTAATTCACCCCAATTCAACAACTAGGTGTTAAATACCATTTAAAATAATATTATATTATTATTTTTCAGTATGACTCAGTATTGTGTGTAATGTTAGAGATCAACAAAA
This sequence comes from Viscum album, assembly GCA_963277665.1. Taxonomy (NCBI): domain Eukaryota; kingdom Viridiplantae; phylum Streptophyta; class Magnoliopsida; order Santalales; family Viscaceae; genus Viscum; species Viscum album. The sequence continues at coordinate 1,402,397,784 of OY728152.1, forward strand.
CTCGTTGATGCGTATTAGGTATTCCATCGAGCATAGAATCCCGATTAAAATAACAATAACAATTAATTTACAAATATTAATAAACACAAAAATTTATTATTCATAACTTACTTGGGATGTTACAGATGATATGAAAAATATTATAGAATTGTGGCCTATAGTGATTGTCTAAAAAGAGTGGGAAGGAAAATTCATATGAGTGTTGTTCTCAATAGAATTATTATTATAAATATGTTTTTAATTCATTATGTTAATATATGTTGATGGATTTCAAGAATAAAAAGGAAGTGATTCCCTCTTAATTTATAGTCATTGATTCAAGTATTGTATTCATTCAATTGTTCTCATTTTTTATGATTATATGATATATAAAAGATACAGTGTATCAATAATCACTTTTATTTAATATTATATAAAAATAAATTAAGTTTTTCAAATATCAAGGGTTTTTATGATTTTTTTTCTCAAGCCACAAGGTTTCCTGATCTTAATTCTTATTATCTGATATATAATACATTTTTTGAACGATGTTTCATTTATAATAAGTATTCACTAAAAATGCTCATATTTTTATCATAATACTTGTATTTAATGGGATACACCATCCAATTTTTTTTCCTTTTTCACGTTTTTAGTGATTAAATAATTTTTGTAGTCTTCAGTATTTTTGCTAAATAACATAAGTTCATCGTGTTGGGATCTTCATATGATATTATTTCATATAATTTTGGTAAACTATATCATTAATTTTATTATTTCATATGACCTCAGGGTCATCTAGGGATGTACATTCCTATTAGATAAATAATATTAAAAAAATACCACTTATTGATATATTTTCTTTCATAAAATCCATTTTCTTTATCCAAATGCATTAATATAATGTTTTTCCAGAAATGAATTATATTTATAATCATTATACAACACGTTGTGAAAATCACATTTTCTAGAACATTGATTTGATTTTGTTGATTTAAAATTTATGGAATTAAGTAGTTAAATCAAATAGTACTTGGATTCCATTTATTGTTATTCCTATATGGTTAATATTTTCAATTTGACTATTTATTATTTAACCATGAAACTTATTCCTCCATATATATTATGATTAGTTAATCCCATTAATTGTCACAGAGAAAGTAATGATAAATCATTATATTTTTACTTATAGAATAAAGATAATTTGAAATTTTGATTATGAATTTTTTATTCATTTTCTATTATGGTGATTTTTGGATTAAAAAATTCAGGGGTAGTGCGCAACATTATACATGTAAAACTATAATATATTTGAAATATTTATTTTCAAATTAATTATTCATTCTTCATAATTTTCATTTCAATAAACACTAAAAAATCATTTTATAGATAATGAAGTTCTGGTTGTATTATATGAAATGACATGTTATTTGTGAACTACACATAATATAATGTTTGGAGTTCTTTATATAGAACACTAAGGTATGATTATTTTTCATGAATGAAAAACTTCATTCAATGACTCGCATAACACTCTAGACTAAGTGTTACTGAATAATAATATATTATAAATAAATATATATATATATATATATATAATATAAAACCATTACTATAAATATTGCTTTAAGAATATTATTAATGAATATATGTAAATATATGGAATTCGTAAACTATAAAATGAATTAATTATTTGTAAATTTATATAGTATCCAAATTGAATATAAATAGATTATTTTTATAGAAAACCATTATTATGATCACTATGTTTTTTAATGCTAATAAAATAAATAAATTTCAATTAATATGTGATATTATTGTAATATATATTTTATATATTCAATAAAACAATTTTATAATCATCCCAGAGATTTGATATACATAATATAATAATAAACACAATATTATGTTTAAAACCCTATATTTTACCACCATTTAATGGAGAACCCATTTGAAATAAAAAATTTGGAATATTTTTATATTTAATATGAAAAAATGAACTTCATATTTGGATGAGAAATAAAAAAAAAATTTAGGATACATATTTTTAATTTTTTTGTGTGGTTTCATTTTTTTATAAATAGTTAAATATACTAGATTTTTATTCAATACTTCTTTTTCATCTAATTTATTTATAAGTATAAATTATATTTTAAAATAGTATCAAATTTTAATAATGAATATCATTATCAATCATTCAATATATGTAATTTGAACCAATTTAAAAATGAAATTGGATATATAAAAAATGAAATCATTTGGTCACTTTTTCTTTAAAACTATCATTATCGACCTGACAAAAGGATTATATTTAAAATAATTTATGCCACATATGGGATTGGAATTTGGATAATTTTTTTCCAATTTTAAATCAGAAAATTTATAATTTTAAATATGTTTATCTATGTTTTTGAAAAAATATATCTGTGAAGTAATTAAAATCAATTATAACTATTATTGTTAAGTTAATCATAATAAGGTACTAAACCACATCATTAAGGACCAAAAAGACTATATAGTTGTATTGAGACCATTTTATGGCCATATGTTGATAATGTCCACCCATGTTTCAACTGTTTCAAAATATTTAACAACATTCTATAAAATATTTTGGTGGGGTTTCATTCAATTAAAACAATACAAAAGATTCCTGCCCCCCAATATAAATGGCCTCCTTCACAAACTCTTCCTCACACATCTCTAGACACACAGTTCCATAATACAGTATACCTATTTCACTCCACAACATCCCTACCTTTAACATTTCTTCATCACCTTGTGCAGAAATACATCCAAGAAATCTTTTTTTCTCATATAAAAAGAGTTACCCGATCAAGTGGTAACACCCTCCCTGAATCTCCTTTGTTTTTTTATCATTTCTCCACACACAAAAATATTAATATTACATTATAATATATAAAAAAATCATTATAAATACACTATAATGTTGTTATGTTATTATTCATACCTTAACATACACACACACATCTATCTAATACAAATGAACATACTTTTTGCATGTAGGCCGACTACCACCTCACAAAATGATGATTGTTCAACTTTCATTACCACCTTTCATGGTGGAAATAATGATCTAAATATGATTATATATGTCACAGATAATATTTAATATTTAATATTTATTTATTTTAACATGATTATTTTACAAAAAATATCTTTACACTATCTATGTTTATCTAATACAATAATTTTGTTTGAGGATGAATCGACTACCACCCCCTCAATGTGATGTGATTCATTCATACACTACATGCAATGTATAATGGATGGATATAATAAATATTCATGACATAGATGATTTAAAAAATTTACTTCAATAGGTATACATATATAAACATATACACATCTTTTACTTTCATTCTTTCAACACGACAATAAAACAGAAATAGCGTTAACGCGTACATAATGTATATCGTCTCCATGAATGGAATTTTCATTTTAATAATTATATATTATTTGGATAAAAAAAATAAAAAAAATAATGAATATAAATGATATTTATATCATGTTTTATATTATTTAAACAAGATATAATTATAATTACCCACAATATTACAAATTAAGATACACGCGGTGAACAAAATACATGTTATCTTAAGTGAAACCTTTAGATAGAATTGTAAAAAAGTGGGTAATATCATGTAATAATCCATACATATATGGTATTAGATATAAAAATATGGTTCTTTAAATTTATATAATAAATTTATATTTCTTATTCATTGGGTTTTAATGAGTACAACGAGAGTCAATATGAAAGGTAAGGGGATTTCATATCTCTTTTTATTTCTGTGAGATATATGCTATGTTCACCAATATTTTATTTCTTGTTGTGTATTTACCTATTTTTTTTAATTTATGATTATTTTAAATAAATTTATGGGTCTTCACATCTGAAATTTATTATCTTTATTTCATGGGGTTTACCTGTCAAATGTTACCCAATCGATAAAATAGTTTTGTATCAATTTTTCATCTTTGAGAATCACATTTTGAATGCACCTAAAATAATTTTCAATGTGTATATAATTACATTTTACATGTTATATCATGAATATATTTATATTAATTATAATTTATTCATTAATTAATTCATGTTTGTTACATGGAGTGAACTATATAAAGTTACCATGTGGTTTGTATTTATTGAAAACATTTCATCACTTTTCAAGAATGATTATATTTATGCTTCCTTTGAGAAATATATTATGATACATATACAAGAACATTAATGAAATGTTTTCTCCTATGGTAATTTTGGATATATTCATGTGTTGTTACAATTTTACAAATCTTTGGTATATAATATATTTAAGAATGAGTTTTTACGAAAGCCCAACTTTACCCTCTATTCGTTCCAAAATATATTTTCTTTAAAAACCATGTATTCCTAAAATGGCTTCCAATAATATTAAAAAATTATCATTTAACCATTAAAATAAAATTTTACCATTTTTTCCTTTAATCAATTTCTTATAAGGAATATTCATGTATGTTTCTAGTCAAATGAATTTTTCTAACCTATCAACAGTGTAAAAGGAATGTTCATTTAACCACATAAGATGCATAATTTTAAATAAATTGCTTTCAAAATGTTTTTAAGACTTATTTACATGTTTTAAATGTATTTTCTAATAACTATTTTTGAAATTTTTATATATTTTTTTAATTATTTAATGTTATAAGGTTTTAAGAATAGTTTCTTGATTTATTTATTAGTTATTAATATGTATTCAAAGAAAAATGTTTTTATAAAATGTTTTGAACAATGTATTTTTTATAGAGAAAAAAAGGATTTCAAAAGGATTTATATAATTCATTTTATTTTTTCAAGGTATTTTCAATGTAAATTATGTATAATTGTTTTATGTATTAAAAAGTATTTTTCCAATAAGAATGGAAATTTTCTGTAAAAAATGTTTTTAAAAGATCTGTTAACATTATTTTCCATCTATTATAACATTCATTACTGTTAGTCTAGCATTTAAAAGAATGTTATTCTTTGGTTCCAATAATATAATTTCTATGAATGGATTATGTTTTTAGGGATTGATGTTTATGAAACCATTTTCTATTTCATAGGTTATATAATTTTAAAAAAAACTTCTTTTCATGAGTTATTTTTGTAATGAAATTATTATGAAATATGTCACATTCCACACGTTATGAAATGATTACATGTTCATAATACAAATTTTTTTCAGTGGTTTTGATGTTATTATGATCTAGTTACACATGTATGTATGATTCTACTATGATATGGGTGGGTCCTATATCTCCCTCAAATTAATTGGGTAATGATTTATATCTTATTATATTTGGATTGTTATAATGGGAAATAATGTGGTTAAATAATTAAATATTTTAATGGGGGTTTACCTGGTTTAGTAATATAGGGATTGAATAGGGGATTACCTAGTTAATTAATACAGGGAAGGAATGGGGGTATACCCTATTTTGAAATGGAATACACCCACTAAATGGTCTTGGAATCATTTCCTTATTAGCTATTGAAATAATTAAATATACTTATGTATTTTCCACAATTATATGTTGTATTGTTATTATATGATTTCATGTATGATTTTCATTATTTACAGAAAATTCATGTATTATGACCAGTCATTCCTTGTTCCATTATTTATGTTTATGATCGTCAATTTGAACGGTATGATGTTCCACTATTTTGATCAATTTCTCATACCCCTATGATCATTTTTATATCTACATGTTTCCATTGTTTATTATTACTATGCTTCCGAGCTCACCAATTTTATTCTATTCACCATGGTTATGAAGATATGTATTATATTTGATTTGTCTAAGAGGGGTTGTAATCCAGAAGAACCTAGTGAAAGAAAATGTAGCTCACTTATGTACCAATGTTTGTATTACATTATTTCAAAAAGTACTAGACTAGTAAAATGTTTTGGTGTTTGATGGTTTAATGTGTTAAGGATTCTACAACAGTTATGTAATGGTACAGTATATCAATATCAGGGCTATTATAATACTTCCCTCTATGTATTTACAAGTATCATGGGTCAAAATTACTATATTTTTAGTGTATTTAATTTTCAATAATAGATTAATATCATAGAATATTTATTGATATCATGATGTCTTAACTAGGGTCTTTAAAAAAATTAAATATTTTAGATAAAATCCTCTGAAATTTGATTTTGATGTCCAAAATTATGCGTTATCTATGTAAGATATCCATATTTTTGAAATCTAGGGTTTAATTAATAATTATAGATATAGTATAATTTCATTTACAATTTGTTTGTCATTATGATGTTCAGTTATTACTTCCATAATTTTATTCCATTATTTCTTTAGTTATATGTTTCCCTTACTATGAATTTGATCACACCCCTTTTTTATTTTTCAATATCCTTAGGTTATAAAGAAAATTATAAATCCTGAAATATGTTGATTAATATTATTGTATTAATAATGTTTGGGATAAATTTATAATGTTTCTTTAAATATGTTATTTTGTAAATAATTGGATTTTTTAAATTCATATAATGAATGTGTGCTTTATCATTTTATGTTGACTCTTAAGTCTCTAAAGATCAAAACTAGAAAATATCCTAAATATGTAACATATTCACCAATATATAATATAATGATATATTTTTTGTGGTTATGTGAATGATTTAACAACTGGAATCAATTAAAAAATTTATTATATGAGTCTATGAGCCTTTAATATTAGAGTGATGGTTTCTAGATCACATTAACCACACTAAAAAACATATCAAGGTATCTTTCAAAATTTGATCACATTTTTTAAAACCCAAGTGATTGAATATATTCTATTTTTAATTGAATATTAAATACATGTTAATATAAAATTATGGAGAAAACGCCGATATTTTATAAAACATTTTCCCATGGTCATTATATGAATAAAATTTTAGATAAATCATTTGAACCATATTAAGGAACAAATATAAGTAAAAAATATTTTATAAATAAATATGATATGATAATAAATCTATATTATATAATTAAATATTGATTAAAATGTTCCTAAGAATATTTTTTATAAACATAATTCCATTATTAATTATGTTATGTGAACACACAAAATGAATTACGACATTATGTATGGATTTTTAATATCAATTTAACATTGTTGAGATATAATATATACTCACAACATGTTTCCATTTTTTGGTTTCTTTATTGTATAATAATAATTTTATCAAAATATTCTTGAAATATATTGTTTTTTATTATATATCATAAATATTAAGTCAAATGGGATTTCATTTAAAAACATTCCATAGTTTTAAGGGTTATTTGGCTGTATATTCATGTTTATAATACATGATTGATAATATGAAACATCATTTATTTTGTATAGTTTATTTATTTCCCCATTAAAATTTAGTGTAATGATTTTATATCATTTTTTCAGAGTTATATGATTATTATATTGTAACCCTCTTATATTATTTTAACACAAATGTTACCATTACTGGCATGTTTTCTTTTCAATATTAATTTAAAATCAGGTCGATTTTGGAGACAATCTATTTAGAGACTTTATAGCTACTATATCTCTAAATACCCCCATAATATTCTTCTCATTTGAATATGTTTAGTTCATAATATGTATTATCACTGTTTTATATCCCCATGGCTCATAATTTTCCTTTATAATTGATTTAGGTATAATTATACTATATAAACTATCATTAAATGTTTTGAAGGTGTTTTTGAGATCAATTTATTTGTAATTTTCATTAATGTATAAAAATAATCTCATTTTTACATTTTCTATGTGAAAAACTATTTCTATCATGTTTCAGAGAAATTTACAATCTATTTTTTTTATAAATGAAATTAATGTTATTCATGTTTTATTAAATATTTCAAGTAATTAAATAATGTAGTAAAAATATAGATAATGTTTCCTACTTCCAAACATATTTACATAATTATCTAAAAAGTATTTAATAATATCCAATGTACATTGAAATATTTTATATATGACTAATGATATTATTCAACTAATACACTACACCTTCTTTTAGTTTTATGCCTTATAAAATTTTCTTCTTTATTGAATAAATGATCCATTACAGAATTTCTCTTACATAATAATTCAATTTGTATAAATATGAGTGTTATTCCTTTAATATTATTATTTGAACACTATATTCTATCCCTTTGATTGAATAGAGTTCACTTAGATGTCACACATAATTTTTTCGGGACATTATTTACTAACATATTTACCTGTAATATTTTTTTTTCAATTCACAATACCTTATCATCTAAATTCAAGGTTATTTCCCAAGAAATAGAAAAAATATATATTCTTACATATATTTATTTTACATGGATTTATCATGTTATTTGTGAATGGAATATTAATTATTTTCTTATCTCAATACATTTAATTGGATTTTAAAATATATTTTATTATTTTCATTCGTTGTGATGGGACAAAAGAAAACAATTTTCCATCTATGTGTAAATTATTAAATGATGAATAACTAATTTTATTTAGAACTCATTTGTGATGATGATTATAGGTGGACTATTACATCACCACCAATGCATTAGTTAAATATTTATATTTAATGAGATATTTATTTTTAGATATACACATATTTTATCTCAATGTAAAAAAGTGGATATATATGTATTTATTCACTACTTAAATTGTTATAAAAACAAGGATTTGTTTGAATGTTTTTCAATTTTGAAATTTGTTCCATGAACTTATTGTTATTCATATAACCATATTATTCTCCAAATGATCAGGTTATTTGAATCATAATTCAAAATTATCTAGAATGATTTCTATTTTTATATCATTTCATATTACATGCCTCTTATTTTCTTATTTATGTTCTCTTGGTTCAGATTTGAATATGTACATTGACAGTAAACATTATCTCATCATATCCATATATATGATCATTTACCATTATTTCTTATCTTTACCTGTATTAGTTAGCTATGATGACACCCTCATTATATTTCCATTACCCATCTTATGAAGTTGAGTATAAAATATAATATTTGTACCTGGTATTATATCATGGTTAAGTTATATTTATATGGTAATAAGATTCATTAAATAAATTAATTAAATAGTTGATCTTCATTTTCAAAAAAACCTTTACAATTGGTGTTTTTTATTTATAAAGTATGATTTTTAACATAAAGAAATTATGTAAAGTAAGGAAATTCTTATCTTTTTCCTCTAACATTATATCAAAATGAATGATTAAAAAATGTTTTTTCCACTATACCCAGGAGTGTGAATCTTGGGGTCAATAATAATTTCAATTTATATATATTTTGGTTATTATTCTTTATTGTTAATATCATAAAATTATTTAATCGGTAATTTATAACATAAAAAAATATTGTAAAATAACAATAATTTATTAATATACTAATATTTTCAAAACCGTATAAAAAATATTATATTCACATTGAGGTTTAATAAAAATTCTAGTTAAGTTTGTCTTTTAATCAATAATAAATAACTATATCATTGTTTATGTATGTAGTCAAACCAACTCAAACATGAGGAATCTATAATCTATGGGTGAGTATGGTAATGAAAGTCTTATATTTGGGAAAATATCAATATTAAATACAATAATTTATATAATTTATATTTTTAATCTGGTTAATCATATTTTAGTAAATTTTGGTATGGATGAATAGGATATATAAAAATCAAAATGTGTAACATTCATGGAGACGTTTTTCTACATTTATGAATTGGAGATACCATTATTTATATAAAAATTAAGGGCGGTAAGAAATTTTCATTATATTTTTTAAAAAAAAATCTATAAATACATAATTTATTCATTACATATGTCCATTTAACCACTCCTATATGGTGGTTATGAAAAACATTTCATGTCACTTACAGTGGTGGTCTTCTGCATGTAACACAAGAAATGTTTTAATTCTAATGAATCCAAGGGGGATGGTAGAAAATTGAAATTTAATTAGATTAATAAAATTTAAACTTATACATAGTAAGTGTTTTATTATAATCTCATAGATAAATGATTTTCAGATTTATTATTTATAAAATAATTAAATGACATTAAGTGAAAACGTTAACTATACATTGTGATGTTCTCTCTTGGGGAACACCATATTGATATATGGATTTTACTTTTTTAAAATATTAGGGCTTCTAAAAAGTGTATATATATTGATAAGGGTTTAGTGTTGTCATTTTTTATGAAAAAAACTTGAAATGGGTGGAAAATGTGGTGGAAGTTATATGCAATTGCTAGTGTCGAAAGTTGTATTATTGAAAATTACACAAATATTTTCAATGATTTTTTTACACTATTAAATATTCTATGAACCCAAAATTGAGAAATAAGGCTTCTTTTACCAGGAAATGGTTTTTAAGATTCTAAAATTCACTTCCACACATTTTTTATATCAATGTAATATATTTTACCAAAATTTTATATATTTTAAAATTTTAGTTTTTTACAATACTTACTAGTTTTTATCAAGTAAATTAATTTTTTATTATAAATATTATGTTACCCTTACTAAAAATATTTTATGTTTTGAAGCTAAATTTTAACTTGTTATTATACAACTCATTTTACAAATAAAATAATTTTTTTTTAAATTAGCATATTAAATATATAGATGATTTATTTTTATGAAATTTAGTATTAAACCTTAATTTTTCTAAATAGTTTTAGTATTGACATCATATTGATTGAGTATTAATATAATTAAATATATTATTAAAAATATTTTAGATTCAGTTTGACAAAACTGATTAATATATTTCATTAGAAAAATGATACCCAATTCTATTAAAATAATAAAAACTGAAGTGAAATATTGGTCCTTATCATTATCATTATCAGAAAGATTAATATTAATAATCCTAATTTTATAATTAAAATTAAATTGAAAATTTTAATTAATATGAATAAAATATTTTTGAATATTTAATTAAATTATTTATATTTAATTTGTCTAGGTTATGAAGCATAATTTGGAATATATATTATTTTTAGAGTAAACTATAACATATGTTTCTGAAATGTCAAGAATGGATTTTATAAATTCTGCCAAATTAATTTTTAATGATTAAATAGACTTTTTAAATATATAATTTTTATAAACATATACTTTTTTAAAAATTAACCTCTAATAGTATATGGATAATGTATTAAAATTTGTAGTACTAAAAAATTCAGTATTTTTTCACTATTCATACAATATAATTTAATTCAGAAATATACAAAAAAATCCACAAATCAAATTTCTAGATGATGATATTAAAAATTATGTTCATGAAAAAAACTAAATTTATAAATTTTGAAATTTTCTTTTGAATGAAATTAATTTTATAAATAAGAACATACTTATTTGAAATAAAATCTTATTTAAAATTATGTGTTTCTCATACATTGTTATATGATTTTATAATTTCTAAAAAAATTTTATTTATATGTAATTTTTTTAAAATTATATTTTCTTTACAAAAGTAATTTCATATTTTAGGGATTATTTTTTAGTGTTTCGTCTGAAACAAAGTATTTAAAATTTTTAGTTTAAAGGCAATTTATATAGTAAAATAATGTGTTTTTTAATTTAAATTTTTCTAAAACCACATGTTTTTTATGAATTATGTGTGATTATTGTGTTTACATCAGAATAGGGGGCCTATTTATATAGAATGAGCTTGGTATTAGGAAATTTACCAAAAGAAAAATGTGATGACCGAGCTATTTATAGAAGATGATTTTTATTTATATTAATAATTAGGCATAAGATATTATTTTTACATTAAATGGGACTCTTCTTTTGGTATCATGATCGACAAACAATAGTGGATTTCTCTGAAATCTTACATTGTACACAACATAGGGTTATACTAAAATATAATACAATAATAATATTAATAATTTAAATGGTAGTTAAAACATAGGCATTTGAATAGTGGGATTGAATAGTATCAAAATAATTTTGAAATATGTTCAACAAATTTTTAAATAATGATTCACTATATACCCAATTTATTAGAAATAGATATAAAAAACAATTGTATATAAAGGATGTGTCTTTATGAAAAAATATTAAAATGGGAATTATTGTTTTTTCATGTCAATCTTTATGGATTCCTATTTAATGAAAAATATATGATATATATTCAATGCAATTCTTACAAATCATATTATATGTTTTCTATAAATGATATATGAAGAAATATAAATTTTAGGATAGAACAAGTATTTTTATAAAAATGTATTTTACCATATTTTGATGGAAAACCCTAATAAATCATTATTTGTCACTATTGGAAGTTATATTTTACTAAATAAATTTATTTAGTAGAATCATATCAACAAAACAGACTTTTTATAAATTATTTATATTTTTCTGATAAATATAATTTTTTATATTGTGAAAAAATACCGCATTTTAATTCAAAATTGTCTTATTATATAATTTATTTATAAACATAGGTTATCCATTTACATGGAATTAATGTTTAATTGGATTATGTTTTAATTATTTAATTCAATTTTGGTTGTTGGAAGAAATTCCACTTTGAAATTGGACATAAACACTTGTCAAACATTTGTTAGTAATTACTTCTTAAAAACATGTTTTTTGGTTTTGACAAGAGTAATTAATATTAAATTAATTTCTGCTAATTTTCATATTTGAATTTGAAAAAATGGATTCCATATTGGGAACTAGGATTTAAAAATTTTGTAAATAGGTATCGTTTAATTATAGACTATATGAATAGTAACTTTATTAATTATTTTATTTATCATGATTAATGGGTAAATATAGTAAATAAGGGTTTGAAAATAATATAATAATAATGTAAAACTAAAATAAAACATGTCAAAATCATATTTTATGAGATATATATGACCACATGGATTCATGGGTCTATTTTGGAACCTCATAGATCCACCTTCATGTGAAAATGGCATTTTATAAGAATTTATTTAATGTATTGAAAAATTTAACATAAAATTTGATATTTAATAAAAGAAATTATACGGGGTTATATAAGTTTTATTTTTTACTATAAATAGTAATTAAAAATCTAATAAAATTTGGTATTTTATGGTATTTTATTTATAATTTTTATATATGAAATAAATTTATTTATTTATAACAGAATGATGTTGTAGTGTTTACATTATTAATGAATGATTCATATAAATGATATTATAAATATTAAATAAAATTTATTTTGAAACCTTTTTTCCCATCCAAAAAATTTTATAGAAAATTATTACTTATTATCTTTTAATTAGTGATGTTTTTTGTAAATAATAATGTTTTTATGTATTTATAAAAATTTTATGATATGTATAGTATAAAAATAGTCACAAATGAGTTTTCAAAAAAATACAATTTTATTAAATGTTACAATAGTACCAAAAATCAAATATTCAAGATAATGACTTAGATAAATTTTATAAAGCCATTAATTATCTATTTTAGGATCTATTTTAATTTTATAGAAACTATATTTACCATATTGTATAAATATACAAAAAGACACGGTAAGAGTCAAATTAGTTTACTAAGGGTTAAAGGTAAAAGATAATGTAAAATTTGTGACCTAGACTTGTCTAAAACCTATTGGTTGAGTGGTATTGACCCAAAATCATCTATTCAATGGAAAAAAGTGATTAGGACCATTTGAAACTGTAAACCATTTTATAATAAAATAATATTTCTATACCTTCCTAAAGTGTCGCTCCTCCCTCTTATAAAAGTGAATCACGTCTACCAATTTAATCAGAATTCTAAATCCACTTTTTAGGAACATACTCAACCAAAATAAACTAAAAACATCCCAATATTCTTCTTTGAAGCCATAACTTTTTCAAAAGGCCATTCAAGAATTCCTTTTAGCTAAAATCAAAGGGAGTTACAGGTTTAAGAGATATCATCTTATCAAAAGTTCATTTTCATTATTATTCCACTTCACTAAATATTATATTATTATTATTTTATTACATAAAAATACATGTATATTCTATATACTATGAATTTTTTGTGATAAAAATTCAAACTACCCTTACACTTACCTCCATATTATGGATACATACATAATATTTCTGTGTTTGGCGAACTGATGCCACATGAAACGATAATTGTTCGATTTTATTCTACCACCTATCATGTTGGACATTATGATTGTAATGTAATTAAATACGATATAAATTATGTTTATATTTTATATTATTCTATAATATTTATTTATAAACATACCTTTATGCTTTTCTGGATACGTAAATACGATAATTTCATTTGAGGAAGTGCGGACTACAACCCCCTCAAAATGAAATAACTTTTTCATGCTATAAATAGAATTTATAAAGGATATAATTAATGAAATTATTTAAAAAATATATCATATGATATTATACATTAATTATAATATACCTATGTATCATTTTATTTTCATTTCCTTAATATTACAAATAAATGAATATGCATTCATGTGTATATACTGCTTACCGTCTCAATGAACCGTGCATTTAATTTCCAATTTCCAAATTTTATGGACTATTAAAAAACATATATATTAGATACATATGATATTTAAATCATGAATAATATTCTAGAGATAACATTATTTTTACCACATGGACAAATTTTAATTATAACATGATAATTTTTGAATCAAGTACCCAATATAATAAAAATGAATGATATTAACATAAATTATTATGTGGTTTTAATTATAATTAAATAAGTGATAATAAACTTGAAAAATGTTATTATTCATGTAAAATGTATCTATGATTATTATTCAGGAAGGACAAGAAACATACAAGTTGAATCAGACTCAAGGTAAGGAAACCTTTCATCCTCCACTTTTTGTCAAAAATGTCATTAAGGTTATGTATTTTAATTTTAGTTTTCTTAATGATGGGATATAATATTATATATAAATATTGATGTAAATTTTATTTCCAAGTGATGAGGGGACCTTTTCTCACTCATCAACTCGTTTTCATAATTTTTAAGTAACGTTGTTTGGCTGTCGATTTTTTAAGGGAACATCTTAACCAAATTACTATTCTTTGGGTTGATTTTCTACTTCATGAATATGTAATTATAAGATTATGAGAGAAATATGATTTGATGTACTATATTTTATTTACACCTTGTTTATGTTTACTTATAGTAAATACACAAACTCAATCTATTTTATTTAGAATGTGATATTTTTATGGGACATAATCTCAATATCCTTTCATTGAGACATATCTTGATAATATACACCTGCTTCTTTTATACGGTGTATAATAAACCCCTTTGATATTTAATTTCATCTAATGGGAATATTTTTACTATGAAGAATTTTTATAAATGAATAACTTAATGTTTTTAACATATGTAGTGACAATGACCGCTTGGCCCCCATAATCATTAATTGTCTTCTGTTATATGACATAATGTTTTTAAAAGGTAATGAAATACTTATTCCAATTTTTTGTGTTTTGGTGTTGAAAATGGTTTTTGGAATGGATTTTATTTTTCAATATCCTTAAATTATTTCTTTTTATTATAAATGAAATATTATTATTAAAATGATGATATTTGAAATATTTTATGTGTTATTATTATATAATGGTACTTGGACATTTGACAGGTGGTTACATGATAAACCAATTGATGGGTGGTTCCGTGATAAACCATGGATGGGTGGTTAAATTATATCCTCCAATTAATTTGGGTATGAAAGTCGACCGTATAGTTATTCCATTTAGTTATATGTGTAGAAGTCTGCCGTATAAATTCTCCATTTATTGATATGCATGGAAGTCGACTGTATTGTTATTAAATTTAGGTATGTTTATGTCCCATTTTACCATTATATGATATATGTGTTTTTGAATGGGATTTATGGAAATCATTTGGATGCAAAAATTATATGTAATGGAATTATTTTCAGTGAACTCTTTTTAATACTTATTATAGTTGAAAAGTACTACATTAACTGTTTTCAAGTTATCCCAAGACTAACTATGCTCATTCTTTTTGTATCTCATACTATGATTTTTATGATCATCCCAAGTTTGGATATGTATTTATAGGAAAAAATGAATAATAGAGTCAAGGATGAGATCAAGGAAAGGTTATGCAATTAAAACATGAATTGATGTTGAGATTCTTTTTAATTATTTTTTGTTTTATATAGAAAGGGATAGTGAGTATAAATGTATACTTGTTGTCTGGAGGATTTTATGTATTTGTTATGACCAAATTTTCAAAAGATCTAAACCTAAAAAGATCACTGATGTTTTTTAGTGTAAGAAAATTTACTTATCTCATGATTAAGTAATGTTTATGTTGGGTCATTATAGTTGGTATCAAAGAAAAGGTTTTGATAACTTTAGGGATTATGAGTTTTCGTTAAACACATGGTCAACCCCTATGTATATTATTTTAGTTAAATTCTCGTTTTATAAATTTTTTAGGTCATATAATTTTGGTAACAAATGGATGGAGGAGGATCTCAAACAACATTCATATCCCTTCCCAATGGCATGTCTGCAATAATTATTATAATGTCATGTTCAGATGATTGGGAACTTCTTATAGTGTACAACTCACATGCAGGAAGTTGTTTGAGATATCATACACCTCCAATATACCTCGATACTGACATGGATCATCAGTTTTATTCAATAATATCCTATTTTCTCAGTATTCTAATATTTTCTAGAATGTTAAATATTATTAAGTAATTTTGTAATATTTTACCTTATTACAAGATTATGAAGCGTATTATGATTTTGAAATGGGGTATGAATTAGTACACCTCTGTGCATCCTATTTATATATTCTTTTAACATATAGTCTATCAAAACATAATTATGGTGTTATAAAAAGTATAGTTATTTCAAGATTCCAATCAAACTCAGCCCGAATGTTTTATAAAAATAATGATTTATTATGTGTTTTGAAATTCTGTGTCACACATGATTGTTTTAAAATACTATTTTTTTGTTAACACTCATATAACCCATGTTGTAGAATGAGTATTTGAGTGAAGGAATAAAATGATTTGATGAATCTCTAAATCATTGTTGAAATTCATGGAACTTCTACCTATTTGAAAATGATGACGATGAAACCTTGTAGACACCACAATCAATGTATGATGTTCTTTCTATTGGGAGTTGTTTTATTTTATCATGTAGAGGTGAAATTAAAAATTCAAAATATATATAAGACTTCATGAATTGAGATGTTGAAATATTAATGTGCAGGAACTAAAATATTGTATAGAAAACATTTTATGTTACAAAATATTAGGGGTATTTTTTAATTTTATAAAAAAGAGAAACCTATAAAATGGGTGAAAATCAGTCTCATCTGGCAAGGTTGTATGAATAGAACCCACAACGGAAGGGTGACAATAAAACATCGCCCATCACAAGCCTACGTTATTTCCCTTATTTATAGGACTTATTATTTTTATATAAATGATTTTATTTATCAAGAATTAGTATATTTTGGAAACTTATGTTTCAGAAAATGGATATCCATAGTATAGGAAAATTATTTGGTAATTGAGTTATAAAAGTTATTTTGGAAGACATTCTATCATCTGGGAAACTATATGCCTAATGTAAATAGAATAATATGGAATTTAATTTGATATGTAATGGTTGATTTTGGAATAATTAATGTTTTTATTTTATAAATATAGATATTTGGGTAATTTATGGAAATGACTAACCTATATTTGAGAATTTTTTTTTGGATAATTACATTTAAGAATGATACATTAAGAGTAGTTAATGTTATTTGGAGATAAATGAATAAATAAATGGTGAAATACTATAAAATGAAATTGTTCATAATTTTATGTATCAGGCTTAGTTTGTATTATTTTGATGAATTTTATGGTAAATTATTTTGTTGAATAGAATATGATGAACTTTTGGTATTGTTTGTTAAAATTTGGGAGATTAAGAGTCACAATTATTTTTAAAAAGGATTATCCCTTTTTGGGGATTATATAATATTGTACAAATTATTTTGGTTTTGGTTAATTTCTAACGATAGGGGAAATATATATAGTTCATATTTTTGGGATTTTATGATTTTCTAGAACCTGATTCTATAACATTAGATGTGATCAAGTCATGTTGAATACTAATCATTTGTTGAAAAGGTTATTTTGTTGTAGAAATTTAATAAACGATGAAACACTACATGAGGGATAAGTATATTTACAAATGTTTTTAATAAAACACATAAATAAATTCCATTTCTTCATGAAAATGATCTCAAAAAAACATTGTCTTCTCACTTTTCTTACTGGGTAATCAAAGACTGTTTGAACCATAATAATTTAATGTTTTTCTTGTAGTTAACATTATCCAAATATTATTTCTATCACTCTCCGTCAAAACATGATGGTTAGTTTTATTTTCTATATCCATGTTTTCATGGAATATTAGTATTTGTTATCAAGGAGGATCTTTTTACTTCTCTTTATTTATTTTAATGTTATTTTTTGATTGACTTTTTTTCGATGTTGTACTTTCAAATAATTTCCCAAGCAAAATTTTAAAATTATGAGGATGCAATTTCAAAATAGGGGGATGGATGTAACAACCTATGCATCTATAGAATAATACATTTTTATTTCCATTAATACTTATGAATATGATATTAATTTTATGTTAAAGGGGAAACTTCTTTTGATAGAATACTAAACCTGCAAAAATTTGTTTCTTCGACATCTTACATTACAAACAACCTTGATTTATACCGAAATATAATACAATAATATTATAATTCATTTAAATTGAAGTTAATTATGATCCATTTAAGTGGTGGGAAATAATATTTTCTAATTGATTTTGAATTATGGACTTCACATGATTAAAAATTGATTCATTGGTTACCTAATTTATTATAAATATAAATACAAAAGTTGAATATAACTGATATGTTTTTATGAAAATAAATTTAAAAGAGAATAATTGTTCTTTCATAACACTCATTATTTATTTTTATTGAATGAAAAATATAGTATATAAATACAATGTAATATTTAAATTTAACTTATATGTTTTCTAGATATGATATAAAAACAAATGGAATTTTTGGGATAAAAGAAGTATTTTTCTTAAAATGAAGTTCTATCGCCTTTCGATGGTGAACCATTTTTAAATACAGTTTTTTTCACTTTTATATGTTATATTTGACAATATAAAGTTTTTTATTGAAGTGAGGCATCAATACTTACATTGGATGAAGTATTTTTATTTTATATATAATGTTTATTTTTTAATGAATAATGAAAAAATAATGCATTTTAATTTAAAAAAATCATTTCAGATAATTTATTAATATAGCTAAATTGACATTTTAATTTTTTTTAATGTATAATTGGATTTTTTTTATTTAATTATATTTGGGACAGTATAAGTAATTTAACATTGAAATTTGACCTAAACTCTTGTCAATATTTTCCTAGTTATTATTTCTTAAAAACTGGCTTATGGTTTTGACAACCATAATTACATTTAAATTAATTTCTACCAATTATCATTTTGAATTTGGAAAAATTTATTCCATTTTAGGAATAATTAGGTTTAATTGTGTAAATAGTTACCTTTTATTATTAGACATTATGAATAGTAAAATCTGTAATTATTTTATTTATCATTGTTAATCGGTAAATCTGGTAAATAATGGTAAACAATTATATAATTATAATATTAAACTACCCAAAAAAATATTTATACCCTATTGGATGAGATATAATTGAACATGGAAACCGTTTGATTTTAGGACTCCATGGATCAACATAGATATGAAAATGACATTTTATACGAAATAATTTAATGTAAAAAATTGTATGATAAAAATGTATCATTTAGTAAAAACAATTATATGGGGTTATATAAGTGATCATATCATATATAAATATTTTTTATAAATATAAATATATTTCCCAAATCATGGAATTTTATTTACAAATTTTTGACAACAATAAAATAAATTTATTCATTAAATAATGATGATGTAGTGATTACATTATTAATGACTGATTTAAATAAATGAGATTTTAAATATTAACATAAATTTATATTTGAACAATTTATTTAGTAACCCAAATTTATGGATGATTATATGTTTTTAATTAATGATGTCTTTTCAAAAAAATAAATTTATTATGTGTTTTTAAAAATGATATGATATGAGTTGTATGAAAGTAGACATAAATGAGTTTTTAAAACAAATACGATTTTATTAAAAGGTATAATAGTCCTAAAAATCTTGGATTCTGCCGAATGACCTAAATATGGTTTTAAATGTAATTAATGAACCACTTTAGTTTCTATTTTCATTTTATAGTAACTATATTAACCATATAGTATGAATATACATGAAGACATGGTATGAATCCAATTAGATAACTATGGGTAAAATCTATAAGATAATGTTAAATTTGTGACCTAGACTTGTCTAAAACCAATTGGATTAGATTATTTCGACCTAAATGCATCTTATAACTGAGATAAATGAATTTGGGACAACTTGATACCAAAAATAATTTTATAATAAAACATTATTTCAATACCTTCCAAAAGTGACCCTCCTTCCCCTTATAAAGGGAATCAAATGGACCATTTTAATCAAACCTCTCAGGACCCTCGTCTCATAAAACCTATTCCAAAATAAGATCCAATAATCCCCCATTTACTCATAGAATCCTTACCTTAGGTATAATAAAATTAAATAATCCCTTTTGTCTCAAATCAAAGGATTTACATTTTTTAGAGGTAGCATCTTCTCTAATGTTCCTTTTCATTATTTTACATAATCACTCTATATTCTATTCATATTATATGATTACATAACAAAACCAGTATCCTAAATATAATAGTATTTTTATAAGAATTATTCAATCTACACTTACACACACCTCCATCTATTGGAAATGAATATAATATTTCTTTGTATGATGAACTATTACCTCATGAAATGTTGATGTTCGATTTTCCCATACCATCTCTCCTGGTGGCAATAATGATGGAACTATAATTATATATTATAGGTATTATATTTATATTGTCTCTAGTATACTGTAATTATTATTTACAGACATTCTATTATACTTTTCATGACTTGTAAATACGATAAATTCTTTTGAGAAAGTGCGTACTACCACCCCTTCAAAGTGAAATGACTCGTCCATGCCTTACATAGAACATATAAATGATGGAATTAATGAAATAATGTAACATATATATCATATTATATATAACAATAATTATAATATACCAATATATAATTATTTTTCATTCCATTAATATGAAAATAATTGAAAGTGGTATTCATGCTTATGTATGACTTATCATATCCATAAACGGTAAATTTCATTTATTATCTCAAAATGTTATGGACTACTATATAACACATATACTAGATATAAATGATTTTAAATCATGAATACTATTCTAGAGAAAATTTAATTTTAACCACATGGAGAATTTTTAATGAGGACCGTATCATTTTCGACTATAAAACCAAATATCAAAAAAATGCAGATATTAACTTAGATAATTATGTGCTTTTATAACATGGTAATAAGTGATAATAATCATGAAAAGGGGTTTTATGAATGTATAAATTAAATTATGTTTATTATTCAGGATGAACAAGGAACATATGTACCGAATCAGACACAAGGTTAGGGAACATTTCATCCTACAATTTTAGTCAAATATTCTTTTAATGTTATGTCTTTTAGTTTCCATTTTTCTTATGTTTGAATGTGTTCTTCAATATTACTATTATAGTATGTTTTATTTCCATATGATGAGGGACCCTTTTCTCTCTCATCAAGTCAATTTCACAATTATTATGTGATTCCGTTATGCTGCTGAATTTTTATATGTGGTCTTCTTAACCAAATTTCCTTTCTTTGGGTTGATCTTATAATTATTGAATATGTAATGATATGATTATACGAGACATGAAATTTTATGTCCTATATTTTATTTATACATTCTTTGTGTGTACATATTGGTAATACACATCATCAATCTATTAAAATTTGAAAATAATCATTGTAAGGGAATTCATCTCAATGTTCTTTCATTGAGGCATATCTTGATAATATACACATCCTTATTTTATACAGTTTATAATAACACTATTTCACTTTTAATTTCATTCAAAGGGAATATTTTTCCTACAATGTGTTTGACTAAATTATTAAATTAATGTTTTAAACATATGTTTCAACAATGACTTCTCCTCCACCGTATTGGTTATATGGATTCCTATAGAAGACTTAATGTTTTATAAAATAAAATAAATCCATTATTACATTTTTTGGTGTTTTGGAATTGAAATTGTTTTTTGAAATAGAATGAGTATTTCAATATCGTGAATTGATTTCTTATGATTTCGAATTATATTTTTTTAGTGAAATGTTGATATTTTTAATATTTTATGTGTTATGATTATATAACGGTACATGGACATTAGACAGATGGTTACATGATATACCAAATTATGGGTGGTTCCATGAGAAACCTAGGATGGTTTGTTAAGTTATCATCTACAATACATTGGGTATTAAAGTTATCCATATGCATATTCAATATTGTGATATGCTTGGAAGATGGGTGCATGGATATTCCATGTAATGATATGTGTCTAAGTAGACCATAGAGATATTTTATTTATGTATGTTTATATCCAATTTCACCTTTATATGGTATATATTTCTTTAAATGGGATTTTTGGAAATATTTAGGATACATAAATGGAAAGTATTGAACTTATATTTAGTGAATAACATTTTCTACTTCTTAAATGTCAAAATAATAACATTCATTGTTTTCATGTTAACACATGACAATCTATTATGTTTTTGTATGTATCCATTACCGATATTTTTAGTAATATCCAATGTTTTGAAATTATTTTAAAAGGACATAAAGATAAATAGAGTCATGTATGGTATCAAGGAAAAGTTTTGTTGATAATACATAAAGTGATGTAATGTTTATTTTTAAATACTTATTGTCTTATTAAAAAAAATAGTTAGTAGAAGAGTAAATTTGTAATATTGATGATGTAATGTATAATTTATGACCTCATTCTCAAAAGATATGGACCTGAAAAGATCCAAGATGTGAATTAATGTAAAAATATTGAATTTTCTCAATAATAATTAATGTTTAAGGATGGGGACTTATAAAAAATGACTCTAGGTACGTGGTGGAAAATTATCAAGTGGACACTATGGGTTGTAGTAGTAGTACCATCAAAAGGGTCATCTGGTGGCATGTGACTTTAATGTGGGGTCCTGGTGTTGGATATTTGGTTTAAGGTGGGTTATTTTATATTTATTTTGAATAATAATTATTTATAATTAATTTCTTAAATTAAAATTCTTTCCCATTTTGAAATATCCAATATCTAAATACAAATGTTACCTATTAAATTCCAAGTACAGAATTTTGATTATTTATTACTAGTTTAAGGAGTCATCAGTCCATGTGATTCATCAAAAAATGGGTTTTTTGAATCTTTGTTATATTTTTTATATATAATAAAAATTTATAATGTTTCATAATTTGTCCCACAATTGTGGTTTTTATAGATATTTTATTATTATTACTAGTATAAAGTGATTCATCCAGATAAAAACATCAAAGAGCATTCTGTTAGACTGAGGTTGGTGGTCCTTAACCAATCCCTTTGGTTGTTACTCATTACATAAATCATGTTAAAAAATATATCCCCACCCATTTGAGATTGACCTAAAAATTTGAATAGTTTCCCATGATCCATGGGAGGTTGGTATAGAGGTTTATGATTATGGTAGACTATTTTGTTTTATTACCCTAATGTACTATTTTTCGATTTCAACTATATTCATTTAATAATTATTAATCCCATCATTTGGGACCATATGAGAGTTTGGTTTTGGTTATATGATATGAAATAAACCTATAATGGAACCTCTAACCTCATTAACTATTATAGAGATATGATAATTGAATTGTTATGAATAATCATTGTCTATGTCGGACTGGTGAGGTTTGATTTTTAACATTCCTATATTTCTATGATTCATCTGACTGTTACTCCCTCAAAACGTAGTTATAATAGGAAGGAAAATCCATAGTAAATATTATGAATATATTTAATTGTATAGGTACTGAAAAATTAATAATTTAAAAGGTGTTGAATGATATACAATCCTTGAATATTGTTGTTATCATTATGGAGTTAAACTACTGATTATGACATTCTATGATTTTCATCATGTGTATGGGGTGATAATCACTCTTTAAAGTGACATATATAGATTGTATAATATTCCCCCATGAATTATTTTTTTCATGAATATTGATGTTATACCAAATTATTAATATAATTTTAACTAATATAGAATTCCCATGAGAATAAGATGATATGCCAACTATTGGTCAATTTTATTGTATTCTAGATGTGTATGACTTAATGTATTTCTTCCACGATGTCCATAGGTTTATATAAGAATGATAATTGTGGGAATTGTTTCCATGCTTTAATATTATATTGTCAGGCTATAGATATGTCATTTATTTTATATATTATGTCATTGTATGTTATGTTATGTCCTCTCCTAGTGACGTGATTGGGACATGACTCTCATCTATATGATTTGGAATAGGGAAATTATTCTCAAAGATTTAAGTTTATTATCAAGAGGTAATACATTATTATAGATGAATGTGGAATAATAGTGATGATGTGACCACAACATTAGATTACATATCAATAAGGTTTTAATCCCCATTATTATTCATAGAGAGTTTCTTCTTCCTTGTTCAGAAGGGAATGCTAAAATGACCCATAGACAAAATAATTACAGTACCTAGTCTCCCAAAAACATAAATCCCATAATACATGAATTGATATTATAACATAACATTTGATTGTACAAGTTTCATATAGATTAAAATCCCTCAGACTTATCCCAGATGCCTATTTTTTCTCACAAAGGACCCTATTTTACATGGTATATTAGGTGGACCATTATTTATATACCTAAATAATAAATTATTTTAGATAAATATCCAATATATTTCATAATAATTAATTCAAAAAAACTACAGTGGTTTAGTTAATTTGGAGACTCGATAAATAATAAAATTATATGTTGAAATATATATAACATCTCTCATAACGATCTTCTCACAGAGTTCCCTTAAATTATATAACCTTTTTAATATTTTTCTTTACAACCTAGGGTAATTGAAACCTAATAAAGGGTACACCCAGATACCTGTTAATGGTAAAAATAATAGTTATTTACCAATGAATATATGTGATAATAATACAAAAATAAGGGTACGATGACATGAAATTCACATAAAAAATTCATATCCTATTAGTTTAGAATCACAAATAATGAGTTGTGGAAGATGGTTTTATCAGAAAAATTCACAAATAATAATAGTATATAATTATAACTAATATATCTTGAGTTGTGAAAATATATCATAAGAATAATATATTAGTCTATATAATACACTTATGTATAGAAAATCATATCTATAGTTTGGGATCAATATAAAGGATTCCATGATGGATAAAGGCACATATTGGATCATGTTCTCATTATATTACATCATTTCCTTAGTCAAGGCTCACTACCAAGACTATCATTCTTTATATATTCCCTTAATGTAGTAGTTCTGTAAAACAATTAGATTTTTTAATTATTTATTACATTAATGTTAACATTTTTCTTATTTAATGTTACATTAAATAATGAGTTTTTTGTGTGTTTCATTTAACATCGAATTTTTCTTGCATTACACATAACCCAATGATTAAAGGATACTTGTCATATTATTCAAATATTAATTCATGATAGTTACAAACTAAGCACTCGAATGGTTTTCATAAATAATATTAACTTATTTTTGAAAATATATAGTTTACACATTTATATACAATTAATTATTTGGGGACCAATTAAACAAAATATTAAAAAAATATTACCAAATAAAGGGTGTATATTCATAAAAATGGTTGTTTATCAAAAAATATCCTCATTAAACGTAAAAAACCAATTCTATTTAACTATATTAATTAAATAATGAAAAAATATATTCAATAAACTATATATCACCCATATCATGTGATTTGAAATTAATTTATAAGAATAAACCATATCTTATGATTAAAAATATATTTAACTAAAATGAAGTTTTGTCACCTTATTATGAAAAAAATTGAAAAAACATTTTTTTGAACAAAAATTGTATTTACAAATAAAGATCTTTTTTGGATTCATAATTTCAAAATTAACTTATAGTGATATTTTGGATTTATCAAAAAATTATATCATTCTATCGAATCGTAAAAAATATAATTTTTTAATTAAATATAATTTTTGTTATTAAATTAAATATGAAGATAAATTATATTTTAAATATTTTTAAATATAAATTTGTTGAATTAATTATTATTTTATATAATTTAGTTTATTCTAATAAATTTCCAATAGAAACTAGATATAAAAACATTGTAAACATTTTAACATTGTAACATTGAAAGCCCATATTCTTGTTGCGTTTTTTTGGATGGATTGTAATTTAAAATTTTCCACTTATTTTAATATAATTTTAAAAAATGTATTCCATATTTTTATTCATAAGAATTTATATTATCTACTAAATTCAATATAATTTTTTGACAAAAATGAATATTGAAAATAGTAAAAAAAATACTACAGTTTATGTATACAAAGGATAACAAGGGGGGTTAAACAAAACTAATAAATAATAAAAATGAATAAAAACATATATAAATCACATTTTATGTAAATGTATCGATATTTTAATTATAAATTTAGAATCTACATTCATTTTAAAACTTTTCTGATGTTAATGAATTTATTATTTTGGAGTCTTTTTGGGAAATTTACATATAGTTTAAATGAGGGTCCAGTCCCCCACTTATAAATGATCACCATATTCATTCACTTATTCACACATATAAATCCATATAGATCAAAAATACCCTTCCATATTCCCTTCACAATATATATAATCACATCCTAAAAAATTATTTTGGTATAGAAATCTATCCAATTAAATATTTTGGTGAAACAATTAATGATGGTACCCAAATAAGAGGTAACCATCATCAATAAAATATTTTTCTCTTAATCCTTATAATTAATGTATTATTATAACATAAAAATATAATTAGAAATTTTAATATTATTTTATGGATTTGAAATAATATCCAATTCCATTATATGGGTTAATAAATCATATTCATGTGTACAATGGATTACTGCCTCACAATATGATGTCATTCATTTTCCCATTAACGCATCACAAAATTATGAAAGAATATGGTTATAATTTCAATATGTTATATTTATATATTTATTATACCCATATATTAAATAAATCATCAATATATTTTTTCATTCTAATATATT
Source organism: Viscum album (assembly GCA_963277665.1). Taxonomy (NCBI): domain Eukaryota; kingdom Viridiplantae; phylum Streptophyta; class Magnoliopsida; order Santalales; family Viscaceae; genus Viscum; species Viscum album. The sequence goes on from OY728152.1 coordinate 1,402,425,304, forward strand.
TTTACTAAGATAATGTCACTTGTGTATATGGTAAACTACCGACCTAAAAAGCGATGTGATTCGGTTTCACTAATTCATTAGAAAGAGTTTTATATGTATAAATGTTTTTAATATAAATGATAAAAATTTAATGAGAATTATATAAATGTAATATTTATCATTGTTGAAATGTTATATTTTTTCTTACCTTTTCACTCCCTATGTGATGATAATGTTGTTCTTGTACGTGTGGACTACCGCCTTCACGAAGCAATGTGAATCTCTTTTCATCATCACATGACTTGGATAACATGCTTAGTTATATGTAATGAAATAATATGGTAATTGTGGTATTATTATATTTATTTAATGACTATATCATACTTATAACATTTCCATATTATCATTTAAAAATGTTAACGTTGATCATGCATACGTATGAAAAACCATCACCATGTTTGGAACATACTTCATTTCAAAAAATCATATTTCTTGATTAGTATTTAAAATTTAATTTATATTTATGATTATTAAAATTAAATTATATTTATTATGAATTTTATGTAACCTATATCGATTAAATAGGACTGAAAATAACAAATCAAAATTGATACGATTAAGAAAAAATTTATTACTTGAATCGAGCATTTGTTATGAAATTGTTAATAAAAAATAATAAAAGGAAGGTAGTAAATCATATATGGAATTTTATTTATAATTAAATTTAATTAAAAAAATTAAAATATTGTTATATTTATAATATATGAGGTTCAAAGGATTATATTGGAATTCAATACATAAGGTAAGATATTTTCGGTGTCTCTTTTATTTTTGGGATACATATTCATTTTCACAACATCTTCAATTTTTCTGGTGTATATAATGACTATTTGAAATTTTTTATCATAAATATATTTATTTTTAGGATATTATATATTTCATTTGATGTTATGGATTATTTTGAGTAATAATTAAATATATTACTCAAACAGTATGTGATTTTGGTCTAATTTATTACTTCTCTAAGTCACATGCCATATTCCCTACTTATTTTTTATGTTATGAATATAAAAAACCAGAATGTATTTTATGATAAATATCCTTAATATTATCTGGATTTAAAAATTCATTTTAGCATCAATCATTCATTGTCCTTAAGTTTTTATGTTACCAAATTAGTAATTTTTTTTAACAAAATCGTCATTTATCAGGATTATTTATAACTATATTAACAGTGGTATATTATTTGATTCATATCCCTATAGACTCAAGAATTTTTTTTCTCAAACTATTAGGAAATTATAATCTATGTTTCCCATTAATTTTAATCTCTTTATGTAATATATAATTAATAAAATAGTGTTTTATGCAAAGTATTATTTTAAGAAGATACCACTTTTTCAACCAATACCATGTTTTTAAAAAATATTAAACATGTTTTATGTTTTAAAATGATATTTAAAATTAGAATGTATGTTTTCCACATAAAATAAATTAAAATATTTATAATTAAACTATAAAATATTTTGATGTTTATTTTAAAATAATATAAATCACAAAAAATTTATTTTTTTAAAAAAAGCTTGTTTTCAATGAAAATATTTTTTCATCGAAATATTTTTCCAAATGAAATTTGAAAGTTATTTTTCATATATTATTTAATAATATAGTGTTAATTATGCTTTACTAGGTTTATGAACAAAGGATACAATTATTTTACATTCGTGGAATGGTTAATCATGACAATTTGTCTTTGAAACCCACTTCTCATACATGGGTTCTACCAAGACAAATTTTTCTGATACCCCATTGTTTTTCAGTGGGTAAGATAATTATTGAATAATTAAATGGTTATAAAACCTATATATTATAAATATGTTATGAAATTTTTAAATGTTTATAAATAAAATTTCATTTTATTTTTTATGTATTAATTAATGTTTTATGATCCCATAGACCCAAAATGTATAATTTTTTTGTGACATTTGATATCTATATCTGTAACGACCCTCGTATTTATAGAATAATACATCGTAATATATATTAAAATTTTAATATGATATTAGTTTTATGTTAATGGGTACCCTCTTTTTGATAGAGTACACTGCATTCAACAAGCCGTTTCTCCGAAATCTTATGTCCCACACAACATTGATATATACTAAAAATTAATAATATAATATTATCATGGAAATTAATGCCTAGATATTGTATTGGTGGAAATTAAAATTTCTAACCATGTTATGATAAAACTTTTTTAAAATGTTTTTTCAATTATCCAATAAGATTTAATGGCTCAAAATGAGAATGAATCCAATTTTAAACATAGATACTCTAATATTTTTAAAAGGTAGTTTACCACCTTTGGATGGTGAATCATTTTTAAATATATTTTTTTAATTTTTATATGTTTTATTTGAAAAAATAAACTTTTTTGATATGAGGACATTAATATTTATTTTTGTTAAATTTTTATTTTTTTATAAGTTCATTTTTTAATGAATAGTAAAAAATACTGCATTTTATGTCAAAACTAACTTTTCATATAACTTATTTACTTGCCTATATTATACTTTTAATTTGTTTTAAAGTTTAATTAGATTATATTTTTATAATTTAATCCAATTTTGTTCATTGTCTTTAATTTCATTTTTAAATTGGACATAAACACATGTCAATCATTTGGTAGTTTTTACTACTTAAAAACACACTTTTTGGTTTTGAGAATTGGAATTATTATTAAATTAATTTTTGTGACATATGTGTTTTGAATTTAGAAAATGGCTTCCATATTTGGAATAATGAGGTTAAAATAGAGTAAATAGTTACATTTTATTTTTACACATTATCAATAGTAACTTAAAAAAATATTTAATTTACCATGGTTAAAGAGTAAATCCGGTAAATAATGGTGAACAAGAAAATTATAATATTATAATACTTCCATAAAACATGTTATAACACTATTTTATGATATATTTCCAAACATGGTAATCCTTCGGTCAATTTTAGGACCCCATGGAGTGATTTATGTTTGAAAATGGTATTTAATTACTTTTAATTAAATGTTAAGGAAAAAATAACTTAAACACGTATCTTTTACCAAAAATATTTTTATATAGGGTTATATAAATTTTTTATTCAACTATAAATAGTAATGATAAATCTAAAAACATTTCTTATATCATTTTTATTGATAATTTTTAGAAACCATCTAAATAAATTTATTTATGACCCAATGGTGATTTAGTGATTACCTTATTAATTAAAGATTTAAATAATCTAGACTATAAATAATAATATAAATTTATTTTTTAATATTTAATGCCATAAACAAATTTTTTGGGTTATTCTGAGTTTATATATTTGAACTAATTATGTTTCCATTAATTCATCATGATATTATGGATTTTTATAAAGGTATGATTTTAATTGTATAAAAATTGACATAATTGTGTTTTTAAATAAGTTAATATTTAATTAATTTATATAATAGTCACAAAAATCTAATATTCGTCCAAATGAAATATATTAAGTTAAAAATGTCATTAATGATCCATTTTTGGTCTCTTGTAATTTTATTGTAACTATAGTGACCATATATATTGAGAAAAATAAGACATGGTAAGAGTTAATTTATTTAACTAATGGTTAATGCTAAAAGAGAAGGGTAATATTCTAACATAAACATGTATAAAACCCATTGGATGAAATTATTTAAACCAATACTAATATTATCTTCAACATATATAATTATGTTGTTACTATAATTTGAAAATCAATTAATAATAAAATAATACATTCAAACTAACCTAAAGTTCCCCTCCTCCCTCAAATAAAAGGACACCGCTTGTAACCCTCACTCACACCTCCCAAGCCCACTTGTCATGCCCATACTCTTTATAAATAATCTCCCAAAACCCCTATATTTTTAATATAAGCCCTATAATGGGAAGAAGTCAATTAAAGAAGTCCTTTAAACTTAAATCAAATGGAGTTACCCAATTTGAGGTAATGTATTCTCTCCAGATTCATACATTTGTTTTCCTTCTCCAACCCCATAGACTATATTTATTAAATTATTCTTTAAAAACAATATTATCTTCAATATAATATGTTGTTTTTATGGGATTAATTCGAACTATACCTACACACACCTCTATCCAATGGTTATAGAACATACTATTTCTATGGACAGAAAACTACTACCACATGAAATGATTGTTGTTCAATATTATCCTTCCACCTCTCATGGTTTAAATTATGATGAAAAAATAATTATATATGATATATATGATATTTTTTATATCTATTCTAATTTAATTCTCTTTTAGAAGATAACTTTCGGTTTTTGTTGTTGTATAAATACGATAATTTAATTTAAGGAAGTTAGGACCACCACCCCTCTATGTTATATGACTCTTTCATTCTATAAATAGAACATATAAATGATGGAATTAATGAAAATATTTAACATAAATAATTTTATATTATAATTTAATTATAATATACCTATGTATAATTTAGTTTTCATTCATTTAAATATTAAAAATAAATGAAAGTAGCATTGATGTGTACGTACTACTTACCGTCTCCATTAATGTTGCATTTAATTTCTTATATTGAAATGTTATAGACTAGGATAAATACATATATACTGAATATATATGATACATATGATATCAAAATCACAAATATAATTATGTATATAATTTAAATTTGACCACATGGACAATTTGTAATTATAACTGGTTCATTTTTCACTCAAGTACTGAACATTGACAAAACGACTGATATGAACATGAAAAAATATATAATTGTTATAGAAAGGTAATAAGTGATATAAAAAATAGTAATATTGAAAAAGGTTCTGAATAATTATTAAATTTACTTAAATTTATTATTTACGAAGAACAAAGATAATACATAACTATTCACAAGCAAGGTACGGGAACCTTCCACCCTCCACTTTTAGTCAAAGTCTTGTTTTATGTTATGTCTTGGAATTTAAATTTTCTTATGTTCATATATGTTATTATATATCATTAGTTCTGTCCATTTTATTTCCAAGTGATTATAGACCCTTTAATCTCCCATTAACTAGATTTCAAAAATTTAAAGTGATGTCGTTCGGAAGCTGAATTTTTATAAGTGTCTTCGTCTCTATATTATTTCCATGAGAATTATCTTTTTGATAGGGAAACATATTATACATTAATGTTTATATACAGCCATTTTTAATCTTTATATCTTGAATTATTATATAATCATGTTATCTAATGTCCCTTTTTATTTTATTACATAATGATAGTAAGAGACTATTTACCCAAAACATAAATTTAAACGTTTTAATGATTTATTATTGTAATTCATTATGATTAATGTATATGTATTAAATTTTGTTTTACAGATTTATTTATTTTAAAATTAGTGTTTTAATGCTTAAATTCCATTCAAAAGTTACTGAGTAGTATGGAAAAATTGGATTCAAAACCCTTATTTCTGAATGTTTTAAATGAAATAATTATATCAATATCATAAAATTATTTCTTGTGATTGAAAATGAAATTATTTTATTTAAACGTATATATTGTAAATCATTTATATGTAATTATTATATATTGGTACTAGGAAATTTTACTAGTGGTTATGTGATAAACCAAATGACAGTTTGTTATGTGATAAAATAAGGATGGGTAGTAATGATATAACCTCTAATACCTTGTGTATGGAAGTTGGCCTTATGGCTATTCCACATGTAATAATTATTTGTGTAATTTGATCATATGTTTATTCTATTTAAGAATGACTATATACCATGTTTACCATTTATATGTTTTTTTTTGCTTTTTATGGACTTTATGGAAATTCGTTGGTTACAATAAGGGTATATAATGAGCTTATATTCAATGAATTGTATTCCCTAATTCTTAAAGGTGAATGTTATTTCTTAATGATAATGTATTTAGGGTTTACATGTTTTTTCTAAAAACTAATAGTTTTCTTTCATTATGTATCCCTTAATAATTTTTTTAATCTCATCCAATGTTTTGACATTTTTATCACAGGAATTTAAGATGAATATGGATAAGGATGGTATAATAAAAAAGTCATGAAATTTAAATGAAGAAAGTAGATATGTATTTTTTTAATGATTATGTATTATGAAAATAATGGATAGTGACTTGAAGTGTCTACTTGTAATATTCATGTTGTTATATATATGTTATGACCTAATTCTATAAATATCTAAACCAAAAAATATACTGAATGTGAAGTATTGAATTAATTCAAGATCACGTAATGTGTAAGGTTGTTCCTATATAATTGGTATCAGAAGTCAATATAGATAAATTTTGAGGTTAGGGTGTCACTTAAGAATAATTTCTATAACCATAATGTTTATCATATTAGAATGAGTCATAGTTATTTTAGATAAATTGAATGATTATAAGATAACATGAATAAGAATATATTAGTGTTTACACTCCTCATAAGACATTATATGATAATTTGAATCATATACTCACACAAAATTTTTTGGATTTAGTAAATGTATGGATCTAGCTGGAAACAAAGTAAAAAATGGATGTGAATAAAATTGGGGTGGTTTTCTGAATGAGAAACTGATTGGAATGTGGGCTACAATCAGAACACTTGTGGTTATTCTTAACAACGATCCGGTGTCATCATTAACCACTTGAGCCTTAATTATTTTTCTAATGAATCATATATGTGAGAAAAAAATTCAATAAAAAATTAGGTAATAATCATAATGTTATATGTATTAAAAAAACCCATGTCTCAAGAATGTGGTAAAAAACAGTTTGAAAAATTCTTCAAAGGGACGAGAAAATGTTTTAAGTGTGGTAATGTAGGTCATAAAACAAAAACCTGTCATGGAAAAAGGAAGCGTCCAGGTTATTCAATGAATTGGAAATAAGTTATTTCTGAAGGAAAATTTTAATGATTTAAATTTAGTGTTTATAGTCATTATACAAATAGATATCCTACAAAGAAGGATCTGGAATAGGATCAGCTGAATCATACAATCATATGTTTACCAAATCCAAATTCTATTCCATTTGAATATGTGGAAACTAAAAATGAGAAATGAAAGGTATAGATTATTTATTATCTCATGTTCTGATATTACTCAAATATTTGGACATTATGATGGGTTTTGTTTTTAGGAATAATGTATAAAAGAATAACAAGGAAAACATAAATAATAGATCATGAATATTTTTCGATGATTAAGATGTCTATGAATTGAAGAGTTATGATGGATCTATGGATGATGATATGATTAAATGTATTAATGATAGAATTATATAAGAATAAATTTTTTAGTATGATTAACCTTGATGTTTTATATGAGAGAATTTTATTAGAGGAGGAATTACATTTTCTTGTGTAGACATAATAGATAACCTTAGGGGAATATGTGATATTTTATTTTTGAGAAAATTATGGGTTATTAGTTTTTGGGATGAAAAATGTGACGTATGAAATAAAATTTAAGGGTAAAACATGTTATAGATATTTTTATGTATTTGATCTCATTTAATTAGTTGTATTAAAATTATCGGGTTTTTTAATAAAGAAAAAATGTAGATAGTGGGGTATCCCATCACGTTAGACAATGCTCTGGGAAATGAACCCACAACCAATGTGAGACTAAGATTAATGGACTAACACTGGACTATGTGAAGTCCCTGGTTAGTATGAGTAATTCGTTTTAGTAAAATGATTTTATGTATAAATAATAAGTACATTTTGGGAACATATGTTTATCAAATATATATCCATAGTATTGGCTAATGATTTGGTGATTAAGTGATTAAGGTTATTCTGGATGTTTCTCTCTTTTTTGGGAACAGTATATGCCTAAGGAAAATAGAATTCAATGGGATATTATGTTTTTAGTAATACATAAAATTTTATTTTCAAAGAATATTTCTATTTATTTCGGACATATGTGGATTTGGGTAATTTATGGAAATGATTAACATATCATAAAGAATATGTGATTATTTAAATTACACTTTATTTTGAGAAATTAATAGTAGTTAATGTCATTTGGAGATTAATGTTCAGATTTACTATGAAAGAATATATGATTTAATTCTTCTGAGATATGGGTTTCAACATTAATATGGATTATATTGAATAATTTTAAACGAAATTGTGTATTGAATGGTATTTTTTGAACATGGGTTAATAGTTATTGAATTTTGGAGATTTAGAGAAGAATTATTTTTATAAAGGGTTACCTGTTTGAGGATTATCTGAAATCAAACTAACCATTTTTGGTTTTGGTAAATGTCTAAAGACAGGGGAAATATATAGTTCATTTGTTTTTGAATATTTGATTATCTAGAAGTTGATTCTACCACATTTAATGTGGCCAAGTCTTCTGGAATACTCATTATTGGGAGAAAGGATGCGGTTGGGGCAGAAATTTAGTAATGGATGAAGGCATGTAATAATGTTTTCTTGTGTTTTTAATCATGCTCATAAAAATAAATCTCCACTTTACGAAACTGAACATAAAAAAAGTTTCTCATTTTATTTTCTTACTGTGGAATCATAGACTATTTATCACATCACATGTTTTCAATTTTCTGGTGGTTAACTATCTCTTAATCATATATTCTATCACTCTCAATAAGAATATAATGGTTAGTTTCTCTTCCATATCCATGTTTTATTACATGGAATCGTATTATGGGTTATCTCATGTGTCCTTTGTACTTTTCTTTCTATCTATTAATCTAATTCTTTTACTGAATCTTTTTCTGATGTTGGATATTAAATGCTGTTTACAAGCAGAATTTTAATATTTTGAGGGTGAAATATCCAAATGGGAGGAATGATGTAAGGTAAATGGTATTTATAGAGTAATAATTTTTTATTTCTATTAATAATTATGAATAAAATAATAATCATACATCAAACATGATGCTTTTTCGAAGAGCGTACTCGAAATGCAACATGGGGTTTCTCATAAATCATACACTTTCACACAACATTAAGATATACTAAAAATAGTAATATAATTTTATTATGGTAGTTAACTCATATCCATTGTATTGGAGGAAATGAAAAGAAAAAACTATTTTAGGATTAAACATGTTTGTTAAATGTTTTTACATTTATCCAATAAAATTTTGAGGCCTAAAATGTGAATGGTTACAATTTTATTCATAAATACCCAAATAATTTTATAATGTTTGTTTGGTAGCTTTTTGTTCGTAAAACAGTTTTATATCAAGTTGTGGTCACATTTATATTTTCAATTCGAGAATGAATCAAATTTTAAGCCTAAATATACTTATATTTATTAAAAAAAATCTACAACTTATGTATTATGAATTTGAAAAAATGGATTCCAAATCTGGAATTAAGAGGACCAACTTATCTTAATAGGTAAAATGTATTTTTAGATATTATGAATAGTAACATGAGTAAATATTTTATTTACCATGGTTAAAGGAAATTTTTTGAAAATATTGGTAAAAATGAAATTATAATAATATTAAGTTACCACAACACATGTTATAATCATTATTTTATTATATATGTCTCACCATGGTCATCCTTGGGTCGATTTTAGGACCCCATTAAGACACTTGTGTTGGAAAATGACATTTAATAAATTTTAATTAAAAGTTATGGACCATATATCCTAAAAATTTATCTTTAAATAAAATAATTTTTATATTTGTTTATATAAACGAAATATTCAACTATAAATAGTAATTATAAATCTACAAATGTTTTCTACATCATGGTATTTTTTTATAAACTTTAGACATCAAATAAATAAATTTATTTATGACACAATGGTAATGTAATGATTACCTTATTAATGAATGACTTAAATAAATGAGACTATAAATATTAAGATAAATTTATTTTGAAATTTTTTAAGCCATCCAAGAATTTTATGGATTATTAAGACTTTTTAAATTTAAATGAATATAATTTTTTAAAATTAATAATGTTGTTATGGATTTTTAAAAATTCACGTTATGGATAGTATATAAAAGGACATAAATGAGTTTTTAAATCAATTAAAATTTAATTAAATGATATAATTATAAGGCCCTAGCCTTAAACCATACTTAATCTTGAGTTATTACAAGATTACACAGTGAAGATCTTTCCAGGTTTAGAGTTTTAGAGAATTAGACCATCAAACATGCATTACATCCCACATTTAAACAATGTGGTTACAATAAAAGTTAGTATTCATTTTTCCCATAAACTGTAACATATTGAAAATAAAACATGGATTCTTTCTTGAAACTTACTTTGACACTATCATCTTATCATGTTCCTTTCCCTTGACCTGTGAAAAACATTTCAAAAACATGGGATGAGCATAAAAGCTTAGTAAGGGTTATAAAAATATGGAAAGGAAACATGAGTTCATTTATACATAAGAATGAAATCATAATTTAGCCATAAAACATTGTCAATTTAACATACCTCATCAAATCATGAATAAATCATAGAAATCATAAGACATAAAGGTAACTTGAGGCATTCATAACATTCTTACGTAGGGAGTAACCCACTTGGTTACATTTGGAATACCCATCACAATATATTCCCTAAATATCTTTGGAGAAACCTTAACGTTTAACTCCTTCACATTACCCAATGCATTGGAGAGCTATATCGGGCTCACCCGCCCTTAATTTATCACGGAACCAGCCGTCTTCATAACAATGCCCAAGAACCATAACATAATCGTATCACATAAAACATGCATAAAGGAAACATAAAATTTCCACATTTCAATCACAAGATATCAATTCAACACATTGATAAAAACATTATGAAAACCATTTTCAATACAAAAATAAATGAAATGTAAAACATGGTATTTATTTTTCATTTAAAAAAAATATGGCTTGTAGAGGAAGCTGAAACTCAAATAATGGTCATGGCGGCGTAGAAGTCATTGTCGCTGCATGCGTACGACAAAAATATTCCCTTTTGTAGTTTTGTAAAATGATTCATATAAAAAAGATTCCTTTTGGATAAATGTAAATGTCAAAGGGGTTTATACACCATATAAAATAAGTTTGTGTATAAAATAAAATATACCTCAATGAAAGAAGATTGAGACGAAGTCCCTTACCTCGGGTCCGACTTTACTCGATCATTCTTTAATTTCATGAATAAAAAACATGAGTTAATTTATACTTGATTAAGAATCTTTTTCAAGTTCATTACTCCTTTATATCTCTTATTTCCATGTTATTAACATTATGTAGTCATTTATGTTAATAACGGTCGTTTGTCGATATTTGGTACTTGTGACAAAAGTGAACTTCTTATATTTACAAGTTGTTCACGTAGTCAAATATCCATTATCTCAATAATGAAATTCATGATGTAGATGCCATATATATCATATATATCCATTATATACATTCATTTATAATATTACATAATCATTTGGAGGTAAGAAATAAAATGCACCATTTATGGAGACGGTAAGCCATACGTACGCATAAACACTACTTCCATTTCTATTTCATATTTTATGGAATGTAATCATAATGAAATAAAGGTATATTATAATTCCAGTACAATATCATATATAATATCAATAAATCCATCCTTTATATGTCCAACATATGGAATTAACGAATCAAATCACTTTGAGGGGGCATTAGTCCGCACTTCCTAAAATGATGATATCGCGTTTACCAATAATGGAAATCATAAAGGTATGCCATAAATGAAAAATAAAGAAGCATAGGGAAAACATAAAAATATTATATATCATATATAAATATATTTTCATCTTAATGGCCCCCTTTGAAGGTGTTAGAAGAATGTTGAACAATCATCGTTTCGTGAGGCAGAAATTCACCATCCACGGAAACAATATGTTCTTTAACCATTAGATGAAGGTGTGTGTAAGTGTAGCTCGAATCCTTATTATAAAAACATCCTAGTATATGGAAGATACTTTTGTAGTTACAAATGAAATTAATAAAAAGAGTTTAGGGGTTTGGAGAAGCAAAATATTACAAAAGAACACAAGTGAAGACATTACCTTAAAAACGGGTAACCCTTTTTTATTTGAGATCAAAGGCTTCCTTGGGAAGACTTCTTCCCAAAGTGAGGTTTCTAAGAGTTAGAGAGGGATGTGGAGAGACACAATTTGCAGGGTTTGGCCGATCCAAAGCCTTTGGAAGTGTGGGTAAGGTGGTAGAGTCGGGGCCTTTTATAAGATGAGAGGAGGGGCAGTCTTGGAAAGTAAAAAAATTTTACTTTATTATAAAATGAGTTTCGGATTTAAAAATACCGACATTGATATAATTCAAATAAAATGTGATAAGGGTTCTAAATTTACCCATCCAATTTGTTTTTGACAAGTTTAGGTCTTATATTTTACATTATCGTTTCATTTTATTTAAATCATTAAATAATGAGGTAATAACTGCATCATCATGATGTCATAAATAATTTTATTTATTTATTATCTAGAAATTATAAAAAAATACAATGATGTAAGAAATATTTTTAGCTTTTCAATTACTATTTATAGTAAAAAATATGACATGTGTAACCCCATTTAAAAATTGTTTTAGTAAAACAACTCATGTTTGTATCATTTTAATTTTAATATTAAATAAAAAGATATTAATGTCATTTTCCTACCAATGTGGCTCCATGGGGTCCCCGAGTTGACCCATGGCTTGTCTTGGTCAGCCATGACACATCCAATAAGGGTAGGACACGTCTCTAGGTATTTTCATTTTATTATAATATCATTTTTTCCTTAAATTTTACTAATTACCTCTAATCGCGATTAAAAACATAATAAGTAACTATTCACCAAAAAAATTATTTTAATCCCAATGAACCACATGTTACTTCTTAATGACAACCATGTATGTCGGATTTTTGAAATTCAAAACACAGAGGTGGTAATATTTCATTTAAAAGTAAAATCAGTTTTTATAAGTACCACTTAGTGGTTTCACTATTCATCAAAAATTGAAGATATTCAGAAAAATACAAAAACTTCACCCTAAGCTATATTTGATATTCCTAATTCAAAAATGATTACTATTTTAAAAAAATCAAAACATATTAGCTACATTAATTAATTTAATAATTAATTCCCGCTGTCATGACAAATAGCGTGTTTTTATGAAACAATATATATCAAAAGATTGACACTAGTTTACATCCAATTTCAAAGTGAAATTAATTCCAATATACACCATTGTATTACATGGTAAAAATGTATTTTATTTACACTTTAAAACCATTTAAAATGATAATATAACTATATGAATAAATTAGATTAAAAAGTGGTTTTGAATTAAAATACAACACTTTTCACTATTCATTAAAAAATGAACATTATCAGAAAAATACCAGAAATTTATCCAAAGTAAATTTCAATGACCCAATCATAAATAATAAGTTTATTTTGACAAATATAGCTTATAAAATTGTCAAAAGATAGATTTAAAAATGGTTCTCTATTAAAAGGTGGTAAAACAACCTTTTAAAAATACTAGAGTATTCCATGCATTAGGTTGGATTTATTCTCATTTAAAGCCTCAAAAACACTATCTAATTCATAAATATACATAGATAATAATATTTATTATTCATTAATTACTTGGGATGTTACATCCTTCCCCCTTTAGAAAATTTCAACCCTGCAATTTATTTACTTATCGAATAAGTGGGGGAATTTATCTCTCATTGAATTTTCAGATTCCCATGTTGCCTCTTCAATCATGTGGGTTTTCCAAAAAAACCTTTACCTGATGAATCACCTTATTCTGTAACACTTTCTCTCTATGGTCTAGAATGTAGACCGGTTGTTCCTCATAAGATAGGTTCTCTTCCAGCTGAACTACCTCTGGACTCAAAACATTAGATGGATCTGGCATGTACTTCCTTAACATGGAAACATGAAAAAAATTGTGTACCTGAGATAAGCTCGGTCGTAAAGCCACTCATTATGCAACTGATCCAACTCCATCCAGAATTTCATATGATCCAATGAACCTTGGACTCAACTTTCCTTTCTTACCAAATCGCATCACACTCTTCCATGGTGAAACATTTAGAAAAACATGATCACCTACCTCAAAAGAGATATCTTTCCTCTTGCTATCCGCATAACTCTTCTGCATGCTCTGAGATGTTCTCATGTGTTTCTGTATCAGCTGAACTTTTTCTGCCATATCTTCTACCAATTCTGGTCCCATCAACTTCCTTTCACCCACTTCATCCTAGAAAGCTGGAGTTCAACACCGCTTCCCATATAACGCCTTAAATGGTGCCATCTGTATATTAGAATGAAACTGTTATTATATGAAAATTCATCCAAAGAAATATGTTGGTCCCAACTTCCCTGATAGTCCATCGAACATGTATGTATAATATCTTCCAATGTCTTAATTGTTTGTTCTGACTGCCCATCTGATTGAAGAAGAAAAGCTGTACTAAAATTTAGTTCAGTACCCAACCACTTCTAAAGACCCTTCCAAAATATAGTAGTGGACCTGGGATCACGGTCAGATACTATGGATAGAGAAAATCCATGTAACCTGACTATCTCTTTATGATTCAAATGAGAAAGTTGATCTAAGGAAAAAGTATCTTGTATAGAAAGGAAATTAGCAGATTTAGTCAAGCGATCAACAATAACCCAGATTGCATTATTACATCGAGATGTCTTCGGTAATCCCACAACAAAGTCCATGGATATATTCTCCCATTTCCACTCTGGCACTGGTAAATGCAGAAGCATCCCTTTCGGTAACTGTCGCCCTGCTTTAAACTACTGACAAGTCAAACACTTCACTGTAAAATTAGCAATATCTCTTTTCATTCCATCCCACCAGTAATACTTCCGAAGATCTCTTTATATCTTAGTACTACCAGGATGAACTTAAAAAGGAGAACTATGAGCTTCACATAACAACTCTCTCTTCAACTGTGAATCACAAGTCACACACAATCTATTCCCAAATCTCAAAAAAATCATTATAAATGTTAAATTCAGGAAACTTACCCCTCCGAACTAGCTCTACCTTTTTCTACAACTCAGTGCCTTGCTTATGTGCTTGCTTGATTCTGTCTGATAGAGATGAGTTCACTGATACCTGAAACAAAACAGAATGACATCCTACACAAACAATTTCTATGCCAAATTTCATCAAATCCTTAACCAAGGATCACGTTCCAAACACAACATTGTTAACGAAGCTTTACTTTTTCGACTCAAATCATCAGCCACTTTGTTTTATTTTCACGGATGGTAATTAATTGTTAAATCATAATACTTGATAAATTCTAGCCATCTCCTCTGTCTCATGTTCAATTTATTATGAGTGAATATCTACTTTAAACTTTTGTGATCAGTATATATTTCAGACTTTACTCCATACAAATGATGCCTCCAAATTTTTAAATCAAAAAAAATAGCAGCTAATTCCAAATCATGTGTAGGGTAATTTACCTCATGAGTTTTCAACTGTCTTGAAGCATAAGCAATTACCTGATCATTCTGCATTAGGACACAACCATGTCCTTCCAATAAAGAATCGTTGTAGATAACAAACTCCCCATTTCTGTAAGGTAGTGCCAAAATTGGAGCATTCTCCAATCTTCTTTTCAGTTCCTGAAAACAATCATCGCATTCTTTTGTCCAGATAAACATAACACCCTTCCAAGTTTGCTTAGTCATTGGACTAGATAACTGTGAAAAATTTCTAACAAACCTTCGGTAATATCCTGCCAAACCAAGGAATCTTCGAATCTCAGTTACATTTGTGGGTATTGGCCTTTATTCAAAAACCTTTTTTTTTGTAGGATCAATAGTTATCCCATCTTTAGAAACAATGTGACCAAGGAATGAAATTTTTTTGTAACCAAAAATCACACTTACTGAATTTCCCATACAATTTATTTTCTTTTGAGGTTTGAAAAATAACACTTAAATATATTTCATGCTCCTCTATACTTTTAGAAAACATGAAAATATTATCAATGAAAACCACCACAAAATTATCCAAGAACTCATGGAAAATTCTATTCATTAAGTCCATGAATACAGCAGGTGCATTGGATATCCCAAAATGCATTACTAAAAATTCATAATGGACATATATTGTATTGAACACGGACTTCGGAATATCTACTTCCTTTATCTTCAACTGATGGTACCCCGATCTCAGGATAATCTTTGAAAAAAACTGAGCTCCCTGGAGCCGATCAAATAAATCATCGATATGAGGAAAAGGATATTTGTTCTTAACAGTGATGTTATTCAAGGCTCTATAATCAAGGAAAAGTCTCATAGAACCATCTTTCTTTTTAACAAATAAAACAGGAGCACCCTATGGTGATGTGCTAGGTTGAATGAAACCTTTCTCTAATAAATCTTGTAGTTGCTCACTCAACTCTAAAAGTTCAATTTGAGCCATTCGATAAGGGGGTTTTTAAATTGGATTAGAATCAAGAACTAAGTCAGTAGTAAATTCAAATTCCTAATCTGGTATTATTTCAGGAAACTCATCAGAAAAAAATCAGGATACTCATTAACCACTGGCACATCATTAATTTGAACAATTCCCTTGTTTTCAAAAATATGTGCAAGGTAACAGTCATTTCCTTATTTTAAAAGTTTCTCGGCCTCCTGAAATGTTATCAACAGTAAGGGTTCATTCTTGTACTCCAACTGAATGTCTTTCTAAAAATAAACTTTATTAGATCTACAGTCAATCTTAGCATGGTAAATAGAGAGCCAATCCATAACCAGGATAACATCAAATCCTACGAGAGGTAAAACAATAAAGTTCGAAAGTATGTTCTTTCCACAGATAAGGATAGGAATATTCTTATAAATTCTTATTGCCTCAACATTTCCCCCTGGTGTTTTTACCACAAGTTTAGGAGTCATTTCTTGAGATGGTATTCCCATTTTACTAGAAATGTTTTTAGAGATTATAGAGTGTGTAGACCCCGAATCAAACAACACACTAGAATAATCTGAAAAAACAAACAAAGTACCTGATACAACTTCATTTTATAGCCCGACATCTGCTAATGTAGTTGCAAAGGATTTCACCACCCCTTTCTGCTTGTAGTCTAACTACTTCCCATCACTCAAGGTTATTGTTGGACACTCGTTTTCATAGTGACCCATCTCATTACACATAAAACATTCCACCGAATATAAATCGAATATGGACTTACCATCTTCTTGATATTTTTCAGTGAAATCACGAGCCTTATACCCCATCTTACCACATCGGTAACACTTTCCAGAATTCAGATGACATTCCCCAGCATGCCTTTTACCACATTTATCACAAACCGGAAACTTAGTTTTCTTACCGTCAGGCCTTTTTGAAGAATTCTTTCCTTTCTCCTACCACCTCGGTCTGTTCTTCTACTGGTTGTAATAGAACACATGATCATCGACAAACACCATTTCGACCTTCTTAGCACATCGAAAAAGTTTTTCATAACTTTTAAACAAACAAGAAGATAAAGCAGCTCGATATTTTGGCTTTAATCCTGAGTAAAAACTATTGATTTTACTATCAAGGACTCGGATAAAATTTAGAGCATACCTTAACAATCGAGTGAACCTTTCTTCATAGGCAGCCACTGAGTCTTCCTCTTTCCTCAATTCCAGGAATTGTTTTTCAATCCTAAGTCGAACAGCCTTAGGAAAATACTTCTCAAGAAACATACCTTTGAATTTATCCTAGTCAAGAGCATCACTATCATCAGCGCCCCTGATATTTTTAACCATCGACCACCACTGATCAGCTTCCCCCTCCAAACGATAAATATAAATACTAACCTTTTGATTGTATGAACACCCCATGACATCGAAAATCTTCTCTAGTGCTTTAATCCATGCTTTAGCTAGAACATGGTCAGATGATCCCTTGAATGATGGGGGATGTTGCCTCATGAAATGTTCCACCACTAACATGTTCCTCTGCGGTTGATCTGGATGATCTCGTGCATGGATACCGCCACCATTTATATCCTGAGTCAACTATGCCATCACTGCAACAAACTGTTCAGTTCCAATTACGACCATCTCAGGATGCTAATTCGGAAAATTATTTCCTTCTGTATGCCTTCCTAGCACTGCTTCCCTGTTTCCTATGCGGAAAACCATTCTGAACAATCATGTCTTAGATGATGCAACATGGTAATATTCAAATTCTTTATCCTTTAAATTTGACCATAAAACAATATATTTGGATAATCATTTAATAAAATTATATCTCCTAAAGTTATCTAAACAAATCTCTGATACCAACTATAAGGCCCCAACCTTAGACCTTACTTAATATTGAGTTATTACAACATTACACATCGAGGATCTTTTCAGGTTTATAGTTTTAGAGAATTAGACCATAAAACATGCATTACATACCACATTTAAACAAAGTGGTTATAATAAAAGATAGTAGTCATTTTTACCATCAACGGAAACATATTGAAAATAAAACATGGATTCTTTCTTGACACTTCCTTGACACTATCATCTTATCATGTACCTTTCCCTTGACCTGTGAAAAACATTTCAAAAACATGGGATGAGCATAAAAGCTTAGTTAGGGTTATAAAAATATGGAAAGGAGACATGAGTTCATATATACATATGAATGAAATCATACTTTACCCATAAAACATAGGCACATTATCATACCTCATCAAATCATGAATAAATCATAGAAATCATAATACATAAAGGTAGCTTGAGGCATTCATAACATTCTTACGTAGGGAGTAACCTTCTTGGTTACGTTTGGATTACCCATCATTGTATATTCCCTAAATCTCTTTGGAGAAACCTTGACGTTTAACTCCATCACGTTACCCAATGAATTAGAGAGCTATATCGGGCTCGCCCACCCTTAGTTTATCACGGAACCACCCGTCTTAATAACAATGCCCAAGAACCATAACATAATCGTATCACATAAAACATGCATAAAGGAAACATAACATTTCCACATTTCAATAACAAGATATCAATACAACACATTGATTAAAACATTATGAAAAATAGTATAAATACCAAAATTAATGAAATGTAAAACATGTTATTTATTTTTCATTTAAAAAAATATGTCTTGTAAAGGAAGCCGAAACTCAAATAATGGTCACGGCAGCGGGGAAGTCATTGTCGCCGCATACGTACAACAAAAACTTTCCCTTTTGTCATTTTGTAAAACACATAATATAAAAAATATTCCTTTAGATAAACATAAAAGTCAAAGTGGTTTATACACCGTATAAAAGAAGGTTGTGTATAAAATAAAATATTCCTCAATGAAAGGAGATTGAGATGAAGTCCCATACCTCGGGTCCGACTTGACTCGATCGTTCTTTAATGTCCTGAATAATAATCTTCAGTTAATTTCTACTTGCTTAAGAACCTTTTTCAAGTTCATTATTCCTATTATATCACTTATTACCATGTTATGTACATTATTTAGTCATTTAAGTTAATAATGGTCGTTTGTCGATATTTGGTACTTGAGTCAAAAGTGAACTTCTTATATTTTCAAGTTGTTCACGTAGCCAAATATCCTTTATATCAAGAATGATATTCATGATTTAGATGCCATATATATCATATATATCCAGTATATACATGCATTTATAATATTACATAATCATTTGGATGTATGAAATGAAATGAACCACTCATGGAGACGGTAAGTCGTACGTACGCATGAACGCTACTTCCATTTCTATTTCTTATTTTATGGAATGGAATCATAATGAAATAAAGGTATATTATAATTCTAGTATAATATCATAAATAATATCCTTAAATACATCCTTTATACGTCCCACATATGGCATTAATGAATCAAATCACTTTGAGGGGGCGGTAGTCCCCACTTCCTAATATGAAGATATCACGTTTACCCATATTGAAAACCATAATGGTGTGCCATAAATGAAAAATACAGAAGGATAAGGTAAAAGTAAACATATTATATATCATATATAAATATTGTGTCATCTTAATGGCCACCATTGAATGTGATAGAAGAATGTTGAACAACCATCGTTTCGTGATGTAGAAATTCACCATCCACAGAAACAGTATGTTCTTTAACCATTAGATGTAGGTGTGTGTAAGTGTAGCTAGACTAATTCTTATAAAAACATCCTAGTGTATGGAAGATACTGGTGTTGTTACAAATGAAATGAATAAAAAGAGTTTATGGGGTTGGAGAATCAAAATAAAACAAAAGAATACAAGTGAAGACATTACCTTAAAAACGGGTAACCCTTTTTTATTTGAGCTCAAAGGCTTCCTTGGGAAGAATTATTACCAAATTGAGATTTCAAAGAGTTATAGAGGGATGTCGAGAGACAAAATGTGCAGGGGTGGATGAGCCAAAGTCTTTGGAAGTGTGGGTATAGTGGTATAGGTGGGGGCCTTTTATAAGTGGAGAGAAGGGGCACTCTTGGAAAGTAAAGAAATGATACTTTATATTAATTGATTTTCCGATTTAAAAGGTCAAAAATTGATATAAATAGAGTATAAGGTGATAAGGGTTCTAAATATACCCATACAATAGGTTTTTGACAAGTGTAGGTATTATATTTTACATTATCATTTCATTTTATTTAAATCGTTAAATAATGAGGTAATCGCTGCATCATCATGATGTCATATATAATTTACTTTATTTAATGTCTATAAATTATAAAAAAATAATATGATGTACGTAATATTTTTATCATTCTAATGACTATTTATAGTCAAAAATATGACTTATATAACGCCATTTAAAAATTCTTTTACTAAAACAACTCATGTTTGTGTCATTTCAATTTTAACATTAAATAAAAAGATATTAATGTCATTTCCTACCAAAGTGGATCCATGGGGTCCCCAAATTTTACCACGGCTTGTCTAGGTCGGCCATGACACATCCAATAAGGGTAGGACATGTGTCTAGGTATTTCATTTTATTATAATATCATTTTTCCTTAAATTGCACTAATTACCTCTAATCGCGATTAAAAACTTTATAAGTTACTAATCACCAAAAAATTATTTTAGTCCCATTGAACAACATTTTACTTCTTAATGAAAACCAGGTATGTTGGAATTTTTAAATTCAAAACACAGAGGTGGTAAAATTTCATTTAAACGGAAAATCAGTTTTTATAAGTACCACTTAGTGGTTTCACTATTCATCAAAAATTGATGATTTTTTGAAAAATACAAAAGCTTCAACCTAAGATATATTTTATATTCTGAATTAAAAAATGATGTATATTTTACAAAATTCAAATCATATTAGCTACATTAATTAATTTAATAATTAATTCCCGATGTGATGACAAATAGCGTGTTTTTATGAAACAATATATATCAAAAGATTGACACTAGTTTAAGTCCAATTTCAAAGTGAAATTAATTCCAATGTCCACCATTGGATTACATGGTAAAAATATATTCTATTAAATCTTTAAAACCAATTAAAAATATAAAATAAATATATAAATAAATTAGATTAAAAATTGGTTTTGAATTAAAATACAACCCTTTTCACTATTCATTAAAAAATGAACATTATCAGAAAAATACTATAAATTTATACAAAGTAAATTTCAATGTCCCAACCATAATGAATAAGTTTATTTTGACAAATATAGCTTATAAAATTTTCAAAATATATATTTAAAAATGGTTCGCCATAAAAAAGAGGTAAAACAATCTTTTAAAAATACTAGAGTATTCCATGATTTAAGTTGGATTTATTCTCATTTTAAGCCTAAAAACACTATCTAATTCATAAATATACATTGATAAAAATATTTATTATTAATTACTTACTTGGGATGTTACATCCTTCCCCCTTTAGAATATTGTGTCCCCACAATTTATTTACTTATCGAATAAGTCGGGGTATTTATCCCTCATTGAATTTTCAGATTCCCATTTTGCCTCTTCAATCATCTGGTTTTTCCAGAAAACATTTTCCTGATAAATCACCTTATTCTGTAACACATGCTTCCTATGGTATAGAATCTAGACCGTTTGTTCCTTATAAGATAGGTTCTCTTCCAGCTGAACTACCTCTGGACTCAAAACATGAGATGGATCTGGCATGTACTTCCTTAACATAGAAACATGAAAAACATTGGGTACCAGAGATAAGCTCAGAGGTAAAGCCAGTCAGAATGAAACTGATCCAACTCTCTCCAGAATTTCATATGGTCCGATGAACCTTGGACTCTGCTTTACTTTCTTACCAAATCGCATCACACACTTCCATGGTGAAACATCAAGAAAAACATGATCACCTACCTCAAAAAAGAGATCTTTCCTCCTGCTATCTGCATAACTCTTCTGCCTGATCTGAGCTGTTCTCATGTGTTTCTGTATCAGCTGAACTTTTTCTGCCAAATCTTCTACAAATTCTGGTCCCATAAACTTCCTTTCATCCACTTCATCCCAGAATGCAGGATTTCGACACCGCTTCCCATATAATTCCTCAAATGGTGCCATCTGTATACTGGAATGAAACTGTTATTATATGAAAATTTCACCAAAGAAATATGTTGGTCCCAACTTCCCTAATATTTCATTGAAATAAGTATGTAGCATATCTTCTAATGTATTAATTGTTCATTCTGACTGCCCATATGATTGAGGATGAAAAGCTGTACTAAAATTTAGTTCAGTACCCAACGACTTCTGAAAACCTTTCCAAAAGTTAGAAGTGAACCTAGAATCACGGTCAGATACAATTGAGAGAGGAACTCCATGTAACCTAACTATCTCTTTAGGATACAAATGAGAAAGTTGATCTAGGGAAAAAGTATCTCATACAGAAAGGAAATGAGCAGATTTAGTCAAGCGATCAATAATAACCCAGATTGCATTATTATCTCAAGATGTCTTCGGTAATCAACAACAATGTACATGGATATATTCTCCCATTTCCACTCTGGCACTGGTAAAGGATGAAGCATCCCTTTCGGTAACTGCCACCCTGCTTTAAACTGCTGACAAGTCAAACACTTCATAGTAAAATTAGCAATATCTCTTTTCATTTCATCCCACCAGTAATACGTCCGAAGATCACTATACATCTTAGTACTGCCATGATGAACTGAAAACAGAGAAATATGAGCTTCACATAACAAATCTCTCTTAAACTGTGAATCATAAGGCACACACAATCACTTCCCAAATCTCAAAACAAAATCATTATCAATGTTAAATTCAGGAAACTTACCCCTCTGAACCAGCTCTACCTTTTTCTGCAACTCACTGTCTTTCTTCTGTGCTTGCATGATTCTTTCTGATAGAGATGATTTCAATGATACCTGAAAAAAAACATAAGTACATCATGTACCAACAAATTCTATGCCAAATTTCATCAAATCCTTAACTAAAGGGTCACTTTCCAAATGCAACATTGTTAACGAAGCATTACTTTTTCGATTTAAAGCATCAACCACTTTATTTGCTTTTCCCGGATGGTAATGAATTCTAAAATCACAATCCTTGATTAATTCTAGACATCTCCTCTGTCTCATGTTCAATTCATTCTGAGTGAATATATAATTTAAACTTTTGTGATCGGTATATATTTCACACTTTACTCCATATAAATGATGCCTTCAAAATTTTTAAAGAAAAAACAAAAGTAGCTAATTCCAAATCATGTGTAGGGTAATTTACCACATGAGTTTTCAACTGTCGTGAAGCATATGAAATTACCTGATCATTATGCATTATGACACAACCATGTCCATTCAATAAAGAATCGTTATAGATAACAAAATCCCCATTTCTGGAAGGTAGTGCCAAAACTGGAGCATTCACCAATCTTCTTTTCAGTTCCTGAAAACAATCATCACATTCTTTTGTCCAGATAATCATAACACCCTTCCGAGTTATCTTAGTCATTGGACTAGATAACTGTGAAAAATTTCTAACAATCCTTTGGAAATATCCTACCCAACCATTGTAGCTACGAATCTCAGTTACATTTTTGTGTCTTCGACTTTCTTCAACAACCTTTGTTTTTGCAGGATCAATAGTTATCCCATCTTTAGAAACAATGTGACCAAGGAATGAAATTTTTTTCAAACCAAAAATCACACTTGCTAAATTTCCAATATAATTTATTTTCTTTTAAGGATTGAAAAATAACCCTTAAACGTCTTTCATGCTCCTCTTTACTTTTAGAAAACACCAAAATATAATCAATGAAAACCACCACAAAATTATCCAAGAACTCATGGAAAATTCTATTCATTAAGTCCATGAATACATCAGGTGCATTGGTTATCCCAAAAGGAATTACTACCTATTCATAATGGCCATATCTTATACAGAATGCGGTATTTGGAATATCTAATTCCTTTACCTTCAACTGATGGTACCCTGATCTCATGTCAATATTTGAAAAAAACTGAACTCCCTGGAGCCGATCAAACAAATCATCGATATGAGGAAAAGGATATTTGTTCTTAACAGTGATTTTATTCAAGGCTCTATAATCAAGGCAAAGTCTCATAGCACCATCTTTTTTTTAACAAATAAAACAGGATCACCCCATGCTGATGTGCTAAGTCGAATGAAACCTTTCTCTAATAAATCTTGCAGTTGCTTCCTCGACTCTAACAGTTCAATTTGAGCCATTTGATAAGGGGGTTTTGAAATTGGATTAGCATCAGGAACTAAGTCAACAGTAAATTCAACTTCCCAATATGTTATTATTCCAGGCAACTCATCAAGAAAATAATCAGGATACTCATTTACCACTAGCACAACATTAATATGAACAGTTTCATTTTTTTCAACAATATGTTCAAGGTAACATTAATTTCCATCTTTTACAAGTTTCTCAGCCTCCTGATATGTTATCAACAGTAACGGTTCATTCTTGTACACCAACTGAATGTCTTTCTAAAGAGAAACTTCATTAGATCTATAGTCAATCTTAACATGGTAAATAGAGATCCAATCCATACCCAGGATAACATCAAATTCTACTAGAGGTAAAACAATAAGGATTGACAGTAGGTTCTTTCCACAGATAAGGATAGGAAGATTCTTATAAATTGTTTTTGCCTCAACATTTCCCCCAGGAGTTTTTACCATAAGTTCAGTAGTAATTTCTTGAGATGGTATTCCCATTTTACTAGAAATGTTTTCAGAGATGAAAGAGTGTGTAGACCCCGAATCAAACAACACACTGGCATAATCTTAAAAAACAAACAAAGTACCTGATACAACTTCATTTTATCGCCCGACAACTGCTGAAGTATTTGCAAGGGATTTCACCACCCCTTTGTGCTTGTAGTCTAACAGCTTCCCATCACTCAAACTCTTTGTTGGATACTTGTTTGCATAGTAACCCATCTCATTGCACATAAAACATTTCACTAACTGTAAATCGAATTTGGACATACCATCACCTTGATCTTTTTCATTGCAATCACGAGCCTTATGTCCCATCTTACCACATCGATAGAACTTTCCATAATTCAGAATACATTCCCTAAAATGACTTTTACTACATTTACCACAAACTGGAATCTTAGTTTTCTTACCGTCAGACCTTCTTGAAAAATTCTTTCCTTTATCCTGCCACCTCGGTCTCTTCTTCTCCTAGTTGTTATAGAACACATGATCATCGGAAAACTCCATTTAGACCTTCTCAGCACATCGAACAAGATTTTCATAAATTTTAAACACACAAGAATATAAAGCCCTTCTATATTTTGGCTTTAATTCTGAGTAAAAACGATTGATTTTACTATCAAGGTTTGGGATAAAATTTGGAGTATACCATGACAATCGAGTGGACCTTTCTTCATAGTCAGCCTCTGAGTCTTCCTCTTGCCTCAATTCCAGGAATTGTTTTTCCATCCTAAGTCGAACGGCCTTAGGAAAATACTTCTCAAGAAATATACCTTTGAATTTATCCCAGTCGAGAGCATCAATCTCATCAACGCCCCTGATATTTTTAACCATTGACCACCACTGATCTGCTTCACCCTCCAAACAGTAAATAGAAATACTAACCTTTTGATTGTCTGAACACCCAATGACATCGAAAATCTTCTCTAGTGCTTTAATCCATGATTCAGCTAGCACATGGTCTGTTAATCCCTTGAATGATGGGGGATGTTGCCTCATAAAATGTTCCACCACTGACATGTTCTTCTGTGTTTGATATGGATGATCTCGTGCATGGATACCACCACCATTTATAGCATGAGTCAACTATTCCATCAATGCAACAAACTGTTCAGTTCCAATTCCAACCATTTCAGGATGCTAATTCGGAAGGTTATTTCCTTCTGTATGCCTTCCTAGAACTGCTTCCCTGTTTCCTCTACGGAAAACCATTCTGAACAAACATGTCTTAGATGAAGAAACTTGGTAATCTTCAAATTCCTTATCATTTCAATTTGTCCAAAAAATATCTTTGGATAATAATTGAATAAAATTGTAACTCTTAAAGTTATCTAAACCGACCTTTGATACAAACTATAAGGCCCCAGCCTTAAACCTTACTTAATATTGAGTTATTACAACATTACACATTGAGGATCTTTTCAGGTTTAGAGTTTTAGAGAATTAGACCATAAAACATGCATTACATCCCACATTTAGACAAAGTGGTTATAATAAAATATAGTATTAATTTTTTCCCATCAACGGAAACATATTGAAAATTAAAAATGGATTATTTCTTGAAATTTCCTTGACACTATCATTTTATCATGTACCTTCCCCTTGACCTGTGAAAAAAATTTCAAAAACTTGGGATGAGCATAACAGCTCAGTAAGGGTTATAAAAATATGGAAAGGAAACAAGAGTTCATATATACATAAGAATGAAATCACACTTTACCCATAAAACATAGGCAATTTAACACACCTCATCAAATCATGAATAAATCATAGAAATCATAATACATAAAGGTAACTTGATGGATTAATAACATTATTTCATAGGGAGTAACCCTCTTGGTTATGTCTGGAATACTCATCATTGTATATTCCCTAAATATATTCGGAGAAACCTTAACAATTAACTCCATCACATTACCTAATGCATTGGAGAGCTATATCGGGTTCACCCACCCTTAGTTTATCACGGAACCACCCGTCTTAATAAAAATGCCAAAGAACCATAACATAATCGTATCACATAAAACGTGCATAATGGAAACATAATGTTTCCACATTTCAATCACAAGATATCAATACAACACATTGATAAAAACATTATGAAAACCAGTATCAATACCAAAATTAATGAAATGTAAAACATGGTATTTATTTTTCATTTTAAAAAATATGTCTTGTAGAGGAAGCTGAAACTCAAATAATGGTCACAGCGGAGGAGAAGTCGTTGTCACCGCATACGTACGACAAAAACATTCCCTTTTGTCATTTTGTAAAACAATTCGTATAAAAAATATTCTGTTTGGATAAACGTAAAAGTCAAAGTGGTTTATTCACCGTATAAAAGAAGGTTGTGTATGAAATAAAATATGCCTCAATGAAAGTAGATTGAGACGAAGTCCCATACCTTTGGTCCGACTTGACTCGATCGTTCTTTAATGTCCTGAATAATAAACTTGAGTTAATTTATACTTGCTTAAGAGAATTTTTAAAGTTCTTTATTCCTTTTATATCACTTATTACCATGTTGTGAACATTATGTAGTCATTTATGTTAATAACGGTCATTTTCCGATATTTGGTACTTGAGTCAAAAGTGAACTTCTTATATTTACAAGTTGTTCACGTAGTCAAATATCTATTTTCTCAAGAATGATATTCATGATTTAGATGCCATAAATATCATATATATACAGTATATACATGCATTTATAATATTACACAATCATTTGGCTGTATGAAATGAAATGCAACGTTCATGGAGACGGTAAGCCGTACGTACGCATGAACGCTACGTCCATTTATATTTCATATTTTATGGAATGGAATCATAATGAAATAAAGTTATATTATAATTCTAGTATAATATCATATATAATATCCTTAAATCCATCCTTTATGCTTCCCACATATGGCATTAACGAATAAAATCACTTTGAGGGGGCGGTAGTCCGCACTTCCTAAAAGGAAGATATCGCGTTTACCCATAATGGAAACCATAAAGGTGTACCATAAATGAAAAATACAGAAGCATAAGGTAAGAATAAATATATTATATATCATATATAAATATTGTGTCATCATAATGGCCACCATTGTATGTGTTATAAGAATGTTGAACAATCATCATTTCGTGAGGCAGAAATTCACCATCCACGGAAACAGTATGTTCTTTAACCATTAGATGTAGGTGTGTGTAAGTGTATCTATAATAATTCTTATAACAACATCCTAGTATATGTAAGATACTGTTGTTGTTACAAAAGAAATAAATAAAAAGAGTTTAGGGGTTTGGAGAAGCAAAATAAAACAAAAGAACACAAGTGAAGACATTACCTTAAAAACGGGTAACCCTTTTTGATTTGAGCTCAAAGGATTCCTTGGGAAGAC
This sequence comes from Viscum album, assembly GCA_963277665.1. Lineage (NCBI taxonomy): Eukaryota > Viridiplantae > Streptophyta > Magnoliopsida > Santalales > Viscaceae > Viscum > Viscum album. Next base: position 1,402,453,897 of record OY728152.1, read on the forward strand.
TTCTGACCAAATTGAGTCTTCTAAGAATTAGAGAGGGATGTGGAGAGACAAAATGTTCAGGGGTTGGAAGAGACAAAGGCTTTGGAAGTGTGGTTAAGGTGGTAGAGTTGGGGGCCTTTTATAAGGGGAGAGGAGGGGCACTCATGGAATGTAAAGAAATGATACTTTATTTTAAATTTGTTTCTGATTTAAAAGGTCCAACATTGATATAATTCGAGGATAAGATGACAAGGGTTAAAAATATACCTATCCAATAGGTTTTTTTCAAGTGTAGGTCATATAGTTTACATTATCTTTTCATTTTATGTAAATCGTTAAATAATGACGTAATTGCTGCATCATCATGATGTCATATATAATTTACTTTATTTAATGTCTAGAAATTATAAAAAAATACCATTATGTAACAAATATTTTTATCTTTCTAATGACTATTTATAGTAAAAAATATGACTTGTATAACCCCATTTAAAAATTGGTTTACTAAAACAACTCATGTTTGTGTCATTTTAATTTTAACATTAAATAAAAAGATATTAATGACATTTTCCTACCAATGTGGCTCCATGGGGTCCCCAAGTTGAACCACGGCTTCTATTGGTTGGCCATGACACATCCAATAAGGGCAGGACATGTGGATAGGTATTATAATTTTATTATAATATCATTTTTTCTTTTAATTTCACTAATTACCTCTAATCGCGATTAAAAACATAATAATTTACTAATCACCAAAAAATTATTTTAGTCTCATTGAACCAAATTTTACTTTTTAATGAAAACCATGTATGATGGATTTTTGAAATTAAAAACATAGAGGTGGTAAAAAAAATTAAACGGAAAATCAGTTTTTATAAGTACCACTTAGTGGTTTCACTATTCATCAAAAATTGAAGTTTTTCAGAAAAATACCAAAACATCACCCTAAGCTATATTTGATATTCCAAATTCAAAAATTATGTCTATTTTACAAATTTCAATTCATATTAGCTACATTAATTAATTTAATAATTAATTCCCACTGTCATGACAAATAGTATGTTTTTATGAAACAATATATATCAAAAGATTGACATTAGTTTAAGTCAAATTTCAAAGTGAAATTAATTCCAATGTCAACCATTGGATTACATGGTAAAAATATATTCTATTTAAACATTAAAACCGATTAAAAAGATAATCTAACTATATAAATAAATTAGATTAAAAAGTGGTTTTGAATTATAATACAACACTTTTCACTATTCATTAAAAAATGAACATTATCAGAAAAATACCAGAAATTTATGCAAAGTAAATTTCAATGTCCCAATCATAAAGAATAAGTTTATTTTGACAAATATAGATTATAAAATTTTCAAAAGATATATTTAAAAATGGTTCGCCATCAAAAGGCGGTAAAACAATCTTTTAAAAATACTGGAGTATTCCATGCTTTAGGTTGGATTTATTCTCATTTTAAGCCTCAAAAACACTATCTAATTCATAAATAGACAAAGATAAAAATATTTATTATTCATTACATACTCGGGATGTTACAATAATAGTCCTAAAAATAAAATATTCATCCAACTGAAATATATTATTTATATATTATCAATAATGATCCATTTTGGGTATCTTTTATATTTATGGAAATTACAGTTACCCTATATGTTGAAAAAAATGAATACATTGTAAGAGTTAGTTTATTTAACTGAGGGTTACAACTAGAAGATAATTTTATGTTTCTACCCTAAACATTTTACCAAATCATGTATTCTATCACTCTCTATTAGAACATTCCGGTTATTTTTTCATACATATCCATGTTTCACTACATGGAATCCTAGTATGAGTTATCCCATCGGTCCTTTTTAATTATTTTTCTTTCTTTTAATATGATATTTTTATTAACTCTTTTTGTGATGTGGGCATTGACTGATGATTTCACTCCCTATTTTAAAACTGTGTGGGTGGAATTTTGAAAAGTAGGAAAGGATGTAAGGTCATAAGGTATTTATAGAATAATAATTTTTAATTTTAATTAATAATTATGAAAGACATAATAATTTTACATTGATGGGGATGATTATTATAATAGCGTACTTGACATGCAACAAATGGTTTCTATAAAATCATACATTGGCACACAACATTGAGATATACTGAAAAATAATAATGTCATATTATTATGCTTGTTAATGCATATCCATTGTATTGGTGGGAATGAAAATAACTAACCATTTTATGATTAAACATGTTTGTCAAATGTTTTCACATTTATCCAACAATATTTAGATGCATAAAATGAGAATGATTCAAATTTTTAGCTTAAATCTCTAATATTTTTAAAAAGGTTGTTTTACAGCCTTTTTTGGTGAACCATTTTTAAATCCAGTTTTTGTCACATTTATATGTACCATTTGAGATTAAATTTAATTTTAGGCTTAATAATATAAAATTTTTTAAATTATTTTTTTCAACTTATGTGTTTCAAATTTGAAAAAATGGATTCCATATTTGGAATTAGGAGGACCAAATTTTGTTAATAGGTAACAAGTATTTTTAGACATAATGAATAGTAACTTCAGTAAATATTATATTTACCATGGTTAAAGGAAAAATATGGAAAATATATTTAAAAAACTAAATTATAATAATATAAAATTACCCTAACACATATCATAACCGTAGTTTTATTTGATATTTCTCACCATGGACATCCTTTGGTCAATTTTAGGACCCCATGGAGCCACTTTTGTGGGAAAATGACATTTAATAAATTTTAATATAATGTTATAGAAATTATTACCTAAACATTTATTTTTTACTAAAATAATTTTCATATGTGGCTATATATGTGATATATTCGACTATAAATATGAATTAGAAATCTTAAAATATTTCCTACATCATGTTATTTTTTTTAAATATATTGGACATTAAATAAATAAATTTATTTATGACACAATGGTGATATAGTGATTACCTTATTAATGAATGACTTAAATAAATGAGACTATGAATATTAAGATAAATTGATTTAAATTTTTTATATTATCCATGGATTTTATGGATGATTCTGAATTGTTATATTTAAATTTATGATGTTTTTTAAAATTAATAAAGGTGTTATATATTTTTAAAAAGTCAAGATATGAATAGTATAAAAATTGGAATAAATTAGTTTTAAAATCAATTAAAATTAAATTAAATTATATAATAGTTTTTAAAATTAAATATTCATACAATTGAAATATATTATTTGGATATTTTCATTAATGATCCATTTTGGGTCTCTTATATTTATATTGAAACTATAGTGACCATATATATTGCGAAAGAAGAAGACATGGTAAGAGTACATTTATTTAACTAAGGGTTACAGATAAAAGATAAAGTTATTTTTCTTCCCTAAACATTTCTAAAATACATTTTAGGAGATGTTTTAAAACAATAATCCTCTTATATTAGAAATATATCTCATTGGTTTTGTTAGAATTCTAAAAATAATTTAACAATAAAATAATACATCCAATATTTTCTAAAGTGCCCCTCCTCCCACTTATAATAGGATATGACTTATAAACCTTACTCACATCTCCCAGGAATCATTGGATCATCTGACCTCTACTAAAAAAACTTCAAACATCCATCATGCATCTCTCCATATTTGTGATTCTTTCATTGATTTAATTGATGAGGAGTTTCTCACTGATTTGGTGATGAGGGTGGTTTGCACACAACCTCTTGAATGTCTCCCAATACTCATAAATCGACTCCTGATGAGCCTTCATGATCCCTGAGATCTCCAATATGATAGATGTGGTCCCTAATGATAGAAAAAATCACTACAAGAAATGCCATTTCAAATTGTTCCAACAAGTTACATCTCTAGGTTTAAAGAATACATCCAATCCTTGTTAGTTCCATCAAGTGAGAAAGGGGATGCTCTACATTTTAATTGATGTTCAGAGACATTTCTTGGTTTCATTGTTGAGAATATCACATTTAATCCTTTTAAATTTTTGTTTAGATCTACACCATATAAGCCATGAAATTTTGGAGGAAGGTGAATTAACCAAGATTTCATCTCAATGTTTGATTAAAGCATTGGATATGCAATGCATGTTGGTTAATAATTAATATCAGGTGCATATAACTCTTGAATTGACCTATGGAGTACATTTTAGTTGTTTTCAGCCATTGTATCTTGTTTAATATTTTTTTGAAGAGTTTCTGATTTCAAAATTCCTAGTTTGAGGGAATTCCACATTTGTGTAGATGTCGACACTTCCTGTAGACCCAAACTGTCTGATTCTAGCCCTAAGACTATGCTCAATCTCGGGGTCAAGATCAAGGATATCCTCATGATGATATTGTGTAATAAATTATAGAATTAGAGGAATGAAAAATAAGTGGATACCAATATCAATAATTGATGTTTCAATTGATGGTCCCAAAAGATATGAAAAGAGAGAGGAAATAAATAAATAAAAACAAGAAACAAATTTGAGATAAAGGAGAAATGGGGAATAATATGATAAAATAAAAGGATAAAATGAAAGAAGAAAAAAATTACCTCTAAATAGATTAATAAAACACTTGCCTCCCCGGTAACAGCGCCAATTTGATGAATGTTTTTGCACACTCTCAAAAAAGTTATTTATGATTTTATTAAGTGCATCATAGTGGTTATCCCAGGTCATTCCATCAAGGAGTAAGTTAATTAAATTACTTCCAATAAGATTTAAATAGGTAATAAAATAGTTCAAAACAAATTAAATGAAATATGGGGGGTTTTTTGTGACTTTTCGAATAGTAAAAAAAATAAGAAAATGAGAAGAAACGATCAAAAGATATTTAAAAAAAATATATGAGAAGAAGTGGTTGATCTAATTTACCCAATTCATCATTAATTTATCATTATACCAAATTATTATAATTCATTAAATTGTAATCCCCCGACTATGTCATCCCCCTACCCCTATTGAAATTAACACAACCAAAAATATTAGAAAAAATGATCCTTCGTTCAACTTTGGGATTTCCAATCACAGCATACTTCCATGATTGTGATCCAAAATACAAATTATGATCAATGATTAATTAGGGAATTATATCTTCTTTATATTGAATATTTAATTTATATGTGGAGAAGACCTTAACCCTACAATTCCATCCAATTTTGATTAAAATTTGCGATTGTGGTTTCACTCAGACAGTTTAAAGAATCCCAACCATGCAATCATGTTCATGTAGATCAAGTAAATTAGAAATTAATAATCAATTAATTGATCCCAATTTTTTAGTTACTGTATGATTATGGATTCAAAATAAATAAATGAAGGTGGTATGGATCATATCAACTGTGAATGAAGTCACACTTCCATGGGCGGGGTTTTCATCGGGGAGATGTTTTGCATAAGCAATAGATTGAATAGGGAATTTCTAATCTCATATCTAATCTAAGATTCTATCCCATGAAACAAATAAGTAGATTAATAGATAATAACACATAATCTTTATTGATAAAAATTTATGTTACAAGAATAAAAACAATGAAAACAAAGTGGAAGTGGGAGTCGATATCTTTTAAGTAATAGATGTTTGCATAGTGAATTACGTCATCAAGAAGTTTTGAGGGGTTCCCAAGATCCACAATTTCATCCACACCTTCCCAAAGCCACAACCAGACCTCCCAAATAAAGAAAACATCCTTTAAAATGATTTTGAGTTGGATAGGGTAAAAACATTTTTAAATTGTGAAAGGGAAATTTGGCCAAATATTTTACTCCACGTTTCATTGCATATGTGACCTCCATAATGTGTGAATTGGTTGGAATTATAGTAGGATGATTTTTTAGGAATCTTGTCCCATAGAATTTCCCCAAATTGGGGCCCAATACATGTCCGAATGAATAATCTACGACATAAATGATAATGTGATGTCCAATATGGATTGTTCAGTCCAACATTGTATTTATATCCCACTTATTCCACTAAAATGCATGATCCAGCTCACATGTCCAAAATAGAATTTATAACTCATTATGTAAGGAAAATATTTGAAATTCTTGAATTCAAATTAATTTGAATAACAATATTTATTCCTGAAATACTACAGTGAATTTTAAAAGGGAAAAATAGGAATTTCAATCAAATTTTCAAATGAATAATCTAATCACAATTATTCTATAAACTGACATATTTAGCATAATGTTATAAAGTTATTTCTTTTATTATCAATAAAATATTAAATAAAATTGTGTTTTATCAATGATAAATGGAATGATTAACAATTCGATTATCTAAACTAACAAAAACATCAAATATCGTTTCAATGTATTTAATCCAACCTTTTTATGCCTTTATGTTAGAAGATCCCCAAAAAGATAGAGGGTGTTACCTCATCAAATTTTCCAATGTAAACATGTTCCTTTATGGTAGATTGGAATGTTTTATTGAAATTATTCCACAACCAATTATATCCAACAATAGATGAGCCATTATTGGCATAAATTGAGCAGTTATGATCCCTACCAATCTGGGATGCAGATTGAGAATGATATAACCCACTCAGAACTATCCAACTTTAGCTTTTGTGTTTCTTTACCAAAATATCATTCTGAACATCCATATCATAGATGATTCAACTTGGGAATATTTGAATTCCATATCATTTCATGATAAGAATAAGGTAAAAATATTTTATTTTATTCTATTGACATCATTGTAACCTCAAAATAAATATATATACCATTATTTGATACCTACTATAAGTAATTAGCCTTAAATATTTCATAATCCTGTAAATTATAATTGAATTAACTTCAATTTATTCACAAATATTTTTTTGTTTTTTTTTGAATGTTAGGATATAATTCAGAAGTATCATCCCACAATAATACATAGTGTGTAAAACTAAAAAAATATCTATTTATTCCATAATACAAATGTTTTTATTAAACTACATGAAATATATTATTGAAAATACTTCCCAATATTCATTGTGCCTTCTTTTTCACATAACCATCCATAAACCCTATGAGAAACGTTTTAAAATTAGGGAGGAGAAAAAAGGTATCACTAAGGGTCATACAATGTAGGAGAGAAACTATTAGTACATGAATACTTTTAATCATATGAAATAATTTTCACAAATGCATAGATCTCCCCCATAATGCACCATATACATACATTGTGTGAATTCGATATCACCATAATACATATAAAACAAACGAAATTAAAATAATGTTACATGGTGAATTATATAGTTAATATTATAACCCTTGTGTTGACTAAATAATTTTTAACCCAGATAGATACATTACAATCTAACAGTAATTGATACCTTATGATGTAACCAACATAATTACATTTGGAGTAACTATACAACTGATCTCCATTTTAAATATACCACATCCATTGGATGGAGATATAGGTCCCAAACTTCATTATAAAAAACTATAATGTAGGAAAAAATAATCATAAAACAACAATACTTACATAATATAAATCATTATTTTTAAATAAAATAATATAAATGGATTTTTAATGAACAGTACTGTACAAATATTGTAGATGTGAAGTGAGAAATTATAAAAATACTGGAATATGTATATACAATGTAAATATAAATTATAAAACATAATAAAATAACATTTAATTTCTCAATTATTTTTAGTAAGACATAATGAATGATGTACAATGTTGACCAAAATAATAGAAATTGAATTAAGAAATCTGATACCACAAGTTCATGATTCATAAATTGTGTTAAAACGTCTAGTATAATGGTTAAGAGATTGTTATAAATATTTTTTATAAACATATTCTTATTTATAAAACCTTATTTGATAATTTTATTACATCATCATAGAACTTTATGGATACTATATTTTTTATTTCCATACTTTCATGTTCATTATTTACATGGTTTATGTGTTCGGTTCGAAATAGATTTTGTTATCGAATAGAAGTGAAGAATCAAAAGTGGATTAAAATGGTATTTATATGATTTCATAATATTGAATGTACCATAAGTCAATTGTTTCCTATATGTAGATGAATCAATAGGTAAAACATTAATGATATTCATTTAGATCATTTTGGTAGTTCTTCGATAAACACGAACAATATTTGTTATATAATTTAATATGTAGTATATAAGTTCAAAAAAAAGAGTAAAAGAAGTTATATCATAAAATTTAAAACCATTTTCAACCATTAAAATGGTCTTATGCACATCTAGGAAGGTGGTAACATAAAAATAAAAACACACCATCTATGATGTCGGCAAATCGGCACATCACAAATGATGATTTAATTATACGAATAAATGTGATAAGAGAATGTGATGATGATGATTTTTCAAAAATAATGATAAAATTATGTATATAAAATATACTATATTATTCATACAACTTGGATAATTGGAGGTGAAGATATTACAATAAATGGAAAATAATTAATGTGAAAATAAAATAATATTAAAGAGGATTTTTATATCTTTAAATTCTCTTATTGAGGACCTCCTTAATGCCACTAGTTTTGGACATTATTTTTGACTAGTTGGGATTGGATGTAGAGTAGTGGATTGGAATTTGTTTAGGTATAAATTATGTAGGTCATAGTGTGATGTGGTATAAGGGGAAGAAGTGGTGGGAGGAGATATTTATAGTGGAGTAGAGGAGGGGTTATTGATTAAATTATTAATTAGTTTATTATTTTGGTTCAAGACTACGAATTGATTGGGATTTATTATCAATTATATTAAAATAATGAAGGGGAGTTCTATATTATTGTCTTACATAATCCATAAACCATTTATGAATCAATAAATGATGTATTTAGCTTATATATTAATTTATTGTATTTCTCTATTCCCCAAAAATTCATGTATTTCGGGAAAAATCCTAAACATTCACGACAATAATTCAATGAATTGTGTAATTAAAAATTGGACTCCATTTTTATAGTAATTTTCCAAATTTGGGAAAATACATTTTTAATTATAATCAAAATCCATTCAATGAAATGGTACTGCATCGCTATTAGTCACCCATGAGTATTTAGCCTTGCAAGGTGGTCCTTGATGATTCACACGGGATTCCACGTGCCCCATGATACTCGGGTCAATCATCAACTTTGGTATCTTATTGAACAAAAAAGGTGATCTTCTTCCTCCATGGATCAATAATTTATATTTTTGGGAAGTATCATGATCATCCATGAAGGGTTCCAATTGTTTCAAATGAACGATTTGAAGACCTATTGATTCTAACAACGGATTGCAGAGTTCATTTAATTTGAGTTATCTGAAATGATCTAAGAGTGATGATACATCTTATGATAGTTCCATGTATGATAAAAAAGATAGTAGGAAGAATCACATCACTAATTGCATTGAAAGTTTTCTTTATTCTCAAATTGATATTTAGAATATATCAAAATTAATTGATTGTGATAACCAAAGTGATACATATATTTATAGATGGATTTGTTTTGAGGAAAGTGAAAACAATAGTGATAAGAGTCATAAAACTATAACAGATTTAATAATACAGTGAGATATTAATTAATGATTAACAAAATTATAATATAATCATTATGAAACAAAAATAATAAATCATGAAAATATTTCTTGAAAATATATTTTTTAAAATAAATATATTAACCATATATTTGTAATTAAATATTTATGACTGAAAATAATAAAAACAATTAATTTATTATTAGTAGAATTTTTTTACATGTTTAATGATATAAATATATCATATTTTCACATATAATATAGATAATGTTTATTTGTAAATTATTAGGTGAGGTTAGAATTATATTTTCTAGATTACTATTCTTAATGGTCATGTTACTATTCCTATAGCTATGTTTTTATTTAATCATTTTCAAGTCCATAATTTCTATTAATTTCATTAATTCATTATACATTTAAAATTAATTCAACAGTTTAATTCCAGAATAAAAAAAGTTATTATATCTATACCTGGGTTATTTAATTTAAAAACTAGTTTGCAATTTTTTCCCACGTGATTAATAAAATTATATTAAAAATATAAATTAAATATATTTGAGTATCCTAAAAACTCTTTATCTTACACTAATGATATTACTATGCTTATGTCCTACATTTTTGTATGGGTTATCAGATATTCTAGAAATGTTTTTCATGAAACGGATCACTTTTTCATGGGTGGTTGTGTAATGTTTTATGTATTGATATTTCCATTATGTAATGAAACACAAGTTTATAAATAATTATTTTTATGAAGGTAGGGGCACATATGACCAAAAAAGTTATTTGATATTATTTATATCATGTGTGATAATGATTCTCAGAATGAGAACCGTTTTTTCAAAACACATATCATGTGGTATATTTGTTTGTTCATGAAAATTAGTGTGATAATTTTATATTCATAATAAGAATATTTGTAATTTTTTTATGACATCATATAGAATAGGAGTTCTATTTTTAACAACAGTAATATTGCAGTATTTTATTTAGAACATAATTCGTAGAATTAATTTTTTCCCAATATAATGTTAAGGTAATATTGTGTTGCCTCACAATATAATGATTCTTTATGATTATTATTATTACAAAAATATAATGTTATTTTATTTTTCAAGGGAATGTTACATTTAAATGACATTTGCTTATGATAATTCTTCTTGAAACATGTTTATTATCTCCTAACTACTCATACTTTTTCTATGATATTTGTTTTATTATTTGGTATGACATGTCCTCATTTCATGACATATGATGAAATGTCATCATTCTACATCTATTTTTATAAAATATTTCCACCATGACCATATTATTGCACATTCATTCAATATAGCACTTCATAAATTATTATAGATATTCTATTTTTTTATAATTTAATATCTCAACATTTTAATATTTACATTTATTTGTTGTGGAATATGATTATTAGATATGGAAAATGTAGATGTTTATTGTTTGTGGTTAACATTATAGGGAAATGTTCACATATGTTGTTAAATATTTTTCTTATATAACAAATTCATAGAGACACTAAACCTTTAATTCCTAAAATTGTGTGATTATATATGATATTTTATGTTTAATATGTATAAATATTTAAAAATAATAATAGTGTCACCTCACATTGTATTGTGGATTCTGATCGAGGAATATGTTTTTAGCACCATATTCAGGATTTCAGGTCCATGGTTTTAAATAAATATATTTATAGAAGATATGTACATTGATTTTTAAATCACTTGAATATAAATATAAAATGATACTTATAACTATATACAACTATATCATTAAAAATAACAATTCAAATATATGAGGGGTTATTTTAATTTTATCAAAAAATAGATTTGAGACTAAAATATCAATAAAGAGAGATTTATCATATATTTTAACACGCTAACCTTTTCAATGAATGAATTGTACCTATATTAAGGTCCCCATTGTGTATTATGATTATTTCATGGTTTCTGGGTGTTATAATCATTTTACAAAGGAGTTTCAAGGAAATGAGTCTACAGTGGAGAATATGATCATGGGTTAATTCTATACTACATCCCTACTAGGAATTTAATAGTGTTTTTTTGTCACTCATAGGGGAAATATTACAGTAGAAAAGAAACCATAATTTATGTTTGTGGACACTAGATTTATTATAAGTCTTCTATTTGTATTTTGACACTAATTAATTTTGATTAATGAATTGAAATTGGATTAAAATGCTGTTTTATTTCCCCATTCCACCCAATAGTGTATGACCACCCTCCCTTTCTACATTATTGACTATTCCCACTTACAAGGATACTTTAAAACTATTAATTATCTTATTGATCATTAATATATCATATTATATTTCAATGGATAATGTTACCACTACTTTATTCTTTTCCTTGGATTATTTAATGTTTTATGTTGTATTAGTGGTAGAACTGTAATTAATAGATTTTTCATAGTTTCATGATTTATTTTATTGGATAATGAATAATATAGGGATATTAGATGAATGTTACAATATTAGTCCTATGTTGGTTTTATCAAAACATTCCCTCTCATATATAAAAGTTTTTATTCATTATTACATATGCGGTCACTCTAACAATGAGAATTTAAGTAAAAAATAATTTCAAATATTTGTCATTGACAATATGTGTATAGTGTTGTTTCGTTAATATATAAAAAACCATTTATTTATTTTTACTTATTGTTATGACCACAAATTACCATGAACATGGCTCAATTTGAGATTATGCATACAGTCATGTTCCAAAAATAATTACCTATAGATGCATTTTGGAATGATTTATCATGTTGGATTCTAATAGTCTAAATTGTGATTGGATTAGAGTATTTACCATTGATGATTCCTTAGATTTATCATAATGTGGGACTTTAAACTATATTGTAAATATTAGTTCAATATTTAATATGAAAACGTGGTGAAACCATCACTCAATGAGTTAACTCATTTGTTATTCCATTGGTTTAAAGATAGGAATGCGGGTAGATTGTGAGTACATACTAATAAATAAATTAAAGAGGATTGAATTTTGATGGATTTCTTAAATGAAATTCATATTTAACCTTGTTTTATTGTGAGCACTAATGTGTTAATGTGATGGATCAATTAATGTGAAGATTGATAGAAATATAGGCCTAATCCACCCTACCCATGGTTTTCAAACTCTAATTATATATTATGTAGATATTATTTTATAAAATGATAGGTATTAACTAACTTTTATTTCCATTTTATTTGATATGTAATTGGATAAAGATGAATGATGGAAAATTTCTTTCATGATAGGTTAAACTTCAAACATTATCAGTTTTTATAATTAAATGATCATGAAATAATGAGGTTGAGATCCTTATTTTCATGAGACCCCAATATATCATGAATTAAATTATATGAGATGATATCAAGATGTTATACAATTTAGATCTTACTGGATGGGGATTCCTTTCCCCTAGTATATGTATTAATATAATATGTCCATGAAATGTTGAGTTAAGACCATTCATGAATATGTTCTTATTTCTCAATCAATAATAGGATTTAATAGAATATGTCTTGAAACACCACTATAGTAGTCAAATCAGGAATGGTTATACAATGGTTGTTTACTAATAACATGAGTGGTTATAATTTATAATTAGATTCAATTATTTGATTAACCTCCACCAAATAATTATGGGAATTAACCATATTTTACTAATATATCAAGGCATGCCATTGGTGGGGGCCTATTGTTTAATAATCATACTATTTTCAAACTCTCTAGTATCCATGAAAACATTAAAGTGGTAGGTTAATTTAAGGGAATGTCATTTGTTTTGGATAATTGATCTATAAAACATGATAAGAAAAGAGATATTGGACATGGCCATGAATCAAGACAACTATTTTATATCATAAGAAGTAATTTTATTATATTTTGGATGTGATATATTGTCCTCACATGATAAATGTTTTTTTTGAATTTAATAATTTCTGACATTGAAAATATTAATTTTGATAATGAATAGGTCATCATTTAAATAATGATGAAATTTATTTTTGAGTTACATTACAAATTTATAGTTATTTATTCTATGATAGTTATTGTATTACATTGAATATAATATATGGATAAATTTTCAAAATATGGTACAATCATTCAATTATATATATGTATACCCTACCTTCTGCTTAGAATCCATTGGTGTTTGAGGAGGCATCTTTTGGGTGTGGGGAACCCAGTTCCTTTATTGATTTGTGTAAATAGATCTTGTAAGCTACAAAGGGTCATAAAGTTTTTTGTTCTTATTTAATAAATTTCATTACTTAGTAAACCTCATAATTTTTTAATTTATATGATACAACTCATACCTGGATGTAACTAACCCATTTACGGTAAATTCTAGATTACTAGATATTTTAATACTATTCTTGGATTCCAATTTTAAAAATGTGTATCTCTTTCTTTATATGACTAAAATTTTATATTTAATTAAGATGTAAGGATTTTTATCATTTACTGGGACAATAAATTTCATGTACTCAGGTATCATTCTATAAACATAGGATTCACATGAAATTCACATTCATAGATGTGATTTAACACATTTATTTAGATGTGATGTTCAATTATTTAAAAATTCAACATCACATATACAGTAATATAATTTTTTTAAATTGATTATTTAATATTTCAAATAAAACCACGATTATGTTATGTTGTTATTAAATTGATTACATTAATTCATGTTGTATTTTATTTCTATGACTTAGTGGATAAATATATGTTGATAGGGTGTCTGATGTTATATGATACAATTAGTATGTTATGTTTTCATTATTACATAGAGGGATATTAAATTTTTTATTAATTATTCCAAGTTTACTTTTTAGAGTTATTGTATACATTATTTTAAGTCCCTTTTTTCATTATAGTGATATCTAACCTCTATGACAAACTAATGAGTTCTAGAGTGGTGAGGATTGGAAATACCCATTGTTGTTAAGCCAGAGCCTCTAGTTACACCTATACATACATTTTATCAGTATATCCATGAATATATTCTAGATGTCATTTAGAATATGTGATATATGACATCAATATGGGAGCCTTCCATATCTGATACTACTAGGATTTTTATGAGTAGAAACCCACTTTATATACTAGAGAGGATTAACCTTGGACTATTAATATTCTGTATGTATCTATTTAAGATATCTATTATCTTTTAGAGACACTCCATGGGGGGTTTGATAAACTCATAGGTTATATTATTTGACAAAAATATAGGCACTGGTGGGATTTCCATGGCAATAAAAATCTATGTATTATGTCATTATTTGAATTCTAGGATAAATGGTTTAAGATTATCTATCATGGGAATCTTAATGTTGATAAAACTCATGTGTTTATACATTTTATTTTAATTATCAGGTCACAGAGCAACTATATCACCCATTTTAGTATTTTTTTGTTATCTCCCATTCACCAGTGAGTGGTGAGGCCTATATGATTGCACTATTAGAAAATATATATTATCCATAGAATTCATTTTCTTGTGAGTATTTTTATCATACAAATTTTAAAAATATAATAAATCAGTCGTTTATTAAATAATAGAACATATAATAGGGAAAAAAATTAGTTACTGAACTTCATATGTTAGGTTCGTGTGTGGTTCTCAAAATTAGAAGAATTATTTTTAATGATTTTTAATAGAGTTTATATTATCTAGCTATCTATAATCATGAGTCATCTTCGTCCCTACATGGATGAGTTCCCCCAATGTGTTATAAGTAAAATACATTTTGGAATGCATGAATTAAATGTTTTTGGGTTTCTATAGAGTATCTCCCCTGCTTCTAAAAGAGGAATATGGAATATTGTTTTTCAAATAATATCTCATCATTAGAGTTTTCATGATGATGGATCAGCTTAGGGTTTATGAGAAATAAAATTTAAAACATTACAGGATGAATATAACACCGAAATATTTTATGAACTAATTTTTTTGAAGTAATTTAATATTTTTGATATTTTTATTTCATGAAACAATGAATATTTCTCGAGGTGTTCTTTTATTATATGATACACCATGATAATCATACTATACATGAAATAAGAACTTATATTTCCATGTACACAACACCACATATCTTTGAAACATCATTTTATTACCATTATTATTTTGATAAGATAATTTTGAGATCACCATTATAATGGAAGGTATTAATAGGATATAAAGAATTAAGTAAGAAATATACACATTTATATATAATTCTTAGGCGAGAAAATTATAAATTAATTTAAAACAACATTTAATATAAAAAAGAATTATTTTTTGAAAATCTTTTTAAAAGTGCGCAAGTGTGTTGTATTCCAATAAATGGAAAAATAACACCTTTTGGATAATATTATTAAAATATAACTGTAAATATAGAATATATTTTATTTATAATCCTTCTTATGTGATTTCTAGAAATCATATAAGAAGAAATCCAATTGTACTAAAAAAAGTAGTCTTTTTCTAAAAATGTAGTCTAGCCGCCTTTTGATGGCACACTTGTTAGAAATACTGTTTTTGAAATTTTTCAAAAATATATTTTTCAAAATAAAATTATACATTGAAATTTGGATATCAAAAATTACATTGGTTTATTTTTTATATTCTTCTTATATGATTCGTCTTTTGATAAATAGTGAAAAAATAAATAAATTCAATTGAAAATATATTTTTCATCTAAATAAAATAATGGGTAAAATTTTATTTTTAATTGGTTTTAATTTTTAATTAGATAATTTTTTAATCATTTAGTCAAATTTATATCACTGAAATAAATTTCACATTAGAGTTTTATATAAAAAACATATCAGTATTTTGAACTTTTTCACTTTAAAATCTCTTATTTCACATCTCTTTATGAAGATTAATTTTTAAATTATATTTCCATTTATATGATTTGATTTTTGAAAAATGGATTCCATATTTGGAATAATAATGTCTAATTTTAGAAAACAGTCATCTTTTATATTTGGAATATATGATTAGTAACTTTAGTAATTTTTATTAACATGTTTTAGGGTAAATTAGGTAATAAAAACAATATATAATATTATATATATTTGACAAAAACCTATTTCATTAAAAAATGTTATTGTATTAAGTTAGATCTATATTTAAAAAATAATTCAAAGAATTTAATAATTCAATGGAAGTTTTCATTGAAAAAATAATGGGATATTGTAAAAATATAATAGAGAGAAAAACTGGCACACCGTTACTTCTAAAAATATAATATTTTTAATATCATGATAAGTAGAATATATGGTCGAATAAATATACTATTATGGTATATAATTGGATTGAATACATCTTAGTAATTTATTTTTAAATTATATTGAACAAATTGAGTCAAAAAAATACTTACACTATAATGATGTAGTAATTATTCAATTAATCAAACTATCAATTAAATGATATTAGTAATTTTAAAAGAAATATAATTTTGATTAACTATATTGATCAATGAATTTTATAGATAAAAATTAAATGTTATGATTAGATTAATTTAATATTTTCTAATATATATTATTTTATTGTTTTTCTTAAAGTCGACTTTATGAATAGTATAACGATTGAAACTAATGATATTTTCTATAAATAATATTTTATTAAATTCTGTATGAATTTTAAAATTACTAAATAATTAAAAATTGGACAACTGATATTATAAAATTGCATAAATAAGTCATTATTGGTTCAATTTATACCATAAAATTAATACTCTCAACCTTTTAATATCAAATTATTTTACCGTAGATTAAATTAAAATAGGTTATCTAATGTTTAATAAAAAAATATATGTTTTAAAATTATACCAGAACCTATATATAATCTATCTTATAATGTTATAATCACACTATTTTAGATTATATTTGAGTCAAATAATAGTTTTTGGTGTCGCAATTGATATTTAATAGTGTATAAATTAAAATTTTGAGAAATTCCAAAACTGACGATTTCCTCTCTTATAAAAGTGAACCAATTTTTCTCTTCTCTTGCCACATAATGAACCTATTTTGTTCGATTAAAATAAATCCTATTATACACAATAATTCACTCGAATTATCACTAGAGACTTAATTTGTGTTTGAAACATTCCATATTAGTTATTTTCAGTAAATCAAAAGGAGACACCCCCAGAAGAGGAAACATTCACTGACAAATTATTTTATTTTATTTCTTCCATGAACCACTTAAAATAAATTTATTAAAGTTTTACATAAAAAATTTATCATAAATAACTTTTATTTGTTATTATATTTATTTTTCTAACTACAAAAAAACACTTCTATATAATGGGACACACAATCATCATTTTTGTGTACGGTAGAGTGCTGGCTCATAAACATATGTGGTTTGTTCTTCCATTTCCACCTTTCATGGTTGGGAATAATGATGTAATTTATGTTTTTATATGTTATATATGATGTTTAAGAAATAATTATTTTTATTTAATAATTATAAAACACATACCATTTAAAAAAATGATATTTTGTGAATTATTATTGGTGGAATTAATTTTCCTTTTTTGATATTATGCATTTCACGCAACACTGAAGACAATTTATTTTATTTTAATGAAAAATGTTCAGACTGAATTATAAACAAAAATAAATTATTCCTACACTAAAAAAATATAAAATTTACCTTTATCTACATGAATCACCGAGGTTAGCTTGTGATACAAATAGAAATTAATTTCCCAAATGGATTGTATAACACAGAAGACCAAGTTCTACAGAACAATAGTATTTCATTAAAATGTTATTAGTTAATATAATAATACATAGCCTACGTATAAAATTATCTATTATGAGTAGTATTAATTTTTATATAATATTTGGTTTTAAAAAATATATTATGAATTCATAGGTTACCCATTAATAGGAAATGAATTTCAAAATATATTGAATATAACGAGAAATAATATTAATTTTATAGTCATTAATCATTTTTACCATAATAAATTTAATTATTTACAATTATTGAGTGATATTAAATTAATTTATATTCCATATATTCAATCAAATAATTTGGATATTCGTCCAATATATTTTATTAATATAATATATGAAAAAGTAAAATTATATGTGTAAAACCCAATATTTTTATTAAGTCATTCTTACTGTCAATTAAGGAAGACCCCATTTTGAATCCAATTATTGAACTTTAATAAATTAAATATTTCAAGAAAATATAATATTTTAATGTTTATCATAGAAATTAGGTTTTTTTAAATTTCTTCTATTATTAAGTGATGATTTACCTTTTTAATGAATAAAGAAAAAAAATGACTTTTAGTTCAAAACTATTTTTACAAATAACCTATTTATAAGGTATAATTGTAACACCCCAGGTAAATAAAGAATATGACATTTCATATTTATCCATATTTGTGAATAAAATATTTAAATGACTTTAAAGGGACGCTATGCTCGATGGCGTACCCAACACGCAACAACGAGTTTCTTGGGAATCTTACGTTGCACTCTAATAATAAAATAATATTATTTTAAATGGTAGATAACATGTAGCCGTTGTAATGGTGGTAATGGATAGAAATAACTAAAATATGATTATATATGTTTGTAAATGTTTTTACATTTATCCAATAAAGGATATAGGCTTAAAATACGGAGAGAATTCAATTTTAGGCATATATGCCCTAGTTTTCACTAAAGGTTCACTTATCTCCTTTTGATGGTGAACCATCATTAAATATAGTTTTGTTCACTCTTATACATTCTTTTGGACCAAATAAAACTTTTCTTAAGAACCGGGACATCAAAATTTACTTTGTGTAAATTTTTGGTATCTTTCCGATAATGTTCATTTTTTTTAATGAATAGTGTAAAATGTTGTATTTTAATTCAAAACCTCTTTTTAATCTAATTTATTTATATGATTAGATTATATTTTGAATTGGTTTTAAAGTGAAATTAGAAAATATTTTTACCATTAAATCCAATAGTGGTCTTTGAATTAATTTCACTTTGAAATCAGACTTAAACTTGTGTCAATCTTTTGATACTTATTGTTTTATAAAAACACGCTATTTTCTCTGACAGTGGGAATTAATTATTAAATTAATTAATGTGACTAATATGTTTTGAATTTTTTAAAACGGAATTCATTTTTGAATTCGGAATATCAAATATAACTTAGGGTGAAGTGTTGGTATTTTTCTGAGAAACTCGAATTTTTGATGAATAGTGAAACCACTAAGTGGTAATCAAGCAAACTGATTTTTCAGTTAAATGAAAGTTTACCACTAATGTGTATTGAATTTTAAAAATCCGACATACATGGTTGTCATTAGTATGTAAAATGTGGTTCAATGGGATGAAAATAATTTTTTTGGTGAATAGTAACTTTTTTTCATTAATCACGATTAGAGGTAATTAGTGTCATTTATGGTAAAAATGATATTATAGGAATGTGAAAACACCATAACACTTGTCCTACACCTATTGGGTGAGTCATGGCCGACCAAGACAAGCCATGGGCGAACTTGGGGACCCCATGGAGCCACTTTAGTTGGAAAATGACTATAATATATTTTTATTTAATGTTAAAATTAAATTGACACAAACATGAGTTGTTTTACTAAAACAGTTTTTAAGTGGGGTTACATAAGTCCAAATTTTGATTATAAATAGTCATTGGAAATCTAAAAATATTTCCTAAATCATAATATTTTTTTATAATTTTTAGACACTAAATAAATTAAATTATTTATGAAATCAAGATGATGCAGCGATGACCTCATTATTTAACGATTTAAATAAAATGGAACGATAATGTAAAATCAATGAACTACACATGTCCAAAACCAATTGGATGAGTAGATTTCGAACCCTTATCACCTTATACAGGAATTATTTAAATGTGAGACCTTTTAAAACCGAAACACATTTTAAAATAATGTAATATTTCTTACTTTCCAAAAGTGCCTTTCCTCTCCTCTTATAAAAGGCCCCCACCTCTACCTCATTTCACACACTCCTCACACTTTTGGGTCGGCCAAACCCTGCGCATTTACTCTCTCCACATCCCTCTCCTCATCCTAGAGGATTCCCTTTGGGCAGAATCATTTCAAAGGAAGCCTTTAGGCTCAAATCAATAGGACTTACACTTTTAAAGGTAATTCATTCTCTCATGTTCATTTGTTTTATTTTTCTTCTCCAACCCCCTAAACTCTTTTTATTTATTTCTTTTAAAACAACACCAGTATCTTCAATATACTAGGATTTTGTTATAAGATTTATTTGAGCTAAACTCTCACACAACTACATCAAATGGTTAAAGAGAATACGGTTTCCGTGGATGGAGAAATTGTGCCTCCCGAAACGATGATTGTTCAATACTCATTTAACACCTTCAAAGGTGGCAATTATGATGTCACTATTTTTATATATGATATATAATATGTTTATGTTTTACTTATGCTTATTTATTTTTCATTTGTGTCTTACCTTCATGGCTTCCATTATGGGTATACGCGATATCTTCATTTTAGGAAGTGCGGACTACCGCCCCCTCAAAGTGATGTGATTCGTTAATGCCATACGTGGGATGTATAATGGATGGATTTAATGTTATTATATATGATTTTATACTGGAATTATTATTAACCTCTATATAATAATTATTTCTTTCCATTAAAGTATGAGATAGAAATGAAAGTAGCGTTCATGCGTACGTACGGCTTACCGTCTCCATGAACGGTGCATTTCATTTCTTATCACCAAATGTAATGTACTATTATAAGTACATATATATAATGGATATATATGATGTATGATACATCTAAATTATTAATATAATTCTGGAATTAAAATATACATACCTCTCATATAGTTTTAATTCCATTAATACGACATAGAAATGAAAGTAGCGTTCATGCGTACGTACGACTTACCATCTCCATGAACGGTGCATTTCATTTCTTTCCTCTAAATGATTATGTGATTTTATAAATAAATGTGTATGCTGGATATATATGATATCCAAATCAGGAATGTCATTTTTGGATATGAAGAACCTTTGACCACACGAACAACATGTAATTGTAAGAAGTCCACTTTCGACTTAAGAACCAAATACCGACAAAACAAACATGATTAACTTAAATGATTAAATAATGTTTATAACATGGTAATAAGTGATATAAAAGGAATAATGAACTTGAAAAAGGTTCTTAAGGAAATATAAAATAACACATGTTTATTATTCAGGAGATTAAAGAACGATTGAGTCAAGTCGGACCCGAGGTAAGGGATCCTACACCTCTCTTTCTTTTTAAGTACACTCTTTTATGTCATTCCTTTTAAAGCTCATCTTTATTGTTATTGGGATGTTCTTTTATATTAATCTTACTTTAATTTCTATGTTCATGTGATTAGAGAACCTATTTCCTCTCATCAATCAATTTTGTAAGTTTTAAGTGGCGCTGTTAGGGTGTCGAGTTTTCGTAAGAGATTTTTCATCTCACTTTTATTCCCGTGAGATTTATGCTACATTTGCAACAATTTCCATTGAGTGGTTTATGTACTGCCCACTATTATAATCCTATTGTAATATAATTCCATTTATGAGTATTTACATATTCATTGTATGACACTTCTTCAATGTGGTGTACTTTTCAAAAGTTACCCAAATCGGTAAGGGAACCTTTCACCCTCCTTTTTTAAAAGACTTATTTTGTTGGGTATTTTAATTTACATATTGTTATTTTGGGATATGTTCCCATATATCCTTATTGATGTAAATTTTATGTCCAAGTGATGAGATACCCTTTTTTTATCTCTCATCAACTCATTTTGATGTGACGCCGTTAGGCTGTCAAGGGATCTTCTTAACCCAATTTCGTTTTGTTTGGGTTCAACATGTTGTTATTGAATATGTAATCCTTTGAATATGTGTGAATTACCTTTGATTATTTTACACTTAATATCCACTTATATTTGGTGTATTCAATTTTCACACATAATTATGTAATTGATTTATCCTTAAACCAAGGATACCGCCTTTGTAAGGGACTTCGTCTCAATCTCCTTTCATTGAGGCATATTTTATTTTATACACAACTTTCTTTTATACGGTGTATAAAACCCTTTGACTTTTACTTTTATACAAAAGGAATCTTTTTCTAAGAAGCGTTTTACAAACCGACAAAAATGAATGTTTCTTTTAACATACGCGGCGACAACGACCTTTTCCACCGCCGCGAGTATTATTTGGTCTTTGGCTTCTCAATAAGCCGTAATGTTTTTAGAATAAAATAAATACCATATACTCTTTTATGTATTTTGGTATTGAAAATGGTTTTGAAAAAGGATTATATTATGTCAATATATTTATGATATATTGTGATTGAAATGTGGAAATGTTATTATTCCTTAATATTGGTTTTATGTTTTATGATTTTATACTAGTACTTGGACATTTTAACGGGTGGTTACGTTATAAACCATATGATGGGTGGTGCCGTGAATACCAGGACGGGTGGTTACGTTATAACCTCCAATGCATTGGGTATGGAAGTCAGACGTATGGCTATTCCATTAAGTATGTATGGAAATTGGCCGTATGGATATTCTATTAAGTGATATGTGTGGGAGTCGACAGTATGGTTATTCCACTTAAGTATGTTTATTTCCCAAGTTTTCTTTATATATGTTATGTGTTCTTTATATGGGTTTTATGGTAATCCTTTGGTTACAAAAAGGTAAGTAATGATACTTTTTTTTCAGTGAAAAGTTTTTACTACTTCATGAAGGTGAAAAGTATTACATTGATAATGTATTCATGGTTTACTTGTTGTTTTGAAAAACTAACAGTTTTCATTCTTTGTGTATCCCTTACTGAGCTTCTTATGCTAATCCCATGTTTTTGAAATGTTTTTCACAGGACATAGCGTGGAATAGGGTCAAGGATGGGATCAAGGGATAGTCATGCTACCTAAAACATGGAACTATACATGTTTCTTTTAAAGAGTATTTATTTTTTGGAAATTTAGTAGAAGTGACTACTTTGTAATCTTTTGAGATGTAATAGTTATGTCCTAATTCTCTAAAACTCTAAACCTGAAAAGATCATCAATGTGAATTACTCATTTAATTCAATATTAAGTAAGGATTAAGGCTGGGGCCTTATAGTTGGTATCATAGGTCGGTTTAGATAACATTAGAGGTTAGGGTATTCTTTAAGCATAAGTGACATTACCATAATGGTTAGGATTTCAGAAAGAGTCCTAGTTTTAGATAAAGTGAATGAGTAAGTGTATCTTAGTGATTACCTTACTCATTAGTACATGATGGTTTTGTTGATATACTCAAACTGACATTTCTATTTTTAGTGAATGGATGGATCTAGCAGGCACCAAAGAGACAACAAGTTTGATGGAAACTGTGGTGGTTCTCTGATTAAGATACTAGATAAAATGGAGGATTGAATGAGGAAACTCATGGTTGTTCTAAACCAAATATCAAGAAGTCATGATCAACCACTTCAACCTTGGTGAGTTCTCTAATGCATCATATATGAGATGGCCAACTCGATGTGGAGATTCAGGTAATAATTATTAAGGTAACCATTAGGGTTTATATGATACTTAATTTTTAGGTAATTATGGGTTACTCTATGATATGATGGAAAATGAAAGGAATGAGATAAACTTGAGGTTAAAATATGTTATGATTATTCTTGAAGATTTTTTTCTCATTTTGGGGAATGTTTTAAGAATTATATAGTTTTGGAAAAAGGACAACACGTAGACCGTGTGACATCCCGTCGCGTTGGACAAAGCTGCATGAATTGAACCCACAACCAATGTGCGACTGGTATTTATCGCCTACCACTGGACTACGTGAAGTCCCTGGTTAGTTTGACTGATTCATTCTGGTTATATGATTTTTTGAATTAAGAGTAAGATGATTTTGGGTTATTTATGAAAATGATTAACCTATCATGGAGGATATGTGATTAGGTTAATTACTTTTCAATATGAGACTTTAGGAGAAACTGATATTGTTTGGAGATAAATGTTATGATTTATCTTGGAAGACAATGCGACTAAATCCTTCAAATATTTTGGTTTCAATCTTATATTGGTTTTCTTTGAAGAATTTTATGGACAAATTGATTATAGAATGGTCCTCATTGAACTTTGGGTTTTGTTGGACAAATTTTGGAGATTAAGAATAGATTTTATTTTTATAAAGGGTTATCCTTTTCTGGATTATCTGATCTTGTACTAGCCTTTTGGGTTTTGGTTTTGGTTAAAGTATAAAGACATGGGAAGTATATAGTTCTATATTGTGGATTAGGTGATTCTCTAGAAGTTGATTATAGTACACTTAATGTGAACAAGTCTTCCTAAATACTTGCCTTTTGGAGAAAATATGAGTTTGTGTAAGGAATCTAATAAAAGTTGAGAGTCAACATGATAAGTGATTATGTTTCCTTATGAATAAATTCCTCAATAAAAAGTAACTTAAAAAAATGTTTTCTATTAACTTTTCCTACTGGGGAATCAAATACCGTTTAACCCATCACATGTTTGTGATTTTCTCGTGGTTAACTTTCTCCTAAACATGTTTTTTATCACTCTCCATCAGAACATGACCCTTTGTTTTTTCCTCCATGTCCATATTTTCATACTTGGAATCCTAGTATGGGTTAACTCGGGTGACCTTTGTACTTATCTTTCCTTATTTTAAAGTGTTTGTTTTACCGACTTTTGTTCCGATGTTTGACTTTCAAGGATGTTTCCAAGCGCAATTTTAAAATTGCGAGGACGCAATTCCCAAAAGGGGGGAAGGATGTAACACCCCAGGTAAATAAAGAATATGACATTTCATATTTATCCTTATTTGTTTATAAAATATTTAAATGACTTTAAAGGGGACGCTATGCTCGATGGCGTACCCAACACGCAACAACGAGTTTCTTGGGAATCTTACGTTGCACTCTAATAATAAAATAATATTATTTTAAATGGTAGTTAACATGTAGCCGTTGTAATGGCGGGAATGGATAGAAATAACTAAAATATGATTATATATGTTTTTAAATGTTTTTACATTTATCCAATAAAGGATAGAGGCTTAAAATATGGAAAGAATTCAATTTTAGGCATATATGCCATAGTTTTCACTAAAGGTTCACTTATCGCCTATTGATGGCGAACCGTCATTAAATATAGTTTTGTTCACTCTTATACATTCTTTTGGACCAAATAAAACTCTTCTTATGAATCGGGACATCAAAATTTACTTTGTGTAAATTTTTGGTATCTTTCCGATAATGTTCATTTTTTTAATGAATTGTGTAAAATGTTGTATTTTAATTCAAAACCTCTTTTTAATATAATTTATTTATATGATTAGATTATATTTTGAATTGGTTTTAAAGTGAAATTAGAAAATATTTTTACCATTAAATCTAATAGTGGTCGTTGGAATTAATTTCACTTTGAAATCAGACTTAAACTAGTGTCAATCTTTTGATACTTATTGTTTTATAAAAACACGCTATTTACTCTGACAGCGGGAATTAATTATTATATTAATTAATGTGACTAATATGTTTTGAATTTTTTAAAACGGACTTCATTTTTGAATTCGGAATATCAAATATAGCTTCGGGTGAAGTTTTGGTATTTTTCTAAAAAACTCCAATTTTTGAGGAATAGTGAAACCACTAAGTGGTAATCAAGCAAACTGATTTTTCAGTTAAATGAAAGTTTACCACTAATGTGTATTGAATTTTGAAAATCCGACATACATGGTTGTCATTAGTATGTAAAATATGGTTCAATGGGATGAAAATAATTTTTTTTGTGAATAGTAACTTTTTTCATTAATCGCGATTAGAGGTAATTAGTGTCATTTAAGGTAAAAATGATATTATAGGAATGTGAAAACACCATGACACTTGTCCTGCACCTATTGGGAGAGTCATGGACGACCAAGACAAGACATGGGACAACTTGGGGACCCCATGGAGCCACTTTAGCTGGAAAATGACTATAATATATTTTTATATAATGTTAAAATTAAATTGACACAAACATGAGTTGTTTTACTAAAACAGTTATTAAGTGGGGTTAAATAAGTCCAACTTTTGATTATAAATAGTCATTGGAAATATAAAAATATTTCCTACATCATAGTATTTTTTATAATTTTTAGACAGTAAATAAATTAAATTATTTATGACATCATGATGTTGTAGTGATGACCTCATTATTTAACGATTTAAATAAAATGGAAAGAGAATGTAAAATCTATGAACTACACATGTCCAAAACCAATTGTATGAGTATATTTCGAACCCTTATCACCTTATCCACGAATTATATCAATGTGGGACCTTTTAAAACCGAAACATATTTTAAAATAAAGTAATATTTCTTACATTCCAAAAGTGCCCCTCCTCTCCTCTTATAAAAGGCCCCCACCTCTACTTCATTTCACACACTCATCAAGCCTTTGGCACGGCCCACCCCTGCCCATTTAATCTCTCCACATCCCTCTCCTAATCCTAGAGGATTCCCTTTGGGCATAATCCTTTCAAAGGAATTCTTTAGGCTCAAATCAAAAGGAGTTACACTTTTAAAGGTAATTCATTCTCTCATGTTC
The DNA here is from genome assembly GCA_963277665.1 of Viscum album. Taxonomy (NCBI): domain Eukaryota; kingdom Viridiplantae; phylum Streptophyta; class Magnoliopsida; order Santalales; family Viscaceae; genus Viscum; species Viscum album. The sequence goes on from OY728152.1 coordinate 1,402,481,116, forward strand.
ATTTGTTTTATTTTTCTTCTCCAACCCCCTAAAAACTTTATATTTATTTCTTTTGTAACAACACCAGTATCTTCAATATACTAGGATGTTGTTATAAGATTTATTCGAGGTACACTCTCACACAACTACATCAAATGGTTAAAGAACATACGGTTTCTGTGGTTGGCGAAATTGTGCCTCCCGAAACGATGATTGTTCAATACTCATTTAACACCTTCAAAGGTGGCCATTATGATGTAACTATTTTTATATATAATATATTATATGTTTATGTTTTACTTATGCCTTTTTATTTTTCATTTGTGTCTTACCTTTATGGCTTCCATTATGGGTATACGCGATATCTTCATTTTCGGAAGTGCGGACTACCGCCCCCTCAATGTGATGTGATTCGTTAATGCCATACGTGGGACCTATAAAGGATGGATTTAATGTTATTATATAATATTTTATACTGGAATTATTATTTACCTCTATATAATTATTATTTCTTTCCATTAAAGTATGAGATATAAATGAAAGTAGCGTTCATGCGTACGTACGGCTTACCGTCTCCATGAACGGTGCATTTCATTTCTTATCCCCAAATGTAATGTACTATTATAAGTACATATATATAATGGATATATATGATGTATGGTACATCTAAATGATTAATATAATTCTGGAATTAAAATATACATACCTCTCATATAGTTTTAATTCCATTAATACGACATAGAAATGAAAGTAGCGTTCATGCATACGTACGGCTTACCGTCTCCATGAACGGTGCATTTCATTTCTTTCCTATAAATGATTATGTGATTTTATAAATACATGTGTATGATGGATATATATGATATATATGATATCCAAATCAGGAATGTCATTTTTGGATATGAATAACCTTTGACCACATGAACAACATGTAATTGTAAGAAGTCCACTTTCGACTTAAGAACCAAATATCGACAAAACAAACATGATTAACTTGAATGATTAAATAATGTTTAAAACATGGTAATAAGTGATATAAAACGAATAATGAACTTGAAAAAGGTTCTTAAGTAAGTATAAATTAACTCAAGTTTATTATTCTGGAGATTAAAGAACGATCGAGTCAAGTCGGACCCGAGGTAAGGGATCCTACACCTCTCTTTCTTTTTAAGTACACTCTTTTATGTCATTCCTTTTAAAGCTCATCTTTATGGTTATTGGGATGTTCTTTTATATTAATCATACTGTAATTTTTAATTTCATGTGATGAGAGACCCCATTTCCTCTCGTCAATCCATTTTGTAAGTTTTAAGTGGTGCCGTTAGGCTGCCGAGTTTTCGTAAGAGATTTTTCATCTCACTTTTATTCTCGTGAGATTTATGCTACATTTGCCACAATTTCCATTGAGTGGTTTATGTACTGCCCAATATTACAATCCCATTTTAATATAATTCCATTTATGGGTATTTACATATTCTTTGTATGACACTTCTTCATTGTGGTGTACTTTTCAAAAGTTACCCAAGTCGGTAAGGGAACCTTTCACCCTCCTTTTTTTAAAAGACTTCTTTTGTTGGGTCTTTTAATTTACATATTGTTATGTTGGGATATGTTCTCATATATCCTTATTGATATAAATTTTATGTCCAAGTGATGAGATACCCTTTTTTTATCTCTCATCAACTCATTTTGATGTGACGCCGTTAGGCTGTCAAGGGAACTTCTTAACCCAATTTCGTTTTCTTTGGGGTCAACATGTTTTTATTGAATATGTAATCCTTTGAATATGTGTGAATGACCTTTGATTATTTTACACTTAATATCAACTTTTATTTGGTGTATTCATTTGTCACAGATAATTATGTAATTGATTTATCCTTAAACCATGTATACCGTCTTTGTAAGTGACTTTGTCTCAATCTCCTTTCATTGAGGCATATTTTATTTTATACACAACATTCTTTTATACGGTGTATAAAACCCTTTGACTTTTACTTTTATACAAAAGGAATCTTTTTCAACGAAGCGTTTTACAAAACGACAAAAAGGAATGTTTCTTTTAACATACGCGGCGACAATGACCTTTTCCGCCGCCGCGCGTATTATTTGGTCTTTGGCTTTCTCAACAAGACGTAATGTTTTTAGAATAAAATAAATACCATATACTCTTTTATGTATTTTGGTTTTGAAAATGGTTTTGAAAAAGGATTCTATTATGTCAATATATTTATGATATATTGTGACTGAAATGTGGAAATGTTATCATTCCTTTATATTGGTTTTATGTTTTATGATTTTATACTGGTACTTGTACATTTTAAGGGGTGGTTACTTTATAAACCATATGAAGGGTGGTGCCGTGAATACCAGGACGGGTGGTTACGTTATAACCTCCAATGCATTGGGTATGGAAGTCCGTCGTATGGCTATTCCATTAAGTATGTATGGAAATTGGCCGTATGGCTATTCCATTAAGTGATATGTGTGGGAGTCGACCGTATGGTTATTCCACTTAAGTATGTCTATGTCCCTAGTTACCTTTATATATGTTATGTGTTCTTTATATGGGTTTTATGGTAATCCTTTGGTTAAAAAAGGTAAGTAATGATACTTTTTTTTCAGTGAAAAGTTTTTACTACTTCATGAAGGTGAAAAGTATTACATTGATAAAGTATTCATGGTTTACTTGTTGTTTTGAAAAAATAACAGTTTTCATTATTTGTGTATCCCTTACTGAGCTTCTTATGCTCATCCCATGTTTTTGAAATGTTTTTCACAGGACATAGCGTGGAATAGGGTCAAGGATGGGATCAAGGGAAAGTCATGCTACCTAAAACATGTAACTATACATATTTCTTTTAAATATTTTTTATTTTATGAAAATTTAGTAGAAGTGACTACTTTGTAATCTTTTGAGATGTAATAGTTATGTCCTAATTCTCTAAAACTCTAAACCTGAAAAGATCCTCAATGTGAATTACTCATTTAATTCAATATTAAGTAAGGTTTAAGGCTGGGGCCTTATAATAATTATACTTGTAATTTGTTTAAAAGTTTAATTATATAATATTTTAATAAAATAATGAAATTAAGGTCATATATATTAATTTAAAATTTAAATTTGTCATAAAAACATAGAAATATTTTGATGGTTTTTAAATTGAAAATCATTACATTTGAGTCAACGACATGATCGATTTTTATATAATTTCAACCACATAACTTAATATAATATCAAAAAATTGAATCCATATTTTTAAAAATAATTATTTATAGTTTATTAAAATCTTAAATTAGATTGAGATAATAATATTACTAATTGTAATTGAAATTAATTAGATCGATTAATGTTAATATTAATCTTATGTATGGTCTAAACCATAATGAAGACCCAATATGACTTATAGAATTTTAAAACACCAATTGTATTTCTGTATTTAGACACTATAATCCATTCATTATACATTCTTCCATTATGGGATCCACTTTCTTTAGGAAATAGATGGGTGGAATTCCTTTTCCAAAAGTTTACAAGTGTGCCACTCCTCCTCCAAAGTATGAAGGCCTCATCTAATCAACATCATTAAAACTCTTAAACCACATATGTTCATAAAATACATCCTTTAATATTTTACCAAAAATATTACCATAATACATCAATTCAATCAATTCACATAATGTCTTCCACGTAATCCCTTGGGTGAAAACCAAAATAAGTTACCCGATTAAGAGGTAACACCCTCTCTTAAACACATTTCTTTATTTTATTTTGTAATCAATCAGTTAATATTATTATAGTAATGTATAAAATAATAATTATCTAATAAATAATATTAATTTTTATGCTATGTTTTTATACAGCACTCATAGTCACCTCCATTCAGTGGCCAATATACTTACTGTTTATGGGTATGATTAACTACTACCTTGCAAATTATTGAATGTTCATTTTTCCTTCCCGCCCCTAATAGTGGAAGTTATAATAGAAAAAAAAATTATATAAGTTATATATTATAATTATTATACATATATTATTTTTAATCCTTTTATAATTTATAAATTTATACTCTTTAGTAGATGCAGATATGATAATTTGGTTTAAGGAAGTGTGGATTATCGCTCCCTCAAAGTGATGAGATTCATTAACAAACTACATGATATGTATTAAAAATCATATTAGGAAATATATATTATATATATGATATATATGATATAATAATTATATTTTTACAATTATATATATACATATAAATACATATGTCCTTTACATTATTTCGTTCAATATGACTACAAAAATGTAAATAATGTTTATGTGTATATATGGATTGTCATCTCCATATACAGTGTATTCCATTTAATAAATATATATTATATATTATTATAACAATAATATAGTCAGTATAAATGATATTTTTAAGGTTATTTAAATTCTAGAAATCATGATATAAGTATAAGGACTTACAATTTAACAAATTTAGATAGATGAAAAGAACAATATGAATATTGGCCGATGGGAAACCATAACATTGGATTATTACCATGTGGGTAATATATGGTAATAATAATAAATTATATGGAATTATGTATAAGAATTTGGTTCTGTGATAGATTTATAAAAAAACATATATTCATTATAAAGGGGTTATTAATTAGTATGAAGAGTTCCACGACACAGTGTGTGGGGATTTCATCACATTGCTTATATCCATAAGAAACATGATTTATTCTCCACCCATTCCGTTATTTTAGTATGTATACATACTATATAAGTATTCTATTAAAAATGTACATAAATATATTGGTATTTAAAAATCAATTTTATTATATTTATTTCATGGTATTTATGTTTAAATGAATACCCAATCGGTAATGTAATTTAACCTCAATTTTTCATTATTGAGACATGTGTTGTGTTATGAACCAATATTTTTAAATGAGGAGTATATAATGAGCATATAATTTTATATCATTATTATACTTATTTTAATGATATTTTATGTTTCATTTAATATCATTTTTTTAGAAGGGGTGTATGGTTCGATGTTACTGATTGATAAATTGTTATTGTTACAATATCCTCTCTTGTAAAGATTTTTTTATGTTTATGCTTCCTCTGATAAAATATTATGATCCATATCTCATAAAAATTATGGAATTTTATTATCTTGAGGATATTCATGATATAATAATTTATCGGTACCATTATTATACTCATTGGAAGAATATATAGTTACGAATTGGTTTTTAAAAATGTCTGACATTACCATCTCTTTGGTCAAAAATATGTGTTCCATTAAAACTATATTTTCTAAAAAGGAATACTATGATTATTAAAATACTCATTAATATAAAAATTTTTCATTTTTATTGTTTTACCAATATTTTCAATAGAAATATTATTGTCTATTTATGGAAAGATATTTGTGCAACACTTGTTTTCGTGAAAAAGGAACATTTTTTACATCGTATGAAATTTATTTATTTATTGACATTCATTTCAATGAAACATTGATTTCATGTATGAAATCATAATATTTAATATAGTGTTTTTAAAATTATTTTTAGTGAAAATTTTATCAGAAAATTTCTTCTTTCTTTTATATATTTTCAACAAAATGTTTTTCAAAATGTTTCAAGTATTCTTTATTTATGTTTAACTACTTTTAAAATGATATGAATATTATTTTATACATTCTCAAAGAAAAATATTATAAATTTTCTAAATAATATTTTATAAAATTTCAAGAATAATTTTTTTCAAAATGATTTCAAGATCCATTAATATGTTTTCAGGGAAAACTCTTTTAAAAATGGTTTCATGTATTATTTATTTGTGTTCAATGTATTTTATAGGAAATTTTTTTTGAAATGGTTATATATATTAAAAATACATTTTCAGTGAAAAATGATATTTCACTAATGTTTATTTATTTAAATAATATCCTTCAAAATTATTTCCCATATATGATAAAATATATTGGTTTTACTCATGCCTTTTATGGGAAATGATAAAATGTTTATATATATATTCATTCTATGAATTATTTATCTTTTATAAAATTATATTTACAAGAAAAATCTCTTCCAAGGGTTACATGATTAGAAAACTCTCATGTTTTAATGTATTTTGACTTCATTAAATAATTACCAAACCTTTCTATTTTATACAGGTTAATATATTATTACAATTTTATGACACCCATTTCATTTCATATTTTATTATATAATTTTTTATAGTTTTTTTGAACATGAATATATGATTTAATTATGATATGGGTGGGGCATAACTCTCCCTAAAAATCTTATGGTATTTATTTATATCTAATGATAAATACATATATGTAATGAGAAATGAACTAGGATTATTATTATAGAGATGGAATGAGAAATGGACTAGTTTTAGTATTAATGTGCTGGAATGAGGAGTAAAATCCATTTAGAATTATAGGTAAGGAATGATGTGTGAAGCCAATTCAGTTAATGAATTAACCAATTATCATTTGATGGACGAAATTATTTTTATTCAATTCAAATCATTATATATGCTTATGTGTCCTTCATTTTTCCAAGTTTTATTCCTATTTTATGATTTTATGGGTTATTTTATTTGTTTCTTTTTGATTCATGTCTTATGATATACAATGATTTATTCCATTATTCAAGTTTATGATCTTTGATATACATGGTATGGTCTTGTATTATCAAAATCATGTTCTCATACCCTTATGTTGATGATGATAATTATGTATATCCTTTTCTTACCATTATTGTGAAAATGATCTCACAACTTTTAATATTTTCCCCCATATTATAATGATATGTATTATGTTTGATGTGTATAAGAATATATATATTCAAGAAGAACACAGTGGGATATGATGTAGCTCATTTATGTAGCAGTATTTATATTTCAATATTTTTAATGAACTAGAGTAACATGGGTTTAGGATACTATTTGTAAAAAATCAAATTACAAGAATTTTATATAATGATTTTATATGAAAAGTGAGGAATGTAGTAGTTGGTATCATAGAAAAGTACTAGCTGACCTTTGGAATATATGATGAGAAAATATTTATAAAAACATTAGGAATATTATTAACGATATTACTAGGGATGTCTCTAAGGATAATTAAGAGGATGAGTTAGTATTTAGGAAAATTCCTTGTAATTTTGTTAATGGATTGAGTGGGTAATTCTATATGAATACATTAATATCTGGATACTACAAGTGGATGTATATCTAGAATAGATATTCTTGGTGGTAACAAATCCTAAATGATATTGTGTGCCTGACTCGGGTTAATCTGGTAACTAAAATGTGATTTGTTACACAATTGGATTGCGAATATAGGGGGATATGCTTTGGGAACTCATAAAACACATTAAGAAACATAATGTAGTATATCTATATTAGTTGTCTTTGAATAACGTTGGATGAACCAAGGGTTTCAGAGATTAAGGAAGGTTTCAATATTTATAAATATAATATGAAAATATTTTCATGACTATTATTTATGATAAGATATTTAATGCTCAAAAATTGATTTTAGATTTAGTCAATGGAATAAACTAAGAGTAACTAGATTAACATTGAATGTGATGGTCAATTTTTAGATGAAAATTTAAGTGAGATGATCACCGGAGTTAAAGATATCATGATCATACCTAAAACATTTTTGTGTAATGTGATTAACAATGTGAATATTGACCAACTCACAGAATCAAGATGTAATATAAATAAAGAGTTATCTAAGAGTTAAGGTAATAGAGACTAGAGAGAAAAGAACATTTAGTTTTCATTAGGCCACCAATTGGGAAAGAATAACCTAAATTAATTTATTTGAGTAATTAGAAGTTATTTTGACTATATATAAAAGGGATTAATGCATGTTAATTCACATGGAAAAAAGAAGAGTTTGGTTAAAAATTGGATAATAATATTGGCCTCTATAATTATTCCTAAAGTATATGTGTAATATGTGTCGAATAAATGGTCTTTATGCGTCTCTATTTCCCATGTGTAAATATCCAGAAGATAATCATCAATGTAGTGTGAGTGAAGATTAAATTTCAGATGACGATGAGACTAAAGATGAAATATTAATGGAAAGAGGTATTTTGTAATTGGATGATGTATCCTTGTTAATTAAGTAAGTATTAACTTTAATAATAAATTTCTTTATGAATTTTTGATTCATGAATTATGTTATTAGAATTTTATAATATATATGGATTGCTAATTTATGTTTTATACTAAGGAATTAGAGGAAAAATTCTCATGGTATTGATGGAATAAAAAAGTGATATAATGGAAAGCTTATGTCTATAGAAAAAACATTAATAATGGAATAAAAACCCTTAATATATTCCTTATGTTAAAATAATATTTTTTGAATAAAGACATGTTGGTTATTAATAAGTAAATTAGATGGTACTAATTAAATTGTAACTAATTAAGGTCTCCTTTCCATGTGTTTTATGCTATCATTGATGATGTTCCCAACTTTTTTGTATTTATGGAATAAATAAAATTTACTTTGAATAACGAATAATTCCATTTATCAATATGGAATTATTGTAATTTATGTTATTAATATGTTTTGAGAAAATATTTGATGATGGTATTCACATTATTGGAATGTGAGAACAAAGATCTACTTTGTGATTCATGGGGGATTCAAATCAAATCTCTTTCTATGAAATTTTTTCTTATGGTCTAGATATTAATTTTTTATATTGGTTATATCGTTAACCATTCTTAAAAAGTATTTTTTAAACCATAGAGAAATTATTTATGAACTCATTTAGTATTGAAAACCTTTGTTAAACGTATATTTAGTGATTAAGGATTTTTCAAGGATGTTCATCTTTTTTAATTTTGAACCTACATTAAAGTGGTTTAAAAATGGAAATCATGTATTTCGAGTGAAAACCAATCCATACAACAAGGCTGTAGGTCTTAAACCTACAAAAGATGAATGATAAGGTTTAAAAACCTACAAGAGGCCTATACTTTGTCCTCGTTATTATGTAATTATTATTTTTGAATAAATATTAATATTGAACCATGAGAGTTATAAATTATGTTTAAAATCAATGTATCATTATTATTGACATTGAAGAATAGTTAGTGAAAAATTGTTAAAATTTTCATTATTTTACAAGTATTTGGATCTATTAATAGAGTATATTAATTCATTTTGAATCATAGTTAATTTCTAGATATATATTTCCTAATGTAATTGATGAATTATAAATATAAAAAATCAGAATTAAATAATGAATTTTTTACTAAGATACATGATTTAATAATATCTGTTTAAATTCATTGTCCAAAAAAAATTTCTTATCATTAGGAGAATGATCAAAAGAAAATGTGTTAACCTAATATTATATTTTTTTGATCTGATGGCCTTTCAAATAATTACATACCTATGAATTTGATGCCTTAAAATTTTGATTGACCATTCACTTGTCTGTGATTGAAAACATAGTCACTACCTATAAATATTTATAGTTTTCCTCCATGTCAAGTATTTACCCCAATCTATGTTCTCTTAGACGTAAACCTAGTTATATTTTTCATTGGTTAATCCTTATGGTTCAAACATTCCATTTTTAAGGGATCATTCAGTATCCATTTTTTGATGTGGGTATATATTTTTTAGATTTAAAATATTAATAAATTTGATAAACCAAATAAATTTTTAGGGACAAATTTATTTTAATATTGGAATAATGTAACACCCAGGGAATTTTTGAATTATTGTTTTTTCAAAATAAGTGATACTATTTCATATTTTTCATTGCACGCAACACAAATGATAATTATTTTTATTTCAAAACACTATGTTTGGCTTATTTTATATGAAGCAGAAAAATAATCATGCACTGAAGACAATATATATCAAAGTTTGATCTACACAGAACACCACAGTTATAGTATTTTACAAGCAACAATGTGTTTACTTGAGGGCTTGTGTAACACGAATGACCGAGTTTTACCAAAAAATATTATATCATTAAAAGGTTATTACTAAATATAAAAAGATATAACCTAGATATTAAAATTGGATATTAATAATGGTATTAACTAATTTATGAGAATATATGTTTTCAAAAAATATAATATGAACTCATCGGTTACCAATTAGTTAAAAATGAATACAAAAACTGAGTGACTATTAAGGGAAAATATTATTATATTTATTGACAGAAGTTTGTTTACCCAAAAAAATTATGTTAATTAAAAATTGGAAGTGATATTAATTTTATTTATATGTTACATATTCAATAAAATAAGATATATATTCATACAATATATTTTATTGACATATGATAACAACAACAAAAATTATTCTTAAAATCCAATATTTTTATTTAGGCATTTTTAACGTCTTATAATTGAAAAACCATTTTAAATCCATTTTTGGAAAATTTATAGATATAATATAAAAAATAGTAAAAAATATTACAATTAGTAACATAATAATTTCGTTAGAATTTTTTTTGGTATTTTACTGTTATAATTTAATTTTTTAATGTATAATTAAAAATTTGGATTTTTTTAAATGTTCTTCTTAATCTATTTCATTTATACATATAAAATATATTTTAAATTGGATAAAAAGATTAATTAGAAATTATTTTTAAGATTAACCCAACATAGTTCATTAGGATCAAATTCACTTTGATATTGTATATAAAAACATATAATACTTTTGAAATTTTTTTCTCTAAAATACCGAATTTTTGACCACACTACAAGATTAAATTTAAATTAATTTCAGACACATAAGTGATTAAAATTTAAAAAAATCGAGATTTTTTTGAATTATGATTAATTTTAAATGTCTTATAATTCCACGTATTTTATTACCAAAAATACTAGTTAATGTAATTACAATTAATTACATAGATTATGGTAAAATTATGTTTTCCTAAAATGTAAACTTTAATTTTATGACCAGTATTTACTTATTAACATTTCAAAAAACGAATTTATGGAAATATTATGACCATATAATTCCTTAGATAATCATTGGACCATTATGGGAGACACATTACATATAAATGACATGCGTGGAATTCCTTTTCCAAATATTTGAATGTGTCTCGCACCTTCACAATTATAAAATGTTTTCATCTCTTCCACTTATTTACAGATCTAAAAATATATGTTGGACATGATATGATAAAATAAACTAAAAATAATTTTTCATTCCTCCTTGAATCCTACCTTTTTGATGAATTTCATCCAAGGAATCACATTGGTGAAAACCAAAAGGAGTATCCAAATTCAGAGATAACACCCTTATAGAAATTATTACATTTTATTTCCATTATCTACTACCTAAATTCATAGTGTTCCATGATTGCATAGAAAACATTATATTAAATATTATGTGATGTTGTTATAGAATTTTTTCATCCAATTCACACACACACAACCATCTAATGGGAAAAAACATAAAATTTATGTGTACGATTAACCACTGCCACAAAAAATGATGATTGTTCATTCTTCCTAATCATCCCTCATAGTGTAAACTAAGATAGAAACTATGTATATATATTTTTTATATTATTTTTATTATTTATTAATTATTATGTACTAAATTTACAATAAATATCATTAAACATTCCATTTTGTGTAAATACGATAATTTGTTTTCATGATGTGTGGAAAACAGCCATCTCAAAGTGATGTGATTGGTTCACACACTACGTGGAATGTATTAATGACGAGATTAGTCAATTTATATGATTTATATGATATAATAATGTTAATATAATAATGATATATATATATATACATAAACACACAGATATATATATACTTATGTCATTTACATTCTTTCATTCTATTTGATAATTAAAAAGGAAACAAATTTCATGCTTATATAGGACATACCATCTCTAGGGATGATGTATTCCATTTCTTACATATATATAAAAAATAATGCTATAAAACAAATATTCATGATATAAATGATATTAATATCATTATTTAAATTCAAGAAATCATTATATATGTATAAAGACAAAATATAAAACAAATAATACATATGGAATCAACAAAGCCAAATATACCTGTAGTGAAACAATGACATATGATTGTAAAAAAGTGGTAAATATAATGTTATAATAAAAACTTATAAGTTATTATATATAAAAATATGGTTCTGTGATATATTTCTAATAAAATTATATTTATTATATTGTATTATTTAAATAGTATGGTGATAGTCAAGATAGAAGGTAAGTGGATTTCACATCTCTTTTTAATTCATGATTTATACAAGATTTATTTTCCACAAATTCCTTTTGTTTGGTGGGTATAATTACCTTGAATTAATTATATTATAATTATACATAATTTCATTCGTATTTACACATCCATTTTATGATCATTTATTTATGGGTTTTATATTTTAAATTTTTTCAAATCCGTAAGGTATTTCTTTTCTCAATTGTATTTTGTGACACATGACTTATTATATATTTATAATTTTTAATGTGTAGTATATAATGACATTGAAATTTAATATCAAGATTCTGCATATTTCATAATTTTTTAATCTTAATTTAATAACATTTTCTTATGCGGGGGTATAGTTTAATGTTAAATAGTTTTAAAAATTTATTAAAAAAGACACATCTTTTATAGAGAGAGTTAATGTTTATGATTCCTTTGATAAAATCATCTGACCTATAACTCTAGAAAATTCATAAAATTTCTTCACCGTTGGATAATATTGGTAAAATCAAGTATTTTTTCCCTTATTCCACTGTTTTGAAAATAATATAGTTTTGATTTTGTTTTTATGAAATCCCAACATTACCATCTCATCGATCGAATATCTATGTTCCTAGAAAACCATGTTTTCTAAAATGGGTTTCTAGGAACATTGATACAATCATAAAATAAAAATTTACCATTTTTCCATTCAATTTTTTTTCATTGGAATATCATTGTCACTTTTCGAATACGGAATTACATACCTTTTTTCCATGAAAAATGAATGTTCTTTTTACCTCGTATGGTACGTATGGATTTAGTCATTATCATTTCTATGAATCATTATATTCATGTTTAATAATTTAATTTTAATGAAAATGTTTTTAAATTAAATTTCAATGAATTTTTTAAAAAATATTATTCAATATAATTTTATTATTTTACAATGAAGAGGTTTTCAAAATCTTTTCAATATTTTATTATTTGTTATTAGGGTTATTTTTAATATAATGGTTTTAAAAAAATGTCAATAATTATTTATATGTTTTCAATGAATTTTTTTTAAAAAATTAAATAATATTTCATATTTTTTCACGGAAAAAAGGTTTTCAAAATGTTTTCAAGCTACTTTTATATGCTTTTAGAGAATAACATTTTCAATATTATTTTATTTCATATTTATAAATTATAATGGTATATTATATGAAATTGGTTTTAGAATGGTTTTGTGAATTAGAAATATATTTCAAATGTTGATATGATATTTTCCTCATGAATTTTTTTTATATAATATATTTTAAAAAAATTCCCTCTAAGAAAAAAATATATTGGTTTTACTCATGCCTTTTGGTAAATTGATCCAATGTTTAAATTCATATTCATTCTATGACTTATTTACCTTTTATGGAATGACGCTTATGAAACCTATTTCAATTTCACTTGTTACATGATTATGAAACACTTTTTTTATGGGTTATGGTTTAATTAAATGATTATGAAGATTGTATATTTTTTGAAAGGATATGGTATGATTACGTGTCTTTGACACCCATGGAATTTTTTGAGTTATGATATGATTGTTTATGATTTTTTGGAAGATTAATGTACTATTATATTATGTGATGTTTAGGATCAATATATCCTTCCAATACATTATATAATGATTTATATATTATCATATTGACATGTATGGAATGATAAATGAACATGGTTTAGTATTAAATGAATTGAAAAAGAAACAAACATAGTTCAATATTACTATCTTGGAATGAGGAGTGAACTCGATTCATAAATATAGCACTAGAATGGAGTGTGAATCCGGTTCAATAAAATCCTTTTTCCACTATTATGGTCTAGAATGAAATGGATTGACTATTATGTAAATTATTATATATTCTAATGTGTTTTCCAAATATCAATGTTTTATTCCTATTATATTCTTTTAAAGATTTTGTTTTTTATTTCCTTATGATTAATGCCTTATAAAATTCAATGATTTATTCCATGAAAAATATTTATGATAATTTATATTTAGGGTATGATCTTTTATTTTCATGATAATGTTCTCAAGCCCTTATATTGATGATTATTCTAACATATATCCCCTATTTTCCATTACTAAACATATTATCTCCACCTTATTTATGTCTCCTTCCCCCATGTTATTGAGATATGCGTTATGTTTTATGTGACTGAGAAGGGGCTCATTAAGAAGAACCTATTGGGAGATGATATGTATCTAAATCTTATAGATGGATATGGTCTTTGGGAACCTATTTTTATATTATTTATGTATTAAAAACACTATTTAATATTTTTATTTGAATATAGTGGGCCGCTATATACCAACTTTTTATCAATTTTTCTTAAATATGATAACTTCGTTTGTAGACATGTGGACTACGGAAACCTCAAAGTGATGGGCTTCATTCACATATTACATGAAATGTAATAAGGGTGCGTTTATTCATACTATATGGAATATATAACATCATAATATAAAATAATAATATTATTTTTATTTTATATAATTTCAGTCATTCGATACGATATGAAAATAGTAATGATAATCATGCATACATAATTCTTACTACTTCCATTAAAAATGTATTTAATTTTTATATTGTATATTTTAAAACAAATTATTAATAAGTTTATGATGAAAATATATGATTGTTAAATAATTATAATCATCTTGGATATTATGAAATCATGAAATTATTAAAAGGAGAAAATATAAATAATCCAAACACATATGAAAAACAAAATAAATGTTACCTGAAGTGTATCATTAACATGGATTTGATAATAAATGGGAAATATAAATTCAAAATAAAATAATATTATTACTTTAGATATATGAATAATGATATTTAATATATTTATTATTATATTATATTTAATATATATTGTTTTAATGAGTATGAAAATAGTCAAGATATAATGAAAGGAGATTTATTTTCTCAATTTTATTTCAATGATACGTATTCCATATTCACCACTAATTTATTTTTTTATATAAGACACCCATGAATGTATTATAAGATATTATAAAATAAATTTATGTGTATTTACATATTCATTTGAAGATCACTATTTCATGGTATTGACAGTTCAAAAATTACAAAATTGGTAAGGTAATTTTTTTCTCCAAATTCTTTCTTTGAGACACATTTTATGATACACGCCAATAATATGTTATAAGAAGTATATAATTATCATTTATATGTTTTGTCATGAATATACTTATTTTTTTTATTATTTTCATTTAATGTTATTATATCTTCGATAAAAATCTGTGTTCCCTCAAAACATTGTTTTATAATAATGTCTAAATGTTTTTAAATTATCTTCATTGAATTTCCATGGAAAAAGAATTTAGAAATATTAAAAATGGTTTTGAAAAATTAATTTATTTGTTTTAAAGGTTATTTTATATGAAATGATTAATATAAATTTTTAATGATTTAAAAATCGTTATTAAGTAAGAAAATGATATTCTTCCTAATAATTAATATTAATAATCATTAAAAACCATTATCCTTCTAATATATATTTTTTGAGGTTACTTATGTTTTACTGCATATATGATACAAAGATAAAATTATTATTATTTATCTAAATTATGTATTTATGTATTGGATTAACGCTAATGAATAATGATTCATTTTTCTGAGTTGTGTAGTGATGAATTGTTTTTGAATTCTTATCGGTTCTGATATTATTTATTTTCTCAGGGAACACATATGTATGGTTATCATTATGTGAATAGTGAGACCTACATATTCCTAAAAAAATTGTCATGTATTTATATATCATGATATATACATGAATTTAATGGGGTGTAATCATGGTTCAGTGAAGGACTTGTTCATCCAAGATGGTCTTATGAGTGAACCTGGAGTACTATAATGGTCATAACAGTGAACTAGGTCTACCAATAAGGTATGGGGAGTGAACCCATACTAATATGTTGTAATATTCAATAATTATTTTAATAATATTGAAATAATTATATATGATTATGCGACATCCATAATTTAATGTCTTATTCACATATTATTCATTCTTGACCTATTCTCTTGATTCCTATAGGATTCATGCATTTTGAACTATTAGTCATTAATTCAATGATACAATATTATGAAATTTTACTTGAAATGTTTTATTTTTTATCATTTAATATGGTTTCCACACACATATTCTTATAATTTGTTAATATATCTTCTATTTTTTCTGTAATGCCCGAAATTATAAAGTAATAACATTATATTCGATAGCATATATGACATTTGATACCAATAGTGTAAGAGAATATAAAAAATTGAGGAATTAAAATATATTTAATATTTTAAAAAATAAAATCTATGATATATAATTCACCACACATGATATTTAGTTATCATGAATCATGCACAATAATGAATTTCGTTGATGACTTGTGTTACACACAAGCCCATTATTTACTAAACAATAATATATTATCAAAAAATTATTTCTTAACATAATAAGATATAACTTATATATTATTACATATTATATGAATTAAATTAACTAAATTATAAATATTTATAGTTTACAAATATATAAAATGTGTTCACAGGAGAGAAATTCATCAGAAATGAATTTAAAAAACTAACAATAAAAAATGTTTTTATGTTCAAAAAAATGTTTCTCCCTACTAAATTAAATTAAAAGTTATTATTTAATGATATTAATGAAATATTTATTCTATATTAAATAAAATATTTTTTATATTTATATAGTAGGTTTGATATGAATAGTCTAAAAATAAATATTAATGTGGACTTTGAATTTATTTTTTCTAAAAAAGAAATTTTATCGTCTTTCAATGGTGAATCTATAAAAAATAATTTTTTTAACATTTTTATAATTTATATGTCAAAATATACATACTTTTTTATATAATAATATCAAAATCATATTATAGGGAATTTCTCATATTTTTATATGAGGTTTCATTTTTAAGGAATAGTAAGAAAATAATGAATTTTTATCCAAATATACATTTTGGTCTAATTTATTAATAATGTTAAATTAGATTTTTTATTTTTTTAATCTGTAAATAGATTTATTTTAAACAAATTAGTAAAATTTAGGTTATTGGAATCAATATCACTATGAAATTGGATATAAAAACATATAAAACATCTAAAATAAATTTACTTAAAACATCACATTGTCATCCCATCTATGAGATTAACATTCAAATAACTTCCAAAACATCTAGGATTGGTATATAGAAAAACTTATTTCATGTTTTTACTGAGAATAATTTATAATTTCTAATAATTTGACCATTGCTTTTGACCAAAAATATCAGTGATTGTGATAAAAATTAATCTAATTGATTAGAAGAATATAAATTTAATAATAGACAAAACATTAAGAAGACGAATAAAAATAACCTAAATACATGTCCAAAATTAATTTGGTTTACATGTTTCAACTCTATCTCATAAAAGATTTAATTTTTTTTTCATTACTGGATCTAAATTACATGGGAAAAACGTTTGTGGAATTCCATTTTAAAAAATTTACATGAATGCCAATAATCTAATTTAAAAAAGGACTAACTCTTTCCACTTATTATATAAACCCAATGAATTTTCCTCACCTAAAATCTGCTAAAATAATGTTCAAAAGCATATCCCCAAATCCTATAATCAACAACTAGTGAATAAATCTAAACAAAGTTGTATTTTGGTATAAATGAAATGGTGTTACCCAAAAACGAGGTAGCACAATTAAATGATCACATTCATTTTATTTCCTTATATACCCTATCATGATCCTCTCCCTAATATGTGTACCACTATATTTCTGGTAATGTGATAATTGAGAAAATGAGCCCTTAGACCCGCCTCTAGTAGGCCCTGGGTTGGGGACTAGGACCGAGGGTATAATAAACACACAGATGGAAGGAAATACCCAATTAAAGAAGACATGTGAAAGAGAGAGATAAGATTCAAACCAATAAACTCCTACTCATTCTACAATATAAAAGGAAACCTATGTAAACAAATTTAATGTAACGAGAACTACTACAACTAAAATGGGAAAATACAAGTACTAAAAAAACTAAAACATCTACAACCACAAAGCCTGAAATGCTCATGTCAACCCCAAGGTATTAACAAAATGTCTTATCTCCTTCGTATTTCATGTTTCTTGAATAATAGTTTATATAACATAGTGTGATTATAAAATTATACTCAATTGGATCCTCCAAAAAGACTCTCTTACATGAGTAAAGAAATCATGCTAAAGGAAAATGAACTACAAGTAAATCTTAATCATCACCAAAACATTTATACAATGATCCCATCCTTACTATTGATACTCATACCATGTATCACACATAGTAATGAATAATATAATTATTAAAATAATGTGTAATCCACTACCACTTCCCCACTATTTTTCAACTTTTCCCCAATATCGCATATCCTAATCCATCCCTCTCCAAAAAGGATGGCATAGAATCACCTGGGCGATCACCACAACCTGATCCTCATGAAACATAAGCCTTTCAAATAAAAACATTGGGGAATCCCCACACCATCCACACAATAGAATTAACCAGCTATTTTTTAGGACCAACCGCAGCCCGCATAATTTGTATCAAACATCTGGTATTACACAACAAAGCTAGGTATCTAATAAATAAACAATAAATTAGAGTGATTAATTATAACACTATATCTATTTGTATTATTTTATTATAACATTAATTAATTACTTAATTATTAATTAACCATAATCATTTCCAAATAATGTTTCATTACAATCCCAACAATGTTCCATTACATCCAGGTATAACGAAACCCAGTCCACAGTTCCTAAGAAGCATGACCTCTGCATTGCATCTCAAAAAGATCCAACAACATGGGATAAACATCATTTATTCAAATATTTATTAATTTAATTAAAACTATTTTTTAATTCCAGGTATTATAAAAAAGTATTCTCAGATACCAAACACAACGGGCTCAACACATTGAGTAGAGAACCTACTTGTTGTGTCATTTCCACCCATAGAAGGATAATATACCTATCCTTCTTCATGAAGAATAACACAAAAATCATGTGGAAAACACTACACATTGTATCCTACATCATAAGGATGGTAATAAAAAACAATTTCCTTATGAAGTTGGATGAGTATAGAATATAAACAAAAATTAGAATCAAAAAATAAAAACATCGAGTAATCCAAGCTTTGACCCTCTTCATCATCTCAAGTGTCCTCCTCGATACCCATATGCTTAAATAGACATATCTTGCGACTATAAGCATCATATTTTTCCAAAACCACATGGTCTCCCTGCCCCACATACCACAACAGCCTTATAGGCACACATAACATCATCAGTAGCATGAAACAATAATAAACTAAGCTATTGGCCCCAATGAAGGCATTCTACCTTCATAGATAATGAGCACATGATGCTCCAATGAATAAGACTCATTCATATTACAAGAAATAGGGTTATTAAATACCCAACTAAGAATTTTCCTTTATCATAAAATATTTCTTTAATCCATCTTGAATTAACTGATTTATTATTAGTAGGTTCCATTTATTTTCATCCTTACCAGAAATCAACCATAGCTATAAGTGGTTAATTAAATATGACTACAACATCAATTTTATAATCATAAAATTAAAAAAATAAACAGATTCATTTACATGCCTCTTTACCATTGGTGAATTAATTTAAAATTAATCCCAGATTTATGTTCATTACCAATATACATCAATAATGACATGGTATACAATCCTAGCATTGATATCTCACATTCTACAAAATCCTGAGGCCACAAAATACCAATGAAAGCAATTATTTAATCCTGATAAAATATTTATTATTTCAAATTCACAATTACTTAGTGCGATAAATCATGATAACACAACTATTGTACAGAAAAAATAGGGAATCCATGAACCCCCTAACTTAAAATGTTATAGACGTTCTTCACTTGAGAATAAATCAAACACCATATCTCGATTACCTCACCCGAATCAACTACTTCTATTTGAGGACACCAACATCAACCAACAACCAATAATACTATTTTAGAAAGACAGATAACACATAACATAGTGTGTAATGTGAAAATAGAATAAAATAGACCGAAGGACCCATATAAACATATATAGAACAAACCTTTTATTGAAGACGGATAGACAGTCGTTGCTGGCACAAAAATAAGGGTGTTCATGCAGTAGAAAGAATTTTTCAGGGGAAAAAATCCATGAAATATAGGTTGATCACACCACTCATATGGGAAGGAGGCTTCAGGGAACCTCACATCGATATAATAGGGAATAAATGAATGATAGAAAGGTGCCCAACATTGAATGATTAGATATGAGACTAATAAAGTTTGAAATGGAATGAATTACCATTAATGTGGATAACATTAAAACACATGGATTGACAAAAACAATTATTATATATTTTTATAAAATAAAATATAAGTTTTTATCCTTTTAAATAACTTCAAACCCATTTAAATATGGCATTCAAATCACTTTAATTCAGAGTAATACTTCAACCGAGAAACATTGGTAAATTTGGAAAAATTTGGAAATTGGAAAAACTATAGGAAATGACTCACTATTCTGGAAACACTATAAATCCTACATTTATATGTCTCACTGTTCTATAATCACTATAGAACATGTTGTTAGATGACTCACCATTATGAAAACATTGCATCACCTACCATTAGATGACTCACCGTTAAGGAAAAACTATAGAACCTACCATTTGATGACTCCCCATTCTAGAAACATTCTTTCACTTATTATTTGATGAATCGCCATTCTGGAAACATTATAGCACCTACTGTTAGATGTATCAGTATTACAGAAACATTGTATCATATACCATTAAATGAATCCACATTCTGTAAATTTTACTAACTATTGTAAATGACTCAATGTTCTAGAAACACTATTCACAGAACTAGAAATTTGGCAATGTGTTTGGGATAAGTCACTTATAATTCCTAGAACACCTCAAACACTACATTTCAGTAATGTAATGGAATAAATAGTTCCATTCCATTACATTAGAAACCTCTCAAAAAATTCTCATCTAAGAGAATAAAAAACCAACCTAGAGAAAAAAATAAAAAAAAGTTCTAAACAACAAACCTTTGAGATACGTCTCAAGGATCATGCCACCAAAAGAGATCAACCACTTCATCAAAGGGACTTCAAAAAACCACAAAAAAACTACATAAAAATATTAACCACTCTCCCTCAGTAGATAAAATTAAATATGGAGAATGAAACAATAAGAAACCAGAGAAATCCATATCATAAACATTAATGGTCTACATCCACAATGTACATCATTACGAGAAAATAGTTAATCATAAAATAGCTCAAGGAACTGAGAACGAATATGAGACTCACATTCCCATGTACTCTCTTTCATACCAGCATGCCACTGTTTCGGTGCGGATGTGCGTCGGGTTACGCTGATCCGCCAGGATGCGTTCGCGCGTGCACCCGTCAACCCGAGGGGATGGGCGCGCGGCTTGTGGTCCCGCAGTCCTGCTTTCCAAGGGCGGGCGGCATTCGTCCCTTATTCAGGGGCGTCTGCTCCTTGATCGAAACCGGGATGATGGGATGTCGGCTCCTCCTTCCTTGGACGTCTCCTCGGAACTCGTCGCCTAATCCGGGTCTCCCTCATAGACTTAAGACATGCTCGTGAATCTCGTTCCCGACGCCATATCTTCATGGACACCGGTTAATTACGCTGCTTCCGCCCGGACGCTCCAAGGAGTTTGGTCGGGGCAGCAACCTGCGGTGAGAAGGCCGGGTGGCTCTGGGTGCTGGGGGCGTGTCGTGACACTGCGGCTCTGCACGTCTGTCTTCCATCCCTAATAGGGCTTCTCTAAGGCATGATGGCCTGAGGCATCCCGTACTGGGTGCGGGGAACTGTGTCACCTGAAGTTTCCCTCAGCTTCCCATGTTTAACACGGGGCATGCCGCGAGTTTAACGTCCAGCGGGGACGGCATCGGACCGATCAACACGAAAAGTGGATCAGATGACAGAACCCCTTGCGGGGAACCTCCGACGCTGGGGCCAGCGCATGGGCGGCTTCCCAAGTAACGTGGAGTGGAGTGAAGTGGCATGACCCCACTGGGATGTGGCGGCCCGGGTAAGGATCAGGATGGATGATGGAGTGAAGAGCTTGGACCCCGTAGGGGCTTCCTACGTATCGCGCGTTAGCACAGATCAAAGTCAACGTAGTTTGGGTATACAGTTTAACGTCGTGTTGGACGTCGGCAAGCCGACTCACGAAGAGGTCGAGGCCGCCGGGCGGAGGATTGAACCGAACCACCTCACACAGAGGGGGATGGAACGGCCGGGTGGATCACAGTTTCATGTCATGCTGGACGATGGGAGGAGAAATGGAAAAAGGGGCTGTGGGGAGGCACAGTGGAGATACACACGGGCAGTCTCCCACAGGGGCGGATTCATAGGTGAATCGACGCAAGCGTGAACCCTGGAGGGGTCCACTGATGGACGAACCGACGTAAATACGACCGGGACGACCAGGTGGCGGGCTTGGACCTCAAGAAGGCTTCCTACGTACCCTGTTTAGAAGACAGGGATCAAAGTCCACGTAGTTCATTCTGTCAGGACTTACGCACTTGAGGCAGCCCGGATGCGGCAAAACTCAGTTGGAAGGGACTTGGACCGAAAGCAGAAGACACCTCGATCCCAGTCACACCCTCTACTGGCTTCGGCAGTGGGGAGGCGCAATGGAGATACACATGTGCAGCCTCCCACGAGAAACTAGGGGTTTGTAATACCCTGCC
The DNA here is from genome assembly GCA_963277665.1 of Viscum album. Taxonomy (NCBI): domain Eukaryota; kingdom Viridiplantae; phylum Streptophyta; class Magnoliopsida; order Santalales; family Viscaceae; genus Viscum; species Viscum album. The sequence goes on from OY728152.1 coordinate 1,402,504,206, forward strand.
CCCGTAGGGAAAAGCCACTCCCATTAAATCGTCCCAAAAGCGGGACAATCCCGACATCCCTGCAGAGACGAGCGGGTGGGGGCCACATCCAAACCAGGGGAGACCCTGCGTGCGAGGCACGGGATCGGGTGATGCGGACGGTTTAACGTCTTGCCAGACGAAGTACAGTTTAACGTCGTGTGTTGAGGACGAAGCGGACGGTTTAACGTCTTGCCGGACGGAGCACAGTTTAACGTCGTGTGTTGAGGACGAAACACTTGGCAGTTTAACGTCTTGCAGCGCGGACGATGGGGGCTAGGCAGTTTAGCGTCGTGCAGCTTGGACGGATGTGCAGTTTAACGTCATGCTGGACGTATGGGCAGTTTAACGTCATGCGGGACGAATGCGCAGTTTAACGTCATGCTGGACATATATGCAGTTTAACTTCATGTAGGGCATTGTGCAGTTTAACGTCATGCAGGACGAATATGCAGTTTAACGTCATGCTGGACGATGATTGCTGCCGATGGGTCCGTGTCACTTCGCACGAGCCTGGAAGGCTGCACGGGAAGACAACGCACGGTTCGGGCACCCGGGATGAGGATCATCGGGCGCCACGCAGGCGGGTACCCTCAAGGGGTCAAGGGAGGCGACCCTGGCGGATTGCGCGCAAAAGAGGAGCTTTGCGCGCAAAACCGCGGGTTGGCGCGCAAAATGGCGGGCTGGCGCGCAATTGGGTCAGCGCTTCGCGCACGGATGATTGGGATTGCGTGCACCGGGCTTCGGGTAGCGCGCGGGGGCAACGGCTCATTCTCTAACGAATGGCCACTTTGAAAATGGGGGGTGCGCGCAATCGGGCTGGATTGCGCGCACCCGGGGGGCAATTGCGCGCAAGAGGCTTCTTTTGCGCGCAAAGACCTTCGGGTTGAAATTTATTCAAAGGAAATGAGCCAAGGGGATTGCGAGCGAAGGCGGACCCCAAGGCTCTATTGCGCGAAAGAAAGGAGGTTACCTGAAGATCGGAATTGCGCGCGGAAGGGGTTGGATTGCGCGAACGAGCGACGCTTCGGATTCCGGCCACTTTCAAAACGTCGGGGGTCGCCTTATATTTATAGGCAACCCCGGGCGCGGAATCCGGTCTCGGGCGCGCAATTCGCTTCACGGGCGCGGAATCAGGACCCGGCGCGCAAAGGAGCCGCGCAGGCACGGGCGCGCAAAATAGCGCGCCGAACAGGCGCATTGCGCGCATCCCGGGAGGATTGCGCGCCGCGGGTCAACTTTGCGCGCGAGCCTCTGAAATTTCGCGCAAGACCTCCGGGCCCTCCGGAACGTGCCTCTGACTCCAAATATCACTTCGCTTTCCGCATCCGGAGCTTCGTTTGGGAACAACGGACTTTTCCGGCGTCTACAAAAGCCCCCCCTCGGAATCTGATCGGCGAGAGGCCGCAACGATCGGGTTCCGAGGGAGACGCCGGAACGCCGAAGTCCTGGGCGGCGCGGGACTTAGGCGCGCAAAAAGGGGCGCCGGGCGCGAAATTCGCCGCTGCGGTCGCGCAAAGCGCTTTCCGCGCAGCGCGGACCCCGGCCTCGCCTATAAATAGGGGCCCTGGGTCCCGCGTTCCGTACTCAGGCCTTCCGCGCGATAGGCTCCAACGCTCTCGTGCGCGAAATTGCCTTTTCCGGCGCGAAATTCGCCCGATCGGCGCGCAAAACCGTTCGGAATTCGCCTGTCTTTGCGCGAAAACCCGGAACATTGCGCGACATTCTTCCAAATTGCGCGCCGTCCACCTGGATTGCGCGCCACCCTTCAAACTTCTCTACCATCCTCGCCCGATCCCGCACGCTTCATCCCTTAACCCGCACGACTCCCGAAACTTCTGAGATGGCCGCGCACAGAGGAAATGAGGGGGATGCCGCCACTCGCAGGGCTGAGATGACGGCGAACGAGGAGGTTTACGGAGCCAAGGAGATTGTTTCCAACAATCAATCCTTGTTCGACTTACTAACGCCGGCCCAGAAGACATATCCACTGTCGGACAACCTGCCGCTCTGGAACTTCGGCATCCTCGATGAGGTTCCGGTGCCAGGGTTCGAGGTTGATGCGCCACGGACCTGGGTGACTCGGGAGGACGAGCTTCACCGCTATAACATCACCAACAATGGGCATCCTGCCAGGGAAACCAGGCATTTGGATATCTACGTCCTGAACCCGAGGACGCGGACCATTGACGGGGGTGAGCCTACTGCGGAGAATTCTCCAGCCCTCTACTCGAGCACATATCGCCAGAGTGTCACTGACGACACCAAGGGCTGGCTGAAGGACTGGGACTTGCGGTCTGGGGGCAATTTCACCAGCGAGTGGGCCTGGGCGTTCTGGGTACGCCACACTTGCGATCACTTCGCAGAGGAGCTGCGGTACATCGGCCTGTTCGAGGCGGTGTGGACGTCGCAGTTCCACTTCTACCAGCAGTCCGAGCTCGGGCCGGAGCTGTTCACCCGCTGGTCTCCGGATACCAACACCTTCTATCTTCACCATGGGGAGGTCGGCATCGGTCTCTGGGACATCCACTGCATCGGAGGTATCCCGCTGGAGGGCTACCAATACGATGAGTTCCTGCCACCGAAGAACACCTGGGAGGACAGGTCACGGACTCCCATCCTGACATGGCATCTCCTTGACCTGGCTACGCAGCGGCTTGGGATCAAGGACTTCCAGAAGGACATAGCCTACAAGGAGTGGTTCGGCCAGTTCTTGGAGCATGACCCAGCGGTCAAGATGCCAGGTAGGGGGAAGCGGTGCCTGACCGCAGCTCAGAGGAGCCGGAACGGGTCGTACTGGCGGGTCCTGGACACGGGCGACTACCGCTCATGGGGGTACCGCGTCATCGAGGCCCGGGACCCAAATGTCCGGTACGCGGCGTTCCTGGCCGCCTTTCTGAGTGGGTGGCTCCTGCCAGTGCGGGACGCGAGAATGGGCGTTCGCCCGGCGACACTGGCGATGGCGGGCGCTATGGCCGCCAACAAGAGATACAACCTCGGGGTCCCAGTGTTGGCGAGGATGTATGCCATCCTGGGAGGCATCTCACGAGGGGGGTCGCCACGAAGGATCTGTTGGCCCTTTCCGTTCTTCCATGGCTGGGTGGCTGCTCACCTCGGTGGGTACACGTTTCCGAACGCCATCATTCCTCCGGGCAACGGCCTGCGACCCTCCCTGCTGAACATCGCGGGGGTCGCTCCGATGACCCTAAGTGAGGAGGGCATGCGGATCCGGATTGGCAATCATGCCAACTTCAACTTCAGTCCTTTCCCCACTCCCGTTGGCCAAATGATCGACAACGGGCAGGGTCCGCTGGAGCAGCATGAGTACTTCCTGAACATGCGGGGCGGGGTGCTCGTGGCTCGGATCGACGGGAAGGTGATCTGCGAGCCTTACGTGCCAACCCGTTTCGCCAGGCAGTTCGGGTGCCTTCAACGGATGCCGAAGAGGGTATTCACTGCTATCCGGGAGGAGACGAACCCTGGCGTCCTTCGTCAGATGTGGCTGATGTTTGCCACTTTTGGCTCTGGCGACGTCATCACTCTCCCTCCTACCGGGGTTGACGCAGGCTTGGCAACCGAGTACGCCGAACACTGGGCCGTCGCGTACCCCGAGGGGCTTTTGCGGAAGCTAGTTCGGCGGCTCGAGGTTACCCGTGCGGAGACCGGGCGTCAAGGAAGGAGGCGAGGCGCCGCCACACGGGGGAGAACGGAGGCGCGCCAAGCAGCGGAGCCAGCGCGGGCAGGGACTTCGGCGGCGGGCACATCGCGAGCTGCCGCTACGACCTCGGCGCCCAGAGAGGGGGCACGCGTGGTGGTCGAAGATCGGCCCGGGAAGCAGGTGAGACGTCTGCTCGAACCCTCCCACGATGCAGTCTTCCCGGCGCTGTGTTCGGCCTGGATGACCCTGCGGCAGTCACTGGGGACCGACGCCATCTGGCGAAAGATTCTCAGAGAAGGAATCCATCCGCCAGAGGTCGGGCGCCTCCATATTGCCGAGAGGGTGGACTTCAACCGGCAGTATGCGTATCTGACGGCCATGGATGATTACGCGCGCCAACGTGGTCAGCGCGCGGAGCCATCCCTTCTGGTGAAGGTGATGCTCGGTCTAGAGCCCTCTCCAGAACAGATGCCGCCGGAAGAAGACGATAGTAGCAACGACTCCGAGGAAGAGGAGGAAATAGGGGAGGATGAAGGCTCCGAGGGAAGATCCCATCAGGGGAGTCCGCGGGAGAGCGGCGAGGTGGCCGGCTCTGACGACGTTGATGTCACTGAGCTCCTCGAGGTCTGCTTCTATCCCTACTCAATCTGCTTCATCCATTCTCTTATGCAGCTTCTAACTCATTTCTCCATCTTTCTCAGGAGCGCACGAATGTTGGTCAGGCATCCTCAGCGGGAGTAGGAGGGGCGCCAGCAGGACAAGGCGGGGGCCAGGCACCCATTATTGATTTGACAAGCGCGGAAGGGCCCCCTGCTGCAACTGTTCCTGCGGCGGCCGGGATAGCGGAAGATGACGCTCTGACCTCCCGTAAGTCTCCTTACTTTACTGCTGGTGCCTGCCGTTGACGATCCGTGACTTACCATGGCATGCCCCGCGCAGTGATCTCAACATTGGAGGCTCGTCAGGTTGCCGATCCCGGGCCATCTACGAGTGGACCAGTGGTGGACATGCCGCCTGCTCCGGAACAGACTTCCCAAACCGAGCCGGCCCCACCAACTGCTGACCAGGGGGCTGCGGACGCCGGCGGTGCTGACATCGGAGAGGGGTCGGGGGCTGACGAGGGTGTCAGCGCCGCTGGGGAGAGAGAAGAAGGTCACCCAGATGTTGGGGAACCTATCCCTCATGAGGACCTCCCAGGGGAGGACCCTGCAGCAGACCTGCTGGCTGCCTTCCCTGCCTACCGGTCTGCCGACCCCGAGGAGATGGACGACTCGGACGCGGAGGCGGTCGAGGAGAGCCGGATAACGCGCCGCAGGGGGTGGAAGTGCATCCAGCTCTTCCTCAAGCGAGACCAATCGGATTGGCTGGGGCGCATGGGATCACTTCAAACCTGGCTGCACTTCCTGTGTGCCGGGGGAGCTGATGCTCAACGCCTCCATCTGACGGTCCGTGATTTCATGGCCGAAAAGATGCGCGAGAGCTGCCGGCGTGCCGACGTCACACAAAGTCGGGACATGTCGGAGAGCACGCGGGCGCTCCTCGCGGCGGAGCAGGAAGTCCGGCGTCTCGAAGTGCAGGCGGCAGAGAAGGAGGCCTTCGTTGCAACGTGTACCGAGCTTGTGGAGCAACTAGCAGCCCAGCTGGTTGACGCCCAGGTACAGCTGACGGAGGCGGGCCAACAGATGGTCACAATTCAGGTCGAGCGGGAGCGTGCACAGGCCAGAATCGTCGAACTGCGTGCTGCGACCGCCGACGAAGAGAGGGCACGCAGAGAGCGAGAAGCAGCTCTGGAGGCCACCAGCCAAAGGGTAGCGGCATTAGAAAGACTCATTCAGCACGCTAATCCCTAAGGGCTTTGTTTTGCCGTTCCCAAAACATTTGCTTCCTCTACTTTGATCCATTTGTATGAATCAATATATTTATCTGCATCTTTTGGCTTAACATGCTCAACCACAATTCACTGTCTTGCGGGAGCGTTAACCAAGCATCAGGCATCCATAGTTGGGCCTGGATTGCTGGAGAAAAGAGGGAGGTCGTTCCTAGGAAAGGAGACCTCAAGCCTAATCAATGTATCATCCCCCCAACTTGTTCCAACACACGAGCGGGACAATGCTAGGGGCATTGAGATTTTATCCGAACACGGGGAAATGAGAAAGGGTGAATCGCGTGTCCCGAATCCAGACATCCACAACGGTCGGCCTTCCAGGAAATGCCCAAGACGGTAGGCGGACAGTGGATCGACCATAAAAACTGCAATAGACGGACCGAAGGTCATCATTCATATTGCAGGAGGCGGACCACATGTCATCATGAATACCGCCTTGGGGTTCCTTCAGACACAAGGGTGGAAATCCAGATCAACAGGGCATGCGAAGCGTGGGGTGAAGTGATGATTGTTCGGACAGAATCCAACGCTCTCAAAATTGCGCCACCGTGGGGAAAGCGTATTAGGCGGATGCACTAATCTGGCCGTGAATCACCCCAATTCTCAGACAGCACCTCTTTGACGAGGAAACCGTCGCTTCCCACCATTGCAGTGGGGCATCCCGAGCTAAATCGGGGAGAATATCACAACTGCACCACTCTACCAGGAACCAGGCCAGACGGCCGGCGACGAGGAGGGGCAGGACTTAACGATCCCTGAGGCTGGACCCGAGTTGAGATGCCCGGGCGTTCCTACGTACTCCATCAGGCTGGAGATCAAGCCACACGTAGTTCTGAGAGTGCAGTTTAACGTCATGCAGGACGCAGAACCCCGTTTGGGGAGATCTTAGTTTAAGGTCGTAGAGCTCGGACCGTAGGGGTAGATCTTAGTTTAAGGTCTTAGAGCTCGGACCATAAGGGTGGATCTTAGTTTAAGGTCTTAGAGCTCGGACCATAAGGGTGGATCTTAGTTTAAGGTCTTAGAGCTCGGACCATGGGGCTAGATCTTAGTTTAAGGTCTTAGAGCTCGGACCATAAGGGGAGATCTTAGTTTAAGGTCTTAGAGCTCGGACCATAAAGAGAGATCTTAGTTTAAGGTCTTAGAGCTCGGACCATAAAGAGAGATCTTAGTTTAAGGTCTTAGAGCTCGGACCATAAAGAGAGATCTTAGTTTAAGGTCTTAGAGCTCGGACCATAAAGAGAGATCTTAGTTTAAGGTCTTAGAGCTCGGACCATAAAGACCTCAAAGTACGCCGCATCGTGGTCCCATCCCCTGGGTATGCGAAGATGCACTGAGGGATAGTGTCAAGAGTGTCGAGGTTTCGCCTGGTCAGAATGGGAGGTGGGAAATGTGAATCATGCGGCCATTCACTCAAGGACTGGGGGCACCGGGGTAACGATATGGGAGTACTGCCGACCATGGCGGAAAAGCAGCATCAATATCGCACTAACCGTTGGTGGAATAAGGCAGCAAACGAGCATCGACCGCTCAATCGCAGGATTCATATCAATTTGCTGCCCGAGGCCATTGGGGGTACCGGCCCGAGTCGGTGGGAGAGCACTGAGGCATTGTGTCCGAACCGTTCACGGGGGCTCCACCCAGGGCGTAGACGATGGGTCCGAATGAAAGGGAGCACGAAGCCTGAAAAGTGAAGGAAACCTGACCAAGCGGATCCTGACACTCCTGGCAATAGACCAGAGTACTCTTGACACCGGTGGACCACTGCAAGGGGTCGGGGAACACGCCTTGAGGGTGACCTGAAGGCGGCAGATTCCCCATAGAAGGGGGAATCTCTAAGAGGTGGGGGGCTGGACCCGAAGTTTCAAACATCCGGGCGTTCCTACGTATCCCATAAGGATGGGAATCAAGCCACACGTAGTTCTTGAAGCGCGGCGCAACACAATCGGGCACCAGCGCGGGGAAGAGTGCGGGTCTGACCCTCGCACACAGAAGTAGCGGCATTTGATATTTCTTGTTTGTCCATAAAGATGAATGGTTTTTCTTTGTGCGGCGACATGCCTGTGATTGAGAAATCTCTGGCGTCGCCACAATAATCAAGCCACGGAAGGCATTGATGGATGGCGTGGTTATTAACCAGCGCCCAACATGAGTGCCCCCTGAGGGGAACATCACGATGCAGTGCCGTTTCTCGTCGGGCGGCCAAGACGATCACAGTTTACGGTCGTGTGGTAGGACCAGACAACACAATTTAAGGTCGTGTGGTTCGGACCATGGAGGAATCCGCTTATCGCGGTACGGCGGACACGGCGGAGGTGGGAGCATACCCAGCCCTGCGGTCACGCACGATTCCAGGAGAAGAGACTTGGGATAGGGGCCTGCGTATGTCCATCACCCGAGGGGCAGGGATGCTAGCCTCCAGATATACTGGGCCCAGAACGCGATTGTTCGGGCGACTCCTTCCTCCTTATGGGGACGAGGGTCCAGCTACGCATGGCCCTTAGGGAGGATATCCGCATATATCCTTGGTGCTCAGACCATGGGAGCCTCGAACGACATCATTACCTTGGTTGGTCTGCCTAACGTGTAGAGGTGTACTGAAGGTCAGTATGAAAAGAGTGTCAAGATTCCACTACAACGCACAAAGGCGGAGTGTGATGAGGACTGTGCAACCAATGTTCAGAGCCTGAAAGAGCCGACATGGCGATCAAGGATGTTGCTGACGCATTCGCAACACAACATCCGATCGCGTCAGCCTAAGACGGGGCAAGCAAACGAGCATCGACCGCTCAATCGCAGGATTCATATCGATTTGCGGCCCAAGACCCGCCGGTAAATCGACCCGGAGCGGTAGGAGAGCACTGAGGCATCGTACCCAAACCGCTAACGAGGATCCCTTTGAGTGAAGGCTCGAACAAGAGGAAGCGCGAGGCCTGAAAAGCAACACAGGACTTGTCGGGGTTGAATCTGACACTACGAGTCATAGACCGAAATACCCAAAACATGTTAACAGATCACCGGAAAGGGTCGGAGGACTCACCCTGAGAGCAACCAAAAGAGGGCAGATCCCCGTGATCAACCAGGAGACGGGGCTGGACCTGAAACATCATCGTCCAGGCGGTCCTACGTATCCCATAAGGATGGGAATCAAGCCATACGTAGTTCTGGAGAGGCAGTTTAACGTCATGAAGGACGATGAGGGGTGTGAGGTAGTCCCACACACGGGGGAGGCGTATGGCGCGGCCAGTAGACCGACGTGAATGAGGACATAATCCCCCGCTCACGAGATAAGCCTCGCACAAAAAAGGAGGGGAACTGGGGCCAGAGGCCCAACGCGGGATAGAGATTCCCGAGAAATGGGGCTGGGCCTGAAACATGAATGTTCAGGCGGTCCTACGTATCCCATAAAGATGGGAATCAAGCCGTACGTAGTTCTTTGAGAGGCAGTTTAACGTCATGCAGGACGATGAGGGAAAAAGAAGGGGGGAGCAGAAGGCATCCCCAAACGTGGGGGGCGTACAGCGTGGCGAGAAAGCCGACGTAAATGAGGACATAATCCCCCGTGCACGCGATACGCCACATACCCAGAGGCAACTGGACCAAGGGCCCGGGATGGGATGGAAATTCCCGAAGGATGGGGCTGGGCCTGAAACATGAATGTTCAGGCGGTCCTACGTATCCCATAAGGATGGGAATCAAGCCGCACGTAGTTCTTAAGGGGAAGTTTTACGTCATGCAGGACGAATGCTGAATAGTTTAACGTCTTGTAGCTTGGACGTAGTGCAGTTTAGCGTCATGCAGGACGAAGCACTTGGCAGTTTAATGTCTTGCAGCGCGGACGAATGCTGAACAGTTTAACGTCTTGTAGCCTGGACGAATGCAGTTTAACGTCGTGCAGGACGTGGGCACACTCAGACAAAGTACTGCTTGAGGAACCTAGCATTGGTGGGAGGAGTGACACGCTCACCATCCATAGTCGCTAGGGAGTACGCGCCATTGGGATAGACCTTGTGGACAACAAAAGGCCCCTCCCACTTGGGCTCCAACTTGGGCGGCTTCCTGCCGGGGATCATCGGCGCTCTTAGGGCTAGCACTAGATCACCCTGCAGGAAGGAGCGGAGGCGAACCTTCTTATTGAAAGCTCGAGCCATTCTGCTTTGATGCCTCTCCAAGTTGTGCAAAGCACGAAGTCTATTCTCATCCAGTGCTTCCAACTCCACTAGACGGGCTTCAGCAACTCTGTCCGGCGCTTGCTGGTCGTAGACCGCAGTGCGCAAGGACGGCAACTGGATCTCGATGGGCAGGACGGCCTCAGCTCCATACACCAGGGAATAAGGGTTCATCTGGGTGGAATTGCGAGTCGTCGTCCGATAAGCCCAGAGGGTGTTGGGGAGCTTGTCCGGCCAACTCTTCATGTTCTGACCAACCATCTTTTGCAGAATGTTAGAGAGGGTTTTGTTGAACGCCTCGATCTGTCCATTCGCCTGCGCATGATAGCGAGATGTATGGTTCGAGTGAATGTTATACTTGGCGTACAACTTCTTCAACTCGGCTGCTCGGAAATTGGTTCCGTTATCCGTGAGGATAGCGTGAGGTACTCCAAATCGATAGATGATGTTGGAGGTCACGAAGTCAGCGATCGAACAGGATTTGACCTCTCTGAGCGGAATCGCTTCTGCCCATTTGGAGAAGAAGTCCGTGGCGGTCAGAATGAACCGGCACTGGCGAGCTGTCACCGGCGGGTAAGGTCCCACAACGTCCAGTCCCCAGACTGCAAAGGGCCAGGAATACCTTGTGGTATGGAGAGGCTCCGGCGGCCGATGCACAAAGTTCGCATGAACCTGGCACGCATGGCACCTCCTGGCATACTCGATGCAGTCATGGATCATAGAGGGCCAGAAGTATCCCAACCTCCGAATCTGGTGGGACAGCTTCGGCCCAGTCTGGTGGGCGCCACATGAACCAGCATGAACCTCTTGCATGACTCGTGGGATCTCAACTCCCTGAAGGCAACGGAGGAGAACACCATCAAATCCGCGTTTGTAGAGGATCTGCTCCAGGCCGGGACTGCTCTGGAGGACGAACTGCGATGCGCGGCGTCGAACTCGCTCGCGCTCGTCCCGATCCGATGGAAGAATGCCATGTTGGAGGTACTCAACCAAAGGCGTCCTCCAATCAGGGGCTGATCCGACTGTCATATCTGGGGTACTCGGGGCTCCGGGCATAGGGGAAACCGTGGTGAGGTTACTTACCAACGGGCCGCGATCCCCTTCCGGGATAACGGGAGCGATGAGCCTGCGGCGCGTCACGCGGACGATCAGGTTGTCCTGTTCAGGCTCCGCAAGTGACGCAGCGAGGCTGGCCAAAGCATCTGCTCGACCGTTCTGCGACCGGGGAACATGGACAATTTCCGGCCGAGAAGGGAACCGAGCCATCAGAAGGAGGGTGCACTCCAACAATGGCACAAGTTCCGGATTCCTGACAACGTAGTCGCCATTGATCTGCTTAACGACCAGCTCGGAGTCCCCTTTCACGCACAGACGGGGCACGTCGATCTCGAGAGCCAACTCGAGGCCGGTGATGAGGGCATGGTATTCCGCATCATTGTTGGTACAGCCCTCTGACAACAGGAAAGAGTATGGAAGCACGGCTCGCTCCGGGGTAATGAAGACGATGCCCAAGCCCACTCTGTTGAGCTTAGGATTATCGAGTCTTCTACCGGTGGAGCTCCGGGATGCACCGTCAAAGTGCATCTGCCAGCATGGATCAGCTCGATCAACCGAGAGAATGGCCTCATCAGGAAAGCCTAGATCCAACGGCTGATCCGCGGAGGTCGGATGAGCTGCCAGAAAGTCTGCCAATGCTTGCCCTTTGATGGCCTTCTGAGACACATACCTGATGTCGAACTGCTGGAGAATCAAAGCCCACCGCGCTAGGCGGCCAGTCAACATAGGCCGGCTCAGGATATATTTCAACGGGTCTACCCGAGAAACCAACTGTACCTCATGGTGCTGCAAGTAGTGCCGTAATTTTTGTACGGCAAATACGAGTGCCAGACAGCTCTTCTCGATGGGGGAATACCTAACTTCCGCATCGAGGAGCATGCGACTGAGGTAATAGAGGCTATTCTCTGTTCCCTCGTTGTTCTTCTGGGCGAGAAGGGCACCCAGGGACCGTTCCAGGGCGGTCACATAAAGGACCAGCGGCTTTCCAGATACGGGCGGCATCATGACCGGAGGTTGAAGCAGGTACTTCTTGATTTCCTCGAAAGCGGTCTGACACTCTTTATCCCATACATAGGTTGCACCTTTCTTCAAGAGCCAAGAAAAGGGCTTACACTTGCCGGCCAGATTCGCGATGAATCGGCGTATATAGGCTAAGTGGCCTTGGAACCCTTGCAGTTCCCGGACGGTACCTGGGGGAGGCATCTGGCTAATCGCCCTGATTTTCTCTGGGTCGATCTCAATACCCCAGTATCTTACCATAAATCCAAGGAACTTTCCGGAGGTGACCCCAAAGGTCTACTTCAACGGGTTCATCTCCAGGCAGCGAGACCGGAGGAAGCCGAACACTTTCTCAAGATCTTTGAGATGGTCCTGACGCTGGCGCGATTTGACCACCAAGTCGTCGACGTAGCATTCCACCAGTGTGCCGAGGATTGGCTTGAATATGCGGTGCATCGCCCGTTGATAGGTGGCACCTGCATTCTTCAGGCCGAAGGGCATGACCCGGTAGCAAAAGGTACCTTGGGGGGCCCTGAAGGCTGTGAACTCCTCATCCTCAGGGGCCATCCGAATTTGGTTGTATCCGGAGTATCCATCCATGAAGGAGAGGGCTTGAAACCCTGCCGTGGCATCAATCAACAGCTCTGTCACTGGAAGGGGAAAATCATCCGTCGGAAAGTGGCGGTTGAGATCGCGGAAGTCGATGCAGACTCTGATCTGCCTGTTCTTCTTCCTGACCGGCACAATGTTGGCCAGCCATTTGGGGTACTGAACTTCCCTCACGAAGTTGGCTTTGATAAGCTTGTCAACTTCGGCCTCAACCATGGCACCGTGGGCTGGGTGCATCTTCCTGGGAGGCTGCTTGAACCCGCGATGGTTCGCCGGGAGACCAAGGCGGTGGACGGCTACCTGAGGATCTAGCCCCGACATCTCGTCATAGCCCCAAGCGAAAACATCACGGTGCTGCCTGAGAAAGTCCACGTACTGCTGCCGCTCCTCAGAGGTCATGGCGGCACTGACCAATGTGGGTCTTGGATCGGCCTCGGTTCCAAGGTTCACCTGTATTAACTCATCGACCGTGGAGGGGACGCCCTCCTCAAAGGCTGGGGGTGCATCTTCCACGCCCTCTCCACTCGGGGAGGGATCGTCCACGGGAGAGACTGCGTTGGCAACTGCATTGGGGCTACCAGATCCTGCTGGGCCACTGGTGCTGGCGCGAGCGGTCGCGGTCATCTCATCAGGAGACTCGCGGGCCGTCGAGACCATGGCGACGTCCAACCGGTGAATCGGGAGGACGTAAGCGTCATCCAGACTTGCCCAGGGATCACTTGAAACAACGACAGGCTCAACCTCACCTGCCAGGATCTGCTTATCCTTGCTCTTGTAATAGTCCGCATCCAGATAGCGGGCTTCACACGAGGCAAAAGGAGAGGCATCTCCTTGAAGCACGCCTACTCGACCATTAAGGGAGTATTTGAGGCATTGGTGGTATGACGAGGGAACCGCCGCGTGAAGATGGAGCCATGGCCTGCCCATCAATGCGTTGTACGCAGTGTCCTGAGAGACCACCATGAATTCGGTGTTGGCAACCAAGTCACCGAACTGGGTCTTCAAGCGTATCTTGCCGACCGGGGTTTGCTCGGTGCAATCGTACCCCTGGATCCTGAGGTCGGAGGGAATCAAGTCATCCTCAGACAACCCCAATCTCCGGAGCGTCCGAGTTGGAATCAGGTTAATCCCGGACCCCGTGTCGACAAGACAGCGCCGGACTTCAAGGCCATTGAACCGGCTGGTAACATACAGCGGACGAATGTGCCCCTATATGGGAGGGTCTTCATCCTTACCGGATAACGAGATAACTGCCTGACATTCGGCGTCCTCGATCGTTTCGGCGTGAAAGGCCTCTGCAGCCGCAACCTCTGTCTCAAACTGGAGGGGGCTTTTCAGGGCTTCAGCGAGTGCCTCGCGCATCTCAGATGACATGCGCAGAGCCTCAAGGATGGAGAGCCTTGCTGGGATGTCGGCCAAGTGCTTCAGGATATCATACTTTTTGGCCAAGCGCGAGCCCCTGGTTGCAGGAGGTTGCTCTGCGGTTGGAAGCATGACGGGCCTTGCCGGTTGGATCGGCGGCCGACTGGTACTTGGCGCATCTCGCTGTTCACTGGTCGCAGTCCGGGAAATGGTCACCGTACTGGAGTCAGGAGGCCGGGATGGACTCGTGGCAGGGCGGAGCTGGTCGCGACGCGGCTGAGGCGGTTCTGCCTGGTCCCACACCACAAACAGTGGCGGAGGCGAATCCGTCATCCCCGAATGGGGGGGCGGCGCACGTTGTGCTCGGTTTTGAGCCTGCTGCCTAGTCTCGGTGGCGTGCACGGCCTGGCTGGAGGTACCAACGGCTGTGCCCCGGCGACTCCTGTTGTTGCGGTTCTTCCGACGGTAGCGACGACCGGGGACACTAGGGAGGTCCACCTGGTGTTCTTCAACGTCGGGAACCGAAAAGGGATTTACCAGCTCGACGGTATTAACTGAAGCGTACCCAATACCGTCATCGGACGAATCATCCATCACCGGGCGGATCCGAGGAGGGACCCCCATCTCCGGGGGCATGAAATCGTCGAGAGTGCGGGATAGTGGCGGAACTGGCAGGGCGCGCTCTTCCTTCTTGCGCTGCCGCCGTTTGCTCCTCTTGGAAGAGGCAGGCTGGGACGACGATGCCGAAGCAGCACCCGCAGATTCTGGGGGCTTAGGCTGATTCAAGCGCGCACGGATGATTCCATGGGAGCGAATGGTCATCTTGCGGGCCATCCAGTTATTATACTTCTGGGATCCGCGGTTGGAGACCAGCTGCCATTCGTCCTCGTTGCCACTATCGTCATCTGGTCCCACGAACACGCCCGCCACTTGTGCTGGAGCTGGGCCCAACCTGATTACATTGTTGTTAATCTGGTCTTGGAGCCAATCCTTAAACACATAGCACCGCTGGATGGTGTGCCCCAGGGCCCGATGGTAGGGGCAGTAGCGGGGGTTATTCGTAAGATGTGCCTCCTCTGGCCTCCAACACTCAGGAAGTCGCACAATTCTCTGCTCCAGGGCGCTCCAGAAATAACCGGGGACCTGATCCTCGTGGAATGAGTAAGTCAGGTGTCGCGGGACCCTGGGAGCGTGGTCTTAACGAGGGGCTGGAGGGGCCGGCCGAGGAGGTGGACCCTGATTATCTCGCCTGGGTTGCGGCGGTACATTACGCGGAGGGGCCGGCCGGTTCTGAGGCTGCCGCTGCTGGGCCGGGAACTGAGCCCGTGGAGGCGGGTTCCTGTGAGGCTGTGGAGCTGGCCTCGCCGGCAGCAGCTCCAATGGCCTGGGGGCCTCTATCTGGGCAACAGCAGCGGGCTCAGCCCTGCTGACTCTCCTTGCAGGAATCATAGGAGGCAGCGGGTGTGCCTGGCTGGCCTGTTGCAGGGCTTCCTCAAGACGTTGAGCTTTTTCTGAGAAGTCCCTGAACCCTCCGGGGTAATTTTGAGTGATCAGGGAAGGGACCAGCTCGGTCTTGACGTTCCCGACGCACATTGTCAGCAACTGCTCCTGAGTCAATGGCATGTCAAGGGAATACGTGAGACCCTTCCATCGGGCGACGAAGTCCGCGACTCGCTCATCAGGCCTCTGCTTGCACTTGAAGAGGTCTGCGATACTTGTCTTCCGGGTCGTGGAACTGAACTGGTAGAGGAACTGTCTACGGAGGTCCTCCCAGCTGGTTACCGACCCGACGGGGAGCTGGCTGTACCAGACAAATGCTGGCCCTTCCAGTGTCTGAACAAAGCAGCGAAGCTTAGCGGCCTCTTGCTGCGCCGGAGTCCCCAACATAGGCCCGCACCTCGAGTTGAAGTGGGCTAAATGTTGTGGCGGATCTCCAGTCCCGTTGAAGGGGGCAAAAGTGGGATTCCCGAATCCCGGAGGCGCCGGCATGTCATCCACCCATGCTGGGTAGGGCTTGTCGTCCGGTGGGATCGCCACCTGCCGAGTCTCCAAGGCCTCCAAGCGGGCAATGAGTGTCGCCATCGGATCGTCCGGACATGGGTTCCAGTCCTGGCGATGATCTCTAACCATGAGCGCATTGCATGGCCCTTCAATCGGGTCGTCGACCGGGTCGTCGAACTCGGCAGCTCGTGGGATGGCGGGCGGAGCGGCCCTTGGGGCAGCGGGAGGAATCCGAGCGGGGTCTCTCAGGTAGTCACGCCGCTCGGGAGGGTGTGGCGAAACATACCGCGCCCTCTTGCCATAGGCAATGGCCTCTCTCCTGTCGGCGAACACGGCGTAATCACGGTTGCCCGGGAGAGTCTCATCGAGGAGCGGTTGTTCCGGTCCCTGCTGTCCTGGCCTAGGATCACCGTAGTCAGGCCGCCGTTCTGCAGCGCGCTCGGCGAGGAGCTGGTCAACCAGCTTCTTCTGTTCGGCGAGCTGCTGACGTAGCGTAGCCTTCTCGGGATCCTCCTCTGCCCTCTGCATGGAGGCAGATGGGTCGGCGGGCTTTATAGCCTCACTGTGCTCTTTTCCTTTGCTGACGTTTCGGCTCAACGTCAGTGCTTCAGTGGGTGCGGGGAGCCCCAGGAGGTTCCTCTGATGACGAGTAACTCTCACCGATGGATCTGACGACGACTTGTATTCGGGGGGGAAGCCCCCGTCGAGAAGTTCCAAGTTGTTCCCCTCTCCCGACAGGTCAGCCATATTGACTGTTTCTGTCCCTGGGGATATACCCTCAGGGCCGCCCGGTGAATCGGGCTGTCGGCGAATCACACTAAAGCGTAGGGCAGCGTACTGCCCCCATCCACGGATATACACGTGGGGAGAGGCTTCCTCGATAACTTTTCGGAGTACCTGAAAACACTCGACGCATCGCTGTTGGAGGGCCTCGTGGTGCTCAAATGACCCGGGGTGCCGAACCGCGGGGAGCATGGCCAGGTCAATTTGACGGCACTGCTCACCGATATCCTCCAGGTGCACTTGACTCCTGGGGTATGGCATTTGTAGGCGGTGAATACAGGAGCGAGTCTCCCGGAGAGTTCGGCGGAAGCATTCGAACTCATCCGGGGTGAGCGATTCGGGTGCATCAAAGCCCGGTCCTGCGACTGGCCAAAACTTCTCAGGGAAGTGGCCCTCTGCAAGGGCGGTCCAGAAGCTCCACGACTCAAACTCGGGACCCAGATCTCCTTGGTCCTCTTCAATGGCTGGGAATGGACGGGGAACCGGCAGTGGTGCCGAGGCGGGCCGCCGGGCTGACGGGCTGGCCGGCGGTGAATACGGCGAGCAGGCCGATTGGCCTCCATATCCCGGGCCGCCCTCTGAGGGTGGCGGTGCCCTGGCTACCACATCACGATAGGACGGGCCGGCGAGCGAACATCCTGCCGTAGCATCGGTGCTCGCCGAGGGCGCACCAAATCGTGGTTCGACCGTCGGTCCGCAGAAAAAGTCTCTGGCTTCTCCGATCAAGACGGAAGGCACTTCCGGAGGGGCCGGTACCAACCGCAAGCTTGATCCTTGGGGGTCTACCAGGCCCTCGTTACTCCGGATATACCTTCGGAGAGAAGCGGGGATCACATCGATCTCGCTCTCGGGGAGCACGAGGCTGACGTGCCGCATTCCTACCCCTGCCCTTGACTGGCGGGATTGGGGAAGGGGCTCTGTCGCCGAATCGTACTCCGCCTCTGAGTCAGAGAAGCAAACCGGTCGGATCTCTGTCCGGAATTCCGTAACATTCTTCCCTCGGCGTCGACGCCTTGCCTTCCTGCCCCTGGGTGGTTCTTCGGGGCAGGGCTGATCTCTGTCCTGGCGTCCTCCGGCCGCACTGGTACTGGGGCCAAGAGGAATGGGAACCAAGGTGCGAGGGGCACCGGGACAGATATCAAAGGGGACGCGGGGAGAGATGATTCCGGGCAGGCCTCCGGGCCGGGATCGGAAGGTGGGATGACCCATGCCTCCTGGATCGGCCACACAGAGTAGATCCTGCCGGTGAATAGCGCTACCGCGAGGTGGTCCGCGGTGGCTACTACCAGTGCCAGCAACCGGGAGAGTCGACCCAACCTGCCTTTGGGGCGGTCGGGGCCTCGATCCAGGTCGGGCATAGGAGTTCCCCTGCTCAGGATGCGCAGGGGCCTGGCGACTGGAGCCAACAGTGGCTTGGGCCAATGCGGCCGCTGTTGCTAGAGCCCCAAGGTGGGCATCCTCTTCCGCTCGTGCCCGATGTTGGCGTTGAGACAGAAGAGTCGGGATGAGCGGCGCGGGCAGGTGGAGAGCCCGCTCTTCGACTGGAGAGGCCTGGCGGCGGTGTCGCCGTGGCCTGGCGGGAGTCCTTACCGTAGATCCCTGGAGCGAATCCCGGATAGGGTGATCCCGGGCATCTTCCACCTCATCCGCATAGGGAAGGGAACTGTCAGAGCGCTCCGGGGATAAACTCCCGAAGCGATTGGACGTTGAGGTAGGCAGCAGTGCCTCCCTGCGCGGCCCTCGGGGGCGGCGGTGGTGGCGAGGCGCAGCCTCCTCAAGGTCTAGGCGAGCCATTTCCCTAGTGGGGATGACTCCCTCTTCCTCGTATCTCCGCACCAGGGTGTTGATCACCCTTCTCTGGATGACCTCCGAGGGGGAGAGAGGGAGTGGTCGTCCCGCAATTGCGGCTGCTGGGACGGCTGTGGAACGGGCGGGACCGCGCGGAGTAGCCGCGTCGGTGTTTCCCCTACCTCTCCGCCAGTGGGCGGGTGGCGATCGGGCACTGGATCGGGCGACCTGATTTCTGAAAGCAGGTAGAATGACCCATTAACACTGACAGGAAAAAGGAATCGACAACCAACCATTAGCGCCACGACGCCTTCCGTGGGGGGAACCCAGGTCCTCGACGTTGCGAGACGGAGTGCCCGATGTCCCTTCCCCAGCCCCTGGCGGGTAAGACTGAATGCTTGGCCGGGCAACACGCCGGTCTTCCAACACCTCTGAAAGCCATCGGTCTTCGTATCGAGGGGAAGAGATTCACGTCGGGTTCACCATTTTTCTGTTTCGGTGCGGATGTGCGTCGGGTTACGCTGTTCCGCCAGGACGCGTTCGCGCGTGCACCCGTCAACCCGAGGGGATGGGCGCGCGGCTTGTGGTCCCGCAGCCCCGCTTTCCAAGGGCGGGCGGCATTCGTCCCTTATTCAGGGGCGTCTGCTCCTTGATCGAAACCGGGATGATGGGATGTCGGCTCCTCCTTCCTTGGACGTCTCCTCGGAACTCGTCGCCTAATCCGGGTCTCCCTCATAGACTTAAGACATGCTCGTGAATCTCGTTCCCGGCGCCATATCTTCATGGACACCGGTTAATTACGCTGCTTCCGCCCGGACGCTCCAAGGAGTCTGGTCGGGGCAGCAACCTGCGGTGAGAAGGCCGGGTGGCTCTGGGTGCTGGGGGCGTGTCGTGACACTGCGGCTCTGCACGTCTGTCTTCCGTCCCTAATAGGGCTTCTCGAAGGCATGATGGCCTGAGGCATCCCGTACTGGGTGCGGGGAACTGTGTCACCTGAGGTTTTCCTCAGCTTCCCATGTTTAACACGGGGTATGCCGCTAGTTTAACGTCCAGCGGGGACGGCATCGGACCGATCAACACGAAAAGTGGATCAGATGACAGAACCCCTTGCGGGGAACCTCCGACGCTGGGGCCAGCGCATGGGCGGCTTCCCAAGTAACGTGGAGTGGAGTGAAGTGGCATGACCCCACCGGGATGTGGCGGCCCGGGTAAGGATCAGGATGGATGATGGAGTGAAGAGCTTGGACCCCGTAGGGGCTTCCTACGTACCGCGCGTTAGCACGGATCAAAGTCAACGTAGTTCGGGTATACAGTTTAACGTCGTGTTGGACGTCGGCAAGCCGACTCACGAAGAGGTCGAGGCTGCCGGGCGGAGGATTGAATCGAACCACCTCGCACAGAGGGGGATGGAACGGCCGGGTGGATCACAGTTTCACGTCATGCTGGACGATGGGAGGAGAAATGGAAAAAGGGGCTGTGGGGAGGCACAGTGGAGATACACACGGGCAGTCTCCCACAGGGGCGGATTCATAGGTGAATCGACGCAAGCGTGAACCCTGGAGGGGTCCACTGATGGACGAACCGACGTAAATACGACCGGGACGACCAGGTGGCGGGCTTGGACCTCAAGAAGGCTTCCTACGTACCCTGTTTAGAAGACAGGGATCAAAGTCCACGTAGTTCATTCTGTCAGGACTTACGCACTTGAGGCAGCCCGGATGCGGCAAAACTCAGTTGGAAGGGACTTGGACCGAAAGCAGAAGACACCTCGATCCCAGTCACACCCTCTACTGGCTTCGGCAGTGGGGAGGCGCAATGGAGATACACATGTGCAGCCTCCCACGAGAAACTAGGGGTTTGTAATACCCTGCCCCCGTAGGGAAAAGCCACTCCCATTAAATCGTCCCAAAAGCGGGACAATCCCGACATCCCTACAGAGACGAGCGGGTGGGGGCCACATCCAAACTGGGGGAGACCCTGCGTGCGAGGCACGGGATCGGGTGATGCGGACGGTTTAACGTCTTGCCGGACGAAGTACAGTTTAACGTCGTGTGTTGAGGACGAAGTGGACGGTTTAACGTCTTGCCGGACGGAGCACAGTTTAACGTCGTGTGTTGAGGACGAAACACTTGGCAGTTTAACGTCTTGCAGCGCGGACGATGGGGGCTAGGCAGTTTAGCGTCGTGCAGCTTGGACGGATGTGCAGTTTAACGTCATGCTGGACGTATGGGCAGTTTAACGTCATGCGGGACAAATGCACAGTTTAACGTCATGCTGGACATATATGCAGTTTAACGTCATGCTGGACATTGTGCAGTTTAAAGTCATGCAGGACGAATATGCAGTTTAACGTCATGCTGGACGATGATTGCCGCCGATGGGTCTGTATCCCTTCGCACGAGCCTGGAAGGCTGCACGGGAAGACAGCGCACGGTTCGGGCACCCGGGATGAGGATCATCGGGCACCACGCAGGCGGGTACCCTCAAGGGGTCAAGGGAGGCGACCCTGGCGGATTGCGCGCAAAAGAGAAGCTTTGCGCGCAAAACCGCGGGTTGGCGCGCAAAATGGCGGGCTGGCACGCAATTGGGCCAGCGCTTCGCGCGCGGATGATTGGGATTGCGCGCACCGGGCTTCGGGTAGCGCGCGGGGGCAACGGCTCATTCTCTAACGAATGGCCACTTTGAAAATGGGGGGGTGGGCGCAATCGGGCTAGATTGCGCGCACCCCGGGGGGCAATTGCGCGCAAGAGGCTTCTTTTGCGCGCAAAGACCTTCGGGTTGAAATTTATTCAAAGGAAATGAGCCAATGGGATTGCGCGCGAAGGCGGACCCCAAGGCTCTATTGCGCGAAAGAAAGGAGGTTACCTGAAGATCGGCATTGCGCGCGGAAGGGGTTGGATTGCCGCGAAACGAGCGACGCTTCGGATTCCGGCCACCTTCAAAACGTCGGGGGTCGCCTTATATTTATAGGCAACCCCGGGCGCGGAATCCGGTCTCGGGCGCGCAATTCGCTTCGCGGGCGCGGAATCAGGACCCGGCGCGCAAAGGAGCCGCGCAGGCACGGGCGCGCAAAATAGCGCGCCGAACCGGCGCATTACGCGCATCCCGGGAGGATTGCGCGCCGCGGGTCAACATTGCGCGCGAGCCTCTGAAATTTCGCACAAGACCTCCGGGCCCTTCGGAACGTGCCTCTGACTCCAAATATCACTTCGCATTCCGCATCCGGAGCTTCGTTTGGGAACAACGGACTTTTCCGGCGTCTACAGCCACCAAAAGTCACAAACTAAGGGGATATAATTCCCTCAAAATAAATCCTTCTTATGATCCAAGATATACAAATGCTGCTTCTCAAAGGTCGCAACACCACCAACATCGATCTTATCCCAATTGATGATGTGAGAGTCATCATTTATATAATGACAGAGCTATAAAATGTGAAACAATTCGTGTATCAACCTCATCTGTGGGGGAAGTGCCACCAAATATTTCATAGCTCCAACTCGAGCCAACAACTTGAATGTCCCAATAGACAAGGTTGAAAGCTTACTCCCACAACCAATCATTCAGGTGCTTCCACACAAACAACTCAGTCTCTCATGCCCTCCACATCAAGATCTTCCAACTGGGAATCTTCCACATTCTAGACCAAAGATGATGGTAATATAATCTATAAAATACTAGCTCTACCCCAAAATTTTTCTACATATATATGTAATGGTGAAATTATTCCATCACTCTCCATGAATCACTAGATTCATGCACGACATCACTACTTGAATTCTTGCTTAGTGCACTAGTGACATCATTCCCTTTAGCTTGTGTATATGATATTTTGAATTTTAAATCCTATATGAACACCATTAAATGATAATTTCATAAGATCAATTCACACTAGGAGAAAACATACCTCAAACATTTATTATCGGTGACGACTACAAAATGTTATACGATGAGATAAGTGTACACAACTTCATAGAAAACACCGCTTATACCAAATCAATATTTATGGTGGCATAGTTACACTCATTGGGATATAACTACTGATAACCATAATAAACAAAAGATATCTATTTCCATAAAACTTATTCTAATCCTAGATGAGAATAATCACATAAAACCATGAACAGAACTCCTTCTGGTGGAAGATAACAAATTAGATCATTATCCAACTTATCCTTCTGATACTCAAAAATCCAACTGACACAGATCAGTCCATAAAAAATCCTTATAATTTTAGTCAATGTTGTTAGATGACTTTCAACATGAGAGAAATCAACTACAATCCTCTTGTAATTTTCTCCAAGACAATGCAAGCTTCATACTTATGCCACTATGTTTAGGGCGTCCCACGACACATATTTCTTCTATCTTCGATGGATCCATAGCTAGTCCCTGCTTGGATATAAAATTTATGATGAAACAAACATCTCTATCCTAAAACTCATACTTCAAAAACAACCCCAATATCTACTGTCAACGAAGAAATTCCAAAACAACATGAAAATTCTTGGAGTGCTCCCTCTCAGATATGTATTACACAAGGACATCATCGATGAAGACCACAATGAAATTATACAGGGTCTCATGGATCACGACATTTATCAAACCCATGATGAAAGATGGATCATCCTTCACATCGAACAGAATAACCTAGAAAATTAAATTCCCATGATGAAAAAGGAATATAGTCTTTGGAAAAGCCTCATTCATCACATGTATCTGATGATATTCTGAACACAAATTGATCTTCAAAAAACAAACATAAAAATGTCATTTGATGAAAAAATTACCAATCTATAGAAGAGGATAGTGGTTCTACACTTTCACTTTGTCCAGGTGATGAAAATTGATAGAAAACTGAAAAAATCCAATGACGTTCTTCAAGAAAAAAATGGGTGCACCCCTCGGTGACACACTCTGCCGAAAAAACCCACACTGAAAAAGATAATCCATTTATATGTGCAGGTCATAAAAATCAAAAGGCACCATATTATATGGAGACATCGAGATAGAATTCATGCTTGGATATAGATTTATCTTTAATATGATCTGTCATCAAGGGGGTAATGCTCGAACCTCACCACGAAATAGATCATGGTACTCTTCAAAAACCTAAGGGAACACAGACTAAATATCATTTGATGAACTCGACATCAACTCAGCCATCAAGGCTAACTAGGAAAGAACACACCTCTAACCCATCCAATGGTCTTACCTCTTGAAAAATACCACAGGCTCTCCAATAGCATCGAAGAACACATCCTTCCTTATGAAGCAATCCATAATATAATGCACCGAATAAAACCAATATATGTTGTGCATGAAACCAGATGGTTTTACCCATAAATAAAGGAAATAACTCCAAGAGTAGAGTTTCCCTAGTAGTAGCTCTCAGTCCCTACATAGTTCAAACAAGTCAGCTCACCCTACAACTGTCGTAGTCAATGCCTAGGGATATGGAATAATCTCTACCTTAAGTACTAAATAATGGATAAGGGAAAGTAATACAATGGAGTTAATCACTAGAGAATAAAATAAGTCCTAAAACTATGTAAAAAAATCCAATGTCCCCTCGATCAATGTGCAACATTCATGGATCTAGCAAGACTAAAAAATAGAAGCTAATATCAACCTACTCCACATCCCATCTAACCCAGACGATAACCAAAAATAGGGATGCAAACTTCTCTCTAAATAAAGGGAGAATATCTATGATATTTTCCGCTTTCCCCATCTACTTTTAGTTTATCCAATGCCAGTGAAACCTACTGCTATTGCCATGCCTAAAACTACCTCAATTATGGTACCTAAATTGGAAATCCTGACACACATTGACTACTCTAAAATATTGGGTACTCTAAGAAATGATGTCATAGGACTCCATAATAGTGCCTAGCACCGGATCCCATGGACTAGGAATGAGAACCACCACCCCCTGGGAAACCAATTGCTATGTGTTGGGTCCTACCCCCAACGGAACATAATCACATCTTCCATGAAAACCGAGAACCCCAAACTCTAGCTCTACTTCATGATAAATCTTGATGACTCCCCTATCATGAAGATTCATTTATAACTAATTTCCTCTTGATTACCTTTTCCATCACCAACACCTTGTGATGTGTATTCATCATAAAGGGTGACTGAGCACTGAATATCTAGATGAATAGACTTGTCAAAATGGCTTTCTTGGCTCACCTCAATTAGAAACTGGTCTGCTTCATATCATAGAAGCTTTTGGAAATAGATCTCGAACAATCGCACACTAGAGCATCGATATAGAATTTTATGTTGCCCCTAGAAATTTTCCTCCATCACGGTCAAGAAAGAAACTAAAATCTTAATACTCTTGAAAATTCTCCCATAAGATCAGCTACACCATGCAGCACCCAAGTAATAAAGACCACCACTACCTTTCTACACCATGAAACATCATCACATCCAATGAATCCCAGTTTTCCATTCAAGAAAGAATTGAACTGAAAGTTATATCAAACTCTTCTAATTAGTCAACCCTAACTCCATCTAAAAAGAATCCCTTGAACATCTATAAACTCTAGTGCAGAAACTCTCGAAGTGTCCTCATCCATGTTTCATCATCGCTGACCTATACTCTGCAATGAATTGCTGGTGCAACCTACTGAACATATTTTGCACGATCGTAATGAGGACGTCGACCTCGAGCCTACCTACAAAATGACAAATATTTTTTGCACCAAAACCTACAACAGAGATGAATTTACAATAATTAATTATTTTATATTATTCTTTTTAGGATAATATATCTCTTGGTACACCCACTCAAATATAGGTTCAAAGAACAATGATACATGATCCTTTCCAAGGTCACATCCTTTCATCCAACTTCGCTTTATTTTTAAAAAATTATAAACATAATGATCTATGACTTAGATCACATGAGTCCCAAAATAACTATGTCTCAACCAGTCTCCATTTTTTACTCCATTGGATTAACTTGGCTGACACCATTTCCCGATCATCCCATAAAGCCTCACCTATGATTTACTCTAAACTTCATCTTATCCCTCAATTAAACCTCTAAGAACACTTTTTCAGGACCCCTGACCAAAAGAATTTACCCCTCTAAGGCTGGAAATGTGTGAAGAGAGATAACTACCCCTAAGTCATACCTTCAATAGGCCCCAAGTTGGAGACTAGCATTGTGGATATAATAAACACACTGATGGGAGGCATTACCCTATAAGAGAACACATGAAAATATAGAGATTAAAAAAATAACAAGAAACTCATTTTCAAAGTACAATATATTTGAAACTAATGTTCACCTATGTAATGTTAGGAAAAAACTGCTAAAAATGACAGGGAAAATTAAAAGTTCAAAAAAAATGTAAAACATCAGTAACCACAAATCTTAAACAACTCCGGCAAACCCCAATCAAATAGTGACAAGAAATATCTCCATCCTACACCAAGAGACATGAATAATAGTTTATGTAATGTAGGGTGAGTATAACCGTATACTCTGCTGGATACTCCCTAGATCCTCATGTGAAAAAGTGATTAATGAATTCTTATGCATAGTGAACAAGTAGTGAAACTAACATGCCACCTAAAAAGGTATAATAAGATACCAACCTCACTATGGATACTATCACCAAGTAATGGATAAAATATTATAAAATATAATATAGAATATCATGGGTACCCCAATACCACTTCACCACTAGTTTTTCACATTGCCTCAACATTGCACATCATAATCCATATCGCTCCAAATGGATGGCTCGATAACACTTAGGTGAGCACCCAAACATGCACCTCAGGCAACAAAATGTTTCCCCGCAGACACAATGGAAAATCACCATTCCATATACTAATGTGTAAATAACATGGTAGATTCTGATATCCACCACATCCTAGAGAACATGTATCATAAATTTTGTATTACACTTGAATCCACTAAATCCCATACACTGAGAAAGGATCCTCCATCCTTCACATTCTATAAACGTTATACCTACAATAGTCTGTGGGAAACTATACCCAGAATATATTTGTGAGAAATAAACTTGAGAAATTACCTCCATTTACACACACATATAGTGAAAACTAACATTTGTGCATACTAGCACAAGTAATTTCTTTGAGAAGAGAGTGGGCGAAAATGGGGAAGTTATTCCTCCATCCTCCAACATGGATGTCGGGTAAAACACCACCAGGGCTCAGAATCCCTGGGGTGACTTTTTTTCAATCTAAAATTGCAGGGTAGTGTATTGAAGCACTAAAGTACATGATATACTATATCTCACAACCACACTATGATAATATCCCAACTATAGCTAACTTCTCTTGACTCCCAACTGCCACTGTTAAGACTAAGTATCTTATATGCACACAACCAATTACGGATGAATATTTGATTACATTATCCATTTTCATGTGTTTCAATTTTAATTAATTTATAATTTAAAAAATTAATTCACCATCTTCATTTCAACATTATGTTTCATTATAATCAAACAAATTTTCCATGCCATCTTGGAAAACCCAAACAAAGTACACAGTTCCTCATAAGTATAAAATCAACATTTCATTCCAAAAGTCTCCAACCCCATGGGTCCCACATCATTTATTTAATAAGTTGTTAACCACAATAACAATTTTCCATAATTCCATCAACTATAAGAAAGCATTCTATAAAACCAAATAGAAGGGGCTCAACATGGTGTGTAGATGAACTATCAATTGAGTCTTTTCCACCCATAGCATGTGTGTAGACCTATCCATCCTTGAAAATATAAACACATAAAGATTGTGGCATAAACCATGAGTCTCCTATTCTTTTTGATATAGGGTAAGCATGACTATAATAATTAATTGGTGGGTAAATTGTAGTAGATAAACCAAAACAAGAATCCAATATGAAAAACATAGAGTAAGCCTAGTTTCACCCCTTTTTACCATCTACAATTTCCTCCTTGACACCCTTATTCATAATATAATGTATCTCTCCACTCTAGGTGTAAACAGTGCCATAACCACTCAACCTCCATACCCCACATAATACAACTCCCTTCTAGGGTCACATCACATCACATTAAGGTGGAAACAAAAAGAAACTAGTATCTTTTCCCAAATCTAGGCATTCATAATTCACAAATAACACGCACTAATGACCCCGAAGCATAATTCCCCTTGCCTTTACATGAAAGAGGGTAAATCAAACCCCTAAAATGAATTATAACTTGTCAACAACCTATTCATTAATATTAGTGTCTAGCTATGGTCAACCTAAACAGCAAGCTACCATAACTATCACAGATTAATTAATCATTCTTACTACTTCAATTTGAAAATCATTAAATTAAAACACCAAACTAATTCATTTTTATTCTTATATATCTTTGGTCCACTAATTTATAATTACTCCCATAATTACATTATTCACTAATTTCCCTCAATAATGAAATTCCAAATAATAAAATCAATGATAATACACTATCTAAGAAATCAGGAGGGAAAACATATGATCGAAACCAATTATTTAATCCAATTTGAATAATTATTATATCAGATTTCATTAATATTTAGTGGGATATATCAAGATAACTCTACTACTACATAGAATAAGTAGAGATTCCACAAATCCCCTACCTCAAATGGTCACTGGAGTTCTTCACTCGAGAACAGATCATCCACCAAATCTGGATCACCTCTCCCTAAAAAACTACACAAATCCGATGATGGAAACATTAACTAACAGCCTATAAATATTATATAGAAATATGAAGAAGATACTATATTACACGGCAAGGATAAATGAGAGTAAATAAATGGAAGAACCCATAAGAACATAGATATAACATACTTTTTATCGAATATATATTGACACTTGATTCTTCCACCAAAATAGGGGGTGAAAATATAGAGGGATGAAACATACAAGAGAAAAGATACAAGGATTATAGTTCTTTAACACCAATCCAATAATATGTAAGATTTTGGGTGCCTAACTCTGAGAGAAAGTATAATTAATGAATTAATGGAAGTTTCCCGACATTTATGGATTAGATATATGACCTATAAAATTTGGAATGGCATTGAATTAGCGTTAATGTGGATCACATTAAACCTTGTGGTTTGACCAATTAATAGCCTCATAAATTTTAAAAAAATCAAAGATATAATTATTATCCATTAGAACAACAACAAAACCACTTAAATATGGAATTCAACTCAATTTATTTCAAAGAATGATGTGAATAGGGAAATGATGGGAAATATTAAAAAAAACTAGAATATTGAAAAACTATTGGAAATGAATCATTATTCTCGAATCACTATAACACCTACCATTAGATGCATCACTGTGCTAGAAAATCTATTTCACTTACTATTAGATGACTCTTTGTTTAGGAACCAATATAGCACCAACATTTATATGTCTCATAGTTTTGGAAACATGCTTACACCTAATTATTGTTGTTCCACTGTTATAGAAACAATAGAGAATCGACCGTTACATGAATAACCATTCTGGAGACATTTTTTGTAGCTACCATTATATGTATCACCACTCTACAAACACAATAAAACATACTATTAGATGGCTCATCATTCCGAAAACATTGCAGCACATATCATCAGCTGTCTCATTATTCAAGAAACACTATAGAAACTACCATAAGATCACTCACCATTATAGAAATTTTAAAAGATATTGAAAATTAACCACCATTCAGGAAAAACTAAACATATAACTAGAAAATTGAAAATGTATTGGGGATTATTCACCTTAATTTTCTAGAACCCATCATACATCATACTTCAGCATAGGAAAGAACCAGATTGGTATGGGACATTACACATGCATCAAGTATTCTTATTACATGATTCTATAATAAAATATGTATACAAAATAAAATAATATATTTTTATTCTATTGTTTAACCTAAAATTACACACAATTCTTTCAAATAGGTAATGAACATACCGTTTATGTGTACGAAAAAAACCACCTGACCCAACGGTGTTGTATGTTTTTTACATGAATACCTCCCATGGTTAATAATTATAATAGAATCCATTTTTATATATTATATATTTGAAATTTATGTTGTAATAATAATTTTATGTTTTTTATAAAATTTATACCTTAATTAATTCCATATTTAGTAAATATTATGACATCTTTTGGGGGTGTGTGCACTACTGCCTCCCTAAATAGATCTGATTCATTCACGCTATACATACAATGTTTTAAAGATGGTTCTAATAAAAAATTAGGAAAATTATGAAATTAAATTTATAATATAATTATAATAAACAAATATATTATTTAGTTTTCATTATTTTAATACTATATATAAATTGAAGCATCGTTCTTGCGTACTTAGGAGCTACCTCCTCTATGAACGGTACATTTCATTTACTATCTCAAAATATTATGCACTATTTTATTACATATATAATGAATAAATATTATAATTATATCAAGATTCACATTGATTTGATTATTAAATAACGATCTAATTAATATTAATATCAATGAAAACGTTAAAACATACATGAAAACATGGAAATTAACACTTGAAAGAGGGAAAATAAAGAATGATTTTAAACAAATGGAAAATAAGATAGTATAGAAGTAGATATAGTATATTATAAATATTTATAAGGTTCATTTTATATGATAGTATCATAGTTAAACACCTTAAATTCACATCAATATACTTTCACCTAAAAAAATAAACTTAAGGTAAATGATTTTCATCTCACTTTTTAGATCTGTGTGACAAATTCCATATTCTCCACTTACATATTTTATATGGTGAATACACTAATTTTTTTTTGAAATATAATATCTTGAATTGTTTTATATTTATGGTATTTTTATTTTTAGATTGATTATTCATTCTTTGGGGATTTGAATCAAATGTTACCAAGTGGTTAATAATTTCATTACCTAATTATTTTTCATGGTGTTATATTATATATTCATTGTCTTTGACATTATACGATTATGTGTATCAATAATATTTAGGATATATATTTTTTATTTAAAAAATGTTAATTGGGATTTAAATTTGACAGTCAAATAGTATTCATAGATTTTTTATCGCATCAATATTTTGGTCTCTTTAAGGTTTTACATCATTTTCTGATTTTTCTGAGGATTTCCTACAGAGGAATTTCTATTGGAGTATATTATTTTATATTAGATCAATAAATCCTATAATTTTCTTCAACCAATTTATTCATGTATTTTTTCAATTATTCATAACATTTTACCATTATTTGATATATAAAATGTTTAATAAAATGTTTTTATGAAAGCCCTTATACATTTATCTCATTAGACAAAGAACATGATTTCATTAAAAACATAATTTCTAAAAAAAGATTTCAAAATATCATTTAAAACTTTTCATATAAATTTTTTAAATAAATTTTTACCCTTCTTATATTTTACATAAGTCTTCAATAAAATATTATTGTCTCTCTCTAGATGAGTCATGTTGCTAACATTTTAACCTTTTAAAATGAATAATCATTTTTCATTGTAGGAAATGAAAGAATTTACCAATCATCATTTAGTTGAGGCTTACTTTTGTCACTAGAAAACCATTCCATTAAATCATTCATATATTTCCAATGTTCATATAGAGAATATATCATTTCACATCATACAATTTAACATGTGGTGGATCCAAAATAGAGTTACATGTCTGAAGTTATGGTCATTTGATGTCGGATTACCCAAAATGGCCTTCCAGTATGATTTTTGGTAAAATTTACAGATTTTCCCGAAAAATTGAATCATGCATGAATGAATTGAATCATTCAAGATAAAATGGGATCTTTCACGAAAGAATGGAAGTTTTTTCAAATGAATGGAATTTTATGTTCCCCACATCATAATGGATGGTGTATAAATACAAGTCCACCCCCTTCATCCCAAGGGCCTATAGTGGTTGACCGCCACTCTGATGCACGTAAAACTATATCTTCAACACCTCCATGAATAACATCAATATTTTCAACTAAAAAACAACAATGTTTCACAAAAAACATCCATCTTCCACACCCTAACAAAAACCAAAATCTTTTTTTCAAAACATCCATTTTGAGTGTAAAAACTCAATTTCCTGCTCAAAAAATTATTTTTTCACGTAATTGTGCCAAATTTCCCAATCTTGCACACACCTATTATATAATGTACAATCATGGGAGGCCCTATTCCACAGTCATTAATATTGTGGGATAGGTCCCCGATATTTTTACCATGATCCCTTATGCAACCCATATTCCATCTATATAATACCATTATTTGAGATACTCCTCTACATTCAATGAAAGACCATGAGATGACATTGTCCTATTGCCCCCTTTCCCATGTCTTGAGTTGAGATTATCATATTTAATTCCATGAGTACCCCAAGATGAACCATTTCACAAGAAACTCATCTAATCACCATCACCTGGTTCAAATACAGTGTTGAACTAGAATTGAATTTTCTTACATTAGTCCCACACTAGGCATTTTTAGGTTTCTTCCACCTAGAAGTCATCACTACAAGATAACAAACCTCAGTACACCCTATATTAAATACATAGGATGCATATTGATTGAGACAATATATTCCTTATGTACGAGTAATATTATTTTAACGTTCCACACTTTATGACCTCTAACTGTTTCATACAATATCATTTTTGAAAAGTATGCCTTATGCGTCCAACATAAGACGCCTCATTGTGAGGTGAATAAAATACAACCCTCATGGTCCCCATAATAAATTTTATGCCCCAAACTATATTCCCTTGACCAATCATCATGCCGTGATTCCATTGAGACCTGGAATGAGGAAGACAGAATGGGATGCTCATTGCATAAGCCCCAATCTCCTCTTCCATTCACGTGATTTTAAAATGATTTCATACCCCTTGCAATGCACATTTGATTCCCTAATGGCATGAAATGGGGAAGTCATTATGGTAAGATCCCATATGTAAGCCCCATCATCAATTTCTAATCCTTTTCGGTACCTGGGAATGTTCCAAATGTAATCCTCATACACCATTTTCCTTCCATCGTGACACTTGGGTAACTTCCATGAGTAATCCCCATAGGCAGATTTCATGCATAATCCCCATACACCATTTTTTCCCAAAAAAAGAACCCAAGAAGCTTCCACATGAAATCTCCATACACCATTCTAGCTCCATAGCCGCACCTAGGAATCTTCCACATATAAGCCCCGTATATTATTCTCACTCCATATTAGCACCCGAAAAACTCATTTCATAAGACCCCCCACCCACACCTCATCGATTTACATGATATGAAACTGAATCCTTACCACATTCAATGCACATTTGATGCCATAATGGCCAGACAAGTGGAATAAATTAAGGTTATATTCTACCAATAAGCCCCATCCACCGTTACTAATCATTAGAGGCACCTGAGCAGCTTCCATGAGTAAGGCCCACACACCATTGCAGGTCCATAGCGGCACCCGATCAGGTTTTTCACGTAATCCCATTAAATTATTATCTCTATATAGTGGTACCTGAGAAGCTTCGACACATAATCCACATATTCCTTCTTCACTGAATTATGGAACTAAATAAGCTCCATTTGTAAGCCCCATACAACATTGTCACTCTATAACAGCCCCCAGGCAGCTCATTGTATAATCCCCACACACCTTGTCAATTCACATTATATTAAACTAAATCCTTACCCCATGAAATGAAAATGAGATTCCCTCATGGCCTGACATGGGGAATACATTAAAAGAATCTTCCACCCATAAGCCCCATCCACTATTGTCGTTCCCTGGCATCACCCAAGTATATTCCACATGTATTCCCCAGACACCATTTTTTCTATACAGTAGCACAAGGGTAACTTTTACATTTAATCCCTATACACCTTTGTTTCTCCATAGAAAAACTCGGACAACATCGATTTATATACCCCAGACAGCTTTTTCCCTCTAATGCTGTACATGAGAAGTATACATGCATAATCCATATACACCTTAGACTCTCCTTCAAAACACCTGGGTAGCTTCCACATGTATGAACCATACAACATTTCCCCTCCTTAGTGGAACCTCAAAAACTAACCATGAGTAAGCCCCACACTATCCCTTATGACCACACATTTTGTGACACAACCATCGGTTCTAATGTAACCTCTTATTTCACACACTAATCCTGACTTAGGTTGGCTTTGATTAAGCATTGACCATTAAATTATCTCTAGGATTCCAATCAGTCTTAGTAACCAAGCCCAACCTATCCAATCTATATGGACTTTTATCATTTCCCTTTCTGATCATGGTATTAATAAATCCACCAAAATTTCAATCCCATCACACCATAATCATGTTTTATATCCATTTCACATTGTTTTACACTAAAAATCCCACATGACGTTAAACTGTATTAGATTTTGAACTCTATGGGTTTTGATCCATTTTGGGTATGTAGGATGCCTCTTTGATGTTCAATCCCAACCAATGATATATTATGATGTTCCCTCGTTGGGATGTGACCTCATAATATGACATATTACCTCCTTGGGACACATCACCCATATCTTACTTCTTAAGGATTTTTGATCCATCCATTCATTTAATTGTCCTTTTCATATACCACAAACACATATCATATCTTTCTAGGTAGCTTACCATGATTTATTCAACAATAAACCCATACTCATCTAACCAAGTGTGTCCCTCTTGTGATGGGATGCTAAACAATCATATGCCCCAAGAAATTATATTGGTTTCTATCATTTATGTATACCCTAATTCTTTTCAAAAATTCTAAAACAACATAGAATTTGATTCCCTACCTTTGGGATATGTATGAAGCCTCTCTGTGGTTCAATCCCATCACCCAATTCCCATATTGGCCTCTCCTTTGACCCTTTTTGTTTTTGGATAGTCATGTTCTAGACCAGAGGCTCTACTTCCTTTAGGATTGATTCATGCATCATGTCCACATGAACCTTGTCCTATTGTGTCTCATCATCAATTATAAAACTAAATGGACTTTGATTCTCTTCCTTTATGTTATGTAGGAATCCTCCCTATGGCTCAATCCCAAAACCACCAACACAACCATCCATTTTAGTCATTCAATATTGACTACACCCAAGTAGCCACATCCTATCACTACTTCTAGAAGCACTCGGGCTTCTAGCCATGTCTAAAACCCATTTAATCCAATGGTGCACCATTTTTAGGATACACCCTTTCGATGATACATCTTCCCATTATGGGACAAACTACCATGATTCTTCATTTTTTTGGTGTTCTGGTCAATCCATCCGAAAATACCTTTTTGGGATATACCATCATGGTGTGGCATCTTCACTTTATGGAATATACCACTATGGGTCCACACTATTTGGGAAATCTAATCTATCTGTCTGGTACCCTTTTTTTGGGATGTACCTTCATTGTGTGATATCTTCCCATTAGGGAACACACCACCCTATGTCCTTTCTTTTTCAGCATTCTAATCCATTCATATTGTACTCCCTTTTTTTGACATACCATATCAGTTTGACTTCTGCCCATTCTGTGACATAAAACCATGGGTCCGATCATTTTGGGAATTTGGATCCATCCATCTGGTTCCCCCTTTTGTGACTTTCCTTTTTGTAGTGACATCTTCCCTTTATGAGACACATCATCATTGGTCCTCTCATTTGTGTTTTCTGATCCAACCATCAAGTACTCTTTTTTGGGATGTATCTTCATGGTGTGACTTATTGAATTTATGGAACACACCACCCTGGGTCCTCTCTTTTTGGGTGTTTTGATCCATTCATCACGTAATCCCTTTTTGGGATCTACAATTATGGTGTGACATCTTCCCTTTATGGGACACACCACCCAAGTTACCCTCCTTTTGGGGATTTTGATCTATCCTTTGGGTACTCAGTTTTAGGGATGTACCCTTGTGATGTGTCATAATACCCTTGTGGGACACACCGCCTTGGGTCTACTCTTCTGGGTTCTCTGGTCTAACCTCTTGGAAAACCATTCAGGTGCCTCCTATTAGGGGAGAACCCCCATGATCGTCCCTCAATGGTGTCCAAATTAATCCTTTTCTGAACACACAAGATGTTAAACACATGACCTACCCAATGTTAAACATGGGTTGTTAGAGGAAAACCTCATAAAGAACACCTTTGGCATAAATGTTTCTTCTATATATCAAACACATAGAATACGAGATGTAAAACATTGGATGCATAAGGAAAACCATGGATGCAATAACTTTAGAATAAAATACCCTGAGATCATAGTGGGATGTCTTAGGTTCTTTACCATTGAGAATCCCCCTTTTTGGGATGAATATAGATGACATATGTCCCTATATCCTGAGATTCCCCAACATGAATAATGTTACAATCTACTCTGATTGAAGGCTGATGTCCTATCAAGAAATTTTGGAATATCCAGATAGAAGTAATGTAATTGACACGTGTCTATAAAGGCATGGAACTAGGAATAAGATTCATGAATAATAACTAAAATCTATGAGGGAGAACCGGACTTAGTGACGGTTTACAAGGTGGAATCCATGGAAGGAAAAACTGACATCCCATCACCTTGTTTCAATCATTGAAGAAAAATCACTAGGGAAGGGATGGATGTCGACCACCATTTAAAGGATGGAACACCAGGCATCAATAATAATTTCACCATTATGACGATGTGTGTGTTGGTCGTGGAATGAATCTGAAACACTTAAATTAGAAGGTCAAAATGTTAATTTTTCATGATTTTGTTTTTGGAAAATGATATTTTCAAATAATATTAATTTCATTTTTTTATCAAAATTTATATCATATGTTCCCTTAGAAAGCTTTAAAAATATATATTTATATTATATTTACCCATTAATTAAATTTTTTTATTTTTACACTAATTAGAATATTTTTTAGATATAACATCCTTATTCTTCGTATAGATGATTTGGGATTGACTTGTCCAAGGATATTATTGACATTCATTTCTAGGATTCCATTGTTATTTCCCATAAAATATTCAATTTACAATGGTTGTTAGAAATTTAATTTTATTAAATATATATATCATATATGACAGATATATTTATTATCTAAACCATATATAATTATTATACTTAGTGTTCAATTTGAAAATTATGTAACAAACACGGAAAATATTAAAAATTTGTAACTATTCCTCAAAAGATGTATTTTATGGGGAGTATTGTTTATTAATTACATATTTTAATTGATTTGAGTAATGAGTATGATATGCAGTTATAGGTGTTCCTCGTACAATATATTTCTCAATAATGAATTGATAGGTTTCCATGAGATATAAATTTTTTCAAAATTTAATGGGTTTCTACCTATAGTGTTATAACACATTGTGAAAAGTCTTGATTGTATATTTTTTCATGTTCCGAAGACATTACATCAAATAATTATGCATTTCCTTCATTTTGATTATGTATTTATTATCCCGGATATTTTCACAATGTGAAAAATATATGGATTAATTTTATTCTCAGTTTAATAATTTAATTTCATATGGTTTTAGTTTCATACTTTTCCATATTTATTATTTCTTATTATGTTATTTCAATGTAATTTTTTCAAGTTTTTGTATTTCCATACTATTTATAAACTTCTTTTTAGTATATTGATTAAATTTCAATGTCATTACATTTTTACTTTCCATATTAACTGTTCCCATGGATTCATAATTACTTCCTATATCCAAAAACCTTTTTTAGGATTCGTTGATTTGTTCTAAGAATGATACTAAATGATATGGTAGATGAAAAAATGATATCCTAAAAATAAAACAATGATGTTGTACTTAGTGTATTCAATTTTAATAAAAATTCACATGTATGTATCTGGTTTACTAAAACTATTAATATCATCAATCCTATCAGAGATGATTACTTCTAATAATGCTAATGTATTGGTAGTATTCACCGGTTTTAGGATTACTAGGTTATTGTCACTAAAGTTGGTATCATAAAATGTTTAATATAAACTGTGGGTACTAGATTTAGAAAAACAATTATTATAAATCATATACCTATGATAAAAATTATGGATACTTATAGAATAATATCCGAGAATTTTGTTAAAGTAGAGATTATTTTTGTTTTCCATGAAATAAATTTATATATGGATAGTAAAATTGAAATTGGGGGATTGATGTAACATGGGGTTACAACACTAAAACAATTCATTAGTATAGAATCGAGTATACCCTGGAAAATGAGAATGATCTTTAGAGTGCACCTAGTTTGAATCTGTCAGGGGATGTGTATAGGATATTTCACATTCTCTTTACAGTGAATTATGATTGATTTGAATTTATAAAGATGAAAAATTACATAGGATAAACATTATACCATGTAATTAATTATTCTAATATAAAGTGTAGATGTATTTACATGGATTCTAGAATAAAATTGTAGAATTATTTTTTACCAAAACAATTTTAGATTTAACAGTCATGAAACATTTAAGTACTATTTAAAATTTAAGAAGATAATATGTACTCATTATCTCTTCTGTTTTGTATCCCATTATAGGTATTTGAGATTTTGTTTGATCATATATTTTTAGCCATAATAACATCTTTTTTGGTATAATGTGATAGGAGTCTACCAAGACTATGTATAGTTTAGACGAAATGCAGGTTATAAAAGAAAATTTGTTTATTATTGGATTCAGTGTAAAATATATTTGGGGAATAATAAAATTATATTTTAGTGACATGATTTTAAAAGTATTGATAAAAATTAGTGTTGATAGATAAATAATATTATTAACAATTTTTAAAAAAATGGTTGTATTGAAAACCATTGTTGAAAGGATATTTAGTGATGAATATTATTTCTAGTATGTGTATATAATATTTGTGAATGTCATGGGAATTATATTTATAATATTTTAAAAAATTACCAAATTTATTCCAGGTGACAATTGATCAAGTCGAGCAAGGTCTCGGGGCATGAAACAAAGACTGAAGGATGATGTGGGATTCTCACCTACCACCAACTTATGTGATAACATAGTTAATATTTTGTTGTTTTTAGATAAAAAATTTGATGAATAAATATTAATGATGAAACAATAGTATCTCTTTTGAGGTTCAGATATTAATTTATTAAACATATTAGTTTTAGAAATTAGTTATTAATTATTGTAAATAAGTGTTTCATTGATCAGTTGATCCGACAATATAAATTTTAGTTTTTCAAAAATAATATTAAAAGTACAATATAGGACATTCAATTGATCGATTTAGTGAACAATTAGAACTTGATACAAGAATAACCAAAAGATGAAAATTTTCTAATGAAATTGAATCATATCATGAAAATATATTTAGTTCTATAATTAGTTAATAGAATAATTCCTCAATATTAGAAATAACATCTTAAAACAATAATTTTTCATAATAAAAAAATTTATTTGGATCGTTATAACTTTAATAAACATATATTTATGACTATAATGCGATAAATTTCCACTGATCATTCATATGTTTTTTATTCATGACATCAATCACTTTCTATAAATATTTATTCATTTTTTCAAAGTCAATATTTTCAATTCTCACTAATTTTATCCTACATAGAGACATAATTTATTGTTATTCCATATTAACATTGTATTTATAATTTTATACTATTAAGAATATATTTTATAAATATTCCCATGATGTAAGATTCTAAAAATTTAATTTCCAAAAATAATTTTTTTTTATTTTCACATTTGATTTTAAATTATGAGTAATAATCTAGTTAAGGTGGGAAAAATGGAGTGCCCCAAAATTTTAAAGTAAGAACATTTTACTTGATAGCGTGTATGTTATGTGACACCACGTGTATAAAAGAATATAATATTCATATACCATAAAATAAATTTATAATTTAAAATAAATTTAATCTATGATATAACTTCTAATGCACATGATACTGAGTTGGTATTCATTTTACAAAAAATGAAATCTGTCGATGACTGGGGTTACACACAAGAACATGTTTTACAAAACAATAATAAATTAATAAAGCATTATTGTATAATAGAATAAGAGATAGAATATACATAAAAGTAGTGGTTATGAACGGTATTAATTATATTTTGAATATAAATGGTTTACACAAATATAAATTGAATTAATTTGATATCAATTAATTAGAAATTTATATAAAAATAAATTGAATATAATTTAAATGGTTTTTTATTAAAAATGATTTATTATACAAATAAAATAACATAATTACTATTTGAGAATGATATAAATTAAATTTATATGTGTTATATATTCTGAAAAATTATTTTTATATTCTTCTTATTCATTTTATAAGAATAAGATAAGAATAAGTCTTATTTTATGAAAAAAATTGTATATTTCTAAAAAGGATATTTTACAGCCATTTTAGAGAGAAACATTATTAAATAAAATTTTTGGAATTTTTATAGATATTAAATTTTAGATAAATTTGATTTTTTAATGTGTGACATCATAATTACCATACGTTGAATTTTTGGTATTTTTTGTGAGATTCCATTTTTTGATGAATAGTGAAAAATAATGAATTCTAATTTGAAACTATATTTTTTTATATAATTTATTTAAAAGTTTAAATTGTATATTTCATTATAGTTTGTTGTAGAGTAATAATAAATTAATTAATTTGTTTTTTTTAATTTTAATAAATATCAAATTGATATTGGATATAAAAACTTATCCAACTCTTTGTAAGTTTTACTTTATAACCAAGCATTGTCGTCCCATCTATAAGATTAATTTTGAATTAATTTCATACACTTATATTATTTGAATGTGGAAAATTATATTCCATGTTTTCAATAAATTTTATATATAATTTAAAATATATTTATCGTAGTTTCTGTTAAAAATGTTGACTAAATGTGATTAAAATTAATTATAGTGATTAAGATAAATAGTAGACTAATAGAGGAGTAAACATCAATCTTAAGTGCCAAAGTGACCTATAAACTTCTCTAATAGATATTTTATTATCATATTTCAACCCTATAATCCTTTGAATCTAATTCATATCATTATGGGATCCTTGATACATGGGAAAACATGGGTGAGATTCCCTTTTAAAAAATTAACACGAATGCCACTCATCCTCCACATAAAGAAAACTCAATCTTAACAATTATTCAGGCATCTAGAGCTAGTTGTATAATTCAAAACCTAGTAAATTAATATCCCCACATTCCTCCGCATATATATAATCCTCACATTGGGAAAAACTCAATCCAACGAATTCATTGGTATAAACCAATAGGAGTTATCCAAAAATGAAGTATCGTTCTTCAATGATCACATGCATTTTATTTCATTTTCCACCTAATTAAATGTTTTTATTACATTATTATATAATAACCAATGTAGCATAAATAAAAATATTATTAGTTATTGTATGGATTCAACCAACACATACACACACATCGATCTAATAGTTAATAATCATACCATTTTTGAGTATAACAGAGTAGCCCCTGATGAAAGGATGTCATTATTTGTTTCCATTATGTAAGAACCAGATTCATAATTTGAGGTAAATATTCATTATTTTCATATTTTATTTATGAAAACTATGGAATGAAGGATAATGGATGAATGAAAGATTGTTTCACAATGTGACTAAGGGTTACACACCATGTAATCATTGTATACACCATGTAAGGTTGTCAGTAAGAATTATTTATAATGTGGTAGAGAATATTAGTAGAAAAAGAGGATCGGGATAGTACACATATTTTAATTTCTAGTACAATATGTGTACTTTTCTCCTTTTGGATAAAATGGGAAGTCACATTGTTTTCTTCATATGGACAGAGGGCTCACTCTGGGATCCCGAACAGCAGTGTCGAGTATGAAATTTTCACAAAATTAACCATATGAACTCTGATTTGGTCATCATAAGATTTTTTGGAATTCAATCGGTAATCACATGATTTCTAGTGAGCCATTCCTAATGATTTCCTCTCTTGACCACGTTATCAATGGTAGAGTTTTTATGCTTGTTTTTCAGATCTACTCTATTTTATTTCAAATTAGAGGCTATAAATGGAGGAGGAGTGTCATACAAGTATTAGATAGCTGGTATCATGCCTTTCGCTAGCGGTAAAGATATTTATATATTCCACATAGTCATGAACCTATTTTCTAGGTGTCACCATTATTTTTCAATAACAATTATTTTATCTAATTGTAGTTTTGGTATTTTTTTAGTGATTCAAATTGAGAATTAGATTTTTACATTTAATGAGGCCACTCTATTGGTGTATTTGCCTTGGATGACTTATTAAGGTCATTTGGCCTAGGATGCTTATGAGGCATAACTTGTTTCCCATTTTTGTTATTTAAAATTATATTTATTAATAAGGAATTTTCATTATTTTAAAATGGTATTCAATTGTCATAGGGTTTGGAATTAGCAATTTTCCCTTTGACCCAGGGTTATGTATATGCTTCTTAAGGCATTTTTGGAATGTTTTGATCTTATTGTGATACTACCCATCTGAGTAAGTATCCTTAAAATATGTAATAATTTAATTCACATGTGGTGATTGTTGTATGAATTTTCCATGTGTGTTTAGAAATGTTAAATCATTGTAATAGTTTATATTACATGTGTTTCTGGATTTGTGTTTTACCAACGTGAGTAATTGCATGGTCAAGCTTTATGAGGTAGGTTTGGCTATAATTATAAAACCATGAGTGAGCGATGGATGTATTGGTCAGGATCATGATTCATTTACTAATTTTACAAAGTGAAACATGGATCATTGATGGATTCCATGGATGAACACTATTGGAATTTTTTAAATTTCATGAGTGATATTTGGGGATTTCTTATAGGACTACCA
This sequence comes from Viscum album, assembly GCA_963277665.1. Classification (NCBI taxonomy): domain Eukaryota; kingdom Viridiplantae; phylum Streptophyta; class Magnoliopsida; order Santalales; family Viscaceae; genus Viscum; species Viscum album. The sequence continues at coordinate 1,402,546,460 of OY728152.1, forward strand.
GTAATGGGATTATTTGACATGGACTTTTAAAACACCGATAGTGATACCATGATTCAAGAGTGGCTTTTTGGGATGGGATTATAGTATGTTGGTTGGTTTTCACCTAGAGTGACACTATGATTCAATAGAGGCCCGTCAGGACGGGCATGCAAGTTGGAATGGAATTTTTATCTGGAGTGATACTTGAATTGAAACATAGGATTTTCATGGATGATCATAGGCTATAAATTTAATATTTATTTGAAATGAATTTTGAATCACATGTAAATCCAAATCACAATCACGAATTTAGTCTTCCCCTATTGTTTATATAAACTTTTGAGGTATAAGTAGTTATTTTTATTAAACGGGGTTTTCTGAGCACAGTCTGAATCTCAAGACTTATATAATTCAAATAAATTGAATTAATTAATGAACATGAAATGCATTTAAATGAATAATAGTGCTTTTAGGACTCTTTATATTTCTGTACTTCCAAGGATACTACATTTATTATTGTACAATTCCTATCATATATATTCTCTAACAGACTGGCACATATTTTGGGTGGTTTCCTAATAGGAATTAGTCTAACACCCTATTTGGGTCATTTTTTTGGGGCCAAATAGATAATATAATTATATTTTTCAATAAGGGAATTCTCCATTCTATAGGTACATGATATGATACTTAGCAGTGGGAGAGTGTAGGACCAAGCTAAGGATTTCGATGATTCTAGGTTTGTTATGTTATTTCTATACTATTGGAACTTATATCATGTATTACTGTAATGTATAATGTTTTGGATGTCTTCCTATAACATGTGACATGATGAATCATCCTTCATATTCTATGACATATGATTGATTTATTATCAGTATTCCCCTATTTATTTTTGTTTCTTAGTATTACTTCTTCTGGTATAGTATTTTTAATGTTTCGGTTGTGTTAGACATTACAAATGAGGGGATATTTTCCCCAATATCACAAAAAGGAATTTGTTGGTAGCTGGAAGCCTCTATCCTTTATGAATATGAACATGAGGACATGTGGCTAATATGGAATAGGGAACCATTGATTTGATTCTAGATCAAAGACACTACAAATATGTATCATAAGATGTTTTTTTCATGTTTTAATTATTTTTTGATGACATTAGACATATAATGGAAGGAAATATTGTTCTGAAACACACAATTCTTGGGAGTAGCTACCCCGGGTATAGGGGAAATCCAAATTTCCACAAATTGAAATTGTGATTTTTCTTTGTTTTCAGTTGTTATAGTTGATTATATTTCACTATTGGGTGGATCACTTGTATTATTATGTAATTATTTATGTTTTTGTGGTTCTATTTCATTTCCAACAGATGAGATGAGGGTATAAAAACAGAGGCATCATATTTTAACTTCATAAAAATCACATTTCATGCTTTATTTCCATTCCATTTATTGAGAAATTATGAATTAAGTCAATTTTGATAAATTTCATGATATATATGCATGATGTTGTGATAGTTATCACGATAGATATACATTTTTGTTTTGATAGGTGTATTGGTATTTGTTATGGTTCAAATTGGATGGATTACAAGCATTGGTCCCCGAGGTGTATAGGCCCTCATTGATCAGAATTTTTTGGATCATGTTTCTCCCTTAAAGTTTTTAGGATGTGCTATATCTGGAAGCCAAAAATTGATTTTCAAGGATATTGGGCCCTCAGAAATTGGAATTTGTGATCCTATTGGGTTAATTTGAAAAAAACATGGGTTTTGGTGGGGAATCATACATTCACTGCCAGAAATCTAGGCAACATGGTGTGTGAATTCTTTTTAAACATTCTGTGTGTTCATCAATTTGGGATGAAATATATTCTTCAGTACACACCGTGTGTGATGAGTACACAATATGAAGAACATGGTCATTTGTCTAGTCATGGGAGACAGAACACAGATCGATGGTTTTTGAAAGTGCATGTTGTGTATTGTAGGTACACATTATGTTCTTTTATATAGGTAGACCCCATGTGGTTTTTTCCATGTACAATTACATGGAATGGAGGGGAGACATTTTTTCACTCCATGTAGTTCTCTTACACGTCGTGTACCATGGGTGTTTGCACACCCATGTTGATGGGATTCCACGTCCACATGAGACACTAAGGGTACACACCGTGTATGATTTCTGCATGTTGTGTATTACCCTATTTCAGAATCCTTTGTGAGTCTTTTCCTTTATTATCCCATGATGTCTATTTTGGACCCATGAGTAGTCATTTCTAAGTATATTTCCACCGACATTACAATGGTGAAACCAATGTATGCTTCTAGGGACTCCAAGTTGATCCCTCAGGGATTTTATAAAATTGGAGGACATTTTGATTTAATTACCATTTCTAGTTGTCACATATGAGTGTGTCATGTTGACGATGATTAGTTGGGTGTTTAGACCTAACTAATTGAGACCTATGATCTAAGATGAGAAATAGGATATCTATCATGAACTATGATTTTGAAGACATTTACCATGTGAGACATTCAATTTTATCATATGAGGCTTTCAGTCTTGTTGCTTATAAGGATCTTCTGAGGGATGTGTTCTCTTACATACTGATGTAGGGAGTCCCTTATCAGATCCCATGCATGTGTATTATTTACTACATACCTATTTGATAATCCCTCAACTGGTTTTCATTCAAGGACTCAATATATGTTTTTTGTATATATATGAATTTGAAGAGTTTATAAGAAATTAATTAATTATATGTTCATACTTCTTGTGGCTAAGGAAAATTATTGGATTTTTTCTTTTAAGGGCCCAAATATGTTTAACATGACCCTTGTTGCTTTCCATGGTTGTTAAAGATGTGCCTACATGCTTACATTCGGTTTTCAAAATAATTTCAAACTTGTTAAATGTATTAAATTATATTTGATGAGACCTAGCTATTTTTCTTTGATTTATTTTCTAAAATGGTTTCCAAATTACTTTTTCTATAGAATGGTTTTAGAGATGTTTCAAAATATTTTTCTTTCAAAAGATTAGATATCTTGTTGTCGTGTTTTTCACTACATGGTTTTTTACAATGGTGTCATACAAGTGTTATTGTCCCTGGTATGTCATTCAGGATTTAATGAGAACATCTTTTCTCAGATGGGCGGTATTGGTATCTTAACATTTGATATTGGAATGAGCATTGTGCAATTCATATTTTAGTAGGCAAGACATTCCTTGGGAAAGGATAATTTCTTAGGTGATCATGTGAACCTCATTTTTCTTACAATATTTGAGAATTATTAAATCGCCATTTGTATAAATGGTTGTGTAGATGATTTTTATTTGAGCAATTTTCTGTGTGATCAATCTAGTAATACGATGAGAATAGTGGATATCCTATGAAAAATACCTTGAATGTTCCATTTTCTATTTTGTACTCATGGAGGTATATTTTGACTTACTTGGTATCTATTATGTGTTAAATGATAAAATGAGTCATTGAGATCTACTAAATTATTTAGTGTTGAGCTATTGTTTTTGTTCTTATATTATCTCTAGATTAGAATGACCTAAGAATTATGTATCAAATTTTGTCCCAATACATTGGAGTATATTCTAGGACTCGAGTATTTTTTCACACAGGTCGGTTTAATTTTGGATTTCATTTCAAGAGATATGATGTGGTGATCGTGGTTTGGGGAGTGTTACATCGGTTCAATTCAAATGATTCCTTCCATATATAAGCATGACATTAAAGGACCATTTAAAAGTGTTGGATCATACTTGAATGCCTTTGAGTGTTGCAAGTCTTGTTTCTAAGTGATGCTTTCTTGGAAACACAATGTTGTTTAGATTGTTGTATGTGCATCCCTAGTGGTGAAACAATTATAATGGATGGACCTCGATGGTTAAGCATACTCTATAACGGAAATGCATTTGGATAAAGGCATTGTGGTAAGTTAAATGGAGATGTGTCGGCAAGTGAATCTGAGTTTCTTTTAGCAGGTCGACCAATAGTGGTTAAATTATCATTTTTTATGATCCTTAAAATCCACTTTGTGTGATATTGATTAAAATATTGGAAGGTCCCCTATCATGATGTCATCTTGGATGCACTAAAAAGTGTTCATAATATATAACGCTACAACTGAAAGTAGTTGGGCTAGTTTTTAGTTTTTTTCAATGATGTTTTGTTGATGGTTGGTTTTAAATGAGGATTAGTTAATATTGATTGAAACATGGGTTTCCATGTAGTAACACCTATGAAGGACTTTGGATGCCATCCATTTTCCATGACGTGACTGCTAGGTGTATGGTACTCTGGGTTTATTATGTGTTCTTTAGTGGACTTTTGTCCTTTTACTAATTTCTCCCTTATAACGGAGAGTATGGAACACCATAGTGAGCTCCTTGGACTCTAGTTTGATTAATCATAGGTTATATAAGACATATAGTTTGGCTAAAAGGTGATTCTTTTAAAAGGTTAATGATTCTACTAGGAAAGATATAGTTTTTTTCATTTTTCTCATCACATGGAATGACCCTGTTTATGATAAGTGGGTGGTTTAAAAAAGGGATATCACCAAGAGGCATGTATGATCATCGGTGAATGGGGTTTTTTGTGGATGTGTGGTTCCTTGGGAGAAGGAGTTGTGTTTTTTTTCAAAACACAGGCGTCCTAAGATGTGTGTTTTGGAGATAAGTCCTCTAGTGATAGTTAAAATGATTACCCTTCTTGTTCATCATTTATTGTTCAAGTGAAAGAGGTTGAACACTCCACCAGTTTAAGGTTGGTGTGGTGGGAAGTCTGAAATTTCATTCAAGGGATGATTGAATCACCGATTCTGATGAGGTCGATCAGGGTTCAACCATTCTTTTTTGTGAGGCTGCTAATACGACATCAGATCTACTCAGGTTCACCCAGTTAAAGGAAATCACCATGTAGCATCGTTGGGGCACTCAGAGGGCATGATTTGTGGGGGTTTTGATACAAGAAGTGTCATGATAATGATGTTTTAAGAGTTTTTCTTGATAAGATCTTGAAATTTTTATTTTTCATATGGATCAAAAAAACCATATGATATTATGATCCTTGAAAGTTCATACATCAATGCGATTGTTTAATTTTATTGTGTATTTTATTATATCATATTAGATAGAAATACATTATTTAATTATCATTTATATCAAGTGATATAGAGGGAATAGGGTAAACAGATGCTTCTGAGCATAACTTTCCTCCCCAATACAAATAACAAGTTTGAGTCCACAATTATGGTACTAGGGGAGATGCTTCAGGCATGCGTCCTAGATTTTAGGGATTCATGGGAGAGACACATTACCTTGTTTGAGTTTTCCTATAATAATAGCCTTCAATATAATATTCATATGGTTCCTAATGAGGATTTTTATGGTAGACCCAACAGATCACCCATTTGTTGGCTCGAGACAGGAGTGCTAGATATGTTGGGGCCCCTTCTTGTCCTTGAGACCACTAAACAGGTTTAGGTGATTTCGTAGTTTATTAATAAAATAACGTCTTTCTATAAATATTTTTCTAATCATAGAAGACTACCTCTGGAGTTTGAGTTTATGTATCATTTTTTCCTATGAGTTTCTCAAGGGTTGGGACCTAAGAGGATCAAAAGATAGGGTAAGCTTTTTCTTAGAGATATTAGGCTGTTTTAGATTTGGGATGGGATTGGGCCAGTTGTCTATTGGTTGTACTTACCTCATAGGTACCAGGTTATGCTCGATGTCTTCCACATTCCTCAGTTGTGACATTTGTTTTCAGACACATATCATGCTTTTCAAAATAAATAGGTTGAGTTATAGGTAGATTCTTATTTTGAGTAAAATATTATTCAAATTGTGGATCGTGGCTCAAATATTATCAATCACCAGTTTTTTCCCTTAGTGTAGGTGCTTTGGTAGCGCTGCTGAGTTCAGGATGACATATGGGAGAGGGAGACTGATCTATGATCACAATGGCTGAATTTTTTCTTTAATATTTATTCACCACCCTTGTAAGGGATATTCAATGATGAATTTTTTTAAGGGAATGTTTGAAACATCCCGATTCTTAAGTTGAGGTATAGGTCCATTCTCTTCAGTTTATATTTACGAAAAATGAGGGAAAAGATGTTAAGGGATGAATAATGAATGATTTTACTATTCAATTGAGCGTTACATGTAGTTAAATCATATAAGATTTTGTGTAAGGATGAAAACATGACTCATTTATTATGTGGGAGAGGAACATAGTAGAATAAGAGAACTAGGATAGTACACGATGTGTACTTTCTGGTACATGCTGTGTAAATTTTTATTTTGGATAAAATAGGTTGTAACCTCATATTTTTTTGATAAATAGAGGGTTGACTCTAGGTTTATGAATAGTTCTGTTGAGTATTGATTTTTCTCTCGGTTCTCCATTTAAACTCTTATTCGATCATCTTCTGATGGATTGGAATGCAATCGGTAATCTCTCGATTCCTCTTAATCCAATCATAGTTATTAAATCTATAATAACATTTGTCAATGGTGGAGAACTTATGCTTATTTCCAATATATACTTCCTAATAGATTGAATTTGATTTGACGACGGACGAGGAAAGTCTTACTAGTACGAGGTAGGTGGTCTCAGGCATTTCTGTTATTTTCAAGTTGTTTATATATGTTGGAGTGTCTTACCTCATATTTTAGGTTGTCAATGTGATTAATATTTAACATAAGTTATTTGTTATTTTTTTAGGTTATTGGTTATGTGATTTGAGGAATTAATTTGAAAGATTACCTTGATTTAGGGCCACCCCATGGGTGTGTTTCCTTTGAATGACCGATTATGGACGTTTGGCCAAGGATTCCAATGAGGCATGCCTTGATTCTAATTTATGGGTTTTTTAAAATGATTCTGATTAATAATGAGGTTAAATTGTTGTTCAATGATATTCAATTATCTTTGGGTTTTGGATTAACTAGTTTCCCCATTTACCAACACTAATGACTGTTCTTGTTCAAGCATGTTTGGAATGTTCAATTCTAATTGTGAAACTCCCTATGTGAGTTTATACTGTTTGAATAATTTAATAGTTTATTTTACATGTGTTGGTAGTTTTCTTAATTTCCCACGTATGTTTATAAATGTTATTTCCCAATAATAGTTTAAATTACATGTGTTTCTTATTGTATTTTTTTAACCATGTGAGTAATTGAAATTCCAAGCCTTGTGAATTTTGTCCTGATTTTAGGTTCATTCTATGAGTGAGCCATAATTGTAGCAGTCCAGATCCTATAGGATTTACATATTTTTCCTAGTGGAACATGGATAATTTAGGGATTCCATGGATGAAATCTATTGGATTGGTTTACATGTTAAGAGTGATTCCATTGAAATTCTTGTAAGACCTCCATTAATAGGGTATATTGACATGGACCATTACCAAACCTTGAGTGATACTGAGATTATAGTAAAGTTCATTCAGATGGTGTTATTGAATGTTCTTAGGTTTCCACCTAGAGCGACACCAGGATTTCAAAGAGGATCTCTTGAATGACCTTATAGGTTTGGGATAGAATTTGACCCAATAGTAAAACAAGAATTCCATCATAGGAAATTCATGTAGACTATCAAGTTAAAATTTGAGATTTTAAATGAAATAAATTATGATGTGTATTCCAAGACAATGAATTATCTTTTATTATGTCTTCCACTACTAGTTTATATATCCTTCTATGGTTTGTGTTTTTCTTTCTCTTAAACTAGGGTTGTCGGGTTGAGATCATATCCCAAGACATATATAATTAAATGTAATTGAATTTATTAATGAAAATGAAATGAATTCAATTGAATACATGTACTATTTGAATATTTAGTTTGTAGAACATATTTTCTTACTTATTTAATTATTGTAAACCACCTGATATATATATTTACATACATAACAAAACTGATCATGAGATGTTGCCTATTGGGATTTTGTCTCACACCTTATTTAAGACATGTTTTTTCGGCTAAACAGTTTATATTTTTATAGGTGTCGATGAGGAAAAGATCATTTCTATAGGTACTTGATACGCTGTTTAGGAGCAGGAGAGCATGGGTCCAAGAAAGGGATTGCGATGCTTTTGAGTTTCTTTTTTTATTTCTGTACTTTTGGAACTTATATCATGTATTCGTATAGTGTTTCTTATTAGGGATGTATTCCTAGAACATGTGACATGATGAAAAATCCTTTTTATTTTAGGACCTCTAGTTGATTTAATGTTAGACTCCCAATGTTTACTTCTGTAACATCCCAACCCGGCTCACCTCAATGATGGTTGCCGGATCGGTGCATCACATAACCTCAACCACATCTCCCAATATGATTGATGATTCCGAATAGCAGCAAGGGCCCATTTTGGTGTCTGTGGGGGAGACTATACCGTCATAAGTAACATATAATATCATAAAAGAAGTAAACAACAACAAATAATAAGTAGTGGAAGCATGTGAATAAAAAAACTGCTGAAGAAGCAATGTAAATAATCTAATTAAATAGTAAAAACCAAATGTGGAAACTCCCAAATGTGTGTCATGCCATGATATGAGTCTAAACTGAAAGTATTGAAAACATAACTCAAACACGTAGATAACTAAAATAATAGACACAAGAAAAAACTCCATAGTGTGCAAGGCCCGGTCGTCTACCCCAGTGTCCATCCCATGAAGAAATGAGTAGTCATGTATCGGAAGCAACACACTTCCCATTGTTAATACCCATGAGAATGTAATCTACTCGGGTTTTGACGACGCCTGAGCGGGGTGTGAGATAAAATCCCAGTAGAAAGCCACCCATAGTGTCTAAACCATTCCATTTCGGTCCAAAATATAAATTCATCATGTCATTACATAACCATTTTAAATAAATTAATTATTGTGCAATGAAATAAATAAGTCGTCTCGGGTCCCAAACGACACCCATGTTTAATCACCTGCTTCAGCATAAGTTGGTAGTTTGAAACGGTACCTGTCAGCAGAATGTAAGAACATCTACATATATAAAACATAGAAAATAAAGGTAAACTAGAAATAGGTATACCCCAATAATGTGATTTGACTTGCGGTGTAAGTAAAGTGTCAATCGGGTGCACTTCCACATATCAGATTTATATCTTAATTCTCAGGAAACTCAAATGGCAAAAATGTTGACATGAAGTGCATCATTATTAAGGATCAAGTTGAGAGGTGGAGTCTGAGCCCATCCAAAAGGTATCATTATGGAACATCCATCATTCTATCCAATTCCACTCAGCTCGTCCAAGGAAATATTTCAAAATACCATGTATCGCCCGAAGCATGGTTTTACCTTGAGTCTGTCCTAATCTCACAAAAAGGTGTTGAGTGTCATCTGAGGTCAGCATAGAAACATTTCAAACAGATCCATCCCAATGAGCCCTTTGGGAACCTGTATCACTCAAATGTATTAGAAATTCTAGTGAATTCATGGTTCGAAAAAGCCAATGACACCACCCCCAACACATAGTGGTAACCCATTAGGAACAGATGATCTATGTGTGGCCCTTAATATGGGACCTTCCACCACTACCCACCCTGAATTTAATTAATGCTTTAACCATAACAGATATGACATAATCCAAATATAATGTCATCTCTTGAAAAATAACCAGATACACTTGTGCATCACATAGCATAAATTTTACAGTAAAACACATCAACATGAAAGGAAATATACATATCATATCAACCATAGCATATAATGCATTTGTAAATAATAAACAGTTTTGAAAAACTAATTCAAATGATCCAACAATTGAAGATCGTGTTCAAGAAAATATTTATTAAATTTAATTACAACAAAAAGATTCTTCATAATAGATGAAATTAATCAAACAATAAACTCGGCTAATGGAAAAATAAACTGACCATTTCATCACACCCAAATGGGTGTACAACATTGTGGGAATAACTCAAAAAACTATTCATTTAATTTAAAAACCATAAAAATAGGTTGTGCAATACCCGCAACTAATTAAATTAAAAACACTGCTAATTGAAAAATATGCCAACAATGTCTGCACAACCAAAGGGGTGTCTAATATTTTTTCAACCATTCAAACAAATTAATTTAAGATCACTAAGGATACTATAATTAAATAGATCAATTAAAGTAATTAAAATGAGTAAAATTCATAAAGACGGTAGGCACCGACTAATGACACAACAATGGATTTTTTATAAATCACAATGATACCAAGGGAAAGCGAGTAGTCTCCGCACCTTGTAGTCATAGATGACTATAAGATTTGCTATAGGATTCGATTTAAACTAAAAAGAATGTAAACAAATGATTTTTTAAAAACCCCAAAATAGGATAAGAATCATCCACGATGAACTACACACAGAATCTTCAACCGATTCAATAAAATCAATATTCACAATGTTATCATTTCCATAATGTTTATTTCCCACCTAACAGTGAAGGAATCAGATTTTAGACAAATAAGTAATAGGATTCTGAGTGGGGTGCTAGTTGGGGTGACAGGATTGAGGGGTGCGACGTGATTAGTGGGAGAGTGAGGGAGGAGAGGAAAATAGAAAAGAAAGAATGAAAAATAAAATAAAAGAAAAAATAAGGAAAAAAGAAAATAAATTAAAAATATAGGGTAAAACAAAATAATAGAAATGAAAACAATAAAAATAACTAAAAACAAGAATGCCACATTTTACATATTATCATTTTCCTGTAACCCCATCTTTAATTTATATCAGAATTTTATTTTAATCATTCATGAGTTCATTAAAATCTTCTTTAAATCTCTTATTAATCATTTACAATCATTAATTAATTATTTAAAACACGATCACCTCGCCAACGTGCGACGTGACATTTTTTCATGAAACATATGCAATTATTTAAATTAAATAAATAGATGCCTGGAACCCGTAGCTCAGTGCACAGACGTGCGCTTCGGCTTGCTTAATTAATTAGACTAGAATAAAGTAAAAATAATGTTCCATCCTCCCATCCTTACTACAAGTCATCCACGAGTTTCCCTTCGAAGGGTAGGGGAATGTCGCCAAATAAGAGTTCCATCCACTGCACACACACATCCGTCTCTCACACCCGTGTCTCATCATGAACGTGTTTTTTTTACACAACATCCACACCATTAGGACTGACATGGTTTAGAGGAATTGCATTCTATAGTTGAAGATATGGATTGGATTTTCTGCAAATGATGCATCAACATCATGCTCTATGTCTTCATGGTCAAAATAATGAGACGAGTCTGGATGATATTGTTGAATCTAAGATACATGGAAAATGCCTTGCATGGAACGATATCTCTGAAGTAGTAGTAACCAATATGATATCTTCCCAACACTATCCACTAACTTGAACGGCCCGATGTATCTCAGTGATAACTTCCCATGTCTCTTTATCTACCTATTACCCAACCTCAGAGAAACACACAGAATTACTCGATGTCCCACCTTGAACTCCAGAGGTGTGTTGTGATGATCAGTATAAGATGTTTTTAAGGACTGAGCTGTAGTCTTACACTTTATAATCTGCTAAACTTGATCTGAAGGTTCCTGAATGAGATCAGGACCTAATAGAGCTACATCAACATCTTCGAGCCTGTGTAACGGTGAATGACATGTTCTACCATTGAGATCCTCATAGGGAGGCATTTGGATTGTCTCCTAGAAACTGTTATTATAGCTAATCTCAACAATAGGTAAATGTTTCTCCCAAGAACCTTTAAAATGATGGATACAATCCTGTAACATATCATCTATCACTTGTATAGCTCCATCTGATTGCCCAACTGTCTGGGGATGATATGAGGTACTCTGAATTACCTATGAGCCTAGTGTCTTCTAAAACCCTTGAAAGAACTGTGATTTAAAACATGCATCCCTATCCGAGACAATAGAATGAGGTAAAACATGATGTCGCACACTTTCTCAGTTATACAGCCTTCTTAACTCATCAATCGTAAAGGTCTCTCAGATAGGCAAGAGTTGTGAAACCTCGGTCAACCTATTGACAACCACCCATACTGTATCGTTGCCTCGATGAGATGTTAGGAATCATGTAAGAAAATAAATGGTGATGTAATTACATTTCAATTCAGGATTGGATAGAAGCTGTAGGATTCCAGCAGGTCGATGGTTCCCTGCCTTCACCAGTTGGCATGTGGTGCACCGAGTGATGAATCCTGCTATCTTCTTTTTCATACCCGGCCACCGATATAGTCAACACATGTCTCTATAGATCTTGGTCATTCAAGGATGAACTTCCCAAATAGAGGTGTGATATTCATTCATTACCTTTTCTCATATACCTAAAGGTACCAATAGATGGCCACGGTAATGTTATATTTGACTACCATCAATAACCCAACTAGGAGGTTGGATATCTCATGTAACACATTCCCTCAAAAAAAGACCCTTGTGATCTATCTAATATTACCTACAGACTTGTTCTAGAAGATAGGATGTCTCTGTAAGAGCTTCTAGAACCAGTTGTCCACTCAGCTCTTAATCCTCTAGGTGCATATCTGAAAACCAAGCCATCTTCTGCCACTCACTGTTGGTTGCCTACATGACCTGAGGCATTGTCTTGTGGCTTAAATCGTCTTCCATAGCATTACCCTTTCTAGGGGTATATTTAAACTCATAATCGAACGACTACAAGTATTCAACCCACCAGCATTGCCTTTAGTTCAAGTCTCATTGAGTGGAGATATATTTCAACCTATTACGATCCGTGTAAAAAACAAATCTCTCACACAAAAAATAGTGTCTCCATCAACGTAGACCATGAACCATAGCTTACAACTCAAGGTCATGTGTAGGATAGTTCTACTCATGAGGTATAAGTTGGCGGGATCCATAATCCACGACCCAAACACTCTGCATCAAAACTACACCAAGTCCAATTCCTAAACCATCACAAGAAATTGTTCAGCTCTTACCAGGTTTAGGCATAATTAATATCGAAGCTTAGGTCGGTCTTCTATTCAACACATGAAACATTTATTCACAAGATTCTGACCATATGATGTGTACACCAATCATTGTAAAGGATGTTAGAGGTGCATCTAAGATTGAGAAATCCTTGATGAATCGCCTGTAATAGCAAGAAACCCCAAGAAACTGTGGATGTCGAAGACACTCTTGGTTAAATCCCATGAAACCACAACACTCACCTTTTCTTTGTCAAATGATACCCCTGCTTTAGGTATTATATGACCCACGAAGTGAAATTTATCATTCCAAAAGTGGAATTTACTAGGCTTAGCGTATAGTTGGAGCTCTCTTAGTGTTCTCAGCATGATCTCAAGATGGGTTTCATGCTCATGTTGGGAAGGTGAATACACTAAGATGTCGTCCACGAAGACTACCACAATGGAAATAATAAATGAATGAAAACTAAATTCATCATGCCCATAAAGACTGATGGCACATTCATGAGGATGAATGGAATAACCATATACTCGTATAAGTCATACATGCTTCGGAATGCGGTATGTGGTATGTCATATGGTCACACATGCACTTGGTGATATCCCGACCTCATATCTATCTTAGAGAAAATAGTTTCTCCCTAGAGCTGGTCAAAGAGATCCTCTATACGAGGCAATGGATATCGATTCATTACTGTGAGCTGCTTGAGGCGACGATAATCCACGCATAACCTTAGGGTACCATCTTAATTCTTGGAAAAGAATAGGTGAACCCCAAAATGATGTGCTAGGTCTAATAAAACACTTATCCTCGAGGTCTTCATGTTTCTTTTTGAGTTCCTGTAGTACTGTTGGTGTCATCCTATAGAGAGGAAGGTTCCCCACTTGGCACAAGATCGATGGTGAACTACTCATCTCTCATAAGATATAATCTAGAGAAATCATCAGGGAAAATGTCCCTGAAAATATCCACTACTGTGGGGAATTCAACTAGTTGCGTTTCGTAATTCCTCATGAAGAGATTTCCAAACTGAGTAGTCGCTCTGCCGAACACTGCATATTTAGGCTTAGCTTGTTCTGCCTGTAGGTCCCATTCACCACTGTGAATATATGTTTCACCCTCATGGTATGTGAAGGACACCCTATGACAATAGAAATTGACATGGGTACGGTAATGTTAAAGCCAGTTCATAACAAGAATGACTTCAAGGCCAGACATAGAGGAAATAGAAATTCAAAACCAAACGGTATAGGCCTATCTCGACGGGGCACTCTTGTCATTGGTGTATACCCTCTATCCTGACCCCAATAAGAGTGTTGAGATACCTGACACCACATTGATACTCAATTAGAAAATGAAGCCATTCAATAAGAGTAGTAGAGATAAAGGAGTACGACACGCCTCTATAAAAAAGACAAGAAAGTATATTAGAGGCTACTAGAATAGTAAATCTTACTAAATATGGCATTGCACTGTGCTCATATGGTGCTGATTTCATTAATTACATGGGACCTGAGCCACGACCTTGGTACGCTACGGGTTGGCTAGAGCAGGTCCACTCTATTGACGTCGATAGCCTAGAACGTGATGTCCTCGACCACAACCACCACCATTTTCTCAGCCTCATCGACTAGTGGAAAAAGAACATCCATCCTTTAATGGAGTCATAGATCCCATACCTGACAGAGGTGCATGTGTGCATCCTCTACCATTGGATGCAGAAGAGGAAGAACCATAGAATCCCTGAAGGTGACCCATCCTGCCACAATCTCATCACTCTTTCAAATATCTCATGCACTGTGGCTTCTTATGACCATACCTGCCACACTGATAACATATGACAGAACTATAAAGATGTGTTGTTTGGCTAGGATTTTCCCCACGTTTACTTTCAAAACGACGTTTTCTACTACCATAAGAGTCACAACCCTATCTCAAAATTGAGTAGCCCTGGCTCACTGGTTTAGCTTCCCTAACATTTCACTCTGAGATTAGAGCCTAATTTACGATCTTAGAATAGTGGTGAAATGAAATATGTTCACCTGCGAGCGAATAGTGTACTCAAGTATATCCTAAAAATTCCTCAAAGTAGTCTGTGCGTTGCCAATCAAATATGGAGGAAAACACTACTGATTTTTGAAATGAGTAGAATACTCAACCACAGTCATAGAGAAATGCAGAAGATATAGTAAATCCCCCACATGTGCATATCTCAGAGTCTACTGAAAATAGTGCTTGTCAAAGGCTACTTGGAAATCGGCCCAAGCCATGTCACTGGCCGGCTCTTCTTGAGAAACAATGTCCCACTAGAATTTTTCGGTATCACAAATCATATAGACTGAAAGATGGACCCTTTGCTCTGGGGGTGTCTAAATGTGGATGATGATATACCGTACATCTTTTATCCCAGATTCTGCAGCATGCGGACCACCACCCACTAAGAAGGTTGAGGGTGATGCTGCAGAACATCCCGTGAAAAGTTTTCTATAGACGGGGTAGATCTTGGAATATTCTAAATAGACATCATAAACTAGAGGAGACTATCGATGAACTGAGCATCAAGGTCCCTCAGAAGATCGACAGGAGGTAGCCCCACAAGAGGCTCTACGAGAGGAACAACTGGTGGTTCAGGACCCACCATCTCGGGAATGTGCTCATTTCAACTCTTACGAGAAATAGAATGAAGACTTCACGGTGGAATTTGTCTACAACAGCCAAACACACCATTAGACAAGGAGTAAAGAAGGTGAGAAAACTTGTAGGGTGAAAAAGAGGATAGGTACATAGCATGCCTCTAAGAACAAAATAATAAATAACCCACCTCAATTACTAGGTTTCGATATAGAAGAGATAACTAAAAAGGATTACAAAATAGTTCTACAACCAACTCATAGGTTGTGTCAGGCTAACATATAACATACTAACACCACCATATATTTAATAATCCAACAATTCAAAATTATACCGCTGTGTCTAACAGAAAACACATGAAAAAGGAAAATTCACGCTGAAAGTAGATATGGTATGGAAATATTCATGGAATTTAAATCCTATATTGCCTATCATGATGCATGGGATGTTTTTCCCAAGTATCATGGGGATAAAATTGTAAACCCATTATTTCAACAATACCACCACAATAACAATGCAATACAAATGAGTCAACCAAGGTGAAATCATATCAACAGAAATTGGAATAATCAATAACAGCAATCCCACCCCAGGAATTTGAGTTTTCCCCTGTACAAGGGTTAGCTACGTCCAAGCACAGAGTACCTCCCCAATCCCAATATCATAGTCATATGTCTATCCTAAACATTATGACCAAAGGAAAAACCACCTCGGAAACCACATTGTAATGTCCCGACCCATCTCACCTCCAAGACTGTGGCCGGACTAGTGCATCACATAACCTCAGGCGCATCTCCCCAAATGAAAGAGGCTCCCAACCAGTAGTGAGGGCCGTTTTCCTATCCATGGGAGAGACTATTCCCTCATAGTTAATAGAAAATATCACAACGGAAGTAAATAACAAAATATAATAAGTATAAAAAGCATGTTAATAAATAAAATCCCGCAGAAATAATGTAAATAATCCAACTGAATAGTAATAAACAAGTGTGGACACTCACAAAACAATTTCATGCCTTGATATGAGTCTAAAATGAAAGAACAAAAAACATAACTCAAACACAAAATCAACTAAAAGTAGAGCCACAAACAGAAACTTCATCGCGATCAAGGCTCAATCCTCTACCCAAATCTCCATCCTATGTAGAAATGAATAGTTCATCATTGAAATTATCACACTTCCCCTTGTCACTACCTGCGAGCATGTAATATACTCGGGTGTCGACGATGTCTGAGATGGGTGAGAGATAAAATTATAGTAGGCTCACACCCACACTACCTAAACGTTTCCATTTTGTGAAAAAATAAAAATACAGTCTTCCATTACATAACCATATCAAATTAATTGAAGTGTAATTAAATAAATAAGTGGTCCTGGGTCCCAAACGACACCCGTGCCTAATAACATGCTTCAGCCTAAGCTGGTAGTCTAAAAGGGTACATGTCAGCAGAATGTAAGAATAGACACATATATATAAAACCTAGAGAATAAAGGTAAACAAAAAAGAGGTATACCCTAAGCTTTTTCATTGACATGGTGTCTAATTCAAGTGTCAATCAGGTGCACTACCACATATCAGAAGGATATCTCAATTCTAAAGAAACTCAAATGGCTGTAATGTATACCTTAATTGAATAATTATTGAGCATTAAGTTGAGAGTTGGAGTCTGAGCCTATCCCGAATGTATCACTACCGAACATCCTTCAATTTATCAAATGCCACCGAGCCCGTCCATGGGAATATTTCCAAAGGCCAAGCATTACCCAAGGTATGGATTTACCCTTAGTCTGTCCTGATCTTGAAAAAAGGGGTCAAGTTTCATCTGAGGCCGGCATAGCCACATTGCCAATGTATCCATCCCGATGGGCCCATTTGGAACCTGTATCACTCAAATGTATTAGAATGTCTGGGGAATTATCGGTCCCACAAAGCCAATGACACTGCCCAAGTCACATAGAGGTAACCAATCAGGAATGAAGGATCTAAGAATGTCCCTTAATAAGGGACCCACCTCCATTCCTCACCCTAAATTTAATTAATGTTTTCACAGTAGTAGAGAAGCTATAATCACTATATAACGTCGATGGTTGAAAATGAACCATATACACCCATTCATCACAAGGAATAAATTTAATAGTAGAACACAACAAATTTTAATTCAATATACATATCATATAAAACTCATAAAATAATTCATATTTAATTAATAAATAGTTTAGAAAAACTATTTATAATTATGCAAAAGTTGAATTTCATGTTCAAGAAACTATTTATTTAATTTAATTATAGAAAAAAGTGTCATTGCAACACATGAAATTAATTAAACAATAAACTCAGCTAATGACATAATAGATCGATCAAGTAGATATTCCCAAAGGGGTGTCCAAAATTGTTGAAATAATTAAAAAAAACTATTCAATTAATTTAAAATCAATAAAAGGGGTTGAAAAATACCCACAACTAATTAAATTATTAACCCGGCTAAAAGAAAAATAAACCCACTATGTCTGCACACAAAAAGAGGTGTCCGATCTTGTTGCAACCATTCAAAAAAATTAATTTCATATGATTAAGGCTATAACAATTATACAAAACCCTTAATGTAATTAAAATGGTTTAAATTGCACAAAGCTGGTAGGCACCGACTAACGGCACAATGGTGTGTTTTCTATTAATCACAGCGAAATAGTGGGGAAGCGAATTGGTACCCTTCCTTGTAGGAGTATATGACTCTTTGAGCCACGGTAAGATTCGATTTGACCTAAAAAGGTTGAAAAAGATGGATTTTAGAAAAACTTCAAAATAGAATATGAATCTTCCATGACAAAATGCGCGCATAATACTCATTAGAAATTAATGATACCACTTGTGCAACCTTATACATTCCATAAGGTTTACTACACACCTAACGATGAGAAATTAGGCCATGGAATGGATAGCATCGGCCTTCTGAAAGGGGCTACTGGTTGGTGTGACGAGATTGGGGGTGAAAAGTGTTGAGTGGAAGAGGGAGATGGGAGTGGAAAACAAAAAAGATAGAAAATAAATAAAAATAAAATTAAAAAAATAAGAGAAAAATAAATGATAATAAAAAAAGGTAATAAAAGAAAAATATAAAATAAAACAAAAGAATGGAATGTTAAACAATAAAAATAATTAAAAACTGGAATCCCCCATTTTAATTATTTTTTTTTTCTCGTAACCCCCAAATTATTTTATTTTAGAGTTTATTTTTTCCCTTTCTTGATTTCTTTTTAATATTCTTTAAATCTTTTATTACTCTTTTCCAATCCATAATTAATTATTAAAAACCTAAACACTACACCAATGCACGACATGAAATATTTTCCTGAAAAAACTATATTTATTTAAATTAAATAAAAAACTACTCAAGACCCATAGTGTGGTGCGTAGACGCGTGCCCCAGTTCACTTAAATAATAAGACTTCAATAACGTAAAAAACGGACAATACCTGATTAAGGCAGGAACATTATATCTTCGGTTCCCTTGTATTACTAATTCTTATATTGTATTTTTATTGTTTCCAATATGTTACAATCTACCAATGAGTTAATAGTTTCCCCAGTATCGCACCCAGGCCTTCATTGGTAGTTCCAACCTCTAGCTTTTAGGAAAATGCGCAATAGGCTATGTGGCCAACTGTGCATGAGGAACCTTTGAGTGGCATTTGGATCAAAGAAATTACACATTACATCTTATAATGTTAAGCAATTATGTTGGAAAACAACTCTATATATGATAAATGTGATATATATGTTTTATTAACAAAAATTTAATTTTTATTTAACACAGAACATAATCGGTATCTTTTTTTGTAAACATGATTACACTGTTTGTGAACCTGTGGACTACCGCCTCATTAAGTTGATGTGATTAGTTCACATTATACAGAGAATGTATTAATGAAATTTTCAATAAACCAATATGATATATATGAAATAAATATGATAGATGATTTATAATATACATTTATATTAATAAATTTAAATTCCATTATCGTTATAAATAAATTGAAGTGGCGTTCATGCCTAGTTATGACCAACCATCTCCATTAATGATGCACTACATTTACCACATAAAAATAATATGGATTTTTATAAATACATATATAATGAATATATAAAAAAAATAAATCATGGATCATAATATTTAGATGATTAAATATTTATATAAATAATAAGAACAACAAATAACAATTTCAAACATACCCAACAACCAGAAAATTAAAACAAGAAATATTGAAAAAATGAATCATTATTAAAAAATACTAAATAATATATTATAATATTTCTATTTATTATATTATAAATATTATTATGGTTACTTAATATTATAGTAGCATAAATAAAACAATTATATGTGAATTTAATTAAATTTCACCCAAAAAAGAGACACTGGGTAATGGATTTTCTTCTCACATTTTACAACTGAGGGATAAATGACTTATTAACCACATAAATATTTTGTGTGGCATATCAAATAACCATTTTGATATATTATATCATTAATTATTTTACCATTATGACATTTTGAGTTTAAAATTTGCTTTTTTTATTATAAGGGTATTTGAATTAAATGATTCCAATTGCTAAAAAATTTCATAATCTAAATCATTTTCATTATGTTATATTACTTCTTCATTATAATTAATATTATATATTTATGGTGTAATAAATTTTTACCATGTATTTTTTATTACATATTTTTTATTTGAATTTACATTTACCTAAATAATATATTCATTGATTAGTTCTCACATCTTTATTATTTTATTTTTAGGGGTTCACATCGAAATCGAATTTGTTTTTATATTTTTTATAGTAGATTGTAAATTATAGGAAATTATTTGATCATTATTTAATTCACACATTTATTTTATTTTCATCTATTTTATCGTTATAATTTTTATGAAATAGTTCCTTATTTACTATATGTTTTACATAAAATCTATTGTAATATAATTTTTCAAAAAACCAAAACCAATTTTCTCTTTATTTAGAGAATCTATTTCCTTCTAAAAATCCATTTTTCTAAAAAGGATTTCATGTTTTTTTACCCTATAAAATTTGGTTTATTAAAAAAATATCTCTCTTTTTCTTTTACAATTTCATTAGGTAATCTTCAATTCTTTTTTTTGAAATGAAACTTTTCTAGATTTTTTCCTTATTAAAGGGGTAATCCTTTTTACCTATATTACATATACATATTTAATCACTGAAATTTCCTTGAAGAATCTATTAAATATTATGTGGTTAATTTTTAAATATTTTAAAAGTTATTTTCAATGAAATTCATCTTCATACATTTTTTCAAAATGAAAAGGTTGCATTCCTGTAGAATTTTTTCAGCATATATTTACATGGTATTTATATTCATCAATGAAAATATCCATTTATTTTTACTCCACATGGGATATATCGTATTGATACCATAATTATTCATCATATGGAATAATTATGAATAATTGGTACAAAGATTGTGTTGATATTCACTTCCTCGATTTCATTGTTATCGCATTGAAATATTCAATCTACTATAATAACTAGACATTGATGTTTTCTTGACAGTACTAATAATTTACAATAACTAATATTATTTCCTAAATCATATATCATTTTTACATAAAATGTTTTATATATATATTTTAATAAGTGTCAAAATATTGATAAAAACATATTATTTTTTTAGTATTGATATTATATAATAAATTTATTTGGTAATTAAATTGTTTACTAGATATAAAGAATCCATTGAAAATGATGTGACATGTGGGGTCTGAACCATATATATCTCCTCTATGCATTTATTGGTTCTAATGAGACATATATGTTATGAAAATTAATCATGTTTCATCTTCTATTTTGAAAACCATCTAATTAAATGTCATGAGAGTATAAGTTTTCATCATCATAAGACATGATATCCAATAATTATGAATTCGCTTCATTTTTATTGAGTATTTATTATCAATGACATTTTCACTATGAAAAAATTATAGTATCATTTCATTATAAATTTATATATGTAATGGAATTGGTTTTAAGGTTCATACCATTAAATATTAATTATTCCTTATATAGTTATTAGAATGTAATTTTATTATTTATTACATTGATATAATCAATACACAGTTTATGACTTGTTTTTTATTACATGGAAAATTTATTTAGTTAATACCTTTCCATAATGACTATTGTAACTAATTAATTATTTTTAATTATATTCTTGACCCCTACAAAGAGGTTTCAATCATTGTTATTTTGTTTCCTCCGATAGTATTCCTAGATGTTTACTCAGAATGATAAAAATTTATATTATATATGGAATAACATTATCCACAAAAGAAAAAAATATTATGTAATTAGTGAATTTATATTTCATATACCACTTGTGTATATATTTAGTTTACAATTAATATTAACCCCTCCAATACTTTAAGATATTATTTATTTTAATCATGACAATATAATAATTATAAACCCCGACATAGGGAATGTTCAGGTTAGAATGCTACATTTAGCGTTACTAAGAATCTGAGGTCACCTTTTCTCTTGTTTTCTATTACCCAAGCAATAAAGAATGATTCTTGAAAAGGGATCCAAAATGGGAAGATCATTATGAGAAAAATTGAAGACTATTACCAGACTAGATGTTTGTGTTCCCATATTTCTATGGAATTAACTAATATGATATTTAGGACTATGTTTGTATATTTTTTAAAAATGATATATTTATATTCAAGAAAATTTCAAGTCGTTATTGTTGCTATCAGAGAAAATTCCTAGTCAACCATTAAAAACTAGGATGATAAAATATTATTTTTAACCCTAGAGATTTTTATTAGTATATTTTTATAGATGTTTATATATATAAGATGTTAGTGTAATATATTAATAATTAGGTTTCCTGATTTTGGAATCTTATAATTATTTTTTCATGCTTATATTTTTTTATTTTATAAAATGACTTTTTGTAACTATTCATTTTTGTATTATTCAATCATTATAATTATAAAAAACATGGTTAACTTTGAATGATTCCAATTTCGAAATTATGGACATAATGAAAATGATGTCTTTAGTTCAAATATCATGATGTGAATAATGAATTTGTTATGAGTATTTGTCATACTAAAGGTTTTAAGGGATAAAAAACGTCATGTAATAGGTATAAAATTATCTAATATTATTGTTTACAATATATGTGATAATCATGGTAAGTTGGGGTTGATGAACCTTAAGACATGATTCATATTAAATATTCTAGAAAATAATAAGATGATGAAGCCTTAGTAATGGTTTAAAAATTATGTTTGATGAATCATGTGCATATGTTTGGGAATTAAAATATAATGATATAAAAAACATCAAATATATATGTATTTAGAGTATGATGTTTTCATTAAGGATTGGAAAGGATTTGTTAATTGGTTTGGATGATATAGACAATTTATTTAATTACATTATACTACTCATGGTAAACACAAGATTAAGGGAATGATTTCCCTTAATATGTTCATAATGATGAGATAATTATGATTGGGTAATGATATGTTGAGAATGAATAAGTATGTAAGAAGGTATTACTTACCTTGTATATTATTAAGGATTTTTTTTGAATAGGTATATTATGAAATTATAGTTTGAGTTTATGATATCTTTGGACTTAAGGAATATATCCAATAATATTTATAATAATAAATAATTATTTTTTCCTCAAGGATTTATGGTAATTCAAGTTATTACCATATTTTAGTAGATTACATGAAGACATTATAAATTTTTTATTATGTGAAAAAGCATAGATACTTTATTTGATATGCGGGATTAATTTATAGATTACATTTATAAATTTAGGGAACTTATATATTATGCATTTGAATTTTATTTCTTATAATTGTTTTAAGGTTAACAATTATGAATTAGTATACATTAAATTTCAAATGTGGGTTTAGAGATTTATATATTATATTTCAATGTGATGATATAAATTTATTGGATAGCTTCATCTAATAATTTTTTTTGTGAAAAATATAGTGGGAATGTACAATTATATATTATTGGATATTTTTATTAGATAATACTTCTCAAATTACAAATGAAGCTTAATTTATTGGAATATGATATGAAGTGAAAATTGATTAAGACACTATAAAGGGAGAAGTTATCTTGAAATAATTTTTGAATATATTCTAATTAAAATTTATAAACTATTCAAAAAGTCTTGATAAATAAATTTTTTTTCCATTATCATCATTTTTGATGATATGAGTTAAACTTTTCAATACTATAATGATCCAAAATTTCATAAATGAAAATTTCACTTGATCTAATTAAATGTATTATTATGTAAAATCGTTATAATACATATGAAATTATATTGTTTTATGTTTTTGGATTTTTAAACACCATTAAGAATTGTTACTGTTGATAATATAGTCGTTGAACAGTGACCACAAGATTAGTATAAATTTATGGATTTTACAAATCCAATTTACTCAAAAAAATGAAGTGATGACCTCACCCAGTATAATTGCTCCTTACAAAGAACATCTATCATAGCTCAAAAAGGATACAACATCCCTGGTATTCACTAATGACCAAGTCAAATTCAAGATTCAACATGTTAATTTTTAATGGAACCGCCTATGGGAGAAGTGGATTTGAACAGATATTTCCACACAAGTGATGTTATCTGAGCCATTCGAAGAGTTTATCACCATCCAACACCATACCCATATATGTTATGTTGGTTTTATAATGGGTTATGTAACAATAACCTTGCACTATGATTATGTGCATTATTTTTCTTATAGAATAAATAATTTACATTTATTATAGTATTATTACATTTAAAATAGTTTTTAAATCACAAATAGTATTTTTTTAGTTATTATTATGTTAAGAAATTTTTTTTGATAAATTAATTTATTTTTTAATTAAATATTATTTTCAAAAAATATTTTCAGTAAATTAATTTTTATTAAATATAATTTATCGAATAATATTTATTAAGGTTTGAAATTTTTTTCGTTAAAACCATTGAATTTTAGATAATTGTCAGTTTTTAAAATTTTAAATTACAATATATAGAAAATTATTTACATAAAATGATTAATATTTTTTTAATCAGGACATCAAATTTATCAAACAGTGATTTTTTCATATTTTTCTGATGCATTCAAATTTTTGGGTTATAATTTAATTATGTTTAAATATATAATGTGTTTTATGACATCATAATTACCATGTAGTGATGTAATAAAGTACAATAAATGGGTAGTTTGGCCAATATATCTTTTAACATTAATGTAATTTGATTTTGGGTTTGTTTTATTTATTTTAAAAAGCCTTAGTAGACCCTCCAAGACTTATAAACCATTTTACCTTTCAAAATGATTTCCTCGAGAGTGTGACTCACCTCCACATAATAAAGCCTAATATTTGATTAAGTTAAGACATTGGAGATATAAAATAATGTTTTCCACTCCCCTTTGAAAATACAGTAGTCAATAACCCTGGGTTGGTTTGAGGTTTTGATTAGTTTAATTTGTGGTGTCCAAAACCTAAATAATAATGAATTACATATCTTTTCCAATATAAATCCACCTAATCACCCACTTTTATTAACTCAAAACCCTTGGAATACGTACCTACTATTCCCTGATCTATCTTGTATCCTCCCAAGTTCCCCAATCCCATAATAAGTCTCTGTCAATCCTCTCCCAAGCCTTTGGAACACACTTCGAAGAATGTGATTTATTCCTATCTTATTTTTGTCCAAATTTCATTATATTGTTATGCACTTTTATTTACAATTATAAATGTTTGTGTATAATTTCTCACCATCCCTATGCTTCCCTATTTATGTTTGAATGTTGAGAGACCCATTTATCCCTCGTTAATTCTCCCATGAACACATATTCCCATACAAAAATTCCATAAGGTATTTCTCTCTCTCTATTTACATTCAATAAATTGTTTTATATAATACATCTAAATTCCATTACAAATGCAGAACATGTATCTATATGACCCCCTTACTTTCTATTTCATGTACATATGACGACACACCCATTTATATATCATAATCGATTTTTAATAATTCTTATGTCACGCTGTTATGTTTTTGAAATGGCAAAGTGATTTTCAAAGCCAATGTCTTTGGGTAATTAATACCTCTCCCATTTATATATCATGAGTATTCACATTTTTTCACATTTACATATTGATTAAAGAGTTTCATTTATTAATTAACATTCCTTTATCAGGGAATAAATGATTATTTTTAATGATTTAATGGTATATGATCCATATGGAACACTTATAGATGAAATAAAAAGATTAAGAAGGGTGCACCCTGATAGCACTACAATGCATCGGGTAAAGACTAGTATCGTGATAAATTAATTGAAATGCTGGATTAAACATTATAATTCATGTGAAATGAGGGTTTAATCATGATACATGTTCAATGAGCCTTGGATCATGTTAATATCATGTAAAATGTTGTTGCCACATTTATATGTTACAAACATCATGCTATTTCATACCATTATGTTCATGTTTATCTTGTGCTCCATTGATATTCCTATATCCTAGAATGTACTATATTCATCAGGTTATTCATTTTTTACAGCCTTACTAGGATTTATAAATCACCATTTTCTTATGAATTTTCATATGTTATCCTATAAAATTCAATGTACAAAGGAATTATGATGTCAAGCAAAAGAAGTTTTCAGTAAAGATCTTGTGTTTTTGGTTCTAGGTTGTTATGTAATGTATCTAAGCTCACAAGAAAATAGACCTATCAATCATATATGTTGTATCAAGTGAAAATTTTACGTAATAAATTATGTTTCAGTGTGAAATAAAGAGCAGGGTGGTTATTTAGGTACCAAAGGATAGGTTCAGTAATTTTTGGGATTGGGATTAGAAAACCACAGTGAAAGGCTTAGGGATAAAAAAAGTATAATAAAAAAATCCCTAAATATTTTTGATTATTGAGTATATGTTTTATAAAGAAATAACATCTATATCAAGATACAAGTAAGTAGATGTGGCTCTTGAATAGATGTATATAGGGGTAAAATCAGAAAACACAACTTTAATATAGGCTCGAATGGGAACTAGTACACTAAAACAGGCATACCCACACTCTTGGTTATGACACTCTTTGTGGATATTCTATGGTAAATTCATAATCTTAGTATAAACCATTATTTAAGTAATTAAGAAAAGGCCACTAAGAATATAGGTTGGAAATTAGGTCATAGATAACATTGATAACATATGGAAATAAATGCAATTATATGTTACCCTTTTTTTCATTGGATTCCCCTTTATGTGTTACCCATAAATTTACTTCTATTAAAGCCAATGGCATGTAATAGAAGGACATAGACTAACAACCAATACAAAGATCAATGTGATTACTGTTCTAATGAGATTCCCAATTCGATGAGAGTATTAATCACAAACATTTCCATGATAATTTCTCTGTAAAGTCAGATTTTTAAAAGAAACATATGTCAAGGGGAACGTTCAACCCCCCCTCCCCCCCACCCTAAGAAAGAACAAACCACAATCTAGAGATCCATGATAGAATGGCCTCCAACTTCTTATTGATCATATAATCCATCAATTTTTTAAAAATGGATCAGCTCAATTGAAGAGATCATATATATTCTTTAATTTTCCAAAAAAGATAAGGTTTTTGTTGATGGTTATCAAATAGAGGGTGATACTGCTGAATGGTGGACATTGATAAAAAATTATAACTAGAGGAAGAGATTATGGAATTAGAATGAAGAATTTATGGAATTGTTTTTCGACAAATATTTTCCTACTACCCTCCAACATAAGATGGGACGAGATATCATTGCCCTGAACCAAAAAAGACAATGAATCCATCAGAGAGTAGGACGAAAACATCCCAAGGATTTCAGGATATGCCTATGAGTTTTTTGTTACCCCTGAATATATAGCTGATAGCATATTTTTTGGGCCAAAACCTATCTTATTGAAAGACATTGTGATCCACGACGTCATTATCTATGAGAAAGTTTTCTGATGTTCCCTCAAAGTTGAAACGAACATCGGATAATCTCAAGGGTATCATGGGGATAAGAATCACAAGGTGTAAATAAATTCTAGTGGTACATGGATACATCAAATGGTACTATGAAATTAAAACACCCACTTGCAAATGGTGTGGAAATATGGACTACTAAAATTTCCTGAATGGGATGAGGAAATGATTTAGGTCCGTAAATGATGGGAATCTGGCCATCAACTACCGACAAGAAAAAACTATAGCTGCGATAGAAGATAGGAACACTCTATTCAACCCTTAATGTATTGTTCATTTCTTCACCTTCAATGAACTCGATCACATTTCAATATAGTTCCACAAGCCAAGGGTTTTCAGTGGAAACCAAAAAACTCCAAGGTAGTAAGGGTGATCTTTTTCAATCACTAGTGCTAAAAGGAACCCTGAAAATAAAGTGGGTATAGGTACACTAGTCATCTATTCATGAATAAGAAATTTCCTTTTAGATTTTGGTTCTACAAATTTGTTTATATCTCAATTTTCTAGTAGAAAAATCCGAACACCACCAAAAATAATGGAAGTTAAGATGTCGGTGTGAACGAAAAATGGGGAAATCATTGCATCCCATGAGAAAAACTCCTCCCTGATTGTAATTTATGGATTGAACTTCTCAAAGAACATCGTCATACTTCTTATTGTGGAATTTGATTCAATTCATGGGATGTATTTGAATCCTTTATATAGATCCAACAAAAATTTACATTAAAAGGAAATTACTCTCCATATGAAGAATTGCCCCCCAATTCTCTACTAGTGAATGGAATAGGATGAATCTTCTTTAGCACCATCATCTCAAGAGTGGATTTTAATTCCTTATGAGAACACATATCTTTCTCAGATGATTGATTATAAGGAAGAATCCATCCTTGAATGCATGCCTGTTATGAAGGAATTCACTGAAGAGTTTCCAAAAGGATTTTATGGTCTTCCTCTAAGAAGATATGTTGAATTATCAATTGATCTATTACCTGGGCATTTCCAATATCCATGACATTATATAAAATGGGTGTTTGGGAGTTTGAGGAGATTCAAAAACAACTACAAGAGAATCTGGATAAAGGGTTTAGATGCCCATGTTCTTCACCATGGGGTGAACTTGTATTATTTGTAAAGAAGAAGGATGGGTCAATGCACCTTTGCATTGATTATTATGAGTTTAAAAAAATAATAATAAATAAAAAGTATCATGTGCCACAAATTGAAAACTATATCGATCAGACCCATGGAGCAGAATACTTCTCGATGGTGGATTTTTGGTTGGGATATCACCAAGTAAGATTGATGAAGGAGGAAATCCCCAAGACTGCTTTTCATTAATTACACAGGAACTATGAATTCATAATACTTCCTTTTGGACTCACTAATGCTCCATAAATGTTTATAGAGTTGAGGAAGAGTGTATTTAGGGATGACCTTGACAAATTTGAGGTAGTCTTTTTTGAAGATATTCTATTATTCTACAAAAAAAAGGAAACAATGACGATCATTTATGAAATATACTAGAGACCCTAAAAAGGGATAATATATATTAAAATTATCGCAAGCATGTGTTCTAGTTGAAGGATGTCTCATTCAGGGGTTATATCATCAAAATCTATGGGATATCTGTGGATCCCTCAATGACAACTATAATATAGGGTTCTCCAAGGCCAACATTAGTAACAAATATCCATATCACCATGGGTTTTTCTTGATATTATAGATGATTTCAGAGAAATTTCACATGATTTTCCAACCCTCTTACGAAGTTTAATCAGAAGGGAGAAAAGTTTTCTTGGAGTGATGAATGGGAAGGGCGATTTAAGGGGTCGAAAAGTAATCTTATCACTGCACGCCTGACCACACTACCAACAAGTGGATTTTTTTTGGTATTCAGCGATGCTTCGAAGAAGGTCCTGGGATATGTGTTGATGAAAAATGAAAATCTCATTGCACAAGAATCAATGAAATTGAATGTTAATGAGAATAAATATCCTTCACATGATCTAGAGTGTGATGCACTAATAATTGCTTAAAAATATAGAAGAATTACCTATTTTGGGGGGAAGTGTGCAATATATATGAATCAAAAAAAGCCTCAAGAATATATTCAAACATAAAGAGTTGAACATGAACTGATTAATATTGTTAGAGCGGATCAAATACTATGACTATTCAGTCCATTACCACCATGGAAATGTGAACACGTTGGAAGATTCTCTATGTAGAAAGGACCCCATGATTCTATTGTTGATGAGAATTTAAAATGATTAAATCCTATCAGATTTGATAAATATGGAATTGGAAATCATAAATAAGAGAAAAACATCAATCCTTTCACAAATAATTACTTAATTGTCTATTTTAGATAAGTTAAAGGTTTCTCAAAAGGATGATGTGGGAATTCTAAAGAAAGTGGAATCTTTCAGAAATGGGAAATCCACGATATTTAATGTCAATGATGATGTAATTGTGAGATGTTTATCAAGTCTATGTGTTCCATTAAATATTTAGTTAATGAAATAAATTTTGGATGATGCACATAGTCCAAATTTCCCCATTCTCCCAGGAAACACAATGATGTATCAAGATCTCTAAGAGCATTATTGGTAGTAGAACATGAAGAAAAATATTGCGGAGTATACATCATATTTCTTGGAATGTCATCAAGTGAATTCTTGGATGTATAAATATAAGGGGATGATGCAACCATTACCCTTACAAGCATATAAAAGGAAGAACATGACCATGGACTTTTTCATCGGACATTCGATGGAAACCAATAGAAACAATGCAATCTGTGTTATTGTGGATCATCATACAAATATTGAACAAAACATTTCAATTTGATAGGGTTAATAATTGGATCAACTGGCACTGGTATATATTAAAGAATTGATAAGGCTAAATGAAGTACCACTATCTATAGCATCTGATCAAGATCCAAGTGTCACATTCAAGTTCACGAAGAGTCTTCAAAATTCTCTGAATACATAGAAGAACTTCAGTAAGGATTATCATGCTCAAACTGATGGACAATATGAGTGGAATATCTAGATACATGATGGAATGTTGATTTCATTATCAATGGACTTCAAAAGATAAAGGGATCACTATATTTCTTTGGATGAGTTATCTTACAATAATAGTCTCCACAGAACAATCCAAATTGCTCCTAATGAATCTGTGTATGGTAAGAGGTGTAGAAAACATGCATGTTGACATGAAGTTGGGAAGCTGAAACTTATAAGACCAAAAATGGTTGATGAAATGGTGGAGAAGGTTAGGACCATCCATCAACACATTAAAACTGCACAGAGTTAACAAAAGAGCTATGCTGATAATTGTCAACAAGGCCGAGAGTTTGTTGTTGAAGGCATGGTATTCCTCTGTATATCTCCATAGAAGATAATTATGAGATTTGGTAATAATGGAAATATTATTCCAAGGTACATCATCCATTTTTAGATCCTTGATCGCATTGTAATAATGGCCTATCATCTTGCACTCCCACCGAACCTATTTCATGTACATGATGAATTCCACGTATAAATCTTGGAGAAGTACATACCTAACCCATCACATGTACTCAGAAAAGTGATGGAACCATTGGAGAATGAAATCTCATAATAAGAGAATCTGGTGAAGATCATAGATCGTAGAAAAAACCTTTCTACACAATAAGATAATTCCCATTATCTAGGTGTTTTGGAGAAACGACATGTTTGAAGAATAAACGTGCGAATCAGAGGAAGTGATGATGCAGAGTTACCCACATCAATTTTATTTAGGGAAAATGAAATATATAGGGTGAATATTAATAAGGGGGGAAGATTGTAATGACACAAATTTTAATTAATGAAAATTACACTTAATATAATTTAATTTCATATTTTTTGAAAATTTTATGTATAATATGAAATAAAATGGTTTTCTATTTTTCAATTTCTAAATAAATTGTATAATTATTACAATTTCTAATATAGTAATCGAAAACTGACCACATTATTAGTATTAATATAGGGCTTAAAAAATCAAATTTACTCAGAAAAATGAAGAAATGGCATCATCATATAGAATTTATACATACAAATCCCATTTGTCGGAGATCATAAAGGAGGTAATGTCACTATTAATCATTCTACAACAATCCAATGTTGAGATTCAGTGAATTATTCTTGAACAAAACCGTCCATGGGAGATGTGGTGGTCAACAGATATTTCCACCCGAGCGATGTGATTGGATCCTCCCCATAAGTCTATCACCATCACACACCTTACCCTTACGTCTTGTGTAGGTTTTCTAAGGGGTTATGTTACTAGACCCTACAACAATGATTATGTTCATTATTGTTCTAAATAATAAATAATATACATTAATTCTATTCTTGTTACTTTGTCAATTGATTTTAATGAAAAAATATTATTTTTTTAGTCAATTTTTTATTTAGAAAAACTATATTGATGAATTAATAATTTTTTTAATTAAACATTATCTTCATAAAATATTATTACTAAATTAATTTTTGTAAAATATAAATGATATAATAATGTTTATGATTAAAATTTTAAATTTTATATTGGTTTCAATGCTAATTGTTTTTCAAAACCCTTGAACTTTCATTAAATGTCAGTTTTTTTATTTACAAGTAAAAATTACTATTTATAGATAATTTCCAGATAAAATGAATATGGTTTTTGGAATCATGACATTGAATTTATCTCATGGTGAATTTTTCATAATTTTCTGAGATAGTCATATTTTTTGGGTAAAATTCAAATACCATGTAAATGTATAATTTAATTTATAACATCGTAATGACCTAATAGTGATGGAATAAAATAATATAAATGGGATGTTCTGAGAATATTTGTTTTACCAGTAACAATATGTGATTTTATGATTTTATTTATTTATTTTAAAATGCCATAGTTTACCCCCCATGACTTATAAAACATTTTATCTTTTAAAATGATTTCATTTAGAGTGTGATTAAACTCCACATATGCAATTCATATATTTTAAAACATTCCTCCATTGTCCTTATAAAGTATTTTTTTCCACAACCCATTGGAGAAAACCCTTGAAAAAAACCTGGGGTTGTCTTGTCATTTTCTTTTTTTTAATATGTAGTGTCCAAAACCTAAATAATGAAGAATTCCCTCTCTTTTCCTATTTAAACACACCCAAGATCTCACTTATATTAATTAAAAAACATTGGATAATGTCCCTAATATTCCCTAATATCTATTTTTTCCTCCATGTGCGCCCTAATCTCCCATTAAGCCACTCTCAAGCCTCTCCCAACCCTTTGGGTCACACATCAATGTATGGGATTTCTTCCTTTCTTATTTTTGTCCAAATTTCATTATATTGTTATTACCTATTAATTTAAATTAAAAATATGTGGGTATGATTTATAACCTCCCCTATACATCTATCATTATGTTTTATTGATGAGAGACCCATTTTCTCACATTAATGCCTCCAAGGAAGACCTGTTACTATACCGAAATTCTGTAAGGGATTTCACTCTCCTCATTGAAATTCCAGGAATTCTTTTGTATTATGAATCTAAATTCTGTTAAATATGTTAGGTAATGTTATTATATCACCCCCATACTATCCATTTCATTTACATATGATGATACACCTCTTTCTCTTTCATTAAATATTTCTATTAATTTTTATGTCATGTTGTTTGGCAGTCGAAATTGCATCGAAATTTTCCTTGCCAAAGTCATTTAGTAGTGAATACCATTATTATTTCTCTATCAACGGTATTCATCATTATGAACATATAATTATTGATTATATATTTTCATATATTAATTCCAAATTCCTATATTGTGTAAAAATGATGATTATTGATGAATCGATGTTATATTATCCATGTGGCACACTTATGCCATAAATGAAATGATTATGAAGGGTATGCCCTGATAGTGCTCCAATGCATTAGGTAAACACTAGTAAAATGATACATCATGTTCAATGAGGGGTGAATCTTGGTAATTAAAGTGTGATTATTTTTTACTCATGTTCCAGGTGTAATGAACCATGGATCAAGAAAATATCATGTCAAATTTTATTTCCACATTTCGATGTTATGATAATCATGCTATATCATGCTTTTATGTTCATGTTTCTCTTGTGCTCCATTAATATGCCTATTATCAGGAAGGTTATATTTTAATCATGATATTCCTTTTTTACTCCCTTACTGGTCTTTATAGCTCACCTTATTTTTAATCATTTCCTTAGGTTATCCAATGAATAGATTATTACAGTGTAATGTTGTGGTCATGTAAAAGATGTTTTCAATAAATATGTTGTTTATTATGTTCTAAAATTTTATTTAATTTTCCTAGGCCCAAAATAACTAGAACTATTGATCTCTTTTGTTGTATTAATTGAAAAGTTTATGTGATAAATTATTTTCGATTGTTCCATAAAGATCAAGGTTATTATAAACACTCTTTGTTTCTTTTCTTTTTTTGTAAAATTTATCCTTACCATGTTATCTCACACACATCATCAGAATATGATACTCAGATTTCTCTTTAATGTACATGTTTTATCATTCAAGCTAAGTCCTCATATGTTGAATCCAAGTTATGAGGTAATTTTGTTAACACTAATGTTTCCAACTATCCCATTTCTAAGGGAGTGTTCTGATTCCAGTTGTTTATGTGGTAATTATTTTTACACAACATGTGATATCTTAAAAATATTTTGGTTTTGAAATTCATTTTAATGGGGTAAAATGTTACACCGCAAAATTTATTCATATATATATATTGAATTAATTTAATCATTTTGAAATATTTTTATTTTTGAAAATCCTTAATATACCTTTTGTTACTCTTGAATTATTTGATACACTTTATTAATCTTTCGCTAGAAACAACATCTTCTTAGATTTCATTACACAGACACACTCACCATGATTCTAGGATAAATAATTTTATTAATATAATTATTTTACTAAAACAATTTTAACGTTGCCATTACAATTTTGTGTATGAATAGGGAAAAGTGAATTATGAAATATGAAATAAAATATATATATATATATTCCTTTTCTAATTAATTACAAATCAATTTGAAGCTCATTTAAAAATAAAAGTAATTTTTTTTCTAAAAATTTATTTTAGTGTGCACAATGGTGTTTTATAGAGATAAATAACAAATATATATTTTTGGATTATATAATAAAATATATTTATAATCTATTCTATCTAATGATTAATATTAATATTTTTTTATTTCATCACATGATATAAAAACGATTTCATTTTTTGGATAAAAGAATTATTTTTCAAACAAATATTCTTTTTCCATCCATTGATGGGGAACTAGTTAAAAATTGATTTTTTAAAGCATTAATAAATTATATTTGAAAAAAATAAATTTCATAATGTAATTTTGGATATCCAAAATTACTTGGCAGAATATTATGTATTATTCTAAATACATTTATATTTTAATGAATAGATAAAAACTAATTATTTTAATCTAAAATAAGAATTTTCATCGAAGTAATGTAAAATGATAAACTATATTTTTTATTGGATTTATATTTTAATTAGATAAATTTGTAGTCCTTTAATACAATTTAGAAAATTGGAATCAACTTCACATTGTATTTGGATAAAAAATGATTTTGATATTTTGATCATTTTCATATAAAGAAACATTTTTGTAACTTGTCTATGAGAATAATTTTTAATTGATTTCAAATATTAATATGTTTTAATATTTTTATCATTTAAACAATAATTATAATCCTATTTCTCATATTTAGTAAATAAATCCCTTTTATATTTTGATAAAATGAATAGTAACTATAGTAATTATTATTATCATAGTTAGGTATAAATTAGGCAATTAAGTGTAATATTATTATTATAAAAATTATAAAACTACCCTAACAATTTATAAAATGTTTTAGATGAATTTTAATCGACATTTAACAAATATGTTTAGAAATTTAAAATTTATGGACACATGTATGTGGAAATGACAAGGATATTATTAAAATCAATGAGGGTGAAAAAATTTATAAATCATCCTTTTAATAATTACAATACTTTAAATATGTGGTTAAATAGAATATTGTCATGACCCGTCCCCCAGGGCCTGTGTCGTGACTACCCCAAGCCCGCCTTCCATAGTTCAGGGCTCGAGACAAGCACCTAAGGCGTAATTCCCTAAAACAGGGAAGGCATTTCCATTATAACATGTAAATGTACATAACAGAGCACACAGTAGGATAAAAAACACTAATTAAACTGTATAACAAAAGAGTGCTAAAAAGTAAAAGGGGCCAGAAATTCAATCCCAACTGTAATGTACATGGAAATAGAAGTATAATTACAACTGAAGAAAAGAAATACTGTTGGTGGGTTTTCCTTCGGCATTCCTACTTGTAGTGTAGGTACAAATAGCCTCCTCATCACTCCATGTCCGTCAGTCTCCTCCATTTACCGACATCACGTAGGATCCACATTTAGGTATTGTCTAGTTCAGGTACTACTAGCCTCAATCAGCGTTGTATATCATCTAAAAACAAAACAACAAGGTGCGGGCATAGACCATGAATGGGTGAGTATAACGATAATCAGTAGGGCCCCTCAGACCCTCAAGGTCTCACAAATCCACCAAGGATAATTCACAAAGTATGGAAACAACAGATAACGATACATAGTTATATGCCCATACATATACCTATGTTATCAAATTATCCATCTCAATCATGAGAAAAAACACAGAAAAACATAATTACTTCAAACCAAGATTTTTATTCTTGCAGTTGTTTCAACTAACATCCCCAACACATTATCGAAGCCTCAGTAGCAGGAGAACTCCTCCTATATTGAGTATAGTGGATCTGCCACGTCACACATAGGCGCTTCCCAGAAACCAGGGAGTGTTGAGTTTCTCCTCTTTTCAAGTACCATGGGTCTGCTACGTCACACATAGACGCTCACGACCGCAATTCTACTGCCACACCCATGTGCTCCCCCTCGTAGCCTGCTGAGGTACACCTCCTATCGAGTACCATAGGTATGCCTGTCACCAAGTGCACTAATTCACCGTGGGTCTGCCGCCACATCCAGGATCTCCACACTCGGCTAGTAGAGTCTCTAAAAGTCAAAAAGTCAGTAGTTGTTAGGTCTCACCCACCTACTAGGACTCAGCACTCTACTAGCTCATCACTAGAAAGATCTACTCCATGAGATGCTAGTTCATACTCCAACTATTAGAAAGTCCCACAAAGAAGTATTTCAATGGTCCACCACATCATATAGTTCTCAACGCAGTAGATGGAAAGTCAATCGGATGCTCAGTCTATGAGTTAATAGTCATTTAGTCTCGGGGGCCCAGTTGGATTCGTGCATTATCCAACCTGACTGTATTTCAACAATACCTCAAACTCCAGTGGGGTATACTCAAAGGGACCATCATGCTCCAATATTACCAATGTCACTGATGGTTCATCAAATAGACGTTTGATGCCAATGATATGATAACAAGAATGTAAAGGGTCGTAGTGGGCCTGGGTCTTGTCCAACCTGGCCAGACCTGTTTTGTAGTCCAGCCAGTTAGGTTCGGCCTGACCCACTTGGCCCAACCCAGCATTCCATAAGGGGTCGCGTAGGGTCTCGAGGGCACATACCGGTCGAGGATCGTCGTGTGGGTGGCTCACCCTAGATGATTCTATGAGGGGTCAGTTCATCCAGGGTGTCGCGAGGGTGTGAGCCAGTTTTGTCGGGGTGGCTCAAGAGGGAACGACGAGTTTGGTTAGGCCCAGAGGGTCATAAGGCCTGGCCCTGGTTGGCTCGACCCGAGGCTAGGGTGGCGCGGCTGGGGCCAGTTCGGCTGGGGGCTCTAGAAGCCAGCGCAACAGGGGTCAGTTCGGCTGGCGGGCAAAGGTACGATGCTGTCGGGGTCGTCTTTGCTGGCCGCAGCTTGGGGCTGGTAGGACGAGATGGCCGGGGCAGCTCGGGAGGCCTGCGCAGCCGGGGCGCGGTGCGTCTACGGCACGGCGTGGTGTGGGGGCCGCATGGGTTGCAAAGGCCGCGGGTAGCGCAGTCGTTGTCATCATCGACTTTTCCACCATCACCGTCGTTGTCACCTTCCTTCATTTCATAGAACACAAGAAATCAACAGAAGGGTTATGAAGTGTAGGAGACATTTTATTTTGATCCCCACTCAATGCATTAGGGTGGTAACCTGAGTTTAACCAAAACATAAACAAGAAGGAGAATTTAATATATTTATAATTCCCATAATCTCTTGTTAATTTATATTCCCTAGCCTGCAAAGGAAAAAGTGGGGAGAAAATGGGATGTGTTAATAAAATAATGAATAAACCCCTACCTTGTTTGTTGTTCTTCGACATTGTTGTGATAAGACGGACGTTAATTCTTTGTAGACGAACATGTCCTAAGTGAAACGAGGATCCCAAGAAGAATGTAGTAGTCAAGGTTGTTCTTCATATTCGAAGGAATTCCTCCACAGTGTTCTTCGTCGGTGGAGTGTTCTTCATCATTGGAGTTTTCATCATTTGGAGCATTCACCCAATTTCCTCCACTCCCCAAACCGCATTTTACAACCAAATGAAGTTGTGTCCAATGATACCAAATAAAAATATCTTATTAAGTCATTGGTACCAATTTCAAATTATTCTTATTAAATACCAAGGCTGGAATGTTTAATTAGGGTGGATTAGATGAATTAAATTAAAGGAGGTTGAGGCACCATTAATGGTAGAGGAGGTCAATAGGCTCTCCCTCATTAATGAGGGGAGTTGAGAGGTTTTCCTCTCCCACCATTATTAGGGGGGTCGGGTGGAACCTGCTTCCAAACTCAAATTGGGTGGTTCTTAATTCTCAGGTGATCCCCACCTCCATAACCTCTCATGGTATGTTAATGTGTGGTAGTCCCCTCTTCTAACTTCCACATGGGTAGTTACAATAGATAAAATAAAATAAAACATCTGTTTATTTTATTTTATTAATTCCATGAAAAACCCAAAAACTAACATTCACCCTCGACTAAATAACATCGAGGTGAGAGTCTCCTTAAATGATTACCAGCACTATGAGTTCAACGGTGTCCTCAGATTTCAATTATGAGCACCTGTTCAAAAGTTATAATAACCCAGTCAAACATTCCCTGAATGTGCCTGAGAAAAACTATATAAATTGTATCAAGGTAGTCTGGGACTCAGAATAATGCACCGTCAATTTTTGTGGACTTGTAAAATTCCCATTTTATTAGAAAAATTACATGGAAATTTTGGGCCGTTACATTCTCCCCACCTCAATGATTTATGTCCTCGTAAGATACAACTCATACTAAGGGAACAATTGGTGGTTTTTGGCATGAATCTAAGCCTCCCACTCCCAAGTGCTCTCCTAGAGGTTCCCATGCTTCCAACGAACACACACCAGAGGTATCGATCATCCCTGAATGACCCACTCATGTCTATAATAAATATCAAGTGAATCCTCCGTAAAAGTCTCCCCATCATCGATATCCATCTTTCCATGGTCGATGCTGTGAGAAGTGTCATGCAAGTATCTCCTCATATAGGATATGTGGAAGACTTCATGAACCTTTTGAAATTGAGGTGGAAGTGCTAAGTGGTATGCCACCTCACCAACTCAGTTGAGGACTAGAAAAGATTAGATGAATCTCGATGATAAAATTATGCCTCAGCCAAATATCCATAGACCTCATCAGGGTGAGACCCTTAGAAAGACATGGTCACATCATCGAAATCCATAGGTCTTAGTATCTTGTCGGAATATGACTACTGTCTGCTCTATGCAGTCTTCATCCGCTCCTGGATGATTTTCCCCTTCACTATGGTAGCCCATACCATATCTAGTCCCATGAGTGCTGACTCCCAAAGGTCAGTCCAGCCTAATGGTGATCTACAAGGTCGCCGATATAACACCTCAAAAGGTTCCTTCCTAATGGGGGAGTGATATTTATTGTTGTATGCAATCTCTATCAAAGTGAATTGATCATCCAAACTATGACCGAGGTCAATGACACAAATGTGCATCAAGATCAGAAGTGGGCTGACTTGATGGAAGACGGTGCTCAAATGAAGCTGCGTCCCAAAAGCCTCATGAAACCCCTTCCATATCCATGATGTGAAATGTGCATCACGATCGGATATTATCATTCAGGATACTCCATGTAGCCATAAAATCTCCTGCACATAGAGGCATCACAAGCTCTCTAATGAACCATGTTCTATGATTGGTAGGAAGTGGGAACACTTGATGAGTTGGTCGAAGATCACCCAAATCGAGTAATGATCTATGGATGTACGTGGACGTCCAGTCACTGAGTCAATGGAAATCCCATCTCGCTTCCACTCAGGGACCTATAAAGGATGAATCAGTTCTGTTGGCACTTGGTGCTACACCTTCACTAGTTTCCATGTTAGGCATCGAGAGACAAACTCTACAACTACCTTCTTTATTCCCAACCACCAGTGCTGTCGTCAGATATCCTGCTACATATTCGCCACTCTGGGATGTAACACTAGAGAGGATGTGTGGAAATCCCGCAACCCTTCCTCTGAAAGTGAAACTGGTTCCAAGATACATCATTTGAAGAGGATGATGAGCTCCCCACATTCATT
Source organism: Viscum album (assembly GCA_963277665.1). Lineage (NCBI taxonomy): Eukaryota > Viridiplantae > Streptophyta > Magnoliopsida > Santalales > Viscaceae > Viscum > Viscum album. The sequence continues at coordinate 1,402,586,836 of OY728152.1, forward strand.
AAATCCATCTGGTGCTTAGCCTGTCGATAACTGAGCACGTCGTATCTCGTAGTCAGCATCCCCATGCTGCACCTCCATGACTTGCAAAAGAAGTGGGGGAGTGACTGCAAGAGACTGAAAAAAGTTTCTCTAACTTTATACACAAAGGATAACTACAAAGCGGCTAGTTTCCCCGTCACCTCACCTACCAGCTGTATACCTGATCTCCTACTAAGTGCATCTGCAACAACATTCCCTTTACCAGGAGTATAGACTATCTCAAAGTCATAGTCCTAGAGTAACACAATCCAATGTCTCGATCTCAGTTTCAGGTCCTTCTGATAGAAGATATACCTGAGACTCTTGTGATTAGATTACATGGTAAAATTCTCACCCATCAGATAGTGTTGCAACTTATTTTAGTAGAATATCTCTGCTTCTAACTCTAGGTCATGGGTAGAGTAGTTCTACTCAAGTTGTCTTAGCTGTCAAAAACATTATGTGATCAATTCTTGTTCCTGCATCATGACACATCCAAGCAAGGTCCCTGATGCGTTGCATTAGTCTACATACCATACACCTTCCTCTGGATGCCTCAAGATGGTAGAACTAGTCAGCCTCTACCTCATCTCCTGAATGCTCTGCTAGCATCTCTCCGACAACATGAAGGGTTGCCCCTTCTTCGTCAAGGCTGATAGGGGTGTTGAATCTCTTGATAAGTATGGTGAAAACCTCTGGTAATAACCTTCCAAATGCAAGAAACAATGTACCTCTGTCACACTCTGGTGTTGCTCCCATGAGCGTACGACCTTAATCTTCACTGGATCCACTGCCACTTCAGCCTACGAGATGACATGTACTGGAATGTGATCCTATGGGATCCATAAATGGAACTCCAAGAGCTTACTATAAAGCTGGATCTCTTGAAGTGTGTCCAGTATTACCCACAAATGATAGGCATGATTCTCCTCAATAGTCGAGTAGATCAGAATATCATCGAGGAAGAATACTACAATGAGATCGAGGTATGGATGAATGATCATGTTCATGATCCCCATGGACAATTCTAGAGCGTTGGTTACACCGAATTGCATAACCAAGAACTCATAATGGCCATACTAACATCTGAAGGACATCTTCTTCACATCCTCATCTCGTATTTTAAGCTGATGATAGCCTGATCTGAGGTCTATCATTGAGAACCATCGTGCTCCCTTCATCTGATCAAAGAAGTTGTCAATCCCCAGGAGTGGGTAAATGTTCTTCATATTCTCCTAGAATAGGTGCTGATAGTCAAAAAAAGCCTCAAGCTCTCATCCGCCTTTTTGGCCAATAGAATCGAGGCTACCCAAGGAGAAACATAAGGATAGATGAATCCCTTCCCATGAAAGTCCTCTAGCTTTACCCGCTACTCGCGAAGCTCTATGGGATCCATCTGATATGCAGGTGTATATATTGGTGTCGTCATGTGGTATAAGTCAATATAATAGTCTACCTCTCATCATGTGGGTAGACCTGGATCATCATTAGGGATTTCATCAGTGTAATGCTCCACCACTATAGATTAGCTCAGACTCACCACATCAACTGTTCGGAGGGTAATACAAGCCAACTGATGAGTGATAGGATACACCCTTCTCCAGGTAAGTCCGTCCTGTGCTGTAAAGGCCCCCTTCTCACTCGAGAAGGTAAACGTGGTCCCATCCTTAAGGACACACAAGACATTGTGCCTAATACATTAAATCTCAGCATGGACTATAGATAACCAGTCCATACTAAAGATGACGTCGTAAGGCCTCGACGCTGCTACTTGGAGATCCCAGTAGATGCTCTCTCCTCCTAGAGTAATCTCAATCTACTGAGACCAGTGTGTAATCATCGAATATTATCCCGTAGGTGTCTCTAGCAATATGGATTTAGCCAACGGATCCATCAGAATCTCTGAGAACCGAACGAGGATAGTGGAAATGAATGTATGGATGACACTTGTGTCTATAAGTACTATCACTATGGAGTGGTAGAGAAAAATCCTACCTCGAATCATCTCTGGAGTGCCATGATTTTATACCTCAGCTGGCTTTAGCAGAGCTCTCCCATGTCCACCTGCTCTCTTTGGTCGAGTGAACCTCTTGGTGGTGGTGGCGGTAACACGTCGAATTGTTGTCCACTGCCTTCTGCACGGCCAGCTCCTCTGCCATGTCCACCTACTCCCTACGGACCGCCTATATTAAATCTATGTCTCTTCATGGTCGGTCTTTTGGCCGCCTTCTATTCATCTGAATGGAGGTTCGGAAAATCATGATCCATGTGACCCTGCCCGCAGCATGCATAACACTGCTTTCTCATGGCATGCCTGTCTACACTTCGGGTGCCCCACACAACCGATACTGAGTCATGCGGTCATCCACCTGTAGGTCTTGTCCTCATGGACCTCTATGAGATCTTTCTACTACCAAGTGAAGAAGACTCATTTACGTGTCGATTGGTGGTGTATCTTACTGATGAAGACTTCTCATCAAGGAAACTCTCTTATAGTAAGGATTACTCTACACCCCCGCTTGCATCACGATGCTGAGTGAGATCACTGAAGCCCTGATCTACCACCCAAGTCCCTGCTCGAAGGTCTGGGCCGTGAATAATGGGTCATGCACCATATTGGTGGACTAGTGTGAGAGGTCATTGAACCTCATTGAGTACTGATCTATAGTCATGCAGCCCTACTATAGAAGAATTTTCTTCTGAATGTGAATAGTGAATAGATTCAGTAGGACAAACTTTTACCAAAATAGGATCTCAATCTCTGCCCCATGAAGTGTCACCTCATCGTGGACTTGGACATCATGCTCCACCATCTCCCTACTATTTTCTGTAGAAGACTGGCAGAAATTATCACCTTGAGGTCAGCTGGTGTCCCTACTAGTCTGATAAATCTCATTACATCCTCCATATAATCCACAACCGCCTATGGGTCCATCTCTCCCCATAAAATGGGTGGCCTCTAGGGCTCGAACTCGTTCAACACGCTCAAGTGGTGTGCAATGTATGCTTCTTGGGTTGGTGGCATCGGTGGCCCAACGAGGTGTAGTACCGCTGGTGCCTCTGCGGTAAAAGGGCCCTACACTTAGGCCAAATCAGTCAGTGGGATATTTGTACGTATGACTCTCGGAACTATAGTTGGCTGTCTGCATGGAGGCATCCTGAAAAGAAGCAGGCGTGCTACAGTTAAAAAGGTATTCTTTTTGAACTGACCTGGTAGAGTTTACGTAAGGAAAACTTCTGAAAACATACACGCAATCAGTGTTTTCGTGCACTGAGTCGGAAATTAGATTTCAAGTCCGGGTGTATGGATATGTTGGCTGGTGCACCAACAAAGGACTCCCTAAAATGAAAACCAAACTCACTAAACATAACACTATTTTATAAAATAAAAGAACAATGTCCTATGTTCTATGGTATAACTGAAACCTATGATACCAATTTGTCTCGACCTGCCCCCAAGGCTCATGTCATGACAAGCCCATGTCTGATGCGTCAGACAGAGGTGCTCCACACTTCAGGTCTCCCGCCACACCCAGACACACCTCCTCGTTGCCTGCTAAGGTACTCCTACTATAGAGTATTGTGGGTCTGTTGCATCACCAAGAGCACTCGTCCCCTGTGGGTCTGCCTCCACAACAAGGCGCTTCTTACTAGGCTATTAGAGTATATATGATTCAAACGGTCCACAGTCGTTAGGTCTCTGCACTCTGCTCTATCGTCATGGAGGGATCCACTCCACAAGAGACTGGTTGATACTCCAAATGTCATGAATTTCATGAAGAAGTATCTCAATGGTCTATCACATCATATGAGTCTCAACGTAGTAGTCGGTGCATCAATCAGATGCACGGTCTGTGAGTTAATCGTCTTTTAGTTCTGGGGGCCTGGTTGGATTCAGGCATGGTCCAACCTAACTGTATCTCATCTATACCAAAATCTCTACTGGGGAATGGTCAAAGGGACCGTCACGATCCAAGATTATTAGGACCAATGACAGTTCTTCATGCGGACGTCTGGTGCCAAAGATATAGCCAAAAGAAATTAAAGGGTCAGAGTGGGCCCATTTTTTATCGGACCTGGTCGGACCAACCCAGACTGACATGGTTCGGGTCCACCCAACCTGACACATAGGGATTGGCCTAGGCCGTTTGGCTAGCTAGCCCATAAGGTTCGGTCCATGATGCTGGACCCAGCCCAGCAAGCTGCAACGGGTCGCGAAGGGTCGTGAGGGCACGGACTGGTCACGGGGGCGCAGATCGGATGGGGGTCGACTCGAGGGTGTCTCATCCTAGAGGACTCCGCAAGGGGCGGGTTCAGCCGGGGTGGAGAGAGGGAGTGGGCCAGTTTGGACAGGGCGGCTCTAGAGGGTACTGGGAGGACGGTTTGGCTCGGAGGGTCGTGGGGTGTAAATCGGGGCGGCTTAGATCGGGGTGGGGGTGGCACCTCTGGGACCGGTTCGGCTGGGGGTTCAGGAAGCAGGCGGGCAGGGGTGTGGTGGTGGGGTGGGGCCGGTGTGCCGGTGCGGCTGAGGTGGTGCGGGAGGTTGGCTGGCTGTGGAGCTAAAAGTCCAGGGCTCTGCGTGGCTCATGCCAGTTCGTCCAGCTACGACATGTGGCCGACGATGACATGGTTCGGCCTGAGGCAGCGGAGCTAGTTCAGCTAGAGCGTCAGAGCGTCGCGGGCGTGGCATGGGGTGTGGAGGCCACCGGTAGTGCGGTCGTTTCCATCGTCGCCTTCAATGTTGTTGTTTCCTTCCTCCTTTTCGATTAACACCTCAAATCAACACAAGGGTTTCAGAGAGGACATTCCATGTTAGTTTTTCCCACACTCTCCACATTAGTGATGTACATTAGGTTTACGAAGAATATAATCAAGAACGAGCACATGATATATTTTCTATTCCCATAATCCCTTGTTACTTTCAATTCCCAACCCTGCAAATAAAAATGAGGGGAATAATGGGGTGTGTTCAACAAATAATGAATAGACCCTCATCTTGTTCATTGTTCGTCGACGTTAATGTGAGTACAAGGACGTTGATTTTTCCTATACAATCATGTCCAACATTGGAGGACTTTCCAAAGAAGAAAGTAGTAGTTGAGGTCGTTCTTCATAGTCGAAGGCGTTCCTTGTCAGCGTTCTTCATTGGTGGAGCATTCTTCGTCGGTGGAGTGTTATTCGTTGGGATAATTCTCCCATGTTCCTTCACTCCCTAGTCATCCTTTTCCAACAAAATGAAATGGTAGATATAGATAATAGATAAAAATATCTTATTACGTCGTTGGCACCAATTTCAAATAAATCTAATTAAACACCTTCGTTGGCATGATTAATTATGCTGGATTAAAAGAATTAAATTAAGGGAGGTGGTGGCACCATTAATGGAAGAGGAGGTCAAGATGCTCTCCCTCATTAATGAGGGGAGTTGAGAGGTTTTCTTCTCCCACCATTATTAGGTTGGTCAGGATGACCTTGCTCCTAAATTTAAATTGGGAGGTTTTGAATTCTCAGGTTGTGCCCACCACCATAACCTCTCATGGTAGGTTAAGGTGGGGTGGTTCCCACCTGCAAATTAAATATGGGTAGTTAGAAGAGGTAAAATAAAATAAAACATGTGTTTATTCTATTTTATTATTAGCACGAAAAACCCAAAAACAAACTTTCACCCTCGACCAATTGTCATCGAGGTAACAATCTCCTTAAAAAATACCGGCGTTGTGAGTTCAACGGTGTCCTCATATTTCAATTCTGAGCACCGGTTTAAATGTTATAAAAAATTGCTTGAACATTCACTGAACGTACTCAAAAAAAAAATCAGAAATTGATTCTGAGCACATAGGGCCTTGTAATCACGCGCCGTTAATTTTTGCAGACTCGTAAAATTCCCATTTAATTAACAAAAATTACATGGTAATTCTAGGTCATTACAAATATGTACATAAATATATAAATTATAATAACATGTTAATTTTTTATCCAAATCAAGATATTCTATTTTTAAAAATTATTGAACAAATAAGATTCATAAATAATTACACAATGATGATGGAATAATTATTCAATTAATGAGACATTAAAATAAATGATATTAGTAATATTAAAATAGATATTATATTACCTAACTAAGGATCTCCAAAAATCGTATAGGTGATTTAGAAATTTTATAGGAATATAAGATGATATTTTTGATGATAGCTTTAATTATTGATTTTCGTAAAGTCAACGTTATGAGTTTTGTCGGAAGTTAAAATAATGATTTTTTATGAAAATATTATATTATTTAATTATTTAAAAATTATAAAAATAATTATTAATAACATAGGGGATATGTATATTATAAAATATAATAAATGGAAATTTTATGGTTCAATTTAATCCTTAAAATTTAAACTCTCAACCTTTTAATATAGAGAAGTTATTACCATAGTGAATAATAATATATGTTAACAAAGGGTTAATCAAAATAATAATGTTTAAAAATAAACCAAAACCTTTGAAAAAATATATTGTTGGATATAATAATCACTATTATAAATTTTTTCTTCTAATGTACATACATTTTTTGTATTTAGATGGAGATTTAATTTATTATAGAGTAATATTCTAAGAAAATATGAAAGTGATCCATTCCAATATTATAAAAGGCTGCATGTTTTAATCATTTATAGACTCTTTAGAACCAATTTGGTTCCAAAATTATATATAAAAATATGCTTCCAAATTTACACCCTTTACACAATAAATCGTCATTTGGGAAGAAATACAACCATTGTAGTCTTCACTATACAAATAAAAAGGAGATATCCAAGGAAGCATTAACAATTTTCAATAGAAGTTTTCTATTATTTATTAATTAAATACCATAAAATATTTTTTATATGGTGATATAATATCCTTATAATTATATATATTCTTTTATTTTTGCCTACTAATTATTTTTCCTACACTCACAGACACTTCCCACATATACGATACACAATCATTATTCGTGTGTATAAAGGACAACCTCCTCATGAACTGATGTCATTGGTTCTTCGATTACCATCACTAATGGTTGGTAATAATGACATAATATAGGGTTTTATATGATATATATAATATATACGATGTATTATGCCCTGAAGAATTAATATACATCACATTTATTTATTTATTCGATTTTGTGTAAATATTATATGTGTGGACTAGCTTCTCTTCAAAGTGATGTGATTTATTCACCCTTTATATGGAATGGGTTGAGGATGGGTTTAGTGACTGAATATGATACACATGACATAAAAATTATACCATAATTTTGTAAAATATTTTTAATATTCTTTAATTAAATCCTTATGATAAGAAAATTTATACAACGTTCATGTGTACGTATGACCTACCGTCCCCCTGAATGTTGTATTTCATTTTTTATTTAAATTTTTTAATGAATATTATAAATAAATATATAATAATTATATATTATATTTATATCATAATTATAATCTAGGATATAATTATATAATGATATAAACTAGACAACAAAAAAATTAAAATTCCAAACACATGTGAAAAATGATGAAAATATTAACATATACTTAACATTAAGATTGAATATGAAAACAAAAGGGTAATATAAATTCAGAATAAAATCATATATAACATTATATATGATAATAATATCCTTTAATATATTTATATTGGAATAATATTTATTATATAGGATGTTTTAATGTGTACTAAGAGAGTGAGGACATACAACAAGGAGATATAAAATCCCAATTTTATTAATGCGTGAATTCTACCATATTAACAACTTATTTATTTTGATTTCAATATATAATTCCCATTAATTTATTATATTATCATTATCCATAATTGTTTTCTGTAAATATTCATTTATTTTTCTCTCTATCATCGTACTAATGGTTCAAACATTACAAAATTAGTTTGTAAATTTTGTCTCAATTTTACTTTTTCAATAGACAATTAATGTTATGAACCTATATTATTATGTTTGATGTATATAATAAAAATTGAAGTATTTTATCATTAATCTACTTTTTTTCTTGAAATGTAATGATTTATGTAATGTTATTGAGTTTTATGTTGGAACTGTATGTTCTTTCTAAAAAATGTCTTCTTAAAAAATTGCTTTTTTTAAAATATAAGTTAAAAATAATAATTGAAAATGTTTTAATGTAACACCCATGCTTCTACGGTATGCTTCTCTTTGAATAATGTGATAGCTTGTGTTGTACGCAACATCGAGTTCTAACACACCACAACCAATCAAATTAGCCTTTATGAATAGTAATACATACTTTTTGAAATTATATATATTTTATATTTCAAAATGGAATTCATTTTTGGATTCAGAATATTGAAATTATCCTAAGTTGAATTTTTGGTATTTTTCTGAGAACTTCCTATTTTTATGAATAGTGAAAAATACTTAAAAACAAATTTTTTAATAAAAATAATTTATAGTGATAAATTATATTATTGAGTGGTTTTAAAGTATAATTGGATTATATTTTTACCATTTTATCCATTGGTGTTCATTAGAATTAATTTCAATTTGAAATTGGACATAAACAATTGTCAATCTTTTGATATATATTGTTTCTTAAAAACACACTATTTGTTGTGACAGTGGGAATTAATTATAAAATTAATTAATGAAACTTATATTTTATCTAATTTTGTAAAATATAAATTATTTTTTAATTCGGAATATCAATTATATCTTTGGGTGAAATTTTGGTGTTGTTCTGAAAAACATCATTTTTTGATAAATAGTGAAACCATTAAGTGGTAGTTAAAAAACTGAATTTTCCATAAACCTTAATTTTACCGCTTCTGTGAATGGAATTTAAAAAATATGAGAGACACGGTTAACATGAAGTAGTAAAATGTGGTTCAATGAGATGAAAATAATTTTTGGTGAATAGTAACTTTTTACTTTTATTTATCACGGTTAAATGTAAATAGGTTAATTAAGGGTAAAAATGATATTAATATAACCCTAACACATGTCCTAATTCTATTGGACAAGTGTATCTCGACCAAAAAAACCTTAGGAATAAAATATTATCATTTAGGTCCACTTGGATTAGATTAGGACATTTATTATTATTTAATTCCAAGAAGAGTTAAAAGAGTTAAAATCAATGTTTATTTACTAAAACATTTTTAATATAGGGTTATACATAAGATAAATTAGATTTTAAATGTTAATTATAAAGATAAAATTATTTCCTATATAAATATATTTTATTTATAATTTTTAGACGTTAAATAATTTAATTTATTTATCACACAATGATGATGCAGTAATTTTCATAATAATGAAAAAAAATTAACATAATTGATATTATAAATACCAAAATAAATATAATTTGTGACTTTTTATGAATTAAACTAATTTTCTAGGTTAATATGACATGTTAGGATTGACTTAATTAACTTTTTTCGAAGTAATCATTCTGTTATGATTTTTAAAGAAATCAATTATTGAATAGTGGAAAAATTGACATAAAAGAGTTTTAAAAACAAATATTATATTATTAATTGATATTAAAAATCCTAAAAATATAAGGTTAGTCCAAGAAACTTATATCATGATAGGTGTATCATTAATGGACCATTTGGGGTAACTTGTATTTATATAGTATGTTTATTAACCATATTATATAAAAATACAAAGATACATTGTAGAAGTGAAACTAATTAACAAAGAGTTAATACTTAATGATAAGGTTAATATAGTAACACAAACATGTCTAAATTCTATTGGTTGAGTGGTTTTCGACCCATCCCCACCTTAACCTTTAAATAATCCACTTTGGAGTCATTATAAGACGAATATAAATTTATTATAAAATAATATTTCTAGCTTTTCCAAAGGTGCCCCTCACCCCTCTTATAAAAGGGAACTCCCACTTATCACTAATTCACACATTCAAAGCCTTTTGTTTCTGCCAAACCCTGACCAAATACTCTCTCAACTTCCCTCACTACAACCTAGAGGACATAGTTTGATCAGAAGGCTAACCTATGGAGCCGTTTTGATCAAATCAAAAGGAAGAACCTGAAGAAGTGGTAATGTTTTCACCACCCTTCTTCAAATTCATTTCTTCTTCAACTTATTCTTTCCTTGTTATTCCCATTCTAAAATAATTAATAAAATATATCCTATATACTGTAATATTATTATAAATATGGTACAACCATATTCAGTATTCTATCCATCCTTTGAATGACATGTCACCAGACGTGCGTACATATGACTTACCGTCTCCACGTTGTGGTGTAATTGTTTTTCAATATATTATTATTTGGATGGTTATAATAATGATTTTTAATTCATGTAAATAATAAATATAAAATTATAATGATTCGGTATATGTGATATACCATCCAATTATATATTATTTTAATATCAAAAGAATGATATTGTCGCTCGTGCGTACGTACGGACTTCCGTCTCTACGAACGTGATGAGATTCATTATCCATCGTATCCATTCAAGTATAATTATCATTTGATGTTTTAAAAATAATTTTTAAGGACTTTATATCATTCTATATAAGAATAAGATAAAACCAAATCATTACAAAATGGCTTACGTAACAAAACATATAAAATAAAATGAGTAAGTTAACACCTGAAACAATGATTATACTAAGATATTATTAACAAATCAATGTTAAAAGATCATATATGATATCATATTAATGTATACGATTCTTGTATAATTTTAATAAAAATTATTTCACCATTATACAAGAGGTTATCCTACCCCCAACCAAGGAAATGTACAAGTTAATGGTTTATTTCACAATCTCTTCATTATCTGAGGTTGTTATTAAGTAGTAATCTACTGGGATCTCTTTATCATCCACATCCATGTTTCTTAAAAATGTATTTCAAAACATTTTTTACTATTTACTAGAACATGCATTAATGTCACTTATACCCTTGTTGACTTTTATAAGTTGTTTATAATGGAATCTTTCTTTCATTTTCCAAACAAGGTCCTTTTTAACCTTTTCGACCGAATTAAGGTAAGAATGTTTTTTAACTTATACGGTGGGTGCTGCTATTTTCCACCATTATAAAAAAATCTAAGATTCCCTTACAAGCTTATAAGAGTATTTTCACAGAAAATGTTATATTTTATAAATATATTACTCTTAAATAATTTCAAAATAAAAAGAGATATTACTCTAAAAAGAGTTTTGATTTCATATATGTCAACTTCCTTTGATGGATTTTACACTTATTTGAAGTTGATTTATTATGATACAAAACATCTATATTGTATTAAAGGTTTTCTGATATATTTGACTGTGGATGTTCAATTTTTATACCATTCATGGTTAATGGATGAAGTATTTACATTTTGTATGCTAGTTTTAATACGAATGTTTATGTTATGTTTAAACATTTTCATGTGGGAATGCATTGGACTTAATATGTGATAGGTGGAGCCCGCTAAAGCTCCTAGATGCAACAGTAGGTCTCATGATACAAACTAGTTTCTTGGCATGAGGCCTTGACAAAATCTTTTTTGTAGTCTTGGCACCAGGCCTTGTCTATATGGTTATGATAGTCTGGTATTATGCATTCCATAATTATAAAAGTGGTTATTTATACTACATGTGATTATTAGATTAGTAGAATATCCATGTGAATGTGTAAATGGAATTAATTCATTTTATTTTTTCCATGCTATGATGATTTCCATGTTTAAAAGGCTTTTGTTTTTGTTATGCATTGCTTTAAATGGTTATGCTTATTTATGAAAGTTTCCGCTATATTGTTATCTTACTAAGAATCTAAGCTCACCCTTTTCAATGTTTTATTTTTTCCAAGATGTGAAGAAGTAATTTATGAATGACCTTCAGGGATATTATGTGGGGATATAAGTGTGGACTATGAAGAAAAGATGTTGTTGTAGTTTTCATTTTTATGATGTAATGTAAGACTTATGAATATATCTAGTGTTTCTAAGGCTACTAAACCAATCGGGCTTTCGAGATTTGATTTTCTTGTGATCATGCCAATGTTATGTAATAATGCACCGAATCTGGGTAACAGGGTTTGGGTTATTACAGTTGGTATCAGAGGAATTTTTGTACAAACCATGGAAGCTGGATTTAGATAAACTTTGATTAGATCACATAGACCCAAGATGGACTTTGAGGATTAGTTTAGATGAACTTCATAGAATTTTGGTATTGTTGAGATATTGTGAGTTTTCCAAGAAATAATTCCCTGTCTAAATATGAGCAGGTAGAGGCGGCTTTGGCACAGATGTACCTAGGGGTAAAACCCAAAAACACCGCTCTAAGCTAGACTCGAACAGGAACAGGTGCACGACAACGGGCCTTACTGCACTGTTGGTTACCACACTCCCGGGGGATATTCATAGGATAACTCTCATTTTCTTTACAAATCATTATGAATGGTTTATGAGTATATAATTTTTCAAAGAAAACATTTTTATGATTATGGATTATATGTAGAAATACTTCAATTTATGTTAAGTGTTTTATAAGTATGGAATTATGTATTTTGATTCATAAACTGATCTAGTTTATGCCATTGTTTAGAAATGGTGCATAGTTGAAGAAATGGAAACCGTATCAATGCACGCACTCCATGTATGGATTTCCCTCCTGATCAAGATAATTATAGTGGATCTGGTGATGCAACTGGTTCCGATCAGCTAATTACCATACTGGGACAACTAACCCAGGTTATGAATAAAGACCTTACCCGTATGGAGCTCCCTGATCCGCTGCATGTAGGATCAATGTTAGATCTCCTAATGAGGCAACAACCACCAATGATCAATGCTAGTAAAAATCCCTTAGTAGCTGAGGAAAGCATAAATTCTCTAGAGAAAATATTTCAGGCTTTGGGGAGTAGTGAAAGGGAAAAAGTTATCATGGCAGTTTCCCACCTCACTGGAGATTCTGATCAATGGTGGTCACTGATTCAGAACATGAATGAAGATGATGAAGTATCAAATATGGAATGTAGGGAGTTCAAACATCAGTTTTTAGAAAAATACTTTCCTCGCGACAATCGAGAAGATATGGAAAGGAAATTTCTGAGTCTGAGACAAAAGAAGGATGAGAATGTCACAAAGTATGAGGCTAAAATTACATGGTTAACAAGGTTTTCTAGAGATTATATACATATCCCAAGAAGTCAGATTGATCATTTCATTGATTGCTTAAAACCATTTCTCTGTCGAGAATTAGTCTCACAATCCATCTTATCGTACGAAGACATTGTCTCATGTTCTATCAAGAATGAAAAGGAATTATATAAGTCTTATGACTTTAATGAAAAGCAAGAGAAGAAGAGATATTCTGATCAATATAAGAATGGAAATAAGGGGATGAAGGGAAAGGTTGAATATCCATCTTGTGGTAAATGTAGGGAGAAACACCATGGTACTTTCTTGAAGGGAATGGGTGTCTGTTACAAGTGTTGTGAAAAAGGACTCCAAGCTCGTGATTGCAAAGGGAAGAATGAAGCTACCAATGTTCAATGCTATAATTGTAGGGAGATGAGAAATTATGCAAATGAATGTCCTAAGCGTCAGGGAAACATACCTCAGAAAAGGACAAGGGATCAAGTCCAAGTTTATACTATCACTACTACTGATGTAGAAGCTCTGAAAGACATGGTGGCGTGTAATTTAATGGTTTCCTCAAGTTTAGAAAATGCATTATTTGATTCTGGATCATCCCATTCTTTCATATCTTCCCATTCGGATAAGAAAATTAGATATTTCCAATTTGATTTAACAAGGGATTTGTCAGTTAAAACTCCTATGGGAAGTATCATTGCAACAATGTTTTGTGAATCAGTCCCTATTATAGCACATAAATGTTTTTTTCTTCTAATCTCATCGTCATACCTAGGATTGAGTTTGATATAATCCTTGTAATAGACTGGCTTTTGGACTATGAAGAAAAGATTAATTTTATGAAGAAAGAGGTTGCGATTCATTATGATGATGATAAGGAACACCTTAACTTTAGAGCAGAATCATCACCACATAATTCTTATCTAGATCCACCCCCAGTAGCTCAATTAAAATCAATTATTGGGGATGAAGAGAATGAAATGACTATTGGAGAGGAATGGAATGTTCAAATAGGGGATGTACCTGTTGTGAATGAATATTTTGATAGTGTTTCCGGACGATTTACCAAGACATCCTCCAGAATGAGAAGTTTATTTTTCCATTGATTTAATTCCTGGATCAATGCCTATATCTAAAACCCCTTATAGAATGGCCACTATAGAATTATTCGACCTAAAGAAACAACTAGAGGAATTGACTAACAAGGGATTTATTCTCCCTAGTGTTTCTCCATGGGAAGCCCATGTTATTTTTGTTAGAAACAAATATGGATCTATGAGGTTATGTATCGACTACAGGGAGATCAATGCAAAAACAATAAAGAAAAATTATCCCCTACCCCTCATTGATGATTTATTTGACCAACTGCATGGAGCTCAATACTTTTCAAAGATTGACCATTGATCTAGATACCATCAGTTGTGTGTGAGGAAGGAAGACATTCCGAAAACAGCATTTTGAACCAGGTACGAGCATTATGAGTTTACTATAATGCCTTTTGGATTGACTAATGAACACTCTATATTCATGGATCTGATGAATAGATTTTTCAAGGAATATCTCTATGAATTTGTGGTGGTATTTATTGATGATATCATGGTATACTCCAAAGGCTACTAAGATCATGAAAATCACGTGCGCATTATCCTGAAGTCTCTGAGAAAACATGAATTATATGGGATGTTTAGCAAGTGTGAATTTTGGCTTCAGGATATTTCTTTTCATGGCCATATTGTCTCTAAAGATGGAATCACTGTTGATCCTTCTAAGACCAAGGAAATCCAAGAATGGCTAGAACCGACGATTATAACCGAGGTACGTAGTTCAATTGGTTTTAGCAGGTTATTATCGACGTTTCGTCCAGAATTTTTCCTGGTTGGATATCCCATTAAAAAATCTAACACATAAATGGGTAATATTTGTTTGGAAAAAAGAGGGTGAAGAATGTTTCGAAGAACTAAAGATAAGATTAGTCAATGATCCTATATTGACTCCACCATTGGGGAATGATGGGTTCGTTATTTATAGTGATGCATCGAAGAGAGGACTTGGCTGTGTCCTTAAGCAGAATGATAGGGTTATTGCCTATGCATCACGATAATTGAAAATTCATTAGAAAAACTATGATACTAATGATACTGAGTTTGCAGCTATGATCATTTCTTTGAAGATATTGTGGCACTACCTCTATGGTGAAAAATGTGAGATTTATACTAATCACAGGAGTTTGAAGTATATTTTCTCACAAAAATAACTCAACATGAGGCAAAGGAGATGGCTTGAATTACTCATGGATTATGATTGTACGATACACTACCACCTGGGGAAAGCAAACATGGTGGAAGATTCTTTGAGCAGAAAAGATCATGGAGTTTTGAACAATATGAGAACTGTTAGGGATCCAATTTTCATGGATCTAGTGAAGATGGACATGGGAATAACCATAGAAGGTGAAACATCAATTCTTTTTCAAATGGTTGCCAAAACATCTTTACTAGAAAGGATTAAGAGTTCTCAGACCGATGATGAATAATTTCAAAACAATATTAATGCTGTGAATGATGGGAGATTGAGAGACTTTGTGTGTGAAGATGGAATTTTGAAATTCAGGAAGAGACTTTGTGTTGCCGATATACCTGATCTAAAAAGGGAATTGCTGGATGATGCTCATAGTTCCAATTTCTCTATACACCCTAGGAGCACCAGAATGTATAGAGATTTGAAGGAATATTTTTGGTGGGACAAAATGAAGAGGGAGATTTCTGATTTTGTGTCAAGATGTATGGTATGTCAAAAAGGGAATGATTGAAGGCAACAACCTAGAGGAGTCATGCAACCTCTTCCCATACCGGAGTGGAAATGGGAAAATATTACGATGGAGTTTGTCATGGGGCTACCAAAGACTCCAAGAAGGAATGATGCAACAAGGGTCATTGTTGATCGTCTTACTATGTTAGAAAATTTTCTTTCAATAGGAGAAGATCCACCATTGGAACGACTAGCAAGACTATATATTGAAGAAGTTTTGAGACTTCATGGAGTACCCCTATCGATTGTTTCTTATCGTGATCCCCATTTTACATCAAGATTCTAGAAAATTCTTCAGAAAGACTTGGATACTGAACTTCATTTGAGCACTGCCTACCACCCTCATACAGATGGACAATCAGAACGAACTATTCAAAACATAGAAGACATGTTGAGATCCTTCTCAATTGACTTTTAGGGATTGTGGGATCAATATTTACCTCTGGTAGAATTTTTCATATAACAATATCTTCCATTAGAGTATTTATATGGCACCATATGAAGCGTTATATAGAAAGAGATATCGTACACCAACCTGTTGGGATGACATTGGTGAAAGAAAACATGTAGGCCCTGAACTGGTGGAGGAAACGATGGAAAAGGTGAAGGTAATTGAAAACCATATCAAAGTAGGTCAAAGTAGGCAGAAGAGCTATGCCGATAATCGAAGGAAGGATTTGGAATTTCAAGATGGTGATCATGTCTTCCTGAAGGTATCTCCATGGAAGGGAGTCATACGTTTTGGTAAGAATGGTAAATTGAGTCCCAGGTACATCAAGCCTTTCGAAATTCTAGAATGAATTGGGGATATAGCGTACCTAATGGCAATGCCGCCAAGTCTCTCCAAAGTTCACGATGTGTTCCACGTATATCTATTGAGGAAATACATGCCTGACCCAATCCATGTACTCACCTATGAGGAATTAGAACTGGAACCCGATCTGTCTTATTGCGAAGAGCCCATCAAGATTCTTGATATGAGAGAACAAGTACAGAGATACCGGACGACACGTCTGGTACGAGTCTTGTGGAGAAACCATATGATGGAAGAGGAAACGGGGGAACCAGAGGAACTTATGATGAAGAACCAACCAAATATTTTCATGCAGTAGTATTCTAGAAATTTCAAGGATGAAATTATTTTAAGGAGGGGAGAATGTAACACCCCAAGATTCTACGGTACAGTTCTCTTTGAATAATGCGATAGCGTGTGTTGTACGCAACATCGAGTTCTAACACACCACAACCAATCAAACTAGCTATTTTGAGAAGTAATACCTAATTTTTGAAATTATATATATTTTATATTTCAAAATGGACTTCATTTTTGGATTCGTAATATCGAAATTATCATAATTTGAATTTTTGTTATTTTTCTGAGAACTTCCAATTTTTATGAATAGTGAAAAATACCTAAAAACAACTTTTTTAATCAAAATAATTTATAGTGATACATTATATTATTGAGTGGTTTTGATGTATAATTAGAATATATTTTTACCATTTTATCCGATGGTGTTCATTAGAATTAATTTCATTTTGAAATTGGACATAAACAATTGTAAATCTTTTGACATATACTGTTTCTTAAAAAACACGCTATTTATTCTTACAGCAGGAATTAATTATAAAATTAATTAATGAAACTTATATGTTTGGAATTTAGTAAAATAGACACCATTTTTTAATTGAGAATATCAATTATAGCTTAGGGTAAATTTTTGGCATTGTTCTGAAAAGTTTCAATTTTTGATGAATAGTGAAACCACTAAGTGGAAGTTAAAAAACTGAATTTTTCATAAAATATAATTTTTCCACTTTTTTTAATGGAATTTCAAATATCTGAGAGACACTGTTAATATCAAGTAGTAAAATTTTGTTTAATGAGATGAAAATAATTTTTGGTGAATAGTAACTTTTTACTTTTATTTACAACAGTTAAAAGTAAATAGGGTAATTAAGGAAAAAAATGACATTAATATTACCCTAAAACATGTATTAATTCTATTAGACAAGTGTATCACAACCAAAACATCATTACGAATAAATTTTTTTCATTTAGGTCCACTTGGATTAGATTAGGACATTTATTATTATTTAATTCAAAGAAGAGTTAAAAGAGTTAAAATCAAAGTTTATATACTAAAACATTTTTATTATAGGGTTATACATAAGATAAATTAGATTTTAAATATTCATAATAAAGTTAAAATTATTTCCTACATAATGATATTTTATTTATAATTTTTAGACATTAAATATTTTAATATATTTACGACACAATGATGATGTAGTAATTACTGTAATAGTGAAAGAAATTAAAATAACTGATATTATAAATACCAAAATAAATATAATTTGAGACTTTTTATGAATTAAAATAATTTTATAGGTTAATATGACATGTTATGATTTACTTAATTAACTTTTTTCGATGTAATAATTCTGTTATGATTTTCAGAAAAATTAATTATTGAATAGTGTCAAAATTGACAAAAAAGAGTTTTTAAAACAAATATTATATTATTAATTCATATTAAATTCCTAAAAATCTATGGTTCGGCCAAGATACTTATATCATGATAGGTGTATCATTAATGGATCACTTGGGGGTCTCTTGTATGTATATAGTAAGTTTATTAATTATAAAATATAAAAATACAAAGAGAAATTGTAAAAGTGAAACTAATTAACTAAGAGTTAATACTTAATGATAAGGTTAATATAGTAACCCAAACCTCTCTAAATTATATTGGTTGAGTGGTTATCGACCCATCCCCACCTTAACCTATAAATAATCTACTTTAGATCCATTAGAAACTAAATATTAATTTGTTATAAAATAATATTTCTGGCCTTTCCAAAGGTGCCCCTCACCCCTCTTATAAAAGGGCACTCCCCCTTATCACTAATTCACACATTCAAAGTCATTGGGTTCGTCCAAACCCAGCCCAAATACATTCTAAACTTCCCTAAATACAACCTAGGGGCCTTAGTTTGATCATAAAGCCAACCTAAGGAGACCTTTTTGTCAAATCAATAGGAAGAACCCGAAGAAGAGCTAATATTTTCACCACCCTTTTTCAAATTCATTTCTTCTTCAACTTATTCTTTCTTTATTATTCCCATTCTAAAATAATGAAAGAAATATCTCATATATAATTTAATATTATTATAAATATGGTATGACCATATTCAGTATTTTATCCATCCTTTGAATGACATGTCACCATACGTGCGTACGTACAGCTTACCGTCTCCACGTCGGGTGTAATTGTTATTCAATATATTATTATATGGATGGGTATAATAATGATTTTTAGTTAATGTAAATAATAAATATAAAATGATAATGATTCTTTATATGTGATAGACCATCCAATTATGTATTATTTTAAAATCAAAAGAATGATATTGTCACTTGTGCGTACGTACGGACTGCCGTCTCCACGAACGCGATGAGATTCATTCTCCATCGTATCCATTCAAGTATAATTATCATTTTATGATTTAAAAATAATGTTTAATGACTTTATATCATTTTGGATATGAATAAGATACAACCAATCCATGACAAACATGGCTTATGTTACAAAACATATAAAAGAAAACGAGTAAGTTTACACCCGAAACAACGATAATACTAAGATATTATTAACAAATAAATGTTAAAAGATCATATATGATATCATATTAATGTATATAATTCTTGTATAATTTTAATAACAACTATTTCACCATTATACAGGTGGTTAACCTACCCCCAACCAAGGAAAATTACAAGGAAAGGGTTTATTTCACAATCTCTTCATTATCTGAGGTTGTTATTATGCAATAATCTACTGGGATCTCATTATAATCCACATCCATGATTCATAAAAATGTATTTAAATTTTTTTTACTATTTACTAGAATATGTGTTAATGTCAATTATACCCTTGTTGACTTTTATAAGTTTTTTTATAAAGGGATCTTTCAATAATTTTCCAAACATGGTCCTTTTTAACTTTTTCGACATAATTAAGGTAAGAATGATTTTTTAAACTTGTACGGCGGGTGTGGCTATTTTCCGCCATTATAAAATATTCGAAGCTTCCCTTACAAGCTTATAAAAAAATTTCAATGAAAATTTTATATTTTATAAATATATGGCTTTTAAATAATTTCAAAATAAAAAGAGATATTACTCTAAAAAGTGTTTTGATTTCATCTATGTCAACATCCTTTGATGGATTTTATGATTATTTGAAGTTGATTTATTATGATACAAAACTTCTATATTGTATTGAAGTTATTTGTGATATGTTTGACTGTGGATGTGCTATTTTTATAACATTCATGGTTTATGGATGAAGTATATACATTTCGTATGCTAGTTTTAATACGAATGTTTATGTTATGTTTATAAGTTTTCATATGGGAATGCATTGGACTTAATATGTGACTGGTGGAGCCCTCTATAGCTCCTCGATGCATCGGTTGGTCTCATGAGACAAACTAGTGTCTTGGCACAAGGCCTTGACAAAATCTTAGTTGTAGTCTTGGCACGAGGCCTTGGCTATGTGGTTATGATACTCTGTCATTATGCATTCCATCATTATGAAAGTGGTTATTGATATTGCATGTGATTATTCGATTAGTAGAATATCCATGTGAATAAGTAAATGGCATTATTTCATTTTATTTTTTCCATGATATGTTGAAGTCCAAGTTTAAAAGGCTTTTTTTTATTATACATTGCCTTAAATGTTTATTCTTATTTAAGAATGTTTCCGCTATATTGTTATCCTTTCTGAGCATCTGAGCTCACCCCTTTCAATGTTTTATTTTTCCTAGGATGTGAAGAAGTAATTTATGAATGACCTACAGGGATATTATGTGGGAATATGAGAGTGGACTATGAAGAAATGATGATGTTGTTGTTTTCATTTTTATGATGTAATGTAAGACTTATGAATATATCTAGTGTATCCAAGGCTAATAAACCAATCCGTCTTTCGAGATTTGATCTTTCTTGTGATCATGACAATGTTATGTAATAATTCGCTGACTCTGGGTAACCGGGGTCTAGGAGTTACATTTAAATTATGTTTAAATTGGTTTTTAAATATTAATTTATATTTTTTGAATCATATTATAAATTACAATGGTTGGATAATTTTTTTAATATTTAAAAATAAATTTTCAAAAAGGAAATCCTAACATCCTTTATAATAATTTAAAATAATAAATCGAATCCATTTTCCTTCTAAGAAATCATTTTTTGATGTTAATTTTGCATTATTATTGATATTATACAATTATATCATTATTATTTTTTTATTATTTTTGTTTAATTTATTAATTATTACATAAATATAATTTTTTTATTTTCTAGGAGTTTTTCTTTGTAGGAATGATTATGAAACCAATTTATTTTTTATGGGTCATGATTTAAATTATTTTCTTGTGGTAAAAATATATATGGTATTCATTATGTGGCAGTTGAGAGATATATCTATAAAAAATTAGTTGATAAATATTTATATCTCATTAGAAAGATATGAATGGAAAATGAAAAAACATGATTTATTAAATGAATTATTTCCTATAATAGAACTGGGAGTGAACCTTGAATACTATATGGCCATGAGAGTGTACCATTACTACCAAGATGGTACGGGGAGTGATGTTATATGACTATTATCGGCTTGTAACTGATTCTTTGACTACTATGGAGATTTTTTTAAATTCTTATCTGTCTTCCACAATTTTATTTCTTATAAACATGCTGTTATATGATGAATTATGCTCTTGATTCCATCTAATTAATGTCTTTTAAACTATCAATAATTAATTCCCCAACGTAAGATCATGATATTTTATATACATTGTTTTCTTTTCACATATTATTCTCATGTATTCTTTCACTTATTCTCCTGATATGAACATTCTTATTACATGTTTTCCCTTATTGAGCATCCATGATCATCATTTTCTATGTTTTATTTTACCTTTAATATAATGAAATGTTTTAGGTAGGGGTACTAAAGGGGATTTTATTTTTTTAGAAGCAATTATAATCTTAAAAAATTACAGAAATTCATGCTCCCTGATTCTGAAGGAAATAAACTAATATGGTCTTTTGGAAGGTGTTTATGTATTCTGAAACAATGATATAATGTCTAATCATTAAAATCCTAGGACGCTATAGTGTAACATTTGTTATTTCCGCCTATCCAGAACTAGGGGATGTCTATGTTATTAGGGTTAATAGTTTGGATATCATTAGGGGACCCAGGAATCTTAATTCTGGGCTAGAGGCTTGAGGTGAGACTTATTCCATGTTCTCAAGGTTATAATTGCTGAACATAATGACAAAGCATAAAAATTTGAGGTAAGATCATAGTGGAATCTACCCTTGTTACATCATTAGTTGTCATAGTTGAATCATGTTTCTAGATATATTCATTATGGTATTGAACTAAGGTAGACTATCAGGTACATGTATGCAGTGATGTTTATCGACACTCTCTTAATGGTGTAATTTTATATTAATGAAATATATTCCCTTTGTGAAATAATTAATATTAAATGCCACTATCTTGGGGATTTAATAAATTTATAGGTTCATTTTTTGTTGTAAATAATGAAAAATATTGGAAGGAGTAGTAATGTAAACACATTGACTACTATCAATAGATGGGGACTTTTATATCTACTAATGGTGGTTATTATATTCTTATGGGTGATTTTAATGAATATCTTTTAAAACCATTCCATCAACAACTATGGACTATTTCAACCCATCTATGTAGAAATATTTTGGCTGAAATGTATGAATTTAATAGGTATTTTCTAATATTGTTTAGTTGTTATATGGAATATTTTCTACAAAAATCTCAGCTCCACCACTAAAAATATAGGAATCATTTTTTATAAATAAAATTCCATGAATTATTCCCATATGTATTCCTCATTATAGTACTTATCCATTAGTGATTCCATTGTTTTATGATTATTTAGTGTAAATTAACTGTGTGGATTTATTTATCTAATCACACCCCAAGTGTCACCATTATATTGTAAGAAAATAAGTTAGATATATTCTTCATATTATGTGTGGAATTCCATAAGTTAACAAATGTTTATGTTAAGAACATGTATCCTCTTCCATATACAAATAAATTTTTTATCATGATTTGGGGTTCTAGGTGGGATTTCAGTTATTAATTTATGTTAGGATTACATAAATGAAATGTATGAGCTTTTAATAATAGTCATATAGGATTTAGGAGTAGTAATATTCTGTACAAGTAACTGATTATATCATTCAGTCTTTTAATATAATAGTAATATTTATCTCCCCCGTGATTCAGTCATGAAACCATTTTTGTATTCATTTTTTCATATTAATTTATTATCTTCTAGTTCACTCCCAGTAAAAGTAATATCATACTCAGAATTTCTAAATTATTATGAGAAAACTAATGTCCCATCGAAATACGGGTATGAATTAAAATTTCCCATTTGGGATCAGTGATTTCTGCAATATAGGTAACATGAAATATAGGGATAAAATATATGTTGGCCTAATGATGGTGGAGAGTATTGTTTCTTCTGATAATCATAACAATTTTAGGGATCCACTTCATTCTAGTATAATCATGATATTATATTATATTCAGACATAACTTCTCCAACAATGTGAAAAAATTGTGTTCATGCCAAATATTGTGGTGAAGTTCCTAGGGATTTGTTATTATGAATTACTGGGGAAACCACATATAAAATGGTATTGATAATATTATATGTTTTTATTATTTTGTCGTTTTATTATGCTCTTAGGCATCTATGGGTGTTTTTTGAAGTCCTGTATGGGTTTCCGTGGGTATAAAAAACCCTCTTTTAGGCTACATAGGCTATACTATGGTCAGTCGTGGTGTCTTTATGAACATTTTCAACTGTTAGTTGTCAATAGTGTATAATATATTTGACTTAGTTTTTCATTAATTTCTTAGGAGTTAATTTTATGGGAAAGGATTCAACCATGAGTCTATTAGAAAGTCACACCTTATATCTCTTTTGGAAGAGTTGTATATGGAAATGAATTGAGTTATAATTATATGGAGTTCAATATATTTCATCTTTAAGTTATATACGACTGAAAGACTCCATGACACATGGTATAAGTCTATATTCAGGTTTCTATGTGATTAAGCGGTTTAATCCACCAGACCATGGTCCCCACACCATGTAAAAGATCATCATTATGGACTTTATCTAGTGTGGATATCTCCTCAAAAACACATAGTGATTTTTTAATTGTTTATGTCATGGTATGCCTATGATACCATGACCCACTATATAGAAATCACTATAGTAGGTTTTGAACATATAAAATTGAGACACATTATAGATACAAATCTCAATAAGGGTTTTTTGTTTTTCAAAAACTCACTATGAGTTTTAAACAAGACGATACTCATTAATAACAACTATATTCCTCCTATTTATTCTTGATATCATGGAAACATTCCTTCATTTTTAATGGTTACGTGAAGGAACTATCTTCTTTCATCATCATTTTTCTATCATTCATTCCCCATATTTTTTCCTCCACCCATGAATCCTAATATATTTATTTGTATGTTTTATGGTTCTAGATGGATCTAATGAAATGTGATTAGATGTTTACTATATTTAGAGAGTGTCATTTTTATTTTTTTGGAAATTCTCCATCAATGGCGCCATGTCATGATTCATTTATTATTTGGTTGTTGTAGGGGTTTTATCTCATTCATATATATTACACTGTGTCAAATTATTAGATTATATAAAATATATTCTTTTCAAATTATTAATATATGTGTTACCCATGACGGGTTTAATATAATTTAAAATGGTTGTAATGTATTTATAGAGTTTTTATAAATATTAATTTTTTTAAATGTCCAATTTCATATTTTAGATGAAATTATGTTTTTAAGGGTCCTTTTAATAGTAGTTAAACTAGAACATGGGATTATTATTAATTTGAAGCAGTGATTGATAAACATAATAGTATTCACCATTATACATTCCCTATATTATTAATTACCTAGATATTCTCTTCATTTTAATATAGTTCTAACTCCGACTCAATTCCATAACATGTGAGAAAATTTATGGACATTTCATTTATTTCCTCAGTAATTAATCATTCAATAAATAAACAACATTAGATATGGAAAATGGAATAGTGAAACATTAAACTAAAACTCCATTTTTCTTGTATTTTTCAAATCCAATGTTCATTAGGATTAAATTCCCATTATTTAAAAATTGTACAATATACTTCCTTGGTAAAATTATCATGAATACATGATCCCCTGACATATAATTCCATGAAATTCCATTTATAATGGATAGAGATATTTTATCTTTTATAGTATTCTATAATTTGATATTAAATAATTCCTACAGTAACAACCATCTCCTAAAAAACTCTGGCATAACAAGATTTATTTCTCTAACATCTTCTCATTATGTTATATTATGAAATTTATTCCCATATAATTCATTATGTAGCGGCATATGGATTAATGAATGATAGATATTAATGTAATAATATTCCCAAAATGGTAGATAATGATCCTATATAACTTGTAATTCATGAGAAAATTATCTAAACATGTATTATAATGTTTGTACTATCATTATAGAATGCTAATGAAATTGGGATGATAAATATTTCTTAAAATAAAAATAAAGTTAATATCCCTTTTAATATTCCTAATGAATTTCAATATGGACAAGGGTTCATGATTGTATACAATTGATTAATACTCCCCTTGAATCATTATAGCTTCTTTGTTAAATATAAAATAAAGGGGATAATGTTTTAGATCTTATTTTATTTCAATAAAATGAGTTGACTATGTAAGGTGGACGAAAATAAACCATATAATTACATTATTAATTGGTTTCCTCAGATATAAAATGATAATTTATAGTGTAATATTGTCCCATATTCATATGGGTACATGCATATGCTTCATGGAATCATTATGATGTGGTGTTACAATTTTTACATGTGGGAATATATTGAATCTAGAAACCTAGTATGGAATTTATTAGATCATAGCATTCCACATGAACAGTTCTATTAAAATCCAAATCAACTTTTTTCCTACTGTGGTGTTTCAATGAATTTGATGTATGTTCATCCTTAATAAGATCTCTATTCTACTCTAGCATGGATGGAACACATAAAATATTTTAAATCATCAACTATTTCTATCTTTAGATTTTGACCATAAAATTTACATCATTTACTAATTTAATCACCATTTTTATGTTCTCGTCATCATGTTAGGCATCCCTATATGTTCTATTAAGTATGGATTAATAATTTATTAAAAAACAATGAGGGATCCTCATCACTAAAAACCACCATAATCATTATTGCATCTCTATACATTGGATTCTTATAAATTATCTTCATTTTCAAAAACCCATAATCCCTAATATATATTGCATTATCCACCTTATATTCCATCATAGGGTTGCAGTATGTTGAGAAATAATTTTCTTTACATTATTTGAACAATACTTTTTTGGACTTATATCTTCATCCTTATTTTAGAAGATATACATCATACTCTTATTGTCTGTATATATATCACAACATTCACAATAAAACATAATTCACTATGTTTTTGAAGAAATATTACAACTTCCCACACACAGTCATGACATTTATTATTTTGTTCATGGATTTTTAATTTCTTAGATACATATGAAATTACCAACTCGATATTCATAACTACAGACCCCATTTCTTTTTGATGATGCATCATTATATCTTTCTAAACCATATTTACCTGATGACAGTTATAAACTGATTCATTAATCATTGTCTTGTTCATCTCTTGAAAATATTACACACATTTATTCAACCATTTAATGTTAATATATTTTTATGTTTATTTGGTTAACATGATTTCAAAATGGAAAACGTTTTAAATGACACTAATAATCACCTAATAACTCTACAAATCACTCGTTATTAGTTTTTTTCATTATATGTCATCCATTGAGTACATTTTTATTTGAAGGATGAACATATACTATATATGTATAAATATTATAAAATAATATGAACTATATTAATCTAAAATTAAAAAACACTATAATACTGAAAGAATAGATTTTTATAATGTCTCCATAATTATTATTAGACTATTATTATGTTATTCATTTCTCTAATAGAATATTAATGTATCACTAATTAATGCCACAAAAATGTTATCTAGCTTATCCATGAATACTCTATTCATTAGATTTATTGTTGCAGAAATTATATTAGTCAATCAATAAGGAATTACAATAAATACATATTTCTCATTCCTTATTCAAAATTTCAACTTTAGTATGTAAAAATTATACACCATTTAATGACGATGTCCATGGATAATATCAATCATTGAAATTTAATAATATCATTGAGTTTCATCAAATAAGTCATCAATATGTGAAAAATGATTCTTATTCATTTGTGTAATGGAATTGATATACCAATAATTGATATACAGTATCATATACAGACCATTAATTATGATATTTATTATAGGGACTGTGCGTGGTGATGCACTAGGGCATATAAATCCAATATCACAGAACTCATGTACTTGTTTCATTAACACTATTATCATCACTGGATCTATTCAATAAAGAGTTTTAGATACATTTCATGTTTGGGGAATTAGTTTATTGGAAAAGTGAATCATTGATTATTACTTGGTAAATCATCTAGAAATTATTCAAATTATATGTGTTTAATAGGAACAACATTAAAAAAGAATATTCTATTCTAGTTTGTTTATAGAATTCCTCTCACCCATTTGAAATCATTTCCTTCCAAAATGATAAATAGTAATATTCGTTAATAAATTTCATTTAATGAAATTTTTATTGTAGAACATAATATCAATATTAATATAAACTAATGATATATCATCATATGATGAATTATATGGATGTCTAATTATATATAAATGCTCCAAATTATCACATTAGTGAAATAGTAAATACTGATTTTATATTCTATGAAAACTCGACACAAGATCTCTTAGATAATATATTACCTAGAATGAATGGTAATTACACAAGACCCTTAATGATCATTGATGTTTTCTAGAGTTCTGATTTTTAAGGATGGATCAAATTCAACACATATGTCTTATCAAATGGGATCTTTTGAATTATATTTTTTAGAGACATATTTATAGATCATTGTTTGAATATAGTGGGATGTATTTATGTATAATGTTATATTTATTCATATGTTGAGGCTAATAATCGCAAAGTTATAAATTTCAATCATAAATCCATGTAACAAAACTAATAAAACCTCTGGTTGGAATGTGACTCCACCAACATAATCCATTCCATCAGTATAGTCTCTACACATATATATTATGGTGTTTTATAGACATATTCGATGATTGGATTCTCTATCATCTAATGGCGTTATAGTCTCTCATTCCTATATGGAGTAAAACCTTATGATATATAGTGATGTCGATAAATGTTTAAATTATAGACATATTACTTATACTACTGAGATAATAGCTAATATGAGGGAAATTTTATAATGTGATAAGTGTGAAATTTTTAACTTTTGACTAATTTTATATTATTTTTGTTTCATTTAATAAAATATAATTGTCTACCTAGTAAAGGGAACACACATTTTGGTAAAACTATATTTTACATTATGTCGTGTGTACATATCCAATATCATGTATTATTATCCTCATATAGATCACCTCAAAATCAACAAAAATTTTCTACTCCATCTCTATGTTATTGAGAAACTACCATTCCATTTTATCCCCTCTATCACAAGAAAACTATTTTTCAAAGAATTCATCACTATATATTCACCAATCCGTGATCATTATCACATATTACACAATAGTGTTTTAATATTTCTATTATCATTGATCCAAATAGCCATTTGTATGGTAGAAATCCATGATAAACTTTTCCTATTCAATACATCAGAATGAAAAATAAAGTACTTTATCATGGGACATTATCCATTTATTAACCAAAAATACATTAATTTTTCTACAAAATTCTAGAGGGTTTTTTCACCTGAATCTCTATGAAATAGTTACAGGAAACTAAAATCAATAGTTATATATTTACAAATGATATTATTTTTCATAACCTATGAAAAATACCCAATTATAGTTCTGATTTTAGTATCCTCAATTCCAAATCCATTGGTTTTATCAATGGAAACATAACTACAAAGATTATGGGTTTTGATATAGTTCCCCTCCCTCATAAGGGGATCTTGTTCAACCTACCACTGTTGTGATTTCCAGTAAGAAGGGAATTTCTCTCTTGGCACTAGATGGGGATCTCAAATTTGATTGATGAGAACTGTGCAGACAGAGGGTTTGGTTGGTTAGCAAGAAAGCCACACTTTGTTGCAGTTCTTATCTGTCAATGGTGAAGAATCAATCGATGGACTGGGATACCTTGGCATGTCAACATTTTCTGGGGATATAGTCCCTTTAACACAGGTTTATAGTGGCAAAGCTATCAGGAAAGTGTTACCTACTATGAAAGTTGAACTCGTGCGCTCTCAGAATACGTTCACCCCCTTGAGTGGAAAATTTTGGGCTGAGAAGGCTGAGGAGGATGAGGCCCCAAAATCTCTTACGATCCACATAGGGTAGGTTGGGATTTATGTCACAAAAGATGACACTAGCCCTAATGACTAGATTAGGAGATGAATAAATAAAAAATCAGAAGGACATGGAATTATGGTGCAAAATGAGGGACCTGTGACCAGGGGCAAGGTCCCCATGAAATGAAGATTTATTTCCAGAACTGCCAAGGGAATAGAATGTCTCCAACAACCAAAGCCCAAATGATTTTCGTTGTGGCCCATAAACAAAAATTCATTAGAATTTATTAGGGAAAATTGATATTTGATGATTGGAATCACATTTGGTGGTCCTCAGTTGTTTATCAATTCATCTTCTAGAATCTTTATAATGGAGGAATTGTTCACCTATGGGTGCTCAAGAAGGAGTGTGTTTTCATTTCCTCAACCATTCAAGGAAAGAAGAGTGTCAATGTTCATACTTCTGTGGTAGGGCAGTGTGTGAAGGCCACCTATGTGTATGATTTGAATTATTAAATTTTAAGATGTGATCCTTGGAGGGAGCATGGAGATATCTTGGGGTATCTATCTCACAAATAGGTGGTGATGGGAAATTTCAACTCCGGTCTATCTCCTGATGAGAAAATTGGGGATAACATCAACAAGACACCAGCCAGTGAATTTTTTCAGTGCTATTATCAGTGCAAACTCTTTGAGGTCCCACTTGCTGATGTAGATTTAACATGGTGCAGATTCACATGGAATGGCTGGCAAGCGAGTAAGCTTGATAGATGATTTGTTCAATTAGATGATAGAAGTAACACAAATGGGATCTCCGAGAATAAACTCTACAATTATTATTCAGATCACAACCCTATTATGGTCGATCTCTCTATCACGTGAATGACATCTCACCTCCCGTTTCTTTTCAACAACGACTAGATCATAATTCTTGGATGCAGGAAAATAGTTCTAGAGGCTTGGAAACTCATGCCATTGGAATGTCCTCTACACAGGGTCATGGATAAACATAATCACACTAATTTGATCTTAAGGGAGTGGAGTAAATGTATCATTTACAAGCATGATATTGACATTCATCATGTTGAGCAGCATCTGGCGAGCATTCAAAATCGGGTTCAATATCATGATTCTCTTGAAGGCGCGAAAATTCTTGCACTCTTGAAACATGATGATTTGATAGCAACCAAATAAAGGCCGGATAGAGGCTGAATGAATGTGATGTGGCTGAAAGATGGTGAAATAAAATCCAAATTATTTCACAGATATCATTGTGAGAAAAGGGCCACCAATGGAAATCACACTATTAGTATCAATGGAATCTTGTATACCTTAGACAATGAGGTATCACATGAAGTAGTTGAATACTTTAGGGCTCTTTACAATGATGATAGTTTTGATAACACATAGATGATGGTTTGGAATATCACCCCCTACATTGATGATCAGCTGAATCAGGAACTTTTCAGGGTTCTAAAGAAATAATATGTCAGAAACAACTTGTTTACTTTAAACATGTTGAGCTTTGTTGGAACTAAAAGCTTCACCAATAGTTTCTTTATGACTTATTGGGACATTATTCAAGAGGATTTTGTTAATGATGTTAGGGATTTCTCTGTTCATTCCTTTTTATAGATATTTTTTATTCTAACTTCGTTGCTTTGGTCCCCATGAAGGAGAATGCTTTGGACATCAAGGATTTCCGTCTAGTGGATATTGGAAACACGATTCTTAAGGTCATCAGAAATATTATTTTATCTATATTGGGTGCAATTGTTAGTGAACAAATTCTTCTGAATTAGTATTATATTGTTCCTGGGTGACATATTTTGAACTATCTCTTCACAGCCTCAGATGGTGTTAATCTCTTGCAGAAGCATATGATGGATAGGAATTTTGCCCATAAGATTTCCATTTCTAAGGAAATTGATACCAGGAAGTGGAACATCCTGCTCTGCATCCTTACTAATCATGGATTCTCCAGATCCTTTTTGGTATAATTAGAGGTATTATTCCATCCACAAGGTAGTACATTCTCATTAATAGAACCCCAATATGATAGTTTCCATGAACTAGGGTTGTTATACAAGCTTATCCACTTTCCAAGATTCACTTTGTGATTGCTGAGGACTACATGAGTAGATGTATTAAATACCGTGCTCAAGTGGGTCTCTATAAAAAGGATATAGTAGGGAAGAACCTTTTTCCCTCTCACTTTATCTATGTAGATCATATCCTTTTATTTGGAAGAGAAACCATGAGAACCATTTCCACCATTCAAGATTTTTTTTGAACATTAAGAGGAGGTGGTGGGGTAGGCCATCAGCAAAAAAAATCATTTATTGTTTATAAATATGGTCCCACTATAGGGAGGAAAAATAGAGTGGCAAGGGAACATGGGGTGCAGAGAGGATCTCTCCCTTACACTTATCTTGGAGTGCCACTATTTTGGGAAAGTTTAAGAGATACTTTCATAAGGGAATTAGTACATGAATTATCAAGTTGTTGGCCACTTGGAAGGGGATATCCATGTCATAGGCTGGAATAGTGTTCCTTGTGACTAGGTCATTACATCTAAGATTGTGTAATCATTCTCTCTTTATAGATGGCCTCTGGGCCTCCTCAAGGATCTACAGGGCAGGATTCAGAATTTTCTGTGGACTAGTTCGGTGCATGAGAGAAAGTTG
Source organism: Viscum album (assembly GCA_963277665.1). Taxonomy (NCBI): domain Eukaryota; kingdom Viridiplantae; phylum Streptophyta; class Magnoliopsida; order Santalales; family Viscaceae; genus Viscum; species Viscum album. The sequence goes on from OY728152.1 coordinate 1,402,619,159, forward strand.
GTTACTATCACTTCAAAGGTGTGTATCAAGCCTATCAAGCAGAGGGACTAGCTATAAAGGATCAAAGTGTTATCAATGACAACATGACTGGAAAATTTACATGGAACATGCATACCACTAATGATGCTTCATGTTCTTTCTTGATGTGCAGTTTCAAGGATAAGCTTCTCAATGGCTATCCTGGTTATCATGGATCCTAGGTTGGGCCCTAAAATAAGAACTCATTTGAGGTTATAATGTAGCATACTAAATGGTTGGTATGCAGGTGCTTGGACCTGAACTACTAGAGTACGTGCTGGATTGATTAGCCCCTTCGGAAAAAAATAGTGATTCCACCCGGGTGAATGCAGATGACCATCTCAGTGTTCCTCGAGCAGCTCAATGCTTTATGTTTAATTCTCACATCGGTGGAACTGGAGGATTAGAATATTGCCTACATGGATGTTGACTTGCGGGTTATGAATCCCAATGTTAATGGATATATTTATTCTAAAGATTATTATTGGATCAGAACTGAATGCTCCAACAGAATGACTTCTTGGCTTGCATAGTTCAAGGTCAGTTTCGTTCAACCCTCGTGTTTTATTCTATTATAGAAATTGATAAAGGGGAATTTTCCCACTTGTGATTAGTTGAGAAGGAATGGCTTGTGAACTGCCTCTATTTTTTACCAAAGCATTAGGGATAATGAGGATACCAATCATCTGTTTTTTGAATTCCCATTCTTAGGATCCCTTTGGGAGTATTATGAGGTCGTCTTTACGATGGATTCCAACACTAGGAGCTCATTGGAGGGACTACTGTCCATTATTAGCAGTGCTGGGCAATGTAAGAAGGTTCATCACCTACTGCTTGTAGTCATTGCATCAAAAATTTCTTCAATCAAGAGGGCTTGGAATCTTATGTTGATCAAGGAGAAAAATTCTTCTCATTTTTCTGGTAAACTATCAATGCATCAGGAGGTCCAAGCTACTACAAAAGTTTAGTTTGGTGTGATGCATAATAGCATGTATGATCTTATCATCCTACTGATATTAGGAGTGGTGGGATGGTCCAAGGAACCCATGGACCTTAAATATGTTCGATGGATACCACCTATTGAAACATGGATCAAAGTGAATGTTGAAAGTTTGGCATTGGGCGAACAAGGACCTTTATGTTATTTAGGTACATTTCAATCCCATCACAGTATTGTTAAGGGTTTCTTTCATCATTATATTTGAATAGGTACATTCTATGAAAATTGAGTTGTGGGCCATCATTTATGTGGTCAAGTATATTGTGATTCATAATTGGTTTGATCATTGACTTGAATCAGACTCCAAGAATGTGGTCTCCACCCTGAATTTGAAAACGAGGAATGTTATATGGAAGCACTTAATGCATTTAGTTGATTGTTTTAGGATCATTCATCACAACAACCTTAATGCCACGTATGCGTATATTGATTCCAATAAAGTGGAAGACACCTTGTCAAAGTGGGAGGTTCATGAATCATCCTTGATGCGGTCTTTAAAAACCCCTGATCATTGTACAAATGTTGTCTTTGATGGTTTGTGAGGAGTTTTTCACTCGCTGATGTGCATGTTCTTCAGTAATGCTTGAATTTGTACCCTCTTTTTAATAAATTAATTTCTACGATCGGGCTTCCCTAAGCCCTGAACCCTTCTTTGGTAAGTGGATTCCTCATAATATATTTATTCTGTTTCCTATTAATGATGATCAAATACTAATTGTAACAACACAAGATCTTGAAACCTTATGTCAACATTTATATTAATTTGTTGGTAAAAAGTATAAGAGTTTCCATGGGATCCAACAAATTATTAGTCTTTTATAACAAGATTTAAAATTAAATTACATTTTAAAACATATGATAAAATAGGAACACATTGAAAAATCATTATTGTCCCTTCTATTGTATCTTTTAAAATTACACATAGTTACCCTCTATGATTTAGGGGATAAAGTAAAAAAATAAGTGTTGGATTAAATGATTTATAAAGGGTAGTTCACACTAGAATATATCATAAGTGAAACATGGAATAAGTGATATTATAGGATGAAATAAAAAAGATATAAATCTATACTCAACTAAATCCTAGAATATAATATATCCACATATAGAAATGAAAACAAATAGATAACATTGATAAATATAACTAGATCAATTTTTAGAAAATATTTAATTCCATACAACTAATTCCATAAAATATTCCAAAAAGTCATAGTCATATTCCTCGTGATCATAAAATGATGGATACAACATTTTTATATCGTGGAAAAATAGGAAAACATTGTTTCCTCATGAGACCTACAAATTCATCAATGAGGTTATAATGTCGAGCGCCACCCATCAATTTTTTTGTCCAATGCATTAATCCAAAGAGAGAATAAATATAAATTCAAAAATACAATTCTAATAATCATCCATATTTGAATAAAGTCATATGAAAATAAAAAACTTTTACACATTTCAATAAAATTAATAACATGATCATAAAACATATTTAGAAATTATTTTAACAGTTATGGAATATATTGCCTAATTTCCAGTAATAGTCTATAACAAAAAATTGTACAACGAATATAGATATTTTTCAACATATTAAGGAAAATTATTACTTGATCATAACCCATTAATTGTGATATATTTAGTGGTAAAAAATACTTATTTCACATTCAATAATCATCTATATTAAAAATAATAGACTATAGAATTCTAAATAATATATCCAATGATAATAAAAGGGACAAACTGACCATAAAAAAATCTAAAAAAATAATTTATATTATTAAAAAATACATAATCAACATAGAATCTAATATTATTATCAATGATAAATGGAGTAACCTTTTTTAATAAATAAATAAAGGGTAATGGTGATGGGGAATTCTATGCGATGGATCATAAATTAAAGAAACTAATTATGTTAAATATTTTTCAGGGTTTGGGGAAATCCTTATTAATAGTTTATGAAGTGTGTGAGAATATCCAAAATAATATCCCATTGGAGTGCCCAACTTGGTGTTCAGTCATAGGCCTAATCATTATGCATCTGGGTCATGATAGTTTGAATGAATCAATCAATACTTTTTTTGTGAGTACCCCTATTGGTAATTTGTGCCTTATCCACCTACACATATTATTATCTAGACATATTTATAAAATCACATAAAAACTTATTTTGTTTACAATCCAAAAATTTATGACATTGGGAATTTTTAAATTTCTTGAAAATTAATAAATGATAGTAAATAACAATTTTAATATATCAAAGGGGTGATAATTCCATTAAATTACTATCATTATGAAATTGTATATAATGTTTTTAAATTATAGTATAATGGTTAAAATGGTATCACTTATGTCATGATTATAATGGCATATGATTTATTCAATAATGACAGGGGATAAGATGAAAATAAAAAAAATATTACAAGAGATACAACCATGAAATTAAAATCAAAGGAATATTTTTAATGGAATTTTAGAAAATAATTTCATTTAAAATGGAAAATGAAGGATTTGAAACCCATATATCAAAATTTAACTTATTAAATGTTGGTAAGATTTGGTAAAACGTTATAAACTTCTAGATTATGATTTAAGAAGGGATAGTGACTATAAATTCTTGATCAATACCATAGTGGTTTATTGGGATATTGGAATTTGTTGGTGGACTCAACATTAGTTAGTGAAAAGTGGGGCTTTTTCATAGATTGTAATGTTAGTAAATAGGTAATAATGGAATCACATAGATGTTTGGGGTTCATCTGATCATGGTGTGTTAGGTAGCTTGATGGTATTCAAGAAATGTTTTTATGATTTTCATAACTCAAAAAGCGTTGTATAAGGTTCAATAAATCATTTTATAATTAAAAATTATAGATACACCATTTCCTCAGTTTTACCCATATTAATCTTTAATAAAAATTATCTTTTTAATTGTAATGTTATTAAAAATTTATTTTTAACTCTTTGAAAAATTTGGGAATAAATATCTAATTTTTGAATGAATTTTACAAAAGGGAACATAAAAATGTGCGGGAAATGAATGGTTAATTAAAATAATGATTTATGGAAAACAATATTTATATAAATTTTTCATATACATTATGTTTTTTTATTCTTATTTTCTTTTAGTTATCAATTTAAAGAGTTATTGTATTTTTTATAATTTTAAATATTATATTATATTCATAATTATTTTAAAATCTTTTTTATTTATATTAAATTTATATTTTTCTTGGAAATTTATTTTTAAAAAAACCATTTTAAATTTGAAATGATATGTATTCATTAATCTATGTAATTTGTTTCCAATGAAAATTATATGATTTTAATTTTCATGTAATTTTTTCTTACACATTATTTATATAAATTTATTTTCATCAAATAATATAAATATTTACTATGAATAAATTATCTACAACATTATTTCATTCAAACCCTGTTTTTAGAAAAGGTTAAATTTTAAACATAAAAATATATTTATTCTAAAATACTGAAATTTTTTATGAAATAAATAAATTAATTTTTTTAAAAAATATTATGCGGATTCCAAAAAAAATATAAAACCTAGTTTTACTAAAAATACAATTTTGTAATATTAAAATACTAAAATCATTTTCATTTATTATATAAATTTAATAATGTTTTGAAAATGAATAACAATAGTTATATAAATGAACAATAATATTTATAAAATGTATAGATTTACACATTGAACACTTATTTCGCTGTTAGAAATGATTTGAATGATTCCCCTTATTTATATGGTCATAAAATATACATTTTGGGAAAAAACCATACTGTACATTATTGCAAAAAATATTATTTTAGTAAAATCCATAAATTTCATCTTAATATAATTTTCTTAGCATATGTTTCAATATGGATTATATATTTAGCAAGAATTTATAACATTTGAAAAATAATACTTTTAAATATACTTCTGAAAAATGTCTCATTTGATTCAACACTATGAGATTTTTCAGGATATGATATTTACTAGCTACAATGTCGTCCTGATAATTACATAGGTGTATGGGTGGAATATTGTAGCTATAAATAACCCCAGTTCAAGGATTATTTCCACATGGGTTAGAGGTGTTTTTTCATCCTTTAGATAAACCAATAATTTGATATATATCATGTCTATACAATAATATTTATTATTATGTTATTTCATTCATTCTCTTCCATGGGATAATTATTTATTATATTTATGGGAATCATATTAATTAACTGAATTGAAATTAATGAATGATATAATTAATTTAATAGTATTATGAGTAATTTATTTATCTGGGCATGGTAATAAACTATAGTAAAATATTCTCTCCTTTTACAATTATATGGTATAATAGATGGGCTAAAATTCACATATAATAAATCCATAAATATAAATTTCCTATTGGTATATCCTTCCATTTCTGGATTTAGAACAGATATAATTATTCCATTATGAATGAACAATACTAGTTGGGATTATTTCAAAAAAAAATGGTGTAATAAAGTATGCTTCGATTACCATTAAAAAAATATTAGGTTAAATATTACTAATGAGGAATTGTAGAAATCTTGATCCATGTGTTCGGGAATTACATTCTTAGGATTTCATCATTTCAAAGTCCACTAAATGGATCAATAATCGAAAATACCTGAGTTAGAAAAGAACTTCAAAAATAAATACCATCATGAATATCCTCCAACCCACATTGTGGTTATGAGAAAGGAGATGTTGATTATTAACACCATCTTATATATATTATAGGATAATCCTAATTTTATGGAAAGGGCTACCATAATATGATATAATACTGGGAGACTAATAATTAAATTTTTTCATAATTTTTTTTATTCCTAAAATGTAAAAATTAAATATTTTATTCATTGTAGAAAATGGAAAATGGTACATATTTAACAAAATTACTGATTTCCATACCTGAGATGGATAATCCACTATGTTGTATTCAATTTTAGGCAGCTTATATGATGTTGTTTATTTTACTATGAAATTTTATAAATTACACATTCTATAACTATTTTTCCTAAGATTCATTCCATAGAGTATACTATAAAGGAAAAAGTTCTCCTTGAAAAACAGATTGTGGTATATTAGGTGTTTGAGGTCTGGTGTTGTTTTTCATTTCCATTGATAAAAAATAACTATTTGTGGAAATAGATCTATATATTATGTTATGTAATCCTCTTTAGGGGAGTAATAGATAAAATATTTTTGAGATCTCCAAGTCATTATTCACCATAAATATTAGATAGTCATCGCCATTTTGGCCTCATATGGTAAATATGAGTGACTACATCCTTGTAAATCCTATAGTTTATTATATTATATTATATGTTAATAGATGTTATATTAGCTTCTCCACATCATTATTTCTCCAGTTTTATTGAAATTTAGAAAATTTGAAATATCGATAAATCTTTTTGTAACTCCTCACTAAATTTCATCCCATTAATGAAAACATGAGTTAAGAAAACCCCATAATTCCAATTATGAATGAAAATATGTTATAGGTATATGGTCATATGGGTCAAACCATTCCAGTAATTCTTATGTTGTTATCTATTAATAATAAGATGTTTTACTTAAAATAAAAGAAATAAAATGTCATTTTCATTTAATGTTGGAAGAAAAGAATGTATAAGTAAAAAATGATTAATAGAATAAGCAAAAATACCTCTCATATTCTAATGATATATTATTAATTTTATATGTTTAATGTCTAGGATATTAAATACAATAAAAAGTTTACACAACTATATTAAATGTATAAATGAATGAATCATTAGAAGAAGAATGATGGATCCTCCTAGGTGTTTTGAAATTATCTTCATAATTTTTTTTGTTTATATAAAAACATAATAAAAAAATGAATCAATTAATTTTCCTTTTAATTGAGAATTACAAAGACACTATTTCGATGTTTATTTATAGATAAGGAAAAAGCCAAAAAAATTACTTTAACATTATTTTTTTCTTTATAGATCTAAAATTTTTTAATAAAAAATGAATCATATATATCCAAGTTATGAGTTACAAATATAAAATATATTATTATAACCTATATTGGATGTATAACTCCTTTTTTGATTTATTTTAAAAGTATACCTAGAGTAATGTTTAGTCTCAAATGATTAAAAAATACTATTTAATAAAAAAATACCTAATGTATAAAACAAAAAATTAAAATTTATAGTATTCCAAAAAAAGTAAATAATTACATTAGAAATACATGGAACATTTCTAAAGTGAATTTAGAGTTGAATTCATTAACATCATGAGATTAATTTTATAATGTTTGATGAAAATTATTATTCATGAATAAAGTTTCTGGATATATGTTTCTCTCAAGACCGATAGAAGTGTAATTATTTTTCAATAGTGACTCATTAGAATATATTTTTAATCATACTGTCACTTATCAATTCAAATATATAGTAATGATAACATTTACGACTTTCTATATGATTATTCTATAATTATTATCAATGTTGAGTCTCATATATATGACGTATCATCCATAATTTCATCAATAAATGATTTTTAAATTGATAAAAAACCAAATATAAACAATATTTTCTAATGTATATCATATGAAGACTCCATATGATGAAAATCGATTAAGACACAATCTAATATTGTGTTAACAAAAGAATTTGGTATTCTGGAAATAGAATCAATTGTAAATCCATTGATAGAGAATATGAATTAAATTTAAATAAAATATCTAACATACTAAATAATTATAAATAATACATAATTTTATTAATAATAAATAATAAATTTATATAAGGGATAAAATCTCCTTATGATATGATGAGTAGGTGACATTTCTGGGAAATCTAGGCTCCAGGCGTACATTAGTTGGATGAGTATAGTAAACTCCATTACTGTCCATTGGTATAATTTTTCCAGATCCAAATATTATAATGAACTGATAAATATATTATTACTTATTTATATTCACTATGATGGGTGATATATTTTTCTAGGAAAATAATCATTTATATAAGAAGATATAAGTTAAAAGATGATATGATTAACATGTTTTTATAAATTATAAAATAGATAAAATGTTCCAAAATATAGTTACATATTTTCTTTGATGAAAATTTTAACATTGGTATTAAAAAACAATATATGAATAGTAAAATGTGGTAAAAACAAGAATTTATTTCTAATACTATTTCACCATTCCTGAACACCATTTAATTTGTACAGTTCTATACTATGCGATCATTTAATATGTAACATGTTATCAAGAATATTTTTATCTAGAGGAAACCAAATGGATGATGTGTATTTTATTTGACCAAAAGGATATGTGATTTCAGAGGATGATAATCAGAAATTCACGTTATTCCAATATATATATTAGAAATAGCATTCACTCTAATTGTAGTATATTTGTCTGGAATGTTTTTTTATAGGTGGGATAAGGTTAATTCCTCCCATAATGAATTAATTATAATCCAATGATATTGGGTGTGTGCTCAACTAGTACATGTCATATGGTGTTCAAAAAACATGTAATATAGATAAATTTACATAGTATAGTGGATAAAATATGTGAAAAGTTAGTAAAATTGTTTATTTTATAAAATATATTTTTTTTATAAACCAATAATTCCTAAGAGTACATGGGAAGTCTATTGCCATAAAATGAACTGTACATATATCAAATATCACTTATACATAATGAAAGATTTGTAAATTTCAAGTGAAAATAGGTGCACTAAATTGGATAGTATTCAAAGGTATGTGACTGTGATTGAGATAGTAAAACAAGATGAAATCATTGTAAAATGAAATATGAGAATACTAATTTTAGGGGATATTTTAATAGTCTTATTTAGATCATTTTTTATCTAATATAATAGTAACTGTAAGTAATATTCATGTAAATCATATTATAGTCCATAATGACCAAATCAACTAACACTTATTATATCGAAAATTTTCATACAACATTAGAAGTAGTATAAGAATTAATTATTCTAATCGTGGTTCATACTATTATTTTGGATTTTTCATCATAGTGAAATAATTAATATGGTGTTAATCAATATGATCAGATTTGAAATTGGAACATAGAGGAAGATAATTGAAGATATTATATGTTGATGGATTTTATACGAGGGATGAGGTGGCATTAATAAGACTTACAACATAGAATTTTTATGGTACCAATATGTTCCAATAAAAACATCAATGTAAATACACAAATATTCATTACTAAAAGGAGGACTGTTTATCATTTCATGTTAATATCAGTTTTGGAAGTTAGATCTACGGGTAGTGGGATTCTATTTGAGTTGGGTTTTCGAAAACAACTATCTATATACATTATATTAATGTTATATTCGAGATTATAATATTCATTAATGTCATATCACATCCTTGATTTTATTCAATGTGATGGTTTATATGATATTTTGTTAGGATGATTTTCCTATCGATAAAACATAATAGTTCACCACTATAATGAGATAAATTAGATTCTATGATTGTGTAATGGGAAAATATTTTATATGGACATTTAAACGATATTAATGTTTATCATATTGTCATAGAGAAAAAATCGTATATGGTCACAATCAAAGTTTATCTATGAACCTCAGTTAAAATCAATTTTTATTTAAAAAGTCTATTATAATATTATTCTTAAGTTTTATGAATAATACTTATTGTGGATTACTGAATTATCACTAGTCTATATTTATTAGGGTGTAACACATTGATAATAATTAATTTAAATAGATAGTCCCCAAAGAAGGTCCATTAATTAATACAGAGGATGACAATAAATACTAATAGTCAAATGATTGTGGAATAGTATATAAATAGTTATTATTTAACTTATAAAATACTATTTAGTTATTATATATGATATTCCCATGTGATATAAAGAGTAACTATATTATTATTATTTAGACTTGGGGTATACTAGGAATTAAGTGAATCTAAAAGTGGATTTTTGAAAATAATATTATAACTATATAATTTTAAATAATATAGTATTTAACTATCTAAAATGTGAATATCCATTTTAAATAAATTATTGTTCAAAAAAATTATATTTCCAGATAGTTATCCATGCCCAATAACGTTTTATTGAACACCTTAGGTTCCACAACCATTTCCAATCCACCTCTACCATCATCATTTTTAAGAAAACAAAGAAAATCCAATCGGGCCTCATTATGATTATATGTCATGATCCATAATTAATGATGAATTGAATTTTATAATCTTTAATAGTTTCTGATAAAACCAATATCAATGTTAAATTTTCATTATGTACATATGGAATACAACTATTGGGAATCTACCCAAGATTCGGCAATCATAGAATCTCTTTGGCCAGAAGGAATATCTAAATTTGATAATAAATAATGAATTGAAAAATGAGTTAATTTTTAAATATATATTAATAAATTAAATTTTTCAGGTGATATTATCTCTTTATGGATTCTAGGAACACATTTCTTTTTGGTTTTGAGAAGAAATATGAATGAATTTATGGAAAAAAAAATTCGGTCACTACATGAGACACTTATGTTACACCCCATAACCTTCAAGGGTGAACTAGATCGTAGATTCTATAAGATTATCCACCTCCTTCATCTTTGAATATAATATCTAAGAAATAAGAAATAATACAATATTAATGAAATACCATTCTAAATGAACTAAAATACCAAAACCTCCATATTTATTAATAAATATTTGAGTCATTTAAACATACCATAAAACCATTGATGGTCTAGTTTTTTTATTTCTTAAATAAAGTCATATTATACATATCATATTTATTTTCTATTCCATAAAAATTTATAAAATATTATAGTATCATTTTTTTGTCGATGTATGTTTTATATCATTAACTCATGAAACCTAGAAATCATTTATAGGTTTAGGTTAGGTATAGAGTGTCACTATGAAAACATAACATATCCTTAAAGAGTGTATTTGAATATAATGAAACCATTTTCACTCAGTCAATTAATGGATTTAATGTTATTTATTATTATTATTAATGTTGACACTATAATGAATCCAATAATGGAATATGTGTATAATTATTCCCTATATAAAACAATATAGAAAACTATCGATGTACATTTTAAAAAATAATTTTTATTTAATTTATATATTCCATGACACTTTATATATTTTTTATTATATCATGGGATTTATTAATAATATTCTTAATCCACTAATTAGATATATGAATTTCTTTCACATACATTGACTATCATTTATTATTGTGTTGAATTCTATAGAATTCCATGTTTTCATCACGTTCTTATGGGTTTATTATCCTAGAGTGATGAAAACATGTTAAATTAAACATAGTTCTAGATGAGTAAGTTGCATGATATATTATCAACATAACAAAATACATCTCTCTATCCTCACCTATTTTTTAGAGATGTTAAAGATTCATCCAATATTAATCTATGACATACCTATATTGTTATAACATGAAAAAAGTTCATGAAAATTAATGTAATTATATATTTAAAAAAATTCATAAATCATATAAAATTACAAATGAATCTATCTACAAAATCAATAGGTTTTATTCCACAATTGGATAGAATTAATATTTTTAGATACATAAAAAATATCTAAATGAAATAACATTGACTATGTGTGTATGATAATCAGATTGACACACATTCTAACCATTATTATATATATAAATTTCACATATATATATAACCTTATTTTAATATATATGTGTGTATATGTATATATTAAAGATATATATTTTTATAATTTAATAAATTCAATATAAGGGATATAACAATATTATACACTTCTAAACAAGATTAGATTATTATTTTTTCTAGAAGAAGATTTCGAGATGCATACCGGTTCATAATTCTATGAATGATGATTAACCAATACATCGATTAAATTTTGTACCATATGTAAATTATCTAAATACTTTAATTATTTTTACATCGCTCAATTGGTAAAACATAAATAAAAAATAATCCCAAAAAAGAAAATCAAGAAGATCCACCCTCATGTTGGGATGTAGTTATTTTTTGTTATAGGATTGGAGAATAAAAAATTAATATGTGGGAACAATAATAATTCAGAAAAGAAGAAAAAACAATTTTATTTGATTAATCACCAGACAAAATTATATTATTGTTATATATAAAATGAATTAAATGACTGTTAATATCAACATAATTTATGATATCTCAAAATATTGTTAATTTTTAATTGTCTTTGTTTCACAATGGTCCCACAATTGGCTTGTTTATATACTGGATACCAAACCACAGAATTAAAAATATATTATAGGAGTTTCAAAGAAGTAATATAAGCTAATATATGGTACACATTTAAAGAAATTAAATATAAGATTATCTTGTGTTTATTACATCTCCAAGAGAAGATACATCCACTATTAATGAAAAAAATCCAAATGTGGTCATTCAAAAAATATAAACTATATATATTTAGAATGAAATGACTTAATAATAAATTCTACATGATTATATTAATGTGTATCATGTTTATGATCACATTAAATATATATAACATTGAATAGGATAACCACCCACATAGACTGCATAGGATGATCTATGAATTGTCAATCCATATTAAGTGATCTAGAAATGTTGGTATTCACCTTGGGGATATAATTGGTATTAAAAACATGTAAAAAATTTCAATATGGATGATTAACAGATATAATATCTACACGTAATTAATTTTCACATTGATCATGTGGTGTCTCAAATAATTCTTCATTTGATTGGATATTAAATGGAAGGATATATCTATCACAACATCATTTGTTGAGATAGATACCAATAATGTTATTAGATAGTTTAATTATAAAAAATTATTAATTGGGATTAGTTCCTTGGTCTTAAATTTTTTGTCAAATTGATTTTGAGGTCACTAATACAATGGGAGTCATTACTAGTAATAACTATATCATCTTCATAAAACACCATCAAATTCATTCCAAAGGAGTATAATGGTAGAATATTGGTGAATCCATAATACTATTCTTATGTACATAAGAGAAGACTATGATATTAAACCTACCAAATGAAGAACATATTAACTATTTTATACCCTAAAGTGAGTTGTGGTGGAGGAAAATGTTGAAAATGAATCTATACCAAATAATCCAAGGGTAAACTATATATAATAGTATTATATGGGAAACCTATAAATGAAATAAAAATCAATAATATAGGGTTATGACACGAGAATAAATTCTTCTTTATGATATATCATAGGAAAAAGTTATTATACTATATAATTGTATTCATTATAGAGTTATTGTTATCGAAACATTACAAATTTCCCTATTAATTCCTTTATGACATTCAAGATGATACTCTTGAACATTAAGAATGTTCCCCAAACTCCCATACAAACGTTTCCTAGAGGATCACACAATAAATATATCCAGATTATAGTTATATTATACTGAATTTAATATGTTGAAAAAATATTTATATTAGCTTATGGGAAAATATATAAACATGTATTTTTTTATATAAATTAAATAATAAGTCATGTTTGGAATATGGGAATTATAATATATATATTTTTTAATAATATAAAAGTTAATAAATAAATTATATTATTATATTTATTTGTAATATATGTACAATAAATATTTTTTTATGTTTTTAATATATTGAAATACATATTTTTTGAGGGTTTAGATAATATAATATTTATTTATTTATTTAAACAAATAGTATTTATCTATGAAATTATTCATTCTATTAAATGTTTTAAAAATTCAATGATAGGTTATATTGATTGTGTTAATGACTTCTATCTATATGATATGAACATTTAATATCATTAAAATAAATTTTACTGTCTTTAATGAAGGATTTATATTTAAAAAAAATGTTTTCTAAATGAAGATAATGTTAAATATATTTTACATGTTGATCACATAAAATAATAAAATTAATAAAGATTCATTTTGATCATATCAATTTTCTAAACTCAATGTATGCATTTTATGTTACTTAATTTTATATATGTAGTAATATATTGATAAATCAAATATGTTCATTATTTTTTTTAAATACAATTAATTATAAAGTACAATAACTTTATAGTGTTTTTATTTATTTTTATTGGATGGAATGAATAAATGGATCATATATTTAGGAATATTTCTATTGAAATGTGAAAATTAATTTAAAAGTGATTTTCTTTTATATTAAATTTACTATATCATTATGTGATGTAGACATGAAGATTAATTTCATCAAAAGAATGAGACATTTATATGTAGATCATAAGATGGAGTTGAATATTATGTTATTTTTTAAAATATTCCCAGAGTGTGCAGAATATGACCATTGATTTTTTTTTCAATTTCATCTATAAATAAGACTATATTATCATTGAATAGAATAATTTATAATTATATTCTGACATCCAATATTTATTTTAATACAATTAAACTTCATGTTTCTAAGAGATCTTCTAGACAATGTAATTATTTTCATTCTAATTGTTTTGATAAGTGCTACCTTGGTTGAGGTTTTCCATTTTAAAGATATTTAATATATTCTAATTGTATTCATTTCTATTCAAACAATGCATGATCGAGTGATTTATGGGGTAAGAAGACATTTTTTTTCAATAAGCATGACTAATGGTTTTTGTGGATTTGAAGATAAAGTGTTATCTAATATTATATGTTTGATGTATTTTGAAGATAAAAAGAGATATATTGTTTGATATTTTTGAACACTGGACCCCAAGTACAAGAAAACATATACTCCATTCCATTGGTATAGAGTTGTGGGATTTTGAGGATAAGATAGCCTGATATATTGGGAGTGGTGTTTTGATACACATTACAATTTGGGTCGAATCTTTTGATTTGAAATATTTTAATTTTAGAGTTCATGTAATATAATTCTTATACCATGAATTTTATTTAAACTATGATATATATTTAATTTATGTTTTATTCTTATTAATTTTTGGATATTTTGAATCTCTAAAAGGCATAATTTCTATTTTGAATAATCATTTTACCCAGAAGTAATATCATATAATAGTTTAATCTTCCACTCTAATTATTTAACACTTTTATGAATGGATATTTCAACATATGATGACAATTTTTATCGACACACTGCTTGAGGTGATGAAAACTGCACAACATGTTTTTTACTACAATTAAACAACTATATTGTATTTTTTTTACCTTATATTATTTTGGAACTAGTTTTTATTAAATATTAATTCTACTTGTATTTGAGATAAATTATTTGTTATCATTACCGATATTTAGAAATAGAAATTTTCACTTAATTTTAGACAGATCGTGATCAAATTATTTGTTTTTCCATTCCATTATTAGAAATTTAAATGTTTTATTTTTCTAATTAATTCTAGTGAAATTATTTATTATGGGAGTACTACCTATTGGATATATAGTTAAAATAAATTAAAATTAAAATTTTATTTTTATGAAATTATTATGAGAATTTGTGTAAGGAGATGGATAATTATTCTATTATTCCATTTCGTAGAATTATTAGATGATCATTATATATTATAAAATTCAAGAAAAATATTTTTAATCAATTTATAGAGAACAATGATTTATTACCATGCTAATTATAACATTTCAAATAAATTTTTATGTTTTATAATAACAAATATATATTTCAAAATATGTTATTGTAAAACAAAAAACTAAATTTGGACGAATTTGGAGAATATGAACTTTAGAACAACCAGTATTATTAAAAATAGATAAAAAAACTTTATTTTCATTCTCAGGATTGTTAGTTTCATATTAGAGATTATATTTTTTGGATAGATCATGGTTTTAGTACTATATTAAATAGTTTTTAATAAATTGTTAAGAAATAATTGTTTGTTGAATTGTTTCATGAAGAAATTACTATTATACATTAGAAGTTATAGAAGTCTGAATAAATTATGATTGATAATTTTACCCATTTAAATAAGTAGATCATTGAAGATAGAATTTGTACATATAGGAAATATGATATTATATTGAATATATAATATTATATATATATAATATAATTAATGGTTTAATTTCTTCATGTACTTCAGATAATTTCACTTCTGGTTCTCCTTATATAATAAAAATGTTTCTAATGATTTATTAGATGAAATGTATTTATTATCATAATTATATCGATTCTGATGATAATGGAAATAAATTTCAACAATACTCTACGAAAATTAACAATTTTAACAATAATAATAACATTGGATATGATTTTTTAAATAACATAGTAGAATGATATGAGAATAAGAATTTTTTATGTGATTTTTGTTTCGTATTCATAAAAGATAGTCATATATAAATAGATTAACAATATTGAATAGTAAATAAGAAAAGATAATAGAAATTATAAAAGAAAATAAATGAAATATTTAAAGGTTTGGGACATATAGAGAAACCATAGTGGATATAATAATTTTAAAATATCATCATAAGATAGTGATAGTTGTATGGAGGTTGATATATTCCTAACGATTATTGGTTCTTTGAGAACATTGAAACTGATTTTTTTTAAATTTAACCATAAATTTTAATTTTTCTTATAATTTATATGATGATGTTTCAATAAATTCAGTTGATAAAAATATTGATTTATTAGTGGATGAGGTATATTTAAATAATTTTTTGTAAATTAATAGATTTTTGAACAATACATTTATTGAGAATACAAAATTGAAAATAAAAATTACTATTCTAAAATTAAAAATTATAAAGAATATAATTTAATTTCAAAACATTCAATAATATATCATGAATTTCACCAGAACATTACACAAAGTCATATTAAATATTATCTTTAACTGATAACATATTATTTAAATTAAAATATTAATTTTGTGACTAAAATAACATTGTGACTAATTATAATTTTTTAGGGAAAACTACTATAAGTAGAATAAATATTTAAAACAATTTAAAATATTTAATTAAATATTTAATATTTTTGGAAAATTAAATTTTCATTCGAATTATTTATTTTTATGAGGTGCACCATTTTTTAATAAATATCAATTGCTTAATGAGATGGAAATTAATTATAAAAAAACTAATTTCAGTTGAATTTGATTCTATAATGATTTTATTTTTTATGTGAATACATATTATCAAAATAATATAGTTGTATAAAAAAGGGTTATAATAGATTCACATGAAAACATTTTTAGAACCATGATTGTTTGTGTTGAAAAATAAAAGTTTAATTAATTTCAGAAAGAAACATAAATACCATTAGTTTCAATACGTAGGATACAAAAAAATCTATATTATAAATATACAAAGAAAGATAAGTCAATGTTTTTTAACATTTAAAATTCTATGGTTGATGATTTAATTTTTGATACAATGAAACAAGTGAAATCATTACAATTATGATAAATATTTTGTTTTAATAACATTAATTTCAATTTTTTTATGCTCTAAAAATTAAGAAAATTATTATCATCATTAGAGAGTTGTTTAATCAATAATTTCTTTTGAATTTTCAAAATCAAAAATCCACTATTAAATATTTATATAGTATATTTATATTTCTTCTAACATTACATAGAATGTTTAGACATTAGATCTGAAGACCATAGTAATAATATTATTATTTTTTTGACTATATACAATGATTTATCATATAATTTAAATTTTTTTTTTGACAATATAATTTTCCAAATTTAGCTAAAAATTCTAGGAAATATTTTATTAAGTCAATACCTAATCATAATTTTAACACTTATAGAGTTATTGATACTTGTCAATTTTAAAGGCAACACACTTATAGTTTGAATTTTTTAGTGGTATGTTATCTTCTGAATCATTACAGGATGTTCACCTTCATATATTTGGTCCTACTAAAAACATATAGAATTATGTGAAATAACTACATGTATTTTCAAGATAAAAAATTTGAATAGATTCACCTGGAAAAGTTTCCCTCGAGAGGATAAAAATATTTCATTTATTTTAATAATTTTTCTATTTATATGAATGATAATAAATATATTCATAAAAACTATTTGGAGTGATCATGGTGGAGAATTTATAAACACTAATTTTGAGGCATTTTATAATATTAAAATCCTTCCTCATATCATTTAAACATCAAGAAAATCCCCAAAAAATGGTGTTTCTAAATGATGTAATGGAATAACATAATAAATTAATGTAAAATTTATATGTTAATATAGTAATTCTAAAATGTTTGGGGTCAATTAGGTGAGTACTCTTTCTTATACCATAAAAAATTTCTAAAGAAACCACTTTATTAATAATATCCCATATATGTTATGGATATTTAGAAAACCAAAACATATATATATATATATAATTTTTTTTATAATCCAAATCAAATTATAAATTTGATCACATGAATATTGAAATTATTTTCATAGTTAATCTAAAAATAAAGAGTTTTCTTATTCATTTAATCAATGAGATAATTTTTTAAATAAACAACTGATATAAAATTTAATGAAACTTATCTGTTAGTTTTTAAATACTCAGAAAAGATTAAAATTCATATAACGTTTTTGAAATTAAATCAATTAATATAGTAGAATAAAAAAATAAAACCATTACTAGTTATTCCATTTTATATTTGGAAAACATTTTTTAACAACTATAATCTACTTAAAATAATTTTTTGTATTATATAATTAAGGATTAAGTTACATTTTTAGATTGAAACCTTTTAATCATATGAAATACTCTGAGTAATTATAACATTAGAGATGTAATATTATGTGATAGGATTAAAATTTGAAAAAAAATTAATTATGTTTGTCGTGTATTCCTATAAATATTTTATCCTAAAAAGGTAGCATATATCTTGGGTGAATAATGATTTACATGGAGTCGACACAAAGTGTTTAATAAATAAGAATATGATCAGATTTTGAAATTAACTTTATGTATATTAAACTATAATTAGGTATATAGGATTTATTATTACCAAGGGTAATTTTATATGATGAATTCATAGGCAATGGAGGGACTATTTAATCAGTAGATAGACAAAAATCTATCTAAATCCAACCAGAATGATTAGAAAATTTGGATATTTAATTATTTCAAAATGTTTCTAAGGAAATTATATCAATATATATGATTATTAGGAAATTTATGATAGGAAAAAATTGAGTTCTTAATATAACATATCTATAGAATAATTATATATAATTTCCAAATAAATTTATATCCATAAAAATTCCCCCAGATCTTAGTATCAATGACTATCTTAATTTAAAATTGAAAATAATTTTTTAATGAATTCAATGTGACCACTCATTATAATAAGAATTATTTTAAAAAATATTAATTATTAAAATATATATTTATGAAATCATTTTTTGATCAACTCAATAATAAATTTTCAAAGGTTTATAAAAATTTATGAAAAATGAGTATGAAATAGGCATGTTCTGTAACATCCTAGCATCAGTGCTAAAAATAACATTTCGTAGATATGGTCCACCATAATACCTTAGGTTAACCTCGATTTTCATCTCCTTATATAGACTAGAGATGATGGTGTTAATAGGAATATGGGGGTATTATATCCTATTTACCAGAGTAATAAAATAGTGTAAATTAAGATAAAAAATAAACAGGTAAAAATGATCGACATTCAAGAAAACCATGTGTCAAATAATAACATCACGAAACTGGGTTAATTTACAGAAATAGATGTCATAAATATTTCATGTTATACTTGTGTCATGTGCAATAAGAAATCCTTAATAACAAAACAATGAGAATCATCTAAATTGATTCTAACACAAGTCCAGTCGCATCATCCATGATCCATCTCATATCCCATTTCATCCACCAAACATTGTGACTTTTTCATTATCCAAACCAACAACCATGAATTCCTATTATGTATCCATGGCTTCATATTTAGGTTTTGAGTTAAACACTATAGTCCACCATAAACGATGTCTATAGCAATATCTAATCCTATAAAACAAAATATATATGTATAATAAAAATAAGAGTCCCACTAGAGAAACATGGTTCATTATTTAATAATATTTAATATAACCACATTTCTTCTTGATTACATGCAATACACATAACCATAAAACATTGTTTAACTCTTAAAGGTTGTTTAAACCACATGTCTTAGGGATCATGTGTCAAAATAATTATAGAAATAGTCCATATATTCAAATCATTATTTTTAATTCCATGTTAAAGCATCCCAAACCATGATATCAAACCCATTGTCTATAAACATAAATTAAATATCATCATTACATCCTCCAAACACTGCATGCATCAGGTGTTTGATGTATCATTTTGATCCACCCATGAATGAGGGCCTTAGTCCAACATCTAACAATTTCATCAATCAAATATCCTGGGGATTGAATAACTGAATCCATATCAGGTAATATCATTGTGGGAGTACATTTCCAATTTTTTTACATTCCCATAATTAATTAAATTAAATACAACTTATTAATTTCAAATCATTCCCATATTGAAATTTAAGTTATTTTAAACAACACAATATTTCATTTTATAGTGATAGAATTAGTTTAATTGGTTTTATATTGAAAAATATTATATTAGACATTTAACATTGAAATTCCTATGATCCTCAGAGAGACACGTCCCATGGGTGGCCTTTGACGTAATATACACTATAGGTATTGATTTAAAATGTTCTATTAAGGGCCCATAATATAATTTATAAACACAAATTATCAATTAAAACAACATAATAAAATTTGAAACATGATAAAACTATAACACCACATCATTAAAATGAATAAACCTCATTACTATGTAATATAAATTTTATAAAAACTCCCTCATTATCATAGTATGTAATATCCCATTCTTTGTGAATTTTTTTAAACAAATTTTATTTCCAACACCATAGATAAAACATATAGTAGAATAATTAGTGTTTATGATTGTTTAATGTACATTAAACAATAAACCATTATTCTCCTAAAAAATAGAAGAATGTTGGATGAAATACTCACCCAGAGACTCAATTAGCATCCATTAAAATGTGAAATGAAAAAGATTTTATGTAAAATGACCCATGATAGAGGAGGGAGACCAAGGTTCATAGCCCTAACTATTGGAAGAAAAAATAGGGGTAAAATTTGTTGTTACTCATTTTTACAATGCGGTGATATCATAATATAATCAATTTTAAGAGGCACATAGGTTTGCTAAATGGTTAACAAAAACAAACACCAACCATGGAGCACACTCTATACAATTGTGGGACATGATGCATGATTTGTTTTTCCACCCACATTGTATAGAAAACATTTAGGTGACTGTTCACGAACTGCATTTCTATTGAGTTAGGTGTCATTATTGCATGTGAAGTTTTCCGTGGATATCACTAATGGGGCTCCAAACATGACCTACTAACTTGTCAGAATATTTTTTTCCTATTGCATTTCATGAATTCTTGAGGCACCCATGAGTGCCCTCATGCTATCAAGAAGTAATTAATTTACCATTTAAAATATAATATAACTATAATACTAATGTGATATACCTAAAACAAATTCTAGGATCTTAAAAATTCCAAAACATATAAAATATCTTTCTCGAGATGCTCTTCGAGTAAAAAACATGACCCTATCATAAAAGGATTTGGCCATGGGGATGGTACATCTGCCTTCCTCTCCCATGATTCACCTTAATCATAGCCATGCAACCACTATAGTTGGACTAATGATATGAAGTTAACCTAATAATTATTATGACCCATAATACAAACCAGATACTTTTTAAAGGATGAATAAACAGAAATATCAACATCCTTACCATCAATCACATGAGAAATGTTGGGGTGATACTAATGAATATGTTTCAAATCATAAAAAAATATATTGAACCATAAAATTATTGAATTACACGCTGATAAACTACAACTTAGATCTTCTCTATAATCTCAAATGACGATATATATCTGGTTTTTTACATTCCATACATTTGAATAAGGCAATAACATAATCTCATTCAATCCCAAAATAATCAAATTTCACACAGTCTATACTCTAGATCATGATGATGTTGATATTTTGAATAATTCTTTATAATACGGGCCATATCTATTTGATTCCAAATCATCTAAAGCTACTAAAACATCTCTTACTTGAGAATTGGTCCCAATAACTATGATTACCCTACTTCCATCGAACTTCAAGGATATATATAAGGCCTAACATTGAGAGGTTATTTTGTTTCCAACTAAATAGACTCTTGATAATTGTTGTTAATGGAAAACCCCTCAAGAAATTAGTGATTTTTATTATATCCACCAATTTCAATGACACATACCCTCAACATATCGTCTAAAAACATGATAGTATGTTATATTTAACCATTTTTATATGGGTAAAAATCCATACAAAGAAGAACCTAAGTACCAAGAACCATATATAACCATTTCATGAATATAAAATTATAATGAGAGAAAAAATATGATTCTATAGTGTATGGAACCACAATCAAACATACAATTTTTCAAACGTACATGTCACACAACTTGCTTACTGTTAATGAATTTTAAATGAAAAAGTGGTGATATAACTTTTTATACTAATAAAAAATCACCCAAAAAAATTATTATTCTAAAGAATAATTGTGTGACCAACCAAAAAATCCATTGTAATATCCTTCCTCTTCCATTATAGAATGTGAAATGTGTAGAATTGTTTTACAAAACATACAATTTCATTTTTCATTCACACCCACCCAAAATATCTCTTAAGATTAAAGTAATTCATATTCAAAATATGATATGCCACCCCATTAATGGAATGACACTCAAGCATCAACTCATCGTTAATAAAAGTAGGAAGATAAATATGTCCATAAATGTGAAAAATCTAATCCACATCAATAGAAAAATCAAATTTTTCTCACCACATTCAAAAATTACTCATAAACACCAAAAATATTAATCCTCGTATAACTCACTTTAAAAAATTTTCGAATATATGTATTAATGGATAAGGGAAATAGTTTCATCAACTCATTTTGTTCTTTGAATCATTTATTCTTGTCAACCTAAAATGCCATCAAAATACGTTGATATTAAACTCCAAAACCAATTGATTTTTAGTATTCAAACTCAACACATCTATAAAAATGTCCCCCTTCCCCAGTAATTAATATAGAACTATGTAAATGACTATATGTACTCATCCAATTTAACATATGAAATATTCAAATAATTTTGAGAAAATTTATTTTCAGGATCATATAGTCATTATAAATAGCAAACCTATCACCTAATAAATAATTCTTCTAGAATTTTTAGGCATAAACCAATGTGACAATCTTGAGATCATACATTGGATATTCCATTTTGTTGGATTAAACATCAATATTCAATATTTCATGACATATTCCCCATGTATCAACACATCCCCAAGTCCAACCCATAATCCATAAAAAACAATGTACACATTGTATGTGGAACATGTATTATTTAAATTGGTTCGACGATAAAAGTTTTCTCCAACATAGGGAAAGAATTATTTCAATAATTAGACTAATCAAACCTTATACCATTCTTAGTTAATCTGGATTGAGGTACTTCCATGTTAAATAATTCAATGATGAAGCTTTTTCAATATCATGATAAACAAAAAATGATATGGATATCAAAAATATTTATTGGTTTCTCTCAAGATACCACTGCATGATCATTCCTAGTGTACACTAACACACCAAACTTTGAGGTTATTTGAACCACAAATTAATCTTTTAGACCCTAAATTGTATCATAGATTTCATGACATTAATCCAATACTATATCATTATACTCATGACTTTTACCAGATTTATAGAATGATCATCAAGAGTCTAAGTTTATACTATATTTTAATCTAAAAAAATAAAACAAAATATTGGTATGGGTGAATGATTCAATTCATCAAATCCATAATCAATGTAGTAGAGTTCATCAACCAAAGATACCTTATGATAGAATAAAACATACCAAATTTTTAAAAAATATATATATGTGTCATGTTAGAAGGTGTCCCACTTCTATTCTGATACCTTGATAGAAAATCAATATTTTAAAACTCACATGAATCCATTAGTTTTTAAATTATAACATCAATCCAATAAATGGGGATAAATCACTTCAACTTCATCATATTTAACATCGGATAATAAAATCATAACAAAATGGTTCTTCTAGAATTCATAGTAAAGAAAACTTGTGAACAAGAAGGTGATGTACTAAAATAGATAAACCCATTATCCTCAAACTCCTACAATAGATGATTTTTATTTTAAATATCTAATGGTATCAATTGATAATATGTAATAGAAGGCGGTTCATATTTAGTTATTAACTCTGACATGAACTCAACCACTATCTATGGTGGATATGTTGAGAAATATATAAAAAGCATCCAAAAACTGGTCCACTTATAGAGGGAAGACATCACACTATACTCCATCATCATCAAGAACATAATTTGAAACATAGACTATGATATCACCCAGTTTCAATTGAATTTTCATTTCACATCCATTGAGGATAACCAATTATCCATGGTAAAGAAATGTTTCACTATATGGATATGTAAAACTCGTCCTTCTACGGTGATAGTTTTTGTGCTCCTGGTGTATAAACAACAATTCAAATCTAATTATCACATAAAAAATTATCATCACAATCATATAAATGTATTTAAGAGAATGATAATTACCAAACTCAATGTAATACACCTTACATTGACCGATTCCCACAAATCACACCCCTAATGACATATCAATCTATATAACACCATAAATATACACAAAATATATAAAAATTATAATTACATACCAATAATATATAAAATAATTATAGGATACAACATAAAAAAATGAATTTGAATCTATATTAGATATAATATTAAAAACTCAAACAATAGATAGTTTAGCCTAGCCACCACTAGGTATAGGCTGAACACCATGAAGGTAACCTTCCCTACCAGATAGGTATATATTTTGTGTCACTAGTGTTGTAATATCATGATTATATGGATTTTATTTTCCTAAAATACATGTTCCACCACCCTAACTGGTATTGAATATAGAATTCCAATTTCTATATATGTACTGGGTAGTAGCCCCCCCAACCAGAGCTATGTACAATCTTAGAACCTCAATCACATCAAATGTGAGGTGGGTTCCTATATAATCCTTATACATGAGCCATACTACCAAAATGTCTACATTACATTCTTGGTTTTGAACACTGAACACACATGTGGTCTAGTCATACATAATGATAGAAGGGAACTAAATCGCTACCCTATGAAATAAATTATCCACTAAGGATATTCAATCTTTTAATACCCTGGTGGAAGTTCCTATAATATATATTCCTAATATAATACGATATATAAACATATAAAGAAACTAAAAAAATATATCGACCACTAAGAGCATTTTTCATTTTTGCCTTTAAAATGAGGGAATAATCCACTACAATGGAAAACATCGCCAAATTAATGTTAATTAATTAGGGCCTGAATTGACATATTTTTCCTTCTAAAAAACATCAATCCCACCTAACCTTCTATATATTATAATTTAAAAAAAATAAGTGGGTTGGTGAAGAGGAAAATATGATTCCACAACATAATCTGAGGTCAATATCCAAAACACTATAGAACTCTCTTACCATAGTTTCTCTCAGTAGAAATTATCCATGAACATATGTTTGGAGTCATTCCATGATATACCCTATGTCTACTCATCTTGGACCTAAATATCCCAGTAGTATTCTTTTTCTCCTCACAAAATATATGCTCAAATATTAACCCTTTTTTATTGAGTGGTCACTCAGTGGTCCATTGATGTCTAGATAGACTCACTCTACCTTTTTGCTACCTCAGAACCACCCTTTATGGAAATTGTTGGATGTTGAGGAAATTTGGACTCTATTGTCATATCTATCATACTGAATGTACCCTACCCTCGGTGTCTCCACATAAATTACCTAAAAAACATAAGTAATTTTAAATAATCTCATTCCCACAATTAGTTGGAATAAATGAGGGCTCTTTTCCACATAGTAGATGTT
Organism: Viscum album; assembly: GCA_963277665.1. Taxonomy (NCBI): domain Eukaryota; kingdom Viridiplantae; phylum Streptophyta; class Magnoliopsida; order Santalales; family Viscaceae; genus Viscum; species Viscum album. The sequence goes on from OY728152.1 coordinate 1,402,645,320, forward strand.
CATTCTCTATGATGTCCTCCTACCGCCAACCATTAGACGTTGTCATGGTGTAATCACTCTACACATTCAAATGAATGATTAAAAATAAAATTTCTATAATATAAGAATATAATATTTTACAAATAACCATAACCAAAACACTCTTCATACACAATCCCTATAGTTCAAATCACAACCTCATCACTATGCTAAAAAATCCCAGTCCTTGGTCATGGATATAATGGGGTGATCCAAACTTACATAATCAGAAGCCATTTATTAAACAAAATATTAAATATTTTTCTTACAAAAAACATAATCAACTCTTATTGGAATACCATTTGAACCATTTGAATTTAGAACATCAAAGTTAAAACATTTTGAAACTTTTTATTAGGAACAACTTTTTATAATAATGTTATCAAGTTTTTTTTATATCATACAAAACATCAATAACCTACATTTTTCTCTATAACTAATATGATCCATGATGCATAAATAAAAAACTTCCTAAATATTTTAATGACTATATAATCACAATTCTTTACCATCCCATTAATAATATTATAGAATAAAATTACATCACACAACATGTCTATCAACAATGATGAAATCAGTTATAACTATAAATAATGAACATACCGAAATAAAAACATTACCCCAATACTTTGGGTTTCCACTATAAATGGGTTATCTATTCCCATTATAGAGGTTATCTATAAGGTCCGATATCTCCTAATATCAAATCCAAATTCCCCAAATAGTAATTTAATATAAATTGATACAACTCTGAAGCCACTATATAAAATACTAGAATGTATGAAACTAATACCAGTTCCCTTAGCCAGTGCCCTAATTAACATAGGTGATCCTCCCTATATGTTAGATGCTACTAACTAATATCATGGGTATAAATATTTACTTAAGATGTCAATAAACAATTTAATAATGTGTAAAAATAATTTAAATCAGGATAAAATAACCTTGTAATAATGATCTATGTCGAATAATGACCATGAACCGTATAATAAATTTATAAAAGATTGTGAATACCCACAACCATATAATATAAATATTTTATATAATACTCGTTTCATGATCCTTATAAAACCCAAATCAAATTCATGCAAAAATTCACCAAAGTGGGTCATCACACAAGTCCAGTATCCTCATCCATGATCCACCTCGTCTTCCTAGTCAGCCATATAACATATGGCGTTTTCGCATATCCTATACTAAAACCAATATGTATGTTATGGTTCTGCTGGCTCCCTAAAAAAGGTATCAGTATAAATTAGTACCCTAACACCAATAGTATATACAAACAAATATATCTTAATAACTACGTATAATTAAGTACACTAAAATATATAAAAGTTGTAGATTAACGAGGTTTCGTAAATTAATAATATTTAAATTAATCACATTTCATCTTGATCCTAACTCATACACATACCCATCTGCATTTCTTAGAAACATTTTTTTGTTTTGACCATATATCAAAGGGGACATATGTTAACATACATGGATAATCAATCCAAGTATTCAAAATTTGATTTGACCACCATGTTATCGAATCCACAACCACGATATAGAATTCTATTTTCAAACCCTTAGTGTAAATAGCATCAGTACGACCTCCAAACATTGAATACATTGATTACATGAAGCATAAATATATCCCACCAAAGGATGATGGGACTCAGTCAAATATCCCATGATACCCTATACCACATTTCTATGGTCCAGTGTCGGAGATCACTGATTGACTAATAATAATGATGGTTCAACTTTCAAATTTTATTAACATTTCCATTATCAATTTCACTTGATGCTTTTAGTCATGTACACATCATAAACATATCGCAATTTATTTATAGTAATAACCATTAGTCATACATTAAAAAAATTTATAATAAGTAAATTCCTCTTTTAAAAATTTGTCACATTTCACATTATATACCTCAGAACACTTTTAACATTAAATTTTATTCCTATTACTCCATTATTACTTTTTAAAATTCTAAATTCATTAAAAATTATTTTTATATCATTACCTCTTTAATTTTACTTTTTAATATTCAATTATCATGTTCAATAGAGTGTAACAACTCATGGGTGTCTTTAGGTCTAAGATACACATCATAAATGGATCAAGCAATGTTATGTATTTTCTAAAACATAATTTAGATATAAATTTTATCCTTTCCTATCATGGAATCAAATGTGATGCATTATTAAACAAAATAAACACAACAAACACATGAATAACCATTAATACATTGAGATATAACAAATAAAACACCTATTTCATGATAATAGATAAGTACTAAGAAGACATTAGCCAATAATTTGAACTAAAATGACCATAAAATACTAAAGACATGGAATATCAAAAAAATTATATAATTTTAATAATGTTATTTATTCATCCATTCTTATCTTATAAAATAGAAATGTGATGATTTCTAGACTCCATCTGATGATTTATTTTTAGCCAACAGTAAATCATGAGACTAGGGTTTGAAGGAGAATCACCCATGAATGATTAGAGAGGCTATGGTTCTTTCCCCTTTCTCGTGGAGGTGGAAAAGTGAGAAATTATTTAAGAACAATTTAATTTCGATGAGTAAAATGTATGATCCAAAAAATTTTATAGGTTCATGATTTGGCCAAAAAAATCCCCAAACCGTGTAGAAATCATAAAACACCCTCTGTTATAAAAGGTGCTGAGCAACATGGTTTTTTTGGGCCACCAACATGGTATAAAAAGACTGAGGTGGCCATGTTCCATATTTTATCAAAGGGTGAGAGAATTCATGGTCCATTGTTCCTTGGATAATAGTTATCCCTAACCATGTTCCAAAGATTTACTATAAAACACATGGCCTATTTTTTAAACCTATAATGTTTCAATCCACTAGGACAACTTTGAGAACCCTCATACTCTAGAGAAAAATCTCAATAACTATTTAGAAGATAATATATCCAAAATATAAATGGTACATACCTCATTAGACATTTGGAATAATAAATAATGAATAAGAATAATTTTTTTACTTTATTTAGATATTTCATAGTGACATAATTGATATTTTTTAATTCAACATAATTAAATTAAATATTTTTTATAATTATTGGGATTTAAAATTCTCCTAATATGAGCACATCTATAGTATCCACAATCATAATTGATCATGATTAATCTGGAAAAAATTGAAAAAAAATATAGAGGGATGATTATATGTATAATAAAACTATGATAGAGTAGATCAAAAATTATATTTTTTTTATACATGAGAGTTTAGAAAAATTATAATGAATTGTGTTTAAAATTGGATTTGTGTATTTTCAATTATATTAATGGTCCATCAGAATTTTGGCTATTTTATTCATCTAGAAACTATTTTATCTTTATTTTTACCTAGACACAAATTTTTAGTTAGTGTGTTAGATGTGAAATGTACTTGATTAATATGATATTTTATTTATGAAGCATTAGTTTATATATATAATAAGAAGAAACAAAAAATTTAATATTCTACTACTAAATCTCAATATATAGATGTTCAGTGTTGTTACACTGAATATTTTTTGATGTAGTACACACACACATTAATCTATTTGAGTATTAAACACACATTAATAATTTTTTATAGTTCTATATATTTTTTCTAGAAACATAAAATATTACACCGGTTAATGTCACATAGATATAACACACAATTTCTTATGTGATAGAATATGAAAATGTTATATTTTTACTAAATTTATTAGAATTTATAATCATCTCAGTAAAAAATTTAGTATAACATTAAACTATGATAAATTTATATATATTCAATAGAATTTCGTAATGTTAATTTTAAATTGTCATCATTAACCTTCTTATTTAAACAAATGTCTTGATATTGAAAATATCCTCTAAACATTGAAAGGATGATACATTTTGGTTTAATTATAAAATTTTTGTAGATTTTATAATTTTAAAAATGGTTTAAAATTAGATATATATTATTTTATTTTATTTACATGATTTACAATATATATTTTATGTTGTACGTAATAAATATTTCAATAAACTATAATTTTTTGTTCTTGATATGATTAAATATCCAATACAATTAAATATAAGAAGTTTCATTTTGAGATTTTCCCAAGACCATATTCAAATGAATATGGAAATCAATATACATAATATGATAACTTCTATAAGGTTAAATATCATTAATATTCCAATATGTTGTCGTATTTTTTACATTAAATTTATTTAACCCTATATATATTTTTAATATTTAGGTGGGGCACATGTTTTCAATATGGACTATGTATAATGAATTGATACACCTTATTTCGTCCAGTACAATAGATTATTATTTCAACATATTTATTTTTTAATATAAAAAATAGATTTACATTTTTGTAAAATTTTAATAGTGTATTTTTTTTAATAAATAATTTTTTTTTTCATCGGAGATAAATTTTATAAAACATTAAAATTTAATATGATTAACATATTTTTGTAATGGGGTAGTAATTTTGTCAAATTATAAGTTATTCATTATTAAAAAAGAGGGATATTTATTCTTCATATATTGTTTATGATAAATGAGAATATTTTCAATGATTTGAGAAAAGTGGGAGAAATCTGTTTCATCATATCATACATGATAGATTCTCCCACATATCTTATTTTCAATCCATAGATTGATTATTCGTCCTATCTTCCTTATCATGAACACTTGGAGAACCAGGAATCCATAATTTACAATTAATGAATAATTATTTGAATCATTTAACTCTACAATTCTAGAACCCAATAATTCTGGAATATGTTTTCGATAATCATGATGTATATATGAATTTGGGAGATGAAATAATTTCATTGATTTGATTCATTTAATATCTTATGATTATTTATTACATGTAATAATAAATATGAATTGAAAATCTATATGTTTAGTGGATTTGAAGAAAATATACATAACATAAATATGTTACAAAATATTCAATATGTTAAACTAATAGTAATTTCACATGATTCAATTTGGATATTTCATTTATAATTTTTTCCTTAACAACCAACAGAATGGAAACATGAGATTGGGTGAGAAAATATTCTCAATAATTGTAAACAAAATAGAAATTAACAGTTGATCGTAAGTGAGTAATCTTTTTTCATATTAGTATGAGAAAATAATCATGAAGCATAGAGATAATATAAAAGATTTATTCCCAGTAAAACCTAGATCAAATTTTTTTTTTGAGAGAATATGTATATTAAAATATTATATGACACATGTTATACGATATTTGTAAATGAATTAATAATCATTATACATGTGAACATAACAAAGGTTTGTTTCATAAAATTCTAATTTGGAACAACTATAAAAATATAAATTATAAAAATATTAAGGCCATCCACCACCCCATAACATTATTTACATTAGATAAAAACCTATAACCCATAATTTGGCGGTGTTAAGATAACTACCACTCAATATTCTCGATATAATGAGATAGAAAACATTACCTGAGGTTTTGGAATGAAATAATATAACTACATGTAATATAATAAAAAACCATAAATATACATCCAAGATTATTTTAAAAACATTCCAAACACCTTCAAAATATAATAATTATATAAATATGAAATGAGTTTAAGTAAAACATTAAAAACATAATTAGAATGTATCCAATGATATAAGGTTGACTGTATCATTAGAGAATATCCCTAATGAAAAAGAACTTCTATTAGACGTTGACATAGTAGAAAACAAATTTTATTATAGTGATGGAAAATTTCTTTCAAAATAATAGGAAATATAGAAATTTTTATATTAATTATATTTTAATAATAAAAAATTAAAAAAAATGTATGTTGAATTTTCACTAGAAAACACTGAAAATGTGGAGACAGATATTGATTATAAAAATTTAGTATAACAATAGGAATATTTATTTGTATGGAATATCATAAAATAGTAAGACTATATTCAATATTTTCTAATGATAGACAATCATGTCTACAAATAATGATAACAAAAACATTAATTTAATATTAATTTTTTTAATAAAGGAAATTATAACGAAACAGAAATTCATTTTAATTGAATTATATATAAGGACATCTCTTAAACAAAAATAGAAATATGAAATATAAATATAAATAGTAAAAAAAACAATATGTATGATAAGTTTCTCTTTCATGAATCACTAGGGAGAAGTATGAAAGAAAGTAGATGTGAAACAATATCAGGAGATGGAAAAGTAACGAATAACTAAAAGAAAAATAATATAGATTAGTTTTTAGACGTAAATATCATTCCAGATCCAAATATTGAATATTTTATTTAAAATCATTAATTTATGATGTGATTGAAAATAAAATATTTATGGCTCCAGTAAAATTGAAATAAAAATAAATATAAATAGAAAACATGAAATAGGATTTTGAATCACTTAAATTTTCTAAAATTCAAAATCCAACAAATCCATGTGTAGTATATGTAATATTAAAAATTATATAATAAGTGAATATATTGATTATCTCAATGAAATGAATATTAAGGGAAACCCTAATTTTATTAACTTCTTAATTTGATGAAGGTGATTTTGAATCCATTACAATTAACACAATCACCATAATAACATTTTTTTAACCTTATAAAAATATAATATTTATTTAAATATAATTTATAGTAGTAAATCAGATATATATAAATTATTTAGAGTTTATTTTAATAATTAGGATATTAATAATTAGGATCCTTATGGATTTGTTTTGAAATAGGGATTTTGGTTCCCATTAACTGATATCAATTTTCACAATATTAGGTAATTAAATGTATTTGAATCATTTTGTTTAAATGATATATATTGTATTTTATTATTTTGAAAAAATGAATGGATATAATTAGGGAGAATGGAATCCATTAATATAATGACCGATAATTTACATATAGATTTTACATCAACAATGATGAATCATTATTTCATAACATAGAAAAATATGGTTTTGTTTCTTTTGAAAATATGAATCATAAAAAACTAGTTCATAAAACATCCACATTTCCCCCACTTATTTCCTCATAACTAGACTCATTTTTGACATATCTTACATAATACCCTTATTCATGACATGTGTAAAAGAAACATATGAACAGGTGAGATGAAATTCATAGTAAGGGTAAACAATGGAAATATCAATCATATCATAATAATAACAACATCACATTTGAATATCTTATCATTCATTTAAAATATCCTAATATCATGTCATGGGATAAATCATAAATGTTAAATGTAATTCCAATAGTCACAACATAAGACATGGAATTTATTGGCATACACACTTCAGCATAGAAAATCATTTCAAATTATTCAAGGCTTACTTCAAATACCCTCATAGTGGAAAAGGTCCCTTACTGAACCATGATTACTCCTCCTTTAATCCATGTACTACTAAACCATATTTATATGTCATTCCAGTCATTTTAATCTCATTATATATGAATTAATACACAATTAATTTTTTAGAGATATAGGTCCAACCCATTAAATAATGAAACCATTCTTACATGTTGAACGAAACATAAAAACATTCACCATAGCATAACACATGAAATAAAATGGGCTTCTTAAACAACATTCCAACATAATTGATATAAAACAAATGGATTTAGTAAATAACACTCCATAAAAAACAAAATCAAACCACAATAAAAGTAGGGATATAAATATAACATTATTTAAATAGTTTCATCTATGATGAATAATAATTTTGAGAAAACACATAAATTAATTACTGATAAAAATATACTTTATTCGTTAAAAACATTTTCCTTCTTCAAAATGCCACAATATTTAATGAAAAATCAATTTATGTGAAAATTATATTTTATCCTTGAATGTGAAGCATTAAAGAAATAAGGATTTATGAAAGTGTAAAAATTTTCTCATGTCAAACAAGTTTTTAAAAACATTCTTCTCATACTTTTACAGAAAAAGTCAAAAGTACCTCGTACCAATAATGACCAGTGATTCCATTCATACCATTTAATAAAAAAATTACCAATGGATAAAACTGACTTTAAAAAATTATTCATGTATATAAATAATATTTTTAAATAATTATTTAGGAAACATAGACATAGATGATCAATATGACCCATTAAATACTTAAAAATAAACAATCATAGGTTAAAATGAGATTTTCCAAGTTATCCAATAACTTAGGTATGATATGATTCATAAGTATATAAACCTCATTTTTAATGATTTAAATTATGATTCCTATTTTTTCCATAATCATATTATTTTTTATGATAACATTCATGACCATATGTTCATCTGTTTGTTAGTAATATTTTATTGTTACTCATTATTCGGTTATTAACTAATTTATGTTCTTATGAATTTTTGTCAGATATGTTCTTATTACTCTACATAGGAAATATTTATTTAATTTACATCATTATTTTAGTATAATATATATCATATTTATCACTCAATTAATTTTTATAATCTATCTTTAATTGTTATTATGTAGAACAAATCACATCGCATCGTAGAGATTGTAATCTGTCTGCACGCACGAGTGACGATATCATTGCCATAATGTTTGAATGATATTTAAGGGGATGATGTATGGTATCTTAGAATCAGAATAATTTTATTTTAACAATATATATATTTATTAATTCCATCAATATAATCATCTATGTAAGGCGGTGGTGAAAAACATATTATAATATGGCGTAGAGAGGTTAAGTGGTACGCACGCATGCGTGGGAATTTCATTTTTCATTGGATGGGTAAAAGTTGGAAAATGTTTGCTTTATATTTATAATAAGATATATATATATGAGTGATAATAATGTTATTAAATTATAATGAAAAAAATAATTAATATGATAAAGAAGAATAATGATGTTTGGAAGAATCTTTAGAAGAGATTACTTCTTCCTCAAGACGCTTAATCAAAATATCTTCATAGAATATTAGAGATGGTCTTGAAGGATGACTATAAACTCTAAAATGAATTTATAGATGTTTAGAATAAAAATATATGTTTATAGACGTGCATTAAGTCTAAAACTTATGTCGATAGAAGAGAGTGGAGGTGCACTATTATAATTGGGGTGAGAGTCTCTTTTGTAAACTCCATAAATGATAATTTTTAGTAAACATAATACCTACCCAAAAAGACTCCAAAATATCCCAATATCAAATATGAGATGATATAGGGTTGTAATATAATCATCCAATAAATTTTGAACAAGTTATATTTTCAATTTAATCTATATTATTTAAATGACATGTAATTATTCTATTTAATTTTAATTTTGGTAATTAAAGTATTAACAATTAATGGTTATAAATATTTTCTTATATGGTATTAATTGAACATAAATTGATATTTTATTAAATTTTAGATAGTATTATTATCATTTTTCATTATTAAATTTTTTAAATATTTATAAATAATTTAATAAACTCTTATTTTTATAAAATATGAATAGCGTCAATTTTGACACCCTTCATATAGTTGACTTTAAAAACATCCACTGAGAAGATAGTTTAAAAAAAAAATTAAATAAACAACTAACATTCCATATCACCTAAAAAATCATGTATTACATTAATTAGGTCATAGGATATTTATTTTAATATTTTTAAACCATTTATTTGAAATTTATATTAATAAAACAATTTTTACATCACTATCGTTTCATCATTAATGGTAATTCAAAAAAATCTAAAAATTATAAATAAATATCAAGGATGTATGAGATTATTTTATCTCTCCAGATACTATCGATAGTCCATATTATCTCCATGTTTCGAAATATTTATATTAATATAATAATATAAATTTAGATTGGGACATTTTTTTAATTTCATTAGTTATTATTACAATCATGTCATGTAAATTTGTAAGGGGCATTAAAGTGATTCCATTTCTTACAAAAAATTATAATGGTCTAATTTGTGATCCAATATGTTTTTAGAGGGGTTAAGGTAATTTTATTATATTATTTTTAGCTTTAATTACCTGATTTTTAAAAATCCATGGTCAAAATGATAATTACCAATGTTAAAATTCATAATTCCAAAAAATTAATGTTTTCAATTAACATAATTTGAACCGACTGATTCAAAATATGGAGTCCATTATTAAAAATTAAAATCCTAGAACATTTAAAAAGTATTTTAAAATCAATCATGTTTGGTGAATGATAGAAAGAGGATATTTTTAATAGTTAAAACCTTGCAACAAAATGAAATGTTTTTACATATTAATTCACTGTAAAATTCATTCTAATTACATAAAATATATTTAATGATAAAAATAAATTATATTCATACATTAAAAACATTCATTATTATAATTCAACAATATAAATGTTATCAATTTAACGAGTTTTTTTCATTTAAAATATATGGTGTTTTTCATATTCATCAAAACATAAATGTTATCTGAAAATATCATAAATTTAAGAAAAGTACGTTTTTATTTCATTATTTGAAGGAACCTGGTTATGTAGTCATATAAAAATTATTCAAGTGTTAGAATCTTAATTTAAAAGGGGTTCTCTTATTTAAATTTAAAAGATTTCCCTTTTTTAAAATAGTTTTTTATACAACAAATTGGGTTTACTCACACAATATAATTAAAATATCCATTGGATGAAGAAATTTTTTTTTATTAAGTATATATCATAAATTTATCATTTATTTCATTACCAATAGTAATAAACTTAAAAATAAAAATATCTAATTTATATTTTTTATAAATAAATTATATCCAAAGAGTTTACACTAAATTTTCATAATTTAGTTATAATTATCCCAACTAACCTAGAAAATTGGATATAAGAGTAATTTTATACAAAGGGAATCTCACAGTTCTTTTAAACTCATGATTTCATGAAACACAATCTACTAGATGAATAAAAATTACATAAAGAAAATTATTCATAAAAAACATCAAAGTGTTACAATCTAGTCTACATAAACTGAATTTTTCCCTCAAAATTCATTACTTGGAATCAAATAGATGAGGTTACCACTACCATGTCAAATCCTAATGTTCCCATGTAGCTTATTTAAATTTTCGGTTCCTACATAAACCTTTAAACATGTGAGTGGTCTTGTTTCATATAAATTTTTCTCTACAATCTAGAATCTATATCAGTTGATCTTCATAATAATGATCTTCCTCCAGTGGTATGCCATCTGAGCATAGTACATTTTAATGATCATGTATGTAGTTTCTCATGTGATATATATGAATACTTTTGACCTTTTATTCTATTTCAAAAACATTATCATTATCATAATAACTTTCTTTACCTAACTTTATCCTAGTATATTTGAGTTTTGCATGTATTTCCATAGAGGTATTCATAAAGATTCCTATGAATACTAGTGTGAAAGGTATTATTATATGTAAATTCCACCAATGGTGGGTGTTGATCCCAATCACCATTGAAATCAATAGATAAAAATCTCAACATGTCTTCGAGAGTATGAATTATTGTCTAAGACATATCATCTGTCTGAGGAAGATTAGCAATGATGAAACATAAATATGTATCCAGAGCATGGAGAATACTTCACTTGAACATCATAGAAAACCTTATATCTCCATTGGATATAATTAAATATGGTACTCCATGTAATATTACCAATTCATTAACATTTATCCATGCAAGCTTATCAAGAGTGAAATCCTATCTAATAGTAATAAAGTGTGTTGAATTCGTAAGGCAGACAACTATAGCCTAGATAGAATTATTACCGTTAGATTTGTTGGGACGATCAATGAAAAATTACATACTGATATTTTCCCATTTCATTCCTATTATGGGTAATGGTTGTAACATTCTCTTAGGCTTCTACCTCTCTGACTTTACTTTATAACAATCCAATATTCAAGAGACATATTCAGTGACATCTCTTGTTCTGTCATCCCACTAGAAGTACTCATTCATGTCCATTTACATATATAGGCTTTGAGGGTGAATAAGTCATTAAGAACTATGTGCCTCATCCAATATATCATTCTTAATTTCTGGTATGGGTGGTATACAAACCCAATTCATAAACCATATCATTTCATCACAATCATGGTTGAATTAATGATTATTTCTCACATTCTTTTATATCTATACATATTCCTTATCTTCCTCCTTAATCATCACATATATTGATGTTTTAACATTAATTTGAGAAATATATTATTTCTCCCCTTAAATTAAAATTTACAGATACATAATTTCCAAATCCATAAATATTGAATCTTTCATGATCCACATCATAGTTAAGCTTGCATGGACTTTTCGACTCAAAGCATCGACCACCTTGTTATCTTTCACAAGGTGGTAATGTATTGAACGTTCTTAATCATTAATAATATATAACTATCTTATTGGGAACACATTTTTATCCTCTTTTGATAAAATTTACATTAATAATTTATGATCAGTTTAAGTATCACAACATTTACCATAAAGATAATCTCTCTATATCATTAATGTAATGATTACCGAAGCTAACTCCAAATCATGAGTTGGTTATTTTTATCGTAAATTTCTATATCCATGATGATTAATCTATCACCATATAATTTTTCATGAGAACACATCTCATCCCCTTCTTGTATGCCTAACATTAGATCACAAACTATTCCCCACTACATGGTAGTGTGAGAATAGGTTCAATGGCTAACCATATTTTTAGCATTTTGAAATTACCTTCACATTCCTACATCAAAATGATCATAACTCTTTTGTTAGTAAACATGAGTTTTGGATTAGTTAATCATAAAAAATATTTCACACAACAATGATAATATCTATCTAAAACATGAAAACATTAAATCTCAGTTACCTTTGTTGGTCCTAATCATCATTCAATAGTCTTTGTTTATGATTTATCCATAGATGTCCCCTCTCTTTAGATTACATGACCCAAAAATGAATATTTTTTAAATCAAAATTAACACATGGTAAATTTGGAATAAATTATCTCCTTTCATAGGGTCTTGAGTAAAAGTTTCATGGTATCTTCATGTTATTCATTTCTATTTGAATATACAAAAATATTATCAATAAAGACTATGAAAAACAAATCAAGATAGTCTCTAATGACTCTATTCATTAGATCCAAGAAGATAGTAGGGGAATTTGTAAGATCAATGGGTATCACTATAAATCCAGAATGTCTATACCTTATATGATATGTCATATTTGATATATGCACTTTTTTGACCATTAATTGATGATATATTGAATGATGATCATTCCTGGAAAAGTAATGAGCTCCACATAGTTGGTCAAATATGTCATCAATGCGAGGAAGTGGATTTTTGTTCATGATAGTGATATTGTTAAGTTATCGATAATCAATTTAGAGTCTCAGTGATGTATAATTATTTATAATAAAAAGATAGGTGATTCATAAGGGGATACACTAGGGAATATGAATCACTTATCAAGATTATCTTGGAGTTTCTTCATCAATTCATTCAACTCAATTGGGGACATTCTATTTGGTGTCTTTTAAATACGAATAGCACTTGGTATTATTCTATAGAAAAGTAAACATCAAAATTTTCTGAATGACTTAGAAATTACTCTGGAAAGACATCGTCAAACTCTCTTACAATTGGTGTATTCATAATGGTGTGTTTTTTCCAATATATTTGAGATAAATAACCTCCATTTAAATTAATCAAGACCCATAATACGGAATAAATTTATACAAGTTAGTTATTATAATCCTTGAATTGATATGTGAGCATATATTAAACTACAATATGAAATGTGACTTCCCTTCCTTGTAAACTGATATGAGATCTATATACATAAAGCCAATACATGCCAATAATCACAAAAAATTACACTATAAAATGGATCAAAAGATTTGTAGAAATCACTTTCCCATAAACTTCTACCAGAGAATAATTTTAAACTTTTGATGTGATCATTATGGAATTAGAAGATTCCATAGCTAACTCAATATCAAATTATTGAGCTAGTATTTCTATAAACTTATAAAATTCATTAGTAAAATAGATTGGGAAGATCTAGAATAAAATAACAAATTTTATACATTAAAGTTTATTGTAAGTCTACCTTTCTCCACATCATTATCATAATTCAAATTCCCGATATTGATTAAATGTGACATTCCATTGTCTTTGGCATTTATAGTTTGTCGGTGTCGATACTCACTAATAACCATTTGATTAGGGAATTGATTGGAATAATGACCAATTTCCATGCACATGTAACATTGTTGTGTAGGAGGAGTATTATATGTAAAATATTCTTAGTTCACATCATTAAACATATTTTTCCATCACATCGAAAATTAATATCCCAATGACCTTCGTTTCCACACATACGAAAATTTATTTTTGGTGTGGTCTTTATATTTAACATTGAATTCCATTTTTCACTTTTAATGAATCCCATTTGACTGATGGGTTCCTCCAAGGTCTATCTCTTCCTTTATATCACATCAAACATTTTTTTCTAAGCTATTGAAGTCATTTATGGAAAATTCCCATCAGAGACTTGGTTTTAGCCACTAATGAATCAATCAGTTTTACTCTTAGGTTGGATAATAATTCCATAAGTTTATATTGCAAGTCCTATAAAAATTTATTCATAAGTACCAATAGATTAATCATCCCTTTTCTTATGTTCAAGGAACTCCTTCTCAATATTTGTTAGAAGAACATACAGAAATTACTTATTGAAAAATATGTTCATAAAATCACCCCATTACATGGACTACATATCATCTCTTTGCCTCGAATTTTTCATAACATTACACCATTGATCAACTTTACATTCCTAGAAATAGACTTGTAGGATGAATTTATTGTGTTAAAACATTGTAGAACTAAAAATACATTTTAAATGGTTATGATCCATTTTTCAACCACAAATGGATCAGAAGACCTGATGAATGAAGGTGGTTACTGTCTCATAAAGGATTCAATATAATGTAGCTCCATCAATTGTTGGTTTAGAAGACCTGCATGATTTATAGCTTAGGAAATATTAGTGATAATTGCTAATAGATTATGCATTCCTGCTCCCATAATAGTTGGTTTCTCAGGGTGACAATCATTAAATTGCCCATCACATTATAAAATAATGGAGTTCTTTAAATTTCTAGACAATTACTATAACCAATATGCATAGTTTGATCAACACTATTTCTAACTAAAAACCCACAAAATCATGAATAAAATTTCAATTTCAGAAACATTCATTTTTATCCATGGTTACTCATGGTCATTTCTAAAACACTAAGACTTTATCATATACATAGACATATCATTTTGGTTTTTACTAATACATTCTCATTCTAGTATCCAAATTTTTACTATACCATTTCTATAATACCAAATATAATGGCTGAAAATTTACATAAAGATATTACCTCAACATTGCTGAATATTTATTACATTACACTACAAAACCATGAGGGGTCCTATAGGTTTATTGTCCTTAGAAAAATGGGAACATAAACAACTGGTTCATACAAAATCCTCATTGTATCTCAATTAATTATTCATAACTATACTTCATTTTGACAAGTCGTACTTAATACCCATATTCATGACATGGGGAAAAGAAACATATGAAACGGTGAGATAAAATGTTATATAAGGGTAGACAAGAGAAATTTCAATCATATCATTATCATAAGAACATTATTTTTGAAAATATTATCCTTCTTGTAAAATATCATAATATAATATCATGGGATAAAGCCTAAAATGAAATGTAATCCCAATAGTCATAACATAAGACATGATGTTTTGTGGCATACACACATAAGCATATAAAATAATTTCATATTAGTCAAGGATAATCTCTAACACTATCATTACAGATAAATTCCATTACTAACCTGAGTTTACTCCTCATTTTCACCCATATTTACTGCACCATATTTACATGTTATTCCTTTCATGTTAATCTCAAAAGATATGAATCATTTCCCAATGTATTGGCCAGAGAAATAGGTCCCACCCAAAAAATATTGAGTCCATTATTACGTGTACAATAAATACAATGTGATATTCACCATAGAATACCCATGAATTAAAATGGGTTTCTTAAACATCAATCCATCATAATTGTGATATAACAAATCTATTTTATAAATAAAACTCCATCATAAATAAAATATAATCATAGAAAGAAGACGTTTATAAATAAAACCCTATATAAATAGTGTCAACTTATATTTAAAATAATTTTTAGAAAAAACTAGAAATTAATTCCTAAGGAATTTAACATTTCTTCTTCAAAAACATTTTCCTTATTCAAAATTCAACACAATTTTAGAAGAAATAAATTCATGTTAAAATGAATTTGTAATATTATAGGTTAATCATCAAGGAAATAATGCATTATGAAACCATAAAAATCAGTTTATGCCATAAACTTTTAAAAAACATTCTTCTCGTAAATTTGTCAGAAAAGTAAAAAGGGCATTATTTTGAAAATGAAAAAAATTTCCATTAATACCATTTACTAAATATTTACCAAATGGGTTAAATTGACTTTAATCAATTATATTAGGATATAATGAATATTTTTAAGTACATATTTTGTTAACATAGAAGTGGATGATAAATATACCCCAGAAAATACTTACGAATAAATAATATTAGATAAAAACTAGATTTGGAATGTCAACCCTTACCATAGTTCTAATATAATTCATATGTATCTGAACCTCCTATATAATGATTTAAATATTGTTATAGATATATTATCAAATTATTAACTACTTTATGTTCTAATGCGGTTTTGGTTGAATAAGTTCTTATCCCTCTTTTTAAGTTATAACTATTTCATTTACATAATGGTATTAATATATTAAATATCATACTTATTAATTCAATCCATTTATACAATACTCCATTAATGATTATTATATTTAATGAATCATATCGCACCATGTAGACAGTAATCTGTATGTACGCACGAGCGATGAAATCATTCTCATAATTGTTGAATGGAATTAAAATGGTGGTGCATAGTATTTCTGATCCCAAAAAAAATTTATTAGTAATATATATATTTATTGATTCTATCATTATAACCATCCATATATGGTGGTGAAGAAAAACAGATTACAAAATGGTGTGGAGATGATAAGATATACGTACGCACACGTGGGGATTTCATTTTTCAGGGGATGAGTAGATACAGTAATATTGTGGATTTATATTTACAATACCATATAATTATATGATTGATACTTATTTTATTACATTATAATGAAAAAAATGGATAGTATGTTCAAGAATAATGAATTTTGAAATAATAAGTAGAGTAGATTTCCTCTTCCTTGACGTGTTTCCTCTAAATATCATCATTGATCACTAGAGTTGGCCATTGATGACTACTAGGGCCTCTAGAATGAAAATATAGATGCTAATAAAAAAAGGGTAGGTTATGGCCAATATTGCATGCTCAAAATGTGGTAAAAAAGGTGATAGGGGAGGTGAATTTTTATAATTGAGGTGAGGGACACTTTTGGGAAATCCACAAAGAAAAATTATAATAAAATATAAAAATATCGAAAAAACCTCCAAAATTTCCTAATTTTAATTATGATATAAGATAGGTTTGTAATATAATCAACCAATAAATGTTGGACTAGTATTGTTTTACTTTAAACCATATATGTTTAATTGAGACTTATTAGTTCTAATTAATTTCAATTCTGGTAATAAAATTCTATTTTTTCAATGGTATTAAATATTTACTTATATGGTGTTAAATGATCATAAATAGATATTTTTTTGACATTTTAGATCTTATAATGACCACATTTTAATTTTTATATATTTTTATGAATTTAAATTAATTTAGTAAAATTTAATTTTTATAAAATATTAATATTGTCAATTTGGACACTATTATTTTATTTGACATATAAAAATCCACACATAAGATAAATTCGTACCAAAATATTAAATACACTCATAAAATTTTATTATAACCTAGAAAATTCATGGAGAATATTAATTAGTTCATATGATATTTCATTTAATATTTTTAAAACCATTTCTATGATATTTCTATTTATAATATAATTATTACATCACAATTGTGTCATCATTAATTATAATTAAATAATCTCTAAAAATTATAAATAAAATTAAATGTTGTAGGTAATTAATTTATATTTACATAGACTATCTAAAGTAGATATTATATCTTATTTTTTCATATATTATAATTATTATCCTTTTATAAAATGAGATTGTGACACTTCGTCATATTCCTTTGTTTTCATTGCATTCATGTCATATTCAGAGAAAATTATCAATCAAGTGATTCCACATCGATAAATAGATGAAACAGTTCATATTTAGTCATCCAATTTGATTTTTATATGGTATATGGTAGTTCTAAAATATTATTTTTACCTTTTGATACCCAATTTACCTTTAACTGTGGTAATAAAAACAATTAAAAAAGATAGAATTCATAATTACTGAAATTAAAAGAATCTTGTTAACATTATATGGACATATTGATTCCAAATATGGATTCCATTTTAAAAAATTCAAAACAAAGAAGTTTTTTTAATTAATTTAAAATCAATACTATTGTTAGAATGAGATAACAATGTATTTTTAATGACAAAACATAGAAAATTTTTGATATTTTTTATATATGAATTCAATGTAAAATTAATTCTATTAACTTCAATTATATTTAATGATAAAAATCTATTCTTTTTATACATTAAAACCATAAAATATTCTAATTTTACAATATAAATTATCATGGTGAGAATTATTGTTTTCAATGAAAATTTAGTGTGGTTTTACTAATCATCAAAACTTGAATGTTATAAGAAAATATCAAAAATTCAACCAAAGTAAATTTTTATATCCTAAGTTATAAGAATGTGTTTATTTATTCATATAATGATTATTAATTTTTCCAAATCAAAATTGAAAAGGGTTTCACCTATTCAAAGTGGTAAGATTACACATTTTTTTTTAAAAGGTTTTTTATAAAACAAATAGGGTTTATTCAGACCTTATGATTTAAATATCCATTGGATGAATGAAAAATATTTTATTAAGTATATAACATATATATATATATAATTAATTTAATTATCAATAGTAATTCACTCAAAAATAAAAATATCTAATTTATATTTTTCATACATATTTGGTAGCCAAAGAATTCACAATGAATTTTCATAAGTCAACTATAGTTATTCCTGTTAACTAAATTACAAATCTATAATAGTAATTTCATACTAAGTTAATTTCATTGTTTTCTTAAACTCACAATTTCATTCAATAAAATCTACTTGAAGAATAAAAAATATTTAATGAAATTTTTTCATAAAAAAGAATTGAGTATTGTTGTGACAGAATTTTTTGAAGTTATTTAATGATAAGAGAGAGTTAATTTATAATAATATTTTTTCATGTAAAAATCCCATTACCATAATCATGGAATATATTATTCCTTTATATATTTTATTTTTTGATTTAATTTATTTTTAATTATTCATTTTGAAAATGTTGTTATTGGTATAACATCATTCATGTTTGTTATCGAAACAATCAATACAAGTACACAATACACTGGTGAATGATTAAAATTGTAGGGTTATATAATAGATGAATAATAATATAAAAACAATAATTATGTGAATTTATAACAATTGTAGTGCGTAATTATATTTTTAATTTGTTTGGTTGATAAGTTTATTGAAAATATTACATAATAACAAGGATACAAACTTGTTGAATTCGCTCCTCTGCATAGGATCCTTTGGAGTGATTGATATAATATTACTTATTAAAATAAGGCAATATAAAAATTTTATGAAGGATTTGGTGGAGAGAATATTGGTATATTTTAATGTGATAACTAATTTTCCTGAGAGTTTTTTTGGGGGTTAAAGAAGCGTCCTCTTATAGGTGTGTTTTGTGTATCATTTCCAGAAGAACTCATTTTCATAGCTGTAATTATTATGTTGAATGATTTCCTTGAAAAAATAATTACATAATTACTAAAGACCAAAAAACTCTTCCAAATATATTAAACAATACTCAATTATTCCAGATGAACCAAATAATATTGAACCCAATTTAAGTCTCACAATTGTAACAATCGAGAAGAAATTTCATAACACATATGGAATTTTCCATTCTAAATATGATATATGGTCTCTAGGTAATCATTATTGAGGTAATTACAGTCCATAAGGAAAATAATAACAATTTATTACTATAAATTGTTACATAATATCATAAAGACAAACTTATCCAACATAGGTATACATTATCATTGAATGGTCCACTATAATAACCTACTATAGGAAACGTATAAATTTTTCATGAAATAAAAATATTATTCTACAATATGCATCCTTTCATGCAATTTGATTTTGCTTCTATTTAATCCACCATTGGAAATAGAATACCTACTAAAACATTTTAAGTTACTATGATATTGGTTGATGTAATTTAATCCACCTATGAGAAATGGGGAATATGAACATTGAATAAATTATTTTAAATATTATATGAATTTTAGTGTGAGAAATCCTTTAAAACTAATGATATTGAATATTTTATATCATTAATGGTATTATTTTACATTGAATAATCAATATCAACATGTTACTCATGAAAATTATGGTAAAATTTATAGAGATAATATTTGAATGAATCTGGGTGGGGATTGTCCATTCCTTATAACCTATTGGGTTTTCTATTTTCTTTCTCATCATGTATATAATCAAAGGATTATAACATTAATAAGATTTATTTTTTCAATATATATGTTCAAGGATTCCAATGGATAATTAAAAAATATTGTTTGATCCAGTAATGAAGTTCTCAATTATGTAGAATTGTGTCCAAAAAATGTACTTATATATCAATGATATCATGCATTTTTTGATAACTAATCTTACACTTAATGTTAAAGAAAATATGTATTTTGATAAAACAACTATATGTTTTAGAATATTTTAAATGGATTGTATTAATAATTTCTAAAAATATAGTATTTCGAAGTATCTTTACCAAAATTTTTATGATATCATCATTATAGATCATAAAATTGTTTATATTAATTGAATGTATAATAGTATAGGGTGTTTTCCTAATTTTTTAAACAAAAATTACTCCCCCTCGTGTAGTAAAATAAATTATCTTTATATGTTATATTTTATATTGGATTAGGTCACTACTTTTGTAATTTAATATAAACTACGTAATTTTATATCATTTAGAGTTTGTACTTTAAAAAACTACTCTAGTAACATGCATTGTAGAAACAATTAATTACATTTTTAAATAAGATTTCTTTAATTATTAGTTAACATTATAATAAATATCCTACAATACCACAAATGTTTTATGATTATGAAAACGCATGTTGAAGAGATAGAAATTAGACATTTATAAACAATTCTAGAGTAGATAACTTTTTAATGTTCACTATAAATTATGTTATTCATAAAAAATATGATTTTATATTTTATTAGGATGATAATTGAGAATATAAACTAAATTACTAGGCCCAACACAATTTTTATTCTTTTATGACTTTTAATATCTATAGTGTACTTTCACCATGTAATGTAGCCACTAGTATTTTAAAATATCTTGAGATTACATGCATAAGAAATTAAAATATGTTGGAAAAAGAAGAATTATGATGATATATGATTATCAACTCATTGATTTTGAACCGAGAGAATATGATTCTATGATTTAGAAGATATTCATAAACTTTATGAATAGTGTTTAATGATTATGATATGATTTTTTGGATAATGATGATCTGTATGAAAAGATATATGAGAATATTCCTAGTGAATGGGAAAAAAATAACATGAATTTATAATAATATGATTTTGGAAAATATGAGTCCATATAATATGATTAGAACTATCATTTAGTAATAATGTATATTAAAGAGATACGATAAAAAAATATTGGAATAATAGTGATGGTGTATTTTATTCATCTAGATATACAATATATATGTTAAACTGATATGGTGAGAATGCTTCTAAATCCTCATTGATGAAGCAAGATAAATATGAAATAGATAGTAGATAATAATAAAAAAGTCAGAATAAATTAGGCAATAATTAAAATATATTTAACAAGATATGTAGCTAGATTAATTTTTATAAAAATTTATGATATGTTTTGTAGACAAAAATGAGAAGAAATAATCCTCTTTGTTTATTTTCTATGAATTGATGAATCCGAGTCATATTAAGATAGGCTTTCCTTATATACAAATAATAGACCAGAACAACTATAAGTCTATAAATCCATATATTTATAAAGGTAATTGGGTTTTTAAAGATATTTAAACAATGAGAAAAAGTAGATGAGTGAGTTCTTCTAAATATTCTACTTAAAATATTTATGATGGTCATAATGTTATGTGATTTTACTCTAGTATTCCAAATATTAATGAATTCCATATAGAAAATGTATTTACTAAATCAATTAACAATGTCATATTAAATTTTAATTATCTAGATTTTGATATTGAATATCAGTATACATACTCTAAAGATGAAAATGATACTGCAAATAAAAAATATGATACATCAACTTGAATTGGAATTATGTCAATATTTTCAAATATGGTAGAAAATATATTAATGTTTCAAAAATCTTAATGAAGCTAACGGAGAAAAATCTGAATAAAATATTAAAATTTCTATAAATACTTCATATATTTAAAATTTTACATTAGAATTAGTAATTAAATATAATTTTAAAACAACTAGCTATGATAATTATTTTGTTACAAAACTAAATTCTGATAATTTTAATATAAAGAAAACTTTTATAAAATTTCACATAATGATAACAAATTTTTTGGACACATTATTATTAAAATAATAAAAACATAAAGATGCATGTAATAGGATTTAATTAATAAAACATTCATTTCCAAAAAACTATTTTGTTATGAATAATCACCCCTTTTAGATGAAATGATAATGTGGTGGATGTTAGAAAAAAAAACTTTTCATATAAAGTATAATCAATTGAATTTCATAGACTATATTTTTATAAATAATTGAATGCTATAAAACATAGAAGTTTTTGAAGGATTTGGATTAATAAAAATTGACATGATAAAAATTATAAATATAAATTGTTTTAGATCCAATAATAAAACTGTTTATATTTTTATGAAAATAACTTGTGTCCCAAAGGGAAAACAATTAGGTACGTGGAAAATGGGTTTTCTAATAATGTAATTTGGAGTAATTAATTCATTCAAATGGTTATAATGAAAAAGGGTATAAATTCCAATTTATATGATAATTTCTAAGGAGAAATCTGTGGTATAGGTAATATTGTTAATTTTGGGGAACCAATAATTTCAAATCTGATCTTTGTTGTATGAAATAATAACATTCTTATAAGACTAATCTTATAATTTGATGAACGTTACCTTTTGAACATCAATAATTATATATGTATATATATATATTGTTCAGTTTCATGAATGTAATTATATTATATGAAATAACATGCATGATAGTAGACACATGAAAAACATAAATTCCTTAAGAATTCAAAATTAACCATTTCTTAGTTAAATGGAGGATAAATCAATGTTGTGACAAATAAGGCTAGGAAATTGTAATGACTGAACATTTAATAAATTATATTAGTGGTACATATAGATATTATCCATATCAAATATTTAATTTATATAATTTTCTAGATCATTTTCAATTCAAAATTAAAAAACATCGCAAATATAAAATTTATTAGGAATTTTTGAACGTTGGATACCTTATATTTAGCGTACATGAGTTTATTTAGTCAAATAAAAACATGATATATTAGGGGAACCGATTTTTTTAAAATATTAGTTGATAAAGACACTAATTATATACATGAGATCATTTTATAGAAAAATAATGTAAGACTTTATCTATTTCATTTTTTTCTTGTTAATGTGATATAATTTTTGATATGGTAACTATTTTCAGTTACCATATTGTATAATTTTTTTATTCTATGTTTAAATGTTTTTTTAAATGTTATTACACATAAATTCTCATCCATTAAACCATGATAAAAAAATTTTATTGTTGGATGGAGGAGTAGATTTATTTTACAGATTACTGTAACTATGTTTAGTGAATATAAAATTGTTAATCATTTTTGGGCTGAAGCAATCAATAATATATATTAAACTATAAATTTATTCCTATATATACTATTTGTTAATAAATCTACTTATTAGTTGTGGACTAGAAAATTCCTAAACATTCTTACCATATAGTATTTTTGTAAAATGTGTTCATTTAGAATATTTAATATAATTAAAACAAATTTTTAAAAAAATTGATTAATAAATTATTGTAGGTTAATCAATAAAAACTAAGTATTATAGTGTTTTAAATAAAAAAACATGTTTTTGTGAATAAGATAATGTAAATTTTGAAGAAACTATTCATTTTGTTTTTACAAAATTTAAAACCAAATATTTGGATATTTTTCTGAAAAGAAATTTTCTTCCAACATTTTAAATTTTTTCTAATGAAATAAAAACATAATAAATTATTTCCAAAGTTATAACCTTGTAAGAAATTAAAAATATAGCTGAATAACATCTTTTTACATTCCCATTAAATAAAAAATTCCTTATGAATTATCCATGTTATAATATAACATGGTATTTTTGACAACTAGTTATAACAAGATGTTCCTCTATAATTGAATGTAAACATTAAAAATTTCTATCTCCATTCCAAAAAAAATGAAACTAAATATGATTTACGATGTGAATACTAGATAAAATGCATGAATTTTTAACTCAATTAATTTGAGATGAATCCAATGTGAACATTTTTTAACATGAAAAACATTCTTCTATTAATGGAGTAAAATGTTTGTTCAATAATAAAATTGATCAAAATTGAGTAGTAGTTGAATAAAATACAGACTCTCTAAAACGGTTATAATAAAAAACATGTCATATAATATGATGAAACTTATTCAGTATAATCTGGACATTAATATATTCATATACATTTACAAAATGATGCTTTTAAAAATTTCACACTCTTGAAAATGGATGTAAATTATGGTTTTCATAATAGATATCTTAAAAAGTGTGTATATATAAAAAACAAATTTTTTTTAAAAAAAATAATTGGACAATGTTTTTAGACATACAATGGATCTTTATGGTCTTAAATAATTCCGAATAGCATCAGATGATATATTATCCAAATTATAATTATAAAATAATTTTTAAGGTGATGTTGATAGGTATTTTTCATTTAAAAATTATTTCAGTGATACAATAATAGATCAATGTTATATGGATGAAAATAAATTTTCATCAAATAAAAATCTCATACTAGTTCCATTGGGGGCATATTGAAATTTTATTTTTAAATGAGAAATGTGGGTGAATTTACTTTTGGCCTTAGTATTCAAATTTTTAAAAATTATAAATGTAACCCATATATGTCATTAAACTATATTTGATTTTTACAGAAAATTATTCATTATGAAAATGATATGATTATTATTAAATGTATCAAGATCACAAAAATTATGAATAATTATGAATCGTGGAAAGTACATGATTAAATGACTTTTTGAGGAATGATTTGTAGTCTACTATATCTCATGGCTAGTAGACCTGATTTAATTTTTTTTTCATATTATTATGTGCAATATATCCTAAAAATTTAAAATAATTACATCTAATTGATGTAAATTTATTTTTTTGTTGCATTAACGTAATTATGTATCTTGGTATATTCTGTAGTTCCTAAAATTATTTTGATTTAAAAAATACACATGATAATGATTTTTATTGATGTTATATTAGTAGAAACGGTAAATGTATAACATGTCATTAATTAGAAGGGGATTTAGGAAATTGTTCATCTAATAAAAATCGATATGTTTAAATTTCCACAATTGATGAAGCATATGTTGCAATAAAATGTTCATGTGATCAACTGTTGTGGATGCAACTCACATTAAATGATTTTGGAATGAGTATTTTCAATTATCTATTTTTTTAGGATTAAATAAGTTTAATAGATTTAACTATGAACAGAACCAATCACTCATGTTATAATAACATAGATGTTAGGCACCATTTCCATTTAGTTCACAAATGTTCATTACATATTATTTTGTAATTCATATGAATTTGAGAACAATAAGATGCTATTTTTTTCAAAATAACTAAATTCAGATCGATTTTAATAGATTAAACTGAGGCTCTGTATGGTGAAAATACAATTATTATCCAATAACAAATCATGACTAATTCATCCCCTAATAGTAAAATCACTTTTAAGAGAGGGAAATTATTATTTTATTATTATTCTATTTTATTTTTCTGTAGATTTTTCAACGTTAGTACTTTATGAAAAATATTTTTTAGAATGTTTTCAAAAAATATTTTCATAAAACAAATTGTTTACAATGTTTTTCAAAAATAATTTAATAAAATTGTTTTTGTATATACAAATGGAATTTTTTTATAGGAAACTAAGAATTTATAAAATCAATTATGTTTATTCCAGAAAAATTTTTGTCCATTTATTTCAAACAATTTTAAAAATATAGTGTTTTGTTTATTGATTTCATTACTAAAAAAATCTAACATCCATTTTTATAAATATGGGTATTATGATGAAACACTAAATATTGAAGATGATTAACAACATCTATCTTAAATTGTGTATAAAATTGTGTGGGTTACCACTCTTTCACTACAATGTGATTTTGTGGAATGACTCATTCAATTTGGTTTTTAGTTTATCTAATTCTCTATTCATATGATCATCATAATGATATCGTCATGTGATTATTAAAATCGAAATATTTTAATAGAAATACACATATATATAAGTTGTTTTGATATGTACAATTATCTATATAATTTAATAATTACATTAAAATGATGGGAAGATATATGTGTCGAAAATTAAATTATATTATTCATTTACATGATATTGTTAAATGATAACATTGTTCTTCAAATTTCACCTTAAAAAAATTTGAATGTTATAAATTATACACTTTTTGATGATTTTTATA
Source organism: Viscum album (assembly GCA_963277665.1). Taxonomy (NCBI): domain Eukaryota; kingdom Viridiplantae; phylum Streptophyta; class Magnoliopsida; order Santalales; family Viscaceae; genus Viscum; species Viscum album. Next base: position 1,402,672,462 of record OY728152.1, read on the forward strand.
TCTTAAATATTCAATAGGGTGTGGATTTTTATAGAGTACCCTTGGAAGGTGAAGCGAATATGGTAACACATAAGCTACTATAATAGATATAATGTTTTGAAAAATTAAATGTTTGGAATTCATTGTATACATCATAGAAGAAATTAAGAAACAATTTTCAATAATTTTGTTCAATAAAAGGTGAAAAATAAAAAAATAAGGAGAAATAAATAAAATATTAAAAATAGTGATGTTCTAAAATATAAAATATGGGGGTGTAAATATTTTTGATGTTATTTTGTATTAATTTTTTTTCTACTTGAGTGTTTTCTTTTGTGTTTCTAAAAAAGGTAATATTGTTGATGTTAAAATTTATTTGAAACCAATTGTAACAATTGTTTAAAAATCACATAACATTTAACTAAATACCAAATTTTACTATAATTATATATTACAAGGGTTTAGATTATATTTTTAGGAAACATATAATTTCCCCAAATAGAGGGTTATTTTTAAATCCCATGGAACTATAGAATGTTTTAAAGATGAAAAATATTGAAAAAATGTTATTTACATTTCATAGATGAACTAATCGTGATGTAATCATATAAATTAGATAGAATTTTACATTATACATAGGATATATAATTTCATGTTAAACCACATAGTGGTTTATACTATCCTCAAGATGAAGTATAACAGATGACCACAATAAATTTTTTATTTTCTATTAGAAAGATGTATGAGATGGTGGAATAAAAAAAATCATTTGATCAATTATAATAACATACTATTTTAACGTTATATATTTTTATAGATAATGATAAATTATTCTAGTGGATGAAACTATCCATGATTTATAATGGTTCTTCCGTAGAGTTGAACTTCAAATGTATAGGACATTCTTATGCTTTTTTGGTGCATAAAAGTTCATCAAAATTCATTAAAACTACGTATGAGAAATATGGAAAACGACTATGGAAAAAATTCATAGAAAAATAAGGATCATTTTTGGATGATGATTATTTTACTACTAAATATTATAAATTTAGGAATCTTTTTTCAATCTGATGATACGTTTAATCCTTTTTATCATCTTTCTTACTTGTTTGATATATTTTATAATTTATGGATTTTTAGTTTTACATGATATGAGTGGGGATTTTAAATTACATAAAAGTTATCATGTTTGTAATTTCCTATCCCATATTGTGTTTGATCAACTGATTATATTAATATGAAGATAATGATTGTATGATCATACTGATGTGGGATTCAATGGGATGTGTAAAAATCAACATCTGATTAGCTGATTGGGGACTTAATCAAGTGGAAGGTAGTCCTAGTGATTGGGTGGTATATATTGGATATCTTGAGTTTGATTAAAACATCATCAACACATATTTTTAAATAATGGATATTGATTTTATTAAACATCATTATGTTTCTTCATAAATTTTTTATTGTTTCTTTTGTTTTATGTTACAATATTATATTTTGACATATTCATGTGTTTTGGAATGATTAAAATGTATATTATAAACTTTTACAAATGCTAATTTTTATAAGTAAATTCTTTAATAATTTCTTAATTAAATTATTATATATTTTGAAATAATTAGGACAAATTAAGAAATAAATAAGTTTTCATATTTGGACACTTTAATATTATAAACTACAATTCACCCCACTGTTCTAGAAAAATGAATATTTTAATTATCTTGTAGAAATTTTATCATTATAAATTGAAAATCGATAAAATATTAAAAATTATAAATAATATATAATGTTTGGAAAACATGTCCATTATCCCAACATTGTAAGACAATGTTTTGGGTTATTTTTTTCATTAATGACATTGGTTAACCACTTTTCGTTTCATTTTTTATTTATCATGGTAACTCGAATATTACCTCGATAACACATTAATATACAAAAAATGGAATTATTATGCATGTCAAATATTAACATCCTCACTACTAATATTTAGATAATTTTATTTGAAAAAATTTTAAAATATGTAAAATATTATATTTATGTTAAATGATAAAATAGATAAAAATAGTTTTTTATTGAGAATATAGTGTTTAATAATTTAGTTTTTTCAATCTATATATAATTTAATTACTAATTAAATTAGTGATAATAATTTTTTAATTAATTGAAACATTATATTATATTTAAAGTAATGGTTTTGATTATTACACAAAAAATACATAAAACATAACTAAAATAATTTAATAGAAAATATCTATTTTTAATATTAAATAATTTTAGCACATACTATAAAAATTTTAGTCATGTTAAAACCATTTAATTTTATCTATTTATAGATATAATTTTTTCAGAACATAATGAATACATTACTTAAATATTTTAGTAATATAAATAAATATTATATTAATCTATAATCAATAACAATATATTTTTTAAAAAATATATTTTATTTTATTATTATTTTGTTTCATTCTATAATTATAATATATTCAATTTTTTAATGAAAAATCCCCATCATCAATACAACTATTGAATACAATCATACCCAACAACCATATTCCCAATATCAATAATTCCACTAGATATATGTCCAATGGTGATATATATAATGTAAACATTGCATTTCTATATAAACCATAGGCACGTACATTTCAATCATTCATACTCTTCATTTGGATCTCTCTAATGATTTCTATTATATTTCCAATTCAATTCCAAATATCCATTTTTGCATTTAAGGTGATTATCTACAGCACAATCTATATATACATGTATTAAATATTCATGGTCTTTAATTAACTCCTGGTTATATACCTATTGTAATTTTCATAATGTTTCTTCACATTAAATTGTCATAAAGTATTTCTATTTATATTTATATATTATTATTTTAACTCAATAAAATTTTAAAATATTTTAGTTCAATGATTATTGTGAATCAATATATTCAAATTTGTATCTATTTATTAGAAAAAACATGGTAACATCTTGGGGTTTAACATTCTACCCGATTAATATAATTTATCATTTGAAATTTCATAAGTTAATTCAATTAAAAATAGGTAATTCTAAACTAATTATATCTTCAAGTTCCCATATTTTTTAATTAAATATTTAATTAATCAATAGAACATTAACAAGGTGAGTTTTCATTTTTCATTATCATGTATCCCAACGATCATGAATTTCTGCAAGTTATTCCACCAATTAGTGGTCATGTTCAATTTTTATTATATCATATATTATTATATGATCATGTTATAGTATGTACTTACTCAAAATAGATACATGGAACATGTCATTAACCTGTAGTAGTTTATCTGAATGAAAAAACTAATAACCTTTCATTCCAAGGAGATCAAGAATTTAAGTTCACCATTGTATTTAGGTATCACAATTTCCTCTTTTTCTAATATCATTACCCTCATCCTTGGTGATATTAAATGTAATATGTTCTCATTTAATTAAAAATATTGATAATGTTAATTATTATATGTACAACACTTCAATTGACTCTGGGAAGTATATGTCATCCCTAAAATTAATTGAATTCTATATATAAATTCATAATAAAAATAAATTCCTTGTAATTTTTCACTCCAACATCATCCATATATGATGGATTTCTACACCTCTTACCATAAATAGTATAATATATTTCCATATGAAATCTAGAATGAATTTTTAATGTGTTAACTCTACCATGGAAAGGTATTAGTCTCATCCTTCTTCAAAATCAATTTTACATAGTCACAATATGTATTACAAACATTGGATGACCTTTTAGAATTAATTTTAGTCAAGGGATGTTGTTCAGGGTTAAAGTTTCACTATATATCCAATTAATATTTAAAACATCTATATATAATTATGATAAGCAATTTATTTTGATCAGATAAATATATTATTGCCACTCTATGAATCCAAAACACATTTTATATATTTTGGAATGCAAATTGAGATTGATGTATTTTAAAATAATAAAGAAATTTACTTAATTCATTAGGAGATATAATATAACCAAAGTATAATTATTTACATTTAAAGTATTTGGAAGACCAACCAAGAAATCCATGTTGATGTCTTCCAATTTCCATAAATTTATAGAAAATAGTTCCATCATGCCCATGGACTTCTATCATTCCACCATAAATTACTGGAATACTAATCATCAAGATACACATTCAATAATCTCCATAATATTGTAGTATTTCTATATCTATAATCATATAATTCAATCATTATTAATATTAATATAATTCTTATGTAGAACCACATCCTCCTTTATTACCCCTTGACCTTCACATCGATATATCAATTGAGATGTAATTTAACAAATATTATTATTATACCCTTCTATTTTTATTTGAATGTATATCTATCAAAAATCATTGGATATTTTCTCTATTTATGTCCTCATCATGTATATGGTAGCATTATGCTTCTTACATTGAGCATCATCCTCCATGTTTTACATCCCAAGGTGGTATTTTATTGAGTTTCCATTGTATTTGATTAGCTACAAATAAATACTTTGGCTTATTATTAACCCATTATATTTGAACCTATAATTAAATATCTCTAATGAAAATACAGTTTTTTATATGTAATCATAGGTATAATTACTCTATAGATTCAATGTTAATTTTTTCATTTATATCGATAATTATTTTTGTAGTTAATTTATATATTGAATCATTAATTTCCGTGAGTTGTAAACACCCATGATGAAATTTTTCATGGGGACATATAAAAATAATTATATGATACATCAACATATATTACAATGCCTTATGAACAATATGTTAAAGTGAGTATAGGTGTTGTGGTAAACATCTATTTATATCCTTGAAATATTAATCATATTAAAATCTCTATAGTAACATGACACCCTTCAAAGCTAACGTGGTTTCTAGAATTGGAAACACGGAGAATGTTTTTAATAGGAATCAATAATATCTAACTAGACAAAGAAAAATACAGATATATATTACAATGGTTTCAATTAAAAACCCTTCAATGAAATTTTTCATTAACTAATCCATAGATATATAATATATGCAGATTATATCACCCATCCAAGACACATTATACTGCATGAATTCACACTTTATAAATTTTTCATATCTTTTTCATTTCCTAAGATCCTCATCATAATTCTCAAATCATATTCAGACACATTATTTCCGTTTGAATATGTAAGAGTATAATTTATATTGACTACTAATGATAGATTGAGGTATTCTCTAAATACTATATTTATTATATATATTAAGATAGTATAAAATTTTTTCAGTCTAAAGATTGTCTTAATTAATTGGTATCTCCCATTTCATATACAAAAGCCTGCACAAGGTCTATCCTCTAGCTTCTCCTATAATGGGTGATGTTCAGTTCAATCATAAATCTTGTCTATATTTTTATTGAAATTAAATTTTTTGAAAATTTTATCCATATATGGTAGATGTTAAATGTTCTTGATCGATATATTGTTTAGATATTGAAAATAAATATTGGGATCCATTCATATATGTTTCTTCATTGAAAATTAGGAACAATGTAACCCATGGTGAAGAAAATAGTTGAATAAAAAATCAATCTAAATTCACATAGATATTCCACAATAATTATTCTATTTAAATCAAATAAATTTTATGAGGGGGCTTTAATTCTGTAATAGTACAATGTATGAGTTTTGTTAAAACTAATCCTTTTAATTTGGTGCTTGATGTCGAAACAATTATTAAAATAAAAATAAATAATCTTATATAATTTGTATATGGTTGGACTTTTGTTTTTGAAAACTCATTTTAGTTACATATCCAATATGATTACGTGTTATGACCTATAAAATGGATGAAAATTCTTGTATGGTGTTCAGGGTTTTGGTTTTACTAATAGATAAAAATGGTCTGATTTGACATGTAAAATATGACATTCCTATACAAATAATTAATATTGGATTCCTATATATATATATAATCTATTACAGGAATCTTATAAAACATTAACAATGTGAGAATAAAAATATTTTCAGGAAACACATTCTTGCGATCGTTAATTAAAGAGGAGTTTTAGGATTATGAGGAAATAATTTTAATACTAAGTGTTTTTATTAATACATAAATCTCAAGAAATTATGGATGAGATTGGATTATCCTATAAAATTTTGCATATATTTACATGTGTGATGACCGAAAATAATAGTGTAACATTTTAGTTCTAGTATGGATGATAAGGGTAGAATTACACAAATGGTTAATTTTAAAAGTTATGACTCCAAAGGCAGTCAAATTATATATTTTATATAGGGGGTTCTTACATTAATTTTAATAAAGAACCCTTTATTTTTTTCATTTTTAGTTTAATGAGAATATTACTTATAATTTATTAATTTTAATATTGGTGGTTAATTTGGTTGCCCCCACCCTCAATTTATTTCATTAGTTTGCCTCTTTATAACTCATCAAAATTCATGTTTAAAAAATCCTTCCATTACATATGAAGCACAAACCTATTCCATTGTGAATTCCACTCCATTATTCTGGAAAATATTTTTGAATGTAGAATTATTTATTTTATTTACATCGTTGTAATTATCATTTCTATTTCATCTAAAACCATGTTTTATTTTATATTTAAAAAAATGTGAATGTTATTGGATGTTATAATCTATGTATATATCTTGAGAAAACCAAAAAACATTTATCCATTTATAACAATGTTACATATAGATATTACCTTTTTTATATATGTTTTCAAAGCACTTATTAAATGATCAATGTTAATCTTCATGTCAATGATGAAACTAGAATTATACCTTATATTTATTTGGATTTTTTCCTCATTGGAACAAAATAATTTATCATTATAATTACCAAAAAACATGATTCCTTCTTCATTTTTATTTAATTTCTTTTGAAAAATATTATTTTTATAATATTTTATATAAATCCTAACCCACCATAGAGTCAACATCCTCCTTTTGTGTCAAATGCTTAATGAGAAAACAAAAATGTTTTGTATCTCCTCCAAAAAAATAAAATGTTGAAAAAATTTCATCCAATGAGAATAGAATAATATAAAATATATTTTATATTATGTTGATTGAATACTCATAAATAAGTGGTTTGAAATACCAACTAAATATTGGTGTATTTTTCTAGATGAATTGACTAGATTGATACTATTTCCTATAGTATAACATTAGAGGGGTATTCATTATCCATGTTATTATTGATATCATGAGATGGATTTATGAGAATCACCCTCATATTTTTCATTCCATCTCTAATACGTTAATGATATTTATTATAAAAATATTTTAATATTACATCACATTCACAATAAAATTAAATAATAATAGTTCAATTCATTAGATAAAACCAAAAAGGATGTTGTGAGTGTCTTGGAAAAAATTTCACTATGAAACCATATTATAAGTAAATTAAACCCTATTATAAAAAAAATATTGAAACCTTATTTTGATCATTTTCAATTTTATTTGAATACTACACAATTTTTTCTTATATATAGGTCATTTTTGGTCCTATACGAAGTTACTCATAATATATTTCTGAAAAATAATTAAACCAAAAATTCATACCAACAGAGGCTACTCATGTTTTTCATATACATATATTTAAACATATCACATTATTCTTTATTAAATATAATAGTAATTATCAAACTAAATCATATTTTCTTAGCTTTTTTTATATTAGACTTATAAAAACATTATTTTACATGATCATTATATAGTCAAACAAATAGTCTTATCATATGGAACCCTTTAGACTTAAAATAGATAAAATTATCAATTATAACCTAATGATTTTAAATATAAGAAAGGGTGATATCAGATTCATAGTAAGGGTAATCATAAGAGATTTAAAATAAAATAATAATTAAAAATAATATGATAATATTATTTTTTGTAAATAATCATGTTATGTTCAGATAATATAATATAATATAACCCCAAAAAATAAATATCATATATCATAAGTAAATGAATGAGTATTTTAGCAATAAAAATGCATGATTCATAGGAGGGTGGAATCATGAGTCAATAATTATTATTCATGAGAATATAACATTGGTATATTCCATACCATACAAATTTAGAACAAAAATCAAAATATAAATCAAAACAAAGGTAGATGGTAACCACCAAGGCATTGTTATCATAATAGAATAGGCCAACCACATTCTCATAACATAGTTAACATGTAATAACCTCCTATATTCCATTTAATAGTTGTATTAGTCTTACCAAATTTATCCCATATTATTCTCGAATAATATAAAACGTCACGTAATTAATTAGAGGGCTATATCAGACCCCAATTTTATAATGAAATATATTAAATATCTAAAGATACTGGAGAAAAACATTCATAAATATTATATATTTTTAGTCAGAATAAATATATATTTCACCATAACCCATGCCCTAATACTATAATGGTTTAAGATTATTAATGAAAAGATATTAAATTGAATTATTTTTTAAATGATCTTCAAAATATAAAAATAATTTATTTTCTCATATTATACTTCTAATTTTATCATAAATTTATAATAAAAAGATCATAAATGATAGATGTCAAACCCAATCATTCATAGATCATAGATCATTACTCATAGAAAAATGGTTTATAATTACAGAAGAAATCAGTTATAATTGTGAGTAATAATCACTAATTAATTATATTCTATTATAGTGTCATAAATATAGAAATTTTATATAGTAATTTTGGAATAATCATAAAGATATAAAATCATTTTCTTTGTGATGGGTCACTTCTAAGACCATTATCACATAGTGGACTATGTCCTATAATGGATTAAGTTCACTCCTAAAAAAATTTTAAACCCTAGAATGTCTTAACCCCAAATTATAATTTTATTTTCATGTGATATTTGAGTCATGGAAAAATTACCTATAGGTATTTTAAAACTTATTCATCATATAATGATAACCATCCATATAATTTCCAAAGTATCCAAAAAACATTCACAAATTCAATATATCATAACCTATGGAAAAAATTTATGTCTTGTAAAGATCTAAAAATATGATATTCATAATCCATACAATGAAAGAAATGATAATATCACTACATCGTATTGCCAGTGTGTCATTGGAAACATCAAAGGATGTTAACATAGAAGAAAAATATGCTCAAACTATATTCAGAGCATTTATTAAAAAAAATCAAAGGAAAATATCAATTTCATTGGTTAAATTTTTAAATAAAAATTTCCATAATATTTTTGAAAGGATTTTATTTGAAAATTCATCAAATCATTTACAATAATATTCAAACAATTATATTTTCCTTTTGGAAGGAAAATATATTTGTGGATTTAATGTTAAATAAAATATTCCATTAACACTTTTTTGAAAAAAGTAATAAATAACTTTTTATGAAAATAATAAATATAAAATTTTAATAATATGAAAAAATTAAAAAAATTTAGAAAATACAGAAAATGATAATTTAATTATATAATGTATGTTTCTTGAAAAAAATTTAATGAACATTGAAATTGATGAAAATTTCAACTAACTGATGAAGAAAAAAGTTCAAAATTTCATATAATAATTTTCAAAATAACTCTATATTATAATAACAAATGAATGAATGGGAATAATTAAAACCCATTGAAATTACCATGGTAGTGAAAACCATACTGGGTTAATAAGGTAAATATATATAATCCCCTAAACCATATTCAAGAATAAAAAATCCCAATTATAATCTTTGTTGCAAAAATTTATTTTACCTCATGTCCTAACATTTCTCATTCAAGCTCTTCGAATCTTTTATATTTTTAATTATTTTAAATAATTTGAGGATCCATATTTACAATTTTCATATCATAAATAATTCCCCTTTATTTTTTTATTACGCATAAATTATAAATTATAATTTAAAATCAATATTAATGAGAAAACTAGTCTTTTACCATGCATATTATTATTTTCCAATTTTGGTCCTTCCCCTTATTCATGGTTACATAATCTATAAAAATAATAATTATGATATATGTTTTATATTTAATATTTTTATACACTTTCATAACTATTCATAGAAAGTGGTTATGAAAAACTATTTACAATACTTTAGAGGTATGATAGTCTATACATATCCTTAAGTTATTTATCATCTTCCAATGAATGGGAAGAAAAAAATGAAAAATATAAAAAAAAAATTATGGAATTTTAATAATACCACATATGAAAGTCATTTCAAATAAATATATCTATTTTACAGATTTTTTTTGGAATACTATTGAACTATCTATTTTGATGATGTTTGGCTAAATACTAGTGGCCTAGACTGCACACTAGACTAAAACTCAAAGAGACACGTTTTGGGAAATTTTGAATTCCAAATTAATTTATAATAGATTTATAAGAATAAAAAAATGGTACTACATTAATTGTGGAATTACATAATTAGTATGATACATGAGATAGTATAATCTTGGTATTTTTATTGTCTATATTGTATGGTTAACTGGTATCACTAACTGAAAGTTGTAACTTCATGGACATCTAGAAGAAGGAAAATGTATCATAATTGACATACTATGTTGTTGGTAGCATTATTTCTCCATACACATTATTAGATAATTAAATATTGGTTTTGGGTGTATGAATATCTATGAATGTACATTGTAATTTTTCACCTGAATTATAGGGATTTGATTTTTCCTCTCGCTAGACATAGTAATATTTATGGGGAGAAAGAAATTGTTGTGCCCTATGTTCATCATATTATTTTATTTTTATTTTTATATTATAAATTATATTATTTTTTAATTATTCAATGATCATTTATTACAAATAATTTTTCAAAAACATATATGCATGAAGTGGAAAATAAATCACATCACTTTGGGGAGGTTGTAGTCCACATATGTACAAGAATGATGTTATCATTTATCATAATATGTAAATGATGTTGAAAATGGATATATAATTAATATAAAATAATTTCCTTTTGGTAAATATATGTTTTTAGACACGTTATGATGGTTAGAGAATTATATTATGATTTTATGTTTGAATAAAATAGGAAATATATTAAATAAGACAATTACCTATTCATTGAGAAACCCATCATTTCCTACAAAGTAAACTTATATTTTTGTTTATAATTGAGTCTTCAAAGATATTTATTATGGGAAAATTTTATGAAGGTATTTGGGTAGGGATATTCTAACTAAAGGTTTAAATTTGGTTGATCCTTTGATGAAAGGAGGTGTCTTTTTATAGTTGAGGTGGGTGGAACAATTTTAAATACTGAAAACCTTAAAATATAAAAAGTTCTATTCTTTTGAAATTTTAACCAAGTGGAAAATGATCAATGATTAGATTTTAGAACGTCTAAAAATTATAAACTATTAACATTTAGTCATGATATGTTATATTTGAATAATAGCTTATAGTTTATCCCCCTTTTAACCATTTTTTACAACAACTAAGGTAATGAATTTTTTCCGTAGTGAATACTCATTTTGAAAAAAATTTAAGTGATATCATTATAGAATGTCAATAATATAAATCAAACTATATATATATTTTTTTAAATTCAATTTCTATATGTTTTTGTGATTAATTTTAAAAAAAGTTCAAAATTCAATAAGAATATTAATTTTATAAAAATGTATTTATAAGAATAAACATGAATTAAATAAAAATTAATTGACAGAAAACCCCATTTTATGAATGTTTTAATATTTTATTGAATAAAATATATATAAATTTATTATAAATCATTTATAAAAAATGATTTATATAAATTACTAATATTGAAACAAATTCCATACATAATTGTTTTTTCCATAAAACATCCCTTTTTAACATAATAATTATTATTTTTTCATTTATAAAAAATTTAAACCAAATTAAATTTATCTTAATAATCAATAAAAATATATTTTCTAGGTTTAATGATCAAAATTAAATATTGAATGAAACATTTGTCTCAATTATAATTTTCTAAAAAAATATTTCAAATCAAATATTTAATATTAATAGTATTTCCTAAGTGAGTTAGAATTAATATTTCACAATTAAATTTCATTTAAATACCATAAATGTGATTATTTTTAAAATTAATGAATATTAATCACATAAATTCATTGTTTTTGAAACACATTATATCAAAAAGAATATTTTATAAAAGAGAAATATATTCTAAAAACACATGGAATTTCATACAACCTGTTTCATACTAATTTCTCAATTGTCATTCTACCACTCAGAAAAAGTATTCATGATTCCATTGCCTTATCAGATCCTTAATATTTTCCAATCCATTCACAAATTTATAATTCTTTTAAAGAACCATAATAAGGTGATTCATCAAGTTAATTTTTACTATATCTCTACTATCCACTTTTTCATCTGATTTCATACCTTATAAAAGATCATAAGACAGTTGTATGACCTCTTACATTAGTACATGTGAAGAATGTGTAATGTACATCCACAAAGAGATACAATGAACCCATCCTAATCATGGGAGATGTTTTGAAGATGTTTCATGTGATATGGTAACATCATATTATGACCATGAATCATATGGGGACCATTACATCAAGGGATTTGATTAACCTACATTCAAAATATCATTAAATTTTTCTATGTCAATATATTATGGATTATATTATCAAAAAAATTATACTCTATATCATAGTAGTGATTATTATGATAACATTTCAGTTGACTCTTAGCATTGATAAAATTATTGCAAATATTTTTGACATATCATATGAATTTATGTTCATTCATAGATCTGTATACATTTCCTTCACCATATCCATTACAATATATTATAGTTATACACTTATTCCTAAAGATATATTCATAAGGATGAATTTTAATATTTTGGTAAATGAAATTATTATAAAAAATCTCTATTAGATGATTGTATTGATATGTACCACTTCTAAATTACATATAGTAATGTCATAACAAATCATCCAATTTTTGAGTGGTGCAATGACCATATAACAACGATTGGTATGAAATGATAATGTTTTAATTTTTATTCATAAATTAATAATGACTTAACAATTTCATTGAGGTAATCATAATTTATTGATCAAAAATGTTTTTGATAGGTATTATTTGAATCCTTTCCATTCCCTACACATAATAATTGGTTCATTGATCGATATAGAGATATTCTCTTATATAAAGTAATTGTGATGAAATTTTTTAGAGAATAGATACCATCTAAATATCATTTTTTTCCATTATTGTCTTCATGAGTGCTAATATAAAATAAATGGTGATAATTTCCAATATACAATAAATTATGGATATGTTTTATACAATACAAATAGATTTATTTAAACTAACTAAAAAATAATATAAAATTTTTCACTGATATACATATACAACAATATACATATTTTTGAGGTCCCATAATAATTTAACATAAATATCTCTTTAGATCTTCATAAGTGTTGTATTTATGGTTAATGGTGGAATTGGAAAATTAAATAAAAAATATTTGTTATTTCCTATATTTTATTGAAACATAAGCTTTTTGTAATCATTATTATCTATATATTATCATTAATGAATGTTGGAAAATTATACACTCTCTTTTATACCTCCATTTATAACTTTTGTGGCTCTTTAATATTATCATGAACTGATGATTAAATGTATATCTAAAAAATAAATTAAATTTTTCCTCTACTAATGATTTATTTTTCAATTTAGATTATAAACATATGTATTAGATCAACGATGATCCTCCAACATGTATTAGATCTCTTTCAATCCACATCCGGGTCAATCAAGCATATTATATCCAACTTAAGGAATCATCCACATTATTATAATTACAAGGGAGTAAATATATTGATAAATCAGAACCTATAATTAGTTCAGGGAATTTTTTTTATTTAATATATACATATTTCTATGTGAATATATACTTTAGTGTTTTATGATCAACATATCTAGAAGATGTTTTGACATACTGAAAATTCCCTCATATATTCAAATAAAATAATTCCACTACCTATTATAAAATATGATTTGGGTACTTGTTATCATGAACATTCAATAATTTAGACTAATTATATTCCACCATTCAATTTATCATTTTTACATATTGTGTTTTATTTTTTGAACTAAGCACCATTGATCTATAATTCTTATCAACTTTATGGAGTCTGATCATAGGTACAAACTAAATTTCTCTTGAGTTCATTTAAAACTTCTTAACAATCATTAATATAATGAACATGGATACCTTCCCAAGAATCATGGAAATTGGATTTGATATTCATGAGAAATTTATCACAAAGTTCCAATAGTGTCTAGTAAATCAAAGAACACTATATATTTAATTATATTTTTTGGTCTATGCCAATTTTCAATATCATTCACCCATGACAAAACCATAGGTATAACCCCACTCATAACTAAATTTCCCAATAATGAAAAATTCAACAACAAAAATTACATTAAGCATATTTTTCATATTAATTTTCATTCCTCATGGTGTTCAACATAGTTCTCAAATGATACAAATTACCATCATTAATTACAGAATATAAAAGAATATAACTTATAATCGCTGCCAAAAATTAATCAAGCTATTCTCTAAGGACTATATACCTTGGATCTATGATGATATAAAAATTACAATTATTTCATAATTTCATTAACATAAATTCATATTCTCCATTCCATATATCAATGTTCTTCTTTGATATTTTCTGCTTTTTACAATCAGTTAATGATATACAAATTAGGGTCCAATTTTTTAAAATTTTTATGCTCTATAAATTTTCTAACATAGATTAAAAATATGGGATATATTATAATTTTATATGGAATTCATAGGATAAAAATATTCAAAAATTATATAAATAAATTTTTACCGATTTTCATCTTAATATGAAATAGGTTCTCATAATGGTGATAAAATGGAGTAATGAATCTCCAATCATGTTTCTCTAGAATGGGATACTAAAATTCCACAAAAAAAGAATCTGTTCTATTCCATAAGGATGTATAGAAATTTTCCTACATCCAGGTATCCTTTATATTGAAAAATAAATATCAATATTGTTGATTAGATAGTGAAACTATTAAGTGAATACATTAGAAAATTCCCACACAATATTCATATCATTAATGTTGAATTCCACCCCCACCATTTGAGATAGGTACCCATCATAATTATGCAACAAGATGCATAAATTGGATGTAATTCTCATTTTATTTCCACATTCATCATCACAATGTTTAAATGAAATTTATATATTTGTTATATGAATTGGGACATACAGTCCTAAAAAATTTATATGGATTCTATATAAATACTGAAATTATGATCCCTAAATCTTATAAAATATTACAATAGAGAAAATCTTATATTTTTTAGGAATCATATTACCGTTGAAATCAATCATAGACGAGCAAGATGAATTTGATGAAATTGTCAAAGCATTTTTAATTTTAATAGATATTTCACCTTATTATCAATGAAGTTGTGATGTTATGAACATATAATATTATCTATATATTAAATATTTGGTATATATAAAAAAATCCCATCTATATTTGATGAATATTGTACCTTTATGATCTATTTCTCAGTATACGCATATGTATTTTTGATCACAATAGAATCCACCTTATCAATATGGATTAAGAGGTTTTTTATGTCAAATTTAAAAAGAACATTATATCCATTAATTAGATAAAATAACATTTATAATCTATACAAATATAGATTTGAGATGCTTTAAGTGAATTCAGTTATGTTTTTTGAAATATGTTTTAGTTACATAATGCTTCACTTATTTTTAATATGCTTCTTATATATGCTATTATTTATGTCATGAAGCATCTGGGGTGATCCATGAACAGGAGAGTCATGAAAGCCCACAACAAGGACTGATAGGTTTTCCCATTCCTCTTAGGATAGTACCCAGTTCTAGGAATCAAGAATAAAAATTAAGGAATAATTTATCCCATGAGGAGGATATAAATAAATGAAAATAAACTAGACAATAAAAATAGACACCAATAGTAGAATGAAAAGAATCTTTTATATATACCTTCCATGGGACCTCATTGGTCACCTCTGACCATAGGGTCATGATCTATCCATTATAATGCTTCATACTGATGCATCACCAGTTTCTAAAAACAAAAATAATACTATATAAGTGAGTACTAAACCTCACTAGAAGTGAATAAATAATAAATTTCATATTCATTCCATTAAATAAAAAACCTATTCATATTTGTTTAAAAATAATATATAATAAAATTAATTTTTCCATTAATTTAAAATTCAAGTGATAAGTTACCATATTCTTGAAAATCATTTACCTTTCAACACATCTCAAGAATAGATTTCAAGCATGCATAGTCATTTCAAAATGAATGGAAAACAATTAATATTAAATCATGTTTTTGGTAAGGGAGGAAACGTGAATGTATAAAATTAAATGGAAATAACATCATAATAAACATGGTAAATATGTATGTTTCTAGGGTATGTGGGGACAGATGATCCTTATAACGTATTATCTTGCGATAAAAACCATAATCCACAACTTCTTATGCATGATCAACTTGATAGGATTCAATTAAATGTTACAGTAGTCTCTAAAAGAAATCAATGTATTGTTAAAGATATAAAATAAATAAAGATAGGGTAAAATAGGAATTATCCTCTCATATTCCACATGTTTACTAGTCCTAGTATGCACATCTTCTTACATGGGTTTCTCAGGTGATGTATTACAAATGTTGGGGAGTTGTTATCATGATAACACATATGTACATGTCATTCATATTACCCAAAAAACATCCAACATATAATCAATTGTCTGCCTCATTGAGTTCACCCCAAAGCTTCAGGTCATAATTAATGGAAAACACTCAACATGAATCATTTGAAAAATCACATATTTATAGTTACATTACATTTATAATAAAATGGGATGTGCCTAAATAGAATTGATAAAATTCCATATATAATTATCAAAGTGCAAAATGGGCCTCATTTCTTTAAAAGTAATAAATAAATATGGAAAACACAATTTACTAACACTTTTATCTTCTGAAACAATTTAATGGACTAATTGAACAACCAGTGTATGAAATTTTTAAAAAAATCATAAATCCATGATTAAGTCAATGAAACCCATTATAAATTTTTATGAGAATGACTAAAAACCATTTGAGGAACCACATTCCATGAACCAAAACCATTTATATATATATATATGTATATATTATATTCATTTCATATAACACTATAAAAACCATTTAAATGGTATAAAAACAATATAATTCAAATTAAATACCTAGGGTCAAAGATCCTTCTTCAAACTCAAGATGCACTGCTAGTGATAATGACAACATGAATATACCATTCCTACTTTCATACTTTTAAATATTCCCATATATGTAAGGACAGATAGCCTGCTGTGTACATTTTTTTATGTCCAAATAATTAAAAGGGTACCCTTACATATATTCTTATACATTCATATACCCTTTCACACTAGCACAAATATGAATTTTTATATACACGTGTAAGAACACCTTCCCCATTATATATATATATACATCCTTCCATTAGAGAATATACATAGTGGGGGAATATGAATAAATAAATTCCTACAAATTAATGAACATTTATGCATTTGATGAGACTATCACAAGCCCACTCAATTAATGAAAATTTCACTACATTTATTTATGGAATCTAAAAGACACAAATTTCCAATTTAAAATGGGTCAATAGGGGGAGAGAGTAGATAAAAAACATAAATGTTGGTGGGTAGAACAATATGGTCTGAAATGATTCCCTTTCTGTAGAGGATTTTAAAACATGAAAAACATTGACTTAGGAGACACATGAATCACCCTATTAAGAAATGAAATGTAAAAAATATTCCCACCTGAAACCCTAGTGTTTGGCCGAACTAGATAGGGAGATGAGGAAGAGGAAATTAGTATAAAAATAGAAGAGGAGGAATTTGGATATCATACCATGATTAATCAAGAGATAATCACAAAGAAAATAGGTAATGTTTTATATATGAGAGGAGCCAAAGTAGGGGGTGGTGACTCACTAGGGAGGGGTTTCTTCTATACAGTCACTTGAATAGAGAGGGGATGAAGGGAAAATTTCGTTCTATGGGAGGATGTAATAGCCTCATTAGAGTTTAAAATAGATAATTTTATTATTATAAATAATATTATATTAATATAAATAATAATAATTACATTATTTATTATTATAATAATTATTATTCCCAATTTATTAAAACAGGTCACAACACATGATTTTTGTGCATAATTTTCCAAACCATGTAAAAAACAGGATGCCCGCTCCATGAACGAAATGGGAACCCAAATGGTTACCATTATTAGGGTGTAGAGTTTAACAAATCATATAGAATCTATGAAAAAATGGATCTATAAATTTACAAACCCAACCCATATGGTCAACCATAACCATGAAATAAATAAAAGACACTAAAAAGTTTTATTCATACCCACAAACATCTATAGATCAATTCACATAATGAAAAAATTATATTTGAAAACAAATAATGTTGTGTTGTGTTAAGAAGTGATCATTTTATGCACAATGATAATTTCTACTCACTAAAATCCCCAAAAGACATTATTAAACAAGAAACAGAGAAATGTGGCAATGAAATATAAATAAAAACATTTAATACATGAGGAAAATAAAACAAATCCCTCCTTTTCAAGAACCCACATCTTCGAAGACCCTATCCCCTCACATATAAACCACCATTGAGGCTCATCGGTGTCCGGTGGGATGAAATAAAAGGTTACTCCATCATGAAAGAAGAAGAAAATTTTAATATGAGTCAGTTTTTATGGTGGTATACCCTACATTATGGGTATTCGGTAAAAAAAATTGCCTAACTAAAGTAATGAAAAAAAAACTATACAAAACACCTTAATAATGACGTGACATCATAATTTCCCAACTCATGCTTGACTGAGTTATAACATGACATAAATTAGACCTGTAGTGGGAATCCCCGCCATATTAGAACCCACTAGCATGGATGAAAACCCAAAAAATGGGGTAACCAAACAAAGAGGCAAATAATAAACACCATTGTAAACCAATATTCATAATTCTTATAGGAAAAAAACATCTCAAAATAGAAACACACACAAAAATCGTCCCATAACTCACACAAATATCTGAAATGAATGACTCCACTAAGGCCTTGAAAAATAGAATAGACAAAAAAATATCTATATGAAGATATGTAATGAAAATATTATTTTATGATGTTTGAAACAATTGGATGGATTTATTTTCCCCAAACTAAGAAATTACTTAACTACATGAGATGCTTCGATGTGTGGCCTATATGTGGATCCCTGATGTTTGGATGAATCTGTTACCACACAATCGTGCAATTTCAACCTATGAAAAATGTTTCCACTTATGGGGACATAGATTATAGAACAAAACCACTACCACAATATCAAAAATCATTAGAGGATTATGAAATTGGATTTAATTTCCAAAAATGGAAACATTAGAGGTAGAAGAGTGAGTGGTCTCATGATTGAGAAAAATTATTCCATTAAATAGATCTAGAACAACTCACATACATATAATATCTTGAGTTCCTGAAGATCCAATTACACTATAAGATTCTTCAATCAACATGAAATCATATATGAAACCATTACCACCATGAGAAAAAATAAATATATTAAAATAACATTTCTCAATTACTCAACAAGGAATGTAGGATAATCAAATATTTGGAAGATGCCACTCATACACCATTGGAAATTTTTGTGTGGAATACTCTAGGAATGTAATATTCAACCAATACTAATAACATAAAAAAACATTATCTTCATCATAAATCTATAAATAATAATAAAAATATCATTTAAACCTAGAAACACTAATTTTAAAACCTAGAACAACAAAGTGGAACCAAAATGCACTTTCTAAAACTCCCACATTCATTACATATTTAAAAAATTATTCCAATCCAAAATCATTTTAACATCCAAATCCATTTAAAAATAAACATTCCATTTCATGTCATCTGTACTAAAATCAACCCAACAGAACCACTGAACAAAACATTACTATAAAGACATGACCTTAAACATTACATAATCATGAATTAAATGAATAATTCTCATTGAGGATATATTTTGGTTTAGAGTTTTAGATAATTAGGAAATCAATATTACATATCAACTTAAAAATTACAAGTAGAAACTACTAACTAGTGTCTATGTTTTTCATAAAATGAAAAATCATAAAAAGAAACATGTCTTGTTCCAATTTTTTAGGCATCATGACTTTTCCGTGATCCCATCCTTAACCCTATTCATCATTATGTCATCTGGATAAAATTTCAAAAACATGGGATGAGCATAAAAAAGCTCAGTAATGGTTACAAAATAAATAAACGAATCATTAAACCATCAATAAATTTAAATATATTAAACCATACTTTCTAATAATAACATATCTCAGGAAATCATATGATTTATGAATAACTCATAGATAACATATATCCTAAATGTAACTTATCGAATTCATAATATAATTATGTTATAACAATCACAGCTACATAGGGAGTCACATGTATAATACCCATCACAGTATATTCCATAAATCTCTTTGGATAAACATTAATGTTACCTCCGTCATGTTACAAAATGCATTGGAGAGCTATCTCGAGCTCATCCGCCCTTGGTTTATCATAGAACAACCTATATATGTAAAAAATTTCCAATAACCATAACAAAATCATAACACATAAAACAATCATAAAGGAAAGATAAAATTTCCACATTTTAATCAATATATATCAAATCATGATGTTGAAATAAACCATACATGAACAAACCATTTTCAAAAACATTTAAAACTATTAAAAAAGATTTTGTTGAATCAAAGTGTCCCTTACCAAATTTAAACATTTAAATGAATTATCATTTGAAAATATTAATTTCCATAAAAATAAAACCTAAAACCCATTTTTAATACGTGTACATAAACGATAAATATTTAGATGAATAAATGTTTAAATCACATAAAATGATATTTTAGTTAAAGAAGTTTTAAGAAAATGAGATACATTTGAATTTGAATTCAGGGTGAATAATAATGAAGCAGTAAATTGTAATATCATGAGAATAATGTGATTCATGATATAATTTTACAAATGATAGTATATACACATCATAAGAGTAAATTGGAGCGTAATAATAATGATGTCTCAATGGAAAGTAATTTGAGATAAAATCCATCATAAAAACAATTTCATGGGATATATGGATAAATAAATTACATAATAATGTGTCAAAAATATAAATGGATATTCAGTGTAAAATAGTCATATGACATTCACAAATGTTCGTTCTAAGACAAAACCAATGACATGGATATTTAACACAATGACTGGAAAAGGAGTTAAAATTTCTCTTATAAAGTTCATATCTATGACATGAGAATTTACCAATGCATTGATTATGTGTATGAAATTTATATCGACACAAATAGGAGTGGGAATTACAACATACAAAAATAAATAATGATTCTACACATATTCATTTCATGACATAATTAAGAATTAGAAGAATAACCCAATGAAAGGAAATTGGGATAAATAGTTACCTGATTGATTTTGTATCTTATGAAACATAAATCCCTTGAAAAAAGGATCATAAAATAGTGATTTAATTACCCATAAATTTAATTATATTAAACATTTAACAAAATAATGGGTAGTATATACACCCCAAAAAATTAAATAGTGGAAAATATACCATAAATCTCATGGGAATAAAAAGCGAGATGAAAATACCTTACCACGTTGTAATCAACCGAGTCATTTGACGAAAAGTTAATAAACACCTAATTATTCACATAATAACATTAATATAAATATAATAATGCTAATATATAACAAATGGTATTATACAATAAACCACATGGAAGAATGTTTTGGTGAACAATGGAAATCCCATGAAATTAAAAGTGGGATAAGAAACTCATTTCCTTATGTCCGACTTAACTTGTTTGTTCCTTATTTTTCCTTAAAAATAATATTAAATTAATTTATACTTGACTAAGAACCATTTTTCATGTTTATTATTCATTTTATATAACTTTTTACAAAGTTAAAAATATTATGTAATCTTTTAAGTTAATAATTGTCGTTTTGTCGATATTTGAGTGAAAAATGAAGTTCTTATAATTACAAGTTGTTCATGTGGTCAAATTTCCAGTAGTAGTTGATTGACATTCATGATTTGGAAATTAGATATAGTATATATATCCTTTATATTTATGTATTTATAATATTAAATTACATTTGGAGGAAAGAAATTAAATGCACTGCTCATGGAGACAGTTAGTCGTACATACGCATAAACTGTACTTTCATTTCAATTTCATATTTTAATTGAATAAAAACATAATTATACATAGTTATATAATAATTAAAGTATAATATCATTTATAATTCAAATAACTCCAGCCTTTATATGTCCCACATATTGTATGAACGAGTCATATCACATTGAGGTGGTCGCAGTCCACGCTTCCTCAAATGAAATTATCATGTTTTCTCATAATGGAAACCATAAATATATGATATAAATTAAAAATACAGAAGAATAAAAATACTATATAAATAATATATATCAAATATAAATATAGCTCAATCATAATGACCACCATAAGATACAATAAGAGAAAATTGAACAATCATCATTTCAGGAGGTGTTAATCTACCATCTATAGAAATAATATCTTCATTACCCATTAGATGGACATGTGTGTAAGTGTAGTTTGAATAATTCTCATAAAAACAACTTAGTATACTATGGATAATATTTTTAGGATACAATAAATGAACAAAAATAGTTTATGGGGTTGGGGATGTAAAATAAAACAAAAGCACTTAAGAAAATATGTTACCTGTAAATTGGGTATCTATCTTTGGTATGAACCAAAAGGATTACATGAAGTGTCTTCTACCAAACATAAGGATTCCAAGTGGAACAAAGGGATATATAGAGATTATTAGGCTAGGGTATCTATTTTAAAAGGGGAATTAGAGGTTTGAGGAAAGGGTTTGTAGTGTGGTATTTTTATAAGGGGGTGAGGGGCTCTTTAGGGAAGTTTAAAAATATTATTTTATTATATAGTGATTTTTAGTTTCTAAAGGTAAAAAAAATATTAATGTTGTGGATAAGAAGACTAATGATCGAAATAAAATCACAAAATAAGAATTGTAGAGGTTTTGGATATTATTTTAATATTTATAATCTTATTTATTTAAATCATTTATTAATGTGGTAAACAGTATATCATTATCGTGTCATAAATAATTTTATTTATTTGATGTCTAAAATTAAAAAAAATACAATGATGTTGGTAAAAATTTTATATTTATAATTAATATTTAGAGTCTATGATATAACTTATATAACCCCATATGAACATTGATATACTAAAAGATATATGTTTATATCATATTTTTCCTTACTTTAAATAAATCAATATAAAGTGTCATAATCAATATTATGCGGATCCATGGGGTCCCAAAGTAGACCCAAGGATAACTATGGTCTAAAATTTATTATCCAATTGTATTATGACACATGTTAGGTTGATATTATCTTATTATAATAATATTATGTTACCCTTATTTATTATATTTACCTATAACAATGGTAAATAAAAATTTTACTTAAGTAAATATTCATATTGTATAAAAGTTGATGTTCCTGGATCAGAGTGATCATTAAGAGGGGGAGGGAGTGAATTAGTGATCCTTTTAAACTTTTTACTAATTGATTCTTTATCAATTAAACCTCTATGGCTTGTTAAGGCCTTGATCCACTCTTCTTGTATCACTCAGTCTTTCCTCGAGTGATGCAGTAAATGTAAAGGCACATGACACAAGGATTTACTATCACGACCCACCCTCGGGGCCCATGCCGTGACTACCCCAAGCCCGCCTTCCATAGGCCAGGGGCTGGTGACTAGCACCAAGGCGTAAATCCCGGTAAAAAGGGAAGGCATTTCCTTTGTAAAGTAAACAAACACACATAGTAAGCAACAGAAGAAGTAAACAACAAGTAAAAGCTAGTACAACAGTAAGTGCGGAAAAGTAAATGGGCCAGTATACAAACCCAAACTGAATTTAAGTACAACTGGAAAGGAAAAATAGCAACTGAAAAGTAAACCAACAACGCCGAGCTGTCCACTAGAAATCCCACCTGAAGGTAGGGTACAGATATCTCCACTGCTCCTCAGGTTCCGTCATCCGCTCCGAGTATGTTCCGCCGAGTGGTCCACCTCCAGGTATCGTCCTGCTCTGCTAGCCTCAACCATGATCAACGCTGTCCGTCGTCTGCAAACAACACAACACAGTGTGGGCATAGCCCATGCAGGGGTGAGTATAAGATACTCAGTAGAGACCCCGAGACCCATGAAGGTCTCCCAAAGTCCACCAAGGATAAACCAAAAAGGAAAGATACAATCACGAAGTAACAACATAAATTGTTTAGTTACATGCCCATACAAATACCTAAGTCATCAATTCCAATACGCTCCAACCTCTGAGTCCAAGTACAACCCATTCCACACAAGAAAGAAAACGTAAATCCACACAGGATAGCACAACACAATCCACATAGGAAAGTAAAACAGGATCCAGCTCACACAGATATACTTCTTCGAAAGACGATAGAGATGATCACTGATCCATCTAAGTCATTGGACCCACAAAGGATTGATAGGTACTGACCCCCTCAATGACCCACACAGGATCAGACCCACACAGGATCTGTAGGCGCTGGCTCACACAGAACTGCTGAGCGCTGATCCACACAGGATCGGACCCACACAGGATCAGTAGCACTGATCCACACTGGATCGCTGAGTGTAGTAGTTGTCCTCATCGAATCCACTAAGGATCTATGTATAGTCATCGTCGCAGTCATAGTAGTAGTCGCAAGCAGCTCTATGGTTTCCGCACACAGCAAGCTCATTCGAGAGGGTCTGCTCCATGAGCCGAGAGGCTGATACATCAACTGACACATAGTCCAGAGTTTATGTATCCAAAAGTTTTGTATCGTCAATAGGAACTCAATGTCATAGACGACGCATCAATCGGACGCTCAGTCTGAGAGTTATTGGATTTTTCATTCCAGGGGCCCGGTTGGATTCTAAGGCAAAACCAACTCGACTGTTCTCCACATGTATCCAAACCTCGGGCGGAGTAAGCCAAATGTTCTGTCTCACTAAGAAGAATCCAAAAAAGTCGACGGCACGTCATTCGGACGTCCGGAGCTTAAGATATGAGTGTTTCCACTCCGAGGGCCCGGTTGGTTTCGTGTATGAACCAACCTAGCCGAACTCAAAGTATTCCGAAACCATGAGTGTGATATACTGAAAAGACCGTCTCAATTCAAATATCACATCGCAATTGACGGTGCGTCGATCGGAGGTCTTTAGCCCATGTTATGGGAAAAAGACAGAAGACAGTCTGAAAACAGGGGTTTCTGGCCTGGACTGACCAGGCCCGAGACCCCCAGGTCGGCCCGAACCAGGTCGACCCACCCCGGGTCCGGGTCGGCCCGGTCCGGCCTAGGCACAGTGCACCCAGCACGCTGGCCAGCTTGGGCTATGGTTGAGCCGTTTGGCAAGGAAGGGGGGGCGCCTGCCTCCCGGGTGTAACCGCGGCCTCCCCATTTATGGGGGCCGTTTCTGCTGGCCGGCCGGGGGAATTAATTCCCCTGACTCCCCTATGTCCGGTCGGCCCGCACCGGCGAGCCCGTTCTGCGAACAAGGACTGTCGACGGCCGGTCCTTCCTCCTTCACCGACACCGGCGGCCCGGAACCGGTAGCTGGTCACCCTCCTCCGCCGCGGCCAGGAACTGGCCGCGGATTAGTTCGTCCAGCGCGGTGCGACGGCACCACGCCCTTATGCAGCGGCCCCGCACTGGCCGTGGTGTCTTCGATTTTCTTCGACAAGCCGCGATGATGCCACGTCCTTGTTCTACTTCACGGTGCCGCGCGACGACGCCGCGCTTTACTTGCCGTACGATCCCGCGTTGTGCGACAACACCACGCCATTCCATCCCAACCACTAAGAATCAAATAAGGATAAAGGAGGAGGGTCGGCCGTGTTTGCGCGGTCCGACCCCCTCTCGTTATTCGTTATCGTTTGGTCGTATAACTATGAAAAACGACAAACTATAAATGACAAAAAAAAAATAATTAAATAATATAAACCCCTACCTTGATAAAAGAGATGACGAACGTTGGCATCGCGAAGTGAGGATTCGAAGATGTTGATGGAGATCTCATCACGGAAAACCGTCGCGAAAAGAGACATCACAGAAGAAAAATGTCACGGTAGAAGACGTCGCGTCGCAGGTCGGTGTCGCGGAAGACTGTCACCGGGGGCTCAGAGCTCCACGTCGGAGATCGTTCATTCTTCACATTCATCATCAAGAGAATGAAGAACTCAAGACTTCCTTAGCTTTTTCTCCAAAGGCTCCCAAACAACTAAACACCAACCCAATAAAATAAATTTTTAACTTATTTTATTAACACATCAAGGCTTTTGAAATTCAAGTGTTTGAATTCCACATTAACTCACCTCATTAATTCCATATGTTAATAAACATAAGTTAACAAAATTAATTGGAGTTGAGGAGGTTAGAGGATATGAAGGGTTGGGGTTCGTGTGGGCCCCACCACCCTCATAACCTCCCAAGGGATGTTGGGTAGTTACCCAACATCCATCCAAAGGATTAAACAGTTAGAGTAAAAATAAAAAATGTTGCTAAATTTTTATTTTTAACTTCCACAATTTTTATCAACATCTCTCGTGTAATCCCAACTCTGAATTAAGAGTTCCTAAGAAATTATCGGCGATGGGGTTCCATCGGTGCCCTCGGAATTTGATTCCGAGAACCGGTTCAAAAGTTGGAAATTCCCTCTCGTTCGTTCACTGAACGTACCCGAGATAATCTTCAGATAGAAATTTCGGGCACACCGGGCCTCGGAATCAAGTGCTGTCTGAAACTGCGTTCTTGTAAAATCACAAAGAAAATTAAGAAAAAAAGTTCCTTGAATTTTATGGGTCTTTACATTACTCCCACCTCAGGTATTTACGTCCCCGTAAAGATACATCATAATGTAGGGAAACAAATGTGGGCACTGAGCACGCATCTGAGCCTCCCGCTCCCAAGTTCTCTCC
The DNA here is from genome assembly GCA_963277665.1 of Viscum album. NCBI lineage: Eukaryota > Viridiplantae > Streptophyta > Magnoliopsida > Santalales > Viscaceae > Viscum > Viscum album. Next base: position 1,402,699,765 of record OY728152.1, read on the forward strand.
TGGAGGTTCTCGTGCTGCCATCTGATGCGCACTAGAGGAATCGACCGTCCACGTAGGACCCACTCCTATCGATTCTCGATCTCCACTGGGACCTCCGAAGATGTCACCCCCTTATCAACGTCAAGATCCCCATGGTCAATGATATGCGTCGGGTCATGCACGTATCTCCTCAGTCGAGATACGTGGAAGACGTCGTGCACCCGGTGCAACTGAGGTGGTAGAGCCAGGCGATAAGCCTCCTCGGAAAATCCTGATGAGGACCTGGAATGGTCCGATGAAGCGTGGAGACAACTTTCTGCCTCGGCCAAATCTCTGTAACCCAGGTCGAGATGAGACATGCAAGAAGATGTCGTCGTCATCCTCGAACTCAAGTGGCATCCACCTCCTTTCAGCATAAGACTTTTGCTGGCTCTGAGCTATCCTCATCCGCTCATGGATGACCTGGACCTTCTCTATCGTGTCCTGGACCATCTTTGGTCCCACAAGTGCTGACTCCCCATGGTCTATCCAACACAAAGGTGATCTGCAAGGTCGGACTTACAACGCCTCGTATGGTGCAATCCCAATGGTGGAGTGGTAACTGTTGTTGTATGCAAACTCCACCAAGGGTAGGTGGTCCTCCCAGCTGCGACCAACATCGAGGATACATGCGTGGAGCATGTCCTCGAGAGTCTGAATGGTCCTATCCGTCTGACCATCCGTCTGATGGTGAATGGATGTGCATAGACGTAGTTGCATCCTGAACACCTCCTGCAACCCCTTCCAAAGGCGGGAAGTAAAGTGAGCATCTCGATCGGAGATGATAGATGATGGCACACTGTGAAGCCGTAAAATCTCATGAACGTAAAGTCGTCAAAAGCTCTCCAATGAGCCCTGCTCTCTGATGGGTATAAAGTGAGCCGACATGGTGAGTCGGTCGACAATCACCCAGATGGAGTCATGACCTCTGGAAGTGCGTGGATGTCCAGTCACGAAGTCCATAGATATCCCGTCCCACTTCCACTCCGGGATATCCAAGGGATGTACCAAGCCTGCTGGTACCTGGTGCTCATCCTTCACCTACTGGCTAGTGAGGCATCGAGAAATGAACTCTGCCACAACCTTCTTCATGCCCGGCCACCAGTGCTGTCATCTGAGATCCTGGTACATCTTCTCCACTTCGGTATGTACCGCCAAACGAGAAGTGTGAAACCCTCTCAGAACCTCCTCTCATAAAGTGACTGGTACCAAGGTACATCCTCTGAAAAGGACGTCGTGCTCTGCTCCAAAGGAGAAACCATCAGGTGTCTGTCCTGAGGATATCTGTGCATGCCGCGTGTCACAGTCAGTGTCCCCACATTGTGCCTCTCTGACCCGCTACAGTAGTGGAGGAGTGACTGTGATAGACTGAAGGAAGGCTGGTACATCTCTATCCATGAAGGATATCTGCAAAGAGGCTAGCTGCTCTGTCGCCTCCTCATGTAGCTGAATGCCCGTCCTCCTTCTGAGGGCATCGGCTACCACATTCCCCTTCCCATGAGTAAAGACTATCTCAAAGTCATAGTCCTGGAGGAACTCGAGACATCGCCACTATCTCAGATTCAGATGCTTCTGAGAGAAGATATATCTGAGACTCTGATGGTCAGAAAAGGCTGTAAAGCACTCACCCATCAGGTAGTGTCACCATGTATTAAGAGCGAAGACCACTACTGCTAACTCCAAGTCATGGGTAGCATAGTTCTTCTCATGTGGCCTCAACTTAAATGATCCGTAGGCGATCACTGCTCACTCCGTCATCAGGACACATCCGAGTCCAGTCCCTGATGCATCGAAGTAGACTACATACCCTACTCCCTCCTCAGGAAACCTCAAGATAGGTGCGCTGGACAATCTCTGTCTCAGCTCCTGGAAGCTCTACTAACATCTGTCTGACCACACGAATGGTTTCCCATTCTTCGTCAAAGTTGAGAGTGGTGCCGCAACTCTGGAGAAGTCTGGAACAAATCTCTGGTAGTATACGGCTAGTCCCAAGAAACTCCGAACCTCTGTCACGCTCTTGGGTGGCTCCCAAGCTAGCACTGCCTCGATCTTCGCAGGATCCACTGCAACTCCTGCCTCAGAGATGACGTGTCCCAAGAAGTGGACCTCACGTATCTAGAACTAGCACTTTGAAGCTTACAATAAAGCTGGTGCTCTCATAGTGTGTCTAGTAAAACCCGTAATTGGTAGGAGTTCTCCTCCTCAGTTGTTGAGTAAATCCAAATGTCGTCGATGAAGACCATGACAAATTGATTGAGTTATGGCTGAATTATCCTGTTCATGAGGGCCAAGAACACTGCTGGAGCATTGGTTATGCCGAAAGGCATAACCATGAACTCATAGTGGCCATACCAACATCTGGAGGCCGTCTTCTGCATGTCCTCATCTCGAACTCTGAGCTGATGATAGCCTGACCGGAGGTCTATCTTTGAGAACCACCGTGCTCCATTGAGGTGATCGAAGAGGTCATCAATCCTCAGTAGTGGATACTTGTTTCTCACTGTCACCTTGTTCAGGAGACGATAGCTGACACAATGTCGCAAGCTCCCGTCTGCCTTCTTGGTGAACAATATCGGGGAAGCCGAGGGTGAAACACTAGGTCAGATGAACCCCTTTCCCTGCAAGTCCTCCAACTGTACATGTAGCTCTCGAAGCTTGGCGGGGGACATCCGATATGCTGGAGTCGATATCGGGGCTATCCCGGGGTATAGGTCGATATAAAAGTCTACTTCTCTATGAGGAGGTAACCCTGGAACGTCATTGGGAAAGACGTCCACAAACTGATCCACCACTGCAGGAAAACTAGGACTCCGCACATCAACAACTCCTAGGATGAGGCTAGACAACTGGTGAGTGATGGGCTATCCTCTCCTCAGCAGAATTCCATCCTATGCTGCAAAGGCTCCCTTCTAGCTGGTGAAGGTGAACCTGCTCCCATCGGTGCATACACATCGCACCTTGTGCCTAATACAGTCAATTTGTGCATTGACCGTAGACAACCAATCCATGCCCAAGATGATTTCATAAGGCCTCGACGCCACTACAGGAAGATCCCAGCCAAAGCTCTTACCTCCTAGAGTAAGCTCACACTTCCGGCACTAGTGTGTAATCGTCGAGTCTGCTCTCGTAGGAGTCTCTAGCCGTAATGATCGAGCCAACGACTCTGTCGGAATCTCCGAGCTCCGAAGATGGGCAGCGGCTATGAAAGAGTGACTCGCTCCTATGTCTATAAGAAATGCAGAAAGGGTAGAATAGACACAGATAGTACCTCCAATCATCTCGGGCACACCGTGGTCGTAGGCCTCCGCTTCCTGGAGCTGTGCATGTCTTTGCACGCAAGCTCCTTGTGGTAGGGGTGGACCTCCTGGTGGTGGTGGTGGTGATAGAGCCTCAAAGAGTCGCCAACCACCCGCTGCTCGGCTAGCTCCTCTGCCTCGTCCGCCTACTCCCTGCAGACTACCACGGTCAACTCTTTGTATCTACCTCGGTGGTCCCTCAACCGTCTGCTGCTCCTCGACATGGCGGGTTGGGCAATCACGAGCCATGTGGCCCTGCCCGCCTCACGAGTAGCACTGCCTACCTCTCGAAAGACTAGCTCCGCGCTGTGTTCTCCGCACTGCTGAGCCAGTGTCCTGAGGTCGTCTACCTGAGGGTCTGGTCTACTTGGACCCATGAGTCAACGGTCGACTGCCTGCTGCAGAAGACTCTGCTACGTGCCACCCTGCGGTGGGTCTCGGCGCTGGTGTAGACTCAGCAAGGAAACTCTCGATCAAAAGGGCTCGCTCCAGTACTCATGTCTGAGTCTGAATGCTGAGGGAGATTAGTGATGCCCCGATCTCGTGTCTCAATCGCAGCTCAATGGTCTGGGACCAGAAGAATTGGTCTCGTACCATGTCTGTAGAGTAGCACGAGAGATCGGTAAATCTCAACAAGTACTGGCCGACCGTCATGCTGCGCTACTGCAGCTGAAGAAGCTCCTAAATGCGCACCGCATGGAGGGTGGTTGGGAAGAACTCCGAGCGGAAGAGGCTCTCAAAGTCCGTCCAGAGAAGAGATGCCTCAACATGCACCTGGAGCATCAAGCTCCAGCATCGGCCCATTTCCGCGTGCAGTAGGCTCGCTGCGAGGATCACCATGAGGTCTACTGGTGTCCTCACTATCCTGAAAACTCTCACCACTACCTCCAGCCAGTCCTCGGCTGCCTGGGGGTCTGTCTCCCCATGAAACCTGGGCGGTCGCTGGCGCTGGAACTCATGCAGTACACTGAGGCGATGTGCATCGTCAGCGGCTGGTGCTGGAAGAATCGGTGGCTCGGCGAGTAGAGCTACCGCCATTGCCACTACCGAAAAAGGGCCATACACCGAGGCCTCGTCGCTCGGTGGGTTGTCGTCACACTCAACTCTTGGAACCCTAGCTGGCTGCCGTCGTGGGTCCATCCTAAAAAGGAAATAGGTGCGCCACGGTCAGAACAGTATACCTGGTGAGCTGACACAAAATAATCACAAATAATACTTGAAACACACACGCAATCAATGTTTTCGTGCATTAAGTCGGAAATCAGAAGTCAGGATCCTGGTGTACGGATATGTCGGCCTCCGTACCAACACTTGTCTCCATGGACTGATAAACACACCCAATATGTTAAACACTATTTATTCACATAGAAAAATATCAGAGTCCCAAGTTCTGCGATAGAACAGAACTCCTCTGATACCAATTTGTCACGACCCGTCCTCAGGGCCAGTGTTGTGACTACACCAAGCCCTCCTTCCATAGGCCAGGGGTTGGCGACTAGCACCAAGGCATAAATCCCGATAAAAATGGAAGGCATTTCCATTGTAAAGTAAACAAACACCACAGAGTAAGTAACAGAGTAATTAAACACTAATTAAAAGCTGGTACAACAGTAAGTGTGGAAAAGTAAATGGGCCAGTATACAAACCCAAACCGAAAGTAAAGTACAACTGGAAAGGAAAAACAGTAACTGAAAAGTAAAGCAACAACGCCGAGCTGTCCACTGGAAATCCCACCTGAAGGGTGGGTACAGATAGCTCCACTGCTCCTTGGGATCCGTCGTCCACTCCGAGTATGTTCCGCCCAGTGGTCCACCTCCAGGTACCGTCCTGCTCTGCAAGCCTCAACCATGATTAACGTTGTCCGTCGTCTGCATCCAACACAAAGTAGTGCGGGCATAGCCCATTAAGGGGTGAGTATAAGCTACTCAGTAGGGACCCCAAGACCCCCGAAGGTCTCCCAAAATCCACAAAGGATAAACCAAAAAGGAAAGATACAATCACAAAGTAACAACAGACACTGCTTAGGTATAAGCCCATACATATATCTAATTCATCAATTCCAATACGCTCCATCCTTCGAGCCCAAGTACAACCCAGTCCACACAGGAAAACAAACGTAAATCCACACAGGATAGCACAACACAATCCACACAGGAAAGTAAAACAGGATTCAGCTCACACATGTATTCTTATTCGAAAGATGATAGAGATGATCACTGAACTATCTAAGTTATCGGACCCACAAAGTATCGATAGGTACTAACCCCTGCAATGACCCACACAGGATCGGACCCACACATGATCTGTAGGCGCTAACTCACACAGAACCGCTGAGCGCTGACCCACATAGGATTAGACCCACACAAGATCGGTAGTACTGATCCACACAGGATAAATGAGTGTTGTACTCGTCGTCGTCAAATCCACTGAGGATCTCTACACAGTTGTCGTTGCAGTCACAGTAGCAGTCGTAGCCAGCTCTAGGGTTTCCGTACACAGCAAGATGATTCGGAAGGGTCTACTCCACGAGCCGAGAGGCTGATGTATCAACTGACACATAGTCTAGAGTTGATGTATCCAAAAGTTCCGTATCTTCAACAGGAACTCAATGTCGCAGACAGTGCGTCAATCGGACACCCAGTCTGAGAGTTATTGGCTTTTTCGTTCCATGGGCCCAGTTGGTTTCTAAGGCAAAACCAACCTGACCGTTCTCCACCTGCATCCAAATCTCAGGTGGAGTAATCCAAAAGTTCCTTCTCACTAAGAGGAATCCAACAAAGTCGACGGAACGTCATTCAGATGTCCGGAGCTTAAGATATGAGCGTTTCCGCTCCGACGGCCCGGTTGGATTCGTGTACGAACCAACCCGGCCGAACTCAAAGTATTCGAAATCCTTGAGTGCGATAGACCGAAACGACCATCTCGATTCAAAGATCGCATCGCAATTGACTATGCGTCGATTGGAGGTCCGTAGCCCATTTTATGGGCAAAAGACCGAAGACGGTCCAAAAACGGGGGGTTCGGGCCCGAACCGACCCGGCCCGAGACCCCCCGGTCGTCCCGAACCGGGTCGACCCGCCCTGGGTCCAGGTCGGACCGGCCTGGTGCGGCACGGCCCATCCGTCGGGGCCTGGCCCGGCATGGGCACAGCCCGCCCAGCGCACTGGCCAGCTCGGCCAACGGCCTCGCCGTTTGGCACGGGGGGGGGGGGGGGGGGGGCGCCTGCCCCCCTGGTGTAACCCCGCCCCCCCATTTATGGGGGCCGTTTGTGCTGGCTGGGTGGGGGAATTAATTTTCCTAGATCCCATATGTCCGACCGGCCCACACCGGCCAGTCGGTTCTTCCAACAAGGACCGGAGACTGCCGGTCCTTCCTCCTTCGTCGACACCGGCGGCCTGGAACTGGCCGCCGGTCACCCTACTCCACCGCAGCCCGGAACCGGCCGCGGCTTGGTTCGTCTGGTGCGGTGCGACGGCACTGCGCCCTTCTACTGCGGCCCAGCTCCGGCCGTGGTGTATTCGATTTTCTTCGATGCGGCGCGACGACGTCGTATCCTTGTTCAACTTCACGGTGCGGCGCGACTGCGCTGCGCTTTACTTTCCATACGATCCCGCGTGGTGCGACATCACTAGTTCATTCCATCCCAACCACAAAGAATCAAACAAGGATAAAGGAGGAGGGTCAGCCGTGTATGTGTGGTCCGGCCCCCTCTCGTTATTCGTTATCATTTGGTCGTATAACTACGAAGAACGACCAACTAGAAATGATGAATGAAAATAATTAAATAAAATAAACCCCTACCTTGATAAAAGAGATGACGAACGTCGGCGTCGTGAAGCGAGGATTCGAAGACGTTGACGGAGATTTCATCATGGAAAACCGTCATGAAAAGAGATGTCGCGAAAGAAAAATGTCGTGGAAGAAGACGTCATATCGCGGGTCAGTGTCGCGGAAGGCGGTCTCCAAGGGCTCGGCGCTCCACGTCGGAGATCATTCATTCTTCATGTTCTTAATCAAGAGAATGAAGAACTCAAGACTTCCATAGCTTTTTCTCCAAAGGCTCTCAAATAACTAAACACCAACCCAATAAAATAAGTTCTTAACTTATTTTATTAACACATCAAGGATTTCAAATTCAGGTTTTTGAATTCCACATTAACTCACCTCATTAATTCCATAAGTTAATAAACATATGTTAACAAAATTATAGGGAGTTGACGAGGTTTGATGATATGAAGGGGTGGGGTTCGTGTGCACCCCACCACCCTCATAACCACCTAAGGGAGGTTCGGTAGTTACCCAACTTCCATCCAATGGATTAAACACTTAGAGTAAAAATAAAAATTGTTGCTAAATTTTTATTTTTAAATTCCACAATTTTTATCAACTTCTCTCGTGTAAACGCAACTCCGGATTAAGAGTTCCTAAGTTATTATCGGCACTACGGTTCCTGCGGTGCCCTCAGAATTCAATTCCGAGCAACGGTTCAAAATTTGGAAATTCCTACTTGTTTGTTCACTGAAAGTACACAAGCTAAACTTCAGATAGAAATTCCGGGCACACCGGGCCTCAGAATCAAGTGTCGTCTGACACTGCGTTCTTTTAAAATCCCAAAGAAAATTAAGAAAAAATTTTCCTTGAATTTTACGGGTCTTTACATTTACAAGGTTCGGCTACAAAGGACTACATCCTTGCCATGTTGGTTAAATGCCCCAACATGGTTTCTCCACTATTGTTAGGTTAGTAATTACAATGGTCAATACAGAGTAACATTGTATCTCTCTTGAGTCCCACATGAGGTTCTTTATACTGCATCCCACAGTGTTACAAGAGTCCCATTGTCCTGCTTCAGTTTATACCAAATACTTCAACACCCTGAGTCTCAAAGGGGGTCTTCTCCTGGCTCCTCGAGTCACACGAGTAGCTCCTCTTCTTTTGAAGCTCTTCAAGAGACTTCAACAGCCTTGGATAAGGTCTGTTGGCCTTGATCACTTCTTCTAATCACTTGTGGTGACCAGGACTCCTCTTCTTTACTCAGTATATATCGTTTTCTTCTAAGGATGACCTGGCCTCTATCATCAAGAATCATGATTGGAAAATTATGTTCCTGCACTGAGTATTCCCACTCAATCTTCTTGGTCTTCTAAACTACTGAAAAACTCATATGAATGATGTCTTTAACATCAGTATGTCTTCAATCTCTCTTCAATTCAACTTCATGCATTGAGTGCATGTCATCTATGAATCTTCATGAAATGTTTTTATGGGATCTCAATCTTCATGCCTGACTCGCATGGAATCTCAAATGTCTTCAAAAACATTGTTCTCAGAGTTCCCAAATGCACACACACTGGTATAAACTTTGATTACATGTGACTCTGCATGCATGAAAGCATTCTCTCACCTTTTCATCCTGTTTTGATAAACCCTCAATGGTTTAATCTCTTTTACCACACACGCATTCTTCTTCGAGTCACACTCGTTTATTCATTCTCACACACACCAAATTGTGTGTTGTTCTTTAGTGTGAATTTATCCTTCTCTTTTTATTCTCAAGGTGTCCAGCCACTTGTTCAGTTATTCATACATGCATTGACATGCATGTATCTCCTTCCTTCACATGGGCACACACAAGAGGTATGGCCTCCTTCACTTATGCACACACTAAGGCTTTGGCCTTCTTGTTTCATTGAACACACTTTGTTCTCATGTTTGCATGCACATGTACTCCACCATGCATGCACCCACCTTCAAGTAAATCACACACAACCCAAATGTGTATGTGAATAGTATATGTGTGAGGGTTTCTTATCAAAAGGTTATCAATGCCTCGACCTCAAGAATGTGTTCCTATATATGACAACATAAGGCCTTGGGTTTTCCTTATTTGTGCAAAACAAGAGTTCACTATTATTATTCTTCGAGCGAAACAGGATCACAGGTCTTCTACCACGCAGGGTTTGGGAGTGGCTTCTACTGCTTGAGTGGTGCGGCAACTCCTTCTACCGCACAGGTGTGGCAGCACTCTCCTACCGCATAGGTGGCGCGGTGGATTCCTCCTGTCACGCGAGTTAGCGGGCACAGAGGGCGCGTGGGGTGCGGCCACTTCCTAACACGCAAGTGGTGTGGGTAGTGGGTGCACAAGTCCTGGCTTCTTCCCTGTCACACAGGGGAGAGCCCAGGGTGGCCTCCTCCTTACTTCTTTCATGAAGGGGTAGAACGAAAGGAACTCTCGTAGCCTCGGGTGGATCCGGGCTATTCTTACGCGCATGTGGTGCGCAGATCATAACTTCGCGTTTCTCAGAACTTCGCGTATCATTTCTCAGATGATCTACATCATTCTTTAGCCTTGAACGACTTCTCTTATAGGCAAGGAGGTTGATCAAAGCCGTGGGGATCAAATCATTGAAGGCCCGAGATCTACAGAGTTTTGAGATCTTCAAACGATGATCAAGATATGGCCGAGAATCACAATATCTTTCATTCATCGTGAACTCCTTCTTTCTCTGTGAGTATATCTCATGTACACATTTTAGATTGAATACAAGGCATCTATTTGTACATCGAACGGGATGTGCACCCTCGGCAACTTCGTTTTCCTCAGGCGATCATTTTTCCTCGAGATATATCATGAATGCAAGATTTATATTGCATGCATGGTCTCGATTCGATTAGACGATCACCATGAAGTTGTTTTCTAGCTTCAACAGTGGACAGGATTTAACCACGGTCGATTGGCAGTGGCGATGGTGAGCTGATTCATGTAGGGTGGAGCGCGGGTGTCCTAAGGTTGAAGAAAACCTCAGTACCTCTCCTCAGCCATTAAATCCATGTTAAATGATCTTGGATGGCATGGATTATATCGTGTCTCCACGATATTAGATGAGCATCCGCGATTACACACAGATCAGATGGACAACCCAGATCATCTCCGCGTCTTAAAAAACTCATCCCACATCGAATCTCATCGCTGCTTTCTCGCAGTTTAACAAAAAAGCCACACCGCTTCCATCGTAGATTACTCCTCTCCCCCCTCCGGTGCCGCCCTGCGCAGGTTCTCCTACGGGCGAGCTTCTGTGCCCACTCTGCTCTTCCGGGCGCACCCTTGGCGCCCACGCTGCGCGGGCTCGACATCTGCGTGGCACGTGCTTACACACGGCCCAACTGCTATTGGACTAGCCCCTGAAGTTTCCCCATGGGCGTAGTGACCTAGTCCCACATGTGCCTTGGGTTGAGGCCCTAAGGTTTTCTCATTAGTATATATATATATATATATTTGCATAAGCATCTTGTATACTTAGTCAAATAACCAAGTAGGAACAAGTCTACTTCAAGACATTCTCCTCTTCTTCACTTCTACATTTTATTAAGAACTCTATATATCTTATTCTCCTTTTAGGAGATGGAATTCCCAAGAATCTCTCAAGTATTGTCATCAACTATTAATTATCTACTTAAGAGGGAATTCCCGAAGCATCTTCTTCATCTGTTTCTCTTGAGTCAAATATTTCAGGAGTGTTCTTCAATGATCTAATCAGAGATGAGGTTGGATCATCTTCAAATCCTCATGCACTAAGATATAGTGCATGATCTACTTCAAACCACTTCATCCACTTAGTAGTTGTTGATGATTCATCTTAACTTTATCCACTTATGGATGGATCTCCTTCACTTCATCCACCTAGTGATGTGGATGGATCTCATTTCATTCTTCATCCACTTAGTGATAGTTGATGGAACCCTTCTTCATTCCTCATCCACTTAGTGATTGTGGATGACACTTCTTTATCTCCTCATGCATTGTGAAGACAATTCATGGACTTCTAACAATGTTGTGACATTGTATCTTCCTGATACAGGTTCTTTGAAATTAATATCATATCTACAATCATCTGATTTATATGAAGAATCTTTCAACCATTACCTCCTATGTCACTTAGTGATTCTCTTATGTGACATGCTTCTTATTACCATGTTCATTCTCCAATCATCACCATTACCATTAATTCATTTTTCATTCAAATATCCATTCAATCCTTGACATCTTATTGACAACATCACCATCACCGTCACTTCTTTTGTCTTTCACATATTGACACTCCTTGTCATCCATTCAATCCTTGAAACCTTATTGACAAAAAATGCAACACAGTGCACGACAATCTCCCCCTTTGTATTTGTTGTCAATATCACTAGAGCACATATGAATGGGTCAATATGTGTTCCATGCTTTTTTCCCCTTATTGGAAACCATATGAAAAGGTTTGGTGTGGTTCTCTTCAAAATATATCTTCCTCCCTTTGAATAGATTCTTCTTTTATCACTAAGAGAGGGATGATGTCACATGTTCACTTTAGTAAAGAGCAATAAGTAAATCTACTCTATGTCTACTTTGGCTAACCTAGTTTAGAAAACATGAGTGATATAACCAAGGAATTCAATGTTATCCACATTTCTCTATACATGTGAGATCATTCTTAGGCTTCAAGGGGTTGAAATGTTTTAGATATTTCAATGAATTGCTAAATCCTCCACATACTTCACCAAACACATTAGAAAGTTAAGGTGAAAAGATAATTCTCCCCCTTTCATCCTTTTGTCCTCAATCAAACACTCCCCCTTAATTGACATGTTAAATTCAATTAAGAAACAAGGGATGAAAGTGTGATTGGAATACCTACATTTTCCACAAGACGATATGTATCTCAAAAGATCATCATCTACAGATTGGCTCCCCCTCAGGGGGTGCACTCCATTTTGACCGTACCATTCTCAATTTGAGAATGATCATCATATTCAATTCCTTGAAATTTAAGGACACATATATACTAGTGATTAAGGAATAAGATGGAACCTCATTTGTTCATCAGTTTGAACAAATAGGTTCAGAAGATTCTCTGGACCAAGATGTTCCACTTTCTGCATTCTTCACACTTGGACATTTGATCTTCAATGATATTTTTGTTGGTCTGGATCTTAACACCACATCAACTACTTTGTGTGTGACTCCTCTCTTTCTAAGTTCCTTTTGAGCACTATAATCTCCTGGTACAATCTTTATTCTCTTGAAGAATTCTTTTTGAGTTGGAATGAGTTTCATGCATTTATTACTGATATGACCAGCTTTATTGCACCTCACACACAGAACATCATCATCATGTGAAATATTTTTGTTTTATTTTTCACTTTCTTTGGCATGTTTATTTTCTTCCTTTCTCATTATTTACAAATCTTCTGGATAGATGATTAATATGTCATTTGGAAGTGAGGCTTCAGATTTGGATGTTCCACATGGTTCCTTTTATGCTTTTAAGTTACCTTTCTTAGGAATCTTATTTTCAATCAATCCCTTCTTCTTCTTTTGGATTTATGGTCCTTTTGAGTGTGGTTTGCTTCTATTTAGTTCCATGGATTGTTTACAAGGATCCATGGTATGACCTGTCTTTCCACAGTAGAAGCATTTTATCTTGGTGGTCCATCTCGATGCATCACCCTTCTTGGATTTGAAATCCAAAGACTTCTCTTTCTTTTTCATGATCTTCATGGGTGAATTTTTAACTTTCTTCTGCTGGCTTCCCAATGATACTTCTTCATTCATATCCAGGTTCTGTGATCTTCTCTTCTTTTCAGCTTTAAAAAAATTTGGACATTGATATGTATCATTCTTGTGACCACTTTTGCATTCATCCCAGATGTTATCAAACATTCCAAATCTGTGTGTTGTAAAAAGATGTTTCTAGACCTGTGGATGTTTCTTCTTCTTCTCTGGCTTGCTCCCCCTTGGCATGGGATTCCTTTGTACTTTTTCATTTAGGGTATTGTACCAACAATTCATTGCACAATTTCCATACCTGTTGCAACACCAACATTGACCCACAAATCTTGACTTCTTGACTTCTTTTGATTTTTTAGTCTTTCTCTTGAATTGATGTGTTTTTTCAGGAGAGATCTGTTTCCTAATCTTCTTCATCCATACTTGTTTAGAGTTATTCTTCCATCCTTCACATTTTGTGGAAACACATTTAGAATAATTAGTACAAGATGGTATGGATGGTGCCTTCTTCTTAGAAGATGTTTCCTTTCATTAGAGGATGTCCTCCTTTTGGAATCATCCTTCTCAATGCACACTTGAGTGGAAACATTTCTTCTTTAAGCTGATTGGGATGCTTCATTTTTTGGTGATTTATGATTTTTCAATATCACCCCTTGCTCTAATAATTTCATGTTGAGAGAGTTATTCTCATCCTTAACAAATCTTAGCCTTCCTTCCCAATTCTCATTCAGTTGTTTCATCTGGTCTTCATGCACCTTCTTCATTTCTTGCAATGAATTGTCATGCTCATTTACCCTTTTTGTTTTGTCTTCTAGTTGAGCATATTTTACAACCATTGACACTCTCTTCCTCTTTTCCAGTGCATGGAATACTTCTTTAAACACTATTTCAATGAATTCTTTCTCACAAATGCTTCTTTGTAGTTATTCAGTGGCATCATCAATTCATTCATTGCGAAGGGAAATGGTTTCATCCTTAGCCTTCACCAGCTTTGTGAGAGTGTGGGTTATGCCAACACTTCTTGCCAATTGGTCTTCAATAGAATTGGATTCTTCTTCTAACTGTAATTTTTCATCTTGAAGATCATGGATACTTGTAGTAATACACATCTCCACTTCCCTGGGGACTGTCTTCCGAAGATATTTGAGAGCATTTAGTAGATCATTGATAGATCCATCATCATCACATCTAGATCAGGCTTCATCAGAAGAGTGATAAAAGGAATTGTGATCTGTTGTGACTTTCTCATTACCTTTATTGGAAGGTGTTTCTCTATTAGTATCAACCTTCTTCTTCATCTTATTGACCTGTTTCTTCTTTCTATTTTTCTGAGTCATGACACATATATTCATTTGAGGGTGTTCTCTCATTTCCTCAAATTTTCACTTCATAAAGACTCCTTTGGATCTTTTAGAGGCAACCTCCCTTTGATACCAATTGAAGTTCGCAGATTAGAGTGATCATTGAGAGGGGGAGGGGGTGAATCAAGGAACCTTTCAAACTTTTTACTAATTGACTCATTATCAGTTAAACCTCAATGGATTGTTAAGGCCTCGATCCAATCTTCTTGTATCTCTCAGTCTTTCCTCGAGGGATGCAGTAAATGTAAAGGCACATGATAGAAGGATTTACAAGGTTCGGCTCTAAAGTCCTACATCCTTGCCATGTTGGTTAAATTAACCAACATGATTTCTCCACTATAATTCGTTTAGTAATTACAATGGTCGATACAGAGTCACACTATATCTCTCCTGAGTCCCACATGAGGTTCTTTATACTACATCCCACAGTGTTACCAGAGTCCCATGGGCCTACTTCAGCTTCCACCAAAGACTTCTCCACCCTTAGTCTCACAGGGGTCTTTTCCTGGCTCCTTGAGTCACACGAGTAGCGCTTATTCTTTTGATGCTCTTCAAGAGTCTTCAACAGCCTTGGATAAGGTCTGCTGGCCTTGCTCACTTCTTCTGATCACTTTTGGTGACCAGGACTCCTCTTCATTCCTCAGGCTTTATCTCCTTCTTCTAAGGATGACCCAACCTCTGTCTTCAAGAATCTTGATTGACAAATTATGTTACTGTACTGAGTATGCCCACTCAATCTTCTTGGTATTCTATAATACTAAAAAACTCAGATGAATGATGTCTTTAACATCATTCTATCTTCAGTCTGTCTTCAATTCAACTTTATGAACTGAGTGCATGGGATATCTGAATCATTATGCAATGTTTTCATGGGATCTCAATCTTCATACATGACTCGCATGGAATATCAAAGGTCTTCAAGAACCTTTATTCTTAGACTTCTCAAATGCACACACACTAATTTAAACTCTGTTAACATGTGTGTGTGCATGCATGCAAGCATTCTCTCCCCTTTTCATCTTGTTTTGATAAACCCTCAAAGGTGTAATCTCTTTTAGCATACACGCCTTCTTCTTCGAGTCAAAGTATTTTATTCTTTCTCACAAACACCAAATTGTGTGTTGTTATTTAGTGTGAATTTATCCTTATCTTTTTCTTCTCAAGTTGTTCACCCACTTTTTCCCTTATTCATACATGCATGGACATGGATGTATCTTCTTCCTTCACTTGGTCACACACAATAAGTATGACCTTTTTCACTTGTGCACACACTAAGGCTTTGGACTTGTTGTTTCTTTGCACACACTTTGTTCTTATGTTTGTATGCACATGTACTCCACCATGCAAGCACCCTCCTTCAAGTAAATAACACACAACCCGAATGGGTATGTGAATAGTATATGTGTGAGGGATTCTTCTCAAAAGGTTATCAAAGCCTCGGCCTCAAGCCTGTGTTCCTATATATGACAAAACAAGGCCTTGGGTTCTCCTTCTTTGAGAAAAACAATAGCACACTGTTCTTATTCTTTGAGCGAAACAGGAGCACAGGTCTTCTACTGCACAGGGTTTCGGAGTGGATTCTACCACGTGGGTGGTGTGGCAAATTCTTCTGCCACGCAGGTGCGGCATCACTCTCCTACCACAAAGGTGGGCTGGTGGCTTCCTCCTGCCGGGCGAGTTCGCGGGTATAGAGGGCGCACGGGGTGTGGCCACTTGCTACCACGCATGTGTTATGGGCATTAGGCATGCAAGGCCTGGATTCTTCCCTATCTCATTGGGGAGTGCAAAGGGTGGCCACCTCCATACTTCATTCGTGCATGGGTAGCACAAAAGGAACTCTCGGGTGGCTTTGGGCTGTTCATCCGTGCAGGTGGTGCACAGAGCTTAACTTCGCATTGCTAAGAGATTTGCAGATATTCTCTCAAATGATCAGCAGCATTCTTTAGCCTTAGAATACTTCTCTTATAGGCAAGAAGATTGATCAAAACCACTGTGTTCATATCTTTGAAGGCCATAGATCTGCGGCATTTTGAATCTTCAAATGCAGATCAAGATACGGCCGAGAATCACTGTATCTTTCATTCATCACGGAATCCTTCTTTCTCAGTGAGTATATCTCATGTACACATCTTAGAATGCATATAAGGCTTCTCCTTGTACATCAAATGGGAAGTGCATCCTCAGCAACTTCATTTGCCTCGGGCGAACCTTTTTCCTCGAGATATCTCATGCATTCAAGACATAGATTGCATGCATGGTCTCGGTTCGATTAGACGATCACCATGCAGCTGTTTTTGAGCTTCAAAAGTGGTCAGGATTCAACCCCAGTGGATCGGCAGTGGCGATAGTGAGCTGGTTCATGTCAGGTGGAGCTCAGGTGTCCGGAGGTTGAAGAAAACCTTGGTTCCTCTTTTCAGCCATTGGATTCACGTTAAATGATCTCGGACGACTAGAATTATATCATGGCGTTGCGATATTAGATGAGTGGCCGCAATTACATGTGGATCAGATGTACGGCCCAGATCAGCTCTGTGTCTTAAAAAACTTGTCCCACATCAAATCGCGTCTCATCTTTCTCGCGGTTTAACAAACAAGTCCCACCACATCCATCCTAGATTACTCCTCTCCCCCCTATGGTGCCTCCATATGTTGGTTCTCATGCGGGCACGCTTTATCACCCACTATGCTCCTTCGGGCGAGGCCTTGGCGCCCACACTGCTCAGGCTTGACCTCCGCGTGGCATGGGCTTACACACGGCCCGACCGCTATTGGGCTGGCCCCTGTGATTTCCCCATGGTCGTGGTGACCTAGTCCCATATGTGCCTTGGGTTGAGGCCCTATTTTTGGCCCAATAGTATATATATTTTTTGCATAATCATATTGTATACATAGTCAAATAAACAAGTAGGAACAAGTCTCCTTCAATCCATTCTCCTCTTCTTCACTTCTCCATTTTATTAAGAAATCCATCTATCTTATTCTCCTTTTAAGAGTTGTAATTCCCAAGAATCTCTCAAGTATTTTCATCAACAATTAATTATCTACATAGGAGGGAATTCCCGAAGGTTCCTCTTCAACTGTTGCACTTGAATCAAATATTTCATTAGTGTTCTTCAATGATCCAATCAGTGATGTGGTTTGATCATCTTCAAATCCTCATGCACTAAGAGATAGTGCATTATCTACTTCAAACCACTTCATCCACTTAGTAGTTGTGGATTGTTCATCTTAACTTCATCCACTTGTGGATGGATCTCCTTCACTTCATCCACCTAGTGATGTGGATGGTTCTCCTTTCATTCCTCATCCACTTAGTGATAGTGGATGGAGCCCTTCTTCATTCCTCATCCACTTAGTGATTGTGGCCGGCACTTCATTATCTCCTCATGCATTGTAAAGACGATGCATGGACTTCTAACAAAGTTGTGACATTGTATCTTCTTGATTCAAGTTATTTGAAATTAATATCATCTCTACAATCATCTGATTTATATGGAGAATGTTTTAACCATTACCTGCTATGTGACTTAGTGATTCTCCTATGTGACATGCTTCTTAGTACCATGGTCATTCTCCAATCATCACCATCACCATAACTTCCTTGTAATTCACATATCCATTCAATCCTTGAAATATTATTAACAACATCACCATCACCATCACATCCTTTGTCATTCACATATTGACACTCCTTGTCATCCATTCTATCCTTGACACCTTATTGACAACAAATGAAACACAATACACAACAAAAGTAAAAGTTAACAATTAATACAATTGGGACCTCTTGATTATAATTATTGAATCCATTTTTAAAAATTGAAAATAAATAAGTGATTGAAATTAATTTAAAATTAATTCCCTCTCTCAATAGAAAAAGCTTGTTTTTAGGAAATAATAACTATCAAATGATTGATACTTATTTATGTCCAATTTCAAATTGAAATTACTTCCAATGACGATAATTGGATTAAATTGTAAAAACATAATCTAATTAATCATTAAATCTAATTAAAAAGATAATCCAACCATATATATAAATTATATTAAAAGGTAGTTTCAAATTAAAATACAAATTTTTTCACAATTAATTATAAAATGAATTTAATGTGAAAAATAACAAAAATTTACCCAAAGTAAATTTTGATGTCCCGATTCTAAAGAAGTTTTTTATTTTTTCCAATAAAACTTATAAAAGTGTCCAAAACAATATTTAAATATTTTTCTCCCTTAAAAGGTGGTAAATAATATTTTTTATGAATATATGAGTATTTATTCTTAAAATCTGATTCTTTCTTATTTTAAGCCACTAAAATTTAATGGATAAATGTAAAAACATTAACAAACATTTATATTGTAGTTTGTTTTGTTCATCATTTCTAATACAATTGTTAGCCTCTACGTAGAATTGAAAATAATATTATATTATTATTTTTCAGTATAACTGATCATTGTGTGAAACATAAGATTTCAGATAAACCTATTTTTGTGTATCAGGTATGCCATCAAAAATGAATCCACATTAAAGTAAAATAAATAATTAATTTAAAAATATTTATAAATATAAAAATTCCTTATTAATTATTTAATTAGGATGTTACATCTTTCCCCATTTTTGGAATTTCTTCCTCTCCATTTTAAAATTAGGCTCAGAGATATCATTAAAAACCACATATTAGAAAAAGAGTCAATAAAAATATCACATTAAAATAAAGGAAGAAAAGTACAGAGGTCACATGAGACAATAGACACTAGTATTCCATGAAAACATGGATATGGAATAGAAATTGACTCTCATTGATTAATTTATAGTTATAGAGAACTTGATTATTATAATTTAACCCCCACAATACAATAAATTGCTGGTTGGGTAAAAGTTTATTGATTAAATAGAGCTTATAACATTTTTTCATCCAGATCATTTTCATAGAGTTGAATAATTTTACTAATAACTAGACTAAGATCATTAGGAATTAAACATACTTGTCCTGTAGAGTGTCATCCTTTAATAAAAGTCTACCACAAACTCATATTTTCTCTAATCAACGAGTATTCAAACTGACTTGGTCACTTTAAATGTAATAGAATCAACCTCTTGAGTATCACATAATCCAAAAAAGATGAACAATATATTTCCTATATCTTTATAAATAATATCAAACAAAAATGGTTAGTATGAGATCAGATAATACCCAAAAAGGACAATCTTTTGTAAAAACAAATACTACTCTTAATCTCCAAAATTCAACAAATACTACCCCAAGTGCAACAAAGACCATTAAATACACAATTGTCCTTAAAATCCATCAATGTAATCAAAACTAATATTGAAACCCAAAAATCAAATTGATTTTATCACATAGTCTTCCGCAAAAATCATAACATATATCTCCAAAAACATCAACTACTCATAAAGTCTCATACTAATGTGTAATGAACCAAATCACATATTTTCTATGATAGGTTAATAATTTCCATATATAACCCAAAATCAACTTATTCTTTGTTCATAGAATCATCTAACTAAAAAGGATTAGTCATATTTACTAGCGACTTCACGTAGTCCATTGGTATGTGATAAATCCCATTTGAACTTTGGTTGTGGGTTTGATTCCTACGACATTGTCCGTCGTGACGGGTTCTAATGTGGTCTATGTGTTGTGCTTTTTCAAAAACAATTAAATTATATAACATTAATAAAATGTGACAAAATCAATAAAATTAAAAATAACATATTTTATCATTAAAGGTTATCTAAAACCATTCATTAGAACCACAAAATGTAATGACCATTTATCATCTCTAAAATAACTAGGACTCTTTCAAATTTTCTAACCATTATGGTTATGTCACTTATGCTTAAATAAAACCCTAACCTCTAAATTCATATAATTTGACCACAGATACCAACTATATGGACCGACCATAAACATTATATAATTGTAAATTAAATGAATAATTCACATTGAGGATCTTTTCAGGTTTAGAGTATTAGTTAATTAGGCCATAAATATTACAAATCATGTTGAAAATTGCATGTAGATACTACTACTTAGTATACATTTTTTCATTAAATAAAAACTGATAATAAGAAACATGTCTAGAACCATATTTTTAGACAGCATGACTTTTCCTTGATCACGTCCTTGACCCTATTCATCTTAAATTAGTATGGAATAATTCTAAAAACATGAGACGTGCATAAAAAGATTAGTAAGGTTTAAAAAATAATGAATGGAAACATTAACCATAAATAAATACAAATAAATGAAACCATTCTTTTCGTTCATAACAATCCCCATGAAATTATAAGATTTATGAATGAAAAATAGAAATCATAAATCATAAAGGTAACTTATGGAATTTATAACATACTGAAATTGTAGCAATAAAAACTACATATGGAGTCTCATTTGGAATACATATCATATTATATTCCATAAATCTCCTTGTAGAAAAAATAACGTTTACCTCTGTCACATTACCCAAGGCATTGGAGAGCTATCTCAGGCTCACCTACCCTAGGTTTATCACGGAACCACCCGTATACGTAAACTATTCCCAATAACCATATCATAATCATTACACATAACACAATTAAAAAGAAAATATAACATTTCCAAATTCCAATAACTATATATCAAATCAAGATATTTAAATAAACAATACATTATTAAACCATTTTCAAAACCATTTAAAACATCTAACAAAGAGATTTTTTAATCAAAGTGTCTCGGTCCACTTGGAAGCTTTTAAATATATTGTCAATTGAAAACATTATGTTCCATATAAATAAATCCTAAATACCATTTTGAAAACATGCAAATTAATGATAAATATTTATAATAATTAATCTTTAAATCATTTGAAATTATATTTTAGTTAAACTGTTTTTTACAAAATGAGAGATGCAAAAATAAAAATAATTGAGGAATGAAATTAAATAAAATTATTAAATTATCAGGATAAAAAAGGGATTCATTGTATAATATGTCCAAGGACATTATATGGACCATATAAGAGTGAATTTGAGCATAACAATAATGAAGTCTCAATGGAATACAATTTGAGATGAAATCTATTATAAAAATTGTATCCTTACAATAAGGATAAATAAATTACATAATAATGTGTGAAAAGTATAAATACACTCAATATGACTGAATTTTTAGTGTAAATAAATCATATGAAAATCACATATTTTCTTTTTATAAAAAATACCAATGACTTGGATGTTAACTCAATGAATGGAAATTGAGTTAAAATTACTCTTATCAAGTTCATATCGATCACATGAGAATTTATCAATGGAATGATTAAGAGTATAAAATTTATATCCACATGAAGGTGAGTGTATATTTCCACATAAATTAATAAATATTAATTACACACATAATCATATAATGACATAATTACGAATTATAAGTTTAACCCAAGGAATGGAAATTGTGTTAAAAGGCTCCCTTATCCATTTGGTTACTAATGAAATATTCCACCCATGAAATAAGGGTCATAAAATGAATACATAAATTCTAATAAATTTAATTATATTACACAATTAATACAATCATGGGTAGTACATACACCACACAGAAGAGGTAGTGTCGGATATATCATGAATCTCACGAGAAAAAAAAAGTGAGATGAAAATCTATTACCACATTGTGATCAATCATGTCACATGACCAAAAGATAATAAAATCCAAATTATTCACTGAATAAAATTAATATAAATATAATCATGATAATATATATAAAATGGCAGTAAAAAATACACCACATAAAAGAAATAAATGGTGAACAATGGAAATATCACATAATTAAAAGTGATATAAGAAACCCCTTTCCTCGTGTCCGAAAAGACTTGTTTTTTTATTATTCTTCACGAATAATAAATTTAAGATAATTTATAATCGATTATGAACAATTTTTTATATTTACTATTCATTTTATATCACTTATTACCATGTTATAAAAATTATCCAATCATTTATGTTAATAATGGTTGTTTTGTCGATATTTGAGTCAAAAATGAACTTCTTAGAATTACAAGTTGTTCATGTGGCAAAAATTCCATTATCTTGAGAATGATATAAATGATTTATATATATGATATATCATATATTACTAGTGTATTTATGTATTTATAATTTTTCATAACATTTGGATATAAGAAATGAAATGCACCGTAAAGGAGACGGTAAGTTGTATGTACACATGACTGCTACATTCATTTCTATTTAATATTTTAATTGAATGAAAACATAATGATAAATAGTTATATTTTAATTACAGTATAATATAATATATTATTTCAATAAATCCATCCTTTATACATCCCACTTATTATATTAACGAGTCATATAATATTGAAGGGGAAGTTGTCCGCACTTCATCATATTAAATTATCACATTTACTCATAATTTAAAACAAAATGGTACAATATAAACTATAAATATAGAATAATTAATATAACATAAAAATTATATATATCAGATATAAATAACGTTCGATCCTAATTGCCTCCATAAGGGGAAGTAGGAGATAACTGAACAGTCATCATTTCGTGAGAAGTTAGTCATCCAACCACAGAAACAATATGTTCTTTAACCATTAGATGGAGGTGTGTGTAAGGGTAGTTAGAATATTTCTTGTAATAAATCCTAGTATATTGTTTATACTGATGTTTTTATAAAATAAAATAATAAAAAGTGTTTAGGGGGTGGGAGATGTAGTATAAAACAAAAGGTCATAAGAGATTACTTTGTGTTTTAATTTGGTATCTCTCTTTGGTTTGTACCAAAAGGTTTACATGAGGTGTCTTCTGCCTAATGTAAGACTTATAGGTGGAATAGAGGGATCTTGAAAGATTAATTTCCTAAGGTTTGGATGAGACAAGTGGCTTGAGAGGTATGAAGAATAGGTTTGATGTGTGGTATTTTTATCAGGTGAAGATTGGATCTTTAGGAATGTTTAAAAATATTATTTTATTATATAATGATTTTCGGTTTATAAAGGTCTAAATCTTACTAAAGACAATGATAAGATAACTAATGGTTGAAATAAAATCATCCATTAATAATTGGACAGGTTTTGGATATTATTTTAATTTTTATAATCATATTTATTTAAATCATTTATTAATGAGGTAAACAGTGCATCATTATTGTGTCATAAATAATTTTATTTATTTGATGTCTAAAAATTTTAATAAATATATACCATTATGTATGAATTCTTTTTATACTTCTAATTAATATTTATAGTCGAAGATATAAGTTATATAACCCCATGTAAAATTTTATTTACTAAAAGATATATGATATGTCATTCTTGTCTTTACATTATATAAATTGATATAAAGAGTCATCATCACTCTTAAGAGGCTCCAAGGGGTCCCAAAATAAACCAGTGAATGTAAATGGTCTGAAATGTTTTAACCAATATGATTAGGACATGTGTTAGGGTAATTTTATATTATTATAATAATATATTGTTACCCTTATTTACCATATTTACGCTTTAACCATGGTAAATAATATTTTTACTGAAGTAAATATTCATATTGTATAAAGATAAAAGATAGAAATTTACACAATTTGGACTTAAGGATTTGAAATATGGAATACATTTTTACAAATTCAAAACACATAAGTGGTATAAATTAATTTAAAATTAACTCCCTCTATCAGAACAAAAAGACTCTTTTTAAGAAATAATAACTATCAAATGATTTGCAATTATTTATGTCCAATTTCATAATGAAATTACTTCCAATGACAAAAATTGGATTAATTGGTAGAAACATAATCTAGTTAATATTTAAATATAATTAAAAAGATAATGTTACCATATAAATAAATTATATTAAAAGGAAGTTTTGAATTAAAGGACAGTATTTTGCACTATCAATCAAAAAATAGATTTTATCAGAAAAACGATGAAAATTTACCAAAAGTAAATTTTGATGTCCTAATTATAAATAAAAAATTTACTTTTTCAAAAAGAACATATAAAAGTTACAAATACTAGATTTAAAGAGGGTACTCCATCAAAAGGCCGTAAATTGAACTTTTATTGAATATTAGAGTGTTTATGCTTAAAATCAGATTATTTATTATTTTAAGCCTATAAAATGTATTGGATAAATGTAAAAACATTTAAAAACATGTATATTAATATTTTAGTTAGTTATGTCAATTACTTCCAATACAATGGTTGGGAATTAACAAGAATTTGAAATAATATTATATAATTATTTTTCAGTATAACTCAACGTCGTGTGCAAAATAAGATTTCAGAAAAACCCATTTATGTATATAGGGTATGCCAATGTACATAGAATTTCATTTAAAGTAAGATTAATAATTAATATTAAATTATTAAAAAAATGAAAATTTCATATTCTTTATTTACCTTGGATATACATCCTTCTCCCCTTTTGGGAATTGCATCCTCACAATTTTAAAATTTTGCTCAGAAACATCATTGAAAGACCCACATCGAAAAATGAGTCCATAAAAATATCACATTAAAATAATTTAAGAGAATTAAAAAGGTCACCCTTGACAATAGATACTAGTATTCCATGAAAACATGGACAAGGAAGAGAAACTAACTCTCGTAGATTAATAGAGAGTGATCAAGAACTTGATCATGGGATGTTAACCACCACAATAACATAAATTTGTTGTTGGGTAAAAATCTATTATTAAAAGAGGGATTATAACATTTTTTCTTCAGTATAATTTACATAGAGTTGAATAATATTATTAATAACTAAACTAATATTATGATTTAATATACTTCCATATCTTGTAGATTTTCATCCTTTAATAAAATTCTACCACAAACTTATCTTTTCTCCAAATGATTAGTATTCAAACTGACATGGCCACATTAAAAGGGCTAGGATCAATATTTATTGTATCACATAATCCACAAAAGAGGAAATGTATATTTCCATTATTTTTTGGAATCTACAAAAACCAAAATGGTTAGTGTGATATAAGATAATACCCAAAAAAATAAAATCCTTTGTAAAAAAATACCAATATTAATCTCCAAAATTCATCAAACAGTACCCAAAGATCAAAAAATACCATTCAACACCCAAAAATTTTTAAATCCTACAATGTAATTCAATCTTAGAGTGAAACCCAAAAATCAAAAGGATTTTATCACATAGTCTTCCACAAAAATAGTAACATTAATCTCCAAAACATCGACTAATCTTAATGTCTCATACTGATGTGTAATTTACTAGAACACATATTCTCTATGATAGTTTAATCATTTCCATAAACTTACCAAAATCAACTTATTATTTATAGATAAAATCATATAACTAAAAATAATTAGTCATACTAACCAGGGACATCACGATGTCTAGTGGTAGGTGATAAATCTCAATCACACATTGGTTGTGGGATCAATTCCCACGACATTGTTTGACCTGATGGGTTTTCATGCGGTTTTCATGTTGTCTATTGTCAAAAACTATTTAAATTCATAACATTCCAAAACAAAGACTCAAATTTCTAAAAAATAACCATAACATATTTTATTTCAATGGTTATATAATAGCTTTTATTTTTCACCCCTAAATTTAATAACCATTTAACATCTCTAAAATAACTTGGACACTTTCTAATATTCTAACCATTATAGATATGTCACTTATTCTTAAAGAACAACCTACCCTCAAATTTCATCAAAACCGAACTCTAATACCAACTACAAGTACATGACCTAAAACATTACATAATCTTGAATTACATTAATAATTCACATTGAGAATCTTTTCATGTTTATTGATTTAGACAATTAGGCCATTACTATTACATATTAACATGAAAATTAAATGTATACACTACTACTCAGTATATATTTTTCATTAAAGAAAGACTCTTAGGAAGGAACATGTCTATTTCCAAATCTCAGGACAACATGACTTTTCCATGATCTCATGCTTAACCCTATTCATCTTAATGTAATGTCAAAAAAATTCAAAAACATGGGATGCGAATTAAAATCTCAGTAAGGGTTAAAAAATAAAGTAAACACTAACTCATCAATAAATATAAATAAATGAAACCGTAATTTTCAATCATAACATACATCATAAAATCATAAAATTTATGAATAACACATATAAATCATAAATCATAACGTAGAATTTTGGAAATCATTTCATACATATATTATAGTTATCATAGCTAAATAGTGAGTCACATTTGGAATACCCATCATAGTATATTCCCTAAAACTTTTTGGAGAAACATTAATGTTTACCTCTGCCACATTACCCAATGCATTGGAAAATTATCTCAGGCTCACCCACCCTAGGATTATCACGGAACCACCAGTATACGTAAACAATGCCCAATAATAGTAACATAATCTTAATAGATGACAAAATCATAAAGGAAATATAACACGTCCACATTCCATTCATAATATATCGAATCAAGATATTGAAATAATCAATACTTTTTCTAACCATTTTAAAAACTATTTAAAACATATAATAAAGAGATTTTTGAATCAAATTGTCCCATACCACTTTGAAAATTTTAAATGAATTATCATTTGAAAACACTTATTTCCATATAAATAAATCCTAAAAACCATTTTTAAAACATGGACATTAATGAGAAATATATAGAAGATTACATCTTTAAAACATTTAAAATGATATTTTAGTTAAAGAGTTTTCAACCAAGAGAGAGATGTTGAAATACAAATAATTGATGAATAAAATTTAATTAGAAGTTTATAATATCATGAGAATAATTGGATTTGTGATATAATAGTCCAACATACATTATATACACCATATAATAGTGAATTGGTGCATATCAACAATGAAGTCTCAATGGAATGTAATTTTTGACGAAATCCATTAGAAAAAATATATCCTTAGATTAATGATTAATAAATTACATAATAATGTATTAAAAATATAAATATATTCAATATGATTTTATATTCAGTGTAAATCAATCATAAAACATTCACATATGTTTTCTTTTAATACAAAACCAATTACATGGATGTTTAACTGAATTAATGCAAATAGAGTTAAAATTAACCTTATCAAGTTCATATCAATGACTTGAGAATTTATAAATGGAGTGATTATGTGTATCCAAAGAATGTCCACACAAAGGGTAGTGGAAATTACAACATAAATTAATAAAAATTTATTCCACACATAATCATATCATGATATAATTATGAATTAAAAGATTAACCCAAGGAATATAAATTTGGTTAACAGGTTCCCATACCGATTTGGTAACTTACGACTCATATAACCCTAGAAGTAAGGATCATAAAATTTAGATGTAAATAAACATAAATTGAATTATATTACACAATTAATAAAATCGTTGGCAGTACATACACCATATAATAGGAAATCGTGGTAAATATAGCCTGAATCTCATAGGAATAAAAAGTGAGATGAAAATATCGTACAACATTGAAATCAATCATGTCATATGAACAAAAGTTAATAACCACCAAATGTAGCACAGAGAAACATGTATATAATGAGAATAATGAGAATATATATCACATGGTAGTAAAAAATAAACTGTATGTATGAAATAAGTGGCGAACAATGGAAATCTCATAGAATTAAAAGTGAGATAATAAACCCCTTACCTCATGTCCGACATGACTTGTTTATTCGATTTTCTTTTTGAATAATTAACTTACACAAATTTATACATGATTATGAACCCTTTTTAATTTTTATTATTCCTTTTATATAATTTAATACCATGTTTTAAACATTACTTAATCATTTATGTTAATAATGGTCTTTTTGTCGATATTTCAGTCAAAAATGAACTTCATATAATTACAAGTTGTTCATGTGGTAAAAATTCCATTTTCCTACGTATGATATTCATGATTTCAATATCATATATAACATTTATATATTCTTTATATGTATGTATTTATTATATTACGTTACATTTGGAGATAAGAAATGAAAAACACCGTTAATGGGGACGGTAAACCTTACGTAAACATGAATGCTATATTAATTTCTATTTCGTATTCTAATTGAATGACAGCATAATGATACATTTTTATTTAATAATTACAGTATAAAATAATATATAATTTCAATATCTACATTCTTTCTATGTTCCTTGTATGGTATGAACAAGTCCTATCACTTTGAGGGGGTTGTAGTCCGCACTTCCACAAATGAAATTATCACTTTTACTCATAATGGAAACCATAAAGGTGTGAAATAAATTAAAAATACTGAATAATAAATAAATCATAAACATAATATAAATCATATATAAATACAGTTTCTTCATAATGGAAACCATTAGGGGTGTAGGAGATAATTGAACAATCATTATTACGTGAGGTGTTAGTCTGTCATCCAAATAGTATGTTCTTTACCCATTAGATGGAGGTGTGTGTCCGTGTAGATCAAATAATTCTCATAATAAAACCTAGTATATTTTTTATACTATTTTTTTTAAATGTAATAAAAATATTTTATGGGGTTGGAGATGTAAAATAAAACAAAAGGACATAAGAGAAGATGTTACCTTTAAATTGGGTATCTTTACTTGGTTTGATCCAAAAGTATAACTTGAATTTATTTCGGCATAAGGAAATCCTTCATGATCTAAGAGAGGTATATTGAGATATTATTTGATTAGGGATTGAACATGCCAAAGGGCTTGAGAGGTGTAAAGAACGGGTTAGAAGTGATGGCTTTTTATATGTCGGACGATGTGCACTTTTGAAATGATTAGAAATATTATCTTAATATATAATGGCTTTTGGTTTATAAAGGTCCAAAATAAAATAAAGTCAAATATAATATTAATAATAATCGTAATAAAATCATCTAATAAAAATTGGACAGGTTTTGGATATTATTTTAATCATTATAATCTTATTTATTTAAATCATTTATTAATGAAGAAAACACTACATCATTATTGTGTTGTAAATAATTTTATTTATTTGATGTCTAAATATTATAAATATACAATGATGTAAGAAATATTTTTATATTTACAATGAATATTTATATTCAATGATATAACTTATATAACCCCAGTTAAAAATTTATTAACTAAAAGATATATGTTTATGTAATTTTTTTCTTTACATTTAAAAAATTAATATAAAGTTTCATTATCTCTCTTAAGTGGCTACATGGGGTCCCAAAATTGTCCCAAGGATGACCATGGTTGGAAATGTATTATAAAATTGGAATAGGAAACATGTTTGGGTAATTTTATATTATTATAATAATTTCTTGTTACCCTTATTTACCAGATTTATCCTTTAACCATGGTAAATAGACTCTTAACTAAAATAATTTTCTTATACTATAAAAATAAAAGCTTCCTATTTACACAATTTTGAAATACTGATTCCAAATTTGGAATCCATTTTTATAAATTAAAAACTGATTTGTGGTAGATATTAATTTAAAATTAATTCTCGCTGTCAAAACCAAAAACTGTGTCATTAAGAAATAATAACAATCAAAATGTTGACACTTATTAATGTCCAATTTCGATGTGAAAATACATAAAATGACAAACATTGGATAAAATGGTAAAAATGATCTTATTACACATTAAAACCAATTAAAATGTTAATCTATCCATATAAATTAATTTTATTAAAATGTAATTTTGAATTAAAATACAGTATTTTTCAAAATTAATCAAAAAATGTATTTTATCAGAAAAATACAATAAATTTTCCCTAAGTAAATTTTGATGACCCAATTCTATAAGAGAATTTTATTTTTTCAAATAGAAAATATAAAAGTGACCAAAACTATATTTAAAAATGGTTCTCTATCAAAAGGTTGTAAATCGTCTTTTTAATGAATATTAGTGTATTTATGCTTAAAATCTGAATCATTCTTATATTAATCCTCTAAAATTTATTGTATAAATGTAAAAACATTTAACAAACATGTATATTCATATTTTATATAGTTCTATCCATTCATTCCAGTAAATGGTTAAGCATTAACTAACATTAAAATTATATTATATTATTATTTTTCAGTGTAACTCAACATTGTGTGTAATGTAAGATTTCAAAGAAAATCATTGTTGTTTATCAGGTATACCGTCGAACATAGCATCTGATTTAAATAATAATTAATAATTAATTTACAAATATTAATAAATAAGAAAATTTTATTTTCTTTATTTACCTGGGATGTTATAATTACAATCCCCCTTTAAAAGATTTTTTTTTAAAAAAATAAACCAAATAAATAATTCTCCAATTATAAGTATTTATCCTCATAGTTATATAAATCACTACCTACTCAATTACACCTCCACATATACACCCAACTATCTAATATCAACATAAATACATACGTACATGTGATCATCGATAGGAATACTAAGGGTAAATGGAAAAAAATATCTTTCAAAAAATTATCATCAAAATGTTCCCAATCATTTTTTTAATCATCACATATAATTTGAAAAAAATTAAAAACAATATTTTCTAATAAAATCCAATTTCATGTTTCCAATATCATTCCAAAAAACACCATAACATGTTCTAAATCGTTGTCATCTCGCAAAAAATTTACAATTACCATACAAACCAATTAATTTTTTAAGAACCTGTGATTTTCATTTTGGAAGTCCAATTTTATTAATCCAATTAAAATTTAATAACATAATGTAATCACCCAATAGTAAAAGAGGATCAAATATTACACAAGTCTTGGATACTTGATTTAGTTAGACATGCAATAACCGGTTGATAACATCTGATGTTATCATAGCGAATTGCATGTTCTGCACATGGTTTTCCAAGTCATTCACAACTAGATGGAACCCTAGGAATCCCATCAATAATAAGTAAAATATCATAACAACCGAATAGAAATTAACATAAAAACTAAAACCTCAAAACACCAGATATTCACACTATGTATTATAGGTAATAACTTCTTGGACTATCTGGAAATTCATATGTCCTTCCAAAAAAGGAGATATAATGCACTTTTCCACAAATTAAAACATTAATTATATAAACCGTCACTTTGAACTATTTTATTTATCAAGAATAAAAGGGATATAACTTCTCTGATTCCTATTTTTCATGATCCAACCAATGTAAACCCTGAAATGCTTATAAAATATGGAATAATATAAAACACAATAGGCGTTTTTGGTCTTTCAAGGATGGAAGCGAGTGTCATCCCTCAATAATAACAAATTTGAAATTATTATGACCTTTAAAATTATATATATAAATGAAAATAATCATAAAAATAAAAATAAACAAAAATATTATAATTTGAAAAACTACTACACATTCATCTATGTGACCTGATGGGTTACAACCAATCATAGTATCAAACTTGATCTATGAGAGAACTAGAGTAATGGGATGAACCTGAAGCTAAAAAAATTAATATATAGGCATGAGTATTAAATCATAGTAGAAATTTTTAAATAATATATTCATTATTAATACCAATAAAAATAAAAACATGAAATTATTATTCTAAAATATAAAATATCATAAATAATTTTTTCCAAACATTTCAAAATGAAGTGATAAGTTCCCATTTTCAGGGAAACCATTTATTTTCGAAGACATTTACAGAATAGTTTACGTGCATCCGTTGACATTTCAAAATTAAAGGGAATAAATTTTAATTAAAAATTAGTATTAATAATTTAAAAAACAATAATAATTAAAATGTAATGGAAATCACTTCTCAATAATCATGGGAAATCCTTATTTAGTTAGGGATAGTAGGGAACATGGATACCTGTACATCAAAGACATGTTATGGATGTTATAACCCATATCATCCTCATGGAAGAACCACTAAAGAGGGTTCAATCCAAAGTTATAATGGTGATTAATTATTATCAATGATTATTTAGTGTTATAGATTCCATCCTTCTTGGGAGATTGGGTCTCATCCTTGTTGATATGTTAAGAGTACATGTCATACTTTTCCCTAATAGGTACTCTGGTATCCCATACTATCTATTTATAATGGTAATGATTTTCAAATAATATAACTTATATGTACATGTCATTATCATTACATGAAACCACATACAACTTATCAACACCAATACACCCTTTTAGAATAAAATTATATTCCATGTCACTACAAAATTCTATATCCATAACAAGTCTCATGTAAAGAATCACACAATTACACATATATTACATTTCTAAACATGGGTGTGTTCTTAATTATGCGGTCTTCAAATTTAAAATTTCATTCAAAAATTTTCAAATGAGTCTAATTAAATTAAAAGGAATACTTTCAATTTTGAAAACATAATTTCACAACATTTTTATGTTCGAAAACTATTTAAAATCCAAATTGAACAACCATTGCTCCAAAAGTTTAAAAACAATCCTAAAACCATTCATAACTCAAAGAAAACTTTTTAAAAGATTAAAATAATTCCTAGAAACCATATTAGGAGACAATATACAAATCTCAAATCCAATTAAATATATATATTATATTCATTTCATATCAAAATGAAAACAAATTTAAAAAGAATCAAGTAATCCATAAATTAAAATTAAAGACCATGGCATAGGTAACCTCCCTCAAACTCAATGTGTGGTTTTTTGGATGAAAAAAACTCAAATTTACCATTTCCACTTGAAATAATATGCATCATCAATTATTATTTATGGTCACCTATCACCTTTATACATTTTTTATTTCAATATTTATACCTGGGGATCCATATATATATATATATGTGTGTGTCTGTGTTCATTTAGGAATATACCCATTTAAACTCACACAAAAATGTACTTTCATATTGAAAATTATGTACACCATGGACCATTATATATATGCATCCCTACATGGGTGAATATACATAATGGTGGTTTTTAAAAATATAAATTCCTACCTATGAATAAAAAAATTTCCATTGATGGTAGTGTCTTGAACCCAACAAAATGAAAAACAATCCTCACTACAACAATATAAAGAATCTCAAAAAATCATCATTCCTTTAAAAATTATAAAACGTGAATGGGGAAGGAAACCAATAATAAAATGGAGGAGGGAGGATGGAAATGGTACTAATTTATGTTCATTTAGAAGGGTTGCTGAAACATGGAGAAAAATGACCCGATAGTTCCATCACACACCATATTTAGAATACACATGTCAAAGAACCACAAAAAGCAAAAAACAAGGATATAGACAAACTTGATAGGGAGAAATGGAAGAAAAAAATTCTAAAATAATGGTGGTGGTAATATTAGATCATACCTTGAATAATAGAGTGAGAATAGAAAGTCAACCAGGTGTAATCCAAAAGAGGATAGGAGTTCTAGCCGGCTGTGACAGTGCATAAGGAAGGGGAATCAGCCATGGGAGCCATGTGATATTAGTGATGAAGGGGGGGGTACCATGCTAAGGGGGAAGGTAACACCCTATTTGGGGTAATGTAATTAAGATAAAAAGAATATCATAAAAAATAAAAATAAAAATAATTTAATTTAATAATAATAATAATATTATTATTAATATTATTATTATTATGAAAACAATTTTTCAAATTGGATATAGGGAATGGTTTAGGTGAAATGTTTTCAAAAATGAGGGAAATTGTTTTATCCCAAATAAACAGGATCAAGGAGAACACATGGTTACCCCAATGAGGCCGCATAGTTTAAAAGACCATAAGGATGCTATTAAAAAAGGCTCTTTAATGTAATAGATCAAACCTGCAAAGACACCACAATTTTACTCAAAACCATGAAGTATACAATTAAATGACCTAAAGGATCTTATAAAAAGATATATATCCCAAAACAATACCAGTCCATAAGCCTCCTAGAAATAAATAAATTATTGAGAAAACTAAATTAAATTATATCGAACCTTTTATTCAGGATTTGATAATTTCACACATACAAAAAATTACAGGCCCCTTACTGTAAAATTCCATTATATATCATTTTACACTTAAAGAATAATTGAATATTAGTTTTCCATCGTCAATATACTTAATTGTTTTAATTTCATCCAAATTCCATATTTCACTAGGTATCAAAACAATTAATGTTATGAAAAAATAACCTATTCATTTCTAAAATGATATCAAATAAAATGGTCTCTTCATAACTATTAATGTCCCTTATTGAAAATTCCTTTTAGATACATGGATTTGAGTCACCAAAGAATTGATCAATTCTCCTTTTAGGATCAATTATAAAAACAGAAGTGTAACTCTAAAGTATTAAACTTTTCTCTCAATTTTACCAATACATTTATCATCCATCAACTTAGAATCATGTAATTCCATTTTAATTTTCATGTTATTATTTTAGTGAAATTAATTATTGAATTATATCCTATTAAAACCAATTCATTATATAATGTTAATTTATTACCATGTCATTGTATATTTATAATATTAAACCATTTTTATACATAACCATGTAATTTATATACCTTTATGAAATAAAATTTGGGATTTTACCACTAGAGAGTGGGAAATATATTTTCAGAAGTACTGATTTATTGATCAGCTACTAGTGGATCAGAGGACCCACAGAAAGAAGGTTTATATTTCCTTATTAGTGTCTCAATGTTGTATTATTATACCAATTTCAAGTTTTTGTCTCAGAATGGTACATGTATTGAGATTTTTTAATGAACATAAGTGTAATATTAATATAATGACCATTAATTTTCTTATATAATAATTACTTTTTATTATATGATTATTAATAACATTACATTATGATCCAGGATTGAATTATATAGATTTTGTGTCTATGTATACTTGGATACATAAAAATTTATTTATACATGATCAACATCATCGATTTATATTTTTTCCATAAATATCACCCTACATAGATAGGTTATAATTATAACATTTCAATATAACATGAGCAAATTAAATATAAAAAATGTAATATTAGATCTCTGAAATGGTAAAATATGATACAAATTAATCAGCGACTAATAGAAAATGGTCATAACTATTTTATAACATGATACTAATATTTTTTATCCATAACCTATATATCATAGATCATAATATTGAATTATTGAATATATATTTAATGATCACAAGGTGTGACTCATAATGGAATTAATGAACAAGGCCTAACAGAGAAAGACATTGGAATAAGAAATAAGTTTACATAATACACCTAGTGATAATAAATAATAGACTTATTTCTTGGTCAAATAAAATATTATCTTAGTAAATTCAGTGCAATCCCCATTATAAAATATCTTTTTTCATAGTTTACTACCAATATATTCATAGCTGATATTGTAAAGCCTTAGAGTCGCTCTTCTGGATTTAGTACTAAAACATGATGTGTATTATTTTTATATAAAAGGTAAAATAAAAATACACAGTTTATTAAACATTTGAGGATCATTTCCAATTGAGGTACTGGAGGATTATACGAACATTACATTAAATCATAGATTAAAAAATAGAAATATTCATTTACTTTCTTCTTCTCTAGCTTCATATTGGCCCTTGAATACTCCATTGTATAAGTAGATAGCTGAGAATATACATTTAAAGGGGTGAGATAAAATACTAGTAAGTGTTTAGATAACGGCAATATAACATGGGTTAAGCATTATCATAACATAGGGAAAAGATCATGAACATGAGAGGCATCAGTAATAAAAGACATTAAATGTGGTAATGCATAAAAATGATACATCATGTCTAATTATTAACAACCATGAATAATTGTGAACAAATCTAGAAACTTATTCATACATCATTTCACTTAAACTCATGATATTCATCACTTTACCAAATGCAATGGTGTGCTATATAACTCCAGGTGCACCCCTCACATTGAAAGATTCATATTGAACCATATAATTCCAATCACACCTGTCACATCATAACATTATCATTATCATGCATGATACAATGAACATATATAAAAAATAAAAATATCCAACCCATGTATTGGAATGGGTTTAATATCATAAGAACAAATTCATAAATATTGAGATCCCAAAATAATGTGGTAATGACATAATATATATGATTACCATCCACATTGAGTGAGAAATAAAATGTGTGTTAATGATTGAAAAGTTCATTTGGAAAACATTTGTTTGACATAAACATTAGTAAAACCATTTATTAAAAGGAAAGGAAGTATGATGATGAACAAATTATTTTTATGGAGTGACCATACAAAAAATGGAGTGATAGAGTGAGAGCATGAAGAAAGAATGTTGGGTTCGAGATTTTCCCTTTACCTTGTATGCAAACACATTCTTCAATTTAATAACTAATATAACAACATTATATTCCTTAATGGACAATTAAAATACCAGTAGTACATGAATATTGTTTATTAGGTTTGATTAATTAATATTATGTTCCATTGGATGAGTTATAGATTTAATAAAAACCTTGTTTGGGAATGTTTGTTTTTATGGTTTTTTTAACGGTAAACATGTATTGGTAAAAGGAAGTTTGTATAGAACATGAATAAACATATAGAACTGATATTTCAGGTTATTAATGATATTCAAGAAGATTAAATGATCTTATAAAGAATTTTATTATATACCATTTGGATGAATCGTTAGAAAAGAATTAAATGATGATTGTTTGGGATAATTTGGACAGGTTTTCGACAACAACAATTTTTTTTTTTTAAAATCACATAGTTGAATCTAAATAAGATTGTTCCAGAACATGAAATATGTTATAATAAATATTATTTAAAATTATTCAACCTTAAACATGGTATCATGACCATATCTGAAATCTTAAATGTAAATTGAAAACTTGTATTTCTTAAAAGTGATAAATTAACCCCTCGCGAACAACATTATCATTCATAAAATAATTATAAGTTCAGAATGGGGATGGATGATATAATATCCCATTAGAATCAAAAAATTCCAATATATGGATACTACTATAGTTACCAAACCAGGTGGATTAATATAGGTTGTGATAGGTTATGAAATTAAATTGAAATTGAAAGGAATTTAAAGGAAAAGGAGAGAGTGGAATTACCTCTTGAATCCTCCTCTTGAGATCCTCTTTAAGGATGCTAGGCGTGGTCTTTTGATGAGACCATAAGAACATGGACATAGAGAAGGGGCTAGGGAGGATTCTTGGGTAGAGATTAGGCAAGGCTCAAATATTTAGTGGTGTGAGAAAATTAGGGTGTGATGGGTGGTATTTACAGTGGAGGGGAGAGGGGATTTATCAATACAATATTCATTAATTTATTATTTCTCCACATGTTAAGGAATAGTTAGTCTTAAATGACCAAAAACAGTAATTGTATCATGTTAATGAAAACCAACAGGTTATACATCAGTAGAACATCATTCATGACCCTATAATTAGCTTATTTACCTTATTTTGTAAATTATGGTATTTTGTTATTCATAAAAAATTCAATTATTTTGGAAAAATCACAACAATTTTCCCTAAACATTTATAAATGTGTAGAATCAAAAAATGAAATCCTCCTTTCAAATATTATTTTATAAATATGACTAATTTAATCTTTAAT
This sequence comes from Viscum album, assembly GCA_963277665.1. Classification (NCBI taxonomy): domain Eukaryota; kingdom Viridiplantae; phylum Streptophyta; class Magnoliopsida; order Santalales; family Viscaceae; genus Viscum; species Viscum album. The sequence goes on from OY728152.1 coordinate 1,402,737,571, forward strand.
TAAAATCATAATTTACTTCAAAAATACATTTTTTAAAATTAAAACTGATTTTATAATGCTTTCCAACATTACGTATAGTCATATAAAACTACCCTAAAACTAGAAGATATAGATTTGTTAATTTATGAAAAAAATTTAGAAAATAAATTTTATTTTAAATTAATTATTAAATTATATTTAATTATTTATGACTTACAAAAGTACCAATACTTTTATTTGTGGTTGAATTTTCACTTATAAGATGCCTAAATTCAATTTAATTAATCATGGATAAGGTTACTATTTTTTTGGAAAATTTAATATTCATAAAGTTCATATTACTGTTCATAAGGGTTGGTTACTAATCATAAGTGTAGGTTACTATTCAAAAAAAAATTTACTATCAAACTCCAGAAATCATACTGATAACAACTGTATATGTGATATTTTCAAAATTCAGAACATATAAGATTGAAAATCAATTTGAATGGCTAGATTATAAATGCTACACAATACTCAGTAGTTCATTTAAGCACATAGTGTATCCTTTTAAAATAATGGGATGTAACATTATTCCCCTTCAAGTGAATTGAACCCTAGAAATTAGATTATTTTACATATAATTCAGAATTTATATATTGATAATTACCAAAAACTATTTTTTTATGTGTACCTAATTAACCATAAATTAAAAAGTTATTTTTAAAATGACAACATCTAATCTCCAAAGTTGTCTAGATCGTTCCACTGATACCAATGGTAAAGACCTAATCCTCCACTTACAGATTTAGTAATAAAAAACTGTGTATTTATTTATATAAAATAATAAATAAAAATTTATACCATATTATGTATTTGAGTTCCTTTTGTGGTCTAGGATCTGGAGGATTGGACAAACAGTACATTAAATCAGAGTTTACCAAAACATAAATATTCATTTAATTACTTATTATATATTATTTAATTGTCCCATGAATACTCCTTAGTACATGTATCCACATGAGGATATACATTAAAATGGGGTGAGGTAAAATCCTAGTAAGAGGATTGATAAGTACAGTGTAGAATGAATGAGCATAATCATAACATAATAAAAAGATCTTGAACCTGAGATGAATCAATAATAAAAGGATTGAAATGTATAAAATCATAAAAAATGAAACACCATGCCTTATTGGTTAACTTCCACACATACATGTGAAAAAATCCCGCATCCTGTTCAAAAATCATTTCACTTAAACTCATGAGATTCATACTTTACCCAATGCAATGTAGCACTGTATAATTCTGGGTGCACCCATCACATCGTAACTATATCATTATCACACATGCCATATGAAATTATATAAAAAATTATCATAAAAAATACATGGAAATGAATGGGTTTCAACTCATAAGAACAAATTCATAAAAATAGGGTACCCATAATAAAGTGGGAATAACCAACTTGATATGATAACCATCAACCGTGAGTGAGAAGTAAATGTAGTGTTTTAGAAAGAAGAGTTATTTTAGAAAATAGTTGTTTGACATATACATCTTCCAAAAACATTTATACCTAAGAAAATTTATGATAATTTTGAACAAATTATTTTTAAGGATAGAAATTACAAAAAACAGAGTGATATAGGGAGAAAAAGAAGAAAGAATGTTGGGTTCAAGAATTTCCACTTACCCTGTATCCAAATTCATTCTCCCCATTATTGTCATGTATAACCACATTAGATTAATTAATTGAAAATTAATGAACCTATTGTACATGAATATTATTAATTATGGTTTCATTAAGTTTATTATGGGCCATTGGATGAGTTATTGAGTTTAAAAACCATTGTTCAGGAATGATCATTTTTATGGTTTTCTTGAGTTGTTCACATGTATTAATAAATGGATGTTCGTGTAGAAAATGGGTAAACATACATAACTAATATTTCATGTTTTTAATAATATTACCCACGTTTAAATTATATTATAATGAATTTTATTATAAATCAGGTGGATGAATCATTAGATAAGAATTAAATGATGATTGTTTTGGTTAATTTGGGTGGTTTTTCAACAACAATGAACATGATTGGACTAATAGTTTAGTAATATATATATAAGATAGTTCCAGAACATTAAATAGGATAAAATGAATGTTATATAATCATTTTAAAACTTAAAAATGGTTTTTGGACCTGATTTGAATGCTATAAAGGAAATTCAAAACATGTTATTCTTGAGGGTGATAGCTTAACACTACACGAACAATGTTCTCTTTTATAAAATAAAAATGAAGAGGTTAATGGGTTTCGATGACATAATATCTCATTAGTATAATACCATTACTGAATATTTATAATAACATAGTTACCATAATATTTGGATGGAGATATGTGGGGAGAAATTTTGAAATGAACATGAAATTGAAATGAATTTAAAGGAAAAAGAGAGAGGGGGAGTGAAATTACCTCTTTAATCATCCTCTTGAGATCATCTTTATGGAAGATTGGATAGGTATTATGATGAAACTGGAAGCTCATGGACTTGGGGGAGGGGCTATGGACGATTCTTCGTAAGAGTTTAGATAGTGGTTGGAGCTTGAGAGGTGTGAGAAAATGAAGGTGTGAAGGGTGGTATTTATATTGCATGGGAGAGGGCATTTCACTATATAATATTAATTAATTTATAATTTCTCTAAAATACAAAGAATAGTGATTCATCAATAAACAAGAATAGTAATTTTATCATGTGAATGCAAACTAATTGGGCTTACATCAACATAATAACATTCATGAATCAATAATTAGCTTATTTACTATATTTTTTCAATTATGGTATTTCACTATTCATAAAAAAATCATGTATTTTAGAAAAATTAAAAAAATAATTCAAACCATTTTTAAATGTTTATAATAAAAAATTGAATTCTATTTGTCCAAAATAATTTTCTAAATTTTATTCATTTAATTTTTAAAAAAATTCATAATTTACCTCAAAAATACTGTTTTTAAAATTAAAACTGATTTTATAATGCATTCATAAATTACATAAGGTCATATAAAATTGTCTTACAACATTAAAAAACAGATTAATTAATTTATGAACACATTTTTAGAAAATAAATATTATGTTAAATTAATTAATTGATTGTAATAATTATTTATAACCTTCAAAAATACCAATACTTTTATGATTGTCAAATTGCCCTGTATATGATGCCTAAATTTTATTTAATTATTCAGGGGTATGGTTAATATTATTTTGGAATATTTACTATTCTTCAAAGTCATATAACTATTCATAATGATATGTTATTATTCATATGGTTAGGTTACTATTCACCACATATTATGTTTTTACTATTGGACTCCAAACATCTTACTGATCACAAATGTATAGGTCAGTTTTTCAAAATTAAAAACAATAAATATATATAATTAAGATTAGTGGCTAGATTAAAAATTCCACATAGTACTCTGTATGTTATTTAAGCACATTGTGCATCCTTTTAAAGTCATGGGATGTTGCAGATATAGACACTTGTAGAACAGAGTTCACTCCCCATTATAGTACTTACAATCTCATGAGATATCAATATTTACCAAATTAATTTGGTGGATATATAATTTTTTGAAAAACTATCAACTAATAATAATAATAAACTCATAAATTTTCAATAAAATCATTTATCATTTATCATGTATAATTTTATTTTTGAAAAGATGCACTATTTATTACCTTTCAACATTTCATCAGAGCATAAACCATGGAAAATAAATCAGTCACTTTAGCATCTCATCATCATAATCATAAACCATATAGAAAAATAATAAGGATGGTGTTATTGTATGATAATCCGTGAAAAGAGTAATTAACATAAATGTATCTCATCCTAGAAGAAAGTGAAATTAGAATATCTCAAAGAATATTTTAGTTCGAAAATTCACTTTTTACTTTATAATCACATTGTTAAAAAGAAAAAATATTAAAAAATATTATGGAAAATATTTTATTTGAAAATAAAATTGGATAATTGTAAATTTGGCTTTAAATAATTGGCTACTTCTGATGGAGAGATATTTTTACCATGGCATGATCATTAAAACAAAGATTCTATTCACATTTTTAGTAAAATTTCGAATTTACATTATTCAAAACTCAAAATGATGATTTGATTTAATTGATTTTTAAAATTATATCATTGTATAAAATTAATTTCAATAATCATTGATGAATAAAAAAATCATTAAAAATGTTTTTAGAAAAAATGGACATAAGAGAAAAAGAATTTTATGCAAAAAAAGAGAAATAATGGTGGATTTCCTTAGATTCATTATTTTGGAATGTTGAATTCTTAAAGAGAGTAAGATGAATTTTAACATGTGATATCAAGTAATATCCATGCGAAAATAAAATTATTGGAATTTTTAAATATTATTTCACACAATTTCATCATATGAAACATAGGGATAAGCCATCCCTGTAAACAATTAAATTGTAACATAAACCACATACCTCATGTTCAACATTCTTCAAAATGGATCCAAACTCCTAAAAAATTAATTTAAATAAATTATTATTATAAAAATTTATATTTTTTACATATAATATAATTTATTATCCACTTATTAAAATTAAACACCAACTTATTAATAAATCGACATTAGAATCATCCTTTTGGAGGGATAATGACTCTATTTTCAGTAGGATTTCATTTTTGTATTTCGTGTCCTTATACAATGACCATTATTTAGTCAAATTATCAATTTGAATCAATATATTAATACAAGTTTTATACATTATAAATACATATGTGTGTGTGTGTGTGTTTGTGTAAGTAGAATCTTCCATAAATTAATTATATAGAAAAATGAATTTCACTATTTTAGATGAAGAAAGGTTGTACATATACATGAATAATGAATTCACTTTCTGATGGATTGAATAAGAAATGTAAAGAAATTAATAAGTTCAGGTAACATATTTTGTGTTGGAACCATGGTCTTCTATGCATGATTTGGAGTATGATTTGTGTTTTTTTTCAATCCTCAGTGGAAGTTCAGAATGTGTACCACCAAAGAGATCATACAGTTCAAGGAAACAATAGTATTGAAAGTAGCGCCGTTTCCTAGTGTTTACCAAATTTTTGGGCCTGAAAATCATCAAATAGAGAAAAGTGTTTTTATCAATGAGACTTGCATGCCGTGTACTTGATGAAGAGGAAACTTGCGCGACATCTGTTTTTCAAGATCAGAACATGGGAAAATGGTAAAGGGATAAGGGTCGCACAAGTGACCTATGCATCGTGAAGAGACTTGCGCGCCGATACCTTGGAGGGATGGAAAATTGCACGCCTATTGTTGTTCAAGATCATATCTTCAAAATATGGCAACGGAAAGAAGGTCGCGCAAGTATTTTTTTGGTCACGCAAGTGAGTAGCGCGATAGAGACTAGGGAGGATGAGCTGTGTGCCGGAACCTACGCGTCGAGGGAAGACTTGCACGCCACCGCGCAGGGAGTCCAGTTTGCCTATAAATAGAGGACCCCCTCCTCATTTGTAATGGAGTTCAAGACATATAGATTTTTTGAGCTCACGTCGTGCAAGTGGTTGGGCAGAGCAAGTAGTTTTTGGGTCGCACAAGTAGAAGTTGCACGCCGATAGTTGTTTGCGTGACCAAGGTAGTTGGGGAGTTAAAGGCGCAACATCGCGCAAGTTTTGTGTTGAGGGAGGCAGTGTCGCGCAAGTAGTGTGGTGTCACCTGAACACTGAATTTTTAGCGCAAAAGTGACATGCGTGCCTAAATTGAAACATGCGCATTAGGCTTGGAGATGCACACCAGGGTTTTTAAAGTACATCTGGCCTTTTGAAGCTGCACGAAAGCTGGAAGATCACCCGGTACCCTCAGTAAAAAGTGGGATTTGTTTTCTGGTGAGAGTTGGACTTCAACAGGGCATCTACATATGACATTGGATGAATTCATATGAAATGATGAAGAGACCTTCATGTCTATAAACTGAGTGTGACCTCACCAAAGGCAGTGAGCCAGGGGGTGTCAACGGGAGTGAACCGATGGAAGCAGTGAGCTATCCCTGAACCTTTGTAAAGGTAGTGAGCCTGGGACATAGTGACTGTGCCCAAACCTTTGTAATTCACACCTTGTAAAGATTAGTGTAATTTGGTACGACCGACAACTTGATGGCGTAAGCTCCTTGGACATAGCCCTTAGTGGTGAACCAAGTAAAAAGTGTTGTGTCATCTCTCTGCATGTGAATATTTGCTTTCTGATTATATTCATCATACAGGTTCAAAACGTATCTAAAAATGTGGGAACAAGATCCGTCACATTAAAAGAAAAAGTTGCCACCCTGATTCACCCCTCCCCTCTCATGGTGTCCATGGGTCCTTCAATTTGTACTTCATTCAAATGCCCCAATAAGATCCATTATTAAGTATCCATGGAATGATCTTATATGAAAAACATACCATGAAAATAATGGATAAATATTTTTAAATTATAATTCTATGGGATTTGGTCAAGCTTCATGGATCGTGGCTGTGTCATTATGAAATGGTCAACGTTTCCTTTTATAAGTGGCGGAGAGGATGCACATGAAATTTCTTCAAAATAATATAATATAATTATATAATTATCAATAATAATGATTGAAAATGGAAGTATATTTGATGATTTTTTTTTTATTTTTTATATATAATCATGCAATAAATTTTATGTTGGTTTTAAGGTATTTAAAACCTACTATTTCTTAACACTTTTGTTAATTGTTTTTCTCCATAATAGTTGTAAATCGTTTTACAATCATAATGTGTCATTATTTATCATAAAATTAAAAATGTCTCTAATAAATGTAAAATGTTGAAATTTTATACAATTTAAAATCCTTAATTTCCCCTATTAATATTTCTATTATATTTCAATAATGTAATTAATATATTGATTGACATTAAATATAATAAATGATATTTTTGATAGTATTCATTTAATTTTAACATTAAAGACATGAATATAGTACTATAATTATAATTTAAATGTTTAAAAAATCCACAAAATTTCTTATTAATTTTAAAATCAATGGTGACAAAAAATATATAAAATAATATTACATTTACAGTATGTATACATAATTAACTTTTTCTAATAGTTGGACAAGCGAAATGTCTGTGTCATGTAAACATTTAATGAAATTATTTATTAAAATATGTAATAAATTAAAATAAAAAATATTGATTAATATTTAAAATAACACATTTCTAAATGATATTGATTTTTATAAATAAATTGAAATTTAATTGAAAATAAATTCAAGAGAATGAATCTTCATAATATTATTATTTTTAATAATATAAGTTACATTGATAAGGAAAAATGTCACAAAAACTCTCTATATTATATATTTATCATATATCAGAATATATAAATCATATAATTATATATGTTCATGTGTTGGGTCAATTTTGACACCTTATCTCATTGATTTACCAATATTATTCCCATTTTATCCTTAATGAGGTGATACATATTCACCATGATTATGACTCAAAATGATAAAAAATGGCCAGGTAGTCAAATAAGAACTTCTATAAAAAAATTCATATATTTTTAAAGATTAAATATTTATAATTTTGTGAAATTAATGTTAATATAAATTCATAAAACAGAATGAAATGTTGTCTCTAGAAAATGATTTTTATGCATAAAAACTAACATATATCTAAATAGGGAATATTTTTCATTGAAATGGAATTAATTATATTATTAAAAAAGTAATGGATATAAATTTCTTTAATACTATGTCCAAAATGTTATTGTACATTTAAATAAATTTTTAATGGAATATAATGATTATATTTAAAAAAATTATTATTCACTATTCAATAGAGAATCGATTATTTTAAAAATATATTAAAAATAAAAACATAATTTTTTAAATGATGAGTAATAAAATAATGATCATTTTTCAAAATAAATTTTCAATATTTGTATGAATATAGTTTTTCATTTCATGGTTATAATAAATTAAAATCACTTTTCAATGAAAAAAATAAATTTTTGAATCATATAATTCCTTTACTAATAATTGTATAATTTTTTTATGAAAATAAATTATATATATATATATATATATATTTGAAAAAAATATAAAATCATTATATTCATATTAACTCTAATAATGTAAACTAACTTTTTATAACTATATAATATAAATTGATTCAGTTGGACTCATGTTTACAAGTATTATAAGTTATTAAAAAAATTAATTTATTTAAAGAGATAATGTCATAAAATCCCTTTTTTTACATTTTCTATAAAAAAATGAATGTCACCATATAAATTATTGTGCAATGATAAAAAATGATGATATTTTTAATTCATCATATTATTGGGTTCCCAAGTAGATCAATTAAAATATTATATTCCTCTATAGAACATTAACCATGTAAGTAGTCTTGTTCCGTAGAACATTATCTCTTTGATCCAAGATTCAAACATGGATATATTAATAGAAAATACCATGCAATAGAGGTATAACCTCATAGAACAATACATGTGATGTATCAGGTATTTAGTTCCTCGTGATATATACATTGAAACCATTGTGATCAAGTGAGATATTAGGTAAAAGTTACAATATATAACAAATAATATATACTCTATAAATTGTATATAAACATATAATATAAAAAGGTAATAGATTTTAATTCTTTCTAAATCATTTATAATTTCTCCATATGATATTCATAACAATACCCCATCACCAAAATCAAATTTTAGATTTTTATTGATATTCTCAACAGAAAATTTCTAGGGCCTCTGAGTTGTGTACATATCATGAGTAATAGATCTAATATTCACCACTATTTCCTCATCCAAATATTATCCAAATATATTTTATTACCTAATATCACACAAGTAATTGAGAGTTATATAATTATTCCAAAATATGGCTTCATAATTATCCACTTGGGAGCTCATGTCAATACTATTATTGTATGAAAACTAAACTCAACGAAGCTGTTGATCGCAAACCATTTGAAATACATAGCACAAAAATTAAAAATATCATCTATGTTTTGAATAATTTCCTTCAAGATGAACAACATTCTATGGATAATATGATGTGATGAAACCCAACCCCAAATACTAAGCATAATGAGGAAATCACAAAAACATTAAAGTAAACCTCATACCCCGATATGATATAAAATAATATGGTAATCCATGTAACCATAAAACTTATTTAATTTATAATATTCCAAGATAATAAATATTGATATATTATATGATAGATATGATGTTCGATGATTTTATAAGGTGATCAAATAAATAAAAATAGGATTATGGGATTAAGATGTTTTGGGGAGTCTATTGAAGAAATTCCTGATGTTATCCCATTTCTATTCCCGTACGTTTAATGATTTTACAATTTTCATAGACTTAATCTTCCAATTCTTAGCATATATAATTACCCTACATTGAGAAAAATGTTGTGTAACATATCTTTTTGCTTTATCTAAAAAACACTTTTTAATCAATATACATCTTTTTACTACCATGATTAATTGGGAATGTAAAACAATGATCTTCATCCAAAATATCTATATTAAATCGTTTATGGATATAAAACATACATAATTCTTAACCTTATCATTCAATAATTATCATCGTTGATCTGAAAAACATTTTATATCTCTTTTATCTGATCTACACCATCCTTATTATTCATGTTTAATATTCATTGTGATCAATTCTTAAACACTTGTAAATACCCTAACCCCATTAGCCTAGTCTCGGGGGGTTACTTTATCACATTGGTGTATGTTACATTTAATAACCTATGAAAAGTATAAATAGAATATTAATCTTATTAAATTAATGAAAAAATTAAATTCACATATAAATTTTAAAAATAATATAAAAAATATTTTGTTTGAGAATAGAATTACATCTCATTGCATGTCCCACCATATCAATAGTAGGGCACTTCTTATTATTCCAAGGAAAATAAATCATTTTAAACAGTGATATCAAATAATTTATTTGGATTTTCACACACTAAAAAATATTCATTATCATTATTCAAATGTAGAAATTCAAACACATTCAATTTAATAAAAAATTAGCATTATATAGACTAAATAATGTATTTTAAAAAGATTACAAATAACTAATCACATGATATATGGACTTATCCATGTATATTCTATAAAATTCAATTATCATATTGTAATAAATAACAAATATCATAATTTTGTAAATTATAACATCATTCATCTAAAACATTCCATAAATTCTATTCACATGATTTTGTAAATCATTGGGTAGAAACCTACCTAATTTGGCCAACTAATTTGTCTTTTGTGACCTATACAAAAATTGATGGGTAATATATAACTAGGCCCCACCCAAGATATACAATGTATAATTATTTAATCATAGTAAATGAGTAAATACTATATGAATTAAATACTCATATTGAAATACTAATGTATGTGAAGATAATAATAACCAAACCATGTAAATATAATTATGAACCATCAATAGTAACATGGTGAAAGCTAATAAAATTTCATATCATCTAGGAAATTAATTGTAAAACCATATAATGATATAATTATAATAATATCCAAATAATATATTCAAAATATTCCATATATAGAATAAAATTATTATGTAATTGATGATTAGAAATACCATAAAAATTCAATTAAATTTTTTTGTGAAAAATAATATTTCCAAATTGAAAATATTTTTAAAAATAAATGATAATATTTTTTTGAAGATAATTTTCATTAAAATAACCCCTTAGAAATTTTTAAATAATACCTAAATCATTTAATGGTCCTACCCACCAAAGATTCAATACATTTTTACAATGTCAATATAATCATTAATTTAACATTTTCATTAATATCAAAATGTGCCTTGTTTGAAAAACAACATAAAATAGTCAATTCGAATCATTTTGTAAAAAATTATACATGGGATAACATTTATATAAAAAATAAATTGAAATTGTTTTTAAAAAAAGTGAATATATTTGTATAAATCCATTATTTTGATGAAAAATGATTTTCGATAGAAGGGATAATTGTCGGTGGATTTTAATAAAAATAATTCTCATTCACTTTAAGTACCAAAGAGTGGAAATTACACTATTACAAGAAATGGTTCATGATTAATAATATTTTAGTAAAACCTAATGAGTTTAGGTTATAAATATAAATAAATTCCCATATGGTACACCTAAACAAAAATAATTGGGAATAATGATGAGATTGTGAAATCAATAATTATTAAATTAGTAACTCCAAAATAATAATTCCCATGAAAAAAATATTTCAAAAACTTTAAATAACATAATGTTAAATAGATTAACGATATATAATATCAGATGGGGAATTATATTCACCAAAAAATGAATAAGTATTGAATATGGTATATTTCTCATGGAACTAAAAGAATGATAATAAACCATTACGTCAATTTTGACATACATTGTATGTGTTTTAACCCCTATATAATAAGAATATGATTCTTATAAATCAATTATATAACCATATAATAATATATAAAATACTATATATGGTTTAATTATAGAATTTGATCACTAGTTTATTATCTTTACTTTGATAAATTCATTATTTCAATTGATAATTTCCTTTTTTCAAGTATATATAACATTAGTAATTTTGATTCATTTTATTTGATAGTGGAAAAATAATCTACGTAATTGTAACCATGAAATAAATATCATATATATCCATTATTTATATAATTTAGTATTTTAATGTATGAGATAGAATATATATTTCACCATTCATAGGGATTGTAGGTTATACATATACGTGAACATTGTATCTATTTTATTCAAATAATGGGAAAAAGAAAATAAATATTATATCGAAATTATAAAAATAATTATATATTCATTTATATGATTTAAATTAGTCAAATACATCTATATTACCAACCATGTAATTATTTATATTAAAATTATATCCCATCTCTATGTGGAGATGGAGTCTACACTCAGGCATAAGAAACATTATGATTGTCTGATAGATTGGATGGTATGAAGATTTATCTTTTTTAATATTATAATAATTATTGATATATCATTAATATCACATATATTAATCAATATTAACATTTTTACCCTTCATTTATGGCATAATAAAACAAATAATCACATCGCATCACAAGGCGGTAGTCCAATGTACACAAGAGCCACATTATCATATCCCCCATGGAATGGAACGTAATTATGTATGTGCATAATATAAACCTAGATTCCAAGAGAATGTTTATAATTTCATAAAATTCCATAATATACATGGAATTGTATCATAAAAGACTAAATAGTTTAGTTTTCTAGAAATAATAGATATATACTTGAGTCAAACATTACATTTTAAAACATAAAATTAAAAATAAATATTACTTGAGAATATAATTATTACCCTTATCATATCCATGCATATCAGTCAAAAATTCATTTTATTATCCTAGTAATTATAAAACAGATGAAATGGGTGATTTTATATTCTTAGTTAGGGAATGTGTATTGCAGAAGCAATGAATTAAAAAGGTACAATCAATAATGAATGCAAAATTTCTAAATCAAATTTCAATTAATCAATATCATAGGCATAATATGGTGGGAACGAAATTTGATATAGTAATTCAATTTAAATAGTCACATGATCTTGAAAAAGTATCCATTGATATGCTAACTAATCAAATAATCACATGGAAAAAAAGAATCTAATTTCATAATTATTTAATGAAAATTATTGGACTTATAAAATACAATGTTAAGGGATTCTTCTATGATGTAAAAAATATTCCATGTGTTTCTCAATGAAATCAATACAAATGGTTAATTATTTTACCAAATCCCAATATAATTTCCCTCATGCCCCCCCCCCTTCGATGCATTAGGGGTCTATAGTGGGCCCCTCCTGTAACAAAATGAGTCCAATTAATTTTACTTCTAAATAGGGTGAAACGTTATGCACAAAATCATTCATATTCAATCAAGATTAATGAATTTAAATATATTCCCCAGTAAATAAATATACTCATATTCCAACCATTGCAATGTTAACGGTATAAAAATAGTGCATCCCAGTCAATCTGAGCATAAACAATCTGGAGACATATTCACAATGGTATTCTAAGATTACATTCCAAATAAATCATAAGTAACTTCAAATGTTGTCTTCACATATATAATATTATTTTTATAGGTTACATGGATATTTAATTAAATAAAATAAAATTTATTTAAACATCAATATTTTTTATTTAAAACTATAATATTTATAAAATATTTCCATTTTATTTTTCTCTGCAAATTAAAAAATTTGAATTTACACAATATTAGGGAATAATTTTTTTAAAAAATATCCTTTTAAACATGAAAATGATGGTTCAAAAATTTATATTCATGATTATTGGAAATTTATTAAATCCTATATAAGTTATAATGAATATTATTTCATCATTATAATATTTTTAGAATAATTTATTTTTTATAAAATACAAAGACTATTACTTTCAAATAAATAATAAAATTAAAAAAAGGAAAAATTATTTATTTTTGAATCATTTTAAGAAATTTTATGAAATTTAAAACATTTTTTCAAAAAAATATTCTAAAGAAAATTTATTTTTGACTTAAGGGTGAAATAATTTGAGTTTTTCATAAAAATATTCCATAATAATTTTATGTACTAACAAGGGAAAAATGGTATTGATAAATAAATAATATCATTAATAACAATTTGACAATAACTTGTATTTCTTTTATATGAGAAATATCAAATTATTATTTTAATTGATACTTAATCATAATCAACCCAAAAAAATGTTAAGATTGTAAAATATCCCCTTAACACATTGATATATTCAGAATCATAAGCCCCATGAATGAAAAATATTATTTAAAAAATTTAATACAATGAATAATAACAATTTCTTGAAATAACATAAAAAATATTAGAATAAATTATACAAATAAAAATTAATATATGGATATAGTGTATGTCTCACAAAGGTAAAATTATATTGGAATCCCTTACACTCAGTCTGACTCATCACATACATTATTTATCATATTTAATAATAACCTTATAATAATTATAAACATCATTAAGGAAAAAAATTCATGTTTATTATTCTTTTTATTTCACTTATTTCCATTTTATATAAGATTTCTATGTCAAATAAATTTCAATTTGATGTTTCGATGATATTTGAAATATATTTGAAAAATTATTTTGGTAGGTTTACTATAGTCAAAGTGGATAATATTTTAAAATCCACAGAATAATAGTAATGATATAATTATAATATTTATACATCAATAATAATTTTTAAAACAGATCCAGATAGATTGTTTTGAAATATTATCTATGTCAAAATCATGTAGAAGATATATCATGTGCTTTCATGATTATTGTTTCCATTTCAAAATCATTATTACATAATGTAGTTAATTAAAAATTCTCTTTTAAAGAATTATAATTACATTATATATATCATATTATGTCTATATAAAAACATATTTATATCATCTAACTAGTTTGGTGATCAAAATTTATTTATATCTCTTCATAAAGGTGGTACTCCACATATACACAAACAACATTATAATTTTTAGGGTAATTAAAAAAGGATATATTATATATTCAGAATGATAATTATTTCACTCATATTGTAATTATGTCATTTATATCAGATATATTAATTAAAATGATCCTTATAACTATCCATGTAATATTTTATCGAAAAATGAATAGCATCGCTTCATGAGCTTATAGTTCTATATACACATGAGAGACATTTTTGAATTTCTAAAGGATCAAATAATAACATAGATTGGGGGGTTGAATCATTTGTAATTTTTTTAATGTTATAAAAAGTTAAACCTTATCTCAATGAATCCTATTAATGATTAAATCCATATTTTCATTTAGAAGATACTCATTCATGGAAATTTTGGAAAGCAAGTAAGGGACATGAAATTTGTAATGTTTTTCCTCAGGGGCTGGACCAACATCCTTGCCGTAGGAACTCATATAGATTTTTTGAAATTCAACATTATGATGAAATAAATACATATTGTTATATCTCCCATTAAACACCTTCCATATCTCTATATGAACGATTACACTAACTCTTTTCATTTTATGATTATTCTTACAAATTAATTGATCAAAAAAATGAATAAAGTCTTTATTAAATCTACTACACCAACGTTCCTTAGCCTAATGAATCTAATTTTGAAGGAATTCAATTTTCTGAAACGAATCCAACTGAATCTTAATGATTGACCCCATTCAATTCTCCCTTTCTCATTATGCATAGGAAGAATCATTCTATCATATCAGGATAACAATACATTATCATTTCCAGAACTACTCAAAACTCATTTTTAACATCAAAAATCTAATGAATTCAATATGATGGAATCTGTAGAATGAATTCGTTCTAAATATAAATAAAATAAGATACACCTCAAATTTTCAATAAGATCTTCTATTGATTGGTAAAAAAAATTCAGGTATTCGACCTTCATATAAGAACTCAGTACAAAAAGGAAAACTGGAAACAAATATGTAAAACATCTACTTTTCCCCACAAGAACAAGTTATTAGGTATGAATGTACTATTCCTATATTAAAACTAAACTAAAAATATCAATGGTGGGAAACCACAATACTTTTCCCAGATACCCAAAATTTCAAATCCCGAAAAAATATTCAGGTTTTAACATTAACTTTTATTACCTAAAAATGTCTCAAGATTTATTGGAAATTAGTATTATCTACCAAAAAATACTTATTCAGTCTCATATAAGCTCCTCAATATCAATATTCTGTATCTTTTTCAGGTTCGTTATGATGAAAATTTCTTAATGGTCTAATTATGATATGACTTTATTCATCTCATTATGATTTGAATCTCTTCACTAGAGTTATTCTGATCGACCTTGCTTTCCTGAGTCAGTCTGATCATCTTTCCTTCTCAATGTCAGTCTGATAGAATCCTCATTAAGATGAAATTCCAATTAATATAGAATTATCATTTTGATGGATTTTTAATAACTATAGAAACCCAAATTTTTCAAAGAAAATTTGTTAAATCCTCATCATTAATAACTCATAAAAAATTCTAAAATCATATATTTATACTATGTATAGATCTGATGAAAATATTATTGTGATTATTGGATCAAATAAAATACTTATGACTACCCTATTTCAAAAAATTGTTTTATTTATAGTGTTTTCATAACATAGGAAAAATTAATATTAGTAAATTATGATTGTTATTAATTTAGAAATTATGTAGACTATTTATCTTATTACATCAATATCATCATTGAAAACTATTTAGCAACATTGTGACTTTATCACTAAGAAAATATCACTCTTATAGACTTATGATATTCTAACACTGATGATCCTTATACAGATTATCTACATTATTCAATATTGGTTTCCCCATAAAATGATGACCAACAGCCTTAATATATTACATAATATTATCATTTCCATGACAATATTATATCTTCTATCATCAATTATTTTCAAATTATGGAAACTTCATTATTAACATATAATTGTAATATTTAATATTTTGTCAATCTTCTACTCAAAAACCTTATAGTCTCACTCAAAATCCCTTGAGATTGATTCTTACTCAGAACAATTCACATATGTCTCTATCATTGTATAAAAATATCATTTATATTTTATGGTTCTGTCGAATCATACTGATGAGATGTGTATTATTTTCCATACCAATTGCCTGAGTCTGATCCAAAAGAACAAAAAAATTCATTTACAAATTGGTTTGTTGTTAGAAATAAAACCTAGAAAAAAACATAATAAAGGATCCTTAGTATCCCCTTTGGATTGGTTGAGAAAACTTTCTATCAAAATTTTGAAATTTTAAATAAATTTAGTACTTGATTTTTTAAATAACTCATAATCATCCTCATTTATCAAAACACATACTTTCTCAAAAGTAAGTGTCCCAAAAGAACTTAAATTTTTTTTGAATTAAATTCCATCATAGATAATAATATTATATGGTCATGTGAAAATAGTCTCACATTCATGTTTATCATTTATCTCTTATATTTTTCTCTCCCCCTTTATTGATATTAAACTCATTATCTAATAACCATATGTTAATATTCATAAAAAAGTTGAGTATAAACATAGTATGGAGAACAATGTTATTAATATCTCTCTTTATTTGTCAACAAAATCCTATTCATGTCAGGGGGCATCCTTAGGATATTTAGAAAGTTATTAGATGTTTAAGAACATGATGTTTCAACCTCAAATCAACAAAAAATAATTTTGGAATTTCATTTGTGAAGATATCATAAATTAAATACTTTATTGGGATATATTCTTAAAAAACATCTCATGTTGAAATTTTCCATTTTATAATGTGAAACATTATAATTATATTTTTTATCATAAAATATGTGCATGATTATTTGAACTTTCTTATGAAATATGATTATATTAATGTATGTTTAATTTCTACAAATTTTACAATTTAAATATTCTAGATGAACATTCATCCACAAAATCTAATTATATTCTTGAGTTGTTGTAAGTTATTTTGATTTTCATATGCGCAATGTTATGTAACATTGTTTCATACTATCTCGACGTAAACAATAATACCCCAAGAAAAAATTCCCACAATAAGTATATTTTATATCATTAATAATTCCATCTCCATCGGTAAAACTTCAAACATGAATCTTTATTCCACAATTATTTATATATAAGAACCCTCAGGATTTTGGACCTTTGACATATATTTAAAGAATCCTTATAACCAACTTATATCATTATTTCATATTATATTGATTAATGGAACCCAATGTCATGTCATAAACTATTTCAGGAATTAAGGGTCAAAGGTAAAGTAAACATCCTATAATCATTCTAAAGTCATCTTATTTATAATTCTCAAAAACAAATTTTTACTAAACATCATACCCACAGAGTCAAAAGTATTAAATTATTTTCATTATTCAACATATAACTTTGTTAACAAATCACCTACATAATTATCTAGATATTTGAAAATGAAATTTTCCTTTTATTGAAAGTGTCATCCAAGGAATACAATTTGTTCTCGAAAAATTTTCATTTAATTGTTATTTTCATTTCTTCAATACAAAATTAACAAACATTTTCACAATCCCCTTAAAAACCATATCATCCACATATATATAAACAAACAGATTACTATAGTGGAAATTGTTCACATATAATAGGTTTTAAAATTATCCTTTAGAAAAATACATCATTGTACAATAATTTTCATGATTATAATACTACACATGTGGATCTTGTTTCATCTCATTCAAATATTTATTTAATTTGAAAACATTTACTCCATCCACATCATGTAGAAACACAAAGGGATTTTCAATGTAAATAATTATTAAAATTTTCCATTGAGTAATTATGACATCAGAACCATCTCATATAAATGGTAATTCTTGTGAGAATCTACTACTAGAATAATTTGAATAGTTTCTAAACATGAGATGAGGGAAAATTCATCATCAATATCCTTTCATTACACCTTTTAATAACCATTAGAAAAATGTTTATATCTATTTCTGTATACTTATACATATTTTTTCCATGTGATTATTTAAACCCACCTTTTATGGTTATATTTTAACCTTTAGGACATAGAGCTTATTTCCATGTTTCATTGTTCTATGTTTGATCCAACTATTCAATAATTTCATTCATCCATTATTTTTGTTGAATATATTTTGAAATTTATTTTATTTAAACATGTGAGATAAGAAAATTTTGATATTATAATATCATCATTCTTCTAGTATTAACATGACCCTTTTGATTCCACATTATTTTTTATATCTAAACATGTTTTTCTGGGTTAGGTAATTTCAATGTTTCCTTCCCATGCAATCTTTCCACATAACACTATTATTCTGAATCATGATAAGATTTTTGTGTATCATTCTAACATTAATTTTAATTCTTCAGTTTATCATCATCAACATTATCAATAAAATTCGTTAATTAATTTTATTTTTAGTAAAAAATAACTTCAAATGATTAAACTAACATTTTATTTTTTTCCAACATTTGTAATTTCTCCAATTGGTAAATAATCCATTAATGTTTCTTCTTCATATTTTTCATCAATCCTTCCAAAATATGTAATTTGGATTTTATGTCATCTTAGAATTACATTAAATAATCATATACATCAATGAAGGCATGTTTTTATACATCATTTCAAAATAATTAATGATGGATTTTTGCCTCAACAAACATATTTTCTATATGTGTTCTACAGTACTACATGCTTCTCTCCAGTAGTACATTGATTGTTTGTATTCTTCCAACATACTTCTTTCCATTTACAAAAAACATCAATTCCTTCGTTTTGATACTCTATATTGTTTTGGAGTGTCGGGAAATATATTTAGATTTTATATGTCATGATTTCATTGATATGTTTCAAAATTTACTCTTTTTAAATCTGTAACATTACATATTATCAACTTATTTATATTTACCCCCTTTATTTCTAAAATAATTTTCTAAAAAACATTAAAATTTTTATATAATTTGACTTGTGTATCATAAACATGATGTTTTTAATCTGAGTGAAATCATAAATAAAAGTGATAAAGTATAAATATCCATCTTTTATTGATATCACATCAGCGCACATAAATCAGAATAGAGAAGATAAAAAGAACTTGTAGACAGAATCTCTACTCTCCTAGGCCATTGTGAGGTCATCTTCCCTTTTAATGAGTTACACAAGCCTCATCATCTCTTTTTTTAATTAAATTAAATAGATGAAAACAAATAAATTAGAATTTAGGTTTATGATTTATGCCCAATGTATCCAAGTCTCCAGTTCCAAAAATTATTTTCATCATCAACCATCTTGTAAAATGAGTTATTATACACTCCAATTTGAAAAATATTACAAATTGCTCTTTCTACTATTGTGAAAATTAGGTATCATTCACTCATTTGATGTTAAAATTATATTTTCAGAAAATAACTTCTTTATCATCATGAAAATGTATAATTTGACTAAGAACACATATTTTTATCCGATCAACAAATAAAAATTCATTATATTTCAAATTTTCTTATTAAATATCAGGAATATCGATTTTATGTAACTTTAAGTAAATATCAATAAAATTTTAACTTCCACCCCATAATGCATTTCAACATGTTTGAATATATATATATCCAGATTAATATGTGATAGACAACTGCTATCATGTAATTTGGTTTGTTCCTTTCAATTTCATTCAAATATGTCTTGACATAAAATGATTATACCTAAAATTTATTGTTTCCATATTATTATCCATCTCTACCTTTAGGAAATTCATAATATAAAAAGTGTCATAAATCATTTGGTATCATGACCAGAAGGATCACATCTTCCACATCCATCTTCTAGACATTCAAGTTTATTTTTTTGGAATGTTTTTGACATTGTGAAAAGAATTTAAATCATATGAGTTTACAAATTTAATCCTCCATCTTCCACCATTAATTTAAAATTATTTAAATCTTCTTCCGAGAAGTGTCAATTTATTCCAAAAATTATAATCCCTATGATCATGGATTCTACAACACCAAAACTAAAAATAAAATCACGATTTTATTTAGGAAATAAGATCTTTCTATATAGAATCATTTATTATGTTGTCAAATTCTTCTTACTCTAACATCATTTTTACATGGATTGTCTTTACTCCTAAGCGAGTTTTCATCTTTTTTAAATGACATATATTTGGAACAATATTTTCATCCTAAGCATTCAAAATTCTTTTTCCCGAACCTGAAATTTTTTAATAATCATCTGTAAAATTATTTTTGGTCGGTGAGGATTTCAACTGATTATTGATTTGATCTATCATAGTATATTTAGAATTATCAATTTTTAGTTATGAATCAGCGTTAAATTTTCAATCAAATTCCTCTTGCTAATTTCATACTCAAAAATTTTATATTAAAACATGTTAACTTATTTACCCTTGTATGATATTGTCTTAATGTGAAATTCAAACAGAATTCCCATTTCTTCAATTCTATGTATGAAACACAAGATCCATGAATATATTCTTCCTCATACATGATGAAATATTTTAATCCTTCAGAAAATTATTCACAATCAATCTTCATTACTCAGATTTATTTCTTGAGTGTTTTTTGATCAATACATAAAATAAGATATTTTTTGGAATAAACTCTATATATTATTCTTCAACACCTTTTTCACTATGTGTGGGATCTTTGGTAATAAAATTTTTTTCAATGATGGTTATAAATTTTTTAAAATAATAATCCTTACAAAAATTATTGTTCGTTTATTTTGATTCATATTTCTTTCTTAGAATATTTATTTTTTCTCAATTGAACATATGAAAACATTTTATTTATGACTATTCATCATCATAACTTTTTTTACAGTTCATCCATTGATTTTATTCATAATAATATTTTGGATATTATATTACATTATTATTTAAAAAATTCAAAAAAATATATTAATACACCTCACTAATGAAATTTGAGAAGATAACTAGCTCTATACATTCCTATTCCACATTGATAGTTCATTGCTATAATAGTCGTTATTTTTTCGTTCAACTCATTATCCTATTTAGCTTCAGAGTCACGCAGATAAACATCATCAACTGATTGTTTTTTTATTTTTATAAAGGCTTCAAAAGATATTAAATATTTCATATTTTTTGATAAAAATATTGAAATTCCTCAATTCATATGAAATTCTAATGTTATTAAATTTATAAGAGGGAAATCATCCTTATCACTTAAAGAGAATATTTTAGAATCAAACCTATCTAGGAATTTTCTCATAAGATTATTCTCAATTATAGAATATTCCAATACATCACTAAATCCACTGATATTGTAAAAAATTTCATTTACTCTATTAAATTACTCATAAATTGTTTCTTTTTATCGCATTCTTATTTCTTCAAACATAATACACCTTATTAGTATCATTAAATTATTCACATTAATATTCCCATAAAAAATGATTTCAATCCTATCCCACATGCTCAATTTAGTTTTTGGAGACGTCAAATTCGTATAAACATTTTATAAAAAGGATAAAAGGTTAGAATTTATAGACTATCAATCAACTCAAATATTTCTCTTATAAGAAAACATCATAAGACCATATTTTTTAACAAGTGGAAAACTGATTTTAGTAGCATAAAAAACAATCTCAAGTGGTTGGAAATAATTAATTATCATATTCATATATCCATGGTAATTTGTTCCATCAAATGTAGGTACTCAAAAAACAATAGTATAATATGCATTATCCATGATAAGTATTCCACAAGGGATCCTCCCAATGATAACACGTTAATTCCTGATGGGTCAAAATATAACTGAATGGTGGGGTGGTTGAATCATATGTTAAATTTTTTGTATGCTTCAATAATCAGAAAACATAACCCATGTAACTGATTAATGTTTATAACCTTATCAGCTTTTAGTAAATAATCATGAATCAAAAGGTAGGTAAGAATGAAATGAAACATTATTTATAAGGATAATCCTCAATGTGCGAACATACATCCTTTACATTGCCACTCCCATGGGTAAATGAAAATTAAATATTATGAATAAGTGAATAAAAAATGGAAAAACACCTATTAGGCACATTCAACTTCCAATATGAGTTATTATACTAAATCTAGTCAGTTCCCAAAGTTGTTTACAAAAACATTGTGCCAATAAAAATATATAACAACTATTTATAATCTAATCCACTAAATATCCTAGGTTTGATTACCATAGGTCT
Organism: Viscum album; assembly: GCA_963277665.1. Classification (NCBI taxonomy): domain Eukaryota; kingdom Viridiplantae; phylum Streptophyta; class Magnoliopsida; order Santalales; family Viscaceae; genus Viscum; species Viscum album. The sequence goes on from OY728152.1 coordinate 1,402,760,463, forward strand.
GAAGGCCTTCTGTCTGATTGACTCAATATGGTCATCTCAAAAACATACTCACATTCTCATTCTATTCCTGAAGTAAATTTTTTTTACTTCTAGATAAAAAATATTCTTTTAAAAACAACTAAAACCCATTCCGAACATCAATATTCTGATGAATTTAGTATAAAGAACTCCGTACAATGAACCCATTCTCATTCTGAAAAAACATAAACATAGATCAAATTCCCAATACGATCATCCTCATTACTATAAACACAATAATAAGATGATTATCCTTTATTGAGATATTTATCAAGAAAGCAAAACATTGAAAATAAATATTTATTACTCCATTTTTTCTCCATAATAAAATCTTCCAAATCATGAATTTAATATTCCTCTGTTTGTTTGAAACTCAAAATACCGATGGAGGCTAACAAAATTTTTTTCCCACTTTTCCAAATTTGAAGACATTGAAAGTGACTCTTATTTATTCGTCATATTTGACTACTTCAAACCTTTCAATGATTTATCATAGTTTAATTTTCCTAAAAATTCATATTTTACTTCAGTAAGACATAAAATTTTAGATTCGGTTGGAGGTTACATACACAACATCATTATGATGAAACATCTTTCCTCTTATAATTATGTCGTGACTATATTTATCACATTATGATCCCACTATCTTCATTCGAGTTAGACTTATTGACATTATTTTTAGAGATATTCTAATAATCATTAATATTAGTGTCAGTCTAATGAAATCATAATAATTATGGAATTATAATTACAATGGAATTCACATTACAATTAAATTGTCACTATAATGTTAACTCCACTCTTCAACTTCGTAATTCATCAGACCTCACCAGTTATTACTCATTCAAAATTATAAAAAACATATATACCGAGTACATCTCTATTTGATGAATATTTTATCTTGATATCAGGAACTGATAAAATATTTAAAATTTCTCATTTTAATTAAAATATTTAATGATGAGTTTTTTCAAGATATATGTGAACATCATGATTGGTAAATCAGTTTCTACTTAGGTTATATTGTAAGAAATGATTCTAATTTTTGATTTCACTAACGTCATTTGAAAATATTTGGTCTAATTATGAATTCTACACATAGTAAGATTATTTTTCCATGATTATAATATTTTCTCACTGATGATTCTCATTTTGATAATGATCATCCTTATGTGTCTGGAGCTCCTCACATCATTGAGCATTATCCAAAATAAATTAAATCATATTCTCATATCCCCCACTAACTCTAGATTTTATCATATATTTATCTAGATTAATGAAAACCTCATGATCATAGATTAATCATCATATTTAATTTGTGTATGTTATATTACATTTTAACCAAGTAGTGTCACTCATCATCTTTTAATACAGATTCTTCCAAAGACCGATTCCTAATAGTTTATGAAATTCCATCAAATTACCATTATAATTAAATATTTCAATTGACTAATATGGATGATTTGATTCTTATTTCCCATAATAATATCCTGATTTTGATCTTTAATGACAATAATATTAATTTACAAAAAAATTAGTTGCCAAAAAATATATAATTTGATAAAAACACAGAAAATGTTCTTCAATGTTAATATCCCCTATGAAATGGAAGGAAAATATGAATATGTGATAAAATTACTCCAAATGTATAATTATGTTATTAATAACACATATATACGTTACATCCATCATCATAACCAACTAGTGGTGCTCGAAATGGAAGTAAAAATGACATCAGTTTGTGAGGCTGTAGTCTACTATTCATACACTACTGGAAAGATGATCTTTCCCAACACTTGTATACCAACGGTTTGTAAAAACCATTGGTATAGGTGGCCTTTCCCAACGGTTCACCAAAACCGTTGGGAAATCCATATATTTCCCCACCTTTCCCAATGGTTTTGGCAAACCGTTGGGAAAGAGGGACCCTTTCCCAACGGTTCACCAAAACCGTTGGGAAAGGCTGTCTTTTGAGACTCTTTCCCAACGGTTTTGGAAAACCATTGGGAAAGAGGGACCCTTTCCCAACGGTTCACCAAAACTGTTGGGAAAGGCTGTCTTTTGAGCCTCTTTCCCAACGGTTTTGGCAAACCGTTGGGAAAGAGGGACACTTTCCCAACGGTTCACCAAAACCGTTGGGAAAGGCTGTCTTTTGAGCCTCTTTCCCAACGGTTTTGGTGAACCGTTGGGAAAGAGTGGCCTTTCCCAACGGTTCACCAAAACCGTTGGGAAAAACCATCCAAGAATTTAATATTCGGCCAAAAACTACTCAACCCACCACTAACCTATCCCAACGGTTTTGAAAACCGTTGGGATAGCTTCTTTATTTTTTTCCAGTTCTAATAACCGAGAACATTATATAAATCAAAAGTTTAAATAATGATGATAATACATATATATATTTATGAAATTATGTTTACAAAAGTGATGTTAGCTTAGTGGTTAAATCGTTCGATTATAAACGAGGGGTCCTGGGATCAAATCCCAGCGGGTTTTTTATTTTTTGATTTTATATACCAACGGTTCCATTACCGTTGGTATAGATTTCATATTACCTATACCAACGGTTTCCAAAACCGTTGGTATAGGTCTATACCAACGGTTTTCCAAAAAACGTTGGTATAGACCTATCCCAATGGCTTACTTGGCTACGGTTCTCCAAACCGTTGGTATAGGCTATACCAACGGTTTGGAGGCCTATACCAATGGTTCCAAACCATTGGTAAAGGTTAGTTTTCCAGTAGTGATAGAAATGATGATTTTGTAACTAGTATGATTGATCTGTATATGGTTATAATTAATATATATAAACTAATAAAATATAAATACATGGATGTTAATATGTTATTTTATATCATCATAGTTTTAAAAAAAATTGAAGGAGGTGGATGGAGAAAAATAAAAAAAGATCATTGAAGAACATTACCCCTCCATTAAGAAACTTCATTAGAATTTCACCAAAGTCCAAAATAGGATGTTTTTATATCATAAATTAATATTTAGGGATGTTGGGATGGAATTTGTGAGATTATTTATGAATTTATTGGCCAAATAAGTTCGGTTTAATGTGTGAATAAGAGGGGAGGAAAGGTCTTTCTTTATGAGGGTGATGAGTTCCACAGTTGTAATTTATGAAAGTAAAAATGTTGTAACAAATTTGTTTAAATTCATAAAGGGTTATGAAAATTATTTTCAATAATTATACAATTTAATATCATAATAATAGAATATAATATATTTTATACATCATAATGTATCAATTTTTACCAATTTCTATTTATTTTCACTAATGATAAATCAATTTTCACCAAAACCTCTCTAAATGAAATTTAATGTGTTCAGTGTTAATGATAGGGAAATATAAAATCCAAATATTAGAAAATATATATTATAATGATATGGTATATGGAAATAAATTTTCCAAATACAATTCATACGAGTAGAAAATTTTAATTTAATATTAATCCCCCAGACCTATGGTCTCCCACCTTCACAAAGGCCCACCCCATCTTGTAATTTCTACAAGGGAGGTCAATGTAGCTTCAGAACATCACAGAGTGACTATTGTTGAATGATTCAGGGGTCATATTCCATTGGTTGATGCTTTTGAAAAAAAATTATTTGATTCATGGGGACTTAATAATTGAGTGCTGGTGGGTCTTCTCGATCGGTGTCAATTGATGATTTGATTCTCCTTTGAGGAGGACATTATCATCGCCAAGTCCAGCACTCCACATTTGTTCGATGGATATAGATTTTTCTTCTTGTGATGGTACATTTATTTCATCGTGAATCGTGATCTGCTTTAGATGTAGTGTGGTTAATTTTTTTAAACATTCCTTTACCTTTCCAGAATCCTTTCATTATACGTATACATAGTAATATTGTTAGAAGGTATTTGTGTTCTTATAATCACACAACTATAGATGGAAACACTATTTTCCCTTGCATATGTGTTGTCGTTGACATTTAAAAACCTCCAACATAGTGGATTTGTATTTTAGTTGGGGAAGAGATACGATTAAATAATTGGGTGGTGTTTGTCTCATGACCAGCGTTCTGCATGGGATGTAATAGGCTAGGCCATTTCTCCTCTCGATGTCATCATGTGAACCGATCCATGAAAACTATGGTGCAGTTGGATCCAATTTTAGAATACCAGTCATGATATAGTGAATTTTTTTGTGTGCATTAAGAGTTGCCTAGGGACACTTCATTGGTGATGAAACTATTATGGCTCTAGGATTCTCTTTTTGTGGAGTACATTACCCAAGAGGCTCAGAATTAGTGTCCTTCCTTGATGTATATAGTGGGTGTGAATAATGTAAATCCTGATGAGGCAGAACTGCGGTTTCATATACCCTTTTATGGTTGAAACATTATTTGGAGGTCATTGGAGTTAAAGAGGAGAGTCCCTTAGCAGTGTATACAGTGAATCCATTATCTACATCAAACTCAACCGATGATGGTGAGGTGAGATTTCTAGGGTGTGATGTCAAAGGCCTCGGTGGCTCTCAATGTAGTGGTTGGGGGACACTGACAAGAAACCATCATTTATGGGTTGTGGATTTGAGAAATATACTGGGTCAGACATGTTGTTGGGGACGTCCATCTTGTCAGCTGAAACATCTCACAGTGGACTAGGGAATCATGATGGAGTAAATGTCTTGAGTCCGTTAGATCCAAACACCCTCGGTTCTACCCATATGAATACAAGGTCTGGGGGGAAGAAATATTTCTTAGAGAATAAGGTAGGTATGGATGAGACACTATGTTATCATAGGCCCCTCAAATAGGTCACAATGATAAAAAGGGGGAACTGTTTGGATGGCTTGGTAGTTGAAGAACATCCAATGTCTCAGGAGGATGATTCTTTAGGTGATGGACGTTATAGTCACCCTTTAGTATATAATTTATTCCAATGTCAACGGAATGTTCCATAGAGTCCTCGAAAGAAGAAAGCAAAAAAGGGAAATATAGATTTTGGGAAATGTATTTTGGTTTAAGGGAAAAATCCAAAGGGACACAAGGATTAATCTCACTTTCCAAAACCAATAGGGACAAGGTCGGTCATAATGGGTAGAAACATGGAATGCACAACCATACAAAAGGGAGAATATCGAGAATCAAGTAGGTATACAAGTTTCAGATAATAAGAGGATAGGAAGTGCTTGAAACTTAACATGCACTCCAAGGAGGAAATGCATGAGACAGATATATTACCTAATGTCTCAGAAGTGGAGATCAATAGAATTTATAAATGAAGGTTTCAAGTTGATGCCACAGAGGAGAAAGAATTTTGGTTAGTTAAACAATATAAAATACATTCTCTAGGGTTCAATAAGAGTAAAATCAAATTGGAAGAATTTATTCAAATAATGGAATGTATGATTACTAACCATGAAGGGATTATCAAGGGAGATCCATATATCCTTCTTAGTACGCTGTACTGGGAACATTTTAAAGTTGTAGATTAAAGTAATATTAGTATTGTTTTGAACCATTTTTTATCTCTTTCAGCATGTTGTGGTAGCTCTATTGTGAACATTGGTTTCCATTTTTTTTCATAAAATTGGCTTAATAAAAATATACATTTGGTTGAATGATCAGTTAAATTTTTTTATTTTTTTGAATTAATTGAAATGAAAGTTTTTTTATAAAAAAAATTCAATTAAGGTATTTATAATATTTTATGTTCAAAAATATATTTTAATTTATAAAATAACATTTCTATTATTGTTAAAAAAATCAAATTAAATCTACATAACATGAATAACATGCATTAAAAAAATACATTTTCATAGAAACCATTTCCTTTTCATTCAAATGATTCTAGTGTAATAACAAATAAATATGTAACCAAATATTTTTTTAAATATTTTAAAAATATATATTTCCTAATGTATTACATAATATTCATACATTCTAAAATAATTCCTATTATATAATAATATACTATAATATGATTAATTTATATTTGGGGTTTCGTGATTCTCAAGCTATTAAAGATATTAAATGTAAAGAAATGTATTTTGATTAATTTTCAATGAATGGTGTCATTTGTTCCATATACTATTTACAACATTGTTATTTTTTTAAAATATTGTGGGTTTATATTCTCCCCTACTTTCAATAGTTTATATTCTTGATGTTTATACATGATCTCAGTAATTAAGGATTTGATATTTGAAAATCCATTATTGAAAACCCACATCATTAAGATATAAAATAATATATTCTCTTAATAAGAGAGAAACTATACTATAGGGGTAATCTAAAATTGCACCAAACTATATTTCTCAGGGGAGAAAATTTGGATCATGTAATGATATAGATGTGGGAGACAAGTCTAACCGATTATAGATAGAGATAAAGGATATTAAATATAATAAATCAAATGATCAATGAAATGTTATGTACCTCATAACTATAAAAATGTGATTATTTAAAAGATGATATTTTCAACATAAATATTGGTACAATGAATATATTTTTCTCTTTATCATGTTCCTATAGTTGAGTTATTCCGTTACAGTCTTATAAAATAAGTATATATAATTACATTATATGTTTCTATTTTAATATGACAATTTCATATGAGGATATTTCTTTGGTAAATTTTTTATTCATCCCTAAGTGAAATGAATATCTTAAAATTAATTCATCATCTCAAACAAACTAAAATAACCAATTATAGCAACATAAAATACATTAAAGTGTAACATAGAATTACTCCAATAAGTAATATAAATAAAATAGTTAGATGATGTTATACAACAACAAAAAAATTTAATCTTAAACCATTATACAAATTGAAGAACATTATGATCATCTAAAATATTTCAAACAATATTTAGAAGTAAGGCCACTAAATTAACATCATATTCCTTACATAATATAAAGCTTCTCTTAATGTACTATTCTAAAGAACTGATTATATTGATCACCATAATGCATTAATGAACAAATTCATGATTCCAAATATAAAATCATAGGATTCAAAATATATTTCAAAAATACATACATAATGTAAAATCATCAAAAGATTGAATAACTAAATTTAATAAAAAAACCAATTATCATTTAAATGGGATTATGGACTATCCAAATTATGTTGTCCAAGTCAATAATCCGTTTATAGAAACATCACTCTCTCTACATTGGGAACAATTTAGGTGTTAAATTTATATTAATCATGTTCTTTACAAAATCTTCAATTTGAGACGTATTTTTTTCCTTGGTAATCAATATCATTTAACATACACTTTCAAATTATAATGATACTGTACTATAAAAAAAGCATATACATTTCATAGATTATTTAACTAAGATATCATTGATTAAATACTAAAATAAAGTAATTATTTTATCTAGAAACAATCACATTATTCATTCCAAAATGTTCCTAGTAAAAGAATATGATTTTCCATGATCAATTAACTTATTTTGATTTATATTCCTTCAACACTATGAATATTCATTTGAGTATTTATATATCTCTTTATATCAAAATAATTGAACATTAGTAACATTCTTCATTGCCTTAGGATTAAGATCATTGTTGAAATTCCCTCTAAAAATTTTGAAAAATATAATTCACATAATAAATGTACCAAGGTGTTTCATTCCACAATTATCACATGTAAAAAAAAAATTCATTTCATTCATCCCAGTAACCAACGTGTTAATTTTCCTCAAATATATTATATTTAAATCATTAATATTAATATTACATAAAAAATTTATTCTATATTTTTTAAAAACATGATATTATATATTCATGTGATGATAATTTTTGGGAGACTATATCCCTTTATAAAAATTTCCTGATACCATCAATAAAATGGATATTCATTTACATGAATTAATGTAGTTCTAATATATTCCAATAGATTGCATGAAAAAATAAAGTAATAAAATATACTAGATAATATTATTATAAAAAATATTATACAATTCAAAATCTTGTGTAATCGATAAAATAAATAAAAAATATTATACAAAGCTAATATCAAAATCATAAAAGTGGTTTCTTTGGGGATGTAAATGTTTTTAAATCCTTTATAATGGATTCCAAACATTACATGAAATTCACCAATAATATCCATCAAGAATTTCAATTTTTTTATGTTTTAAGTCCCATTTTCACACACCAGATGATGATCAGGTCAAACCAAATGCACCATTTTAATTGTTATTACTGCAAGGTACATCTGTGCTAGACCCTCATCCACTCGTTGTATCCATTAAAAATATATTTTATAGGAAATACCACATATTTTTTCATACAAATACATTATGATGTTATTATATAATTATCCTCAATGTTTTTCATAGGGTCATGTTCCACATTCTATATTTTCTTTAATCTAGTTCCCATGAATTCAACTGATCTACCTCTAATACCAAAAAGAGTGACACCAAACCTAGTAGCCTAAATCAGCAGTTTACATTATCATATTTTCATATGATACAAGGAATCACATCCGGATGGCCAAAATGGATTAATAGTGTTTTTAAATTAGATATATACATGAATTTTAAATTACATTATAAAAAAGTAATCATTCTAAATTCCACTATTCTCCTTAGAATATTCCATTATATTAGTTACAAAACTGTACCTCATATAATAGGGAAAATAATACCCACAAAATTGTTGAGATCTTATTACCAGTAAGGGTACGTTCATAATGAATGTTATGAATATAAAATGAGTAGTTAATATAGAAATTTAAATATCTGTAAAGAATTCCATTTAATCAAATACATGGGTATAATATGTAATGAATAAATTATGATAAAATATTTCCATATAAATAATCAAATCATCTTGAAAACATAACCATATATTTATGTAATTAAATAATCTAATGTAATATCAATAATTAAAATTATAATGATTTAATACATGACACTACACATATAAAATATACCGTTGATGCGATATTTCATGACATATAATATCATTGAGGTATTATTCCAAAACAACTATAAAACTGGATAAGGACTCCATCAAAACCCAATCTAGATTGTCTTACTAGACATACCGATGAATCAAAGGCTATAATGTTCCCCTACATTCACATACATATCCTAATAAATTTCTCATATAAAATGTTTGAACCATAATAAAATTAATAAATAAAATTTATTCTATTGTTAAAATTTTAAATAAGCTAGTAATCAAAAATAATAATCCTAAACCAATGAGTGTAAACTAAATTGTATCAATATAGTACATCCCTAGTGAAAGTTATCACAATCCATTCAAAATAATATTAATCATGATATATTTAGAGTGTGACCCAATTAATTAAGAAATGACATCAATGTATGACTTCTAAAATTGAAATTAATTTTTAAATATATCGTTAAAAATTACTTGATAAAAATAATTTTTTTTCATATCACCAAAATTATTTTAAAGCTAAAAAATACATAAAAAATAATTAAAATCATATCCTTTGAAAAATATGTATAAATACATTAAATTTAAAGAATATCATATAACAATTTTATTTATAAATATCTGTATAATCATATAAAAGATAATTTAATAAAATGATGTTCATGATGTATATTAATTCAGTATATGTCCTTGAAGATAAAAGGAATATTCAATTCTCACTACAAAAAATGTTATAAAAGATCCTTTTTCAAAAAGAAAAAAGAATATTCCACTCAAAAAACACACAAAATAACAAATGGTATTAAATTTTCTTAAGAAACCATTTTTGTAATGTGAATACTTTATTGAAATGTTTTATTTATAACCATTATTTTGTAAGAATAATAATTTTCAAATTTTCAGAGAAATAATGTCTGATTTTCTAAAAAATATTTTCTTAATAAATTTGAGAACTAAAGAGGTAGAAATGATACAATTACATTAAAATGTACAATTATAACCAAAGGAAAGGAATATAACATTATCGTATTTTTAAAATATAATATTATACCTGATGTGATACATAATGAAAAACAATACGAAATAATGATGTGATTTTTAAATAAATCCTAACAATATAAGTAACCATTGAATCATAGTCCCCCTGAAATAAAAAAATTGAAAAATGAAATATCATTGAGAAAAATATATTCATGATATATAATAATAAATTAGTAGTATATAAACTACATAAATGAAAAAAGTGGTTGATATGACATATGTATTGGGGAGTAAATGTGAGATGTGTAGCCCTTCAATTACGATTGAATCATCATTTATGTATTTTGTCTTCCAGAACATTAAAATCATGTTATTCTTCTAAGATAACATGATCATTATCAAAGTATATTATAAATTTTATTTCACATATTACAATGTTATATGTTATTACATATTCTATTAATCTTACATCATATTTTACGATGATATTTGTCTTATGAGTCAAAAATGAATTTGGTAGGTTTACTATAGTACTTTTTCTATTATTTAAAAATATGAAAACTAATAATTATTTAATAATAATAATATTCGTATATCAATTATAATTAAAAAACCAATTATGAAATATGGATATGAATAATAAACTACATGACAATAATATATATGGTAGTCTATTTATACAAATGAGTAATAATTCCAATTTCAAATATCACTATATAATGAATATAAAAAATAGTTTATCATTATGTAGTTATCATAATATCATATATAAAATATTATTTTACTAAAGATACTTATATATATATATATAATACATGTGGTTTGATAATGAAAATAGATTCAAATAGTTTTGAGATTTTCATAGACCACACATACATGAATGATTTTATCATTTATAAGAGAAATGATAGAAATGAAATATTATCATTTAATAATTAAAAATACTTCATTAATATAATAATAGTATTATTTGTATAATAAATATTTATTAGTATTATTGATTTTGACTTCAATAGCTGGTTCCAAAATCTGTTCCTTGAAATGGTTCAGCGGAAACCTAGAAAACCCATCAAAAGGTCTGTCTCACAAAGCCTCTTCGCAACAATCTCCAACACCGCGAGAAGCACAGAGCCATCATCCTAGGACCCTCTATGACCATAGTAGAAAAATGATATGGAATATGCTATTATTATACATATATTGTAACACCACATACTTTCATGGTACATTTCCCTTGGAATAATGCAATAGTTTTTATTGTACACAACATCAAGATTCTAACACACTACGTCCAATCAATCTAGAAGTTATGAATATTAATACCATATTTTTGAAATTTTATAAATTTTATTTATCAAAGTGAACTTCATATTTAAATTTTGAATATCGAAATTATCTTAGCATGATTTTTTGGTATTTTTCTGAAAACATTCAACTTTTGATGAATAGTGAAAAACACCACGTTATTGGTTAAAACAAAATTTTTATTTAAGTAATTATTATTTTATTAAAATTTATTTTAGGGAAAATTAGATACATAATACCTATATAAGTTCATTATAATTTATTAGATTCATTTTATAATAAGATTAGTTACATAAAAATTTTTATTGAACTTTTTACCATCTTTTACTCACATTCTCGGTGCATTTGAAAATTTCCATAAAACATAATTTTAATTCTTCTGTGAGTTTAATTGGAAATCAATGAGATTCACAGTTAATATAAGTAAGTAAAATTTGGTTCAGTAAGATGAAAATGATTTTGTGAATAGTAACTTTTGAGTTTTATTCACCACAGGTAAAAGAAAATAGGGTAATTAATGCTAAAAATGATTTCATAATTACCCTAACACATTTCATAAGTCTATTGGATAAATATAATTATAATAGAAACAAACATAGGACTAAAATATGTTCTTTTTTGGTCCACTTGGTTTACATTAGGACATTTATTATTATTTTATTTAAAGAAGAGTTAAAAGAGTAAAAATTCAATGTTTAATAACTAAACCTTTTAAATATAGGTTTACTCACAATATAAATTCTACCATAAATATAAATTATAAATATAAAAATATTTCCTACATAATGGTATTTTATTTATAATTTTTATAGATTAAATAATTTAATTTATTAATGACACAATGATGATGACGTAATTACATTATTAATGAAATATTAAAATAATTAATATTATAAATATCCATAAAAATGTAAATTGAGAATTTTGATGAATTAAAATATTTTTTACGATTAATATGACAAGGTAGGGTTTGTTGAATAAATTTTATTCGATGTTATAATGTTTTAATGAATTTTAATAAAAATAAAATACTAAATATTGTCAAAATTGACATAATTGAGTTTTAAAAAATATACTATATTATTAATTGATATAATATTTCTCAATATCTATGGTTCGTCTAGAGGACTTAGATAAGGTTATATATATTAATATTGAATCGCATGGGGTTTTCTTGGCTTATTATAGTATGTTTATTAACCATATAATATAAAAATAAAAAGAGACATGGTAAATGTCAAACTATTTGACTAAGAGTTAAATCTAAAAGATTATGATAATATGGTGACCAAAACCTGTATAAAACTCATTGGTTGATAGGTTTCGACCCATCCCCACGGTAGGCTTGAAATAATTCATTTTTTAGATATTAGAAAATGAATGTGATTTTATTTTAAAATAATATTTCAATCTTTTCCTTAAGTGACCCTCACCTCTCTTAGAAAAGGGCACTTCACCTTACCTAAATTTCACACCTCCAGAGGCATTTGGCTCAGCCAAACCCAGCCCAAATATCATCCCAAATTTTCTCCGTACATCCTTGAGGCCTTCCTTTGGTCAGAAATCCATCCTATAAATCCCTTTTGATCAAATTAACAAAGAGAACCCCAAGAAGAGGTAAATAATTCATCACATCTTTCAAGTTCTTTTATTCATCCACATCAACATTCTTTGTTGTTTTAATACTAAAATAATAACTCCATTATATTCTATATAATTTTATATTATTATAAATATTTGAAAACAATATTCGTTATTCTATCAATCATATAAATTAAAAATTAACCATACATTCATACCTACGTCTTACCATCTCCACAGCGTGGTGTAGTTTATTATTAAAACAGTTCATTATTTTGTATTGCTATAATATTGATTATAACTGATGTAAATAATTAATATAACATGTTAATTATTTTTTATATATGATATACCATCCAATTACATAAGATTTCACCATTAATATATTGATAGTGTCGCTTGTGCGTACGCACGAATTATCATCTCCACGAACGCGATAAGATTCTTTCTCCATCATAATAATTCAAGAATAATTTTCATTTTATGATTAAATATAATGTGTATGAACATAATATAATTCTATATATAAATCAAATATATCCTATCCATATCAAATATGGCTTACGTAACCATGCAGATAAAAGAAAACAAATCAGTTAACAACTGAAACGACGATACTTCTGAAATACTATAACAAAGTAATATTTTAGGGTCATATATAATATAATTTTTATGTATATAGTACTTTTATATTTAATAACAATGTTTTAACTATTATACATGAGTTTGGCATACCCTTGACCATCAAAAAGTACATGGTAAGGGTTAGTTTCACATTATCTTTATTAATCGATGTTCTTTTTATGTAAGTATCTATAGGGAAATATTTATTATTCTTGTCCATGTATTATAAAAGAGTAACCAATGGGATTATTATTAGGGGAAACTTTTACTAAAACATCATTTTAAATGTTTTATATATGTATTATTCTAAAAAATTCTCAATGATGTCCATATTTTCAAAATTGTTTTTCAGATATATTTATATGGAAATGAATGTTTTAAAATATTAATTCTTTTCGAATGTTTCAATGTGTTATTGGATACTTTGATTAAAAACTATCTTTTAGATGAATCTGTTTTTAAATTATGTTACTTTTAAATGATTTAATGAAAAATGGATATTTCTCTTACATATTTTCAATTATCATTTTCATCTATGTCAGCAACTATTGATGGATTTTAATCTTGTTTGAAGATGATTTATTATGATATAAATCATTAATATTGTATTGATGGTTTTGTGATATGTTTGATTTCAGATTCGTTATTTTTATACCATTCTTGGTTTATGGATAATGTATTGACATTTAGTATTCATGTTTTAATCGGAATGTTTAAGTTATGCTTAATCCATTACATATGAGGAATGTATTGGACTTGGTAAGTGATAGGTGGAGCCCGCTATAGCTCTTCAGTGCATCGGTATGTCTCATGAGACAAACTAGTGTCATGGCATAAGGTCTTGACAAAATCTTATTTGTAGTCTTGGCACAAGGCCTTGACTGTGTGGTTATTAAGTCACGAATTATGCATTCCATCATTATAAAAGTGGCTATTGATATTTTATGTGATTATTCAACTAATAAAATATCTATGTGAATAATTAAATGAAATTATTTGATTTTATCATTGCTATATTGTGCTGATGTTTATGTTTAAAAGGATTTTGTTATAGTATTATACATTTCCTTAAATGTTTATGCTTATTTATTAAAGTTTTTACAATATTGTTATCCTTACCAAGCATATGAGATCACCCATTTCTATATTTTTATTTTTCCCAAGATGTAAAGAAGTATTTTATAGTTTAACTATAGGGATAGGAAAAGGAAATAAGTGTTTTCAAATGGGTACAAAAAAATTTTTTGTTTAGATTTCATAATGTAATTTAAAACTTATGAATGTATCTAATAATTCCATGGCTGCTAAATTGATCATTCTTTCATGACATGGTAATTTGTATCATGCCAATATTTCGTAATAATGCATCAAATCTTGGTAACTAGGGTCAGGTAATTATATATGGTATCAGATAATGTTTATTATAAACGTTGGAAGCATGAATTAGAAAATATTTTATTAGAGAACATTTCCCTACGGTAGACATTGAGGATTAGTATAGAAGAACATCATAAAATTTTTGAATTGTAGAGATTTAGTGAGTTTTCTAAGAAATACATCCATGTCTGGAAATGAGCAGGTAGAGGTGGCTCTTGCACTAATGTAACTAGGGGTAAAACCCAAAAACATCACTTTGAGAATGACTCGAACATGAACTGGCACGTGACAACCCACCTAGCTGCACTATTGGTTACGACACTTCTTAGGGATATGCATTGGATAATTCTCATTTTCATTACAAACCATTATGAAGGGTTTATGAGTATATACTTCCTCAAAGAAAACATTTTTATGATTATGGATTATATCTATACATAGTTCAATTTATGTAATGTTTTTTACAAGTTTGTAATTATGTATTGCGATTCAGAAAATAATCTATTGTATGCCATTGTTTAGAAATGGCGCCTATTGGAAGGAATGGAAACCGTATCAACACATGTAATCCATATAGTTATTTTCCTCATACTCAAGATAATTATAGTGGAGATGGTGATGCAACTAGTGCTGATCAGCTTATCACCATACTGGGACAACTCACACAGGTTGTGAATAATAACCTTACATATATGGGTCACCCTCATCCACAACATGGAGGATAAATCTTAGACCTCTTCATGATGCATTAAGAACAAACATTCAATGGGACTACAAATCCATTTGTAGCCGAGCAATGGATAAGTTACATAGAGAAAATATTTCATGCTTTGGGGTGTAGTGAAAGGGAAAAAGATGTTATGGTAGTTTATCACCTCATGGGAGATGCAAATCAATGGTGGTCATTGATTCAAATAAAAAAGAATGATGATAAATTATAAAATATGGAATAGATGAAATATAATGAAATTTTCAATAAAAGATACTTTCCTCGTGACCATTGAGAGGATATGGAATGACAATTTCTATGTTTGGGGAAAAAGGAGGATACAAATGTCGCAATGAATGAGGCTAACATTACAATGTTAGCAAGGAATACTGCTGATTATATACGTTACCCAAAGAGTAAGAATGATCAATTCTTTGATGTGTTGAAACAATTTCTCCAATGAACATTATTCCCATGATCCTTCTTATGATATGATGATATTGTCTCATGATCTATCAAAGCAAAAAATGAATTCTCTAAGTCTTATGACCATAAATCAAAGTAGGAGAAGAATAGATCTGTTGAAAACTCTAGAAATGGAATTATGGGGAAGAATGGAAAAGATTAATATCCATCCTGTGGTAAATGTTGGAAGAAACACCTTGGTAATTTCCTTAAGTTAATTTTAGTTTGTTACAAGTGTGGTGAAAAAGGTTGCCAAGCTCGTGATTTCATGGGAAAGAGACTGGTTTTCATTGTTGAGTGCTATAATTGTAGAGAAATAAGGAATTATGCAAATTAATTTCCTAATCATTAGGGAAACATGCCTCAAAAAAGTAAAAGGGACCAAGTCCAATCTTATCTGATCACTAATGCTGAGGTTGATGGTCCGTTAGAAGTAGTGGAAGGTTATTTAATGGTTTCCTCATGTTTAGAAAATTCATTATTTGATTCTAGATCAATGCATTGTTTTAAATCGTCCCAGTTTTCAAAGAAAAATTATATATTTTCAATTTGAAATAACATTGTAGTTGTTAGTCAAAACACTTATGGAAAGAATCATCGCAATAATGTTTTGAGGATCAGTTCCCATTAGGTCATATAAATGTTTTTAATCTGCTGATCTCATCATCATATCCATGATTGAATATGATATAATCCTTTTTATGGATTGTCTTTCGAACCATGATGTTAAAATTTATTTTAAGAAGAAGGATGATAAAATTTTCAATGATGATATGGAGTACCTTATCTTTAGAGTAGAAACGTCACCACCTAATTAATATCTAGATATACCCTCAGTTGCCCTACTAAATTCAATTATTGGTGAATAAGGGAATGAAATAACTATGGGGGCGGAAAATAATTTTCGAATAGAGGATGTACATATTGCGTAAGAATATATTGATGTGTTTCTAAAGGATTTACTTGCACATCCTCCAGAATGAAAAATTGAGTTTCCCATTGATCTTATTCCTCATTCAAGACCCACAATAAGGACTCCTTATAGAATGGCCATTGTGTGATTAGTGGAACTAAAGAAACAACTAGATGAATTAAGTAATAAGGGATTTGTCCACCATAGTGTTTCTCCATAGGGAACCCATATCCTTTTTGTTATGAAGAATGACAGGTCTATGAGGTTGTGCATTGACTATAGAGAGATCAATGATATAACAAAAAGAACAAGTATCCAATACCTCACATTGATAATTTATATGACCAACATCATAGAGTTCAATATTTTTCAATGATTGAATTTAGATCTGTATATCATCAATTATGAGTGAAGAATGAAGAAATTCAAAAAACAACATTTCAATCTAGGTATGAGCATTACTAGTTTACAGTAATTTTTTTTGGAATGATTAATGCACCCTCTATCTTCATGGATTTAATGAATAGATTTTTCAAGGAATATATTAATGGCTTTATTGTGGTATTTATTAACAAACCATAACATGTCATATTAACCTATAAAAATATTGCAATTCATTAGAAGTCTAAATTTAAATTTATTTGGAGTTTTTTAAAATCAATTATTTTATATAATTTAATTTTTTGAGGACAAAATGATGATGCAGTTATTACCTTATTAATTAAATATTAAAGTAATTGATTTTATAAATATCCGAATAAATGCAAATTGAGACTTTTGATGAATTATAATTATTTTCTTTGTTAAAATGTCATATTAGGGTTTGTTAAATATATTTTATTCCATGTGATAACGTTTTTATGGCTTTCAAAAAAATCAAATACAAAATAGTGTCAAAATTGATATAATAGAGTACATAAAATATATAATAATTTATTAATTTATATAATATTCCTAAAAATCTATTATTCAACCAATGGACATAGATATGGTTATATATATTAATAATGACCCACATAGGGTTCTCGTGGATTGTTATAGTATGTTTATTAACCATATAATATAAAAATACAAAGAGACAAGATAACTGTCAAATTATTTAACTAGGAATAAAATATAAAAATAAATTTGAAAAGGTAACATAAACCTATCTAAAAGCTAATGGTTGAGAGGTTTTAGACCCATTACCACCTTATCCTATAATTATTTCATTTATTAATCATTATAAATCAAAAACTATTTTATTATTAAATAACATTTCATGCTTTTCCTAAACCGACCCTCACCTCTCTTATAATATGGAACATCCCCTTCACTTAATTTCACACGTCCAAATTCATTTGGATCTGCCAACCCCTTCCCAAATATCCTCCATAATTTCCTCCCTTCATTCTAGTGGACTTCCTTTTGTCATAAAGCTATCCTAATGAGCCCTTTTGATCAAATCAAAAGGAAGAACCCGGAGAAGAGGTAAATATTTCATCACGTCTTTCAAGTTCATTTCTTCTTCCACTACCTCTTTCTTTGTTGTTTACATTATAAAATAATAAATCGAGTAATTTCTATATAATAATATTTTATTATAAATATGGTACAACCATATCCATTATTCTATCCATCCTATAAATGACAAAGTCACCAAACGTGCATACGTACGGCTTACCGTCTCCATGTCGTGGTGATGTTTGTTTTTCAAAATTTCATTATTTTGGATGGGTATAATAGTGAATATAACTGATTTAAATAATAAATATAACATGTTAATGATTATTTATATATGCTATACCATAAAATTAAATACAATTTCACCATGAATCTTACTATATTTTCGCCCGTGTGTATGTACGAATTACCTTCTCCACGAACGAGATGAGATTAATTCCCCATCATAATAATTCAAGAATAATTTTCATTTTATTATTAAAAATAATGTTTATGAACATAATATCATTATGTATATGAATCAAATACATCCTATCCATAACGAAACATGTGATACATAACCAATAATATGAAGGAAAGTGAATCAAATTACATAGGAAATGATGATACTACTAAAATATTGTCAACAATGCAATATTAGAGGGTCATATATGATATCATATTTATGTATATAGTTCATGTATAATTTTATAACTATGTTTTATCTAATATAAAAGAGTTTAAAATACCCTCGACCAATGAAATGTACAAGGTAATGGTTAATTTCACAATCTCTTTATTATCCTGGATTGTTTTAATGTAAGTATCAGATAAGAAATATTTATAATCCATGTCCATGTTTCATAAAAGTGTTTTAAAAGGGATTATTATTAAGTATATTTTTTTCTAAAACGTCATTTTAAATGCTTTAAATATTTATTCTTCTAAACCTTTCACATTGATGTCCATGTTTTCATAACGGTTGTAATGATTAATTTATATAGAAATTAATGTATTAAAATGTTAATTAGTTTCAAAATTTTCAATGTGTTATGGGAAACTTTGATACAAAACTGTATTTTAAATGAATTCCTTTGTAAATTATTTTACTTTTAATGATTTCAATAAAAAGGGATATTTCTGTCAATGATATTTATTAATTATTTTCATCCATTTCAACATACTTTTATGGATTCTAAGAATGTTTGAAATTGATTTATTATGATATAAATCTTCCATATTTTGTTGAAGGTTTTGTGTTATCTTTGAATATGGATGTGTTATTTTTATACCATTAAAGGATTATCGATAAAGTATTGACATTTTTTATTCTTATTTTAATGTTAATGATTATGTAATGCTTAAAAAATTTAATATAAGGAATTCATTGGACTTACTATGTGATTGGTGGATCCCGCTATAGCTCCTCAGTGCATCAGTATGTCTCATGAGACAAACTAGTGTCTTGGCACAAGGCCTTGAAAAAATCTTATTTTTAGTCTTGGCACAGGTCCTTGACTATGGGGTTTTGACATCTCGCATTATGCATTCCATCATTATGAAAGTGGCTATTGATATTCCATGTGATTATTTGACTAGTAGAATTTAAATTTAATAATTAAATCAGATAATTATAATTTATATTTTCCATATTATTCAGATTCTTAAGTTTAAAATGCTTTTTATTTAGTCTTATACACTTCTTTGATTGTTTTTTCTTATTTATGAATGCTTTCGATATATTCATATCTTTAATAATTTTATGATTTTACCCCTTTCTATGTTTACGTTTTCCCAATATGTGATGATATATTTTATGTTTGACCTAAATGGATAGGTTATTTATATAACAGTGATCAAAAGGGGACAAAATGTTATTGGTGTCTGTATTTCATGATGTATTGTAAAACATATGAATGTATCTAGTACATTCAAGGATACTAATCTAATCAGTCATTCGGATCATGATTCTTTGAATCATGCTAATGTTATGTAATAATGCAGCAAATCTGGGTAACTTTGGCGGGCATTACATAAATGTTTTCAATGCATCCATAGAGAAAAGAGATGGAACCCTCTATAATATAATATATACATTTGTGATGCCTCCATAGAGAAATGTGATGGATGCCTCTACAATCTGTCATACTGCCTCAAATCATAAATCAATGACCATATTTGTGGTGCACCATTAGAGAATTGTGATCTTGGGTGCCTATAAATAAACATACCACCCCCTACAAAACCATCAACACCCGGACCCATCGCCTTCCGATCTCTCGATTCATGAAGAACCTGTTGCATTGAAAACAGTAAAGAAAAATGTATCACCTAAGGTAATTATTTGTAGTAAACAATATTTCCTTCAGATCCATTTCTTCCTCCAATTATAGTGGAAATTCCCTTTGTGAAGCCTTATGGCCATCGTGAAGGTTGGAGCCTTTTTAGGTACTCAGGTCTTCATGGAGCATTCTATATCCGTGAAGCACCCTCCATGAACTTCTTGAATCCATACCTCAGCTGAGTCATCATGATTTTTTATGATCCTCCATTTTCGAATGTCCATTTCACTAGGATTCACTATTACCTTTTATTTATGAATCCTATAATCTTCATAAAGAACTTATGCTTCGTGACATCCACCCCCATGTGATCCCTTTGGATTCATTAACCCCTCTCTCATGTGGCCCTGTTGGGTTATAAGTAGTTATATAATTATTCCTTAGATGGTGTCTTATATATAGTTTTCTTACATCATGATTCTACTCATAGGCTCACTAATGACTATTGTGTCTTCACATAGGCACACTAACATGAGACCCTCAAGTGATCACTCCTACACTGCAATGTCGTTGGGAATTTCTTTTTCCATCCCTCCCACATGTTTTGGTAGGTACATGTTATTTAAGACTAAGGTGTCTGAAGTGAGTCCACATCGTCCAATAAATAGGATGATAAATAGCCATTAAACATTATAACCCCACTCATTTTGTTAATCTATGAGTTAATGCATATGTGGAAGTCATGAGAAAACCATTAAGGGGATGGAATTGGGAGCCTATCACATTCGGCCTTTCCAATATTCTTTCACTCTCACTATTTGCTTTGTCAATGTGTGTTTCTTAGGTAGTCTCCACATAATTCGTCAGCCACCTTGATGGGTTGATCCCTATATTATGGCAATATCATCTTCATACTCATGTACACCCCCTTGGGATTACATCCTATAGTAAGTACCAACCACAATCTCATTGGGACACTAGCTACGTGTTATTCCCGCACCCTTTTATGTGGTCGCGTCTTTCATGACACGGTCGTTGGTCCTGATGCTACCTCTTGTTTCTCACACCTAGTATTACTATGATGGTCTCAGAGTAAGAATTCACTATTAAATTATTTTATGGGATACTAACCACACATAAAAACCATCATGTCTTCGGGTCATTGTCCTTATTGTACACCCATATTCCATGCCCCCCCCTTTCATGAACATTGAAAACATTAACCTTTGTCTTTTCATGAATAGTACACAGGATGCCTATTAGAGGTTCAACCCCATCACCCATCAGTACCTACCACTTCACATCAGTTCACCCTCATCCTATATGATGTTAAGAGTTTTCTAGAACAATGTGGGTTTTGATCCCTTCCACACATGTAGGGTACCAAGGAGCCTCTTTGAGGTTCAACCATGATCAATGGTAAACATCAGTTCTCCCTCTTAAGGGTGAACCATCCAGATATGATATCTTCTTTTCCTGGGACACATCACCCTAATCCACCACCCTGAGGAGTTTTGATCCATCCAACAATGTCATTCTCCTTTACGTACAACCCATTGACATGTCCCCTTTCTCAAGAAGCTGACCATGTATAAACCCCCCCACAAAGGTCACCATACTACATCGACCAAAAGTATCCCTCTTGTGATGAGATTCGAACCACCCATATGACCAATAATATCTTGATGTTGACGACCTTTGTGTACACCCCTATTCCAAGCCCTACCATTTCAGAACTGCATGAACAATGATCATTTCCCTTTTCATGAATAGTATGTAGGAATTCCTTCTATGGTTAAATCACATTACCCATCAATATCGACCACTTCATGTCAGTTCACCCTCATCCCAAATGTTTTCACACTGAATTCCCCTTTCATAATACAATACATTATACTATATTCTCTATCTATGTGGGTTTTGATCCATTTCATATAGGAAGGGAATGTGGGAACTTCCTAGATGTTAAATCTCGACCAATGATAATCAATGGTGCTCCAACCAAGGGATGTACCTTCATGATGTTGAATCATTCCTTCTTGGGATGCATCTTTGAGATCCACCACTATGAGTCATTTTTATCTACTCGGTCAGCTCCCACACATAATCCATATCCACCATTTCCACTCCTTAGCAGAACCTAGACTTCTTCCATAGGTATGACTCATACACTATTCTTTATCTTATGCGGCACCTCATCCACTTCCATATGTAAGCCACATCCACTATTCCTTCTCCCAGGAAACACTCAAGCTTCTTCCATTAATAATCCCTATCTAGGGATTCCTCTTCTAAGCATACCATGTCTCCTCCCATTCATATTACCCATAAACTTTTCCCACTCCTTAGTTCTCACGGGCTACTCACATGTGTATGCCTCATCCACTATAGCTTCTCCTTAGTGGAACACATTAAGCTCCATTATGTAAGCCCCATCCACCATAGTTGCTCCTTGGCGACACCTATTCCACTTCCATGTGTATGCCCCAAATCATCACCCATGTGTGTACCATCTATGAAACACCTGTCTAGTATAATGGTTCCTCTTGTTTCTCACACCAAGCATGGCTCATGTGATCATAGAGGTAAGTAGTGGCCACGACACTACACACCAACCAAACTATGCTGGATTTGATCCATGACTTCTATACTAGGTATGTTGGACTCATCATTGAGGATCAATCCCAACTAATGGTAAACATTGGTTCCCCCACGTTGGGGTGAACCCAATTTGGTCCACCTCGATCAGTGTCTAGATCAGCCTACATGGTGTCACATATTCCATTTATTGGATACACCAATCCATGTCCACTCTCATATGGAATTTTGATCCATCCACGACAAAATTTAGTTCTCCCTCCTCGATGATGTACTTTAATGATGTCAAATTTTCCATTTATGGGACACTTAAACCTAGATACACCACCATATAGTGTTGAAATCCATCCAAAATCATTCATCATTCAAACTGATTATCCCAAGGCCACCACATATTGGTTGTATCTTAATACACATTCACTCCAAATATTGAACTATGTGGACATTGATTCATTCCTTGGGGAACCAAGGAAGACTCCATGACCTAATATCCCATCATCCATCAGTCCTAACCACATCACAACTGTTCACCCTCATCCAGCGTGACGTTATGTTATGAGTTCCTATATTCCCAAACTAAATGTGTTTTGATTACTGTCTTCGATACAGGGAATGTCAGAAGACTCCTTGATGTTTAACCCCAGTCAAATGTTAATATATGGTTCTCCTTCCATTGGATATACCTTACTTATGTGACACCATCCATTTTGGGTACCCATCTCTTGGATCCTCCGCTATGAAAGGTTTAGATCTCTTAGGGCTGCTAACCACACATAAGCCTCAATATGTCTCGAGGTTTTTTTCATTTTTATAAAATTTGATTCTATGACCAATACTAAATAATATGGACTTTGATTCAATACTAGGAGAATACGTAGGAAACCTCTCATAGTTTCAATCAAATCATCCCACTCTCTTCCTCATCTCTCCCTTGGGCCCATGTGTTCCCAGAAGATCATGCCTCAACCCAAGAATCCATTTCCATTAGGCAACATTAATTCATCCATTCTCATGATCCTCATAATTTGGTGAATCATAACCTATTTGAGAACTATATTGACTTTGATCGCTACCTCCCAGAATGGTTTCGTAGGAAACATCCTCAAGGTTCAAGACCAACACTATCACCTTTATGTCAGTTTCAACCCATTCATTTCATCCACATCCTTAAATTATCCATCATCAATCTCAATTCATACCCATTACACCACATATAAGTGGTATATTGCCAATAATATGGGAAACTAACCAATCATATTCCTGAACAATCTACTACATCACCACACAGTTATCATGGTAGGACTACATCATCCTCATAGGTTGTCTCAGTGTGTAATCCCCATCAATTCATATGATTTTTACTTATAGTTTCATGTGATCCACATTAGTTTAAAATACCCATTCATCCATATTAAAAATGATTCTATTGTAACCTAGTAAATCTTACAGCATAATCCATACACAATCCAACCAATAGAAATCTTCTCGTGATGGGCCATCTCAGTGTGTAAGCCCCACTAAACCCCTTTATTCATTGTGGTTTTCTATCCCTATCATCTAATCAAGGTACATTTAAGGCCTTCATGAGGTCCTATAACGTCCAATGGTATACCATGGTGTCCTCCTTCACTAGGGAAAAACTTCCCTGATCCACCCCTTGTGGTTTCTTGATCATCCATCACAGTTTTAAACCTTATATTTTTAGGGAAATTCCTTTTTGGGTATGTCATCATTAGGGGTATTTTCCACCCATCCGGTAAACACTAACGATGCTCCCTCCAAGAGATGATCCAATTTGATGAACTTTTATATGTGTTTTTATCACTATGATCCATTTATTCTAAATGATGAAATCCCAGCATACCACACGCTTAACATGGAGAGCTGATGAAAACTTCATAGACATGTATCTAGAATAGGATAATCTAAGTATGATGTTGGATTCATCAAGTTTCTATTCCATTGACATTCCCTCCTATGAAGACAAATACATGTGACCAATATTCCGACATCTAAAGACTTCCTAACATCCTGGAAAGTACAATCTACTCAAAAAAAATGGCGATGCCCTATTAGGACCCCTTGGAATGTCCTGATGGAAGATGTATAATTAAATAGCGTCCATGATGAGATGTTTGTAAGAAAGAGTTTCAAAAATTGCATCTTAATCTTTAAGGAAGACCCAGACATGGAGACAATCTCGGGGGAGGAGTCCATTGATGGATGGTCCAGCATCCCATAACCCCATTTAGATCAAGTACTAATCATCCCTCAATAGATGACAATGAAACCCAAAATTGGAAAGTGATAATGTGGGGGTACAATGTGGCCATTATTGGGTTTCCAATGTGTGCACTGGCAGGAGTGCCCTGGGTTAAAAGTGTCAGAATTAGAAATGGGTTAACCCAATGTGAATGTATTATACTCAACATGAGGATTAGTAGTGTTATACAGATAAATATATGATTGTGTCTCCGGATACAGATATCAGGTTCTATGTCTCACCCAGCAAATTTTGGGACATGCATGGAACTGAATATAATTTGGGGAAGTTGACCACTCAGTACTCCGGTCATTGGAATTTTTAGATTGTATCATTATATCTTACCTTGAAAGACTGAATGGAACTGGAGCACTTAGGATTAATTTACACATATCTCTACTGGTAGCTGAATCTAAAATATTTTCAGGACCCAAGGTGTAGTTTTAGGGAACTAGCTTTAACATGCACGCAAAAAAAAGGGGTTGGAGGGATGATGTTTTGGCATTATCGCTTGGATTCGTCTCAACTACAACAGCTTCCACGACAATAATTATTGTGCTCCCACACCTTATATCACCATAGAGTTTGTTCATAGAAGGGTAACTAACATTATTGATCAATGATATGTACATGAGGTTTTCATCTAGAATAGAGAAATGTCATTTCA
Organism: Viscum album; assembly: GCA_963277665.1. Taxonomy (NCBI): domain Eukaryota; kingdom Viridiplantae; phylum Streptophyta; class Magnoliopsida; order Santalales; family Viscaceae; genus Viscum; species Viscum album. Next base: position 1,402,786,579 of record OY728152.1, read on the forward strand.
TGATTTGTATGCGTTTTTAACAAAACATCATCACTTCCCAAGGGGCCTTGTTAGAATCCACTCCTCCAAACATAGATATAACCCATATTGAGAGAATATCCTCAGAATGATCCTATTACTGACACCCTTATGTGGATGAGGTGAGGGATGTTTGATTCATCCCAAATACAACAATGGTCATGGAGCCACCAAGGAGGTATCCCACCATTCCACGTCCATTCCACCATCTGTTACCACATATCGAGTAGTACGTGGTCCACATCCCCACCTAGTCGGACCTAGCTATGCTAAACATGTGTCAATGATGGGAGCAGGCTCAAGAGGACGCTCATTAGGGGTTCTCTTCTACCACATCTTTAGTACCCCATGCCACAACTGACACACAATAACTAATCCCTGTTACTATAGAGTGGGGGAATGTCTCTACTCGGTCGATATTGAGGCCCCCACCACCCCTTTAGCAGTGTGGGATGACTCTTCTTATGACTGGTGTGAGAAATAGACATCAGGGGCTGACCTTTAATGATAAATTTCAGTACAATAGTCTTCTTTATACAACCATCAGCTATAGTGGGTGTACTCTTCACTATCGTTCTTTATATGGAGGTCTTCCACAGGCCATTGTCACAAATCCAAGAAGAGGAACCTCGCCATTCCATTGATCCCAATTATTAATGATTTCCCCCTATTTCAAGTTATCTATGTGAGGGTCTTACTTTCAACTTATGTAGATCAACAATAGGCCCAACCCTTACCTACACCAATTACAGAGCAGGAAATTTCCACTCCACCAATTATCTGCATGCTGGTCCACCCCATTTCTTCACCACCAGCAGAGGTCTCTCTAACTCTAGCACTCCTTATCAAAGAGGTCCTCCCTACATATCAGATGATAGATATAGGGGTCACCATCATACTCCGTTAGAAATATTCTCAAGTGATCCATACACCTCAGATCACCAAGGAGGAGGCCTTATCTGCTCCAATGAAAAACAATATGAAGGCACTCCACATATCCCAACTAACTCAAGTAGAGGTCCTCCCCTCCCTTGCACCAACCTAGATGGAGGTCCTTACCTTATCAAAGATTCAATAATCCTCAAATATCTATCCTAGATAAATAGGATTACCTTCTACCCTGATGGATGATACCCGAGAAGTGCCTAACTTTTGTTCTTCCTATCATCTATTCAGATTTAGAAGCTGAGTACAATTCAATAACAAAGCCTTCTCCTGAATCCTCTAAATCAGGGTACATGGTAGAAACTCTACATGTAAACTTTGTTCTCCCAATAAGTGAGTTATAATAAATCCTTGAATCCCTCTCCAGATATATATATGAGAAGGAGGATTTAACTCCTTTCCAAGGTATTTTTCTTTAGGCTTCTCCTTTATCTCTTGATTCACTCCTAACTAGACACAAGATACATGAAAGATGTTCTAGAATTTGGATAATAATGAAAATCATCCTGACCCACCACCAAAGTCCACCATCAAGGTATAGAGAGTTGAGGCCAACACCCCATCATATAGTGTTGTGGTGCTATAGTTAGTACATTCCGTAGGAGAGAGCCCACTAAGCAGTGGTTTGTCAGTGCACACATAAAACATTCCATCGACTAGTCTCCATCGTATAAATCAATGTCAGCACCATTACATGTTCCCCATCCACCTCCAAATAATGAGTGGGGAAATGAGACGTCAAATCCTCCTACTGAATGATGGATCCTCTGTGACATTCTCTGAGTGGATTAATTTTCGGAAATGTTATTGTCATATATGACTCTATACATCTGAATCATGGAGTCCCTTAGCCTAAAAGATAATACATGATTCCTCAGGACTCTCAGGGTGATGCTCTTATTCCTAATCCATCATCGGTTGGTTTATCCACAGATCCATGATCACAATGATATCCTCATCTAGTAATATTTATTAGTTATATTTACCACATTCCGCTTGGATTTTCATCTTGTATCATCCTGTTATCATCGGATCCTCCAACAACGATGCATCTATAGGATCACTATTATCCACAGAAATATTGTTGAGGCATCCCCATAGGTGAAGATATGTGGTTGGGATCAATATGCATCCCTCCAATTTAGTTTGATCATGTGTCATCCTGATTTACCAGGTGATATTGTGTTCATGACTCCAGAATTAGTCATTTTAGACATGGTTGAACAAGTAGAGAAATATGTTGAGATAGGAATCTCCAAGATAACATACCCCCCATGATTTTTACAACATCTTTTCAATCCCAAAAGAATTTTCACTCATCAACAAAGACATTATCTCAGCCTCTATACCCCCACCGAGTAATTATCTTTCGGTCGGGACCCCAATAGTTGAATTCCCCCCAATGATGATAATACATGAAACCCATATGGTTCAGTTCTAATGAATGAGGATGATCCGAAAACAATAGTGAGGCATCAAAATCTCACATAAAATAAAATTTCCATTGAAAATATCCTTCCAAGCCAATCCATGGAGAGAATTCTAGATTATGGAGATCCTGGATTGAGTCTGCATGCGATGGTATGGCTCGTTTTTGGAGAGTTACCTCCTGGTATCCTCAACAAACCTTCCCATAAACATAGTGTAGATCCAGAGTACATGGAATGTGAGAAAAGTATGTGTTTCCCAATATTAATGAGCCATAATTAAATCATTCCTCAGACACACGTTGTTTGGCTAATCTATTTCTTCTTCTAGCTACTCCATAGTTCAACCCTCTAACAGCTCGACGAATTATTCCACCAACCACTCGATGATTCCCTGGGCCCATATATCATGTTGAAGAGTCCACCAAAAAACTATTTTTTAGGAACTGTCATCATGATATGAAGCATACATTTAGTAATCCAATAGTTGCTATCATTTTTTGTATTTCATTTCTTCAGACGTGGATATTGAAAATCTCACCAGATGCTATACCATATTAGGCTTGTGTATATGACATGATGGCCCCCCAAATTTTTGGACCCAATATTATACCCCTTTAATAGGATAGGAAACCCGCTCCAGCACCTATCCCCGTTCATCTCAAGGTGTGGAAATATGTTATAGACTCTAGAGTAGTTAGAATATGCCACGCTCTGGTTCTTTGTATAGACTCTATAAGGGCCTTTCTTTTTCTAGTACAATAATTTTCTCATTGGGTCTATTGAATGAAGGGAAATTCTCCAAACACAATTTTTGTATCAGTTTAACTCCACCACCCGTTAAACAAGTATGGTCGACCTCTTTATGTGAATGTAGTGGCCAAATTATCATGTTATATGATTTTTATCTAGGGGGAAATGCCTCACATATTCACTCAACATGTCACTGAATTGGGAGAAGTTTATAATGATGAGCATGTGGAATGTGAAGAATAAACTAGTTCCTTTCCTTACTACTCAGATATTCCCCATCATATTTCAGGGCTATTTTGATAAATTTCAGAAACTAGTGGAAACATTGAAATACGCCAAATAGGGAAGGTTATTTTCTTCAGAATGTCATGAAATAATTGGAGAAAAACACGAGATAGCCATCCTAACTCAAGTAGAGGCCCCAAGGACAGTAGAGTTATTTTCGGTAGAGCCACCTCCACAACCCCCCCGAGGACCATCACCTTAGCCTTGACTTCAGGGTCCTCAGCACCCACTTCATTATAGGCAGGTGTCATCCCGTCATCCAATTTCCCATAGATGAGATAATCAGGTTCCACCCACTCACCATGAACAAGCTCTTCATTAGGTCCAGGCTCCTAGATTCCATTTTCTAGTATAGAAAATTGAGACTTATACAGCTAATGAGGCTCAGGTCCCGAACTACTTTTAGAGTGCCTTGGATTGTGGAATCCAATGGTAACTGGAATTCAGGATTCCCAAGGGGGTGGATCTCAATGATTGCCCTAGCTATTTCCCATATCACTGATTCCTTAGACACGCCATCATTATGTGACATGTTTTCAATGATTTTATCTAGGACAAGGTCACCCAAAACATAAACATAATGGGTCTGACCTCAAAAAATTTGGCATGTGGGTATTTATTGCCTAAAAATAATGATAAAGGAGAATGTTTACAGGTCTCTAGATATAGACCTCGAATGCACATCAACTGGATAGCTCACAAGGTGATCTATCATGAACATGGTATTATCCGTGCTCAGCTAAACCTTCACAAACCTTCTATAGTCATCACACCTTCCCTAGTTTACTATTCAATGTCCACGTCCTATCCTTCGTCTTCCCGGAAGGGAAGGCACCAACAAAACAAGGGAAAAAACCCCTCGATGGTGCCAAATTCATCTCATACTCTTGGTAAATTCCTTCCCATAGAGATGTGAATTTCACCCTTGGTCTACCCAGTAATTGAGGAATCTTCATGAGATGATCCATAGTATGTATTAGTAAACACAATCATGTTGGTATAACCTTATATGTTTCCCGAAACTGTGGAATTCCATGGTGAGCATCCTAAGGCACTAAATCAATGTCAACGTAAATGATGTCCTGGATATGTGTTTCAATATCTGGCATCAGCTATTTCTTCCAACCATGTTGTGCATTCTACTAATACTAGCCACTAGGATCAGCTCCTAGATCGCCATGCACATTCCGTTCATTCTATCCCATCAGATTTTCTCAAACCAGCATTCACACTAATCGACTAGGAGGAGCTTCCATGACTGAATTATGATACCAACATGATGCATTAGTGGATAGACCTCAGTCATCTAGTCACCATATGACTTTCATTTTTCATGTTCTGACTAGTAAGCACTGAGATATCCCCAGACCCAACCAAAATCTATTGGTTCAACCATTAGTTCCAGACATACATCTTATCGTTGAGCAACCTACTATAAGTTGAAATGTTTTCTTTGGAATAGATTTATTATGTACTTAATCAAATATCTATAATTCCTACAAAGATCCAAATTCTAGAGGCTCTCCATATGTAGGATGATATGTGTACAGCCCTCGTAGAGGATTTGATAATCCCCCTCTAGTTTAAAATTTAGATAGTAGTCGGAGAAGGTTTCCAGGATGGCATGGTCGAGCATATTGAATTCAATTCCATCATCACATTTTATAGAATATTTAATGGTTATACCATATAGGGGAACAACTACCCTATGTACATCACTAGCTAGTTCAATGGTGTGGATGTTGGTCATTGTCTTCTCGACACAGGTTCTGGGATCAATATCATCCTGACCTGGATGCTCAAAAAATTGGGACTCTCTGAGATATATTTTCATCCCAATGACATTAATGTCCATGGATATCATAGTAAATTTTAAAAACCCATTGTGAAAATCATTTTTAAGTCCCAATTCAACAACACTGAGTTTATGGTTGTCTTTTAGGATAAGGCTTACAATAAATTGCTGGGTAGACCCTGGCTCCTCTTGCACGTGGAAGTTCCTTCTTCATATCACGAGTTCCACATGTACTCCCATAATGATATATTAGGTGTAATCAAGGTTTATGTATCTCACTTTTCTTTTTTAGAATCCCAATACATAGATCTGGACTATTACAGGCGTAAGGAAAAGCAAGTGCATGCCAATGTTGTTGAGAATACTTCCACTATGAGTGATCTATGTATGTAATTGGATTATTCCTTCTTTCTCCCAATACACCAGTTGGAATCCATGACCCCATACATGGGAAATTTTATTTTTATCTATGAGATGAGGGGGAATCACATTCCATGATATAAGTACCACAGATACATCACCTCATACACTTACTCAAATTTGGTTTGAGTGATTCTAGGGAACCTTACCCATATAAGATATCGTGATGTCCAGTCCATGGAAACACCAGTCTTTCATACATGCTTGTTCCGTCGAGCTTTATAAAACTGACATATGATGACATTTCACTACTACTCTCATATTGTCATGTGTGTCAACCAAGGTCAATGAACTGCTAAGATTGGATCACTATCTTTTTTTGCAATTGTTTTATAACATTGGGAATCTCTTGACGATGGTTCCAAGAATGATCAGCGTGACACCTAAAATCCATCAGGGTCTGTCAAATCGTATGAAATTCCCCATGAAAATGACACTCTCGTTGTAGATGATGAAGTAGATTTTTTGGATGTTCCTCATACATTTGAGGAGTTTTTCTCCACCACAGTCGCTGAGTTAGTACAGGTGAACCACAACACCAAGAATGATCATAAACCAACAATATTATGTTCATACATTTCTACAAAGGAGTAGTAGTAATATGCTTATTTATTGATGTATCGTCGAGATGTTTTCTCTTTTTTCTATGGAGAGATGGTTGGACTTGATCCCTAGATTAATGTCCACTGCCTTGGTCTCCTGATAAACCAACATGGGTTCAAACAACCTCATAGAATGATGCACCCCTTACATGGTTCCATGTTTGATTCCAATGATAAGAAAATCATTAAATAAAACGTCGTCAGATAAGTATAGTAGCCAAAAAGGTAGAAAGCTTCATTCCCATATGGTATAAGAACAAATATATAATAGTTTGCATCGAATTTAGGGATCTCAACCATCAGTATTTGTAGGATGATTTTCCTCTTCCAGGGATGGAAATATTGATTGATGTCATTTCTAGATTCCATTAAGCCTATTTTATTGATGGGTATTATGGATACAACCATATTTTAATGGCCTTTGAAGATTATGATTCTATCACATTTTGAGATCCACAATTTACATTTTATTACCATGTAACACATTTCATCATATATAATATAGGATCCTCCAATCATCATGACATTCAGTTCATATAAAATTTGAACCTATGGAAATTGGTGGAATGCTATTTAGATGGCATGGTGGTCAAGTATGACCAACACATGGACCATATCAATGATATTTAGAATATGACTGGATTCCTCCATTCCTACAACCTAAAGATGAACCCCTTGATGTGTGCCTTCGGGTTTACCTATGGAACATTCATTTTTATTGTTGTTGGGTATGGAGGCTTTGAGATAGATATAGTGTAGATCATGTGCACCTACCATGTGAGTCCCCTAAAAAACATTCCGGAGCTCGAATTCATTCCAAGAAACTTTCCTTACCTATATCATTTCATTGAAATTCTAGTCAGAAAATTTAAGCCATTTTTCCAGCTCATGAAAATAGGTGCCTACATCTAGTGTGATAAAGACTCTCATGGAACATTTATGGTGATCAAGAAGGTCCTGCTACGTCCACCAGTTCCAATGCCACCCATACCTTAAACATCATTATTTCTTTATTTGACCATCTTGGAATGGTTCCACTATTCCCTTATCGCCCATAAGAATAAAAGGGGGTGAAATAATCATTTATACTGTCTTAGAAACATTCTCCATGATATAGAGACCAAATATTACATTTTTGAGATGAGAATCCATGCAATGGTATTCATAGAACAAATGTGGTGACATTATAAACAACCTTGTGAAATACAACTAGTGTCCGGTTTGGATCCACTAATGTACATTTAGAACCACCCCATGTTAACGGGTCATCTAGCTAAGTGAGATGTAATTACTCTGTAGTTATTCATTAGGGTCGTTCCACAGAAACATTTTAGGGGTTAGTCACAAGTAGACTTACTTTATGTGAAAAAAACCTTCATGGAACAATCTCCAAATCATGAAATCCCTAATAAGGCAATCTAGTTAGTAGATCAAAAAATTCCATGCAGTAAATTACATTTAGATGATGTTTCCCTATGTCTGACAGGAAGAAGGATCAACCACTCTAGACTCAACACAGCAGGTTGGGGTATAGTTTTCACCATGCCTACTTAGAATATCACTCCATATTAATTATGTTTGTTATAAGAATACACGAACAAAGAGTATAATTGTTAGGCCCACATAACTTGTATAGAGATAGCCCTCGAGATTGATGACCCTCACCTTTATGTGAAGGGGGACTCTGAGCTTGTCATTAAGAAGATCAATGGTGACTATATCAACATAAATCCAGAACTCATAATCTTTTAGAGCATAATTTTCATATAATGGTCTTGTTCCTTCTTCTACCAGATGTTACTCATGTCCCTCAGTCACAAAACGGTCAAGATGATGCCTTGGACACCCATTCCGCTTCTCAGGTATATCCTTACTAGGATGATTTCATTTTCCATGTGGTGCATCAAAGAATAATCACTCCCATTACTATGAACAACGATGGGAGACAACAAGTAAACCATATTAAAATTGGTTCATCCACATATGGAATTCTAGTCCCCCATTCCAAAGTAGATGATTCCTGTAATTGGACAACACCTTTCATTGAGTACCTATGACACAAAAAACTACCAATTGATAGAGTTGATTAGGGGAGAAGCCATCATAAGAGAGTCTATTTTCACACTCTAGATTGGTACCAACCTTGAGAAAATCTTCTACATATGTGGGCTGATGGAGTTATCCTCTATTTTATTCAAGGAGATGAGATCCCCCATGTTATGTAGGATGTTAATGTTGGTTTGTGTGGAGCTTATTGGGTAGGGTTAAATGTCTCTCACAAGATTTGAAGGTTGGGCTATATCAAGACCACAAAGGCCCTTGAATGTATTGAGATCATGAATATATTCCATGAATCCCATATCCATGATAATTTCATGTACTGACTTCTTGATCCACTCCATACAATAATGTACATCTGGACCATTGTTGTCTGGGAAATCGATGTTGTGGGGATGCATCCACTAGTGAAACCTTACCAGTGAAAGCTCATTCTGACTACCACATATTTCATTTCCAATTGGGTAGAAGTGATACCAATAAAGAATCTCAAGGCTCTTTCTATCACGAAATTTGTGATCTCCAATATCAACCACCAATTAGAAGTTCCTCTTTTCATTCTCAATGAAAACAGAAATATCTTCTTTGTATTCGAGATGGAGAAATTATGCACCAAGTCCAATATATGTTCCAACCAAGATCCAAAATTCATTTTCATGAAAATGGGATGATCATGGAATTCAAAAAAAACAACTACAACATTATTTAGAATATTGTTTGTCAAAACAAGAAAACATTTCTTAACAAGAATCCTAATGACCTCTCGGTTTACTGAATGATGACTTGTAGCTCCACCCAAGTGAACACATATTCCCTTGTCTATGGAATAGAGGTACTATTTTATAATGAAATCTAGTTTTTTTCAATTATCTCTTACAAATATGATTATTAGACTCTAGAAAATGTATAATAAGTATCATGGATGAGAGATTATCCCTTGATGCGAACGAGATTTTTTTTTGCACTACTTGGAGAGACACCAAAATAAGATAGCTTGGGATTTCAATAAGAAGTTTCATGTTCACACATTCCTTCATGGTGACATTGTTTTGTCTTTATGGATGCCAATGATACTTGGTAGATATCCATCAACGTTGGAGCCCAAATGGGAGGGACCTTATATTATCCACAAGGATGACCCAAATGGTGCATACTCTTGGATCACTATGGATAGTGTAAGGGTTACCCCTCCCACAAATGAGAAATTGATAACATAATATTTCCCTTATGAATAATATATTCATCATCTTCACATGATGAGAAACTACATGATCCATCTAGGGTAAAATATATAAAACTACCCAACATTCTTCCTGCAAGAAGTTTAACTGAAAATCGTTAACACACAATACGGTCAAGGATCTACAGACATAAACTAAGATCAATTTTTTCATTAGTCCATAATGATAATTTATGCAATACATCCAAGTAGAAAGATTTTAAACTACCCAAAATTTGTCTTTTTTGATTTTAAATTTCAAATGAATAACACTCGATATATTCCATGATATGCAACCATAAAATAAGATCTCTTATGTCACCAATACAGGATGTTAAACTATGAACCAATTTTTTACTTTTCCTCATGATGTTGAAGTATTCTTCGACATTCACAAAACATGAAAATGAACTTCATTGATCATTGAGGACTAAATGTGGCTTGATTAATAACCTTATAGGACCCATAGAAATTCCCAGACACATCACCTTTAGGTCCAGCCCCACCAAATCATTCTCTGTTTTCGTATTCCCATTTTGGTCTTGTTCTCTTTGAGTACTTCACATGGTGTGGTGTGGGCTTATTTTATCCTCACTCACATTGGTCTTATAATGGCTACACAATGTGATCCTCTTTTAAACATCCCCTTTACTATATGTCCATATCACATAACGTTAAAAAGAATAGAATTCCTGACCAATACATGGAATTATTCATTCCCTCCTAGGATTTAAAAACATGCCCAAAAATATAGTATTCAGGTACAGTACCAAATCCCTCCTTTTTTGATATCTCTAATTAGAGATTTTCTTGGAGTAACCTATGTTGTATGAGGCATATTTGGACTACATTGACATTAGTTTTGTAATAGCCACACCATGTGCCTACCCTATAGGATCACCTCGATATTCCAACATCCTAACCAAGAGATGTTAAACTGAACGTTATTTCTAGAACTATGTACCACGAGATTCCCATCCCCCTGGGATATGTAGGGAGGCCTGTGCATTTTTCTTTCTGTCTAGACCAAGTTCCACATTCCACCTCTTTCGCTCAGCCCCTTTGGATAGATATTCCTATTGAGTTCATATGGTGTGGTGTGGATTATTTTCCTCATTCATGTTGTTTTTACAATGGTCACACCATATTCTCCTAGTGCCTCAAGGATATCCCTCATCACACTCATCCTTATTTCATTACGTTAAAATGAATTGAAAAATCATAAAGTATGTCCGGATTGAGTTATATCCTTAAAGAAACGTAAGAACACAAGGGAGTCTAGTTTTAGGTCCAACCCATAGGTCCCCCATCCATTTCATGTCCCTTGGCCTATGTTCCCTCTTTGGAGTACATGGGGTGGTTTGGATTCTTTTGTGTCCTCGTTCATTTTAAGTTTGTTTTACATAATATGAAAATTACTTCAAAATGTAATCCTCCCTCGTTACCCTGGCCTCATGGTGATAAAGTGCATTGGCACCCTACATCCTTACAAAATAAAGTTATAGTGCACATAATTTAAGATCTACATATGGCTTGATTCCCATAATTTTGTGATACGTATAAATATATGGGTATTCAATTCTTTTTTCTAGCCTCGGGATCATCAGTCCAATTTTTATCATTATTTTTCTCAACTTCCCAAGATGACTCTCACTATGTTGATCCCCTTGAGCTCTTTTCTTATACATCATGTGGAATGAGATGTGATGGGGTTTAGGTCATAGATTGATGGTTTCTATATGGACATTATTTCATGCAATCTACATGTTTCATATGTCACTTTATATGGGTCCCCATTATCTATCATATCTAAAGGGACCCCCTAAAGTTATGGATGGTCAGCACTAGAACTCACCTACTATATTGGGAAAATACCCAAGAGGATATCAACCCACAATTTTATACAAGCCCTACATTGGGAATATGGTTAGTTGTCGATCATCAATTGACAACTCCTCTTCCAAATCACCTGATATGAACACTATGTTACAATCATTGTAAGACGTTATCCTCTATATTTATCACCAAACCCATTGTTCTTGTAACACACTTAGATATTATGAGAAATATTTTTTTGTCTTATGTTATATGAAACACCAAAGGAATCTTTCACAGCACACAATACAGATTTGGCTTGCATTACAAGCAATCATGACCTTCCTCGATAGTGTGTGTAGTACGCAATACCGGGTTACACAAAACAACGATATATTATTATGGACTAGCTGTTATGAATAGTATTAACTACATTTTTAATTTTATAACATTATTATTCATCTTACACATTTTCTAGAACACGGTTAGAGAACAAAATAAAATGTTTGGGTAAAATAAGTATTTTAAAAAAAAATAATGTTTTTCCGCCTTTTGATGGCGCACCCACATAAAATCTTCTTTTTACATGTTTTTGAGTTCAGTTTTACAAAATAAAAATCTTCTTTTGAATCAGGATATAAAAGTTTACATTGGATATTTTTTTTGATATTTTTCTGAAAAAATTCATATTTTGATGAATAATAAAAATACGCTAATTTTTAATTTTTAAAAACTTTTTTCATTGAGATAATTAATATGGTTAAATTATAATATTTAATGGTTTTAAAGTATAAATAGAATATATTTTTACCATTTAATATAATGTATGTCATTAGAAATAATTTCACATTGAATTCATTGGTAAAAACATTTCAATATTTGACAATGTTTTATCTTCTAAAACCCATTTTCTTAAAAACTGGATTAATTTTAAATTAATTACTGCAACTTATGTGATTTAAATTTTGAAAAATCGATTCCATATTTGTAATCAGTGTGTCCAAATTATGTTAATATGCTACTTTTTATTTTTGTGAATTATAAATAGTAACTACAGTAAATTTTATTTACCCTAGTAAAAGGTAAATCTGGTAATTAATGGTAAATATAATATTATAAAATTACACTAACACCTGCCAAAATTCTATTGGATGAATAAAAGTTGACCCATATCACCTAAGACTCGGATTAGATTCATTTAATGGACTTTTTTCAATGAAAATAATTTAATTATTATTAAAACCAAAGAATGTGACAACATTTCACTTTCTTAAATCTTATAAGTTTAATAATTTTCATTTAGTGATAAACTTAATCAAACGTATAAAATTAATAGTATCCAAAATGCGAATACAATTATCTAAATTATAGAAATTTATTTATAATTATTGGGGATTAAATAATTATCATTAATTATGACACAATAGTGATGTTGAAATTATTTTACTAATTAAAATATCAAATAAATGGTTTTAAAAATATTAAAATAAATATTATATGAACTATTTAATGTGATACAATAATTTTATAGATTCATATGACATTTTATTAATCTATTAATGCTTTTAGTTCGAACATATCATCTGTATATATTTTCTTTAAATTTAAATAAATGAATAGTGTCAAAATTGACACTATTTTTATTTTATAAAAATAACATATTATAAAATTGTTTTAAAATCCCAGAAATATTAAAAAATTATAAATTAAAATATATATGGTCTAAAATTTCATAAAGTGTCAAATTAGAGAAAATTCACAACACATATGTAATTATTTATCATAATTTAAAATTTAGAATAATATTACCACAAATAAAATTAAATTGACAAATAAGGATAAATCAAGTTGATAATGTATAAAATAAATTCCTAACATGTTTAAATTTTATTGGTTGATTAGATTACAACCATATCTCACTTAATATTCGGATATGAGTGATTTTGGAATATTTGAAGTGGGGTTGGGATTTAATATAAACTAATATTTCTTATATTTCTGAAGATGCCCCTCTCCTCCCATATAAAAGGGAACCGCCTCCCTCTCCTCCTCACACCAGTTAGAGCCTTCATGCTCGGCCAAACCCTACCCATTTCACTTCCCCACTTCCCTAGAAACATCCTAGAGGTCCTGGTCTTCTTCAAAGACCAATTGTACTGCCCTATGAGGAGTTCTCAAAGAGGCGCTTCAAAGAAGAGGTAATGTCCGTTACCGATTCTTTCAACTTTATTTCTTCTTCCAATTCTTCTTATTTATTTGTTTCATTATGAATTAATAACATCAGTATCACTAATATACTGATAATTTTTTATAATTATGAAAAAACACTATTTCACCATCTATCCATCCTATAGAAAATGAAATCACTGCGCGTGTGTACGTACGGAATACCATCACCACGCCGTGGGGTAATATATTTTCCATCACCACCATACTTTGACGGGTATAATGGTGCATATAAAGAACTATATATGATTATTTTAAAGTGTTATTGATTCTTAAATAGTATACATACACTCCAATACAATTACACGATCATGGGAATGATATCATCACTCGTGCGTACGTACGAAATACCGTCTCCACGATGTGATGTGATCCGTTCTACATGATATTCATTGCATCATGATTATATAAATGAATTGAATGAATAAATATGATATATAGTACACTAATACCATTCTGGAAATGAGGTATCTATAACCTAAAGAGAAGAATAATAATTTATTCGACAAAAATTGCATAAGAACAAAAAGTAAAAAACAACCGAATAACAAGTAGGAATGAAATATTACTAATAAAAAGCTAAGAATATGACCATATATAATATAATAACAATAATTATGATTTTTAAATAAGTCAATAACATTATTTAAATCATTATACAGGAGGTTTGGACACTTATGAAGCAAATCGTACCAAAGGTAAGGGACAATCTCACAAATCTCAATTTTAATCCGAGATTGTATATACTTTAGAATTTTCTGGGGAGTATTTATTATCCACATCCTTGTTTCCTCAATATTTAATATTATTTACATCCACCTAAAATTTTTTAAATCCAATTTTACCATTCAGTGAGTTTTCTGTAAATGATATGAAAGGAATCTTTTGTCATTTTTCGTACGAGATACTTTTTGACTTTTACGTCCAAATTACAGGAAGAATGTTTTTTAACTTATATGACATGAATGGATTTTTAAAACATTATTTCCAAGAATATTCCTTTACAAGTTTTCAAGTTTATTGTTAATCAACATCTTTTAGTTTAAAATTGTATGACATGTTAATAAAGGAAAAATATTTTTGTAGTAGAAAGGATGTTTTCTTCAAGAATGGAGTTCAAGGATTTTATCAAAATTATTTTCCATCTATGATACTATAGGGTTCGGTTTCTATCCCTATCATTACATTTATTTCATTATGTTGTAATGGAAATATTTTTATAAATTCCTTTATCTTATATGAATTGTTTTATGATGTCACAATGTTTAAGATTCCCATTTTTTTTACATGGGTTATGCAATGATGCATGCTTTATGATTTTGTGGCACACATAAGAATGGTATAATTATGATATGGGTGTGACCTATATCTCCCTCTAATTCATTGGGTAAAGATTTTATATCTTTTGAGATAGACATGGCTTGAACGATAGGTTAAACAGGTTCAGTGAAACAGGACTGAAATGAGGAGTGAACTCAGTTCAGAAATGGACTTTGTCCACTAAGATAGTCTTGGAAATGAGTCATGACTAATAATAAATGATTCTCTATGATTATGTGTGAATTCCATAAAGTTTCATGTTTTTTGATATGATTATTGGGATTACATTTCACTACCATGATTTATCCCATGTTATGAAATTATAATCTATTTTGTAGGGTAAGATTTCCAAAATGTTATGTTCTTATGAATATGATGTGATTGATATTTCTTTTTTTACCCTTACTGAGCATTTGAGCTCACCCTTTTGTATGTTTTCTTTCTCTAGGTTAGGAATAAGGTTATTATGTAAGATATGCCAAAAGGGACTATAGATATGATGAAATAAATGGGAGAAAGTGTAGATGCTTTATGAACCAGTTGTTAATGATTCATAGTTTCTTAAGACACTATACCTAAACGGCCCTTTCATGGTTTTGTTATATGTTTTAATAAGTATGCTTAAATTTTGAAGTATTAACCATGTATGTAAAGTATCGGTCGCTATAGTTGGTATCAGTGCAAAGGTATAGTCAACCATTGGAAACTAGGATGTGAAATCCTTAGTAAGAAACCTAAGGATATGTCTAAGCATAGAACACAATCTTAGTGTTTTAGATATGGCCACGAAAAACCTATGATAAGACCATATGTGTGAAATTTTATACTTGATTATGTGGTTTTCCTATTATAATTAATGTTTCTCACACTCTTCTTCTTGATTTTAATCAATGGCTAGAACCTGAAGGAACTGTGTTAATGCGGAATGCGACGGGCAATGCAATAATTGTCCCCCTAAGAAACCAAATGTTATGGGAGCTGGAATGCAAAATCTTATATCCATGATCACATAACTTTCCCAAGCTATGAATCATGCAGGACTTACAAATGTGCAAAGGAAGGAGCAACATTCTGTTGAATCCTTCATGAGGCAGCGTCCACCATCATTCAACGGGTCTTCTGATCTATTAGTGGCTGAACAATAGATCGGTACCACTGAAAAGATATTTTCAGTTCTTCAATGTTCTGAACTTGATAAAGTCATCTATGCAATGTATCGTTTGGAAGGTGATGTTGATCAATGGTGGAATCTTATTAAGAATACAAGGCAAAGGGATGAAATTGAGTCCATCGAATGGGACGAGTTCAAGGACTTATTTTTCAATATGTATTTCCCTCGTATTCTTCGAACAATGTTGGAGAAAGAGTTTCTTGAACAAAAGAAAAAGGATGATGAATCTGTTGGTACCTACGGAGCAAAGTTTATAAGACATGCAAGGTACGCTTCCGGAATTATTATCCAACCTGATAGTAAGATCGATAGATTCTTTAGGGGATTAAAACCAAGTCTTCAAAGGGCGTTAGCCATAAGGGACTTCAATAGCTATGAGGAAATTGTTTGATGTGCTCTTAAGGTTGATATGGAGATTGGTGTAACCCATCAGTCACATGGGTTTGATAAGAAGAGGAAAATGGAATTCAAAGGAAAATCTAAAGACAACACTGAAAAGAAGATGAGTTTTCCCTTATGCTCAATGGGTGGAAAGAAACATGGAGGAAATTTTCTTAAGGGGACAAGAAAATTTTATAAGTGTGTAAAAGAAGGTCATCGAGCAATTGAATGTCGAAATAATGGGAAGAAGATGTCTAATGATGCAAACAAAGGAAGGGATACACAGAATGAATGTACTACACTTCAATGTTTCAAGTGCAAGGAGATGGGGCATTATGCCAATCAATTCCCAAATCCAAGGGTTGATGATGTTGATCTATGTCAATAAACTCTTAAGGACAAAGACAAAGGAAATTCACATGCAATTACTATCGGCGATGTGGAGTACGAAAACAAAGTGGTGAGAGGTACACATACCATCCACTCTAAAGTAGAAAATGTTTTATTTGATTCTGGATCCACCAACTATTTTATTTCTAAAGAATTTTCTAAGGTTATCTCCATATTACCTCAATAATTAGATGTTGAGTTGGTTGTGACAGCTCCTAATGGCCCAACAGTCGCATCAAAAGTTTACAATACTTCTCTGATTGAAGTCTTTGGGAAAGGGCTTCCTGAAAATCTTGTGATCCTTTATATAGTGGAATTTGATGTGATTCTTGGAATGGATTGGCATTCTTTATATAGATCTCATATCAATTTCCAAATAAGGGAAGACACATTTCATATTCTAGATCAATATATGATCATCTATCGATGCAAGGACTAACATATCCTTCCAGTGGAAATTTATTCTATCTTATGGGTCTTGATTCCACTAAATGAGGGTTATTTATCTAAAATGGTTGGAGAGAAACTCCTTATTAAGAATATTCCCATTGTATGGGAGTTTGATGACTTCTTTCCAAAGGAATTGTCGGGTATTCCACCAAATCGTGAAGTAGAGTTTTCAATAGAACTTATACCAGGTGCTTTGCCTATTTCGAAGACACCTTATAGAATGGCCCCAATTGAGATGCAGGAATTGAAGAAGAAACTCCAAGAGAATCTTGATAAAGGATTCATACTCCCTAGTGTGTCACCTTGGGGAGAACTTGTTCTGTTTCTTAAGAAGAAAGATGGATCAATGAGACTCTGTAATGATTATCGAGAACATAACAAGATCACAATCAAGAAAAAATATTATCTCCTACGCATTGAAGACATATTTGACCGACTACGCAGAGCTCAATACTTTTCCAAGATTTATCTTTGTTCAGGGTATAATCAATGAAGGGTAAAAAGGGAGGATATACCAAATATGGCTTTCCGTACAAGGTATGGACACTATGAATTTATAGTGATGCCATTTGGTCTTACAAATGCCCCTCCAATCTTCATGGATCTGATGAATAGAGTCTTTAGAGACTATCTTGATCAATTTGTGGTAGTCTTTATAGATGATATTCCTGTCTATTCAATGAGAAAGGAAGAACATGAGGATCACTTGAGAATTGTATTAAAGACCCGAAGAATGGAGAAGCTTTATGTCAAATTTTCCAAGTGTGAATTTTGGCTTCAAAAAGTTTCATTTTTGGGTCAAATAATCTCAAAATAGGGGATATCTATGGATCCTGCAAAAACAGAGGTTATCAAAAGATGGTCGAGACAAAGAACAATAACCGAGATCCGAATTTTTCCTAGTTTGGTTGGATGTTATTGACGTTTTGGGAAAGATTTTTCACGATTATCTAATCCACTCACCAATTTGACCCGGAAAAGAGTTATGTTTGTTTGGACGGAGGAATGGGAAGAGTATTTCAAGGAGTGGAAAAGAATGTTATCCGGTGCACCTCTGCTCACACTGTCTTGTAGTGGAGAATGGTTTGTGATCGATAGAGATGCATCCAAGAAGGGATTGGGATGTGTTCTTATGCAAAAATATATAGTGATAGCTTATTCCTCATGATAGTTGAAAATCCATGAGGAAAATTACCCAACTCATGATTTGGAGTTAGCTGTGGTAATATTTGAATTAAATATTTCGAGGCATTATCTTTATGGAGAATGGTGTGACATTTATACTGATTATAAAAGTTTAAAGTATATTTTCACACAAAAGGAGCTGAATATGCACCAAATAACATGGTTGGAGCTAATTAAGGATTAAGAATGCTCAATTCATTACTGCCCTGGGAAAGCAAAAACGGTGGAAGATGCATTAAGTTGACAAGACCATGCTTGCTTAACCATGATGAGGATCACAAAAGATCCAATATTTATGGATTTACAAAGGATAGATCATGGAATTATAATGAAATGGAAAAAATCGTATCTTTCTCAAATAAATGTTCAACCATCTATACATGGGAAGATTAAAGTGGCACAGAAAGAAGATATCGAGTTACAAAAGAAGGTGAGAAATGTTCCGGAATTCAACCTTGATTGTGATGGGATAATAATGTTCAGGAATCGGGTTTGTGTTCCTCTCATCCTCGTATTAAAGAAGGAGCTACTGGATGAGGCTCATAGTTCTTCATTATCTATTCATCCTAGAAGCACAAAGATGTATAGGGACATGAAGGAGTACTTCTGGTGGGATGGCATGAAAAGAGATATTGCTTAATATATCTCTCGATGCTTGGTTTGTCAGCAAGTTAAAGCTGAGAGACAGATGTCTAAGGGGATGTTACAACCATTACCCATACCAGAATGGAAATGGGAAAACATCACTATGGAAATTGTCACTGGACTTCCTAAAACATCCAAAGGCAATAATGCTATCTGGGTCATAGTTGATTGTCATAAAAATTCTGCACACTTCATTGCTATTAGAGAGGATTTATCTTTAGATCATCTTTCCAGGATATATGTAAAGGAAGTGTTAAGATTACATGGAGTACCACTTTACATTATATCTTATTGGGATCCGAGGTTTACCTAGAAGTTCTGGCGAAGTCTTCAGCATACTCTGGATACAGAGTTGAGTTTCAGCACTGTTTATCATCCTCAGATAGACAGTCAGTCTGAGAGAAAAATTCAAACTCTAGAAGATATGTTGAGAGCTTGCTCTATGTATTTCAAAGGTGATTGGGGTCAACACCTACCTTTTGTGGAATTTTCTTATAATAATAGCTTTCACTCCAGTATTCAGATGGCTCCTTATGAAGCTCTCTATGGAAATAAATTCAGGACTCCAACTTGTTGGGATGAAGTTGGGGAAAGAATTCTATTAGGACCTGATCTTGTTGATGAGTTGGAAGAAATGGTCAGATCTAATCAACTTCACATTAGAGCAGCTCAGAGTCGACCAAAAATATATGCCCACAACCAAAGAAAAGGCTTAGAGTTTGAAGTTGGTGATAAAGTGTTCTTACGAATATCTCCCTGGAAGAGGGTCATGAGATTTGGAAAGAAGGGAAAGGTGAGCCCTAGATATATCGGTCCTTTTGAAATTATGGATCATGTTGGGAAGGTAGCTTACCGATTGGAGCTTCCACAAAATCTCTCTCAAGTTCACAATGTGTTCCATGTATCTCTCCTGAGAATGTACATACCTGATCCTTCAAATGTACTCAGCTCAGAAGATGTACCGCTGGAGCAAGATATTTCTTATGAAGAATAGCCGATAGAAATTCTTGATCGTAGTGAAAAAGTTCTATGGAACAAGACCACATTTTTTGTGAATGTTTTACTAAGGAACCACCAATTAGAAGAAGCTACATGGGAACTTGAGGATATGATGAGTGAGAGGTATCCTCATCTGTTTGTAATGAACTGAAGAATTTCGAGGGCGAAATTCATTTTAAGGGGGGTAGAATGTAACACCCTGAGATTTTATGAGAAATATTTTTTATGTCTTATGTTAAACACAACACCAAATGAATTTTTCATAGCACATAATACAGACCTGGCTTTCATTACACACAATCACGACCTTCCTCGATAGCATGTGTAGTACGCAATACCAGGTTTCACTAAACAACAATATATTATTATGGACTAGCCGTTATGAATATTATTTACTACATTTTTAATTTTATAACATTATTATTCATCTTACACATTTTCTAGAACATGGTAAGAGAACAAAATAAATTTTTCCGTTAAAATAAGTATTTTAAAAAAAATGCAGTTTTTCCACCTTTTGATGGCGCACCCACATTAAATATATTTTTTTGACATGTTTATAAGTTCAGTTTGACAAAATAAAATTCTTCTTTTGAATCCAGATATAAAAATTTACAATGGTTAATTTTATTGATATTTTTCTGATAACTTTCATATTTTGATGAATATTAAAAATACGCTAATTTTTAATTAAAAAACAACTTTTTTCATTTAGATAATTTATATGGTTAAATTATAATATTCAATGGGTTTAAAGTATAAATAGTATATAGTTTTACCATTTAATATAATGTATGTCATTAGAATTAATTTTACATTGAATTCATAGGTAAAAACATTTCAATATTTGGCAATGTTTTAAATTCTAAAACCAATTTTCTTAACAACTGGATTAATTTTAAATTAATTTCTGCAACTTAGGTGTTTTTAATTTTGAAAAATGGATTCCATATTTGGAATCATTGGGTCCAAATTATGTTAATAGGCTAATTTTTATTTTTTGCCATTATGAATGGTAACTACGGTAAATTTTATTTACCATAATTAAAGGTAAATCAGTTAATTAATGGTAAATATAAGATTATAAAATTACCCTAATTCATGCCAAAATCCTATTGGATGACTAATTGTCGACCCATATCACCTAAGGGTCAGATTATATTCATTTAATGGACTTTTTTAAATGAAAATAATTTAATTATTATTAAAACCAAAGAATGTGACAACATGTCACATTCTTAAATATTATAAGTATAATAATTTTAATTTAGTGATAAACTTAATGAAACTTCGAACATGAATAGTCTCCAGAAATCTAATAAATTTATCTACATCATAGGAATTTATTTAGAATTTTTTGGGATTAAATAATTATCATTAATTATGACACAATAGTGATGTTAAAATTATTTTATTATTTAAAATATCAAATAAATGTTTTTAAAAATATTAAAATAAATATTATATGAATTATTTAATGGTATCCACTAATTTTCTAGATACATATGACATTTTATGAATCTATTAAAGCTTTTAGTTCGAACATATACTCTATATATAGTTTATTTAAATTCAAATAAATGAATAGTGTCAAAATTGACACTATTTTTATTTTATAAAAATAACATATTATAAAATTGTATAAAAATCACAAAAATATTTAAAATTTATAAATTAAAATTTATATTTTCTACAATGTCATTAAATGTCAAATTATAGAAAATTCACAACACATATGTAATTATTTATGATAATGTAAAATTTAGAATAATATTACCTCAAATAAAATTAAATTGATAAATAAGGATAAATCAAGTTCATAATGTTTAAAATAAATGCCTAACTTGTCTAAATTTTATTGGTTGATGAGATTACAACCCTATCTCATCTAATTTTCAGATATGAGTCATTTTTGATGTTTTTATTTGGGGTTGGTATTTAATATAAACTAATATTTCTTATATTTCTTATATTTCCAATGTTTCCCCTCTCCTCCCTTATAAAATTGCACTTCCTCCCTCTCCTCCTCACACCAATTTGAACCTTCATGCTCAGCCAAACACTGCCCATTTCACTTCCAAAATTCCCTAGAATCATCTTAGAGGTCTTGGTCTTCTACAAAGTCCAATTGTAGTGCCCTAAGAGGAGGTCTCAAAGAGGCACTTCAAAGAAGAGATAATGTCCGTTAAGGATTCTTTCAACATTATTTCTACTTCCACTTCTTCTTATTTAGTTGTTTAATTATGAATTAATAAAATAAGTATCACTCATATACTGATATGTTATTATATATATGAAACAACCCTATTTCACCATCTATCCATCCTACGGAAAATGAAATCACCGCGCGTGCGTACGTACGGAATACCGTCTCCACACTGTGGTGTAATCTATTTTCCATCACCACCTTACTTTGATGGGTATAATGGAGAAAATAAATAACAATATATGATTATTATAAAGTGTTATTGATTCTAAAATAGTATACATTCACTGTAATACAATTCCATGATCATGGTAATGATATCATCGGTCGTGCGTACGTACGGAATACCGTCTCCACGATGTGATGTGATTCGTTCTACATGATCTTCATTGCAGAATGATTATATAAATTAATTGAATGAATAAATATGATATATAGTACACTAATACCATTCTGGAAATGAGGTATATATATCCTAAAGAGAATAATAAGAATTTATTCAACATAACATGCATAAGAACAAAAAGTAATAAACACCTGAATAACAAGTACACTAGTGTAGAAATCGTTTTTTACGTCACCATTTTTTACGTCGGTTATATATAACCGACGTAACAATGCGGAGAGTTGATTTTTCACGTCGGTTATTTTAATAATCGATGTTACAAATCGTGCCTATTGGGTTTTTACGTCGGTTATCTTATAACAGACGTAAAAAACCAATGCGTGGGGGGTTTTTACATCGGTTATTTTGTAACCGACGTAGAAAACCCAATATCGATGCGTTTTTTACGTCGGTAATCAAATAACCGACGTAAAAAACCAAAGCGCGGGAGCCTTTTTACATCGGTTTTAAGATAACCGACGTCAAAAAGCTAAAAATTAGTTTATAATGTCTGTTATTATATAACCGACGTTATAAAGCATTTAAAAAAATTAATGGCCGTGTTCTGTCATTTATGATTTTTTCGATTGACAGTCGCCGGCTCGTCTCTCTCTCGCGCGGTAAACCCTAATCGGCTCGTCGATCGCCTGCATTACACTCATTTTGGCTTCATTGTTTATCTTCTTCACTGCTCTCGGATCTATCATCTCAACTCGCGACATTCAAGTAAGCCTTCCACGAATTTATTTCGTTCGTTTTTGTTTCGATTCTTGATGTGCTTTTCGTTCGTTTTTGAATCTCATGGAATTTTTTTTATTGCAAATGGTTATTATGTTCATTCAACTCGCAACATTAAACTCGCAAATGGTTATTAAAACATTGAGGATTAGCTTCAGCAAAATCTGAAAAATAATGGGTGGTACTGTAACGTTCCATTCTTCCAGCAACATTATTATTTCCTACTTACCTGGAATGTGTCTTTCTGGATGAAGATTGGTAGTACTTATTTTCTTAAAATCATATTTTCAATATGATTGTCCAGAAAATTATTTTCAGGAGGTGAATGAAACTATGTTTTCTCTTGACATATGTTATGACTTATATGATTATGTTTGTGCCACACTCTTATGTTATTCCACATACCAATGTTGTGATCTTGTGAATAAGGTTTTTTAAATCATGTTCCCACTATAATATAAATCATGTCTT
Organism: Viscum album; assembly: GCA_963277665.1. NCBI lineage: Eukaryota > Viridiplantae > Streptophyta > Magnoliopsida > Santalales > Viscaceae > Viscum > Viscum album. The sequence continues at coordinate 1,402,810,483 of OY728152.1, forward strand.
ATGTTATGCTAAAATTGATATACTTGGACTCAGGTTTTATGATCTATGATTATATAGAACTGTTTCACTTATCTTTTTGATCATGTGCTTTGTGTATGCTCTTATACGCCCATGGATATCTTTTTATGAGATTAGATATTATATTTATATATATCAAGTATACCCATAATGAGTATCATAAATCAAAACTTTTATTATTTTCATTCCCTAAGTTATAAAAATAAGTATTATGTAGGATGATTCAAAAATTTAATCTGTGAGATGAGTTGTTTTTTGTGTGAAACCCAGGCCAAACACATATGTATTTTTTTATTGGTATTACATATATATAGTTCGACATATACTTTTTTTTACATTACCATGATATTAACATTACTTTTTCTAAAGAAATATTAATGTCCTTAGATTATATATCGGATCAAAAGGATATAGTAATTCTAATATATAATCAGAATGATCAGATAATATGACAATATTATTAAACATAAAACAAATGGTCTATATTCATATTTTTAACATGACACTTACGATGTATAGCTATTTGGTGTTGGGTACTTATGAAAACTACTACTACATTCAAGATTTGTTTTATATTTTAAATTGTTTTACATTCAAATTACGATTTTTTTCATATAAACATGTTTTGTCTTATCTTAAAAATATATATTTTTTGTTGATATTTTTTATAGGTAATAATGAGTCGAAGTTGGATTACGGCACATCGAATGAGCAATGAATTTGAGGAAGGTGTTGATGCCTTTTTGGAATTTTCAAAACGAAATGTTCCAAGTAGTGACATTTTTTTCTGTCCATGCCTGAAATGTTTGAATATGAAGAAGTTGAAAAGTAGAGAGATAAAAGATCATCTGATATGTCATGGTTTTAATCCGAGTTACAGCCCTTGGATTTGGCATGGTGAAACTGGACGGAATTCCACTGATGATGATGATTCGCAAGATGGTAACTCCAATAGAATTGAAGAAATGATTCACGATATTGTAGTAAAACAAATTGAGATAGAACCGACAGTTGCACGTCTATATGGTGATGCTGAAAAACCATTATATCCCGGTTGTACAGATTTTACGGTTCTGTAGGTGGTGTTAAGATTGATTAACCTAAAGGAGAAGCATGGATGGAGTGACAAAAGTTTTACAGAGCTGCTACAATTGATGAAAGACATTATTCTAAAAGATAACGATCTTCCAGATTCACATTACAAAGCCGTGAAAATATTATGCCCGATGGGATTGGGATATAAGAAAATACATGCCTGTCCGAATGACTGCATTATATATAAGAAGGAATATGAATTTCTGTCAGAGTGTCCAAAATGTGGTACATCACAGTATAAGGTGAAAGAAAAATCACAGGGTGATGTAGAGATTAAAAATCTCCCGTCAAAGGTATTTTGGTATCTTCCTATAATTAATTGTTTCAAACGTTTATTTGCTAATTCACATGATGCAAAAATGTTAAGATGGCATGCTGAAGAGCGGGTATGTGATGGAAAAATACGTCATCCAGCTGATTGTCCACAATGGAAGAAAATTGATGCGCAGTATTCTACATTTGGAAATGAAATAAGAAATCTCAGACTAGGGTTGTGCACAGATGGAATGAATCCATACCGAACACTCAGTAGCACACATAGTTCATGGCCTGTTTTATTGGTAATTTAAAACCTCTCTCCTGAAGTTTGTATGAAGCATAAATATGTCATGTTGAGTACAATGATCTCTGGTCCAAAGCAACCCGGTAATGATATTGATGTTTACTTGTCACCGTTGATTGATGATTTGAAACTGTTATGGGCTAATGGTATTAGGGTGTATGATTCTTATAAAATGGAATATTTTCAACTGCATGCAGTGCTTCTGTTCACTATAAATGACTTCCCAGCGTATGGAAATTTGTCTGGATACAGTGTTTAAGGGCATAAAGCATGTCCAATTTGCGAACAACAGACGTCCTATTGTCAATTGCATCATGGGAGGAAAACAGTGTACATGGGTCATCGAAAGTTTTTGCCTATGGAACACCCTTATATAAGACTAAGAAAGCCATTTAATGGCTCACAAGAATTTGGTACTGCTCCAAAACCTTTATCCCATGATCTGTATTTTGAGAGGGTGAAAAACCTTGACGTGACATTGGGAAAGACACAGAAATCTGGTAATGATAGACATATTTGGAAGAAAAGGTCAATTTTTTTTGAGCTACCATATTGGTGGCATCATGAAGTTAAACATAATATTGATGTCATGCACGTGGAGAAGAATATCTGTGATTCTTTGATTGGAACATTGTTAGATATTAAAGGAAAGACTAAAGATGGGTTGAATGCAAGATTAGACTTACTATCAATGGGAACACGTTTGGAGTTAGCTCCCACTCCTAAAGGAAGACGAACATTTCTTCCCCCGGCTTGTCATACATTATCGAAGAGGAAGAAAATTATCTTCTGTCAGTGTCTTCATGATACCAAAGTGCCTCAAGGTTATTCTTCTAATGTAAAATTTTTTTGTCTCATTGAATGACTTGAAGTTGATAGGTATGAAATCACATGATTGTCACGTCATGATGCAACAAATTCTACCAGTTGCATTGCGTGGAATATTGGCCTTTCATGTCAGAAAGACTATAATGAAGTTGTGTTATTTTTTCAATTCAATTTGTAACAAGGAGATTGATGTGAATGCTTTGAACATTTTGGAACAGGATGCAATTTTTATACTTTGTCAATTGGAAATGTATTTTCCTCCAACTTTTTTTGATATAATGGTGCATTTAATGATTCATCTGGTTTGAGAAATAAAGCTTTATGGACCTGTATATCTTCGTTGGATGTATCCTTTTGAAAGGTATATGAAAATATTAATGGGGTATGTTAAAAATATATATCGACCTGAATCCTCCATTACTGAAATGTATATTTCCGAAGAGGTAGCAGAGTTTTGTACGAGCTACTTGGCTGCGGCGCAACACATAGGTTTGCCTCCATCTCGCCATGAACAAGTTAATAATGAGGGAAAGGGGATTCGCAGCTTGAAAGTAAAATCATTGTCAGCTGAACAGATGAAGAAGTTATAATCATACATCTTGAAGAACATAGCTGATGCTCAACCATATATCACATTGCATATTAATGAGTTGAAACAATGTCATCCAAAGAAGAAAGAAATGTGGATTTTGAATGAGCACAACAAAACTTTTTTGTCATGGATTAAAAAGACTTTGCTTGGTAGATCAGATGTATCAGAGACATTAAAATGGATAGTGGGTGGTCCATGTTTAAATGTGTTAACATGGTCTTGTTATGACATTAATGGTTATACATTTCATACAAAAGCTCAGGACAACAGAAGTGCAGTTCAGAATAGTGGTGTATTGGTGTTTGCAGAAGCAATGCATTTTTCGAGTGCTAAGGACAAAAACCCAATTTCTGCATCAAATGCATATTATGGAGTGATTGATGACATATGTGGGGTTGATTACTTTAAAATTAAAGTTCCCATTTTTAACTGTAAATGGTTTAACGGTAAAAACAGTGTCAGACACGATGAATTTGGAATGAAACTTGTTAATCTGAATAGATTGGAAGACACAGCTAATTCTTTTATAATGGCAACACATGCAAAACAAATTTTTTATGTAGTAGATCAATCAGATATGCAGTAGGCTGTTGTTTTACAAGGGAAAAAACAATATGTTGGTGAGGATGAACTTGATGAATATGCTAATTTATGTGAGATCCCTACTTCAATGGAAATATTAACAGAACATAATGACGATCATGTTGAAGACATAGTTTGTGCCATAAGGAACGATCACGACGAAGGAATTTGGGAAAACAATCCATCTGTACATTCCTAAAATTAGAGGTAACATATGTTTATTTCTTTTTTACATTTATTTTTTCCATAAATGTTAGATATTGTATGTTTTTTATTTATTAAAACATGTTCTAAAATAAAATAAGTATATGTTATTGTTTGGTTTAAGTTTGTTTAGTTTACTTTATCATGTTTATAACCATTACATGAATTTTAACATGCTTATTTTTGTTCACTGACAATTACTTTACCATGTTTACAATGTTTACTAGGTTTACCATTTTTACCATTTTTACCATCTTGACCATCTTGACCATCTTTACCATCTTTACCATTGTTTAACATGCTTACCATATTACCAATGTTTACTATTATGTAACTTAGTACACTTTTCTATTTTCTGATTACAGAAGTATTAAAATATTTAAATTTGTATATTTGGTCACTGACAATTACTTTACCATGTTTACAATGTTTACCAGGATTACCATTTTTTCCATTTTTTACCATCTTGACCATCTTGACCATCCTGACCATCTTTGCCATCTTTACCATTGTTTAACATGCTTACCATATTACCAATGTTTACTATTATGTAACCTAGTACACTTTTCTATTTTCTAATTATAGTAGTATTAAAATATTTGAATTTGTATATTTGTGAACTGAAGTTTGTTTTTTTGATTTGAAGGATAATGACAGATCATTCAGATGATCAACCACATGATTCTAGGGAGGATCATATTGCTGGTCATACCTCTGGGGATGAACATTCACATGCTCCTATTACGACAAAGAGTTCAAAGGTTGGTAAACGTGGTTGCACACGTTTACCAAAATTATCACTTGCCCGTACGCATGATCAGAGGATAGTAGTTGAGTTTGATGATGATGATATTCCTAGAGGTCCGAATGCCAATGATTTTAAGAGTTTTGTTGCAAATCAGGCTAAGAACAAAGTAAGCATTCTGTATGATGATTGTAGAGGTGTGGATAAAGCGATTATCTCTAAGTTGTGGGAGACGATTTTGGTAAGATCTTTTGTCATTGTTTGACCATTATTTTAATGTTTCTGGTATATATAATATGTTTAACCTCTTCTTTATCAGATGACATTTGATATTCCTGACACTGGAGGAGTCAGGAAGAAATGCTTATCATTGGATGCCAGGAGATGGAGGGATTTCAAATCAACCCTCACATCTGATTTCATTTATGGTCATAGGAGTCATGACAATCCATGTCGTATATATCCTTTTATAGATGAAGACACATGGAGACAGTTTTTTGAAAGTAGAAAAAAAAGAGTCATTTCTGGTAAGGGCAATGTAAACTTTTATATACTTTCTTATATAAATGATTTTATTAATGTTTTGTTAATGATTTATTATTCTTAAATTATAGCAAACAAGGAATGCTCATCAGGAGATCCAATCTAAAAAATTATACCCTCATAGTTTATCTCGGGGAGGGTATACATTATTGGAAGAAATAATGATAGCGGAAAATTTTCAACAACTAAGAGCTGAGTCTTCAAGCTCTGGGGAGGTGGCCCCTCCATCCCCTCCATCTAGACATGAAAAATGGAAGAGAGATTGGAAGGGAAAAAAGGGCAATATCTTTCGGAAGAATCGAGAATCGTAGCTGAGCGGATTGTAAGATATCTATTTAATTTATTTAAGTTAAATTTTTTCTTCATATAAGTTTCAATCATTAAAGAAATGTTCAATTAATTAATACATGACTCTCTTGAGGGGAAATGTTCAGTGGGGACATTTACAGCTACTGGGAGGGAAGATATTTTATTTTCAGCATTGGGAAGGCCCGAACATCCTGGTCGTGTAAGAGGATATCTGACAGGTGTATCGGTAAGAAAAGTGTTTCCATGTTCTTCAACTTCTAACATTGAGGGGGTTTATAAGAAAAATAGAATCCTTGGAGGCTGATGTTAAAAATATTAATGCGACGATGGAAGACAAGATTAGAGATTCGGTGCAGTCTATGTTTGCAGAAATGCAAAGACAATTTCATACTGCAGCTCCCACTCATCCACCTGCCCCTACAGACCCCATTATTTATCCTCCACCTCCGCCAGTAGCTCCCACTCCCCCACCTCAGCCTGCGGACCCCATTTTTTATCCTACGCCTCTGCCACAGCTTCCTACATATTGCGAGTTGTATGTTGATGATTCTCAACATCATATAGTAGCATACGGGTTGGTATATTTTATAGGAGATACAGTTCATCATCAACAATTAGAGGTAGAGAATCAGAGGTTCACTGTATAGGATATTATAGATAGATCAGCTAGGGTACCAATACCTACAGATGATGTGGTGATAGTTGGACAGAGTATCGGCCATTTTTTAGTTTGGCCATCCAGACTTCTTCGACTCATTACAATAAAGGTATGAATGTTATATCTTTTATTTTATTTTTTATTAAGGTTGTTTTATCATTTGAAAACTACTATAATTCTAATTTTATTTCACAAGAATACTTCAAAGGTAATGAAATACTGTATAGACAACAACAAAGACAACAGGCTATGACATCAGATACAGATTCCAGTGGTCTTGACAGATTTTCAAGATATTCACATTTGTTGTTGGGTTTTTATGAGTTTCCAATGGAATCTCACGTTTGTGGACGTGAAATAATTGTGGGGATTACAAAATCTGATATCATGGAGCTTGTTACTAGAGATAAGTTGGGCATCAACGTGGTGCAAATTTTTTCCATGTAAGTCTTAACACCTTTTCCCTGCGTTATATTTATTAAAAATGTATACTTATATATGTTTGGTATTAGGTATCTTTATAAAATTTGTGAGAGGAATGAACTGACAGAAGTATATGGATTCATGGACCCGCAATTGATTTCCCCTGAAGCATGTGCATTGACTGAGGAACAAAGAATGGTTTATATTGCTGAAAGATTTGAAAAGAATATAATCCAACAATGTTGGATGATGCCGTTTTGTGAGAGGTATGAAACACATTTCTCTCAAATAGTTAATTATCTTTTAACATAAAAAACCACTAACATTAAATTTCCTTTTATCAGTAATCATTGGATGTTAGGGATTTTTTTCCCAAGGGAGAAAGCTCTTTATTGGATATGCTCTGTTTATGGTGATGTGCGGGAAAGTTTTAAGAATATATTGGAAGAGTAAGTTTCAATTTCTCAATAGTTTAATATATTATAATAAATTTTAAATTTACCCCATTCGTATTATTTTCTAACAGTGCATGGGCCTACTTTCGAAAAAACACAAAGAAAAGAAATGAAAAGATCAAATATGTAAAGGTGAAGGTAAATTTCCATTTATAATTTGTACTTTTTGATTTATTACATAAAAATAATATATTGAATTTACACTCATTCAAAACAGAATTTTCATGAACAACAAGGCCTCATCGAATGCGGATATTATATGTTAAGATTTATGTATAAAATAATAACAACTGGGACAGTTGTGAATTTTGACCTGGTACGATTTCCTCTTAAACTTTGCCATCATATTTCAATTTGATTTATTAATTATACACATTAACAATCTTCTTTTTCATTTGTAGCTTTTTGATGACCCTCAACCCTATACTGCTGAAGAAATCAATCACGTACAAGTGGAGTGGTCAAATTATTTTACAGGTTTGATTGAATTTTAGTTGTTTGTAATGTAAAATGTAATTTTTAATATTGTCGTTTTAATTGTCTATTTGGTAGTTGTTTAGGTTTGATTTAGTTTTTTTTTGAAGTTGACTGTGTAAGTTTTGAATGTTATATAAGTGAATGTTTAATTTTTCTCAACTTCTTGTTTTGGTCTACTTTTGATGGTTCTTCTGGTATAGATTTGGGTCTGTGGGGGAGGGGTTCCAAGGGTGTGGGGGTGTGTTCAGTGGGGTTGGGGGTGTCCAGCGGTCTGGGAGAGCTGTCCGGTGGGGTGGGGGGATAGTCTTGGGGGGTGGCAGGGATGTCCAGGGGTGTGGGAAGCCGGTCCAGGGGTGTGGGAGTGCTGTCCAGGGGTGGGGGGGTTGTCCAGGGGTGTGGTGGGGGCTGTCAAGTGGGGTGAGGGGGTGAGGAGGTGCTGTTTAGGCGGGTGGGGGGTTGTCGAGGGGTGTTTGGGGTGTCCGGGGGTCGGGGGGCAGTCCAGGAGTGTGGTGGGGTATAAATGAGGGTGGATGCTGTCTAGTGGGTAAGTTTTATATGTTCTCTATTTACATGCTTATTTTTGATGTACTTCTGTTTTTGTGGTATGAATTCTTGATTTATTTTCTGGTTGATTCTGGTGGAGAGAAGATCACTGCATTCTGTTTAAAAAAAATTGGGTTTATCACGTCGGTTATTTAATAACCGACATGATAAAATGCCTGGAAAATAGTTTATCACGTCGGTTATTTAATAACCGACATTATAAAAGGCCTGGAAAATAGTTTATCACGTCGGTTATTTAATAATCGACGTGATAAAAGGCCTGGAAAATGGTTCATCACGTCGGTTATTTAATAACCGACGTGATCAAAGGCCTGGAGAATGGTTTATCACGTCGGTTATTTAATAACCAACGTGATAATGGGTCTGGAGAATGGTTTAGCACGTCGGTTATTGAATAACGGACGTGCTAAATGGCCTGGACAATGGTTTATCACGTCGGTTATTTACTAACTGACGTGATAAACCCCCGCCCACCGGTTTATCACATCGGTTATTGAATAACCGACATGATAAACCCCCCTCCCCCTGTTTTTCACGTCGGTTTTATATGAACCGACGTGATAAAACACGCTCAGCCCGGTTTATCACGTCGGTTCTTATAGAACAGATGTGATAAACCACCCTCACCCCAGTTTATCACGTCGGTTCTATATGAACCGACGTGATAAACCCCCTCACCCCCTGTTTATCACTTCGGTTGTTTAAGAACGGACGTGATAAACCATTGTCCAGGCCGTTTATCACGTCGGTTCTTCGATAACCGACATGATAAACCATTCTCCAGGCCTTTTATCATGTCGGTTCTAAAATAACCGACGTGATAAACCATTCTCCAGGCCCTTTATCACGTTGGTTCTAAAATAACTGACGTGATAAACATCGCGATTTTATGTTTTTGGCGTCGGTTTTTAAATAACCGACGTCAAAAACCTTATTTATAACGTCTCACGTATTAACGTCGGCTAGAAACCGACGTAAAAAATTAAAAATAACCGACGTAAAAAACATTTTTTGCACTAGTGGTAGTAATGAAATATTACTAATAAGAACCTAATAATATGACCCTATATGATATCATAACAATAAGTATGCTTCTGGAATATGTAAATAACATTATTTATATCATTATACAAGTGGTTCAGACACTTACTAAGCAAATCGAACCTAAGGTATGGGACAATCTCTAAAATCTCAATTTTTATCTGAGATTGTCTATACTTCAGAATTTACGGGGAAATATTTATCATCCACGTCAATGATTCCTCAATATTTAATATTATTTACATCCTCATACAATTTTTTAGATCCAATTTTACCCTTCGGAGAGTTTTTAGTAAAAGATGTGAAAGGAATCTTTTGTCATTTTTCGTGTGAGGTACTTTTTGATTTTTTCGTCCAAATTATGGGAAAAATGTTTTTTTAACTTATATGGCATGAATGAATTTTTAAAACATTATTTCCAAGAATATTACTTTACAAGTTTTCATGTTTATTGTTAATCAACATCTTTTAGTTTAAAATTGTATGACATGTTAATAAAGGAAAAAAAATTTTGAAGTAGAAATGATATTTTCCTCAAGAATGGAGTTCAAGGGTTTTATCAAAATTATTTTCCATCTTAGATAATATAGGGTTCTGTTTCTATCCCTATTATTACATTGATTTTATAATGTTGTAATGTAAATATTTTTATGAATTCCTTTATCTTATATGAATTGTTTTATGATGTCACAATGTTTAAGATTCCCATTTTTATTACATGGGTTATGCTATGATATATGGTTTATGATTTTGTGGCACACATAAGAATGGTATCATTATGAGATGGGTGGGACCTATATCTCCCTCCAATGAATTGGGTAAATATTTTATATCTCATGAGATAGACATGGCTGGAACGGTAGGTTAAACCGGTTCAGTGAAACAGGACCGAAACAGGGACTGAACTCAGTTCAGAAATGCACTTTGTCCACTAAGATAGTCTTGCAAATGAGTCTTGACTAATAAGAAATGATTCTATATGATTATGTGTGTATGCCACAAAGTTTCATGTTTTATGTTATGATTATTAGTATTACATTTCACTACCATTATTTATCCCATGTTCTCAAATTATGATCACTTTTTCAGGGTAATATTTCCAAAATGTTATGTTCTTATGAATTTGATGTGATTGATATTTATTTTTTTTACCCTTACTGAGAATTTGAGCTCACCATTTTGTATGTTTTCTTTCCCCAGGTCAGGAAGAAGGTTATTAAGTATGATATTTCCAAAAGGGACTATATATACGATGAAATAAATGTGAGACATTATAGATGCATTAAGAACAAGTTGTTTATGTTTCCCAGTTTCTAAAGACACTATACCTATAAGGTCATTTCATGGTTTTGTTATATGTTATAATAAGTATGATTCAATTTTGAATTATTAACCATTTATGTAAATTATGGGTCGCTATAGTTGGTATTAGAGGAAAGGTATAGTCAACATTTGGGAACTAGGATGTCAAATACTTAGTAAGAAACCTAAGGATATGTCTAAGCATAGAACAAAATCTTAGTGTTTTAGAAATGGCCATGAACAACCTATGATAAGACCATAAGTGTGAAATTTTATTCTTGATTATGTGGTTTTCCTATTATAATTAGTGTTGCTCACACTATTCTTTTGGGTTTTAGTCAATGGCTGGAACCCAAAGGAATCGTGTTAATGCGGAATGCGACGGGAAATGCAATGATTGTCCCCCTGAGCAACCAAACGTTATGGGAGCTGGAATGCAAAATCTTGTAGCCATGCCCACACAACATTCTCAAGCTATGAATAATGCAGGACTTCCAAATGAGAAAAGGAAGGAGCATCATTCTGTTGAATCCTTCATGAGGTAGCGTCCACCTTCATTCAGCGGGTCATCTGATCCATTAGTGGATGAAAAATGGATCTGTACCACTGAAAAGATATTTTCTGTTCTTCAATGTTCTAAACATGATAAAGTCATCTATGCAGTGTATCGTTTGGAAGGTGATGTTGACCAATGGTGGAATCTTATTAAGAATATGAGGAAATGGGATGAAATTGAGTCCATATAATGGAATGAGTTCAAGAACTTATTTTTCAATATCAATTTCCCTCGTATTAATCGAAAAAATATGGAGAGATAGTTTCTTGAACTGAAGAAAAAGGATGATGAATCTATTGGTACCTACGAAGAAAATTTTACAAGACTTTCAAGGTATGCTTCTAGAATTATTATCCAACCTGATAGTAAGATCGATCTATTCATTAGTGGCTTAAAACCAAGTAATTGAAGGGCATTAGACATAAGGGACTTCAATAGAAATGAGGAAATTATTCGATGTGCTCTCAAGGATGAGACGGAGATTGTTGTAACCTAGCAGTCACATGGGTTTGATAAAGAGAGGGAAATGGAATTCAAAGGAAAATCCAAAGACCACACTGAAAAGAAGATGAGTTTTCCCTTATGCTCAAAGTGTGGAAAGTAACATGGAATAAATTGTCTTAAGGGGACAAGAAAATGTTATAATTTTGGAAAAGAAGGTCATCGAGCAATTGAATGGTGAAATAATGGGAAGAAGATGTCTAATAATGCAAACAATGGAAGGGATACACAGAATGAACCTACTACACTTCAATGTTTCAAGTGAAAGGAGTTGGGGGATTATTCCAATCAATTCCCAAATCCAAGGGTTGATTATGATGATCGACGTCAACAAACTCTTAATTCCAAAGACAAAGGAACATCACTTGCAATTACTATCGTCGATGTGGAGTACGACAACGAAGTGGTGAGAGGTACACTTACCATCCACTCTAAAGTAGAAAATGTTTTATTTCATTCTGGATCCACCCACTCTTTTATTTCTAATGAATTTTCTAAGGGTATCACTGTATTACCTCAACAATTAGATGTTGTGTTGGCTGTGACAACTCCTAATGGAACAACAGTCGCATCAAAAGTTTACAATTCTTCTTCGATTGAAGTTTGTGGGAGAGTGCTTCCTGAAAATCTTGTGATCCTTCCTATAGTGGAATTTTATGTCTTTCTTGGCTTGGATTGGCTTTCATTATATGGATCTCATATCAATTTCCAATGATGGGAAGTCACATTTCATATTCCAGATCAATCTGTGATCGTCTATCGATGCAAGGATGAACATAACCTTTCAGTAGAAATTTCTTCTATCATATGGGTCTTGATTACACTAAATGAGGGTTATTTATCTAAAATGGTTGGAGAGAAACTCACGATTAAGAATATTCAAATTGTTCAGGAGTTTGATGAAGTCATTCTAGAGGAATTTTCGGGTCTTCCACCAAATCATGATGTAGAGTTTCAAATTGAACTCATACCGGGTCCTTTGCCTATTTCAAATACACCTTATAGAATGGACCCAATTGAGTTGTAGGAATTAAAGAAGCAACTCCAAGAGAATCTTGATAAAGGATTCATAATCCCTAGTGCGTCACCTTGGAGAGCACCTATTCTGTTTGTTAATAAGAAAGATGGATCAATGAGACTCTTCAATGATTATCAAGAACTTAACAAGATCACTATCAAGAAAAAATATCCTCTCGCATGCATTGATGACCTGTTTGACCAACTACGCAGAGCTCAATACTTTTCCAAGATTGATCTTCGTTCATGGTATCATCAATTAAGGGTCAAAAGGGAGGATATACCAAAGACGTCTTTCCGTAGAAGGTATGGAAACTATGAATTTATAGTGATTCCATTTGGTCTTACTAATGCCCCTACTATTTTCATGGATCTGATGAATAGAGTCTTTAGAGACTATCTTGATCAGTTTGTGGTAGTCTTTATAGATGATATTCTTGTCTATTAAATGAGAAAGGAAGAACATGATGATCACTTGATATTTGTATTAAAGACCCTAAGAAAGGATAAGCTTTATGCCAAATTTACCATGTGTGAATTTTGGCTTAAAAAAGATTCATTTTTGGGTCACATAATATCAAAAGAGGGGATATCTATGGATCCTGCAAAAATAGAGGTTATCGAAAGATGGTCGTGACCAACAACAGTAACCGAGTTCCGAAGTTTTCTTTGTTTGGAAGGATATTATTGACAATATGTGAAAGATTTTTCACGATTATCTAATCCACTCACAATGTTGACTCGGAAAGGAGTTAAGTTTGTTTGGACGGAGGAATGTGAAGAGAATTTCAAGGAGTGGAAAAGAAGGTTATCCAGTGCACCTGTGCTCACACTGCCTTGTAGTGCAGAAAGTTTTGAGATCTACAGTGATGAATCCAAGAAGGGATTGAGGTGTGTTCTTATGAAAAATGATATGGTGATAGCTTATGCCTCATGACAGTTGAAAATCCATGAGCAAAATTACCAAACTCGTGATTTGGAGTTAGCTGCAGTAATCTTTGCATTAATGATTTGGAGGAATTATCCTTATGGAGAAAGGTGTGACATTTATACTGATCATAAATGTTTAAAGTATATTTTCACACAAAAGGAGCTGAATATGCGCCAAAGAAGATGGTTCGAACAGATTAAGGATTACGACTGCTCAATTCATTACCACCCAGAGAAAGAAAACAAGGTTGAAGATGCATTAAGTCGACAAGACCATTCTATCTTATCCATGATGAGGATAAAAAAAGATCCAATATTTATGGATTTACAAAGGATGGATCTTGGAATTATAATGAAATGGAAAAAATCGTATCTTTATCAAATGAATATTCAACAATCAATACATGTGAAGATTAAAGAGGCACATAAAGAAGTTGTAGAGTTACAAAAGAATGTGAGAAATGTTCCTGAAATCAACCTTGATTGTGATGGGATAATAATGTTCAGGAATTGGGTTTGTGTTACTCCCATCCCCAAATTAAAGAAGGAGATGCTGGATGAGGCTCATAGTTCTTCATTCTCTATTCATCCTGGAAGCACAAATATGTATAGGGACCTGAAAGAGTACTTCTGGTGGGATGGCATGAAAAGAGATGTTGCTGAATATGTCTCTCGATGCTTGGTTTGTCAGCAAGTTAAAGCTTAGAGACAGAAGTCTAAGGGAATGTTACAACCATTACCCATACCAGAATCGAAATGGGAAAACATCACTATGGACTTTGTCACTAGACTTCCTAAAACATCCAAAGGAAATAATTCTATCTAGGTCATAGTTGATCATCTTACAAAGTCTGCACACTTCATTGCTATTAGAGAGGATTTCTCTCTAGATCATCCTGCCAGGATATATGTAACGGAAGTGGTAAGATTGCATGGTGTTCCACTTTCCATTATATCTGATCGGGTTTCGAGGTTTACATTGAAGTTCTGGAGAAGTCTTCAGTACACTCTTGATACAGAGTTGAGTTTCAGCATTGTATATCATCCTCAGAAAGATAGTCAGTCTTAGAGGACAATTCAATCTCTAGAAGATATGTTGAGAACTTTCTCTATGGATTTCAAAGGTGGTTGGGATCAACACCTACATTTGGTGGAATTATCTTATAATAATAGCTTTCACTCCAGTATTCAGATGGCTCCTTATGAATCTCCTTATGGAAAGAAATGCAGGACTCAAACTTGCTGGGATGAAGTTGGGGAAAGAAAGCTATTAGGACCTGATCTTGTTGATGAGATGGCAGAAAAGGTCAGATATATTCATCAACACATTAGAGAAGCTTAGAGTCGACAAAAATGTTATGCCGACAACCGAAGAAAAGACATAGAGTTTGTAGTGGGTGATACGAATATCTCCTATGAAGAGGGTCATGAGATTTGGAAAGAAGGGAAAGTTGATCCCTAGATATATCGGTCCTTTTGAAATTCTAGATCATGTAGGGAAGGGATCTTACCAATTGGTGATTCCACTGAATCTCTCCCAAGTTCATGATGTGTTCCATGTATCTCTCCTGAGAATGTACATACCTGATCCGTCACATGTACTCAGCTCAGAAGCTGTACCCCTGGAGCAAGATCTTTCTTATAAAGAACAGCCGATATAAATTCTGGATCATAGTGAAAAAGTCCTACGGAACAAGACCACTCGCTTGGTGAATGTTTTATGGAGGAACCACCAATTAGAATAAGCTACATGGGAATTTGAGGATATGATGAGGGAGATGTATCCTCATCTGTTTGTAATGAAGTGACGAATTTCGAGGGAGAAATTCATTTTAAGGGGGTAGAATGTAACACCCTGAGATTTTATAAGAAATATTTTTTTATGCCTTATGTTATACGTAACTCCAAAGGAATTTTTCACAACACACAATATGGACTTGGCTTGCATTACATGCAATTACGACCTTCCTCGATAGCGTGTGTAGTACGCAATACTGGGATTCACTAAACAACGATATATTATTATGGACTAGCTGTTATTAATAGTATTAAATACATTTTTAATTTTATAACATTATTATTCATCTTACACATTTTCTAGAACATGTTAAGAGAAAAAAATAATTTTTTCAGGTAAAATAAGTATTTTTCAAAAAAATGCAGTTTTGACGCCTTTTGATGACGCACCCATATTAAATCTATTTATTTTGACATGTGTATAAGTTTAGTTTGACAAAATAAATTTCTTATTTTGAATCAGGATATAAAAATTTACTTTGGATAATTTTTTTGATATTTTTCTGATAACTTTCATATTTTGATGAATAGTAAAAATATGCTACTTTTCAATTAAAAACAACTTTTTTCATTAAGATAATTTATATGGTTAAATTATAATATTGAATAGTTTTAAAGTATAAATATAATATATTTTTACCATTTAATATAATTTATGTAATTATCATTAATTTCACATTGAATTCATAGGTAAAAACATTTCAATCTTTGGCAATGTTTTAACTTCTAAAAACTGTTTTCTTAACAGCTAGATTAATTTGAAATTAATTACTGTAACTTATGTGTTTTGAATTTTTAAAAACGGATTCTATATTTGGAATCAGTGGGTATAAATTATGTTAATAGGCTAATTTTTATTTTTGGCCATTATGAATAGTAACTACGGTAAATTTTATTTACCATAGTTAAAGGTAAATCGGGTAATTAAGGGTAAATTTAAGATTATAAAATTACCTCAACACCTGCCAAAGTCATATTTTATGACTAAAAGATGACCCATATCACCTAAGGGTAGGATTAGATTCATTTAATGGACTTTTTTCAATGAATATAATTTAATTATTATTAAAACCAAAGAATGTGACAACAAGTAACTTTCTTAAATCTTATAAGTATAATAATTTTAATTTAGTGATAAACTTAATGAAACATCAAACATGAATAGACTCCAAAAATCTAATACAATTATCTACATAATAGGAATATATTCATAATTTTTAGGTGTTAAATAATTATCATTAATTATGACACAATAGTGATGTTGAAATTATTTTATTAATTAAAATATCAAATAAATGTTTTTAAAAATATTAAAATAAATTTTATATGTACTATTTCATGTTATCCACTAATTTTCTAGATACATATGACATTTTATGAATTTATTAATGCTTTTATTTTGAACATATACTCTATATATAGAATATTTAAATTCAAATAAATGAATAGTGTCAAAATTGACACTATTGTTATTTTATAAAAATAACATATTATAATTTTTTTTTAAAAAAAATAAAAAATTTAAAAATTATAATTTTAAATTTAAATGGTCTACAATGTCATAAGGTTTTAAATTATTGAAAATTCACAACACATATGTAAATATTTATAATAATTTAAAATTTAAAATAATATTACCACAATTAAAATTAAATTGATAAATAAGGATAAATCAAGTTTATAATGTTTAAGATAAATTCCTAACATGTCTAAATTATATTGTTTGATGATACTACAACCCTATCTCATCTAATATTCGGATATGAGTAATTTTGGAAGTTTTTATGTGGTGTTGGGATTTAATATGAACTAATATTTCTTATATTTCCAAAGGTGCCCCTCTCCTCCCTTATAAAAGGGCACCTCCTCCCTCTCCCCCTCACAGCAATTTCTGCCTTCATGCTCAGAAACACCATGACCATTTCACTTCCACACTTTCCTAGAAACATCTTAGAGGTCCTGGTCTTCTCCAAAGACCAATTGTAGTGCCCTAAGGGGAGGTCACAAAGAGGCGCTTCAAAGAAGAGGTAATGTCTGTTACCGATTCATTCAACTTTATTTCTTCAACCACTTATTCTTTTTTAGATGTTTTATTATGAATTAATAAATCAGTATCACTCATATACTGATATGTTAATATAATTATGAAACAACCCTATTTCACCATCTATCCATCCTATGAAAAACGAAATCAGTGCGCGTGCATACGTACGGAATGCCATCTCCACGTCGTGGGGTAATCTATTTTCCATCACCACCATACTTTTATGGGTATAATGGTGCAAATAAATAACTATATATGATTATTTTAAAGTGTTATTATTCTTAAATATTATACATACACTCCAATACAATTCCACGATCATGGGAACGATATCATCGGTCGTGCGTACGTACGGAATATCATCTCCATGATGTGATGTGATTCATTCTACATGATCTCCATTTCATAATGATTATATAAATTAATTGAACGAATAAATATGATATATAGTACACTAATAACATTATGTAAATGAGGTATATATAACCTAAAGAGAAGAATAAGATTTTATTCGATAAAACATGCATAAGAACAAAAAGTAATAAACACCCAAATAACAAGTAGTAATGAAAAATTGCTAATAAGAAGCTATGAATATGACCATATATGATATCATAACAATAATTATGATTCTAGAATAAGTAAATAACATTATTTATATCATTATACAGGAGGTTCATACACTTACGAAGCAAATCGAACCTATGGTAAGGGACAATCTCACAAATACCAATTTTTATCTGAGATTGTTTATACTTCGGAATTTACTGGGGAATATTTATCATCAACATCCAGGACTTCTCAATATGTAATATTATTTAAATCCTCCTACAAGTTTTTAAATCCAATTTTACCCTTTGGTTAGTTTTTAGTAAAATATATGAAAGGAATCATTTGTAATTTTTCTTACGCTATACTTTTTGATTTTTCCGTCCAAATTACGGGAAGAATGTTTTTCTAACTTATACGGCATGAATAGATTTTTAAAACATTATTTACAAGAATCTTTAATTACTAGTTTTCAAGTTTATTGTTAATCAACTTCTTTTAGTTTAAAATTGTATGACATGTTAATAAAGGAAAAATGTTTTTGAAGTAGAAAGGATATTTTCCTCAACAATGGAGTTCAAGTGTTTTATCAAAATTATTTTCTATCTAAGATAATATAGGGTTCTGTTTTTATCCCTATTATTACATTGATTGGATTATGTTGTAATGGAAATATTTTTATGAATTCCTTTATCTTATATGAATTATTTTATGATGTCATGGGGTTTAAGATTCCCATTTTTATTACATGGGTTATGCTATGATGTATGGTTTATGATTTTGCGGAACACATAAGAATGGTATCATTATGAGATGGGTGGGACCTATATCTACCTCCAATGAATTGTGTAAACTTTTTATATCTCATGATATAGACATGGATGGAATGGCTGGTTAAACTGGTTCAGTGAAATAGGATTGAAACGAGGAGTGAACTCAGTTCAGAAATGGACTTTGTCCACTATGATAGTCTTGGAAATGAGTCTTGACTAATAAGAAATGATTCTCTATGATTATGTGTGTATGCTACCAAGTTTCATGTTTTCTGTTATGATTATTGGGGTTAAATTTCACTACAATGATTTATCCCATGTTATGAAATTATGATCTCATTTGTAGGGTAAGATTTCCAAAATGTTATGTTCTTACGAATATGATGTGATTGATATTTATTTTTTTACCCTTACTGAGTATTTGAGCTCACCCTTTTGTATGTTTTCTTTCCCCAGGTCAGGAAAAAGGTTATTAAGTAAAATGTGCCAAAAGGGACTATAGATATAATGAAATAAATTGGAGACAATGTAGATGCTTTATGAACCAGTTGTTTATGTTTCACAATTTCTAAAGACACTATACCTATATGGTCCTTTCCTGGTTTTGTTATATGTTTTAATAAGTATGCTTCAAGTTTGAAGTATTAACCATGTATGTAAAGTATGGGTCGTTATAGTTCCCTTTTATTATTAATTATTATTCACCTTTCTTTCCACCTTCTTATGAAAAGGAATAATTTCAATAACATCGGTGAAAACCCTCTATGAACTTTTTCACAATGATAGGATAAATTAGCATTGTTTATTTATCTTTATACCCACAACTCCATTAACTTATCGTTTGCTTCCTTTTGTTTTAGGAAATTCATTTTTCCATGTTCCCAACACCGATATTGGCTCATTTGGCAATAGGGGACTTATGAACTCATACCCATATGGCAGATTGACACATCATTGGTCCGACCTCAATTACTGGTATCTATGATCTCTATCCTCCATGTAAAGTGATGATAAAACTACATGTTATTCATCTATTCTGTATTAATATAGACTACCCAGCCATTTGATGTCTTCATTTAATAATACATTTCCCCCCTTTTTCACTGACCACAAATCATTCCACCCATATAATATACATGTTTCTTTATCCTCACCCACATGGGATACATAGTGACACTAATACAACATTGTTCCTAGGTCAAACCACATAACCATGAACCCAGTTTTCCTCCTCTTGGTCTACATTCTCTGGGAACTGTGTTGTGTGGTGTGGGATTCATCTATCATCATTTAGATAAGTTTTTCAATAACCACACCATGAACCTGTCCAGTGATTTCAGCATCCTTCACCCTTACGTCATGATGTTAAATTTCATGAGTATCTCCCAGTCACACGACTTTATGATGTGCACTTCATGGTCCGAACTCTATGACATAAAATTATGATTCTTAATTTCTAAGTAAACTAGACATTAAACTGCATAAAAACTATAGTATTTATCACATCAAAGGATATCAACCTCTTTCAGTATTTTTCCCCTTCAATGACACTTTATAACTATGTATTTCTTTATTCCAACTCTCACTGGATATGTAAGAGGACCCATATTCATGTTCGGGCCCAGGTTCCCCCATTTTGGGTCTTACGACCTAATTATCCATTTTGGAGCATATTGAGTGGATTAAATTTTCCCTCATACCCATCAGGTTTACAATAGTCGCACCATGTAATCTCTTAGTAGGGATATACTCTTTTACCTATGTCATTAATGCATGATTTTGAACTGCATTGAATTTTTAGAGATACATATATCTTGATTCCCATAATGTTAATATACATAGTGATTCCCAGAAAATTAGTCTATAGGTCCATCCCTAGGTTCTATTATCCTTCCAAGCCCTTTACCTCCAATGAAAAGCCAAAATTTAGGACCATAACCCAATAGACCCTTGTTCATGGAACACCATCATCAATTGATGTTAATCTATTCTATGTATAGTACTTTTTGAACTATTATAAACTTTGAATATATCTTCATCATTTGTATGAAATAAAACAACATGCAATTCTTGGAACTGACTAGGTATGTCCTATCTGAATTTGGTTTTAGATTTTTCCAGACCAATACGAGCCCCATTTGTACCTTATTCCTTATGGCATAGTTTCAAGAGAGTAGGAATTTTTTAAAACATCAGATCATTTCTTCACCGCGGACAGTATTTACTCTATTTTGGAACTTCATTCCCTCTCACGTCTGATGGAACCTCTGAACAGATAGAATTCCCATACATAAGGCTCTCCTACCATTCTGGGTCATGGATAGAAAACACATCGGATGACACATTC
The DNA here is from genome assembly GCA_963277665.1 of Viscum album. Taxonomy (NCBI): domain Eukaryota; kingdom Viridiplantae; phylum Streptophyta; class Magnoliopsida; order Santalales; family Viscaceae; genus Viscum; species Viscum album. Next base: position 1,402,831,395 of record OY728152.1, read on the forward strand.
AGTTTAGACCCATGTTTTGGAATACAATCAGCAGTTGGACATCGTTTGTTTTTATCAATTTTAGTATTATGTGCTGTGGATTCAATGATTTGAATTTTTTCAACAAATATAATTCTCCTACATGACACCCTCACTACATTCCAAATTTTGTCTGATGTGATTCACATTTCCCATTTCCCTTTGTCAGGATTTATTCCAATGCCCATAGTTTTATCTCACTCTTACAGTAGAATACATTGAAAAAGGGAATTTGGTTTCCCTGAGAACCATATTCCATAATCAATGTCCCTTTAACATCTCAAGAAACTTTTGGGGGTCATTTAGACCTCATATGATTGATGATTGAATGAATATCTCATATCCAATGAATTAAATTTGATAGTACTCTCATGTTTCTGACACTAATCATGACCCGCATATGCTTAGGTATGGATCTATAGGGGTTTGATGGGTATGATAACCTTGAAATGTATAAATAAAATAGTCATATTGCAATATACGTAGACTAAATAATAATGTTGTTAAATATGTTTATTTTGGAAAACACAATCCCTATGGATTGGCCTCTTTAATGGAGAATCTCATCTGCACTTATCATTGGATAGTGTCATCTGGGATCTATATTTTTCTTTTAATCTCCTTTTATTTATTATTGGAAATATGGATGAATTCATCAGCTCTAACCCATGCACGATTTTCCACATGAGGGATTTCATCCTCCTCATGAGACACTTGCCTTTTCTATTCCTCAGCTTCAATGAGCTGAAATCTTAGTTGTGACATGTGATCTGATTGGGAGGTGCTGAAAGAAGAGCATTCATTCATCCATGTATCTATAATATTTGGATCTCTTATTGAGCTTCAGGAATAGTATGAGTATTGGAAGACATCCTCCACTACTATCCAATAATATTTCCACAGTCATACTCGTGTATCCACTCTTCTAGAACTAGGTCCTGAAATAGAAGGAAGAGTTTTTCCATCAATATTATCCATTCTAATCAAGGGGTGTCCTCAAAAAATATCTTTATCATCTTCCTTGACCGGTAAAAAAACATTCTTTAATATCCTCCAAATCAGAGGTGTTCCCATCCAGCTCCTCTAGGATAGAATATTCATTTTCTAGGAATTCCTCTATTTGTTCAGCAACAGGATCCATCAATGGAATGTTATCTGTAAAACCCCAATATTCCATAGTGTGTTATTTTCTCAAAATAATTCAATAACATTCACTACATTCAACACCATGTTCAAGTGCACCATGACTTACCAAACAAGCCATTCAAAAGAGGTTATGAATAGTATTAACTAAATTTTAAACTTTATATAATCCTTATAATTTTAGAATCCATATTATGAGTTTCTTAGACAAAATGTAAGAACAAATTCATTTTCAGAATTGAACTTTTACCAACTATTAATAGTGAACCCTTTGACTAAATGGGGATATCAAAAATTTAAAATGAAACATCTCATGCTTCTACGGTATGCTAGCGTGTGTTGTACGCAACATCGAGTTCTAACACACACCACAACCAATCAAACTAGCCCTTATGAATAGTAATACCCACTTTTTGAAATTATATATATTTTATATTTCATAATGGACTTTATTTTTGGATTAGGAATATCGAATTTAGCCTAGGGTGAAATTTTGGAATTTTTCAGATAACACTTATATTTCGATGAATAGTGAAAATTACTAAATTTTAATTAAAAACAACTTTTTTAATCAAAATAATTTATAATGATAAATTATGAATTTGAGTGGTTTTAAAGTATATTTAGAATATATTTTTACAATTTAAAACAATGTTGGTCATTAGACATAATTTCACAATTAAACCGAACATAAACAAGTATCAATCTTTTGATAGTTATTATATCTTAAAAACATGCTTTTTATTTTAACAGAAGGAATTACTTTTAAATTAATTTATGCCACTTCTGTGTTTTGAATTTGTAAAAATGGATTCCATATTTGGAATCAGGATTTTCATATTGTGTGAATAGGTAACTTTTATTTTTATACATTTTGAATAATTATTGCGGTAAATATTTTATTTACCATGGTTAAAGGTAAATCCGGTAAATAAGGGTTAAAATATAATATTATAATAATACTAAATTACCCTAAAACGTTTCCTAACCTTATTGGTTGATACATTTTCGACCATAGTCATCTTTGGGTCGATTTTCGGACCCCATGGAGCCACTTGTAGGTGATAGGGACACATTATTTTAATTATGTTAAAATGAATACAAAAATGACACAAGCATATAACTTTTAGAAAAACAATTTTTAAATGGGGTTATATATGTTAGACTTTTGACTATAATTATTAATTAGGAAGATAAAAATATTTTCTACATAAGGATATTTTATTTATAATTTTTAGACTTTCAATAATATAATTTATTTATGACACAATGATGATACAGTAATTAACATAATAGTTACAAATTAAAATAATTGATATTATAAATACCCAAATAAATATAACTTTAGACTTTTAATGAATTAAAATAATTTTCTAGGATAATATGACATATTATAATTGATTTAATTGATTTTGTTTTAAGTAATAATTCAGTTATAAGTTTCAAAAAAAAACAACTATTGAATAGTGTCAAAAATGACATAAAAGAGTTTTTAAAACAAATATTATATTATTAATTGATATTAAATTCCTAAATATCTAAGGATCGGCCAAGAGACTTATATCATGATAGTTTCATCATTAATGGACCACTTGGGGGTTTCTTGGATGTATATGGTATGTTTATTAACTATATAATATAAAAATACAAAGATACATTATAATAGTGAAACTAATTAACTTAGAGTTAATACTTAAAGATAAGGTTGATATAATGACCCAAAACTGTCTAAATTATATTGGTTTAGTGGTTTTAGACCTATCACCACCTTAAAATTTAAATAATAAACTTTGGAGCCATTAGAAACCGAATATGAATTTATTATAAATTAATATTTCTAGTTTTTCCAAAGGTTCCCCTCACCCCTCTTATTAATGGGAACTTCTCCTTCTCATTTATTCACACCTTCATAGCCTTTTGGATTTTCCATACTCTGACCAATTACTCTCCCAACATCCCTCACTACAACCTAGAGTCCTTAGTTTGATCATAAATCCAACCTAAGAAGCCCTTTTGATCAAATCAAAAGGAAGAACCCGAAAAAGAGGTAATGATTTCACCACCCGTTTTCAAATTCCATTCTTCTTCCACTTATTCTTCCTTTGTTATTACTCTTATAAAATAATAACTCCAGTATCATATATATACTGTGATGTTATTATAAATATGGTACAACCATATTCACTATTCTATCCACCCTTTGACTAAAATGTCACCATACGTGCGTACGTACGGCTTACCGTCTCCACGTCGTGGTGTAATTGTTATTCAATATATTATTATTTGGATGGGTATAATAATGATGTGTAATTCATGTAAATAATAAATTTAACATTATAATGATTCTTTATATATGATATAACATTCAATTATATATTATTTTAATATTAAAAGAATGATATTATCGCTCGTCCGTACGTACGAACTACCGTCTCCACGAACGCGATGAGATTCATTCTCCATCATATCCATTCAAGTATAATTCTCATTTGATGATTAATAATAGTATCTAAGGACTTGATATCATTCTGGATATGATTAATACACAACCTATACATTAAAACATGGCTTACGTAACAAAACATATAAAAGAAAACGAGTAAGTTAACACCCAAAACGACAATAATTCTAAGATATTATTAACAAAGAAATGTTAAAAGATCATATATGATATCATATTAATATATATCATTATTGAATAATTTAATAACAATTATTTAACCATTATACAGGAGGTTAACCTACCCTAAACAAGGAAAAGTACAAGGTAAGGGTTTATTTCACAATCTCTTCATTATCCGAGGTTGTTTATATGTAATTATCTACTGGGATCTTTTTATCATCGACATCCATGTTCCTTAAAAATGTATTTAAAAACATTTTTACTATTTACTATACAATGGGTTAAAGTCATTTATTCCATTATGTGTTTTGAAAGGAATCTTTACGTCATTTTCAAAACAAGGCACTTTTAACCTTTTCGACAAATTTATGGTTAGAATGTTTTTTTAACTTATACGGCAGGTGTGGCTATTTACCGCCGTTATAAAATCGTAAAAGCTTCCCTTACAAGCTTATAAGGATATTTTAAAAGTAAATTCTATAATTATGGGACTTTTAATTGATTTCAAAATGAATATTTTATGAATTTATGAAAGGTACTCTTTATCAAAATAAGAATTTTAAATATTTTAAGTATTTATCTTTCTAAATATTTTTAATTAATGTCCATGTTTTCAAAATGATTTCAACGATTTATTTATATGAACATGAATGTTTTGAAATATATTTCTTTTCAAATGTTTCAAAGTGGTATGGGACACTTTGATTCAAAAATCTCTTTTAAATTACTTCCTTTATAAATGTGTGACTTTTCAATGATTTCGAGAAAAGAGATATTTCTCTCAAATAGTTTTGATTTCGTCTATGTCAACATCCTTTGATGGATTTTCAGTTATTTGAAGTTGATTTATTTTGATACAAAACTTTTGTATTGTATTGAAGGTTTTGTGATATGTTTTACTGTGGATGTATTATTTTTATACCATTCATGGTTTATGGAGAATGTATTGACATTTTGTATGCTAGTTTTAATACGAATGTTTATGTTATGTTTAAACCTTTTCATATGGGAATGCATTGGACTTATTAAGTGATAGGTGGAGCCAGCTGTAGCTCCTCGATGCATCAGTAGGTCTCATGATACAAACTAGTGTCTTGGCACAAGGCCTTGGAAAAATCTTATTTTTAGTCTTGGCACGAGGCTTTGGCTATGTGGTTGTGATAGTCTGGCATTATGCATTCCATCATTATAAAAGTGGTTATTGATATTGCATGTTATTATTCGATTAGTATAATATCCATGTAAATAAGTAAATGGCATTATTTCATTTTATTATTCCCATAATATGTTGAAGTTCATGTTTAAAATGCTTTTGTTTTATTTATACACGGCCTTAAATGTTTATTCTTATATATGAAAGTTTCCACTATATTGTTATCCTTACTGGGCATTTGAGCACACCCCTTTTCTATGTTTTATTATTCACAGGTTGTGAAGAAGTAGATTATTAATGACCTGCAGGGATATTATAAGAGGATTATAGTGTTGAATATGGAGACAATATGTTGTTGTAGTAGTTTTTCACTTTATGATGTAATTAAAAACATTATGAATATATCTAGTGTTTCCATGTATACTAAACTAATCGGTCTGTCGAGATTTGATCTTCTTGTGATCATTCCAATGTTATGTAATAATGCACCGGCTCCGGATAACTGGGGTCGGGGCGTTACAGTTGGTATCAGAGAAAGTTTAGTACAAACCATGGAAGCTAGATTTAGATAAACACTGATTAGAGCACGTAGACCTGAGATGAACATTGAGGATTAGTATAGAAGAATTTCTTAGAATTTTGGTATTCTATATATTTTCTGTGTTTTCCGAGAAATACATCCCTGTCTGGATGCGAGCAGGTAGAGACGGCTCTGGTACAGATGTACCTTGGGGTAAAACCTGAAAACACTGCTTTGAGCTAGACTCAAACGGGAACCGGTGCACGACAATGGGCCTTGCTGCACTCTTGGTTACGAAACTCCTAGGGGATATGCTTATGATAACTCTCATTTTTTTACAAACCATTATGAAGGGTTTATGAGCATATACATCCTCAAAGGAGACATTTTTATGATTATGGATTATGTCCATAAACTATTTAACTTATGTTATGTGTTTTACATGTTTGGGATTAAGTATTGTTATTCATAAACTAATCTAGTGTATTCCATTATTTAGAAATGGCGCCCAGTAGAAGGAATGAGAACTCCAACAATGCACATGATCCAAAGAGAAAGAAGTATCATATCTTTCATGGTCTTAAGCCAGAATTTATAAGAGAAATAGTCTCCCATGAATTATCATTATATGGAGAAATATGATCATGTGTTGATATGATAAGTAAATATTTTACTGATTCCTATGGATTTGAAGGGAATCAAGAGAAGAAAAGGATGGAAGAGAGATAGATGGATAAAGGGATGAGGGAAAAGAAGAATTTTCCCATATGTGATAACTGTGGGAAGAAACACCCTGGAACATTTCTGAAAGGAATGGGAGTTTGTTATAAGTGTGGAGGAAAAGGGCACAAAGTACGTGACTGCAAGGGTAAGAAAATGGTTTCAAATGTACAATGCTTCATTTGCAAGGAGTTTGGACACAACGCAAACTAATGTCGCAGTCATCAGACAATGCCATAAATGATGCTATTGTATAATAATCATGTTGTGATACTACCACAGATGAAGAGGAATGATTAGAGTTCTTATGTTGATTATGTCATTTGAGTGTTGTATCAACAATGTACTTGTTATAATAATTATAGAGTATATAAGGATTTTACTATAGTACTATTTCATTATGGACTTGAGATTATGTGGAACAATGAAAAGTGATTCAATAGCAGGTTAATGTTTTGGAAAATATATGGTTGAGAGAAAGATAAACCATAATATAGTTCTGATACCAAGGTAGTGATTTTGGAATAATACATGATTTATTTGGATAAATTATATTGGATATTCTTGACTACCTTGAAAACTGAGTAATGATTTGTATATTCCATCATTGTTGGGGTTTAAAATATTTTTGAGTTGAAGGAGTATATCTATTATTCTTTAAGTAATAAGGGATCATGAATGTAATCAATAAGGATTTATGGTAATTCAGGATGTTACAGTGTTTTAATAGAATACATGATGAAGATGTTCACATGTTATTACGTGGAAAAAAGGATCTTTATTGTGGTTACCTTCATTATAAATTTTGGATTGAAGTATTTTCGATAGTTCTAGTTTGGATTATTTTGGATTGCCATAAATAGACAACCTGGAGGTCAGGCGGCAACCCATCGCATCCGGCAAGGCGGCGAGACTTGAACCCACTACCGAAGGGTGACAAGGGTGTCTCACCTACCACTGACCCACGTGATGTCTGAGATTAAATAATTTTGTTTTTCTAAAAGATCTGGTAGAGGAATTATAAATTCGTTTTTTTGAACCCTATACGAATAGGATAAACAAAATATTTTTTTTACATTCTATTATCTTTTAGAGTGAAAGATTAGTTTGTGGTAGAACATAGTTGAAGGATGAGACTCTACTTGTCCAGTATATATTTTTTCTTCTTATCTTATTCTATGATGAAATTAATTCTTATACTTTATTTAAGGAATCCTAAAACCAAAAATGTGTTATCCTAATACCCTATGTTTTGTTGAACCGATGGTATTTCATATCATCATAGATTTATGAATTTAAGGACCTCAATTTAACACTTGTTTGTGATTGATGACCTCAATCACTGCCTATAAAAATTTATATTTTTCCTCCAATTATATGTCTCTAATTGCCACCAATGTTCTCCTAATCGAGATCATAATTTGGTGGTGACCCTTTCATTTCTCTTTTCCACATATTAAGACTAAATATTTGTAACCCAATTTCCGATGTGGGTTTTCCCACAAATATATTTTGTATTTTCAACCTTTTATTTTCGAAGAACAATTTCAAATTTCGAGGACACTATTTATTGAAGGAGGGGAGAATGTAACACCCCAAGATTTCATAGTGTGTTATATCAGAAAAATAATTCAATAACATGCACTACACGCAACACCAAGTTCAAGCACACCATGATTTACCAAACAAGCCGTTCAAAAGAGATTATGAATAGTATTAACTAAATTTTAAACTTTATATAATCCTTATAATTTTAGAATCCATATTATGAGTTTCTTAGACATAATGTAAGAACAAATTCATTTTTAGTATTTTAATTTTACCAACATTCAATATTGAACCCTTTGTCTAAATGGGGACATCAAAAATTTAAAATGAAACATCCCAAGCTTCCACGTTATGCTAGCGTGTGTTGTACGCAACTTCGATTTCTAACACACACCACAACCAATCAAACTAGTCGTTATGAAGAGTAATTCCCACCTTTTGAAATTATATATATTTTATATTTCAAAATGAATTCATTTTTGGATTCGGAATATCGAATTTATCCTAGGGTGAAATTTTGGAACTTTTTGGATAACACTTATATTTAGATGAATAGTGAAAATTACTAAATTTTAATTAAAAACAAATTTTTTAATCAAAATAATTTATATTATTAAATTATGAATTTTTGTGATTTTAAAGTATATTAAGAATATATTTTTACCATTTAATACAATGTTGGTCATTGGACATAATTTCACAATTAAACCGAACATAAACATGTATCAATCTTTTGATAGTTATTATATCTTAAAAACACGCTTTTTGTTTTAACAGCGGGAATTATTTTTAAATTAATTTCTGCCACTTCTGTGTTTTGAATTTGGAAAAATGGATTCCATATTTGGAATCAGGATGTTCATATTGTGTGAATAGTTAACTTTTATTTTTAGACATTTTGAATAATTACTACGGTAAATATTTTATTTACCATGGTTAAGGGTAAATCCGGTAAATAAGGGTTAAAATATAAGATTATAATAATAATAAATTACCCTAAAACGTGTCCTAACCTTATTTGTTGATACAAGTTCGACCATAGGAATCTTTGGGTCTATTTTGGGACTCCATGTAGCCCCTTGTAGGTGATAGGGACACTTTATTTTAATTAAGTTAAAATGAATACAAAAATGACACAAGCATATATCATTTAGAAAAACAATTTTTAAATAGAGTTATATATGTGGGAATTTCGACTATAATTATTCATTAGGGAGATAAAAAGATTTCATACATAATAATATTTTATTTATAATTTTTAGACTTTGAATAATTTAATTTATTTATGACACAATGATGATGCAGTAATTAACATAATAGTGACAAATTAAAATAATTGATATTATAAATATCCAAATAAATACAATTTGAGACTTTTAATGAATTAAAATAATTTTATAGGATAATATTACATATTATAATTGATTTAATTGACTTTTTTCGAAGTAATAATTCTGTTATAAGTTTCAAAAAATCAAATATTGAATAGTGTCAAAGTTGACATAAAAGAGTTTTTAAAACAAATATTATATTATTAATTGATATTAAATCCCTAAAAATCTATGTTTCGCCAAAGAGACTTATATCATGATAGTTTCATCATTAATGGACCACTTAGGGGTCTCTTGGATGTATATGGTATGTTTATTGACCATATAATATAAAAATACAAAGAGACATTATAAAAGTGAAACTAATTAACTTAGAGTTAATACTTAATGATAAGGATAATATAATGACCCAAACCTGTATAAATTCTATTGGTTGAGTTATTTTAGACCTATACCAACCTTAAAATTTAAATAATAAACTTTGGAGCCATTAGAAACCGAATATGAATTTATTATAAATTAATATTTCTAGGTTTTCCAAAGGTGCCCCTCAACCCTCTTATAAAAGGGAACTCCTCCTTCTCATTTCTTCAAACCATAAAATCCTTTTGGATCGGCCAAACACTACCCGATTACTCTCCCAAATTCCCTCACTACAACCTAGAGGTCTTAGTTTGATCAGAAAGCCGACTTATGGAGCCCTTTTGATCAAATCAAAAGGAAGAACCCGAAGAAGAGGTAATGATTTCACCACTCATTATCACGTTCCTTTCTTCTTCCACTTGTTCTTCCTTTGTTATTACACTTCTAAAATAATAACTCCAGGATCATATATATACTGTGATGTTATTATAAATATGGTACAAACTTATTCACTATTCTATCCACCCTTTGAGTAACATGTCAACATACGTGCGTACGTACGGCTTACCGTCTCCACGTCATGGTGTAATTGTTATTCAATATATTATTATTTGGATGGGTATAATAATGATGTGTAATTCATGTAAATAATAAATTTAACATGATAATGATTCTGTATATATGATTTAACAATCAATTATATATTATTTTAATATTAAAGGAATGATATTATCGCTTGTCCGTACGTACAGACTACCGTTTCCACGAACGCGATGAGATTCATTCTCCATCGTGTCCATTCAAGTATAATTCTCATTTGATGATTAATAATAGTATCTAAGGACTTGATATCATTATAGATATGATTAAGATACAACCTATCCATTACAAACATGGCTAACATAACAAAACATATAAAAGAAAACGAGTAAGTTAACACCCGAAACGACAATAATTCTATGATATTACTAACAAAGAAATGTTACAAGATCATATATGATATCATATTAATATATATGATTATTGAATAATTCAATAACAATTATTTAACCATTATACAGGAGGTTAACCTACCCCAACCAAGGAAAATTACAAGGTAAGGGTTTATTTCACAATCTCTTCATTATCTGAGGTTGTTTATACGTAATTATCTACTGGGATCTCTTTATCATCGACATCCATGTTCCGTAAAATGTATTTAAAAACATTTTTACCATTTACTAGACAATGGGTTAAAGAAATTTATACCCTTATGTGTTTTGAATGGAATCCTTTCGTCGTTTTCCAAACAAGGCACTTTTATCCTTTTCAACAAATTTAAGGTAAGAATGTTTTTTTTAACTTATACGGCAGGTATGGCTATTTACCTCCATTATAAAATCGTCAATGATTTTATTACAAGCTTATAAGAATATTTTCAAAGTAAAATTTATAATTATGTGACTTTTAAATGATTTCAAAATGAATATTTTAAGAATTTATGAAAGGTACTCTTTTTCAAAATAAGAATTTTAAATTTTTTAATGATTTATCTTTCTAAATATTTTTAATTAATGTCCATGTTTTCAAAATGATTTCAACGATTTATTTCTATGAACATGAATGTTTTGAAATTATATTTCTTTTCAAAAGTTTCAAAGTGGTATGGGATACTTTGATTCAAAAATCTCTTTTCAATTACTTCCTTTATAAATTTGTGATTTTTCAATGATTTCGAGAAAAGAGATATTTCTCTCAAATAGTTTTTATTTCATCTATGTCAACATCCTTTGTTGGATTTTAAGCTTATTTGAAGTTGATTTATTATGATACAAAACTTTGGTATTGTATTGAAGGTTTTGTGATATGTTTTAATGTGGATGTGTTATTTTTATACCATTCATGGTTTATGGAGAAAGTATTGACATTTTGTATGCTAGTTTTAATATGAATGTTTATGTTATGTTTAAAATTTTTCATATGGGAATGCATTGGACTTAGTAAGTGACGGGTGGAGCCCGCTATAGCTCCTCGATGGATCGGTAGGTCTCATGAGACAAACTAGTGTCCTAGCACAAGGCCTTGGCAAAATCTTATTTGTAGTCTTGGCACGAGGCCTTGGCTATGTGGTTATGATAGTCTGAAATTATGAATTCCATCATTATGAAAGTGGTTATTGATATTTCATGTGATTATTCGATTTGTAGAATATCCATGTGAATAAGTAAATGGAATTATTTCATTTTATTTTTGCCATACAATGTTGAAGTTCAAGTTTAAAAGGCTTTTGTTTTTGTTATACACTGCCTTAAATATTTATTATTATTTATGAAAGTTTCTGCTATATTGTTATCCTTACTGGGCAATTGAGATCACCCCTTTTCTTTGTTTTATTTTTCCCAGGATGTGCAGAAGTAGATTATGAATGACCTGCAGAAATATTATAAGAGGATAATAGTGTTGACTATGGAGACAATATGTTGTTGTAGTAGTTTTTCACTTTATGAAGTAATGAAAAACTTTATGAATATATCTAGTGTTTCCAAGGCTACTAAACTAATCGGTCTTTCGAGATTTGATCTTCTTGTGATCATGCCTATGTTATGTAATAATGCACCGACTCTGGGTAACTAGGGTCGGGGTGTTACACTATCAGTAGGATTGGGATCTATATCATGTGGTTGGTCTTTGTAGATGGATACCACCTTGATATGATCTAGTGCCATCCTCCTAGTGATCCTTCCTATAGTTGTGATTGAAGTATTATGGTCAACCCATACATCCAATTCCATAATGATTGGTGCTCCCCTAGTGGATCATGTTATTGGATCCCCAACCTTCCTCATGAACATGGATCATTCTATTTGAAGAACTATTTAATGAAAAACACACAATTTTAGTTGCCTATGTTGGAAAAAAATAATTTGTGATTTTATAAGTTTAATGAATAACATATATCAAAAATCTATTATATGCCATGGGTAATCTCTATTAGAATCCCAGGATGTGCCCCCAAACGTATATGGTCTGGATCTCCGAAGATTCTGGAGTAGTCACACTAGGTATCATAGCTTTACTAGATTCTACAATTTCTTTAATTATTAATGCAAGATCTAAAGATATGTTTGATATCATTTGGGAATGTTCCTTTCATATGAGGCTCACCTACACAATACAATCATCAGTTAAGAAATGCGGATGATCTAGTTAAGTGAAATAATGGAATGGTTTTGAGTTTACCTCAATAGTTTTGGAAATCACTACTACCACTAAGGCCAAAACATCACTATTCTCAAATGGGAACCCCCAATTAGCCTCTTATCCCTTGAGTACTCCTCTGACTCTTTGGGTAAAGGGAAGTGAAATATTATCTCAACTATATATGTTTTCAATGGGATATTTTGTTCGAGTAGTACATTCACCTGATGTGTCATTCGATGTTGGGAGCCTAGGGAAAGAATGAAGTCACCAATCATAGTGGTTTATTGTTCCCCTTCTTCATGAGACACTAGAAATCCATCCATGTCATTGATGATCTCTACGAGATCAATATGAAGATGGTTAAGGTGGTCTCATATCTCATAGGAACTAATAAACCATTTCTAGACATCCCAATTGTCATGAGCCTTATAAAAAATACAATATTCAATCATATATATGTAGTGCATCAATTCCCAGGAGCCTGAGTTTGTATAATATGGAACCTTCTGGGTGGCCTCCCTCTATGTTGAATCATTCAAATTGGATTCATTGTGTCGTATGTCATTTTTCTTCCAATTCCACCTAAAACATTCCCTTTAATCACATTCCCTATTTTCCCTCCACCATGATGTGCATCAAATCTACCTCAATTTCACGTTCATGACATTATTTTACCCCTATGGTGAGATTAAGGGGCCCCACATCATCAGCACGAATGGTCTCTTGCTTCAATATCTCCCTTGGTTAGTTTGTCTCCCAGCTCATTGCAAACTCCTTAACAATCCTATTAATAGTGGTATGTGGTGGCATAAAATTCTTCCTTTTGGAATTATCCCATTTTAACAGGAGCCACAAATTCCTTAGTACACATGGGTTATCATCATATATAACCACCATGTTATCTTGTTGTTTCAATCTTTTCATGAACCATACAAGCCTTTCCCACTAGTGTGGTGTATAGGTCTTGAAAATAGGCTCACTATCTACCAGTGCCACCAGTACCCCACCTCAGATGGATATGAGATATGGTCAATTCTCCTCAGTTACCTGGTCATCATCAATGATTACCCCTTTATTAGATGAAATGGATTGAAATTGAATCCATTCTCCCTCCAAGAAACATTCAACGCAATCAATAAAGTAATTTGGGTTGTGAAACATACCACTACATTTAGGATGGATGGTCAAAAATAGGATCGACGAGGGGAAATAGGGTTTAGATATTTACAGACCCTCATGTGTGCTACTATCCACCCTTGGATTATGTGTATCAATCCAAATAACAGACATGTATTCTTTCCCTTGATTATGTGACAAAACAACTTTTATAGATTTTCCAACTCTAGGATCCTATGGTCGATGCGCTGCCTCATCCACATCATAGTTACCATAATGAATGTTCTCAGTCACATGTCCATTTTCATATCTCTAACCAGAAACATCGATCCACAAATAGGTACATACAGAAACTGATCATTCATGACTATTGTTTTCTTCTTGGTGTAAATGTTGCACCCTCAAAGCATTCATTTCCTCTCCAACTGGATTCTCTCGATGGAATTTTCATTGATGTTATGGGCAACCTTTGGAAAACTGGGAGGCATGACTAGTAGTTTCAAAGGATAATTATCGCCATCAACTGGATGCTATGGTGGGAATTTTAAGAATCATATACACCATAGCTCGAAATGTACACCTCACTAGTCGTTTTTCATCACCTATCACTAGGTCCATCTGTGCCTTTTCCAAATATGGAACCTACTTTAGTTCCTTCCATTGGCATTCCATGAGGATTTATTTGTTTTAAAATGCCCCAAGAATAGGAATCATTGAGATTTTTTGAGGCCCCATAGGCTAATGTTATCTTCCTCATGGTGGAAATGGAATGTTTTAGTACTCAATAAACATGTTTTATGCAACTCTAAAATCATATTTTTCAGCAAGTAGATATTGAATTTTGGAGACCATGCATCCTCATATAGGCCCACCAACCTTAGCGTCACACCGAACTCATCACAAGATTCACATACCCATTAAGCCTAGTCCCATTAATACGTGATCTTTCTACCCTAGAGAAGGTCCTAATCGTTGGTCCACATTGTCTTCAGGCTCTCTAAAACTACCATTATAATAGTTTGGTATTGATGGTGACATACATTTGGATATCACACACCCATTAACATTATCCACATGGTAATATAAAATATTAATGAAAACTAGAATGTGGTCCTCCCATGTATGTTTATCTGCTTCCCTGAACAACTTGTATTAGCATGTCATGGTCTTGAACCAGTAAGCTAGCTCATCCCAACTTACTACCAGGATGAGAATGCCATCCCTCAGACCAAATCAATAAAGTGGAAGTATTTTTTAGAGTGTGTGGTTTTTCCAATACTACAGGAGTTACACTAGGGGATTATGATATGGATAGATTCCCATACATTCTATGAGGCATGGATTGTATGAGAACTATTCCCTCTCATAATGATCGGCAAGGACCTCTCAACTAGATTCTTGGTTAGACATCTATTTTCTAGGAATTGAGGAAATTTCATTCTCATTCTAAATGATCCATTGAAATGATCTCTTTCGAATATTTATTTCAATGAGCGGATCGATGATAAGATGGTCATAGATCCGTGAAGGACACCCTAAACTTCGTAGTGTAATAAGGGATCCTGATGTACCAATTTCCAAAGATTCATTCTTAAAGCAACGATTTGTGGAACACATTTTTCAAACAATGTTAAAGATGGTGATGGAGTTTTGTGATCCATTATATCAATAATAGAGTCTCATATATAGATGAATAAAAAAGTGGAGTCCCCTACCCCTATTTATAGGTGACATCCAACAGATCATTTTGTAACCCGTAGTTGAGACATGCTTTGCTACGATCTCATCACGTGCTCCACCTACTGACATCACGAGTCAGTATTACGATATATGTTTTCTCATTGAAATTAACAATCATAAACTAAACCTCATTTTATCCTACACTCCCATTTTCATCGGTTTGGGCTTTGATGGCTCCAAAATCTATGCCTTTAAATTGATCAAAAAATTAGAGAAAACCCATGAAAGGGTGTGTCCTAAAAAGCCAGTTCTCAAATATCACTAGAACCACGAGAAACATAGATCTGATAGCCTTTGATCCTCTATAACCATTATATAGAAATGATATAGAATCCCCTATGATCTGAATGATATTTTTTAATGACACCGAAGAGAAATGATATTGAAGCCTTTGTGATGTGATAGATAGGTTTGTGACGCCTCCAAAGAGAAAATAGATGGAATCCCCTATGACCTGATAGACTAAAGACAATCATAAATCACTAATCAACATTTTAGTGTTCCATCAGAGAATTTAATTCCGAGTTGCATATAAATAGATGAACCCCTAAAAATGGATTGACTCCCTGAACATTTTTTTCAATGTCTTGATTCGCGAAGAACCCTTTGGTCTACAAACCATTGAGAATAATGTATCACCCAAAGGTAAATTTTTATTGTGAAACAGATTTACTTTTGTAACATTTCTTCCTCTACTTAAAGCGGGGATTCCATTCATGATGTACATTTGACATCAGGAATGTAGGAGTCACTTTTTGGTACTCGAGTCTTCTTTGATCATTTTTTCTTCAGAACGAACACTCCAATCACATATTGAATCCACCCCTCGGTTAGGTCATCATGCATCATTAAGATCCTCCCTTCATGGAAGTCCTTTTCACAATTCTTCACACGACCCTTTTTTTTGGGAAATCCCCTACTCTAAGAGATGCAGAATAGATTTATGAAGCCCTCTTATGGGAGGCCTTCATCATTAGGAACCCCTCAACCATGTAGCCCTCCATTCAGGTACACAGTGACTTCATGATTCTTCATGTGGTGAATTATACATCATTTCGAGGAGGTTAGATTCTTCGCATAGGCATATCAATGACTATTGTGCCATTTCATACCCGTGATAACATTGTCCCCTGGAGTGACCACTCCTCTCAATTCTGTTGGGAATTACTTCTTCCTTCCTACCCCAATATGCAGATCGGTAAAAGTTTTGTAAATACAACGGGTGAGGAGGGAGTCCTCATCATATGAGTCGATGGATGCTAAAATACCATGAAACCCTTATACCCTACACATGACACTGAACTAGTAGTTTCATTATGTGTGGAGGGACATAGATGACCATAAAGGTAATGGAATCTGGAGCCTATCACTTCCCACCATTTAAATATTCCTTCGATATCCCTTTGCGCAATGTCAATCTTTGCTCCTCGTGTTGTATCCACATAATACCCTGTCCCTCCTTGATGGGGTGATCCCAGTACGATGGGCATATCCTCCTTGAAAACATGGACACCCCCTCTGGATTCCATCCTGGATTATGTCCCACATCCATCTCCCTGGGACTCCAGACATGTATAAGCCCTATGTTGTGCTACGTGGTCAGATCACTCATGAAGAGATCATTGGGTTTGATTATACCTCTTGTTTCTAACACCGAGTATGAATCATGCGGGCAATGATTTAACATCAACCATGAAATCCATTGATGGGACGCTAACAAAGCATACACCCATGTGTGTATCCAGGTAATTGTCCTTTATATACACACCAATTCCACACCCACTCTATTCATGAACTACAAAGACATTCATCATTTACCTTTTGAAGCAAGGTCTATAAAAAGCATCCTTGAGGTTCAAGCCCATCACCCATTTGACCCTACCACTTCACATTTGTTCACCATCTTCCTGGATGGTGATAAATTGTATTCTCTATATATGTGGGTTATGATCACTGCCTCCTAAGAAGGATTTTCAAGATTATTCATTAGGTTTAACCCCAATAAATGATAAATATTTGTGCTCCCTCCCAGGGATGCACCATCCTGATTTCATATCATTCCTTTTTGGGACACATCAGCTGGATTTCCATCCCTATGGTTTTTTGATCCATCCACCAAGGTTATTTTCCTTTGAATACACCCCAACAACAAGTCCCACCTTTTTAATTATCTAACCATGTGCAATCCACACATGATTCACCATACACATTTCTCTAGGTGTAACCCACCTTCGATGGGCTTTTATGTACACATAAAATTAGCGTATCTCCGGGTCAATGTCATTCTGGTACAACGCAATTCCATATACCTCCATTATTTAAAATCACGAACATTAATCCTTATCTTTTTTAAGTATGATTCCTCAGGTAATTCCGATATGATCAATCACATCACCCATTAGTCCCAACCAATTCATGCCGGTTCACCCATATTTCACATTATGCAAAACTGTAAGCCCCCTTTATCCTAAATGACATTAAAATGTATTCTTGAATTATGATGTTTTTAATCCCTATCTTCTAGCAAGGGTACATAGGAATCCACCTCAAGGTTCAATCTAGAACAATGGTAAACATAGGTGCATCCACCTAATAAAGTACACTTAGGATGTGACCTCATCAATTCCTAGGAAACATCTTTGAGATACACCTCCATGAGGCATTTTGGTCCACCCATGCATCTCCCTCATATAATCCCCATCCACTATTTCTTACCCTTAACGGAACATAGGTTGCATACATTTATAATCCCTATCCAACTTTTTTTCTCCTAATATGCACCGAGGTTTCTTCCATGTGTATGTCTCATCCACCATTGTCACTCATAAGCATTACCTGGGCTTCTTCCACATGTAAGACCCTTCCATTGTTGTCACTCCAAAGTGGAACCTGGGATGCACCCATCCAAAATACATATCCAGAATGATATCCTTAGCAGAACCTAGTATACTACCACATGTATGTCCCATCCAATATTGCCTCTCTTTAGCAGCACTCAGGCAGCTCCCCACACGTAAGACCCATCGGTCATTTCTGCTCCTTGGAGGAAACTGGCCCGCATCCATGCATAATCCCCAAATCATACATCATATGTATACCTTACATGAAAAAACATTATTCCCAACTTCTACCTCTTATTTCCAAACTGGAGAATGAATCACATGGTCAAAGAGGGTAGTATTTACCATTACACCACACCCCTACCTAACTACATATGTTTGGATCCCATTCATTTTCACAATGTATGTAGGAAGACTCCTTGAGATTAAATCACAATAAATGGTAATAATTGGTGCCCGCACTATAGGGACAACCCTCTCAGATCCAACTGCATCATTTTTTAGATCTGCATATACAATGTGAAATTTTCACTTTATGGGACACACCAACTCGGGTATGCTTTCATATGGTGTTCTGATCCATCCACAGTAAACTCTGGTTCTCTCTCCCTATGATGTACCAAAATTAGGATACCTTTTACCTTTTTTTAAAAATCCCCTAGATCCACTTCTTTAGGTATTCCTGATCTATATGCTATCATTCACCATCCACAATGATTCTCCCCTGTCTTCCATGTCCCAATAATATCATTAGAGTCATCCACTCCATATATCATACAACGACCACTTTGATTCCCTACCATAGGTATATTTAGATGTCATCCATGAGGGTCAAACCATCATCCATCAATTCTGACCACTTCACATCGGTTCACCATCACAAATCATGAAATTAATCTTTGAGTTCATATATTCATTATCTATGTAGGTTTTGATCTTTGTCTTCTATACATGGAATGTCGGATTCCCCCTGGAGGTTCCCCCCAATCAAAAGTAAATATCTGGTTCTCCCTCTGAGGTATGTGCCCTCTTAATGTGACACCTTCCCTTATTTGGGACACTTCTCCCCGATATTCCTTCATGAGGTTTTCAAATCCATATAGGATGCAAACCACATAGAAGCCCCAACATGTCTCTATGTCACAATCCCTTGTGTACACCCAGATTCTATGCCTTATCCAAAACGATATGTAAATTGATTCCATTACATAGGGATATATAGGAATACTCCATAATGTTCAATCCCATCACTCATGTCCCATCTTAATCTCTTTCTTAATCCCATGTCTAATGAGAAGTTCATGCCTCAGCCTAAGGCTACATTTTCTTTAGGACTCATCCATGCATCCATTCTCACTAGAAACCTCCTCTGGTGATATCCCACAAATTATAGAACTATGTTGTCTTTGATCTCTTCCTCTTAGTAACGGAAAATAAGAAGCCTCCCTGAGGTTCAATCCCATCAATATTATTTTCATGCCAGTTTCAACCCATTCAGCTCATCCACTTCATTAAAGTATCCATCATCTATCCCTTTTCTTACTAGGGCTACTCCTTCATAATGAGATAATGTTATTCATAAGGGAATCTAACCATTTCTATGACCTACTCACATAATCCATCACCAAACCCTTATCACAAAGGGCCCACATCAACCACTTTGGCTATATCTGTGTATAAGCCCCATTTATACACATGATTGCATCTTCTAGCTGCACATTGGCCATTTCAGTGCATAATAACCAATTAATTAATATGATTTATACTTCTCTAAATGCATAGGAAGTCTCATTATATAATCCCCAAATGATCCAACCAAGGGAAATCCTCTACTGATGGGCCGTCTCTGTGTGTAAACCTCGATCCACACCTTTGAACAATATCAGTTTTGATCCAAGACATCTAATAATGTTTGTAGGAAGATTCCATGAGGTTCAATCCAAGATAATGGTAAACCTTGGTTCCCCCCTTTATGTGTACCCACCATCCTTGATCTGCCCCATATGGTGTTCATATCATTGTTCATTGTGTGAAACCTTCCATTTTTAGGGACAAGATTTTCTGGGTCAGTCCTCATTGGGTATTCTAATCCACCCATCTGGTAAACCTTACAGGTGATCTATACATGGGATATTCCTATTTGATCCACTTTTATTGGTGTTTTAATTAGTCTGATCTATCTCCTCAAGTCATTAAACTTGTGTTATACCCCTTCTTAATCATTGGACGAAATGGAAAACCTCAGAGACATGCCTCTAATAAAGGATACCCATCGACCGATGTGGGATTCCTCGACTTCTCGCAGCTTTGAGATGATATCCTATAAGGTAGAATATAAGAGAAAAAAATTAAAGAATCTATAGATTCCCTGACTTTCTTGATGTAACCATATACTACAAAGAGAGGATTCTACCCTATCTGGACCCTTTGGAATGTCGTGATTGTAGTATCATAATTAACAAGAATTTATGAAGAGATGAAACAAGGTACGAGTTTCATGAAAAAAATATTAATCATTAAGGGAGACACGTACTACAAGACAAGATATATGGATTAATCCATAGAAGAAGGAACTGATATCCCATCATCAAATTCGATCAATGAGAAAACATACCTCTAGAGTCAATAGATGCCTCCCACCTTTGGAAAGTAGGAATAAAGGGTACAATACGACCATTAGTGGGAATCCGGTCAGGGTGCAGGAATGAACACAGCAATTGAAAATAATCGAAGACATCAAAGGAAATTATTATTGATAAAAAAATATCACATAAAATGGTGGTTGTCTCCCATACACACAAGTGGGGTGGTCAAATCCCTTATGAAATTTAAAATAAAGAGTAAAATGTTATATATTGAATCCTTGTGTATTTTTATTTTAATATATATATATATATATATATATATATATATCATATATATATATTATATCATTCATCATACCCATCCTTGAGTCATGATATTAGAAAAAATAAATGATCTCAATTTCTGAGGTGGTAGTCTTCCTTACACATGAATGATGATTTCATAATAGATTTGATAGAAGTGGGAATGTATGAAATAAATTTACATAACATTGAAATATGTTAGTAAACTTAAGATACATATGGAATTATATCAGTATGTTTTACTAATAATTTAAGGTGGATGATGAAGAAATAACATAAAAACATTTATTAATGAAAATTTCATCTTTTGTGTGTAACCTCATTAGGATTGCACCAAAATACATTCTAGGATGGATTCGTACAAAAAAGCATCTATAATGAGTGTATGGATTTTGAGAACTGATTTTTGTAAGAATATGAAGAACCAATATTTTTTTATAGTGTGAATAGTAGAGGGGAGTGGGTGGCCATATGTGTAGGAGGTGACTAGCACACATGAAATTTGTGAAAGGAAACGGATTCATCCACATTTTCCACACATCTAAATATGCCAAAATTCTTTAATATTGAAAATTATTCAACATAAGGTTTAGTTAGGGACAAAATTTTTATTTTAGACAAGTTTTTAGGATATTTAACAACTTATATTGTTTACTTAACTCCAGATAAATGCACATATACCTTAATCAGATAATAAAATTTATATTTTTCAAACTCATTATGGTCTAAAATTTTGTTGAACTTATTTGAAAATTCAAATTATTCTTTTTTCAAATTGAGATTCCATTTTTCCAAAATATATTAATATATTTGGAAAATATTATTTTTAAATTTATCCAAAAAAACAGTACGAAATAGAATGTTTAAAGGGGAAACGTTCAAATTTTTACCACAATTTTATATTCTAATTCAAAATTATTTTGATTAAGATAACCGAAATAGGAATAATAAAAATATATTTACCAATGATACATTTCATCCAATTAAAATTTTAATTTATATTTAATAATAATTTAACCAAAAACAAGATTTTTAATTAAAATTAATTGTATTTTATTATTCATCAAAAATATAAACAATTCTGAAAAATATAATAATTTACCATAAGATAATTTGATATTTTAATATAAATATGATTCTACATTAAATTAAATATTTTTTTTAAATTGAAAAACAATAAATTTTCAGCATGTACGAAATGCGCTAATAAATAATATTTCACAAAAAAATATAGTTTTTTAGAAAGCATTTCTTTTTCACTGAATTGATTTTTAATTTATTCCTAATAATTATATACAAAAAAATTGTTTTTATATTTTTAGAATAAATAATTTACTTAATTTAATTAATAATATTCATACCTTTGAAAATTATGACTTCGTTAAAACAATATAATATGTTACGGTTCCTTGGGAATCAGGGTTTCATGTTAATTATGCTATCAATGATATTAAATTTAATGAAATATATTGCAATGGTTGTAAATATTACTTTTCATGTATCCCATAAACTATTGAAAAATAGATGTAATGTTTATATTTTGTAGAATTACATTATCCTCACCTTAAAAACATTAATTCCTCCCAATTTATACATTATATCATTAATAATTGTTTTGATATTTGAAAATTTATTTTTTGATAACCCAAATAAAAAAACTTTTAACAAATCATCTTCATAATAGTAAAGATAGAAATCTAAATTGGATATCTTAAATAAAACATATCATTTTTCTATTAAATATAAATTTTTTGTAATGTGAAGAGAGAGATATTAAATAAAATACTAAATATTTATAGAGAGTGATTGGTGTTGATTATCACTGGAACATAAATGATCAATGAGAAGTTATGAACCTAAAAAACAAAAAATTGTTTTGATTTTAATGATAAGAATTCAAATACAAATATATGTATTAGTATATCATTTGGTTTCAATATCGTTTTTCTAGATTTGATGAAATAATTTACTTCATTTGGAAAATATTGAAATTTAAAAACATTATATGTTTCTATATCATATGCACCATTTAATCCTTCACTTGTTCTTTGATATGATTAATATTACACCATTACTCCATGAACTAATTACCAAAAAATTAATTTTTTATTCCCAAATCACTAAAATTCACATTTAGTGGATTATATGTTCCATGAATGATAAAAACTATTTTCCTCATGTATATATATATAAAAACAATTCCATAAATAATCAATCATAAATCATGTCCTAAAAAATTATGAACAAATTAATAAAAACTTTCAGTAAATAAAAACTATATTCCCCAAACAAAATAATTTTTCTCTTAATTTCACATTCCAAATACATGAATACGTTGATCGCCATAAATAATTTATGAAATAATTCTTTCATCCAAATATGAAATATTTGTCTATCAAATATATTACATAATATCCAATATGCAGTAAATAAAGAAAAAGATAGCATAAACCTATTAGCTAAAAAACTATTAATTATTTCTAAGGTAGTTAGTATTATCCGATTTTCATTATCTATATAAATCATATCATTTTTCCAACAAATATATTTCAATATTCAGAATATATTAAGGGTTATATTTATCTAAATGATCTTTTTTTATAGATGGGTAACATTTCACTGTATCATTTTTAGGGCCATTAGTAATGTTTGACATACTCAATGAAATCCTTAATGAAAATCTACAGTAACAAAATACATATAACATCATAATTACTGTTACTAGAAACTCATTTGAAAAATAATAAAATGAAATAATCCATGAATCTAAAAACAATAAAATTAATCAATTAACATCATAGGTGGTAATAACATGATTATGACCGTGATCCATTAGATTCCATTAAGATACATTCTGTTGATGAAGGAGAATTTTGTTTTCATAGTCTTGCGACTCTTAACAATTGAGGAATTTCTCATTGTAAATGTTTCCCCTTATAATCATAATTTTATTTAATTCTCTTCCACACATGTATCAAACTACCATCCCTTTATGAATGTACTGACATGTTCTATTAAGAAAATATTAAATTTGGGAAAATTATTCTTTCCCTTATTCCATTTGACAACTTTATTCACTGTAATCCTCTTATTCTAATACTTCTATATGAAGCCATAAAATATAGAAAATTAATTGAAATTATGCCGAGAACATGATATTTCTCCAAATTGTGATGAAATAGTTTGGAATACTAGTTCTCCTAAAAATGTTATATTAATCCTATTAATGAAAATATTGTTTTTACTATTTGAATTACAAGAATTAATATAGTTCCCATTACATTTCCTAGCCATCACTTCAAAATAATGTCATATACTATATTAGATCATATAATTATAAATGAGAAGTATAGGACAAAAACATGTGAACTAAAAAAATAAAATATTTATACATAGTGAATTTCAAAATGATAACCACTTTCTATTTAGGGATATCATTATTTTCAAAGATTTTATAATGATATATTAATAATATTTAAATTAGAATCCAACATCCCATAATATTTTCTGATTAGATGAATATTATGCATATTTTCAAGTAGTAGGTGATGGTATGTTCAACACAATGTGCCTTTTTAGAAGTTATTATCTCTAGGTATATCTTTTCTATAACCATGTTCAGTTGTGGTATCTAGAAAGGGATGAATTTTCTAATAAAACCCAAATATTATCACAATTAAAAAAACCTTAGGATTTTATTATATATTTATCATCAAAATATATCATATTTTTATATTCTATAATATATATTTTCATAAATATAGTTTCAAATGTTTAAAATGAAATTACTATGATATGAGAAATAGTGACTGAAATTCTAGAATCATGGAGCTTCTGTATACATTATTAAATCATTGTTAGATACAAAAAATCACATCATAAATAAAAAATAGTTTACAATTATTGGTAATCAGGAATCATTAATGAATTTATAATTATGTTATAAAATATAAAAGACAGAAATAGTATTTGTTTAGAATAATGTTACTCCCCTTAGCATATCCATTCATATCATTCACAAAACAAAACCTCAATTTTTTTTAATATAAAACAAAAAATGGGTCATCTCATATTCTTAGTAAGTGTATGCGTACAACAAAATTAATGAATAAATTCAGAATAATCAAAGAGGTAAGGTAAATATCTAAAACATTATCCAATTAATAAATAACATGATAATAATATGCCAATAACAAATGAGGATGAGATTATTCCATATAAATAATTAAAAGTTATTGAAAACTTAACCATGAATATTCAATCAAATTAAAATACACATGGAATTTCAATAACTAAATTCATAATGATGGAGCATATAATGTTGTACATAAAAAAGACACCATTGAGGACGTGATCCAAAAATCTAATATATTACATTCCATGTAACATTAAAACTATATTAATGGGAAAGGCCTCAACTAAAATCCAATAAAAAAATTTCTCATGAGGCCAAATGATACATTGAGGTGATATAGTTGTCCGGATTCATCACATAATACATCGAATGAATTCAATATTTTAAATGTGTGAACCATAATTATCATAAAAGAACTTATTAATACTAGCTTATGAAATTAATATACCTGCCCCAATCAATAAATATAGACATAAATTATCCTGTGTAATGTCAGTGGTATCAACATACTATATTCGTAGTCATATAGATTAGAAACCATAAAGAGAAATAATAAGTATGGTATCATTATAGTATATCCCAAATATGTAATATCTTACCAAAAAAGATATATTTTAAGATGAAAAATGATTTTCAAAGATCATATGGAACATTCCTTGAGGAAAATAAATTTTCATTGAAAATCAACATTTTCCTTTTATAAATATAAAATTTATAAAATCTTTTCATGACCATTTTCATTGAAAATAACTTTTAAAAACTATGAATTATGAACATATTAAAAAATAATTTTTTATATAAATAACCCTTATAAAATATTAATGGATGATTCAACGAAATGGTGATCATGATAATGTGTTATTTTGTATTTAATTTATATTTTCAAAAACCTTTATATTTTTATTTTAAAAATTATAGAAAACATCCATATTTAGAAAAATATAATAATATTTATTTCAAAATAGGTTTTTAAAATTTTAAATTATGTAATTTTTTTAATTCATATTTTTTCTAATAAGAAATCATTTTTATAAAATTTTTAGAAACCATGATTTTGGAAAGAAAAAATTATCAATCCAAGAGTTAAATAATAACGGACTTTCACAAAATTATTTTCATAATATTTTTAGTTCCAAAGAGATATAAATCATGCTATTAATATAGAATTATCATTAATAAATAGAGGATACATACATATATTGAGTTTTTTATATTAATAACAAATAAATCCTCCATTGTAGTCATAAACCAAAACAATCTTGAATAATAATGTGATTGTGAGAAAGCCCCTCACCACTATGTTAACTATTGTATCATTAACCCCTAGATATAAAAAAATGAATCTTTAATTGCATTGAACATATATTATTTCCTTCTTAGTAATATAAAAATAATATTATATACACCATAAAAAATAAATAAGTGGGGGATATATCATATGCCACACGGATGTGAATGTGAGATAAGAAACCCTTACTGTGAGTCCAAATCAACATGTATGATAATTCTATGCTAGAAAAATAATCATATGTTAAATATTTACTTTCTTAGGAACATATTCATATTTATTATTCCATTTGATAAACATATATCAATTTTATATATTATTACATATTAAATTATTTTTATATCATATGTTATGACGATATATTTCATATGTATCCAAAATGACATTGGAAGGATGAATATGGTCCAAGTGGTAAATATTTAATGCACTCTATAGAACTATTCATCGAATAATGATAATATTTATATAAATATAATACTTTTATAACTAATCATGAATTTTATTTATTAAAAATGATCTATGATACAATCATGGAGATGGTAGGTCATACATATATATGTGAAATGTATCCATTTTTCAAAGACCATTATGGAAAAGAAGCTGAATAATATATAATATTTACTAAATGATTAGAAAATAAAAAATAACATATTATATAATTAAATATACCTACATGTTTCATCAATTTTTTGTGGGTATGAAAAGATATTCACATCAATTCTTGAAGAAGGGTGACTATACATTCACAAACAACATTATAATTTTGATTAAAAGATAAAATGAGATATTATTTTTTAATAATGATAAATATTTCATAAATATAAGAATTATTTTATATATTTCACATATATTGATAAAAATTAACCTTTATCCCATCCATGTTACAAATTAATGAAAAACAAATCACATCACATTGAGAGTAGGTACTTCATCATACCCATGAGTGACGATTTTGTATCCCATAAATTATTTAATGTAAAGATAAATATATGATAAATTGATTCCATAATCCTAATTTTTTTCAATATCATGTATATAATTTAGTTACATAATCTTACCTAACCATGAAAACTAGTGATTGAAAAATGAATAACATCAGTTTGTAAGGAAGTAGTCTACTGCACACATGAATAATGATTTTGTAACCCATTTGAGGGATGTCAAAATGATTGTAGTTGATTCCATTAACATAAAAATGTATTATTATATGTAATATATTGAGTTTATTATTTAAAATTTTTTATTATTAATTTGAGGGGGAAGAGGAGGAAATAATATATAAATTCTTATTGAAGAACGTTATCTATTTTATGTGTATACACCATAGGATTACACAAAAATTATTCATATGTTATATTTCCTAGAAAAAAATGATTATATGATGAGATGATTAATATTAAGAATTGATATGTGTATTTAATGGATGAAAAAAAATTTAGAGTAATAATGAGTGTAGAATAATGGGTGTACTTTTAAAATCCTTTTGAGTTGAATTTTTTTTGAAAGACAAATTATATAGCCTTATTTTTCTCATTTCATAAAGGAATATTTATATTGTATTATCCAATCATATGCATAACAAATTCCAAATATTTCTATAAAATAGTTTTTATACAAGTTCGTAGATCATTTAACCACTTATAATTTCAAATATTCCATTAGTATTTTTATTTTTACATTAACTCCAATAAATAAATTTTACAATTATTACAATTCATCATAGACAAATTAAGTTGACCCTATTTGAAACTAAAAATTATGTTGATTTTAAAAAATTTATCCACTTTTCTAAATTCAATTCATAGAATTCAATATAATTAATTTTATATTAATCCAATTGATGTGATGAGAATGTTATTTTTTCATACGGATAATGTTTAACAATTTATAATGCTAAAATATCTAAATTTTATATAAAAATGATTTTAACAGGATAAATTTAACTAATTATTATATTATTTATGTATATAGACATTGAATAAATTTATTTATATAATTTATCTTTATAAATAAATTAAACGAAAATGATGGTTTTGATTAAAATTTATTATTCCCAGTATTCATTGAGAAATGATACATTTCTGATAAAACTAGAATATTTCCCCCTATGATAAATTTTATATTACTATTTCAATAAATTATGTTAAACTTATCAAATAAATTTTATAAAATTGATAATTATTAATCATAAATTCTATTAAACCTGGGAAAATAAACCATCTTTTAGAAAAACTGCAGTTATATAGATAATATTTCAATTAATTTCTTTTGATTATTGATTTATTTATATAAAATATATTACAGAAGAATATATTTTTAGGTGTGTAAAAAATATTAATTTTATATTTTAGTAATTATTATTCTTAGAGTCCAATTTTTCATTTAATTTATATCGATATTTTATATTATGATTCATTAATACTGGTCGTTTCATATTCCACAATCTATCAAATAGATAAAAATTAAATACAAAAATTTCCTAGATTGTTTAATATTTATGTTATGGGTTGTATAAACAATTGAATGAAATATTAAACTTTTAAAATATGGGGGCGTAAAATGTTATATGTGATATCATATTTATAAAAATATTATTATTTATTATATATTATATACATCATTTAAATCACTCAATTATGTCATTTATTTAATGTTTGTAATGGAAAACAAATAACATCAGTTCATGAGTTGGTAGTCCACTGTAAACAAGATGGATATTTTCATTTCCCGATTTATGGTGGTAGATGTGGATATTGGTTATTAAGTTAACTTAATAAATATCATTAAATATAAGAAAATAGTGTATTTATATTATAATAATTGAATAAGGTTTGAAGGATATTGACGAATAAATAAAACTAATACAAATGTTTAAATATTTAACCACTTCTTCGAAATGCCAATTTAGGATTATACATAAATACATCATCAGATGGGTTTTTAATATCAGTAAGTCATCTAGGATGTTTTTTTTTAATTAATGATGAAATTTTTATGTATATCATCAAAGAAAAGGGTTTTGGATTTTTGGATAAGGGAGGAGTGGGGTGGCCTTCTATAAGTAGGCTTGATGAAGCACATGCATTTTTTGTAACGGTAAATCGATACACACATATTGATCCAATAAAAATCCTCAAAAAAATTCATCAATGATCATTATAGGTGATAAAGTATATATATTGATAGATAATGGGTTTTGTATAAGTCATATGTAATTATTAGTAATTATCTTATAATATTAACTGCAAGTTAACTTATTTTTACCTTAATCATGATAACGAATTTTTACTATTTTCACTATTCAGTATGGTAAAAAAATTAAATTATCATAATAGATAATATAAATTATTAAATAAAAAATATCTATTCCATTTTTTGAAATTCAATTCACATATCTATCAAAATTAAATTCCAAATTAAACCTCAAATGAGACCAAATAATAGTTTGATAAATACTTAATTATCAATTGTATTGAAATTTATGATTTATAAATTAAATAGATAAATTATTCCTACAAACTAAATTCCATGAAATTAAATATAATTAATAAAAATTTAGTTTAGTACTTATTTAAATTTTAAATTTTACATTGTTAATAATTTAAATGAAATGATATTCTAAAATATAAGTATTTTTTACTATTAATCAAAAAATTAGTATTTAAAAAAAATAAGAAATTCCCCAACAATAACGTGATATGTTTCTTTTA
This sequence comes from Viscum album, assembly GCA_963277665.1. Classification (NCBI taxonomy): domain Eukaryota; kingdom Viridiplantae; phylum Streptophyta; class Magnoliopsida; order Santalales; family Viscaceae; genus Viscum; species Viscum album. The sequence continues at coordinate 1,402,861,711 of OY728152.1, forward strand.
AAAAATAATTTTACATTTTAAAATAAATTGTAGAAAAATAATACAAACTAATTCTAAAATATATTTTAAACCCACAACTGAATGTTCTTTTTGGAAAACACAGTTTTTTAGAATGCATTAATTATTCATCGAAATGATACATATTATATATATAATAATTTTATATAAATTAAATATTTTTTTTACATGTATCAACAAAATATAATTCATAATTTATTTTTTTAAATTCACAACCGCTAACTTAATGGCTATTTTATAATTGTCATGTTTAAAAAATAATATTTTAATATTGTGTCACATTTTTGGTAAAATATGTTTTTTGTTCATGTAATATAATATAAATGATTTAAATCATATAAAAAAATATATTATTGTATTATTGAGTTATATTATATTAAATTATTTATTTTATAATGTAATATATATTATCCTTCATGAGATTCCACTTTTATAATCTTGGAGGGTTACATTTCAGCGAATTAAATAAATTGCATCCTCAAATTTTAATCCTGATTAAGTTAATCAATTTTTTGAAATTTTTATATACAATATCTGGAGAAGAACATTATAAAAAGGGTTTACAAAAAAATAATTTTAATAAATATGTATATGTTAAATGTTCATAGAGAATAACATTGATCTATATTTCCTTGTAGGAGAACATTGGTTGGATGTGGATTTGTAGTCACAGAAGAGAATCATGAATAATTAATGGTAGTGATGGGGATTATTAATCAAAATAAATTGGTGATATCGATAATTTTATGGACTAAAAAACCATAAAATTGTAAAAGACTATAGTAAAATTTATTCAATATAAATGAAGGGATTAGAAAACATATTATTTTCATGTTCTTTTTCATAGAGATGAGTAATTAATTTACCATATTAAATTAGAACATTGGGAAATATATTGAGTTGATAATTTTCAATTTAATAGCTACACTTTTATGCTTTTAATATGATAAATTAATTATTAATTAGTCTCTTACAAAATTAAATAGATATTTAATGTGAATTTCTATTCCTAAAGCACTAAAATATATATTCAATAGATCATTAAATAATTAATAGAAAGTAAAGGGATTCCTACTAACTCTAGATATTTTGAAATCCCAAAATGGTTAACTCATGTTATCAAATAACATTGAATGTTCAACATAATATATTCAATAAATAGATAACTATATGACCCATTCATAATATTGTTTTCCAAATTATTAATGAATAAATTGTTAATGAAGGTAAAAAAATTTCATAAATTCCCATTACAATAATTACCCAAACAACATAATGTAGATCTTAAAGTTACAAATATAATATGGGAATACATTTTTCATCATAAAAACTTAATTAATATATTAATTCCTCTAAAACTAAAATCTCATTTTTTATTCATATATATTCCATAAATCAAAACATGTAGAAAACTATATTAAATATAACATTTACCATTAAAAAAACTAATTTTCTTGTCACCAATAATCTCCCATAGAAATATATTACTTATTTTTATTGAGACAACACACACATATTAATTTTTATCTTTCCTTGATATTATATTTTCATAAAAGGCAAGCTTTACACCAAATTAGTTTTCTTATTCATTAGTATATTTCAACAAATACTATAAAATCCTAAACGAAAATGTACTAAAATTATATCCTTACACATTTCACAATTCTTATAATGAGAATATCATTGATAAAATAATACTATTATAAAATATTTAATATTACAAAATGAAAGTTATAATTTTAGATTAATTATTAAAATATTAGCAGGGATTCATCAACTTATTCCTTAAAACATCATTCTATTCATATTCCATTTATTGTCTCTTCATCATCAGACATAATACAATTAATCCACTATGGGTTTTAAATTCTCTTCATATGATTGAAACTTATATAATTGCTTTAAATAATGTATAATCATTCCACATTTAAAACCTCTATCCATCTACAATATCTTAGGGAGGCCATTATTATCTTATATTATATTAACTGACATAATCATTTTTCATCATAATTTATATTTATTGTTTCCATCTTTTCTAAATATAAATTAGTTTTCAATTCCATAGATACACAATCATAGGTGTATAATTATATACATTATACATGAAGGAAATCAAGACTTTCAATATCTATGGTCTCCACTATTGACCCCCATAGTGGACTATATCCTTCTCATCTTTGTAGAGTCCAAGAGTTTGTTATTATGTATGATTTTAATCATATATTTAGAGAACTAATTAAGATTAATAAAAATTTCTATAACTCTAGCCATTATGTAATCTGGTTTCTCATTATCTCAAGTTCAATTGTATTCATCATTTTCTCATTTTATTATTTTTAAATGCATTGACTAAATCCAAGAAGCACAGTGTGATCAATGCTAGTCATCGTGTGGAATTACAACTTTATGAAGAATCATTTTTATGATTTATTAAACATTACAACTTCGTGACAAATATATGAATCCTTCATATTAACAAAGATAAATCATTGTAATCACATATTCAACTCCTTCATGATGGGTTATAATGTATGTTCTAATTAACTAAAGCATATCCCATATGACGTTAAAAATTGTAGCATAATATTACAAATTTTCATATAACTTGTAACACTTGAGTCAATTTAGTTTTTATTTTTTAAGAGTTATTACCCCTTGGTACATCTGTTCCAAAACCAAATTAACTTTTCATATTATTACAATGATGATTTTATAGGAAAATCTATATAATATTTATCTTATCAAATAATTAAAATTTCATTGTATAGTTATAAAAAATTTCTACCAAATGATTATATTACATAATATATGTTTTACTCAGACAAGTTCCCTTGGATTCTTAAAAATAGTGGTTCAAAATAACTATAATTTCCCTGACCATAGTCTCATTCACACACTAGTTTAATTTTTATATTGGAATAAAATTCAATGTATTTAATCTTGATGGTTGGAATTTGTTAGTAATCTCTGTAAAATAAAAACAAAAATAAAATTAGAATTTTATTTGAATCCGTAAATTATAAAAAGTGATTTCATTGAGAACATAAGAATTCCGTATAGCATATCCCTGTATAACAATTACTATATACCTCATTGTATAATGGGGAAAATAAAACATAAGAATGTGAAATCATAGATTCTTAGTATGGGTAATAATAAAATGAAATCAATCATGAATAAATATGAATAATCAATATGGACAGGTAAATAAAATAAAATCTATTTAATCAATAACCAAATCATAATATGGATGAAAATTAGGATCAAATGAATCAATATCTATAATCACATGATCTTGAAAAGTAATAATGAATATCATAACAAATCTAATAAAAATATGGAAATAAATATTTTTTTTTCATAAAGATGGATTGAAGCATTCATAATATTTAAATCATATAACCAAGACCATTCACAAGTCAATTTAATAAATTAGGTATAAACCCATCTAATTTGGACAATTGATTTGTCCCATGAGACGTGTTGTTACATTAAAAAAAATATATCTATGTCCAACCAGTATCTTTAAAAAGTATAATTCATTAAAAATATGAATGTGGTGAAAGATAATCTGTATTAATATATCTAAAAAACGTAACTATATAATTTTTATAAGTACCCCAATTATAAAAAAATCTTAAACCATCAATAGAAATTTTTTAAATGGTAATAATATTATAAATCCTAAATTATAATGATCATTAATAATCTTTGTAAATTATATATTTAATATTAATATTACCATCCCTAGTGTTTTAAAACTATAATAAATTGATCATGTGGTTGATTAATATAAATAAAATAGAATTACATTAAAAATTGTTTTGATAAAAATAAAATTGTATTTGAAAAAATATTATTACAATTAATTTTTTAGAATATATATTGAAAATCAATTTCATTGTAATAAAACTTGATCTTTTTAAAATAATTTTTTATTCATTTTTCATCTAGAAAAGTAACCAATTTTTACATGATGAGTTACTATAAAACAAATATTCCTTTCACATTTTTAGTAAGTATAAAATGGGCCTTATTTGAAAATAAAATAAAGATTCCATTGAAAATATTTTATAAAATGTCAAAATTTGGTAATAATTTATTGAATTAAAATTTTTAGAATGTTAAAAACAGATTTGATTTTTTTAGAAAGCATGAATTTGTATGAGAAACAATTTTCCATCAAAGAGAGAAATAAACTGCAATTTTCAAAAAAAACCCATAATTTTATATACCAAAGAGTGGAAAAATGTTACTATTTCTAGAAAAAATTAATGAACAAACCTATTATAATAGAATATATTTATTTTTATGTATAAATATAAACCAATTATTCCTATAGATTCTTAACAGAGAACAATCTGTAACATTGATGAAATTATAAAATAAACCACTACCACTTATAGACCGTTAAAGAAATAGTCATAGAATGAATCCTTATGTACCAAAAAAATAAATATATTCATCCTATAAAATTTCAAAAGTGTTATTATATGAACTATAATAATTAATATGTGTTGAATATTGAATATATCTCAAAAAATTAAAAGTGAGATGAGAAAATCATACCACAAGTTCAACTCCCTTTTCATGTTTATGAGCCCCATATATTATATATATAATTTTATTATAAATATAAAATTCAACCATATAAGATACATAAATCCACATATGACTTATTTATAATCCTTTATCAAGTTTTTATTTACAAATCATTGTTGGAATCTTTTATTTTTGTGATAATTAATTCAATTTTATTATATGTTTTAGGTCAATAGTTATTTTCCATTTTAACATGTGTATATCTTATAAAAATATATTTAAAAAATTAATAATATCATATATATTAATTAATTTTTTTTACAGTAATCTATTAATGTTATATATAGATAATTAATTACCCTATTCATAGAGACGGTAGGTTGTACATATGCATGAACAATGATTCCATTTTTCTCAACAGATGGAAAAAGGAATAATAAAGTTATTTATTCATTAAACAATAATTGTAGAGACCCGAAGCTTATCGTACATGGACATTACACTACATTTGCGGAATACTTAGTACATAACAAAAACACACACACAAGGATCGTAATAGTTTAGTGTCTTTGGAAACTCGGAACGTAATCTTCTAAACGTGGTGAAAGATCTTCAAGATCTCCCATAAAGATCTTCCATTTTTTTACCTAAAACCTTTCTTTATATCCTTGGGAAATAAAAACAAAAAAAAGGTGAGCACAAATGCTCAGTAAGGGTAAACAAAAGAAATATCCATCACATCATATACATAAGAACGTAGCTTTTGGAAATCTTAACCTGCAAAAGAGCTCATAATATCATAACATGGGATAAATCATAGAAGTGAAAATGAGATCCCCATAATCATAACATGAAACATGAAACTTTGTGGCATGCACACATAATCATAGAAAATCATTTCTTGTTAGTCATGACTCATTGCCAAGACTATCTTAGTGGACAAAGTCCCTTTCTGAACCGAGTCACCCTCGTTCCAGTCCTGTTTCACTGAACCGGTATAACCTACCGTTCCACCCATGTCTATCTCATGAGATATAAAATCTTTACCCAATGCATTGGAGGGAGATATAGGTCCCACCCATCTTATAATGAATCCTTTATTATGTGTGCCACATAATCATAAACCATACATCATAGCGTAACCCATGTAATAAAAATGGGATTCTTAAACAACATGACATCATAAAACAATTCATATAAGATAAAGGAATTCATAAACATAATTCCGTCACAACATAGTCAAATCAATGTAAAAATATGGATAGAAACAGAACCCTTTATAATCTTAGATGGAAAATAATTTTGATAAAACACTTGAAATGAATTCTTGAGGAAAATATCCTTTCTTCTTCAAAATCAATTTCTTTTCACAAAACATCATGCAATTTTAAAAGAAAGAGATTTTATTGAAAATAGTCATGAAATCATTTGGAGGAAGCTTCATGAAAATAAGGCTTTATAAAACCGTAAAAATCCGTTCGTTCCGTATAAGTTAAAAAAAACATTCTTCTCGTACTTTTGTCGGAAAAGTCAAAAAGTACCTCGTACGAAAAAACGACAAAAGATTCCTTTCATATCTTTTACTAAAAACTCAAAAAAGGGTAAAATAGGATTTAAACAATTGTAGGTGGATGGAAATAATATTACATATTGAGGAAACATGGATGTGGATGATAAAATACACCCCAGTAAATGCCAAAGTATAAACAATCTCGGATAAAAAAAATGAGATTGTGATATTTCCCATACCTTAGGTCCGACTTGCTTTGTAAGTGTCTGAAGCTCCTGTATAATGGTTTAAATAATGTCATTGACTTATTAAAGAATTATATTCATTGTTATGAAATCATATATGGTTTACTTATGACATTATATTACCCGCTCTTTTGTAAATTCCATGTTAAAGAAGCGTTTTGGGTAAAATCGTTTCATTTATCGTAGGTGTTTTGACTTGTTGTTCTTGACATCATTATTACTTATATCATGATTTACTCACTTACAGAATATAAAATATGATTTATATATCATATATATTCAGTATATATATATATATATAATAGGTAGATAAATAAATTGAAAAACACCGTTCATGGAGACGGTAGTCCGTACGTACGCATGAACGCTGTTTTCCTTTCCTTATTGTCTTGAAATGGAAGTAAGTAGATGACATACATATGTATATATATACATAAATCCAGTAGCTTTATAATGTCATATATTTCATTATTATTTCTTATATATACATTATAATCATTCTTAAATGGTTAACATGGAGAATGAATCTCATCGCGTCGTGGAGACGGTAGTCCGTACGTACGCACGAGCGATGATATCATTTCCATAAATATTGAATTGAATTGGAGTGGATTATACAATATATAAGAATCAATATGATGCTGTAATAACTATGTATAGTTATTCTTTACACCATTATACCCATCCGTGTAAGGTGGTGGTGGAAAATAGATTACACCAAGGCGTGGAGACGGTATTCCGTACGTACGCACACGCAATGATTTCTTTTTCCGTAGGATGGATAGATGGTGAAATAGGGTTGTTTCATACTTATAATAACATATCAGTATATGAGTGATACTGATTTTATTACTTCATAATGAAACAACCTAAGAAGAAGAAGTGGAAGAAGAAATAATGATGAAAGAATTGGTAACGGTAATTACCTCTTCTTTGAAGCGCCTTTTGGAGACCTCTCTTAGGGAACTAAAATTGGTCTTTGAGTAAGACCAGAACCTCTAGGATTATTCTAGTGAAGTGGAGAGTAGAAAATGGCAGGGGTTGGCTGAGCTTGAGTGCTCAAATTGGTGTGAGGAGGAGGGGGAGGAGGTGTCCTTTTATAAGGGAGGAGAGGGGCACCTTAGGAATACCTCAAAATATTATTTTATATTAAAGTCAAAATCGGTTTATAATGGTTCCAAAGGGTCTTATTTCGAAGCTAAAGTGGAGATGGGTCGAAATCCTATCAACCAATAAGATTTAGACAAGTTTAGGGTATTATTTTAACCTTATCAATTAGATTTAACTCTAAGTTAAATAATTTTACTTTTACCGTGTCTTTTTGTTTTCTTTCACTATATGGTTAATACACTTACTATAACATGCCAAACGAACCCCAAATTGTTTATTATTAAAATATATATCCTTATCTAAGTCAATTGGCCTAACCTTAGATTTGTAGGAATAAAATAACAATTAATAATATAATATTTGATTTAAAAACTATTTTGTGTCAATTTTGACACTATTTGATATATGATTTTTGTGAAAGTCATAACAGAATTATATGTTCGAACCAAGTTGATTAAATCAACACTAATATATCATAGTAACCTATAAAATTATTTTAATTCATAAAAAGTCTCAAATTACATTTATTTTGGTGTTTATAACATCAATTATGTCAATATTTCATTAACAAGATAATTACTGCATCATCTTTGTGTCATAAATAAATTAAATTATTTGATTTCTAAAAATTACAAATAAAATACCATAATGTAGTAAATCTTTTTAGCTTTCTAATTAATATTTACAATCGAATTTATCTTATGTATACCCCCATATTAAAAATTATTTACTTATTAAACTTTGATTTTAACTATTTTAACCCTTCTTTAAATAAATTAATAATAAATGTCCTAATCTAATCCAAGTGGGCCTAAATGGTCATAATTTATTCCTAAGTTTGTTTTTGGTCGCATTACACTTGTCCAATAGAATTAGGACATGTGTTAGGGTAATATTAATATCATATTTACCCTTAGTTACCCTATTTACTATTAACCTCGGTTAAAAAAAGTAAAAAGTTACTATTCACCAAAAATTATTTTCATCTCATTGAACCACATTTTACTTACTGACATCAACCGTGTCTCTTGGATTTTTGAAATTCCATTCACAAAAGCGGTAAAATTAAGTTTTATGAAAAATTCAGTTTTTTTTAACTACCACTTAGTAGTTTCACTATTCATCAAAAATTGATGTTTTTCAGAACAATGCCAAAATTTCATCCCAAGCTATATTTCATATTCCGAATTCAAAAAATGAAGTCTATTTTACCAAATTCATAACATAAAAGTTGCATTAATTAATTTTATAATTAAATCCCGCTGTTAAAACAAATAGAGTGTTTTTAAGAAACAATATCTATCAAAAGATTGACACTTGTTTATGTCTAGTTTAAATGTGAAATTACATCCAATGACCAACATTGTATTAAATTGTAAAAATATATTCTAAATATACTTTGAAACCACTCAAATTAATGATTTATCACTATTAATTATTTCGATTAAAAAAGTTGTTTTTAATTATAATTTAGTAATTTTCACTATTCGTCAGAATATGAAAGTTATCCGAAAAGTACCAAAATTTCACCTTAGGCTAAATTCGATACTCCGAATCCAAAAATGAAGTCCATTTTGAGAGTTAAAATTTCTAAAATTTAAAAAGTGGTTATTACTATTCATAACGGCTAGTTTTAATAATATTTTAATAGCATATCATTGTTTCGTGAAACTCAGGATTACGTACCACACACGCTATCGAGAAAGGTTGCGATTGCGTGTAATGCAAGGCAAGTCAAGGATGCGTGTTGTGCAAGCTCCTTTTGGTGTAGCGTATAAAACAAGACATTAGTAAAATAAAAAAAGAATATTTTTCATAAAATCTCGGGGTGTTACATTCTACCTCTCTTAAAATGAATTTCGCCCTCGAAATTCGTCGGGGTTATAAATGGTTTACTATTCGAATGTTTCTTTAATAGAAACCCACATCGTAAAAGGGAATACCAAAACTTGGCTTTAAAAACTAAAGTATGAAATGTAACGATTACCCAAATAAACTAATCACTGGGTTTCCACATAGGTGAAAATATGGATATGGAAGAGAAATCTAACCATCATGTTCTGATGGAGAGTGGTAGAGAACATGGCTATGGAAAAGCCAGAAATCACAAATCCATAGATTTGTGATGATATAAGGTACCATCTGATTCATCAGGTATAAGATCACTAGGACAACATTTTTGGTTTTCAAGATCATTTCCCTAAAGTTGAAAATTTGCTTAGAATATATACTTACTTTATTTTGGTACAATCTCACTTTTGTTCGTGCCTTGAACAATTTCTACTTCATCTCTTAAATAAATGAAGTTGAATTTGTTATTTGTGAAGTGTTAGCAGATTATGTGATAGAATGATGGGTCATTCCATCTGTCTCAAACAAAAGGTTAGAAAAAGTTATTAAATATACATAAGTCATTCTATAGTGAGATTAATCACATATGGTTCCTAAAATGGACTTATACTTCATATATCATACTGCTTAATATAATAAAACTAGTTTCTACTAAACAGGGACTTCCTGTAGGCTAGTGGTAGGCGATAAAGGCCAGTCGCACTTCGGTTGTGGGTTCGATTCCTACAGCCTTGTCCGAAGCGATGGGCTGTCGCCCGTCCTGCAGGTTGTACCTTTTTCTAAAACTACGTTACTATAACATCCCATCAATAATATCGAAAATCTTCTATCCTTAAACAATACTAACTTATGTCCAACATAATCCAGTCTAATCTTTAGGCTTATACATAATACTGCAGTCCCCTCTCATAATACAGTGACAACGATTACCAGAGATTTAATACTGTCGTTGATCCCCACATATCATAAGATATGTCTTGTTGGTCACATTCCAAACATTCAAAGTCCTTAATCGTGTATTCTCTTGAATACCTTAGTGAAAACATGGGTGCAGTTAAAAGTTACCAAAATCCTCAAAATTCTATATACTCAAACCATGATATCACTTAGTCCTTATATCAATAATGAGCTCATGAATACTATTAAACATTTCATTTTCTCGTCTTCATTATGCGCATATCATCTTATTTCCAAAAAAATATCTCAATCACTTTGAATACCACATCAATAAATATTGCAATACTCAATGATACAACATTATTTTGGAATCCCATTACATAAACACTTAATCATTCCACCATATTGTTGTCATATTCAACATTTCCAATAGTGATCTCATGTGATTTCCCTTTGTCCTTTGCCTTCAGTGGTTTCTCATGTTGATCATCACTAACCCTTGGATTAGGGCAATTATTAGAATAATGCCCCATTTCCTTACACTTGAAGCATTGAAGTGTTGGCGGTGCGTTCTCTGTAGTGTTTGCTTTATTCACATCATTAGAAACCCTTTTTCCATTACTTCGACACTCAGCTGCTCGATGAACTTATCTTCCACACTTAAAACATTTTCTAGTCCCTTTAAGACAATCTCCACCATGCTTCTTTCCACACTTTGTGCATAAGGAAATATTCATCTTCTTTTCACCATTATTGTGAGATTTCACCTTGAACTCCATCTTTTGTTTCTTGTCAAAACCATGAGATGGATATGTAACACCAACTTCCATTTCTACCTTGATAGCACAACGCACAATTTCTTCATAGCTACTGATGTCTCTTATAGCTAATGCCCTTCGAAGACTTGGTTTTAAGCCACTGAAAAATCGATCAACTTTACTTTCAGGTTGGATGATAATTCCAGAAGCATACCTTGCAAGTCTTGTAAAATTTTCTTCATAGGTACCAACAGATTCATCGTCCCTTTGCTTCAGTTCAAGAAACTCTTTCTCCATGTTTGTTCGAAGAATACAAGGGAAGTACTTACTGAAAAACAAGTTCTTGAACTCGTCCCATTCCATGGACTCAATTTCATCTCTTGGCCTTGTATTCTTGATAAGATTCCACCATTGATCAGCTTCACCTTCCAAACGGTATACTGCTAAGATGACTTTATCATGTCCAGAACATTGAAGAACTGAAAATATCTTTTCAGTAGTACTGATCCATTGTTCAGCCACAAGTGGATCAGAAGACCCACTGAAAGAAGGTGGACGTTGCCTCATGAAGGACTCAATAGAATATTGTTCCCTTCTCTGCTCATTTGGAAGTCCAGAATGATTCATAGCTTTTGTAAGTATAGCAATAAGATTTTTCACTCCATCTCCCATAACATTTGTTTGTTCAGGAGGGAAATCATTGCATTGTCCATTGTATTGATCAACACGGTTCCTTCGGGTTCCAGCCATTGTCTAAAACCCAAAAAGAATAGTGTGAGAGGAAAAAATCATGCTAGGGAAAAAAACATAATAAAGGGGGAGTACCTTCAATATCCAACATCTTAGGTTTAATTCTATGATCGTTAGCGTAATTCTATTACTATAACCTATACGTATACTTATCCCTAGGGACATCCCTAGACATACCTTAGAAATATCTCTAGGGATCTCACTAACGTTTTCGCATCCTAGTTTCCAAAGGTTGACTAAACCTTTCCTCTGATACCAAATGTAGAGATCCGAAGCTTATCGTACATGGACATTACATTACATTTGCGGAATACTTAGTACATAACAAAAACACACACACAAGTATCGTAATAGTTTATTGTCTTTGGAAACTCGGAACGTAATCTTCTAAACGTGGTGAAAGATCTTCAAGATCTCCCATAAAGATCTTCCCTTTTTTTTTACCTAAAACCTTTCTTTATATCCTGGGGAAATAAAAACAAAAAAAAGGTGAGCTCAAATGCTCAGTAAGGGTAAACAAAAGAAATATCAATCACATCATATACATAAGAACGTAGCTTTTGGAAATCTTAACCTGCAAAAGAGCTCATAATATCATAACATGGTATAAATCATAGAAGTGAAAATGAGATCCCCATAATCATAACATGAAACATGAAACATTGTGTAATGCACACATAATCATAGAAAATCATTTCTTGTTAGTCATGACTCATTGCCAAGACTATCTTAGTGGACAAAGTCCCTTTCTGAACTGAGTCACCCTCGTTCCAGTCCTGTTTCACTGAACCGGTATAACCTACCGTTCCAGCCATGTCTATCTCATGAGATATAAAATCTTTACCCAATGCATTGGAGGTAGATATAGGTCCCACCCATCTTATAATGAATCCTTTCTTATGTGTGCCACATAATCATAAACCATACATCATAGCGTAACCCATGTAATAAAAATGGGATTCTTAAACAACATGACATCATAAAACAATTCATATAAGATAAAGGAATTCATAAACATAATTCCATCACAAAATAGTCAAATCAATGTAAAAATATGGATAGAAACAGATCCCTTTATTATCTTAGATGGAAAATAATTTTGATAAAACACTTGAAATGAATTCTTGAGGAAAATATCCTTTCGTCTTCAAAATCAATTTCTTTTCACAAAACATCATGCAATTTTAAAAGAAAGATATTTTATTGAAAATAGTCATGAAATCTTTTGGAGGAAGCTTCATGAAAATAAGGCTTTATAAAACCGTAAAAATCCGTTCGTTCCGTATAAGTTAAAAAAACATTCTTCTCGTACTTTTGTCGGAAAAGTCAAAAAGTACCTCGTACGAAAAAACGACAGAAGATTCCTTTCATATCTTTTACTAAAAACTAAAAAAAGGGTAAAATAGGATTTAAACAATTGTAGGTGGATGGAAATAATATTACATATTGAGGAAACATGGATGTGGATGATAAAATACACCCCAGTAAATGCCAAAGTATAAACAATCTCGGATAAAAAAAATGAGATTGTGATATTTCCCTTACCTTAGGTCCGACTTGCTTTGTAAGTGTCTGAAGCTCCTGTATAATGGTTTAAATAATGTCATTGACTTATTAAAGAATCACATTCATTGTTATGATATCATATATGGTTTACTTATGACATTATATTACCCGCTCTTTTGTAAATTCCATGTTAAAGAAGCGTTTTGGGTAAAATCGTTTCATTTATCGTAGGTGTTTTGACTTGTTGTTCTTGACATCATTATTACTTATATCATGATTTACTCACTTCCAGAATATAAAATATTATTTATATATCATATATATTCAGTATATATATATATATAATAGGTAGATAAATAAAATGAAAAACACCGTTCATGGAGACGGTAGTCCGTACGTACGCATGAACGCTGTTTTCCTTTCCTTATTGTCTTGAAATGGAAGTAAGTAGATGACATACATATGTATATATATACATAAATCCAGTAGCTTTATAATGTCATATATTTCATTATTATTTCTTATATATACATTATAATCATTCTTAAATGGTTAACATGGAGAATGAATCTCATCGCGTCGTGGAGACGGTAGTCCGTACGTACGCACGAGCGATGATATCATTTCCATAAATATTGAATTGAATTGGAGTGGATTATACAATATATCAGAATCAATATGATGTTGTAATAACTATGTATAGTTATTCTTTACACCATTATACCCATCCGTGTAAGGTGGTGGTGGAAAATAGATTACACCACGGCGTGGAGACGGTATTCCGTACGTACGCATGCGCAGTGATTTCTTTTTCCATAGGATGGATAGATGGTGAAATAGGGTTGTTTCATACTTATAATAACATATCAGTATATGATTGATACTGATGTTATTACTTCATAATGAAACAACCTAAGAAGAAGAAGTGGAAGAAGAAATAAAGATGAAAGAATTGGTAATGGTAATTACCTCTTCTTTGAAGCGCCTTTTGGAGACCTCCTCTTAGGGAACTAAAATTGGTCTTTGAGTAAGACCAGAACCTCTAGGATTATTCTAGGGAAGTGGAGAGGAGAAAATTTCAGGGGTTGGCCGAGCTTGAGTGCTCAAATTTGTGTGAGGAGGAGGGGGAGGAGGTGTCCTTTTATAAGGGAGGAGAGGGGCACCTTAGGAATACCTCAAAATATTATTTTATATTAAAGTCAAAATCGGTTTATAATGGTTCCAAAGGGTCTTATTTCGAAGCTAAAGTGGGGATGGGTCGAAATACTATCAACCAATAAGATTTATACAAGTTTAGGGTATTATTTTAACCTTATCAATTAGATTTAACTCTAAGTTAAAAAATTTTACTTTTACCGTGTCTTTTTGTTTTCTTTCACTATATGGTTAATACACTTACTATAGCATGCCAAACGAACCCCAAATTGTTTATTATTAAAATATAAATCCTTATCTAAGTCATTTGGCCGAACCTTATATTTTTATGAATAAGATAACAATTAATAATATAATATTTGATTTGAAAACTATTTTGTGTCAATTTTGACACTATTCGATATATGATTTTTGTGAAAGTCATAACAGAATTATATGTTCGGACCAAGTTGATTAAATCAACACTAATATATCATAGTAACCTAGAAAATTATTGTAATTCATAAAAAGTCTCAAATTACATTTATTTTGGTGTTTATAACATCAATTATGTCAATATTTCATTAACAAGATAATTACTGCATCATCTTTGTGTCATAAATAAATTAAATTATTTGATTTCTAAAAATTACAAATAAAATACCATAATGTAGTAAATCTTTTTAGATTTCTAATTAATATTTACAATCGAATTTATCTTATGTATAACCCCATATTAAAAATGATTTACTTATTAAACATTGATTTTAACTATTTTAACCCTTCTTTAAATAAATTAATAATAAATGTCCTAATCTAATCCAAGTGGGCCTAAATGGTCATATTTTATTCCTAAGTTTGTTTTTGGTCGAATTACACTTGTCCAATAGAATTAGGACATGTGTTAGGGTAATATTAATATCATATTTACCCTTAGTTACCCTATTTACTATTAACCTCGGTAAAAAAAGTAAAAAGTTACTATTCACCAAAAATTATTTTCATCTCATTGAACCACATTTTACTTACTGACATCAACCGTGTCTCTCGGATTTTTGAAATTCCATTCACAGAAGCGGTAAAATTAAGTTTTATGAAAAATTCAGTTTTTTTTAACTACCACTTAGTAGTTTCACTATTCATCAAAAATTGATGTTTTTCAGAACAATGCCAAAATTTCATCCCAAGCTATATTTCATATTCCGAATTCAAAAAATGAAGTCTATTTTACCAAATTCATAACATAAAAGTTGCATTAATTAATTTTATAATTAAATCCCGATGTTAAAACAAATAGCGTGTTTTTAAGAAACAATATCTATCAAAAGATTGACACTTGTTTATGTCTAGTTTAAATGTGAAATTACATCCAATGACCAACATTGTATTAAATTGTAAAAATATATTCTAAATATACTTTAAAACCACTCAAATTAATGATTTATCACTATTAATTATTTCGATTAAAAAAGTTGTTTTTAATTATAATTTAGTAATTTTCACTATTCGTCAGAATATGAAAGTTATCCGAAAAGTACCAAAATTTCACCTTAGGCTAAATTCGATACTCCGAATCCAAAAATGAAGTCCATTTTGAGAGTTAAAATTTCTAAAATTTAAAAAGTGGTTATTACTATTCATAACGGCTAGTTTTAATAATATTTTAATAGCATATCATTGTTTCGTGAAACTCAGTATTACGTACCACACACGCTATCGAGGAAGGTTGCGATTGCGTGTAATGTAAGGCAAGTCAAGGATGCGTGTTGTGCAAGCTCCTTTTGGTGTAGCGTATAACACAAGACATTAGTAAAATAAAAAAAGAATATTTTTCATAAAATCTCGGGCTGTTACAATAATTATTACATTAGGTATATAATTTCCCTTAAAAAAATACTTCCATATTGAAATCAAGGTAAAAATTAAATTAATACCATATCACATAGTTGTTTGGATGTTGTAGTCTTCACTAATAGATAAGTTTGTTTATTGTATTATAAGTGATAAGAAGGTAATAAGTAATATTTTATATTCTAGTTATCGAAATATTGTTATTTTATAAATTTCACACATATTAATTAATGTTAATGTAAATAAAATTCATGTAACACATAATTGAAAAATTAAACACGTCACTTTGTAAGGTATAAATTTGTAGAACAAATGGGTGACATTATCATATCGCCGAACGATTGGACTGTAATAAAAATATATGATATAATAATACTATAATTATAATCATATCATAAATATCATTTATATATTTTAAATTCATTGTTATCTTCATATATTATAGGAGGTGATAGAAAATAGATAAAATCGGTTCGAGAGGACGTAGTCATGTACATACATGATCGATAGTTTCATTTTCCATTCGATGGAGGTGGAGAAGGATATGGATTATTCAATTAGCATAATAAAATCTCATAATATAAAATCTATTTTTTTTTTAAATTATAAATTTTTTTTAATTTTTTATGGGGTTTTTATAACAAATAATTCAAATACAACAGTTTATCAAATTTAGAACTTCATCATAAATCCTCTTTTAGTTTCTAATAATTTTTTATTCAAGTAAATTAACATTAAAATAAGAACTCTAGAATGTGGGGAGACAATTATTTATGGGATTTAGGTAATTCAGTGTTCAAATAATGGGATCTTTATGTGTGATGTGTATATGGTTTGTTTTATATATTAGGGGGAGGGCAATGATGAAATACTATGGAATAATAGAGTGATACCAACATTTTTCATAGATCAAAATTTTAAATAATTATCCTTTATAAAACATTATAGGAGAAAATGTAAAAATATGGCTATAAAATTGGTGTTGTAAAATTGTTATGTTACTTTTACCCTTATATTTGTAATTAAAACCAATGTAAACCCGTTATACCATTATCACAGGGAATAATTTTACAATTTTCACTATTAGTTATAGAAAATAAATTTATTTACATTGTTATGTAATATAAATTATTATCATTTAAAACAATAATACATTTTTCCATATTTAATTAAAATAATTATTATAATTTCATTTAAAATTAAAACAAAGAGATGAAAAAATAGAATTTTTCAAAAGAGAAATTTCCCATAAGTATTAAATTTTATAATACCAAAATTAAATATGAATATTATTCAAATTTCTTAAATTGATAACATTTTAATTTTATTTTCATTATTTTTATTTTAAAATAGATTACAAATATATATTTTGTGTTTATAAAAATTTATAATAAAATTATAATGGCGAATAGAAATTAGTATATATAATTATTCCTGAAAATATAGTTTTTATATGATTCATAAAATTTAGTTAGATAAAATTTTTACATCTATATTATGATAATGATATTTAATTGTTAGTAATTTTTTAGTGGTAAAAACGTTTTTTATATTATGTGTGGAAAGCATGACTAAATATCCATTTTTTATACATTTTTATGAGAAAAATTCTTTTCCATTTAGATTATTGTTATATTATTTCTAAACAAAAGGTATATATTGAATTTAATTTATGTATTTTTAATGAATATAATTTAAATAATTCATTAACACATATTTAAAACCAAAAACATAATATCTCTTTATAATCGCCATGTTTAAATAATTATATTTTTACAGTGTATTAGATTTCATTTTAACAATAATTTTTGTGAATTGAAGATATAAATATGAGTTTCTTTAAAAAAATATATATCATAATGCCTCATGGTGTTACATTAACATAGTTTCTTTATGATTCATGTCATTTATAATATAAAATAATAGGTTACTATTTTTAAATCATAGGGTGTTAAAACACTCAGTTAAAAATGTTATTATTTCTCTCATTCACTCAATATTTCCAGAATTATCCATTTCGAATACATAAAAAATAGATTTATTTTTATCCTCATAATAGATAAACTATATTAATAAATTCACATAGTATAATGTTTCACAATGTTCTATATTCAATGGGGGTAGTGTACTAAGTGTCTGCAATCGTTAATTAACACCAACCATCCTCTATACAACATATTCATCTTTATTCTAGTTAATATATTCTTTAACCATTTAGAAAAAATATATATTTCACAGAATTTTTCATATATCCTATATATAATTAATAAAAAATATACAAAATAAAAAATTTAATCATGATTTGGGTCATTTTAGTCATCAATAATTAATTTTTTTGATGTATATGTAATCACAATATCATTCTAATAGAGGATTCATCTCAATCCATTCATTGATAAATCACTATATATCACAAACCCTTCACCACTACAGGGTTGGGTAAGAAAAGTTGTATTCACCACAATCTCACATATTAATTGAAAATTTTCCTACAATCACATGGATAATGTTACTTAACACTTTTCCAAGTTAACATGGGGCATAGATAAGAAATATGTGAGAAATTAATATAAATGCATTAATAATATCCACATAAGATAATAAAAAATATGAGTCTATTTCAAAGTTGGTTTCTGGGACAATGTTCAATAAAATTCAACCCTGATGGGTCCACTAATACAAACATTTAAGAGATTATATATACTGAAAAATAAACATCCCCTTACTAAAATTCAGATGTGGTAAATTTTATATACAACTTTTTCTTCTTTGAGGTCATTGGAAATGTTCTCTATGAGTCTTCTTGATTTTCTTCACTTTTGGAATATATATCTATATAATATTTAAATTATACAAAAAAATTATTCAATGTAATATCAAAATACAATATTTCTTATATCAATTAAGATATTTAATGAAATATTATGCATTTTTAGTGTCATTATAAATTTGTGGTGTTAATACATTATTAGGAAAATATTTTGTGATATAAAACCATTATTATTTGTCAATTAATGATTTATTGAATGATACTAAACCATGTAAAAGAATGTATTTTTTTAAAATTATTGAATAAGTTATCAATATAGAACATAGGGTAATTATTCTTTATTATGGTGTGGTTGTTATATTCTTAATAATAAAAAAATATTTTCACTTATCCTTATTTTTTCATAAAAAAATACTAGGTGCACCCATGGTGGAAAAAATAGGAAAATTATACACTATGAAATAAATTCCTAAAGTAGATTGTTCAATTCTTACAACTCAATAGGTGATATAATAAAAATATTCACTATAATTGGTGTGGCACTTGGTATACCAAACATCATTATTTAGGTAAAGTTTCTGAAACTATATTATTAATACATAAAAATAATCTTGTATAGTAGCATTATATATTATGTTGAGTTTCCCAACAAAAAATTTAGATAACCCATTTTTGAATAGGAATCAAGAAACATATAATGAATTCAATCTATATAGAGGTGCATATTTTTCATCGTAATGATAGTTGGTTAGATATGTTTTCATAATATCTAGTTTGACACCCCTTACAAGGAAATTTATTTTTGGTTTAGTTATGTATTACAAATTCATTCTTATGATAACATCAAATTCAACTATTGGGATAATAACAATATTTTTGGGAAGCACATTCCAACAACCTTCAATCTGGGAATAATTGAAG
Source organism: Viscum album (assembly GCA_963277665.1). Lineage (NCBI taxonomy): Eukaryota > Viridiplantae > Streptophyta > Magnoliopsida > Santalales > Viscaceae > Viscum > Viscum album. Next base: position 1,402,881,577 of record OY728152.1, read on the forward strand.
ACATCATATATGATCATCATACCATTAGTTGTTTTAAATTATAATTAAACATGTAGACATTGAGGTGGTATTTTTATAAGCATGTAATTTCATAATATATAAATGAGTAGTTAGATCTATGATCAAATAAGGAATATTATTTTCTAGATTTGATGGTATATTTACCTTTCACCGCTTAATTATCATACCCTATATCTGTATAAATGATTGTATGACATTTCTTATTTTCCTCAGACATAATCATATTTGCATGCCCATAATCCTCATTACCATTTTAATTTGAGAACTAGTTATTACAATTCATATAGTACATTAATTTAATATAATTGAGTTTGGTTGATTCATTATGTTTTCTCATTTCTTTATCATTAGCTATCATCTTCTTCATAGAACATTGGAATTTTATTTCCCAATGACTATCCTTTTCAGAAATAAAAAATTTACCAATACCCATAAAAATATTTCATCTTTGTTTCCTTTCATAATTTTGGAAGAAATGAGAAACCATCTTCTTATCTCCTTGGTTTTTAGGTTACTTTGAATTCAAAAATTTATTTCATATCAAAACCATTATATTTATTTTTTTACACCAATCATAATATCTATCACTATAGTAAATATTTTTATTTAATAAAATATAATTAATTATGATATGGTTAATTCCAAGTGGACACTTGGATTTAAATAAACAATGAATCTATTAACATTAAATAAATGATATATGATAATACTAAAACCATAGGTCACACATCTTGTAAAATTTTCAATTTATGTACTATCATATCCGTCATCGTTCAATGTTACCTCTAGGGATTAATTCTCTATTTTCATATGCCAAATAAAATTAATGTAAATATTTTAATATATGATCCAAAAACCAATCTATCAATATGGAATCAATTTTTTTTATATTTTATGTGGTTTTTTATAAGATTCCACCATTGAATTAATTCTCATTCCAAATGATAAATAGTAAAAAAAAACAAGTTCAGAACAGTGGTGAAGTGAAACTATCTTTTCAATGTTCACAATCCACTAATAGGATATTTTTGAATCATTAGACCCAATAAGATATGGTTGATTTTTTCCTTAAAAATGGATAAAAAAATTTTTCCCCACTTTCTACTTTTGAATCTCACCATCATTTAATTATTGAGAGTGTTTCATTATAAAAGTTACATGACTTTACACTCCAAATCCCATAAAATTTGTTTTCTGATAAGGATGATCATTTATTTATCTAATACATTTATCATTAATAAGGATTCTTTTAGTTTTAGAAATTTAATTGAAAAACATATTATGATAAATAATTTTTGTAGGGGAAAATAACTAAATCCCAAGAAACCATTTATAAACTATTTAAATCCTGAATAAATAAAATTCCATATAAGGAACCTTAGGATTAACCATGTGCTTCCTTTATTTTCTACTATTCCAACCACAACAATATTTTAAAATGAAATTATGAATTTTTCTAAGAATATATGAGGACAACCATATTAGGTTTGCATTAATGTAATATTAATGGTTATCAAAAATGATTGTTGAGATTTACCTAGAAAAGGTTTTCTATGTTATTACCCCTAGAATAAATTTTTACAAAAAAAGAATCACATATAGTTTCCATATGAGCACATTTTTTCTTGGAGAACCATAGTATGTTCTTTAAAAAAACATTATAAACTATCCTATACATATAATTATCCAATGGGATCTCATTAATTTATTTTAATTAATAAATCAATAGGTATCTAAACATTTATCTAATGATTAATGTAAAACCCCATAAAATTCATACATAAATACTGTTTTTATTATTTGATTAATATTCAATACCTATCATTATGATCCAAACAAAAATTCATATAGGTTTACTATCTCTAGAAACAAGGATACATAAAAACTATTATAAGAGATAAAAATGATTTACTAGAAATATTATCATAAATAGAACCCTTATTATACATATCATATGTCAAACTGTTATTTATAACCTTATGAAAGGGAACATAACAAAGTAAAATCATAAATTCTTTATTATGGTAATGAAGGGAGATATAAAAGATAACTGAAACATAGCATGACCATATGGTATGATAAAACAAACATAATACATTAAAACCATAACATTCACATCATAGATTATAATATAGAATCATTTCATAAATATTGATAGTTAATAAAACAATAATAATAAATAACTCAATGAAAATTCTACATGAAAGCATACAACTATGAAAAGGAATATGTTTTTTGGAATAGATATGGTCATAAAATATTATCTAAATAGACAATATTAACTACTATAACTAATAAATTAGATTGTATTCACTCCACAATATACTATGTCTTTATTCTATTATCACACTAATGGATATCATAGTGGATAGATTTTTTTACTAAACAAGGTTCACTCATAACCCATATATTTTTTAACTCATTCGATATAAATCCTTACCAAATAAATTTTAGGGATATATTATACATTTACCACCCATTATTTAAACATAATGCATACATATGCTCTCAAAAAAATCATAAATAAAAAATCATAAATCATAACCCATGTAAAAGAAAAAAAATTCATAACCATTTTATCATTTCACAATAAATCAATTGATAATAATTAAATGGGTTTCATGAAAATCACATCCTAAATATAATAATTCCACTAGGGAATTTATAATGACAATATCCTTGGATCATATACCTAGAAATAAAAAATTATGGTAAAAGGATGTTACAATAGATGAAAATGACATTTAAATATCATTGTGATAATTTGTTGAGGAAAATAATTATTTCATATTGAAATCACACAATTATAATATTATAAAGTCATAATCAATTATTTCTCAAAAACAATTTTCAATGTAAAATATGTAAATAGGGTATATTGTTTTTATTTTCCATTTAAAACATTATAACTTATTGAGGAAGACAAATATGAAATAATGATCGTGACGGTGGAATGGTCATTGTCACAACATATATAAAAAAGAACCTTTCCCTTTGACATTTAGTAAAAAAATCTTATAAATAAATATTCAATTTTAATGAAATTAAAAGTCTAATGGTTTTATATACCGTATAAAGGAAAGTCATGTATAAATCAAAGTATGTCTCAATGAAAGATGATTGAGATGAAGTCCCTCACCTTGAGTCCGACCTATCTTGTTCATTATTTATATCATCGAATAGTAATCATTAGTTAATTTCCATTTTCTTCAGAAACTTTTTAATGTTTATTTTTCCTTTTATATCACGTATTATCTTACTATTACAATCCAATAATTATTAATGTTCAAATCATTTGTTTTGTTGATGTTCGGTACTTGATTCAAAAATGAACTTGTTATAATTAAAAATTGTCCATGTTGTCAATAGACAATATATCCTTAATTATATTCATGATTTAGATTTCATATATAACATATATATCTATTATATATATATATATTTATTATATTCCATAAAATATGAAGATAAAAAATGAAATGCACCATTCTTGGCGATAGTAAGTCGTAAGTACACATAATTGTTACATTTTTTCCAATATCATATTTAATGGAATGACAACATAATTATACATAGGTATATTATAATTCTAGTAAAAAATAATTTTTTTATATTTTAAATATTTTCATTAATTCCATCCACTATACATTCCATGTATAGCATGAACGATTCATATAATTTTGAGTTGATGGTAGTCTGCAATTCCTCAAAAGAAATTACTGTATTTATACAACATGAAAATCAAAAATATATGTTCTAAATTATAATTGTATAGGCATATAGATCAAATAAATATCATCTATATCATATGTAATTTTAATGCCATCATAATTTCAACCATGATAGGTGGTACGAGATAATTGAACAATCATCATTTCGTGAGGTAGTGGGTCCCCGTCCATTGAAACAGTTTGTTCTATACCCATTAGATGGATGTGTGTGTGAGTGTAGTCCAATACTTATCAAAAAAAATACTAGTATATTAATGATACTGGTGTTGTTATTAAATAATGAAATAAAATGATTTATAGGGTTGGAAAAGGAGAAATAAATGAAAGATGATTGAGAGAGGAAAATATCACAAATCTGGTAACACCTTTTTCATTATGTTAAGAGGCCTTTTTTTAATTTCCTAATGACTATGGTAAGGCTTGTAGGATGTTATAGTGGAATTTAGAGAGCTTATTGGAGTAGGGTTTGGATGTGGAATGGGGCTTTAGAGGTATTAGTAATTTCTAGAGCTGGTGTCCTTTTATAAGACGAAGTATGGGCACTTAAAACATATCTTGAAATATTATTTTATAATAAATTCAATTTCATCTATAAATGAGTCAATACCCTATTAGTAAAAATAAAATATGAATATAAGTTGAAATAAAATCATCCAATATTATGTAAATAATTTTTGACAAATTTTTAATCCTTATATTTTTTATTTAACCCCATTTTACTCTTAACGTTTTATCAAGTATTTAACACTTTGGGAATCAAAATTGTTACCAAAACATGAAAAACATACAATTAAAGACATAATAATAAAATTCTAGACATATGGTATCTATTTGGAAGAATCATAGATTATTTTTAATTTTATAAAATCTAATAAAATATTTATATTTTAAAATAGGAATTATACCATTTTTTACACTATTTATATCTTGACTTTTTTAAAAAATCATAACAACATGAATAATTCTAAAAAAATAACTAATAAGAAATATAACAATAATAAATCGTCTAGAAAATTCATGGATGAATTCAAAATTTAAATATTACCTTTATTTTTAAATTTATAATATCATTTATTTCAATCCTTTTTTAATGTAGCAATCACTGTATAATAGTTATGTCATAATTCAATTTTTGTATTTGTTGTCCCAAAATTATTACAAAAATAAGATGATGTATAAAATATTTTTATATTTCCAATGAATATTTATAGTTGAAGATATCACTTATATAACCCCATATAAAAATTATTTTACATAAAGTTATATGTTTAGGTTATATTTTATTTACTATAATTTAAAAGTTATTAAATGTCATTTTCATACACTAGTGGTTACATGGGGTCCCAAAATGGACCCAATAATTATAATGGTTGGATATACATCATCCAATAGTGTTTGGAAATGTGTTAGCGTAATTTAATATTATTTTAATATTAATTTTGTACCTTTATTTAGAAGATTTACCCTTTAACCATGGTAAATGAAATGTATAATGAAGTTACTATTCATGTTTTCTAAAAGAAAAGATACATATTTACAATATATAGACATAATGAATCCATATATAGAATCCTTTTTTATAAATTCAAAACACATAATTGGCAGAAGTTATTTTAAAATTAACTCTCGTTGTCAATACCAAAAAGTGTGTTCTAAGAAGTAAAAAATACCAAAAGATTGACATGTTCATATGTCCAATTTAAAAGTGAAATTACTTAAAATGACCCAACGTTTATTAAATGGTAAAAATATATTAAAATTAGACTTCAAAACCAATTCAATTTTCTATATTATTATATAAATATATGAGATTAAAAGGCTGTTTTTAATTCAAATACAATATTTTTCACAGTTCATTAAAAATTAACTTTATCAGAAAAATACAAAAATATCATCCAATTTAATTTTTGATCATCCACTTCTAAAGAATACTTTTATTTTTTCAAATAAGACATATAAAATGGTCAAAAAATAATTTTAAAAAAGTTTCTCCATCTAATGGTGATAAATTGTCCTTTTAAAGAGTATTAGTGCACTTTATTCTTAAAATAGGATTCATTCGTATTTTAAGCATCTAATTTTTTTTGGATAAATTTAAAGACAATTTAGAAACATGTATAATCATATTTTAGTTAGTTTTATTCATTATTTCCAGTAAAATGTATTAGAGTTAACTTCCATATGAAATAATAATATAATTATATTAATTTTCCGTATAACTTCACATAGTGTGAAATGTAAGATTTCGGTGAATACTATTGTTGTGTGTTGAGTATGCTATCAGAAATAACATCTTATTTAACGTGAAACAAATATTTAATTCAAAAATACTAATAAATACGAAAATTTCATATTCTTTAATTACTTGGGATGCTACATCCTTCCCCACAATTGGAAAATGTGTCTCTTCAATTCAATTCACTTATCAAATGAGTGTGGGTATTTATCCCTTATCGCAATTTCAGATTACCACATTTCCTCTTCAACCATATGGTTTTTAAAAAAAACATTTAATTTATTAATTACCTTATTTTGCAACTCATGCCATCAGTGGTCAAGAATTTATACTGGTTGTCACTCTTAAGAAAGATTCCCATCCAAATGAACTAACTCTATACTCAAAACATGAGGGGGATCTAGAATAGATATTCTCAACATTGAATCATGAAAAAAATTGTGTACCTACGATGAATTTGGAGGTAAATACACTATGAACACAATTAATGCAACTTTTTCTAGGATTTCATAGGGTCTAATGAACCTGAGACTCACCTTTCCATTCTTTCCAAAACAAATCTCCAATTTCTATTTAGAAATTTTGAGATATAAATGATCACCTACCTTGAAAGAAATATTCTTACTCTAGTTATCTGTATAACCATTCTACCTACTCTGAGCTATTCTCTTTTTCTTTTGAATCAATTGAACTTTTTTTGAATCTATTCTTCAAAGTCTGGTCCCATCAATTCCCTTTCACAAACATCATCTCAAAAATCTGGAGTTTGACACCATTTGTTATATAATGATTAAAATGGTTTCACCTATATATTGGAATCAAAACTGTTATTTGAAAAAAAACTCAACCAATGAACGATGTTTTTATTAACTTCCCTGGTAATACATTAAATAAGCACATAGAATATCTCCTACTTTCTAAATTGTTCATTCTGACATCCAACTAATAGTGGATAAAAAGATGTACTAAAAACTAATTCAGTACCCAATGACTTCTGAATGCCCATCAACCTTTTAGAAGTGAACATGGGATGATGATTAGATATAATTGAGAGCAGTACACAATATAACCTGGATTTTTCTTTAATATAAAATTTTCAGTGTTAATATAGAGACATAGTATCTCGAATTGGAAGAAATTGATCAAATTTAGTCAATCGATCAATAATGGACTAGATTGAATTTTTACCTAAAAATGTTTTTGATTATCCCACAATGAAATCATGGAAATATTTTCCTATTTTCACTCAGGCACTAGAAAAGGCTGATCCATTCCTTTTGGTAACTATCATTCTCTTATAACCTTCTTAAAAGTTAAACACTTCATAGTAATGTATACAATATATCTTTTCATTCCATCCCACTAGAAATTCTTCTAAAGATCACTGTAAATTTGTGTACATCCAGGATGAACAAAAATGGAGAACTATGAACATCACACAACAACTCTTTCATCAACTGGGAATCACAAGGCACACAAAATCTCTTTCCAAACCTCAAAAAATAGTTTTTGTCAATATATAATTCAGTTAACCTAAACATATGATCCATTTATTCCTTTTTCTATAACTCACGTTCTTCTTTTTTTACTTTCATAATTTTATCTGATAGCGATTATTTCATTTCCACCTGAAATAAAAGAGGGAAATTCCATACGAAAAAAACAACCAATCCATAATTCATCAAATCAAAAATTAAAGGATTTCATTCCAAACATTGCATGGTTAATAAAGAATTACTCTTTTGATTCAAAGAATTATCCAAATTATTTTCCATTACTGGATGGTAATGGCAAATGAAATCATAATCCTTGATTAATTCTATCCATATCCTTAGTCTCATGATTAATTATTTGTGAGTGAATATTGACATCAATATATTTTGATTAATATATATTTAAAACTTTACACTATTCAAATGTCGCCTCCAAATTTTTAAATCTAAAACAACATCTGCTAATTCAAAACCATGTGTTTGGTAATTTAACTCAAGAGGATTCAACTAACATGAATCATATGCAATTACCACATCATTCTGTATAAAGACACAACTATGTCCATTCAACGAATCATTACTATAGATAAAAAATTCTCTATCTATAGAAGGTAATTACCAAACTATATCATTCACCAATCTTCTATTCTATTACTGAAAACAATAATTGCATTATTTTTTCCAAATGAACATAACACATATTGGAATTAACTTAGTCGGTGGGATAGAAAATCTTGAATTTTTTTTAAAAACCTTCAGTATTAGCCAGCCAAACCATGAAGAGTATGAATTTTATTTATATTTGTGGGTCTTGTCTATTCATTAATCACATTTATTTTTTATGGATCAATAGTTATGACATACTTAGAAACGTTATGCCTAAATAATGAATTTTTTTAACCAAAACTCAAACATTCTAAATTTCCTATATAGTGTATTTTCATTTATATTTTTCAATTCAACCCTCAAATGACATTCATTCTTTTTATTACTTGTAAAATAAACTGTAATATCATCAATAAACATACCAAAGACATATCCAATAACTCACTGAAAATTATATTTATAAAATCCATGAATAGAAAAAGTGCAATAGTTATTTGCAAAGGCATAACTACAAATTTATGATGGGCATATATAGTACGAAATATGGTTTGGTAATATCTACTTTCATTACTTTCATCGGATGGAGCCCCTAACTCATGTTAATCATTGAATATTACTGATCTCCCGAGGGTTGATCAAACAAATAATCGATATGAGGGAAAGGATACATTTTCTTAATAGTAATGTTATTCAAGGTTATATAATCAATTAAATTTCTACTTGAACCATCTTTTTTTTAACAAAAAAATATAGTATCACCCACTGGTGATGTGCTAGGTCAAATTAAACATTTATCTAATAACTCCACCAATTACTTTTTAACTCGAAAATATATATTTGAGCCATTCAATAAGGGGGATTTGAAATTAGAATAGCATCAGGAACTAAGTCAACTATAAATTCAACTTCCTGATAATGTATTATACCAAGAAACTCATCATAAAATGCTTCAAGATACTCATTTACCACAGGAACATCATTAATCTAAATAGTTCCTTTGTTTTCAACAATATTTTCAAGGAAACATTCATTTTCATCTTTTAGTAGTATCTCAAATTCCGAATATGTTATCAAATGTAAGAGTTAATTCTTGTACAAAGACTTGAATTACTTTTAAAAGATACCACATTAGATTTGCAGTCAATCTTAGTCTGATAAATTGAAAGCAATTTCATACCAAAAATAACATCAAACTCTACTAGAGGAAAAACAATAAGTTTAGCAGGTAGATTTTTCCACACACAAGTACAAGAAGGTTCTTATAATTTATTTCTGTCTCAACATTTCCTCCAGGAGTTTTTACCATATGTTCAGGATTCATATCTGGAGGGGACATTCCCAATTTACAAGAAAATATCTAAAAAATGAAATACTGTATTGAACCTGAATCAAACAAAACATTGGCATAATCAAAATAAACAAATGGAGTACCTGATACTACTTTATTCTATGGAAGAACATATGTTGAAGTAGTATCAAAATATTTCACAACCCCTTTATACTTATAGTCAAGATTTTTTCTATTATTTGAGTTCTTTATCTAAAACTCATTTTCCTAATGATCTATTTCATTGAACATAAAACATTTTGTTGAATATAATTTAAATTTTGTCTTACCATAACCCTGATAATTTTTAGTGTAATTATGAGACATATATCCCATTTTACCACATCAGAAGTACTTACTAAAATTAAAAATGCATCCCCCAGTGTTCTTTTTACCAAAATTTTCACAAACTGTAAATATATGTTTCTTACCATCAAACATTTTTGATGAGTTCTCCCATTTCATACGCCACCAATACATCTAATTATTTTGTTTGTAAAAGAACACTTGATTATCAGAAAACTACATTTCCACCTTCTCCTAAAATCGAAGAAGTTTTTCATAACTTTTAAGCTCGCGATAATATAAATCACATGGATTTTTTGGCCTTAATATAGAGTAAAAATAATTATTTTAACAATCAATGTCACATATGAAATTTGGATCATACAATTCCAGTCGAGTGAAATTCAACTCATAAGAGGCCATTGATTCATCCACTTCTCTCGACTCCATGAACTATTTTTCTATCCTACGTTGAACCGCCTTAGGAAAATATTTCTCAAGAAACATACCTTTGAATTTGTACCAATCAAGAGATTCAATTACCTCCCTATCCCTGATATTTTTAACCATCAACCACCACTGATCGACCTCACATTCCGAAAGGAAAACAGAAAGACTAACATTTTGATGTTCTAAACAACCCATTATGTCACGACCCGTCCTCGGGTCCGGTGCCATGACTACCCCAAACCCGCCTTCCATAGGCCAGGGGATAGCGACTAGCACTAAGGCGTAAATCACAACAAAAAGGGAAGGAATTTCCTTTGAAAAGTAAACAAGCACCACAGAGTAAGTAAACGGAAAAGTAAACACTAAGTAAAAACTGTACAAGCTGTGCTGAAGGTAAAAGGGGCCGGAAATACAAGCCCAACTGTAAAGTACAACTGAATGGAAAAACAACAACTGAAAAGTAAAAGCCGCAGCGTCGAGCCGTCCTCTGGATGTCCCACCTGAAGGGTGGGTACAGATAGCTCCACTACTCCTCGGGTCCTGTCGTCCGCTCCAAACACATCCTCCTAGTGGTCCACCTCCAGGTACCGTCCTGCTCCGCATGCCTCCTCCACGACCAGCATTGTCCGTCGTCTGCAACCAACACCACGAAGTGCGGGCATAGCCCGTGCAGGGGTGAGTGTAAACTACTATGTAGGGACCCTGAGACCCCCGAAGGTCTCCCAAAATCCACAAAGGATATTCAACAAAGTAAAGATACCATCACGAAGTAACATCTGACACGAGTTAGGTATATGCCCATACATATGCCTAAGTCATCAATTCCCGCTCGGCTCCAACGTCTGAGCCCAAGAACGACCCAGTCCTCACAGGAAAGCAAACGTATACCCACACAGGATAGCACAACACAATCCACAAAGGAGAGTAAACAGTAAACCCACACAAGATAGCTCAACACAATCCACAAAGGAGAGTAAACAAGTGATTCAGCTCACATAGGTATACTTCATCGTATGACGATAAAGATGATCACTGATCCATCTAAGTCGTCGGACCCACGAAGGATCGATAGGTAACTAACCCCGGTAGTGACCCACACAGGATCGGACCCACACAGGATCGGGCCCACGCAGGACCTGTAGGCGCTGGCTCACACAGAACCGCTGGGGGCTGACCCACACAGGATCGGACCCACACAGGATCGGGCCTACATAGGACCGGGCCGACACAGGACTGGTAGCACTGATCCACGTAGGATCGCTGATTGAAGTAGTCGTCGCAGTCCACTGAGGATATCTGCACAGTCATCGCCGCAGTCCCCTGAGGATCTCTGCACGGTCATCGTCGGAGTCCACGGAGGATCTCTGCATAGTCGTCACTATCGAAGAAGTAGTCGCAGCCAGCACTAGGGTCCCCACACATAGCAAGCTCGTTCGGGAGGGTCCGCTCCACGAGCCGAGAGGCTGATACATCAACTGACACAATGTCCGATGTTGATGTATCCAAAAGTTCCGTATCGTCTACAGGAACTCAACGTCGCAGACGGCACGTCAATCAGACGCTCGGTCTGAGAGTTATTGGTTTTTTCGTCCCAGAGGCCCGGTTGGTTTTTAAGGCAAAACCGACACGACCGTACTCCAGCTATGTCCAAACCTTGGGCGGAGTATGCCAAAAGATCCGTCTCACATAGGGGAAAACAACAAAGTTGATGGCACGTCAATCGGACGTCCGTGGCTCAAGATATGAGCGTTTCCGCTCCGAGGGCCCGGTTGGTCTCATGTACGAACCAAACCGGCCGAACTCAAAGTGTTCCGAAACCTTGAGTGCGATATAACGAAACAACCGTCTCGATCCAAGGATCGCGTTTCCAATGACATCAAGTCTTTTGGAGGCCCATATCTCATGTTACGAGCATTTGAGCGAAAATTGTCCGAAGACGGGGGGTCCGGGCCCGGGCCATCCCGGTCCGACCCCCCCCCCCCCCTCCCCCGGGTCGGCCGAACCCGGTCCGGCCCGGTCTGGCTCGTCCAGGGCCGGTCCAACTCGGCTTGGCCGAGCGGCCGAGCGGCCCGACGCGGGGGGAGCCGCCGCCCCGCGTGACACCCCGGCAGCACCCGCGGGGTGTCGGCCATACAACCGGACGCGGCTGAAGCCGCGTCCCGGGTGACGCGGGGGGGGGGGGGGGGGGGGGGAGCTGCCGCCCCCACGTGACACCCGCGGGACACCCACGGGGTGTCTCCCTGGCGCCGGACGCGGCTTCAGCCGCATCCCGCGAGCACCACCGCCGCGGCTGGTGCCGCAGCGGTCTCGTCAGGCGGCGCGCCGGGCGCTGCCGCCGGCTTCCACGGGCCGCCAGATTCGCTCCGGTGGCCCAATTATCTTCCCGTCTACGCCGTTGCTCCTCCCGGGTTTCGTTCTTCACTGCGGGATCGTCAAACATCATTTGCGGCACGTTCCGTCGTCGCCCGTCAAATCCGCACAAAAACGAAGAAAAGAGGAGGGGCGTCGGGCCGTGTTCGTTTGGCCCGCACCCTCTGTGTTAGAGATAAACATCGGGAGAAACAAAAATTCAACACATGAATTCAAAAATTTTAATAAATTAAAATTGTTCTTATGTCCGGGTTCCCCATTCTTAGACGAAAATAACACGGAAAAAAAAGGGAAATTCCAGAAATAAAATCCATACTTTGTTGGTCGTTGCGCATGAGCGTTCTTCGCGGAATTGCTCGTCGCGGAAGGAGGAGATCGTCGCATCGTTGCGGAAGGGCGTCGCGTCGTCGCGGAACACGGCGTTGAGTCGGCGAACACAACACACCATGAAACAGCAGATTTAATTTAATTAATTAAATCTGTGTTTTGGTAAAGAACCACGAATGAAATTTAAAAGGATGGTCCGAGACTCTTACCTCAAGCAGCCGATCGAAGATCCGTCGCGGAGGAAGAGACGTCGCAGAAGAATGTTGTCGGCGTCGCGGATCACGGTGTCACGTCGTCGATTTTTGGGTTCGTCGTTCTTCGCGTTATTCGCGTTCTTCGCAAAGGAGGATGAAGGTTAAAGGATCCTCTCTCAATGAGTAATCCTCCAAAAGATTTTGGTTGGTCTTATTTTATTATTATGCCAACACACGATAGGGGGGGGGGTATGTAACGACCCATCAATTCATTGAATTTATTCAACGAAAGAAACAGCTCATTTAATTTATGAAATAAACCGCCCAATTAAATGGTCTGTTAAGAAAAAATAAGAAAACGCTTCAGTTGACTTTTATAATGACGGGTTTTCGCGGGTGCGTTACTTAGAAGAAAGAAATGGCGGGGCTCGTGCGGGCCCCACCTCACAAATATCCTACCAAGGGGGTATGATATTTCTGGATAGCATCCTATCTGGTTCAACTCAGCTAAGCCGCTATTAAGTGGTCTCAAGTGGCTTCCAAGTGACTTAAGTGAAATAAAATAAAGTGGTCGTAAAATTATTTTATTTCTTAACTTTAAGCCCGAAAATTAAAAACCACACCAGAGAAAACACAACTCCGGAAGAGGCGTTTCAAAGCGAATACCGGCCCTGCGATTTCATTGGTGCCCTCAGAATTTGATTCTGGGCACCGGTTCAAATGTTAGAAAAACCCGCTCGTCCGTTCACGGAATGTACCCGAGCCAAACTTCGAAAAATGATTTCGGGCACACCGGGCCTCAGAATCAGGTGCCATCAAAAACTGCATTCTTGCAAAATTTCAAAGAAAATTAAGAAAGAAAAAAAAATTCCATGAAATTTACGGGTCTTTACATTACTCCCACCTCAGGGCATTACGTCCCCTTAAAGATACATCAAAACTAGGGAAACAAATGTGGGTACTTAGCATGCATCTGAGCCTCTCGCTCCCATGTGCTCTCCTGGAGGTTCCCATGTTTCCATCTGATGCGCACAAGATGAATCGATCGCCCATGTAGGACCCGCTCCTATCGATCCTCTATCTCCACTGGGACCTCCGCAAATGTCGCCCCATCATCCACGTCTAGCTCCCCATAGTCAATGATGTGCGTCGGGTCGTGCACGTATCTCCTCAGCTGAGATAGGTGGAAGACGTCGTGCACCCGGTGTAACTGAGGTGGTAGAGCCAGGCGATAAGCCACTTCTCCAATCCTGCTAATGACCTAGAATGGTCCAATGAATCGTGGAGACAACTTGCCGCCTCGGACAAATCTCCGTAAACCACGTAGAGGTGAGACCTGCAAGAAGACGTGGTCGCCATCCTCGAACTCTAGTGGCCTCCGCCTCCTGTCAGCATATGACTTCTACTGGCTCTGAGCTGTCCTCATCTGCTCCTGGATGACCTGGACCATCTTTGTCGTGGCCCGGACTATCTCTGGTCCCAAAATTGCTGATTCCCCAGGGTCTGTCCAGCACAAAGGAGATCTGCAAGGCCTACCACACAATGCCTCGTATGGTGCAATCCCGATGGTGGAGTGGTAGTTGTTGTTGTACGCGAACTCTACCAAGGGTAGGTGGTCCTCCCAACTGCGACCAAAGTCGAGGACACATGCGCGAAGCATGTCCTCGAGAGTCTGAATGGTCCTCTCCGTCTGACCATCCGTCTGAGGGTGAAAGGCGGTGCTCAGACGTAGCCGCGTCCCAAACGCCTCCTGCAACCCCTTCCAAAGCTGGGAAGTAAAACGTGCGTCCTGATCGGAGATGATAGTCAATGGCACACCGTGAAGCCGTACAATCTCTTGAACATAGAGACGCCCCAAGCTCTCCACTGATCCCTGCTCTCGGATGGGTAAGAAGTGTGCCGAATTGGTGAGTCAGTCAACAATCACCCAAATGGAGTCCTGACATCTGGAAGTGTGTTGAAGTCCAGTCACGAAATCCATAGATATCCAGTCCCACTTCCACTCCGGGACCTCCAAGGGCTGTACCAAGCCTGCTGGTACCTGGTGCTCTGCCTTCACCTGCTGGCAGGTGAGGCACCATGAAACGAACTCTACCACAGCCTTTTTCATGCTCGGCCACCAGTGCTATCGTCTGAGATCCTGGTACATCTTTGCCACTCCAGGATGTACCGCCAAATGAGAAGTGTGAAACTCTCTCAGCACCTCCTCCCGTAAAGAGACTGGTACCAAGGTACGTCCTCTGAAAAGGACGTCGTGCTCTGCTCCAAGGGAGAAACCATCAGGTGCCTGTCCCGAGGATATTTGTGCACGCCGCGTCTCACAGTCAGCGTCCTCACGCTATGCCTCTCTGACCCGCTATACAAGTGGAGGAGAGACGGTGAGAGACTGAAGGAAGGCTGCTCCGTCTCTATCCATGAAGGATATCTGCAAAGAGGCTAGCTGCTCTGTCGCCTCCTCAAGTAGCTGGATGCTCGTCATCCTACTGAGGGTATCGGCTACCACGTTCCCCTTCCCAAGAATATAGACTATCTCAAAGTCATAGTCCTGGAGGAACTCAATCCATATCCACTATCTCAGGTCTAGGTCCTTCTGAGAGAAGATGTACCTGAGACTCTGGTGGTCAGAAAAGACTGTAAAGCGCTCGCCCATCAGATTGTGCCTCCATGTCATCAGAGCGAAGACCACTGCTGCTAACTCCCGGTCATGGGTAGCGTAGTTCTGCTCATGCGGCCTCAACTGACGTGATCTGTAGGCAATCACGACCCGCTCCTACATCAGGAAACACCCGAGTCCGGTCCCTGATGCATCACAGTAGACTTCATATCCAACACCCTCCTCAGGAAACCTCAAGATAGGTGCGCTGGTCAACCTCTGCCTCATCTCCTGGAAGATCTGCTGACATCTATCTGACCACACAAAGGGTTTCCCCTTCTTCGTCAACGCTGAGAGTGGGGCCGCAACTCTGGAGAAGTCCAGCACAAATCTCTGATAGTATCCTGATAGGCCCATGAAACTCTGCACCTCTGTGACGCTCTTGGGTGGCTCTCATGCTAGCACTGCCTCGGTCTTCATGGGATTCACTGCAACTACCGCCTCATAAATGACGTTCCCCAAAAAGTGGACCACACGTAACCAGAACTGGCACTTCGAGAGCTTTCCATAATGCTGGTGCTCTCGGAGTGTGTCTAGTACAACTCGCAAGTGGTAGGCGTGCTCCTCCTCGGTGGTCGAGTACACCAAAATATCGTCGATGAAGACCACGACAAATCGATCGTGTTATGGCTGGAAGATCCTGTTCATGAGGCTCATGAACACTACTGGAGTGTTGGTTACACCGAAGGGAATAACCATGAACTCATAGTGGCCATACCGACACCTGAAAGCCATCTTCTGCACATCCTCGTCTCGAAATCTGAGCTGATGATAGCCTGACCTGAGGTCTTTCATCAAGAACCACCGTGCCCCCTTGAGATGGTCAAAGAGGTCATCAATCCTCGGTAGCGGATACTTGTTCCTCACTGTCAACTGGTTCAAGAGACGATAGTCGAAACATAGTCGCAAGCTCCCGTCCGCCTTCTTGACGAACAATATCGGGGAAGCCCAGGGTGAAACACTAGGTCGGATAAACCCCTTGCCCTGGAAGTCCTCCAACTATACCCGCAGCTCTCGAAGCTCAGCGGGGGCCATCCGATATGCTGGAGTGGATATCAGGGCTGTCCCAGGGTATAGGTCATATAAAAGTCTACCTCTCTGCGAGGAGGTAGCCTTGGAACGTCATCGGGAAAGACGTCTGCGTACTGATCCACCACTGCAGGAAAACCGGGACTCCGCACGTCAACTGCTCCAAGGATGAGGCTAGCCAGCTGATGAGTGATGGGTTGTCCTCTCCTCTGCGTGAGTCCATCCTGTGCTGCTAAGGCTCCCTTCTCGCCGGTGAAGGTGAACCTGATCCCGTCGGTGCACACACATCGCACCTTGCGCCTAAAGCACTCAATCTGAGCATGGATTATAGACAACCAATCCATGCCCAAGATGACATCATAAGGCCTCGACGCCGCTACAAGAAGATCCCAGTCGAAACTCTCGCCTCCTAGAGTAAGCTCACACTGCCGGCACCAGTGCGAAATCGTCGAGTCTTCTCTTGTAGGAGTCTCTAGCCGTAAGGATCGAGCCAACATCTCTATCGGAATCTCTGAGCTCCGAACAATGGCAGCGGCTACGAAAGAGTGACTTGCTCCTGTGTCTATAAGAACTGCAGCAAGGGAGGAATAGACACAGATCATACCTCGAATCATCTCTGGTGTGCCGTGGTCATAGGCCTCAATGGCCTGGAGCTGTGCCTGTCTCTGCCCGCCAGCTCCCTGTGGTCGGGTCGGGCCTCCCAGTGGTGGTGGTGGCAGAGCCTCAAAGTGTCTCCCACCACCTGCTGCTCGGCCAGCTCCTCTGCCTCGTCCGTCTACTCCCTGCAGACCGCCACGGTCGACCCTCTGCCTCTGCCTGGGTGGCCCCTCCACCATCTTCTGCCCCTCGGTACGACGGGTCGGGTAGTCATGAGGCATGTGGCCCTGCCCGCCGCACTCGTAGCACTGCCTGGCTCTCGGAAGACTGGCTCCATGCTGAGTGCCCTGCACTGCTGAGCCAGTGTCCCGAGGTTATCTACTGGAAGGTCTGGTCCACCTGGAACCCTGAGTCATCCTTCGGCTACCTGCCACCGATGAATCCTCCACCTGCCGCCCTATGGTAGGTCTCGCTGTAGACTCAACCAGAAAGCTCTCGATCAGGAGGGCTCGCTCCAGTACTCCTGCCTGGGTTGGGATGCTGAGGGAGATCAGCGATGCCCTGATCTCGTGTCTCAATCCTTTCAAGAAGGTCCAGGCCCGGAAGAATGGGTCTCGTACCATGTCGGTCGAGTAGCGAGAAAGGTCGGTGAATCTCACCGCGTACTGGGCGACCGTCAAGCTGCCCTACCCCAACTGAAGAAGCTCCTGAATGCGCACCGCACGGAGGGTGGCTGGGACGAACTCTGAGCGGAAGAGGCTCTAGAAGTCCATCCAGATGAGGTTGGCCTCATCGTGTACCTGGATCATCAAGCTCCACCATCGCCCTACTGCTGCGTGTAGTAGGCTCACCGCGAGTATCACCATGAGGTCTACTGGTGTCCTCACTAGCCTGAAAACTCGGACGACTGCCTCCAGCCAGTCCTCGGCTGCCTGGGGGTCCGTATCCCCACAAAACCTAGGTGGTCGCTGGTGTTGGAACTCGTGCAGAGCTCCGAGGCATCTTGCATCGTCAACTGACAGTGCTGGAAGCATCAGGGGCTCGGCGGGTAAAGGTACCGCCGGTGCCTATGCGGTCAACGGGCCCTGTACCGAGGGCTCGTCGCTCGGCGGGCTGTGATCGCGCTCTACTCTAGGAACCCTAGCTGGCTGCTGTTGTTGGGACATCCTGAAAACGAAACAAGTGTGCCACGGTCAGAATAGTATACCTGGTGAGCTGACACAAGTAATCACAAAGAAAACATACAACACACATGCAATCAATGTCTTCGTGCATTATGTCGGAAATCAGAAGTCAGGGTCCTGGTGTACGGATGCGTCGACCACCGCACCAACACTGGACTCCCTGGACTGATAACCACACTCAATATGCTAAACACTATTACTTCACATAGAAGAAAGATCAGAGTCTGCTGTAGAACCGACCGCTCTGATACAAATTTGTCACGACCGGTCCTCGGGGCCCGTGCCGTGACTACCCCAAGCCCGCCTTCCATAGGCTAGGGGCTGGCGACTAGCACCAAGGCGTAAATCCCAACAAAAAGGGAAGGCATTGCCTTTGAAAAGTAAACAAGCACCACAGAGTATGTAAGCGGAAATGTAAACATTAAGTAAAAACTGTACATGCTATGCTGAAGGTAAAAGGGGCCGGAAATACAAGCCCAACTGTAAAGTACAACTGAAAAGAAAAACAGCAACTGAAAAGTAAAAGTCGCAGCGTCGAGCTGTCCTTTGGAAGTCCCACCTGAAGGGTGGGTACAGATTGCTCCACTGCTCCTCAGGTCCCGCCGTCCACTCCAAGCACGTCCGCCTAGTGGTCCACCTCTAGGTACCGTCCTGCTCCACATGCCTCCTCCATGATCAGCGCTGTCGGTCGTCTGCAACCAACACCACGAAGTGCAGGCATAGCCCGTGTAGGGGTGAGTATAAACTACTCAGTAGGGACTTCGAGACCCCCGAAGGTCTCCCGAAATCCACAAAGGATATTCCACAGAGGAAAGATACAATCACGAAGTAACATCTGACACGTCTTAGGTATATGTCCATACATATACCTAAGTCATTAATTCCCGCTCGGCTCCAACGTCCGAGCCCAAGCACAACCCAGTCCACACAGGAAAGCAAACGTATACCAACACAGGATAGCACAACACAATCCACAAAGGAGAGTAAATAGTAAACCCACACAAGATAGCTCAACACAATCCACAAAGGAGAGTAAACAGAAGATTCATCTCATACAGGTATACATCTTCGGATGAAGATAAAGATGATTACTGATCCATCTAAGTCGTCGGACCCACGAAGGATCGATAGGTAACTGACCCCCGCAGTGACCCACACAGGATCGGACCCACCCAGGATCGGGCCCACGCAGGACCTGTAGGCACTGGCTCACACAAAACCGCTGAGCGCTGACCCACACAGGATCGGACCCACACAGGATCGGGCCCACACAGGACCAGGCCCACACAGGATCGGTAGCACTGATCCACGTAGGATCGCTGAGTGCAGTAGTCATCGTAGTCCACTGAGGATATCTACACAGTCATCGCCGCAGTCCACTAAGGATCTCTGCACGGTCGTTGTCGGAGTCCACGGAGGATCTCTGCACAGTCGTCGCTGTCGAAGAAGTAGTCGCAGTCAGCACTAGGGTTCTCGCACACAGCAAGCTCGTTCGGGAGGGTCCGCTCCATGAGCCGAGAGGCTGATACATCAACTAACACAAAGTCCGAAGTTGATGTATCCAAAAGTTCCGTATCGTCAATAGGAACTCAACTTCGCAGACGGCGCGTCAATCGGACGCCCGGTCTGAGAGTTATTGGCTTTTTCGTCCCAGGGGCCAGGTTGGTTTTTAAGGAAAAACCAACCCGACCTTACTCCACCTGCGTCCAAACCTTGGGCAGAGTATGCAAAAAGATCCTTCTCACATAGAGGAAAACAAAAAAGCTGACGGCACGTCAATCAGACGTCCGTTGCTCAACATATGAGCGTTTCCGCTCCGAGGGCCCGGTTGGTTTCGTGTACGAACCAACCCGGCCGAACTCAAAGTGTTCCGAAACCTTGAGTGCGATATACCAAAACGACCGTCTCGATCCAAGGATCGTGTTTCCACTGACTTCGAGTCGTTTAGAGGCCCGTAGCTCATGTTACCAGCATTTGAACGAAAACCGTCCGAAGACGGGGGGTCCGGGCCCGGGCCGACCCGGCCCGACCCCCCCTGGGTCGGCCGAACCCGGTACGGCCCGGTCCGACCCGGTTGGAGTGGTCTGGCTCGGCCAGGGCCGGTCCAGCTCAGCTTGGCCGAGCGGCCCGATGCAGGGGGAGCCGTCGTCCCACATGACACCCCCGTGGCACCCGCAGGGTGTCGTCCAGACAACCGGACGCGGCTGAAGCCGCGTCCCGGTTGACGCGGGGGGGGGGGGGGGAGCCGCCGTCCCCGCGTGACAGCCGCGGGACACCCGGGGGCTATCTTCCTGGCGCCGGAGTTGGCTTCAGCCGCGTCCCGCGAGCACCGTCACCGCGGCCGGTGCCGCGGCGGTCTCATCCGGCGGCGCGCCGGGCGCCGCCACCGGCTTCCGTGGGCCGCCGGAGTAGCTGAGGTGGCAAGATTTTCTTCCCGTCTGGGCCGTTGCTCCTCTCGGGTTCCATTCTTCATTGTGGGATTGTCAAACATCTGTTGCGGCACGTTCCGTCGTTGCCCGTCATATCCGCACAAAAACAAAGAACAACGTAGGGTCGTCGGGCCATGTTCGTTTGGCCCGCACCCTCCGTGTTAGAGATAAACATCCGGAGAAACAAAAATTCAACACATGTATTCAACAATTTTAATAAATTAAAATTGTTCTTATGTCCGGGTTCTCCATTCAAAGATGGAAATAACACGAAAAAAAGGGCAATTCCAGAAATAAAATCCCTACCTTGTTGGTCGTCGCGCGTGAGCGTTCTTCGCGGAATTACTCATCGCGGAAGGTGAAGATCATCGTGTCGTCGTGGAAGGGCGTCGCGTCGTTGCGGAACACGGCGTTTAGTCGGCGAACTCAATGCACCATGAAACAGTAGATTTAATTTAATTAATTAAATCCATGTTTTGGTAAAGAACCACGAAGGAGATTAAAAGGAAGGTCTGAGACTCTTACCTCAAGCAGCCGATCGAAGATCCATTGCGGAGGAAGAGACGTCGAAGAAGAACGTTGTCGGCGTCGCAGATCACGGCATCCCGTCGTCAATTTCTGGGTTCGGCGTTCTTCGCGTTCTTCGCGTTCTTCGCATTCTTCGCGAAGGATGATGAAGGTTCAAGGATCATCTCTCAACGAGTAATCCTGCAAAAGATTTTGGTTGGTCTTATTTTATTAGTATTCCAACACACGAAAGGTGGGGTGGTAAGTAACAACCCATCAATTCGTTGAATTAATTAAACGAAAGAAACAGCTCATTTAATTTACGAAATAAACTACCCAATTAAATGGTCTGTTAAGAAAAAATAAGAAAACACGTCAGTTGACTTTTATAATGACGGGTTTTCGCGGGTGCGTTACTTATCCGAAAGAAACGGTGGAGCTCGTGCGGGCCCCACCTCACAAATATCCTACCAAGGGGGTAGGATATTTCTGGATAGCATCCTATCCGGTTCAACTCAGTTAAGCCACTATTAAGTGGCCTCAAGTGGCTTCCAAGTGACTTAAGTGAAATAAAATAAAGTTGTCGTAAAATTATTTTATTTCATAACATTAAGCCCAAAAATTAAAAACCACACCCGAGAAAACGCAACTCCGGAAGAGGCGTTTCTAAGAGAATACCGGCGCTGCGATTTCCTCGGTGCCCTCCGAATTCGATTCCGAGCACCAGTTCAAAAGTTATAAAAATCTGCTCATCCGTTCACTGAACGTACCCAAGCCAAACTTCGGAAAATGATTCCGGGCACACCGGGCCTCGGAATCAGGTGCCGTTAGAAACTACATTCTTGCAAAATTCCAAAGAAAATTCAGAAAGAAAAAAAAATTCCTTGAAATTTACGGGTCTTTACACATTACTTCAAAAAAACATTTCTAGTGCTTTAATACACAATTTAGCTAGCACAGGGTCAGATGTTCCCTTGAATTATTAGGGATGTTTCCACAAGAAATGTTCCACTACTGACATGTTCCTTTGTGTTTTATCTGGATGATCTCATTCATGTATTACACCACAATTTATAGCTTAAGACAATTGTCCAGTTACCATAACAAACACTTTAGTTCCGATTCTGACCATCTCATGTTGCTGATATAGAAGCTTTTCTTCTTCTTGATGTCGTCCCGTCATAGTTTCCTTGTTTCCTCTACAGAAAACCATTCTAAAAACATAAATATCACAGGTGAAACAACATGGTATTTTTCAAATTCTATATCATTTCAATATTAATATAAATTTAAAATATTTTTTATATATTTATTTAACAATATCCTAACTCTTAAATTTGTCTAAACTGGCCTCTGATTCTAACTATAAGGCCCCTGACATTAATATTACACAATCTTGAGTTATGTTAAGATTTCACCATGATAATTTGTGAAGTCTTATAGTTTTAAATAATGAGTCCATAAATAATACACTATATCTCAATATTACAAGGTTGACAGATATACACTATCCAAAATTCTCACAATAATAAAAACTTATTAAAAAATAGATAGATTAATAATATAAATCATCTTGAGTAATTCCTTACTCTTACCTATATTTATACCATGTGAAATAAATTTTAAAAAAACATTGGATGAGCATAAAAATCTCAATAAGGGTAATGAAATGAATATAGAGAACATTAGTCCATCAATACATACATATAAATGAAATCACAATTGTCAATCATAAAACAAAGTCTCTTTAACATACATCATGAAATATTAATATTTATGAATAACACATAAGAATCATAAATCATAAATGAAACATGTGGCATACATATCATAATTACACTGTATCTTTCATAGCTATATAGTGAGTTATGTTTTGAATACCCATCACAGTATATTCCCAAAATTTATTAGGATAAACACTATCATTTACTTCTGTCACATTACCCAATGCATTAGGGATCTAACTCAAGATCACCTACCCTAGGATTATCTGGGAACCATCAGAATACTTAAATAATTTCAATGATGCGTAAGATTATCATAATATATAAATCCAGTATAAAAGAATGTTATAAATTACCCATTGAAAATCACAATATATCATTACAAGATAATGAAATATTCAATAATGTCTCAAAAACATTTTCAATAATTTTTTTTTAAAAGTGTATAAATTATTTATTTTCCATTTAAAAACATTAGAGCTTATTAAGGAATCCAAATATGAAATAATTCATGCGATGGTAGAAAGGTCATTATCACTATGTACGTTAAAAGGAAACGTTCCATTTTTTCATTTAGTAAATAGATACATACAAAATTGATTCCCTTTGATTTAAATTAAAATTTATTGGGGTTTATACTCTGTATAATAGAAATATTTTGTATAAATCAAAGTATGCCTCAATGAAAGGAGATTTAGATGAAGTCCCTTACCTTGAGTCTAACTAGTATTATTCTTCAATAATATACATGAATAATAAAACATAATAAATTTATAATTTCCACAAAAAAAATTCAAGTTTATTATTTCTTTTATATCACTTATTACCTGGATATAACTGCTATATAATTATTCATGTTTTTATGAGTCCTTTTTCCGATTTTCATTAGTTGAGTCTAAAATGAACTTGTTATAATTAAAAATTGTCCATGTGGTAAAATTTACATAATCCCTAGAATGATATTCATGATTTATGTATCATATATATCATATATATCTAGTATATATGTATTTGTTGTTTTCCATAACATTCAAAGATAATAATTGAAATGCATTATTCATGGAGACGGTAAGTCGTACGTACACATGAACACTACTTTCATTTCAAATTCATATTTAAATGAATGAACACATAATGATATATTGGTAAATTATAATTCCATTATAATATCATTTTTTATATATGTTACATAATTTCATTAATTACAACCTTTTTATATTCAATGTATTTCATGAATGAGTCATATCACTTAGAGGGGTCATTAATCTGCACTTTCTCAATTGAAATTATCATATTTATACAACATGAAAAGTAAAAAGGTATGTTATAAATTAATATTACAGAATAATATATATAAAATAAATATCATATATATCATATATAATTTCAGTTCAATCTTAATTGCCACCATGAGAGGCAGGAGGGGAAAATTGAATAATCATCATTTCGTGAGGTAGTAGTTTGTCGTCTACAGAAATAATATGTTCTATAACAATTAGATGGAGGTGAGTGTGAGTTTTGTTAGAATTATTTTCATAAAAAATCCTATTATATTGATGTTATTGTGTTTTATATAATACGATTGAATACATAGAGTTATGGGGTTGGAAAAAGAAATTTAAAGGAATGAATCTTGAGAGAAGACATTACCTCAAATCTGGTTAATCTTTTGCATTTAAGCTCAAAAGTATTATTGAATTTATTTATTCCAAGGGGATAGATTCTTAAAGGAAGAGTGGAATGTTGTTAAATTATTGGGGTTGAGTTTGGATGAGCAATGGGGCTTGAGATATTGGAGTAAGGGTTAGAGGTGGTTGCCTTTTCTAAGAGGGGGGAGGGTCACATAAAGAATATGTTCAAATATTATTTTATTATAAATTCTATATCAATTATAAATGAGTCCAGAATCTGTTAGATCTAATATAAGATCAATATATTTCTGAATAAAATCATTTAAAAATAATTAAACAAGTATTGGATATTTTTTAATCCATATCGTTTTTATTTAATCCTTCTTTGCTATTAGCATTACATCAAGCATCGAACACTTTGAGAGTCAAAATAGTCACCAAGACATGAAAAATATACATTTAATGATCCAATAATAAAATATTAGACTTATGATAACTATTTGGTAGAATCTTATATATTTTTTAATATTAAAATATTTAATAAAATATTTTATATATTAAAATATGAATTATGTCAATGTTGACATGATTCATATCATGACTTTTTAAAAAATCCATAACATGATTACATCATCAAAAAATCATTTATACAAATTTAATATGTAAATATCTTCCAAAAAATTCATTTATGACATAAAAATAATAATATTACATTTATTTTATCATTAGTAATATCATTTATATGAACTCTTTATTAATGAAGCAATCATTGCATCCTCATTGTGTCATTATTAAATTTAATTATTTGATATTTTAAATTTAAAAATAAAATACTATGATATAGAAAACAGTATTATATATACAATTAATATTTATAGTATAAGAGATCACATATATAACCCCATATAAAAATTGTTTTACTAAAAGATATATGTTTAGTTATATTTTCCTTAACATTAAATTAATAGTAATTAAATGTCATTTTCACACAAAAGTGGATCCATAGGGCCTTAAAGCCGACCCAAGAATTCCCATGGTTAGATATATATCATTCAATAGGGTTAGAACATGTGTTAGGATAATTTAATATTATATTAATTTTATTGGTTCTGGATTATTTATCAGATTTACCCTTTAACCTTGGTAATTAAAATATTTAATGAAGTTACTATTAATATTGTCTATAAAAAAAGGCATCAATTTACATAATTAGGACATATTGATTTGAAATATGGAATACATTTTTCCAAATTCAAAATATAGAATTGGAAAAAAATTAATGTAATACTAATTCCATTTTTCATAACCAATAAATGTGTTTTAAGTAGTAAAAACTATCAAATGATTGATATGTGTTTATGTCCAATTTAAAAGTGGAGTTACATCCAATGAACAAATTCGGATAAAATGATAAAAAAAATTAATCCAATTATACTTTAAAAGTAATTAAATGTGCTATTTAACTATATAAATAAACTATATAAAACTGTGGTTTTCAATTAAAATGCAGTATTTTCACAATTCATCAAAAAATGAACATTATCAAAAAAATACCAAAATTTAATCAAAAGTAAATTTTTATGTTCCCCATCCCAAGTAGAATTTAATTTTTCAAATAGGAAATATCAATGTTTCCAGAACTAGTTTCAATAAATATTCTCCATCAAAAGGGGGTATATTGACCTTTAAAATAATATTAGAGTATTTCATGTTGAAAATATGATTCATTCTTATTTTACTCCTATAAAATTTATGGGATAAATTCAAAGACCATTAATAAACATGTCTAATAATATTTTATTTAGTTCGGCTCATTATCACTAATACAATGGAAAAACATTCAATACCTTTTGAAATATTAATCTTATTATATTAATTTACAGTATAACTCCATGTTGTGTGATACATAATATTACAGAGAAATATGTTGTTTCTTGTTGATTAAGTAATCATAAATAGAACCACCTTTCATGCAAAAATAATATTTAATTCATAAATAATAAAAAAACTGAAAATGTCATTTTCTGTATATACCTGGAATGTTACATTCATCAATTGACTAAAAAAATAGAGTAAGCATCAAGATACCATATTCAGAGAAAGGTCTCAAAAAATATTTAAAACTCATTCATTTAATTTCCAAAATTAGGATAACAAATTATCTACATATAAAATTGTTATGATCACCACAAATCAGTTTCAATTTAATATTTATTTTTATAGGTTTAATGATCATATCATTTATAAATTAATCTATTAAAACATTTAAACACTTCTATGATACCAACAAATGTGAGTGGGGTAAAATGTAACGAAATATTAAATGAATTTAAATTAAAACACAATATATTATTTAATAAATCATACCGCATAACTATAATAGATTAGTTAATATCAAAACTATTTACATAATTAATGTATTATATCATATATCTTCATCTTATAAAATAATGTCTATTTCTCATATCATCCTACATTGATATATCTAACATAAAAAAATTCATTATAAACAAGGGTAAAGTGGAATTATATGAAAATTTGATCTTCGAAGATCGATAGGGTTAAACATGGGAAATATTATTTAATGATAATATTCACAAAATAAATATTTTAAATGGGTTTAAATCATGATAATTTCAAAGGAATTTCATATCCAATCATTAATATATCATAAATCACGATTTAGGGATTAAAAAAATTTCCTTTAGAACTACACGAGTCATATGAATGATGAATAATTGTTAATCAATCATCATCCATGAGGGAATATCATTACAATAATATCATGTCAAATGTATTGTTTCATAATACCAAACATAGTAAATCATTTCATTAGTCAATAATCAAAACCATGACTGACATCACATATTTGAATAAGTTATAAAATGTATTAGATTCACACTATAATCAATATTCATCCATTGATTTGATTAACTCTCCAAAATATTCATATTATTTTAGGAGGTATAAATCCTTACTCAATTAATTGGATATCCGTAATAGAAACACCAACTATATTGTGAAACAAATACATCTGTGTTTTTCAAGAAAATAATAACAACAAACAAATCTTTATTATTAGTCATAGGGATAAGAAACGGGTTTCATAAATTTTTCAAGATAACATGATCATAAGAAATGGAATGAAAAAATGGATAATATCCTTCCATATATCCCTAGTGTATAATTATAATCATCAATGGATGTTGACATAGATGAAGAACAACTTTAATTTAATGTTCATACCGCTGTTTCAAAACATGTGAAAAGTATCCATTAATATTTATACCTTTTAAAATAAATGAATCAATTTATTTTAAGAATATATATTTCATTGAAAATAACTATGTATATGTTTAAGGTATGATTCTTATTAAATAATAATATTCAATTATATAAAATCCAATCATTTTAAAAATGATAATACAAAGATTCATCTACAACTCTTCATAAAAATACTTATAATATAATCATGAATTAATATAAGATTTAATAATTAATCCATATAAAAAATTAAATACTGTATAAAATTGAATTTAAAAATCAATTTATAACAGAGAAAATTATTATTGAAATCATTTTTCTAAACAATATCATAGAAGAAAAAGTTTTTAGTTCTAATATGAAAATAAGATTTCATTTTCATTAATTTTTTTTAAAATAACATGAGAAGGATAATTAGAGAAAAAACCAAAAAATATAACATTTTTATAGAAATAGATATGGGTTTTAAGATAAATAGAATATAATTTCCAAAAATTATATTCATCCATAAAAAATCCTTGTAAAAAATGAGATAGAAACAAAAACCCTTAACTCAAGTCATAAAATTTATAATTGGACCTAATAAGATCTAGTATAATAAATTAATATTTATTATAAATATATAATAAGATATTTATAACAATTTTAAATTATAACATTATATTATAATATGTATTTCATGTATATTAACAATTATTTATTTAATTTATCATTGAAGTGAAAATAATTTTATTTCCCATACATTTTTTTGATCAATGGTTTTACTTATTTTACCTTATTTAGTGACTCATCATATACAAAATATTCAAAAAGTTTTACGTATCATTTCCATTCATCATATACACTTTTATATTCATTCATATAATATGGTTATGAGAAATTAATTAGGTCACTTTCTGGAGGCGGTAGTCTATATATGCACAGGATTAATGTTTATAATTTCAAAAAAAATTGTTATATATAATGGCTAATAATAATATATATTTTTAATAATAATTTTTAAATGATAAAATACATATGTTAATTAAATTAAATTATATGAATATCCATTTATTGAACATATAAAGAATCACATTGCTTCATGCATGTTGTATCCCACACATGCGCACAAATGAATATTTAATTTCTCATGGGATAGAAATAAGTAATAAATTTGATGTACAATTAATATAATATCACAAAAGTAATCCAATGTCTCATAATTTCCTTTTATTTATTTTTCAATTCTAGGGAATTATTTCGAGACTACACGCTCTGACGAAAAGTGATTCTGAGGCCCGGTGATCCCAGGGAAGAATTTTTTAAAAATAATTATGGCACGTTCATTAATCATGCGAAAGGTTTTTTATAACATTTGAACTCGTGCTTAGATCGGAAATTCATTGTCAATATTGAACTCATAACACTGTGATTTTCCTAGAAGAGACATAACATTAGCTGGAAAGGTCCGAATGAAAATGTAAATTATCTGATTTTTTATAAAATTAATGAAATATCTTCAAAAATTATTTTATTTAATTTCTCACCGATGAGCTAAGGCATAGTGAATCTGCGGTGCAATGATGATGTTGTGATGAGGCACATCAATATATATTATTAATCGATCATTAAAAGGTTGTGTAACGATGCTATAATGATGCATAATGAAAACTCTATTTCATAAATGAAACAACATAATGACGTGATGTGGCATCGAAAAATAAACACTGCAAAATGTTTTCTTTTTAATAGTTTGACACATTGGTGGAATGAGGATTAAACATTGAGGATTAACTAATGAA
This sequence comes from Viscum album, assembly GCA_963277665.1. Classification (NCBI taxonomy): domain Eukaryota; kingdom Viridiplantae; phylum Streptophyta; class Magnoliopsida; order Santalales; family Viscaceae; genus Viscum; species Viscum album. The sequence continues at coordinate 1,402,911,416 of OY728152.1, forward strand.
CATCCTATCGATATCATACCAATGGAAGAATGAATTAATATTATGGGGAATCATTGAAATCGACGTACTTTGAAGAATGACGAATGACATCGACCTCTTAGACCCTCGAGGAAAAAGTGCTTTGTCAAAGAACATCAATGAGGTAGGGGTTTTATTTTAACATTTCCCCATACTTTTTCTAAACAATGAAACTAGATGAACCCACAAATAAGATGATCCATAGATCGTGCATTCATGCCGGACGATATTTCTTTTAATGATTTCTATTTGGGATTAAAATTGAGATTCATTGAACACAAATCCCCCAGCCTCCCCATGTCATTAAACTCATGATGTGGAGGGTGTGGGCTGACAAGAAAAAGTCCAGAGCACCTCCTATTGGGTTTTCATCGTGGTTAAATTCGCAAGTGGATGATAAGGTGGAATTGAGTACATTGATGGGTAGATGACATCCCCCAGAGGCCGTAGGCACAGAGAACGGTCCACTAGAGTGCATCCAGAGTTCTGCTAAAGAACCTGCTGGCACATCAGCGATGGAGGTCTGCACACTATGATGATTCACCATGACCACCTGAACAATCAATTCGATAGTTGGCGTTGAGAAGAATTGGTGACATGTTGCGTCTCATGCGGAGGATCCACAGTCAACTGACAATAATTGGGGACCGACCTTGTGGATGACCCACAGGGCAGGACGTGTCAGACAAGCCTCTCAGCCACGTCCCTTATGGACTATATAGTAATAAACATACTTTGGTGAACTGGGCAGGAGGGTGGGCCAAACCCACCCCTAGTGGGGCAGACCCATCTCTGGGAGGCCAGACCCCATGTCAGAGGGCTAGAATGACACCCTTCAGGACGAGCCAGATGAGAACGGGTCGTCGGGTGACCCAGCTGGTTAGACCCTCTACCAAATCAAACCGTGTCATGTGAGGCCCATTGGCCCTAGCCCACTAGTCTGGTTGAACCCTCATCCAAACATAGCCAAGTCCAGTAAGGACCATTCGGCAGAGCCCACTGGGCATGCTAGACCGGACCGACCCAGACTAGAACTGGATCAGGTTGTGTCAATCGAATTAAACAAGGGTATGTAGGACACTCAGGTCAGCTTGGTCGAGTCATTCTGATTGGGTCCGACCAGGACCATACACTTCTGGCACCTGATTAATAAAATAGAGATATCTTACAAACTGGTATTCTCTTCGACATTCCTTCTGTGGTTTTGGAACCCTTATGATAAGGAAATCTTTTGAGTTATACTATGATGGACTTCATGGTGTTTGAGGTACTACCGATGGATCGAGTAGTATCTGTGGGAATCTATAGTTGTCTTCCAGACGAGTAACAACCTTATGTATCCTTAGTGGCCCATAAGACAAGTAGAAGCCAAGTGTATCATTAGAGAACCGGTTGATGAGAATTAGGTGTGTGCATCATTAGTAGCATGGTATGTGGGAGGCCGCCCAATGAATCCTTAGTGGAACGACATACGAGTAGTGATTCATTAAGGAAGAGTCCCTCAGTAGAATGAAAAATTCAACACTATAACTGATTAATCTTCTTCCTATGATTTAGATTTTACTTTTTTTGAAGTTTCCTTGATTTGTGGATTTAATTTTTGGTTTCATTGTTGTGTTTCTCCTTAGTGGACTGGGGACCCTACTAAGTACTATGTTACTCTCCCCTACTTTGGAATCACCCACACATGTTGTGTCTTGTCTAGAGGGCAGATCTTTTGACATAGGACTTGGTGGCCTGGGAGTAGGTAAAGCCTAGTAGGATCAAGAAAACATTACGTACTACCTTGACTTCTAGTAGCTACACTACTCTTATCATCTAGTGGGGTTTTTAGCGGATGGCTACCCGAGTCCCTTTATACTTTCATGTTATTTGTTTTATTGTGGGATTTGTATTCTAGCCCACTTCTTTTCAGTTATACTAATTTTCAACACGTTCTTAATCATAATTGTTTTCCACTTTCAGTTTGTGGGAAGTGGTTGGGTGTGTGTGTGTGTGTGAAGGTACTCAGGAAAATGACTCCCACATATAGGTTGATGCCTTTGGTGCTAGTTGCCAACCCCTAGACTTTGGGAGGAGGGGTTGGGGTATATCACGTCATAGGGCATCTGGGATGGTTCATGAAAAAGTGGGTTGAGAGGTTTTTTGTTCTACCTCTGAGATTGAGAGTCTATTTTTCTGGATGAACAATATTATATTTTGGGAGTTTGACTATCAATGGTGGGGAGTCCAGTATTAGTGTGGTGGCCAATGAATGGAGACAGCAAGAACATGAATTCTTCTTTTCAGCTCAATACATAAAAACACCAGTTGAAAAGTGTATCCTTATGTTCATTTTTAAAAGCGTCAGCTCACCACGTATAATCTATTTATTGTGGCCCATCATGATGTATATCAGGAAGCCTTCCTGAGGAGTACCCTCCAAGATTCTGATATATGATCTAGAAGAGATCCCACCTAGTGACAAGGCATCTGTTCAGGGACCATTTCTTGAGATGGCTGCATCGGTTGGTGCACCTGTGCTACCACCTACCATTGTAAAAACATCTATTGTCAGTGGTACTGGCCATGGAAGTGCACATAATATGAGACATGAATGAGTTATAGAGAGAGATACCTATTATGTTCATGGAAGAGAGGAATCCTCAGATCACTAAAGATTAGTTGGAGGTAGTGATTTGGTTTTTTTCTTTTTGGGGACCCTGCTTGACCAGATGGTGATCTTAGTTGAGATCATTCATCAGGGATCGAAAGCGAGATGGTGGAGTCTAACGAATTAGACTCATGATGAGGCAACCCTCACCTGGATGGACATCTATAGAATTTTCTGGGAGGATTTATTCCCCATGATATTGCACTCAGTGTGAATTAGGAGCTACTTAACCTTCAATAGGGTATCATGATGGTAGCTAAGTACTCAGTGAGGTTCATCGAGATTTCCTTCTACTCTACAGATATGGTTTGATACCCTTTCATCTGGGCTCAAGCCTTTGATAAAAAATTCAATCACATGATTAGGGAATTTTTGTTGTCTATCAGAATCCCCACATAGGCTGGAGTGTTGCAGCGAGGTCTACTAGTAGACTATTTCATTGAACAGTAGGCACTGACCTTGGGTACCGCCACAGACTATCATGATGTCAGGAATTCCATGGATGGCTCCCGAAATATGGAGCAACGGTCCAAATGGATCAGATCATCTAGTAGACTACTAGAAGACTTGTGATCTATGGTGTTAGGCCACTAGGACATGGGGAAACATCTCTGGATCAGGGTGTGCTAACTATGTGGTAGGCAAGGACACAAGACTCATGACATCCCATCCCGCCGTGCAGATGATCACGAACGATCAAGGGACCTCCAATATAGAGTTATAGGTTCATGTGAGGAGGGATGTAGGGCTAAAGATGTGGTGGGGAGATGGCTAAGTAGTAGGAAGTGGGCGACGGTTCAAGGTACTACTGCCACCCCCTCTGGGTGGTCCACCCAGAACTCAGGGAGTAGGCTGACATGGGCATGTTCAGCTTCAGTAAGCATATTATTTTGACCTTGGATTCTATAGTTGATACAAGTTACCATATGGGTCTTCTCCACCCTATATTTAGTTCATATAGTCATAGGTTCTAGTCACTCACTATATGACATTGCTCTCGTTCTTATCCTGTAGATTCCGGTGGAGCCATTAGCACAATCTTTATGGATAAAGACTCTTAATGTAGGGGATTCAACAATTAACCATAGCTTTTGGATGTGTGATCATACTCTAGTAGGTGAGAAATTCTATTGGGATCTCCTAGTAGTATCGTCGAGGTCTTATGATGCCATCTTGGGTACGGATTAGTTACCTATTTTCCATGCCCAGATCTATTTTTTAGGCACAAAGTACAGTGTTTACATGAGGATGTGACCATTTTTTCTTTCACAGGCAAGAAGGAATCCCTTCCAATATAGGATGTACTTTAATGGAGGATATTTTAGCCGATCAATCACTAGTTGGCTACCCCAACCTCAATGTAGTGTATGAGTGGTGGCCAAGACTTCCTCTAGTTTTGGAAGAGTATTAAATGTTTTTTCTGAGGATGTTTCAAGAGTACCTCCTCACAAAAAGGTATAATTCTGAATTGACCTGTACCCTAGGATGATATCAATATCCACAGTGGAAAATAGGATGGCTACCATAGAGCTTCACAAGATGAAGGTATAACTAGAGGATTTGTAAGAGAAGGGGTTTTTAAGGCCCATCATTTCCCCATGGATTCCCCAGTTTTGTTTTCCATAAAGGAATACATGAGATTGTGTTTGTGTGTAGACTTCTAGCACTAGATCAACGTGACCATGAAGAACAAGAATCCACTATCAATGATTGAACACCACATTGATGAGATAAGGGAGCAAGGTGGTCCTCAAAGATACAACCTAGATCTGGATATCATCAGCTTCTGGTAAGAAATAGAGACATAAAAAATAATACTTTTAGATTTGTGTATCGTAATAACAAGTTCATGGTGATTCCCTTTGGCTTGACCAATTCCCCAGAAGTGTTCATGGGATGCATGAAAAAAATAGTCCAACATTTCATCAAACATTTTGTGGTAATCCTAATTAATGAAATCTTTGTGTACTCAGTGTCGGAGGAGGATCTTTTTACCCAACTGAAGATAGTCCATGATACACTCTGAGAGTACCATTATTATGGAAATAATTGAAAGTTCAATTTATGGATTCAGTAGGTCCACATTCTGGGATACATCATCTCAGAGGATGGAGTTGTAGTGGATCTAGTGAAGAAATAATCATTTCTTTCTTAGGAGCCACCTTTGAGGTTGACTGAGGTGTGAAGATTATTTGGGTCGGTTGGTAACAATTATAAGTTGTTTCTCGATGTTTCCAGTGTGGAAACACCCTTATCTACTTATACATGTAAGGAAAAACATATTGTGTGGATGGAGCTATGCCAGTAGAGTTTCCATGATCTGAGACAGATATTTCCGAGTTCCCTAATCATGAGACTACAAGAATATGGAATTGGTTATGTAGTCTTTTGCAATTCATCTAGGACCTAAATGGGTTGTGTTCTAATGTAGGAGTGAGTAGTGATCACCAATGGGTCTCTATAGTTGAGGCAGCATGATTAGAACAATGAAACCCATGACCTAGAGTTAGAAACAGTAGTACTTTCTTTGAATATGTGGCATCACTACTTGATGGGAGAATAGTTTACCATATACTCAGTTCATTAGTGTCCCAGGTATGTCTTCTCACCGAAGTACATGAAGCTGAGACAATAGTGATTACTATAGTTCATCTAGGAATATTAATTTGTGATAGTACACACTCTTGGGAAGGGGAATGAGGTGGCAGACACACTTAGTTAGAGGTCTGCTTTATAGCTACTAAGTGAGGAAACGTGGTAGCTATCTGTGATGCAGATATCCTTTGTGGATGATCAGGATGCATCTTACCTTCAGTAGATGAATTTCACTCCCCCACTCTTACAGAGGGTTAGGGATTCATAGCTTGTTGATGTTGACTTTGAGGAACGATGTTCACAGATATCCTCAACACATGATCTTGATGGATTTCCAATATGTGGGGATCACATCATTATTTTCAGTGGATGCACTATAGTACCAATTATATTACAAGATGAGGTTTTGTATGAGTTACATATATCCCCTTTGATGGAACATACTGGTGTTGTGAAAATGTAATAAGGCCACCGACAATAGTACTGTTGGCCAGGGATGAAGAAAGCAGTTGAAGAGTACATTTAATTATGCCTCACTTGTTAGCATGTGAAGGCTGAGAAACCTGTTCCACCAGGAAAGGCTCTACCACTAAAGGTACTGGAAAAAATGGGATAGTATCTTGATAGATGCCATGGTATAGTTACCACATCCATCCATTTTACATGATTCTATATTGGTGATCGTTGACCGATATAAATATTTGGCTTACATCCTACCCATCTAGGAGTAGGGACTGGTAGAGAACTTGAGACACCTCAATGTCCATAAGATATTGAGGATCCACGAAATTCCTTTGATGATTGTATCAAAACATGATGCATGCTTTGCATCATGGTTGTAGAAAGGATTACAAGGGGTATTCAGGACACAGTTTCACTTGAGAAGTTCATTTCATCACCATGAGGATGGTCATACAAAAAAACCATTCAAACCATGGAGGAAATGCTTCATGCATGAATCCTGGATTTTGGTCTTTGTTGGGAGGACCACCTACCACTAGTTCAGTTTTCATAAAACAATAAATATCAGTCAACCAATGTAATTGTGCTCTTTGAGGCCCTGTACTGGAATCCATGCAGATAACCTCTATGCTGGTAAGAATGAGGGGAGTCGAAACTCATGGGTCCAGATTTGGTACGGGCTACCACTGAGAAGGTTAAAATCGTACAATAAAAAATGAGGATAGTGCAAATCAAGAAGAAGTCTTATGCCGATAAGAGACAGAGATCCTCATATTTTGTGGAGGGATACCATGTGTTCCTTTGGGTCTCACCCCGACGAGGATTGTAGATATTTGATCGGGGTGAAAAGTTATCTCGGAGGTTCATCTGACCTTTTCAGATCTTGAGTAGAGTAAGCGAGGTGGCGTACCACATAGTTTTTCCCCTACTAATGAACCGTGTGCCTGATGTCTTCCACTTATTATAGTTGAGAAGATATGTGCATGATGAATCGCACTTCACAGACTTGGGAGAGATGTAAATTGATGATGGGCCAATTTTGGGAGAGTTCATGGTTGAGATAGAGGATCATAAGGAGTGAGTCATGCATGGGTGGTCGATTTCTCTTTTGTACCATCGGTGGTAGAACGGGACTCACCAAGAGAAAAAATGGGCTCAGAAGGCTCATATTAATGCTCATTACCCCAATTTGTTTCATTTTCCCTTGTTTTGGTGCTCATGGATATAAATTCCTAAGTGTGCAGAATTTAATGTCTTGTAATTTTTGTGTAACTAATTTAAATTATATGGAATTATTTCAATACTACAAGATCTGAAGGCATGTGATTATGGGGCCCAATGATCCTGGGAAAAAAATTTGTACTTTTTTAAGTTACATTCTTGTAAATGTACGGTTGTGTTTTTCAAACTTTTGAAAAAACTACTCATATTGAAAATATGAGGGATCCATTGAAATCAGAATGCCGATTCTCACCTAGAAACGACATAACTTCTACTGGAAATGGATAAAAGGAATGGTTAATTTTTGGAATTTTCTAGAAATATAATAAAATAACCTAAAAATTAATTTTATTTTATATCTCACTGAAGAGATATGACACAGCACTGCTACGGTGCTGCAATAAGGCCGCAACGAGATGCATTAATGGAACTCATTAATGGCTTGTTAACATGTAGTGTAACGATGCATTAATGACACATAACAATGATGTTGTTTTCTATATGAAATTTTTAATAGAAACATTTAAACAATTTTTCATTTTAATATTTTGATGCATATGTGGATGAAAGACTACTCGTAAAGGATTCTCAGATTAACCTCTGATAGAATTTCTTGCCCAATGAAGAACAGTGAATGACGGTTGGACGTCATCGACTTCAACGTAATACAAAGAACGGGGAATGAAATCAACATCTTAGACCCTCGAGGATGAATCTCTACAACAAATAACATCATGGAGGTGTGGGTTTTATTTTATGTTTTCCCCATTTTTTTCTAAAAAACAAACAAAGATAATCCCATGAATAACATTATTTGTGGATAGTGAGTTTTTTATGGGAGGTTATTTCATTTTGGGATTTATATTAAATATTAAACATTATATTGATAGAACACCAATCCCTAATCACCCCATGTCTTTAAACATTTAACGTGGCGAGTTTCGGCTGACACAGACTAAGTCTGAGCCCCTCCTCTTTGGTGTTCTTCATGACCGAATTCTCCCGTGGATGACATGGTGGAATAGAGGCCATCGTAGAGAAGATGAAATACTCAAGAGGTCGTAGGTGTTGGAAGTTTGGAGAATAGTCCACTGGAGCATGTCTAATGGTCCACCGAATACCCTACAAGCATGTTAGAGGGTGATACACAACAATTGTTCACTGTTGCAATCTGAAGATCCACATTGGTGGAAGTAATTTATTATGTAAATTGCGGTCTTTGTTTGCGGTGTAGAAGGAGGGTCCATCTACCTCAGAGTAAATGGCTGGAAACGAGCCGATGTGGTGCCACATCGCATGCGAAAGATCCATGGTCAATCAACCACAGATGGGGAATGTCCCCATGGACAACCTGTGGGGTTGTAAGTGTTGGACGCAACTCTCAGTCATGTCACATTTAGACTAGAGGCCCATTACTCCTTTGGTGGCCCATGAATGAGGGCTGCCCAGAAACCAACCTACTGGCCCACACCCCCACAAAGTGGGCTGGACCCCCTCCCCAGAAGAGTGGACCCACATCTAGTAGGATGGACCCTGCCCTGGGGTGCTAGAACCACACCATTTAGGCTGGGCTGGATGACACAATATCATCATGAGTCCTGGTAGACTGGACCCTTGGACAATCCAAGATGATTCCAATGAGGCCCATTAGGTCAGGACCACTGGCCATGATAGACTGGGCAGACGTAGTCTTGAACTAGGCTAGGTCATGTCAGTCTAATTAAACTATGCTATGTGGGACCCCAGGGCCGGGGTGGTCAGGTCGGTCTGACCGGGTCGGATTGGGCCTCGACATAACCAGCCCCTGATTAATAAAACATTAATATCATATAGACCGTTCGTCCGTTCGATGATCCATCAGTTACATTCTAACTTGTATGATTAGACAGACCTTTGGGTTATTATATGTGTGACTTCGTGGTGGTTGAGGTATCAACTATGTCTTGATCCGAATTCATGTGGACCCTTAGTGGACCAACAAATGAGCAGTAATTGTGTAGATCCCTAGTGGCCAGCCAAATGAGCAGTAGGCGTGTTGATCAATAGTGGACTGACAGATAAGCATCAGAAATATGTATCCTTTGAGGGCAGGCAGACGAGCAACATCCTTGTGTGTCTTTAGTGGCCCAGTAAATGAGCAGCGATTCATCTGGAATGATTCCCTCAATTGTACGAAATGTTCATCACAATAGCTGATGAACCTTATTCCTATGCTTCATATTATACCTAGTGTGAGTTTTCTATACATTTTGTCTTTTCTTTGTAGTTTCTCTATGGTGTTTCTCCTTAACGGACTAGGGTCACCTGCTGAATACTGTTTTACTCACCCCTGCATGGGCTTCGCCTACACGAGTTGTGTATTAAGCATAAAACATGTGTTTTGATGGAGGAATTGGTGTCCTAGGAGAATGTGGGTCCTAATAGGATTAGCAGGATAATATGTATTACCTCAACTTGCAGTAGATACACTACAATTACCATCATGTAATATTTCAATGGATGGCTACCGAAGTCCCATTTTACTTTCCTTTTTTCAGTTTATTGTGGGGTTTGAAATCTAGACAACTTGTTTTCAGTTGTACTTATACTTAACACTTGTTTTAGTATACTTTTATCCACTTTTAGTTTTTTGGACATGGTTGAGTTAGTGGGTTTATATACATTTACTCATGAAAATTCCTCTCACTTATAGGTTGACACCACCGGCGCTAGTCCCCAGCCCCTAGAATTCGGGAGTCGGGCTTGGGGTATGTCACGACAAGGGCATCGAGGGATGGGTTGTGTAAAGTACCTTAAAAATATCATTTAATCAGGTTAAAAATGATTTATATTGATTTTATAATGTTGGTATGAAAAATAAATCCATAGATAAGTAGTGAAAATTACCCATTGTTTGAGAATGTATTTTTGGTTTACTCCTTAATCATTCGTAGTTTGGTATTATGGGAAAAAAACACTATGAAAAAAATTTAAAATTGAGAATATTTATTTTAGTATATGTAATATGTTTTCAAAAGTGTAACTAATTTATATTAATCTTTTAAAATAGTAATTTTAAATATGAAAAAATTAATTTTATCATATAAAAAAATTTAATTTATTGAGATTAAATAATTTCCTTCAACGCTTATGAAACATCAATGTAACAACTACGAAAGCACTATAAAAATAAACAAAATTTATTGAAAAAACCAAAATTACTATATTATGTATGAATTATTTTTACACATGAATTTCCTGAATTATTTGATTTTATGTTGAAAGATTTATTATTTTAATTCCATTATTATAAAGTCACCATTGAAGTCAACATATTTAAAAATAGATGAAATTATAATTAACTTGTATTTAATATATAAAAAATATTTTCTAACCACTATGAAATTATAAAAATATTTTACTTACTCAAGTGAATGAGAAATAATCTATCCTATGTTTTAGGGTTTATATATATTCCACTTGGAATATGTAAAACTTTATTCATTAATCATAATTAGTGAAAACATTTTGTAACATGTTTATTTATAAAACAAGGTTAATGAGGGGCTAAACAAACAAATGAATTTAATATAAGACCCAAAATTTTAAAAAGTGTTTTTATTTCAATATATAGCAAACCTAACCTCAATATTTTTTAATATGTCAATTCTAACCCAATTTACATTAATTAGATTAATATTATACGTTAATATTTCTTTCATTTCAATGTTTTCCACCAAACTCAATTACATAATGAAAGAACATCGTAAATACTATTCACAAATGTTAACCTCATATATCGATAAATAATTAAACAACCGTTAATCATTCTATCCCACATCCAAGTGCTTGTGCTTTATCACTATGATTATCCTTGGAAGGTTTGATGTGTAAGCCAAAGTAAGATTCCAAATACCAAATGAGTCAGATCCAAGCAGGCTTGGACCACCAAATTTATTAATATAAATAAGAGTGCAGAGACAGGAAAGAAGAAGCGAGAGCGATATTACAAGTCATAATAGTCAAAATCACCACAGCCATACCTGGTCATGTCGTCAGCATCAGCTGATTCCCACTCTGATTGAGTCTAATATTGTTTGAGTAGCTTGGTAAATACCTTCCTTCACTCCAGTTGCTCCATAGATGACTTCTTTTTAGCTTTCATAGAAGATGACCTAGTGGTCACCATCTTCGAAACTGCAGAATAGTCCTTCCATGGCCTCCTAATAACTCGGGCAGTCACGAACCCCTCACTGTCAGAGACTCGTTTCTTTTCTCCTCGAAAAATATCACAGTATGATACTTTATTCATATCCATTTCACTTCCCTTCACCTCAACATGGATGTCCCCCAACTTGGAGGGGGAATGCTCCCCATTTTCGGGAGTTAAAACCTCGTCGCTTTCAATCCTTTCATCAGAAGGGGTCCCCCGATTAGTAGGGGAAGAATTATCATTTCAGATAGGCAGCTGTGTAAAACATTCTCCCTCAAAGCCGGAGTGGGACTCGGGATCTCAGAGGTGCCAACCTCAAAAGTAGAAGGGCCACTATGCATTCTAGGCAGATTATCATTAATTATCAACTCTTTTCCATTCCTGGGAAATAGTACATCGACTGGCTTCAAAGGAGGGTCATTTTCCCTATTGACATGCACTGGTGGGGATGGATCCATCGAATTCACCTGTCGTCAACAAATATTGGAGGAGTGTCCTCGCATTCCAGACTCTTGACAGGTGATGTTTTTGCGACACAACTCCAAAGAGTGTCCGACAACCATACATTTATTGCAAAAGGGAGGTTTGCTTTCATATTCGACATCAATAAAAATTTGATCAGAGGGAATGGAAAGTGTTATCGTGTTAATGAGAGTAGATCTAAGATCAACTTCCACCAGCATTCTAGCGAAGTGCACATACCTAACATCTTTCGTTTCCTTATCAAGACGGATGGATGTTCCAATAGTCGTTCTAATGTCATGCAAGATATATAGATGACAAAGGATCCAATTATGCCCATGAAGACGCAGCCATACCTGAACGAAGAAATTTTTAGCATTGGAGACATTAATGTCATGTGACCATTCATGCAGATGAATCCACCCCAGCTTTAGGGACATGGATCCAAAACTCCAAGCCTTAAGATTCACATCAGCAGATGGAAACAAGCAGTGAATGAATCCCCTCCCAAGGGAGACTCATTTCCAGTTATCAAACCCCCCAAAATCGAAATTCTACAAAATAAATCATCACAATTACAGGGCAGCGTACCTTTAGGTAGGACAATACCAGCAATCAATGAGTTCTCTCCCAATTCCAATCTTTCAGTAATCACACCAGGGTTGGCCTCAACATGCACCAAAGAGCCCTTTCGAAGAATTTTTCTAGAGTGTTCATTCCTTTTCTGATTTGGTGCAGATTCCTTCATGACATCCATAAAGGAGTGCTGATCACACATAGTGGGCAGCCTCATAGGATCCTGCACATAATTGACAGCAGTAGATGGATTTTTGAAAACACCCTTTGACGTTGACCCGGGGGGAAAATCCCGCTGATCAGAGGACTTGTAGGGAAGAATCTTTTTAGTGAGATCCCACTTTGTAGCATCTTCAGCCGCGAGAGAGACACCCCCAAATGCATCCACAGCCGCGTGAGAGGAATCCCTAGACACATGAGACCGAGCAGCTAAGGCCACCATTTTTTCAGCTGCCAGCAGCTCAACCGCCTTCAACCCTCCATCTGTAGATCTCCAGGATCTGACCTCACCGGATTGGGGGGGTATCGCACCGACCGGCGACGTGCGCACACTAGGTGGATGCGCCAGCTGTCACCAATATGAAGCCGAAACGGCGACAGAAGATCCTGACACCGCGTGCTTCTCTCCGATCTGTTGCAGATCATTCATATTATTTATTATTCTGCATCATTTTATTTTATGATAACCATAATGATTTAATAACATAAGTATCTTTCGTAGACATTAATTTCCTTATATTTTTTATCATCACCTATTCATATCTTTGTTCATCCTATAGAAAATTTAAAAACCGCATGTGCATACATATAGACTAACACCAATATAGAGCAATTCATTAATTGTTTTCATATCTAGAACCCAAAGGTTGGTTATTATTATATATTTAATTAATATATGTAATAAATATGAATTAATTTTGATTATGAAAAAAATTATTATATTACTAACTAACATTCCCATCCATCTTCTGAGAAATGAAAACAACATTTGTGTGTACGTGGGGAGTAGCACCTATAATAAGATGTGGTATATATTTTTTATATAAACTATTAATGTTAGATTAAAATTTTATATTTACTATATTAAATTATATTAATTCATTAATTAATATTATATAGACAGTGATATCTTGATAGGGAATCTTGGATCAAAACTCACAAATCTAAATGTGTATGGAAAATGGAACTGTTATGACCCATTATGATGTTGTTAATAATGAATTATTAATAAAAGGAATATATAATTTTTTAAGTAAATGAATTAATGTATTTTGACAATGAATATGTTTCTATTATAAATTTATAATAAATTAATTTTAATTATACAAGAGGTTAAGAGAACATATGAATCCTATTGGATGTGAGACAACAACAATTTCTTCTCATTTTATATTCACGATTTCATGTTCTAAATTTTGAATTGTATTTAATATATATGGTCTTGTTGATTCACATTATAAATATTATACCCTAAATTATTAATTATTCATGGTATTATATGATATTATTCCTATTTTCTCATATAAGGAATCCATATTCATAATTTATAGAAATATAAAAATTTATTTCAAAATATCATTTTTAATCAGGATTATTCATGTTCAATATTATTGAAATAATTTTTTAACCAATTAAATTTATACCCCATTTATTTTTTACATTTTGGTATCTTATATGGTATACAATATTTCTTCATAATTTATATTTCTTTATTAATTAAAGTGACCATGTATTTTTTTAATGAAATTATACATAAATAGTTATATTGTAAAAGAATTATTTCATATCATTATATATATAGATGTTTCCATGGATGTTATTTATATAAAAAATGATTCATTAAATTCATGATAATCCCTATTTTACTTTTTTAGATGTTTTAAATGGATTTTAATAATGCTCTTCAACATTGTTTACCAAAATTAAGAATGGAATAATAATTTTTTTAGAAAAAAATTAATGCCATTATTGCATTTATGAAAATTCATGGAATACGAACATAAATTATGGGATTCCAAGGTTGGTTTCTGGGAAAATATTTTCCTTAATTTTTTCATAATTTTAATCAAACAAATAACAAAATAATAATGTTTTATTTACCAAATTGAATGAAATGAATTATAGAAATAATGACTAAATTTTATTTTATAACAGTGTTTCAAAATTAATGTAGAATGTTTCATTAACATTTGGATTCATGATTAAAATTTAATTCCTTTAATAATTTCCTTTATTAAAACCATTCATTTCAGATGATTCTATGTTCCTATTTATTCCTATATAAATTATCATTTGTTTTATTTTTTTATAATTATCATATTATTGACTAAAGTCAATTATTTAAATGCATGTGATTTTTTACACCATGTAAATATTTTTAGCAACATAGATTTATATGTAATCATTTAAACAACACTGGTATTATGTGAGCCATATACCATGTCAACATATAGAATTATTTGAACAAATATTCTTTGAAAACGTATTTCATTCACTATGTAATTATTTCATATTCATGATTAAATAGGAAAAAATATAAATTAAATTGAAATTTAATAATAATTTTTATTTATTCATAACAATATAATGAATTAATTGGATAATGAATTGATCGATGGACCTTAAATTAAATATACCCAAAATTCAACGATATGTTTCATTTGAAAAAATAGCTGGAAATATTTTTTTTGGAAAATTGGTGTATACCTACAAATAAAATCAACATGTATTGGCTAAATTCCTAATTGTAATATTCATGTTATTTTTATTTGAGGCCATAATTTTATGATCATGAATGTATAGAGATTTGTGCTTCCTTTATTGATAATTAGTTTTTTAATATCCATGTGATTTCAATATTGATAATATACATTAATTTACATTGAAATCAGATTATTGGTTGAATGGAATGTGTCTTATTTATACACTCTGCTATATTAATTATTCATCATTTACTCATGATAGATTCCATTGTACTGAAACCTTACCATGAATCTATGATCACCATTTCTCCATTCCCCAAAATATGATGAAGGAATCAAGGAATTATCATCAAGGATAAGATGATGTTTTTCATGCTATATTTTATTTTTCTAATGTAATTTGATAATCAGGCCTATATGTAGTTTTAAATAATAATTGAATCGATTTATATTTTGATGTTAGCTCCCTTGTATCATGTACCACTATAATATTTATGTATAACATAAAGAATATGAAATTTTGGGTGTTTATTATTTTATTATTGAATCTTTAGTATAAGCCATTAAAAATATATTTTTTATTAACATTGCAATAATTAGAATCATTTTCACCGCTTATATTATTTTAGAACATTTCATGTATTTTTTATGTGGGTCAATATTGATGATAAGTTCTGGATAACTGAGTGAGTTCAATTGTTTATGGATTGTTTCAAAATTAAGGAAAGGGACCATCATATTTGGTCAATAAATGTATTAAACTAAAAATTATGTCAACACATCTATTGTTGGAGCTATGTAGTCCATGTAAATATTATTGTATTTGTCTTCAGCGAATATTAATATCGTTTCATAAATGTTTATTACATGTATAAGAGATTTTTTAGTGAATGATTTTATGAATTTACCCAAAATAGTTATCCCCAGTAACAAAAAACTTCTAAAACTAATTTAATTTTTTATCTATAATGGAAATGTGGAATTTCATAAATATTAGGCTGAAAAATAAAATGATAAAAAATAAACATCCCATACATAAAAAATATGAGAAGAATCACTATGGTCAATGGTTAAATAAAATGAGAGTTTAATATATATGGGGGGAAATTCCATCATACTCATATTTTTTATGGGAATAAATAATATATCAATTTCTTTCCTTTGAACTATAATGAGATTGGGGATTTGGAAAACAAATAACTAAACAATAAAGGTTTAAATTGATAAATTTCATCCTAAATATATCACAAAAATAGTCTTATGATTATAAATATAAGTATAATCCTATGAAAAAATGCATGATTATTTTTGAGGGAATGATTTATATGATATGTTTATTAAGTAAGAATATTTTTTTTTAATGATTCAATTCCTGGAATTTTTGAATATATAAATGAAACATGAATTAATGAATATAATAGAAAAGTAAATAAAATAATAACTATTTTTGATGAATATTTACTTTATGGATTAGAATTTTGGGAAAACAAGGTCATATTTTTTGAATATAAAATTTTGATGTAGTGTAAATTTTCAATAGTTATTTTTAGAGGAGAGACCATAATAAATTTTATATAATAATATTCAGTTGTAGAAAGAATTAAAAAAAATGAATATTGGAAACACATATTGAATGTTATAAATCAACGGGAAATGTGATTTTTTTAACAAAGTGACATTTTTAGAGATACTAATTTAGATATATATAAATAATACTTCTGTTTATTTAATGATATGAAAAGGGGGTCCTTGTTTAGTTTTACAACATTTTTTTAGTTTATTTAGGAATATGACATTATTTCATATAATTATTATAGTGATAAATGATATTTGGGGAAAATGAAATGATTTTAGAAGAATAACTGCTCAATCATTTGGATTTTTGGATAAATTTTAATATATAATATTTGATTAATTTTAAATTGTAAATTTGTTATTAGTAATATTTTGGGGATTATTTTTTATAAAATTTTGTTTAAAACTATTATTATTTTAGCTTGTGCAAACAATTATGGTGTTCTTCTTTTAATATTTGTTTATTTTCCAATCGATCATAATCAAACCCATTTTTGTAGGTAATTATGATAATTTCATGACAACATGGGATGGTGTTGTGGGAAGGGTGGTACTAGTTCATTTTTTTGATGGTTTCATTCTATTCTCTTTGGTTCTATTTATTCATCAACTGATTAGAAGTTTCATTCTAATGATATATTACAATTTTAATTTTTTTCCTCTTTCATTTTGTGGTCCTTCTCAGAAGAAATTTTCAATGAATGAAGTTTGTAATTGGTTTAGGATCGCTGATACAGATTTTAGTATTGAAATAATGATGTAGATTCTCAATATACAATAGGGGGTAAATTGTATACATTAAAAAATTCTTTTTGAAAATTTAAAAATGTTAATGTTTAATAAGGTTAAACAAGGTAAATCCACAAAACCTCTTAGTTCTATAATCATGAATCATTTAGGAAATGTGGTTCCGAAAATGAATGTTAAGAAAGGATTACAAAGATAAAGATTCCACCTTAGGGCATATAAAATCATACTTATCAGTGTACAAGTATATGAAAGTATAAGATATTTATAATTTCCTTAAAAACAAAAAAGCAGTCGAAAACATGAATCAATAAAAGTAACAAATAGTAAATATTTTAACACAATGAGAAGGGTATCCAACAACCTTGGATAAAGGTCCCTTGATTTATATTTTTAAGAAAGTCTTTTTTTCCCACACCAGGGTAAGCCATCAATATGAATATCATAATATTTTATGCTCTCCCCATGTGATCTCGAACATCAATGTAGTCGGAACCTATATATTATTATCCTTGGAAGCCCTCGATTTTACTCAGCACCATTCAGAGTTGGACAAAGAAATTCTAAACAAGATGATCAGTACGCACAGTGCATGTTATTCTCTCTCTAGAAATCTCTTCAGCAGCATGTAATCTCTTGAGTTGTTGAATGGTATTGAGCTCATTTAAATGAGTGTCTATTTAGAGACGTATTTATAATTATTGTCTCCCACCACCATTAGTCATATTTTTCCTTGAATTTTTCATGGAACTGTACACATTTCACTCAAACAATGGTTGTTAGAACAAAAAGCATGAAAACGTTTTATAGTTTTAACTAGAGTAAGAAAAAATTTGGTTGCTTAACCAAATCCATTTTTCCGAGTGTATGGAAAAAGAAAAGTTTAGAGTCTAACCAAAATCCCATTCATTGTCCATAATACATGATTATTTGGATTCTATCATCAAAATAATTTAGGACCGAAATAATATAGAGTGTTAGAGGCTTAATTTCAAGGAAAGTCAGAGTCTGAATTCATAGGAATTCAGATTCGGAACTTAGAAATTTCGGCATCTGAATTCAAGGAATTCATATCCTGAACTCAGAATGTTTGGAGTTTGAATTTAGGGAATTTTATGCCTGAACTAAGAAATTTTGGAGTCTGAATTCAGATAATTTGGAACATGAATTCAAAACCTGAAAACAAAATGCTCTATGTCTAAGTATTTATAAGATTCTGAGGTTTTATATACGAAACTGAATTTCAAACATAGATTGAAAATGAGTTATATTATAATTTTTCAATGAAAACATGGTAAAGATAAATTTCCATGGGGAAGGAAAAAATTCCTTATGAATAAAAAAATATAGGGGAAATGAAATTTTCCATAAGTTTGATTCTTGTGATTTCTAAAACCAGACGGAATGAGAAATTCACCAGAAAATATTATTGACTCAACATTCTCCATCTTTTTGGAAAGCACAAAAATCCTTACAAAAAAGAATACAAGGTCTTAGAAAAATATTTTTCAGGAATTTGGAAAAGAAACAAATCTCCCTTAACACATGGGAAAGAGGAATACGTCTTACTCACCCTTAGGAGTTGGAAACACTAAGGATTGTATTCATGATTTCTGGGTTGAGACTTAGCATTTTATAATATATGAAAAATCAAATTGGATAATAACTACCCCTTAGATGAACCCCCATTACATCATAAAAATTTATATTTTATTTTTTATTCTTTTTTAACATTTCTTTCTCCCCCATTTTGATTTTCAAAATGGAACAAAAATAATGGAAAATAAAATATGTTACCTGAAATATTATTATAAAACACTCAAAAGAAGAGCAACAATAAATTTCATTAGTATTGTAAAAATTTAGACAAGGAATAAATACAACAAAATATTGGAATTGAACAAGATTACCCTTCCTTATCATTTGATATCTACTTCTATACTATTTTTTTGCGCATCTTGATCTCCTTGTGATATTTCTCTGCACATTTGAGAATTTGATCTTGATCTTCTGTTTTCTTCTTTATGTCTTTGATTATGTCTTCCTAGGCCTTCATAGATTCAGCCTGACCCATTAGAACTTCTTCTTGCATAGATAATTTTTCCTCAATAGAGATTCTAAGATCTCTTTCCCTCTTCCAACATTGTGAAAATAAATTTAATATCTCATTTAGATGTTTCACTTATTGCATATGAGAATTCTGTTCCAGAGTTAGTTTTTTCTCAAAACTATTAGGTGATCCTTGATCATCACATCTTCAGTGCTAAATTAATCCATGACAATTTCTTGGATTTCATCATGAATTCTCATGACTTCTATAGTATTCATTGACCAGCTAGTCATTTTATTTCAAGATCTTTTGTGGGCATCATAGTTTATGAAATAGGTTTTGAAATCAGCCTCATGTTAGATGCACTTATCCATCACCATGGATACTGAATCTGATATCTAATTTATGTAATGCAAAAGAATATTTAATCTAGAGTCAATGATTGGAAATATTGGGATAGTTCTAACTAGCTTTTTGAAGGATTTAACATCAGAAATATTACTAAGAGAGGACGATTCTGAATTAAAGATTTTTCTTGGTGAGGATTCTTTTTCAATATCAGTTGCCTTCCACTTTGACGAAGAACCCACTTATATCTTCTTCAACAATAATTATCTAGGTTTATCAACAACAACCTATGTTCCCTTATCGTCTTTCAGAATTAATTCTTATTAATTGGTTGATTTGTGTTCACTATCATATGGTTGCACAATTTTATCTTCATCTACCTCTTTCTTATATGCTCTTACCTCAGCATCCTATTGATGAATGAAATTACGGTTACTACTATTCTATTCAGACAACTTATTCAATTCTTCCTCCCCTTTCTCATATACTCCTGGTTTAGTATGTTTTGAAGACTATTCTTCAGAGGTTCAAAATGATAATTATTCATAAGGTCTTTCCATCTCATGAAAATCCACTACTTACTTTATCAAGTCTTCAGTATCACTCATGCCTTCTTCTTCTTCTTATACATCCTTTTGTTATAATTCATTCTCTTGGACGTTTTCCAGAGTAACAATCTTTTTTCCTAGAATCTCTACTAAATGTTCTATCAGGAAGGATTCCGGTATAGGAACTATCTCATATGATTTCACACCAGAATTTTGATGTGATTGGAATATCTCCCCCTCAGACTATATTTTCATCTGCT
Source organism: Viscum album (assembly GCA_963277665.1). Taxonomy (NCBI): domain Eukaryota; kingdom Viridiplantae; phylum Streptophyta; class Magnoliopsida; order Santalales; family Viscaceae; genus Viscum; species Viscum album. The sequence continues at coordinate 1,402,931,825 of OY728152.1, forward strand.
TCATTTCATTCTCTTGCTTCTACATTCTCTTCATCCACATTTTCCTTAAATTACTTTTCCTCAGTTGGGTCCATGAAAAATTTAGTCTCCACTTATTTCTTATTTTTCATGTCTTCCCTTATCAAGTAACAACCTCATTAGGATATGATTTTTGTTTCATTAGCTTTGGTGGTGCAGATTGAGTTTCCTTTTCTATTGGGGGGTTTTCCTTCTCTTCCACTTCCATCACATTCCTTTTCCTTCCACCCTTTTTAGAGGTTTCATCCATTTCTTATTTCTCTTCAAGAGCCTTAACATCCTCTTCAGGAAAATCATATAATTATTTGGATTCTTTAAAAAACCAACTTTCATTCATATCAAGGTGTCATCACTCATCAACATGACATTGAAATTTAATGACTTAGATTTGAAAGGATTTTTTAAGGATTCAAAACACCAAACAATCATCTTTGATAGAAATTATAGATACATAATAATCTGAGCCTTCAAGTTTCCATTCTTTATGTTTTCGATCATAACCAAGATATTCTTATACAATGTTATCTTTCATATGTTTACCAAGAAATCCAGAATGTAGATGTCACTCTTATTTAATGTATCCTTATAAACTTTTCTTGGAATGATGAATCCTTGAACCCACAATTCATGAATAAAAAAATTTATAGAAAGGTGAAGAATATTTGGAGTCTTTTCCTTTGAAAGAGCAAGACAAGACATATATTTTTCTTTAATAAAACTCCCTTGAACATCAGGTATCTTATGTGAGCAGAACTCTGCTTCTCCTTCATAATAAATTTCATTCAAATTAGAAGACTTGGTATATGAATATGAATATTTCTTCCCATAACACTTGAACGAAAACATGTTCCAACTTTTTTTCATGATGAAAGTTACTATCTATTAGAATTCAATCAGCCAATCTGGATACACCTGATGCAGTGCTTTTGGTTTCAAATTGCAATCACTCTCTCACACATTCATCTTAATATTATTAATGTTAATGTAATCATACTTAGTGATGAGATTAAAATTATCCATCATTTCTCAATAAAGTTTACATTCTGAGATTTCCTTTGTCGACAACATTTCTTTTTAAGAAGAAGCTTCAACAGACATTCGGAGTAGAAGAAACAATGAATATCTAGAATGATCTTATGTACAAGTGTCAGAGCTTCAGCAGATTAAGGATTGAGTTTCGATGTGGGACACTCATCTGGGGTCCTTTATATAGGTGTTTGAGGTGACAATTCGTCTTCCAAAATCAATCCAATGGTTGAAAACATTCTGTTCAGATCTGATGGCTTAGATAAATGACTAAATAATAATTTTTATGGATTCTGATATTTTGAGGTTTTTTTAATAAAAACATTTGGATTCATGGAAAATAGAATACAGATATTTTAAAAATAGATGAAAATTCCAAAATGTAAAATATGGTTATAAAAATTTATGAATGGAAACCCACATTTTGGATTTCATGGAAGATTATTCGTAATGAGAATAATTCTTCCTTAAGAAAATTAGATTCCAAAAATTTTGATTATGAAAATTTTCAATAAAAAAATCTCCATTACGAACATTTTACATAAAAAATTATTCATTACAAAAATTTTAAGTACGAAAATATTCATTAAGAAAATATTATGTATAAAAATCTTCGATAAGAAAATTTTACGAAATAAAATATTTGACTAAAAAAAAAATTAGACAATGAATAATTTTAGACTAAAAAAAATTTATAAATTTAACAAACCTTTGTACTCACCCCTATGAAAAGGTGTTCTTTACTATAAGGATATTCTATTAAACAGGATGTTAACATGAAAGGCTCCCTTACGGTTACAATTCCTAACATTTTTTAATGTATTAAAATATATAGGATGGTAAATATATTGTGAAAATATTTGCAAATTTATCTTCTCTTTCGATAAATAGAATATTTATATCTCCTTTTTTATGTGTGATCCCTAAGAATGTAATGTCTAATATCTATGTGTTTTGTATGAGAGTGACGCTCTGGGTTTTTACATAGGGAAATGTAACTTGTATTATCACCCTGTATATGTGTTTTGGTAAAGCTCATGCCATAATTTGTAAGTGGGTGTTGTATCCACAACACTAGTGCTCAACAACATCTAGCTGCTACATATTCAACATTATTAGTGGAAAATTATACTAAGTGTTTCGTCTTGAATGACCAAGAAACTAATGAATCTCCTAAGAAATGAAAAGTTCTTGATGTACTTTTCTTATCCATTCTATATCCACCAAAGTCAGCATCCGAAAAATGTTTTAAAATATAATCATTTATTGATGTGTAAAAGAGTCCTAGATCCATGGTTTCTTTTAAGTAGTGAAAAATTCTGTTCACGACCATTAAATGAGATTCCTTTGGACTAGATTGATATCTTTAACATAATGAAAATTGAAAATATTATGTCTATATGACTAGCTATCAAGTAAAGTAAACGTCATATCATACATCTAATAGATGTTAGATCAACTGGTTTCTCAGATTCATCTAGATCAATTAAATTTAAGGTACCAATGTGAGTATTTATACTTTTAGTGTTGTCATATCCATACATTTAATGAATATATTTAATATACTTATGTTGGGATAAAGGGAATCATTTTGGTTTTTGAGAAATTTGAAAATGAAGGAAAAATGATAAATCACCCATCATACTCATTTTAAACTCATATTTTATTAGATACCCAAAGGAATCAGTTAATGATTTATGAGCTGAACCAAATATAATGTCATAAAAAAAATGGATATTCAAAAAAAAATTCTTATCATTAATTATAAAATGGTTTGGATCAATATTTCCCTTATCGAAATTATTTTGAAGCAAAAATCATGTAATTCTATCATACTAATCTCGTAGGGCTTTCTTAAGTCCATTCAATGATTTGGTATGTTTTTATAGATGTTCAGGATATTTTAAATCTTCCAAACTAGGAGGCTATTCAACAAAAACATCATCTGGTAGAAAACCATTAAGGAAATCACATTTAAAATCCATTTGAAAAAGTTTTTAATAGAATAATGCTTCAAAGTCAAGTAGAATATGAATAGATTCAAGTCTTTATTCTAGAAAATATGTTTCTTCATCGTCTATTCCTTCTTGTTGATTATAGACTTTATCAACCAATCATTATTTATTTCTTTCTATGATTCCATTTTATTCACTTTTATTTCAGAAGAACCATTTTACTCAAATAACAGAAGATTCTTTATGTCTTTCAACCCAGTACCAGACATTATTGTTTTTGAATACATTTAGCTCATCTTGCATAGCTTTTATCCAATCATCATCACCTAATTCTTCATCAGTTATTTTTTGTTCTAATTTTGGAAATTAATTTTAGTTGTTCTACTTCATTTCATAATGAACATCTAGTCCTTATGAGTCTATTTACATCACCAATGATACTATCATAGGGATGATTCCTAAGATACAACTGATTTGGGTTTTTCAAAACCTGTTCATTAACGTAGGGTAGGAAATCTTCTAGGGTAAATGTTTCAAAAATACCTTCATGAACATTTCCCTTATCAGAAGGATCTTCTAACAAATGTAGATGATCATTTTTTAAAAAAATATAAGGATGTACGTTGTGGTTGTTTAAAAACAAAAGGATTAGTTTCATCAAATTTAATATGTATTGTTTCTTCAATAGTACAAGTATTTTTTTGGAAACATTATATGCCTTAAAATTTGGGGAGTAGCCTATGAAAATTCCTTAATCATATTTTGGTGCAAATTTGTGTAGATTATCTTTAGTATTCTGAATTAATACCTCAAAACCAAAAACCTTGAAGTAGGAATGTCTTGGTTTTCTCCCATTCCATAACTCATAAAGAGTTTTATTTAGAAATGGTCTAATCTAAATACAATTTATAATATAACAAGAAGTACTTATTGCTTCAGACCAAAAAAAATTGGATAACAAATATTTAGTCAACAAGGTTCTTGTTATATCTTGAAGAATTGTATTTCTTCTTTCAACAACACCATTTTGTTGGGGTCTTATTGGTTCTTAGATGTTATGATTAATGACTTTTCTACAACAAAAAATTTTCAAAATCAGAATTTTGAAATTTTCCTCCATGATCAATATGAATAGTTATCAATGGAAGGATTTTCTCATTTTTAACATGGGCTCTAAAACATTTGAAATTAGAAAATTCTTTATATTTCATTCCTAGAAAATAGACGCACATAAATCTATTTGAATTTTTGACTAAGACAAATACAAAATATTTTCCTCCAATGCTTCCAATTTGGGTTCGACCAAAAAGATCTAGATGCACTAGCTGTAATGCATCAATAGTTGTGACATCATTAGCTAGATTAAAACATGATTTAGGTTTCGTTCCATATTTACATGGATCACAATATTTTGATGAATAAAATCTAATCTCTGGTTGATACAAAACTAGTCTTTTCAGAGAGAGTTTTCATAGGTTCCTAGGGTTATGGTTCCCTTATCTTCGATGCCACTACCAATAATGATCTTTCATTACACTAAGGAAAGGTATATATTGGATTATAAGTTGTTTTTTGTTTAGAGTATAAACATTATCTTTCCTACTAGAAGAAAGAATAAACTCTTCCGTAGAATTATGTAGTAAGTACATTTTATTCATAAAATGCATAAGGTAGCCTTCATCACATAAATTACTTATACTAATGATGTTGTTCTTAAGACCATTAACAAATAAAACATTTGAAAGCAATGTTTTTCCCAGAAAAATGATGTTACCTACACCAATAATTTCTCTCCTAGCATTATCTCCAAAACTTACATTTACTCCTTTCGTCTTGATAATCTTTTCAATGAAGTTTTTATTACCAGTCATATGTCAGGAACTTCCACTATCTATGTACCATGTATTTCTATTAGTACTATCTTTATTTTATTTATAATAAGAGAGTTAGACATTCGGAACCCAATCGTTCTTGGATCTGGAAATTTTTTAAATAAAAACATTAGGTATCCACATTTCCATTGGAAAATATGCATTATAAAAACCTAATGAATGAGATTTTGGTAAGGAAATTTTTTTCCCAATGCCAACCACTCTGACACTTACTACATAATGGAGCACTTTGAGGAACCAAATAATTTTTACTAAAAATTAGTTTTGAACTTGTATAACCAAAACTTGAATATTTCCTTACATGTCAAAATTGGGAATACATTTTATCAAAATATTCCATACATGTGGTAATGTTTGACAAACACTTCTTTAAGGAAAATATTTTTTAATGTAGTCTTATAACTATTTTCTTATCCTCAATAACATTTCTTTATCCCTAGAGTTGGGCTTGAAAGCATTTTTCTTATAAATTACTTTTTCTAGATCCTTATAATGTTTATCTTTCTTATAATTAACATCTTTAAGGTTTTTTGAAATACATTCATAATCAATAATTTTCTTATCACGATCCTTACAACGATCTGATATTTGCTTAGTAAGAATCGAAATTATATAATTTACCCTATCATGATTTTTCATGATTTTATAAATTTCATTATCAAGAAGCATATGAAACCTAGACACATCTTTATATGTAGGTAAATTATTATCTTCATCCGAAGAAGACAATTCGTCCAAGGATTCATATTATTTACTGAAATTATAATTAGAATTCAAGGATACATTGTTGATGGATTTAGCATTGTGTAAATTTTCCATTAAACAATGATATTCAATAGGTACTCTGGATATTAGACTAATATTCTTCTATCAAGATTATTCATAATCTGAGGATTCGTTGATGAGTATCCACCACTAGCACATCGAGTGAATTAGATTTCAAAACATTCTTAGTTTTAGCTTTGTAATACTTCTTTAAATTCCACTCAGAATGCTTTTCCATTATATCTTTTCTCTTCAGCATACGACAATCTGGACTTATATGTCCAGCTCTTTTGAATTCATAATAAATGAATATAGATCCTTTCTTATCCATTATTTCTGTCTTCTTGTATCTATACTAAATGTATTTCTTCCCAACTATCTTGTTCATCCTTCAGTAGTGATTATCTAATTCATTCTCAGAATGTTCACTTTCACTTGATTCAAATAAAATAGTGACCTTGTTGTATTTAAATCTTATAACTCACTCAGGAGTTACAGCTTTCATATGATTTTAAGTAGTTGTAAAAGAAAAACATCCATTTCCATTATTTTTCTTCACATTGTCTTCATATCTCATCATTCTAGTCTCTTGTTAAATAAGTGTTCTAAAAACTACATCATGAGTGATATGGGAGGGTTTCCTATTTTCATCTATAGATGTTCTCTTGGATTCCCACTCATTAAGAATGGTGTCTATAATCATGTCTAGAAGTGCCCCATTATCCAAAACTTTTTCACCCATGGATTGTTAGGTGTTGACAATAGTCATAAATCAATGATGTACCTTACATATAGGTTCTCCATAAGGAAAACAAAAACTATGGTTCTCATCTCTAAGCATATCTCTTGTTGTTTCAATAACATTGGATGTTCTAAAATTATTTATTTCAAGCTTCTTCCAAATACAATTTTTATCTTCACACGAAGAAATATAGTTATATATTTTCTTGGTCATGGAACATAACAATGTATTGTGTACCTTATAGTTTAATTGATATTATGACTTCTCTTGATTATTGAAAGTTATGACTTACTTATCAGGAATATTGTAATCTCTAGTAATCCTAACAATGTTTTCCACTCTAGTGTTAATAAAAAAAGTCTTCTTATGATATCTCCAATATTTTTAATCATTCCCATCAAAAATAGGTGGTCCAGTAGGATTAATATTTTCAAGTGAACCAACATTCATTATTTCCATCTTAAGGAAAATTTATTTCCACATAAACATGGTAGTAATAAATGTTTGTAAACAAGAATAAGAATATCCTAAGCAAGGAAAATATAGAACAATGAAAAATGTGAGCAAGAAAACTTATATGTGAATATCACTGTTTCAAAAACATCCTCTAATATGAATTGTAGGATCACTGATACTGATTGTAGTATAGAAATAATAATGTAGATGCTAAATATACAAGATGGGGGGGGTTAATTTTATACTTTAAAAAATTCCATAGTAACTTTTAAAGACGGTAACGTATAACAATTTTAAAAAAGGTAAATTCAAAAAACCACTTAGTTCTACAAACATGCTTGATTCCAGAAATGTGGTTCTAGAAATGAATCATAAGAAAGGTTTACAATGATAAAGATTCTACCTTAGAGAGTATATAATCTTACTAATCCGAGTACAATTGTAAGAAAGTATTTTATAGTTTTACATTCCTTAAAAACCAAAAATAAGAGGAAAACATTAGACAATAAAAGTAACAAATAGTAAATATTTTAACCCAAATAGAAGCTCATCTAAAAACATGGAAAAAGTCACTTGATTTATACATTCAAGAAAGTTCCTCTTCTCTACACCTGGGTTATCCCTCGATGAGAATATCCGAATCTATCTTGTAATCTTCTCAAGCTCTTGAACTTCAAGTTAGTTGACACTTATGTCTTTCTATCATCTGAAGCCCTTGAATGTACTTAACTACATTCAAAGTCACACGAACCAATTCTGGACAAGATATTCTGTATGGAAAATGAATTAGAGTCTCTCTCTAGAAATCTCATCAACAAAATATAGTCTATATTTTCATAGAATAGTATTGAGCTCATTCAAAATGTCTCTTATTTATGTGAATATTTCTAATAGTTAGATCCCTCCTCTAATAGACATATTTTCCATGAATTTTGAAGGGAACTGTGCACATGTCACAAAAACAACAGTTTATTAGAAACATAAATCACTACATCGTTTTATAATAATAAAAAGTGTAAGAAAAAGTATGGTTGTTTAACTAAATAAATTTTTCACAGTGTAAGGAAAAAAATGTTCAGAGTCTATCCAAAATCACATTCGGTGTCTATAATACATGAATATTCATATTCTGTCTTCAAAAGAAATCTAAACCTGAATTATATAGACTTATGGAGTCTGAATTTAAAGAAAATTTCGAGTATGAATTCATAAGAATTCGTAGTCTGATCTCTGAATGTTTAGAGTATGAATTAAGAGAATTCGAAGTCTGAACTAATAAAGTTCAGAGTCTGAATTCAAGGAATTCGGAGTCTGAACTCAAAATGATCAGAGTTTGAATATAGATAATTCAGATGGTTTATTAGGATGCTGAAAATAGATTTCTTTATTTCTATGTATTTATTAGATTCAAAGGTTTTAGAAATGAAACTATATTTTATAAATATAATGAAAATGAGTCAGATTATAATATGAACAATGAAAACATGGTAAGTATAAATTTCATTAGGGAAGGAAAATTTTCCTTCTGAATAAAAAAATATAGAGGAAAATATATTTTCCTTAAGATAGAGTCTTTGTAATTTTCAAAACAAGAAGTAATGGGAAAGTCATCAGGAAACCTTGTTGACTCAACCATTGTTATTGTTTTAATGGCCTTATTCTTAGAGAATTTCATGTCCCTTTATGGAGGCCTTAAACCACTATAACTCTGCAATGTATTTGGGTTCCATTACTCCACCGCAAGTCTTTCATGTGAGGTGGTTTAATAGTAAGCTTTATGATGTGTTTCATGAGTGTATATTGATGTTCCACGAGGAATGACCATAATTTTATGGTGTGTAGTGATTGCAGATGGTGTCCCCAATACTATGTCTATGGCTTTGTGTATCTGAAGGCAACAATGTTTTCAATTCGTTTGTTCTGGAAATGATGAAAAATAAGAGATGTATTATTAATGGTTCATATGGTATGTATAAAGATATTTAGTCGTGTAGAGAAACCATCGATGAATGATCGAGTTTGATTTATCTTTTTTGATGTGATTGTCTCGTTTAGAGGTGATCCTGAAGGAGTGTTCTGGATAAAAGGTGTGGGCTGGTGTCATGGACGCTACTCCAACTCTTGGATGTCAGTGTTGGATCATGATGACATTAATGGTTAAATGTAAATAGAGATGTTGATGGTATCTTGTATGATGATTATTTTAATTAGAGGTGGGATAATGTCAAATAGGTTATCACCAAAAAAGTAATGGAAATAGAGGTGATCTCGACTGTCATGGTGTATGGATCGAGGAGGCTCACTGCACTAGATTTCTTGAATCAAGTTGATTTTTTAGTTATGGGATCAATTATTATATATTTTTTAATTCAGAAAATTAAGGTATTTGGTTTTTGTATTTGTCTTTAGAATTTAAAAATTGAAATCTTGGTGGATTGAAATGAATCTAGTTGAATGTGAGGATATAATGCAACCAATAATTATATTTCAAAAAAAATTATAAAAATTGTTTTGGTGGCACATATTTAGGCTTGATATATTCAACACGATCGAGATGATGATCATATAAGGATTAAATCATTCATATAGAATTTAAATAAATAATATAATTAAATTTCACATTATTATTTATCATAATTGTAATGGAAATTTTAAAAATAATGAAAAATATAGATAAATATATCCTGACATATGGGGAATGTAACACTCAAATAAATGTTAAATTTTACAATACCCATTTTCAAGTGTGATTCTTATATATGTACATTCGTTATATGTTTCTTGGTCATAGCTACGAAATTTCTGTTGATGGTGAAATATATATAATTTTTTATTAATATGTTATTATATATTCAGTTCAAAAAACATTAATTAAAATTTCATGAAATTATTCAATGTAAAAAGGGTCTAATTTAATAGATTGAATTTTTAGTTTATATTTATGGGATCTTATTGACTGATATAATATATCATATCTGACACAAAGATTAATGAAACCCCCAAATAATTGTTCGATAGGATTTTTTATAAACTATTTGAAGGTTTGGTGGGAATGGTTAGGAATATCCACATTATGAAATGTATTTTGGAATTATTTTCTAATAATAATATTCAATTTTGTTATGAAAATTATAATTCATATTTTATTTTTATGAAGTAAAAGAGGATGTGCTAAATAATTTTATTCATTAAAAATATATTTTGTCTATAAATGGGCTTTAGGCGTTATATACATGCATAATTAAAATTAATATATTCTAATTTTAAAAATTATATCAGATTAAAAGAATGACATATTTTATATCATCCCATAATAATAACATTAGGAAGAATTTTTTGGATTTTTTTAAAAACATTGATTTTTATCGAATAATGTAAATGTAGATTTTTTCAAACAATCATCCCCTTCCACATAACCGTTTTATTTAAACATAAAATGATGTTGTGTATTTATTTTGTAACATATTTTTTAATTGCTAAATCAAAATCACATTCCTTCCATACAGATCATCATTATATTTGATTTTTTTATAAGTTTAATTTTAGTCATTAAAACACATTTTTGTAGATATTTTTTTATTCATTTTATACCAATATATAAAAATATATTTCACCAAATTATAGAAATTTAATATTAAAAATTGAATTAATTTATAAAATATGGAGACCCATATTGGTTAAATATGGAATCCTTATTTTTAAACTTAATTAATAGTATCCATGTTAAAAATTTATCATATGAAGAAACAAGTTAATAATGTTTAATACTATGTGATAAAGACATATAATCAACCATTAATGTTGAAACATTTGATTATATAAAATTAATTTGACCAAAACCATCCTAACAACAACCATATTTTATTTGTGTGCCACATTCAATTAGTTTTTACATTTTTTAAATTAAATTCAAGAAAATTTACAAAATGTCACAAGTTATTTTACTATATAATTCATATTTTCATAAAGATTATAAATAAGATATCAATAGTGATAAATGTTTTCAAAAAATCTAAATAATTTTTTTATTTTAGAAATTAATTTTTCTCTTTAGATATAATATAATTACCATGAATTCGTACATAGCACTACTATATAGTTTGTGCATTCATTGGATAAACAAATAAATGATTTTAAAAACATTTAATTTTATATAATATGGAAAAATTGTGGTATCACAACAATATAATTGGAAAATTAAATTAGTTTTAAATATTTCATATTTGAATTACATTTTTTATCTTTATTCCTTTAAATTTATCCCTTATGATTTGTCCCAGAATTGAAATTAAATTGTATTTGAAGTTTAAATTTAAATTTTATATTATATAAAAATTAATAAAATTCAATATTGAATTAATTTAACTGGAAATATTTCAGAATATAGTTCATGTATTGTGTATGATATAATTTTTATTGAAAAAAATAGATTCATTACTCATAATTAGTGACAAAACTGTTATAATTGTTATGGTTTAAAAGGGTTAAAAATGGGATTAAACCAAAATATATCACATACAATAACCATAAACATGTATATAATTTATTTTATTAATATATTTATACATTAAAATCATTTTAATTAATTATAAAGTAGTATGTTTCTATTTTACATTATTTTGAAAAATGTTATATATTTATATTTCTAGTATTTAGATGTTTCCCACCCACATTACATATAAAATATCACCCCAATCCATAATTATTCATAGTCTATGGGATTTTTTTATCACCGAATACATACATAAATTCCTTTTTATATGCCTCTCTCACTTCCTAGATATTCTATTAATTCCATAATATCATCCTATAATGTCTTATGATATAAGATAAAGGAGGATATGATATAATTGGTGTATCTCCTAATTGATTTTATTTATTTTATATATTCCTAATCCTAATTAAATTATATCTTAAACATTTTGATATAATTAATTCAATGTTTTAAATAAACAAAAAATTCTTATATTTGTGTAAAAAACCTTATTACTCATCTTTAACATCATTTGAAAATGGAAAATGTATTCAATGTGTGCGTGTGGACCACCACCACCAAATAACGATGTGTTTTTTTAATTCACTACCTATAGAGAATGTCTATTATAATGTTTAAGTAAATGAATATATATGATATTAAAGAAATTATTATTTATTTTAAATGTTATTATATTACATAACTTATTTTTGTTCAATGTTTGGTAAATTTATAACATTTTTTGTGTGTATGTGTGGATGACAATCTCCATGAACTGATATGATTCGTTTTTCAAATCCATTTTTATTGTATTATTGAAGATATAGATTCAATTTATCTGAATGATAATTAATTAAATATTGTTTTAATTTTATTTATTAAATAATTATCAATATTCATAGACAAGATCTAAAAAATTGAATCATTTAACAAATATTGAAAAATTTACGCACAATATGATGATGTTAACCAAGAACTATATAGAAATAGTTAAAAAATGTTTTTAGAGATTCATATATGGTATTATACTTATGAATATATATTATATATATACACTAAATATAAATTTATTATATATGAAGTTAAGAGTTCATGTGATTAATTTAGAAATTTAGGTACAATTAATATCATCTCACTTCCATTTTAATGAGACATTTTTAAAATTTTAAAATAATTTGTTTTCTCTATTTTATATACTACCCCTTTGAAATAATACATAAATATTTATATATTATTCCTCATATTCACGGTTTTTCATTATTTCATCAATTTTAATGTGTTCTTATTAAATATTAACTAATATAGAATGGATTAATTTCACAATGGAATTTCTAGTAGAGAGTGTTTGTTTTTAGTTTATTGGAGTAACATTTTTATAATCTATTATCTTTAAAATGCAATATATTTTCAAATATTATATAAATTAAATAAATTTAAATATTTTAACAATATTTTTATTATAATTGGTAATTAAAATTATGATTAAACGTTTTAAAATAAAAATTTACATTACTAGCTCTGTAGTTGATGAACTATTTCTTCTATGTATGCTTAAATTAATATGTTTTACTGAATTTACATTACCATTAAAAAATAATTATTAAAATTAATATCTTATCATATTTAACATTATTTAAATGTTTTTATCAATTCATATTTTTTTCATTATTATATACATTTGGAATTTCTATAAAATAATTGAATTGAGTCCATGTTTAAAAGGATAAGTAGATGAATGGATTTTCATAGGTTCGTGACTATTATTTAACATGAATATTCATTTACAATTTATATTGTTTTTTTATATTATAATTAATTTATCTATAAATTTGTTATATTAATTTATAATACAATAAAAATTTAAGGTAATTAATTTCTTAATGAAATGAAAATAATTTTGGAAATTATTTTTAAACATATTTTTACCACAATGTTGTGAAAACACAAAGTAATTTTTTTGTAATGTTTTATTTACATATTACAATGAAATTCTCTATTGTAATTTGCATTATAAAAAAATAATCATTTATAATGAATCGACAATCATCATTAATCCTCAAATTTTTTATGGTTTTTTGGTCATTCCAATTATCATGACTATATTACATACTAAACTACCTCATTTCATTAGAAAATATTATTTCACATATCATAATATATTATGTATAATGGATATATAATAAATAATTTCCACCACATTTATATTTTATAATCTTTATTCCATTACTATAAATCAAATATGTCGAAAAAATCATGTAAATTATGTTATTTAATTTATTGGTATAACATTCAATATTTATGATTCAAAATAAATTAATGTTTATTTATAAATATTTTTTTTAAAGAATTATTTATATCACTCATTCTATTATAAATAAATATGCTGTGAATGTGAAACCTGGGGAGAAACAAGAGATAGACCCTAGATACAATGATATGTATCATGAGACAAATAATGTGTCTACATTAATAAGGAAATTTTTGTATTCATACACATATAATAAAAGTAAATTTGCAATGTCCTTGATGGTATGAGTCAAGGTGACATGGATGAGGCCATTTTGTAAGATCACTAATGTTCATATTTATGCATTTAATTTATTGAGAATATTTGTTTCAATATTAATGTGATTATTATGTTTATATTATGAATGGGAGTACTTTTGAATCTTGTTATTGAATGAATGACATTTATTTTGATTACCCACTCTAACATATAATTATTCCTTATTTACTCATGATAGATTCTATAGTATATAATCCCTAAAAAGAATCTCATCTCAATTTTATTTTTCATTTTATTTTACAAGTATATGTATAAGGAATCATTGATTGATCTACAATGATGAGATAATTTTTATCATTCAATGATATATATTTATCATGAAATACTAACATATTATATGTATCTAGTTTCCATATACTACTATTATGATATATATTTGGATGTGAGATTCCATATATTTGTACAAATGTAATATATAATCATTGGCTATGGGTTACTGGAGACTTGACACCTACAATTTCTATAAGTGGTTAACATTATGTTAAAAATAAGTATTGAAAATGTGATGAATTTTTTTTTAGAAAATATACATCCTATAAATAAAATTTATTTTTATCCAATTCCATTCCCAGTAAAAACCCTAATTATAATGTTCAGATATTTTTAAAAATATATTATCTAAATATTTCATTTGAATAATTAATCAATGGTAATGAATTTAATTTGTAATTATATCAACTCATTGTGTGAAGGAATGATATTTAAAAAAACATACCTATTTAACATCAAATGATTTTATGTTAATTTATATCCAATTTATAACCTATGAATTCCTATTCCCCATGTGTAAAAAACATTTCAGTTATTTATTCCTCTAAATTAATTATAAATTAAAATATATTTGTAAAAAACAATAACCATAAAAAATATATTTCATAATTGATTATAATTAATAATAATATTTCATAGGAAATATAGATTATTTTTTGGAAATTTTTGTTACATTTAAATTTCATAAATGTGTTATATTCTATAATACATGAGAATTAAGTTGGAACCATGGTTGTTCTATCCAGAAATTGAAGTATGGTTTGTGTTTGTTGTCAATCCTTAGTGGAACTTCAAAATGTGTGCCTGTAATGTGGTCATACAGTTCACGAAGACAACAAGGAAGTGGTGCTTGAAATAATAGAGGCTTTTGCGAAAAATAGCAGCTTTCACGAAAAATAGCAACATGTGTGAAAAACATCGTTGTGTGAGAAAAATATCATGGTGCGTGAAAAATAGAGTGGTGCATGAAAAACAATGTGGTGCACGAAATAGTGGAGCATGTTTTTTCGTGCATGTAGTGTATCAGAATCAGAACATCAAAAAATGGCAAAGGCATGGGCTGCAAGAGAAATCTAGAGATGTGCACGAAGTATTACGTGCTGAATAAGATGTTTTTAGTGGAATGGGGGGGTTTTGTGCAAGGGTGTCTGAACATTCTATAAACAAGTTGTGACCCCCCTCATTCAATGAAATTGGAGACTCAAAGAAGATCTAATGTCTGATGCCATTAAAATGTTCATGCAAAGGGATTTACGTGAAAAGCGCCAACATTGCACAAATAATATAGAGTTGCATGAAAAACATTGAGATTGTGCGAAAAATCTGAGGATGTGCGAAAAAATCCAAACATTGCAGAAAATCCCAAGCTATGCGAAAAAGGTGCTATGCATAAAGGAGTATGTTTTGTGAAATATTTTCCTCACGAAAATTAAGAATGTCACACAAAAGTAAGATATTTCACGCAAAGGGTTGGTGTTGTGAGAAATCTTCAGTATAACCTGTTTGCGTGTTTTTTATTATCTAGTTCAATTGTTCATGCATTCAAGATCATCATTACTGGTCTCCGATGCAAGAAGATTCTCATACTATGTAGAGGTGATGATTTCAATGAAAATCATTTGAGGAGACCCACATGTCTATAAACTGACTACAACGTCACCAAAGGGAGTGATCCAGGGGGATTCAACGGTAGTGACCCGAGGGACATAGTTGGCTATCCCTGAACATTTATAAAAGATGTGATCCTAGGACAGAGTGACTGTTCCCAAACCTAGTTAATCCACAACTCTTGAAAAATAGTTGAATTAGGTATGACCAACAACCTGTCAGCATATGCTCCTTAGACATAGCCTTTAGTGGTGAACCAAGTTAATAGTGCGGTGTCATCTCTATACGTGTGAATATTTGATTTCTGATCATATCCATCATATAAATTTTACTTGTTCCTACTAACGTGGGAACAAGATCCATCTTTTTAAAAGAAAATTTGACACCCTGATTCACCACTCCCCTCTCATGGTGTCCCGGGGTCCTTCAAGTGGTTTCATAGGATAAATGATGCTGGTGTTAGTTCTGTAATTTGTCTCCATGGAGAATGCAGTCAATGCTAATGGAATACCTCTCTCTAATGGAATTAATTTTCAGATTTAGTAGAACAGAAGGAAATCTCATTTAAGATCACATGTAATGGAAATCCTCTTTTCTACTATGCAAGGAATACATGTTACTGATTCAACAGGGCATGGTATGACTGACACAGACATGATAGTTTTTGACATAGATGCTAAATCTTAGAAAGACATCACTATGGCTCTTTTAGATCAGATCTATCTAAAGTTGATGAGTTACACGTCAATAAAGTATGTGTGGGATAATCTTGAAAACTTTTATGAAGAATACAATAATGTGAAGGAGGAAAAACATCATGACTTACACAACATGATTGAGTATCTAAAGATGAATCCTAATGAGAATGTAGATTCATTATTCAATCTAATTACTGAAGTAATGGGAGAAATTCTATGCCTTGCAGAGAAAATCAAAGACATTGATATTGTAAAATAATATTGAGAAGACTTCCTCCTAAGTTCAATTTAATGGTTTCAGCCCTTGAAGAATGAGATATTTCTAAACTATCTCTGGATGAACTGTTAAGTAGTCTAGTGGAATATGAGATGAGAGTAAAACCCGAAGATACCTTGACTCGTTTAAGTAAGGAAATGGCATTCAACGCCATGGAAAAAATGAAAATTTTAGAAGATAGTGGTAGTGAACATGATGAAGAAAAAGAAATTCTTTCTCTCATCACCTAGAATTTGATGAAGGGAAAAGGTAAATTTAAATGTAAGCTACCTCTGGCATGTTTTCGTTGTGGAAGAGTCGGGCACATTGCCTATCAGTGGAAAAGAATGTTTGATAATGATGAGAGCGAAGCAGAAGGCATCAAGAAGCCATGGAAACTGTTTTTCAAAAAGAGAGACTTCAAATCTAGAATGAAAATATAGAAGAAGAGTTTTGTTTGTGAAGAAGAAGATGATGATAATGAATTTTGTGAAGAAGAAGAACCAGAATTTATTATTGGAGACCATGATTCCATGATGTCTACAATTTAATAGTTAGAACCCTAGGTCAATAAAGTTAGATATAATTAGATTACTTCTAATGGTGGTCAGTGATTCAAATTAAGGATGACTTTTCCTAGAAAGAGAATAAATGTAAGAGATGTAATTAGTTGAAGTAAATGGTGGAAGAATCATCAGAATTTGTTGATGAGCTTGAAGCATAAATTGAACAACTAGAAGAACTAGTGAGAGTTCAGTCTTCAATCCTTGAAAGCATAGATGATGTTGTGGAATAAAAACTCAGAATTGAAGAGATTGCAAAGGTCATAAATGAACTTTCTTACTAACTGGAATATAATTCCAAGAAAGTTGAGGTTCTTGAGGAAGAAGTTGTTACTCTTAAGAGGAAAAATGAATGTCAATCAACCCCAAATGATGGTATGAAGAAAATTCTTTTTGGATAATTCTCATATACAGAATTACTGGAAAGACCCAAGTCTAGTTTAGAAGGGGTTAGAAAAATCATGAGTGATCGAAGACCCACTTTCATTTGAAATAGTGGAATTGGATATGAAGCTGATACATCAAATGATGGATGTGAATAGAGCCAAAATAAAGACAATATAAAAGTTGGACATGACGAAACATTGCCGCATGTAATGAAAAAGCAATGATCAATCTAACGAAATGAAGAACGGAAAATTTTCCTCATACATTCAGAAATGACAGGAAGTCTAACTATTATCCCAAGGAAGAAGACATAAAGATAAATTCAAGTGAGAAGACATTTCCTCTGATGAAGTGTCAATTTTGTGGCTATTTGGGCCATACAATGTCATATTATGAAAAGGCAAGGAGCTACCTGAATGGGGAAGATATGGGACATCGACAAAAGAAACTGAATTCATATTATCCATCTTATAAATGTAATAGTTTATATGGATATTGTTTTCATTGTTCTAACATTGTCCATAAAGAAATGTATTATTGGTAGAGACTCGATATGAGAGAATCATACAACTCACAGAGACTGGTCAATATTCACCCTCCTAATGGTGTTGGTCTCACAAACAGGTTGACTCCTCTGGAATGTGATTATGGGTATGAAGAATCTGATTTTTTGGAAGAAATAATTGTTAGGCCATCAATATCTTATACTCAATCCAATATCTCTTTGAAATAAAAGAATAACATCAAGAAATCCAACCTTGCATAGGTGGACCACAAAGCTACAAAAATCTACAATACCTCAATTTTGTATAGTTGTTGTTCATCTAATATGATAGGTAATGATGGCCTGTTAACGGATATCAAAATGATGTTTGATGGTATAGTACAATTTTTAAATGATGGATCTCTGAAAATCAAAGGAAGTGGAAGTAAAAAATTAGCTAATGGAGAGCTAAAGAATACTGAAGTCCTTTTTGTATATGGCCTACGTCATAATCTACCAAGCATAAGTCAACTCTACGACTCGGGATATATAGTTAATTTTAATCAGAAAGGATAAGATATCAAGGTAAATTCAATCAATTCACTTTTGAAGGGATAACGAATAGAAGGCAATTTGTATCAGGTTGAAAGTAAAGAAAATGATTGTTACATGACAATTGAAGAAGAAAACAATTTGTGGCATTGAAGACATGGAAACATAAATAAAAAATACATGGAAAAAATATCAAAACTAGGGATTGTCATGGTCATTCCCAACCTTAAGCGTGATCATGAAAAGTCTTCTGATGCTTGCATTTGTGGGAAGATGGTCTGTAGTTCATATCATCCAAAGTAGAGAAAGGCATCTCATCTTCTTGATCTAATTAAAATAGATGAATGTGGGATGATTAGTGATTTTGGGACTCATGGAGAAAGGTTTTTTTGTCTTTTTAATAGATGATTACAGTAGAATAGAATGTGTAATGGTCATTCATAAGAAATGACAAGTTCTTGACTACATGAAAACATGCCATCAAATCACTGAGAAAGATACTGTACAAACAATCAATGTGTTGTGATATGACAATGAAGGGGAATAAAATTCCACTGAATTTGAAAATTACCTTAAAATGCATGGGATATAACCTAAGGTAGCTACTATTATAGTGCCACAACAAAATGGTGTTTTTGAAAGTAGGAATTGATAGGTGAACAACATGGCATGAACTATGCTGATTGAGAGTCTTATTCGTGCACATTACAGGAAAGTGGTTGTTCAAGCTGTACTGTATATTCAAAATTGAACAGGACATTATGTGGGTGAGACAAAAGCACCATATGAATTCTGGCATGGAAGGATTCCCTCTTTGAAATACATTTGTGTATTTGGAATTAAATTCGCCATGAGGAACAAAGAAGGAAATCAAGGGAAGTATGGTGACAATGCAGATTACAGAATTCTCCTTGGATATTCAATGAACATCCAGACCTACAAGTGTTTCAACAAGTGATTATGAAGGATTGTAGAATGCAGTGATGTTAATATCATTGAAGAGAAAACCAAAAATGCTTCACAGATTCCATATGCACATGTGATAGACAGTGAGGAATAAAATGATCATGGAGTAAATATAAATACAATAATTGAAAAAGGTGGAAAAAAACTCAGTAGTCACATCATTATGTTTACATAGAAGGAGAATATGAAGAGGAATCCTTGTCTGGAGAGAATGCAGAAAAAACCTTACAGGAGAAATTGAAGAGTTGAGATTGATCCATCTAACATAATTTGGGACAATAGTGCACCCACAAGAACAAGTAGAACGAGGAATAACACACAATCTGCATTTCTGTCAGTTTTGGAGCCATCCTCGTTTGATGAAGCTGCAAAGGATGAATTTTGGTTGAAATACAAGAATGAAGAGGTAGATCAGATTGACAATAATTAGACATGGAATCTTGTCCAGTGACCGAAAGGTCACAATGTGATTAGTACAAAATGGATCTTCAAGAACAATTTTTATGACCATGGAAGTGTTATTAGAAACATGGTACGACTGGTATGTAAAGTATACTCTCAGATTGAAGATGTTGATGTTGATGAAACCTTTTCTCTAGTGGCTAGACTGGAGTCAAATGCGCTTTTCCTTGCCATGACACTCTAAAGAGTATATAAAGTACATCAAATTGTTTTCAAGACATCTTTCTTGAATGGTGTACTCGAAGAAGAAGTCTATATTGAATAATCATTGGGTTTTCTTCTTGGTACTGATGAAACAAAGGTTTAAAAACCAAATAATGATCTATATGGTCTGAAGAAGGCACAACGAGCATGGTATTCATAGCTGGATTCTTATCTTAAGAAGCTGGAATTCAAAAGAGGAGGAGTAAATCACAATATCTATGTGAGGAATTCACTAAAATATCAGTTCATGGTTCTAGTTTACATAGATGAAATTATATTTGGTCATCATAGGTAGAAATTAGTGGATGAATTTTCCAAACACATGAAATCAGAATTTGAAATGACAATGATTGGAGAGCTCACATTTTTGATAGGGTTGCAGGTGTCTCCAAATATGGATTACACATTCATTTCTCAGGAAAAGTACACAAGAGATCTATTGAAGAAGTTTAATATGCAAGACTCCAAACCAATGTCAACTCCAATTGCAGTTGGAACCAAACATGGAAAGCATGAGGATGGCACCTATGCAGATCCCAACATGTACAAGAGGATCATTGGGAGCCTACTATACCTAATAGCGACACGACAAGATATTGTCTTTGCAACATGTCTAGCATCCGGCTTTCAGAGTAATCCAATGGAGGAATATATGGAGGCAGTTAAAAGAATCATGAGGAACATTCAAGGTACTCATAACTTTGGGTTATAACTTGCTGTAAGCATGGATAGTGAATTATCAATGTTTTTGATGCTGACTAGGCTAGTGATGTAGTGGACAGAAAGTCCACCAGTGGTGGAGCATTCTATATTAGGAATAAATGTGTTGGTTGGTTGAGCAAGAAACAAGAAACTACTTCTCTCAGTAGTGCTGAAGATGAGTATATATTCGCAACAAATGCATGCACTCAACTACTATGAATGAAGCAACAAATAATAGATATTGGTGATGAGGTGAAGCAACCAATGGTAATTTACTCTGACAACTGGAGTTCCATTGATATTAAAATGAATAATATTCAGTATTCTCGTACAAAACATATTGAAATCAGGTGTCACTTTATCAAAGAAAAAGTTGATCCCGGAGTGATTAGAATGGATCACGTGGGAACTAATGAGAAAGTGGCTGATATCCTAACCAAACCACTATTAGTGACTGTGTTTGGGAAGCATTGGTTGAACCTCAATGTTCAGACACCTCCCAGTGCATAAGTTTGTTATGAAATACACATTTCCCCAGTTATATAAATTGTTTTTAATCTTTTTCTGGATATGATACAGGTATATGGGGGAGATATTATAACGGGGGTGTTTTGGGATGTTTAATGAGAAAATACTGATCTTTGGGATTATTTCCAATTGGGGAGATGGAATAAATTCAGGACATGTTTGGTATCATGATGGGATTTCGGTGAATTTAGGATATTTTTGTTATCACTATGAGATAATAAGGAATACATTGGATATGTAATTCTTTGGGGAAAATTTATGTTAATTTCATTGGAATCATTAAGAATTAAAAAACACAGGATCTCAATTCACACTTCCCCTCTTGTTTTCTACACCGAGCAATTTTCACGTAGACTTAGTGTGTTGGATGGGTTGATTCTTGAGTTTTTGGTTTTCATGTCGCTGATGCTCGGTTGAATTTATTTTCTGATTTCCAATAAACCCAAAGGTTTAGAATATTAGAACCATGGTTGTTTTATTGATGAATTGAAGTATAGTTTGTGTTTTTTGTCAATCCTCAGTGGATGTTCAAAATGTGTGCAAGTAAATTGATCATACAGTTCATGAAGACAACAGTATTGAGGTGGAACTATTATCCAGTGTTTTCCAATTTTTTGGATCTAAAAATCGGAAAATGAAGACAGGTTGTTGGAAAGAGGAGGCGTGTGCAAAAAAAATGTGGTGTGCGAAATAAATGAGGATTGCACGAAAAACATCATGGCGCGTGAAAAACAGAGTGGTGGGTGAAAAAACAGCGTGGTGCATGAAATAGTTGAGCAAGATTTTTCTGGAAAGCTATTTTTCAGAATTAGAATGTAAAAAAATGGATAAGGCATGGGTTGTGAGAAAAATCTAGAGATGTGCGTGAAAAATGGTACCTGCGTGAAGTATTACACGCCGAAGGAGATGTTTTTCACACCACAGGGGGTTTTTCATTTGGGGGTTTGAAACACCTATAAATAAGAGGTGACACCCCTCAATTTGTACGATTGGAGACTCAGAGAAGGTCTTTAGTCTAATTCACATAAATGTTCACGTAATGGGAGTTTCATGAAAAATGTAGGCATTGCATGACAAATCTGGAGATGCGCAAAAAACGCAGAGATTTCATGAAACATCTGAGGTAGCGCGAAAAACCGAAAACATTACAGAAAGCCCAAGCTGCACGAAAAAGGTGATACCTGTAAATCTTCACATAAAAGAGGTTGTTTCATAAAATAATTTGCACATGAAAATTATGTATTTGGAGAAATAGTGAGATATTATGCACAAAGGGTTGGTGCTACATGAAATATTTAGTATAACCTATTTGAGTGTTTCTGTTTTTCAGGTTCAGTGGTTCAGTGCGTTCAAGAGCATCATTTCGAGACTTTGACGTAAGCAGATTCTCATGCTATGTAAGGTAAAGAATTCAATGCAAATCTTTTGAAGAGACCCTCATGTCTATAATCTGATTGGGACTTCACCAAAGGCAGTGATCCAGGGGGAGTCAACGGGAGAGACTGAAGGGATACAGTGGGTTATCCCTAAACATTTGTAAAGGTATTGAGCCTGGGACATCGTTACTATTCCCAAACCATTGTAATCCACAACTCGTGGAAAATAGTGGAATTAAGTACGACTGAAAACCTGTCGGCATATGCTCCTTGGACGTTGCCCTTACTGGTGAACCATGTTAAATGTGTTGTGTTATCTCTTTGCATGTGAATGTTTGATTTCTGATCATATCCATCATATAGTTTTGACAAGTTCCTACCAACATGGGAACAATATACGTCTTTTAAAAAGAAAAGTTGACACCCCAATTCACCCTTCCCCTCTCAAGGTGTCCTGGGGTCCTTCAAATTATTCACAAATATTCAATATAGATTAATTAATCAATGAAAATGAAATAGGGATCCTGAAAATATTAACGTAACATGTCCATGGAACATACTAGTAATGCATGTTTTTTGTTTCATTATATAATAATTTACAATTAATAATAAGCGTCATTAAATAATTTCTACACAGATGAAAAACCCATTTTATTAGAGCATTAAAAAATATTTTTCAAAAAAATAAAATTGATATATTTCATTGGACAATTTCCATTTTAATAAATAAAATAATAAATAAATAGTAATATATATTTCATTGTAAAAAAATGAATACATAGATAAGATTAATCAATATAAAAACTGTTAAAAAATAAAGAACAATTGTTCTTTCATAAAGGGTTATGAAAAGGAATATTCATTATAGGATTTTCAAAAGAATGTCGATCATAATAGAAAAAACTATACCAAAATTATTATTATACACTAAAAATAAAGTGGCTTTTACCAATAGAAAATTATCGACAGATAATATAACTGTCGACAAAAATGATTAATTCCAACAGATATTAATTTATGTTTGTATTAACTAAATATGCCAACATGTTTTTTCCAACAGATATATATTTTTACATTAGTAGTTCAATACAAAAAATTCATTTACCAACATTTAAATCTGTTGGATTATAATAACAATACAAACAATTGATATTACGATAATTGAATATATTTTAATCAATTATTATTACCAACAAATCCTTTGCTATTACTAAATTATGTTGTAATATATTATTCAATAATATCAAATATTGTACAAAAAATTGAATATATAGATAATTATGTTACTCATTAGAAATATATCATTATGATAATAAAAATACATGGTTTTTTAAAATATTTTTAATATAAATAAAATATAAATAAAAATATTTCACATTATATATATAAACATCGTTGTTATTAAATATTTTTTTATTATTTATATAGAAATTAAAAACACCATATCCCACCCAAGGGGTTTTTCAGTCAGCATCCCATCACCCCCTTCTCTAACAATACCTCACCTTTTGTCACCGGTGATCCTCACTGGCATTCCTTGTAGTCATCCCCACTTGAATCCTTCATAGTTCATGGTTAGTGTTACTTATTCAATTCATCTCTAGAACCCCCTTCATGTTCCATTTCAGTGTTTCTAATTCAAATATTCACATAAACTGCATTCTTGTTCCTTGTTGGCATCCCACACCAACAACATCGTGCGAACCCCCCCCCCCACTATTCTCATTCGACATCCTTGTGTGAAACTCCTCATAATAACCTCTATCTTAGGTGTTCCAAGCCATCATCCATGCTTGAAATCCACTATCCATAGAGTTTTATCCCGTTATCCCTATGTGAAACCTCAATCCCTAACACCCCAGATCGACTATATTCCTCCCCAGAATCCTTTTCCATTGCCCATGAGATTACCTTGCCTCAAACTAGAGTACCCACTGATTCCCATAGTTTGAATGTTGCCCATTTCTTACTGCTATGGAGGGTTTTCATAGAAATAATTCCCCTTGTCATTCAGCACCAATATAGCATGATGGTTGCTAATTGGTGATGGGATCGATTGTCTCTTATTGTTTGTGATAGATAGGTCTTTTGGAGAGTTGGTTTTTATCCTTGTTTATAGTATTCAGTTGTTATTTAGTGTATATTGTTTTCTTAACAAGATTTATGATTTTTATTTTGGCTATAACACTAACATTTTTTTTATTTCATTTATAGGCTTAGAGTTTTGTTTGAACTTTTTTCTTTTTTTCACTACTATTTAATTTATAATTCCCCATGAAATCTAGTCAATTTTTTTTCTATAAATGAAATTTCGACCATTCTCTTTGTTTCTTATCAATTTATTTGTGTTTCCTCCATATCAAATTACTAAATTTTACAAAGTAATTGAGTTAAGAGGATGTACATGCAATTAACTGATCGAATTTCATTATTTTTTTGTCCAACATTAGAAACCCTATTTAATCCATTTTTTATTCCTAATAACTTGTATTTAAGAAATAATTTTTTACATTTTTTATTCTTATAATATTTATGCTTCAACATATTTTTTTTCTTATGTTCCACTAGTGTAATTATATAAAACGATTTATTCATTGTTAGGTAAGTTATTTTTTTATCATTTATCCTCTTTATTAACACCTCAGAGGTTTTTTGTCTTCTCAATACATATAACTATCCATTATATTTGTTTTCATATAATATTTTATTTTTTGTTAAATTTTTTTGAATTTGTGTTGCAACATTCATCACAAGTTCACTTTATTAATTCAACATTACATTTTCCTAAGTCTTACTACGTGTTGTTCAAATAATGTGATTTTTTTCACTAGTGACATAAATTCACTATAAAAAGTGGGAATTCAACTTTCTATGTGAAAGGGGATGTGATGATGGGTGTCCATTTTGTGTGGGATTTGATATGATTTTCTGACATCTACATTAAATATATGTTTATAACAATGAAACGAGTTGAACTCTATTCTTATGTGGTTAACTCATAGGCCATCAATTCTACTATATTATTCACTATTTATTATAACATAATTCACTTGTAATCACACATATGTATTCCACTTGAGTATTGGTAGTGTCATCCTTATTTCTCCATGCCATATTCATGGAATCATATGCTCTTTTATAATTTTTTTTTCTAACCCAATTTTAACTACTATCATTGTAATTAGAACATTTACAAATGATCAACTCTAAAAAAAATTTAAAACCATTCCCATTATCAATTTTGAATTGAATGAGATTTGGAAATTGAACAATCAAGTCCTAACAACATTATATCATCTCTATTTTGGGATAAATAATGGAAATCATATAATGTTATTATTGTAATAATGGTAGTGGAGGAGAAAGCATTTTATAGGGTATGGATTTTATAACCACAGATTTTTATATTTCCAATGTAGTTTCTAATATATAGTCACTATTAGAATTATAAGCACTATTCAGGCCCTTGTATTTGAATTTTTATGCATATTAATCTTATGAGATGACTATTAATCTATTCGTATCATTCAATATTCATGTATTTTAAACTTTTCATTGAGTTTGACACAATGATTTTTACTTTCTACATTTACATTTGTTTTTATGGTTTGCATATTTATTGATTCAAAAAATGAAATAAATTTATTCAACCTGAATTACCTAACAAATTGAAAATTATATGATCATTGTTTCATTTCCAATGAGCTTCCAATTTTTTGTGAAGCTGTTTTTCTCACAGCATCCCTTGTGTTTTTCACTACTGTTGATCCACCGTGGGAACCCACTAAACATGATTTGGTAGAACATTTAATTCTCAAAAATAAGGCACACTAAATTTATTCATTAAAGAGTAGTCATAACTTATTCTATTACTTCAGTTGTGTTTAATGTGGATCTAGTCTCTCCTAACATGATGATTTTAGTAACATGGTTTTTATATTAAAAAAATTTCAAGGAATTAATGATTTCTTATTCTCTTTTAAAGACATTAAATGAGGATTTTTCTCAATGACTAGAAAAGGAAAACGGCGTGGACAAGGTAGCCACACATCCTGGATGGGGGATTGGTCCTCTCTTAGATCCATTGGGTAATTTATTTTTGGATCTAGTACTGAAACTCATAAAAGGATATGAAACATTTCTAAATTAAAACAATAGTTGGGTTGATGTGAGAGATTATTCTAGTTCATTCATTCATGTTCATGAAATACCATCAACTATATGAACATGTTGTGTGGTATAGTGGTGAATATTTTAGAATCATTAAAGATATTTTGTGAGCTCATTCCCATTTTGAGACAACCTGAAAGGTGCATGAATCTTAAATCTTTTTACCCTACACGCCATGATTTCAAAGAGAACGCTAGAAGCATGGGAATCATATCCACCCCTCTACATTAGAGATCAAAGGACATCACCTTCACCCCTCTATATGAATGAGAATTTTCTTCAACCCTCTAGATGTCTAGGGAATATACTTTATCATGTACTCATAGCAACATTCCTTTAATTTTAAAAAAGATATGGGGTAATTTGTCTCTGGAGTTGATTCCTTTTTTTATTATTTTTATAATTATTGTTACAAATATACAAAATTTTGTTTTATCATACATGAAAATCAGCATGAAATTATATATAAAACTTTATTTCATACATAAAAATTTATTTGTTATTATATGGCTCATAATTTTCTATTTGTGATGCGATTATATTATGTTTTTACTATCCTATCAAATTCATTCATGAATTTTCATTGACAGGTTTCTGAGATCAGATGGGAAAATTTCATCTATGTTATAAGAACATTAAAACATTAACCAGGTCTCTCTTTACACTACGTGTTTCTCAACTTCATGTGGATATTTTAATTCTTTATAACAAATATGAACAGTAAGTTTCTATGGAGTTGATCTTTTTTTATATTATGTGTATTGTTCAACTTTTTTGGCCAAATACGCATTTTACATAGGTACATATGCACTTCATGGATTGAATATCATATCTTCCGTTTCAAAATTTTGGGTTCACTCTCTCACGAAGGATATGGAGAAAGAAAAATACCTTATTGAGTTGAATACATGGATCATGATGCAGTATTTGAGAATCTTGTAAGTGGGATTTTGGTTGTATCCACCCCTACACAACCTGTATTTTGTTTTTTTGTCTTTCATGAAAATATGATCTCTATTGAGGTTATTTATACCTGGTATATATGAAGTAGTTAAGTTTTTATTTCATTCATCATTTCTTTTAGACTTATTTTTTATTATGATGTTATTTTTTATTTCACTTATATATTATTTTGGTCGAATTTGAAGGAGAATAAAATGATTAAATTATTGAAGAATCCACATAGATATCATATTGGTACTATAAGTATTTGTTAAATTCACATTTAACCGAAGCACACTGAACATTTGATAAGAAAAATGTCATTATAAAGGCTGGTCAGTGAAATTTCTCTGCACTTATAGGTATATTTACATTTTTAGATCCATTCCGCATTGGCATTGAAAGAGGTAGCAGAGGCGTACCTTGTTGGGTTGTTTTCAGATACAAATCTTTATTCCATTCAATCCAAGCACGTGATGATCATTCCCAAGGACATCCATCTACCAGGCCGAATCTGTGTTGAGAGGTCTTTGTAGTTGAAGGACATTCTAGTTTAGTGTGAGAGACTCAAAATTTATAATAATAGATTCTCTTCTTAAGAATGATTAATACCATAACATGAATGGGTTTTCATTGTAAATCCATTTTAGTGTTGATAGTAATTGTTGACCCGAATTCATTATCAAATTAGTTTTTTGAGCCGTGTAAATATCTATGATTTCAATACACTGATGTCTCTTTCTCAATTCCACTCTTATTCTATCAAATTTGATCCTTGAACAAATTTAAAATTATTATTCTATAGTCTGTTATTCATAATTTTTACTCATTTATCAAATTGAAAGGTAGAAAATGCACATAAATATCTCTTATACATTCTATTTCATTTCCTTATCATTCTTCCATTGAACATAAAGTGTTTTACGTACTATCTTGAGATTTATAATTTTATGTCACTAGTCATATAAAAATTAAATGATATTTATGTATTATTTAATGCATTTTATAATTGGGAGTGTCATTTGCAAGGAATTGTATTCTTTTACAAGAGTCTGAATTCATTTCTCTATATTCAATTTATTATGCACCTATGGAGCAGTTACACAACCCATATTCCCTACCCGTCCCCTTTTTGTGCCGGTTCCTTTGAAATCATTGTTTTCCTACTACACATCTATACATGATTTATTTTTTTATTGGGTTCATTCATGTTCTTTGAACAAATTTGTCCAACTAAACTTGTACAAGAGTTTTATTTTGGAGATAGTATGGTTGTTCTAAGGTACACTAAAATATATGAGAATATTTTTTATTCTGGGTAGTTTTCTATATTTATATTCTTCTATTTCTAAAAAGTAATCCTTTTTCTACATTCTTTTATATATATTTTTGTTTTAATTCATAGAGATATCTCAGACTGACTTGTGGGTATGCTCTTTGGTTATGTGTTGTAGTTCTTAGAGATAAAATGTTTAGCATAAAATTGACTCAATGATCCTCACATGTATCAGAGATGACATGATTTGTTTATTCAAGTGGCCCAATAGTCGGGTGATGAATAAGATCATTAACATCACGCCATTAGGAGTAACTATTCTATCATGGTGGAAAATACCTGGGAATAGAGGATTCCAGTCAACATCTATATCAAAGGATTTCACATACCCATTTTTCATATTGGACATAGGGAGGTGTGGATGGATCATTGGTTTTTGATTTTTGATGATATTTGTTGGTATCAAAGGGGTCCAACTATGTGTTGATTCATAATATATTAAATTTCATTATTAATATAATCTATCTTTTTCATGAGTTTTAATTTGAGTAAAAATCGTCATTGGTTTAATAATTCAAACCTAAAATTTTATGAGAAATCAATATATATAATTTATATTATGTAATTTATAAAAATATTTTATATGTTGTTAATATTATTTAAAATAGAATTTTTTTTCATATTAATCTATTGGTAAATTTGTTATCCAATATATATAATGTCTGCTTGTAATATTATAATTGAAAAATAACTATTATATATGTCACAATAACATATATCGATAGAGTTTTTACCAGAAATATAGTGACAAGGACATATTTTTTTTAAACGTTTTACCAACTAAAAATCCACTTTTACCAAAAGATATACCACCATTTGAAAAAGTGAAATATCATGTAGTGTATATAATATCACCTTTTAAAGGAAATGATTTGAATATTATAAATACCATAATAAAATATATTAATATAAAGATATTTTTACAACCATTAAATAATATAATGAATATGGTAATTAAATAGAATGACTAGTGGCCAAAAAGTGGAGTTACGTTTTATTTCACTTTCATGCTTCACATTATGTGAATTATGATCAAGTGTGTGTGTTAAATTATAATATGGGATGGAATGAACCAAAAAACCATTAGAAAAAGAAAATAATGGTTTTATAAGATAGTTATTTCATATAACATCCTAACATAGAAAAGTTTTCATAATAGTATGAAATTCTAAAATATATTGAAAATGCAACCCTTATATATTTTGTAACTTTTGTACTAAAACAACTAGAAAAGAAAAAATTAAATTTAAATCTAATACAATTGAATTTTATGATATTTATTATGAAAATAATTAATGATAAATATATACACTGCAAAACATTATATAATTTCTTAATATGTAACATATCATTATGAAAGGAAAATTTTGATGAGAATCCCTTTCCTTCACTCTTCACATAAAAATAAGAAATTTAACAATATAAATAAGAAACATAATAATCTTAATCCCTTTTTATAGAATTATATATATTACATGTTATGAACTACAATTATTATAATATATTACACATTTTCTAGATAGTTATATTTTATAATCACCATCAGGGTTACTAATATTTATCATTCAAATAAGTTTCATATTCATTATATATATCCCAATTTCTTCATATTATGTTAATAATTTATATAATATTAAATGATTTGAAAAAATGCTCCCAATTATTTTTTTCCCCTATGAAATTAAAATAATTTCTTCTTTTATTCTATTTGATGGGAATCCATGATGAACATGTTTGGGAAATTTACCAATAACATCTAATTACAATATAATGATAATTCCTTTTTATTTCATCATTTTTAAATAATATCAATGAAATATATTAACCCTTAATTGAATATATTGAATTAATTAATGTCTTGAAAAATATTCATATTTAAAATTGTGATACTGTAATATTATATTTAATTTAGTTCGTTGAACCATCCAAATCGAAAACATTTTATACATGTGACTAAGTAAGATTTTAAAGACATATTATCGTAACATTATTTTGTTACATGGAATATTTTTTAAATGACATAATTATTTTAGAGTTTATTATTATATTGATATGTGTATGATAAGGAAAATAAATATTTTGGATAAGAACTTTTGTAGTTACATGATGTATTTAGTCATTATTGACATAGTCCTATATAGAATGATGGATTTATGATCGATTATTGGTTGAAAATAATTTCAATTGTATAGTAATGATTTTAGAGAGTGAAAATGTTTAGATATTTAAAATATATCAAAATGGTTGGATTTTTTTTATGTAGTAGTTGTGGGGTTCTTTTATTAGTGTGTTTTATGTGGAATCTCTACAAATGATCATTTTCATTGTTTAACGGTTTTTGTTTTAAAGGATATAGGTTTCAAAGGGAATATAATGGAGTTTAAATAATTTTTGGTCGAAAAATCCTTCTTACAAAGAATTTATGATAGGGGTGTATGAAAATTTATGAATTTACCATAAACATTAACCCTTTATTACTTGAGTTTACCTTTATAATGTTAAATAAATTATTACCTCAGTATTTTTTTTATGAATAAAAATGAAACTAACCACATTAAATAATCATAATGTGATGATTAAAATTTTAATTCCATTTTATTCAATAAATATTTATAAAAAAAATTAATGATAAATAAAAACATATAATATAGAGAATACATTTTTTTAGAAAATTGTGTTTTAAGATATATTTATTCATAATATAATTTCAGAGAAAATTAAATAAAAAAGAGTGTACATTTAGATTTTTCATAATTAAATAATTAAACTCTTTTTATCAATTATCATTTGTCAATTCACTAAGTTAATAAAACTAAATACTAATGAAAATATTTTATTTTAATTTAGGTAATATTAAATACTTTAACCATGTCATAGAAAAAATACATACTCATGTTATATGAATTTAATTTTAAGAATACCTTGTATTGAAGATTTTGTTGAATTTTATCAATGTATCAAATTACACTTAAATAATAATAATAATAATAATAATTTCATATGAAATATATTTTTATAATTAAATATAAAAATTAAATATTTTATTTCTCATTCCTTATAGAATTATCTTATTTTTTAATTTTTACTAAAAATAAGAAACATTAATATAACTATTAGACACATGCATACCATAAAAAATATATCCAACAAACATATTTCCAATAACAATATGTATAGTGGACCAATTTCTTTTATATATATATATATCCATATATCCATTAATTGATAAATTCCAACAATTAATTTACCTCTCCCTCTACAAGATTATTGAATTTATAATTCTCAGACATATTTTCATCATTCAAATAATAGTAATTATAATAAGATTAATATTTATGAGAAATATCACATGTTTGTGGATATTTTATTCACATGCAGTTTTATTCCATCTATAATATTCGTAGTAAAATTTTATAAATCAATCTCATAATTTATTATTTCTTATATTGTATTACAATATTTAATTTCAATAAAATGTATCACGTTCTATTTTTATATAGAGTAATATTTGAAATAATCTATTCAACACCAAATATATTTATTGTAAAAAAACATGTATTAAAATTGTGGGGTGTTTCACGGATACACATAGAGAAATCCTCATTAGGAATCATTAACACAAAATAATTCATGGGGGAGAGAATGAAAATTTTTAAGGAAGACAATCAAAATTTGAGGTTTTTCTTATTTAAAAAAATCAAAAATATAATTTTAAGATCAGAATATGTGATTCATTTTTTCCATTCATGAGGTTCAATGGATTTTATTCGTTGATATAGTTGTAAAAAATTGAGCACCATCTAGATTCCTCAACAATGTCGATGAACCTTCACATAGTATAATAGAGATCATAATATATTTTTTATTTATTTTTAATTTATCTGATCAATTTCTGCTATCAATTTTCTATTTTCCAATTGTAAATGTTAATTCTGAATATAATTGTTACGATGAAAGAATAATTTTATTTTTTATTGACAATACTAGAATAAAACATTACAAAACAATTGAATATCCCATAAAAGGGTACCAGGGTGACAAGATATATGACATGGATATCTAATGTGTAGTGATTAATTATAAAAAAATACCTTTTCATAACAAGTAGATAGAATAATACACTTTAATATTATCTTTTATTGTGTGTCAATAAGCACCATCATTAAAATCCAAGTATTTAATTCTAGCATAAGAAGTGTATCAGGGTATATATAGAAGAATTTTTTCAATATTGGAAGTAAGAAAGATCAACTTATTAAAATATGGTAATGATATTTGTTTTGACAATCATATAATGGGTATATATTTAATATTTAATTGTATAATAAAACAATTATTTCTTGAATTAATACTCTAAAATGGGTTGTTTAAGAGGTGGTATCGAAATGTAAATACTATTTTTTATAATTATACTTAATTCAAGTATTCTTATACAATAATATTAATGCTATTCTTAAATTTATATACATTTATAAAATAAACCCCCCTTTATTAAGGACATGGATTCACTAATCATAATTTATATCAATGTCGTTTTTAGTTGATGTTATTTGTTAAATAAGGGAATAAATAAATGTAATGATGTAAAGAAAGGTTTTGGAGGTATTTTCAATAGATTCACATGGAATAATCCGTCATATAAATGTTTTAATAAAATAATCAATATGATTAAAAATTGATATGATGTTATAGTGAATGAATTATGAAATTTAATTTGTGAAAAAATAATTAATGTTGATAATGTTTATGATAATATTATTAAAAAATATATTTAATCATATATATAGTTATGACTCATAATTAAATATTATTAATGAATGAGAATAATAATAATTCACGAGGAATATAGTTTTTCTCAAAGAATATCTTTATTAAAAAAATTATTGAAGATAACAATTATGGTGATAAATTAACACCATATCAAATCAAAAAAATAATGAATCATCATGGAATGAAATTTTTTTTATTATGTTAACATTATCCAATTAACCTTGTATCTAGAGTCTGGCACTGGGTTTTTAAATTATTTATATAATAATCATGAAATGGTAGAATAATATTTTCGATTTTGGTTTCCATAACTTTTAATTTAATGTTATAATAAGTTAATAGGATTTCATGAAAAATCATAACATGTATGGATAATTAGAATAGAATGGGTAATAGAATATTTTCAAAAGAAATGAAAACCATTTATGAAGTGTATGTTGATGAAACATTTTCTCTCATAAAATATTTAAAGAAATTAGAGTATTCTATTCTAATAAAAAAATAAAAAAATCATGTAATAAAAGATAAATTTAATCTATGTCTGTGATAGAGTATTCTACGAAGAATTCTAAATTTATTAACATATATTCCAAATTTATTGATATAGAACTATATTGTGAATGATAAATATGTATTTTTGGACTATGTATATCTTAATTATAAATTATACAAAACAATAGACATAAATAATGTTATTAAAGTTCAAAAGATCATGATTGTTTCCAAACATATATCTGGATATGATTTGAATAGTAATTAGATGGTTTCTAAATATGATTATGAAATAATAATTATAGGTCCTTGAATAAATTAAAATAAAATTTTTAGTGTCCTTATAAATATAGAATTTGATATATTTATCAATTTTTTTAAATCTTATTTATGATATTATAAACTATTTAGATTATTGAAGGTACATTCATTTTTTAATTAAAATTTACAGTAAATAAATATAAATTCGTGTGGAAGAGGGAAACCTATTAAGAACCTTTATACATAGTAGAATAATTCTACTGGATAATGAGAATAAATATGTAATAAAATAAAAATAATATATTAAAACAAATACAGTCCAACTAAATTTAAAAAAATATGATTGACATTGGGTTGGTTAATTTTCATGGTTCTTGATATTAATTTGAAATATTTGATATCTATCATGTCTATGTTAAGGTATATTTGACATATAAAAATATAACTATTGAATTTTTTTATAAAATAAATATGCAATCAAATATTATATGTTTGATTGATAAACATTTTGATATCTCAATTGATGATAGTAATTCTTTCTCATTGGTATCTTTCTTCTTTAATAGTAATTTCGTTTCATTATTATGATTGAATCGGGATGGAATTTTAATTAAGAATAACTAATTTTAGACACATTGATTTCATCCATTTATAAAAATTATTTATAAACATAAAATAATAACATCTAATATTCATTACGATAGTGGAGTTTTGTTTACCAATTTATTAAAATAATATTATAATAATAAAGGGAATATTTATGATATAAGATGATAAAATAAGGCTTATATATATAAAAACTAATTTCATTAAGAGTACCTTATACATATTATTATTTCAGTTTAAATAGCAATCAAATTTTAGGAATCATATGTAGAAACTATAATTATTACAAAACTAATACATGAAATGAGATGGATTGGCATGACCATATCACTGTGAGGTTTACCCCTCTTTGTCTGGAAATGTGATAAGGGAGATAATGACCCCTGAGTCCCGCCTCCAATACCCCCGGGGTTGGTGACTAGCACCCTCGGTATAGTAAACACACAAATAGATGGTATTAACCTCTAAGAGAACACATTTGAAAGAGAGAGATAAGAAAAAATTAAACCAAATCAAACATAGAATACATTATAAAATAAATAACAATTACACATATGTAATTTGATGAAAAACTAAAACTGCAATGGAAAAATACAAGTACCAAATTAATATGAAAATTGTTTTGACCAAGAGTCTCAGACAGCTCCTATAACCCCATGCTTGTAGTAACCATCAGGATTTCCAACATAATCCAAGTGACTTGAAAATTAGTTTATATATTTTTAGGGAGAGTATAAGAGTATACTCAGTAGGATTCTCCAAGGAGCCACTCGAGTAAATGTAATGAATGCTTTTTAAATCAAAGTGAACAATAAGTAAAACTAACTCATCACCTAAATAGGCATACTATTTTCCAGCCACACTAGGGATACTCTAATAAAATATCTCAAAAAATAATATAAAATATAATAATGAATACAAAGAGTAACATGATACATGTTCCCCACATTATTTTCACTTTTCCCCTATGTCACATGTCCCAAGCATCTCTCTCCGAAAATGATTTCCCGCAGACACCTGGGAGAATCACCACAACAAGCACCTTGTGAAGCACAACCACCAATTCCACATAAGAAAATTAACTATATAGTTTCTAGGGAAAACCACATCTCATATAACATTTATCATACGTTGGGAATTAAACCTCAACCCATTATAGCACATACACTGAGTATGGATCCTCAAGCCATCACAACCAATACATGTTACAACTATAGTTGTCTAATGTAAAATATAACCAAATTATATGTGTGTGAATATCCAAAATATATTACAGCCCTCTATACTCATGTATTGGGAAAACTATCCACTATTCCTACCAGCACTAGTAACTACAAAGAGAAGGCATTGAAGCCAAATGGGGTATCCATCCATCCATCCTTCGACGACAATGTTAGGGAAAACACCCTCGGGGTTGAGAATCACCTAGGTGTAAATTTCCCTAACATACAGGGTGAAGTAGCATATAGAAACAAAAAATTACCAAATATACTATATCTCACAACTGCAATATGAGAATCAACATGTCGTATAATCAACTGCACTAACATCTCAAAGACACCCAACATCCAATGCTAAGACTAATTATCATATAAAGACACAACCATTTACGGAGGGTTATGATGTTACTTAATTCCATTTTTATTCGATCTATTTTATGTTAATTTATTATTTAATCATTAATCACCCAATAAAAATTCCACTTCATATTTTATTAGCATCACAAAAAAGTTTCATAGTTACATTAAATTGCATCCTCAACATTGCATTCCAGAAAGCTGGAACACCATGGGTTGACATCATTTATTCAATTATTTATTAATATCATTCTTACATTGCAATATTCCAAGTAATTATAGAAAAATATTATAATCTATATAACTATTAGGGAATCCACATTAGGAGTAGATGAACAACCCTTCGTGACATTGTCACCGATATCTGGAGCATATACCCATCCTCCATTGGGATGCAAAACATGAAATGCACATGGAAAATCTCAGGTCTCTTCACCACCTTTAGGAAAAAGGGTAGCGAAACAAGCCACTATGAGTTGTGGTGAAAGTAAATAAGAAAAACAACCAAAAAGATTTATCTAGAATCCAGTATTCACATTCAACCCATTTCATCATCTCTAGTGTCCTTCCCAACATGCACATGGATAAACCGATGCATATCACCATTATGGGTGTCAACTACTACCACAAACTCTTGACCTCTTAGCCCTACTCCTCACAACAGCCATCTACGCACATAAAAAAACTAAAGAAGCTGAAAACCAATATGTAAATTGTGCTCTGATCCCCAAACAATGCATTATTCCATCATAAGAAATGATCTCTTTTGGCTCCAATGCACAAGGCCCTAATCCTTACAATGAATAGGTTAACTCAGAACCCTACCTATCATTATACTTTATCAAAAATATAGTTTCTTAATTGATATATAAATAACTGATTTATTATTTTTATGTTCCAAATAAGGTCAAAATAAATAGTACACTATCACAAATTAACTTAATAGTTAAATAGACATTCTTTGATTCATTATCAACAAGCATCTACATGCCTCTTGATCATCAATTAGTTAAATAATAATGTGCTTAATAAAATAACAACTACATTCATTTCCATGCCTATTTATCTTGGAAAAACAATTACAATTAAACCTTATTTCTGTACTTCACTCATTTTTGTCACAAATGACATGATAAAAAAAGAAATAATAGATATTTCACTCATTAGAAAAACAATAGGAAATGACACACAAACAAACCGAATTTTTTGATCTGATTTAAATATTTATTACGTCAATTCCATTGTGATATAGTGGGATGAATCATGATAACAATACAATTTCCCCTAAAATAATAGAGAATCAATGAATCTCCTACCTCAAAAGTTTCATGATGTTCATTATATGAGAATGATCCACACAACATATTACAATCGCCTCCCCCATGAAAACTACATCCTACGAGATATGTTGTGGAATTACCACACCAACCGAAACATGGGAAAACTCTATTAGAAACATGTGGATCAAATGACATAACATCGTAAGAAGAAAATTGAGAATAAGGATTATGGACAACAAAATAATATAGGTAGATCATACCTTATGTTGATGATGGATAAGAACGTTCTACTTGCACCAAAACAAGGGGTGCACAATAACTAAAAAGAATCTTCAAGGGGAAACATTACAAGGATTAGGGTTTAATCACCCCACTCCAATGATAAGAAAGAAATTTTTGAGCATCTCACGCAAATGAATAAGAAGGTAGAACAAGGGAGGAATATATCTTGTCCCATTAAAAGAAATAATGGAGCAGCAGTTTAAGATTCAATAGATTTTCCATTAAAATAAGATCGCATTAATCCAAGCAGTTTTTCCAAGTAAAGGAATCCCAAACTTTTTTAAAATTAATATATGAGTTATGGGATTTCAATCGGACATAAATCCCATAAAAGTAGACCTAGAATTCAATTTTCATTGAAGGTAATGATAACATAGGGAAATTGTATAAAGCTGGAAAACTTGTATGCCTACTAAAGGCTAGAAACATTATACACCAACCAATGGTTGGAAAAACTATACACCTATGGATGTCAGGAGACATTGGATAGATACTGATGCCAACAAAAAAATTGACTCAATGACACAAATAGTGAAAATTAATCACCAATAACAACAATACAAATAATCACCAAAATTGACAGTAAAATTTACTCACTGACACCGACATTAAAAATGACTCACCAATGCCAACAGTACAATTTACTCACAAACACCAACAGTACAAATGAATCAATGATACCGATAAACAAATGACTCACTGACAACACTGTTCAAATATATCTCAACAATGACATTGTTCACATATGTCTCACTGATGAGCTTGTTCACATCTGTATCACTGATAAATCAATTCACATCTATCTCACCGATGAAAATGTTCACATCTATTTCAATGATGACACTATTCATATCTGTCTCACCGATTAAACTATTCACAATATCGGAAACACTTTTCAAATAATTCGATATTTGGAAAAGTGTTGGGGATAAGTCATGTTGGCCACCCAAAAAACCTCAAACAACAAAATTCAACAAAGGAATGGGCTGAAGAGGTCTGGGCGATTAAATTACTTACCTCTCCAAACATTCTTGTCCATGATAATTAAAAAAACCTAAAAGGAACCCCAAAAGGGGTCCGAACAACCAGCTAATTAGATACATCTCAGAGGAGAGAACATCTAAAAAATCAACAGTGAACACCATCTCATTACCATGAAGGATCTATAACAATAGATCTAAAATCGTTACACAAAAAGAGTTAAACATCAAACAAATTATGGTATTGAGAACATATTTGTGACTCATATTCTTATTTACTCTCCTCTATTACAAGGTGTTGCCACATGAGACAAACCATGGGGATAGAAATACCATGAAATTCCTTATCCTTGCGGTCCTGGATTTCTACAGGCCACTCCACGAAGGTTGAATAATCATTAAAAATGGTCTCTCTCCAGTAGATGATGGTTGAGTCATCATGAAGATAAAAATAGATCTGTAACACATGAAAAACATCAAGTTTTAGATCATCTATGGGGATGTGCTACTTGATACTCCATGGATCCAACACAAGACAACACCTCGAAATTCCCCACAAACTGGGGAGAAATATTATTCACATGATCATCTATTCACTACCCATGATGGGGAGTCACCTTCATGAACATGTTATCCCTATCATCAAACACTAATGGACTCCTCCATTGATCGACCAATGCTTTTTGACGATATTATGTTACCTTCATCCTCTCACGAATCATCTTAACCTTCTATGTCGTACTCTATTCCAGTTTTAGTCTGAGAATTACTGACTCTCTGACTACAGTCATGCACAACAGAGAACAAAAAGGTCGACCAAAATGGATTCAAATGTATCCATACCATTGGTGGAATGGAAACTGTTATTGTAATTTAACTCCACCAAGGGAAGGTGCCTCATCCAAGATCCTCCAAAATGTAGGACACAACAGCGAAATACGTTTTCAAGAGTCTTGATGGTCTGCTCTGTTTGGGCATCTGGTTGTGGATGAAAAGTAGTGAAAAAAAACAGCTGATAATCATAATAATGCCGAAGACCTCTCTACATCTATGATGTAAAACAAAAATCATTATCATAAATAATCATCCATGGGAATCCATGGACTGTCACCACCACCACTATATACTGCCTCAAAAAAACCTCTATAGAGATCAACTCCTTGATCGCAATGAAGTGGGATGATTTTGTTAAATTATACAATAACACACAAATAGTTTCATGGACTCCCTGAGATCAAGGTAAAATGGGGACAATGTCCATAGAGATTTTCTCTCACTTCCATTGAGGAACATACAATGGCTGGAGGAACCCAGTTGGAACACAGTGCTCAACCTCCACCTTTTTCTATACCAAACATCGAGACACAAACTCCATAACTACATGCTTCATCACATGAAACAAAAAACAAACTTATTATGGCTTAGTAGATATTTTTAAAATTACGATGCACCACTAATGGTGTTATATGGAACTCTCTATGAATCGTCTCACACATCTCCCAAGGTATGAAAAACCTTCCTTGATAGACCACTTGATGTTATTCATCCTCATACTGACAATCTGGGGAATCGCCACAAACTACTCGGTCTCTTTGGACCTCCACCACAAGATCCCACAACTAGGAATATTCCTCATGATTCACTATAGATGACTACACCGTTATTTGAAAATGAAAACCTCTTCCGTAAAAATCTCCCATATTGAGATGTCATGAAAAAATTTCTTCCATCACTCTCCAAGAATCACCAGATGCATGCAAGGCATCACTATGTTAATTCATATTTAGAGAATTATAAACAACCTTCCCCTTTTTATAAGTATATGATATTTTGATGTCATATTCCTATATAAACATGATCCACTTACGTTGCCGCAAGTTTTTTTCATGTTTAGAGAAAACATTTTTCATGCTATAATGATCGGTGAAACACATGGAGTTCTAGACAATGAGTTATTGTCTCTAAAAATTCAGATCAAACACCACTACTTCCAACTCAAGATCATGGGTGGCATAATTACATTCATGGGGTTTCAAATGATGAGAATCCGAATAAATGACTAATATTTACTTCATTGGAATGAAACCGAAACCTAGATGTGAAGCATCGATGAAAACATCAAACAGAAATCCCTCTAATAGAAAACAAAGAACCAAATCCGTGACAAACCACACTTTCTGATAATCGAAACCTGATTGAAACCGATCGGTCCCAATGAATGCATGATCCTTATTGGTCAATACTGTCAGAGGAGTCACAACCAATGTGAAATCATCTATGAAAATCCTGTAGTGGCTTGAAAGACAAATGAATCTTCACAACCCTGACACTATCCAGGGGGATTCCCAAGGAAAAAATAATTATATCTTCAGAAGATCCACATCTACTCCCTACTATGATAAAACCCTCCCTATGAAACATAATTCATGAGGATGAAACTCAAACATTGATTACTTACTAAAAAGATATTTTTGATGATTAACCCCTATAACAGTTTGTAGGTTCTCTACATGATCCTTTGTAGATACAGAGTACACATGGAAGTTGTCGATCGAAACCAATTTTAACTTATCTTGGTACACATGGAAAATGGTGTTCTATAATCCCATGAACACTGATGGTGAATTAGTCAGACCGAACATCATTAAAACGAACTTGTAAATTCCCATGATGACAAAGGAAAGCAATATTCATGTTATCCTCATCCTTCACACGCATATGATGATATCCTAACCATAATTAAATA
This sequence comes from Viscum album, assembly GCA_963277665.1. Lineage (NCBI taxonomy): Eukaryota > Viridiplantae > Streptophyta > Magnoliopsida > Santalales > Viscaceae > Viscum > Viscum album. Next base: position 1,402,974,217 of record OY728152.1, read on the forward strand.
TTTGAGAACTAAAATTCAAGATTTATTTGATCAAATTAAAAATCAATATGTTGAAGAGGATAGTGATTCATTACAGTCACTTTGTTTAAGGGACGATAATTAAAAGAAAACTGGAAATTATTGTCCGCCTTATTAATGAACATAATTGTGACTCCCTAAAGGAGCACACGTGGCTGAACAAAACCACACTATAACAGACTATCGATTTGTATATGTTGCTCTTGTAACTCAAAAGTGGCCATCCTACATGGAGACATAGATATAGAAGACACTCCTATCTGTAGCTCAATTGCAATCTTGAACTATCATCGTGGGGGTAATACTAAAACAACATCTGGAAAGACATCATGGAACTATCCTATGGCCTTGGGAAATTCTTACTACTGATCCTCTAAAGATCTCAACATCATCTCAATCATCAAGGATGACAAGGATGAAACGTGCATCCGACCCATCAGAGGGTCTCACTCACCAAAAGACACCATTGTCTCTCCATCAGCATAGAATAACACCACATGCCATAGAAATAAATATACAATATCATACCCTAAATATAACCAATACATGCATGGGATGATATCTTATTGTCGAACATGTTAACATATGAACCATCCACAAGGGAAACGCTGCCCTAGTACTTGTTCACAGTCTCTACATACTTTAAACAAGGAATGTAGACTTCCAAATAGTGTAGTCCATTCCAAGGTCATTGGAAGCATTTATACCTCACGTATAAAAGCATGGACAAGTTAAGGTGATATGAAAGAGTGTTTTATCCCTGAATCAAACATGTCATGCATCCTTGTAGAATATAAGAAAATTCAACCTCAAACGCCATCTAGGACACCTGGTGTTGGAAACAAAAAATCATGAATCTTACCAAGGCCTCATCCATAGACAATCATACACTAATGATGACCAAAACCCTATATGAACTCTACTCTCTTAGGATGGGGAGTTTCACAGGGTTGTCCTCTACCTGCTCTATCTTCTCTCAGCTGATCTAATGCTGGTGAGACCTTTTTCTTATGCCTTTGATAAAACTACCCCAATGATGGAACCAAGAGCGCAACACCTTGTGCAAACTAACCACTCTGAAAGGTTAGGCAGTATCTCAATTGATGACAATGTCCTCCACGAGAAAAACTTGATCCTGATCCCATGGAATTGGCTGGAGATCCGCAGCCCCTGAAGAAATGAGATATAGAGGGATGGGAAATACCCCTGACAGAACAGACACTCTTCTACCCAAAAAACTTATAACCCCAGACTACAACTCTACATCATGAGGAAACATGATATCTCCCTTCTCATGATGATCCAGTTCTTGCCAATTTCGTTTTTACATCCTCTTCCCTCACCATCACCTCAATTAATGTCTTCATCATAAATTGGGTGACCATGCACTAGATCTCTAGATGTAAAGCCTCCATGAAATCCCTCCATAATCCTCCTAATTTGGAAAAATTTCCAAATAATATCATAAAGGCTTCTTAAAATGAATCCAAAACTATCGTACACAGTAGCTCTGATGTTGAAGTCTAAGTAGCTCAAGCCGACTAAACAACCTCATGGATTAGGAAAAAAACTAGGGTATGAACATATCTAGGAACTCCTCCAACAAGATCACTGGATCCTTATTATCTTCTGGGAACATGAACCAACCCTTTCTCACTACCCCATGCAGCACCTTTATGACCAAATACACCCAGTGCTCTTTCATAGCACAGACCAAACTGAAGGCTATCTTAACCTCTTCCAACCAGTCTTTATTGATTTCCTCAGAAATGGATCAGACATATGTATGAAGACTTTTGATATGAAATTCTCATATGTTCTTCCTCTATGTGTCATGATCATCATGATCTACATTACAGTGATCTGCTGGCCTAGATAGATTGAAATATTTTGTGCAAACCTGACGAAAACATCAACCTTGAACCAGAACTTCAAAATACAAAATAGTTTGAGCTGTTTAACGTGTAATATGGAACAAACAATAGTAATTAATTATTTAATTAATTATTTTGTTTTATTTATTTTTGTTAAACTGATACCATGGTTTACCCATTTAAATAATGGAACAAATAAGAATGATGCATGAGACATTCCTAGGTCTCTACCCTGTAACTAGTATCACCTCATCTAGTTGCCACTTTAAAGGTAATGGTATGTGCATTGGATCACAGGGTCCTTAAATGCTTATGCCTCAGCCAGTCTCAAGTGTATACATAATTTTCAAAAAAATTGACATTGTTTCCCTACAAACCTATGGAACTTCACATTTAACTAACACCAATATCCATCCTATCCCACAACCTGACCTCTGATACCACTCTTTCAAGACCCACTCTGCCTTGGGTGTACCCCTCCTGGGATGGAAATGTAATAAGGGAGATAGTGACCCTCATGTCTTCCCCCATGGAGGACATGGGTTGGAAACATGCACCGAGGGTATAATAAAAACCAAATTAAGAGGCATTAACCTCTAAGAGAACACATGTGAAAGAGAGAGATAAAACAACCACCAACCAACTACCACTCATACAAGAATATAAAATAAATCCCAAGTACATAAATGTAATTTAAAAAATGACTTAAACTAAAAGTGAAAACTAAAAGTAGAATAAGAAAGTAAAAATGGATGTGACCATGACTCTCGAATAACACCTATAACCCTAGGAATGTGGCAACCAGCCTAATCTCCAAACTGATCCAAGTGACATGAAAAATAGTTTTTATATACATAGGATGAGTATTAATGTATACTCAATATGATCATCCCTGGAGTCTCTAGTGAAAAAGTAAATAAAGCATGCTAAACTATAGTGAACAACAAGTGAAACTAACTCAGCTCATAAATAGGAGTAATATTGTCATTATCTCCCCAAGGCTACTCTCACCAAATATCACATACAAGAGTATATAATATAATAAATAATATCATGTGTACCCTACTACCACTTCCCCACAGGTTTCCTACTATTCCCCAAAACCACACGTCCTGAGAATCCCTCTCCAAAAATTTGTTCTCGTGGACACCTAGGTGAAGCACCACATCACAAGCCTCATGCAGGACAACCACCATGTCCACATAATAAATGTAAACAGACATTTTTTTTGAGAGCCACAACTGCTCGTATAACTTCTATCATACATATGGAATTAATCATCAATCCATTATAGACCATAGACTGTGTAAGGATCCTCAAGCCATCACAACCTATACACATAACACCTACTGTATTCCTTTAGAATATATATCTTGAATATATTTGTGTGAATAACCAAAATACATTACAGACATCTACACACATATACGGGAAAACTAATTGTTGTTCCTACCAACACTAGTAACTACCAAAAAAAGATAGAGGGGCCAAAGGGGTTAGTCAACAATAAATAATCACATTAAATGTTGGGGTGAATGCCCCCCCCCGCCCCTTGGATCAAAATCCACTAGGTGTCAATTTCCCTATCTTACAGGGTGGAGTAGCATATAAAAACAAAAAATGTACCGAATATACTATATCTCACAATCGCACTATAGTCATTACCTAGTCATATACTCAACATCAACTAATGTCTCTCAGAATCCTGGGTCCACTACTAAGACTGGGTATCCTATAAGCTCACAACCATTTAATAAGATTTATTACATTAATCAATTCACTTTTTATCAGTTTCAATTTATGTTAATTTTTTATTTAAACATTAATTTACAATTAACAACTCCAAATTATATGTCAATTTCATAAAACCAAAGATTCATAGTTCCATTAAATTGCAACCTTATCATTGTGTCCCATCATGATCCATCCCCATGGCTTAACATCATTTATTCAATCATTTTTTAACTGAATTATAACATTCCCATATTATCAAGAATTATATAATTTCATTATGAGATACCAAACACAATGGGGATCAACATGGTGAGTAGATGAACAACCCATTATGTCTAATCCACCTATAGCTGATGCCAATACCCATCCCCCCTCAAGAAGCTAAATACAGAAAGCATGTGGCAGGCATTGAGTATCCTCCCCAATTTTTGAAAAGAGGGTAGAAAAACAAACTACCTCGGGTAGTGCAGAAAGTAATGAAATTAAGGAAGTAATAGTATTTAGAAAGATTCCGAAATTCACATAAAACCCATTACATCATCTCTAATTTCCACCCAGACACCCACATGCATAAAAGAATGATTCATTCTACTCTAAATGTTAACTTCTTCCACAAACACTGGGCATCCCTACCCCCACATCTCACAACAACCATCTAGGCTCATAATATATCACAAGAATAAGGAAAAAAGGATACAATGCTTCTTTACCTAAACAAAGCATTAATCCTTCACAAGAAATGGGCTATGATGGATCTAAAATAGAAGGCCCTAAACCTTACATGAATTAGGGTAACTTTGAACCCTACAATGAATTATCCTTTATCACAAATCGAGTTCTATTATTCATATAGAATTTACTTATTTATAATTTGTATTTCTAGCTCTGAGAAACCTAAATAGTAAGCTATATAAAATAAACAAAATGGTTAATTGAAATTCATTTATTTCATTATCAAAAAGAACTAACATGCCTCTAGATCTTCAATTAGATCAATAAAAAATGCTTAATGAAACAACAACCAGATTCATTTACATGACATTTTATCTTTGAAATATAATTACAATTAATCCGAAATTACGTTATTTTATAATTTCCATCAAGAACAACATGATAAACAAGGAAATAATAGATATAAAAATATTTTGAAAAATAAGAGACCTTATAAACAATCGATACAAATTTACTGATCATGTTTAAAGATTTATTATTTCAATTCCATTTTGATCTAGTGTTCTGAATCATACAAAATCAACTATTAGACATAAAAAAGAGAATATAGAATCCCCTACCATAAAAGATTCGTGACATTCTTTATTAGAGAAGGATCCTCACAATAGATAACGATCACATCCCCCATGATCATTAATCCACTCGAGGATTCTTAGGCACAACCGCACCAACCAACTCCCATGAAAACACCATTAGAAACATGGAGATCGCATGCCATAACATGGAAAAGAGAAACTATAGAATAAGGATAAATTTATACAAATGAATTGAGGTATATCATACCTTGTATTATTGATGGATCATCAGTTACTACTTGCACCAAAACTGGGGGTGCACAAGTAGCAGGAAGAAACATCAAGGGGAAAATCCGGGGATTATGGTTTCATGACACCACTACAATGGGGAGAAAAAATGGTTTCAATGTCCTGCATAATGGAACAAGAAGGTAGAACATGTTCGGAAGATATGTTGTCCCTTTAGACGATTTAACGGTTTAATGGTTTAAGATACAATGTATTTTTCCATTATAAGAGGATTACATTAAACCATTTGGTTTGACCAAGTAATGGAATATCAAGACTTATGAAAATTAATATAGGAATCATGGGATATTATTAAGCATTAAATCCCTTAATAAATTTAATGAATTTGTTATTAATAAAATAAAATAATAATGGAGAGAAACTATAGGAAGTGTGAATCATTGTACGCCTACCAATGGCTTGTTACACATTACGTCTACTCATGGATGGAAACACTATACACATACCGATGGTTGGAAACAATATACACCTACTGATTCCGACACTACAAATTACTCCCTGATGCTGACAGTACAAATTAGTCCTTGACACTAACAGTACAAATGACTCACTAATGTTTACAACACAAAGGACTCACAAACGATAATAGTACAAATGACTCACTTACACCAATAGTAAAAATGACTCACCGACACCGACAATACAAATGAATCCCCGATGCTAATAGTACAAATGAATCACCAATGACATTTCTCACATCAGTCTCACAGATGACACTATTCACATTTGACTCACTGATGACGTTGTTCACATCTCTCTCACTGTTGACTATGTTCACATGTGTATCACCAATGAAAATATTCACATCTATCTCACTGTTGAAACTATTCACAAAACTAGAAACATTATTCATTGAACTAGTAATTTTGAAAAAGTGTTAGGGAAAAGTCACCTTGACCTCCCGAAAAAACTAAAACACAACAATTACGCTATGTAATGTAATAGATAGGTACATTCCATTACATTCATAATAAAAATTTTCTAATGATCTTGGGACGTTCAATGTATATTTGGTATATTTATCCACCCAATATTCATTTTATAGTTTGATTTTTTCATATATATTTTGGATTAATATTATTATTGGGATAATCATAAAACCTAATTTCAATATTTTAATTTATCAATAACATAATGTCATAAATAATTTAATCATTTATAATGTGGGATAATTTTTTGTTGATTCAAATTCTTAGTTGGGATGTTATAAAATTTTAATAATATATAAGAAATTCCTTTATAGTGATAGGGGGGAATAAATAAAATTTTATTTATTTTATTTTTACTTATTTATAAAATAATCATATGGGGTTTCAGTTCACCTTTGGTATTAAAATTTTATGTATTTTTATTTTTCTCAAAATTAAACAATGATTGTAACATAAACAAAACATGGGATATGTTTTCTGCAAGGGAAAATTATTTGTTTTGGAAATTAAAATCCATCAAATATATAAATTTACACATAGATAGTATGAGAATAAAAATTATTCTCAAACCCCACATAATAAAATATAGGGAGATTACCATATCATATAATGAAGAGTATATATAGTGTGTAGGTATTTAAATGGTGGTCATACATTAATAAAAATGATATAATATAATAGCATAAATTTGTATGTGAGTGGAGTGAACTTTTTCTTTGAATTAATTACAGGGATAAAAAATAGGTTTACCACTTCTTGTATAGTATTTTGTTGAATGATGTTGAAAATTATCTGATATGAGCACATTTCCTAATGAAATAACATATTTTTGTTGAATATTATATTAATAAAAATTATATATTATATTATTAATGTTATATTAATTATGTATTCCATAACATAGGTGCCACAATTTATGTTCTATACAAACATTATATACCCTATAGAAGAAATCGGAATATTAACATTATTAAGAGGAGACAAATAAAAAAATCTGGGGAAAATTTTTATATAATTAATCCCCCAATCATTTGGATTTTATAGTTACTCTTAAAATACAATAAAAATTAATCACTTCGAGTTTAGAAATTATGACATTTTAATATATTGATATTTTATAATGAGTTATCATTACATTTTAATAATATGTTTTTAATCGTTTTGGGTTAGAAGCCCCACCTTAATATGAAAAAAATTACCTCTTTTTTTCTTGATTAGAGGAGACCCATTACATGGCACGTAGTCCCAGTGGGCATGAAATCCCATTACATGGCATTAAAGGCCCATTTATTAAGAAATAAAGGCACAATAGTGAATAGTACATCTACAGTACTAGTAGGTAGTTCATTTAGGATATTCATTTGTATGAATAGAGAAATGTATCTTCCAAATGGAATAAGTTGACAATAGAATACATAAAAAGTGAATCCCAATGTTTATAGAGGATATATTTCCAGTTATGGGATGAATAAAAATAATGATCAAGATACAAAAATTTAAGAGATCATATATTGAATGTTTTTTTCTTGATATAATAGTAAACATGGGTTAATTTAATGAAAATAAAGGATATTAATTTATATTTATCATGGAATCAATACTGTGATTGTGTTTTGATTCCATTTTATACAATTTTTTACACAAGAATTTGTTAATGATGGTTTTTTTAGAATAATACTACTGGTAAATAAATTACGTAATATTCAATAGTCTAATGTTGTTATAACATGATATAAGTTTAACTATATTAGAATTTTGGGATGAATTGTGATCTCACTATATATATATGTCCATTATTTTAAAACCATTTATTTTCTTTTTGATTTTTTGTAGTTAAAAAAATATAATTTTAAATAGATTGGATCATCCTATGACAATAATTATGGAATTAGCAACAGCTTATAGGGGAGTAATGAATGTAATAAAAATATCCAATTATACCCCTGTTAATTCATCCAAATTATTAGATGGGAAAATTTGATTAATTACATTTCTAATGATATTTTTAATTGAAGTGAAACACCCAAACTGGCATGAGGTTGAATATAATTTCATCATCACTATGGTGTGAAATTTAATATAAATATTATTCAATTTTATTTATGGAAATAATTCATATGTGAAAATAAATAGCTCAAATTAAATTGATGATCCCTTTAGAAGGCATATAATTTACATTTTTTAACCGAAGGGGAATTTTTTATTCTTATATATAGGCTCTATATTTTTTTATGATCAACATCCTTATATTGATCAATAATCTCATTTTATAATATTACATCATTCCATAGGAGGGTGACATTCACTACTATAGTTAATGGTTCCATCTCCTTGATAAGGATGATGTGTTTGTATATTCGATATTTCATCCATGTATTCATTGATGGAGTTTTTCATCAGGTCAGAGTCTCCCTTATAGAATAATAAAATTTTCCAGAATGTTGTTCCTAGAACAATATTCTAGTTGATAGTAATCAATTATTATTTTTGTTGATGTAATTGGGTAGCTACATACGGTTGGATCTAATGAATCTATTTATATTTATTAGAAGATCTAAAATTATTCATCATTTGAGGTTGTTAGGAAATATTTTACATTGGGAATAAGTTATCTCTCGTGTATGACCTAGGTATTCATGAGTTACTATAGAAAAATGTACATTCAGTGTGTAAGGAATCCAATTATCATCGCCTCATATATTATTTATTCATCACACTAGGAAGAACACATTATTGATATGTGTTATCATGTTCTCATAACACTAGTCAATATATGCTTAGTACAATAAGTATTCCGAGTATCATCACATAGGGTATACTACTCTCATCACCCAAGGTGATAACATATCCTCATCACTAAATGAATGTTTAGAGAGATCACATTCCCATTACATATAATTATTATGCGCATCCCATATATAATATCAGGATCATTAAATGAGGAGGAATCATTAAATCATCACATGTGTGGTAGGAGAAAATTCCATATTCTCATCACACATTCTTCATATATTATTCATATTCAAATTTATTTCTATCAACAGAAGGAATAATATTATTCATTCTCATGAAAATAAGGATAATAGATCATATACTATGGATACTTTTTTCATAGGTTTTTAAACTAAGGGTAAAATTCTTGTCTACAAATGATGGGGTTTTGATTTTCTAGGATGGTTCATTAGTTTAATACGGAGTGAAGTAACTCATATATTGATTACATAGTTGTGGGATTCTGCCAATGCATTCATCAAATAAAAGGATAAGAATGAATATGAATCTATGTAATGGTACTAACAGTTTAAATTCTAATGGAATATTCTCATAAATTTAATTTCCATTTTAATGACTAACCGCATATATTTTAATCATGTCCAATGATGAGTATAGGACAACATGATATGGTTTCCAAAAAATATTTTGGGATTTTATAATTATTTTGGTCGGTTTGGTATATTTCTTTAAAAATGATTAGTCTTTAGTGAATAAAACTACATAGGGGAGATGATAGGGAATTAAGAGTCTAGTATTAGAGAGGTGTGGCCCACTCCATCTCAACATTAATGAATGGGTGAAAAATTTTATGGGATATTGGGGTTTAAACATTGGATGGAATACTACATACCCATCTTGGAGACATGGATAAGAATTACAATTGTTCTATTACATAATATATGGTATGAGGTAAGAAATTACAAAATGATATATTGTCATGTTGTAAAGATTATTTCATTATGAATGGAGTGAAAAAATGACCGGTTTGGGTAATACCCATGGAATCATCCAGATGATTCCATAGGTTAGAAGAGGATTTGTGTGGGTATTATAAATGTATGATGCCTAAATGTGGGAAATCAAACCATGCTAAATATATGGTAATATACACTTTCATTGCACAAGGTATCTTGAACATATCACTCTGGGCATACTATGTTTGAAAAATAGTGTGCAGATGTTTTCTAATGTCAAGAACTGTGACTTTTTTCAAAATATTTAACATTTATTACATAGACATTGACTCTGTGAAATATAATGCATAAAATCTCATATGATGTTATGTTTTACTCATAAATTTTAATATTATAATTTATGGAGACAAAAGTTTGTATGTTGGGATTATGAAAGTATTTTCACCAGCTCCACTATAGATATGTGAAGGAATCAGTAAAGATTATTTGAGTGAGATTCTTGGGAGAATATATTTAGGAAATAATGTATGATGACACATTTTTAGTAGTTCCCACTTTGTGATTATTTGGATTAGTGACTGAATGATTGAGTCTTACATTAATGTGATACATGTGTGTAACATTTGGTAAAAAGTGGAATGTGAGGTGAGTTTATGTTCCATGATCATTAAAGGATCAATTTTTCTATATGGTGGTACTACATGATTGTGCATCTCAGGATAATACTAAAGAGCAGTGACAGAAATTATGGGATTCATGTGAGTATGATTCCTAGGTGCGACTAATGAGAAGTTAATTTTGGAGTTGTGACTAAGTGAGTTTAATTATTGTGTTATACCAGGGAGTGTCGATTGTTTGAAAAAGGAATAAGTGAGTCCCCTACATGATATTCAGTGTAAAATATCATGATCACAATATTATCATTCTTATCTAACATATCATTGATTAATCACGTGAATCATATTCAGTTTCAAACATATAATACTATGCTTTTTACGCTTGATAGGTTATTGTTTGATGTCATGCATTGAAGATGTTTCTCAACATAGTTTAATTACACAAATCTTGGATGTTATATTTTGGGTAATATATTATGATTCCTATAACTTATTCCTTATATCAAAAATTTAGAGTATATTGACGTTCTGATGGTAAGTGTAACAAAATCAGGTATTACTCCATAGGGGATGATTTGGGGGGATTCATGGAAGAGAAATAATATATTTTGGAATTATTGACAAGGGTTGGGAATTATCTTCCCTCATGTTCAGTTTTGAAGGATTTTCAAATAGGTAATGGGTAGAGAAATGAAATTGTTTCTTAAACAAATATGGTAGGGAAATGGTGGATGCATCATTGTAGCATAGTTAAATTTGTGAATATAGATCTATGTTTATCCATTATTACATCCCAATGTTGGGTATTTATGGAATCTTGACTCTCTCATGGGTAAGGGAATATAAAGAGGGATTAAAAAAATTGGTTTCCCATGGGTATTCAATATAGAATTCATATCCATTCATGAATAATTAATTTGTTGCAATATTTTTATTCATCTCATAAAAGGTCTTCCTATGTATCCTATTTGAAGGAATATCAACCCATGAAGTTCATTATCAGTTATTGGGACACATTTTTTCATTTATATTGGTGTTACAAGGAATACTTACTCTCTATTTATGTTTGTGTGACCAAGACAAGAATAATATCACTTTTATTTTTTAGATCCATGACCTATGTAGTAATCATTTATATATTCATATGTAAGGGAATCAGATGGTTGTCCCATGAACATGAAATATTGATACTTTATCTTGACACATATGGAATCTCGTTATTTTAACATGTGGAATAATATGATGGGTAAATTATGTATACTATTGATTATATTTATTTAGAAATGAATCTTGGAAATTACATTCCAAAAAATCATTAGTGTGGTATATTCCCTAAAAATACCATTATCATTCCACATGTTATATAGATCATGTTAGGAGATTCGATAAATACATAAAAGATTATTTAGAATAAAAATATTCAATGAGAAAATAGAAGTTTATCAAGTAATAAAATAAAAAATAAACCAATTATAATATCTCCACTAATGTTATTTGTGGTTTCCAATAGGAACATCTCATGTCATAGTATATTCATGAAACATTGAACAATGTTACACAACTTTTGAGTTACATAATTAATTGTTTATCTAAGGAATGGCATAATTTTTATTTAGAAAAATAGAAAATAATACAAAAATGTATTCTAGCAAAAATGTTTTTGAAAACATGATTATCCTTTAAATGAAAGTGGTTACCCTATAGAGAAGGATTCATGAAAACATATCAATTTGAAGCACTTTCCTTGGGGGTCATAGTGAATCAATTTTTTTCATGTTTGGAAATTTTGGATTGTGGGAATAATCAAACCATGAGTAGAATGAGTTGAGATCTTTGGATCCCAAATCCACGATATCAACCCAAAAATTTTGGTTGACTATGATTTTATTAAAATATTGGATAAATGGTGAAACATTGGTTTTGCCAAACAACATTGGCTATGTCTAATAATCTAAGAGTAATGTGAAAATAAATATTCTTTATAAGAAGGATTATTTATAAAGTTCATCTATAAGTAAAGTATCCTTTTCTAAATAACTCAAAGATAATTAATAATTAAAGAGTTTCATTAATTATTGGAAGGTTATGTGGCATTTATCAATTTTCTCTATAATCATGTATGGGTTCATTTTTAAAATGTAAAACATCAAATGAAAATAACCATGGATTAGTAAGACCAATCTGCATCTTAAAAAAGTGAATGTAAATATTAAAAAATGTATAGTGTATTAAATTACCATTTTTCGACCTATTTTGGATGCATTATTCAAATTCCCTAAATTACTCCCATTCTTTACCATGTTATCATGAGTGATGTTTAACACCAAAACATATATTAAGTATAAAGGTTTAATAAATTCCGTTGATATAGAATTTATAAATTTCAATAATTCTATAATGACCTGGAAATTTCAACGAATTTTTTTTCTTAATTTCTTTGGAATTTTACGAGCCCACGGTTTCTGACAGCGCCTGATTCCGTGGCATACTGTGCCAAGAATAATTTTCTGAAGTTTTGTTCGGGTACGTTCTATAAACATACACGTGGGTTTTTCTATATTTTCAACCAATTCTCAGAATTGAAATCGGAGGACATCGATGAACTTGCAATGCCGTTATTTGCTTAAGGGGTCATTTACCATAGTTGCCTTTTGTATAGGTTGAAACATAATTTTGGGGATTCTTTATAAATTTATTAAAAATTATATTTTGAATAATTTTAGTTAAGGGCTGGTTATTTTCTCCAAAGAGCATTTGGAGGTGGGGACCACACCCCACATAACCACCCATGAGAGAATTTTGTGTGGTGTGGCCCACACTATCACAAACCTCTCAACTCCCCTTGAACCCCCCCCCATTAACTACTAAAACTTTTTACCTTATCTAATGAATGTGCCAAAACATAAGATTAACTAATTCCACACTTAATTACTCTAGTTTTGAATTAATTAGAACTTATTTTTCCAACATTAAATGAAGATATTACATTCTCTTATTTGGGATGGCATAATTTTGGTTGGGATAAAAAATGAGAGAAGATGATATCATGAAGGAATAATATTCATCCCATGAAGAACATCTCCTCCACTTCTTCAATTAGGGAAATAAGGCGACTTGACGCCACAAATAACACCATATACCTTCCTCTTCCTACCCATCAAGGGAGAAGACACCACCATCGCCAACGACAAACATTGACGGAATGACATCTCTCTATCATGGTGCCCGATTTCTGCAATGTCTGTCTTCTACAACTCATCGACGTGCAATGTTAATTATGAGGAAGGGGATTTTTGTATAACTTTCCCATAAAAAATTATATCTCCTTCTTGAAAAATGATTTGGATTGTCTTCAGCCATTTTTTATCGCCTAATGCAGAGGGTGCGAGCCGAATGAACATTGTTGGAGACCCTCTGTTGGAATTTGATTATATTGGCGGTGGAAACTGGAGGCAGCAGCGACCAGAGCTGGTGGCTGCACACCAGACATGTAGTGGAATACCGAAGCCCTCAACCGCGGGCCGCATGGGCCGAAGAACCGGTAGGCTATTACCGATCGGGCTGGTGAACCGTGGCACCGGCAAGTGCCACGCGGATGAAATGTGTCCCGCAAATGTGGGCCGCATGTTGGACGAACCGGCCGGCTATGGCCGGCTAGGTAGAAGGCCACGACATCGCTTGGCACCGTGCTGTGGAGAATATTGCTTCACGTGCTCTACGAGACTCTTTACAAGGTTAATCGGCCAATCACCTTCCAGCTAAGCTGGAGGACTATAGCACCCTCTTGGCGCCGCATTGTGGAGGAACCGCGGGCCACTTGCGCCGAAAAAAACCACCCAGCTCTGGCCGGCCAGGCAGCAAGGAGGGGTAGTGCCGCCCGGCGCCACTAGGCATGCCGAACTAGCCTGAAATCGTAGGCCCAGTCCATGGGTGGGTCTTGCCCCACTGGGCCGGGCCGACCCCCTCACCGGGTCAGACCTGCCGGGCCAGGTCCTTGGGTGGGCTGCACTCCACTAGGTCGGGCCGACCCCCAGTCCTGACGGACCCACCAAACCAGGTCAGGCAGACCTATCAGCCCACTCTGCTTAACAGGTCGGGCCCGTTTTTCTTAAATGTGAATATCTTCTAGACCACACGTCTGATTGACGCACCATCTACATCACTAGTATCCTCGCTACAAGAATGTTCTTTTGAAAAAATCTAGGTGAGTTTTGTATGACTTTGGAAAAAGGATGGGTTTTGAATGAGCATAATTCCAACCAGGCCCCTGCAACGGAAAAGCTAAAAACTCTCAGATCGGGCATCTGATTGAGGTGCTGTCTGTTGCATTGGGTTCCTTAAGATGAGATGGAACATTGGTATACTTCAACTCTGGATTTAGTGATGGTTGATGTATCTACCCCATTCCTCAAAGAGAAGACCCTAGAGCGGGCTGCGACTGTGATGACTACTGTAGTGGAATCCTACATGGGTTCTGCAATGACAACTACTGTACTGGGATCCTCCGTGGGTTTGAAGACAATGGATGTTATACTGGAATCCTTCATGTGTTCGAAAACGATGACTATTATTCTAGTATCCCATGTGGGTCCCACAGTTTTGACTTCTGTTTTTGTATCCTTTGTGGGTCCGACATAGTAGCTGGTCTTTTATTTTGTGTGGGTCTAACATCTTAGCTGGTCTAATATCCTGGTTGGTTCTGATAGTTTAGATGAATCTGTGACTACATATGATCATCTCTATCGCTAAACAAGTGATTTATACGTGTGTGAGCTGAGTCTTGACTTTTCAATCATTATCACCGATGTTTTTGACTTTACATCCTATGGGGATTGGGTTGTTCGTGGGCTCGAGAGTTGGATCTGAACTGAGATTGATAACATAGGTATATGTATGGGCATATACCTAAGTAGGTTGGCTGATACATCATGGTTGTATCTTTCTTATGTGGTTTATCCTTTGTGGATTTTGGGAGACGTTCGGGGGTCTTAGGGTCCCTACTGAGTATCTTTATACTCACCCCTGCACGGGCTATGCCCAAACATTGTTGTGATGGTTGCAGACGATGGGAGGCACTGATCGAGGTAGAGACTTATGGTGCTGGATGGAACCTCGAAGTGGACCACTTAGCGAGACATACATGATGCATACAGACGGACCTGAGGTGCTGAGGAGGCCATCTATTCCCACCCTTCAGGTGGGATTTCTGGAGGATGACCCAGTAGTTGCTGTTTACTTTTCTGCAGTTTTACTTTACTTTTAGGCTTTTATTTCTATCCCCAATCCTTTTATCACTTTCTCTTATATTTAGTTTTACGTAGTGTTTATTTCCAGTTGTTGCATCAACCTCTTGTGTTCTGACTGTGTGTGTTACGGGTTAAAAGGAAATGCCTTCCCTTTTTATCAGGATTACACCTTTGGTACAAGTCTCCGGTCCTGGGCCTATGGAAGCGGGCTTGGGGTACTGACAGCATGGGCCCCGAGGATGGGTCGTGATACATTCTTCTATGTATTATGATTATTTTTTATTTTAAATTTTTATCTAAGAAATTTGGTTTAAAAAATTATGTCATCATAGACCGCATGGATTTCTTTATATATTATGTGCCTTTTCAACAACTTCATTTTCCTCTTAAATAGTATAAATCTTTTTTTTGTTAAACTTTCTCATA
This sequence comes from Viscum album, assembly GCA_963277665.1. Taxonomy (NCBI): domain Eukaryota; kingdom Viridiplantae; phylum Streptophyta; class Magnoliopsida; order Santalales; family Viscaceae; genus Viscum; species Viscum album. The sequence goes on from OY728152.1 coordinate 1,402,990,306, forward strand.
TGAATTAATATCATAAAAACCGGTTTCTATATTTATTTATTAGGATAAGAATATATATTTTTTGTATAATCTTGATATTTAAAAATATTATGACCAATATGTTCCTTTATAGGGATATATATTTTAACATGATTATCAAAGTTATAAGACTTATTATAAAATCATTCATTTTTTTCAATTATCCATTTATTGAAAATTCATTTAGATAACATAAAATTTAAATATTCAATTCAACAAAACCCCCTAATTTATATTTTTTATCATTAATCACATCCAACATAACCACTTTGACATATAAAAATATTGAGTATATAATGATGATGAAATTTGTCACATTTATTATTTTAATATTTATAATTAAAAAAATTAAATAAAATACTAATTAATTTATATAGTTTTAAAATTATTAAAAAAATTCAAGCATAGAAGGGAATTGAGATCAAATTAGTCCATGTTCATTATGAGAATGATGAAGATATAAAACATCCCTTTATGGATCAATGTGGGCATGAACATTAGAATTTGGAAAATAATGATCATTAAAAAACCATTATGAAACAATAGGTCCCATTTAATCATATTTCAGAGAAGCAAAAAATATATTATTAATGTGTGAATTGTAAAAAATAAACCAATTTAAATTTTTTATATTAAAATAAAAATTTTATTATTATGTGATATCTTATAATTATTTGAATCAAATTTCATGGGTAAATATTCATGTGATGAAAATTGTATTGGGTAAATTAATTCAAATAAAAAGTATATAAATAATTACAATATGTGTTTATTATTATATATAGATATTGATTAAAATTTTACAATTGTATAATGATAATGAATACAAAATATTGATGAATGTGGAGAAATAGATGTAATATAGAGAAGTTTATATATAACATTCATAGATATATTTAAATGGTTTAAATCGATTTTACTATTATAATATTTTATTAATTATTGGAAATTATTATTTTTTAATTTCAATATTCTATGGATGAAACTAAAATTATATTCGCTCAACTGGAATTATTATTATTAGAGTGCATTAATGTATTATGATGTTCCAAAATTTCCACAAATTTGTATTCAAAATTCAAATAAGGGATAAATGGTTTGAAATTTGAATAATGATATATGTATACTAATATTCATAAATACAATTTCCTTTAAGGCTTATAGATTATCTTATGTTTCTAATCTTCATTAAAATATGGTTTTATTTCAACCTCATTGTCAACAGGAATGCAATATTCAAACGAAATATTTTTTCTTATATTGATAAAATAATATGTTTAGTTTAAATAATTAATTAATTTTATGAATTTTCTATACATATTAATGGATAGTATGATATATATATCAATGATGAGCTTCTAATCTTAATGGTTGGATTTTTACATAAAATCCCAATGCTAGAATTTTTCCCAAAATAAATATGCAAGGTATATTCTCTAAACATTTTACAAATGAAAGTAAGAAACTAAGTAATCTTATTTCTACATGAAAATAGTTAGAGTTGAAATATATTGAAAATTTGTATATCTCCAAGAATATAAGAAATTGATTATACGACTTCTATTTTTTTCATTACATATCATTGATATTTTTTAAAATTATAATATTACCCAATTTTTTAATTAAAAAAATGGAGGACCGTATTTATGATGAAAAAGTGTAATCAGATATATCATGGAAACTATAAATAATGGATTGATTTTTTCGAATGATTACAAACATACAAATTTATTTTCTTATTTTTTGTTGGATTGGAATTAAAAACTATAGAAATCCAACTATTGTGGGATCAATAATATTTGGATGTTAATGTATTATAATCTTATGTGAAAAATAATGAATTTATTTAATTGTGTATAATCAAAACTAAATATCATGTATTTATAAATATCTTCATACACAATACAAGGATAAAAACAAATCTTTTTTTTAATTCTGGTGAAATATGAATGATATATATATCCATTGATTGTGAAAATATTGCAATAATATACTATAGAAGAAATAATTTATATGGTTCCAAGATAGTCATATAGAAGATAAATATATATTAAACATGTGTAATGTTAAGGCGATCTAACTGAGTTCCTTATATATACAGAAGAGAGACTCAGTTTACAATAGAGTAGTTTAATACAATCCTAATATAATATATGAAAATACTTTATTAGACAACATTGATAAATTTTGTTTTGTTACGTATCATATTTATGTACCTTTTTATCCCTCATATATACTTAATAAATATCATTCAATGTGTAGGAAGCTATAAAATAATACATAGGGGGAGTGTTATATGAAAAAACGTATTTCATTTAATTTGAATTTATCATTCATTTTTAATAGATATATTATTTATATTGATGGATTAGTTTTTTGTTTATTTTAATTGTAATATAATATGTGTATTTATAAAAGGGGTTGTTATTTTACTAATATTTTGATCAAGAGATTCTATGAATTAGATGATCATTTTTTATAAGATTACAAGAAGAAAATTTTGTTTCAATGTTGGATCTACATTTCCAACGAATCTTATTAGTATTAGATTTACTGCAAACCCGCATGAAAAATATTTATATTCAAGATGGGTAAATCATCCTTAATTATTGAGAAAACAAATAACAATAAGGAATATCATATTATGTAAATATATAGAGTAATATATAAATAGTGTATTTTATATAATGATTTAGAATCTATATAGACATCCATTATGTTCTTTCAGAAGATAAGACGTCATTATGGGGAGGAATCATTAAGGGATTGTGAAAATGAAAATGTGGCAAGGAGATGGAATGTCACCATCCAAATATTGTAATTGATACATATTGGGTATTTTATAACATAGTTACATAATATAAGAGACCATATTAGACAATGTATAACAGTTTAGTATTTTAAATGGACAACAGAGAAGCATGATCATTATATTACATTCCAAAGCCTTGAATACAATAAAAATTAAATTAAAACTTCATTATTTCATCACAAATATCGCTAAATCATCTGTTTTATTACTCGTGATTTTATTGGGGGAAATGGTGATAAATATAATTGGTTATCTGAGATAAGTAATTCTTAATTTTTGTTAATTTAATAATTAATGATATTGTTTCTAATTAAGAAAAATATGTACAGGTAGTAAATAATAATTGGAAGAAATAATTAATTGGACACTAATCAATTAATTAATAGGAATGAAATGAATAATATCATATTCAATAGTAATTGGGGAAATTCCATGATAATGAAAATATTATTTATTTTCAAGGCCTTAATCTAGAACCCTATACATAATAAATTAGTTGAATATATTTTACCATATAGTTGATCACCTAATGAGTCTTAGAGATGTAGTGATGAGATATTTAATTAAAAGATAAATTCCTAATATAATAATTATAATTTATAATTTATATAATAAAATATAGGTCATAATGTTATATTTTTCTATTAATATAGAGATAACAATGTAGTGAACAATCGTCCATATAAAATTGACATGTAAAATAATAATCATTATTTTATTGTAAATTAAAATACATGGATATCAAAGTGTTGATAAATTAATATGTTAGGATTTATATGACATTCAAAATATATCTGAATTTATCATTTGTTGTGTGGTAGAGATTGATATTTTCTATATACAAGTTTATTATTATTAATTCATCAATGAACATAATAATTTAAAAAAATTAATAAAAATATAAGATTTGGAAAAATTATTTTTTGATGATTGAATGTATTATGATGGGGTAACATAGTAAAGTGAATTTTTTTATTCACAATATAATTATTGATTTTTAAACATAAAATATATAATTATAACATATAAAAATAAAATGGAACATATGGATCCTTCAAAACATAAATTAATAAAAAATTATCAATCTTTTTGGAACTGCAAAATACATCCCTTGCACTTTTCCTCAAAATACATTTTGCAATAATCACTCTTTGAATATAAGATTAGTTTGTGTATTAATTTATCTTTATTCCTAATGAAAGATTATATTCGACCTCCATGTGTTTCATGATTTCTCACAATGAATAGTGAATATTATAATACAACATATCTCATTTTAATAGAATATTGTTGAGAAACTTTCTATGGGAGTAGTTTTTAGATTTCAATGATTGATGAATAAAAATTTTCCTGACCAAAAAACACATTTCATAGGGCCTTCAATTTTCTTTTTATCATAATAAAATCCATACTACATGATAAAGCATGTATATTAATGTTTTTTTTCAGGTTATATTTTATCTCTCGATGTTCCAAAATAATATTTTATATAAAATTTAATTTCCATATGAATTGAAATTTTCCGTGAATTGATACAAGATCTTCCCAACAGCCAAATTAACATAAATCCATCTCATTCGAAAGTGTTGTTCTATAATCACCTATATTAACTACATCCCATGATTGGGTTTAGAGCACCACAGTATAAATGTTTTCTTATAAATAGGCCTCTTTGTTCCAATTTTAATATGCATAGATGGTTTGATTGAAGTGGTTGGATAACTATTCACCAAACATAATAATGAACCACTCAACTGCATTTCATGTTCCATAATAAATTAATGATCATATAATAGGGACAAATTTATCTATAGTAACCCATATTGGGTCCCAATAATGGGAAATTATTTTTCCCGTCCAACATAAATGAAGGGAAAATTAATAGGAAAATTTTCTCCTTTTATGTTGTGTAATGCCCATCCCAGTTGTAAACAAATTTAGGCACACCGGACCAGCTTGATTTTAGCTATTTTCAACCACCCAACAAGTGAGACGATCATTTTCTAATACTTTAATATTGCTAAAAAATAGGGGTGACCCTTCACTTATATTTCATACTGGAGAGAACTGCTTTTCGTAACTCTAATGCATGGGTACACATACTATGGAAAATACATTTACCCACGTCCCTTGCCAAAGAAACCATAGAATGTTGAAATCCTTTTCAAATTTCCTTCACAATTTCTCCATTGTTTCGATGAAAGAATTTTCCAATGACAATCACCTAGGATACCATTCTAGGGTGAAAAAATTTTCTCATGTATAAATCAATGGAAAACATATTAGGAGGAATTTATTTTCTTTTTCCTCACACATGGGGGCGTATTCATCCATTCCCAATATTTTATTTGGGTATGATTCTGGGAAATATCGAAATCCTAGAAGAGTGCCCTGGGTAGAGAATAATTTCCCAAAATGATGAAATGATGATATCCTACCATCATCATAATGAGTTTGTTTTCTGAATCATCCCATGGAAATACCCCAGAGTGTACCATCCATTGAAATGGATCTATAAAATAACATTTAACCTAATTTTAGTAGATGATGGAGATAACAAACCTTCTATTAGAAAAAAACCCACTACCATCAATATCCTAACACAATTATGGAAATTGAAATCCTTATATCCTTATGTGTATGAGATTATTCAATGAAAAAAATTGATCAATAATATAAAAGTGTAACAGCCCGAGATTTTATGAAAAATATTCTTTTTAATTTTATTAATGTCTTGTGTTATACGCTACACCAAAAGGAGCTTTCACAATACACATCTCTGACCTGGCTTGAATTATACGCAATCGCGACCTTCCACGATAGCGTGTGTTGTACGCAACACCGAGTTTCGCTAAACAACGATATGCTATTAAGATATTATTAAAACTAGCCGTTACGAATAGTAATAACCACTTTTTGAAATTTTGTAAATTTCAATTTTCAAAATGGAATTCATTTTTGGATTCATAATATCGAAATTAGCTTAGGGTGAAATTTTGGTACTTTTCGGATAACTTTCATATTCTGATGAATAGTGATAATTACTAAATTATAATTAAAAACAACTTTTTTAATCGAAATAATTAATTGTGATAAATCATTAATTTGAGTGGTTTTAAAGTATATTTAGAATATATTTTTACAATTTAATACAATGTTGGTCATTGGATGTAATTTCACATTTAAACCAGACATAATCAAGTGTCAATCTTTTGATAGATATTGTTTCTTAAAAACACGCTATTTGTTTTAACAACGGGATTTAATTATAAAATTAATTAATGCAATTTCTATGTTATGAATTTGGTAAAATATACTTCATTTTTGAATTCGGAATATGAAATATATCTTAGGATGAAATTTTGGCATTTTTCTGAAAACTTTCAATTTTTGATGAATAGTGAAACCACTAAGTGGTAGGTTAAAAACTGAATTTTGCATAAAACATAATTTTACCGCTTCTGTGAATGAAATTTCGAAAATCCGACAGACACGGTTAATATAAAGGACTAAAATGTGGTTCAATGAGATGAAAATAATTTTTGGTGAATAGTTTCTTTTTATTTTTTTTTACCACGGTTAATAGTAAATAGGGTAACTAAGGGTAAATATGATATTACTATTACCCTAACACATGTCATAAATCTATTGGATAAAGTGTAATTCGACCAAAAACAACCTTATGAATATAATATGACCATTAAGGTCCACTTGGATTAGATTATGACATTTAATATTATTTTATTTAATGAATAGTTAAAATAGTTAAAATCAATGTTTAATAACTAAAACATTTTTAATATGGGGTTATACATAAGATAAATTCGACTATAAATATTCATTAGAAAGATAAAACTATTTTCTACATAATTATATTTTATTTATAATTTTTAGACTTTAAATAAATTAATTTATTTATGACACAACGATGATGCAGTAATTACCCTTTTTAAGGAAATATTAACATAATTGATGTTATAAATGCTCAAATGAATGTAATTTGAGACTTTTTATTAATTCCACTAATTTTCTAGGTTACTATGATATATTAGTGTTGCTTTAATCAACTTGGTTCGAACATATAATTCTGTTATGACTTTCACAAAAATCATATATCAAATAGTGTCAAAATTGACACAAAATAGTTTTTAAATAAAATAAAATATTATTAATTGTTATTTTATTCCTAAAAATATAAGTTTCGGACAAATGACTTAGATAAGGATATATATATTAATAATAAACAATTTTGGGTTCTTTTGGCATGTTATAGTAAGTTTATTAACCATATAGTGAAAGAAAACAAAAAGACACGGTAAAAGATAAATTATTTAACTTAGAGTTAAATCTAATTGATAAGGTTAAAATAATACCCTAAACATGTCTAAATCCTATTGGATGATTGTATTTAGACCCATCCCCACATTAGCTTCGAAATAATACCCTTTTGAACCATTATAAACCGATTTTGACTTTAATATAAAATAATATTTTGAGATATTCCTAAGGTGCCCCTCTCCTCCCTTATAAAAGGACACCTCCTCCCCCTCCTCCTCACACCAATTTGAGCACTCAAGCTCGGCCAAACCCTGCAAAAATCTCTTCTCCACTTCCCTAGAAACATCCTAGAGGTTCTGGTCTTCCTCAAAGACCAATTTTAGTGCCCTAAGAGGAGGTCTCAAAGAGGCGCTTCAAAGAAGAGGTAATCACTGTTACCAATTATTTCATCTTTATTTCTTCTTCCACTTCTTCTTCTTAGGTTGTTTCATTATGAAGTAATAACATCAGTATCAATCATATACTGATATGTTATTTTAATTATGAAACAACCCTATTTCACCATCTATCCATCCTACGGAAAAAGAAATCACCGCGCGTGCGTACGTACGGAATATCGTCTCCACGCCGTGGTGTAATCTATTTTCCACCACCACCTTACATGGATGGGTATAATGGCGTAAATAATAACTATACATAGTTATTACAACATCATATTGATTATGATATATTGTATAATCCACTCCAATTCAATTCAATAATTATGGAAATGATATCATCGCTCGTGCGTACGTACGGACTACCGTCTCCACGACGCGATGAGATTCATTCTTAAGGATTAGCCATTCATGAATGATTATAAATTATATATAATAAGTACTAATGAAATATATGACATAATAATGATACTGGATTTATGTATATATATATATATGTATGTAATCTACTTACTTCCATTCAAGACAATAAGGAAAGAAAAACAGCGTTCATGCCTACGTACGGACTACCGTCTCCATGAACGGTGTTTTTCATTTCATTTATCTATCTATTATATATATATATATATACTGAATATATATGATATATAAATCATATTTTATATTCTGGAAGTAAGTAAATCATGATATAAGTAATAATAATGTCAATAACAACAAGTCAAAACACCTACGATAAATGAAACGATTTTACCCAAAACGCTTCTTTAACATGGAATTTACAAAAGAACGGGTAATATAATGTCATAAGTGAACCATATATGATATCATAACAATGAATATGATTCTTTAATAAGTCAATGACATTATTTAAATCATTATACAGGAGGTTCGGACACATACGAAGCAAATCGGACCTAAGGTAAGGGAAATATCACAATCTCACTTTTATCCGAGATTGTTTTTACTTTGGTAATTACTGGGGTGAATTTTATCATCCACATCCATGTTCCCTCTATATGTAATATTATTTCCGTCCTTATACAATAGTTTATATCCAATTTTACCCTTCGGTGAGTTTTTAGTAAAAGATATGAAAGGAATATTTTTTCGTTTTTCGTACGAGGTACTTTTTGACTTTTCCGACAAAAGTACGAAGAATGTTTTTTTTAACTTATACGGCATGAATGGATTTCTAAAACATTATTTCCAAGAAGTTTCCTTTACAAGTATTCAAGTTTATTTTTAATCAACTTCTTTTAGTTTAAAATTGTATGACATGTTAAGAAAGGAAAAGTGTTTTTGAAGTAGAAAGGATATTTTCCTCAAGAATGGAGTTCAAGTATTTTATCAAAATTATTTTCCATCTATGATAATAAAAGGGTTCTGTTTTTATCCCTATTATTACATGGATTTGATTATGTTGTGATGGAAATATTTTTTTTTCATTATCTTATATGAATTGTTTTATGATGTCATGTTGTTTAAGAATCCCATTTTTATTACATGGGTTACGCTATGATGTATGGTTTATGATTATGTGGCACACATAAGAAAGGATTCATTATAAGATGGGTGGGACCTATATCTCCCTCCAATGAATTGGGTAAAGATTTTATATCTCATGAGATAGACAGGGCTGGAACGGTAGGTTATACCGGTTCAGTGAAACAGGACTGAAACGAGGGTTACTCGATTCAGAAAGGGAATTTGTCCACTAAGATAGTCTTGGCAATGAGTCTTGACTAACAAGAAATGATTCTCTATGATTATGTGTGAATGCCACAAAGTTTCATGTTTTAAGTTATGATTATTGTGATTACATTTCACTACCATGATTTATCCCATGTTATGAAATTATGCTCTCTTTTGCAGGTTAAGATTTCAAAAAGTTATGTTCTTATGAATATGATGTGATTGATTTTTATTTTGTTTACCCTTACTGAGAATTTGAGCTCACCCTTTTATGTTTTCTTTTCCCCAGGATATAAAGAAAGGTTCTAGATAAAAAAAGGGAAGATCTTTATTGGAGATATTGAAGATCTTTCACCACGATTAGAAGATTACGTTCCGAGTTTCCAAAGACACTAAACTATTACGATCCTTGTGTGTGTGTTTTTGTTATGTACTAAGTATTCCGCAAAAGTAATGTAATGTCCATGTACATCAGGCTTCGGGTCTCTACAGTTGGTATCAGAGGAAAGGTTTAGTCAACCTTTGGAAACTAGGATGCGAGAACTTTAGTGAGATCCCTAGAGATATTTATAAGGTATGTCTAGGGATGTCCCTAAGGATAAGTATACGTATAGGATATAGTCCTTGAACTACGGTAACGATCTTAGAATTTAACCTAAGATGTTAGATATTGAGGGTGCTCCCCCTTTACTATGTTTTCTTCCCTAGCATGATTTTTCCTCTCACAAAATTGATTTTGTGTTTTAGTTAATGGAGGGAACCAGAAGGAATTCGGTTAACATTGAATCCAATGGACAAATTGGTGACTATGTGCAACAAAATTGTGTAATGCCTAGAGATACAGATATTGTGATTATGCCGAATCAGTCATCACGATATATGATTAACAAGGTGAAATTTAGTGGTATGACTAATTCATCAAAGAAGAGGAAGATAAATTATTATGCATGTTCACATGTTGAGGAGCATAAAGAAAGGGAGATTGAGATTTCTAAAGAAGGGAAGAAGAACCTTGAGGAATACCTCAAATGGAGGGACTGATGTTATCTGTGTGGAGAAAAGGGTCATAGAGTGACAGATTGTTATGGAGTTCAATGTCTTATTCGTGGAGAACATGGGCATTACCCAACTCAATGCCCTGACCTAAAAATATACTTCTAAATCAAGGAAGAACTTATTCCAGGACAGTCATTGAAGTGGATGGACTGAAGTGTTTACGTATTGGTATTCAAGAATAATGTTGTTGAGGTACTTTTATGGTGTATTGGAATATTTATGTATTGGTCTAATATGGTATTCAAAGTAATTGAGATATTTTTGGAAATAAGATGATATGCGCATAATGAAGGGAAAATGGGAAAACGAAATGTTTAATAGTATTCATGAGCTCATGATTGATATAAGGACTAAGTGATATCATGGTTTGAGTATAGAGAATTTTTGGATTTTGGTATGTGGAAAGAGTTAACTTTTAACTGCATTCATGTTTTCACTAAGGTATTCAAGAGAATACATGATTAAGGACTTTGAATGTTTGGAATTGGACCAACAAAACATATCTTATGATATATGGGGATCGACGATGGTATTAAATCTCTGGTAATCGTTTTCACTATGTTATGAGAGTGGACTGCAGTATTATGGATAAGCCTAATGATTGGAATGGATTATATTGGACATAAGTTAGTATTGTTTAAGGATAGATGTTTTTTCAATATTATTGATGGGATGTTATAGTAATATAGTTTTAGAAAAAGGACAACCTGCAGGATGGGCGACAACCCATCGCGTCGGACAAGGCTGTGGGAATCGAACCCACAACCGAAGTGCGACTGGCCTTTATCGCCTACCACTGGCCTACAGGAAGTCCCTGTTTAGTAGAAACTAGTTTTATTATATTAAGCAGTATGATATATGAAGTATAAAGTCCATTTTAAGAACCATATATGATTAATCTCACTATAGAATGACTTATGTATATTTAATAACTTTTGCTAACCTTTTGTTTGAGACAGATGGAAGGACCCGTCATTCTATCACATGATCTTCTAACACTTCACGAATAACAAATTCAACTTCATTTATTTAAGAGATGATGTGGAAATTGTTCAAGGCATGAACAATAGTGAGATTGTACCAAAATAAAGTAAGTATTTATTCTAATTCAAATTCTTCAACTTTAGGGAAACGATTTTGAAAACCAAAAATGTTGTCCTAGTGATCTTATATCTGATGAATCAGATGGTACCTTAGATCGTCACAAATTTATGGATTTATGATTTCTAGCTCTTCCATAGCCATGTTCTCTACCACTCTCCATCAGAACATGATGGTTAGGTTTCTCTTCCATATCCATATTTTCACCTATGTGGAAACCCATTGATTAGTTTATTTGGGCAATCGTTACATTTCATACTTTAGTTTTTAAAGACAAGTTTTGGTATTCCTTTTTACGATGTGGGTTTCTATTAAAGAAACTTTCGAATAGTAAACCATTTATAACCCCAACGAATTTCGAGGGCGAAATTCATATTAAGGGGGGTAGAATGTAACAGCCCGAGATTTTATGAAAAATATTCTTTTTAATTTTATTAATGTCTTGTGTTATACGCTACACCAAAAGGAGCTTTCACAATACACATCTCTGACCTGGCTTGAATTATACGCAATCGCGACCTTCCACGATAGCGTGTGTTGTACGCAACACCGAGTTTCGCTAAACAACGATATGCTATTAAGATATTATTAAAACTAGCCGTTACGAATAGTAATATCCACTTTTTGAAATGTTGTAAATTTTATTTTTCAAAATGGAATTCATTTTTGGATTCGTAATATCGAAATTAGCTTAGGGTGAAATTTTGGTACTTTTCGGATAACTTTCATATTCTGATGAATAGTGAAAATTACTAAATTATAATTAAAAACAACTTTTTTAATCGAAATAATTAATATTGATAAATCATTAATTTGAGTGGTTTTAAAGTATATTTAGAATATATTTTTACAATTTAATACAATGTTGGTCATTGGATGTAATTTCACATTTAAACCAGACATAATCAAGTGTCAATCTTTTGATATATATTGTTTCTTAAAAACACGCTATTTGTTTTAACAGCGGGATTTAATTATAAAATTAATTAATGCAATTTCTATGTTATGAATTTGGTAAAATAGACTTAATTTTTGAATTCGGAATATGAAATATATCTTTGGATGAAATTTTGGCATTTTTCTGAAAACTTTCAATTTTTGATGAATAGTGAAACCACTAAGTGGTAGGTTAAAAACTGAATTTTGCATAAAACATAATTTTACCACTTCTGTGAATGGAATTTCAAAAATCCGACAGACACGGTTAATATCAAGGACTAAAATGTGGTTCAATGAGATGAAAATAATTTTTGGTGAATAGTAACTTTTTATTTTATTTTTACCACGTTTAATAGTAAATAGGGTAACTAAGGGTAAATATGATATTACTATTACCCTAACACATGTCCTAAATCTATTGGATAAAGTGTAATTCGACCAAAAACAACCTTATGAATATAATATGACCATTTAGGTCCACTTGGATTAGATTATGACATTTAATATTATTTTATTTAATGAATAGTTAAAATAGTTAAAATCAAAGTTTAATAAATAAAACATTTTTAATATGGTGTTATACATAAGATAAATTCGACTATAAATATTAATTATAAAGCTAAAATGATTTCCTACATAATGATATTTTATTTATAATTTTTATACTTTAAATAAATTAATTTATTTATGACACAACGATGATGCATTAATTACCCTTTTTAAGGAAATATTAACATAATTGATGTTATAAATGCTCAAATGAATGTAATTTGAGACTTTTTATGAATTACAATAATTTTATAGGTTACTATGATATATTAGTGTTGCATTAATCAACTTGGTTCGAACATATAATTCTGTTATGACTTTCAGAAAAATCATATATCAAATAGTGTCAAAATTGACACAAAATAGTTTTTAAATGAAATATTATATTATTAATTGTTATTTTATTCCTAAAAATTTAAGGTTCTGCCAAATGACTTAGATAAGGATATATATATTAATAATAAACAATTTGGGGTTCGTTTGGCATGTTATAGTAAGTGTATTAACCATATAGTGATAGAAAACAAAAAGACACGGTAAAAGTTAAATTATTTAACTTAGAGTTAAATCTAATTGATAAGGTTAAAATAATACCCTAAAATTGTCTAAATCCTATTGTATGATAGGATTTCGAACCATCCCCACTTTAGCTTCGAAATAATACCCTTTGGAACCATTATAAACCGATTTTGACTTTAATATAAAATAATATTTTGAGATATTCCTAAGGTGCCCCTCTCCTCCCTTATAAAAGGACACCTCCTCCCCCTCCTCCTCACACCAATTTTAGAACTCAAGCTCGGACAAACCCTGCCAAAATCTCTTCTACACTTCTCTATCAACATCCTAGAGGTTCTGGTCTTCCTCAAAGTCCAAGTTTAGTGCCCTAAGAGGAGGTCTCAAAGAGGCGCTTCAAAGAAGAGGTAATTACTGTTACCAATTATTTCATCTTTATTTCTTCTTCCACTTCTTCTTCTTAGGTTGTTTCATTATGAAGTAATAACATCAGTATCACTCATATACTGATATTTTATTTTAATTATGAAACCGCCCTATTTCACCATCTATCCGTCCTACGGAAAAAGAAATCACCGCGCGTGCGTACGTACGGAATACCGTCTCCACGCCGTGGTGTAATCTATTTTCCACCACCACCTTACATGGATGGGTATAATTGTGTAAAGAATAACTATACATAGTTATTACAACATCATATTGATTCTGATATATTGTATAATACACTCCAATTCAATTCAATAATTATGGAAATGATATCATCGCTCGTGCGTACGTACGGACTACCGTCTCCACGACGAGATGAGATTCATTCTTAATGATTAACCATTCATGAATGATTATAAAGTATATATAATAAGTACTAATGAAATATATGAAATAATAATGATACTGGATTTATGTATATATATATATATATGTATGTCATCTACTTACTTCCATTCAAGACAATAAGGAAAGAAAAACAGCGTTCATGCGTACGTACGGACTACCGTCTCCATGAACGGTGTTTTTCATTTCATTTATCTATCTAATATATATATATATATATAATGAATATATATGATATATAAATCATATTTTATATTATGGATGTAAGTAAATCCTGATATATGTAATAATAATGTCAAGAACAACAAGTCAAAACACCTACGATAAATGAAACGATTTTACCCAAAACGCTTCTTTAACCTGGAATTTACAAAAGAACGAGTAATATATTGTCATAAGAGAACCATATATGATAACATAACAATGAATATGATTCTGTAATAAGTCAATGACATTATTTAAATCATTATACAGGAGGTTCGGACACATACGAAGCAAATCGGACATAAGGTAAGGGAAATATCACAATCTCACTTTTATCCGAGATTTTTTTTACTTTGGTAATTACTGGGGTGTATTTTGTCATCCACATCCATGTTCCCTAAATAGTTAATATTATTTCCATCCTTATACAATAGTTTATATCCAATTTTACCCTTCGGTGAGTTTTTAGTAAAAGATATGAAAGGAATCTTTTGTCGTTTTTCGTACGAGGTGCTTTTTCACTTTTCCGACAAAAGTACGAAGAATGTTTTTTTTTACTTATACGGCATGAATGGATTTCTAAAACATTATTTCCAAGAAGATTCCTTTACAAGTATTCATGTTTATTTTTAATCAACTTCTTTTAGTTTAAAATTGTATGACATGTTAAGAAAGGAAAAGTGTTTTTGAAGTAGAAAGGATATTTTCCTCAAGAATGGAGTTCAAGTATTTTATCAAAATTATTTTCCATCTAAGATAATAAAAGTGTTCTGTTTTTATCCCTATTATTACATGGATTTGATTATGTTGTGATGGAAATATTTTTTTTTCATTATCTTATATGAATTGTTTTATGATGTCATGTTGTTTAAGAATCCCATTTTTATTACATGGGTTACGCTATGATGTATGGTTTATGATTATGTGGCACACATAAGAAATGATTCATTATAAGATGGGTGGGACCTATATCTCCCTCCAATGCATTGGGTAAAGATTTTATTTCTCATGAGATAGACAGGGCTGGAACGGTAGGTTATACCGGTTCAGTGAAACAGGACTGAAACGAGGGTTACTCGATTCAGAAAGGGACTTTGTCCACTAAGATAGTCTTGGCAATGAGTCTTGACTAACAAGAAATGATTCTCTATGATTATGTGTGAATGACACAAAGTTTCATGTTTTAAGTTATGATTATTGTGATTACATTTCACTGCCATGATTTATCCCATGTTATGAAATTATGCTCTCTTTTGCAGGTTAAGATTTCCAAAATTTATGTTCTTATGAAAATGATGTGATTGATTTTTCTTTTGTTTACACTTACTGAGCATTTGAGCTCACCCTTTTATGTTTTCTTTTCCTCAGGATATAAAGAAAGGTTCTAGATAAAAAAAGGGATGATCTTTATGGGAGATATTGAAGATCTTTCACACGATTAGAAGATTACGTTCCGAGTTTCCAAAGACACTAAACTATTACGATCCTTGTGTGTGTGTTTTTGTTATGTACTAAGTATTCCGCAAAAGTAATGTAATGTCCATGTACGTCAGGATTCGGGTCTCTACAAAAATGGTTACCAGATTCTGTTTTTTTGAGAAAAAAACCTTTCAATCAAAATTTAGATTGATATTGCGATAGTTTTTGAAACACATATCTACCAAAATATGTTACTAAAATATCATCTATGGAAAAATGAGAGAGAAATTGTACCAATAGTTTTAAGAGGATAAAAATGTGATGATAGGATTAAATATATTAAAAATATGGCGGCATTGTTTCATAAATTCTAAACATTTTCCTCATAATTTATGTTATAGAATATTAGAAATCCAATGGTATTATCCTTATTTAAATATTTTTTATTTCACCTTTAGGACTTCATTTATTAGTTTTATTTGTTTAAGCATAATATATATTAAATTAAATTACTTTGGAACATTAAAAAATTTATAATAATGAAATATAATAGAATCCAAAAATATATTTTCCGATTAAGAAATACAATATACGTTTGAGAAATTTTTTGTATTAATTAAATATTCTTTATTTAAAGAAATTAACGTATTTTTGTATATTGATATTTTATATTATTGTTTACATTTTTGACATTGTTATGAACTTATAATTCATACTCTATACATAATCAATATTTTACTATTTACATGACAATTTAAACATCAATAGAAATTTTGTGAAAGAATCCATTTAATCATTTTGAAATTTAAACTCTCAATTTGAATTCCTTTTTGTAGAAACAATTTAAACATAATGGAAAATTATTTATATAATGAAATAAAATTTATATTTAAAATCAAGAATTTTGTGAAGAAATTTTTATGTAAAAATTTAGCAGTCATATGTATGTAGTTACAAAATTATTTATTAATAAACATAAATTATTAATTATTAAAAATTATATTATTAACAAAAGATATTTTTCATTTATTTTTTATTTTTATCTCTTATATTTAAATAAATATATGAATGGTTATAATGGGATATTATTTTTATAATATAATAATAATCTATGATCATATTAAAATAGTCAACATTTCCTTAAATGGTCAATTTTACCTTTATATAGGAACACTTTTCTAAATTTAAAACTAATCACATTTTCACAGTTGTTCATATACCATGTTTATACCATGTCTTATTTTCCATTATAATATCAATTTATGAAATATATTTAAAATTCATTTTGTGTAAGATCCACCAATGTTAATGATTGTGGTTCTTCACTATATAAAAGTGTTTTCATTACCACTTATTGTGGTTGTCATCTGGAGAAATTTTTTAATGTTTTTATTATGCTAGTATGTGTTTTACTATTTATATTAAATTTTATTAAATGAATTATTCAATATAATAAATGTTTATTTACTATATTATAATATTTTTCATTATAGTATTCCACAAAAATAACATTATCCTTGAAATTTTATATAAACATTAATATAAAAATATATCTTGGAAATTTTTAATGATCGATTCAAAAATATCCAACATTTATTCCCCAGGAGTTTTCTTTTCAAATAGCATATTCAGTTCTAATGGGTTTTTGTTCAATAAAACAATTTTCCTACAATAATGAAATTATTTAATGTATTTTTTATTTTACTAGGGAATACCGATCACTATATCACTAATGGTGGGAATTTGAGATGGTTCTATAATATATTTTCACTATATTAGGACATATAAGAGGTATTGTACATTAATAAAAGTTTTTTGAATTCTCAAAAAAATAATTTTTATCTCCAATTCACTGCAAAATCTCAACAAAAAAATAGTTACATTGGATTATATTTCAATTTTTTTACTACAAATAAATCACATATATGTAGATATATTTTTAAACTAATGAAAACAAATTTAAATTAAAATTCATTAATCGGATTATAAATGTAACCAGTTGGTCTTATTTGAGATATATTCATGTGATTATAGATTGATAAAAAACGTAGGTGTCTCATCACTGTGTTATTGTACCAGGATCATTTTTTTTCAAATTTTTATCTAACTAGGTGGGAATATATACTTTCTTAACATATAAGGCATCATATGATTTTAATACAATTCTATAGTGGATGATATTCTCATAAAAAAAATTCACTAAAGGTAGATATTGATCCATAACTCCATGGAAATGATGTGACAATGATCCAAATATTCTCTCTAGTGTTTGTAAATACATTCCAAAAAATAATTTATTTGAGGATTATAGAAGATAAAAAAAATTTGTCAAATTTTAAATCCATTTAAGTAACCATCTAAAAAGTCAGTATGAAATAATTATCATGATAAGATTCATTAATATTTTATCACAACAATGAATCCAAAATGTATTAATATAAAGCCATCTGTAAGGAACCATGATATTATAAATTATTAAATTACGTGTAATTTTTTATTTTTAGTCATGATATTTTTATTTTTTTATAATTGGTCACTGTAATGCATTTCTAAGTGTTGGAAGATCCCAATGGTGTGCATTGGATGGGTTTTCGGTGTTTTGGGATGTTTAGGATGCTCAACTGTTCAAATCATAGAAGGAATGGGAGATGATCTATTACAATGATTGAATTACAGTCATGTACCATATACATATGAACTGAGACCACATAGAAATGTGAGGTATCCATGTGTGTCCTAGATAGCCACTGGTTTGAAAGTGGGGGAGCACTAGATAGATGTTGTGGCATTATGTACAACTTACTGCCTCAATTAGAATATAATGGGACTCATGATATTTTATTGTAAATTTGATGAAATTATGTACCAATCCAATAAATTTAAAACCCTTTTGTGTTATTCATATTAGTAACCAGAATAATAACATCAAACTCCCACCTCCCTTTTTATTACACGTCTCTATGTTGGATTGATGATGATTAGAAATAGATTCTCCACTATTTGAACCAAGTGATCTATTTTTCAATGTTATTTACTCTATACTAATCCAACTAGTATATAATGTTACTGGAAATAATTTTTGTGATAATTTCACTAAATAATGATGGAATAAAATCGATATACATATGGTTTATGTAATAGTGGATAGAGGATGTCCACGTTGAATTTTTTTTCCCATTTATCATCATTCCAATAGAACTACATCACTACTTGGATTTTGGTTTGGTTTCACAACAATAAGTTCAGAATTTTTTTCAGATTATGTATTTTGTGTATGGAATTATGATTATTGGAGTTTTTTTACTATTAATAGATTTTGGTATTTTATTTCACGGGGTTTCTTCTGTGAAATTATTCGTTGATGGATTACAATAAACATTATTCTTAATTAAATAACATAGTTAAATATAAATTATTTTTTGTTATTTTTTATGATTTTTTGATTTTGGTATGGGTTTGGGATGTTCGGGATTATCCTTACATGCATGGCTGATTCATAGATATATATGGGATGAGGATGGTAACTAAATTATAATGTCATGTGTTCCGTTAAATATTTCACCATATATCATATGTATATATGTGTCATACATGATTTTTTAGTTCAAGGTTAAATTTAGTGATTAAAATTCATAATTACAGAAACATTATTTTTTTTTTAAATTTTTGTAATACTCCTAAAAAATAAAAAAATAAAATGACATAAACATGAGTCATGAATAACTAATTAAGTAGTAATCACATAGTGGAAAATGTCTCGTAATGGATTAGGTTTACTCTATAATCCAATAAAAAAATATCTCATACAATAAAAATTAACCAATGAATTTTAGAATTATCTTGTTAAACCCATTTTAATTTGTACATACATATGAGTTTAACATAAAGATGTCTTTAATATATAATAAACAAATGTATTCCCCTATAAATATGTGGGTTTTATAATCATGTAATAATTAATATCCAATGGGTGTATAATAGTTAATTCCATGAAAGAATTGATTAAATATTTCATGGAAATTAATAACAAAAATATGAAAGCATCATGATAAATTATTTCCAACTAATGTGAATAATTGAAACAGATTGTAGAAAATAGTTTTAAAAAGTATCTACTATGTAATGTTTATGAAAATTGGTGACACATATTTTTAAAGGGTAAATGAATAATAATTTTTAAAAAATCAATTAAATTCCCAAAAATTATTTTCCATGATAAAATGAGTTATTTTAGAATATATGGGAGACTTAAATAAATTTTTGTATTGCACTTATAATATTGAATAAATCAAAGAAGCTCTATTTAATCAGGTTTGATAATTTGGAGGATTTTAGAAGGGAACATTTTTAAACATTTATTTATCTATTAAATAATTACTACATAATTTCTGGATATATATTGGGTCACATATATATATATATATAATATGTTTGGTATTTTGAATAATTAGGAGAAAAATAGAGGTAATTGGAGCTAAAATGCAACCCAAGAAATAGAGAGGTTTATAGAGATCCCAAAGTGTATGTTCCAAAATAATTCTACATAATACCAAAATTTCATATATATAAATTTTGATTCAAAAATTATTAAATAAAAAAAGTACATTTATATACTATTTATTAAAATATTATTATGTTCATTTATGGAATTTTTGATATATAATGATGTTTGAAAACATTGTTCGGATAGCATTCGTATAATGGTTCTGAACTAGAATAATTTAGGGTTAATTGTTAATGTTTGTTTCAATTGGGATTAAAAATATTGAATTGAAATTAAATAAGATTAATTAACATTTAAATATTTAATTTTTCCAAAATTCCCATTTTTTCTATTGTTTTGACATTTTTTGGGATAAAATGATAACACTCCGGTGTTAGTTCATTCAGGTGGATTTTTTCAATAATAAAAAACTACTTATGTTTTACATAATATTATCTTTTTATAATAGTTCCAGAAAGAAAACATTTATAAATAAACTTATTAAAATATTAGTTATCCAAAAAAATATTTTATGGCTATCCATGAATGTGGTATTAGATTAAAAATTATCTATAGAGATGGTTAACTGAAAAAATATAGACAAGGGTTTTTTCATTGAATAATAGGACAAAGGATTATTTTTCATGTTAGATATTTCATTGACAATATAAAATTATAGTATATATACGATAATAGGGTTATTATTTCATTTTTTATGAGGTAGGTGAGGATATATTTTGTTATGTAAGGAATTCAAAAGAGGACATTTCTTATTTTTACCTCATGAATATCGCATCCATGAAGGACTCCATAGTGGAAATTTAATATATATTTTTGTTAGACTAGAAGAAATAATATGTAGTATATTTTTAGTAGGATATGGTAAGGAATATATTTCACAAATTTCTAGGCATATATGGTTTATGGAGAGAGGATGGTGATGGGTAGAATTTATATGGTGATGAGAGGGGTTTTTTTTGTTATTATATTGATTAGTTAATTATTTTTGTTCTAATATACATTTATGATATAATAATTTGACAATATATAGTAAAATTTTCATTTTAAATCATGATAATTCATGATTACATCATCCATGAATTGAAAATTCATATATATGACATATATTATATAATTTTACAAATAACCATATTTCAAAAGTCACCATAAATTCTAATATTTTAGAGAAATAAAAAATTCATAATAATAATATATCAATGGGTAAATTTTTCAAATAGATACCACAATTAGAAAATAATTATCATCATATGATAATTTAATTTTATAATATAATCATATTTTATTTGAAATGTACTAATTTAAATATTATTAATGGTTTTATAAACCATCGATAACTTAATTATGGTCTTTTAAAAAATCATATAATTATCATAAAAAATAATACGGATATTTATATATAGTATTTGTTAATTTTATTTATATCATTATATTTATTATAAAATTGTGATCATGACATTTATGTTTTATAAATAATAAAATCACATAGTTTATCCTTTTTAAAAAAATTCATTACTTTTACCAAACATTATATATAACATATTAACATTTATAAGAAACCAAAATATTATTTACACTTTCATAATTTAACATAATATTATTAATTTTTGAGTAATATTTTTAACTGTCATATTACCATTCGAACATTTAGGTCACAAATCCAATGTTATTGTTATTATTCACACAATCATATTTTTAATGGTTATTTTGGTGACATAAATTTTATGAATACATATTTGCCAATTAATATTTCGATAACATATATTTTCATTCATAGAAATCAATAATTTCGACATAAAAATTTATACGTTATTATTAATTATATGTTTTATTTCAATATATTAGTTTGTAATTGTTTTTATTACAATGGATTGAGTAGATATTATTATACATATATTAAGTATATTATTTTCTATTTTTTATCTCGTAATTTTTTCCATTTTGTGTTGTTTAGTTTCTAACAGTGTATAAATATTTATATATGGAAATGGGTTTTTATTAGTTTCTCTATGTTTTATATATTTTTACACTGCTTAATATAATAATATAAAGGTAAATTATATAGATAAACTTTTAATCATTACATTCATCACCTTTTGAAATTTTACTATCAAATTTTCATTTTACATAATAAGGTGATAATAGTTGAGGGTAATTATCCTTCACCATTTAATCTAGTTCCCATGATACATCCTCAAAATTATATTTTTCTATAGTGTGTTGACATCATGAGTTTTCTTACTACGTATAACATTATCACTATAGTTAATGATTATAATCACTTTATCCTCATAAGATAGAACATTTTCTACTTATACCACCATTTAATCAATTTTATATGGGTGATATTTTATACATTTATCAAGATGGATACATGGAATACATCATATACTTGATATATATATATGGTGGAAGTTCTTGTCAATAAGCACCGAATATTATTTGATCATCAATCTCCAATGGGAAACTGTACCTAGGAAACCATAATACCTTCTTCTATAATCACATGACACTATTAGATTTAGATATATAGAGGAATACAATATCTCCAACCTCAAAATCTTGGTCCATTTTATGGGTTTCATCATATATGTTAATTTGTCTTCTAGCATTCTTGATGTGATGTTGAATGGACAAGGATTTTTTAAAAACATTCTCAACCATTTTAGGTCCCATCATATTTTGATCAAAAACCATGTCCTTGAATGTTGGTAACCTATATCTCTTCCCCTAAGGAAAACTATATGGAGGAATTTAGTATCATATGTTGAAACTATTATTGTAAGAGAAATCTACTATAGGAACATGTTGGTCCAATCGTCCATTGAAGTCCAACATACATTCCCTCATGTTGTCTTCCATTTTTTAGATATTATGATATTATTATCTATTAGGTTTTTGTTGATAATACAAACTAATGTTTATCATAGCATTTAGATAATGTTGTAGAGTCATTCATAAAATGGAGGTAAATCTCTGATGTTGAATATATACAATTGATTTATATTATACATATATTCTCAATAAATATATGATTTATATCCATGAACGTTGATAGAGTGAATAGTCCCAATAAATTTAAATCATGTGATTAATCATTATAAAATGATCCACAACAACCCATATAATGTTCTATCCTCTGTATGTCATCGATAGACCAGTGAAAATACCATGGTGATATTTTTCCATTTAAATGTAGATATAGAAAAATGATTCTCCATCCCCTTATAATATATTCGTTTAATTATAACATGATGAGATAACAAGAATTTTAATGTATGTTTGATATTCTCATTCATCATATTGATCTATAAATATTACCCTTATAGATCTCCATATATCTTCATTCTCTCTTGATGGATATAGATGGTCAAAAAATATCAATCATTTATAAGCTCCCCATTATCTATATATTTTATAGTACATATATTCATGAGTGAAATATTTAATAAAATTTCCAAATAAAATTTTAAATCAATGTAAATCAATTTTTTTTGGAGCTTCGACATTCATATAAATTTATACACCATCTCTTTAAGAATACATTTTCATCTCCAAAAACTATTTTTGAGAAATACATTGAGAATGGAATGATGATGTTCTATCCTTTATTTTATCTAGGTCTATCCTATACAGTTATATATATATTAGATGCTCATTAATTATTAACATTCCAATGAAAGTAAAACCATTTTGATATAGAGAATTTTCCATAGTATTTACATTACTAGGATTGTAGTAGATTAAGATGTTAGAATCAATGATGATATCTTATGATATTAACTAAAAAATACTCTGATACATAGGACTGAATAAATATTTTGTTCTTTTTATCCATATATATATATATATATATATATCAAAACTCTCCCCGTAGAGATAAAACTTTTGGATTATCAATGTTAATATCACATCTACCAAAAGAATATCAAGTATTAAATTGTTCTTCACAAAAACATTCTTGTTCCATTAGACATAGGATACCAATGTATCGATTTTCATTAGTGGATATCCTATTCAATTATTTGATGCATCATAGTATACCATGAATAGTTCCCTCTATTTATGTAGTTTATGTGATGTTTTATTGATATTCCAATTGTGAAACTATTTGATGAACACTTTATTTTAATAGTGAAGAATAACATTACTCCCTTCGTTGTTCTCTTGGTTAGTAGGTTATAAAATCACAAAATGTTCCGAAAAAATCATTGTTAATACCCTTATAGTAAAAGGAATATATAGACCTATATTATATATGATGGTATAGGATATTATAAATTTCCATTTTCATAGAAGTCTCCCCAAATAAACTTTTTTTGTGATAACATGTTTCAAGAAGGATACATCCTCTATATAGAACACATAATTGTTGTACATTTTATATATTTTCTCTTTTTAATGTATTTAGTAAAATATTAAATTTTTTCTCTTTTTATACAATCTTCTTGAGGTATATCCGAATATCAAATATAAATACTAGAAACATTTTTACTAGGTAAACAATAATTACAATACATAAAAATTGAAAGAGAAATAGTGATTTTGAAGGGAATAACTATAAACACATAGGGTCTGTACCACTTTTGAAAGGAATTCTTTGGAAAATTTTCCTTAATCACTTATAATATTTGATATCCCAACTGTTGGTTATCCTTAGGTAAATACCTTTCCCAACACAGTATTTGAAATAATTCAAATATCTATAGAAGTGGATATTTTTATGATTTTATTATCTTACGTTAATCAATTAAAAGGCACATTAACCCTTATTTCTTCTGAAAAATGATTACAGTCGTACCCCACACTTATGTATTCATGTATATAAAACCACTTCACAAATTCTATATTATCCTCTTATTTATTTTTCTAACACAATGTTTTACATTCTAAATGGAGACTATGATATTGTAAAATATAGAGGTCTATGTTTGATAAATAACTTAATCTCTTGTTCTGGAGGAACACTAATAAATTTTTCATGGAACACATCAGTGTATCCCCTCACAATGGGAATCCGATGGAGTATGACCCTCTACATTTTCATAATAAATTAATATAGATATCCATACTGATAAGGAAAAAGTAACTGGAAAAGAGATGATGATTACAATGTTTATTCATCCTATTACTCATATTTTTATAGAATTAAAAAATGAATTAGAATATGAAGATTTATCTTCATATCACAAAAGTTTATGTTGAAGTTATATAAAGATGGAAAATATATGCCGAGTATAAAAAAATACATATAAATTATATAATCCAAGACTCACTAGGATAATTTTTTCTAATAGTAATAGATCAGGGAGAATTTACATACTTGAGATGCACTAATTATTCTATTTTTATTATAATAGATAGTTCAAACCCTAAATTATGAGGTGTTGTTTGAGTAGTTCTATTAATCATGAATGATATGAAATACATATAAAACCAGAAAATATATTAAATTTTCAATTTTGGTATGTATTACTTTGTTATATATCATCACATCGTTATAAATATCCTCTATTATAGTAGTGATATCTTATTTTTTTTCTAATCTACCTTATATGAGGTTGGAATTTATTGTATCCACCATCCCTTAACAAAGGTAATTTTATAAAATAATTCACATGTTCATTGAAATTGAATCAACTTATAGATCAACATGTGTTAATCTAAACCTTCCTTTATTATTTTAAATTAATTTTATTCTTCATACACACTAACAATTGATTATAAGAATTCCCCAATTTTATATATATGAAGAATCTAGTAGTTCACATGAGATTTTTTGGGATAATCCTTCCAATATATTTTACACCGGGAGTGTTTTGGTTTTATTATAAAATTATATTTATCTGTTTATCATCCACTATAAAACATCTATTTACACATTTTATTTTTTGGTCGATGAGTAAACTAGTAGTCACCAATGTACGGCCCTTGATTTCAAGTATGTAAGCAATTAATTTTTCTATTCAATAATCTAAATAACTAAGGTGTCATTTGGTGTGGGTTTAGAAAACTATTAGAATGTTCATAGGAATTTTATAAAGGATAATTGTTGAATAATGGTTAATGGAAATCATTAATCTCATTGAAGAAACTGTGCAATGTGAAACATCATATTTTTGGTTTGTACAATATTAGGCGAAAGGTTTTTTCAAACAGTGTGGCCACTTATGAGAAATTATGAAATGTGGTATAGATGGATTTGTATTACTGGAACATGGTTTTAATAACCATTTGGACAATCCGTTACATCCAACCATGTAACATGACCCTTAAAGAAGACGCTGAAATATAGTCAGAGCATACTATTCCTAACAGTGTGACTAAACATGCATAGTTCTGTAGTGATATACTAAAAAGAGGATCTCACTCATTTTTCACCTCAAAGGCCATTTTATTCCCACCTTTTTGGACCTTAGATAATTTTTGTTCCATCTATATCATATATATGCTTTCCCCTATCAATCCTAGAGTTACCTAAAGGTTATTCTTGTTTTTATGCTATATTACCTAGGTTTGGCATCTTTTTTGTAGACTGAATATATATACTTATCTTCCCTATCTCAGATATTAGATCCAGTCCACTGTCAATAGATATATTGTTTTTTATTCTGTTCAAGATAGGATATGGGTGTGTTGATGTCAGGTAAATCCATATATGGAGTCTTTTTGGAGATTCAACTTGTTTTTTGTCTCCTTCATGCCCTTCTTTATTTTCACCATAATTTAAGAGGTATGTGGGTTCACTCTCAATTCACCTTCATAAAACATGAATTCATATATTCATATTTATTTTATTCATTAAAATTTATTATTAATTTGATTGATGGAATACATTTACAGTGATGTTTTATGGAACTTCATGAATTCAGTGTTTTGAAAAAAAAGTTAATTAAGTATCATGATTTTCAAATTTCTGTTTTGTTTTAATGTATATAAATGTTCTCTTAATAAAAGATTTTTTTAAATGGTATGGAAAATATGGATTCCCAGGTTATTGGATTATATTTTCAAGGGTATGTTGAATTGTGTAGAAAATGGTTGTGAAGAATGAATATCAAAGGGGTGGGTTTTGGATGTAAAGTTCCACTATCAAAGCTAAACACCAAGATTGTGTGGTTGAGTATGTCTATGGGGGTAATTTTAATTGAAATGTGTTATGCCAGAATTAGAATTGAGAATATTTTAAAAGTATTATTTGGTTTCTTTCATTGGATATTGTTTTGTTTGAGAAAAAAAAAATCTTTGTAAATCAGTTTGTATTTTAATTTACATTTTTTAGTTGTTTCAAATAAATGTTTTGTTTAAATTTGATAACATTTTCTATCCTAACAGCATGTGTATAGATGTCATTTGGGGAAATCCTAGTATGGTTCATTACTCACCCATTCTTTAGCACATTTTGCTTTTACCAATATTGTAAAATGATATAAAGATATTGTTAATGCATCAAATTTAATTTTTGGTGAATCCAAATACATGGGAGTTTTTAAGGTGTTATAGAATATGGCATGATTGGAGTTATTGAGTTTAGTAATTAGTGTTATTTTTTGGTTTTTTTGTTTTTTCTTCCACTATGTACTTTTATGTTTTTCATCTTCTTTTGTGGTACTATTTTTCTATTTGGTTTGTCAGAAAAGGTATTAATCTGAGTAATCTTACATTATAATAATTCCTAATTTAGTTTTTTATTTTCATAATGGTTTTGGTTTGGTTTTTT
Source organism: Viscum album (assembly GCA_963277665.1). Taxonomy (NCBI): domain Eukaryota; kingdom Viridiplantae; phylum Streptophyta; class Magnoliopsida; order Santalales; family Viscaceae; genus Viscum; species Viscum album. The sequence continues at coordinate 1,403,018,379 of OY728152.1, forward strand.
TATTTCTCAGTGGGAAAATTATCCCCCATTTTTATTGATCCCCTTTGATTTTTTTTCCAGAATTCAGTGCCGTGGAGATGTCTCTTAATGAAAAATTGCAATACAACATGAATAATGACAATGAGGAGTGGGAGATTTTTTATGTGGTATTAACTTGTTTTTTCTTTATTATGAAACTAGTATTTGTTTGTTTAATCCTTGGTAATATTTCATGTCATTCATCGACTTGGAAATTCACAATTGATAATCAATGAGTTGGGATGGTAGAAAGGAGTAAGATTTTCCTAGAATGAAATATAGATAATACAAATACATAGCCATTCTTTTTTTATTGAACATAATGTTATGATGGAGATGGGTAAAAAACTGTTGGGGGTATAGGATTTAGAATCTTGTTTTCATGGGATTATCCCATCAGACGTCCATGAAATTCATATTAGAAATGAAATATTACCTGGATTACATATTCTATTTTGTAAATTATTTATTATTGTGTTAAAAAATGATTTTTAAAAGTGTTAAATTTATTCTTAAATGTGATATTTTGATAAAGGAATTATATGGTATGTTAAATATTATTAATTTCAAAAAGTAACATGAATGCTTCAAAATGTGTTGAAAATGTAAATTGTTGAATTTTGTAAAGCCTTTTGGGATTTACGTAATATGGTAGAATTTTAAATTGATAATCCTATAGTTTCTAAAGATTGATAATGTTAGATATTTTTATGTTTATATAATATGTATCCTAGTAGGATTATAATAAAAAATATAGAATAAGCTGTTGAGAATGTTATTTCACATGATCCATGTATGATCCAACAACTACATCATTACATAATCCATGATTTTCATATTGTGGATAAAGGGAGAACTAGGGATGAACAAAGGGAGTAGGATCATTTCATCTAGTTTGGGAAATTGATTCTATAAATCTTATGGTGTGATTTAGAATAACATAATCCTATGATGTGGCTAAATATGATGAATTGAATCTTCAATTTTAATGGCACACCAGTAGGGCTGAAAGTCATGCCAATGATGTATATGCTAGATGATCTTGCATGCTAGTTTTGGGATTTTGTTTTTTAGGATAAATAATAAAAAGAATTTATTTGGAAGTATTTTCAAGAATTATTTAACAAAATATTATATCCTTATATGTTCAGAATTGCATGAACGATTGACTTTTTGAGATTAATGTATGTGAGCCTCTCAATAAAAATTTTGCGGCTATATTTTTGAATGTAGTGTACCTTTCACCTGAATTTGTTGATTTTTCTCCTCGATCCAATACATATATGAATAATGGATGAGTAATGATATTTTAATCAGTATTTTCATTCCTTTTAAAATAGAATGCATATAGTTTTTTAATGGAGAAGTGGTGCCACAATCGGTCATCTTAAGAGCTAAAAGTGGCGAGATCATGTTGATTCTTCTGAGAAATGGGGGGAACTCCAAATATAGGAGAAATTAGATTTGGGAAACCAATTTCAAATATAGTAGAGTGTATCAAAATTTTATATTTGCAACAATAAATCCTCATCCAATACCCTAGATAAAGACGTTATGTTACAAATTATTATTATTTATACCATGTGGATCAAGACTGTATGGATCCACCTATTGAATTCCATGATTCTTCATAGATATGGAATATTCCATGATATTGTTTTTTTGATTGACATTTGAGTGTTCGGGACCCTTCTCATGTGTCATAGACTTTGTATGCTTTAATATGAAGAGGAATTCTATAACAATATAATTAGAAGAATAGATCAAGCTATGATGATTCTTATAATACAATGACTCCTCAGCATGGAAAATATTAACAGGTAAATAAAAAAATGTGTCATGAGAAAGAAATTATTTTGATATGTGAAAGGTATTTTAGATGGTCAGTCCCAATCATCGACCATGAGAGGTAAAGGTATTTATTTAATTATATACCAATAAATTATTTTATTATATGGTATATTCCATAGATTTATTAAATATCTTAACGTTTATTTTATACCTTTGAGTGTTGAAATGATGACTTCTATTTTAAAACATCAATCTTTTCATCATTAAAGAGAATGTAGTGTCTTTATCAACAGATCATGTTTAATAACCATTGATGGGTATGAGTTGAAATTTGATTTCTCAATGATTGAGACAGATTTATATGAAATAAAAAAGGGTATAGATTGGTTGAATAATTTGATGTCCCAGATTGACTATTATACCAGAAGGTTTAGTTTTATGACCGATGATGGTGTCTCTCATCTATTTAATGGGGAATAGAATGTAAAAGAAAATTAAATTTTTATTTTAGCCCCATAAGATAGAACTATATCATGCCAATTCAAAGCATTGAATTATGAATCAATTGAATAGATTGATAATAGAAGTTTTCAAGATTCGTTTGATCATTTTCAAGTTGCATTTACTGAATATTTCACAATGTTTCCACCGACAAGAGGTGTGAATTTAACTATCTATCCACTTTTGGTTCTAGTCTATTTTTTACATCTTATTTGATGGAACCAATATATTTAAGGTAGAAAAATTTATGTTTCAAATAGATATAAAGAAAAGGGTTCATTTATGCAGGCACATCTTCAAGGGAATAAGCAGTCTTTTTTGAGATAAATGAAGATGGGAAACAATGGATTTTTAGGGATTACCATACGCATAACCAAGTAACGGTAAAGAATAGGTATCTAAATCCACACGTTGATGATTTATTTGATCAACTAAGGGGAGCCCAGTGGTTCCCTAAAATTTATATTCAGTCAAGATATGACTAATAATGAGTTGGGATAAATGATATTTAAATGAAAATATTTTTGTGTAGACATATCAATTATGAGTATGGGGTAATTCTTTTTTTATCATAAAATGCACAATTGGTAATTACAGAATTGATGAATGAGGTATTTTTATGGTATCTATATTTTTTTGAAGTGGTGTTTGTGGATGAAATTTGGTTTATTCTAGGACAAATTATGATAATGATAAACACTTATTGATTGTTTTGGAAATATTGTGAGATCATCATATATATTCAAAACTATAAAAGTTGGATTTTTACATACATGTGGTATATTTCATTTTCTTTGTAATCATTCAAAATGTGTTTTTAATTATCTATAATATATAGAAATTGTTATCAATTCACAAAAAAAGATTTGCATTGAAAAACATGGTTTCCATTGATTGGTAGGTTATTACTAACGCTTTGTTTGAAACTTTTCATACCTGGATTCATGAATGATATATTTGAAAAGGAATAATGTTCCCATAAAATAGAATTGGTAATGTTATAATCATTTCCAAGGGATGAGTGGTCAAGATACATCAACACCAATCATAATTTTTCTGAATTTAGGGATAGAGTGAGTGGTGTATTGGGATGCTTTAGGATCTTGGCTAAGATGTATTCTCATGCAATGAGACCATGTTGTTTATTACAGATCATGAAATTTTTAGATTTATTAGAAAAGATACCAAACATATGATGTTGAGATAGCTATCAAACTTCATGATTTGAAGAGAAAGTTTCATTTCCTCTTCATTGTGAAACTTATAGTGTTTATGTATCATATGTGTTTGAGACATATTTTATCAAAAATATATCTGAACAAAATAAAAATAATTTTGATGGAGTGTCTCCAAATTTTTTACATTAACAAAATGTGTGCACCAGGTAAATTCAATAAGGTGGTATATACATAAAAAAGCTTTTATTTGGCTGAGTAGGAAAAAGTGGCTTCATAAAAATGGTTGTTGATGTTAGTTATAGAGGACATAAAATTGGAAGGTGAATAATGAGGTAAGGTTTCAGTTTTCATCTAGGTTTATTCTTTCCTAAATTTTTAGGGAGTTAAATAGGCATTAGAATATGATTTAGAATGTGTTAAGAAAATGTAAAAGCTTAATGGTGGCTAGACCCTTGAAAGCTGGATGATGGATGGGAGCTCAATATTATGGTTCAAAAATTAGATGGTTATACATATGCCTTATCAGAAAAAACTCCTTCATTATTACCCCTATTAAAGAAGGGTTGTTCATCCTAGAGTAGAGAAGATATACAATGAACTGAAAGCACATGATTGGTTGTTTGGTATGAAATGTTATGTGGCCGAGTTTGTATTGAAATGATTTACATGGCTGCATGTTAAGGAGAAACACTAACTACTGCTATGTATGTTGTTGTATTTACCCATTCCTGTTAGAAAATGGGAGTAGATAGATATGTATATGGAAATAGGTCTTCAATGAATGGTTTAGAAATATGATGACATATGGGTGATAGTGGATCAGATCACAATGTCAGAAAATTTCATCCCTATTAGTGAATCACAAACGGTAGAGGGCCTGTGTAAACTATATATCTAGTAAGTGGTAAAGCGGACTGGAATAACAGTTACGACGGTATTATAAAGGGATCAAAGTATTACATCATATTTCAAGATGTACTTAAAGTAATTCTTTATGAATCTATTGTCTATGAGTATAATGTATCATCCTATGAAGGGAAAAAATGTGAACAGGTGATGGAAATGTTAGAAGAGATGCTATATTGTTTTGTAATTGAATTTGGGGGCTCATGGATGGAGTCAAAACTGTTAGTGAAGTACTCATAAATAAATATTTTCATTACATGATACATATGGATCATTTTGGAGCATAATATGTGAATCTTTTTAATTTTCCACATTTTTTGGTGGAAATTTTTGAGACTTCATGGATTGGGATGAGCCTTGTACATGAGACTTTAAAGAAGATTTAGATGACCCTGAAATAGATGGAGATAGATCAGAACCATTATAAATTTTATTTAGATCATCTTCAATGTCCATTTTTATTATAGTTGAGTGAATAGGTTTTTTTAGCATATCTCTAGGGCTTTTACATCATCATTTCTAGAGTCCAGGAATGTTATATCTTTGATACAATGTCACTTTTGAGACACATGAAAGAGTTGGTGAGGTGGAATATTAGTTATCATTTTCACTATAGAGTAGTGTAGTTATTAATTTGATTCTTGTATCTTAGTTGGAAAAGTTTTAGCCTGATCATTACCATGTGATTAAATGGGATCATGTTGACCTAGGCCTAGATGCTTTTCTAGTACACATTTTTTTATAGTTTTTATAGGATAGTGAATGTATTGTAAAGGAAAAAACATCAGTAGAGTGAGTGTTTTTTTGGAAACATGGTCATATTTGGGAAGAGAAATGGGAAAGGATAATTAAATTAATGATTAATTTCTAGAACTCATTCATAGGAATGAATTTTTCTATAATTATGACGAGGAAAATGCCCATGATGTATATAATTTAGCACCCTAATTTTAGGTACAAAACCATTTACTATTGCTTTTAATTTTTGTAAATATTTTGGGTGATGTTTGGGGATGGATTTAAAAACCATTGAATTGTTTTGGGGATTTTATATCAGACCACTGTTGATGTATGGTTAGTGGGAACCCAGTTGCACTTATAGGAAACTCATGAATGTGAAAATTAAGCTTATGGGTTAGCGCATAGTTATGTGCACAAGTTATCCAGACCATTAAACCACCAAAGGGATGGTTTACTGATATAATGTTTCAGCATAAAAGGTAAAAAAATAATGTGTTGTTTAGTTTGTGTGTGTGTGTGTGTGTGGTTATGTAAAATTGAATGAATTTTTACATAATGTGAATTTAGAGATGGTTTAATGAATTGTTCAGTTTTTTACGTGAAAATTGGTTTGTCTGGGAAAACTATTTTTCAATGAAAATTATTTTATATTAATATATAAATCATATACCTTTTTTAACATGTTATATACTTTTATAATGAGTAGGGAAGTCATTTGGGGAAATCATATTGAGTTTCATTGCTCGCCACTTCTTTTTCACCTTAGTTATTTTTCATATATTAATTATTTAGAAAAATGTAAAGGAAATTTATTTCATTTAGATAGTTGTGTTTATGGTACTTGGGTGTGTATTTATTATTGGACATGGATCATGTTTGGAGTTATGTATCTATGTCTTTGGAGCCTTTGGTTTTTTGGGGGTTAATTTTCTACGGTGTACTTTGATGTTCATTGTTTTCCCCTGTGGTACTCTTTTGTAGTTTGGGTTGGATATAAATGGCAATACATTGAGTTTTGTTACATTATTATCATGTATACTTTAGAGGTTATTTTTTTATTATGAGTTTGGATGGGTTGTTTTATTTCTCCAATAGTTAATCATAACCCATTTTTAATCGAATCCTTTGGCATTTATTTACTGTCTTTTTCATCTCAGTGATATCTCTTAAGCATAATCACTTATTATTCTTTGAATCAAGACAATACAGAGGAGAATGTGGTTAAAAGTAATCTCAATGTTGACCTTAATGAAAACATAACATCTCATAATTGTTGGAAATGTCTCTAATTACCAAGAATTTTCAAAGATAAGGATTTTATCCATTAAATAAGTTGTCCACATTGCTTTTATTGTTCAAGGAAATTAGTGATATATATCATTAAATTCAAGAAATCATGGCATTATATTAAATAATAGACACATTATCTATATTTTTAATACCTAGGATCTCTATCACCATATTAGGACAGTGTGTTAGGGGAAAATATTTGATGAAAAATATTTTGTTGAATCCCTCCAATTCGATGGAATAAATTTTTTCATTTGAATACTATTTATTGTTTAGGGTCTACTACAGATTAGCTTCCACATAAAAAATTGTACACTCCCATCATGAACATATCATCTTTTACAATATGGATGGATGAGAATATATTTTAAATGGTTTTAATCTAAGGTTCAGTGATGAGTGTATTAGAATATCAACTATAGGTAAGAGGTCTTCTTAAAAAATGTTTGGGATAATAACACGATTTTTCAAAGGAGATGTAGTGGCCCTATCTTGAATTATTCTCTTATTAAAAACCTAATCTAGTCAAACCTATACATTCATGATGTTCTACGCTGCCATTACCATGAGCTTTGGCATTTTATTCGAGAGATTATCACAGTTCCTATCACATTGGTTTTTGGAGAATGTTATCCAATTTTTCTTTATTAATGACCAATTGAAGAAATATATTTAGGTTTCTAAATAAATATCTAATGAGAATATAAATAGAAAACATTTAATGTTGATGGATAATCTAATAAATGAAATATAAATCAAAAACAATCTGTCCTTTAGATTCAATATATCTTATTTAAAAAAAATTATATATGTAGACTTATCCCTAGGGTTATCATTGTGGTTATATAGTTTTATTACTTATAAATTTATATTCCATGGTCTGAATTTATCTATAGTGACCCAATCATTTTAGACATAATATTAAATGATTTCAAATATAAATATACATTAATACAAAAAATGATAAAAATGTATAGTTTCATTAGATGTCTAGGTACAAAAGTTGAAATAATGAAACCAAAATAAAACATAGTTATTTTAATCTACATAATTTTCTACTAAAATCCATTAATCTCTAAAAATTTAATTTGTCAAACAAGGGAATCTATAGAAAGAATAAGTTATAAAAAATTCCAGTAGTGTAATAAAAATGGAAATAATGAAAAATATATGAGTTATAAGTCATATGATAATAACATAAAACGAATGGATAATTAACATTAATATTGGGGAATAATATATATGGTTTATGTATCTTGTTATTTTGTCAAAATTGGACATCAGAGTTATCCTAAAACATTACATATTCATGAGTCAAGGGAATCTATGCAAATAACAATATCGTTGTTGAATAAATCATGCAATTGATTCGTTTTACTCCTTAATCCCAATCATAACATCTCATGAGATAAAACATTACCTATTATGTCATATAACTATATAGAAACATCTATCATAACATATAAATCTATATTTTTTCTCTTATAATGAAATAAATGATTAACCAAAACAATAGGACATTCCATGGAAAGAAGTGGGTCTTTTATTCATGTCCTAAAATTGAAAAATGGAATATCATAATAGAATATAGATAAAATGATTAAATCATTTTTAAGCCTTAATAAAAAAATAAATTAAAATTAAAAAAACCTGATAAATTATTTCCAAATGAATTGATGAAATTAAAAAAATGTAATGATATTGGAAATGTTTCCCTTAAGTAATGCTTTATGAAAATGGGAAACACATCATTAAAAAGTGATAGGGGAAAAATAATATCTATAAATCCTAAAAAATATCAATAATGAAGTTTGATGATAAAAAATGTAATTTTAAAATAACAATTAGTGTTATAAAACAATTTATTTAGAGTATATGAAAAGGGATGAGTAATTGAGAAGTTTCATTGAATATAGTTTTCTTCTCGAGAATAATTGATGGGGGTCTTTTAAATATGAGTTAACCCATTAAAGAATGATTAAATAAAAATGGTATATATGTGTGGAAAAAATATATATAGAATATATAAGTTCAATATAAGATTAATTTAGACACAAATTGAGGTAAAGGGAGAGAAATCACACCCCAATGAAAATTACAGGGTTCAGAGAGATCCCTTACCTTATGTTCCAGAATTTTTCATCAATTAACTTAAATATCATATATAATAATGATAGATTCATTAAATAAATAACTTATATACTCCTGCACATATATATATACAAAATATTATAACAGTATGAATTTTATATATGTATATTATGAGTAGTTATATAGTTCAATTTTGTTTTCCCAAGAGAATTTGTTTTGTCATTCCAATGTTGGATCACATAGGGTTAATTACTGGTGTTATGAAAATATGGGACTATAACACTAAACAATAAATTAATTTTTATTTGAGAAATTTTAGAAATTTAAGTGGTCCTAAATAGACATATGTGTTCTAATATAGTGATGTTTCTTTCAATAGCATGTTATATTTAGCGGTTAGTTCATTCCGATGGTTTTACTTATCATCATGATATACATTAATTTTATTTAACATTAAATATATTAATTGATTCATGAAAATTTAATAGGATATAATAATTTTTTTAAAATATGATTTATGAATGATAATAGTTCTATAACCATCTTAGATGGAGGGAATGGAAAAAACAGTATCTGCATGGACGGTTAACCCACATAATTATGAATATGGTCTTGTTTCATTAAATAAGAGGAGAAAATTAATGTATGAATGGTTGATATTAAATTATAAATAAAAAGTAAAGTAAATATATGATTGTGGGGTAATTAATATATTTTTAATGAATGTTGTGAAGATATAGTAGGAGAATAAAATAATTTAAAAAACGGTTATTTTAGAATGCTTCCTCTTAGAAGCGCTTTTGTGAATTACCTAACAGGGGGGTTATAATTTTTATTAAGGTGATAAACAAAGAACTAGGTTGTGTGGTAGGGTAGGGAGGAGATATGTCACGACCCGTCCTCGGGGCCCGTGCCGTGACTACCCCAAGCCCGCCTTCCATAGGCCAGGGGCTGGCGACTAGCACCAAGGCGTAAAATCCCAGTAAACAGGGAAGGCATTGCCTTTATAAGTAACAACCACACAGAGTCAGTAAGCGGAAAGTAAAGTGCAGAAAGTAAAGGGGGGCCGGAAATACAATCCCAACTGTAAAGTACAACTGAAAACAGTAAAGAATAGCAACTGAAGAAAAGATGGCGGCCTCGTGTCGTCCACTGGCAATCCCACCTGAAGGGTGGGTACAGATAGCCTCCAGGCTCCTCGGGTCCCACGTCCGCTCCGAGCACGTCCCGCCCAGTGGTCCACCTCCAGGTACCGTCCTGCTCCACGCCCCAACCGTGATCAGCGCTATCCGTCGTCTGCAACCAACACAACAAGGTGCGGGCATAGCCCGTGCAGGGGTGAGTACAAGCTACTCAGTAAGGACCCCGAGACCCCCCGAAGGTCTCCCGAAATCCACAAAGGATATAGCACAAAAGAAAGATGCAATCACGAAGTATCATCTGACTCGACTTAGGTATATGCCCATACATATACCTAAGTCCCCAATTCTAGCTCTGCTCACGAGCTCAAGAACAACTCGATCCACAAAGGAAAGCAAGACTCAAATCCACAAGGAGAGTAAACAGTAAATCCACATAGGATAGTTCAACACAATCCACAAAGGAGAGTAACATAAGATTCAGCTCAACCAGGTATACTTTTTCAGATGACGTCAAAGATGATCACTGATCCGTCTAAGTCGTCGGACCCACGAAGGATCGATCGGTACTAACCCCCGCAGAAGACCCACACAGGATCGGGCTCACATAGAACCTGTAGGCAGTGGCTCACACAGAACCGGTAGTAAGGACCCACATATGATCGGGCTCACACAGAACCTGTAGCACTGATCCACGTGGGATCGCTGAGTGCAGTAGTCGACGCAGTCCACTGAGGATCTCTGAACAGTCGTCGCCGCAGTCCATGAAGGATTTCTGCTCTGCCGTCGTCGCAGTCCACGGAGGATCTCTGCTCTGCCGTCGTCGCAGTCCACCGAGGATCTCTGCTCTGTCGTCGAAGCCACAGCCAGCGCTAGGGTTCCCGCACATAGCGAGCTCGTTTAGGAGGGTCCGCTCCACGAGCCGAGGGGCTGATACATCAACTGACACGTAGTCCGAAGTTGATGTATCCAAAAGTTCCGTATCGACAACAGGATCTCAACGCGACAGACGGCGCGTCAATCGGACGCCAGGTCTGAGAGTTATTGGCATTTTCGTCCCAGGGGCCCGGTTGGTTTTTAGGGCAAAACCAACCCGACCGTACTCCGCCTGTATCCGATCCTCGGGAGGAGTATGCCAAAAGTTCCGTCTCACTTAGAGGAAACTACCACAGCTGACGGTACGTCGATCGGACGTCCGGAGCTCAAGTTATGAGCGTTTCCGCTCCGAGGGCCCGGTTGGTTTCGTGTACGAACCAACCCGGACGAACCCAAAGTCTTCCGAAACCTTGAGTGTAATATACCGAAACGACCGTCCCGATCCAAGGATCGCGTAGCCGCTGACGGTTCGTCAATCGGAGGTCCCAGGCCCAAGATATGGGTGAAAGACCGAAGAGGGCCCGAAACGGGGGTTCTGGGCCCGGGGCGACCTGGCCCGAACCCCCCCCTGGGTCGGCCGAACCGGGTCGGCCCGAACCGGGTCGGCCCGACCCGGCCGACCCGACCAGCCGGCTCGGCTTCGGCCGAGCGGCCGAAGGAGGGCGCCGCGGGCTTCACCCGCGGCTCAAGCGAAACGCGGCCCCGCGGGGGGGCCGCCTGCCACGGGGACGCGGCCGGGCCGCCGCGTCCGTTCCCGGTTCCGCGCGGCCGCGGAACCGGCCGCCGCCGCCGCGGCGGACTTCCTCCACGGCGGCGCGCCGGGCGCCGATGCCTCCGGTCGCCGGCGCCGCCGCGCCGGCGACCGGTGCCGCCGCCGCCTTCCGCGGGCCGCCGGAGATGCTCCGGTGGCCCAATTCCTTTCCCGTCTGTGCCGTTGTTCCTCCCGGGACGCGTCCTTCATTGCGAAATCAACAAATGGCCCTTGCGTCGTGCTTTTGCCGTCGCCCGCCAAATCCGTACAAAAAAAGGAAGATCGGCGGAGGGTTGCCGGGTCTTGTTCGTTAGACCCGCACCCTCTGCGTTAGTCATAAACCACGGGAGGAATAATCAACAACAATTTTAAATAAATTAAAATTGTCGGAGATCATGTTCTTCATTTTAATAGAATAAACACGGGGAAATAAGATAAAATAATCCAACATCTCTTACCTTGTCGTCGTCGTTGCCGAACGAGGGATCGTCGCGGGATTGCTCGTCGCGGAAGAAGGGGGATCGTCACGTCGTCGCGGTATCCGTCGTCGCGTCGCCAATCTTAGTTGCCGAACGAGGATCAGCCGCGGAAGAAGAGGCGTCGCCGAAGAACGTCGCGGGTAAAGCTCGTCGACGTCGCAGATCTCGGTGTGCGTCGTCGAATTCCGGTCGCCGGCGTTCTTCGCGTTCTTCGCGTTCTTCGCGTTCTTCGCGTTCTTCGCGTTCTTCACGTTCTTCGCGGGGAGCCGAAGAAACAAGATTCTCTCAAATCCTTTCAAAGGATTTTTAGGTTGGTCTTATTTTATAAACATGCCAACAAACGCAAAAGCGTAGGTAACGACCCATCAGTTCGTTGAATTAATTCAACGAGCGAAACAGCCCAATTAATTCACGAAAGAAACAGCCCATTTAATTCACGAAATAAACCGCCCAATTAAATGGTCTGTTAAGAATTAAAGAAAACGCGTCGGTTGACTTTTCAGTTACTTTGACGGGTTTTCGCGGGTGCGTTACTTAGCGAAAGAAACGGCGGGGCTCGTGCGGGCCCCACCGCACAAATATCCTACCAAGGGGGTAGGATATTTTCTGGATAGCATCCTATCCAGTTCAACTCAGTTCAAGCCGCCCTTAAGTGGCCTCAAGTGGCTTCCAAGCAGCTTAAGTGAAATAAAATAAAGTTGTCGCACAAACTTTATTTTATTTCTGACTTAAAGCCGCAAAATTTAAAAACCACGTCTGAGAAAACGCAACTCCGGAAGAGGCGTTTCTAAGCAAATACCGGCGCTGCGATTTCATCGGTGCCCTCAAAATTCGATTCCGGGCACCGGTTCAAAAGATAGAAAAACCCGCTCGTACGTTCACTGAACGTACCTGAGCCAAACTTCGGAAATTGATTCCGGGCACACCGGGCCTCGGAATCAGGTGCCGTCTGAAGCTGCGCTCTTGTAAAATTCCAAAGAAAATTAAGAAAAAAAATTTCCTTGAAATTTGCGGGTCTTTACATTACTCCCACCTCAGGGATTTACGTCCCCGTAAAGATACATAAAAAACTAGGGGAACAAATGGGGGTACTGAGCACGCATCTGAGCCTCCCGCTCCCAAGTGCTCTCCTGGAGGTTCCCGTGCTGCCATCTGACGCGCACAAGAGGAATCGACCGCCCACGTAGGACCCGCTCCTGTCGATCCTCGATCTCCACTGGGACCTCCGCAAAAGTCGCCCCATCGTCCACGTCCAGATCCCCAAAGTCGATGATGTGCATCGGGTCGTGCACGTATCTCCTCAGCTGAGACACGTGAAAGACGTCGTGCACCCGGTGCAACTGAGGTGGTAGAGCCAGGCGATAAGCCACCTCTCCTATCCTGCTGAGGACCTGGAAAGGCCCGATAAAGCGTGGAGACAACTTGCCGCCTCGGCCAAATCTCCGTAAACCACGTCGAGGTGAGACACGCAAAAATACGTGGTCGCCATCCTCGAACTCTAGTGGCCTCCGCCTCCTGTCAGCATATGACTTCTGCCGGCTCTGAGCTGTCCTCATCCTCTCCTGGATGATCTGGACCTTCTCTGTCGTGGCTTGGACCATATCTGGTCCCACGAGTGCTGACTCCCCAGGGTCTGTCCAGCACAACGGTGATCTGCAGGGTCTGCCGTACAACGCCTCGTATGGTGCCATCCCGATGGTGGAGTGGTAGCTGTTGTTGTACGCGAACTCCACCAAGGGTAGGTGGTCCTCCCAGCTGCGACCAAAGTCGAGAACACATGCACGGAGCATGTCCTCGAGTGTCTGTATGGTCCTCTCCGTCTGACCATCCGTCTGAGGGTGGAAGGCTGTGCTCAGATGGAGCCGCGTCCTGAACGCCTCCTGCAACCCCTTCCAAAGCCGGGAAGTGAAACGAGCATCTCGATCGGAGACGATAGACGATGGCACACCGTGAAGCCGTACGATCTCCTGAACGTAAAGACGTCCCAAGCTCTCCACTGAGCCCTGCTCTCTGATGGGTAAGAAGTGTGCTGACTTGGTGAGTCGGTCGACAATCACCCAAATGGAGTCGTGAACTCTGGAAGTGCGTGGAAGTCCAGTCACGAAGTCCATAGATATGGAATCCCACTTCCACTCTGGGACCTCCAAGGGCTGTACCAAGCCTGCTGGTACCTGATGCTCTACCTTCACCTGCTGGCAGGTGAGGCATCGTGAAACGAACTCCGCCACAGCTTTCTTCATGCCCGGCCACCAGTGATGTCGTCTGAGATCCTGGTACATCTTCGCCACTCCGGGATGCACCGCCAAGGGAGAAGTGTGAAACTCTCTCAGCACCTCCTCTCGTAAAGCGACTGGTACGACGGTACGTCCTCTGAAAAGGATGTCGTGCTCTGCTCCAAGGGAGAAACCATCAGGCGCCTGACCTAAGGATATCAGTGCACGCCGGGTCTCACAGTCAGCGTCCCCACGCTGAGCCTCTCTGACCCGCTGTAGAAGTGGAGGAGAGACTGTGAGAGACTGAAGAAAGGCTGCTCCGTCTCTATCCACGAAGGATATCTGCAAGGAGGCCAGCTGCTCCGTCGCCTCCTCAAGTAGCTGAATGCCCGTCCTCCTGCTGAGGGCATCGGCTACCACGTTCCCCTTCCCAGGAGTATAGACTATCTCAAAGTCATAGTCCTGGAGGAACTCAAGCCATCTCCGCTGTCTCAGGTTCAGGTCCTTCTGAGAGAAGATATACCTGAGACTCTGGTGGTCAGAAAAGACTGTGAAGCGCTCGCCCATCAGATAGTGCCACCAAGTCTTCAGAGCGAAGACCACTGCTGCTAACTCCAGGTCGTGAGTGGCGTAGTTCTGCTCATGCAGCCTCAACTGACGTGATCCGTAGGCGATAACGGCCCGCTCCTTCATCAGGACGCACCCGAGTCCAGTCCCTGATGCATCGCAGTAAACTACGTACCCAACTCCCTCCTCAGGCAACCTCAAGATAGGTGCGCTGGTCAATCTCTGTCTCAGCTCCTGGAAGCTCTGCTGACATCTGTCTGACCACACGAAGGGTTTCCCCTTCTTCTTCAACGCTGAGAGTGGTGCCGCAACTCTGGAGAAGTCCGGCACAAATCTCCGATAGTATCCGGCTAGGCCCAAGAAGCTTCGCACCTCTGTCACGCTCCTGGGTGGCTCCCAAGCTAGCACTGCCTCGTCTTCGCGGGATCCACTGCAACTCCCGCCTCAGAAATGACGTGCCCCAAGAAATGGACCTCACGTAACCAGAACTGGCATTTTGAGAGCTTGCCATAAAGCTGGTGCTCTCGGAGTGTGTCTAGCACAACTCTAAGGTGGTAGGCATGCTCCTCCTCAGTCGTCGAGTATACCAAAATGTCGTCAATAAAGACCACGGCAAATCGGTCGAGGTATGGCTGGAAGATCCTGTTCATGAGGCTCATGAACACTGCTGGAGCATTGGTTACGCCGAACGGCATAACCAAGAACTCATAATGGCCATACCGACACCTGAAGGCCGTCTTCTGCACGTCCTCGTCTCGAACTCTGAGCTGATGATAGCCTGACCGGAGGTCTATCTTCGAGAACCACCGCGCTCCCTTGAGCTGATCGAAGAGGTCATCAATCCGTGGTAGCGGATACTTGTTCCTCACTGTCACCTGGTTTAGGCGACGATAGTCGACACATAGTCGCAAGCTCCCGTCCGCCTTCTTGGCGAACAATATCGGGGAAGCCCAGGGTGAAACACTGGGTCGGATAAACCCCTTGCTCTGCAAGTCCTCCAACTGTACCCGCAGCTCCCGAAGCTCGGCGGGGGCCATCCGATATGCTGGAGAAGATATCGGGGCTGCCCCGGGGTACAAGTCGATGTAAAAGTCTACCTCTCTACGAGGAGGTAGCCCTGGAACGTCGTCGGGAAAGACGTCCATGTACTGGTCCACCACTGCAGGAAAAGCCGGACTCCGCACGTCCACTGCTCCTAGGATGAGGCTAGCCAACTGATTAGAGATGGGCTGCACTCTCCTCTGCGGAAGTCCATCCTGTGCTGCAAAGGTTCCCTTCTCGCCGGTGAAGGTAAACCTGCTCCCGTCGGTGCGAACACATCGCACCTTGCGCCTAAAACAGTCGATCTGGGCATGAACCGTGGATAGCCAATCCATGCCCAAGATGACGTCGTAAGGCCTCGACGCCGCTACAAGGAGATCCCAGCCGAATCTCTCGCCTCCTAGATTAAGCTCACACTGCCGGCACCAGTGCGTAATCGTCGAGTCTGCTCCCGTAGGAGTCTCTAGCCGTAAGGATCGAGCCAACGGCTCAGTCGGAATCTCCGAGCTCCGAACAAGGGCAGAGGCTATGAAAGAGTGACTCGCTCCTGTGTCTATAAGTACTGCAGCAAGGGTGGAATAGACACAGATCGTACCTCGAATCATCTCTGGCAAGTCGGGGTCGTAGGCCTCCACTGCCTGGAGCTGGGCCTGTCCCTGCCCGCCAGCTCCATGTGGTCGAGGTGGCCCTCCTGGTGGTGGCGGGGGTAGAGCCTGGAAGCGTCGCCCACCACCCGCTGCTCGGCCAGCTCCTCTGCCTCGTCCGCCTCCTCCCTGCGGACCGCCACGGTCGACCCTCTGCCTCTGCCTGGGTGGCCCCTCCACCGTCTGCTGCTCCTCTGGTCGGCGAGTCGGGCAGTCACGAGCCATGTGACCCTGCCCGCCGCAGGAGTAGCACAGCCTGCCTCTCGGAAGGCTGGCACTCCGCTGTGTGCCTCGTACTGCTGAGCCGGAGTCCTGAGGCCGTCTGCGTGGGGCTCTGGTCTACCTGGACCCGAGAGTCATCTGTCGGCTACCTGCTGCCGAAGACTCAGCTACCTGCCGCCCTGCGCTAGGTCTCGCCGCTGAAGAAGGCTCTGCCAGGAAGCTCTCGATCAGGAGGGCTCGCTCCAGCACTCCCGCCTGGGTCGGAATGCTAAGGGAGATCAGCGACACCCGAATCTCCTGTCGCAAGCCCTGCTCGAAGGTCCGGGCCCGGAAGAAGGGGTCCCGTACCATGTCGGTCGAGTAGCGAGATAGGTCAGTGAACCTCGCCGCGTACTGAGCGACCGTCATGCTGCCCTGGCGCAGCTGGAGAAGCTCCTGGATGCGCACCGCTCGGAGGGTGGCCGGGATGAACTCAGAGCGGAAGAGGCTCTCGAAGTCCGTCCAGAGTAAGGATGCCTCATCGTGAACCTGGAGCATCAAGCTCCACCATCGTCCTGCCGCCGCCTGCAGGAGGCTCGCCGCGAGAATCACCATGAGATCCGCTGGTGTCCTCACTAGCCTGAAGATCCGTACCACCGCCTCAAGCCAGTCCTCGGCGGCCTGGGGGTCCGCCTCACCGCGAAACCTGGGCGGTCGCTGGCTCTGAAACTCATGCAGTGCCCTGAGGCGACGTGCATCGTCAGCGTCTGGTACTGGTAGCATCGGTGGCTCGGCGGGTAAAGCTACCGCCGGTGCCACTGCTGGCAAAGGGCCCTGCACCGAGGCCTCGTCGCTCGGTGGGCTTCCATCACGCCCTACACTCGGAACCCTAGCTGGCTGTCGTCGCGGGGCCATCCTGAAAAGGAGAACAAGAGCACCACAGTCAGAACAGTATACCTGGTGAGCTGGCACAAGTAATCACAAGGAAAACTTGAGACTTTAATAAAGAAGATCAGTATACCCGGTGAGCTGACACAAGTAATCACAAAGAAAACTTGAAACACACACGCAATCAATGTTTTCATGCATTAAGTCGGAAATCAGGAGTCAGGGTCCTGGTGTATGGATACGTCGGCTGCCGCACCAACACTGGGCTCCCTGAACTGATAACCACACTCAATACACTAAACACTATTGCTTCATATAGAAGGAAAGGACGATCAGAGTCTGCGGTAGAACCAACCACCTCTGATACCAATTTGTCACGACCCGTCCTCGGGGCCCGTGCTGTGACTACCCCAAACCCGCCTTCCATAGGCCAGGGGCTGGCGACTAGCACCAAGGCGTAAAATCCCAGTAAACAGGGAAGGCATTGCCTTTATAAGTAACAACCACACAGAGTCAGCAAGCGGAAAGTAAAGTGCAGAAAGTAAAGGGGGCCGGAAATACAAGCCCAACTGTAAAGTACAACTGAAAAAGTAAAGAACAACAACTGAAGAAAAGACGGCGGCCTCGTGTCGTCCACTGGCAATCCCACCTGAAGGGTGGGTACAGATAGCCTCCAGGCTCCTCGGGTCCCACGTCCGCTCCGAGCACGTCCCGCCCAGTGGTCCACCTCCAGGTACCGTCCTGCTCCACGCCCCAACCGTGATCAGCGCTGTCCGTCGCCTGCAACCAACACAACAAGGTGCGGGCATAGCCCGTGCAGGGGTGAGTACAAGCTACTCAGTAAGGACCCCGAGACCCCCGAAGGTCTCCCGAAATCCACAAAGGATATAGCACAAAAGAAAGATGCAATCACGAAGTATCATCTGACTCGACTTAGGTATATGCCCATACATATACCTAAGTCCCCAATTCTAGCTCTGCTCACGAGCTCAAGAACAACTCGATCCACAAAAGAAAGCAAGACTCAAATCCACAAGGAGAGTAAACAGTAAATCCACATAGGATAGTTCAACACAATCCACAAAGGAGAGTAACATAAGATTCAGCTCAACCAGGTATACTTTTTCAGATGACGTCAAAGACGATCACTGATCCGTCTAAGTCGTCGGACCCACGAAGGATCGATAGGTACTAACCCCCGCAGAAGACCCACACAGGATCGGGCTCACACAGAACCTGTAGGCAGTGGCTCACACAGAACCGGTAGTAAGGACCCACATAGGATCGGGCTCACACAGAACCTGTAGCACTGATCCACGTGGGATCGCTGAGTGCAGTAGTCGACGCAGTCCACTGAGGATCTCTGCACAGTCGTCGCCGCAGTCCACGAAGGATCTCTGCTCTGCCGTCGTCGCAGTCCACAGAGGATCTCTGCTCTGCCGTCGTCGCAGTCCACGGAGGATCTCTGCTCTGTCGTCGAAGCCACAGCCACCGCTAGGGTTCCCGCACATAGCGAGCTCGTTTAGGAGGGTCCGCTCCACGAGCCGAGGGGCTGATACATCAACTGACACGTAGTCCGAATTTGATGTATCCAAAAGTTCCGTATCGACAACAGGATCTCAACGCGACAGACGGCGCGTCAATCGGACGCCCGGTCTGAGAGTAATTGGCATTTTCGTCCCAGGGGCCCGGTTGGTTTTTAGGGCAAAACCAACCCGACCGTACTCCGCCTGTATCCGATCCTCGGGCGGAGTATTCCAAAAGTTCCGTCTCACTTATAGGAAACTACCACAGCTGACGGTACGTCGATCGGACGTCCGTAGCTCAAGTTATGAGCGTTTCCGCTCCGAGGGCCCGGTTGGTTTCGTGTACGAACCAACCCGGCCAAACCCAAAGTCTTCCGAAACCTTGAGTGTAATATACCGAAACGACCGTCTCGATCCAAGGATCGCGTAGCCGCTGACGGTTCGTCAATCGGAGGCCCCAGGCCCATGATATGGGCGAAAGACCGAAGAGGGCCCGAAACGGGGGTTCTGGGCCCGGGGCGACCCGGCCCGAACCCCCCCTGGGTCAGCCGAACCGGGTCGGCCCCGCCGACCGGACCGGCCGGCTCGGCTTCGGCCGAGCGGCCGAAGGAGGGCGCCGCGGGCTTGACCCGCGGCTCAAGCGAAACGCGGCCCCGCGAGGGGGCCGCCTGCCACGCGGACGCGACCGGGCCGCCGCGTCCGTTCCCGGTTCCGCACGGCCGCGGAACCGGCCGCCGCCGCCGCGGATTCAGCCGCGGCGGACTTCCTCCACGGCGGCGCCCAAGGCGCCGCCGCCGCCTTCCGCGGGCCGCCGGAGATGCTCCGGTGGGCCGATTCCTTTCCCGTCTGCGCCGTTGTTCCTCCCGGGACGCGTCCTTCACCGAGAAATCAACAAATGGCCCTTGCGTCGTGCTTTAGCCGTCGCCCGCCAAATCCGCACTAAAAAAGCAAGATCGGCGGAGGGTTGTCGGGTCTTGTTCGTTAGACCCGCACCCTCCGTGTTAGTCATAAACCACGGGAGGAATAATCAACAACAATTTTAAATAAATTAAAATTGTCGGAGATCATGTTCTTCATTTTAAAAGAATAAACACGGGGAAATAAGATAAAATAATCCAACATCCCTTACCTTGTCGTCGTCGTTGCCGAACGAGGGATCGTCGCGGGATTGCTCGTCGCGGAAGAAGGGGGATCGTCGCGTCGTCGCGGTATCTGGCGTCACGTCGCCAATCTTAGTTGCCGAACGAGGATCGGCCGCGGAAGAAGAGGCGTCGCCGAAGAACGTCGCGGGTAAAGCTCGTCGACGTCGCAGATCTCGGTGTGCGTCGTCGAATTCCGGTCGCCAGCGTTCTTCGCGTTCTTCGCGTTCTTCGCGTTCTTCGCGTTCTTCATGTTCTTCGCGGGGAGCCGAAGAAAAAAGATTATCTCAAATCCTTTCAAAGGATTTTTAGGTTGGTCTTATTTTATAAACATGCCAACAAACGCAAAAGCGTAAGTAACGACCCATCAGTTCGTTGAATTAATTCAACGAGCGAAACAGCCCAATTAATTCACGAAAGAAACAGCCCATTTAATTCACGAAATAAACCGCCCAATTAAATGGTCTGTTAAGAATTAAAGAAAATGCGTCGGTTGACTTTTCAGTTACTTTGACGGGTTTTCGCGGGTGCGTTACTTAGCGAAAGAAACGGCGGGGCTCGTGCGGGCCCCACCGCACAAATATCCTACCAAGGGGGTAGGATATTTTCTGGATAGCATCCTATCCAGTTCAACTCAGTTCAAGCCGCCCTTAAGTGGCTTCAAGTGGCTTCCAAGCAGCTTAAGTGAAATAAAATAAAGTTGTCGCACAAACTTTATTTTATTTCTGACTTAAAGCCGCAAAATTTAAAAACCACGTCTGAGCAAACGCAACTCCGGAAGAGGCGTTTCTAAGCAAATACCGGCGCTGCGATTTCATCGGTGCCCTCAGAATTCGATTCCGGGCACCGGTTCAAAAGATAGAAAAACCCGCTCGTACGTTCACTGAACGTACCCGAGCCAAACTTCGGAAATTGATTCCGGGCACACCGGGCCTCGGAATCAGTTGCCGTCTGAAGCTGCGCTCTTGTAAAATTCTAAAGAAAATTAAGAAAAAAATTTCCTTGAAATTTGCGGGTCTTTACAAGATATTTTCTTAAATATTTTTAAATCTTAAATTCATAAAATATGGGACGATTTGGGTGATGGGGATGGTATTTGTAAGGGGGAAGGGTGTTTACCATTTTTATATTAAATAGTTTTTTGTGGCACAAAACAACCTATTTTTTTTATTCTTCTTACTATATATATTAAATATGATATTTTAGTTTGTTTTAATGGGTTTTTTACATCACCCATGACTCAAAAATTCATGTATTTGACTTAAATTGCTAATTTCTATAAATTAACATATTTTTTCTGTTAAATAATATCCAAACAGATTAAAAAAAATTCCCCAAAATATATCAATGAATTGATTTTAAAAATAGAATCAATTACAATAAAATAATTTTCTATATATTATAAATTTAATATTTATAGAAAATCATCATTTCTATGAAAAATATCGATTTTAATATTATAATCATTTTTATGACCCTTTGAAATATTTACTCATAGTAATAAATAATTTGTTTTTCATTATTATAGAAGATAATATTAATTTATGAATCCATACTATGCAAATAAATTTCATTTTTATTCCATATATTTATTATAAAAATATTATTAAAATCACTTGTCTTGATGAAGAAGAATGAAATCATATACCATTAGTAAAAAATTATATTACATATACTATGGATTTAATAAATCATTTTTTATATTTATATGATACCAAAATATTATATAACACATCTATTGGTGAATTTTATAATCTAATAGTCATATTAATATTCTACCTATTATGTTACAATTATAATGGTCAACTTACTAATTTAACGATTAGATCTATAATGGTTATATGGGTTACCAATTTAATATAAATACAATATATTTTATTCATTCTTCTTTTAGATAAATATTATTTTGTTTTGATATATACTGTAATGTTCAAAATATATGTTGTCTTGTTAATATTATGTTTTATTTCTATATATTAGTTCAGGAGTGTTCACATTCATATGTAATGACTAGATGTCAATTTACAAATATAAGTTACCATATATTCTATTTTTATCAAATTTTAATATTTTACAAAATTATTCATTTAATTTCTAACAAATATATCATTCTTCAATAACTAGAATATTTTTTTTTTCAGTTTCTCTATGTGATATATGTACATTATACTATATGTCATTATTATAATATTGGAAATTCAATTTATAAAATTAAAATTAATTATATTGATAATCCTTATACAAGTAAATGTATTATAATAGTGTATAATACGTTAAATTTAATATGTATTCATGAAAATTAAATTTAACTAAATTTAAATATACTGTAATAATTTGGAATAATTTATTGAAAAAATTAAAATTTGGAAGAACTATAATAAAAGGAAAACTATTAAGAGAAAAGTCGTTAACCCCCAAATATTTGATCAAACTCATAATTTTGACTTTGGAAAATGTGTGAAAATTTATTATGTCTATTCATTTGTTAAAAAATCATAATATTCTGGAACAAATTTCTCCTAAGATATAAAATTAAATCAAATCACCATTGGGTGATATATGACCCACCCATCAAAATCTATAATTATGTGTTCCACATAAAAAATAATCATCATATCCCCATAAACCTATGGAAAAAAGTATTGGAATATTATAATTTAAAAAAACACATTATGATCAGACAAAATCATAGAATATAAAAATATTAAGTTAGAAAAATTATTATATCATAATTACATATAACGGGTGATCAAAACAAGCTTCTTCTGGTATTATTCTTTGAGTAAAATATAGAGATAAATTACAAAAGTTTTCAAAATAATTTTTAAACCATTTTTATAATACCTAAAGTAAAAATTTCATTACAAATAAAATTTTGATAATTTAATGATAATAATTTTTAGATACATATTGCAAAGAGTTCTGAATAAAATTTCCTTGAAATAAAACTAACATCTTGGTAACACATTTTAAGTGGTAAATAATGGAATGAATTGAATTCATAATGTTATTAAGATAGTTTAAAAAATCACCAATATAGAAACTTTTAATGAAATACATTTCATAAATGGTGTAATAAAATTTATAAAGTTACATAAGGTATATAATTAATGGACTTAACTAAAAATACACTTTATTTAGGGGAAACATAGACATGGGTGATAATATCTACGGGTAATAATGATTGTTATTATTACTTAAATTATGATTTTATTTTCAAAAACATATTAAAAAATAATGTAATATTAATAAAGAGATTTAATTTCCTCATATAATAAGAAAAATAATAATATAAAATAGTTGGGTTAAAAGATCATATAAAACAAGAAATATATATTCAATTTAGAATAACTATGACCCAATGATTCAAAAAATTGTGTTGATAAAGCCCATTCCATGAATTCTTGGTTAGTGGATCAGACTCTAACATCCTTAATAAGAAACATGGCCATATTAATCCACATTTTAAAAACCCATATCATGTCTATAACCCTATATAATCTCAATTTACAGTTTTTCACATTACATAAATTAGTTAATTATAATCAATATTCAATATCCTATCTTGTTAATATTAATGTTTTTGATCTAGTTTTATAAAAATGTTGTGTTTATTCACTCATCTCCAAAATTACATCAGTAATTGATAAAAAAAGTCAATTTAATTTATTAATAGAAATATTTTTATTAAATTATATATGTGATTTAGTTAAGATCTTTGATGTTGAAATTAGGGATAACCATGTTATAGGGAAATTTAATGATCTGATGTTTTTATCTTATATAATGAAGATAATACAATTGATACAATTGAAAAATAAAAATAAATTATGTATTTACTTAATTATATCACATTGAATATACAATTACTTTCCCATAGTAATCAATGATATTAATGTATAGAATTTTTTTAGTTGGTTGGAAGACATTCCAAAAAAAGTATATAACATAATTAATGGATGATTACGATTTTGAAAGTGTCGTATTATGGAATTATATATTTATTATTATTGAGTAATTAATTTATATTGATAAATATGTGCAATAAAAATTTATTTTATTTTTTCTTAATGAGTAATAGAAAATTTTGATGAAAAAAATAATAACATATATAATTGATGAGAATTTTTTCACAAGAAGAAATGAAATTTATATTTTTATTTATTGAAAACTTGAAGGAAGTTTAGTGTTTTTTCTAATTATTATAGAAATTAAATTAATTAATATTTTTTCAAAAAAAATATATAAATGATAATTTTTTGGAGAAATAATAGGACTCGTGTTGAAATCATTGCAATTTCATTTAATGATTCTATAAAAATGAATAATTATTGACAATATATTTTCATAATTGTCTGAAGGAAAAGGCATATTGTTATAATGGAAGGATAATATGTTTTTTAGTTGGATAAATAATTATTTATCTGGTGTGGAAGAGGTCGTGGAATCCCCTTTTATAGGTGTAGAGAATGATATTTTTGTATTATTTAAACAATATATTTTGAGAGAAAATATTTCATATTTAATGTGGCATAAAGGTTAGTAATAGTGGAGAATATAATGAAAATAAGTTTATTATATCCCATCCAATCAATCATAAAATTTTTTCATCATGATTATATCTGTTTACCCATTGATTAAATTCAATTAGTAGTTTATATTTTACTATGGTAACTAGTTTTTAATGTAATTTAATTTTAATGTATAAAAATAATATTACAGTTATTTCATAATTTTGATACTGTGTATAAATTTTATTTTTATCTATAATTTATTAATATTAAAACAAGTAATGTGTTAAAATGGTTTTTAGAGAATGTGTACTTTTAATCTTATACATTATATATAGTAAAGCATAAAAAATTAGTTTGATTTTAAAAATAAAATATTTTTTATTAAAAAAGAATAAAAAAATTTAGATTTAATTTAAAGGAATATATTTTGGAATTTTATGAAAAAATATTTAACTAAAAAAAGACCAAATCATCCGAAATTTTTGAAAATATTACTTATGTTTATAAATGCTTAAAATAAGATATATAAATTCATAATAAAATTTACAAAATAAATTTTTTACACTATAAATATTTAAATATTAAATTATAAGTTTTTATAATATACTATGAATTTAATAAATAATAAAAATGACATAAATTTTTTTATTCTCCTGAAAATTGAAATTTTTACTACTTTCCTAAAATTAAAATTTTCCGGAAAACATCTTATAAATTATAATATGTCTTTGTCTTGTAAAATAAAATTAAATATTAAAATATTTTATTTATTTTTAATTATAAATATCTGGGTTTTATTTTTTCAATGAAAAATGTAATATATATATATATACAACATTTATTATTTTAAAGAAATTATTAATAATTATGTGTTCTTAATCCACTTCTGTATGAATTTATATTTTATTACTATATTTTTATCTACTAAAAATTGTATTAATGTTATAAATTTTTAAATAATTTGATAGAGATCATTTATGTTCGGTTTTTTTGCAATAATATCTTCATTTATAGTCATTTATTTATAAAAACAATTCTGAAAAATTTGGGTCATTAAATTTAACCCCTTATTAAATTCATTTCACCCTGAAAATTTTATATCACGTAATATAAAATTTTGGTGTAATTTTTTCTAATCAATTTCATAGGTTCTTTTTTAACCAGCTATATCTTAAGAATCTTTAAACAGAACTTTGGATATATTGGTGGAATTCTACATTAAAACATATTACTTTGTTTCAACACATCAACATTTTATTCTTCCCAATAAATGTCATTTTCTAGTTGTATAACATTTGAGCATTGTAAAGGGGATGGATTATGTATGTACATTATCAAAAAAGAGACACATAACTTATATCACACAATATAGTGGTGTGGAGAGAGCATTACACTATAGGCTCTGAACCTAACATGATCAAGGATCTCAATTGGAATGAAGTTCATAGTGATCAAATTCATGTTATTAAAAAAAATGTTAACACACAATAATAAAGATATTTTAAAGAGAACAATCCCATAAACATTATAATATTTTCCTATTGATGATTGAATGAATAACTCTCTTATTGATATTATGACACATTCTGTCACTTGTTGAATATCTTGATCCTTATCGATACTGTTTTATACAAGGTAATGACTTATTTTCTTTCCATCTCCAAATACAACATGTAATGTTGTATTAATAAATCTATCAATATAATAATAATCTTATCGTTCCATTAGAATTGTAGGATGTAAAATTTTATTAGAATAGATATCTAGTAGCAGGAGGAACTGATCTTGACATATTTGTAAATCCATCAAACACGATCTAGTATTATCCTTTGTTTTTTAATGGTCTTATTATATTTACCATCAACATAATAATGATAAATACTGTCGAAACATAGATCTATATCATATTATTTAAATAGCATTATCTATAATATTGTTCTAACTCTGAAATCCTGAGTAGATATAAGGAAGATTTGTACTCCAGATGGTCTTACCACTTCCCTTATATATATCATTGTGAGTTATTCAATATAAAAATATTCATTGGTAAAAATAAAATCCATTTAGTTCTTACAATAATCAAATACAACCAAAATACCATTATGTACAATCCATATTTTTGGGAGTCATGATATTAAACCAATGCTATTGTTTTCCCATTTTCAAACTAGTATGAAAAGTCGTATCAAAATACACTTATTAGTTTTTAAATTAGTATTTTCTAAACAAAAAACCACCCCTCATGATATGTATTCTGTAATTACTCTCTTCACGTGTTTCCATTCACTATTCTCATTAGGATATCTAAAAAAAATCATACAACCATGATAAAGAGAGAAGGATGAATTACACACATAATCTATATGTTCATAAATTTAAGCTAGTTCTTCTGGAATACAAATCTATATACAAAAACATATAAATCCATCCAGATAAATGATGAAATTTGGAATATTAAATTCATTTTTAGAACGATATATTTATTATGTAATTCTATGATACACTTTTTATTTTATAGATGAGGAGTAGGTTTAGAATGATATGATTTTTTTCATGAATTATCACTTCAATAATTCTCCTCTAAAAATCAATGAGCATTGTCTCTTTTAAAAAAACTCATCACAGATATAGTATCATGGTCTCTCCTAATCATAGCATCATCAAAATTTTCTTTCTTCCACGAGTTGGTTTTGTTTTGAGAAATAAAAATATTTTATTAATTTCAACAATGTCCTAAGGATCATATTCATCTCGTTCTATTTGAATTTATATTTCATGCTCTTAAAATCAGTATATATATCAAAATATTTACAAAGATATAATTTCACAACATTTTAAATTCAATGACCATTACATCAAGCTCTAAATATTGTGTATGATGATATTTATTATATGTCATTAATTATCATGAGGTATAAGAAATTACCCTATCATTATACATGTGGAAAAATCCCATTCCAGTTTCTAATGAAATAAACTAGTTTAATAATACTTCAAAAATATAGGGTATTTTAAGTATTTTAGTGGTGACCAAATTCTTTTTTAGGTCCTTGAATGTTCAATCACATTCCTCTATCTTAATAAACTTCAATCATTTTAATGCTGAATTTTATAGTGCTATTGGTAGGTGTGGTAAACATATAAAAAGGTGTTAGTAATATCTCTATATTATAATAAATCTATCTATTTGAGTCATAGTTGTTATTTTAACCCATTCCCTGATAACATCCATCAATTATGGATTTTCTTATATGACCTTTGATGTGATTAAATGACCTAATAATTTATTTTTTCCACCATAATTAACAACAGATAAATTCATCATACAATATCTCTTTTTTCATTTCCATTAACATGATCTAAAAATGATATTCATTCTATTTTATAATATTTTAATAAATATGAATACATTATTTAGAAAATAAAAAAAATTATAAATGTATTCTATAAATTCAAGATTATTTAGTCATAATAAAAATTAGAGTTTAAATAAGTCCAAATGGATTCATTTTAAATTAATAATTTCCATACCTAATATCTAAATATGTATTAGATATGTCCCCCCTTTTAACCCCTACTTGATTATATCCAGATTTGATGTTATTTTTTGAGAACTATTTAGATCGTATATGTTGACATATAACATCATCAATAAGTGCTACTAGAAACTTCTTCCGGATCATGTTTTTGTTAATCACATAATAATAAATTCAAATATGCGTCGATCCATCATTTATTTTGATAGTTTATTCGTAAACCTTATAGGGATGTACATGGGTATATGAAGGACTTAACTTGATTCTCATAAAGTTTCTTATTCAATTCCCTTAATTCAATGGGTTCTATTACATTTAAATATTTTGAGATTGGAAAGGATGCAAGTATGAGTTTCATTGAAAACACAAAATGATCCTCGTTGGTAGGACCATGATTTTCATCCTGAAATATGTATTCATACAATCATATAATTGGAATATTGTTAATTTAAATATCCTCTAGAATCGTATAATTCAATATTTCCCTATTTTATATACCATAATCTGTACTATATATTTTTTCCACATTGATTTCAGAATCATACATGAAATATTAGTGGATAGAAGAATGATTTTGGATATAAAATGATATTTTCATATCATGATAAATAATATTATATTTCATTAGGGATTGGTAGTCCATTCAAATATAATATCAAGTTAAACCAAATGTACAGTATTTGGTGTTTTAGAATGTATCCTCCCAAAAATATTAATCACTAATGATTTATATCCCTTAGATGTAGTCATTTTTGAGCATGGGTTTTTGTAGGTAGTTTGTAGTGTTCAGCTTTATATAATGATTCCAAATTTTTATAACATATTTGATATAAAACAAATAAAAATAATAATGGAATAATGTTTTAGTAGAATGAGAAATTAGATCATGTGTACCTAGAACCATTTCAATATGTTCATCATCATCAGTTTTAGTGATCAATAATGACCTTCTCTTTTCTATTGTTTTTTGAGGTTTCTACATCCTATTTAATCCATCGTATAGATATATTGAATAATGATCCTCATAAACAATAAAATCATTTTTTGGAATAAATGTTTCATGTGTGGATCATTTACTCAAACAATCATTTCATTTAGTATAGGTAATAATAAACTCATAAATATATTGATCATTTTGGGCTTTGTGACCTACATTACCACACTTTAAACACATCTCTATTCCCCTGTGGATATTACCTAGGTTAATACTATCATATTTATTATAAATATGAAATTGGAATTTCTTCACAATATGTGTCTTATCAAAGGAAGTTCTATGATTCACCACTTTACTTTTATTTTCACCTTAATAATGAGATAATCATTTTTTTATTTTTTACATAAGAGAAGGTAGAATAATCTATTCATAGTGTTCAATGACTATTATAGCCAATTAACATTAACAAATAGTTTTTAATTTTGTAAAAAAAATATTTTACTAATGAAATTTCATAAGAAACCCAAGAGAATATATCGCAATCATTTGTAAATTTTCTTCATATTTTCCAATAGACTCATCCTTTTTTCATTAATTACATTAATAACATCCCCAATTTTGTGTGAGGAGATTGAGGAAAATAAATTTTTAAAATATTCATCTTGATCTCTTCATATTTGATTGATTTTAGTTCCTTTATGGGGAATATTCACGACTTCCATCATTTTTAGATTTTTATATGAAATAGAAAAAGTCGTCATAATCCTTCTCATGTTCTATAAACTAGATAAAAGAAAATATATTTTAAATTAAAATAAGGAATTTTTTATAAACCATTAGACTATAAGAATCATTAAATGAGAGTGAATGTTTTCTCTTTAATGAATCAATATAGAGTTACTCATTCCATTGTGAATTTAGGATATCATAATGATTTTATTATCTCCCATAGTATGATATAGTTTGATTTGTTTTGCAATGATTTTTTTCATTCAATCCATAAACACTTTACGTTGGACATTTTTATATTTTCTATATACTCCAATGACTCCATTATTAACATGATTCTTTTAGGTAAACTACATTACATTTATTAAAGGAAATTTTTGAATTTTTATATATACATTTTATTCTATGTTAATAAAATTAACCAAAAAAAATATATTTAGGATTTCGTAAATTAAGTTCCTAAGTTATCAAATGAATCTATTTTTTATAATATATATTATTAATGGATGGGGTTTTATCTGATCTAATTATATAGTCAAATTAATCGGAATGGATCATAGATATAATTTGAATTAAAACAAACATACCCCATGGGAGTGTCAATCCATATCTCTTGTTAGGCCTTTGTCACACACATTATGATGATCTTATTTGTTAAATAATTTCCTTTTCAAGGGTTATTTTACATATGTTCCCATATTACATAATCTCTATACACATATTTTATATACAAAACACGTAATTTCTAAGTAAACCACTCAATACCTACTTTTCAAAACCCCATGATGTCGTATTATTCTTTTGATTTCCCCTAAGACTTATCAGTATGGTTTCCACTAAATTTCCTTAAATGAATCTCCAAAATAAATAATAAAAAAAACGTAAAATAACTAAATCCTCCACTAATAACTTTTAATGAGAGTGAATATAATTTTAAAATAAATAGTACAATAAATTTTGGAATTGAATGGTACACATTACAAACCCATACACAAAACATGTACCAAAAGGTTTCTTATATTTGATATTAGCTATAATATATATATATATATATATATTTTATATCGTGTATAAATTTATCCATAATATATCCATTTTAGACCCATTTATAGACATTACACATTTTATAATAATTATTGTTTCCTATAAAATGGATAAATAATGAAGGGGTGAGGTCATATGCTCGGTAAGGTAAGAACATACCATAGTGTAGTATATCATAAACATGAATGAGTGTCTAATAAAGAAGATAAATATGTTATTTAAATATCAAAATAACAAAATTAAAAATCATAAAACAAAATAGGATAACATAATATCAAAAAATATTAATAATGATGTAAAACATTCATAGCAATACACCAATTAAACTTCTACATTATTAATACATTTTAGTAGAAAATAATAATGTGAAAAATATTAAAAAAAAAGTGTATATTGATGAAAATATAGATCTTAAAAAAATTAAATGTATAATGGGAATGGGTAATAACATTATAAATAGAAACAAAATGTGGAGTAAACTTGTGTATTGATAAAATTGTGTTTTTGAAAACTCATTATAGCCACACCTATGTGAAAAAAGACATTATGTCAATACTAAAAATTTACACCAAACCCAAAATTATAATGCTTATGTGAAAATAGTCATTTTTCCATAAAATGAATATATCATTGTATAAAATCTTATACCTATAAATTGGATGGATATATATGGTATAGACCCCAACTATCCTTAGAAATTTTTTCCACATAAAAGAAATCATCATCATATCCAAAAGAACCCATGGATGAACTATGTTTTTCTTAGTCCATTAAAAAACACCACAAAAACATGAATATAAAAAATAATTGGGATTAAAATTTTTCTTTTACATAACTAAATCGTATATTATTAATTTAAATATAGCGATATAAAAAATACAATTCATGAGAGATACACATTGGAATAAAAATAGAATTTATTTTAATTGTTTTAGACAAAACCATTAAAATATTATTACAAAAGAGGAATTTAAAATTATTATAAGAATAATAAATTTATAGGAAAAGTATATTATTTTTAATAAGCATATTATAATTTTTCTAATATAAAATTTCTTTCTAAAATAATCAAGATATTATATCCAAAATTTTAAATTAAGAAAAAAGGGATTTTATAAAGATTTTTAAATATTTATTAAAAAAAACTTCTGAAAATATTGATAGAATTTCATATCATAAAAAGTGTATATAGAATTTTGAATAATATAAAAGAAAATTAGTACATGTATTTCCAGAATAGAAAAAACATTCGATACGAAGAACATGGACTTGGTAGACTATATTCATCGGTAAGAATGAGAGTTACTTTCAACATCAACATACTTATTTAGGAAGATATTTTCTTAAGGAAGAGTTTATTTTTTATTATATTGATGTTTAATACATAAAACTATTATATTTAAAATAAAATAGTATAATTTTATGATCAAATAAATATTGAATCATATATTCACATAAGAATTAATATGACCCAATAAATCATAAAATTATTCGATACACTCTTATTTTTAAACTTTTTTTTAGATGATTGCACTCTAAACCCCCATGTTGCACAAATTTCCATATTACTGTCATATTTCATACCCTTATTAATTTTTTTAATTTTTTAGTAATCATTAACAATTATTATATATATTTTTATTGGTAATTAATCATATATTATCAATATCTGATGTCAGTAATCTTGATTAATTTGAATTAGTTTTTGAAAAATACTTTTGTATTCATTAATCTCATAGTTTTACTAATTACTAGATAATAAGTGCAAAAAAAATTTAAAATTTATATTTATATATAGTTTTATATTTTAATTATATGGGATTTTTTAATATGATCATTATGATGAAATTCAAAATGAGAATGTTTTGGTTTTTTTAAGGAAATAACACATATTAATTAATTAATAGGTTTAATATTAATGTTATAATTAGTGATCCAAAATAATTAAATAAATAAATTATTTAATTCATATACCATCATATATTAATTATTAATATTTATACCTGATATTATTTAAAATAATTTTTTTGTAAGTGTTCAGACCAACCAAATCATGAACAAACCATAATTATTGAATGAATGTGATTATGAAAGTGGACTATAGTGACATTATACAATAATTATATTATAATAATGATATTGTTTATATACAAATATGTTTTTCTGTCATATAATATGAGGGATGAATAAATATTATAGAGATAGATAAAGAACATGTTAGGTTACATTATATAGGAGGTATTCAACACATACACAAATAATGATTTCAATTAAATTAATGAAAAAATGTATTTTCATCAATAGTTATTCCAAAAAATTTATTTATTTAAGTATAAAATCAATAATTATTTCACTTCATTAGAATTAAAAAAATTATATTTTTGAAGCTGATTTATAGTGGTAAATATTTTAATAAAAACATGATCATTCACATAGAAATCATTGTATCCTTCTTGGATGGTTCCTCACAAATAGTGATATTAATATAATATCATATGATAGTAGGATCATGGAAATGGATTCTGATAATATATGAAGGATAAAGTATAAATTTTGTGGATGAAATAAAATTTGTTGATTGGTAATGATATGTTAGTGAGATATATATTTTATACGTGTTGAAAACTGAATATTTGTAAATATAAAACAAAATTTAAAGAGATAACACGTTTTAATTGTCATGTAGATCCAAAAAATTTGAAATAATATAGGGTGTTATATTTATATGTGATTATATATCTAAACAACTAAATTAGAAACTATTTTTAACAATTTATAAACCCCATTACACACAGATTTACTACTTGTTCTATTTTATATAATACAATGTTGTCCAGTTTTTACATAAGTAATTTTCTCTTAATGGATAAAATTTAATTCAAAATTAATAAGGATATTTAAATAATTATTATAAAAGAAGAAATACAAAATATTAAAAGATATTAATTTTTTAGAAAAAATTATTTTTACGTTAACACATTTAATAAGAAAATATTCATTTTTTGAAAAAGTTTATTTTTAGTGTTAAAAATTAAGTATAGTATAAAATTAACAATGAATTATATTGTGATGGTAAAAAATTTATCATAAAAACTATTTTGTTCTTTTTAAATCAGAATAATATACATTTTTTTGGAATAATATATAATTTAAAAGGCTGAATAAATATATTCTTTTATTTGAAAATTTTAATTTTGTTCAAAACATTTTAAACATATGATTTATAAATTGTAACCCATATATTTAAAATATTTAATTATAGTACTCATATACATATTTGATCAATTAAATTGTTTTAGAAAATATATTTCCTTTATAATATTAATGTATGTACATGAAATTTACAATTATGTTTAAAAGATTATAATTCAATATTTAAAAAAATCCAGATAAAATCCAAAAATCGATAGTAGGATAATTTTGTTAATATAAATTTATCTACTAAAGTAAAATATCTAATTCAAATTTAAAAAGATTTAATTTTTTTAAAAAATTTAAAAACTATAAACAATGAAAATATCAAAAAATGAAAATAAAAAATTGATTAATCTTTGTGTGTTCTTAATGAAAATTTTTATGCATGTTTAATTGATAACAATTAAATTATCTATAATAGGATTTATTCCTCTTATACTTTCATTTTTAAATGATTCATAATTTTTTATTATGCTATTTTGTGCAAGAAAATCTAATGAGCCTATAATTAATTACTGAAATGTATTTAATAAAATTGTTTGTTTTAATATTCAGGATTTATAGCAAGATTCTATGTGAGTCTTATGGAGTGTCTTGGTCTAGCGTAGATCCTCAATGGAAATATTTGAGTTCACCAGACAAGTTATACAGATTTTTAGGGCCTATGATCCAATGATGATAAGAGAATTGACCCCTAGTTTTATCTTAGTAACTCAATTTAGATTGGGTTCCATATAGTTAAGGAATATGGACCCTTATTAATGGGTGTGATAGGGTTTATGGTATATAATGTGATAGGCACCTTAATAAGATGTTTTGTTATGTAAACTTACTTGTGTGTTGTATATGAAATGAGTTGGCTATTCTAATGGGAACGTAAAACCAATTTTTGGTGTTTAATATGAGGTGATATGTTTTATTTTGATTTTAGTGTCTCTTTTAAGGCAGTGATTCTTCTTATATTATCTTTAAATAATGAGGGATATCATGTATGATGTTGGGACCAATTTGGATAGAATGGATTTATAAAAGATGAAACTATTTTTTTAGTTGCATTTTCTTTTATTGTTAAAGAAGTATAAAAAGAATAATAAGAAAGATATGAAGAGAAATAACATCACATTGTTTAGGATGAAATTGGATTGACCATAATTTATAGAGAATTGAGCACATATTGCTTCAAAATGACCATCGTATTGAGAAGAATATGATTTAATGGCAAAAATCACCAGATATGCAATGAATTAGGAATGAATGGTTTGATCATAATGGGAAAGAATTAGAGTATTTCAAACTACTCTAATAATGTGATGATTCTCTTATGATTGTGGATTCATTAAATATCAAATAAATTCAGATAACCTTTGTTGTAAAAATTATTATATAATGGTAGATTAGAGATAATGAAGATATTATTCAGACTAATTGTAAGAATACAAATCATGTACGGGACAATATTATTCATTATATATTGTAAATAGACATATTTCATTATGAATAAAAAGTATCTATAGAATTGGATTTTACCAAAATTTACATAGTATGTCTGACGATGCTAAAGCTGATCTTCACCGTTTTAATTATCATGATGGAATTCATGATAGAAGATGATGTTTGTGAAAAAATAAATTTTCTGAAGCTGATGTTTTCAAGCCTCAAGGTAATATTAATGTGTTTTATAGATGTAGATTTTTTTAAATTATATAAAGGATTCTCAAAATGACAAAATGAACATATTTTCATAATTTGAAGCTACCGAGACTAGTCCATCATATTTGGTGCACCATTATATTAATAAAAGGTAGGATTTCTGTAAGATAGATCAATGGGAAAGGAATTGATATATAGAATTTAATTAAAAATTTAAAGATATAAACCCATAAAAATTGTGAAAATCTATTTATAGGTTCAACATACATTTTAATGAGATAGATGAAATCAGAAATGAGATTATACAATAGTTCTATAAGAGTGTGAAGGATATAGTTGGATGTGTTGACAAAGAGGGTGCATGTAATTTTATGTTTAGGATGATTTTTGACAAATTTTAGAAGTCTAAGATTTTTTTTTTAGTCAAACATGTTTCCAAAATATATAAATCATTAGAGAATGATGTTTATCAGTATGGTATTCTGAAGTAAAAAATGATTTATAGGTAGTTTTTAAATGCATTTAACAATTTTATATTAATCCATCGTATCATAGTTGATGTTCATTCCTCATTATATTGTAATGTTAAAATTTTAATATCTATATTACAATATAATCATATAAAAAATTTGTTTGGAGAAATTGAATTAAAACTAGTGTTTGTAATGAATTTCTGAAGAAGAGTGGATCTTATTAGAAGATTCATGATTGATTGAGGAGATTTAATGATGTCAATAAGCACATGAAATTAAAGGAATCATTTAAATAATGGTAATTTGTTTTGGTGGGAAAAAATTATGGAACTTCACCAAAACCATATTTGGCTGAGTATAAAAGTTGAAAAGTACATTAAAAAAATATGACAGATGTATTGTTACAATAAAGAATAGAGAAGGTGGAGTAATGAAAATTTTTAGAGAGATAAGAAGATTAATCCTTTTTGATATTTGTTGAATATGTTTTATCGAACATGAGTGAATGTAGAATAGAAAATATTTCAATGTATTCCATTTATCATCATATTTATTAGATGATCATATTTAGCTAATGATCATAATCTACAGGTCATCGTATTCTGTTGTTCATTATATTGGGCTGGATAATTGGACTCGAACCTTCGTATTCAGATATCTAGACTGTGGAAAAACGTATTCAGAATTTTCTAAACCCTAACCTACCAGGGATATATTTTTATGTTTCGAAAAATCGGATTAGGAATATCAGACTGGCTTAATTGGACTAGGAAATCAGAATGAGATTCATATGAAATCTATGGTAGTTATTACCATATTTTGGGTAATAATTTAATGAATGGTGTTTAATATAATAAATTTTTAGATGTTGATAGAGATGTATTGATAACATTTTTTATTACACAAACATTATATTACATCATTTATTCTAGTAAAAGATCATGAACTCTTTAAATGTTTACATAGTGACATATCAGTGTAATAATATACCATTCTCCTTGTATTTAATACAAATGTATTGTTTTCTAGTGGATTTTGTGGTGTTAGATTATTTCCATACCATACCAAGTACATATCTAATGTTATTGAATAGTGAAACTTGTAATTTCTATGTTCCAGTGGATGTGTGATTGATTTGTTTCAGTATGGAATGAGATCTTTAATAATAGGTGAAGTTTGTTTCATTTTCAAGGAATCATAAAAATATAAGATATCTATAATTCACCCATCCCCTGCTAGTGATATAAATTTTCATGACTCTGAACATTCAATAGGTATTAGAGAACACAGTTTCCTTCACTTTTTCATTACTGATGTTTTTAAGTAAAGATGATGGTGAATCTGAATTTTAAGAATAATAATTTTATTCCCATTTTCAATGGTTAATATTATCATATATGGAAATAGAAAAGGTTTCCTTAATTTATGTATAGGGTATATGATGTTCATGAAGCTGAAATTGATGGGTTCCTTCCTATTATAGATAATTTTCCATTTACATAAATTGATAAAAAGAATGTAGAGAATGATGTAAGGGACACAAATTATTTACTATCATCACTTTCTGAATGTCAATTACCAAGGATTAAAGTTGTTAACATAACCAATGGTGTATAGGGTAAATTTAAAAAAATACAAAGGCAATAAAAAAGTGAAGTAGGATAAACTTAATAATATAAAGATTTAAGTATGAAGATTTGATCATGTATGTGTATTAATCTCTTAAGGATTTCTTTAACTATTTTAATGACATTTTCCACACTATTATATGTCTTGGTGAAAATATATAAGTTTATACAATTATGGAAAATATCTTATGAGTCCTTCCAGATATTTTTAATGTAATATCAACTTCATTAGAATAAAAATTTCTTGAAACATTATCTCTAGATTATTTTCATAGAAGTCTCATTATGTATAAAATAATTATGGAAAAATTATACAAAAATTTAAATTTTATAGAGAAATTTGTTTTAAGGATACTAAGAGAATGATTTCAATGATGATTCATATTCAAGATAATGTTGATTCCAATAATGGGGTATGTAGAAATCATGATTAGATTTCATCATTATTTTATAATAATGTGAAAATACGTATAGGGAAATAGAGAAGGAAAAATCCATTGATATATTTTGATTATGGAGCCATTGGGATCTTTTGGGAAAATTTTCTTATAAGTCCTAAACAATAAGACAATAATGAAGATTAATGAAGAACGAAGAGGTCTTGTATGAAAAAGTGAGATAAACCGAAATCACATTACATTGGGAATGACATAAAATTATTCAAATCCAAAATAATAAGTTTCTTATCTAGGGATAATGAAGAATAAATTAGTGATGATGAATATAAAAATTCTATTGATTATGTTGTTGATAATACTTTAATAGAAATAGTTAAGGAATAAGAGTTTGGATATAGTATTTTTGAAGAAGAATAATCTCAATATGAATCACATTTTGATGAATATTTTAGTAATGTTAAAAAAATTTGAAGGATTAAAAATAAAAACAAGAACTTATAAGATGAATATTTCTCAAAAAGAAATCATGAATGTTTTTATGATAATAGAGTTAGGTACGTAAAATAAATTGAAGATATGAAGAAATCTCTTGGGGAAAGAAATAATCATTATGAGCATAATGAAGTAAAGATGAAGGCGAATAAAGAAGAGTCAGAACTTGTTCAATAATAATTTATAATTTTTAATAGATAAATAAATGGTTCAAAAACTCTATCTCTTTAATTGGTCAAAGATCTCATATATTGAAATATTTAAAGGTTCAACAGAAGTACCCTTGGAAATAATAGAGGAAAGAAGGAATTTTTTCTGAAAAAAAAAGAATGATGGTAATATAATTTATGTGGCCCAAAGTAACAATATTGGGAATTCAGATTATTCAAAATACCCTAACTTTGAAAAAATATCAAAACATTATATATTTTATAATAATTCTAAAACACTTGATTCTAATATGTCTGAAAAACGAATGATGATTCATATTGATAATATAATGGTGGATTTTTTGAATAACAAAGACAAAAGGTCTTCTAAGAAACAAATATACAAATCCAATCAGTTTGAATGTTTCAGAGTCAAATACTCTTTCTATGTCTTCTAATACTATAGTGGTGGATTATTAAACATAGAATATATTTGTTGGTTAAACAATTAATATTATTATCGTCCATATTTTATGAAAGGAATGTTTTTTGATCGAGTAAAGGATCTCAAACGAATATGTTTGAAAATAATTTTTAACAGAAACCCGAGAATTTTGGTGTGAATGATGAAAATAGGTTTGAACATATAGAAATTATAAGTGAAATATATGAACAACTTGGAAAAATAGATCAAGGTATTTTTGTTTTGCTATAACCCAAAATAAGTATTTTAACATTTATCAGATGTCATGGATGAAGAAATAAAAGGGAGAAGAAATGGAACATGGTGTTGAAACATCTTTGAAAGCTATAAAGGAGAAAGAAATTGGATTATTGATAGTTGGTGTTATTATCATATGATAGAACATTTATAGTTGTTGGATAATTTGAAGAAATTTAAAGTTAGAAATGTGACATTCCATAATGATGGTTCATTAATAATCATAGGTTATGGATCAACTATAAAAAAATGATAAAAAAACAAACCATCAATTGATTTATATATTGATGGGATGAAAAAAACCTGGCGAGTGTTTCACAATTGTGTGAATAATGTATCATAGTTACTTTTAGGAACAATTTTTTTGTGAAAATTGAGAATAATGGAATTAATAAAACAATCATGTTCTTTATATCATTTTCTATCAGGATTTATTAGTAAAAATTTCACAAAAAAACATATAATATATATCAGTGTAGTGTATTTTTGAAATTATATACATTATATAACAACATAAAACTTTAAAAAACAACCTATTTTTTTATTCTTCTTTAACGTCACTAAAATTCTACTTCATACTCAATGATTCATGGGATAACTGGAGATAATACATGAGAAAGGGGTGAGCTATAAATCACAGTAAAGAGATTAATATGTCATTACAAGGGGACAAAAATACATGTTATAAAATTGTTATATCAATGGATAATAAAATGTACAAAAATATTATGGTACTATATTAATGATAATTATATCATGGGAATTGTAGAAACAATATAAAGCATTGCGTATGCACGAGTCAAGGATCATACCACACGGAAGATCAGGAATCAGGAATCATTTATCATAGAGGAACATGAGTCAACGATCATTATACATGATGTATCATGATACTAAACATTAACTAATGCATTGGATTGCTATCAGGGAAAACCCTTCAAAATCATTTCAGTCTAATGGTTTAGTGTGCCACATAGATCATATAACATGGATTCATTCAACATCATAATTAATTCAACAATATGAGAATGTATAATTCATAAATTTAATCCCAAATAAATATGTATATGTTCATGATTATTAATAACCTTCATATATAATACAACATGGTATTCTCTATACAATGATTCGGGAATGGAAAGTCGTGGTGCAATTTCGGTAGATTAACCTCATCACATAGAAATTCAAAAAATGGGTCTATGAGAGATAAAGGGGTATATAATCATTTAGACAATAAATAGATATTAAGGTGGATATTTATGAACATATACAAACATTATATAATGTATATAAAAAGACATACCATAATATTAACGCTTGATAAAAAGTGATGGTGGAAGATTCCTTAAAATATATTTACATTTTAGTGGGTGTACATAATGATACATAAGAGGGTTAAATGGGAGTAAAATGGACTCCCATTATTTAATCATACAATTTAAAGTAAAAGGGATATGTAATGAAATTTCCCAAATTAAAAAATGGAAATAAATAGTTATATCATAAATGAAGTGCTTGAAAAAAGGGGGAAAGAGAATCCATTATAGGATTTCGGTATAGTAAAATCCAAGGAAAACGTTCACATGAGGTGATTGAAATGATCCAACATAAAGTAAAATCAATTGGTAAGTAATTAAATGAATATAATCGAATATAAATATAATAAATTAAAATTAAAAGAACATATCTCAATGATGGTGCTTGAATTCAAAGAAGAGGAGAACGATCCCTTACGGAACTATGGCATAGTAACAACTTCGGTAAGGGTAAAAATGATGGACGGTAAATGATCTCTAAATAAAATATCATCAAATTTATAGTAATGGTATGATTATAAATGAATGAAATTATAACCGTTCTATATTACCAAATTAGTTTCAAATAAAATGT
This sequence comes from Viscum album, assembly GCA_963277665.1. NCBI lineage: Eukaryota > Viridiplantae > Streptophyta > Magnoliopsida > Santalales > Viscaceae > Viscum > Viscum album. The sequence goes on from OY728152.1 coordinate 1,403,059,715, forward strand.
TTCAATTTGAAAGGATGGGTAGAGTGTCCCTTACATGCATGTATAACCACCAATGATTATGAGGGGCTACATGAAATCTTGGGGGAGCATTTGGAGGACTCTAGAGAGTAGGGGGAAGTGTGAGTATGAGTCCAATGTTGTTTGTGTGTAGGTAAATGGTAGATTGGGTGGGTTTATATAGTAAAGGAAGGAAATTTATTTATTATATTTTCTTTTCGACACTACATATCAAAATAATCAAAACCAACAAACATCCAATCATTTTCCCCTATTTTTTTGGAAATGTGGAGTGGAATAAATTATTTTATAATGACAAGGACTGAAGATAATAAAACACTTCCATTTATTATGTGTCAGTGAGTCATATATTAAATGAAATGTCATAAAATCAGAAAATCTAATATAAGTCATAGAATAATCACAATGTATTTAAAAAATAAACAAAAAATTATATTATTCTAATAATAATAATAATATACTTGGACAAGGATACCTTTTATAGATTTTATTTCATCACTATTGGGAAAATATAATGTCATAAACCACAATGTATATTTATATGATATATAATTTTTAAAACAAAATTGATTGTCTATAAAATTAATTAAAATTATCCATTGAATAATTTTAACGTCATAATTGAAAAAATGATATGCGATTTTTATGAATAATTTTATAAATATATATATATTAACTTTTAATATAATAACTGGCATTTATTTAAAATTGATATGTTTTGAATTTTTTTTCAAAACCTAGTAAAAAATAATTTTTTCATCATTAAAAATATATGCTCATTATCATTTTAAAAAATTAATATAACAATTACATTTTATTAAAATATTATTTATTTGAAAATCCCATTAATTAATCATAATAGTTTTCATAATTTTATTTGAATATTATAGAAAAAAATTATTTCATCTCTCAAAAATATTTACAAAGTAATAATAATATGAATAAAATATATTCAATATTCAATAAAAAATTAATTTACATATTATTATTTATATTTTATTGATATATATACATATATTATATTAGAATACTCCCTATGAGTATGTTTCACAATGGTGGGGTTTCCATGTCGTCGTTCGGTAAACATAGTTTGGGTTATGATTACGATAAGATTGAACATCTTCCATAAATGATTTCTCTCATGCTTACATTAATGGATATCAGCATGGGTCGCATCATCGGAAACTCCCATAAATGCTATCTCCCATGGAAGCTCTAGTAAAAGAGATTCATATGGTACAATCAGATTGGTAGAGGCCAACACTCCCTTTGTCTGTTCCAAATGGATTTTTTATAACACTATATTTATTCTAGACATGTTATCAATGTTCGATGGTTATATTATCAACAGTAAATATATTCAATAGTCATTTAGAATCCAATTTGGAAAAACAAAATATTTACATCAGTTTTCAATATTCATAATACTTTAAAATAAATAAGATTGGTGAATTTTATTCATAAAAGTTCTAGTCATTACAAAATTTCTCCTATAGAAATTTCACCCTATAAATTTAAAATTTCTATTCAAAAATATATGAAAATAAATAAGGTTAATCACCTCCTCATGTTGCCACTTTTCTTTTTCAATATTTTGGTTTCTCCTTAACACATTGATAATGGGTTTTTCTAATTTAATAAAAAATTTCTCTGTCTTGTAATATCGTCACCTACAACACCTAATAATAGTGATCATTCGTCAATGGTACCACTAGGTACATGTGAAGGGTATGATATGTATTTTTAATAAGAGGATTAAAAGAAAAATATCATATACAAGAGACATTTTTTGTGGTAGTTCTAGTCAATAGGGAACGACTACAATGAGGTCATTGATCTCAAAAGGGAGGATGTACCTTGGACTAGGAATTCCATTCATCCAAAGTCTCATCAATCCTCTCGATGGAGATATGAGAAGGAAAATCGTATCTCTAAAATAAAACACTTTGTCACATCGAGGATTCTCAAGAAATAACTATTATCATCTCAGATCAATATTGATGTGTTGCTAGATGGTTTAAACCTTATCCACAATTTCATTGACCAATTTAGGACCAACATGTTTATGTTCCACAAATTCATCCAAATATTATGGTGTTTTAACTTGTTCCCATAAATGGCATCATAAGGATCCATTTGGATGCTTGAGTATAAATTGTTATAATAAGATAAATCCCCTAAAAGATGATATTTTTTCCAAAATTATATGAATTCTATTGATCAAACTCTCGATATTCCACATAGTGTTCAAATAGTTCCGTCCGATCAAGCATCATTTTAAGGATGGAAATCAATACTAATGTCAAAATCAGTGTTTATAGCATACTAGATAATTATCCAAAACATAGAGGTTAATATTATATCTCAATTGCACAAAATTGATAGTGGTAATCCCTATAACCTTACCTCCCCTCTAATGTATATCCATTCCAGTTGAACCAGTGAAAAATCCTACCAAAATTCAATAATGTGTGTAGTAATTGTGATATGATTCAAGAAAACCATGACAGCATTGTCTCCCTGGGATGTATTTTCACATCCTACGACATAGTCAATAGTGATGATTTCCAATCTCCATGTTGGTATGGATCATTTTTGTGTCATCCTCTTACACTAATGGATCTCATACATCACATTTTGACATAATAAAAACATTGATGTCTTTTATGTGATCCCCTTATTCATGTTATCCCACCAATATTACTCATAGAGATCTTAATACATAACTGAATTTCTAATGGGAATAGATAATTTTGGCTTATGTGAATCATGAGAAAAAAATTTCTTTGAAAAACATATTGAATGAACAGAAATACATGACCCCAATCACACAATTCCTTCTTTATTAACATTGATCTCCAATGATCTCCATTTCAATATTGTTTCAACTATCCTATAAATTCCAAAATCATCTTTTTAGAATAATTTATCCATTCCAAATAGTATGGTTGAGAAATATTTTTTTAATGGATTGATTATGTTCATTTTTTATGATTCCCTTGTCCATCGTCATTTAATATAAGAAGATTAGATCATTCTCAATTCTCATGGATGATTGAATTTACATAGATAATCTTCAACCAGTTCAATTTCATATGATGGTATTGGATTTTGATATTAATATTCATGATTATATTTAACTATCATCATTGATTACGATTCAAATATTTCTGTGTGAATATATATTTAATACTTTTTTTCTCTGTATATATTTCAGAATTCTACCTAATGAGATAGTTCTGTCAAATTTTAACAGAAAAGATCACAACTACCTACACTATATCATGGATGGGATATATACCTCATTAATTTTCAACTCCCATGAGGAATAGAAAATTACTTTTTAATTTTCCACCAATATACATCCCAATCCTTTCATTGAAGCACCAATGAAAATAAAAAACTATTCTCCTCTTGTAGGTAGTGTGAGCATATGGGCAGTGATATGACACCTCTTTAACCCCATCAACCATTATTCACATTCTTCATACAATGAATAATTCACTCCCTTACATGTTATCATGGTGTGAGATAATGACAACTGTGAGAAGATTCTCAAGATTCAATGGTAATATCCAGCTAACCTAATGGAGCTACAGATATCTATCTTAGATGTTGGCCTCAATCATCCCTTAATTACTTCTGTCATGGAAGGATATATAGATATCACATTTTTTATGATTATATGCCCCTTGAATGAAAATACTTTCTTCCAAAACACAACCTTTATACTTTATATAGTGTTTATCCTTTCATAAGGTATTTATAATAGTGCATATATTCTCCTCATACTCTTGCTTTGTTTTGAAATATTTAGAATATCAGCTATAAAGGGAACCAAATATTTACCAAGGTAATATATAAAGACTTTTTTCATCAAATACATGACGATTGTTGGAGAATTAGGGAGTCTAAAAGGCCTTACTATGAACATGTACTTCCCATATCATGTTCAAAATGTTTTCATGGGGATATCATTCATCTTTAACAATAGTTCGAAATATCCTGACTATAGATCCACCATAGAGAGGTCTTATCCTCCGTTTATCTGATCAAACAAGTCATAAATTCATTAAAAAGGGTAATAATTCTTTATCATGATTTTTTATGATGACAATAGTGAATGTAATGGTGTATTGACCCATCCATCAACTTGAGGAAGAGTAAAGGATAACCCCATGGTGACGAACATGGAATTATAAACCCTTTATCCATATTCTAACATAGTTTTTTCCTTATTTCCTCACATTCCACAATAGACATCATATACAGAGTCTGGGATTTTGGAAATTCCACCGGTATAAAATAGAATGAAAATTAAACCTCTAGGCTAGGGGGAAGACTAGGAAATTCCTCGAGAAACACATAAATATATTCCCTCACAATGGTTATGTCTTCAAGAATGGTTTTTTCATTAGACTAAATCATTTGAGTCAGATACTCTTGATTGTAGGTCAATAATATCCATTCTTGAGATGATGATTCTAAACTATATTCATCCTCCTCCATGCTTATGTATACAATTAGGAATCAATTCTCCATATGAAAAGTGAATTCCCTTTATCAGAAATTTTTGTTATATTTATATAGGGAAATAAAATCCATGATCATAATTGCATAAAATTCTACCAAGGGAAGTATTAAAAGGCTCACCATGAAGTTAAATCAATAAATTGTGATTGGGGATGGTTTATATACATAGGACGCAATAATTTTCCAATTTTATATTTCCATTGACATATATGCTTCAATGTTATATGGTGATGATTATATGATTCTAAAAAATTATCAATATATAAATGAATGTGTAGAGAGTGCATCAAAATTCATGTTCATTATTCTTGAATTAATCACTAGCTTTCCTATCAGTAATTCATTTTTGGGATCAAACACTATAGAGGTGATAGAAAAAGCACATGATTTAATCCTTAAAGGTTGTTTTTGGCCTCATAAAACACCTTGTTTGTGTCATTGATTCAAAATGTTACACGGTTCCATATAGTTGTACCAATGAAAAATGTTAGGAGGTTTTACTAGTGCATTCTTTTCCTCCATTAAAATAGTGTATTTCTGTTGTCAGTAATTATTATCTAGGTGAGCATCCTCCTCTCACCTAAACATTTATTTATTCTATTTAAGATATTTATGGGGTGATTTTTTCCATACCTATAATAAGTGGATGCTAAAAATTCATTACACAATTTGAATTATCCATTGGACTACCAAAATTAAATACCAATATTCTCTTCTTATCCACTTGATATGCTAGAGATTCAGAGATATCATTATGGAAATTGGGGGAACATCATAAAAATTATTTATATAAATCAATTTCATGGATTTAAAAGGATATTCATAGAGTATGCTTTATCCCTCTAACGAAATGGTCAAACATGAATTTAAGGGGTATTGACCAAACAAGAGGCATATCATTAATGTATTGGTAATTTTCCTTTGTATTAACAAACAGATTCATCATCATTTCCATTGAGTGCCCAAAAATATATTTTAATCAAAATAAATAGGGTTCATGAAAAATATTTTTTAAAAAACATTTTATGAGTTAGCATCCACTCCATTAAATTGATCTCTTACTCAAACATCATATTCATGAGCAATGTCTACCACTGATTAGATTCAACTTCCATACGATAGAAAACTATTTGAAACTTCTCTTATTCATAAAATTAAATTATGGATAAGTTATTTATAATGAAATAGATCCATTTATCTATGATTGAGTGATGAGATGATCTATTATATATTGGAGACATTTATCGCATGAAGTTCTCGATTTCAGGTTGATCTCTGTTGGGTGGGCTGCGCTCCTACTGGTCTGGGATTCAATTCAGAAGTTGAGTTAACTAAGAGAGCATCATGACAATGATTTTGATTCCCAATCCCATGGGTTGGTTGTCTTATTAGGGAAATCATCCCACTACCCTTCAAATCCGATATTCACAGGATATCTCCTATTTGAATCCATTGGATAAAAAAGGGGAAATTTTGGATGAGTATCATAAAGCATTAAACGTTTTATAGGGAATCTAATGGTTATAAATGTATTACATATAAATTATATCTACCTCCCTATCTTCTGAGTTTTTAGTAATCAGTATAAGTAATATATGATCTACATCCTAGAATATATTCTTATTGAAATTTATATTCTTTGTTCACATAATAATTGTTTCTAATAAGATTTTGAATTTTCTAAAGATTATTCACTAGGACTATCAAACCTGTTATGTGGTAAGGCTCGTTGGTATGTTCCATGTCAACCCGAGTGAATCCTGGAACACCTTAGTGGAGTTGTTACTCTTTGGTAAGTCTTGGATAGATTAATTTCCACTATATTATCTAAAAATGGATGTATTTTATTGATAAACCATGTTATATATACTCACAAAATTTTAGGGATGGTCTGTTATGGTTAGTGTTATCCTTATGGTTTTCACTAGGGTATTGTAATCCTAATCCAAAAATAAATAAACCTATCCTTAGATACCAACTACAAATCTCTGATCATTATTTCATTTTTAATAATTATTTATTAAAAAAATGATCATAATACATCGTAGAAAGGCAATAGGTATAGAGACCGAGGGAAATTAGTTAAATTACATTAAAACATAAAACATGAAAAAAATATTCCATCGCACTCAACTCTACATGGAATAACTTAAGGTCATACATAATAAATGGGTAATCTATAAATCCTAGTAAGGGAATAAAAAAGTCAATATATGAAGAAGACAATACACGTTAGACAATAGTTATATCAATGGATAATAAAAGGAACATGAATAATAAAGAACAACATTTCATGATAATTATGACATGGAAAATATGGATACAACGTTCAAAATGATTTCTGCATGATTCACAAATCACTTCACATGATTTATCATGATAGTAATCATTACTCAATGAATTAGACCACTATCAAGGCACACAATTCAAAATAATTTAATTCTCATGTTTAAGTGTGCCACATCGAGCATAAAAATGTTTTCATTAAATATCATAATTTATTCTAAGATATGGGGATGTGCAATAAATACATGTTTGTCCCCAATAAATAATTTTATGTTCCTGATGGTGAATACCATAGATAGATAAAAGTATATGGTATACCATAAATGATGATTTTTTATGGAATGTTGTGGAGTAATTTTGGCAGTATTACATCCAAATATAGGAATTATTATTATTGAATGATGAGGGAGATAGGGGTATATCCTTATTTAGAAATGAATTGGATAGAAAGGTGGATTTTTACAAACAAATTTAAATATAGTAAAAATGAAATTACATTTTATAACAAAAAAGGAATGCTTGATAAAAAGGGAGGTTGGAAGATTCCATACAAAATTTTGGTATAGTAACGGGTGAAAAAAAAGGTACATAAGAGGGATAAATAATATTGAAAGGGGATACCATAATTCAAACGTTATATTGATGTAATGGGGATATTTAATATTGTACCCACCATGAGAAAATGGAAATAAAAAAGGGAATATCTTAAATTATGTGTTTGATAAAAAAGGAGGGAGAGAATCTCTTACAGGATTTTGGAATAGTAACAACTAAGGTATGGTTCCAAATGAGGATTAATAAATGATATAATAATATATATAAAATAATTTGACTATAATATAATGAATATAAATGAATTAAAATATACTAAATTTAACTTAATATAACCAATCTCAATGATGAGGCATGAATTTTATGGAGAGGAGAGAAGTCCATTATGAAATTTTTCCATAGTAATGACTTCCGTAAGGGTATAAACAGCGGAGGATACAAGATAACAGATTAAAATAACCTCAAATGGGTATTAATAATATGATTGTTGATGAATTTAATTATATCAATTTGAAATTACATGATGTATTTAAAAATAAAATGTTTGAATTTGAAAGGAGGAGAGGAATGTCTGTTACCTAGATATGTAACTTCAAATGCCTGGGAGGGGATTCATGAAAGCTTATGGGAACCACAAGATGAATTTAGGGAGTATAGTTATGATTATTAATGATCTTCATGGAGTTTTAATGATGTGAAATGGGATATTCTATGGGTTTATATATGAATGGAGGGAGATTTCATTATTATTTAGTTTTTTGGACAGTATATAATAAAATACTAAAAACACCAAACCAACCAATGGTTTTATACCATTTTTTTGGAAAATGGTAGTGGATTAAATTGTTTTAAAAGAAAATGGGTTGTAGATAATTAAATATTTCCATTACTTATGTGGAAGTGAGTCATACGTTCATAGTAATTATTTTAAAATATTTATATTTTTTATGTCCTAGAAGATTCACTAAGGCGTTATAAAATTTATAAATTAAACATAAAATAAAATTATTTTAATGTGAAAACATATATTTTCGCTAGTATACCTATTATAATAGTTATAACATAATTATTATTCCCATATTATGTCATGAAACATACAATATATTTATAGGATATTTATTTTTTAGCTAAAAAATTGATTGTCATAGAAAATTCAGAAAAACTCACAATTGGGTAATTTGACACCATGATTCCAGAAAAATATTCATTTTTTTTAATGAATTAATGAATATCTGAGTATTGACTATTAATATAAAAATCAATATTTATTGAAAATTGAAGGTTTAAAAAACAGTTTTCAAACACAAATAACAATAACTTTTGACTTTATAAATGTTATATGATCATTTACAATTAAAAAAACTAATTTACTAATATTTTTTTATTTAAATATAATTTATTCCAAAAATACTATAATTGATCAATATATATTTCTTAATTTAGTATTATTATTAACCAAAAATACTAATTGGGCATTAAATATAATTTACTAAGTAAGAATAATAAGATGAAAATATATTCAATATTCTATAAAAATAATTTAAATATTTATATTTCTAGGTACCTGATGTATAATAATTAATTACACCATTATACATCTTAATAGTAAGGTGGACTATAGTCGGGAATTTCTGGGGCCGTTTGGAGAATATGGTTTCTTAAAAGATCTTTATGAACTCGAACATTTCATATAAACCATTTTCTCATTATTTTGTTAATTAATATTAGATTTCACTTGGTCTAGGGAAAGGACTAGAAATGATATCTACATAAAAATCTCTAATTAATTTGATTAATAGGGTATGATCACACTTGTTGAGGCCATCAAATCCTTTTTTTATTCAAAAAGAATTTGATAAAACATTGTATTTATAATAGTATTGTGATCACTTTTCAATGACTATATTATCAACGTTATAGATACTTAATTGTCATTTGAAATCCGATTGGATAAAAAAAATATGTACTTGGGTTTTATATATCTATAATACATTAATCTATATAAAAAGAGTAATTTAATTCATAAAAGTGTTGGTCATTACAAAGATTGTTCCAAGAGGGAAAAAATGGAAATTTATTTCATGTTAGTGAGATACCAAACACCTTCTACATGGGAAAGGGGGGAAAAATAAATTGAGGCATAAAAGGCTCAATCATATGTGTTAGGGAAACAAGAAAAAGTTACCGAACGAAAACATTGTATGATATATTTTTAATTTTCCAAGAGAAAGATATTTGTGTTAAATGATTTTTTAGAAAGGAAAGATTACAAATTCAGTGCATAATAATGTTGATATTTGTTAAAAACAACAAACAAAACAAATCCATTAAGATATTTCTACGTATATATGACAATATTAAATAAATGAAGATAATTATTTCATCAGTTTTTTTGGACTGTACTTGTAATACTTTTGTCTTCAATAAGAAACATAAATCAAATTCTCTGAAATTGATTAAATGTTTCAGGAGGAATGTGGTGAAATAATTTTACTATTTATTGATGCTGTTAATAACTAAAAATGGTGGTGAGTAAAAAATTTATTAATTTTAATGTTATCATGCAAATAATTGGATTTAGAATGATTATATTTCCCCATTAACTCACCAATAAAATGATTTTTTTGAATGAAATAATATATGTTTGGTGTGAATCGGGAGAACTATGTTAAGTTAACATGGTCATTCCCACTGTTTCTTGTGGAGAGAAATGACCACTTCAATATTAAATCTAAACTGATTTTCTATTGTCCATGTTATATTAAAAATCCATATGAATTTTTTCATGGAAAAACTCCCAGTTTGAAACACTTAATAAATTTTGGTACTACAAGCATTATTAAGAGGAATGTTAGAATGTTGGGGTTTATTTAGAAAAAATATGAATAAGGAATTATTATTAGATACGATTATAAAGGTAGAGGATACAAATTTTTTAAAAAATTAAAATGAATAATTGTTTATTAATATGATGTGAATGTTACTGAAAAGAAAAATGATGATAAAAAGACTCATGCAAATTAGGAAGTCCAATATGATATTGAAAATAATATTTATCAGGATATTGAACGTCGAAATCTTAATTGAGAAGAGTTAGACACAATTATTTCTATTTATGAATTATATAATTGAAAATATAATCATAGGATAAAAAATTAGGATTATGTTTAGAGGGATATCAGTGATCAACATCAAAATGTTCAAACAAAAAAGAACACCATTTCCTATTACACATACTTCCTTATATTCAAAATTTGAGCTGACTGACATGAAAGATGCCATTGAGTATTTAGAATGGGTTCAATCCATGAATGAAGAGATGGATTAGATTTAAATTAATGATTCATGGGAACATTTTCCGAAATGAGAAAAAAAATCTATTTGTAGAATTTGGTTTTCTAGAATAATGTGAATGAATAAGGTGAAGTGATAAGAAAGAAATAAATACTAGAGTGAAAATTTTATTCATATATTGAAGGTATTGATATTAATGAATTTTTTATCTAATATAATTGAGAAAAATAATTTGAATTTTTCTTTATATTAATGCACATAGAAGTTGCAAAATCATTAAAATTAATGTTATATCCACTTTCATGAATGGGTATATTGATGCGGATGTTTACATTGAACAACCGTCTGGTTTTGTTATTGAGAAATATGAAGTTTATGTATAATGATTGAAGGATTTTTATGCACTAAATGAAAAATAAGGGAATGATATTCTAAATTGGATACCTGGTTATGGATGATGAGTTTCAATAAAAGAATATTTTATAACAATATTTACATAATTTAAAGTCAATAATATTCCATCATCATAATTTATTATGTTGATGAAATTATCATTGATGGGAATAATGAATGATCTTGTGAAATATTTTCTGAATTAATGAAAAATACTTTTTACATGTCCATGATCGGGGTAGTGAAATACTTATTATGTTTACTGATATTACAGAAGAAGGAAGAAATTATTTATCCGTAAAAGTATGTGATGTAAATTTTTTTCAAGATTGGCATATTAAACATGAATTTTTCTTTCACATCTATTTCATTGGGAACAAATTTGTCTAAAAATGGATAGGGAAGGAATGTTTATAAGAAATAATTTATGAAGCTGATTCAATGTAAGTTGTATTTGATCACCTTACGGATTAGCATTTATTATGATGTTACATGATGTGAACGATTACAGAGTGCTAAAAAATAATCACATTTACTTACAAGAAAATATTTCAGATATATGAATGACCTAATAAAATTAAAAAATCATTATATGATAGATCATAATTTATTTATTTGATTAGTTATTGAGATGATAATTTGTTAATAAATTTTAATGATAAAAGATCCACATATTGTAGAGTATTCCTCATGGAAAAAATATGTGTTAGTTTGAATATTGAGAAATAGAATTTAGGGACATGTATTATAGCTCAAGGTGAGTATGCTGCTACTACTCATGATTCGACCCAACTTATGTGGATTGAAACTAAATTAGAATACTTACTTGTTTAAGTGAAATTTTAATTTCACATCGGTTGTGATAACAGATGTAAAATCAATATCACTAAGAATATAATTAAACATTAACATTCATAAAATATTCATATCAAATATATTTTCATCAAGGAGAATCTATAGATGAATTGATTGAAGTTAGAGTATGTTTTTACATTGGAACATGTTTCTAAAATTTTCATTGAACCGGTATTGAACGAATCTATTTCTAAATTAAATATGAACAAAGAAATCCAACCTCTTTATCATCAATGTTTTTAATGAGTTTATGTCATCTCTATAATCATAGGTTTGGATAGTTTTGTCTAGGGGGATAATTGTATCCAAAATAAATCCTTATCGAATCAGGTAAATAGGGGGAGTTGTGGGTTTGATGTGTATTTATCATTGTATATGTGTTAACTATTCTTACTATTTGTTGAAGTCGTTGTATAAAATAAAATTTTTTTCCCAGAAATTTAGAGAAGTTGTGGAAGAATTGTTTAAGAGGTTTCATTATCAATACCATTGGATATCATGGTTTGGTTTTCAATTATTATTATTTGTTATAATGAGTTAGGTCACACAGGTTTAAAATTATTAATATGTAATCAATAACATTGAGGAGAAAAATAATTGATTTATAAATCTTGGATGACAACAAAATCCAAAGTTGCTAATATTTGGACCATGTTTGTTGGAGAAGGTTTCTAGAAGTCAAATTGGGTTTTTACATTGGTATTGTCTTCTGATGCCAATGAAGTTGAAAAATATGGGGAAGACTAAGAATAATAGAAATCCCCTCACTTTATTTTGTTGTAAATTGGATTGCACTTTGTTTCAGGATAATTAAACTTACAATTCTTGATGAAGGACATTGTATTGAAGTGAAGATGGTTGGAAGAAAAAGGTCATCAGATTCACAATGAATTCAGAATGACAGGTTTGATTGTTATAAGAATGAATCAAAGTTTATTTTACTATGATAAAATTGTTACAATGCTTTCTCATCATGGAGTTCTCCTAAATCTTAACTATTTAGAAAACTTTTGATCCATGCTGGATGAAATAATGGTGGAATAATGATGATGGAGAACATATTCAGCCGGATCATAATAATGATAATATTATTTAGGAAAATAATAATTTGGTTGAGTATGAAAAAAAAAATTTATGGAAGAATTAGAAGTTGATTGGATTAATGGGAAGATACAATACATTAAATTTTAATCTAGATGTTGATAAATGAGAACTTCTTCATATTCTACATCATGATGGTTTTCTTTATGTAATCTGACCATTGTTGAATATGAAATTTGGTGATGTTGATGTTTTCTTTAATCCAGGTCATTGTATTGAGTTTTTCGGATGTGAGTTTTTTAATGGCTGAGAATGCTAAATATAATGATGAAATTAATGTCGCAGCTAATGTCAGAGCTACCAACACCAGTCCATCGTATTCGAAGTACCATCATATTAATCAAAGGTATACTTTTTATCATTGAGATTGATGGAAAAGGAACTAAAACATTAGAATATGATTCTAAACATAATGATATAGACCAATATAAAATTTAGTTAACCATTTATAATGTGAGAAATACATCATAATGATTGTGATTTTAATAAAAATTAGAATATTACAACATTTTTGTAGGAGTTATATGGTGATGATTGGATGTGTTGTCAAATTGGGAGAATTATAATTGAAGGATGAGAAAAATTATAGAACATGTTAGAAACTCAAGATACTGTTTTTCTGCCAATTAAAAATAAAAAAGATATATATCCTTAGATAATGAAGGTGATGAGTATTATATTTAAAAGATAAATACAAACTATTATTTTATTTTAATTTCTTTTATCAATTGTGTCAAAACCCATCATAACGATGTTGATATTGATTCCACCTTCCATTGTAAATAAAAAATTGGAATGGGGAGATAACAGTGTAATCATACATGCAATTGGTATTGGGAATCAGATTTAGACTAGAGTTTCTAGATAATGATTGATGAAGAGTTAATGCTTTTATTTCAGTTGAGACGGATCTATATGAGTTGAAGAGGTCACGATGCACCAAAAACTCTAGGAAACATTCAAATTGGGGAAATTTTGTTAGGCGAGAGATATTTCATGAATCTTACTAAAAAAATATGTGGGTTGAGTATAAATTCTTATAATCATATTGTAATTTTCTAGCTGAATGACTATTCATTACAAAGAAGATAGAAGGAAGGGAACTATGGAATTTTAGAGAGGCAAGAAGTTCATACCATATTGAGTGCCATTGAAGAATTTTGATCTGACATGAGTGAAAGGAGAAGGTTCAAGATTGAAATGTGATTATCAAATCATCATATTTGGTGGATCATCTTATTCATATGACTATCATAATCTACATGTCATCATATCATCTATTCATCATGTCGGGATGGATTATCTGACTATAAATATCGTATTGGGATTAATGGAATGAGGAAGAAGGTTTTCATAATTGTCTCAACTATATTGGGACAAATATTTATTTTCCCATATTGAGAAATATTAAATTGATGATTGGATTTGGAAAATCATATTGGGAAATCAAACTGAGTTTCATATAAAAGTCATCGATTTACATACCATATTTTGTGTTGGAATGTGGTTAATTTTTATTAAAATAATACACTTGTGTATGTTGATAAAGAGGACAATGTAACATCATTTGTTACACAAGAATTAACTTACATCATTTTTTGGAGTAAGAACATCCACTATTTGATTTTATTACATATATATAACTGAGTGTATGGAATTATCTGACTCATTCTATTGGTCAAAAAAGAATTTTTTGAGATTATTGTGTTATATTGGATTATTTAGTAAACATACCATGGACACTAATTTTAATACTGTAAACTGATCCATGTACATTATTGTGGGAATATAATTTTGTGATTGATTTTTTTAGTGTGTAATGAAATCCTTAACAGGTGGTGAATGTTGTTTTATATACATGGAAACATAAAAAATAAAAGTTATAATTGATTCCCCAACTCCCCTAAATGTTATACAATTATCATTAATGGGGTAATTAATTTGGTGTGACTAATTAATTCATGATGGGAGATAGTTATTAAATGGTCATAGAGTGGGTTTATTATTGAGACATATAAAAGGAAACTATTTTTCTTAGCTAATGGTGGATTCTAGGATTGACTCGATTTGCCTTTTGGATGTGATAACTCTTTATAATTTGTTATTAATTCTATTAGAACATTATGAGAATACTGTATTAATTTTTTGTAATGTTAAATAATGGAATACATATACCATGTAGTGTGGTTGTGGAAAAATTAATATAAGTGGTGAAATTTATTTGATTACATTGTATCCTTAGGATTTTTTGTATTCTAAAGAGGGATTTAATTCATGGGTTTAAATATGTTCTTCCAATGAACTATGTTGTGATTGTATTATTATATATTTTCATAATAAATACTCATTCTATATTGTGAAGATACATGTTATATTTGACTTGATTTATCAAAGCGATATCACTCAGGGCATGTGATGATGATATTTGTGTGGGGGATTTTCTATAGTAGAATATTTGGAATATGTTACTATTTATTTGGGGGATAATGCAACATGATGTTTCTATGGATTTTTATATGTTCTTTTGTTATATAAATG
Source organism: Viscum album (assembly GCA_963277665.1). NCBI lineage: Eukaryota > Viridiplantae > Streptophyta > Magnoliopsida > Santalales > Viscaceae > Viscum > Viscum album. The sequence goes on from OY728152.1 coordinate 1,403,075,285, forward strand.
AAATTAGATATGATGATGTGATTTTATATTATTTAGTGTCTCAAGTGAGAGATTTATTATAAGGACCACCATGAGTGAGAAGTCATTAGTCCAAGATGTGTTATTAGCCATCACCTTGAGGGAGACGGTGGTGTTATAATATATGGTACATAACATTATAAGAAACCTTAATCTGAATGAGATGGTGATCTAATGAGACATCATATGTGGCCTCACCCTATGTGATATAGTGGTAGTATATGAAATGTAATGAGATCTCATACTGATTAGTATGTTTGTGGTATGAAATTTTGTATGAGACATCTCCCTGAGTGAAAGTATATTGGTGTTAGGCATGTAGTGTAACCTCACCCTAATTGAGAGGGTGTCCATCTGAGACAAGTTATGGGATATCACCCTATGTTAGAGAGTTGTTATATGTATCAGGATTCAAGTCATCACCCTGAGTTAAAGGGAGTTATATGAGATGTTAAATGAGACCACACGCTATGTAATTGAGAGAGGCACGAGACCAAGTGAGATACCTCACTGAAAATGTGGTAGTAGTGGTATGTGATGGTATAATGGAGAAGATTGTGTCTGGGGGTCTATTTTAGATATAACACTTTATTAGTGTATCATGTATGTTATTTCATTATATATTGAATTCAATCTCATATATATGTCATAAAATGTGACGTTAGGCATTGTGGTACCATTTATATTCCACATAGACCAGAAATGTTTTATTATACATTATCAATTAATTAATTTTTAATTATGAAATATTTATTATGGTAATCCTTTGGAATCCCATTGATGGTTTCCTATTAAGATTCTTTCTCACAACCCATAAGCGTATCCTAGTGCCTATGAATCACCACATGATTATGATTCAGTTGATAGGTCCTATATGATATCTAAAAACACTAGGAAGATGGTTATTTCTTTTATTATTTAGGGGAGGAACATGGGATTTTCTATATAAATCTCCCCAGGTATGTATTCAATTTTTTATCTAATAATATGAAGAAGTGAACATTTTCGTGTATATTTTTATGTCTATCTTAAAAAACTTATGTTTTATCATACTTATATTGTATGTTGATAATGGCTCTATATTCATGGTAAAATCTTATGCATACAATTATTATTATTATTAATATGTTATTTATATGTTATATATATCCTAATACATAGAGTATATTCTACCCATGTTTAGATATAATCTCTCACTTATAGTTGGAAGCCTATAGAATATGTGGAGGCATGCCTAAGGATTTATGGAACAATGATTTTTTTTCTAAAAGATATAATATAGAGGTGGGGAAATAGAAACTGTTTTCATATCATTCATTTATCATTCCAATTATATAATGATTTGTGGATATATATAATAATGTCTTTGTTTCTATATGGTACATTAGAAATGTTATTAAAAATCTAATTTTCTAGTGAAAACTCCAAATTTTTAGGGGTATAAAATTTCTATTTTTCTTTGAAATAATTTATCTGAAATGTTGATTATGTATGATTTTTATCTCTACATTGTTTTTATACATTTGATATTCTTCTGATCTTCAAAGAGGTCATGTATTCCTTCATCATATTAGGAAAATATTGTATGATAGATAATCTCATTAGAAATATTTAGTAGAAATGCGTATTAAAAAAGAAAATATTTTTTCTGATTAAAGGGAATTTTTATGGAATGATATTATTCTATAAAATTTTTATAATTTTGTTTTAATTAATTAAAAAAATAATTATTTTTAATAATGAATTAATAATTTTTATTCCATAATTAATTGAAATCAATGTGGTGTTAATTTATGTTATTCCTTGATGTGATAATGGTAAAGATAATAATGTATCATAATAAATGACTCTTTAATGGTTTGGTTGGGATTTTTTTTTCTAATTATGTGTTATATATGTTCAATTATCAGTGTATGTTCCAGGTTTGTTTTGGAAGGATTCTTTTGTGAGATATCCTTATTGGTGACACAACATTATGTGTCACTACCCTAGAGTGGAATTATGATATCTGGACCTAGAATATGATTATTTGGGAAATAGTGTTCTTAGAATTCTTGCGACATATACTTAATGTTTTTTAAATGTGTTATGTTGGTGTTGTTATCAACCCAATTGTAAATTAACTTATAGGGTGTTGTATTATATTAGTACCCTCGAAAACATATAGTTTTTATTAGGTATTTCAATGGGATGGTGATACGAAACTCTTGAGTGTGAGTAAAGGTTAATATTTATTTATAAAAGTTGTTATGCTTATTGGATTCATGTCTGGGGGGTAGTTCATAAGTGGGATAGATGAGAGTCACCTTCTTTGATGTGTAACAATATCTACTATTACCCTAGGATGTATGGTAATGTTTATTGATATTCATATTTTCTTACGTATTTGGGTGGATATATGCATGCGTTCAGAATAAAATATGTGTGCTTAATGTGTGAGAGTTTTTTTATTTGTAGGTGTATGTGTTTTTAATTATGTTTTGTATTATTTCTAAAACGTTATGAAAAAATTAACAGTCAGTTTGTAGTGATGTTTTCTGTTATAATTATTTAAATGGGTAAACTTATGGATTCAGATTTTGGTTAACATTTTGATTCCTATGTTGACCCTTATAATTTATCTTTAATAGTGTTAATGCCTCGAATTGATGAAGAACATGTGCTATATGGTTTCTTTTAGAATTGAGATAATTAGGAAAATATAGATAATTATGTTTTCAAATTTTATTTGGTTTTGCGCAGTGAGGCTCAAGAACATTAATAACATGTATATATTATTTATGTATTTATCTTATTTAAATTTCAAGGTTTTTTAAGTGGCCTTTATGGAATTATTTCTATAAAATTTATCTTATATGTAATAACCTTGAATAACAACCCTAGATTCTTGAGTATTGTGAATCAAAGATATATAGGGATGGATGTGGATGAATCATTCATGATCCCAGAACAAATTAAAATATTGCAACGATTATAGAATATTTAGTATATTAATTACATTGCTTCACATTCCTGTAGGTAAGATCTATGTCAGTCCAATAGGATAGATTAAAATGATGATGGGAAATACGTACATTGTAGTTATGATGATAATGGCTGTATAGAATATATCAACTAGAGTAGGATAATACATTGGTTGAGCTTGAATTGGTATTAATGGGAAAATGTGTAATAATATGAGGGTTCCAAATGATTGAGCAACAATAATGGGGAACTAATATCATAAGAAAAATTTTGTTGTAAGGGTTGAGATAATGAATCTAAGGGGAATATAATAAAATTTTGTTATTGAATTTACTTAGGGTTATTTGGGGCTACATGGATCCATATGACTAAATATTAGGACTCCTAGATCCTGGCTACTATTTACTGATAAGAAAACAATAAATAGGGGGAATATCATTGGGATATTGTTTTTTATATTTTTATCAATTAAATACTTCTTGAGATAATTATTTTATGGAATTGATCCCACCAGCCACTGATCTGTGAACCAAATTCCATTTGGATAGTGACCAATATCATAAATCATGTGATTCATAATATATAATTTTCTGACTCTAAATCGACTAACATTAGAGTTGAATGTTTTGTAATCTATATGTAGTTATAGGATTAAGATAGTTTATGTTGTTATTTTTTTTGTAGGTTACAATAGATTCCTTAAAATAAAAAAATTGGTTGATTTTTGGGAAATGATTCAATTGGAACATGGTTGTACATAATGTTGTTCATGTGAGGAATTTTGTTGTCAATTGGGTGTTCGCATTACCCAAAGTTTGTTTTAGTTAATGGTGAACAACACTTTGGGGGGGATGATGGGATTTTATTCTTGTATTTGAGTTTGGTAAAATAAATTTGGCATTAGATAAATCATATAGATGATGTCTGAAAATCCTAATGATTGGGATCAGTAATTAGTGTAATGGAGCTAAAAAACGTTGGTAATGACCATGAGATGTGGCATCAGATTATATTGGTAGGATTTAGTATAAGGAATATCATCTTAAATTAATCGTATGAAAAATAATCCATATAATTGAAATAATTTAATAAGTCATGTCATTACATGTTTATATATTATGTAGAAATATAAATTTTGAGCTCCAAAATATTTTATTATTGAGACTAGGGACTCAGTGTGTAATATCAAGTGATAGAATATCCCAAGGGTTGATTTTTATGTGTTTAATATATGTTTTTAGTTTTGGTAGTTGTAATGGTAATTTGAAACAAAAATTTGTGTTTATTTAATTATTGAAAAAATGGTAACCCAATTATTCTCAGTAATGACTTACAAAGTACCTATTGTCCCGAGTAGTGGCCTTGTGGGGCCTGAAGCCCCACCAACCAATCAGTATAGGTTTATTATGTTGTAAGTAGATATCCAACACCCAATTCTTGATGTCTAGGTTCTTAGTAGGTTTTGGAGATTTTTAAAAAGTGTTATAAATGAAATAATATACCCATATAAATTTTAACCCATTCATGGATCTCCTTGAAATTTATTATATTTGAGGAATCACACCCACCACCTATATTTTTTACACCCATATCATTAAAGAAATTATTATTTATTACATAATTATACACAAAAAAAAATTGAAATATATATAATTTATTACAGTCTATAGGTAAAATGATTCATAACATAATAACATGAAATATGGACAAAATAAAATAGCTTAAAACTCATTACTTGTCTCTTTAAAACAAAGATCTCTTTAAAAACTGTGCTGGATTACTTACATATGTACATTTAAATAGGGTAATATATATTGAATTTTAGAGTAATAATAAAATCATAATATGACATCAGTGGTTCATGTTATTCGAGAGGCATATCATTGTGGCACAAAAGGTGTGAGAATCATAAACATAAATGTCAAAGCACAATACAATAATATAACATCATGTTAACTTATGAATGTGGAAACAACATTAAATGTGAAATCATGAGAATAATTCAATGATAAAAGGAGATATTGATGAATATATTGTTGTTTTATAATCATATAGTGAACCATAAATGGTATCTCAAGAGATAAAAGAATTTCCAATTCATCGAAGGTAAATATAATTCAGGGCATACCCCTCACATTCATATTATGTACACATATTTGTGTTCTATAATTATTATAATAAAGAATATATTTCACCACATTTAATCCCGTTGTTAAAGAAAGTTTCTCATATAATTGAAATTCCCCAATAAGAGAATGATTTTTATAACATGGTGAATTCCAATGAGATTATATCTTGAAGGTTTTTCACTACCATATGTTTTTCATGAAATAATATCTTGATAATTTCAATTGTATAACAGGTTTACATAACGATTAATGGAAGGGTTATTTGAGGGTGAATGGTGATATATTTATACATGAAAATAATATTGGTAGAGAAATTATTTTTTACATGAAATTATAAAATTGAAAATTGAAAATAAAATGGAATAACAAAAAAAATATCCTTGAATAAATAAGATAAGATAATTTCATACATTGATATGGATCATTGAATATTTTTGAGGGATCTAGGTATGTGTGTGAGATAACAACATTAGAGATATATACATTTATATGGATATATGTTTTGTCTCAATTGGTTATGGTTGAAGATAATAGAGTGTTTGGTGGGTATTTATAACAAAATAGAGTGTACATCCATATTAATTTCTAAATATATTTTTTGAACTCTATATGGTAACATAATAATAACAAAAAACTATTACTTATTTTTTTCATATTTTTTCCATATGGGAGTGGTTGTAAATTTTTTGATGGAATAGAAAATTAATATTCAAATAATACATTGGTTGTTTCGAATGTGATTAATGTTTTTATTGAAATTATTTTAGAAAAAAAAATATAATATATGATTTATAGGATTCATTAATGGTTTATTTAAATTTTAAATTAACATAACCACTAAATTATTTTAAAGAATAGAATAGACTCTTCAATGGATTCTTTTTATGGAATATACGACATCACTAATTTTGATTATGATTTTATAATATAGACCATATATTTATAGTCGTAATTATTTTTTAAAAAATAAACTGACCTTAATTCTTTTTTGAAAAAACACCCCATTGTTTAGTTTTAGTATTCTAATATCAAAATTAAAATTATTTCAACATAATATTAATCGAAATATGAGAATTATGTATTTTAAATAAAAAACTATATTTACTTGGGAATACCATTTTTTAAGAAATAAATCACAATATAAAATTAATCATAATTAAATAAGACTAAATTAAATTATATTTAAAACTATTTTTATATTTTTTTATATAATAAAATTTTATTAAAAAAATTATTGTTTCTTAATTTATTTATTTTATAAATTAAGGGAAATAATTGAAACAATATATTACCATCATATAAAAACATGACTTTTTAATTATGAAATGTATTTTTTATCATAAATATTATATATTAATTGTTAATGAAATAATAAAAATAGATAAATAGAATCATTATTGTCCTGAATCAACCGATGTCGACCCTGAACCTGTCACCAGAGCTAGTCCGCAACGAGGCCGAGGGGCATTCCTGATCCCCATGGGCTAAGAACAAGTGTAATGAATTAAAACCTAATCACTAGGAATGATTTGACCCAAAAAGATAAATAAATAACCAATAACAATCAAAATAATATAACTGAACATGACCATCAGAAAAAAATAGGATAAGTCAATATACATACAAGTGACTTTCTAGGTCACCTCCCAACAAAAATCCTATATTTCTGCAATAATGAAAAATTCAACAAATAAAACCTGATAAAAGGAAACCTGAAACTGAAATGATAAATTAGGCATGACTATTAATAATGCTTAGTAGGGTTTCCATGATATACCATAGAATCTAATGACTCCTTTTCTGGAAGCATCCATCATCACAATTTTTAAATAAAAAATTAAGGTTTTCATGTTTTAAAATAAGAAGATTGTTTTTTCCATTAAGAAATCCAAAACATGCGACCTGCCCTTTAAAAAATCCTTTCTCTCTTTATAAACTATACTCAACAAAATATTAAAAAACTAGGGTGATGTAGAACCGGTAAACAATGAATGCTTTAAATAAACTAGTATAACAGAATGTATGAAATAAATGGAAATAATATAGTAAATACTGGTGAACCTAAACATCCCTAGAAGACCCCTATACATATATGGTTTTAGAACCACCAATCGGTGTATAGTGAAGCTCTTAATGTCATGACTCGTCCCCTAGGGCATGTTCTATGACTACCCCAAGCCTACTATCCATAGGCCATGGGATAGAAACTAGCACAAGAATAGAATTTTCCTAAAATGGGAAGGCATTCCCTCAAAACCAATTCCCAAACAGACAGGGCACACTATTCAAAAGTAAAACACAACATAAGAATAAGGGTACAACCACAACTAAAACTACCACAGAGTGTTAAATTATGTACTCATGTAAATGTTCTAGAATACAAGAACAACTAAAATTAAAATACAATAGAAAGGGGAAAGTAGCTCCTATGATCTTCATCGATGTATCTTACTGAATGGTAGGGATAGCTCGTCACTACAGCTCTCCACATCCACCGGTCACCACCATACACCATCATATCATGGCTCCTTGTGACTCAGTCAAAGATTCTCAGTGTCTGCACAGGACACAACAAGCTGCGGACAAAACCCATTTAGTGGTGAGTATTACAATACCTTGTAGGTACCCCATGACCCCCAAAAGGTCTCCCAGAATTCCACGAAGAAAAAAACAAAAAGAATTATCTCTATCACAAAGTAGAAGAAAAATTCATATCAAACCAGGTATATTCTACGGTAGTAATAGTAGTGTAACACCCTAAGTTTCTACGCTACGCTTCTCTTTGAATAATGCGATAGCGTGTGTTGTACGCAACATCGAGTTCTAACATACCACAACCAATAAAACTAGCCATTATGAATAGTAATACCTACTTTTTGAAATTATATATATTTTATATTTCAAAATGGGATTAATTTTTGGATTCATAATATAGAAATTGTCCTAAGTTGAGTTTATGGTATTTTTCTGAGAACATCCAATTTTTATGAATAGTGAAAAATACTTAAAAAAACCTTTTTTAATAAATATAATTTATAGTGATAAATTATATTATTGAGTGGTTTTAATGTATAATTAGAATTTATTTTTACCATTTTATCCAATGGTTTTCATTAGAATTAATTTCACTTTGAAATTGGACATAAAGAATTAGCAATCTTTTGATATATATTGTTTCTTAAAAACACGCTATTTGTTGTGAAAGTGGGAACTAATTATAAAATTAATTAATGCAATTTATATGTTTGGAATTTTTCAAAATAGAAATAATTTTTAAATTTGGAATATCAATTATAGCTTAGGATGAAATTTTGGCATTGTTTTGAAAAACATCAATTTTTTATAAATAGTGAAACAACTAAGTAGTAGTTAAAAACTGATTTTTTACATAAAACATAGTTTTACCGCTTCTTTGAATGGAATTTCGAAAATCTGAGAGACATGGTTAATATAAAGTAGTAGAATTTGGTTCAATGAGAAGAAAATAATATTTGGTGAATAGTAACTTTTTAAATTTATTTACCACAGTTAAAAGTAAATAGGGTAATTAAGGGTTAAAATGATATTAATATTACACTAACACATTTCCTAATTCTATTGGAAAAGCGTATATCGACCTAAAACAAACTTAGGAATAAAATATTATCATTTAGGTCCACTTGTATTAGATTAGGAAATTTATTATTATTTAATTCAGAGAAGAGTTAAAAGAGTTAAAATCAACGTTTATTTACTAAAACATATTTAATATAGGGTTATAAATAATATCAATTCAATTTTAAATAATCAATAGTAAGATAAAATGATTTCCTACATAATTATAGTTTATTTATAATTTTTAGACATTAAATAATTTAATTTATTTATGACACAATGATGATGCACTAATTACAATAATAGTGAAAGAAATTAAAATAATTGATATTATAAATACCCAAAAAAATATAATTTGAGACTTTTTATGGATTAAAATAATTTTATAGGTTAATATGACATTTTAGGATTGAATTAATTACAATTGTTCGAAGTAATCATCCTGTTATGATTTTTACAAAAATCAATTATTGAAAAGTTTCAAATTTGAGAAAAAAGAGTTTTTAAAACAAATATTATATTATTAATTGATATTAAATTCCAAAAAATCTACGGTTCGGCCAAGAGACATATATCATTATATCTGTATCATTAATGAACCACTTTATGGTTTCTTGGATGTATATAGTTTGTTTATTAACCATATAATATAAAAATACAAAGAGACATTGTAAAAGTGAAACTAATTAACTAAGAGTTAATACTTAATGATAAGGTTAATATAGTAACCCAAACCTGTCTAAATTATATTGGTTGTGTGGTTTTCGACCCATCACCACCTTAAAATTTAAATAATCTACTTCAGAGCCATTAGAAACCGAATGTGAATTGTTTATAAAATAATATTTGTAGCTTTTCCAAAGGTACCCCTCACCCCTCTTATAAAAGGGCACTCCCACTTTTCACTAATTCACATATTAAAATCCTTTTGGATCAGCCAAAACCTGCCCCAAATACTCTCTCAACTTACCTAAATACAACCAAGAGGCCTTATTTTTATCATAAAGCCATCCTATGGAGCCCTTTTTATCAACTCAAAAGGAAGAACCTGAAGAAGAGGTAATGTTTTCACCGCCCTTTCTCAAATTCATTTCTTCAACTTCTTCTTTCTTTGTTATTCCCATTATAAAATAATGAATAATATATCTCTTATATACTGTAATATTATTATAAATATAGTACAACCATATTAATTATTCTATCCATCCTTTGAATGACATGTCACCATACGTGCATACGTACGGCTTACCTTCTCCACGTCGTGGTGTAATTGTTATTCAATATATTATTATTTGGATGGGTATAATGATGATTTGGAATTCATGTAAATAATAAATATAACATTATAATGATTCTGTATAAATGATATACCATCGAATTATATATTATTTTAATATCAAAAAAATGATATTGTCGCTCGTGCATACGTACAGACTACCGTCTCCACAAACGCGATGAGATTAATTCTCCATCGTATCCATTCTTGTATAATTATCATTTGATGATTTAAAAATAATGTTTAATGACTTGATATCATTCTTGATATGAATATGATACAATGTATCCAGGAAAAACATGGCTTACGTAACAAAACATATAAATGAAAATGAGTAAGTTAACCCCCGAAACAACGATAATTCCAATATATTATTAACAAAGCAATGTTAAAAGATCATATATGATATCTTATTAATGTATATGATTATTGAATAAATTAATGACAATTATTTCACCATTATATAGGAGGTTAACCTACCCCCAACCAAGGAAAAGTACAAGGTAAGGGTTTATTTCACAATCTCTTCATTATCCGAGGTTGTTATTATATAATAATCTACTGGGACGTCTTTATCATCCACATCCATTTTTCTTAAAAATGAATTTCAATTTTTTTTTTACAATTTAATAGAATATGCGTTAAAGTCATTTATACCCTTTTTGACTGTTATAAGTTGTTTATAAAGGAATATTTCCATCATTTTCTAACCAAGGTCCTTTTTAACCTTTTCGACAAAATTAAGGTAGGAGTTTTTTTCAAACTTATATGGCAGGTGTGGCTATTTTCTGCCATTATAAAATCTTTGATGCTTCCCTTAAAATCTTATAAGAATATTTTCAATGAAAATGTTATATTTTATAAATATATGCATCTTAAATGATTTCAAAATAAAAAGAGATATTACTGTAAAAAGAGTTTTGATTTCATCTATGTCAACATCCTTTGATGGATTTTACGCTTATTTGAAGTTGATTTATTATGATACAAAACTTATATATTATATTGAAGGTTTTGTGATATGTAGGAATGTGGATGTGCTATTTTTATTCCATTCATGGTTAATGTATGAAGTATTTACTATTCATATGCTAGTTTTTATATGAATGTTTATGTTATGTTTAAACCTTTTCGTATGGGAATTGATTGGACTTAATATGTGACGGGAGAAGCCCGTTATAGCTCCTCAATGCATCGTTAGGTATCATGAGACAAACTAGTATCTTGGCACAAGGCCTTGAAAAAATATTATTTGTATTCTTGGCACGAGGCCTTGGCTATGTGGTTATGATAGTCTGGCATTATGCATTCCATCATTATGAAAGTGGTTATTGATATTGCATGTTATTATTAGATTAGTAGAATATCCATGTGAATAAGTAAATGGCAATATTTCATTTTATTTTTGCCATGCTATGTTGAAGTCCAAGTTTAAAAGGCATTTTTTGTTATACATTTCCTTAAATGTTTATGCTTATTTATTAAAAGTTTCTAATATATTGTTATCATTACTGAGTATCTGAGATCACCCCTTTTAATGTTTTATTTTTCCCAGGATGTGATGAATTATTTTATGAATGACCTACAGGGATAGTATGTGGGGATATGAGTATGGACTATGAATAAAATATGTTGTTGTAGTTTTCATTTTTATGATGCAATTTAAGACTTATAAATATTTCTATTGTTTCCAAGGCTACTAAACCAATCGGTCTTTCGAGATTTGTTCTTTTTCTGTGATCATTCCAATGTTATGTAATAATGCACCGACTCTGGGTAACTGGGGTCAAGGTGTTACAAGTAGCATCACCAATCATTTCGTCGAACCCCTCAGATGTAGGATAACTCCTCAAATATCGAGTAAAGTTGGAATTCTATGTCTCATATAGGTGCTTAACACCAACCATGAACTACTTAGGTACTCCTCCCCATTGCATATTTTGGGTCTTTTTGGTCACAGAGAGCCTCTCCGCACTGTGGCCTGTATATGTACTTATCTTATCGAGTACTGTGGATCTGCCAGGTCACACAGAGCCTCTCCCCATTTTAGTCTAGTATTGTCACATAGTGGTGCTTCCCACTGGGTCGTCCAGTCACACCGAGTTGATAGTCTGTATTCTTCAAGTCTCATCCAGTAATAGGGTTTCACACATAGCATGCATGAAATAACCTCTCTTTATTCCATCATCTGAATTTCAACCAGAACAAAGTCCATAGAAGAAGTCACCCAATGATATTCCATGCCATTAGGGTTCCATCCCAATAGATTCGGTGTCAACCGGATGCCCGATCAATAATTTAAAGGCATTTTAGTGTTGAGGTCCTAGTTGGTTTCTAGTATGATCATACCCGGAAAAACATTAAATTTTTCTTAGTCTATCATGAATCATCTCAATAGGACTGCCTCGTCCTAAGGGTTTTAGTGCCATAGATGCTTCTTCAAACATACATCCATTTTAGGAGATACGCTTGTTTAAAATTAACTGGCCAAAAAGGGTACTGAGTATTATTTGACCTAATCAGATTGACCCAACATAGCCCACTGGGCCTGGACTGAAGGGGCTGGGGTTGGCCCGGTATGGTTGGGCCTTGTATGGCCCACTAGATGCAAGTTTGGTCCACTGGCTGCGGGTGCGCCTCGGCTCACCTGGCTGGGTGAGGCCCACTGGGCTGCCGAACTGATCGGCCCACCGGTAGAGGGTGGGGGTCCACTTCCCTCATGAATGAAATCATCTATTTCGACTTCCAAGCCACAGCACTAGTTTGGACCATTCCTAAAGGGTTGTTTGTGTGGATTGGCCCGTTATGCACTCGAGGGAACCGATCCGCCCTCCACCGCGACCCTCCTTCGCAGCACAGCACCGCAGAAGGCCGCCAGGATCAGCTGTGATGCCAGATGATGCCGAACCACATGGTCGGTCCATGAAAACCGGTCCACATTAGATATTCAAGAGAGGTAGAACCCTCTATCATGACATTACTTCATGGCACGCTACTGCAGTGCGCCACCTCACTCATTTTTCCTCTGCTACGCCTTCAGGTGTCGTCTTTCATTTTTGGTTGGTGGGTTCCAGCCACTACCTCCCTCAGTCATTGGAACTTCCATGTCGATGTAGCTTCTTTTTTCTTCCTTTGAAGATCCAATGGTGAATTTTTATTCTCTTACGTTCCTACTAGCCTCTCGGGATGATGCCTATGCTACCTGGCCATTGGTTCCACCTTGATACCATATCTTTTTGTTGCCCATGAAGAACAAAACCATAACTTAGTTCGGAGGAGTGTCCAGGACTTGTTCGTTTGGCCCATGCCCTCCGCATTATAAAAGTAACATGGGATGCATTTAATGAAATAAATAACTCATAATTAAAAAATTAACCCCCATAACTTGATATTTTTAGAAGTCTCTACGGATGAGGATGGTGTGTCCACGTTCAAGGGTGTTGCTGATGAAGGAGAATGATTACAACCTTAGGTGCTCGTCATTTCTAATTGTAAAATTCTCTGATGGTCATCAAGTCTCCATTCTATATTGGTGGATGAATTTTATGGTACTTCATCAAAGGTTCTTCTCTTTCATCGAAAAACACATTCCCGATCTTTGTTTAAAAAGAAGAAAAGTGGAGATGTACCCACCATACAATTAATGAGGTTTATAATGAAATTTAATTAATGAACCTATTAATTATCCCAATGGTGGGGTTCTACAACCATGTGTAACAAGATATTAAATGTTCTAACAACCCAGTGGTCCCTCCAACACTGCTCAATAGTTACAATGAATGAAATGCAACAACACATTCTATCTCTATAATAATAATATTATTTTGTAAATTCCAAAAATTATCTTTCTCGTATGATCCTTTCTGGTCAATGTTAAGACTTAACTAAGTGAATCCAAGCCCATTGTATTCAATGGTGACCTTAGATATTAAATCCCAGTGTTGGTTCAAAAATATAGAAATCACCATCTGCACATTTAATGAACGTACCTTAAAAAATTTCAACATTTATTAATAGTCACCCTCTACCAGCATCAGTAGAGGTTAGGATCTACCTAAGGAAATCACACCCACAAGAGATCAATAGTTCCCTTGGATTTCAAATCCGTGATACCATTTAAGAGTTAAATAATTTAAAAATAAAATAATTATTATTTAATTATTTATTTATAGAAAAAAATAGACTTCCACAGTTTTCGAGAACTGGAAAAAGATTGGATTGGCCTAAGAAATAATACCCTCATGTGCTCAATGGTGATATCAAAATTTAAATCTGATTTACCATTCAGTAGATATAATAATTTGAAAAATAAAATAATTTTATTTATTGTTATGACATTTTAGGGGTTTCTCACTGCAGGCCTCCGATGACGAAACAGAAGTCCTGCCTAGGGTAAAATTTCTGTCCTAAATGCAGCAGTGCCATCAAATATCTGATTAAGGCACCATTCTTTGAGATATTCAACATCTTCATGAAAACTACTCATGAACACTGTTTAAATATTTACATTTTTTAAAAGGATCATTTTGGTCCCTCTTGGCCTTGAAATCACATGCTCTCAATTTTCATAATCTTTTAATATTCCCATTTAATTAATAAATAACATGGAATTTCATGGTCTTTTCATTTCCCCAATAGAGGGATTTTCATCCCTGAAATATATAAAAACTGCTAGGAAATAACTAGAGGAACTTAGCATGTATCTAAACCTCCGGCCCCCATGTGCTCTCTAGGAGGTCCCCATGATATCACCGAACTCGCACTAGAGGAATCAACCGCCCACAAAATACTTTCTCCTATCGGTCCTCTATCTCCATCAAGAACTCTGCGAACATCTCCCCATCGTCATTTTATAGAATTCCCTAGTTGATAAAGTCCAATATATCATTCAAGTACCTCCTCAACTATGACACATGGAATGCATTATGCACATAGTGCATCTATGGGGGAAGAGAGAGACTGTACTCCACCTCACCCACTCTACTGAGAATCCCAAAAGGTCTAATGATCCTTGGGTATTTCATGCCTCCCTGGCCATATATCCACAATCCACGTCATGGTGATAAATGTAGGAATACAAGGTCTCCCTTCTCGAACTCCAATGTATTTCATATTTCGTCTCCTTATGAATTATGTTAGCTCTGTGCTGTATTTATCCACTCTTGGATGAGAGGTACCATCTCTGTGGTAGCATGTACCAACACTAGACCTGTGAGTGCCGACTACCCTAAGTCAGTACATCATAGAGGTGATATGCATGGTCATTGGTACAAGGCCCCAAATAGTACCATACCAATTCTGGAGTGATAAATATTGTTATATGTGAACTCTACTAGGGTAGGTGGTCCTCCCAACTGCAGCCAAAATCATGGACACAAGCACAAAGCATGTCCTCGAGTGTCTGTATGTTTTCCTCTGTCTGACCATATGTCTGATGAATATAGGCAATTCTAATGCATAGATGTGTCTTGAAAGCCTCCTATAATCCATTCTGCAACCATGATATAAAATGAGAATCGTGATCTGAGAAGACTGTTGACGGAACCCAGTGAAGCGACACAATATCTTGTATGTAGAGGTGTCCCAATCCCTCTATTGATCTTTTCTCTCAGATTTGTAGGAAGTGGGATGACTTGGTGAGTCGGCCAACAATCACCTAGATGGAATCATGGACCCAGGATGTACATGGTAGCCATGTCACAAAGACCATAATGATTTCATCCCACTTCAGCTATGGCACCTCAAGTGGCCTAGTCAAGCCTAATAAAACATGTTCCTCATATATCACTTGCCGACAAGTGAGGTATTCTGTAACGATATTTTCCACCACTTTCTTCATCACTGGCAACCTGTACAGATACTGAAAGTCCTGTTACATTTTCACCACACCAGGATATACCACCAAAGGGGATGTGTGGAAGTGCCTTCGAAACTCTTATCAGGGATTCATTGTAACCATGGTACATCCCTTGAATAGGATGACATTATTAAAATTTCATTAACTCCTTAATGAGAATATCCTGAGGATATCTGAGCACGTCGGGTCTCGCATTCAAAGTCCCAAACTATGCCTCTCTGACTCAATGAAGGAGCGGAAGACTCACTATCATGTACAAGAGTTAAGCTTCTTTATATCTATCCATGAAGGACATCTTCAATATGACTAGCTACTCTATCACCTCACTCAGTAACTGTAGTCTAGACCTCCTACTATGTGCGTCTGGTAAAACGATCCCCTTTCCAGGAGTGTATATTATCTAAAAGTATTAGTCATGTAGGAACACTGTCCATCGCCATTGTCTCAGGTTCAAGTCCTTCTATGAGAATATATACATGAGACTCTTGTGATATTATTAGATTGTAAACTGTTCGTCCCATTATACGCTCAACTCCCAAAGCTCCATGAGAGCCATATGATATGAAGTTGTAGATAATGGTGTCATAATTGGGTATATGCCAATACAGAATTATGTATCCCTATGGAGAGGTAATCTTGGAATCAAATATCAAAAGGATGTTATTGAACCCGGCAACAACTATTGGAAGATGAAAACACAAAACATCTACTACCACATGTTTAAGGATGGCTGACTATAGAGTGATTGATTATACCCTCCTATGTAAGAGTTTATCCTGCGATGCATGGGATTCATTTTTCACTTACCAAGGAAAATCCCATTCCAATGATGTTGATATACCACACCATTTTCCCTAAAATATCCAACCTAAGCATGAACTGTGGATTACAGGTATATAATCAATCTAACATTGTAAGGCCTCGATGATTCCACTGATAGGTTCAACTGAATCACTCTTCTCAAGGGTAAGATCACACCATCAACATAAGTTTGATTATAAAGTCCCATCTCATAGGTATTTACATATGTAAGGTTGATTTTAATGGTTTAACAATAAAATATAGGTATAGAACAAGATTCATGTATAAAAAACAAATTATTAGTAATATATGAATATTAATTACGGCAGCTAGTAGTAGACAAAGACCATACCTCGATTCATTTTTGGAGTCCTTGGGTTACACTACTTGACAGGATGCAGCTACTCCCTTCCCCTATTCAACAGCTCACTATGCCTAGTGTGGACCACATTGGGGTGCTGGTTATATCATGTTGAAATGTACACCATCTCTTGTTTCTCTCCTAGTTCCCCTTCCACGTATACAACCATAAAAATTCATATTTCCCCATCACTTCTAGTTCCTGAAACATTTTACATGTCTATGTATATATGAATGACTTTAGTTTCCTACTTTCCCACTACTAACATCCACTGGCTGCATCTACTCAGAAAATGAATTTTCGACCACCATGGTACTCTCCACCACACTAACTTATGTAAGAATCCATATAGTAATAGAGTTAGCTTAGATGTCCCTAAAGATGTCTCTTTTTATGGTATGTTCCTTGAAGAACTGATCGTATCATATTCATCATGTACCTGGAATGGATGGTTCACCTCGACGAATACTAAATTAATGACATGTTGTCCTACCAAAACTATAGAAGGTATTAGGAACACAATACCCATAGCTTCTCTCCATAAGAGACCCCCTTCTATGAGAAATTCTCTCAATCACTATCCACAGAAAAATTTACATCATCATAAGATAGGGGTAATATAAACACTACCATTTCCCTGCTAAGCCATATAGAGTACTCACTAGCAGTATGACCATTTTATCTAATACATCCCCGACTAGATGGAAACTCGGTCACCACCTCAAGACAGTCCTTAACAGCCCGTGAGTTGGCCTTGAATTTGAATATAATTGGTAACTATCAGTGAAACTCATGTAAGACATTGATAATTCATGGGTATTATACCTGTAGATTCGGCAGTAACTAATGTCCAATAGGAAGTGGTATCGCTGGGACACTGCCTGAAGGTACCATCTTCGGCCAACATCCTTGAACTAAAGCCTCATCACATTGGGGACCATCCTCATGGTCATGCATTGGAATCCTTGTTGGTTGTATAGCATGAGGAATATTGAAAGAGAATCTAGATGAACCACGGTTAATAAGATATACCAGGTAATATGACTCAAAAGATATCAAAAAAACATATAAAAAACACACGCAATCAATGTTTTTGTGTACCATGTCAGAAAATAGAATTCAAGGTCATGGTTTATAGATATGTCGGTCACTGCACGAACACTTTAATACTTGGCCTAAAATCCAAACTCAATCCACTTATCATAATGATCCTTTGAAAACACATACTCTATGTTCCCCTGGTAGAACCTCCCTCTGATACCACTTTTTCATGACCCATCCCCCGGGGTCCATGACCTGACTACCCTAGGCCTGCCTTCCATAGGCCAGTGGTTGGAGACTAGAATGGGAAAGGAATTTCCCTAAAATAGGAAGGTATTTCCCCAAAACATGTACACACATAGACATGGTACATTGTGAACAAGTAAAACACAATGGAAGGAGAAAGGTACAACCACATATAAAACCCACCATAGAGTGTATAAGTTTGTACTAATGTAATGAGGCCGGAATACAAGACCATCTAAAATCAAAATCAAAAAATAAGAAAATAGCTATTGATATTATCTGCCAAGGATCCTACCTGAAGGGTAGGTACATCTCATCACTACAGCTCTCCATGTCAACCGGTCACCTCTGAACCCTGTCAAGTCGTGGGTCCTCATGACTCAGTCAAATCATCACATCGTTTTCACAAGACACAACAAGGGGTGAGCAAATATCATGTATGGGTTAGTATAAGAATACATAGTAGGGACCCCGAGACCCCCGAAGGAATCCTATAATTTCCTAAAGGATAAAGAAAAAAGCATGATCTCATTAAAAAAGCACAAGAAAAAGGCAACTCATGCCAGGTATATCTTAAGGTAGTAATAATAGCATCACCATTAACATCAATAAACCCATGATCTATGGGAGAATCCCTCCACAGTTGAGTACAGTGGGCCTACCCTGTAACACATAGGTGCTTTATACTATCCTTGAAATGCATATTTACTCCTCACCATCACGTATCGTGGGTCTTTCAGGTCACATAGAGCCATTCCCAACCATGGCCTGGTGAGGTATCCATCATGTCGAGTACCATGGGTCTATCAGGTCACAAAGAGACACTCCCCAGCATGGTCTTGCACAGTCATATAGATGTTCTTACCACTGGTCTATCATGTCACACATAGTCAAAAGTCAGTAGTTTTCATGTCTTAGATAGTGGCAAGGTTCCTCACATAGCACGTTCGGAAGAACCAATTGTCAAATCATCGGCCATATTTCACAATGTGTGAAGTCACTCAAAAAAGTAACCTGATGATCCGTAATTTTATAATGGTTCCATCACAATAGACAGTGCGTCAACCAGATTACCAATATGTAATTTATATTATTTTTAGTGTTGATGGCTCGGTTTGATTCTAGTACGATCTAAACCATCAAAAATCAAAATAAAAATTACAATTATCTCATTACGTATTTCAAATGGAAAGACTCTTCCTTATGATTGTGGCACCGGAGACGGTTTATCAAACATATGTATGGTATCAGAGATACGCCCGTTTAAGCATAATTGGGAATAATGGGTCCATGAATGGTCTGACATGGTCGGACTGACCCGACCCGACCCGCTGGGACCAAACCGTATAGGGATGGTCTTGTCCCAGTATGGATGGGCATAGTGTTTCTTGGAAGGATGAGGTCTTGTCCTAGATGACCATGCTAGGTGCGGCCTACAAGGATGCATAACTGCTCAGCCCGCCTGCCTGTGGAACTGCTCGACCCGCTGGCTGAGCACGGGGATTCTCCTCCCCTCCCAAACGGCCTTTTCCATTTGGGACATCAAAGCCATGGATCCTGTTATAGGTCAACCACTTGGATGGTCCACATGGACCATCACTTTACGAACCCACAGATGTGGGTCCTCCCTAAAATGTGGCTCGAAGACACGACACTCCTCACAGTGCACTGCCACAATGCACCACCCGATTCAGTAATGTTGTCAGATTGCACCTCACCACCTGGAAGGTCTGCATGGACCAGCTCGAAATGGACCTTCGGGCACAAGTCTTCCCTCATCCATGGCTAGAAGGTGTAGCCATACTTCGTGGAATGCTTCCACAGCATGCCACCCCACATCAACACGGTCGGTGCTGTTGGCCGATCCATTGTCTACCATGTATCCTTCAAGCATTTCCATTACATTATGGTCAGCAGGTATCAGCCACTGCCTCCCTCGCTCAACGAAAATGCAGTGCCGATATAGATTCTTCGCGGCACCAGTGAAGCTCCTGTAGTCCATTTATATTCTCGTCAACAACTATGGGCCTACTAGGATGATTCCTATGATGTGCGGCCATTGGTTCCACCTAGCCCCCATATATTCCTATTTTCTATGAAGAGTGAAACCATAACCTAGTTCAGTAGAGGGTATGTGACTTTTTAGTTAGGCCGATTCCCAACACCATAGCATAATAACATGGGAAGAACATCATGAATGAAACTAATATTAGGTAAAAAAATGAAGCCCCCTACCTCATGTTTGTTGTAAGTCGTTGCAGATGAGGATGGAATGTCCGCATTCAAGAATGTTACAGATGAAGGACAAGGTTCACATCCTTTAGATCTCATCATTTCCCATCATTGAATTCTCCAATGGTTGTTGATTCTTCATTCTATATTGGTGGAAGACATCTCCAACATTTCATCAGTGGTTCAACTCTTTTGTCTAAAAACATGTGATGAGAATTTTTTAAGTAATATAAAAGAGGAGATCAACCCCCACACAATTAATGTGGATCATTAAATAATTTAATTGATGATCCTATTAATTCTACCAATGGTACAGTTACACAACCAACTGTAACTATCAATTAAATGGTCTTACAACTCAGTGGTCCATCCCCCCCCCCCCACCACTAAACAATTACAATGAAAGAAACAAAATAACTCATTGTGTTATTTTTTTATAAAGTCCAAAAATTAACTTTTTCATCCAAATATTTCTTGTCAATGTTATTATTTTCATAAGTCGATTCCAGCATTTTGAATTCAATTGTGCCCCCAGATTTTTAATCTGAGCTTCAATTCAAAAGATTGAAATCGCTTCGCGCATGTTTACTTAACGTACCATAAAAAGTTCAATAATTACTAAATGTCACCCTCAACTCGTGATGGTCGTAGTTAGGCTCTGCCTAAGGGAAACACACCCTCATGAGCTCAACCGTACTCTCATATATCTAATACAATTTACCGTTTATGAGTGATTGAATTTAACAATAAAATAAATGTTAGTTTATTATTTTATTTACAGCCAAAAACAATCATCCAATGTTGGCCAACACTGGCCAAATTTAGAATCTTTTAAAGGAAATCATATCCTCACCAGCTCAGCAGTGGTATCCAATTTTTAATCCTCACCACCGTTCATATCATATAAACATTTGAAAAATAAATAATTTTATTTAATTATTTATTTTATGATTTTGCAATTTTTGGGTTTTCTTACTGGAAGCCAGCAACAACTTATCTTTAGTCATGGCTAGGGTAAACCCACTATCCTAAACACAATAGTGACCTCAGATCTCAAATATGTGCACCTGTTTAAGAGTAATTACAATTTTCAACAAAAATACTCACAAACATTATTTAAAGCTTAATATTTTTTTGACAGATCATTCCAAGAACTCCAGGACTCAGATTTAAGTGTCGTCAAATTTCATAGTCTTGTAATAAGCCGATTTATTTTAAAAAATATTTACATAAATTTTCCAGGTCTTTACACCAATGTCTATAACTAACTTGATAACCAAAAACTGAAAAATCCAGTCACAAATCCAACCTTACCTAACAACCCATCCAAGGGGTACCAACAGATCTAATTGATGTTGATCAGTAACTATCACTCGATCATCTAAAAGACGCCCAAGAACCCATGGTTGTCATAATAATACTGGGTAAGTAGGAGGCCCATGCACACATGAATCATCTCACCACACATGACTACCCCACACACGGACAATTTGTTAGGTCCACTGGGAGAGATACCCTGAGAGGGAGGGAGAATCAACGTATGACAAAATAAAACAAGTACCACTTTTTGAGCAAGTATTTCTGTTTGAAAAAACCCTGTTATATCTCCTTATCAATGTAGAGTATAAATAAACCTTAACTCATGCACAAGACACTGGGATTTTTATTTGGTTCACCCTCACTGGGCTATGTCCAAAGAGAATACATCGACAGTGTGCTAATGTACCAATTCCACTATATGCACATTGCTGTTTACAATTTCGAAGTGGACTCACTGTCCCTCCAGGTTTACTATCACTCAAAATTTGAGAACTCACTGATCTCTCAACAGAAGAGAGCTCACTAATTCATTAAAAGATCCACTCATAGTTTATATACCTGTAAGTCTCTTCATTAACTCTACTAAATTATACATCCTTAACTGTTGATAGATTCTCTTTTCATGATCAACTTTCCCCAGCAGATAAATCTCACTTTTCACTGGGTGTACCGGGAATCCCCAATTTTTATGGGCATCCCTTAGTGCACCATTCGTGTAATTCCCTTGACTTCCATGAAATAAAATTATCACGCAACCTCTTCTTTTTACACGCAACCTCTACACTACCATGCATGAAATTATCTACTTTGGTGCAGAAATTTTTTTTACCACCACTTTTACACGAAACATATTCCTTTTTACATGAAACCTCTAAAGTTCCTGGCACTAAATTCAATGCTTTTGCGTGAAATTCACTTTTTGTGAAACACCACTTCTTTACGCCTCTACCAGTTTGCCACCAAATCTTATTGTTTATGTGAAACTCCATTGAATCGTCTAATTTTTCATGCCAGAGCTCAGATACTCACTGAGTCTTAAACAACTCAAAATGAAGGGGGGTCACTTCATATTTATTGGAAAAATTGACCCTGTGTGAAAAACCCATCATCTAGGTGTAATCCGCCTTCAGTGTGAAAAACAAATCTTCCACACAACATAGTTTTCCATGCACTGATCCAATATTTCGCGCACCTCATGCCTTTGCCGATTTTCGATCTTCTGATCACAAAACACCTCTTGCGCGAAAAGCACCAATACATTATTTCATGCACCTGCTAATATTTCACACACTATTTTATTTTTAATGCACCTTGAAACTATTTCATGCACCACATTCCTTTTTCATGCAACATGATGATATTTCACATCACACATTATTTTTCATGCAGTACATTACTTTTTCGTGCACCATGCTGATATTTCACGCCACATTCTTTTTTCGCGCACCAAGCATGAAAATGGCGCCACATTTTATTTGATCTTATTTTACCACCTACAGATCATCCATTCTATTTTTGAGGTTCTTGAATCTAACATGAATATCCAACACCAGCTCGAGAACCCAAAAAAATAACCGTGCAAACCCCTTTTTCAACAAATTATACATCGTGGTATTCTTTGTAAACAATCCCAACACGAATACCAGCTTTGTCAACAAACACCATCACAAAAAACATATTCAATGATGCATTGAGTGATTATTTTCCAAACACGCTTCATATGCATTCAACCATAAATGGGTTACCCTAGACATAAGTTCCCCACATACGTGTTAAAACATTTTACATCAAACAAAGTTCCAACCGGGACTTAAAAACAAATTAATATGTAAAAAAATTTCCAAAAAATACGGTTATCATGTGGGTAAATTTTTTATAAAAAAAATATTTTCTAACAGATCAAACAAACATCACCATTTGAGTTGGAGTTACCAAAGGGGTCCTGAAATTACATAAAGAATTATTTCCCTTCTTTTGAGAACACATGTGTTTCCCATCGGACCTGCTGCTTTGCATAGCAAAAAACATGATCCAAAATATCACAAAAGAATTTCTTTTTAATTTTTTAGGCCCAATGATCCCAAAGTCAAAACACACACACCCACAAACTTCAAAACAAAAAATGGGCCTTTAAACCTTTTTAAATATCTTCAAGATATGTTTCAAGGACAAACATGATGAAACATTGAGGAATAAAATTGAGACAATTCCATTAGAAGCACACAAAAGAATCATTATCATTTAGTATCCAAGAAACCATTTTATGAAACCATGGTTTTTATAAATGAAGAAACTATTCGAAAACCATATCCACAAATTCATCACAAGGTTTTAGAAACCAAAACAACTACTACCCTTATATAAGAACACACCAACCTTCTTATTAGAAACATAAAACCCTTCCATAGTCATACCAAATTACATTAATCAAATCTATAAAAACGTATAATATGAGGAACCATTAAAAAAAATCCAAACAATTTATTAGCTATTATACAAACAAGTCGGACAATTCATAAAAACATTTATGAACAAGTCAAACAGTTTATTAAAAATTTGCTAAATAGATGAAACAATTTATAAAAAATTTAATTAAAATACCAAATAATTTAAAAAATATTTCATATGGATCCAAAAAATTTGGTAAAAATATAAATTTTAGATGAACCTATCGATAAAAAATTTAATATACATACCAATTAATTTAAAAATAGTTAATTCAAGTCTGAAACACTATCACCACATAATGATGAGAATATAAAAGGAATATCTCATTTATAAAACATTATCAATAAAAAATGACATCTAATGGACACATTTTTCATAATCACATGTAAACATGAAAATAGAATGTACTTTAAACAATTTTTAAGAAGAAAAAGTAGCTTGAAAACACTGTAGAAAGTTAACTAAATGTGTTGTGAAGGTGAAAAATAGGTCAAAAATTTAATTAAAAACACCTAGATATTAAATGGACTTAACTTGAAAGGAAATCACATATTTTCCAAACTCATAGCAATAGAGGACGTGATAGAACCTCAATAGAATGTGGAGCAATGACCTACAGACCAAGCACACACCAAATATGATGAAAAAAACGAACATAACATAAAAAGAGCATGAGGGTTTTCTAAATTTGAATGAATATTTGCATACTAGAAGAAGACCACACCAGAAGGGAGGAGTATGTGGGCTAGAGGGGAGGTAGAGGTGCTGTGAAAGTGGTTTAAGTTTGCATTAGAAGACCTATAGAAACATTGTAGGTAAGAGGGTTTTGGGCTGCTAGAAAATAGGGCATGCATGGTGGTTTGGGGATGCGGGTTGCCGAAGTGTGGCTTAACCAGATGTTATAAAAGATGGATGTCGGACGATGTAACTGCCAGAGGAAATGGTGAGCATGGATGATTGGAACACACTGAGTAAGGGAGCTCACTAGATAAAATTATGGTCGGTCAGAGAAGGTAGATGGAGTGGGAGAGGGAATGGGGAGTGTGGTTGGTCGGCGCATGGAAGAGGCAAGGTTGGAGCTGCGGCATGTAAGTGAAGTAATGACGGGTGGAGTGAGGCCGACTATTGGGTGAGAGGAAAAGGTGGAAGGGACTTTTGGGGTGCATAATGATGGACTGAATGTTGGAGGCTGGTTGGGAAAGGGAGAGCATAGAGTTGGGGGTCAAGGGGGAAGGTGGTGTTAGGCAAGAGGGAACAGAGGGCCGAATACGGGAGGGTCTCACTGTACCATCGTTGCGCATATGGTGGAAATGTGGGGGGGTGTGATTAGGGTTCATTTCTTGTGTCTTTTTTCAATCATATAATAATATTTGTATTACCATTGTACTAATAATAGTTAAAATTTATAATGATACATTTAATTATAATAATAATACAAATACTAATAATAATAAATCCAAAAATAATAATAATAAAAATGAAAATAATAAACATAATAATAATATAAATGAATAAAAACAAAAAATAATAATAAAATAAATATAATAATCATAATAGTGAGAAAAATGAGAAATCACCTGACTCTTGGGCTAACAGCGCGGCTACCGCCAGCCTCGCGGTGACTACGCATGGTTTTGAGGCCCTATAAAATATTAAATGGAAAATTTTTAAATTTGGGACCCATCTCAGACATGGTGCAAGAAACCAAAGAAACGAATAGATAAGATCAAAATTAACATAGAATTCGGGGTGTGACAATTCTCCCCACCACATACATTTTATGCCCAAAGAAATTCACCGAGCAAAACAATAGTCAAAATAAAACACCATGCCTTATTGAAACTGAATGAAACCACAACAAAATGCAATGAGAGAACACAAGATGGTTCTCCCAACCATAAGAAATCATTTACTACGGAAATTTAGCACCCAAAAAAACTACCCCGGGATGGGGGAGGGATGTGGGAACTCCCAACTGTTATAAACTAACTTCTATTGCACGAGAAAAACAACACCATTGATGGGACTTGGAGTTCTCGACCCAGACCAAAAAAACCCAACATTAGAGAAACGCTTCCTAGTATAAATTTCCCCTAATCAGTGAAACCGAAGATAATTAAAAACATTGATTTGTCATCATGCACCTACATATCTAGAAAAATATAGACAAAATGAGATTAACCCACACAATATACAAACTACTTTTTAAGAAAAAACACATGATTTAGAAAAATGTAATCGGACAAATGCAACTATCACAAAAAAATGATCTTGTAATCCATTCAAAACATTAAAAACAAAAATCAAGAACAAAAATTCTCTGAATGTCCAAATGCTAATAGGGAACAAAATACATGGACCGAGACTACACACCCTTAGAAACTCCTAACTGTACAGGGGCGTCACCCAAAGACCTATGGCTATGGCTCTGATGGATGAAGACTAGCATACCACATAGTCCGGAATTAGAATTACCTGATCATAACATATTCTTCAGGAAATGATTTCTTCAAAAAATCTCCATGTGACCTAGACAACCTCAATGATTGGACAAATTCATAGGGATGCAATGTAACAGATTCACGTGCCCAAACCGAAAAATCTGGTGGAACACTTCTGAAAGGTCCATCGAAATAGATTCTAGAACTATTACAGAGGACTCATTAGAAACATATATCTTTTACACACCTTACTCCCCATATGGGGATCCTTCACGAGCAACTGGATATTCTGGATTTCCAACCATCTACGCTCTAGGGACCAACCATGCTAAGAATGCCTCATCTAGCAGATTCTCAAAATTATGGTTCCTAGAAGAGAGGACTAGATCCATGATCTTTGGACAATGATTCTCAGTGAAGAGAGAAGTATCTATCATATATTGTGACTCTATATTAAGAGAAAAGGACATGTGTTCCTTAAATTAAATAACATATTCATTCACCGATGTTTTCCGTATTAAATTTTCATGAGCTCTTCCATTTTCTTCATCTTCACCACTTCGGTTATATACCATCAGATGTAGTTGGATATAAATATACACCATGTTATCCCAAATTACATTGATGATTGGGTGAACAACTCCCATTCATCTAGAAATGGACATTTAAACAAACCCAAAATAGAATGCACTTTGACTGTTTCAGGAGTTTTTAATACACTGAATACATGCTCGGCACCGTCAAGCTACTCTGTTGCCTCTAATTGACCCCGATCAATGTAAAGGATTGAAAATGACATAAAAAGACCAAAAAATATGAATTAACTATAAAAAACCATAGGTGATTTTTTGGGTGGCATTTTCATAACAACATTTAAAATATAAAGCTGAAACCGTCATCAAATAAATTTATAATTAAAGGTAACATCCTAATCTGAAATAACCAAATAAAAAGCACAGAAAAAACCCAAAATTCAATTTTTAAAATCCCCATTTCATTTTATATTTCAAAACTGCCTTCCTTCAAAGAAACTTTTCAAATACCAAGACCTCTTTTCAAACAAAATTTAATTTACAAAATAATTTTCCCTTTTTATCAACTCACTTTAAAAAAACAAGGTCAAGCCTTTAATTTCATGCACACATCCAAGTATTCTCCTGAACCATTTCACATGTATTCATCCTCTTTCATCCATATGCACCAATACCCACTATAAATTCATTCCCATGTATTTTCAAAATTTTATAAAGAATACCAGAGTTTTCACCCAATCTATTTTTCTACAAATTATAATCATAAAAGAGATTTTTAGACCAAGAGAATTATGAATTAAAAATAAATTTCATGAATTTAAATCCATTTAAAAAGAACAATTATTATTTAAAAAACCCATTTTCTTTTTCAAAATCACAGTTACCCAATCCAGGACATGGGAGACACTCAACTTTCATCATACTACCTGAGTGAGTGACCATTAAATATGATTAACATAGTGAAATAGTAGTGCGTCATGCCTCTATTAAGAATCAACAAACAGGAAGAACTTAAATCATGTAATCAGACTCCACATGGGACACTACTCCCTGTGAAACTACAATGTAACACCCAGTTACCTCAGTAATCATGACTCAATCAAAAAACAATCAATATCATGAATATGACACAATTCCCAGACTACCCCTGGAGACTCGAGGTTTGGAACAGGAAAGGGTCCAGGAGGTCCTTCCTGTACCTACATCTCAAGTCCCAATAGTCCTACTCTCTATTTACCTAACACCAAAAATAATAAGAACCTACCACCTATAATTTTTTTCCATGAACCAACATAAGTAAACCCAGAACTGGTCACCCGAGCAACTCTGTAACATAGCCTGAGGGGTGTTCTCGATCCCCAGATGCTGAACACTAGTGCAAGGATTCAAAACCTAATCTCTAGGAACAATTTATTCAAAGAAGACAAATAAATAACCTATAATAATGAGAATAATAACAGTTAATGTTATATGTGGAAAAAGAAATAAATTATACAGCTCGAAATACAGTTGTGCGGCCTTCTAGTTCGCCTCACAACCATTGGCCAACCTTTCTCCAATAAGAAGAAACTCAGCCAAGAAAACTAGAAAAAAGGAAAAATACAAGTAAAATGATAAAAAACCATGAGAATTAGAAATTCTCAGTAGGGTTTCCAAGATAAACCACAGAATCTGATGCCCCCTTTTCTAAAAACATCCATCAACACAAGTATACAAAATATAAAAGAAAGGTTTTCACATTTTAAAATAAGAAATATCTTTTTATCATTTTATAAATCCATCACATGCGACATACCATTTACAAAATCATTTGTCTTCTTATAAAATAAACTCGAAAAAATACCAAATCTTTGATTAAGTAGAACATGAAAATAGTGAAAGCAGGAAGTAAAATGGTATAATTTAAAGTAGACAAGCGTTGAAAGTGATCTAGTAAAAAAAGGTGATCCTAAACATACTTAGAAGGCCCCTTGAGGTTCTCGGTTTTGGAACCACATGACAGCATGTGGTTAGTCTCCTATATCAATATCCAACTCACTACCCTAAAACTGACCAATCTACTGGTAAATCCAACCTGGCCTAACATCTAATCCAAGGGGGATCAACCCAACTAATTAGTGTTGATCAAAAACAATAACTCTATCATCTAAAATAATTCCAAGAACCCATAGTGGTTAAAATAATATTGTGTAATTTGGAGGCCCTCACAAGCATAGCTCATCACACCACACTTTCCTTCCCCAATCATAGACACTTCCTATGAATTCACCCATAAATGGTTACCCTATATATGATTACCGTACAAACATGTGAAAACATTTTACATTCAACAAAATGCCAACCAGGAATTTAGAACATCTAAAAATTTAGAAAATTTCACAAAATAATAGGGTTATCAAAAAGGTATAGTGTATTTAAACATAATATTTTTTAAACGATCATAAAAAAATCACCATTTCTGGTGGAGGTACCAAATGGGTTGTCACATTACAAAAACTATTTAATCACTTCTTTGAAAAAACAGGTGTTTCCAGTCATAACTTTAAATTTTCATTTTCTAAAACCTTTCCCAAAATATAACACAAAAATAATATTTTCATTTTTAAGGTCCAACAAGCCCATGTTCTAAAAACAAGCACCCAAAATATACACAACAAAACAATGATCTTTTACCCCTTTTTGAAATCTCGTTAAATCATGTTCCAATGCCAAACTAGACAAAACATTGAGAAATACAATTGAATCCATTCCTTTGAAAATCAAAAAAAAATACGAACCTCCGTCCATTAGGATCCAAAAAACCATTTTATGAAACAATGATTTTAAAAATAGAAATTATTCAAAACCCATATCCACAAATTCATCGCATACTTTTAAAAACAAAAACCAACCACTCCCCTTATATGTAAGAACACCAACCTTCTTATTGGGAACCTAAAAACCTTCGAAACTCACACTAAATTAAATTAATTACATCTTTAATAAAATATCTAGAGTGATGGAAACATCATAGAATAAACCATATAATTCCATAGATATTAAATGAACAATCTAGAAAATTAATATTGATTTTAAGTACATGGTAAATAGTTAATTAAAAAATTTATAAACAAAAGAAACAATTTATACACAATTTATAAACATACAAAATAATTTATTAAAAAATTATAACGAACAAAACAATTTGTTAATAATATTTTTGAACAGAATAAATAATTTACAAACTATTTAATAAATAGAAAAAATAATTTATAAACGGTTAATTCGAATCAGAAAAACAATCACAACCTATTTAAGAGTATATTAAAGGAACTTGTTAAGATTAATACAATATCATAAAGCACTTGACATTTAGTGGACACATTTTTCAAAATTAGACATAAACAATACCAATGAATGTACATTAAAACTATTTTTACTAGACCAATATCCTTGAAAACACCGTATAGAGCAAAATAATTATGTTGTAATGGTGAAAAATAATTCAAAAATTTATTTAAAATCACTCATGTATTAAGTGGACTTAATCGAAATGGAAAATATGGATTTTCCTACCTCAATGTAGGAGGGGACGCGACATAACCTCAATGTAATGAGGAGAAATTCCCTATGAACCAAGAACACACCTAAAATGAAGAGACAAATGCACAGAACATAAACTAAATAGAAGGGTTTTCTAGATTTGAATCAATAACGCATAACTAGTGGACAAACACACTAGAAGTGAGGAGTAGGAGCCCTGAAGGGGAGGTAGAGCTGGTATGAATGAGGTTAATGTTTGTGCCAGAAGGCCATCGGAAACAACATGCATAGGGGGGGGGGGGGGTGGGGGTTCGGGATGCCCTAAAATATGGCACATGGGGGGGGGGGATTCGGGGCTGTGGGTCCCCGTAGCACTGCCTAACTAGAGGTGAGGAAGGAAAGAGGATGGAGCTTTAGGAAGTCGAGGGGTGCATAGCTGGATGGAGAACGCTAAGCAAGGGTGCTCATAAGTGAAATATGAGGTCGCCCTGTGCAGGAGACTGGAGTGGGAGAGGGCATGGGGAGTGTGGCTGGTCAGCTCAAGGCATAGGCAAGGTCGGTGATCTGGTAGGGAAGTGAAGCAATGTATGGTAGAGCGAGGCCAGTGCTGAGGTGCGAGGTGAGGGTGACAAGGACCTGTAGGGGGTGTTTTCCTAGGGTGTAGGTGGGAGGCCAGGTGTTCTAATGGAGAGTGCGGGGTTAGGTGTTAAGTGTGTGGACGACATGAGGCAAGGAAGAATAGAGATCCAAACATTTGAGGTGTCTCAATGTAGCACCACTGTGATTAGGGGTTAAAGTGGTGGGGGTAACATGATTGGGGTCCAATTTGTGGGTTTTATTTCATTATTAAGATAATATAATTATTACAATATCAAAAATAATAATTAAACCAATAAATATATAAAAAAAAATGAGAATAATAATTATTACTATAATAAAAATTAATAACATTATAAATTAAGTTTATAAATAATAATAATATTACAATAAAAATAATAATAACAATTGTGAGAAAATGAGAAAATTCCCAATTCTTCTGCTAATTGCACGACTAATGCTAACCACGTGTTGATCGATCACAGGTCCAAAGCCCCGTAAAAATATTAAACAAAAAAATTTTTATTCCATGACCCACCCTGGACCATGGTGGGAGAAGCCGAAGCCATGATTTAATAACATTAAATTTAACTTAAAATTCAGGGTCTGACAGTTATATAATTGAAAAAGAAAATATAAAAGTTGATAACACTAGGGTATTGATACATAATGACATGTTATGATAGTGTAAGTCATACGGATTAGATGTGATATATTATATCATGACTAGGGTGGTTTGGTGAACAAGTTTTGGGTCATGATCATTATATTCTTGAAACTATCATGTAAAATTCTTCACTATTTTTTCAATTGTTAAATCCCAGATTGGGTATGGTAATGTAGGAAGTCAAATTATGTTATCTCCCTTAGAGGATCCATTAAATGGTTTTCATGGGGTATGATCCTACTATTCTGGTCCACCACAACTTCTATCATTGTCAATTAGACCTTATCATAATCATTACTATTTACTAATCACAATTTTAACTGTAAATTGATTATATTATTATTGATTAATATACCTAATGGTATTTTAAATAAAAATGACCATATTTTATATTAGTCTAAAATATTCGAATATTTTCATGTCATTTACTTATCAATATTAGTACATAACTCATTTATTCATTAAAAATGAAATTTTACTCAATGATCAACACTATTAACTAGTTCCCCCAGTTATGAGTGATCATTTACCAATGGTACAACCAATGAATTATGTATATGTGAGGTTCCCCGTATGTACTTCCTCTAGTGGGATACATGGAACCAAACATGAATTTTGGAAATGATAGGGGGACTCCAAGTTGATATTCCATAACTAAGATGTGATTGTATATATAAAATGTGTGGATGTTTCTTGGAATATTCATTCCCTCATTTCAAATCATCATGATTATCTTCTATAGATATATATGAAGAACACATTATCCATGACTTCAAACTATGGTTATTATAAATGCTTTCAAAATTATACTTTTCTTCATCATTATGTGGATTTATTATTACATCAAATGGAATAAACACACTATGTCATCTCTTTAATATGATTATCTCTAAAAATATCTATCTCTCATACATTATCTCATCATGTTGGTGTCTGATATGACATTCCATAAAAATATTATGGATGTTTCATTTGAATTATAGAATGAAAAATAATGTTATATGGTAACTCTACTAAGGGAAAGTGATACATTTTAAATCCTAAGAAATCTATTGAACAATATATCATCATGTCCTCTAGAGTTTGGATTCTTCACTGAGAATCATCATCTCTCTAAGGGTGATCATCAACAATGATGCTCATCTCAGTATCAAATTTGTACTGAAGGATTCAGTAGGTACTGAATGAGAATCCATGACCTTATTCAAATAATATATTGAGTGTTTCTCATAATTGAGTTTTTACGAAATTTATCCTCCCATGAATTAATTTTTAAAAAGTTATATGAGCCTGGTTGGTAGAAGATAATTTTATTATTTCATTGTTTATACAATTCATGTTGGGGAATATTAGATCTCATTAAACCGACATCATGTATTAGGATGAAGGATCCATTATACTCAGTGCATCATCCACATTTTTTACATAACCGATAAGGTAATGGATTTAAAAATCAAATCCCTTGATCATATCTAACCACCACCATCAGAATATGTTGATATTCATTAGGGTGAATATATACCTGAGGTTTTAATATACCTTATATTTTTCAATGATAACTTGGTAAAGATAATTTTCCATAATCATCAATATGATGATCACTAATGATATTTATTTACCTCGTGTTGTGTAGATTTTCATATGGATATTAATTTTTTAGTAGTCATAATCTATCAATATTTTATCATTCATGAGTACACAACACAATCAACTTTTGGATGCAACTACATTGATCACAAATCCTTCCCAATTTTTATGTATTTTGAGAATAGGTGAATTGATTATCCTATTATCATCCTATTTATATATCTATTCACATTCACCAGTCTATAAATAAATTACCCCATTCCATTTTCTCTTTGTTAGTGGGATTTACAAATAGTATAAGTTTATCCAAAAATGTTGATTATGCTCAACATGTCCAATGAAACTAGGGGTCATGCAAGAAATGTTAGCCTAGGACATTATTCAATTTTTTCTATTTTTTAAGGAATCAAAACATCACTTTGATGGTGATAACATTCCCTAGTAATGTTACATTACCTATTTAATACTCAAATTTATTATTCCTCACATAAAACATTTCATTTTTCAAGGTCTAAAGTAAAACATTAAATTTCTCCAAATATTCCTCCTTCCATTTGGAGTATATTATGTTTTCTACTACTGATAAAATCATAAATTTCTGGAGGTAATTCTAAAATACAATTATCATTATGTCTTTGATGATATCTAGATCATTAGTGAGACCAAATAGAATCCTTATGAACTTGTATTTCTCGTACCTTGTTTGGAAATTCTTCTTGGGCATATACCTTATCTTCTCTTTCATGAGATAATAACCCAACCAAATATCCACCTTAGATAAGAACAATTATTGACATAGATAATTTAAGAAGTCATTAATCGATGGATGGGTATACCTGATGTTTATTTTGAATATGTTAACCACATGATAATTAATTAAGTGGTGCATTGAATAGTCTTTTTATTGATAAATGAACAAAACACCACATGTTATTGAACATGGGAATATAAACCCTTTATCATGATTCCAAAATGGTTCCATCTTTACCACATAAATCCCAAGAGTGACCATTTTATATGGTATCATCTATATTTTAAAATATTTGGGTATATTCTCAATTGAGAACACAAACTCATGGTATTGTGAAAGACTATTATATTATTCAAGAAACCAATCCACATGTTCCCTTAAAATGTTAATTTCTTCAAGGATGATATTTTTATTAGTATATGTGACTTAATATAGAAAATATTTTTGATAAATAAATAATATCCATGAATCATAATTTGATACCAAAGGATATTTCCTATCATGAACTAGCCCTGGTACCCTAGTAAACCGATAACTGAGCCAACCCTAACATAGCCCAAAGTGCATTCTCGATCCCCACTGGACGGAGACTAGCACATGGAATCCTACAACATTCAAGTGGGAACGATTTTTGCCATAGTAATATGGAAGAAAAAGAAACAAGATAATATTCATAACAAGAAAAAACTCCACTGGGAGTAATGTACCAGAAAACAAAGAGGCATAAAAAGCCCAATGTACTACAACCCAAGTACTAAGAAGGAAAAACAGTCCCAAAGTTTCCAAGGACACAACTCACCAAGACTAGATATCAACAAGTGGATCCCCCTCCAAGAGGACCCTTCCCTTTGCTCGATCCTAGAAGAAGAAAATATACAAACACCCAAATGAATAAGTAGGGTGTGAGCCTAATCCCAGTTGGATACCACCAATGATTCCATAACAGATGCCAAATATGGACTATGTAAAGAAAAGATATAAATTTTCAAAGAAATGGTATTGGAAAATCAAAATAATATTCTAAAAAAATATGTTATACATTTTCAACTGAGCGAAATAAATATTTTATGCAAAGGATTTACAATGATGGAATATTTCCAAAACAATGTCTTAAGTAAAATATTTACATAAAATAGTTTTAATAAATTCAGCAGGCATGTAAATCAGTTCATAAACGTTGGCATACATTTATATCTCATATATAAATAAAAAAGTTAGCAAAATGGTCAGCTCCCAAAAGGTACGATAGTATTAACCAGTTATAGGATTCCAAACTATCTATGTGAACTCATAAAAATGTTAATACACATGTCCCTATGTCACTAGGAAAAGGGGACTCGTCACCAACCCATCAGGGATGTGACCCGCTGCATGTATGTTTTAGAATGTTGTCATAGCATAGTGTGTATCCAAATAACTCACTAACTACCTAAGGCTTTCTTCTTCTCTTACATGAAGGGAGAACTAGTTTTAGAATGCTTAAAATACGATCAATCCAATTCTTTCATTTCAAAAGTTCCAACATCATTTCATTTAAAACAATAACAGGTTTTATTCAAAAACATGCTTTTTTCACAAGATAAAACCAGTGGGTTTCTATGAAATCATTTTAATCCATTTTCATAAGTTTGAAATCCTTTCATAACCAATTCTTTCATTTCACATTTTATTTCCACAATTAAATACAACAATTTAATTGAAGACATTCCCATCGAATCCACAATTTATATTAAACACTTTAAATCAACCAATTTTCCCTAAACACACCTGATTCAATGGAATTGGGGTTTTTCAAAAATTTCTATGCCAAAACCATTTCAAATATCTCAATTCAATGGAATCAAGTTTTTATCAATTTAACTAAATGTAACTTGATCAATTGAATTTAAATCAATTATTGAAACAAATATAGAAAATTCATTGATAATAAGCTTTGAATGTCGGGACAGAACTACCTACATCAATGTTTTTGACCAAAAACACAACGGTTGAGAACACTTAAGAAAACTGGGTTGCTATTTCATTAACCCACTTAAGATCTCTTTTCATAGCAATATCATGACCAAATCTCATCATACTTGGTACCACACACTTAGATCTACCCATAACAGGCGTAGATCTATGAAACTGAGAGAAGAGGAGAAGTAAATCTATGTAGATCTAAGAAGCCAATCAAGAATGATGAAGGACCACCACATACCTCAAGAATCCAGCATCGATTCAACAATATGAGCCTTTGGATCACCTCTGGAATGATGGGAAAACATTCTCTGGCCTTAGGAGAAGACAAATCCCGAGTTAGAGCCACTTTGGAGGACAAACAAGGCACTTAGAGAAAAAAATGAGTGAGATCCAAAATTTAAGGATCTCATTTAATTGGCCGCATGGTTAGTTCGCACGGTTTGACAAACTATGCGCTAGCCATGCATCAACCACTGCCTCGGCCACCCTTCACGCACGGTTTGGCCACATCGTTAGACAAACCATATGCTACCCGTGTAGGAGCTACTTCCATAACCTCCCTTCTCACATGGTTTGGCAGTATTTTTTGACAAACAATGCGCCTCCCATGAAAAACCCAAAGTCCCTCAGTTTTCCTTCAAAGTTCTCCCAAATGTACACCATGTCTTTTCTGAAAAACACAGTACATAGAAACATCAATGAATACCAGAAAATTTAACGTGAAATTACCACCTCCCCACTATAAGATCTTTCTATCCCAAGAATTCTTATAAAGAATCCTCCACGTCAAAAAGATGAGGCCACTTCTCTCTCATAAGTGCCTCCCTTTCTCACGTCTCATGAGAATCAGAACCATGCTGCCAAAGTATACGTACTAGGGGAAACGTTTTCCCATGATGTACCATGGTCTCAGAATCAACAACCCTGACTTGTCATTCAATAACAAATAAATCTGGTTCAATCTCAAGATCACTCCACCTCACAACATGAAATGGATCAGAGCCATACTTTTGATGCTACGATACATGGAACACGTTATGTATCGATGTCAGTTGTGGTGGAAGAGCTAGATGGTAATCATCTTTCCCTACATAACCAACGACCTTGAAAGGTCCTACAAAACTAGGATCAAGCTTCCATTTCCTCCCAAGCTGTCAATGACCTAATTGGGGTGAAACATTCAAGAACACCCAGTCTCTAACTAAAAACGCTAAAGGATTACGGCAAAAATCAGCATAAGACTTGTACCGACTCTGTGCTGTCAACATTCTCTGAAGAATCAACTAGATCTTAGTTGTCATCTTTTGGAACAAACTCGGTCCTACCAAGGAACTTTCACAATTCTCTGAACAACATAAAGGATATTAACAAGGAAGACTATACAATGATCCAAAAGGATCCATTTTGATCATAGACTAATAACCATTGTTAAAATAGAACTCAAATAGCCCCAGATGATAATTTCAAGACCCACCAAAGTCGAGAACACAAGTGCAGAGCATATCCTCAAGGATATAAATAGCTCTATATATCTTTCCATCTGGCAGTGGAAGGTATGTCGTGTTCAAAAAAACCTGAGATCCCAGTTCCTCTTAATGGCCTCTCTGAAAGCTATAAGTAAACCAAATATCCCTATCAGATACTATAGCTTATGGAACTTCGTGCAGACGAAAAACTTCTTTCACATTGATATTTCCCAACTCCTCAACTTTGGTTATATCTCCAATAGGTATAAGGTGACTCAACGTAGTCAGCATGTCGATCACAATGCATATCACATTTTTCTTCCTCTGTGATTGAGGTAACCTAACCACAAGTCCATCGTGATTTCATCCCACTTCAATGTAGGGACTAGAAGTGGTTGAAGCAAACCCAAAGTTTTCTGGTTCTTGTATTTCACCTGCTGGCATGTATAGCAATAGGATACAAACTCAACAATGTCTCATCTCAAACCTGGCCTCTAGAATTGTCGCCGCATGTCATAAAACATCTTCATGGTTCATGGGTGCATATCCCATAGAGAGTTATAGAAATCCCCCAATACAACATTCCTTGCTGATAATGGAACAATGTAACGGTTTCGATAACACAGAACACCCACTTTGGAGAACGACCACGGAGTGTCGGTCTCCCCACCATAAATAGAGTCCCTAATGGTATAGAATTCATCATCCAGGTGTTGTTCCTGATGAAATAACATGAGGAGAGCAGAAGTCAACTGAACATTGGATAAAGAAACTTCATTCCCCTTCCACTAAACTTCAATATGCAACTGGGAAAAAAGAGTCATAAAACTCCACTATTATGAAGATTCTTTCACAACCTGTGATGGAAGTTCCATGCTTAACGCAACTGCAACTAAATTCCCTTTCCCCGGGGTATATGCAATTTCAATGTCGAATGATTGCAGGTACTCCACCCAACGCCTTTGGAAGTGGTTCAAATCTTTCTGAGAGAAGACATAACTCAATCTCTTGTGGTCTGAATACACAGTAAACCATTCTCCACAAAGGTATTGTCCCCAACACTTAAGTGCATGCATTACAGCATCAATATCATGTTCATGGGTAGGATATTTCTTCTCATGAGGCTTAAGGTGATGAGATCCATAGGAAACAACATGATTACATTCCATAAGGACACGCCCCAAACCTGAACCCGATGTATCACAGAAGGCCATGTAACCTATCCCAGCGTTAGGAAGAGTTAACACTGATGTAGTAGTCAAACTAAGCTTTAGCTAAATAAAAGAACTCTGACATTTATCATTCCATGAAAACGTCACTCCCTTTTGAGCCAAAGCATTCATTAGAGAAGCTAACATTGAGATGTATTTAACAAACTGACAATAATATCCTACTTAGCCCAAGAAGCTCTGAATCTCGAAATCATTTTGTGGTTGTTCCCAAGTCATAACATCCTTCACCATC
The DNA here is from genome assembly GCA_963277665.1 of Viscum album. NCBI lineage: Eukaryota > Viridiplantae > Streptophyta > Magnoliopsida > Santalales > Viscaceae > Viscum > Viscum album. The sequence goes on from OY728152.1 coordinate 1,403,114,562, forward strand.
TAATGATCAACTAATATTCCTTGTTCTGACACCACATTTCCCAAGAATTTCACTTCCCAAATCTAGAAATTTCACTTTGAAGGCTTAGAATAATGTCAGTGATTACTTAGAAGACTCAGAACTATTCTCAGATGATGCATGTGATCCTGCTCATACATAGAGTAGTCAAGAATGTCATCCACAAAGACCACCACGAATGTATCTAGTTACTCATGGAAAATCGGGTTCATCAAATCCATGAAAACTACAGGAGAATTTTTTAGGCCTATGGGAATAACTAGGTACTCATAATGGACATAATTACTCTAAAATGTGATTATAGGAATTTCAGGTTATTTTATCCTCAACTGATGGTAACCAGATCAAAGATCAATATTTGAAAACCTATTTTCCCCTTTCTGTTTTTCAAAAAAATCCTCAATTCGTGGTAACAAATATTTTTTCTTTATTGTGACTCAATTGGGATTCCGATAATCAACACATAAGCGAAGAGAACCACCATCCTTCTTGGTGAAGAGAACAGGTGATGCCCAAGGTGACACACTCGGGCGTATAAATAATTTCTCAAGAAGATAATCTATTTGAGAATTCAGTTGTTTTAGTTCAACTGGAGCCTTTCGGTAAGAGGGAATTGAAATTGTTTGAGTAATAGGCATTATGTTAATAGAAAAATCATCCTCTCTTACTAGTGGAAAACCAGAGAAGTTTGAAGGAAACACTTCAGGAAACTCAATGACGACAGGATGATGATTGCCACTCATTGAATCTCTCTCCAGATCAAAATCAAACATTGATATAACTTTCCCTAAAATTTGATAAGAGGGTCTAGCTCTACTTGACCTTGGGTCCCATTCTCTTTGAAAAATAAGAAGCACACCAGTGGGTCTAGTAAGGTAGACCCATCGATGTTAAAAATCTATCTGAGCTTTATTGGCAATGATCTAATCCATCACAAATATGATGTCAAAATATTTCATGTCGAGAACCCTGAAACTCCATTCATGATCAACATCTGATAGGGAGAAGACACAAGTAGGACTATAGAGACCCTTCTCTCTCATTGTATCGAGGGGTGTAGTAATATCCATCACAAAAGATAAAATTTCCATAGGTTGATTAAGAAAATTAACAATATGGGTTGAAATAAAAGAGTGAGATGCACCCGTATCAAAAAGAGCTATCACTACAGATGAAGCTATAGTAATGGTACCTCTCACAGTTGCAGGACCTGTATCAGCTACCTATGGAGACTCATCCACTGCGTGAAGAAGCTTCATCCCAAATTCATGTGGCTGGAACCCTTTTGTGCCTGAAGAATTTGATTTCCCTCACAGTATTTGGAGGTGATGATGATCCTGTTCCAACACGTGCAGTAGATAAGTGATGTCAGAATCTCTGTAAGTTCCCTAAACGTCCACGGGGGCTACAGTTCATTGGTGCATTAGTGCAAAACCTCTTAGAATGTACATGATTACCACAATGGTAGCAATTCAAAGAATCCCCTCTTGATGCTACCAGAGATCTGAAATGACTCTGTCGTTGAGAAATTACATGATAAAAGTCACACTTCAATTTCCCTTTAAATGACCCCACACTACAACTAAGAGGAAAAAAACCTCCTCTAACCCTAACATTCATGCCACGTCCATCTTAACCAACATCTCCCTATCCATAAAATTAGTATAAGTGGGTAGCATCATTTGGAAAACGTGAGAAAGGATATCTAATCGAAGTCTCAACATGAATCGTCGAGAATTCATCCTATCATTAGATACAATCTCAGGACAAAACTATACCAGCTCATAAAAATGATTTGAGTACTCACTCACAGTTTTGCTGGCCTGCCCAAGCTGGAAAAACTACATTGCCTTGTCCAACACCATTGATTATGGATAGAACAGCTTATTGAAAAGAACCCTAAAGTGTTTCAACTCCAAACCCTCACGTTTCCCAGCCGTCACCATTGTGTCCCATCATCTTCTACTTGGTCCCTCCAGTAAGAAGGTGTCACACTTCAGCTTGACCATATCAAGTGTCTCCAAGAACCCAAACAAACATTCAATCTTACTCTACCATTCCTCAGCATGTTGAGGGTCAATGGAGCCTTCGAAAACTGGTGGCATCTGGCATAGGAACTCTTGGGAATGACTTTGACGAATTTCACTATGAGGATCTATAGACGGAGACTAAACTGGAATTAGAGGTGGTGCATATCCTAGAGCTTGGATAGAGTAAAAAATCACCTCAACCAGATTCAGATCCACAGTTGGACCTGCTTGCTGATATTTAGCAGTAGCCTCTTATTGGATACTATTCTAACATCCTCTCTGAGGCATGTTGCTACACAACATAAAAATAAATTTGATAAACAATCAAACAGAGTAACAATGAAAAATACTCATAACAGAAGGGATTAAAAAGATTTTGATTCCACTCTATCCAAATAAAAATAGAGAAAATACTAAAAATAATCCACATGTTTTATTTCCTTAAACAAATCTGGTGACTTAAGGTTCATTGTGGTGTGAGCTTGCCAGGAACTCAATCACAACTACCTCCCAATTCCCAACAAGAAATCTCAAATACATTCTGTCATCATGGAAAGATTCTTAACCTTCCACTGATACAATGTTGTCACGAACCAGTGTGGGTACCCTTGTAAACTGATAACCGAGCCGGCCCTGACATAGCCTGAAGGGCGTTCATGACCCCCACGAGATGGAGATTAGTACCAAGCATCATACAACATACAAGTGGGAATGATTATTTCCACAAGAATGCGGAAGCAAAAGAAACAACATAGAATAAATAAAAAGAAGAAACTCCACTAGGAGTAAAGTACCAGAAAACTAAGAGGCATAAAAAGCCCAAAGTACTACAAACCAAGTCCTAAAAAGGGAAAAATAGTCCCAAAGTCCCTAAGGACACAACTCACCAAGACCAGAGATCAAAAAATGGATCCACCTCGAATATGTCCCTTCCCTTTTCTCGATACTGGAAGAAGCAAATCTACAAACACCTAAAGGAAAATGTAGGGTGTGAGCCTAATCCCACTAGAATACCACCAAGTATTCTGTAACTGATGTCAAATATGTATTATCTAAAGAAAATATTTTATTTTTCAAATAAAAAGGTTTGTAAAATTAAAAGAATATTCTAACAGAATATGCTATACATTTTCAAATGAGGGAAATAAATATTTAAAGAAAAGTCTTTACAATCATGGAATATTTCCAAAACAATGTATTGAGTAAAAAATTTATATAAAATAGTTTATATAAATTTAGTAGGCATGTAAAGAAGTTCATAAGTGTTGGCATATATTTATATCTCAAATATAAATAAACAATCGAGGAACATGGTCATCTGCTAAAAGGCACGATAGTATTAACTAGTTATAGGATTCCGCACTCTGTATGTGAACTTAGAAAAATGTGTATATATACGTCCCTATAAAACTGGCCAAAGGAGAATCCTCACCAACCCATTGGGGATGTGACCTGCCCCATGTATGTTTTAGAATGTTGTCATAGTGTAGAGTGTTTTCAAATAACTTACTAACTACCTAAGGCTTTCATATTCTCCAACATTATGGGAGAACTATTTTAGAAATGCTTAAAATATTATCAATCCCATTATTCTATTTAAAAAGTACCAACATCGTTCCATTTAAAACCATAATAGGTTTTAGTAAAAAACATTCCTTTTTCACAAAATAAAACCAATGGGTTTCTATCAAATAATTTTATACAATTTTCATAAGTTTGAAGTCCATTCAAAACCACATCCATCATTACACATTACATTTCCAAAATTTAATTCAAAAATTTAATTGAAAAAATTTCCATCAAATCCACAATTTAAATTAACAAATTTTAATCTACAAATTTTCCATAAACACACCCAATTCAATGGAATTGGGGTTTTCCTAAATTTCTAGGCCAAAACCATTTCAAATATCTCAATTCAATGGAATCGAGTATTTATCAATTTAATTGAATAAAACTTGATCAATTTAATTTAAATCAATAACTGAAATAAATTAAGCGAATACATTGATAATAAATTTGGAAAGTCGGGACAGAACCACTTACCTCGATGGTTTTGACCAAAAACATATCATTCGAGAACGCTCAAGAAAACGGGGTTGCTTCTTCAATAACCTGCCTAAGATCTCTTTTTCTTACAAGATCAAGACCAAATATAATCATACATGTCACCACACACATTGATATACCCGTAACGGGAATAGATCTAAGAAACCGAGAGAAGAGGATAAGTAGATCTAATTAGATCTAAGAAACCAATAATGAACGATCACATACCTCTAGAATCCGGATTCGATTCACCAAGAGGAGCCTTTGGATTACCTCTAGTATTATGGGAGAACCTTCTCTAACCTTATGAGAAGACAAATCATGAGTTAGAGCCGTGTAATAGGACAAATAGGCACCTAGAGGTAAAAACGAGTGAGATCATCAATTTAAGGATCACAATTATGTGGCCGCACAGTTAGTTCATACAGTTTGACAAACCATGCGCTATCCACGCATCAGCCATGGCCTCGACCATCCTTCACACACAGTTTTTCCACATGGTTAGACAAAACATGTTCCACCCGTGTGGAAGATACTAACTTAACTTCCCTTCTCGCATCTTTTGGCTGCACGGTTTGACAAACCGTGCACCACCGGTGCACAACCCAGAGTCCGTTATTATTTTGGGATGTTCATCTTCAAAATATGGATACGGGAGAAGTTATTTACTTGGAATTTAATAATTTCCCAATTTTACCTATTTATAAATAGATATAAATCTATGTTTTGTGGTGGTTTATAAATATATCTTTTATACATGTATAATATGAATGTATGAATTTAGTAATAATCAAATATTAAATTCACTATTCATAAATGAATTACCAATATACCTATTACCACAACATTTCAAGATCCACCATACCAATTGTGGTGGAATTAAATTTCACTTTATCTCATGTCGTTTGATATTGTTTGAATTATTTTAAATTTATAATGATTGAATTAGTGTATTGATTCATATAATGTCTTTATTTCATGATTTGGAAAAATATTAAATTATAATGGTGTACTACCAATGAAATAGTTTCTTCCATCATATTTATGGGTATTTACCATTAATATTCACTTTCTTGATTCTCTTATAACCTACACCTAATCCATAACCTGTTTCATTCATGAAATATATGGAATTCTTCATATAGCACATTCAAAACCGAGATGTTTTACTATCATTACCATATAATTTTTTTCAATCTAACAATTGTATTATGATTCATTCTTTAATTCCAATATCATTACCCATGATACTCATTAGATTAAAAAATAACTGTGTTCAAATATTGGTCATATTGAATAATCTATTTATAATATTCAATTTCATTATACACTAAATATTTTTCAATTAACCTTCTATATACCACCGAATAATCATTTATCCTTCAATTTTTGTAATGAAAGAACTATAGGTGTATCAGGAAATGATGTTTTAGTCCATCTATTATACACTAATGTATTTGTTATCATTTTTCATGTGGCTATGGAAATACCTCTCCATATTATTTTATATAGTTCTCAAATAAATATGTTTCAGCAATGATTCTAGAAATTATTCCACCCTAGTGATTGAATCTCTCCTACATGATTCATATTTTCAATCAATTTCCGTCATTGATCAGATTCTCCCTCTCAATGATAAACGACCAATAAAAATTTATCTTATATAGGTCATTGATGGATGGAGTATAATATATCAATGAATTTAATCCCTTATTAAATGAATAAGGTATAATAATGTCAATTAAAACATAGATTCATTCATCACTTAATTTACTCTATTGAATATTTACATGTATTGGGTGGATGTGGCGTTTCTCCAATGTTTTGAATTATATTCAAAAAAAATTTTAGTTGAGTATGTATTTTCATAATCTATCCACTCGTACTCCCTTTGGTTAGGAAAAATATTTTAGTAATTTCACTTCATATTAGTTATTGACATGGTGCTACTAATTTTTATTCAAATGACTAAAAAATATTTGATATTAGGGATGAGAATTATTAAAATATTGAAGATAAAAAGGAAAATAAATTAAATTTAAGTGATATGTCAAAAATGACATACATTCATTCATATTTGATATTATATGTTTCAATATATGCTATCCAAGTTATACGTCATAAAATAATAATTTATGGCCATATTTTCCTTCAAATTGGTTCTAAATTATTTTGTTATTATAAGATACATATCCTCCAAGAGTGTCAATGTACGTGTGAAACAAGGCCTTTTTTCAGTCATTAGGTGATGATTGATTCAATTATGAATGATCAATTTTTGATGTTATTATCCCTAGGTAAAACTATTCATGTCGAATAACAAAATAGATTATCTAGATATGTATTTTTTTATTATAACCCACTTATTTTAAATGTTACCAAAATTAAGGGTTGTTTTGGTCTTTCGAGACTTACTAATAAGTATTTAATTAATTTTTACTAATATTAATACTTCAAATTAAGTAGATCCTTATCTAATAAAAACCATAATAGGATGAACGATTAATACCCTGAATTTAATTGTTTATTTCACAAGAAAAAACATAATATATTCCCAAAATATTTAATGGTCCTTTGTATTAGGATAATATGATAAATAACACACTAACATATAATCAGATAATATAACATTATTTAAAACTACGTATCATTGTATTAAAATTTCATAGACATTTAAAAACTTCATTAGATAACCTGAGGATGCATTTGAGAATGGTTTGAACTATAATGTTAAGTATAGGAAGCACAATATTATTAAACGTAAAAAGATATCCAGGTTAGTAAATATACATATGGTGGTGAAATGAAATATTCAAACATCCAAAATATGATCGCCAATTCATGATATAAGATGATACCATTTAGAAAATAATGAAACATATAAATAACGTACATCACAACAATATAAAAATAAATAATTTCTATACAATTTGATATCATAACTAGTTCTGCATAGGATAACCTCCCATAATTATCAAATTGAATTTCATGAGATAAAAGCATTACTAAATGCATTGGAAGGATGTATAATTTCATCCTCACCTAGAAAATTAACATTATGTACATTCATTTATGTGACACTTTTATCATAAAACATATGAATTTAATTATTCTCATATAATACAATGATATAAGAGTTTGTATTACATACATAGAAGCACCTAAATAGGTAAATATAAATAAATCAAGGTGAATAAAATTTACTGGAAATTGAAATTGGTATTCCCTGCACATATGTCTATCATGAAAAATTCATTAGAGAATTTTATCAGTGGAACAATGGTACAAAATGAGCCAAGGATGTTTGTAATGAGAGTGAAAGGTGGTATATAATTACATTAAAATCTCTAGGAAAATGTAATTTATATTTAAAACCAAATCCCACATAGATAATCTGATATCACATTTCATAATTCAAAGATACATCTTGAATAAATAGGCGGATTTGAGAAACCATTACATTGAGATGGCACATTTAAATTATTGGGAAAAATTGTTAAATGATTGAGAAATCTACAATAGGGATCTATAGAGGGAGGAAATTTATGTTCAATGGTTTTTGAGTGAATAAGAGTGGTATGTTGTGTGAATATTTATATCAAATGTTATGGTATTTATTATTAATTTCAAAACATTGGTTTTGGAAACTATATGAAAATATAATAAATATTACAATCCCTTTAAATAATTTTCCCATTGTTTCCATTAAAAAGTATTTATTTGAAATAAATTATAATTCCATGAACCAATATTATTAATATAATTCCATCAGTGATGTGATAATAACTCATATTTGAAATGATGTATGTTTAAATGCATATAATATATTACCAGTTTTGTGGGAATCATTGTGGATTTAGAAAAATATTCAAATGTAATAAACATAAGATATTTTATAGTAGAAATATATATGGTCTGGATTATATTTATATAAGTTACTTACTTGATTTTTTATCCAATATAATATCATGATATATAACATATATTTATACCAAAATTAATAATTACAGAAAAATTTTATTATCTCACAAAATTTTGAGAAAATAGTATTAGTCCATTTAAACAGGGTGATTTGAAATATAATATTTTCTTTATAGTTTTTTTTCTATGTAATATAAATTTAACTTTTAAAAAATAAATTTTACTGAAAATGCTTGTTCTGAAGATATTAACTACTTGATGACCCAAAAAAATTACATTGGAAAATGATAAATTATATAAAATTTACTATTAAAAAATAATTATTAATATAACTATTATATAATAAGATTAATTTGTTAAATTATTATTTAATTCTAATATTGTTAATTTTTTTAAAAGTGCGTCTTAATTGAAAATGTATATCTTCCTAAAATGAAAATTTTATTTCTTTATGAAAAAATATAATTTCTACCAAATAAATTTTATAATTACCAATAACCTAATAATAAAATATGATAAATATAAGAACTATTACATTAAATTGAAAATATATAAGTTCATACTTCTAAGGTCTTGATACATAACACCTTATTACAATATTGTACATAGAAAAGTTATGATGTATGATGGTGGCACATTCCTTTTGTGGTTCAATGAATATGGTATCGTATGTGATATATATAATCTTGACCTTATCTAATAAGTTGTATTACCCATGCTTTAGATTTTGAATCATGGATAGGGGTTATTCAATGTAAAATCCCATTAACCTTATCTCCCTTAGAATCTCTGATAAAATTAATTCATATGGTACGATCGTACTAGTTGAGGTCATTAAATCTTCCATATGTTTTAATTGAAAAATTTAATAAACCATAATAAATATTACACCTAACAGTAAAAACACATCAACTATTCTATCATCAACATTGATTAATAGTGTATTTTAAATCAGACTATCTATATTTTATAAAGGTATGATATCAATAATGTCATTCATTTGTTTTCTTAAACTCCACTAAATAATAATTCATTTATTACTTCAAAAATTATATATTATTTATTAAATCCTAGGTCATTACACTATTCTCTTTTCATCACAATCTATCCATTGGATTAATGGATATAGATTAAAATTTTATTCATAATTTTTGGTTAGTTATTATAGTATTTCACAATAACTTCCATATCAATTTCTCACACAAATTTTTAACAGGTTGGAATGCGGTATCAGTGATGATTCCACTGTAGAATAGTGAAATAATCCCAAAACCATAGGTTTCATGATGCAGTGGCATGAATATGTGTAAAATTTTTATGTGTCCCATTTTATCACTATTAAATTTGATGGAAATTTCATAGTGGATATTTCAAAAAAATATCCAATTTAGATTTCAATTTGATCCATATTGAATATAATTTCATGATTTATATAATTATAGGACTGCATGGGAATTTAATGATGTATTGAAATAAAATTTATTAGTTTTATGATAATGGAAACCTATTTTTAAATATTATTATAATTTTTTTTCTCTAAATAAAATTATAAATTTCAATTTATGTATTCAAATTTAAGTACAATGGATTTTTGGAATTAGATTTTGGTTATGTTGTTATTGATTCTCAATACATTGATTAGAATGTCATATAACAGAACAATATGATAATGGGAACTTCTCAATGGACGTGTGTAGTTCCTTACATACATGGCCATATCTTGTGGGTGTACATGTGATGATAATATTGATTTCATTGGTTCCATAATGAGGATTTCTAAAATGTGATATGAATATTCATGTAGAATATATAACCAAATTAATTATAATATCATTTGAAATTATATAATATGATTAATAAGATATAATTAGATTTTTATTTATTTATCCTCATTATAAATGATTTTCCCATCATGAATAGTAGTGAACCAATCATGAAAACTAAGAAAAAAAATGCTCACAAATGATGAATTTTAAATCTATAACAAATCAAGAGGCTCATAAATTAAATTAATTAAACCATAAGTAATCATAGTTATGTATAAAAGGTTATTTAATTATTAATTAAGGTATCTATTGTGATTAGATAAGACATTAATGTGAAGATGTTGTTTGAAAACTATGTATGGGGAATTCTTGAACCCAACTCTTTTTATTTTGGTATTCCTTCTTTCACCGCATTTTATGTATTTATTTTCCGAAAATTACATTTATTCATCATTATATTACTTTTAATGGGGTATAAATTTCTTCTACACAAGTTTATGAAAAACACAATGTTTTTCAATAGAACTCTTATTAAAAAAGAAACCATTTCCCTCACAATATTGTTTCTTCTTCACTCATGGTTGATGACTCAAGGATTTTATTCCATCAATATTTTGGGAACCAAATTTTATGTATGTATTCTTATTATATTAAACTCATTCCATTCCGATATTTGTTTTATGTTCATTAATTATATATGTTCTAAGTGTCATGTGTGATAATGTAAATTTTATAATGTGATGGAAGTGCCTAGAATTATACATCGCTCTATTGTATTGGGTAATGTGAAGTATATCATGAGAAAAGTGAAATATTCAGGAAGATGATTCTTTGTTTTTTCACATCTATGTGTGGTAGTAGACAACTTAGAAATTTTATCTTGTTTTTATGCATTTCCTCATTTCAAACCCTATATTCATGATTTCCTCTCAATATTATAATTAAATTTTTATGTTTTGATGAATATATTATATTAATGAAACCCCCATATTAAATTGTTTTAGGTTCTTATATCCTATCATTAGGATTTTATCTCACCACATTTTGATGTATATACATTGGTGATTACATTTACTAAGGAGAATACAATGGCCAATAAGAATCTAGAGAAGCAGTGGTTAAATAAATGTTTAAGTTTTATTTTTTAAATTTTATGTATGGTCATGATTTTCTCAAGAAACTAAACCATTGGATCCACACTATGTAATGAATTTAAATATATTGTCTTCAAAATTATTTAATAGTAATTTTAGAAAAATAAGGGTCACTATAGCTTGGATCATACGATAGTTTAGTTATTTTGGGAATTAGGATTATAGAATCATATTGAAAAACCTTAGTATGTTATGATGTATAAGTAAGTATCCAATAAGATTTGTTTTAAAAAAATCTAAACATAGGGATCCCACATGTTATGACTTTATACATAAATGAACAAAGAAATATATTATTTATTCATTACATGTTGACATAAGTTTTCTTCTAACCTTTTATATTTTAGAGAATGGTGGGAAAGAGAAAAAACTAGGCCAAAATTATCGATACGAGGGAAAATGATGTGATTTCTCGAACAACATCTCCAATGCCTTGGGAGATAGAGTTCAAAATTTCATAGTGATGCATCCCTAGCAATCTCAAGTTATGAAAAATAAACTAAATAATATGGAATTTCCCCCTTCACCTTATATTAAGAAACTGGATATCGATTTATTTATGTGGAAATGACTAATGATGTTTAGTGGAACTTAGGATCCACTTATCACAGAACAATGGGTCAACTCAATGGAAAATATTCTATCTTTACTAATTTCTTCTACGATGGAGAAGGTGAAAATCACTGTTTTTGATCTAGATAGGGAAGTTAATCAATAGTGGGAATTGATTATGAACACAATGTTGAGTAAAAAAATTTATTAGATGGTGTGGAAATACTTTATCATAATGTCTCATAACAAGTATTTCCCTTGATATCATCTTAAAAATATAAGGAGATAATTGATAGAGATGAAGAAAATGAAAGGTGAATCTCTTATGGCATTAGAAGATAATTTCACAAGGATTTATAGGTATGCTTTGAGTATTGTTATAAAAAATGATAAAAAAAATTATAGCGTATTTTGTGGATTAAAAAAATCTCCTAAAGAATTTAGAAATTTGAGACTTTTGGATTTATGAAGAAGTAGCATGTTGTGGTCGTAAATTAGATATAGAGTTTGGAGAATGCTTCCATGGTTATACTAATAATAAACGAATGTCAGTGTTTCAAGAGAGAATATTTAATGATAATGGTGGATATGAAACTAAACCACTCAATTGTTAAAATTATGGCAAGAATCATCATTGGAATTGTCTTAAAGGGTTGGGGAAATGCTTCAGGTGTTGGAGAGAAGGCCACAAATCACATTAATGTCATAAAGACATGTGGATGTTGTTTAATGAGGTAATAGAAATCAGATCACCACCCATTTTCCAATGCTATAAATATAGGGAGAAAGAGCACTAGTCCTGATAGTGTACTAAATTACATGTTCTCAGGTATATGAAACGTCACCAGCTACCAAAGATAAATGAGAAAAGGATGGTTTATTGGAACGACATAGGTATTTATAGAATAATACATTTTAATATCTATCAAATTTTATGAATAAGATATTAATTTAACCTTAATGAGGAAACATTGTATGATAGCGTACCTGACATACAATAACAAATTTCTCCCAAATCATACATTTTACACATTGTTGAGTTATACTGAAAAATAACACGATAATAATAAAATTATTCTTAATAGTAGTTAATGCCTAGAAATTTTATTCTTTGGAAAAAAATAATTAACTATATTATTATTGTTCATATTTTTAACTTTTTTTAAAATTATTCAATGAATTATAGATTATTAAAATGTGAATGAATCTAATTTTAAGCCCAATATACACTAATATTTTTAAAAGATCATTTTAGCACATTTATATAAAGTTGCCTTTTTAAAACTATTTTTTCACTATAATATATTATATTTGAGAAACATAAACTTTTTATTTATATTTATGACCTCAAAATATAATTCAGTAATTTTTTTGTATTTTTATGATTAAATTAATATTTTAATAAATATTGCAAAATATTGGAATTTAATTCAAAAATTATTTTTTATGTAAATTATATATATATATATATATATATTTTACTTTTTATTCTTTTTTAAGTGTAATTGGGTAATTATTTTTTCATTAAATACAATTATGGACATTTTTTGTAATTTCACATTGAAATTTGGCATAAACACATGTTAACCTTTTGATCATTTTTACTTCTTAAAAACCCACCTTCCGGTATTGACAATAAGAATGAATTTTAAATTAATTAATGTAACTTCATTGTTTTGAATTTGGAAGAATGGTTTCCATATTTGAAATATGACTGTACAAATTATCAAAATATGTTCCTTTCATATTTCGACATTATGAATAGTAACTACTGTATTTTTTGTTTATTTACCATGGTTAAATGGTAAATCAAGTAAACAAGCGTAAAAATTAATATTATAATAATATAAAATTACTATAAAACGTGTCCTATTTCTATTGGTTGAGTTATTTACTACTATTATCATCCTTATGATGATTTTACTGCATCTGAGATCCACATAGTAGTAAAATGAAATTTTATAATATTTAATTCAAAGAAAAGTGAAATATAACATAAACACAAATCTTTTACTAAAAATATTTTAATATAGGGAAATATAACGGACCACAATTACTATAAATTTTAATTATAAATCTAAATTTTTTTCCTATAACTATTTATTTTATTTATAATTTTTCATCATTATATAACTAAAATTAATTATGACACAAGGATAATGTAGTGATTATGTTATTAATGAATAATTAACATAAATGATATTATGAATATTAAAATAAATTTAATTTAAATATTTTGATACCGTAAAAAAATTTATGTATGAATAAGACAAATTATACAAGATTTAATTCTTTTGGTTCGATTGAACCATGTTTTTATGGCTTTAACAAAAATCAATTACTAAATAGTGTCAAAATAGGCATTAATGAGTATTTACAAACAAAATACAATATTATTAAATGATACGATAGTCCCAAAAATATAATATTCATCCAAATGTTCATATAATGTTAAAAATGTCATTAATTATACATTGGTGGATATGTTTTCATTTAATAGTAACTATAGTTAAAATATATTATGAAAATAAAAGAAGCCATTGTAAGTGTTAATGTTTTTAACTAAGGGTTAAATCCAAAAGATAATGTAAATTTTAGGACCTAAACATATCTATAACCTATTATTTAGAATCTATATACCCATCCTCATCTTATCCACAAAATATATCTCTTTTTTAATATTATAATTCAAATATCTATTTATAATAAAATAATATTTCCAAACTTTTCTAAAGTGCCCATCACATCTTCTACAAAAGGGAAAATATTATTCACTTTATCTCACTATTCCAAAGCATTTTATTTCATAAAGTCACTTCCCAATACAAAATCTAGAATATATATTTTCCTCTTAGAATCATTACCTTGTTCATATGACAATTCGATGAATACTTCTATCTCAAATCAGATGAAGTTTCCCGATTTTAAGGTAACATCTTCTCTCTAGTTCCATTCATTTATTTTACTTCTCTACTCCCTACGAACATATTTTTAATTTAATACATAATAACAGTAGTATTATTAATATTCTAGGATGTTTTCATGAAAATTATTTAAACTACACCTACACACACCTCCATCTAATGGTTACGATAATATTGTATCTAGTACGATGAACTACTACCTCAATACGATAATTGTTCAATTTTCAATGACAACCTCTCATATTTTCCATTATGATTGAAATAAATTTATATAAAATATATAATCAATTTATATTGACTCTATTCTTCTTTATGTTTAATTAACAACATATAATTATTCTTCCCAAAATGTTAAAATACGATATTTTCATTTGGGGATGTGTGGACGACCGTCCCCTTAAAGTGATATAACTTGTTCAAGCCATACATGAAATGTACAAAGGATGGAGAAAATAAATTTTTTTAAAATATATAATTTCAATATTATACTTCAATTATAATATACCTAGGTATCATTTATTTTTCATTCCTTTAATAAGACAACGAAATGTAAGTAGGGTTTTTGCGTACGTACGGCCTACCGTCTCTATGAAAAATGCATTTTATTTCATATCTCCCAATGTTATGAAAAATTATAAATACATTTACACTTGATATATAGTAAATTTTATTCAGGAATAATATTCTTTAGAAAATGGAATTATGACCATGTGGAAAATATGTAATTATAATAAATTCATTTTTTACTCATATACTGAACATCGATAGAATGTCTGATATGAACTCAAATAATTCACTAATTTCTATAACATGGTAATAAGTTATATGAAATGAATATATATTTTAAAATTTTCGTAATGTAATTATAAATTAAAATATTTTTATTGTTCATGAAATTAATGGAAGAACGAGACTAGGTAGGTTTGAGTTAAGTGAGTTTCTAAACTCAAGTTCCAATCATTATGTTTTATGCATAATTCATTGATTATATTATGACATGATTAGGTATAAAATAACTATTATATTATTTATGTTGTAATTTCTACTTCCCATTTTGTGTATACACTAATTTTCCACATTATCACTCCATTTATAAATTCTTATGTCAATTATAAAAACTTTGCAAGGGAACTTCTTAACTTAATTTCCATTATTTGGTTAATATTTGAATTCCTAATTGTGTCATGATATGATCATGTGAGAAATAAATTTTGATATCACATGTTTTATTTAAACATGATTTATCGTTATTTATAGTGAATACACAAAATAGATTTATTTTATTAACAAAATTTTGTTTTTATGGGAAATCTTAACTGAATCTCCATTTGTTGATCTAAATATCCATGTCATTGGGTTAGTTTTATCAATAATATGTGTGAATGAACTCTAAATTTTATAAACTAAATATCTATTTATATTGGGTGTATTTATATTTTACACAAAAAATTATGTCATTGATTTATCCATAATCTATGGATATGGCCTTTGTATGGGATTTCATCTCAATTTACATTCTATTGATAATTTTTTAATGTTAATAACCAATATACTTTTATAGGGTGTATATTATACCCTATAACACAATTTATCATGAATATCTATATTTTAATGATATTAAAAGTTTTGGTTATTATTATTATTTAATTGGTTTTATTCAGTTATTTTCTCAATTGTTAAGGGACTCTTTAAAAAAATATCCATTTTAAATGTTTTAATGAATTAATCCTCTAAAACGTTCTCTAAATGTCTTTGTTTTCAAAATTGTTTTATGCAATTATTTATTTGGAGAAAAGTGTTTTAAAATATTATCTCAATTAAATTATTTATTATGGAATGGGACACATTGATTCAAAAATCATCTTATTATTTATTTTAAACATGTGTTTTTTAAATTTTATTAATTATGTTAATGTTAGGAAATGATATCTTGTGAATGAAAATGTGGAAATTTTATTTATCCTTTAAAAAGGTTTTATGTTCTATGATTATTTTGTTATTCTTAAGCCTTCATTTTGTATATGGGTGGTTTCGTGATAAAACAATGGTGGGTGATCCCATGATATCTCTCCAATTAATTTGGTAACATGATAACGGTTAATAATAGTGTTTCTCTTAAGAGATTTAAAGAATATAATGTGATGGATATTCCCAATTTTACCATTAATGTTTCACCCTATGTACCTACGAAAGATACAATATATTTATGATATGGATGCCAAAAGTTTACATTAACTTTTATGATTTATATTAGGTTCTGTATTTGTCTTATGATTACATGATATAAGCTATGTAGGTTTTGTTTTATGGGTGAAAAGTATGATTTTGTGAAAAAATATTCATGGGTTTAAAATATTTGTTGACTCACTGTTATAGTCCTTATTTCATCTTCATTTTTAATCTTTTTGGGGCCATCTTGTGTTTTTTAAATACTTCTCACATGGTATTAGGAAGGCTATGAGAATGGAATAATTTAGGAACATTTTTATCAAGAAAATAATTAATATTTTTTTCATGGTGTTTTATTGCTCTAAGTAAAATTGTAGAGTAGAAGTGTGTACTTTAGAATATTTGATATGTAATGTTATATTTATGACCTAATTATTCAAAACTCTATTCCAAAAAAGATTATCAATGCTAATTAAAGTAAATTTTTGATCAAAAATCTAGATTATGTAATGTTTAAGGATGGGGCCTTATACTTATTCCATCACTACCATAGAAGTGGAGTATGAAAAGGATGTCTTAGAAGGTACAAATCATATTCACCCAAGAAAGGAAAAATTATTATTTTATTTTCGGTTATAAACATTCATTACTGTATTGAATGTTTTAAATAACTATTGAATTGAATCCCAAAAACCATGAAGTAGAGGTATCCATAAATACACCTATTGGTGATATAGTTTCATCCCAGGTGTTGGAATATTATCCATCTTATGTATGTGCGATGATTCTTATAGTAAATATTTTCATACATACCTTCATGTAATTTGATCTAATAATTTTAATGTATTGTCTGACTTTATGTACAGAACAAATAAACTATTTGTAAAATGAAATGTCATTTCATATTGTGAACCATTGGGTGATTCAATAAAAATGAAAGGAAGATCATGAATATCCATTGGAAAATCCTTCCATGGTATGGGTGTTGAATCCCTTTTAAGATAAATACCTATCTCAAATGATTGATTCAATTGAAGGTGTCAACCTAGGAGAAATTACAATTATGGGGGAATACAATAATGTATTTTCAAAAGAGTTACCCGGAATCTCCTTTGATCATGTGGTAGATTTCCCAATAGAACTCATACCTAGATATAATAATATCTCAATTTGTACATATAGGATTGATCAAATCAAACTAGATGAGTTAATGAATCAGTTATAAGATCATATAGACAAAGGGTTCATAAGGCTTATTGAATCACCATGGGGTTCACTAAGGCTCTTTTACAAGAAGAATAGTGGATCAATGTAGTTGTGCACCCATTATCGGTAACTCAATAAGATGAACATAAAGAAAAAGTATCCAACTATAATAATTGATGAATTATTATATTAATTTATAGGACCTAAGTACTTATTAAAGGTGGGTCTTCATTCTAGATATCATCAGCAATAGGTGAATAATGGTGATATCCAAAAGACTGCCTTTCATACAAGGCCTGGGAACTATGTGTTTCTGGATATGCCATTCAGAATAAGTAATTCTACTACAATCATAATGTATTTAACTAATAGAATCTCTATACATTACCATGAAAAATTTGTGGTAGTTTTAACGATGATATTATCATCTACACTAAGAGCATGGATGATAATCAACAACATCTAATGCTTGTGTTGTGGATGTTAAGGAAGGAGAAGTAGTATTCCATGTTCATCAAGTGTGACTTTTTCATGCTGCATGTAACATTCAGGGGACATGTGATCTCATGTGAGGTAATTCTTATGGACCCTTAAAAAAGGAAATAATGGAATGGGCCATACCCTCTGGGGTCAAAACAATATGTAGTTTTCATGGATTATTAGGTTAATATAATTGTATTTTGAGAAATTTATCATTATTTTCAATCCTTGTAACTATATTTACATGGAAAAGGGTAAATTATGTTTGGTTGGAAGATTGTGAAGAAAGACTAATTTCTAAATAAGAGGCTTATTCCTGAACTTGTACTCGCATTATTGAAATGTGGAGAATGTTTTTTGATATTTAGTGAAGCTTTAAAGATTTTACTGGGTTGTGTACTCATGGAAAATTATAATGTGATAGCCTAAACCACACGACTATTGAAGATCCATGATTAGAACTACCAGAAGCATGATCTAGAGCTAGGAGCTGTCATTTGTTCTTCAAAATATGGTGTCACTTCCTCTCTTATGGTATGTGTGACATATATATCGACCACAAGTTCCTAATTTATATATTAACACAATTGGATCTCTTTATGTGTCATAGGAGATGGTTAGATCGAATTGAGGACAATTATTTCTCTATATACAATCATCCTGATAAATAAAATATGGTATCTTATAATATAAGCAGATGAGAACCAACTACCATTTCCAGGTTGTGTATTTAGAAGGACCCTATCATCAAAGACATGAAAAGGATTGATTTGGAAATCATATCAGAAATGAATATTTCTTACATTTCCCAAATTATTTCCCAACCATCATTCATATAGATTATTAAAGAGTTATAAAGGTACAATATTGAGTTAGAATGAAAGATGAATTCAAAAATGGAAGGGAATATGATAGAGTTCCACATCGATACTGATTGTGTAATTTATTTTAGAATGAGTCTATGTGTAACTTCATCACGTAGAATAAATATTGTTCTATTGGAAAATATATATATCTAAAATTTCTATATCTATCAAGGGATTTCCATGTTGTACTATGATCTATAAAAAATCTCTTGGTCAAAAAACATAAAGAAGTAGAGTTTAAATTATATCATAAGGTGCATGATAAGTATGTAAGTTAAATAAGAGAAACAGATGTACAAATAGATTATAAATCCATTTCCTATACCCAGGTAGAAATGGGAGAATTTTAATATAGACCTTTTAACTAGTCTGTCAAAGATATCCAAAGGATATAATGTGATATGGGCTATGGTGGACCAACTCACCAAGTCTTCCCACTTCAATGAGATATTGAAAAATATGTCTCTTTAACACCATGAAAATATATATGTGAAGGAAGTGGTGAGAATTTATGGGTATCTGATATCAATTGTCTCTAATCAAGATTTTATGTTCACATCTATATTATTAAGTAGTATTCCACATAATTTGACAATTAAATTAAATTTCAGCATGGCCTACCACCCCAAACTGATGGTAAATCTGAATTGTCTATTAAAACACCTGATTATGTGCTAAAATCCAACTTTGATGAATTCATCGGAGTGTGGGGCAGATATATCCCATTTTTTTATTTCTTATACAAAAATATCTTATTATCTAGTATTAAAATGGATCTATTTGATGATATATTTGTAATGACATATAGAACTTCATAATGTATGGATGGGGTTTGAAAAAGAAAAATACATTTAACTGATCATGTGAATGAAATTATAGAGATGGTTCAAGCCATCTAGAAACATATCAAATAATCTTATAGTCATTAAAAGAGCTATGATGAAAACTGTTTAAGGGATTTGTAGTTCGATGTTGGAGAAAATGTTTTCCACTGAATATCAACATAGAATAGAGTCATTCTATTTGGAAATAATGGGAAGTTATTACCAACGTATATTGGCCCCTTTTAGATCATTGATCTTATAGGTGTAGTGGCTTATCAACTTTCACTTCTAACAAATATGTCTCAATTTGTTGATGTGTTCTACATGTCACATTTTAGGAAGTACATCCCAGATACTACACATGTACTGACTCAATGGAGGTAAAGTTATCAGATGAGGCCTCTTATGAGGATCAAAAAATAAATATTTTTTTATTAGAGATATATGGTTCTAAAGATCAAGTAAAATCACCTAGTCAGTGTTTTGTGGAGGAACCATAAGTATTAAGGAGGAACATTGGAACTAGATGATGTAATGAAGGAGAATTAACCTCACCTGTTTTCGTAAAATAAAATTTCGATAGTGAAATTTCAAAATGGGGGAGGAGTGTAACAACCACAATTTTTTATCAAAATAATTTATCCCTTATTGTAGTAATTTAACATAGTATAAATAACATAAAATAACATACAAGAACATAATAAAAAATGATAAATGAATTATTATTGTAACAAGATGTATTTTATGATGGGGATAACCCAATACCAATTAAATAGTAACACGATCATAGGAATAGTAATATTTCCCTTATGATTTATATATGAGCCAAATGAATAGTAACTAGACCCAATATGTATAAATGAAATTTAGGCATATAATAAATAATATTATGGTATAATTATATCATAGTCTATGAAATTAAATGTTTTAAAAATTATTAACTAAGTGTTGGTATATTTATAAATCATAAATACATAATTACAATATTATGAATAATTTAATAACATAAAAGAAAATTTACTTTCATAAAATGTATTAATAAATTAATATTTTCATGTATTTTGATTTTAAGTTAATTTTAGGAGACAATAAGTAATTGTTCAATTTCTTATAAAATTTGTTCTTATTTTAAATTCTGTATTTTCTATGTACCATAAGTGTATAATGAAAAATTAGATTACTCATATCTAGAAACATAATTTAATGAAAAGGATTTCATTTCAAAATTCCATATGTTAAAAAATTTTACGTTGAATTTTTATTATTTTTCATAGTTACATGATGTTATGGTGGGGAGTGAAATATAGTAATTTATGATATTTATACATTATATGATAAATACAATATTAATTGAGTAATCAATTATGTAAATACCATTTTTGCAAAATCACCAGATATAATTACTATATATAGTCTCATGATTCAACATCATTTCTTATATTTTGCAAAATAATAATCTAATGAATTAAATAATGAGAAAACACATGTATCCTCCACTATATATACCACCACCCACACCCTCTTCTCCTCAGACCACTTGTGATTTGAGACTTCCCCAAAATATACCCAATACACTTCATTATCCCCTTACCCATGACCATGTGCTCTTGTTATGATCAAAAAACAAATACCATGTGCCATAAAGTGGATCTAAAAAGACGAATTCAAGAGGTTTTCTTATTTCTGTCTCTTTTAATTTCATTACAATTTCATGTCTTTTCTTATTCTCTCCTTACCCCCTTCATTAAAATGACTTGATACAAACATTAAAATAAATATAATATAATTATATCATTTAATTAATGATCCATAAATAATCCAATCACTCATAATTTTTTATTATGAAAATTAAATCATCGTCTGTGATGTGTCAATTTATCGACATCATTAGTGATACAGTATAATTTTCCTTAAATGACATTAGGGATTTTAATAAAACCCTTAAATGGATTAAAATAGATTTTAAATTTAATGATACAACCCTATTTATTTTAGAAAACATTGATTTATACATAATACTAAATTATTAAACAAAGACAGTTTTTTGTGATTGAAACACTGCCAATAATACCCTCAATTAATAATCATTAACATTTATCTAATGACTCGTCGTCGTGGTATATAACCAAATTCACATAAAGAAAATTTAAAATTATTTAACATAATTAGTAATATATAATAAATTTTTTGGATATTTATCCTCACTTTCCACGAATAGCCTTTCATGAAAGCAGGATAACCGATCACGAAAACCAACAAGACGAATGCTCCTGAATGATGAAATTATACACTATAATGCATCTGAAGGCCCATAAACTAACTTAATTAAACCATAATAAATCATTTTAATGTTTAAACAATTACTTATTTTTTTAATTAATAAATCTTATGTAATTTTTCCTAACATTAATGTGAAAATCACATTTTTACACAAGGAAAGGGGAATTCTCAAACACAACTCTCATTTATTGGATTTCCCCTATTTCACCCCATTTTTAGTATTTATATTCAAAAAATATCATTTATTCATCATTTTAATAACTTTTCATGGATATAAATGTTTTCTACTTGAAGTAGTGAATAATTTTATTTTCTAAATGAACAATTCTTTCAAAACAAAATATATCATTTTTCTTCTTCAGATTGTTTCTTCTTCACTCAATGTTGATGATTTAAGGATGTTATTCCCTCCTTCATTTTAGAACCCAATTTTTCTGAATGTATTAGTAGGAAATTAAATAAATTACTATCCATGGGTTATTTAATGATCAATATTTGTATATGTTCTTTATGAAAATCATTATTTTGTAAATGTTTTGATGCGACGGGTGGACTCGAAATTATATAGCACTGAAATGAATTGGGTAATGTGATGTATCTCATGAGAAAAGTCAAATATGCATTAAAATTGTGATATCTTTGGTAAAACCTATGTGCGTTAGTGGTACAATAAGACATGATCTTTCATTTTTATGCATTTCCACATTTCAATCGTTATCTTAATTACTTCCTCTCATGATTATGATCACATTATTATGTTATGATGATGATAATATATTAATACTCACTCCATGGTATATTGATTCATGTATATACCTATACAATTACCATTATTTTAGCTCACCGTCTTTTGATTTATATCCTCAGGTTATTATATTTTCAAAAAAGAATACAATAGACAATAATAAGAATGATTAAAATTAATTGTATTAATGTTTATGTTTTTTTTGTAAATGAAATGAATGTTCTTATTTTTCCTAAGACACTAACACATCAGATCCTCATTGTGTAATGATTTTATATTTATTTTATTTAAAATGATGTATGTTTAATGTATGAATGTGTAGGGTCACTATAATGTCATACTAAAATTACTCCACTTTCCATCACCATGGTACTAAAATAATTATCTCAAAAATAATTCCCACAACATGAATACTTATTTTAGTAGATTCAGAAACTCCAACCTCTTAGCCTTGAAAATCCCCTTCTTTTTTTAGCATGATCAACAATGATTAGACATAGTAAATGTGTTGAGGGTTTGGTTATAGATGATAAAATCTACTAAACACCCCTATAAGGAATCATCTCATCCATTGTGGAATTCATTGATATTGTGTATTGAGATGTCTATCACTGATCAATTCATTCCAAACATACTTCCATTAATGAACATGAAGCAGAATCCCCAAAAAACACATTTTTTCAAGACAGTATAAATGTTTTACTTTTTTGACAATTCACAACATCTCCATCAATGATATCCACCTTTATACCCTTCCAAAATATTTAAATTAGTATTCCATAGGGGATTAATTATTACAACATAGTAATTGTTGTCAATGATTCATAAAATTCATCATGAAACATTAAAAATTAAATTTTAGGTTATTTATAAAATCGTAATCTAATATATATCCCGAAAAATATCATTAACAATTTTTACATACATATGGGATATTGGAGTTTGATCCAATAAATAGAACACCCTCCATTCCATAAAAAAATATTTAATTTCTATATTTTTCATTATAGATGCGTCAAAATGAATATAAACACATTTGATGCGCCAAATAGGTCTATTACAAAATGAACCTTACAAAAACCAAACACCCACTTATTGGGATAATTTAATATCTCTTGAATGTGGGTATATGACATAATTACTAAATTTCTATTTAATTTTAATTAATCCAAATTTAATTCATGGTTGGAATGAAATAATGTAATGAACCTAAACTCATAAATTCAACCTCAACCTAAAAAGATGACATCCTTCCAAAATCCAATATTATAAATTCATTAAAATACATTATAAAAATATCATTTCACATCAACCATTCCATATCAATGGGTTTTATAGGAAGTATTCATTATAGTACCTGAATTTTCATTTTCATATAAGGCTCTACACATCCTTTCTTCATGCACTTCGACTTCTCTATAGTGGAAAATGATAGTTAATGGTTAATAAAACAAAGTATAAAATGATTGATGATTATGAATATTATTTTATTTCATGAATAAGATACACATAGAAATGGATTATTAGTTGTGTGTCACTTTTAATATAAGTCACAGTTTCAAATCACTAAATTCTAACATACTCCAATGGGTTTTCAGTCAATTGAGACTTTTTAAAAAAATAAAATAATTAATTTTTTAAATAATGAAATTTCATTTCCTAAATTCAAAAAAAAAATAAATTTTTTAACATATAATGAAATAATGAATATAAGATATTAAAATTATTAAAATTTTATAAAATATAATTATCTTTAATGGATATATATATTCAAACACATTGAGTTTATTAAAAATATTTACTAACTAATTTTTAGATGGGATAAACTCAAAAATATTACGACCCCTCAGCGAGATATCTCAAGAAATAATTCATCAAATTTATATGACTGGTTCTAAAATGATTCATAATATTCTATGATACGTAGATAAAACTATTTTCTCGAATTTAATTTAATATTTCCAAAAATTGAATCCAAAATCCATCAGTGTATGTGTTATCCAAAATACCAATCCATAATAACCTAGAACACCAATCTATTCTACATTTGTAGTTAAAAATGAAAAATTGTGTTTTTTGTTATTTGATAATTATTTAATGTATTGACCAAGAAAATGACGTGTTTCTAGTTTATTTTTTATTACTATTATATAACCACCAATGTTAGTATCCAAATGTGATGTTATATTAAAATAAAATAATTTTAGAAAGTGATAGGAAATTAGAGTAGGTCCTTTTAAAAAGATAATATACTTCATGGCAATTCAAAAAAATATAGAATTTAGGTATTGATTGGCATATATTTTTGGAATACTAAAACATAATGTCTTTCCTACTATTATTTTAATATAATATGCTTTAAATTTTAATTTGTAAAGTTTTTTGTAAATATGTTTTCTAAAATAATCAAAGTAATTATTATCATTATTATTCATGGGATTATTATATACATTAGAATGTTGAAGTAAAAAATATATTATGTAATTATATTATAAATTTAATTTATTCAGTTGCATTCCAAAAACCATTTTGATAAATAAAAAACATTGAAAATAATTTATATCCCCATCATGCATATTTCACATTATATTTTATTTATTTTTTAAAATCAATGACACATTTTATTATTTGATGAAATAATTACTCTATTATCGATTTATATCTACTCTAAAAAATATTTTATGATTATTTTTTCATAAATAAAGTCGGATATACCTTACCAATTGAATATCCATTGTCAGACTGAAAGGAACCCAATCATTCATACAAAGAATGTGGTTATTGATTTTGTTCATAAATAGATTGGGTGTGTTGAAAAACAAAATTTTAAAAAAAGGATTTATCAAAACTAAGAGATTATTTAAAATGAAATTCTACCAAAATAAATCAAATTTTAAATGTAGAATTTTCATCCATATGATATAACATGAAATTCATATATAATGAATTTTTTTAAGATAATCCTAATAGCATATAATCAATCTACTATTGGAAATAAATCATAATTAAATATATTTCATTCCTAATTGAATTCATTATATACTAGAATGTACATTTTTCTAGTGATCACATAATAGACAAACATTATATTATTAAAAACAATTTTTTTTGAACAATAGGATAATAATATGTTTTATCAACTATTAATTAATCTTTATTCATATTGAAATAGTGTAACTCCTCTTTTATTTCTATTACCCAACACTTATATATTGTTGAAACATAAATATAAATAGGTCCTTTCTGGGATAAATATGAAAAAAACTCAAAAAAATTATTAACATCATTCTAGTTGTACTTAATTAATCAACACTACACATAGTATTAATAAGTGATTATTATTAAGGGTTATATTCAATATAGGAGACACATATTTAGGATCACTAGTATCTATCCTTTCAATAATTGGTTTTAGAATATCCTAATAGAATTCAGAATCCTTTTATACAGTCAATTATATTTTATAGTCTTTTGTGTTCCATAGAATCAATTTTATCATCAATTTTATTAATTTATTTATCAAATAAATCACTTTTGTCAAATTTTATTAAATTTTATTGTTTAATTATCAATAAAAAATTTATTGGAAACACTATAAGAATGTTATGTATTGGACTATCGATGAATGTATCCAAGAATGAATATTAGATAAAACATACCCATATTATTAATGGTGTTTAAAATGTAAAACATTTTTCATTGAACCTTAACATATCCACATTTTCCCTTATATTAATACATAACATAGATACTTTTTTCATAAAATACTTCTAATAAGAACTCAATTTATGACATAACATTCTATATTAAAATCATTAATCAAAAAAATTGAACAAATATACTATTGAAAAATGGTCATAAAATTTTAGGCAATTCCCTATTTATCCTCTCAATGAAATTATTTTTCATTGTTTTAATGGGGTAAGAAAATGTATTCTCGATACGATGTTATGAATAATATGCCTTGAAATCTTATTTTTAAATTCTACTCTATAGTAACTTATTAAAAAAATTATTTGGAATTCGTATGTTTTTATTCTAGTTAGAAGAAAAAACCGAATAAAATATGATTCAATTTAATCTCTTAAAAAGAAAACCCAAGTAAATGTTGAATAAATCATGAATGGCTAAATTAAAAATATCCCTTAAAAGATTCAAACACAAAATGGCCTAAAATACATATGAAAAAATTGTAGTGGGGATTAATTTATATATATACCCATGATTCTAATATAAGGATATTACATATTTGTAGATAAATATATATACATTACAAAAACATACACTAGAGGAACAAAATATTTTAGATCCTTTTTAATCATGGAACACAATATTCTAATCCGGTGAAATATCTTCATTATATCCCACACATATCGTTACATTTTTCAATCATTATAGTCAATCCTAATGTTGATCAATTCTTCATAACAAATGTAAAGGATACATAATAAATGGGTGATCTTATATGCTCATCAAGGGTATAAAAAGAAAATGCAAAGATAAATCATGATCATAATTGTTTAAGAATACTAAAATGACTTTTAAAAATCTTACCATGGATGTGAAATATCATAATATTGAATCACATAATAAGTATTTTTTGTTCATAAGAAATGAATCATAATGAAAAAAATTAACATGATCCATGAGATGATAACATTATCATAACATATAATGTTTTTGCACATGCATATTCATATAAAATAATATTTCAAGGAAACCCAACATGATAGTAATAAAGTGTTAGGCCTTTAGAAATAACTCATATACTCTATTTTCATACATGGATGAACTATTATGCACCCTCTTTTAGGTTTTCAATAACCACCCCTCTAACCTCTTTCAGGCATCAGATATCCTCCAATGTACCCTTTGAACTCATATAACATTATTCATTTCTAAAATAATTTATGGGAGATTTATGTCTGACCATGCACATAATCCATACATCTATGTTCCATGATATCAGATAATATTAATCATATCATATCCAATGAAAATAAATCATTTTAAAAAATTTCATATAAATACCTATAGAAAGATATACATTTCATAAACATTTGATCATATCATCAATGAATATACAATGAAATAAATTTTTTTTCTATATTATTTTTTCCATGTCATAACTCATGGATAATAAATTATTATCCAAAATATAATTTCATAAAAAAATTTCAATAGTATAAATATTAATGGTGTCATTGATTCATACCCTAGTTAAATAAAAAATAGATTTAATATTATATGGAAATTTATTATTGATATATAAATAACATGGATAATTTTTTGTGGAATGTAAGCCTACATTGAAAATAATTTCCTCAATACTAAACCATATTAAATTTCTTGTAAATCATTATTCATGAAAATAATAAAGGTAACATGTGAAGGAAGCTTTAAAATCATTTGAAAAATTACTAGAGAAAAATATCATATCCTCTTAGAGATGAACCATTTTAGAACAGAAATCCCTTTTAAAAAAATTTTCATTGAAAATGACCATCAGAAAAAATGATTCTTTAAGTATAATAATGGTTATAATGATGGTGAAATTTAATTTATATCGTACAGGTTGAAGTAAACATTTCATTCACTTTATTGGTAAAATCATAAAGGAAATTATTCATTAAATTATGTTAATATTACAATCCAACTTATTAAAATAGTCAACCATGGTTAATAATTTCATTAATAAACAACTTTTAAAAATTATGAAAATATTTTTGAAAACAGTTTTAGAAAAAAATTTATAAGAATACAATTTATGACCAAAGAGGGAAATATAGACAAATTAAAAAAAAACCCAATTTTTTTAATATAAAGGAGTGAAAGTATGGAAATATAAAATTAAAATAAAACGAATAAATATATCATTATATATTAATACATTTATTGAGATATGGATTATAAATTTTTTTCCTTGGAAACAATATCACAATCAAACCGGATAAACAATGAGATTTTAAGATAAAATCATTTCCAAATTCCATAAATTGATTTATATTCACCATGAATGACAAAAATATAATGAAACATAGAATATCATTAATATAAATAAATTAATTATATTAAATAATAAATAATATATATATACACCTCCCAAATAACAGAGTTTCATAACAAAACACATGGCTAAAAGAAAGAAATTTGTGACAAGAATCTCGTACTGATTTAGTAACCTATGATCTACAAACAAAATTTTAGATAAATCCTAAAATGGATATGGAAATTCCAATAATTATAATTATAATATTCATATAATAAATTTTTCTTCAGAATATACACCACATTTTACAATCATGTGGTTAATATAGAATTTGTCTCACAAAAATGAGAAGTGAGATTAAAATATATTATTAATTTAATAATATTCAATATCGTAAACCCAAAAAATATATACCATGAAATGAAAATATTAACCATATGAAAAGTGGAATAATCATGATATAAATCTCAATGTGGTAGTATATGTATGATATAAGATAAATGAGTGTTGAATTTTCATATGACTCTCAAAATTAAAAGAGAGAGTAGAAAACCATTATCAAATTAGAATATTTTGAATTGTAAACCCAATAGAAGATTGATCAAGAAATTAATATTGAAATACATTTTAAATATTTTGAGTAATAATAATATAAATTCTTGGGTTTTACATACAACATAAAAAATAATAATGTTGTTTTCAAGATTGAATTTGTCTCGTAGAAAATAAAAGGGGGAATGAAATCCAATACCATAAATATCAACTTCCTTCATAATCATTTGAAACAACTATGTAATAAATATATGATAATTATATATCTATTACATAAAATTAATTATATATATCTTACAATATATGATTCAGTTACGACCTTTTATTATGAATTTATAAAGAAGTTTATATTGAAGTCGTATTTCTGTAATAACTACTTTTTTTCATATAATATTTTATTTGTTGATTTTTCACCTCATAAATTGATCATGGTTCCATAATAAATATACTGATAATAATTTATTAATTATAATTTTTATTCATCAATTATACATCTAGTAAAAATCATTAATGGTCTTTTGGATAAATGATGTACATTAATATCATGGAGTTGGTAGGTCATACATACGCAGGAGTAACACCTTCATTTTATAATGACCATTATCAAAACAATTTATATAATATATTATCATCTCAAAATTATCATAACATGATAAATACTATAATTTTTTTTAAATATAATAATATATATCAACCTTGTGGTGTTGTGATGATTAGAGAGTGACATTTGTTTGTAAAGGTCATACTATATATATACACGAACAATGTTATTATATTTTAGTGGGTGAAAAGTGAAGAAATAAGATAATATATTATCACAAAATAATAATTTAGTTTTCATAAATATAATAATCATGGATTTTCTATCATTATTATTTAATCTTATTAGCTACCATGTAAATCATTAATGAAAAGTGTATCATATAGCTTCTGGAGGTGGTTGTCAGCCATACAAAGGAGTGACATCATCTCATCCAATACTGAAGGGAAAGTAATATATATATATATATATAACGAATCTGTGGGTAAAAATATTTTATTAAGGGTATATATATACTTCACTTCCGTTATCATATCCAACCGTGAGAGGTGGTAATTAAAAAATTAATAACATCGGTTCGTGAGGCTGGAATCCACTGTACATAGGAATGATAACTTTTTAACCCATTTGGTTGAAGTATAGATAGTTTCAGGTCATTAACATAACATTAAAACATATATTTATACTTATGATATTAAATTTATTATATAATCATTTTTAATAATAATTTATTTAAGTGATATATGAAATAAAGTTAAAACTCTCATTGAAAAACGTTACCTCTTTTATGGGTAACCTCCCCAGGATTCTACCAAATTCCATAGAAGATTCTCATTCATCCCAAGATCATTCTTCTATAATAAGAGGAAACATTTTTGGGATGGGATATGGGTAGGTATTTTTTAAAAAAATTATAGAAGAAGATGTGACATGGAGACGAGTGGGGGATACCTTTTATAAGTGATGTGAGTGCCCAATAGTAATATTATGAAATGAATATTTTGTAACTATTTTTTCACATTAAAAAGGATAAAAATATTGTAATTTAGATAAAATAATTATAATTTATAAATATTACTATCCACTGGGTGATTTATATTTTATGGTTTATTTATTACCGATATATTTTTAGTTTAATGAATGGAAAACTAATTTTTTATCTTAATCGGGATTATCAATTTCTATTGTTATTATTATTAATTTTGGAAAAAATATTCTTACCATATTATATTATATATGATTTTACATTTTGGAATATTGAATTCTTTTTTACAAATTTAGAAAATGGATGTGGAATAATATGATTTAAAATTAATCCTCCATATGAGATAAGAAACATGATTTTCAAAATAAAAATATTCGAGATCATATAATGTATTTTATCCAATTTAATGATTAAAATAATTAATATGATATAAATTATATTAATATATTTTCAATATTAATAATTTTACATAAAAAATGAATAAAACATATCTTTATATATAAGACAATGGAAAGTATATTTTTAATTATAAATAAGTATTTTCACTCTTCATCAAAAATGAATACATTTAGGAAAATAAAAAATATTTATGTAATATGGTATCGATATTATAAATTCAAAAAATAAATTTTGTTTCTATAAATAAGTTTTATTAAATTTAAAATGATTATTTATTAAATTATTTTGGAAATTTTTACATAAATTCTTTTTTGGAAAAAACAATTTTTGGTAAAAAATTACCTAAATTCTTATCTCATATATATATAAAATAGAATTTTATTGATAAAAGGTTAATTCAATAATATATATATATATATATATATAATTAACGAAAATTAATTCATTAAATTTATTGATGTAAGATGTGTTTATGTGCATAATATTAGTATTTTAGAAAATGATTTCTATTTTTAAAATAGGATTTTATTTTATTTTTATAGATAATTTTTCACCAAAAACTAATTTTTATATTCATTTACAAACAATATATTTTCATAATATTGTTAAGATTATTCATATCATTCATTCTAATGGTTAGGTTATTAATATCATGCAAAATAATAATATTTTAACATTATATCACATTTCCTTTAAATGTATTGTCTTGTGTAACACATGTTATACTTTTTGTTACATGTAACAAAAAATAATATTGGTGTTACTTGTATATAATGATAAATTAATCATTGGGTGGAACAGAATATTTCAAAAAGATTAAATTCATTTGAAAAAAATATTTCCCAAAATATCAGGGTGTTATAATCTACAACAACATAAATTTAATTTCACACTAGAAATTCAACTTAATCATTAAATGATTAAAATTTGAAAAAGCCTTAATAAAAACCCACATTATTCAAATTTTTTTAAAATTAATTTCTTGAGAAATAGTGACATTTATGAAAGTCATCTAAAATAACACAAACATTGTTTCCAAAAGGAGAAATATATGTTGAAATTAAAAAAATCAACACAGAATAGAAAAATAACACCCCATATACTGAAAAATATTGATAAAAATATGATTAAGATAAATTTTATAGCCATAATTCCATATAACAGTGTTGTGTGACAATGTTCATTGATATCATTACAATGATGATAAAAAGGTATTTTTTTCAAGAACCTTTTCCTAATGTGGTTCTTTGTCAGGGAGAGTATCTCAAGAGGGGTGGAAGTGATTTTATAATCTATAATAATTTTAAATAAAAAGTTATCTAAAAACATCCCCAAATTTAAATAAATCATATAAGTTAGTTATAATGGTAGTTTGATATAAGAATTTCTCTTTTAAGAGAATTATCATTTATTTATTTGGACTCTATTGAAAACAATATATAATATTAATTTATCCATTAAAATCAATTTACTAAATAAAATCTGGAAATAAATAAAAGATAAAACCAACAATCAATGTGGTTGTATTTTTCTACTTTAAAACAAATACAGTTGAAAGAAAACATAAAAAAATAAAAACCAATGAATTTTGAAAAAAAGATGTTCCATCTCAATATTAGAATTAATAGTATCCACTTGGAAATAATCTGATACTACATATTTTAATTAAATAATCTTCTAATCCACAACCTAGATTTGGTTTTAAAAGAGTATCCCAAGTATCTATAACTCAGAGGGCTAACTCCACAACTATATGGAAAATAAAAAACATGTCACAACCAAACCCCTACCACAACAGGTGGGAAACATGAACAAAATGTGTATTGAAGATATGCATGATTATAACATATTAAAACATCAGTTACTGTATGATAAAACAAACACAGTCATACAAACATCACTTAATGAATATTTAAATTAGAAAACATAAATAATAATGATTTATAGAAATCATATAACTCGATATGTTTGGATCTATAGATTTTGAATCCTAGAAATTGATAAGAACTGTGACTTCAGCCAAATTTTGGAAAATTTATATAAAATAGATCATTATGGTCACATTGATATTAACTTCATAAAGGTACTATATATATGATTTGCTTCTAGTTCATCAGTCAAGTAGGAGGTATTCTCGATCGGTTGGATTAGTAATATCTAGTTCATGCCACATGTGTATCTACCCAAATGTATTTCCACACATCCTTTTTCATGAGGGAGTCTACATCCAATTTTATCGTAATATCAACAATAGGGGAAAATGTGGTTTCTTTGATCTCCTCATTCTACATATCTGACACATACATGAATTCATTAATTGGAAAAATAATAAAACAATAATAAAAAACCCCTTAGGCATTATATATGACAAACTAGGTACTTGTAATATTTTATTCTTCATAAATTGAAACAGTTATGGTAACTATATGAAGGGTGACACTGGCAGTGAGACAACTTGGTGATGGGACTTTTGAGTGTTGAAAACTTTTGGAGGCGTGACATTAGAATATTGTCTTTATCTGAAAGTGAGAGAAATGGGTGATGTGTCCTTGCAATGTTGAATATTTCTTTATGGTATGTCAGGGTGGCAGTGTGTTAGGATGGTGGTGTCTCTTCTTAAAATGACTATTATCGTACATTAGAAAAATTAGTTTTTGTGTGTCTGACTTCCTTGATGGTGTCTTAGGGAGACAATGATGATTTTTAAATGTGATAAATTGTTTAGCAGTCTATCATAACTTGGAAACATTTTCTAATATATTTCAAATGATAAAATTCTAAAATAAAACATGAAATTGATTAATTATCACAATAATCATGATTTTATGATTATTAAAAAAAGAGGACAACAATATCCCCCTTTTTTATGATAAAAAAAATCACATTTTATATTAACAGAATCAATGAAAAATAATAAATATATGGAAATATAAAATTATTGAAATTAAAACATAAAGTATCTATGGAAAATATGTTTACATAAATAATTAAGGTATCCAAGGAAATGAAAGTTATTAAAACACATAACTATAATGTCAAATTCAAAAATATTTCTCCCTATATTGGGATTATAAAAAATTGAATAAAATTAATGGAATGATAATAATCCATGAATTAAAAGTGAAATATATTAAAATTACAATTATCATGAAGGATGTAATGGAAAATTCATATAGAAATGTTATTAATAAAAATTTAGATAAAAATCAACCCTACAATATACACTATATAAAATCAATGATATCTTGGGTTTTCTAAAGAGTCTAAGCTCTTTTAAATTTTCCTTGGATTATATAGAAGAAACAATAATAAAGGGTTCAATAGGATAATCTGTTTGATCTTAAGAAGGTTGAGTAAGGGTTGTTGATAAAGCGGATAGAGAATGAGGATCTATTAATAGGATGGGTTGGAGAATTTGAAAAAAGGCATTAGGGTATGAAGACAAAATGTTGGAATCCAGAAGGAAACAGTGCTTTTAGATGACTGGTCACTACTGAATGAATGGATTATTCTACCAGATGTGTCATATTTGATTGCACTATAATGGATTCATGAGCTATAGTGGAAGTAACATGAACATATATATAACCATACATAAGGTTGATTAAGACCATTTTTATTATCCCACCATGATCTATAACACTAATAATTTCAGGACTTTGTTCCAATAATCACTACAACATTGGATCCAAAACATTCAACAAGTTTACTTGTTTTTAATGTCCTAGGTCACAGGAGGCATCATAAAATTTTTAGTACAACACAAGAAATTTGAATCTGTGGAATTCTTAGTAACCATGAGTGATAATCCTGAATTGATATGGTTATTTTCCCTCAGCTATCATGTCATTAGAATACTATTTGACCATCATATCATCATGATCATTATCATTCTAAAACATTCTCAAAGTCTCCAACGGTATGACATCATCATCACTTGATTCAATACTGGTGGTAGCACTGAGCTTTTCTCAAATCACAGAGCTGATAAAGTCAATATCCAAAAAAGGAGGTTGAGGATAACGTGAAATAAATTCTATAGATGTAATAATTTCAAATCTATTATTTAGATATTCCATTTTGTGGAAAATGATAATGAAATCCCTTTTATATCTTATCTCAAAGACTCTAGTTCCCTAGAATCTCATTTATTCACAACTTCCTCTTCACGAGTATGGTGAATCATATTTAGTTGAATTTGGTTGATCACAAACTCAAATGGATATGTTTCATATTTTTCACATATTTAATTTAAAAGTGGTTATTTATTTCCTAAAAAAATGTACCAAAAAGAGAAATGATATTTTCTCTAAGCTCTTCAATGTTACCGTTTTTGACTACATCGATATGAACATACTTGAAAACAAGGGCACATTTTCACACTAAATAAAAATATTTTTACAAGAAAAATAAATTAAGATGAGGGGCAATAGATCTTATAGTATACCAATCCTGCCGAATGGATGGTTCTAAATTCTTGTGTGAACACCTAACATTTTTACAAAACTAATATCATTCTTATAAAATGGGATCAAACTATATATTAGATATATTTCCATGCAGCTCAACCATGGGAGAAACAAAAACTCTATATACCACACTAGTATGTACAATAAGAGAGGTCTTAACCATTATTTAATAAATAGAAGGTGAATAAACCATATGTTAATCAAATAAATGATTACATAAATCAACCATATATCTCCAATGTACATCAATAGTCTGATCTACATGCTCATTTTCTATATAATTATCCACATACATCTCAATAAATGTAAAAATTATCATCTTCTTAACATCACCATAATAAAAAACCATCTAATAACCATCAACCTATAAAATATAAAACCCAACACAAGAAGAAACCATTAGATGTCTTACATGACATGGTGGTTTCTCCCCTCAGTGAATACATCACCATTTTCTCAAGTAGGAAGATCTTCTTTACCAACTAGAATAGACAAGTCCTTTGATATGGAAATAGAACCATTAGGTTACGAAGACAAGTCTTTTTGAGTGTCAACATCCTATATTCTTATTCTCCTATTAAAACCATCAGTATCCCAGTCATCGTCATCATCATAATCATCATCATAATTTTTATATTCATTTCCATTTTAATTTTTAACTCCAATTCTTTTAAAATTATCATCTTTATTATCCTCTTCATCTTTACTAACAACACCATCACCATTTTAATCATATTATTTAGAACTTCACTTAATGCTCACTTCGCAAAATACATCAATCTCATCCTTGTCAATTTTTAATGAATTTTCACATTAATAGATTACTAGGATAGGTAGGATACCTATAAGTTATAGTAGTATAACTAGTAGAAATGTCAGGGTCACTACCCTCATTTAATGGATATTCCTCCTCTTCCTTTACACTAAATGTAGCATCTTCCTTCTCATAGTAAAACTCAACAATCTCATCATGTCCTAAAACATGTTAAAAATGTTCTCTTGATCACAAAATAAATTTCATAGGGTTATACTCATCATAAAATATTTCACTCTCATCAACCCAAAAATTATTCTAGGGGTTCTAATTGATCCCCATCATTCAACAAATTATTATTGTAATACAAAATCCATAGGAATCCTTAATATATTCCTCCTATTCAGTAACATGTCTTTTATTATTAAACGTATCATAAATTATATTGTGGTAGATGAAAAAATTTATCCTGAATTTTTCTTGGTCATTTATTATATATGATTCATAATATATTTGAATAATTTTATCTTATATACAATTTCATAAGGCAAACCAAATAGACATCGTGATACCATATTGAATAAATGTAACCCTTCCATGGAATCAAAATTTGATTGATGAATTTGAAATGAAATCTGCATTCTCCACCATTCTCATTTGAAAATGGACTTTTCAAAGATCCATCTCCTATCAACTCAGCATGGGATTTATCTTAAATATAATTATAACCATTATCTAAGATGGTTCCCTGATAATAATTAAAAACACCCTCATGTGAAACATTCAAACAATCTAACAACTATTTTGAAGAAAATGATATTTTTTGACCTTGTACATGGCTTCATTCCTAGTATTATTCCTCTTCATCAAAACCAAACTCGACAAACTAGTAGAACACGTACACAAGACAAGGATAAAATGGTCTATTATTTGAAAATTACCGATCCATCTATCCTTGTTTTTGTAAAAAATTATACATTAAAGATATGATCAAAATCATATATTCTTCTTTAACTTCATTTTCATATGCTAAAAAATATTTTTCTAGATTAGGATTCAATGTCTCAACTGAAAATTAATGAATTGACTCCCCTTTTGGTTTTATTTCAATGGGAAACTCGTCTAATGAGTATACTGAGGGATATTTCAATATGGCCATGGAGGTCATCTCGGTTGGCTCCAACAATGGTGGAAGGAAGGTTGAAAGGTTTCGTAGAGAATGATAATCCATGTATATAGATATAAAATCCATGTGGAATGAGTCTTCATTAAAAAAATAAATGAAAAACAGTTATCATTTTTTATTTTTAAGGGAATTAAAAAATAAAAATCAGGAATTGTGATAATTTAATAATTCAAATCAAGTATGAACCAAAACATGAATATGTGATAAACCAAAATGAATTAAAAAATTGGAAGTTCAATTATGAGAGTTTAAAATTGAAAAATTTATTATTCATTTCAATAAAGAGACAAAAAAATAGTGAAATGTTTAACAGTGATAAGTAGAATAATGTGAAGTCCAACGACGAGATCTTCGATGGTGAGAATCCTGCTGAGGAGAAGTTCAATGGGGAAAAGTTTAATCGTTGGACATACCTAATGGTGAGTGATGAAACTAAAAGTAATTGTTAATTCTTATTGGCATCAGTCAAATTAGACATTTATAAAAAGTTGAATCGTAGTTATTATAATGGCATTGTATAGTAGAAGTGTTGGGTCATACCGATAGAGAGAGGGGAACAAATCAACGAAAAATATAGACTAAAGGTCTTGTAGTAACAATTTATTACTTATATTAATAAACTAATAGTGAAATTGATATAAATTAATTACAATAGTGAATAAGAAGAGAGGGGAATCAGTTTGAATGGGTTGTTTTTAAATGTAAATCATTAAATCACTTGAAAAACACACCACTCAATGGATGCATAATCATTCATATTTAATCAATAGAGAAATAGTCAAACCCTATCAATCTATTCCAGAATCTAAATTCATGGTTGTATGAAAATGGGAAATAAAAAAGTGTATTAAGATTATATTTCAATAGTAAAGAATAATCAAATTCATTGGAAAAGAATTAATTATCTTAATCATATCATTTTTCATTATCTATTAAACACACATGGTCCATGATTCAAAAATATATATGATATTAATGAGTCAGTACATAATAGAATTGAATTGAATTATTGTGAAAGTGATGAATGAAATAAAACTCTTTGATACACACACATTTTGACTGATTCCTCTCTCCGCTACCGATTCTCCCATCATCATTGGGTGATCGCCAAAGATGAAAAAATTATAGTCCATATGGATGAGAATAGAAGAGATGAATTGAGAATGTAAATGAATCAAATCAAAGATTGAAATTATAATAGAAATAATTCAACTATTACATAATATAATGAAATGAAAATATTAATAAACCAAATATATGGTGGAATCTGGGTCAGAACCCTATTGTAGCCTCCTGATTGTCCTTCCTCCAGCATCGAATTTTACAAAATGTGCTGTAGTGGTTTTGTATAAATAGAATAATTTGTTCATGATGTGTTCCTCTCGTATACATCATTTACCTTTTATCCACTTATATTCCTGTGAATTTTGGGATATCCAATGTGGAGAACATTTCTCTCACTGATTTATGATGGTTTACTGAGTACACATCGTGTATTAGGTGATCACGATGTCTATAAGTTTCCTCCTATCCTTTTTGCACAAAATTTTACCAGATGGATTGCTATCTATTTTTACAGGTGTCACATTATATCCATGGATCTCATGAAATGTAGTAAACATCTTCCTACTGGTTTCACGGCTTGGTCACAACTTGGATTCACGACATGGGCATGTTGTGAACTACCAGTACACGACATGTAATGGCTGGTCACAGCGTGTACTGGAGTATTTCTATCCAAAATCTCTATTTCATCTAGATTATTATGTTTTGTGCCTCCATAATACTACATGATAACCCTAAAAATCTAGTGTAATTCCACTTCACATCACTCACGGCGCAAACAATCATTTTGTTCCTCATTGACATTACTTTCCTCTATATCTCTCCAATTTTTAATCCTACATAAGATGTCTAAAAACATTAATATCATGAACAAATATTTTGTTAAATTAGTTAATATTAAATGAATTCATTTTTTAAAACCCATCTGAATATGTATAAAAATATAGATATCAAATTCCCCCACACTAAAATTGTTTCTCTACCTCAGGAAAAACCTCAACATTATTTCACCATGTGTCCAAACATCACAAAAGAAATTTTAAAATTATGATGATCTCAAAAAAAATTTATAATTGAATAATGTAAGAGAACAATACATACACTACAAATAATCAAAAAATAATGCTTCATTTATAAACTGTAGTTCATGACATTTTTTTCTTTCCAAGCACAGTGTTCAACTTACCATTAACACACATTTCAAATTTTATTTACCATACCATTTATTTCATTCATCACTGAAGGAAATAATTTGATGGATTTATTATCATACCTCATGTACATGATATTCCCCATAAGCTTGCGTTTAATTTACTATTTCTGCCACATAAAGACAAATATCACAATTATTAACGAGGGTTTAGAATAAAGGATAATAAGAATATGTGGCTAAGGGTAGGTATGTAATGTGTAGAAAATTATGTAATGCTCATGGAGGAGGAAAAACACTAGCATATAATTAATGATATTGAAAATTCAAGCTCAATGAAATTATTCTCACAAAAATGAAATTCCGTCCCACATATCCCCTAGGCATACATTGTAGGCTAACAAACAGTGTAATCATAGTGAAAGATAATCCTCTCCTGTTGATATATTTTTTCCCTTTTTATTTTTTTTCAAAAGACATGATTGGAAAAAAGCCCATATCCACCACCTAACAACACATGCTAAAAATCATCAGTTTAGAAAATGTTGATTATTGATTCTCCCATTTCACAACCAATGTTTTCATCCTTATCTATTATTTTTTAAATAAGTGGGATATAAAATGGAAAATAATGAATGTAAATATGAACCTTCCACACATTCCCCTGATATCCCCACGTAATCGCTCATCAAGATATTATATCCCATATCCACCATAAAAACCCCCTCCCCCATATCCATTCAATTGAATATATTGAAAAATGAAAATAGTTGGGTAGGAATTGAAATAATGGCTTAAAACATAGCATAATCCTAACATATTCATCAAATGATTCTACAAGATAAATGAGTATCAATGTGCCATTGGGTCTCAGGATAAAATGGATTCTTAATATAATTGCTTAATCATTTCGAATGGGAATTTCAACATTCATATCTTTGACATGATAACAATGTAATTTCTATTTAGTTTACATTACCCATGTTTCACTCAAGAAATATACTCAAAAAATAAAATACTATGTCTAGAATCATTTCAGGAATTGAAATAAAATATGAGTCAATTATGTCATGGCATGAAAATCAATAATCAGTTTACTCAATGCATGACTCAAGGAATCAACATCATGAAAAGAAATAATATCAGAAATACTTATAATGAAATTCCAAATTAATATAAGAAATTGGATTCCAAAATTTACATTTATATCTTTCCTTTTATGTTCAACATATTTCCAATTCTCCAAAATGATTAAATATTTCTCCTCAGTGATTATTTCTCATAGATCATAATGTAAAGGTCAAATAATTATTGAACTTTTGTGGGAGAATATAATTCTATTCAGTTGATGATAAAATTATATTCAATTTTTTTAAAATTTCATATAGATAAAACTAGGGGTGAAATGATATAAAATGTATAAAAGGTACACTCCTTCCATTTATGTTTTGGAATGATTCATTTGGGTTCAATATGGCAAGGTTCACGATGTCTTATGTTCTAATTTCCACATTTTTAGTTTCTTCTTGCTCCTTCATTCTAGGTATCTGAAATATAAACTTTTATAGTGAAAGAACAGTCCATTGGGAACTCAAAATATTAGTTTCAAATAGAATAAAGGGAAAAATATAGGTAAATTTATTGAAAATAATTAAATATAATAAATCTATATCTTAGAAAGCAATTTTTAACATCCAGGTTACCTATCAGTAGATGCTATTTTTTTTCACGACCATTTACCATTGTTAGATGATTGGAACACGGTACAAGGAAAACGATCTTTGATTTAACCACATCTAGCTTTTTTTGTTCATCTAGGGGTGTCTTATGCTTCATTCACCATTGGTTATTCTCAGCTAGCGGTGGGATGTAATTTGACAAAGATGGAATTCAAATAATAGGAAATTGAAATCTAACCAAATTTTGTAATTTTCCATGTCCACCAATACATCTTACTTATCTCCCTTTGGTTCAAATTTTTGAATGCATTATTTATTTGGATCCCCTTTTTTATTGTTTTCTTGAAATTATAGGAGGGAGTCCCATTAATCTTTAGCCCCAATAATACCCTTGATGTCGATGGATGTTTTCTCATTATCCACTTCATTTTATTATTCTTCATCATTCCTAAATTCACATGATTACACCTTTGAATCTATTGATTTTACTACTTTTACCTCTTCATCTTCTTATTCCCATAGTTGCAAATGGAATTATTCTTATTCTAATTTGCCTTTTTTATGCATAGAAAGGGTGCTGCATGTTCTGATACTTTTTCAAAGTATACAGTTTCATATTTTTGAAATGTCACTACATTACTGAAGAATTCATACATGACCGCATCATCCATATTTTTTGCGTCTCATTCAATAGTTTCAACATCTTCAATCATCTCTTCCTCGTCATCATATTCATAATACTCAGTCCCTACATTATAATTTAAGAGAAGATTATTCACAATGGAATTTAAAGTTGAAGTAACCCGAGACAGGTGTGTAATAAATTAAAATTGTTCAATGGATTGGGATTTATGATCATACATTATATTATCCAAAACTATAAGGAAT
Source organism: Viscum album (assembly GCA_963277665.1). NCBI lineage: Eukaryota > Viridiplantae > Streptophyta > Magnoliopsida > Santalales > Viscaceae > Viscum > Viscum album. The sequence continues at coordinate 1,403,157,203 of OY728152.1, forward strand.
TGTTCGAGAAATGTGGATAGTCTATCTTCTGAATTATTCTCCAGAGATAGAGGCAAAGAAGGGTGTTCTTGAATGTTTTTTCAAGAGAATGTTTTTTATCTATAGTTGGGAGTTCCTCCTCCTCTCGATATATGTCATCTTAAAAACAACCTATATCTATATTAGAATCTATTTTAATGCTAAAATAAAATTTTGAATTGATTTTACAAAGGTAAGTAGTTAGTTCTCCACACTCTCTACGTTTAACTTCATTATTGTCCATCCCCTTGTCCATTACATCAATACCCTTGGAAACTAATCTGGATAGTCTTTATTTGGGATGGAACTCTTGATTTTGTTTAAAAAAGGTTATATTATATATATAGATATACCTAGTAATTTCATGTTGGTATTGATAATCTAGAGATCCTCTTTTGGGTTGATAGTAGGTGTTGTTCCACTATAGTGATTTAATTTCATCATACTCTTGAGAATATGAATCATTCTGAAAATTTTTCATCTGTGCACATCCTTTTAAATCTAGTGCCCCCTATACAGTCGAATACACCAGATATTTGATGAATTATGATTGTGTTTTAATATTATCATATGTCTCCTATGAATTCAACATACACAACACATAACACTACCATAAGTGTAGTAAATAATAAAAAAATTTGAAAAATAATTAACTAAACTAAAATTAGTTCATAGAAATTGGATAAGAAAATGAATTGACCAAATCAATTAGTCTGATGTCATATTCAATGTTCTTATACTCCCTAACAACAATGCCAAAACTTGACATGCCCTAAATGCATCAGTACTTCCTCATTGCGTGAGTCAAATTTGAACATTATAAAAATCTGAACCGTACAAACTATAAATTAATTGTATAGAAGAAGTGCAGGGTCATACCCACAAAGTGTGGGGAATGTATTGATAACCACTCTATACTAAAGTTAATGTCGCTAAAATTACTGAATGATATTATTAAACTAATTGTGGAATTGAAATAAATTAATTACATTAGATAATATGAAGAAATGGGAATCAATTTCCATTGATCCTTTTTAAAAGTAAATCATGATATCACTTTCAAAACGACTGTACTCAATGGCTTCAGAAACTATGATATTATTATCGATAGAGATATGGTTAACCCTTATCATACAACCCTAGTATTGTAATACATGGTGGTGAAAAAAATTAAAATAACTATAGTTCATTAAGATTAGATTTCAATTGCAAAAGAATTATCACATTCATGGGTCATGAATAAATTATCTTAATCATGTTAGTTTTCATTAGATATTAAACACATTTGGCCCATTATTAAATAATTTATATGAATATAATGAGTCGTAATAAGATAAAAATTTAATTTAATTATTTTATAAGTGATGAATGAAGAAAAAAACATTGATATACACCCATTTCAACTGATTATTCTCTCCCATGTAGATTTATCCTATCATCATTTGGTGATCACCAATGATGAATAAACAATTGTTCATAGAGAATAAAACTGATGAAATGTATTTTGGAGGAAAATAGATGAAATGATAGATTGAATTTAAAATAAAAATTATTCAAATATTACATAAGTGAATGGAATGAAAAATATAAATAAACCTATCTATGGTGGAGTCTGGGTCGGAACCCTACGATATCCTCCCGATGGTCATGCTTCATATTTTGAATTATTTTTGAAATTTTCTACCGAGGTGTTGTATAAATAGGTGAATTTATTCACAACGTGTACCTACAGTATATGTTGTATACCTTGGATCAGTGTAGATTTCCATTAATTATGGGATCTCCATCGTCGCTTGATTTTCTTTCTTGGATATATGATGTCTGACTGAGTACACATCGTGTACTTATTTTACACAATATTTATAGGTGTCCAACTCTTTTTCTGTAGAATTCTCACTGATGGATCCCTAACTATTTTGACTTGTGTCACATTGTGTCCATGGTGTCCATGATGTGTAGTGGCCATATTCTTTCTGATTTTGGGAGTTGGTCATGAATTGGCGTAACAACTAGGGCATGATTTAAATTATTTTACATGACGTGTAATGATAGGTCAAAATGTGTTATTGTCCATTTCTATCCAAAATAACTATTTCATATAGCCTCTTTAGTTTGGTGCCTCTAGAATTCTCCATGTTAATCATAAACATCCGTTGTCACACCTTGAGCGAAGTGAAGAGGCGCAAACAATCATTTTGTTCCACATTCAACATTCCTTCCTCTAAATCTCCCTAATTGTTAATCATGAGTATGAATTTTCTAGAAATTAATATCAAGGAAAAAATATGTTAAATCAATTAATATTCAATGAATTAATACGTAAAAAACCAATATAATATCTATTCAAATAAAGTTATCAAATTTCCCCACACATAAATCTTTTCTCATCCTCGAGAAAAACCTAAACATCATATCACCATGTGTCCATACATCACTAATTGAAATTTCACAGTATGATTCTCATAAAAAAAGTTATAATTGAATGTTATAAGAGAAAAATACATACCAAATAATGAATCCCAAAACAGATTTTCATCTATAAAGTGCAGTTCTTGAGATTTTTTCCTTTTCTCACATAGTGTTCAACTTCCCATCAACACCCTTGTCTTTTATGATCAACCATAATATTTTGTCACTCATCAGTCAATTTAAAAATTTGATGGGGTTAAGATCATACCTCAAGTACATAATGTAAATAATATGCTTATATTTAATAAACATTCTATAACCCATAAAGACAAATATCATAATTAATGATCTGGGCCTTGAAATAAGGACAAAACACTATGTGGATGATGTCAGGTAGGTAATATTTTGAAAATAAATCATTGATGAAGGAGGAGGACCAACTATAACACACAAAACATAAAATTACAAAGATATTCTCAATGATATGCTCCTCAAAAAAAGTAATTCCATCTCACACACCCCTAAAGAATACAATGACAGATAACTAAAAATGTAATAATAATGAAAGACAATCTTGTAATGCTATAATCAATTTTTTTTCTCATTTTCAATTTTTTTGTTTTATTTCCAAACATCATAATTGGAATATTCCTCACATCCACCACCTAACCACATATTATAAAAATAATCAGTCTGGAAAATGGTGATTTGTCATTCACCCAATTCACATACCATTTTTAATCATTTTTATTCGTTTTTTTACAAGAAGATGGATATAAAATGTAATATAATTAATGTAGATATGAACCTTCCACACAATCCTAAGATAAAACCATTAAGTCTCCCCGAAAGATATAAAATTCCAAATCCACCCTAAACAACCCCTCTGCCTCACACATTCAATTGAATTTGATGAAAAAAATTGCATAGGAACGGAAATAAAGGACTGTAATATGGCTTAATCCTAAAATGGTCATCCATGCATTCTATAAATAAAAGAAGGATTAATGCGATGGTGGGTCTTTGTATAAAAGGTATTTTTATCAAAATGCGTCAATCATTTAAAAAGAGAAATTTTATAGTTAGAGATTAGATAAGATAATGATGTGTGTTCTTGTCAGTATACATTCCTGATGTTTCAATAAAAAAAGATTCTAAAAAAATATGAAATATTATTTTTAAAATAATTTTTGGAAGGGGAATAGAATATTATTCAAATAGGTAAGACATGAAATCAATAATTAGATTACTCAGTATATGTTTCAAGTATTCAACATCATGAAAAAAAATTAAATCACCAATAGTTTTCATTAAATTCCAAATTATAGCAAGAAATTGGCTTCCAAAATATCCATTTATATCATTCCATTTAAGGTAATCATATTTTAAATTTTCCAACATGTTAATATATTTCACCTCAGTGATGATTTCTCTTCAATCATTGAGTAAAATATAAATTATTCTAAAATATTGGTGGGAGAATATAATTCTATTCAGTTCATGCAACAATTCAATTTATTTTTTTATCAATGTGTTAGAAAAAAATAGGGGTGAAATTATATTAACATGTAAAAAAGTACACCCCTTCCATTAATGTTTTTGAATGATTCTATCAGGTTCTATATGTTCAGGTTCACAACGTTTATTCTGATTACAAAATGTATAATCTTTCAATTTCCTACTCTTTAGTTTCTTCTTTCTCATTCCATCTATCAAACTAAAATATAACATTAAATAGTGAATGTATCTGTCACGGAGAAATAAAAATATTTGTATCCAATTGAAAATGAAGGAAAACCATAGATAGATTTATATAATATAATATAATATAATAAATATACATCCTAGAATGAAATTTTTTACATTCAAGGTGTCTCCAAATATCGACTCTTTTTTATAGGAGTTTGGCTCAACCTTTTACCCTTATTAGCTGATCGGAACACAGTTCAAAGCTAACCATCTAGGATTTTACCACATCTGTGTCTATAGTGTATTTGGGATTTTCTTTTTCTTTATCCTTAATTTGTTCTTTTGGTCTAGCAATGGGAATTAATTTGCAGATATATTTAATGGAAATAATAGGAAATCGAAATCTTACGAGATTTTATTAATTCTCTTTGTCCACAGATACTACTTTCTTGTCTACCTATATTTCACATTTTTAGTAGATTCTTCATTTAAATCCCTGTTAGTCTTCTCCTCAACATTAAATTTTAGGATGGTGTCTTATTCATCTTAAGTCTCAAGAATACCTGTGTGTTCGATGGATGTTTTCTCATTATCCAAATTGTTGACTTTTTCATAATCCTTTGTAAATTTATAGTAATTCACCTTCGGTTATATTTATTGTACTAAATTGTCCACTTATTATTCTTCGTGTAGTTTCAAAATGAATTATCCCCATTCTTTTATTTTTTTTCATGAATAGTTGAGGTTTTTTAGGTTCATATACTTTTTTCATGTTTAGGGGTTCATATTTCTGAAATATTTCTTCATTGTCAAAGAATTAATCCTTTATATCCTCATCCCTATTTTTCACATTTTTATCAATAGTTGGAACATCCTCAATATGATGATCCTCATAAAAATATTCTTAATACACAATCCATGTATCGGAATTTACCGGTATATTATTCCCAATGGAAAGTAAATTTCATCTAACTTTAGATAGGTGGGTAATAAATTCTCTCTATTCACCGAGTTGGGCTTCAGGATAATCCATTAAGTTGTCAAATAATCCATTGAACTATGTGAGAAATGTGGATTGTATATCATCTGAATTCTTCTCCTTTTATTGTGGGAAGGAATTATTTTCATTAATGATTTATTATTGAGTTTTCATTTTATAAATAGCATTTGACTCCTCGTCCTATCGACATATGTAATCTGAAAAACATCCAATACCTATATGAGAAACCATTGGAAGGACACAATTAAAATGTCAAACAATTTTTGAATGGTTAGTAATCAGTTCTCTCCTCTCTCTGAGTTTAGCCTCATTGTTGTCTATCCCCTTCTCCATCGCTTTCGTACCCAGGGAGAGTAATCTTGTTAGTCTTTCTATGTAAGTAATCACACGACTTTGTTAAGTGTGTGAGTTTAAATCAGTATATTGCTTAGACCAATAATTTCTTTTATAGTCTAGATAATCAGGAGCTCCTTGATTGGGATGATTGTAAGTTCTATTCCACAATGGTGGTTGGAATTCATCATACACATGCGAATATGAATCATTCTGACTATTGTTCATCTATGCACATGCTTCTAAATTTAGTGCCTCCCATACATTTGAATACTCTAGATATTCGATGAATTCTATTCGTGTAGTGGTATAATATTATTTCACCTATGAATTAATCATTCTCACCACACAAAAATACCCTAAGTGTAATATATGATATAAAAATATAGAAATATTAATTAAATAAATTAAAAGTAATAAACAGAAATGGGATAAGAATGTCTTTGACCCAATCATTTAGTCTCAAGTCATATGAAACGTTCTACAGCACCCCAGCAATGGATCCATAATTTTACGCACCCGAAAGGAGTCTTTATTTCCCCAGGCATGAGTCAAATTAGAAATTTACCAAAATCTCAACCATAATAACTACACATGCATATTATAGTAGAAGTCAAGGTTCACACAAAAAGAGAGCAGGGAACACATCCATGACCACTTTATACTAATGATCAGGTCTCTACAATTTCTTATTTATATTATTAAACAGATAGTTCAATTAAAATAAATGAGTTACAATAGATAAGAAAAAGAGAGGGGAAACAACTTCCATTGGTGGTTTTTAAAATTTAATCATTACAGAAGTTGTTAAACAACTTTACCAAATGGATGTAAAATCATTCATATTTAATAAATATAGAGATACTAAAACCCTATCAATCTATAGTATAATCTCAATTCATTTTGCTATGAAACAAGAAAATAACTAGAATGAATTTTGATCATATTGGAATATCATAAAACAAATCACAATCATTGGTCCAGAATTAATTATCTTAATCATGTTGGTTTTCATCTGTTATTAAAGAGACATAGTCCATGAATTAGTACCAGACATGATTATAATGATTTGAAACATGATACCAATTTAATAGAATTATTATGAAAAAATAATGAAATAAAAATATTTGATATGAGTCTAATTATATTGATTCTTCTCCCCAATTCATATTTATCCAATCATTAATGGGAGAACGCCAACGATGAATAAACATTAGCCCATAGGGAAGAGAATGGACAAGATGGATTTAGAAGGAAAATGAATGAAAATACCTATTGAAATTAAAATAGAAATTGTTCAAATATTATATAAATGAAAGTATAAAAAAATATAAATAAAACCTATCTATGGTTGAAACTCGGTCAGAACCCTATGGTTGCATCCTAGTGGTCGCGCCTCGTGTATCAAATTTTATAAAATTTGTTGCCGAGGTGTTTCATAAATAATAAAATAGCATCATGACGTTTATCCCCGATACATGGCGTGTTCCTTAAATATTTTTAGATTACTATGAATTTTTGGATCTCCAACATGGAAGATGTTTCTCTAATGGATTTATGATATTTTACTGAGTACATATCATGTAATTTGTGTTCCCGACATGTAATGGTGTCCAGCTAACCATTTTCACAGAATTCTCATGGATGGATCGCTATCTATTTTGATTGGTGTCACATCATATCCATGTCATTCATGACCTATAGTGGCTATCTTCTTGGATTCATCATGACATGGCTTCATGACTTTGTCGTGTTATGAACTACCAATCCACGATATGAAATAATAGGTCACAATGAGTTCAAGAACATTTCTACCTAGAATTTAAATTTTATCTAGCTTCTCTAGTTTTGTGCCACGAAAATATTCGATGATCATCCACAAAATATTATGGCCCATCACGAATGAATTTAATCAGTGAGATCTTTAATTTCGTTCGACATACAACATTTATTCATCTATATCATTCCAATTGTGAATCCTACATAATGACATAAAAAATTAATTTCAGGAAAAATTATTAAGATAAATAAATTAATATTCAATGAAATAATATTTAAAACTCGATCTAAATATATAAAAAAATAATGATATCTTTGAGACATTAACAATGTTGATACATAAAAAATTGTGAGACATATTCAATAGTGGGTCACAAAAAATTAAACCTAACAAAAACTGATCATATCAAATTCATGTTTGATGAAACTTAATCTTTCATAATTCAATGTCTTATTAAATATATCAGTAAGATGATATTCAATTTCAATGTATTATAGAATGATATCATACATTTGAAAGTGTTATCATATGAAATTGATGTCCTACATAAATACTTTTTTTCTATATTGTGACTCAATAATCTCTGAAATAGTTGAACTCTTTCATCGTAAATTTTTATTGGGACATGAAATAATTGATATGAATAGTCTAGTAATAAGTGTTTTATCTACAAAATTTGTGCACAAAACCATCATAGAACTATTTATTCTACTTCATCAGCAGATAGTGCAATTGAATTTTTCATATTACTATATGAAGACAAAGTAGAATCTCCCAAAAAAGAGACATGTTCTACGGGTTATTTTTCTATCATAATTACATTCCCCAAAATAATAATTAAATTAAATACCTAATTAATTTTTTTCATCTTGGGTAAAAAAATCTAAATTGATAGTATATTTGAAGTATTTGAAATTTTTTTTACAGTAACCAAGTTTGAATCTTATTAATATTCATGAAAACAAGAACACATTCAAAAATATAAAATAATATCATGTTAGTTGAACAGAAGATATAGGGACATAAAATCATACCTCATAAATTGGTTTGATCCACATGTTTCTAGCTACATAATGATACAATTTATATATACCACTCCCTAGAGTATCACTACTCTTATTGTGATCCATGTTAAATAATTTTAATATATCCTTTTTATAGTTACAATTATTTAAAATTATTCCTTATTTATTTATGAAAAATCATAAAACCAATAGAGAATTTTCATTTATCCATTTAACTATTTTGAACTTCAATTTTCATCAATTTTGAAGACTAATACTTTAATGGAAATTTTTATGATCCAATCATTTTTTCATCTATAAAAATGTATACTACTAAATCATATTTTAATATTCATTTTATAAAAATAAACGAATCAACTATTCATTTTTAAATACCTTTTGAAAAAAATATCTTAGCTTATCATTCCATGCTCCCGGATCGTTTTTCAATCCATAAAAATACATGGTCAAATAAATTATTATTATTTAAAAAAAGATTATCTTGAAAACCATGGGTTTTTCTACAAAAACACCATCCACTATTTACCATTTAGAAATACACTGTTGACATCGATTTAATAAAGTATGAAATATTATTGTGATGATTAAGATACAAGTATTCTAATAGATTCATGTTTGGATACTAGGGAATATGTCTCCTCAATTTCCATTACTTCTCTCTAACAATATCATTTTGAAACTATCCTAGACATATTTATTACTATTATTTCTTATTCACCTACAATATTTCATATTTCCAATTTAGTTACTATATTATTGATTTTTTGGGAATATCATATAGTTCAAATAATTTTTTCCAATAAAATTGATTTAATTATTTTTGAATTTCTATTACCCATGATAAATCATTTATTGTATCATTGTAGTTATTTGTTTCAAGCTATGATATGAGTGGTTGGTGCTCAAATTGATTTGAATAGTGGAACTAATATGTGTACATATTACTTGGTCTCCAACTACAGATCTAAAGGATCATATATAAGGGTCATGACATCTTTATAAAAAGCATGACTAATCACTTCTATTTCTCTTACATGTTGAATTTCTGGATGTTCTTGAAAATCATTAAAAAGGATTATTTTTTTAACTATTTTATAGTATAATTAGTAGGTTATGAACATAAATTATGTTAAGATAAATCATAATAATGGATTTATAATGATTCATTACTCTCATTTCAATTTATCTCAACAAATTTTAAATGAAAATATTCTTCAAAAATCATTGTACTTTTATTGAAACTCTATATGATTTAATAGAGGATGAATAACCTAGTAATTTCCCATTATCACTTTTGGATAAATTTTTTTGCACCTTATGATTAGTGTTAATAATAAAATCATTTCAACAAAAACATCTAACTTATTTAACTGTATGATTATTATTATTAAAAATGTTATAATGGTAATTTTTTATGATAGGTCATGTGAATACTATATAGATTATATATCATGTTGTGTTTACATCCTATTGACAAAAGTGAAAAAGGTAATTAATATTAATATTACATGGTCTAGGCTTTCTCATGATATGTTTTATTGTTCTTAATATAAATCCATTATACAGTGGGGTCCTAAGGAAATATAAGTTATTACTATATCGATTTTCTATGAAAAAATCTTAAAATTATCATTTTTCAAACTCACAAACATGGTCACTTCTTAGTTTAATTATTCTAAATACACTTATATTCTCTATAAATCTAGAATATTTTGTAAGGTAAGTATATGCATCACTTTTCTAAGCCATAAATGGCACCCATGTTTACCTATAAAAGGAATATACAATCAAATAGATATATTTATTCCCCTTTGGATTTGAAAATCTAGACCGTCCAAAAAACTGAATGAACCAACTCAAGAGGTTGATATGTTGAATCATATTTCATTGATTTCAGAGAACTTTTTTGTTATTTCCCTATTTTATAGGGGCTATAGACATTGTTGTTTTGGAATTCTAGTATTGGTAGATACATGTATAAAGCTTTTCTTGTAATATTCCATTGTGTGTGAGTATTACAGTTTCCTTGTCTCCACTACTAAATCCAATATTCTATATGAAAGGAACAGAAATAGAAAACAATTTGTGAAATTATAGAATTAAGGTTCAACAAAATATTTCTATCCTTAAATATGTATAAAATAAAACATACATAGTGTACAAAAACATGAAAAAATATCCAATTTAACATGAAATCCATCATCAAATAAATTTGGGATGCAATGAATGTTTTACTTAAAAGCATCAAAAAATTGTACATTGTATATTAAAATAGAATTTGTGCAACCAATTTGGCCAAGGCTGATGATTTTTCATTTAGCATTATCATAAAATGTAAAATTAACACAATTAACAATTATTAGGCTCTTGAAAGAGTTGTATTCTTCTTTCATATGCGTTGATCATTAGATATCCAGGTACCATATTATTTTTCGAGTGGTATTCAATGAGTATTCCTACAAATACATATTTATAGCCGAAATGATTTTGGTACATCTATTTTATTAAGCCTAGATGTTTTATTATTTAATTAATTAGAAACCCGTATATTTCTAATAGGTATGTTATAATGTTATTTTAATATCTTCTAAAAAATAACTTTTTGTGGTCCCATATAAAAATAAATTCCTATAGCTTTGTCAGATTAAGACTTTGGTTAATTAGGAATGATGACTGTTCTTTTTTTCAGGGGGTATCCTATACCTGTAACATATTTTGGTGTTACATGTTTTCTTAGAATCTGAGTAAGATATTTTCAACTATTTCTAAATCGTTCTGAATCATCTTTTAGTTGTTTATTGAACATCTTAATTTTATTATTTTTTTTATTAACTAAAAATACTCACTTTTTTGATAGATAAATAATATTTAGTATCAGAAGATAAATAATTTGGCCTTTTAATTACTTTTTTTATTATCATTAATCTCACTATTAGTTTCATCGACAATTAAAAACATAATTTACCTCTTCTTGAGAGATTTCATCCCAATTGAGTTCATTCTCAAAATTGTTATAATTAATCAGTGGTAAATCATTACAAAGATTTTGTGCCTCAAAAACATTATTCATGAAGAACATGTTGGTTTTATATAGTTTTTACATAATTATTATTGATATCACTAGATATTTCATTATAGTAACACTATGTTTCCATCATAGAATTAATAATAATATGGTCTTTATCATGGTATTTATTTTTTATTTCTGGGTTACTCAGTATTCCTTATAATACACTTCACTTTTTCAATCAAAATATGTTAATTAAAACCACCCTTCATCCAATCTATATTACAGTTTCATATAGTGTCATACTTCCCCATATAAATAGGTTTTATTAAAAACTCTTAATTTTTATAAAACATCATAAATACCCTCTCTAAATGGACAATTTATTAATCACTGATATTTGGTGACTCACTATCACTTAAACATTCATCTTGGATCTTTTCCATCTCATTCATTATGGAAGAAGTAGACATGAATGATACTAAATTTCTTGTGGGATCATCATGATCCTCTTTGTGAACATTAAAATATTCGTCATACATTATTAGATTACCATTCAGATCCTTTGATATATGTTTTCTGATGTAACATGACTCTCAAACTAAAAATGATTCTCCTATCCACTTTTTATGAAAGAATATGGCAGTCTCATAATCTAGAATTTGTCAGACACTATATTTCCTAACGAGGTCATCATGTTCACAATTTCATTAAATCAAAGATATATATCATAACATAATTCATAAATGTTAATTTTGAATGTATTAAACATTATATTATATTTATTCAATCTCAACACCTTTACATTAGTTGTTCCTTTATGTGAAATAGATAATGTGTCCCAAATTTCAAAGGTAGTTTCACTACATGGAATCCAAAAACATTCCTCATATAATAATGAATAATAACGTATTTTCATATATTTATAATTATTTTCATAAGTAATTATAGGATCTTCATGCCAATTAATTCTAGCAGTTTCATGCAGTTCGTATTTACATTCTATGGAAATACATATTTTAAAACCCATAAAATCTATATGTATTTTCATTTTGATATTCCATTGATCATAGTAATTTCTATTGAAATGTGTATTTCTATTAGTAATTGAAAATTTATTCTAATTATCTATCTGAATAATTACATTTATAACTAACAAAAATATAAGATCTTTAAAGAACAACTAAAATAAATGTACACATTTTTTAAAAAAATAATACCAAACATTAATCCAATGATACAAAATGTTTGTCAAAATTTAGTACCCAATAAAAATGTGTGTTTAAAATGGAATTAAATAAAATCACCCAATTTAAATAATGAAACATAGTTCATTAAACAAGTGATTTGATATATGAATTTCCCTTTTAAAGTAATTATGAAAGATTGAATGAGACATGGTTAAAACAAATAGAAAATATTAATTTTTCATTTTAAATTAATTTACAAAATCAAATCATTATATAAATAATAAATAAATCTAACAATGAATGTTGTGGTTTTGTATTCTAGATTAAAAAAATATAGTTTAAAGCAAACAAAGACACAATATTAATGAAACAGATAAAACACATAGTGAAATTATGAATAAAAGAGGTTAAGTGTCAATTGGAGACTTAGTCCTGTCCAAATAAAAATAATCTACTACCATGTATTTTATAAACAAAATTATCCACATCTTGGATCCGTTTTTACAACATTATAACAAATTTTTGTAGAACACACGGCCTCTTATAGAGTTTCTGTGGGAGAATAAAATAAATAAAATTTCACAACCGGAACTCTACCAAAAAACATGGATAAGGGAATAAATTTTTTTTGAGGATATATTATTATATTCAATTTTGAACAAGATGGTGTGGGATAAAAAAAAATTTTGAGCCACAATACTCACAATTTTAATGTAAATAAATAAATAGGGAAAGTAAATTTATAAATATACTTTGTTCTCTGTCAGACTATCTCTAAAGATTGTGAATCCTCAAAAGTCATTCAATCCATGGTTGTAGTTTTATTAAATAATTTGTTTCTAGAACATAGTGTTTTGACTCTGTTTTCATGTTATTAAGAAGTATCTATATATAATATGTGCTTCTAAATCATCATTCATGTGTAAGAAATATGTAGGCGGTAATATCTTCTGGTTCATGCGGTAATATCCAGTTCCACCCCTAACGTGAAGCTATTTTTGTGTATTTCCACACATCATTTTTTATGAGGTAGCCTAATTTTTATTTAAATAGTGGTGGTAGTAATAGATAGAATAATATAGATCATATGTACTCTATGTACTTCAATGAGGACATGTAAATAAATTCATTATATTAATATATTATTAATTTAACATTTAAATAATCTTCATACTAATGTTTTATAAACTAACCATTAAAAATATTTAATCAAAATATGAAACAATCCTAGCGACTCTTTGAAGTGTGACCTTGGCAGTTTTTATTTTTTGCGCTGAGTCTTTTGAGTAATGATAACTTTTTGTTATGTGAAATTGGAATGGTATCATGTTATGACGTTCAAATAGATTAGAAGTATGTGCTTCATATAATGGCACATTCATGGAGGTATCTCATTATAGAAGTGCGTCAGGAAGGAAGTATCTTCTTAGAAAGTGTGTGTTTTTATAAATTTTAAAAATTTCATATAGTTAGTATGAATTCATTGGTGGTGTCTGGAGGTGAGGGTGATACTTTATGATTGTGATACAATGTCTTGTGGTGTCTCATACATTGGAAATTTATTCCAATCAAATTGAAATGATAAAATGATAAAAAAACATGAAACTAAATAATTAACACATTAATCAAGATTTTAGGATCAATAAAACAAGGTGGTAAACATTATAGAATTCATTTTCTATCTAGAATGATAATATATTATAAATACATTTAATTCATTGTCTTCATAGGAAAAATTTCTTCCAATGGTTGGGACATGAGAAACATCCATTTCATATATTACTTTGTTGAATGCTTTTCTCATCACCGAAGAACTAAATAAGATCCATAATGTAATGATATTTCAATCATTTCATCAATAGTTCAAAAACAGTTTGTAAAATTTATCAAATATGAATAAATAATCATATGTAGATGTAATAAATTAATCTGTAAACCATCATCTAAATACCAACTTTGTAAATTACATTAATGGTTATCCATATTACCTTTATAGAAATCCAAATTTTTAAATAGTGTCACTAAATATCACAAAATTAAGATAATATTAATCCTCCAAATATCATTGAGTATCTTTTAATTGTTCTGTGAAATATATGCGAATACATTGGCCATATATTATCCTAATGATTGGTAATAATGATAATTATTATAAAACCATAATGAAACCATTAACTCTTCATCATTAATTGAATTAAATAATAGATTATTGTACATATCCCATATATCCTATAATGTTTTAAACTCCATTAAAGATAACATAATCCACATTATCAATAAATACATAACTATTATGAGTGCCTCACTACAATACCATTTAATTTATCCATATCACTCATATATTTATCTAAAATCAACAACATTTTCACATCCTTCAGATCATATTAAAGGTTATCATTCCTTAATCAATTTTTCCAAAATATATTAAATTTATATTAAATTGTTTTTCTTGGTAATTTGTAATATTCAACGTATTATTATATATCGTTAACAAAAACAATATATACTAAAAATATACTTATATATTTATTTGTTCATATAAGATAACACCTGAATTATAATACATAAATAATTCAATAATTATACTTCACTATGAAAACATTTAAAAGGCTTCATCATTTTATTCCTAAAAAATTATTTCCATTAATATGTAATTTCTAGTCTTATCTTCATTATCAATATTACCATCACTTAGACAAAATTTTTCATTCTATTTTAGATCATTCCTATTAAGGAATTAATTCATAAAATTATCATAATTTAAAAATTTAAAACATTAATCCATTTTTAACACTTTATGTGGACCAATATTTATATCCATTACGTAAACTAAAAATATCAATTTTCCATAGAAATTTCTTACACTATGCCCTTCATTTGCACAAATAAAATATAGTCTAATTCTATTGAGACATTCCTTTGAGTGCATTATCCAATATTATAAAAATATAGTAAACTCAATACATTCTCCTCCATGGCCTCTACTACCCAAACTCATAACGAAATCTGACCATATCTTCTTTGGTGAGTCTAAAAGTTGGTTATGATGTTCATTATTTGTCATATTCCATGATAAATGACAAGTAATAATCACAATAATCCTTTATTAGAGTCATAATATCATTGGTATACACTTTAGAAAATTTTCCATCACATTCTATGTTAACCAAGTTCGTTATTGTTCCTACAATGGACTTAAAGTGAAAAACACTATGTGATCAATGATAATCATAGTGGAAAACCACATAATCTATAAAAGTCACTTATAGGGTATCTATATAATGACAATATATTTTGAATCTATGAATCATTAGAATTATCCTAAGACAACCATGATCAATATAAATTTTAATATTTCATGATTTTCATAAATATTTTTTGAATTACCCAACAATATCACATGGGAGTGTCATACAAAATGTGCATTAATGTCGATTGTCACGAACTGAGTATTGATTGACTCCATATCGACACACCCTTTTTGAATTTATTAAAACTATATACCTGTATTGAATTGAAATATCTAAATTTAGTTTAACAAAATGGATGTAATTTATTGGAAACAACATTCTCTATCCTTTACACAAATTATAGGACACTTTCATACACCATGACTCATCCTTTGAGTAATCCATTGAGAAATGCCTAGAAAAATTATTAGAAATCTCTCTATGGGTCTCATAAAGTTAAATCATCCTTATTCCCAATGATTCACTAAACCATTATTCGAATAAAAAATATAGAGACCCGTGATTATAAAATATGGATATCAAATATTTTTACATGATTATTCATTAATTTACATAAATACATGCCAAAAGACTGTAATAGTTTATATCATTTGGAAACATATATCATAACAATAAAATATAGTTATATATATTTAATAATTCTCATTATTTATTCCCATTTAGTACACTATTGACATACATTACATAAAACCTTTTTATATAAATCCTGGAAGTAAAACATAAGATATGAGTGAGCTCAGATTCTTAGTAATAGTAAATAAGGGAAATACATAGTATTAACATTAACATATTTGTATGAGAACAAGGGAATTGTAATTAAAAACTGTAAACTACATATCAAATATCATAATCATGATTTATTCGACAATGATTGGTATTTCATAAAAATGAATAATATATAAATAAAATAACATGATCCATGAGAGCCTACTAATAGTTTATATTAAAAAATAATTTAGTACTAATGAGAATTGAAAATATTCTTCCATGGATACCCACCACTATATTCATATCATGTTAGGATTTTTTTGTCAACCGACCAATCCTCTTTTTGTAAAAAATAAACTTTTATATAACCTATTTTTGGCTGGGAATAACCTCTTATGTACCCTCATTTAGACTTGGGAAAACTTCACATGTACCATTTGATATCATATAACATTAATCATTTCCCTATTCAGTGGATGGAGATACAAGTCCCACCCATCACATAATCCTTAAATTTTTGTTCTATATGATCATAAATCCTTAATCATATTTGAATATAATAAAATAATTGGGTTTTATAAAAATTTAATCATATCATAACCTATAGAAAATATAAAAGTTTCATAATCATTTCATTTTCACATCAAATAATAACCCATGGAAAAATATTTTGTCCTATAAGAATGATATCATTATATAGCCAAATTGTTGTAAAATGGTTTTCTTAATCATGTTATAATCATTATTCATTCATAGAATGAATAATTATTGTATCAATGGTTCATATCCCTGATAAAAAATAAGGAATATAAATGGATTTCATCTATGGTGGAAATATATTTTGATAGATAAATAAATTGGAATGTTTATTTTGGAAAATAATCGTTTTTTGAAAACTTATTTTTATTAATTTGTTTATAGAAAATATTTTTTAATTATTTTTAATATAATAATGAAAAATTATTTTTGAACTTTTAAAATAATTTATCACATTTATTCAGAAAAATATCATTTTTAATTTGGGAAAATATGCTAACTGTAAAAAATTGAGAAATTAATTTTCTTATAAAATTAACAAAAAAACATATAATGCGAACCATTAAGAAAATAATTTCCCTCAAGGTGGAAATTTTATTTCCTGAAGTACAGAATAAAAAAAATAACTTCTTTCACAATTTCAGTAAAATTAAAATTATAATTGATTGAAAAATTAAATGATAATTCTTTTCAAAACACTATTAATATTTTAACAATATTTCAAAAAAAAGTAATAAAAATATTATTATTTTAAAATAATTTTTTGTTACATTTTTAAAAATGATGTTTTCCAAATAAAATGGATTTTAGGTCGAAGAGGGAGATAGAGTCAGATTTTTATAAACACATTTTCACAATTATTTTAAGTACCATCCATAGTGAAAATTAACTATTACATAAAAATATCATGAATACATTGAGTATAAAAAAATTAATTATTTTATTTAGGGGTTAATATTGATATTAAATAATAAGATACATAATCATAATAAATCCCACAATATATTGGGATTGTAATTTAAAATATTTACTGCATTGGAAACTTTGAATCATAATACCAATGGATGAATTACATAAAATAAAAAAAATATCATTAAGATGAATAAATTTATTGTATTAAATGTTTATGTGTCTCTATATAGACCTCTAAAAAGAATATATATAGACAACAAATGTGACAACCGGATCCCGGTGACCACACAGCCTCCCCGCCTTAACATGGCCGTCGGGTCCTGGCCCACCTGGTACCCCCAGTTGCCCCCACAGACACGTGGGGCCCACCCCAGGGTCCACACACGTGCCCGAACGGGTCATCTGACTAATGATAGTCCCCACAGGCCAACACATGTCCTTTCTAGTGTGCTTTTTCCTCACTCACACACACCCTGGGAAACTTTCCAGGAGGTCATCCATCCTGATCACTACTCCAGGCCAAGCACGCTTAACTGTGAAGTTCTAATCAGGTAGGCTCCCGAAAAGGAAGGTGCACCTTGTTGACATGAGTCATATCATTTAGTCATTTAACTGTTTATCATTTGGGGATGTTACAATCAACCCCCCTTTAGAGCACAACGCCCTCGTTGTGGGCCCTACATCTCAACCCAGGCAGTGCACCGCGCACTTAAGGCTGGGTTCCTCCTCTGATACCAAATGTGACAACCGGATCCCGGTGACTGCACAGCCACCCCGCCTTAACATGGTCGTCGGGTCCTGGGCCACCTGGTACCCCCAGTTGCCCCCGCAGACACGTGGGGCCCACCCCAGGGTCCACACACGTGCCCGAACGGGTCATCTGACTAATGATAGTCCCCACAGGCCAACACATGTCCTTTCTAGTGTGCTTTGTCCTCACTCACACACACCCTGGGAAACATCCCAGGAGGTCACCCATCCTGATCACTACTCCAGGCTAAGCACGCTTAACTGTGAAGTTCTAATCAGGTAGGCTCCCGAAAAGGAAGGTGCACCTTGTTGACATGAGTCATATCATTTAGTCATTTAACCTTTTATCATTTGGGGATGTTACAACAAAACATATGTCTCAATGAATGGAATTTGAGATAACACTTATTGGTTTGGTTTCATTCAAACTGTTAACCCCTTGAAAGAGAGATCCACAAGTGGATTTAAAGATGAAAAATTAATAACTATATTAGTAATAAAATTATTTCTTGGGTAGTATATACACTACATAAAATATCCAATATGTGAATATTAAATTCATATCTTATAAGATAATATTAAGATTGAAATCACTTATTGATTTATTAATATTTTTGAATCATAATCCCAAATAAAACCTAACACAAAAATAATATTTGAATGTCATTAAATTTTTAATAGTCATGATCTAAAATTTAAATTAGGAGGTATATTAATCAAACATAAGAAAGAAGTGTTGAATAGTCATATATCATAGAGAAATAAAATAGAGACTAGAAATGCTTTATAAATTTACTGACATTTGAATTATACATGCTATGAAAAATAAATTCTAAAATATATATTTCGATTCAAATAATTTTTTTATATTTATCATAAAATAAAGTCATGTGAATTATATATAGGAACCCACACTCCTCACAAATATACATTACATAATTTTTTAGTTACATTTATAAAATTACATACACACACTCCCAATGACGATATTTGTTTATTATATCTAAAAAATGGAAATATAAAAAAATTCCCATATATAAACTAAATTATCTCCCAGTAGGTATTCAATGTCTAGAACCATTCATTATGTCATAATATACAATACATAAGTTCTTAACTGGTTGAATGGAAATATAAGCATGGGTGATTTCAGAAAAATATTAAGGGTAAACAAGGGATATATGTAAGCATAATCATTTGTGCAAGAGTGTTAGAACATGGTAATATCACTAATAGAAAAGACCAAACATGTAATAGATCATAATCAAGAGTCATGTAATAAATATTTTTAGTTCATAAGACAAGAATGAGAAGGGAATCAAGATCATTAAACATTAAATCATAACATTGAAAAAAGACATGAAATTGTGGAAGAAACATATATGTATTAAATGATTCCTAGTGTATAAAGGCTCAGTAGAATTATATCATAGTGGAATGGTTTCACACCCCAATTTATATTATTATTAATGGTTATCATAAAATAAAATCTGATTTCACATTGTTCTATACTGCACTGGGTTTACATTTCATTCCTACCATGTCAATATCTTTTGATTTAATTTTTAACGAAATTCTTTTGAGGGAGATATAGGTCTCACCCATAAAATAAAAAAATTATACATATTTTTTAAGAATATCCTAAACACACATCATATCATACCCCATTAAATTAAATGGGTATAATTAATATGACATCATATCATCTCATTTAAAAAATATACTCATTCAAAAAATATTTCTTTAAAGAATAACCCATGAAAAGAAGTGGGTCTAATAATCATGTTATCATGGTATATCCGATTTAATATAAATGTGTTTCGTAGGTATAATTCCATAAAAATATAAACCATTAAATAAACAATACGAGTGGTATTCTCGGATCATATCTATATTATGTAATAGGTAACACCAATAGATGTCATCATATATTGAAATTAATTTCTGAAAAACATTTAATTATATTGCATTGAGAACATATCCAATTTACATTAGAAATTTATTTTTAAATAATAATAATATAATTATAAAATTTATAAAGTAATATTGGAAAACATGTTTGACCACTTTTTATAGCATAAAATAATTTTAAAATAATTTTCCTTCCAAATGTGATTAAAATTTCATTTATAATCATCATTGAATTTTTTTAAAAAAATATGATTTTTCAATAAATTGGATTTTTTATCTAAGAAAAAACTAAACTTAAATATTTTTAATCACATTTTCCTCATTATAGTATGTAAAGTATAGTGGAAAAATGGTTCCATTAGATTAATATATAATTATTAACTATTGTAAAATATATTTCATGTGATTTATTGAGATATGGATCTTAATATTTCTATAATGGAAGCATAATCGTAAACAATATTGAAAAACAATGAGATTATAGCAATAAAGTTTTACTACATTCGTAAACATGATTAATATTACCAAATGAAGAATAAAATTACATGAAACCCAAAATTTCATGATGATATTAAAAAGAATTATATTACATGTCATAAGGGACTTTATAAAATCCCTAGGAAAATGTATAGGTGAATAACATTACTTACCACTCAAATAAGGAAAACAATGAAAAAAATCACTAAACAATTTGGTATTGTTTGAAATTTAATCCTATTGATACATGTATCCTAAATTTAATATGTAAATACAAAAAATATTATTTACAATAATCATATATTATGTTCATGGGATTTATATACTCCATATAAAATATTGAGGTGGTAAATAAAGCAACTATGTCACAAAAGTAATAAGTGATACATAAATCTTATACCTTCTATCTTCACTCTCATAAAACTCATTAAATCCTAAAATATAATAATTTTATATTTATTATAAAAGTATAAAAAATTGTATCCATATATATAAAACCATATATTATTTTCTTATGATCTTGTAAATCATTTTTATTAATAATTATATGCTGAAGATATGTTTGTGGTAATAAATTTTTTTCATATATGTTTTGATATTTCAGAATTTCTATCCCATAAATTTAATAATTATCAAATTATAAATAAAATTATATATATGATATAAATGCCTCATATTTTTAGAATATATGCAGTTATAATAATATATAAAAAGTAGATTTAGGAAATTAAATACACAGTTCATGGATACGTTAGATCATACATACACATGAATTCTTTTTTCATTTCATTGTCAGATTAAAAAGAAGAATAATATATGATATATTATCACTCCTAAGTAATTTTAATTTCATATCTATCACATATTTTTAATAAAACATCCTTACTATTTTCAATTAAAATTATAAATGAATCACATTACATCATTTTCTGGTAATCTTCAATACACATGAAAGACGTTATCGTATTCAAAAAAAATAGAAAAAAAGAAGCTATGTGATATAAAAATTAAATAATCATAATGAAAATATCATAAATATCATATATAAACTATACACATTATTATTCACATCCTTTAAATGTGGTATTATAATAATGAACAACATTGGTTCGTGAGATAGTAATCTGTCGTTAACATGAACAATGATTGGTTATCTTATTTGATGGATTTTTGTGAATAAAAAGGATTTAACCGTAACAAAAAAAATTATAGTTATATAAAAATTTTATATTTTATAATATTGATATAAGAATCACTGATGGGGGTAGATAAATTAACCAAATGAAAATTCACAATGATTAACATTACAAATTCTTATGGAAAATCATCACAGATTACACTAAACGTCATCCATGGATGGATATATTCAGAAACTGATTATTATAAGTTAATATGAATGAGGATTGAAATATATTTTTATAGATCATGTATGATCCAAATGGACTTATATGTTTGAATAAATGAGGTGGGTGTTATCCCTTTAATTGTGTATGAGGAGTGTTATTCATTTAAATACCAAAATGGTAAATACTATTGAGAGGTATTATTTAAATCATGTGCAGAAAATAATAAAAACGATTATATATAATAGAATATATTGTCGATATATTTGAATAAAATTTGTTGTCACAAATAAATAGTTCATTTTTTCATATGATTAATGTGTAGTCCCGTTGTAAAATCATTTTTCTCTTAATTACTGAGAATAATTTTAATTACATTCAGTCATAACATTAGTAAAAACATTTTTGACCATGTAAAAAATTATCAATTATATTAATTCAAAGTATGGTGTAATTTTTTTTATAATTACTATAATAGAAGTGACACAAAGAAATTTGAAATTATTCCCAAAAACGAGTTGCGGTGACATGTTTTAAATTTTATAATGTTTAAAACCATAAAATGTTTTATGATCCTATTTTAATAGGAATTTTTTTTAAAATTATATAAATTGGATTAATTTATTTACAATTAAATTATTCATACTTTGAATCAAAATTAAAATAAAATATTAAACTATAAATAAATCCGTTGAAATGAAATTTTTCAATTCATATATTTTATTTTTATCTATTCATCCAAAAAACGTCATATTATATTAAAAATCTCTTAAAATCACCCTTTGAAAATTTTTCCCTTATGAATTAAAAAATGAAGTCAATTTTATCAAAAAAAAATTGAAAAATGTATTGAAAATCAATATAATTTTTGTTCACAAAAAAACAATTATGTTGAGAAAATAGTATTTTTGAATCATATAATTACATTATTGAAAAATATATATATTTTATTAATAATATTTTTTATTTATATAAAACCATTATATTTAATAATTAGTTATTAAAATTCATAATAATTATTTTTATCCCTTTGTTATAATTTTCATTATTATATAACACCATTACTAATATATCATTATTTTGATAAAACATAGTGTCACATGGAATGGAATCCAAGTCACAGTTGCATGTATCATAAGATAAACATGGTGTATAATATAATTAAATATTTTCATGTTTTAGAATACAATGATATAGTTCAATGAAATATACATTCTTCTAATAAAATGTTAATAAAAAATCATTGTCTCATATTCTATATTGATTAAAATAATTTCTCTGTAGAAATTTGTCCCTATGATACTATTAAATAAGGATAATTTGGCTGCATAATTTCCATAGCTTCCCATTTCGATTACCATAATGGGTTGCTTCTCCACAAAAAATTGACAAGGTGAGTGTTCATTTTTTCATAGAATATTTTATGTATGATCATGAATTTCATTTGGTTGTTCTTTATAAAATAATAATTATCTAGCTAAATGATCAAAAAAATTAGTGCATGTGAAGGTTTTGGTATATAAATCATAATGAGAGAAATATGGATCACATCATGTAATTGATTGAGGGTTGAATGTAGTTTCATGTGATATGTTGTCATCCTGATGTGATAAATAATTTCAAACAGACTTATATAACTAGGGATCAATTTGCCTTTCTTCCTGAATCTCATAACTATATTCTATAGAGATATTCTTAGGACCACCCTATCACTAACATAAAATTATATATTAAATCCACCATTATCCCCATATATTTTATACCCACTTAGATATTCCATAATATGATTCTGAATTAATCTAAACTTCTCATCAATTTCTTTAGATATCTCAAGTACCTACAACATTCATTCCCTAACATTATTACCACATGGTGGATATTTAAATTTCCTCCTAGAGAGGGATACATCAGGATTCATTTTAATTATCTAGTGAATGATATTATTAATGTAACTACAATAGAGGAAGGTTTTTATCCCAACCACCTTAGAAATAGGGAGGGAAAGATCTCAATATTTCACATATAGTTAAACTTTTCTAATCAGACTGACCATCCATCTTTGGATTATAAGAAGATTCAAAATGCAATTCAATAAAAAGGGATTTCTAAATACATCTTCATAATTTTTATGAAACCCTTATATCTTCAATAGATGGAATTTAATGTGTAACTCCACGCTACCTTAACACAATGTTAATGTATATCCAAGAATGATGATCCAAAGAGATGGCTCCCATGATAGTGATGAAGTGTATTAAATTAATACGAAAATTTACTACCATTGAAAAGTGATTATTCCCCTTATATTTTTTGGGATACAGAAGAAAAAATACGTAATGGTGTTGTTCTATTTTCACACTCTAATGGTTAATAAATTTAATATCCCCTTATAATTTTCTCTTTCGCCCTTATCTTTCTAGCATTTCAAGCATCTAAATACAAACTCAATGATACCTCTCATCATGCCATCCAACCTGAATTAATCGATCAAATAACTACAAATAAATATACTTCGAGGATGGACATGGAATGGGTAACTATGATCCTCTTCAAAGAGATCTTACGTCAAATCCAGTATGGAATATCACAAACATGGTCATAATCCTTTTGATTTTCATTTATCAAGGTTAAACTCAAGAAAATTACTAACCTTCTTTTTAAAATATAGGTCTTTATTTTATACCTCTTTAAGGATAACTTGGATATAGGATAACATTTAAATTATCAACAAATGATTTTCCCCTTCAATAATGATTTATAGAGTTATCCTTTTCTAATCCTGAAATCTGGTGTATTTTTTATTCCTCATCCTAGATAATCTATCACAATTATTTCGACTAAAATTAATGACCACCTTTTCACTATCCCATGGTGGTAAATTTTTGACTAGTCATAATCATTTACTTATTATAACTATATTTTATGGAACATTCTCAACTCATTTTCTGTTAATACATACTTCAAACAAATATTATTATTATATATATCACACATTTCTTTATAAGGAAAATTCCACCATATCATTAATTTATAAATTACTGTATATTAATCTTAATCATGACATAGATAAATATTCACATGAATATTGATTATTATTTAGGAATAAAAAATAACCATTTTATTCTTCATAATAACATATTCCAATGCATTTAGTCAGAAATCAATATATTTTATATTCCCTTCTCCACTATCCGGTAATGTGTGTATTGGTGCATTTACTAAACTTCTCTTTAGTTCCTTAAAATGTTACCCATATTATTGTATTTATATGAACCGTGAACCAATATGAGTTAAATTCCTCTGTAGAATATACATTACTGACAAATTCACCACTAAAAATACTTTATATACATCTAAACAAAATAAAATTATAAATCATAGTCATCCTTTGTGGTCTAGGATGACATTCAATATCCTTCATCTTTGATAAATCTATTACAATAACATTTCTTGAAATTATGGGACCAAAAAAAAACATTTATAGAAACAATTCACACCTTTAAATTTTTTTCATAGTGTTTCTCCTTTGCTAGGGTCTACTGTACATTTCTGAAGTGGTCTTAATGCTATTCCATACTCTTCATGAAAATAATAATGTCAACAATATGGAATAACACAAACTGGTCATAGTAATCTCAAAAGACTATATTATTCAGATTGTTGAATATAACTTTGGAATTATAATTTCCAATAGTCGTCATAATATATTCATAGTGTTTATACCTTGTATGGAATTTTATAGTGGGGTTATTCTTCTTATTAAACCTATATCGATGATTTCTAAAATGAATGTTGATCATGAAAAGCATTCAGACCATTACATTAGATCAAAAAATTAATTAATAAGAAGATGATGATATTTTTTCCGGATTGATATCTTATTTAACATCTAATAATCAATCTAATGTCACAGAAATCCATATTTAAAAAAAAATGTTTACCCCATGGTGACGCAAATGGTAGAATCAATCCATTGTCACAGTTTTTTAGGGAGATTATTCTTTAATAAGAACAAATCAACTAATGTAATTATATAGGGTTTCTTTTAAATTATTTTGGTACAACGTATGACTTCTATTGATAATAGAAAATTAAATTTTGGTGGAATAATTGTCAAATATTTTAGAAAAACCTCTACAAATTATTATATAATATGCTTATTATTGATTTCCTTTTTTTATTCAACCATTTGACATAAAAAACTATTATAAAGCGTAATTAATACATTTAAACTAGATATAATCTCCACAGGATGTCTACACCTATTATCACATTGATAAATGACCATTGTTGGGGTTGAAATATCAAATTTTACATCATTTCCACAAATATTGATGTGCAATTCATGTTGAGAAAACCAATACACGCTTCTGGTGAAAAAAATAAACTCAAGGAGGAATGAAAAGATTATTAGGATTCACACAACCACCAACATTAGTCGAAGTTGAATCCAAGAAATGAGATGTGATCATCATACCATTAAGGGTTTTATACAAATAATATTTTACCTAGAATCTTGATACCCTGATAATGTTATTTAGATATTAAATAGTGGGTATATTTGTTGTTGAGTAAGTTATTATATGTTATATTGTTTAATCTATGTGTACCATTCACCACACAGTTATCACACCTTTCATTAGAATCATTTGTCCCATTAGATCCCTCCTTATCACTTAGTTTAAAA
This sequence comes from Viscum album, assembly GCA_963277665.1. Lineage (NCBI taxonomy): Eukaryota > Viridiplantae > Streptophyta > Magnoliopsida > Santalales > Viscaceae > Viscum > Viscum album. Next base: position 1,403,184,230 of record OY728152.1, read on the forward strand.
GGTTCCTAAAACTAATAATCATTATTAACCATATGGTTTGTCTACTGGTAAGTACAATTATCATTCAATGTACACATAAATCGTTGAATTTGGGGAGGATCATTCATTGAAATATTCTCACAATTCATATTTTTATAAATCTTTTTCCCATCACATTGTATATAAATTGACGGATTACCTTCAATTCCACCCATAAATATTTTATTAGACCACTTCTTTAATTTTAGGATATGATTATTACCAGACATTGAGTATGGATGAAATATTATCTTCATCGATCCATTGTTTTTCGATTTAACATTGAAATACAACATACAAATCTTGTCAAATTTTTTTATTTATATTTATCTCCAACATCCATTTATACCTTTATAGCATAACAAAAAACATCTTCATATTTACCAATGCCTATTTTCTCTAACATCCTCTAAATACATAGTTTTTATCCACAAATGAATACGTCAGCAATAATTTTAGGTTGGATGATAATAACTAAAGTGTACCTTCATAGTCATAAATAATTACTTCATTGGAATGAATAGATTCAGAATCCCATTTATTTAACTCACGTAACCGCTTTTCTATATTTTTACGACATACATAAGGTATTTAATTAATGAAAAATACGTTTATGAACATGGGAAAATCCAAGGATTGGATTTCATCGTACTACCACATATTCTTGATTAGAAACCACAACATTTAAAATTATAATTATAGAAATAAAAATAAAAAATTAGTATTACATTTTTCCAACATTTATAAAAACAAATATATATATTATCAGTGGTAAAAACCATTATTGGGAAAAAAAAATTTATTAGAAGACACACAGAATGAAGGATGATGTCATCTCCTGAAGGAATCATCAGAACATAGTTCCCTCTTTTTCTTTTTTGAGTGTTCCCCACGATTCATAGAATGAAAAAGTTATGAGATCAAAGAAATTTTGTTTTTTCCAATCTATTTCCCATAACAATTATATTATCATGAATAAAAACATTACATTTCATATCATACTCAATATTTATGTTTTTCCTTTTGGTTGCTTCTATTGACTCAAACCAACAAGCATGAGGTAAAGAAAAATAACCATAGTAAAAAACCTCATCATAATTAAAATAAATTATATGATTTATAATTTAATACACATTCAATTAAACCATAATATTTTATATAATAATTCTAATTCCAATTATATTTATATCTTCCAATATGGTTTATAATGATTTTATGAATTCCCAAAGAATATCCCTTGGAATTATCAAAACAAGTGCACATCAATGCCCATTTAAATACATTATTGTCCAATCTATTCTATCCCACTACATGGTTTTCAAGGTTTATCCCATGGGTACATATGTTTTAAAGCCACATCCACTTGAATTATGTAAACATGAATTTATTTCCAAGAAGCTACTCACTATATCCTTTACCAAAATTCTTGGATATTTTCCTTTAATTTGAATCATCGATGGATTTATACATATAAACATTTCCATAGGAATATCACTAAGGTTTTATTGTCCTACATTCATATGGATAACTAGACATTTACTCCGATTGAATTTATAGTTACCCAGATTTCTCTTACAAAAATATTACATCATTTATTTGAACATTTAATATATTCTATAATCATATTCCCGGTGACCTTATTATTTTAGTACATTGGACACATAGAAACATAATAACTTCTACATAGGTGAGATAAAATATCTCTAACTATGATATCTATGAAAAGAACCCTAATAAGACAAAAAATAAATAATACATGTATTCATAAATAGGGGAATGGAAACCTAAGAATGGGAGATCTCATATACTTAGTAAGGTTAAATAGGGGAAATGTGTAATAATATTCATTATAATATGGGTATGATAACATGTTTAAGGATTTTTTATATCATAACTTGCATATAAAATATCATAATCATGATTCATGGAATAAATATTAAGAGTTCATATGACATGGATCATAAAATAATCAATTGAATAATAAATAAAATTATTACATATGAAGGATACAATGAACTGTGTAAGACAAATAATAATATAAATATATTTCAATGATAATCAAGTCTCATTTCTAAGCCTATCTTACTAAAAGGGATTTACTCACCAAACCATCTTAGTTGTCATTGTTCATTCCCAATACCATATTATTGGAAAAATTCATTTTCTGAAATTTGGTAAATATCATTTACAACCTTCTCTATATCATGAGATATAAATAATTAATCAATATATTTTAGGTAGATATAGGTCACACAAAACACATAATGAAATCTTTCATATGTATGCCACAAGATCCTAACCATTATTCATATGATATTCCCTGAACTAAAATTGGTATAAAAAAATGTGATTATATCATATCATGTGATGAATATATAGGTTTTATAATTATTAAAACAATGAATAACCCCCAAAAATTTGTGGGTTTACTAAAATATTTATTAAGGTTTAATTTATGTAATTTAAATCAATATCATAAGTATCATTCCATCAATACATAAAACATTAAGATAAAGAATATGAATGATATTCATGAACCATATCACCATTTAGGAATATATAACACTAAATTATTTCATCTTTGATGTAAAATAATATTTTAATATATACTAAACACATTTATCAATCAAAACATCCCTTATGAATTTAATATTTATTTTAAAAACAAAATACATTTTGAAAATTTATTTCATAGAAAATAAATTTAAAAACATACATAGAATGGATTGATAAAATTAAAACATTATTTATCCAAACACAAAACATTAATAAAATAAACTTTCATGAATATAAGATTAAATGTTTAATTTAAAAAATATCCATTTTTTAAAAAATATTTTAATTAAATAAAATGTATTTCTGACCGAAGGGTGAAATAAATATGGATTAATTTAAAAAAACTTTTTATTTGAAATAAGTAAAAAAGGATAAGAAAAAGTGTATCAATAAATTAATATATGATAACTGAGAATATGAGAATAAAGTTCAGGAGCGTTCTTGAGAGTAGGATCCTGTTATTACATCAAATTAATTATGATTGTAGACAATAATGATTAATGATGAGATTGTTGAAATAAACAGGTACCAAATTGGTAACATTAAATTATTATACATATTAGATTGTTACAATAAATTAATCAATAAGTATTTTTAGGATGTGAAAATTCACGATATTACTTTCCAAATGGGATTTATATATAGTTCTTGAATGAATATAGGGTCAAAACCTAACTTAAATCTGAATTAAAAAAATGAGAAAAAAAACCTCTAACCGACATGGTTGATTTAGAACAATAAACCCCCATAAAGTGGGGTTATAAATTTGTTATTTATATAATGAAATATTTAAGTAGGTGAATCAAAAGAAAAATTCACGGTCTGTTTATACACCATAATTATGAATGAGGTCGTGAATTTAAATGTGTCTCAAAAAATTAAAATGTGAGATGTAAATGTCACACCTTTAGTCTCGAAGTAGTATTGTTCATTAAAACATCACGTATAATAAATATATGTATTATGTATATATGTAATATAGTACTATATTTTTTTATATAATAGAATATATTATTTTATTATGACATTTTTTTATAATTTTATTAGCATTTCCTTGTATATGGGACCTTTCGAATAATACTCGCTGTTCTTTTCATATAGGATTCGATTTTTTAATATTTTTTGTCCTAATAAATGAATCAATATTTATTTATCTACATAATTATATCTAGGAAAAAAATTATATTTATATATTATATATATATATATATATTTATAATCAGCATTAAAAAATCAAAGTACGGAATGAAATACAACGTTCATGTAGATGGTAGGTCGTACGTATGCATAAAAATGTATTCATTTTAATTTTCGATTAATAGAAATAATAGTATATATTATTTTATAAATCTAGGATATTTTTCAAAATTTTACATTGTTTTTAATTAATCCCATTATTTGTACATTCCAAATAAATCATGAATGAATCAGGTCACATCACATGGCAGTAGTCTATAGTAAACATGAAAAACAATATCGTATTCCCAAAAATTATAAAGCATGACAGTGTGAATTATATTAAAATATAATATTTAAAATTAAATCAATAAAATAATAAATAACACATATAATCAATAGATTCATAATTTTTTCCTAATATGAAATGTAGTGATTGAAGAACGAATGATATCCGTTCGTGAGGTTGTTGTCCATTTTACACTGTAATGATGATTGTGTATCTCATTTGAGTGAAGTGTGTGGAAATATAGGTCATTACATTAACCTAATAGCATGTCAATATATTTATGATACTTAGGTTATTAAATAAAAATTATATTAAAAGTATTTAATCCAGTGGAGAAGGAAACAAAAACAAAATGAGCGTTGATGAATTTTACCTATTATTCGAGTAAACCTGTTTGGTTTTCACCAATGGAATTGGTTGGATTTCATCCCAAATATGGATAAATATAATGGCAGTGTTGATGTTATTAAGAGTTTCGGATTTATATTGGTAGAGAATGTTGCAATTATTGTTGATATGAAGTATTGGAAGTGGGTCCCCTTTTTTAGTAGAGGAGGAGTTATATTCTTATAAATACCCAAAAGGTAAACACTTTTGGGGGGACTCCCTTAGATCATAAAAATAATAAAAGAGTATAAAATAGGGAATAAATAGGTGGAATGCTAGAATAGTTTTCTTCTAATCGGTTTTTGACATGTTTCTAGGTTAATATTCACCATACATTTAATGTTTAGTCCCTTAGTAAACTCATTATTCTATTAATTGGACAAATTAATTATAATTTTTTTCAAAAATAATTTGATCATAAATATTTTTAAAATAAATAAATATTATAATTTAGGATAATACCAAATATTTACCCAATTTTCCATGTTCTAGTAATAATAGTGGCAAAAATATTTTAAAATTATTCACACAACCAAGATGAGAAGACATGTTTTTATGGTGTAACAGTTCCAATGATGGAAATTTTTTAATATCTAATTTCAATGTGAAATTGTGTCTAACAACCAAAATTTGATTAATTGATATATAATTGATGTAATTATGCATTAAAATAATATAAAAATATAATTTTAATATATCAATTAATTATATAAAAATGATGGTTTGCATTAAAATGTAGTATTTTTCAATATTCATCCAAAATTGAAATATTTCATTGAAAATAATAGATAGTAGACCTAATAAAATATTGACCTTATTAATTCAAAAATGTAGTTTTGTTTATAAAATTATTTTTATAAATTTTTGAAAAAATAATTTTAATATTTCTCATAAAATGATGTAAAGAGGATATTTTTTTCAAAAATATTTTTTTTAAATATACATGGACTTTACCGAAAATTATGTATTATAGTATCAATATGATTTATTTATAAAAACCAATTTATTTTAAAATTACATATTAATATTGTAAATATATTGTTCACTGGTTAGGTCTTATCATTAAATTTTAAATTAATATATTAATAATATATCATTGTTTTGTTAAAACAGAATGTCACATGCAATGAGATCCATGTTAGGGAAGTGAATTACAAGTGATTAACCTAGAGTATCCTCTAAAAAATAAAAAAAATTGAGTAGTTTGAAAACAATAAAATAAAATAAATAAAATTATTAAAAAATTATTTATAAAAACTGAAGGTGTTATGCTGTGTACAACACAGAAAATTTACATTTGGTGAATTTAACATTTATATCACAAAAAATAAATGTTAAATTGAAATCACATTCAGTATGTATTGAAATCCATCATAATAATTTAATCCATATATATATATTATTAATCAATTAAAAAAATAAATTTATATATGGCATTTCATATATTATTATCTTATTTACTTATATTTCCCATTTATTGATATTGTCATTATAAAGTCATAGTTTCGGTAATTACTACATTTTTTTAAATATAAGATATGAGATTTTAAATTTGGTGCTATTAAATTGATCAAAGATACATTATATATAGAATATTAAAAATTAATCAATTATCATATTTATACATCAATTATATTTCTAAGACCTAACAAGAAAGATGTGTTTCGTAATTGATATAAATTATGTTGTTAGAGAATGTAGGATATACGTAGGCATGAGTAATGATTACATTTTCTAATAATTATTATGAAAATGAGGTAGGTTATATTTCTATATTAAATAATGATCATTATATAATAAATACAATTTATTAATCTATATATAATTATATATATCACCCATTTTGTGTGGTGATGAAAATAGTGTGAGGTCGTTTTGTGAAGGCTATAGTACATAAATAAACCAATGATGTTATCATATTTTAGTGAGTGAAACCTAAGAAATAAAATTATATATTTTAATTTTATAACAATAAAAATTTCATTAAATAAAAACATTATTTAACGCATTCAAAACATATTCCTTCTTATTAATTTCAATGTAAAGAATTAATGAAAAAAATATCACATCGATTCGGGATGCGGTAGTCCACCATACATAAGAGCAACATTACTGAATATCCTAGGTAATTGAATATAAAAAAATATTATAAAAAACGCTATATATTAATAATTATTTAATTACATTTATATAAAATATTATATTGATCATCATTAAAAAACAATGATATTTGGTAATAGAAAAAAATATCATTTTTAGGTGAGTTTGTAGTCCTCCACACAAAATAAGGATTATTTTGTGCTCTATTTGATGGAAGGAGAGATGGTTTTGGATAATTAAAATTACTGAAAAATATATGTGTACATGGAATATACTTTGTTATTATATAATAAATGTATAATAATAAATTAATATGGTGGAGGAAGAAAATAAATAAAAAATCCAGTTGAAAAATGTTACCTCTTCTTCAGATATCATCCTTTGGTTGTCACAAAAAGTAATACTAGGTTAGATTTATTACTAGAATAATCCCTCAAGTATAATAAGATATAATTAGGAAATGGATTTATGATTGTATGAATTTTACAAAAAATGTCTCGATGTTGTGAGAAAGAGAGGGTAGGGGACATTTATAAGTAATGTTTGTAGAATACCTCCATTGTATTAAAAATAAAAAAGTATGACCCCATTTTTTAATACAACAAGGCTCCAAATTGGATTAACATATAATGATCAACTTCCAATGAATTTATGATTTTTTTGGGTCATATTTACCATATTTGTTTAGTTAAACCTATGATATACTCATCCATACCTTATTCATAGTTATACATTTTAATATTTTTAAAATTGACTTTTGTAAAAATTTATATTTAAAATAGTTAAAAAAATAAATTATTTTTATTATATATAATGAAAAAAAATTAAAAATTCAAATAATATATTGTTTATAATTGGAATTAAAATCAATCCTAGAGACTAGATGGAAAAGTGAGTTTTCAAAGTGGAAATTTTTGAAATTATTATCTTATTTTATTTCCAATTAAAAAATAAAATATAACAAAATAAAATAAATTTATAAGATTGTTATAAAAGAGAATTAATATTACTTTGAAAAAAATTACATATAACTAGTTTTATATATAATTAAAAAAATGTAGTTTTAAATTAAAATTCTGTATATTGAGTATTCATCATAAACTAAAATATTATTTGAGAAGTTATAAAAATTTATCATGAGATAATTTTTTTATTATAAATTTTAAAATATAATTTTATGTTATGAAATAAGGTTTATAAAAGTTTCAACAAGAATTTTAAAAATAATTTCAAAAAATGTGATAAATGAAATTTTTTAGAAAATACAATTTTAAGCATTAAATATAGTCCATTATTATCTATTATCAAGAAAACACATAAGGTGAATTTTTAAAAACATTTCTTAATATATACTAATTACATAAAATTAAAAATAATTCACTAATAATGAATTTTTTAATTTTTCTAGGAAACACACATTTTTATATCAATAAAAATATTTTTCATAAATTGATATCCTTTAATTCAGATTGTTTTTAATTTATAATTAATTGGTCACCAATGAATCCATTAAATATTGATTTCTAAAAATTATATTTTAAAAAAAATCCTATCTACACTATCCAATAAATTAGCATAGTGATATTTGTTATAATAAATTACAGTATTTTATTAGTATTTCATGTTTCATTTAAACTCATTGTTGTGTGTAACGGAAGATAAACTCTATGTTATGTGTAATGAAATAGTGATACATGTAATGAAAGACAATTTTTTTTTCTGAAATAAAAATATCAATATGATTAAAATAATTTGGAAAATCTTACAATTATATGTAGTTACATATAAAATCCTCTTTAATCGGTTTAAAAGTGAACTTATTTTGGTTCCCTTTTTATAACACAATAAATTATATAATTTTATTTTATTTTAATTATGTAAAAAAAAATTAATTATTTTTAGATAAAATTCTTTTAGAATAAACTTTATAATTTCCCATTCTTCTAGTCCATATCAAAGATCCATATATGTCAATGTTTAAAAATTATACAGATTTTCTACTCAAATAATAAAATTATAGAATATAGAAATTATAGGTTATACGTGCCATAAATTTAATATAGTTATAATTTAAATACGAACATGAATTATTTTTAAATTCAAAAAATAACCATTATCATTTATTTGGAAGATACTTATCGAGTTATTTGTTAATCCATCAACATAAATTAAATTTTTTATGAGGACTGAGCTTGGATTAGAAATTTATCAAGGTACCATACTTGTTCCATAATAAGTATAAAAAAATGAATATAAATACTATCAACAATTTATATTGAGTGGATGATTGATAAATCATCACTTATATTCCATGAATACCTGATGTCTGTATTCCATTTATCAGTTGTTCCCATGGAACATTTTTCCTATGACGAAAATATTTATTGAAATTGTTTTGGTACCTATATTTATTTAGTCCTGCAATGTTAGAAATTTAGTATTTTGAAACACAAATATATTTTTTCATTCCATAAATTCCAGCACAATAGTTTGAGAATTTTTTTTAATGAAATTAATTTTAATTCCCAAAAATTATTGTGATTTAAAACTATTTTTTTTTAATAATTTAAAAGCTATCTATAATGAAAATAAGCGACATTAAAAATGTTCTTGTTTATAGAACTCAGAATAAAATTAAATTTTATATATTTACAGATTTATACCATGGTTTCTAATTATGAATATATTTATATTCGCCATTATATTTATAATTATTTAGTGTAAATAATTTTATAATTTAGTAAAAATATATGATGAATCATTATGTTCAAGATCATTATTTTGTAGTTCTTTAATCCAATTACCATGATAAACACATGATGTGACATTTTTTTCAAGAATGATTTTTAATTTTTAAAATTTTTATTATTCCCCCGTATTCATATTCTATGTATGTATTGATATTTATGAAAGAATATTTGTTTTCTAAGGACCCATTTTTATCCTTCATACTAAAATACTGATTTACTTATTTATAGGATATAATTTCTTTTTGAAATTTATCATCATTCCAACAAAATAATACAAATATACCTCATTTGGGTGTTCCATAATGTATATGTTGGCCTTTTAAATATACTATTCTGCTTCATGATATGAATATAATACATTACCAGATTACTCCGAATCACAAAGTTTTTCTTACATGTATTTATTGGATTTTTCTAATTGACAATTTGAAATATGTTTTCATTGAATAATAGTTTTTCTTTTATATCTGTAATGTATAGTTTAATATTTCTAGAATACATAAATTCATAAAATCACAAAACTTTTCAATTTCGATTATACATAGTAAACTTGTTAAAGGGTTTATTAAAACAACATATATTATTATAAAACATTGATAATTTACTAAAAAACATAAAAAAACATTCTTTCTGAACCAAACCTTTTGCAAGTGTATTCATCAAATAATTGAAATATTTTAGTTTATTTCATTTCATGTAATACTTAATATATTAAAATTTCAAGGAATAATTCTCCTTATCAACTAAACTATTCTCTGTAAATATAGATTCTATCTCCACATCATAAAAAATAGTTCCAATTAGATATTCTATTTAAAAATTCAAGTGATATGTGGATTCTACAATACTATCATAAATTACAGTACATTTAGATGATAAAACTCATACCTCTGTAAAATATTTTTTTGTCGAATTAATTGGTGTTCTTATAGAAACAATATTGTTTATATTCTATATAATACTTCCATTTAATTTGCTGACACACTCAACTTTTATTATTATGAATGTATCAAAATTATTTTCTGATGTATCATGTTTAAAAGAACCTGAATTATTTGATCCTTCATAATCAACTCAAATAGAAGTCCACATTTAGTGGGATATATGTTATTGAGAAACTATGTAAATATCATCTTGAGAAATTCCACATATTATAGTATTGATTTTAAATGAATTTATATTTTATCCAGATTGATTGTCTTCATCTCATATTTCTCTTTTTATTTTTTGAAATTTAATATGTCTTCAATGATTTGAGATAAACAATAAGACCATGGTTCTTTAAAGAAATAATCATTAATTCATTCCAATAGAAAAAATAATCATCATTAAAATAATCATCTCTTTCCATATATATAACTTATTTTCTTCATTCATAACATCAATTCTAATTATAATTTTATAATGTTACCTTTTTTAGTTGAGAACATAAGAGTTTCAATATATGATACCAATTTATGATCAGTATGGAATTAAAAATACATTTGAGGGTGGGGATGAATTGAGGTAAAAATCATATTATCATAGAAAAATAAATATTAGAAAAAAATATTCTTTTCTTATCCTTATCATAAGAAAAAGTGCAAAATTAAAGTAGAAGATTAAAAAAATTATTTTTAGTCATTCGGGAAATAGAAGTTCTCTAGTCCACTCTGTCAACACTATTCTCCGTATGTTTGGTGGTTCTCAATAGACTCAACCTTTTTCAAAGGAAATCTTGTCCGTTTTACAAGGAATGAAATAAAATCCGTAAGAAATCAATGATTATTTTAATTACACAATTTTGATTGAACAACCTCTAAAAAGACTTTATAAACAACATCTGTTTGATTCCTTTAACGTGAACCTTTACAAATAATTATAAAAAACAATGTTTTTAATCTATTAGTGAACATTTGTAAGATAAAATTTAATTAACGATAAAATATCTTTGACATATGATACAAAATGGATGTAGCTCAAGGGGTCTCTTCTAAATGGGATCATGAGTGGATGTTGTCGCACTATTGTAGAAAATGAACATTCTTCTTCATTTTCATTAAAAACAATGTAGCATGAATGAAATTATCACATTATATATATGTATATATATATATATATCTTATTTTTCATATATAACTTATATAAATATAATCAATACACCACACAACTAAAAATGATTGATTTTTTTAATTTTCATGGAACATGATCCACATAATATGGAATATGATGCACATCCTTTTCTTTAAAAATACATCATAAATAGTAATTCCAAATATACAATACTTGTGTAGGAATTCAGTCATGGTATATTGATATTAATATAATCTATTGAATATTAAATACTTGATCCATCCTTTATATATATATAATAAATAATTAAAACCTCACTCAAAACATTAAATGGTGTACAGAATTTTATTATAATTCAAGCGATTATAGATTATAATGTTTAATATTTTTATATTTAGACGATATGAATTACATAGACTAAATTAATGAATTTTTATTTTATACCATATACACAAATTGATAATATATATGATATCACTATATACCTGATTCACATAATTGAATAATTCATTTAATATTTTTACACAAATTATTGATCTACGTAGGCAATTTCCAATGTATTTGATGTTATTGATGTAGTCAAATACCATAAGGGTAATTACACCTCCCAAACAATTTAATTACTTAAATAATTCATATAAGGGATTTATGTAACTAAATTTCTTGAATATGTTTATCCACATATAGAAAATCTCTATATATTGATTTTGTTCAGAAATAAGTAAATTTCTCCAGATGACTAATATTTAATACGTAACAAAATTAGTGGAAGAAAATAACCTACAGATATGATAAAAACTAATTAAAAAACATAAAACCAAAATTCATCAACAAAATATAATGGTTATTTGTGATAATAAAAACCGAACATACAAGGAATATGATGGCACAACATCAGTAGTCCAAGAAATAAATCCAACAATACCATATAGCACCCTTCCCCCTCAACAAGTTTAATGCCTCTATATTCTATCTCAAGATGATGCAATTATCAGGGTAAGTACCTTATAAATAATAGTGAGGTCCAAAATCATATCCAAACATATACCAACACTCTTACTCCAGAATTTTAAAACTAATACCTTTTTATTTATGATAAGGTTGGTGTCCTTACCACAATCTCAACACTCAATGTAGGGTCAAATGCCTAGTCACTACCTATATAATATCCCTTGAGGTAGGCTTAAATCATAACCATATCACTCATTGTGAGTCAAAATCATATGATTCATTATAAACCTTGAATGGATCTATCACCAATATCATCCACAAGAGAAAAATTTTCATTCAACATTAGATAAGGAACACAAATCCTATTATAGGTCTAGTAGACAATCATAATTTGATAATCACTCAACACATAGTCTCCCATCCCATAACGTGATTCATTTTTAATCTAGACTCATAATAAAATTTCAATTATACTATTTTCTAGATAATCATGTCATAATGAACTGATTGACCTTCTAATATCATATATTAGGGAATCTTCCCTAGTTCATTAGACCCACTTTATACACTAGTAATCAACACCATGATGTATAGAAAACTAGATAGTTATCTCACATTCAAAAATCGTTATCTATCCTAGTCCTCAGTAAAATAGTCCCTAGTCCAAAAAACATCAAATTTGGCATCACATTATGGTTCTATTACACCAGGGATATCCAAATAATACCCAGTATAAGCACTCCATCACGTTGATTAAATTATTATCAACAACACCATTTCTATCCCTAGAGGACTCATCATGTTCATAAAACATACCAAATAAGCACTCCACCACCAAGAGGGAATTCCTCAACACATGTTAGTCATTTTACCATCTCACATATCTCACTATGACTACCAATATCATTTCTATATTACTAGACCATGTACTCCTTCCTAATATAACCCCTTATAATCCAATTCCATATACATTACATATTTTTTTGATAACCTCAATCAACACTCTTATCCATTTATGACATTATTTTTGGGTGTTAATAATTTACAAAAAGTATTTAAATAACCTTCCAACTGAACAAGGCATAAATACATGTTATTTTTAGGGTTCCATTAATCTCCATACCTATAACTAGTATGAAAAAACGAAGGCATGCTCACTCATGTTTAAGAAATCATATAACTTTTAAAAAAAATTCCAACATCCTCAAACATATATTTAACATCCACTCCATGTTCCACTCATCCATAGACAAGACCACCAATTTATTATCTACACTCACAATAACTCATTTTATATTCTACAAAAAACTCAAAATAATTAATAATAAAAATTAATAATTAATTTTTTTATTTAATCCAAATATATGAATACACAAAAATGTTTGTGGATCACCAGATCTCTAAAAATTCACAAAACATAGTGTAATTAACCACAGATAACCACCTATTATAAGGAAATGTTAAATACGAATCAAATAAGGATTATTTCATCATTATATGGGGTAATCATAAAAAACCTATCCAAAATAATAGTTAACTATATTGTGGAAATGAGAAATATTAATAGTGAAATTAGAAGAGACAAATATGTTTTATGTACCACAATAGTCCACCCAATATAATGGATAGATAAATTTGAGAATGAATATGGGAATAAGTTGACTAAATAACCATCTACATCCAATTGTGCACCTAAATTATGTAGGGTAATATTTTTAAAGGAATTATTTACACCTAATAAAATAATTAGTTGGGATCTATGTGATAGTATTAATATATGGGTTTTTGTGTGACACATCTATGCATGACCCCATCATGGAATAAAAAATCTTATTATAGGGATTGTACGCTATACATTATTATTTATGATGTGACACATATAGACTGTGAATCAAACAAACTTTATATGGGATGACAATACCCTAAGGTGGTGCCACTAATTTTCTATGGATATAAAAAATCATGCTCCAGTCCATGACTCCCCTCAAAACAGGGTATTAGTGAATGCATATCCTTTTATGAAAAAATGAAAAAAATTAATGGTTTAAATAATCACACTCCATGGATCATCATAGATCATCTAATATCTATAATTAGTATATGAAACACATCCAAAAGAAAATTTTGTAGGTGATATAACCATCATTTTTAAAAAATGTCAAAATTTACCATGTATTAGTATCTCTAGAAAAAGTAATTTACATGGAAACAATAGAAAATAATATATGTGGTTCATTATAGAATCATCACCATAACTTTCATTTTCCAATAAGAGCAATGATGGTCTTTCTTTCGTCATTCATAACACTCGCTAGTAAATAGTTCCCCACTAGTAGATGGGTTCCATCCTCAAATACCAGACATGCTTCCACTTTGCATATTCAATCTTTATGTGACAAAACCAACCAAATATAAAACTACCTAATCATTAGTATCAGTAATATTGAGATGATTACCTGTAGAGGCCCGAATATTGATGTACATAGACATTACATTGCTTTTTTGGAATATCTAATACATAACAAAAACTGACACCAAAGGACAGTAATAGTATAGTGTCTTTGGAAACACAGAATATAATCTTCTAATCTTGGTGAATGATCTTAAACATCTCCAACAAAGATCTTCATTTTTTTACCTAAAATTTTTCTTTATATCTTGGGGAAAAGAAAACATATAAAGTGTGAGCTCAAATGCTTAGTAAGGGTAATCATGGAGAGGATAAAACAAACCATATAAATTTGAACTTAAAAACATGAACATAATGTTTAAACATCAAAAGCTTGAGTAATGTCATAAAACATGACAGACATAATGCATAGATCATAATGGAACATCAATCATGATAAAATAGAATGTGAATAAAACTTGTAATTGTGGAAACCATTGACCACATGTTATGACATCTATAGTAGCCAAGGTATTGCTACCAAGACCATCTTAGAGGACAAAGTCCTTTACTGAACCGGTTTTACTTTCCGTTCCATCCCTATATTACTGAACAAGATTTAATTTCCGTTCTAGCCATGTTTATATAATGGGATTTAAATCTTTACCCAATGGATTAGAATGAGATATAGGACCCACCCATCGCATTATGAAATCATTCTTACTTGTGCCACAAAATAAACATAAAACATTCATCATAACCCAATGAATAAAATGGGTTTCGTAAAAATCATCACATCATCACATAATTCATATAAAACAAATTGATAATTCATCATAAGAAAAGTGAAACCATGTAAATAAAAGAGACATTATACCTGAAGCATACACATATAGAATAATGACATCTTAGATGGAAAATAGTTTTGATAAAACAATTGAAATGAATTCTTGAGGAAAATATCCTTTCTTCTTCAAAATCATTTTCTTTTCATAAAATTCCATGTACATTTAAAAGAAAAGTATTTTTTTAAAATTAGTCATAAAATCATGTTGAATAAGATTCATGAAAATGAGGCGTTATGAAACTGTAAAAATCCGTTCACATTGTATAAGTTAAAAATAACATTCTTCTCGTACTTTTGTCGACAAATTCAAAAAGATCCACATATGGTAAAGATAAGAAATATTATTTCCAAAACAAAATGTAAAAGTCAAATAGGGGTAATAATGACATTAAACATACATTGAAGAATATTAAACATTTTATTAAAATCATTTTCATGGACATGGATGAAAAATATAACCCCAATAAATACTTACTAATAAACAATCTCGAATAAGGGCGATATTCGAATAGTAATCCCTTAACTTAGGTCCAATATGCTTCGTACGTATCCAAACCTCTAGTACAATGATTTAAAAAATTTCAATGAATTATTACAGAATCATCTTCATTTTTATGATATCATATGTGGTTCATTTATGACTTTATATTACCCGTTCTTTTGTAAATTCATGTTAAAGTAGCATTTTGGGTAAAATCGTTTATTTATCATCCGTGTTTTGACGTGTAATAATTAATATGATTACTTAGATCATGGTTACTTAATTCCAGAATATAAAACATGATTTATTTATAATATATATTCATAATGTACATATATATAATATATTGATAAATGGAATGAAATACATCGTTCAAGGAGATAGTAGGACGTACGTACGAATGAACGTTTTTTTCATTTCCTTATTGAATTGAATGGAATTAATTAGATCACATACATATATATATACATAAATACAATTACATTATTATGTCATATATTTAATGATTACTTATTATATATACTTTATAATCAATCATGAATTGTTAACACGGAAAATTAATCTCATCGCGTCATGGAGACGGTAATCCGTACGTATGCACGAGCGATGATATCGTTCCCATATTTATTGAATGGAATTTGAGTGAATGATATAATATCTTATAATCATTATGATGTTATAATTAACATATGTAGTTATTATTTACACCATTATACCCATCCATGTATGGTGGTGGTGGAAAACTGATTACACCACTACGTGGAGACGATATTCCGTACATACGCACACGTGGTGATTTCGTTTTCCATAGGATGGATATAAGGTGTAATAGGGTTGTTTCATATTTTAAATAACATATCAGTATAATAGAGATACTGATGTTATTAATTAATAATGAAAACACTAAAGAAGAGGAAGTATAAGAAGAAATAAACATAAATGAATCGGTAGATGGTATTACCTCTTTCTCGATGTTCCTCGTTTGAACTTCCTATTAGGGCACTATAGATGGTATTTTGAAAAGAAAAATACCTCGAAATGGAATATAGGGAAGTGTGGAAGTGAAATGGTAAGATTTTTTCCAAGTTTCAAGGCACAAAATGGTGTGAGGAGGAGAGGTAGGAGGTGCCCTTTTATAAGGGAGGAGAGGGGCACCTTTGGAATTATAGGAAATATTAATTTATAATTAATTCCAACCCCAATTAAATACCTCGAAAATGAAAAAAATCTAAAGATTAGATGAGATAGGGTTGTAATCTAATAAAAAAATAAAATTTAGAAAAGTTGGGAATTTATTTTAAACATTATCAACACGATTTATCCTTATAAAATATATTTAATTTTATTTGTGGTAATAATATTATAAATTTAAAATAATTACTTATGTTTTTTGAATTGTTAATAATTGAATACATTATAACATTGTCGACCATTTAAATTATAATTTATAATTTTTAAATATTTTTGTGATTTTTAAAGGATTTTATAATATGTAATTTTTATAAAATAACAATAGTGTCAATTGTGAAACTATCCATTTATTTGAATTTAAATAAAATATAAAAGGAAGATATCTTCTAAATAAAAGATTTAATAGATTCATAACATGTCATATTTATCTATAAAGTTAGTGGAGCACATTAAATAGTTCATTTAATATTTATTTTAATACTTTTAAAATCTTTTATTTGATATTTCTCTTAATAAAACAATTACTACATAATTTTTTTATAATAATTTAATATAATTATTACTTGTATAAAAAGTAAAAATAAACTTCTATGATGAATATAAATATAATAATGTTCATAATAATATTTTTACAAGAATTTATCATCTTAAAATCACAACATTTAAATTGTTATATTTATTAAATTATGAACGTGACATCAATGACATAATTTAAAATAAAATAATATAAATGTAATAATATGTTTTATAAGGCTCAAAATGGTACACAAATAGACCCTTGGATTATTAGGGTCTATATATTCTTGACCAATAAGGTTTGGTCATGTTTCTGGTCCATTTGATAGGTATTATTATTTTAATAAAAACTATATTATTGATTTTTCACTGAATAATCAATTTATGTATCACTATTGTGTCATCATTAATTACAATTATTTTACCCCTAAAAATTATAATTAAATTTACTTGATGTAGATAATTTTTTTATATTTTTGGAGACTATTCACTTTCTTTGGTTTTAATAATAATTAAATTATTTTCACTATCAAAAATATATAAAATGAATCTAATATGACCCTTAGATGATATGGGTCGACCTGTAGTTATCCAATAGAATTTTGGCCTGTGTTAGGGTAATTTTGTTATCTTATTTTTACCCTTATTTACCGATTTACCTTTAAATGCAGTAAATAAAAATTATCGTAGTTACTATTCATAATATCAAAAAAAATAAATGTAACCTATTAACATAATTTGGACACATTTAATTCAAATATGTAATCCATTTTTCAAAATTCAAAACACAGAAGTTGCAGTAATTAAATTAAAATTAATATTGTTGTTAAGAAAAAGAGTTTTAAAAGTTAAAACAGTGCAAAAGATTGAAATGCTTTTAACTATGAATTCAATGTAAAATCATTGCTAATGTCTTAAATTATATTAAACGGTAAAAATATATTCTATTTATTCTTTAAAATCATTTAATATTATAATTTAACCATATAAATTATTACGATAAAAAATTTGTTTTTAATTAAAATATATAGTGTTTTTACTATTCATTAAAATGTGAATGTTATCAGAATTATATGAAAAATTTATTCAAAGTAAATTTTCATATCTTGATTCCAAAGAGGAATTATATTTTGTCAAATTTAACTTATAAACATGTCAAAAACTATATATAATGTGGGTGTGCCATCAAAAGGTGGAAAAACTGGATTTTTTTAAAATATTTATTTACACCTGAAAATTTTATTTTGTTCACATACCATGTTTTAGAAAATGTGTAAGTTGAATAATAATTTTATAAAATTCAAAATGTAGTTAATACTATTCATAGAGTTTATACTGTAAGAATATTATAAAAATATATCCTTGTTTAGTGAAACCTGGTATTGCATACTACACACGCTATCGAGGAAGGTCGTGATAGCATGTAATGCAAGATATGTCCGGGTTGTGTGTAGTGAAATACATTTTTGTTGTTTCTTATAACAGAGTCCAACCATATTTCATTTATACATTGTATATATATATATATTTACACACTCAATGTTGCGTAGAATAACTACTATCAAACTAACTTAAAATTGTGTGTAACATAATCCAAAAATAGTGTTCTGTATACTGCAAGATAATATGGTGTTGCGTATAGTGCAAGATAATCTTGTTGTAGAATAAAATAGAAGATATGAAATAAGTTTAAATGAATACATTTCATAAAATCTTGGGGTGTTACATTCTACCCCCCATAAAATAAATTTTTAACTAGAAATTCGTCGGGGTTATAAATGGTTTGTTACATGAGAGTATCTTTTATATAAACCCACGTCATAAAATGAAATACATAAACTTTTCTTTAAGAACTAATGTATGAAACATAACGTTTACCCAAATTAACTAATTGTTGGGTTTCCACATTAGATAACATAGGTGAAAATATTGATATGGAAGAGAAATCTAACCATCATGTTCTGATGGAGAGTGGTAGAGGACATGGATATGATAAATCCAATAGTCACAAATCCATAAATTAGTGATGAACTAAGGTAGCATCTGATTCATCATATAGATGGGCACTGAGACAACATTTTTTGGTTTTCAAGATACTTTCCCTACTGTTGAAGACTTTTTTAATTAAAATAAATACATACTTTATTTTGGTACAATATCCCCGTTGTTTGTGCCATTAACAATTTGCACTTTATCTCTTATAGAAATGAAGTTGAATTTGTCTTCCATGAAGTGATAGCGGATCATGCGATAGAATGATAGGTTGTTCCAACTGTCTCAAATATATGGTTTGCAATAGATATATACATAAGTCCATTTAGGGTGAGATTAATCATATACAGTTCCAAAAATGGACTTATACTTTATCTATCATACCTCTTAATAAAATAAAACTAGTTTCTACTAAAAAGGGACATCCTGTAGGCTAGTGGTTGGTGATAAAGGTATGTTTCAATTCGGTTGTGAGTTCGATTCCCACATCCTCGTCCAACGCGACGGGTTGTCGCCCGCTCTGCATGTTTTCCCTTTTCTGAAACTACACTATTATAACATTCCATCAATAATATCGAAAAAAGTCTTTCCATAAACAATACTATGTTATGTCTAACTAAATTCATTCCAATCATTAGGCTTATTCAAAATATATTTGACCAATCTCATAGTATAAAGAAAATGATTACTTGAAATGTCACATAACAAGCACGTGAATATCATCATTTATCCCCCATATATAATAAGATATATCATGATGATCAAATTCGAAACATGTGAATACCTGAATCATGTATTCTCTTGAAACATAAATTATCATAAAACCATAGTGAAATCATGAATGTTGTCAAAAGGTAACTCTTTCCACATTCTAAAATCCCAAAAATTTGATATACTCAAACCCTGATATCACTTAGTCCTTATATCATTCACGAGCTCATTAATACTATCCAACATTTCAGTATCTCTTTATCCATTATTTATGCGCATATTAGGTTCTTTCCAAAAATATCTGAAAAACCATTCATGGTTACCTGTACCATTCAACATATACATTCAAAATCATAAGGAAAAACAATAGTGTAACAATCCTTAGATGTCTCTTTATTCCATAGTACCATGAAATTACTTATACAACGTTACTCTTGATAAACATGTAATCATTCCACTACCTTCTTAAACCATTGACCGATCTTGAACAATTCATTCACCTCACATATCATTTGTAGTCTCTTCATCATCATCAACATAAAAACTACCCATACAACCATGTTGATTCTCTTCATGAGACTTTCTCTTAGTTAATTGGTTTCCATAATTCCCATACATTCCACAATTAAAACATTTAACCATTGTTGATGTCTTAGCAATACCATCATCCTTGTCCATGGTGTTAACTGAACATTTTCCTTTACAATTATAGGATTTGGGTCCTTCTTTTCCACAACCAAAGCATCTTCCATTTCCTTTGAAACATTCTCCCTGATGCCTCTTCGCACATGATATACATGAGGGAAATTGAACTTTCATTCCTCTATGATTATAATGAAACTCCATCTTTCTCTTATTAGCTGAGTTAGGAAACTTACCAATGTTGAGATTATTGATCATATTATGATATTTCTGATTAGGTATAATGATGATATGTGGACCTCCAAATCTGATTTAATTTGGTTTCTCATGAATAATATCATGAAATTGTACATCATATCCTCCATTATCTTGAATCTTCCAGTTTCTAGAAATTTCCTAATTCCAAAAACAAATAGTGTGAGGGGAAAAAATCATAATCAAGGTGGAGTACCTTCAATATATAACATCTCAGGTTTAATTCTAATATCGTTACCATAATTCTAGGACTCTAATCTATACTTATAATTAACCTAAGAGATATCCCTAGACATACCTTAGAAATATCTCTAGGGATTTCACTAAAATATTTGCATCCTAGTTTCCAATGGTTGAATAAACCATTCCTCTGATAACAAATATAGAGGCCCAAGGCATGACTTATATAGACATTACATTAATTTTGTTGAATATCTAATACAAAACAAACACATACACCAAAGGACCATAATAGTTTAGTTTCATTGGGAAATCAGAATATAATCTTCTAATCTTTGTAAATGATCTTCAATATATCCCATAACGATCTTCCTTTTTTTACCTAAAACATTTCTTTATATCCTAGGGAAAAGAAAACATATAAAGGGTGAGCTCAAATGTACAGTAATGGTAATCATGGAGAGAATAAAACAAACAATATACATTTGATCTTAAATACATGAACATAATGTTTAAACATCAAAAGTTTGAGTAATGCAATAACACATGGAAGTACATAAGGAATAGATCATAATGGAACATCAATCATGATAAAATATAATGGGAATAAAACATCTAATTGTGGAAACCATTCATCACATGATATGATTTCAATAGAAGCCAAGGCATTGCTGCCAAGACTATCTTAGTGGACAAAGTCCCTTACTGAACCTTGTTTACTTGTCGTTCCAGCCCTATATTACTAAAACAGATTTACTTGTAGTTCCAGCTATGTCTATCTCATGAGAAATAAATCTTTACCCAATGCATTGGAGGGAGATATAGGTCCCACCCATGTCATAATGAAATCATTCTTACTTTTTCCACAAAATAAACTTAAAACATTCATCATAACCCAAAGAATAAAATGGGTTTCATAAACATCATCCCATCATCACATAATCCATATAAAACAAATGGATATTTCATCATAAGAAAAGTTAAACCATTTAAATCATAGAGACATTATACTTGAAACATACACATATGAAATAATTTCATCTTAAAAGGAAATTGATTTTGATAAAACAATTGAAATGAATTCTTGAGGAAAATATCCTTTCTTCTTCAAAATCATTTTCTTTTCAAAAAATAACATGTAATTTTAAAAGAAAAGTATTTTTCTGAAAGTATTCATAAAATCATGTCGATTAAGCTTAATGAAAATGAGGAGTTATAAAACCGTAAAAATCTGTTAAGTCCATATAAGTTAAAAATAACATTCTTCATGTACTTTTGTCAGAAAAGTCAAAAATTTCCTCGTATGGTAAACACAAGAAAGATTATATCTACAACACAATGTAAAAGTCAAAGAGGGGTAAATTTAAACTTACATTGAATAATATTAAACACTTAATTGAAATAATTTTCATGGAAATGGATGAAATATATATCCCGAGTAAATACTTACAAATAAACAATCTCGAATAAGGGCGAGACTGGAATAGTTATCCCTTACCATAGGTCTGATATGATTTGTACGTATCCGAACATCCTGTATAATGATTTAAATAATTTCATTGAATAATTACAGAATCATATTCATTTTTATGATATTATATATGGTTCATTTATGACATTATATTACCTGTTCTTTTGTAAATTTATGTTAATGTAGCGTTTTGTGTAAAATCGTTTCATTTATCTTCCGTGATTTGACTTGTAATTATTAATATGATTACATAGATCAAGATTACTTAATTCTAGAATATAAAACATTATTTATATATAATATATATTCAGAATAAACATATATATAAATGACTCATAAATGGAATGAAATACACTGTTCATGGAGATTGTAGGTCGTACGTACGCATGAACGCTGTTTTTGTTTCCTTATTGAATTGAATGGAATTAAGTAGATGACATACATATATATATAAATAAATCCAGTAGAATTATTATTTCATATATTTCATTATTACTTATTATATATACTTTATAATCATTCTTGAATTCTTAACATGGAAATAAAATCTCATCGCATCGTGGAGACGGTAATCCGTACGTACGAACGAGCGATAATATCATTCACATATTTATTGAATGGAATTGGAGTGAATGATATAATATATTATAATCAGTATTATGTTATAATAATCATATGTAGTTATTTTTTACAGCATTATACCCATCCATGTAAGGTGGTGGTGCAAAAACAGCACCACGGTGTGGAGACGGTATTCTGTACGTACGCATGTGCAGTGATTTTGTTTTCCATAGGATGGATATAAGGTGGAATATGGTTTTTTCATATTTATAATAACATATCAGTATAAGAGGGATAGTGATGTTATTACTTCATAATGAAAAAACTAAATAAAAGGATGTATAAGAAGAAAGAAACTTGAATAAATCGGTAGAAGGTAATACCTCTTTCTCGAAGTTCTTACTTTCAACTTCCTCTTAGGGCACTAGAGTTGGTATTTTGAAAAGCCCAGTACCTCTATAAGGTTTCTAGGCAAGTTTTTAAGTTACATTGGAATATTTTTTCCGAGCTTCAATGCTCTAAATGGTGTGAGGAGGAGAGGGATGAGGTGCTTTTTTATAAGGGCTGAGAGGGGAACCTTTGGAATTATTAGAAATATTAATTTATAATAAATTCCAATCCCACATAAAAACCACAAAAATGAATCAAATCAGAATATTAGATGAGATAGGGTTGTTATATATTCATCCAATAAAATTTAGGCATGTTGGGAATTTATTTTAAACATTATCAATATGATTTGTCCTTATATAATCTATTTAATTTTATTTTTGTTAATAATATTCTAAATTTTAAATAATTACTTATTTGTTGTGAATTTTCCATAATTGTAGGCATTATTACATTTTAGACCATAAAAATTTTAATTTATAATTTTTAAATATTTTTGTGTTTTTTAAAGGATTTTATAATATATAATTTTTATAAAATAACAATAGTGTCAATTTTAACACTATTAATTTATTTGAATTTAAATAAAATATAAACAGAATATTTGATCGAATTAAAAGATTTAATAGATTCATAACATGTCATTTGTTTCTGGAAAATTATTGGAGAACATTAAATAGTTCATTTAATATTTATATTAATACTTTTAAAATTATTTATTAGATATTTCTCTTAATAAAACAATTACTACATCATTTCTGTATAATAATTTAATATACATATTATTTGTATAAAAATTAAAAATAAACTCTTATGATGAAGATAAATATAATAACTTTCATTATAATATATTTACTCGAATTTATCATCTTAAAATCACAACATCTAAATTTTTATATTTATTAAATTATGAAGGTGACATCTTTGACATCATTTAAAATAAAATAATATAAATGTCCTAATATTATTTATAAGGCTCAAAATTACCAAAAAAACTAACCTTGTATGATTAGGGTATATATATACACGATCAAGATGTTTGGGTCATCCTTCTAGTCCTTTTGATACGTATTATTGTTTTAATAAGAACTATATTATAGATTTTTCTTTAAATAAATAATTTCTGGCTCACTATTGTGTCACCATTAATTACAATTATATAATCCCTAAAAATTCTAAATAAATTTACATTATGTAGATAATTTCATTATCATTATAGATACTATTCAGGTTCTAATATTCATTATTTTTATCACTAAATTAAAATTATTATACTTATAAGATTTTAGAGAGTGACATGTTGTCACTTTCTTTGGTTTTAATAATAATTAAATTATTTTCAAGGTAAAAACACCATAAAATGAATCTAATACAGCCCTTAGGTGATATGGTTAGACCTTTACTCATATAATAGAATTTTTTCATGTGTTAGGTTAATTTCTTAATCATATTTTTACCCTTAATTACCCGATTTACCTTTAACTGCAGTAAAATAAAATTACCGAATTTGTTGTTCACAATATCAAAGAAATAAAAGTAAGTTATTAAAATAATATGGACACACTTAATTCTAATATGGAATCCATTTTTCAAAATTAAAAACATAGAAGTTGGATTATGTAATTTAAAATTAATCTTGTTGTTAAGAAAACATGTTTTAAAAGTTAAAACATTACAAAAGACTGAAATGATTTTACCTATGAATTCAATGTAAAATCAATGATAATGACTTACATTATATTAAATGGTAAAAATAAATTCTATTTATACTTTAAAATCATTTAATATTAAAATTTAACCATATAAATTATTATTACTATGAAAAAATTTCTTTTTAATTAAAATATAGCGTATTTTTACGATTCATTAAAATATGAACATTATCAGAATAATATGAAAAAGTTATCCAAAGTAAATTTTCATATCCTGATTCGAAAGAAGAATGTTTTTTCAGAAGAACTTATAAACATATCAAAAGCTATATTTAAAATGGGTGCACCATCAAAAGGCGGTAAAACTGAATTTTTTGAAAAATACTTATTTTACCTGAATATTTTATTTTGTCGACATTCCATGTTTTAGAAAATGTACACGATAAATAATAATTTTATAAAATTTAAAACGTAGTTTATACTATTCATATCAGCTAATCCATAATAATATTATAACAATATATCATTTCATAGTGAAACCCGGTATTCCGTACTACAAACGCTATCGAGGAAGGTTGTGATTGCATGTAACGCAAGCCAAGTCCGATTTGTGTGTAGTGAAAGACTTTTTTGTTGTTGAGTATAACAGAATCCAACCATATTTCATTTATAAATTTAATATATATATATATACACTCAATTTTGTGTAGAATTACTACTATCAAACTAACTTGAAATTGTGTGTAACACAATCCAAGAATTGTGTTGCGTATACTGCAAACTAATATAGTGTTGCGTATAGTGAAATATAATCATGGTGTAGCGTACAATAGAATATATGAAAGAAATTAAAAATAATATAACTCATAAAATCTCGGGGTGTTACATTCCCAACATTACAAAATTATCCCAATCCACATTAGTGTTAATATTTAATTAATCCCTAAGGATAAATGTCTCCCCAACAGAAGTGTCTATTCAGGAAGATATATTCAATGTTGTAGTTATCAACTCCATAGGGATTTCCTACAATAAAACATTCCTAGAATTCCATTAATGGACATAATATCATTTCCAACTTAGCTTATCCATTACCAGAAGAAAAAAAATGGTTTATATTCCACTAGCCTACCCATCTCAAAATCTCTCATCCACACCCATCAGTGATCCATCAGATAACTTAACATCTTCTAAAATCCTCCATAAATGAGGTTCACACCATAAAATGGATGATAGGGAATCCTAATAATAAATATTCATGTACACTACTCCATGATCGCAATGGATGAAATTTTTTGTATCACATGTGTCTCTCTCTTCTCAAGTCATACTTATATATCCCAACAACACCTATCCCCATCCATACATGATATCTCCATTAATATCAAGAAACACCTCACATTCTTTACCTAGAACATTGGGGCCTAATTCCATCATGTTCCATATCAAATCCATTAGATCTCAGCATAAACATGGCCATAACTAATCCCCATAACAAATTAGAGTTTTGAAAAACTGCATAAAAATTGCCACATTATTTCATGTTTATCCTAAAAATAGATTTCAATATTAAATCTAATAGTCATGAAAGATTGAACACCAGGTAAACACTCCCATAATATATTACCAATAATCACTTTATATCTCATTTTAATGAAATGGGTGTACACTCTAATATAACTTAATCACACAACCAGACTCATACTTTAATGAGTCTAATCCCTTGAAACCTTATAGTATATGACTAAATCACCATCCCAAAACACCTTATTGGTCAATATAATATTTTCAAATATAATATTTAATGATTTGATTCCAATATGAAAAAGTAATATTTCTCATCTAAAGGATAACCACACAATATTTCATGACATACGAGTCATTATAAATAGTGAATATTCCTTGAAATCATTAACTTCACCACTCGAAAGCACTAAAAAATTGAAGCATCTAATAAATTTTTCCCTTTTAACACAACAACAATACAACTATAAAATAATAAGATCAAAAAATACTATAGAGTATGAAATGACATTACATAACCCTCATATTTTCATCTGAATCACCAAGGGTACATGTTCCCATCCTCAAGTCAACTGTTAGGAATTGATTGCCTCTATCGAACTAGAAATGGTCAATACGTTCCACTTTCGAAATATAATTATGTACCCATCAATAGATAATGAATCTATATAATACCCATATGATTATACATCATATTTAAAACAACATTATTTAACTGATTATAATCCCACCAACAAGTTATGTGGGATAGAAATATTTGTGATATTTTTTCACAAAACCCAACAAAGCTCCCTATCAATTTTAAAATCAATTACTTTCAAGAAAACATATATCATGTGAATCATAAATTAAAAAAAATCATTCTTTTTATTAACTCACCAATGGGCCAACAACCAAACTAGAAAAATATAACTATATTTTATATAGATAATATTTAATATGAATACAGACCATAATAATAAAAATCAATAACAAAAATCTTTTATCAATGGTAACCCAAATTTCAATGTAGATAGGTCTTTTTGATAAAATAATTTTAGGACGTTAACAATTGTGAACACTACCACATTGAATATCTACGATAATCCAAATTGTTATAGAAATAATAAAATACTCAAATAAAAAAAATTATCTCCTGACCAAACAACACCCATTAGTTTTCATGTTGATTACATCACACATATTTATGTTATCCTTGTCTAACACAAGAAGATTATTTCTATTATATATGTTCTAAATTATATAATGAGTAGACTATGACCTCAAATATTAGCATAAAATAGAGACAAAAACATTATTAAAAATAAATTATCTACTTATACATAGACCACATAAACCACAATAGTGTAAAAAGAATATTCCGTGTGAAGTAATAGATTCATAAATCATAGTAGACCAGCTAGAAAAATAAAAACTAAAAATTAAAAAACAAAATATTATAAATATTTGATCTAGTAGTATCCTTTAGAAACTTCTAAATTCAATTCTCCAATCCTAGTCAAGTAACAAAATCTTGGTTCGATGAACATAATTTCCTTAACCTAAATGAAAATATGAAATCTAAATGTTCACCTGTGTTCCTGTACGTGGTGTTAATAATAAATTTCAGTAGTGTCTCACTATATTCTCAAAATATAAATAATTTTCTACATGTAGTCATGATAAAAGTGAATTAAATAAATAAGCATGCACATATAAGTGCATTATAATATATTTTTCATACTTTTCCATATCACATTTAAACCTAATTTTCAAAGTCATGGATATCTTTATTAATCCCTTATCAATCAGGGTATGTCTATTCTACTGACCAATACCATATCAATCATCGATGTTTCTGATATCATAGCACAGTCACTACCTTCCCAATCATGGTATATTTATTGGAACAACTTATCACTCAATTTAGTGTAGGAATTAGAATAAGTTTTCAACCACAATGATATCTAGTTATAATATCATGTAAGAAATTATCACACACATAACATAATATAGTATACATAAAATTCATCATATGATAATTATCTCATCATAGGGAACTGATCACATAGGACCTCACCGATAATCCCACAACGCGCCTCAATGTCAATATAGTGATAGTTTCCCAACTTCAGTAGGATATTATGGTCAAACAATCATATTACACTAAATCCCCTACCCTTATCATGACTTCCATAATGAAATAATCTTGGATAATCTATACCTATGATGCTATCTTATTATTTGAACTATTTTATACCCAACACCCAATGATTGGAATGCTACCCAAAGTCTCCAACTGAGTTATTCCTTAATAGGTCAATCCCAACAACTACCAAGACATTGTCACACCCATAACCATCCACCAAGGATATTTTCTAAGATAAATCAATATAATTCCCATATAAAAAGTATTTCAAATTTATCAATACATATTCATGACCCATGATTAGATTGTATCTCATATCTCACTTATGAGAGAAATAAACTGATATCATGATGGGAAAAATACTCCATTACTCAATGTTTATCCTAAAATGACTCATCCAACTCATGGAACATGATGTGAGTCCACTACACCCTCTTGTGGGTTTTCATCATCATATGATAAACCCATGACCTTCACAAAAATAGATAATTTGAAAATGTATCCTATTCCATGTAATATAGCTTTATCAAAGTCTCCTTGGATATCTCTATCATATATCATCTCATAATAATTTAGGACCCTTATATAATCAAGTAAGACACTCATCCAGTAAAAAATATGTCATTAATATATCATGGTTCATAAAATTTTTTATAGAGAACATATCCAACTCAATGGGAGGAATTGAAACCCTATATCATAACCAAGGATTATCTCTGTACATAACAATCTACATCATCCCATGAAATCATAAATCATTCAACCAAATGCATAAGGATACATATATTTTTTTATTTATCATAATTCCTACTTCCAACAAAGGATGACCATCCTCACCAAATAACATCATTCATTTTCCATTCCCTTTTATTCCTTGCTGAAACCCACCTCATCTCCGATGAAATATTAAATTTTTATAATATATAAATAATTTATTAGATGAATGTATTACATAAGATAAAATTTAATTAAATGTTGAATGAAATCTAAAAAAACACATTATTAATCATTGTTTTACTAATCGTGCATGGAACATACTATGATCAACCTCATAATAACACCTCTAGATAAGCCTTTCACAACCTATATCGAGGATGGAAAATTAATCTTGCTCTTGTGGAATCATTACTAATTTCCTTTTTAAATGTAGCAAGAAACATATGATATACATGTAAAAGATAAAAAAATATTGGGAATTATAATTCTTGAACAACGATAGAACTCCTAGAACAAAACACCATATCAGGTGCCACGATTTTAAGGATAATGAGAGGGAACAATAATCATAAATGACTTCCTTATGTTCTTGGGAAATGTAAACAGTGAGGAGGATGTCAAACAAATTATTGATCTTCCATTTCTAGAGGGAAGTCATGGATTAAGGTCATGACACAACCTTGAGGATTATGTCCCACAACCTCCATGCATATCCCAATCATAGAATTATCCTTATGGGGCTTGGGGAGAACAACCTTGGTAGAGGTGATGTCCGCTAAAAAAGAACAATAATGGTGTGAAACCTTCGTGTAAATGTAGGATGCTATATTCTAGTTATGTATCAATCTATAGAGTGTAGTGATCCCCCACACATACAGAGTTTTTTTGATAATTGAATATCTAATGGGTCTTACATCAGAATAAGAAATGTGTCCTAGTGTTCTTTGTGTGATAGTTCATACATATTATAAACCATGAAAGAGAGTGGGGTTACCTCGATACCACTAAAAATATCACATTACATGATGAAACATGTTACATGATTTGATAAATTTCATAATATATCATCTTACGATATTCCAATGTTAAAATATGTTACAATAATTCAACTATATAAATGATCACTTATTAGGGATAAAATATTCAAATTCCATAAAAAAAACATCATGTGAAATGTTTTCTTCATTTAAATGGTTTTTATTCATTGAATAATTTAATGATATATTTTATTATTTTGGTTGATATTTAAGTAATTAATATGATTATAAATTAACATATTCATTTATAATGCTGACATCTCTCATTCATAAGTTTTCTTTCCCATCCGTAGATATTGTCTCCTCTTCTTATAAACAATGAATTAGTATTTGATGATCGATATATGGGTTTTCTATAATATAATCTTATAAATTTGGGACTCTAATAAAAATATGTGTTTCAGTTTCTCCCAGCAAAGATTAAATCTACTATTACTATTACAAACTTCATATATAATAAAGTGATATTAAATATGTCATATTGATTATTACAAAGTGAACCATGTGTATAACGATAATTTTTGGAAATAATATATATTATTTAGGCTAAATAGAAAAAGCCAATTAAAACATTATTCTAATTGGACTCCAATCTATTTTTTGATTGAAATCCCCATCCTCAATTTTCTATGGAATGATTTAATATTCATTGAATATATGAAATTTGTAGAATTATGTGTAAATATATAATCAAAGAATATATTATTATGATTTAATATGTTGATTAATTTACATTAGATCATATCCTTTGGGCATAAAATTTCTACTTTGGTAAATATATAATATCAAACCATCTTTAGTGTAAATTTCTATGAATGATTATTTGTAAGCTTGGGGAATTTTTTGGAATTTTTCCCCATCTCCTTATAAATGAATCTCATATCATTGGAATAATCTATCATTAAATTTAATTTATGATTATTGGGGACATTATCTCCAACCATATTTCAATCCACTATTATATTTATGAAAACTTGAATATGGTTCTCTTGATGATATTTCAAGTTGGTAATTCAAACTCTCATTTTATGGACTTTAATATTGTTCCTCCCATTTGGTGGTAAACTATAAACTTCCACTATTTCCCTGATCTTAGAAAATATATCTTGGATAATTACTTAATTCTCTTAAAGGAATGAAATATTATATCAATATATGATGAAATTATTTGGGATCCTAATGTACTGATATTGTTGTGATTTATCCCTAAAATGATGTCTCAATATTATATTACTGATTATAAACATTTTCTATAACATGTATCAATAACCAATTACCATTAACGTCATACTGAGAAATAATTTATCATTCATTTATCAAAAATTTGAAATTTTATTTTTTATATCACCTCATACCCCATGAAGAATATATATCATGATGTATATCAAATTAACTAAATTACATTTCACACTCTTTATTTTCATTCCATAGTGACATAAATCAATGTCCACAATTAAATAGAATATCCTAATCTGTGATTTAGACATATTATAAACATATCCCTATCAATATATTATGAGGATATGATTATATATTAATGTAAGTCCATTATTTTTATTTTTATTTATTAGTAATTATGTTGAAGGATATATGGTTTTACCACAAGAATCAATCTAAAAATGTAAGACAATGTTGTGCAGAAACAATTTTTTCCATAAATTAATTGTCATTCATCATATCCTGAGTTACCTTCTCTAACATATTGATAATTTTTTCATATTTAACACAATATACATTTAATTTATTTAGAGGGAATTCCAAATATTTATAATGTGTGTTAAGATGTGTTTTCCCCTTTTGCATGGATACGTTTCTAAATAATGCATGAATTGAATTATATTATTTAGTATCCATCGATATAATAGGAATTATTAGATTTTGCCACTAAAAGTAATATATCAATATTAGTGGTGTATCAAAAAGGTATAAACCCATTGTATAGTTGTATTATTATGAATTATTCATGGAATGAAATGGTGGGTAAAATAATAGAATAAGAAACGTGAAATAGATTATGTGTTTATTTACTATGATATAATCTCAGGTCTTCAATAAATCATTAGAAACATCCATGGATTAAAAATCCTATTATATATCAAAATCTTTTCATGATAAATTTTCTTTGTAAAATTTCATTCCTATAAAAGCAATAAGTTTTTCATTAATATATATGGTGACAGATAAATATTATGTTATAGGAAAATAGAGAATATTGATATCCACATACAATTACACTGACAATATATTAAGTTCAATTCTCCTCATACAGTGTTTTAAGAGATAGGTTATACAATGTTTTTCGGTAAACACCCAAAAATATATGATACTACCTTTTCAATAACAATAATAAAGGATAGATTCATAGATTTGAATGGGAATCACATATATTTTATGTGAAATAAAAAAGGAATAATTACCATAACACGTCACATTCTATGTGAAAGCAATAATTTAAGAGAATTTATCGTATTTAAGATTCCATGATACTCGAAGGGAAATTTTCATTATAGTTCCCTCCTAACATAATGGTATTTTCAATGATATTATTAATGTTTATTCACATATAAGTGAATAATTTATCTTGGTAATGATTGAAATATATACTAAAATTATAAAATAAAAATTTCTAAATTACTATCTATATTGTAAGATTATATAATATTTATTTTAAATCATTTTTTATGACTGTTAGGATGATGAGCTAGATTTTTTCATGAATGTATTAGAAATAATTTATCAAAAATAATATAAAAAATATAAATATTGTCTATGAATTAATTCATGTATTTGAAAATGGGAATGGGGGTTTACCAATAAAATAAAAATCACGGAGAACATATTCATTGATTGAAATGGATGATTGAATTTTTATTCCTAAGATCAAGAAGAATAAAATTAGGACCACAATAGAGGATATTAAGTAAACAAAAATTTGTGGAGAAGTTATTTTTGGAAGAACACATATAAGAATGATTTATATGAAGTAGGTTGATAGGAATTTATTTTAACATGGAACCTATATTGGGCTAGTAATTTCATAGAAATTTATATTTTTTTGGATATGTGTGTCTTGAGAATAAAGGGAGTAAAAAATATAGGTAGTAAGAAACAATTGGGTTATTTTGAGACCCCCTATAATTTCATTACATCTAATTAGTGTTATTATTATAGATTGTGGAATGAGGAGTAACAACCCTCTCATCTCGATATATCCCACATGGGGTTAAAATATTAACTACTTAGGGATACATAAATGTCTCGTTATTCATCATTTACAATAATAGGAAACGAGGATATCAAAAATAATAATAAATGATTGCATTAAAGGAAGATGTATAAAAATGTTAAAATCATAATTTATATCCCTACTCAAGTCATATAGCAAAATAAACAGAATTATATCACCCCTAACATTTATTATAACGATATTGTTCCTAAATGATACCCACACACATACACAAATTTATTTATTATTTCATGATTCTAATAATGGACTAAACATCTAAATATTGTGATCACTCATTCCTAATATAAGTTATATGTGTGTATAAATAAATTTAATATGAGGGTTAATAACTATATTGGGTTTAGAATTATTCACATTTATACCCATAAAACACACCGAATTTTTGTGATGAAGTTATATATAGGGAGTGGTGAATCTTAAAATCACTTTTAGTCACATAGTTTTGATAATTCCAATTGAAATTATCATTTATGTTTCTGAACAGTCATCAATATATTTTGAATATTATTTATACATTTCCTTTATCATCTAAATAGTTTATCATAAAAATTTTAATTTTTAATAGTTATAAAACATAAATTCCATATAGAGAATCATTTTAATATAAAGGTGTTCCTAAAAATAAGATTAAATCCCATATAAATGTATTGATCAATAGTAGTAATATCATCTATAATAGTACATTAATATTCAAAATTTTATTAAAATTTATCACAACATACAACTTTTTTTAAAATTGGTTTAAATAACCAAAACCACTTGTTTGTGTCATGTGATTGTTGTCTCAGAAAATTAAACCTATTTTTAGGACACATTATAAAATCATCATACATTTATATATTTTTTGTGATCATCATATTCACTATGGGGATTATTATTTTAGACATTTTGGTCAATAAAACCATCACGATCATCATTTTATCATCAATCACAATGAATATATCAAAAGATTTTTTTTTGTAAAATTAAATGTCATATTATTTATAAATACATTCAATATTATCACTATAGTTTATAACAAATCTTATTTATTGTAACTTTTTCATATCATTTTTTTAAAGATGACATTTCATGTCTAAATGGTTTTTCATTATATGATATTATTTATGAAAACTCAATATAAATTTATTTATATGCATTTTACCATGCAGATATTGAATCAAAATGATTGGATATTATATACTTGAATTAAGAAGTACATTTTTTCAATTAACCATTGTATTTCCAAATTTAATACAAAATATATAATTTATATGAATTAATTACATAATTTTTTTCAGTCTTATAAGTAATTAAATGTTTTCATGAATTCAAATTAAAATACCATTGGAAAATCATTTTAATTTTCATATGGTTTTATCGTGATCCTATACACCACCAAACTACTTTTATATATTATCAAGATATCATTGAATCAATATTATTTATTCAATTGTTAAAAACATTCCATTATACAAATTTATATATCGTCTAATGATTTTATTCACAAGACTAGAATCCAAAATATTCATCATTTATTTTATTGATTGAATGACACGAAAAATATTTTTGAACAACTTGTGAACTCTTTTAAAGGGATACATTTTCAACTATTCATACTTATTTTGTATGTCATTTCTCATTGCATCTTTAAAATATTTTAACATAATAATCATTCAATAATTTTGAGAAGATGTCATTTTAGGTAGTAGTAGGAGACAATATTAAGAATATATTATTATTAAAGATACCATATAGATTATTTTGTGAAATTTCACCTTTATTTTTCAATTTACTTTCTTATTTATTCGTAACCATATATGGTGGATCATTATTGTTTATCTAATGAATTTATTATGAATTGATTTATAAGATTAATGTTTATTTATATGACTTGATTATATTCATAATTATATTATATATCAGTCCTTTAAAAATGATAATTCATTTTTAATTACCAAAGTTCATGATAATATATGAATTGTATAAATACACTTCTTCATAAAATAGATAACCCAATATAAAATCCTTATTATTTTAAATCCATTATTATTGAAAATATAATATCATGTCATCAGAAGGAGAGGATTTATAGTGAAAATTTATATTAATGAAATTCATTTTACTAATTGTTTATATTTATGAAGTCACGCATCAATAAATCAATAGAAATATACTTAACTCCTAAATATATATGTTCAAAAATAATTTTAAATTTATGAAGGCACATTTAATGGAATGTAACTTTGAGAAGTTTCATATATGATTTCTCCAAACATGGAGTAGTGATGGAGTTTGAGAATGTTCTTGAGGCTATGAGAGGGATTTGATAAGTACATGGAGTCACCACACCCTTGTGGGGGAATTATTTATTGGAATAAATGATGTATAAAATTGAAAAGTCATTAAGTTCATTAAAATTGTGTGAAATGGGGAATAAAATATTTGTATTTCCCTTAACAAATGTAGGGATATAATTCTCATGACACTACATACCTCGGTATGGCTTTCGAAAAAGACAATGTTGTGGCGTATTTACATAAATATTAGGGAAAATACAACATAGGGTATAAAATTAAACGGTTGTGGCCATTGTAGAGATAAAACTACTCATTTAAAATATGTGAATATGGGGAAATTAAAAAAGGATATTAAGATCATGATTTGACTAGATTCTCCATATGTGGTTGGGTGGTGCACTATATAGTGGTGGAGTCAAATCCGATTCAATTAAAAAAATAGGTCATAACTCACTTGATTATATTCCATTATTCTCCCTTCAAGATCTATGAGTCTTTTAGACCTATCTAAAGCATTTAAAAATCCAAATATCATAACATTACTCCATGGATCATTATATCAAGTCTTGAGTATTTAGGTGTGATGTATGATCTCAACTTGTATGTTATCCCAATATTATTAGTTTCTTCTTTTACAATTGATCATGGTAGAATGATGACATGTTTGTGAATATTTTTATAGTAGTTTTATGGTGGCGTACATTGGATAATATTGGTGAGTCCTTATATGAGAATGGTGAAGTTGTATCTCATATTTTATTTATTGTGATTTAGGATTCTATTTGATGATTCAGTTAAGGTTGTGGATCCATCACTCTCAACTTCATTAGATACAATTGTGGTATTTTCATTCCCTTTTTCTCATTTATATAGTTGTTACGTACTGGTTAATAAATATAGTTTACTATTTCACTAGAAATATATGTGTACGGGAGGTGTCACTAGATTTTTATATATTGTTGATATTTTTTCAATATGTTAATATATGGTTAATAATTTTTTCAATTTTAAATCTATTTAAATTGATATTTTTTAATGGTTTCGAAATTTTTTAATTTGAATTTGATTTCTTATTAAACTCAACCCACATAAAAAATGATAATAATTTATAACCAGATAATAAATTTGTTACCCATGGAATATCATTTATCTGTCATAATAAACATGAATGGAATGATACAATCTTCATGTAATACCTTGTTATGAATTAGTTGGATGTTTAGATGATGAGATGTCTAGATATAATGACTTGGGGTGGTTGTGATGTGTGGTTCATTAAAATGATATGGATGGTTTGTTTGGGGTTGGGTTGTGTCATTTCCCAATATCATTTTAATGAACATTAATTGGTGACTAGGGCCTGAATGTTGGTGGGGATTTATGAATGTGGTAAATAAACAATCTTATGGAATATATAATTAATGGGATGAAATTATGTTTAAAATGAATGGGATTGATAAATTAAGATGGAATGTAATTATAAAACCAATAAATGAATTCCTTTTAAGAAGAATATAGGTTAGGTTATGTGAGTGGCATGAATTAGGAGTTCAGTGCATTTATAGGAGCAGTGATAGTGGAAATGGTTTTATGATCTTATGGTAATGTTGAGAGACACATTGTATTTCTTATTCTGAACTGTAGTAATGTGTTTTTTATCTATCTATTATTTATTATTATTTTAATTTAATATAATCCACACTATATTGATATATTTACATAGATCAATAATTGGTTGGGATTTAGGTGATTTTCATAACATCAATGATGATGTGGATAGATTGATAGTTAACCTAAAATACCCACTCTCTATTTTAGGTTGCATTATATTCCAATTTCTATGATGGGGTTGAAATATAGCGCAATATATGTGATGATATATTAGGGTATGAGGTGGTTTATTGTGGATTTCACACATGATATAAGGATGGAACACCATTAAATCCATTCATGATCATAATACACTATAGTTTAGGTGTTATTGTAGTGGTTATGGATCCATATCTGTTATGAAGAATTATTTCATTGGGAAAATGTATTATTTTTTCCCACATGTCTTCATGTAGTACATGATGTGTCTGGCCTGTTATCTCAGAAAGTCATTATTATAGAAGGTGTACGAGCACTGAGATATTCAATGTTTTGGTGAGAGAGATGAAAATTAGTGATAAAGTCTTATGGGATACTCTATATTGATAATATTCCTTTTATATTATTACATTCTATTTTTTTATTATTCCATGGTGTGGATGGTATTTTATTGTAGATATATTGTGGTCTTTGTTTGTCCAATTGTTTTTTCAGTGGTTTATTAGTATATTTTTTCACATTTACATGACATACCTTGTGCCTAGACCATATCGAGTATACATGATATTATAATCCAATGTATATAAAAAAATATTTCATTTTTTGGATGAAAATATGGACCATGTTATACATTAACAATTCATAAAATGGAGTTATTCTCGATTCATTTCCATTTAATAATTTCAGATATTTGGTGGAGACCTTGTTGAAATTTTACACATTATGAATTATATATGGGATGGTTTTTCTTATATTTACATTAATATGATGTAGTTTTTTTGTGTCTATCATTATATATCAATATCCTTTATAAATAATTATTGATAATTAATTCCAAAATATATATATATATATATATATATATTCATTTTTTGGATGCATTCAACTAAGGGATATCTAAATGGGGTAATAGTATTCTCTACTTCTCTTTATCCATTACGATCATGGAAGGGTACCATTTTGGGATAAAGTCATGACATAGTGGTATTAGATGTTTATGTTGAGAGATATAGTGGATTCATTTGTTATGCTTTGTGAGGACTATATGGGATGCTAAAATAAAGGACCATAATTATAAGAAGAACATGGGATATTTGTTCTCCATTGATTTGATGCTTATATCATGCGACTATGAAAGAGTAAATGAGGGGTTCCTCTAGGATAATAGAGAACTATGATATATACATTTATGATGTTTAATTAATTTTTTATTTGAATTTGGTGGAATTTAATAATTAAAATTAAATAATTCTTCAAACATTACAAAAATCCCATGACAAAAGTGAATGGATTTTTCATTATTTTACATGATTGGTTCTTAGAGAACACCTTTGTAAAGAACATGCCATAGAGTTCTTGCTAACCGATCCACCTGATTATCATGTGATCTACCTAATCTGAGAGGATTATGTGTGATAGTAACTAAAGCATGGTTTTTATTAGTGGGTAGTGGAGATGTATTATGGGACAATCTCAGATGTCAATATGTAGAAATTTTTTGAGAATATTGATATAAATTGTTCTCTAATTCATTGTAATGTTGATATTGTGTTTTCATATTAGTTAGTTATGTTAGGGGTGCAACAAATCAGTGGATGATGTCATATCATCGTGGTAAATAATAGGATGATATCTATTTAGTTAATTTATATAAGTAAATTCAAATAGAATTATCATAATTGAATAAGAATGATATTAATAGATAATTTGGTCAAATTTAACACAATCCACATTTAATTAATTTGGAGAGAATCCCAAATTTTTATAATGGGTTTGGATATGTTTTTTTCCACATTTACTAGGATACATTTAAAAATAAGGCATATATTAAATTATTTTGTGTAATATCCACTAATCTAATAGGAATTATTAGATACTTCCACTAAAATGAAATATATCAATCGTAGTGGTGTAACAAAATGGTAAAAAGTCATTGTGTAGTGGTATTATTATGAATTATTCATTGAATGAAATGGTGGTAGAAATAATATAATTATAAATGTGAAATAGTTTAGGCATTTATTTACTATATTATAATATCATGTTATCAAATGAATCATAATAAAAATCCATAGATTAAAAATTCATGTTATATATCAAAAAAAATTCATGATAATTTTTTTTATAAAATTTCTTAACTATTATCAAATAGATTTTTCATTAATTGGAATGGTAGAATATAATAGCATTTTTATTATAAAATAGAGAATATTGATATCACCATACAATTAAATAGACAATATATAAGGATAAATTCACCTCATACATTGTTATAAGAGATAGGTTATACAATGTTCTTATATAAAAACCCAAAAATATATGATATTCCAATTTCATGAATAGTAATAAAAGATGAATTCAAATAGTGGAATGGGAATCAAACATTTTTTCTGTGAAATAAATAAAGAATCATTCCTATAACACTTCACATTCTATGCTCATCGAAATTTTTATGGTAATTTAGTGAATTTAATAGACCATGATAATTGAGGGGATAATTTTTTTAATGTTTTCGCCTAACATGATGGTATGTTCAAAGACATTATTATATTTTATTCCCATATAAGGGATTACAATATCTTGT
Organism: Viscum album; assembly: GCA_963277665.1. Classification (NCBI taxonomy): domain Eukaryota; kingdom Viridiplantae; phylum Streptophyta; class Magnoliopsida; order Santalales; family Viscaceae; genus Viscum; species Viscum album. The sequence goes on from OY728152.1 coordinate 1,403,225,112, forward strand.
TATGTATTGAGATATAAAATAATAATTTAAATTTAAAATCTCTAAATTAAAATATATATTGTGAGATTATATATTATTCAATTTATATCATTTGGACGACTGTTATAATAATGAGATAAATTATTTCATGAAAATATTAGAAATACTTTTTATAAAATAATATAATAAATATAAATAATTTCTATGAAGGAATTAATAAATAAGAAAAAGGGAATTTAGGTATAGCAATAAAATGAAAATCAAGGAGAACATGTGGAGTGATTCTAATAGATGATGGAAATTTTATTCCCCATATCACAAATAATAAAATTTGGACCATGTAAGAGGATATTATGTAATGGATAAAATGTATAATAATTATTACTTGCTGAACTATCATAAGAATGATTTAGAAGAAGTTTGTTTATTTTTAGTTAATTTGACATGGAAACTATATTGGGATTGTATTTTCATATCAATTTCTACTTTTTAGGATACGTGTGTCCTGAAAATAAATGGAGTCAAAATTATAGGTAGTAATAAACAATTTTGTTATTGAGAGTCCTCATATATTTTCATTAAAATTAATAAGTGAGATAATAATAGATTGATTAATGAGTAGAAACATCCCTTGCGTCTTGATATGTCCCACATTGGGTGAAAACATTAACTGCATAGGTAAATTATTTGTATGGTTATTCAACATTTATAATAAAATGAAAAGAGGTTATCATATACAATTAAATAATAAATATATTTATTTAAAGGAAGATATTAAAAATATGAAGAACCTAATTCACAACTTAGATCATGTCATCAAGATAAAGAAACACTATTATATACCCAATAACATTTATTATAAAGATAGTTTTCCTAAATGATACAAATGGATAGACACACTGTTATTTATAATTTCATGACTCTAATAATGGACCAAAACCTTATAATGGTGATCATACATTCATAATGTAGGGTATAGTTATGTATAAATTGATTCAATATGAAGGATAATGATTATATAGAGTTTAGTATTTTTATCTTTTAAACACATGGAACACTCTAAATTTTTGTGATGAATTTATCTATAGAGAGTGGGGAATCCTGAAATAAATTATAGTCACATAGATATTAATATTCGAGTTGAAATGATTATTTCATTTTCTGAACAGTCATCAATATATTTTGAATATTCATTATACATTTCATTTATCATCTCTATATATAATCATAAAAATATTATTTTTTGATAGTTTTTAACCTTCTATTCCATACAAGGGATCATTTTAATATAAAAGTATTCATAAAAATTAGATTAAATACCATATAAATGTATAAATCATGAGTAGTAATATCATCAATAATAGTACACTAATATTCAAAATTACTTTTAAATTTTTCCCAACATAACAAAAAAATTTAAATTATTAAAAATAATCGAAAACAGTTGTTTGTATCATTTGATTGTAGTATCGAAACATTAAACCTATTTTTAGGACTAATTAAAAAATAATCATACATTTATATATATTTTTTTATCACTATATTAATTATGGGGAGTATTATTTTAAACATTTATGTCAACAAAACCTCCACTTTCATATTTTTACCATCAATCTCTATGACTATTTACAAATAAGTTTTTTTTGTCAAATTAATTGTCATATTATTTATAAAGGCGTTAAATATTATCACAATAGTTTTTAAAAAAACTAATTTATTGTATCATTTTCATTGAATTTTTTCAAATATGACATTTCATATCTACATTGGTATTTAATTATATGATCTTATTTGTGAAAATTCAATATAAATTAATTTATATGCACTCCACCATGGAAACATTTAATGAAAATGATTAAACAATATATATATGAATCATGAATTACATCTTTTCCTTTTAACCATAGAATCTCCAATATGTAATACATGAAAAATAATTTATATGAATTGATTACATAATATTCTCATACATAAAAGAAATAAATTTTCCCGTGAATTCAAAATAATATTAACTTCGCGAATCATTGTAATTTTCATATGGTTTTACAGTGATCTTATAGATCATCAATCAACATCATATATAATCAAGAAATCCTTGAACAAATCTTATTTATTCAATAGTGTCATGACCCCCTCCCCACAAAGTGTACCCCTCTAGGAATGACAATGTAAGAAGGGAGATAAGGACCCCCGATTCCCACCTCCAATAGGCCCCAGGTTGGCGACTAGCAACAACGGTATAATAAACACACAAATGGGAGGCATTAACCTCAAAGAGAACTCATGAGGAAGAGAGAGTTAAGACAACCACCAACCAACTCCAACATAGAACTAAAATTTAAATGAAAGCCCAAGTACATATATGTAATGTTGTGAAAAAAGTACAACATCTGAAAGGGGAAATTACAAGTACCCAAAATAAAGGGAAACACCAGCAATAAGAAGACTGAATAGCTCCTGCAACCACAAGCTAGTAGTAAATTGCCTGATCTCCAACCTCCTTCATGTGACCAGAAAAAAGAGTTTATATATACATAGGGTGAGTATAACAGTATACTCAGTCAGATCCTCCCTGAAGCCTCTCGTGCAAAAGTGAAGAAAGCATGCTAATGCACAGTGAACAACAAGTGATACTAACTCGTCACCTAGACAGGTATACTATGTTACCAACCTCACCATGGCTACCCACACCAAGTAACTCATACAAGAATATAGTATATAGAAAAGATTATCAGGGGTACCCTGCTACTACTTCCCCAGTGGTTTGCCGATTTTCCCCAACGACATATGTCATGTGCATCACTTTCCAAAGGCTTGACCGTATAATCTTGGGCTATGCTCCGCATCTGCACCACGTTCACCACAAAGGCTTCCCCGCAAACACCTGGGATATGCACGACACCATCCTCACAACCAAAAGTAACCAGGTAGTTTTTGGGAGCCACCACATCCCGCATAACATGTATCATACGTCAGGTATTGTACCTCAATCCATTATATCCCATACACTGGGTAAGGATCCTCAAGCCATCACATAATATACAAGTTACACCCATAGTATTCCATAGGATACTATATCGAGAATATATGTGTAGAAATAATCACAAGCAATTACATCCCTCTACAAACATATATGGGGAAAACTAACTATTTTTCCAACAACACTAGTATCTACCAAGAGAAGAGAGCTGTGTCAAAGGGGATAGTCACTCATTTGTCCTCACACCAGAATGTTGGGGAACCCCCCCCCCCCCCCACACACACACAGGGCTCAGAGTCCATACTGTGTCATTTTACCTTACCGACAGGGTGGAGTAACATATAGAAACATAAAATGTATAGAATATATATAACTCACAATCACACTATGGGCATAACCTAGTCTTAGCCTCAACTTCTGGTAACCTCTCTCAGACTCCGGGCTACTATTTCTAAGACTATACAATCTATAAGCACACAACCAATTAAAGAACCTCATTAGGTTACATTATTCCCTTTTTCATCAATTACACTTTATGTTAATTAATTCTTTGAACGTTAATCAACCATGAACAAAAACACATTTAAACATTCTTGGCATCATATTCAGAATTTATTTTTCCTTTAATGTTACAACATCACCATAAAATTCTAGAATCTCCATCCCCATGGATTGTCACCATTTAATCAAACATTAATTTTAGAATTACTATACCATATTCCTAGGCATTCTAGAAAAGCATCCTATGCTAATAAACACAAGGGGGATCAACACGGTGAGTAGATAAAATACTCGTCGCGTCTTTGCCTCCTATAACAAGAGCGTAAGTCCATTCTCTCTCAAGAGGCCAAACACAGAAAGCACGTGGCATACCCCACTTGACTTCGCCCCTTTCGGAAGAAGGGTAAGAAGAATCAGCCACCTTGGGCAGTGGGGAAAAGTAAACCAGATAATAACCAATCAAACTACCAATCATTCAGCCAACACATCCATCCAATACCATAATCCTTGGTGTCCTCCTCGACACCCACATGCATAAACAGATGCATCTCACCGCTCTTGGTGTCATCCGCTGCCACAACCTCAGGGCCTCCTGCCTCCACATATCACAACACCCCTCCAAGGTCACATCACAACATAAGCAGCATGAAAACAACACATTACATCAAATGGGCTTTTTTCCATATTTCACAACAAGATGGTTACTCAGAACCCTTCAGGGAATTCAATAAATTATCTTCATAAATCCTTATTGAATTAACATATTAAATTCATTGGTTCCAATATAATGAAGCAAAACAGAATGATATAACATGGATTAAACAAGCTTACTATGCCAACTTAATCAACATCAAATTACCATAAGAAACAGAATCTTTTTCATGCCTCTTTATTTTTATCCAATTAATATCAATTAATTTCGGCTTTATGTTCTTCAACAATTCATCACGAACAACATGCTAACAAGAAAGTAATATATATCATACTATCTAGAAAACATGGGGCAACAACATATGTTCAATGTAGTTTCTTTATCTGGTTCAAATATTTCATTAGGTCAATTACATTGTGATCCAAACGGCTAAATCATGCTAACACTATGATTGCACATAAAAAATTAGAGAAGCCACAAATCCCATACCACAATGGTCAAGGAACACTCAAGAAACTGGTTTGATTCTCCACGAATCCTCCTTAGATCGCCTTTCTTAACACAACCAAGACCAAATCTCATCATTTTCGACATCCACATACCTAGATCTTCCCATAACGGGCAAAGATCTAAGAAGACGAGAGAATATGAGGAGTAGATCTATGTAGATCTATGAAACCAAAAAGAACAGTACATACCTCAAGAAACCGGCTTTAATTTTTGAAAAGAAGCCTCTGGATCGCCTCCAAAACGCTTGAGAGAGGTTATTCTGTCTTCATGGAAAGGTAATCCCCAGTTATGGTCGATTAGGGGCTTAAAGGAGAATGATAAAGGCTAAACAGTCAAGATCCTAAATTTTAGGATCTAACATTAAGTGCATGCCTGGTTAGTCTGCATGGTTTAACAAACCAAGTGCTGAATGTGTGTTAGCTTCTTCCTGTCAAACACCCCTTACATGGTTAGTTCGCATGGTTAGAAAAACTGTGCGCTAACCGTGCATTTGACACTGTCTCCAACACCATCCTCACATGGTTTGGCTGCACAGTTTAGACAAACTCTGGTCCCCCTGTGTGATAGCTACTCCACATTATTTCCACCCAAAACTCTTCACAAATGCACCCCCAAGTCACCCTGACCTCCCGGAACACGTTTAGCATCCCATTTTTCACATTGTAATGTACTAGAGAGGTATAGGCCATTAAAAATAGGTAAGAACATTCCATTTTGCAAATTTTTATATCCTCTATAGATATTATTCAAATAATAGAATTCCAAAATATTCAAGATTCAGTTTATTGATCCAATAACAACCAATATAATTTTGAACAACTCATGAAATCTTTTAAAGGGATACATTGTCAACTATTCCCATTTATTATGTATGTCATTGTTCATTAAATCTTTAAACATTTTTTGACATAATAATCATTCATTAATTTGGAATAGATGTCCTTTTAGGTAGTATTAGTCAAAATAATTAAGAAAATATTTTAATTATGGAGTCTAGATAGACCATTTTGTTACCATTCAACTTCATTTATCAATTTATTGTTTTATTTATTCATATTCATATATGGTGGATCATTATTATTTATTTAATGAATATATTGAGAATTGATTTATATGATAAGAGGTTATTTATAATAATTGATTATATTAATAATCATTTTATAAATCATTCCTTTAAAATGATAATTCCTTTTCAATTATCCTATTTCATGATAATATAAGGATTATAGATATACACATCTTCATAAAATATATTACTGAATATAAAACCCTTATTATTTTATATCCATTATTATTTAAAATATATAAACATGTCATAAAATGACGAGGAATTAAAGTTCTAGTTCCTATTCATGATGTTCATTTTACCTATTGTTGTTTTTTAAGATGGCGCACATCAATATATCAATAGAAATATAATGAATTCCTTAATATATATTTTCATAAATAATTGTAATTTTATGAAGGAACATGTAATTTAATGTATCTTCTAGTTGTTTCATATATGATTACTCTATACATGGAGAAGTTATGTAGTTCGAGAGTGTTATTGAGGCTATGAGAGAGATTTGATAAATACGTGGAGTCACCACACCCTTGTGGGGGGGGGGGGGCATGTGGTCTTGGAATAAATAATGTATAAAATGGGAATGTAAATAATTTCATTTAAATTGTGTAGAATATGGATTATCATTTTTGGATTCTCATTAATAAATGGAGGCAAATAATTCTCATGACAATACATCACTTAGTGGGGCTTGGAAAAAAGGCAATGTTGTGGTGGCTTTCCATATAAAATTATGGAAAAAACACCATAGAGTATATAATTCAACGATTGATTCCATTGTAGAGATAAAACTACTCATTATAAATATGTGAATATAGGGAAATTACAAAAGGAGATTAAGATCTTACTTTGACTAGATCCACTATAGGTGTTTTGGTTATACACCATATAGTGGTGGAGTCCAATGGGATTATCTTACAAAATGTTGTTCATAACTCACTTGATTTGATTCCTTTATTCTCCCTTCAAGCTCAATGAGAATCTTAAACCTATATAAATCACTCCAACATCCAAATTTCATATCATAACTATAAGGATCCATATATCAAGTCTTAAGGATTTTGGTTTGTGGTATGATATAAACTCTTATGTATTCCCAATAATCATAGTCTTTTCTTTTATAGTTGACGATGTTAAAATGAGGACATGGTTGTGAATATTTTTATTGTGGTTTTATTTTGGATTACATTGGAAAATATTAGTGAGTCCTTAATTTTGAATGGTGCATATGTATCTGAAATTTTATTTATATTGATTGGATATTCTATTTGATGATTTAGTTGAGGTTGTAGATCCATCATTCTCAACATCATTAAATTCAAATGTGGTATTTTCATGACATTTTTCTCATTTAGACTGTGGGTAAATACTGTTTAATAAATATAGTTAACTATTTAATTTAAAATATATGTGTATGGGAGGTATCACAAGATTTTTATATATTATAGATATTTTCTCAATATGTATATATATGATTAATAGTTGTCCAGATTTTTATTCTATTTTAATTGATATATTTTTATTTGCTTGGAAATTTTTGAATCCCATTTGAATTTACATATTAAACTCACCATACATGAAAAATGATAATAATTTATATTCATCTAATAAATTCGTTACCCATGAAAACTCAAATATGGGTCTCTATAAACATTAAAGGAATGATATACTATTCATGTAATACCATGTTTTTACATAATGAGATGAGTAGATGAAGAGATTTTTAGAGGTAATGACTTGGGGTGGTTGTGATGTGTGGTTCATTAGAATGCATTTTATGGTTTGTTTGTGGTTGTGTTGTGCCATTTCCCAACATATTTTTAATGAACATGAAATGGAGACATCAGACCGAATGTGGGTGGGGATTATTTTATGTAGTAAATAACCTAATGTATGGAATGTATAATGAATGGGATGGAATTATCTTTAAAATTAATGGGATTTATTAATAATGAAGTTATGAAATTATAAAATCTATAAATGGTTTCCTTTAAAGAGGAATATAGAATATGTCATATGAGTGGAATGCATTAGTGGTTTAGAGCATTTATAAGAGTCAATGATAGTGGAAATAGTCTTATGTTTTTGTGGAGATGTTTTGAGACAAATTGGATTACTCGTTATGAACTATTGTGATGATTTTTTTTGTCTATCTATTATTTATTTTTATTTAAATTTAATATAATCCTCAATATATTGATATATTTACACCATTGAGTAATTTTTTCGGGTTTAGGATCTTTTCAAAACATCTATGATTATGGGGATAGATGGATAGCTACCCTAACATCCCCAGTCTACCTTTTGGGTTACATTATATTCCAGTATCTATGATCGGGTGGAAATATTTTAGCATATATGTGATGATTTATTAAGGAATGAGGTGGTTTATAGTAGAGGCCACACATAATATAAGGAGGGAACACCATTGATTCCATTAATGCTCATGATACACTATAGTTTTGGTGTTATAGTAGTGGTTATGGTTCTATATTTGTTCTCATGACATGTTTCATTTGGTGATGGTATTATATTATCCCATGTTACTTCTGGTTTTACATGATGTGTCTGTCCTGTTGTCATAGAAAATCATTATTAAATAAGCTGTAGGAGCACCGAGATGTACAATGTGGTGGTCTGAGACAAGAAAATAAGTGATAATGTCACGTGGGATACTCTATATAGATAATATTTATTTTATATTATTACATTATATGAATTATTATTGAGTGTTCTATGGTGGGGATATTATTTTATTGTTGATCTATTTAGGTCTATATTTGTCATATTGTTCTTCCAGTGGTTTATTAGTATGTTTTCTTCACACTTAAATAAGATACTTTGGGCCAGACCACACCACGAAGACATTATATTATAATCTATTGTTTATAAATGAAATATGTCTTTTTTTATGAAAATATTGATTATTTTATACATTAACAATTTATAAAATGGATTTTTTGGACTCATTTACATATAATAATTTGTGATATTTGGGGGAAACTATCTTGAAATTTTTCACATTATAAATTATTTGTGGGATGGTATTGGTTATATATTTTCATTAGTATGATATTGTTTTTTGTGGCTCACATTATATATCTATATACTTTATAAATAATTGTTGATAATTGATTCAACATGTGATATATATATATATACTTTTTTTGGAAGTATTAATATTAGGGCTAGCTAAATGGGTAAATAGGATTATCTACCTCTCTTTATCCATTTAGATCCTAATAATGGTACGATTTTGACATAGGGTCATGACATAGTGTAATTAGATGTTTATGTTGAGAGATATAGTGGATTATTTTGTTATTCATTGCAAGACTATATGGGATGCTATAATAAAGGACACACATTTTAAGAAGAACATGGGATATTTGGACCCCAATGATTCAATTCCTAGCCAATGTGACTATGAATGACTAAATGAGGGGTTCTTATAAGATTATAGAGAACTATGATATGAACATTTATTTTGATTTATTAGTTTCATATTTGAATTCGATGGAATTTAATAATTAAAATGTATTAATTCATCAAAACATATTAAAATTCTGTTGTAAAAGGCATGGGATTTGTATTTATTTTTCATGATTGGTTCTTATGGAAAATCCTTATATAGATCAGGCCATAGAGGTTCGGTTAGCTGATCTAGCTGATCATCATGAGATCCACCTAATAATAAATGATTATGTGTGACAATAACTAAAACTTGGATTTTATTGGTGGGTACTGGAGATGTATGAGGGGACAATCATTGATTTCATGGTGGAGAAATTTTTAGATAATATTGATATAAATGTCTCTCTAATTCATTTTAATGTAGATATTGTGTGTTCTTAGAAGATAGTTAGTTGAGGGGTTCATCAAATCAGTGGATGATGTCATATCATCATGAAAAAGAATTGGGTGTTATTTATTTAGTTGATTTCTAGAAGTAAATTCATATAAAATTATCATAATTGAATAAGAAAGAAATTAATAGGTATTTTCATCAAATTTAACACATTTCATATTTAATTATTTTTTAGGGAATTCACACAATTTATGATGGGTTTTGAGATGTGTTATTCCCCTTTTATTAGAATTCATTTACAAATAATGAAAACAAAGAATTATACTATTTAATATCCATCAATCTAATAGGAATTGTTAGATACTCCCACAAAAAGGAAATATATCAATCATAGTGGTGTAACAAAATGTTATAAATTTATTATATAGTTGTATTATTAAGAATTATTCACTGAATGAAATAGTTCTAGAAATAACAGAATATGAAATGTGAAATAGTTTAGGTGTTTATTTACTATATTATACTGTCATGTCCTCAATGAATCATATGAAAATCCATGGATTAAAAATTATTGTTATTTGTCGAATTCTTTTCATGGTAAATAATTTTAATATAATTTCACACCTATCAAGGAATATGATTTTCATTGATAGTAATTGTGGAATATAATAGCCTATGTTATGGTAAAATATAGAATATTTATATCACTGTATAATTAAACTGACAATATATTAGGTTAAATTCACCTCATAGAGTGTTTTAATAGATAGGTTATACAATTTTCTTATGTAAACACCCAAAAATATATGATAGTTCCCTTTCTTGAATAGTAATAAATGATGGATTCATAGATTGGATTGGGAATCAGACTTATTTTCTATTGAATAAAGAAGGACTCATTCCCAAAACACTTCTCATTATATGTCCAACCAATAATTTAAGAGAATATGGTGTATTTAATAGACCATGATACCCGAGGGGATAACCTTATAAATGTTACCACCTAACATAATGGTCTATTCAAAGATGATAATAAATTTTATTCACATATAAGATATTAATCTATCTTTAATGTATTGAGATCTATAATAATAATATAAAAATAAAATCTCAAAATTAAAATATATATTGTAAGATTATATAATATTCAATTTAAGTCATTATTGATGATTGTTATGATCTTAAGATAAATTGATTCAAGAAAACATTAGAAATATTTTTTACAAAATAATATTAAAATATAAATATTTTCATTGAAAGAGTTTATATAATAGAGAATGGGAATGGGGGTTTACCAATAAAATAAAAATCATGGATAACAAGTGGAGTGATTCCAATGGATGATGGAAGTTTTATTCCCATGAACAAGAAGAATAAAATTAGGACCATGGAAGATGATATTATGTAATCAATAAATTATAGAAACGTTGATACTAGCAGAAAAATCATTAAAAAGATTTAGAAGAACATGGTTAATTTGATGTTATTTTGACATGGAAACTATATCGATCTAGTATTTTCATATCAATTTCTATATTTTGGGATATGAGTGTCCTGAAAACAAAGGGAGATAAAAATATAGGTAGTAAAAAACAATTTGGGGTTTGTGAGTCCTCATATATTTTCATTACAACTAATTAATGTGATTTTAATAGATTGTGGAATGATTAATAACATCCCTCACATCTTGATATGTACCACATTGGGTGAAAACATTATCTACTTTTGGAAATTATATGTTGGGTTATTAAACGTTTACAATAAAATAAAAAGTGGTTTACATATACAATCAAATAAAAAATATATATTTATTTAAAGGATGATGAAAAAAATGTTAAGAACCTAATTCACAAGCATGATCATGTCATCTAGAAAAATAAACTGCATTATATCACCACTAACATTCATTGTGAAGATAGTGTTCCTAAATTATACCAACACACATACACACATGTATTTATAATTTCATGTTTCTAATAGTGGAATAAAAACCTAAAGATGGTTATCAATCATTCCTAATGTAGCGTATAGGTATGTATAAATAGATTCAATATGAGAGATAATTATTATATTAGGTTTAGTATTTTTAACATTAATACACAAGGAACACTCCTAATTTTTGTGATGAAGTTATCTATAGGGAGTGGTGAATCCTAAAATCACTTTTAGTCACATAGGTATTATAATTCCAATTGAAAATATTTTTTATGTTTCTGGACACCCAGTAAGAGATTTTTTAATTTTTTTATACCTTACCTTTATCATATCAATATTTTATCATAAAAATATTCTTTTTTAATAGTTACAATCCTTCGATTCCATATAATGAATTATTTTAATATAAAATTATTCTTAAAAATAAAATTATACCAATATAAATGTATTGATCATGAGTAGTAATATCATGAATAATAGTACATTATTATTTAAAATTACCTTTAAATTTATCACAACTTACCAAAACAATTATTTAAAATAATGAAAAACACTTGTTTGTGTCATTTAATTACAGTATCAAAACATTAAACGTTTTTTAGCACTCATTATGAAATCATTGTAAATTTTATATCTTTTCTAATTACTATATTCATTATGTGGATAACTATTTTAAATATTTATGTCAACAAAAACATCACATTTAAATTTTTATCGTCAATCACAATGACTATATCAAAATATGTTTTTTGGAAAATTAAATGTCATATTATTTATAAAGTCATTCAATATTATCACTATATTTTTTAACAAATCATATTTATTGTAACTTTTTCATTCCTTTTTATTGAAGATGACATTTCATATGTAAATAATTATTTCATTATATTATCTTATTTCTGAAAAAGAAATATAAATTTATTTGTATGCATTTCACCATGGAAACATCGAATCAAAATGATTTAACATCACATACAAGAATAATGAAGTATATTTTTCTCCATTAACCAAATAATTTCCAATTTTTAATAAAATAGAGACAATTTATATGAATTAATTATATAATTTTTTGAGTCTTATAATAAATTAATCATTTCTATATATTCAAAATAAAATTCCATTGGCGAATCATTGTAATTTTCATATGGTTTTATAGTGATCCTATACACCACCAAACTACTTTATATATAATCAAGATATCATTGAATCAATTTTCATTACTCAAAAGGTAAAAAAATTCTATTATACAAATGTATATATATCCTCTAATTATTTTATTCAAAATATTGAAATCCAAAATATTCATAATTGATTTTATTGATACAATAACAACAAAAATAGTTTTGAACAACTCATGAACTCTTTTAAAGGTATACATTCTAAATTATTCCTATTTATTTTGAATGTCATTGTTCATTACATCATAAAATTGTTTTTACATCATAATCATTCAAAAATTTGAGGCACATGTCCTTTTAGGTAGTGGTAGTCAAAATAATTTATAATATATTATTATTCAGGAGTCTATATAGAATATTTTGTCACATTTCACCATTATTTATCAATTTATTTTCATATTTATTCATACCCAAATATGGTGGATCATTATTATTTATTTAATGAATTTATTAAGAATGGATGTATATGATAAACGGTTATTTATATGAATTAATTATATTCATAATTATTTTATAAATCAATCCTTTAAAAATGATAATTCCTTTTTAATTATCTTAATTCATTATAATATAATAATTTTAGAAATACACTTCTTCATAAAATAGATTACCCAATATAAAACACTTAATATTATTTATACATTATTATATAAAATATATAATCATGTCATCAAAAGGTGACGAATTATAGTGCCAATTTTAATTCATGATGTTCAATTTACAAATTTATATTTTTTATGAATTCACACATCAATACATCAATAGAAATATAATGAATTCCTGAATATATATGTTCAATAAAAATCATTAATGTATGGAGTCACATGTACTAGAATGTAACTTTTATAAGATTCAGATATGATTTCTCCACACATGATGATGTTGTGGAGTTTAAGAGTGTTCTTGAGGCTCTGAGAGGGATTTGATAAATACGTGGAGTCACCACAATGTTGATGGAGCATGATGGATTTGAATTAATGATATATAAAATGGGAAAGTCAATAACTTCATTAAAATTGTGTGGAAAATGGAATAACATCTTTCGATTCCCCAAAAAAATGTAGGGAAATAATTCTCATGACATTACATCCCCTGCTAGGTCTTGAGAAAAAATTAATGTTGTGGGGTATTTCAATATAAAATTATGGAAAACAACCATAGAGTATAAAATTCAATGTTTGAGGCCATTTTAGAGACAAAAATACTTATTTAAAATATATGAATATGGTGAAATTAAGAGATGAAATTAAGATCATGCTTTAACTTGGTCTGCCATATTTGTTGTAGTAGTGTATCGTATACTAGGGGAGTCCTATGGGATTCACATACAAAAGGTGGGCATATCTTACATGACATGATTAATTTATTCTCCCTTCAAGATCTATGATATTTCCAGACCTATCTAAATCAGTTGAACATCAAAATTTCATATCATAACTCCATGGTTCGTTATATCAAGTTTTCAGTATTTAGGTGTGAGGTATGATCTCAGCTCTTATGTTTACCCAATATTCTTAGTTTATTCTTTTATAGTTGATCATATTAGAATAAGGATAGATTTGTGAATATTTCTATTATGCTATTATTGTAGTTTACATTGGATAATATTGGTGATTCCCAGCATTATAATGGAGCTGTTGAATAAGATATTTCATTTTTTGTGATTGAGGACTCTATTGGATGACTGAGTCCATGGAACCATCATTCTCAACTTTATTAAATTCAAATGAGGTATTTTCATGACTTTTTCTCTTTTATAAAGTTGGATAATAATTGTTAACAAATATAGTTTACTATTTAATTTTAAATATATGTTTATGGGAGGTATCAAAAGATTTTTATATATTGCTGATATTTTCTCAAAATGATTATATATGATTTAAAATTCTCAAAATTTTAATTGTATTTAAAGGAATATTTTTTTATTGGTTTGAAAATTTTTGAATCTAATTTTCATTTCCTTATTAATCTCACCAAACATAAAAAATGACACTAATTTATATTCATCTAATAAATTGGTTACCCATGGAATCTCATTTAGGTGTCTGAATAAACATGAAAGGAATGATATAATATTTATTGAATACCATGTTATTACATATTGAGATGTGTTGATGATGTATTTTTTATATGTCTTGACATGGGGTGGTTGTGAAGATTGGTTCATTAGAATGAGATAGATTGATTTTTTGGTGTTGTATTGTGTCATTTCCCAATATCTTTTTACTGAACATAAAATGGTGACATGGTACTGAATGGGGGTGGGTATTTATTTATGTGGTAAATAACCTAACATGTTTAATGTATAATGAATGGGGTGGAATTATGATTAAAATAAATAATATTGATAAGTGAAGAAGGTATGTAATTATCAAATATATAAATGGTTTTCGTTTAAGAGGAATATATAATATATCATGTGAGTGGAATGAATTAGTGGTTTGTTGCATTTATAGGAGACAATGATAGTGGAAATGGTCTTATGATCTAGTTATGATGTTGTGAGACACATTTTATTTCTTATTATGATCTTTTGTGATATTTTTTTTATATCAGTTGTTTTTTTATTTAATATAATAAACACTACATAGATATATTTACACCAATGAATAATTGTTTTGGGTTTCGGTGAATTTCCTAACATCAATGATGATGTGGACATATGGATTGCGACCCTAACATCCCCACTCTTTATTTTTGGTTACATTATATTTTAATGTCTACTATGTGGTGGAAATATATTGGAGTATATGTGATTATTTATTAATGAATGAGGTGTTTTATTATGGATGTCACTGATGATATATGGAGGGAACCCCATTGATTCCATTCATGCTCATGATACACTATAATTTTGGTGTTATAGTTGTGGTTAAGGATATATATATTTGTTATGATTACATGTTTCATTGGGTTATGCTCTTATTTTTTCCATGTGTCTTCAGGTAGTACATGATGTGTTTGGCCTCTTATCTTTGGAAATAATTATTAATGATGGAGTATCAGCACCGAGATATACATTATTGTGGTGTGGGAGAGAAAAATAAATGATAATGTCCTATGGGATACTCTATATAGATATTAAAACATTTATATTATTACATTGTATGATTTTTTTATTATTCCATGGTGGGGATAGTATTTTATTATTGATCAATTTATGAATTTGTTTGTTATATTGTTTTTCAAGTGGTTTATTAGTGTGTGTTTTTCACATTTACATGAGATACCTTGGGCCATACAATATCGAGTATACATTATATTATAACCCAATGTATATAAAAGAAATATTTCATTTTTTTTGAAAATATAGATCATGTTATACATTACCAATTCACAAAATGGAGTTTCTTTTATTCATTTATATATTATAATTTTTCTATATTTGTGGCAGACTGTGTTGAAAATTTTCACATCAAAATTATTTATGGGATGGTTTTGGTTATATACATTCATTTATATGATGTAGTTTTCTTGTGGCTCAGATTATATATCTATATACTTTATAAATAATTGTTTATAATTAATTCAACATGTGATATATATATATATATATTTTTTGGAAGTCTTCATATCAGGGCTAGCTAAATGGAGTAATAGGATTCTCTACCTCTCTTTAGCCATTTCGATCCTATGAAGGGTGCCTTTTGGGATATTGTCATGGAATAATTGAATAAGAGGATTATGTTGACAGATATAGTGTATTATTTTGTTATTCATTGTGAGGACTATATGGGATGAAAATATAAAGGACAAGCATTAGAAGAAGAACATGGGATATTTGGTCCCCCATGATTCAATTCCTAGACCGTGTGACTACAAAAGACTAAACGAGGGGTTCCTATAGGATTATATAGTATTACCATATGTATATTAATAATGATTTTTTAGTTTGTTATTTGAATTTGGTGGAATTTAATAATTAAAATTAATTAATTCGTCATCCCATTATAAAATTTCATGATAAAAGGCATGGGATTTTTCTTTAATTTACATGATTGGTTCTTAGAGAACATCGTTATATAGCTATGGCCATAGAGGTCCAACTTGCTTGACCCAGCTGATCATCATGAGATCTACCTAATAGGAGATGATTTTGTGTGACAATAACAGAAGCTTGGATATGATTGGTGGGTACTGGAGATGTATGAGAGGACTATCTCATATATCAAGAAGGAGAAATATTCAAGGAACATGGATATAAATGTATCTCTATTTGATTGTATTGTTGATATTGGGTGTTCTATGTAGTTAATTAGATGGGGGTGAACCAAATCATTGGTTGATGTCATATCATTGTGATAAAAAATTGGGTGATATTTATTTAGTTGATTTATAAAATTAAATTGAAATTGAATTATCATAATTGAATAAGAACTAATTTAATCAATAATTTGGTAAAATTTAACACAGTCCACATATAATTTATTTTCAGGGAATTCACAACATTTATGATGGGTATTAAGATGTGTTTTTTTCCATTTTGTTAGGATACAATAATAAATAATTCATATAATGAATTATATTTTTTAATATCCATAAATATAATAGGAATTATTAGATACTCCCAGTAAAATGAAATTTATCAATCATAGTGGTGTAACACAAAGCCATAAATTCATTGTGTAGTGGTTTTATTAAGAATTATTCATTGAATGAAATGGTAGTAGAAATAATAGAATAATAAATGTGAAATAGTTTATGTATTTCTTAAGTATATTATAATCTCAGGTCATCAATGAATCATAAAAAATCAATGGATTAAAAATTCTTGTTATAAATGAAAAACTATTGATGATAAAAAATTAAAAAATATTCATACATATCAAGAAATAGGCTTTTCATTAATAGTAATGGTGGAATATAATAGCCTATTATGTAGTCAAATATATAGTTTTGATATCACCATATAATTAAACATAAAATAAATTAGGTTCAATTCACCACATATAATGCTGTAAGAGATTGGTTATATAATGTACTTATGTATACACCCAAAAATATTTGATTTCCCCATTTCACGAATAGTAATAAAGGATGAATTCATAGAGTGGAATGAGAATAACTCATTATTATATGAATTAAATACTGAATCATTCCCATAATACTTCTCATTATATGTGCAACCAATAATTTTAGAGAATTTAGTGTATTTAATAGACCATGATACCCGAGGGGATAATTTTATTAATGTTCCATCCTAACATAATTGTATGTTCAGAGATATTATTAAATTTTATTTAGATATAAGAGATTAATTTATCTTGTTATGTATTATGATCTATAATAATAATTTCAAATGAAAATATCTATATTAAAATTTATATTTTGAGATTTTAGAATATTCATTTTATATCATTTTTTATGACTTTTATGATTATGAGATAAATTTTTTAATGAAAATATTAGAAGTATTTTTTATAAAATATTATATATATTTTCTATGATGAAATTATTATATAATAAAATGGGAATGGGAAAAATGAAAATCATGGAGAACAACTTCAGTGATTCTAATAGATGGTGGAATTTTTATTCCCATGATCATTAAGAATAAAATTATGACCCATCAATAGGATATTATGTAAATGATAAATTATAGAATAGTTAATACTCAATAAATAGTCATAAAAATGATTTAGAATGAGTTGTTTGATTTGATGTTATTTTGACAAGGAAACTATATTGGGCTACTAATTTCCTATCAATTTCTACTTTTGGGGATATGTGTGTCTAGGAAAGAAAGGGAGTTAAAATATAAGTAGTAAGCAATAATTTGGTTATTGTGAGTTGTCATATATTTTTATTACAATAATTAGTGTGATTATAATAGATTTTTGAATGAGTAGTAACATCCCTCACATCTTTATATATCCCACATTGGGTGAATACATTACCTGCTTAGGGAAAATATATGACCGATTATTCAATATTTACAATAAAATGAAAGAGGTTATCTTATACAATAATATAAAAAATATATTTATTTAATGGAAGATGTAAAAAATGTAAATAACCTAATTCCCCACTGACATCATATCATCTAGATAAATAAACATTATTATACCACCACTAACATTCATTATAAATATAGTGTTCCTAAATGATACCAACACACAGACACACTTGTATTTATAATTTCATGATTCTAAAAATGGACTACAAACCCAACGATGGTGATCCCTCATTCCTAATATAGGGTATATGTGAGTATAAATAGATTCAATATGAGGGAGAATTATTATATTGGGTTTAGTATTTTTATCATTTATACCCCTCAAAAACTCAAATTGTTTTGATGTATTTATCTACTGGGAGTGGTGAATCATAAAATCAATTTTAGTCACATAGATATTTTAATTCCAATTGAAAGGATTATTTGAGTTTTTGAACACTCATCAAGATATTTTGAATCTTTTTTATACATATCATTTATCATCGTAATATATAATCATAAAAATATTCTTTTTTGATAGTTTTAATCCTTCCATTCCATATGGAGAATCATTTTATAAAAAATTATTCATAAAAATTATATTAAATCCCATATAAATGTATTGATCATGAGTAGTAATATCATCAATAATATTATATTAATATTAAAAATTATATTTAATTTTTTCACAACTTATCAAAATATTTAAATTATTAAAAATAATAGAAAACACTAGTTTGTGTCATTTGATTATAGTATCAAGACATTAAACATAGTTTTCAGACTCATTATAAAATCATAATACATTTATATATATATTTTTATCGATATATTCATTATGGGGAGTATTAATTTAAAAATTTATGTCATAAAAACCCTCATGTTCTTATTTTTATCTTAGATCACAATGACTATACCAAAATAATTTTTTTCTAAAATTAATTTACATATTATTTATAAAGGAATTCAATATTATCACTATAGTTTTTAACAAATATTATTTATTGAAACATTTTCATTCCATTTTTTCGAAGATGACATTTCATATTAAAATTTTTATTTAATTATATGATCTTATTTTTGAAAAATCAACATAAATTTATTTATATTCATTCCACCATGGAAACACTAAATCAAAATTATTAAACGTTTTATACCTGAATCATGAAGTTCTTTTTTTATTTTAACCATAGAATTTCAAATTTGTAATATAAGAGATATAATTTAATTAAATTCATAAATTAACATCCCCAGTCTTATAGGAACATAAATTATACCATGAATTCAAAATAAAACTCCATTGGTGAATAATTTTAAATTTTATATGGTTTTATAGTGATCATATACACCACTAAACTACATTATATATAATCAAGATATCATTGAATCAATATTCGTTCTTATGTTGGTAAAAACATTCCATTATACAAATTTATATATCCCCAAATGATTTTATTCAAAATATTTGAATCCAAAATTTTATTAATTCATATTATTGATCTAATAACAACCAAAATATTTTAGAACAACTCATGAACTCTTTTGAAGGGGTAAATTGTCAAATATTTCTGTTAATTATGTATATCATTGTTCATTAAATCTTTAAATTTTTTTTACATCATAATCATTCAATAATTTGAAACACATGTCTTTTTAGGTAGCGGTAATCAAAATAATTAAGAATATATTATTATTCAGGAGTCTAAATAGCCCATTTTTACCATTCACCTTTATTTTTCAATATATTGTCTTATTTATTCATATACATATAAGGTGGATCATTATTATTTATTTAATGAATATATTGAGAATGGATTTTCAATATAAGAGGTTATTTATATTAATTAATTATATCCGTAATTATTTTATAAATCAATCCTTTAAAAATGATATTTAATTTTTAATTATCACAATTCATGATAATATAAGAATTGTTGAAATACACTTCTTTATAAAATAGATTACCCAATATAAAACACTTATTATTTTATATCTATTATTATGAAAAATATTTAATCATGTCATCAGAAGGTGAGGAATTATATTAGCAATTTATATTCATGACTTTCCTTTCACCAATTGTTGTTTTTTAATAATACACACATCAATAAATATATATAAATATAATGAATTCCTTAATATATTTGTTATAAAATATTTATAAATATATTGAGGAACATGTAATGGAATGTATCTTCTAGAAGTTTCATATATTATTTCTACACACATGGAGAATCTTTGGAGTTTGAGAGTGTTCTTGAGACTATGAGTGGGATTTGATAAATATTTGGAGTCACCACACCATTGTGGGGGGCATGTTGGCTTGGAATAAATAATGTATAAAATGAGAAATTAAATACATTCATTAAAAATGTGTAAAATAGGGAATAATGTTTTGGGATTCGCCTTAATGAATTTAAGGAAATACATCTCATGACACTACATCACTTGGAGGGGCTTGGGAAAAAGGCAATGTTATGGTGGATTCCCAATTTTTTTTTGGAAAACACACCGTAGAAAAAAAATTCTAATATTTGAGTCAATTATGGAGATAAAACTACACATTTAAAATATGTGAATTTGGGGAAATAATAAAAAGAGATTAATATCATGCTTTTACTAGATCAACCATATATGTTTTGGTTATTCCCCATATAGTATTGGCGTCCAATGGAATTCATTTACAAAAAGGTGGCCATAAATCACTTGAATTGATTCCTTTATTCTCCCTTCAAGCACTAAGAGACACCAACACTTATCTAAAGTAATTAAAAATCAAAATTTCATATAATAACTCCATGTATAATTATATCAAGCCTTGATTATCGGGGTATGAGGTATGATATTAACTCTTATGTTATCCTAGTATTCGTAGTTTTTCGTTTTACAGATGAACATAGTGGAATGAGGATATGGTTGGGAGTATTATTATTGTGGTTCTATTGTGGCTTAAAATGGATAATATTGGTGAGTCCCTACTTGAGAATGGTGTGGCTGTAACTGATATTTCATTTTTTGTGATTGGGGATTCTATTTGATGATTTAGTTGAGTTTGTGGATCCATCATTCTCAACTTAAATAAATAAAAATGTTGTATTTTCGTGAATTTTTTCTCATTTACCTTGTTAGTAAATACTGGTTAATAAATATAGTTAACTATATCATTTGAAATACATGTATGTGGGAGGTATCACATGTTGTTTATCTATTTTTGATATTTTCTCAATATTTTTATATATGATTAATAATATTCAAAATTTTAAATATATTTAAAATGATATTTTTTGTTGTATTTGAAATTTTTGAATATCATTTGGATTTCCTTATTAAACATAGCACACAAGAAAAATGATAATAATTTATATTCATCTAATAAATTGGTTACCCACAGAATCTCATATATGTGTCTGAATAAACATGAAAGGAATGATATAATCTTAATGGAATACCTAGTTATGGCGTAGTGAGATTTTTAGATGATGAGGTGTTTAAATGTCATGACATGGGGTGGTTGTGAGGTGTGGTTCATTAGAATAAGATGGATGGTTTTTTTGGAGTTGTGTTGTGTCATTTCCAAAACCCTTTTTAAGGAACATGAAATGGTGACATGGTACTGAATGTGAGTGGGGATTATTTTATATGGTAAATAACCAAATGTATGGAATGTTTAATGAATGGGATGTAATTATGTTTAAAATGAATGGGATTGATAAATGATGAAGGTATGTAATTATAAAATCTATAAATGGTTTTCTTTTAAGGGGAATATAGAATATGTCATGTGGGTGGCATGCATTAGTGGTTTGGCACTTTTATAGGAGGAAATGATAGTGAAAATGGCCTTATGATCTTCTGGTTATGTTATGAGACAGATTGGATTTCTTGTGATGAACTATTGTGATGATTTTTTATCTATCTATTATTTATTTTTATTTTAATTTAATATAATCAACACTATATTGATATATTTACACTGATGAATAATTGTTTTGGGTTTAGGTGCTTTTCATAACTTCTATGATGATGTGGA
This sequence comes from Viscum album, assembly GCA_963277665.1. Classification (NCBI taxonomy): domain Eukaryota; kingdom Viridiplantae; phylum Streptophyta; class Magnoliopsida; order Santalales; family Viscaceae; genus Viscum; species Viscum album. Next base: position 1,403,247,686 of record OY728152.1, read on the forward strand.
TAGATTGATAGGTACCCTAACAACCCCACTCTCTCTATTGGTAAACATTATATTATAGTGGCTATGATGGGGTCGAAAAATAGTGGAATATATGTGATGATTTATTAGGGAATTATTTGGTTTATTGGGGAGGCCACACATGATATAAAGAGGGAACACCATTGATTCTGTTCATGCTCATGATACACTATAGTTTTGGTGTTATAGAAGTGGTTATAGTTCTATATTTGTTATGATGAAAAGTTTCATAGGACGATGGTATTATTTTTTCTCATGTTTCATCAGGTAGAACATAATTTGTCGAGCCTATTGTATTAGAAAATCATTATTAATGAATGTGTTGGAGCACCAAGATGTACAATGTTGTGGTGTGAGAGTGGAAAATAAGTGATAAAGTCTTGTGGGATACTCTCCATAGATAATATAACTTTTATATTATTACAATGTATGAATTTTTTGGAGTGTTCCATGGTGGGGATAGTATTTTATTGTTGATCTATTTAGGACTATGTTTGTCATATAGTTTTTTCAATTGATTATTTGTTTGTTTTATTTCAAATTTAACTTAGATACCATGGGCTAGACCATACCGAGTATACATGAAATTATAATACAATGTATATAAACGAAATATTTAATTTTTTGGATGAAAATATGGATCATTTCATTCATTAAGAATTTATAAATTGGAGTTTTTGGGATACATTTCTAAATAATTATTTTGGATATTTGTGGAAGACCGTGTTGAAATTTTTCACATTATGAATTATTTATGGGAAGGTTTTGGTTGTATATTTTCATTAATATGATATAGTTTTTTGTGGCTCACATTATATATCTATATACTTTATCAATAATATTTGATAATTAATTCCACATGTGATATATATAAATATAATCATTTTTTGGAAGGCTTCATCTCAGGGAAAGCTAAATTGGGTAATAGGATTCTCTACCTGTCTTTATCTATTTCGATACTAGGAAAGGTACCTTTTTTGGATACGGTCATGACATAGTGCTATTAGACAATTATGTTGATCGATATATTGTATTCTATTGTTATGTATTGTGGGGACTATATGGGATTCTATAATAAAGGACATGTATAAGATGAATAATATGGGATATTTTGTCCATTACGATTCAATGCATAGACCATGAGACTTTAAAAGACAAAATGATGGGTTCTTATAGGATTATGTAGAACTATGATATGTATATTTATAATGATTTATTAGTTTTGTTTTGGAATTTGGTTAAAATTAATAATTAAAATGAATTAATTTATCAAACCTTATTAAAATTCCATTATAAAATGAAAATGATTTTTCTTTATTTTACCGGACACGTTCTTAGAGAACATCTTTATATATAACATGCCATAGAGGTATACCAAGCTGATAAATCAGATCATCATGATATCCACCTAATAAAAGATTAATATGTGTGACAATAATGGAAACATGTATTTTATTGGTGGGTACTGGAGATGTATGAGGGGACAACCATTGATTTCAAGATTGAGAAATTTTTAAAGAATATTGATTTAATTTTTCTCTAGTTCTTGGTAATGTATATATTGCGTATTCTTAGTAGTTAGTTAGTTGATGGGTGCATAAAATCAGTGGATGATGTCATATCATCGTGATATACAATTGGGTGATATTTTTTTAGTTGATTTCTAGAAGTAAATTCAAATAAAATTATCATAATTCAATAAGAAAGAAAATAATAGAAATTTGGGACAAATTTAACACAATCCCAATTTACATTATTTAGAGGGAATTCCCATCATTTATTATGGGTTTTGAGATGTTTTTCCCCTTTTATTAGGATGAATTTATAAATAATGCATACGTTGAATTATATTGTTTAATATCTATCAATATAATAGGAATTCTTAGATACTCCCACTAAAATGAAATATATCAATCATAGTAGTGTAACTAAATGTTACAAATTCATTATATAGTGGTATTATTAGTAATTATTCACTGAATGAAATAGTGCTAGAAATAATATAATAGGAAATGTGAAATATTTTAGGTTTATATTTACTATATTGTAATCTCAGGTCATCTATGAATCACAAAAATTCTACGGATTAAAAATTCTTGTTACATGTTAAAAACTTTTCATGATAAATAATATTAATATAAATTCATACCGACCAAGGAATAGGTTTACCTTAATAGGAATGGTGGATTATAATATCATATGTTTTGGTAATATATAGAATCTTGATTTCACCAAAAAATTAAACTAAAAATGTATTAGGTTCAATTCACCTCATATAGTGTTGTAATATATATGTTAAATAATGTTCTTATGTAAGTACCCAAAAATATATGATAGTACCATTTCTTGAATAATAATTTAGGGTGAATTCATATAGTGGAATGGGAATCACACATATATTTTTGCGAAATAAATATGAAATCATTCTCAAATCACTTATTATTCTATGTGTATCCAATAATATAAGAGAGTTTAGTGTATTTAGAAGACCATGATACCCGAGTGGATAATTTTTTTATAGTTCCCTCATGACATAATGGTATGTTAAAAGATATTATTAAATTTTATTCACATATAAGTCATTAATTTATCTTGATATGTGTTGATATCTATAATAAAAACTTAAAATGAAAATATTCAAATTAAAATATATATTGTGAGATTATATAATCTTATTTTTAAATCATTTCTTATGATTGTTATAATCATGGGATAAATTGATTGATGAAAATATTAGAAATATTTTTTCAAAAATAATATAAAAACATTAATATTTTTTATGAAAGAATTCATATATAAGAAAATGGGAATGTGGGTTTACCAATAAAATTAAAATCATGGAGAACAAGTGGAGTAATTTCAATTGATTATGGAATTTATATTCCCAAGAACAATAAGAATAAAATTAAAACCATGAAAGTGGATATTATGTCAACAATAAATTATAGAACAGTTATTACTATTTGGACACTCATAAGAATTATTTATAAAAAGTTTGTTGATTTGAAATTATTTCACATGGAAACTATATTGGGAAACTATATTCATATCAATTTCTTCTTTTGGGGATATGAATGTCTTGAAAAGAAATAGATAAAAATATATAGGTAGTAAGAAACAATTTGGTTATCGTGAGTCCTCATATATTTTCATTACAACTAATTAGTGTGATTATAATAGATTGTGTAATGAGTAGTAACATCCCTTACATCTTGATATATCCCACATTGGGTGAAAACATTAACTGCTTAGGGAAATTATATGCCTTGATATTCACATTTACAATAAAATGAAAAAATGTTCTCATATACAATCAAATAAAAAAATATTTATTTAAAGGATGCTAAAAAAATGTGATGAACAAAATTCAAAAACAAGATCTTGTCATCTAGATAAATAAACAGTATTATATAACCACTAACATTCATTGTGAAGATAATTTTATTAAATGATACCAACACACATACACACCTGTATTTATAATTTCATGTTTCTAATAATGGACTAAAATCCTTAATATGTTGATTAATCATTCATAATATATGGTATATGTATGCATAAATATATTAATTATGAGGGATAATGATTATATTGGGTTTAGTATTTTTAACATTTATACCCATTGAACACTCCATATTTATGTGATGAAGTAATCTATTTGGGGTGGTGAATCCTAAAATCACTTTTAGTCACATATGTATTAAAATTTCAATTGAAATGATTATTTATGTTTCTAGACACTCATTAAGAAATTTTGAATCTATTTTATATATTTCCATAATCATGTAAAAATTTTATCATAAAAGTAATTTCTTTTAATAGTTTTAATCCTTCCATTCTATATGGAGAATCATTTTAATATAAAAGTATTCATAAAAATTGGATTAAATCCCAGATAAATTTATTGATCACAAGTTGTAATATCGTCAATAATAATACGTTAAAATTTAAAATTACTTTTAAATTTAGCAAAAATTACCAAAAAATTTATTAAAAATAATCAATAACACACGTTGGTGTCATTTTATTATACTATCCAAAAATTTGACCAATTTTTAGGGCTCGTTATAAAATCATCATACATTTATTTATAATTTTGTATCACTATAGTAATTATGTGGATTATTATTTTAAACATTTATGTCATCAAAACCCTCTCGTTCATATTTTTTTCATCAATCACAATGACAATATCAAAATAAGTTTTTATTTTTAAAATTAAATGCAAATTATTTATAACGGCATTCAATATTATCAATATTGTTTTTAATAAATTTTGTTTATTGTAACATTTTCATTCCTTTTTATCGAAGATGAAATATATATAAATTGGAATTTTATTATATGATCTTATTTTTGAGAAATCGATATTTTTTTATTTATTTTCATTCCAATATGGAAATATTGAATCAAAATTATTAAATATAATTTACATGAAACATAAAGAAATTTTTTTTCCTATAACCATATAATTTCCTATTTTTTATACAAGAGATATAATTTATATGAATTAAATACATATTTTTTATATTCTTATAAGAAAAAAAACTTTTCCATGAATGCAAATTAAAATTTCTTTGGTGAATCATTGTAATTTTCATATGGTTTTATAGTGATCCTATACTACACTATACTAATTTATATATAATCAATATATCATTGAATCAATTTTTATTCTTTAATAGGTAAAAACATTCCATTATAAAAATTTATATATCCTCTAATGATTTTATTCAAAATATTTAAATCAAAAATATTCATAATTCATTTTTTGATACAATAACAAAAAAATATTTTTGAACAACTCGTGGACTATTTTAAAGGTATACATTGTCAACTATTATTATTTCTTATGTATGTCATTGTTCTTTACATATTTAAAAATCTTTTTACATCATAATCAATCAATAATTAGAAACACATTTTATTTTTGGTTGTGATTGTCAAAATAATTCAGAATAAATTATTATAAAATTGTCTTGATAGACTATTTTATGAAATTTCACCATTATTTTTCAATATATTGTCTTATTTATACATATCCAAATATGGTGGATTATTAATATTAATTTAATGAATATATTGAGAGTGGATGTGTAAGATAAGAGGTTATTTCTATGAATTAATTATATTTATATTTATTTTATAAATCAATCCTTTAAAATGATAATTCCTTTTTAATTATCACAATTCATAATAATATAAGAATTATAGAAATATACTTCTTTATAAAATATATTACCCAATATAAAACACTTATTATTTTATATACACTATTATAAAATATATATAATCATGTCATCAGAAGGAGAAGAATTATACTTCCAATTTTATTCATGATGTTCATTTTACAAATTGTTTTTCTAAGAAGTCACATGACAATACATCAATAGAAATATAATGAGTTCCTAAATATATATGTTCATAAATAATTATAAATGTATGAAGGAACATTTACTAGAATTTAACTTCTAGAAGATTAATATATGATTTCTCCACACATTGAGAAGCTATGGAGTTTGAGAGTGTTATTGAGGCTGTGATAGGGATTTGATAATTATGTGGAGTCACCACACCCTTTGTGGTTGCATGTTGGCTTGGACTAAATGATGTATAAAATGGGAAAATCAATATCTTCATTAAAATTGAGTGGAATAAGGAATAACCTTTTCGGATTCCCCATAACAAATGTAGGCAAATAATTCTCATGACACTACATCCCTTGTTGGGGCTTGGGAAAAAAGTAATGTTGTGTTGGATTCCCATATACAATTATGGAAAACACACCACAGATTATAAAATTCAATGGCTGAGGCCATTATAGAGACAAAAATACGCATTTAAAATAAGTGACTATAGGGAAATTACAAAATGAAATTAAGATCATGCTTTGACTAGATCCACCATACATGTTTTGGTTGTGCACCATATAGCGGTGGTGTGCAATGGGATTCACTTAAAAAAGGTCGTCATAACTCAATTGATTCGTTTCCTTTATTCTCCCATCAAGCTCGTTGAGACGTCTAGACCTATCTATAACACCTAATCATCCAAATGTTATATCATAAATCTATGGATTATTATATCAAGTCTATAGGATCGATATTTGAGGTATGATCTCAACTCTTTTGTTTTCTCAAAATTCATAGTTTCTTATTTTACAACTGATCGTAGTAGAATGTTTACATGTTTATGAATATCTTTTTTATGGTTTTATTGTGTCTTACATTGGATAATATTTGTGTGTCTCTACTTGAGAATGGTGCGGTTGTATCTGATATTTCATTTGTTGGAATTTTTTATTCTATTTGATGATTCAGTCGAGGTTGTGGATCCATCATTCTCAACATCATTAGATACAAATGTAATATTTTCATGACCATTTTCTCTTTTTTCATGTTGGTAAATACTGGTTAATAAATATAGTTAACTATTTCATTTGAAATATTTTTGTTTGGGAGGTATCAAATGTTTTTTATATACTATTGATGTTTTCTCAATATGGTTATCTATGATTTATAATTTTCAAAATTATAATTATTTTTTAATTTATTTTTTTGTATTGGTTTGGAAATTTTTTAATATAATTTGACTTCATTATTAAGATCCCCACACATGAAAAATGATAATAATTTATATTCAGCTAACAAATTGGTTACACATGGAATCTAATATATTTGTCTAACTAAAATTGAAAGGAATGATATAATCTTCATGGAATAAAATTTTATGACTTAGTTATATGTGTAGATGAAGAGATGTTTAGATGTCCTGACATGGGGTGGTAGTAAATTGTTGTAATAATAATTAGATTCATTATGTGTTTGGATTTTTTTTGTGTCATTTCACATCAAAATTTTAATGAACATCAAATGGTGACATCAGACTGAATGTGGGAAAGGATTAATTAATGTGGTAAATAAACTAACCTATGTAATATATAATGAATGGGATGTAATTTTGTTTAAAATTAATGGGATTGAAAGATGAAGAATTTATGTAATTACCAAATCTATAAATGATTTCCTTTTAAAAGGAATATAGAATATATCATGTGAGTGGCATGCATTAGGGATTTGGTGCATTTATTTGAGGCAATTATAGAGTAAATGGTCTTATTATGTTATGGTGATGTTTCGAGACACATTGTATTTCATATTATGAACATTTGTGATGATTTTTTATCTATCTATTATGTATTTTTATTTTTATTTAATATAATCCACATTATATAGATATATTTAGACTGATGAATAATTGTTTTAGGTTTAGGTACTTTTCATAACATCTATGATTATGTGGATAGATGGATAGCCACCATAAGATCCCCAATATCTCTTTTGGGATACATTATATTCCAATTTTTATGATGGGGAGGAAATATAGTGGAATATATGTGATGATTTATTAGCGAATAAGGTGGTTTATTATGGAGGTCACACATGATATAAGGAGGGAGCCTCATTGATATCATTCATGCTGCTGATACAATATAGTTTTGGTGTTATAGTAGTGTTTATGGTTCTATATTTGTTATGATGACAAGTCTTATATGGTGATGGTACTATTTTTTCCCACATGTATTCAGGTAGTACATGGTGTTTCTGGCCGGTTGTCATAGAAAATAATTATTAAAGAAGGTGTAAGAGCAGAGAGATGTACATTTTTCTGGTGTGAGAGAGGAGAATAAGTTATAATGTCCTCTGGGATACTCTGTATAGATAAAATTACTTTTATATTATTATATGGAATGAATTTTATTTAGTGTTCTGTGGTGGGGATATTATTTTATTATTGATCAATTTTGGTGTTTGTTTGTCATATTGTTTTTCTAGTGGTTTATTAGTAATTTTTTTAAAACATTTACATGAGATACCATGGGAAAGACCATACCGAGTATTCATTATATTATAACCAAATGTATATAATTGAAATATTTCATTCTGTTGGGATAAAAATATGGATCATGTTATACATTACCAATTCATAAAATGGTGTTGATTTGATTCACTTCCATATAATAATTTTGGATATTTGTGGGAGATCGTGTTGAAATTTTTCACATTATGAAATATTTATGGGATAGTTTGGGTTATATATTTTCATTAATATGGTTTAGTTTTTTTTGTATCACATTATAAATCTATATACTTTATAAATAATTGTTGATAATTAATTCAACATGTTATATAAATATATAAGTTTGGGAAGTCTTCATCATAGAAAAAGAAAAATTGAGTAATATTATTATCAAAATGAGGGGATCCTCTAGGATTATAAAGAATTAGAATATGTACATTTCTAATGATTTATTAGTTTCATATTTTATTCTTTTAGAATTTAATATTGAAAATGAATTAATTCGTTCAAACTTATAAAAATACCATGATAAAAGGCATGATATTTTTCATTATTTTACATGATTGGTTCTTAGAGAACATCTATATATAGCTCAGACCATATACGTCTAGCTTGCTTGATCCTACTGATCATGATGAGATCTACCTAATATGAGAGGATTATGTGTGACAATAACTGAAAATTGGTTTTTATTGGAGGGTACTATAGATATATGAGAGGACTATCTCTGATTTCAAGATGGATAAATTTTTAGAGAATATTTATATAATTTTTTATCTAATTGATTGTAATGTTGATATTGGGTGTTCGTAGAAGTTAATTAGAGTAGGAATGTATCAAATCAGTGTATAATGTCATATCATTGTGATAAAAAATTGGGTGATATTTATTTAGTCAAATTCTAGAAGTAAATTAATATAGAATTATCGTAACTGAATAAGAAAGTAATTAAAAGATAATTTGGTAAAATTTGACACAATCCACGTTAAATTTATTTGTAGGGAATTCCCAACATTTATGGTGGGTTTTGAGATGTTTTCCCTCTTTGTTAGGATACATTTATAAATAATTCATACTATGAATTATGTTGTTTAATATCCATAAATTTAATAGGAATTATTAGATACTCCCACTAAAATGAAATATATAAATCACAGTGGTGTAACACAATGGTATAAATACATTGTATAGTGGTATTATTAGGAATTATTCATTGATTGAAATTGTTTTAGATGAAATTTATTATGAAATTTCAAATATTGTATGTGTTTATTTATTATATTATAATCTCAGATCATCAAGGAATCGTAAGAAAAATACATGGATTAAGAATTCATATTATTTACTAAAAACATTTCATGATAAAAAATTAATATGATTTCATACCTATCAAGTAATAGGTGTAACATCCCAGGTAAATAAAGAATAAAGAATTTTCATATTTATTAATATTTACGAATTAAATATTAATTTTATTTTAAAGGGGTTTCTATGTTCGATAGCGTACCCGATACGCAACGATGAGTTTCTTTGAAACTTACGCTGCATACAAGTAATAAAATAATATTATTTTAAATGTTAGTTAACAAGTAGTCGTTGTACTGGCGAGAATGGATAGAAATAACTAAAATATGATTAGATATGTTTTTAAATGTTTTTACATTTACCCAATAAAAGATAAAGGCTTAAAATACGGAAAGAGTTCAATTTTAGGGCATATATACTCTAATTTCCACTAAAGGTTCACTTATCACCTTTTAATGGTGAACCATCATTAAATATAGTTTTGATCACTCTTATACTTTATTTTGGACCAAATATAACTCTTCTTTAGAATTAGGACATCAAAATTTACTTTGTGTAAATTTTTGGTACCTTTCTGATAAAGTTCATTTTTTTTATGAATAGTGTAAAATGTTGTATTTTAATTCAAAACCTCTTTTTAATCTAAATTATTTATATGATTAGATTATTATTTTAATTGGTTTTAAAGTGAAATTAGAAAATATTTTTTCCAGTTAATCCAATGGTGGTCATTGGAATCAATTTCACTTTGAAATTGGACTTAAACTGGTGTCAATCTTTTGATACTTATTGTTTCACAAAAACACGCTATTTGTCATGACAGCGGGAAATAATTATTAAATTAATTAATTTGACTTATATGTTTTGAATTTTGTAAAATGGAATTCATTTTTGAATTCGGAATATAAAATATAGCTTAGGGTGAATTTTTGGTAATTTTCTGGAAAACTTCAATTTTTGATGAATAGTGAAACCACTAAGTGGTAATCAAGCAAACTGATTTTTCAGTTAAATGAAAGTTTACCACTAATATTTATTAAATTTTTAAAATCTGACATACATGGTTGTCATTAAGAAGTAAAATGTGGTTCAATGAGATTAAAATAATTTTTTGGTGAATAGTAACTTTTTTTCATTAATCGCGATTAGAGGTAATTAGTGTAGTTTAAGGTTAAAATGGTATTATAAGAATGTGAAAACACCATGACACTTGTCCTACACCTATTGGGTGAGTCATGGCCGACCAAGACAAGCCATGGGCCAACTTGGGGACCCCATGGAGCCACTTTAGTTGGAAAATGACATTAATATATTTTTACTTAATGTTAAAGTGAAAATGACACTAACATAAATTGTTTTACTAAAATAATTTTTGAGTGGGGTTATACAAGTCCAAATTTTGATTATAAATAGTCATTGGAAAGATAAAAAGACTTCCGAAATCATAGTATTTTTTTCTATATAATTTTTAGACATTAAATAAATTAAATTATATATGACATAATAATGATGCAGCGATGACATCATTATTTGACGATTTAAATAAAATGGAAAGATAATGAAAAATATAAAACCTAAACATGGCCAAAACCAATTGGATGAGTTTATTTAGAAGCCTTATCACCTTATCCAAGAATTATATCAATGTGGGACCTTTTAAAACCGAAACACATTTTCAAATAAAGTAATAATTCTTTACTTTCCAAAAGTGCCCCTCCTCTCCTCTTATAAAAGGCCCCCACCTCTACCTCATTTCACACACTTCTCAAGACTTTTACTCGGCCAACCCCTGCCCAATTACTCTCTCCACATCCCTCTCCTCATCCTAGAGGATTCCCTTTGGGAAGAATCCTTTCAAAGGAAGCCTTTAGGCTCAAATCAAAAGGGAGTAACACTTTTAAAGGTAATTCGTTCTCACTTGTTCATTTGTTTTATTTTGCTTCTCCAACCCTCTAAACTCTTTTTATTTACTTCTTTTGTAACAACAACAGTATCTTAAATATACTAGGATGTTGTTATAATATTTATTTGAGCTACACTCTCACACAACTACATCAAATGGTTAAAGAACATACGGTTTCCGTGGATGGCGAAATTCTTCCTCCTGAAACGATGATTGTTCAATACTCATTTAACACCTTCAAGGGTGGCCATTATGATGTCACTATTTTTATATATGATATATAATATGTTTATGTTTTCTTTAAGCTTATGTATTTTTCATTTTTGGCATACCTTTATGGTTTCCATTATGGGTAAACACGATATCTTCATTTAAGGAAGTGCGGACTACCGCCCCATAAAAGTGATGTGATCCGTTAATGCCATATGTGGGACGTGTAAATGATGGATTTAAAGTTATTATATATGATGTTATACTGTAATTATAATATACCTCTATATAATTATTATTTCTTTCCATTAAAGTAAGAGATAGAAATGAAAGTAGCGTTCATGCGTACGTACGGCTTACCGTCTCCATGAACGGTGCATTTCATTTCTTATCCCCAAATGTAATGTACTATTAAAATTACATGTATATAATGTATATATATAATTAATGATATATCTAAATGATGAATATAATTCTGGAATTAAAATATACATACCTCTCATTTAGTTTTAATTCCACTAATATGACAAAGAAATGAAAGTAGTGTTTATGCGTACGTACGGCTTACCGTCTCCATGAACGGTGCATTTCATTTCTTACCTCTAAATGATTATGTAATATTATAAATACATGTATATGCTGGATATATATGGTATATATGATATCCAAATCAGGAATTTCATTCTGGATTTAAAGAAATTTTGACCACACGAACAACATGTAATTGTAAGAAGTCAACTTTCGACTTAAGAACCAAATATTGACAAAACAAACATTATTAACTTAAATGGTTACATAATGTTTATAACATGGCAATAAGTGATATAAAAGGAATAATGAAGTTTAAAAAGGTTCTTAATCAAGTATAAATTAACTCAAGTTTATTATTCCGGACGTTAAAGAACGATCGAGTCAAGTTGGACCCAAGGTAAGGGACTTCGTCTCAATCTCCTTTCATTGAGGCATATTTTGTTTTATACACAACTTTATTTTATACGGTGTATAAACCCCTTTGATGTTTAATTTTATACAAAAGGAATATTTTTATACGAAGCATTTTACAAAATGACAAAAAGGAATGTTTCTTTTAACGTACGCGGTGACAACGACCTTTTCCGCCGCCGCGGGTATTATTTGCTCTTTGGATTTCTCAACAAGCCATAATGTTTTTAGAATAAAATAAATACCATATACTCTTTTATGTATTTTGGTATTGAAAATGGTTTTGAAAAAGGATTCTATTATGTCAATATATTTATGATATATTGTGATTGAAATTTGGAAATGTTTTCATTCCTTTATATTGGTTTTATGTTTTATGATTTTATATTGGTACTTGGACATTTTAACGGGTGGTTACGTTATAAACCATATGACGGTTGGTGCTGTGAATACCAGGACGGGTGGTTACGTTATAACCTCCAATGCATTGGGTATGGAAGTCGGCCGCATGGCTATTCCATTAAGTATGTATGGAAATTGGTTGTATGGCTATTCCATTAAGTGATATGTGTGGAAGTCAACCATATGGTTATTCCACTTAAGTAAGTTTATGTCCCAAGTTACCTTTATATATGTTATGTGTTCTTTATATGGTTTTATGGTTATACTTTGGTTACAAAAAGGTAAGTAATGATACTTTATTCAGTAAAGAGTTTTACTACATCATGAAGGTGAAGTTATTACTTTGATATAGTATACATGGTTTACTTGATGTTTGAAAAACTAACAGTTTTCATTCTTTTTGTATCCCTTACTGAGCTTTTTATGCTCACCCCAAGTTTTTTGAAATGTTTTTCACAGGACTTAAAGTGGAATAAGGTCAAGGATGGGATCAAGTGAATTTCATGCTATCTAAAACATGGAATCTAGACATCTTTCTTTTTAAGAGTTTTTATATTATGGAGACTTAGTAGAAGTGTCTACTTTGTAATCTTTTATGATGTAATAGTTATGTTCAAATTCTCTAAAACTCTAAACCTGAAAAGATCCTCAATGTGAATTATTCATTAAATTCAATACTAAGTAAGGTTTAAGGGTGGGGCCTTATAGTTGGTATCAAAGGTCGGTTTAGACAACTTTAGTAGTTAGAAAAGTGTTAAATTATAATATGATTGAAATGATATAGCATTTACGGATTACCATGTTGCTTCGCCTAAGATATTTCGGTGTTCAGAATGGTTTTCCGCAGAGGAAACAAATCAGCTATATTGGGATGACATCAGGAGGAAGATAACCTTCCAAATCAGCAACCTGAGATGGTCGGAATTGGAACTGAACAGTTTGTTGCAGTGATGGCACAGTTGACTCAGGCTATAATTGGTGGTGGTATCCATGCACGAGATCAGCCAGATCAACCGCAGAGGAACATGTCAGTGGTGGAACATTTCATGAGGCAACATCCCCCATCATTCAGAGGATCATCTAACCCTGCGCAAGCTGAAGGGTGGATTAAAGCACTGGAGAAGATTTTTGATGTCATGGGGTGTTCAGAACATCAAAAGGTTAGTCTTGCTATTTACCGTTTTGAAGGTGAAGCTGATCAGTGGTGGTCGATGGTGAAAAATATAAGGGATAGTGATGAGATTGAGGATCTTCACTGGTATGAATTCAAAGGTATGTTTCTTGAGAAATATTTTCCTAAGGTGGTTCGTCTTAGGATGGAAAAACAGTTCCTAGAATTGAGGCAGGAGGATGATTCAGTGGCTTCTTATGAAGAAAAGTTCACTTGATTGGCAAGGTATGCTCCAAACATCATACGAGATCTTGATAGTAAAATAAACCGTTTTTACTCAGGGTTAAAGCCAAAGTATCGAAGGGAATTAGCTTCTCGTGAGTTCAAAAGTTATGAAAAACTTGTTCGATGTACGGAGAAGGTGGAAATGGAGTTTGCCGATGATCAGGTGTTCTATGACAAACAACAGAATAAGAGGTCTAGTTGGCAGGCAAAGGGGAGGAATTCATCAAATAAGCAAGGAGGTAAGAAAACCAAATATCGATCCTATGAGAAGTGTGGTAAAATGCATCCTGGAGAATGTTTATCCAAGTCTGGTAAGTGCTTTCGGTGTGGTAAGTCTGTTCATATTGCTCGTAACTGTAAGGAAGATGATCAAGCAGGAAATGAAAAGCCAACGGTAAGATGTTTTAAGTGTAATGAAATGGGTCATTATGCAAATGAGTGTCCAATAAAGAACTAAACTGGGGGAATGCAGCCAGACTAGAAGCAGAAAGGGGTGGCGAAATCCTTTGCAACAACTTCAGCAGATGTTGGGCCATCGAATGAAGTGGTATCAGCTCCAGGGAGCTCAGTATTTTTCGAAGATTGACTTGAGGTCGGGGTACCATTAGTTGAAAGTAAAATAAGCAGACGTTCCGAAGACTGCGTTCCGTACTAGATATGGCCATTATGAATTTGTAGTTATGCCTTTTGGGTTAACCAATGCACCTGATGTATTCATGGACCTTATGAATAATATTTTCCATGAGTTCTTGGATAAGTTTGTGTTTGTGTTTTGAGGTTTGTGAAGAGGTTATGTGTGCATTGTGATTCACAGTGGAAGAATGAGTTGTTTTTTCATTCTGGCAGTACTAAGATGTACAGAGGTCTGCGAAAGTATTACTGGTGGGATGGAATGAAAAGAGACATTGCTGATTTTACTGTGAAGTGTTTGACATGTCAACTGGTTAAAGCAGAGCAGCAGTTACCGAAAGGGATTCTTCAGCCTTTACCTGTGCCAGAGTGGAAATAGGAAAACATATCCATGGACTTTGTTGTGGGATTACCGAGGACATCTCGAGGTAATAATGCAATCTGGGTTATTGTTGATCGCTTGACCAAATCTGCTCATTTCCTTTCTATACGAGATACTTTCTCTCTTGATCAACTTTCCCGTCTGTATCTTAAAGAGATAGTTAGGTTACATGGAGTTCCTCTCTCCATTGTATCGGATCATGATCCCAGGTTTACTTTTAAATTTTGGAGAGGCCTTCAGAAGTCGTTGGGTACTGAATTAAATTTTAGTATAGCTTTTCATCCTCAATCAGATGGGAAGTCAGAACAAACAATCCAGACATTGGAGGATATGCTATGAGCTTGTTCTATGGATTATCAGGGAAGTTGGGAGCAACATCTTTCTTTGGTTGAATTTTCTTATAATAACAGTCTTCATTCCAGTATACAGATGGAACCATTTGAGGCATTATATGGGAAGCGGTGTCGAACTCCAGCATTTTAGAATGAAGTGGGTGAAAGGAAGCTGATGGGACCAGAATTGGTAGAAGAGATGGCAGAAAAAGTTCAGTTCATTCAGAAAACACATGAGAACAGCTCAGAGCAGGCAGAAGAGTTATGCGGATAACCGGAGGAAGGATCTATCTTTTGAGGTAGGTGATCATGATTTTCTCAAGGTTTATCCTTGGAAAAGTGTGATGAGATTTGGTAAGAAAGGAAAGTTGAGTCCATGGTTGGTTGGACCATACGAAATTCTGGAAAGAGTTGGATTAGTTGCATACCGAGTGGCTTTACCTCTGAGTTTATCTCAGGTACACAATGTTTTTCACGTTGAGAAAGTATATGCCAGATCCATCTCATGTTTTGATTCCAGAGGTAGTTTAGCTGGAAGAGAACCTATCTTATGAGGAACAACCGGTCGAGATTCGTGACCACAGGGAGCAAGTGTTACGGAATAAGGTGATTCATTAGGTAAAGGTTTTGTGGAAAAACCATGTGATTGAAGAGGCAACGTGGGAATCTGAAAATGCTATGAGGGATAAGTACCCCAACTTATTTTGATAAGTGAATAAAATTGCGGGGACGCAATTCCCAAAAGTGGGGAAGGATGTAACATCCCAGGTAAATAAAGAATAAAGAATTTTCATATTTATTAATATTTACGAATTAAATTTTAATTTTATTTTAAAGGGGTTGCTATGTTCGATAGCGTACCCGTTACGCAACGATGAGTTTCTTTGAAATTTACGTTGCACACAAGTAATAAAATAATATTATTTTAAATGTTAGTTAACAAGTAGCCGTTGTACTGGTGGGAATGGATAGAAATAACTAAAATATGAATAGATATGTTTTTAAATGTTTTTACATTTACCCAATATAAGATAAAGGCTTAAAATACGGAAAGAGTTCAATTTTAGGGCATATATACTCTAATTTTCACTAAAGGTTCACTTATCACCTTTTAATGGTGAACCGTCATTAAATATAGTTTTGATAACTCTTATACTTTATTTTGAACCAAATATAACTCTTCTTTAGAATTGGGACATCAAAATTTACTTTGTGTAAATTTTTGGTACCTTTCTGATAAAGTTCATTTTTTATGAATAGTGTAAAATGTTGTATTTTAATTCAAAACTTCTTTTTAATCTAAATTATTTATATGATTAGATTATTATTTTAATTGGTTTTAAAGTGAAATTAGAAAATATTTTTACCAGTTAATCCAATGGTGGTCATTGAAATTAATTTCACTTTGAAATTGGACTTAAACTGGTGTCAATCTTTTGATACTTATTGTTTCACAAAAACATGCTATTTGTCATGACAGCGGGAATTAATTATTAAATTAATTAATTTGACTTATATGTTTTGAATTTTGTAAAATGGACTTCATTTTTGAATTCGGAATATAAAATATAGCTTAGGGTGAATTTTTGGTAATTTTATGAAAAACATCAATTTTTGATGAATAGTGAAACCACTAAGTGGTAATCAAGCAAACTGATTTTTCAGTTAAATGAAAGTTTACCACTAATGTGTATTGAATTTTGAAAATCCGACATACATGGTTTTCATTAAAAAGTAAAATGTGGTTCAATGAGATTAAAATAATTTTTTGGTGAATAGTAACTTTTTTTCATTAATCGCGATTAGAGGTAATTAGTGTAGTTTAAGGTAAAAATGGTAATATAAGAATGTGAAAACACCATGACACTTGTCCTACACCTATTGGGTGAGTCATGGCCGACCAAGACAAGCCATGGACCCACTTGGGGACCCCATGGAGCCACTTTAGTTGGAAAATGACATTAATATATTTTTACTTAATGTTAAAGTGAAAATGACACTAACATAAATTGTTTTACTAAAATAATTTTTGAGTGGGGTTATACAAGTCCAAATTTTGATTATAAATAGTCATTGGAAAGATAAAAAGATTTTATAAATCATAGTATTTTTTTAATAAAATTTTTAGACATTAAATAAATTAAATTATATATGACATAATAATGATGCAACGATGACATCATTATTTGACGATTTAAATAAAATGGAATGATAATGAAAAATATAAAACCTACACATGGTCAAAACCAATTGGATGAGTGGATTTCGAATCCTTATCACCTTATCCACGAATTATATCAATGTGGGACCTTTTAAAACCGAAACACATTTTCAAATAAAGTAATATTTCTTTACTTTCCAAAAGTGCCCCTCCTCTCCTCTTATAAAAGTCCCCCACCTCTACCTCATTTCACACACTTCTCAAGCCTTTGGCTCGGCCAACCCCTGCCCAATTACTCTCTCCACATCCCTCTCCTCATCCTATAGGATTCCCTTTGGGCATAATCCTTTCAAAGGAAGCCTTTAGGCTCAAATCTAAAGGGAGTTACACTTTTAAATGTAATTCATTCTCACTTGTTCATTTGTTTTATTTTGCTTCTCCAACCCTCTAAACTCTTTTTATTTACTTCTTTTGTAACAACACAAGTATCTTCAATATACTAGGATGTTGTTATAATATTTATTTGAGATACACTCTCACACAACTACATCAAATGGTTAAAGAACATACGGTTTCCGTGGATGGCGAAATTCTGCCTCCCGAAACGATGATTGTTCAATACTCATTTAACACCTTCAAGGGTGGTCATTATGATGTCACTATTTTTATATATGATATATAATATGTTTATGTTTTCTTTAAGCTTCTGTATTTTTCATTTTTGGCATACTTTTATGGTTTCCATTATGGGTAAACACGATATCTTCATTTAAGGAAGTGCGGACTACCGCCCCCTAAAAGTGATGTGATCCGTTAATGCCATATGTGGGACGTGTAAAGGATGGATTTAAAGTTATTATATATGATTTTATACTGTAATTATAATATACCTCTATATCATTATTATTTCTTTCTATTAAAGTATGAGATAGAAATGAAAGTAGCGTTCATGCGTACGTACGGCTTACCGTCTCCATGAACGGTGCATTTCATTTCTTATCCCCAAATGTAATGTACTATTAAAATTACATGTATATAATGTATATATATAATTAATGATATATCTAAATGATGAATATAATTCTGGAATTAAAATATACATACCTCTCATTTATTTTTAATTCCACTAATATGACAAAGAAATGAAAGTAGCGTTCATGCGTACGTACGGCTTACCGTCTCCATGAACGGTGCATTTCATTTCTTACCTCTAAATGATTATGTAATATTATAAATACATGTATATGCTGGATATATATGGTATATATGATATCCAAATCCGGAATTTCATTCTGGATATAAAGAACTTTTGACCACACGAACAACATGTAATTGTAAGAAGTCAACTTTCGACTTAAGAACCAAATATTGACAAAACAAACATTATTAACTTAAATGGTTACATAATGTTATAAAATGTCAATAAGTGATATAAAAGGAATAATGAAGTTTAAAAAGGTTCTTAATCAAGTATAAATTAACTCAAGTTTATTATTCAGGATGTTAAAGAACGATCGAGTCAAGTCGGACCCAAGGTAAGGGACTTCGTCTCAATCTCCTTTCATTGAGGCATATTTTGTTTTATACACAACTTTCTTTTATACGGTGTATAAACCCCTTTGATGTTTACTTTTATACAAAAGGAATCTTTTTATACGAAGCGTTTTACAAAACGACAAAAAGGAATGTTTCTTTTAACGTACGCGGTGACAACGACCTTTTCCGCCGCTGCGGGTATTATTTTCTCTTTGGCTTTCTCAACAAGCCGTAATGTTTTTAGAATAAAATAAATACCATATACTCTTTTATGTATTTTGGTATTGAAAATGGTTTTGAAAAAGGATTCTATTATGTCAATATATTTATGATATATTGTGATTGAAATGTGGAAATGTTATAATTCCTTTATATTGGTTTTATGTTTTATGATTTTATATTGGTACTTGGACATTTTAACGGGTGGTTACGTTATAAACCATATGACGGGTGGTGTCGTGAATACCAGGATGGGTGGTTACGTTATAACCTCCAATGCATTGGGTATGGAAGTCGGCCGTATGGCTATTCCATTAAGTATGTATGGAAATTGGCCGTATGGCTATTCCATTAAGTGATATGTGTGGAAGTCAACCGTATGGTTGTTCCACTTAAGTAAGTTTATGTCCCAAGTTACCTTTATATATGTTATGTGTTCTTTATATGGGTTTTATGGTTATTCTTTGGTTACAAAAATGTAAGTAATGATACTTTATTCAGTAAATAGTTTTACTACTTCATGAAGGTGAAGTTATTACTTTGATATAGTATACATGGTTTACTTGATGTTTGAAAAACTAACAGTTTTCATTCTTTTTGTATCCCTTACTGAGCTTTTTATGCTCACCCCAAGTTTTTCGAAATGTTTTTCACAGGACTTAAAGTGGAATAAGGTCAAGGATGGGATCAAGGGAATTTCATGCTATCTAAAACATGGAATCTAGACATCTTTCTTTTTAAGAGTTTTTATTTTATGGAGACTTAGTAGAAGTGTCTACTTTGTAATCTTTTAAGATGTAATAGTTATGTTCTAATTCTCTAAAACTCTAAACCTGAAAAGATCCTCAATGTGAATTATTCATTTAATTCAATATTAAGTAAGTTTTAAGGCTGGGGCCTTATAATAGGTATTTTATTAATAGTAATGGGTGAATATAATAGCCTATTTTATGGTCAAATATATAATATTTATATCACCATATAATTCAACTGACAATATATTAGGTCTAATTCACCTCACACAGTGTTGTAAGAGATATGTTATACAATATTCTTATGTAAACACCCCAAAATATATGATAGTCCCATTTCATGAATAGTAACAAAGGATGAATTCATAGAGTGGAATTTGTATCACACATATTTTTTGTGAAATAAATATGTAATTATTCCCATATCACTTCCCACTCCATGTGCAACAAATTATTTAATATAATTTAGTGTGTTTAATAGACCATGATACCCAAGGTGATAATTTTTTTAAAATTTCCTCTTAATATAATTGTATGTTCAATGATATTATTAAATATTATTCACATATAAACAAATAATGTATTTTTAATGTATTGAGATCTATAATAATAATTTAAAATAAAAAACTAAAGATTAAAATATAAATAATGTGATTATATAACATTTATTTTAAATCATTTATGATGATTGTTATGATCATGAGATAAATTACTTCATGAAAATATTTGAACTATTTTTTAAAAAATAATACAAATAATATAAATATTTTCTATGAAAGATTTCATATATAAGAAAATGGGAATGTGGTTTTACCAATAATGTAATAATCATGGAGAAGAGGTTGAGTGATTACAATAGATGATGGAATTTTTATTCCCAAGATCATGAACAATAAAATTAGGACCACACAATGGAATAATTTGTATACAATAAATTATTGAATATTTATTTCTAGCTAAGCACTCATAAAATTGATTTAGAATATGTTTTTGATTTGAAGTTATTTTAACAAGGTAACAATATTGGGTTAGTATTTTCATATCAATTTCTACTTTTTCGGATATGAGTGTCATGAAATGAAAGGGAGATAAAAACATAGGTAGTATGCAACAATTTGGTTATTGTGAGTCCTCATATATTTTCATTACTACTAATTAGTGTGATTATAATATATCATGGAATGAGTTTTGAAGTCCCTCACATCTTGATATATCCCACACAGGGTGAAAACATTAACTTATTAGGAAAATTATATGTCTGGTTATTCAACATTTACAACAAAAAGAAAATAGGTTATCGTATAAAATACAATAATAAAATAATTTTATTTGAAGGATGATGTAAAAATGTTATGAAACTAATTCACAAGCAATATCATGTCATAAATCAAATTAAAAAATATTATATCACCACAATCATTCATTGTAAATATACTATTCTTATATGATTCCAACTCATATACAGACTTGAATTTATAATTTCATGTTTCTAATAAAGGACTAAAAACCTATATATGGTGGTCACTCATTCCAAATATAGGGTATATGTATGTATAAATAGATTCAATATGAAGGATTTTGAATATATTGGGTTTATAATTTTTATCATTTATACCCATGGAAGAATCCAAATTTTTGTGATGAAGTTATCTATAGGGATTGGGGAATCCTAAAATCACTTTTAGGAACATAGGTATTATAATTCCAATTGAAAAGATTATTTACGTTTCTGAACACTCATCAAGATATTATGAACCTTTATTATACATTTCCTTTATCATCTGAATTTTTTTTGTAAAATATTCTTTTTTAATAGTTTTAATCCTCCAATTCCATCTGGAAAATCATTTTAATATAAAATTATTCTTAAAAATCAGATTAAATCCCATATAAATGTACTGATCATGAGTAGTAATATCATCAACAATAATACATTAATATTCAGAACTACTTTTAAATTTAGCACAACTTACCAAAAAAATTTGAATCATTAAAAATATTCAAAGGCACATGTTTGGGTCATTTGATTATAGTATCAAAACATTAAACCTATTTTTAGGACTCATTATGAAATCATCATACTTATATATATATATATTTATTTATTTATTTATATTTATCACTATATTCCTTATGGGTAGTATTATTTTAAATGTTTACGTCAACAAAACCCTCACGTTCATTTTTTTTAATCAATCCCAATGACTATATCAAAATATGTTTTTTTGTAAAATTAAATGTCATATTATTTATAAAGATATTCAATATTATCACTATAGTTTTCAACAAATCATATTTATTGTAACATTTTCATTCATTTTTTCTAAGATGAAATTTCATATCTAAATTGGTATTTCATTATATGATCTTATTTTTGAGAAATAAATATTAATTTATTTATATGCATTCCACCAGGAAAACTTTGATGAAAAATTATTAAACATAATATACGTGAATCATGATGTACATTTTTTTCCATTAACCATATAATTTCCAATTTTTAATTTAAGAGAGCTAATTTATATGAATTAATAACTTATTTTTTTCAATCTTATATGATATTAAACGTTCATGTGAAATCAAAATAAAATTTCATTGGTGAATCATTGTAATTTTTATACGGTTTTATAGTGATCCTATACTCCACCAAAATACGTTATATATAATCAATATATCATCGAATCAATATTTATTCTTCAAAAGGTAAAAACATTCAATTATAAAAATTTATATTTCCTCTATTTATTTTATTCAAAAAATTGAAATCCAAAATATTCATAATTCATTTTATAGATCTAATAACAACAAAAATATTTTTGAACAACTCATGAAGTCTTATAAAGGGAATAATTGTCAACTACCACTATTTATTATTTATGTCACAGTTAATTACATATTTAAACTTTTTTACATCATAATAATTCAATAATTTGAAACACATGTCCTTTTAAGTAGTGGTTGTCAAAATAATTATGAAAATATTATTATTCAGGAGTCTAGAGAGACCATTTTGGGACATTTCACATTTATTTTTCATTTTATTTTCTTATTTATTTATATCAAAATATGGTGGATCTTTATTATTTATTTACTGATTTTTTTGAGAATGGATGTATAAGAAAAAAGGTTATTTATATGAAATAATTATATTCATAATTATTTTATAAATCAATCCTTTGAAAATGATAATTCATTTTTAATTTTCACAATTCATGTAAATATAGGAATTGTAGAAATAAACTTCTTCATAAAATTGATTACCCAATATAAAACCCATATAATTTTATATCTATTTTTATGGAAAATATATAATCATTTCATCAAAAGATGAGGAATTATAGTTACAATTTTTATTCATGGCGTCATTTTTACTAATTGTTTTTTCTAAGAAGTCACAATTCAATAAATCAATAGAAATATAATGAATTTTTGAATATATATGTTCTTAAATAATTATAAATTTATGAAGGCACATGTAATGAAATGTAACTTCTAGAATTTTCATATATTATTTCTCTACACATGGAGAATCTATAGAGTTTGAGAGTGTTCATGAGGTTATGAGAGCTATTTGATAAATATGTGGAGTCACCACACCCTTGTTGGGGGCATGTTCGCTTGGAATAAATGATGTATAAAAAGGGAAAGTCAATAATTTATTAAAATTTTTGTGGAATAGGTAATAAAATTTTTAGATTGCCCTTAATAAATGTAGGGAAATAATTCTCATAACACTACATCCCATGGTGGGACTTGGGAAAAAATTAATATTGTGGTGGCTTTCAATATAATATTATAGAAAACACACCATAGAGTATAAAATTCAATGGTTAGGGCCATTGTAGAGATAAAACAACTAATTTAAAATATGTGAATATCAAGATGTTACAATAGGAGATTAAAATCAAGTTTGACTAGATCCACCATATGTGTTTTGGTTGTGTACCATATTCTGGTGAGGTCCAATTGGATTCACATACAAAAGGTGGTCATTACTCACTTAATTCAATTCCTTTAATATCCCTTCATGATCTATGATACTTCTAAACTTATCTAAACCACTTCAACATCCAAATTTCATTTCATCACTCCATGGATCAGTATATCAAGTCCTAACTATTGATGTGTGATGTATAATCTCAACTCTTATGTTTTCCCAATTTTCATAGTTTCTTTTTCACAGTTGATCATAGTAGAATGATGACATGTTTTTGAATATTTTTATTGAGGTTTTTTTTCTTAAATTGGATATTATTGGTGAGTCCATATATGAGAATGGTGTTGATGTATCTTATATTTATTTTGTCGTGATTGGGGATTCTATTTGATGATTCAGTCGAGGTTGTGGATCCATCATTCTCAACTTCATTAGATACAAATGTTGAATTTTCATGACATTTTTCTCATTTAAATTGTTGGTACTTATTGGTTAATAAATAGAGTTATCTATTTCATTTGAAATATTTGTGTAAGGGACGTATCACACGATTTTTATAAATTATTTATATTTTCTCAATATGATTATGTTTGATTATAAATTTTCCAAATTTTAGTTCAATTTAAATTGTTATTTTTTATTGGTTTGGAAATTTTTAATCTCATTTCTATTTCCTTATTTAACTCACTAAACATGAAAAATGATAATAATTTTAATTCAGCTAATAAATTGGTTACGCATGGAATTTCATATATGTGTCTGAATAAAACTGAAAATAATGATATAATTTTCATTGAATATATTTTTATTACTTTGTATGATGTGTTGATGATGATATGTTTTGATGTTATGAATTGGGGTGGCTGTGAAGTGTGGTTCATTAGAATGAGATCGATGGATTGTTTGGGGTTGTGTTGGGTCATTTCCCAACAGCATTTTAATGAACATGAAATGGTGAAATGGGACTGAATGTGGTGGGTATTAATTTATGTGGAATATAACCTAACCTGTGGAATGTATAATGAATTGGATAGAATTATGATTGAAATGACTGGGACTGATAAACGAAGAAGGTATGTAATTATAAAATCTATAAATGTTTTCCTTTTATAGGGAATGTAGAATATGTCATGTGAGTGGCATGCATTAGTGGTATGGTGCATTTATAGGTCGAAATGATAGTGGAAATGGACTTATGATCTTTTGGTGATATTGTGAGACACATTGGATTTCATGTTATGAACTGTTGTGATGATGTTTTTATCTACCTATTATATATTTTTATTTTTATTTAATATAATCTACACTATAATGAAATATTTACTACGATGAATAATTTTTTTGGCTTTAGGTTCTTTTTATAACATCTATGATGATGGGGATAGACATATAGCTACCATTACATCCCCACTCTCTATTATGGGTTACATTATATTCTAGTGGAAATGATGGTGTAGAAATATAGTGGAATTTATGGGATGATTTATTAGGGAATTTGGTGGTTTATAGTGGAGGCCACACATGATATAAGGAGGGAACATTATTGATTCCATTCATGACTATGATACACTATAGTTTTGGTATTATAATAATGGTTATGGTTCTATATTTGTTTTTATGACATGTTTCATAGGGCGATGGTATTTTTTCCCACATGTCTTCATGTAGTACATGATGTGTCTGTGCTGTTGTCTTAGAAAATCATTATTAAAGAAGGTGTATGAGCACCAATATGTTCAATGTTGTAGCGTGAGAGAGTAAAATATGTTACAAATTCATCTGGGATACTCTATATAGATAATATTATGTTTATATTGTTACATTGTTTGAATTTTTTTAAGTGTTTCATGGTGTGGATATTATTTTTTTGTTGATCTATTTCAGTCTCTGTTTGTCATATCGTTTTTCCAGTGGATTATTAGTATGTTTTTTTCACATTTAAATGAGATACCTTGGGCCATACCATACCGAGTATACATGATATTAATATCAAACGTTTATAAAAGAAATATATATTTTTTGGATGAAAATATGAATTAGGTTATACATTACCAATTCATAAAATGGACTTTTTTTGGATTCATTTCCATATAATAACTTTGGATATTTTTTGGAGATAGTGTTGAAATTTTTCACATTATAAATTATTTATGGGATTCTTTTGGTTATATATTTTCATTAATATGATGTAGTTTTTTGTGGCTGACATTATATATATATATCCTTTATAAATAATTGTTTATAAATAATTCAACATGAGATATATATATATATATATTTGATGTATTCATCTTAGGGATAGCTAAATGGGGTAATAGAATTCTCTAACTCTCATTATTCATTTCTATCTAAGGAAGTGTACCTTTTTGGGATAGGTTTATGACATAGTGGTATTAGAGGTTTATGATGAGAGATATATTGGTTTATTTTGTTATGCATTGTGGGGACTATATGGGATGAGATAATAAAGGACAAGCATTATAAGAAGAACATGTTATATTTGGTCCCCCATGATACGATGCATGGACCATGTGACTATGAATAACTAAATGATTGATTCCTCTTGGATTATAGAGAACAATGATATGTACATTTATAATGATTTATTAGTTTCGTATTTGAATTTGGTGGAATTTAAAATTAATATGAATTAATTCATCAATCCATATTAAAATTCCATCTTAAAAGGCATGGGATTTTTCTTTATTTTACATGATTGGTTCTAAGATAACTTCTTTATGTAACATAGGCCATAGAGGTCTAGCTAGATGATCCAGGTGATCTTCATGAAATCTACCTAAAAAGAGATGACTGTGTGTGAAAATAACTAAAACTAGGTTTTTATTGGTGGGTACTAGATATGTATTTGGTGACTATCTTTGATTTCAAGATGGAGGACAATTTAGTGAACATTGATATAAATTATTATCTAATTCATTGTAATGATGATAAAAGGTGTTCTTAGCAGTTAGTTAGATGAGGGGTGCATCATATCAGTGGTTGATTTCATATCATCATGATACAGAATTACATGATATTTATTTATTTTAATTACATATGAAAATATAAAATGAATTATCATCATTGAATAAGAAATGAATTAATAGATAATTTAGTCAAAATTACACAATCCGCATTTAATTTATTTGGAGAAAATTCCCAACATTTATGATTATTTTTGAGATGTGTTTTTTTCACTTTTATTAGGATACATTTATAAATAATTCATACATTGAATTGTATTGATTAATATCCATGAATCTAGTAGAAAATATTATATACTCGAACTAAAAAGAAATATATCAATCTTATTGGTGTAACAAAATGTTATAAATTCATTGTATAGTGGTATTATTAGGAATTATTCATTGAATAAAAGGGTGGTATAAATAATAGAATAATAAATTTTAAATAATTTATGTTTTTATTTATTATATTATAATAACGGTTCTTCAATGAATCTTAAGAAAAATCTATGGATTATAAATTCCTTTTATATATCAATAACTTTTTATGATAAATTGTTTTTAATATATTTACATACCTATCATGCAATACGTTTTTCTGTAATATGAATTGTGGAATCTAATAGCCTTTGTTATGGAAAAATAATGACTATTAATATCCCCATACAATTAAACTGACAATATATTAGGTTCAATTCACCACATATAGTGTTTTAAGAGATAGGTTATACAATGTTCTTATGTGAACACTGAAAAATATATGATAGCCCCATTTAATAAATAGTAAGAATGGATGAATTCATATAGTGGAATGGGAATCACACATATTTTCTGTGAAATTAATAAGGAATCATTCCCATAACACATCCAATTCTATGTGAGACCAACAATTTATTAGAATTTAGTGTATTTAATAGACCATAATACCCGAGGGGATTTTTTTTAATGATTTATCATAACATAATTGTATATTCCAAGATATTATTAAATTTTATTCACATATAAGAGATTAGTTTAAATTTTTTTATTTAGATCTATAATAATAATTTAAAATGAAAATATCTAAATTAAAATATATATTGTGAGATTATACAGTATTCATTTTAAATCATTTTTTATGACACTTATGATCATGTGATAAATTTTTTCATGAAAATATTAGAAATATTTTTTCAAAAATAATAGAAAATTTTAAATATTTTCTATGAAGGAATTCATATATAAGAAAATGGTAATGTGGGTTTACCAATAAAATAAAAATCATGGAGAATAAGGGGAGTGATTCTAATGGATGATTGAATTATTTTTCCAAAGGAAATAATGAATAAAATTAAGACCATGCAAGAGGATATTATGAAAACAATAAATTGTAGAATACTAATTACAAGCAGAATACTCATAAGAATTATTTTGAAGAAGTTGGTTGATTTGATATTATTTTGACATTGAAACTATATTGGTCTAGTATTTCCATATCAATTTTTTGGCATATGTGTTTCTTGAAAATAAAGGGAGTTAAAAATATAGGTCATAAGCAACAATTGGGTTTTTGTGATTGCTCATATATTTTCATTACATCTAATTTGTGTGATTATAATATATTGTGTAATGTGTAGAAACATACCTCACATATTGATATATCCCACATTGGGTGAAAGCATTAGCTGCTTCGGGAAATTATATGTCTGGTTATTCAACATTTACAATTAAATGAAAAGTGTTTTTCATATACAACCAAAAAAAAAATATTGATTTAAAGGAAGATGTAAAAAATCTTCAAACCTAATTGACAACCAATATCAAGGAATATATGTAACATCCCAGGTATGTAATGAATAAAAAATTACATATTTATTAATATTTACTAATTAAATATTAATTTTACTCTAAAATGGTTGTTATGTTCGATAGCGTACCCGATACGCAACAAAGAGTTTCACTGAAATATTTCGTTGCACACTAGTAAAAAAATAATATTATTTTAAATGGTAGTTAACACATAACCGTTGTATTGTCGGGAATGCATATAAATAACTAAAATATGATTATATATGTTTTTTAAATGTTTTTACTTTTATCTAATAAATGATAAAGGCTTAAAATACGGAATGAATTCAATTTTAGGCATATATGCCCTAGTTGTCACTAAAGGTTCACTTATCGCCATTTGATGGAGAACCATCATTATATATAGTTTTGTTCACTCTTATACATTCTACTGGACCAAATAAAACTCTTCTTTAGATTCGGGACATCAAATTTTACTTTGTGTAAATTTTTGGTATTTTTCCGATAAAGATCATTTTTAATGAATAGTGAAAAAATGATGTATTTTAATTCAAAACATCTTTCTAATCTAATATATTTTTATGATTAGATTATATTTTGAATTGTTTTTAAAGTGAAATTAGAAAATATTTTTACCATTTAATCCAATGGTGGTCATTGGAATGAATTTCACATTGAAATTGGACTTAAACTATTGTCAATCTTTTGATACTTATTATTTCATAAAAAGATGGTATTTGTCATGACAACTAGAATTAATTATTAAATTAATTAATGTGACTTATATGATATTTTTTTTTTAAAATAGACATCATTTTTGAATTCAGAATATAAAATATATCTTAGGGTGATGTTTTGGTATTTTTCTGAAAAACTTCAATTTTTGATGAATAGTGAAACCACTAAGTGGTAGTTAAAGAAACTGATTTTTCGTTTAAATGAAACATTGTCACTTCTGTGATTTGATTTTCAAAAATCCGACATACATGGTTTTCATTAAGAAGTAAAATTTGGTTCAATGTGATTAAAATAATTTTTTGGTAAATAGTAACTTTTATGTTCTTAATCGCGATTAGTGGTAATTAATGTAGTTAATGGTAAAAATAATGTTTTAATAAAATGAGATGAGCTTGACACATGTTCTACCCTCATTGGATGTGTCATGGACGACCTAGATAATCCATGGGTCAACTTGGGGACCCCATGGAGCCACTTTGGTTGGGAAATGACATAAATAACCTTTTATTAAATGTTAAATTAAAAATGACACAAACATGAGATTTTTAACTAAAATAATTTTTACATGGGGTTATACAAGTCATATTTTTGACTATAAATATTCATTAGAAATATAAAACTATTTCCTACATCATAATATTTTTTTATAATTTTTATACATTATATATATTAAATTATTTATGATATCATGATGATGAAGCGATTACATCATTAATAAAGGATTTAAATAAAATGAAAATATAATATAAACTCTATGACCTACACATGTCAAAAAACTTTTGGATGGGTATATTTCAAACCCATGTCACCTTATTCTCGAATTATATCAATTTGGGACCATTTAAATCCGAAACTCATTTTAAAATAATGGAACATTTCTTTACTTTCCAAGAGTGCCCCTCCTCTCCTCTTTTAAAAGGCCCCCACCTCTACCTCTTTACCCACATTTCCAAAGCCCTTGGCTCGGACAACCCCTGCCCATTTTGTCTCTACACATCCCTCTATTACTCCTTGAATCCTCACTTTGGGAAGAAGGCTTCCCAAAGAAGCCTTTGAGCTCAATCCAAAGGGAGTTAAGTTCATCTGGACAAAAGAATGTGATGATTGTTTTCAGGAGTTGAAAAGAAGATTGGTGAATGCTCCAGTTTTGGAACTTCCTTCTAGGAATGGTGAGTTTGTTATATACAGTGATGCTTCGTTGAAGGGACTTGGTTGTGTCCTTATGCAGAATGATCAGGTAATTGCATATTTTTCACGTCAGTTGAAAACTCATGAGGTAAATTACCCTACACATGATTTGGAATTAGCTGCTGTTGTTTTTGCTTTAAAATTTTCGAGGCGTCATTTGTATGGAGTAAAGTGTGAAATATATACTGATCACAAAATATTAAAGTATATATTCACTCAAAAATAATTGAACATGAGACAGAGAAGATGGATGGAATTAATAAAGGATTATGATTGTACATTCATTACCATCTGGGAAAAGCAAATAAAGTGGCCGATGATTTTAGTCTAAAAAGTAATTCTTAATTAACCATGCTACATTTGGAACAAGATCCTTTGGTTTTTGATTTGATGAAATTTGGCATAGAAGTTGTTGGTGCAGGAATTTCTTCTATTTTGTTTCACGTATCCGTGAGATCATCCCTATCAGACAAAATTAAGCAAGCACAGAGGGAAGACAGTGAGTTGCAGAAAATGGTAGAGCTGGTTTAGAAGGGTAAGTTTCCTGAATTCAACATTGATAATGATTGTGTTTTGAGGTTTGGGGAGAGATTATGTGTCCCTGGTGATTCACAGTTGAAGAATGAGTTGTTATGTGAAGCTCATAGTTCCCCATTTTCAGTTCATCCCGGCATTACTAAATGTACAGAGATCTGCGGGAGTATTACTGGGGGTATGGAATGAAAAGGGATATTGTTGATATTAGTGTGAAGTGTTTGATGTGTCAGCAGGTTAAAGTAGAGCGGCAATTACTGAAAGGGTTACTTCAGCCTTTACCAATGCCAGAGTGGAAATGGGAAAATATATCCATGGACTTTGTTGTGGGATTGCCGAAGACACCTCGAGGTAATAATGCAATCTGGGTTATTGTTGACCGCTTGACTAAATCTGATCATTTCCTTCCTATATAAGATAATTTTTCTCTAGATCAACTTTCCCATTTGAATCTTAAAGAGATAGTCACATTACATGGATTTCATCTCTCCATTGTATCTGACTGTGATCCCAGGTTTACTTCTAACTTTTGGAAAGGCCTTCAGAAGTCGTTGGGTACTGAATTATATTTTAGTACAGCTTTTCATCCTCAATCAGATGGGCAATCAGAATGAACAATTCAGACCTTGGAGGATATTCTACGAGCTTTTTTGATGGATTATCAGGGAAGTTGGGACCAACATCTTTCTTTGGTAGAGTTTTCATATAGTAACAGTTTACATTCCAGTATACAGATGGCACAATTTGAGGCGTTATATGGTAAACAGTGTCGAACTCCTGCTTTTTGGGATGAAGTGGGTGAAAGGAAGCTGATGGGACCAGAATTGGTAGAAGAGGTGGCAGAAAATGTTTAGTTGATTCAAAAACACATGAAAATAGCTCAGAGTAGACAGAATAGTTATGCAGATAACCGGAGGAAAGATCTATCTTTCGAGGTAGGTGATCATGTTTTTCTCAACGTTTCTCCATGGAAAAGTGTGATGCGATTTGGTAAGAAAGGAAAGCTGAGTCCAAGGTTCATTGGACCATATGAAATCCTAGAGAGAGTTGCATCAGTTGCATACACAGTGGCATTCCACCGAGTTTATCTTAGGTACACAATGTTTTTCATGTTTCGATGTTGAGAAAGTATATGACAGATCCATCTCATGTTTTGAGTCCAGAGGTAGTTCAGCTGGAGGAGAACCTATCTTATGAAGAACAACTAGTCCAAGTTCTTGACTGAAGAGAGAAAGTGTTGCAAAATAAGGTAATTCACCAGGTAAAGGTTTTATGGAAAAACCATATTGTTGAGGAGGCAACGTGGAAATCTGAAAATGCTATGAGGGATAAATACCCTCACTTAGTTTGATATGTGAATAAAATTACGAGGATGCAATTCCCAAAAGGGGGGAAGGATGTAACATTCCAGGTAAATAATGAATAAAACATTTTCATATTTATTAATATTTATGAATTAAATATTAATTTTACTCTATAAGGGTTTCTATGTTTGATAGCTTACCTGATACGCAACAAAGAGTTTCATTGAAAGCTTTCGTTGCACACTAGTAATAAAATAATATTATTTTAAATGGTAGTAAACACATAGCTGTTGTATTGGCGTTAATGGATAGAAATAACTAAAATAAGATTATATATGTTTTTTAATTGTTTTTCCTTTTATCTAATAAAATATAAAGGCTTAAAAAACAGAAAGAATTAAAATTTAGGCGTAGATGCCCTAGTTCTCACTAAAGGTTCACTTATCACCTTTTGATGGAGAATCATCATTAAATATAGTTTTTTTTCACTCTTATACATTCTATTTGACCAAATAAAACTCTTCATTAGAATAGAGACATCAAATTCTACTTTGTGTAATTTTTCGATTTTTTTCCGATAAAGTTCATTTTTTAATGAATAGTGAAAAAATGTTGTATTTTAATTCAAAAACTATTTTTAATCTAATTTATTTATATGATTAGATTATATTTTGAATTGGTTTTAAAGTTAAATTAGAATATATTTTTACCATTTAATCCAATGGTTGTCATTGGAATCAATTTCAATTTGAAATTTGACTTAAACTAGTGTCAATCTTTTGATACTTATTGTTTCATAAAAACACGCTATTTGTCATGTCTACGGGAATTAATTATTAAATTAATTAATGTGACTTATATGATTTTAATTTTGTCAAATAGAAATCATTTTTGAATTCAGAATATAAAATATAGCATAGGGTGAAGTTTTGGTATTTTTCTGAAAAACATCAATTTTGATGAATAGTGAAACCACTAAGTGGTAGTTAAAGAAACTGATTTTTCATTTAAATGAAACATAGTCACTTCTATAATTTGATTTTCAAAAATCCGACATAAATGGTTGTCCTTAAGAAGTAAAATGTGGTTCAATGAGATTAAAATTATTTTTTGGTGAATAGAAACTTTTAGGTTCTTAATCGCAATTAGTGGTTATTAGTGTAGTTTAAGGTAAAAATAATGTTTTAATAATATGAGATGAGCATGACACATGTCCTACCCCCATTGGATGTGTCATGGAATAAAAAAATACAATCCATGGGTAAAATTGGGGACCCCATGGAGCCACTTTGGTTTGGAAATGACATAAATAACTTTTTATTAAATGTTAAAGTAAAAATGGCACAAACATGAGATGTTTTACTAAAATATTTTTTACATGGGGTTATACAAGTCATATTTTTGACTATAAATATTCAATAGAAAGATAAAATGATTTCATAAATCATGATATTTTTTTATAATTTTTATACATTAAATATATGAAATTATTTATGACATCATGATGATGAAGCGATTACCTCATTAATAAAGGATTTAAATAAAATGAAAAGATAATGTACATTCTATGACCTACACATGTCCAAAACCTTTTGTATGGGTATATTTCGAACCCTTATCACCTTATAATCTAATTATATCAATGTGGGACCTTTTAAATCCGAAACTCATTTTAAAATAATGGAACATTTCTTTACTTTCCAAGAGTGCCCCTCCTCTCCTCTTATAAAAGGCCCCCACCTCTACCTCTTTACCCACACTTCCAAAGCCTTTGGCTCGGCCAACCCCTGCCCATTTTGTCTATACACATCCCTATCTTACTCCTTGAAGCCTCACATTGGGCATAAGTCTTCCTAAGGAAGCCTTTGGGCTCAAACTAAAGGGAGTTACCCGATTTTAAGGTAATGTCTTCACTTGAGTCCTTTTGTGTTATTTTGCTTCTCCAACCCCCTAAACTCTTTTTATTAATTTCTTTTGTAACAACTCCAGTATCATCAGTATAATAGGATTTTTTTATAAGAATGATTCTAGATACACTTACACACACCTACATCTAATGGATAAAGAAGTTATTGTTTCCGTGGATGGCGAATTTCTGCCTCCCGAAACGATGATTGTTCACCATTCTTTTAACACCTTAAAAGGTGGCCATCATGTTTACACTATACATATATATGATATATTATATTTTTTGGTTTTCCTTAAGCTTCTTTATTTTTTATTTATATCATACCTTTATGGCTTCTATTATGGGTATACACGATATCTTCATTTTAGGAACTGCGAACTACCACCCCGTCAAAGTGATTTGATTCGTTAATGCCATATGTGGGACGTATAAAGGATGGATTTAAAGTTATTATATATGATTTCATACTGGAATTATAATATAACTCTATATAATTATTATTTATTCCCATTAAATTATGAGATAGAAATGAAAGTAGCGTTAATGCGTACGTACGCCTTACCGTCTCCATGAACGGTGCATTTCATTTCTTATTCCCAAATGTAATGTACTATTAGAAGAACATATATATAATGGATATATATGATGTATGTTACATATAAATTATTAATATAGTTCTTGAATTAAAATATACATATCTCTCATTTAGTTTTAATTCCATTAAGATGACATAGAAATGAAAGTAGCGTTCATGCGTACGTACCGCTTACCGTCTCCATGAACGGTGCATTTCATTTCTTACCTTTAAATGATTATGTAATATTAATAATACATGTATATGCCGGATATATATGATATATATGATATCCAAATCAGTAATGTCATTCTGGATATAAAGAACCTTTGACCACATGAACAACATGTAATTCTAAGAAGTCCACTTTCGACTTAAGTTCCAAATATCGACAAAACAATCATTATTAACTTAAATTGTTACAAAATGTTTATAACATGGAAATAAGTGATATAAAAGGAATAATTAACTTGAAAACGGTTCATAAGCAAATAGAAATTATCTCAAGTTTATTATTCAGGACGTTAAAGAACGAACGAGTCAAGTCGGACCCGAGGTAAGGGACTTCGTCTCAATCTCCTTTCATTGAGGGATATTTTGTTTTATACACAACATTCTATTATATGGTGTATAAAACCCTTTGAATTTTACTTTTATACAAAAGGAATCTTTTTCTACGAAGCGTTTTACAAAACGACAAAAAGGAATGTTTCTTTTAACGTACACGGTGACAACGACCTTTTCCGCCGCCACGAGTATTATTTGGACTTTGGCTTCCTCAACAAGCCGTAATGTTTTTAAAATAAAATAAATACCATATACTCTTTTATGTATTTTGGTATTGAAAATGGTTTTGATAAAGGATTCTATTATGTCAATATATTTAAATGATATAATGTGATTGAAATGTGGAAATGTTATCATTCCATTATATTGGTTTTATGTTTTATGATTTTATATTGGTACTTGGACCTTTGACGGGTGGTTACGTGATAAACCATATGACAGGTGGTGCCGTGAATTCCAGGGCAGGTGGTTACCTTATAACCTCTAATGTATTTGGTTATGGAAGTCGCCCATATTGCTATTCCATTAAGTATGTGTGGAAGTCGGCTGTATGGCTATTCCATTTAGTGATATGTGTGGAAGTCGACCGTATGGTTATTCCACTTAAGTATGTCTATGTCCCAAGTTACCTTTATATGTTATGTGTTCTTTATATGGTTTTTATGGTAATATTTGGTTACAAAAGGGTAATTAATGTTATTTTATTCATTGAGGAGTTTTTCCTACTTCATGAAGGTGAAGTTATTTCTTTGATAAAGTATACATGGTTTACTTGATGTTTGAAAAACTAACAGTTTTCATTCTTTGTGTATCCCTTACTGAGCTTTTTATACTCACCCCAAGTTTTTTTGAAATTTTTTTCAC
Organism: Viscum album; assembly: GCA_963277665.1. NCBI lineage: Eukaryota > Viridiplantae > Streptophyta > Magnoliopsida > Santalales > Viscaceae > Viscum > Viscum album. Next base: position 1,403,284,103 of record OY728152.1, read on the forward strand.
AGGACTTAATGTGGAGTACGGTCAGGGATGGGATCAAGGGAAAGTCATGCTATATAAAACATGGAAATACAAATGTGTCTTTTTAAGAGTTTTTTATTCTATGGAAACTTAGTAAAAGTGTCTACTTTTTAATCTTTTGAGATGTAACAGTTATGTACTAATTCTCTAAAACTCTAAACCTGGAAAGATGCTCAATGTGAATTATTAATTTAATTCAATATTAAGTAATGTTTAAGGCTGGGGCCTTATAGTTGGTATTAGAGGTCGGTTTAGACAACATTAGGAGTTAGAAAAGTGTTAAATTATAAATTAATTTATGGTATGACTGAAATGATATAGCATTTACGGATTACCATGTTGCTTCTTCTAAGATATTTCTGTGTTAAGAATGGTTTTTTAGAGAGGAAACAGAACAACTTCTCTAGGAAGGTATACAGATGGAAATGACCTTTCAAATCTGTATCCTGAGATGGTCAAAATCAAAACTAAACAGTTTGTCATAGTGATGGCTCAGTTGACTCAGGTGAAAAATGATGGCTGTTTTTATTGATGATATTTTTGTGTTTTCTAAAAGTAAAGAGGGTCATGAAAGTCATTTAAGGGTTATCTTGCAAACCATAAAAGAAAAGAAACTATATGGAAAATTCAGAAAGTGTGAGTTTTTGTTACAAAAAATATCGTTCCTGGGTCACATTGTTTCAAAAGATGGCATAACTATTGATCTTACTAAAAAAAGTTGTTGATGAATTGCCGAGACCCACAAATGTAACCGAGATCCGTAGTTTCCTTGGTTTGGAAGGTTACTATGGAAGGTTTGTTGAATATTTTTCTTGGTTATCCAGTCCAATGACTATGCAAACTCGTAAGGGTGTTAAGTTCATCTGGACAATAGAATGTGATGATTGTTTTCAGGAGTTGAAAAGATGATTGGTGAATGCTCCAGTTTTGGAACTTCCTTCCAGGAATGGTGAGTTTATTATATACAGTGATGCTTCGTTGAAGGGACTTGGTTGTGTCCTTATGCAGAATGATCAGGTAATTGCATATGATTCACGTCACTTGAAAACTCATGAGGTAAATTACCCTACACATGATTTGGAATTAGCTGCTGTTGTTTTTGCTTTAAAAATTTTGTGGCATCATTTGTATGGAGTAAAGTGTGAAATATATACTGATCACAAAATTTTAAAGTATATATTCACTCAGAAATAATTGAACATGAGATAGAGGAGATGGCTGGAATTAATCAAGGATTATGATTGTACAATTCTTTACCATCTGGGAAAAGAAAATAAACTTGTCGATGCTTTGAGTCAAAAAAGTAATTCTTCATTAACCATGATACGTTTGGAACGAGATACGTTGGTTTTTGATTTGATGAACTTTGGCATAGAAGTTTTTGGTGCAAGAAGTTCTTCTATTTTGTTTCATTTATCAGTGAGATCATCCCTATCAGACAGAATTAAGCAAGCACAGAGGGAAGATAGTGAGTTACAGAAAAAGGTTCAGCTGGTTCAAAAGGGTATGTTTCCTGAATTCAACATTGATACTGATTGTGTTTTGAGGTTTGGGAAGAGATTATGTGACCCTAGTGATTCATAGTTGAAGAATGAGTTGTTATGTGAAGCTCATAGTTCTCCGTTTTCAGTTCATCCCGACAGTACTAAGATGTACAGATATCTGTGGTAGTATTACTGGTGGGATGGAATGAAAAGGGATATTGATGATTTTACTGTGAAATGTTTGACTTGTCAGTAGGTTAATGCAGAGTGGCAGTTACTGAAAGGGATGCTTCAGCCTTTAATAGTGCCAGAGTGGAAATGGGAAAATATATCCATGGACATTGTTGTGGGATTTCCGAAGACACCTCGAGGTAATAATGAAATCTGGGTTATTATTGATCGCTTGACTAAATCTGCTCATTTCCTTCCTATACGAGATAATTTTTCCCTAGATCAACTTTCCCATTTGTATCTTAAAGAGATAGTTAAGTTACATGGATTTCCTCTCAACATTGTATCTGACTGTGATCCCAGGTTTATTTCTAACTTTTGAAAAGGCCTTTAGAAGTTGTTGGGTACTAAATTAAATTTTAGTACAGCTTTTCATCCTAAATCAAATGGGAAGTCAGAACAAACAATTCAGACCTTACAGGATATGTTATGAGCTTGTTCGATAGATTATCAGGGAAGTTGGGACCAACATCTTTCTTTGGTTGAGTTTTCATATAATAACAGTTTTCATTCCAGTATACAGATGACACCATATGAGACTTTATATGGTAAACAGTGTCGAACTACAGCTTTTTGGGATGAAGTGGGTGAAAGGAAGCTGATGGGACCAGAATTGGTAGAAGAGATGGCAAAAAAATTTCAGTTTATTCAAAAACACATGAAAATAGCTCAGAGAAGACAGAAGAGTTATGCGGATAACAAGAGGAAGGATCTATCTTTCGAGGTAGGGGATCATGTTTTTCTCAAGGTTTCTCCATGTAAATGTGTGATGAGATTTGGTAAGAAAGGAAAGCTGATTCCAAGGTTCATTGGACCATATGAAATTCTGGAGAGAGTTGGATCAGTTGCATACACAGTGACATTACCTCCATGTTTATCTCAGGTACACAATTGTTTTCATGTTTCGATGTTGAGAAAGTATATGCCAGATTCATCTCATGTTTTGAGTCCAGAGGTAGTTCATCTGGAGGATAACCTATCTTATGAAGAACAACCAGTCCAGATTCTTGACCGAAGATAGAAAATGTTGTGAAATAAGGTAATTCTCTAGGTAAAGGTTTTGTGGAAAAACCATATTGTTGAAGAGGCAACGTGGGAATCTAAAAATGCTATGAGGGATAAATACCCCCACTTATTTTGATAAGTGAATAAAATTGTGAGGACGCAATTCCAAAAATGGGGGAAGGATGTAACATCCCAGGTAAATAATGAATAAAACATTTTCATATTTATTAATATTTACGAATTAAATATTAATTTTACTCTAAAAGGGTTTATATGTTCGATAGCGTACCCGATACGCAACAAAGAGTTTCATTGAAATCTTTTGTTGCACACTAGTAATAAAATAATATTATTTTAAATGGTAGTTAACACATAGCCGTTGTATTGGCAGAAATGGATAGAAATAACTAAAATATGATTATATATGTTTTTTAAATGTTTTTACTTTTATCTAATAAAAGACAAAGGCTTAAAATACGGAAAGAATTCAATTTTAGGCGTATATGCACTAGTTCTCACTAAAGGTTCACTTATCACCATTTGTTGGTGAGCCGTCATTAAATATAGTTTTTTTCACTCTTATACATTTTATTGGACCAAATAAAACTCTTCATTGGAATTGGGAAATCAAATTTTACTTTTTGTAATTTTTTGGTATTTTTCCGATAAAGTTCATTTTTTAATGAATAGTGAAAAAATGTGGTATTTTAATTCAAAACCTCTTTTTAATCTAATTTATTTATATGATTAGATAATCTTTAGAATTGATTTTAAAGTTAAATTAGAATATATTTTTACCATTTAATCCAATGGTGGTCATTGAAATCAATTTCACTTTGATATTGGACTTAAACTAGTGTCAATCTTTTGATACTTATTGTTTCATAAAAACACGCTATTTGTCATGACGGTGGGAATTAATTATTAAATTAATTAAGGTGACTTATATGATTTTAATTTTGTAAAATAGACATCATTTTTGAATTCAGAATATAAAATATTGATTAGGGTGAAGTTATTGTATTTTTCTGAAAAACTTCAATTTTTGATGAATAGTGAAACCACTAAGTGGTAGTTAAGGAAACTGATTTTTCGTTTAAATGAATCTTTGTCACTTCTGTGATTTTATTTTCAAAAATCCGACATACATGGTTTTCATTAATAAGTAAAATGTGGATCAATGAGATTAAAATAATTTTTTGGTGAATAGTAACATTTAATTTCTTAATCGCGATTAGTATTAATTAGTGTAGTTTAAGGTAAAAATAATGTTTTAATAAAATGAGATGAGCTTGACACATGTCCTACCCTCATTGGATGTGTCATGGACGACCAAGGAAATCCATGGGTCAACTTAGGGACCCCATGGACCCACTTTGGCTGGGAAATGACATAAATAACTTTTTATTAAATGTTAAAGAAAAAAAGACACAAACATGAAATGTTTTACTAAATCAATTTTTACATGGGGTTATACAAGTCAGATTTTTATATATAAATATTCATTATAAATCTAAAACTATTTCCTACATCATGATATTTGTTTCATAATTTTTAGACATTAAATATATTAAATTATTTATGACATCATGATGATGCAGCGATTACCTCATTAATAAAGGATTTAAATAAAATGAAAAGATAATGTAAAATCTATGACCTACACATGTCCAAAACCTATTGGATGGGTACATTTAGAACCCTTATTACCTTTTACTAGAATTATATCAATGTGGGTCCTTTTAAATCCGACACTCATTTTAAAATAATGGAACATTTCTTTACTTTCCAAGAATGCCCCTCCTCTCCTCTTATAAAAGGCACCCAACTCTACCTCTTTACCCACACTTCCAAAGCCTTTGGCTCGGCCAAACCCTGACCATTTTGTCTCTCAAAATACCTTTATTACTCCTTGAAGCCTCACTTTGGGAAGAATTATTCCCATGGAAGCCATTGAGCTCAATCCAAAGGGAGTGACCCGATTTTAAGGTAATGTCTTCACTTGAGTCCTTTTGTTTTATTTTGCTTCTCCAACCACCTAAACTCTTTTTATTCATTTCTTTTGTAACAAATCTAGTATCTTAAATATACTAGGATGTTGTTATAAGAAGGATTATAGCTACACATACACACACCTAAATCTAATGGTAAAAGAACATACTGTTTCCGTGGATGGCGAATTTCTGCCTCCCGAAATGATGATTGTTCAACATTCTTTTAACACCTTCAAAGGTGGACATTAAGATGACACTATACTTATATATGATATATAATATGTTTATGTCTTCCTTAAGCTCCTCTATTTTTATTTATGTCATACCTTTATGGCTTTCATTATGGGTATACGCGATATCTTCATTTTAGGAAGTGCGGACTACCGCCCCCTCAAAGTTATTTGATTCCTTAATGCCATATGTTGGACATATAAATGATGGATTTAAAGTTATTATATATTATTTTATACTGGAATTATAATATACCACTATATAATCATTATTTACTCCCATTATATTATGAGATAGAAATGAAAGTAGCGTTCATGCGTACGTACGCCTTACCGTCTCCATGAATGGTGCATTTCATTTCTTATCCCTAAATGTAATGTACTATTATAAGTACATATATATAATTGATATATATGATGTATGTTACATCTAAATTATTAATATAATTCTGGAATTAAAACATACATACCTCTCATTTAGTTTTAATTCCATTAATATGACATAGAAATGAAAGTTGTGTTCATGCGTTCGTACGGCTTACCGTCTCCATGAACGATGCATTTCATTTCTTACCTCTAAATGATTATGTAATATTATAAATACACGTATATGCCGGATATATATGATATATATGATATCCAAACCAGTAATGTCATTCTGGATATATAGAACCTTTGACCATACGAACAACATGTAATTGTAAGAAGTCCACTTTCGACTTAAGAACCAAATATCGACAAAACAAACATTATTAACTTAAATGGTTACATAATGTTTATAACATGGAAATAAGTGATATAAAAGGAATAATGAACATGAAAGAGGTTCTTAAGAAAATAGAAATTATCTCAAGTTTATTATTCAGGACGTTAATGAAGGATCGAGTCAAGTCGGACCCGAGGTAAGGGACTTCGTCTCAATCTCCTTTCATTGATGCATATTTCGTTTTATACACAACATTCTTTTATACGGTGTATAAACCCCTTTGAATTTTACTTTTATAAAAAAGGAATCTTTTTCTATGAAGCATTTTTCAAAATGAAAAAAAGGAATGTTTCTTTTAACGTATTCGGTGACAACGACCTTTTCCGCCGCCGCGAGTATTATTTGGTCTTTGGTTTCCTCAACAAGACGTAATGTTTTTAAAATAAAATAAATACCATATACTCTTTTATGTATTTTGGTATTGAAAATGGTTTTGATAAAGTATTCTATTATGTCAAAATATTTAAATGATATATTATGATTGAAATGTGGAAATATTATCATTCCTTTATATTGGTTTTATGTTTTATGATTTTATATTGGTACTTGGACAATTGACGGGTGGTTATGTGATAAACCATATGACGGGTGGTGCCATGAATACCAGGACTGGTGGTTACGTTATAACCTCCAATGCATTGGGTATGGAAGTCGACCATATGGCTATTCCAATAAGTATGTGTGGAAGTCGGCCGTATGGCTATTCCATTAAGTGATATGTGTGGAAGTCGACAGTATGGTTATTCCACTTAATTATCTTTATGTCCCTAGTTACCTTTATATGTTATGTGTTCTTTATATGTGTTTTATGGTAATATTTGGTTACAAAAGGGTAAGTAATGATATTTTATTCAGTGAAGAGTTTTTACTACTTCATGATGGTGAAGGTATTACTTTGATAAAGTATACATGGTTTAGTTGATGATTGAAAAACTAATAGTTTTCATTCATTGTGTATCCCTTACTGAGCTTTTTATGATCACCCCCCAGTTTTTTTTGAAATTTTTTTCATAGGACTTAATGTGGAGTAGGGTCAAGGTTGGGATCAGGGGAAAGTCATGCTATATAAAACATGGAACTAGACATGTTTCTTTTTAAGAGTTTTTTATTCTATGGAAACTTAGTAGAAGTGTCTACTTTGTAATATTTTGAGATGTAACAGTTATGTCCTAATTCTCTAAAACTCTAAACCTGGAAAGATCCTCAATGTGAATTACTCATTTAATTCAATATTAAGTAATGATTAAGGTTGTGGCCTTATAGTTGGTATCATAGTTCAGTTTGGACAACTTTATGAGTTAGAAAAGTTTTAAATTATAAATTAATTTATGGTATGACTGATGTGATATAGGATTTAAGGATTACAATGTTTCTTCTCCTAAGATATTTCTGTGTTTAGAATGGTTTTTCATATAGGAAATAGAACAGCTTCTCTGGGAAGGAATACAGAGTGAAATGACCATTCAAATCAATATCTTGAGATGGTCAGAATCAGAACTAAACAGTTTGTCGTAGTGATAGCTCAGTTTACTTAGGTGAGAAATGTTGGCTATTTTTATTGATGATATTTTGGTGTTTTCTAAAATTAAAGAAGAGCATGAAAGACATTTAAGGGTTATCTTGCAAACCATAAAAGAAAAGAAACTATATGGAAAATTCATCCAGTGTGAGTTTTGGTTACAACAAATTTCTTTCCTGGGTCACATTGTTTCAAAAGATGGCATAACTATAAATACTGTTAAAAAACAATTTGTTGAAGAATGGCCGGGACCCACAAATGTAACAGAGATTCGTAGTTTCCTTGGTTTGGTAGGTTACTACCGAATGTTTGTTGAAATTTTCTCATGCTTATCTAGTCCAATGACTAAGCTAACGCGTAAGGGTGTTAAGTTCATCTGGAAAAATGAATGTGATGATTGTTTTCAGGAGTTGAAAAGAAGATTGGTGAATGCTCCAGTTTTGGCACTACCTTTCAAGAATGGTGAGTTTGTTAAATACAGTGATGCTTCGTTGAAGGGACTTGGATGTGTCCTTATGTAGAATGGTAAAGTAATTTCATATGCTTTACATCAGTTGAAAACACATGAGGTAAATTACCCTACACATGATTTGAAATTAGCTGCTTTTGTTTTTGCTTTAAAAATTTGGAGGTATAATTTTATGGAGTAAAATGTGAAATATATACTGATCACAAAAGTTTAAAGTATATATTCACTCAGAATGAATTGAACATGAGACAGAGGAGATGACTGGAATTAATCAAGGATTATGATTGTACAATTCATTACCATCCGGGAAAATCATATAAAGTGGCTGTTGCTTTGAGTCGAAAAAGTAATGCTTCATTAACCATGCAACATTTTGAAAGAGATCATATGGTTTTTGATTTGATGAACTTTTTCATATTAAATGTTGGTGTCGGATCTTCTTCTGTTTTGTTTCAAGTATCAATGACATCATCCCTATCAGCCGGAATTAACCAAGCACAGAGAGAAGACAGTGAGTTGCAGAAAAAGGTAGAACTGGTACAGAAGGGTAAGTTGCCTAAATTCAATATTGATAATGATTGTGTTTTGAGGTTTGGGAAGAGATTATGTGTCCTTGGTGATTCACAGATGAAGAATGTGTTGTTATGTGAAGCTCCTAGTTCACCATTTTCAGTTCATCCTGGTAGTAATAAGATGTACAGAGATCTGCGGGAGTATTACTGGTGGGATGGAATGAAAAGGGATATTGTTGATTTTACTGTGAAGTGTTTGACTTGTCAGCAGGTTAAAGCAGAGCGGTAGTTACCAAAAGGGATGCTTCAGCCTTTACCAGTTCTAGAGTGGAAATGGAAAAATATATCCATGGACATTGTTGTGGGATTGCCGAAAACACCTCGAGGTAATAATGCAATCTAGGTTATTGTTGATCTCTTGACTAAATCTGCTCATTTCCTTCCTATACGTGATAATTTTTCCCTAGAACAACATCCTCGTTTGTATCATAAAGAGATAGTCAGGTTACATGGATTTCCTCTCTCCATTGTATCTGACCGTGATCCCAGGTTTACTTCTTACTTTTTGAAAGGCCTTCAGAAGTTGCTGGGTACTAAATTAAATTTTAGTACATCTTTTCATCCTCAATTAGATGGGTAATCAAAACAAACAATTCAGTCCTTGGAGGATATGCTACGAGCTTGTTCGATGGATTATCAGGGAAGTTGGGACCAACTACTTTCATTGGTTGAGTTTTCATATAATAACAGTTTTCATTCCAGTATACAGATGGCACCATTTGTGGATTTATATGGTAAACGTTGTCGAACTCTAGCTTTTTGGGATGAAGTTGGTGAAAGGAAGCTTATGGGACTAGAATTGGTAGAAGAGATGGCAGAAAAAGTTCAGTTGATTCAAAAACACATGAAAACAGCTCAGACCAGATAGAAGAGTTATGCAGATAACCGGAGGAAGGATCTATCCTTCAAGGTAGGCGATCATGTTTTTCTCAAGGTTTATCCATGGAAAAGTGTGATGCGATTTGGTAAGAAAGGAAAGCTGAGTCCAAGGTTCATTGGACCATATGAAATTTTGGAGAGAGTTGGATTAGTTGCATACACAGTGGCATTACCTCCGAGTTTATCTCAGGTACACAATGTTTTTCATGTTTCGATGTTGAGAAAGTATATGCTAGATCCGTCTCATGTTTTGAGTCCAGAGGTAGTTCAGCTGGAGGAGAACCTATCTTATGAAGAACAAACCGTCCAGATTCTTGACCGAAGAGAGCATGTGTTGTGAAATAAGGAAATTCACCATGTAATGGTTTTGTGGAAAAATTATATCGTTGAAGAGGCAACGTGGGAATCTGAAAATGCTATAAGGGCTAAATACCCCCACTTATTTTGTTAAGTGAATAAAATTCCGAGGACGCAATTCCCAAAAGGGGGGAAGGATGTAACATCCCAGGTAAATAATAAATAAAAAAATTTCATATTGTTTAATATTTATGAACTAAATATTATTTTTACTCTAAAAGGGTTTCTATGTTCGATAGCGTACCCGATACGCAACAAAGAGTTTCATTGAAATATTTCGTTGCACACTAGTAATAAAATAATATTATTTTAAATGTTAGTTAACACATAGCCATTGTATTGGCGGGAATGGATATAAATAACTAAAATATGATTAAATATGTTTTTTAAATGTTTTTACTTTTATCTAATAAAAGATAAAGGCTTAAAATACGGAAGGAATTCAATTTTAGGCGTATATGCCCTAGTTCTCACTAAAGGTTCACTTATCGCCTTTTGGTGGAGAACCATGATTAAATATAGTTTTGTTAACTCTTATACATTCTATTGTACCAAATAAAACTCTTCTTTAGAATCGGGATATCAAATTTTACTTTGTGAAAATTTTTGGTATTTTTCCGATAAAGTTCATTTTTTTAATGAATAGTGAAAAAATGTTGTATTTTAATTCAAAACCTCTTTTTAATATAATTTATTTATATGATTACATTACATTTTGAATTGGTTTTAATGTGAAATTAGAATATATTTTTACCATTTAATCCAATGGTGTTCATTGGAATCAATTTCATTTTGAAATTGGACATAAACTAGTGTTAATCTTTTGATACTTATAGTTTCATAAAAACATGCTATTTGTCATGACAGCGGGAATTAATTATTAAATTCATTAATGTGACTTATATGATTTTAATTTTTTAAAATATACATCATTTTTGAATTCAGAATATAAAATATCTCTTAGGGTGAAGTTTTACTATTTTTCTGAAAAACGTCAATTTTTGACGAATAGTGAAACCACTACGTGGTAGTTAAAGAAACATATTTTTTGCTTAAATGAAACTTTGTCACTTCTGTGATTTTATTTTTAAAAATCGGACATACATGGTTGTCATTAAGAAGTAAAATGTGGTTCAATGAGATTAAAATAATTTTTTTGGTGAATAGTAACTTTTAAGTTCTTAATTGCGATTAGTAGTAATTATTGTAGTTTAAGGTAAAAATAATATTTAAATAAAATGAGATGACCATGAAACATGTCATACCCTCATTGGATGTGTCATGGCCGACCAATAAAATCCATGTGTCACCTTGGGGACCCCATGGAGCCACTTGTTTTGGGAAATGACATAAATAACTTTTTATTAAATGTTAAAGTAAAAAATGACACAAACATGAAATGTTTTACTAAACAATTTTTTACATGGGGTTATAAAAGTCAGATTTTTGACCATAAATATTCATTAGAAAGATAAAAAGTTTTCCTACATCATGATATTTGTTTTATAATTTTTAGATATTAAATATATTAAATTATTTATGACATAATGATGATGCAGCCATTACATCATTAATAAAGTATTTAAATAAAATGAAACGATAATGTGATATCTATGAACTACACATGTCCAAAACCTATTGGATGGGTATATTTCGAACCATTATCACCTTATACTAGAATTATATCATTGTGGGACCTTTTAAATCTGAAACACATTTTAAAATAATGGAACATATCTTTACTTTCCAAGAGTGCCCCTCCTCTCCTCTTATAAAAGGCCCCCACCTCTACCTCTATACCCACACATCCAAATCCATTGTCATGGCCAACACCTACCAATTTTTTCTCTACACATCCTTCTATTACTCTTTGAAGCCTCACTTTGGGAATAATTCTTCCCAAGGAAGCCTTTGAGCTCAAACCAAAGGGAGTTACCCGATTTTAAGGTAATGTCTTCACTTGAGTCCTTTTGTTTTATTTTGCTTCTCCAACCCCCTAAACTCTTTTTATTCAATTCTTTTGTAACAACTCAAGTATATTCAATATACTAAAATGTTGTTATAATAAGTATTCTAGCTAAACATACACACACCAACATCTAATGGTTAATGAACATACTGTTTCTGTGGATGGTGAATTTCTGCCTCCCGAAATGATGACTGTTCAACATTATGTTAACACCTTCAAAGGTGGACATTAAGATGAAAAAATACTTATATATGATATATTATATGTTTATGTTTTCCTTAAGATTATTTATTTTTTATTTATGACATACCTTTATGGCTTCCATTATGGGTATACGCGATATCTTCATTTTAGGAAGTGCGGACTACCACCCCCTCAAAGTGATTTGATTCGTTAATGCCATATGTGGGATGTATAAAGGATGGATTTAATTTTATTATATATGATGTTATACTGGAATTATAATATACCTATATATCTTTATTATCTATTCCCATTAAATTATGAGATAGAAATGAAAGTAGCGTTAATGCGTACATACACCTTACCGTCTCCATGAACGATGCATTTCATTTATTATCCCCAAATGTAATGTAATATTATAAGTACATATATATAATATATATATAAGATGTATGTTACATCTAAATGATTAATATAATTCTGGAATTAAAATATACATACCTCTCATTTAGTTTTAATTCCATTAATATGACATAGAAATGAAAGTTGCGTTCATGCGTACGTACGACTTACCGTCTCCATGAACGGTGCATTTCATTTCTTACCTCTAAATGATTATGTAATATTATAAATACATGAATATGCTGGATATATATGATATATATGATATCCAAACCAGTAATGTCATTCTGGATATAAAGAACCTTTGACCACACGAACAACATGTAATTATAAGAAGTCCACTTTCAACTTAAGAACCAAATATCGACAAAACAAACATTATTAACTTAAATGGTGATATAATTTTTATAACATGTAAATAAGTGATATCAAAGGAATAATGAACTTGAAAATGGTTCTTAAGAAAATATAAATTAAATCATGTTTATTATTCAGGATGTTAAAGAACGATCGAGTCAAGTCGGACTCGAGGTAAGGGACTTCGTCTCAATCTCCTTTCATTGAGGCATATTTAGTTCTATATACAACTTTCTTTTATACGATGTATAAACCCCTTTGACTTTTACTTTTATACAAAAGGAATATTTTTCTATGAAAATTTTTACAAAACGACAAAAAGGAATGTTTTTTTAACGTACGCGGTGACAACGACCTTTTTCACCGCCGCGAGTATTATATGGTCTTTGGCTTCCTCAAAAAGACGTAATGTTTTTAAAATAAAATAAATACCATATACTATTTTATGTATTTTGGTATTGAAAATGGTTTTGATAAAGGATTCTATTGTGTCAATATATTTAAATGAAATATTATGATTGAAATGTTGAATTGTTATCATTACATTATATTGGTTTTATGTTTTATGATTTTATATTGATACATGGACATTTGACGGGTGGTTACGTGATAAACCATATGACGGGTGGTGCCGTGAATACCAGGATGGGTGGTTACATTATAACCTCCAATGCATTGGGTATGGAAGTCGTCCATATGGCTATTACATTAAGTATGTGTGGAAGTCGGCCGTATGGCTATTCCATTAAGTGATATTTGTGGATGTCGACCGTATGGTTATTCCACTTAAGTATGTTTATGTCCCAAGTTACCTTTATATGTTATGTGTTCTTTATATGGGTTTTATGGTAATCATTGGTTACAAAAGGGTAAGTAATGATATTTTATTCAGTGAAGAGTTTTTTCTACTTCATGAAGGTGAAGGTATTACTTTGATAAAGTATACATGGTTTACTTGATTTTTGAAAAACTAACAGTTTTCATTCTTTGTGTATCCCTTACTGAGCTTTTTATGCTCACCCAATGTTTTTTTGAAATGTTTTTCACAGGACTTAATGTGGAGTAGGGTCAAGGATGGGATCATGGGAATGTCATTATATATAAAACAAGGAACTTGACATGTTTCTTTTTATGAGTTATTTATTCTATGGAAACTTAGTATAAGTGTCTACTTTGTAATCTTTTGAGATGTAACAGTTATGTCCTAATTCTCTAAAACTCTAAACCTAAAAAGATCCTCAATGTGAATTATTCATTTAATTAAATATTAAGTAATGTTTAAGGCTGGGGTCTTATAATATAGCTAAATAAAGAGTATTATATAACCACTAACATTGATTGGGAAAATAGTGTTCCTAACCGATACCAACACATATACACACTTGTATTTATAATTTCTTGATTTTAATAATGTACTAAAAACCTAAATATGGTGATCGGTTGTTCTTTATATAGGGTATAGGTATGTATAAATAGATTCAATATATGGGATAAAGATTATTTTGGATTTAGTATTTTTCAAATTTATACCCATGTAAAACTCCATATTTTTGTGATGATGTTATATATAGGAAGTTGTGAATCCTAAAATTGCTTTTAGTCACATAGGTATTATAATTGAAATTGAGAATATTATTTATTTTTTTAACACTCATGATGATATTTTTAATATTTTTAATAAATTTCCTTCATCATATCAATATTTATCATAAAAATATTATTTTTTATTAGTTTTAATCCTTCCATTCCATATGGGGATTCATTTTAATATAAAAGTATTCATAAAAATCTAATTAAATCACATATAAATGTATTGATCATGAGCTGTCATATCATAAATAATATTACATTAATATTCGAAATTAAATTTATATTTAGCACAACTTACCAAAGTTTTTTAAATTATTAAAAATAAAAAAAAACACTAGTTTCTGTCATTTGATTATAGTATCAAAACATTAAACTTATTTTTAGGACTCATTATATAATCATCATACATCTTCATATACATTTTCATCATTATATTAATTATGGGTAGTATTATTTTAAACATTTTTTTCCACAAAACCCTATTGTTCTTATTTTTATCATCAATCACAACAACTATATCAAAATAAGATTTTTTTTGTAAAATTAAATATCAAATTTTTTTTAAAGGTATTCAATATTATCACTATAGTTTTGAACAAATTTTATTCATTATAACATTTTCATTCCATTCTTATCGAAGATGACATTTCATATCTAAATTTTTATTTCATTATATGATTGTATTTGTGATAAATCAAAATAAATTTATTTATAAGCATTCCACCATGGAAACATTGAATCAAAATGATTAAACATTATATACATAAATCATGAAGTAATTTTTTTTCCTTTAACAATATAATTTCCTATTTTCTATACAAGTGAGATAATTCATATCAATTAATTACCTAATTTTTTCAGTCATATAAAAAAATTAAATTTTTTTGTGAATTTGAATTAAAATTCGATTGGAGAATCATTGTTATTTTGTTATCATTTTATAGTGATCCTATACAACAACAAACTACTTTCTATATAACCAAGATATCATTGAATCAATTCCCTTTCTTCAATATGTAAAAACATTCCGTTAATCAAATGTATATATCGTCCCATTATTTTATTCAAATTATTGAAATCCAAAATATTCAAAATTCATTTTATTGATCCAATAACAAACATAATATTTTTGAACAACTCGTGAACACTTTTAAAGGGATTCATTGTCAATAATTCCTATTTATTGTTAATTTCATTATTCATTACATCATTAAATTTTTTTTACATCATAATCTTTCAATAATATAAAAAATATGCCCTTTTGGTAGTGGTAGTAAAAATAATTATGAATATATTATTATTGCGGAGTCTACATAGACCATTTATTGACTATTCACCTTTATTTATCAATTTATTGTATTATTTATTAATATCCATATATCAGTTAGATCATTAATATTTATTTAATTAATTTATTAAGAATGGATGTATAAGATAAGAGGTTATTTATATAAATTATTTATTTTCATAATTATTTTTTAAATCAACCCATTAAAAAGGATAATTCATTTTTAATTTTCACAATTCATGATAATATAAGAATTGTAGAAATACACTTCTTCATTAATGAAATTACCCAATATAAAAACCTTATTAATTTTCATCCATTATTTGGGAAAATATCTAATCATATCATTAGAAGGTGATGACATATAGTACCAATATCTATTCAAGTAATTCATTTTACTAATTTCTATTTATTAAATAAATCACACATCACTACATCAATAGAAATATAATTTATTAATGAAAAAATATATGTTGTTAAATAATAATATTTTTATGATGGAACATGTAATGGAATGTATCTTCCAAAATTTTCATATATGATTTCCCCAAACATAGAGAAGCTAAGGAGTTTGATATTGTTCTAGAGGCTATGAGAGGGATTTAAAAAATATATGGAGTCACCACACCCTTGTGGGGTGCGTTTTAGCTTGGAATAAAATATGTATAAAATGGGAAAGTCAATAATTTAATTAATATAAGGTGGAATAGGTAATAACATTTTCATGTTCCCATTATCAAATTTATGGAAATAATTCTCATGACACTACATCCCATGGTTCGTAGGTATTGTTGTTGTGTATTTCTATATAATATTAGGGAAAACACACCATGGAGTATAAAATTCAACATTTGAGGCCATTTTAGAGATAAAACTACTCATATAAAATGTGAGAATAATGATAAAGTACCAAAGGAGATTAATATCATGCATTGACTAGATCCAACATATGTGTATTGGTTTTTTACCATTTTGTAGAGGAGTCCAATAGGATTCTCTTAGAAAAAGGTGTTCATAACTCACTTGATTAGATTCATTTATTCTCCCTTCATGCTCGAAGATAATTCTAGAAGTATATAAAGCAACTAAACATCAAAAGTTAATAACATAACTCTCGGGATAATTAAATAGTGTTTTGAGGATTGAGGTGTGAGGTATTATTTCAACTCAAATGTTTTCCTAAATATTCTTAGTTTCATATATTATAGTTGATCATTGTAGAATAATACATGTGTGAGTATATTATAATTGTGGTTTTATTTTTGCATACATTGGATAACATTGTTGAGTCCCTACTTTACAATGGTACGTATGTCTCTCATATTTCATTTTTTGTGATTATGGATACTAATTGATGATTTAGTCGAGGTTGTGGATCATTCATTATCAGCTTCATTAGATACAAATGTGGTATTTTCATGACCATTTACTCATTTAGCTTGTTTTTTATACTCTTCAATAAATATAGTTAACTATTTCATTTGAATTTATGTCTATGTGAGGTATCACAATAATATTATATATTGTTGATATTTTCTCTATATGTTAATATTTGATTAATACTTTTCAAAATTTTAATCCTATTTAAAATGATATTTTATTATTGGTTTTTAAAATTTTTAACCACATTTTGGTTTCCTTATTAAACTCCCCACACATGAAAAATGATAATAATTTATATCAATATAATAAATTATGTTACACATAGAATCTCTTCTGTGTGTCTGATTAAACAATAAAGGAATGATATAATCTTTATGGAATACCTTATTATGAACTTGTGAGATGTTTAGTTGATTAGATGTTTGGATTTCATTATTTGGGGTGGTTGTGAAGTGTGGATCATTATCCTGAGATGGATGAGTTTATGGGTGTTGTGTTGTGTAGTTTCCCAAAATATTTATGATAAACACGAAATGGTGACATGGGATTGAATATGGCTAGAGATTAATTTATGTGGTAAATAACCTAACCTATGGAATGTATAATTAATGGGATGGAATTAAGATTAAAATGAATGGAATTTATAAATAAATAACGTATGTCATTATAAAATCTATAAATGGTTTCCTTTCAAGAATAATGTATTATGTTTCATGTGAGTGGCATGCATAAGTGGTTTGGTGAATTTATAAGAGGCAATGATTGTGGAAATGGTTTTATGATCTTGTGATGATGTTGTGAGGCGCATTGGATTTCATGTTATGAACCATTGTTATGATTATTTTAATATATCTATTTTTTATTTTTATGATTATTTTTATTTATTATAAACCACACTATATTGATATATTTACACTGATGAAAATTTGTTTTGGGTTTTGGTGATTTTCTTAACCTCAATGATGATGTAGATATATGGATAGCTATGCCAACATACCTACTATGTACTTTGGGATACATTATATTCTGGTGGCTACTATGGGGTAGGAATATAGTCGAATGTATGTGATTCTTGATTATGGAATGGGGTGGTTTATTATGGAGGCCACATATAATAGAAGGATGGAACACTATTGATTCCATTCAAGATCCTGATAAAATATAATTTTTTGGTTATAGTAGTGGCTATGGTTCTATATTAGTTATGATGAAAATTTTAATAGGGAGGTGGTATAATTTTTTCCCTTTTGTCTTCAAGAATTATATGATGTTTCTGGCCTATTGTCTTAGAATGTCATTATTAAAGAAGGTGTGTGAGCACCATGATTTACAATGTTATGGTGTGAGAGATAAAAATAAGTGATATGGTCCTATGAGATAATCTATATAGATAATATTACTTTTATATTATTACATTGTATTTATTATTTTGTGTGTGTTCCATGGTGGGGATAGTAATTTTTTGGCCTATTTTGGCTTCTATTGATCGTATTATTTTTTATTAGTCTATTAGTATGGTTTTTTCACATTTACATGAGATACCATGGGCCAGAACATACTATGTATAAATGATATTATAATCCATTTCATATAAAATAAATATTTCGTGTTTTTGGGATGAAAATATGGATCATGTTATACATTACCAATTCATAAAATGGCGTGGTTTTACATTCATTTCCATATAATAATTTTGGATAGTTATGGGAGACCGTGTTGAAATTTTTTGCATTATGAATTATTAATGAGATGGTTTTGGATATATATTTTCAATAATATGAGGTAGTTTTCCTGTGGATCTCATTCTATATCTTGATCTTTATAAATAATTGTTTATATTTCATTCAACAAAGGATATTTATATACATTTTTTGGAAGTATTCATCTCAGGTCTTGGTGAATGTGGTAATAGTATTCTCTACCTATCACTATCCATTTCAATCATATGAAGGGTACCTATTTTGGGATGGGATTGTGACATTGTGGAATTAGATGTTTATGTTGATTGATAGAGTGGTTTTTTTTATTAGGCATTTCGCTGACTATGTGGGATGTTATAACAAAGGGCAAGCATTGTAAGTAGATCATGGGATATTTGATCCCCCATGATTCGATGAATGGACCATGTGACTATGATGACTAAATGAGGGGTTCCACTAGGATTATAGAGATCTTGGATATGTGTATGTATAATTATTTATTAGTTTCATATTTGAATTGGGTGGAATTTAGTAATAAAGATGATTTAGTTCAACAAGATATATAAATATTCCCTGATAAATGGCATAGGGGTTTTCTTCATTTTACCTGATTGGTTCAAAGAGAACAATTTTATGTATCTCTAACCATAGAGGTCCTGCTAGCTGATCTACATGATCATCATGAGATCTACCTAATGGGAGAGGATGATGTGTGACAATAACTGAAACATGGTTTTATTTGGCGAGTAATGGAGATGTATTAAAAGACTATATCTAATTTGGAGATGGAGAAATTGTTAGAGAATATTGATATAAATTTTTATCCAATTCAAGGTTATGATAATATTTGGTGTTCTTAGTAGTTAGTTAGATAATGGGTGAATCAAATTTGTGGATGATGTCATATAATGGTGATAAAAAATTGGGTGATATTTATTTATTTGATTACTAGAAGTAAATTTAAATATTATTATCGTCATTGAATAAGACGGAAATTAATAGAAAAAACACACACACACATAGAGATATATATATATATATATATATATATATTCCTAGTATCGGAGAATTTCTATTTGAGATATTATTATGATGTTAGTGGATATTTTTCATTTGATCCATAATCATTTTTGCAATGGGGAGTCTCCTGCACTGTGTCTTGACAAAGAACATCCCTAATTTTTGGGTAAGTGGTTACTCTATTTATTTTTCAAATTTATTGGGTGGTAGGGAAAAGGATATGATGATTAGTGGTATTCACTAACAAGGAGGGACAATGCGATAGGGGAGCTACTACGGTTCCTTTTGGAGAGTATTTGTTTAAATTAGGCCTCACATTCTATGTCTTTTGGTGTTTCATCTATTGGGGATATGACCCTAGTGTATTTCTTTTCAATCATATGGGGACTACAACACCCCTGATTATCATTGGGATTTGTACTAGTATCCTAGTTCTTTGGGAGATTTATTCATCACATAAATTATTTCACAATGGTTCTTGGATCACATCATGATGGTGGTATTAATGTTCATCATCAATCTTAGCATTAGCAATGGGGAAGGTGATTTCAGTAGTTGGGGTAGTATGAATGTTCTCCATTAATAAAATATGGGGTATTTTGGGGAAATCCTTATTATGCTCACTATATTCATGGACCCGGATTGGAAAATGGATATGTTGGTGGCCTTAAGTAGAATTATAGTGGATCTATATTGGCAGAATTTCATGCTCTGGATGTACAGAGACTTAAGGGGACCAAATAAATATAGTTGTGATTATATAATCATATACTATTATTTAATCATATTATGAGTCCATATCATCGCACAAAATTATTACACTCACCTTAGTTTATGCCTTGGGACTGGAAAAAGGGATTCATCCCAACCTCTTGTTTTGTTTTAACTGTTAGATGCCAAAAATTCATTATTAATGTTTTTTGAGGAGTATTCTAATTATTTGGAAGAATAATTTATGTGTCCATCCCATATTAATACATATATTTCCATCTATAGGAATTAATGTAATTATATAAAATTATTTAATTTTTAGGATTTATGGTTTATTCTGGATGAACGTCATGTTCCCAGTTGTGGATGGTGTGAATGTTGTTTTTTTTCAGTGAATGGGGTTTTCAAATGGGAATTTTTTATATAGAGCCCCTTATTTCACTGATGGTGGTATTTTTAATAAATAATTTTGGAAATATGATGCAAGATACTCGATGAGTTATCATGTAATTTCTTGATTTCCTTATCAAAAAATTTGGGATATTTCCCACAATATATGATATCAAGATTTGTCTTTTATTATAGTTGAGTGATTCTCTACCTTGATTTTCCCCATATCGAATAAGACAATATGAAATTTTTTCATATTAGGATTCAGATACAAGATATATAGATGAATGGTTTTTCCTCAAAGTGTGTCACATTTTTCCCCTATTGTGTTATTATTCATGATGGCATATGGTAGTTGGATGATGTGTGTATAATACTGGAAGCAAAATCATGTGATGATAAATAATAATTGCACAATTTTGTGGATTTAAAATCAGTATGATCATTTGAGTATAAATTTTATTTTTTCTATGATTAAACTATGATCATAATATCCTTAACTATGAGTGGGGGAGGAGGGAATTTCAAATATTACCTTCAAGTATATATTTGGGAACTTTGAGTTCATGGTTATGTTATTTGGTTTAAAAAATATACCACATTTTTTATAAGGAAATGAACTCTATTTGAGTTCATCAGATATTTTTTATTTTTATAACAATAAATTTATTTACACATATTCTGAGGAAGAGAATACTAATAAATCCACAGCTATCGTGCAGGTCATTCAATAACACTAGATTTTTTCAAGGTGGTTTGAGAACTAGATTTTGGTGATTGATGTATATTTCATATTGCATATGGTTTTTCATATGGTTATTTACATCATCCATGAATTCCCTATGTAGTTTTTTCATGGCTGTAACTCGAGAATGTGGAATAATAATGTAGTTTTGTTTGTATTGTTTAATAATTTTGGAGGATCATGTATTGTTTCTTATCGATTGTGGCCCCACTGACATCTCAGATTTGGGAAAAAGAATCTATTTTATTGTAATCAGATTACAGAAGTGTTTTACTTTCTCAAGAATAGATGGATCATTTCTCTGATGCTTCATTTTATAAAAAATTTGGAGATGTTGGATTTTTGTGATGATTCTTGATGTGTTGTAATATCATGATTCATGATGTCACAGATGGGGTGGCTCATTTAGGTTGAATTTGGTTGCATCCCCATGAGTATAACTATTAATAAATAATATATAGAGAGTTTTTTGTATATTATAGTATATTTTTGGGGATGATATCTAATCAAAAAACACATTATGGTCTATTATAGTCACAAGAGCCTGAGGAATATTTTCTCCTTTCATAGCCAAATATTTTTACAATGAAGGTGTACGGTGTTTCATCAATACTATGACATTGATATATCCATATTAATATGTTATGGTAACCTCGTATCTGATATAATGATAATATATAAATAATGGGTTTTTTTTTGTTTTTAGTGACTCATAGAGGGTGGTAGATTAGTTATTACCAAGAAACATGATGCATGGGTTGATGATTGTTGAGGTTTCTCATTTAAGATGATGCTGAAGAATTTTATAATGGATATGGTGAAGGTTTTTTAGTGTTAATTCTACCTGTAAGAGGATTATAATGACCATTTTTTAATGGTGATTTCAAATAGAATTTATAATAGGGTTTCTAGAACTAGATTTTGTTCTAGGGAAGGTTGTTCTACCCAATAGAGATGCACAAGGGATTCCATTACGAGTTTCATAACCCACCAATTTCATTTCACCCATGAATGAATATTATTTAATAAGAATTGATGATAAATAAATTTAACTATTTGAAATGGAATGTTTTAGATTGTGTCTGGGTGGTTAGTTTTCTGAAAGGTAAGGGAGAACATTAGTTTTCTTGTGGTTTGTTGCCACCCTAGGATATACCTATGTTGAATTTGGATGAAATCACAATGTAATTCCTCATATTATCTACCTACCCAAATGGAAGATATGATTCCAAATTGGTAAAAACGGATTAGAATTTTTTTGACCACTTCCTAGAAATATGGTGGTCGATTATTGTGGATGTTTTAGAAAGGTGGTATGTTGTTATATTCTATTGCATCATGAATTTCTGAATTGTATTATGTAAAATTGTAATGTTTATTTTTCCTCATGATATTATATGAATTATTTTGTTATTATTTTGGATCCCAATTACTCTATATAAATTAATTTCACCTTTATATGGATGAATAGATGGAGTGGAGCATTGAGACACTAGATTATATGTTGTGAGTATGAATCATGGATTTCATTAAATCTCGAAAAATGAAGATTCAATTGGATTATTTTTCAATCTTTAAAATTTAACTCTCATCCATTGGAATGATTAAACATTTGATTTTTTATTGGAGTCCATTTTTAACCCTCTCATGCAAGACCGAGATTGGGGACTTGGTACATCTCATTCCGAATATGGTGTTGATCAGGAAAGTGGGGGTACAGGTAGCTCATTAGAAGATGAAGGAGGTGTTGGGTCATCAAAAATATTATGACCAAAATATATGTGTACATTTTTATTACAATTTTGGTGAATATTTGTTCTTAATATTTTCCCTCCTCAGGCTCATTGAATGTACATCAGGGTTAGAAATATTTGTTCTCAGTTTATTGGTCCTTTTCTGGTGTTGGAGGATATTTCATAGTTGTCTTAATAGGTTTTACCTCCACTGTATCTATATAGGATATATTATATATTCCATGAGTCCTTTACCATTTGGTATCATTAAGATTACTACCATGACATTTACGTTGGTGAGTTAGATATCATGGAATATTCAATGTTCATAAAGTGACTAACATAGATACAAGATTATTAAGAGAAATTGGTGGGTGAATAAATATTTAATTTGGTTCTTGTGATATGTTTGTGTGGTGTCTTAAATGAGAATAATTATTAGTGTTATATTCTTGTGTATTTAACATACCCTATGATTTTTAATAATTCTGTTGTTTTTCTTTTTATGGATAATGTGGTGATATAATCATTATTATTAATGAGTTTTTCCTTTTTTTCCCCTATTCAAATTATGATTATTATGAAATAATGTGTATAATGAATGGAGATATCCTTCTGATAAAAAATATGTAATGTTTAAATTAGTTTTTAAGACCACGTGGAATATTTTTTTTCACCCAATGAAAGGAATTTCATGATATTATGTGTGGATTTCGTTTATTTTTTTATTAGGGAAATGTACTATGATTTATTTAGATGTATTTTTTTGGGATATTTATAGGTAGAAATGGTTGATTGAATTGATATGTGGAATAGAGATGGGATAGGGCCGGTATAGGGTTCTGGTATTTCATTAGTAGTATAGAGATCCAAAATAGTCATCTAATTTGACATTTTTGTGGACTACTATATATCTTTAGTGTTCTTGGTTAGTTTTCATTCATGAGGATGAAAATGTTTTAGGAGGTGTCTAATGAAGTACTTCTAGATCATTCAGAATTATTATTGTAGTTTTTAATTTAATTATGGCTCCATGGTAGATTTTTTGGGTGTTATGAAGTATAAGATAGGGTCATAGTTGGTATAGGAGTTTCCAATACCTAGGGCTGTAGCTGGTGAAGTGAGTGTTGGATAGTATCCCACCCTATGTAAAAAGTAAAACTATGAAATTATCAACTAAGTCTATCGAACTAGTCATGCTGTCATACGGTAACTCTTATATGGAGTAGAGAAATGGTGTTCACGGTGTTCTCTTAATGAGAATGTTGACGGAAAACTATCAAGTATTTAGTTCCAAACCATGGTGGTTACCTATAAAAGATAATTCATGAAACCCAGTTACAAGGACCATTTCATGTTCTTGTTTCTGGTGGGGTTAAACTATAATTTTCAAAATCCTTGAAAAGGTGGAAATAGATACATGAGATTCTAATATATATTTGATTAAATATACCATGAGGGTTTTGGCCATTAACCATAATGTGATTGAGTCATGGATTCATTTCTTAAAACAGGGGAACCAATATCAAATAATTCATTTTTTCCCCCAAGACATAGGTGATATCTAGACCTCCCTAGAACTATTCAGTCACTCATACAAATCCAAAATTCTAAAAAAAATTGATCCTAACTTTAAGATTGATGTATGATCTTCACTCTTATTTTCCCATTAATTTAGTTTATTCTTTTCTAATAGAATGAAATCCTTAGGGGGATCTGTTTTGAACATATATATAGTCAGGTTTAATGGTTTCTTATTAGGGATAGTTATTGGAGAGTCCTACTCTGAGCATGGTGGGGCTTGAACTCTCTTTTCCCCTATTGTGAGTAGTGGTTATATTTGATGAATTAAATGAGGTTGTGGATCCTTAATTCTATACCTTATTAGAAGTAGATGTGGGAATATCATTGTTATTCTATCCATTGAGTAGAAATTATGTATAGTCTAAATGAATATAATTAAAAATATTAATTGAAATTATGGGGTGTGGGGGGAATTCCAGGATTTTTACCAGTTCATTAGAATTTTTCACTAAATGGTTGTTCATGATTTTTAGTTTTCCAAATATGACTTATGTTGAAGTTATTGTGTTGTTATGGATTTGGAATGTTGTGAGGTACATTTTATTTTTTTGGATAAACTCACTACCCATGGAAAATTTGGAGAGCATTTATTAATATAATTAATTTTTATCCCCTGTAATCATAGATTTTTTAGAATACCCTTGAAAATAATGATGTAATATTGGTGGAAGTCCTTGTTAAAAGTAAATGAGATATATGGTGGATGAGATATGTGATGTCTATGATATGGGGGTGATGAATCAGGGTTCATTTTCCTGATATGGATTGTTATTTATGTGTTTTTCTACTTTTATGGAGTAGTTTGGTGAATTTAGTGGTTGAAACAACAGTTGGGGAGCTTATAGGACATTGTGGCGATGTTGTTTGATATGTCAATTATATTTTTATGAACCCCAAAATCATACATTTTATATATATAAAAATATTACGTTTTTAAGTTATTTATATAGGAACCTACTCAAGTAATATGTTTACATAGATTCCTAGAAGTTCAATTATCGATGTTATTTTAACAAATATCATTGGTTGTGGGGATTGATGTATAGATATAATATCTTACTTACTCATTCTTTGTAGAGATATTTTCATTCCATAACTATTCTAGGATTAGATATAGTTCACTAGAGGTTTTTATTAACATGAAGATGTAGTGTTTCATATTGAGTGTCATGCATTGTATGAATTATGAATAAAGAAGGCGTACATATTGTTTAGGATCACCAAATATTCATTTTCAAATTTTTTGTTTTGGGAGGATGTGTATGTGATTACAAAGGACATGGGGCTCTTGGTATGGTGTGGTTTCCATGTTTTCATTGGGTATAATGTCATTTAGTTTCTTAGCTATCATCAGGCATGAAAATAATTTATGTTATGGGAGAACTAGGATTCACAACCTTGGGTCATGGGAGAGGAAAATCTGTAGAAATATTGTGTAGTGTACCCAATATCCATATGAATTGTATTATATTTTTTTACATGAGATGTGTTTCTTTTGTGAGTCTTGGTGATGATATGATTGTATAGTTAAATTATTTAGGTGCTAGTTAGTCCTAATTTTATTCTCATTGGTACATTAGTATGAACATTTCACATGTGACTGAGAGACTGTTGGTCTGATCCAATTGAGTCTACCTACTAGGCTCACCCGAAGTATATATACCTTATTATTCAGGTTCTAAAAAGAAATCAGGGGACTATGTGAGAAGTTAGTATCTTCGAATTTGGTTATATTGTAGAGTTTTACATTAGGGTTGATTTGTTATTTATTTGGAGACTTATTGTGTTTCATTATAATATACATGAATTTTGGGATGGTTTTGGATTTTATTTTCATAGATGATAAAGGGTTTCATATAGGGTTTTGTTCAATATCCTAACATATATTAAATGTTTGATGGAAATGACTTCTGTATATGTTATTTTTATTCCCCTATAACATTATTCCACCCTGGGCATATTGATTGTGGGTTTCAAGGAGTCATTATCAACATTCGTTTATTTTCTGCACATGAGAGTTACTTTGGGAATGGGGGTCATGATTGTAGTATCAATATAATTAAATCACATAAATGATATATATATATATATTTGGAAAACACTAGATATTGTGATGGTGAAAAAAAATCGACATATTAACGATATGAGATCCCATGAGTCAATCAAACGCACTACACGAAAAGGATTTATTTAATTATAGGATTTATGATTTATATATTCGTTAATAATGTAGACTCCATTTTTATGAATACTATGTTATATTATGTTTATTGATCGTGTTATCAATGAGACATTTCTTGTTCAAACACTCTACAAAGGAAATAATTTTTAGAGTTAATGATTTTACAAAATTATATAGTTTTATATAAAATAACCCATATTTCACCAATTGTATCTAGATGTTTGAATGATATGATATTAAAATAAAACATATGAAGTGGGTAAAATATCCATACTAAATGGAACTAACTGTTCAAAATAATAGAACTAAAAAATAATTTCCTTATAAAAGAAATTGGAAAAATATATATCTCGTTACATTATAATGGTACAAAATATTAATTCTATTCCACCATGAACTCCATGTGGTCAATATAAAATTTATTTATATAATTATCATGAAAATAATAAAAAATTATAAGTATTTAGAATGATTACCTTTTATTATTAAATTTAATTATTACCACAATAAAAAATTCATCATCCAATGTCTTAAAATTTGGGTGACACTAAAGGGAGGGTTATCAATAGATGAAATGTAGAAAACTTTATTTAAAAGACATTACCCTTTTGAAATAAAGAATTTTTATACTTCGATAAATCAATCATGTGTATTCTAAAATAAAATATGTAACCCCTATCACCATATTTATCTTATAAAAAATGATGTAACAAATTAATTTTGGAATATTCTATTTTAAAATTTAAATTTCATTATCAATTTTTTTCTTTAAAAAAACCACATCACTAACATTAATAAAATATATGAATATAGAAATTTATTCATATTAATATGAGATTAATGAATAATAATTCAAATAATAAATATCACTTATAATTAAAAAACAACCTTTTTCTAATCACCAGATCCAAAAAAATTGGTAATCAAATTTTACAAAAAATAGGGATGATTCCCAAAAACAGTTATATTAATATGAGTGTAGAATTTTACTGAGTGGTTTTTCATAGTAGGAACATCTAAAAAAAATTTAAACAATATAAACATGTAATTTTTTAGGAATAGGTGAATCTATAACATATATTTACTAATATTTGGTAACAAATTTTTTATTTTTGGAACTGACGGAGAAAATTATTATTTTTGAGTTCATTATTTAATATAATAATAAAATAACGCTTTTAGAAAATTATGAATGAAATATAATTGATTAAAAAATTTATTAAGTGAAAAGTATGATTATATAATATTTAAATAATGTATTTTAAGGTTAAATATTTAAAATTAATAGAACCCCTAATAATATGAAGGCTTCAGTTGATCAAGATCCATATTTCATTATGAACAAATATAAATTGTAATTTTATCTTAATAATATATATTTTCTTATATAATATTTACAATTATATCATCGAAAAGTCCTCAATGTTATATAGAGATCACTTTTCAAGAATTCATGTTATGATATACCAAAAATAGATTTACAAGTGAAAATAATAATAATAGTTTCTAACATCTATGGGTTTCCAAATATCCATAATAGAATAAAAACACTTAAAAACAATTCAAAATATAATCCATAGATGATGACCATAGAAAAGAATCAGAAACATTTCTATAAAAAATATAGAGTAGTAAAATAATTGCACTGTATCTTAAATATTTTAATAAAATTATCAATTTATAAGATTTATTCTTGTAAAGTATTATGCAAACCACCATATATTTAAAAAATTATATTTTATTTAAATTTTGATAAATATATAAAATTAAAAAAATTATTATCTATCATTATTATAATATATAATTATAATATTAAAAAACTGAAAAAATTTAATTACTTATTATCTTATGAAGAACATTTCTAGAAATGAACTAATATGAAAAAACCTGAAGATTTAATCTTAAGAATGATTTATTCAAATTGTATAAAAGAGCATATTCTCAAGATACCCACTAATATTTTATTCCACTGATTAGTTTGAAAAAATGAACCACTAATCATATAAAAAATTCAACAGTGATCAATTTGAGTGAAATTATTTTATTTATTATAATATCAAAATATATGTAATAATCCAAATATATTTTTAAGTAATCAAAAAATGTATTTTTATGATATCATAAAAAAATCATATAGTGGAACAATGCTAATATGAGGAATGATTTATAGTAAAAACTGTTAAAGACATTTTCATTATATAGGACAAATATTCTAAAATGAGAACCTCATAATTATTAATATATTATGCAGAGTGTGAATAAATTTTATTATGGATCCTATGAAAATTTCCATATACATGTACCTAACAAATGAATATTTTGATAGAAAATATTAATAGAATTTTATTCAATAAATTATTTTTATATAAAATCAATGAATATATTTCCTATTATTCTATTTAAATATATAGTTAATTTTTAATAATTAAAAATATTTATATGATCATATTCATAGAAATAGGTATGAATTATTTTTAAACTCATTGTAAATATTTTATAATACCAATTATATAACATTTATAAGTTGAAGAAATGATATATTATGTTTATAAAATGAAAAAATATTATTTAATAATATAATATATTATTATTTTATATAATATGATATATGTATCCCTATTTAATAATTCATTCACTCTGTTAATATTTTATATTCTGGTGAGATAATTTATAATGTTTCATTTGTATACAACCTTGAATTCTATGAAAATATTTTCCAAAATTAATATTTTGATTTACCAATTGTTATTATATAATTGTACACCGTGTAATCTCATTTCATTGTTTTTAATAACGAAATGAAAGTATAAATTTTAAATTATGTTATTGGAAATGATTAATATTATATCATAATTGTTTTATGATAGTATAATCCTAAAAAATTATTTTTATACCATTATGTCATATGATTTCAATGAAAATATCATATGGTATTTTGAAAAATTAATGAGTTTCATAGAACATACAAGTTGATATAGTTATTGTTCTCATATAATTCATTTGGAACATTGCTATATTTTATTTATTTATGATTCAAGTATCCAATAAATTAAAAAAAATCATTCTATAGTTTATGATTTGATATTTGTATACCATTTATAAAAATATTGTTATATAATTCATTGTAGTATGTTTTTATTGATATATGTTTTCATCATTTTTATAATTATTGACATGGTCACAATATTATATATAATATAGCTAAATGGTTTTTAAAAATCCATTTTAAGTCTAATTATTTATAATACAAATTAAAACAAGGATAGTATTTCACATGATTTAATTAAAATTATTATATATAGAACAATAGAAACTTATACACAATTTTATTAATTATTTTCTATTGGAATATTTTAATTAATTTGACCAATAAACAAAAACATGTTTCTTATAACACATTAATAATACAAGAAATAATCAACCATATAGACTATAAAGATTATCACATAGAAAATTTAATTGGTTCGTCTCTCACTATAAAGAATCATTATATACAAGAAATATTTTCTATTTTAATATTATCTATATAATTCAATGAAGAAAATATAATTATCATATTTCTGAACAACAATTCTTTATAAAATGAATAAGGCCACAAAGAGATATAATTATTTTGAAATTATTGTCATGATATGTCTATGAAATATAGAATTTATATTTCTTGATATCATAATGATCTATTATTGAAAAATCTAAAAAATATATATTTTATATTTAAATATAATCTATCAGTCCAGTAACATGTCATCTAATGTGATAAATATTGGGTAAACAATATTTGATGTTGATAATTAATTATGTTAACCAAAATCTACTTATAAACAAATAATATTTGAAGACAACAAATGTATCATACTAGATGAAATATATTATTAGAGACTAAATATTTTTTATCATCATTTTTTATAAGGTATCAATATTAAGATAAGGTATAAATTCTTTGAGATTATTCTTATAAGTAGGATTTTATTCTTTTCTTCTATTTTAATTTCATATATTAAAATATTATGTAACAATCTTATTGGATAATAAGTATTCAGGTTGTTTCATAATGGATATTAAAAAATCGTGACATATAATATTTTTTAACAGCATTTTCTTATTTTAGAAATTATATCTATGAAATAATGACACAATTCAATGATTATAGGGTTTAGTGTCTTTGAGGAACACAAACATGAGCAGGTTATATTAACATACTTTTTGAAATATCTCTATAAAAGATCCACACTAGCCCTCATTCTAAAAAACATCAATGTAATAGTCTTTTTTCATAACCTATGGAGAGTGACCCTAATAAAGTGGATATCTAAATTCCTAATTATAGGAAAAACATATAAACATTCCATTAAGGGTTATATAATATTTTTGTGAGAAACTAATGATCTTAGAGAGAGTTCTTATTAAAATTAAAATTCAACAATAACTATTTCCCATTAAATTGAATAAAAAGGCCAATAATCTCTACAAAATAGTCATTCAAACATGAAAATGTGTTTGTAATCCATATATAATATTAGTGATATATGGGATATAATAACATTAATATATACTATAATGGTTACATTTCATTTAAATATATCATAATAATGTCAATTGGATAAATTATACGAAAAGGAAAATTATAATAAAATGATAAAAAACAATATACATTCTTCAATTTTCTAATATAAAAATTTTATTCTATATGAAGTGAACATTGAAAACTAGAACTCAAAATCCTATTCACATCTTGTATCAAAGATAACTATTGCATTATATATTTTTATATGAACCACCAATCTAGGGTTAGTATCTTATCGTATAATACTTGATTCATTGAAAAAAAAACTAAGATTATATAAAAACTTTCCATCCTATTGTTTATAATAGAATAACCAATCAAAATAAAATAACTTAACCACCCATCTATGTTTTATAATGGATTAACTCATCTTCAGTTTACCATATAAAAATCCTTAAATGGTTTAAAATGGAACCACCAATATATTGAATATAACTAAAACCCCACTTATCATCTAAACATATGTCTGTGATACGATATCAATCAGTTCAAATTTCATTAAAAATAGAGGATGAATGTGTACTTCAATCATATCATCATAATGAACAAATATAGAGTTAAATATGTTTCATTACATTCGAGGATAGTATCATAAAAATTACCACAATAATGTAAATTTTTAATAAACAAAATCCAATCTGAAAAATTGTATTTCATAAAAACATATATAGTGTTATATATATCAAATAATTCTTTAATGGATATAAAGACATTAAAATTGAAGAGATAATGGATGAAAAATCATAAAATGTTTTGTTATAAAAGTTTTATATTTCAAAAATTGATCTATTTTAGTGTCACATTGGGTGTTAATATTTTAAAATATGATGTAAATTTATTTGTATTATATAATCTAAACATGAAAATTATTTATTGTTTACTAAAAATATTAAAAAATTGATGGGAAAAAATCTATATAAGGTATACTTATTTAAAAATAATCATCAAAAAAACTATATTGATAAATATATAATTGTTTTGGAATAGTTATTTGATAAATTTGTAAAAATAATTTTTAATGTTATTCAATGATAATAGCATAATAAACGATATAATGTTATCAATTTAATGTGGCCTAGAAGATTAAAAATGTAATTTGTGAATAATGGAAGCTATTTTGTTAATATTTCGAAACATGTTATTGAAAATTCGAATTATAAAATTATGATAATTGTTTCTTGAAAATAGGATTTGAGAGATATGGTGTTCAATTGAGATAATATATAATTAGGTTTCCAATTATGATGGGTGAAGGTGGAGGGGAAAAATTATATACTGGTAGGGGAAATCCTCATTAAATGGTATTAGTTTTATTTTTTTTAATGATATACTTTTTGATGATGAAATTCATACATATAAAATTATGGAATTATGAATGAATTATACCGAGATTGGAAGAATAAGTATTAAAAAATAATAGGCTAGATGAAACCATAAAATGAATAATTACTCTCAAGAATGATCATTCTATAATAAAAAAGGTAGATTATTTAACAAAGTCCCTAATGACAATGGTATCCTTAGAATAATAATACAATTTAAGGAAAAAAATGTTATTTTTCATCAACCATAATTTATTACATAATAAAAAAAATGAAGATTATGTTTTCAATAACCACACTATATCAATGATCACATGGTTTACAATGATAAATATGTCTAACGAAATAAAATTTTAGATAAATAATCCAAACATTTAATTCATGACATCAACTAAAGATCATTTGTAAACTATATACAAAAATATTTATTTTATTATAATATTTCATAAAAATATTCATATATACATATACTTTTAATCATCATTAATTATTAATAACTACATGTATATTGGTTAGTTATTTTCTATTTTTAATTTATGGTACGATTAATCTTCTAACATTTTTAACTTGTTTCATATTAATTGTGTTATGATTCGTTATATTCCATTAGATCACAATTACCATATCTAAAATGGATTTATAATTCTATAAATATAAATATTTATAATGTTATTATGTAATAATATGATTTTTTGGTTATGATCCTTATTTATTAAATCTGCGATTATTATGTTTCAATATATTTTAATGAATATATTTTCAATCTAAATTAATGTGAATGTTATTAATGAAACCATTATTGATCAAAATTAAAATAATTATTTACGTAATTGTATCATATATAATGTGTTATTATTTTATCATATTAGTTAATTATTATATTTTGTATCATTTTTTAAGAATGTATTTAAACATATCAAAACATGAACAAACCATAATTAATAGAAGAGTGTGCTTATAGAAGATGAAATTGTTGAATTATAATAATTATTAATAAATAAAGGTGGTATTATTTACATATTATTATGGGTATGATTAATTTATGAAGAGTTTTTTATAAAAATTAATAAATGATTATTAAAAAATGAGCAATTTTACCTTTTAGAAGAGGCATTATGTACAAACAGATAAATTTGATTTTCATTTTTCATAGTAGATAATAGAAAATGTGTTTAATTGTTATTCATATAATAATAATATTATGACTACTATAAAATATTATTTTATAATATAATACTGTCAAATAAATAATGGTAAATATAAAAAAGAAACAAAAATATAGAAATGTTCATACCTAATTTGAGAATAGTGTTTATTTCTTTGAGTATTCCATTAAATTGGATGACATAGGCCAACCGGATTAGTTTAGAAAATTTATTATGTGAAATATAATTATATTAATGTGAAATTGGGATGATTTTTCAAAATAAAACTAAATTTTGTGGGGGTATTTATGGGGTAGATTGAACCCATTTTTATATGCAATAAGAATGTAATTTTTTAAATTATTTAAATTGAATATCGAAAGAGGACAGTATTTCCAATTCAATACTAAAAAAATGTAAATAATATTGTAAATATATGTTCAAGATAAAATATAAAAATATTATTAAATTAAAAAAATTATTTTGTTGGTCATTTTACCCCTTTCATTTTACATTTATACACTTTTACCCTTTACTAGGGAAACAAGTCTTCCCATATCTAAATCATATTTCCCCCATGAAAATTAAATTAATAATAGTAAATAATTTAGACATAATAATTTAAAATATTAATTTATATATGTAAGATAGAATTTCTAAAACATGGAAAACTGATTTTTAAATTATCACATATAATTTGTAAAAACACATATTTAGTAAAGGTGTATTTTTTAGATTAAATATGCTTTATATGAAAATTTATCCATACATTTTACATTCACATTATATATTTTTATATAAAAATATAATAAAACATAGGTTGGAATTCATGAATATAAGGAAAAAAATTTATTATAATAATTTTTAATTAATATAAAAGAGAAAACCAAATTCTTTTATTGGAAAATATTATTTATCATCATAACATTTTAAACATGATTTTTCTAAATTATAATAGAATTTTAATTTTTATATTTTTAATCCATAGATATATCTTATATCATTGAACTGTTTTATATGATTTTATGTTATATCACTTCTTGATAAACTCATGAACTGTATTTGTCATATTATATTTTTTACTATTCTATAAAAATTAATTATTTCAAAAAAATTAAAATTATTCATACAAAGAAAATATTGATTTGAATTTTTCAATAATTCAAACACTTTTGTAAATTAAAAAATCTATAAACTATAATTCATTATTTTAAATTAAAATGAAAATTATAAATATTAAATGATTTTGTTTGATAAAATATTATATTTAACCATTAATTTTTCATAATTTTATTTAATGAAAAATTAAAAATTAAATAATTATAATATATACGTTCATTTATATAATAATGTTTTACAAGTTTCAAATTAAATTTATTTATATTTAATATTTGAGACATTTAAATTAGTATTTTGAAAAAATATTTCACATGTATTAAATAATCATTAAAAATTATAATTAATTTTTTATTTCTCTAAAATATAATTTTATCAATCAAATGATATTAATATCAATCATAGTATTTTAATAATACGTCATTTAATTATTAAATAATAATAATTTTTATACACAAAAACTTAATATATAAATATATAGTATGTCATGATTTTATTAATTTTTTATTAATCGTCTATTACATTATTTTATTTTAAAACAAAATCAACATGATGTCAATATGCATATTTGATATATATATATATATATCCAATGAAAATATTTCTAATAAAAATATTCATAAAAAAATTCATTCTTACACAAATCCTTACTTAAATGATTCACTCTATTTAGACATATTGAGTGACAAATCACATTTGTGTACTTTGAATTTAGATTTCATGTTATGATTTCACCTTTAATGGTGTTTTTCTTCACTCTAGGATTCTTTTTTTATTTTTAATCCACAATGGATTAGAAATTCAAGGATATTTCAAGGTGTGGAATATTTCATTAATTTCCCACATTTATTATTTCTCTTTGGAAGGATTTAATAGTAAATGGGGAGTAGTAATACACAGTTTATAATACATAATTATGTTTTCATTTTTTGTAAAGTTTTACGATGATTTTTTATTGTTTTTATACAAAATTTTTTAACTTGTTTGAAATATTATATTGAAAAATATAAATAGAATTGAATAAATATAAAAAATTATAATTATAAGTAAAAATTTTATGGAATGAACATAGTTCCTAGAAACCTATGGAATTACATTCTAATCCCTTTAGAAAAATCAATTTCTGAAGGAATTTTAACAACGTTCTAAGAAAAATATCCAAGGGTTTATAAAGATAATATTGGATTAAGATATAACCTATAAGTGATTAAAACATGTATCCTTTAGGAAGAATAGGTATCATATGATTTCATTCATTACAAGAATATATTATGATTAGTAAATATTTATTAAATATATTCCACTGTAGCTAAGTCATTGGAGTTTCTAAGGACATAAATTCCACACATTCATTTTCAATTCTACTTCTATCCAAATATTAATACCACAATGATTTTTATAATATAAAATATAATCAATGGAATTTTTTAAAAGAATATAAAAGATAAATCATATAATGTATTGTTGAATGAAAACTAAATTTCAACCTATTATGCATTTATTTTATTTATGTAACACTTGGTATAACCTATTAATATTTTGGATAAATATAAAATAGATTGAGTTTTTATATCTTAGACTTATTACCATAATCACAAAATTTTATAGTGTATAACATTTTCCATAATTTAATGTCAATGTAATTCAATTAACCAATCTCATCCACATATATTGTGATACAATCTGTGCATTCGTAGTCCAAATAATCTTCAATGAGGTTGATGATTAAACCAATACATAACCTACCTTTTTCAAGGTTATTACACCATGGATCATCATTTTCACATTTTTTTCAACGTTATAGTATCCATATAGGGATTTAACTTCTAGGAAAACCACAAGATCGAAATATTATAAATAATCTAGGCTATTATCATATTCATTCATTTGTAAAATAGAAATATCAAATATTTTTTTAATAAAATTGCATTCAACAATTTCCGAAATATAACTAAACAAATTAAAAATAATAATTAAACCTTGTGTAATACCAGAAATAAAAATGATAGTAGAATATATATTTATTTTAATTAATTTTTAAATATTAAAAACTACCTCTCACAATTAATTATATTGTCCCAAGAATATAAGGTTTATTTATTTTTAGTATCTCTTACATAATAAAATTATTTCATAAAACTTGTAGATATTTATTTATACATTTCCTACACTAGACACCCTTTTAATATTTTCTTATGTTATAATAATCTTCCTTACCAGGGGAATGGAAACAAAATAAATGGGTTATTTCAAATGATCAGCAATTGAAAAACTCATCAACTTGATATCTTTGGAATGATTATAATCAAAATAAAAAAATTATCCGGGATAAGTTTTTTGTAATTTTTTTTACAAAAATTACTATTGTATATTAATAATGATAAAAGGGAATTTAATATCAAATAATCAAAAATATTACCAAAGAAAAAAGTGTATAATATTTTGATATGAAACATGAGCTATAAATTATAATCATATGCATATGACATGGAAATATAACATTTCATTGAAATATATCATAATAAAGAAATTTGGGAAAATGAAATTGGAAATTATAACTTAGTCAAGAAATAAATTTTGTTTTGCATAATATAAGAAATAAAAATCATATTAAATTTTCTCTAAATAATAATAATCCCAACACTCCAGATCCTTATCAATTCTGATATCAATTAATAACAAATAAACTAGAGGGAATTATAACACAATCTCATAAATATTTTAAAATTTAAATATCCATTTAGGGTATATAATGGATCCAACTAAAATTTATTTATAAATGTATAAAATTTTCATGATTTATAAATAAACACACATCTTTGGTTTTTAGAAGAATAACCTATTCAAGGTTTATAACAGAACAACATGTTGATGCTTTATAACGGAACTAGCTTTCCTTATTTTATATTGTTACCACCTGTCGTTAGATTATAATTGAACCACCCATCTCTAATATAAAAATATGTGTTAAATTATATATAAATCATTTAACAATTCCATAATATTAATTGGGAGTAAATTGTAATCATTCCTCACATCATAAATAACACAAAAAAAATATTGGTTTCCTATCATTTCTAGATGAGACTACTACTATTTTCGTAAATAATGTAATTGGTTGATACTAACAATTCAATACTCATATTATTGTATTTCATAATAATAATTTTTGCATTATTAATGAAAAATGAGTTCAAATGATATATCACCTTTATAGGTAAAGATTAAAATTCAATAGAAATCGTAAAATTGTTTTTCAAAAAAATTAATTTATCTTTAATTTCAAATAAGATATTATAGTATATTAAAAAGTAATTTTTTGAATGATGGATTTTTTTAAGATTATTAGAAATTAAAATTGAAATTTATATAGTATATAATTAATAAAATGTACATTTTCATAAATAATTGATAAAATATCATTGAAAATGAAAAAAAAATTCAAAAAATT
This sequence comes from Viscum album, assembly GCA_963277665.1. Classification (NCBI taxonomy): domain Eukaryota; kingdom Viridiplantae; phylum Streptophyta; class Magnoliopsida; order Santalales; family Viscaceae; genus Viscum; species Viscum album. Next base: position 1,403,322,462 of record OY728152.1, read on the forward strand.
AACATAAAAACATTGGAACAAATTGAATTCCAAAAAGAAAAATTAATAAGGAATCCTTAAAAAATTATGATAAAATGGAAATTTTTTCCAGAGGATACAATAAATTATTTGAGACTATGGGTAACATTTTTAAATATTTCAAAAATAAATCTTAAAAAACCCCCAAATATAAAATGGGTAATAGATACTTCTTTGAAATGGTGGATAAGGTAATCATTATGGTAAAAATACATAATAAATAATTATTATACCAATTTAAAATTAGATCATTGGTGGGAAAGAATAAAATATACAAGGTAAATTCCAGTTATAGAGGTTCTAAATTACTATAAACAATGAATACTTTATTGGGGAATAAATTTATAATATTATAATCATTGAGTTCAGAAGTAATTATATAAAGATTGGAAATAAAGTTTCATAAATATAAGGTAAAATAAAAAAATTGAATAAATAAGATAAAAGTGAAGAATTCTTATTCAATTAAGGGAGTTTGGTAAAAAAAACCATACAAACATATAATCCATTTAGTCAAAACAATTTAAAGGTAGATTATGATATGAATTATTGTACATCATTTATTAAATAAATATTTTAAATTATATTTATTACAAATTTATTAGAACACATCAATGATTTTTGGGTTTGTAATATGATGTTATTCTAACTAAATATAATATTATACAATGAACCCCTTACCTTGATTCCAAAATTAAATTAATTCTATTAATTATCTTGTAAATTAAAATAATTTTCAAAATAACCAAATTATTAATAGTATTCAAATATATAATCATTTATTAACTTCTTCAATAAATATCATTCACATGCATATCAGTTATTTATATATATTTTCAATATCATGTGTGTGTAATCTTCCATTAGGTTGAACTAGTTTCTTATGGATGTTGTTATTGTTCATTTTTAACAAAAAATAAATCATACCATGTACATAAATTTTACTAAAATTGATTAATTATAATCCATGGTATTTTATTTTTTTATTCTATGAGTGGATTTGTTACAATATCTAATGTAGAAATCAACAATGAAAATGCTCCTATGATTTACACTGATTTGAATTTGGTTACATAATTAAATTGATTAATATTAGTTTTACCATTATTAAACAAAATATAAACTCTTATTTAATTATTTATATAATATATTTTTAGTATTTAAGTATTCATTATATTACATTATCATATTTTATATCATTTTTTAATTAGGTGTCTAAACAAACCCAACGTAAACATAACGAAATTAATTGATGAGTAGGTTATCTAAATTGATTCTTTGGGAAAAGATTATTTATTATAAATTCGTATTAAATTCTAAAAACATTTATGTCGTGGTACTATATATTTATGAAATTTATACAAATAATATAAATACAATATTAAAAATTGAGGTATGATACATTATTAAGGTGTTATCTCACATAAACACACCATCATCATTCCTTTTGTTATAATTAATAACACTAACTGATGTATATTGTTATTATAAAATTATAAACACATTTAATTTAATATAAAAATATATTGAATCATAAAACATATTATAATTTGTTAATATTAATTAATGAATTAAATCAACCATAGGGAATGGTTAGTACTACTATTTAAAACTTTGAGTTTCCCATCAAGGATTCCTTTGAAATAGAGGACTAGAAAAGGAATCACATTTCCAAAACCATGGTTAAAAAAATTTATTCTAGTGTTAGATAATAGGGATGAATTTCAAGAGTAAGACAAGAAATTGTTTTTCATAAATGGTGGTGATAGCCCCATTTTATAATTATTAGGAATTCCATTTTTATTATTATTTCATTCTAAAATAAAATGAGATCATCTTTCACATGAAATGAAGAATAAATAAGAAAAATAATCAATTATAAATTGGGATTGGGAGATCCCCTCATCAAAAAATATTTTAAAAACCTGTTTCTAATTTGTTAAACCATTAAAACATTTGGGTATCCCTTTTTAAACTGTAACATCATGTTACTAATCTGTAATTTATGTATTTAAAAAATTTATTTTTTATACTTGTCATTTATTGTGTTATGTGTTGAGAAATAATTTGGAGGATACCTATAATGGAAGAGTCAGATGCATGTTGGACTCTCAGCTTTAACTAGCATTTTCTACAGGCTGGCAGTGGGTTACATTCCATGTAAATTGGTTAAAGACCTTCAAATGTTGCTATGTGAATATCGTGAGAAGGTTAATGTCATGTGGAGACTCATATCATGAATTGTTACATGTCTTGAAGAGACATTACAGATCACGTGTTACTTAGTGAATGGTTTCCAATTTAGAGTTATGCATTTTTCTGCAGTAGGGAAACATAAATATTTTATGACGTGTTGTTGGATTACACATCATGTATTACCCTTACTACAGTATTTAAATGGGAAACAAAAAAATGTAATTATTTTTCCCTCCTCTACATAATCATTTATCTAATTCCAAATCCTTTCATAGGTGATCATTGATCCCTCCAACCCTTCTATGTCCCATCAATCAATGTTCATTCATTTTTTTGGCATCGTGATTCCCATGTATGATTTCTCCCTCATTCTTCATCATTATCCCTTTGTAATCCTTTGTAATTTCAATACATTGTTTCGAAATTAGTGGATCTATAAACTTTGTTGCTGAATCTCATTTCTAGGTTGATTTTATAGGTATTTTACACATTTTTTCTCATTGATGGGTGCCATTTTGAGCATTAGTTTTAGAAAAAATATAGGTAACCTAGTCCTATTTGGCTCAATAGATTAACCTTGAATTGATATATTTATTTAAATTTTTTATGTAGATTCAATTACTCATTGTGTATTTATATTTATTTGAAAAACCCAAATTCTAGTGAATTTAGGTATTTGAAATTAATTTTTCATAAAAATTTTAGAAACCCCCAATTACATTGGATTTCAATGATTTTTCAGAAATTGGTTGATTTAAATATTTGGATTTAATTTTAAATATTGGAAGCTGCTATTTAAATGATATTTTTTATTTTAATTATCAAAATGGTTTGATAAAATGATGGTATTTTTATTGAATTCATTTCAAACCATTTAAAATGGATTTAAAATATTTGATATATTCCAAGTAGTGTTATCTTATAAAAAGAGAATGTTTTTAATTAAATCATGCTTGGGTTTTAAGTGGAAATAAGCATTTGGAATGGGAGGACTCAGATTGAATTTTATTTCAATGATATATAAAATAAATTACCCATCATAGATTTTGTATGAGAACATTAAATCCTTATGTAGTTTTGGTATAATTTTGAAACACTCAACGATTATACAATGTTATAACATTTAAATGACATCGGTCACATCACTTATGGGATAGTGACGAGTTTTATTTTCCTAGTGTTAGAGGGATGTGTGTATACTATTATTTTTTTATTACATTGATATTACTAAGTTGTATATCCTATAACTTTCATACATATTTGGATAATGACCATATTTATCACTTTATTATAATTGAGATATAAATTTATGCCAATTTTTTTAAACTAATTTAAATGCCTTATAGATATATATTATTGTTTTTATGTAAATTTTGTATTTAATACATTGTTTTATAAATATTAAATCATTTAAAAGAATTTTCTAAAATTATTTTCTATCACTAGAACTGTATAGAATGATTGTTTCCAATATTCCTTAAAATGAAAAACTTTTTTTAAATCATTCCATTAGTTAATAGATTATTGGAATCAAATATAGAATCCCTTTTGAGAACCTATTGGGGGTATTCCTCACACCATAATTGTGCCTTTAGGTTTTTAAATATTATCTCTATCCATGTTCGCGTTAGGGGAAATGATCTCTAAGAAGAATTTCTAGCTATTGAACATGACCATGTAGAGTTGTGTCCATATGGACTTTAGATGTTCTTCCTTATTTTGGTACATCAGTTGTATTACTTTTGGGATTTAATTATTTGTTGAATTCCAATACATTACACTAAGTGGAGTTTCTTTTTTATAAATATAGAATTTCTTCCTTCCTTATTCAATGTTTTATGGAAACTTCATTCCCCATTTAATGTTGTATGATGTTTCGTTATATTCACCAACCCTTTTGGACCTGGAATTCCATTATGGATATGTCAACACATTAATGTTATTGACTTACCTCGATGACTAGGCTAGTTCATGACAACGTTTTATCAAGGGGAGTAAATTCATCATTTTTCTTGGAGTCATTATGCATTTTTGAAATATTCATAAGACTGGAGAGGTATTTTTGATTTAGTGATTGGTCATCTCTCACCAAACATGATCCTTAAGTATCCATGGGTAGTTATGGTATTATGTCTTGTATATTAGTAAAAGTATTTTCCATATTATGAATATTATTGAGTGAAATCCAAATCATGTTTTTTCCATAGGTCAAGATATTCTTTCCCTTGTTTCACCATTTGAGACTTATCTCATGTCTTCATTGGAGAATATTGATGTCATATGGAATCACGCCTCTATGAATATGTGAAAATCAGATCTAGGAAGATGTTATTATTGAACCATAGTTGGTGAATCCTTCAAGATACCCAAACATGGCCATGGTTACTATTCCCATTATACATGCTCTAGGACATGCACCACCTATAGACCCCATTCTGTCTCCAAATAAGGAACCAATAGTTTTTTGTACTAAATTAATCATTCTAAAGAGTTTATTTTTGTTGAATATAGTAGTTTTTAAATCATCCATTGATCCTAGACCTGATAAGGAATGACTGGGCATGATATAATGTCTATTTGAGTTCTTGGAGACACTAAACCTGATCATGGTGATGTAATCCAGCTTCATGCTTGTGTGACTGGGTATGAGTTGTTGGGACAAGGTGGTAATGGAAAATAAACAATAGGGTTTACCGTGGAATTAATTTAATGTTATTTTTCACCAGCTAATTCTATCCAGATCCAATGGTGATGGCCAATTGTGTAGATTTTTGCAAGATTTAGACATTTGATAGATCTGTGACTGCATATTCAAATAACTTTTCTGAACACATATTGTTTTCAATCGAGATTATATCTAATGAGAGATTAAGGCTTGTTGATTCATGTTGATAAATTAATTAGATATCATTTCTCATTTTTTCCTTCAATAGAAACCAACTTATATTGATGTTTTTGATAGGGAAATGACGGTTGAGAGGGATTTGGCTAGAAGATAAGGGTGGATTGGAGATACTTTTATCCTAATGGAATTGTTTCTTCAATCAAGGGAAAATATAAGGATTATTATTATCACAATATTTTTTAATGGAAGGTCCAAACCATTACTCATAAAATTATAAGAGAAATCCCATGGAAATTATATTGTTGTTGAATGGTAGTAAATTCTAATAAGAATTTCATTGAGGCACCCAATATCTATATATCCTCCAGATGTTCATCAGACTGACAAAGATTATACTATAACATTTATATCCTCATGGTGTAATAAGATCATAATCTCATTTTAATGATATGTGTAAATCATATTCTTCACATACCAAAGGGTTACAACAACATGAATCCAGAACAAAGGTACTCAACATATAGGAATAATACCCGAAGGAAGTAGATATGAGTCCATCGATTGTGAGAGGTATATTTATATTATCTTCATCATTAGTGACTTCTCTATTTTATAATTTTTTCATCTCATTCATTTATTTCAGCCAATATTTATAATATATTAAATTTTATATGATGATATTTTGTGTATATTACTACACCCCAGGGAATGAAGAGAGAACATGGACTCTGTAGTCTCTATTGTGTTTTCTCTCAATTAAATGTCAATATTTCTAAGAGTTGAATTTCCCCATACCTAAAACATCATGATGTCATTTTTGGAATGGATTGGATCATTTTAAATAAATAATGGACTTATTTATTTCTTCTACAAATCTACCTTACTACACACAGTGGTGTGAATATTTTATTTTAAGGGGAATTCGACCAAAGGTTGAGTAGACTTGAACCTTCTTGTCCAAATATGGGCAATGTAATATATTGTTTTATTTTTATCTAGAGATGAATATTTCATCAGTGATATCCCTCAAATTTCAATGAGTTTTTTGATGTGTTTCTTTCTTATTTTATTGGTTTTTAACTAGTAATGAAGGGAGATTTTTCTATTAACATAATTTTTGGTACTAACTAGTTTTGATTCCTTTTTACCACATTTCTCTACCTGATATGAATGATCAGAAATCTGAGTTGGATGATCTTTGTGAAATTTTTTTATATTCCTAGGTGTGTCAACTTGGGTGGTGCCTATCTCTTCTCTAAGAATGATGATGTTTCATATAACTTATGTGTAGATTATTGAATGTTCAATTGAGTTATGGTTATAATTATGTATATGTTTCCAAGGATTGAGGATATTTCTGATCAATTGATAAGCGATAAGTGGTTTTCAAAGATCTAATATCGATCTTGTTACCATTAGTTGAGGATAAAATAAACTACAATTTTAAAAACAACCATTCATACCATGTATAAAAATTATGATAACCTAGTTTTGACCATTAGTAAAACGAAATCTCCTATAGTTTTCATGGATTTGATGGAAATGATTTTCCATGAGTATCTATATACCATTATGGTGGTATTGGTGGACTACATATTCATTTACACTAATTCATTGGAGGATTATAATTATTATCTAGTAATAGTTTTATATATATTGAAAAAACAATAACATTATGATACGATTTCAATCTGTGATTTCTATATTTCTGTCGTGAAATTATTGGGAAACATGGTGTCTAAATAGGGTATATCAGTTGATCCTATGAATGTCAAATATGTTATTAATTTGGAGAAACCACGTATTGTCTTTGAGATTTATAGCTTTTTGGGATTATTTGCATATTATTTCAAATGCATGAAGTACTACATGAAGATGGATTCTCTAAAGGATACTCTAACTCATAAGAGGGTGATGTTTTAAAGGAATGGTATTTGTTCGAATTCCTTTTTTGGGGAGAAACATATTTTTGACTATTGTATTGGTGTTGAATCTTCCGGACGCCAGGTATGGAAATGTGGACTCTTTTTATGCATATATTTTAGTCATCGACTACATTATTATGTAATGTGGTTATGTAGTTACTTATGGATATATTCATCTATGTCCACATGAGAAGAATTATCCTACCCAAGAACTTTAACATGAAAATGTGATGCAGGTGCTCAAAATACATTGACACAAACATTATAGAGAAGGGATTACTATTTATTCATACAATAAAATATTTATTTACCTAATCTCTAAAAAATATTTGAAAATATAACAATGTTCTGGGGTTGTGAAACTACAATCATTATATCATAACATCACCTACACCTGTAGGAATCAAAATTTCATTGCAAATTCATTGAGCTAGAAACTTCCAACCATGGTAGTGAAAGAATCATTAGAAGAGTATAGTTTGAGGGATCTCTTTGAACAGTGCATATTGGATTCCATGAGAAAGGGTCTAATGTTTCATGAGTTAGTGTTCAATTGGCTACTGGTCATTTCGAGATGATTCTTTAGTATCAATATATTGATGATGAATTATGAAAATTTATAAACTCTCTTTATTGTGGGGATATAGTTTCCCAGTGGTTTTTCACAAAATAATTGTGTTATATGCTATCAAGATCGCATTACTGTGGCCTAAGAAGCGATGAACGCTGTGATGGGGGGGTTTCATGAATCCCACTGGGTGGTACACCTTGTAAACACAAATATGTTCTATGAAATATAGTGGTATTTTTGATGTCCACAATAGAAATGAGGAATTTCTGAGATCAATTATCATTGTTATACATTCCAAAAGTTTAAGACCAAGATTTAATAACATTCTGGTTTACATTATCCACTACTATCATCTAATTGGATATGAAATGAGATCTCTATGGGCATTATGTTTGGGTTTCACATTATATAGGTAATGAAGAATGTGATATTATATGAGACCATGAGACTGACCTAGTCATATCACTTCATACACATCTCTAATACTACCAAATTTAAGGAGTTGGGAAATATCTGTGTGGATTATATTCTTCATTTGGCAGGAGTTACACCTTCTATATTACCTAGTAGGGATCCTCATTTTACATATCAATTTAGGATAGGAAATCAAGAGGCACTGGGATCTTATGTCTCTTTGTGCATGGACTACCATTTATAGTCATATGGCCAAAAATGTATAGATATATAAATATTATAGATGATATTATCTATTCATGTGTTCTCGAGTTTAGTGGGGAATATGATGATAATTTGTGACTCATTGATTTTTTCTAAAACAATATTAATTTTTTTATGATTTGAATAGCTTCTTTTGAGGTCATTCATGGTTGTCTTACTATAATATCAATTGCACTGGTTAAATATCGTTGAATTTTCTTTGGTTGGACAAAATATAGTCCACAATATGACAATAAAGATCCAGTTAATACATCAGATAATGTTGAAAGAAAAGAGACGCTAAAATCTTTTTGTTGATCATCGATAAAAAGCTCTAAAATTATTAGCATTTGGATAGGTGTTCATTAATTTTTCAACCCATTTTGTTCACTGATGCAATAGTAAGAAAGGGAAACTTTCTCCATGTTTTGATAAACCATTTGATGTTGTTGACCAAGAGGGGAATAGTACATACCATTTTTTACATTCGCTATAGTTAATGTTGATACATTACATCTTTAATGTATTATATAAGTGAAATTATTTATCTAATTAATCAAATATTCTGATCCAGAGTGATTTTGAGATTTAACCTAACTTATCATTGATTAAGGGGCCAATAATTACAGTTTATTCTGAGGAAAATGTACATCAAGGGAGGATTATTCATTTGGTTCATGTGGAATGACAACATGGTTCGGATAATATTGAGATGTGGGAACACAAAGTTGTAGTAAGATAGAAGTTGACCCATCTTTTTTGCAACTAAGCATCATTATGTGATTTTTTGGGATAAAATGTTTTTATAGTGGGGTGATTCTAACATCCAATTACAAAAATAACTTTATATCTTTATCCATTTCATGATTTTCCTATTTCATTGACTTGGTATGTTTGATAATTAATTGTGAGGATACCTATAATGTTGTATTCATTGATTTTTTAGACTCCCATATTTAATTTTTTTTCTGTAGGATGCTAGAGGGTTACACTCTATATAACATGGAAACATGATGTGTAGTGGTCACTATATGAATACCCTGAGAAGTCATGACATGGGGTTATTTACACTATAAATAGTTACATGATGTGTATAGCCTTTATATGACATGACTTATTTAATGAATGATTATCAATTTAAAGTGACAATTTTTAGCGGTAATGAAAAATAACTATTTCATGATGTGTAGTGGGATTACATGTCGTGTAATACCCCAATTGTAGTTTTTATAATGGAATCATGGTTGATATTTTATTTTCTCATCGTCTTTAGTTTTTTTAACTTTACCCAAATACATCCTAATGAGATCTTGGGTCCCATTGACCCATTTGAGTCCCTTCATTCAATGTTCGATCTACATTGTGTGGGCATTATGATTACCTAGTAAGCATTCTCAATAATTATTCATATTTTTCTCTTTCACCTTCTTTGTTATTTCAATAGATAGCCTTTAAATTGATAGATCTATGACATGTGATTTTTGATCTCGTTTCTAGGTTGAGTTTTGAGGTATTTCACACCTTTCTTTTCATTGGAGGGTTCTATTGTCAGTGTTGGTTTCCATGAAAATGATGTTTAATATGACTTGATTGTCCAAATTCATTATCCTTGAATTGATTGATTTATTTCAATTAATTAATTTAATTAAATTTATCAAACATTAATTAATTTCATATAATAACCCCTAATTCTTGTGAATTGGGTGATTTTAACTGGTTTTGGTACGAAAATTAGTAAAACCCCCAATTTCATTGAATTGGGGAGAGTTTTTAAAAATTGGTTGACATATATTGTTAGTTACAAATTCAAAATTTTATGGAAGTTATTGGATTTAAATATAATAATTCCATTAAAAAATGGATTTGGAAATTTATTGAAATTGCTTTGAATTGATTTCAAAGATGTGAAAATGGATTAATTTTTTTTATATAAACTCAGTGTTTTTATCATGTTAAAAAGAAATGTTTTGTTGTTAAAAAAATTTTGTTTTTAATGTAAATTGGAAATTTACTTTTGAGGAATGTGGTTGAATTGTACATTAATAAGGATTAAAATAATTACCCATCATGTACTATATAAGAGAAGATGAGTTCCTTATGTTCTTTGTGAGTTATTTGGACACACTCTTCGATTATACAACATTTTGAAACATAATTGTAGCATGTCACATCCCCAATGTGATATTGATGATTATCCATTGGCCATTATTAGAGGGAATTGTGTATATATACATTCCCATTATCAATTTAATAGTGTGGTGTTATATGGCCTTGAACATTTGCACCTATTTGGAATATGACCATGTTTCTTACTTGATTATACTAGACATATTAATACATTCCAAAGTTGTGAAAAAGATTTAAATTTCTTATAGATTTATATAAACTATTATATTTAAATTTTTATTTTAACCGATTGTTTTAGAATATTACATCATTTTAATTCATATTCATATTGTATTCTACATAATTTGAACTGTATAGAAGGATTTGTTAAAATAATATTTAAAATGTAAAACTAGTTAATTTATGAAATTGAAACAATTACATTAGTCATTATATTATTCACATCTTTTATAGAACCCTTGGTGATAACCTTAGTGGATTTTTATATCACAATATACTTATTCCTTTGGATGTTTATAGATAATCCCCTTCGATGTTCGAGCATGGGGAATGGATCTCTTAGAGGTGTATCTAGTTTTTGAACCTTGGATATAGTGATATGTGTCCATATATACATGGGTTATTCATCATTTGGTATGGTACATGGGTTTTATTACATTATTTTTTAATTCCTTATTTACTTCTAGAACATTTCTCAAAATAGATTATCTTTTGTATGTATATTGTCTTTCTGGACTTTCTTCCTCCATGTTTTGTTGAAAATTCGTTCCCACATGCATTTTGAATAATGCAATGTGCTAGTTGTCAACCTAAGGTGATTTGGAATACCTTTCGGTATATTTCAGGACCATCTTGGTTATTTTGTCAACAAAGTAATCAATTTGGATTTTAACATGAGTATTCATATATTATAATTGAAATTAGTATTCAATTTAAGTAATTATTTTTATATTCCTCAAAATAAAATTAATCATGGTACATAATTCTTTCCCAATGATTCAAAATTTAAATTGATTCTTAACATATAATATTTTAATTGTTAGGAAATAAAATTCAAATTAATGCATCTAATGAGTAAAAAAATTAGAAAAAAGATTATTTTTACACTCAATAATTATGTTTTAATTAAAATTATAAATATATTTTTTATGATATAATTTTTTTATGAAAATAATAAAATTTTGTTTTTAAACAAACCTATAACTAAATTTTAAAAAATAATATTTAATTAAAATAAATGAAAAAAAAATTTCTCTTTTTGAAAAATATTACATATATTTATAAAATCGTAATCATTGGTATTGTAAAATAATAATTTTATTTCTAAATTTGTTGTTATAATCCAAATATAATTTTTTATGAATGTAAAATATTTATAATTATTAAACTATAATTAAATCTCGATAGATTATAAATTTATATGGTTTTATAAAAAACTATATTTTTATGTATTCAATCAAATTTAATTATATAAAAAAATTAAAAAATTATACAATTATAATTTTAACATTATAGTTTCAATAATTTTCTTTTATTGTTTAAAGAAAAAATTCATAAAATTTTAAATTTAATTTTATAAAGAAAATTTAAAACATTAAAAATGCAAGATTAATTAAAATGGTGATATCGTTAAACATCATTTGTTCTTTTGGTTATTCATTATCAAGTATTAATTTATAAAAAATTAAAGAATTAGTTCATTTTTTTTATTTTTTAAAGGGTTAAATACATTTTACAAGGATTATATATATAAGGATTATTTTTTTCAAAAGAATTAAATTTATGTGAGATAATATTTACCATATATCACTATTTATATTTTATTATGAAAATTTCATATTAATAATATTGTTATAGTAATATATATTTTATTATATTGACATCATGACATACCTCAGTAATAATACAATTGATTTGTAATGTATAAATATATATATGTATATTTCAAAAATTATATTTTCCTTTAATTATCAATTATCAATGAATTATACTACATCAAAATTACAATTAAAAAAAAGAATATAGTTTTCATATACAATATGTGTGTATCCAATGACCTTATTTTCAATTATAAAATTTCTAACAACAATATTTTTATCTTATATATTTCCTCACTAAACGCCCTTATTTTATTCACATTTTATCAGTTACACTTCTCATTAATATACAATTAAATTCATTTCTCAAAATATTTATTCTTCATTCATGATTTTCATCCTCTTCATAGATTTTATTTTTCTATGGGTGATTATAGAGGGTGAATATGATCAAGGAGATCTCCTTATGTTTGAGGTTCTTACAGTTTCATTTTTTCCAATTTTAAATTTTTTTTATTTTAAATGATGTAATAATTACTATTGAGTAATATTTCATGGTGTGTATTACATAAATTCATTTTTTATGTTATAATTATTTAATATGAATAAATAATATTTTGTTAGTTTAATTTTTATCTTGTCTCAATTATTACCTATTCTATTTCTATTCCACTAAAAAAAGGTAATGTAGTTTAAAATATTTTTCATATAATTTGGGGAATGAATATTCATATAAAAAATAGGTGTTTCATGGGTATAAATTATTTCATAATGTCTTAGGGGTTTTATTATTGGACCTACCAAATTAAAATTATAATGTTGAAAATTAATTAATATGATTACGATATTTACTTTTTTAATGATTTTATTATATTGTTTTAATTTTCTGAATAGTGATGAGATCATCATTATGTATTCCATGAAACTATATATCACAAGTGAATGAAACTAATAATTGGAAATATTGCAAAAAATATTTTTTCGATTATAATTATTTTATTTTTTATGGACCAATTCATTAATGTATATAAATTTTATTTAAAAACAATACTCGAAAAAAAATAATTATCCTTGATTAGTAGTGCATAATGGAAAAAATAGATTCCCATTGGCTAAATTTAACCCTTCACATAACTAAGAAATTTTTCTTTTTCCAATATAATTTCTTATAATTAAAATTTATTGTGATTCAAATAAAATCATTGATTTAATACTTAATTAACATATTTGACATATAAGTTCTATTTTTTCATTTATATCATCATTTTATGTAAATTAAACTATTTACAAATATAATTAATTATAATTAATTAATATATATATAAAAATAGTTATATTTTTTATCATAATATACACATGAATAGAATATGGTATTTAACTTGTTAAAATAATTTGTTAAACTGTAATATTAGTAGATTGAATAAAAGTTTCATATCTAGTTTAACTATACAATGGGTTTCTAAACTATTTCTATTTTTCCTCAATGAATCAGTTAAGATAATAAATTGGAATATCATAGTGAAAAATAAAAATAATCATATATTATGAATTTGAGTTATAATATTATTAATTAGTGAGGTTACATCAGAATGATGATCCTAATATAATTAGGGTACAAATTTATATTGGTTTTAAATTTAGAGTATATCCATTGTAATACATATTTAGGTGTTTAGTGAAACTAAATTAATTATTAATGTATATTTTATTAAAAAAATATGTTTTCAATTATTATAAATGAATCATAAATATAAATGGGATAAATTGTATTAAAAAAGTCAATTGTTATTGATTATAAAGTAATAAATGAAATGATTAAATTTTATGTTAATATTTTTCATTCAGAATTAATTGAGTAAATAGTCTGATGTATCTTTTTATACCATCTTTAATTTCTAGTTTTTATGTGTTGATTTTAAATATTACATGTCATAATGAAACAAATTTTGTATAAATTCATGTAAATTAGAGAATATAAATATAATATTTTAAAAAAAATATAAGTATAATGTTAATACCAAATTTTCATAGAAACATTCTCTAAAATCACGTCATATTGTAATTTATTTATCCTAAAAATAAATGAATGTATTATATTTATTCATCTCTAAAATTAAAAGTCATATATATTTTTAGAAATATTTCATGTCCAACCCCCAATAGTACCACTCTTGGCTCATACGTGAAGAAATGAGTTACCCCTAAAGAATATCTCTTATTTGAAACTGGTTGGAGACTAGGATATAGTGTATATAACACACACATGTGCGTGGAATTTTACTCTAAATACAATGTATATGATTCTGAATGGTCATTTCTATACCATTATAATATTAAAATAATTGGAATCCATATATTGTCATATAATTCTTCTCCAAAGGAATGAATTATCCAATAAAATCGTAGGGTTATTTTCATGATCACTATCTACTGTAAAATAACATCAATGAGTTGATAAGGACCTGAACTAGGACTAAAACACGCCTATAGACCTAAACACACCCAAACACACACACATATATATATATATATGTTGGTCATCATAAAAGTAAAAACTGATAGACCCTCCCTAAACCCTTTTATGAAAATATAGAAAACCCATATTAGATAAATTGTGAATAACCATTATAATATATCCATTTCAAAAATCAATTCCCATCACACTATTCCCAGCATAGAATATGACTTATTTAATAATTTAACACTTATTTTTAAACATATATATAATGAAAGGTACTCTACTTCTATATTTTCATTGAACCAATCCCCATAATCCCTAATATCATATAGCAGGGTACACTCATCTTCTTTATATGTAATATTTCACATTAATGAAAGAAAAAATTAATGTAACAACATATTCATACCAAAACATCCATTAAAAAGATATAATAAAATAGTAATTAAATGATCCATTACAACCTATGTAAATACATAAATTATCATATAAAATTTTAACAGATTCATAAATTCACATGTGTTAACTATAAGGCATTACATATTGGACACATCTACACACTATAATCGTTATTCATCGTAGCCAACATTTACATGGATTTTTTAGGCATGAGATAATATATCATATATGAGTTTTTTTACTAAAATAGTAATACACAATATCGTGGATATGAAAATATATCATATTATGTTAGGGGTTGAGAGTGGGTTTGGGGTGGAGTCATGTATCTTTAAATTTAGTATCGTAGAAATTGAATATAAAACTCCTAGAAATCGGGCTATATATGTGTTTTTTCTATGTTATCCAAATCAAGTGGTGGATAATAAGAAATTAAAAAAATTAAATATTAATTAATAATACACTACCATTTTAATAGAAATTTTCTAATTCGTGCCTTGAAATTTAGCTAATTCCCCATATGAAAAAGAAACATCCAATATTTTGTGTTATAAATAAAATAGTTTATTATGAAAAAAATAAAATTATACACACTCATTACTATAATAAATAATTAAATATTAAATATTTTCAAAAATAAAATTAAATCCCATAATTAAGTATAGATTTATATTCACTTTGGTTATCTAATAAAAATACTTGTTTTCCCCAAATTTTAATTTACATTACCGTAAACCATCCTCTTATTATAATTATCCATTTTTCAAATCATTATTAAATCATCATGAACCTCCCAATAATTAATCAAATAATTTAAAACTATATCCAAATTCTGGTTAACTAATACATTTCCTTTCATTTATAAGGGAGATAATTCCCAAAATAAATCTAAGAGAACAAAAAAAAAATAAAGAAAAAATAACTATGGAGGGTTCCAGACTTGATCATAAAAACCTAAACTATCCCTAATTCACTTTATACCCAATCTATACCATCCCACAATAAACCTAAATTTTCCACCACTCTAAAAATGAAAAAAAAAATTAAACTGTCACATCAATACTAACTATATATTATGCATTAATTTTTTTAAAAAATAATATAATTTAATAGTGGTATTTATAAATATATTGTTACAAATCATAAATAGTGTAAAATTATTTTTAAATAAAATTTATACATTACATAAATACCTACATAGTTGACAATATAATTGTTACATATAACAATCAATAAAAATTTCCATCAGTATCCAAATTTCATAAAATCTATGTAAATCCTTTATATATACGAAGGTTTCACACTGATTTGATACCTAATATATCAATAATTAATTGGAGTAGTAATAATAAAAATTAACATTCTAAATGAAAAAATCTATTATATTAAGAAAATCATAAATATTTAATTTAAAATATTCATATACATTACAAATATCATTTCTTATCTCTCCATATTTTAATTTATAATCATATTTTGATATGGTATTAAATAATTATAAACATAATAGAAAACTATTTGGTTTTTTGAAATATAATTATGCAATAAATATAACACAATAATATTCTACTAATAATAATAACTATCTTTTGAAATACATAATTTTATTGTTTATTATCTTGATTAGGGAAAAAGATAAGATTCACTAAATAGAAACCAAATAATTATTTCCGTATAGTTACACATACTAAAATAGTATATGTCTACAAGACCTATCCACAATCAGATCTTTAATTAATCATTTTATATGAATTGGGAGAGGTTGATAATGTAGTATAAAATCTATACAATTAATGTTAAACATTCTAACCCTTACTATTTTCATGTAACAAGATGAGGTTACAAAAAATGTAGGTAACATCTACAAGACAAAAATCCTTGAAACAAATGAAAATGTTTTTTTATACATTGGGGGATGATTTTCACGTTATAGGAAACATCACTTTCCATGAAAACATAATAATAATAAAAAAATAGATTATGCATGTTTTATATGAAATAAAACAAAATTAAATACAAAAAATACATCAATATCTGAGTATCAGTTGAATAAATATACCAAAACCAAATTAAACTAAAATAAATCATTTTTCCACTCAAAGGTGGAAATACTCCAGACTAAAATATAATTACCTCCATGGTTCTACATCAATTGGTTCCATTAATGATATATGAAA
Organism: Viscum album; assembly: GCA_963277665.1. Taxonomy (NCBI): domain Eukaryota; kingdom Viridiplantae; phylum Streptophyta; class Magnoliopsida; order Santalales; family Viscaceae; genus Viscum; species Viscum album. The sequence continues at coordinate 1,403,339,652 of OY728152.1, forward strand.
TTATCCTATTTTCATGGTTCATGTAGAACAAAATCATCGTATTTAATGAAATTTCTATATTATGGGATATTAGTCATGCCTAGTTGGAAATATAGAAAATGATTTACATTCAAATTAGTTGGGAAAAATTATCTCAAATTTGAAAATAAATGTTATAATAAATAAACTAACTTCAAAATATTATACCAATTTAAAATAATTTATAACAATTTAAATTAAAAGAAGTAAAATTTATCTATAAATACAACATATAAATGACACACAACACAAAAACCCTCAAACACACTGTACATCATTATAATAATCCAAATTCTCCAGAGTTGTGTTATATCCTTCACTAAGACATCACTTAGTGATATACCATTATGTTTCTCTATTATATCACTTAGAGTCATTTATGTAACATAAGGTCCTACAAGATGATAATATTAACACATTAATCCCATGAATTCCAATTTTACAAAAAATTTCATTCCACAAAATGAAATCATTCATTTATATTATTTGATCACAAAATTGTATTGTTAAATAGGAAAAAAATTTTAAAATATTATGTGACAGGGATTTAAAAAGTTAATTAAATAACCAATATTTACCAAACATAAACCTTGTACCTTTTGGTTAACAATATAATCCCAATTTTTCGTTAAAATGAAATTAAATAATTAATTTAAATTAATCCATAATGTTATAGAATATGTTGATAAGAGTTTGAATCCCCCTATGTCTAAAGGGATATAAAAATCATGAGTGGCAAAATTACACCGATCAAAACATTCTCAATACATCTTTCATTTCAAATATCCAATCATGATCTCATCAAAAATCATTATAAATAATATATTTTTTCTTTAACATATTGGATCTATCATTCAGTGGCAGAAGAGATAACTAAATCTATATACATAGATTTTAAACAAAGATTTATAGATTATTCTAAAGATCCAATGCAAATTGACCCCTATAATACTTCTTTCTGATCAAATGGAATGACGGTGAATTCATAGGATATGATTAGAGTTCAATATCTATATAGGATACGTTAAAAATGAGGTCTTCAAGGGAGAAAATATAGATAAAATATATTTTTCATAGAATTAAATACACATCACACAATTATATTTTATTGTTTTTAGAAACTATTCACTAACCATGTGTATGCTACTGAATCCAAACAAACAACTCACATGGTTAGTTCACACATGATGATAATCTAGGTTTCAACCAAGATATTGAACTTTTTATCCATCATCACACTTTGTCCTAGTCCCCGACATGGTTTGGAGTAATATTAGTCAATCCATGCATACCATTCTGACCTCATAATCATATCACATTGTTTGTTGGAGAAACCCAAATTGTTTCCCTTAAAGTTGATCAATTCAAATACACATCGTAACATTTCATAAATAGTCCATCCCATTAAAAACATAATAAACACATCCCATGTGTCATATAACATAAAAATGAAAAAATAAAAGTTTAATGTACCTATTAAATCCCATAATTCTGCACAAACAACTTTTTTGCAAGATATTTGAGAATAGTGAAGATTGTGAAAATACAATTCCTATTTTATGTAGGAGAATTATAATGATATAAAGAAGGTAAATTCTTGAAGAATAATTAATGATATTATATTTTTATTGGGGAAATATTATTCCATAATTTTATTTCTTTTTTAAAATTATTCTATGTGTTTTGGTTATCTCGTATCAAAATATATGTCGAGCCTAGCTAACCAGCTAGCCAGCTCAACAAGGGGAATTCCTGAGTGGTGGCACATAAGAAAAGATGAGAGACAAGGGGGATGAGAGAATAACACTTTATGTAATAATTAATATAATGATTAGGTGATGTAAATGTGGCTTTCAAAATAGCATGGAAAACCTAGTGAGGGTGTGGGTTCATATGTGTGATGGGTACTTAAACCTGTTGTCGACAAGATAGGTGGTAGATAGAGATATACATACCAAGAAGGAAAAATTGTGTGACACTTAAATGTAGGAAAATGTTGTAATGCACAGACCATTCCACCATAGAAAATATATATATAATGATGGAAAATTTATCAATTTTCTCTGATTTGACTAATATTTACCCCATTTTAATTTCACCCTCTTATCTACTTATATACAAACAACCACCATTAGTTTAGAGTCATGAGACACACTGATAATCCATTAATGTTGATTGTGGAAGCCCATTCCAATAAACACTCACTTTCAATTATCCCCATCCTTCTCTAAAAGTCAAATATTGTAAACTAGGAGATTCTTAATATTTGTATTGCATGCATGAAACAAAATTTGTTGGTCATTTGATGCTTCTATGAAATAAACATTTGATTTGTTATTATTATGAAAGGAAATCACATGATGACACGATGAGATGTTCTAATAATCATGTGTCTTCTTTATTATAAATAATTAAATATTCATACATTTTACTTGAAGAAATAAGATGAATAAATGATGTTCGAATAGAAATCACAATCAATTGAAGAGTTCCAATAAATAGTTGCATGAAGGTTATCATACAAGCCACATGATCTATCAAAATAATTAAAAAGAATAATGAGATCAAAATATAAATGTCATGTGAAGATTTAGAGATATCATTCAACATCACATAAAAAATAATGTGATGTCCCTTTGTGATTACCCTTCTTCATTTCTATAGGAGAACAACACTTTTTCTTTAAGACAGTGGATGTAGCATCTTAACCATGAAAATTAGTAGTAAAATATTCCATCATTGCCTATATAAACCAAAAAATATATTCAAAAATGAATCCATGGTATTAGGGGGAAATGATATCATGAATATGAATTTAGGATGTGAAGGACCATCATCTTTATTGGAGATTATAAGAGACCATTTTGAGCCTAAATCTAGAGACATTGTCACATGGTCGATTTAAGATCAAGTGATTAACGGTGACATAAACACAATGAGATACCTTTGTTGTGAGAATCACACACGAGGATTTGATGTGTTCATATTTTCAAAGTGGTATTAACATAAAGAACACTATATCTCAAGATAACTCTATTATATCCATGCAGTAAAATCCATCGATCCCATAGAAAATTCCTCGTAATAAAAAAAGACATACACGTATCCACTAAATGAATATGATCTCAATAACATTTACAACCCCATCCATAATATTATGATGTGTGGCCATCACGATGACACGAAACAACATACTCCTCCAAAATTAAAACTATTTTCCAAGGTACCATAACATGATACACTTTGAGAATAAAATTAAACAATTGGACAAACACTCTATCTCATATGTGTGATCCTATACATGTTAATAATACCATGTAACATGGCCCTCTTATGATCACATGATTTCATGACTCCTCACTTGTCTCATGATTCCCTCTTATAACACTCACTCCACCGATGGAATCCCATTTATGTGAAAGCATATTTCTGTTAATTGACATATATTCGATGAGGTGATTATTATAAACCATATATCATCAAATATACGACACACCCCTGAGTGAATATAAGCAATAAATGACTTCATGGAGTATAGAATCATGTAATCAGAAGAGTTCTCCACTTTGGAAGTCCAATGGAATTAATAAAATTATGATGTGGTATTTCTATTTTCCATGTGTGAGAAATACATTGAACATTTAACGGACTTCTTAAATGTGGGTCAAATCACATGAGAATGTTATCATATTTTGACATGGTCATGTGAGGCCTCAATATTCCATATACAATGAAGTATTGAGGAAATACGCATTAAAATATCGAAAGAGATAAATATATATATGAAGATTGATATGATACTTTTCATGGGATGTGTTACATGTTCCTCATGTATCACTTTAATTACTCATGAGATAGGACCCATACGTGTTCGTAAAATCATGTGATATCCTTCAAAAAGGTTTTATTGATAATTATAAAACATATTATAAAAGAAATTTTGTTTAAGCAAAGTCCCATTGACTGGTAAATTTTTTTACATGACAACCAGATCATGTAATGACCTATGGACATGACATACATGTCATGTGACACCCAATTAAAGTATCAGGGAGATCATGTGACGTCGTCGGGACCTGTCATCCAGATCATATGAATTCCTACGGACATAACATTTGGTAGATGGGAAATCATCCATAAATATAATCTTGATGACATAAAATCTCCCAGACTTATCTTATTATATAACAAGGGGACCCATATATATTTCTACTAGACACATCTGGGAATAATTGGAAAATGGCATGGATATATTAGGATGACATCCCGATACATGTCCAGATTTTATTGGTTGAATTATAAGGCATGTGGCATCATACCATTAAAAAAATATACTATGACACTTTTCTGGGTAATTATCTCATCATAAGGTATGTTTTCATAAGGAAATGTGGTTACAAAAACATTATGTGATCAAATGGTATCTCACAGTTCCCACCCTGTATCAATCAAAGGGTTATGTTCAGGTATATTCCCTTGTGAATCATTGTTTTTATAATCCTCTCCATATCTCAGGACTCTATATCCTGGGACAAAAAATCTCTTATGAGTTTACGAAACATACATTTCCATCAGCATAAATGTAATAAGCTAATATATGGGTATCCAATTAATTGTAAGTCCCGATTATGCCATTTTATAGGATCCTCCACTTCTGGGTGTATGATTTTTCTTTATCCATCAATGGGTTTAGAAAAATAATTGAACTACAAGGACTCTAAATCAAACTATAAGTAGGCTACCTAGGATTCCTTTCTATGTTTCGAGATCTATATCTAACACTCCATTAGGTATTTATCGATTCATAAGTCCCATATGATTTTATTATAAGACATATTATTTTATATCCCATGTTTCTATAAACAAAACTATTTTACATGGGCATAGGTTTTTCCAAGAATCATATATGTAAAATTGTAACACCCCCAAGTTATATGATTTTTTTATTACATTTTTTCATTTTCTAACATTATCCAATACAAAAAACATTGTGTGTAGATTTCATTAGAGAAAAAACGATGCTTATATTTCATTACATGAAATACCTTGGTTGTCATGAATTAAACTAAACACCAAGTGTATATTATTTTACATGCTATAATAATTTACTACGATAGCATGGATGACACGCACCACTGAACTTTAACAAACCATGAGATGATATTATTTTAAATACGATGGTTATAAATTATCCAATAAGTATGTATATATGAATAGTATTAACCACTTTATTAAATATACATCTAAATGAACAACATAATTTATATTTATTTGTAAATTCATAATAAATAATCAATCAATCAGTAGTAATGTAATTATATTTAGGAAAATTATGTTATCATTAAATAAAATTTAATTTTTTTTATTAGAAAATATGATAATTAATATATATATTATAACATATTTTTCAAAAAATGGTCATCACTTTAGAAATCCTTATATCAAAATAAACCTGTGGTAACATTGTGGAATTTTTTAGAAAATATTGATTTCTCAGTGAGTTGTGGATAATAAGATTTTTTATACCAACATTTAATTAAATTAAATTAATGAATATAAATCCCCAATTATATATTTAGTTAAAATAATTCATATATAATTATATTTAATCCAATTAATTACAAATGAATCTTTTTAATACTTGATTTTTTTATTAGTTTATTTAATGGTTGAAAACATGATTTTCTAAAATGATATTAATGTGAATAATGATTTTTAATTTTAAATACTTAATGTACTCCCTAATGAGAAATGTTTCAAAATAAATTTATATATTATATATAAAATTTTAATTATGATTTAAAGAATAATTAAATTTAGAATTACTCTGAATTTAAAATCATATTGTGTTTTAAAATAACATATCTCGAAAACACTCCTTTTCATAATGTCTTATATTTTTGTTTTATAATTATTTATTTCATTTTTAGATAATTAAAATTTTTTTAAACATTATTTACGATATAAAAATTTCATAATTATATTAGGTAAAATATTTATAATTTTTTAAAATTTGTTTTTAATGAATAGTAAAAAATACAGAATTTCAACTGAAAACCAGATTTTTGATAAATTAATTTATATATAATATATGATTATTTATATTCTTTTTTACTAGTATATGAAATTTTTTTTGTGGATCCATTTGAAAAATCTCCATGTAATTTCTCAGTGGGTTCCTCCCCCTATATTAAATGTTAGAACCATCATCTATGTAACACCCCAAGCTTCCATGGTACATTTCCCTTAGAATAATTCAATAGCTTGTGTTGTACTCAATTTCAAGTTCAAACACACCACAACCTATCAAACTATCTATTATAAATAGTAATACAGACATTTTGGAAATTTGATAAATTTTATTTTTTAAAATGAATATCATTTTTGAATTCGGAATATCGAAATTATCTTCAGGTGAAATTTTAGTATTTTTTCTGAAAACTTTCTATTTTTGATGAATAGTGAAAAAACACTATGTTATTAGACAAAACAGACTTTTTATTTAAATAATTAGTTATTTTATTTTATTTTATTTTAAGTCAAAATAGATTCATAATAACTATATATGTTCCATGTAATTCATTTGAGTCATTTTATAATAAGATTAGATATATAATAATCTATTGGTCTTTTTACCATCTTTTACCCACCTTCTAAGACAATTTGAAAATTATTATAATACGTAATCTTACAGCTTCTCTAGGTTGACTTTCAAAAATACCAGAGACACAGTAAATATCATCAAATAAAATGGGGTTCAATAAGATGAAAATAATTTTTTTGTATAGTAACTTTTGACTTTTATTTACCACCATTAAAAGTAAACAGGGTAATTAATGGTAAAAATGACATCATAATTACCCTAACACATTTCCTAATTCTATTGGGTTAGTATAATTCGACCAAAAACTACCTTAGGAATAAATATACAATCCTCTATGATGAACTTGGATTATATTAGGACATTTTTTATTATTTTATTTAAAGAAGAGTTTAAAGAGTTAAATTCAATGTATAATAATTAAACCATTTTTAATATAGGATTACACACAATATAAATTCGATTATAAATATTCATTAGGAAGCTAAAAATATTTCCTACATAATTTTATTTTATTTATAATTTTTAGACATTAAATAATTTAATTTATATATGACACAATGATGATGCAGTAATTAACTTATTAAGGAAAAATTAAATTAATTGATATTATAAATATCCAAATAATGTTAAATTGAAACTTTTGATGAATTACACTAATTTTATAGGTGAATATGACATGTTAGGGTGGGTTAAATAAGTATTTTACAATGTGAAGATGTTTTTATGGCTTTCAAAAAAATCAAAAACAAAATAGTGTCAAAATTGACATAATTGAGTTTTTAAAACAAATATTATATAATTAATTGATATAATCTTCTTCGAAGTCTAAGGTTTAGCCAAAGAACCAAGATAAGGTAATATATATTAATAATGAACCACACTTGGTTTTCTTGACATGTTATAGTATGTTTATTGACCATATAATATAAAAAAAAACAAAGAGACATGGTAAATGGCCACTATGGGAAAAACATGCTTTTGTGATTGGCTATTTGTGACGTGAATAATTCCAGTCTCAAATAGCCCTTCCTAGAGTTTATTTGTGACGTGGGGTGCATCCCATCATAAATAAAATGTTATTTTCCATGGGTTTTGGGGTCAAATCACAAAAAGTAATGCACGGTTAGGCACGGTATGCGCGACAATGCACAGAAAGATTATTTGCGATGGGGGGATCCCCCCGTTACCAATACCGGCAACTGTACAAGGGTTTTTGCGATGAGATGTTGTCCCATTGCAAAAAGTGTGTTGGCAGGTCACTTTTTGTGATAGATACCATCACAAATACACTTTTAACACCCAACATCAATAAATGATGGAAAAGGTATTTGTAATGGACCCCATCAAAAAAAGAACCTTTTCTGACTGTAATCTCGTTGCAAATAGTCTCGTCGCAACTAATCTAACCTATATATACCCGCCTCCATTTTTCTTTCTCTTCCCCTCAATTCTAACTTCCTCTCTCTCTATGAACAATAAATTTTTAATGAAAATTTCTCTCAGAGAGTTTTTTTATGGAGAAGTCATGAAGTCTCATAAATCAATAGGAGATCACGTTTAAAGGTGTTAATATTTTATTTAATTTAGTATTTATTTCAATTTTATGTTAATTTTAATTATTATTGTAGTTGTAATTAAATTATATTTAAATTGTTTTGTTATCTGTATTTATTTGTAATAATGAATTGAAATCATTAATATTAATTCTTCATAAAAGTAATAATTAATAATTAGTAATAATTAATAATTATTAACAAAAACTAATATTGTCTATAAATAATTACTTGTAATTAGTAGTTAGTAGTTGTAAATTGTAGTTATTAAAATCAATTAACACTAATTAGTTTGTTTAAATAGTAATTGTTATTTTTAATTTGTAATAATTAAGGGTAATTAGTAATAAATAGATTAATTACTAATAAATTGAAATATTTTGTAACAAATATGAATAATTAGTAATAAATTGGAATAAGTAGTAATAAATATGAATAATTGGTAATAAATAGGAATAATTAGTAATTAATAAGAATAATTAGGAATAATTAGGAATAATTAGTAATTAATAGGACTAATTAGGAATAATTAGTAATAATTAGTAATAATTAATAATAAGTCGTTATAAATAGTAATAAATAGTAATGATTATAAATAATTAGGCAAAAATAGAAATAATTAGGAATCAATAGTAATAATTTGGAATAAATAGTAATAATTAAGAATAAATTGTAATAATTAGGAATAAATAATAATAATTACTAATAATTAAAAATAAATGGTAATAAATAGTAATAATTAGTAATAATTAGTAATAATTAGCAATAATTAGGAATAATTAGTAATAATTAGTAATAATTAGAAATAATTAGTAATAAATACTAATAAATAGAAATAAATAGTAATAATTAGTAATAATTAGCAATAATTAGCAATAATTAGTAATAAATAGAAATAATTAGTAATAAATAGAAATAATTAGCAATAATTAGGAATAATTAGCATTAATTTGTAATAATTAGCAATAAATATCAAAAAATAGGGATAAATAGAAATAAATAGCAATAATTATGAATAAATAGGAATAATTAGAAATAAATAGGAATAATTAGTATTAAATAGGAATAATTAACAATAAATAGATATAATTAGCTATAAACTGGAATAATTAGAAATAATTATTAATAATTAGAAATAATTAGTAATGATTATTAATAAATATTAATAATTAGTAATAACTAGTAACAATTGGGAAAAATTGGAAATAATTACCTAAAATTAGTAATAATGTGGAATAAATAGCAATAAATAGTAATAAGTTACAATAAATGGTAATAAATAGTAATAAGATGTAACAAATAGTAATATATAGTAATAAATAGAAATAAATAGTAATAAATAGTAATCATTAGTAATCATTAGTAATAAATATTAATAATAATTATTAATTTTTAATAAGTAGCAATAATTAGCAATAATTAACAATAAATTTCAATAAATAGTAATAATTAGCATTAAATAGAAAAAAAATTAAAATAATTTGGAATAAATTGGAATAAATAGGAATAAATAGGAATAATTAGGAATAAATAGGAATAAATAGGAATAAATAGAAGTAATAAGGAATAAATACTAATAATTAGTAATAATTAGTAGTTATTAGTAATAATTAGTAATAATTAGTAATAATTAGTTATAATTAGTTATAATTAGTAATAATTGGTAATAATTTATAAAAATTAGTAATAAATTGTACTAATTAGTAGCAATTAGTAGCAATTAGTAATAAGAATTAGTAGTAATAATTAGAAATTAATAGTAATAAATAGTAGTAAAATTTAATAAAAATTCGTAACAATTATTAGTAAAAATTAGTAACAATATGTAGTAAAAATTAGTAACAATTTATAGTAATATATTGTAACAATGAGAAATAAATTGTAACAATTAGTAACAATTAGTATGAAATATGAACAATTAGGAAGAAAATAAATTGTAATAAATTGTAATAACATGTAATAACTTGGTACAATTTGTAGTGGATTGACGACCCTCCTTTTTCTCAATTACTCTTATCCTTTCCACATTCTCCGACTCAACACATTATGAAAATTATGTTGCTATGTATGCATATCAAAAATTGTATGCATGAGTTTGATTATAAATTCGTAAGACCACATTTATTATAATGTGGTCAGGTGGTGACAACTTCAATAAGATGATTCATCGATGAAAGGGGGCACTTTTTTCAGACGGCTCATTTACTTGAAACATTCTCACACACAAATCATAATGAATAATCTTCTTAAAGGTATGCATATTGATTCTCATGCATACTATAATGAATAAGCATACCTCCATGCAGAATCTTCATTGTAATTTCTATATGAGAATTTTGCCTGTAAATGAGCCGTCAGAAAAAAGTGTAGCCGCCAATCCACTGGAACCTGTGTCGCCCATATGTAATGGTAATTATTAAGAACTAGTTGTAATTATATATCTTTTTTCATATAGTGTTTTTATAATTTCAAATTATTCATAAATTGTAATGAATTTATATTTTGTACATAAATATAGAACAAGGAAGTCTACGATAGTCATTATTAGATGATGGTGCTTGGATAGATAAGTGTAGAAATCAAAAAGATTCTGGTTTAAATCTATTTTATATTGACGGTGTTGAAGCTTTCATATCATCAGCACCATGAAAAATCGAATATGTTTCAGATGGCCCAACTGAGTTTCCTTGTAAAAAAATGTTATCTAAGAACGTTTGACACGTTTGACCAAGTTGGGGGACATCCCTTGCAGTTTGGTTTTCAACTGGATTATGTTTTTTTGTTTCAACACGGTGAACACAGTTCCAGATAAAATAAAAATAACTATATTTTGTATCCATCATTTTTTCAAATTTTAGTACATGATTTTGGAGTTCCATCTGTTCATCAAACTCAAATTCATGATGATGTTGATTTAACTCATTAGTTGGCACCATCAAAATTTTATGACTTGTTAGGGTACGCTGAAGAGGAATTATATCCTAGTTTCCAGATAAGAAAATTCAAAGTGGATAAAAAATTTATAGATATTAAATCAGATTATGAAATGTTCAAAAACTGTTTTCATCAGATATTTTCATTGGTTAAAGCATTGTTACCATAAATAAATTTGTTTCCTAAAAATTACTATGAGAGTAAGCGGCTGGTTCATAATCTGGGCCTTAGTTATCGGAAGAATCATGCATGTCCAAATGATTGCATCTTATATTCTGGTGAAAATGATTCTTTGGATAGTAGTCCCGCATGTGGAAAATTGAGGTATAAAGAATCTAAAATAGGGATGTTTGAATAAATTCTAGTAAAAAAGTTAAGATATTTCACCCTTACACCTAGGTTGTAACATTTATTTATGTCTCCAAACACAGCGTCATTTATGTCATGGAACAAAACAAAGATTTCAACTGATGAAATATTGAATAATCCATCTGATGGTGATTAATGGAAACATTTTGACTGTCAGCTTCCATATATTTCTTTAAAGCCTAAAATGTGAAATTGGGTCTTTTTATTGACGATTTCTGTTCGTTTAGTTCTTATTGTAGTCAGTATTCATGTTGGCCTGTCATTATAACTCTATACGATTTACCTCCATGGATGTGGATGAAAGAGAAATGTATCTTTTTTACCTTATTAATACCAGGACATCCAAAAAAGAATATTTAAGATTATTTGAAACAATTTATTGATGAATTGAAATCATTTTGGAGTGATGGAGTTTGTACAAATGTTGTTGTTGAAAAACAAAATTCTTTATTAATAGATGAATTGATGCAGACTGTTAGCAACTTTCTGGCATATGGAATGTTATCTTCCTGGAGTACACATGGTCAAAAATCATGTTCTTACTATTTGAAAGACCACAAAGCCTTTATGCTTGTCAATGGAAAAAACCATGATATTAAGACTGTGACGGCAAATTTTATTCCAACTGACCATCCTTTTCCATGAAACAAATCTCATTTTAAAAAAAGTTAAAATTTAAAGGGATGAACCTCCAAAAATGATCTTAGGTACAGAGATGAAGTCTGTTGTATTTTCATTACCTCATATCACATTTAGGATAAAAGTAAACCAATAAAAAAATCATGGCATTCAGAAAAACGTAATTGGATTAAACCAAACATTTTATGGGATCTTCCTTATTGGTCTGATTTGTTGGTCGTCCACATGTTGGATGTCAAGAATATTGAGAAAAACTGTTTTGATAAATTATTTCATATAGTTTTGGATACACTAGGTTAGACCAAAGATACTACAAAGGCATGATTAGATCATACCCAAATTTGCAGGTGACCATAACATGAACTATTTTAAAATGTCAGATCATTGAGGTTAATGAACCCAAAAGCTGCATATACTCTATCCAAAAAAATTATCTTATTATTTAGTTAGTGGATCACAGATTTGAGACTTTGATATGGCTATGCTTCCAATTTGGGAAGATCTATTAAGAATGGTATATTACATGATTAAAAAGTTATTATTGTCATGTTATAATGGAAAGACTTATGCTGATTGAATTCAGATGTTTGTTGAATTTTACGATTTTGGATTAGTTAATAGACATAACATATTTTTTTCGAGACATTTCTGCAGCGAAAATATAATACGATGTGCTAAGAAAACTAGAATGAAGATGTAGATGTAATTATATGTAAACTGTAATTAATATTTCTTCTGGATTTATTTGACACAATGGAACATCTAGTATTACATTTTCCACATGAAGCTAAATGTGGAGGTCTAGTACAGTTTTGATGGATGTACTCATTCGAGAGATGAAAGCAGAAATTGAAGAAAAAATACGTAACAAAGCATCAGTAGAAGGCTCAATTACTAAAGCTAATTTGCAAGAGGAAATTGCTTATTTCTTCTTTCATTATATAGAATCTCAATTTACCTGAAAACAAAATCACATGGGTTGAAATTAGGGGAATTTTAATTATGATATGGACAATCAACTCATAGTTTTTAATTAGCCAAATTTTTGTTTCAGTGGAGTTCAAGAATGATGGCTTTCAGATGGTGAACATCACAGAGCTCATGTATATGTTCTTCTCAACTGTGATGAAATGACATCATTTCTATTTTGAGTGCTTCTATCACTTATTCTATAATTTATGTTACAGTATTTAAACATATTTTATTTGTAGGTTATATGATAATCATATCAAAAAACCACTTCCAGAAATTACAGCAGCTACTCTTGAAGAACACAGACAAAAAAAATTCTCAATGGATTCAAACACTGGTAACATAAATTAAAAATGGTTTAACATCAATTCCGTTTCTTATTTATTATATTTAAAATTGTTTTGCATATTTTCAGGTGTCTCAACATGCTAATAAAATTTATAAGCGGCTAGTTATATTGAGTAACCCACCATCAAAATGGTTAAATCAAATAATGCATATGTGGTGAATGGATTTCAATTTCATACAAATTCATATAGAGAATAAAAAATAATGAACAATGGAGTTTTATTGAGTGGGTTGCATCATTGAGAAACTAATGTTGACTTTAATGGAATTTTGGATGTAATTATTGAGTTGTGTTATCTAGGACATGATTAAATAACGATGTTTAAATGAATGTTGTTGGATACTGGGAGAGGCTTGCATGTTCATCCGACACATGGAATTGTCGATATTAAATCTAAATATATTTTTATTGTAAATGAACCATTTTTACTGGCTTAAGCTGCACATAGAATTTATTACACAATGTACTATACTACTTCAAGAGGCATTAGTGATTGGTGGAGCATAATAAAAATGAATTCTAATAAAAATCAATTTACTCAAATTGAATTTGGTTCTATTTAAGTGGAAGGAATTTAAATTTTTCAAAAGACTACTCAAAATCCATCTTTAACTACAAAGAGACATGAATATCGAGGATGAAACTCCACAATTAAGGATCGATGATGACGAAGATTCTAATGATGTTAAAAATTAATTTGAAATGATAAGAGATGATGAATATAAAACTCATATGGATATTGATGATGCTGATGAGGATGATGAAGTCATTGACATTGATACCTATGGAGATGAATATGTATACGAACATTGACATGGTTAAATTCGGGTTATAATAAAAAATATTATAATATTTTCCCAATTTTAATTTCAAATTGGAATTGACGGAGTCATATAAGGCTGCGACCTCTAGAACACAGGATGAGAGTCAAGAAAAGATGACTGGGAAGACTAGTGCCCGCCACTTTGATGAGGCGGCATGGATGCATGTGACTCAGTATGGCTTTGAGAAGTGTCGAGTAGTTGGTATCATCTCTTATTTGAGTGTTAGAACTTACCATGGTACCTAGGTGATGTTGGAATCCAACAAGAGAGGAGAACCGGAAGAGGCATCATCTTCTACCTAATAGTACCAGGAGCAATTGCGAACTCGGACTGATCTTATAGAGATATTGTAGAAGCGGCGTGAAGAGATGCGTCAGTAGCAGCAGTAAGAGGAGGAGATGCATCGATGGCAGCTGCAGTAGTAGCAGCACGAGGAGGAGAGATGTCGATGGCAGTAGAAGTAGCAAAAACAACATCACGAGTAGATATAGTACATGCATCGTCTGACTCATAGTTTAGGGATCGAGTTCCCCCACCATCTCCTATAGCTCTTCCACCTCATCTAGAAGATGACCCCCTCCTTATGTGATTTATTTTTTATGTTAAAAACATTTGAATTTAAGATTTTTTGTAATATAAACTATTTATAGTTTTTGTCTTTTATATTGGTCCAAATATTGCATAAATTAATTTTTATTATTATTTATTATTAGTATTATATTTTTAAATATATGTTTATTTTACAAATAATAATAATATTTTATGAAAGTTTTATATTTTTTGTAAATATTGAGAATTTTAATTATTTTTTATTTTTTATAATAATAATAATATTATTATTAATTTATTATTAATCATACATTTGTTAAATATATTTTATTATTATTACATTTTTCATTTTTTATTATTTTAATAATATTAATATAATTTTTCCATTAATCATAATTTTATTAATTTTTTTTATTATGATTACTATTTACGACTAGATCTTTTCCGATGTGCTCCCGTCGCAAATAATTTAAATATAATTTTTTATTTTCAGTATTTTTGATAGGACGATTGTCCCATCGGATAAGGTTTATATAATATATATATATATATATAAAATTGGAGGCTTATTTGTGACGGGGCAGTTTCCTATCGCAAAAGAGTCATTTATATATAATGTATATAATCAGAGAATTATTTGTGATGGGACCATCACAAAAAATAATATTTATGACACTGTTTTCTGCAACGAGCTATTTGCGATGGAGCCCTGTCACTAAAGCCTATTTGCGGTGGAATCCCATCAGAAATAACCTGTTTCAAATACCTCTAATTCAAGTAGTGCCCAAACTATTTATTTATAAGTTATGTCTTTGTTTATTCCATTCAAAAATAATAACTCTAGTATCTTCTATATATGGTGATGTTATTAAAATAAAGGTACAACCATATTCACTTTTCTATCCATCCTATAAATGAAAAATTCACCATATGTGTCACCGTACAGATTACCATATCCATGTGATGTTGTAGATTTTTATTCAAACACTTCATTATTTGGAGGGGTATAATAATTTGTATAACTGAGGTAAATAATAGATATTACATGTTAATTCTTCTGTATATTTGATATACCATCCAGTTACATATTATTTTTCCATCAATATAATGATATTATCACTCGTGCGTACATACAGATTACAGTCTCTATGAACACGATGAGATTCATTCACCATTGTAATAATTCTTGAAAAATTTTCAATTTTTGATAAAAAATAATGTTTATGAACCTAATATCATTTTCTATATGAATCAAATACATCATATCCATAACAAACATGGCTTAGGTAACAAATCATATAATGTAAAATGAATTAGTTAACACATGAAAGGGTGTTACTAATTAAAATATTCTTACTAATGAAATATTATAAGATCATATATGAAATATTTTTTATGTATATAGTACTTATATAATTTAATAACAATGTTTTAACAATTATAAAGGAGGTCGACATACCATCGACTAAGGAAAAGTACAAGGTAAGGGTTAATTTCCCAATCTCTTAATTATCTGAAGATGTTTTTATGTAAGTATCTACATGGACCTCTTTATCATCCACATCCTTGTTTTCTTAAAAATTTATTTTAAAACATTTTTTTTATTTACATGAAAATGGGTTCATGTCATTTCTACCCTAATTTGACCTTATATTATTTGAAAGGAATCATTCTATCATCTTCCAAACCAGGTACTTTATGACCTTCTCGAAAAAATGAAGGTAAGAAAGTTTTTTTAAACTTATATGGTGAGTACGGATAATTTCAATCGTTATAACATCGTCGAGGCTTCCCTTTCTAGAATATTGTAATTTTTAGAAAATAAATTTTTTCATTTATAATTATATGACTTTTAAATGATTTCAAAATAGAAAGAGATATTTCTCTAATAAAAGTTGTGATTTCATCTATGTCAACATACTTTTGATAGATATCAAACTAGTCTGATGTTGTTTTATTATGATAAAAATATTCCATATTGTATTTAAGGTTTTTTGATCTGTTTTACTATGGATGTGTTATTTATATACCATCTATGGACTACGGATAAAGTATTGACATTTCGTATGCTAGTTTTGATACGAATGTTTTTGTTATGTTTAAACCATTTTATATTAGGAATGTATTGGACTTAGTAAGTGATGAGTGGAGCCCGCTATAGCTCCTCAATGCATCAATAGATTTAATGAGACAAACTAGTGTCTTGTCAACAGGCCTTGAAAAAATCTTATATGTAGTCATGGCACAACACCATGACAATTTGGTTATAAAGTCTGGAAATTACACATTCCATCATTATGAAAGTGGATATTGATATTTCATGTGATTATTAGAAAAGTAGAATATCCATGCGAATAAGTAAATTGGATTACTTTATTTTATCTTTTCTATATTATTCTAAATTGTATGTTTAAATGGATTTGGTTTTAGTATAATATAACGCTTAAATTTTTATGCTTACATAGGAAAGTATCTCCAATATTGTTGTCATTACTGAGTATCTGAGCTCACCCCTTTATATGTTTTATTTTCCCCAGGATGTGAGGAAATATTTTATGGTTGACATGTAGAGATAAGCTAAGGATATATGTGTGTTTAAAAGGGGACAAAATGTTGTTGATGTTTTTATTTCATGATGTAATGTTTAACTTATGAATGTATCTAATACATCCAAAGCTACTAAACGGATCAGTCTTTTGGGACAAGATTCCTTATATCATGCCAATGTTATGTAATATTGAACCAAATCTAGGTAACTAGGGTCAGGAAGTTACAGTTGGTAATAGAGAAAGTTTAGTAAAAACCTGGGAAACTAGATTTTAAAAAACTCTAATTAAATAACATTACCCTAAGAGAGACATTGAGGATTAGTATAAAATAACATCCTAGAATTTTGGTACTATAGATATTTTGTGAGTTTTCCATGAAATACATCCCTGTCTGGATACAAGCTGGTAGAGGTAGCTCTGGCACAAATATACCTACTGGTAAACCCTGAAAACACCGCTTTATTCTAGACTAGAATGAGAACTGGTGCACGAAAACAGGCCTTTCTGCACTCTTGGTTACGACACTCCCATGGGATATGCTTAGGATAATTATCATTTTCATTACAAACCATTATAAAGGTTTTATGGGTATAAACTCCCTCAATGAAAATATTTTTATGATTTTATATTATAACCATAAACTATACAATTTATGTTAACAGATTTACCTGTTTGAAATAATGTTTTGTGATTCTTAAACTAATATAGTGTATGTCCTTTTTTAGAAATGGTGACTAGTGTAAGGAATAGAAACCATATCAATCCACGAAATCCATGTAAGTATTTCTCTCCTACTCAAGATAATTATATAAGAGTATGTGTTGCAACTGGTGCTGATAAGTTTATCACCATACCAGGAAAACTCAATCAGGTTATGAATAATAACCTTACCCATATGTATCACCCAGATCCACAATACGGAAGATCAATGTTAGACCACTTCATGAGGTAATGACCACCAACTTTCATTGGGACTATAGGTCCATTAGTAGATGAAAATGGATAAATTCTTTAGAGAAGACATTTCGTGCTTTGGGGAGTATCGAAAGGGAAAAAGTTTTCCGGGCAGTTTACCGCCTCACAGGAAATGCTGATCAATGGTTGTCAATGATTCAAAATACAAAGGAAGATGATGAAGTATCAAATATGGAATGGAGGGAGTTTAAAGAGAATTTCCTAGAAAAATACTTTCCTCATGACCATCAAGAAGATATAGGACAAAAATTTCTGAGTCTGAGGCAAAAAGAGGATCGGAATGTTCCAAAATTTGAGGCCAACTTTACTAGGTTGGTAAGGGATTCTTAACATTATATATGTATCCCTAGGAGTAAGATTATTTTATTCTTATTTGGGTTAAAACCATTTCTCTAGTGAGCATTAGACTTCTAATCATTCTTTTCATATGAAGATATTGTCTCTTGTGCTATTAAGATAGAAAAAGAATTCTCTATGCCTTACGACATTAAAGCAAAGTAGGAGAAGAAGAGACACGATAAACACTCTGGAAATGTAAATAAGGGGAATAAGGGAAAAGTTTAATATCTATCTTTTGGTAAATTTGAGAGGAAACACCTTGGTTCTTACATGAAGGGAATAATAGTCTTTTACAAGTATGGTGAAAAGGGCCACCAAACTCGTGATTGAAATGGGATGAAAGAGGCTGTTGAATGAAACAATTGTAGAGAAAAGGGGAATTGTGTAAATGAATTTTCTAATAGCCATGGGAACTTAACTCAGAAAAGGCCAAGGGAGCAAGGCCAAGCATATGCGATCACTACTGCTGAGGTGGATGCTCTGAAGGATGTGGTGGCCTGTAATGTAATGGTTTCCTAATGTTTAACCAATGCTTTATTTGACTCTGGATCATCACATTGTTTCCTATATTCCCTGTTTTTTTAGAAAATTAGATATTTTCATTCTTAATTACAAGGTAGTTGTTAGGCAGAACACCTAAGGTATGTATCATCGAAACAATGTTTTGTGAATCAGTTCCCATTAGGACATATAAATGTTCTTTATCAGTTTCTCTCATCATCTTACCCATGATTGAATTTTATATAATCCTCATAATGGATTTGATTTTAGGCCATGATGTGAAAATTAATTATAAGAATAATGAGTTTACAATTCTCAATGATGATAAGAAAGCATTATCTTTAGAGAAGAAATGTAACCACATGATTCTTATCTAGATCCACCCCTAGTAGCACAACTAAATTCAATTATTGGGGAGTAATAGAATGAAATAGATATTGTTGAGGAAAAGATTGTTCAAATAGAGTATGTAACTAATGAGCTATAATATATTGATGTGTTTCCAGAGCATTTACATGGAAATCCTCCAGAAAGAGATATTGAGCTTTCCATTGACATAATTTCTGGTTCAAGGCACATATTATAGACCCCATATAGAATGGACACTGTGGAATTAGTAGAACTGAATAAACAACTAGGGTAATTGAGTAATCAAGGATTTATTCACCCTAGTATTTCTCCATGGGGAGCCCTGTCATATTTGATAAGAAGAAAGATGGATCTATGTGGTTCTGTGTTGACTATAGGGAGATCAATGTTGTAACAACAATGAAAAAGTATCCCATAACTCGCATTAACGTTTTATTCAGAAAATATCATGGACCTCAATATTTTTCAAAGATTTACCTTCTATCAGTATATCATCAATTGTTTGTAAAGAAGGAAGACATTCTAAAAATTGTATTTTGATCCAAGCATGGGCATTACGAGTTTACAGTAATTTCTTTTGGGCTGACTTATCCACCCTCTGTTATCATGGATTTAATGAACAATCTTTTCAAGGAATATCTTCATGGCTTTATGGTAGTATTTATTGATGATATATTGGTATAATCAAAAAGAAATGAAGAACATGAAAATCAAATGTTCATTATCCTAAATAATCTTAGTAGAAATGAATTAAATGGGATGTTTAGCATGTGGGAATTCTGGCGTTAGGAGATTAATTTTCGTGGAAATATTTTCTCTATGGATGGAATATCTTTTGATACATCTATGACAAAGGCAATCCATGAATTTTTATCACCAATGAGTATAACTAAGGTACACAGTTTTATTGGATTAAGAGATTATTATCGGCGTTTGGTCCAGAATTTTTCCCGATTGGCTAACCCATAAACCAAGCTCACACGTAAAGAGCTTATATTTGTTTGGACAAAAGAGTGTGAATTTTTTTTTGAAGAACTGAAGAGAAGATTAGTTAATTATCCTATCTTGACTCTACCATTGGGGAATGATGGGTTTGTTATTTATAGTGATGCTTCAAATAAATGACTTGGTTGTGTCCTTATGCAGAATGATAGAGTTATTCCCTATCCATCATGACGGATTTAAATTCATGAATAGAACTATCCTACTCATGATCATTAGTTACTAGTTGTAATATTTTCTTTGATGATTTGGAGACACTATCTCTATAGTGAAAAATGTGAAATTTATACTGATCAAAGTATTTTGAACTATGTTTTCTCATAAAAAGAACTCAACATGTGGAAGAGTCAATGGCTTGGACTACTCAAGGATTATGATTTCACAATACAATACCACCCATGAAAGGCAAATAATGTGGAATATTCTTTGATTAGAATGGATAATGGAATATTGAACACTATTAGTGTTGAAAAAGATCCTATTTTCATGGATCTAGTAAAGATAGAAATGGGAAATACCTTGGAAGGTGAAACATAAATATTATTTCAAATGATTTCCAAACAATCCTTACAAGAAAGGATAAAGGGTTCTCATACTTCTGATGTGGAGATTCAAAAGAATATTAATGCTCTGAATGATGGTAGATTGAGTGACTTCATATATGAAGATGTGATTTTGAAATTTATAAAGAGAGTTTGTGTTCCCAATATACATGATCTGAAAATGGAATTGTTGGCTGATTATAATAGCTCCAATTTCCTTATACACCCTGGGAGCACTATGATGTATAGATATTAGAATGAAAATTTTTTGTGGGACAACATAAAGAGATAGATTGCTAATTTTGCGTCGAGATGTATGGTTTGTCAACAAGTGAAAGCCGGGAGGCAAATACTCAAAGGATTCATGCATCCTATTCCCATACCTGAGTGGAAATGGGATAATATTAAGATCAAATTTTTCATGGGTCTACCAAAGACTCCTAGAAGGAATAATGCAATATTGGTCATTGTTTATCCCATTAACAAGTAAATACATTTTCATTTTATAAGTGAATATTAATGACTAGAACATATAGAATTTCATTATATTAATGAAGTTGTAAGACTTCAGGGAGTACCCCTTTCGATTATTTCTGTTTGTGATCCCCGTTTTACATTACGATTATGGAAAAGTCTTCAGAAGGCCTTCGATACTGTACTTTGTTTGAGCACTGCCTACCACCCTCAAAATGATGTACAATCAGAACGGTCTATTCAATCCTTAGAATACATGTTAAGATCTATCTCACTTCACTTTCAAGGTATGTGGGCTCAATATTTACCTCTGGTATAATTTTCCTATAAAGATATCATGAATTAATGTATTTATATGGCACCATATAATGAGTTAAATGGAAAGAGATGTTGCACACCAACTTTTTGGATGATGTTGGTGAAAGAAAACTCATAGGCCCAAATCTTGTTGAGGAAACAATGGAAAAGGTGAAGGTTATCCAAAAAAACATCAATGCAACTCAAAGTAGGCAGAAGAGATATGCCGATAACCAGAGGAAGGATTTGAAATTTCAGGTATGAGATCATGTTTCCTTGAAGGTATCTCTAAGAAAGATAGTTATACAATTTAGTAAGAAGGGTAAATTAGGTCCCAGGTAAATCAGACCTTTCAAAATTCTAGATCAAATTGGGGTTGTATCTTACCATTTGGCAATTCCGCCAAGTCTCTCCATTGTTCACGATGTATTCCACAAATCACTATTCAGAAAATACATGCCTAAGCCAATGCATGTACTCACCTATGAGTAAACCTTACTGGGACATGATATGTGTTATTGTGAAGAGCCTGTGAATATTCTTGATATAAGAGAACAACTGTTGAGAAACTAGACGACTTGTTTGGTAATGGTTCTATGGAGAAACCATAATATGGAAGAGGCAATGTGGGAACCCATGGAACATATGATGAAAAACCTCATAAATATTTGTAAGTAGTAATGTTCTTTACATTTCGAGGATGAAATTATTTTATGGGGGGATAATGTAACACCCGAAGTTTCTATGGTATATTTCTATTTGAATAATATAATAGCTTCTGCTGTACGCAAATTCAAGTTCAAACACACCACAACCAATCAAACTATCCATTATAAATATTTATACCCACTTTTTAAAATTTTATAAATTTATTTCAAAACTGACTTTTGACTTAAATAATTAGTTAATTTATTTTATTTTATTTTAGGTCAGAATAGATACATAATACCTATATATGTTCCATATAATTCATTGGAGTTATTTCATAATAATTTTAGATATATAAAATTTAATCAAACTTTTTACCATATTTTACCCACTTCCTAGGAGCATTTTGAAATCTGTATGAAACATAATTTTACTGCTTATAGGTGTTTAATTTCAAAAATATGAGAGACTCGGTTAATATCAGTAAGTAAAATGTGGTTCAATAAGATGAGAATGATTTTTGTTGAATAGTAACTTTTGAAATTTTTTAACCACGGTTAAAAGTAAATAGGGAAATTAAGGGTAAAAAAGATATCATAATTACGATAAATCATGTCCTAATTCTATTGGAAAATTCTAATTCGATGAAAATACAACCTTAGTAATAAAATATGATCATCTTTATCCACTTGGATTAGATTAGGATATTTAATATTATTATATTTAAAGAAGAGTTAAAAGAGTTATATTTCAACTACAGTAAATAAACAATTTTTTATATTAAGTTATAGATAATATAAATTAAATTATAAATATTCAATGGAAAGCTAAAAATATTCCCTACATAATGGTATTTTATTTATAATTTTTAGTTATTAATTAATTTAAATTATATATGACACAACGATGATGTAGTAATTACCTTATTAATGAAATATTAAAATAATTGATATTATAAATATCCTAATAAAGGTAAATTTTAACTTATGATGAATTAAAATAATATTTAAGGTTAATATTTAATGTTATGGTTTGTTAAATAAATTTAATTTGATGTGTTAATGTTTTTATGGTTTTCAAAAAAATCAAATACTAAATAGTTTCAAATTTGACATAATTGAGTTTTGAAAACTAATATTATTTTATTAATTGATATAATATTCCTAAAAAATAAGGTTCAAAAAAAGTACATAGATAAGGATATATATATTAATAATGAGAAACTTTATGTTCTCTTATCTTTTTATAGTATGTTTATGAACCATATAATATAAAAATACAAAGAGACATATTGAATGACACACTATTTAACTAAGAGTTAAATCTAAAAAATAAGGTTAATATCATAACCTAATCTCGTATAAAATGTATTGGTTGAGATTTTTTAGACCCATAAAAACTTTATACTTTAAATAATTCATTTTTTATCCATTATCAACCGAAAATTATTTTATTATAAAATAATTTTTGAAGATTTTCCTAAAGTGACCCTCACCTCTCTTATAAAGTGGCACATCCCCATCACTTGATTTATCATCTCAAAAAACTTTTGGCTCATCCAAACCCTACCCAAATATCCTCCCAAAATTACTCCCTTAATTCTAGAGGCCTTCCTTTGGTCATAAAGAGAACCTATTGATCCATTTTGATCAAATCAAAAGGAAAACCTGATGAATAGATAAATATTTCATCACTTATTTCAGGTTATTTTCTTCTTCCACTTCATCTTTCTTTGTTGTTTCCATTCTAAAATAATTAATCTATTATCTTCTATGTACTGTAATGTTATTTTAAAAATGGTAAAACCATATTCATTATAATATCAATCCTATAAATCACAAGTCACCATACATGTGTACGTACGGATTACCGTCTCCATGTCGTAGTGTATTTTGTTATTCAAACACTTCATTATTTGGATGAGTATAATAATGAGTATAACTGATGTAATTAATGAATATAACATGTTAATTATTCTGTAAATATGATATACCATCCAACTACATACTATTTCACAATCAATATAATGATATTATCGCTCGTTCATACATACGGATTAACGTCTCCACGAAAGCGATGACTTTCATTCCCCGTCGTAATCATTAAAGAATAATTTTTATTTTATGATAAAAAATTATGTTTATGAACATGATATCATTATGTGTATTAATCAAATAAATCCTATCAAATACCAACATGGCTTACGTAACCAACCATATAAAGGAAAATGAATCAGTTAACACCCGAAACAATGATACTAATAAAAATATTATTAACAAAGCAGTATTATAAGATCATATATGATATAATATTTATGTTTATATTTATTTTATAATTTAATAACAATTTTTTATCTATTATACAGGAGGTTAACATACCATCAAATAAGGAAAATTTCAAGGAAATGGTTAATTTCACAATCTCTTTAATATCTGAGGTTATTTTTATGTAAGTATCTACAGGGACCTCTTTATCATCCATATCCTTGGTTTTATAAAAATGTATTTCAAAACATTTTTTCAATTTACATTAAAATGGGTTGAAGTCGTTTATACACTTATTGGACCATATATTTTTTAAAATTAGTCTTTCTGTTATCTTCCAAACAAGGTACTTTATGACATTCTCGACAAAATTAAGGTATGAATGTTTTTTTAACTTATATAGCAATTGTAGCTATTTTCTACCGTTAGAACATCGTTGAAGAATTCCTAGAAAGGTTACAAGAATATTTTCAAAATAAATGTTTTCTTTTATAATTATATGAATTTTAAATAATTTTAAATTTTAATGAGATATTTCTCTAAAAAATGTTTTAATTTCATCTATGTCAACATCCATTGGATGGATTTCAATCTTGTTTGATGTAGATTTATTATTATAAAAATCCTCCATATTATATTTAAGGGGTTGCAATATGTTTGAATGTGGATGTGTTATTCTTATAGCATTCATGGTTTAGGGATATAGTATTGACATTTTATATGACTGTTTTAATATAAATGATTACATTATGTTTAAACCATTTCATATGAGGAATGCATTGGACATTGTAAGTGATGGGTGTAGACCGCTATAGATTCTCGATGCATCGGTAGGTCTCATGAGAAAAACTAGTATATTGGAACACAGCCTTGATAAAATATTATTTTTATTCTTGGCACAAGGCTTTGACTATGTGGTTATTAAGTATAGCATTATGCCTTCCATTATTATGGAAGTGGCTATTGATATGGCATATGATTATTCAACTAGTAAAATATCAATGTCATTAAGTAAATGTAATTATTTGATTTTATTATTTCCATATTATGCTTATTTTTATGTTTAATAGGGTTTTCTTAGTCTAATACATTTCCTTAAATGTTTCTGCTTATTTATAAAAGTTTTCGTTTTATTGTTATCCTTACTGAGAATATGAGGCCACCCCTTTCTATGTTTTATTTTTCCCAATATGTGAAGAAGACTTTTATGGTTGACCTAGAGAGATATTATAAGGATATAAGTCTGTTCAAAAGGGGAAAATGTTTGTTGATGTTTTTAGTTCGTGATGTAACATAAAACTTTTGAATATATCTAGTACTTCCAAGGATACTAAACAAATCAGTCTTTCGGGACTGATTCCTTATACCATGCCAATTTTATTTAATAAAACACCAAATTTGGGTAATTGGGGTCGAGGTGTTACACATTTCATACTCATAATAATAAATAAATATTGGTACAAAAAATCCTTACAAAAACCCTACCTCACCTCCCAATACATCTTATAAAGCTTATGGTCCAACCAAAGTCCCACAATACGGTGCATAATAAGAGATTTAAAGGAGGGGTTTTAAGAAAAGGTAATTGTCTTCTCTATGATCCTTCTTTTTCTTTATTCTTATTCAAAATTAAATTCTTTATTGACTCTCAAAATATAATAAAACCTGTATATAATATAAAACCATTTTTTATTATTTTAATGTAATAACCTACAATTGTACCTTCTTACATCAAATGGGATAATAATTCACTATTCTTGTGTTTGGCGGACTTTCACCTCAAAAACTGATATCATTGATTTTTTTACCACATCTCATGTTTGGGTATGAAGTCAGATATAATGTATACATATGATATTTATAACATTATTAATCCTATGGATTAATTATATTATATATACCTTCTTACATTCAATTTTGTGGGAATATGAGAACATCGTTACTGTGTATTGTGGAAAACTACATCGCAATGTGATGTGATTTAGTCATGTATTACATGGAAGGTAATAAGGATTAGTTTAATAAAAAATGGGATATATATTAAATAATAATGAATATGTACTTTTTATATATAATTTATCTTTATTTCCATCAATTCATTGAGAATACAGAATCATTTTCCATGAATCCTTAAAGCATATTGTCTCCCGGAATGCTGTTTTAATTTTTTATATGTAACATTTTATGATTAATATAAATAAATATATATAAATAATATTTTTAATATTAATATAAAATTTATAATTTATTATATTATTTAATCATTATTAATAATGTAAAGGGTAAAATATATGAAATCACAACATGCATGAAAAACAAATCAGTTGTTTCTCAAAACGTGAAAATAACATGGAATTGTATCGAAACATGTATTAAAATGTCATAATTAAAACATATATGGTATTATATATATATATATATGGTTCTATAATATATATTTAATAATTATTTATTTATTAAAATGTTGTTTTGAATGTGTACAAATAATTATAATATAAAATTTATTGTAATTTAGTCTCTCATTTATATTTGGGAGACATATATAAATTAAAAAATATTTACATTTTTTAGTGTATATAATAGAAATTTGACATGTTATTTCATTAATCCCATTAAATTAATTTTATTAATAGTTTGAATTGATGATATTATTTATTGGGGATTTGCGAGTCAAAATAAAACAAAATCAGGGATGTATTTTTGTCTTAATTTTCCTTTATTGTGTGAAATGATAACTTATGAAACCATATTATTTTACTAGGTGTATATGAAGACCAATTTTCATGTAATATCTGTAACTTTTATATTTTCCTGATATTTTAGGTTTTTTATGTAATTCATTCATGGGTTGTATGATATAAGGTAAACAAAGTGGTATACATCTTATGACACAATTTAATCATTTAATTGGACTTATTATGTGTATATTTCACATGATAAAATATTATAATAATATTTTATGAAATTAATAGATTTTTGAATCCAAATATTATTAAAGATATTTTCATGTGATTCTACTCTTTTCCACTTTTCTTTACAGAAAAACTAGATCATTTTTTATTGAATAACATCATTATTTCTATAATATATTATGAACACATTTTCATAAAAAATGATGTTTTCTTAATGTGTAATCAAAATTATTTGTATCATTAAAAAATAATTATTTTATAATGTTATGTTTACCAATATATTATATAATTATTTATAAATAATCTCTATTTATTTTTATATAACAAATCTCATATTGATTTTAAATGAAACTTGAAATGAGTCTTTTTTTTAATATTTGTGGAAAAAAATTAATTTTATGCCTTCTTAAAAATTATTTTCTATGAATGATCCTTTATAATTTTTTGATTTTATATGAAAGATGTTATTTAAAAAAATATTTCAAATAATAATTTTATATTTTCCTCTAAAAAAATTTCACAAGAATATTGATGATTAATTTAGAAGTTTCAAATCTAATTTTCAACAAAAATATTTACAAAATATATTATAGAATATGGTTTTTAAATTTTATATTTAGTAAAAGGTTATTTTCCTTAGGAAATAATCCACATGATTTTTTATTCAAAATACTTATCTTTTTAAGATTATGTCTTTTAACATTACATTTTCGTCACATGTGATATGATCTATGAAAAAAAATTACTCATTGAATGAATGGACTATGTTTTTGAATTAAATATGTTTTTGACACTTTTTCTCATCCATAGGTTATACTGGGATACAATGCATGTGAATCATTATTTTTTTCCAATGAAAGGACTTGATGTAATGATGAAATGAATATGAAACCTATTAATTTTCAACATGTTATTTTAAGATGAAGTTATGATGAAAGGAATTTAATTTCCTGGGTTATATTATAATAATTTTTTTATGATCTTGTGGCTGACATATGTATGGTATTCATTTTGTAATGGGAGATACAATATAACCAATTATGGGTGAGACCTATATCATTCTTCATTTTATGGGAAAATGATTTATATATAATGGGATATACATGATCATAATTTTAGTGAACTCAAATTAGTAATGGACCTTATCAAATTTGATGGTCTTGGGAGTGAACCATGACTAACATGATGGTTTCCAGAGTGAACCCACAATGATTAATTTGATGTCATTTGGGATAGTGGATTCCCCAACCAAGGGGGAGTAACATCCCATGTGAAACCCTATATGTTTTTTAAATGACCTTAGGTTAGAAATTAAATTATTATTTTCCGATTATTCGTATGGCACAATACCATGTCTTTTTCAAATGTTAGGGTTTCATTTCTCATTCCTAATAAATATCCAATATTTATTGCATTACACCATATTAAGATATTTGATATGTAGGGTATGGTTTTAAATTTAAATTAACTTTTTATCATAAACTTATGTTCATTTTACACTTATGTATGACCATTTTTTTCAATTAATAATCATATATTCTATCCCTTTCTTATGTTTTATTTCCCCATGTTATTAAGAAAGTTATAACTATTGTATTTTTCTTGTGGAGTTATTAAGTGAATGATCATTTTAAGATAGATATAAGATATTACCAAAAATTATTTAGATTTTTCACCATGTTTTGAAAGTGAAAAAAACAATTTAGATCCCTATGATAATTTTTATAATGTTTTTGTTACTTATTTAATGAATGTAATATTCATGTGGGAAAACAGTTGTCTTATATGGTTTTTATTAGTTGAAGGATTTATTTAAAAAAATTACAGAAGTATAATTAAACTATAATTGTATCCCTATAGGTATTTCAAAAGATATTTCACGGAATATTAAAAAGGATAGGTATATGGATGAGTCAAATTATAAAATAATGTAATATGATTTTTTTTCATTTATAGACTGAGTGGTGTCAAAGACATTACATCCCCATATGGATATTATAATATATTTTGGATCTATCATATATGTTCCTTGGATAAATAAATCTATAAATGGAATATTGATCTAGACACCACCAAAACCATGTCCTTGAAAATGGAACTTACTGCACAACTTGTTTGAATATCTTGTTGGGTATGATTTTGAAATTCACAAACTCATTTTGAAAAAACATTATGGAGTAAAATATTTTATAAATATTAATGGAATTGGATAAAATATATATTTTGTATATTAAAAACATGTTTTCAGGAAATAGGCATCCTATAGGTGATTATTTCATGATTATATAGTTGTCCACTATGGTAATTATTTGTCACAGTTTTCTGCTTGAATTAAGTAATTTTAAAAAACTAGAATGATCTGGTATAACATTGATTATGATAGAAACTTTTGATATGAGATTCTAAATGGGATGATTATTAGAGTGAAGGATATTTTTATTATTCTAAATTGGTTATAATGGATCATTATTTACATTATGAACCTAAACCAAATCATGGAAAACCGAGGAAGAGATAGATAGAGTTCGATAAGTGTTTGGGATATGGAGAAAAATAGGGAAATATGATTAAATTTAATATATTTGGAGAATTTTTATATAATCACTAAAGTAAATATCATAGATGGAGTATTAAATGTTTTGTGTGTGGAAAATAAGGACAAATATCAAGTAACTACAAAGGAAAAATGAAAAGTTTTGTTAATAGAAAAGAATATAATAATGGTTTTCCAATGTTATCATCAAAAATAGTGTGTTATAATTATGAAATGAATGGATATAATTCAATTTTATTTCTTATGGTGAAATTTCATGAAATTTGTGTTATGGTGTAATGGATTTACTACTGATGATAAAGAGACTACAAATTAAATATAAAAAAAAGGTATTATTGTATAAGATGATAAATCTTAGTTAATTACTTGTGAAGGATGTGGGGTGGTTTAATTAATTATATACTGTAAATCATATGTTTCTAATTATATAATTATCATTAAATATATGTTTTAATGAATTATTATGAATATATTGAATTGGGCTCATAACTATGAACCTTGATTTAATGGAAAAGTGTTATTTTATAAAAAAACCCACAGTTAAGGGATAATAACACTTAATATGTTCATATTGTTTAGAAACTTCTGTTGAATTAGGATAAATATATTATTAATAATAATTATGTAAACATGAGAGTATTAATTTTCTAATAAATTATTAATGATTTGTGAAAAATTTGTTTATGTAATAATTAATGGAGTTTACATTATTGATTTATTTAAGTAATATACCCAATAATATGTTATTTTATGTATGATTTTTTATAGGAATGTGTGTTTTAAATAATTTCTAATATGAAATTCAGTTATTAATATATTTATTATGAGAAATGATTATGGTATTCAAAAAATTAGTATCTAAAAATTTAGTGTTACTTCATGTTCTTTTAGGGATTAATGAGATCTTCATTAAAGATATTAGTGACCTTATTTTTAAAAATTTACATTTTAATATTTTGGAATGATCAAAAGGATTTCAATTTAGGTAATTCTTCATGATGGAATTTGGTTGAGTAATTATTGAATAAATAATTATTTTACTAGGTGATGATTTATCA
Source organism: Viscum album (assembly GCA_963277665.1). Classification (NCBI taxonomy): domain Eukaryota; kingdom Viridiplantae; phylum Streptophyta; class Magnoliopsida; order Santalales; family Viscaceae; genus Viscum; species Viscum album. Next base: position 1,403,370,947 of record OY728152.1, read on the forward strand.
ATATTGGATAACTAGTGCAAAGATTTTTTAAACTAGACAAAAAAGGACTAACTTATCATCATAATATTAATCATGTGATCTATTAGTGTTTTATGTATAAAAATTAAATTATTTTAATATAGAATGAGATGTGATGGAAATGGATCTAAATATACAAATGGATTAAACTTTGATTATTATAAAAATTGAATCTAATCCCTATAAAGTTTTGTCCCTTTTAAATTCTTTTAATATCAGGGTGATTGAGTATCAACTGATTCTTCCATAGAACCTCTCATTAGTTCAAGTTGAGTTCAATTATCTCTCATTAAAAGGTATATAACAGAACCATCACATAAACGTATCTGGGAGGTCGTACTACAAGAGAACAATATTATTTGTTAAGAACAATAGTTAGACATACATGATCGAATATAAAATGTTCTATGAAACAAGAAAACATATCAGGTTAATGATTTGTGGAAAAATAAAAAACATGGCTAAGTTATACAATAACCATATATTTTAATTATTTAGTATTATCCGTAGTTTTTAGTACCAATGTGATGAATTTAAATAGTTGAATTCATTTTATATTGGGATGAATTTAACACCATGAGATTTTATTATTTTTAATTAGATATGGTACTTTTTATATTATCCATTACATGAAACACTATTTTTTGATTAAATTCAGTTAAATTATGATTTTCCATGCATTACATGAAACCCTGAGATTGGCCTTCAATATTTGCATCATTTTTATTAGGTTTTGTTACACACTAATTTGACATTCTTTAGTATCATGCATGACATGAAATGACAAGCTACATAAAATAATGAATTGATATAATTTTAAATATGTCTATTATAATATAGTCATTAAATAGAAATTTATGGAAAATATTAACAATAATATAATATATAAATATAATTTTCCTTCCTTATATTTTTTTATACATAACCTCTTCCTAAATAATCAATCTGTTTTTTGTCATGTAATTATATTCATACTAAATATTATTTATTAAAAATGGTTTTTATTTAGTTTTATGAGAAAATATTATAAAAATTTTGTATATTTTAGAAAATGTATTTTATAAAATGATTCTCATTTTTTAAAATATTTTATAAGAATTAACATATTTTTTTATTTTATTATTTTTTAGAAAATATTTAACTCTTAGTGAATAGTTATAAATTATGATTTTTGTAATACAATCAATTCATTTAAATAAATTAAATAATTTAAAAGAAATTTAAAATTTAAAATTAAAATATATAATATTTATTAATATTTAACTCACTCAATTTCATTTGAATAAAAATTATAGTATATTTTATAAAATATGTTTTTAAAGGGTTTTAAAAAAATATTAAAACACATAATGATTCTCAATAATTATTAATTAAAATTATAAATAATTAGGAATGTTTTAAATGAAATTTGAATATTATATTTCAATAAAATTAAATTAATATTCATTTAAGTATAATTATTATATATATTTTTAATATTAAATCAACAAGGGATTAAAAAATAAACTTCTCAAGATCCTACTAGTGAAAATTGGTAAATATTAAATTAAAAAAGTCATTTTTTAATAAATTTATAAATATAAATTTTTTGATATTTTTTACAGGAAATATTATTTCAATAATATATACTTTAATCATATATAGTTCATTTAATCAATTTCATGTTTATATTTTATGAAAAAAAACATTTAAAATTGTTGATAATTTTTTCCTTGAAACCATGCTCTCATATTGCTCATATGGGATTAATTTTAGTTTTAATTTCATCAAATTATTGAATTTAATATAGAAAACTGGATTCGATATTTGAAATAATGATAATTTAAATTTTATAATTATAAAAACAAATCATTTCCAAAATTAATAATGTAAATTAGAAAAATTAATTACCACAGTTTAGGTAAATATTTGTTTAAAAAGGGTTAAACAAATAAAAAAATGAATAAAAGAGATCCAAATGTTGTTTTATTATTTCTGGATAGCTATATTTACATATTATAATTCCCATGATAAATTATATACTCTTTTTTTAATTTTTATTATTTGGAATGGCCTTTTTAATTTTGATTTTATATGTAAATATTGAGGTAATTTACAATTGGGTACCTTTCCCACACTTGTAAAAGGCCACTAACACTGTCACGACATGAACCATTCTAGGGCTCAAGACTTATCTACCCAAAACTCATATCCATAAGCCATGGGGTGGTGATGATGTGCTTATGGAACAACAAACATTGGGAGTCCATTGCGTATGTACATGTACATATGCATAGACCCACTTAATGCAAAAGCGCATAGGGAAATGAGTAAAAGATGCTATACTGCTATAAATTATTCAATCATGCATGGACCAATTTGACATATGAATAAATTAATGTAAATTAAATGGTAAAGGGTCAAAATAAATTCCAAACCAATAAATTGTTCCAACCAGATAGAAATAGAAAATGTATAATATCTGAGAGAGTTCCTCTCTGGGATCGCATGCTATGACTGCCACACAAGGTAAAAGAGTGCATATCCTTGATCTACTATGAAGTCACAATCACAACTAATTGTCACCTACATAAGGCATGATATGTGTGGGAAAATCCTAGCCAAGTGAGACAATAAACTTACCTATAAGGATGCCCTGAAAAGTTGTAGGGGGGCTTATGAGATAAACTAAAGAGGAAACCATTAATTAGAAAAAATTATAAATTAAGAGTGTAGATAAACCCAATAAAAGAGTAATGTAAGCTCATAAAAATATAAGGATATATAAATTATGACAATATATACATATCAATGAGTCTTCTCTTCCTATATTAGGAGACTAGACTCCTCCAACCACGAAAAGCAATACACAAAATACAAGTGGTATGCCTCGTGTGTCATCACCGATTGTGGAAGGAGAGTTACCAAAACCAATGGAGAGGGTAAATAAATGGGATATATATATATATATGATCTATCAAAATAGACCTCAATGATAGAGTTATGTGATATCCACCTTGCAACATAGCCCAAGAAGAAGACTCCCAAACAATTTTAGAAGTGTCCCTTAATGATGGCCGTCATCGCACACGTCTGCCCTTAAAATTCATGTCAAATATGATAAATCACCACACCATGATATTGTTATCTTTCTATAGAACTAACATGCCCACATGTTTTTATTTGGATTCTTAAAGAGCCTCTATGTGGGGAAATAGTTCATATTTCTAATGATTCTATATGTCCTCCATTCCATGTATCTCTAAAAATCCTAATAGTCGGATGGGGAAAACATTAAGTAGAGAAACCCCACCCTATTATGTCTAAGGGTTCACTATAATAGTATCAATAGTGGACTCAGACCCTAGTGCATCATTGGGATTCCAATATAGTAATCTGGTATTCTCTCATTAGTTCTTTAGGTGGATCGACACCCAAGAGTCAATGGGGACCCACTCCCCATTACCAATGAAGGGTAACACAATGGATGGTACTACCATGAATGTATCTAGAAAGGGCCATCACCCAAGTGTGTCAGGGGGATTCTACACTATTCATTAGGGATCTATGTTGTATAATGTCTGAGGGGTCAACACATAGAAAGAATTCTATGATAATATGGCCATATTATTCCCGACCACTACATGATCATTGTCAATGATTCTATTCCATCCCATCAAAAGAATTTTGTAATGAAATTCCATTAATGTTTTCACATTTAATGATATCACAAACAATGCTCCACATATCCAAATGGATCACACAATTGAAATCCAAGGGGAAAAACACAATATCTATTATTCATTCTCCCCAATCAGACACCTATTGAAGGAGTTGTGTATCTCATCATCAAACACAAACGATGCTCATTGGGGGTTTCACCTCAATCCTGAAATAAATTATACAGGTATCACCCTAGTGTTACTCATGATAAAATGTATGGGATCTACTATGAATTCATCCCAAATGGACACCTTGTAAAAAAGATTCATTTCACTTTTACAAGACAGAACCGAGATTCATGGGTCCCACAACTTGATTTTTTTTAAACACCCAAAATTTTTCATGAAATGTTTTTCCTAAAACCTGAGGATAAGACACCACTGATTGAATATTAATATAACATCCTTAGTAAGAGTTATGTTTTATAAAATAATTCTCAATAATAAGAATAACAAAGGTATACTTATGTGTTTCATGAAATTGAACCATGAGCATGAATATTTTAATTCCACAATGGGCTCAAATGATCAGTCTCAATAGTAGAACTATGGTTCCACATATAGTACATAAAAAACACTCCATTTAAGAGATATTGAGGATTTATTTTGTATCCCATAGACTCACCCAACCTGCTTGGCCTGACTAGCCCACCATAGCCCACATAACCTATTCGACCTGCCTCGGCCCACCTGGGCCATCTATTCCCCATCTCGGCCCACTAGTGCACTCAGACATGCCTCAGCCACCTGGCCCACCTGTCCGATAGTAGCCTCTCTTCCATCGTCTTGTCAATGTGGCTGCCCATAGGGATCCATGACCTGCTGTTACCACCTCGGGTCACACACTACTCTCCTTTCCCCCCTTGACTCCTCCATTTTCATGGATCCACAAGACCACCCCTACCTCAAACTATTTCCACCATGGATCATCCTCAGAAACCCAGCTTCACAACCCCATCAGAATCCCCAACCCCCAACTCGCACGCTGCATCCAAAGGAGATCCACCTACCTTCGCTTATCTGCATCCTCATCACTATTGGGCACTATTGTCTGGGTCACACTCATTACTGGTCCCTTATTCAAAACATCAGAACTCCTTCGATCATCCAAAAAATTTTACAACCACCTATTTTGAACCCTTGTTTCGAGATCATCCCAAAAATAATCCACAGTCGACGATCCCTTTATGATTCAACATGTTAATAATTAAATGAAAAACCATGAAAAATAGGTGAAAATTTTAAAAATACGTATTCAAAATAGAGGTTAGTCGATGGTTGTGTTCATTTTTCCATCACTAGTATTGTTTAAGTGTTTAAAAAAAATTTGAATTAATTAATTGATAATGAATTGAAATTTGGGGTATGAAACACCAAAATAATCCTATATTGATTCATTTTTTATTGAAGATCATGACCGCCAATGCTTCTTCATTGATCCTCCGTAGGGAGGAGAGGATATTGTTCATCAATGATGGGATTTGGGGTTAACCCTAATGGAAACCAATTATCACATATTTATAATATCTAATTACGCATTGGGTAAACACCCATCCATTCCATCTAATGATCATGGGATCCTAGCTTCCAACACCCTCTTATTTTATATCGTTCTTTGGTAAAACACCCCATTATGAACTCAAAGACGGTCTCAGAATTTAAATTTCAGTCCCCATTACAAATTTATTTGATGAAAAATCAATGATAAAATATTTTAATTTAATTATTTTATTGGTGATTACTCCCCTCGGTGAATTTTTCCACAAAAACCCTACACTGGAAGAATCTATATCCCCCCTAAGGTAAACACCATGCTTCAGACTGAACTATGACCTCTTATTTCCAATCTGAGCTACCATTTTAGTTTTATCTATCTTCCATCATGTAAAAATTATAAAATACACCTAATATTTATATAAAATTAATTTTGGGTACATCGAACCTCGCTATCACATAGTGTCTCATTCCATAGATCTGGAAATATAAATATAAATATTTCAATGTCATAGAAGAAGAACATCATGTCTCAACGTCATTACCTCCTCCAATATATTCATATTATAAATGTTAAAAAAAGAAAAATCTATGTATAATGATCCAAAATCATTATCTCCCGTTCCGAGGTACACTCTTTCACATATCTATGAACCACAACACAGAATCCAAAGGGATGGCCAATCCAAATAAGCTCCTCTATTATTGATCCACGATACCCACTAAGTGATCTATAATGGTGGATGTCTCATCAATTTCCATCTAACAACAGTTAGTGATGTGAGTAGGATCATATATGTATCTCCTCATATGTGACACATATAAGATGTTTTAGATATTATCCAAGTGTGGGGGTAGGGTAATGTAGTAGGAAACCTCACCAACCTTCTGAAAGACCTTGAATACCCTTATGAACATTAGGGATAACATACCTCTCTAGCCGAACCTCCACATTCACGGTCATGGGAAGACTCTCAAGAATACCTGGCCTTCCAGTTCAAACTCCAAGGGCCTACGATGCCGATATCTGTATGATTTATTTATTCTCTGGGCCATTTTCTTTCATTAATGGAAGACCTGCAAATTCTTTATCCCTTTTTACTCCAACTCTAGGATTATGAGATATGACTCTACAAACCCACTCCAGTAGAAAGGTGAGATGTACGGACTCCCATATCAGGCATAAAAATGTGTCATGCCAATGGTATAGTGGTAGATTATGTTGTATGAAAACTATACCAAAGGTATGTTATCCTTCCAGCCTTGTTTGAAATCTAATTTGCAAGCACTCGGTTATCCTCTAATTACTGGACCCTGAAATCGGTCTTCTCATTGGTTTGTTTGTGGGAGGATTTACTCATCCAAAACATGCTATATAATGACTAATGTATGTCTCTCCACAATAATGACATAAAAATAATATCACGATCAGAGACAATCATTAAGGGTAACACATGATGGTAGATGATCTTTCCTATATTCAACTACACCAAACCCTCCATCAAACTCTACCCCCTGATAGCGAGGAAGTGCACCGAATTCATGAGACTATCTATTATCACACAATTTGTCTCATTTCCCTTATCTATGTGTTGAACCCATGTAATGAATTCCATGGATATTCCAACACATTTTCACCCTATAATCTCAGGAGGCAGAAACAAACCCACAAAAACCTAGTGCCCAACCTTTACCTACTGACAGGTTAGTCATCATGAGAAGAATTCATCTATGCTTCCTATCATTCCAGAACCCCAAAACTACCATTGAAAATCTATGTACATCCACCCCACACAAGGATTTACATTTAATGTAGATTTCTGGAAATATTGCATCACTCCCTCCTTCATTGCAACTGGAACCAAAATATTTCCCTGGAACAAGATCTCAAGATTCCCTCTCTTAAAATATCTATATTGTAAATCACATGTGGATATATGATCACTAAGAACATAGAATTATATGTCTCCCAATTAGGATTATTTCACATGCTCAGGATGTGTATGAGTTAGTACCATATAATGTAGAATAAATGTACCCTCCGGATCCACCAGGTTAAGCTACATAGAAGCTATCTACTCTAAATATTCCTGAACTAGGTGTGATTGGGACATCTGACTAATGAAATATTTTACAAAAATTACCTCATCAAGGTAAAAACTAAAAAAAGTTGTAGTCCTATAAAAATATCAACCAGTCTCACATAAATTGGTTTAAGACTCTATAGTTAATAACGTAACTGAGGATCTGCTGGTCTGAGTATACCACAATGTTCTCTCACAGAATGTAGCGCTCCACATCCTCTAGATGAAGACTACTAATTCTTTCTTAAGGTCTTGAGTCACATGGTTCATCAAATGGGGTCTCAGGTCCCTTGACCCACATGCGATGACATCTTATTTTTCGCATTTGTGCGCAACTGAGGCAGTCTCTTGAGGCATAATAATACACTACAACCACAACTCCTTCCTTTTGTAGTATCAAAACATGATTCGTATTAAACCTCTACCTAAACTCCTTAAAGGATGTGTTCCACTACTTATACTATTTAAATGACTATCACTTCTGTGTTAGAGTGGCCAAAGGAGCTATGATCTGGGAGAATGTTTTCACAAATCTCATGTAGTGCTCCTGCCAAACCATGAATGATTCGCACCTCTGTCTCACTTTTGGTCATCTCCCATGAAATTACCGATTAAATATTTGCTAGATCCAAGGCTAAAAATTGTTTAAGAATGAAATTCGCTATAATTGTATCATCATGTATCCAGAATTTGATCTTCATGCTCTTTTTATAAATATAGTACTATCGATGTAAATAAAGAATCATCCTCAAGTGCTACACAAGCTCCTCTAATACAGAGTAGCAGAGTATAACATTGATGAAGAAATTGGTCGACATAATTCAGGAATAACAGGATCATCAATGCCATGAAAATTGAGGGGGAGTTTTTCACACCAATGTACATCACTATGAACTCGTAGTTCCCATAGTGACCTAAAAAAGAAAACTCGGAATATCAGCCTCATGAACTCGTAGTTGCGGGTAGTCAGACCTGAGATTGATTTTATAGAACCACCTCGTACTTGAAACATGTAAAATGGGTCATGTATTCTCAAAAGGGGTAATTTTTATTTATCATGGCCTGGTTTTAGTGGTGATAATATTTGAAAATCCACAAAATCCCACTGGACTTCTTGACAAACAGAGCTAGAGACACCAAGGGGGAAAAACTGGACATGATGAAACAATTCTCACGAAGGTCCATCACCTATAATTGAAGCTCCTAGAGCTCAATTTATTCCTTATGAAATGCCACAGACGAAATATGGGAAGTATCTTTTTGAAAATAAATGAATAACTCATACTACCTCCTTTATGAAATTCCAAGAGGGTCTTCGCAGAAAACATATATATAATCCTACATAACTAAATGAACCCATATTCCTAATGATTATGTTTCACCAAGGGTTATGTTCATTAAATGGTGGATATAATGTTATATCCTATTTATCATAGTATCTGACTACTCTTCTATGAGGTATCATCCATTGAGAATTGAGAACCTCATCACATCAGTGCATAATAATCTGACTAGTCTATAGTGACAGTTGATTTGGGATCAAACCATTGAAAGTAAATCCATCCCCACAATGTTGTTGTAACGTTTAATTGTGATGACCAATAGGTACCATGTAATAATATCTCCTCCGTGATATATTTCTCACTTCTAGATATTAATTATAAAGAATATGTTCTACCCATAGATACCTCGAGACAAAACTAATGTGCTAGTAGCCCGGAGGGACGCTCAAACTCCTATACCATGAGTAAATTGATAAAATTATGGATTTATCATGTGTATAATAATACATATGTAAGAGTAAAATAAACAAAGATCTTACCATGGATCAAATCATACTCTATGAAATCATGGAAATACAGAGAATGTAGTTTTCCATGGCCTTTGCTATGAGCTCTCTAAACATGGCATGGTATGCGTGGTAGTGGTGGTGCAAGAACATCATTGCATCTTCCTCAACCTGTAGCTCCACCTACTTCTATTCTGAAACCGCCTTCTTGGGTACCACCATATCCCCCCCTGGGGGATCCTAGATCATGGTGCTATCTCAACCATCGTAGCACACCTTTTATCTTCATGTGATCCCCACAACGTTTAGTTAGATATTATTATTACATGTGAACTCTCCCTTCAAAAGAACAACACCTTCACTCTCTGAAATAAACAAGTTCCCTATGATACACCATTGCAACTATCCCATGTTCCAATGTCTGATCATGGAGAAGCCTCCAACATCAAGTCCCTTCTAACTAATGTTTTCTAACTATGACATATTAATTAGATCTTATGTGTCCACTAACAGTCAAAACATACTAATGACCCAAAAAAATTAATATCTACATTTCTAGAACTAGATCCAACAACACAGAAGATGTGTTTATGTTCAAGGGTAATATGCTAGCATGAATATCTCCATGGCATCCCTTATTGAACTTTTTTGCCCAAGAGTAGCTATTATGGACCATGTACAAAGAGTAACATGATAGGTCTATGAACCTAACAGAGTTGTATTCAACTATAATACATCCATTACTAATCTTTAGAAGCTCTTGAATCTGAATAGAAAATATGTAGGTAGGGTATTACTCCTCATGAAAGATCTTTTGCAAGTCATCACATTAGAGTTTTGAATAATCGTGCATCTGAGATACCAAGGTACACTAATTCCCAACCTCTCTATGGAAGATAATGGATGACAGAATAACCATCTAATCTATCAGGTTCCACTTAATCATAAAAACATGGATGACTGACTATATAAAATAATTTACTTCTGAATGATTTATCTCACCATAGAACATGATTGGTATTTGGTGTTGAAACTTACTATGTTCACTTTTCCTATGCTCATCCTCACTTTTCACTAAAAGAAAAATCTACACCTCAGTAGTTTTAGGTGATACTAATTGTACACATAGAAGAAGGGGATCATGTGATGGACCCTGAACTGAGGCCTCATCGCATATAAAAGCATCATCATGAATCAGAGCTGATATCCTAGATGGAATTCGTTGCAGATACGTCCTAAAAGTTATCAAAGAGTATCCAAACCATATGAGATGATATATGTATTGGTAACAATAATGGGTAGCTAACTCAAGAATGAAATAAATTGATTGAATCCTATAGGATGAATGTAAAATTATACCAAGAAACAAATATCTCAGGGTTTTGAAGTGACAAACGATTAGTCCAGGTCCTAGTGAATTGATATGAAGGCTTCTCAAACCGCCACTAGACTCTCGGGCCAGAGATCCACACTCAGGACACATTAAACCCATTTCCCTAAAATAGAAGGCCTTTTTAGTGAAATGTATAAATAATAACCCAAGCGTCTTACCACCTTCGATACCATCTTTCACTACTAAACATGTTCTGAGGCGTGAGCTGTAACTACCCCATGTCTACCACCATAGTATATGGAGATGGTGGAATGTTCCAAAGGGAAAACTAACTCTGGGAGGAATTTTCCAAAGTACCTTTAAACATGCACAAAACCACTCAATGAAAAAGTGTATAGGGAATGGATTAAAAGATTCTAAACTACTGTAAATAACCCAAACATGCATGGACCACTAAATAGTATTAGTAAAGTAACATAAACTGAATAGGTAATTTTGTAAAATAATCTCCCAACAAAAATGTTTCCCAACCTGACATAAAATGGGAATGTAAAATAGCCGAGAGATCCTCATTCCTAAATCACAATCTATGACAACTATACGCAGTCCAAGAACCCATATCCTAGATCTCCTTTGACATCGTGATCAAAATTTTAATCATATTAATAAGTTATGATACATGAGGTAAAATCCCATGATGGGGTTATTATAAACATACCTTGTAGGAAACCCCCAAAAGTGGAAGGTAGAGATGTAATAGATACACTAAAGAGGAATGAAATAGATAGAATAAATCACAGTAGAAGAGTGTAGCATAACCAAACATGAGATTGAAGTCTGAAAATTCAAACAAAAGAGGTTAGAAATTTTTATAACATTGAATTCTCATTGACTCTACACTAACTATAGTAGATTAGTAGTTTCATCCAACCATGAGAAGATTGAAATAGAAAGCATGTGGCATACCATGCACATGTTCACCTCTCCTAGATTTAGACTGGGTGTTGAAATGGGACAAACACACACACATGAACACACAAACTCAATTATATATATATATATATAATATAAAACAAAATAACACCATATAAGAGAGTAAGGGGATCTTTATTTCATTGATCATCACACGAAGAAGATATTCTAATAGTTTGAGAAGTATCCATCCACAAGGCCAAGCATCCACACACTAGCCTTCAACACCAATTCAAAGTGGCCCAGCCACCACACCATGATACTATCATCTATGGACAACACTAAATAACCCTCATAGGTATAGGTCACATCATAAAGATGTGTCTCGACGGGCAAGATGTCCTTATTTCTCGTGATCCTAATTGTAAATCAGACAACATCTCTCCGATGATATTTATAGTTGGATGGTAATAACATGATGTAGAGGACATGTTATCTAGTACGCCAGGGGTATTCAACCATAATTGTAGTCATAGAGGAATAATTTTCTTGGCTGTTAGGGGGGTTCCACTATAGTTTTCAGGGATCAGCTCCTTAGTGGGTTAGGGGAATCAACCCCTGAGAGTCAACAAGGACCCACTACCCAGCCCCACTGAAGGGTTAAACACTGGATGGTACTATCTAGAATGTATATGCAGAGGACACAAACTCTAGTGAGTGTTGGGTATTCCACTTTGGTCATTGTTTATTTTTTCCCTAGTAGTTTAGGGGAATCCACACTCGAAAAAAAGCATACGATAATCTGTTTGAATGGCACTATGTAACTTTTGGATTATTTTTAGGGTATCTCTTAAAACCCATCAAAATGATATTTCACAAATAATCCTTTAATGTTACCACATTTAACAAGATCATAAAAAAGGATCCTCTCATCCAAATAGATCTCTCGATTGTGATCCTTGAGAAAAAATACACTTGACTGACTATTCATTCTGCCCAATCGGACACCTGTGAATAGTTTTTGTCTCTCAACATCGTGCATGAATGCTTCTAAATGTGGACCACTTATCAATCATAAAATAAATAAAATAGATTGATCCTTTGGGATTATCATGAAAAAAAGCAATTGATGTACTACTATGCATTCATCCAAAACAGACACCAATTAAAAAAGATTCATTTCACCGAAACACGCAGGAACCGGGATTGGTGGGGATAAACCTGAATTTCATTTTAAAAACCAAAATATCTTCCCCAAAAAATGAACCTATCATCTAGGGTCAAGACACGACATAATGTATATCATTTGAACATTGTGAGCAGGCGTGATGTCTAATACTACATTTCTCAGTAATAATAATTTTATTATTTATATATTAATAACTATACATTTGTGTTTAGTAAAAACTAACCACATTCACAAACTCATAAATTATAAATTGGGTCTCGAAATATTTTTCTCTAGAGTAGGATCACATCTCAAAAGATGGAATGTAGAATCGTTTTAAAGTTTATTAGATCTGGAGGTCTTAGTTTGCAGCCTGCTGACTCTCTAGGCCCGCTTGCCCTGACTAGCCACCTGCCACCACCATTCCTGTTCTAGCTACCTCAGACCACCATGTCCCAATCATCCAACCTCATTCTAGAAAATAATTGATGTATCAACCTCTCTGTTTTTTATCTCAATGAAGACTCCCCCTGCAATCTGTGGCCCGCTTTCGTCACCTCGTGTCACACCCCACTCGGTCGCCTCCCAATTCCATCATTCACTGAACTCCACACATCCACTACTACCTCAATCCACTTACACCACATATCTAACTCAAATTTTCATTCCCAAATCCATTGAGAACTCCTTGTCCATGGCATCACATGTGGCCTGCATATGAGATTCACCTTCCATTGTGGATCCACCTCGTCGCCACTATCTCCTGCCACCGACTATGCCCTCTATAGTGGTCCCTTCTATGGACCAACATACCTCCTCCAATCGTCCAAAAAATGAGGTGATATCATATTTAGAATCCTAGGATTTATATCTTTATAGAATAACTCTTGTATCAGTGATCTATTGATATTTATACATGTTCAAATTTAAATGATGAAAACCATGAAAAACTGGTGAAGAACACGCCAATATGCGATTAAAAATGAAGTTTTACGGGTGATAGTCTTCTATTGAAAATATAATTTAATTTTCCAATGTTAAAAATGGACTAATATTCCTGAATTGACCATGAATTAATATTGGGGGAGAAAAAATCCTACATTGATTTGTTTTTCGTTGAAGAATAAAACAACCAATGCTTCGCCATTGATCCATCGAAGGGAAAAGAGGATAGACATCATCGATAGTGGGATTTGGTGATAATAAGAAAGAAAAAATCTTATCACATATTTGTAATAGGTTATTAGGTATAGAGTAATCACTAAACCATTCCTGCCAAGATTTGTGAGATTTGAATATATCACAACCTCTCATTTTAGGACAAGCTTAGGTTAAACAAACCATAATTAACTAAATAACAGTCTCAAGTTTTCAATCTGATTCCCTATTCAAAATTTATTTGAAGAAAACATCAAGATAATATTTTTAATTTAAATTAATTTATTTGTTATTACACCCCCAATGTATTTCTCAAAGAAGTATTGCATCTAAAAAAATTATATACTACCTATGGTAAGCACCAAGTTCCAGACTCAACTATTCCTTTGGATTTCTGATTCGGGATACCATTTATGAGTTTTCCTACATCCTTCGCATGAGAAATAAAAATGATACATAATATTTTTATAAAATTAATTCTATCCACATAGGGAATCATAATCGCATGTCGTATTAGCATACAGATCTGGAAATATACATATAAATATTTCAATGCCATACAAGGTGATAACCAAGTCACTACAGAAACACTCCACTTCATCACACATAATAAGATATATAGATCAGTATATAAATGAAGAAATATATCCGAAGAATCCCTATACATGTTATAGTTCCTCTATATCTCCCATAATACCAACTCTTGGGTCCTTAGTAAGAGCTCCAAATGAGGTACTTTTGATGAATGTAATTGTCTTCTCTATGCTCCAACTTTTTCATTCATATTTTTCCATCATTAATTATAGATTATAACTTCTAATATAACCACAAAATTATACTCTATATACTAATATATTATTATGTCTTTTAAAAAACCTACAACAATTTCCACTTACATAATATGTGTAATGAAAGCCTGTTTCACATTTAAGATGGATTACCACCTTGCATAATGAAGAATTAATTTTCCCATTACTACCCCTCACGGCTATGTGTAATTATTTATATATTTTTTAAATAGTATATTTATATCATTATAATACCTAAAGGGTAATTATATGACATATATCTTTTCTACCTTCAATTTTATGGAAATATGATAACATTGCTGGGGTGTACAATGGACTACCACCTCGAGAAGTTATGTGATTCAATCACACATTTCGTGGAATGTAATAAAGAAGGCTTAAATTCAAACATGTTTTATTTGTTAAATAAATTTTTTTTTATTTTTTTAATATAATATTTAACTTATTTATTTCTACACATCATGAAAATGGATATAATGTCGATGTGTACGGATGACCTACCATCTACAATAACGGTGCATTTCATTATATACCTCTAAAAATTATGGACTAATATAGATAAATATATAATAAATATATATAATATTATTATCATGGTTATAATTCTTGAGATGTTGTAAAAATTATCTAAACAGTAAATTAAAAATATTACTCATCATAACATGTTGGAAAAACAAAACAATTATTGCCTGAAAAATGACTTTAACATAGAATTTTAAATAAACATGTAATAAAAGGGTGTAAATAAATAATATTTTGAATGATATATATAATTATGGATCATGAATATAAGTAAATTAAATATTATGTTATTATAATGTAGGTTTGAATGTATATTAAGGATGTGATGAACAAAGGTAACATATTTATATCAATTATTTTATAATAGCATACATATTCTCAATCACCCCTTGTTTTTTTAGTTTAATATTATGAAATAATGACTAGTTATATAATTAATTACATCTATTTCATTATATTTTTTTTCCTATTATGTTATTCCTTATTTTGGATTACAATTCAAAATAATACTAAAGCATTATGGGATTTTGGTCTCAATTTTTCTTCTTTGTGAAATATGTTATGTTGTGAACTCATATTCATTATTAAAATGTATATACATCCAAATTAACATGTAATATAATGAAATAATTTGTATTAATGACATTTTACAATTAATTTATATTATTCTTTAATATTCTATATCATTAAAAGTTACCACGGTGGTAATGATATAATGTTAAAATTTAATTATGTATTGGGATTGTGTATGATCATGTATTTGATGATAAAATATTATGATACACCTCTAAATAAATAAATTAAATATATTCCCCTATTTTGATTCATTATATTTTAAATTAATTATTATATTTTTCCACTCTATGGTAAACAAAATAATTGATCCTGTTTCTATAAAATCCTACATTATTACTCTTTTCACTCATAAAACATACATTTTAAATAACAATTATTTCTAAAATTATATAATTTTTTTTTTGAAAATTTTAAAGATGATTTAATAAATATATTGTTAACAATTATTTATTTTTTATAATTTTTTTAATATAAATACGTTTTTATTTTTTATGAATATTTCATTATGGACATTACCTAAATTCTGAATGGAATCATTATTACTACCTTGAAGATATTAATGGAATCATTCAATTTCAAGGATATTATGTTATTTAATGATTATTTTATATATTCTCACGGTTATTTTTATTGAGAGGTATTTTTTAAATGATTTATTTTTTTAAATATTTCTCTTCAATATAAAAATAATAAGTTCCTAAAAAACTAAATTATTTTTAAAGATTTCGTTATATTATTTCAGGAATATTTTCAAAGACAATGTTTTAAAATGTATTTTATAATATTAAGGATTAAGATGACTTTTTCAATGAATGGATATTTTCCAGAAGAAACGTTCTAAGTTAATTTTCATTACAATTAGTTCATTATCTAGGAAGAAAAATATTTATTTCAATTATCTTTAATAAGAATATGATATAATGATACACATTTAATACTATCACTTAATGGTTTATGTTTATGGATAAAATATTTAAATGAATCCAATTTATTTTCAACGGGTTGTACCTTGATAAAATTCTTAATAATTCTACTTAATTTTTAATGGGTTAGTATTTGATGAAATGATAAGATGGTTATGAAACCCATCTATTTTTATATAGATTATGATATATTTAAATATTTATTAAACCAATTTCATTTCATGGGTTATGATATGATAAAATGTTTTATAGTCTCGTGGAACACATATTTAGGATTTTAATAATGCGATAATGGAAAAGTAATATATAAATATCAGTGGGACCTATATCTCTCTCCAATGAATTTGGAATAGATTAGTTTCTCATGTTATAGATAGGAGTGACTCATAATGTGAAATCTATTCAATAGGTGACTATGATGGTCTTGGTTTTGAGCCTCCACTACTATAATGGTTTTTGGAGTGATCCCATTCCTCTATAAAGAATGATATGCCACTAGTGGTTGTATTGTGCACATACAAGGTGGTATATCCACCCATGGAATTATCATATCTGTTTTGGAAATTAGACATTAATATTAATGAAATAAATTTGAATAAATATATGTATTACACATGTTCATGTGTTTTTCCAATGTTATGATCACATTTACCATCTTTAATTATTATATTATAATCCAGGTATTTTGAACATCCAATCAGTATTCAGTGAATGTATATTGTGATCATTAATAAAAAATGATTGGTTTTAAATTTTTATGTTATTGTTTTCATAACCATATTTTCATGTTATGCTTATGTATCACCATTATTTACCATTACTGGTCATCTTATCTCCCCCTTTATTTTGTTTTCATTCCCTAGGATGTGTAAAATTGTTATTGTGGGTAATTGTTGTAATTATTTTTATTGGGGATGAACTTTTTATGAGATATTTAAGATATTTCAATAATTTAAAAAGATTTAGTTCAATGATTCCAAATGCAGTAAACTATTATGGTCCTTAGGTGTGTGTTTCTATAGTGATTCTAAAATTAATCTAAAAATATTTAATTTCCATGTATGAATGTCTTGGATCTCTGTAGTTTATATAAGAATAAATTTTTAGTAAAACAAGTAAAACTATGATGAAAATACATTAGTGAGAAACCTAAGGACTCTTATAAGGAAATGTCTAGGGATATTTCTAAGTTAATTCCATCGATGGTTCAAAGTAGAGAAAATGTCATGTAATTTTTGTAATTGATCAAGTGAGTAAAATCAATGAAATTATATCCCTTCTATGATAATACAAGTTAATTTGGATCTACAATTTTGGTGGGTTTGAGTAATATCATTGAAATTTGTGTACTGAGCTAGATGTTAACAACACATGGTGTATGAAAATATGCCTTATGAGAATCCTTGTATGACACTCCCAGTGAATATTCTTTTGAAATTAAAAAAATTGTTATGAACCATCATGAATTAAAATAATAGGTTATAACTAGGAATTTTCTGTGAATAAACATAGGTGTCATAGATAAAACATGATGTTTTCTAATTCGGACATAGTTTGTGTTATTTTTTAATGATTATGTGGTTTCCTACTATGATTAGTGTTTTTAAAACTATGAATTTTCAATTTCATTAATGGTGGGAACTAGAAAAAACTACATTAACATTAAATGTGATGAAATTTATATTGATAATATGCCAAATGGTATGATGACCAAGGTTATGGATATTATAATTTTTTCTAATGAGTTTTCATGGAACATTATTAATAACATGCACCATAATAGACTATTAGACTCCATGATGAATAAATGGATATAGTTTGCTGCAATATCTGGTAGTTGAGACCGTGGAGGAGGAAGATACAATATTCTCTATGTCTTGAATTCATGATGATGCACAAGAGGGAATGTTTTACCGGGATAAGAAGATGTTATTTGTGTGGAAAAGATGGAATCAATTCAATTAACATAAAAGGAAAAACAAAAACTATAGTTAACATATTGGATGAGAATAATGGACACCATAAAGAATCATAGAATATTGATTATTTTAATTGTGGGGATAATAGGAATTATAAAAATAGATGTCATAAGGGGAAAATGCTAAAGTGGAATATAATGTTTTTATAAGTAATTCATTTCCAATTGATAATGAGGATACTACCGATGAGTTATAAAATGAATGTGGTATTATGTAATTATATTATGAAGCCTAGTTATTTGTATTATATGTAATTTTTTAATAATTAATTTTTAATGGAATTCAAGAATGTTTAATTGTATAAGGATATTTCTATATAATTTTTATATAATGTAATTTAAAAAATATTTTTGATGGTGATGATAACTAGGAAATCCGATCTAATGGAATGGATATATTAAATGGAAAACAAATTATAATTGGAAGATAACCCTTAATATGCACTAGATGATGATTGTTATTAATTTTGTTAGATTGATGATTGATATGAATAAAGTAAATTGGATAATATTTATTTTTATATAACATATTTTTTACATTTTCCAATGTCGATTATGGTATCATGGAAAATGATTACAACATTTTATGATTTAATTTAAAATCCCAATTATATATGTTTTACATTAGTAAAGAAGTATCTGTATTTTTTCAAAAAGGTTTAATTGTAATTCGGGTTATTATCTTATATTTAAAGAAAACATGATGAAGGTAATAACATTTTTAATATGTGATAATTAATATATACATCATGTTTCTTGGGGGATTAATGATTAGTTAATTTTGAAAATTTAGTGACCTTATTTCTAATGTTTTAGATTTAAATATTTTAAGAGGGTCTAATGTTTAACCAACTATGAAATTACTATTGGAAAGATGGGATATACCCTTGGTCCAATGCATATTGTTTTAAAAAATAACTAGTATTGGTGTTCCTATTCCAATAGTTCATCTTAATTATAGGGATATTAAATTTAGTTCAATAAAATCACAATAAATTTAAAAACTAATTGGTATAGATATCAATAATGGAATGTTATTTTTAAAACCATAGGTATCATGATTTCTATAAAATGATTTTAAAAAATGGATTTCCCTAAATACACACTCCACATGGTCCTCCTACTACTATAACATTCATATCTATAAGCCAAGTAGTAGTTTTCATTGAGGTTTTTTCCCACACATGATGATCTATAATATTTTCTTGAATTATTTGTATTATAATCTAATAATAAATCCCAAAAATGTAAATAATTCAATTTTTCAATCAACCATCAATTTACTTATTATTCCAGTTATAAATAACCATTTTATACACATTTTATGTCCACATTTAATAACCTTTTATTTGTACAATCTTCTTAGGTATTTTGAAAATGGGTTCTATATTATTATATTGAATAATGATTTGTTAATATTATGGTTGTCCATTTTTTATTTGTCTGTTATTATATTTATTCTATTTGGATATATATAATTTTATTTTATCAATAGATTATGATCATAGCTCAACCCCACTGTAGTAATTGTTTAGTGAATGATTTATCACTATAATAATCAACCAGTTGTTTCTGACATTTCAAACCTAAATTTAATATCTTGGGGTGTTTTTTCAATTATAATTTTTTATTTTTAGTTTTCATCTAACATGTTAAAAAGGATTCACTTTAACACCCTCTATTATGATATGGGGTTATCAATAAAATTATCCCCCATGACTATAGTATTCACCTATATATATTTTTATACTATTACCTATTGAATGGGAGAGTCACTAAGGAACCTATTTGTATGTCCTCTATACCTCATCAATTTATTTACTTAATTACACATCATTTAAATAACATTAATAGGTATTCATAATTTATATAGAACATTATAATATTTATATCCTTTCTTATTGATGGATTGGGAACAATATTTTATTCAACTATATATATATCATCTTAAAATATATAATTCATTCATTTTAAGAATGGTATATTTAACAATGTGGAGAGACAACACATGTCAAAATCAATATAATAACATGTGTAATACAAAAGCGGTTTCTTTGAAGGACCATTTTATCGTATAAGTTATGTAATTTCTACTTATTAAACCACCTTTTCATCACTTTTTACTCCTTTTGATGTGTAATGAATATTTATCTCACACATGGGGCCCTATCCAATGCCAATAACTAATAAACCCCCATTAGAACACTTATACCATCAAATCAATATATATTAAATTACTGTTAATATTTATTAACTCACTAAATGACCATAATACAAAGAAGACATGACTACCCATTAGGAGATGGTTTATAATGTAACAATTTAACTATCCTACAAAAAATATATATCACTCTAAACAAAACAATAATAAACAAAATTTGATTTTATTTATATCCAATGTTAAAAAATAACATAGAGCACACATTCCCCAAAACCACATGTGATGGCATAAAAATATCATCTTTGAAAATACTCTACAACATGTAGATAAAATATGTATGTAGATTGGTTGAATACACAATATAATGGTGTCTTAAAGAGATCAAATATTTGAATAGCTACTGAAAATATTATGTATGGGAATTTGTGCACATGGGCTAATTTAGTGTCAAAATGCTCCTTTCTATTGGATTTTCCTATTGAAACTCATTTCTCTGTGTCCGATGATATGCTCGACAAAATTTCAATATCAAAAAATCCAAATCAATGAAATAAGAATGTTTAATAGTTTGTATCATAATTCATTTACCTTCAATACCACATTAGAAAGTTGTCTACTTCCCATGATTTACACTCTCAAACACTAACTATTCTACAATTTTCCAGATAACATTATCACCAAAAATGTAATATTCAACAACATGTTCCAAAATTATTTATTACCTCACCACATACAATTATACATTAATGATAATTTTAGGCCACCTACAAAATACCATACACAAAAACATTCATTGTCTTACACTCAATCACAAGTTAATAAATCAATAATTATTCCATAACACATAATGGAATTAAAAAATTTAACAGTAGGAACATTGATAACTGAAACTAATATTCTGTATAATATCTAATGTAGTATCACTGAAAAACATAATTAATATCTTCATATCACTATGAGAAAATATATCCTCAAATTGGACACAAGGCCATTCCTCTCCTTATTGAGTTTATTTTAAACACATCAACACAATACCCACTAATAAGAAATGGGAAAGTAATTCTTGGGAAACTAAAAAAATAATATTATTTATGAGGGTTATAGCCTCAAAGATACAATTACTTTCCTTCCATAATATGGTTCTCCTAATAATATTAAATGCATTGAAACTCAAATGGTTTTATAATTGCACATATGAAGCTCCTCTAGAGCAACGACCAGTATACTATACATAACTCACAAGGATTTTCCCTTGAAATGATTATCAAACACCCTTGACCCAACTATTATTTAATTAATCACATTAATGACATTAATAACTCATATAATAGGATTTATTACTATATAAATGTTGGCATCACAATTAAAAAGATTAGTCATTTTACAGAAAAATAATTCTCACTATTCTATTATATAGTGAATGTGTAATATAAAAACAAATGAAACTGCAATATAATTTTTACATTATTGGTTTTCACTAATATACTACCAAATACATATTTTATATGAAGAAACACATTCCATGTGTGTGATTACCACCTTAATAATATAATAATTGAACTATTTAACACTTATATATAACCAGATAGTGAATCTAGTCCCATAATATAAGAGTCACATGAAACTACTCATTGAATCACTCTATTAAACTAATAACCACGATCAAAATTAATATTATTCCCATAAAACCATATTTCTTCAATAAGACTCTTAAATATTGGATTTAAGACACGTACAACTGTTTACCATGTTTAGAACAATCTCTATGGAAAAATTACATATTCCAGAACGTCAACCCACACATTAACAACATGCTATCAACCCATTTAGTTTCATAAAAAAATATACCATTGAAAACTATAAAATAAGTTTATAAGATTAGGAATAAAATTTATCCTGTCATCAAGACTATCATTCATACCAATCAACTTCCATCTAAGGTGTGTTCCTCATATAAATCCCAGGAATAATCCCCTGGATAACATATGTAAAATCACATTTTTCCATTGATCTATAGGAAATAAATGATTCACATTAACATTCTTCAATATGATAAACCACTAATTGGGTACTTATAAAAGATAAATTTATAATTTTTGTTTCTTTTAGATATTCTATAATATAAATTGTAATACTTTAAAAATGAATTTATAGAATAATAATTTCAACAGTTTAAGAAGTTATATAATTATCCTAAAAAACAGAAATTATTAACAATTTTTATTCATATAATGTATTTTTATTAATAAATTATATAATGGAATTTAATTTCACATATATATATATATTATTTGTTAATATATTTTGTTTCTTTTATTTTATAATATTTTTTCAAATAAACTTTTTTTATTTGAGGTTTCACATAAATTAAATAATTCTTCATTCCATAAAAATATTTTTTTTTATTATGTCATACTTTCATTCATTTATTAGAAAAAATTTAATGTTGTCTACATTATTGATAGATGTTGTTGTGAAAAAATTTAATGTTGTCTACATTAGTTTTTTAACTAATTCAATATTAAGGAAGAAAATCCCACACAATTAATTGATAGAAATTTAATCAAATAAAATAATTTAGGGTTCATTAAATTGGACAATAAAAATAAAACCACCCACATAGGGATCAGTTGACCCCAAAATTCTATACCTAAAAGGGATTCTCCATCAAATAATGACAACAACACAATTTTGGAATCACACCTGGAAGGATAATCTGAAATAAAGGGTATTGGATCCTCCAATAAAAAAGGAGATCTAAGAACCTTTAAGGAGTAAGAATGATAGATCATGATATAGTTAATGCAGAGATAAAAATAAATTGGATTACATTGGACACCATTCATAAAGATTCGATCCACTTCCAGGAGGGTTTTTATCGGAAAAATATCTCTTTGGAGCTATCTAGTAAATAGAAATTAATTTTAATTCATACATCACTGTAGGTGTCTAAAAACAAGGTTTCATGATCTTTTAAACAATTTTTGTAATATAAAAAACTAGTACACAGGTAAGCTAGGAAGGACCTCATGGATAGATCGAATTGTTCACCCTAGACATACGTCATTTATTATTACATGCACTGATACTTCTATGTCTGTAAAATGTTTGTGAAATTGTTCCCCAATTGTGAAAAATCCCACTACCTTGGGATTCATAGTTTAATCTTGTAGTGAAGTTTGTTTTGGGAAAATATGTGAAAAACACGAACATCCACATAATTTTCAAAATTATTATTTTTTTCACCCGACACAATAACAAACTTATCCCAACCAAAATCGTTATCAAAATATGGGTTTCTAAATAACTGAAAACTGTAATTGGATATTACGGCATCCTTATAATAGAATCATTCTATCCCAAGAATTTCTACTCAAAAGCATTCATTTCAAAATGATGAGTCCAATGTTCTATCATTAGTTCGTCCATCTCTCTCCTTTCATGAGAATAATAAACGATCTTCCAAATCAGTCAAACCAAATGTAACTCCATCTCATGAAGTAACTTGGTTTCAGAATCAATTATCTTGACTAGACATTTGGTTATAGATAAATCAGGTTCAACCTCAACATCACAGCTGCTCAAAAAATTTGATGTATTAGATATATCATTTTAAATTTCAGATATATATGACACAGTATGTGTTTATATGAGCTATGGTGGAAGTGATAAATGAAAATAAACCTTACCCACCTACTCAAAGTCCATTAATGGTGCCCCAAAATGATGGTAATGTTTCCCTTACCTCCCACGTGGATGATGACCCAACTGAGGTGAAACTTATAGGAACACCTTGTCGTAAATATATAATTATAACAGTCTAGAAAAAATATCCATGTGCTATAAAAATGTCTAATGAATCTAATGAATCTTGGATTTCATGTCCTGAAGCAAACTTTGAAAAACCAAATAACTGTCTCCAATCTCTAACCAAATTTTATTAGGATCTATAGGTATGAACATATTATATTATAATGGATCCATCTAAGTCACTACCGGGTAACTATTGGTATAATAATTATCAACCAAAACTAAATGATCATCCCAAACCCCACCAATGATGAAAACAAATGTTCCTATCAAATCCTAGAGAATTTTTATATGTCTTTCATTGTGGCAATCCTACTATGGATGGAATGATGTGCTCAAACGGACCTGATATCTACATGCCACTTGAATAAATATCCAAAATGAGAAGAGAACCTAGGATCCCTACAATAGGAATTATTTTATGGATCTCTGTGAAAATAATTATTATCTTTCACACAGATATATCCCAACTCGCTAGCCATTGTTTTAACACGAATGGGTATAAAGTGAGCCTACTTAGTTAGGTTGTCGATCACAACCTGTATAACATTATTCATTCTAGGGGAATGTGAAAAACCAACCACAAATACATTTAGATCTAATCTCATCACTATGTTTGGACTAGATGTGTATGATGAAAACATGAAGGTATTTGGATCTCGACCATAGCCTATTAGAAAGTATAAAAATGGGAAAAAAACTCAGAAATTCCACATTTCATAACTAGCCACAAAAATAGTTGTCGTATGTCACATAAAATCTTCATGGTTCATGGACCATTGCCCACTTGGATTTATAGAAATTCCACACAACATCTTTAATTATCATTAATGGAACAAACTATGATTTCAATAGCATAGAATGACCTCATTGGGGAAATATGACTAAAAAATGGTCTCCTATCGTAAAGAGAGCCTTCAATGCTACAGAAATCATTATCATGATTTTGTTTTTAATGAATCTTCATGAGAATAGAGGATGAAAATTAAACACTAGAAGGGAAAACCTCAACCCCTGATTCAAGAACTCTAATAAAACACTATAAAGGAAGAGCCATCATGTTTATATCTTTTGAAGATTCATTAACTACCTGGTTTAGAACAATCCGTCTCATGGAATTTGAAGAGACATTACATTTACATGGGGTATAGAAATTTTCAAAGTCAAATGATTATAAGTACTCAACTAAATGACATTTGAGGATATTGATATTTTTTTTTGAGAATATATAACTCATGGTGTTTAGGTATGAAAACATAGTAAACCACTCTCCAAAAAGGTAATGATGCAACCTCTTATGTGTGTGAATAAAAAATATGAGTACAAGTTCATGCGACATATAATTGTTTTAATGTGTCATAATATTAGGATATTAATAGACAATGGCATGAACAAATTTAAAAATAACGCAACCCAAACCAATACATGATTCCTCATAGAAGACGGCATAGCCATGTCCGACCTCCAAGTGTGACAACACTGAATATGTATTCAAAATAAGTAACATCTGAGAAAATTACCTCCATAATTTTTTTTACCAAAATTGAACATTATTTATTTCCATGTTAGATTCATCTTCAGAGAATCTAACCTTCATAATTCTTTTACAATCTATAAATAATGACCATTAATCCAAAGAAGCTGTGAATCTTGAAGATATTTCATGTCTTATCACATGACATAGGAACCTTAACCATCTCAATATCAACTGATATATAATATTAATACCCAATGTTCCCCAATAACATCACTTCATATTTCACAAAATCACATTTTCATATTAGGGCATAATGTTGATGATTTCTCAAAAAAATCCAGAACTGGTCTAAGATGACACAAATGATCATCCTAGAATATATTGTAAATTAATAGTTCATCTAAAGAGACAATAATGAAGGTATCATGACATTCATGGAAAATCATATTCATTAATGTCATAAATAAATCTTAAGATTTATTAAAACCATATAGAAAGATAATTTACTAATAATTGTGTAACTTTTGTGAAAGGCTATTTTCTGAACTTCATATTGTATTATCCTAAACCAATGGTAACAAAATCAAAGATAAATATTAAAAACCCACAAACACCAATTAATTTGATAAATAATATGATCAATCCTGGGAAAAGAATACTTTTAATTTACCAAAAACTAGATTATGTTTCTGATAATCAACACAAATGTGGAGGGAACCATCATCTATCTTTTAACCAAGGTGAAATATTCTAGAATATAAATAAATTAACTAATATATCACCTAATAAAGTAATAATCACTTTATTTTTAGTTAGTTCCATATGGTAAGTGGTAATAGACTTAGATTGACAACCAGGAACTAAATTGATAAAATACTCTTACTCTATTTCGAGTGCAAGACTAGAGAAGTCAAAAGGGAACAAGTTGGGAAACAAAAAAAAACTGGAGGCAAATAAATTCTAAAAGTATCCTTTTCGAAATAAAAAAACCCAAATATATATTTTCCCTACTCTAGTTATGAAGTTATAACTATGGTTGGCTTTAAGATCAATTCTACTTGGATGATAGGGTACTCCCCATTAGATATAGTGGAGGAGATATGTAATAGATAACAATCAATATGGGTTCTATTTGAAATGATCCAATCCATCCTGAATGAAACATTGAGTTGTTTCATGTTTAAAACCCAAATAAATCACAATATCTAATATAGATAAAGCAAAAGAGGGATTATATATACCCTACCCTCTCTCCATTCCATAATGTGTAGTAATGTCTATCACATAAGACGAATGATTGGAAGTAAGATTTAGTTTATTTTGAATATGGATTTAAATAAATGACTGAGATGTACCTGTATAAAATAATGTAGTCCCTAATTAAAAATCAATAATAATGTTACCTATCACTGTCACCAAGCTTGTATTTTCATATTGAGGAGATTCTCCCACTACCTGAAGAAGTATTGTTATAGATGTATGTGGCTAGATCTACTTTTTCTAGGAAGCATCTTATTTTACCATGTTTAGTAGGTGTTGATGATCCAATACCATTATGTGGATTGAAATAAACATGGAATCTCTTCTAAAAATGACTTGAGTATCCACAAGAACCACAAAACATGGGTGTATTAGGGCATACCATCTTTGAATGCCAGGCCTTTCTACACTAGTAACAAAAAAAGGACCGCTAACAGGAACTGTAGGAGGTTTATAAGAACAATACAATCGGGAACCCCCATTTGAATCATCACAAATAATATTTCGTTTTGATGTAACCCACACTCCTACTGTGAGAGAACAAATATCCAAACAACCCTAACATCCCTACCTATTCCATTACAACCATTAGTTATCTTACTTGAAAATCAACATAAGAAATAATCATAAAAATGAAAACCTGAAATTGAATATCATATTTATTCCACTACTTGATCCTTCAAGCAATTATCATCTTATTCGATTATCTCTGAGGTGTGATCTGCATGATCATAGAAAAATGGTTTTAATATTCTATCCTGGTCCTCTCAGCCTGGTCATTTTTTAAAAAATCCATTTCATTGGCCAAAATCCTCAACTATGGATATAACATGATGGTGAAAAGAGCCAAAATTATTTCCAGTCAAATATATCAAGAATATTCATTACCACTATACTGTCCCAAAATATCCTTCGTGCTTCTTCCATCACAAAGGTAGAACACTTAATAGTGATTTCATCAGGAATCTCCCAGAATCCAAAAAAATCACACAATCTTCCATGACCATTCATTAGCTTTTGGAAGATAATTTGATCTGTTGAACATTGTTAGATAAAATGAAATGGAACCTCAAGAAATAATACATCTATAATCCCTTCATGGTTTAATATCTTGATCTTCATCAAGATCTTATGGAGATTTCTATACTAGATGATGGATAGTATGCATGATCAACTCATCTAGGTTCAGGTCCAGAAGAGGATTTTATCCTTGAGGTTCAATAATACCTTCTTCTTGAATCTAATTCCCAAATTTTATATGAATAATTATTCTACACATCATAATTATATAGTAGATAAAAAATTAAATTTATACTCATAATAAATGACAATGGGAAATTAATCTCAATATATGGACACCAAATTTGGATGTCAGACTATCCAAATAAAATGTTCAAAAAAATAAAAATAATCCCCGAAAAATATTTCTCAAAACAACCCTTGATGACTTAAGGTTAATTATAGTGAGATATATTCAGGCACTCCATCAAAACTATCTCCTAAGTCCAGACAAGAAAACAAAACTACATACTAGAATCATGGAATGATGCAAAACATACTTCTTCGATTCCACTTTATCATGAACCACCCTAAGAACCTTGGTCACCTAATAGTTTATCTTTCAATAACATGACCCAAAGGTTGTTCCTGATACCCATGGGATGGAGACTAGAACTTGGCGTCATACAATATGATATTCTAAAATTATTTGGCTCCTAATATTTTTTTGAAACATATAAACAAGCCAGTATGCATAGAAAATAATATAAATATGGAGAACAATTATAGAAGTGAAACATTAATAAACAACTCAATCTAATATAGTAAAGTACTACAAAAATATGATAGATTACCCATTTCATAAAGTATGAAACTCTCTAAGTCCAATGATCAATATTTAGAAACACATCCAAATAATGTATTTCCCTTTCTGTAACCTAGTAGAAGATAATCTAAAAACACCTAAAGACACAGGTATATTTTCATCTAAAATACCATTAGGTTCTCACTAAGAATTCAATAATATATTTCAACATTTAACTAAGAATATAAATCTTTCCAATTCAAATAAATATATTTCTCATTTCAAAAAAAAATATTTAATCAGATCATAAATTAAGATTCAAATGATCGAAATAATTTTAACAAATGGATTAATTTAACATTTTATATAAAAAAATAATAGAAATTATAAGTAAAGTAATAATTTTAAAATAACAACATATATTAATTTGAAATAAAATAAATTGAATGACACAGTTATATGAATAATGGTATGATAATTCTTATATAAGGGACTCGACACACTCAATGTGACAAGCGAATATGTGTATAAACACTTCCCCTAGGTGTAGCCGAAGGAAATTTCATTATAATCCCATTGGGGATGTGACATGTATAGTTTATGTTTGGGATATTGAAAATCATATAGCACAATCCAAATAACTCACTGACAACTAATTGGTTCTTATTATCTAATAAAAAATTAATGATGGAAAATTTTCATGAAAACTTATAAAAAAAATTATCTAAATATACATTTCAAATATACACAATTTCATTTCATAACCCAAAACATGTTATTAATAAAAAAATTCCCTTTTTCAAAGATAAACCCCAAAAGTTTCTACCATAACCATTATATTAAATTTTTCACAAATACTAATTTGAAATGAAATTTAACCAAATGTATTTCACATTTACAATTCCACAATTAAATTAAACTATTTTATTTTAGAAAAATTATATCAATTTCAAAAATTTAAATGGAACCATTTATTTTCTACCCAATTCCATCATTTTGAAATATACAACCAATTCAATAGAATTGGGGTTTTTTCCCAATTTTATTCGAAAATCCAATTTCAATAACAAAATCCACAATTTCATTATTATTGGAATATTACCCAAATAAATTTCATTTGAATGATATCTGACACATTCAATTGAAAATGTTTTTATCAAGTCATGCTATTCAGGGTTAATTAAATTGGCCAATCAAAGAGGAACCACCTACATAGGGATCATGGAATCTAAAAACTCCAATACTAATTGGGATTCTACAATATAGAATAATAAGAATAGATTCAATGAATCATAGTAAGATCCAAGATCTACAATATATAGTATTAGATCCACTAATCAACAAGGAGATATATTAATCCATAGGGTGGAAAGAGGTGGGAGTGTAAGACAGATAACACGAATAAGAAACTAACTATGAGTATATCAAAAACCATTCTCTATGCTTTGATCTCCATCTAAGATGCATATGAGGGGTTAAAAAGTAATCTTGGTAGCTATTATTAAAGGAGAAACTAATTTGTGGTTCTACTAGTCTTTTGGGGTCGAAAATGAGTTTTTTGAGAATTTTAAAACAATTTGTTTTATTTTTTAAAAACCTGTAAAGATATTTAGTTGGGAAATGATGCATTGTTATACCATACCATAACCCCAAGATATACCCCACATATATTTTGGTGCATGGTAGTACAATGAGGGAAAAAATATTTCTTAAAACTATACAGTCACAAATCAAAAAACCCTCTCCCTTGGGTTTCACATTTTTTTCTGTAGCATAGTGCTCAATTTAGGAAAATCATGCATCAATCATTCCTAAGCCAATAATTTTCAAAATTAACCATGCTTCTATATGAAACAACCCCAAAAAACCCATCCAAATAATGATCCAAATATGTGTTTAGGAATAAATGAAAACCACAACAGGATGTTTGAAAATCAATTTCTATAAATACTAGTGGTTGTTAATGTTTCATTTTCCTATTCATGAAACATACCAAAATATATAAATTAAAGATAGTTGAAGAATAAATATTTGAAGCCCTATGATTATCACATCCTTCCTTTGGAGTTCATTCGAAAATAAATCTTTTATTTATTATCCAAAAATTTATGAGTTTTTGTTATTTAGTTAGTTCCATTTTTATAGTGATCTTTACTCTAAGTTGATATCTATGTAATTCTTGAAATAAATGATTTAAGAAAAACCATAGATTTTTTAGTGAGTTAGAGAAAATGTTTCTTTCAAAAATTCACTCAGGAATGTTGCATCCAACTCTCTATCTTGCAAATTAAATACTTCTTGGAGGGCCAAAAACATTTCAATATATGTATCAACTAAAAATAAATATGTACACATTACTGCCTTATTCCAAAAATAGGAATCATATTTGAGGTTCTATCATGAATTTTTACCTAGTTTGGGAATGTTAGGATTTATGTTCAATTTATATTAATTATTTGACTACGAAATAGAATATCCCAATGAGAAATGATGAAGGAAAGTATGATAAAATTGAATCCATCTTTCAATCATTTCCTGAAATATGGGTAATTCCTCGATAATATATATTTACTACATTTATATTTGATGAGTGGGAGTTTTTACAACAATTTATTTCCATAACAGATTTATATGAATACACCACATAGGAAAGATTATAATTTATTTGTTATCTAGTCTCATTTATTTTTACATATCTTTTAAAATATTTTTATTTTTTCCACAGGTAATATGAAAAAATTAAAAATATAAATCATTATTATTTATTATTGATAAATAGATACAACTTCAATAGCATCAATCTTTCATCTAGGGTGAAATTTATTTTAGATTTATTATTATTATAAATTAATAATATCAATATTAAGTTAATTTTAATATTCATTTATTTTTCAAATATTTAATTTTTTTTGTAGAATTTATCTCTGATAAAATTTGAAAATTACCATTTGGTCATAATTAAAATGTTTGGGAATGCAATTCAATTGTGATCAACTGGTAAATAAAAGTTATCATGAAATGAGAAATAAACATTTGATATTAACATTAAAGTGATATGGTAATTCCCACAATAGAATATTGTTATAGTGAAATTGAATATATAACTCGATTTGAAAATGTATATTACTATTTAGTATCATAGAAAATTTTAATATTGGATTATTACTATAATGGTTGAGTCTCTAGGATGAAATTCATGGAATTTGATTTGATTATGATATATGGAACATTAATTGATGATTTTAGATTTCATGTTATTATCATTAATCAAAATATCTCTAGTAATGTGAAAACAATTTATGTATCAAGGGAGACAAAAGACTATTAAGAGAAATATCATCTATGAAGCGAATCTAGTGTCACTATTTATGTAATCAAAATACATTTTATATGATAGTAATAATTAAATTGACAGAGTTACTACTCTCATTTGTACAAACCAGTTTTTTACCTACAATAACTCAAATAGTTAAATTGTTATAGTTGAAAGTTATCTTGATGTTATGGTGGGAAATATATATAATCATACATCTTTTTTCTTAGTTATTTTGGTTTAGCTCATATTCGTTTATTCTAGTTATAGTATTCAAATTAAATTTCTATTTTTTACAAATATTTTGTATCTAACTTGACCCTGAAGTGGATATTCAATATATAAGGGTTAATGTTTTCTTATATTTGTTTTCTAATAATGTATTGACGTTTATTAGAACACGCCAAACCAAACAAAAGAGACACTTATCAATTAGAACAAAAATAATGAGTAATTATTATAAATATAATAAACATGCTATAAATTAAAACAATAAAATCAAATTGAATATCCTAACCATAAAAAATGAAAAATTACCTAACCCAAAATGAGAAAAAATTGTACATACCAAAAAAATAGAAAAATTCACTAATCAATTGACTAAATGGACTAAATGAACTAAATAAACATAATTGATCAAATTTAGAATATAATAGAAATATATCATACCCATTCTACATATTCTAATATTAATGTATTGATTTATATATGAATTTTATTTAATTTATTAATATTATTCATGAAAAATATAATAAGATTTTTTATATCGTAACTTATCCTATATTTTTTCCAATTTTTATTGATTAATTATGTTTTTACACATCTTACTTCTTATTTTCTTGCACATTATTTAGAAATTAATAATTAATTTATTTTTTTTAAATGTATGAACTAATGATTTTTAAAGATATGTTAAGGAAGAGGATCGAAGAAAACAATTTTCACATATGATATATAAGAGTTCCTATACTGTTACATGCTATGATTATTTTATTTCAAATATACATTTATATATAAAATATAATTTCATTTCATGAATATTATTTTACACTTTTACTCAAGATTCTCCACCCAAGAGAAAATTCTTCTTGGATGATGATGTTGGAAGTGATGCATAGAATGTTAATTCAAGGAGGTGGTACTATAGCTATGCAAACCACTTTTCATAACTGATCACACTATGTCACAACATCAAACATACCATCCATCACACCTTCATATCCTACACTATCATTTAATGAACCCATGATATTTTTGTAGACTATCTTTTCACCTCCATTCAATTGTAATCCATATTTTTTTTCTTTTCAATGCCAAATGATGTATCATACAACCCATCATTATTATAATTTACACATCTTTGAATGATATATTTTTTCCTACTAAATCATCCTATATGAACATATTTTTTATGCTCATTTGACATATACTCAGACATATTCTGAGCCTCACGTGCATACACTATATCCCACTCATACTGTATTGGATTATGATGCCTTAGAGTCTGATATTCTAGTGGTTCCATTAAACAGACTAGGTTGGATATATTTAATGAATCACAATAAAATTTTTTGACACTAAACTATTTTATTTATATGATATTTTGATATAATATTAGGTTTTATTCTTCATAGCAAGACCTACCACCAAGCAGTATGGGAATAGTTGCAAGATTGAGGTGTATAATTGCCCCAAATTTGTAATGGTTAACTATATTAAAGTTAATAAAATTATTTGAGAAATAGAGAGAGAATGTATGAGTTTTATTGTGATGATTTCTAAATAATTTAACTTCATTCATTTCATTCCACTCTCCAAGAGACACATTAAAATTTAAGTAATGTATAATTGTTGGTAGAAAATATCGGTGTGAATTTTTAATGTATATAATTATATATTATTTTTAAATTTTTATAAGTTAATATTTTTGTTTACATATTGTTATAATTTCCCTGATGTTGATTCTATGAAGAAAACATAACTCATTTAATTAGATGATATTTGGAGAATATAGAGTCATTATTAGTATAGTATATGGTGTGATAGAGTTGGTATGGATTTAGAGGTGAAACCAATCTTGAATTAGTTTCAAATATCACATTAATAAGAAATGAAAGATTATTTTACGAATAATGATTTTACAGTATTAATCAACTTTTTTGTTTTTGTTTGAAAATTACCTTGTTTTTCATTAATTTGTTTCTTTATTCATGAAAATTATTTTTATGATGTTTTATTAATAAATTAAAAACCTGGATTCTTTGGAATACCTCCATACATTGAGGTGGACTATAATAAAAAATCATGAGAAGATTCATGTATGACAATAAATTATTATTTTTTTATTTCAATAAATTATGTATTTTTTTATTTTTAAATTAAATAGATTCATTCTAATTTTTTATAAAATTTATATTGATTAATTATATCGCTTAGAATATGATAATGATTTATTTATTATAGTGGAGGGAATATATGGATTAACATTGAATTTTTTCTAGTTGAATCCTTCTCTAAAAACATAATAATTCTGTCAAGTGATATATTGGTTGACTATATATTGGGATATATATTTATATACTCAAAACCATGAAATAAATAAGTAAAATAAAATCATTTTAAAGATAACATTATACGAACAATTAGCTCAATTGATGTGAAATTCTTGAATTAACATCCATAGAGGTAAATTAAAAATATTTCTATAATATTAGTGTTTTTTAAGAATAATGTGTCAATGTTATATTTGTCTATTAGGATAAAATGGGAAAAAATGTGGGGGAATATTATGTTTTAATTGGAAAGTGGATGGTGATGAATATGATAGGTTATAGTAATATCATATATGGATGCACATTTAAGATACACAAAACTGATTAGAATGATTATTTTTAGAATAAAATAAAATTTAAATAATAAATATAAATACAACAAAATTTTTATCCACTAATTTTCATATTTGATGATTTATAATGACCATATAAAAGTAACCAATATGTTCTTTCTTCATAAGGTAATACATTAACTTTGAAATATTAAAATAACATTAGATGGATCCTATTTTTCTATAAGAGTATTCGGGTACCCCATATATAGTATGAGAGTTAATAATATTCATAGTGCTTAATATTTTATAACTCACAATTTTTATATATAATATTAAATAAATAATGGAAATTCATAATATAAGACTCATTCTTTAATGAATTTTCCACTAAAAATTATAACATCTCACAAATGAAGAACATGAAATATCTCAATATTGAATACCTCCCTCTGAGAAATAATTATCAAATTAAATGATACAAAAACGATTATTTTAGATTACAAGATTCAATATTTTTCTCATTTTATATTATAGAAAAATTCAATGTAATATATATATAATAATAAAAGATGATAGATCTACTATTGAGGAAAAAATCAAGAATTCTATCCAAAAATATCATTTTCAATTTGTATTATTTTATCAATGGAACCATTAAAATTATTTCTCACTCACCTATGATGACTAAGGATACATCATTATTTATTCATAATTATTTTAAAATATTTTCTACGATGCTCGATAGAGATTTAAAAATTCATATTAGTATAAGATATTTATAAAAATAATCAGAAAAAATCTAAATTAGTATATAACATGGTATACAAGATCAGTCATATTTTCCAAGACTAGGTATTCTTATCCATATGATTTAATTATATATTTGATAATGTATATTTATTTTTTGAAAACATATATCATGTAACACTAGTAAAAACCCTATACTACTATTATATATGGTAAACCAATTTGAAATCATATCAATATATATTTTATATCTTGGAATAATAAACAAGTGATATCAATTAATATTATTCGATAGTCCCTATATCAAAGATGATTCACTTATGCCATTATTGAATAAATGTTTTCACAAATAATACTTTATAAACATCTAACTAGTAGTATTTTTTTGAGTAGTTTGTGAAAATAGTAAAACAATTTATACATCATATAAGTTTCTTACATATAGATTATTTATGTCATTTATTAGGAATCTAATCCCTCTAAATAAAATATAAAAAATTTATTTACCAACTCATAGATGATTTCTTCTATCCATATATGAAATTTCATAACAAAAAATAATTTTACATTGATATTATATATTCAAAAAAATTATGTTATATTATAAAAACATAATTGGATAGAAATATATTATGTAATTTATTTTGGATATAAACTTCTAAATTTCTTAATAATAATAGCCTCAAAAAATCAATGTAATTTATCATATTTATACCTTTTAACTATATATTTACAATCCAATAAGCGTTAATAAAACATCATTATAAATCAAAGGTAGACCTAACGAATTTGTATCTCATTATTTTTTGATCTTCCATACATTCATACATTTAAAATTGAATAAATTTCTATATTATATTTTTATTTAAAACCCATATTAGGCCCATTAGATAACATATTATCTCCCTTAAAACTCACATATGATTTAGTCACCTATACCACTATTAATTTCATGTTCTATTTATATTAATATTGTTTACTCATGTCACTAAATTACATTTTATTATTCCATATGATGATTTAAACACCTAATTATAAATCAATAATAATCAATGACCACCTAATAATCACTATTCAAACAGAAAATTCAAACACATCAATATGATTTAGAGTTACTAAATAAAATGTAGATACATATGTATCCATTAAAAATATTCCAATAATTTACCCATTTAAATCAGATTGAATGATTATTAAATTATAGATAAATAAATTTTTATATCTTTAATTATTTAAAATAATAAATTATGAAACATTTTATTCCACATACGGTGTCTATTAAATGACACGATTAATTTTATTTCATATAATAAATAATTCCCTATAATTATATTGGTGAAATATAATATAACATCACATGTGTTTCCACTAACACTATATTTCAAATCATGTTATCAAATTCTATTTGGAATTATTATCTAATGACTTCTCAAACAACCTAAATACCAATATTCAATTGACATATTAAATATAATACACAAGAGTAATTAAATATATGAGCAATGAAATTTTCAACCACTTGCCTCATGGTATGTTACCATTTCTAAAAATAATTAGAATCCAAATTCCCCATCTAATTAAAAATTATAAATATTAAATTTGATATTAAAAATATATAATTAGAACATAAAAAGAAACTAATCATATTTTCCTTTTACGTACACCAATAGGAAAAAATTATACACACAATTTATTAAAAAAATGACATCATTCACTTCCTATAAATTAATATTTAAATTTTACATACACTTAATATAATTCATAATTAACATTTATTGACTAAATAAATAATAAATCCAATTAATTCAACTGTATTTTTAACATTAAAACACAAATATTGACTATACACATTCATCAATATCCATCGATGAAAAAATTACCTTGCTTTTCAATAATTTATCCACATTCAAATAGAATAACAAAAAAAATAGAATCCAAAATATAAGAACACATATATCATTCATTTCACATTTCCATTTTACCATATTATGCCTATATTTATTCATGATTACATTTCTTCAAAAATAAATACTATTTTCATTATTTTATTATTACATTTCACTTATATTAATGGAAATAATATATAAAAACATGAATCCAAAAATTCCAATTTAATTTAATATAGAAACACATTATTTAGTCATATTATCAATTAAAACAATTTATTATAGAATTTTTTTAGTTTTAAAACAGATATCATACACATGAAAAGTAATAAATAAATATAATAAATCATATTGCATTACCAATACTTCCACTTAATCATTTTTATGGAATTCATTATTAATAAATTATTCTTAATTTTTGAATATCTATATTTTCATTTCAGAATGAGATTTTAAATATTAAAGGATATGTTCCTTGAGAATTTTATTTCTTGACAATCATGAAGAAAGATAGAATCATTAAAAATGGATGGAAAAACCCAATGTTTTTTATTATTTTCATTGTAAATTTAACATTTTAATACATATTTTCTTACTAAATAGTAAATTTAAATTTGTAAAAAAGTTTTTTAGTGTCCCTTGAGGAGTATAAAATTGATATATTTGGGGAAAACTATCATTTACATCAAGTTTTAGAATATGAGCAGTATAAAATAGTACACTATAGACCAATGAATTGTATTTTCCCCACTTGATACTTGTATAATTCAGGTTCTATTTTTGGTCGTAATGAGTTTTTAACATCTCATTCATTGGCATCATGTGCTCATATAGAGGCACAATAGGCTAATAAATGGTCATATAGGATCCTGAATTCAATCGATGGTCCAATGCTGATTTTTTTTAATTAAATCAAAGACTTAAGTGAATCACTTTCACAATATAAATTTGTGACTTATTATGAATATATTTAAATGATTATTATGATATGTTGTTCTTTGGGAGATGGTCATAGGGGTAATTAGGATGATTATGTTCTTGGAAATGGTGATGGACATTGAAATGGAAATAGACATAGAAATAGTGATGTAAATGATGATGGTGATGGAAATTCTAATTATGATTGTGGGGATGATGGTGAGGCTTATAGTGAGGATGTTTTAAAAAAATGTGATGTTATTGGAGAATAGATATAAATTTTTCCATTAAATTTTCGTTGATATTCTAGACATTTGATGTATGATGATTAGTTTTTAATGAATATATGTGATGATTTTCATGTGTGCTATATCATGTAGAATTAACATATTCTTTTTTGTGTTACCATTTCTTTTATTTTAGTGGGTGACGTTTACTGCAAATGTATGGTGATTTCTATAGGTAATTGGACGTGGAGGGGGGGGGGGGTACATCCTATTTGGTTATTTTGGTAAGATGGATGGGAATGGGGGGGTGTATCTACCCTTTTAGATATAAAAGATCTATAAAAATGGGTTTAAAATAATATTTATAGACTTATCCCAATGTTTTAATTTAGTAATTTTCATATATTACAACCCTGGAATCATATTCCAGTGGTTTATAAACCATGGGAAATGGATTAAGAGATGTTATTTAATGATATTTTAAAAATATTATACCAACAATTTTATCAGAACCATTGCAAAAAGTAATTCTATAAAGAATTTTCAGAAAAAAATTATAATCTGTTGGTATAGTGATATACCTATGGTATCATATCTTACTGTTTGGAGAACCATTGGTATAGAATACACCAATTCTTCACCTGGATATATAAATGGTTTTGAACCATTGGTATACCATGATATTAAAATATTTAATGATTTATTTTGATCTTTTGGTGATTTTTGATAGGCAATCATATTTATTTTCAATGTGACGATTTTTCCAAATTGTATAACCAATGATAATAATTTTTTGAAAAAATGTATTGATGTAATGGCTTATACTTCTATTACTGATCATTTGATATATTGGTTTTTCAGGAATAAAAAATTCATATTCATTTTATAGTGTAGGATATTATGTTTAAACTGGTTGTGTAAAAAAATAATTAATTTAATTAGGATTATTATACAAAATAAATATAATACCTCGGTATATCAGTCCCATGAATATTGTTGATCAGATCTGGGTAGTAGCCAATTTTTTTTCTCTTCCACCAAACCACTCTATTGCCTATGACATGTAGAATTTATCTCTCCTTTGGAAGTAAATGTTGTTAGAGTTATTCTCTAGAAAAATTATTTCTACATTGATTAGATGAATATTTTATGTCTTAAATATGAAATTTAACAACTTATTACATATTGTTCATTTTTCCTCATGACCATAATGTAATAATTACGAATAGTATTTGTCACATTAATATGGTCATAGTAGCTCCCCGCTTTGATGAGAACCTTAAAATGAAAGGAATATAGTGTTCATATATTCCTAAAGTTGGATAAAATATTGTGATTGGACACATTGTATATATAACGTCTGGTACACGTACTATTATGTAGATGAAACATCATATCATGAAGTAAAAACTTGGCAATCTCTCTAATGGGAGATTATGAGAGCAAAACCACTAGTATAAATTCCACAAGGATTGGTGTCATTGGATATTCTTATATGTGAGTGTGTGTAATGGTCTTTATAAATAATGATAATCATTAATGAATTTAATTCATGACTTGAAAACATATATTTTCTAATGAAAACCACCATGCCATACGTTGGAGGGAATTATTGTACATTGTGTGTGTCAGGAATGAGATGTTATTAATGGATAAGTCATGAAAGTATTTTTCCCTTCATTATTTAGGGAATTTGATATCTCATCCCCTTGATTAAAATATATTTTCCTCCTTAAATTCAATTTCCATGGTGTAATGATGATTCTATTTTAGATAGTGAAAGAATGATGTATCAAGCATGTAGGTGGGTGACCCTTCATGAAACAAGATTAATTTTATTGTGTGAAAAAGGGATTATATTACATAGTGAGAATTTCTATTTGGTTGTAGAAAATGTGACTTGATTTTCTCTATCTTTGGTTCCTTGACCCGATGCTTGATATTAATCTTGGACTTCAGGAAAGACTTCACTATGGAAACAAGAATCCATCCAAGAGGTTCACCCACTATGTGTTTCTAGTGTTCCATATTAAATTCTATTTGAATTTTGTTGAAAAAATAAATATGAATTCTCAAGACTATGAAAAAAGATTATTTATGTTATACTAATATTGTAAATTAAAAAAATATTTATTCATCAAATTGTGAATAAAATATATTTATTTATTTTATTTAATATTTAATATATATTTAGTTACTATTTTGTGAATAAAATATTTATCTAATTGAAAAAAATATTAATTAGGAAGTTCAATAAATACAATAAGAGTTTGAATGGACCCAGACTGAGACTGGTGATAAAATGACCATTTACAAGTTGGTAAATATTTTTTATCCATTTTTTTCAAGTCCGAACACCAAAAAAATAATACTATTATTATTATTATGTGTCATGGGATTTCATTAATGGTTATGATTATATTTAATGGTTATTCTGAAATTAAATTTTGTAACTGATGTCCCATATCTATAAATACATGACTACGTCTATTGTTTAATTAATTTGAATCCTATTCAATATTTGGGATAAGTGAATTGTTTTTAACAAAACAAATCCTATCTCAACATAGCCTCCTCTATACATAATGAAAAAACCAAGAGATAGTTTCATTAAGACTGATGAATGAGCGACCAGTAACGAACAATGAAATACATTCAAATCTCTACGATGGAACCCAATGAATGGTGGCATTTCTTAGGGACCATTAATGCACTTGTAATTTACCACTATAGGGACTATAACCTTGGATCCACCTAAGAATAACGATGGAATTCTGAAAGGTCCTTTTTAGTCAATCAATAATCATCAGTATAGAATATACCAACATATAGGTAATTATTTCTTCTAATATTACATAAATTTATTATAAATTTGATGTTCAAGATCCATTCCCTTGCATTCTTGAAATAATTATTAAATGAAATTATAATATATCATCAAACACATCATTATTTTTCTACACCATAAACTAAATAGTAGTATTATACGGTTCATGTTTAAATTTATAATTATTTTTTTGAATATTGATCAATGTTAAATTGTTGTAATATTTTATGTTATATTATTATTTCATTAATATGAGTTAAATTAACTTGTTATTGAAAAATTAATCATGTTAATTCAGTGTATTATTTTTAAAGGATTTTATAACAAATAAATAACGATTAAAGATTCCATCAGAGAGTGAAAATTCATTGGAAGGTAAAACTAGGTTACCAGACATGTGGCTGAAAAATGTTGTATTCACATGTGATATATATCTAGATGCACTGAGTTGTTAATTAAATGGGGTTCTTCTATTGAACACCATGTGTTGAGAAGGCCAACATTGTAGAGACCCGAAGCTTATCGTACATGGACATTACATTACATTTGCGGAATACTTAGTACATAACAAAAACACACACACAAAGATCGTAATAGTTTAGTGTCTTTGGAAACTCGGAACGTAATCTTCTAAACGTGGTGAAATATCTTCAAGATCTCCCATAAAGATCTTCCCTTTTTTTTACATAAAACTTTTCTTTATATCCTGGGGAAAGAAAAACAAATAAAATGTGAGATCAAATGCTCAGTAAGGTTAAACAAAAGAAATATCAATCACATCATATACATAAGAACGTAGCTTTTGGAAATCTTAACCTGCAAAAGAGCTCATAATATCATAACATGGGATAAATCATAGAAGTGAAAATGATATCCCCATAATCATAACATGAAACATGAAACTTTGTGGCATGCACACATAATCATAGAAAATCATTTCTTGTTAGTCATGACTCATTGCCAAGACTATCTTAGTGGACAAAGTCCCTTTCTGAACCGAGTCACCCTCGTTCCAGTCTTGTTTCACTGAACCGGTATAACCTACCATTCCAGCCATGTCTATCTCATGAGATATAAAATCTTTACCCAATGCATTGGAGGGAGATATAGGTCCCACCCATCTTATAATGAATCCTTTCTTATGTGTGCCACATAATCATAAACCATACATCATAGCGTAACCCATGTAATAAAAAGGGGATTCTTAAACAACATGACATCATAAAACTATTCATATAAGATAAAGGAATTCATAAACATAATTCCA
Source organism: Viscum album (assembly GCA_963277665.1). Classification (NCBI taxonomy): domain Eukaryota; kingdom Viridiplantae; phylum Streptophyta; class Magnoliopsida; order Santalales; family Viscaceae; genus Viscum; species Viscum album. The sequence continues at coordinate 1,403,413,936 of OY728152.1, forward strand.
TCACAAAATAGACAAATCAAAGTAAAAATATGCATAGAAACAGAACCCTTTATTATCTTAGATGGAAAATAATTTTGATAAAACACTTGAAATGAATTCTTGAGGAAAATATCCTTTCTTCTTCAAAATCAATTTCTTTTCACAAAACATCTTGCAATTTTAAAAGAAAGAGATTTTATTGAAAATAGTCATGAAATCTTTTGGAGGAAGCTTCATGAAAATAAGGCTTTATAAAACCGTAAAAATCCGTTCGTTCCGTATAAGTTAAAAAAAACATTCTTCTCGTACTTTTTTCGAAAAAGTCAAAAAGTACCTCGTACGAAAAAACGACAAAAGATTCCTTTCATATCTTTTACGAAAAACTCAAAAAAGGGTAAAATAGGATTTAAACAATTGTAGGTGTATGGAAATAATATTACATATTGAGGAAACATGGATGTGGATGATAAAATACACCCCAGTAAATGCCAAAGTATAAACAATCTCGGATAAAAAAAATGAGACTGTGATATTTCCCTTACCTTAGGTCCGACTTGCTTTGTAAGTGTCCGAAGCTCCTGTATAATGGTTTAAATAATGTCATTGACTTATTAAAGAATCATATTCATTGTTATGATATCATATATGGTTTACTTATGACATTATATTACCCGCTCTTTTGTAAATTCCATGTTAAAGAAGCGTTTTGGGTAAAATCGTTTCATTTATCGTATGTGTTTTGACTTGTTGTTCTTGACATCATTATTACTTATATCATGATTTACTCACATCCAGAATATAAAATATGATTTATATATCATATATATTCAGTATATATATATATAATAGGTAGATAAATAAAATGAAAAACACCGTTCATGGAGACGGTAGTCCGTACGTACGCATGAACGCTGTTTTCCTTTCCTTATTGTCTTGAAATGGAAGTAAGTAGATGACATACATATGTATATATATACATAAATCCAGTAGCTTTATAATCTCATATATTTCATTATTATTTCTTATATATACATTATAATCATTCTTAAATGGTTAACATGGAGAATGAATCTCATCGCGTCGTGGAGACGGTAGTCCGTACGTACGCACGAGCGATGATATCATTTCCATAAATATTGAATTGGAGTGGAGTGGATTATACAATATATCAGAATCAATATGATGTTGTAATAACTATGTATAGTTATTCTTTACACCATTATACCCATCTGTGTAAGGTGGTGGTGGAAAATAGATTACACCACGGCGTGGAGACGGTATTCCGTACGTACGCACGCGCAGTGATTTCTTTTTCCGTAGGATGGATAGATGGTGAAATAGGGTTGTTTCATACTTATAATAACATATCAGTATATGAGTGATACTGATGTTATTACTTCATAATGAAACAACCTAAGAAGAAGAAGTGGAAGAGGAAATAAAGATGAAAGAATTGGTAACGGTAATTACCTCTTCTTTGAAGCGCCTTTTGGAGACCTCCTCTTAGGGAACTAAAATTGGTCTTTGAGTAAGACAAGAACCTCTAGGATTATTCTAGGGAAGTGGAGAGGAGAAAATGGCAGGGTTTGGCCGAGCTTGAGTGCTCAAATTGGTGTGAGGAGGAGGGGGAGGAGGTGTCCTTTTATAAAGGAGGAGAGGGGCACCTTAGGAATACCTCAAAATATTATTTTATATTAAAGTCAAAATCGGTTTATAATGGTTCCAAAGGGTATTATTTCGAAACTAAAGTGGGGATGGGTCGAAATCCTATCAACCAATAAGATTTAGATAAGTTTAGGGTATTATTTTAACCTTATCAATTAGATTTAACTCTAAGTTAAATAATTTTACTTTTACCGTGTCTTTTTGTTTTCTTTCACTATATGGTTAATAAACTTACTATAACATGCCAAAAGAACCCCAAATTGTTTATTATTAAAATATATATCCTTATCTAAGTCATTTGGCCGAACCTTAGATTTTTAGGAATAAAATAACAATTAATAATATAATATTTGATTTAAAAACTATTTTGTGTCAATTTTGACACTATTTGATATTTGATTTTTGTGAAAGTCATAACAGAAATATATGTTCTAACCAAGTTGCTTAAATCAACACTAATATATCATAGTAACCTAGAAAATAATTGTAATTCATAAAAAGTCTCAAATTACATTTATTTTGGTGTTTATAACATCAATTATGTCAATATTTCATTAACAAGTAATTACTGCATCATCTTTGTGTCATAAATAAATTAAATTACATGATTTCTAAAAATTACAAATAAAATACCATAATGTAGTAAATCTTTTTAGCTTTCTAATTAATATTTACAATCGAATTTATCTTATGTATAACCCCATATTAAGATGATTTACTTATTAAACTTTGATTTTAACTATTTTAACCCTTCTTTAAATAAATTAATAATAAATGTCCTAATCTAATCCAAGTGGGCCTAAATGGTCATATTTTATTCCTAAGTTTGTTTTTGGTCGAATTACACTTGTCCAATAGAATTAGGACATGTGTTAGGGTAATATTAATATCATATTTACCCTTAGTTACCCTATTTACTATTAACCTCGGTAAAAAAAAGAAAAAAGTTACTATTCACCAAAAATTATTTTCATCTCATTGAACCACATTTTACTTACTCACATCAACCGTGTCTCTCGGATTTTTGAAATTCCATTCACAAAAGCATTAAAATTAAGTTTTATGAAAAATTCAGTTTTTTTTAACTACCACTTAGTAGTTTCACTATTCATCAAAAATTGATGTTTTTCAGAACAATGCCAAAATTTCATCCCAAGCTATATTTCATATTCCGAATTCAAAAAATGAAGTCTATTTTACCAAATTCATAACATAAAAGTTGCATTAATTAATTTTATAACTAAATCCCGCTGTTAAAACAAATAGCGTGTTTTTAAGAAACAATATCTATCAAAAGATTGACACTTGTTTATGTCTAGTTTAAAAGTGAAATTACATCCAATGACCAACATTGTATTAAATTGTAAAAATATATTCTAAATATACTTTAAAACCACTCAAATTAATGATTTATCACTATTAATTATTTCGATTAAAAAATTTGTTTTTAATTATAATTTAGTAATTTTCACTATTCGTCAGAATATGAAAGTTATCCGAAAAGTACCAAAATTTCACCTTAGGCTAAATTCGATACTCTGAATCCAAAAATGAAGTCCATTTTGAGAGTTAAAATTTCTAAAATTTAAAAAGTGGTTATTACTATTCATAACGGCTAGTTTTAATAATATTTTAATAGCATATCATTGTTTCGTGAAACTCAGTATTACGTACCACACACGCTATCGAGGAAGGTTGCGATTGCGTGTAATGCAAGGCAAGTCAAGGATGCGTGTTGTGCAAGCTCCTTTTGGTGTAGCGTATAACACAAGACATTATTAAAATAAAAAAAGAATGTTTTTCATAAAATCTCGGGCTGTTACAAACATGGAACATGGAAATCTAAAATAGGGTTTCTAATTAGCATTTACACACCATGTAGTCTAGCCTAGTAAACACACTGAAGCCTCAGGCGTATGACCTGGAAATACGAAAATTGACGTACATGTCTTATAACTGTATGTACATTCCCTATAGTGTCCCATTAACGAAACAAATTAAAATTTCATTAAATTTGAAATTTTATCATTAATAACATATATTATTTTGTAGTACACCATTGTGTGTATGAATATTTAAAAATGGTTTTAATGTTTTTTAAATTACTCAGTTATTTCATTGTAATTATTATTTCATTACTAGTTCTGCTGTTTATTTTCCATTAATTCCATTACTAATTTTTATCTCCAAATAATACCATATTTAATAAAATATAAAATGGAATTAATTAATTAATTAATTCTATTGTATTTATTGTAAATTATAATTGAACAAATAAATAAATTCTTATCATTTACATTTATATATTTTCTGTATGTGTGATTGTTCATAAGGATGGCCAATACATATGTATGTGTTGGAATTTATTTAGTTAAATTTATTTCATGGGTTTTAATTATTTAGTATTAAATTAAAAGATATAATGTGATTCATCCCTCTCATAATTAATATATACAAGATGTGTGTCCATGGATAACTTTGTAATTTCCTTTTAAGTAATCCTTTGGTTCCCATCAACATCATGAGAGAAATAAATATTTTTTTTGATGGAACATCCAACGGAAGATGGGGATGGTCCATGATAGATCTATAATGATTCATACTTGAAGATACATAGGAGGACCCATGGAATGTCGTAGTTAATTCCATGTTTGGCACAAGGATTTATTTACCATATATCATATGTTGATTTGATGTTTTATCAATAACGAAACCATTTGATAAGCTCTTGATATAGTCTTTTAGTCATTTATTTATTTTATGTCTAATGAATTAAAATTATATTCTAAGATACTAGATCCCAATCACATAAATAAATTAAATAATTTTCAAAATATGGAATTTAAACAAAAATTTTCAAGTGTAAATGTTTTATCCAATCATAGTTATTTAGTAAATTAAACATCCACATATAAATTAAAAAGTCCTGTGAATGATAAAACATCAAAAAAAATTATACACAATAAAATAAAATCCCTCATTCTAATTATTATGTCCGACAAATCCTTTTGTTATATGATTATGAAGAAAACCTAATAGGAATATATGTATGACCAACCCTCGTTGGAACACTTACTTTTATAACGAGAGTTTTTATGAATTTTTTGTCTGACTTAACCATTTTACATCACGTTGAAAACCCATTTCTATACTTTTTGTAATTTTTATGAAAGAGTTGAGAAAACCCAAGTAAGGATTTATTCAATAGGGAGTCCACTTAATTGATGAAGGAGATACAAACCTGTAGTTGGAAATGGCTTACCTACTTAAATACATTCAAAATAGCTTGACCATCCCTTTTTGGTTTTATATCAAGGGTAATATGGATCATTTTTACTAATAATGTCTTAGAAACTAGAAATTATATTATCATTAGGGAGGCCTCTTTAGACTTGAAAAAATATTGGGACATTTATTAAAATTAATTATTTATTTCTCACAAAATATGTAATAGAAAAAATTTCTAAAAATATGTTCATTTAACTGAATAATATAATGAAAGTATTACTATACCTAAGATCAATATTGGATAAAGACCTTTTCCTCTGGGAAAGTAACTTCTAGAAGTTGTTTAAATTCCATCTGTGCCACAATGGAAAATCATAGATACTATAATCCTCAATTAACAATCCTTATACTCAAAAGGAATGTAATAAAGTGTTAATAATCTAAAAAAACATATGAATGATGTGGTCAACATTCAATATTTTATTCTTTAATCTATATCTGGCGAACTCGTGAATTCTCACAAAACATGGATGTGTATAGAATCATTGAGAACTTATGTGGTCTTTCCAATGAGTGAGATAGACATGAACGATTTGAGATTTCCATGTATCTCTTTTGGAATAATATTGGGGAGGGTTACCCAGCTCAGATTTATGTATTCAGGCTCATTGTTTATATTTAGATCGTAAATAGTTTTGGTTTTAAACAGTCTATAGAACTGAGCACAAATCTCATTCTAGCATCACTCCCTCTGAGCATATTAATTTTGTTATGAATTTTAAAATAAACTAAATTGGGAAATCTCTTATATATATTTTTATCCACTTTCACCATGTAGATAATGATATGAAGTGAAAAAAAAGTTATGTCTTCATAGTGAGAAATCTGAAAGGGAAGGAAAAGTGATTTTTGCCCAAATATTCTTCTGGCCCTTCCAAGAAGAATAAGATCAAAGGGGAAGGAAGGGATCAAGATTTGGAATATTTCACATGTTGCACGAATGGACACTAGAAGAAATAATTCACCCATATAAATAAGCAAGTGGAATCATCAGGTGCATTTTTTGTTGAGTGGAATTTATACATTTCTTCAAATTGTGTATTAGAGATAGCTGGAGGTTCTCACATATGTATTAAAATATAGAAAGAAAGTAGATTAATAAATATTTACCTCGGGGATGTACATCTATGAGATTACAATGGATCTAAACTTTCTGCTATAAATATCTAGGACTACCACCTCACATTGCTAACGAAAATTATCTTGGTTTTAAATGGTTGTTAATATGTGCCTATAGTTAAAAGAATATTATTTCTGTATCCAAACTGGATACAAATGGATTAATTTTAATTTTTGGAAATAAATTTTTCTTCATTTATAAATATATATTTTTTATTATATATTGTAATTTACCTAACAGTCTTTACATGTCAGTTTACATGAACCATGTAATGAAAATCCATAAAGAATTTATTTCACATGACTCATACCACACCCAATTTTTTTATCACCACCTAGGACATGTAAAACAAATTATCTTTAAAAAATTACATCCAAATGGATATTATGTTATTTTCTAACCAAAAACACTTGATGTATTTCACACATGTTTACAGGAAAAAATTAACTAAATCTCGGTTTAGTGGGAATGGTTAATGGGAAAAATAGAATTGATATTATGTTTATAGCTATTATTTTGAAACATTATATATGTAAGAAATGGGTGGGTACTCATATTTCATAACTTTTACTGATCATATTATTAGATATGGGTATATTTACTTAATTATGTATATGTCGGATTATTTTGAATAATCCGCGGAATAAGAAAATTATTTTGACAACAATCTAGGTAGGATGATTAAAAAACCCTACAAATACCAAGGGGAGTATATGTAAATAAAGACATCATAGATTAATTATGAGAGTTTTTGATATTATCCTAACTCACTCATCCTTTCAAGCCTTAGTGGAATGGTTTAATTGAAAGGTGTAACCACACCTTGTTGGACATGGTGAGATAAATTATGATCTATAGAAGTATTACATTATACATTTAGGGATAGGTTTTACAATGAGAAGCACATATACAAAACCAAGTACCAAATAAATCTATATATGGTGTTCTATGAGAATTTTGGAGTGAAAGAAAAACCATGTTACCTATTTTACAAGTGTGGGGAAGTGAAGAAATTATTAGGGCCTATTCAGTTAACAAACATTCAACCATGGGAAAAAAGTGATCCTTCATAGTATACCCCAATGAAAAAAATATTAAATTACCTATATGAACCCTCCTAAAAATCCTTTATAGATACTTGACAGAAAATATTTCTTGAGAGGGAGAACATCTCCAAAATAGAGAGTGTGTTTGAGAAAAATTTCAATGAAGTTGAGTCTCATGGAACACAAGTGTTGGTATAGGTTAAAATTCCACAAAACTATGTGGAAGAAGAAACTATTACATAGACACTATAACTACTTTGGAGCACAAAAGATGTTAGAGAACATGAATGATATGGTTTCTAGTTACCACGTATGGTGATTCATTATTAGTGGATAATAATGATCATCTTTCCTACAAGGAATTTGCATGTGGAACATAAGTTTCCAATTGGAAAGAATCCATTAATTTTGAAATGGATTCCATATATCAAAACCACGGATAGATTTTTGTAGATCCTCTTGTGGATGTAAATCCTATTGGTTATAAATGTTTATTCAAAAATAACCTGTACATTGGTGGACAAGATTGTACCTATAATGTATGATTGGTTGTAAAAGACTTTAATTAACATCAACGAATTGATTATGATGTAACACTTTCACCAGCTACAATGATGAAATCCATTAGAATTATACATTCCATTATGTATTACTCTAACTATAAGAATTAGAAAATGGATTTCCAAACAGCCTTCTTGAATGTGATCATTCAAGAAGATTCCTACATGACATAACCTAAAGTGTTTTCTAATCCAATGGATTAAAATAAGATATATTAGTTGAAAAAATCCATTTAGGGATTTATTAATGAATTAAGGTCATTGAAAATTCATTTTGATGAATCCATGATGGACTTTGGTTTTATAAATAATGAATGTGAGCCCTGTTTCTACAAACAGGTTAGTGAGAGGGAAGAAATTTTCATTATAGTATATTTTGATGACATATTTCATATTTGAAAAGAAATATTAGTCTGGTATCATATTAATTAATTTAAGAATAGATGATTTTCAATGAATGACTGGGGCATGGAATCATATATTCTTGGAATAAAGAACCATCATGATAGAACCAAGAGGTTTCACATTATATGTTAATGTGCATACATTGAAAAGATACTGATGAGATTCAGTATACAAAAATCCATTTCATGATTGTTTCCACTGTCTTGTGAAATTAATCCTTCTCCGAAAATGTTTCCCCAATCCCATGAATAGAAATATATAATGTAATGTATTTCATAAGCTTCATTTGATAGGTCAGTAATGAATTCTATTCTATATACTACACTTGATTTTTCTTATACATTATGTGTTGTATGAAGATATCGAGATGATATTGGTGAAGACAATTGGAAGGAAGCCAAGACTATCCTTAAGTATCTAATGGATTAAATGTATATTTTACTAGTATATGAAGGATATGAATAACTTTTAATCATTGGATATACGTATTCTAGTTTCCAAAATGATCATGATGACATGAACTCACAAATGAGATTCATATTCACATTGAATAGATATGTTGTGATATGGAATTTCTCAAAGAAGGTTGTGGTGGTAGATTCTATGGAATAGTTCAAGCATATTGTAGTTTTTGAGGTAGCTAATAAGGTTTATTGGATGCAAAATTTAATCCATGATCATTATGGGATACATAACAGGAAATATCAAATCACAATCAATTATGATAATATTGATGTGATGGCTCTCACAAAATAGGCAATATCACATTGGCAGACGTTGCACGTACTTCGGAAGTATCATCTCTTGAGGGACTTTTCTCGACGAGGTTAATTTGGAGTGAGCACTATTTCTATAGAATAAAATGCTGAAAACCACTTGACTATATCCTTCACTCGGTAGAAACATTTCTATCATGTGTTGTCTAGTGGGTTAAAAGTCATAGGTAGTTAGCGCTTGTCCAAGAATGAGTTTTTTAGACATGATATCCAATAACCCACTGGTATTACCTTGATTACATGAGATTTAATGAATTAAATATTACATTAATCATATTATTACATATTTTTCACTATTCTATATGACCATAATGCAATAACTTCTTGGAGTATTTGTTGTGTTGATAAGGTCAAAGTAGTTTCCTACAATGATGAGGTCCTTGAAATGATTTGAAAATATTCGTCAAATAGTTCTTTGTATGGATAACATAATATGATGGAACATATGGTATATATGATGTAAGGTGAGAGTACATTTAAAATATTCCACTTATTCTAATGAGATTCTATCATGGAAATCTCCAAGATAGACTATTTTGACAATAGACAAGCCAATAGGAATTCTTCATGTTTTGGTTTTATCTGAAATTCATATCTCCGATTGTGTGTAATGGTCCGAAGAAATTATCATATTCATTAATTCATGTCATGACTCTCACACATAGATTTTTTTACAGAAACTAGCACACCATATGTTGGTGAGAAGTAGGGTATGTTGGGGGGGGGGGGTCACAAATGACATTGTACTAATGCATAAGTCAAAAAAAGATGTTTTTTCCCATCCATTTTTATAGAAGTTATAATCATGACACTTTGACTGAAATAGAACATTCACCCTAAATTCCATGGAAATGGTGCAATGATGAGATTATCATTGGGATTCAAAGAATGATGTATCTGGCATATATGTTGATAGCACCATCATGAAAACTTCTTGATGATATTGTGTGATAAAATAGATTATATTACATAGTTAGTGTTAATATGTGTCTGTAATTATTACACATTAAAGTTATTTCACTTGGATTCATGGACCTGTTTCTATACATCATTCTTAGACTTTGGGTTAGTCCACCAAATGACTATTTATGATGCTTTCATCGGGGCGCGTGAACATATGTCTATGGAGAACGTGTATATGTTGCCCCACATTCTTGCTTTCTTAAGGCGGGCAGAATCCATCACTTATTCAAGGACATTTTCTCCCTGATCGAAACATGATGATGGCAGGTCATTTCTTCCTTCTGTGGATTCCTCATAAAAACTTTTCAACTAGTCCGGGTATCCCTTATACAGTTAAGATGTTGTTCTTAAAGATCTTTCTAGCACCATATGTTCATTGACACCATTTAATTACATTGCATCTGTAGGTACATTCCAAGTAGTCTGGTCAGGGCAGCAACCTTCAGTCAGGGGAGTAGTCACGTAGGGTATCACTATGGTATTTGTCTTCTGCCCCTTATTATAGGGCTTCTCGAGGGCGCGGAAGCTTGAGGCATCCTTCTTATATTGTGGGAATCATATTTGATGGGAATTTATCTGAGGTTTTCTTCAGCATCCCTTGTTTATCCAAGGGTATGCTGCAAGTTTAACTTCTGGCATAGATGGATCGAACTAATACGAACACTAATTAGAGTGTATCAGATGAGTGCAACCCTGAGAGTGAACACAGATGTTGGGGCCAACTTGTGGTTGAAATTCCTTTTACTATTGAGGGGAATGAGGTATGAGGTGTCATGATCCCATCGGGATGTGGCAACCAGGGTAAGAATCATGATGGATGGTGGGGCGGGTCAATGGAGTGGATGGTGAATGGGATGGAACCGCCATCAGGATGAAGATAGTTTTGGGCTTGATCCTAGAAGAGGCTTCCTACGTATCCCCATGGCCGGGAATCAGAGTCGATGTAGTTCATTTGATGAAGGCTTACATCTGATTTTGGATCCAATGGCTTACCGCTGAATGGAGTGACAACGAATTACTGCTGAATGAGGTTCACAATTTAACGTCATGGAGGATGGGGGTGAACCAATGTGAAGTAGGTTGGAGTAACATAATTTTTTGCTTCAACCTCAGGGAGGCTTCCTATATACCTTGCCTATGCATGGATCAAATACGTTGTAGTTTAGATGGTGGAATTTGGGGCTTATGCTCTGAGGTGGCCCAAGGTATTGGTGAACTGATGTGAAGTGGGTTGGAGTGACCAATGGGTGGTGGGCATGAACCTCGTGGAGGGTTCCTACGTACCTTGTCTTAGTAAGGATCAAAGAACACATATCTTAGGTTGTAGTGGGGAATACAAACTTGGATAACCATAGTGTTGGTGAACAAACATGAAAAGGGTCAAAACCAATGGGTGCTGGGCTTGAACCTCAAGGAGGATTCCTACGTACCCTACCGTAGAAGGGATTAAAGACCACGTAGTTCAGGTGGGTCAGTGAAATGACATGATTGACGACCTGGGGACCCATGGGTGGTGGGATTGAACCTCATGGAGGATTCCTACGTATACTACCTTAGCAAGGATCAAAGACCACCTAGTTTTTATGGGGGTAGGAGTTAGTGAAATAACGTGACTAAGGACATGGGGTCCAGGTGGATGGTGGGCTTGAACCTCATAGAGGCTTCCTACATACCATCCAATGGAAAATATCAAAGACCACATAGTTCAAGGGGGTGTGGATTTTACACTCTAGGCTACCTATGGAAGATGTCATGGTCGGTGTTCACTCTATGCCCAGGTAAGTCATTCTCAGTGTGAGAAACAAAGGGTAGCAGAGGCCTGGCAATCACGTCATGAAAGTTGCGGTTGTGGGAGGTGGAAGTGAGGCTTACATGTAGTTTTCATCCTGAAGATGTTTGGACTTACTCTAGGATGGAGGCTTAGTGGTGACAAGGCCCAGTTAGAGAGGGATTTGGTTTCGAAGAAACCAGGGGTCTGGTTTCCCTTCCCCCTGGTCCTTAGGATCGAAGAAGAAAAAAGGAGCAGCGACACTGACTCCTGTATGAAAATCTAGGGGCTTACACAGAAATGGTCTCCCTTTCCCCATGGAAAAACACCACTCTGATATAGAGGATATGAACCCCTACGAGGGATGATCTCATCCTCATGGAGACCAGTGGGCATAGAGAATGTCCATGGTGGGGGAAACCCACGTGCGAGGCATGGGGAAAGCTCCCAGTTTAATGTCATGTGGTGAGGACGATGGTGCTTGGCAGGTTAACAACATGTATCATGGACGAGGTGGGTTTTCTCCACACCCCTATGAAATACATAACTGGTACCCTCTACTCCTTAGTGATGAGAAGGGGCAAGCAACGCAATGGCTTGGGGGTGTTATGGAGCGAAGCATTGGTGGGCCATGTTCGCATGGCTATGTGAAGAAGCAACAGGTGTTAATGTGCCTATGTGAAGAAGCATGAGGTGAAGAAACACTACAGGTAGTTTCATCAATTATACTTTGAAATCACATCATGCAACCCTAAAGGGTAATATAGGAAAATGAATTGCAATGAAGAGGAGTTCATAGGCTGGGGCCTTGTGAAAAACTACTGCTTCGCTTGGGGGAGGGTACTTTTGAAGGGGTGTGGTTCGCGAAGTGGGGCACCGTAGCATAAGAATAGGTAATAGATGCTTATAGGAGGTTATTTTTTACATTTAATGTCATTCTCATAGCACTAACTCATGGAGAAAAGGTACCTCATGAAGGAAGGTATCGTGAAGCGATGTACTTCGCAATGTACTATGACCCCACCTTAGCATGTGCATCATGTGTACAGGAAGGCTGTTTCATGAAGCATAAATTATCTATGATGACCCGGGTCCACATGGAAATCCCCTCCCTTCGTGGAGGCCCTTATTCTCCACGAAAGGCATCCCTATCTAAAGTAGGGGCTAATGAAAAGAAAAGGGGAGGCACTTCATAGATCAGAAGTACCTCACAAAGCTCATGGTTCACATAGTAGAAGGCACATCGTGTTTCTGGAGCTAGGTTGTTGAAAGGTCAGATGATCTGCCTCCGGGACATGGGGGAGGCTGGAATTTACAAGGGATAGGTGCCACGAAGTAGAGCTCTCTCGGTGAGAAGGTGGAGGTTTCTTCACGGTGGCTCATGAACATCAAATGCAGTCATGGGGCATTGCTGGCTCCTTTCCCTGTGGCGACTCATGAATGTCAAATGTGCTCGTGGAGCATTATTGCCTCCTTAATCTGTTGCGGGTGTGAATGTCAAAGGTTCTCGTGGAGCGTTTCCACCTCCTTGATCTAGGGTGGGCCCAAACATCAAAGGTTCTCGTGGATTGTTACTGGATTTTTTCTCCATCAAGGGGGAGAACGTCAAAGGTGCTCGTGGTGCGTTATCAGCTCCTTGCTCCGCAGTGGGCATTGTGTGACTGGGGCCACACGAATGTTCATCTAGAGAAAGCTCCTTGGGCCTTTTCATTTCTTTATCTTCTTATCCCATTTTGGTGCCAACCAATTCCCCCCCCCCCTCAGACATGGTTCCATAGAGAAGTTTAGGGTCGATGTCTGAGGGTCAATCACCAAAATCCTCGATCATTCACAAAGTTGTATTTCCAAGAGGGATCGCAAGGGGGACATGGGTCGTGCGGGCCGATCATGCCACGAAGCTCGGCATGAAATAGATGCTCCATGAAGATCTGAAGTTTTTTTATACATAACAGGGGGATGACCTCTCATTTTTCTATTCCCCTCTCTGAAAAATTGTCTTTTAGTGCTCTCAATTCGTGATGCTTTGTGCACTTTGCGATTGCTCTCCGCAATTCAGGTCTCCACTTCGCAGTGCACAACAAATTTTTGACTTCGCTAGAGTGATTCACTATCATTCACAAGAAGGCATAGGTGGGACTCTGTGACCAGGCATTACGAATGCTCTCTGTGAATGAGCTTCAAGAACCATCTAAAAAATTGTCCATGTTCTAAAACTGAATGGCTCATAATGATTCTTCTGAGGGGTTTCTTGCGGATGCCAATCAGAGGGATGAGATGGCGAACAGTCTAGGTCTTAGAGAGTTAGTCTAGAGCCACTCTAACCATGATTCATTGGTGGTGCTATTTTCGAAGAGCTATAAGAACAACCCACAGTGTAATAGGCTACCTTTATATGGAATTGGGATTAGGTATGATGTCTTCATCCCTGAAGAAAGTAGGGATGAACCAGTTTACTATTTTAGGTGTACTACGTGCTAGCACTAATGGTTTAGGGCGGTTGATGGACATGCCTAGGAAAACATCACAAACTTCATTGCAGACTGCCTATACAACAACCTGAATAACGTCGATGGGAAGGTGTTGCAGCTGGAGATGTCTCCCCCTCTGTACCACACGATACATATGGTATCATTGAGGAACCCATGGAAGGGATGGTCTGTGGAATGGGACCTGCACCAGGGTGGAAACTTCATGGACGATTGGACATGGGACTACTGCGTAGGCACCACGTGTGAGGAGTTTGGGGCTGAGTTTAGGATAGTGGGTTTGTATGTGGAATCTTGGGCCTCCAAATTCCACATATATAAACTGAAATAACTAATGGTGGAGCTGTTGATTAGGTTGTCATCGAGGACCAATACGTTCCATTTACACCATAGGGAGGTTGTCATTAGCTTATGGGATGTCCACCATATTTCGGGGGTCCCGAATCTGGGGGATATGTACGATGAATTCCTCCATGTCATGAGCGTGTTGGAGGATCTGGGGGAGATGTCGTGGCTGGAAATGGAATTGATGGAGCTGCTTTCGGGAGAGGACAAAGAAGAAGGGAGAGATATCCACTTTTAGAGGTGGTTCAAGAAGTTCCAAAATTTCCTGGTAGTCCCATAGTTCCAGGAGAGGCCTCGGACTTTCCTGAAGGGGGCTCAATGGGGCAAGGAGAAATTGTACTGGCGACTGATGGAGGATAGCCAGTGGAAGACAAGGGCGTTTAGCATCATCACATAGAAATAGCCAATTGTCAAGATGGAGTCATTTATCATGGCTCTTATCTGTGGTTGGATCCTACCAGTGAGGGATACCGACATGGGAGTATGCCCGAGAGCATTTATCATGGCATCCACATTGGCAACAGGAGGGCGGGTCAACCTAGGATTCACAATGCCTGCTAAACTGTATATGATAATGTGGCATATCGGTGAGGGGAAGATGCCATAGAGGTTATGTGGGCCATTCCACCTCCTGTATGGGTGGATAGAGGATCATATCAAGGGAGTTTACAAATGACCAAACCCTATCTCTCCTCCAGGCTCGAACATACTTCCATTGATCCAGCACGCCTGCGTGGAGATTTTTGGACAAGTTGACCTCACTGTTTATATTTAACCAGGTGTGGAAGTAGAAAGAGTTCAATTTTCACCCATTTCTGTTGCCAACGGGAGTATTTACTGATGATGGATAGGGAACTGAAGAGAAAAAGTAATATCTATTGGACTTCTGAGATGGATTCTTAGTGGGAAGGGTGGACCATGAGTCCTTCTGTGAGCCGTACACCCCACAATGGTTTCCAAGTAAATTCGAGGGCATGCAACGACTGACCCCGCAGGTCTATTTGGGGGTGTGCAAATAGGAACACGGGTGTGTGATGAGGCAGATGTGGCTTATGTTCACATGGAATGATGGGAAGATGAGTAACTAACTATCACCACCTACCTCCATCTTTGGGATGGAGAAGTTGTATTCCATAATCTGGGAGGTGGCTTATCCAGGGGGAATTCTTAAGCAACCAACCATTCGGGTCAGTGATGGTGAAACTCCCCGACCTCGAGGTCAGGGCCGGAAGGCAGTAAGGGAATCCTACAGTGGTGGGGCTGCCATGGTAGTGAGGCATGGACCAGTTGAGGGTAAGGCAACAACCTTAGATCTTGCAGTGGTAACGGACCCTATGGTTCTTGAAGAACAGAGCCATCCAAAGTGGAGGCCACTGAGAGGATTCCGAAGGATAGCCACCCAAGCCTCGATGAATTGGTTGTGCCGTATCGACATGCCACAGGATGATGTCTTCTCGGAGGCCTGGGACATCTGGGAAGTCAACGTGAAATTCCTCAGCCCCACCGAGTTGTGGATGCACCTGAACCGTCTCGGGATGGATTTACCATGGATAGGCATTATCTGTCCAGCTTTGCAGTGCCCTGGGTGGAGGCATAGTGATACATGGCAGAGCTGTAGAACTTTGTGCATTCCTGGGGTGCCACTCCTACAATATGGACCATGTCAAGGTGCTGCTGGATTTCACTATTCCCCCAGAGTTGTCGACCGCAAATTTATGTGAGCGCATTCCTCCACCTGAATAATCAGAGGATTCCACCTGAGGAGATGAGGCCAGGGGAGGGATCCCATTAGAGGATGGTGAATATGGAGATCAAGACTCAAGTATTGAAGAGTTCGTAGAAGCCGTTGAGGTAAAAAATCTGAAACCCCATTCGTTGAGACTTCTGTTTAGGTCATTCCAAACTCCTGCATAACTTCTGAACAGTTTAGAAGAGTCTTATATAAAGAACACTTTCTCACCCCTCAGTGGATGCAGATGTGGGAGCTTAGAGATCTATGCATGTCGTCGCATCTATTGCTGCATCCAGAAAGGATAGGACACCTGAAGATACCCCTCTATAGTTTTCAGTCCTTCAGAAAATTTATGGGGGCCATGCTACGGGTTCCGGAAAACATCATCCCATGAACAAAACCAGGAATTTGAACACTATATGCCCCCACTACCAATTTTAGGAATTTCAAACCCTAACCATGTTTACTGAAGTCCATGTCCTTTTCAAGCACATACAGCTATTCAAATGGTGTGGGTCACCGTGGCGATGTTAGTCGTGGCTTCTTATAGCATCCTTCGGAGGGGAATGTCGATGCTCGTGGGGGCGGAGCACGAAACCGACCGAGCGGCGGTGCTCCCGATCACTGGTGGGACTAGTAGAAGGGTTGACCCCGAGATCATTGAGGTAGGATCCGATGATGAGGATTGATCTAATAGTTCAGTTCCTACCATGCCTGATGAAACACCAGACGTGGACCCTACTGAATAGTTCCTAGGGTCGTTCCCTGCATATGAGCATGCCAATCATGCCAACTAGGATGAGAAAACATCTGATGAAGAGGATAACAAGACATTACATCTCCGCTTTTGGGAACTGGCCAAGCACTTCATTGATAACACCCCCAAGTAGTATGGTTTGATGAGGTCGATAGAATTCACTTGCGACTGCGTTAACTTTGTGCTGGGGGACGGGATTCCCAGCATCCTCGCATGCTCATCCAAGCTCTTATGGAGGAAATTATTTGAGAGTATGATTGTGTTCTCGGTGTGGGATGGTAGTGGTGGAAAGTGGTAAACATCAAGAGGATCCAGGAGGCTGAAGATGAGGTTCAACGGCTGCAGGCTCAGGCAGATGACCATTTTTCTTCACTTGGCGTGCAATCAGAGCTCATCTCACAGTTGAAAGCCCAACTGGAGGTGGCAGAAGAGGGAATTAAGCGAGCCACTGAGGCGATGACTATCATTCAGAATGAAATAGATCGGGCCCAGATTGTGGCCAATGAATTGTGCCCCATCACTTCCATGGAGGATCGGGAGCTAAATAGGTGGCAACAACTCCTTGACACCTCTAGTCAGAGGGTGCCAGAGCTTCTACACTCTTTTGACAAGGTTAACTCGTCCATGGGGGGAAACGACCCTTGGGTACTATAATGATTACTAAACATAAAACGTACTTTCATGAATTGACTATATGATGTCATAACATGTGTTAGTTATATTGTTTAAGTTGATTTATTGCATTCTCGTGATATTAACGGTGCATCCAGCGATCATTCCCTATGCCCACGTGGGTCAGGCCCGATGTGAGAAACAATGGATGGCCACCTTAACACCCCCATCCAAATGTTGGAGTGAAAACCAATCTTTTGGCATCTAGGATTTGAACAATTGTCTCGGATTTCCAGGAGGAAATGGGAGAGACCAGACTAGAGAATGAATCTCTCAGAACAGTTGAATTACCATTTTTCTAGAGTGCTCTTGTGCATGAACAGGGTAATTCCATGGGCTTTGGAATCAATCAAACAGATGGGAATGGATGATGTGAATCACGATACCTAGGATTCGGAACATAGTTGGGGTGGCATGACAATAAAGAATAACTATTGACTTCATTAAAAATATAATATCCTTATTGTGTTAGCCTATAATGGGGAGAGCAAATGAGGGCCGACCACTGACCATGTTGGAAACATGGGGCCTGATTAAAATGTTATCCATTAGTCTTTCAGAACGTTGGCCCATGACAATTTTCATGCCATAGGCCATGAATCCCTACTGTTATGGGGTTACCTTAGACATGAAATAGTATGAGGGTCCGAATAAGTGGCACTCAAATGGTGGAATGTGGAGTGATGGTTTGTTCGGACAGAATCCAAAACTGTTGAAATTATGCCACCGTGGTGGAAGAACATTAAATGGGCACATCAGTTTCATCATGGATGATTCTTTCTTTTAGACAGGACCTCTTCATAGAGGGATATGGGAATGGGGAGGAATAGAATTTATGATTCCTAGGGGTGGAACCAAGTCGAAACGCATGGGTGTCTCTACGTATCCCAAGAGGATGGGAATCAAGACATAAGTTTTTTTGGAAGATGTCGTGCAGTTTAACATCTTGAGGTAAGGACGCATAGTGGTCTTTGTTTATGGTCATAGAGCTCAAAACATGAATGGTAGGAAATAAGGGAGACACCTAGTTGGGTAATTATAAAACCCAACATGAATGATGATCCAAATTTCATGTTACCATTTGTTCCTTAAGGATGTGTTTAGGTCAAAGGACCAAACAAGAAAGTTAGGCTGGGCCAGTGCGGAAGTGCTCAGGCATTCCGACGTATCTCAATAGAATGAGAAATAACCCATATGTAGTTTTAAGTGGTGTCAAGGTAGGGTACCCATGCTAGGTATAAAAGCGGCATGCTGGTGTCGCCTTCCCACCAAAAGAAGCGGTATTTGATGTATCTTGTTTGTCCATTAAGGCGAATGTTTTTTATTTCCGGAAGCAATAGGCCCAGGATAGAAAGTCCCGACATCGCCACAAGAATCATGTCATATGTAGGAATTGACAAATGGTATGGCATGTGACTGATACCAAACATGGTGTCCCCTCAAGTGATGACGTCACGATATAGTTCCGTTTTTCATCTTGTGTCCATGACGATAATTTCATAGTTTAGGGTCACGTGATGGGACCAGGCATGCATTTTAATATCATGTGGCACAAATGAAGTATAAGTGAGGCTAAAGGGGGAATGTGAATAGTACAATAAAACATACCTAATTTGAATGAGTGAATAATCCCATACCACACCATATGTGATTCTGTGAAAGAAACCTCGGGCCAAGGTGCCAAAATATAGGTAAGAGGTTAAGGGGTAGGAGAAACTAGCTCCCAATTGAGCTGGACCCAAAAACGAGATGTTTGGGTGTCCCTACATATCCCACGTGTAACTCCTAGACCCCAGTTACCCAGAGTCAGTGAATTATTTTAATACATTGGCATTATTACAATTAATAAAGTCCAGAACGAACGATCAGTTTAGCAGTCTTGGAAAATAGATTACTTACATAAATGTTACATTACAATTTATAACATACAACACAACATAAATAATATTTTTTGAATGCCGTTATTCCCTTAGCATAACCAGGAATATCAATCACAATTCACTTCTTGGAATCCTTTGGAAAATAAAATAGAGAAAGGGGAGAGCACAAATTCTCACTAAGTGTAAGAAATACAGTTAACGATATCATAAATATTAATCATGGTGAATAATTTAAACCAGATGCCTTTTCCAATAATAAACAAGAATACTTTTATGGAAGGAATATGAGATGAGTAAATAATTCCATAATAAAACATAATCATGGGTATTCTACTAGTCTAATGGACACATGAACCATCTATATTATTTTCATAATGAAGGAATGTATAATACCAAACATTAATTTCTATGTCAAGGCCCAGTGCAAGGACCTTTGGTCTAACTGTTACTGAACCCAATCCTAGAGAGCCTCTATAACTGGACTCCATTCCAGATAGCCTGTGTAACTGAACTCCAACCCGGAGAACATCTGTAAAGGGACTCCATCCTAGAGAGCCTCTGTAACCGGACTCCAGCACAAAGAGCCTCTGTAACTGGACTCCAACCCGGAGTGTTTGATGTAACCGGACCCCAACACGGAGGGCTTACTTTTACCAGTACCCAACCCATAACATACTAGTCCAATACATTCATCATAATAAATCATTGAAATATAACATCAATATTCGTATTAATACCAGCATACAAAGTGTCAATACTTTAACCCTAAACCATGGATGGTATATTAATAGAACTTCCATAGTCAAACATATCAAAAAAACATTAATACAATATTGATGTTTTGTATCATAATAAATCAACTTCAAATAATCTTAAAACCCATCAAAAGTTGTTGACAGTGATGAAATCAAAACCATTTTTTAGATAAATATCTCTTTCTATTATGAAATCATTTAAGAGTCATGCAATTATAATGAAAAAATTTATTTTGAAAAAAATTTTATAATCTTGTAAGGGAATATTCAATGATGTTATAATGGCAGAAAATTCCTACAGCCACTGTATAAGTTAAAAAAATACATTCTTACATTGATTTTGTCGAAAATGATAAAAAGTACCTTATTTGGAAAAATGACAGAATGATTCATTTCAAACAATTTTATAAAAAGTCAAAAAAGGGTATAAATGAAATTAACCCAAAGTATAGTAAATGGTAAAATATCATTTGTAATAAATTTTTATGATACATGCATGCCATTGATAAAGATCTCCCGGTAGATAATTACCGATAAACATCCTCGAATAATAAATAGATTGTGAAATTAACCATTACCTCATTGTAATCAATAATGTCGTATGAACAATAGTCTATAAAAACAAAATGAATCAATGAATATCATGAATATAAAGATAATCATGATAATATACATAAAATGACAGTACAAAATACACCGCATGCAATAAATAATTGGTGAACAATGGAAATCTCATAGAATTAAATGTGAGATAAGAAACCCATTACCTCATGTCCGACATTCCCCGTTTGTTCTTTAATATCCTAAATAATAAACTATAGTTAATTTATACTTGCTTAATATACTTTTTCTGGTTTATTACTCCTTTTATATCACTTATTTCCATGTTATAAACATTATGTAATCATTTAATTAATAACTTTTGTTTTGTTGATATTTGGCAATAGAGTTAAAAATGAACACTTTATAGTTACAAGTTGTTCACATGGTTAATGTTTAATTATATCCATAATTATATTCATGATTTTGATATTATATATATCATATATATCCAGTATATACATGTATTTATAATAGTACATACATATTTGGGGTAAGAAATAAAATACATCGTTCATGGAGACGGTAAGACGCATGTACGCATGAACGCTACATTGATTTGTATTTATTATTTTAATAGAATTAACACATAATGATACATAGGTATATTATAATAAAAGTTTAAAATCATATATACTATCATTAAATACATCCTTTATATGCCCCACATATGGTATTAATGAGTCATATCACATTGACAGAGCGATTGTCCACACTTCCTCGAATATAATTATCACTTTTACTCATAATAGAATCCATAAAGGTATTCTTTAAAATAAAAATAAAGAAGCATAAAGAAAAAATAAACATAATATATATATCCCATATTAATGCAGGGCCTTCATAATGTCCACCATGAGAGGCGGTAGGAGGTAATTGAATAATCATCGTTTCATGAGGCTTTAGTTTTCCATCCACAGAAACATTATGTTCGTCACCCATTAGATGGAAGTGGGTGAACGTGTATTTAGAATCCTTCTCATTACAACATCATAATATTTTGAAGATATTGGTGCTTTTATAAAAGAAAGGAATAAATAGAGTTTCGTGTTTTGAGAAGTAAAATAAAATAAAAGAAGTTAAGAGAAACTATTTCCTTTCATTTGGTTAACTTCCTATGGATTTAACCAAAAGTACTTCTCGAAGTGCCTTCTGCCTAAGGTAAGGATTCTAGGAGGAGAAGAGGGATGTAGACAGCTTAATTTGGCAGAGTTTGGATGAGCCTAATGGCTTGAGAGGAGTGAGTAATTGGTTAGAAGTGGTCTTCTTTTATAAGGGGGCTGAGGGGCGCTTTAGGAAAGTATGAAAATATTATTTTATTATATAATGATATTTGGTTATTAATGGTCCAAAAATCATTAGGGTCCAAGATAAAATGACTCATGGTCGAAATAAAATCAACAAATAATAATTGGACTTGTTTTGAAAATTATTTTAATATTTATAATCAAATTTATTTAAATCTTTTATTAATGAGGTAAATAATGCATCATTGTTGTGTAATAAATAATTTAATTAATTAGATGTCTAAAAATTATAAAAAATTACCATTATTTATGAAATATTTTTATACTTCCAATGAAAATTTATAGTAAAAAATATTACTTATATAACATCATATAAAATTTAGTTACCAAAATATTTTTGTTTGTTTCAATTTCTTCTTTACATTAAATTAATTATTCTAAAGTGTCATTATCAATCATTAGTGGCTCCATGGGGTCCAGAAATTGATCCAAGGAAGCCCATGGTCTTCCATTACTCATCCAACAAGGTTAGTAAATGTGTTAAGGAAATTTTGAAATATTACAATACTCATTTTACCTTGAATTACCCTATTTACCTTTAACCGCCGTAAATAAAAGTCAAAAGTTACAATTCACCAAAAATTATTTTCATAGTGTTAAACAAAATTTTATATAATGAGGTTATTTGTGTCTCTCAGATTTTTTAAATTCAACTTACAGAAGCGGTAAAATTCCGTTTTATGCGAATTTGAAAATTCTCCTAGGAGGTGTGTAAAAGGCGGTGAAAAGTAAAATAAAATTTTATATATCTAAAATTATTACAAAATAAATCCAATTAATTACATTTAACATTTATAGGTATTATGTATCTATTTTGACCAAAAATAAATTTATGTAAAATAAATAATTATTTAAATAAAAAGTCAGTTTTAAACAATACCTCAGTGTTTTTCACTATTAATCAAAAATTTAATGTTTTCAGAAAAATTACAAAAATTCACACAAAGATAATTTTGATATTTCGAATTCTGAAATGAAGTATATTTAACAAAATTCAAAATATATATGTTTCATTTAATAATTTATAATTAATTCTCATTGTCAAAATAAATAGCGTGTTTTTAAACAACAATATCTATCAAAAGATTGACAGTTGTTTCTGCCCAATTTCAATGTGAAATTAATTATAATGACCAAAATTGTATTAAATTATAAAAATATAATCTATTTATATTTCCAAAACATTAAAATGTATAATTTTACACTATAAATTATTTTGATTAAAAAAGTTGCTTTCAGTTAAAATATAGTATTTTTCAATATTCACCCAAATATGAAAGTTATAAGAAAAACACCACAAATTTATTAAAACTAAATTCATTATTCCCGATTCTAAAGTAGAAGATTATTTTTTCAAATTGAATATATAAATGTTTCAAATATTGTATTTAAAAAGGGATTACCATTAAAATACGGTTAAAGTGCATTTTATTGAAAAATACTTATTTTATACGAAAAAATGAATTTGTTCTTACATTATGTCTAAGAAACACATAATATGGATTCTAAAATTATAAGGATTGTATAAGGTTAAAAATTCAGTTAATACTATTCATAACCACTTTTGAATGGCTAGTTTGTTATGTCATGGTCCACTTGAACTCGGTGTTATGTGTAGTGCATGTTATTGAATTACTTTGATGAAATAATGTACAATGAAATCTTGGGGTGTTACATTCATTCCTACTTCTATAAATTCCTTCCTCACAATTTTAATTTCTTTTTCAAAAATAGATGGTTGAGAATATAAAATACCATTATGGGAAAACCCACATTGCAAATTGGGTTAATAACATTTAGTCTTAATAAGAAGAAAAGGGGATTGAAAAAGTCACCACCAAATTATGATATCGATTATGAGAATATTGGTGGAAATTAGAGACACATAATTGGTGAAAAAATGTAAATATTTATAGGGAGTTATTGAGGTAATCACTCACAAACAATTGTAGAATTGAGGGCCTCAAAGCCATCAATCTATTATGATTTAAAATATCATCAGTTCAACAAAACATAAGGTATTAGGATAACACATTTTTAGTTTTATGATCCCTTACCTAATGTTTAATAGTTAATTTCTTCATAGAATAAGAGAAGAAGAAAACTATATACATGACATGTAGAGTTCCATCCTTTAAATAATTTCTACCCCAAACTCATCATTCAACCTAAAAGATATTAGAACATAAAAAAATATTCTATTTATCCTATTCATATAGGGTTCTAAAAATGAATTTATAATTCATCTACCAAACCTTTTAAAAAAACTACATTATTCAATAAAGGACATCACGTAGGCCAGTGGTTGGTGATACACCCATTCACCCTTCGGTTGCGGGTTCAAGTCTCGCGGCTTTGCCAGACTGGACGGGTTGCGGGCCAACCTCCATATTGTCCTTTTTATGGAAATCCAAAAATAATCTCCAACTTGGCTTATCCAAAATAAGTCTATCAAACTCATGGTCCACAATTTATAAGGAATGTAAACACAATGAAGATCCTTTTTGCAACGTAATTTCATGTTAACACCTTAATTATGTTTTATTTTAAAACATGTTAACACACTTAATTACCATACAGCCTTATTGATTACATTAATGCTCAAATATCCTTTATATAATATGAGATATATTCATTATATTAAAAAATGTTTAATATTCCAACAATGATGAAAAAACTATTAATTAGTTCCATGGAAGTCAAGAATATCCAATATAATTTATCCAAATCAATCATCTCTAATTCCAAAATCACTAACTCATTATGAGGACCATATTAAGGATTATATTTCCTTCAACCTTGTATTTTCCAAAATGTGTAGCTTACTATTAAGTAACTTTTCTTAGAACTATATAATATCATATCCTCAATAAAATAGTTCTGTAGTACAATCCTTATTTATCTCCATAATTCATATAACCAGTATATTTTTGATACAACACTCTAATGAAATAATAATATAATAACAACATAAGAACACTAGACATTCTTCTTCATATGAGGTAGTATCATAACTTGATTATTATCCAATTTCATCATTCAAGCTATAAACTGATGACTGGGACACTGATTTTCATAGTGTCTCAATGCCTTGTAGATGAAGCCTTGTACATTTGAACATTTTTTTTCTTGCCCATGCAATCACATACTCGATCTCCATTTTCTACACACATATAACAAACACCAATTCTGATCGAGCATTTACCAAGGTTATTCATTCCATAGTTTTCACATATTGTAAAAATCATCATTCCCCCCTTCACTTTATACCTCTTTCTCTCTTCCATATTTTTCAACTCTTGCATCCCTTCAATGCCATAGGACTCCGAGAAATCATTACATATCTTACTAACACATGATACTATTTCTTCATATGTTTAGAATACATGGGAGACTATTTACCTTCTAAATGTTGGCTTAATATCATGATTTATATGATCCTTCTTACTATTTGGATCATACGTATTGATGGAGTTCAAATTCCCTCTACTTTGCACCATTTCTATATAATAGCATACACTAGGTCAGTTTATGAATTTTAGGGGATAATTCCAAACTTGTAAAATATATAATGTAAATCGAACAGTTTATGGATATAATCCATAATCATAAAAATATTTTCATTGAGGAGGTATATACCCATACATCCTTCATAATGATTTGCCATGAAAATGAGAATTATACTATGCATATCCCCTGGGAGAGTCGTAAACAAGAGTGCATCAAGGCCCATTTTCGTGCACCAAATCCCATTCAAGTCTAGCTCAAAGCGGTGTTTTTATGTTTTACCTCTAGGTACATCTATTCTAGAGCTTCCTCTACCTGCTTGTATATAGACATGGATGTATTTCTTGGGAATCTCACAAAATATCTACATTACCAAAATTATAAAAAGTTATTCTATACAAATCATCGATGTCTATCTTTAGGTAATATGATCTAATATGACTTTATCTAAATCTAGTTTCCAAGGTTATTTATAAACGTTCTCTGATACCAACTGTAACACCTCGACCCATGTTACCCAGAGTCGATGCATTATTTTCATACATTGGCATTATTACAAGGATTCATGTCCTGATGGACTGATCAGTTTAGCATTCCTGTAAAATAGATTACTTACATAAATGATACATTACACATTATAAAATACAACACAACATAAATAATCCTTTATGAATGACATTATTCCCTTATCTTAACCCTGAATATCAATCACAATATACTTCTTGGAATCCTAGTAAAAATAAAACAATGAAAGGGGTGAGCTCAAACGCTCAGCAAGGGTAAACAATATAGAAGAAGATAACATAAGTATTAAGCATGGTGATTAATTGATTCCACTTTTCATTACCAATAATAAACATTAATACTTTTACAGAATGAATATGAGCTGAGTAAATAATTCCATAATAAAACATAATCATTGGTATCCTACTAGTCGAATAACAACATGAACCATCAATATTATTTACATAATGAGGGACTGTATAATACAAATATTAAATTTATCTTTCAAGGCCTCGTGCAAGGACCTATGGGATAACTGTAACTGGACCCAATCTTGGAGAGCCTCTGTAACTAGACTCCATCCCGGAGATCCTATGTAATCAGACTCCAACCCAGAGAGCCTATGTAACTGGACTCCATTTCAGAGAGCCTCTGTAACCTGACTCCAACCCGGAGAGCCTCTTTAAAAGGACTCCATACAGAAGGGTCTACTATAACCGGACCCCTACCCAGAGGGCTTACTTTTACTGTCCCCCAACCCGTAAAATACTAGTCAAATACGTTCATCATAAGAAAAGGTTGAAATATAACATAAACATTCGTATTAAATCTTACATACAAAATGTAAATACTTTAACCATAAACCATGAATGGTATAGGAATAGAACATCCATATTCAAACATATCACAAAACCTTCATTACAATATAGACGTTTTGTATCCTAATAAATCAACTTCAAATAAACATAAATCCCATCAAAGTATGTTGACATAGATGAAATGAAATCCTTTTTGAGAGAAATATCTCTTCTTATTTTGAATTCATTTAAGAGTCAAATAATTATAAAGAAAACATTTATTTTGAAAATATTTTTATAAGCATGTAAAAGTATAAGGCCTCAACCTTAAACCTTACTTAATCTTGATTTATTAGAAGATTACACATTGAGGATATTTTCAGGTTTAGGGTTTTAGAGAATTAGATCATAAAACTTAAATTACATTCCACATTTAAACAAAGATGTTACATAAAAGATAGTATTCATTTTTCCCCATCAACGGAAACATATTTAAAATAAAACATGGATTCTTTCTTGACACTTCCTTGACATTATCATCACATCATTTACCATTCCATTGACCAGTGAAAAACATTTCAAAAACTTGGGATGAGCATAAAATGATCAGTAAGGGTTATAAAAAGTATGTAAAGGAAACATGAGTACATATATACATAATAATGAAATCACACTTTACCCATAAAGCATAAGCACTTTAACATACCACATAAAAACATGAATAAATCATAGAAATCATAAAAAATAAAGGTAACTTGAGGCATTCATAACATTCTTATGTTGGGAGTAACACTCTTGGTTACGTTTGGAATACCCATCAAAATATATTCTCTAAATATCTTCGGAGAAACCTTAACGGTTAACCCCTTTGCGTTACCCAATGCATTGGAGAGCTATATCGGGCTCACCCGCCCTTAGTTTATCCCGGAACCACCCATCTTCATAAACAATGCCCATGAACCATAACATAATCATAGGAAATAACTTAAGCATAAAGTAAATATAATGTTCCCACATTTCAATAACAATATAACATTTTAAGATATTGAATCGATTCTAAAAAAACATTTTCAAATCCATTTAAAACATTTAAGAAAGAGATTATTTAATCAAAGTGTCCCATACCACTTTGAAGCTTTTAACATTTTACACCATTAATATCCACCTAAATAAATCCTTGAAACCAATCTGAAAACATGGATATTAATGAGAAATATTTATAAGAATAAATCCTTAAAACATTTAAAACTATATTTTAGTTAAAGGGATTTTATCAAAATGAGAGACCCTTGAATACAATAATTGAGGTATAACATTTAATCAGAAATTTATAATATCATGAGAATAAAGGGATTCAGGATATAATATTCCAATGGACAGTATATACACCATATAAGAGTGAATTGGTGCATAACAACAATGAAGTCTCAATAGAAATGTAAAATGAGATAAAATCCCTTATAAAGAAGGCGCCCTTAAATTAAGGATGAATCAATATCATATTTATGTGTCACAAACATAAATACACCCAATATAAGTGGATATTAAGTGTAAAACAATCAAATTTCATTCACACATATTCAAAGGATAACATATTCAATAACTACATGTTGATCCCAAGGAAATCGAAATTGGGTTAAGAAGTTCCCATGGTAAAATTCGATAGCCTAATAGCGTCACATTAAAATTTATAGAATCAGTTGATGAGAGATAAAATGGTATCACATCACTTGGAAATAAAATTTAAATCAATAAGGATATATATGAACATAGCCCAACATAAAATATGTAAATTAAAAGACATAACAAAATAAGTATTTTTAAAAGAGGAGTGTGAATGGTTCCCTTACCGATTTAGGCAACTTTCAAAACATACACCCCATGAAAGAAGGGTCATACAATGAAGATATAACTACCCATAAATGAGATTATATTATACTAATAGTAAAATAATGGGTATTACATACACCACAAAAAAAGGAAATAGTGGCCAATGTAGCATGAATCTCACGGGAACAAACAGTGAGATGAAAATCCCCTTATGAAAATTCGGCAGCCTAACGGCTCCACATAAAACTTCCAAAAATGGATTGATGAGATCAAATAGGGTATCTCATCACATTAAAATAAAAATTACATAAATATGAATATATAATAACATCCTCTAAAATAAGAACATTGAGCATAAAAGAAATGACATAAAAGAGAGTACTTGCAAAGAAAGAGAGAGGTGGGATTCCCTAACCTCGTGTCCGACATGACTCTATCATTCTTTAATATCCTGAATAATAAAATTTGGTCAATTTATAATTTCTTAAGGACCTCCTTTAAATATTATTATTCAGTTAATATCACATATTATATTGTTATAATAAGTGGTTAATAAAGTGAGTTCATATCAGTTGTTTTTGTCGATGTTCAGTACATGAGTAAAAATTGAACTTGTTGGAAAAGAATTTTCCATGTAGTTATAGTTAAATCATATCCAGAATAGTATTGATGTTTTAAATATAATATATATCCAGTATATATTCATTTTATACTATTCCATATAATTTTGAGATAAAAAATTAAAACCACCGTTCATGGAGACGGTAGGCCGTACGTACGCATGAACGCTACTTTCATTTTTTGTCATATTAATAGAATTAAAACAAAATGAGAGATATATATATATATATATATATTATAATTCAAGAATTATATAAATCATTTAGATGTAAAATATTTCATATATATCTATTATATATATGTACTTATAATAGTACATAACATTTGGAGATAAGAAATGAAATGTACCGTTCATGGAGACGGTAAGCCGTACGTACGCATGAATGCTACTTTAAATTTATTTTTATATTCAAAGGAATGAAATAATAATTATATAAAGGTATATTATAATTTCATTAGTATAAAATATTTAATACCATTAATTCCATCCTTTATACGTCCCACATATGGCATTAACGAATCAAATCACGTTGAGGGGGCGGTAGTCCGCACTTCCTAAAATGAAGATATAGCATTTACCCACAATGGAAACCATAAAGGTATGACATAAATGAAAAATAAATAAGCTTAAGGAAAAAATAAACATATTATATATCATATATAAATATAGTGACATCTTAATGGCCACCTGTTAAGGTGTTAAAAGAATACTGAACAATCATCATTTCGGGAGGCAGTAATTTGCCATCCAGAGAAACAGTATGTTCTTTAACCATTAGACAAAGGTGTGTGTAAGTGTAGCTCTAATACTTCACGTAAAAAAATCCTAGTATATTGTAGATACTTGTTTTTTTAACAAAAGAAAATAATAAAAAGAGTTTTGTGGGTTGGAGAAGCAAAATAATACAAAAGAATACAAGGGAAGACATTACCTTTAAATCGGGTAACTCTCTTTGATTTGAGCTCAAAGGCTTCCTTGGAAAGGATTATTCCAAATGGGAGGCTTCAATGATGAATAAAGGGATGTGGAGAGATGAAATGGGTATGGTTTGGCCGATCCAAATGCTTGAATGGTGTGTGTATTGTGGTAGAGGTGGGGGCCTTTTATAAGAGGAGAGGAGGGCACTCTTTGAATGTTATAAAATATTACTTTATTATAAAATGATTTTCAGATTTAAAAGGTTCCAAAAGGATTTATTTTGAGTATAAGGTGATAAGGTTTCGAAATCCACCCATCCAATAGGTTTGTGGAAAGTTTAAGTTATAGTTTTAACATTATATTTTAATTTTATTTAAATACCTTACTAGTGAGGTAATTGATACATCATCATGATGTCATAAATAATTTAAATTATTTATTGTCTAAAAATTATAAAAAAAATATCATGATGTACGAAATATTTTTATCGTTCTAATTATTATTTATAGTCAAAAATATGACTTGTATAACCTCATTTAATAATTGTTTTAGTAAAATAACTCATGTTTGTGACATTTTAATTTTAACTTTAAATAAAAAGGTATTTATGTCATTTTCCAACCAAAGTGGCTCCATGGGGTCCCCAAGAGGAGCCATGGGTTGTCTTGACCTGCCATGACACATCCAATGAGGGTAAGACATGTGTCATGTTCATTTCATATTTTTTAAACATTATTTTTACCTTAAATTACACTAATTACCTCTAATCGCGATTAAGAACATAAAAGTTACTATTCACCAAAACATTATTTTAATCCCATTGAACCAAATTTTAATTCTTAATGAAAAACATATATGTAGGATTTTTGAAATTCAAAACACAAAGATGGCAAAGTTTCATTTAAACGAAAAATCAGTTTCATTAACTACCACTTAGTGGTTTCACTATTCATCAAAAATTGATGTTTTTCAGAAAAATACCAAAAATTCACCCTAAGATATATTTAATATTCTGAACTCAAAAATGATGCCTATTTTAAAAAATCCAAAACATATATGTTTCATTAATTAATTTCATAATTAATTCTCACTGTCAAAACAAATAGCATGTTTTTAAGAAACAATATTTATTAAAAGATTGACACTAGTTTAAGTCCAATTTCAAAGTGAAATTAATTCCAATGGCCACTATTTGATTAAATGATAAAAATATATTATCATTTTACTTTAAAAACATTTCAAAATATAATATAATAATATAAATAAATTAGATTAAATTTTTTTTTGAATTAAAATAGAACATTTTTCACTATTCATTAAAAAATGAACTTCATCGGAAAGATACCAGAAATTTACACAAAGTAAATTTTGATGTATCAATTATAAAGAAGAATTTTATTTTATCAAATATAACACGTAAAATTGTCATAAAGTGGATTTAAAAGAGGTTCACCATAAAAAGGTGGTTAATCGCCCTTCTAAAGAATATTAAAATGTTTACGTTTAAAATTGAATTAATTCAAATTTTTAATCCTCTAACATTTATTGTAAAAAGAAAAAATATTTGACAAACATATATAATCATTTTGTATTTATTATTTTTCATTCCCTCCATTACAATTGATAGGCATTAACTACCATTTAAAATAATATTATCTTATTGTTATACTGCGACGTAAGATTTCAAAGGAAATCGTTGTTGCGTATTGGGTAAGCCATCAAGCATAGTGTTCACATTATATTAATATTAACATTTTATTCACAAATAGGGATAAATAAAAAAATTTCATATTCATTATTTACCTGGGGTGTTACATCCTTCCCCCCTTTTGAGAATTGCGTCCTCGAAATTTTAAAATTGGGCTCGGAAACATCTTTGAAAGTCCCACATCAGAACAAGAGTCAATCAAACAATCACATTAAATAAATAAAGAGAAGTACAGAGGTCACCCATGATAACCCATACTTGGATTCCATGTAGGAAAACATGAAAATGGGGGAGAAAACATAGGGTCTTGTTCTGATGGAGAGTGATAGAAAAAAATTTTAGGAGAAAGTTAACCACAAGAAAATCAAATACTTGTGATGTGTTAAACGGTATTCGATTCCACTGTTGGAAAAGTTAATAGACAAATTTTTTTAAGTTACTTTTTATTTAGTAATTTATTCATAAGGAAAAATAATTACTTATCATGTTGACATTCAAGTTTTATTATATTTCTTGCACAAACTCATATTTTCTACAAAAGATGAGTATTTAAGAATATGTGTTCACATTAAGAGTACTATAATAAACTTCTACAGAATCAACTAACCCATAAAAAAGAACTATATACTTCCCATGTATTTAATCATTAACCAAAACTAAAACCAAAAAGGTTAGTAAAAGATTAGATAATCCAGAAAATGATAACCCTTTATAAAAATAAAATCTATTCTTAATCTCCAAAATTTGTCCCCAAAAAAACCCAAAGTTCAACGAAGACAATTTGATAAACAATTGTTCATAAAATTCTTCAATGTAAACCAAACTAATATTGAAACCCAAATATTTTCTAGATTTAGTCACATAGTCTTCCAAGGTAAAAATTAAATTTTATCTCCAAATAACATCAGTTGCTCTTAAATTCTCATATTGAAAAGTAATTAACATAATCAAATATCCACCATGATAGGTTAATAATTTCCATAGATAACCCAAAATAATCATACTCTTGAATCCTAAAATCCTCAGACTAAAAAGAATTATTCAAACCAACCACGAACTTCACGTAGTCCATTGGTAGGTGATAAATACTAGTCGCACTTTGGTTGTGGGTTAGATTCCCACAGCTTTGTCCGACCCGACGGGTTGTCAAATGGTCTGCGTGTTTTCCATTTTCCAAAACTATATAATTCTTAAAACATTCCCTAAAATGATATAAAATCTTCAAAAATAATCATAAAATATTTTAACCTCAAGTTTATCTCATTCCTTTAATTTTCCATCATATCATATAATAACCCATAATTACCTCAAAAGTATGGATCATATAAACCCTAATGGTTACCTTTGTAATTATTACCTGAACATCCACATCGATTGGTCATCTCGTACATGATGCATTACAGAACATACCAAGGTTCAAGTGGTTGATCTTGACTCCTTGATATTTGGTTTAGAACAACCACGAGTTTCCTCATTTAATCCCCCATTTCATCTAGTCTCTTAATCAGATAACCACCACAGTTTCTATCAAACCCTTTGTCACTTTGGTGCCTGCTAGATCCATCCATTTACTAAAAACAGAAATTCTAGTGTGCATATATCAACAAAACAATCATGTACTAAAGAGAAAGATAAACACTAAGATATACTTACTCATACACTTTATCATAAACTAGGACTCTTTCTGAAATCCTAAAAATTATGGTAATGTCACTTATACTTAGAGAATACCCTATCCTCTAAAGTTATCTAAACCTCCCTCTGATACGAACAATAAGGCCCCAACCTTAAACCTTACATAATCTTTAGTTATTACAAGATTACACATTGAGGATCTTTTCAGGTTTAGAGTTTTGGATAATTAGATCATAAAACTTGCATTACATTCCAAATTTAAACAAACTTGTTACATAAAAGATAATATTCATTTTTCCCCATCAACAAAAACATATTTAAAATAAAACATGTATTCTTTCCTGACACATCCTTGACTCTATCATCACATCATGTACCATTCCATTGACCTGTGAAAAACATTTCAAAAACATGGGATGAGCATAAAATTCTCAGTAAGGATTATAAAAAGTATGGAAAGGAAACATGAGTACATATATACATAATAATGAAATCATACTTTACCCATAAAGCATAAGAACTTTAACATACCCAATAAAATCATGAATAAATCATATAAATCATAAGTCATAAAGGTAACATGAGGCATTCATAACATTTTTACGTCGGGAGTAACCCTCTTGGTTACGTTTGGAATACCCATCACAGTATATTCCCTAAATCTCTTCAGAGAAACCTTAACATTTAACCCCTTCGCGTTACCCAATGCATTGGAGCGCTATATTGGGCTCACTCGCCCTAAGTTTTTCAAGGAACCACCCATATTCATAAACAATGCCCAAGAACAATAACATAATCATATCACCTAACTTAAACATAAAGGATAGATAACATTCCCACATTGCAATAACAATATAACATTTTAAGATATTGAATCCATTCTAAAAAAACATTTTCAAAACCATTTAAAACATTTAATAATGAGATTTTTTAATCAAAGTGTCCCAAACCACTTTGATGCTTTTAACATTTTACACCATTAATATCTACATAAATAAATCATTGAAACCAATTTGAAAACAAGGATATTAATGAGAAATATTTATAAGAATAAATCATTAAAACATTTAAAAAGATATTTTAGTTAAAGGGTTTTTATCAAAATGAGAGACACTTGAATACAATAATTGAGGAATAACATTTAATCAGAACATTATAATATCATGAGAATAAAGGGATTCATGATATAATATTCTAAAGGACATTATATACACCATATACGAGTGAATATGTGCATAACAACAATGAAGTCTCAATTGAAATGTAAAATGAGATAAAATCCCTTATAAAGAAGGCATCCTTAAATTAAGGATGAATCAATCTAATAATTATGTGTGACAAACATAAATACACACATGATAAGTGGATATTAATTTTAAAACAATCAAAGGTAATTCACACATATTGAAAGGATAAAATATTCAATGACTACATGTTGAACCCATGGAAATTGAAATTAGGTTAAGAACTTCACTTGGTAAAATTTGACAGCCTAACGGTGTCGCTTTAAAATTCATAAAATTAGTTGATGAGAGATAAAATGGTATCTCATCACTTGGACATAAAATATACATCAATAAGGATATTGAAGAACATATTCCAACATAAAAATATGTAAATTAAAATACATAACAAAATAAGTCTTTTTAAAAGAGGATTGTGAAAGGTTCCCTTACCGATTTGGGCAACTTTCAAAACGTACACCCCATGAAAGAAGGGTCATACAATGAAGATGTAACTACCCATTAATGAGAGTATATTATACTAATACTAAAATAAATGGTAGTACATACACCACACAAAAATTAAATAGTGGCCAATGTAGCATGAATCTCATGGGAACAAAAAGAGAGATGAAAATCCCCTTATGAAAATTCAGTAGCCTAACGGCGCAACATAAAACTTCCAAAAATGGATAGATGAGATCAAATAGGGTCTCTAAACACATGAAAATAAAATATACAGAATGTTTAATATATAATAACATCCTCTAAAATAATAACATGGATCATAAAAGAAATGAAATAAAAGTGAGTACTTGCAAAGAAAGAGAGAGTTAGGATTCCCTTACCTCGTGTCCGACATAACTCGATCATTATTTAATTTCCTGAATAATAAAACATGGTCAATTTATAATTTTTTAAGGACCTCCATTAAATATTATTATTCAGTTCATATCAAATATTATAATGTTATAATAATTGGTTAATAAAGTGAGTTCATATCAGACATTTTTGTCGATGTTCAGTACATGAGTAAAAATTGAACTTGTTGAAAAGCATTTTCCATGTAGTTACAAGTACATAATCTCCAGAATATTATTTATGTTTTAAATATCATATATATCAATTATATATTCATTTTATACTATTACATATCATTTGGAGATAAAAAATTAAAAGCACCGTTCAGGAAGATGGTAGGTCGTACGTACGCATGAACGCTACTTTCATTTTTTGTCATATTAATGGAATTAAAACAAAATGAGAGATATATATATTATAATTCCAGAATGATATAAATCATTTAGATGTAATATATTTCATATATATCCTATATATATATGTACTTATAATAGTACATAACATATGGAGATAAGAAATCAAATGTACCGTTCATGGAGATGGTAAGCCGTACATACGCATGAACGCTACTTTCATTTTTTTTGTATTCAAAGGAATGAAATAATAATTATATAAATGTATATTATAATTACAGTAGTAAAAAATATTTAATACCATTATTTCTATCCCTTATATGTCCCACATATGGCATTAACGAATCAAATCACTTTAAGGGGGCGGTAGTCCGCACATCCTAAATGAAGATATCGCGTTTACCCATAATGGAAACCATAAATGTATGACATGAATGGAAAATACAGAAGATTATGGAAAAAATAAACATATTATATATCATATAAAAATATAGTGTCATCTTAATGTCCACCTTTTATGGTGTTAAAAGAATATTGAACAATCATCGTTCCGGGAGGCAGTAATTTTCCATCCACAGAAACAGTATGTTCTTTAACAATTAGATGTAGGTGTGTGTAAGTGTAGCTAGAATAATTATCATAAAAACATCCTATTATATTGAAGATACTGGTTTTTTTACAAAAGTAAAGAATAAAAAGAGTTTAGTGGGTTGGAGAAGCAAAATAAAACAAAAGAATACAAGGGAAGCCATTACCTTTAATTCGGGTAACTCTCTTTGATTTGAGCTCAAAGGCTTCCTTGGAAAGGATTATTCCCAAAGTGAGGCTTAAATAATGAATATAGGGATGTGGATAGATGAAATGGTCACAGGTTGGCTGATCCAAAGTCTTGAGAGGTGTGTGTAAAGTGGTAGATGTGGGGGCCTTTTATAAGAGGAGAGGAGGGCACTCTTGGAATGTTATAAAATATTACTTTATTATAAAATGATTTTCGGATTTAAAAATTACCAAAAGGATATATTTTGAGGATTAGGTGATAGGGTTTCTAAATAAACCCATACAATAGGTTTGTGACATGTTTATGTTATAGTTTTAACATTATATATTCCATTTATTTAAATCCCAAATTAATGAGGTAATTGCTACATCATCATGATTTCATAAATAATTAACATTATATAATGTCTAAAAATTATTAAAAAATATCATGATGTAGGAAATCATATTAGATTTCTAATGAATATTTATAGTCCAAAATATGACTTTTATAACCTCATTTAAAAATTGTTTTAGTAAAACAACTCATGTTTGTGATATTTTAATTTTAACTTTAAATAAATAGGTATTTATGTCATTTTCCAACCAAAGTGGCTCCATGGGGTCCCCAAGTTGACCCATGGGTTGTATTGGTCGGCCATGACACATCCAATGAGGGTAGGACAAGTGTCAAGTTCATTTCATATTATTGAAACGTTATTTTTACCTTAAATTACACTAATTACCTCTAATCGCAATTAAGAACATAAAAACTACTATTCACCAAAAAAAAATTATAATCCCATTGAACCAAATTTTACTTCCTAATTAAAACCATGTATGTCGGATTTTTGAAATTCAAACTACAGAGGTGGCAAAGTTTCATTTCAATGAAAAATCAGTTTCATTAACAACCACTTAGTGGTTTCACTATTCATCAAAAATTGAAGTTTTTCAGAAAAATACAAAAATTCGCCGTAAGCTATATTTGATATTCCAAACTAAAAAATGATGCCTATTTTAAAAAATTAAAAAAATATAAGTTGCATTAATTAGTTTAATAATTAATTCCCACTTTCAAAAAAATAGCGTGTTTTTAAGAAACAATATCTTTTAAAAGATTGACACTAGTTTAAGTCCAATTTCAAAGTGAAATTAATTACAATGACCACTATTGGATTAAATGATAATAATATATTCTAATTTTACTATAAAAATTTCAAAATATAATATAATCATATAAGTAAATTAGATTAAAATGTGGTTTTGAATTAAAATAAAACATTTTTCACTATTCATTAAAAAATGAACATTATCAGAAGGATACCAAAAATTTACACAAAGGAAATTTTGATGCCTCGATTATAAAGAAGTATTTTACATTGTCAAATATAACACATAAAATTGTCAAAAAGTGGATTTAAAAGATGTTCGCCATCAAAAGTCGGTTAATCGAACATCTAAAGAATATTAGAATGTTTACGCTTAAAATTGAATTCATTCACATTTTTAATCCTCTAACATTTCTTGTAAAAATATAAATATTTGACAAACATATATAATAATTTTGTAGTTAGTTCTGTTCATTCCCTCCATTAAAACAGCTAGGCGTTAACTACCATTTAAAATAATATTATCTTATTATTATAGTGCAACGTAAGATTTCAAAGGAACTCGTTGTTGCGTATTGGGTCAGCCATCAAACATAGTGTTCCCGTTAAAATAATATTAACATTTTATTCACAAATAGGGATAAATATAAAAATGTCATATTCATTATTTACCTGGGGTGTTACAAAGAGAATCTTCAACTATGTTATAACAGCAGAAAGTATCTGCATCCGTTGTATAAGTTAAAAAAAGACATTCTTGCCTTAATTTTGTCGAAATAGTTAAAAAGCACCTTGTTTGGAAAACAACAGAAATATTCCTTTCAAACCATTTTATAAAAAGTCAAACAAGGGTATAAATGACATTATCCCATAATCTAGTAAATGGTAAAAAAATTTTGAAATACATTTTTAAGAAACATGGATGTGGTTGATAAATATGTCCAAGTAGATAATTATGTATAAACTGCCTCAGATAATAAAGATATTGTGAAATTAACCCTTACCTCATTGTAATCAATCATGTAGTATGGACAATAGTCAATAAACACCAAATTAATCGCATAATATCATGAATATGAAAAGAATCATGATAATATATATCAAATAGCAGTAAAAAAATACAACACATGCAATAAATAAGTGGCGAACAATGGAAATCTCACAGAATTAAAAGTGGGATAAGAAACCCCTTTCCTCGTGTCCGACTTGACCCGTTAATTCTTAAATATCCAGAATAATAAACTAAATTAAATTTATACTTTCTTAAGAAATTTTTTCAGGTTTATTATTCCATTTATATCACTTATTACCATGTTATAAACATTATGTAATCATTTAAGTTAATAACGTTTGTTTGGTCGATATTTGGAAATTGAGTCAAAAAATGAACACTTTATAGTTACAAGATGTTCACATGGTCATAGGTTCCTTAAATCCATATTTATATTCATTATTTAGATGTTATATATATTATATATATCCAGTATATACATGTATTTATAATTGTACATATCATTCTGGGCTAAGAAATGAAATGCACCGTTCATGGAGACGATACGCCATACGTACGCATGAGCGCTACTTTAATTTAAATTTCTTATTTTAATACAATTAAAACTTAATGATACATAGGTATATTATTATTCCATTATAAAATCATATATATTATCATTAACTCCATCCGTTATACATCCCACATATGGTATTAATGAGTCATATCACTTTGAGGGGGAGGTAGTCCGCACTTCCTCAAATGAAATTATCGCGTTTACCCATAATGGGATCCATCAAGGTATGATATAAATGAAAAATAAAGAACCATGAAGAAACATAAACATAATATATATATATATATATATCATATAAAAAATCAGTTCCATTATAATGGCCACCATGTGAGATAGTATGAGGTAATTGAACAATCATCGATTCCTGAGGCGTTAGTTTTCCATCCACAGAACCATTCTATTCTTATCCCATTAGATGGTGGTGAGTGTAAGTGTAGTACTAATACTTCTCATTAAAACATCATAGTATATTGAGGATACGGTTGTTGTTATAAAAATAGGAATAAAAAGATTTTAGGTTTTGGAGAAGTAAAATAGAAGAAAAGAAGTTAAGAGAAACCGTTACCTATAATTATAGAAACATTATTTGGTTTGAACCAAATGGATTTCTTGAAGTGCCTTCTTCAAAAGGTAAGGTTTATAGGAGGATAATAGGGATGTTGGGAGATTAATTAGGAAGAGTTTGGATGAGTATAAAGGCTTGATAGGTGTGAGAAATTGGTTAGACGTGGTCTCCATTTATAAGGGTGAGGGGGGCTATTTAGGAAAGTGTGAAAATATTATTTTATTATATAATGATATTCAGTTTCTAAAAGTCCAAAAATCATTAGGGTCAAATATAATAGGACTTGTGGTCAAAATAAAATCATCCAATAATAATTGGAAATGTTTTTGATATTATTTCAATATTTAAAATCTAATTTATTCAAATCATTTGTAATGAGGTAAATACAACATAATTATTGTGTCATTAATAATTTAATTTATTCAATGTATAAAATTTATAAAAAAATACCATGATGTAGGAAATATTTTTATCATTCCAATTAATATTTATAGTCAAAAATATTACTTATATAACACCATATAAAAATTAATTACTAAAATATTTTTGATTATTTTAATGTTGTATTTACTATAAATTAATTAATTTAATGTGTCATTATCATTCATAAGTGGCTCCATGGGGTCCCAAAATAGACCCCATGATACCCATGGTCGGCCACTACTCATCAAATATGGTTAAGACATGTGTTAATGAAATTTTGAATTATTACAATATTCTTTTTACCTTGAATTACCCTATTTACCTTTTACCGTGGAAAATAAAAGTCAAAAGATACTATTCACAAAAAATTATTTTCAACTTGTTGAACCAAAATTTTCTTAATGAGGTAAACAGTTTCATCCAAATTTTTGAAATTCAACACAAAAAAGAGTTAAAATTATGTTTTATGTGAATTTTCAATTTCTCCTAGGAGGTGGGCAAAAGACGGTGAAAAGTTCAATAAACTTATATATATATAATATTATTAAAAAAAGACTCCAATGAATTACATTGAACATATATATGTATTATATATCTATTTTGAACAAAAATAATTTTAAATAAATAATTAATTATTTAAATAAAATGTCGGTTTTAAACAACATCTTAGTGTTTTCACTATTCATAAAAAATTTAATGTTTTCAGAAAAAATCCAACAAATTCACCATAAGATAATTCTGATATAATGAATTCAAAATTGAAGTCCATTTTACAAAATTCAAATTATAGAAGTTTCATTTTATAATTTAAAATTATTTCCTGTTGCCAAACTAAATAGTGTGTTTTTAAGCAATAATATCTATCAAAAGAATGACACTTGTTTATGTCCAATTTCAAAGTAAGATTAATTATAATGAAAAAAATTGTATTAAATGATAAAAATATAATCTCTTTATATTTAAAACCCATTAAAATGTATAATTTAACACTGTAAATTATTATCATTAAAAAAGTTGTTTTCAGTTAAAATATAGTATTTTTTTACTATTCAACCAAATATGAATGTTATCAGAAAAACACCGAAAATTTATTGAAACTAAATTCATATGTCCCAATTCTAAAAAAGATTTTTATTTTGTCAAATTTAATATATAATAGTTTCAAATATTGGATTTAAAAAGGAATCACCATTAAAATTCTGTAAAAGTGCATTTTTTTTAAAATTACTTCTTTTTTTCTAAAAAAATGAATTTGTTTTTACATTATGTCTAAGAAACTCATAATATGGATTCTAAAATTATAAATATTATATAATTTTCAAAATTCAGTGAATACTATTCATAACTGCTTTTGAATGACTAGTTTGGAAAGTCATGTAGTGCTTGAACTCGGTGTTGCGTGAAGTGCAAGTTATTGAATTAATTTGAACAAATAACGTACTATGAAATCATGGGGTGTGACACCATGAGGATGGGAATAAAGCCACACATAGTTCTAAAATAGATATTAGTTTATGTTCATAGAGATCAAACCATGGATAAGGGAAGTCAGCGTGGTGCCTCGAATGATGCCTTTACCGCAGCTTTGTCCTCCAAACGTTCAAATGTGCACTAAGGGATAGTGTCAAGAGTGTCAATATTCCACATGGACAAGACAGGGTGTACAATGATGTGAATCATGTAACAAATATTCAAGGATTAAAGTGGATGGCATGATAATGGAGGATGACTGTTGACTATGTTCGAAACACAACACCTATATCGTGTTAGCCTATAATGATGATAGGCAATTGAGCATCGACTGCTGACCAAATTTGCAACATGGGACTTCAATCAATTTTTTTCTCGCAACCCTTGAGGATGTTGGCCTGTAAAATAGGATGGAACTTGGGCTGAGCATCCATGCCATTTGGGGGTCCCTTCGGGTGTGGATGATTATAGAAGCCCAAATGAAGGGGAACACGAAGCATGAAAATGGGTGAAAGCATGTCTGAGTAGAGTCTGACATTCCAGGTACTAAACCAAAGTACCCTTAGGCACATTAGTGAATCACCGAAGAGGTTCAAGGGGCTCACCATAAAAAAACTATTTGGAAAAGTTGAAAATAGCACAAGGATATGGAAAACACTCAGGAGGAGGAGGTAAATGGCATGATTGTTTCAACACCCGACGTGGTGAGAGCGTAATCCCATACCACACCATATATTCCTCTCTCCTAGGGAATGCAGTCTAAGGGGCCAAGATGGGGATGGACCCGATGAAAATATGCTTGGGTGGTCCTACACATCCCATGATGATGTGAATCAAGCAATATGTTGTTCTAGAATCGTGCATAGGGGTAATATACCCTAACGAGGTGTGTTTATGAATCATCAAGTAACCCAACATGAATGAGGACATAATCTCATACCACACCGCACAACCACAAATGGGAACTAAGGATGAGGCCCCGAAAAGGCCCCGGGGCTTGAGGCTGGGCCTCAGATGGGAAGGCATGGTCAATTCACAGTTTAACGACACGTAGTGAGGACGAAGAGAGGGGTATGATACCACAAAAAATGGATGTGTATGGCGTAGAGAGTAACCTGATGTGAATGAGGAAATAAACCCATACCACACCATACAACCCTTAATAGGAACTTGAGCCAGGGACCAAAAAAAGGACAAAGGTCCTAAGGCTAGGTGTCCCAGCCAACAGTAGTCATAAGACATCTTGTGCGGTTACCACCTTATAACATCTCCAAAGCCCACATGAGCAGTTCTCGGTGTGGGAAACAATGATATAAACTCGGCTTCCCCCGTCATATGGGGGTTTAATATCTAACATCGCCCGATGTCTGTTTATCCTTTGGATAGAC
This sequence comes from Viscum album, assembly GCA_963277665.1. NCBI lineage: Eukaryota > Viridiplantae > Streptophyta > Magnoliopsida > Santalales > Viscaceae > Viscum > Viscum album. The sequence goes on from OY728152.1 coordinate 1,403,457,280, forward strand.
AATGAGGAACAATGAACCACTTCACCCGATGTTTGGGACATCTTGGGGTGGCTCTAATGTCAAAGGATAGTTATTGACCACGTTCAAAACACATTGTCCTTATAGTGAATTTAAATGGGAACAACAAATGAGCATCGACCACTGACCAGATTTTCAACTCGGGACCTGTATCAATTTTTTTCTTCACATCCTTGAGGGTATTGGTTCAAAATGGTAGTAGAGCCCTTACTCCTAGCATCCCTTCTATTTGTTGGGGGGGGGCTTCTGGATGGAGAAGGATGATGGAGTCCCAATCAAAGGAGTGGGTGAAGCATAGTTGTACCCATAAATTTTAAAGTCAATCATGGTGGTGAAAGAGGAGGAAACCTATGTGGAGTGGGACATATGTTGGAATCGATATGAGCTTGATATGTATTGATGCAAAAAACTACACCACCCCATATGTCTCGTCCCAAGGGGGGATTCTGGATTTTGGGTTGGGCTAATAGACGAAATGCGCGAGTGTTCCTATGTATCCCATAAGAATGGTAATAAAGCCATACATAGTTCTTAAAGGCCATGCTATTTAACATCATCTGGTGAGGATGTGGGAGGATAGTAGAATGGGGAGTGGGCACAGGGGGTGACTGTTATGATCCTTGAATGAGTGGGGAAAACGAAGCTTACACCATATCATGCAATGATCCTCGGTGAGAACTATACACATGAGGAATAGTTATAGATAATAGTTCAGGGGCTAAGCTCAAAACGAAACGCTTGAGCGTTCCTACGTATCCCATGCATAGGGGAATCAAACCACATGTAGTTCATGAGGATGCAGTTTAACATCAGTCAAGACGACGCACAGTTTAGAGTCATGTAGGACTGGACAAGTTATGGTCATGCTAGACCCAATAGTTTGGGGTCATCCCAAACCATCTGTCTCAGGCAAAGTATTTCTTGAGAAACCTGGCATTGGCGGGAGGATTTATATTCTCACCATCCATGGTCACCAGGGAGTATGCTCCATTGGGGTAAACCCTGTGAATTATTTAAGGTCTTACACATTTGGGCTCCAACTTGGTTGGTTTCTTGCTAGGGATAATTGGCGCTCGGAGGGCCAATACCAAGTAGCCTTACAGGAAAGAGAATAGGAAAACCGTTGTGTGGAAGGCTCTAACTATCTTATTCTGATGGCTTTTCACATTATACAGGGCACAAAGCCTATTCTCGTCATGTGTATCCAATTCATCCAGATGAATTTTTACTAATTTATCTTGTGTTTTCTAGTCATAGACCATTGGTCATATCGAAGGCATCTAGATCTCAATGGCTATGACTACCTCGGCTCCATACACCAGTGATTATGGGGTTACCTAGGTGAAATTACGAGTCATCATCTGATATGCCCAAAGGGCATTGGAGAGCTTGTCTGGCCAAATCCTTTTATTTGGACCGACCATATTCTAAAAAATGTTAGAGATGAATTTGTTGAATGCCTCAATTTTTACATTTTCCTGTGCGTGATAGCGGGAGGTATGGTTTAAACAAGTGTTGTACTTGGCGTATAATTTCTTATGCTCAGCTGCTCTGATGTTGGCACCATTATCGGTGAGGAAATCATTAGGGACTCCAAACTGGTATATGATATTGTAGCATACAAAGTCAATAATAGAATGAGACTTGACCTCGTTGAGAGAAACTGCTTTTGCCCACATTGAAAAGTAATCTGTGGTGGTCAGAATGAACCTGTACCGGCGAGCTGTCACCGGTGTATATGGCCCATGACATCGAGTCCCCATACCGCAAATGGCTAAAATTACATGGTTGTGTGGAGAGGTTCTGGTGGCAAATTCATGAAGTTAGCATGAATTTTTAATGGGTGACATCTCTTGGAAAACTCAATGTAGTCATGTATCATGGAGGGATAAAAGTACCACGGTCTTCAAATCTCATGGGACAGCTTCAGCATAGTTTGGTGAGCCCCACATGAACTAGTGTGAACCTCCTACATGACCTGGGAAATATCAACTCCTTGGATGCAACGGAGGAGAACACCATTTAACCCATGCTTATGGAGGATATTATAAAGACTAGGACCACTGTGTAAGGTAAACTGCAGCGCACATCTTCAGAATCTCTCATGCTCGGCCCGATCAGCCATAATGTAACCATTTTGGAGATACTCAACAAATGTGGCTCTCCAGCTAAGGGTTGTTTCAACCACTGCATTGAAGGAACCTATGGGTCCAAACATGGAGGCTTTGATGGTAATATTTATTACTCGTAAGTCGTAGTCATCATATGTGGTGGTAATAGCAACGACTCTCCGATGTTCCACGTGTATAATCAGATCATCCTGCTTGGGATATGCAAGTGATGCTGCCAGGCTAGCCAGGGCATCGGCTCGACCGTTCTGAGATCGAGGGACATGAGAAACTTCCAGCTTAGATATAAACTAGGCCATTAGATTGAGGGTGCGATCCAACAATGGTATGAGCTCTGGATTTTTGACGACATAGTCACCATTTATTTTCTTGATGACAAGTTCGGAATCCTCTTTCACATGTAGATGGGGAACATCGATCTCGAAGGCCTGCATGAGGCCTGTGATAAGATCCTGATACTCTACCTCATTATTGGTGAAGCCTTCTGACAACAAGAATGAATACAATATAATGGCTTGTGTCAGGGTAATAAATACAACACCCATGTCTATTCTGTTGAGCATGGGATCATTGAGTCTCCTGTCGGTGGGGCTCTGGTAGGCACCATCAAAGTGCATCTTCCAACATGGGATGGCATGATCCACATAGAGGATTGCCTCGTTGGGAAAATACATGTCCAGGGTCTGGTCTGTAGGGTCTGGATGGGCAGCTACAAAATTTTCCAATGCATGTCCCTTGATATCCTTCTAAGGTATGAGACTGATGTTGAACTACTAGAGGATTACTTCCCACTATGCTAGACTTCTGGTTAACATGGGGTAGTTCAGAATGTACATCAATGGGTCTACCCGAGACACCATCTGTAACTCATGGAGTTGCATGTAGTGTTATTATTTTTTCACTATGAATACCAGAAAATGGCAGCTCTATTCGATAGGGGTGTATCTGGTCTCAGTATCAAGGGGATGCAACAGAGGTAGTAAAGGATGTTTTCAGTTCCCTCATTCTTCTTCTTGGACAGGAGGGCACTGAGAGATCATTTTAAAGAAGTCATGTACATGATACATGGTTTTCTAGAGATGAGTGGCATTACGACTGGAAGATAGAGCGAATACTACTTGATTTCCTCGAATGTGGTCTGGCACTCTTCGTCCCACTCATAGGCAGATCCTTTTTTCATGAGCCCAGAAAAGGGCTTACACATGCCTACCAGATTTGCAATGAATTAGAATATGTATGCTAGGTGGCTTTAGAAACCTTGATGCACCCAAATATTGGTCGGTGGAGGCATATGGCTGATGGCCTTGATCTTCTCTAGGTCAATCACAAAGCCCCGGTACCTGACTACAATGCCAAGAAACTTCCTTGAGGTGATCCCGAAGGCACACATCAACATGATCATCTTCAAGTGGTGGGAACTGAGGAAGCCGAACAGTTTCTCAAGGTCCTTGATATGGTCCTGGTGTTGGTGATAATTTACCACCAAATCATCCACATAGCATTCCACTAGTGTCTTGAGGATCATCTTGAATATGCGGTGCAAAGCCCGCTGATAGGTGGAACCTATATTCTTTAAGTAGAAGGGAATAACCTGGTAATAGAATGTACCATAGGGAGCCCTGAAAGACATGGAATCTTCATCTTCTGATCTGGTTTTATCTGGAGTAACCATCCATGAAGTAGAGGGCTTGGAAACCAACCATAGCCTCGATCAACAATTCGGTCACCGGAAGGGGAAAGTCATCCTACGGACAGTGACGGTTGAGATCTCGGAAGTCGATACAGACCCTGATCCGTCCATTCTTCTTCCTAGATGGAACAATGTTGGCAAGACAAATGTGATACTGGACCACCTTAATGAAGTTGGATTTGACAATATTGTCAACATCAGCCTCGACCATGGCACCATGATAAGGGTGCATCTTTCTTGGAGGCTGCTTGAACCCACCATGATTTTCAGGGAGATCGAGGGGGAGAATGACTACAAGAGGATCTAGTCCCGGAAACTAGTCCTAGCTCCAGGAGAGTACATCATGATGATACTTCAAGAAATCTACGAACTTTTTCCACTCCTCGAGGGACATGTCGACACTAATCAAAATGGGTCTTGGATTTTCCTAGCTAACAAGGTTCACCTGTACCAGTTCATCGACTGTAGTAGAGACGCCCTCTTCAAAGTTGGGGGAGAATCCTTCATATACTCTTCATTTCTTGAGGAGGATGGATTCCTAGTGGGAGAAGATTCCCATTGGTCGGCAGAACATAACTGGAGGCTGGTACCTACCTGGACAGCAGTGGGTAGCATATCGGGAGATTCACAAGCTACAGAAACCATAACAATGAAGGCAGTCGATCTGGTCCCATATGGTCTTCAGCCCAATGGTCCTCACTTGATGATATCAAAGCAGTAGTGGTGAATTAGCTTGAGACAGTTAATCATGGCCTAGAAAAACAGACATGTATGACGCACTGTCGTTGTCATGGGGCAGACATCCCGATACCGTATGGGGGTAGGAGGCTTCGAGATCACCTGAGCTTGGTTTGTGTAGGAGTACGAGGGGATTTTCCACCGTCACGTGGACTTGGTATTATGCATCCCTCTTATACCAGAGACTACAAAAAATTGCCCCATGTTAGGGGTAGTGGCCTCCAATCGATTGATTGGAAAGATGTAGGCGTCATCTAGACCTGTACAAGGGTCGATTGGAACCGTGGCGGGCTCAACCTCACTCGCATGAATCAGTTTTTCCTTGCTCTTTTAATAGCTGGCATCTAGGTATCAGGATTTTCAAGAGGTGAAAGAAGATGCATCACCTTGGAGTACACCTACTCAACCATTAAGGAGGTACATGAGGCACAAGTGTATGACAAGGCGATCACCTCATGATGGTGGAGCCATTGTTTCCCCATCAATGCAATGTACGCAGTGTCCTAGGAGACAACCATAAACTCGGTACTAGAAACTTGGCTGCCGAATTGGGTATTAAAACAGATATTACCGACTGGGCTTTCCTCTATCCTATTGTATCGCTGGATTCTTAAATCGGAGGGAGTCAGGTTATCATTGGATAAACCCAGCTTCTGTAGTGTTTGTGTCAGGATAAGGTTAATCCCGGAGCCTTTGTCAACAAGAAAATGTAAAATCTCCACTCCATTAAATTGTATGGTGAGGTATCATGGTTAGATGTGCCCCTATATGGGTGAGACTACATCATCTCTATAGAAAAAAAAATGATTTTATGACATTAAACATCCTAAACATCCTCAGAATGAAAGGATTCTGCAACTGCTACCTCTATATCAAAATTGAGGGGGCTTCTTAAAGCCTTAGCAATGGCGTCATGCATATCTGACAATAGGCAGTGGTCCACGAGGATGGAAAGCCTCACTGGGATGCTGTAAAGGTTCTTGATAACATCATATTTCCATACTAGGCATGAACTTCTGCTTGAAGGAAGATTCTCTGTGATGGGATGCCTAGCGAGCCATGCCGGCTAGGCCTACAGTTTACTGGAGATGGGTATATCCTGTTGCTTGCTAGTCGAAGCCCAAAGAGTAGCTACTGAATTAGGACCAGACAAATATGATCAGCTTGTAGTCGGACGTGGCTGGTCATGGCTTGTTCGAGGTAGCTGTACCAGATTCAGTAGGACAAACAGTGGTGGTGGAGGTCCTGAAGACACCAGATGAAGAGGCTATGTGTGCTGACTTCTACGCTGGGCATGCCGTCTGGTCTCAGTGGCATGCAAGTCCTAGCACGAGGAGACAACTAATGTGCCCCAATGACCCATTTGGCTGAAGCTCCTTCGATGTTGACGTCGACTGGGATGTTGGGGTGGTTCTCTTGGAACTCCCCATCATCAGGAGTCATATATGGGTTTTCCAACTCCACCATATTAACAGAAGCATACCCTTGATTATCACTTGAAGATTCATCCACTATTGGGTATATTCTGGGAGGAATAACCATCTCCGGGGGCATGAAGTCGCCAAGAGTGTGGGATGAAAATGGCCTTGGCGGGGCACATTAATTTCCCTTGTGCTTCCAATGATTTCTCTTTTGGGAAGAGGTCAGCTGAGATGATGATGCAGAAGTGGTGCCCACAGCTTCTAAAGGCTTTGGCTACATCAGTCATTCCTGAATGATACCATGGGAACGAGAAAAAATTCATGGAGCTATCCAGTCATCATACTTCTAGGACCTATGGTTAGAAACCTATTTCCACTCATCATCACTGTCTCTACTGTTGTGTGGCATTAAAAAGACTCCCACCATTTGCGCCAGAGCTAGGCTCAACTTGAAAATGTTGTTGTCGACCTGGTCCTAGAACCAGTCTTTGATCACATATCACAACTTGAGGGTGTAACCCAGAATCTGATGATAGGGGAAGTTGTTGGGGTGATCAGTGAGATTCTCCTCTTCCGGCTTTCTACACGTAGTCATGCGTACAATCCCCTACTCTAAGGCATTACGGAAGTAACCAAAGAGCTGATTCATGATGAACAATTAGGTCCAATTTCTCCTGTCCGGGAAGGGGGGATTTGGAGCTTGACCCTAACGTGGAGATGGATGAGCCTGTTTGGGGGGGACATTTCTTTTCTCGCAATACTGATGGCAGTGCATTACGCGGGGCATATGTCGATTCTGAGGTGGACGTTTTTGAACCGGAGGCTTGGCCTGGGGTGGAGGACCTCTACGAGGCTGTGGGGATGGTTCCAATAGTAGAAATTTGAGTTCCCTGGAGGATTCGATTTGGGCCACCATGGTGGGATCAGCTAAGAAATCCATTCTCGTGAGAATTGCAGGAGGCAACAGGTGTGCCTGGCTGGACTGTTGTATGGATTCTTCTTTGCGTTGGGCCCTATCGGATAAGTATTCGAATCCTCCGGGGTATTTCTGGGTGACCAGTGAAGGAACCAACTCCATATTTACATTACCTACGCCCATCATCAGTAATTTATCCTAAATAAGTGGCTTGTCAAGGGAGTATATGAGCCCCTTCCACTGAATGATAAAGTCTATGACTAACTCATCAAGCCATTATTTCAACTTGAAGAGGATTGTGATGCTCGTTTTCTAGGTGGTAGAGATTAAATAGTAGATTAATTGCATGTACTGGTCCTCCCAGGTGGTTAAAAATCTGAATGGGAGCGGGTTGTACTAGAAGAATGTCGGACCATCCAATGTCTGAAGAAATTGTGGATCTTGGTAGCCTCCTACTGTGCTGGAGTCCCTAACATGGTCCCAAACCATTAGATGATGTGTTTCGGGTGATGCAGTGGGTCCCCCGTCACATTAATGGGGGAGAAGGTGGGATTCCCAAAACACGGATGTGCCAAAATATCATCCATCCATGTCGGATATGGCATTCTATCATGTGGGATTTCCACCTGTCGTGTTTCTAATTCCTCAAGGTGGGCTATGAGAAATTCCAATAGATCACCCGGGTTGGGGTCCCAATCTTGATGGGGATCCCTAACTACGAGCGCGTTGGCGGGTTCATCAACACAGTAGATAGGCTCAGCAGCTCATGGAGTGGAAGGTGGAGAAACTTGAAGGGTAGCTTGGGGAACCCGAGCTGGATTCCATGGATTGTCGCACCATTTAGGAGGGTTTTCCGAGACATGCTGCGCCATCTTTATATGAGATTTGGCTTCAACCCTGTCCACATGCGCATCAAGATCAGGGTTACCGAGGGGCAGGTGCAGAAATTGGGTGTTTCCATAGTGCAGAACTTCTTAAGGAAGTGGTCTGCAATGAGGATATTCCATAAAACCCTCAGCTCAAATTCAGGGGTTGGCCCTTTATTTTTCCACTCTTCATCTAGCGGTGGCTGAGGAACTGGCAACGGTACTGAGGCTAAGGGGCTGGGACGACAGGCTGGCCAATGGAGAGTACGGAAAATGGGATGACTGACCGTCGAACCTCGGGCTGTCTTCCGAAGAGTGTAGCAACCTGGCCGTTATGCCTCGATAAGATAGGTGGACGTCTGTAGTTCCCGGCTTATGGTCTCAGGATATTGGTGATAGGCGGTGATGTTTCTCACCCACCATTGGTTCCCCGAATAGCTCTTCGTAATCTCTTGTAGAGGTAGATAGCGCTTTTGGTGACGATGGTGGTGATTACACGGCTGTAATATGCAGGGTATCTATATTTTCATCATCCTAGATATACCTACGGAGGGAGGCAGGAATCCGATGGAACTCAAATTCTGGGAGTACTAGGTCGATGCGACTCATCCCTACCCCGACCCTAGACTCAGATGGGCGAGAGGAGGATACCCGCACTGAGTCATACTCTACCTTAGAGTTTGAGAAGAGGATTGGTCTGATCTCTGTCTGAACATTCCTATAATTCCTTTTATTAATGTGATGACCCACCTTCCTTCCCCTCGGTGGCACCTCGGGATAGGGTAGATTTCTGACAGAAGGTCCTTCGGCCTCATTGGTGCTAGGGTGGAGAGGGATTCTATAAGACCCCGACCTTAAACATTACATAATATTGAATTAAATGAATAATTCACATTGAGGATCTTTTCAGGTTTAGAGTTTTAGAGAATTAGTACATAACTGTTACATCTCAAAAGATTACAAAGTAGACACTTCTACTGAGTTTCCATTGAATAAAAAAACTCTTAAAAAGAAACATGTCTAGTTCCATGTTTCATATAGCATGAATTTCCCTTAATCCCATCCTTGACCCTATTCCACATTATGTCTTGTGAAAAACATTTCAAAAAAACTTGGGGTGAGAATAAAAAGCTTAGTACGGGATACACAAAGAATGAAAACTGTTAGTTTTTCAAACATCAAGTAAACCATGTATACGTTATCAAAGTAATACCCTCACCTTCATGAAGTATTAAAAACTCTTCACTGAATAAAATATCATTACTTACCCTTTTTTAACCAAAGGATTACCATAAAACTCATATAAACAACACATAACATATAAATGTAACATGGGACATAAACATACTTAAGTGGAATAACCATACGGTAAACTTCCACAAATATCACATAATGGAATAGCCATACAGACAACTTCCATACATACTTAATGAAATAGCCATACGGCCGACTTCCATACCCAATGAATTGGAGGTTATAATGTAACCACCCATCCTGGTATTCACGGAACCACCTATAATATGGTTTATCATGTAACCTACCATCAAATGATCAAGTACCATTATAAAAATCATAAGACATAAAAAAAAATAATGGAAAGAAATCATTTCCACACTTTGATCAAAATATATCACTTAAATATATTGACATAACAAATCCATTATAAAAAAACCATTTTCAATACCAAAATACATGAATAAGTATATGGTATTTATTTCATTTAAAAAACATTATGGCTTGTTCAGGAACCCAAAGAACAAATAATACTTGTGGTGGCGGAAAATGTCATTTTCACCACGTATGATAAATGAAACATTCCTTTTTGTCGTTTTGTAAAATGATTTGTAGAAAAATATTCCTTTTGTATAAAAGTAAATGTCAAAGGGGTTTATACACGGTATAAAAGAAAGTTGTGTATAAAACAAGATATACCTCAATGAGAGGAGATTGAGACGAAGTCCCTTACCTCGGGTCCGACTTGACTTGGTCGTTCTTTAACGTCCTGAATAATAAACTTGAGTTAATTTCTATTTTCTTAAGAACATTTCTCATGTTCATTATTCCTTTTATATCCCTTATTTCCATGTTATAAATATTATGTAATCATTTAAGTTAATAATGTTTGTTTTGTCGATATTTGGTTCTTTAGTCGAAAGTGGACCTCTTACAATTACATGTTGTTCATGTGGTCAAAGGTTCTTTATATACAGAATGACATTCATGATTTGGATATCATATATATCATATATATCCAGCATATACATTTATTTATAATATTACAAAATCATTTAGAGGTATGAAATGAAATGCACTGTTCATGGAGACGGTAAATCGTACGTACGCATGAACGCTACTTTCATTTCATTGTCATATTAATGGAATTAAAACTAAATGAGAGATATGTATATTTTAATTCCAGAATTATATTCATCATTTAGATGTATCATTCATCACATATATCCATTATATACATGTACTTATAATAGTACATTACATTTGGGGATAAGAAATGAAATGCACCGTTCATGGAGACGGTAAGCCGTACGTACGCATGAACGCTACTTTCATTTCTATCTCATACTTTAATGGAAAGAAATAATAATGATATAGAGGTATATTATAATTCCAGTATAACATCATATATAATAACTTTAAATCCATCCTTTATATGTCCCGCATATGGCATTAACGAATCACATCACTTTGAGGGGGCGGTAGTCCGCACTTCCTAAAATGAAATTATCGTGTTTACCCAGAATGGAAAAAATAAAGGTATACCACAAATGAAAAATAAAGAAGCATAAGGAAAGCATAAACATAATATATATCATATATAAATATAGTGAAATCTTAATGGCCACCATTAATGGTGTTTAATAGAATACTGAACAATCATCGTTTCGTGAGGCAGAAATTCGCCAACCACAGAAATAGTATGTTCTTTAACCATTAGATGTAGATGTGTGTAAGTGTAGCTCGAAATATTCTTATAACAACATCCTAGTATATTTAATATACTGTAGTTAATACAAAATAAATGAATAAAAAGAGATTTGGGGGTTGGAGAAGTAAAATAAAACAAAAGAACACAAGTGAAGACATCACCATAAAATCGGGTAACTCTCGTAGATTTGAGCTCAAAGGCTTCCTTGGCAAGAATTCTGCCCAAATTGAGGCATAAAGGAGTAATAGAGGGATGTGGAGAGACAAAATGTGCCGAGGTTAACCGAGCCAATGGCTTTGGACGTGTGGGTAAGGTGGTAGAGGTGGGGGCCTTTTATAAGATGAGAGTAGGGGCACTCTTGGAAAGTAAAGGAATGTTACTTTATTTTAAAATGAGTTTCGAATTCAAAAGGTCCCACATTGATATAATTCGAGGGTAATGTGATAAGGGTTCGAAATATACCCATCCAATAGGTTTTGGACATGTGTAGGTCATAGAGTTTACATTATCTTTTCATTTTATTTAAATCCTTTATTAATGAGGTAATCGCTGCATCATCATGATGTCATAAATAATTTAATATATTTAATTCCTAAAAATTAAAAAAAAATCATGATTTAGTTAATATTTTTAGATTTCTAATGAATATTTATAGTCAAAAATCTTACTTCTATAACCCCATTAAAAATTGTTTTTGTAAAACATCTCATGTTTGTGTCATTTTTACTTTAACATTAAATAAAAAGTTATTTATGTCATTTCCCAACAAAAGTGGATCCATGGGGTCCCCAAGTTGACCCATGGATTGTCTTGGTCGGCCATGACACATTCAATGAGGGTAGGACATTTTTCAAGCTCATCTCATATTATTAAAACATTATTTTTACCTTAAACAACACTAATTACCTCTAATCGCGATTAAAAACATAATAAGTTACTATTCAACAAAAAATTATTTTAATCCTATTAAGCCGAATTTTATTTCATAATGAAAACCATGTATGTAGGATTTTTGAAATTCAAAACACCTAAGTGGTGAAATTTCATTTAAACGAAAAAAATCAATTTTTATAAGTATAACTTAGTGGTTTCACTGTTCATCAAAAATTGAAGATTTTCAGAAAAATACCAAAACCTCACCCTATGCTATATTTGATAATCCGAATTCAAAAATGAAGTCCATTTTACAAAATTACAAACATATAAGTTTCATTAATTAATTTAATAATTAATTCCCGCTGTCAGATCAAATAGCGTGTTTTTATTAAACAATAAGTATCAGAAGACTGACACTATTTTAAGTCCGATTTCAATGTGAAATTAATTCCATCGACCACTATTTGATTTAATGGTAAAAATATATTCTAATTTAACTTTAAAACCAATTCAATAGATAATCTAATCATATAAAAAAATTAGATTAAAAAGTTGTTTTGAATAAAAATACAACATTTTACAATATTCATTAAAAAATGAACTTTATCAGAAAATACCCAAAATTTACACAAAGTAAATTTTGATGTCCCGATTCTAAAGAAGAGTTTTATTTGGTCCAATAGAATGTATAAGAGTGGACACAACTATATTTAATGATGGTTCTCTATTAAAAGGTGATAAGTGAACCTTTAGTGAAAACTAGGCCATATACGCCTAAAATTGAATTCTTTCCATATTTTAAGCCTTTATCTTTTATTAGATAAAAGTAAAAACATTTAAAAACATGTATAATCATATTTTAGTTATTTCTATCCATTACTGCCAACACGACGGCTATGTGTTAACTACCATTTAAAATAATATTATTTTATTACTATTGTGCAATGAAAGATATCAATGAAACTCTTTGTTGCGTATCTGGTACACTATCGAACATAACAACCCTTTTAAAGTAAAATTAATATTTAATTCGTAAATATTACTAAATATGAAAATGTTTTATTCATTATTTACTTGGGATTTCACATCCTTCCCCCCTTTTGGGAATTGCATCCTCTTAATTTTATTCACTTATCAAAATAAGTGGGGGTATTTCTCCCTCATAGCATTTACAGATTCCCAAGTTGCCTCATCAACAATATGGTTTTTCCACAAATCCTTTACCTGGTGAATTACCTTATTTCACAAAACATTCTCTCTTCTGTCAAGAATCTGGACTGGTTGTTCTTCATTAGATAGCTTCTCCTCCAGCAGAACTACCTCTACACTCAAAACATGAGATGGATCTGGCATATACTTCCTCAACATCAAAACATGAAAAACATTGTGTACCTGAGATAAAATCGGAGGTAAAGCCACTCGGTAAGAAAATGATCCAACTTTCTCCAGAATTTCATATGGTCCAATAAACCTTGGACTCAGCTTTCCTTTCTTACCAAATCTCATCACACATTTCTATGGAGAAACCTTGAGAAAAACATGATCACCTACCTCGAAAGATAGATCCTTCCTCTGGTTATCCGCATAACTCTTCTACCTGCTCTAAGATGTTCTCATGTGTTTCTGAATCAACTGAACTTTTTCTACCATCTCCTCTACCAATTCTTGTCCCATCAGCTTCCTTTCACCCACTTCATCCCAAAATGATGGAGTCCGACATCGCTTCCCATATAATTCCTCAAATGGTGCCATCTGTATACAGGAATGAAAAATGTTATTATAAGAAAACTCAACCAAAGAAAGATGTTGGTCCCAAAATCCTTGATAATCCATCGAACAAGCTCGTAACATATCCTCCAAGGTCTGAATTGTTCGTTCTGACTGCCCTTCTGATTGCGGATGAAAAGCTATACTAAAATTTAATTAAGTTCCCAACGACTTCTGAAGGCCTTTCCAAAAAATAGAAGTAAACCTAGGATCACGATCAGACACAATGGAGAAATGAACTCCCTGTAACCTGACTATCTCACTAAGATACATATGGGAATGTTGATCTAGGGAAAAATTATCTCGTATAGCAAGGAAATGAGCCGATTTAGTCAAGTGATCAACAATAATCTAGATTGCATTATTACCTCTAGATGTCTTCAGTAATCCCACGAAAAAATACATGGATATATTTTCCCATTTCCACTCTGGAACTCGTAAAGGCTGAATCATCCCTTTTGGTAACTGCCACTCTGCTTTAACCTGCTGACAAGTCAAACACATCACAGTAAAATCAGAAATATCTTTTTTCATTCCATCCCACCAGTAATACTCCCGCAGATCCCTGTACATCTTAGTACTGCCAGTATGAACTGAAAATGGGGAACTATGAGCCTCATATAACAACTCATTATTCAACTTTGAATCACCAGGGACAAATAATCTCTTCCCAAACATCAAAACACAATCATTATCAATGTTGAATTCAGGCAACTTACCTTTCTGAACCAGATCTACCTTTTTCTGTAACTCAATGTCTTGCTTCTGTGCTTGCTTGATTCTGTTTGATAGGGATGATCTCACTGATACCTGAAACAAAATAGAAGAATTTCCTGCACCAACAACTTCTATGCCAAATTTCATCAAATCAACAACCAAATGATCTCGTTCCAAACGTAGCATGGTTAATAAAGCATTACTTTTTCGACTCAAAGCATCGACCACTTTATTTTCTTTTCCCGGATGGTAATGAATTGTACAATCATAATCCTTGATTAATTATAGCCATCTCCTATGTCTCATGTTCAATTATTTCTGAGTGAATATATTCTTTAAACATTTGTGATCAGTATATATTTCACACTTTACTCCATACAAATGATGCCTCCAAATTTTTAAAACAAAAACAACAGCAGCTAATTCCAAATCATGTGTAGGGTAATTTACCTCATGAGTTATCAACTGACGTGAAGCATAAGCAATTACCTGATCATTCTGCATAAGGACACATCCAAGTCCCTTCAACGAAGCATCATTATATATAAAAAACTCACCATTCCAGGAAGGAAGTGACAAAACTAGAGCATTCACCAATCTTCTTTTCAACTCTTGAAAACAATCATCCCATTCTTTTGTCCAGATAAAATTATCACCCTTACGAGTTAGCTTAGTCATTGGTCTAGATAACCATGAAAAATTTTCAACAAACCTTCTGTAGTAACCTTCCAAACCAAGAAAACTACAGATCTCGGTTACATTTGTGGGTCTTGGCCATTCTTCAACAACCTTTGTTTTTGCAGGATCAACAGTTATCCCATCTTTAAAAACAATGTCACCAAGGAAAGAAATTTGTTTTAACCAAAACTCACACTTTCTGAATTTTCCATATAGTTTCATTTCTTTTAAAGTTTGCAAGATAACCCTTAAATGACTTTTATGCTCCTCTTTACTTTTAAAAAACACCAAAATATCATCAATAACACAACCACCATTTATCACCTGATTCAACAGAACCATCACTGTAGTAAAATGCTCAATTCTGATTCTGACCATCTCAGCATGTTGATTTGGACGGTCATTTCCCTCAGTATGCCTTCCCAAAAAATCTTCTTTGTTTCCTCTACGTAAAACCATTATCAACAAAGAAATATTTTAGGTGAAGCAACATGGTAATCTTTAAATGCTATATCATTTCAATCATGCCATAAATTAATTTATAAATTTAATAATTTTATAACTCCTAAAGTTGTCTAAACCGACCTATGATACCAAATATAAGACCCCGACCTTAAACATTACTTAATATTGAATTAAATGAATAATTCACATTGAGGATCTTTTCAGGTTTATAGTTTTATAGAATTAGTACATAACTGTTACATCTCAAATGTTTACAAAGTAGACACTTCTACTGAGTTTCCATAGAATAAAAAAAGTCATAAAAAGAATCATGTCTAGTTCCATGTTTTATATAGCATGACTTTTCCTTGATCCCTTCCTTGACCCTATTACACATTAAGTACTGTGAAAAACATTTCAAAAAAACTTGGGGTGAGCATAAAAAGCTCAGTTAGGGATACACAAAGAATGAAAATTGTTAGTTTTTCAAACATCAAGTAAACCATGTATACGTTATCAAAGTAATACCTTGACCTTCATGAAGTTGTAAAAACTTTTCACTGAATAAAATATCATTAAATAAACTTTTGTAACCAAAGGATTACAATAAAACCCATGTAAAGAACACATAACATATAAAGGTAACTTGGGACATAAACATACTTAAGTGGAATAACCAAACGGTGGACTTCCACACATATCACATAATGGAATAGCAATACGACCAAATTCCATACATACTTAATGGAATAGTCATATGGACGACTTCCATACCCAATGCATTGGAGGTTATAACATAACCACCCGTCCTAGTATTCACGACACCACCCGTCATATGGTTTATCACGTAACCACCCGTCAAATGTCCAAGTACCTTTATAAAAATCATAAGACATAAAACAAATATAATAGAAAGAAAACATTTCCACACATTGATCACAATATATCACTTAAATATATTGACATAACAAATCAATTATAAAAAACAATTTTCAATACCAAAATAAATGAAGGATTGTATGGTATTTATTTAATTTTATAGAAACATTACGGCTTGTTCAGGAAGCCAAAGACCAAATAATACTCGCTGCGGCGGAAAAGGTCGTTGTCACCGCGTATGTTAAAAGAAACATTCCTTTTTGTCTTTTTGTAAAACGGTTCATAGAAAAAGATTCCATTTGTATAAAAGTAAAATTCAAAGGGGTTTATACACCGTATAAAAGAATGTTGTGTATAAAACGGAATATACCTCATGAAAGGAGATTGAGACGAAGTACCTTACCTCGGGTCCGACTTGACTTGATGGTTATTTAACATCCTGAATAATAAACTTGAGTTAATTTATATTTTCTTAAGAACCTTTTTCAAGTACATTATTCCTTTTATATCAGTTATTTCCATGTTAGAAACATTATTTAATCATTTATGTTATTAACATTTTTTTTGTCGATATTTGGTTCTTTAGTCGAAAGTGGACTTCTTACAATTACATGTTGTCCGTGTGGTCAAAGGTTCTTTATATCCATAATGACATTCCTGATTTGGATATCATATATATCATATATATCCAGAATATACATGTATTTATAATATTACATAATAATTTATAGGTAAGAAATGAAATGCACTGTTCATGGAGACGGTAAGCCGTACGTACGCATGAACGCTACTTTCATTTATTTGTCATATTAATGGAATTAAAACTAATTGAGAGGTATGTATATTTCAATTACAGAATTATATTCATCATTTATATGTATAATTCATAATATATATCCATTATATACATGTACTTATAATAGTACATTACATTTGGGGATAAGAAATGAAAAGCACCGTTCATGGAGACGGTAAGCCGTACGTACGCATGAACGCTACTTTCATTTCTATCTCATACTTTAATGGAAAGAATTAATAATGATATAGAGGTATATTATAATTCCAGTATAACATCATATATAATAACTTTAAATCTCTCCTTTATACATCCCGCATATGGCATTAACGAATTACATCACTTTGAGGGGGCGGTAGTCCGCACTTCCTAAAATTAAATTATCGTGTTTACCAACATTGGAAAACATAATGGTAAACCACAAATGAAAAATAAAGAAGCATAAGAAAAACATAAACCTAATATATATCATATATAAATAGAGTGACATCTTAATGGCCACCATTAAAGGTGTTTAAAAGAAGATTGAACAATCATCGTTTCGTGAGGCAGAAATTCTCCAACCACAGTAACAGTATGTTCATTAACCATTAGATGTATAGGTGTGTAAGTGTAGCTAAAAATATTCATATAAAAACATTATAGTATATTGAAGATACTGGAGTTGTTACAAAATAAATGAATAAAAAGAGTTTAGGGGGTTGGAGAAGAAAAATAAAACAAAAGAACACAAGTGAGGACATCACCTTAAAATCTGGTAACTCTCTTAGATTTGAGCTCAAAGGCTTCCTTGGGAAGACTTCTGCCCAAAGTGAGGCTTCAAGGAGTAATAGAGGGATTTATAGAGACAAAATTGGTAGGGTTTGGCCGAGCCAAAGGCTTTGGATGTGTGGTTAAGGTGGTAGAGGTGGGGCCTTTTATTAGAGGAGAGGAGGGGCACTCTTGGAAAGTAAAGGAATGTTACTTTATTTTAAAATAAGTTTCGGATAAAAAATGTCCCACATTGATATAATTCTAGGTTAAGGTGATAAAGGTTCGAAATATACCCATTAAATAGGTTTTGGACATGTGTAGGTCATAGATTTTACATCATCTTTTAATTTTATTTAAATCCATTATTAATGAGGTAATCGCTGCATCATCATGATGTCATAAATAATTTAATATATTTAATGTCTAAAAATTACAAAAAAATAACATGATTTAGGAAATATTTTTTTTATTTCTAATGAATATTTATAGTCAAAAATATAACCTCTATAACCCCATTTAAAAATTGTTTTAGTAAAACATCCCATGTTTGTTTCATTTTTACTTTAACATTAAATAAAAAGTTATTTATGTCATTTCCCAACCAAAGTGGCTCCATGGGGTCCCCAAGTTGACCCATGTATTGTCTTTGTCGTCCATGACACATCCAATGAGGGTAGGAAATGTTTCAAGCTCATCTAATATTACTAAAACACTATTTTTCCTTAAACTACACTAATTTCCTCTAATCGCGATTAAAAACATAATAAGTTACTATTCACCAAAAAATTATTTTAATCCCATTGAACCACAGTTTTCATCTTAATGACAACCATGTATGTAAGATTTTTGAAATTTAAAACACAGAAGTGGTAAAATTTCATTTAAATGAAAAAAATCAGTTTTTATATGTACAACTTAGTGGTTTCACTATTTATCAAAAATCGAAGTTTTTCAGAAAAATACCAAAACTTCACCCTAATCTATATTTGATATTCCGAATTCAAAAATGAATTCAATTTTACAAAATTCAAAAAATATAAGTTTCATTAATTAATTTAATAATTAATTCCCGCTGTCAGAGCAAATAGCGTGTTTTTATGAAACAATAAGTATCAAAAGATTGACACTAGTTTAAGTCTGATTTCAAAGTGAAATTAATTCCAATGACCACTATTGGATTTAATGGTAAAAATATATTCTAATTTCACTTTAAAACCAATTCAAAAAATAATCTAATCATATAAATAAATTAGAATAAAAATAGGTTTTGAATTAAAATACAACATTTTACACTTCATTAAAAAATGAACTTTATAGGAAAAATACCTAAAATTTACACAAAATAAATTTTGATGTCCCGATTCTAATGAAGAGTTTTTTTGGTCCAATAGAATGTATAAGAGTGAACAAAACTATATTTAATGATGGTTCACCATCAAAAGTCGATAAGTGAACCTTTAGTGAAAACTAGGGTATATACGCCTAAAATTAAATTCTTTCCATATTTTATGCCTTTATGTTTTATTAGATAAAATAAAAAACATTTAAAAAACATATATAATTATATTTTAGTTATTTCTATCCATTCCCACCAACACAACGGCTATGTGTTAACTACCATTTAAAATAATATTATTTTATTACTAGTGTGCAACGAAAGATTTCAATGAAACTCTTTGTTGCGTATCTGGTATGCTATCGAACATAGCAACCCTTTTAAAGTAAAATTAATATTTAATTCAAAAATATTAATAAGTATGAAAATGTTTTATTCATTATTTACCTGGGATGTTACAGATTACACCTGAGAAAGCCAAGGTGCGAGGAGCAGTAGGACAAATGTCAAAGGTGACAAGCGGAGGAACTCCATGGCTAGCCCTAGAGTAGGAAAGACCTCCACTGGAACTGGCAGAAGCATGGGGAGGGCCTCCATTCCTATTTTCCCTGGAAACCACTTTATGGGGAGGGTCCCAGTACTGGTTTAACTGAACACAGGTAGGACCTCCATGCTGGGTGTGGGTCGTGACAGGTTGGCCCTCACTGCACTGGTTTCCGAGGCACAGAGGAACTTCACCAGGTATTGAGAGGACATGGGTAGTATCCCCACATTTAAAGAGATCTGATGGGCAATGCCCATACACCGGCTGTCAGAGGCAGGAGAAATGACTCCATACCCAGTGTAATGGGCCTGAGAGAGGTTTCAATGCTGAGCATCACCACCGCGGTGAAGACCATCATTCGAATTGTGGGTGTCATGGGGCAGACATCCATGCTGAGCCTCAAAGCGGGGAAGGCCCGTTCTTTCTATTGTAGTGGAATGGGGAGGAACTACGTACTAGGTGACATCACTGCTAGTTAGCTCAGGGAATCCAATTCTCATGACGAAGACTATGAGAGTCGACCCAGCCTACCTGTGGGGCGGTTGGGGCCTCGATCCTATCCGGGCATATATGTTCCCCTAATCTTTGTGTGCAGGGAACTGAGGATATGTGTCAGCTGTGGCTTAGGCCAGAGTAGATGCCAATGTTGATGCCCCTTGGAAAGCGTCCTCCTCATCATGCGCACGACGTAGCATCAGGTTAGACAAACTGAGGCCAGTGGTTCGGGTATGTAGCTTACCTACTCCTCTTCCAGCAAGACCGGGCGGCGGCACTGATGTGGCCGAGTGAGAGTCCTCATTGGGAGCCCCAGGAATGGCTCTGACCGGGCTGGGTCATATTTCACCTACATCTTCAGTGTAAGGCAGGGAGTCATCAAAGCGTTCTAGGGACACGCTCCCAAAATGGTTGTATGTTTGGGTGGGGAGTAATGTCTCCCTACACGGCCCTCAGGGGTGGTGTTGGTGATGAGGCGAAGATGCCTCTAGTTCCATGTGGGCCATATCCAGTGTTGGGATTATGCCCTCCTCCTCGTAGGGGCGCATGAGGTCATTGATCACCCTCTTTTGAATAACCTACTACAGGGAGAGGGGGAGTGGGTGCCCCATGGTAATAGATGTAGAGGTCTTCATGGAAGAGTTGAAGCCACTTGGAACACTCGTGTGGGAATTTCCCCTACCTGTGCGTCGAGGGGCAGGTGGTGATCGCGTCCCTAGAGAAGCAACATTTTTCCTGAGAGCTGGGACATGAACTCGTCAGTGTTTAATGTAAAAGGAATCGATGA
Source organism: Viscum album (assembly GCA_963277665.1). Taxonomy (NCBI): domain Eukaryota; kingdom Viridiplantae; phylum Streptophyta; class Magnoliopsida; order Santalales; family Viscaceae; genus Viscum; species Viscum album. The sequence goes on from OY728152.1 coordinate 1,403,478,074, forward strand.
CCAATGCCCCATCGACATCCCGTCTTCCCTGGATGGTAAGAGGGATCCACACTAACAACGTCACAGAATGTGATGTTCATCGTTCTACTGCCCCAAAATCTGGTGAGTTTCACGCCAGGCCTGATGTTTCCTTAGATAAACCTAATGTCGGATAATTGGATCTAGTGACACATCAATCCATTAATGCATCGAGCTCTACTAATCTCCATATTGAGGAGAATTTATTCACATAGGGTTCACAATTTCTCATTCTAACAGTTTCTCCAGGGCGCACACACATTCTTCTATGGAGGATGCATAGCAGTTGAGCCACATTTCCTCTTTCCAAAGGTGGACGACATACGTCGCTTAATTGGGGATGTTTTCTCGTTGATCAAAATGGGATGATGGGAGGTCAGTTCTTCCTTCTTTGGATTCCTCCATGGGACACGTCACCTAGTCCGGGTCTCCCTTATAAACTTAAGATGCTGTTCATGAAACTCTTCTAGAACTATATCTTCATGGACACCAGTTAATTACATAGATTCTATCAGGACATTCCAAGGGGTCCATTTAGGGCAGCAACCTTTAGTCAGGGGAGTAGTCACGTTGGGCATCACTAGTGTGTTTGTCTTCATTCCCTAATTATAGGGCTTCTCGAGGGCATGACAGTCTGAGTCATCCCACATTTATTGTGGGGAATCATATTACATGGGCGTGTATCTAAGGATTTCCTAAAACTTCACATGTTTAACAAAGGGTATGCCACAATTTTAACATCCAACAGAGAGGGATCAAACTGATCAGAACACTGATTAGAGTGGATCAGATGAGTGTGACCCCTGGAGGGAACACTTTTGTTGGGGCCAATTCAAGGATGACTTCTCTATTACTGTTGAGGGTAATGAGGTATTATGTTGCATGATCCAACTAGGATGTGGCGATGTGGGTAAAAATCTGGATGTATGATGGAGAAATTAAATGGAGTGGATAGTGAATGTGATAGAACCACTATGAGGATGAAGATAGTTTTGGGCTTGATCCTCGAAGAGGATAACTACATATCCCCATGGTATTGAATCAATGTCTACATTGTTCATCTAACAATGGATTACCGTCTATTGGGGTTATAATGTATTACCACAAAATGGGGTGACAACAGCATACTACTAAAAGAGGATCATATTTTAACGTCATGTGGTGCGAGGGAAAACTGACGTGAAGATGGTCAGAGCAACCAAATTTTCATCTTGAACCACAAGAAGGCTTCCAACATACCTTTCCTTAGCAAGGATCAAGGACCTCATAGTTCAAATGGTGGCATTTGGGGCTTATGCTCAGAGGCAACCCAAGGTGTTCATGAACCGACTTCAAGGGGGTCAGAGAGGCCAATGGGGGTGGGCTTAAACCTCCTGGAGGCTTCCTACGTTCCCTGCCTTATAAGAGATAAAATACCACATATTTCAAGTTGGTTTGGGGCTTACACACTAGGATACCTAGAGAGTTGGTGAACCGACATGAATGGGGTCAGAAGAAAAGGGTGGTGATCAGGAACCTAATGGAGGATTCCTACGAACTATGAATTTTCAAGGATCAAAGACCACGTAGTTCAGGTGTTTCGGTGTGACAATGTGAAGGTGAACCTGGGGTCCCATGGGTGGTGGGTTTGAACCTCGTGTAAGCTTCCTGTGTACCATTCCTTAGAAAGGATCAAAGACCAAGTAGTTCTAGTGGGGGAAGGAGTCGGCGAACTGACGTGAATAAGGACATGGGTTCCAGGTGGATTGGGGGATTGAACCTCATGGAGGCATCCTACGTACCTAGCCTTGAAAAAGATCAAAGACCACGTAGTTCAGGGGTGAATGTGGGGCATACAGTCTAGGATTCTCAGGGAAGATGTCATGGTCGATGCTCACTCCAAGCACACGTGATTCATGCTCAGTGTGAGAAATAAGAGGTAGAAGAGACCTAATGATCACGTCACAAACGGTGCATCCGTGGGAGGTGGAAGTGGGGATTACATGTAGTTATAAGCCGAAAGAGTATGGGACATACTCTAAGATGGAGGCCCAATGAAGACACATCCTAGTGGGATAGGGATTTGGCACCGAAGAAAGGAGGGGTCCGGTGTCCATTCCCCCACCGGTCCTTGGGACCAAAGAATATAGGAGGAGTAGGGATGCTGCCTCATTTATGAAAACCTAGGGGCTTACACTGAGATGGTCGCCCTTTCCCCATGGAAAATTTACACTCCGATATGGAGGATATTATTCCCTATGAGGGAAGATCTCATCATCGTGGAGACCAGTGGGTGTGGAGATTGTCCAAAGTGGGGGTACTCGGCAAGCGAGGCACAAGGTGAGGTCATAGTTTAACATCATGTACTAAGGATGATGGTTCTTCGCAGTTTAACATCCAGCAGCATGGATGAGGTGGGTTTTTTCCACACCCCTAGGACATACATAACCTGTACCCTCTGCTCCATGGTGAAGAGAATTGGTAGGAAATGACCTGGCTAGGTTGTGTTATGGAGAAAACCATTGGGGGGGTAAACATTAGTGTGGATATGAGAAGAAGTAATATCCATCAGTGTGCCTATGTGAAGAATCATGAGGTGAAGCAACACAACAGGAAGTGTCATCCAAGAGACTTTGAAATCAAATCATGCAAACCTGGAGGGTCTCATGAGAAAATGAATTTCAAAGAAGAGGGGTTCATAGGCAGGGGTCATGTGGAAATCTGATACTCCGTGTGGCAGAGGGTATTTGTGAATTGGTGTTCGTCATGAATTAGGGTGCCTCAGCATATGAATAGGACATAAGTTCATATAACAGGTGCTTTGTGAAGTAGAAAGGCATTCAGGAAGCACTGCCTAGTGGTGCAAAGGTACCTCACAATGCAAGGTATTTCGAAGTGATGTGCTTCGCAAAGTACGGTGACCCCATATTAGCATGTGGATCATGTGTATAGGAAGGGTGTTTTGTGAAGAATAAATGATCCGTGATGACTAGGGTCCCCTTGGGGATCCCCTTCCTTCCTGGATGCCCTTAGGCTCTGTTAAAGGAAACCCTCTCATAGGAGGGGGTTAAATAAAGGCAAAGGGGAGGCACTTCGCACAGCAGAAGTACCTCGCACAGGTCATGGTTCGCAGAGCAGAAGGCGCTTCTCCATTCGAGATCTAGGAAGTTGAAAGGGTGGATGATCGTCCTCTGGGAATTTATGGGAGGCTAGTATTTATAAAGGATTGGTGCCACGATGTAGATCTCGCTCAGTGAGAATATTGAGCATGCTCCATAGTGGGCTCGTGAATGTCAAATGTGGTCACGGGGCGTTACCGCCTCCTCGCTCTGAGGTGGCTCGAGAACATCAAATTCAGTCATGGAGTGTTACCACCTCCTTTCCCTATAGTGTCTTGAAAATTTAAAATGTTCCCATAGAGAGTTACCTCCACGTTGCTCCGTGGTAGGGGCGAATGTCAATGGTTCTCTCGGAGCATTACCACCTCCTTGCACTATGGCAGGCGCAAATGTCAAAGGTGCTCTCGGATCATTACCGCCTCCTTATTCTGTGGAAGGTGCAAACATCAAAGGAGATCACAATGTTCTACCACATTCTTTCTCTACAGCAGGCATGGTGCGATCAGAGGTCTGTGAATGGTGTTCGTGAGGCAGCTCCTTGAGGCTTTTCATTTCTTCGTCTTCTTCTACCTTTTTTGCACCAACAATGACAATGAGAATGAAATGAAGTGGGTACACACTAATTGTTTCTAGGGGTCTCAATTAATTTCTATTTTACTTTAATTAATGGAAAACAAATTATTCTCAAGACTGAGGAATAATATTATTTATGTTATATTGATCAAATAAATAATATAAATACATATTCACAGAATTGTGAATAAAATATATTTTTCTATTTTATTAAATATTTATTAAATATTAATCTAGTAATTTTGAAATAAAGTATTTATTTAATATAATAATATTTTTATATTTTGTTTTTTCAATATATAAAATAAGAGTTCAAAATTACTAAGACAGTGTCCGGTGATAAAATAATTTTTTACGAGCTGGTAAATATTTTTTACCCCTTTTTACCAAGATGGAACACCACGAAATAATAATATAATTATTATTATTACCCAGTATGGGATGTCATTAATGGTTATAATTATATTTCGTGGTTTCTATTCAATAATTTTTTTAACTGAAATACCATCTCTATAAAAAATGGTTATGTATATTGTGTAATTTATTCGAAACTAATTCCTAGTTTGGGAATAATGATTTGTTGTGCACAAAGAATTATCACTAAACTCATCCACTTCCCTCAACTCAAGAATGAAAAACCCAAGAGATAATTTCATAAATAGAAAAGTACTTTTGATCAAGAATACAAAATATAAGACATTTGATTCACCATGCTAGCACAAGGAGAATGAGTAGTGTTTCTGAGGAACTGTTAAAGCATGTATGGATCACCACTAGAGGGATTCTACCCTTTGATCCTCACAATTAAAATAAAATAAATCCAAAGAGTCCTTTTTAGATGTTCAAAAATCCTCAAGGATGAAAGTTATTAAGTCTGGGTATATAATTTTTCCAATATTAAAAAAAAGAATTACAAATTTGAAATGTAGGATCCTCACTCTCAGTATTAGGAAATAATTGTAAAATGAGATTTTATTATTTCATCTCCCACCACATGATTTTGATACTCCTGGAACCAAAAAATTCAAAATACAATTGCATGTATTGATTTCAATGGTGATACCACTAAAGAATGATATTATTTATAAGGAATAACTTGTTTAGAATATGTATCAAATAGTGAATTTTCTATGAAATACTACAACTGAACTGGTCAGTATTTTGTGGAAAAACCACAAACTTGAGAGAGTATTGTAGGAACCTAAGGATATAATAATGCATAAATAACCATATGTCTTGGTACCAATGTGACTAGTTTAATAGGGAAAATTCATTTTAAGGGGGTCAGAATGTGACATTATGAGATTTTGTTATTACTGTTAATGAAATATGATCATTATGATAATTTTCATTACAAAAAACACTATTTTTAGCTTGTGTTGCCTAAAAATCTACCTTTTTATTATATTACATGAAACACTAATTTTTAATTAAAATTTATTAAACACCTATTTTGACTTACATTACATACAAATACATGTTTATTCAATAGAATTTATAGAATTCATCATTGATCTTCAAAAAACCATTAAATGTTATTATTTTAAATATGGATTTCACAACATATCTATTTAATTGGAAGAAATAATTAAATTTAATTCTTTATGAAATATATGTATAATTTTCCTAATAAATAAAATTTATTTATAAAATCTTTGTCAATAATAAATAATTTTTTAGTAATGTATTTATATTCAACAACAACTTGTTTTTTTCATATATTAGTTTTGTTACTTTTTATGATACAATATTATAAATAAATAATAGAACTATTATAGAATTTATCTTATAAAATGGAATTTATTTTTGAAATGATTATATAGATGTTACATTTTTGGTAAAAATTAATGTTTTTATAAAATATTATTTATATTGAAAATTGTGAAAAATAAATAATTTTTTTAAAATTCCATTTATCTTAAATAAATTATGAAATTTATATTCCCAATTATGATTAAAATTAACATAACTATTATTTAGTACTTTTTAATCCTCTAAATTATTTTACTAATCCAAATTATCCTTGATTATTTTACAAGTTTATTTTTTGGATTAAAAAAGGGGGGTTTTAGGAAACTAGTTTAATGTGAAAAATGCTTCTCAATTTATATTAATTATAGTCATCACTATTGAAGATGGATTTAAATTATATTTAATGATTATATTCTATTAATTTTTATTATATTTTATTATTATTATTATTATTTTATTTTGAGTTTATACAAAATCATATAATGCTTAAAAATACACTTATAAAAAACTATTTTTTTGATGTCTATGTGTTTCTTTTCAATTTAATATTTTCATATTTTTTTAAAAAAATAATTTGAAATAGTAAAATTATCTTTTAAAATCATCATGTGAAAATAATATTAGTCTATATTTTTCATATTTCCAAAAATGATTAATTTTATGATGAATAATTAAAAAACTGAATAACAAAAGAAAAATTATTTTGAAAAATTTGTTAATAAATTAAATTTAATTCATTAATTAGTTTTAATGAAATAGTAGATCCATTAAATATATTTATATTAATAAAATACATGTTATTGGAATCTGTTTCATAATGAAATTGTAAATTAATATTTTTTATCTTTTGTACTTTTTTTTGAAAACCGTTATTTTCATCATGAATGTGTGACTAATTTTCGAATAAAAATGTACACTTATTTTAATAAAATTTTTATAAATTAGATTAAATTTTTTTAACTATAAGAATTTATATTATCTAATATGTTCAAATTAATTTTTAACCAGAATGAATTTTGAAAACACTAAAAATTAATTACCATAATAAAGTGAATAATGGGTATACATAGGGGTTAAACTAAGAGGTTGTTTATTAAAAATGATAAAATTAAATTATAAATACAATTTTATGGACATATTTCAATATTATGGATCTTATGTTCGAATAAATGGTCATTTGGATTATTTTTCTTCCATAATGAACATATTTTTTTAATTTTTTGGGGAAATTTCAAATTAATTTCCAAGTGGATTCCTTTCCAAATTTTATAAAAGACCACAATGACCCTCTAATTCAAGACACCACTTACGAAATTTAAATTTCCTAAAATAGTTGAAAATAACATCCAAAAATCTATATCCATGTTCTATAGATTCTAAAGCCCCCAAAAAACCAACACTATGGTCCTTAATAAGAGATCCAAAGGTGGTTAATTAAAGAAGAAGATATTTTTCGTCACAAAGGCTATTTTTTCTCATTTTAATTTTTTCTCATTAAATTATATCAAAAAACATAGTATATAATAACACCATTGTATCACATATTTTAAAATTATATTGTGGTAATATAATGACCTACACCTATACAAACACATGTCAAGTGGGTTAAAAAATCATCATTCCTCTATACATCAGACTACCACCTTGTGTACCAATGAAATTTGCTTTTCCATTACATTATATCACAGTTTTGTATGATAAAAAATATAGTGTATATATATATTTATATTTGAAACCATATTTTTTGATTGGATTCATTATATCATCAATACCATTATTATATTCTATTTCGGGGGAATACAATAACCATGCTAGTATATACAACAGACCACCACCTCACGATGTGATATGATTCATTCACACATTAAAATAAAGGTAATAATGAATTTTTTAACCAAAATATTTAATTTATATGAAATAATAATTATTTTATATTTCTTATCAAAGTACATAAATTTATTTATTTCAACCAATCATGTATGTTGATGTTGCGTTTATACACACGTGTGGCCTACCAACTCCATAAATGATGCATTTCATTTTCTACAAATAATATATATTAATTTACACAAGTGCCTTTATAATGGATTTATATGATAATTATATCATGTTTGTAATTATATATATTATGTAAAAATGATGAAAATATGAAAAAAAAATTAATATATAGAAACTCACACAAGAACAAAAGTATTTAGAGCACAAAACAAAATTATAAAACAGAATTATTAATAAATTTGAAATAAATATCACCCTCCATTTTTTGTACATGACCATTAATATATATATATTTAGTATGTTAATTTTTTTTCACAATTTCATAGGGGTTTTCATATAAATTATAGGGTTTTACAAATATGCATGGTTTGATCATAGTTAATAGAAACCATGAAACAAATATAAGTCATCGTGCATCTAAAACAGTGTTGTGTACATTTGAACACGACTAGACACATGGTTAGATAAAATCATGGGGATTTCATAGAGAGACAATGAATGGTTGTACAAATGGGAATATAAATTCTGTTACATGGTTTGTCTAACCATGTGATCCAACCATTTGTGGGGTTTTTGGAGGTAGAGGAAAATTCATAGTTATTGAATGGTTTACCAAAAAGTCTTCATTAATCATGAACCATTAAATATTTGATCTGAAATTATGTATGTAATGTGTTTTATGGCCTAATCCACTAATCTATCCCATAGTTAGGATATAAATTTAATTCCTCTCTCTCTCAATTTTGTGGAAACCGTTCCATTCTATTTTGGGGTGATTTGTAGTTGATATAATGTATATTGGAGATCACATTTCACTAGTATGATCACATTCGTCATCAATTTACTTATATATATTCTTATTACGTCTTCTTGAATCATAGATCCAGTTTAGTTTTGAATGATATATTTGGATTTATTCCAAAAATATAGTGATATTATTATTTTGAATTAAGGTAACATGTTTTAAAGTCATATTTAGATGTTCCATGATGTGTTTCTGTAGTTTTTTCTATCACTATTAATTTTCTCATATTTTGGAGCGGTACTATGATTCACTAAAAAATCCTCCAGATTATAACATGAATCGTGATTTTGAATTTCATTATACTCTTAAAATGATTTTTAAATATTTATTGTTGATTTTTTGGAAAACCTCATTAGAGATGATTTTGTGAAATGATGGGAATTGGATAATTTTGGCGGAATACAATCTTACTTATAACATCAAATAAATATATATTAAATTAGTGTTAATATTTATTAAGTCACTGAGTGACCATAGTACACAGAAAAAATGACTACCCTTGAAGAGATGGTTTATAATGTAAAAATTTAACTATCCTAGTAAAATACTATATCACTCTAAACAAAACCATAAGGAATTTAATTAGATTTAATTTATAGCCCATGTAAAAAAGTAAAATGGGAACACATTCCACAAAACCACATGGGATGTTATAAGAATATCATCTCTAGACATAATATAAACCAGTTAGATGATTTATATATGGAAATTGGTTTAATATACTATATTATGGCGTCTTAAAGTTATCATCTATATCCATAGCTCGTGGAATTCCTTTGAATAGGGAACTGTGCACAAGGGATAATTTAAATTCATAACAATTCCTTCCATTGGATTGTCCAACTGAAACCCATTTCTAAGGGTTTGAGGATATGCTGGATAAAATTTCAATCTCAATTCATCAAAATCTAAGAAATTAAAATTGTTAATAATTTGTATCATACCACATTTTCATTCAATACCAGATTCGAAGGGAGTCCACTACCCCAGAATTACACTCACACACATAAACTATTCTACAACGTTCCAAATCACATTATCACCAAAACGGTAATATTCAACAACATTTTCCAAAATTATTTCATAACTGAACATATATCATTATATATTAATTAACTTTTTAGGCCTCCTATAAAATAACTTAATCAAAACATTAATTGTCTTACACTAACTCAGAAGTTAATAAATCTATGATTATTCCACATCACATAATGTAATTTAAATATTTACCAATAGGGAAATTGATTTTTAATCCTAATATACTGTATAATATCCATGGTAGTATCACTGAATAACACAATGACTATCCTGATATCACCATGAGGAAAAAAATCCTCTGATTGGACACCTGGTAATTCCTCTCATTATTGTGTTTCATCTATACACATCAGTAACTTACCGCATAATAAGTACTGGTAAAATAATCCTTTGGAAACTACCAAAATTAAATTATTTATGTGGATTATACCCTCAAATATACAATTATGTTCCATCCAATATATCGTTCTCCTAATAATATTCAATGTGTTGAAACTCAAATGCTTTCATCATTTCACATATGACACTCCTATTGAGCCAAGACCAGTATACTATACTTAACTCACTATTATTATTAGCTGTAATGAAAATTAAATCAAACTAGAACCATCTATTTTTTAATTCCTCACATTAATGACATTAATAACTCATACAATATTATTTCTTTCAACTATACATGTAGGTATCATAGTTAAAAATATTGGCCCATTTACATAAAATGAATGTTCAATATTCCATAATATAACAGATGCTAAATGTAAAATAAAATGAAACCACAATTTAATTTATTCATAATGGGTTTACAATAATATACTGCCAATAGAATATTCAATATGGATAAACACATTCCGTGAGTGTGATTACCACTGTAATTACATAAGAACTGAACAATTTCACACTCCTATATAACTTTATAGTTAATATATTACCACACTATAATAGTAACATGAAAATACACATAGAATCAATCTATTAAACTAATAATCATGATCAAAATTAATTTTAGTCCCATAAAAACAATATTTCCTAAAAATTTCTCTTCAAAATTGGCTTTATCACTCATAATAGTGTCTATTACGTGCACACCCACCGCTATGGAAAAAATACATATTCTAGATCATTAAACCACAATTCACAACATGGGATCTACTAATTTAGTTTCATTATAAAACATCCCATTGAAAACTAAAAAATATATATATAGGATTAGGAATCAAAATTATCTTACCATCAAGACTATCATTAATACCATGTCACTTCAAATGAAGGTGCATTCCATATATAATTACCAGGAATAATCAGTACAACAACATATATAGAAACACCTTTTTCAATTGATCTATATGAAATAAAGGATTCACATTAACATTCCTAAATATGAAAAACCAATAATTATGGATTTATAAAATCTAGATTTATAATTTTTATTTCTTTCAAATAATCTAGAATAGAAATAGAAATATTTTAAACATTAATTTATAGAATTAAAATTTCAGATTTATAAAATGATATATAATAATAGAAAAAATAATATTCGAAATTATAAACATATTTTTTGACATATTATGTTGTTTTATTTCTCAATTATATAATGGAATTTAATTTTACTTATATATATATATTATTTGGTTATATATAATATTTCATATTTATTTTATATTATTTTTCTCACATAGACTAGTTGTGATTTATGGTTTCACATAAATTGTATAATTATACATTCATAAAAATATTTATTATTTGAATTATATCATATTTATATTATTTTACTTCGAAAATCTAATATTTTCTACTTAATTGATAGATATTGGTGTGATAATGTTATTAGATCTAATGTGAAATTTAAAATAAGATGCATAGTTTCTTATATTTTTCATTTAACCATTCATTACATATTATACATATATATTTCCCATGTTATAATTGTTATGGAAGGAAAATGTAATTTCATGTAGAATTTTTCTACCATATATGAAAATAGGTTTTTTAAACAAATATATATGTATGTTATCACAATAAGGAGAAAATGAAATATAAAAATGTTTATAATCTGAATGAGAGGACTATATTGAAGAAAGTACTTGATGGTCTATTTTAGATTAGTCATCATCATGAGAAATAAATTGTTCAAACCCCATACAACTTTGACCCAAATTCACATAATACATTCCATTAAAAATTCGATGATGACATGGAGAAAATTTTTAATTATTCTATCATGAATCTAGTATATTAGGAATGTTTTTAAATTAAATTTATATAATTTTTAATGAGACTATTCCATGAGAAAATAATATTTGGTATTAATAATAAATCCATTGATTATATTCTTACCCTTTTGAATGAATTACCTCCAGATGATACAAGTATTATTTGAAACCATTGTATGACATGAAATTTAGTTAATGAACATGGGTTTTTAAAGAATAATTTCATAATTTATAAATAGATTTCCACACATTATAGGATGAAACTGATGAAAAAAGTGGTATTATAAAATGTCCCATATATTTAAAGAACCAAAATGATGTGAGTACACCATCTTGGGTTCCATATAAAAATGATTTAGAAAAGTCCACTATTTCCCAAAATCAAGAATATTTTAATGACGCGTGAAATATCAAAAAATACTTTATTGTATAATAATATGATAAGGAAAGATGAAAATGGGTTGGATCATCAATTATATGAATTTTCAAGAAAATTAAATGTTCAGTATTATAATTTTTTAGATGATTTGAATAATGCGAGGTTTGTTATATTGAGTGAGTTCTTTAATATGTTTGGAATGATCTTACTTCATAGAGAAGATATTCATTTTTCATATACATTTATAACCTTTCTTTAAGTACGTGTATGATAAATCCATTAACTATCATGAGTATAATAATATATATACATTTTGATCTGATAAATGATATTGTTTTATACATGAAACCATTAATAAAAACGTTTAGGTGTATTCAGAATGTGGGTGAGATCACATATGTTGCTTGTTTGAAAGAAATAATTCATATGTTTGATGTTCTAATGTGGAAAATAAATTATTTTCCTACTTATGCAATGATTTTCTGCTGGAGCACAAAGGGAAAACATTCATGTCTTATTTTTATGGAAAGTACAGAATCTTGAATACATAAATATGAGTTTAGTTTCAATATGATGAGATATTCATTATATGTACCAATGAATCATTCATGTGGGAATAAAAATTGATCGTTTTAAAATACAATATATACAAAAAATCTACCACATTTTAGGTATATAAATTATAATATCAATGAATTAAAATATATCATTTTTTAATTCAAAATGGGTCAGATGAAATCTATAAATAGTAATACTGTTTCCACTAAAACCAATCAATATTGGAAGGAGAAAATTATCTTTTTTAGGATTCTTTTTTCATTAATTTATTTTTTATTTCATTCATTTATACTAACTCACAATGAAAATGTATCTATAAAATGATTCTTTAATTCCATTTAATAGTCATGGTAAAGAAAAGAAAAATTATTTATGATCTTGGAATGACATGGTGGTTTTGGTACTAGATCAGAATCAGATATTATGTGCATTTGTGAAAATAATTAGACTCTTATGTGCTCATAAAATTTTATTACACATGTAGAAAAAACTCTATCACAAACGTACCTCGGTTCCCCAGTAACCTGATAACTTATACAGCACTGATATGGACCAAATGAAATTTTAGATCCCCTTGAGTTGACTACTAGGACCTTTCCTGAAACAATATGAATGCGGGAACAATTTTTTTGACCAAAATATTGGAAGCATATTAAAAAGTAAGCATTAAGATAAAATAAAATTCGTAGATAAAAATGAACCAGAAGTCAAAGAGGTATAATCATCAAAAATAAAAATATAAATGTAAAATAAAATTATTATAGATAACCCATGTCCCAATAGAAGAAACTCCACATGACCAAGGATCAATTGAGAGAACCCGCTCTAAGTGGTTTTATTCCCCATGCTCAATCCAGAAATGAAATAATCTAAAAACACCTATAGACATATATAGGGATTCTAATAAATGTCCATTATGGTCTCACCCTAGAATCCATAATATATGTTAAATTTAAACAACCAAATAAATATTTCAACATTAAATAAAAGCTTTGGTATTTCCAAATATTAATTAAAAAATCAATATTGAATTTCAAATTGAATAAATTCATTAAATAAATGAATTAATTGAAAACATTAAATGAAAACCTTAATATAAATTATAAAACTTTTGAAATAGTTTAAAATAATGTATCATAGTCATTTCGAATAAAATAATAGATAAACATGATCATATGCTTAATGGTATGAAACTCTCAGATAAGGGACACCACACATATAATGATACATTGTAATATGTGTATACAATGGTCATGTTGTATGACCAATGTTGACTACATCACCATCCCATCAGTGAGGTGACTCCTTAAGTTATGTTTTTAGTATTGTAAATCATAGAGTGTTCCTCAAATCTCTCACTGAATAGCTTATGGATTCATGTTTTGTAATTACAAATCAATGATACGAAATGTATATTAATTATCATTGAACTGTAATTAATCCCATTCTCCATTTCAAATATGAATATTTTCCATTTAAAAACCAAACTAGTTTTTAATCAAAACATGCATTTCCCAAATTTAAAACCCAATGGTTAAAATCGAATATATTTTAATCCATTTTTCACAGATACTAATTTGAAATCAATTCCATCAAATAAATCTGAAAATTAAACATCCAAAATTTATTTTAATATTTTAATTTTTAATATTTTTTATCAAATATTAAATATTAAAATTCAAAAAATTAAATTCCACCAAATTTTATAAACATTACAGACACGCCCCAATTCAATTTAATTAGGGGGTCACTAATTTTATTTTAAAATCCATTTTCAATAAAAAAATCACCTTATAAAATTGAATTAGTTTTTTTAGCCAATTCAATTTCAGGGAGTGAAATCCCAAAAATTCAATTGATATAAATTTAATCAATTTACATAGATTAGGGTTCATTGAATTGGCCAATAAAAAAACCACCACCTAGGGATCACTGGATCCCAAAACTCTTTCCCTAAATGGGATTCTCCATCAGAGAATGATGACAACACAATTCAAGAATCACACCAAGATGAATGATAAAAAATAGAGGGAATTAGATCCTCAAATAATATTATGATCTATGAACCTCACCTAAGAAGGAGGAGAGGGATTATATATTTAATGGGGAGAGAAAATAAATGGTGTAACATTGAACACCATTCAACAAGCATCTATCCACTTTAGGGAGGGTTTGAGGGGAAAACATCTCCCTGGAGATCCCATGGAAGTAAAAATTAATTTCTAATCATACAAGATTATAGGGGACTAAAATTTTGGTTTCATGAAATTTTAAACAATTTTTGGATTATCCAAATCATGTACACATGGTAAGCTAGGAAGTACCTAACAGATAGACAAAATTGGGAAATCTGGAAAAAAATCAATTATTTCTAGGTGAATTGACAATACTAAGTAGGTACACAGTTTGTGAAATTGTTCCACAACTGTGGAAAATCCCACTACTTTGGGATTCACAATTTGATCTTGCATGAAATATGGTTTTGAAATAATGTGTGAAAAACATGAACATCTCCACAATTTTGAAAATTAATTTTTTCTTCTACTGACACAACCCCAAAAAAACCCAACCAAAACCGTGATAAAAAGATGGGTTTCTAAATAGCTGAAAATAGTAATAAGATGTTACAAATTCCCCAACATAGAATCATTATATCCTCATAATTCCTACTCATAAGCATTAATCCCAAAAAATATGAGTCTAGTTCTAAATCATTAGTTCCTCCCTCTTTAACGTTTCATTAGAATCATAACAAATCTTCCACAACACTCAAACCAAATGTATCGTCATCTCATGAAGTATCATGGTTTCATAATCAACTATCATGACTATCCATTATGTTATGGATAAATAAGGTTCAACATAAAGATCACTCCATCTCATAAAATGAGATGGATTAGATATATAATTTCAAATTTTAGAGATATATAACACATTATTTGTTGACATCAGCTTTGGTGGATGTGATAAATGATAAGAAATCTAAACCACCAAATAAAAGACCATGAATGGTCCCACAAAATGAGAATGATGTTTCCCTTTCCTCCCATATGAATGATGACCCAACCTAGGTGAAACTTTTAGAAACACCTTGTCACAAACATAGAATTCCAATGGTCTAGACAAATACCATCCATGTGCTTTAAAAATTTCTGATGAATCTATTGCATGTTCACTTTTATATTTTTATGAAATCATGGACATTACAAAGAAATTTCACCAATATCTATCCAACCATTATTATGATCTATAAGTCGGAACATACAAAAAATCTAAAGGAACCATCCTAGTCACTGATGGGTAACTACTAGTATAAAAATTATTAACCAAACCCAAAAGATCAAACCAAACACCACCAAAGATTACAATACATGTGCAAAGCATATCCTTGAGAATTTTTATAACTCTTTCTTTATGTCTATCCAACTACAAATGGCATGTTGTTCTCATAGGTACCTGATATCTTGGTGCCATGTGAATGCATATCAAAAAAGGTGAAGAGAACCTAGGATCCCTATCAGAGAATATAGAATATAGAATGCTGTGAAAATAAATAATATATTTCATATAGTGATTTACCAACCCCACAAACATTATTTTATCATAAATGGGTATCATGTGAGCCGACTATGTCAGGTTTTCAATCACAACCCGTATAACATTATTCTTTCTATGGGTATGTTTAAACCCAAGAACACTATCCATTGAGATCTCATCCCACCTCCATGTTTTCTGTAGAAGTGTATGATGAGTGCATTAAGGTTTTTTGTGCATGTCCGTGGACTATTGGAGTGTATAACAATGAGAAAAAAACTAAAAAATTCCCCATTTCATAAATGGAAACCATAATGGCCACTATATATTAAATAACATCTTCATATTTCTGGGCCCACTACCCACTAGAATATATATAAATTTCACATTGCATTGTTAATTACCTCTATGGGAGAAAACAATTATTTCAATAGCATAGAATGACCTCATTGGAGAAATAACATTAAAACATTGTCTTCCCACCATAAAGAGATCCTCTAATTCTACATAACTCATAGTCATGATTATGTTCTTGATGAATAATCTAGAGAAAATACGATGAAAAAAAACACTGGAAGTGGAAACCTCAACCCCTGATTCATGAACTTCAATATGATACAATGGAGAAAGATCTATTGTGTTTATCAATTTTGAAGATTATTCAATTACCAATGTAAGAATAGTACTTCTCAAGGAATATGCAATGACATTCCATTTACATGAGGTTTAGTCATTTTTCAAGTCAAATGATTTCACGTACTCTACTGAATTCCACTATAAGAGATACAAATATTTTTTAGAGAAGATATAACTAAAGATCATTATGTATGAAAACACAGTCAACCATTCTACCTAAAGGTAATGATTTCATGTCTTAAGTGTGTGCATCACAAATATGAGTACATTCTTATGGGGACAATAATTCTTCTTGTGTGGCCTAATATGTGGGGATTCATAGAAAATTACATTATCATATTAAAAAATAACACAACCCAAAACAATAAATGATGCCTCATAGAAGACCACATAGCCATGTCCAACCTCTGGGAGTGTCAACACTGAATAAGTATTCAAAATAATTTTCATCTCAGAAAAATAACACTATCAATTTTTATCACAATAGAACATTACTCCTTTACAAGATAGAGTCATCATCAAAGTATCCTGCTTTCATAATTCCTTTACAAACTATACATAATAACCAAATAATCACATTATGCTCAGAATTGTGAAGACATTTCATATTTTATCCCATGACATATGATCCTCCACATTCTCAAGATCAATTGATGTTCCATATTTATACACAAAGTGTCCCAAGAACAACACTTCCCATATCTCAAAATATCGCTTTAAAATCATGGCATGATCTACATGATATCTCAAAAAAATCCAAAACTGTTCTCAGATGACACAAACGATTCTCCAAGAACATAGTGTTAATGAGGTGTTAATCCACTGATAATTAAATGAAGGTATCCTAATAGTAATGTAAAATTATTTTCATTAAATCCATAAATACATCATGATAATTAGTAAAACTAAATTTTCAGATAATATACTCATAATGGGGTAACTTATCTGAAAGGATACATTCTGAACTTTAGATTGTGTTATCCTATACCAATGAGAACCAGATAAAAGATCAATCTTAAAAACACACCGATACCCATTCAATTGGACAAAAATATGATCAATACATGGAAAATATTATTTTTTTTACTAGAAAATAGATAATGTTTTTGATAATAAACACAAATGTGTATGGAAACATTAAATTTATTTTCCCTAAGGTGGAATATTATAGAATATAAATAATTTCACTAAAATATCATCTAATGTATTCTTAATATCCATTTTTATATGGTTCTATATTGTACATGGGAATAGACACCGGTTGACAACCGATAACTAAATCGATAGAAAAATCTAAATCTATTACTAGTGCAAGACTTGAGATGTTAGTAGGAAACAAGTTGGGAAACTCAAAAAAACATGAGGTAGATCAATTTTAAATGAGTCCTTTTCCTAATCAAATGAAATCAAAAATATCACTCTCCCCATCTCCAGATAAGAAGATGCTACTCTGGTTGGCCCGAAGATTAATTATCCCCAGAAGATAGGGTAAACCTTATCAGATGTAGTGAAGGAGATCTGTAAAAGATAACAATCAATTTGGGTGCTATTAGAAATTATCCAATCCATTATAAATGATACATTGAGTGGTTTCATGTTGAAAACCAAAAAAATATATATTTATCAATATTTGATAGAGAGAAAACATAAGTGGGACTATGAATACCCTGATATCTCTTTATTCCCTGATGTGTAGTATTGTCTTTCACTTAAGATAAAAGATTCGAACAAATAATTAGTTGAATTATAATATGGATTTAAATAAATGACAAAGATAAACCTGTATAAAATAATGTTGTCCCTAACTAAGAATCTATATTAATGTTACCTATCATGGTCGTTGGACTCGTATTCACATATTATGTAGAGGCTTCCACTACCTGTAGAATGTTTGTTAAGGATGCATGTGGAAAGAAACAATTTTTAGATGAAGCATCTGATTTAATCCTGTTATATTAGATGATGATGATCCAATACCATTATGGGGAGTGAAATAAACATGGAATATCTTCTGAAAATGAACCGAGTATCCACAAGACCAACATACCTTAGGTGTCTTAGTACATAACAGTCATTTATTATTATGTATTTCCACACTAGTAACAAACAAAAGGACCCCTAACAGGATCTTTAAGAATTTTACAATGACATTGTAATCAACAATCCGAAACTTAATCATCAAAGTTCATATTTCCATTAACGGTACCCACACCCACACTGTGAGGGAAAGAATATCATAACAACCCTAGCATCTTATCCTTTTCAATTTTGACCATTAGTTATCTATCTGGAACATCAATATAAGAAATAATCTGAAAAATGAAACCCTGAAATTGAATATCTTATCTATGTCCCTACTAGAACCTTCGAGCCTTCATCATATCACTAGATACTTTTTTGGTGGGATCTGCACGATATCTGAAAAATTGTTTTCATATTCAATAATGCTCCTATCAACATTCTCTTGTTAGAAAAAATCCATATACATAGCCAACATAATCAACACTAGATCGAACATATTGGTGAAAAATCCCTTAATTATTTCCACACAAATCCATCATGAATATTATCTATCACTATAATGTCCCACCATCTACTTCTTGGTCATTCCATCACAATGGTGGCCCACGTAACATTGATTTCCCCAGGTGTCTCCATGAATCCAAAAAAACCCTTCATCATGCCAACCATTCCTTATCTTCTTTAGGATAATTTGAGGCATTGTACATCATTAGATTCTATGAAATGAAATTATGAGAACTAATTCCAATATTATCAATTCGTGGTTGTATAGATTAAGCCTGAACGAGAGTTTGTGTGGACTCCTATCCTAGATCGTGGATAATATGCATGATCCGCTCTACCAGATTCACGTTTTGAAGATAATTTTATCATTTATGTTCAAAAAATACCATCATCATGTATTTTATTGAAAAATATTATTGGATTCATGATTCTACACTACATTAGTAGACAACAGATAAGAAATGAGATTAAAACTCATAACAAGAAACAAGGGGAAATTAATCCCAATATATGGACACAAAATATGGATGTCAAACTATCCAAATCAAATGTCAAAAAAGAATAAAGATAATCTAAAAAAATATTTATCAAAACCACCCTAGTTGACATAAGTTTCATTGCAGTGAGATAAGATTAGGAACTCAATCCAAACTATCTTCTATGTCTTGACATGAAAACAATAATACATACCGGCATCAAGGAATAGTGGAAAACATACAACTCTGATACCAATTTTTCATGAACCATCCTAAAAACCTTGGTAACTTGATAGTTGAGCTTGAAATTACATGAACCTAAGGGTGTCCTCAATCCCCATGGGTTTGAGATGAGCACTTGGCATCATACAATATGAAATTCAAAAATTATTTGGCTCTTAATATTTTGCTGAAACATATAAACAAGATAGTATAAACAAAATCAGAGAACTATGCTAGAAGATCAATGGGAATAAACACCCCAATGTACTATAGTAAAGTGCTGGAAAAATAGGATAGATTACCCATGACATAAAGAATAAAACTCTATAAGACCAATGATCAATAGGTAGAACCATGTCCAAGTGGTGGATTTCCCTTATTGAAACCTACTAGAAGATAATCAAAAAACACCTGAAGACCCATGTATAATGTCATTTAAAATAACATTTGGTTCTCACCAAAGACACTCTTGTAAATTACAACATTTATCTAAGAAAATAAATCTTTATACTTAAAATAAATATGTTTCTAATTTCAATAGAATATATAATCTAATCATACATTAAATTTAAGTTGATCGAATTAATTTCTACAAATGGATTTATTAAAAACTTTATATAAAACAGTTTATATAAATCATAAGCAATGTAAAAAGATTACAATAACATAATATATTCATTTTCAATACAAAAAATAAAATGACATGGACATATGCGTAATGGTACAATAGTTCTTGTATAAGTGACTCTACACACTCAAAGTGAAATGGAAATATGTGTATACACACTTCACTTTATTGTAGCCAAATGCAATTTCATAGCAATCCCTTGGGGGATGAAACATGTAGAGTTTATATTTGGGATATTGTTAATCATAGTGTAATCCAATTAACTAACAAACTACATAAGGATTTATATGTCTCTAATAAAAAATCAATGATGGGAAATTTACCTGAAGACCTATCAAAATAAAATAAATCTCATTATCCATTTTAAATATTCAAAATTTTCAATCAAAACCCAAAACATGTTTTTAATCAAAACATTTTTTTTCAAGGACAAACCCCAAATGATTCTATCGTTAACAATTTAATGAATTTTTCACCTATAAAAATTTGAAATGAAATTTTACCAAATAAATTTCAAAATTACAATTCCACTACTAAACTAAACTATTTTATTTTAGAAAAATTATATCAATTTAAAAAATTTAAATTAAATAATTCTTGTTAAACCAAATTCCATAAATTTTTAAAATACAACCAATTCAATGGAATTTTGGGGGATTTCCAATTTCATTCCAAAATCCAATTTCTAAAAACAACTCCACCATTTCATTATAATGGGAATTTTAACCAACTAAAAGTCTTTTAAAGGAAATCTAACAAATTCAATTGAAAACATTTTAATCAATTCATAATATTCAGGTTTAATTAAATTGGACAATAAAAGAGTAACCACCTACCAAGGGATCATGGATTCTGAAAACGCCAACCATAATTGGGATTCCTCAATATTGAATGATGATAATTGTGTTCTTGAGTCACACCATGATCCCAGATATACAATAGAGAGAATTAGATCCTCTTATCAACAAGGAGATCTAATAAACAATAAGGAGGAATGAGGTGGGAGTACGAGATAGACAAAAGAAATATGAAAGCAACTAAGACTATATCAAACACCATTATCTAAGCATAGATCTCCATGTAGGAGTCAAATTAGGGGCCAAAAAATACTCCTAGTAGCTACCATTAATGGATAAACTTATTTAGTGTTATACTTGTCCATTGGGGTCTAAAATGAAGATTTTGGGAATTTTAAAACAATTATAGGATTTTAAAAACTTGTATAGACATTTATTTTGGAAATGATAGATTGTTAGGCCAGCCCTGGCCCCCATGATGTACCCCATTTATTATTTGGTGCATGATATTATAATGTGGGAACAAAATTTTTAAAAATTTTGAACTAACTAATAAAAAATACCCACTCCCATGGGTTTCATATTCTTCTTTAGAATAGTGCACATTTTAGTAAAATAATTTGTTAATCACTCCCATGCCATGAATTTTCAAAATTAACCATGATTTCACATGAAACAACCCCAAATGAAAACAATCCAAAGAATGATCAAAATAGGTGTTTAAGAATACATGAAAATAGAAATAGGATGTTACAAAATCAATTTATATAATTACTAGTGGTTGTTAATGTATATTTAGAATATTCAAGAAACATATAAAAATGGTTATATTAACGATATTTTAAGATGAAATATTTTAAGGCTTGTTATAATCACATACTTCCTCAAGAGTTCATTCCAAAAATTCATTTATTTATTATCAAATAATTTATGAATGGTAGTTATTCAGTTGTGCCTTTTTTATAGGGAACGTTTCACTATGATGATGTCTATGACATTATTGAAAAAATATTATGTAAGAGGAACCATTTATTTTTTTTTTGAGTTAGAGAAAATTATTTTTCCAATAGTTCTCAATTGAATTTTTTTGTCTAACTCTCTATCTTCCAAATGAAATACTTCTTGGAGGGTTAGAAACATTTCATTGGATGTATCCAGCTGAAAAAATATGTACACATTGGTACCTAATTATCAAAATATGAATCATCTTTGAGGTTCTATCATGAATGTGTACATTTATTGGGAATGTAAGGATTTCTATTCAATTTATATTTAGGATTTTACAACGACATAAAATTTTCTAATGAGAAATGAAGAAGAGAAGTATGATAAAATTCAACCCAGATTTCCATCACATTCGAAAATAGGGGAATTCCCATATCATATACATTTACTAAATTTATCTATGAAGTGTGGGAGATTTCACATATTATTATTTACATAACTGTTATTTTTTATGTCTACATAATGTAGGTAAGTATTACATTTATTTATTATTTAATATTATTTATTTATACATATATGTTGAACAATTTCTATTTTTTCCATTGGTAATATATAAAAATTTGAAAATAAATCATTGTTATTTATCCTTGATTAGGAGATATAACTTTAATTACAGTGAGCATACTTCTCGGTTGAAATTTAAATTAGAAGTATTATTATTATAAATGAATAATGTTAATATTTTGGTAATTCTAATATTAATTTATATTTTAGATGTTGAGTTTTCTTATTGAATCTATCTCTAAAAAAATTTGACCATTATCATTTGATCTTAATTACATGGTTTGAGAATGAAATTAAATTCTGATCAATGGGTACATAATGGATATCCCTAAATGAGATATTAACATTTGAGCATAACAATAAGGTGATATGGTAATTCCCACAACAGACTATTATTCCAGTAAAATTGATATTTGATCTCAATTTGAAAATGATTATTACTATTTTATGTCATAGAAAATATTAATATTCGATAATTACTCAAATGTTGGAGTCGTTATGATGAAATTCAAGGGGTTTTATTTGATGAAGATGTTTGTAATATTAATTTATTATTTATTATTTGAATTTATTTTCATGAATCAAAATTTCAGTAATAAAGTGCCATAAAGTTTGGCATCAAAGAGGAAACACGTTTATTAGGAGAAATATCATCTATGAACTGAATATAGTGTCATTATTTATGTAATGAAATGAATTTTTTTTTGATTTTTATGATGAAATTGACAACATCACTACTCACATTAGTACCAATTAGTGTTTTACTTATGATGACACTAATAGTTACATTGTCTGATTTGATTTTCATCTTGATGTTATGGTGGGAAATAAATATATTCATCCAACGTTTTTCTTAGTTATTTTGGTTTAGCTCATCTTAGTTTATTCTAGTTATACTATTCCAATTTAGTTATGAATTATTTCAAATAATTTGTATCCAACCCGAACCTCAAGTGAATATTTAATATATAATGTTTAATGTTTTCTTTTGGTTTCATTTTCTAATATAGTAATGAACTGTATTTGAACATGCCAAACCAAACAAAGGGGAAACACTTAAATTAGAAAAAAATCAAGATTAATTGAATTGAAATATATTAAACTTATTAGAATGAAAATCGATATAAAAAAATGTAAATCCTAGCCAAAAAATTGAAAAATAACCTAACCCAAAATACGGACAAATTGGATGAACCCAAAAAAATAGATAAATTCCCTAATAAGTTGATCAAAATATACTAAATGGCCTAACCAAAATTACATTTGATCAAATTGAGGATTTAATAGAACTATTTCATACCTACAATGGCCCGAAGGCCTAAATTAATATATGAATTAACATTAATGTATAGTTATTTTTCATGAAAAATATAATAAGATTTTTTATATCTTAAATTATCCAATATTAGGTTTTCCAATTTTTATTCCTTAATTATATTATTCCATATATTATTTCTTGTATTCATACACATTAGTTATAAATTTTTAATTAATGTCATTTTTTTTAATGTAAGAAATGAAGAATATTGAAAATATGTTAAGGAAGAGGATCGATGAAAATAAATTTCACATAATACGTATGGGAGTTCCTATACTGGTCCATGAAATGATTGTTATATTTTAAATATACATTTTAAAATATAATATAATATCATTTGATTAAAAATAATTTTAACTTTTAATCAGGATCCACAACATAAG
This sequence comes from Viscum album, assembly GCA_963277665.1. NCBI lineage: Eukaryota > Viridiplantae > Streptophyta > Magnoliopsida > Santalales > Viscaceae > Viscum > Viscum album. The sequence continues at coordinate 1,403,502,532 of OY728152.1, forward strand.
AGAAAATTTTTCTTTGATGAAGATGCTATTAGTGATGTTTAGAATGATAATTCAAGTAGGTGGTAATATAGCTATGTACAACACATGTCATAACCTATCACACCATGTCACGTCATTGAACATACCATCTATCACACCTTCATATCCCGCTATATCGTTTGAGGAACCCTTAATATTTTGGTGGACTATGTTTTCCACACCATTTAATTATAATCCTCATCTTCTTAAATTTCATTAACTAATGATGGATCAAACACCCCATCGTTATTATAATTTTCTATATGTGTTACTGATATATTTTTTCCTTTAACATCCTCATCAATTAGCACATTTGTTCATGTTCATTTGACTTATATGCCGACACATTCTGAGCCTCATGAGATATATTTTACCCAACTCATATTGTATAGGTTTATGATTTGTTAGAGCTAGGTGGTCTAATGTTACCATTAAACCGACATGGATGGATATATTCAAACAATCAAAAAAATTTCACACTACTTTATTTTATTTATAGGATATTTTGATATAATGTTAGGTTTTATCTTTCATAAATATACTTGCCACTAAGTAGTGTGGAAATACATGCATGATTTAGGTGTATAATTGCACCAGATATCTAAAGGGTTACTATAACGAGTGTAATCAAATGATTCAAGAAATAGGGAGATAATATATGAGTTTTATTATGATGTTTTCCAAATAATATTACATCATTACTATCATTCCACTCACCAAGAGACACATTAAAATGGAATTAATGGAAAACATTTTGGAGGAAATATGGGTATGAATATTTAATGGATATAGAATTGTAACGCCCCGACCCCAATTACCTAGAGTCGATGCATTATTACATAACATTGGAATGATCACAAGAAAGATCAAATCTCGAAAGACCAATTGGTTAATTAGCCTTGGAAACACTAGATATATTCATAAGTCTTACATTACATCATAAAAATTAAAACTAAAACAACATATTTTCTTCAAAGTCTACACACATATTCCCACATACTATCCCTGTAGGTCATTCATAAATAACTTCTTGACATCCTATGAAAAATAAAACATTGAAAGGGTGAGCTCAGATGCTCATTAAGGATAACAATATAGGAGAAACTTTCATAAATAAGCATAAACATTTAAGGAAATGTATAAATAAAACAAAAGCCTTTTAAACTTGTACTTCAACATTTCATTTCTAAAATAAAATGAAATAATTTCATTTAATTATTCACATGGATATTCTACTAATCGAATAATAACATGCAATATCAATAACCTCTTTCATAATGATGGAATGGATAGTTCCAGACAATCAAAACCACATAGCTAAGGCCTCGTGCCAAGACTATAAATAAGATTTTCTCAAGGCCTTGTGCCAAGACACCAGTTTGTCTCATGAGACCTACCAATGCATTTAGGAGCTATAGCGGGCTCCACCCATCACATATTATGTCCAATGCATTCCCATATTAAAAGGTATAATCATAACATAAACATTCTTATTAAAAATAGCATACGAAATGTAAATACTTCATCCATAAACCATGAATGGTATAACAATATCACATCCATAGTCAAAATATGACAAAACCTTCAATACAGTATAGAAGTTTTGTATCATAATAAATCAACTTCAAATAATTGTAAAATCGATCAAAGGATGTTGACATAGATGAAATCAAAACTCTTTTTAGAGTAATATCTATTTTTTATTTTGAAATCATTTAAGAGTAATATATTTATAAAATATAACATTTTCTTTGAAAATATTCTTATAAGCTCGAAAGGTAAGCTTCAATGATTTTATAATGGTGTAAAATAGCCACACATGTTGTATAAGTTAAAAAAACATTCTAACCTTAATTCTGTCGAAAAGGTTAAAAAACCTTGTTTGGAAAACGACAGAAAGATTCCTTTATAAACAACTTATAAAAGTCAACAAGGGTATAAATGACTTTAACGCATATTCTAGTAAATAGTAAAAAATGTGTTGAAATACAATTTTAAGTATCATGGATGTGGATGATAAAGAAATCCCAGTAGATTATTACGTAATAACAACCTCGGATAATAAAGTGATTGTAAAATAAACCCTTAACTTGTACATTTCCTTTGTTGGGGGTAGGTTAACCTCTGGTATAATGGGGAAATAATTGTTATTAAAATTATACAAGAATAATATTCATTAATATGATATCATATATGATCTTTTAACATTGGTTTGTTAATAATATATTAGTATTATCATTGTTTTGGGTGTTAACTTACTCATTTTCATTTATATGTTTTGTTACATAAGCCATGTTTGTCATGGATTGGTTGTATATTATTCATATCCATAATGATATCAAGTCCTTAATCATTATTTTTAAATCATAAAATGATAATTATACTTTAATGGATACGATGGAGAATGAATCTCATCGCGTTCGTGGAGACGGTAGTCCGTACGTACGCACGAGCGACAATTTCATTATTTTGATATTAAAATAATATATAATTGGATGGTATATCACATATAAAGAATCATTATCATGTTATATTTATTACTACATGAAATTACAAATCATTTTTACACCCACCAAAATAATAATATATTGAATAACAATTACACCACAACTTGGAGACGGTAAGTCGTACGTACGCAGGTATGGTGACATGTCATTAAAAGGATGGATAGAATAATTAATATGGTTGTACCATATTTATAATAATATTACAGTATATAAGAGATATTGGATTCATTGTTTTAGAATGGGAATAACAAAGAAAGAAGAAGTTGAAGAAGAAATGAATTTGAAAAAGGGTGGTGAAAACATTACCTCTTTTATGGGATCTTCCTTTTGATTTTATCAAAAGGGCTCCTTAGGTTGGCTTTAGGTTCAAAACAAGGCCTCTAGGTTGTAGTGGGGAAATTTGAGAGAGTATTTGGGCAGGGGTTGGCCGAACCAAAATTCTTTGAATGTGCGAATTAATGAGAAGGGGGGTGCCCTTTTATAATATGGGTGAGGGGTACCTTTGGAAAAGATTTAATATTATTTTATAATAAACTAATATTAGGTTCCAAGTGGCTCAAAAGTGGATTATTCAGAGGTTAAGGTGGGGATGGGTCGAAGACCACTCAACCAATAGAATTTAGGGAGGTTTGGGTTACTATATTAACATTATCATTAAGTATTAACACTTAGTTAATTAGTTTCACTTTTACAATGTCTCATTGTATTTTTATATTATATGGTTTATAAACACACTATATACATCCAAGAGACCCCCAAGTGGTCCATTAATGATACAGCTATCATGATATAAGTCTCTTGGACTAACCATAGATTTTTAAGAATTGAATATCAATTAATAATATAATATTTGTTTTAAAAACTCTTTTATGTCAATTTTGACACTATTCAATAATTGATTTTTGTAAAAATCATAACATAATGATTACTTCGAACAATATTAATTAATTCAATCCTAACATGTCATATTAACCTAAAAAATTATTTTAATTCTTAAAAAGTCTCAAATTATACTATTTGTGTATTTATAATATCAATTATTTTATTTTTTTTCACTATTATGGTAATTACTACATCATCATTATGTCAAAAATAAATTAAATTGTTTAATGTCTAAAAATGATAAATAAAATATCATTATTTAGGAAATATTTTTAACTTTTTAATGAATATTTACAATCGAATTTATCTTATTTATAACCCTATATTAAAAATCTTTTAGGAAATAAACTTTGACTTAAACTCTCTTAACTCTTCTTTGAATTAAAAAATATTAAATGTTTTAATCTAATCCAAGTAGACCTAAATGATAATATTTTATTACTAAGGTTGTTTCTGGTCGAGATATACATTTCCAGTAGAATTAGGACATGAGTTAGGGTAATATTAATATCATTTTTACCATTAATTAGCCTATTTACTTTTAACCGTGGTAAATAAAAGTAAAAAGTTACTATTCACCAAAAATTATTTTCATCTCATTGAACAACATTTTACTAATGGATATTAACTTTGTGTCTCATATTTTCGAAATTCCATTCACAGAAGTGATAAAATTATGTTTTATAAAAAATTCAGTTTTTTAACTACCACTTAGTGGTTTCACTATTCATCAAAAATTGAAATATTTCAGAACAATGCCAAAATTTCACCCTAAGCTATAATTGATATTCCGAATTCATAAATGATGTCTATTTTAGAAAATTCCGAACATATAAGTTGCATTAATTAATTTTATAATTAATTCCCACTTTCACAACAAATAGCGTGTTTTTAAGAAACAATATTTATTAAAATATTGACAATTGTTTATGTCCAATTTCAAAGTGAAATAAATTCTAATGAACAAAATTGGATAAAATTGTAAAAATATATTCTAAATATACTTTAAAACCACTCAATAATATAATATATCACTATAAATTATTTTTATTAAAAAAATTGTTTTTTAATATTTTTCACTATTCATAAAAATTGGAAGTTCTCAGAAAAATATCAAAAATTCAACTTAGTATAATTTCGAGATTCTGAATCCAAAAATGAAGTCCATTTTGAAATATAAAATATGTATAATTTCAAATGATATGTATTACTATTCATAACGGCTAGTTTGATTGGTTGTGGTGTTTTAGAACTCGATGTTGCGTACAACACACGCTATCACATTATTCAAAGAGAAGCATATCGTAGAAGCTTGGGGTGTTACATTCTCCCCTACTTCAAATAATTTCGTCCTCTAAATTTATAGAATACTAGTGCATGAAAAGACTCAAGTGGATCTTCATCCTATGTTCCTCTGGTTCCCACGTTGCCTCTTCCATCTTATGGTTCCTCCACAAAACTTCTACCAGACACGTCGTTCGGTTTCTTAGTACTTAATATCTCGTATCAAGAATCTTGACGGGATCTTCACAATAAGATAGATTGGGTTCCAGTTCTAATTACTCATAGTTGAGTACATGGGTTGGGTCAGGCATGTATTTCCTCAATAGAGATATGTGGAACATATCACGAACTTTGGAGAGACTTGACGGCATTTCCAATCGGTAAGCTACATCCCCAATTAGTTCTAGAATTTTGAAAGGTCCGATGTACCTGGGACTCAATATACCTTTCCTACCAAAACGTATGACTCCCTTCCGTGGAGATACCTTCAGGAAAACATGATCACCGACTTGAAATTTCAAATCCTTCCTTAGATTATCGGCATATCTCTTCTTCCTACATTGAGATGCTTTGATATGGTTTTGGATTACCTTCACCTTTTCCATCGTTTCCTCCACCAGTTCAGGTCATACATGTTTTCTTTCACCAACGTCATCCCAACAGGTTGGTGTATGAAAACTCTTTATGTATAACCCTTCATATGGTGCATCTAAATAATTGAATGGAAACTATTGTTAAAGTAAAATTCTACCAGATGTAAATATTGATCCCACATACCCTGAAAGTCAAGTGAGCAGGATCTCAACATGTCTTCTAAGGTTTGAATAGTTCGTTCTGATTGTTCATCTGTTTGAGGGTGGTAGGCAGTGCTCAAATGAAGTTCAGTATCCAAGGTTTTCTGAAGAATTTTCCAGAATCTTGAAGTAAAACAGGGATCATGATCAGAAACAATCGATAGGGGTACTCCATGAAGTCTCACAAATTCATCAATATATAGTCTTGCTAGACTTTCCAGTGGTAGATCTTCTCTTATAGCAAGAAAATGTGTTGATTTGGTAAGACGATCAACAATGTCCCATATTGCATCGTTCCTTCTATGAGTCTTTGGTATCCCCATGACAAATTCCATCGAAATATTTTCCCATTTCCCCTCTGGTATGGGAAGAGGTTGCATGACTCCTCCAGGATGTTGCCTTCCATCTTTCACTTGTTGATAACCCATACATCTTGACAAAAAATCAGTAATCGCCCTCTTCATGTTGTCCCACCAAAAATGTTCCTTCAAATATCTATACATTTTGGTGCTCCCAGTGTGTATAGATAAATTGGAACTATGATCACCATCCAGTAATTCCCTTTTTAGATCAGGTATATCGGGAACACAATGTCTCTTCCTGGATTTCAAAATTCCATCTTCATACACAAAGTCTCTCAATCTCCCATCATTCACAACTTTAATCTTCTTTTGAAAATATTCATAATCGGTCTGAGAACTCATAATCCTTTCTAGTAAAGATTGATTAGAAACCATTTGAAAAATAATTGATGTTTCACCTTCCATGGTTATTCCCATGACCATCTTCACTAGATCCCTGAAAATTGGATCCCTTTCAATTCTCATCTTGTTCACAACATGATGATCTTTTCTGCTCGAGGCATCTTCCACCTTGTTTGCTTTCCCCAGGTGGTAGTGTATCATACAATCATAATCCTTGAGTAATTCAAGCCATATCCTTTTCCTCATATTGAGTTCTTTTTGTGAGAAAATATACTTCAAACTCCTGTGATCAGTATAAATATCACATTTTACACCATAGAGGTAGTTCCTCCATATCATCAGAGCAAAGATCACAACTTATAACTCGAGATCATGAGTAGGATAGTTTTGATCATGAATTTTTAACTGTCGTGATGCATAGGCAAAAACCCTATCATTCTGTATAAGGACACAACCATGTCCTTTCTTCGATGCATCGCTATGAATAATGAACCCATCATTCCCTGATGGTAGAGTCAATATAGGAGTGTTGACTAATCATCTCTTCAGTTATTTGAATCATTTTTCACACTATTTTTTCCAAACAAATGTAACCCCTTTACGTGTGATCTTTGTTAATTGGTTAGCCAATCCGGCAAAATTCTGGACGAAACGTCGATAATAACCTTCTAAACCAATAAAACTACGTACCTCAGTTATACTCGTGGGTGATGTCCATTCTTGGATTGCCTTGGTATTAGAAGGATCAACAGAGATTCCATCTTTAGAGACAATATGGAGAAGAAAATAAATCTCCTAAATCCAAAATTCACACTTGCTAAGCATCCCATATAATTAATGTCTTCTCAGAGTCTTTAGGATAATGTGTAAGTGATTTTCATGATCTTCATAGCTTTTGGAGTATACCAAGATATCATCAATAAATACCACCAAAAATTCATCGAGATATTCTTTGCAAAATCTATTCATCAGATCCATGAATACAGAGGGTGCATTAGTCAATCCAAAAGGCAATACAGTAAACTTGTAATGCCCATACCTGGTTCGAAATGATGTCTTCAGAATGTCATCCTTCTTCACACACAACTGATGGTATCCAGATCGAATTTCAATCATTGAAAAGTATTGAGCTCCATGAAGTTGGTCAAATTAATCATCAATGCGAGGTAGGAGATACTTGTTCTTTATTGTTATAGAATTGATTTCCTGGTAGTCGATACATAACCTCATAGATCCATCTTTCTTTTTAACAAAAATAACAGGGGATCCCCATGGAGAAACACTAGGGAAAATAAATCCCTTATTAATAAATTCCTCTAGTTGTTTCTTTAGTTCGACTAATTCCATAGTGGCCATTCTAAAGGGGTCTTCGATATAGGCTTTGATCCAAGAACTAAATCAATGGAAAACTCAACTTCTCATTCTGGAGGATGTCCAGGTAAATCGTCCGGAAACACATCTACATATTCTTTCACAATAGGTACATCCTCTATTTGAACATTCATTTCCTCACCCATAGTCATTTCATTCTCTTCCTCCCAAATAATTGAGTTTAGTTGAGCTACTGGGGGTGGATCTAGATAAGAATTAGGTGGTGAGGATTCTTCTCTAAAGATAAGGTGTTCCTTATCATCATCATCAAGAATCGCTACCAGTTTCTTCTTACAATAAATCTTCGCATCATAGTCTGAAAGCTAGTCCATACCGAGTATTATATCAAACTCCATCATAGGTATGACGATGAAATCAGCAGATAAAGAACATTTATGTGCTCTAATGGGGACTGATTCACAAAACTTTGTTGCAATGATACTTCCCTTAGGAGTTTTAACTGACAACTCACTTGTTAAATAAAATTGGAAATATCTAATTTTGTTAGAAAACTGGGAAGATATGAAACAATGCGATGGTCCAGAAGCAATTAATTCATTTGATAAACTTGAGGAAACCATTAAATTACCTTCAACCATGTCTTTCAAAACTTCTACCTCAGCAGTAGTGATAGCATAAGCATGGCCTTGATCCCTTGGCCATTTTTGAGGTAAATTCCCCTGACTATTAGGATATTCATTTGCATAATGTCCCATCTCCCCGCAATTGTAGCAATGAACATTGGTAGCTTCCTTCTTCCCTTTGCAATCACGAGCTTGATGGCCTTTTTCACCACACTTGTAACAGACACACATTCCCTTCAAGCATGTACCAGGGTGTTTCTTCCCACATTTACCATAGGATGTATATTCAACCTTTCCCTTCATCCCCTTATTTCAATTCCCATATTGATCAACATATCTCTTCTTCTCTTGCTTTGAAGTCATAAGACTTAGAAAATTCCTTTTCTGTCTTGATAGCACATGAGACAATGTCTTCGTATGACTAGAAGGATTATGAGACTAATGCTCGACGGAGAAATGGTTTTAACCCATCAAAGAAATGATCAATCTAACTTCTTGGGTTACATATATAATCTCCAACATACCTTGCAAAACTTGTAAAGTTAGCCTCATACTTTGTGACATTCTCATCCTCCTTTTGTCTCAGACTCATAAATTGCCTTTCCGTATCAGCTCGATGGTCGCGAGGAAATTATTTTTCTAAAAATAGATCATTGAACTCCCTTCATTCCATATTTGATACTTTATCATCTTCCTTTGTGTTTTTAATCAATGACCACCATTTATCAGCATCTCCAGTGAGGCAGTAAATTGCCATGATAACTTTTTCCCTTTCACTACTCACCAAAGACTGAAATATTTTCTCTAGGGAATTTATCTATTGCTCAGTTACTAAGGTATTTTTACACCCATTTAACGTTGGTGGTTGTTACCTCATGAAGCGATCTAACATTGATCCTCTACGCTGCGGATCAGGGTGCTCCATACAGGTAAGGTTATCATTCATAACCTGAGTGAGTTGTCCTAGTATGGTTATTAGATGATCAGCACCATTTGTATCACCCTCTATACTATAATTATCTTGAGAAGGAGGGAAATCCCTACATGGAGTGTATGCATTGATATGGTTTCCATTTCTTCCACTAGGCACCATTTCTAAACAATAGCATAAACTAGATCAGTTTATGAATCAAAAAACACAATTCTATACTTATAAAACACTTAACATAAATTGAACTATTTATGGATATAATCCATAATCCTAAAAATATTTTATTTCAGAAATTATATAATCATAAACCCTTCATAATGATTTGTAAAGAAAATGGGAGTTATCATAAGCATATCTCTCGGGAGTGTCGTAACCAAGAGTGCAGCAAGGCCCGTTGTCATGCACCAGTTCCTATTTGAGTCTAGCTCAAAGAGGTGTTTTCGGGTCTTACCCCTAGGTACATCTGTGCTAGAGCCGGCACTACCTGCTCGTATCCAGATAGGGATGTATTGCTCAGAAAACCCACAAAATCACTACAATACCAAAATTCTTGGATGTTCTTCTATACTAATTCTCAATGTCCATCTTAGTTCTATGTGCTATAATCATATTTTATCTAAATCTAGCTTCCAAGGAATGTAATAAACTTCCTCTGATAACAACTATACCACCCCAAACCCAGTTACCAAGAGTCGGTGCATTATTACATAACATTGGCATGATCACAAGAAAGATAAAATCTCGAAATACCGCTTGGTTTAGTAGCCTTGGAAACACTAGATATATTCATAAGTCTTACATTACATCATAAAAATGAAAACTACAACAAAATATTTTCTTCATATTCCACACTCATATCCCCAGATACTATCCCTGTAGGTCATTCATAAATTACTTCTTCACATCCTGGGAAAAATAAAACATTGAAAGGGGTGAGCTCAGAAGCTCAGTAAGGATAAAAATATAGCGGAAAATTTCATAAATAAGAATAAACATTTAAGGAAATGTATAACAAAAACAAAAGCCTTTTAATCATGGACTTCAACATAGAATGGAAAAAATAAAATGAAATAATTCCATTTACTTATTCACATAGATATTATATTAGTCGAATAATCACATGCAATATTAATAACCACTTTCATAATGATGGAATGCATAATGCCAGACTATCATAACCATAAAGCCAAGGCATCGTTCCAAGACTACAAATAAGATTTTTTGAAGGCCTTGTTCCAAGACTCTAGTTTGTCTCATGAGACCGACCGATGCATCGAGGATATATAGTGGGCTCCACCCGTCAAATATTAAGTCCAATGCATTCCCATATGAAAAGGTTTAAACAAAACATAAACATTCATATTAAAAATAGATTAAGAAATGTAAATACGTCATCTATAAACCATGAATGGTATAAAAATAGGACATCCATAGTAAAACATATCAAAAAACCTTCAATAAAATATATAAGTTTTCTATCATAATAAATCAACTTCAAATAAGCGTAAAATCTATCAAAGGATGTTGACATAGATGAAATCAAAACTTTTTTTAGAGTAATATCTCTTTTTATTTTGAAATAATTTAAGAGTCATATATTTATAAAATACAACATTTTCATTGAAACTATTCTTATAATCATGTAACGGAATCTTTGAAGATTTTATAATGGCGGAAAATAGCCTCACCCGCCGTATAAGTTAATAAAAACATTCTTACCTTAATTCTGTTGAAAAGGTTAAAAATGACCTTCTTTGGAAAACAACAGAAAGAATCCTTTATTAACAACTTATAAAAGTCAACAAGTGTATAAATGAATTTAAATAATATTATAGTAAATAGTAAAAAAATTTGAAAAACATTTTTAAGAAACATGGATGTGGATGATAATGAAATCCCAATAGATTATTACGTAATAACAACCTCGGATAATGAAAAGATTGCAAAATAAACCCTTACCTTGTACTTTTCCTTGGTTGGGGGTAGGTTAACCTCATGTATAATGGTGAAATAATTATTATTAAAATTATACAAGAATCATATATTTTAATATGTTATCATGTATGATCTTTTAACATTGATTTGTAAATAATATCTTAGGATTATAGTTGTTTCGGGTGTTAACTTACTCGTTTTCATTTATATGTTTTGTTACATAAGCCATGTTTTTCATGGATTAGATGTATCTTATTCATATCGATAATGATATCAAGTCCATAAACATTATTTTTAAATCATCAAATGATAATTATTCTTGAATGGATACGATGGAGAATGAATCTCATCGCGTTCGTGGAGACGGTAGTCCGTACGTATGCACGAGCGACAATATCATTCTTTTGATATTAAAATAATATATAATTGGATGGTATATCACATATAAAGAATCATTATCATGTTATATTTATTATTTAAATGAATTAAAAATCATTATTATATCCATCCAAATAATAATATATTGAATAACAGTTACACCACGACGTGGAGACGGTAAGTCGTACGTACGCACGTATGGTGACATGTCATTCAAAGGTTGGATAGAATACTGAATATGGTTGTACCATATTTATAATAATATTATATTATAAATTTGATATTGGATTCATTATTTTATAATCGTAATAACAAAGAAAGAAGAAGTTTAAGAAGAAATAAATTAGAAAATGGGTGGTGAAAACATTACCTCTTCTTTGGGTTCTTCCTTTTGATTTGATCAAAAGAGCTTTTTAGGTTGGCTTTCTGATCAAACTAATGCCTCTAAATTGTAGTGAGGAAAGTTTATAGAGTAGTTGTGTAGGGTTTGGCCGAGCCAAAAGGCTTTGATTGTGTGAATTAGTGAGAAGGGGGAGTACCCTTTTATAAGAGGGGTGAGGGGCACCTTTAGAAAATCTAGAAATATTATTTTATAACAAATAAATATTCGGTTTCTAATGGCTCCAAAGTGGATTATTTAAATGTTAAGGTAGGTATGGGACTAAAAAGACTCAACCAATAGAATTTAGATAGTTTTTGGTTACTATAATAACTTTATCATTGAGTATTAACTCTTAGTTAATTAGTTTCACTTTTACAATGTCTCTTTGTATTTTTATATAATATTTTTAATAAACATACTATATACATCCATGGGACCCCAAAGTGGTCCATTAATGATACACCTATCATTATATAATCTCTTGGCCGAACCTTAGATTTTAAAGAATTTAATATCAATTAATAATATAATATTTTCTTTAAAAACTCTTTTATGCCAATTTTGACACTATTCAATAATTGATTTTTTTAAAAATAATAACAGAATTATTACTTCAAAAAAAGTTAATTAAGACAATACTAAAATGTCATATTAACCTATAAAATTAGTTTAATTCATAAAAAGTCTCAAATTATATTTATTTGGGTATTTATAATATCAATTATTTTAACGATTTTCACTATTATGGTAATTACTGCATCATGACTGTGTCATAAATAAATTAAAATATTTAATGTCTAAAAATTATAAATAAAATATCATTATGTAGGAAATATTTTTCTATTTCTATGGAATATTTACAATCTAATTTATCTTTTGTATAACCCTATATTAATTTTTTTTAGTAAATAAACATTGATTTTAACTCTCTTAACTCTTCTTTGAATTAAATAATAATAAATGTCATAATCTAATCCAAGTGGAAGTAAATGTTAATATTTTATTCCTAAGGTTGTTTTTGGTATAGATAAACTTGTCCAATAGAATTATAACATGTGTTAGGGTAATATTAATACCATTTTTTACCCTTAATTACCCTATTTACTTTTAACCGTGGTAAATAAAAGTAAAAAGTTACTATTCACCAAAAATTACTTTCATATCATTGAACCACATTTTACTACATGATATTAACCATGTCTCTCAGATTTTCAAAATTCCATTCACAGTAGTGGTAAAATTATGTTTTATGAAAAATTCAGTTTTTTAACTACCACTTAGTGGTTTCACTATTCATCATAAATTGAAGTTTTTCAGAACAATGCCAAAATTTCACCCTATGATATAATTGATATTCCGAATTCCAAAATTATGCCTATTTAACAAAATTCAAAACATATATTTTTCATTAATTATTTTTATAATTAATTCCTGCTGTCACATCAAATAGCGTGTTTTTAAGAAACAATATATATCAAAATATTGACAATTGTTTATGTCCAAATTTAAAGTGAAATTAATTCTAATGAACAACATTGGATGAAATGGTAAAAATATATTCTAATTATAATTTAAAACCACAAAATAATATAATTTATCACTATAAATTATTTTGATTAAAAATGTTGTTTTTAACTATTTTTCACTATTCAAAAAATTGGAAGTTCTCAGAAAAATTCCAAAAATTCATCTTAGGATAATTTTGATATTCCGAATCCAAAAATGAAGTCCATTTGAAAATATAAAAATATATAATTTCAAAAAGTAGGTATTACTATTCATAACTGCTAGATTGATTGGTTGTGGTCTGTTAGAACTCGATGTTGCGTACCACACACACTATCACTTTATGCAAAGAGAAGCGTACGGTAGAATCTTGGGGTGTTACAGGATTTATATTATTTTTCTATATATATAAGTTGATATTTTAGATTATATGTTGGTATAATTTCCATGATTTTGATTCTATGAGGAAAACATAACTCATAGAATTAGCTATTATTTAGAGATCATAGAATCATGATATGTATAGCGGATGACGTGATAGAGTAGGTATTGATTTAGAGGTTATAATAGTCTTTAATTAGTGTCTATTAGCTCATTGACATGAAATTAGGGATTATTTTAGGAGTAATGAGTTTACAGTATTAAACAAATTTGGGGTTTTTGTTTGAAAATTATTGTGTTTTTCATTAATTAGTACTTTTCATTCATGAAAATTATTTTTAGGATGTTTTAATAATAAAAAAACATGGATTCTATGAAATACCTCCACACAATGGGGTGGGATATACTTATTAATGATGAGATGAATGAAGTATGATAATAAACATTAATTTTTCTTTTTTAATAAATTATGGAAATATTGTTTTTCATTTTGTAAATTATATGGATTCATTAGAATTTTTTCGAAACAATTATATTGATTAATTATATTGATTAGGATATTATAATGAGGTATTTATTATAGTGGAGTGAATATAAGGTTAACATAGAATATTTTCTTGTGGAATACTTTATAACTACTTAATAATTTAATCATGAAATATTTTGGTTGACCTAGATTAAGATATAGACTTATATACTCAAAACCATTAAATAAATTACTAATATAAAAACATTTTTAAGAAAACAGAATAGAAATTATTAACTCTATTGTAGTTAAATCATTTTGTTAACATCTTGAGAAGTAAACTGGTAATATTTCTATAGAATTTTTTGTATGTAGGAATAATGTGTGGTTTTTATTTGTGTCAGTTAGGATATAGTGGTAAAACGGTGTTAGAGTATATTATGTTGTATTTGGAAAGTGGATGCTGATGACTATGATTGATAACAATAATATCATACATGGAAACACATTTAAGATACATTAAACTGAGTAGAAATGTTTTCATAGAATTAAATAAATTTTAAATAATAAATATAAATACAACACACCTTCGATCCACTAATTATTATCTTTTATGATTTATAATGACCAGTTAAAAGTAACTAATGTATTTTTTCTTTAAAATAAAATCCATCAACTTTTTAATGTTGAAATAAAATTAGATGGATCATATTTCTCTACAAGAGTATCTGAGTACCACATATATAGTGTGGGTGTTTATAATATTCATTGTGATTAATATATTATTACATTCAATTATTAGGAATAAAATCAAATGAATAATAAAAATTCATACTCTAGGACTCATTCATTAATGAATTTTCATATAAAAAATTATAACATCTCGCAAATGTACATCATAAAATATCCCTATATTGAATACATCTCTACAGGAAATAAATATCACATAAAATGACAAAAACATATTATTTTTTAATATATGATTAATTATTTTTTTCATTTTTTATTATAGAATAAGTCAATTTAATATACATATAAAAATTATAGTTGATATATCCCCTACTGGGGAATGAAATCAAGATTTAGATCCAGAATTATCATTTTCAATATAGACTATTATATCAATGGAACCATTAACATTATACCTCACTCCCAAATAATGACTAAGGATACATATTTAATTATTAATAATTATTTAAAAATATATTTACTATGCTCAATTGAGATTTAGAAAATTCATATTAGTATAAAATATTTATAAAAAAACATAAAACATCTAAATTAGTATATAACATGGTACACAAGATCAGTTCTGTTTTCAAATCCTAGGAATTCTAGTTCATATGATTCTGTTATACATTCGATAGTGTATACTTCTTTTATGAAAACATACACCATGTAACACTATTAGAACCCCACAACTATTGTTATATATGGTTAACCTATTTGAAATCATATCAATATATATATTATATCTTGGAATAAGAAACAATTGATATCAATATCTATTAATACATATACCCCATATCTATGATGATTCTGTAAGGCCATTAATTAAGACATATTTTCCTAACTATTCCATTATAAACATCGATATGTGGTTATATTTTTGATGAGTATAGTGTCATAATTATCCATTTTTAATTTTTATATTATACTCCCTCTAACTGACATAAATATAGAAGATTTAAGACATTTATTATGAAACTAATCCAACTGGATGTAATATAATTTTTTACTAAGTATGAGATGACTTCTTCCACTCATATATGAACTTTCACAACTTAAATCCAATTAAATTTCTATTTAGATAATCATAAAATTTATTTTATATTATAAAAACATTATTGGAAATAGCTATATTAAGTAATTTTGTTTTCATATCCACTTCTGGATTTCATAATAATAATAGCCTCAAACAAAAAAAATGATTCATAATTTATCATATATACCCATTTTAGCTATATGTATGAACTTGAATAAGCATTAATAAGACATAATTATAAAAAAAGGTCGACCTATAGAATTTGTATAAGATTATAGTATGATATTCCATACATTACAACATTTAAAATTGAATAAAGTTATATAATATAGTTTTATTTAAAATACTTATCATGCCTAATAGATAACTTATTATATACCTTAAAACTCACACATAATTTTTTCACCTATACCACTCTTAATGGCATGTTTTTTAATATTAGTATAGTTCGCACAAGTTACTAAACCCTTCCAAGAAAGTACATTGATATTTAAATACCTTTTACATTTAAATATACCACATGATGATTTAAACCACTCATTATATATCATTACTTAACAATTACCACACAGAAAACACTATTAAAACAAAAAAATCAAACACATCAATATGATTTAGAGTTACTAATTCAAATGATGATACATTTTTATCCTCTAAAAACTATTCCAATAATTTACCCATTTAATTGGTATTGAATGATTCTCAAATTATAGATAATCAAATTGATACGACATTAGTTATTTAAAATTAAACATTATAAAACTTTTTATTCAACATAGGGTGTCTATTAAATCACACGATTACCTTTATTCTATAATATACATAACTACCTATAATATTCTAGGTGAAAAATAATATAATATCACATGTGTCACCATTAATAATTTATTTAAATCATGTTATAAAATTTCAATTTGAATTATTATCAAATGACTTCTAAAACAACCTGAAAAACCAACATTAAATTATTATATTAAATATAATACACTAGAGTAATTAATTATAAGTGTAGTTAAATTTCAAACTACATACCACACGGTATGTAACATTTATTCAAAATAATTAGAAGCGTAATTCCCCCTAAAATTAATAGTTATACCGAATAAAGTACACATTAAAAACAAGAATTAGAACATAAAAACATTCTAATCAGGTTTTCCATTTACCTAAACCATATGAAAAAAATTATAAACACAATTTAAAAAAATAATTGACATCGTCGACTTCCTAAAAATAAATATTTTACTTTTACATACTCTCATTCTAACTCATAATTATAATTTAATAACTAAATAACTAGTAAATACAATTCTTTCAAGTTTATTTTTTTAAAAAAACAAAAATATTGACTATACAAATTCAACAATATCCATCAATGAGAAATTTACCTTCCTTTTCGATAATTTACCCACATTTAAATAAAATAATAAAAAAATAGAATCCAAAAAAATAAGAACACAAATATCATTCATTTTTAAATTCCATTTAACCATATAATGTCTATATTTACTCTTGATTATATTTCTTCAATAAATAAATTCCATTCACATTATTTTATAATTACATTTCACATATATTCATGGAAATAATATATAAAAACATGAATCCAAATATTAAACATTATTTTATTTTTTCATATTATTATTTAATCATAGTCTCCATATGAAAAATTTATTAAATAATTTTTTTACATTAAAACTGATATCCTCCGAAAGAAACATAATAAATTATTATAACAAATTATATTTCATTATTGATAAATCCATTAAATCATCGTTATATAATTCCTCACTAATAAATTATTATAATTTTTTCTAACATCATTGTCATTGTAGGGTGATCTTTAAAATTTTTAAGGATATGTTCTTCAAGAATTTTAATTCTCAATCGTCGTGAATATAGATGGAATATTATAAAATTAATGGACAAAAATGTATTTTTTCAATGTTTATTTAAAATTTTAATATCTATTTTCTTACTAAATAGTATATTTATATTAGTAATAGTGTTATTTAGTAGAACTTTATGGTTATAAATTAGTAATATTTGAGGAAAAATATCATTTACATCTTGTATTAGAAGATGATCACTATAAAATAGTACACCATCAAACAATAAATTCCATTTTTCCCACTTTATACATGTGCAATTTAGATTCCACTTTTGCTAGTTCTGCTTTTCTAACAACTCATTTCTTGGCATGACATGCTCATATTCAGGAAGAAAAGGCCAAAAAATGGTCATATAGAAGAATGAACAAATTCAATGGTCCAACACTAAATTAAAAAAAAATCAAATCCTTATGTGAATCACATTCACAAGATACCATTGTGACATACGATGAATATATGTCTTTGATTATTATGTTATATAGTTCATCGGGTGACGGTCATAGTGGTGGTCAGGATGATTATATTCTTGGAAATGGTGATGGACATGGTAATGGAAATAGTCATGAAGATGGTGATGGAAATGGTGATTGAAATGGCATTGCTAATGATGATTGTGAGGTTGACGGTGCAGCTTACAGTGAGGAGGATGATGAAAATTATTATAGTGATGGTAAGGAGATATTAATTGATCCATTGAATTTTCGTTGATATTTATGATATTTGATGTCTGAATAATAGTTTTTAGTGTATATATGTGATGTTTTACATGTGTGTTATCTCCAGTACTATTAAGATAATCTTTTTTTGTGTTACATTTGATTGTATATTGGTGGGTGATGTTTAAAGAAAATGTATGGGTATATCTATAAGTAATTGGATGTGGGGGGGGGGGGGGTACTTCTTATTTGGTGATTTTGGGAAGATTTATAATAATGGTGGGAGTGATTCTACCTTTTACGATACAGAATATCTATTCGAATGATTTCAATACTATATTTATAGACATATGACAACGGTTTCAGGTAGCCATTTTCATATATTACAGCCATGGAATACCATTTCAATTGTTTATAAACCTTTGAAAAATAGAATAATAGATGCTTTTTGAAATTATTTATAAATTATTATACCAAAGGTTTTATCAGAACAATTATATACCATTAATTCTAGAATCCATATTCCAACAATTTTTTATAAACTGTTGGTATAGGGATACACCTATGGTATCTGTAATGCCCTGACCCCAGTTAGCCAAAGTCAGTGCATTATTACATAACATTGGCATGATCACAAAAGATCATGTCTTGAAAGGCCGATTAGTTTAGTAGCCTTGGAATCACTAGATACAATCATAAACTTTAAATTACATCAAAATGTGAAAACTACAACAAAAACATATCTCCAAACACATATCCCCTTATACTATCCCTATAGGTCATTCATAAAATACTTCTTCACATCCTGGAAAAAATAAAACATAGAAAGGGATCATCTCATATTCACAGTAAGGAAAACTATTTTGCAGAAACCGTAAAAAATAAACATAAACATTTAATGAAATGTATAACTAAAACAAAAGCCTTTTAAACTTGAACATCAGCATAATATGGGAAAAATAAAATAAAATAATTCCATTCCCTTATTCACATGGTTATTATACTAATCGAATAGTCACATGAAATATCAATCATGACATTCATAATGATGGAATGCATACTACCAGACTATCATATCCACATAGTCAAGGACTTGTGTGAAGCCTAAAAATAAGATGATGTCAAGGACTTTGGCCAAGACACTAGTTTGTCTCATGAGACCTACCTATGCATCATGGAGCTATATCGGGCTCCACCAGTCACTTATTAAGTCCAATGCATTCCTTATATGAACAGGTTTAAACATAACATAAACATTCGTATTAAAACTAGCTTATGAAATGTCAATACTTTCTCCACAAACCATGAATGGTATATAAATAACACATCTAGAGTAAAAAAATATAACAAAACCATCAAAAAAATATGGATGTTTTGTATCATAATAAATAAACATAAAATAATGTTAAAATCCATCAAAAGATGTTGAAATAGATGAAATCTAAACTATTTGAGAGAAATATCTCTTTTTTTAGATCATTTAAAAGTCACATAATTTTAAAAGGAAACATATACATTGAAAATATTATTTTAATCATGTAAGGGAAGCTTCAACAATTTTATATCGGTAGAAAATAGCCGCACCCACCATATAAGTTAAAAAACATCATTCTTATCTTCATTTTGACGAAAAGAATAAAAAGAACCTTATTTGGAAAATGATGGAATGATTCCTATATAAAAATAATATTAAAATTAAAAAAATGGTATAAATGACTTTAAAATATATTATGTAAAATTGTAATAATGATTTTAAATACATTTTTAAGAAAAATTGATGTGGATGATAAAGAGGTCCCAGTAGATAATGACGTATGAACAACCTCAGATAATGAAGATATTGTGAAATAAACCCATACCTTGTACTTTTACATGGACGATGGTAGGTTAAACTTATTTTATAATGGTTAAATAATTTTTATTAAATTATACAATAATAATAAACATTAATATGATATCATATATGATCTTTTAACATTTCTTTGTTAATAATATTTTAGTATTATCGTCGTTTTGGGTGTTAACTTACTCGTTCTAATTTATAATTTTTTACATAATTCATGTTTTTTATGGATAAGTTGTATATTATTCATGTCTAGAGTGATATCAAGTACTAAATAATTATTTATAATCATCAAATGAGAATTAGACTTCAATGGATACGATGGGGAATGAATCTCATCGCATTCGTGGAGACGGTAGTCCGCACGTACGCACGATCAACAATATCAAAATAATATATAATTGGGGGTTATCATATATAAAGAATCATTATCATGTTATATTTATTATTTACATGAATTACACATCATTATTATACCCACCCAAATAATAATGTATTGAATAACAATTACATCACGGCGTGGAGTCGTAGGTTGTACGTACGCATGTATTGTGACATGTCATTCAAAAGATGGATAGAATACTGAATATGTTTGTACAAAATTTATAATAAAATCACAGTATGTATAATATATTGGAGTTATTATTTTAGAATTGAATCAACAAAGAAAGAAGAAGTCAATGAAGAAAGGAACTTGAAAAAGGGTGATGAAAACATTACTTCTTCTTCGGGTTCTTCCTTTTGATATGTTTAGAAGGGATACTTAGGTTCTATTTATGACTAAAGGAAGGTCTCTAAGATTAAGGTAGGATAGTTGAGATGGTATTTTTATAGAGGTTTTCCGAACCAAAATGCTTTTATTGTATTAATAATTGGTTTTAATTGGTGTCATTTTATAAGCGGGAGGAGGGGCTCTTTGAGAAAAACATAAAGTATTAGATTATAATAAAGTCATATTCGTTTTATAATGGCTCCAATGTGGATAATTCATAGACTAAGGTGGGTAAGGGTCAAAAAAATTGCATCCAATAGATTTTAGTCAGGTTTGGGTCAATATATTAACCTTATCATTTATAATTAACTCTTAGTTAAATAGTTTGACCTTTACCTTGTCCATTTGTATTTTTATATTATTTGGTTAATAAAAATACTATAAACTTCCAAGAGACCCTAAAGTGGTACATTAATAATACATATATCATTATATAAGTCCTTTGGCCGATCCTTATATTTTGAGGAATAGAATATCAATTAATAATATAATATTTGTTTTAAAAACTCTTTTTTTGTCATTTTTGACACTATTTAATAATTGATTTTTTTAAAGTCATAAAAAAATTATTAATTCAAAAAAATTTAGTTATGTAATTATAAAATGTCATATTAACCAATAAAATTATTTTATTTCCTCAAGACTTTCAAATTATATATGTTTTAACATTTATAATACGAATTATTTGATTCTTTCATTAATAAGGATAATACTGAATCATATTTGTGTCATAAATAAATTTAATTATTAAATGTATAAAAAAAATAATTAAAATACAATTTTGTAGGAAATATTTTTACATTTATAATTTATATTTATAGTCTAAAATATAACATATATGACCCTATTTTAAAAATTGTTTTTCTAAATGATATATGCTTATGTCATTTTTTTATTTACTATAACATAATTAATATACAGTGTCATTGTCACTTACAAGTGGATCCATGGGGTCCAAAATCGACCAAAATATGCACATGGTCATACATGTATCAAAAAATCATTTTAGGACACGTTTTAGGGTATTTTATTATTATTATAATATTATTTTTTACCCTTATTAACCAGATTTACCTTTTAACCATGGTAAATAAAATATTTACCGATGTAATTATTCTAAATGTATAAAAATAAAAGTTACATATTTACACAATTTTTACCTCCTTATTATATGTATGGAATCCATTTTTCTAAATTCAAAACACAGAAGTGGAAAAAATTAATTTAAAATTAATTCCTGATGTCGAAAGAGAAAATGTTTTTTAAGAAATAATAACGATCAAAACATTGACACTTGTTTTTGTCCGGTTTAAATAAGAAATTATGTTCAATGACAAAAATTGTATTAAATGGTAAAAATATATTATAAATATATTTTAAAACCACTAAAATTCATAATTTACCACAATTAATTATTTCGATTAAAAAAGTTGTTTTTAATTAAAATTTAGTGATTTTCACTATTCATCAAAAATTGAAAGTTTTTAGAAAAATACCAAAAATTTACCAGAAAATAATATAGATTTTATAAATCCAAAAATTAGGTCTATTTTTAAAGATAAAATTTATAAAATTTCAAAAAGTGGGTATTACTATTCATAACAGCTACTTTGATTGGTTGTGGTGTGTTAGAACTTGAAGGTGTGTACGTCACACGATATGGTATTATTAAAAGAGAAGCATACCGTAGAAGCTTGGGGTGTTATATTATCCCTTCCTTCAAATAATTTCATCATAAAAATTTCTAGAATACTGCTATATGAAAAGACTCGGGTGGTTCTTCATCATAAGTTCCTCGAGTTCCTACATTGCCTCTTCCATCTTTTTGGTATCTCCATAAAAATTTTACCAGACGAGTCGTCCGGTTTCTCAACACTTGTTCTCAGTTATCAAGAATTCTAGAGGGCTCTTCGCAATAAGATAGATCATGTTCCAGTTTTACATCCTCATAGGTGAGTACATGCATTGGGTAAGGAATGTATTTTATGAAAAGTGATATGTGGAACAGATTGTGAACTTGGGAGAGATTTGGCGGCATTGCCAAATGGTAAGCTATAGCCTTAATTCGTACTAGTATTTGGAAAGTCTGATGTACCTGGGATTCAATTTACCTTTCTTACCAAAATGTATAAGTCCCTTCCATAGAGATACTTTTAAGAAAACATGATCTCCTTCCTAAAATTCTAAATCCTTCCTTCTATTGCAAGCATAGCTCTTCTGCCTACTTTGAGCTGATTTGATGTGGTTTTGGATTACCATTACCTTTTTTATCGTTTCCTCCACAAGTTTTGGGACTACGAGTTTTCTTTCCCCAACATCCTCCCAACATGTTGGTGTGCGATATCTTTTTCTGTATAACGCCTCATATAGTTCCATCTGAGAACATGAAAGGAAGCAATTGTTATAGGAAAATTCTACCAGAGGTAAATATTGATCTCACATACCCTGAAAGTAAAGTGAGAAAGATCTCAACATGTCTTCTAAGGTTTGAATAATCTGTTCTGATTTTACATATGTTTGACGGTTGTAGGAAGTGCTCAAATGATGTTCATTATCCAAACCCTTATGAAGACTCTCCCAGAATCATGAACTTAAACGGGGATCACGATCAGAAAAAATCAATAGGGGTACTCCATGAAGTCTCAAAACATCATTAATATATAGCCTTGATAGACATTCAAGAGATAATTCTTCCTTTATAGCAAGAAAATGTGATGTCTTGGTTAGATGATCAATAATGACCCATATTGCATCGTTCCTTCTAGGAGTCTTTGGTAGACACATGAAAAAATTCCATCATGATATTATCCCATTTCCACTCAGGTATGGGAAGGGGTGGCATGAATCCTCCATGTTGTTGTCTTGTAGCTTTTAGTTGTTGACAAACCATACATCTTGACACAAAATCAGCAATCTCCCTCTTCATGTTGTCCCACGAAAAATGTTCCTTCAAATATCTATACATTTTGTTTCTCCCAATGTGTATAGAGAAATTGGATCTATGAGAATCATCCAACATTTCTCTTTTTAGATCAGGTATATTGGGAACACAAAGTCACTTCCCAAACATCAAAATTCCATCATTATATACAAAGTCACTCAATCTCCCATCATTCATAGCTTTGATCTTCTTTTGGAACTATTCATCACCTGTCTGAGAACTCTTTATCCTTTCAAGTAAATATTGTTTGGCAGCCATTTGAAAAATTCATTGATGTTTCATCTTCCATGGTTATTCCCATATCAAATATTACTAGATTGATGTATATAGTATCCTTCTCAACTCTCATCTTGGTCAAAACTCCATGTTACATTCTACTCAAAGCTTCAGCCACCTTATTTTCCTTCCCCGGGTGGTAGTGTATCTTGTAATCATAATCATTTTGTAGTTCAAGTCATCTCCATTGCCTCATGTTGTGTTCTTTCCATGAGAAAATATACTTCAAACTCTTGTGATCAGTATAAATCTCAAAATTTTCACCATAGAGATAATGTATCCATATCCTCATAGAAAATATTTGTGTAGCTAACTCAAGATCATGAGTAAGATATTTTTGCTCATGAATTTTCAGCTGTCATGATGCATAGGCAATAACTCTATCATTCTGCATAAGGACAGAACCAAGTCCTTTCTTCGATGAATCACTATAAATAACGAACCCATCATTCTTTGATGGTAGAGTCAATATAAGAGCATTGACTAATCTTCCCTTCAGTTTTTCAAAACGTTCTTCACACTCTTTTGTCCAAATAAATTTAACCTCTTTACGTGTGTGCTTCGTTAATGGGTTAGCCAATCTGGCAAAATTTTGGACCAAAGGCCGATAAGAACCTGCTATGCCAATAAAACCGTGTACCTCAATTATACTCTTCATTGTCGGCCATTATTTGATTTCTCTTCTCATAAAAGGATCAATAGAGATTCGATCCTTGGAAACAATATTTCCAAGTTAATAAATCTCCTGAAGCCATAATTCACACTTGATAAACTTCCCATATAATTCATGTCTTCTCAAAGTCTCCAGGATAATGCATAGGTGATTTTCATGATCTTAGTACCTTTTGGAGTATCACATGATATTATCAATAAATACCACTACAAAATCATCGAGATATTCCTTGAAAACATTGTTCATTAGATCCATCAAAATAGAGGGTGCATTAGTCATCCCAAAAGGCATTACTGTAAACTCCTAATGCCATTACCTAGTTCAAAATTTTTTCATCATAATTTCATCCTCCTACACACACAACTGATGGTATCCAGATTGAAGGTCAATCTTTGAAATGTATTGAGCTCCATTTAGTTAGTATAATAAATCTTCAATGCGATGTAGGGGATACTTATTCTTTATTGTTATAGCATTGATTGCCCTGTAGTCGATACATGACCTCATAGATCCATCTTTCTTCATATCAAGAAGGATAGGGGATAACCATGGATAAACACTAGGATGAATACATACTTTATTACTCAATTACTCTAGTTGATTCTTTAGATAAACTAATTCCATAGTGGCCATTCTATAAGGGGTCTTCGATATGGGCCTTGAAACAGGAATTAAATCAATGGAAAACTCAATTTCTCATTCTGGAGGATGACCAAGTAAAACTTCTGGAAACACATCAACATATTATCTCACAATAGGTAAATCATATATTTGATCATTCCTTTCATTAACCATATTTATTTCATTCTCTTACTCTCCAATAATTGAATTTAGTTGAGGTTCGAGGGGTGGATCTAGATAAGAATCAGGTGGTGACGATTCATCTCTAATGATAAGGTGTTCTTTATCATCATCATAAAATATCGTAACCTCCTTATTCATACAATAAATCTTCACATCATGGTCCAAAATCAAATCCATACCGAGTATTATATCAAACTCAATAATATGTATGACGAAGAGATAAGAAGATAAAGAACATTTATGTGCTCTAATGGGGACTGATTCACAAAAATTCGTTGCAATGAGACTTCCCTTAGGAGTTTTGACTGATAACTCCCTTGTTAAATCAAATTGGGAATATCTTATTTTCTTAGAAAACTGGGAAGATATGAAACAATGTGATGATCCATAATCAAATAATGCATTTTCTAAACATGAGGAAACCATTAATTTACCTGCCACCACGTCTTTCGGATCTTCTACCTCAGTAGTAGTGATCACCTAACCTTAGACTTGATCCCTTGGCCTTTTCTGAGGTATGTTCCCCAAATTTTTAGGACATTCATTTGAATAATGTCCCATCTCTCTATAGTTGTAGCATTGAACATTGGTAGCTTCTTTCTTCCCCTGGAAATCATGAGTTTCGTGGCCTTTTTCGCCACACTTGTAACAGACTCTCATTCTCTTCAAGAAAAAACCAGGGTGTTTCTACCCACATTTACTGCAGGATGGATATTCAACATTTCTCCTCTTCCCCTTATTTCCATTTGTAGTGTGATTAGTAGATCTATTCTTCTCTTTCTTTTCATTAAAGTCGTAAGACTTAGAGAATTCCTTTTCTGTCTTGATAGCACATGAGACAATGTCTTCGTGCAATGAGAAGGATTATAGGAATAATTATCGATGGAGAAATCCTTTTAACCCATAAAAGAAGTGATCAGTAATACTCCTTGGGTTACATATATAATTTTATGCATGACTTTCTATCCTTGTAATGTTATCCTCAAACTTCGCGACATTCTCATCCTCCTTTTGTCACAGGCTTAGAAATTGCCTTTCCAAATCAGCTTGAAGGTCATGAGGAATGTATTTTTCTTAGAAGAGCTCTTTGAACTCTCTCCATTTGATATTTGATACTTCATCATCTTCCTTTGTGTTTTGAATCAATTACCACCATTGTTCAGCATCTCCAGTGAGGCGGTAAACTTCCATGATAACTTTTTCCCTTTCACTACTCCCCAAGGCATGAAATATTTTCTCTAAGGAATTTATCCATTTCTCAGCTACTAGTGGATTTTGACTCCCATTAAATGTTGGTGGTTTTTTCCTCATGAAGAGATCTAACATTGATCCTCCACACTATGGATCTAGGTGCTCCATATGGGTAAGTTTATAATTCATAACATGAGTGAGTTGTCCCAATATAGTGATTAGTTGAACATCACCAGTGGCATCACCAGCTCCACTCTAATTATCTTGAGCATGAGGGCAATCCCTACATAGAGTGTCTGCATAGATACAGTTTCCATTTCTCCCACTAGGCACCATTTCTAAACAATGGCATACACTAGATTAGTTTATGAATCACAATATATAAATATAAACTTGTAAAACACTTAGTATAAATTGAACAGTGTATGGATATAATCCATAATCATTAAAATGATTTCATTTTGGAATTATATACTCAAAAACCCTTCATAATGATTTGTAAAGAAAATGATAGTTATCCTAAGCATATCCCCTAGGAGTGTCGTAACCAAGAGTGCAGCCAGGCCCATTGTCGTGCACCAGTTCCCGTTCGAGTCTAGCTCAAAGCAGTGTTTTTGAGTTTTACTACTAAGTACATATGTGCAAGAGCCACCTCTTCCTGTTTATATCCAGACAGGGATGTATTTCATGGAATACTCCCAAAATCTCTACAATACAAAAATTCTTTGAAGATATTATATACTAATCCTAAAAGTCCATCTTAGGTCTATGTGCTTTAATCGGAGTTTTTCTAAATATAGATTCCAAGGTTTGTACTAAACATCCTCTAGTAGCAACTGTAACGCCCCAACCCATGTTACCCAGAGTCGGTGCATTATTATATAACATTGGCATGATAAAAAAATATCATGTCTCGAAAGACCGATTATTTTAGTAGTCTTGGAATATCTGGATACATTCATAAATATTACATTACATCATACAGTGAAAACTACAATAACATCATGTCTCTACAATCATATCCCCTTATAATATCCCCCCAGGTCATTCATAAAATACTTCTTCACATCTTGTGAAAAATAAAACATAGAAATGGGTGAGCTCAGATGACCAGTAAAGATAAAAATATAGCAGAAACATTCATAAATAACCATAAACATTTAAGGAAATGTATAACTAAACAAAAATCCTTTTAAACTAGAACATCAGCATAATATGGAAAAAATAAAATGAAATAATTCCATTTACATATTCACAAGGATATTCTACAAATCTAATAATCAAATTCAATATCAATAAACACTTTCATAATGATGGAATGAATAATGCTAGACTATAATAACCACATAGTCCAGGCCTTGTGCCAAGACTACGAATAAGATTTTGGAAAGGCCTTGTTCCAAGACACTAGTTTGTCTCGTGAGACCTACTGATGCATCGAGGAGCTATTTCGGGCTCCACTCATCACTTTTTAAGTCCAATGTATTCCTCATATGAATAGGTTTAAACATAACATAAACATTCATATTAAAACTAGTATACGAAATGTCAATATATTTACCATAAAACATAGATGGTATAAAAATAACACATCCACAGTCAAACATATCACAAAAACATCAATACAAAAATGGATGTTTTGTATCATAATAATTACACTTCAAATAAGCTTAAAATCTATCAAAGGATGTTGACATAGATAAAATCAAAACTTTTTGAGAGAAATTTCTCTTTTTTAAAATAATTTAAAAGTCAGATAATTATAAAAGAAAACATTTACCTTGAAAATATTCTTATAATCTTTTAAGGGAAGCTTCGATGATTTTATAACTGCAGAAAATAGCCACACCCACCGTATAAGTTAAAAAAAATAACATTCTTACCTTAATTTTGTCTAAAAGGATAAAAAGGACCTTGTTTGGAAAATGACAGAAAGATTCCATTATAAATATCATATAAAATGTAAAAAAAGGGTATAAATTACTTTAAACCATAGTCTATAAAATAGTAATAATGATTGGAAATACAATGTTATGAAACATGGATGTGGATGATAAAGAGGTCCTAGTAGATAATTACGTATAAACAACCTCTAATAATGAGGAGATTGTGAAATAAACCCTTAACTTGTACTTTTACTTGGTCAAGGGTAGTTTATCATCCTTTATAATGGTGAAACAATTCTTATTAAATTATAAAATAATCGTATACAATAATATGATATCATATATGATATTTTGACACTGCTTTGTTAATAATATTTTAGTATTATCATCATTTCGGGTGCTAACTTACTCATTTTCTTTTATATGTTTTGTTACAGAAGACGTGTTTGTTATGGATAGGTTCTATCTTATTCATATCCAAAAAGATATCAAGTCCTTAATCATTATGTCTAATCATCAAATGAGAATTAGACTTGAATTGATACCATGGGGAACGAATCTCATCGCGTTCATGGAGACGGTAGTCCGCACGTATGCATGAGTGAAAATAACAAAATAATATATAATTGAATGGGATATCATATATAAATAATAATTATCATATTGTATTTATTGTTTACATGAATTACACATCATTATTATACCCATCCAAATAATAATGTATTGAATAAAAATTACATCATGACATGGAGACGGTTGGTCGTACGTACGCACGTATGGTGACATGTCATTAAAAGGATGGATAGAATACTGAATACGGTTGTACCATATTTATAATAACATCACTCTATATAGAATATACCGGTGTTATTATTTTACAATGGAAATAAAAAAGAAATAATAAGTTGAATAAGAAAGGAACTTGAAAAAGGGTGGTAAAACATTACCTCTTCTTCAGGTTCTTCCTTTCAATTTGATCAAAAGGGATTCTTAGGGTGGCTTTCTGACTAAAGGAAGGCCTCTTGTAAGAAATTAGGATAGTTGAGAGGGTATTTCGGTAGATTTTGTCTGAACCAAAAGGCATTTATGGTATGATGATTTGGTTAGATTTGGTGTCCTTTTATAAGGGGGAGGAGGGGCTCTTTAGGAAAAACATAAAGTATTAATTTATAATAAATTAATATTCGGTTTCTAATGGCTCTAAAGAACAATATTTAAATTATAAGGTGGGTATTGGTCTAAATGCTTTTATACAATAGATTTTAGACATGTTTGGGTCACTATATTAACCTTATCATTTATATATAACTCTTAGTTAAATAGTTTTATATTTACCATGTTACATTGTATTTTTATATTATATGGTTAATAAAAATACTATAAACTTCAATGATACCCCCAAAAGGTCCATTAATAATACACCTTTCATTATATAAGTCCTTTGGAAAAACCTTAAATTTATAAGAATAGAATATCAATTAATAATAATATATTTGTTTTAAAAACTATTTTTTGCCAATTTTGACACTATTTAATAATTGATTTTTGTTAAAGTCATAACAACTTTTTTAATTTGAAAAAAAATCATTTAAGTAAACCTAACATGTAATATTAACCAATAAAATTCGTGGATGTCATCAAGACTTTCATATTATGTTTATTTTAACATTTATAATAATAGAAATTTGATTCTTTCATTAATAAGGAAAATACTGCATCATTTTTGAATCATAAATAAATTTAATTATTCAACGTCTAAAAATGATAAATAAAATACCATTATGTAGAAAATATCTTTATCTTTCTAAATAATATTTATAGTTCAATATATAACACATATAACCCTATGTAAAAATTCTTTTTCTAAAAGATATATGGTTATGACATTTTTGTATTTACTTTATCTTTCTTATTTTAAAGTGTCATTATCAATTAAAAGTGGATCCATGGGTTCCCAAAACCGACCCAAAGATGCGCACGGTCTGGTAGTTATTAACCAATAGAGTTAGGACACGTTTTAGGGTAATTTATTATTATTATAATATTATTTTTACCCTTATTTACTGGATTTACCCTTTAACCATGGTAAATAAAATATTTACAAAAGTAATTATTGAAAATGTCTAAAACTAAAATTTACCTATTTAAAAAATTGGGACCTCCTGATTCTAAATATGGAATCCATTTTTATGAATTCAAAACACAAAAGTGGCAGAAAGTAATTTAAAATTAATTCTCGCAGTCAAAATAAAAAATGTGTTTTAAGAAATAATAAATATCAAAAGATTGACACTTGTTTATGTCCGGTTTAAATGTAAAATTAAGTCCTATGACCAAAATTGTACTAAATGGTAAAAATATATTTTAAATATACTTTAAAACCATGGAAATTCATAATTTATCACTTTTAATTATTTTGATTAAAAAAATTTCTTTTTAATTGAAATTTAGTAATTTTAACTATTAATAAAAAATTCATTATTTTCAGAAAAAAAAAATTAACCATAAGCTAATTCCGATTTTCCGAATCAAAAAATGAAGTCCATTTTGTAAGATAAAATGTATAAACTTTCAAAAAAGTGGGTATTATTATTCATAATGGCTAGTTTGATTGGTTGTGCTGTGTTAGAACTCGAAGATGCGTACAACACACTCTATTGTATTAATCAAAGAGAACCGTACCGTGGAAGCATGGGGTGTTAAATTATCATATATTACAGTTTGGTTAACAAGTGGTATAAAATATACCAATGATTCTCATGTATATTGAAATGGTATTGAACCACTGGTATACCCTAATATTAACATAGATAATGATTTATACTGATAATTTGGTGATTTTTTATACACAAACCTATTTATTTACTATATGAATATTTTTCCAAATTTGATAACCAATGATAATAATTTTTTTTTAAAAAAAGTGATAGATGTAATGACTTATAATTCTATTAACGATCCTATGATCCATTAGTGGTTCAAGAAAAAAAATCATTTTCTTTTCATAGTGTAAGATATGATGTTTAAATTGATTGAGTAAAAAAATAATTAATTGAATTAGGATTATTATAAAAAAATAATTCTAATACATAGGTATATCAGTCCCTTTGATAATTTTGATCAATTGAGGATTGTATCCAATTGTTTTTCACTTCCACCAAACCTCTCTATTGTTTGTGAGATTTATAATTTGTCTCTTCTAATGATGTACATTTTGTTATAGTTGGTGTCTAGAATAAACTATTTTTACATTAATTAAATTAATAATTTATTTCTTAAATATTATATTATACTACTTATTAGATATTTTTTTTCATCCTGATCATATTGAAATAATTCCAGAGCGTATTTGAAACACTAATAAGGTCATAGTACATTCCTACTGTGATGAGAACCCTAAAATGAAATGAATGTATTATTAATAAATTTATAATGTTGGATAATGTATTGTGATTGGACACATAGTTTATAGCATAGTAGGTACAAGTACTCATATGTGAATGAATCCCCTTATCATGATGTTCACACTTGGTAATATCCAAGATGGGAGATTATGAGAACACACCATCTATTACAAATTTCCACATAGATTGCTATCATTAGATATTCCTATATGTTAGTGTGTGTAATGGTCCTTACAAATTATGATTATCATTAATGAATTTCATGAGTCACATACTTATGTTTTCAAATAAAAACCACCATGCCATATGTTGGAGGTAATTCGGGTACTTTGGATACGTCATGAATGGAATGTTATTAATGGATAAGTCATGAATGTTTTTGTTCCTTCCATATTTAGGTAAGATGATATATCACTCCTTTGATTGAAATAGAATGGTCTCCCTAAATTTCATTTCTATGGTGTAATGACGATTTAATTTCAGATAGTCCAAGAATGATGCATCAAGCATGTTGGTTGATGAAACCGTCAAGAAACCTGGTTGATTTAATAATGCGACAAATGGATTATATTACACAATGAGAATTTGTCTTTTGTTGATGTCATTGTGACATGATATTCTCTCTCTTGGGTTCCTTGACCCGTTTCTAGATAGTAATGTTGGACTTCATTCAAGACTTCCTAACGGAAATGAGAATCCAACCTAGAGGGTCACCCACTACATGTTTCTAGTCATCTAGTTTAAATTGTATTTGAATTTTATTAACGAAATATATTTTAATACTCAAGACTAATAAATAATTATATTTAATTTATATTGATCTCACAAATTAAATAAATAATTATTCATCAGATTGTGAATAAAATATATATACTGATTTTATTGAATATTAAAGAAATAATTATTTAAAAGTTTGTGAATAAAATATTTATTTAAGAAAATAAAATATTTATTTGGAAGTTAAATAAATAAAAGAGGAGTTTTAATGGACCAAGACCATGTTTGGTGATAAAATTATTATTTTCATGTCGGTAAAAATTATTTATCCATTTTTTACAAGTTGGTGCACCAAAAAATAATAATTCTATTGTTATTATTATGTGGCATGGGATTTCATTAATGATTATTATTATATTTAATACCGGTTTGGAAATTAAATTTCGTTACCGATATACCAACTCTATAAATAAATAAATACAAGTATTTTATAATTCCTTTGAAACATATTCAATGATTGTAAATGTGAATTGTTGTTCCTAAAAAATCCTTTCCAAACTCACCCTCCTCTATGCCTAATAAAAAACCAGGAGATAATTTCATCAAGACTAAAGATAGAGAAACCAATAATGAATAATCAAAGACATTCAAATCACCGTGTTAGCACTCAATAAATGAGTGGTGTTTCTCAGATTCCATAAGAGCACATTTCATTCACTGCTATAGGGCTTATACCCATGGGTCCTTACAAAAAGAACGAATGAATTCCTAAAGGGCCTTTTAGATCAATCAACAATCATCTATATTGATTTTTCCTATGTCCAGGTAATTATTTCTATTAATATGATATAAATTTATTATAATTTTGATCTTCCAAATCCTTTCTCTTATTGTCCTAAAATGATTATTATATAAAATTTTAATATATCATTAAACAAAACATGCATCTGCTACACCTGGAACAAAAGATTGGTATTAGAGGGGTCATGTTTAAATTTATAATTATTTTTTTTATTGTTGATCCATTGAAAATTAGGATTAAATTTTATTTAATAATATTATTTAATTAATATGACATAAATTAACATGTCACTGACATAATTATCATGTTCGTTTAGTGTATCATTTTCATAATGTTTTAATAACAAATGAATAATGATCAGAGATGCCATCGAGAAGTTCCATATCATAAGATGGTAAAACAAGGTTACCCATCATGTGGATAGATAAAAGGTTGTATTAAAATGTGATATATATATATATATATATGTTCTGAGTAATTAATTTAATGGTGGGATTCTATTGAACAACATGTGTTGACAGGGCCAACATGGAACAAGGAAATCTGAAATTGGGTTTTTAATTGTCACGTACTCACTGTGTAGTCTTGTCTGGTAAACACACTAACGCCCCAAGCATATGACTTTGAAATTAGAGAAACCAAGGTACATGTCTTATAGATGTATGAACATTCCCTACATCATCCCATTAATAGAAACATTTGAAATTACAATAAATTTTAAATTTCAACATTAAAAACTTATTTTATTGATTAGGACACCATTGTGTTTTAGAAGATATAAAAATGGTTTTAATGTAGTTTACTAGGATCAATTATGTCATAGTAATTATTATTTCATTATTAGATATGTTATTTATTTTCCATGAATTCCATTAATTATGGGAATATCCAAATAATTTCATATTACAATTAAGATTAAAGGTAATTAATAATAAATTAATGAATGATCATTTATTGTATATAATTAATGAACAAATAAATTAATTCAAGTCATTTTCTTTTTCGTATTCGTCGTATGTATGACAATTCATGAGGATTTCCCATACCTATGTATGTGATGTAATTTATTTAGTAAAATTTGTTTCATGGTTTAGATTTATTTAATATTAAATTAAAAGATAGAATGAGATTCATCCCTCCCATCATTTTTATGTACGACCTGTGTGTCCATGGATAATTTTGTAATTCCCTTTAACTAATCCTTCGGTACCCCTCAAAATCATGTCAGTAATAAATATTACTATTTAATGGAACATCCCAATGCAGATGAGGATGGTCCATGACCAATCCATAATGATTCCAACTTAAAGATATATAGGTGGACGCGTTGAATGTTTTACATAATTCCATGTCTAGAAAAATGTGTTATTTTCCCTGTCATATTTTGATTTAATGTCTTATAATTAATGAAGTAATTTAATAAGATCATGATATGTTCATTGAGTCATTTATTTATATTCATTCTAATGAATTAAAATTATATTTTTTGATATAAGATCCCATTCCCATAAAAAATGAATTCATTGTCAAAATATGAAATTTAAATAAAATTAATCAAGTATAAATGTTTTATCCAATCAAATTTAATTTATAAATTTAACATCCACTTAAATAATAACATGTCATATAATGGAAGAAATGAGAAAAAAATTTATACATAATAAAATAATATCCCTCATTCTAATTATTATGTTAGATTAATCCTTCGGTTACATGATTATGAACAAAAACTAAAAAAAATGTGTTCTAGCATCCCATGTTGGGACACTTACTCTTTAAGGGGAGTTATTAAGAATATTTCGGTTGAATTAATAATTTAACATAAAGTGTAATAACCCTTTATATTCATAGTGTAATTTGGATGCAGGTGTTGGGAAAATCCACATCGGGATTTCTTGACTAAGGAGTCCACTCAATGGATCAAAGAGATACAATCCCATAGTTGGAAAATATATTCCTACCTGAATACATTCAAAATAGCATTACCAACACTTTTTTGGTTTATCTGAAGGGGAATATGGATCATTTACACTAATAATGCATTTGAAACTAGAAATTTCACGTTCAAAGGGGAGGCCTATTTAGACTTGATAAAATATTGGGATATTAAAAAAAATCAATTATTTATTTCTCACAAAATCTGTAATAAAGGATATTTTTAATGATATCATAATTTAATTGATGAATATAATTAAAATTCACAATTATTATGATCTATATTTTATGAAGTAAATGTCCTCTCGGGACGTAAGATAGTAGTGGTTTTAAGGCCTTCAGGTTGTTTTATTCCATGAATAGAAAACATATATACAAGAATCCTCAATGACTGATCAAACTACTCAAGAAGAATTTTATGACGAGTTACTATTCTAAAAAAACATATAAATGAAGTGGTAAACGTTCTATATTTTATAATTTAATATCTCTGTAGTGAACTCATGAATTATATAAAAAATGTGTATGTTTATAGAATTTTTGAGCACCTATGTGGTCTTTCTCTTGGGAGAGCCAGACAGGAAAAATTCGAGATTTCCTACGATATTTTTTAGAGTAATATTAGGGATGGTTTACCAGCAAGGCCTCAAATATTCATGCTCATTGGAATCATTTAGAAAATAAATGTTCTAGGTTTTAAACACTCTATAATATTGGGATCCAATAACATTCTGGCGTCATTACCTTAGAGATTTTTTTTGTGAATTTTAATAAAAACAACATTGGGAATTCTCTAGCAGATCTTCTTATCCTCCTCAACCATGTATATAATGACATAAATTGAGAAAATCCATCTGTCCTTATAGTGAGAAATCTGAAAGGGGAGGAAAATATATTTATGCCCAAATATTTTTTAGGCACTTCCAAGAAGATTAAGATATATGGGTAATCATGGGAACATGATTTGTTCTATTTCACATGTGGCATGAAGGGCCACTGTAAGAAATACTACACCCATTTAAAGAAGCAATTGGAATCATTATGATTTTTTATTTTAAAAAATTATACATTTATGAAAAATGGGTATTAGAGATAGCTGGTGGTGCTCACATATGTATTCAAATATAGAAACCAAGTAGATTAATAAATATTGACCTCAGGGTGGTAGATATACGAGCTTCCAATGGTTCTAAAATTGCTGTTAAAGCTATCGAGGACTACCACCTAACATTTCTGACCAAAATAATCTTGGTTTGAATGAGTTTTTATTATGAGACTTTAGTTTAAAAAATATTATGTATGTATCCAAACTAGACACAAATGGATTCATTTTCAAATTTGGACATAAAGTTTTCATCTTTTATAAATATTTAATATTTTTCATAATGAAAAATTTCCTAATGGGATTTAAGTTTTGTATTATATGAACCAATTAATAATAATTTATAAATATGTTATTTCACATGACTCATACCACACCCAATTTTGACATCACCGGCTATTTCATGTAAATTAAAACATGTTTAAAAAATTACATCAAGATAGATATTTATTTATTTTCTAACCAAATCCACTAGATGTATTTCACACATGTTTACATGGAAAATAAATAAATCCCCATTTAGTGGGAATGGTTAATGGGATTAATAGAATTGTGAATTAGTTTATAGCTATTTGTAAGAATCATTTCATATTGAAAAAACGGGTGGGTACTCATACTTCATAACATTTACCGATTATTCTTTAGATATGGATTTATTTACTTGATGAAGTATATGTTAGAAAATTTTGATAAAACAAAGAAATATAAGAATGATTTTGAGAACTATATTGGTAGGAAGATTAATAAACTCTTCTTGGAACGAGGTGGTTATTATAATAATGAAGACTTCATTGATTAGTTATGGATGTTTGGGATGTTATCCCAACTCACACCTCCTAACACACCATAGTGGAATGGTGTAATCAAATGGTGTAACCCAACATTTTTGGACATGGTGAGATCAATTACGAACCATTAAAGTATTAAATTATCCATTTAAGGATATATGTTACAACGATCAACACAATTACAAAACCATGTACCAACTAAATAGATATATGATGTTCTATGAGAATATTGGACGGGAAGAAAAACCATGTTATAAAATTTACTTGTGTGGGGAAGCAAAGTGTCTGTTATGGCCTATTCTATTGACAAAATTCACCCTAAAGAACAAAGTGATCCTTTATAGAATACCCCAATGAAACAATGTTATAATATTTATATGAACCCTCCTACAAAACTATTATAGTTACAATATAGGAAATATTTCTTGAGAGGGAGAACATCTCCAAAAGAGAGAGTTGAAGTAAGATAAATTTAAACAATGTTGAATCTCATTAAACACAAGAGTTGGTACAAGATATAATTCCACAATACCCTATGGAAGAAGAAACTATTATAGAGATGCAAGAACTGCATTGGAGCACAAGAGTGGTTAGAGAAAAAAACGTCATGATTTTCTTGTTACTGAGTCTGGTGACTCATTATTAGTTGATAATAAAGATCGTCTTATCTACAAGGATGTAGTATGTGTCACATAATCTGCCAAGTAGAAGTAATCCATGAATTTCTCAATGGATTCCATACAACAAAACCATGGAAAATTTTTGGTAGATCCTCTTGTGGATCTAAATCCTATTGGTCTTAAAATTGGTATTCAAGAACAAACTGGACATGGAAGGATATGTTAGTACCTATTATGAATGAATGGTTGTCAATGAAATTAAACAAAATCAAGGTAGTGATTTTGATGAAACATTTTCACTAGTTACAATAATTAAATCCATCATAATTAAACTTTCCGTTACATGTTACTATGACTATAAGAGTTGGAATATGGATGTCAAAATATCCTTCCCTAATGGGAACATTTAGGAATAGTCATACATGACAAAACATGAAGTGTTTGTGGATCCAATGGATGAAAATAAGATATGTAAGTTGAAAAATACCATTTTTGGATTATGGAATGAATTATGTTCATGGAACAGTCATTTTGATGAATCCAGGATGGAATTTGGTTTTATAAATAATGAACATGAGAATTGTGTCTACAAATGGTTTAACAGGAAGTAATTTTCTTTGTAGTATATTTTGATGACATATTAATTATTGTAAATGAAAAATTATTCATACAGTCTATTAATTCAATGGTGAATAGATGATTTTTAATGAATGTTCAGGGAAAGGAAGCATATATTCTAGGGATTAAGATCTATCATGAGAGATCCAAGAGGATTCTTATCCAATGTTAATGTATATACATTGACAAGATACTGATGAGATTCATTATGGAATAATCCATGTCGGTATTGTTAGTAGTGTCACATTTCTTTCATCCTTCTATGAAAATGTTTCCTCAATGCCATGAGTAGGGATATATAATAGAATGTATTTCATAAGAATCATTTATTATGATAGTAATGAATTCAATCCTATATACTACACTTGATTTGTACTACTCATTTAGTGTTGTAAGCAGATATCAAGATGATATTGGAGACCAACATTAGATGGAAGCCAAGACTATCCTTATGTTTCTAAGGGATACTAAGGTTATATTACTAGTATAAAGAGGATACAAGGAACTATTAATCATTTGATATATAGATTCTCGTTTCCAAACTGATCAAGATGATTTGAAGTCACAAATGAGATACATATCCACATTTAATGGAGTTGTTGTGAGCTGGAAGATCTCAAAGTAGGTTGTGTTTGTATATTCTATAGAATAGGCTGAGTATATTGCTGCTTCTGAGGTAGATAGTGATATATATTGGATGAAAAATTATAACCATGAACATGATGGGATACCTAAACAGAAATATCCCATTACACTCAATATTGATAATAATGTTGTGGTGGTTCTCACAAAATAGACAAGGTCACATTGGCAGACAAAGCTTGTACTTTGATTGTATCATCTATTGAGGGAATTTTCTCAGTAAGGTGAATTAGGAGTGAGCACTATTTCAATAGAAGACAATGTGGCAGACCACATGACTATATCCTTTACTTATTAGAAACATGGTTATAATTTTTTTCTAGTGGTATGAAATTCATAGGTAGTTTGATCTAGTCCATGTAGGATTTTTTAGAGTTGATGTACTAGAAACAACTATATTTACTTCAATTACATGATTTTTAATGAATTAAATATTAAATTAAACATATTATTACATACTATTAACTATTCTATAGGACCATAATGAAATAGTTTCCATTAGTATTTGTCACATTGATAAGGTCATAATAGTTTCCTACTAGAACAATGAAATGATATGAAAATAGTCATTACATAGTAGTTTGGTTGGATAACACACTATTATGGAACATATAGTATATAGAATGTTAGATGCGAGTATTTGTAAGAATATAAGACTTATTATAATGATGTCTCCTCATGGAAATCTCCAAGATAGAAGATTTTGAAAATAGACCCGCCAATAGGAATTCAGCATGTTTTGTGTCATCATATATTCCTTTCTACGAGTTTTTGTAATGGTCCTTAGACATTATGATTATCATTAATTCATGTCATGACTCACACACAAGATTTGTTGATGAAAACTATAACATCATAAGTTTGCGGGATGTAGGGTATGATGGGTGCGCCATGAATAACATTTTATTACTTGATAAGTAAAAAAGATAATTTTCCCATCCATATTAATGGAAGTTGATATCATGACCCTTTGATTGAAATAGAACTATCACCCTAAATTCCATGTCCATGGTGTAACAATGAGATTATTTTAAATATTTAAAGATTGATGTATCATGCATATATGTTGATGAAATCATCATGAACCCTTCTTGATGAAATTATGTGGTAAAAGTGATTATTTTACATAGTGATTGTTTATAGGTGGTTTTCATTATTATACCTTTAATTTATTTCTCTTGGGTTCCTTGAACTATTTCTAGACATCAATCTTGGACTTTGGGCTAGCCCACCTAATGCGAATGAGAATGAATCCTAGAGGGTTAGACACTAATTGTTTCTAGGGTCTCGATTAAATACTACTTTAATTTAATTAATGGAACACATATTATTCTCAAGATCGAGAAATAATATAATTAATGTTATACTAATCGCATAAATAAAATAAATATTTATTCACTAGATTGTGAATAAAATATATTTATATATATTTTTGAATAAATATTAAATATTTATCACATATTTTTGAAATATAATATTTATTTAATAGAATAATATATTTCTTTTGTTGTTCAAAAAATAATATATGAGTTCAAATGGACCAAGACTATGTCCCATGATAGAATAATTATCTACAAGTGGCTAATTGTTATTTATCCATTTTTTACAAGTTAGAACACCACATAATAATAGTACTATTATTATTAAAGGGTATGGGATGTAATTAATGGTAATAATTATATCCTGTGGTAGTTATTGTAATGACCCAAAAGTTATTTAATAAAGATACCTATTGATCTAATTAAATGTTTTATTATGGTGAACTTCATTGGTTTTAAGTTTCTAGATTTAAAAAAAATTTATGAATTGTGACTGTTTCTCATATAACTATTAAACTGTGATCAGATTATTACGATAAATATAGCTCTTTGAGAAATCCAATTTACTCAGACAATGGATGTGATGGCCTCATATAGTAGACTTTCCCCACATGAATCCCATTTAGCAGAGCTCAAAAAAGAGGTGGCATCATTTGGTTTCACTCTCGACCAACCCCAAGCCAAGCTTGAAAATGTTATGCTTGAGCAGAACCGACTATGGGAGAAGTGGAAGTTAATATAGATTACCACCCAAGCAATGTTATTTGAGCCACCCCAAGAGTCCGTCACAATCGAACACCATACCCTTTGGTATTATGCGGGGGTAATAAGGGGTTATGTAACAATACCCTAGCACTATGACTAATTACATTATTTTTATATAATAAATATGCATTCATTTTATTATTGTTACATTGTAAAATGTTTTTGACGAAAAAATAGTATTTTTAGTTAATATTAAACTATGAGATCTATTTTGGTGAATTAATGGATTATTTAAATAAAAAATATTTTAATAAATTATTATTATTATTATCAATTTACTTTTTCTTAAATAGTAATTATCCTATAATTTTATGAATGAAATTGTAATTTTTGTAATGGTTTGAAATCTATTTTTGTCTGAACACATGAATTTTCGGTAAATGCCAGTTTTTATTTTAAAAGTAAAAAATTAAATATTAATAAAATTATTTTGATAAAATAAATACTAATTTTGGAATCAGGATGTTAAAATTATCCAATGGTGAATTTTTCATATTTTTCTATGCCAGTAGAATTTTTGTGTAAAAATTAAATACACTTTAAATATATAATGTGTTTTAGGATATCATAATGACCCAATAGTGATGTAATAAAATACTATAAACAAAATATTCAGCCATATATATATATTATAATTAAAATATTGTGATTTTAGGTTTTTTGGATTTATTTTACAAATCTTTTCTGAACCGTCCAAGACATATAAATCATTTTGACTTTTTAAATTGTTTTCCATGAGAGTGTGACTCACCTCCACATAAAAAACCCTATTATTTTAAGATGTTTGGTCATAGTCCTTATAAATTTATATTTCCACTACTATTTCTAAAAAACCATGGGCAAAAACCATGCTCTGCTTTGTGGTTTTGATTAGTTTAATGTGAGGTGTCCCAAACCTAAATAATAAAGAATTCCCTCTCCATTCCTATTTAAATGTACCCTAGCTCCCACATCATCTTCACTCAATGATTTGGGAGTTTGACCATCCCCTTACATACTATCTCTAGAATACTCCAAAGTTCCCCATGCTCTTAATAAGCCTCTCTCATGCCTCTGCAAAGCCTCTGGGATCAGACTTCCAAGTAAGGTATTTCATCCTTTCTCAATTTTATCCACTTTTATTTAAGTTGTTAGACCCTTTTTTTCATTAAAAATGTTGGGTTATGATTTCAAACCACCCCAATAGTGCCCTATTTATGTTTTTATGATGGGATACCTCTTTCTAACTCATTAATTCCTCCCATGTACACCCGTTAAAAAGTCAAAATTTCAAGAGGGATTTCTCTCTCTTCTTTTACATCCAAGTAATTCATCTTGTATTATGCATCTAAATTCCATTATGTTTATTCAGATATATATATATATATATGTGATCCCATTATAGTCCATTACATTTACATATTATAAGACACCCATTTCTCTCTCATCAACTATTTTCATGAATTTTTATGTCCAGTCATTATGCTGCCGAGATTGCATTGTGTTTTTTCAAGCCAAGATCATTGTGTAGTGAATACCATACCCATGTCTCTACCAAGGGTATTAACCATTTAATAAAATATACATATATAATGTTACATTAATGTATTTATTTCACATTACATAATTTTGTAATAACATATTATGTTGATTGATTACATGTTATATGATCAATGTGGACCACTTATGCTTGAAATGAAATGTTTAAGAATGGTATACCCTCATAGCACTCCATTACATTGGGTAAAGAATAGTATCATGATATATCATGTGAAATATGTGTTGACTCATTATAATTTAGTTTCAACGAGGTTTTACTCAGGCTTTATGTGAAATTATAGTTTACTCATGCTCCATGTGCAATGAGGCTTGGCTCATGCTAATTCCATGTTTAGTGTTGTTGCCACATTTCCATGTTATGATTTTCATGGTTTATCATGCATTTATGTTCATGTTTTTTTTTGATCCATTGATATTACAACTGTCTAACATGTATTTTATTCCCCATGTTATTCCATTTTTATTCACTTACTGGGCTTTATAGCTCACCCATTTCTTATACATGTCCTCGGGTTATCCCATGAAATGCTAAGTACGAGTGAGAGTAGTGTTCATGTAAAGGATGTTTTCAATAATGATGTTGTGTGTTTTGTGTTCTAACCTATTATGTAATGTTCCTAAGCCCCAAAGACACTAGAACTTTCTATCTTATATGTTGTATCATGTTAATATTTTATGTAATAAATCAGGTTTATGTTTTAAATAAATAGAAGGGTTGTTATAGTTAGTATCAGGGCATAGATTTAGTTAGTTTTTGGATTAGGTTAAGAAAACCCTAGTGAAGACATAGAGATGAGAATATGTATAATAAAAATATTTTTATGTGTTGGTGAGTATTGATTAAGTTTTTTATCAACCAAATATATCCCT
This sequence comes from Viscum album, assembly GCA_963277665.1. NCBI lineage: Eukaryota > Viridiplantae > Streptophyta > Magnoliopsida > Santalales > Viscaceae > Viscum > Viscum album. The sequence goes on from OY728152.1 coordinate 1,403,546,475, forward strand.
GTCTGGATATTAGAAGGTAGAGGCGGCTCCAGAAAAAATGTATCCTAGGGGTAAAACCTAAAAACAACAAGTTGACCAAGTCTCGAATAGAAACTGGTGCACAAAAACAATCCATGATACACTCTTGGTTATGAAACTTCCGGGGGATATGATTTGCCAATTTCAATGCTTAGTATGAACACTTATAAAGGGAATATAAAAAAGACCCCTAAGAAATTATGTTAGAAAGTAGATCATGAATATCACAGATTGAAGCCTATTTATTCAGAAGTTACTCAAATAAAAGTTATTTATATGTCATCAGTTATGTCCATGTATTACCCTTTATGTGTTACCCATAACATTCCTATTATTCCATCCAATGGTAGGTAATAGGAGGACTCAAGCTTACAATCGATGTGAAGGTAAATGTGATGATTATGCTAATGAAATTCCCAAACCGATGGATGCGGGAATCGCAAACATTGTCATACTTCTCTCTCATTTTACACAATATTTGAATATAAACATGGGTCAAGAGGAACACTCAACACCCCCTTGACCCCCTGAACCCCCCATAGAAATAACAATTAAATATGGAGAGATTTAGGGGACAAAGGCCTCTTACTTTTAATGGATCATCTGATGCCTCAGTAACCAAAAAATGGATCACCTCCATTGAAAAGATAGTCTCCATCCTATGATGTTTTGAAAATATAATGTTATCTTGTATAATTATCATATAGAGGGTGAATCTGATCAATGGTGGACATTGATCAAAAATATGAAGCCTGATGAAGAGATCGAGGCGTTGGAATGTACGGATTTCCAAAATATTTGTTTAGATAAATATTTTCCATACACCCTCCGACTTAAGATGGAATGGGAATTATTTTACATCAAGAAAAAAGACAATAAATCTATCATAGTGTATGAGGAAAACCTCACAAGGCTTGAATTATACGCCTCCAGCATTATCATTACCCACGAATGCATGTTTGAACACTTCTTTGGTGGGTTGGAACCTAGCCTACGGAAAGTGTCGGTGATCCATGACTTCGACAACTACGAGAAAATTTCCTGATGTGCCCTCAAGGATGAGATAGAGATCAAATAATATCAAGGGTATCATGTGGATAAGATTCATAATGTGGACTTCAATGTTGGCGGTCCGATGGATAAATCAAACGGTACTTAGAAGATCCATCACCCAACATGACAAAGATGCAGAGAGAAGCCCCCCATACAATTGCATGAAGGGGACGAGGAAATTATTTAGGTGTGGAAGATAAGGTTGACAAGCTAAAAACTACTGAAAAGAAAACCCTACAACTGCAATAGTGGAGAAAAATACTTCGTTAGAACATCAATACATTGTTCATTTCTACAAATACCAAGATCAAAAGCATCTTTTCGAATTAGTGCCATAAGCCATGGGTTTTTAGAGGCAACCAACAACCTCCAAGGCAGCATGGGAGAGATTTTGACATTTCTACAGTAGAAGTGAACCCAAAACAATGAATTGGTGATAGGTATGCTAGTTATTCAATCAAAAATAGAGAAAGTAGTTTTGGATTTAGGTTCTATGCATTATTGTTTATCAGAAAATTTTAGTTGAACAATCCGAGCACCACCGAAAAATCATGGATGTAAAGATGTCGGTGAGTATGACCAATGGGGAAATCATTTCATCCCTTGAATATAACTCCTCCCTTTTAATAATATGTGGATTGAATTTCCTAGTGAACTTTGTCACACTCCCTCTGGTGGAATTTGATACAATTATTGGCATTGATTGGATTTCCTTATATAGAGCCAACATAAATTGTTGTGATATAGAAATCAGTCTCTATGTGGAGAATCGACCCCTGATTCTATACAAGTGCAAGGATGAATATTAATCTTATTTAGGATCATTATCTCAATCATGGATATTACTGCCCTATGAGAAAGTGTATCTGGATCATATGATTGATTCTAAGGAGACAACCATCCTTGAAGATATGACATTGTTAGGGAATTTTCTGAAGTGCTAATGAGGAATTTCATGGTCTTCCTCCTAGAAACAATGTTAAATTCTCAATTGATCTTATACCTAGGACATTGCCAATATCCAAGACTCTGTATAGAATGGCTGTTTTGGAACTTGAGGAGCAGAAGAAACAACTTCAAGATAATTTAGATAAATGATTTATACGCCCAAGTGATTCACCATGGGTTGCACTAGTCCTCTTCGTCGTGAAGAATGATTGGTCAATACACCATTACATCGATTATTGTGGGCATAGAAAAATCCTGATAAAGAACAAGTATCCTTTTACATGAATTGATGACTTGTTCGATCAGATTCATGAAGCAAAATACATCTCCAATGTGGATTTGCGTTCGAGATATTATTAAGTAATAGTGATGAAGGATGATATCCCCAACACTGATTTTCGTACATGATACAGGCACTATGAATTCATCGTAATGCCTTTCAGACTCAGTAATGCTCTAGAAATCTTTATGGACTTGAGGAATATAATCATTAGGGATTACCTCAACATATTTGTGGTAGTCTTTGTAGATGATATTCAGATATACTCCAAATCCAAGGAGGATCATGAAGAGCATATAATAAATATACTAGAGACCTTTTAGAAGGAGAAGCTCTATGAAAAGTACATCAAATGCTAGTTCTGTTTGATGGATGTCTCATTCATGGGACATATCATCACAAGAAATGGAATATATATGAAACCCTCCAAAATAAATGCAATTGAGGGATGGATGAGGCCAACATCATCAATGGATATCCGTAGCTTCTTGGGATTATCTGGATATTATCGACGATTTGTGAGAAATTTCCCACAATTGTCCAACCCTCTTACCAATATAACTCAGAAGGGAGTAAATTTTTCTTGGAGTGATAAATGTGATGAAAGCATAAATGAGTTAAAAAAGTCTTGTCACTATATTTGTGCTCACTTTACCCACATGTGGAGAACATTTTGTGATATTAAGTGATGCTTTGAAGAAGGGAGTGGGCTGTGTGTTGATGCAAAATGAAAAATTTATTACCTACGCTTCAAGGAAAATTAAATGTTCATGAGAAGAATTATCCAACACATGATTTAGAGTTGGCTGTTATAATCATCATTTTAAAAATATGGAAGCATTATCTCTTTTAGGAGGAGTGTGAAATATATACAAGCCACAAAAGCCTCAGGTATATATTCACGCAAAAAGAATTGAACACACTCCACCGAAGATGGTTAGAGCAGATCAAACAATATGAATTCTCCATCCATTACCACCAGGGGAAAGAGAACAAGGTGGTGGATGATCTAAGTAGAAAGGACTCGATGATTCAATCATTGATGAGAATTGAAAAGGATCCAATATTATTATACTTGATAAAGATGGACATGGGAATCATAAAGAAGGGAACATCATCAATCCTTTCACAAATTATTTCTCATCAATCTCTCTTAGAAAGTTTAAAGGATGCTCAAAAGGATGATGTAAAAATGTAGAAGAGAGTGGAAGCTATCAATGAATGGAAATCCTCAGAGTTCATTGTTAATGAATATGGAATAGTGAGATTTAGGGAAAGACTATGTGTTCTATCAACTCCAGAGCTAAAGAAGTATCTTTTGAATGATGCGCATAGTTCAAATTTCCCTATAGACCTAGAAAAGAAAAATAAATATCTAGATCCCCGATAGCATTATTTTAGGATTATATTAATAATGAGATCACTGAGTGTACATAAAAGTTCCTGGTGTGTATGTAAGTGAATTTAGAGAGGTAGAAGTCTAAGGGGATGATGCAACCATTACCCATACTAGCATGCAAATTGGAGAAAATCTACATGGACTTTGTCACCAGACTTCCGATGACATCCAAAGGAAACAATGCAATCTGGGTTATTGTGGATCATCCTACAAAGTCTGCACACTACATTGAAATTTGGAAGGATTTTTCATTGGATCAACTAGCATGGATATACATCAGGGAAGTGGTAAGGCTACATGGAGTACCACCATCTATTGTATTCGATCAATATCCAAGATTCATCTTTATGTTTTGGAAGAGAATTCTACACGCTATGGATACTGAACTAATCTTTAGTATGGCATATCATCCTCAAACAGATGGCCAATCTAGGTAGACTATCCAATAACTTGAGGATACGATGAGAGCATTCTCAATGAACTTTTAGGAGGATGGGATAAACATCTTCCACTGGTTCGATTCTCATACATTTACAGATTCCACTCGAGCATCTAAATGGTATCACATAAAGCCCTGTATTGGAAGTGTTGTAGAAAAACAACATGTTGGGATTAAGTCGGTGAACATAAGTTTATAGGACCAGAAATGGTCGATGAAATGGAGGAGAAGGTGAAAACCATTCAGTAGCATATCAAGGCACCATAGAGTCAACAAAATATTTAGGCAAGTACCCATCTATAAGACCTTGAGTTTAAAGTTGTAGACATGTTATTTCTACACATATCTCTATGGAATATTTTCATGAGATTTGTAAATAAAGAGAAGTTAATTCCTAGGTATATTGACCACTTCAAGATTCCTGATTGTGTTGGGGATGCAGCCTATCGACTAGAACTTCCACCTACCATGGACAATGTACATGATGTCTTTCATGTATCCCTCTTAAGGAAGTACATACCAGACAATTCACATGTACTCTATTTAGAGGTAGTACTGGTAGAGGATGATCTTTCTTACGAGGAGAAACCAGTGAAGAACATAGATCATAGATAAAATGTTCTATGATATAAGACAATGCCCCTCATCAAGGTGTTGAGGAAAAACCAAAATATTGAAGAAGAGGCAAGGGAATCATAGGAAGTGATGAAGTGGAGTTACCCACATTTGTTTTAGAGTGGGAAAAAGAAATTTTGAGGGACAAATTTCTTAAGGGGGGAAGATTGTAATGACCCAAACATTCATTAAGGAGAATTGCACTTAATATAATTAAATTTATTATTATGGTGAACCTAATTGGTTTTATGTTTATGCATTTTAAAATACCATTATGAATTGTGATGGATTCTAATATAGTTATTGAACAGTGATAACAAGAATATTATAAATATAGGGCTTTAAGAATCCAATTTATTCTAACAAAGAAAGTGATATCCTCATCCAGTAGAATTTCCCCATACAAAGCCCATTTATCAGAGCTTGGAATGGTGGTAGCATCATTGGGCATTACTCTTGAACAAGCCCAATCCAAGCTTGAACACGTTAAGCTTGAGCATAACTGACAATGTGATAAGTGGAAGTTAATAATGATTATTACCTAAGTGATGTTATCTGAGCCACCCCAAGAGCATGTCACCATCACACACCATACACTTCAGTATTATGCGGGTATTATAAGAGGTTATGTAATGAGACCCTTGCGCTATGACTATGTACATTATATTTTTATAAATAATGTGCATTCATTTTATTATTGATACATTGTTAATAGTATTTAAAGAACAAATGGTATTTTTAGTTAATATTCAACAAAGAAATATATTTTGATGAATTAATGGAATTTTTAATCAAATAATATTTTAATAAAATATAATTATTATTATTATCAACTTACTTTTTGTTAAATATTAATTATTATATAATTTGATGAACTCAATTGTAATTATTATTATGGTTTGAAATCTATTTTTTTCAAAACACATGAATTTTTAGTAAATGCCAGTTTTTAATTTAAAAGTAATAATTTAAATTCTTATAAAACTTTTTAGATAAAATGAATATTATATTATGAATAAGGAAATCAAAATTATCCAATGGTGAATTTTTCATAATTTAATGAGAGAGTCTAATTTTTGGGTAAAAATTAAATACCTTTTAAATATGTAATGTGTTTTATGACATCATAATGACCTAATGGTGATTTAATAAAATACTATAAAAAAATGTTTGGCCAACATATATTTTATAATTAATATAATGTGATTTTAGATTTGTTAGATTTGTTTTAAAACGCTTTTGTGGACCCTCCAAGAAATATAAAACATTTTTTCTTTTTAAATTATTTTCATTGAGAGTGTGTCTCACCTTCACATAAGCTACAATATTATTTAATTATGTTCTTCCAATGGCCATATAAAATATTTTTTTCCACTCCCCTTTGGAAAAAAACATGATAAAAAACAATGATCTGGATTTTGGTTTTGATTAGTTTAGTGCGAGGTGTCCCAAACCCAAATAATAAGTAATTCCCTATCTATTCCTTTTTAAACCCACCCGTGATCCCACTTACTCTTCAAAAAATGACTTTATAGTTATACCAACTCCTACCCTACACTCTATAGAATCCTCCTAAGGTTCCCCAAGGTCCCAATAGCCCTCTCTCAAGCCTCTCCCAAGCCATTGGGAACACAATTCCATGTAAGGGATTTCTTCCTTTCTCATTTTTGCCCAATTTTCATTAAGTTGATATGTCCTTTTGTTTTCAATTGACAATGTTGGGGTATGGATTGTAATCTCTCCCACACTTCCCTATTTATTTTTGGATTATGGGAGACCCCTTTCTCTCTCATTAATTACTCCCACATACACCCTTTACAATGCCAAAATTCTGAGTGGGATTTCTCTATCCAATTTTATAACCATGCAATTCTTTTGTATTATGCATCTAAATTCCATTACCTTTGTTGGGACGTGAATCAATATGACCCCTTATTTTCTAGTTCATGTACATGTTTTGGGACACCCATTTATCTCTCATCAACCATTTTCATGAATCCTTATGTCATGTTGTTATGCTTCCGAGATTGAACCTCATTTTTAGAAGCCACGATCATTGTCTAGTGAATACCATACCCATGTCCCTATCAAGGGTATTCACCTTTGTGCTCACATATATATATATATATTAAATGAAACATTCATTTATTTATTCCACATTACTTAATTGTGTAAAAACATATGATGTTCATTGATTCCATGTTATATGATCCATGTGGTACACTTATGCATGAAATGAAATTTTTAATAAGGGTGTGCCCTGATAGCGCTCCAATGCATTGAGTAATGTATATTATCATGATACGTCATGTGCAATGGGTTTTGACTCATGATCATTCATGTGAAAAATTTTTTCCCTCATGCTTCATCTGTAAATAGGGTTTACTCATGCTCCATATCCAATGAGCCTTGAATCATTCTAATTCCATGTTAAGTGTTGTCGCCACATTTCTGTGTAATGATTATCCTACATTATCATGCCTTGATGTTCATGTTTCTTTTATGCTCCATTGATATTCCTATTTTCTATCATGAATTGTAATCCTTATGTAATTCCTTTTTTATTCCCATTCTGTCCTTTATAGCTCAACTTTTTTATGAATGTCTTCAGGTTATCCCATGCAATACAAAGTACGAGGGAATGTAGTGGTAATGTAAAATATGTTTTCAATAAAGATTTTGTGTGTTTTATGTTCTAAGATGGTTTGTAATGTTCCTAAGCCACAAATACACTAGACCTCTCGATATTCTATGTTGTATCAAGTGATGATTTTATGTAATAAATCATGTCTAAATGTCTAATAAATAGCAGGGTTTTTATAGTTTTGAAATAAAACTGTGTAGCTGAAATCACATCTCTTTAAAAAGATATCTACATCTATTGTATATTTCATTCGTAACTAATTCTTATTTTGGGAATAGAGAATTTTTGGAACAGTGAATTATCACTCAATTCATCCTCTTCTCTCCTATTCAATAATGAGAAACCGAAGGGAGAATTTATCTAAAAAAAGAACATGTGATCAAGAATGAAAATTTTATGATATTTGATTCATTAAGATCGCACTTGCAGAACTAGTGTCATTTTTCAAGAACCATTAAAGAATGTATGTATCACCATAAGAGGGATTCTACCCTTGGATCCTCAAATTTACAACGAATGAAATTCAAAGAGGCCATTTTAGATGATCAGAAACCATCAAGAAATAATGTGCTTAAGTCCTAGTATATATTTTGTAAGATATTTATTAAAATAATTATAAATTTTACATTTAAGATCCACACACATGGTTATGTGAAATGATTATCAAATAAAATTTTAATATATCATCCACCACCACACACTTCAGATACTATTGGAACCAACATATGACTTGTCCAATCGTATGTATTGATATCAAATGTCATACCACTGGATAATGATATTACTTATAAGGAACAATTGGTTGAAATTATGGATGAAATAAAAAAATTTCTATGAAAGAATACAACATAACTGGTCAATATATTGTGGAAAATCCACTAGCTTGAGGAAGCAATTTGAAACCTAAGGATGTGAGGATGAATAATTAACCATATCTTTTCGTACCAATGTGATTAATTAAATTGGAAAAATCATTATAAGGGGTCATAATGTAAAATCATGAAATTTTATTATTATTTTTAATGAAATTTGATAATTACAATATTTTTTATTACACAAAACACTATTTTTAGCTTTGGATACATGATCCACTGAGTTTGACTTATATTATAAGCAACACTATGTTTTAATTACAATATATAAAACACCATGTTCGTCTTGCATTACATGAAATTACATGTTCATTCGATTGTATTCATGGAATACATCATTGAGCATCAACAAACCATGAAATGATATTATTTTAAACATGGATGATATAAGATATCCATTAAATGAGATGGTTGAATAATATTTAAATATTTATGAAATATATATATTATTTTCCAAACAACTAAAAATTTATTTATAAAATATTTCTAAATAGTCCATAAATTTTTAGTAATGTAATTATATTCAACAATAACTTTTTTTCCCACAAATAATTGTTATTATTTTTATGAATTTTTTTTTTAAATAAATAATAAATTCTTTATTGAATTTATATTATAAAAAGGAATTAATGTTTGAAAATATCATTTAGAAGTTATCTTTTAGTGAAAATTTATGAATTTTTTCGAAAATATTGATTTTTCAAATAATAGTTAAAAATACCACATTTTTATTTTAATTCAATTTATTTTCAATAAATTGGGAAATTTAAATTCCCAATTATGATTTAAATTATCATAAATATTTTTTAGTATTATTAAATCCACTAGATTATTTTTGTAATCCAAATTTTCCTAGATTTTATTACAAGTATATTTTTGGGATTAAATAGAGGTTTCAAAAAACTATTTTATTGTGCGTAATTCACCCACATTTATATTAATTAAATTCAACACTGATGAGGATGTTCTTAAATGAAATTTATAGATTATATTCTAATAAATTTTAATATTATTTTTATTATTATTTAGTTATTAAATATGTAGTTAATATAAAACCATATTATGCATAAAAAATACACTTCTTTAAAACTAGCTTTTTTGATGTCTATGTGATTTGTTTTCAATTTACTATTTTCATATTTTTTTAAAATTAATTTGAAAAAATAAATTATTTTTTAAAATTATCATGTAAAATGTATATTATTGTCAATTTTTTATAATTTCATAAATTGTTTAATTTTTTGATGAATAATAAAAAATACTGCATTTATAAATAAAAATTCATTTGGAATAAATTGCTAATAAATTTATATTACATTATAAATTGGTTTTCATGTAACTTTATTTTCATTAAATATATTTATATTAATCAAATTTATTTTATTGTAATTAGTTTCATATTTAAATTGGATAAAAAAAATTGTATGATTTTGAAAATTTTCTTTTTTAAAACCATTATTTTCATACCACGTGTGTGACTACTTTTAGAATAAACATTTACATGTATTTATATTAAATTTTTAAAAATTGTATTTCATTATTTTAACTATAATAATTTATATTTTCTAATAAGTTCAAAATAATTTTTAACCCGAATGAATTTTGAAAATAGTAAAAATTAATTAGAATAATTAAGCTAATAATGGGTTTACATAGGGTTTATCCTAAAATGATAATTGTTAAAAATGAACCAATAAAATTATAAATCAAATTTTAAGGCCATATTTTCATATTATGTCTCAAAAGTTCGAATAAATGGTCATTTGGATTATTTTTACTTCAAAATGGAAATTTTATTTTGTTTTTTTGGGAAATTTCTAATTAATTTCTGAGTGGGTTCCTTTCCCAATATTATAAAAGTCCACAACCACCCTCCAATTCAAGACACCTCTAAAAAAATTTAATTTCCCATAAATGATTAAAATAACTTCCATACATCCATATCCTTATAATAGATATTCCTGTCCCCCCCAAAAATATTATTGTCCTTAATAAGAGATCCAATGAGGTTCTTCTAAGAGAAGATAGCTATCTTCACTAAGATCATTCTTTTTATTTCTAAATTTTTCACATTTAATTATATAATAAAATATAACATATAATAACACCATAAAATCATATATTTTTGGATGTTAATCTAGTAATATAATGACCTACAACTATATCATCATCTGTTAAGTGGGTTACAAAATCATCATTCTTCTGTATGCCAGACCTCCACCTTTAAACCAATGTCATTTGTTTTTCCATAACACAATCTCATAGTTTAGTATAATTACAAATATATTGTATATATATTTCATATTTATAACCAAATTATCTCATTTTATTCATTATATCTTATATGCTATTTTTATTCTGTTTTTCGGAATACAGTATCCTTCCAAGTAAATACGAAAGACTACCACCTCACGATGTGATGTGATTCATTTATATATTAAAATGAAGGTAATATAGACATGTTTTATGAGATTATTTTATTTATATGAAATAAAAACTATTTTATATTTCTTATTAATTACATAAATATTTTTCTTTCAACCCATCAAAAATGTGGAAGTTTCTTTCATACACACGTGTGGTCTACCATCTCCATAAATGATGAAATTAATTTTCTACTTCTAAAATATATGAATTAATTTAAATAACTGTATAATGGATTTAAATTATAATTATATAGTATATATAATTATCTATATTATGGGAAAATGATCAAAATATGAAAACAAAAAAAATCACTAATTAAAACTAACAAAAAACATATGTAGTTAGTGCACAAAATATGATTTTAAAATAGAATTATTAATAAATGTGAAAAAAGTAGAACCCCCAGTTTTTGGTACATGACCAATAATATATATATACTATATAATTTTTTTTCTGAATTTTAGTGGGGTTATAGTATATATTATAGGGCTTTATTATTATTCATGGTTTGATCACAGTTAGTAGAATCCAAGAAACACATACAGGATATTGTACAGCTAAAATAGTGTGAACTACATTTGGAAATGTTTAGACACATTGTCTTATAAAATCATGGGGATTTCTAGAAGAGAACAATAATGGTTTTTCATAAGGTAATATAAATTTTATCACATGTTTTGTCTAACCTTGTTGGCCAACCATTTGTGGTGTGATTGGAGGTAGAGGAAAATGAATTATTAATGAATGGTTTACCTAAATGTTTTCCTTGATCACGAACCATTAAAAATTTGATCTGAAATTATGGATGTAAAGTGTTTCACGTGCTAATCCATTCATCTATACCCTAGTTAGGATATAAATAGAATTTATCTTTTTTCCAAGGTTGTAGAGACCGTTCCATTCGATATGGGGTAATCCCTATGTAATACAAAGTCTATTAGAGATCTCATTTCACTAGTAATTTCCAATTATTCATCGCATTACTTCTATATCATATACTCCCCTATTAATGAATCATAGATCTAGTGTATTTTGGATATATCTATTTGGTTTTCATCCAACATTGTTCGTAATATGATAATTTTTAATTAAGGGAAATTGTTATATAGTCGGATTTATATATTCTAAGATGTGTTTTTGTTATTTCATTTAATATTATTCATTTTCATATATGATTAAGAGGTAGGAAGATTCACTCTAAAATCCTCTTTATTAGAACATGAATCTTTAATTTTATTTTCATTAATCTCATAAAATGATTTTTAAATGTTGATATGTGTTTTTCTATAAATCATTATTAGATATAATTTTTTGAAATGATGGGAATAGGAAAATTTGGAGTAATATGATCATATTTATAATTATTATTGAGTGATTTTAAATATTAAATTATTATTTGTTACATGGAACATGTTTTTAATAACTGGTTTAATGAATGAATTTTTTTTCTTAATTTTTAAAATAAAATGGACATTTATAGAAAATGGATTGGTATGGGTTAGGTAATACATGATTGGTATCCAATAATTTTCATTAAGGTGATCATTTTGAGGGGTCATGTACCATTGGGTAACATTATTTTGGTTACCTTGTGAAGACCTGATAGTTCTATGATAAACTACTCATGTGAATGGAACAGTTACCTGGGCATACATGTGTGTTTGTGTATGTTGTATTATTTTCATGCTAAAATGATTTATGAAATTATATTAAAATTATGTTTGGATTCATTAAATGTTTTTATATAGTTTTGGAAATTGTTTCCATGATACAAACTACATTAACATTTTTTAAACCATTTCATATAAATTTTTGAACATGTACTAAACTAGTGATGTGAGTAGGGAAACCATTGGGGAAATCGTATTGCTTTTTATTCTATCCACCATCATGTATCATTTCGTGTGCTTGGAGATATTATCCTTTAAGTGATAGGTTATGTAATTGTATCATTGTTCTCTGTTGAATAATTTTTATATAATGGACATATCATGTTGTGTTCGATCATGGGGCATGTTGGGAGTTACTGAGTTGGTATCTTGGTTGTCTCGTAGTTTTGTTAGTATAGGTGTTAGATTTTTATATTTACATGCTTAATGTTTTGATTATACATTGAATTTCATAATTACCTTTTACTCATTCATCATATAGTGGTTTTTTGTCCTACATTATGGTTTTGGTTTTTTAAATTCAATTAAAAACTTTCCCCAACTATTTATGAGTCCCATGCGATTTATTTCTTGTGTTTTGGTTTCATCAAGATGTCACCTAAGGAATAGTTATTTAAACTTTTGTTATGTACACGATGGTGGGTAAATTAGGGTATGGTAGATTCAAAAAATTGACACTTTTGATATTTTATCATTTTCAAACAAAACTCTCATCTCTATCTTTCCTGCAATAATGTATGGACATAAATTAAAGCAATCAGGAGAAACATTAATTTTTACACAGTTCACCCTCATTGATCTACATCCAATGAGATTAAAAAACCAATGTTTCAATGTACCAAATTCAATAAAACATCACTATTGTTTACAATGATCATGGAAGACTCACTATACCTCTTAGTTCACAACCAATCCCAAAATGAAAAACCACTACCCTCTCAACAGAAGTGTGCTCACTAGTTCTTTAGAAGATCCACTAACAGTTTATAAAATTTTATGTCCCTTAGTTATCAAAAATGAATGCATAATATACTAAATGTATATTCTCTTTCAATGTACCACTTTTATACACTGATGAGTATAACTTCTCTATATGTTTTCTATGGAACTTCCAACTTTGCAAAACCCGATGCTGACTTCTGCGCTACATTGTGGATGATACACAATTGTTACCTTTGTCATGGAAAAACCCACTTTCACACTACAACAGGATTCCACAACATTGCCTTATTATAAAAAAACATTTCTTGACACAAACACTTTTACACCCAACTCTTCATTGTTCTACAACTACCATCTGGAACCCATCTTTTGAATAACTCTCTACTTGTGCACCATCACCCCTTGTGCGACCAAAGATATTATTTTATATTAGTGTTTATATACAAAACAATGTATGGGTATCCATATATAAATGGAAAATTTTAATACCCTTAGTTCATTACCCAAAACATTCAACCAGATGAGCTATTCCATTCACCCAAGACACTATCACGCAACTCACATTGTGCACCACTCGAAAACATGCATGCCTTTATTTCAATTTCAATATTTCTCTACTCTAATGTTGAAACATATATGGGATAAAAATTTTATGGGATCTATGAAAATTGTTCCCAAATACCTTTTCCAAAATACCTTTTCAACATTCTCCAATGTTTGGACTAAAAAAATTGGCACACTAGAAAATGACCCCACCTTGTATACGATCATTTTTTACTACCTGCAGGTATTCCATTAAATTTTAATGGATTTATTTCAACAATGTTCTTCAATGACATTTATATAACACCGCAATTGACCACGGAAATCCAATTTTTTACAAACACAATCAACACATAAATGCTTTTATGTGGCCTTGAGGTATTTTTGTCCAATAAACCACCTCTTCCCAAGACAAAGGGTGTGGGTGGGATCATGAAATACAGTTAGTTTATTTAGTCTATAACTTAGAAAATCATTCTTATATAGTCATATATTTATATTGGTAGTATTTAGTTGGATAGTTAAAACCTAAAATGTAGAGAATGACACTACCTTTCATACATTTTTATAATAAACATCAAGTTACTAAGTGGTCGAGTACATGAGTGTTTTCAAAGATGTCTAAAATTCCTCACCACATCGTCATTAGTTTTGTCGATAATAAGATAATGGAATGAATTTATAATAATCACTTACTATTATTATTGAATAATTCATTATTAGTAATGATTACTGATTTGGGGAAAATTTATATTTTCAATATTAGAGTAAAATGGTTTTATTTTTAAAATGCAAAATGGAATTTTCAAAAATCATTTGAAATTATAAATTGCTAAATATTGGATATCTTCTATGTGATATATGAGATGTGATAAATTGTAAATTTTTAATCCTTAAAATTTAATAGAGTGAGACTAAATAGATATTTATTTATTTTTATATAATATGGTAACATGTGGGCACCGTAATAATAAAGTTAAAGAGGCTACTATGAATTTGGTTTCACCTAACTAGTAAGATAACCAATATTTTTTCTTATTATCATCGTGTATTTTCAAGCCAATGAAAGGGGTAACATAAGGGATTTACCAAAAAATGTGGATCATTTTCATCTATTCTAGAAGTATAATTAAATCGTATTATAGGGTGATTATGATACTCAAAAAAAATATGTGTGGATAAATAAGATGATTCAAAACTTGTATTTCCTAGGCTCACCATATGAGCAAGATGTGAAGTTGGAAATGTATATGTGGGAAAATATATCATTCTAATATCTATATTTACTAGTTCATCATAAATTAGCCCATGTCATTTCATGGGGGGAAATTGAAAAACATTTCAACAATCCATTATATCCTCACACATTTATAATTTCTTAAACAATGTATTTCATCAGTTTTAATGAGGAAAACCCCATAGTTACACTATATATAGATAAATTTATGTATTTAGTTCACTTTTAACATGATGATTATATAGGTTCATCCTTGAAGGAACAAATATTTAATATTGTTTGAGGTATGTGATTCTTTCAAAAATTTAAATAATTTTTATAATGTGTTATATGATGATGGTAAATAGGGTTAGACTGGATGATAATGAAATATCGTGTAAAAGAGTGGTAGGGATCACGTTGATTACAATGGGAACTATTTTTAGATCTATTGATGGGAACAAGTAGAATAGGGACACCAATAAACAATGTAGTGGTATGACTCTTAATATGATGGTGGGATTAGTGAATATGTTTTAAAAAAATAGGATTATACTAATGTGATTTCATCTTTATTATTCTGATCACATGAAATGAGAATATTTGACACCTCCTAGAGAATATGTGATAACATTAGAGATATTGTTTTAGTACTCCATGTTTAGGAGCAAGGTACACATCACATGATTATCAAGAATTAAATCTATTGAAGGGATGATATTAGAAGAATATGACACATCATCATAATTTAGATATCCATGATAGTTCTAGGAATACCATGAATTCTCAACAGGTCAAATCTTAGACTGTAATAATGAAAAAAGTACAATAAGTACGAAATTTTTTAAAGCTAAAAAATGATCATGGGTGGTAAATTTATTCCTTTTAAGGGGACAGTTCCAATTGTTTCTAATTATATACATTATGAAAAATATTTTTGATATGGTTGAATCCCCTTTATTTATTAATTCTGATGTTACGAATCCTCTTGGTATTCATGTTGAGATAATACCATCTATTTCAAACCATAAAACTCATGTTGGGAAAAGAGAATTGCATGAATTTGTGTGAAAAGAATGTTCTATATATATTTATGGGGTTGATATGATTTTCTATTTCATTTTTCATGATATGGATATCTATGATTAAATCAAGGGTAATGATTGGTTGCAAATTTTGATATTTGACGATGAATATTATTCTGGAAGGGTATCTTTTACAACTGTATGTGGCATTGAGAATCCCATTAGAGGTGATAAAAATATGAATGATAGTGGTGAAGGGTTTTTCCCAAGTTGTTGGAAAAATATTATACCAGTTGGCATATTTTACATTATAATACATTATTAAGATCAATAATAAGTGATTTTCTACCACAGTGAAATAATTTATTGATGTCATTCTAGATAATTTATTAGGATTTCAATCAAAAGGAAACTTGAGATTCAACATTATCTCTTACGAGGGGATAGTTCAATATTACTTCAATGTTATCAAATATAAAAAATATTATAATTTAATATTTAGTTGGATGAATTTGAATGAAAATCGTTCTTTTTTCCTAGTACATCTCCATGTGTAGTACCATTTTTTGTGAAAATGAAGAAGTCACATTTAGTATTTGTATATATTATCAAAATCATAACCATGTTAAGAAAAAGAATCGGTATCCACATTCATGAATTAATGTATCGTTTTATCAAGTTTGGAGAGTATAATGATTCTCAAAAATTGACTAATAATCAATATCTCACCAACTCTAGCTTAGGAAAGACGATATTACAATGAAATATTTAAAAAGTATGAATATCCTTTTCAATTATTTGTTTATTCATTTTGGTATAAAGAATTAACATTCCATCATTATGTAATTCATGAAAATGATATTTCAATGGTATATGGACACCCTTGTGGATGACATACTGGTATATTCTAGTGAAATACTGGAGCATAGGTAACACTTGACCTTATGGTTGGGTATCATGTGGGTTGATTCTATGTACTCAAAATTAAAATGTATTATTTTTATATAAACAAGGTAAATTTAATAGTAAATATGATCTATAAAAAATGTGTTTCTATGGATCTTGAAAATATAGATATTGTGGTCTCATGTAAACTACTAAATAGTATATATGAGATATGACGTTTCATTAACCAACATAGTTATTACTAACACATTTTTTTGTGAATTATGATTTCTATAATAACCAATTATTTGTTTGATAGGGAAAAGTGTACCATTACAATGGAACAAGAATTTCATAATTCTATTAATGATACAAAATTCTTTCATTAAGCAATAATGATTATGGATTCTCCATAATCAAGTCAAGGATATGTGTTTAATTGTGAGGTTTTGGGATTTGGGATGGGTTGTGTTCTCATGGATGGTGATCATATTGTTTCTTATGGATCATATAGGGAACGGTAACATGATAATAATGACGAAAAACATGGTTTGAAATTATCTGTTGTGGTCCTTGAATTTATGAATTGGAAGCATTACCACATATGGATAAAAATTAATGTGTTTCTGTAACATAATATATTCAAATGTATTTTCTCACAAATTAAATTTACTATGACCCAAACAAGATGGATGAAATTCAATTAAATGTTTGACACTAACATAATTTAAATACTATGTGAATGTGATTTTGTGGTGTTTTTCATTAAATAGTATATTGTATAGTCAATTTGGAATGGAAGAATTGGATCAGTGACAGATGATGTCTATGAAAGATGACATACATTAGGATTGAGAAAATTGAAGTAGTGATTCATTTTTCATTCTGGTTCTTATTATCCTGATTTGTGTTTGATGGTTAGGGAGGCACAAAACCAATCTTCTAATGACTTTCTATGAGGTCATAACTCAATGGAATGGATTCCATAGAGTAATGGAGGATTTATTGAAAATTAGGGTTATGGTTTTGATATTGTATGGTCATAACATTATATTTTTAGAAGAATTTTTTCATGCATTTCACCATTCAATTCGGGTAGTTAATTTGAGATAAATTCAAATATGATACACTTAAATTATAATATAGGTGTGTGTACAAGAAAAGAAATGTGTCTATGTTTTTTCATGAGAATCCTCGCATGTTAGGTGGCTATGTAAGGGCACTAAAAGGCAATTTTTATGTTTCATTCTTTACAAATTCCCTAATTTACATAAGATAAGATAATAATGGATTTTGTAATAGGTCTTTCGGGAATTTTATGAATACATGTTTCAAGATGGGTGATTGTGGATTGACTCTTACAGGTATCCCATTTAATAATGAATCATGAATCCAATATGGTGGAATAATTTTCAAAAATATTTACCTAGAATTGGGAAAAAGTAAAGGCATACTAGATTAAATAGAATCTGACTGAGATATATTGTTTACGTGAAATGTATTGGAGTCCTTGATACAAGACCTTGGGAAATAGTTGACTATTCTTATGGAATATAATCATTAAATTCATCTAACAATATGAAAGTATGACAAAAATGTTGTAATGCATTCTTTGGTTTTGTGTAATATATTTTATTCCTCATTGGAGGAGAACATAATGGTTGGGGGTCCTTGTAAAACAACAATAATCATTCTGTGATACATATGGGTCATTTTGAATCACTGAATATGTATCCATGTCATTATAATTCGTATGGTTGGAATAATTTGATACAATGGTTCATGAAATGAGGATTTACCAATAGGAAATAGATAATATTCATATTAAATGAATGAGAATAGAGACATCTTGGAGTCCTCAAAAATAATATTTTAACCATCTTTGGTGGTCATTGTCATTTTTGGAGAGTGATCAATTGTTCATGGGAATATCTCCAAGGATTAGTCATAATCATTTTGATAATCATGTCATGTTATCTCTTAGATATAAACACCCTTTAAGATACTTTAATCACTTATTGAGGTGGCCTAATAGTTGGATTTTCCAACAAGGTTCAGCTCATTTCATATGGTGCTTCATGTATCTCAATTAAATAATTACCAAACTAATCTTAACCATGTGATTTGATTGGATCTCATAAAAAAAGATCTAAATAAACTATTGTTTCATGTGTAGGTACATACTATGGAATAGAAAAAGAATAAATTCTATAGAAAATTCATCAATCAAATGTGGGTGTTATGGAAATATGGTTGGATTTAGGAAGAAATGTAGAAGTATGAAGAGGAAATGGAGGAGAAATTGATTTAACACATTAATGTAAATGGTGTTTTTTAATTTAATGGGATGGATTGACCAATGGATGTGAGAATTTCCCACCCTCTTTCTAGTGTACTTGATCCATCATTTATGTATGTTACATATATATAATTTTTGAGTTTTTACCCATTGTTTAAGTGGTGTTTTGTTATAATTTGGAGGCTATTTTAGAGGTTCATGGTTTGAACTTGCATTGTAGAGACCATGAAACATGTCTAATAAATTAAGAAACAGAAATGGTGGTCACTAGGTATGTTCATGGTTTGGATTCCACTTTAGAAAAACCATGTGGATGGATAGGTGATGCTAGGGAAGTATATATAGAGTGGAATTGAACTGATTATTGTATAGTGTGTCAAACCATCTGTGCCAACCACGAATATTGTTTTTGTGCCTAATGGCACATTCATGCTTGGCATATTGTTTTGCTAACTAGGTTCCCAAATCATAAATCATTAAAAACTAGATCATAAAATTAATAATATAATCAGCTTCACCTAACAAGTAACTCATTGTTCCACTATACAATCCATAAAAATCATCTTCTTCTAATACAAATTTATACTATTTCTCTTAATCTTGAAATTATCTTTTGAAAATACATTTTCTGTTGGTGATCTATTTTCACTAATAAGTTCTATTTATTCTTCATTTTCATTATATATAATATTTTTATCCCACCTTGAATTATTTATGTATAATATTGGGGTTGATTTATGTTTTTTGGTTTCAATCATGTGGATATATAATTCAATTGATTGAATATAACAAAAATAACAGTTGAATTTTGAAGATCGATGATGACTTTTTAATGTTATTTGTGTCGTTCTTTGTCTTCTACAATATTGGATATGTAATTGGATTCACTATCAACATCATTTGAATATTATGTTATTTATTGATTTAAAATTTATTTTGTCGAATGAATATATTTTGGAAAACTAATGTCTAGTTGGGTCGAAAAATAGATATGTGATGTTTTAGTGAATTGATAGAAATTGGATCGTATGGTAATAAACTTTCATAGTTATAATTTTGAATGAATGATTTTGAATTTAGGTTTTTGATTTGTTACAGGGAAAATTTTTTGTAAAAATTATTTAATAAATTAATTTTTTAGATATTTTTTTCAATAAATAGTAAATTTTATTGAAATGGCTTAGAATGCATTTGGGCATACATGGCTGGTGTCCATTAGTTTCAATTAATGTGGCCCTTATGAATGTGTATATCCTATTGGAGAAAATTTTAATTGCTACCATATGAGAACAAATAATTATGATGGGAGATTACTCATGAGTATATAACATTAACATGGACCTAAATTTGTGGATGTGTGATGTGTGGAATAGGTATAACAAGTGGATTTAAGATATGTTTTTTTATAGTTTTATTTGTCTCCTTCGATGGAATCACATTTGGTTTAAAAATCATTTTTTATATTTTACATTATCTTTTTTATATTATATTAAAATATTTTTAAAAGAAATTTCAATAAAACCTATCATGGTATCATTAGTAGGGAATCAATTGGGGTAATCCTAATGAGTTTTATACTCACCCTTACATGGGAACTTTGGGGAATTTCTAGATAAGATTTTCTGAGACACATATAAATCAATCTTGTCCTGGTTTTTAGGGATGAATTAGGATAC
Source organism: Viscum album (assembly GCA_963277665.1). Lineage (NCBI taxonomy): Eukaryota > Viridiplantae > Streptophyta > Magnoliopsida > Santalales > Viscaceae > Viscum > Viscum album. The sequence continues at coordinate 1,403,567,426 of OY728152.1, forward strand.
AATGGGAATAGAATATTGAGATAGGTTTTTAGAAATTTGGGAATATCTATGTTCTATCTTGGTTATCTTTGTGTTTTTTTCGTTTTCCCCATTATACACTTATAGTATTGTTGTTTTGGTAATTTAAATAGGTGTATCATTCTCTAGTAATAATGCATCATATAGTGGTTTCATTGAATTCACTCTGGGTTATTTTATTTTATCTTCAAAGGGAAAACCATACAATTACTATTTATGAGGCCCTGGGAATTTATTTCCTACCTTGGGTATTTTAGGGATGTAACCTATGGCCTAGTAAAACACACATGCGTCTTCCCTCCAAAATGGGTGAGAGGGGATATGTTACATAAAAGGTCATCAGTAAATAATATATGGTATGATATATATATATATACATTTAATTGATTTATAATATATGTAAATTTATTATATAGGATCTAGGAATGTGTTTGATGGAATTCACCGATTATGATAATGGATTTCTACTTGGTCTTTTATTTCAGTGAGATTCATGGAAATTCACCCATCATTTATGTTTAGTGTTGTATAAACTTTAAATTTGAAATTATAAATCTTAAATCCTATTAATTTGAAGATATGTATAGTTTTATTCAATTTTATTATTTTTTTATTACAAATAAAAATATTACTAATGCGGTAAGTTTATTTTTCCCTATTTTTCTATCATTGAGAAATATGTTGTGTTATGAAAGCATATTCTTTTACATGGTGTATATATGGTCACATATTAATGTATTATCATGATTTTATATGACCCCATGACATATTATGTATTATTTATTTTATTCCATCATGGGACATACAATTAAATGTTACCAAGGTGGTAAAATGTTATATTAAAACATCAATATTTATCATGATTTTTATGATTATATTTCTGATTATAAAATTTCATGATCAGTATCTCAAAAAAATGATAAATTTTTTATCCTAAATTTATTTATATTATTTTCAATTCATAGTACCACTTTATGACTCTCTGATACATAATATAATTTTTAAAACGATTTTAGAATATTCAAATTACATTTACCCTTCGTTCAAAAACCCATATTCTTTTAAAAAAATGTTTTCTAAAATGTATTCCGAAAGTATTTTAAGATTTCAAAAATAATATTATAAAAAAAATTATACATGTTCGATATTTTTTAATTGTTTCTAATAAACTCCCCATTTATTTTTCTAAAATAATTGTTCTTTTGAATTTTCCAAAAAATATGAATTGACAATTTGTTTCAATGTGTATGACATGAAAATAATTTCTAACAATTATAAACATTAATTTATTTCATCCATACATTATATTATCAAGGTTATAATCAATGAAAATAATTAGGGAAAGTATTTATTTTTTTAAAAAAATTAACTCTACAAGATATTTTTGAATTGAAATGATTTAAATAAATTTTAATGATTCCTTTATTTGTTTTCCATATTATTTTCGAAGGTAATGTTTCCAAAATATTTTATAATTATTTTTTTAAAGGTTTATTTCAAAATGAAGGTTATTTTCCTCATGATGTGTTGTAATTGAGTTTTTTGAAAATAAATCTCTGTCAATGATAAAATAAATTTATATTAATTATTCTAAAATGGGGATATGATATACCTATAACATTTTTATTCATTATATTAATGGTTTATGTTTAATATGAATATATTATTATGATAAAAATTTATATTTCTTGTGTTAGAAAATGATTAAATTATTATAAAAACCCCTTCTAATTTACTAGAAAAATGTCTCGATGAAAAATTTAAATACTTACGATTCATGTTTATTTTACCACGGTTACGTTATGATGAAATAATTATGAAACCGACATCATTTCATGGGTTATTCAATTATTATTGTTTTATGATATTGTAGAACACATATGTTTTATTTTCATTATGATATCATGGTTACATTATAGCACTTATATATAGTATATATATCTACATCCAGTGATTTTTTTAAACATTTATTTCTTATTAGATAGACTTGACTGGATTAGGGAGTGATATCAAATCAGTATGGGTCATTGTACACTATAACTATCATGTGAGTGGACCTTTAATACCATGATTATTTGGGGAGTGGACACATTCCATGTTGAAGAACATGGAGCCACTGATATTTTTGGTGTCTCCCACCCAGTGGGAGTAGCCTCCATAGAATTTCACTTATATGATTTGGAAATGATAATTAAATACTAATAAATTGACAATCTATGCTTATGTGTATTCTATAATTCTATGCCTTATGGAAATGTTATTCTATCATGGATAATATTCTTATATTCCCCTATGATTCATATCTAATGAACTTCCAGTCATTATTCCATGATTCCAAATTATGATAATTGATATGTAGTGTATAGTTTTCAATGGTTATATTCATTTTCACATTCCATTATTTTCATGTTACGCCTTTTTATTCCCCAGTTTTACCCATATTGAGTAGTTAAGACCCTCGTTTATTATGTTTTCCCCCTAGTTATGAAGAATAATTTTTTTTTAAGATTGTTACTAATGATTACAAAAAGAAAAATCATTATAACAGACATTAAAGATCATTCACTAAATTATGCAAACTACAATCCTTGTTTCCAGAGACACTAATCTACTACGGTCATATGGAATTGTTTTTGTAATTTTTTTAATATTTTTTAAATAAATGTAATTTCAATGTTTTTACATAATAGTTCACTAAAATAATAATAAATCTCATCGAATCATGAAAATCATATTGTATAATCCGTATTTAATGTCATGATGAAAATGAATTTAAAAATTGGTATCCACCTTGGTGTACTGTCCGAAGGAATTATGATATTGGTAAAATATTAGTAAACATCCATCATGGGTACTAATTATATGATACATCCCATCCTAATGTTGATGTATTAATGAAATATATTGTCAATAATTTGTGTTTTAAGAAGGATGTATAAGATTTCATCTCGTGGAATAAGATATAAATTAGATGCCTATTCTAACTCATATATGTCCTCTCATATTACGGTTAATCTATAATTCATGGAGTTAAATAGATGGCCATATATTTGATTATATCACTCAAAGGATTTGTAGGATTCCTCTGGGAGGTTCAATCACATCTGTGAAACACTAATCAAAATATGGGATTGATTTATACTCCAATGTTCCAACATATATGAATTCTTAAAAGATGTAGAAATCCATTTATAAACATATATGGGAATAAATGAGATACATTGATATATACACATGTTCTCATTAACAAAACACAATTTCATGTACAAGGATTCAGAAACAGATCATTTTATTAGAATAACCATTCACATACATAAATTTGGATAATATTCTCAAACTTATCATAAATATATAATAGAGACGCATTGTGGGGAATAATTCCAAAAAAAATGGTTTCATGAGACTATCCTCCCATCCTCTTGACTTGGGTAACCTCTTAAGATTAATTGGGTTTGAAACCCCAAGAAACAACAAAACTTTATAATGTAATACCAGGAATCATTACAGATGGGGGAGAGGTTGAGGGGAGGGGGTTCTAATTGAGGTAAAAAAGGTAAAAAATCATGAATAATTATGAAACCATACTTAAAAACTCATTACAATCAGAAAATCATTGACCCCCCCCCCCAAATTTCCATTATACAAAAATATATTCAAATCGATGTGAATAGGTAAATAGTAACATTATGTCAAATCCTTAGTTTGTTCCATCCAGTTTATAGGTACAAATAGTTTTCTTAGTTCAATAAATCCATTGTTTTGGTCCAAATTCAATGAAAATCAAAATGGTGTTCCTGAGGTGGAAATTTCAAACAATAAAATAATTTGATGACCAAGAATTGGGCCATTTTTTTCAAATAATATGAAAAAAACTTCTACTGTAAACATTAAATCAATTAAAAATATATAGTGTTATGAAATAGGTCATTCTCAATAAGAAAGTTATGTTAGAGAAAAATATCCCTAAAAATTACTATAATTAACAATTATGTTACCCATGAATTGCTAATTACGAATGTTTCACACATAAGATGATGAAATTATTGGTGATCTTGTTCTGTGTTACATTTTTTACCAAATAAACTGCTTTGAAAAACACCACCTAGACCAAAGATAATTTCATCATCATGCTAATTTAATAAATCGTATGTGTGGTAATAATCTCCACTAGTTGAATAACAACATGACCCATCCAATGATTTCAGATTTTGGTGGAAAAACAATGGTAGTATATTACCTTTGGGATTATTTCATAGTAACCTAGTATCCAATCAGAGAGGTATCAAATTGATGAAGAAAGAATTTATGTATTATTGATGAGAAGATTCAATGAAACCAATGACACTTGTCCCCACCCTGAACAACTACACAACCTTATCCCTAGAGCTCTCACATCAGAACCTTCCTTACTATAAGAAAATATATAAAGGATTGATCAATGAATCCAATACATTATAGGAACTACATAAGAGTGATCCTTTTAACCTCCATCACAATATTCATCCCAATAGTTCCTCCCATTTTCATATTGAGTGAACCACCAAATAACTTTCCACCTCAAACACTCATTATTGTGTACTAAGGAGGTATCACCTGGTATGAAAATTTATGGATAAATGGAATTGGGATCATATAACATCATCCATTAACTAATCCAAACAACATAATCTATGGGTGGCCAAGACCAGGCACATATCCATTCTCACTCAGATTAATTCTATTCACATATTCCTAAAAACACATGGGGGGCATATATCAGTTCCCAAAATCATGAATCTCATCAATATATTTTAGTATCACAAGCATGATAGGTGTGGTATTGTATCAGAACATCAATAGAATACATATTATAGTATATCATGGAGATCAATGATGTGTTTCCCTACATTAGAACACACACTTTGGTGAAGTATCACTATATCCATGAATATACATAAGAGTTCTCTAGGAATATTACTGCATTGTAACCCATATAAGGATAGACACATATCTCTGTCACAAATAATGTGTATAATATCAACATGGTTTTTTTGATTAGGGGATACATCAGAGTACGTGCTCAAATTTTCGTCCATCCATGATGATTATAGGAATATTATTCTAAAGGATGTGGGACATGACTAGACTCATATCCCCATTCTAATATGGGATCCCCAACTCAGTTTGAATCAATCCTATATATAAGCTCACATTTTATCCAAGAAATCCATTTATATAATATGAATTCATAGTACAAGTATCATATACCCTCTCCAATTATGGATCATTAGTAAACTACGGATGTTATCTCAAGGAAGTTACAGATCCAAATCAATTTAGCTACATAGAATATTATTACATCTTGTAGAAGCTAAGATTGTATTCCAACATCTAATGATAAATTATTGCATCAACATATTTCAGAAGATAAAAAGGAGGACGTTGATATCTATTCTCCCATCCCAATGTCCCTTTTGTGAATTTCAATGGGGAATATTGATTCGAACTAGGGTAATGGCCCCACTTCATCCCATATTAACATTTATATTCTGAAAACCCCACATAGGTAGGCTCATATTCTTACTTATGATGTAAAATATCACTTGAATACTCTAGAAACGTCTTAATAATAGGATCATGTCCCCTCATCCTTATATGATCACAAAAATATTAGGGCAAACCTCATCTGATAGGGTAATTTCCTAGAAGAACCATATACGGTAGGTCATCATATTCAGACCATCAGGAATATTGAGGATAATATACCTAGTATTCTTAATGATAGTGCTCTTATGGTTGTATTATTCATATCTAAAACACCTCAAGGGTTCATCAACTCTTCATCCAAACAAGATGGAAAGCACTACATTAATAGTTCCCCTCAAGTAATTATGGTGATGGATCAGGTGACTCTACTCCTATTATCTATTCTGGAAAACCTTTTCAAGGTAATATATGTCCCAAGCATTGAAATCCTCCCCGTCCATAGACACTAACTTATATATAGGATCCCTATACTAAAAAACATATATGTATTTTCTTGATAAAACATGGTTAATGCTATATTATACCACATAAAGTATCAGTGACACCTCACTAAGGTCAGCAACGGGCCTAGAAAAGTGATCTCTATGGCCTAACCTGGTGGAAGAATATAAATCCACTTATAAAGATTCACTTATGGATATATGATTTTATATAGGTAAAAAATCCCCCCATTATTATTTTTACCTGTCACCGTGTTTATTTTGAAAATAAAAAAATGATATATAAAATGATTAAAATTCTTACTTACACCATAACATTTGGGTAACTTATCAACGGTTCAATGATAGATAATTATATTACAAAATATACAAGGGTAACCTTTAGATCATATATACACTATATTTTAAGTTAGATATATTCACTTTCTCAATATCCTAGAACCTATAATTAGATGAGCATGAAAAATATCCACATAGTGTTTGTATTTTTATTATAATAGATCATCAATAACTAATTTCCAATGACCCCTCTAATGAGAATATCTAATTTTGGGGAATGTATTAATCATTTCACTTCACTATCTTCACATATAATCTATTCTATCTAGATATGAAATAGTATAATGTTATATCCATAGGAGAAATCAAGGTACTAGAAAACACACAGGTGATTTGGTCAATAAAATGAGACTTCTCAATGTTGGATGCACTAAGACATCATTGGGGACTGAGAGACAGGGACACCAAAAGTCTTCTAATATGGACCTTTAAAAAATATGGGAACACAAATCAAAAAAATATATCAATATGGAATAAATAAAGGCATCAAATAAGAAATGGATACCATTATTAGCAATCTGTGCACTAAACCCATCAATGATTACTATTGCTCCCAATTAAATGATTCATAATATGATCCTGCATTAAATAACTCTAAAAGTGATCACATCCCACGTGGTTGGGTGAATTTTTACCATCACTTATACTTATATGCCTGTAAAACTATGATAAGATCCTAGAAATATAAGTATTGACTATGAACCAACCCCACCCTGTAGGGATAGAGAGATTTTTATCTCAATAACCAACAATAGGTACCTCATAACCTAAGAGAAAAATATTGATATATGAGGGGGTCCAAAATCTACCTGAAAATCTAATTATGGGGTATTTAATATATATGTTTATGTCTTAGGAGTGATAAATCATCTACAGTAGTCTTAATATCATCAAAAAATGGATCATAAAATGAAGATATAATCTAGGAAATATCCCCCACCCAAAGGGCAGTGATATTTTTTGTTTTATAATAACAATAAATGTAGTCCTTATTATATATGATAGATGGAAAATATAAACATAAGTATTTATTAATAATCATCCATCTATGATATACACTCATTTCATTTACAAAAAGCTCAACGTGGTCAATCAGAAATTCATTTAAGGTATCTATTCATAATTCAATATAGGGGAAACATATAGAGTAGGAAGTCAATCTGAATATGTCTAATAAGACAAAAATGATATATATTACCAAGGCATAGTGAAATTAACATAGTGAATAATTCTAAGGATGTGTAAGAAGTGCAGAATCACATAGCTATGTATAGATTGATTTTGTAACTAGCATTTCCTAAAACACCTTTGTGAACTTTTTAACCATCAATATTTCTATTTATGTTTTTTGAGATGTTATAATAGATTTATTCAATAGAGAAACCATTCCTTGATTTGTATGTGATATATATGAAAAAATTATGGATTCACATACATATAATTTGAAAAGTTCCCGAACATGGAACTTCCCAATGTTTATTAACAAGCTACTTGTAAAATAATTCCACGAGTAAATAAAAAGGTGTAGCTATATTCCATTCAGTAATGTTGGATCTGAAATTCCCTCTATAGAAGAATTATTAAAATTATATGAAAATAAGATAAAAACTATATCAAACAAATCATAGAGGAACTACTCAAATGAATCATTCCTTATAGATAATATCATCAAAAAAATGAATATACATCCTCCAATAAATTAGGGGGAGTTAGTCCTCCTTAAAGAGTGTAATTTGAGTATCATGTTGATATGAATCTTGGAATATTGTCAACAAAATTATATTAGAATATGATTTTTATGACTTTACTATACTATAGTTATAGAACCTCTATCATAATGGTGACTATTCGGTCAGAAGTAGGATTTAGAATCTACTGGATATGAATATGAGGAAACCTCATTAATCCATGAAAACTCCATATAGAAATTACATTTTCTAGATATTGATACAATCAGAACTGCTCAGTGGTACTATATCTGGAACTTCTTGAATAAAAGGCATAGAAGGTAGGAACACCGTTGTTCTGCCTATGAAAATACATAACCCAAATGAGAGGATGACACTTTCTCCCAAATTGTTTTGTTAATTCAGCCATTTCAACATTTGACAGAGTAAGAGATTCAAATAGAATCTCAAGAACTTCGTCTCCCATTGTGGGCCAATGATACCCCCTTGATACAAGTAAAAGTTTCCAAAATGAGTTGTTTTTATAGACTTTGGTAGGTATAGCCTTCATTTGGTAAGACAACATTACAATATTGTCCTTCATGGTATGGAAATAACCTCGACATGAATACTGTAATCATTTAACCCACACATTATGTAAAAAATGATTTCTGTCCTGAAAATAAAAAATAGTGAGAATTGGAATGATTTACTGACTTCATTTGAAAGTAGAACGATGTAACATACACTCTCGGTATTCCACTCTTGCATGATCAAATTCTAAAAATTTCTACTGAGAATATTTTCAATTAACTTTATAAAATATAGATCAGGATGAAAAATCTAGGTGGATTTTTTGAGTTCATACAAATGGTATGACACATAGAAATTTCATTCAATAAACATAAGATAAATCTTGGTCCACAAACATTGATTTGAAAAAATGGTCTTTCAATGTAAATACATATGTTATAACCCGAAATATAGTAGCAGTTCGTATTCGGGAAACTAAGAAATCTCTAAATCATCTTGAACCTCCAATCAAAATTCAAAAATATAAAAATTTACCTTGTCTAGATAAAAACAGAGATCAGGGTCACCCATGATTCATGTATGGGATGAAAAAAATGTATTCCTTACAAAATGAGCAGGTTACCTGTTATTTTTTAATGAAATGGTCAATAAAGTAGTCGGTATACCAGAACCCACGAATCCTATGGGGTTTAACCTAACAAACTGTCCTAAATACTTCCAATTCCATATGAGGTTGGTCCCCACAATGAAATATAAATTTATCCAAATATACACCATCCAAAGAATAAAAGATTATATATAGGTGAAACTAGGGAATGACTTGGGTAGTTTATCTATTTAACCATTACCCTAACAAAAGATAATGTTGAATAGAATGAAGTTATTTCTAGGAATGTCCAAATGTTCGATAACTAGATAACTTGAAGGATAGTAGACCAAGATCATGTTGTCTAGAGAGAAAAATAGTGGATATCAATAATGATCCCAAAAACATAAGGTGGAATCATTGGATGTGCCACATGGATGAATACATTATAGTCAGACACATGAAAGACATATGAAAAGTGTCAAATAAATCTCAACACACGATTTGGCTCTTTTATATTTCATCCAATCAATATTTTAATAATAGTGACCTCTCCACAAAATTTATTCCCTATATGATGAAGAGGTCATTTTTTGTTTTGTTAACATTGTTCAAATCACAAATCCCACCACAAATTATGAATACACCTTCAAGGATGAGTTACCTATACTAGAACGCAGAGTAATATGAAAAGGATGTAGGAGCTGAGGATAGAGGTGGAACATGAGAATGGTCGAAAGTAGTATTATATTCAAATACCCATCGATGACATATTTTCATCCGAGACACATGGGATTGATTTTTTGTATAACCAAAAGAAACATGGAGATTCCATAGATCTCTATCTCTATCATTCTACACTAGTGTTTAAATAAAACGACATGAAATTGTATGATTATCTAATCATCCTAAACAAAGGGGATGGAATGTGTGATCCATTCTAGTTAAATAATATATTATTTCGATCTCTAATAAAGAACTAGTCCTATACTACTGATAAAACATATCACATAATCCACATAATCGGGCTCAAAACCATCTTGAAAAAAAACCATTGCAAAAAAAATATGTTATTCAGAAATAGTTGGAAATAGTCATATTCAAAATCTCAACCATTATTGTTATCCATTTTTCGAAACAACTCATTGAGAAAATCATCAAGGCCCTATAGTTCCCATATTAGTTTGAGATAGAAATTGTTTCTTCCTTAGATAATTTATTTAATCATATGCCAAAAGATTCTAATACCACCATATCAGTCATAGAAAACGATCATATAAAAGAAATCCCTGGGACATATCATACCCTTATTTGTTCTAAGAATACATCATAACATGAAAATCTGAAGGGCTCTAATTGAAAATGGTTTTCAGACATACCATATCCGTAAAGATACCATACATTATTTTTAATATTTTGAGGTGGTATTTTCCTTGACGAATGAATGAAATAAAAGTTATAATAGGAGGTAGAAAAGGACACATGGGAAGATCAATATAATGGACCATTTTGGGGATCTCACATATAAACTAGTGTTGTGTTTATACATAAAGACACAACATATGAAGTATTTACTATAAGACTAAGTATCCATATCCATGTGTATGTACCTTATAAATTACATCAACTCTTACTTTTACCATCATCATAATAGTCGACATACTACAATGTGAAAATGATCCATTAAATTCTCGATAATCCTTATATACTGAGTAAAGGTTACACAAAAGAGAAGGATGAAAACAAATGATAGAATATGATATATATGTGGAAGCTCTGTAATTTTTAGGTCCTACCTCTTTGAATCACTAGTGAATAAACAAAAATGATTATGTGTTTTCCATAATCCCAATTATGGAATAATATTCAATCCATAAAAACTATTATGATCCAAAAACATCAATGGATTATGTCCATGTGATGAATATCATATATGATGAAACCAACTCATCAAAGGGAATATAAATTATTTCATTATTTTGATATAGCAATTATATTTTTCTATTAGTATATTTCAATGATATTCCTACAAAAATCCATTAATTTTATAATATCAATAATATTTTATCCTCTAGTATAATTTCAACATAATAAGTGAATTCCAAGAATAACTCAAGGATGACTCTAGAAATTGATGATATTAGTGTCTCTTCTCATGGACCTTATTATTGTGAAAATGATATATATTACATGGATTAGTCCACATGCATGAGTATTCACTCATGATAAAAGAGATATGAGATGATAATGATGACCTCCAAAATGACCCTACCACATTTGAAGATGGAATATGCACCACTATCAATGAGCCCCAGAAAGTGAATTTGGGAATAAAATAAGACCCATTTCCAATATTGGATTGTGATTGGATGCATATATAGGATAAAGAGATTTATATATAATTTCTAAAACATTAACTATAATTGTTCACATGAAATTATACATAGGATAATGTGATCGAACATGATTGTGATACTCTTCACATAAGATTACATGAGGACCATTGAGGTTTTATATAAGCAGAAAAGAGAATACCCTTTATAATGCTAATAATGTAGAATCTTATGTTCAAAAATTAATACAATGCATTTTTAGGAATAGTATATGTACCCAATATAAATCAAAAAAATCATCCACAACAAATAAAAAATTATAAAATTAGGGTCTACGTTGATTGTAGAGGAAAAAATTAACACAGAGCATAAGAAAATTTCCATTTGTTGATAACAAGTCTATTGATCAATAAAAGAGATAGTTTCCAAGATTATTAAATAATTGTCTGTTTTTAGGATATAGTCCAATAAATATAACCCAAAATGATGAGATGTAACTTCGTTCAAAGCCCCTCAGGGTATATTTTTCTACAATTTCATGGAATTTGATTAATTAATGATTGGACTACATACCAAAATGTCATGTATAATATATTTAAACCCTTATTGTGAAAAATCATGTAATGTTATTTGATTGGTGGGGTGTTCAAATCTTGATTGAAATGTGATCTCATCATTTATCTTCAAATAATATTCAACAGGTAATAGAAAAATATTTTGATGACGAATCCTTTGATGTTCTATTTTAATGTTAAATATGGGAAATTCCTTGAATCTATAGTATTCCAAAAGGGCATTAATTTTATTTTGTAAAGAATTAGTACAATCTTATACCTTTCTCCATCACACATTTAAGGGTGGTGTCATAATGAATCATCTATGATGTCGAATAAGAAAACCATGTTAACAATTTCCCCTAACATGATGAGAGGATATCAAACATATGATAGATAGATCACATAATAGATTAACTCAAATACAAGATCCTCCAATCAGATCAATCCAAAAGAGAATATATTTGACATGGTGTGTTAAACATTACCCTTTTGATGGGCCATGTGAGTATAAATACATTTATTAGTGAGTCTAATATTTATTACTATTTATAATAGTAAAAGAATTACTTATTCCAAACATTATAGAATACTTTTATCTAGGATCCTATGACACACATATGTTTGGGACCATACTATCACACAAAATTATGAGAATAAGTTACTAATAGATATAAATTATGTTTTACATTGTGAAGTTATCAATGAACTTTCATAAATTCTAGATTATTGAAAACATCATCTGTACACTAGCTATGATTCTACATACAACCAAGTATTCCCAAAAAATCATATGGGGGTGGATGTTTTGGGAAAGTATCCCCAACTGTATCTCTATAGTCTAATTAAAATCTTACATATACTGATGTATGTTCAAAATATAATGAGGTAAAACCCATCAATGATGTTAGGAAGAATAGTATCATCTACTTCATAAATTCAAAAATCATCATCATTATAATGACCAAAACTTTTATGAAAAAACATATAAAAATTTAATTAAATGCCTTATTATATTACATAGATATAAAGAACACATTGATATATTTTGTTTTATTATATCCTTTTAGATATTAATGACTGCTAGAAATCTATACCCTTAATAAAAAGGACATTGAATAGTGATCAAATGTTTAGTTTAAAAATAGGGTTTTAACAAATCCAATTAACAAGAGAATAACTAAATAATAGCATACAATAGTAGGATAAAACCTTATGAAGAACATTTATCAGAGCTTCTAATAGGGATATAATCTATGGGATTTTCACTTGATCGACACCATGAAAGGATCCAATAATGTAAGAATGAGTGAATATATATACAATAGAAATTGAATCTCACTGAGATAACAAAGAAAACCATGTACTCAAAACCACCACTTGAAAATCTCAATGTAACACACATTACTCTTAGGGAATAGTTTGTTGTTTTAAAGGGATATATACAAATACCGCAAGAATATGATAATTTAAAATATTTTTATCGAATAATGAATATATTTTCATCCAATTATTGTATCATTATAAATAATTATTATTTTTATGTAATAAATATTTTATGTAATATTCAATTCAAAATAAAAAATGTTTTGATGAATTAATGTATTTTTGAAATAAATAATATTCTAATAAAATTATTATTTTCAAATTATTTTAATTAAATATAAATTATCATATATTTTTTATGAAGTCAAAAGTATTTTTTATAGGGGTACAAAAATTTTTATTTTTTAAAAAACTATCTTTCTTAATAATGTTTGATTTTATTATTACAAATTAACATATCTAGAATATAATTTTTGTAAATGAATATTATTTTTGAAATTATCAACTACTAAATATTTCATAATGTTCTGAGATATTCACATTTTCATGTGAAAATTAAATACTGTATATATATAGTTTGTGCGTTATAACACCATAATGACATAAAAGTGATATAAAACTTCTATAAATGGTATTTGAAACTGAATATTTGTTTTATATTTAAAATACATTAATTTTATGTTTATTTGGTTTGTTTTATATAGCCGTTAGGAATCCTCTAATTCCATTAATATATTTATTTTTCTAAATTCATTCTTTTGGAGTATGAATCACTTCCACATAAGAAATTGTATTATATTGTTATTTTTATCATCATTCCTTATTAAATGTTAAATAAAAACATATTTGGACAAAATTATGGGAAAAATAATCGGAATGGTTGTTAATTTGTTTATTTTATTATAAATATTCTAAAACATATTTTTGAGAAATAATAATGAAATCAATACTCATTTACTATATAAACCCACCCAATATCCGAATTATTTATCAATAAAACACTTTTTGAACATCCTTACTCTAACATATACTATAGAGAGTCTTCCTATGGAACCCACATGCTCTAAATAAACTCCTCTTAGGAATTTGGATTCACACACTCATGTATGGAATCCTCACCTTTTATAAATTATTCATGATTCAATATTATATTATTCCTTCCATTTATAATTCGTATTATTGGAACATGTTTTTACTTGTACATATTACTGCCCAATCAATTTTAAAATGATATGATACCCCTTTTCCTCATACTATTCCATTTTATGAATCTTTATGTGACATTGTTATGCTGGTGAAATTATAATGGGATTTTCCATGCCAAAAAAGTGGTGTAGTGAATATAATATCCATTTCATATCAAATTGTTTCACCATAATACACTTATTATTACATTAATTATGAATTAAATTTTTTTATTCCACAATCTTTAATAAACTAATAATATATTATGATGAATAAATCCACGGTTTTTGATCTATTTCACACAAATAAGAATGATAATGAAATGAATGTGTAGGGTGCACCTATAATTATACAGTGCTCCAAAATATTTGGTAATGTTCTGTGTCTTGAGATGTAATGTTGGGATAATGAGTGAACCATATTCCATTATGGTAATTTTACATCGTAATGAAATAGTATTTTTCCTTGACTTATGTTTATGATGTAGTTTTTTTATGTTTTTCTACATTTCCCATGTAATGATTATCATGCTTTGTCAGGCCTTATTTTTCTTGTTCCATTTATTCCCAAAGGATTTTATAATTTTATAATATTTAATACCTTATGACATGATTATCACCTTATAGGGATATTTTCCCCATCACTTTCTTATGTATATACCTGGTTTATCACATGATTTTTTATATTAAATGTAATATTATAATCATGTTTATCATGGTTTCGACAAAGATAAGTTATTTCCAATATTAATATGTTATTTAAAATATATATTTCCCAAATAAACTATAATTATCTATCATTAGGGGTTTATTATGTGTAATATCAAGTAATAAATAAGGTATTAATGTGAAATAAAGGTAAGGGTTGTTATAGTTTATATCAATGTAAAAGTTTTATTATTTTTGGGATTTGGATTAGAAAACTCTAGTGAAACACACAGGGATAAGAGAATGTATATGAAAAAATCCATATGATTTAATTGTTATATAGTAAGTAGTTTATAAATGAAATATATCTATATCTGAAAACTACAATTAGACGCAGTTATGCCATAGATGTACCTAAGGGTAACCACTCCAACAGAGTGCATTAGGCCTAACTCAACAAAAGTGGTATAGAACAGCAAGCCTTATTGAGCACCTAGTTTGAAACTCCCTTGGGATATGCTTTTTAAAATTAATAATTTTATTACAAAATATTATTAAAGTAACAAAAAATGACTATAAGATTATATGATAGTAAATAGATCAGGGATAACATAGATTGAGGCCCAGAAATACATATTCTAAGAGAATACATATAATTTATATGTTATCACTTTAAATACCTAATATTCTCCATTTATGTATCGAATATTTTTTTAAAAAATAATCATCCCTAATTTTGATTTTATTCTATCCAATGGATGTAAATAAGAGGAACTCGGTAAAATGTTAATGGGAACAGAAGTGTGTTTACGGCCCCAATAACATTACCAACTTTGTGGGAGAAAAAATATTTAAATTCATGATGACACACTATCAACTAACATATGTTTTGAATAGAAATATAGATCCAAATGATATTCTATATCCCCATAAGATATAATGAGCTATTATTGATTCATTTATATGAAAAAGTCCTTTAACATTCGATGAATAATATGATCCATTAATCATAGAACAATGGATCAACTCCATTGAGAGATCCTTTTGATCCTTTATTGTTTCGAACAAGAGAAGGGTCTACTAGATATTTATCATTTGGATCATGAATCTAGTCAGTTGTGGACATTGATCCGAAATACTAAGCCTATCAAAGAGATCACTGTTATTGTGTGAATGGAATTCTAGGAAATGTTTTCTGATAAATTTTATTCTCATAATCTCTGAATTAAAATGGATAGTGACTTCTGTGTTCTCAGGAAAAAAGATAAAAAATATATCTGGGAGTACGATGAAAAAATCACAAGATATGCACGATAGGACTCTAGCTTTTTCATTACCCCGGAATGTAAGGTTGATTGATTCTTTTGTAGATTAAAAAATATACTAAAAACTCCATGGTGATTCGAGATGATAATTATAAATACCCTATCCTTTATTAAATTTACAATAAATAACTTTTGATGAATACTTCTAACATTATAAAAATAGAATACCAAGGTCCATATTGGTTTTGTGCCATTGGAATCATGGAAAGGTACACACTGGTACATAAATGAGCTAAATCAACTCTTTTTTGGTACATATTGAATATAACCTTTCTTTGACGCATAAACCATAATACATATGTTCATAACATAGGGGAAGGAAACAAAAAAGTGGTGAGATTATATGCTCAAATATAATAAACATGGGAGATAAAAAATAATAATCACGAGCCATAGTGTATGAGAACATTATCATGAAAATATAAGATAAAACTTGAATATCAAATATCGTCAACATGAATCAAAGAATAAGGCCTAGATTTTCATAAGAAATTAATCTAATGGAAATCAAAAAATATGACATGAAAGGATTATAAATGAATAAATTGTAAATTATTGAAAATTAATTATGATATATAATTATTTACATAGTAGTCAATGTATTGAAACCCATGCCATCTTATTTAACATAGTCCTTCACTGAATCGGGTTCACACCTCATTCCTGCCCTTTATTACTGAATCAAGATCACTCTTTCTTCCTTCTCTGAAATTCTAAATCAAGTACATTTCTTGTTATAGACATGATATATTCAATAATGTTTATTTCTTATTCCTTCTATGTTTATCTGATTATATATAAATATTTATTTAATGCATTGGATGGAGATATACATCCCCCCATCTCATAATTAAATCATACATACAGGTTCCAAAAATTCATAAACAGTTATATCATAAACAATAAAAAGAAATGGGAAATAAATACATTTAATAATATCATAACCTATTGGAAATAGATAGTATTTGTAATCATTTCATCATAAACATAACTAATGAAAAAAAAGGTTTCAATGGAATATTACACATGAAAGGAATATAGATTTCGTAAACATCATTCCATAAAAACATAATCCATTCAAATAATTAATATTTATTGAAAGGATGAATAATATACCCTGAATTGAATGAGTAACACCATAATATGTTATTTTATATGGGTAAAAAATTTAAAATATCTTTTAAAACCATTTCTTGAGGAAAATATCCTTACTTCTTTTGAAGATTATTTTTAAAACAAAAATCCTTCTAAATACCGTTTTCATCCAAAATCACTTAAAAAACATATATAGTATAATTTCAGACAATAAAGAAATATTAAAATAATTTTCCCTTTAAAATTATGTCCATGTATCATTGGATAACAGTTTTGAAAACATTATTGAAAAAAATGTTTTTAAACTAAAATAGATTTCTTCTTGTAGAGAGAAATATGATAAGATTTTCTAAAACACATATTTATAATTATCTCAAGTACCAATGTGTAAAAAAATGGTACAAATACATGGATATATATTTAAAAAGCATAGTACATGGAAACTCATGACTGTTCTTCAGAGATGGATCGTAATATTTCTACAATTTAAGTATAAATGAAAACAATTTGAAAAGGTGAAGTGATTGTTTCAATAAACTCTGATAAATTAGTTACATGGGAAAATACACACAATGTAATAAAATGAAAATTAAATGAAGCATAAAATATAATGAAAATGACTAAATTAGTGATATAAAATTTAATATTTTTGAATATAAATCTCGATAAATAATTTAGGTGTTTGAAAAAACCCGAGTCCCAATGAAGTAAAATTGAGACTAAACTATTTTACCATTTTGATAACTTTTGAAACATAATATTCATGAAATAAAGGTCATAAAATGTATATTTTAATACCCTTGTATTTAATTATATGAATAATTGAATACATAAATTTGTAGTATACACACAACACAGATGGAATGGATGGTGAATAAAGCATATGTCTCACGAAAATAAAAAGTGAGATGAAATCCCGTTACCTTATGTATGGACTACCATCATACTTGTTCAATCCTCCTATATAATAAATATATTTTAATTATAGGCTAAAAAAGAAATATATTTTTATATAAAATACCTTATATGGATTGATAAGAAATTTTATTACCCTCTTGTTAACAATTCTATGTCAAGGTTTCACTTTGTGTAATATTCTCTTTGTTATTCACATGACTCATAATTTGTTATATATATATATTGGCCTGAAACTTATATCATGAATTCCATAATGAAAATAAAGATAAAATTATAATTTATATTAATTATATGTTATTTAATAACCTATATAATATAAATTTTAAAATGGAATACATCATTTATGTGGATGATAAGCCGTATGTACACAAGAACATTGTTTCTATTTTTTTATTATATTGAAAAAAATAAGGTAAATGACTTATTTGTATATATATGTATATATATTTATATAATTATCCCTGTATTATTATCCTTTAATATATATCATATACTTTCACTAAACCCACCCATAATATATTCCATGTTGTGTGGGAATGAAATGCATCCCTTTGACGGTGTGGTAGTTAACACTTCCTCAAAGGAAATTATCATATTTACATCAAATGGAATGTATAAATATTCATTTTGTAAAAAAATTAATTAAATTTAAATAAAATATAAAATATAAAATAAAAAATATATAAACATATTTCCAATTATAATTTCTACCATGACTGGAAGAAAAGGAAAAAATGAACAATAATCATTTCATTAGGCGGTATTTCGTTGTGCACATAAATAGTACATTCGTTACCCATTAGATAGAGTTGATAGTAAGTGAAAAAAACATACTATTATATTTGGGATACGGATTTTATTATAAAATCGTTGAATAAAGAGAGTGCTGGGGTGTAGAAAGAAAAGAAAATAAACGATCTTGAGAGATGTTGTAACCTCTAAATTGGGTAACTCCATTTGGTATATGACTAAAAGTATCCATGAATTACATTATACTAAATGGTAGGATTCTAGGAGGATAGTATGGATGTTGGGAATTTTATTTTATAGATCATGGAAAAACCTAATAGATTTCAATGGTTTATGGAAGTTGGAGGAGAGGGGGCCTTTTTATAGTAGAGGAGGATTTGCACTCTTGTAAATAGTGGAAGATAGAATTACACCAATGTTTTTCAGGATGCAAGTGGATTAAATAATAAAATATGTCATGAAAATGGAGGATATGGCCAATATATGTCCATGAAAAGGATCATGTACATGATTCTAGGTTCTTTTGTGCCAATAAATTAATTTTTATTCTTTATTTAACCTTTACGTAAATTAATTAATCAAATTAATTTAAACAAAATTCACTAATATCTTTTGTAAATAAATAAGTTGGTATTATTATAAATTATAAATTATATTGATTCCCAATAAGGATTTCATTTTTTCATATTCCAATCATTGAAGTGGCTGACATTTATTTAAATTTAATCATTATGATGGGAAGACACTATAGGTTATTAATGTATGATTGATCAAATGTTTGGAATGTTTTTATATTAAATTTCAATGTTAAATTGATTATAATTTTATAAATTGGATTATATAATAAAAATATGATCTAATTAAACATTTATTAAAAATAATAATATAATATTTCATTATAATTAAATTAGAGGTGATGGTTCGTCTAAATTAAAATTAGTGATCATTCACTATTTTAACAAAAGTAATGTTTAACAGAAAAAATGAAAAAATTATACCAAAGATAAATCAGAAATTATATATTAAAAAATTAGTCTATTTTATCAAATTTATTTTCTATATATTTCTGAAATTGATTTTATTACTTTTCATAGACAGACATTAAAAGATGTTCATTTCAGAAAATAATATTTTAAAAACTATATAGAAATTACCAAATATAATATCATTCAATACCAATATTTTTTAAACCAATAAAACCATTATAAACCATATTATAATGTTAGATATTACTATTAATATTGGTAATATTAAATGCATGGTTATAGTTAACTCATCTAAATAATTATAATAATAAAATGAGGATTCATAGAATCAAATGTTTTGCATGTAACATAAGACAATTCCGTGTGGCGTGTAATGTATGTTGATCCAGTGCCGGGAGAAATAGATATTTTACATAGTCATACAAAATACATAAATTAAAATCAATTCATTTGAAGGGAAATAAAAGGTCCATAAAAATCAAGGTATTACATTATACACCCCTTAAAATGATTTCCATAAAAATTCATCACTCAGCTAAGAACAAATGAGGCTACTTATACATACTCATATCCTAATGTTCTCATTTAGCTTCCTATAACTGCTGATTTCTACAAAAAAAATTTACCAGGTGAGATGTCTTGTTTCATAGATCTTTTTACTAAGAGGACCATAATTTCTACAGTTTGTTCTTCGAATGAATGATCTTTCATGAGCAATATTACCTTTTTGTTTAGTACCTAAAATGCGGAATGTTTGTAAATCCTCAGGAGAGATACATAGAACAGATCATATAATTGAGAGATATTTAGAGGAAGTATAAACTGATAGGCTACCATCTCGTTGTGATCATGAAACTCAATGGGACTGATATAATAAAGGGATATTTTCCATTTTTTCAAACCTAATAAAATTTATCTAGGGTGAGAATAGTATAAACACATTTCCACCAACATAAAATTATATATCATATCCTTGGTTATCAACCTAACATTTCTAACACCCTTTGAACTTCCTTGATATTCTTTTGAATGATTCAAACCTTTTTGAACTTTTTTAGTGTTCTCATATCACATTATATTTCTTTCTATAACTGGATCCCAACATATTGGATATCCACATTTATTCTCATAATGGGATTCATAAGGTTCCATCTATATTCCTTGTATAAATATAGTGTTGTATGTAAATTCAAATAAAATAATATGTTTATCCCAGTATCCTTTTAAATCAAGATAATAAGATCTCAGCATAAACTCGAGGGTTTGAATTTTTCTTTAAGAATAACTATCTATTTGAGAATGATATGCAGTTATGAAGCTCAATTATATATCAAGTGATACCTAAAGACTTTGATAGAACATTGAGGTGAACCTCAGATTCCTATCCAATATAATGGACTGTGGTACTCCATGAAAACATATCACTTATTCAATGTTTAACAAATAAAGATGATATAGAGCTAAGTTTTATCTTATAGCGATGATGTGTGATGACTTAGTCAGGTGATATACAGCCACTCATTTATAATTAAACCCTTTATTGGATTGGAAAGTCTAATAAAAAAAATTTAATGTGATGTTCTCCCATTTCCATTCTATTATGGGTAATTGATGAAACATCACATTATACATTTTTTATTCAGCTTTAAATTGTTGGCCTACCATGTAGTGAGATATAAACTCTACAATATCTTTGTTTATGGTATCGCCCAAGAAGTATTCTTCCAAGTCACAAAACATCTTGGTACTTCCATGGTGAATAAAGAATACTGAACATTGAGATTCTTCTAAAAGCACCTAGATCAAATTTTGTATGGATGGAACATATATGCAGTTCATGAACCTTATCATTCCATCTTGATCAAGGCTAAACTCAGGAACATTTATGAATTTATTTTTTAGCTCTTCATCTTCCTTCTAGGTCTCCTTAATCCTCAACTGGATAGAGGGTTGAAAATTCATTTAGGAAAGATAATATTTTTTTCCCATCCTTTAGGATTTCAAGATCCATGGTGTTCATATCTATAAATATTTTAAAATTTTTATCCTTTTTATGGATAAGTTTGAACGGTCCTTTCAACTTGATGAATCAGCCACCCAGTTCACTTTCCCAAGGTGGTAATGTGTTGAGCAGTCATAATCATTTATCATCACCAACCATCTTCTCTGATGCTAGTACAAATCATTATATGTGAATTTATATTTCATTATCTTATGATAAATATACGTAACACATGGTACTCTATAAATATAATGTCTTGATATATTAAATGCAAAAAACACCTTAGCCTACTCAAAACCATATGTCTGGTAATTTTTCTCATCAATATTCATTTAGCATGATAGATAAGTGAAAACTATATTATTACACATTAAAACACATCTCAATCCAATCAGGGATACATCTCTAATGATTACAAACCCTTATCCACTACAAGGTTACATATGTATAGGTGCACTAACTGGCCTTCTAATCAGTTGCATGAAATTTTCCTAACATCCATCTGTCTATAGTAACGTGACACCCATCCATGTGAACATGGTCAGAAGATTAGAGAGTTATGCTAAATTATCCACAAACCATTAACAATATCTTTTAAATCGAATAATTTTATAGATCTCATTTATTTTGGTAGGTCTAAGCCAACATTCAATAGCCTCCATCATTGATGGATCTAAAATTATACCATATCGTGAGATGTAGTGGACCCTGAATGAAACCTATTAATTACAAAATTTAATCATTGTTATTTTTCATATATTTTATCTTTTCCATTTCTCATTCGTACAATTATCATGTTATCTTATTACTATTCCTTTCTATGTGAATAGATAAGAATATCATATTTAAAGACTCCCAAAAACATTTAATGATAATATATAAAGATTATATTTTTCAAATCCATATATATAGTAGAGTAATTAATAAGTCCAAATGGAATCATTATACATTCATAGTGTCCATAACTTTTACAAAATTCCATCTTGTTTATATCCTGCTTCTTGAACATCAATTGAGGATATCCAAAATGATGTTCAATCTTGGAAACATATTGAGCTCCACAAATATGATCAAATAAGTCATAAAAATGGGGAAGATGCCACTCGATCATGATTTTTATCTAGTTCGACTCCTGATAATCAATAGAAATAGTCATTGTTCAATTTTTTTTTTTAAAATATGAACGGGTTCACCCCAAGGTTATACACTTGGAAGAATGAATCCCTTATCCTAGTTTTCTAGTAGTTTCTTCTGCAATTCCTAAAACACATTTGGGGCCATTCAAAAAGGTGCCATTAAAATTGGTGTGGGACCAGGTATGATTTATATTGAAAACACAAATTCTTATTTTGGTGTAAGTCAAGGATAATATTATAGAAAATCATCCAATAATTTTCAAATAAGTGGCATATCATCGATGTTGACTTTCTCATAAACAACCCTTAAGATTGGGAATTAAGTCCAGTATATTGTATATAATCTCCATTGGAGGTTCATTCATAGTGTCACATTGATAGATGATCATTGGAGGGTCTGAAATATAATATGTAACATCCATTACATGACAATTGATGTGGAATTTATAAAGATAAATCCATTCCATTCCTAGTAAAAAATAAAATTCCACAAAAGGAAGAATGAATTGATTTACTGGAAGAACATTCCCACAATCATTAACTATAGAGGAATTTAAGACATGGGATGCAATCATTATACCATTAGGGTTATTCATAGGTAATTTGACATCTATTTTTTTTGGTGGAATTTTAACACCATTAGCTTATTATTTTTATATGAAAGAGTGGATAGATAAAAAAATCAAATATGGCATTCATAGATTTGTAGTAGATGTTATATGGACCTCTTAGAATTTAATTTTTGCACCACTCATTAGAAATAACAATTGCATGAGACATACCCTTAATAATAGGCTTAATTGGTTGTTGATTTGGATCATCATCAACAAACATTGTGTTTTTGATGTAGATAGAGAAATTCAAATTCCGTTAAATTTGTAGTATTGAATAGTGGGAGGTGCAATTGCTGTGGCCTTTTCTCAATTATTATTTTGAGCTAACTTCTACTGATCATTTTGGTTATTAGTTTCCCAGAGACCTACCTTTCTGTAATTCAAATGTTTACTAGATTCCTTAATACATATATCTCCTCGCTTCATCCCATATTTTGACCATAGTGGAAAAATCATACTATTTTCCCCAATGTTTTTATAGATTCCATTAAACTCCATAAACCATTTCATATCAAAACCATGTTATTGATATGTGACTCCAAATTCCATTTCATCCTTGATTTCACAATGAACAATCTTTTTATAGCTACTCAAGTATCATATTTTTATTAGCCAAATGATACATGGATTTAAGCCATTAAAGAACCTACCAAAATTAATTTAATTTCAGATGAGAAATCTAGAACAATACATCACAAGTCTTGGTATATTTTCATCCTTGATACCAATAGATTAGTTATCCATTTACGTCAACTCAAGGAAATCTTACTTCAACATTATATGATTTATTTGAGGATAATACTTATTTAAAAACATATTCTTGATCTTGGTCATTCCATAGTTTCGATTTTTTCTTAATTCTTCACAATCATAATTAGAGTCCACAATTATTCCTCTTCACCTTAAAAATGATAAACTACTAGGCTAACGTTCTCTCATTTCAAACATAGTTGGATATAAAATTTATTTTTAGTAATGTCGGTCCATTAGTCAACAAAAAGTGGATCATAAGACCCTATAAAAGAAATAATACATTACCTCATGAAATACTCAACTATTTTTTGTTCCCATATTCTCACATTAGTATATCCACTAGGATCAATAGCTTGAGATATTTGGGTGAGAATAGAAATGATATTTTTTATTCCTTCTTCCATATAATTATATTTCTCCAGATGAAAATAATTGAATTTTCCTTCATAGTCACCACCAAAACTGCTCCTTTATGTTATAGCCATTGACTAAAAAATAAACTATATATTATGAAACAATTATCATAATGAAGAACAACATAATCATGAAAATTCAATTATAAGATATCAAAATTAGGACACATTCCTTAATCAATGACACCCTAATATTATTCTAGGATATTTATAACCATATTATACTTAAATTTTTTATGTTTTATCATGAAGTGTTTGTAAATTCCAAAAGAATATTCCCCAAGAGAGTCAAATCAAGTGTGCAACATGCCCATTATCATGTACCAGATTACCCTGAGTTAGGCCCGAGTCATATTTTCAATGTTTTTCCCCCAGGTAAATCTATGATAGGGAAACATAAAATTATAGTATCTAGACATATTTTTATTTCAAGTAACCCACCCACTATATCCTTTACTAAAATTCAAGGTTATTATATTATACATTTCCTTATATTTATACTCATCCTAAGAAATTTCCATATCATTCAACTAAGGTTTTCTTAACCTACCATCCAATGGTTGACTAAATATTTCTCTGATACCTACTATATAAACCCTCTATTTACGTACCTTTACATTACATGGATTTTTCAAAATACATAAAACATTATAAAAATAGGCACCAAAAAACCATATTAGTCTAGTGTCTCTTGAAACATGGAAATATATTCATGTGTACAAAAATATAATACATAATATCCAACTAGGTTCTTCTTGACTAGAAGTATTTTTAGAAACATCAAACATAATATATATTTACATGAACATGGGGAAATAAACAAAAAGAGGTCAAATCATATGTTATACAAGAGAAAAGAAGGGAAAAAATAAGCATAGTCCTGAGAATAAGGGTATGAGAACATGATCAAGAAAATAAAATATCTTGAAGTTCATTACAAAGATCCTAATCATGAATCATGGAAACAATATTAACAATTCCATGGACATGACTCAAAATGAAGTAAAGAATATATTTCATGAAATCATAACATAGGAATAAAATATGTAATTAGGGAATATACATAAGTGTATATAATTATTTACATAGTATTCATGTAATTTAGGCCAAATCCATCCTAGTGGACATAGTTTACAATTGAATCGGGTTCACACCCCATTACAATCATGTATTATTGAACTGAGTTAACTCCTCATTCATTTCCTATAATACAGATCCATGTTCATTTCTCATTATTGCACTGTAATATTGGTCTATGTTCATTTCTTCATCCTTCCATGTCTATCTCATGATATATAAATCTATAACAAACTCATTGGAGGGAGATATATGACCCACCCATATCATAATGAAATTATTCATACATGTGCCACAAATTAATAAAAAATCACATCATAAACCATGAAATCAAACGTGTATTATAACCATATAAAAATATAATAACCTATAGAAAAATGTTAGGTTTCTTAATCTTTTCATCATGTACAGAACCTGTAAAATAAACCAGTTTTAGAAGCATATAACCCGTGAAATAGAAACAGATTTCTTAAACATCAATCCATCAAAACATAATCCATTAAGATAAATAATATGAATGGAAAATTAGAATGATTTTCTCATAAAGTCATGATTAACTCTAACATATGTTATCTCATAGGGTAAATTATTTTGTAAGATATTTTTAAAAAATTTATTTAGGATTATATCCTTTC
Organism: Viscum album; assembly: GCA_963277665.1. Taxonomy (NCBI): domain Eukaryota; kingdom Viridiplantae; phylum Streptophyta; class Magnoliopsida; order Santalales; family Viscaceae; genus Viscum; species Viscum album. The sequence continues at coordinate 1,403,594,285 of OY728152.1, forward strand.
TTATATGAGAAAAATAGTATAAAACAAAAAACCATTAGAAAACATATTTCATTAAAAAAATAAATGATTAATTATATATTAATATTTTTAAAAAATATAATAGTATTAAATTAATTTTTCCATAAAATTTTCCTTCATGTATCATTTGAAAACTTTTTTGAACACATTTTTTAAAAACATGGTTTATGAAATAAAATAGATTTCCGACCAAACACACAAATAGAATCATATTTTCATTTATAAATTCTCATTAATTTATTATTTACAAAAGAGTGGGAAATCATAATAATAAATTGATATTTCTTGAATAAAAGTTGGAGAAGGAAACTCTAGAGAGTTCATTAGTTATGGATCATAGTATTTCATCAAATGATTCATAAGCATAAATAATCTCGAAAAGAAATTAGATTGTTTCAATAAACACTTATAACATAGTATCTTGGGATCATACACTACATGTAATAAAAGGAAATTAAATTAATCTCAAAATATAAATAAAACATTTATTTTAATGATATAACATGTAATATAAATGTATATACACCTAAAAAATAAAATTTAGTGCATACCAAAAAATGTGTCTCAAATAAGTCAAAATGAGACAAAACACTTTTTCCATTTTGGTAATGTTTCTAAAATAAAAATTAAGATAAAAACAAAATAAAATGGATATGTAAATACCCATAAATAAAATTATATTAATCATTAAATACATCTCAAGGTAGTATACAAACCACAAAAAAGGAATTGATGGTAAATAAATCCTGTATCTCATAGAAATAAAAAATGAGATGAATTCCCCTTACATTATGTCATTAAACTAACCATACTCATTGAAACCTCCTTTATAATAATTATAATTTTATCATAATTATAAAACAAAAAAATATTCAATTATATAATAACTTACATTTTTTATTATGACTTTATATAACCCGATTGTTAAAAATTCTATGTTAAGGTTTCACTTCAGATAATATTCCATTTTTTTCATCACATGCCTCTTAATTTGTTTTATCATTGGACATTATGCTTATATCCCGAATTATAGAATTTCAATCCAGATATATATATATTTAATATTTATTATATGTGTGTTATATGTATCTATAGAATATATATGTTTGAGATTTAATACACCGATCATGGAGATGGTAGGTCATACGTCAAAATGAATGTTTCTTTCATTTTTTTTGTATTATAATAATGATGGTAAATGAAATTCCTTTATATAAATGTATATATATATAATTATTGAAGTAAAATTATTTTTTTCATATATAATATAACTTCACTAAACCCATATTCAATACATTCCATGTAGTTCGTGAACAAATCACACCACTTTGGGGGAGGGGCGGTAGTCCACATTTCCTAAAATGAAATTTTCATATTTACACCAAATGTAAAGTATAAGGATATGTTTTGTTGGAGTATTAAAAAATATTGAACACATGAAACATATAATACATAATATATATAAAAATATTTTTTCAATCCTAATGTCCACCATTAGTGGTGGTAAAAGAAAAAATTTACAATCTCATTTCATGATGTTGTAGTTCATCATACACATACACAGTTTGTTCATTAGCAATTAAATGGAGGTCTGTATAAGTTATGGATGAATCAATAGAATAAATTATAAATATATTGAAGATACTAGTGTTTTTAGAAAATCATATATAAATGATAGTGGATGGGTAGGGAAATGAAACAAAACCAAGAATCCTGAGATAATTCGTTACCTCGTAATCGGGTAACTCCTGGTTTGTGAAAAAAGGATTACATGGATAAATTTATGAACAAGTGGAATATAATAAGAATAATGGAGTCATGTTTGTAAGTTTGTTGTGAATATACATGTATATAATAAGTGATTTAAATTTTTTGAGGACCTGGGAGGTGGGGATGTCTTTTTATAGTGGTAGAGGGGTGACACTGTTATAAATATTTTAAGATAGAATTCAACCAAATTTTTCTTGTTGTACGTGGATCTAATAGTGAAACAATGTAGGGAAAATGAAGGATTCGGTCTAAAGATATTCATAAAATGGATATTGGACAATCTTATTTGTTGTTTTGGGTTATAAATTTAAGGATTAGTCATTAGTTAACTTTAATTTGACCATAATCAATATAATTAATTTTTTATTACATACACTAATTGTTTAGGTAAAAAAACCATGTTTTAATTATTAAAGATTAAAAATTATATTATATTAAATATGGTCTCCATTTTTCAAAATTCATCTCATATTAGTGGTATAAATTAATTTAAAATTAATCCCACTTACGGGACGACATTATAGGTTTTAAACTAATAACGATCAAAAATTTTCAAGGTTTTTATATCATATTTGAAAGATAAAATTTTTCCAATTACCTGAATCAGATTAATTGATAATAATAATATATAAATAATCATTAAAAAAATTAATATATAATTTATCCTTATTAAAAAATTTTACAAAAATAAATATTTGAATTAAAATATAATATTTTTTTTATATTTATCTAAATAACTATGTTTCTCCAAAACATCAAAAAAATAATCCTAATATAACATGAAAATAATAAATTAAAAAATAATTTTTTTTTAAATTTTTTTTTAAATATGTCTAAAATTAATTTTATTACTTTTCATAGAATGACATGAAAATCCGTACATTTGATAAAACATACTTTTTTACATATATGGACTTTCTCAAAAAAATTATACATTTCATTATCAATATAGATTATTTAAATAAAACCAATACAAATGATATTTGAAAACTATTCATTATTATCCATTTAACTATTTCTAATGTATATGATATGATTTTATATTTTAGATAATTATGAAAATAGAATGAGTTTTTGTAGAAACATTGATGTTTGGTGTAATTTAAACTAATTTAATGTTTGGGGTAACATACACTTTTTTGTTGTCATATGAATGGAATGTTTGACTTAGTGAAATTTATGGCATTAATAAAAATTAATTCATTCGAAGATAAAAAATGGTCCATAAAAACTTAAGGCGTCACATTGATAGTTATGATTAAATTGTCCCATGTTCCATACAAGTTAAAATGGATATCAAAGAATCCCAATTGTATATAGGGTATAAGTAAAAAAAATATAAATTTAAAACCTAAAATTTCATTGACAGGTCTAATGGTGATTAGAAAATTCAACATCCCACATGTCAATGTCCAGAATGAAGAACCCCAAAAATTTCGTATGGTGGGAGGGGAAATGTTTTGGGTGTGGGAAAGAAGGGATCCCACCTAGAAATATTTGAAAATTGAATCCCACAAAAGTAATATAGGGAATGAATTATCTTTTAAACCCTCTACAAATCGTTCATTACATCAATTGTGGGGAACTGAGAATCTTGGAAATCCAATGCACTAAGCCAATGTTTTTTTTGTGTCTACTCACAACCTCTAAGGGAGAAAGGGAAAACTTTTTTCAACATAAAAGATGAGGTGGATCCATAAAATAATTGAGTGATATGTATTCTAATTATGGATTCATGAATTGAAAACATATATTTTGATCATGTTTATATGCATTCCTTCATTTCATGAACATTATTAAACATGTTTAAACACCACCACAAAGGATGGAAGTAGAGGGGTAGGTGAAATCAACCAATAGGGAAATTATTTAATTCATAGTATATACTCATACAAAATCCAAATTAGTTGGTGAAAATAAAAATGAATCCTTTCATGTGGGAATTGGTGAAATTGATTCTATTTTTATATGGATCATATCTTTTGTATATATATATAGAAATAATTTCCATGAGTAGTAAGTCACTCTTTGTATTGTGAATAAAACCCTGATTCTATACATGTGAAAGGAGGAGGATGGATATTATTTACAGATAACATCACAAGAATGGATATTATTTCCATATGAGATTTAATATCTAGCTCAAATGATGGATTATATGGATAAATCCGTTATCAAAGACATGCATGTTGTGAGGGAATACTTTGATGTGTTTCCTGCCGAATTACAAGGTTTCCTCCTAGTTGAGAGGTTAAATTTTAAATCATGATTTTTCATTGGAAATTTCCATTATCCATGACTCCATATAGAGTGGGTATCTCATATCACAAGGAATTGATGAAAAAACTATAATATAATATAGAAAATTTGTTCATGTACCCAAGTGCTTCTTCATGGGATCCACCGGAACTCTTCATCAGTAATAAGGATGGATAAATGCGCTGTTTTATTGATGATTGCGAGATAAAAATGGTCATAATAAATAATAGTTATCCTTTCCATGGATATATTAAATCTTCAAGGAGAAACGTGGAGAAATAAACATCTCGACGGTGGATATGTGGTTGGAATATTATCATGTTAGTTTGAAGAAGAGGATATCACCAAGACTTATTTTCATACATGGTACACACAATATGAGTTCAAAGTAGTACCTTTAATACTCACTAATTCAACAAAAATAATTACAGAAATGATTAACATATTCATCAGAGACTTCGTCAAATATTTTTTGGATTTTATTATAGTTTATATTCTAATATTAAAAAAATCCATGGAGGAGAATGCACATCAACTAAGTATTGTTCCAATGAAATTGTGAAATTATAACATTTATGTAATGTAAATATAATTTTATTACTGGTTGAAGTATCACACATGAATGGAGAATATGATACCAGTAAATGTAATATCGATGGACAAGTCATTTATAGAACAAATTGAAGGGTTTTTGAGGGAAAAATATGTGATATATATCTATAGTTTATATGGAATAGCTGAGTACTATTGAAAAATTGTGAGAACATTATCACAATCTTCAAACCCTATAACCAAGATAATATAAAAGGGAGTCATTTTTTCATGGAATTACAAATATTATGATATCAATAAGTAGTTAAAAAGTAATATTATCATATCCCATGTTCTCACACTAGTCACCAGTGGAAATGTTTTCAATGTATTCAATGATAAATTGAAAAGGTATTTTGATGGGTGTTTATTCATAATGAAAAATTCATATCCTATGCAAGCAGGTGGATGAAGATTATTGAATAGAACTACACAAATCATGATCTTGAGTTCATTGTAATGATCATCAAATTAAAAATAATACAGAATTATCTCCTCCAGGAGAAGTGTGAAATATATATGGATCACAAATTCCAAAAATATGTATCCACATAGAAATATATTAATATATACCAATGAATATTTTTATAAAAAATGTTGGAAGATGAATTTTCAATCCACTTCCATCATGGTAAAGATAATAGTGTGACAAAAACACTAAGAATAAATGATATATCAATTTTTCATTGATGATAATTGATAAGTATCATATAATCATGGGTTTTAAATGTATATACATGGGAATCATAAAGGAAAGAATATAATTAATTATTTTAAAAATTATAGCTCAACTATAACTTATAAATAGGTTAAATGATGCTTAAAGAGAAGATGTATAAATTAAGAACAAAGTTGAGACTATAAGGAAAGGAAAATCCACAAATATCTTTGTTAATGAATAAGGATTTGTGAGATTTTGGTCACAAAAATGAGTACCATGAAATCCTATATTAAATAATGTAATATTGGATGATTTACATAGTTCAACATTCTCCATTAACCCCAGAAGAAAAGAGATGTATCGATATCTTCGAGATTAAAGTTGGTTTGATAGTATGAGGAAGGTGTGGGAAGAATATACATCACAGTGAATTGTATGTAAGAAAATTAATATTGAAGAGAATATGTCTAAGGGGATTATGTAACCATTACACATAAAAAATTGAAATCGGAAAACACCACCATGGAATTTTTCACTGATCATCTAGATACTACCATGGGAAACAATTAAAAATAGGTTATTGTGGGTCATCATACAAAGAAAACTCAATTAATCTCAATGTTAGAGGAATTATAACTTGGTACTCTAGAATGTATATACATAATATAGGTGGTAAGGCTGTGAGGATTATGACTATCAAATATCTCAAATCAAGATTCGAGAATCTCCTCCATGTTTTGTAAAAGGCTCAAACATTATCTAAACATTAATATGATCTCCAATACCACCTGTCATCTTCAAACTGATGAAAAATATTATTGGACCATTCAGACACTAGAATACATGTTTCAAGAATGTTCTGTGGGCCTCAAATAGGATGGGACCAACATATACCTCTGGTCAAGTTCTATTGAAACAAAGGTTTCAACTAAAGTTTCCAAATGGATCCCTATTAATCCCTTTATTAAGAGAGTTATATAAAACATGTTTGTTGGAATAAATATAGGTAATAGAAATGACTATTTCATGAAATGCTCGAGGAAGTGGTGGAAATGGTTAAGACAATTCATTAGAAAAATAAGGCTGCTTAGAGTCACCAAAATATATTTGATGAAAATCATCAATGAGACATATATATTGATGTTGGAGACATGGTATTCCTTCAAATATCACAATGGAAGAATGTGATGAGATTTTAGAGGAAGGGAAATCTTTTTACTAGATACATCATCCCTTTTGAGATCTTTGATTTCATCAGAGAGGTGGACAATCAAATTCCACTACCACCTAACCTATCTCATGTACATTATGTATTCCATGTATCCATCTTGAGATATTACATACCATAACCCTCACATGTTCAAAATATAAAGGTGTTATCACTATATAATTAAATATCTAATGAGGATAAGCTTTTGTAGGTCGAAGATCATAGAGACAATGTTCTATGTGTAAGATTTTGTGTCCTAGAACCAACTAGTTTTACTTTTATTACAAGGATATTTAATGTATTATTACATATTGTTCATTTCTCAACATGATTATGATGTAATGATATCCTAGAGTATTTTTTGCATTGAATAGTTCATGGTTGTTCCCCTCTAGGATGAAAACCATGAAAGTATATAATAATATTCTTAAATATTGTTCTGAAGTTGGATGGCATGCTATGGCGTGACACATAGCATGCAGACCATCAGGTGAGAGTACTCATAAGCATATGAGACTTCCTCTCATGAAGTTCTCACATGGTAATCTTCAAGATAGGAGATTATGAGAGCATAACCACTAGTAGGAATTCCACATGTTTTGGTGTCATTAGATATTTATATTTAGGAGAAACTTTAAGGATCATTAGACATTAAGATTATCATTAATACATGTCATGACATACGCACTTTGATTTACTGAAAAAACTATCACACAGATAGTTGGTGAGAAGAATGGTACGTCGGGTGTGTCAGGAGTGGCATGTTATTAATGGATATGTTGAGGAAGGATTTGTACCTTGAAGTTATGGAAGATGATATCTCAGACCTTTGATTGAAATAGAACCATCGTGTGAAAATCCATGGTCATGGTCTAACAAAAATTTTATTTCAGGTAGTCAAAAAATGATGTATCAAGCACAAAAGTTGATGACACAATCACGAAACCAGCTAGATGAGATATTGTGACAAAGGGATTATATTACATAGTATGTTCTTTTATGTGGATGTCATTGTTGTGACTTTTCATTCAATCACATGGGTTCCTTGACCCATTTCTAGATAGTACTATTGGACTTTAGGTAAGTCTGCCGAATGCCAATGCAAGAAAATAATCCTATAGTGTCAAACACATAGTGTTTTTGGTGGTCTTAGTTAAATTCTATTGGAATTTAATGAATGAAATAAATATAATTCTCAAGACCGTGGGATAATTTTATTCATGTAAATATGATCGAATAAATTAAATAAAATATATTTATTAATTCTATTGAACATTTAATAAATATTTATTTACTCGTTTTTACATAAAATATTTATTTAAGAGAATAAATTATTTATTTATTCGGTTGTTCAATAAATGGAAGTTGAGTTCGAGCAGACCAAGTTTGGTCTGATAGTAAAATAATTATTTTCAAGATGATAAATAATTATTTAAATATTTGGAACAAAATAAAATAACACTGCTAATATTTTTTGATGCGGAATGTTATTTATAATTCAGTTTTGCACAAGTTTCCAAACTATAAATAATGATGCAGTGTTAATATTAAAAGCATGGGTTTTATCTAAGTTCATGAATGTATTTAATTGTTTCTATACAATTAAATATTGTAACTGAAATTCCATGTATATAAATTTTTGGGTACCCCTATTGTTCCATACACCACAACACACACCTAGTGAATTGATAATTATTAAGCCAAACAATTTCCCTCTTGAATCCTATTCACTCTCCTCTCAAGAAAGAGAGGCTTTCTTCATGGTTGAAGAATAACCGATCAAAAATAATTGACACAGGACAGTCGCTTCACCATGCTAGCCCCCAGAGAATGAGTGGTGTCAATCAGAGGCCATTAAAGCACATGTAGATCACTGCTAGAGGGATTCTAGTTTGGATCCTTACAGCCACAACAAGATAGTCTGGAAGGGTAAATCCAGATGATCAATATCATAGAAGAAGAAAATTACTAAGGACACAATTATTATTTGTAATTATTATATTAAATAAATTAATTATAAACATGATGGGAAAATCATCTCTAAAGCTTTCAGGCCTCCTTTTTATTAATCTAAATCATTAAATATATTCTTTGGAGATTTTTTTTCATCATCGTATTGATCCCGGTATAATAATTGATCATGGTAAAAATCAAAGTTGGGTTATGTCCCAACAACGCTTCCGCTCCTCCTAGAACCATAAAGTGGTATTAGAGCGGTTACATCATTGTTTAAATTATTTAAATATTTCGTTGATGAATTTCACATTTAATAGTTTAGTTGTTTCTATTCAAGTTAATCATTTTACAAATCTGAATCTCGAGATCTATTCCTCATATTTCATTTCTCGTACACATTATAGAAATTAATTTATCTTTTAAATTTGATTCAAATAAAATATGGGATCTCATCTCATGGTGCCAAACTTTCCTGACCATAAAACACTAGAATACATGGCATGTATTTGAAAGTACACATTGTGTATTCTAGGTTTAATGCATTAGACTGGTCTGGGAAATTAGTTTATGTAAATGGATCCTATCTATGTCAATAATACTCTGTTTGTTGACTAGGGAGAGGAGTCACACGATTTCCAAATTACATGCCATGTGGAGTGTGGAACACGGTGTATAGTCCCTTCGGGTTAGGGTTGGACTGTGTACTTCTTACATAGCTTGTCGGTTGGAAACTGTGTAATGTGGATACTACACAGTATTTTTCTCACTGAACACATCATGTACTCTGAAAATTTCTAATGTATATCTTCATGCCATGTCCATGGGTGTGTACTTCGGATGGATGGTGAAAAAAAGTTCACGTTGTATAGTCGGAACTTCAGGTCGTTTACTCATCCAAATTACCCATATTTATTAAAATTTATTGTTATATTATAAAAACCCTTGAGACATGTACCATCATGCATGCGTAAAGCTATGGCACAACACGTGATAGGTTTGATATATATATATATATATATATGTGTGTGTGTGTGTGTGTGTGTGTGTTTAATTTAACATCTACGTAATGTTCATTTCTACTCATTGGGTAGTTATGAATAGTAATTCCCCAGGTTACATCCAAGGTACAGGTTACTTACAAATATAATTTTAAAATAATTTATTTGTTTAAAATTATGATGGATGAGAATATCAAGGAAATTCAGAAAAGCTTTTATGATAAAAGGATTGATTAATTAGGGATAATTAATTGATTTGTGAGTGATTTATCTTAAACAAGAATGATTAAATAATTGAATGATAGTTTTATTTTTGCATTAATATCGTTGCATGAATGGATGTTCATGAGAAAGACCAATAGCTTTATATGTGAATTATTTATATTCATTCATTTTTTTAAATTAAATTTGTTGGCATGTTGGCCTTCTCCTTTTTAATATGTAGGGCATGGCTGCCCAAAGTTTCTTTAATGTAAAACCCTGTTTACCCCTCACATGCGTGTGAGATAAAAGCATATGTAATGGATTGAGCTCCCATGCTATAAGAGGTGACCCAAGTTAGTAGCCAAGATGAATCCAATCCTAGAAGATACAATTCTAGATATGTGGAAATCTGTAACAACGAACAAATAAGGATTCAGTTGTTTCTCCTGTAGTTCAGGGTTAGTTTATCAACCTCTAGATAAACTAAGAATTATAAATGATCTTGATCATTCCATTTGCTTTATTTTATTTCTGTCAGTTTCATGGTTTATCATTATGGATGTGTTGTCACGATGACATAATTAATGAATTAAAAAACCATGCAAGATGGAACTAAAATAAACCAGACATATGCGTAAATATTATCAATACATTGTTAATAAATTAAGTAAGTTCCCCTTAATATTAAAACATGTGTGATAATGATAATAATAAATTCATTATGAATAGATAAAATCCCTCCAATTAAAATATTAAGTCATAACAGGCCTTCCATTACTTGATTACGGGAAATAATCAATAAAAAAACGTGTTTGACCAACCACTGTTAAGACACTTACTTTTATATTGGAAACCCTTATGAAAGGTTTCGGGTTGACTTAACCATATTACATCAAGAGGAGTAGCCCTTTCTAGACTTGCAGTAATATAGGAGCCAAGAGTTGGGGAAATATAAAGTCATTATTTCCAGATTGGGGAGTCCACTCAACATATCAAGGAGCTGCAATCCCACAGTTGGCAAAGACCTACCAACCCAAATACCTTCTAGTATCTTAAACAACCCTTGTTGGGGTTATGTTAATGGAAATATGGATCCTTTCCTCTAATTTCATGGAAATTGGATATTTCGAGTTATATGGTGAGAGACATTGGGACATCATAAAATAGTGAGAGACTTAATAAAATTTATTATTTCACAAAAAATTTAATCAAGAAACTAATGATATACTTGTTTAATTGTAGAATAAAAATGAAAATCTCATCAACCACTTTGTCCCTGTGATAAAATTATGATAATGACAACATCTTCACCAGCAGTTACTTCTAGGAATGATTTAGACACCTTTGGATTTTCCAACACCTAGAATGGAAGTCTTACATGCTATAGTCAGCATTTCAAGATCAACCTTCCAAAGAGGTGAGTGATGAGAATTTCATGGTCTATGAGAAACATATGAACGATGCTGCTGACATTCAATGATTGATGTTTTCATCAATCTCTAGTGTGCTCATGAAGTCTCATGCAGTCATGGATGATTATAGTATGCTTCAGAACCTCCATGGTTATTACCAGGAGAGAGCTAGAAATAAAACATTTGAGATATCTAAGTCACTCTTTCATGGTAAGAATGGAGAAGGTGCCGCATCTAGGCCTCATGTGATTAAGCTCATTGGATAAATTGAGCACCTGGAGGTTATAGCATTTAAACTCCCTAAAGAACTGGGCACCGATATCATTCTTGTATCACTCCCTCTAATCTTCTATAACGTTTTTGTGAGTTTCAACATGAGTAACATTAAGAAGTCACTATCTGATCTTCATATCCTCATTCTCCAAGTGGACAATGATATGCAGCGTTAATATCCTTAGGTCCTTGTGTTGAATAAGTGGAAAGGGAAGGCGAAGATATTGAATCCCAAAGATACATCACCACCTTATATGAAGATGATCATCAATGTGGAGGTAAGAGAATAGGAGGGGGTTTATTTTCCATGTGGAAAGAAGGGCCACTAGAAGAAAAACTGCACCCAGCCTAAGAAGCAAGTGGAATCATCAGGTGAATTTGTTATCGAATGAAATATATATATTTCTAAAATTTTTTGTTACATACATCTTGTTGTGCTCACATATGTATCCAAATACAAGAAACATGTATATTTAGAATGATTGATCAAGGGGAGGTAGATCCATGATCAGCCAACAAAGCCATACTTGCTGCTATAGTTGTCAGGGACTACCACCTCATATTGCCAACCTGGATGATCTTGGTGTGAAAGGGTTGTTATTATGTGCCTTCTATTACTAAAAACATTATTTCGGTATTTATATTACATACATTTGGATTATTTTTCACATTTAGAAATTAATTTTTCTTATTTTACAAGGATAAAATTTTTTCCTATAGGGAACATTTATATAAAATACATTATGTGTTGGATCACACAAACCAAGTAATGGAAATCAATAAAAAAGAAACTTGACATGACTAATACGACACCCATATTTTCCATCAAAGACTAGGTCATGTAAATGAAGAACGCTTGACAAAGATACCTCAATATGGATATTTGGATTCCTTGAACTAAAACCACTTGGAATATTTCATGCATGTTTACAAGTAAAAATGACCAAATCCACATTTAGTGGAAAAAATTTAAAGGGTTAAAGAACATCTTGAATTGGTTCATAAAGATGTATGTGGACCATTTCCAGTTGAAGTTAGGGGAGGATACTCATACTTCATAACTTTTACTGATGATTTTAGTACTTATAGATATATCTACTCAATGAGGTATTAGTCGGATTCTTTAGTCATGTTCAAAGAATAAAAGAATGAATTTGAGAACCAACATTGTAAGAAGATTAAGAAACTCTGCTAATATCGAGGTGGATAATATATAAAACAAGACTTCATTGATTACATATAGAAGTTTGGAACCCTATCCCAACTCAATCTTCCTAACATGCTCCAGTGGAATGGTGTGAGTGAAAGGAGGAACTGCACCCTATTGGACATGGTGACACCAATGATGAGTCATGCGAGTCTTCCATTCTCATTTTGGGGATATGAATTACAGACAGCGGCACACATACTAAACCAATTATCAACTAAATCGATAAATTGTATTCCATACGAGTTCAGGAGTGTAAGAAAATCATTGTTATAGGATTTACATGTGTGGGGTAGCGATTCATTTTTTGAGGCCTCTTCAGGTAACAATCTCACACTCGAGGCACACAGTGTACCATTATAGGATACCCCTTGGAAAAAATAGGATATTACCTTTAAAACCCCTTATACCAAATGTTTATAGTGGTAAGACATGGGATATTCCTTGATAGGGATCACATCTCCAAAGGATATAGTGGGAGAGGGATAGACTTCAATGAAGTTGAGGCTCAAGGTGCATAAGAGTTGGTATAGGAAAACTTTCCATGAAGCCCCTTGGAAGAAGAATATATTCTAGAGACATAAGTACTGAATAGGAGTACATGATAGGTTAGATAATCGAAATGGTATTGATTTATAGTTACCAAGGATGGTGACTCATTGTTAGTTGATAATAATGATCCCCTAACCTATAAAGAAGCAGTAAGTGGGACAGAAGTTGCTAAGTGGCAAGAAACCTTAAATTCTGAAATGGATTCCGCGTACCAAATCCAGGTCTAGATTTTGGTAGATAATTAAGTTTATGTAGATCATGTTGGTTGGAAATGGGTATTCAAGATGAAAATGGACCTAGATGGACAAGTCAGTACCTATAAGGCCTGACTAGTTGCAAAAGGTTTTAAACAGCGTCAAGGAATTGACTATGATGAACCATTCTCACCAGTTGCAATGTAAAATACGTCATAATTCTACTTTTTTTAGGCATACCATGACTATGTTATTTTAAAAATGGATATCAATACATCATTCCATAATGGGAACCTTCAAGAATATGTCTACATGACAGAACCTGAAGGGTTTGTGACTCTAGAAGATGCCAATAAGGTATGCAAGTTGCAGAAATCCATTTATAGATTATGGAAAACATCTTGTTCATGGACCATTCGTATTGATGAAGAAAAAATAAAATTTAGTTTCATAGAAAAATGAATGTGAGTTTGGTGGCTACAATAGGTTTAGTGGTAGTGTATTCGTTTTCCTAATAGTACATGCTTATGACATATTATTCATTTGAAACAAGATACCAGTCTTGCATTCTGCTAAGGCATGGTTGAATCAATGCTTCTGCATGAATAAAATGGTTGAGGTAGCATATATTATTGGGATCAAGATACATCATGATAAATTCAAGAGAATACTAGGAATATGTCAAAGTACATACATTGTTAAGATATTTAAGAGATTCAGTATGGAACAATCCCATAGGGGATTGTTCCTAGCATCACATGGAATTCATCATTCTTAGAAAATGTGCCCTCAGACACATAAGAAAAGAAATAAAATGTTAAGGGATCCATGAACATCAGAGATTGGTTCAGTCATGTATGACATGCTGTGTACTAGGCTGGATGTCACCTATACATTGAGTGTGGTAGGTAGATATCAAGATAAACTAGGTCACCGCAATTGGAAGGTAGTCAAGACTATCCTAATGTATCTAAGGTGTACTAAGGATATGTTCCTAGTTTATGGAGGATATGAGGAACTAGTAATGAGAGGATATGAAGATGATAGTTTCTAGAATGATCAAGATGACATATAGTCACAAACGGGATACATCATTAATTTGAATGGTGGTGCAGTTAGATGGAAGAGCTCAAAGTAGAGTGTAGTCACAGATTCTATAGCAAAGTCTGAGTATATCGCAGCTTTTGAGGCAGCCTAAGAAGCTATCTGGTTGTGAAGCTTCATCGAGGAGCTAGATGTGATACCTAGTAGTAAATATCCCATCATATTGTTCCGTGATAATACTACACCAGTGGCTCCTGCAAAAGAGAAAAGGTCACATCAGTGGACGAAGCATATACATTGGTAGTATCATCTCTTGAGGGATATTTCTCAAAGAGGGTAAGTTGCAGTGAGCAGTAATTCCATGGAATTCAATGTGGAGGACCCATTGAATAAATCCTTGACTCAGCAGAAACATGATCATCATGTGTGGTCAAGCAGACTGAAAGTCGTAGGCAATTGTCTCTAGTCCACATGGGAGTTTGTAATAGTTTTTGTTCTATAACTACTATTTTTACATTGATTACATGTATATTTAATGTATTATTACATATTGTTCTTTTCTCTACATGATTATGATGTCAAAATGTCCTAGAGTATTGGTTTCATTGATAAAGTCATGTAATTTCCCCACTATGATAGGAACCTTGAAATGTTATTACAATATTCGCAAATATAGTTCTGTAGTTGGATGACATGCTATGATGGCACACATATCATGCAGACCATCTAGTGCGAGTACTCGTAAGTAGTTGAGACTTCATTTCATGAAGTTTTCACTTGGTAATCTCCAAGATATGAGATTATAAGAACAAACCTGCTAGTAAGAATTCCTAATGTTTTGGTGTCATCAGATATTTCTATCTACGAGCATGTGTAATGGTCCTTTGAAATTAATATTATTGTTAAAATGTGTCATGACATAGGCACTTTGATTTACTGATGAAAACTATCATGCAAACTATTGGTGGGAAGTAAGGTACATTGGTTGCATCATGAGTGGCATTTTATTAATGGATATGTCGAGGAAGGATTTTTCCCTTCCATTTATGGATGTTTATATCCCATCTCATTCATTGAAATAGAATCATCGTGCAAAATTCAATGTCCATGGTTTAACAACGAGTTTTACATTATGTTGTCAAAGAACAACATATCAAGCATAAAAGTTGATGACACAATCCGAAAACCTATTTGATGAGATATTGTGACAAAGGGATTATATAACACAGTAAGAATTCATATGTGGATTTCATTGTTGCAACTTTACTTTCTTTCACATGTGTGCCTTGACCCGGTGCTAGATAGTACACTTGGACTTTAGCTATGCTCATATAATGCCAATGAGAGATAATCCTAGAGGGTTACACACTATGTGTTTTTGGAGGTATCGGTTAAATTCTCTTTGAATTTTTTAATTAAATTAATATTATTCTCAAGACCGTTGAATAATTTTATTCATGTTAAGATGATCAAATAAATTAAATGAAATTTATTTATGAATTTTATTTAACATTTAATAAATATTTATTTAATAGTTTGTAAATAAAATAGTTATTTAAGAGAATTATTTAATTATTTATTCAGGTGTTCAATACATGGATTTGGAGTTCGAGCGGACTAAGGTCTGTCTGGTAGTAAAATAATTATTTGTAAGATGGGAAATAATTTTTTAACTAGTTGGCACAAATTAAAATAACACTGATATTATTTTGTAACGCAGAATTTTATTTATAATTCTGTTTTCTGTAAGTTGGCGCAAAATAGATAATGAAGCGGTGTTATTATTAAATGCATGGGATTACTCAACGTTTCTGAATTTATTTGATTGTTGTTATGAAATTAAATATTGTCACTGAAATTCAATTTATATAAATAGGAATGTACACTTAATGTTCTATACACCGCACCACACACCAGGTTAATTGAGAATCGTTGAGCCAATCAACATCTCTCTCGAATCCTCTTCCCTCTCCTCTCAAAAAATGAGAGCCATTCTAAATGGCTGCTAAACATGTGATCAAGTACGATTGATACAAGACACTCGATTCGCCGTACTAGCACCCAGAGAACGAGCGACATCAATCAGAGGCCATCAGAGCACTTGTAGATCACCAATATAGGGATTCTTGTTGGAATCCTTAAAACTTCTAAAAGATAATACAAAATGGTCAATCCAGACGATAAACATCATGAACTAAGAAAAATACAAAATACACAGGTATTATTTTTCTTTATGAAATTAAATAAATTAATTATAAAAAAATGTTCAAGATCGTATCTAACAGTTTCAGGCCTCCTTTTTATTTATCAAAATATTTGATTATATTCCGTTTAGACTGGAATTCATCATTATATTGATCCCAGAATTATCATTAATCATGGTAAATATCAAAATTGGGTTTCTCCCAAACCACGCTTCTGCTGCGCCAGGAACCTTCATTATGAAACAAGGAAATTCACCATGTCAATGTGTTCTGCTGAAACCACAAGTTTTAGAAGAGATGTTGGTAGAATTTTATGTGATGAAATATAGTTTCCCTATTATTTTTTATTATGGGAGAAGATAATTTCATGGAAAAAATTTCTTATGGGGGGGAAATTGTAATTAACAGAACTGTTATAAATAAAATTCAGCATTCAATTTTATTAAATGTATTATTATATAATGTGGATATAAATAAAAAGCTCACTTATTTGGTTTTATTATTACCATTGATATTTTTATGATTGTTAATCTTCTTTACCATAGTTAATACAGCCATTGTACATTGATCACTTTAATAATATTAATATATTGTTTTAAAAAATCCAACTGATAGAGAAAAATGAATTGATGACCTTAACAAGCATGATCATACTCTATGAATCTCATTTATCATAGATTATCAGGGAGATTGAATACATGGTATATTCCCTTGACCAAGCCAAATCTGATGTCCAATAACATAATAATGAGTGAAATATTTTGTGGGAGATGTTCATTCTCATTGAGATCATGAAAAACTCCATTTATACCTAACAACCCCATGAAAGTCTCATTGTTTCACACCTAATTCTAAGTGTGTTTTCTAGTTAATTAAAGGTTAATGTATCAACAAACTATAAATATTATTCCATACATTACTTTTTATTGAATAATTGATATATTTTTAACCTATTTTTTTACCTTATAAATTACTTTTATTTTGATAGAAATCATATATTGGGTATTATTCAAATTCAATTAAGGAATATATTTTGATGAATTAATGGATTCTTAAAATAAATAATATTTTAATATAAAATTATTATTTTATAATTTTTAAATATAAATTATCATATATATTTATGAAGTCATATTGATTTTTATAAGAGGATAAAAAATTATTGTAAAAAACCCAACATTTCATAACAAATGTGGATTTTATTATTGAAAATCCCCGTATTAATAAAATTATTTAGATTGAATGAATATCATATTTAGAGCTATAATGTTGAAGTTATCCAGTGGAGTGTTTTTCATATGTTTCTAACATAGTCGGATTTTAGGGTAAAAATTAAATATCATATAAATAAAATTTGTGTATTATGAAATCATATTAACCCTAAAGTGATGTAATAAACAATATAAAACTTATACAAGACCAAATATTTGTATTATATTTAAGATTATTAAAATCTATGTTTATATTGTTAATTTTATAATTACTTTACGAATACTCTAAAAGAAATAATATATTTTAAGGTTTTAAAACCATTTCGTTAGGATTATCACTCACCTATACATAATCAAGGATATTATTTTATTTAGATAGTCCAATGACCTTATTAAATAATTAAAACACAAATATTTTTCATAAACAATTGGAAAAACCATGTAAAGGTTTGTGGTTTTGGTAAATTTATTATTTAGAGTCTGAAACCTAATTTTGATAAATAATAACGAAATCGTCACCTATTTACTATATAAAACCACTAATTCTCTCATTTATCTTCACTAAAACTCCATGTATCACATTCAAACACTGACCTAACCTCTCTAGAGTCCACCCAAGGTACCCAAAGATCTCTTGAATCTCCTCCCAAACATTTAGTGTCACAAAATGATGTTATAGATCCTCACCTTCTCTTTTATATTCATGATTCTTTATTATGTTATGGAAAATATTTCTAATTCCAAATGTTGGGATAAGTATTTCCTTGTCCAGGTTACTTCACATTTGATGTAATAATTATTATAGACCCTATATTCTCTCATCAACTCATTCTAAGAATTTTTATGTGATGGAAGTATGCTACTGAAATTATACCATGATTATTTCAAGAGAAAAACATTATGACATATTAATAATGTTATGATGAATTACTATTCCACACATATAATGTATCATTTCATGTGGAATACCCCCTGCATTTTATTAAGAATACTAGTCTAGTGGTAGTTTAGAAGAGGTTAAAATCCATTGAAAACTATTTCTGGGATTGGGATGCAATGAAAATGAAAAGGTATAATTAATATTATATTGTCTCAATGTGTATTTGTTTCAATGGTGTTCATTGATACATAATATCAGGGGGGAATAAGAAATATAAGTCCAAGAATGGTGAAAATTTAAATAATAGTTCTTCAAGAGATATTTCCAATGTGAGAAACTAAAAAAATGAAGTGAAAATTTCATAGTTTAAAGAAAAAGGATTAAGATATTGATGTTGAGTACGAGTATAACAACACAAGACTAGACATATATGTTATTGATTACATATTTTATTCAGAAGTTAATACTGATCATTTCTTTGAAGGTTTTAAGAAATATATCTGAAGGAAACTGGATTCCCAAACATTTTCTTTATATGATGAAATAATATTAAAGGAAATAAAAATATAGAATGAAGTTTTTAGATCATAGAAATTCAATGGAAATTTATATAAGAACACGTCTTCCAATAAAAATGGCAGTGATGAAGAATTAAAGCATTAGAAGGAATTGAAGCAATTCCCATTATTTAGAAATTCTAGAATTCATCATCCAGGTAATTGATTGAATGGAATTGGATATTCCTATATATATAGAGACAAGGGTCATTGGAAAAATTATTTCATGGGGAATAAAAATCCATGATATTCAATTCATCAATTAAAATTAAATGGGGCATTATCCAAATAAATACCATGAGAATTCAGGGAATAGACCACAAAAGATGCCAAGGGGAGATGTCTAAGCTTATGACATTACTATAGTTTGGGTAGAACAACCATATGATGTGGTGGGTGGTACAATAATCCATTATTCAAATGTAAGTAATTCATTATTTGATTCGGTATTATCCAACACTTGTATATATACCAAATTTCCAATGAAAATTAAATAGTCCCATTTTGAATTATTAAAGTATTTATCTATCAAAACACCTAAGGTATGTCTAATTGAATAAAAAATTTGACATGAAGATCCTAATATAGAACATAATAAGGATTTAATTACTAAAAATATCATCATACCTATGGATTATTTTTATATAATCCTTATAATGGGTTAGATTTCGAAATATGATGTGAGAATTTGTTATGGCTGACAAACAATTGATTTATTTATTATGAAAACACTTAATGAAAAAATTAAAAACCATACATGACATCACCACATCACCAATTCCCCACTTCACCACTTGAAAACATACAATCACAATGGATATAATCCATTCAATACTTCAAACTGATAAACCATCAAAGATGGAGCCAAAGTCACCAAGAAAAAATGAGTTACCACAAACCAGGGGAAACAAACACCAGGAGAGCTGGACAAACCTTAGTGTCGGTCTCCTCGAATGCCCACCGATTCATCCATCGACACATGCCCAAATCCACAAACATATCGGTGAACTCAAGTCAGATTTTACCCAACCCTCCAGCGTACTAAGATGGGGCCTGAATGAACACATCCTCAAAGGGTGAAAAACAGAGTATAGTAACGAAGACTAGGCTATCTAGACACTACACCCAGCTCCGTAGGTAACCGCAGTGCACCCTCGGTCCAAACTCCACTCCGAAAGCTCCTTTATAGTAGCTCACTCAGATACCATAACCATTATCAAAAGATATACCTACTGCAACACAGGACCATCCCAACAACTCCCATGACCAAATCACCTCAAATCCCATCGACACCATCAAAACCTCATGTCGGAACCACAAAAAAAACCACCCAAATCATTTTACTAGCCAAAACACAATGTGGTATACTAGAATCTCTACAACATAGTGGATGACCGAGACTCAACCATCCTAGACCCCGGAAGATCTGAATCCCATGAAAGAATACCAGGAACCTGAACACCCTAGCAGAGCACGATAGAAGACAGATAAAACCCAAACGATGCAGATGTATGAACTCTCTGTAGCACTAGAACCTAGACATACCACTTTTGGACAACTGTAACAGATGGTCATTGCCATGTGAAACCAGACTCACACACCCCAACAACTAGAGGTCCATGATCCTGCCACCAATGACCTACCCTGACCCCAATTTTCGGAAGGTTTAGATATTTCCATGGATGACCCAAATCCCATCCACCATGCCAGAGCGCAATAAGGAAGGCTAGGAACCCAAACTCTTTACCGAAGAGGTCCAGATCTCAAGCATCTCCATCGCCTTGTGATCTGACATCCAAGCCTAAAGACAAAATGTGAGACGAAACGCGGCCAACACCATCACCACAACAAAAGACAGCAGAGCCCGAGAAACCCTCTTCTTCGCACTAAGAAGGAGCCACCACACTGGGAATGGAACGAGAAAACGCCACAAGGGAAGGAAATGGAATAACCCTAAATGTAGGTAGAAGGCGACGGTGAGGGAAATCCTAGGTCGTTGCGCCCTATATGGGCTCATCGAGAATTTGTTATGAGATTGAGGAAATATTGATTTTTCAGGAATAAGTAGAATCCCATATTGTCATTGAAGAAAAATATTCATTTTTTTATTATTTGAATCCACCCCCAATCAATGTACTAAATGAAATTCTTGAGAAGGAAGAGATAAAAACTTCTATGTAATAGTAATTGCAACAACAATTTTAGAACGTACCAATTAAGTAGGAATACAATGATTTATTTCCTAAAAAATTTCGAAGGAACCCTCTAAATTTATTAGTTAAACTTAATATTGATATAATATTTAATGAAATAACAATATCAAAAAATCCTTATAGAATCGAATATATGGAATTAGTGTATCTTAATAAATAACAAGAGCATTTTAGTAAAAAGGGATTTGTTTTCTATTTTGTTTCTCTATAGGGAGCCCATGTTAAACTTCATAAGAATAAATATACACCCCTGAGGATTTTCATTTCAAATATACAAATTAATGTTTTTGTATTAAAGAAAAATTTCCAGCTATCTCAAATTTATTATTTAGTAGATCAAATTAATGTAGATCAATATTTATCCGAGATTTACCTTCATTTGGGGTATCATTAGATGCACGTAATGAAGATGGATATTCCAAATATACCTTATCAGACATTGTATAGACATTTTGAATTCATAGTAATTCTATTTGGAAGGACTAAAAACCCCGCAATTTTAATGGATATAAGGAAATGTGTATTCAATTAATAACATACTGATTTTTTGTAGTATTCATTGATTATATATTGACGTTGTCTAAAATCCATGAATTCCATGATAATTAGTTGAGTATTATTCTTAAGACACTAACAAGAAAAGGGATATATGGGATATTTAGCAAGACTGAATCCTACATTCAGGAAAATTATATTCCTAGACATATTGTTTTTTAGGATATAATCAGATTTTAAAATACAATGAAAATGGAAATATATGAATTCCATACACTAATGAATAGAATTAAGGTATAAGGATTAATTGAATTAGTAGGATACTCTTTGTGTTTCGTTAATTAAATTTTTTTTATTGTAGAACATGTTATCCAAGAACCCATTTTAAGGGTCAACATTTACGTAGACAGAAAAGGTGGAGAATGTTTTGAAGAAATAAAGGAGGTAATATTCAATGCTCTGATTTTGAAAATACCATTAGGAAATGATTGTATTGTGATATATATTTATGCATCAATTAAAGGACATGGTTATTTCTGTAGGTAATATGATAATGTTATTACATTTTCATAATAGAGTTGAAGAATCATGAATAAATTATCCAACTAATGATCTTGAGATAGTAGTTTTCAAATTTTCTATGATGATTTGGAGACATTATATATATGGAGAACAAATTTAGATATATACGGATCAAAAGAGTTTGAAATACATCTTACCATAGAAAAATGTAACCTAAGGAAAAATAAAGTTCTAAAAATACTAAAATATTATGATTTCTCAATACACTACCATCGAAGAAAAAATATAGTAGAAGATGTGTTGAGCATACAAATCATGGAATTCATACCCAAATAAGTATTGAAAGAAGATCTTATATTCATGGATTTAGCAATGATTGATATGGGGATTGTTGAGGAATGGAAAACATCAACCCTTTTTCAGAATATTTATAATCCAATTTTATTAGAGAATATAAAAATCTTTGAACCAGATGTTTATAATTTTAAAATTAAAATTAATAATGTGAATGATGTATGATTTTAATAAATCTTGTACTAGGATGGAATGCATAAATTTTGAAAAATGTTCTGTTTTCTATGAATATTTGAGATAAAAATTGTACTATTTTATGATTCTCATAGAATACATTTCATAATACACCATTGAATTACAGTGATGTTTTGATATCCGAAAGAACATTTTTGGTGGGATAATATGAAGTGGAAAATTATTGACTATGTGTTAAGGTGTCTAGTTTTTCATCAAGTGAATGTTGAGAAACAATATCCCATAGGAGTCATGCATCCTATACCTATTCATACAATGATGTGGGATGAAATTAAAATTTACATTTTCAGAGAACTACCATGGAAACCTAGATGGAATGATGTAATATGGGTTATTATTGATCATCATAAAAAATAAAACACTTTTTTACTATAAGAGAATATTTACCTCCTTCAATCCTAGAAAAAATATACAACAATGAAGCCGTAAGACTTTATGGTGATCCTATATCAATTATTTATAGTCTAGATCCATAATTTACATCAAAATTCTAGAATAGTGTTCAAAAGGCATTGGATACTGAGCTTTATTTGTGTAATTATTATCACCCTCAAATCGACAGCCAGTCTAAAAGGACAAGTCAAACATCATAAGACATTCTGAGATCGTGATCACTTGACTTTCAAGCTATATGTGATTAGTAATTACCTATGGTGGAATTTTTTAAAAAAAGAAGTTTTTATTCTAGTATTCAAATGGATCCATATAAAGGATTATATTGAAACTGATTTTGAACTCTAACATGTTGGGATAGAGTTGATGAGAGGAAAATTATTGGCCGAATACTTATTAAAGAGACAAAGAACTAATTTATTACTATATAGTTTCATAATAAAGTAGATAAAATTAGAAAAAAGGTTTTTTCAAAAAATGGAGAAATTATTTGGAATTTTAGGAGGGATATCATTTTCTAATGATTTTATCTACATGTAAGGGTATCTTAATGTTCCAAAAGAAAGGGAAACTACTTGATTGCGAAATAACACCATTTGAAAATATATAAATAATTGGATATAAGTCTTATTTATTTTAAATAGATCTATTTATATTCATAGTCCATGATGGGTTTGAAATATAATATTTTATGAATTACATGAAAGACCCAATACAAATACTCACCTATGATGAAATAGAAGTTGGCCGGATTTATATTACTGTAAAGAGCCTCTCAAGACTATTGAGATAAGATATAATTCATTCAAAAATTTGTTCACTCAACTTGTAACGATGCTTTGGAAAAACCTTAAAATTGAAGAAGAAATGTGGGAATGAGAGGGTGTTATGAATAAGAACCACCCACCTAAATTTAGAGAGAAATATTCATGAAACATTTCAAGGATGGAATTTCTAAATGAGGGAATAATATAACACCACATGATTTTTCAATATGTATCCTTCTTTATCAAATTCAATTCATTTGATAGTTTAATTGAAAACAATTTATTTCATATAGTATAATTTATATAAAATCACCTAGATAACATAAAAAATATTTATAAATGAAGAATTAATGAAATATGATGTTTTTGATCAATAAAATAATAAACATATATTAGTGAAATAGTAACATGACATATGGAATATTAACGTGAACCATAAGAATAGTAATTCATCAAATAGAATAGTTACCTCACCTATAAAATTATAAATAAAATTTAAGAGTGTTAAAAATAGTGATGTTAAATAATTGTATCCTTGTACAATTATATATATGTTTTATAAATAATTCATTAAGTGGTAAAAAATTTTTATAAACCAAAAACAATTATATTAAATTTTATAATTAATATAATTATTTAAAATAATTTTTAATTTCATAAAATTTATTCCAAAATAATGATATCATTTTATTATGATTATGAGATAAATTTTGAGATATTAAATTGTTTTTCAATTTTTTTTGAAATAAGTTATAATTTTAAAATTTCTATTTTCCATGTAAATGACGATTTAATAAAAAATTAAATTTCTCATATTTATTTAATTATTTTCATAAAACAAATTTAACTATTTTAAGTATATTCATTGAAAAATGGTTAGGGTTATTTTTTTCTAAAATATTTTATTTTGTTGTGAATAGTGAAAGACAATAATCTAAGGTATCAGCTAAATACACGAATTATTGAGTCATAGATGATTTTTGGATGATGTAAGCCAATAATCTAGATTAATAATTACTTATTTTAAAATAATATGTCATAAAGGTTAAAGTATTCATAGTTTTAAGAAATAAGAATTAAATAATGGATAACATAATGAGAAAACACCTCACACACCCTTTATAAATACCACCCATCACAGACTCTTCTCATAACACATATTAAACCTTCATGTTTTTCCATATTCTACCCAATCCTATTCCCAAATATCTTAAAATTTTAAAAGAGCCTTAGGTCTCACAGAATAATGAATCCAATAATCCGGTCTATGTTATCAAATAGAATAAATTTAAGAGGTATAATCATCATTAATTTTCCTTTATTTTCATATTAATTTAATTTATTTTCTTATCCTTACCTCAATTATTCTATCCAAATATTAATATAAAATTGATTAACTATTATGTTCTATAATTTTAAAGTGTTAATTGAAAATCTTTCTTCAGTCCCCAAATCCATTCTCTTTTTATTTTAAAAATGAAAATATCATATGTGATTTTCCATCTTATAGCCATCATTGAGAACACATTTTCATTAAAACCTCCATGTATGGTCACAAAAACCTAATTATGGTTAAATTGAATTGTATAATAAATTTTATAATCCATATAGTGCTTCAGAATAGATATATAATCATAAAATAAATTTAAAAAATAAACTAGTTTGTGATAATTGAAAATTGAAGAAATTAAACAAACTTACATCATTGACATTTTATCTAATAAATCATCCTCTCATATGAAAAAATGTCAAATAAAACCATTTACTAATATTATTAATACTAAATAAGATATATTTCCAATTATTGATAATTAATCACATATTACAAGAACTACCATACATGTATACAAGTGAAGCCATCATGAAAACTATAGAGACAAACACTTTTGAATGAAAAAGTATAATTTGGTAACTCATAAAAAGGCTTTTAATGTAATTAATAAAATAATGATGAATCAAATGCGTGTTTAAGAGGATATCAATTAAATTATTATTGAATCTAGTTTTATTATCCATGATATTATGTCCAAGTGCAGAACACATTCAAACATATGTTATGGGATTCTCCTTGAACCTCCATTTTTCATCCTAGTTTAGAATTATCTCTATTTACCACAATGTACATGTTAATTGATATTATTTAATCCTACTAACTTATATATATATTTCCTAAACTAATTTATCTAGATAATTTCATATTTCATTTATGGGGAAATACATGTTTTATATGGTTTTTTTCAATACCCCTCAATTACTATGCACGATAAAAGTGAACCTCACTTTTTTAACCATTTTCAAGTAAAATACAAAATCAGTTTGACTGCACCTTTGTTCTAAAAAATTAAATAAGTTTATCATGGAAATATATCTTGGTTAATTTATGTTTTTATATACAATATTATATACTTTCCTCTTTTAATTTTCCTTAAAAGTTTCCCTAAAATGTACTAAAATGTTTCATTTCTAATGTTTCTTAAACACTATTTTGACATGTTTTCACATCATTTAGACATAACTTATCCTGGTATATAAATATGTCATTTATTTAATGTCTAATTATTATTTTAACTAATTCGACCAAGTAATCCATTATTACCTTTGAAAATTTATTCATTTTGTGTGGTGTACATATAATTCCATTTTTGTGACAATATTTTATTAAATATTAATTTTTCTTGTATAGTGGATATGATTATTGTATTATCTGTGTAATATTTTTACATATGGATTAGTTGTTAATTTGTATACATGTATTATTATTTCATTGTAATTACAGTTAAAGGGGGGTGTGTTAATAGATAGCCCCTCAATGAATCGATATGTCTCATGTGGAAATAAAATTAGTGACAATATAATTTTGTTTTTCATTCAAACAGAATTAAATGGGTTTTCAACTAGATAAGTAAAAATTATTTAAGGTGTAAGGGTCATGTTCTAGATCAATCTAATCAAATGAGAATTATTTTCATCATTCAGTATTTAGTTATTATATTCAATGAAGTTTTTATTAAGGGGAAGAAATATATGGATGAATTTTCATTCTCAGTATACAGATTATTTACCTTTCCATAATTTCAATGCCTTATTGAGTTTTATTCATTTATTATTGTCTCATATGACCAATACCGTGAATTTTTGCTCAAATGATTATTTTTTTCCATCCATATGTTTCGAAGATGAAATCATCGAATAATTTTCAAGGAAGTATATTATTTTTCATTGTTAGGTTCAATTATTAATTACCAATGTAATAAGGGAAACATGTATATATATATAGTTATTCCTGTATAAAAAATGGATCGATTTATGGTTAATTGATCTCTTGTATCTTTTCTATATTAATAAAATTAACATAGTAATTGTGCTATTAGGGTCAGGGTTTTTATATCCCTACTGATGAGAAAGATCAGCATATCCCTTTTCAATATTAATTCATAATAAGCGAACCTATATTCAATATACATGATCCGGATATGCATATGATTCATTCATCTATTAAATAAGTTCAACATGAATCCAATTACTTTTTTAATCATATGATGTTCCAAGTTTCTTATTGTGTGTCTACACACATATTTTAGGTGGTGCTCAAAATTCAATAATCATCACACACCTAAAAAATACAATCATAATGTTAAATATATATGATAGTTTGAAATTAATGTAGAATGAAACTTGAAAAGCACTCACATTAGAATTAAATTAAAATTTTTCTAAAAAAACCAATTCTATGGGGAATTTTTTGGCTTCAATAATTGCGCAAAACTAACATATCCATCAGATATTTTTGTCCTATGAATCTTGTGAAAAAATAATTAATTTACTTAAGGAATTGTAAGGTGGTAGGATAGCATCACTATTGAAGATTAATGAATGTGGTTGTGATTTAATTTTTATAAGTGTATATATTAAACCATCACATTATTGAGTTTATCTAATGTTTTATTTTAAGTATATGGGATAAAAATTATCCATAAATTTGAATTAAGATTATAATAATCTAGATAGATCAACTAAGTCCGCAACCATGATAAGAAACATCTAGCTAGCTATGAAACATGTGTAGTGTGATAATATCACTAATTATGAGTGAATGTGGAATTTGCTTCAGATGCCTATGTTGGCCACCAAATGGATTCACGCAACTGGAAAATGCATTTTTACATATGTTTGTTTGGATCCAATCATCATTTATTTCTTGATAAGAGGATGATACTAAGATCCCTATTTAATAGAGACATAAAGATTCACATTTTGATATAGGAAAAGGACACAATGTTCTCACTATTACTCTATAAAAACAAAGAGAAAGAATAAACTCAAATTAATTAATTCAATACGATTCATCTGATAATTCTCATGATTTATCTTTAACCTCTATTCCATTTAGTGTCTTGAGTAATGCCTCCTCCTCGCATGTCACCCAATACACAAGAGCCATCAGTATTGATCTTGACCCCATCGCCTGGAGGTATCCAAAGAATCCACCTTCCTTGTTCCTATTCTACATTCTGAGTGGCCCTCCTTAGTGGCTCCTCCACCACACAAAAGGGTGGAATCTCCCTATCAATTCCCATAGTGTCAATCAACTCAATCAAAAAGCATTGGGTACTTGCTACCATGGATCGTCCAGTAGTGCTTTTTCCCTAATATTTGGCCTAGTTCCTGGCTTGCCATAAGCACCAGTAGGGCTTATTGAAGACAGCGGCTCACACCTTGGAATCCTCCATTGATATGTGGGTCTCCATGAACCATCACTCCATAAACATCTCAAAATTACCCCCTTCGGAAAGGAATCGTATATAGGCTCCATAGAAAATCCATATGTGCCATGAACACTCTCCCTCAAAGAATATGTAGTTCATGTTGTCTTCACATTTATTCCTGCAGCATTGGAAATAATACATAAGACTGATTCCAATTCATTTAATTTGATCATCTGAGGGAATGCTTCATTACTGATCCAATAGGTATGGAAATTGATTTTATTTGTAATCATGTTACATCAGGACATACTATTCCACCTATCATGTATCCCCTTTAGGACGTTCCTCGTGTGGAATCATTTGATTTGATCCTCAATGAGGAGGAAATATTATAGGTGAATCTATCATGCTTTGAGTTAATAAATAGAGAGTTGAAAAAATATTAATGAGGATCATCCAAGACAAACCTATGGAACAGGGGATATGAGATTTCCTCCCAGAAGGAGATCGTAGGCGTCATGCATCCCAAGTAACAGAGTACTTCGCCAGCCCAATTTTTGTGCTAGTAGAGGAATCTCCATTACATTATAATCCATTGAGATAATTGTAGGAGATTCGGTATAATGTTAAACACTAAGGACCATAATGTCGTCCCCTTTGCTGAACCATAATCAGTATCATCCTTATATCTTTTAGACATCTTCTTCCACCACAAGGAGCATGCTTCAATGGATTCCCATGAAAGCATTACATGCAAGAAGTGGATTTTATCTCCCATACTCCCGAAATTAATTCCTCAATCCCATATGGGTCAGGCAATCATACCCCATGAAACCCATTGTCTCTTCCCCTCCCCATACACGTCACAAAGTTATCGTGCAAGAATCTTGTTGATAAACCGAATAACCCCCTTTGGCACACTCGTACATGCCAAACCATGCACCAAGATTACTAAGAGAACACTATTCACCAGGGTGATCCATCCTCCAAATGAAAGGAAGTGATTTCTCAAGCTCAACATGCGATTTGAGATTATATTCACCACCTTTTCAATGTTCATGATCCGCTCTCGCCCTACCGATAGAGGGGTACCAAGGTATTCAATAGGACAGGAACCTCTCCCAATTCCCAACACATTTTCCATCATGGTCACCCTGCTGTGGTTGCATGAAACAGGATCATAAAGGCTACTCCTCTCCCTATTAAGGATTTATTCAATCCAGAAGAAGTATTTCGTAAGGATCCTATTAATCTCTTGTAAGGGTTAATTTCAGAATAACTTTATTATTTGTGGTTGTTTATATGCAAGCATCTACTAGGAATTCATTATGATCCTCCTCTATGATTCTGAAAAATGTATTTCAAAACATTATTAATATTTCTTAGAATATGGATTAAAGTCATTTAAACCCTTGTTTTACTTTTTTATAAATTTTTTAATGTACTCTTTTGATCTTTTTCCAAACTTGGTACTTTATGACCTTTTCGACAAATTATGGTAAGAATGTTTTTTAACATGTACGGTAGGTGCATCTATTTCCCACTATTATAACACCTTCAAAATTTCTCTTACAAGTTTATAAGAATATTTAAAATTAAATGTTTTCTTTTATAATTATATTACTTTTAAAATATTTCAAAATAGAATGATATATTTCTCACAAATATTTTTGATTTAAACTATTTCAACATCCATTGTTGGATTTTACACTAGTTTGAAGTTGATTTAATATAATACAATCTTCTATATTGTATTGATGGTTTTCTGATATGTTTTACTATGGATGAGTAATTTTTAGAACCTTAATGGTTTATGGTTAATGTATTAACATTTTGTATGCATGTTTTAATTAAAATGATTATGTTATGTTTCAACCTTTTCATATGACGAATGCATTGGACTTAGTATGTGATTGGTGGAGAATGTTATAGCTCCTCAATGTATCGGTAGGTCTTATAAGACAAACTAGTATCTGGGAACAAGGCCTTGAAAAATCATATTTGTACTCTTGTCCTGAGGCCTTTACTTTGCGGTTATTATGTTTGGCATTATGAATTCAATCATTATGAAATTACCTATTGATATTACATGTGATTATTCGACTTGTAAAATATCAATTTAAATATATATAAGGAATTATCATATTTATACATTCCATATTATGCTGAATTATAAGTTTAAAAGGCTTGTGTTCTATTCGTATACATTTCTTTAAATGTTTTTTTTATTTATGAAAATTTCTTTAATATTGTTATCCTTACTGAGCAACTAAGCTCACCCCTTTCTTATGTTTTATTATTTCCAGGATGTGAAGAAGTATATTATGATAAACCCGGAAGGATAGGCCATAGGACATGAGTGCGTTCAAAGGGGACACATTTTTTTGTTTTTTTCATGATGTGAGGTAAAAATTATGTATGTATCTTATACATCTAAGGATACAAAAAAGTCAGTCTTTCGAGACTTGATCTCATCTGATGAGGACAATTTTATGTAATATTGCATCGACTCTAGGTAACTAGGGTTGGGGAATTACACAATTATTATATTTTTTTCAATACCAATGATACCATTATAGGGAGACACTCCCTTGAATACATGATCTCCCACTTGGAATTCCAAATCCTTTCTATGATTTTTTGGATAATACATATTCATTCAATGAGATGAATTAATTTGAGTTAGAATAGCATTACCTTTTTTATGTTTAATATAGTCTAGTCTTGCAACATTACCTTCATGAACTCCATCCCAATAAGATGAAGTATTAAAAATTGTTCCATAAAATGATTCATATGATGCTAATGGAATACTTGAATGGAAACATTTGTTATAAGAAATATAAAAAAATAATAAATAATTATCCCATATACCATGATAGTCAATTGATCGGGACCAAAACATGTATTCCATTGAATTAATAGTCCTTTTAGTCTACCCATTAGTTTATGAATAATCTAATGTTCTCAAATAATTCATTGTACCTTGATCCATCTGAATAATTTTCAATAATTTTTTTCTAAATTGGGGGAATTACCAAAATATTTCAAAATAGGAGTTTTATAACGTCTCAAATGATCATTAAAATAGTTCATTGAAAGGATATCAAAATGTAAATATTTTCATATAGTGAGTTAATGTTCATATTTGGTTAGGTAATAAATTATTTCTTATGTTTCATCAATCTACCAATAAAAATTTGTTCACTTTATGGAAATGTCTATTGTAATTTAATTCCATCTTCACACAGGAATATGAAGAAAATTAATGACTTCTATAGAACGGTTTCTCACATCATAAGAATGTTGAATGACTAAACATAATGAAAAAAACATTGTAATTTTTTTACTTCTTATTATCACAAAAAAAATTTCCCTTAAATTTCTTTATATTGTTTTACTTATAGGTTATGTAGAGAAATTTGAGTTTTCAGCATCAACCAACAATTAAATATTTATCTTGGGTATAAATGGAATAATGTATAACTATTAAATTTTCATAACACTAAATTCACAAATGATTTTTTCCAATTTACCATCATTCACACCATTAATTTAATTATGATTGTTCTCATCATCATATTGAGATCTTTTTATCTTTTCAAATAAAGTCATTTTTTCATTAATTTGAAAAAAATAGTTATTTCACCCTTATTTAATGATTACAAAATCCATATTTATAGGATTCAGGGACATATGAGATCTCTATATTTTCATTTCGGTCATATATCAAGGAACATTCCAAATCAATGCATTTTATGTCTTATTTTCATTTCCTGGGTGGTAGTGTATTGATAATTCATAATACATAAATTTATCGAACTATTTCGGTTGTATCATATTGATATATTTATATTAAGGGTTTATTTTCCTTTTATTATCTATGTATTTTTAATACTTTCTCCATAGTGATAATTTCTTCATATAATCAATGAAAACAATACACGTGCAAACTGATGATCACGGTTTGGGTAAAACTATTCATGATTTTTAAATTTACATTGTGTATATGAAATAATTTTATCATTTTTCATTAGGATATGAACAAGTCGCTAATTCATTGTTTCATTATATATGTTAATCCAATCACATTCAGATGTTAGGGTCAAAATCCAATCATTGACCAATATCAGATTTTGTTTATTAAAAAATTATTTCTGATACTTTGTCCACACAAACTGAAGACCTTTATTTATAATCATGATTAATATTTTAACCAGTCTGGAATAATTATGAATTAATCATCGATAGTATGATATGATCCAATGTAACTAAATACCTTAGTCATGTCCATTGATATAGGACATTCCTTAACATCCATTATATTTTTAATAACAACTGAGATTACAACCCTTGAGACAATATTGATAGGAAAAGAATCTGATTTAATCGAAAAAACACACTAAATAAATTTCCCATATAACTCCCTCCTCCTAAGACTCTCGATAATGTTATACAATTGATTCATAGGCACAACATTGATTTTAGATTACATGATGATATAATTAATGAATACTAAATTAAAATGAACATGTTATTCCATGAATAATATGTTCATTAGATCCATGTAAATTGATGGTGAATTATTCAATCCCATTGGAATCATAGTAAACTCATAATGTATCTTCTAAATTATGAAATTTATATTTTCAATTTATTCATTATTTTATGGAAATTAATGCTTCCAAAAATGAAGTTAAAAAATTAAATAATATCTGGATCCTTGAATTTCATAAAATAATTCAGTAATGTGTGTGAGAGGATAATATTTCATTAACATAATATCATTGATTTCAAAATAATCAATGCACAACCTCATTGATCCATATTTCATCGTAATGATGAGATTATGGGTTCTCTATAGTGAAACACTAGATTAAATAAATACCTTATCACACAAATCATGTATTTTTGTTATTAAAATATACTAATTCCACTACGAAAGTTATATAGGGATTTGTTAGTATTGGAGTTTTAACTGTGATAAAATCAATGGAAATATCAACTTCTCAACTCGGGTGGATATCCCAGAGATTCATTATGAAATATGTATATGAATTCTTATAAAATATGTACATTCTAAAAAGGATGACTATTTTCTCTATCCTTGGAATGAGTTTTATATTATTTCCTAAGTATCTCATTTAGTAGTTATACTATTGTTGGATTTTGATATCTCTCATATGATTACATCTCTACTCTAATGATATAGAATTCTATATATTCAATATTAATAATAACTACCATATTTTTGTAATAATTTGGTTCATAATATTGTGAAATCTAGTTCATACCAAGTATTATATCAAATTCATCAGTATGTATAAAAATAATTTCATCTCATTGTGATTGTTAATTGTAATAAGTAGGACTCTATAACACATCATTGTGGTATTGATACATACACAATGAGATTCAACTAGAGACTCCCTTATTAATTGAATAATTAAAATTTAGAATTCTTGGAAAACATTTATGATATGAAAGTGTGTGGAGATCAAGAATCATGTAGGGAATTATATTAATTTTATGATATGATTAATATACTGGACACAACATCATTGGTTACTTCAACATCACCTATAGTTTTAAAATAAACATGGAATTATCCCATTCACCTCTTATATGGTAGAATCAATTGACACTTGAAGAATTTGTTTTCATAGGTAACCATCTACCAATATGAAACAAGTATTTTTAGAAGAATTTTTTTTTGATCATTTACAAAAAAAATAAAATAAAAAGTTCAGTAGTAAGTGGATGAGGTTAAACAAATTGAATTTCCATTATCTAGTAAGGAGAATATTTAATGATCATAATATGATAGATGATTTTAAAAATCCGAGAAATGATAATTTTCTTACTATTAATGAGAATTATTGTAATTTGATATATTAATGATCAATTTATTGGTCATTTTGGGAACATTTGAGAAATTTCTAGTAGAAATGGTCCATGGAAGGATGGGGTAGTCATTTCACAACCTTCTCTTCATTAGAGCATGAGTGAAACACACACTGTCAATCACAATCTTTGTTCCATTTAATATGTAATCCTTAATTTATTCATAGAAACTTCTTGAATTGTAAGTGGATTTATATTATTCACACTTTTATCTTTATAAATGTTCCCCTTTTTATCATGGAATCTTGAATAACATACAATTTTCTATATTTCCTAAGGATAGTCTACTTTTTCTTTAGGTGTTAGATTTATAGAGATCTTGATCAAGTTTATTCCTTTGATCAACCATTTGATTTCCCTAACATTCATTCAAAGAATAAAATAATAGAGGTAGGATATCCTCTCTATCTATGACCAATAATGCTCCTTTCTAATGCTCAGATTCACCATCAACTAGGGAAGTCTGGAAAAAGGCATCCCATGTTCCTCCAAATGATCTTCTTCACGAATATATTGTCACTCTTATGGAGGAACGGAATCAATATGAAGATTATTAGTTCTAGATGAACAATAAATATAGGATACAATACAATAAAATTGTCACTTATCTAATTAATTTGGAATCTTTTTTGAGTAATGTCCTGCCATTTCAAAGAATATATAGAATTGAAAAAATCCTGATCATGTAAAGATTGATAAACATTAACTAGAAACATCCTAGATGCACATTAATTATTTTCACTTACATGGGGATATTAGAAATCACTATCAATATGTTATTCCTGATTATATGATTGTTTCCTAAATATAGTGGAATCATCAACTCTTTTATGGAAATGTGTGCATATTATAGGATTACTACATTGATTCCATGCATGAATTATTATCATGGAATTAAAATAGTAAACATGGATCTTCTGAAAAATAACCTGAGTGTTCAAATAATCATTCTATATTAAAAAAACACATTCTAATTTATAATTTACCTTAAATAATCATCTTTTATGAACTTTTAAAAATAGAAAGAATATCATGCAATAAATATAAATCCATTTAAATTGGGAATCCTACATATGAACCTAAGTCATACTGATTCATAAGGTTTTAAGAGATCCAACAAAGACTAAAAAATTTGACCCATACATGTGTGAAGGATTTCACAACCTCAATGATATTGAAACTCGAGTTCCATTATGGGATCCTCATAACACTAATAATTAATGAAATTAAGCAATATACCCAAGCTATTTTAAGAAATTCAAATTTGGGAAAAAAATATAGGATCTTCAACCTTCTAGATTACATTTATAGTTTGAAAATACAAAAATCAAGGGTAGTATAAAAACGAAATTATCATGTTTTAATGGTTTATTCCATTTTTAATGCACCCCACATTTAGTAAAAAAGTGAAAATATATGGAAAATATTTTTGAAGCTTCACATCACATCACTATAATACTATAAATATCACCTATAATGTTCTAACCTGAGTTACATTCATTAAGGGATGTGAGAATCCTTATATTCATATCTTATGGATTACCTTATTAAGAGTGTATCACATTGAAAAATGAATTAATAAGAATGTATTACATTATGGATGTGGATATCATCCATATCGTGTCCTCACTAGAAGACATCATGACCATGTGTGACTCACTGGCCACATTGCTTTTTTTGACGCATCATTCATATAAAGGAATACAATTTATTTATTTATCCCGATTACCCTTATATCCACACAATAATATGAAATCCCATTCCCTTTAACTATTTAAAATGATAATTTATTCTATATTTCTCACAATATAGAAATAGAATCATTCAAAAAACATTCATTAAAAAAATTCATTTTTCTTCATCCTTATTGGTACTATTATTATTTTATTTACCATAAACATGTATGATATAGATAATGAAATATACCTTTTTATGAACCATAATAATAATTCATCATCAGAATTTATCTCTCAGCAACCAACTCAAATAGGTGACATGGATTAATCACTAGATAGAAATAGAATATATTTCACTCTATGATTTATATATTATCAATATAATACCAAGATATGCATAAAAATTTATCCTAATTCATATTGACACACTCTTCATCCTTTTTAATTCCATTGTTGAACATTTTACCCATTTTAATTTTTTTTACATGAGGGATGTATTTGTCATGGAATGTTTCTTTAAAGTTTTCGCCAACCAAGAGCACTATTTTTTCTTCCAAAACAGTTTTCTTGATCAATAACAATCATTTATAACTATATACATTGAAACATTTCACTATATGTGTAACAATTACATTTTCATCAATATAAAAAATCCACTCATCAACTATAATTAGATTTGTAGTCCGACAAAATTATTGGAATCTATCATATTATGTGATCCAGAATAGGATAATACCACTCTGTAAAATATTGGTCCACAATAGAATTCTTTTTTATAATATACCTAAATATAAGCATGATCTAATTAGTCCCAACTGCAGCTACATTGGATTTATCATCTGATAAATCTTTCAATTTTCCAGAAGCATTGACACTATTTTTCATAGAAACTACAAATTCTAAAAAATGTAATCTTAAACATTTTATCATAAAAGTTATATTTTTAGATTATTTTTTATAATTATAAATATTGTTTTACAGATTAAAATAAAATAAAAAAAATTAATTCATTATTAGTCTGAGAATCATAAAAATTGTTTCATTGAGGGTATCATTATTTTCAAATCCTTCATAATGGATTGTAATAAAAATGTAAATTATCTTAAGAATATCTCCTAAGTGATTAAAAGTATTTCAACTATAAGGACAATTTTAAATAACCATTTGAACATTGGGTCAATCTCAATGCACCATTTTCATATTTATTACCCATAGGTTCAACTACATCATATCAATGTCCAATTTTTGTATCCTGATAGTGATTATTACTTGTAAAAACCAAATAATATATTCCTTATTAAATAACTAGGATATTATTATATAAATATACTCAATGTATTTCATAGGGATGTGTTAACTTGTATTTTTTATTACATAATCTAATTCAATTTTTTTTACAAAACATCCTCTGATAATAACTATAATTTCTCTAACTCTATTAAATCAGAGCTGAGGTCTAGTTTATTTCATTAACATGGATAAAAGGGTCACACCCTTAATGACCAGTCAATTATTTAGTTTTGGATAACCAATTACATACATGATAAATATTTTATATAGCTAAATAATATAAAAATTATAGGAATAGAAATATAATTGAATCCTTGAACTTATTCTAAAAAATCTTCTTCAATTTTTTTGAAATTAATCCAAACAAGGGTGGCATTAAATAATTCATAATAGTTACAGAAATAAGAAAATGTATTCAATAAATAATTAATAATCTATATTTAAAGGTAAATAATTTAACCCACATGGAATGTAATCAATAACATGAGAATAGTAATTGGATAAGGCTTAATTAATATAGAATGGTAAATAACTAAGAAATCTATTTAATGAATTCATAATGAATGAAATGAATACAATGATAAAATCATTGAAAAAATATCAATGAAAATAAAAATAATTGATTTATAAATTATAGAAATGATTATTTATTTTACATAATGAACATAGACATAATGATGCCTCTATTGACATGGCCTTTTGAAATACAGTTTAAAACTATGATTAAGTCCCTTCTCATTTGGCCTATTGATTTGAATCATGAGACATATTGATTCATTGAAGGGATATATAAAAATGGACCAAAGTAACAACATAATTTCAATGGAATTACTCATATATTAAATATTAAATTTATTTAATTAATTAATATTTTTTATCATCAAATATCTATAATGCGTAAATGATACATATTTATAAATATTTCCCATGATAATAAAATGAATATCATGGTAAAAAACATGTGTAAAATGGTATAAATTTCATGAAATAATAATATGCATCATTCCAAAATATGTAGATTTTAGATAAATTTAGTTTTCACTAAAAAAATATCACATGAATGAGTTTGTATTTAGTGAATTTAGACTATCAAAAAAGAATGTGATATTGTACAATATTTTCATAACATATTTAGTAAAGTTTAAATCAATACATGTAGAAAAATAAACATAAAAAATTTATATTCACCAAGGAAAAAATAGTTATTAAGGTTTAATACCTAAGATGGTTATAATGTGGAGCACATAAAAGTTAATAGGTTTAAATTAATAGATTTTTCCCAATGAAATTAAATTTTTAAAGAAAACATTTATCTTGAATTTTAATTTTACTAAAAACGATTTATAATCTTTTATAATATGTTTAATTATGTTATTAATTTATAATATTACCATAATAATATATAAAATAACATATATTATTCT
Source organism: Viscum album (assembly GCA_963277665.1). Lineage (NCBI taxonomy): Eukaryota > Viridiplantae > Streptophyta > Magnoliopsida > Santalales > Viscaceae > Viscum > Viscum album. The sequence continues at coordinate 1,403,633,425 of OY728152.1, forward strand.
CTTATAACATTTTATAACCTATTTGGTTATAAAATTTCGAAATATTCATTGGTTTATGTGTAAATTTCGCTATTTTATCTTTCATATTATTTCATGACTCCTTCAAAAATTGTATATTTGATACGAATAATTATTATCATGAATTAAAATAATGTAATAAATATAAAATTTATTAACTATAATCATTATTATTATCATTCTCAAAATTTGGTCATGGAAAATAAGATGAATCACTTCATAGAGATGGCAGGTCATATATGTTCATGAGTGATGATATCCTCCCTTTAACAAGTGAAATTTTAAGAGAGTGTATGTCATATTAATTTTAAAGTATATATATTTTTTATAAATATAAAATATAATCATAATATTTATACTTATTATAATATAAGTAAAGCCTAACTGCAAAATGAATCTTATCATTTAGTGATGCGTCTGATATACACATAAGATATATTATAAAATTTAAAAAGAAATGTGATGTAAGAAGGTAAATGTGATATAATTTTCAAAATAATAATTATATAACAAATTATATATATATATATATACATTAAAAAAATAAAATTTATATCCCTAAGAGGTGTTGGCAGAAAATAATTTCTCTCAGTTCACAAGGTGGTGGTATGTGGTACACAAAGTCAACAATTTCATTTCTCATTTGATGGAAGAGGATGTGTATAAATGTTATTCCATTTATATAAATGCATATCTATATTTGGGAGCTAATGGAGTTATTATATAAACTATAATTAAAGAAATTGATGTATTTGAAGAAAACAAAAAAAATACAATCGTACAAGTGTGTTGCCTCTTTTTCAGTGGAAAATTATATGTTTGGAAAATAATAGTTACTAAGATGCATCTATGATCAATCTAGGGAATCATGGATGATATAATGGGAGTAGAAAAGTGATTTTGGTAGCTATTTGATAATATAATTATCTAAGGATGTGTGAAGAGGGAAGGGGGGTATCCTTTTATAAGTTTGGGAGATGACACATGTGGAATTTTTTAACAAAATATAGTAAAACCAAATTATTATGATGCCAAAATAATCCATAAACTGTAATTGATACAAAAATCAGGTTTATGGTCATTATATGAAAACTAATGGGTCTTTAGAAAAATTTAGGTCAATTGAAACCTTATCATTTTATTTCATACCCCAATAAATCAAGTAAAAAAACTTCTATATGTGATCACCAAATGTATAAGGTAAATTGTTTTTGTCATTCAGATATGATCAAAAATAGAATTCCATTAAATTTTACCACATCTTGTACATAATGATTTTTTATCTCTTTACCATATTATATTCCCAAATTGGGATAATGTATGATCACCGACCTGGAATTCTCATTGAATGTTAAATTCAAAATGATGTGGTTTCCAAATTTTTTAATAATATAGGGATTTTGGAAGGGAAGGGGAAGGCCTAGGAAGATCACCTAGATTGTTGCAGTAGGGGAGTCCCTCTTCTAATGAAATTTATAGCTCCAATGCAGAATAAATAAATGAGCCCTTTATAGGAATTATGACTCACATAAAAAACAATATGGATATATTTTACATTAGAGAACTACATAAGGATGTTGTGGGGACATAGAAAACTGATGACAACATGATCATTCAAGGACCCAAAACATTGATGAAATGGACGAAACTATAGATAGATGGTCATCACAGAATAAAAAATGGTATAAGTGAGAAAACATATAGATAATACTCTTATATGAACTCAAGAAGGGAGATAGGAAATTAAGGGCCCCCTCAGTGAAGGTTTTGGAAGTTTGGGTGAAGCTGAATGAGAGGGATTTCGGGTAGGAGGGTTGGATTTAATAACATAGACAAGGTCCACATAATTACATTGCACGGCCGATGAATGGGGGAAGGTGGATCCGCCATCACCACCACCCATAGCGAATGATTTACCAACTAAGGTTCAATTAGAGATAATGATATTGGTTTTAAAATACTGACACTCTACCCTACCCATGCATGTTCTAGTGTTTCACTTCATAAAGATGGGTTGAAACCATTTATTTTGATGGATTATGAGAAACCTCTTAGTATGAGGCCTAGATTGGATGAAACGTTTCTTCATGTAGCATTAAAGGGGTAACCGTAGTGAAATGACCTTTAAAACAACCCCACTTACTCACACATTGTGTATATAGGTGGTGTGTAAACTACAGGATCACTCGCACATGATACCAACTCCCACTACATTAGTGGGGAAAGGTGTGTTACCCATTATTTTCAGAGTGTGTTCCTCCTTGTCTTAAGAAAAATAATGAGAGATAGTGTAGAAAATGTTTGGTTGCATTATGCTTAGTGTTTTACCAATATCATTGACCACCTGTTGAATCACTTTCAGGCCATGTCTATCTTAGATAATGATGTTTCTATTTTAGAAGGTTCGAAGATGGTTATCTCAAAATGGAGTATGTTTTTTTAATGATTCCAAGTAAAGAGCTTTCTTCGAGTAATAAGTATAGGTAATGGCTTACTTACATGATTATGAAAGTCAGTCATATCAACACATGTTGGTTTACTATTCTTCCAATCAATTCCCAATTAGCATCATTGAATGGATACATATAATCCTTCCGAGGAAGAAGGGGTCGAATGTAATTAGAGAATCGGGATGCAACACGATGATTAAAAGAAAAAATAACCATAGGTCTTAATGATTATTTCAACATTCCTAAGACAATGGAGACATTTACTGTAACACCCCATGACTTCATAGTACATTATCTCATTAATGTAATTGAAAATTTTGCGCTACATGAAACACTGAGTTTTTGCACACCACAACATACTAAACAAACTGTCCAAAAAAGATATTATGAATAGTAATTACTTCTATTTGAATATTATATTCTCCATATAATTTGAACTTACAAATTATGTGTTTCTTAGACATAATATAAAAACAAATTCTTTTTTCTGATAAAATAAGTTTTTTCAAAAAATGAAATTTTATAGCCTTTTAATGGTTAACCCTTTTTAAAACCCATATTTGACACTTTTATATATTCAATTTAATGAAATTAAATTAATCTTTAGAAGAAGGAAATAAAAATTTAGTTTGGGTAAATTTTTGGTACTTTTCTGATAACTTTCAAATTTTGAGGAATAATGAAAAATTCTATCTTTTAGTTGAAAACAACATTATTAATTGAAATAATTTATAGTCGTAATTTATTAATTTGAATGGTTTGTAACTTTAACTAGATTAAATTTTAATCATTTAATACAATTTAGGTCATTAAAATTAATTTCACATTTAAATGTTACATAAACATATGTCAATCTTTTGATAGTTTTTACTTTTTCAAAACCCACCTTTTGGTTTTAACAATAAGAATTAATTTTAAATTAAAAAATTCAACTTTTATATTTAGAATTTGGTAAAATTTAATTCATTTTTTAATTTCGAATATCAAAATTATCTTAGGGTAATGTTTTGGTATATATCTTGAAAACATTCAATTTTTTATGAATAGTGAAAAACACAGCATTATTATTCAAAACCGACTTTTTATTTAAAAAATTAGTTATTTTATTTTAATTTATTATAATAAGAAATAGATATATAAAATAAATATAAGTTAAATTTAATTCCTTTGAGTCATTTTATAATAAATTTAGATATATAAAATTTTATCGAACATTTAACCGTCTTTTACCCACCTCCTAGGAGCATTTGCTAATTTACAGAAAACATAATTTTACCGCTTATGTGAGATGAATTTCAAAAATCTGATAGAAATGGATAATATCAATAAGTAAAATGTGGTTCAATAAGGTGAAAAATAAATTTTGGTGAATAGTAACTTTGGACTTTTATTTACGACGGTTAAAAGTAAATAGGATAATTAAGGGTAAAAATGATATCATAATTACCCTAAAACATGTCCTGATTCTATTGGATAATTATAATTCGACCAAAAACAACCATAGGAATAAAATTGGATCCTCTTCGGTCTACATGGCTTAGATTAGGACATTTATTGTTATTTTATTTAAAGAAAATTTAAAAAAGTTGAATTCAATGTCAAATTACAAAACCATTTTTAATATAGTGTTACACATAATATAAATTCATCTATAAATATTCATTATAAATATAAAAATATTTATTACATACTTTTATTTTATTTAAAAATTTTTAGGCATTAAATAATTTACATTATTTATGACACAATGATGATGTAGTAATTAGCTTATTAATGAAATATTAAAATAATTGATATTATAAATATCCAAATAAAAGTAAATTAAGACTTAAAATAAATTCCACTCATTTTATATGTTAATATGACATGTTAGTTTTGGTTAAATAAATTTTATTCGAAGTTATCATGTTATTATTCCTTTTAAAAAAATCAAATGCTAAATAGTATCAAAATTGAATAAATTGAGTTTTTTAAAAAATATTATATTATTAACTGATATAATTGTCGTAATAATTTATGGTTCGGGAAAAATACTTATATAATAATATATATGATAGTAATTAACCACTTGTAGTTTTATTGGAATTTTATATTATGTTTATTAACCATATAATATAAAAATACAATGGGACATGGTAAATGTCAAAATATTTAACTAAAAGTTAAATCTAAAAGATAAAGTTAATATGGTGAACTAAACCTGTCTAAAACCTATTATTTGAGAGTTTGTTTGACCCATACGCATCGTAGCCTCTAAATAAATCATTTTAGAACCATTATAACAAAAATGATATTATTATAAAATAATATTTCAAGCTTTTCCTAAAGTGACCCTCACCTCTCCTATAAAAGGGCACTTCTCCTTCTCTTAATTTCACGCCTCCAAATCCATTTGGTATAAGAAAAACCTACACAATTATCCTCCAAAATTTCCTCCCTTCATCATAGAGACCTTCCTTTGGTCATAAAGCCATCCTAAGGAGCCCTTTTGATCAAATAAAAATGAAGAACCAAAAGAAGTGGTAAATATTTCATCACATATTTTAAGTTATTTTCTTCTTCAACTTCCTCTTTCTTTGTTGTTTCCATTATAAAATAATATATACAGTATATTCTATATACAATGATTTTATTTTAAATATGGTAAAACTATATTTTTAATTCCATCCATTCTATAAATTATAATGTCACCATAGGTGCGGCCGTACAGCTTACCCTCTCCACGTCGTGGTGTAGTTTGTTTTTCAAACACATCATTATTTCGATGGGTATAATAAATAGTATAACTGATGTAAATAATAAATATAACATGCTAATGGTTATATATATATGATATAACATCCAATTATATTACACCATCAACATAATGTTAAAGTCGCTTGTGCGTACGTACGGATTACCATCTCGCAGATGCGATTAGATTCACTTCAACCTTCACCATTCAATGATGATTATAAAAATATATATCATTAATAAGAATGTAATATATGAATTAATAATTATACTGGACATATATATATATATATATATATTTTCTTACATATATCATATTCACATAGTTCCGTTCAATACAATATGGAAATGGAAACAATGTTTATGCATACTTACGGCCTACAGTCTCCATAAACGGTGTTTTCCATTTCATATTTATGTCTATTATACATATTTATATTCTAAATATATATAATATATAAATTATTTTTCATATTCTGGAAGTATTTAAATCATTATTTAAGTGATTCAATCAATAATAACAAGTTACAACATGTACAATAAAGAAAGCGATTATTTCCAAAAAATTTAATTTAACATGAAAATTACAATTAAATGGAATGTATAAAGTCATAAATGAATCATGTATGATATAATAAATATGAATATGGTTCTAGAATAATTTAATAACTTTCTAAGGTCATTATACATGAGGTTAAACGTACCTTCGACTAAAATAAAGTAGAAGGTAAGTGTTAATTTCACAGTCTCTTTATTATCCGAGGTTTTTTTACGTAAGTATTAACTGGGACATATTTATTATCCATGTCCATGATTCATAAAAGTGTTTTCAAAGGGTTTATTTTTAAGGGACCTTTTTACTAATACATCATTTTATATTTTTTAAATAATTATTCTTCAAAATCATTCTCATTATTGTCCATGTTTTCAAAATGGGTTTTAAGGATTTATTTATTTGGACATGAATGTTTTTTAAATTTTATTTCCTTCCAAAAGTTTCAAATTCCTATGGGAAACGTTGATTCCAAAATTTCTTTAAATTTTTTCCTCTCTAAATTGTGTGAATTTTAAATGTTTTAGTCAAAAGGGATATTTCCCTTAAATAATTTTACATATAATTTTTTCTATGTCAAAATCCTTTGATGGATTTAATCATGTTTGAAGTTTATTTATTATGATAAACATATTCCATGTTGTATTGAAGGATTCAGGATATGTCTGACCAGGGATGACTTAATTTTATAACATTCATGGTTTATGGATAATTTATTGACATTTTTTATGATAGTTTTATTATGGGTTTGTATGTTATGTTTAAACCATTTCATATGAGGAATGCATTGGACTTGTTATGTGATAGGTGGAGCCCGCTATAGCTCCTAGATGCATCAGTAGGTCTCACTAGAAAAACTAGTGTCTTGGCACAAGGAATTGACAAAATATTATTTGTTGTCTTGGGACAATGGCTTGACTATGTGGTTTTGAAGGATGGCATTATCCTTTCCATCATTATTAAAGTGTTTATTGATATTTCATGTGATTATTTGACTAGTAGAATGTCAATGTTAATATGTAAATGGAATTATTTGATTTATATTTCCCATATAATGATGAATTTTGTGTTAAAAGGATTTTGTTTTAGATTTACACATTGCATTAAATGTTTGTGTTTATTTATAAAAGTTTTTCTTATATTGTTATCTTTATAGAGAATTTGACCTCACCCCTTTCTTATGTTTTATTTTCCCAGGATTTCAAGAAGTTTATTGTGATCGGTAAAAAGGGTTATGATTAGGAATTAATAGAGTTCTCAAAGTTTCATTAATGTTGTGTATTATTTTCTAAAGTGTAATGTAACGTTCAGGTATGTAATCCCTTTTCCAATACTGCTAAACTGATCGGCCTTTCAGGACATGATTCCTTGTAATCAAGCCAATGTTTAAAAATAATGCACCACCTTTGGGTAACTGGGGTTGGGGAGTTATAGTTGGTAGTCGAGAAAGTTTATTAACAACCTTTGAAATAGATTTAGATAAACATTGATTATAAATGATGACCCTAAGATAAACTTTGAGGATTTGTTTTAAAGAACTTCTTAGAATTTTGGTACTGGAGATATTTTGTGAGTTTTCTAAACAATACATCCCTAACTGGATATTAGAATGTAGAGGCGGATGTGGCACAAATATACCAATGGATAAAACCTAAAAATACCTCTTTGAGCTATACTCGAACTGGAACTGGTGCATGACAACGAGCCTTGCAGAACTCTTGGTTACAACACTCGCAGGGGATATGCTTAGGATAATTGAAATTTTCTTTAAATGAAATTATGAAGGATTTAGGATTAAATACTTATTCAAAAAACATTTTCATTATTATATATTATATGCATAATCTTTTCAACATACGTTAGGTATTTTACAAGTTTGTAATTACGCATTGTGATTCATAAACTAACCTAGTGTATCCCATTATTTAGAAATGGAACCCAATAAATGGAAGAAGAACTCCAACAATATGCTTGATCCAAAGAGTAAGAAGGATCATATTTTTCCTGGTATTAATCCAACATTTATAAAGGAAGTAGTATCCAATGTATTATCATTAAAAGACTAAATAGTATCATGTGTTAATAAGATAAGTAAAGAATTGTCTGAGTCCAATGACTTTGAAGGGAATCAAGAGAAAAAAATGATGGTGGAATGAAATATGGATAAATGGAATAAGGAAAAGAAGGATTTTCACGTATGTAATATCTGTGAAAAGAACCGGCTTGGTAAATTCTAGAAGGGAATGAGAGTTTTCTCTAGGTGTAGAGAAAAAGAACACCAATTATGTGATTTTATGGGTAAGAAAAAGGTTTCAAATGTAAAATGACTCATCCTCAAAGAGTTATGTCACTAAGAGAATCAATTTAGAAATTATTAGAGTATACCTCAAATAATTTTATTGGATAATAATCAAGATATGCTACTATCAAAGAGGACGATTAATGATTATGAGTTCTTATGTAGTTATTAAATTATTGTGTCATTTGAGTATTGTATTAATGATGTACATGTTATAAGAATTATAAAGTATATAAGGATTTTATTGCAGTACTATTTCATTAAGGACATGTGATTGTTTAGAACAAAAAAAGTGACTCAATGTAAAGTTAAATTTTATGGAAACTACATGTTTAAAGGAAAGAAAAAATATTAATACGGTCTAGATACTGATGTATTGATTTTAAATTACAAATGATTGATTTTTATAAATTATATTGTATATTATTGATATCCTTGAAACTGGTGGATGGTTTGTTTATTCCATCATTGTTGTTGTCTACCACATTTTTAGATGAAGTAATATATCTTGTACTCCATAAGGAATAAGGGAGCATGAAGGTAATCAATAAGGTTATATGGTAATTTAGGGTGTTACCATGTTTTAAAAGAATACATGATGAAGGTAGTCACATGTTATTATGTGGCAAAAAGTTTCTTCAATGTCTTTACCATTCTTATAAATTTTGAACTGTGAGTTTGGAAAGAAGTGTTTTGGATAAGTCTAAAGGTTGGAATCACATAAGTTTGACATTGGATACTAAAGTTATGGTTAAATCATTTCTTGAAATAATTTTGGAATTTTCATAAATGGACATACTGGCGGTCGGGTGACAACCTGTCCCATCTGGCAAGGCCGTGAGACATGAACCCACAATAGAAGGGTGACAAGGGTGAATCGCCTACCACTGGCCTATGTGATTACCTCTTCTATGTTATGTAGTTTATTTAAATAGTCTAAAAAATGTATAAAAATTAATTTTTTTACCCAATTCAATTAGTATAAATAGAATATTTTTGAATTCTATTATCTTTTGGAGGGAAAGATTAGTTTTTGGTTAAAATTAGTTGAAGGATTAAACACAACTTGTCAAGTACATATATATATATAAATATTTTCTTCTTATTATATGAATAAATTAATTCTAAAAATTTAGGACATTTATATTTAAATCAAGAATGTGTTATCCTAATACCATATCAATTTTAACCGATGATATTTTACAACATCATAGATTGATGGATTTGAGGCCCTCAATTTTACAGTTGTGTATGGTTGGTGGCCTCAATAACCCCCTATAAATATTTACATTTTTCCTTAAATCAAGTTTCTATAATTTCCTCCAATGTTCTCCAAATCGAGATCATAATTTGGTGGTGACTTTTTCATTTCCCTTTCCTTCTCATTAAGACTAAATTTTATTAACCCAATTCCTGATGTGTATTTTCCACAAAGGTTATTTTCTATATTTAACCATTTATATTCAAAGAACAATTTTAAATTTCAAGGACGTAATTAATTTAAGAATGAGAGAATAAAACACCCTATGATTTCATAGTACGTTATCTAATTTAAGTAATTCAATATCTTGCACTACACACATCATCGAGTTTGAGCGTGCAACAACTTAATAAACTAACCATTGAAAAAAATTATTATGAATTGTATTAACTGAATTTTGAATCTAATATACTCGGTATAATTTTAACATAAATATTATAGGTTTCTTAGATATAATATATGAACAAATTCAATTTTTTGGATAAAATAATTTTTTTTCAAAAAATTTAATTTTACCTACTTTTAATGGAAAACCCTTTTTAAACCCAATTCTTGAGCAATTATATATTCAATTTAATGAAATTTATTTTTTCATTATAATTGGGACAAAAAATTTAGTTATGATAAAATTTTGGATCTATGCTGACAACTTTTAAAATTTGAGCAATAGTGAAAAATACTATGTTATAAATGAACACAACTTTTTTAAAAGAAAAAATTTATAGTGATAAATTATGCATTTGAATGGTTTTGAAGTAAAATTAGATTATAATTTTTTCATTTAATACAATGTTGGTCATTATATGTAATTTCAAATATATATTTGACATAAACATATGTCGATTTTTTGATAGTTTTTACTTTTTAAAAACACGCTTTTTGGTTTTGACAATAGAAATAAATTTTAAATTAATAAATGAAACTTTTATGTTTTTAATTCTTTAAAATAGACTTCATTTTTTAATTCAGAATTTTAAAATTATCTTAGGGTAAAGTATTCGTATTTTTCTAAAAAAATTAAATTTTTGATGAATAGTGAAAAACACGTGTTATTATTCAAAACAAACATTTTATTTAAAAAATTAGTTATTTTATTTTAATTTATTTAAAGTGAAATTTTTTATATAATACCTATATAAGTTAAATTTAATTCACTGGAGTCATTTTATAATAAATTTAGATATATAAAATGTTATCGAACTTTTTTACGTATTTTACCCACCTCCTAGAGGAATTTGCAAATTTGTGTAAAACATAATTTTACCACTTCGTTGAGTTGAATTTCAAAAATCCAAGACAAATGATTAATATCAGTATGTAAAATGTGTTTCAATAAGATTAAAATAATTTTTTGGTGAATGGTAAATTTTGACTTTTACTTACCAAAGTTAAATGTAAATAGAGTAATTAAGGGTAAAAATGATATCATAATTACCCTAACACAATTCCTAACTGAATGAGATAAGTATAATTCGACCAAAAACAACCTTAGGAATAATATTTGATCCTCTTTGGTCCTCATGTATAAGATTAGGACATTTATTATTATTTTAATTAAAGAAGAGTTAAAAGAGTTAAATTCAATGTTTAATAACTAAATCGTTTTTAATATAGGGATACACACAATATAAAGTCTACTATAAATATTCTTTAGAAATATAAAGAGATTTTATAAATAATGGTATTTTATTTTTAATTTTTGAACGTTAAAAAATTTAATTTTTTCTGACACAATTGTGATGCATTAATTACCTTATTAATTAAATATTAAAATAATTCATATTATAAATATATAAATAAATGTAATTGAGACTTCTAATGATTTTAAAAAAATTTATAGGTTAATATGACTGGTTAGGGTTGGTGAAATAAATTTTATTTGAATTGATAAAGTTATTATGGTTTTAAAAAAATCAAATTTTATATATTGTCAAAATTGACATAATTTAGTTTTTAAAACATATATAATATTATTAATTGATTTAAAAGTCCTGAAACTCAATTATTGACCCAAAAAACTTATATAATAATATATATGACATTAATGAACCACTTGGGGTTTCATTTGAAATTTTATAGTATGTTTATTAACCATATAATATAAAAATACAAAGAGACATGGTAAATGCCAAACAATTTAACTATGAGTTAAATCAAAATGTTAAGGTTAATATGGTAATATAAACCTATCTAAAACCTATTGGCTGAAATGTTTTTGACACAAAACCATATTATAATCTATATCAATCATTTTTTATCCATTATAAACCGAAAAAGATTTTATTATAAAATAATATTTCATGATTTTCCTAAAGTGACCCTCACCTCTTTTATAAAAGGGAACTGGCCATTCTCTTAATTTCACACCACCAACGCCTTTTGTCTCGGCCAAAACCTACCCTAGTATCCTCAAAACATTCATCCCTTCATCCTAGAGGCCTTACTTTCATTAGAATGCCTATCTACGGTTCCCTTTTGATCAAATCAAAAGGAAGAACCCAAAGAAGAGGTAAATAATTCATCACCTATTTCAAGTTCATTTCTTTTGCAACATCAACATTATTTGTTGTTTCCATTACAAAATAATATATCCATTATATTCTTTGTACTGTGATGTTTTTATAAATATGGAACAACCATATTTTTTATTCTATGCATCCTATAAATGTCAATGTCACCATACGTGTGTACGTACGTCATACCGTTTCCACGTCGTGGTGTCATTTGTTATTCAATCACATCATTATTAGGATGCATTTAGTAATGAGTATAAAATATTTATATAATAAATATAACATGTTAATGATTCTGTATATATGTTATACCATCCAATTACATATGATTGCAGCATAAATGTAATGATATTGTCACTCGTGCGTACGTATGGATTACCGTCTCCACGACGCGATGAGATTCATTTCCACTTTCACCATTAAATGATGATTATAAAAATATATATCATTAATAATTATTTAATATATGAAATAATAATTCTACAGGAAATATATTTATATGTACTTAAATAAATTTTTTTCATTTTGTTCTGTTCTATACAATATGAAAACGGAAACACCGTATATGCGTACGTACGACCTACAGTCTCCATAAACGGTGTTTTCCATTCCATATACATGTCTATTATACATATCTATATTCTAATTATATATTATATATATTTTATTTTTTATATTTGGGAAGTATATACATCATGATCAATGTTATACAATCAAGAATAACAAGTTAAAACACGTACGACAAAGAAAGCGATTATTACCTGAAATGTTAATTTAACATGGAAATTATTATTAAATGGGTATTATAAATTACTAAATGAATCATTTATGATATCATAAATATAAATATGGTTCTGTAATAATTTAATAACATACTACGATATTTATATAGGAGGTTAAATGTACCCTCGAGTAAAGTAAAGTAGAAGGTAAGGGTTAATTTCACAATCTCTTTATTATCCAAGGTTGTTTTTATGTAAGTATCTACTGGGACATATTTATTATCCATGTCCGTCTTTTATAAAATTGTTTTTGAAGGGTTTGTATTTTAGAGACTTTTTTTACTAAAACATCATTTTAATGGTTTAACTTTTATTCCCCTAATTCATTCTCATTAATGTCCATGTTTTCAAAATGGTTTTTTTGGATTTATTTATATGGACATGAATGTTTTTAAAATGTTAATTCATTTCTAAAGTTTCAAAGTGGTATGGGAAACTTTGATTCAAAAATTTCTTTAAATGTATTCCATTATAAATATTGTGACTTTTAAATGTCTTCATGAAAAGGGATATTTCTCTTAAAAAGTTTTATAAATCATTTTCATCTATGCCAACATCCTTTGATGGATTTTAAACATGTTTGATGTTGATTTATTGTGATTCAAATATTCCATATTGTATTCAATGTTTTCTGATATGTTTTACTGTGGATATATTATTTTTATACCATTCATGGTTTATGGATAATGTATTGACATTTCATATGCATATTTTAATAGGAATGTTTATGTCATGTTTAAACCTTTTCATATGAGGAATGCATTGAACATAGTATATGATGGGTGGATCCCACTATAGCTCCTTGATTCTTCGGTAGGTATCATGAGACAAACTAGTGTTTAGGAACAATGACATGACAAAATATTATTTGTAGACTTGGCACAAGTACTTGAATATGTGGTTATGAAGTCTAGAATTATACATTCCATCATTATGAAAGTGGCTATTGTTATTTCATGAGATTATTCGACTAGTAAAATATCCATGTGAATAAGTAAATGGAATTATTTGATTTATATTTTCCATATTATACTGAAAAATATTTTTAAAAGGATTTTGTTTTTGTTTTATACATTGAATTAAATGTTTATTCTTATTTGTGAAAGATTCTGTTATATTTTTGTCCTTACAGAGCTCTGAGCTCACCCATTTCATATGTTTTATTTTCCCATGATTTCAAGAAGTGTATTATAATTGATAAGTAGTGTTAAGATATGCAGATTGATGGCATTCTCAAAGGATCATTTATGTTTCATTTTATCTTCTAATGTGTAATGTAATGTTCATGTATGAAATCTATTTTCAAAGACTGCTAAACTGATCAGTCTTTCGGGGCATGATTCCTTGTAATCATCCCAATGTATTAAAATATTGCACCGACTCTGGGTAACTCAGGTCTGGGTGTTAAATAATCAATGAAAAAGATATCAGATAAAAGTAAAATAAAATGTGAAGTGAACATCCTAGGGAAGACTATTGAGATGAAAAACAATACATATCAGTTTAATAACCTAGAAAAGGATGAGGTTTCTATGGACCAAGAGATGATATAATTTTCCAATACATTTTTCATCAATAATTAAGGCATTCCACACAATCAAAAATAATTCCTAAATTAGTAAAATTAAAAAATAGAAAATTCTTAGAGCTCATTCTAAACTCTAAATAATACTTTCCTAAAGAATCTTTTCATATAAATTCTATAAAGGTGGAGTCTAATAGAATTTACAAGACTATGAACCTATTTGAAATCACTGTGTATCACATGGTATGGATCAAAAAACAACACCACTTATTAAAATGATGATTCAATAAAATTGATGATTAACATGAAGGATTTTATCTAGAATTCAAAAACATTGGGCCAATATATTTAATAAATAATCATTAAAGGCCAATATTCCAAGGTCCTAGGAATAAAATTTGGATAATATAGAGTGACTAGTTCTAATGATTCTATCCTTGTCATTAATGATTTTTGTATTTATTTCTATGTTAAATTTACATCTATTATGAACTTCTGTGGTTTCCCATTTATTTCTTAAATATGATTTCAAAATAAAAATTTAATTTTCAGGTTAGGGATGAAGTGGGAAGATAGTATGATCCCTTCCACAATCACCCCAACCAAATTCTTATTTTTTTATGTAATACGATGATAGAGTAAATAGTGATATGATACAATTATCATAAATGGAGAAGTAATTATATTATCCTACAAATTGGTGGTTGATACGATTGAATGGGATAATAATATGTGAGAAATTTTGAGAAAAAATAAACAATAATTATTTTCATAACTAACTAAAAAAATGAATTATGATCTTTGTACATCATTTAGATTTCAAAGTAAACTACCCAGTTTGATTGTTGATAATCATACATAAATTGTCTCTGAAAATACTATAGAATCGAAATTTAATCATGAGAAATATCTAATGTGGTCCCATAATTCTTTCATTATTCAATGGTATCCCAAATATTATGCTTTGAAATAATGGTATGGCTATAAGAATTTAGTCATTGTGCATCCATAGATTTCTCAACAACCAGCCTATTAAGAGTCTCAAGATAAAGTATGCACAGAAAAATTTGTTTAGTGTAATCCTAATGCATATCTGCAATCATACTCATTAATTTCAAAGGATTCATAGATTCTTTAGATCGTAGATTATATTAATTTTTCCTTTATTCATCCACTAAAAACACAATAATAGATGTATAAAAAATTAATATATAGGGAATATATTGCTATCTTATCCATTTTCATTGTATCTATTAAAAATATATATTTTTAAAAAATATGTTTCAAATTATTAACATCTATGAATAAAGTGAATTTATTACCAAATAGAAAATTATTTCTTATTTTGAAATAATTTACAATCATTACCAATTTAAAATCATGAGTTGGATAATAATTTTTCTAAATATAAAACATTCAAGATCCAAAAAAACAACATAATATAATTTCATGATAGAATAATTTAGTGTGCATTCATATGAATCAAAATAAAAAAAATTACTATTCGCAATTTTTTGAATTCTAGAATTTGTATGGAATTGAGTATATTATTAAACTCAAAAGGGATTGTTAAAAAAATCAATTGAATATATTTGCGTGAAAATTATCCTGATTTATTTAATAAGATTTTTTAGTTGCATGAATTTCCCAATAAATAGGCGACAGTAACCTACTAAACCTAAAATATTTCTATCTCAAAGATATTTTTGGATATTTCCAAGATATATAAACTTCTATAAAAACTAATTCTATAAATAGAACATTATTAGAAATGAATTATCCCAGAAATTTAATTTAATGTATCAATAAATCATATTTATAGAATAATACATATATGTGGTGATGCAAATAAAATAGTCAACACAATCAATTAACTTCCATCATATTTTTCCATGTTTTATACTACATTATAATGAGACCATGAATAAAACAATAAAAGAGTATAGAAAAAAATGAGTGATGCAATAAATAAATTCAATGAAAATTGGTGGTGCATTTGTAAGACAACAGGACATGAAGACATATTCATAATGAATATAATGACTGTTACAATAATCTTCTGTAATATCATGTTCATATCATGATGTTGGTGATACCCAGGGTATAAATCCATTTTGCAGAAACATTGGAATTCTATTAAATTATCAAAATTTTCATAAATTAAAGTAGCATGATATCAATACATTATCATCACTGGTTTCTACTTTTGATAAGCAAGACAGATTTGTAATGAACCATTTTCCATATATATAAAAAATACGATCTAGACATGGAAACCTAGTTGGTTCTTTGAACACTTTAATTTTTAATTATTACTATTTTATATTTGAGAATTTGATTTAATCAGTTAATCTAATAATGATGAAATTGAAATTTAATTATTTCTAGAAGGATATAGATAAAAAATATCCCATTCAAGGGGAAAACCGGTGAAATCATCATACAAAAAAAATGATAGTGACCCAAAATAATATGAAAATATCATGTATAAATTATGTAATTAGTCCTGAAAGTGTCTATTTATAACTGAGAAGAAATACTTATAACCATTACTGTTAAATTTGGAAACACTATTTTCAGGTTTTATAGCATTGAAATACATTTTAATGTATTTCTATAGCTAGAATCTGAGATGGATCATGATTCCATGTCCTTGTGTACATAGATTTTATTTTCCCAAAAATATAAATATATTTTATACAAAAAAAATGAAATTTTTATGAAAAATTGAATAAATACTAAATGGATTATTGGATTATAAATATGGGACAACCGATGAATCTTGAAAACATGGTTATCATGGGCATGGCCTATGGTTGGTTGGTGTGGGGGAATTTAGATAAAGCACTATTTAGAGGGAGTGTTTAATTTAAATAAATTAATAATTTTAATTGTTTTAAATTAAAAGAAATATAGAGTTTATTTTTTAAATAAGATGCTATGTAAGATCACTATAGATTGAATCATTTCCCTAGGATAATTAAGAAGAGAATCTACCACCCTTTCTGGTGAATCAAGATCGGCTGATCGATTGACAACCAGATCCTTTTGAATCAAGATGAAACGAATGCATCTAATATTCATCCTTAATTGGAATGTGTGTCATTCACCAATGATCTATCTGAACTGATGTATGACTGCTCATATATATATTTTTACATGTTTATTTAAATTATAGAGCATGATCATACATATTTATTTTATCCTCATCAAATTTGAGTCATTCCAGACACCCATATATCATATTCAGTCTATTTATTCTCTTAATCATTGTCAATAAATATTCCTCACCATAGATATCACCATTTTAATTTTTTTAATTAAAAATAATTGGGAAATTGTATTTTCAACGTTTTATGTGATTTCCACCACAGTTCATTGGGTTCATCATCGGTGGACCATATGGGTCACTATTTGACTATTGTTTGGAGGGACTGAGTGCGATCAGGCCCACAAATTCGAACATATTTGAAATTATAGGATGAATTAGGATTGTTATAGAATTTCAGGGATGATTCAAATGTATCTCAGATCTAGGAATGATCATCTATAACTGGTGGTGTGTGGGGATATGAAAAACACTTATGGGTCAATAGAATCTGATTTCTAATAATTTGAGTCTAGAATCAATTTCTGAATGATCATTCCTTCAATTTAGTGTTTCATAGATCTCATATTTGAAGTGGTATAGGGAGGTATAAATTAATATTCAGCATATTTGGGATTCGGTGAATAATATGATGACCCGCTATGTATTGGGGAAGCACACAAGAGACATTCTAAAGAAATTCATATTGTGGAATTTTTCATGTTATTATAATTATCACACTTCATATGGGATTCCCAAAAAAGAGTGACTTTGTTCTCGTGACACATCATGTACTATAAGAGTACATGGACACTAGCATAGTCTGTCACACAACCTGTGTGCACTATCCCACCTAGTGTACATGGGTGCAACTAGAATATACATCCTTTATAAATAGGCATGAATAGGATAGACATATATGGTAAGGAGTTTAGTAAGGACCCAAAGTGGTTATAAAACTCTATGGGGATCCATTACACACAATTTTGGGCAACATGGTTAGTGATATGTGTATTGAATGGGACACAACAAGGAAGCAGGGTAGGATCACATGTTGTGTGGGTCTTGTTACACGCATTGTACCCTATATTTTTTGTTTACATCTAGTTCATTTGGAATCATATTATTTACAATGAGATACCAATATTATATTATTTCTATTATAATTTTATGGTATATTCATGGTGAATTTTTAGGTAAAAAGTATGTTGTTCTAAGTTTGATGCTTCATTAAGAGATGTTTGGAATCATCTATTATTAGGAATGTCTATGAAAAAATTAGGGAAACACCCATCTTTTGTGACACATAATTGTCCCTCTATCAAAAATTTGAGAGGATCCCCCAATAAAGAACTTGAGATGCTTCCTCTAACAACCACTATAATGAAACCCTCATAGTGTGATAATTAATGATACATCTACCATCCATTGTAGCTAATCCCTTATTCTTGGACTAGGCATGGGTCCTCTATCAAACAGTTGAGTGGCACCCACCTTCTAGGAATGGGCATGTGTCCACTATCGGCTATTATTATGGAACCCTCATGATGAGATAGATCATGTCTCTACTATGGAAAATCATAATGGATCCCTTATTCTACAATAGAGAATGGGTCCTCTATTCATCATTTTGGGACCCTATAGTTGTTTCATGGAAGGGGTAGTCAGCCATTATTGTTGAAACCACATGTTAGAATAGGGTAGGGGTCCACTACCAAATATCTAAAGTCTGAAACTATCCTATTAAGATAGGGTATAGTTACTCTATCTATTAAGAGGAACCATTATATTTTATTAGACCATGGGTCATCAACCTAGATAATTTTACCATCGACTATGTGTCACTCTGTTGATGTGTGACTCGAGGTGGATCCTTCATCTAGAAAAATGTTCGTGGAGGTTGGAATCATTGAATATGATCTAGAAATTATGGCATAATCACTTCTAAGGATAAGATATGATATTGATATCCCCTTTATATATCATATTCAATTATTTTAGAAGAAAATATGTAGTTATATATATGTTGTTGGATTCAATCTCCCTCTGGCTATAGGATGAGATGTTTAATTCTATTATGTCCCTTACAACCCGACATTCAGCTTTTGGCACATCTTACTGGGAATGAATATACTCCAACCTATATGTGAATTTCTCACATGTGTTGTGATTTTATAGATAATGGACCGGTTGGTGGTGATCACTAATGTTTGTAGGGTTACCTTTGTTCATTTTATCATGTAAGGTAGTTTGGGTTTGGAGATATGGAGTTAGTCTCCCTCAGTGTTTACTATTCTAGTATATCTACTGGTAAATCATTCTGGTTGAGAATTTATTTTTCTCTTTTTATATTCTAGATTATTTTTTCGTACTGTTGTACTACCTAGAGATTTTACACACTTGTTTATTCTATAGATGTCACATCATCTATTATAACTCTTATTGAATTCTACAAGGATATGTTTGATTGTATGAATACTAGTAAAATCGGAAAAGTCATCCCACATTAGTAATTTATTTTCAGGCTATTCACCAGCCCATGGCCCATTGAGGTGGGTTGGGGTTGTGGTGTCAAGATTTTTATTGGGTTAGGCCATGGAATATTTTATTATAACTTTTCATTTCATGGGATAGTTTTCATATTTTCCCATTATTTTTATTTTTTAGGACTTAGGGAAACAATGTGAAAGTGTTTTGACATTGGATTTCATTCTTGGATGTATAGTATTTCTATGCTGTAAAATGTATCAATTCACCATAACTATTACTAAGTACATGAAAAAATGGCACACCAAAACATTAGTTGTATGAATCAATTGTAAATGCATAATATAGGGTTGAGCTTCTTTTCTTTAATTCTTGATTCATCTCCTAATATATATATTTCCATCTGAACATGTAACATCTTGATTCAGTTTTCATAATTCCTCTGTAAAAATAGCTATCTGTGTTACCAATTTTTGATAATGATGATGATTCAATGAGTGATGACTTCTCAGTTAATGGGGAATCACAAATGATATATCCACTAAGTTGGATGTTTATAGAACCCCATATATGGAGCACTATATATTAATGGAAAATAAGGATGGGGATTTCTGATCTCTTTGGACACTCAGTGAGTTCCAATTCTAGAGGCCACTGAGGTTCCATGGTGAGTCATATCCATAGTTGTTTTTGGATTTTCTATTATTGTGGGCCCCTGTTATTAGGATCATCTTAAAACCAAATCATTATGTGGATCCACTAGTGGCCAGTATTTATCATGGAACATTTGAACACTACTGGAACCTAGTCGTGTAGAATCATGATGTGTCGACACTCATTTTCACCATATTCTAGTATCTATTTTAGGAGGAGTACAAAACCTCCTACCATTTCTTAGTTCAGATCCTGGATATTATGGAGAATCAATAGGGAGGGATGACAGATTTAATTATTCTATACTATTTAAAAACCATATGTGGTCCTCCTTTGACTTGATTTTATATGGCTACTTTCAAGTGAAGTTGAGTTAGAATTGTCACCATTGAGACATCAGTGCTTGTGTGGTACCCTTATTAATTCCCAATTATGTCAGAGTGTTTTAGTGGGTGATGTGTAAAATAACATCATGTTACAAAGAATCCACATAGCTAGATTTAGATGTGGGTGTTATAGGGATATGTCATATATAGTACAAATATGAGCTAGTGGATAAGACCTAAACATAGGATATCATCTCATGACCAGACCTAGGTAAGAGGTTTAGTGGAACATGAACCACACATAGAACTAGGGAATTGAGGAGAGAGATAATGCTAGGTGTGTAATTGGTGTTTTCACATGACACATGATTTCTGAAAACAACATTATAAGGAGGATAGGTATATTGGATATTGAAATCAATTAAATAGATAGTTCCATGATCAAGGTTCTCTAAGTCAAGGGTAGGTTGGCCCCAAGTGAGCCTGAACTGGTTGGGGAGCTGTTGAGAATTTGGGGGGAGGAGATATGGGTCGTGGATAATGTTATGATATCATTCATGTACAACCACTAATTTTTCTTATTCTGGCTTAGGTAGATTGCATTATATGATGTGGGAGGCTGTAGGATATATATTGGTATGACCCAACAACTCACATGATGATTAAAGGTATGTTGTGTGTTTATCATACTCTGTAGTCTATACTAGAAGACACATTTGTGAGTCCTTCCTTAGCCTCTTTTGTACTAGTGTGCTGGATTGATCTCCTAGTTTATTCATTTGTACAATATCTTTTTCATGATGTTTTTATAGGGACCACTTATTATATATGTTTTTATCTATCAGTACTATGAACAACCTCTTACAGTAGATATGTAATCATGGGACATTTCTGTCATAATAATGAGGCTACAGAGAATCATCTTGGGTATGGATTTAATTTCCATATTCTGATATCATATTTAATTTCACTGCATATTATCCGTATTATTTCTTATTAATTAAATGAAATTATATATTTTGGGTGAGATAGTTCTCATGGAAGGATGACTAGGTTTCAAAAATAATAGGCTGGAACCCATCACCCATCATTAGATTAATGAATCCAATGGGGTATAAGGCTCATCAAGCATCATTATCCTTTCATTATTGGATTCATTTATGGACATCATACCTAAGTTCATTATAATACTACCACTGAGGTAGGAGATGTTGTTTTTTAACTACATGAACTATGGAACAAATCTGGTATAATATCCTACATATCAGATGGACCCTATTGTCCTATAAGATCTGCGATTGTACATGGAGGACATTCGATTGATAGGTTTTATCATACCTAGTGTGTCCCCCTCTGAGTTTCTAGAGTTATTCATCACAAATATGTATGCAATATTGAATAATTTTTTTGGATTATTATCAACATAACATGGCCTTGGTAAATAAAAAGTACCCCTTCCCTAGGACTGACAACCAATTTGATCAATTATATGTTGTGAGATGGTTTTGAAAGACTAATCTCATGTTTGTAAACAACTAGTTGTGTGTTTTTTGAAGATTATATACCCAAAAAAGGATTAAAATGTGTCTACATGAATTGTGAGATCTTATTTATGCCTTTTGGTATGACGAATTCATATTCCGTGTTATTGACATTTATGAACTAAATCGTCTATCAAGAAATGGAATGTTATTTTTATTCATACTTGAAATACTAATATACAATATTTTTGGGGAAGAGTTAAAGAAAACATTGGGATAATAATATATTTTATTTGGGAGAACTTGTAATATTGTAATTTCTAAAATTTCAGGTAATGAATTCAATAGGTTCCTATTTTGGGGAATACCATTTATGAGAACGTAGTAGTTATAGGTACTGTTATGAATGATGTAGTTCATTATTGGGAGACACCCAAGAGTGTGTTGGAGGTGTAGTGTTTTCTATCCACGGTGGCATACTATAAGATTTTTTGGATGACTTATCTATGATTCCAACCCCTTTAACCACACTATTGTGGAAAGGGTGTCCATTTAGCTAGAGTGGGGAGTGCTTGAGAGCTTATATGGATGTGAGGATAAGGATAATGAGTTATCATTTTTTATAATACTAGAAGAAATTATGGATTACATAGTGTATTGAGATTACTCTAGTCTTGGTTTTGGTGGCGTGTTTATGTATAGGAAGGTAGTGATTGAATATGGATTGATTCTATTAGTAACCCATGGGAAAACTATGAAACTCATGGCCAGGAGTTGGTAGAATTAGTCTCGTTACTAAGGATTGTAGTGAATAATATTCTTGGGTGTGACTTGTCGATTAATCAAAACATCCGAGTCTCAGGATTTTTTTTCATGGAGAGAGACTTGAACATGAGATAATAGAACTGGTTGGAGTTACTATATAACTATACAATGAGACAACAAATTTTAAGGTGATGTGAATGGTAGTGTTAGATCACCATAAAATGAATTCCTAGGCTCTTTTAGTGAATGTAGAATCACAGTAATTTAATTTCATGAAGCAGACCCTAGTGGAAGAGGTGGGTGTATATTTTAGTCATTTAATAGTATTAACTATTCCACATTTTATAACATTTCAAAGAGTCCATATTGGGTGAAAACTACTATGTGGAATTTCATTACTAAATATAGTTAATAGATTCACAAGATATACATTCTCAAGAAGGGAATCATGTCATCATATTCCCCTAATATATGGTGGTATAATTTATAATATGAAAGGTGGTGATGTAGTAGTTTCAAACAACTCATTTGGATATACATTCCAATGTGGGGATGATGTATAGAGAACTTTAGTGGGTGTTGTGGTTGGATGGAATGGGGCATAATGTTGTTGAGGTCATTTTTCTATGTCTTGATGATTAGTAGGTGAAAGCTGAACACCAGGATAAGGAATGATTGTTTTATCTACATGAGATCCCAGAGTAGAAAGTGCTCGGAATATCCATGGACATTATTAATGGGATATTGGGAAAGTGAGAGGCTAAAACTCTATTTGGGAGATATTTGACCGAATTATAATTTCAGCACACTTAATTCCCTACATGTATCCTATTTGGGGGGGAGATATTTTGGTTGTTATGTGTATAGCGTAGTGTTCTCCTTAATGGTTTACCATATAATATTGTCTATTGTAATTATTTTATGTTTACATAACACCTATGGAGAGTCCTACAAGAGTCATTCAAGACCATTATGAGGATGAATACAAACATTTATGTCAATACATATGGGATGACCAAGTGAAATACCACAATGTTGGAGGATATGTTGAGGGATTTCATGATAGAACTTGGTTAGATATGGGAGGATCAATTTTCATTATTAGAGTTTTCATATAATAATAGCTACCACACTAAATTTAGGTTATAACCATTTGTGTCCCTATAAAAGAGACCCTACATGTCAACCCTATAATGGATTAAGATAAGGGAGGAATCTTTTTACTAGATGTACATGAAGAATATAATGATAGAGAAAGTACATTTTATCCATTATTTAATGAGGATAAATCAGATTGTGAAAAAATATTTTATATATTGACATATGTGTCCCAAGGAGTTTGAGAAGGGATGCCATGATTTCATAAGAGACTCCCCACTAACGAGAATGTTTTTTAGAGAGGAATGTTATCCCTGATGTTATCAGGAAATCAGAGATCTCTCATATAGTTTCCAATTTTGACAACAACCTTTCCTTATCCCCAAAGGTGTAGTGGGTGCAAGAAGTTTTCCATGTGTCAAAGTTGGGGATATATGTTTATGATCTCATCCACATTATTTAATGGTTAAAAATGTACATTGAGAATGTAGTAACTTTCACATAGTACCCTGGGATGATCAAGTATTTCCATGAGAGTATCTTGTTTAGAGAACTATCCCCTTTATTCACATGTTGTAGCACCACTATAATATTCTATAGAGATCCTAGAAGTGGGATAACGAGAAGTTGAATTATTATCCACATCATATTATCCAGGGTTGTTGATAATGATAATCATGAAGGGGGAATAATATAGAGCCAATTTTTTTATGACATTACAATATATCAATAAATATTTTTAGTGCCATGTGCTAAGATGAAATGTGATTTCAAGGCATGGTGTTCACAAAATTAATTGTATAAAAAAATTAATTATATTTTATATTATCATGCACAATTACTGAAAAATAATGGTATTACTCTTAATTGGATTCTATGATTTAGAAAATGAGGCTATGGTTGAATCCATTGTGCATAATTTACCATAATTGAGAACTAAATTTTTTTGGTATTGTGTGTTCTATTAAAAATGCTATTGGTGATTTCATTTCCCAAAAATAAATAATTGATTTTTTAAAATTAAATTATGAAAATAAATTCCTCAAAAAATAAACATTTATAGAGGATCACTAGGGTATCCGCATTACCCTGCTATAGTTGATAGGTGGTTAAAAAATCCTTATTGGAAAATTTATTTGCGGTGAGCAGTCGATAATATGATTTAGGTGAACCAAGACACAACGAACACAACATATCATACTTCATCATCGGTGATCATGTTATTAATCATCGATTGATCTGAATTGAGGAAAGAAATATCATATGTGTATTTCTACACTTATGATGAAATTATTGAGAAATATCATTCCTATATCACTGAACATCAAAAGTTTTGACCCTTTTCATTCCCACTCATATTAGATTTATCTTATGTATTCAATTAATCCCTATTGTTCCATTTTTCTCACCATTACTAACCACAATTTGTATTCTTTTTATAGGAAAGCGTGAAAAACTATTATTTCACAAATAATTATGTTAATTTCCCTTAAAATTATTTTAATTCATTATTGTTCGACTATATTTTCACGATTCAACTATTTTTGAGTGGGATGATGTCTGATCAGACCCCCATATTCTTTGATGATTCATGGTGGTTGAATAGATATATGATTAGAAAAAGAATAAGAATGGTTTGTGGATTTTTGTTGTTTTTGACCAAGGATATGGATCAGATACCAACATATTATGACCTGTGGAATACATGGTGTACAACTTTGCACTATGCATCAATGTAATCCTATTTCTTGCCACATGAGTTCTTGAATTGATGAATGGAGCCTATTTCCATTGATTTTACGTGTACTGGATTCATGATTCGATGATTCAATGGAATATATATAAGAAGGATCAATGGATCTATGATTTTATTAATATTGTTACTACACTCTTTGTAGTTATGAGAAAACATGGAATATTCATTGAAAATTCATGGCCCTTTGATTTCTATGAGATTATAAATATCACAATCAATGTGAGATCATGACATGCTCTGTGACTCAGTGCTGGAAACCTAGTTTGTAAATTGTGAGTTCACAAACATGATCACTTCCTTGCACATGGCCAACAAACATGAGCATTAATATAGTACATGGCCATTGTAAATGGGCATGGCTATAGTAATTGGACAATTTACATAAACATTGATAATGTACATAGACATAGACAAAATTATGGGATGGATGACTAGTAGATGAGGCATGAAATCCAGTCCCATTACACTATATTCAAGGATACATGTTCAGTGATCAATGTACTAGAAGGGACACAGGTAAAGACCATGTTTAGACCACACACAGTGTAGGACCCTGTGTGGTTGAGGTAGACTATGTTGTCCCTTTACATATTGTGTAGGGTTATGTGGATAGTGATCCATTTATTGGCATGGATAAGGAAAGAAAACCATTATAGAACCACATGAATTTTGGGTCCCCTATCATTCCATGTGCCCTCATTTTTGTAGAAACATATACCACTCTAATATCATTTCCATAGACTTATACTTTTTCTAGTGAGTAGCATATTCTGAGTTTTTTGTATATAAATCACAATACTAGCCTTCATCAGATATTGTGAGTTTTGATGCAAGATGTTATTATTGTGATTCTTATTTAGGTGGTGCTCGATTAAGTAATTGGATGGAAAAGGTAATCAGATACATCAGAGTGTCACCCTACTCCCACAATAGTGCATGGGTCATCTATCAACCACTAGAGTAGAACTCTCAAACAAGGATATGAAATGGGTCATCTATCTTCCATTAGAGAATGACCCCCAACTCGATCATGACATGGTCCTCTATAAAATATTATAGTATCCCCATCATTTTAGAACTAGGCATGTGTCTTCAATCAACCAATAATGTGGCACAATCATTCTATGATAGGTAATGGGACATCTATCGATTTTTAGAGTTGCACCCTCCTATCATAGAATGGAATTGGTCCCCTATTGACCATATTATTGGAAACCACCTGATTTTAGAGGTAATGGGTCTTTATATATCAATGTGTCGCCCTCTTATTAAGGTTTCTCACTAATTAGAGGTTAACCCTCCTGCTATGTTGGTCCATGGGTCCTCTACCGACAATCTTCTGAGTGAAACCCTCTTATGTAATTTTGTGTAGGTCAGATTTCCTATTTAATGGAACCCTCATTTTGCACTAAGACATGGGTACAATACATGTATATTTTCACTCCAAATGTGCATAAATGTGGTGAGGTGTGGCTCTATTTTTATTATTATACTAAAAAGTTAATCGAGAGACTGTGCATCATTTACTAGCCTCTGGAGTTGATGCGGGACTCTTTTTCTATGATGGATGATGAGATAAAGATCCCCTCTATCACCCATCATTGTTTCTATTAAGACCATATATAAACATATATCCTTTTTGAAGGATTCAATTTCTCTCTTTCCATGGGTTGATTTATTTATAACATAGTGGATGTAATGTTTCCTTTAATATATAATTTTACAATTAGATTTCAAATAAGTTTCCATGTATAAAATATAGTTCTCTGTTAGGATTCTAATTAATATAATTCACTATCCATGTCACACAATTAAACATATCTTAAAAATAACTATTATAGAGGAATGAAATTATAGAACAAATATTGGGTCAAATTTATATCTCAATGGTGTGTTATTTCAAGGACTCACTAGAATTCACTTTGGGAGAAAAACATGTTAAAGAACCCAATACCCTTTTCTACCAAAAATAAAATTTAATTCAAAAGGTGGATGAAATCTAAAATTACTGAAATCATGTTGGAGTATGGATATTTGTTTTTTAGAAACTCATCAAATAATTACAAGATAAATTATTGTTAGAGATTACCAAGGAAAACTAAATACTAACAATGTAATGGTATATTTTGTTTTATGCATACTAGAAAAAATTTCCATTATTTCATTTTTTCCATGAAAAAAATAATTAACTAATAAAAGATGTTTATCATTTCTGGTTGTAAATACCCCTACATGATAGATCGATCATATTAATTAAATTTCATAGATTGATCCTATTAACTAATAAAAGATGTTTATAATTCCATTACCATTTTTAAGGTAAAAACTGGTTAACCATGGGATTAAAAAATAAACGAAGGAATAAAATGAATTATAATCAAATATAAATATTATTGACTGCTTATAAAAATACTATATCATCAATATCTTTTATTCTATTTCATTTGAAAAAATATTTACATAACATAGACACATGTTATTTTATATTATTTCATGTTTCCCTATTAATGATTATACTACTATTTTAAATGAAAATATATTTTATTAAATGATAATAATTAATAAAATAAAATTTTAAACCAAATGGACTGGATATTGATTAAAATACCAATCATCGTCCATTTATGTGCTACTTATTGTTTTATGGTAACACTTATTACCAATAATGATTAAAAAAATATTGATATAATAGTAATTATCAATAAGATTAATAGGGGTTTAAATATAATAGATATTGAAAAAAATATAGCATAATCATATTAAATTTATTCTGGGGTATGTTGACTCATCATCATCTTGATTCATTATTATATCAAATCTGAGCCACTTTTTTATAAAAAAAATTATCTATATTAATAAAGTACATTATGTAATTACAAGAGTTTCACTACCCTGTCTAATAAAAGGACACCATATGTCTCTATTAATTACACTTTCACAGGAAACTTATCATCCCCAATAACCTCCTAATTATCTTATGAACTTCTTTATACAATAATTAGTGGAGTTTTGTATTCATTTAATACCATCCCAATGGTCGTTAAGAAGATATCCAATTGATGTATATCTGAGAAGAGGTGATAATATTTCATGAATATTTAAATATTATTCTTTTTCTACATCCAAAAAATATATCATACCAATCATTAAAAAATCTAGTATCCTTAATAAAATAAGATTTTATTATTATTATTATGGTACCACCATTTTCAGTCTTGTTTTCTCATTAAAAAATGAAAAGGAATCACATCTGTGAATATACGTATTTCCTTCACTGTGTTTCTCTATGAAATATTTCATCACTAATTTTGTTTATGGATATAAGTATTAAAATAACTAATATATATGAAGATTTGGACATTATTCATCTCTCTAAATAATATTATCATATCAATATTCTAACCTTCAAATATTTTTAAAAATGACAACTTCATTCTTACATATGTTTGAACCACCACATGCACGAAGATATGTGATTCATTTGTATTATATACATGACATAATAATTTTTATTTGATCATTAATTATTATTTAACATTCTATTGTTGAATCAGTTGGAATGTGAAAACAATATTCATGCATATGTATGGAATACTATCCCCAGAAATATTGTATTTCATTTTTCAATCTATTTTTTTTATTATATTTATATATATATAATATATGATATTTATATTATTATTAAAATTCTGTATATGGTCAATGCATAATAATATAATCAATAATAGAAATGAAAAACCAATTTTCTTTTGAAAAATGAAATACTTTCGGCCAGTAACACTGAAAATATAAAAATATTTTTAAAAACTGATTTATAAGTAGTTATTGATGAATAATTTATAATTTTATTGTTAATAATTTTATGTCTTTTTTAAAAAATAATATACCAATATCTTTTATTCAATCTGGAGAAATCACTTACGAAGTTTGTTGAACATGATTTAATGAGTTTTTAACTACATTTCATGTCTTTTTGTGGTACATTTACAAAATTATGCCATGTTTATATAATAAATTACATATGATTGTTTTATTTTATATTTAAAAATAACATTTATGATTTTAATTTTTTAATAATTACATTATTCATTGAATAATTATCATTTAAATGTTATGATCTTTGAAAGGGAATTCATCATAATGTCTACTATTTGGAGGCATACATAGTATAACATACCTATTTTATTTTATATGGTGAATATAAAACACATTTTCATTTAACATGAATATAAATTTTCTCATTATTATTGATTTTTAATTTATTTTTACTCATTCTAGGGTTCATGATTAAAAGGTTACCAAATAAGTCAGAATTTATCTTTCAAACATGTTTTTTATTTCTCTTATTTTCATTGAAAGAATCTTGTAATAAATACACCATAATAACCCTGAATTATATTATTTATTAGATATATAGTGGGTTTTCATAATGTTGTATAAAATTTAATCTCTTTGGGTGTTGAATCAATCAAGAAAAAAATTAAAACAAAAATTGTTTTTAATTGCAATTTGGATTGGGTATATTTTTTTTCTATATATGTGGGCCAAAGTAGATTACTCAAGAAGGGAGGGGTGAATTGATTAACTATAAAAATTTTATTTAAAAATTTATTTTTAAAAGGTTTCACCAAACTTAAATAATGCCCAGTTACTCAAGGTTATACAGTTATAAGAGTTTGAATATTTGAATAACTTCTTAGAAGATTGATTAGTTTTAAGTAATCATAATATCTGTTATTGAAATTACATTTGAAGCTTTTATAATAAGACAAAATAGTTATAACTTCATTCTATGACTAACTATCAAAGGGAATTTAGTGATTTCTGAATTATAAAATAGAGCAGTAAAACAGAGAAGATAAAAATATGTAGCGTAGTGGATATGAAATAAGTGGCTCAATCTCAAGCAGAGACCTAATCCAGTCCTCTTGGTTATCACCCAAGACCATGTTTTTTATATAAATAAACGTGATCCACACCCTAGATCAGGGTTACAAACAATACGCAAGACTTTCCCGGACACAAGGGGACCTCTTCCATAGTTCTCCGTGGGTATTAACTACCAGGCGATAGAATAACCACTTCCACACTTATCTGTGGGTGTACAAAATGGTAAGTATGTGTTGGAGTAAGGTTATATTGTATCATTTAGTTTTATGCCGGATATAGAGTGTGTTATTATATAGAAACACACATTTATCGAAATTTAATAAAAATATACACAATAGAGTATAAATTTTGAGATAGGTTTAGTAGTGCTCTGAGTGTCAGTCTTTGCACCTCTGGACTTCTGAGATGAAGCAGATGCAGAACTCGAGTCCTCATCTAAAAAACAGAGTTTGGTATGTTAGATAGATCTAGCTTGGTTTCTTCGTGATGTTTGAGAGTGTGAATATTTTTCTGGGATTCCAGTATGATTCATGTGTTCTTCAGCATAATCAATTTGCATGATACAATTAACCAAAATGTATATTGGTATCACGTTCACACTCACCAACTTTTTCTTTGTGTCGTGCTACCACTATATTTAGCTCGTTGTTTGTTTCCTGAACTCACTACACTTTTGTCTTCAAGTGAATGTATTGGGTCCAACATGTTTCATGTATTCTACCCCTCGTACCTCTTAATATCCGATGGTATGTCTATAAAAAAACATTAAATATGTTAGTGCATTAAAATATTCAAATATGAACATTAGATATTAAATTGAGAGGTGAAAATATATATTAGGAAACAGTGTCCCGGTATGCCATAGAAACAGTGTCTCCTTCATGCGGTGTCTATATTGGTCATGGTGACTTAATTTCATGATGTCTCATGGTCACAGTGTCTCATAGTCACGATGTCTCATTGTCATAGTGTCTCATGGTCATGTTGTGTCATGGTCATGTTGTCTCATGGTCACAGGGTCTCAATGTTCACGGTGTCTCAATGTTCACGGTGTATCAATGTTCATAGTGTCTCATGGTCGTAGTGTCTGCCTCACGGTGTCTGGTTCATGGTGTCTTGTTCACGGTGTCTACTTCACGGGGTATGCTTCACATTGCTAGAAAGAAAAAATCACTGGCATACTCACGTTGTCTTAGACTTTTCAAGATAACTGTATTCAGACTTAAGCAATGATGATCACAAAATGGATTATACTTAATCATTTTTCAAAGAAGATATTATAAAAGCAAATCAAGGAAAATATAGAGTAACTAAACTGAATATAGAGAAATTAACATCTTTAATGGATCTTCTTAATGCATGAGAATACTTTAAACATTAATACAAATGATTTGATATAATTTACAGGATTTTAACAAGGTTGAATAGGACTTGTGATCATTAAAACCATATTTTTACATGAGGAGTCCAACAATCTTCCCCTTTTTGATGATCACAAATCATGTAGATTTAAATTGTATATTTGAGTCAAATATAGATACAGAGATATGATAAATGTTTAACATATAAATATTGGTCTAACATTTAGATATTTCTGAAGTTTTTAGGATTATAAAAAAGGTTGTAATAATAAGAGTCATGAAAAGTGCACATTTAATTAAAGAAAATAATGTCCAGTACAAACAGAAAAGATCAGAAACAACATCATTACTATCAAAAAAGGAGTAATCACTTTTCTTATTCATGGGTTGGCCTTCTCTTTGACTTTAGAAACAATATCATAAGAGGAAGCCATATTAGTAGAGGTCAAGGTAGAAGAAGGCAGTGAGGTGGTTGTTAGAGAATGTAAAGGAAGTCCTTCAAAAATAGATGGAGGTAGAGTAGGAGTGGAAGAAGATCGAGGTAGTTGTTGTTCAAGGATTACCTGAATGATCTGACTCATTGCTTGGATGACAAACATAGTGGTGGAGGCAAGGGCAGAGGAGAAGGTTGGTAGACTAGTTCTCAGAGGAGAATCTTCTAGAGAAACAATGGCTTTACTCTGTACATGAAGGTAAGGCCTCAAAAGCCTAATGAAATCATCAATGATCTCTCCACCATACTGCATGACCTTCTCAAAATCATCCTTTTTCTCCATAAACTTGTCCAACAATCGAGTGAACTCGGTGAGCTTTAGGACTTGGGTCTTGAAATCGTGATTCATACGAGGAATCTGTAGATTTTCCACAAGATACTTGAAATTATTGGTCATATCAGTCATTGAGAAGACTAGTTTGATATAGAAATACACATTCTTGGAAATCTCTTACTGAGACTCATTTAAAATTTTTATGTGGATTTGGATTAGATCAAGAAATCGGTCACTATTCCTGATATCTTCAGAGAGATAAGCTGCATTGAAACTAGTAAGCACAGTCAGAATCTCTTCTTAGACCACTGTTCTGAGTAGGTCACTATCTAATGAATTTTTAGATGATTGACTAGAGGATTTAGAAGCATTGATATTAGTGGTGAGAGATTTTAGATGCCTCAATTCTTTTTGAAGACATCCCATATAATCATTAGTGAGTTTGTTAATATTTAAAAAAAGTTACCTCATCTCTTTCACGGTCTGTTGGATTCTTTCAAAGACCTTTTCATCTATTGAAGGTAAATAAGGTTGAATCTGAGACACAAAATCCCGTGGGTTTTGAGTGAAAACAGATTCTACAAGAGGAGACGCAATCTTTGGTCTGGA
Organism: Viscum album; assembly: GCA_963277665.1. NCBI lineage: Eukaryota > Viridiplantae > Streptophyta > Magnoliopsida > Santalales > Viscaceae > Viscum > Viscum album. The sequence goes on from OY728152.1 coordinate 1,403,666,841, forward strand.
ATGCATCTCTTTATGCATTTCTTCTGTCATACCACTCAGAGTCTTCACTTCATCACTAAGCATCATGTTTTCAAATATAACCTTTTTGAATCTTATGAATCATTTCAAGCTTAATCTTCCAAATAAATTTCTCCAATAATAAAGTACCATATTTCTCACATAGATGTGTCACAAGATCCGGTAGGGAATTCAGGACTCTTTAAACACTAAACAATAGGGTAGCAACAAATTTTTTTAGATAATACTTACTCAACAAGGATTATTTGTCTAATGAAGGATCAGAAATTGGTATTGATACGGTTTCAGGTTTCTTTACCGGGGCTATATTAGAGACTAATTTCAATTGGTACAAAGAGGAATGGTTAAGGCCTTTTTCTGAGACTTTCTAAGATTCATCAACATCATAGAAACTGGGGATCATATATTTAGTGTCTAGAGGGTTCGTATCATCTAGATTTGGTACTTAAAGACATTCCAAATTTTGGGGTTTCTCCCCCTAAATGGTTGCTTCCTTCTCAGGACTGAGAGGCTTAGGTTCTTGATCTAATTCCCCAAAAATAGCTCTTGTTTCCTCACCCATTTCTAGCCTAGACATATGAAAATTTATCCTCCTCATTTCTTCAACTGAAGGGATGATTTCAAGAGCAGATTTTTCCACTTGGAGTACCTCAATATCATCTTCTTGCATACCAGGTAGCTTGTCCACTATAGGTTATTCCATGGAATTCTAGTCAGTTACATTGCAAACAGAGTCTGTTTCAACCTTGGGTTGATCTTCCAGATTAATAGTATATTTATGAGTAGGGCCTTTTTCTTTAAGAACTTCATGAGGAAAAGGTGTATTTTCTTCCTCAATAGAAATGTTTTCTCTAGGGGGCACGACATCGTCTTCTTCTTCTTCTTCAGAAGAGTAGTCAATAATCTCATCTTGTTTTAAAACATGATCATAAATATTTCTTGGTCTTGAGGGATGTTTCAATGGATTGAATTTCTCATAAACTCTATCATTTTCTTCCACAAATTCTTTTTTCCAGGATTCCAATTTATCTTAATTCTTTTGATTGTGGCTTTTCAGAGGCAGAATTAAAAATCCTTAATTAAATCATCATTAGGTCCAACCATTCCATTGGCATAAATCACGACTAACAAGATTCTATATAAACTTAAACAGAAGCCTTGATTCTCTATCTAGTTCAGTGGCATTGGATCTCCTCTTTGTTCCATTTCTAGTTAAGGCTTTCAGCGCATCCTCCAGATCAAAAAATTCAGTTGAAGGTGGGGGTCATCTCTAATAATCCTCACAGGTGTCTTCATGATGTATCCTAATGCATGTAGCCCAAAACCACAATGAGAATAAGAATATCTTCCCCTTGATCCAACTTCTCATGACATAAACATATTCAGAATCAAAGGAGAACTAAATATATTGATAAAACTGGGTTACCAAATTAAGATAGATAAGACTTTCTTCCTTCAAAAACCACTCTAACTAACCGTTCTGTTCTAAAACACTCAAAACCAAAGAATTAATAGACAAAATACAATTGGGAAAACATCTTTTTAGGTACAACAACTCGGTTTACCATATTTGGTTTTAGAGGACCTTTGGGTGCTAGCTTTGGTGCATTTTTCTTCTTTTTTGCACTATGTTTCTCAGGAGTAGATGATGAAGGGTGTTTCGTCCTGGGAATCCACTAATGTTTTGAGAGAGAGAGATGGGTTGTAAGTTTGAAGAGAGGTTACGAATGAGTGAATAGAAGAAAGCTCGTGTGAATGAAAAAAGGATAATTCTTTTATTTTATCATTTAGGAATACCAAAAGTCATAAAATTAAAATTTTGGGAAAATAGAATGGGGAAAAATATAATTACCATGATGCGGTTTTGAATTCAAAAAATCATACAGAATATTTATGGTGAGATAGATAATGAATGTTAAGGTAAGAAAGTAACTGAGAAATATGGGGAGATAGAAATATAGTGAGATAGTAACTGAGTGTTATAGTGAGACAATGACTATGAAATTTATGGTTAGACCGTGTCTAAGTGTTACGGTGAGACAGTGACTGTCAGACAGTAATCACGAAGCACTAACTTTGAGACCGTAAACAGAAAATAATAAAATATAAATAGTAAGACATGAAATAGTAAGATATCTATTTGAGGTTTACCATACCTAGTTCATGTATGATGTATTCTATTCTCTAATAATTTAGTGGTTTGGTGAATATATCAGCAAGATAATACTCAGTACCAATGAATTCCAAAGTAACATCACCCTTTTGATAATTATCTCTCAAAAAGTGATGTCTTACATCAATATGATTTGTTCAAGGATATGAAACAAGATTTTTTGAGATGTTAATAGAACTTGTATTTTCATAGCTTATAGGTACATGCCTGAATTGATATCCATAATCTAGTAATTTGTGTTTCAACCACAAAATTTGTCTACAAAAATTGCTAGCAACTCTATATTCAGCTTTTGTAGTGGATAATGCAACAGAATTTTGTTTCTTACTACACTATGATAGTAATGAATTGCCTAAAAAGTGACATGTTCCAGAGGTGCTTTTTCTATATAACTTACAGACACTGAAGTCAGCATCAGAATAACTAAATAATTCAAATGATTGTCTTCTAGGATTGAACAGTCCTTTATTGGGAGTATATTAGAGGTATTTGAAAATTATCTTTACCACATTTAAGTGAGATTCAATAGTATTTTCTTGAAAACAAGCACACATACATGCACTAAACATAATGTGAGGGAAACTAGTAGTTAATTAGAGTAAACTTCCAATCATTCCTCTATAAGTGGTTTGATTAACAAATTTTCCATCTTCATCAAGATCCTGCATACAAGTGGTACACATTGGAGTGTCAATACATTTAGTTTTATCCAATCCAAAAAGTTTTAGAAGAACTTTAGTATATTTACCTTGAGTTAAAATGATTCCATCATTATTTTGAAATATTTGAAATTTGAGAAAGAATTTCAGTTTACCCATTAAACTCATTTCAAATTCATTTTTCATCATTTTAGAAAAATAAACACATAATGAATTTTATAAAGATCCAAAAAATAATATAATCCTCATATATTGGAAAACCTAAAACATCATTAGAAATTCCTTCTATAAAAAGGGTAGGATTAGATATCCCTTTTTTAAAACCTTTGTAAATAAGAAACGTACTAATCCTATCATAAAATTCTTTTGATGGCTTAAAAATATGATTTGGAAAATAGGGGTTGGAAAAACCTGGGGACTATTCCACAAAAACATCCTCATCTATAAAACATTTTAAGAATGAACTTTTAACATCCATATGATATAGTTTGATATTCCAATGTGCAGCATAGGCAAGCAATATTCTGAGGGCTTCAAGTCTAGCTACTGGGGAAAATATTTCTTCATAATCAGTTCCTTCTTCTTTACTATTTCCTTGTGCAACTAATCTGGCCTTATTTATAACTATGTTACTAGCTTCATCTAACTTATTTCTTAACACCCATTTAGTGCCTATGGTGAATGTGTCCTTGGTTCTTTCAACAAGTTTCCAAACATTTTTCCTTTGAAACTGATTATGCTCTTTTTTCCAAGCCATCACCCAAAACTCATCATTGATAACATAATTAATTTTTTTAGGTTCATGTTTTGACAATAATACAGGGTGTTCAAATAGATTTCTATGAGAAGCTCTAGTTTTAGGTTCATTTTGTGACAATAATACATGGTGTTCAAACAGATTTCTAAGAGAAGATCCATTTTACATTACATTGAGACTTATTTTTTATTATGAACCAATTATATATAATGTTCTTTATAGACTTCCCAATTAATCATTTAATATCATTATTCATTCATACATAAATGTATTTTGAGTTTCAATTATAATTATTCCATTTTATGTGATTTTAACATAAGGTAGCTATGTGGTAACAAAATTTCATAACTATATTAAATTTATTGTGGGTTATATTACTTTATTGTTTTCATTATTATTAGATATTTTTAGGTATAATGACATTTTACAATGCATTGATGTATTAAAAAAAATTATGTGCATTTATATTTTATATGGATAATTTATTCATTTCTTGATTTTCACATTAATGTTATAATAATTATTTAGGTTTATTCACAATCTCATTCTAATGACAATTCATTATTCATGAAATACTCTTGAAGGAAATTTTATAATCAATATTTAATAAAAATTTAAATATTATTATCCTATGGATATTAATTATATTCTTCATCTGATAGTATCAATTTACTCACTCTTTGCATATTATTATTTTGGAATGAAGTTTTTAATAAATTCTGTCTTCCTTTCTCCCTTTGACCAGAAATTGTTTTTTTTAAATCATCTATAAATAATATGTATTTGAAATTCTTTATTTATCCATTAGAAAATTATTTACCCAAATTTATTTTAACCATTTCTCTTTTTAAAAATTTTTCTCAATGGAATATTATTGTTGATTTCAAAATAAATAACATTCCCAACCATTTTACAGTTAAAATGGTATATTATTATGACCTCATAATGAATTAGCATTTGTCATTTATTTTATGTTTACATTTCAATTGTACAAATATACTTTCAATATAAAATTTATTGAAATCAATTATAAATATAAATTAATTTCATAATTATTTTAATACTCAAAATAATACATTCCGTAGGAATGTTTTAAATATAATTTTTTATTTCATCAATGAAAATAACCCTTATTATTACTTTAATGGGAATATATTTTATTGATATCAAAATTATTCTTCATTTTGATGGATTAAGATTATTCTTTCTAATTATTTTATTTAACATCACTTCATAGAATTGTTTTAATTGTCATTAAATACACTGTGAGTTATTCACCTTCCTATAATCATTGATCATTAAATTTCCCACAAATAACCATATAATTTTTCAATGATGTGATTATATCCAAAATTCTTTGATAATTCTACAATAGGTGTTTAAATTAAAATATATATAATTAACTTGGGAAATATTTACATACTTGTATCCTTTCCAAAATACCGATACATGATAAGTCTAATAGTTCATTTGTTATATCTATTATTTAGCATAAAAATAATTCTTTTGACAAGAAAAACATTATTATGGAAGAGTTATAGATATTATATCAATGCATCAGTAGTCTCATGATATAAGTTAGTTAGACAAATCATATGGGTTTCTATGTTGTATTCTAAACCATATTTTGAATGATCTTAACATTATATATACAATGTAGGAATGAAATATTTTTTCCAATAATTAAGCATTTTGTTCATTGAGAATTCAGTTTTTATAACAGTCGATTATATTTTCACTATGAAATTTTTTACGAATGCATTTAATTATCATTTTATTGATTAGATGGATTATTTTTCTGATCTTTTTCATTCCATATTGATTATGTTTATTTATTAATTAAAACTTTTGTTGTACTTAACCCTTACTAGTTATTTGAGTCTACGTTTATTTCTTTTTTTCCCGAGGCTATGATGTAGAATCCTTTGAATGATTTTTCATGTACACTGATAATATAATTTTTTCATATATTATGTTTCAGTTTTTATACCCATGTAATATTGGTATCATTTATTTAATCGGGTTTTCTAAAAAAAATTATAATTATTTTTGTTATTTGGGATATAATTCTAAAATATATGGACATATAATAATGTATGGAACCATCATTGGGATGATGGGGTCAGGGAAATTATAATTTGTATTAGATTAATTTTTTTAGAAAACATGGAGTCTTGATTTAGGGAACCATAGATTAAAGAACATTACCCTAATATAGGCATTAAAGACATCTATAGAACACCATCCAAATGATGCAATGTTTATGATTTTTGAAGAAGTTAATCAATTTTTTTTTGATTTTTAGTAGTTTCAGTATTATAAATTATTTATCATTATGATATGTTTTTAACCACTATATTTTATGATTTTGAAATTCCACATGGATGGAAGGAGTTTATCAATACTCATAGCTAATGTGGAGGTTCTCATGATGAGAAATCCAATATTTCTCAGATTGGAACTAATAATTTTGAGGATATAATATGGATTATTATTCATGTATTAATAAAACATTCTCGAATAAGAAAACATGTTCCATTGTAATATTCTTGGATATTTGATCATATTAAACAAAAAATGTTACAACCCAAAATTATATCAATTAAAATTTCCTTCTTATGTTTATTTTATATATTATCTTTTATTTAAAACCAAAAAAAATAAAATAAAATCTTTATAAATTATGAATAAAAAAATAAGAAGCATTTTCATATGTTAAGGAACATATACAAATTAAATAATTACATACCCTTTGGAATAGAAAAATGACTCTTATGAATAATAAATCAGTCTAATGAATAGTAACCTCCCCCTTTTCCTATCCCGATCTCCTCCCCCCTTTCCCTCAATGTTTTTTCTTCCCTAAGGTTCAGGAACTACATGATGGATGCCCGAACCTTCTGATTTCGATTTCCGAATTCAACGAAGCTTTTCCACTCCACAACTGAACTTTAATCGCTTGATTATCTCAAAGAAGGCCTTCGATGGACTCATTTGACAGGTTTGTCTTCAGATTATGGAATTTACAAGATAGGGAAACTGTGGGAATGATTGACAACAAAAACATCATTGGTCATTTTACTTCGAAAGATGTCTTGATTTATTCCTGGTCTAGCACTCCCCGCTACTAAAATGGTTCTCGTTTTATTCCCCTTCAGATGGACCTATGACTTCGACCTGAGGTGTGATTCACCTTTGGTTGTGATTTGGGTTTGTCTTTCCAACATTGCATTACCATTTCAAAATCCCTAGATATAAAGGAATATTTTATACTTGGTTGGTAGATATTTATGCTCTAATAACCAAACTAATTCAAATTCCCATTCTGCTAACCCTTATATTTTTTTGGAAGTTGATGCCTAAAGGGTGCCTCGTGACATTTTTTGGATCACAGTAGCTGAGGAGTTCTGTTGGAAGACGCGTGTTATATATGAATAATGGGTTGATTATTATTTGGTTTCCAAATGCATGGGTCACTCTTTTGGGGCCTGTATGTGTGGCTATATACTTTCAGACACGAAAGAGTGATAGGGGTGCAACAAGCAGTGTCAAGTCTCTTGTGACTATTATGATAGTGAGTGTGGAGGCCGCGACCAAGGTTGATCCTCCCCGGGAAGACAGCCAGTAGGTAGATCACAAAATTGATGTAGATGTCTCGGTGAAGCAATCAGAATTGGAAATGGGGGTTGTAGATGGGGGTACCTAGGATCGAAGTAGATTTAAGTCTCCAATAGTGTAAGAGGGAGGTCCCAAAGACCTCCTGGGTGCCGAAAATGGTGATGTAGTGTGCTCATGAAGTGGTAACTATAATGGAGTTTTGACAGTGGCTCTGATGGAACAATGGGAGGGTAAGGAATTGGGTTTTAGAACCAGTCCTAGAAAGGTGGTAGTTGTTATTGAGTTGGAAAACCATTTTGATGGCATACATAATGTGGACATGGTTCTGAATGAACAGGAACCATCCCGGCTCTCCATTGAAGGGAAGAAGGACCTCAATTTTAATGATGACAGTTCTAGATAGCCTGTAGGTGAATTTCATGGTGAGTTTTAGGTTCAAAGTGAAGGAAATTCAAGTATGAGGAGGGGTAGTAAGTGGAAGGGAAACTGAAAACAGAGAAAGGAGTACTCATACTTGCCACTCCCTATGGTGTCACGACCTACGAAGAAATCAAAAGACAAACTGGGTGACCGGGAGGTTGAAGCCATTGAAACTATTATGAATAATTCTATAAGGGAAATCAGTCTGAGGACTAATAGGAGTAACAGGTGGAGTAGGGGCAGGAAGGTCTACTCCTCCTTGCCACCCACATTGAATACTCGGCCATTAGGTAAGAAAATCAAGGAGAAGTTGGTCATAGAGGCCATGAATCAAATTAAACCATCTATCCAGCTCGATTTTTTCCTTCGATTTGATTATGAGTCCGGATGATCATGTGACAGAGTAGGTGTTGTTTCTCAATGAATCTGAATTGGATGTTACAAAGATGATGGTTTGAGCCATGGAAGTGAATTTGAATGAAGAACAATATTGTTGGGTTGAAAAATAGGATACGATTCTAGTTTGGGGTTTTAACAAGGGGTTGATCAGAATATATGAGTATATATAGGTTTGGTATACACTGTCTTCTGCATTTGAAGACCTATTAAAGGGAGAGAAACATAACCAGGTTACCGATATATCCGGGATGTTGTTTAGAGATACATTTTTTGGGATAATTAATTTTTTCCTCAATGATTCTGCTTTAGGCATTTCTTGTTAATGATTTGATTATCACCTTTTCATAAATAATATGAAATGTGGTATTTCATTATCAGTTTATGTGTTTTTAGGAGAATTTGGGTGTTTTGATTCCAACTTCTTTCCGAGTTCCACTTCAGATGGGGTTCAAAGCATGAGGTCATCACTTCTGCATGGAACTTAGAGTGAAAGACTGATAGGGTATGTCTTTTCCATAGATTTCATGCACTTGCATCTTTTCATGGGACTGTTTGTAGAATGCTCATGCTTTGGTGGAGGGCCATAACTTGATATTGTTGATGGGGATAGGAGGAACTGGTAATTGGATTTGGTTTTTCTATTCTGTTTTTTGGTTATTTTGTGGATCTGGTGGTTTCTCAATTTATCTTTAAAAGTGATTTGATAATAAAATAAAAAATAATTTCAGTCATGTTATTAATTTAATTTCTATGTTTTTCTAGAAAATAACAATTATATTTAAACACAAAATTTTACATAGTGAGAAAATTATTTCAATAAAATTGAGAATATTTGGAATTATACATGTTGAAATATTCTTATCGTTATTTTTTTGGAATTTTTCAAAAATACGTCAATTTTTAGTGAATAGTAAAATACTGTAATTTACAATATAAATACATTATAAGCCAAATAAACTATTAAATGAGTCATGGATGATGTAAGAACCCATGGTTCGATATAACATGAACATAACACTGTATTAGGTCACAAGAATCAATATTATTTGTTTTATTGAGAAAATTAATAAAATAATGAATAGAATAATGTGAAATCACCCCTATCCTCCACTATAAAAACCACTTCTCACCCCCTCTTCTATTCACCCCTATAGACCTTGATGTTTATAAGAGTTATAATCACATCCTATTCCAATGAAACTCCCCTCATCTAGGAGATCATGGTCTTGCCAATATACCATAATACATTACCCTAATGAGGGTCTCAAGAAGGTTAATTCATGTAGTAACCTTCTTCCTTTTTCATTCATTTTAAATTTACCTTATTTTCATATATTCACCTCACTTACTTGGTCAAAATGTCTATTATAATTCATTTATCACATTAATATAATATAATTATATATTTTTAATCGAATAACCATCATCAACTCCCTTACTCTTTCACTTTTATTTTAAAAACGAAATCATCATCTGGGAGGTGTAGATTTCCAACCATGGTGAACAATGATCATTCATTCTTCAATTTATACTTCATGGATGGCCATGAACCCCTTATTATGGTTTAAATAGACAATAATATATGTATTATTTTATATTTAACGTTCTATAACTTGTATATATACATATTATAAATTCATATGACAAAACAAGTTTGAGTTGATTGAAATACCGAAGTAATAATCTAAATGATTATTAATAATGTTTAATCTATGAACTCATATTCATTATGTATAATAATATCAATTTTATAAGTATTTAATTTTTTAGATTTTATTTAATATAATATAAATTTAATTTTTAATTTTTATACCCCTTCCATATGTACTTTCATCCTTGTATACAAATTATAATGATCATGAAATCCAAGGAAATAAACAATCCTGAGTGATAAAATTGTATTTACAACACAACAAAAAGGTCATAAGTAAACATTAAAATTATAATAAATAGAATACATATAAATAAGGATACGTAATAATTAATGGATTTAATTTGATTAAACAGGTTTTTATGGTGAAGTGTAGAACACATTTAGACACTTAGTAAGGGTTTCTACACAAACCTCCATATTCTTTCAGGTTACTATTGTTCACTACATACCTCAATGTAATTCCTAATTATTCGTATGAATTCCTTATAAAATCTCTATGAATTTTATACATATTTTTACCAATAAGAATTATTATTTTTTTATGGGGAGTTTGATGTTTAAAAATGTTCCTTCAATATTTCTTCTATGTAAACTAACTTAATGAAATTTAACTTCTCAAATTCACACATTTTTTCAAGTACAAAATATAATCTCTTTTAATCTAGGATTATTATTATAAAATCACTCATTTTATTATTAAAAACCCTATCTTAGTTCACTTCTAGTCATATAAAATAAATTTCCCCAATGAAGTATTTTTTTCAAATTAAAAGTATTTTTCTCTAAGAATTACTCTTTGATTTTATAAGACTATTTTAATTTTATTCAACAATCATGTATATTATTATAATTAATTAGGATTAATATTTTATTATATAATCCAAAATATTTAATTAAATTGTTTATGAACAAATAGACTATGGATATTCAATTTTTATACAATTCACCTTATTAATCGGATTGGTTAGTGATTATGTCTATACATTTGGGAATGTTATTCTCTTTTCACATGTATATTTCATTTATGTTTAACCAGATTAATTTGAGGAATACTTTGGAAAATTATGTAATGGGTTGGTCCTGTTATAGCCCCTCAATGCATCGGTAGGTCTCATGAGAGAAAACTAATAGAGAGTTGGTTGAGTCATTTTCCATTTTCAGATATGGTTTTTGTCTACGATTTAATCATTTTTATAAATATTGGCTAAGGCCTTGACAATATAGTTTAAATGATCCACATTATGAATTGCCTCATTATAAAACTTGTAATTTATAGTCTCTACAGTAATTTGTCTAATAGAATACCATGGTTCTTTATAGAATAATTGGATTTTATTTTATTCCTTGTATATTATGTTCATGAATATTTTTTATCCATATATGTACATATATTTATTCACCATGGCATATTATTTATTCTTTCACTATATTTATTAACCTTATTGAACATTTGAGCTCACCCCTTTCTTATGTTTTATTTTTTCGTGGATATAGGGAAGTATACTATGAATGACTTGTATGGATAATCTAGTAGTATCTGATGTTAACATTGGAATTTATTTATTATAGTCCATTTCAAGTTGTAAATGTTGAACTCGTTTAAATATATTATTTTCCAAATATACTAAACAATCTAGTCCATCAGGATGAAAAATCAATGTTTATATGACTATGTTATGAAATAAGAAACCATATTTGGGAAAATGGGGTCGGGAAATTTACATTTGGTATTTTTGTAAGTTTTATAAAAAAAATTTGAAACTAGATTTATATTAACGAACTGAATCCTAAGAAATAATTTGAGGTTAATTATTCCAAATTCCCATATTTTTGGTATGGAAGAGATTATGTTGATCTTCCTAGAAATACAATAGTTTCTAGATAATACATATTGACGTGTTTTGGAATAGATGTATCTAAGGGTAACAACTAATACAAGGTGTTCTGGTTTTGACTCAGGGTAACACTGGACACAACAATGATCCTTACTATGCACCTGGTTTGACACTCTTGGGGGAAATGATTATTATTATTCACCTCTTCATTATAAAACCATTATGAAGGATTTAATTATAAATAATTCCCCAATGAGACCATTCTTATGATGATGATATTATACTATAATTGGATTTAAATTTATGTTATGTATTTTACATGTTCAACATTATACAATATGACTCATAACCTAATTTTGTTTGGTCCATTATATTGAAAATGATCATAGTGTAATGAATGGAAACTTTATAAACACGTGTATCCCATATAGGCATTTCCCTCATTTGAAATATAATGATATTTATATTAGAGATGTGACTAATGGTTTGAAAATTATAACTATACTATTAATGTTGTCTCGGTTATGAAAAATAACCTTACCCATATTGGGAATCCTAATCCATAATGTGGATGAGAAATGTTAGAATTCTTTAATCAAAAATTGCCTCTTTAATTCAATTGGACTATAAACCCTTTCATAAAGGGGACTTGTATAAGTTCTTTAGAGAAGTTATTTTTATCCTGGGGATGTAATGAAAAGAATTTGGCTATCATAGTAGTTTACTGTCTCTCCGGATATGCATATTAGTTGTGGTTATTAATTAAAAACAAAAAGAAGGTGGAATAAATATAATAAATAGACTGGATGGATTTTAAAGAAATATTCCTAGAAAAATATTTTCCTCATGAAAAAGTATCAGATGTAGAGGGAAAATTCTTGATTCTATGATAAAAGGAGGATGAAAATATTGAAATGTATAAAACCATCTTTACAAGGCTATCAAGACATGTTGTAGACTATATAAATAATTAAAAACAAAATATTGATTGATTCTAGGATGGTTTTAACCATTCATATGAAGGGAAGTATTCTCCAAAATAATATCATCATTTGAAAATATTGTCCCATGTGTTATTGTCATATAGAAATAATTATCTATGTCTTATGACATTAAGGGAAAACAAGAGAATAATAGGATGGTGAGGATATAATTGATAAGGGGAAGTATAAAATGGGGAATTTTCCATCCTATGATACATGTGAAATAAAACCCCCTGGTGCTTTCTTAATAAGAAAATGATTATTCTATATGTTTGGATATAATGTAAGTCATGTTGGTTATTTCTAGGGAATGAAATTAGCTATCAATGTTCAATGCTATAATTTTAGGGAGATGGGACACAATACAAATTATTATCCAAATAATCTAGGAAATTTACCTTTCAAATGGCCAGAAGAGAAAGGATAATATTATACAGTCACAATATTTGAGGACAAAATTCATAATTATTTCGTGGTAGGTACTTTAATATTTCCTAATATATATCCAATGATTTATTTAATTCTTCATCACCACATTATTTTATATCTTCCAAATTTTCTAAGAAAACCATACATTTATTTTCATATTTAATAAAGGGATATTCATTCAAAACACCTAAGTGATGTATCATTTAAAAAAGATTTCTCGATATGTCCCCTTTATAACACAATAATGTGATTTAGTTGCTGACCAGAACAACATACCTATGATTTATTTTTCTGAAGCACTCGAAATGAATTTTATTTTAAATTATGATATGAAGATATTTTTCTTGAAGAATGAAGTTATAATTTTTTATAATGATATAGAATCCCATATCATTAGAGTAGAAACTTCACAATCTGATTTTTATAAAGATAGAACCAAAATTGATTAACATAATTCAATTCTTTGTGATTATGAAAACACAAACTTAGGATGTCCATTTTGTGAAATAATATATTGATGTGTCTCCATAGGTCTTACTTATGCATCCTCTGGATTTGGAAGTTGAGTTCTCTATTGACATAATTCATATTGAAAGGAACATATCAATTCTACCTTTTTGAATGGAGATAGTGTATATACTAGATATGAATAAACCACAACAACACTTGAGTAGTAAGGGGTTTATTCACCCAAGTATTTCTCCTTTGTGAACTTATATTATTTTCATTATGTATAAAAATGGATTTATAAAGCAGTTCATTGCTATGGGAAAATAAATGATATTAAAATAATGAACTTGTATGACCTTCCTCATATTGATGATTTATTTGATCAAATTCACAGAGAAAAATATTTTCCAAAGATTGACCTTTGATCTAGATATCATATGTTTCATGTGAGGCATTATGATATTACAAAGATGGAATTTTGAACCAATAATGTCCATTATTTTTTTACAGTAAAATATTTTGGAATGAATAATGAACTCCCTATTTTAATGGTTCTATTGAATAGTGTTTTCAAAGAAAATAATGTTTAATTTGATTTGGTATTTATTGATGAAATAATTGTATCCTCAAAAATCTACAAACATCTTGAAAATCACTTGCTCACTATTCGGTAAACATTTAGCTAAAATGAGTTATATGGGATGATTAGAAAGTGTGAATTCTAGATTCCAAATGATTCTTTTCAAGGACATATTTTCTGTAAATATAGATTTTTAGATGGTCCCGCAAAAGAACAATTTAGGTCAATAATGACATACACTATTTAAAATAATTTATCTACATAGTTTTATTTTATTATTATGCTATTTTCAGCATTTTCCTCATAAAATCTCCTGATTAGATAAACCATTATTAAATATTAGACATAAAGAGGTTAAGTTACAATGGAAAAACAAATGTGAAGAATGTTTAGAATAAATGAATTATAGATTGGTGAATTCTCTAATTCTAACTCTACCATATTGAAATGGTGGATTTTTTTATAGTGATGCATTAATGAAAGGGCATTATTGTGTTATTATGTAGAATGATAGATTTATTTAATATGCATAAAGGAAGTTAAAAATTCATGAACATAACTATCCAATTCATGATTTTGATTTAAATGTTTTAATATTTTCTCTGATGATATGTAGAAACTATCTCTATAGAGAAAAAGTGTGATATATATTGTTCACAAGAGATTGAAATATAACTTTTCACAAAAACAACCCCACATGTGAAAAATTTTATGGACCAATCTACTGAAGGATTATTATTGTTCAATACACTATCACCCAATAAAGACATATAATGTACCTGATGTATTGAGTAGCAAGGATCCAATATTTCTAAACATAATATAGATTTACAAGGACCTCGTGTTCATGGATCTAGAAAATATTCATATGGGATTCATCAAAGAAGGTGTATCATAATTACTACATCAATCTGTTTCCCAATAGCCTTTATTAAAATGATTAAATTTTCTCAGTAAGAGGATGAGAATATTCGAAAGAAAATTAATTGTGTGATTGATTGGAAGTTGGCTGACATCGTGTGTGAGGATGGAATTCTGAAATTCGTGATGAGGCTTTGTGTTCCCTCTATACTAGATCTAAAAAGGGACTTATTGAATGATTTATAAAGTGATCATTTATTTATACACCCTATTATCACTATGATGAATAGATATTTGATGGAACATTTCTAGGGAGACAACATGAAGAGGGAACTCAATGATTATGTCTCAAGATGGTTATTCTATCAAAAGGTGTAGGATAAAATAAAATATCAAAGAGGATTCCTATATCATCATCCTATTCTTACATTAAAATGGTAAGAAATCACTATGTATTTTGTCAAATGATTACCAAAAACTACAAGATAGATTGATGAAATATGAGTAACTGATAATTGACTTACCAAATCTGCACATTTCCTCGCTATAATGGAAGACTTTCTACTGGATTTTCTTTCACAAATATATTTTAATGATGTTATAATACTTAAAGGAGAACCTCTATCAATTATGTTTGATTTTCATATCGTATTTACATCAAAAATCCAGAAAATTTTATAAACATATTGTTATACTGAGCTTTATTTGAGTACTACTTATCACCATCAAACTGAGGGGCAGTCTGAAAGGATAATCCAGTCATTATAATTTTCCATTGGTAGGGTTTTACTATAATAATTGTTTCCATTATATTATTCAACTAGAAACATACGAATCATTGTATGGAGAGATATTTCATACACCAAAATTTTGGTATGCTATTGGTGAAAGAAATATTGTTGGGCCAGAGCTTGTGGTGGAAACAAAAGTGAAGGTAAATCTATTTAGAACCATATCCCATTTTCTCAATGTAGGAAAAATGGATATGATGATAATAAAATGATGTCTTTTGGAATTTCATGTATATGGGCTAATTTGTTTTAAATAATATCCATGGAAGGGTGTTATTATATTCGGATATAAAGGAAAACTGAGCCCAATATACATTATTCCTTTTAAAATTTTGGAGAGACATGGTGTTGTCTCTTATCATTGTTGATTCCACCTTGCATTTCTAAAGTAAAAAATGTGTTCCACATCTCATTGTAAATAAATTCCATGCTATAACAAACACATGTACTCACTTCTGAAGGTTTTGAATTAGAACAAGATTTATCTTATGATGAATATTGTATAATAATTCTCAACACTAAGTAAATAGTGTGGAGGGATTGGATGACTCAGATGGTATATGTACTTTCAAAAAATCATAAAATTGATAAGGTGATGTGGGAGACATAGGATCTTATGGTGAAGAGCTTCCCACATCATTTTGTGGGGTGACATTTTGGAAATTTCGAGGAAGTATTTTTATAGGAGGGGAGAATGTAATGACCCAAAATTCAATCAATTAATATTCCCTTATTATGTTTCTTTTACATATTATGAATTTTATAAAACCCCATAGATAACGTAATAAAATATTTTTAAATGAAAAATAAAAGAAATAAGATTTATTTATATATGTTAAAGAACCCAATACTATTAAATTCTAAGTATTCCTTATGAATATTATATTGGTCTAATGAAGAGTAACCTCACCTATAATGTATAATTAAAATTTAGGAATATCAAAAGTTAAAGTATAATTGAATTATATCATCTTAAATGTAAGTTAATATTTTTTTAAAAATTATATTTCAATGTAGTTATTTCGATAAGTCATAAGAATAAAATTACAATATTAATATTAAAAAATATATATTTATAAAACAAAATTCATTTTTATAAATGGATTCAAAAATAAATATTTTCTTGTCTATTTATTTTTGTATAATTTTATGAGACATTAATTAATTTTTTAATGTGTCATAGAATCATTTTTAAATTTAAAATCTTTATTTTTAAACCATATAATTCTTTTTTAATATTAAATTTCACATATTTATAAAATTATATTTATAAATAAATTTCCATTTTATTAGTTATACTGGTTGAATGCTTGTTGTGTTTAATTTTGGTTATTTATCTAAAATTCTTGAATTTTTAGTGAATAGTAAGATATCCTAATTAATAGTATAAATACATTATAAAAAAATACACTAATCCTTGAGACAGGGATGTTGTAATATCACTTAATTATAACTAACAGTCACTTGATACATTATTTAGTCATGATAACCAATAATATTTTTATTCCATAGAAAAATAATTAAATAATGAAATTAATAATGAGAAATAACACCTCTCCACCATTATGAAAACCACATGTCACCCCTTCTTCACTTCACTACTCTAGGGCATCAATGTTGTCACTATACTTCCCAAATCTTCTTCACTATTCTCTCACTACATCTATTATCTCTTTTTATTTTCAAATGAACAAACTCCCTTTCTGCAAAGAAGTTCTCTAGGAGGTTAATTTTAGAGGTAAACAATCTCCCTTTTTCTTTCATTCCGAATTTACCTTATTTTATTATCATCTCTGTGCCTATTATATCAAAATTATCATGATAAATCTTGTATCATTTATCTACTATAATGATGTAAGGATAATTTAACAATCATCATAAATCCCCTTAATCTATCTCTCTCTTATTTTACAAATGATATCATTTTCCAGGAGTTGCCGATTATTAACCATTATGGGTGAAAAACATTCGTTCCCCAATTTACACATAAAGGATGGTCAGGTAACCATTTTAATGGACTAACCAGACTATAATATATGTATTTTTAAAATATTTTATTTTTTAAGATGTATATATATACACAATATTAATTTATATGACAAAACTAGTTCAAAATGATCAAAATACCGTAATAATAATTAAAATGATTTTCACTAATGTTTTATCTCATACATCATCCCCATACTATATAATAAAATTAATTTCAAAACCATTTAATATTTTGTATGGTCTTTAATATCATATAAATTCAATTTTGGTTATTTATACTCATTTCACATGAACTTCCATTCTCAAATACAACTGTACCGATCGTGAAAACCAAGGAAATGAACCATCAAGATTGACAGAATTATAACTTATAACTCATTAAAATAGACATAAATGAAAAATATACAATTTTAATAAATAAAATACATGTAGATAAATTTTATAAATGATTAATTACTATATTTATCTTTATTATCAAGTACATTAAGGTC
The DNA here is from genome assembly GCA_963277665.1 of Viscum album. NCBI lineage: Eukaryota > Viridiplantae > Streptophyta > Magnoliopsida > Santalales > Viscaceae > Viscum > Viscum album. The sequence goes on from OY728152.1 coordinate 1,403,684,948, forward strand.
ATGTTTAGAACTCATTCAGATATAAGGGAAGTGTTTCTAACCGAACCTCTATTTTCATTTTTGTTTTTCTTATTCTCTACTTACCTCAATGAAAGTGATAATTATTTTTATATACTAATCATAAATTCTATTTTAATTCTATATATATTTGTACCAATTATACTTATTTATTCTTTTATGGGGAGATACATGTTTTAAAAGGATCTTTCAAAAATTCTTCCTGATAAACAAATCTTATTCCAACGAACTCCTTAAATTATTTCCTATTTTAAAGTACACTCTAAAATATATTTGAAGACACCATAATTTTTATAAAATAAAACATTTTATTTAGAAACAAAATTCTTAGTTCCCTTCTTGTTTAATTCCAAAAAATTCCAAAAGTACACTTCTTTTCAAAGTCAACAAGTATTTCTCTCATGAATTACTCAATGATTTTATAAGACTCTTTTAATTTATTTCAACACTCATGTTGATAATTATGTTTAATGGGGACTAATATTTTTTGATATCATCCAATATTTTTTATTAAATGTTTTATGATAATTTTTACTGTGGATGTGAAATTTTGATACCATTCACCTTATTACTCAGAATGGTTAGTGATTATGTCTACAGATTTGGGAAAGTTATTCTTATTTCATATGCATATGTTATTTATATTTAACCCCATTCATATGAGGAATTCATTAGACATAATAAGTGATGGGTGGGTCCTGTTATATCCCCTTAATGCTTCATCAGGTATCATCAAACAAAAAAATATAGACTTGGCCAAGGCCATGCCTATTTTATGATATTGTTTTGGAATAGGCCTTATTCATGTTTAGTTTTTTTTATCGAGGCATCATGATATGGTTCAGATATCTGACATTATGGATTCTTTCTTTAGGAATTTTTTAATTGATATTCCATGTTGTCATTCGACTAGAATAATATCATGATAATGTTTTATTATAGCATGATTTAATTTTCTTTTATTCCAACCATATGATGTTCAAGATTATGTATTAATGTCATGGGTAATTTTAGTTATTCACTAAACCATATTATATATTCTTCCACAGTTTTACATACCCTTACCGAGTATCTGAGCTCAACCCTTTATTTTTTTCTGGATGATAAGTAGTATATTTTGAATGACTTCCATTGATAAATATTGTGAAGATAATTTTTCTAAATGAATTTCTAAATTGTATTCCATTTGTGGGATGTGTAAAGGATGGAGTTAATAATATTATATATGATATTATACTGGAATTATAATGTACCTTGATGTCATTATGATTCCATTCCATTTAATACAAAATAGAAATGAAAGTAGTGTTCATGCGTACACACGACTTACCATCTCCATAGATGGTGCATTTCATTTCTTACCTATAAATGTTATGTAATATTATAAATCCATGTATGTACTGGATATATAATATATATATGATATCTACATGATGAATATAATTCTGGATATAATGGATATTTTACCACATGAACAACTTGTAATTATAAAGAGTTTATTTTTAACTCATGTACCATTGATCGACAAAACGACCATTATTGACTTAAATAATTACATAGTGTTCATAACATGGTAATAAGTGATATAAAAGGAATAATTAACTTGAAAAAGATTCTAAGAAAGTACAAATTAACTCATTTTTATTATTCAGGAGGTTAAAGAACGATCAAGTCAAGTCAAACACGAGGTAAGGGACTTCATCTCAATCTCCTTTCATTGAAGCATATTGTGTTTTATACACAAATTTCTTTTATATGGTGTATAAACCTCTTTGAAATTTATATTTATTCAAATGAAATGTTTTTTATATGAATTGTTTTACTAAACGACAAAAGGGAATGTTTTTGTCGTACGTATGTTGCGACAATGACTTCTCCTCCGCTGTGACCATTATTTGAGTTCCGCCTTCCTCTACAAGGGATAACATTTTTTTAAATAAATATCAGGTTTTACTTTTTTTTTATTTTGTTAATGAAAATGGTTTTTATAATGTTTTTATTATATCATTGTGTTTTATTGATATCTTGTGATTGAAATGTGGAAATGTTATGTTTCCTTTATGCATGTTTTAAGTGATACGATTATGTTATGGTTCTTGGGCAGTGTTTATGAAGATCGGTGGTTCCATGATAAAATAAGGATGGGTGAGCCAGATATAACTCTCCAATTCATTGGTTAATGAGAAGGAGTTTAACAATAACGTTTCTCCAATGAGATATAGGGAATATATTGTGATGGGTATTCCAAATGTAACCATTAGGGTTACTCCCTACGTAAGAATGTTATGAATGCATCATGTTACCTTTATGTCTAATGATTTCTATGATTTATTCATGATTTGATGAGGTATGTTAAAATGCTTATGTTTTATGAGTAACGTATGGTTAATACAAGGACTAATGTTTTCATTTCGTACTTTTATATCCCTTACTGAGCTTTTTATGCTCATCCCATTTTTTGAAAAGTTTTTCACAGGTCAAGGGAAAGTTATATGATGTGATGATAGTGTCATGGATGTGTCAATAAAGAATCCATGTTTTATTTTAAATATATATCTGTTGATGGGAAAAATGATTACTATCTTTTATAAAACCACATTATTTAAATGTGGATTGTAATGCATGATTTACAATCTAATTCCTTAAAACTCTATATCCAAAAAAATCCTCAACGAAAATTCTTTAAATAACTCAAGATTAAGTAATGTTTAAGGCCGGGGCCTTATACTCATCCACTCATATATAAAAGAACAATTATTCTCTATTTTATTTAAATTTTAATGTGAAATATATATTTACTAAAACCTAAAATATTAACATTTAAAATTCTATAAAAAAAAATTAGTGGTTCATCGGTTCTTAAAATTCTATTCCAATATTCATTACATAGAGAACAAAATGTTGTATTCGGAAAAAGCTATAATTATCTTCACATGGTCATTTAAATATCATTATTATTTTATAGATTATAAATTTTTTCAACAATACTAAAATAATTAATAAATTATATAAACTATAATGATATTTTATTAATAATATCGGATAATTATTCTATCTTTAATATAGTAAAAGAATAAAACATACCCCAATGTGTACGTATGATTTACCATCTTCATATGGTGGTGTAAATTATTTTTCATCACTATATTAATTAGACTGTCACGAACATTTAAATAAAGATTATATCATAAATATATGACATAATTATTATTTTGGAATATAATATCAGTTTCCACCTCATTCCCTCGAATCCATTTCATAACCATAATGTCTCTTGCACATAGGTGTATACTATAATCTCTATGAAGAAGTGTGATTAGATTTTAATATCGAAATTACATGAGTGGTAATAAAGAAAATTTAAGGAATACATATTTTACAAAAAAAATGTCACAATCCATCCCCTGGGCCTATGTCATGACTACCCCAATCCTGCCTCCCATATTCCAGGGGATGGTGACTTGCACCAGAAATTTATATCCCGAAAAGGGAAGTCATTTCCTTCAAACATGTAAAAACATAACCATGGCGTACTATACAATGAAATTCACAAATAATAAGGGAAACCACCACAATGTACCACCACATAGTGTAAAAAGTGTAAACTAAATGTAAAGTGTCCAGAATAAAAGCCCAACTAAAAGGAAAGTACATAAAAGGAAGAAAAACTACCATAGTTCATCTAACAAGGATCCTACCTGAAGTGTAGATATAGCTCACTGTCTCATGTTAATTAAGCACACCATGTCTATCAATCCACCTCCGATAATCATATATCCTTGGTTCCCCAAAGTCTTATTCAAGGATTTATGTCACATGTACAAGACACAACAGGTGCAGCTGAAGCCCATGCATGGGTGAGTATAACAATATTCAGTAGGTACCGTGAGACCAAATCAGGTCACAGAGAATCCCATAATGTAAAATTCCACAATGAAATATCTCAAGGTAATGCACAATGAAAAATACATATCTCAAACCATGTATTACTTATGAAAAAAAGTAATGATGATTAGTCATCAAACTAAATCATATTATTCTTTAGAGAGGCTCTTCTTCTCATTCACAATGGATCGTTCTGATTAAAATCCACAATGGGTTGCTCAATGGCTGACCAACAATAGGTTACACTACTACTGACCCACGGAGGGTCACTTTTATGCTGATCCATGAGGGGTCGATATTATATCGATCCATGACGGGTTTATTTTGTTTTAATATATGAAGGGTTTCTAGTATGTTGATCCACCAAGGGTCACTAGTATTCTAATCCAAAAGGGTTCTTTTTATTTTGGTAAATGATGGGTTTCTAGTATGTTAATCCAAGAAGGGTCTTAATTCACTCTTCGCATCACAACTAGCCACTGCATTCGCACACATAGCATGCTTGATTCATGGAGGATCTTCTACTCAATCCATTGATCATTTCTCCACCTCTATGATGTCTCACAAAGATTAATCCAAAATATTGTCTTATCGTAATGTTCCCAACAAAACTGACAGTGCATTGAATGGATTCCCTGTCTATAAGATATGGTCATTATTGTAAAGAGGGACAAGTTGAATTTGAGTACGATCCAAACCTATCATACTCAAATCTTATTCAAAACTCACATAGGGTATCATCGAAGACCCCCTTGTCACTAGGGTCCCAACTCCACTGATGGAGATTCAATCAGATATACAGTTTGAGAGATATAAGTGTTTCTACAAATTGGGGATGATTCTGTCCGGCCTCGATCAAACTAGTTTTGACCGACCTGACCAACCTAGCATGGGGTCACATATAATACATTTTGTCTACCTAGACCATTGGGCCCCACTATACCCAGCCCAAGCTAGTATTGGTTCTAGTCGGTCAGGTAACTTCTTGGCTAGGGTTTATCCAGTTCGGCCAGCACTAGCGGGTCGGTCTCTTTATCCAGCTCAGGCCACATAGCGGCCTATGTTAAAAAACTTTAACTCATCATCTTATTCCACAAAAACCGATTAGATTAAGGAACTGAATGGGCCACTCGGGCAGCCCGACCTATCCCATAGGACCGACATCGATTGGCCTTGACATGCTCAAACATTTTAGTTTAGCACGAACCGGTTTGGCTAGTCCGGCTTAGGGAACGTGTGGCCGGTCAATCTGGTGGCCCTTCCTATCAGCACACAGCATGAGGTCGACTTAAAATTTTGTGACTTAATTGGTATCTCTAGGGCTATCCATAATAAATATCTTAATTATTTGACTTCATGAATGGTGAATAAAGAGACATGAATTTTTCATAATCTCAAATTTAAAAAAGATTAGATGATAAGATGTTGAAATATGTTGTTTTTTTATTTCAATTTGAAATTCATCATCATAGTGAAGAATATGTCCCAAATTATACATAATTATGGTAAACATGGGTCCTATGGTCATTAAGGGAATATGAGAGAATGTATTGATATGAATGTTGTTATAGATTAATTTTCTTTGTAGAATAAAAATCATACAAAATTTTTCATTTTTGATGTCAATACAATAATGGGGTGTTGAGGAAAAATTATGTTCACACTTGTTCTATAACATCAATATGTGGGGGATCACCAAATTGTTTATGAAAAAATATAATTAGTTGAAAATGTTAATGTAACAGCCCAGGTTAATAATGAGTATGATGTTTTCACATTTATCCATATTTTTGAATAAAATATTAATCTAACATTAAAGGGTACGCTATGCTCGATGGCGTACCCAACACGCAACAACGAGTTTCTTGGAAATCTTACGTTGCACTCTAATAATAAAATAATATTATTTTAAATGGTAGTTAACACCTAGCTGTTGTGATTGCAGGAATGAATAGAACTAACTAAAAAATGATTATATATGTTTTTCAAATATGTTTACTTTTTACAATAACTGTTAGAGGATTAAAAATGTGAATGAATCCAATTTTAAGCGTAAACATTCTAATATTCATTAAAAGGTCAATTAACAGCATTTTGATGGCGAACCTCTTTTAAATCCAATTTTTGATAATTTTATGTGTTATATTTGACAAAATAAAATTCTTCTTTAGAATTGGGACATCAAAATTTACTTTCTGTAAATTTTTGGAATTTTTCCGATAAAGTACATTTGTTAATGAATAGTGAAAATGTTGTATTTAAATTCAAAACCTCTTTTTAATCTAATTTATTTATATGATTTGATTATCTTTTACATTGGTTTTAAAGTAAAAGTTGAATATATTTTTACCATTAAATCCAATGGTGGTCATTGGAATTAATTTCACTTTGAAATTGGACTTAAACTAGTGTCAATCTTTTAATAGATATTGATTCTTAAAAATAGGCTATTTGTTTTGACAGTGGGAATTAATAATTAAATTAATTAATGCAACTTATATGTTTTTAATTTTGTATAATAGATATAATTTTTGAATTCGGATTATCAAATATAGCCTAGGGTGAATTTTTTGTAATTTTCTGAAAAACTTCAGTTTTTGATGAATAGTGAAACCACTAAGTGGTACTTATAAAAACAGATTTTCCGTTTAAATGGAATTTTTCCTCCTTGGTGTTTCGAATTTCAGAAATCTGACATACATGGTTGTCATTAAGAAGTAAAATGTGGTTCAATGTGAATAAAATAATTTTTTGGTGAATAGTAACTTATTAAGTATTTAATCACGATTAGAGGTAATTAGTGTAGTGTAAGGTAAAAATAATGTTTTAATAATATGAAATGACCTAGACACATGTCCTACCCTCATTGGATGTGTCATTGCCGACCAGGAAAATCCATGGGTCAACTTGGGGACCCCATGGAGCCACTTTGGAAGGAAAATGACATAAATAACTTTTTATTTAAGGTTAAAATTAAAATGTCACAAATATGAGTTATTTTCCTAAAACAATTTTTAAATGGGGTTATACAAGTCAGATTTTTTACTATAAATAGTAATTGGAAAGCTAAAAGGATTTCCTACATCATAGTATTTTTTTATAATTTTTAGACATTAAATAAATTAAATTATTTATGACATCATGATGTTGCAGCGATGACCTCATTATTTAATTTTTTAAATAAAATGGAAAGATAATGTAAAATATAAGACATAAACATGTACAAAACCTATTGTATGGGTGGATTTTGAACCCTTATCACCTTATCCTCGAAACACATCAATGTGGGACCATTAAAATCAGAAACGCATTATAAAATAATGTAACATTTCTTTACTTTCCAAGAGTGGCCCTCCCCCCTCTTATAAAAGGCCCCCACCTCTACCTCCTTACCCACATATCCAAAGCCTTTGGCTCGGCCAACCCCTGCCCATTTTGTCTCTCCACATCCCTATATTACTCTTAGATGCCTCATTTTGGGCAGAAGTCTTCCCAAGAAATCCTTTGAGCTCAAACCAAAGGGAGTTAACCAATTTTAAGGTAATGTCTTCACTTGAGTCCTTTTGTTTTATTTTGCTTCTCCAACCCCCTAATCACATTTTATTCATTTCTTTTGTAACAACTACAGTATCATAAATATACTAGTATGTTGTTATAAGTAGGATTAGAGATAAACTTACACACACCTACATCTAAGGGTTAAAGAATATACTGTTTCCGTGGATGGCGAATTTCTACCTCACGAAACGATGATTGTTCAATATCCATCTAACACCTTCAACGGTTTCCATTAAGATGTAACTATATTAATATATGATATATAATATGTTTATTTTTTCCTTAAGATTCTGTATTTTGCATTTCTGGCATACCTTTATGGCTTCCATTATGGGTATACACGATATGTTCATTTTAGGAAGTGCGGACTACCGCCCCCTCAAAGTGATTTGATTTGTTAATACCATATGCGGTACTTATAAATGATATATTTAATGATATTATATATGATACCATAATTTAATTAAAATACAATTATGTATCATTATGTTTTAATTCCATTAAATATGGAAAATAAATGGAAGTATTGTTCATGCGTACGTACGGCTTACCGTCTCCATGAATGGTGCATTTCATTTCTTACCTATAAATGTTATGTAATATTATAAATACATGAATATTCTAGATATATATGATATCTAAATCATGAATAAAATTCTGGATATAATGGATATTTTACCACATGATCAACTTGTAATTATAAAGAGTTTATTTTTGACTCAATTAAAAATGATCGTTAAAATCACTGTTATTAACTTAAATAATAACATATTGTTCATGACATGGTAATAAGTGATATAAAAGGAATAATGAACTTTAAAAAGGTTCTTAGGGAAGTAGAAATGAACTCAAGTTTATTATTCAGGAATATAATGGAACGAAAAAGACAAGTTGAACTTCAGGTAAGGGATCCTACCCCTCTCTTTCATTTTAATTACACTCTTTTATGTCAATACTTTTAAGCTCATATTTCTTATGATTGGGATGTTATTTTATATTACTCTTAATGTATGTTTTATGTTCATATGATGAGAGACCCTATTTTCTCTCATCAATCCATTTTGGATGTTTTAAGTGGCGCTGTTAGGCTGCCGAGTTTTCGTAAGGGATTTTTCATCTCACTTTTAGTCCCTTGATATTTATGCTACATTTTCCACCATTTACTTTGAGTGGTGTATGCACTTACCATTATTATACTCTTTGTGTAATATAATTTCATTTATGGGTATTTAAATATTTATTGTATGACCCTTCTTCAATGGGGTGTACATTTTGAAAGTTACCCAAGTCGGTAAGGGAACCATTCACCATCCACTTTTTAAAAGACTTATTTTGTTATGTCTTTTAATTAACATAATATTATGTTGGGATATGTTCTTATATATCCTTATTGATGTAAATTTAATGACCAAGTGGTGAGATACCATTTTTATCTCTCATCACCTATTTTTCTGAATTTGGAAGTGACGCCGTTAGGCTGCCGAATTTTTGCAAGGGAACACGTTAACCAAATTTTGATTCTTTGGGATAAACTTTTATACCATGAATATGTCGTTATATGATTATGTGTTAATGTCCTATGATTTTTTTAAACTTAATACCAACATATATTTTGTGTATTCATTTGTCACACATAATTATGTAACTGATTTATCCTTAATCCAAGGATACCGTCTTTGTATGGGACTTCGTCTCAATCTCCTTTCATTTAGGCATATTCTGTTTTATACACAACATTCATTTATATGGTGTATAAACCCCTTTTACTTTTAAATATATCCAAAAGGAATCATTTTTATACGAAGCATTTTACTAAATGACAAAAGGGAATGTTTTTGTCGTACGTATGCGGTGACAACGACTTCTCCGCCGCGGTGACCATTATTTGAGTTTTGCCTTCCTCTACAAGACATACCTTTTTTAAAAAGAAAAATAAATACCATGTTTTACTTTTCTTTTATTTTTGTATTGAAAATGGTTTTCATAATTTTTTTATATCAATGTGTTGTATTAATATCTTGTGATTTAAAGGTGGAAATGTTATGTTTCCTTTATGCATGTTTTATGTGATACAATTATGTTATGGTTCTTGGGAATTTTTGATGAAGATGGATGGTTCCGTGATAAACTAAGGGCGGGTGAGCCTGATATAGCTCTCCAATGCAATGGGTAACGTGAAGGAGTGAAACGTTAAGGTTTCTCCAAAGAGATTTTTGGGAATATACTGTGGTGGGTATTCCAAACGTAACCAAGAGGGTAACTCCCTACGTAAGAATGTTATTAATGCATCAAGTTACCTTTTATGTCTTATGATTTCAATGATTTATTCATGATTTTATATGCCTATGTTTTGTGGGTAAAGTATGATTTTATTCTTATGTATATATGAACTCATGTTTCCTTTCAAAATTTGTATAACCCTTACTGAGCTTTTTATGCTCATCCCTAGTTTTTTTTTGAAATGTTTTTCACAGGTCAAGGGAAAGGTACATGATATGATGATAATGTCAAGGAAGTGTCAAGAAAGAATCCATGCTTTATTTTTAAATATGTTTCTGTTGATGGGAAAAAAATGAATACTATCTTTTATGTAAACACTTTGTTTAAATGTGGAATGTAATGAAAGTTTTATGATCTAATTCTCTAAAACTCTAATCCTGAAAAGATCCCCAATGTGTAATCTTGAAATTAATCCTGATTAAGTAAGTTTTAAGGCTGGGGCCTTATAGTTCGTATCAGAGGTCGGTTTAAATAACTTTAGAGGTTAGGGAATTCATTAAGCATAAGTGAATTTACCATAATGGTTAGGATTTCAGAAAGAGTCCTAGTTTTATATAAATTGAATGAGTAAGTATATCTTAGTGTTTATCTTCCTCATTATTACATGGTGGTTTAGTTGATATACTCACACTGAGCTTTTTGGTATTAGTAAATGGCTGGATCTAGCAGGCACCAAAGTAACAGTGGATGGGAAGAAAACTGTGACAGTTTTTTAGCAAGAAATTGAATGATAAGGGAGGTGAAAAGGGAACTCTTTTGTGTATCTTCAACAAACTATCTGGAGTCATGATTGACCACTTAACCTTGGCGATTTTTCTAAGGCATCATATATGCGTGAAACAAATCCCTACGGAACTACATGTAATAATCATAAAAGTAAGTGTGTTCAAAAAGCTATATGTCCAAGATGTTGAAAGAAACACCTAGGAAAATGTTTCAAAGGGGAAGAAATATGCTATAGATGTGGAAATGAAGGTCATTAATCAAGAACCTACCATGAAAAAAGGAAGCATCCGGTTGACTCGAGGAAAGGGAATGAAGTTCTTTCTGGGGGATCAATTGAATTTTTTAAATGTGGTTTGCCTGGTCATTATGCAAAAACATGTACTATGAAGAAGTTTCTTGAATGAGATCACCAAGATCGTACAAATATTTGTTTACCAATACCTAATGCCATTCCGATTGAGGATGAAGAAACTGAAAATGACCAATCAAAGGTATGGATTATTTCATAAATTTTGTTTTCCTATTTTGGAATCTTAGGATACGATTCATGATTTTTTTTGTAGGAAAAAATGTATTTCAGAATTAGTTGGAAAAGAATGGTTAATGGATCATAAAGAATGTTGAATGAGTAAGAAGTAAACATATAAGGGCTTCAAGAGTTATGGTGAAATTCTTAAGAGTATTAAGTCTCTTTTGATGATGGGGTTACATTAGAAGACTTTTTATAGTATGTGTAACCATGATGTTTAATATATGAAAAGTTTATTCAAGGAATATTTATATGTTATTTTGTGGAAATAGTTATAAAGAACCATTTGGGTTTATATGAGCCTTACTTTTGAGGTAATTATGGGTTACTATATGTTATGATGGAAGTGAAAGGCATGAGGTAAAATTGAGGTTAAATTATGTTATGGTTATTTTTGGTGATTTTATCTCTTTTTGGGGAATTATTTGAGAATTATATAGTTTTAGAAAAAAACAGCACACAGACCGTGTGACAACCTATCGCGCCAGACAAATCTGTGGGAATCGAACCCACATCCAAAGTGCAACTGGTATTTATCACCTACCACTAGACTACGTGAAGTCCCTAGATAGTATGACTTATTCAATTTATTTAGGTGACTTTATGAATTAAGAATATGTTGATTTTGGGTTATTTATGAAAATGATTGACCTATCATGGAGGATATGTGATTAGGATAATTACATTTCAATAAGATACTTTAGGAGCAACTGTTGTTCTTTAGAGATAAATGTTACGATTTAACTTGGAAGACTATGTGACTAAATCCTTAAAATATTTAGGTTTCAATCTTAGTTTGGTTTACTTTGAATAATTTTATGGCCAATTTTTTTATCGAATGGTCCTCGTTGAACTCTGTGTTTTGTTGGACAAATTTTGGAGATTAAGAATAGATTTTCTTTTTATAAAGGGATATCCCTTTTTGGATTATCTGATCTTGTACTAACCTTTTTGGTTTTGGTTTTGGTTAAAGTATAAAGACATGGGATGTATACAGTTCTCTTTTGTGGATTAGGTGATTCTTTAGAAGTTGATTATAGTACCCTTAATGTGAACAAGTCTTCCTAAATACTTGTCTTTTGGAGAAAATATGAGTTTGTGTAAGAAATCTTATAAAAGTTGAAATTCAACATGATAAGTAATTATGTTTCCTTATGAATAAATTCCTCAATAAAAATTAACTTAAAACAAAAATGTTTTCTATTAACATTTCCTACTGGGGAATCGAATAGCGTTTAACCCATCACAAGTTTGTGATTTTCTTATAGTTAACTTTCTCCTAGGCATGTTTACTATCACTCTCCATCAGAACATGGCCCTTTTTTCCTCCATGTCTATATTTTCATACATGGAATCCTAGTATGGGTTAACTCGGGTGACCTTTGTAATTATCTTTCATTATTTTAAAGTGATTTTTTACTGACTCTTGTTCTGATGTGGGATTCTCAATGAAGTTTTCAAACCCAATTTTAAATTGTGAGGACGCAGTTCCCAAAAGGGGGGAAGGATGTAACATCCCAGGTAAATAAAGAGTATGACGTCTTCACATTTATCCATATTTGTGAATAAAATATTAATATAACTTTAAAGGGGATTCTATGCTCGATGGTGTACCCAACACGCAACAACGAGTTTCATGGGAATCATACATTTCACTCTCATAATAAAATAATATTATTTTAAATGGTAGTTAACGCCTAGCTGTTGTGATGGCAAGAATGAATAGAACTAACTACAAAATGATTATATATGTTTTTCAAATATGTTTACTTTTTACAACAACTGTTAGAGGAATAAAAATGTGAATGAATCCAATTTTATGCGTAAACATTTTAATTTTCTTTAAAAGGTCGATTAACCGCCTTTTGATGGAGAACCTCTTTTAAATCCACATTTTGATAATTTTATGTGTTATATTTGACAAAATAAAATTCTTCTTTATAATCATGACATCAAAATTTACTTTGTGTAAATTTTTGGTATTTTCCGATAAAGTACATTTTTTATTGAATAGTTAAAAATGTTGTATTTCAATTCAAAACCTTTTTTTAATCTAATATATTTATATGATTAGATTATATTTTAAATTGGTTTTAAAGTGAAATTTGAATATATTTATACCATTAAATCCAATGGTGGTCATTGGAATTAATTTCACGTTGAAATTGGACTTAAACTCGTGTCAATCTTTTAACAGATATTGTTTCTTAAAAACACTCTTTTTGTTTTGACAGCAGGAATTAATTATTAAATTAATTAATGAAACTTATATGTTTTGAATTTTGTAAAATAGACATCATTTATGAATTCTGAAAATCAAATATATCCTCAGGTTAATTTTTGGTAATTTTCTGAAAAACTTCAATTTTTGATGAATAGTGAAATGACTAAGTGGTACTTATAAAAACTGATTTTCTGTTTAAATGAAATTTTTCCACCATGGTGTTTTGAATTTAAAAAATCTGAAATACATGGTTGTCATTAAGAAGTAAAATTTGGTCCAATGGGATTAAAATATTTTTTTCTTGAATAGTAACTTATTTAGTTTTTAATCACAATTATAGGTAATTAGTGTGGTTTAAGGTAAAAATAATATTTTAATAATATTAAATGACCTAGACACTTGTACTACCCTAATTGGATGTGTCATGGACGACCAATAAAATCCATGGGTCAACTTGGGGACCCCATGGAGCCACTTTGGTAGGAACATGTAATAAATAACTTTTTATTTAAGGTTAAAATTAAAATGTCACAAACATGAGTTGTTTTACTATAACAATTTTTAAATAGGGTTATAGAAGTCATGGATTTTACAATAAAAATTAATTGGAAAGCTAAAAGGATTTCCTAAATCATAGAAATTTTTATATAATTTTTAGACTGTAAATAAATTAAATTATTTATGACATCATGATGATTTAGCGATGATGTCATTATTTAACGATTTATATAAAATGGAAATATAATGTAACATATATGACCTAAACATATCCAAAACCTATTAGATGGGTGGATTTAGAACCCTTATCACCTTATACTTGAAACACATCAATTTGGGGCCATTAAAATCTGAAACTCATTCTAAAATAATGTAACATTTCTTTACTTTCCAAGAGTGCCCCTCCTCACCTCTTATAAAAGGCCCCTACCTCTACCTCCATACCCACACTTAAAAAGCCTTTGGTTCGGCCACCCTTCCCATTTTGTCTCTCCACATATTTCTATTACTCTTAGAAGCCTCACTTTGGGCAGAATTCTCCCCAGGTAAGCCTTTGAGCTCAAACCAAAGGGAGTTAACCGATTTTAAGGTAATGTCTTCAGTTGAGTCCTTTTGTTTTATTTTTCATCTCCAACACCCTAAAATCTTTTTATTAATTTCTTTATTAACAAATCCAGTATATTCAATATACTATTTTTGTGTTATAATATGTATTCAAGATAAACTTACACACACCTACATCTAATGGTTAAAGAATATACTATTTCCGTGGATGGCAAATTTTTGCCTCACGAAACGATGATTGTTCAATATCCATCTAACACCTTCAATGGTGGCCATTAAGATGTCAATATATTTATATATGATATATAATATGTTTATGTTTTCCTTAATATTCTGTATTTTTCATTTATGGCATACCTTTATGACTTCCATTATGGGTATACGTGATATCTTCATTTTAGGAAGTGCGGACTACCGCCCCCTCAAAGTGAATTGATTCGTTAATACCTTATGTGGTATGTATAAAGGATATATTTAATGATATTATATATGATAACATACTAGAATTAAAATACTATTATGTATCATTATGTTTTTATTCCATTAAATATGAAAAATAAATGGATATAGCGTTCATGAGTACGTACGGCTTACCGTCTCCATGAACGGTGCATTTCATTTCTTACCTCTAAATGTTATGTAATATTATAAATACATGAATATTCTGGATATATATGACATATATAATATCGAAATCATGAATACAATTCTGGATATAATGGATATTTTACCTCATGATCAACTGGTAATTATAAAGAGTTTGTTTTTGACTCAAGTACAAATGATCGTTAAAACGACCGTTATTAACTTAAATAATAACATAGTGTTAATGACATGGTAATAAGTTATATAAAAGTAATAATTAACCTGAAAAGGCTCTCAGGTAAGTAAAAATAAACTCATGTTTATTATTCAGGAATATAAAAGAACGAACAAGACATGTTGAACATTAGGTAAGGGATCCTACCCCTCTCTTTCTTTTTAATTACACTCTTTTATGTCATTCCTTTTAATCTCATCATTCATATGATTGGGATGTTATTTTATATTACTCCTACTGTACGTTTTATGTTCATATGATGAGAGACCCTATTTTCTCTCATCAATACATTTTGGAAGTTTTAAGTCGCGCCGTTAGGCTGCCGAGTTTTTGTAAGGGATTTTTTATCTCACTTTTAGTCCTGTGATATTTATGCTACATTTGCCACCATTTACTTTGATTGGTGTCTGTACTTCCAATTATTATACTCTTTGTGTAATATAATTTCATTTATGGGTATTTACATGTTTATTGTATGACCCTTCTTTAATCGGGTGTACGTTTCGAATGTTACCCAAGTCGGTAAGGTAACCTTTCACCCTCCTCTTTTTAAAAGACTTATTTTGTAATGTCTTTTAAATCACATAATATTATGTTGGGATATGTTCTTATATATCCTTATTGATGTAAATTTTATGACCAAGTGATGATATACCCTTTTTATCCCTCATCAGCTCTTCTTCTGAATTTGGAAGTGATGCCTTTAGGCTGTCGAATTTTTGCAAGGGAACTCCTTAACCCAATTTTTATTCTTTGGGACAGACTTATACACCTTGAATATGTCGTTCTATAATTATGTGTGAATGTCCTCTGATTGTTTTACACTTAATACCCACTTATATTTCGTGTATTTGTTTGTCACACATAATTATGTAACTGATTTATCCTTATTATAAGGATACCGTCTTTGTATGGGACTTCGTCTCAATCTCTTTTCATTGAGGCATATTTTTTTTATACACAACATTATTTTATACGGTGTATAAACCCCTTTTACTTTAACATTTATCCAAAAGGAATATTTTTTATATGAATCGTTTTACTAAACAAAAAAAGGGAATGTTTTTGTCGTACGTATGCGGCGACAATGACTTCTCTGCCGCCGTGACCATTATTTGAGCTTCAACTTCCTATACAAGCCATACCCTTTTTAAAAGAAAAATAAATACCATGTTTCACTTTTCTTTTATTTTTGTATTGAAAATGGTTTTCATAATGTTTGTATATCTATGTGTTGTATTAATATCATGTTATTTAAAGGTGGAAATGTTATGTTTCCACTATGCATGTTTTATGTGATACGATTATGTTATGGTTCTTGGGCATTGTTTATGAAGATGGGTGGTTCCATGACAAACTAAGGGCGGGTGAGCCCGATATAGCTCTACAATGCATTGGGTAATGTGAAGGGGAGAAACGTTAAGGTTTCTCTGAAGCGATTTAGGGAATATACTGTGGTGTGTATTCCAAACGTAACCAAGAGGGTTACTCCCTACGTAAGAATGTTATAAATGCTTCAAGTTACCTTTTATGTCTTATGATTTCAATGATTTAGTCATGATTTGATATGACTATGTTTCGTGGGTAAAGTATTATTTCATTCTTATGTATATATGAACTCATGTTTCCTTTCCATATTTTTATAACCCTTACTGAGCTTTGTATGCTCATCCCAAGTTTTTTTTTGAAATGTTTTTCACAGGTCAAGGGAAAGGTACATGATATGATGATAGTGTTAAGGATGTTTCAAGAAAGAATCCATGATTTATTTTTAAATATGTTTCTGTTAAGGGGAAAAAATGAATACTATCTTTTATGTAACCACTTTGTTTAAATGTTGAATGTAATGCCAGTTTTATGATCTAATTTCTAAAACTCTAAACGTGAAAAGATCCTCAATGTGTAATCTTGTAATAACTCAATATTAAGTATGGTTTAAGGCTGGGGCCTTATAGTTAATCCATACATCATTGAATATTAGGATAGTATTAAAAAAATAGAGAGAATTTTCATGAGTAAATATTATTTTTTATTTTATAACAAAAATCATGTATATACCACATGAATCTGTACCCAAATTGGAGATTATATCATGTGATTGAGAATAAATTTGAAATAAATTATAATACAAAAAAATAATAATTTTATCTGATTCACCACCCACTTATTGAATCTATTCCATGGCCAGGGATAACAAATGGTGTGGTCCAACATTCCATCTCTAATTCTCTAAAGGTTTATGAGTAACCTTATTGGGATAAAACTCACACATATGGGTGGAATTATACCCAAAATTCTTAGAAATAGATAAATAATAAACCAATAAAAAATTTTAAAATACCCAATTGAAGTACATGAAATTTCAAATAATATAAGACAATAATATGAAAATATCATTAACAAACCTTAGTGAAGTGACCCTGATCGCTAAAAATCCTAAAACAACATCTATGGGTTATTAAGGATACAATCAATCAACAACTCCTACCAACTTACAGAAATATTTAATGGTATGGAGGTTATAAAATAATTATTATAAGTTTGATCATCATCAAAACATCTCATGTAAACATTTATGATGTATATTAATTCCCCATTGAACAAATAGTGACATCAATCTATATATAAATTTGATCAAATCTATTATAATTCTATCTGAGGAATTCCACCATGTAATTCCTACAAAAGGCTATATATCATTGAAAACACACCTAGAAACATAGATATATGTATATAAGTATATATATATATATAGTATAAACACATCCCACTTCCAAATGAATAATTTATCCTTAACAAAAATTCCTAATACATCCCTACTATTACAACATCATATCCCAAAACAATAGAAAAAGAAATACAAATTATTGATCTTGTAATTAATCCCTATAATATATTAAATTTTGAAGGTGTTTATATGATATTTTATAAACATATTACATTATATACAGGACATGTATATAGACTATGACCATTGTCTCCATTAACATCAAATTAAATTCACTTCATAATATTGATCCACTACTGCTCATATCAACACATATCATATAACATTAACCCATTATATCCAAATTATTCTTACGTATAATTTAATATTGAAATTAAAATGTGGGGTAGGAGGTATAGTCAACATTATATATCACTGAAAAACAAGATTTTAGAAAAAAACATAGAACCTGATGACAGATATGGGAATGAGTTGTGATACCTTATTCAAGTGGTGGAGAATATTAAATAACAAAACATAAATAATATATAGGAGCCCAATATGACACTAATAAAAATTTTCCAAATCTAGGACTCAATCTATAGTGAACATCATAGATGAAAAGATGACATCCATTACAATGAACTAAGAATAAAATACTATTCTATAAACAAAATAATCATTTAGGATTATATATATCACAAATCTTTTATTTTTAATCAACACAAACAATTTAAAATTATCAAATCATCAATTTGAGAATAATATATATTAAACATCTAAATAGGGCATTATTTTATTGAAAATAATAATTTTTTACCATAATGAACACTCATATAATCATTACCCATTCACCACATCATTAAATTATCAAGAACATTCCCCCATTAATAAATCCATTTCTCAATTTCCATATTGAATTTGAGGGGTACTGGGACGTAGAATTTTCAAAGAAATAGAGATAATTATAAAAATGAAACTATGTAAATAATAGTATAAACAAAAAAATCCATAAATTATAACCATGAGAATGAACCATCCATTAGAAAAACATCCCCAATTCTCTTTATTAAAAATTTATATCCTCCCACCATTTATAACATCAATCTCGCACCCTAATAATATCAAAAAATTTCAACCTTCACATTTTTGAAAAATCTAAATTGGCAATCACTGTAATAAATATCAAGGGATCAAATATATATATATAGATATCACATATTCATAAATCCGTTATAAACAAATTTTGATGAGGTGATAGTACTAATTCATCCAAATGCATACAAGTTTAATGCAGCCTATAGCTATATGAATTCATTTAGAAATATCAATTCTAGAAGAAAACTTATTTCTTATAATTATAATTAATACAATTGATTATTAATAGGATTAAATAATAATGAAATATGTAAGAATATTTATCAAATGAATATGCACAAAGAAATACATAGTCACATTATGAATCTATGAGATATTCTTTTAATAGAAATAAATCACATTGTTAATATCCTAATATTCTATATATATTTTAATTATTTATTAAATTTAGATATGATATAAAATATTCATTATCAATTATGAAATAAACCGAAAAATCAATGAAACAACATAAATCAATAAAAATAAACTAAAAAACATTTCATGTGAATTATTACAATTCTTTTAGTTCAGTATTACATTGATTTTTTATATCAATTACAATAATCTATTAATTTAACCAAATAGAAATACATGAAATTTAGTCCCACACATGAAAATAAAAGTTTTTTAGAAAAATTTAAAAACAAATTAAAATTAAATGAAAAACAATTCATTTTACAATATGAAGTATATGTGGATTATCACAATGAAAAAAACATGTGAGTAAACCCTAAATATACTAGATAATTAAAACCACCAACATAAAAATGTACCCAACGAAAAAAAACAAATAAATATTTTTCAAAATACTAAATAATATGAAATTTAATAAAATAACCTCATAAAATAGAGGAGAAAATCTCCTTGTATAAAAAATACGTTGGTCTCATGATTACTATGACAGAAATGAATTGAGGTAGTCGAGGATCTCCAAAAATATATAACTAGTTTTATATAATTCTAGTGAAACATTGTATATTAAAAACATATATCACAATAAATTTAATTATTGTGATGTGATTATGATTCTCATTAGTTTTTCTATTTTTTTAAAATCAATCATGTTTCTTAATTTTTGTATGATCTAGGAAGGATGTTGTGTAATTACTATCACTAATCAAAGACAATTAAATTACTAATACCTAGATACATATCTTGTATATTTTGGTTGATATTCCATTCATCATTTATAAAATATGATTCAACAAGACTACAAAATACAATTAATAATTCTATAATTCGTCATTAAATACACATTAGAACCATATATAATAGTTATATTTCTATAAAAAATGAATTATTATTATAAATAAATTAAATACTCTTATATATCATTGGTTTACAATATAGTATCATAGTGAATAATATTACATATTCAAGATCATATTTTTTTTAATAAATTACTCTAGAATATAATTGTTTTACTCATATATATCACTGTAGAGAAACATATGTATTCAATGTTTCACACTAACATATCAATTATTTACTTTTACATATTATTTTATTATTTTTATAAACCACGCTAAATAATCTTTAATATTAAAATGAATAAAAACATATTTTTACATACGGGTCACATCTATGTCAGAGGGTGATACAAAAGGGTTTTGTATGTGATAAATGCTGACATGTAAGGGGAACCTATGTGACAATGGTTGACAAGTAATTATATCATCTAAGAGAAGTGGTTATACATAAAAGAAACTTATATAACAATGTTTGATAAGAAAATTTCACTAATTAGGAAATGGATGATATGGAAGTGTATCTTCTATGATAAGGGGAAATATATAAGTATCTCCAATATGAAAAATTTTGATACATAAGTGTAACTTTTGTAATAAGCCTAGACACATATTGGATAGACCTATGATAAAGGGTAATACATAAGGGTAAATTTATATATATGGGAAAGTAAACACATTCCCAATAAATGGTTGGGATGGATTAACAAATCATAATTAAGTAATACCCTCTTCCAAATAAAATCATACCATTGAATTCACCTCTTATTATCCAAACCCCTCATGACACCTCTAATCCCCAATATATTACATATAATTTCATAAGGATGACTTTAGGAATTATGATGTAATTGAAATATACATTAAACATTATAATTCATATATTATTGGAATGAAAATAAGTGTTTTATTCCAATTTAACAAAAAAAATAAATGGTATACTAAATCTATAAGAAGATAATTTTTTAACTAATCCAAACCACATATAAACTCATCACATGAAAACATGAATCATCAATAATGTCAAATAGTAAAATAAATATTCCAATTACCAAGATCCCAAATTCAAGGTATTGTAATTTCAAAGTAATTAAAATATATTTGTATAAAAAACTATATTTAATAAATTAAAAATCAATTTCAAATTATTATTCTACATAGATAGAAACTAATTCTATGGAATGATTATTATAATATTCCATTAAAGTTACATTTTCGGGATACTTATCCATTTTCAATAAATCCAAAGAATTTCACTTGTGTTCATAATCTTTTTAAATAAAGAGTAATGAACTCTATTTTTCATGCATTCTATATTATGGAAAAAATAGTTACCATAAATCCATGGGGTACTCATTTTTTATACATGAAAAACGTTTTTGTATACTATAATTTCATAAATAAATAGATAATAATTAGTTTTTTTTAATCCTTTATCAATAATGATTTGTAAGAGTTGGGATGAAGCTAATTTAGTGTAATTGAATTCTACTAAGAGATGACAAATAAAAAAATATAAATTGAAATAACAATATTAGCAGCATAAAATACACCTAAATACAAAACTATATAAATATGATTTAATTTATCTCATCGACCACTCTACCAACTAATTGTGTTCGTTGTTAATATTAATAAAACATCAGAGAATCTTATTTCCTGGATGGTCCATGATTATCTATTATTCTCACCATAATAGAACCCTAGTAATTATCATTCAAATTTTTCTATTCTATAGAATGTAAAAAAATAACACCATCCAGCCCAAAAATTTAACTAACTTTAGTAAAATATATAAAATATTTTTTTAGATAAAAATTTCCTTATTCTCTACACATATATGCTTCCAAATAATTCTGACATATAGAATGCCAGGTAGTGATCCATGTATCCTCTGTCAAATTATCTACCGCATTTGTGTCTAAAGTCCTAAAAATTATAATAGTACCATCAAATTCTTTAGTCACTCAATTTCCATCATAATTTATTTAATATATAGAAAGATAATCTACTAAACCAATAACACAATAATGTTGATTACATGAAATATAATGGTATTTAATGATATCCACACCCTCCTTTCTATGATCTTGATCATCATAACCCATATCATATATAACCATGTCATTAAACTCAAGTATATTTACATAAATATCAAATAAAGGAGGGTACAACAGCTGATTGTTCATGAACATTCTACATATAGAATAAATATAAAAATATTTATTAAAAAAAATTTAAAATCTTTTACATAATTTTCTTTAAATTGCGTAATGTTTTTTAATTAAAAAATATTACTCATCAAATCATATAAAAACTAAAGGATGAGATAATAAATTTATTTCTACACTACTCAATATAGGTGATCTTACTTGTCTTATTATATTTAATAGTTTATCCGAATATAAAATTTGACTCTATTGGACAATTATTAAATCTGAAGAATTGTTGTAATTTTTTTTAAAGGTAATGCAATGGTCAAAGACCAAAGTAAAGCATTATTGTAATAAATTTATACTCTCTCTTGGAAATAGAGGAATATTTTTATTCTATTTGATTCATTGAATAATATAAGTTCCTCTCCTCTAATATCAATAATACTCATTTTTATCATAAAATATAATTTTTATCTTAAAATGTTTTAGAAGGAAAATACAATATTTTTTCATATTTTATCATCTCCATTGAAGATGTGAGAATATCCTTTAAAATAATATTACATTTAATGTTTCCATTATGCAAAAAAATAATTACAGATAAATAATATAGAATTAATTATTAAATATTTATAATTTGTGTTGTTAGTTATATTGAAATAAATATAAAAAATTAAATCAAATATTAATAATCTTATTACTCCTTTAATTTGTATCATAAATGGATCCACCATCATTTTACAAATAATATTCAACCCAAATGGATGATCCACTAGTCATGGGAGTATGAATATATGTAGGTAACTATATTCTATTTCCCTCTATAATAATATCATATATTTAAATCTTTGTAAATATGTTAACCTTATTAAAATAAAATAATTACCATAACTATTAGTTATATAATATATTTATTATTAATTAGTTATAATATATATTAATATGTTGTCTTATAAATTAAAATAAAGATATATCATATTTTAAGTTTGGTTTTTGAATAATATTATTGAATTTAGAAGAATAATTTTCATTAAGAAAACATATATCTAGATTTCAATAAATAATAATCTTGAAATATAATAATAGATGAACAAAGATATCAAAATAATATTATTATTTCGTGTAATTATTGTATCATATGTCTCAATGTAAATTTGAGGATGTATAATTATTTCAATATAGGATTACTTCTGGTTAAATATTTAGATAACATATCTAGAGAATAATAATTATATCATGAACTATAAGATATAAAAATAATTTCTCACACCAAATCAAACTCATCCTTTGCTCAATGAACCACCAACTATGGTCTTAATTGAAATAAGAACTTCATTACTATTTCTTATCATTAGAAAATTATAGAACATTAACAAAATAGGTGTGGAAATATTGAATGGGATTGTGAAATATAACAAAATATAAATATATATGGATATTATATGTCCTCAAGAAATTTTATATTCCAATTAAATTATATATTTGTGGAATATGATCCCAAAAAAATGTATTATAATATTTTTATTATAAATACATAGAATAATCAAGAAATTTTACCAATTGATGAAAAGTATATATATAATAATTTGGATTTGAGATTCAAATATTTTTTAAAAAGTCAATGATGTTATATAAATAATTTTATAAATACCATTAATCAAATAGGATAATATCCAGGAAAACTATTGTGAAATTGATGGTAGTATATCATGTGGATGCTTGTTGTTTAATGTGATCATTTAAAGTGTTTCCATCAAGTAAACAAAAAATATTATATTAAATATGAATATCATATATTTCATCAAAATATTTAAATTATGATATTAAGAATCTTTTATGGTTATGATTTTATGATTTACATTGCAAATAAAAAATTTCAATTCCTTAAAAATCATTTAAATGTTCTAGTAATGAATAATCATTGTAAATATAAAATTACATTTTGTGTAAAACATTACACAATAATATTATGTGTTTTCAAAATACAGAAACATGAATTGATATATTCTGAATATAGAAAATGAATATAAATGATAATTTATATACAAATACTTGAAAAATTATTGAATTTATGAGTTAAAATAATGATTTTTATTTGAGTATGTTTAATAATAATAGCCAAACACTTTATTCACATTCTAAAATAACATTTGACATTATACAGCTGAATATTACCCATATCAAAGAATATTTTATGTGTGTTAGTTATAAAATTATATATATAATTTTATTTATGTTTTTTTAAATGAAATTATATTAATATTTTTTTATTGTAGGCCACGTGATGATAATGATGTCAATTTTCAATATTATGATTCATATTTAATGAAATCACTAATATTCTATTAATGGAATTGGAGATTTTTTATTTTATTTTGATTACTGAATTTTTAAAATTTTAAAATATACATATATATTTAAATAGAAAAGTATTGGGAGGATCATGTGACATGTGGAAGAATTCCAAATTTTTCTTTCTACTTTATATGTATAATGTGACATGTAATTCAACATTCCGATTTTCTTGAATTATTTTTTCAGATAAAGGTATTTTGGTATGTATATGTGTGGATTTTTTTTCTTAAAGCGTAAAAACACAATACATATTTTCTTGTTCGATATTTTTTTTTATTCAGATAATTTTTCATATTAAACTGAATTAAATAGGTGTAAAAAAATTTTCCCTGTCAGAATCATTAAATAAATCAATATAATTAGAGAAATTCTCCCTAATCGTGCACAATTAATAAAAAATTAATTAAAATTATTAATTATCTCGTTTTTAGTAAAAATAATTGGTTAAAAAATTTCACCACTATCATTATTTTATCATTTATGTGGATAATCCGACCAATGATTCCACTAAAAAAATCTACATGCAATCCATGGAATAATGATCACTGTTCTTGAGATTCTAAGTGATATTTTAGTCAAACTGAGTTCTTTATGTTACACAATATTGATTACTTCAATGTTATTATATTATTATTATTAATTCATGAGAAAGGGAGGGAGTAGGATTATATCTCTATGTTTTATAGAATCCTATAAAATTTCTATGTTGTTTTAACACATACTATTTGTAAAATTGATAAATCTAGTAATATACACATTTGGTTATATAGATAAAATTTTGAAATATGACATACCAAATTATTAAATATAATTTTTACCCATATTATATATCATTATTATATAATTACTTTTTCATAGGACTTATTTTTATTACAATTTTATTTCATAAATATATAAATTCATATTAATTTAAATAATATTAAAGAAAATTTATATCCTTTGATTCAATATTTAATATTGATAAAAATCAACCTATAAAATATTGTATTCAATATACGTTTGACTTACTACTTAATTTTTTTTAACATTCAATTAATTTGAATAAATTTTAAATATACACTATTCATAGAAATCGTGTATAAATAAATATTATTTTTATTACCTTTGGAAAATTTAATAAGAGATAAAATTAAAATCTAATATTCTAATAAATAATACATTTGACTCAATTATTTAGATATACATTTAATTGAATAAATTATATTATGAAAACAGTAGAATAAAATAATTTTTAAATTCAATTTAATTTGATTATATTATAGATTACACATAATGTGTGACTAGTTAGACCCCTTTCTCAATGGTTTTTGTGAATTTACAAAAACATCATGTTCAATTTATAGTAAAATTTTTAGGTGAAAAATGATAATATTTTTAATATATATAATAATAAAACATCCATATACCTGTGAATAGGGATATCATATGGAACATAAAACATGTGTAATTCTAAATGGTAGGTATTTCCTAAAAATCCCATAAAATGGATACCACTAATTGAAAAAAGAAAGAAAATAAATATCAATGCTTATGTTCCCCAAAACCATTAATGGTCAAGCATCATCATTGTCAAATCAGATTTGATTATCTGGATTATAAAATATTTCCATTTTTAAAAATCATCATTAAATATATGGGAGCCATCTATTATTTAAATTACATTTAAACATTTTTTTGAAAATGTTTTATAATGATTTTATTACAATAATGTTATATAGAAGAAAAATCCTTATGTGTCAATATATATATATATATATATATATATATTATTGGATGTAAAAACCATCACTTTGTTCTAGGGAACCCTCAATAATGTTATGGTTGTGTATGGGGGTTAAATTTATTCTCAAGTATTATTTTTACTTGAATAATTGCATGCATCAAAATATATATCTATTTTTGAGTATTTATTTCCCATAAATAGTTCATTATATGTATTTGAGAACTAATTTTTGAGGATCGGAGCACTATTATTACAATCATAGTGGCTTCCTTCACATTATTAATTGGGGAAAACATATTGGAAATGTATATGAATTATTCCAATAAAATTAATACAGAAATTTTTAGGAAGATCTAATGAAAATAATTTATTTAGATTAGATTAATGATGAGAAAAATCAAATGGTTTTGGAAAATATTTCAATGAATTTTAGTGTTATTATATTTGAAAATAATTTCAAAATTATTAATTTCATGTTTACATTAAATTTATTTTAATGTTTTTTTATTTTTATGATAAATTGTCTTCATGCATAAATAATAGATTAATTCCTTTTAGTTATTTTAAATTCATCACATTAGTTTAAAAAAATATTTTAGTTTTTTCCACATCAATTATTTATAAAAAATCATCCATTTTATAGAATTTATGTGAATTAATTAAAATAACTAAAAGGTATTTATCTATTATTTATTTATACACGATTTATTGAACATATATTATATTACCTAATATAATATAGAAATGATGAACATACTATAATGGTACCCATGAATGATTATTAAACACCTATATAATAAACATAACAAAAATAATTATTCATTATAAATCATTATTAATTTCATAATAATAAATTTTACCATTGAATATACTTATCTATAATAAATTCATTTGATAGTAATGGATTATTTATATTATATGATGTTTCAAATGTTATTATATTACGCATCAATAAAAATGGGAAAATAAATTCCTAGAATATTATAGTATGTTCATCATTTCTATATTATATTAGGTAATATAATATGTGTTCAATAAATAATTGGAATTTTTTATTTTAAATCTATTGGTGTTTTTAAGATTCTTATTTATGAAATGATGATGGAACTTGTTTTAGAAAATGTTAATGAATAATGTTTTATTGTTAACGAATATTTTCAATACTAACATTAAATTTATATATTAATAGATACAAATTTATTAACTAATTAATATTTTGAATAAAAATATCTTGGGCATTCATAGGTATCCGTGTTAAAAATTTATAACGCTGTGCATGTAGGAGGTTAAACTGATCTAAATAAAAACATGTTATAATTGAATAATGATAATGTAGTAATTTAGTTATCATTTCATTATTATTAATGTATAATTATGTAATTTAAATTTTATCATGATTATGAATCATAAAGGGGTTAAATTTTTAGAATATGAGAAATAATAAATTTATTACATAAAAAGAACTAATCATTTTTTTCCATTTAGTATTCTTGTTTAAGATGTTAAATTTACAATCATCATTTATAGTTAATAATAACTCCAAATTTCCTAATTTATATATACAAAAAATATATAATTCAATTAATATAATAATTTTTCTCTAAATCCATTTCTATAATTATAAATTAAAGGTGATGCTAAAAAATTGAACATGTCACTCATAGAGGTGGTAGTTTTGCAATTTATAGGGATGATATTTTTATTTTTCATTTAAATTGGGATGGTAGGAAAAAATTATAATTTTATAATATTAAATTAAATAATTTATTCACTAAATAAAAATATTGAAAACACATTTAAGGAGGATAATGAAAATGAAACATATCAATTCTGGGAGGTAGTATTTTACACTTATACTTGAATGATATTCTCATTTTTCTAAGGGTAAAGGGTAGATTGTGGACATAACAATTGCATAAAAAAATTAGTATACCGATAATGATAATTTCATTATATTATAATATTGAAAATCTATTTTATAATATTTAGAATATTATGGTAGTACCTTGTAGAAATTAGGGATTAAGGTATTTTCCTTTGATTAAATAGCTCCAAAACATTGGATAGGGATTTAGGAGATATAAATGTTGTTGTGATTCAATATGTATCAAATTTTTATATTGTCTAAGAGTGGGTGGTGGGTGGCCCCTTTTATAAGTATAAGGAATTTCATTTATTAAAAATATAACATCATTATACAAATGAAACACATATTTAAAATGGAATGTGAATTTAGAGTAGGAATATAATGGATATAAGATATGTTTTCTTCAAAAAAACACCCTAAACCATCATTTTTTGAAATTTATTTTCTCTTTTACACATGGATATACACTTATAACCTTCATTTATCTATAATGTCATAACTAAATTTTAATATATCATAAGTAATTTTTACAGAAGAAATGAAAAGATCATTAACATGTGATTAATAAGATATTATTTAAAAGATGGAAATTATTTTCAAAATGAGAATTAATAACTATAAAAAATATTAATTAATTTTATAAGAATAAATTACATTTAAAATATTTTAAAATGGTATTTTTATGACTAAAAATAATGTTTAATATGAAATTATAAGTATATATTATTTAAAATGAATTAATTAGATTATTATTCATAAAATATGATTTATGTGGCATAAAAATAAATCCAAAAAATAATAATACATTATTAATATAAAAATTATCCTAAATTGTAAAATTATTTTTTATTAGAAGAAATAATTACTTGTGATATATAGTTTTTACATCACTTTTCTAAATTCAGTAAAATATTCTTAAATGAAAAATTTAATTCCCTAAATTAATTTTTATATATGAATAATGATTCATAAGTGTTTTAATTATTTATTTGAACATTTAACATTCAAAAAAGTTATAGTATTAATTTTAACTACATCTTACAGTATTCACCTCAAAACCAACAATTGGAGAAAAATTTAAAAAATAAATTATATGGAAAACAGATTTATTCTAAATATAAATATATTGTTAATTTAGGAATATTAATATTCTAAATGCAATGAATTTAAAATTAAAAAATATAGAATAAAAAATTTATCCTAAGAAAATAAATTCCACACAACATGGTTTTTTGATATATTCCTCTTTAAATGGATTTATTTTCTTTGATACATTGTTATACATGAAACCCTGAGTTAAAATTAACAATGATATATTAATACATTCAAAAATATCAAATCATTTTGTGGTTTAAATATAATAAAATTTATATAATCAGTATATAGTTATTATATAAAGAATATTTATTAAATAATTAATTATAAGTAATTGCTTAAAATTTAGAAAAATAATTTTTTGATTCAAAAATAATTTTTTTCATTATTTTTTTTTCATGAAAAATATAAATATTTAATAACCTTTTAATAAATTTTAGTTTAAAATTTGAAAATGTTTTTTAAAATAATCATGTTGATATTATTTTATAGTGAATTGTTTGAAATTTTATTTAATTAGTTTTTTAGTTAATACTGAAAATATAGACTTTTAAAAGAAAAATGATTTTTGTTTTTCCTTATTATAAAATTATCATTTTTATTTGGGTCAGTTATAATTATTAATTTTTATATTTGAAGTCAAATTAATTCCATATAAACCTTTTGGAACAACATTACACTAGTCCATGGTAAAAAACAATTTAAACATTAAAATTCATTTTCATGAAAATAAAATTTCATTAAACGTAGATAGATTATTAAAAAATTAATTTATTCCACAAAAGGAGATTTATTATGGTAAAATATATTCCATATTTTAAAAAAATTAAATAATTTAATTTAAAATAAAATTAATATTATTATTTTATAGGAATGTTAATTGGGATAAAAACACATTGCTACGGTAATGGATATAAGTGATTTAATGGTGCTAAATAAAACTGGTAAATGGTAAAATTATTAAAAAAACGTTTATAAATGAAAATTTATGAATTGGTTTTGGTTTTATATAATATTTTCTCAAAAATAAATCCAATTTATAATATTTTCCCTTTACATTCTCATTTTAATATTTTTACCATTTCTTAAATTTCATGTTTGTCCTCTCCATCATTTGTAAAAGTCACTCATATCATATTTTCATTACACCACTCTGATCAACCCATCATAAGGAAACCCCACAATATTATTATATATACATATATAACCATTAATTAGATCATCTAATGGTAGAAAAAATCATTCCAATGATCCATAAGGTTGGTTTTGTTGGCAGTTTATTGAATAAGATGTAATCCTATTACCCGACCCATTTTACATTTTTTCTTCCTTAACATCCTTCATATCAATGATATTCATAGTTAAATAATAATAATAAATCCATAAAATAATATATTATTAGGAATATAAAACAACCATTTTACACATTCTTTCTATCAAATGATAAATGAAATGTATCACCCATGCGTACATGTGGAGCACCTGATCCACATGGTGATATGATTCATTATATATCACCATAATTCAACATTGGTTATAATGATGGATTTAATATTTATTTTTTATATTTATTAAATATTTTAATTTATTTAATTACTATATATCATCTTCCTTCACACATTTCCATCACACAAAAAACAATAACATTACTCAAGCGTATATCTAGACTACTACAATCACAAGGTGATTTTTTTCATGTGACTTCATTATTTACATTTATGGTAATAATGGTAGATTTAAAGATCAAATATTATAATTTTTTATAATAATAATTTGGTAATGGATGTTTATTATATATATAAGTTATGTTCCAATAATCCAATAGTAGAATCATCACTCATGTGTACATATAGGCCACCATCTCCATAAAATGATGCAATTCAGTTTTTCAAAATTTAAATGAATAGTTATAAATGGTACATATGATTGATTAATATTCAACATATTTATAAATGAATATTCTTCAGATGATATGAGAAATACCATGGAAGATTATTCAAGTTCATCTAACTAAAACATTTTCGATGAACTCTTCAATCATCAAATTGAAAAATGATTTTGACAAGGAATTAATATCAAATGGGTGATAATGTAATCAGTAATTCATAGAACATATATATATATATATATCTGTTAATATATTCCTATGAAATATTTACTAAATATAAATTTATTATAAAGGATATCCGAATTTGTAACATGTAATAAAATAATTGAGAAAATATCCTTATCATTCAATAAAATTTAAATTAGGACTGTTTATGATTTAATTTTTATATAGTGATATTGTATGATATTTATATGATAAACACATTTCATATTACTTTTCTATGATTAATCATACAATTATATGAAATTTTAAAATTATTATTAATTAGGTACATTAAATGCTTAGAAAAATTATTTTTAGATACCCAATATTTATTTCATTTTTTCGGGAATCTTTTTATTCCAAGTAAACTATTTCACTAAAATTATTTCGTTGATTATTTATACTATTATAATTTTATTTATTAATTTTTATTTATAGTATTAGAAATTTGATAAATTTTTTAGAATAATATTCTTGTTGTTTTTCAAATAAGGGACTTTTGAATTATTACCCAAAAAAAGGAAATAATTTTTTTTAATGTGGAAGACATTAATAGAATCTTGTAACATCATAACTGATTAATATGTGGAAATATACAATATATGATTCTATTGTTATTTTTATGTAAAATATTTTCCATTGTATTTTAGTATTATTTTTATTTTAAATCTTTTGTTTAAAATTGGAATGTTTATTTCCCTCTTGAAATATTACAGTGATATCTTAAATAATTTATACATATATGATAAAATATATTCTTGTTAATTATAAATTTCTAGGGATATATTCCAATGATACCAACTATATTATTTTTATGATTGTTTTAGTATTATTATGATGGGTGTTTTTTGAAACCCATTTATTTTCTATGGATTTTGGTATTATAAAATGATTGTGAAACCTTCTTCCCTACAATGGTTTTTTATGTGATGATATGACGATTCTTTTATGATACTATAGAACACTTATGAATGACATATGATTATGTGTTATTTTTGTTCTGATATTATATATCCCTCACATTTATTGTGTAAATATGGATAACAAAAGAGATAATAGGATCTAAAATTCTGAGTGAACACTATTTTGTAGGTGATATTTTCCACTATTATAGTTTGGGGAGTGAATATTTTCTATGTGAATAATGGAATAAGGAGGGAACCCAATCCACTATGATAGTCATGGTGGATAGTGATATCAAATGAAATTATTTTATATTCTTGGGTGTATGAAACAAAACTATATGTTTGTCTAGTGATGTTTCATCAATGATTATGATAAATTAATAATGTTTCTATACACACAGGACTTTGTAGATTAGTATGATAATGGGTTGTGGAATGATTTATTACAAATTGTTTTTAATATGTGTATGACTAAGGAGTTAAATATTTTTAATCTTATATTTTGGGGAATTTGAAATTCATTTAATGAAATATGATGATTATGTATGTAGTTTTCAAATACACAAAACCTTCCATCTTATGTCATTGATCATAATTATTTGAATTGAATATTTATGTATTACGATATAATATCGATGTGTGTATTGTTTAGGTTACAATAGTCCATTTCAAACCCTAGTTTTGTTAATCATTCAAAATAGGGATTTGAGAAATTTTTTTAAAACCCTATTAATAATACTATATATATATATATATTAATATCCTAATTTTTTGGGAAGGTATAAAATATAAGGGTTTTTATGTAAAAAATTCATTAATTGATACATCAAGTGGTCATTTTGTTTCACTAAATAATCATGGTATATCATATTTTTAATGTGTTGGTCCAGTATATCTAAATAGTCATTCTGATGAATAGTGGATGGGTCTTTATTGTACACATATTTTGTCTCTCATGTGGGATATTCTTGGGTTAACACAGGTTTTCTTTACTAAATATTATTAATGATTTTAGAATATTATTACTATGGATGGCTTATCATAATCTTATATTGATAAATATTGATATAAATGTGTTATTTATAATGTTAATATAAATTATGATTCATTATTATATAGTTTTCCCCTATTATTAGTATATCTCACCCTATTATTCCTGGTTTTATTCAATGACTAAAACCCAAATGAACTATTTTAATGTTAAACTTTATGTAAATTCAATGATTTTTATCCGATGAAAAGAAGTTCTAATGGTGATGGAATGAATAATAATATTATTATTCCTAAGATAAATTCTAAAAACATGAATAATTTGGAGATTCTATATGATAAATGAGGATATAACGTTTTTTGAGTCCCTCATGAGGAAACATTCACCAAATATTAGTGGTTCTATTGATCCACTAGCTTCAAAGTGATGGATATGTAACATTAAAAGGATATTATCCATTACCTGCTTTGTGGATCATAAAAATGTTGTATTATTTGTACATCCCATTGAATTTTATATACGCTAAATGTGTAATCTAATCATGAAAACATGAGAAAACAAAGAAATTAAATATATTTGATATTATATGATTAGAAGTCTTATATTTAAAATATGTACTTTCTTAATATTATTCATTATAAAATGGGGAAGGAATAAAATGATTTAATTTAAAGGGATAAAGAATCCATAACCACATACTGAAAATTTTACATGAAATGTGAGGAACACTTATAATATTATCATTGAACTATATGTTGAAGTAGATCGATTCATCATCATCATAAAACCATGTCTCTTATGAATTTTTGTAACAAAGAAGTTCTGTATCTATTATGAAATAGTTTTATATGCTAAAATGTGTAAATATAAAATATATTTACCCATAAGTATAATATTATTTATTAGAAAATAATGATTTAATTTAACTTAATGTTTATTAATAAGTTTCATCGAGGGATGAATATGTCATTTCCTTTATAAAATAACTGCCAAGGGAAAAATAAATGAATGTATCTTAGGTGGTGATATAAATTTTATATAACTATTAATGAAATCCATTGATTAATAGTATTTCTATGTAGTGGGAAGAGTTTTATTAATGAAATGAGGGATTAAAAATGTCAACAATATTCACCATCAACTCTATAATTTATTAAATGAAAATAATATAACCAATTATCTAACTACTTCTTGATTCCATGGTTTAAGAATGATGGTTTCTATTAGATAATTATATATTGGGAATACTTATGTGATATCAACTACAAAATTGGGTTATGAAAAAAAAATTTGAAATATACACAAACCATGTTTTTTTGAATAGAAAATGTATTATTCGATTTTCAGTATTTCCAATATTTTATATCATAAAAATATTATAATCATATCACATAAAATGAATAATTAATTTTTGAGTGATTATTGAAAGGGAATAATAGTAATATGATAAAATAAAATTCCTATAGATCCTATTTCATAGATGTTTGTGGGAGTCTGTTTGCTACTAATAAAATGAATCTCCCTCTTAATTAATTTTATATGAATTTAATAATGGAATGGATCTCTCTATATAGAGCCTGTATCAATTACTAATGAAGGGAAGTAAAATTTTAAATTCTATTCCTTCCCATTATCATACATATTTCTGAGAATAATATTTTCATAACATTGACATTACATCAATTTTGTGGTAATAAATTAGTATTTATTAGAGAAATATTTATTTAATTTTGGGGAAGAGACTAAAAATTGATGAGATTCGTATTTTTTAGATTACTTAGGTGTATTTAATGAATACATCATATGTATTTCAATTAATAATGATGTTAATTTTCTTAATATAACTCACACATTTTTCTACACCTATTTTTAAAACTCCATTTAGAATGGCCTCTATTAAGTTGAACGAATTGATATTGAAATCCCTGATGAATTTTGATAATGGATTCATAATCCTAAGGAATCATCATTGGGTCACATATTTTTTTTAAACAAATTATGGGTTAATGAATCATTAAATTGATTATCAAGAACATAACCAGATAACTATTAGGAAAAATATTCATATATCCAATATCGATGAATTTTTTAATCAATTAAAAGGATCCCAATATTTACACTTGATTGATCTATAATATGGATGTCAAAATTTAAGATTAAATATTGATGATATATCTATGATAATATTAAATAAACGGTATTATCCTTATTAATTTATTGTTACTCTATTTTAAATTTCCAATGCTCATACTAAAATCATAGATTTAATGAATATTATTTTTATCGATTATATTTTTTAGTTTGAGGTAATATTTATCGATTAAATTCATAAATATTTTTTACCAATGAAGGGATATATTAGAATTTGATAATAATGATGAATAACATGATGGTAAGTTTTTTATTCTAAAATGTTAAAATATTAATTTTCTTATCGAAATTTAAATTAAGGTAATGTAATCCCGTGGGAGGGTATATTCAGAGATAATAATATGTAAAATGTTTTGAATAATTTAAATGACAAACCATGATAAAAATTATCCACAGTTTTCTTGTGTGGTAAGGAATATAATGATGGTTTAGGAGATATTTATCATGGATATCTAATACAATAACCTATTTTACTTAAAATAAATCCTTGTTCATTTGAACAGATTAAAATGTGAAAAATTACAAGGATCTAAAAAGAAGGATAATCATTTCACCTATACTGAGACTAACATATATAGGAGAAGACATTTAAATCATTAGTGGTTCATGAAATTGTATAATAGGATATTTAATCATTCAAAATGAGATGGTGTTATATTATGAGTCAATCCAAATGAAAATTCAAGGGAAAAATTACCCTACTCATTATTTGGATTATGTAGTTGTTTTTTTACATTGAATATATGATGGAATTATATTTATTCTAATGTGCATGATTTATATACTAATCAAAAAATAATTGTGTATATATTCACATAGTAATGAATGAATATGATCTATAGGATATTTTTGGAGTTGAAAAAAGAATATGACTACTCAAT
Source organism: Viscum album (assembly GCA_963277665.1). Taxonomy (NCBI): domain Eukaryota; kingdom Viridiplantae; phylum Streptophyta; class Magnoliopsida; order Santalales; family Viscaceae; genus Viscum; species Viscum album. Next base: position 1,403,721,360 of record OY728152.1, read on the forward strand.
ACATTACCAACATAGAAGAGAGAACAAGGTAGATAAGGCTCCATGTAAAATGTACAACCAGAAATATATATGATTTGGAATGAATGGAATATACTAGTTATGTATTGACATATGATAGTTCCTGAAATCATTATTAAATGACATTGATCATATCTTTCTTTGATAAATTTTTTACCCTAAAAAAAGTGGGGATTAAGGAGGGAAAAAGGTGGATATGGAACTATTGAAGGAATAGAGAAATGACTATGAGTTTAGCCATAATTTTTCTGGAATTATAATTCATAATAATCTATTACATGTAACACCAATACAACATTCTATGATAGATCTATTGGATGAATCTCATAATTTATCAATTATGATTCATCATGTAAGTACAAAGTGGTATTGAGATATGATGGAGTATTTCTAGTCAGACAACATGAAGTGAGACATTGAATATTATGTATCTTGATTCTTGGTATATCATAAATCTATGGTTGTGGGGTAGAATTATATTTTTTATTTTACAACAATTACCCATTGAATAGTTGATATGGGAAAACACCACAAATATGTTTTTTTAAACTCCCCAAATGATCAAAAGTTTAATATTCCATTTGGGATATAGTCTAAAGTCTAACAACTTCAATATAAATAATTGTCATAAATTAATATTTCACTGTATGTCATGATTCATGCATATAAATTAATTAATTATTAATAATTCATGGACGACAACAATATATTGTATCTGATTGTGATTTGAGGTTTACATTATTGTTTGGGAGAGGACATCAAAATTAATTCGGTATCGAGTTAAGTTCTAGTACATCATATCTTCACCAGATATATGGTTTTTATGGGGGGACCAATCAAATATTATATGACATTTTCAGATTATTCACAAATATTTTCAATGGATTTTTTTGATCAACACCATTATTTGGTGTAATTTTCATACAATAATAGATTTCTCTCATGCATTTAGATATCTCTATATGAGTACACCTTTGGTAGGGTGTTTAAAAATAAAACATAATGGGATTATGTTTAAAAAATAAATATATTAGGTCAATATATGACTATATATAGAGTTGATATGGTTTGATCACTTCATATTGTACATGGTAATAGCTCTGAGTTGACCACATATTATTATTGATAATCATTGGTGAGATATAGAGATTTATATTGGGGAAAAAAATCCAATGAATATATATCTGTAAAAAGGATGTGTGATTTTTATTGAATGGAATTTCTAGCAATAGATATATTTTTTCTTGTAAAATTAATGATAATATATGGATGGATTTAAATAACATTGTAGTTTTACCAAATCATTCACAATTTCATGAATTTTTTAACCGATCTATCCTAAGGAAATACATTCTAAATATATAACATGTTCTAAAATATAAAAATATAACACTATATGATGACATATTATACTAAATAAATCCCATAGTGATACTATATCCAATATAGGTTGGGTTGTTCAAAAGACCATTACCCTGTTAAATGTTTTGTGGTGAAACCATAAATTTATGGATGAAATCTATACACTATAATATGTGGTAATGAATATTTAACCGTAGCTGTTTATATAATAAATATAATATTTTTGAGGAATAAATTATTATATTTTTTCCATAATGTAACACACCAATGATTTAAGATATATTTCACTTTAAATATATTAAATTTCTTAGAAACATAAAGTTACATTAAACCCCATGTTTAAATGAAATAAAATATATTATAGATTTATAACAATGTTGTTACCTTAGTTATATAAATAAGCGTTAAAAAAATTTGAATAAATTTTATAATGATTTTATGGAATGGAAATTTATTATTTAGTTATTAATTCAAAAGTATATAATATTATGTAAATATATTTCATGCTTCTAAATTATGTTTTCATCAAAAATATTTTTATTGAATTTTTTGTATGGATAATAATAATATTTTTTAAATTTTACTTTTTTATCATTACCAAATAGAACATCAATATTCAAATAATCTTTTCAAAATTATCAGAGGCTGATTTTTTGGGAACATAATTGAAAATGTTGACTTTTTAGTGAATAATTTTTGATGAATTGTGTATTTTTTATATTATTTTCTAAAATTCATTTTGATTTGAATAGACTTTATAATTTCATTATTTTTTTTATTAAAAAACTAATATTAAACATTTATTTAAATATTATGCATGAAATTCAAATAAAAATTCTTATAGATATTAATGTCATTTTTATAAAATCATTTTTCATTATGATTAGTGGTATTTTTATAAATTTATTATATATCAAATAATGATATTAAATTTTTTAAAATGGTTTCCCTATTTTGAATAATAATAATTAATAATATAAAATATGTTCAACTTAATTATTGGTAATTATGAATTGTAACTTAGGTTAAATTTTATTACTATGGTAATAGTTAAATTTTAAATAACATGGGTTAAACTAAATAGATATATTTTAAATTTGACCAAAAAATATTATTAATGTTAATTTAATACTAAATTTTGGTTCTATCATATTTTACCTAAAATCATCGGAAAAATTGGATTCATTTATCTTTATTATAATAGTATTATATATTAATCATTTGAAAGTTTCAATGGATTTGGTCAACATAACTTATAAACTGAAATGACTATTATCATTTATTTTGAATCATTGAGAAAAATATAATTAAAAAGTTACTTCTAAAAACCCTTATATAAGAAATATATATTCTTTTATTCTAAAATTAACTTTCTAAGAGTCCATAATACATGATCCAAAGGAGGCCTACAAAAGAAAGGGTAATCATCTCACCTAACCTCATTCAATTTTATTATTCTTAAACATCATCTAAGTCTATGTAATTATTCATAAAATAAAATAAAAAATATACTAAATGTGATAGAATGTTATTATTATTAAAAAATTACAATTTTCATTATACCTTCAATCAAATAGAAATGGAATTTATCCATCGTGTGTATGTATAGGATACCAGCTCCACACAATGATATGATTCATTATCCACTTCTATAACTCATGAATGGTTACTATAGTAGATTTCATAATTATATAATATATTTATGATAACATTATCTTTCTATAATTTTTTTTACTCATGTATCTTTATACATTCTCACTTGTTGAAAAACAATAATGTCGCTTTTATGTACACATAGACCACCATTTCCACGAAGCCATGTGATTTTTTTATTTTTTATTTACATTGTATGTAATTAGATTATAATTAATAATTATATATGTTATCTATGATATCAAAATGATCCTTTATAGTTGATTTTTTATTTTCATTTTTTTTATTATGACTATTGAAAAGTGGAAACATCACCCATGTGTACACATGGACTACTGTCTCAACGAGGTGAATTAATTAATTATACAACTAATTTATATGAAAAATTATAAAATAATATATCATGAATAAATATAATTAATTATTCATTATTATTGTTTTGTATATGATAAAAAAGATTACTACATTTAATATATTAGATCCATCTATCTGAAATGTTCACAAAAAATGAACCAGTTATCGCAAAAATAGTGGATTTTATAAATATTGTTAATTGAAGTGTGTTATGATGTAATAAGAAAATAATATATCTATTTCATGTATAAATTTGGTTATATAATAATTTTATAATATTTAATCATTCATTATAATGTATATTTGATAGATCATGAAGTATAATGAGAGTTGAGGATATTTATATTTCAATCTAATTTTTATTAGGATTTTTTATCATTGATTTTATATTGAGGGATCTATATATCCATAATATAATAAATCATTTTTATTTATTTTTTTATTTTTTTCACATAGTTTTATGATTTCATCACTTTTTTATCTAAAATGACAGGGAATCTGTTTTTAAGAAAGTAAAACATCATTTTGTCTTTGGATGGGTATATTTGTCTTCGACGTCCATGTTTTCCTTAAAATGGTTTCAATAATTTTTTTAATATTATTATATGATTTTAATGTTATTTTTTCCAATTTAAGAAAATTATTAAAGAAATTCAAAAGGGCATTGATATGTTTTATCTAATGAGCTAATTTTTTCTTTTTACATAAAAAAATAGATAGAATTTTTTTTCTTATACAACATGAAACAAAATTCAAACTATTATGATGAATTAAAGTTTTGAATATTTCATTTAATGAATAAATGTATATTTAATATGAAAATAGTTTCTAAAACAATTTATCAAAAAAATTTATTTTAAATATTTTATTTCAAAATAAATATTTTATTTTCTCCATGGAATATTTTAGTGACCAATTAAATAAAATTTTCAATAAAGATAACATCCTTTGTTCATTTATATGACTTACTAATTATATAATAAAAGGGGAAAATTATTATTTTTTAATCTTTTTTTCTTTTTGATTATACTTATGTGATGTTTATGAAACCTATTCATTTTACATGTGTTATGATTTGGTGAAATTTTTTGGAAACTTGTTTCCTTTACTTGTTTAATGACATTTTGATATGATAAATGTTTTTGGATCCTATAGAACACATATGAGTGGAATACAATTGTGTGATGGGTGTGACTTGAAATATATATCCTCTAATGCTTTGGGTAATAAAGGATATCATATTCAAAAATAAGAACTGGAAAGGTGACTAAACCCGGTTTAGGGAGGGACTCAATCTATAATGATATTTTTGGGAGTGAACCCTGATTAAGGATATAATGGAATGAGGAATGAATACAATAAAAAATTTTATTATTGTATGTGATCACTAAAAAAGGAAATTATTTACTATTTTAATTTTTTAAAAAAACATATGTATTATTCTTTTATGTGATCATGTGGATTATGATTATTTATAATTTCACATATGTATGACTTCTTACTTTTTGAATGAAAAATATGTATTCCATGATTAATTATGAACATGTTAGGTATGATTATTTTAAGTTATTATCATGTTTTCATCCCTAAAAAAATATTATACATACTTTTGATCATTGATTTGTATCTATTATATATACCTTTACTGAGAATCTAATCTCCCCATCACTTTTAATTTTTTCCCCATGTTATGAAGAATTGTTTTATGTAGGGTATGTTTTTGAAGAGTAATATGTGGGTAAACCTTAGGGGGAGATTTTAATGATATTTGGTGAAATAATGTTTCTATGTATCAATTATCAAAATAACCTACACCATTATAGTTCTAGTAAGTATTGTATTGTTATGAATTGAATATTTATATAAAATAATGTAAAATATATATATGTAATGTTTTGGTCTCCATAATAAAAATTTATAATATTAAATATTTTTTTATTTATTTTTATATCAATTAGTTATTTTTTATATTATTTATACCAATAATAAATATTTTCATTATTTGACCATTATATATATATATATTTGTAACAAAAAAGTGTGTTGTATAGAAATTAAATTATAGTAGACATAATACATTTAGTAAAAAAATTAATTAATTATTATCACATGGGTATTAAATACTATTTTAGGATTTTTAATTAATTCCTTTTTGTAAATATGGGACATCCAAACCTTGTTATGACATAACGGTGCCCCAATCCAGTCAGTCACAAAACCTCGAATTTGTCTCCACAAACACCAGAGGTTGTCAACTAGAAGAAAAGGTTAGATAAGTCATTCTTGGGTAGACTATACCCTATTTAATCAGAGTGGTGCCCCAGTAGAAATAATAAACAATATAGATATAAATATGTTTAACAATAAATTACTCCATTAAATAATGGTAATAAAAGTATGAAAATAAACTATTCCACTAATGTTGATCATGTCATGATAATGTATGTGTCAAGTGTCTAAAATAAAATCCCGAAAATAAAGACACCAACAACTCCAATACAGGTCCTGAACCTCATCTAGTTCCCTCATCCAAGATTCATCCCAAAACATGTCATCTAACAAATGTGTTTTTCCCTTACCTGTCCTGAGTCAATTATGTCTATTCGGGTACCAATCAGGCATCCCAAAAATCATGTCAGTATAACTCAATAAGCCATAATCAATGACTTCTATATAATATCCAATCAATAAATGTGTCTAAAGTATTATACTAAAATAAATAAGGTCCATAATTAAATGGTTATCACAGTATCAATCAATCTTTATTTAACAACATAATCCTTAGTTTCTAGTAGAAACCCATTCCAAAATACCTACGTCATCCGGTAATTGAGGTTGAACTGACCTTGAGGGACATAATGTGTCTAAAGGTCAATGGTACCACTCATTATCACAAGTCAAATTTGAATTTCCATGATACCATTCTATCTATTCATATATAAATGAACATGTAACCATTAACCTCTTTCATCACTAAATGAACATATTATCATTCTTTTTTCCATAAGTGAATGACCATGTTACCAGTATCCCCTTTCATAATTGAATAGCCATGTCACCATTATTTTTTTTCATAAGTGAAGGAATAGGTTACAATTCGCTCCTTTTATCATTTAAATACCATGTTACAATTCTATTATTCATAATAGGATGTCCACGATACCATTCACCTCTTTCATCAATGAATGACTCTATTACCAGTTATGCTTCCATTTATGAATGACCATGTTATCAATCACCCCATTCATCATTGAATGAACATGTTACAATTCATAATACATGGATGAATTTCCATATTACCATTCCCCACTTACTAACCACATATATCATAATAAAAAATATTACATATATCTCAACCACCCATTAATTAATTGGATTATTAATTAATCCTTTCACAATGTAAACAATCAATAATTAATTCATAGATTAATTACCTGATTCCGAACATCAATATAAGATAGACAATTTAATTTCTTAATTATCCCCAAATCACAAAATTTCATAGTTATAAAATTAATTAATTTATAAACTTATTTAATTATATTTAGAATTTCAATTACTAAAAAAACATAACAATTCTATAATATAATTGCCCAAAATAAAATTATGGACAATGAGATCTGAATATTAGATAACATATATTTAACTAGTTATCCAACAACATTTCTAATGGACAACGCCCAATAAGAAATATAAGGATGTTTACCAAGAGGTTTTCAGATCAAGGTTGATTAAGATCAGAACCAACAACAAAATTTTCCATTGGATTTCACTACAATGGTTTGGAGAAGGAGGATGAGAATGATGAAATAGAACAGAGATGACATACCTGGGATTTATCACATTAACATGATGTCTCTAAGGGATTTTGACACTATAAAATTTCTTGGATAGTTTCCCTATGATTACTGAAGAACATATGAAACGTGTTCAATCAAAAATATACCCCAAAACCACTTTAAATGGTTGTTCTGGAAATTACAAAGTGAAAAATTTAGTTACACATTATGTAATTATTTTTAATGTTTTTTCCAAAAAACCTTCACCTTATATTTTTTTTATTAAAAACCATGAAAATTACATGAAATGTGATACCCTTATATGATTTGTAAATGTTTTGTAGTTGATTTTCAACCCATTCTCTCTTTAAAGCATCTCAAGTCCCTACGAACCATTGTTTAACTCATACTCGATTTATAAATGGACTCCATTAATTAAAAAAGAATACATCCGTAAGATTTTAGCCATTTTATTTAAAAAAAATTCTCTATATCAAAATAAGATATGGCCACTAAGGTTCAAAATATACTGATCATAGAGAGAAAAGTACCTAAAAAATACATGATCTTACAACCTTCCCGCCTAATAAAATATCACCATCAATATAATCCTCTAAGAATCACTAATATTTCAGGTAAAAAATATTGTCCAACTAATACCACATATCAGCTTCATTTTCCCTCATCTCCCTTTATATATACCCATGTGGCCAAAATACATGAACTATAGGAATAGTATTTCCCCATAAAACATTCTAACGGTCATCTATTGCATGTATCAAATTCTCATAAAAGGACTCAATTATCTCATATCAACATCCTCCCCCTCGATCACATGAGAAATGACTTGATGATATTTTCTTAGTTGTGATATACAGAAAACATCATACATAACACTATATTTTTGTGAAATATCAAATTAGTTTTCCACCAACCCAATTCTCTCCACTACCTCAAATGCACCATCTAACATGGGAGCCACCGTTCCATAAATCTAAATTATTTGGTGACCCAACATAAAAGACACCCAAATGAATACATGATCACACTATAAAAAAATTAGTGATTTTCTCCATTTTTCAGCATAGGACATCTACCTAATCTGAGCGATAACCATACATTTTTAATTTCATTAACCTACCCTAACATCTACTACACAAGAATCTGCCCAATATACTCTAACTCTCTTGCCCATATACAAAAAAACAGTGAACTTCAGGTCCTATAATAAAGTTCTGTGTTTAGTTCTATCTGTATAGTTTACAAATAACATTTATTATAAGAGAACTCAACTACCACCATAATCATCTCCAAATATCCTCTGAAGTAAAAAATTCACACTTGAAACATACTATCAAGAACATATATATTTGTATATGAATGGACATATGTTTTTTGGAAGAAATACATACACAATAATACCTTTATAAAAAATGCTTTTTCTATGCCCTACCAGAACCATGATGTGAAACATAAATCGTGATCGGAAACTATTATCCATTGTACCCATGTAGTTAGACTATCTCCCACACATATTAATCTCTCTACCATTCCACTATGAAAGTCTACTCTATAAGTATGTAATCTTCTAATTTTTCAGTTGATCCACAAATTAACCATATAGAGTCATTTTGCCTTATTTTCATTGGGATCCCCATAACTACTTCCAATGCCACATCATTCCACTCCCAATCATAAATGGGAAATGGAGACAGCAAACCTCGAAGATGTTTACTCTCTACCTTCACCAATGTATAGGTGTATAATCATGTCACAAACCCTTATATCTCATTTTAAATTTTGGGCCCCCAAAACAATCATTGTAGGTCATGGGATATTTTTCTCACACCAAGATATGCCTCCCACTTCGATGAATTAAATTAATTCATGTTCTTTTCTCACATGTTCGTATGAACAAAAACACTATTCCTAATATATATGATCTCATACTAAACAATTATATAATCTATAGATGAATCCCCTCCTTCAAGGTTTCACTCAATGATAATAATTTAGTATCCTTACAATACATGTCCCAAATTAGTTTCAAAAACATAGACACCAATAAAACTGACACTGGGGACATCTGTTCCTAGTTCTCTGGAACCATTTCACACATCACATCCAGTAAGCTGATCATATTCCACACGAAAATAGAATCATCTACCACTTGATTTTGAGTTTTCCTCATCAAATATCCATCCACATTATATCCTTTTCCATGAGTATATACTAGCTAAAAATTAAAAGACTGCATATACTCAACCAATATCCACTAACAAATATTCAAATTTCAGGGTGAAAAGATATTCCTTAGGATCTTATGATAGGTAAACACCATAAAATTTAATACCAAAAGATAAAGAATCGATAAATATAAATCATAAAACACTAAAAGTATCTCAATGCCATTCATTTTAAATATTTTTCCATGTGGCCTTAACTACATAGACCCATACACAACAACCCAATCTTTGCGAATAATCATAACTTTGAGTCTGATCCCTAATGAATCACAATACACCCTATATTCCTCAATTTTCTTAGGTATAATCAATATTTTTATTGATGTCATTTTACTATTCACATCCTATAATAAATTTTCAAGATTTCATTCCTTTAAACATTATCCCTTTCTTGGTCAATCTTGAAATAAGAAATTCAAAATGGATAAATTCCAAGATGAATCTAACATAATATATAAATAATCCATGATATCATTGGATATCCATCAATCTCATGTGATTATCCCTAGAAACAACTTCTTAAAATATTCCTATATCCACTAACACACATTCCTTCAAGATGTTCTTCTCTAAAAAGTGTACCTCGGAAATTAAAAGTTGATACATTAAATGATAGATATTTAACCAATTCTCTCTAAGTGTACATAAGATGGTGTCAATATGTTATTAATGATCATTATGTGTCTTAAAGTACACCAAAATTTCATCAACAAAAACCAAAACAAACTAATCCAGGTTGGGATTGAATTTCTTATTCATTAAATCCATATACATTATTGGGGTGTTCATAAAAAATGGAATTAAGTAAGAATTAATATGTTATATACCCACTATTGAAATAATTAATCAATATATAAGACATCCATACTCTCACCTGAATATACCTCGATATCAATTCAATCTTAAAGAACGCACAAGATCCTCTCATATGGTCAAATAGGTCATTGATACATGTAAGGGGAAAAAGGTACATAATTTTATCCAATTAAACTTTTGGTAATCAACACATAAGAGAAAACTCATGTAAACCTTATTTTTAAACAATATAAGAGATTCACAATGTGACGTACATGGATAGATAAATCCCTTACACACCAACACCTCAAACATAGTCATGAGTTCTTGATGGTCTTTTGGTTTCATTAATTATGGTGGAATAAATATTAGCTCATCCCATATCATGTGATCAATAATTTATCCCTCATCTCTCTCAGGTTTTAGTTTTAATAATTCTTTAGAAAACACATACTGAAACTATTTCAATACTGGTGGAAAGTTATCATTTTGTATTACTCCATCATCCCGAAATAAACTAGAAACCTGGATTGTGAGCTCTCCTAATTGATGTGTAATTGGCACAACAAGTCTGAATTCGATATCCCACTCTCCATGGTGAACGAAATTGACACCATTAGGAGAGGTAAAATTCATTATCCTATGGTGAAAAATGGTTGGGGTTAGGTATGAAAATACCAAGTCCATACCTTTTAATTTTTTGAAACTTGACATTTCAATAATATAGAGATCACATAGAAATTGATACTCTCAAATTTTAAGAGAATATTCCTTTCACAAACATAGGTCTATAAACCGCAATCCCAATGGTGTATATATCAACATAACCTAACTTATGAACAAAACCAACATGCTTAAACCATTAAATTTCATTGCATATATAAATGACTGTGAACACCCATTTCAAATATATCATTAGAAAGTATAGAATCTACTAGAATAATACCTCTAACTTTCAATGTTCCAACCACCCTATCCATTAGTGAAGGCTTCACTACATGTATTTGTACTACTCATCTCCCTTGGGATGATTTCTCACTCCCATGATTCATAACACTCTACCGATATTGGTACTAATTACAAGAATATTCACTTCCTCCTCCTATACCACTTCATCTAGTATTACATGTCAATTCAGCTTGATATTGTATAGAAGATACCATTCCCACACACATACCCTACCTAGATACACCCTCACAAACTTTTTGTCTCAATATCCAGTAGAAAATCTATAGATGTCCAATTGTACTGCAAGACTTGGAAAATAATGGTGGTCGGGTTAAATCTCTATGATAATGGCATAACCTACCAAAATGATAATATATCACTCATGTATCATCCATTGCAACCGACCCTCTTATATATATACTATAATTTCAACATCACTTACTAAAGTTATAATGGAAGTGATTTCTGGTTTTGGATGTCTCACCTACTGATCATTTAGTTAACACTATCAATCTAGTTCTGGAACCCTTCTTTAGGTTCCCCTCAACTATGAGAGCCTGGTCCACCCACACAACAATGATCTTCAAACAAAAATGGTTAATGAGGCACTTAATCTCACACTTATTTCCATCATTAAAATGTCTCATAATAGATGTTATATATTTTAATAATACTAAATAAAATTATATTAGGACTATAAATCATCCATAATAATCCATCATGGAATTATTCCCCTGTGTTACTTGAGTGAACAATTCAACTTTCTCCAACCTCATAGTCTCTGGATAGAAGTACTCCAAGAAAGTCCCCATTAAGTTATTCCATAGCATGCATTCATCTTGTGTAGTCCACACATTAATATCCCAAAACTGCTTCATTAATCCTCAAAGAACATAAGTGTCGATCATTTCCATGTTTTCAATACGAGTTTCCAAATGATCTTGTATCATCTCAATTAACTCAACCCATAACCCATCACCTTCATGTCCACCATATAGAGTGAAAGTAAGATGGTTATGCAACTAGAACTCTCTGATCATATCTAACATGATCTTCACAACCTTCTCTAGGTCTCTTCTAATTAATTTCATGAAGGGATCCAAGATCCCTCAGAACTGTTCCAACTTTACCACACCTAGCACTACCGGTTCCAAACATCCCATCAATCATGGATCATCTTCTTCGATGTACTTTAATCATCCTCTCATCAAGAATCATTTTGAAGGAGTAACACTAAAAGTTTGAACACTAAATATATAGCACAATTAAAAATTATTACACATTTATGTATTGTGATATTTGAAATTAAAAACATGGATTTTCCCAAAAACATGCCACATTGTCAATATAGAGGATCTATGACTACCCCTAACTATCACACACCTATATCTCAGTTACAATGTGTAAACACATTATAATAAATTATGTTTCTAATTTATACACCCATTTATCCACATTCATAATTATTTTTATCAAATTTAACATCATATTAGGCACCATTTTCAATTAAATTTCAAATGGCAAGAAAAAATATCATGTTCAAATACAAATAAAACACTATTTTCTCATGCATGAATAAAATAATTCATATCTCAAATAACTAATGAGAGCCTAAAATTATTCCTATCAACTCAACTACACCATTGATTCAATAACATGATTCAATTCTTAGAAAATCTAAAAAAATCACATCTCACAATAAGTGCAACACTCAAGGTGAAATAATATTCAACTATATCAATAAATAGAAATAACTACAATCCAACGCTAAGAACTTGGGGTTTTCTCATATATATTTTTCTGAAACTCCAATCTATGAGATCATTAATATGAATTGAAACTTCCTAGTATCCTCTATACCATTTCAAATAGTATGACTATAGAAAATAAATTGAAATTTTCTTCGAAGACCATGTTATGATATCCCATCCTGGGTTCCACACACCGGTGCACTGAGTTCTTCATTCACATGACCTCAAGGCCAACTCTCCATTTTCTAGAGGCTATTGACTAGCATCGAGGGTTTGATAAGTCATTCATTAGGAGACTATACCCTATTTTATCAGATTAATACACCTGAGTTAATAATAAACAATAGAAGAAGAAATATGTTAAACAATAAACAACACTAATATCTAATTGTAATTAAATAATAAAAATAGATTATTCATATAAATAAGAAAATATCATTCTAATTTACATGTTAAGTGCCAAAAATTGATCACAGAAAATGAAATTACCAAACACTAGGAAGTGGGTCTCTAATAATGTCTCATTCTATTAACAAATATATATCCCCAATATATCCATCTAAAACATGTCACATTCCTTTAAACTATCTTGAAAACAATAATGTTTATTCAGGTATTGATCGGCCATCCCGAATAGGGTGTGAGTACGATTCAGTTGTCTACCACCAACGAAGTGTAAAATAATATCCTTTTAGCAATAGTGTGTTAATTTCTATCCAGCGTTAATTATAATGCATAATTAAACAGTTATCACATTATCAATTATCCTTTATTTAATGGTATAAACCATGGGTTATCATATTACCTTGTACCGCAGTCCCTACTTTAGCCCTTGACCAAGTCTAAACTATCCCTGAGGGAAATCACACATTTGAATTCCCATGTTTCCATTATTATTTTTCTTAAGTGATTGACCATGTTACCATTTACCTCCTTAATCATTGAATGACCATGTTACCAATATTTTTTTAAATAATAAAATGTTTATGTTACTATTCACCCCATTCATTGTTGAATGACTATTCTACCGTTCTGGTTTTCATAAGTGCATGACCATGTTATCAATAGCCCCTTTCATTTTTAAATGACCATGTTTCCATTTTTTCAAAATTGAATGACCATGTTACAATTCACCGATTTCATCACTGAATGACAAATTTACAACTACTTATCCCGTATTTGAATTACCATGACACCATTCACACCTTTTGTCATTGAGTGAATATTTTACTATCAATAATAATTGGAAAAATTTATATGTTTCAATTCACCATTTACTAATAACATATATCGTAAGGACATAATATTTTGAATATCTCAACCACCCATTAATTAATTCCACAATTAATTAATACATTCACAATATTATCACCAAATGATTAATTCACCAATTAATTATCCTATTCAGAATATAAATATTATAAAGGTTATTTCCATTGTTAATTAACCGGAAATAAAAAAATATCAACATTATATATTAATTATGTAATTAAAATAAGTAATTCCATTTAGAAATTCAATTCTAATAAATCTATAAATTCTATAATTTTCATGAAAAAAATCGAAATTTCTACTATTGGATTTGAACATTAGACCACATACATTTTACCGAATATCCAACAACATTTCTAATGACTAACATCCCAAAAGAAATTAATGGATAGTTTACCAGATAATTTTATATCAAGTTTGACCATGATAAAAAACAACAATGCAATTTTCCATGGGATTTCAATGCATCAGGTTAGATACGAAGGAATAAAAGGATGAAATCCAACCATGAAGACTTAATAATGATAGTTCACCTAAACGAGACATCAAGAAGGGGTTTTAAAGCTCCAAAATCTCTTAAAAAGTCACCATAGGCTAAGATGAGAAAGGATGTGATGGGTTTATCCAAAATATATTTCACAACAACTTCAAAACTACTTGACATGCATTTAAACAGCATGTATTTATATTACCCATCATGTAATTATTTTTAATAGTTTTATCCAGAAATAATAACCACCTAATATTATTATTACTAAAACCCTTGAACAAATTAAACAACATTTAATTCCCTTACCAGACATGTAATTGTCCTGCAGTTTATTTTCAGCCCACTTTCCCTTAATGCCTACCAAATCACTACGAAATTATTTTTAACAATTATCTTGTTTATATTTAGACTCAATTTATTCAAAAAATAATACATCTCCAAAAAAATTCTATTTTCGCTAACAAATTATCTCCGTCCCTTAACAAAAATGAACCTTCAGATATATGTTCCTGAAAAACATGGGGTCCTAAAATATTATTATTAAATTTTAGTAAACCATTCACTGATAGTGATTAATTTTTGATATATAAAAACACATTACTATTTCCATTAATAAATCATTCAAAAATATAAAATTAATATTAAATGAAATTAACACAAATAAAATTTAAATTATTAATTTTTATTTTACAAGTTTTAAATAAAAAATATATTTATAAAAAATATTTCTTCAAATTTTATCAAATAATTAGTTGATTGAGATCTTACTTTAATGCATAAAAACAATAAAATGAAATATGTAAGTATTATTTTTTTGATTTTATATTATTTCTATAATTTAAATTTTTACTAAAACATTTCAAATTTCAATAACAATTAAATAAAATATATCCAACAATAATATCTCTAAAGACAATATTTATTATGATTAAATTTCATAATGTGAAATTTATAATGGTTTGATATTATTCCTAAATATATTATAAGATCATAATTTTCAATCATGAACCACTATATCACCATACTTGTAACACTAATATTCTATTTCCTTTTTTTTGTTTTCTATATCAGTGTTGGGATCATTAGGTCAAACAATGTGAATATGGATTATATATTCATTGTATTTTAAAAAAATGTTCTTCTTGTTCCACATATATTTTGGACATTTTAGATTATTTTACCATCCTTATAATTTTTTTTGTTTCATTTGAATTTTAATATATAATTTCTATAAAATATACTCAATTTCATTCCATTTCATTGTCACACTTTAAAATGATAAATACATTCATCTAAAAATAGTATTAATTTATTGGAAAATTAAAACTAAAATTTCGAAATATTAAATTTTTTCCACCTTATATAGGAAGTTATTTGAAAATTTAATTATCAATCACAAATGAGTGAATAAAATTGATAAGTAAGAAAAAATATAAAATTATTACTAAGATTCCAACATAACATTCATAGAAAATGAGAGACTCATCCCTATCGACATTATTTGTAATCATATATAATTTCATTTATATCATTATTTTATAATAAAAATTATTTATTAGTTACTTATCTGAGTTTATAGGGAAATTCCTTTCAGAAAAACATTTTCATGATCCTATTTCTAACCAACTACTTAAACAAAAATTATTTTAATAATTTATAATAAAACAAATAAAAATGATAATGTTAATATATAAACACAATACTAACATTTTACTTATAATAAAAACATAATTTCAAACTAGAATACTTTTGATTCAACTACTATATAATTAGATAAACATGTAAATCCTTTATTTTGAGCCTTTCGTAATCCAAGGAATATTCAATTTTGGGTATTTCTATTAAAAATTATTGTGTGATAAATAATAAAAGTATCTTTAAATGATTAATAATGAATATTAAAATGTATATATATCACCAATTAATATCACCAATGAGTTTCAGGGATGGGGGAAAATTTTCTTTGTTTTCATGAATCGAGTGAGGATTGATTAATTTACAATATCTTAATTTCAATGATACTAAAACATGGTACAACCATACCAGAAGCTATACATACAAATAATATTCAATAAAAAATTTCATTACCATTAAATCCAAAAATAATCTGCATCATCCAAAAAAACATTACAAATCTAAAAAAAATTAATCCCTAAATATAAGAAAACCAATCCCTGATACAAATTCAGGAACCCTAGTCCAATATTCCTTGTATTTATTCAAAAAATAAAAATCATTCGCATTGATACTAGTTGAAATGTATAAAGATAATCATAATATTATCATAGAAATTTAAACATTACAAATCAAAAGGATAACATAATCCCATGAATAAAAGTTTTAGTATTTATAAAGATTATCTATTGAATAATCTTACTATAAATATTTATATATAATTGTACTATACTATATCACCATCTTGATATCAAAAAGGTTATACACTTCTTTATTACCTAGTTAATATAAATACAATACAGTGGTGATATCAAATATTCAACAAGGATAAAAGAATCAACCTTTTATTGGGGTTTCCATTTTAACATATGAATCAATAGATTTTACTTTCTGATTACATTAAGGGAGAGGAAAAAAATGACTTGTCTTTTCCAAAAATTAAATAAATTTTTCAGCTTTAAATATCAATAATTTACTATTTTTACATTCTAGTGATGGAAAACGAAATTTGTTGATTCATGGATGTCATGTTCTATACATACACATGAACATCATTATCAATTTTATATGGAATGGAAAATTATAGAAAATGGTTATGCCACTAACACAAGAATATATTTGAAAATCAATAACAATTATTTATATATATTATAATTTAAAAATATATTAGAGGAGAAATATAGATAAATAAAAAGATAATTATGTTAGTTTTACTCGAGTTGGGAGTTTGATTTTCCATCATGTGTACCCCTTTAAAATAGAAGATATTGCACTTTTTTTATAAAGAGGAAAACAAAAAATTTATTAGGATATAGGGGAAATAAAAAATGATGTGTATTAATTGTCAATTGATTTATTTATTATTCATAATATATTTTTGGAAGGTCCCTTTTATTGGTGGAGGGAATAAACTATTTTGTATATATAAATCCTTTATTTAAAAAATCAAATATGTTTCATATGAAAAGTGGACTCAAAAAAAGAAAATCATAAATAGCATATAATAATTGCTAAATAAACAACTAAAAATATCATTTGTATACTTATTTTTAACATGATTTATCTCTTTTACCCTTGGTTAAAGTTTTCATAATAGAATTTTTATTTATAGGTGTAACTATATTTTTAATCTTGGTAATCAAAATTTTTGAGTAAATATAAACTGACTATTATAAAATAAGATCTTAATTATGATTAAAAATGTTGAAACCATGTTATTAAATAAAATATATAAGGTCAAGAATAAATATTATTTTTATTTTCTCATATTATGTGGAAAATATATTTTTATAAAAGTAAATTTTTAAGAATTAAAATATTGTGTATGGTAAAATTACTAATGTTGTTGATTTAAATTAAATCATTTAGTCATTATTTATAAAAATATTTATATCTATCAAAAATAAATCCACAACATAATTTTACTATATAAAAACAAAATTATATAAAAATATGGTAATTAATTTTTTATACAAAAAAATGATTACTTAATATTATAAATTTTCAATATAGAGTTTATATTTAAATATTATATTATTAAATGAATATTTTTATTGAATAATAATATTTTTTTTCTTTATTTTTTTCAAAACAGTGTAAAGTCATGTGTAGATCATTATAAACTCAAAATGTTCCCAAAATTCATAAACACTGCATTTACTATTATTCGCCTAAAAACTACTTATACAAAAATTTATTCATAATTCATGATAATTTAATATTTTTATTTTCAATTTAAAAAAATTGGTAATTTATTCATATTCCAAATCAAATATCACTTATTTTAACTTCTACTAACAAAAAATCACAATCAGAACATTTTTCGAATGAAATAACTTTAAAAATAATTAATTAATATTTTTTATATTTCATAACAATTTATATTCAATGTTAATACATTATTCATATTCAAAAATATATATTTTTTCTTTCATAATAATAATATATTTGTTCATGAATAAAATTTCAATTTAGATAAATTTAATTTGTTAGAAAATATAAATTTTACACGGAAAATTATAGAATTCTTAGTACATGGGCAGTAATGACTATTAAATGATTGTTGATTTATTTAGATGTGCATATTATAAAATTTTTTCATAAAAAAATATAATTGAATAATTTTATTATGATAATATTAAAAAATATTTTGAAAAAAACTTTTTGAAATATACCAGTTGTATATTATATTATCTGAACACAAATAAAATTTAAATAAATAACTTATTTTTAAATAATTTTATTTAAAGAATATATTGATAATAAAACATTCCATTTACTTTTTATAATTATTTCTTTGTTGGTTAAATATTATTAAGACATACAAACATATTAATTAAAAAATATTTTTATTTATATTTTAATTTCCTTATTTATAATTTCCAATAGTTAAACATGTTTACTAAATACAAACAAATTCGGTGTACCTATTGGATATATGTATATCCATTGAACAAGTCCCAAATGAAAAATTTTCTTATAACAATACTTATAATGGAATATTTATTAATTTCAGATTTATTTCTTATATATCTGTAACATCCGGAGTTTTTTTCAATTAGTCAATATGTTTGATAGCGTACAAATTATGCAACAACAATCTTAAGAGAAAAAATAAATATTATTATGTTACCTTATTACATAATTTTCATAATGAAATGAATAAAAAGTATTAATTTTTTTATGAAACTATTTTTTACCCATGTATTTTATTAATTCTATTGTGTACAATTCATTATAAATTAAAATGAAGTCCTTTTTAATTACAAGGAAATGTTTATCTAAAAAATTATTTAAATGAAAATAAGTGAGTTTATAAATTAATAAAATCACACTTTATGCATTTTTTAAATTAAATATATATTTAATATTTTAAATTTAATATTTAAAATTCATCTTTTTTGTTTTCTATACAAGATATAAAAACAAATTCAATTTTTTGTATAAAAGAAGTATTTTTAAAAAAAATACTGTTTTACTCCCTTTTCATGGAAAACCCATTTTAAAACTATTTTTTGAAACATTTTTAAGTAATATCTGATAAAATAAACTTCTTATTTTTTAGTGGGACATAAACATTCACATTGGTTGTAATTTTGGTTTTTCTGGCAAAAATCATATTTTAATGAATAGATTAAAATAATACATTTTAATTCAAAACAAATTTTTCGTCTAGGTTATTTATTTTGTTAGATTATATTTGTAATTGGTATTATAGAATAATTTGATTACTGTTTTATCATGAAAAAAAAAATTCTCATTTAATGTAATTTCAAATTGGAATTAGATATAAACACAAGTCAATCTTTTGATGGTTTTTTAATTTAAGAAAACACATTTTCTCACATTGAAAACTTGAATTTTTTTAAAATTAATTTCTCAAAATAATGTCTTTTTAATTTATAAAAATTGATTCCATATTTAGAATAAGATGGTTCAAATTATGTGAAGAGTTCTCTTTTATTTTTTTCAACATTATTAATCGAAACTTTAGTAATTATTTTTATTACCACAGTTAAGCGTAGATCATTCAATTAAATGTAAAAGAAATATTATAATAATATAAAACTACCCTAAAAGTTGTACTAATTTAATTTTATGAGTTTATTCTTACTATTATAATCCATGGGTCAGTTTTAGGTCCACATGGTTGACTTTAATGCATTTATAATATTATATTCAACAAATATTATTTTTGTACACATGTTTTAAAAGTAAAATATTTTAATATTGAGTTATATAGGGGATATCGTCAACTATAAATATTCATTGTTTGTATAAAAATATTTAATACATCATTATATTTTATTATTATTTTTTAAATTAAATAAAAAAATTTAATTATGACACATAGATGATATTGTAATTTCTTAATTAATAAAAAAGTAAAATAAATGATATTATAAATATTAAATTAAACATTATCTAACATAATTTAGACCATGAAAGAATTTTTTATACAATTTTTACATTTCTCTAATGATTTGAATATTATTTTTAGATCATATCTTCTAGTTATAATATTTTTAGAAGCCAACTGTTGACTAGTATCAAAATTGACACTATAGGAATTTTAAAATATAAAATATTTTATTAAATAATATTTAATTAATAAAAAAATAATTTTCAGTGAAATAGTTTTTATATGTCAAAATATATCATAAATTTCACTTTTTTGAGTTTCTTTTCTTGTTATGGTAATTACATTAACCCACAATGAGTAAATAACCTAATATCATGGCAAGATTAAAAGGGGTAAAATAAGGGTTATATCAAAAAAAATATGGATTAAAAAGTATTCAAAAACATAATAATTTTAATTGGATGATGGTTATTTTAGCCAAAATCATCTTATATTATAAATAATTTATTTTAAGACCATTTCTAACCAAAATTTAAATTATATTAATTTAATATTTTAAGAGATTATAAGGGTGATCCTCCACAATCCCATAAAGAGGTACCCTCTATTATTTAATAATCACACATCCAAAGAATTTTGGATCAGCCATAATCTACCCAGAACTCTTTTCAGATTCATTCTACACGTTCTTGAGGCCTTACATTAGGTAGACCACATTTCATTGTGGTGTTAAGGTGTTCTTCAATGTGATCAACAGTAGAAGTTGCGTTGTCTGTTTAGGTGATTCTATTATATGACTACATCAACATATTCTAAATATTATTCTTCTAAGATAAAATAATAATTCCAAAATCCTCAATATTATAAGTTGTTGTTATGTTAATGTTATCACCTAAATCAATCTAAAATTTCATCAAATGGTAAATGTACATTTCTTCTATGTGTACGGTGGACTACCACCTCACGAACTGATATAATTTGATTTTCCTTACCATATATGAATAATTGTTCTAATGATGGTATCAATGTTTGTATATTATATTCATAAAATATTTATAATTTTAAAATAAGAATATTTCAATTATGTTCCTATCTTAAATGCATATATAAACAATAACATCATTCATGCGTTCGTGTGAACTATCACCTCCAGGAAACGATGTGAATCATTTTTATTCAGTGCATCACCTGTATGATATATATAAATATATTTAAATGAATATTATGATGTTAATAATATTATGATCATTATAGTAAGGTATAATAGTAATTAACTAATTTCCAAAATGATAAATGAAAATTAGAAACGTTACTCATATGTATATACAACTAACCATCTTCAGGATTGTAACTTTTTACATTTTACATATTAAAATTTAATTAATGGATTTAAAAGTAAAATTTATATATATATATGTGATTATTAATTCCTGAATATTATTCCATAGATTATGTACTTATGACCACATGAACAATTGATATCAATCGATGTTCAATTTCGACTCATATACCATCTACTGGCACAATATCCAATATGAACATAAATAATTATGTAACATTTATAACATGGTAATAAGTGATTTAAAATAAAGAATAAACATTAAAAATGTTATAAATAAAGTATAAATTAGTCTAAGTTTATTATTTTGTCATATAATGATTGTACGTGATGATTCAGAATCATGGTATGGGATTTCCTCTTAATCTCCTTTCATAGAGGAATTTCATGATAATATAAACCATTATTCTTTTATAAGGTGAATATACTGCCCATATGTCATTTTGTATCCATATATTTACCTATATAAATGGTATTTTTTTAATGTATTAATTCATGTAGATTAACTTTTAAATGTTCAAAAGTGTATGGGACACCTTAAACATTTAATGATTTAATAAATACATTCACCATGATATTAATTTAAATATTTATTTTTATTGATATAAAAGGATTGTACATGAAATTTTTTTGTCTATTTTTAATTCAATTGAATTATTTAAATATATTTTATTTTTATAAAAAATAATTTTATTTTCCTAAAAAAATGAAAACACTGATTTTTTATTTGTATCATATACAACGGCATTGACTTCTCCGCCACCGTAACCATTTTTTTAAACTTGGATTACTCTATAAGAACTAATGTTTTTAGAATTAGAATTAATACATTATTTGTTTTGGTATCTTGGTATATATAACAGGTTTTAAATAAAATTGTATTATTATATGGAAATATAATTCATATGTGATTAGAAGATGTTTTCAAAAGGATTTTGGGATTCATGAAATTGTACCTGGGAATTATAAGAAATGGGTGATCCAGATATAGCTTATACATTGGTTGAATCCCAATTATACCTCAAGGGTGAGCCTGAAATAGCTTATATGAAGGGTTTATCTCCATTATATCTCATAATATATCCAGTTAAAGATTATATGAAGAGTCGAGCCCCATTATAGAACATGGGTGGGACCGATAAATCATATATGAAGGGTTGATCCGGGTTATTGCTCACAGGGGATCCCAAAATAGATTAAACGAAGGTTTGAGCCCCATTTTAACTCATGGTAGAGCCCGGTATAGCTTATTAGAAGGATTGACCCCCATTATAGCTCACAGTTGAGAACTATATAGCTTATATGAAAGTTGATCCCAATTATTGATCTCCAGTTTGGTTGTTGAACATATAGTTATTCCAATTGAAAGATGTTTAGAATTTTCTTATGTATCTAATGCTCTAAGTCACCTAAATAAGTCTTAATTTCATTCTATTGGTTTTAATGTTTTTCATTGAGAAAAAAGTATGAGTTTTATTCATGTGAAAATGTTTTGTTTGATTCACTCAATTAACATTAAATGGATTACAATGTTTTACCTAGTCTAATTACTTAATTCATTGTATGTCACTTATTGAGATTTTGTTCCCATACCATGTTTTAATTTTTTTTATAGGGCATAAGATTGGTAATTAAAGAGAATATTCTATGATTAAGTATTTATGATGTGTCTTGAAAATAAATCTTGTTTTATTGTAAAAGGGATTCTTATAGGGAAGAAACGGATACTGAATATAAGTTCTCACTTACAATGTATATGTTTATTATTAAATGGGTTGTCGTAATTTTTGTAAAACTCTAATCAGAAAAGATCCAAAATGGTGAATTATAATTAAAAAATAGTAGAATATGATATGTTTATGGTCATTTCATTATGGTTGGTATTAGAGGATGGTTTAGAGAAATTTAATGATTTGGATGCCTTTTTAAGAGATATAGATATCCTATGAGTTTTATAATTTTCATGTTTTTCATATGTTTAATTTATTATTAATCCATTTTGAGGCTTTATATTGTAAAATTTTAAGATGATTAGTGGCATTGTTGGAGACATTTATTTTTGAGGTAGTTATGGGTTATTAATTTTTTGGTGTAAAAATTATGGCATAAGATAAAAATTTAGGTTATAATAAGTAATGGTTATTTTGAGGATTTCATCTCATTTTGGGGAATGTTATAAAATTATATATTTTATTAAAATGGATTACACATAGACCATGTGACAACACCACATGTCAGACAAGGATATGGAAATAGAACCCACCACCATAGTGCGACATGGCTTTATCACCTACCACTAGCCTATGTGAAGTCCCTGATTCGTATGACATTTTCTCTTTAGTTAAACATGTTTATAGAATAAGAACAAGTTTATTTTGTGAATATATGTTTAATCAAGTGGATATCCTTAGTATACAAAAATTAATTGGGGATTATGTGTTAAACCTTATTGTGGAAGATGTTCATTATTTTTTGGAACCCTTTATGGTTAATCAAAGTAGAATACTATGGTTTTTTTCATTTTAATTGTTTAATTTTGTTTTTTTTAAACTAAATTTTTATTTTGTACTTAAGGTGATTTGGTTTTTTTATGGAAATTACTAATGTACCATATGGAATATTTAATTAGGTTAATTACCATTTTGTATAATACAATAATATTTTTTGATGTTATTTAGACATAAATTATAATATTTGTCTTCAAATATTTGGAAATAAAATTTGTTTGAATTTTTGGTTTCAATCATAGTTTGTATTGTATTGAAGAATTTTAAGGAATCTTAATTGTAGAATGTACATTGTAGAACAATTTATATTACTATTTATTTTTAGAGATTAAATTTGTTCCTTCTCCAAACAAAGAATTATTCAGTTTGGGGATAATTAATTGATCTTGTAATACAGATTTTAGTTTAGGATAATTGTTAAAGGTAGATGAAATAAAGAGTTTTACTTTTGTGCTTGATGTGATTTTTCAATTTTTATTGTATTGATTCAAGCCTGAAAAATAGATCTTAAATACTCATTTTTTTGGGAAATATATTATTTTGTGGTGAATTATATTAATGGATGAAATTATACATGTCAGGTAAGTATATTTCCTTATGTTCTTATTCATGGAAGTAAAATAATTCCTTGTCATTACGAAAAGGATCTTAAAATGAAATAATTATCTGTTTACTTTTCCTACCATGAAATAAAAGAGTGTTTAACCTATCATATTTTTTTGGTTTTCAAGTTTTCAAATTTAACTAGATAATTTTATCTATCTCTCTCCACCAGAACATGATAGTCATATTTTATTCTTGAATCCACGTTTTCCTATATGGAATCATATTATGTTTTATCTAAGGAGACCTTCATATGGTTCTTTCTTTCTTTAATGTTGATTTCTAATTAATACATTTTTCCTTGATGTGGGACTATAATAAAGGTATTTTTATGAGTCATACCATAGTTACCGAACCAAAAATAAAATTTAAAGGATAAAATTTCCAAAATGTGGTAGAATGTAACATCCCATGTTTTTAAATGGAGACAACATGTTCGATAGTGTGTAAAATATGACACATCCAACTTGAGTGAAGAACTAAATATTTTTATGTTATCTTATAACCTAACTGTTAAAATGGAAGGAATAGAATACATTAATTTATTTTGAAAACATTTTTTACACATGTATTTAATTAATATTTTGTAAAAATAATTAATAAAATAAAATAAAATCATTTTTAATTAAAATGATAAGTTTTTCTGAAATACTATTTAAATGAAAAATCAATGAGTTTATAAAATAATAAAATACCTATTTATGGATTTTATTAATTAAATATATATTTATTATATTTAATTTAAAATTTAAAATTCATCTTATATGTTTTCAAAACATTATATAAGAAAATTTTTAATTTTTAGTGCAAAAGATGTATTTTTCCAAAAAATTAGTTTTACCACCTTTTGTTGTGGAACCCATTTTAATTATAATTTTGAAACATTTATAAGTTATATAAGAAAAAAATAAACTACTTATTTTATATTGGAAATCAAAATTTACTTTGGTTTTAATTTTGTTAATTTTTTGACAAAATTCATATTATAAGGAATATTGAAATATACTGCATTTCAATTCCAAAATAATTTTTCTTAAATGCTTTTTATATTGTTAGATAATATTTTTAATAGTTTAAAAAGTATATATAGATTAATTTTTTATAATTTTATCCAATTTTGGTAATTTGAATAAATTTCACATTGAAATTAGATATAAACACTTTCTATTCTTTAGATGGTTATTAATTTTAAATTTTTTTTTTCTATTTTTGAAAACGGTGATTAGTTTTAAATTAATTACAGAACCATTGGTCTTATTATTTAGAAAAAATTGATTCCATATTTGGATTTTTGTGTTATAAATTATTTTTATAGGTCCTTTTTAATTTTCAGATATTATGAATAGTACCTTTAGTAGTTATTTTAATTACCACTGTTATGGGTAAATCAGGTAATTAAAGGTAAAGATAATATTATAATAATATAAAAAATCCCTAACAAGTATCCTAATTTATTTATATGAGTTTATATTTACCCTTTGAATCCTTGAGTGTATTTTAGGACCACATGGAGCCACATGGTTCGCTGTAATTCATTTATAATGTTACGTTCAATGTATATTAATTTTTTATAAATTTTTTTTTTAAAAAAGTAATGTTTTTAAATACGGATTTATAAAGGGGATATACTTGACTATAAATAGTAATTGTAAATATAAATATAAAACCTACATCATGGAAATTTTTTTATAATTTTATAAAATTAAATAATATAATTTAACTATGAAATAATTATGATGTACTAATATCTTAATCAATGAATGAATCAAATAAATGATATTATAAATATCAACATAAATACTATGTGACATAATTTATTATATAAAATAAATTTATGGATAATATTAAAAATGTTTTATTGTTTAAAGGATTTTTTCAAATCATATCTTCCTGTTGTGACATGTTTAAAAGACAACTAATGAATAGTGTCAAAGTTTAAACTATTAATATTTTAAAATATAAAATGATTTATTAAAGGATATTAAATTCATAAAATTATATGATTTGAATAATTGATAAGGATACAGAAAAATATTTCATAAATAGAAATTTTTTTGGTCGTTTTTCATGTTATGGTAATTACGTTAACCCACAAAGTCTAAATAACATAATTTCCCAGTATGATTAAAAAGGGTAAAATATTGGTAAAACAAAAATGATATGGATAATAATATATAAAAAACTTCTATAATTTTAATTAGATTATGGGTATTCAACCCAGATTTAGATTTTATTCTAAATAAATTATTTTGGGACAATATGGAACAGAAATTATGTTTTTTGAATTACATATTTTAAGAGTTTCCAAGGGATTGTTCGATTCTCCTTTAAAAAGGTACCCAAAATTATTTAATAATCACATATACAAATCCTTTTTATTCAGCCATGAGCTACTCAAACCTATTCTTATAATACCTAACCACATTCTTAAGGCCTTATTTTAGGAATAACATCCTTCTTAAATTTTATATGTTGTTCTTCAAAGGTGATCAACCGAAGAAGAGTTATCATTTTTTAAGTGTTTATTTTTTATTTATTTTTCCACAACCTCTAAATATTTTTCTTACAAGATGAAATAATAACTCAAAAATACATAATATAATGATATTTTTTATGTTTATATCATCACTTATATAAATCTATAATTTCATCAAATAGGAAATGAAAATTTTTCTTCGAGTGTACAATGGACTACTGGCTCACGAGCCGATACAACTTGTATTTCATTACTATATATCAAGACAGGTAATAATTATGGAATCAATTATTATATATGATATTTATGACATATTAATAATTTTAATAGAATAATATTTCAATTGTCTTCATACCAACCAACCATATAAAAATGATAACGCCATTCATGTGTGTGTGTGGACAATCACCTCCACGAAGTGATATGAATCTATATATATACTAATCATAGGGTTTTCTTCAATACACATGTCTTTCCATCAATGATATATGCTCTATGGTTGCCTTTCATCGATGTCGTTCCTCCCCGTTTAGAGACTACTGTGTCTCCTTCCATCTTCGCCGCAAAAATCCCTTGGTTTCCTCTCGTGCTCAAGCTATCCACCCATGACTTTCACTATGCTCCATCCCTCTTCACTGCAATGATACCATAATATTCCTCTCTTACTCGCAGTATCCCACTACGGTGCACGAAATCATCATCATCCATCTATGTTTAGCAGTAACTCGCACTCCATCCCTCTTCCCTATGACTATACCCTAGGTTTACTCTCCCTCTCGCATTGTCGAACTACGGTTCTTAGTGAATAGATTAATCGTCTATCATCTCAAATCCTTGAATTGGTTTCATTCCATCTATCTCCCACCATACCCCCACCATGATTTTCCTCTCCCTCCATGACCTTTTATGCACCTCCAACTCCAGCTCGGCCTCTATATTCCGCGTGAGGATTCCCTTATTGTCTGCTCCTTCTCACTCTATCGACCTAGGATTCTTGATGCATCGAGTCATCTTCAAGTGTCAACCTACAATCCCAAAAACCCATATTTTCATCTATATTATAGTTCTGGTTCCCTTGCATCCCTCTTCCTCAAGTGGATTCAGTCCTTCTTTAGCTTGAGTTTTTATTCACATCCATGGCGATTTTCATCGGTTTCTCTAAATGCTCAAGTAGCACCTCTTCTCGACCTGTAGTGTAAACACCGGTCAACATATCCCTCCAATTTTTAGTTTCCATAATAGTTTTTGTTTCCTCCCTCTAATTCCCTCCCCCGCTCTATTTTTTACCACCTCTAAGGGTTCTCAGTTGATTTCATCGTCTCCCCAACACCCCTCTACATCCACGCCTCCAGGTTTTTCTCTGCCTCTACATCCAGATTCTCCGCCTATGACTCCTCCATCTCCATCTCCTTTTTTGACAGATGCTTTACATCCAGCTGCTATGACATAGGTTCATCCCCCTCCAGCTACTGCATGGAAAACACCCTTCTATTACCTATGGCTTCTATGCCTCTGGCTTCTACCCCAGCGACTGCTCCACCTCCAGTTCCTCCCACCATGGCTCCTCCACCTCCAACTCCTCCCATAGAATATCCTCCGCCTACTTATCCTCCATCCTTGACCAATCACTCATGCCACTTCTCCAGATCCTGAGCACACACCCAAGGTTTTGGGGAATATCATTCTTCTCCCTCATAATTAAGTTTTCTTGTACTTTTATTCAGTTAAGATTCTCACTGTAAATTTTTTTTCCATGGTCTATGATTTTTTACTATTAATTGTTCATTTCATTGTTTACCAAATGTTCCTTCGTTTTAAATTTCTCTTTGGCTATAGTTTATTTAAATTTCCATTGGAAAAATTTTATTTGATTAATGTTCTTGAAAAGTATTCAAAAAACTAACTTGCATATTTACTGTGTTCCATTTCAGGTGACAACCTGCTAGTATGTCTTAATGTTGTCATTCATTTTCTTTTTTTGTCATTCATATTCTATATTGTTCTCTATTTTTGGATAAATTTATGTAATGTTTTTTGGGATTTCTTCAATTATAAAAGTTTATTTATGTGAATGTGCAATTTTGTAGTGGAAATTATCCATTAAAACCTATTCATAAAATGCTTCCACAATTTAATGCAATATTTCTGATTTCATGTATTAGTAATTTTCTAGAATTTCTTTTTTTAATGATTTTATTCTCTTCCCTAGAGTCATTCTTCATTTTCATCTCTAATTTTTATTGGCTTTATTTTTGTTGGAAGTTAGGTATGAGCATGTTCCTATTTTATCTTCTTAATAACTACATAGTTATCCCTACTTATTTTCATGATTAATGATGGTGGATTTTTCATTCAAGAAACAAGAGATGATTATGGTCTACTATTTCAGCCTGATCACTACCTATGATTTTGTAGGCTCCTAAAACTTTTTTTTAAATTTTATATTATAGAAAATATAATTCTTGATTCATTATATTTTTCTTTTTATTTTCACTAAATTAATGGATGTTACATTGTCTATGTAATTTGTTTTTTGTAGTACTTAACATTTTTACATTCAATCACATCACTACAAATAATACATACATTTTTGGGGTATTCAAATGAGGATGACAGTCCAGTAATTATATGTGTAACTTCAACCATTGAAGATCAACTACATAACATCATACTGTAATGTGTGGGTAAGATTATCTTCTTTTAAACATTACCTAAATTTCCCTATATGCATCATGCGTACTTTATCTATTGGTTATTGAAATTTAAAAAATCTTTGCTTATGTTGTTTATTAGTTAGCATTATATCAATCCATTATATATTTCATTCACTAAAGTTGAACATAGACATATTTTGATTTTCTGGAAAACAATGACATTACAAAGAAAGAAACCAATCAGAAGAAGGACTTTTTTGATGTGTTATAACCGAGTCCTTCAATGTCACTAACTTCATCTTTTGATTCATCTCTAAAAAATTCCTTTAAAAAAATTTCAATTTAATTATGTCCCTTACTTCCAACATAAATTTTATTTTTATACTATCATTTGAATTGATTAAAATACAACATAGAAACAAATTATTTCATTCATTTGAATTGATGAGAATCAATCATATGCATTTATGTGTAAATGAAAACTAAGTTTTTTTATTTTTTGGTTCCTCAGAAGATGAAGAACATGTTTTTGAATGATATATTTATGGTTTGGTTGATGTTGGTACCTTCAAATCCTAGACCATATAGTATATAAGCTCATATGATCTACCCGATTATTTCTTTGACCTTTTTCCTGATTTAATCATGCTTTTTATTTCTAGGAATGTGGGGTGCATTTTAGCATATAAGTGAATTCATGGCTTGGACTCTTTTCTATTCAATGTTTTTTTCATTATTGGATCAATCCCAGGAAATATCCACTTGGTTGAGGCCAGTATATAGGTTTTTAGAGGAACAATCCAAGGAAATATCAACTTTCCTCTCGCGAATTCCATCCACATATATAGCTATTGAATCTTTCTTCGCAATCGAGTTTCAAACGATATGTTCCTCACCCCAGAACAGTTATGTGTTTCTGTTAACTATCTGAATATTGTATTCACTGTTACATTTTTCATTGATAATAGGGTGTCTTTCTATTACTAATGTGTTTCTAGCATTATATGTTTTCTAACTGTTCATGATCATATTATATGATGTTCTCAATCTGTTTTCAAATATAGTATAAGGAAAAAATATCCCTAACTTCCATTGGTCTTTTGTTATTTTATTCTAGCTCAATTTAAACTAGATGAACATGTTTGGTATACCTAGATTTTGCAGTTTTTTACCATTTTAAGGAAATTTCATATCTTTTATAACATGTTCTATTTATGGTGGATACTTTGTATATATATATATATATATATCAATATATCAACTATTGTATGACATTTCTATATATGTTTTTGTTTTTCATTTCATGTCTTTTTTATCCAAACGTTTCTCTAAATATTCCATTTTACATGACTCTTCAGATTATGAGGATTCTAACATATAGAGGTTCTCATATATGAATTTATTGAATAAAAAAAGTGTCCAACATTCCCATCAGGATTATTTAGTGCTTAGTATTTATAACATTCTTCTTGAAATATTTATTTTGTGATTTAAAAGTTATTTTAATATTTTTATTTGACTAATTGATTTAGATGTTTCATATTCTATTTGTAGTTTTCAGCTATCTTTTCTCAAATTTTTAAGGATTTATCTGGATGTGGTTTTGAAATATAAGGCATACTCTGAACATGAATAAAAAACAATTTTCGTGGAATCCTGATTCAGGTTTTTCTACAAATTTTTAATTTTAACCTGTTGCTGTAAATTTTTGAATGTTTTAGATTCATTGAAAATATATTTTGTGATAAATATGTAGATTGTATTGATATTTACATAATGGAGTTCTTTTGTTATATATTTCATGATTTTTGATATGCTTGAGAAACTGGAAGAGATGAATATGGAAAATTAATGTCACAAACTATATATTTAGTCACCCTAGATCTTTATGGGACCACAAGTTATATAAGAAGTGATGGTGTCAATTTTCTTATATTGTAAAATTGTGCCACATCAATATTCATGCTCACATAATTACAAGAAGATCATTGAGATTTTTTAACTATTCTCTTATATTTTATGGTTCATGTTAATAATTACAATTGGGTTGGGGAATGACTATAATAGACTGAAAGAAAAGAAAGAAGGTTCAAATGAGGATGGAGATATTGAAATCCAAAATGAGAATGAAGATCAGAATGGGGAAAATGATTAAAATCAGGTTCTCATTGAATACCAATCAAGAATTCTCCAAGCATTAGTATTGGTCCAAACCTTTTGATTTGGTTTCGGATTGTCTTCCTACAGAATATTGATTTTAATGATGACGAAAATGATTATACTATCTAAGAGAATTATGGTATGAAAATAATGTATGTCATTGCTATTACAGTCATTAAATATGAATTCCAATAACAATATTCCACTAGATGATTCTTATTATTTGTTATTACAGATGAGATGTTCTATAATTGATTAGACCCACCTGAGTTCTGTTCATTCGATAATGTTGATCATTTTTTATTCTACCATAGAGGTTTCATTTCTCTATTAATCAACACATTGTTAGTTTTCATTACATTAGGTGTGATTTTTTATTGTTGAAGTTTAATTAATAATAATATACCAAGCTTTATTTTTTTTCTTTTCAATTGATAATATCAATGTATTTTTTTCAATAGTTTCCAATGTTATGATTTTTTATATTAATTACATTCTTCTTTATATATATGAGAAATTGTGTTTATTTCATATTGTTTAGTTGATATAAAAAATATATATTCTGTATTGATTTTTTTATTTCAAATTGAAAATCCCTCGTAATTTTTTATTAGTAGTTAATTGAATTTGTCACTGATGTAGTTTACATCTGTTTCTTCATTTCCAACTGAAGAATCCATTTTAATTTTTTTTAATAGTCGAATTATTCTGTTTTTTGTTAAATATGTTTACCTTTGTGTTACAAATATTTTTTATTTTTTGTAATAGATTTATAGGGTTTCCTATGAGAGAATATGTTTTATATTTTCGGATTTTAATCAATGAATATTTGGATTGCAATTTTTAAATGAAGATTGAATTTGTTTTTAAAAATATTTATAATGTTGTGTTTTAAATGGTGTTAATGAATTTTTCCTCAAAAATATATGTGTTATGTATGTTTTTTATTTTGGAATTGATATTTACTTCTGTAGTAAACGAAACATGGATTTGATTTTTTGAAACAAAATAAATTATCTTTCGTTGTTGATGCACAATGTATATGTTATAATATATATTGATGTTTAATAATGTATGTCTCTTTGATTTCAATAGTGATATTTTTAGAGGGATATTAATTTTATTGGGTACATCATTGTCCATGGATTTTCTTTTTTCTTTTCATTACATTATCTTCATTCTTTCTGTTAGAAAATTAGTTTTCTTATAGATTATATAATTAATGTAATGCAATTCATTGTCCATTGAAAGATGAAAATATGATATCACTATAACATGTGTGGTACATACTCTAAATTTTTTTATAAGTATATAGATTTTCACGTATTTTTTCCCATCTCTTGAATGTTATTGTTTACTATAAATTAATGTACAAAATGAAATGTCTTTCATATGACCATTTTCTGGTTCCATAACATTAGTATGCATTCTCAATTTCTTCATTTTATAGAATGAAATAAGTATTCTGTTTAGATATAATTTCAATATACAAACATATACCTAGAATGTTTAACCATGTAGTATTATGTAGTTCGAAATTTTTAGTTCAATTTTACATTATTAACAAAACTGCTAATATGTATCGACGCTATTCTTTTAGTTTTCTACTATTTTAACTCTCTCCTTGTTAAATGCACATTTACTTCAATATCGTGTACCACTAATTTATGAATTCAATATATTTAATATAATAAATATTATTTTAGGTTTTCAATCCTGTATATAAGGTTTCAAGGTGAAGTAACATTATATTTTAGAGAAAATAGCATCCTGAAAGACTGGGGAAATGGAATATTTTGGACAAATGTGTCATTATATTTTGTTTTAGTTATAGTTTCATGTACAAAATATGAGTTATTGATTTTGTAGAGAACTGGATCATGAATTTAATTTGAGCAGTGGATATTGTTTTAGATCATTGGAACATATATATTATTTGACCAGTGGATCTTGTTTTTTTATCGAGTGGTGAAACATTTTGTGGATCATTGTTGTTCAATGAGCATTGGATTATTTTTTAGATTATTGGATTATATCACAGTGTGAATGCATGGATGAGTACTAGTTTTGTTATTCACCACATAACTTATATGATATATAAAAGTATATTTAAATGATTATCATTAATTTAATAATGTTATGATTATTATGAAATTATAAAATAATAATTACCTTATTTCTATAATGATAAATGAAAATGGAAACATTACACATGCATACGTATGGTTTACTGTCTCCATGATTATTATGTTGTTTATTTTTTATCCATATTTAATTAATTTGTTTAAAGGTATAATTGATATATAATATTTATAGTTATTTTATAAATATTATTCTTTAGATGATGGGTTTTTGAAAAAATGGATTGTTTACATCAATACCTATTCATTTTTGACTCAAGTACTGAATATCGACAAAAAGTTTGATAAGAACTTAAAAAATTATTTAACTTTTACTATATGATAATAAATGATATAAAAAGAATAATAAAATTGAAAAAGGTTTCCATGAATTTATAAATTATCATAAGATTATTTCTCAGGAATATAATGATTTTATGTAATGATTTGCACTCATGTTCATGGATTTCATCTCAATATCCATTCATTATGGTATTTCTGTATAACCTGAACATTTTTTCTTTCATAATGTGTATATACAACTACTAAGACATTTGATATAATAATTTTATCTATCATAACGTTTTTTATTGTTTTGGAAAATGAAATAATTCTTGGAGATTAATACTTGAATGTTCAAAGTCGTATGAGACACCCTGAACATTTAATAATTTAATTATCTAATATTTTATTCGTGATATTAATTTACATATTTATTTATATGGATAAAAAGGGATTATATAAGAAATTTTATTTCTATATTTAATTCCATTAAATTTTTTAAAAATAAAATCCTTTTATACAAGGTGTTTTAATTTTCTTATAGAATGACAATGGGAATATTTTTAATGTATATGGTGACAATGAATTCTCTGTCATCATAACAGTTTTTTTACTTGGATTCCTCTAATATCCTTACTATTTTTTAAATAAAAATTAATCCCTTATTGTTTAGGTATCTTGGTATTAAAAATGGGTTCTTAAGGGTAATTGTATTTTTATATGTAAATTTTTTTCAAATGGGATTAAAAGATGTTTTCAATGGGGTTTTTCAATTCATGAAATGGTACTTAAGAAATATATGAAATGGGTGTACCTGATATAGAATATATGAAGTGTTTTACCAATCAAATCCCATGGTAAATCATTATATAAATTATATGAATGGTTTATCCCCATTCTAGATAATGGGTGACCCCATTATAGCTTATATGAAGGGTGATTCCCATTAAATCTCAGGGGTGGTCTCGATATAGAATATATGAGAGGTTGAGATCCATTATAGCTCTTGAGTGAGCCTGAAACAGCTTATATGATGGGTTAAGCTCCATTTCAGCTCACAGGTGAGCTCCTTATTGCTTAAATTAATGGTTGATTCCCATTATTACTCACGAGTTAGCCCGATATAGATTATACGAAGGTTGATCCTCATTATAGATCATCAATTTGGAATATGAAGATATGGTCAATCAAATTGGAAGATGTTTTAAAGGGTTTATGGTATATGATGATCTATGTCAACTAAATGATTTTTAATTTGTTTCTATTGGTTTTAATTTTTTTCGTTGATAAGAAAGTATGAGTTCTATTCTTGTTAAAATATATTTTTTCAATCTCTAAAAGAATAATTAATTGGTTTCCATGATTTAACTTGACTAATAGGTTTCTTCTTTTTAAGTATATTACTGAGATTTTCTACTCATCCTATGTTTTAAAGTATTTTTCATGGGTCTTATGATTCGTAAGGACTAAGAATATTCCATGATGAATATATGTAATATGTTTCTTGAAAAAAATAATTTTTTAATTAAAAAGGACTTCCATTGGTGAAAAAATTAAAATATATTATAAGTGTCCCGTTATAATTTATGATTTTAACTTGTAAAGTGTTTGTCTTAATTCTATAATATTATAAACATAAAATATCTTCAAATATGAATTCATGTTCAAAACATCTAGAATATTATATGTTTAAGGTCGAGTCTTTATAGTCAGTATTAGAGGATGGTTTAGAAACCATTAGATATAAGGATGTATTATTAAGAGATACTAATATTATATGATTTATAATATTAAGGTTGATCGTATGTTCAGTTTTATATAAATCACTTTTTTGGATTTATGTTCCAAAATTTTAATGTGATTAACATTATTTTACAAGATATTTATTTTTGAGGTAATTAAAGGTTATTAATTTTTTGGATTCAAAATGAAATGCATGTGATAAAAATTGAGGCTAATGTAATGTTATGGTTATTTGTGAATATATTTTCTCATTTTTTTTAAAATTTTATAAACATATATATATTTTGAAAGAGGACAACAAGAATACCTTGTGACAACTTTTCGGGTTGGTCACGACCATGTGAATCGAACCCACAACCTTAGTGTGATAGGTGCATATCACCTAACAATAACTATGTGAATTTCCTAGTTAGTATGACTTTTTATTTTAAGATAATCATGATTATTGAATAAGATGAAGATGATTTTAGGAACATGTGATTTATCAAATAGGTATCCTAAGTATATAAAACTGATTTTAGGATTAAGTGATAAATATTATTTTGGAAGATGATTACTATTATGGAAATTATTAACCTATATTAGAGAATATGTGATTTGGATAATTACATATTAGTATCAGAAATGAAGAGTGGTAGATGTTATATGGATATAAATGTTAAAATTTATATTCTATGATTAGGTAACAAAATTCATCTTTATTTTGGATCTCAATCTTAGTTAGGAATTTTCCAAGGGATTATAAATAATTTTATTTATTAAATGTTCATTATTGAACTTTCGATATTACTTTTGAATTTTGGGGATTAAAAGCGGTCCTTCCCCATATAAAGGAGTATTATTTCTGGGGGAAATTACATGATCTTATACTACCGGTTTTGGTTTTGGTTAACATATAATGGTATAAGAAAACAGTAGTTATTCTTTTGTGGTTGTAGTGAGTTTTTATAATTTAATTATAGTGCATTAGTCATGTTAAATTCATCTTAATTACAAATTTTATGGATAAAGGGATGTGTGTGTGGTGGAATTCAATTAATGGATGAATCTATACATGTCAAGTATGTATATTTCCTAATGTTATTATTCAATTTAGTAAAATAATACCAAAAATTTAAGAAAATGATCATAAAAAAAGTATTTTATTTTCTTTTCCTACCATGAAATCAAAAACCATTTAACCAATCACATGATTGTGGTTTTCTGATTATTAACATTCTCCAGATCATGTTTTCTATCATTCTCTATCAATACATGATGGTTGGTTTTTCATCCATATCTAATTTTTCCTACATGGAATCCTAGTATGTATTATCACATGTGACCTTCAAAGGATTCTTTATTTCATTTAAAGTGGAAGTTTTATTAATTCTTTTTCTTATGTGGGAATTTAATTAGGGTATTTTTAAGATTCATACCTTATGTACCAAACCCAAATTCAAATTCTGAGGATGAAATTTCAAAATGTAAGGGGTATAATGTAACATCACTTTTTTTCAAACAAGACAACATGTTTGATAGATTATATAATATTCCACATCAAACTTAAGTGAACAACTATTTATTATTATGTTACCTTTTAACCTAATTGTTAAAATGGTAGGAATGAATAGTCTTATTTTATTTATTTAAATACTATTTATAAATGTATTTAATTAATTCATTTGTGAACAATTATTTTAAAATGAAAATAAACCTCATTTTAATTCAAATGAAATATTATTTCTGAAAAAATTATAAATGATAAAAAGTGAGTTTATAAAATAATAAAATAACTATGTATATATTTTTTTACTGATAAATACTTTAATATATTAAATTAAATGTTTAAAATTCATCTAATATGTTTTATTAACATTATATAAGAATAAATTTAATTTTTGTATAAAAGAACAATATTTCGAAAAAAATACAGTTTTACAGCCTTTTGAAGGAGAACACATTTTAAATACAGTTTCTGAAAGTTTTATAATTTATATTTTACAAAATAATATTCTCACTTTATATAGGGAAATAAAAATTTACGTATTCTGATATTTGGGTATATTTCTGATAAAATTCATATTTTAATGAATAGTGAAAAATAATGCCTTTTAATTCAAAACTATTTTTTCATCTTTGTTATTTATATTTTTAGATTATCTATTCAATTATGTTTAATGTATAATTAGATTAATTTTTTATAATTTAATACAAATATTTCATTTAATGAAATTTCACATTTAAATTAGATATTATTACACATCAATCTTTTAATGGTTTTTACTTGTAGGAAAGCATGTTTTCTTGTTTCGACAACATGGATTATTTTTATATTTATTATTTCAAAATATGTGTATTTAATATAGTAAATTTTATTCCATATTTATAATCATAAGGTCATAAATTTTTAAATAGGTCTATTTTTAATTCTAAATAGTAACTCTAGTAATTATTTTAATCACCACAGTTAAGGTAAATTAGGTAATTAAAGGTAAAAATAATATTATAATAATAAAAAACTACCCTAACACTTATCCTAATATAATTTGATTACTTTATACAAACCATGATCATCCATTTGACTGTTATTGGACTACATAGATCCACTTGGTTGACTTTAATGCATTTATAATATTATATTCAATGAATAATCATTTTTGTTACACTTTTATTTTTAAATAGTAAATTATTTCAATGTGGAGTTAAATAGAGGATCTCTTAGACTAAAAATAGTCATTGTAAATCTAAAAAAATTATGTACATCATGATAATTTATTTATAACTTTTTGAAATTAGATAATTAAATTAAATTATGACACAATGATGATGTTGTAATTTCTTAATTAATGAAGGAATCAAATAAATGATACTATACATATTAAAATAAATATTATCTAGCATAATTTATTCCATACATGAATTTCCTGGATAATTTATCCATTTTTTAGGAAATAAAGATGATTTTTTGAAATATTTTTCTATTAAGATATTTTCATAAGTCAGCTAATGAATATTTTCAAAATTGACACTATTAATATTTTAAAATATAATATTTTTTATTAAATGATATTTAATTCATAAACAACAAATATTCATCAATGAATTTATAATAAGTCAAAATATGTGATAAAATTTACTTTTTTTAGTCGTTTTACATATATGTTAATTAACCTAACCCACAAACTGTAAATAACTTAATATCATGATAAGATTAAAAATGAAAAAATAAGGGTTAATCCAAAAATATAATGATTAAAAACTATTCAAAACCAAAAATATTAATTATATTTTTTGATATGACCCAAAATCATCTTATATTATAATAATATTATTTTAGGACTAGTTGGAACCCATATTAAATTTATATTATTTTATATTTTAAGAGTTCTAAGGGTTCCTAACCCCTCTCCTATAAAAAGGTAAATAATCTAATCTAATAAATACACATCTAAAGCCTTTTTTATCGACCATTATCTACCCAAACCACCTCCTAGAATACTTACCCATGTTCTTAAGTCCTTAGTTTAGACATAACACCCTTTTTATTGGTGGTAAGGTGTTCTTCATAGGTCATCACATGATGAAGATGTATCATATTTAAGTGTTTCTGTTTTATTTATTCTTCCACTTCCTCAAAATATACTTCATCTAAGATAAAAAAACTAAAAAATATTTAATACAATGAAATGATTTTATCTTAACAAAATCACCTCAATCTATCTCCAACTTCATTAGATGGGAAAGGAAAATTCTATTCGTCTGTACGGCGGACAACCGCCTCGTAAACTCATATAGTTAATCTTTCCTTAATGATTATCAACAGTTGTTACAATAATGAAATAAGTTTATATATATGATATTATTGACATATTTATCTTTTAATATGAACAATATTTTATTTATGTTCTTACCTTTCATGCACATAGAAGTGAAAACATCGTTCGTGCATACATGTGAACTATCACCTCCACGAACAGATGTGAATCATTTATTTTCACCACATAACTTGTAGGATATATATAAGATTATTTAAATGGTTACTATGATTTTAATAAAATTATTACATTTCTAGATAGTAAAAATTATACTTACCTTATATCTATAATGATAAATGAATAATGGAAATGTAACTCATGTGTTCCTGTGGCTTTCCATCTCAATGATTATAATGTACTTCATTTTTCATATTAATATTTAATTAATAAATTTAATTGTATAATTTATATATAAAGTTTATTATTATGTCTTGGAATATATTCATGAGAATATGTACTTATTTCTACATGAACTATTGACAACAATCCTAGTTTATTTTCAACTTAAGTACTGAATATCAGAAAAACGTTTGACATGAACTTAAATAATTATATAATTTTTAAAACAATGTAATAAGTTATATAAAAAGAATAATTAAAATTAAAATTGTTATCAATGAAGTATATATTAACCCATGTTTATTATTTATTAATATAATGATTGTACGAGATGAGTTAGACTTGAGGTTTGGTATTTCATCTTTATCTCTTTTCATTGATGAGGTTCCTAATAATATGAACCTTTATTCTTTTATAAGGTGTATATAGAGGTATTATTCCATTTCATATCTATATTATATCTATATTGTTGTTATTAATTATACCGGTAAATTTATTAATTCATGTATATTAATATTTAAATTATCAATGTGGTGTGAGACACATTGAACGTTTAATGATTTAATTATCAAATCATTTCTTCTTTCAATTTACTTACATATTTGTTTATATGGTTATAAAAGGAATATACATGAAACATTACATCTATCTTTAATTTCATTCATTATTTTTAAAATATAATCTATTTAAACAAATAATTTTAGTTTTTTTACAAAAATTCAAATGTAATGTTTTTTGTTTTAACGTATACTGTGGTGTCGACTTCTATGCCACCATAATTGTCATTTGATACATGGGTTCAATGATAAACCTTTATTTTTTTTAAAGGAAAAGAAATACTTTATCATTTTTAGTGTATCTTGGTGTTGAAATGTTTTCATAAATAAAATGGTATTTTAAAACAGAAATGTGTTTAATATGGTATTTTAATATGTTTTTAAAAGGGTTTTATGATTTATGATATGGTACCTGAGTATTATATGAAACATGTGTGCCCGATATAGCTTATATGAATTATTGAGCCCAAATATATCTCATGGGTGTTCCCAGAACAACATATATGAAATGATGAGCCCCATTTTATTTCATTGGAGAGACCATTATAGCTTATATGAAAGGCTGTGTACCATTATAGCTCACGAGTGTACATGATATAGTGTATACAAAGGGTTTATCTCTATTACAGCTCACATGTGAGCCCGACATAGCTTAGAAGAAGGTTGAAGCCCTATTTTAGCTTGTGAGTAGTTATTTAATAACTAATATTACGGTTTGACACATTATTACTCACTGTTAAGCTTGATAAATATTATACGAATGGTGATCCCCATTATAGATCCCCAATTTGGATGTTGACCATATGGTTATTTCATTTTGAAGAGTTTTAAAATGGATTAATTTATATGATATTGTATGTCACCTAATTGAGTTTTAATTTCATTATATTGGTTTTAATGTTTTTCATTGAGAAAATATTATGAGTTTTATTCATTTGAAATTTTTTTATTCCATTCACTGAAAAAACGTTAAATATGTTACAATGGTTTAAATAGACAGCTTATTTCATTCTTTTTATGTCTCATACAGATATTTTTTTCTCCTCTAATTTTTTTTAAATATTTCATAGGTAATAAGGATGAAAAGTATAATGAATATCCCATGATTAAGTATTTAAGAAGTTACTAGAAAAGAAATAATTTCTAATACTAAAATTTATTCCTTTAGTGAAAAAATATATATTGAGTATAAGAGTACACTTGTAATTCTTGAGTTTAATATATAATTTTTTTTCTTAAATATATATAACTCTACACTCTAAAGATCCTAGAATTTTAATTCTAGTTCAAAAACACAACAGCATGATATTTTTAAGGTCGGGTGTTTGTAAAATTATAATATCATAAATCCCATTCGTTAATATACTTCTCATCATGCTTGTAATAGTTTTCCAACATAGAATTATATATAAAAACATGTTTACTGATCTGATTTATATGGATATGAAAAAGGATATATATTATATATTAATTTTATTCTTGTATACACACTCATTTATTTAACTATAATCAATATTATTATTGAATATTGGAACCTCATTAGATTGTATTAATGTTGATTCCACATTGTGATATTTTTTCAAAATAATACCACCTTTCATTTTCATTTATCATTACATGTGAAATGCGTAAAAAATAACCCAAAATAGTATTATCAAAAAAGATCATTTATGATATAATTTTGGAGTGTCAGAAAATAAAATCATATGAAATGTTTAGATTAATTTATATAAAATGTAATCATAAATTTATCTAACATATGTGATCTACTAAGATAAACAACTATATTGCACTTTAGTACTATTATAGAATGTAATATATTTTTATGAGGTGAGAAAACTATCATTTCCAATACTTATAATGATAAATACTGGAAATAATGATGCCAACAACTATGCTATCGTATAAAGGGTTGTGGTAATTAGATTTTGTGGACCCTTATCATCTTCTAACAGTAATATTTCGAATGAAAAGTGATTTTGGGATAACCTCAATAGGAATTAAAAAAAATTGATTGACCAACCACCATCACTAAAGAATTAACTATGCATGGATGATATATGGGAACTACCACTTTAAATTATCTAATTAATAACTCTATAAATATGAACACTCCAAAGACTTTTGATTTTCTATCCATTAAATTATACATTTTAATCAATGTTAATATCATATTACTTATTTGTTTTACTAGATGACTATGTTCTAATATATTATAAATTTATTACAATATCATTTTATTCATATATGAATAGTTTATACACAAATTCTAATGATCATATATATTTTATAACATATTATTATTAAATTCATAATATAGTGCTTAATTAAGTTAATTAATTATACCTAATACCCAATCAATCACCTAAAAATCGTCCTAAATAACTTATCCATAATTATCATGAATAATTATCCAGAAACATTCGTCAATGACTCCTTCTATACAAATATATTTTCCTATTATTTATTCTCATTATTGTAGATAAAAAATCACATTTATCAAATATATATATATATATATATATATATATTTAATTGTTTTCATATATATATATATATATCAATGTTTTTAATTATCTATATAAATTGATTAATCTATTATAAATAATTTATTTTCATGCAACTGAAAATATT
The DNA here is from genome assembly GCA_963277665.1 of Viscum album. Classification (NCBI taxonomy): domain Eukaryota; kingdom Viridiplantae; phylum Streptophyta; class Magnoliopsida; order Santalales; family Viscaceae; genus Viscum; species Viscum album. The sequence continues at coordinate 1,403,765,276 of OY728152.1, forward strand.
ATTGATGTGTTTCTTGTTGTAGAATACTCACCAATAGAATTCAAAATAATTTTTTCAATGTATTAAAAAGTCTCGAAATTACATTAATCATGATTACATTGTAAATTTATTTTTTATTAATAAATACTATTATTGTGATCTCTCATATCTCACATTTTTGAGTAATGTGGCTCATGTGCTTAGGTTCTTCCACATAATTGTTATTTTCATTCAAAATGTAATTCATTATTATTAAGGGACATAAAAAATCCATAACACGATTCATTTAGACTATATTAATACATGTTTTTTAATAATAAAATATAAAGTATACATTTTATAATAAAAATAACAAATTATTAATCGATGATAATTTATCACATTCAAATTCAATAAAATAAGGAATAATTTTTGGTATTTCAATCCATTTACAAATGTATTGTTCTCATTATATTTTAAAGTATTTATATTTCAAAATACATTACAAGGAAATATAAAAAATTGAAAACATTAAAATTAATTTATAAATTTTATTAAAAAATATTTTTTTTATCATATATATTTTTAGATATATATTAATAATTTATAACATTATAAAATTATTTAAGTGAACATATTTTATTTTTATGTTATTGTAAAAAATATTACATCTATTTTTAGTAAAAATATTTATAAAAAGGTATATTATACTTTTAAATATATAATTTATAAAATAATTATCTATTATTTTGAAAATTTTTTATTTTATATAAATTTATTGAATGAACTATTCATATGTTTTGATATTTAAGGAAATTTCTATTTTTGAGGAATTATACAACTATAAATTAATATTAACTAAAAAATATATAAAATATAATATAGATATATAATTAATTAAAATAAATGAAAAAATAAGAAAAAATTTCTTTAAAAATTTAAATGAAATTAAACTAAAAAAGTGTATAAAAATATATAAAATTTACGAAGCAACCAAAATAATAATGAATTTATTTCTATAAAATCATGACTTGTTAAAAGAAATATTTGATATGGGATAATTTCTATGAAACACGTCTCTCTATCAAATTGATATATATATTTTGTTTGAGTTAATTATAATTTTTAGAAAAAAATAAAAAAAAAGTGTGTCATGGAATAAATAATAAAATGAGAAATAAGTAGAAAAAATTAAATATATAAGGATTATGTTTTAATGTAAGGAATAAATATATTTGATGTATTACATAAAATTCATTGATAAAATAATAGAATGAAAATATCAACACAATCTCTCTAATATTAAGAAAATACAATAGATGGCTTAAAAGTGAGATAAAAAAGAAAGTTAAAAACATAAATAGTACCATAGTAGTTATTATATAATCAAATTATTGTTGCTCCAATTCATATTGTAATCTCAAGGAAAGAATTCCTCATATTCAATCATTCTGTTTGGATTATCCATATTTATAAAGGGGTGTCTAAAAATTCAAATAAAACATAGAATCAATGTATAAAATAAAGATAATCATATAATCCTAGGAATACATTCAGAATTTAGATATGTTCATTGAAATATATTATCACCACTTTAAAGGACATGGACCAATTATGAAGTCAAAGGAATATGTTGTCCACTAGAATAAAACTAAATATGAGAATGAGGGTGTGAAATTCTAGGAATATATGAATCTTCTATATATTGATCTTTCTATCAACAATCTCTTGATGAACATGAATTATGAACATTAAAGTTGGAGAGACGATAGAATTCCCAAATATGAAAATGGAATAATAATGGTGTCCCTCATGAGAGATAACATATATTTCAATGAAATGTCATGTTTCAAAATGAACCATTTGTGTCCCTTGAAGAAAAATCCCACATAAAATCCTTCCACCAAAAATGATTCAATTTTCATAATAAAATAAATTGAATATTTATAAATTTATATAAAAAACTATTTTTATAAATGCATGGAAATAAAAAATAAAATTTTAATTACAACACACAACATTTAAAACTAAAAAAAAACATACTACTAAAATAGAAAAAAAGTTCTTGTAAATTAATCTAAATTATCTACTAGACTGGATAGTTTAAAATTAATTGAAAAACTGAAGCATAACCACAATAAACCAATTTTGATTATCTCCTCAATATGTACCATAGTGAAACATATATTATTACACAAGTATATATATTATTATCTTTAGATAAAACATATGCTTATAAAAATACTAGTATAAGAAAAAACATAAGTATAAAACCCAAAACCATATACCTAAATCTTTATACAGCATTATGGTACTAAAATCTCCAATAAAATCAGAAATTCATGTCACTAAATTACATTAGGGTATATATTATTTCATGAATGTTTGGAAATAATTTTTTTGAATGTAATGCATGAAAAAATCAAATTATGATCACTAAATTAAGAAGAAACCAAAATCCAATAATAAAAAAATTATAATATGAGAGAAAAGACTATATGTAACCATAAAAAATCTAAACTACAAATAATTACACAGTTTTTCGTCTAATTAGTGACCTATAAAAATCATAAAATTAGTCAGTCCTAGGAATTTAATTAAAATTTAACAATATAAAAACCATACTATGTACTATGGGTGTCTTCTAGAAGGTTCCCCATTATGTATGGATAATAATTAATGATGATAGAGTTAAAAAAGGTAAATTGTGTCCTACATGTTGTGGTTCAATATTTAGAGATCACAATGGAAAATCCATTGGATGTTTTTATGGAACATCTGTAATTTCCTTCTCATTAGAGTATTGACTAATTACCTTTATTCGGGGTGTTAATTATTCTATTCATAATGGTTTGGATTATATTTTTAATGAAAGTGATTCAACAACTATTGTTCATTCTATAAACAATGGGGTTGTCCAACTATCATAGAATATAACATATAGATGGATAAACTATATGGAACTTCTCTAGGGTCTCAATTAGATTGTTAAAAATGAGTACTAGGAAGAAAATATTGTGTCAGATGAGATTGAAAATAAAAAAATTAATAAGCAGACAAATTATTTAAAATAACTACCATATTATTTTATTCTTCTTTATGAGAATAATTGTAGTGAAATCCCATTATTTTTACTCATGTAATATCTATGTGTTTATAATAAATATAACATTATCAAATTTGGAAAATACACCCCTTTAAAAAAACTCTCCATTGTGTGATACTAAAAACTCAATGAACATTAACACTATCCTAATTGTGGTGTACTAAATTACTCTACGAAATGATGACACATTTCATATTTTTTATGAATAATATCTAAATATTGAGGGTTTTACTACAATAAAATATATCAAAAATGTTTCAAGTCAACATCGACATTTCTCTTCGTTATAGGATTCTTTAAACAAACCCATATTGTTAATCAACCCAGCCTCGATCTCCCCTTATGACCTCTTCCAACATAACATGTTTCTAAAGATCCCAATATAACTTGACCAACATTACGTTCTCTATAATGATTGAATCAAAATGATACATAAAATAACCCTTCAATGGGTTATAATAATTATATAGGGACTTCAAAAAATGAGTGTTTGGTCCACACATCATATTTTAACATCTATATAATATCATTATGTCAAAGATCTACGGAAAAAATGAAAATTGTTTCCCACATTACCAATGGAACATCTACCCAAATTTTAGTGTCTACTAAAAAGTAGTGATGTTTTTTATGGATTGTGGGGAGACTACAAAGTTAGGACAATAACCTTTAGTAATATATGAAAAATATAATCAAGAATAAATATAATTTTATTATCTTGGAATACATTTGAAAATATGACCATCAATAAAGGATGGAAGTAAAATTCTATAACATAAATGTCACAGATGCTCAATACACAAACAAACATTAAGGGATCTAATCTTGGAGGAATATTAAAAGGAAAAATGAAAAAACTAGGGACACTCAAATATAATTAGTGGGTCCCTAGTGTAACCAGTTTACCAAAAACCTAAAAAAAACTCATTCTTGAACCCCAAATATTGAAGTCACTTGAAATCATGATATATTACCTTAACATACACCTATATGCTCAAATATATAGTGAGTGTAAAACATATTTGTGATTCACAATGTTCTACATATTAAAAGAAATATATCATGTGAATAAAGGTGTAAAAAAATAAATAGGAACCCAATATACAATGTGTATACAATTTTATCAAGTCATGTTGTGAAAACCCAACCACCACAAATCCAAAATACACCAAAATTATAATATGATATAAGAGATGATTTATAATTCGGATGAATTGGGAAAATGTAGTAACATATTAGGTTGTTCTCAAGAAGATGTCTTGACCACCACCATATTACTCAGTGTAGGGTACCATGTCAATCTTCAATTCTATCTCTTATTTGAAATCATAGACAAATAGGAACTTACATCGGGAGATTATTCCAAGACAAACAAAAATACTATGAGGCCTCATAAAATTTTAAATACATCATTATAAATTAATAACAAAAAACATAGTTTGTCTCTACTAACACTCTCTCACTATGTGTGATTCCTCAAACCTTGTCATGCACTATATACTAACCACTACCCTCTTACTCTGGGTAAGGTCATCTCTCATATCATGACTTCTACTCTCTTTCTTGGGGTAAGGTCTCATTCAATTTATAATGAAACATCACATACCTACACTATATCACACATTGTGAGATCTGAAACCTCATCACATGACTCATATAAGACAACACATTATACTGCTAGCATTAAATCATTGTGAGGTCAAACCATATATCACTCGACACATATCAAATTACATCAAATGCTTTCACCCTCTAAATAAATGTGATGTCTTAAAACTAATGTAAATCCATGATATGTATTTATAAAAATAGAAAAAAAAATTAATCACATTAAAATATATTATACCATAGAAAACTATAACCTCTCACCACCAAATTCGTAGCTATTTCGAATTGTTTAATACATAATAACAATTATCCATAACTTAATTACCCTCACAATATGACTCTAAGGTGATACCTAACAACAAAAACATGTGACAAATATCATAGTCCATACACTACCCAATATGTTCGTAATCAATCACATAAAATATCAATTACAACAATAGAGAACTTCTAATAAAATACCACACCTTAGGTGACTCACTATACACTAAGTAATAAACCTCACTACATTCCTACACTATGTTTATCTATAGAGTGACCAAAACCAACTCAGTCTTCCAATATCTTTATATTTCTACCCATCCAATGTTCACACGATATCCTACTAGAAATCCAAATATGTAACACATTCTTGTCGTAGACCCCTAAGATCCCAACCTTCTAGAGATCCCATGACCCAATCTACGATAATCAAGGGTCATAATAAACAACCAAATATAGTGGTTTCCATCTTCCACAAACAAAAAAACATCCCTATCTCATCAAATTACATTTACCATAATGATCTATTTCAATATAAACACCTCCCTTTATTAGGGTGTTTTGGGTTCTATGGATATCTATGTAACCATTTCAATAAAAATCACATGGGTGTTATGTAATGGAAAATCAAAGGAAAATACTATGACTGGACTATTATATTCCATTTTATTCTGTCCATATATCATTTTCATGATCTAATCATATTTCAAGGCCCCTTATGAAATTTTAAATATCAAAACCCTGTGGAAATATAATCATTATACATTTCTAAAATATAAAATCATGTGTGGAACATTAGTGTAACTAAATAAATATTTATCCCAAGACTCCCCCATCATCTTTGTCTCACAGGATCCTATTACAAAATTAGTTAAACCCAATAAAAGACACACACATATAATGAACAAGGATACACACATACTGACTTGAATTAAATGGTCCACCTAACTAAAAAGGAGGATATAATCCTCATGATATGTTCCTCATTTACATTTAATATCATATTGATATATTACATGATGTAGAACCCCTATTTAAAATTATAAGATATAAATAATTTATTAAAATAAAAATAAATAAATATTCAATTTTATTAAAGAAGTAATAACCTCAAAATTTTCCCCAAATGGCCTCTTATATTCAATCATCATTAATTGAATACAAACATTCGATGGAATTTTCTCATTACTCCTTTGAAATAATCCACATAAAATAACATCAAGTCCATATCAAATTCTAAAACAATATGAAAAACCCTGGGAAAATGAATATATTGATATTATTCCATCAAAATGGAAAGAAACATGAAAAATATAGTGCCTTTAGAAACCTCAATTAACCACAACATGAAACTCAATCATATAAAGACGACTCCACCCCACTTTGTTTGATGCATAAATAAATCAATAAGTGAATCCACAAAGAATTATTGATTTTAAATAACACATGAAAAATATGAGATGGAAGAATGTGACAACTGGGTACTGGTGACAGCACAAACACCCTACCCTAAAATGTCTGTCGGGTCCTGGCCTTCTAGGTACCACAAGTTTCCGCATAGACACCTAGTCCCCACCCAAGGGTCCACCCACATGCCTAAATGGGTCATCTGACTAATAAAAAACCAAACATGAAAACACATTTACATTCCAGTGTGTTCTTTCCTCACTCACACATAGACAAGAAATATTCTCAGAAGGTCACCCATCGAGATCACTACTCCATGCCAACACGCTTACCTGTGGTGTTCTAAGCAGGCAGGCTCCCGAAATGGAAGGTGCATCATTTTGACATGAGTCATATCATTTATTCATTTAACCCATTATCACTTGGGGATGTTACAATCCTCCCCCCTATAGCACAACTCCATCATTGTGCGCCCTACATCTCAACCTAGGCAGTCCACCGCACTTAAGGCTGGGTACCACATCTGATACAAAATGCAACAACTGGGTCCCGGTGATAGAACAGACACCCTGCCCTAACATTGTCGTCAGGTCCTGGCCCACCAGGTTCCACCAGTTTCCCCACAGACACATGGTCCCCAACCAAGGGTCCACCCACGTGCCGGAATGTGTCATCTGACTAATGATAGTCCCCACATGCCAACACTTGTCCTTTCATGTCTGTTTTTACCTCACTCACACACAGCTTGAGAATCGTTCTAGAAGGTCACCCATCCTGATCAGTAATCTAGGCCAATCACACTTCACTGTGGAGTTCTAATCAGTTTGGCTCCCAAAAAGGAAGGTGCACCATGTTGACATGAGTCATATCATTTAGTCATTTAACCCTTTATCACTTAGGGATGTTGCAAAGAACATATCTACCACATTCATACCCAAAGAATCCAATATAAAAACCAATCTAATGTGAAAAAAAGATGGATACATTAGCATGAAAAATTGATAGTTGGATTATAATATTTCGTGGAAGAATTTGAATTTCATTAAGAGAAGAGAAAAGGCTTACTGATAAATGGTTGTTCTGCCCATATAAGAATGTTACTAGAAATGAGAAATGTCAAGATTCGCCCTAATTTTTCCTTGCATAATTCTCCAATATCGTATAATGTTGAATTACAAACTAAGGCGTCATCATGAAACCCAAAAATCATTGAATCTCCTCATGAAGATTCATTTTTAGTCACAATGTGGAATACATATCTTAGATAGAACTGATGTCCCAAATATAAATCCTTAATAGAATGGACTTTCATGTCACTATTTGACAATAGAAATCTTGGTAGATCTCAAATGATCATAGACATGCCTTCATAGTGTTTCCTCCTCTATAACCTGATAATGAAATCTCATTAACATGGAACCCCATAATAACATTCTCTACGAGGATGTAACCCTCAAAAGAATCACACTATAAAACTAGGGGGAATATGTTGACCATATTACCCCATAAAAGTTACCAAATAGAACTATGTATAGATTATCATACCCCAAAAGTTAGGGTAAAAATCATGGAATGACAAATGATTCTATGGTTTAGTTATTATATATATGTTTTTTACCTTTTAGTGATGTCATTTTTTGAATAAAAAATAATTTTTTTATAAAAAAGAGTTTTTCTTTATTTATATGTGGAAATAATATATTTAATTTATTCAAATTTTATAATATTATTATAGTAAAATATACAAATGTTTTCAAATAATCATTTTAAAATTAGCTTTTGTTAAAAAAAATTATGCTATTTGAAGATATTGATTTTGCAGTGAACCTTGAATAATTTGAATTATAATATAAAACAGTAACTACTTTTCATTTGTTGACAATGTTAAATTTTATTTCAAATTTTTTATAATATTATAGTAGTTCTATTTTATTAGGAATAATCCAATTAGTTTAATTGGAATAATTATTAATTTTAATTTTTATATATACTTTTTATATTATAAATTAGTTTGTCTGGAAACCAATTTTTCAGCACATATATTTGGAATTTTTTTAAATGTAATTACTTATAATAATAGAAAACAAAGTAAAGAAAATGGATTCCACATTTGGAATCATGATTTGAATATCTAGAATATTTTTTATCTATATATTTTCATATAAAATGGTAACCTCGAAAAAAATCATCCCACAATAGTAAGGGTAAAATAGGTTAAACGATGTCATAACTATGCAATTATTCTTCAATATCATTCATGAATATTCATATATTCAATTCTATCAATGTATAAAAACTAACCCATAATATATTTTAGAATAAATTATTTTGGACTATTTTTCCATGGTAAATACCAAAAAATTATTTAAACTAAGGGAAATTTTAAAAAGGATCCTTTATTCGTTTAAAATGAATTATATAATTTTAGAATGGGTAAAAATAGTTATGAATAGTTATAAATAGAAATATCTAAGGTGAATAAGTTTTTTGTGATGGTGATTTATTAATAAATTTTAGTAATTAAAAACATACATTAAATTTTTACGCAATTCAAATACATTACCCATTTAACTTTTAGAAAAATCAATTAAATGATTTAAAGAACATAAAAAGTAATATTTTTTTGGTGATTTATAAGTTCAAACATATTTATTTAACAAATATAATTTATTACAAATGTGTTAAAACCCAGTATTTAAATTTCATTATGATATTTATATTTTGTAAATAATTTTTTTAATAGTCTAAAAAATGATTTTAATAGATGTTTATGTTTAATATAATACCATTTAGTGATTTAAAATTCCTAAAACTAATATATCTTGTCTTGTGGAATGGATATGGTCAAGAATAAAAATTACATTTCACTTTTTGAACACTTTTAATTTAATTATGACTTATAGGACACCTAAAATGTAAAAAACAATGTTACCACACTAATCATTTAATGGGTAAATGATAGGATAAAGATAAGGGATAAGAGTTAATAAATAACCTTAATTTAACTAGATATTATTTTGTGTCAAAATGCAGTCTTTTGTAGATCCTATATTTTTTTATATCAATTTGTTCAAAATGAACATAAAAATAAATTTATATTAATTTAAAAATATATGAAATTTTAAATGTACCCCACTCCTCCCTTATATAAGTATAGTACCCAATCCATATTCCTTAGACATAATGATCCACTTATGTTAAGAAAACTCTAAAAACTTTATTTATAACATCCATAAAAAATTATATTTTTTCTTTTATCCTATAATTTATATCCTTAAGGTCCTTACAGGGAGTTTTAAATAATATTTTTCAAATTTTTGGTTTTCTTATCAATGAAGAATTTTCATTTTATATATTCTTCTATAACATTCCATTCTTCCCTAACCCATTAATTATAATTCCCTCAGTATCTCACATATAAGTAGATATTATTATATTATTTAAAAAACATATTCAACTTATTTTCATTGAAATTGGAATCATAACCATTATTCTTTCATAAGTGGGAACTGCATCCTCAAAAATTAATATACTTCATTTCTCATCAACACATCATCTGGATAGTCACTATGGTGGATTTAATGTAGAAATAATATTTTTGTGAAAAAATTATTATTTTGGAAATATTTTATGACATAATTATTTATAGAATTACTACATTTAAAACTTAATCATTACATGTTCATATGTAGGAAATAACATTTCCATGTAGTGAAATACTAACTTTTTCAAACACCCACTCATGGATGGTCATGAAATGGATTTAATGAAGTTACTAGATGTTAATAACAAAGTAATTATTAATAAAATATTATATTTAATTTCAAATATTTATTTTCAATTAGAAAAATTAAAAAACATATTTAATGAATACATGCATTCAACCACCTCAAAAGTAGACACAATTTTTTATAACTTAATTTCATGGAAGACCCCATATTTATATTATATTTATAAATGATAAATATACAATTATTATTATTCTTTATGTGATTAAGGAATGGCCTATAGATTATTGATCTTTAATCCAAATATAATCATGTGTATTTATTCATGAATTTAATTTATTATATATATAGATATTTTTTGTTTAGAGTTTTATTGAATTAATTCATAACATTTTTAAAAAGGGTATTGCATCATAATTTAGATAAACTATATTTGTACCAGTTTTTTTACCATTTAAAACCTCATTCGTTTAAAAATTATTATTTTAATAAAACATCTGCAAAAACAATTTCTCAGACTAATCCTTTTCTATATTAATATTTAAAACACCATTAAAACATTTTAAATCATGGGATACATACAAAAGGCTCAGTTTGGGACATATAAAAAGAAACAATGAAACTAGTTAGTTTATGACTTCATAAACAATATTTTCCTTTTATTAAACTAATCATCCGAAAAAATTCCATTTTATTAATCAATTTATAATATTTTATGCCTTATTAATTTCATAAAATATTATATAATAATTTATAATGGAAAAAATAAAAAAAATAAAGTGTAGATTGTAATCCTGAAAAATAAATGAATATTTTCATAAAATATTTTAAATTTCAACCTTACAAAATATTATAAAGACCACATACCCAGAAAAGTTGAACCCATGTCTACTTTATTAAACTGGCCAGTACATGAGGGGTCAAATCCTAAAGGACTATCCAGTATAAGAGTTTCATAGTCCCAAATAAATACATGATTCCCATTTTAAATATGGAAGTAAAATAGAATTCGTTATAATTGACAATATTTTTGAATCGTTAAAAGCACTCAAATATTTTTTCCCTAAATCTGATGGAATTGAAACAAAATAAGGGTGGGACCAATTGATTTGTAATTTTTATATATAATGGATGTCATCAATAATAAAGAAATATAATAAATATGTAATGTTCAATAAACTAACACACATGAAATTTATTTATTTAATTTATAATCATAATAAGATAGTGAACAATCACTATGGAAAGGTAAATAAATAAAAAGACATGTCATTAATCAAAAATATTTGAATAAGTTGAATGATGATATAATATATTTTCCAAATTCTTATGGAAAATATAAAAAACTGAATTATAAATGATGTATGTGAATAATTATTGTTCATCTTGAAAATAGGCTTCATACTATTTCCACAAATAATACCTTTAAAAAAATGTTTAAAAATATAGCTAAAACCCATCTGATTTGGCTAACTAATTTGTCTCATATGATGTATCATTGCATAAAGGGGATATATATATCTAGTACTCATTTGTAGATACATATCCAATGAATTCCACTTATTTCAAACAATCTCTTTAATTAATGAATCAATTTTCCTTATCATCATATATTCATATTGATAAAAGGATAAATATTTGTCCAAATTTCCCAAGTTAAACAAATAATTTAATGGTAAAAATATTATATTAAAATGGTATTTAGTTTATGAAATATTCATATCAATCATAAAATAATATATATATATATATATAATAAACATGTAGTGTCAAAAGGTAATGATCACAACAAAGTGATTTTATGAGGAGAAAATAAATAATCCAAATTGAATGTGAGACTGTACAATAATTTTTTAACCTAATTGGTAAAATATTAATTGCATCCCTTAAATTGATAATCCTAAAATTATATTTAAATCATGATTAATAAATATTTATTAATTATATATTAATAATAGGGACATTATATACACCAAAAAAATTAGAATATGTGAATATTAAAAATTATATCTAAAAAATATTGAAATTAACACAAAATATAATAACAAAAACTTTACATTATATTTTTCATGACATGTTCCCTCGGGCCTGCATCGTGACTACCCCAATCCTGCCTTCCATAGGCCAGGGGCAGATGACTAGAAACAAAGGCATAATTCCATAAAACAGGGAAGGTGTACCTTTGTAAATCGTAAACGCACACAACCAGAGAACATGCAGAAGAAAAAACTAAGTAAAAACTGTGCAACAAGCATGCTTAATGTAAATGGGGCTAGAAATAAAATCCCAACAGTACAGTACAAGGAAAAGATAAATAGGTACAACTAAAAGACAAGCAGTTGGAGGGTGTCTAGCATCTCCTGGATCATCCACCACAGATCCTACCTGAAGGGTAGGTATAGAAATCCTCCTCAATACTCCATGATTGTACGTCTCCTCCAGGTACCATAACGTCATGAGGTCTACCTCTGGGTATCTTCCATTCCAAATAAACTCTTCCTCGGTCAGCTATGTCTGTCATCTGCATCCAAAAAAACAAGGTGTGGGCATAACCTGTGTAGGGGTGAGTATATTGATACTCAGTAGGGACCCTGAGACCCTCAAGGTCTCACAAATTCCAACAAAGATAAACCACAAAGTAAGATTTCAATGGATAACCATTACTTAGGTATATGACCATACATATACCAATGTTATCAAGTAACCCATCTCAATCATGAGGAAAACACAATGGTCAATGACTCTGCTCAAACTAGGATTTTTAATCACGAAACCATGGTTGATGGAGAAATCCTCATCTGTCGAGTACAGTGGCCATTTCACGACTCTTAGGCACTACTCAATAACCTTATACTACTGAGGTACTCCTCATGTCGAGTACCACGTGTCTGCCTCCAAACCAGTTGCTCCTCCGTTGTGGGTCTGCTGCCAAATCGGGCGCCCCCCTAATAGCTATCAGAGGTAATCCTCCTGTCAAGTACCGTGGGTCTGCTGCCAAACCAGGTGCTCCGTTCACCATGGATCTGCCTCTAAACTAGTTTCTCCTTCTAATGAGTTAATCTAATCACTCTGAGTCGAATCGATTAAGCAGTAGTCAGGTCTACAACTACTTGGTCTCTCCACTCTGTCTGCTCGACTCTCGGGGGATCCGCTCCACGAGCTGTTGGTCGATACTCCAAGTGTCACAAAGTCTTAGGTGGATGTATCTCAAAAGACCGACACGTCATAGGGGTATCAACTCAATAGACGATGTGTCAATCGGACGCCCGGTCTATGAGTTATTAACATTTTAGTCCGAGTGTTCATGTTCAATTCATATATGAACCAACCTGATAGTGACTCAACTATACCACGAACCCAGAGGGGTATACTCAAAGGGACAGTTATGCTCCAAGAATACTGGCGCTGCTGAAGGGTCTTCAAATGGACATTTGTGCCAAAGATATGGCCTAAGAATGTAAAGGGTCAGCAATGGGAACGGGTCGGGTCCGACCTAGTCAGACCGACTCGGGCCATCCTAGTTTGGGACCACATGGTCTGGGTCGACCCGGACTGACATACTGGGTCTAACCCCACCCGTTGGGTAGGTCAGTCTACTCAATTCAGCCCAGACCACTAGGCCTGGCCCAACGGACTGCGTGAACAATTCGGGCTGAAATTCACCATGTGGGCAACTCGGCCCGAAGGCCAATGGCAGGTTTTCCGGCTCTTCGAGGGGCGTAGCTTTGGTGGCTCGGCCCGTGATACCCGTGGCAGGGTGCGCGGGGCATGAGCTAGCTGTTGGTAGGCTGTGGGGGTGCGTTCAGCCAGCGGGAAGGTCATAGGACGCGACAAGCAGGGTGGCCTGAGCGTGGGGGCAACGGGCAGGGCAGCAGGGCACAACAGGGTTGGCCGAGGTGTGCTAGGAAGCGCGGACAGGGCGCCGGGTGGGGCGCCGGGGTGCACTGGGCAGTGCGGGTAGGGCTTCGTGGGGTGCCGGCAGCACGGTCAGGGCACCGCAGGGGGCTTCGGTGTGCGTCGGGCAGGCCAGGCAGTGCACCAAAGGGCACGGATAGGCCAGCAGCACACCGGAGGGTGGGGAAGTGCACCGGGAGTCATGGGTAGGGCGCATGTGAGGCGCAGCAGGCCATTGGCAGCGCTGCGGAGCAGCACTTGGGGCGCAGTTCGGTCGTCATTTGGCCGGCAGTCTTCGACCGGGTGCACCGGTGCACCACAGTGTGGCGTGCTTCTAGGAGGCCATGGGTAGCGTGGCCTTTGTCGTTGACACCACTGTTGCCTCTTGCTTCATCGCCATGTCGTAGAATAAACAAAAACGAAAAATGCAAAGGTTGTCGGGCCATTTTAGTCGGCCTACACCATCCTCATTTAGAGGGATCAAACAACCGGCTCACAGAGTGATGAATAAAGTTCAACAATACGTCCGTAATAAACCCTTATCATTCATTGAATAAGGAAGGGTAAAAGAAACAATTTCACCAAGTATAAATATCCTACCTTGTAATCGGTGTCATTTGACGAAGTCATAGGATGGTGGTGTCCCTTCTTCAATGTCGGGTGGAGGTGATGTTGTCTTTGGAGATGTTCTTCACAGGAAGCGTCTCCCCTTCCTTTGCCTCGATTGAAGAAAGAAGAAGTTGGCGTCGATCTTTGGTGGAAGGAGCATTCTTCGTGATCTTCACTGGAAGAATGGTTCTTCATTGAGATATTTTCCTCTCTTTATCTCTCCAAAAATGAAATGCTCACCAAAGAGAATTAGGCCAATGAAATAATAAGTAATTTCTTACTATTTTAATGTTGGCACAAAAAATTAAAACGGAGAATTAAAACCCAGCTCCACCAATATAATTCTTGTGTGGTGTCACATTAATTGGTGAAGAAGTCTGGAGTCCCCCCATAAATGTTTGGAAAACATTATGTTGAGGAGTTAAAGAGTTTCTACCAATTTAATGGGGAGTTGAAGAGATTTTTATCCTCCACTATTAATAAGGGTCAGGTGGTCCTCACCCCTATAGTTTAATGGAGTTGTTATGCCCAGGTGTTCCCCACCACAATTATTCTCCCAGGGGAGGTTATGTGCAGGTGCGCCCCACCACCATAACCTCTCATGGGATGTTATGGTGTGGTGGCCCCCACCACCAACCAGCACTTGGTGGTAAATACCACCACCAATAAAAATACTTTTAACACCTTATTTTTATCCAACTAAATTAAAAACCCCGAAAAATATGTTCCATCCACGTCAGACTGTAACTGAGTTGAA
Source organism: Viscum album (assembly GCA_963277665.1). NCBI lineage: Eukaryota > Viridiplantae > Streptophyta > Magnoliopsida > Santalales > Viscaceae > Viscum > Viscum album. The sequence continues at coordinate 1,403,780,604 of OY728152.1, forward strand.
GGTCTCACTAAACAATTACCGATGTTGCAAGTTCAACTGAGCCCTCAGATTTCAATTCCGAACACCTATTCAAAAGATATAAAATACCGAACGTACTTTTACTAAACGTACCCGAAAAAAAGTTCGTAAAATTATTATCAGCCACCCTCGACTCATGACGGTTGAAGATATGCTCTACCTAGGTGAAACATGCCCCCAATAACCCAATGGTACTCTTTTATTTTTAATCCGACTCACCGTATAGAAGTTATGAAATTTACAATAAAATAATTGTCACATAATTATTTTATTTTCGGCCAAAACTGACTTTTTATGCTGGTCTGTGCTGGCCAAAGATAGTATCTGTTTAAACATAGCACGCCCTCCTGAGTTCAGTGGTGGTCTCAAATTTCTAATCCGATCAAATTTTTGTGATTTATAAGAATTTTAAAAATAGAATAATTTATTTAATTATTTTATTTACTGTTATTCCATTTATTGGATTTTTCACAGGAGGCCCGCGCCAACTAAACGTAAGTCGCGGCAAGGGAAAACCTGCCATCCTGAGCACAATGGTGCCCTTAGATTTCTAATCCAAGTAACATTTTAAGATGTATTCTAGTTTTTCTGGAAAACTATTTACGTCAGTTAATTTAAGCATAACAAAACATCAGAAATTTATTCTTGGCATAGCGGGACTCGGAATCAGTGGCCTTCAAAAATTGCAGACTCGTAAAATTCCAAACAAAAATAAGAAAAAAATTTCTTTACAAATTTCGGGGTCTTTACATTACCCACACCTTATGGATTTACGTCCCCATAAAGCTACATCACACTCTAAGGAAACTAAAGGGGGGTACTGAGCATGCATCTGAGCCTCCTGCTCCTATGTGGTCTCCTGGAGGATCACGTGCTGCCAGCGAATGTGCACGAGAGGAATCGACCATCCACACAGGACCAACTCCTGTCGATCCTCAATCTCCACTAAAACCTCTATGAAAGTCACCCCATCATTGATGTCCAGCTCCCCATGGACGATGATGTGGGACAGGTCGTGCATGCTTCTCCTCAGTTGAGAAACGTGGAAGACGTCGTGCACCCGGTGCAACTGAGGTGGAAGGGCCAAGAGGTAAGCCACCTCTCCTACTCTGCTAAAGAAATGGAAGAGTTACTATAAGATACTGTAGATCGGATGCACCATCTCTATCCACAAAGGATATATGAAAGGTATCCAGCTGCTCCATCCCCTCTCCTAGAAGCTAAAAACTAGTCCTCCTGCTAAGTGCATCTGTAACAATGTTCCCCTTCCCAGGAGTATAGACTATCTCGATGTCATAGTCCCAGAGGAACTCAAGCAATCGTCGTTTTCTTAGGTTCAGATCCTTCTAAAAGAAGACACACCTGAGACTATTGAAATTACAGTAAACCATAACCTATTCGCTCAACGAACTATGGGTGAGACTAGCCAATTATAAGAACTCAACTTCACCCTTCATCACCTACGTTCTATAAGAGATGTTATGACTTCTCCTCCGCTGAAAAGGGAAATCTGGTCTCATGCCCTTGTTGAACAACTTCCTTTTCCTAATACAGTCAATTATGACCTAAACGGTACTAATTCATGCAATGGACGATGTCGTAAGGCCTCAACCCTACTACCAAGAGATCCAACCATTACTCTCACCTCCATGGGTTGAGTCACACTGTCGGCATCAGTGTGTGGTCACTGGGTCTCCTCCAGTAGAAAAAACAAAAGTGAGGGTCAATTCAATAGTTTTAAATGGAAACTCTTAGTATTAACCACACAAAAGGTAGAAAAGTAATGGTCACAAGGAAAAGTTTATTTTATTACTGCATCTCAAAGTACAAAGACACAAAACAACAATAAACAATGACATCAATGAAGCTTGAAGAATCCTAAACAAAGGCCTCTAAGCCTGGAACTAGTCCTACTCCTTTCTACTTGCTTTTAGAGCTTCATGGTCATATGCTTCAGATGCCTAATGTTGTGCTCTCCCATGTCTACCCATTCCCTGCAGTCAGGGTGGACCTCCTGGTGGTGGTGGTGGCAACACATCGAAGCGTCGTCCCCCACCCACTGCACGGTCAGCTCCCCTGCCACGTCTGCCTTCGCCCTGCGGGCTGTCTCGATTGAACCTCTACCTCTGCTTGGGGGGTCCTTCATCTATTTGCTAATCATCTGCACGGTGGGTCGGACAGTCACGTGCCATGTGACCAAGCCCTCTGCAGAAGTAACACTATCTGTTCCTAGTATGCCTTGCTCTGTCTCCACTCTAGGTACCCGAACAACCAATCCTGAGTCGTGCAGTAAATCACTTATAGGACTGGTCCACTTGGACCTCTATGTCATCTATCTACTTCCATCTATAGAATACTCTATTGCATGTCAGCTAGTGGTGGGTCTCCCTATTTTAGACCGCTCAGCAAGGAAAGACTCTACTAAGAGGGATCCCTCCAACACCCCTGTCTACATCAGGATGTTGTGAGAGATAACTGATGCTCGGATCTACCACATGAGTCCCGGCTCAATGATTCAGGCCCTGAAGAATGGGTCTCATACAATATCAGTGGAGTAGCGTGAGTGTTCGGTGAACCTCACTGAGTACTGCACCATGGTCACGCTACCCTGTTGTAGATGCAGTAACTCTTGTATACGCACCAGTGGAAGGGTGGATGGTACAAACTATGATCTCAAAAGGCTCTCGAAGTATTACCATAGAAGTTACACCTCGTCATGCATCAAGAGTATTAGGCTCCACCATCTACTTGTTGCTACCTGAAGGATACTGGCATCAAGGATCCCCATGATTTCGGATGGTGTCCCTACAAGTTTGAAGACTCTCACCACAGCCTCCACCCAATCCTCAGCCGCCTATGGGTCCATCTCTCCCCTGAACCTGGGTGGCCTCTAGCACTGGAACTCGTGCAGCGTGCTCAAGCGGCATCCACTCTATGCTGCTAGGGCTAGTGGAATCGGTGGCCCAACAGTAATTTGTACCTATAGCGCCTTCGTCGGTGCCTGAAATAGAAGAGGGCTCTATATTGAGGCCACATCATCCAGCGGGCTGTCAATACATACAACAATCGGGGCTCTAGTTGGTTGTCCACAGGGAGGAATCCTAAAAGAAACATATACGACACGGTCAAAAGACTATAACTGGTGACCTGACCTGGTTTGAGCTGACTTAAAGAATAATTTTGAAAACACACACGCAATCAGTGTTTTCGTGCTCTGAGTTGGAAATCAGAAATCAGGGTCCTGGTGTATGGATACGTCAGCCTCCCGCACCAACACTGGACTGCCTGAACTGAAAGTCACACATAGTACCCATAATACTGTTGCTTCACAGAAAGGAAATATCAGATTCATATGTTCTACAGTAGAACAAACTCATCTGATACCAATTTTTCATGACCCATCCCCCAGGGCCCACATTGTGACTACCCCATTCCCTCCTTCCATAGGCAATTGGCTGGCGACGAGAACCAAAGGTGTAATTCCCTAAAACTAGGTAGGTGTGGCCTTTATAAATCGTAAACACAAACAACTAGAGAACAAGAGGAAGAAAAAACTATTTAAAAACTGTCCAACAAGCATGATGAACGTAAAAGGGGCTGGAAATACAATCCCCACAGTTAAGTACATGGAAAAGGCAAACGGGTACAACTAAAAGACAAATAGCTAGAGGGTGTCTAGCTTCTCTTGTATCATCCACCACAGATCCAACCTGAAGGGTAGGTACAGAAAGCCTCCCCAATGCTCCATATCTGTCAATCTCCTCTAGGTACCGTCTCATCATGAGATCAACCTCTAGGTACGGTCCAATCCTCGTACACTATGTCTCGTTCAGTGTTGTTCATCATCTGCATCCAATACAATGAGGGCATAGCCCGTGCAGGGGTGAGTATAATGATACTTAGTAGGGAACTCGATAACCTTAAGGTCTCACAAAATCCATCAAGGATAAACCATAATGTAATATTTCAATGGATAACCATTACTTCAGTATATTCCCATACATATACCTATGTTATCAAGAAACCCTTCTTAATCATGAGGAAAACACAAAGGTCGATGACTCCGCTGAAAGTAGGATTTTTATTCATGAAACCACAGCTGCTGGAGAACTCCTCATCTGTTGAGTACACAGTGGCCTTTTCGTGACTCCGAGATGCTACTCACTATCCTTATACTATTGAGGTACTCCTCCTATCAAGTACCACAGGTCTACTGACAAACCGGGTGCTCCTCTGCTGTCGGTCTGCCGCCAAACTGAGCACTCCCCTAATAGTCATCAGAGGTACTCCCACAAGTCTGCTACCAAACCAGGTGCTCCATACGCCATGGGTCTGTCTCCAAACCAGGCGCTCCATCCACTAGGCTAATCGAATAACTCCGAGTCGAATTGGTCAAGTAGTCCTCAGATGTACTGCTACTAGGTCTTTTCACTCTGTCTGCTAATCTCAAGGAGGATCCGCTCCACGAGCCACTTGTAGATACTCCATGTGTCACAAAGTCTTAGGTGGATATATCTCAAAGGACCGCCATGTCATAGGAGTTTCCAGGCAACAGACGGCCCGTTAATCGGAAGCCCAGTCTGTTAGTTATTAGAATTTTAGTCCTGGGGGACCAGTTGGATTCGTGTACGAACCAACATGACCATGACTCAACTATACCACAATACCATAGGGGTATACTCAATGGGACGACTATGCTCCATGAATACCGGTGCCGCTGACGGTTCGTCAAATGGACATCTGGTGCCAATGATCTGGACCAAGAAGTTAAAGGTTCACCAATGGGCCCGGGTGCGGTCCGACCTAGTCGGACAGACTCGGCCCAACCCAGTCAAGGTCAACCTACTATAGGTCGACCCAGACAATGTTGTTAGGTTTGACCCGGCCCGTTGGGTGGTTGAGTCTTTTTACTTCGGCGCAGTCCGCTGGGCCAGGCCCAGCGGACTTGTTGAACAATTCAGGCCAAAAGTCACCATGTGGGCGACTCAACTAGAAGGCCAGTGGTTGGTTCGACTGGCACCGTGAGGGGAATGGCTCAGGTGGCACAACACGTGAAGCTAGTGGTAGCCCGTGCGGGGCGCGGGTGGGCCCTAGGTAGGCCGCGGTTGCATGGGCTGGCCGCGGGTAGGCCAGTAGACAATTCCGGAAGGGAGGCCTGGGAGAGGGGGTGTCGGGCAGGGTAGCAGGGCGCTGTGAGGTGCGCCGGAGTGAGCCGTGAAACGTGGGAAGGGTGCTGCATGGGTCATCGGGGTGCGCTAGGCAGGCCTGGCAGCGTGCCAGGGGGTTCGAGCAGGCCGGTAGTGCACCAGGGGGCACAGGCAGTGTACCAGTGAGGAACAGGCAACACGCTGGTGAGGCGCAGTAGGCTGTTGGCATGGTCACAGAGAAGCACTTGTGGTGAGGGTCGGGTGTCTCTTGGTCGGCAGTGTTCGAGTAGGTGCACCAGTGTGCCGCGAGGCGGTGTGCTTCACAGAGGCCGCAGGTAGGGTGGCCTTTGTCATTGTTGTCACTGTTCCCTATTGCTTCATTACCAAGTCGTAGAACAAACAAAAACAAAAATGGCAGAGGATGTCAGGTCGTGTTAGTCAGTCCACACCGTCTGCCTTTAGAGGGTGATAACAATTGTCTCACAGAGTGAAGAAGAAATTTCAACAATATGTTCGCAATAAACCCATATCATTATTTGAAGAAGGAAGGATAAAGGATTCAATTTCAACTTGTATAAACCCCCTACCTTGTAACCAGTGTTGTTTGATGAAGTCGAGTGATGGTGGCATTGCTTCGTCAATGTCGGGAGGAGGTGACACTGTCTTTGGAGATGTTCTTCATGGACAACGTCTCCCCTTCCTTTGCCTCAATTGAGAAATGAAGTAGCTGATGTTGATCTTCGGTGGAAGGAGCATTCTTCCCATTCTTTGTTGGAAGAACGATGCTTCGTTGGGAACTTTTACACTACTTATCTCTCCACAAAAGAAATTCCCACCAAAGAAAATTATGCCAATAAAATAATAAGATTTTTCTTATTATTTTAATGTTGGCATGAAAATTCAAAAGAGAGAATTAAAACCCGACTTCACCGATTTAATTCTTGTGTGGTGTCACATTAATTATGAAGGAGGTCAAGAGGCTCCCCATAAATGTTTTTCAATCTTTAAGTGGAAGAGTTTAAGAGTTTCTCCCCATTTAATGGGGAGTTGAGGATGTTTTTATCCTCCTCCATTAATAGGGGTCGGGTGGTCCCCACACCTATTGTTTAATGGAGTTGTTATGCCCTGGTGGACCTCGCCATAATTATCCTTCAAAGGGAGGTTATGTGCGGGTAGACCCCACCACCATAACCTCTCATGGGAGGTTATGGTGTGGTGGCCCCCACCACTAACCAACACTGTGTGGTTTTAACCACCACCTATAAAAATATAGTTAACACTTTATTTTTATCAAACTAAACTAAAAACCATGAAAACTATCATCCATCAAGGTCAGAATGCAACTATGGGTAAGGTCTCACTAAGAAATTACTGACACTATGAGTTCAACGGTGCCCTCAGATTTCAATTCCGAGCACCGGTTCAAAATTTTTAAAATCCCGAATGAACATTTACTAAACGTACCCGAAAAAAATGTTCGGAAATTGTTTATCAGCCGCCCACGACTCGCGCCGGTCAAGGGTAGGCTCTCCAAGGTGAAACACTCCCAAATGAACCCAAACACTCCCAAGTGAAAATAATTTTCACTTAATTATTTTTATTTGCGGCCAAAAACTAACTTTTTCTGCTGGCTCGCGCCCACCAATGTTAGTTTCTTCTTAAATAAAGAATGCCCTCACGAGTACAACAGTGGTCTCAGATTTTTAATCTGAGCTACCATTTTTTAGTTATAAGCATATGAAAAATAAAATAATTTATTTAATTATTTTATTGACGGTTATTCCATTTTTTGGATTTTTTACAGGAGGCCTGTGCCGACTAAACCCAAGTTGCACCAAGAGTAAACATGCCATCTTGAGCGCAACAGTGCTCTCAGATTTATGATACGAGTAACCGTTTAAGAGTTCTTCCACTTTTTCCAGAAAACTACTTACGCATATTAATTTAATCTCAACAAAACTTCAGAAATTGATCCCAGGCACACTGGGCCTTAGAATCTGCTGCCGTCCAAAACTACGGACTCGTAAAATCCAAAGAATTTATGAAAAATATTCCCCTTGAAATTTATTGGTCATTACACAAGTAAAAGAATTTAAAATACCATAAAGTGGATTTAATCAATTTATAAATTTTTTAAATATCCATAATCACATTTATGATATCATAAGTCAAACTTATATAACCTTTTTCACCCTTTTGTTAATTATATGACATTATTTTCATTGTCACATGTGTATATTTCTTAGATTTCTCATGCATGATTTATATTGAGAGTTATTTTTATTTTACATAATATATAAATAAAATATCCATATAATGATGATAATTTTATAAATATAATATTGTGTCATTGCATTAACAATTTTTTTGTTTTATGAAATTTGGTCGTTGTTAATGAGTCACATTGCTTTAGTGAAATGGTAGGATGTACATACGCATGAGCGATGATATCATCCCAGACGTAGTGAAAGGGTATGGTATTATAAGATATATTTATTTTATATAATTAATAAATTCTCTTATAAATAAACTATAAATATTAAATATATCATTATTTACTTCCTTGTAAAGAATATGTGAAAAATGTATCACATCACTTAGTGAGGTGGTAGTTTGATATACACATGAGTGATGCTAATTTATTTTAAAATAACTGTAATGTAAGAAGTTTTATTATAAATTATAATTAAATAATAATTATTATATCATATTAAATATATATATATATGTGTGTGTGTGTGTGTGTTAAACTAGAAATTATATCCAGCCATGAGAGGAGTTTTTATAATACAAGTTCTAGTTGTTCGTGAGGTAGTACTCTGATGAACACCTGATCGAGAGCTTCATTTCACATTTCACAAAATATTAGAATGATATAAGTAATTATATTAACATAACAACATATCTATATATGTGATATAATTTTATCATTATATTATCATGATTTGATAAAATTTTATGGAGGTGTAAGAAGAAATTAATTAAAAATGAATGTTTTAGAACCTTACCAATTCTCTCGATGGACTCGTTAAGTTTTCACCAAAAACCAACCTAGAATAGATTTATTGTGAATAATGGGGATCTAAATATTTTTTTTACGGAGTAAAGATGTTATATGTGTTTTTTTGGGATAAATAATTTGGAGTTTTGAAGTATTAATAGGGGTGGATCGGGGGTTGCCTTTTTATGTGGCAGAAATGATAGCAATGGATTTTTTTTAAAAGAATCAATTATACCCTTATTTATATCATTCTCAATTCCCATGAAATGGGTCATTATTGATCAATAGAGGTAATATGGTAAGGATATTTCCCTAAAATTTGACTTGAAAATGTTGGTGGGTTATTTATTCATTAAATGTTTCATTTAACAGCCACATATATCAGTTTTATCTTAAACTTTGTAATTAATTTTATATTCTTTTATTATTCATAATGGTAAATAGTTATGTTTAAAATTGAGGATATTATAAATTATTATGATTCAATATATATAATCAAATTTTCCATAATATGTTAATATGTGTAAGAATCCAAATTAAAATTTGGCCCATAGACAAAAACCAATAAGTGGGTTTCCAAATAAAAAATTCTAATATATATGGAATGTTTTCACATTATAATTCAATATAAAATTTATTCAATTGGAATAAATATTATTTATTATAAATTAATTGAAATAAATTTACATTAATATAAATTTGAAATATAAATTAACTTTTAAAATTATTCCAATCAAATGGATGTCTACAATTAAAATTTGTATTTTACAATATTCATCGAAAACCGATACTTTTAAGAAAAATCCCATTAATTAACCGGAATATAATGTTTGTTTGATGATTTAAAAAAATTAATTTAATTTTTTAAAAGAATTTCTCAAAATATTTCGAAGAAAAATTTATCATAAGTTCCCATGAATTTATGAAACAGGTTTCTTTGAAAAAAATCATGTTTTGTTGATAATAATCTATTTTCGCATTAAAATAATTTTTTTCATTTTTATTCAATATATTAAAATTTTTATAATAATTTAACTTATCCTACTTATCCCTACAAATATAATGAGTGGGTTATAATTTTCAAGTTTATATAATATTTTAATACAGTATTGTGTGTCATTTAAACTCAGTGTTTTGTGTATCATAAGCTACTGTTGATATCAAATTTATTAAATGGTAAATCAATCATAATGTATAAAGGTTTTAAATTATTCCCTCCTAAAAAATTTAATCCATTTTTTTGGATATTACCTTGTAAAGAGTGGGAAAATTTCTTCATAATAACATTCTCAAGTTCCTACTTTGCTTCATCAATTTTATGATATATCTGAAGCACATTAACCGATTATGTCATATAATTCCCCAGTACAAAAAATCGAGTATCAAAAATTCATATGGTTTTTTCATAGTAATATATTTCACATTCTAATTATATATCATCATAGGTAAGAACATATGTATGTTTGTAAAGCACCATCCTAAAACATATACATATAACACATTATTTAATATTCCAAGACATGGAGTTGTGTCCAATAGATAAAGAAAAGAGCTATTTAATTCCAGTCTTTCAGATGGTCCAATATAAATGGGGATCAACTCCCATTTCAATACAAACCTTATAAAACGATTACATTGTTATACACTAAATAAAACATTTTCTCTAAAAAGGAATTATAAATCCTTCCTCTAGTTTCTATAATAATTCTTTTGATTACTATATGCTACATATATTTGATAGTGAGTAGATTATAACCTTGTTGTTGACTATTGAATAGGTTCTTTGCCTATAATTTTTATTTTAAGTACTTCTTCTATATAATTTGGTGTAAAAAAATCATTCCTTAAAATTCATTATACACTACAATTTGAATAATATAATAAAAACTACCATTATCAAAAATCACTACTAAATATAAATACGTATCATGAATATCATAGATGTATAGTAAAAATGACCTTAAAAATTCTTCTAATGAATAAATATCGCATTAGGACAGGTCATTAGTTTCCTGATGGTATACAGTGCTCAAATGAATCTTAGCAGCAAGAGCCTTATGAAGAATCTTCCATAATTTTTATGTAAAATGGGGATGATGGTCATACATGATTAAATGATTTACAAAATGAAGTCTTAAAAATTAATTAATATATTTCTATATAGGGAACTCGATAGTAAAATATTGTCTTATAATGGAGAAATCTGAATACATGGTTAGGAGATCACTGATAACCCCAATTACATCATTTATCCTAGAGTACATTAGTGATAATGTGAATCAATCCATATAAATATAATTCCATTTCCATGAATAAATGGGCTGATGATCAATGACTCATCTAGGATCCATTATAATAAAAATCACTAATTAAATAAATAACATATAGAATATTAATTAGGAATATCCCTATTAATTTTATCCCACAAAAATGTTCCTTAAAATAGAAATACAAATTTTTTAACCATGTTGTGTAGGGAAACATTATCTATTAGAATCATCGAAAAATTCCTATATTAGCTCATGTGTTGATGAATGAATAATCTCTTTATAAATATTTAAACACCTTTTTTTGTAATGGAAATCAACAAATTTCCCATAAATAAATAATTAAATAATTAAATCTATATAATAATGTTATAATAACAAGACGAATTATTTTTTTTACCTTTTCTAATAATTATGGTTTCATAATTAATATAAAATTTTATGTTTTCAATTAATTAATTAAAAGTCAAATATCCATCACATCCAGATCCATGAACATCAGATACAAATCAATTATTATTTTGGTTAGAACTCCAATATCTTTCCTTCTTAATGAAATATCAAGCATATTTCATTCCATGGGTGGTAGTGTGTTGAGTAATCATAATCATGGAGTAGCTGGAGACATTATAATGACCCCGACACTAGTAAATCATAGTGAGATTCAACATTATTACATTGGTATAGATAAAAATGTATCAAGTCATAAAGGGCTGAAATTACTAGTTATTGATTACCAAATATAACCATCATTACATATTTAAATTGGGAATAAAAAATAAAACAAAATACATGAAAAAGGTAAACAAATTGCGTCCTTGAAAACACTTTCCAAAATTATTCTTCAAATACAAGGGAATGAAAACATAAGAAGGATATACTCAATTCCTCAGTAATGATTAAATACAATAAATTCTATCACGAATCAATAGTAAAAATATCCATGGAAAGTTACATAACTAAAATATTACATTTATTAAATAAATTTTAAATCATAATTAGATATGAAAAAATCAATATGACAAATTAAATAACTAAAAAAACTTTCCATTTAATCAATATATGGAGAATAAAATTGATCTAAAGATAATATAATTCAGAAAACATCATGAATAAAATCAACTAAATTCATAATGTTTTAAAATAATAGTTTTTAAGTGTCATGATCTCTAGGATTATGATATATCTACCATCATTATCTATCAAAATATGGTTTACAGTAACATGACTAAACTTGTGTAATTTTGAAAATTAATATTTCTCATGAAACCTACTGATTCATCAGTGGGAAATATAATTCTCGGCCCCACCCATCAGTGGAGGTCCATATAATTCCTCACATAACAAATGATATATTTAATTCATGAATCATTATTCATTGACATCAAATATTTTTTTGAGTTAATGATATATATTTATGAATATTTCACTTGTGAAAAAATATTTTCTATAGCAAAAAAATTATATAAAAATTTAATAATGGTTTTAAAATTATATAATAAATAATTAAATTATTATAATGTTTTATAGAAATTTAATTTCTATAGAAAAATATCACGTTAAATTGATTTTTTAGTGGAATGTTAACAATCAAAAAATAAATGGGATTTTATAATAACTTTTACCATAAGGTACTTTTCATGTCAAATCCCATTGGATTAAATAATTGACATTGAAATATAAAATAAAATATAATTTGAATAAACTATTACATTAAACATTTAAGGGAATGTATGTACCCAAATTAAATTAAATTAGGTGCATAAAATTAAAGTATACCTAAATGAGGGGAAATTGAGATGAAGTTAGATACTGTACAAGTCCTTTTGGTTAAACATGAATTAAACTACTTTATAGTGATAAGAAAGAAGTTATTTAATTATAAAATAGCTATATTAATTTTTATAATATCATACATGATTCTTTTATGACATCTAATCATCTATTCATTCATAATATTACATTATTTTAATTTTTTTAAATTTTAATGCCTTCTTTTCTCATTCATGGATTTTTTATGAAAGTTATGTATCTCATCCATGTTATATTGTTCCTTTATCTCAATAATACTAATAATGGAAAAATTATAATATTAATATAAAAATTATAATTTAAATACCAATCATGAATGATAATTTTGAAAAATAAATAATGATATGATTATGGAGATGGTTGGTTATATGTATGCATGGGAAACATTTCCATTTCATTCAACCATAATTTTGAAATTGAAGTAAAAATATTTTATCATTTGTAAGTTATAATAATACCATTTTATATATTGAATATGATTATATTTAAAATCGATTTGGTTTGGTGATGAAAATAGAGTTGCATCACTTCATGAAGATGATAGTCCACAGGTACATGAACAATGTCTCATATTTATGTGAGTGAAAAGATATGAAATAAAATTATATATTATCATTAGATAATGATAAAAACATAACTAATATAACAATTATTTCATTTATATCATATATCATAATTAAATTTATACATATTACCATCCATGTAAAGTGTTATTAATAAACGAATCACTTTAATTTGCGAGGTGGTAGTATGTCGTGCACATAAGAAAAATAATCATATCTCCTTTAGAATTCAATGTATAAATGTATAACTGGTTTAATGGAAATATATGTATTAATATGGAAAAAATATAATATATATTATTTATATCCATCATCATACCCAACTGTGACAGTTTCATGTGGAAAAACTAATGACATCGGTTCGTGAGGTGACAGTCCGTAGTACACACAAATGATGATTTCATAAAACAATTCATGGAAATGGGAATGGTGGAAGGACATAACTATAAAATTGAATCATATATATATATATATAGTGAAAGTACATATATTATTATATAATTATATTCTAAAAATAATTTATGTTGTTCAATGTAGAAATAAAATAAAAATGCTTGTTGAAGAACATTACCTCTTCATCAGGTAACCTCTTTAGGTTTTCACCAAAATCCTTAATAGGATGGATTTATTAACAAATTTAAGATTCTATTATTATGTAATTTATGTTTTTAAACTATATTTGAAGGTATTTTCTTATCAAAGAAGTGTTTTACTATGTTAATATGACTGGTAAGAGGGTGTCCATTTATAAGTGTTGGGAGTGGCACACTTTTAATTCATGGAAACTAAAAGGTGTACCGAGGTTTTTCAAATCCCAAAAGTGTAAAAATGGGGTATTATGTATAATTATACCTTATATAGTATAAATATGTCCATATATTATATTTAAAAAAACATTTACTCAATTATAACCCTTATCTTTTTAGTATAACCCCCTGTAAACCCTTTTTAACTAATGTGCATTAAATACTTTTTAATGTTTTTAATATTAAATATGGTAAAATAAATAAGTTGATATTTCTAGCTAATATAAATTATTTTAAATCAAGAAATTAAATTAAAATTTCTACCATATTTTAGATATTTTGAAAATATTAATTTAAAGTTAATATTGATGACACTATGATAAAGTGAGTTTTCATAGATAAAATATTCATATATTGACAAATTGTTATGTCAATATTCATTATGAAAATGATTCAAATGATCTAAATAATATAAATATATACAAAATTGAACTATTTAAACAATAATATATATTTATATATATATATTAAATTATAAAAAATGAAGAATTGTTTTCTATTAAAATTCAGTATTTTTCAGTATTCATTGAAAAGTGAATCATTTCAAAAAAATCCCAAAAAATCACACTATGATAGGTTTGATATGATGATATAAAAAATTAATTACATTTTTTAAAATATTGTTTTTTGTAATTTATAATTATTATTTTCAGATTATGTGTGTGAAGCATGATTCAACATTCTTATAGAAAAAATACAGTTTTTTCATAAAACCTATATTTTTCATTCCAATTATTATTATTTACTTATAATTAATAGATAACGATAATTTTCAAAATTTAGTTACATCAATTCATACAATAAAATTTATTTACTATGTTATAAAGTTCGTGTATAACAAATATTTTTATATATTCTACAATTTTTATTTAGGATATTGTTTTATGCATCATAAGTTATAGAAAACATTTAAGTTATTCTAATATATATGTATATTTATATATATTTCAATGGGTTTTTATTTCATGTAGCCTACAAAAATAAAATCCAATAAATTTCATGGGTAATAACAACTCAAAAAATGAAGGTAGTTATTATTTAGAACATCATTTGTTTTCTACATTTCTTCCTCCTGTATGTGAATTATCTAATGTACCATTACTAAAAGAGTCATCTAATTCCACAATAAGTAGTTATTATTATCATGAATCTTGATGGGTACATTATTTTAATATAGATCATGTCCTAATTCTATTTAAATAGAGGTGAGAACATGAATTCGTTTGGTAATGTACATCCACAGAAGTGATATAAAAGATGAAAAAATATGTTTCAAATATTTGGAGGTATTTCCAAAGGATAAGAATAAAATCAAATTATTTCATGAATTTAAAAGGGTCCAATGAAATTGGGGCTCATTTTCCCTTTTTTAATTTAAATTATAACACCCCTACATTTATATACTTTCTATATAATGTGATCTCCCACATGGAATTCAAAATCATTATAATGATTATACTGATAACCCTTTGTCCGACATTGATTATCTGTAATGTGATTCAAAATAGACTTTATAATATTTGTTCCCTATTCAAGAAAATATAATTAGACAATTTTATATTCACCAACGTCAACCCATCATGTTAGATTAAGACATATCATTCCATATAATACATCATACTATACTTTTTTAGTACATTAATGAAAACTATTGTTATTGGCCAACTCTAACAAATAAAAATGCAGATCTCGCCTACCCTAAGGCTAATTTCATTATGACCACAACATGAATTACATTGTATAAATAGCCCATTTGGAATATAAAACAATTTTAAGATGCTATAAAATCCTAAAATTAATCTTAGTTCAAAGAGGGTTCTGAATAATTATCTATAATTTCGAAGTAAAATGGCTAAATCTATTAGGAAAAAAATTAAATTGGATTGTTATAATGTATTTCAACAAAATTAATATAGATCCTTATATTGATATCAACTTGTAAATATTCTCTTATATAATTGAAGTGTGCATATCTTTTCAGTCGATCTGTGATAACCCAAATTGCCACATTTTGTC
Organism: Viscum album; assembly: GCA_963277665.1. NCBI lineage: Eukaryota > Viridiplantae > Streptophyta > Magnoliopsida > Santalales > Viscaceae > Viscum > Viscum album. Next base: position 1,403,796,234 of record OY728152.1, read on the forward strand.
TATTATTCATTAGTAATATTATGACATATTTGATTGTAATTTCATCCCATTTAAAGATAGGAATAGAAAGAGATTTTATTAAACCAAAAGGATGTTGTCTAAAAACCTTATATTTTAGAAAAACAAAACATATGGTCACATAATTAGATGTTTACCACATCAAATTTTCCCATATAAAATCCATTAATATCTCTTTAAAGCATTATGCTACCAAGGCGTATAAATTAATTCAAGCTATGAAATTCATTTTATAATTTCATTTTAAACACATGTATATATGGAACTCATAATATCATATCAAATTTTTGATCAATATATTCAAAAATTATGTCTGTTATTTTTTCATCATTGGAAGCTTTATATTTCTAATAAATGATCACATCATCAGATTGAGAAACTTATATCTATTCTAATAAATATGGGTTCATAATAATTTGAATAATTATGGATGTATCTCATTCCTTAATAATACCCATATCTCTAATTACTAGATCCATAAAAAAATTATCTCTCTCAAACCACATTTGGGTCAGAATTCAATGATCATTCTTACACAATGTGTTCATTCCCTTATTTTCATTCCATGGGTAGTTCTATATTGAGAAAACATAATACATGAGTAGATTAGTACATATCCATTATCTCGTATAAACTCATTCTATGAAAATATTTATTTTAGTCTTTTAGGATGCATGAATATCATACACCATTCACTAAAAAGATAATGACTCTATATCATCAATTCATATACTATAGATTCCAACTAAAGATCATGTGTTAGGTAGTTCTATTTGCGTGTCATTAATTTCTAGGATCTACATTCTATAAAATTATAATTTTCATTATGAAATAATAGAATAAATTCTTTTATGAATCTTTATATATCGCAAACCCATTATATATATATATTAGTGTCAAAATCAGTGTATTGACTAACATATGGTCTAATTCATCAAAACATTCTTCACAACAATTATTCCCAATGAACATAACCACTTATCCTATAATATTGGCTAATGTGTTATCCAATCATGATAAATTCTTAATGAATCACCCTTTGAATCCTTCCAAAATAATGAGAACACATACCATAATTATGTTTAATGTTGTAGGCCATTTTCAAAGTGAATTTATCTTTGGAGGATCCACTAAAATTCTATCAGTGGAGATGATTTGCCCATGGAATGAAGCTTATTGAATATAGAATTTCCACTTACTAAATTTCCCATAAAAAACATTTATTTTTAAGAGTCTAAATAATTATCTTCTAGTGGTTCTCATGGTCTGAATGGATTTTATAATACACCAATATATAATCATTAAAAACAACATAAAATTAATAAGGATATTCCTTGATTATTATGCTCATTAGATCAATAAAAATATATGTTCTTTTAGTCAATAAAAATGGAATAACCGTAAACTAATAATTCCCATAAATCATTTCAAATGATTTCTTATGAATGTATTTCATATTTACAAACAGTTTATGATACATAGAATGAAGGATAATATTTGAAAAATATTCATCACCTTGATGTTTATCAAATAATTCATAAATTTTAGGCATGACATACATTTTATTTAAAATAATAGTATATTTAATTTGTATATAATCAATTCATAATATAATTCAACCATGTTTATTTTAAAATATAACAAGGGATCCTTGGGAAAAAACACTAGGAAAAATAATAATTTATCAAGAAACTCTTCTTGTAATTTTTTAAACTCCATTAGTTACACAATGGCCATTCTCTGTGGATCCTTTTATATTGATCTTTAATATCTAACTAAATCATTAAAAAACTCATCTTTAGGCTCTAGGGGATGTCCAGGTAAATCCTTATGAATTATTTAACTGTATTATTATACAATTGATAAATCCTGAATTTTAATATTTCCTTACCTATCCATAGACCATTTCCCTTATTCCTAATGAATCCCATACAGTAGTTCTACTGAGGGTGGATCTTGATTTGTCTAAGATGGTTATGTCCCTACTATGAATATAATTATTTCAACAACTTCCTCAAAAATTGTTATTTCATTCTTAATATATTACAAAATTTCATAATATTTGTAATCCCTATACATTAAAAGTATTATATAAAAACAAATCATAGTTATGATAATAATGTTAGAAAATAAAATCATGTTTATATTTCTTACAGGTATATTTTTAATAAAACCATGATGTCATGAGACTAAACTTATGGGTTTTGATTGACAACTCACTTCCTAAATTAATAGGTAAATTTCTAATTTACATGGAAAACTGGGTAGATATAAAAGATTTCTAGTGTAATTAATGTAATAAATAATAAATTAAATTTCAAAATTAGATGAATGTATGTTATAAAATATCATTAAGAACTACTACCTTAGTTGTAGTGATCATGTAATCTTGGAAATTTCCCCTTGGACCCTTCTGTGGTACATTCCCTTGACGATTGGAAAATTTAGTGAATAATTTTTTATTTCATTACAACTGCATAACAAGAAACACATGTATTTTTTAATTCCCCTTTATTTTATGATCCATATTCACATTATTGTTGCACATGTTACAATCTCTCATGGCCATCATGTATATCCCAATATGTTTGTTTAAAAAAATTACATGATAAGAAATTCACAATCCTCCTCTAATTCCTTGAGTAATTCCACCTCTATGATCGAGAGAATTACTTCCCCACATGGATGGAATTAAAATGTATTTCATCATATGATTAAAATATTGATATGCTAGTGTCCATAGAATACATATCATAATTCCATTAAAGAAGTGGTAAATCTTGAACTCCATGTTTCTCAAGTAATCCATAGTATACAAAGATGACCATGTAATGTTATACTCACACATAAAAACATGTTCAAACTCTATTTTGTTTACATTAAAGAATATTATTTACATTTAAATTTGTTTTTCATGAGGGTAATATTTTTTAATGAATCTCTCCAAAAAAATATTACTATTCTATCAGTTTCATTTTTTCATCCTCTATAGTATTCTAGATCAAGGACAATAATTAATCAATTTAACAATTTAGAAAATATACATCAAGTGTATCACTTGCCATTTCAGTACATCCCAAGGCCATTAATATCTTCTATAGATACTTATTACTTATTTAAAAGACCATTACATTTGTATTACAACAAAATTATGTTGTCCTCCATCGCAAAAAGTGATCCAACAATGGATAATATCTATTTAGAATTTAATGAATCTTCTGGGAAAGGTTATTTGTAATAACCAAATTATTTTATTCTAAAATAAAAATAATTTTATTTGTTCCAATGAAATATATATTATCTTCATATATAGGGATAATATCTATATCAAACATGATTGTAGATACCCTTATTTATACAATGATACATTTCATACAATTTCAAATATAGCATTAGCTCATAAAATTGTGAATTTTAAATTAAAATTTATAATTCCATAAAAAGTGTAACACTTAGATTAAATTAATATTTATCATTCCATAATATCATAATAATAATTTTTTGTTGATTTCTTTAGTTATAAATTATTTATGATGGGTTTTCAAAAAAATGTAAATTATCCTAAACATATCCTTCAAGAGTTCAAAACTAGGTGTGCAAAAATTCACATTGGTTTACACATAGTTACAATCATTTCTAGACTAATCTAGAATATTTAGATTTAATACCCCTAGATACATATGTGGTAGAAACCCATTATTTTTTTGAATCCATATAGTGATGTATTTCTTGGAAAAACAACATAACATCTTCTATACCAAAACATTAGTATGATATTGTACACTTATCCTAAATGTATTCTATATGATTATGATCACTAATATTTGTTTTCCTTAATCTAATTCCCACAGGTTCTTTATTATATGCTATTATAAAATCTCTAATGACCCTAATTCTTAGAACCACAAGTCGGTGTCTTCATTATTAAATTGTCATAGATAGAAAGAATAAAATTTAAAAGGAAAAATCACTTTAGAATTTTCATAGAACAATATACATACATGATACACCTTTATACATTGGTAACTGATAATAAAATATAATATTTAAAATATTAAAATAAACTTCATTTGGAAAAATACATTTCATGAATTCTTATTCATATCCTTATGAAATGAAATTAAATAAGGTTGAGCTAAACTGGTTGGTAATAGATATGTACAACTAAAGCAATGGTGGATAAATATTCATAAAAATAATAGAAAAAGTAAATAACATAAAATATATTTCACTTAATAAATAAAATTTCTGTCATTGTTAGATAAGTAATAATCATGTAAATAACTGAAAACACAATATATTAAATAAATAAACAGATATTGACATGAAATCAGAGATAAAAAATATAGAAACATATAGAATAATAATAATTTAGTTCTCAAAGAAGGAAACGATTATAAATTTGATAGTTATGGAAATGAGGTAGATAATATTATAAAATTATATAATGATCATAATATCATATTATTTATATTAATATACTTATATATATATCATCCATATGTTGTGATGATGATAATAGAGTCGCATCACTTCATGAATGTGATAGTCCACACGTAGAAGAATGATGTTATCATGGGTAACTAAGTTAAATGTAAGAAAAAATGATATATTTGAATCCTAAAAAGAAAACATTAGTCACTAATATCATGATTATTTTATTAATGTCAAATATATTACATATTATTCTCTATATTACCTTCCATTTAAAGCGTCATTGAAAAAATAATTACGTGTCTACGTAAGGCAACAGTCTGTCCTACACACAAGCGACCCTGTCTTGTCTATTGAAAAAGTAAAGGTAAAATGGGATGTATAATTTAATTTTTACATAGGAATTCATTTTTTTAAATATAATTTATATACTATATATCCATAATTATACCAAATAATTACATGTGGTAATGTAAGAACGAATGACATCAGTTTGGGTGGTTGTAGTCCACTATACACATAAATGATGATTTAATAATCATTTTGATGGAATTTGGTCTATTTTTATGTAATTAATTTAATATAAAAATTCTCAATATATTTATAATATTTTTGATATTATATCATATATTTTTAATATTGATATAAGGATGTGGAAGAAGAAAAAAATAAAAATTATCATTGTTGAACCATACCTTTTTAATGGGTAACCTTCTTATGCTCGCACCAAAATCTTTACTGGGATGGATTTATAAAAATAAGAATTGGAGTATTAGGTGATAGAATTAGGAAATTATTTCAGAATTTTTATTATAGTCAAAATGGGTTTAAAGGTGTAATTAAGAGAGACAAATGGGTCTTCTTTTTTATGTGATCTGTGTGGCACACTTGTAAAATTTTGAATATGAAATGATACTCCTAATTTTTACCATTCTATAAGGCTAAAAATGGAATATAATATATAATTAGATATTATATATGACATATATGTTCATAAAATAGATAATATACATGTTTTTAGGTCATTTTGACCATTATCTGTTTAGTTTGAACCCCATGGTAAACCTATTTTTACCATAACTGTGGAAAATATTGTTTCCTATTCATTACGGTTATAAATTTTGTTGAAAATATTTAATAATATATATTAAGGAATTTAAAATTTCTTAATAAATTTTTCATAATTATATTCACATAATATGGAATGTTTTATTTGAAATGAATCCCACAAATGCGACGACGATGCATGTTGTCAAAGAGAATATGTTCAAAAGATAAAAATGTTCTATACCAAAATGTAATATTATATATTTCCAATGAAATTTTATTGATAAATTTATGAAATATCATTATTATTTAATTTTTAAAAACATTAAAAAATTACTTCATAAATTATTTATATATAAATTTAGTTTTCAAATACAATTTTTTATTTTTCAGTGTGCATATAAAAATGAAAACGTTTAGAAAAATCTAAAAAATTATCCATAAGATAACTATGGAATCATTATTTCCAAAATTAAAAAAGTATTATCAAATATATTTTCAAAATGTGTTAAAAATACTTTTAAATCATATGTTATATTTCTAATTATACTATTATTTACAAAAAAACTTTTTTCCAGAATACATTTCATTTTAATTATAATTATTATCCTTAATTTATAATTAATAGATTAAAAAACCATTAATAATTTATTCTGTTTTATTCATACTCTCTAATTTAATGGTCAGGTTATAATTTTTTTAATTAATTAATATTTTCATAGATTGCCAGATTTTTTTAAACCTGCTGTTGAGTGTATATAATGCTATAAAAAAATAAATTTTCTTCTGAAATAAATATATTGTCAAGTACTTGGGTTTTATAATGATATCAATTATTTCATATTAACAATTTTTGTGAGAAGTTATATTTTAGGATTTTATGACTTGTATATATATCTCACATAATTCGCCAAAGAGATAATATCACCATATCTTCAAATAAAATATTACATTATCCAAGTCAATATAATGGGTTTTATAGTTTTTTTAATGATACGTAAATTTTCTTGATTCATATACAATAAATTTACCATTTTTTCATTAATAAATTTTCCATTTCCATTAGAGATGAATCAATATATAACATAATTACTTAATTTCTATATGGTAGTGTAAAATATTGAAAAATTAAAAAGTCTCGACATTGTTTCATCAATACATTATTGAAATTCTTTTGTCACATGATATTATCATATTTAAAAATAATCACAGTTTATAGATTATCCAAAGGGTAAAAATCATGAATGAATCAACTATTGTAAAATGAAAATACAAATAATTTAAGCACCCCATATATGTCTATTCATATATCCCTGTCTCTATATTCCATTATCTATATTTGATCTACTGAGATTCCATCCTCAGATGAAAGATTTCCATGAAAATGAAAATAATGAATATAAAATTCACAGTTTCTAAATACCCAAAATAATTCATTCCACCAAAGAGACTCAATAATGATACTCAAGGGATTATAATTGTCCTTATATGTTTTATAACACACCATCGAATGATTAATGATTACCTCATAAATAACATAAATGTATTCAAGGAATAATATGTTCATTATATCAATAAAAATAGATTATACAATAGTCAATCCATTGGGAATTTATTTATACTCTTAACTTTCATACCTAACTAATATTATTGTATTTCTGATTTAATAATTAATTAACATTAATTTATGATACCAAGAATGATGGTCAATCATGTATAAGTATTCGGTCACTTTGATTTTGTTGGAAAAAATCATAAATTTGATGAAGAATAAACTTCTTCATTATCATAATATCATTGATTTTCTTATAATATATCAATAGAATCTTGGATCCATATTTTTTCCTAAAAAAGAGCTTTTGGGACCCTATTGTGAGATTCAAGGTTTAATAAATCCATTATCGCCGAAATCATATAGCTGTTTATTAAACTCCACTAGTTCAACAATGTATATAAAATTTGGAATTTTAGATATTATTCTTGTATCATGGATTATCTTGATTGGAAACTCAAATTAATTATCTATTAGACTTATAGGTAGTTCCTTATAAAATAAATCCATTTATTCCATTAGAATATCATTTAGTACAGCTACTCAGTATAGATCATGACATGTAATAGTGAATGACTTCTCTACTCTAAATATAATGAATTATTCTTCTTCATCAGGAATAATAATTTCCTTATTCTTACAAGATAATTTTTTATGATGTATTGAATGGATGTCTATAACTTGGATTCTAGGGAAATCAACCACAATTATGATACAAATTTCATCAAATAGTGCATGTCTAATTTTCAAAATCTAGATAGTCTGATATGTCATTGTTGCATGGGACTTCTATAATATTTTTCGAATGAAAATTTCACTTTTAATGATCTAGGGAAATATCTAGTTTTAATTTAAAATTATTATGATATATAAGAGTTTTAGGATCTTGAACCAAATAACAAATAAACTAAATTTTATTATATTATTAATGTACATACCACCACAATATTGGGTACACCCACCTTAACTATAGTGATTATATAAACATGGCCTTATCTGAAATTACTATAATATGGTATTCTATAATGATGATTGGGGTATTCATTTTTTTTATTTCCCATAATACATCAATTGAAACCATAAATAACATTATTTTTTATCTTTAATTTTATTTTTTTATCCATATGACCATTATGTCTATAATTATATCAAACTCACAATCCCGTCAAAAATTTAAATGGATTATACTTTTCTACAGTTCTCATAAGATGGTAATTAATTAATTCTATTACATTTCATTGATTTATTCCCTTTTTCACGGTGGTCATTTGAATTCTTATTTTTGTAACCACTATTGAACATGAATGATTTAGATAGCTCGAAAACTGTTTATATTCCACATAAACATATTCTTAATATGACAAAAATGTCATAGTGACTACTGAAAATTAAAGAAATAAATGATGGCTTTAAAATAAATGGTATATCAATCACTGGATGTTAAATATGTATTATGTATCATAGCATGATTGCTTTATAATGGTAACTATATACTAAGTAACAAAATATCCATAATTTTTCTTTTACTTGATGAACATTATCTTCATTTAATTTTATTGATCATGACGGTAATATTTTTTAATAATTTCATCCGTAAAATATTTCTCATCCATGATTTCTATTTCTATATCCTTGTTATTATTCTGGATCATCAACCACAATTTATCATCATATACTTTGACAGAACATACTAAAAATTTATCCTCTTCTTTTTCACCACATTCCAAGGACAAAAAATATCCCCAAGAGACATAATTCATTTCCCAAATACCATTATATTAGTAGTCCCAAAAATTAATAAGATCTTTTTTCACATGAAGATATAAATCATATTATAATCAGGTTCTGGTGTATGTTACACCATCAAGGAATTAGTATCTACTATAACATGATTAAGCTTCATTAATGTTGTCATGATCTAATTAGATACAATTAGAGGAATATATTCATTCTTAGTAGATAAATATCTACATTATCCATGAGTATCAGTATCCATCTTCCTTAAATGATCCATTTAAAAACAATGGAATATATGGGATTTACACATAAAATTTTTATTTTAAAATATATAAATATAATTCAAAATTTATTGTATCACATAATATAAATTAAAATAATTGTCCATTTTTAATCTCTAAATCATAATATTTTATAATTTGGGGTAATATTTATTTTCAAATCGTTGATAATGATTTTCAAAGAAATTTTTAATTCAAAAATGTATATCCCCATTGATTATTAAATTAGGAGTGAATTTAGGCCTATTTTCGATTAAAAAGTGACATTTAGTTTCATCCTTATAATCCATATCCAGAGTAAGTACCCATAAGTTAATATGTACATGTACAAAGTCCATTTGTACCATCTAGATAGATATGTATTTCATGTAAAAACAATATAATATATTCCTTATAAGATCATTAGGATATTCTTGTATGTGTATCCTGAGAGTCTATCATTGAGTTATTTTTCGTAATCACGGTTTTCTTTAATCTGGTTCTAAACATTTAGATTATGTAATCAATAATATCTACTATAACAAAATTGAATCCAGTAACTTAGATTATGTTCCCAATCAAATGAATCTACAATAATATAAGGGGTATATCATGAAATAATGATTAATGTAGTAGTTTAATATAATTGAATACATGAATTATAACCATTTTAAAAAGGGAAATAAAATACAAATCATTGTAATTGAAAATATTTTTTATTTTTGAACTCATTCAAATAATTATTCCACAAATCCTAGGGAAACGAAATAAAAAAAAGCTGAGATAAAATGCTTAATAAGGGTTTCATACATAGAGAGATATCATAGAGTAATAATGAATAATAAATATGGTATGTTAAATATCTTAAGGAACATTTCATTTTGTAAATAACTTCATAATTTTAATTGGATAAATAATAGTTAATATTGAAATTTACAAAGCTAAAAACACAAGCCATTTATAAATAATGTAATAATTACATGAATACACATATTATATTATTGTGATAATATCATTGATAATACCAATAATATAATTATAATTGATGTAAATTCAAAACAAAATTATGTAATCATCTTTATAATTATGTTACATCTATTATCATGACTATTTATAACATAGTTTATATATATGAGTTAATACCCATATAATATTACCAAATGATTTTTCTCGTGAGACATGTCGATGAATCATGGGGATATATAAAACACCTCCCTATATATGACTAAATTCAAAAACTATTTAGAATATATGGAATAAGTTATGTAATTCATTAATCTATATTCATTATCATAAAATATCTATATTGAGTAAAGTATACAGATTTATCAATATTACTCTAGTTAATTCAATTATTTCAATGTAAAAACCATATGTAAAAGTAGTGTATGAGTTTGAAAATAATCATATAAATCATAAAATAATATGTATATTTAAAAAGAAGTATTTTATATTGATAAATGGTCATAATAAGGTTATTTTTTCAAGTGAATGTAAACAATCAAAGAAGAGAGTGATACTATACAGTGATTATTATTTTTACCCCTTAGTATCATTTATATTTTAATCCCTTGAAGAAAAAATTGAAAATAAAAAATAATAATAAGGGGAAAATATTAATTAATGATAAATTTATTAAATGAAATTTATATACACCACATAATTTTCAATAGGTTCATATTATCAAATATGTTTTACTAGATTGAAAATTGATACGAAATACCAAACCTCTTGTTATCCATTAGTTGAAAATAATTTATCCTGAAATATAATGGTTTCATTAATGTTATTAATTTATTAAATAATTATAACAATATTTATAAAATCATATATCTTCCATTTATAACATTTTACCACCCATTTGTTAATGATATTTCATTATTTTCATTGCTTTGAGGGTTAATTAAATTATTTTTTCATCCATGTTTTCTCATAAGAGTTCAAATTATTAAACATAAAATTTGAATTAATAATATATATAATGTTATTAATGAAATAAATATAATATTGACTCATTATATATATTATTATAACTATTCCTAGTATTTAGATTGGAAAAATGAGTCAATCACTTTGTGGATATGGTAGTCTGTATGTACGTATGAATGATAATATCATTCCATTAACATGTGAAATGGTAAGGTATTGGATTATATATTAATTTTCCCTAATCAATATAATTTAATATATATTACATATGTTAATTAAATTTATCCTTATTACATTCTATGTAAATTTTATGTGAAAAATGAATCACGAAGTTTCATGATGCAGTACTCTGTAGTTCAAAAAAGGGACATTAAGAAATTCTAAAACGAATGTAAATTACAGATTTATATGTGATATTAAAAGTATATTATTATAAATATATCTTAGTCATTATACACTTTTTAAAATTTCATTTTCAGTCTATAGTGTTCCCAATATCATACAGTTTCTCTACATGGATGTTTCCTTTGACATAAAATGCATTTGAGGCTTTTTTAAGGGATTTACAATTGAATGAAATCCCAAAACTCTTATATTAATTTTCCTAAGGCTCATGATGCTCTTACTTGGTAAATCGTGTGGTTTAATGCGATCTAATTTTAATTTAAAATCCAAAGTTTCTTAAAATACTAGTCCTTTATGTTTTATAAAGGAATGAGATATATTATTTATTTATTCTACATTCATGTTCTCTAGTGCGAGATGCTCGAAACATTCCTTTGTTTCTTATGGGTTGTTTGATCAAACCTTAATCCTCATATTGTTTCCCCTTGAAGTTTTTTCCTACTTTATGTGCATCCTCTATTTTTTTGAAGAATATATTATTGATCCTTCATCGATATAAGTTATGATCTACTACTATTCTTCTCATTTCATCATTCCTTCTCTCCATAATTATCCTTTCAATGCTATGACATGTGATCTGTATGCTTTTAATAGAGTTTTCTTGGTTGTCAGATGGTGAAATCATGTTGCAGCAACCTCTAGTGGATACAATTGTCACAAGGGAGGAGAACGTAATCTTTTGTGTGGATCATCCCCCCATAAATAATGTCATGAACTATTTGAGTAAGGGGTTTCATTCCCTCTCTATTCATTTACATGAAAATGTAGTATTATAATGTTTTAGACGACTGGATCACAATGGAATTGACATAATAAACTTTTTAACTGGATAAATAAATTGATATCTAATGTATGTTATTGAATCATGCTTTTCTAGATAGTGTGATATCTATGCTTGATTTGTTTAGATTTTTGTTCTTGATTAAAATTTTTAAATAGAGTAAAGACAAATATTAATTGATAATTGTTTTTTATAAACATAAAGAGGCATGTAAATGAATATTGTTGTTTATGTTATTGTAATTTTATATTAATCAAATTGATTAAGTAAGAATCTTTAAACAATTTGTGATAGCTCTGATATCTTGATATTTCAGTTTCCCATAGTTGGAACCTACAAATAATATATTGGGTAATTCTAGATGGATTAAATATCTCTTTTTGGTAAAAAGATAACCCCTCATGGGTTTTTGAGTTACCCACTTGCTTGTAAAGGCCTAGAGCCTTATACTGAGAGATGTGAGAGCACATTGTGTTTGAAGGATGGATGCCTAGTTTAAGGGCCAAGAGACCAATTCATATGATGGTTTTTTTCCTGATTCTTATGTTGTGATGTGATCCTGGAAAGCTATTGTGATATGTGGGGGCACGGAGGAATGTTGTTTGTGGTATTAATTTATGCCTAGAGTGGGAACATCCATCTTTTAATGCATGTAGGGGTTGGGGAGGACACTAGAGATGATGGAATGGGTTGGATGTGAATTTTTGGATGTTTTGTGTTTCCTTTTTATTGTTTATCTACATTACGTTCCACACTGCTCAAGGCATTTGGTTTGCTTACCCTCCTTCCAAAATTGTAGAAGATGCATGGGGTATGTCACATGCTTTCAGTGTTTCGCTTCTGGAGGGATGATGTGTCTATGCTCTTTTTATAGGCTACTAATACTCGACGGGTACTTTATCTTCGCACCGTGTTAATCCCCCTTGTGTTTATTAACATATAATGTTTTTCTAGAATTCCTGGGAATATGGGATAGTAATAATGTTGTTAATAAATGATTGAATAAATGATATTAACCCATTCGGTTGGAGATTTTTTTGAAACAATGATGTAGTTGAAATTTAGAGTAATAGGGGACTTTAGGTGTGATTATAATGAAATATAATTTTGAAATTGTTATTAATTAATTAATGTTTAAATAATTTATGAATGTAATGTGAAACTAATAAAAATGGAATGAAGAAATGTAATAAATCACATTAAATTGTTTTGTGATTATAGGATAACTAGACATATAAGTGGCAGCTAGGAGTCTGAGAGATGTTAGCTGTAGTTGAGTCTAAGACTAGGTTATTCCCATAGTGTGGTTGTGAGATATAGTATATTCTATAATTTTGGTGTTTCTATACACTACTCCACCATGTCAATTAGGGTAATTAAACCTTATGGATTCTGAGCTCTAGGGGATGTCCAGGTAAATCCTTATGAATTATTTAACTGTATTATTATACAATTGTTAGATCCTAAATTTTAATATTACCTTACCCATCCATAGATTGTTTCCCTTAATCCTAATGAATCCCATACTGTAGTTTTACTGAGGGTGGATCTTGATTTGTATAAGATGGTTATTTTCCTACTCTGAATATAATGATTTCATCAACTTCCTAAAAAATTGTTATTTCATTCTTAATATAGTACAAAATTTCATAATATTTATAATCCCTATACATAAAAATTATTATATAAAAACAAATCATAGTTATGATAATAATGTGAGAAAATAAAATCATGTTTTTGTTTCAAAATGGTAGATTTATAATACAACCATGATGTCATGAGACTACACCTATGGGTTTTGATTAACAACTCACTTCCTAAATTAATACATAAATTTCTAACATATGTGGAAAACTGGGTAGATATAAAAGATTTCTAGTGTAACTAATGAAATAAAAAATAAATTAAATTTCAGAAATAGATTAATGTATTTTCTACAATATCATTAAGAACTACCACCTTAGTTGTAGTGATTGTGTAATCTTGGAAATTTCCCCTTGGGCCCTTCTGTGGTATATTCCATTTACGATTGGAAAATTTATGTGAATAATTTTTTCTTTCATTTCAACTACATAATAAGAAACCATGGATTTTTTAATTCCCCTTTATTTTATGATCCATATTCTCATTATTGTTGCACATGTTAAAATCTATCATGCCCATCATGTATATCCCGTGATGTTTGTTTAAAAAAATTACATGATAAGAAATTCACAATCCTCCTCTTATTCCTTGAGTAATTCCACTTCTATTGGTTATTTGATAAACACTTATTATATTTATTTACCTTGAATATGAATGATCGAGAGAATTTCATCCCCATTTGGATAGAATTAAAATGTATTTCATCATATGATTAAAATATTGAGATGATAGTGTGCATAGAATACATATCATAATTCCATTAAAGAAGTGGTAAATCTTGAACTCCATGTTTCTCAAGTAATCCTCAGTATACATAGATGACCATGTAATGTTATACTCACACATAGAAAAATGTTCAAACTCTATTTTGTTTACATTAAGAAATATTATTTAATTTTAAATTTTTTTTCATGAGGGTAATATTTTTTTATGAATCTCTCCAAAAAATATTACTATTCTATGAGTTTGATTTTTTCATCCTCTATAGTATTCTAGATCAAGGACAATAATTAATCAATTTAACAATTTGGAAAATATACATCAAGTGTATCACTTTCCATTTCACTACATCCTAAGGCCATTAATATCTTCTATAGATAATTATTACTTTTTTAAAAGACCATTATATTTGTATTAAAACAAAATTATGTTGGCCTCCATCGCAAAAAGTGATCCAACAATGGATAATCTCTACATAGAATTTAATGAATCTTATGGGAAAGGTTATTTGTAATAACCTGATTATTTTATTCTAATATAAAAATAATATTATTTGTTCCAATGAAATATATATTATCTTAATCTATAGGGAAAATATCTATATTGAATATGATTGTGGATACCCTTCTTTATACAATAAGACAATTCATACAATTTCAAATATAGCATTAGCTCATAAAATTGTAAATTTTAAATTAAAATATATAATTCCATACAAAGTGTAACACTTAGATTAAATTTATATTTATCAATCCCTAATATCATAATAATAATTTTTTGGGGATATAATTAGTTATAAATTATTTATGATTGGTTTTCAAAAAAAAATTATCCTAAACATATCCCTCAAGAGTTCAAAACTAGGTCTGCAAAAATTCGCATTGTTTAACACATGGTTACAATCATTTATATAATAATCTAGAATATTTAAATTTAATACCCCTAGATAATTATGTGGTAGAAACCCATTATTTTTTTGAATCCATATGGTGATTTATTTCTTGGAAAAACTACATAACATCTTCTATACCAAAACATTAGTATGATATTGTACACTTATCCTAAATGTATTCTATATGATTATGATCCCTAATATTTATTTTCCTTAATCTAATTCCCACGGGTTCTATATTATATCCTTTGATTCCATCTCTAATGACCCTAATTCTTGGAACCACACGTAGGTGTCTTTATTATTACATTGTCTTAGATAGAAAGAATAAAATTTAAAAGGAAAAATAAATTTTGAATTTGAATTGAACAAGTTACATACATGATACCCCTTTATACATTGATAACTGATAATAAAATATAACATATAAAATATTAAAATAAACTTCATTCTTTTAAATACATTTCATGAATTCTTATTCATATCCTTATGAAATGAAATTAAATAAGGATGAGCTAAACTGATTGGTAACGGATATGTACAATTAAAGCTATCCTGGATCAATATTCATAAAAATAATGGAAAAAGTAAATAACATAAAATATATTTCATTTAGTAAATAAAATTTTTTTCATTGTTAGATAAGGAATAATCATGTAAATAACTGAAAACACAATCTATTAAATAAAAAAACAGATATTGACATGAAATCAGAGATAAAAAATCTAGAAACATATAGAATAATAATAATTTAATTCTCAAAGAAGGAAATGATTAAAAATATGATAGTTATGGGAATGAGGTAGATAATATTATAAAATTATATAATGATCATAATCTCATATTATTTAGATTAATATACTTATATATATATCATCCATATGTTGTGATGATGATAATAGAGTCGCATCACTTCATGAATGTGATAGTCCACACGTACAAGAATGATGTTATCATGGGTAACTAAGTTAAATGTTAGAAAAATGATATATTTGAATCCTAAAAGAAAACATTAGTCACTAATATCAGGATTATTTTATTAATGTCAAATATATTACATATTATTCTCTATATTACCTTCCATGTAAAGCGTCATTGAAAAAATAATTACATGTCTACGTATGGCAATAGTCTATCGTACACACAAGCGACCATGTCTTGTCTCTTAAAAAATAAGGTTAAAATGGGATGTATAATTTAATTTATACATAGGAATTAATTTTTTTTAAATATAATATATATTCTATAGATCCATCATTATACCAAAAAATTACATGTGGTAATGTAAGAATGAATGACATCAGTTTGGGAGGTTGTAGTCCACTATACACATAATTGATGATTTAATAATCATTTTGATGGAATTTGGTCTATTTTTATTTAATTAATTTAACATAAAAAAATATTAATATATTTATAATATTTTGGATATTATATCATATATTTTTAATATTGATATAAGGATGTGGAAGAAGAAAAAAATAAAAATTATCATTGTTGAACCATACCTTTTCTATGGGTAACCTTCTTATGCTCGCACCAAAATCTTTACTAGGATGGATTTATAAATATAAGAATTGGAGTATTAGGTGATAGAATTAGGAAATTATTTCAATATTGTTATTATTTTCAAAATGGGTTTAAATGTGTAATTAAGAGAGGCAAATGGGCCGTCTTTTTTATGTGATATGTGTGGCACACATGTAAAATTTTTTATATGAAATGATACTCCTAATTTTTCCCATTCTATATGGATAAAAAATAGAATATAATATAAAATTAGATATTATATATGACTTATATGTTCATAAAATAGATAATATACATATTTTTATGTTATTTTAACCATTATCTGTTTAGTTTGAACCCCACGGTAAACCTATTTTTACCATAACTGTGGAAAATATTTTTTCCTATTCATTACGGTTATAAATTTTGTTGAAAATATTTAATAATATATATTATGGAAATTAAAATTTCTTAATAAATTTTTCATAATTATATTCACATAATATGGAATGTTTCATTTTGAAATGAATCCCACAAATGTGGAAACGATGCATGTGATCAAAGAGAATATGTTCAAAAGTAAAAAATGTATTATACCAGAATGTAATATTATATATTTCCAATGAAAAATTTTTGATAAATTGATGAAATATCAAAATTATTTAATATTTAAAATCGTTAAAAAAATTTACTTCATAAATAATTTATATAAAAATTTAGTTTTCAAATACAATTTTTTATTTTTTAGTATGCATATAAAAATGAAAACGTTTAGAAAAATCCAAAAAATTATCCATAAGATAAATATGGAATTATTATTTCCAAAATGAAACAATTATTATCGAATATATTTTCAAAATGTGTTAAAAATACTTTTAAATCATATGTTAGAATTCTAATAATACTATTATTTACAAAAAACTTTTTTCCAGAACACATTTAATTTTAATTGTAATTATTCTCTTTAATTTATAATTAATAAATTAGCAAACCATTAATAATTTATTTCGTTTTATTCATACACTCTAATTTAATGGTCAGGTTATAATTTGTTTAATTAATTAATATTTTCATAGATTGCCAGATTTTTTTAAACCTCATGTTGAGTGTATATAATGCTATCAAAAACATAAATTTTCTTCTAATATAAATATATTGTCAAGTACTTGGGTTTTATAATGATATCAATTATTTCATATTATCAATTTTTGTGAGAAGTTATATTTTAAGATTTTATGACGTGTATATATATCTCATATAATTCGCCAAAGAGATAATATCACCATTTCGTCAAATAAAATATTACATTGTCCAAGTCAATATAATGGGTTTTATAGTTTTTTTAATGAGACATAAATTTTCTTGATTTATATACAATAAATTTACCGTTTTTTCATTAATAAATTTTCCATTTCCATCAGAGATGAATAAATATATACCATAATTACTTTATTTCTATATGTTAGAGTAAAAGGTTGAAAAATTAAAAATTCCCGACATTGTTTCATCAATACATTCTTGAAATTCCTTTGTCACATGATATTATCATATTTAAAAATATTCACAGTTTATAGATTATCTAAAGGGTAAAAATCATGAATGAATCAACTATTGTAAAATGAAAATCCGAATAATGTATGCACCCCATATATGTCTATTCATATAGCCCTTTATATATATTCCATTATCTATATTTGATCAACTGAGATTCCATCCTCAGATGAAAGATTTCCATGAAAATGAAAATCATGAATATAAAATTCACACTTTCTAAATACCCCAAATAAATCATTCCACCAAAGAGTCTTAATAATGATACTCAAGGGATTATAATTTTCCTTATATGTTTTTTAACACACCATGGTATGATTAATGATTACCACATAAAAAACATAAATATATTTAAGGAATAATATGTTCATTAGATCAATAAAAATAGATTATACAATAGTCAATCCCATGGGAATTTATTTATACTCTTAATTTTCATACCTGACTAATATTTTTGTATTCCTGATTTAATAATTAATTAATATTAATTTATGATACCAAGAATGATGGTCAATCATGTATAACTATTAGGTCCCTTTGATTTTGTTTTAAAAAATAATAAATTTGACGAAGAATAAACTTATTCATGAGCATAATATCATTGATTTTCCTATAATAAATCAATAGAATCTTGGATACATATTTTTTTCCTAAAAAAGAGCTTTTGGGACCCTATGGTGAGATTCAAGGTTTAATAAATCCATTATCACCGAAATCATATAGTTGTTTATTAAACTCCACTAGTTCCACAATGTATATAACATTTGGAATTTTAGATATTAATCTCATATCAGGGATCATATTGATTGGAAACTCAAATTAATTATCTATTATATGTATAGGTAGTTCCTTAGAAAATAAATCCATTTATTCCCTTAGAATATCATTTAGTACAGCTACACAGTATAGATCATGACATGTAATAGTTAATGACTTCTCTACTCAAAATATAATGAATTATTCATCTTCATCAGGAATCATAATTTAATTATTCTTACAAGATAATTGTTTTTATAATGTATTGAATGGATGTCTATAACTAGGATTCTAGGGAAATCAACCACAATTATGATACAAATTTCATCAAATAGTGCATGTCTACTTTTCAAAATCTAGATAGTCTGATATGTCATTGTTACATGGGACTTCCATAATATTCTTCGAATGAAAATTTCACTTTTAATGATCTAGGGAAATATCTAGTTTTCATTGAAAATTATTATGATATATAAGAGTGTGAGGATCTTGAACCAAATAACAAATAAACTAAATTTTATGATATTATTAATGTACATACCACCACAATATTGGGTACACCCACCTTAACTATAGTGATTATACAAACATGGCCTCATCTGAAATTACTATAATATGGTATTCTATAATGATTATTTGGTTATTAATTTTTTTATTTCCCATAATTCATCAATTGAAACAATAAATAACATTATTTTTTATCTTTAATTTGATTTCTTTATCCATATAACCATTATGTCCAGAATTATATCAAACTCACAAGCCCTTCAAGAATTTCAATGGATTATTATTTTCTACAGTTCTCATAAGATGGTAATTAATTAATTCTATTACATTTCATTAATTCATTCCCTTTTTCATGGTGCTCATTTGAATTCTTATTTTTGTAACCTCCATTGTACATGAATGATTTAGATAGTTACATCTCTGTTTAGATTCCATATAAACATATTATTAATATGATGAAAATGTTATAGTGACTACTGACCTTTAATGGAATAGATGATGGCTTTAAAATAAATGGTAAATCAATCATTGGATGTTACATATGTATTATGTAGCATACCAGGATTGCCTTATAATGGTAACTACATACTTAGTAAATAAATATCCATCATTTTTCTTTTACTTGATGAACTTTATCTTCATTTAATTTTATTGATCATGAGGGTAATATTTTTTAATAATTTTATCCGTAAAATATTTCTCTTCCATGATTTCTATTTATGTATCCTTCTTATTATTCTGGATCATCAAACACAATTTATCATCATATCATTTGAGACAACATACTAAAAATTTATCCTCTTCTTTTTCACCACATTCCAAGGAAAAAAAATATACCCAAGAGACATATTTCATTTCCCAAATACCATTATATTAGTAGTCCCAAAAAATAATAAGCGATTTTTTCGCATGAAGATATAAATTGTATTATAATCAGGTTCTGGTGTATGTTACACCATCAAGGAATGATTATCTACTATAACATGAGTAAGCTTCCTTAATGTTGTCGTGAACTAATTAGATTCAATTACAGGAATATTTTCATTCTTAGTAGATAAATATCTACATTATCCATGAGTATCGGTATCCATATTCCTTAAATGATCCATTTAAAAACAATGGAATATATGGGATTTACACATAAAATTTTTATTTTAAAATATATAAATATAATTCAAAATTTATTTTATTGCATAATATAAATTAAAATAATTATCCATTTTTAATCTCTAAATCATAATATTTTTAAATTTGGGGTAATATTTATTTTCAAATCTTTGATAATGATTTTCAAAGAAAATTTTAATTCAACAATGTATATGCCCATTGATAATTAAATTAGGAGTGAATTTAGGCCTATTTTTGGGAAAAAGTGTCATTTAGTTTCATCCTTATACTCCCTATCCAGAGTAATTACCCATAAGTTAATATGTACATGTACAAAGTCCATTTATATCATCTAGATAGATATGTATTTCATGTAAAAACAATATAATATAATCCTTACAAGATCATCAGGATATTCTTGTATGTGTATCCTGAGAGTCTATCATTGAGTTATTTTCCATAATCACGGTTTTCTTTAATCAGGTTCTCAACATTTAGATTAGTTAATCTATAATATCGACTGTAACAAAATCGAATCCAATAACATAGATTATGTTCCCAATCAAATGCATCTACAATAATATAAGGGGTAAATCATGAAATAATGATTAATGTAGTAGTTTAAGATAATTGAATACATGAATTATAACCATTTTAAAAAGGGAAATAAAATACAAATCATGGTAATGGAAAATATTTTTTACTTTTGAACTCATTCAAATAATTATTCCACAAATCCTAAGGAAACGAAATAAAAAAAACTTAGATAAAATGATTAATAAGGGATTCATACATAGAGATCTATCATAGAGTAATAATGAATAATAAATATGGTGTGTTAAATATCTTAAGGAGCATTCCATTTTGTAAATAACTTCATAATTTTAATTGTATAAATAATAGTTAATATTGAAATTTACAAATCTAAAAACACAATCCATTTAGTAAATAATGTAATAATTACATGAATATACATATTATATTATTGTGAAAATATCATTGATAATACCAATAATATAATTATAATTGATGTAAATTCAAAAAAAAATTATGTAATAATCTTTTTAATTATATTACATCTATTATCATGACTATTTATAACATAGTTTATAAATATGAGTTAATACCCATTTGATATTACCAAAAGTTTTGTCTCGTGAGACATGTCGATGAATCATGGGGATATATAAAACACCTCTCTATATATGACTAAATTGAAAAACTATTTCGAATATATGGAATAAGTTAAGTAATTCAATAATCTATTTTCATTATCATAAAATATCTATATTGAGTAAAGTATACAGATTTATCAATATTACTCTAGATAATTAAATTATTTCAAGGTAAAAACCATATGTAAAAGTAGTGTATGAGTTAGAAAATAATCATATAAATCATAAAATAATATTTATATTTAACAAAAATGTATTTTATATTGATAAATTGTCATAATAAGGTGATTGTTTCAACTCAATGTAAATAATCAATGAAGATAGTGATACTATACAGTGATTATTATTTTTACCCCTTAGTATCATTTATATTTTAATCCCTTGAAGAAAAAAATGAATATAAAAAATAATAATAAGGGGAAAATATTAATTAATGATAAATATATTAAATGAAATGTATATACACCACATAATTTTCAATAGGTTCATATTAACAAATAAGTTTTACTAAAATGAAAATTGATACGAAATACCAAACCTCTAGATATCCATTAGTTGAAAATAATTCATCCTTTAATATAATGGTTTCATTAATGTAATTAATTTATTAAATATTTATAACCATATTTATAAAATCATATATATTCCATTTAAGACATTTTACCACCCATTTGTTAATGATATTTCATTATTTTCATTGCTTTGAGGGTTAATTGAAATATTTTTTCATCCATGTTTTATCATAAGAGATCAAATTATTAACCGTAAAATATGAATTAATAATATATAGAATGTTAATAATGATATAAATATAATATTTACACATTATATATATTATTATAACCATTCCTGGGTTTTAGATAGGAAAAATGAGTCAATCACATTGTGGAGATGGTAGTCTGGATGTATGTATGAATGATAATATCATTCCATTAACATGTGAAATGGTAAGGTATTCGATGATATAATAATTTTACCTAATCAATATAATTTAATATATATTACATATGTTAATTAAATTTATCCTTATTACGTTTTATGTAAATTTTATGTGAAAAACGAATCACATCGTTTCATGATGCAGTAGTCTGTAGTTCAAAAAGGGAAGTTAAGAAATTCTAAAATGAATGTAAATTACATATTTATATGTGATATTAAAATTATATTATTATATATATATCTTAATAATTAAATAAATACATTAAATACTATATTTTATCTTACCATTAGAGTTGTTTATGGAAAACT
This sequence comes from Viscum album, assembly GCA_963277665.1. NCBI lineage: Eukaryota > Viridiplantae > Streptophyta > Magnoliopsida > Santalales > Viscaceae > Viscum > Viscum album. The sequence continues at coordinate 1,403,819,506 of OY728152.1, forward strand.
GCTTTTATTAGATTGTGATGTGATAGTTTGTCGTAGACATGATCAATGATTTCATTTCTCATTTGAATAAAGTGGATATGGATATTGTTTATTTAATTTATATAATAAAATTTCAATAAATGTTAGATAATAGAGATTTTATAATATTATTATTAAATAAAATTCTAATTAGGTATAAGAATTTATAAAATAAAAATGATCGTTTAAGAAATTAACCCCTTTTGGGTTTTACCAAATTCGTTTCTATAGAAGATTTCAAATAGAAATAAGAAAATCATGGATATTATGAGGGGGAAGAGTTGTTATTTGGTTAGGTAATGGAAAAAATGGGTTTGGTTGTGTGAATTTGGTGTGAGAGGGTGCACAAATTAATTAGTAGGAGAGAGGACACACATAAATTTTATGAAAAGAATCAATAACACCCAACTTTTATCATGAAATAATCCCCAAAAATGGACCATTACGTAACACTATAGTTTAAAAGGGAGAAATATGTCTATAAAATTACTTTTGGAATTTTTTTAGGTAATTTAACAATTATTCATTTAACCCCTGATAAATTTGTTTTATTATTTAACCATGATAATAAATTTTAATATATTTTACAATTCATAAGGGTCAATAATTAAATTGGTCATATTAGATAATAAAAACGATTAAAATTCAAAAAATTGAATTCATGTTTTCAAAATCAATTTATATAAGATGATGAATCTGATTTAATATTTTACCAACACACATCAACAAACTAATATTATCAAGAGAGAAAATTCTCGAATGTTTAATTGGTTTTAATATTGAAGTTCAATATCAAATTGATTCCAATAACATAAATTGTATTTATATCAATTTAATTAAAAAAATTTAATTAAAAACAAATTTTAAATAAAATTTTACTTTGTAAAAATTTTAAATGAAAAGGCGATTTTCAAAAAAAATCATTATTATTCATTATTCATTGAAAAAATATGATTATCAGAAAAATAAATAAATCTCTATAGGATAATGTTGATATGACGATTTCAAAAATTAAATTAATTTTACTAAAAAAATTCCAAAATTGTAAAATAATAATTCCTTCATAACTATGAGATATGATGAAACTATTTCTTTGAAAAAAATATAGTTTTATCGAAAACATTTTTATACCATAAATTTTTTCATAATTTATTTCTAATAAATAGGTAACTAAAATTATCATTATTTAGTTACTATAATTCATATCAACCAATATAACCACATGGTTATAATGGTTCTGTTTAAATAATATTTTAATGGAGTATCATGTTTCATTTTATCCCAGTGTTTTTGTGCATTATAAGCTATCAATGAGATTGAATTTATTTAAATGGAAAAAAATTATAATTTCCGTGGGTGTTAAAATTATCATATACACTCCAAAAAAATATCAAAAATAACCACATGGGAGAAACTGTTAATGATCACGTTCTCATAAGATAATTAAATCATAATAAATGTGATAGGAAATAACAAAATGATATAAATATAAGTAAATGCTAATTGGAAAGAAAGTATAACATGATGGATAGAGTCTTATAATAAATTATGTTTACTCTATAATCCATTACATCAGTTTTATGCAACAAAATCATTACCTAATTTATTAGAGTCATGTCTTGGTGCAGTGATCATAATATATTTATGATTATGTCTTCCAAAAAAGGGATATCAATTATATGTTAGAATCCCCTTAATTATCCATGGAATAAAATTGGTTTCATAATCATTCCTTATATTAATATAAAATTAAATTTCATGAATATGATCTCTGAGAAATGATCGTATGATATGTGGTACACCATCAAATAAAGGGAGAATAATATTGGAATATATTATAGGATACATACATACATATATATTTTAAAATCATTCTATCAAATTAATGGGATAGGGAATGTGATATTGAGAGGGAATGGTCAAAAGAAAAATAAATTTGTGGTTTACAGATATCCATTTAACCCTTAAGAAAATCATTTCAATATATAAAAAATTACATTCAATTTAAAACACATTTTTAAAATAATTTAATAAAATTTAATTAGCAGGAAAATTTATTTAATCAATAGACATTCAAATGAACCATTCATTTTTATGTTTAGAATAATTTCAGAACATTCAATAAAATATATATAATGAAATTCCTTATTAAATTTAATGAAACAAATATATAAGAGACATAAATCGTCCATTGTGACTCATTTATGTTCATATAAATTCATTAATAAATATATTTCAAGAATATTGTATTAAATTATAATATTTTGGAAAATAAATACTTAAAAAATTTGAAATGAGTATTTTAATGTAATGTATCCATTATCTAAATCATTAAAATTATTTTTTATTTAAAAAACTATAAATATCATAAAATATTCTTAAAATTACCATAAGAATCCAAGTATGAAAAACATTGATACATTTAGGTAAACATGGACATGGAATAAAAAGACCAGAAAGAGAGACATTGAAAGGGGAGTTTCTGTGAAATAAAATCACTTGCATCGATTCAGTCATGTGAAATTCATTCATTATTATGACGAATAAGAAACATATGTAAATTATTTACAAGATAAATTATATTTCACAGGTTCATTATTCTATTTAATTCACTTATTACCATGTTATATATAATTACTTAATCAATTAAGTTACCATCGAATGTTCCGATAGTATAAAGCTCATATGTCAAAAATGAAATTGGTAGGATGACTATTGATTATGATTTGATTATTCTATAATCTAAAAAATAATAATCATGTAATAAGTATAATTTTTATTCATCAGTTATAATTTAAAAACAACCATGATATTTGTTTATAAAAATTGAAATATGTTAAAATTATGTAGATGGTAGACTATATGTATGTATGAGTACCATTTCCTTTTTTGAACGATCATGATGGAAATAATGTAAAATTAATTTTATAATTTTATTTTTATTAATATGTCCTAAATATATTATTATTTTTATAAATTCATAAATATATTTTCTTATCATCAATATGATGAAACAATGAGAACTGAATCACATAACATCATTGTGGTGGTAACACACATGTTCTCAAGAATGAAATTATCATCATTCAATAAATAAAAATGTGAGTGTATATTAAATATATTATATTACTATAATTATTATTGTATAATAAATGTTGTATATATACATTAAATCCATCATCATAAATATCTTTGAAATAAGATAACCGTAAATGACTTACAACAGTTTACGAGGTGGTAGTCTATTGTTGATATAAAGTAGTGTTTCATTTCCCATTTGATGGAAGATGAGATTGATATAGGTTATTTTATTAGCATATCAACATTAAAAAACGATTATATATATTTATTTAATTATATAATCTTTATTGAAAAATATTTTTTTGAGTTAGTAGAATAAATTTTACAAAAATTATCAGTTATGAACGATCCCTGTTCTTAGGACACTATCTTTATAGTTACATTAAAAAATTTCATATGATGTTTTCATAATTAATATAATATGATCATTACATTTTAGGGTAATTAGGATTGTATTTGGAGAGGTATTTTCTTGCCTAAAATTTTATTGATGGGTGATAAAATAAGAGATGAGGTGACCCTTTATTATTGAGGGGAGTTCTTTTTTTGTATTTTATAAAAATATTAAATTCATAAAAATTATTAAATTTTGGGAAGGATACCAGAATATTAAATTTTAATATATGAATATGGTGTATATAAATACTATAATTCAATAATATTTGGACAATATTGATATAATGTTTTAAACCTATCTCTTTTTTTAAACAGTGTTTACATTTTTTGACTGGTACAATGATAATACTATTTTTACTCATTCAATGTCATGAAAAATATTATAAAATGAGAATTGGACAATAAATGGGACATGGATAATATTTCGGACCATATCATAACATCATGGACTAAGTTTTTATTTATAATAATTTTAAATATTTTAATTGAATATTATTTATCATAAAACATCATAAATGTAATTTTTTGGAACTTTTCATTTATTTTGACTTTGAAAAATATTAGACATCATTTTAATTAAAATATAGTCCTCTTTCACAACAATAAAATGTAAAATTTATCAAAAACAATTAGTAGAAAATAACAATAAATTCAATTTTATTAAATATAATAATTTGAAAACAAGTAATTTAATTTATTATTAATTGAATAAATAATATGTTAGAAATACGTAAGAATTAATGGTATTTATTTAATTACAAAAAAATTATAATGAAATTAATGAGATAAAAATATTATATATTTTAAATTTATATTTTTTTAATGAAGTTATCTTGTTTTTGTCCCTCTCTAAAAATTTTATATTTATTCATATCAAGAATGTGAAATTTTTTTCATTATCTTTTAGATAAAAATTATAAGGGAGAATGTCAAAGAAATATGATATGATTTGGTGATATACTTAAGACATGGATTGAAATTAAAGAAAACCACTCATAACATAAGATAATTGATGTATTTAAGGTTTTTTTTAGTTCATATCATATTGTTTTAGTTATAGTTATATAATTTACCCTTACCATATTAATTAATAAACACTACAGTTACTATTCATAACTATTAAAAAGAAAAGGGGTATTTTAAATAAATTCATACCTCCTTAATAAAAAATAAAAAATCTATTTTTCAAAATTATATTATAAAAATTGTATAATTAAATTTAACATTAAACTAATGAGATGTGAAAAAAAGAAGTTTTAAAAACTTTATTTTAAGTCAAAAAATTAACTCAAACCAATATCTAATGTGAAGATGACTCACATTGAATTTATTATATTAATAATTACTAATAAAATAATTAAATTCAACTTAAATTTATTTAAATTCTAAAAGGATATTTTTAATTACAACATTTGTTGAATGAATGGAAGTTTTAAATAAATTAATATTTTTTCAATATCCACTAAAAAATCACACTTTTTAAAAAACCACAAAAAATCAACATAAGATAATTTTGATATTATGATATAAAAAAATATATGATTTCTATGAGAAATAAATTCTTCAATATTCGAAGACTAATTATATTATTTAGTCACAAACAAATACTAAAAAGCATTTTTTAAGAAAACATAGTTTTTTTGTATAAATATACATTACTAAAATATGTGTGATTATTCACATTGGAAGTCATCCATACATTTATATTTATAAGTAAAATTAATGATTTTATATAAATTAATTAATATATTTCATATCAACAAATTTGTTATATTGTTTGTAACAGTCATATTTAAATTATAATATTACAAGGTTCATTTATACTTGTTGTTGCATGTTATATAAACAATCAAATAGTATTTTTTTAAAATTTAGGGTGTTACATTATTTACCATTTAACTAATTTAATCTTGAAATTTGAACATCGTCATGATGAAAAAGTGTTTTACATATGTAAATACATAAATTTAAATATTATATCACACAATGGGTTATTAAAAATTCCTCTAAAAAATAATATACGATGGTCATATTATAAATAAGAATTCAAAATGGATGACACTAGTTGGATGTTGTAAATGTTTTTGAGGGAAAAAAATAATATAAAAATAATTATAGAAGTTTATAGAGATAATTTATCATATGAAACAAAATGATTGTAATGACCCTAACCCCAATAGCCTCAAGTCAATGCCTTACATTTTTATATCGGTATAACAAAAATAAAATTGGCATCCTGAAGGAAATATTTGATTAGTATGATTTCAATAATAGATAAAAACATAACTTTCACATTATAACTATAAATTAAATACATCATATACACTCCTCTAAACAAACCCATAAAACTGTAGATAATCCCTCCAAGTATTTCAAAATATATATCTTGACATCATGGGAAAAAAATAAGAAATGGGAGACATTAGGTTCTCATATTGTACAATAAATATATTTTTTCAATCAATAATAATCATAACCATTAAAACATGGTTATTATCTAAAACCCATGACATTAAAACATAATATTCAGCATAATATTTCAGGAAGAAAAGTAAAATAAATACTTCCATAGAAATAATCATGTGAGAATGAAACATAATCCCGGATATTATACATTTTGAAAAGTCACATGGATTAGTAATTGGTAAAATCATAATGACAGAATGAATAATTCTAGAAAACATAAAAATGATTTCATGTCTTCTTCCAAGACACTATAAAAACTTGATCAAAATGTGGTCTAGTAAGTCTCATTACACCTACCAATACCTTGAAGAGATACAGTGGGCCCCTCCCATCACTTATTATGTTCAATGAATTATTCATATTAAAGGGGTGATACATTATCTATATATATATATTCTTATTGAATCTATCATATTTAATTTTAATAAGTTTCTAAAAAAATAAAAAAATCATAATCAATCCAAAGTCATATAAAAATGATATCAAGATAGTACATCTACATAAATAGTAATAATCCATTCAATAAATAATGGTTTATTGTATCATGACATATAAAATTCAATAAATCTTATGATTTAGTAGAGGTTTTTAAAATAAATATAAAAACTATGATAGAATCATTAAGAAATGTTTTTGAGAATTATTCTTTTTCTTGGGAAACAAGAGTTATTATAGAAAATAATTTTTATAAAATCTTATTGAAATAATATTTATCCCATACATATAGGTAAGTGAAAATAAATTATATTTAAAGTGTAAATGATTTCCAATTGAAGTGATAACATGTAAATAGGGCCTATAGATATGAGCCACATTATTGTGTTTTAAGAGAAAATATAGGAGTCCAAAATGTTGAAATGAATTTATTGTTTTTATAAATCCAAAAATTAAATAAGATTTTATTTTTGATAAAAATATTCATTTTATAAAAAAAATTTGTTCCTAATAATATATTATAGAGTATACTTGAAAATGGGTATGAAATTTTGATGTACACTTTAATCGGGCATTCTTATCCGGTGGAATTGAAATGGGAAACTCAAAAAAACATTATTTACCCTTGAAAGATATATCAAATAATATGGATACATGTGTTTGGAACATATAATCCTAATTTCAAAAAATTATTTAAAAAAATAATGAATTATATTGGGGTAATGTGATAGAATTTGTAACCTGAATGAAAAATGGATGTTCAGAAAGAAAGACTTACCTTATGTATAAAAGTGTTATGCACATATACTTAGTATACTGATTTATAAAATTAAATTCACTAATAATTTAACTCAAAACCCATTTGACATGTTTTTTATTTTTTATAATTTTATTTAGTATGTCTATTATCTTCTTTATTAGTTATAAAATTCAATTTCATCGTTAGGACATGTTCTTTTCCATGGTTCTCATGATCAGCACACATGTATACATGTATGAAAGATCATCTGAAATGGTAATTGTTACACATTACTTCAAATATATGTTATTAGTGAACTTAAATAATATTTAAGGATATTATATATCATTATTTCTAGATATGATGATGATTCATATTTTAAAATGTTTATGATAATTGTTTGGAATACTTTGGAATCATTTCAATCTAGACAGAGTAGTTTTGTTTTATTAATTAATATTATCTATATAGATAAGATACAGAACACTATATAAGTTATAATATACATATTATATATATTTTTAACCATAAAATTGTTTTATGTATAGCCTTTAAGTGATGTTAGAAAACAAAATAATCATCATCCATGAATGCGGTGAATCGACACCTTATGGGTGATGTTTTCAATTTTAGAAAAAAAGGGAATACAATAAAAATGATTGTTGATATCCTATAAAAATAAAAACATTATTTTATATATATGATACTAGATTAATCATCCTTGTTTGGAAAATTGTGTTAAGGAAGGATAATAAAATAATACAATGTGAAATAAAATTTAAATAATGAAAGAGGATTTACCTCTTGAATTGTTCCCATTAAGAACCCCAGAAAAGAACATTGAAATGTCCTTTTGGATGATACCATCAAGGCTAAAAAATGGTGGAGTGGTTTGGGAGAGTTATTGTGTATAAATTGGACAATATTCAAGGCTTTAATGGTTTTAAAAGGAGAGGTGGTGACTGATGATTTTTATAGTGGTGGAGATGGGTGTTTTTGAATATTTAATTCATTTGTTTAATATATTTTATAAAGACTATGAATATTTTGATTATTGTTAGTAAATATATTTAAATAGATAATTATGGTTTGATATTATAGGCTTAAATATTCAATACATCATCTATGATGTAATAATTCATATATTTGATAAATACCATAAATCACTGTATTTCACTATTCAAAAAAAATAAAACTATTTTTGAAAAATCCAAAAAAATCACCCTAAATTTTTTTTGAAATATATCATACGAAAATAGAATAGATTTTTAGGAATTTGTTTCAAAATATGAGGAATTAAATTTTTAATTAATATCCCAATTTACATGAAATATGCCTATTTTAATATTATAAGAGAGGTGGATGATGGAAAGGGGTACAGAGTCTCTTCCTCATGGTGATACATGCAACTTTGTTGTTATTCTATGTTTTGGTTTCTCATACTTAGAATTCACTCGCATTATTGGATCCACCATTCTCACTAGAGGAAAGACCCATAATGAGGATCTATGATTTTCTTCTATGACAGTTATCAAAGAATGATGTCTTGGTTTTTAGGTGGTTGGTGTTACTGATAAGGGAATATCCGGTAGAAATTTTTTAGCCAAATCATTTGAGGTGGTTGTGGAGGCTCTTAGACCAACTTATATGGAGGTAAAATGACCACATTTAGGATATCTAGTGGTATTGGGTATTTTGATAAATATATCTGGTGAGATGGATATATCTTGGTGGACCAAGAACAACTAACATAGCTAGTGCAGTTGTTGGGGATATTCAGTCTCTGTTGTTAATATACAGATTTCCGGATCCATGATAAATATCATCACTGAGATTGAAAAACATGCAGTATTTGTTTCATTTATATGGGTTGATGATGGGGGGATTTCCAATAACCATCAGACTACAAAGGTAGTGGTGGAGCCTAAGGTGGTGGCTGGAAGGGGGGCATATCGATTTGTGGGGAAGGTGTCTGATGATAAATGTTCAGTTGAATATAATGCTAGTATACATTAGTCTAGTTCCATGGATACAGCTATAGTGGAGACTCTTAGGGGTTATCCTGGTTCTCCTAATTAATTGAATAGATCTTGTAATTTGACAGATGTGGGATTAAAAATTAGTTTCAACCAAAGAACATCTCATCAATGAGAGATGATGTTATGAATAGAGTCATACGAAAGGGTGACACTTCTATTGTGATCACAAATATTGAGGATATCATTGGAATATTTATGATCTATGAGAATTACATTAATGATAGACATTTTCATTAAGGAGGAGGAAGATATTGTAAGACTAATGATTTAGTTATAATGCTATGTTCTAGATGGGGGTGTTTTTACAGGAGATATAAACATATGGTTCATGTATTTGGACATATAATTTTCCCATCAGAGGAGTTGAAGAGATAAAATTTAGGGATTGTATATATCTCATTTAATCTATGTATATTTTTTTTGAGATTGGGATTTTCATTTCACTAATTTTTTTATAAAAATTAATTTGTCTTAAGACTAGATTAAAAATATTTTTCCTAACTAGATTCATTGGCATCAAAATATTCCTTATTTTATATCCTCAGTTTTGGGAATTCTAATTAAAGTGTATAAGAACACTTAAGTTGAGAAAATCAGTCATTATTTTTATTTTCTTGTGTATGTGTTACTTAGTTGTTTTTTGATTGATAAAAATTTCTTTCTCCATTGGATGATGATGCCTCTCTTAAAGTGGATTATAAGAAATTATCTATCTTCATTATTTATTTTTGATTTATTGCCCATGTGAATGATAAATTATATAATAATTTCATGTTGTCTATTTATTAAATAAATGAGAATATTGAGGGTTATTGTAGGAAGATGTTTAGGAGTTTGAAAATGTTGAATAAAAATGATTTGGTTTCCAAATGGAAGTCTCCTCCTAATAGTGGAAAATTAGATATTATTTTTAGTGTTACGCAAATAGTATAATATCTGCCTCGTGAATTGGTGAAAGATAACTAGGTGGTTAAGGGTAAAGATCAATGATTACTGGCTCAAAAAATAAAATAATTTAGGCATCTTGGGGATCTAAATATGTCCCTTCCATTGGTTCCAATTCATAGATAGCATTCCCATTATGATTATGATATCCTTAAACTTGTAGTGACTTTGGAAATATATCATTGTTTGTATAATTATATTTCAGAAACCAAGGATTGAAATATTCTAAAATATGATGATTTTCATTTAATGATTCAAGAGGAAATTAATATATTAAAGTAAACTAAGGGATTCTATAGAAGGTGTGACGATATAGGGGATGATTCCCAAAAAATCATCGTATGGCCTAGCCTTATCAAAAGTGAAAATATTTGTTATAATGATGGAAGTTTTTAACATGTTACTACATGTAACAAAATGTGTATGAAATACTAATCATAATTAAATCTATCTAATGTTACCAGGTCACGCGGTCCCTTAGAAAATTTCTTTGATTGGTATGGTGATAAATATATTTTTTATTAGAATGACTATGATTTTTGACAATTATATTTAGATATTTTTGGCATGAGGGAATGAATTATTTTATAACCCCATCCTTATTTCCAATTGTATTATAATTTTTATTTTTTAATAAAAAGGGCTCATCCATAACATTTCAAAAATAATTATAATTTATTTTATAATAATTTCAAAAAATAATTATGGTATCCAAAAATTATCTTATAATTATAAAGAAAACCATATTCATTTATGAAACAATTTTATGAAAACAAATATTCGTTGAAATAATTTTATTAATTAAAAAATAGAAAATAAATATTTCTATTTAATAAACAAACCAATACATAATTTATCATTTTTAAAATATTTATTTAATTATTCCACATTATATATATACCAATTTATAATTTATGTGACACCTAATGATTATTTAAAATTTCATAGGCGAAGTGACTATTCTTTTTTCATTTTAATATTCCTAATAGTCACAGTTCTATTTCAATTTTCATTTATAATTTTATATTACTATTTTAATATTAGTTTTTCATGAAGCCTAAACAATAAAATATGTTAAATTTTAAAAGAGATATTCCATAAAATTGAGGTGTTACATTATCCCCTCCTTTAAAAACATCATCCATAAAAATTCCATAATGTCATCTAGTAAACAAATGATTCCTCATCATAAATTCTTCTGGTTCACTTATTTCCCCTTCATGTTTATTATTATTTAAAAGTAACTTTACCAAATTAGATATATTATTCCTCATGACATACTCTCTAGTGTACATAATCTAGATAATCTCTTCATGTTAAGACAAATCGGGTATTAATTATATTCTATCATAATTGAGTTCATGCATTTTATTTGGTATATACATCCTTAACAAAGAGATTCGGAACAGATTTGTGTACTTTAGAAAGGGTATGTGGTATCTACCAATGATAAGCCAATGCTTTAACTCTCTCTAATATTTTAAAATGACAAATGTTCATTGGCCTTAGTTTCCCTTACATTCCAAATCTTATATCAATCTTACATATACATACTTTCATGAAAACACGATCTCACATTAGAAATTATACATCCTTCCTTTGATTGTCGACATAGAACTTTCTCCCATATTGTGCTATGTTGATATGGGTTTGAATATTTATTACCTTTTACATTGTTTCCTCCAAAAGATATATTACAAACCTACTTTTTATTACACACCTAAACATGATTTATTACATAAAATATTCACTTCATACAAAATAGAATGTCGATTGTTCTAGTGTATTTGGGGCTTATGAAAATTTCATAATGACTTGAAACATGAAACTCAACATCTTTATTGAAACCATCATTTACATGACCACTAAATTCCCTCATAATTAGCATTGCATGGGATAAACTGAGGGAATTCATAAGAAAATGGTGATCTATAAAGCCCAAAAAGGGAGTAAACAAGGAATAACATGAATAATACAATACATGTTAGGAGATAGGCATATAAATATATCATAATAGAAACATGAACAAAATGGCATTATATATCATGATTATCATAACATGGAAATGTTTCAACAACACATAACATGATATTAGCATGATCAAAGGCCCATTTCACATGTAGTATGAGTAAACCCTCATATAACATGAATTATCATGAGTAAACCCTCCTTTCAGTTGACATATCAGGATACTAATCTTTACCCAATGCATAAGAGCGCAATTAGGATGCACTCTTCTTAATCATTTCATTTCATGCATAATTGTGCCACATTTATCATACAACATGGAATCATTCAACATCATCATTTATTCCACATTAATAGAATGTGGAATAAATACATGAAACTATATAAAAAATATGTAAATTTTTATAAAATTGAATATCCTTGATAGGGAAATTGGTATGGTATTCACTACACAATGACTTTAGCTTGGAAAATTGTTGTTCAATTTCTCCAGCATAAAAGTGTGCCATAAAAATTCATAAAAATGGATGATGAGAAAGGATGAGGTGTCTCATCCTATGTACATTAAATTTATATTAATTGGTTCATATATATACCTTAACAAAAAATTTAATGGAATTTTGATTCATATTCAAAAAGATTTACTTGAATGTAAATGACGAAAGAGAAATTCCATATGGATTTTTGGCATGGTAACTAGTGTACATGGGAGGTATTAATGAGAGAAAAAGGGGTATCTCATAATTCGAACATTACAAGGAAATAATTGGGCGGTGAGAAATCATACCCCAACATTTATAATTGAAAATAAAATAGAAAACAATGTTAAGACACATGGGAGTAAAAAAGGAAGAAATAAATCCCTTACATGGAAGTGTGCTCCAAATGGCTTGGGAAGGGCTTGAGAGAGGCTTATTTAGAGCTTGGGGATCCTTGGAAGGATTCTCGATTTAGAACGGCAGATGTTGGTAGAGCTCTAAAGGCTTTGATTGAAGAGGAAGTGGGAGATTGGGTGGGATTTTATATGAAATGGGATGCAATTCTTTATTATTTTGGTTTTTGGACACTACACATTAAACTATTCAAAACCACAATCCAACCCCTATTTTTTCCAATGGTATTTACAAAAGGGGAGTGTAAAAAATAATTTTATAACTAAAATGGCCTAACTTCTTTGAAATACTAGGGTGGCTTAAGTGGTGGTGAGTCACACTCTCAAGGAAATCATTTAAAAATGATAAAGTGTTTTTTAAGTATTGGAGGATCTACTAAGACATTGTAAAAAACAATAACATTAAAATCACATTATTTTAATGGTAAAAAAAATTGGCCGAACCTACCATTTATAGTGTTTTATTAAATCACTATTGGTTCATTATGATGTCATAAAATACATAATATATTTATACGGTATATAATTTTTACCAAAAAATTTGAATGTCTCAAAAATTTATGAAAATTTAACTATGGGATAATTTAAACATCCTTATTATAAAAATAATATTCATTTTATCTAAATAATTTTTTATATATGTGAATTTTTTCTTTTATGTATAAAAACAGACAATTAATGAATATTTATTGATTTTGATAAAAACGGATTTTGAACCTTAACAATAATTAAAATTTTATTCAACATAATTATATGATCATTTATATTTAATAAAATATAATTTATTAATAATATTTTATTAAAATATTATATAATTCCAAAAATTCCATTAATTCACCAAAATAGATTTCTTAGTTGAATATTTACAAACAATATTATTTTTTCTTCAAAAAACTATTTACAAAGTAAGAATAATAAAATGAATCTAAAATTATAATCCTATAAAAAATAAATCAAATAATCATATTGCTATGTTCTTTATACGTAACTCCTTATAACATATGCATAAGGTCTATGGATAATGTGTGTGATGGTTAGAGACTCTTGGGGTGGCTCAGATAACATCGCTCGGATGGTTAACTCTGCCAATTTCCACTTCTCCATATAGGCGGTTCCATTCGAGCTTAACGTATTGAAGGACAGCTTGGGCTTGGTCAAGAGAGAATCCTAGTGACTCCACCTACTTTCTAAGATCTAAAAAAATGTTCTTCTTGTGGAGCAATTATAAAGTATGAGGTTATTTCTTCCTTCATCTGAGAAAATTGGATTTTTTAAAAACATATATTTAAACTAATCATGTGATCACTATTCAATGGCTATATTTAAAATGGTCACAACTAATAATGGTGTTTCAAAATACAAAAATATAAAACCCAATATGTTTATATGCTATATTAGCATTTTAAATAATAATATATTCTATGAGATCAAGATGAATTATCATTGATAAATGTTTTGGAGGTTATAATCATAACCTCTTAAGAAATTTTACCCTCAAAATTTCCTTCTCCCACACTAAAATAGATGTTGGTAACCCTACTTCATCACTTCCTCTTACACCCACATTTAATCTAAAACTTTCATGTGGGTCATTATCTTATTTCATAGAACTTTTTCTTTGAAATCTAGGATATTCACTGAATTCTCTTCATAGGATTGTTCATTTTCCAATGGTACCACCACTTGATTGACTACATGTGATGGATATAGTATGTACTTCATCGAGGGTGATACTCAAATTACATCATGTACTTCAGATAATTTTGGTTGGAGCTCTATTCGATAGTCCACCGCTCCAATGCGATCAAGGATCTCAAAAGGGCCGATATACCTTGGACTAAGATTTCCCTTCTTCCCAAATCTCATAACTCTTTTACACGATGATATAAAGAGTAATAACATGTCTTCATCCTCAAAATCATGGTCTCGTCGATGATTATCATCATATCACTTTTGTTGACTCTGAACATCTTTAATGTGTTGTTGGATGGTCTAAACCTTCTCCACAATTTCATCAACCATTTATGGTCCATGGAGTTTTGGCTCCTCAACATCATCCCATCATTCTAGTGTTCTATACCACTTATCATATAGGGAATCACAAGTATCCATTTGGATGCTTGGGTAGAAACTGTTGTTGTAAGAGAACTCAACCTGAGGAAGATGTTGATTTCATACTCCTTGAAGTCCAATGAACATGATATCCACATTTAATCTAGTGTCAAGTTAGTCTTCTAAAATATTCCATTGGTTTGAGGATGATAGGCCATACTGAAGTTCATCACTGTATTCAGAACATGTTGGAGACTCTTCTAGAACTTAGATGTGAATCTTCGATCTCCATTACATAAAATTGATGGTTGTGCACCTTGAAGCCTTATCATATCTCTGATGTATATCATTTATTGTTGATCCAATCATAAATCCTCCCAAATCACAATGAAGTGTGCAGTCCTTGTAAGATGATCCAAAAATCCCTAGAGAGAATTATTTCCTTTGGATGTCTTCAGAAATTTGGTGATAGAATCCATTGTGTTGTTCTCCCATTTCCATGCTAGTATGGTTAATGGTAACATCATCATCTTATAATTAGGCCTCTGAACCTTCACATACTGACATACCATGCACTTTTATGTATACACGGAAATATTATTTTTCATGTTATGCCACGAATAATTATCATAGAGATCATGATACATATTTTTGTTTCTAGGGTGAATTGATAAATTGGAACAATGTAGATCATCCAAAAGTTATTTCTTAATCTCATGACTTGATAGAACATAGGGTCTTTTCCCAAATCTCACAATTCCTTCTTCATTAACATTGATCTCTAAGGATTTCTCTTTTTTGATAGTTTCCACATTCTAATGAACTCCTACATCATCCTTTTGAGAATCCTTTAACCTTTAAAAAAGAGACATTTGAGAAATCATTTGTGAAAGGATTGATGATGTCCCTTTATTTTTGATACCCATGTCCATCTTCATCAAATCTAGGAAGATTTGATCCTCTTAAATTCTAATTAATGAAAGAATTTTTGGGTCCTTTCTACTTAGAGAATCTTCCACCGTGTTCGCTTTCCCGTGGTGGTAATGTATTGAGTAGTTATAGTCTTTGATCTGATCTAACCATCTTCATTGGTCCATGTTCAACTCTTTATATTTGAATATATACTTGAGGCTTTTGTGGTCTATATCTATTTCAAACTTCTTCCTAAAGAGGTAATGATGCCAAATATTTAAGCTGAAGATCACTACAGCCAACTCCAGATCATGTTTTGTGTTGTTTTTCTCTTGATCATTCTATTGGCTTGAATCATATGCAATGAATTTGTCATTCTACATCAACACACAACCCAATCTCTTATTGAATCATCACTAAATATGAAAAAAAGATATCCAATTGTAGGGAAATGTGATCACGAGAACATTGATAAGCCTTATTTTAATCTCCTTGATGCTCTCTTCACATTCATCACTCTAAGAAAAAATTACTCCCTTATAAGTTAGCTTGATAATATATTTAGAAAATCATGAGAAATTTCTCACAAATCAGCAATATTATCCAACTAACCACAAAGATCTACATATATCTGTTACTGATGTAGGATTCACTCATCCCCCATTTATAGCTACCATGGAGGGATCCATTGATATACCATTACTTTTTACAATATAACCCATGAATGATACATCCTTCAAAAAAACTCACACTTTCTGTACTTTCCATAGATCATCTCCTTTCGCAAGGTCTATTGTACAGTTCATAGATGCTCCACATGTTCCGCCTTGGTTTTATAGTATATTAGAATATCATCTATAAAGAATAACAAAAATTTGTCAAGTTAATCTCTAAAGACTCTATTCATCAATTCCACGAATATTTCTAGAGAATTTGTGGCTCCAAATTGAATTACATTAAATTCATTGTGCCTATACCTTTAATGAAAAGCTGTCTCAGGGATATCATTCTTCTTCACCATTACCTGGTCATATCTCGACCCCAAATCCACCTTGGATAAATATTGTGCTCCACATAGCTGATCAAACAAATAATCAATTCGTTGAAAAGGATGCATTTTCTTTATTTGGATTTTATTGAGCTCACGATAATCAAATAAAATGCACATTGACCCATTATTCTTCTTGACGAAGAGAGCTGGTGCACCCCATGGTGAAGCACATGGGCATATAAACCCTTTATCCAGAATCTCCTATAGTTGTTTCTTCATCTCTTTATGCTTCACAATAGACATTCTATATGATTTCTTGGATATTATAAATTCCCCAAGTATAAGATCAATTGAGAATCTAACATCTCTTCTTGGAGGAAGAGCATGAAATTCCTTGAGAAAAACTTCAGCGAATAGCTTCACAATAAGATTGTTTTCAAGGATGGTTTCATCCTTAGACACAATCATCTGATCTAGATATTCATTCTCATATAGAATTAATATCAACATATGAGATGATGGGGATAATGAAGATTCATCCTTCTCCTTTAACTCATACAGAATCAGGGGTCAATTATCCATATGGAGAGTGATTTCCCTTTCACAGTAATTTATGTTGGCTATATATTAGAAAAGCCAATCCATGCTTAGAATTGCAACTAATTCTTCCAAAGGGAGTATTATAAGATTCATCGAGAAGTTCAATCCCTGAATTATGACAAGGGATGATTTGTATTCATTTGTTGCAATGATTTCCCCATTTTTCATACTCACCAACATCATTACTTCCATGATTTTTGGTGGTGCTGGGATAATTCAACTAAACCTTAGGCAAATAAAAGAATACCTTCTGTTAGAATCAAAAATTACATTCATTATTCTTGAATGACTATCTAGAATACCTATCACCACTTCATTTTTTGGGATCACTCTGGTGGTAATGGTGGAAAAATATCACCCTTGATTCCTTGGAGATTGTTGGTTGCCTCCAAAAACCCTTGTATTAGTGCACTGATTTTTATGGCACCCATGTTCTTTTCAGTTGAAGCAATAAAAAACACATTGGGGTTTAAACAGAGAATTCATATCCTCTGTTGTAGCTAAGGTTTTTTCATGTTGGTAGTAAATGGATGGGTTCCCTTCTCTTCCACACCTAAATCATTTCCTCATAACCTCCAAGAAAATTCCGTGGTTCTTTTTTCTGCACTTTTGGTAATTGGGGTATAGGATATTCTTAGTACCATTGGATTTATATATCAAACCACTAAAATTAAATTCCACCTTACATTTATTATCCCTGTGACACCACTAATATTTTTCGATCTCCATTTTGACTTTGAGGGAACATCACCCAATTTCCTCATAGATCCTGAAGTCACGGATCGCTTGGGCTTTCCATAGGCTAGGTTTTAGCCAACCAATTAAGTATCAACCATGCATTATAAGGTAACAAAAAATCTAGAGGTATATCATTATTTTCTTATAACGTTTTCCCCGTACTCTCTGACAGATTCATTGTCTTCTTGTTTAAGTGCAAGGAAGTCCATTTCCCTCTGAAGTGAGAGTGTGTGCAGAAAATATTTATTGAAAAACACTTTCTAAGATTCATCTTATTTCAACGCCTCTATATTTTCCTTAGGATTCATATTTTTGATCTATATTCTCCATTGGTCAGATTCACCCTCCATAGTATAAGAATCCCAAAGAACCTTCTATTGTTCAGAACATTAAAGGATATAGGAGATCATTTCTATAGAGTTGATCCACTGTTCGGTGATTGAGAGGTCAAATGATTAGGAAGATCTTGATTGTGACTTGTTCTTTAATGGGGGGTGTTTAAAATTATTTTGTACCCATGTTTCTATTAAATTCATCAATTAACTGAGAGAGTACTATGACAATGTTCAGGATTCCTACTAGAATTGGATAATGGATCCCATTATAATAGTCATCACATTGATCTTTGTATCAGTTGTTAGCTCGACACCTCCTTTTACCAGCCTTTGGAATGTATAAATGCAAAGATAGGGGTCACACAAAAATGGTAATCCAAGGACAAAAATAGGTGAATTATAAATATCTTTTATTTATCTAACTTATAAATCTATATTCTTTGATCTATGTTATCCATGATCTACTTCCCAACATATATTCTTAAGGGAATTTTTTCTAATTCCCATAATAATGGTTCATACTACAATTTTGAATTTACCAAAGCAAAACCCCCATAAGTTTCATAACCAAGAGTGCAGAAAGGATTGTTGTCGTTTACTAGGATACCACTTTTCAGCCCCTAAAATCCTTGTTGGAGTTTTCACTCCTAGTTACATATGTTCCAGACCTGCCTCTACCTTCTCATATCCATATAGGGATGTATCTTCTTGATAAACCGCATACTCAATACTCACAAAAACATAGGGATGTTTTCATAATAATTAGTCTTTTAATTAAGGCTTTAACAATGGTTTTCAAATCCTAATCCTAAAAAAACTATACATGTCTTTTAATACCAATTATAACAACCTTGATTTTTATTACACAACTAAACATGATTTATTACATAAAATAATCACTTGATATAACATAGAATCTCGATAGGTCAAGTTTCTTTTGGGATTAGTAACATTACATAACTACTTAAAACATGAATCCTAAAATCATTCTTGAAAACTTATATTAAAAGACCACTATATTCCCTCATACATAACATTGTATGGGATAACATAAGGACTTTCATAAGAAAATGGTGATCTATAATTCCCAGTAAGGGAGTAAAAAATGAGTAACATGAAAAATACAATACATGTTAGTAAATAGTCATATCTATGGAGAATAAGAGAAACATGAACATAATGGTTTGATATAGCATGATTATCATAACATGGAAATGTGGAAACAACACATAACATGAAATTAGCATGATCCAAGTACCATTAAACATTAATCATGAGTAAACCCTAATTTCACTTGAATTTTTATGATTAAACCCTCATTGAACATGACGTATCATGATACTAATCATTACCCAAAGCATTGGAGGGATATTATGGGACACCCTTCTTAATCATTTCATTTCATGCATAAGTGTGCCACATAGATCATACAACATGGAATCATTAAACATCATAACATTACCATGATGAAAGAATGTGTAATACATAAATGAAACTCTATTAAAAATAAGTAAATGTACATAAATTTGAATACCATTGATAGAGAAATGAGCATGGTAGTCACAACACAATGACTTTAGCTTGGAAAATCACGGTGCAATTTCAGCAGCATAACGACATGACATAAAAATACATAAAAATGGTTGAAGAGAGATAAAGGGGTGTATCATCGTATTTACATGAAATAGAAAGTAAAGGGTTCATATAGATACATTTCCTAACAAATTTAATGTAATTTAGATTCATAATACAAAAGAATTGGTTGAATGAAAATGAATAGAGAGGAACTCTTTAAGGAATATTGGCATTGTAATGGGTGTACATGGGAGGAATTAATGAGAGATAAATGGTATATCATCATTCAATCATAGAAATAAAATTATTTTGGAGGTTAAAATCATACCCCAACATTTATAATTGATAATAAAAGGTAAAAACAATATTATGAAAAATGGAGATAAATAAAGAAGAAAGAAATCCCTTACATGGAAGTGTGATCCCAAAGGCTTGGGAGGGGCCTAAGAAAGGCTTATCAAGAGATTGGGGTGCCTTAGTATTATTATAGATAGAGGAGGAAAGAGTTTGGTCGAGATCTAAAGGCTTTGAGTGAAGAGTACGTTGGAGCATGGGTGGGTTTACATATTAAATGGGAAGGAATTCATTATTATTTTGGTTTGGGATACTACACATTAATCTAATCCAAACCAAAAACAAAACCATTTTTTTTCACAAGGTATTTCATCAAAGTCGAGTGCAAAACATTATCTTATATGGCCAATATATGAAATTCTCATAATATTATGGATGCTTATGTGGAGGTGAGTCACACTCTCATGGAGATCTTTCTATAAAGATAAAGTGTTTTATATGTCTTAGAGGGTTCACTAAGGCTTTTTAAAAATAAATAAGATAAACATAAAATGAAATTATTTTATTTTTAAAACATATATTTCTAGGAAATACCAACTATATTGTTTTATTAAATCACTATTGGGTCATTATGATGTCATAAAATACATTATATATTTAAATAGTATTTAATCTTTACCCAAAAAATTAAATGTCTCAGAAAATTATGAAAAATTAACCATTGGATAATTTCAATGTCCAAATTAAGAAAATAATATTCATTTTACCAAAATAATTTTCTAAATATTTTAATTTTTATTTTAAAAATATAAACTGATATTTATCAAAATTACATGAGTCGTGATAAAAACATCTTTCAACCCTTAAAAAAATTTCAGTCGTATTCATAAATATTATACAATCATTTAAATTTAATAAAAAGTAATTTATTAATAATATTTTATTAAAATAATATTTAATTCAATAAAATACATAAATTCATAAAACTATTTTTCTTAATTGAATGTTTACTAAAAATACTACTTGTGCTTTACAAACTATTTTCAAAGTAATAATAATAAAATTAATGTATATTCTTAATCATATAAAAAATAGTGACTATAATCATAGTGATAGTTTCTTGTTAGATATCCCCTTATAACACCCCCATAATACCTAAGGGTAAGGTGTGCGTTGGCGATAGACTTTTGGGGTGGCTTGGATAACATCGCTCGTTTGGTAATCTATACCAACTTCCACATCTATCATAGCTGGTTCCATTCGAGCTTAACTTGGGGAAGCTCCACTTGGGCTTGGTCAAGAGTGAAGCCCAGTGATGTCACCTCCATTCCAAGCTCCTAAAAATGGGCTCTGTGTAGGGAAATTCTACTCGATGAGGTCATCACTTCTTTTTTCTGATTAAAGTAGATTTGTTAAAGCCCTATCTTAGTACTAATAATGTGACCACTATTCAACAACTATATTAGCAACAGTAAAAATTCATAATAGTTTTTTTAAATTGAAAATAATTAAACCAAAAAAGATCATATATTATATAACCAATTGACATAATATGAAATTTAATTAGATCAATAGGAATTTTCATTCATAAAATCTTGGGTCATTACAAGATCTTTGTCTACAATCATCCATTCACTAAACTCATACAAACAAGTTGGTGTGTGAAATCTCTTATAATAAAGTGCTTTATATGGTTCAATTTTAAAACGTGAATAAAAATTATATGTGAATAAAAACACTACCAAATGTAAATATTGATCCTACGTATTTTGAACTTTGGTTTTGCATGACCTCAACATGTCTTATAATGTATGATTAGTAATTTTAAACTGCATGTATGTTTGAGGGTGATAAGAATTTCCCAAATAAAGTATCATATCAAATGATTTCTCAAGAATTTTCCAGAATTTTTTATATAAATTGTGGATCCGAATGATACATGGATGAAATAAGTGCACCATGAAGTCTTACAAAATCATTAATATTGTGTATTGAATGGATCTTCGTTAGAAATTTTTCCCCTATTATGAAGAAATGTCTAAATTTGTTATGTCTGTCAACAATGAAAAATATTATAACGTTATTTGTTAGTGATTTTGGTAATATAGTGTTAAAATACAATGTAATTTCATCCCTTATCCATGATGTAATATGATAGGTTTGATGCCTCCTCTAGGATGTTGTCTACCATATATCACCTATTGAAAGACTAAAAATCATGAAACCTAATCAGTGATTAATATATTCATATTAACCCATCAAAATGTTACTTCATATATCTATGCATCTTAGTGCAACAATGATATATAGAGAAATGAGATCTATGAAAATTATGAAAAAACACCCTTTTAATCAAATTTATAGAGGGATCATAGAGGCTCTTCCCAAAATTAATAATTCCACTCTCACACATGATGTCTTCTAACATTCTATCATTCACCACTTTAATTTTCCATTGAAAATTCTCATCTTCAAAAAAATAACATTAATCCTTTCTAGAAATGATGGTTTGGAATATTATTGGAAAATTAGTGATATTTCACCCTTCATGATAAGTCCCTTATGAATCTTCACTAGATCCATAAAAATTTGTTCCCTTTCAAGGATCATTTTGTTTAGATCTCCCTAATTCATCTTACTCAATTAATCTCCTATATTATTCACCTTCCCTAAGTGGTTGTGTATTAAAAAAATTATAATTCTTGAGTACCTAGATCAATCATATTTTCCTCTTGTTTAGTTATTAATGTGAAAAGATATTTTTAAAACTATTGTGATCTATATATATATCATATCATTCACCATAGAGATAGTGTATCAATATTTTTAGAAAAAATGTTAGAGATATTAACTCAAGATCATGATTTTTATTATTATTATAATTAGTTTCAAACTGAAATTATGCATTATACATAAATCAATCATTCTACACAAGTACACCATAATTTCATTTATGTGATGCTTCTCTATAAATCATAAATCTACAATTTCTCAATGATAGAGTGAATATTGGAGAATTCAGTAATATATTATTAAATTATTCTATACATTATTCATATTATATTTTCATATAAACATCACACATTTATGAGTAATCTTGCATAACTAATTAGATAATCATGTATAATTATGAATGAAACACTGATAGATTCCTACTAAGATAATTAAACTACATACATCATGTAATAGTCCTGACCTCTCTGGTCCATTACTTTTCTGAAATCTGGTGTTTGAGGTATTCTGGGAGGTTAAGGTGACGTATTCCCAACACATTTCCACATTTCTAGTTCGTGAACTGTATTCCAATAATAGTAGGTTATTTCTAATAGTATGCTATTTTCTTTTGCCAAATTTTTAATTCATGAACAGTGTTTCCAGAATAGTTGGATATTTTTAACAACATGCTATTTTCCATTGAAAAATTCTTGTTCAACATCATTTTTTCTAGAATAGTATACTATTTCCAACATCAGGCTATTTACCTTTGCCAAATTTCTATTTCATGAAAAATGATTCTAAATAGTATTCTATTTCCAACATTATGCTATTATTATTTTTCAAATTTCTAGTTCATGAACAATGTATCTAAAATAGTAAGCCATTTCCAACAGCATGCTATTTCCGTTTCCAAATTTCTAGTTCACGAATATTGTTTCTAGAACGGTATGTTATTTCCAAAAGTAGGCTATTTTCCTTTCCCAAATTTCTAGTTCATGAATATTGTTTCCATAATAGTAGGTTATTTCAAATAGTAGGCTATTTTCCTTTTCCAAATTTCATGTTTATTAACATTTTTCATGAACATTATGATATTTACAACAGTAGTTTATTTTCATTTTCTAATTTCTAGTTCATGAACAGTGTTTCTAGACCAGTGAGGTTATATAGTGTTTTCAGACCAATGAGGCTTCCCGACTAGTGAGGTTTCCAAAATAGTTAGTCATCCTACACTTTTTCAAATTTCATTTTCAATCTATAGTGTTCCCAACATAATACATTTTCTCCACATGGATGTTTCCTTTGACATAAAATGCATTTGAGGAATTTTTTAAGGGATTTACAGTTGAATATAATCCCAAAACTCTTATATTAATTTTCCTAAGGCTCGTGATTCTATTACTTGGTAATCCATGTCGTTTAATGTGATCTTATTTTAATGTAAATTCCAATGTGTCTTAAACTACTAGTCCTTTAAATATTCTAAAGGAATGAGATATATTCCTTCTTTATTCTACATTCATGTTCTCTAGTGCGAGATACTCGAAACATTCCTTCTTTTCTTATGGGTTGTTTGATAAAACCCTAATCCTCATATTATTACCCCTTGAAGTTTCTTCTTACTGCATGTGCATCCTCTATTTTGTTAAAGAATATATTATCGATCCTTCATCGATATAAGTTATGATCTACTTCTGTTCTTCTGATTTAATCGTTCCTTCTCACCGTAATTCTCTTTTCTATGCTATGGCATGTGATCTGTATGCCTCTAATAGAGTTTTCTTGGTTGTCGGATGGTGCAGTCATGTCGCCGCAACCTCTAGTGGTTACAGTTGTCACAATGTAGGAGAATGTAATCATTTGTGTGGATCATCCCCCCATAAATAATTTCATGAAATATTTGAGTAAAAGGTTTCATTCCTTCTCTATTCTTTTATAGGAAAATGTAGTATTAGCATGTTTTACACCACTGGATCACAATGGAATTGAAATAATAAATATTTGAATGGGATAAATAAATTGATATCTAATGTATTTTATTGCATCATTCTTTTCTAGTTATTGTGATATCTATGCTTGATTTGTTTAGCTTTTTGTTCTTTATTGACATTTGTAAATAGAGTAAAGACAAAACTTAATTGATAATTGTTTTTCTAAAGATAAAGAGGCATGTAAATGAATATGGTTGTTTCTGTTATTATAATTTTATATTAATCAAATTGATGAAGTGTGAGTCTTTAAACAATTTGTGATAGCTCTTAGATCTTGATATTTAGGTTTCCCATAGTTGGAACCTACAAATAATAAATTGGGTAATTCTAGATGGATTAAATATCTATCTTTTTGATAAAAAGATAATCCCTCATAGGTTTCTGAGTTTCCCTCTTGATTTTAAAGGCATAGATCCTTATGCTTGGAGATGTGAGAGCACATTATGTTTGAAGGATGGATGCCTTGTTTAAGGGACAAGAGACCAATTGATATGATGGTTTTTTTCCTGATTCTTATGTTGTGATGTGATCCTGGAAAGCTATTGTGATATGTGGGGGTAGGGAGGCATATTTATTGTGGTAGCAATTTATGCCTAGAGTGGGAACATGCATCTTTTAATGCATGTAGGGGTTGGGGTGGACACTGGAGATGATGGAATGGGATGGATGTGAATGTTTGGAAGCTTTGTGTTTCCTTTTTATTGTTTATCTACATTACATTCCCCACTGCTCAAGGAATTTGGTTTGATTACCCTCCTTCCAAAATGGTAAAAGATGCATGGGGTATGTCACATGATTTCAGTGTTTAGCTTCTGGAGGGATGATGTGTCTATGCTCTTTTTATAGGCTGCTAATACTCGACGGGTAGTTTATCTACTCACCATGTTAATCCCCCTTGTGTTTATTAGCTTATAATGTTTTTCTAGAATTCCTGGGAATATGGGATAGTAATAATGTTGTTAATAAATGATTGAATAAATGATGTTAACCCATTGGGTTGGATATTTTTAGGACACAATGATGTAGTTTCAATTTATAGTAATAGGGGACTTTGGGTGTGATGATAATGAAATATAATTTTGAAATTGTTATTAATTAATTAATGTTTAAATAATTAATGAATGTAATGTGAAACTAATTAAAAGTGAATGATGTAATGTAATAAATCAATTTAAATGGTTTTGTGATTATAGGATAACTAGACTTAGAAGTGGCAGCTAGGAGTCTGAGAGGCATTAGATGTAGTTGAGTCTAAGACTAGTTTATGCACATAGGTTTGTTGTGTGATATAGTATATTCTGTACTTTTGGTGTTTCTATACAATAATCCACCATGTCAATTAGGGTAATTAATCCTTATGGATTCTGAGCCCTGGGGGTGTTTTCCCCAACATTCAGGTGGGGGAAGGATGGCTGAATACCCCCTTTGGCACCACTCTCTTCACTTGGTGGTTACTTGTGCTGGTAGGTACAGCGGTTATTTTTCCCCGTATATGTGTATAGAGGGATGGAATGGCTTGTGGTTATTCACACTCATATGTTTTGGATATATTTTCCTATGGACAACTATAGATGTAAAGTTTATAAGCTTTGATGGCTTGAGGATCCTTACTCGATGTGTGGACTGTAATGGATTGAGGTATAGTGCCTCATGTATGATACATGTTATGTGAGATATAATGGATCTCAAAAACTACTAGGTTACTTTTCTTATGTGGACATGGTGGTTTTGTTTCATGTGGTTCATGTTGTGGAGCTTCACATAGTTGTCTGTGGGCAAGCCTTTTTGGAGAGAGATGCTTAGGATGTGCGACATTGGGGAAAATCAGAAAAAATGGGGGAATTGTTAGCCAGGTACCCTCGATATTTTTTATTATATTATATACTCTTGTATTCAATAATTGGTGAGAAGTTCCATGGTGATTGTGGGAACTTATTATACCATTTTAGGTGATGAGTTAGTTTGACTAGTTGTTCACAATGCTTTAGCATGTTCTCTTTACTTTTGCATGAGAAGATCTGTGTAGGATTCTACTGAGTATACTATTATTATAACCCTATTTATATAAAACTAATTTACAGGTCCCATAGGGAGGCTTGGTGATCAGGATGGTTACTACTAGCTTATGGTTGCAGGAGATGTTCGTGCTTTTTGGTTGATGTTGTTTTTACTTTGTTTCGGTACTTTCATTTCTTTCATTCATTTGAAATAGTTTTGTATGACATTACATATGTGTACTTGGGATTTTCATTTATATTTCTACCTGATTTGGATTTGGTTGGTGTCTGCCTTTTCTCTCTCCTTCGCATATGTTCTCTTTCAAGGGTAATTCCCCCCCCCCCCCCATTTTTGTGTTTACTATACCCTCAGTGCTAGTCAGATATACAAGGCCTACTAGAGGTGGGAATCGTGGGCCATTATCTCTCTTATCACATTTCAGGCCTAGGAGGGGTACCCCTTGTGGGGATGGGGTTGTGACAGAGTGGTATTAGAGTTCTATTTGAGAGATTGAGTGTATTTTGGTGTTAGGAACAGGTGAGGTTTCATGGGTTGGTAGGGAAATGGTGTCAGTCATGTTTATTATGTTATGTAAACACTGGATACCAGTTGATACAAAGGCATTTTTGTACCCTATAATCTAATACATGGACCTTTATGTTTTCACTGGCTACTAAGGAGGTGATACTAGTTGTGAGGTAAACACCTAGGAAAGGATCATGCATCATTATTCTTTGTGTCACTATTTGAATTGGTATACCTTCATATAGGTTAACAGAAAATGAATAAAAGAAAAAAATTAATTAATTAATGTTGACACTTCCATGTTCTATGTTTAGGAGTTCTTATTATTGTTTATTTTTAAGGTATGGATTCGGGTGGACGTCCTCATTGGGATCACGTAGAATATGTCTAGCATGTTTTTCCAGTATATCATTGTAGGTTAGAGGTTGATGATGATGACACATGGAGGAGGACACTCTTAGAGTTTTCGTGCCAAAGACTACATAAGTATGAGGGTTCTATTTCAGATTCAGTCATGGAAGATTTGTTGGATGAGGTTGAGATAGGCTTTAGTTAGATTCATTCACTGAAGGTACACTAAGAGTCTTTGGGTGTGATGATTCTAGGTGGGGCAGTGAGGTTGTAGTTTTTCTTGTTCCTCAGGGGTCGTGAGGAGTTGGTGATCTCTTGAGAGGAGTTCCTAGACAAGTTTATAGTCGAGTTTTTTTCTTCAATTATGAAGGCTTCCATTCGCCAGGAGGTTCCTACCCATTGACAAGGGATCATCATTGTGCATGTGTTTGGAATCTATTTTAGGAACCTTTTACGATATTCTCTCAACGTATTTCTAGACAAAGAGGCCAGGGAGAGGCCTTTATAGGAGGCTTTGCATCCATAGATCCAACACCAGGTCACCTTGTTTATGATGAAGATATATATTGAGGTTATATTGAGGGAAATGGTCATCGAGAGAACATTCACCAGAATTGTATCTTCGTGAGAGGTTTGTTGTCATGATTCCTCAGGAAGTAGAGTTGTGGTCAAGGGTTCCTATTTTTAGGGTAGAAGAGTATTCGTTCAGCCGGGGGTAGGTCACATCCCCCATCACCCTGTTTCTCCATGGATGACATATCTCATGCATATTCCAATGGTTCAGGAACTTTTTTGTGGCAATAGAGGTCAGTAGTAGTGAGAGTTCCCGACCTTTTAGAGTAGTCATCGTGCACCGGGTGTTCTGCTCAAGGTTTCTTCATTAGGGAAATTCCATCTGAGGCAGCAGCAGCAAGTTACACCAGCTTTGGGTCAACATATTGAATATAGGGTAGGCATAGGATAGCCTCGTGATTCTCTCCATCCTCAGTGAGCAGATCACATCCATGGTGGTGGTCATCATTAGTATCAGAGGGGTCTCAGAAGAGGTCATGGTCAGCATTATGCTTTAGCATTGCTAGTGCCAGGTGAGTCAGACATCATTCGAGGTACTCATAACCTGTTTTCTAATTGGTTGTATGACTTGTTTGATTCAGGAGTGAAACACTCCTTCATATCACCTGCCCGAGTCCATGCTTTGGTACTTGAGTTAAAGATGCTTCCAATTCCCTTGGCACTGACTACGCCAGTTGGAGATCGAGCTAACTTGTTTGAAGTATGTAGATATTGTGAGATAGTTCTGGGGAAGAACCACTCTTGGGAAAATTTCCTATGTTTATGAACCCAACAATATGATTTAAACCTCATCATGGATTGGTTGTATTCAGTGCATGCTATCATGTATTCCTTCAAGACGTAGGTGGTTTCCTTCAATGTTGATTGAGATCTAGCGGTGTTTCTGGGAGAGTGAGAAAATTCGATGGGTCATAGGAATATTTCATCCTCATTATCCATGATGGATGAGATGATACTGATTTCTTTAGAGGTTTAGTAGTTGGCATTTCCTATGTTCATAGAATAGCACCCTGTTTTTTTCAGAAGAGTTTGTAGCAATACCACCTCTATGAGAGTTCGAGTTTGGGATCAAGCTACAACCAATATTATCTCTTATCTCTATGTCTTTATATATTATGGACCATTCTAAGTTAAATGAGCTACTTGTACAGCTTGATGGTATGTTACAGTGTAGTTTTGTTCAGCAGAGTGTGTCACTATGGGGCACACTAGTTTTGTTTGCGAAGAAGGCTGATAGAAGTTTGCAGTTTTGTATCAATTATCATCGCTTAAACAAAGTGATAGTGAAGAATGAAAATCCTACTCCATGGATTGATAATTTATTCAATAAAGTTAAGTGTGAAAGTTGGTTCTCAAAGATCGACTTCTAGTTAGGATATCAAGATATGCTTGTAAAAGATGAGGATATCCGAAATACTTCTTTCCATTGTCGTCATGGGCATTATGAGTTCGTTGTAATGCTTCTCGGTGTGACGAATTCTCTATTTTTGTTCATGGGATTGATGAACGATGTGTTCTGTGTGTTCCTAGATAAGATTGTGGTGGTTTTAATCGACGTCATCCTTTTCTACTCCATGTCGAAGGAGGATAATGCAGATCATATACACAATATTTTGGATGTTCTTCATGAACATCAGCTATTTGGGAAGTGCTCAAAGTGTGATTTTTGGGCTCAAGAAGTTCGTTTCATGGGGCATTTTGTATTCCAGCAGTTATTATCTGTGGATACATCAATGATAGAGAAATTGTGTCTTGGTTAAACCCCAAGATAGTTTCATAGGTGAAATGATTCGTTGGTCTTACAAGGATACTACGAGGAGGTTCATAGCCGATTTCACTCAGGGTGCGAATAATCTGATAGCAATGACCAGGAAATATCAGGCAGTCATATAGATTGATCAATATAAGGAATATTTTAGTATTTAAAGGAGAATATAGTATTTGTTCCAATTATTTTTCATCCTATAGAGAGAGTTCAGTTTGATATTTTCTATGATGATTTTCATCTGGGGTTAGGAAATGTTATAATGAAGTAGAGATCCGTTATTTTTTATGGGTCTCAGCAGCTGAATCCCAATGAATGTAACTATGCCACCCATGATCTTGAGTTGGTTGTCATGGTGTTCTGTCTGATGTTATGGAGTCATTACCTCATTAGAGAGTGCATTGTGGTCTTCATCTATCATAAGATCTTGAGGTATGTTTTATCCCAACGTGACATAAACATATGACTATGTAATTTTATGGAGTTCTTACTGGAATAATACTTTGAAATATAGTATACACCTGGAAAGGAGAATGTTTTGACAGATGCGTTGAGCCATTAGTCACATAGTGATGTAGTGTGTGAATTTTTTGATTCCTGAGTAGTGATGGAAGAACATAGATCATTAATTCTTGATATGAGGGATATTGGGGGGGAAGGGTGTATTTTTTAGATGATGGTTCAATCATCTTTGGTGTAGTAGGGAAAAGAGTCCAAGTTGGGGGATCTAGAGGTGGAGGTTTGGAGAGACCTAGTTGTTTGTGGTGAGGCCCCTAATGGTTGGTCTGAGGATAAAAAACATCGAGTGTTGTATCATGGAATGATATTTGTTCCTATGGAGAAGTGTGAGACAGGTCTCAGAGAGTTCCATATTTCACCTTTAGCGGTGCATCCTTGAGTGAAAAAGATGTACCGAGCCTTGAGGTTTTATTTTTGGTGGCCTAGGTAGAAGTGTGCAGTTTTAGAGTTCGTGTTTCAATGTTTGGTCATCTATAAGGTCAAATTTGAGCACCATGTCCCTAGTGGTGTTCTCCAACCACTAGATATTCCTCAGTGGAAGTGGGAGGACATCTCAATAGTCTTTGATAACAGTTTACATAGAGCTCTTTGGAGGAAACAATGCTATTTGGGTGGTAGTGGACCATTTAACAAAATCATCCCACTTTATATCAATCAATGAGTTGGTCATAGTGTATTTTTTGTCATGGTAGTATCTATAGTTGGTGGTGGGACTCCATGGAGTCCCAAGGATGATCATTTTTGATCGAGATCCTCATTTTACCTCTAGAGTATGGAGATGTCTCCATTATGATTTTAGTTCTTAGTTATTCCATAGCACTACTTTTCATCCATAGAAGGATGGTCAAATAGAGAAGACTATCTAGAATCTTGAAGACATGTTACGCTCTTAGGTCCTATATTTTGGAGGTTCACGAATGAGGCACTTACCCATGGTGTAGTTTTATTGCAATAATATTTTTCACTCCACCATCAGTATGTCTCCATTTGAATCCTTGTATAGCCAACTTTTTCATTCTATGTTGTGTTGGATTGGGGTTAGATAGTCGGCAATTTCTGGATCGAAACTAGAGAAGAATACAACAGATATGGTTTAGGTGATTAGTGTGAGGATGAAGACGGTTCAGGATCATCAGAAATTACATACCGATCAAATGAGGACACCTTTGGAGTTTGATTTTATGGATTAAGTGTATCTAAAGGTGACTCCCTATTGTTGTTAGTGAAGGATTGGTGGTGGGAGTAAGATTTCACCCCGATTTCTTGGGACATTCAAGGTGTTGGCTGATGTTGAAGCAGTGGAATATATAGTATAACATCCCCAGCAAATGATTTGGATACATGATGTTTTCCATGTATCACAGCTCTGTCCTTATCTTCATGATAACTCACACGACATCGATTGAAGCGAGATCGTTGTTAACAATGATGGGACCTTCAAAGAGTGGCTTGTAGAGATCTAGGACCCCAAAGAGAAGGTGTTTCATCAGTGTTATATTCCCTTGCATCAAGTATTGTGGATACACAGTGTCATTAAGGAGAGTACATAGGGGTGGGATTCCTATAGGTGTGACTAGTACCTAGAGCAGTTTTAAGTTGTTTTACCAATTTTTTCATTGATGATTTGTTTTTTGAACCTTTTATGTGATGTTATTATTAACTTTTTTTGATATGGAATGATTGTTCCATTATTCTAATATATCGAGGTTTTTTTCAATCTTTCGAACAAATCATGGTGGTTTTACCCTATTATGTATCTTACAGGGTGGTTGTTCAGACCCCTCTTATCATTTGGGTTGTTTTTTAATTCTCTAGGACAATAATGTTTCGAGTGGTATCTAATGTAATGGCCTAGACCTATCTGGTCCATTACTTTGCTGAAATATGGTGTTTGATGTGTTCTGGGAGATCAAGGTGACTTATTCACAACACTTTCCCAAATTTCTAGTTCATGCACAATGTTTTGAGAATAATAGGTTATTTCCAACAGCATGTTATTTTCTATTTCCAAATTTATAGTTCATGAACTATTTTTCCAGAATAGTAGGATATTTCCAGAAGAAAGATATTTTTCTTGGCTAAATTTCAAGTTCATGGATAGTATTTCCAGAACAGTGGGATATTTCCAATAGTAGGCTATTTTCCTTTTCCAAATTTCCAGTTCATGAACAGTGTTTCCAGAAAATTAGGCTATTTCCAATAGTAGGCTACTTTTCTTTTCCAAATTTTTAGTTCATGAAGATTTTTTCTAGAATAGAAGGCTATTTTGTTTTCCAAATTTCTAGTTCATGATTAGTTTTATTATAATAGAGGTCTATTTCCAACGAGAGGCTATTTTCCTTTTCCAAATTTCTTGTTCATGAACTGTGTAACAAGAAAAGTAGGCTATTTCCATCAACATGCTATTTTCCTTTTCCAAATATATAGTTCATGGGTAGTGTTTGCAGAACAATGAGGTTCTATAGTGTTTCCAGACAAGTGAGGTTTCCAAACCAATGAGGTTTTTGGATTAGTGAGGTTCAATAGTGTTTCTAGACGTGTGAGGATTCTATAACAGTGAGTTATCCAACACTTTTTCAAATTTCATGTTGTTTGTACAGTGTTCCCAACATCCTATAGTTTCTCTAAATTGACATTTCCATTGAATTAAAATCCATTTAAGTTCTTATTTTACTGTATTTAGGGCCAAATCAAATCCCATAACTCCTATATTAATTTTCCTAAGCCTCTGAATGTTTTTAATTGGTCAATACATGTCGTTTAATGCGATCTTATTTTATAGTAAAATCTAGTGTATCATAAACCGCCACTTGGTTAAATCTTATAAAGGGACGAGATATATTCCTTCCTGATTCTAACATCTTGTTCCCCGATGTGAGATGATTGAACCATTTCATTCTTACCATAAGGGTGTCTGGTCGATCCTTAATCCTCAGATTGTTTACCCTTGATGTTTCTTCCTGCTATATGTGTACACCTTGTTTCGGTGTCAGTATCAAGTGTCAATCCTTCATCGATATAAGATATTATCTACCTCTGTTCTTGTGTTTTATTTGATCCATATCCCCAGGTTTCTCCCTTCCTTGTTATGGTATTTGATCTCCATGCTTCTAATGGAGTTCTCTAGGTTGTCAGATGGTGTGGTCATGTCGCACGTCCTCGGGTGGTTGTAGTTGTCATAAGGGAGGAGATCATAATTTTTTGTGTAGATCAACCTCATATAAATAACATCAAAAACCATTTAAGGTATGGGAATCATTTATTCTCTATTATTTTACATGAATATGTGATGTTAGCATGTTTTAGACCATTGTATCATAATGGAATTGACCTAATAAACATTTTAATCAGTTAAATAAATTGATATCGATCATATGTTATTGCCACTAATTTTTCTAGATAGTGGGATATATATGCTTTAATTTTTTATATTTTCATTTTTGATAGAAAATGGTAGTTATTTTAAAGCCAAAAATCAATTGAAAATTGTTTAGATAAAGGTAAATAGGCATGTTAGTGAATCTGGAGGTAATTATTTTTGTTGAAATTTGATGTTAATAAAATTGATTTAGTAAGTATATTTAATAAATTTGTGATAACTATGGTATATTTTTGTTTAGGATACCCATATTTGGAACAT
The DNA here is from genome assembly GCA_963277665.1 of Viscum album. Taxonomy (NCBI): domain Eukaryota; kingdom Viridiplantae; phylum Streptophyta; class Magnoliopsida; order Santalales; family Viscaceae; genus Viscum; species Viscum album. The sequence continues at coordinate 1,403,854,062 of OY728152.1, forward strand.
AAAAATTATAAATTATTTGATTATAGACGGATTATAGAATTGGCTATTTGATAAAAATATAATTCCTCGTAGGGTTCGGAGGTACCCACATTCTTGTAAAGGCCAAGATCCATAGGCTTGGAGCTATGATAGCTCATTGTTCTTGAAGTTTGGATGACTTTTTCAAGGTCAAACAACCCAATTGATTTGATGTTTGTTTTATTATAACTTGTGTTGAGATGTGAGCCTGGAAGGGTGTAGCGATATGTTGGGGCATGGAGGCCTATTGGTTGTGGTACTAGTTGACACCTAGATTGGCGAGATGCATTGTTTTATGCATGTGGGGGTCGATGAGGACACCAGATATGATGTAATGGGTTGGATGTGAATGTTTGGATGCTTTTTGTTTCTTGTTGGTTGTTTAACTTCCTTACTTTCCCCACTAATTATGGTAGCTGGTTTCCTTACCCTCTTTCTGAAAGGGGAGAAGACCCATGGGGTGTGCTATGAGATTTCTATGTTTCTCTTCCTGAGCGTGGATGGGTATACACTCTTTCTATAGGCAGCAAAGCCTTGATGGGTAGTTCATCTACTAACCGTGTTGACCCCCCTTGTGTTTAGTAGCATAGAATTTTTTTCTAGAATGCCTGGGAATAAGGGAAATTAATAATGTTGATAATAATTTATTGAATAAATGTTGTTAGCTCATGCAGTTGGAGCTTGCTGGGATCGAATGAGGAGGTACTAATTTAAAGTAATAGTAGACTTTGTGTGTGATGTTAATGAAATATAATGTGGAAATTGTTAATAGTGAATTAATGTTTAAATTATTATTGAACGTAAAGTGAAACAAATTAAAAGGGAATAAAGTAATGTAATCAAGCTCTTTAATTGGTTGTGTGCTTATAGGATACGTATTCTTAAAAGTGGAAGTAGGGAGATCGAGAGACGTTAGCTACAGTTGAGTCTAATACAAGGTTATTCCCATTGTGTGGCTTTGAGAAATCGTATATTATATACTTTTTGTGTTTTTATATGCTACTCCACCCCTTTAATTAGGGAAACATACAACCCGAGGATTCAGAGCCTTGGAGGGTATTTGCCCCCAACATTTTGGTGGGAGGATGGATGGCTGACTACCCCCTTTGGCATTTATCTCTTCCATTAGTATATAATTGTTCTTGTAGACACAATGGCTAGTTTTCACCAAATATGTGTGTAGAGGGTTTTAATGGATTTTGGTTATTCACAGACATATATTTAGGATATAGTTTCTTATGGACTCTTATAGGTGTAAAGTGTATAGGTTGTGATGGCTTGAGGATCCTTACTCAGTGTGTGGGATGTAATGGCTTGAGGTTTAATGCTCGACATATGTTACATGTTATATGAGCTATGGTACCTCCTAGAAACTACCTATTTACATTGACTACATGGACTTGGTGGTTTTGATTCATGAGGTACATGTTATGGTGCTTCACCCAGGTGTTTGTAGGCTAGCCTTTTGGAGAGAGATTCTTAAGATATGCGGTGTTGGAGAAAAGTGGCAAACCAATGGGGAAGTTGTAGCGGGGTACCCTTGATATGATTTATTATATTATAAACTCTTGTATGTGATACCTAGTGAGAGTATCCTTGGTGAGGATGGTAACATAGTATACATGTTTAGGTGAAGTGTTAATATCACTTGTAGTTCAATGTGCTTCAGCATATTCTCTTTACATCGGCATGAGAGGCTTCAGGGAGGATCTTACTAAGTATACTATTATACCCACCTTATCTATATAATCTATTTACAGGTCACTTAGAGAAGGTTGGTGATCGGGTCGGTTACTACTATCTAGGGGTAGCAGGAGATCTTCAGGCATTTTGGTTACTGTCGTTTTAGTTTTTTATGGTACTTACAGTTCTTTCGTTCAGTTGTAGTAGTTTTATATGACATTAAATAATTTTACATAGTATTTTCTTTTATATTACTGCCTGATTTGGAGTTAGTTGTTGTTTTTCTTGTCTCTCTCTTTCACATATGTACTCGTAAGAGGTAATGACTCCCATTTTTGTATTTATTATACCCTTAGTGGTAGTCTCCATCCCGGGGCCTATGGGAGGCGGGACATTGGGGGTCATTATCTCTCTTCCCACATTTCCGGCCCTGGAGTGGTACACCATGTGGGGAGGTGGTCATGACACCCCAATTATGTATGTTGGCGTAGTCTATTCCTGAACTGCCTTTTCATATTTTGGTTCAACTGGGATTCCATACTTAATGATACAATTTCAATTATATGATGCTATTGGAATCCATAAATCACTCTTACTAATCTTCTCTATGAATATTTTCTTCTAAAAGTCTCTAGAAGAACCTGATATTGGTTCTCAATTGCTTTATATCTCTTGGAATATATAAATATATCATCAATAAATTCCAAAAAAATCATCAAAATATTCATTGAACTCACTATTCATTATATCCATGAACATGTAGGGTGAATTAGTTAGTCCAAATGCCACTACTTTAATCTCATAATTTCAATACCTACTTTGGAACGTTATATCTAAAATATCTTTCCTCCCTATACGCAACTGATGATATTCGGATCGATGGAAAATCTTAAAAAATTATTTATCTCCATGAATTTGTTCAGATAAATCTTCAATTTTAGGTAGAGGGGACTTGTTCTTTATTTTATTAACATTAATTTATCTATAGTCAATGCATATCCTCTTGGAAGAATATTTCCTTGTGACTAAAATATTATGGGTTCCCCAAATAGAAACAGTTGGGAAAAGAAATTCCTTATAACTCAATTACATTAGTATTTTAATAAACTCTACTAATTCTATGTTGTAAATTTCATAATGAGTAATGAATATCATTTTTCTACAAATAACAAAATCAATTGAGAACTCAACATCCCACTCAGGAAGATGTCCGGGTAAATCAACTAGAAATACAACATTTTTTCTAGCGCTATAGGTAAATCGTCAATTTTAATATTTCATTCCTCATCCATAGATGATGTTTTCTCTAAATCCCTAATAATTTCAAATATAAGAGCTATTGGAGGTGGATCCAAATAAAACTCAGATGATACTGACTCCCCTCTAATGAAGATAAACTATATTCCTTCATCATTAATCATAATATCCTTCTCTTAGCAAAAGGAATTGAATTATATTTCGAATTATAGTCCATAACATGAATTCTATCAAAATAAAACAGTGATATGATGATAAAATCTATGATTAGACACATTAATGTGTCGTAAAAGGAACTTCTCTATACATATTTTTATGCAATAAGTATTCCAATATGAGTATTTACTAAAAACTCCCTAGTTAAAGTGAATTTAAAATATGTAATTTTTAAATAAACATGGGATGGTATAATGTAATGGGATTATCCAAAATCAAATATATACTTGGAGAAATATTTTTAGATGATTAAATTATTTTCCTCCATGTAATTAGAAACATCAACCATAATTCTTGTGACAACATAAGTATAGCCTTGTTCCCATTGATTTTTCAAGGGTATGTTTCTGTGGTACATTGAAAAATAATTTTCATAATTTCCAATTTGTTTACAATTTTATCATTGAATATTGGTATCTTTTTCATTCCCTTAAAAATTGTCTTGGTGGAATTTTTATCCACATTTATAATAAACTCCCATCCCCAGTAGGCATGTTGCATGATGTTTATTTCAACTCTTATTATAGGATGGAATTTCAATTCATCCCATATTACTCTTTTCTATATTAACTTTACCATAGTGTTTAACATCCCTCTTCTTCTGATTCTATCATTAATTTCATAAGACATAGATTATTCATTCTCTATCATTATATCACAAGAGGATATATCTTGGTATTAAGAGAATGCTTGATAGACTAGTTCCCTTTAGAGGAATGGGTTTAAACCAAAAAATAATAGATAAATATTTTTCATTGAATTACATAGTTAATCCATAGCATGCATTGAAACCATGGTAAATTTGGATTCATACTTGTAAAAGTTTTCATTCTTTTTTTCTCTTAGGCTTAAGAATTATCCATTCATATCATCTAACTATTCTTAATGAAAATACATTCAATGATAATTTACATAAAATCCTTGAATTATATATTCTCTATTTCTTCCCCCTCATTTGTGTTTTCAATAAATTACCAACATTGAACGAAATCTACAGAGTGATGATACACTGCTATGATAACTATCCCTATTTCATAACATCCTAGAGAAAGAAATATATTTTCTAAAGAACATATCCATTTTAATTTATAAATAGATTTGACGTCCCATTAGAGTTTAGAGGTTGTTGTCACATAAAGACGTTTTTCATTGTTCATCCAGGTTGTGGATTAAGATTCATGATAGAGGAAAGAATATTTTTCATAACCTCATTCAGTTATCCCGATATAGTTATATGTTCCCCATATACAGTTATAGATCCTTATCCATCTACATTTTCTTAAATAGAAGGGTAAATTCATATATGGAATATGATCATAGATACGTTTTCCATTCCATCACCGATGGGCCATTTTTAGAAAATTTCATACACTAAATTAGATTATTATTTATAATGCACAAATTTGAACTCAAAAAACAAAACATAAACTTAAAAATGTATTCATTTCAAATATTAAAATCATAGAAATGGGTTTTTGGGTGATCTATTTAGTTTAAAATCATTCATAATTGTTTATAATGAAAATTTGAATTATCTAAAGAATGTCCCCATGTATTTTCAAACTAGGGGCGCAGTAGGGCCCATCATTGTGTTCCATGTTACGCCATGTTAGGACTGATTCACCTTGCCATTGTTGTTACCCCCTATATAGATCTATTCTAGAACCATTTCCACTTGTATTATCTAAACATGGATATATTTCTAGGAATAAAAACATAATATCTAATGCAAAAAAATCTATGATTTTCTTTTATGATTATTTTTAAAGTCTATTTGAAATATTTGTTCCCTAAACTATTTTTTATAAATATATTTTCCATGGTTTCTACTAAACATACTCGGATTACAACTCTATAGACCCAAACCCTAGTAGCTCGAAGGTGGTTCCATTCATTATTACATTATCATAATAAACAATAGAATCACATAAAAAATTACCAAATAGTTCATTAGAATTTGAAAAAAATAAACAAACATTATTTCTAAATTAAAACTTGAAATACAATACTACATAAAAACTCTATTGTAAATGCTGCTAAAATCATATATTAACCCTGAAATTCATATATAATATAGATCATGTTACCCTAGGGAAAAATAAATACAAAGAAATGGGTGAAATCAGATGCTCTGTAAGGAAAAATAATAAAATGAAATCCCTCATAAAAACATAAACAATGTTTCATTGTGAATAACAAAATCAAATTAAATTCTTAGATAATTAGGAGGATTATATTTTAGTAATATAAGAAGAATAAATAATTCCCCATACATAATCATAGGATAAATAACATTACCATGGATATTCTACTAGTCAAATAATAACTTTAATTAGCTATAAAAACATCATATTTATAGATTTTATAATTTCGGACAACATAAAAATATTATAAATTCTTCGATCAAGACACAATACATAAATAGGTAAAAACCCTTTCGATTTTTTCTCATGATACCTACTAATTTATCTCATATATATAATTATCCCTACCCATCATTAACCATGTCCATTTCAATACCAATATTATAATGTTTAATCAAAATCAATTTATATATTCATATTGAAACTAGCTTATGAAATTTTATTAACTTCCCCCCATAAATAATTATAATCATAAACCATATAGAGTAATATGGAGAATGATACGAAGATAGTATATTCAAATAAATAATCATAAAACATTCAATAAAATATTGTGTAACGTAATATGAATGATCATCCTCAATAAAGAATAAAACTCACTAAGGATGTTGAAATATATATAAATACTCTTCTATAACCATTAATAAATTTTTGTGAGAAGTACACCTTTCTTTTGAAAGAAGAGAAATTTTGGAATTTAATTTTTATAAAATCCTATTAAAATCATGTATATGAAATGAAATAAAATTTATTAGTAAATAAATTGTATTTAATTCTTTAATAGTGTCCTACTTTAATGAAAATATGTAAAAAGAGTCACTATAAATGAGCTACTATAGTGCGGTTTATGAAAAAATATAAATGAGTTTATAATGTGGATAATGATTACTTTTTTTAAATAAAACTAGAAAAGAAATAAAAAACTATTTCACTAAGAAAAGGCTTTACATTATAAAAATATTGGCTCCCTATAATATAATATCCAGTGTACTTGAAAATGGTTAAGAAATTGGGATGTGACTACTAATCGGGCTTCCTTATCAAGAGGAACTGATATGGGAAACTCAAAAAAAACATGTATTTCTAAATCAATAATAGATGTAATGATCTAGATAAATAATTTTGGAAAATATAAACATAATTTAGAATAATTACATAAAAAATAACAAATAATAACATGGGGAAAAGAGAGAGAAAGCATAACCTGAATGAAAAATGGAGCTTTAGGAAGAAACTCTTACCTTCTGTTTGAATGTCTTATGCACTTATACATAACTTTCTAACTAATGAATGTAAATTCACTAGTAACATATTTAAAAATAAATTCAGTATTTATTTGATTTATTTTATTTTTATTAAGTTAATTCATGTTCTTTTTTATGAGTTATAAATTTAAATATTGTCGTTTAGATGTGTTCATTTCCTTGGTTTTTAGTATTGGTTTACTTGTATAAATGTATGAAAGATCATGAGAAATGGTATTAGTAATCCTAAATTTAAATTATATGGTTTTAATGAAAATATATACTAATTATTGTTAATATATATAATTATGTTTCTAGATATGAGGATGATTCATTAGATAAAATGTTAATAACAAACATTTTGATCATTTTTCCGTTTTTTTATCATCAGGAACTAGTTTGGTTTTATTTATTTATATTATTTATATATACAAGTTTCAGAGTGATAAATAATAATTAATATACCTATTATTGTCTATTTTAATCATAAAAACAATTTTATGACCATAATTGAAGGCAGTATATGAAAATTAAAGATTCATCATCGATGAAGGTGGTGAATCGACACCCCACAGGTGATGTTTTTATATTAAAAATGAAGAGAAAAATATATTTGAGGATATCCCATATGCATAATAAAGTTAAATTATATATATGATATGGGATTTATAATTAATATTTGTACTGATGAGGTAAGAAAATGATATGAAAATAATTGAAATGAATGAAATTTAAATGAACAAAAGGGTATTTACCTCTTGAATTCTTCACATTGAGAACCTACTTATGAAATATTGAAATTTTCATTTTGGTGTGACCAAAAAGACCTGAACGTGGGTAAGTGGTTTGGGAGAAGTAATTTACATAAATTTTTTAATATTAAAGGATTTATAGGTGCGATAGGAACAGGTGGTTTGGGTTGGTAATTATCTGGGAGAAGTGGGGTGGTTTTTGAATATTTTTTTTCATTTGTTTATTATTTTGGATTAGGAATATGAATATTTGGTAATTATAAAAAATAATAATAAAATAATGAATATATTTTCAATATTATGTTCTTACATAATCCATACATCATCTTTGAGTCAATAACACATGTATTTGTAAAGTACATTAAATTAACTTATTTCACAAGTCACAAAAATTTCATCTATTCTAAAAAAATCCTAAAAATTGACCCTAACAATTATTCAATGTTTAGAATTAAAAAAATAAAACCCATTTTATAGACATAAATTTAAAAAAATAAGAAATTTAATTTTTAAATAATATCGTTATTAACTGAAAATATATGGATTTAAATACTACAACATATATTATTGCACTTTCAAAAATTAATTAATGTCTTGTAAAATTATCTTATAATTATGTAAAAAAATCATAATTTGATTAATCTATTTTATGAAAATAAATTTCATTTTCAATCATTTTACTAATTATAAAATTTTAAATAAACATTTTTGTTTCACAAAAATACTAACACTAATTTTCTCATTTTTTAAAAAATTTATTTACTTATTACACGATGTAAATAAACAATTTTTTAATATATCACATTACTAATTTTTTATTATACTTTAATATGTGAGCTTATAATCTTTTTGTCTTATTATTAATCTGAATGGTCCCATTACTATTCTGATGGCCATATTTGATAATATATTATGGTATTAATCTCACTGTTTCATGATTCCTAAACAATATAAGATGTAAAATATTAATGGAGACATACTATAAAATATCGGGGTGTTACAAGGATGAATGTATGGTTAAAAAATAACAAACCATAAACTATTAAGGTCTAAAAAGATCATCGATTAATCAGAAATTAATGAAAATAGGACAAATTTTTTGTAATCAATACCCATTTCCTAATTTTGATGGATTTCAGCACCATAAATAATGAACATAATGAAAAGAACATTATAGATAATTATTAATTCATAAATTAGAAAATTTCCATTATAATATACTATTTTTATAAAATATATGATAATTCAAGATGATATTTTTAGTCTTGATGCCCTAAAATCAATTTATAATGAATCATATAAGAAAAAATGATAACATAATCTTCCTTATATATTTATCGAATAACCAAATCCAAAATTTTTGGGACAACATATTTCTCCCCATAAATAATCCATCATATTAATATATACATCATTAATCACCAAAGACTCAATAATGAAACCCAATGTTCATCCTATAACATTCAATAATGAAGTATTGTTATAATTATTCCATAGATTATAGAGAAACACTAAAATCCATCAATTAGAATTATTTGTTCACATATTCTTCCATTAAAAAGTAAATTTTTATCACCAAATATTATTAATCACTCTTAATTATTAACAAAAAATGTTAATACCTTAATCATTAACTCTTGAATATATTCTAATATTTCTCTAAATAATATCAATCACAATAAACCCACATTATAATTATAAATTCTTCCAAAATATAATTAATTTTTTTTTAAAAAAAATGGAATACGAAATTGTTATCTTTACATTAATAGTCTATGGTTCCAAATATTGACTCACCAAATAACCAAATAGCATTTCAATACCACATTTTTATCTAAGATAAAACATATGTTACCAAAAATCATAATAATTATAGGTCACTTCAATTTAAAAATGAAATTTTATACTATCAAATACCTCGTGTAGTAAAACATTAGGTATTTCACCCTTCTCATACTTAATTAGGGGTTTATCCACTGGAATTTCTATCATGGGACATGATATCCTTTTTACTTAATATATATTAATATAATTCTTTTAATGTCCCCTAAATTATGATTAACATCTTTAAAAATAACCATAACAATAATGGATTTCATAAACCCTGAAATTATAAATACATTTAAACTTATGAAAAGATATTTCATCCCTAAATAACACATAATATGAACATAAGGGTTAAATATATCATAAAACAATAAAAAAACACAAAATATCATTAAACAAATTTGAATATCACAATATAAAACATAAAAATTTGTGGATATCAATTTGATCTTATGATCAATTTTAAAATCATAAACCCATGATTTTATCCATAACATGTATGTTATCATCACATGAAAACAAAAAGATCGAAAAATCTATGTAAACCATTTCTATGATACTGACTGTAAGGAGCCATCTGTAATCATTAAATAGGCCTGATTTTTAGGTCAATAATACAATTTATTGCACCTAAATATCATTACAGATTATAGATTTAGAGAATTGGGTCATAAACATTACAAAAATTAATATTACATTAACATTGGAACAATTCTAATTAGTATCATTTATTCCCAAAAAATATATGTCTTATGATTTATCAATTATTTTTTTCATGAAATTTCATCATAATTGTGATATTGATGTCATCCATTTCACTAGATTTCCTTAATAATCTATGGAAAAAGATTTAAAATGACGGATGAGAATTAAATGATGATTAAGGGGTATATAAAAAATGAAAGGGAAATTTTAGATTATGAATTATTAAACAATATATTTTGGTTTCAAAAATATAATTTAGGCGCAAAATTAAAATTTTACTACTCAATAAACCATCATTTTTTCACTGATTTTATTAAAATGTTTCAAATCAAATATTAGAGGTAAAAAAATGCATAATTATTCCATTACAATCACGAATAACTTATGAAAACATTTTGAATTAATATTATATATTTTTACCTTAAGAAGTTTCATATAAATTATTTTAAAAATATTTTTCTTGAGTAATCAAAATGTAGTATAACATATAGATAATAATATTATAACATCATAGATTCATAGTAAATGTGGAAAAAAAATGTGACATAAAAATAATTAATGGTTAACAGCTGAGACAACACAAAATTGAGGATATATTTCAGTAGTTGATTAGGATTACTCCCTAATACCATAAATAACATTTCTTAATACAAAACCTTTAACCAGTTCATTAGTGTGCAATATTAGTTAATCTATTATGACATTTTTAATATTATGTAGTCCATCAAAAATATTAATCATTCATAAGGTGTAGTTACAATAATTACCAATGTAAATAAATCAGTTTCACAATCATACATCCTATCATAATCAAAAGAAATTTTATAATGATGTCATTTGAGAAATAGAAATACACCATGTATTACCTTTCTATAAGAATGAATCATAAGATAAATATTTATCTGGAATTCATGTATATAGAATTTATAGTTGTTAAATTTTATTAATGAGAGAGGGAAAGTTATTTTGAGAGTATATGCTCATAAACTGATTAAAATGGTGGTGTATAGAGACCACTTAAACTCATAAGATAATAATCTGCAAATATAAAAATATATATTCCAATTGAACACATTTTTAAATACATAAAATAAAAGGAAATTTGTTTTATCATTGAGGATAATTATAATGATTATTATAATTCTAAACATCCAATAATGGTGGTATAAGTATATAATTACATTTATGTCATAAATATTAAAATAAATTTTACATGTTGTCTTATCTAAAAAACTCATAATGTTCATATAAAATACGTAAAGAGATTACATTTAAATTTTCTTTAATTGTCATAAAATAATACATAAAATTCCATTTATAATTCATTTATTTATATAAAAAAATTATAAATCAATTTTAAGAATATGTACATATAAGAGAATGATTTAGAAAATACATTGGTAAAATATTTAAAACAAGGGTATTGGTGTAATGTATCCCTTAAATAAAACCCTAAAAATATTATTCTTTAAAATAATTTCATTGAAATTTAAATATTATAATAAATTACCTTTACCATCCATGGAATAATAAAATAAAATATTTCTTTAATCATTTAGAAGAACAAATAGATGGACGAAAAATAGTTTGAGGTGAAACATTAAAATAGGTGTTTTTAAAATAATATCCCTTAAATCGAGTTTGAATCATCACATGTGTAACTTTTACCCCAGAATAATAAAATTTTGTAAATTATTTACATTCATAGTAATAAATTTTATGTATATAATTCCTATAATTTTAACTCTAATACTATTATATACAATTATTTAATCAATTAAGATCACATCAGATGTTCTAATGATATTCAACTAATATATGAAAAATGAAATTGATAGATAGATTAATGTCAGTAAGGTTTTCATTAGTTTATAGATATAATAATAATCATGAAATATTTATCATTTTCAAATATTAGTTATAGTGTTAAAAAATCGTGACATATGATTATAATAATTAAATTACATTAAAATCATGGAGATGGTTGGTCTTATGTACACATAAGTAACATTATCATTTTTCATCAAACGTGATTGAAAGATAGAAATTATTATATTATATTTATTTAATGATAATTATATTATTAATAAAATATAATTACTTAAAATAAAAGTATATATATCATCCATGTGATTTTGTAATAAAAAATGAACAATATTGCTTCGTGGGGTTGGTAATCTACATGTACACACAAATGAAATTATCACCTTTCAATTAATTGAAATGAAAAAATATATAATATCATTTAATTTTGGATTATAAATATATATATATTATATATTATATACACTTGTAGTCCTTAAATATAAATATACATGAGTAGAAATGAAAAATTCAAATTTCATCAGTTGGTGAGTCAGCAGTCCGTTGTAGACCAGAATGATGGATTCATATTCCATTTAAATGTAGTAAAGATGAAAGTTTATTATTACCTTAATATAATGAATTAACACTATATTAGAGATAATGATGTTATAATATCATAATTTTTGAATAATATATGATGTAATTGGAAGAAAAAATAAAAACCAAAATAGTCATCCAGGAAGGATATCTCTTCCTCAAACGACCTCATTATGTTTACACAAAAATCATTCATGTGAGGGGTTTAAAATAAAACCAAGATAGTATTAAAAAATACATTAATTAATGAATGGATATTTTAAGGTCCAACCTAATTTGAAAGGATTTTTATCCATTGAATAAAATTGGATAGGATTTTTCCTTTTTATAAGTAAGGGTAGGTTTACTTATAGAATTTTATAAAATATCAAATTAAAATAAATTTATAATAATTCAAAATAGTTTCAATCTCCTCCCATTTTAATATACGATGAGGATTGGCAAAAATATATTATCTAGTAAAAATTCAAAATATTTATATTAGGTTTTTAACCATATATCATTTTTTTCCTATATACCCATTTTGATAATTAACACGATAACAATTTTTTTTAATTTCAAGCCAAGATAGTTACTATTGAAAGAATAATTTTGAATAAATGGAATTTTTTTCATATTTTCTATCATATCCTATTAAATTTTATAATGACATATTTTTATGAATTTTTTGTTTTTAAATAAAATATTATCAATTATAAAAATCAGTTATGTCATTTTCGGAATTATTAATTTAATTCAAATATGATAACAACATGAAAACAATGGAATTAAAATATAATCATTTAATAACTCACTGAAATTATATATTTTTCCTTAAAATTCATAGATAAATTATTTTATTCAATTTATATTACATTGTTATTATTTTAAATGATTAATTTTATTTTTCTATTACTTTAATAAATATTCTCTCAACGTTGCATGATAATTTCAGGTGATTATTTTATTAAAAAAAATATGAATTAAAAACAATGATATTATAATAATTTACCTTCCAATAAATATTTTGAAATTAAAATAATTTTTTTATCATTGTAAAAAATGTTTTAGTTATTTAAAGAAAGAGAGTGACTTTTTTCATTATCTGATACATAAATATAATAAAAGTCAAAATCAATCCAATTTGTCAATAAGTGGACTTATATTGATTAATTGGATGGAAATGGATGAAATTAACCATTGTAATATGAAAATTTAATTATTTTGTGATAATATATAGTCCTTATCATATTAATTTTAATATTATTTACTAGTTTTACCCTTCCCATGGTGACAATTATTTATAAAAGTTTCAATTCTCAATAAAAAATAAAAGGGGGGTATTTACTTAATTTACAAATCCTTTATACAAATATGGAGTCTATTTATCATGATTAAATATTATGATTTTTAAAAATATATTTTCATATTAGACTCCTGAGATGCTGTTAAAATTGATATTTTCAAAAAATGAAAGTTGAATTACAAAAATGAACTCACACCAGAATCGGGAATAAAGATAACTAAAATTTAATTAGTTATATAAAATATAACTAATTATCACTTATGTTTCTTTTAAATAAAACTCAATTCATTATGGGAAATTTTTTATACATAATTAAATACGAAGAAATGAAAATATTATAAAATAGATGTTTTTCAATATTCCCTGAATATTAATTATTTTATATAAAATATGATATTTTTAAAATAATATAATATTTATATTCCAATTAAAAATGTATATTAAATGTTTAAAATAAAATTTCAAAATTTTTATAAATAATTGTAATATTCATCAAAAAAAGAATAAAAATTATTTTTTAGGACAACATATTTTTTATGAATATAATGATATTCCAAAAATGAGTGATTACATACATATGAATTTATAAAAAAAATATTTACTACTACCAATAAATATATTTCATAATTAAATTAATAATATTCTTACCTGCTAATTTATTGACATGGTAATAACTTTTATATTTAAAAATTAGTATATCAAAGTCCATTTATACTCAGTGTAGAATGTTGTGTAACCTATAAAGTAGTGTATTTTTTTGTATAACTATGTTACTTTCTTCCCCGTTTAAAATATATTATCTTCTCAATTTTAACTCATTCTTAGTAAGTTAGGATCTAACATTTGAAAATGCCTTTATTGAAATCACAAATAATAAAATGGCATAATAAATATTCCTCCTGAGATAAGGGAAATGAAAAGAAAATGGTACTCAAATAACTAGGTTTTAAATATTTTAACATTATTGGGATGTTAAAATATTTATATGGGGAAAAAAATTGAAGTCCAAATAATTATGGTGAGTGGTAATGATCATTGATCAGAGGAAAGTGAAGGATCAATAAAAATATAATGGCCACAAAAAAAATAAACATGTGAGGCATAAAAAAGACCATCAATTAATATGAAATTATTTTAATATGATGTAATATATTTCATCAAGATCCATTCATATTTTTGATGAATTATGTTACAATATATATAACACTTTGTATTTTTCATGTAAGAACATTGTATTCGATAGCATGTATGAAAGACAACACAATGCACGTAATGAAATATAATATCATGAGACTTTTAAAATATATTCACTATTTTAAACAAAAAAATTTATATATCTTGAAATGAAAACTATACTGAGTAATCATTTATTTCACGTAACAATGAATTTCTTTGATGACTTGCAATACACGCATATCTGAGTTTTACAAAACAACAATTTATTACTAAACAATTATTATTTTATATAATAGTATATATCCTAGCCATTTAATTAGAGGTTACTTATAGAATTAACCAAATTACTATAATTTATTATTTAATCAAATATATATTAATTTAAATGGTCACAAATTAGTAAGAATTTAAAATGAAAACCATTTGAATATAAATGGAATGTTTTTATAGAAAACTAGTTTTTTCCCACAAAGATATTAATCCTAATAAATCAAATTAATTACTATTAGTGAATGATATTAAATATATATATATATATATATATATTAATTCAAATATTTTTTATATGCATCCAATAGTATTGATAAGCATAAGATATGAATAAATCCAATTTTATACTGAAGAGTTATATCTTTCTAAAAAGGAACTTTTATCTCTATTTTAATTGAGAACAAATTTTAAATAATTTTTTTGGACCATTTATTTATTTTATATATATAAATCATTATCATTTTTAAATGTTTAAAAAATTCCAAAATGGTTGTCTTTTTCATTTTTCTATGAAGCATAATTTTTAAATGAAAAGTGAAAATTACTAGAGTCTTATTCAAAACTAATTTTTTTTTTATTATTTTAATAGTAACATTTTTTTAATGTTTTTAAAGCATATATTGATCAATAATAAATCAATTAATGTGATTTTATCTTTTATCCATACAATTCTAAGAATATATTTACCGAGGCATGGATCTATATACACACACTCAATTGGATTTATTGGCACCTGAGGATCCTTTATGACATTACATCCTAAATTAGGAATCCAATTCAGATTGATGGTGTCACGAACCAGGCCAGTGCGTCATCCGACCCGGCGCCCGACCCGGTCCGCGACATGGCCCGAAGGGCATTCCCGATCCCCACAGGCTCGAAACTAGTGTCGGGCATCAAAATAAACCAGTTGGGAACGATTTTAGCCCAAGACAAGGATGAATAAACATAATCTAAACAAGCTGGTAAATAAAAGGAAAAATAACTGAACAACGTGGCAGTGGAAAAAGGAATAAACAACGCGTGACATACCTCAGGTGACCTCGTGGATCACCACGGTACGTCAACTACACTCGTTCCCAAGAGCAATCCAAGACTGAAACGTGCAACTGAAAAGTAAGGTAGGCATGAGCACCGAGATTCTCAGTAGGAAAGCCAAAATATAACCACGTCCTATGCCCCTGCCTTAAGTAAGAACTCCAATCATGCCAGTTTGAAAAATAAGGTATAATAAAATAATGTTTTCCTTCATTCCAAGTCCATGTAATGAGTTTTCATTTTCAAATAAAGCATTTCACTCCCACTACATTTTCAAATTAGGTTCCAAGCATGCATTGTCGTTTCAAATGAAAAGAAACCAATTTGGATTAAAAACATCAAGATTGAAACAACTGAAAAGAGAGTTACACCACTAGTAGCATGTCACAAAGGAGCACCATGGGAAATCCCTATAGGTAGCTAGAATAAATGGGAACCTAGAGACCTCGTGCCTCGGTGAAACATGGGTTAGAAGACCATGACCATCAGAAAACGTGGCTTAGAAGGCCACGACCCTCAGAAAACGTGGATTTGAAGGCCACGACCCTCAGAAATTCATATGTTTAGTTAGTGTTGTTGCGTCAATCCTGGTAGACAAACCGGGAAGAACCCCTTCCGTGTCATCTAGCGTACTAGACCTGGTCACCCACCTAGATACCCGGGTTTACCATTGTGCTCTATTCCAAAAAGGTGGTGAGCTTTTATCAAAAGAAAACAAATGAACATCACACTTTCGTTGTCCTAAAAACTCGCTAAACCTCTCACCACCGTTATCCCTCCTTAAGCGCATTCCACTATTTCACATTACATAAAGTATAATCCCCAATATTAGGCACATATTCGTACACTCAACATACAAGTCATTTTCTAAAACCAAGGGGGTTTGCCTTAGGAGGGGGTTTTCCAATTTTACAAACCATTCCAAAAGGGCCAAACAGGCTTTATGGTTTCACAAATAATATTATTAATTTTTGCACATATAATCATCTTAACTCTTTTCGAAACCTTTTAGAAATCCCAATTTAACAATCTACATGTTAAATATATAAAAAACAATCTTGAACACTTTCTTAAAATGATGCAATTAATTTATGAAAGTCCAAATGGCATTTGTAATACATTACATTTTTTCAAAACAAATGCATAACCGTTGTTAGCGAATGAACCCAGATTTCATAACATGTAAATATAAAATACATATAAATAAAAATATTTTCAAAGAAAGCAACCAATTATGAAATTCAATCTAAAGGCATGGGCTTAGGAAACCTACCTCAATCATGTCATTATTGTCGACGACCACTCGAATTGACACTTGGCGCACACACACACATGTACTTATATATATATATATATACACACCCATAGGTTCATTTCATATATATATATATATATGCTTTACTTTATGCATATGCATGCAGGGTACCTCGACACCCGCAGCCCAAAACCATCGTAGCGGGGTCCTGCGCACTCCACAAAACATGTAATAAATTAAAAGAACAAATTATGCAATACAACAAAATTAGTACCACAAAATTTACACAAATGAAACACACCCAAACTATATCATAGCGCCACTTCAAACACACTCGCACGTCAAAATCATTGCAAAACATGAATCTCATAATTTATACAGATTAAATAAGCCATCTGCACCACATATAAAACATTTTAAAAAGACATAACACAACATAAAACAACAACACACCCGAAAACTTCTTCTAAGGCCAAAAGCATACCAAAACAGACTCCAAAAAAATAAAACGCATCCCTTGAATCATTTAATAAACTAAGTGCACAGTTCATAAAACACCAGTAAATGACACATTGTGGGTTTCCATCAATGAACTCACTCGATATCACATCACATTTTACAAAAATAAAACAAAGCATTTTAAACATTCTTCAACACCAAGTTCGCACAAATCAATTTAATTTCTTTACATGCTAAATTAATTGGACAAGAAAATTATTTCAGCAAACAACGTTTAACATAAAATCACCACTCTTAAACAAAACCACCTCAAATCCTTTCACAAAATCAAATCATTCATAATAAATAAACACACTACGAAACACATCTAAATCATATTAAACCTTAAGTGAAACTATATTTTCACCAAGAAAACTAATCAAAGAGTATACCAAATTAATTAAATTAGAAAATTAATTCATCATACAATACATATATGCGGAAACACAAACCTTCAGTATCGAAACTTCGCAAACGCGGTGTGCAAACTCCACCGCATGACAACCACACCACACACAATGAAATTAATCCCTAAAAACAAACAATCGGATCAATTACACCATAATCGGACCAACCAAAAACCCTAAAACCCAAATTTCAACATAATAAAATTAAACTAACTACCAACCGAGGAATGGCACACTTACGGCAAGGGGTCTGAGATGCTGTCCGAGCTTGCGCGGTGCCAGAAAAATTAAAAAGAAGAGCTGTTGAATGAAAAATGCATCAAAGGGAGTGCTACAGGACGGATGGGAACGAGGTCGGGACGAAGCGTGGTGGTTACATCAAAAATATGGGGCGACATTCGCGGCGGGCTAAGGCCGGGACAGTGGGAGGTGGGGGCGGCGCGTGAGCTAGCCGAGGCTGGGATGGAGAGGGGTGGGGGGTGGCGTGCGAGTAGGCCGAGACGGCGAGGGGGGCCGGGACAGAGCAGGCGTGAGTAGGCTGGGATGGTGAGGGGGGCTGGGACGGAGCGGGCGTGAGCAGGCCGGATGGAGGGAGGCCATACGGGAGGCGGGAGCAGGCGGACAGAGGGGGCTCGCGGCAGTCGCGTGACCAACAGCAAGGGGGGGGGTGGGTTGTGCCGTGAGAACAAAGGGGGGGGGACGCCCCCTAGGGTTCCCCCCTTTTTTTCTTAAAAAAAGTATACTATAATCAATAATAATAAAAGAAGAAAAATAATTGTATTAACTACTTTAATAAAACTAATAACCAAATTCTTAATGACAATTTATATAACAAAATTAGTAATTATATAATCGTAACATTAACACCAATTTAACCATAATAAAACACTTAAGAACTGTTTAACGTTAACAATATTAATAAAAATTATACCGTCCCCATTAATATTTATAATAATAATAACTACACCATAATAATTAGGGTGCAAACACACCCATTTATTTTTATAATACTTTATTTAATTTAAACATTGAACATTAGCACGGGCACCTGAGCCGACCGCGTGGTCACCGCCAACCATGAGGTGCCCGCGCACCAATATAAAACTTATCAAAAATATTAAACATCAAAAAAATAATTTAAAACAGGAGCCCAAACTCAATAGGTCCAAGGATGTGCGACCCTGAGAAGAATAAAATAAAAAGGTTTTGAGGTCGCGGTGTGACAATTCTCCCCACCACAAACACTTTCTTCCCCCAGAAAGTCACCAAGCCAACAGTTAACACAACGCAAGTCCATGCCCAGACAAAACCAAAGGAAACTGAGAACCTATGGTGACCATTTCCAACACAGTTCACGCAGAACCAATTCAAGTAGAAACCCCATCAGGACGAGGGGAGAACACGAGAGGGTTCTCCCCACAACAAGAATTCCACTAATACGAAAATCTTGAGACCCAAAAACACCACCCTCGGGGGGGGGGGGCAACGTGGGAACTCCCAAACCAAAAACATTCAGTTTCACCACACTGACCGAACAACACATTAGAGATATTTAAACAGAAAGTTTTCTATGAAACAACCCACTCTCCTGAGGATGAGAAACTAACTCATCACTTCTCACACCGACCAAAGAAAAGGAATACCTGCCATAACGGAGACTAGGGGATCCCTATCCCGATCTGAACCCACATTCTCAAGGCCAACAGAATAATTCCACCAATATGATTAAAACCATTATGGGGAAAACTAGCACACCATAATACTAGGTTGGTGGAATCCCCTAAGATACTAAAACATGCTAAAGGAAATCCCAAGGAGAGGCGCCCAAACTAAGGTAGGGCCCAGAAACACCACCCATTAACTTCACGAAACCAAACATCCCCCAAACAAACACAATTGAGACCAAACCCACAATCAGGACGGGTCCGTTTATTCATTGGTCCAACACCCTTTGAAGAAACCAAACGATTTAGAAACCATCCTAGGAGAAGGCAGTGCTTCTTGAATTGAGGTAGAACGAGTACATCAAACTACCACGACAAGAGTGGGCTTATGACGATGATAGGAACAAAAAAAGAAAACATTGTATATTTCCATCCCAATGTTGAGAACAAGTTACAGACCGAGGTTACATACACCCCTTGCAACTCCTGACTGTGCGCGAGCTCCACCTCGAAACCTGTGGTTGGGGCTCTGATTGCCGAAGCATCTTCTGCCTCACAGTCAGGTATTTCCGTCCTTTAGTTCCTGACTCCTTCCTCCTAGTGACTCAAACGACCAAAATGGTGGAATGTTTTTAAAGAGGTGCAATGAGACATCATTGAATTCATGAACAGGCCATACTCATGGCACATCATGATTTGGTATGATGAACTAGATGACAGATCTTGCGAGGATAGATTCTTATAGATGGGTTCCTCCGGCATGTGCCCCTCACGAGATGGAGGACCCCTACGAAATCCGATCACCACCGACCGCACCCCAGACACCAACAACTGTAAGACATTCTACCTCCACTGGCTTAAAACTGGACCTTCAAACTAAAACTGCACAATCCCTAGCAACCTCGGGAGTTCCCAACAACCCGAAGACACTCTCATTCAACCATCTACACAACCATCTCTAATAAACCTAGAGTAAATCAATTAACAAGCAACACTCGATTCGGGCTAGAACTGGGAAAGACTCGTTAACAATTTTTGGGGACTTTTTTTTTGGGCGACACGTTCTGAACAACGCATTGGGAACAAAACCAAAACTGGCATCATGCAAAATCATAATTGAATAGAACACCCGAAACTGAGACAATCAGCCTAAAAGTCAATCAAATATAAATACAACCAAAATCCACTTTTTCAAAATCACCATTTTTATTCAAAATTTCAAATCTGCTTTATCCCAAGGTCATTTTTCAAAAACAAAAGCCACTTTTCACAAGCCAAAAATCCATTTGTCGTAGAAAAACCAATTTCCAATTCCTTTATATTTCATAAACTCACCCATGGCATCCCATGAATCATCACATGTGTGTCCATCCACATCATCCATAAACAAGTGTCTCACACACTTTTCATACATATCCACACACACGCGATCCTCCATAAAGAACACCAAGGGTCACACCAAGCCACCCTTTACCAATTCTAAATAAACATAAACTTTCAAACCAAGGATCCCTTAATTTAAAAACCAACATCACCAATATAAAACCATTTTATAGAAAAAAATTTAT
Organism: Viscum album; assembly: GCA_963277665.1. NCBI lineage: Eukaryota > Viridiplantae > Streptophyta > Magnoliopsida > Santalales > Viscaceae > Viscum > Viscum album. The sequence continues at coordinate 1,403,875,472 of OY728152.1, forward strand.
CTCATAACCCACATTCATTTTCAAAATCACAATTACACTTACCAGAAGAAACAAAACACAACTTATAGTGAAACATCGAAACAAGGAACTAGCAGCCACACTCAACTTAGCGACATGGTAGTGAGCCATGACCCAAGTAAAAGTCAACTGCTAGGAGGAACTTAAACCATTCACTCAGACTCCACATGGGTAACTACTCCATGTGAGGTCACGATGTGACACTGAGTCATCCCCTTTGTCATTCCTCAATCCAAAACAAAAGCAGATGACTCAAATCTCGGACTACCCTGGTAACACATGAATCAGTGCAAGAAAGAGTTCGAGACGCTCTTCCCACACTTACCTCCCGAGTCCCGACAGTCCTAAACATTATCTACTAAACACCCCAAATAAAAAAGAACCTTCCTCTGATACCATTTTTTCACGAACCAACCCTTGGTCAACCCTGAACCGGTCACCCGAGCTAGTCCGCGACATGGCCCGAGAGGCGTTCCCGATCCTCTCGGGATGGCGACAAGCGCCAGGGCATCAACAGAGGCTATGGGGATGATTTCTCCCAATATAAATAAATAAGAGAGTAAAAAAAATACAGAGCAGCGCAGAAAAGATAAACCAAAAGACACCAATACATGAGAAATCATACTTATCGACATGTCACGATGAAATCAAAACGCACAATACACTCGACCATCCACTCATGGGAAGGTCAAGGGTAAATCCCATAGTAATAAACCCAATATATGAACCTATTATGGTCCACTTGTCAGTACCATAACCTACCAGTTCAGCAATCATTCTTAGAATATTCTATCCATATGCCAGATTCTCATGTCTCAAGTGTTGAAAAATGGGTGAGCCAACTAATGCCAACCGAGCATCCAATCATATACATATATATACAAAGCTCAATAAGAATCACCCGAGCCACTCCGTGGAACAACCTCATGCCTTTAAACTACTCACGTACCGAGGAGCTACTAAGCGCGGCCTCCCAAACAATCAATTGGGACCAAGGCATGAGAGTCATCCTAAGAGGGTTTTTTTATCAAAACATTTTCATCCCTTTCTATAAAATCCCATCACGCATTGGTTCCAAAGTTGTTTTGTCGTCGTGCTTTGATCATGAGGTAGGTTCCCTTTGCACTACTTTTAAAATTTAAGTGATATTATTTCATGCTGCTTGCGCACCCTAATTGTTCAAAATAAATATTTTATTAATTTTAATAAATACGAGATAATATATGATAATTAATTTTTCATATAAGATAGTTAATTTTTAAATGGTTATTTAGTGTAAAAAGGATCTGTTTATTTTATACACGACACATGAAACATCCTTTTGACGAGCGGACACCCAATTTTGAAAGAATGCCCATTTGGATTTTAAACATAATTTACGGAATATAAAATAGAGATCTGGTTTAATGAGAAATGATTTATTTTGAAGCGTGAACAAGTACTTTGGTTCTTTTAAGAATTTGTTTGATTGGTTCTTAAAGGTTATTTGGAAGAAAATAAAATGTTTTTTTTGGTTTGGTTTATAAAAATATTGTCAGCCTGTGACGTAGTGTTTTTTTTGGGGTTCTTTAAATGGTTTTAAACTGGGTTTTGTCTCATAAAGATGTTGTACCTTTCTTTGAGTAGCGTTTGTGAAATGTATTAAATTCCCATTCGGCACTTTATGGAAAGGGATGAAAATGTTTTGATAAAAAAACCCTCTTAGGACGACTCTCATGCCTTGGTCCCAATTGATTGTTTGGGAGGCCACGTTTAGTATCTCCCAGGTATGTGAGTAGTTTAAAGGAATGAGGTTGTTCCACAGAGTGGCTCAGGTGATGCTTGTTGTGCTTTATATATATATGTATATGATTGGATGCTCAGTTGGCATCAGTTGGTTAACCCCTTTTTCAACAATTGAGACATGAGAATCTGGCATATTGAGAGAATATTCTAAGAATGATTGCTGCACTGGTAGGTTATGGTACTGACCAGTGGCCCATAGTAGGTGGATATATTGGGATTATTACTATGGGATTTTCCCTTGACCTGCCCGTGAGTGGATGGTCGAGCGTATTGTGCGTTTTTATTTCATCGTGACATGTCGATAAGGATGATTTCTCATGTGTTGGTGTCTTTTGGTTTATCTTTTCTGCGCTGCTCTGAATTTTTTTTGTTGTATTATTTATTTATATTGGGCGAAATCGTTCCCATAGCCTCTGTTGATGCCCTGGCGCTTGTCGCCAGCCCGGGAGGATCGGGAACGCCTCTCGGGCCTTGTCGAGGACCAGATAGGGTGACCGGTTCAGGGTTGACCTGGGTTGGTTCGTGACAAATGGGCAGACTAATAATCCATGTTTCTAGTAATTAGAATGAATCATGGTGGAGGTTTATTTTTCCAATATGTTTATGGAAGGGGTGCATCTATATGAGATGACACTCTCACTAATGACATTCAGTATGAGAGGATGCCCAAATTTTTCAATAGTTAATCATTTTTTTGTCATTTATCATCTGAATATAATTGGGATAAAAAAATTATCATCTTAATGTTAAGGTTATATGATATAGATTAATGTAGAAAGAGGCAGGGGATGGAAATATTTCTCCCTACAGCATAGTGTCACTCAATTGTTGAACCATTTAATGCATCTGAAAATAATGAGGCAAGGACTGAGTATCCTTTTTAATCCTATAAAAAAATGGTGAAAACATCTTTTGATTATTATATTGGCTATTAGAATCAGATATATCCTCAAATATATCTAATGAACTGATTTATTATTGAGTTCCCACTCACTAATCATGTCATATCAATGACTATTAATGTCTTGTCTACTAATGGGATGCACATAGGGAGGGGCATCCATCTAAATGTTATCTAGAAGATACACTAATCATAGAAAATAATCAACGAAACCATTAGGTGATGAATGAAGATAATTTATTGGTTATTTCATAGACCCCTTTTTTAAATTTCCATTTTTACAATCAATCTGATGAGGAAGGTGTCACTGAGGCGGTGTTTAGTGGCTAAAATTTATGATTCAAATAAGATTTCAGGAATTTTACTCAATAAAGGATGATGAAGGTGGCTATAGAGTTACACATATCATAATTCCAATTACCTTCTAATGAAACACCAATTTTAAGGGTAGTTTGTGATGAAACAATTCAGGTAAGAACACAAATACACTCTAGGATAAAATGTTAGGAAAGAAGTTTGATGAACTAGTATCATTTTATTTTGGATAAATATCATAGAGGCATGAGATGAATACTGGTTTCATTGTAACCCTAATTCACGGGGGGAATTAATTCATGATACCAATAGTGAAGGATAAAGTAGGATATTAGTATCCCCATCATGCTATTACATGTGCTGTGTATGAGGTCTTCTCATAGGTCCCTTCATATACAAATTCCATGAAAATTGAAAATAAAGAGAAATCAATTGAGCCTATAAGAACTAGAAAATACATTTACCCCTTTATGTGGTGTCTTCTGGTCTTATTAGGATGATGAAACACATCCACACATGAATAGTGATATTAATTCCCATGACGTCAAAAATGAATAATCTCAACTGACCTGGATCATAAAAGATCCAAGAACGAACCAAAATACAAAAGGTAGAAATGTGAAATGTAATGGAAAACAGGGAAGTTCCCAATGAATGTGGCTCATAATGGAGGACACATGATAAGAGGAAAGAACATTAGGAAATGAACATCTTATACTAGAACATTCAATGAATAGGGAACTCCCTGATAGAAAATTCACATAGGCATTTTAAAATAGATTACAAACCCATTATTGTTAGTATTATTGAACCAAATATTCCAATTAAAAACTTGAAAACCTTCAAATACACCTCTTTTAGACAAATTTTTTCCCCCAAAAACATTCATGATTCAAATACATATTACCTTTTGGTTTCAATGAGTGGTATAATTTATGGTATTTCATGTAAACAAGGATCTCTAAGTGACTTAGTATCATATAGCACTTCATGTTACAATCTATTCATCTCTTTTTCATATGGATCCAAATCCTATATTAGGAGAAGAGAATTTTTGAATGTTGTTGATGTAATATCTAGAAACATGAGTCAAATAGGTATTATCCTTGGATATTTCAACCCTTTTCTAAGGCCTAGAAAAAAAAATTAAATGATATTAATAAAATTTCTTCTTTGGAGTTAATCTCTTATATATAAGATATGAAATATTTTTTATGTTCCTTTTATGTGAGATAATTTTACATGTAAAAGGTATATAGTTAATGTTATACAATGAAGAATCAATGATATATTCTTTTATAAAATAGATTATAGAAGTTATATAAATGGGTATCTATGATTATTCTCCCCAAACATCATTCAAATCACAATCCTATCATTCTGTAATTATTGACCCATCAATAATGTAAAATCCTCATACATTTCCCTTCAATAATGGATGTCTTGTAATTCATGGATGCAATGAAATTCTGTTAGTGGCTTGGAAAATTGAAATCATTGGAATCCCTCTTTAATGGTTGGCTAAAAAATTGTATCATACCATGGGAATTTTTAAAAACTAGATAAAAAATATTTTTGAAAATTATATTTGGAAATAAAAAGTTTTGATGATCTTCTTGGATAATGTTAAATGTGGAACCAAGATCCGAATAATCGATATAGGGAGTATATATGTTTTAATAAAAATATAAATTACCTATTTATGATCAAGGAAAGGCCTTAAAATTAGTTGCATTAAAATTGTTAAAAGATTGGGTCAGGAACATAATGATATTTTAGATTTCATAAAGAGAATATAGAAAGATCTAGGTGTAAATCCATCATCATTAATGGATAGCTTCACACCTTGGAAAGTGAAATTTATAAAGAAATTTTGGATTTCATTATGATGTTTTATTCTAATAATGGATTGGATTATTTAAAAAACTATTAAACTACTTCATTACTTGCATTGAGGAGCACAAAAATTGATCAATTATTACGGATCCCTCTAAGGATGAAATTAAAGAGACCCTCTTCCCTATCAACATGGAGAGTAATCCTGGCATTTATGGGTTTAAAATCTATTTTTTCCAGTATTAATCATATATCCTATAGGATAATATAACCTTTTCAATCAATGAAATTGCTTTATAATTCTTTAATTCCCTATTGCATAAACTGAAGCTTCATTGCCTTGATACCCAAGATATAGAATACTCATGATATCTAGGAATTTAGGCTAGTCTCACTTCATAAAATTATTCTACATAAAATTATCAAGATCATTAATAATAGGATTGAAGGATTTTATAATGACCACACTATTGAATAAAATTAGATTTATCCCAGGAATGAATATTCAGAATTTCTTATTCAGAGCCATGGAAAACATCAAACACATGAAAAATAACACAAGGGAAAGTAACTATTCATTTAAAATTGACATCCCCAAGGATTTTGATACATTGAAATGGAGTTTTATTCTTATTTTCCTAAAGACGTATGGTTTTTTTAAAAATTTCATCATTTTATTTAGTATCATTCTTTATTCTGTAAGACTTCCCATTCTTGTTAATTGGGACCCCATGGGATTCTGTCAACACATATGGAGTGTGAGAAAAGGTTATTCACTATCATGAATCATTTTCTCTATTTCAGATGATTATTTGAGTAGACTTGTAAATGATGCTTCTCTGATATGTTTTTATAGACAAGTGTAAGCTAACAAAAAGGTAAATGCCCCTACAAATCAATTATTTGTGGATAAAATCCTACTTGTTGTTCAATACTACAAAATGACCATATGTTGAATTAAGGCTCTAATTTATCATTTCATGGAGGTGTATAGAAAAGATTTAAGTTGGTATAATTAATTTATTATTATTAGGGATAGTATAATGGCCCGAATGAAAAATAAGATAATTATAACTCTTAGTGTTAATTGTGGTTATTTTCCATCGAATTAATATAGTATCTATTTATCTTGTGGAAATTTGCGATGAAAATATCTGGAAGGAATATTCCCTGAAATTCCCAATCAACTGGGTAAGTGTAATGGAAATTTTCTGTGTCAGGTAGGAAGGGTGTTCCTTGTACCCTACGTGATTACATCAATGTTTTTTTATCCATTCTCTCTATACATGTGTCCTTGAAGTTTCAATATGGAACTCCAAAGAATGATTATGGACATTATATGGATAAGATCAGTTTATAAAATAATTATAGTCACTGTTCAAGTGAAGTAATGTATTAAACCCATTGAAATGGGTGGGTGTAGAATTATTTATCTGATGATATTTAATGATGGTCTCATTGGATAATTAAAATGGAACTAGATTTCTTGTAATTATACATGTTATATTTTATCTATATGGTTCAGAGGAACGTTACTGATGGTTTAAAATAATACCTTGCCTCCTTAGCCTGGCCTTCAATCAGTTTTGAATTTAATGTGATCACGAATTACAATAAATTACTGATTTTCTTTTATTCTACCCTTAACTGCTAGATGAGTACTTGGATGGATATGACAGTTTATGACATAAGGTAAGTACCCTCAGACTGAAGGGATGTATCGATTTCTGAGTTTACATCACAAGATCACGCTACTGTTGTTTTATCCTCTTTGAATATTTTCAATATATTCAAAACTACATGATTATGGAATTCTATTCTTAGTATTGGAATCAGAAACATAATGGTAAATTTAACGATAATAACTATTTCAATCAAGAGTGTTGAGGATCCAACATTCCAAAAAAATATTATTTATATTTACACTACATGTTATACAACATTATATCATTATTATGCTATGTAATATCTAAAAAATAGTCTCCATGCACATTATTGGCTACAAAATGATGGACTACATATTTTTTCTCATGTTATCTCTTCCTGAGGGTGGAGGATAGTGGTCAACATTTATTTTTAGCATATTGGTTTTCTTGGAATCTATAGTCTTATTCAAGTTATATCATTAGTGTGAAAATTGACTCGTGTCTACATCTTGATGATATCATGGATTTCATCACTTTAATTGGATACAGTGAGCATGTGATGAACCAGCTGTTGGTAGTATTGTCTTGAATATTCTCATCTATATGGATTTTTATAAACTCCTAGTTGTTTTACGATTAGAAGGCCTTAGTGCATGTACGTACTCTTTCCCTACATAAGTATTTTTATGTTGCTTTAACTATACATGTTAGAGATATGTCCAAAAACATGCATTACATGAATATTTTCATGATATAGTGTGTTATAGGTAGACTATAGATGCCCAAATTACTTAATAACGTCCATTGGATTCCACTAATTATTCTATGGTTTAATGTCACCATTTATGGTGTGGGTTCTAGAATTTCTGGGACCTCATCTTGAGGAGGGGTCTTCTGCATTAACCATTATTTTATGAATGTATTTTATATCATTAATATAGTCTATGATGCATAACTATGGTCCATTATTCCTGAAATTAGTTATGCATTTGAATATCATTATAATTTCATTTAGATCAAATCTCACATAGAAATGGTTGTTAAATCATTAAATCAATAAAGAGGGATATTCATTAGAGTATTTTATCTCATTGAATTAACTATCTTAATATTTCTATTTTCTAATTTTAGTTGTCTCGCAAGTATATAAAGTTAAAAATCAAGTGACATATGTTTATTCTAAGATGCCGGCTTGGGAGATGAATATTAAGTAGGACCTTATCATCCCACACTATTATATGCCTATGGTTAATGCAGATATGTGGGGAGTGATACACTACTAGAATTTTTGTAATACCTTATAAGGATTGACTATATTTAATCTTTTAATAATTTACATTAAGATAGGTTTGACCAGATCCTATATTTTTGGGTATTAATGAAAATTATTTTCAATAAATAATATAATATTTAACCAAAAAAAGAAATAAAAATTAAAAATAGGGTCTCTGATAGAGAAGTTACATTTCCAAAAATAATTTTTGGGGCCATATTTCAACCCAATGAACCATTTTATTGATTTTTTACTTTTATTGAATCAACTATTCTTCGTAAAAATGTGATTTTATTCCATTTGAAATAATAATAGGATTTCCACTCCTTCTCCACCATTAAAATGAACCCCTTTTATTAACCGGTCTCAATAAATTTATCTCCCCAAAACTATAAAACAATAATATCCTAAAACCCCTCCCCAAATCCTATAATCCAAAACATGTTTACAAAGTATACCAAGTATGTTTTTTTTGTATAAACAAAAAGGGGTTACCCTAAAATGAGGTATCATCCTTCCACAAGTTCCATTATTTTATTTTACTTAAACATCCACTAAAGAATTTTTATTCCACACTTAAATAATATCTATAAAATCCTATATATATTAATGTTTTTCTATTATATTGTTTATAACTACACTTACATACACTTCAATCCAGTTGATAATGAATATATCGATTATGTACGGTGAACTACAACATCGTGAAATGAGGATTGTGAATTTTTCTTTACCACCAATAATGGATAGTAATTTTCATGGAAAAAATCTTTATATAATATAAATATTGTATATACTATGTAATTATGTTATTTTAATCTTCATATAAAACAAAAGTTCTTCATATCCATTTTTTTGCAGTATAATAACATCATTTTTGGATGTGTGGACTACTTCCTCTTCAAAGAGATGTGATTCGTTCATTGTATACATAGAATATTTTAAATATTAATTATAAATAAACTATGTAACATATATGAAATGGATATTATACTATAATTATAATATACACAAATAACACTTAATTTTTATTCTTTTAAAATAAGGAAATGAAATGGAAGTACTATTGATGCGGGTGTACGACATCTTATCTCTATAAATAGTGCATTTCATATTCTATCTCCAAAATTTATGGATTTTTATAAATACATATTCACTAAATATTTAATATATTTAAAATTGTGGTTTAATTTTACAGGTGATGAAATCATGATATAATTAATGAGAAAGTCAAATAACAAGTTAAAAAATACTCGACAAAGAATGTAATTAAAACCTAAAATAGTGAAAATAATAATAGATTATTAAAAATGGTTTATAATATATATTAATTATATTATCTATGATATTATAAATATTATTATGGTTTTTCAATAACTTATTTAAATTTTTAAATCCCTTATATAGAAGGTTAAAGGATGTTCAGACAAAAGGAAACACAGGGGAAGGGATTCTTGTCCCATATTTCTTTCTATGAGGCATACATTGTTAACACCACATACATATTTTTTTAGAGTAACTACTAACCCTTTTATAGATTATATAATGTGTTATTTTAACTTCATGGGTTTCTCAATTGAATTTTTAATATTTCATATGAATGGGATTTGAGTTAAATGTCACCGAGTGGAAAATAATTCATTAAATATTTCTTATTTTGTTGAGTTATAATACATTATTACTGTCATTAATATTACAAGATTATGTGTGTTATAACTTTTTATAATATATTATTATATTTTCAATACTTTTTTATTTACATTTTACTCCAAAATATATTCATTGATTTATTCTCACATCAATGTTACTCAAAATGTTTTAGAACATGTTTTTAAGTGAACCCATCTTAATTTCACTCCTTAGTTGGAGAACATGTTTTCTTCTAAAAATCATTTATTCTAAAAATGATGTCTAATTTTTTTACCTTCTCAAAATGATTTATTAAATAAAATTATACCATTTTTCATTTATAAATAGTTTCAACGTAATCTTCTTGTATATTTCCAAACAATCCACTTTTCTAAATGTGTTACCTTGTAAAAGGAATATTCTTTTTAACTTTGACGGCTAGTATATATTTACTTTATATCATTCCATTGAATATTTTTTTCTATGATTAAACGCTTTATTTTTAAATAAAATGTTTTCAGAACATATTTTCAAGGATAAATATTTTCAAAATGTTTCTAAAAATAAATATGATATTTTCCAAAAATTGTTTTCTAAAATATCATTTATAATGTTTTCTTTCATAAAAAACAAAAACAATTTTTTTTACGCCACATGGGATATGATTTATTGATACAGTAATTATTATTCATTTTGAGATTTTTATTAATTTTAACAAGTATTGTGTTGGAATTAAATTGATTTATTCATTTTTTAGTCCCCATGAAATATTCAATTTCTTATAATCATTGAACAATGAATTTAAAGAAATTTTTCATAACATTTTTCATGAATATAATTATTTCCAAAACCATATGTGAGTTTTTATATATGATTTTAATTTAAAATTTATTTTATTTACTAGGGAAATATTGAATTATCTATATCCTTTACTCTATATGGATATTTTATAGTTCACTTTGTTAATTTAAATCTATTATTCTTTACATGATAAGTACATTCGAAATGAAGTATATGGGTTAGGGAATAGTTAATTCAAGACATATGGGTTTGGACTAGTTAATGAAACACGTATATATTGGGGACCACATAATATAATCCCAATGATGCATTGGTGGTCTCATGAGATGAAATTAGTTTTTGAAAAACTCTTCTATTTTTTTTTCATATAGAATAGATGAGTTTTTACCAACATACCTTAAAAATCTTGTGAAATGTCTAGATTGTAGTGGAGCATGTGTTAGATACATAAAGACTTATAATTAAACATTTCCTATAATTAAAAATCTTTTATTATTATTATCGATGATATTATTATCTTGTAATACCTAGAGAATAATTTCATTCTTAGTTTATTGATTAAATCGAATGTTTTTAAATTTCGTACCTTTCCATATTGATTATTCCTAATCCACTCCTTTTAAATAGCATGTTTTTTCAATTATTTAACATTCTGTATAGTTTAACCACATCCTCCTTAGCTTATTGTTTATATATAATATATCTTTACTTATTATCTTTCCATATTGACTATTCGAATGGATTAATTATTGCTTATATTGTACTTTACCTTTAATTAGAATTTGAGCTCGCCCATATTTTATTTCCAATTCCCATGATTCATTGATGTTTTATCAAAAAATATTCAAGGATGTGCTATATGGAATAGATTTATTATCCTTCAATTAAAGAATAATAAGAATGTTTTAACTAGGGTATTCATTTTATTACAAGATTCATTTATATATATGGTTTACCAAGACTACTAAACTCTTCAATCATTCAATATTTTATTCATTATAATCATGTAAATGTAATGTTTATTGAAACTGACTCTGAACGTCTGGGGTTGGGTTGATACTGTTTAAATCATATGATGTTTTGTAGAAACCTTTAGAACTATATTAATGAAAACCTATATTTTTCAACTTAAAAATGAGGTAAAATTTGAGGATAATTATATAAAAACATTCAAGGATTTTTGTAAGGTCGAGATTATGTGAGCCTTTACAATGATGCATCCAGATAAGGATATTAAATGTGGATCTAGTTTCGGAACAAATGTCCCTAGGGGTAACAACTATGACAAGGTGTATTAGGCCAAACTCGTGTGTAAGCTCAAAAATGACAAAAGACGTTATTGTGCACTAAATTTCACACTTCATGGGATATTCTATTCATATTTAAAATAATCATTACAAAACATCATGAAATATATTAATTGATAATGAAAATGAATGACCAATGTTAAACCATAGACCAATGAATTACATATGTATGAATAAAAATTATGTAGTAAAAATATATTTAATTTGTGTTTGAAATATTATTTAAATGTGTCATTAGTGATAAACATTATTTCATGTATGTCTATCACATTTTGTTAATGTATTAGTAATTATATTAATTTGTATTTATAAAATGAAAACATGTTTATAAGACGACAACCCAAAAAGAATGAAAATGATCTAGGACTTGAACCCATGACTAAAAGATCATATTAATTTAATTTCAACCACAGACTTATGAAATTTACCAGTTTATTTGTAATTTTTTTAGTTAAACAATTTCAAGAATGAATATTAATCATGAAATAGTAGGGTAAATTTTTTGTATTATAGATTATGGAAATTTAAAATTTATTTTAGAGTATTGTTATGGAAAAAGGGAAAGACATATCACTCTTTTATATATCTTTCTAATTATTAAAATAATGTTTTAGTTCTTTCAGAATCAATGTTAATTATTAGATATCCATTTCATAATGTAATGGGTGAATTAAAAATTGATCAAAAAAATCCAAAAGATAGAACTGTTCATATGAGATTGAAACCTATCAGGTAAATATTTTTACTTATATTTTTGTTCAAAAAAACAATTCCTATACAATAGGAGAATTATCTTAAAAAAATATGATATGAAATAACATTAATTTTTTTACTAATAGACTTTTAAATCATCATATATTCTTAGAGTTTAGTCCCTAGAAATTCTATTAATCATTCCCTCTTCAGTGATCAAGGACCTAAATCACTTCCAATAAATATTTACACTTTTACCGCATCTTCAAATCTCCACATCCCCATAATGTTCTCCTTCATGGAGACCTAGATATTTGTTATTCTCTATGACTGTTCTTGTTCTCATAATCTCTAATTAAGGGGATATTTTAAGAACACTTTTATAATGTGGAGTTTTCAATACTAGTGTTTTTAAATATAAAAGCCTAGATTACTAACTTATCATCTAAATTTCAAGGTTTATATTTAATTAAGGTAGGGATAATGTGAAATCCCAAAATTCATAATTAGGAACATTGTATTCAATAGTGAATATAACACACAACACAAAGTTAATAAGTGAGAATAACATCATGAAAATTCACAAAATATAAAATGTTTTAAGTAAAATAAATTTATGATATAGCTTACAATTCCCATGATATTCAGTTATCTTTCATCTCAATCAATAATTTTTTAGCATGATGACTTACAATATATGAATGACTGAGTTTTACAAAAGTAATATATATTATTTAAAATATTGTTATTTCAGGTAATAAGATATAAAATAGTTGTTAAAAAAATTATGAATAGTATTAACTAACTTATAAAAAACTATTGTTAACAAAAATATAAAATTAATTCATTGGATAAAAATTAATTAAAATTTTATATATGAACCAATTAAATATAGAGTGAATGTTCTTTATGAAAATCATCTGTATGCCCACAATTATATTTTTTCCTAATAAATTAAATTAATTACTATTAGATAATGATATTAATGAAATATATAAATATGTAAATATGTATATCATTTTCAATATAACATTTATTATATTCATACAATATATTTTTTAAGAATAAGATAAAAATAACATTAGTTTTATGCTAAAAAATTATATATTTATGAAATAAAACTTTTACCACCTCTTAATGAAGAACACATTTTAAATAAAATTTTCAAAAAAAATTCAATTTTAAATGTCCAAATAAATGTAATTTTTCAAATCCTAACATATAAAATATCATACGGTACATTTTGGGTATTTTTGTGTGAAGTTTTATTTATACATGACTAGTGAAGACATACTGAATTTTTATTCCAAAATTATTTTTCACGCAACTTATTTATATATTAAAACTATGTTTTTATTGGTTTAGAAGAATAATTAGATAAATAACACATCATTTATTTTAATTTATTTTATTTGAATAAAATTTACATTCAAATTGGATATAATAATATTTCATATTTTTGAACATTTTTACTTTAAAAACCATTTTTGTTGTCCCATATGAATGATTAATTTTAAATTAATTTCGTCCACTTATGATATAGAAATTTGGAAAAATAATTTATATATTTGTTATCATATTAATTTGTAATTTATTATAGGTCTTATAAATTTTTGACCAAAAATATGTGTGAAATTATGTAAAATTAATTACACTGCTTTAGAGAAAAATTAGCTTAACATGTTACTAAAAATTAAACTCTAGGGAAAAAAATGATATAGAAACTTATTAAAAACTACATTTATTGAAATATATAAACCCTATACCTATATATGTAGTATTAGTACCATTAGTGGATCCACTTTTTTATAATAAAAATATTTCTGTAATTCCATTTTAAAAAATTTACAAGAATGGCACTCCTCTATCACTATATAAAGGCACTCATGCCTCCCCATTATATACACTTTTGAATCCCTTTTTATCACTAAAAAATTCTAATATAAGGTCACAAAATCCCTCCATTTGATCTATAGGTCTTACCTTGGTAATAAATCAATCCAATTTATTATTTTGGTAAAAGGGAAAAAGTGTTACCCAAAAAAGAGGTAGCCTCCTTCCACATGCTCCATTGTTTTATTCTCCTTGATCACCAACTTATATATTATTATTAGATGATTAAATAATAACCTAAATTTGCTTAATATATTTATATTTTTTAATTTCATGTTTTAAAAAAATTACAGAAACTTCCATTTATTGGGTAATGAACATTCCATATGTGTTCGGTTTACTACCGCCTCGTAAAATGATGATTATTCATTTTTCATTAACACCCATAATTTTAGGGAATTATAAAGGGAAAATAGTTTTATTATATATGTGATATTTATTATTTCCTTATACTTATGGTATTTTTATATAAATCATATCATCATGATTTCCATTTTGTAGGAATATGATAACATCGTTTATGGAAGTGGGGACTACTACCACCTCAAGGCGATGTGATTTATTCTTGTTATAGATTGAATGTGTTAAGAAATGATTTCAATAGAAATATTTTTACATTTTTGATATATATATAAAAATATAATTATAATATCAATATATATCATTTACATTTTATTATTTTAAATTACAATAGAGAAATTGATGTAGTGTTCAAGTGTTGGTATAACCTACCCTCTAAATGAATGGAGAATTTCACTTCCTATATCAAATTTTTATTGACCAATATAAATACATATATAATGCATATATATTAAATTTTAATCAGAGTTTAAATTATTGATATAATTTAATAATTATATAACTAATAATAACAAAAAGTTATAAGTAAAAACATACTTTCCAACATGCAAATTAACACTGGAAGAAGTGAAAATAATGAATAATAATTAACAAATAGTTAATAATATATTATATGAATATAATATATGATGTTATAAATAAACATATGGTTCTGTTAAAATCAATCTACATTTTTAAAACACTTATACAAGATGTTAAAAGATGTTTACGTAAAAGTAAACACATGTTAAGGGGTTATTGTCTCACTTTTCTTTCTATCAAGAATACACCATTAACACCACGTAATTTTTTTTAACTACATCCCCCTTTTATATATTATATCATGAATTTTTTTATCTTCATTTTATTTTTATTTTCAAATTGAAATAATTTTTATAAGGTGTTTTGAGATTAATGTTACCATGTGGCAAATAATTTTATAACCCAATTCCTTTTTATGGGGTTATATTAATTTCTAATTGGAGTAAATATTATAAGATTATGCATGTAATCACTTTTTACTATCAATTTTTTATTTCCTCTTATTAAATGTGTATTTGTAATTAACAAAAATTATTTATTCATTTATTGATTCTAATTTCTATTATATCATCTTTTCAAGGGATTGCATCACCATCTCATTTTGTTCATGATTGATTACACAAGAATTTACATAAAAGGAAATTATTTCATAATTTTAGAATAATAAAATTATTTCTCTTATAATGAAATCATAAAAATCCTTTTACAGTAATAGTAACATATCTCCCACTCTTTTATGTTCAAAATGATTTTGTGTTTTTTTAAGAAAAAACATATTCATTCCTCCATTTAGTCGAAAATCATGTTTTCTTCTAAAACCCCATTTTATAGAAAGGATGTCAAAAATATTTTATCCATCCCAAAATGATTTATTGGATGATGTTTTACCCTTTTTTCTATTCAAAATTATTTCTAAAGAATATTCATATTTCTTTATGAACAAGGAACTTTTCTAAACTTTTTACCATGAAAATGGAATGTTCTTTTAAAATTATATGACAAGTGAGGATTTTCCTATTATAATTTAATTGAATAATCTATTATATGTATGAAATGATTATTTCTTAAGAAAAATTATTTTAAAGTGATTTTCAATAATAATGATTACCAAAAAAATTCAAAATAAAAAACATTTTTTCCTCTAAAATATTTTTTATGATCTTTTTATAGTAATTCCATTAATCAATGAAAAAGCCCTTAATATTACTCCAAATAGGGTATATTATGTCCATACCATCATTATTCTTAATTTGGATAGTTCTTTATTTATTTTAATAATTATATTATTGAAATTCCCTACATTTAGTAAATTTTTTATTACCCTTGAAATATTCAATTTCATATGATTATTTATCATTTAATTTCCCCTTATTATTAATTTCATTTATCGTGGATATGTTTATTTCCTAAACCATATTTAATTTCTATATACTATGAATAACTAGATAGTTATTTTATTAACTATAAAAATATTGATAAATCAATATCCTTGACTCTATATGGATATTTTATGAGGCCCTTTGTTTATTTGAATTGATTATTAGATACATGAAGAATTGTTTGGACATTCACTATATATTTTAGGGATGAGTTGATTCTATCACTATGGTTTTGGGGATCGTTAATTTAACCTATGCTCATTTGGGACTATTTAAAGTTAGACCCGAAATGCATCAGTTGTCTTATTAGATGATATTAGTTGTAAAAACCCATTTAGGTTTGTTTCTAAGTTGTATTGAAGGGTTTATAACCACAGAATTAACCCTTAATTTCAATGATCATGATGGTAGTGGATCATGATTGAGATACAAGATGACCAAATTTTAATTATTTTCATTATTGTGAATTAATTTATTATTGTTATCCCTGAGATTATTGTATCAACATACCAATTGATGAATTTCATTGTCAGTTTATTGAATTAATAGAATCTGTTTCAGTTCCTTATATTTCCATATTAATTATTCCTTATCCAGTTATTTTAAATTGAATTTATTTCAATTTTTTACCTTGACACATTTTTATGTACTTATTTATCTATTTATTGAACTCATAAAACATGTTTGTAGTTATTAACTTTCATTGGTGGAAACTCTCATTTACTCAATATTTATTCTATTGTAATTTACCCTTAGTATGTATTTGATATTGAACAATTTTATTTCCTTTCCCTAGGATATGTTGATGTGTACTGAGAATGTTATTCTTGTGTTCACTAGATAGAATATTATTTTTATCGTTGAAATAAATAAATAAATTTTATTTTGAAATTAGTTTATTCATTGGTAATGCATGCCTCATTTATGTATCTGGTTTACCATGACTACTAATCTCTTCAATACTTCATGATTTCAATCATTTTAATCATTCTAATGTAATGGTATTATACACCAACTATAGGCTTCTGTGGTCAGGTCACTACAATATAGATAAAAAATATGTAATTATATAACATTATATGTGTTATATCATCCTTAAATCAATTTACATTTCACTATCATCTTCTCTAAATAATTTGTAATCATGTAGAATTTTTTAATTCTCAAATCACTAGAATCAACATCTTATAGGTTACATAAACATAAAAAGGATAGATATAACTTCCTCATATCATTATAATGTAATTTATATCTAAAAAATTATCATAAGATAATTCTCAAATTGAATAATCCATTATATAGAGAAATAAAAAATCAATCACCAAAGCTTCGACAATAACACCCAATTATCAATATATAACATTTGATAAATAGATAAGGTTAAAATTCAAAAATATATTACAAAATAATATTGTAAATTAATAGATACAATGATTTAATCACATATTGTTCCAAGTTAAATGTATCATTTGTCTCTATGTATAATCATTCACTCTTAATCTCTCATTACAAAACTATATATAACCTAATCATATAATATACATGATCGAAAATTGATTTAGGTTAATAATGTAAATCACAAATAATTCACATTAAAATCATATATCCAATAGATAATTCAACATTTATTACAATAATAAAATACCATAATGTTATATATACCTTATTCATAAGATGTTACAAATAGAAAATCACCTAATAATTTATAAATCCCATTGTTATCACTATGATAAATCATATTTTCTCAAAATCAAATTTAGATTTAATGTTAACAAAATTTTTAAAAAAAATTATTTCATACCAACCAATACAGTATATAGAAAAATTTTAGTAGTTACACACTTATCTCCATTCTATTATGGGTCCATGACCTGTTACATTACCAAATATGAAAAGTTATAGTTTTTACTAAATATATATTACTACGATTCTTATAAAATCACTAGAAATATGATGAAAATACTTAAAAATATGATTAATCAAAAATAATAATAAAACATGGATTTCAATCAATACCTTTAAACATATGAAAGATTTAATATTCCTTAAATATTAATTAACTTTCAGCCAAACTATTACTTATAGATTTACCCAAAAGCACATCCTGGAAAATTTAATTAACCATATTTGGATTCCCTAAATTAAAATTTAAAAAGGGATTACTATTTAATTAAAAATATGATCACACATAAATCATATACACATTATGGTATCCATACTGATTAAGTTACTGTCTAATTAAATCATATTAATCTATAATGTTATCAAAACCATTCCTCTGAAACCAACTGGTAAGACCCACCATTAAACATTATATAAACATTGGTTCGAAGAAATAAAATTCAAATTCATACTCTCATTGATTGTTATGTATTCTAGTATTATATAATTATTACATAGACCTTACATAAACAAATATTTCCTCACAATGTATAAACTTCCATTTAGAATAATGTTTTTTTAAAAAATAAAACATTTATGATATAACAAATTTTATTTTTATGACACATCTTCAAAATTTTAATCATTACCTAATCATTGTCCCTACACATCCTTATACCCATTTTAGTAATATTTTATAACATGGGATGGGCTCAAAAGTCTTAGTAATGGGTATATAAAATTAATGGACGAAACGATTTATTTCATAATATATAATAAAATATTTCTATTATCTAAAATAAGAATTTTAGATCAAAATTAACATTTAATTTCTCAAGAAATGTAAATTTCCTCCCAATGTTTTTCATTAAAAATTTTATAATAAATTTAAATTTTATGATAAAAAAAGTTATGGTTATATCAAAATGATGAAAAACATATCAAAAAAATTTCAAAAAATGTTATTAGTTTTAACATTATGAAGTATCAAATACATTATTTTATAAATAAGATCATGAGTAATTACATGGGAACTAAACATAGTGATAATGTTTTTAAATGATTTTTGAAACATAAAAAATGTTGTAGAAACATAAAAACATTACATAATCAGAATTAAATGATAATTTCCAAGACAAAATCAAATGGGGGATAGAATACCATAATTTATTTTATATAATACATATTCCCACACATAACATATCATGAGTCAAAATACATACCCAATGAGTTGGAGAAATATTTGGGCCCATCCCTAAAATCTTGTTCTTGAGTACATGATGCATAAAAATGGAAATAAATCATATATCCTAATAATTGAAATTACCCTTAGAATGAAATGAGTCTCACAAGAATTCCTTATGTTATAATTAAATAAAATTTCATAAACAAATAATTTGATATAGGACCATAAGGAATGTATTACATAATAAATGTTTTGACTTCCTATCTTGGGTTTCACATAGTAGTGCCCTAAGCTAGTGGGACACATGACCTCAGGTCAGCCTCCCTGTATG
Source organism: Viscum album (assembly GCA_963277665.1). Lineage (NCBI taxonomy): Eukaryota > Viridiplantae > Streptophyta > Magnoliopsida > Santalales > Viscaceae > Viscum > Viscum album. The sequence continues at coordinate 1,403,895,228 of OY728152.1, forward strand.
CTAGAGACTGCCGACTAGTAGCAAGGTTCTAATATCTATCATTGGGAAACTATACCCTCTATATCAAATCAATAAAATAATGGATAACAAAAAATAATATACAACTAATTTTATTTAAAACCATAAAAACTAGTATCACATAGTGATTAAAATATGAATACTATATCTAAACCAAAATAGTATGTATTACATGCCATGTACAATCCATATGTTAAATTAAAAACTAAAATAAAAAACACTGACACTTCCAAGGGGGTTGTGACACCATGCCTTGTTCCATCACCCATTCTCCATCTTGACTTAGCCATCTAGTATAGGGCCAATTCCCTTATCATTTCCGCAAAACTATAGGTATATTTGGATATCAATCAGGTATACTCAGTAGGGTGTGAGTAAAAATCTTAAGCCCACAACAAAAAATATTATAAAACAATATCATGTTAATAAAAGTGTATGTAGTTGTATAAATAATAACATAAAATGCATAAGAAAAAATTATCACATTTCATTATTATTTAATTACCAAAAAAACCCCAAGGTTCCTGATGATATTTGAACCCTCAATACTTACCTCGTCCCATGATGGAGTCCAAACCATTTTTTAATAAGATTGTTAGAATTAATCATTTCATTTTGAATTATATGATGGGTAATTGGAACCATAGTAAAATTCCAACTAATAGGAATATAACATTATTTATAACACCATAAGTGTTTTTTGGGCATCCTTCCTAGTCATACACATATATCTCAAATGGTATTTGGATCCTAATTCCCTATCCCAAACCATCTATCACATATGTGTAGTTGGAGAATTAGTCCCAATAAAAAAAATTAATTTCACATATGGGTATATAGATCTTCATTTTGTTCCCCATACTCATATTATGAGTCAATCAAACATGTATTACACATATGATATTTATCATGGTTAATAAACATTAAACCATTTTCAAATTTCACATTAATTAATATACCAGTTAAACTATGAATCAAATCATGGATCAATACATTAATCTAATGGAATAACATGAACAATACAATATTTAACCATTTATAAAAAAAATTATCCACATAAGTCATTTAAGAATTAAGGTTAATCAAAACATCCCTTCATCCCCAATATCAATTAATTCATAATGTCCTTAATTGACCATTAACACAACCCCAATTTATCATCAATACCACAATAAAAAACACACATTAATTAATTAATAATAAATTAATCCAATTACACTGACTGAATAATTTCAATAGTTTTCATTAATTATTTCACTTCATATTTAATCTAATCATACAAATTAAAATTTTCCTGAATCTAAACCAATTCATCTTCCCATGGAAATTATGTTAAATCAATTACATGAAAACATAAATTAATTAATAATTTATTTTATTTTATTTAAGATTAAATATTCAAACGTGATAATAGTAATTCCACAATAAATACATTCAATGGGATTTCAATACTATCTTAATTTAATTTATACCAATTAACTCAATATTTATGAAGAATTATAACCAAATGAAATCTTTAATTTATACAAAACAACAATGATTATTATGAAGAATGATTTATATATCTGAAACTAGGATATGTGGAGCTATTCAGGTTGGGCATTGATTCATCATGAAGAGTTGTTAGATGGCATTAGAATCTGTCTGAGCACCTAAAAATGGGTGAACTTGTTTAGGTTCTACCTAGGGATGATTTTGGATAAATTTTAGGGTTTTTTATCTTCAATATAATTTTGGGGGGATTATATTTATGTGCTCATGGTTTCACACTTAGGGATCATTGTTTTCCAAAATAGTGCGACTAACCATGTGCCTCCTCCAATGGAAATGAACAGTTATAAATTGGATTGAACATGGATTTCTAATCCAAGTGTTAACTATCCAATCCCCCTCAACTAGGGGTCTCATAGTTTGCTGGGCCAAGGAAAGTAGCATGGGAAAATCATTCACCGACTGTGCACTACTAAAAACACATCCAAAAACATCCAAATTTTACCCACTAACACCTAGGAAGAACATAAACAAAACATACTTAAACCAAGAAATAGAGTACATTAAAAAATAGCTTGATACATATCCCAAAGTCTCTTAGATCTTACAATCTTCCGACCTTATTATAGATCTTACTCAAACTACATTCCCATGAATCACTATGATCCTTAGGTAAAAATATTGTTCTACTAAGCCTTAATATTTGTCTCTCCCTTGCAAAATTCCTTCTATACATGGCCAAGAGATTATTACACATAGACTGTTGACTTGGTATAATCCTTTAACCAATTCTCACTGTGGTCCATCACATGTATTATATTATCATTATAGGAGGTATCATTATAAAGCTCAGCATCATCAACATCATTTTCATTATATGTTTCTAGATGATACCAATGAATTTATCACACATTAAAGACATCATTCATGGAGATATACCTATAAGGAAGAGGTATTCTATATGCCACCATCTTGATTATCTCAAAAAGCTCAAACTATTCAATAATAATGAGTTCCAAAATTCCCACTCTTCGAATCCTTTGATTACCCAATCTAGTCCACACAAAAATGAGCACAGAATGACCCTATATAAACTATAAGTGTCATCAATGACTATCAAAATACGAGTTATGTCTAATTTGATCTATAGCAATATGTTTCAAAATAATTTGAAATTTTTTAGGCATCTCTTGCATGAATCTTGGTACCAATAGCTCTATGTAACCTACATACATCTAGCATAGAGTATATGTGGGTGAATTTTCTTACCCAGTGAAACTTGTGTAAAAAGATCCATTTGTAAGAATTTTCATAAGCACAAAGTAAAGCATGGGTGTTTATCTGAAACAATACTATGTGGAACACTAGGTAGAAATTATATCTCACGAACATACAAGCCTCCCAACAATTCCACTAAGAATGTATCCCATTTTTGAATGAAATGGCCCACTTTCATTAGTCAATCCACAAACACCAAAATAGTGATATTATTTCGAGGCATCCTTGGGAGACCCATGAAAAGATCCAAAATAATTTCATCCCAATTAAATTGAATAATGTGAAATGGTTCTATTTTTCTAACATGTGAATGATTTTTATTTTATACCTTTTGACATGTGCAATATCATCTTACAAACCCGATTATCTCATTTTTTCTGTCGGACCACTAGCATTGCTGACATTGGTCGTGGTACATTTGGGTCGAATGAGGATGTACCAAAAACATTGAGGCCTAAAATTCATGAATCATAAAATATTTCACTATTTTATGCACAAAATCATGACTTATTACATAGATTATCTCATCCTAATTTTTCATCTAGTTAGAAGGTATCTCCCCACATTCAATGATATCCTTCAAGGCCTAATAGTTCATATCTTCAAACTGTATATATCATAAATGTATAAATATTGTAGAAACTATATAAATTGATATGAGAGTCATCTTATCCAGATCCTCCCAATCCACATCATGCATCACAACTTGTAATTTCATTATTTTTCTCTCAGAACTATACTCATTAACTACCTAAGTCCATGTTTTCCTATTTGATCTTTCAACCTCATTGTTTCCCTCTCCAAGAATATATTAATTCTCATTTTCAGATGAATTCTTGTACTCAAACCAAATCTTCTTCTTATGATTTATATTTTACATCAAATATACTTTATTTAAGATCTTATTATTAGTATACACAATGAAATTTTATCTCAACTGATACTTTCTCAAACTACTCAAATCCTAAACCATTGATTCTACTTTGAGTATGTTAGTATGTTAGTTCTGTTAATGTGGACTCAACTTCTGAGACCCATACACCATGATTTAATCCCCATGTATCATTACTTCTCCATGAACTATCATAGAGGTGTTAGAAAAAACTATATACTTTTTCCATTCCTTGGATATGATCACAATTGGTGTCATTGTTAAATGATTCTTTGTATCCAATACAAAATTATTACATATTCCAAACCATTCAAACATTACCCCCTTCTTTTTGAATCCCTAAAATGATTATGGAAAATCTTAAATGTCCAAATGATCTTATGATAATATTCTATTGTCCTCATAATGTAATTTATTTTGAAAATATTCCTAGGATTCTCCCATGAAGTAATTTCCTAATAAATCAGTGGGTCCAATAACACACCCTCATCCAAGATGATGTAAACCAAGAAATGTACCTGATCATTTTCAAAACAGACACCTATGTATATTAGATTATATATGATTCTCTCTAAGTGTACTCATGATGATGTCAATATGTACGACATGACCATTACAAGTGTTAGAGTACAACAAGTGTTCTTCCAAAAAAACTACCACAAATTGATCCAAGTATTGGTTGGAATTTAATTCATTATGGATAAAAACACAACAATATATTTTTTTAAAGAAAAATAATTATAAAAGTAGTCCTTATTAAATAATAAGGATGAACTCTAAACTGAAGATACCCTAATCTCAATTTGATCTTGTAGAAAAGACAAGCTGCCGTCAACTGGCTAAATTAATAACAAATATGTGGTAGAGGATAACATTTATTCACTATCATCTGGTCTAGCTTATAGTAATCAGTACAAAATCATATTATCATGTAAGACTTATTAGTAAATATAAAAAAATAAACCCAAGGTGAAATAATCGGATGGATAAACACATTATCCATGAACTCTAATATTTGAGTATTAAGCTCCCGAATATCTACTAAGTCCATTATTTGTAGCGGGATAGAAATTGACTCAACCGTAGGAATGATATCATTTATTAATTATAAATCACTCTCTATTTGAATACTTAATATATATATAATAAATAAAACCTAAAACCAGTCCACCATGGGGATAAAGACAACTTGCATTGCACATCCATCATCCAGCAACAAACTAGATACTTGTGTAGTGATCTCCCACGATTTCAATGAATTGTCACTACCAAAAATGCATTGATTTACCACTACCCATGGTGAATATATTTTTCATCACTAAGAGACATAAATAATACTCCCTTGTAGTAACAATAAATGTTTCATCATAATTCTATTAACTAGTCCATGCATATAATAAGGTCAAAGACAGACATGTGAAGGATGTAAAGATACCAAATTAAATAATATTTCCCACCATCAAGAGAACAAAATACACATAAATATATGTCTCTTAACCATACAAACAAAGGCACATCTATCTTCGTAACCTCTCTAAAGAAATATACTGTTATTATATATCCATTCAAACATTGGTATGATATAAAATAATTAGAGGCCCTATAATATAAAAAATAACTAGCTAGTATAGATGCCACAATAATGGTACATATAAATGTAGATGGTACAACTTTGATATCCACCACTTTAGAATGAAATGTATGTAACTGTCATGAACCTCTCCGAAGTGATTCAACTTGAATCCATTGAGTTACAACACTCTTCCAATACAAGTACTTTTTTAAAGAAGAACCATGTCCACTACCACTACATCCACTACTAGAACAAATCCAACTTCAATAGTAGAATGAAGTATATGATCTAGATCCCATTCTCTGATTCATGAAAAACACTCCATCACTACCCATCTATCATGGGTTTATTTAGATCCCTCGTAGATATTCCATCATGCAGAAATCATTTCACTCTATCGGTGGTTAGGGAAATTTCATGAAAAAGTTGTCCATCCAACAACACTAGTGGAATAACACTCGGGTAGAATCATATGTAATTGATCATTCCCACCAGAATAATTGATTCAAAATATCTATTCATAAATATAATATTTATTCTTCTTATTCTTGAAATAAATACCCCCTGATGACCCAATAGAAACCACATTTCCTCAAACGAATGTATCCTTCATTTTCACCTAGATAAGATAGCATAAACCACAACTTCAGAACACTTTTTCATCCAAAAGTTATTATATTGAGACTTAATCTCACATTTAAGGATGCCCTAGAAGCACCTTCCCATTGTACTCTCATTCACTTCTTGCACTGGATCAAATAACTACAAGTTAGTAAATATATCAACATAGTCTATCATATATGAACTCCCCTGAGTGAACAACATAATCTTAGCTGACAATTTTTATCTCAAAGTATCTAGATAAATGTGCTCCATGAAATTATCCATACCATATTCCTACATATATTGATTCTGACCATACCCCATGTTCTCCACATATCCCCAAAGCATGTATGTAGTCTAGTTGTAATTATTCTCATTATATGTCTCTAAATGGTCATTTATAGTCTGGATGGACTCGATCTAGAACTCATCCACCACAGTTCCACCAACTCTATTGATTTTTAAAACGTTTTTGTAAATAAAAATCATATATTAGGCTAGAAATACCCTTCACAACCAACTTTGGGTCTCTCTCCCACAACTTCATGATGTGCATAAATTTCACATGGAACCTCTCTCGAGTTCTATAACCCAACACTATTTGTCCCTCATGCTCCACTACTAGTGGGTAATTTATACACATAACCACTGGTTATTCTATCATCAATAATAAAAATGGACGTATATATATATAATTAAAAACATGAATCTTATGAAATATTTCACAACAATAATGTTTATATCATGAGAGTTCCACAAAAACTATTAAATTTCTTTTCCACAGAACTCTCCATGTGGTTAATATCAATGGCCCAAAACCACCCTTCAATATTATAAATATATGATGTGGTTAAACATGTGTAAAATCATTCCCATTATTCAAATTTCTTGTTAGACACCATATTATTCAAAATTTTCATCATTCAACAGTTTTTAAATAATACATTAGGAACCTTTTTTATTTTTATTACACAAGAAAAGTAAACATTTAAATTTGAAAAACATACCCGAAACTCATTTTCTTATATGTTCCTAGAAATGATGAATTTCACCATACTAATTCTTAGTTACTAAAATGATGCATGAGTAATCAAATATCATTCCATTACATTCCATGAATCAAATATCAGAAAATCCATAAAACATGAAAATCACACAACAAGTGCAACACCCAAGGTGAACTAATATCCAAGAATAATAGAAATCATTAACAAGTGAAATACCTCCATGGGTATATTTATTTTACCATAATACATGTCTTATCTATTCACATTAATAATCTCTTGACAACGGCCTAAATCATCCTATTATCTTTTATATCATCCACAAATATTAAAGATAATGGAGATAAAATACAACTCCTCTCATTCTAGTTTGAAAAATCCAAACAGTGGTTCCACCCACGGGTTCCCTAAGCCAGTCAGTTATAGAACCTCATGTGCACCTCCAATTATGTTAGTGGCTACCGACTAGTAATAAGGGTGTAATATCAATCATGGTGTGACTATAACTTATTTATCAATGAATCATGACATAGGATAATAAAAAAATAAACTTCAAATTGATATAACTAAAAACCAGAAAAATTAGTATCACATTATGGCTCAAACAAAAATAAAATATCCAAATCAAAATAGTTGATATTTCATGCTAGGTACATTTCCAGTGGCAAATGAAATTCCAAAATAAAATACAATAACCCCCACAAGTGTTTCGAGATTCCATGCCTCGTTTCCTCATCCATTCTCTATCCTGACTCATCCATATAACATATGGATGTTTACCTTATATTTTACTATAAACATGAAGTATATGCAGGTACTGATCAGGAATCCCAAGTAGGGTGGGAGTATAACATAGTAGGCCACAAATAAAAAGAATCTAAAACAATATCTAGTTCAGAAAAAATTTCTGTAGTGGTATATTGAATAAATTGCAATTCATATGAAAATAGTTTTCTGATTTAATTATTCATTACATAACCACATAATCCCTTGGGATGGCAACGACCCGAAAACCATCAATACATGATTTCTCCTGTCCCACATTTTGAACCATATCTCAATACCATTTTTACCATTTATCATTTATGTTCAATCCATATTATTAACAATTAGAACCATAGTCCAATGAAAACTCATGGGCGTATAAATGTATTGTATAAGACCACAAGGGTATTTGGAGTCTCTTTCCCTATCCAACACCTCAATATCACATGGGTATGTGGATCCTTAGTCCTGATCCCACAATTACTATTTCATATGGGTGTTCGGATCATCAGTTTCTATCCCAATCCTACTATTGTATATTATTATTTGGATCCTCATTCCTAATCCTAAACCTCAATATCACATATGTTTATTTTGATCACCAGTCTATGTCCCACACTTATATTATCAATCAATAAAAAATGTGTCACACATATCACATCAATCACTATTAAACAACATAAATCCTATTTTATCATTTCACATCAATTATACATTATTTAAACTATAAACAATGCATGGTTCAATATATTACTATTGTGAAATAATATGATCAATTCATTATTAAACCATTTATCAATAATTAAACATACAAATCATTAACACGTTAGGGTTAAAAACATCCTTTAATCCCAATTATCAATTAATTATTGACCTAATAATTTATTGATATCAAAACCCCAATTTCATATAAATTCCATAAATCATAACATCCCTTTAATTATTCCAAAATTAATTGATCCAATTCCACTAATTTCATAATAAAAAATCATTCATTAATTGACCAATTAATTAATCCAATCCCACCCATTCTAAATATACCAAATATAAGACAATTCATTATCTCATGAAAATTTTATTAAATCAATCCATGATTCCATAAATTATTATTTAATTTATTTGTTATTTTCATGATTCAATAGTCAAACATGAAAATTGAATGTTCAAAATACATACATGAAATGGGAATTCAAGTCAATGGGAATAGAACCCAGACCATCTACATCAATATTGATGATGATTGATCACTGATGGAAATCCCCAATGGAATAATACTAACTATGATCATGATGATGTACATGGTCAAGATCCGAATTCGACAGAGGTGAAGAAGATAAACTAGGTCTTTAATTCACCCTGAAAATAGTTCTTAAGGCCTTGGAATATATCAAGGAGAATAGAAATATTATTGAAATCATTTAGGGTGTTGATATGGTTTATTTTGTTTGATATTAGGTTTTTGAGTATTTTTAACATAATTTTTTGGGGATTAAATTTCTATTTTAACAGTTTCCTACTCTGGGAGAACATTTGTTCCTAAATGTCCACATAACCATGAAACTCCTCTCATAGGGCCACACAATTACTACTATGAGGGTGTAGTATGTTCCATCCGTTAAATTCCCAACTTCTAGTGGTTGTACTATTTTTGGGGATAGGGCACATAGCTTGGGAAAAAATGATCCAATTGTGAACTATGAAAAACTCCTCCAAGGAAATACCAATTTCACCACAAATATGAAATTATTAAAGATAAAAAAAACTACTCAAAACAATGCAATAGAGTACATGAAAAATCTCTCGAGACACCTCCAGAAATGGTCTGTAGTATTTATATGGAAGGAAAAATAATCTAGGTAAATAAATATAAATAATATATAAAAATATTGAATTAATAAATAATTTTAAATATATATATATATAGTTAACCTGAGAGAGTAGTCTTAACGTAAAGAAATGGTTCTTCTAGAGATACCCCATACATAGATAAGGAAATATTTTTCTTATATCAAAATATTTATTCCATTTGATTTTTTTTGATAAATATTAAGATCAAAAGAAAAATGGGTTTTAATATGGAAAAAAAATATGATGAAATAAGAATATAAAATAATTTGTGGGGGGCTAGAAAATATTTGGATGCTTAATATGTAACGTCCCGGAAATTTCAAGGAAAATTTTTTCTTAATTTATTTGTAATTTTACAAGTCCGAAGTTTCTAACGGCGCCTGATTCTGCGGTCCGGTGTGCCCGAAATCTATTTCTGAAGTTTTGTTCAGGTACGTTCAGTAAACATACGTGTGGGCATTTGTATATTTTGAACCAGTGCTCAGAATTGAAATCTGAGGACACCGATGAACTTGCAACACCAGTATTAGCTTAAGGGGACCATTATCGTATTTGCATTTTATGCGGGTTGAGTGTTAAAATTTGGGGTTTTAGAGTAAATTGAATAAAATTATGGAACACAATTTTATTTATTTTGGGTGGTTATTTACTCCTAAAGGGAGTTTGTGGTGGGGAACATGCCCACATAACCTGCCATGGAAGGATATTTGTGAGGTGGGGCCCACATGATTTCCCATCCTTTCATCTCCCCCAAAACTCCTCCCAACACCCCTGAACTTCCCTTCATTAAACTTTTTGACAACTCCTCCTCTTTAATATGAGGAGCCTCTCCACCTCCCTATCTCCCATTAATATTTTCCAACACATTTAATTAAGGGATTGATTCTTTGAATTATTTTGAATTAGTTGGAATTTATTTAAAGAGGGAGAAGTTTTTATTTAATATTTTCATATAAAATATTTTTGGTGGGGGAACCTCAAGAGATTTAGAAGAGAAACTTTCTTCAATGAAGAAATCCTCCGATGAAGAACGACTTTCTCCCTCGATGAAGAATGCTCCACGACCCAAAGGACCTAAAGCAACTTTTTCAATCTTCTTCTTCCTCCACTTCAATGGAGGAGGCACTATCGCAGGGAATGCCACCAAGGACGACGACTCTTCCTACAATCTCTACAGAATCGACACCATTCTTCCGTGACACCCGACCACCGCGATGTTCATCTTCCACAGTTTGACGACGTACAGCGTCTTTTTGAGGTAGGGGGATTTTTTTTATTTTCATTTATGTGATTTATGCCCCCAAACATGGGTGTTTATTCTATTGGGTGATTACTTGAACTACTAACGTGGTGGGTATGGACAAATGAACAAGTCAGGACCCACCGCCAAATTGTTCGTATTGCGCGGAATGTTTGGCAACAGATGAAGGGAAGGGAAATGTTGTTTTGAGGCTATTGTAGTGAAGAGCGCAAACCAAGAAGGCTGTAGGAGTAGAAGAGAGATAAAATGGACCACTGGAGTGACTCTGGTGGCCCGCAGAAGGTTCTGGCGGGGCGGCACGGTGACGCGATGGTGCCGGCAACCGGAGGCGACAGCGCCTCAGTGCGCCGTCGGCGGATGTCCGCCGTAGTAATGGAAATTGCAGTGATGGAACAGATCTCGTGCCGCCCAGGATCGGGGAAGACATGGTGGCGCCAGCCTGGCGTTGCCGATGCGGAGAGATCGGGGGCAGCACCCCCATTTCGCTTGGCCAACAAGCCGAGCCAGCACCCCCTGGCCGGGCTGTGGCGGGCCAGGCAGGCTGCACCATGCCTGTCAGGCCGGACCTAGACTCGGGTCTGGTCAACCCGGTTCGGGCCGACCCAGGGTGGGTTGGGCCAGGTCGAACCGGGCCCAGAACCCCCTTTTTTGGTCTGTTTTCCATTAATTGATCATAACATGATCTACAAACCTTCGATTTACACACTGTTAGTTAGGTAAGATTTCTCTAACTGAGGCGGTCATTTCGGTATATTACACTCAAGGTTTCAGAAAAGTTTGGGTATGGCCGGTTTGGATTCAACCTGAAACCAATTGGGCCCTTAGAGCAGAAATGCTTATAACATAAAGACCGTACATCCGATTAGCATACCGTAAACTAGGTTGGTATTCTTTTGATGAGACGGATCTTTTTGAACACTCCACATGTGGTTTGGATGTAGTTGGTGTATAGTCGGGTTGATTTTAGCATAAAAACCAACATGTCCCCTGGAATGGAAAAGCCAATAACTCTCAAACTGGACGTCCGTTTGACAAACCATCAATGGCGTTGGAAAAAATTTTGAGAAACGGTTCCTTTTAATATACCTCATGGGAGTTCGGGGTAAAATTGATATACAATCGGGTTGGTTTGTACATGAAACCAACCGGGCCCCCGGGAAAAAAAGGCTAATAACTCACAGACCGGGCATCTGATAGACGCAACGTCTGATGCGTTGAGACCCCTATAACGAGGAGGACCGTTTTTCCACTTCTACATGAGACATCGTGACACATGGAGTATCGACCCGTAGCTCGTGTAGAGGATCCTCCCAGCGATGATCATATGGATTGCAGAGACCTAGTAGCTGTAGACCTGACGACTACTTGACTGATTTGACTCGGAGTGATTCGACTATCCCAGTGGATGGAGCGCCTTGTTTGGCGACAGACCTACAGAAGACAGAGAGCTTGGTTTGGTAGAAGACCCATGATACTCGACAGGAGGAGCACCTCAGAGGGCTATTAGGTGGAGCACCCAGTTTGGCGGCAAACCCACAGCGGACAGAGCACCCGGTTTGGCAACAGACCAACGGTACTCGACAGGAGGAGTACCTCAGCAGTCTAAGGTTAGTAAGTAGCACCTCGGAGTCACAATAGGGCCATTGTACTCGACAGAGGAGGATTTATCCAGTAGTTGTGATTTCGATAATTAAAATAAAGGTTTGAGCTGTGTTAATGACCTTTGTGTTTTCCTCATAATTCATTTGGGTTACTTGATAGCTTAGGTATATGTATGGTAATATACATAATTAATGGTTATCTATTGAGATCATTATTTGTAGTTATCCTTGCGGGATTTAATGAGACCTTGAGGGTCTCGGGGTCTCTACTAAGTATCATTATACTCACCCCTGCATGGTCTATGCCCACACCTCGTTGTGTTGGATGCAGATGACGGACATCTCTAAACGAGGTAGAGTGTACGAGTACTGGATGATTCCTGGAGGTGGACACTCAGCGTGACGGAACACGGAGTGGACCGTTAGATGTGGAGTGCTGAGGAGGACATATCTACCTACCCTTCTGGTATGAACCCGGAGGACGATCTAGGAGCTGCTTCCATCTTCCAGTTGTTTGTCTTTTCATTTGTACATTCTTTCAGTTGTAGTTGTACCTTTCTGGTGGGCTTGTATTTCCGGCCCATTTGTACTTTTAGCACACTTGTTATACTTCTTTACTTAGTGTTTTCTTCTGATTGTACTCTAGTTGTGTGTGTTTACATTTTATAAAGATAATGCCATCCCAGTTTTTAGGGAGTTACGCCATTGGTGTTAGTTGCCAGAACTTGGCCTATGAATGGTGGGCTTGGGGTAGTAATGGCACAGGCCCCGAGGATGGGTCGTGACAAATTGGTATCAGAGGACTTCGGTTATACCAAAGAACTCATGACTCTAATCTTTCTTTTCGGTGAAGCAATAATGTTAAGGGTACTATGTGTGGTTTTCAGTTTAGGGAGTCCAGTGTTGGTGCAGGCATCCAATGTATCCATACACCAGGACCCTGACTTTTGATTTTCGACTCAGTGCATGAAAACCCTGATTGCGTGTGTGCTTTCAAAAGTTTCCATTAAAGTCATCTCAAACCAGGTCAGCTCACCAGGTATAGTTATTTGACCCTGTCACATCTGTTCTTTCTGGATGCCTTCCCACAGTTGACCATATTGAGCCCCGAGGGTTGTACGTACTGATAGCATACCAAGAGACGAGGCCTCAGTACATGGCCCTCTTCCAGTTGAGGAACCAGCAGAGGCACCAGCCAATTGGGCTACCGATGCCACCAGCCCGAGTAGCAGGTTGTGTACGTCGCTTGAGCGCGCTGCACGAGTTCTAGCGCCAGTGTCCACCAAGGTTCTAGGGAGAGACGGACCCACGGGCAGCTGAGGATTGGCTGTAGGCTATGGCAAGAGTCTTCAAAATGGTAGGGACACTAGCCGTGTTTATGGTGATCCTTACAGCCATGCTCCTTCAGGAAGTAGCAGGCAGATGGTGGAACCTAATGATCCAGATGCATGACGAGGTGACACTTCTATGGGCAGACATCGAGAGCCTATTCCTGGCAGAGTGTGTACCAGCCACCCTTCAAGCGGTACAGATACATTAGTTACTGCATCTGCAGCATGGCAGCATGACAGTAGCATAGTACTCAGCAAGGTTCACTGACCGCTCACGCTACACCACAGATATGGTACGGGACCCATTCTTTAGGGCCCGGACCTTCGAGTAGGGGCTCAAGTGGGAAATTAGAGCTTCTTTTGTTTCTCACAACACCCCAACGTAGAGAGGGGTTCTGGATCTAGCCCTCTTAGTGGAGTGTTTCCTTGTTGACCAGTCTCCAGCAGTGTATCCCACCACTAGCTGACATGTAGCAGAGTCTACTATAGCTGGCAGTAGACAGATGGTGCAGAGGTATAAGAGGACCATACCTATAGGTGGTTGACCGCATGACTCAAGATTGGTAGTGCGGGGCTCCCAGGGGGGAGACAAAGCCTGGCATACCAGAAAGGATAGTGTTACTCCTGCGGTGGTCTTGGTCACATAGAACATGACTGTCTGACCCACCGTGTAGACAATCGGCTGATAGATGAAGGACCTCCCAAGTAGAGGTAGAGGTTCAAACGTGACAGAATACAAGGAGCTGGCTATGCCGCTGGTGGTGGATGACGCATCGAGGTGTTTCCACCACCACCACCAGGAGGTCCATCCCGACCACAGGGAACAAGTAGACCGGGGAGAGCCTAGCTTCAGGCAGCTGAAGCATACGTCAATGTAGCTTTGGAAGCAAGTAGAAAAGTGTGGGACTAGTTCCATACATGGAGGCCTTTGTTCTGGGTTCTTCTTGATTCCTTGTTGTTGTTGTTCATGGTTGTTATGTCTCTTTGTACTTTGAGCTGCAGTAATAAAATCAACTTTTATTTGTGACGTTTTCTTTACTTCTATTTGTGTGGTTAAAACTAAGAGGTTCCGGTTTAAACCCGTTTACTTGACCCTCACATTTGAGATTATTACTGGAGGAGACCCAGTGACCACACACTAATGCTGAGAATGTGACTCGACCCTTGGTGGGGAGAGAAACAGTTGGATCTCTTGGTAGTAGCATTGAGGCCTTATGACGTCATCCATGACATGAATTGTACTGTTCATGTCAGGATTGATATTATTAGGAAAAGGACATGGTTTATCCAGGGGATGACACCGGATTTCCCTTTTCTGCAAAGGAGAAATCTTAGAAACTATTGTAGAATGTCGGCGAATATGGGTGTAGAATAATTCTTACAATTGGCTAGTCCTACTCATTGTTTGTTGAGTGAATGGTTTACAGATCACTCCAATCTCAATAGTCTCAGGTGTGTCTTCTTTTAGAAGAATCTGAATCTGAGATAGTGATGATGTCTTGAGTTTCTCTAGGTCTATTACTTTGAGATATTCTATACTCATAGGATGGGGAACATAGTAGAAGATTTGCTCAGTAGGAGGACTGGTATTCAGCTTCTAAGAGAGTCAATAGAGAAGATGGATGCCTTCAATATATCGGTTGTGGATTGAGATGGTGCAGCCTATCTACAGTAACTCCTCCACTTCATCAGCAGATTAGGTGAGGTGGCATACCTCCTGGCCCTTCCACCTCATTTGCACTGGGTGCACGACGTCTTCCATGTATCTCAGCTGAGTAGATGCATGCAAATCCATTTCCACAACATTGACCATGGGGAGATGGACATATATGATGGGGCAAACATCACAGAGGGTCTAGTGGAGATTGTGTATTGAAAATATTGGGTCATGCATGGATGGTCTATTCCTCTTGTGCGCATTCGATGGCAGCAAGGGAACCTTCAGAAGATCACATGGGAGCGGGAAGCTCAGATGCATGCTCAATACTCCTCTTTTGTTTCCCTAGTGTATTTTGTAGCTTTACAGGGACGTATACTCCTGAGGTGGGGGTAATGTAAAGACCCGGAAATTTCAAGGACGATTTTTTCTTATTTTCTTTGGAATATTACGGGTATGCATTTTCTGACGGCGTAAGATTCTGAGGCCCGGTGTGCTCGAAATCAATTTCTGATGTTTTGTTCGGGTACGTTCATTAAATGTACGTGTGGGTTTTACTACCTTTTGAACCGATGCTCGGAATTGAAATCTGAAGACATCGATGAACTCATAGAACATGTTTTCACTTAAGGGGACCTTTACTGTAGTTGTGTTTTATGGGGGTTGGGAGTTAAAATTTGGGGTTTTAGAATAAAATGAATAAAATTGTGGAACACATTTTATTTAAGATGGGTGGTTATTTTCTCCCAAGCGGAGTTAGTGGTGGGGCCCACACCCACATAACCTCCCATGGGAGCATATTTTTGAGGTGGGGCCCACATGATTTCCCAACCTTTCATCTCCCCCATAAATCCTCCCAACTCCTTTGAACATCCCTCCATTAATCTTTTTGACAACTCCTCCTCTTTAATATGAAAAGCATCTCCACCTCCCTCTCTCCCATTAATGATTGACTACACATTAAATTAATGGATTGATTCTTTGAATTAATTTGAATTGGTTGGCATTTCTTCAAAGTGGGAGAATATTTTATTTAATTTTTTCATAGCAAATTTTTTTGCTGGGGGAACATCTGGAGATTTAGAAGACCTACGTTCTTCAACGAAGAACTCCTCTGATGAAGAACAACGTTCTCCCTCGACGAAGAATTCTCCATGAACCGAATTACGTGAAGCTAATTTTTCATTATTCTTCTTCCATTGCGTCAAGGGAGTAGGCACCGCTGTGGGGAACGTCGCCAACGATGATGGGTCTTCCTCCAACGTCTACGGAATTGACACCGTTCTTCCACGATGCCCAACCACCGTGATGTTCGTCTTCCCCGGTTCGATGACGTGTGACGTCTTTTTGAGGTTGGGTGACTTTTTTTATATTTTCATTTATTTGATTTATGCCCTCGAACGTGGGTGTTTATTCTGTTGGGTGATTATTGGAACTACTAACGCGGTGGGTAGGGACTAAAAAAAAAGTCCAGACCCACTGCCAACTTGTTCATAGTGCGTGGAATGTTAGGCGATGAATGAATGGAAGTTAAATGTTGTTTTGAGGTTTTCGCAATGAAGAGTGTGTCCCGAGAAGGCCGTAGGTGTAGACGGGAGCGAAAACAGACCACCAGAGTGACTCTGGTGGCCCGCTGAATGTTCCTGCGGCACGGGTCATCGGTGATCAGAGGTGGCGGCATGCGCCATTCGGTCGCCTGGAGGTGGCTTTTCCACAGCCCGCCCCCTGCGAAAGTCTGTCATAGTAATGGTAGTGGAGTTGGTGGAATGGATCCTGCACCGTGTGGGATCTGGATAGACGGGGCGGCGCCAGCCTGGCACTGCCGATTCGGAGAGACCAGGGGTCGCGCCCCCATTTTGCTCAGCTAGTAGGCCAAGCTAGCCCCCCCCCCCCCCGGCTGGGACGGGGTGTGCCACGTGGGCCAGGTCATTCCCAAATAGTCCAGGCTGGGCCGCGCCCCACCTGGCTAACCCGGGGAGGGTTGGGTCGGGTCGGACCGGGCCCTGACACCCCCTTTTTCGGACCGTTTTCAGTTAATTGCTCATAACCTGAGCTACAGACCTCTGATCGATGCACCGTTAGTTTCGTAGTATTACTCGGATCGAGATGTTCATTTAGCTATATTACACTCAATGATTTGGAAAAGTTTGGGTACTAAGCGGTTGGTTTGAATCCAATACCAACCGGGACCTCGGTGCAGAAAGGCTTATAACTTAAAGACCAGATATCTGAATGATGTGTCGCCAACTATGTTGGTTTATTATTTATGAGAAGGATCTTTTGGCACACTCCACTTGAGGTTTGGACGCAGTTGGAGTATGTTCGGGTTGGTTTTAGCTTAAAAACCAAAAGGGCCCCTGGAACGGAAAAGCCAATGACTCTCCGACCGAATGTTCATTTGACAAACCATCAGCGGCATTGGTAATCTCGTTGAGAAATGGTTCCTTTGAGTATACCCCATGGGATTTTGGGGTGTAGCTGAGATATGGTCAGGTTGGTTCGATCACGAAACCAACCGGACCCATGGTGCAAAAAGGCTAATAAATCATAGACTGGGCGTCAAATTTATGCACCGTATGATGCGTTGAGACCCCTATGATGAGTCGGTTCTTTGTGATACATCTACGTGATACTTTGTGACACTTGGAGTATCGACCAGTAGCTCGTGGAGTGGATCCTCATGGAGATGAGAATACATAGTGCGGAGACCTAGTAGCTGTAGACCTAACGACTGCATGACCGATTCGACTCTGAGTGATTCGACTAGCCTTGTGGACGGATCGCTGAGTTTGGCATCAAACCCACGGTGGACGGAGCGCCTGTTTTGGCAGCAGACTTGCGGTATTTGACAGGAGGAGTACCTATGATGGCTATTAGGGGGAGCACCCGGTTTAGCGGCAGACCTATAGCGGATGGAGCGCCAGGTTTGGCAGAAGAACCGCGGTACTCGAAAAAAGGAGTACCTCAGCAGTCTATGGTTAGTGAGTAGCATCTCGGAGTCGTGACAGGGCCACTGTACTTGATAGAGGAGGAGTTCTACAACAGTTGTGGTTTCGATAATGAAAATCTAGATTTGAGCTGAGTCAAGGACCTTTTTGTTTTGCTCATGATTGAGATGGGTTACATGATAACATAGGTATATGTATGGGAATATAACTAAGTAAAGGTTATCTTTTGAGATTGTTATTTGTGGTTATCCATGATGTATTTAGTGATACCTTGAGGGTCTTGGGGTCTCTATTGAGTATCTTTATACTCACCCCTGCATGGGCAATGCCCCCACCTCGTTGTGTTGGATGCAGATGATGGACAGTGCTGACCGAGTCAGAGTGTACGAGGACCGGACGGTACCCAGAGGTAGACAATCAGCGTGACGGTACATGGAGTGGACCATTAGATGAATAGTTCTGAGGAGGACATATGTACCTACCCTTCAAGTAGGATCCCGGAGGACGATCCAGGGTCTGCTTTCATCTTCCAACTGTTTGTCTTTTCAGTTGTACTTTCTTTCAGTTCTATTTGTACCTTTCTTTTGAGCTTGTATTTCTGGCCGCTTTATACTTTCAACACACTTGTTATACTTCTTTAATTAGTGTTTGATTCTGCTTGTACTCTGGTTGTCTGTGATTACGTTTTTAAAAGGTAATGCCTTCCCAGTTTTTAGGGAGTTACACCTTTGGTGCTTGTCGCAAGCCCCTGGCCTATGGGAGGCAGGCTTGGAGTAGTCATGGCATGGGCCCTGTAGACGGGTTGTGCCATTATATTATAAAATAAAGAATTATTTTTTTTCTTTGGTAATGAATGTGAAAATATTATATATAAAATATTAAAAAAATTCTAATTGAAACCCATTATATGAAATTCATAACACACATAAAATTTACTTATATATAATATATGTCCATATAAATATTAAAAATAAAATAAAATTATGAATAATGATAATGAACAAAAATATTTAGAGAATAAATAATTAAAACTACTAAATTGATGATTTTACAATATAGTGTTCCACACATAAAATAAAAAAAAAATTATTAAAAACACTGTAATGAATATAAAATATATAAAAAATGAATTACTCATTTACAGAAGATAAATAATAATTGAATAAAAAATTTAGAAGCAAATGTATTAGGAATAAAAAGAGTTTGAACAAAATATTTTGATGAAGGTGTTTCAAAAAAGAGTTCCTTATCTCGAGTCAGATTGATCATATGCAATAATTATCTAAATAGATAAAATGATTTTTTTTATTTTTATACATAATAGTATTTTTCATCGTTATTATTCCTTTTATTTCCCTTATTCTGATGTTATTATAAAAGTAACTTATCAATTAAGTTCATGATACATTCTTCGATGATATATGGTTCATATGTTATAAATGACTTTTGTTGATTGAATAATGATAAACTAGTTTTTATTATATAATATAAAGAATAAGAGTAATAAAATTTATATTACTACACATAAATTAAAATTTTAAAACCATCTATGATATATGGATATAAAAAATTAACTACAATGGAATCATGGAGATGGTATGCCATAAGTACGCATTAGTAATGCTTCAATTTTCCATGACTATGATGGAAAAAGGAGTGTGTTATTTAAACATTTAATATAAATACTTATATATTAAATATAATATTATTTATTTAAATGAACTTTTAAATTCAATCCTTTTGAATGGTAATGATAGACAAATCACATAACTTCCGGGAAGTGATAATCCACATGTACACTTGAACAACAACATCATCCTTCAATGAATTGAATGGTAAGATAATATATAATTTATTTTATTTAGATAATAAAAAATATTTTATTAATATAATATATTTAACATAAATCCATCATCATAAATACTCATGATAGGCGTTGATGGAAAACAAATTAAATCGACTCGTGTGGTGGTAGTACGCCAAACTCACAAACGATGGTCACATTTCTCATTTAAGTGAATTTTATAAGGATGTAGGTTATTAAATTATGAATAATTACATATAATTATATATTAGATACTTATTATATTATATTATGGTGTTTTAATTTTATTTTATGTACAAGGTTAAAGAAATAAACTACTAACGCTCAACTACGAATGATACTACCTCAATAGAACACTTATTTTGGTTTACAACAAATTCCTTCCCAAAAGTGTTTTATAATCATTACAAGGACTCTAGAAAGTTATAAGTGAATTAATAAGGTTATTCTAATAGAATTAAATGAAAAAAATCATTTAATGCATGATAAAAAGAAGATAAGAGGTGCAATATTACAAGTGATGGATTCCTCACTTTAGGAATTTCATAAAATATTAAATTAGTATAAATGAATTTTCAGTGTAATATTTCTCCGAAAAGAGATACAAATATATTATGAATATGTTTTGAAATAATATATTTCAATATAATTTTTTCCTGTTGTAGATATTCTTTTTATGATTTCTCATTGTTTTAACCTGTGTTAACCAATTTAAAAAATTAAAATGAATAAAATATTTTTACACTTATAAGAAATTATATTTAATGTAAAATAAAAAGTGGAAAATAAATAGAACATGTATGAAATTTTAAAACATATATAAATCACAAGGATTAAGATATGATTATTAGGAATTTAATATCTTTTAATAAATATTATTTTTTCTAAAATATCATTGATGTTATTTTTTCAACTATTAATTTAATTTGACTTTGATAAAAACATAAAATTAAGGGAATTTAAATAACATCCATTAAAATAATAAAAATAAATATCATTTATGTATTAATTTTTTAAAAAATAATAAATAATTAAATTAATATTAATAATATTATTTATAAATTTATTTATTTATTTATCTAACAAATGATTAAATTTATTTTCAATGTTGCCTCAAAATATTAGGTAATTATTTGAATATTAGTAATTATAAATAAATTTCCATTGTAATTAAATCATTTATATTCCATATGAATTCTTATAACTAATAATAATCTATTTTTATCCATATCAAAAAATATTATATTTATTAAAATAAAGATGGTGACATTTTTCCTTTATCTATTACCTAAATATTCAAAATGTCAAACTAAAGTAAAAAATGGAACGAAATATCCATATTTTATATAATTTGATGAAAATAATAGAAATATGTTATTAAAATATGAAAAAACATTCTTGTATTATGGGTAATTTTTTATCATTTTAATATTATTATCAACATTGATTACATGATTTATAATTTTTGTATATGTAATTATTTAGTAAGATTAGTATTTATAATCTAGAAAAATAGAACATACATATTTACCAAATTTGGACCACCTAATTCCAAATACTAAAAGAAATTTTCAAGAATCAATTCATAGATATTGAAAAATTTAATTTGAATTTAAACCAACGAGACGTGTTGAATTTGTTTTCCATGAAAATTCTTTTTTTATGTCAATAAATGTACTTATGAAACAAAATTATGATATAAAAATTATTAATATTTAATAGATTATAATAAATAAATATATAAAAATACATACTGTACTTTTATATCATATTCAAATAATAATGTGACTTTTATGTTGTAGAGACCCTAACCCAAGTGCTCAGAGCTGTTGTCATACATTATTACATTAGTATAATAAACAAGGAAATCGCATATCGAAGGATTGAATAGTTTGGTAGTTTTTCAAATCTATATAAAAAATATATTTAACATTACAACTTGAATTGAAACATGAGATTGAAATTACGTAGGAAACACCCATAACTCTTATATTATCCTTGTAATTCATTCCAAATATTCATCTATGTGTCTTGGTGGATGGTAAAAAATATGAAAGGGGTGATATATGATGCTCAATATGGGTATGTATTACAGAAGAATAGAATATAAACAATAAGGCATATGGAATTACTAAAAAACATTTCATTAGAACATAAACATGATTATAATATGGCAAGAATAAAATATGAATAAATAATTCCCTAAAAATAATCTCATGAGAATGAAGCTTAACCATGGATATTATTCTAGTTGAATATTCACAATGATTATCAATTACTAAAATCACAATGAAATTATTAATAACAGTGTATATCTAAAGTATATTACCGAGTCCTTGACCAAGACATATAAAAATAAATAATTATGGCCTCAACCAAAACCATATCAAAAAATGGGAAAAACCATGACTAAGTCTATATTTGTTTCGTCTCATGAGACATACCAATTAATTGAAGGGATATAGCAGGCCACAGACATCAATTTCTAATTCAAATTCATTCCTCATAATATTGAGGCTAAACCTAAACAACATATACATATGAAATTTATATAAAATTCCCCAATATATAAATAAATCACCAACCATTATGAGTATTATGGTTAATAATATCAAGATAACACATCCATAGTAAAATAGATCCTAAACAATTTAATAAAATATAGTAGATAAAAAACATAGAAGATAAATATAATTAAAAAATATAATTTCATAGTGGTATTGTAATATATAGAAATACTTTAATAAAATCATTAGGTATTTTTTGAGGGAAATGACTCATTTCTTTGAAAACAATAGTTCCTTTCTAAAAATCAATTCTAATAATTATAATTATTGGTATAAAACTAGAAATGAAAAAATAATTATATTCATTATAGAATTAGTGATTTTATAAAAATAGTGGTGTCTTAAAATTCAATATGGATTGTACTTGAAAATGGGTATGAATTCAAGATATTCCTTTTAATTGGGCTTGTGTACCAGGAAGAATAGAGAAAGGAACCTTGTAAAACATTTAATTGTAATTAAATAAAGATGAAATGTTCTGAAAACATATTTTTTTAATGTATACAAATAATTTATAAGAATTATATTAAAATAACGTGTTATTAAATTAGTTTATGTATAATAAAAACATAATGTGAATGAAAATGGATGTTTGGGAAGAAACACACACCTTATGTCTTAATTTGATCTGCACTTGACATTAATGTCATAGATAATCAGACTAAATACATTAAATAATTAACACATAACCATTTCCAGATGTGTTTGATTAATTAAAATTTTAGGTTTTTTATTTATGTCCTTATTGATGAATTATTGAGTCTAATTTTGTTGTTTGGGATCATTCATTTTCATGGTTTTCGTGATCGGTTCACTTAATTATAATTAATGAAGTATATGTAAAATGGGTAAATTTCTCCAAAAATGAAAATAAATGTTATTAAATAAAATATATAATTTTAATTGGTCTTATATTTTATTTCTTCCCAGTAATTAAGATGAATTATTAGATAACTTGTTAATGATAATCATTTAGATTATTTTTAATGGTCGTAGATCACAACAAACTATTTTTATTTTATCATTTAGTATTATTTGATTATATTAGTTCCAGAATATAAAAATTATTTTAATATAAATTTTATAATATTTTCATCCATTAAAATGGTTTTATAAACAACTTTGGAGATGGTGAAGGAAAATGAAAAAATTTCATCTTTGAAGGTAATAAAAGAATTTCTCATGTACGATATTTCTATATTTGGAATAAAAGGGAGAGGATAATTGGATTAAGGGGGGATTATTAAATTTGAATGATATCATTCTAGAATATAAATGACACTTTAGTTATCATGTTTCTTGTACAAGAGGAGGGGAATACAGAATAAGAAAAGAAAAGTACATGAAATGAAATTAAAATAAAAAGATAGAGGTAATTACCTCTTAATTTTATCCTCTTTCAGAAAAACCGTAGGGAAATGGTTTTTTCCTTATTATGAGACCAAGTGATCCTATATATTTAGGAGGGTATTGGGGAGAGTATGGGTTAGAAATACTACAATGCTGAAAGATTGAAAGGTGTGAGAGTAAGGGGTAGTATTTATAGTAAATGAAAGGGGTGTTTTTTATATGTTTTATACATTTTTTTATTATGGCTCCAGATTATGAAAATGGTGACAAATATCACAAAATATATTAAAATATTAAAAATATTCCTAGATAATGGGATTACATCAACCATACATAACCTATGACTCAATAATCCTAGTATTCCATATATATCATAAATTATTATACTTTACTATTCACCAAAAATACTATTATTTTAGAAAAATCCAAAAAATTAACTCGAACCATTTTTCAAAATGTATAATTCCGAAATGAACTTCATTTTTTAAACATAAATTTATTTTTATAATATATTTAATTTATAATTCCAATCATCATTTACTTAAAAAACATATTTTAAAATTATAATTGGTTTTATATCTTTTAAAAAAATAAAATAATGTCACATAAAATTATCATAAAATCATAATAAAATAAAATATTAACATATAAATTTATTAAATCAATATAAATGTAATTTTAAATAATTATATTTATGATAAAATTGTAATTAATTAATTTTGACATAAAAAAATACAATCTCCTAATAAACAATTTATATAAAAATTATTTACCTATACTATGAAATAATTATATAATAAATTCATTTATAAGAAGCCTAAATTTTATTTATACTTTCATTGGTGCAGTTAATATTTATTTAGATAGTATAAAATTCATAAGGGTCATATTACTATTTATAAGGTCATGTTACTATTTCAATAGTATAGGTTTCATTAAATTTAAAAATAACTCTTATTCCATTCATTCATTATTTATAATGTTTTTATTGTGTACTAGAAGTGATTTTACATGATTTATAGTATATTAAATAATGACTAGAAGGAAAACTTCCTTGATATATTTATGGTTCATTACATTCTCCTCTCCTATAAATAAATTTGTCCTCATGATTTCTAGACTATCACCTCATAAAATGTTTTGGGTAGTTCATCACCATATGTTCCTCTGTATCCCATGTTTCCTCTTCAATAATATTATTTTTTCAATGTAACATTACAAATGGGGTCATCCAATTCCTCAAAACATGTTTTTTAGTGTTGAGTGTCTCGAAAGTCTCTTCAGTGTAAGATAAATCATGTTCCAAATATTTTCCTTTATAAGTGAGCACATGCATTTGGGTCTTGTGTGTATGTACATAACAAAGGGATGTTGAACACATTGTGTAATTTAGAATGGAAAGGTGTGATTTTTAAATTATTATCCATATATCTAATTCACTAAAAAATTTCAAAAGGGCCAATATACCTGAGGCTCAATTTCTGTTTCTTCCCAATTAATATAACACCCTTCCATAGAGATACATTCAATAAAACATGATCTTCCACTTTAAATATCATTTCCTTATAACATTGGCATAACAATGTTTCCTATGTTGATATACTTTCATATGGGTTTGAATATTTGTATCCTTTTTTATTATTTACTCAACAAGATATGGTCTTTATGTTTCCTTCCACCAACTTCACCCAACATGTTGGTTTACAACATATCATTCCATACATTGGTTCTTATAGTTCATTTGAATACTTCAATGTAAACTATTTTTTAAGAAAAAATATACCAACTGATATCACATACCTTCAAATTTGAGTGAGAATGATCTCAATATTTCTTATAATGATTGAATGGTACTTTAGAACTACCCACGAATATGATTCTGATAAGCAATGCCCAAAAGAAGCTCGGTATCAATATAATTCTGATTAATTTTTCATAATTTCGATCTAAATCAGGGATTGTGATCAGAAAAAATTGAAAGAGGTCATCTATGAAGTCTTAAAACATCATTAATATATATTTGTTAAAGGTTTTATTGTGTAAGATCCTCCCTTATAGTAGAGAAATGTATTGATTCAGTGATGTGGTCAATAATTAAAAATATTACATCATTATTTCATGGATTTTTTGGTAGTATAGTGACAAAAACCATTGTGATTTTATCCCATTTCATGTAGGAATGAGTATAGTTTGATTTAATCTTCAATGAATTTTTCTTTCAGTAATCCCTTGTTCACAGAATAAATATATTGATGCATAATCAGTAGTTTTATTCTTCATATTATTTGACCAAAAAGTTTCTTTCAAATATTTTTAGATCTTAAAACTACAAAGGTGAATAGAAAAATTAGATCTATTGGAAAAATTAAATAATCCATTTTATCATCTTTATATATGTATGAAAAATAATCTTCTATAATTTTATATTTCTATATTATTTCATGATGTCTTCCAATATCCCATCATTTAGAAATTAAATTTTTTATTGAATATTCCCATCATTACACTAACAAAATTTAATATTTTCCAATAAAGATGTTTGTGAAAAAAATTTAAAAGGTAATGATGTTACACCATACTTGATAATTCCCATATACGACATGGATATATCCCTATACACATGATCTTTATCGATCCTTGTTTTTTTCAGTACTCTATGATCCTTCCCCATCAATACATCTGCTATATTATTTTCCTTCCCTGAGTGGTATTGCATTGAACAATCATAATATTTGAGTAGCTTGAGAAATCACATTTTCCTAATGTTGAGTTCCTTATATAGAGAGATATATTTCAAGCTATTAGTATCTGTATAATTATCACATATTCTGGCATAGATACACTGTCTCTATATCTTCAAAGAAATGATTATGGTTTGTAACTCTAGATCATGATTTGGATAGTTATATTTAAGAGGCTAAAACTATCTTAATGCATAATAAATAAATCTATCATTTTTTAAAAGGAAACATCCAAGTCCTTTCTTGAATGCGAAATTATAAATCACAATACCAATATTTCCTGATGGTAGAGTCAGTATTGGATAATTAAATAATCTCCTCATCAATTCATCAACGAATTATTCATATTGATTTTTTTTCAAATAAATGTAACCCCTATACGAAGAATCATGGAAAATAGGTTAGCTTAAAGGGAAATATTATGATCTAAATACATCCAATTACTTACTAAACTAATAAAACTACATACTGCAGTTATGTTCATTGGTATATGACATTCTAGAACCAACTATGTCATCATAGGATCAACTGAAAATCCATCTGTATAAATATTAGGACCTAGAAGAGAAATAATTTGAATCCATAATCCACACTTGTTAACCTTCCCAAATAATTATTTTCCATTTTGAGTCTCTATAATAATCCTCAAGTGGTTCTCATATTTCTCGTATAATTTGTATTGTATTATATTGTCACCAATAAATAGCACAACAAAATTATCAAGATTTTTCTTTAACACAATGTTCATTATATCCTTGAAAAAGAGGGTGTGTTATTTGGTCCAAATAAAATTATTGTAAACATGTAATGACTTTACCTAGTTTTAAATGAATTATTTTGAATATATTGCTTCCACAAATACAACAGATGATATATAGTTAAAAGGTATATATTTTAAAAATACTCTTCTCGATGAAGTTGATAAAATAAATCATCAATGTTTATTATGGCGTAATTGATCATTATTGGAATAGAGTTGATTTCAAAATAATTAGTGCACAAATTCATGGATCCATCATTTTTCATTATAAAAATAGTTAAGATTCCCCATGGAGAAACACTGGGGGAGAATAAATCATTTATCACTCAACTCCATTTGTTGTTTCATTAGTTCAACTATTTCCTTAGTGTCCATTTTATAAGGATTCTATTATATAGTTCTTTCACCATGAATTAAATCATTATAGAACTCAACTTTAGACTCTATTGGATGTATAGGTAAATCTACTTGAAATAAATCAATATATTCTTACACAATATGTAGTTATTCAATTTTATAGATTCATTACTCATATATATATGATTCATTCTCTTCCACCACTAGAATTTAATTTATAAAACCTACTAGTGGGGGATCTAGATAAGACTCAAATGTAAATTTTTATTCTATAAAGATAATGGATTCTACATCATTCTAACCAAATATAATTTTCTTCTTCTTGAAATACTTTTTCGTAGAGTAGTTCGAAATCCAGTCCATACCAATGATTATTTCAAATTCAATGCAAGGTATAATGACAATGTAAGTAACAAAATAACGTTTATGTTTCATAAAGTGGACTAGCCAACACATCTTTGTTATAATAATACTTCCTTATGAGTTTTAACTAACAACTCACTTATTAAATAATTAGGCATATTTAAATTTTCATGGAAAACTAGAATGATATAAATTAATTTGATGATCCATAATCAAATAAAGCATTTTTTATGTTTTATGAAAATATTTATTTATCATTAAACACAAAATTAGGAATTTCAACCTCATCAGTTCTGATCACTTAAGATTTTCCTTTTTATGTGGCGTTTTCTAAGGAATGTTTTCTTGAAACTGATGAAAATTATTAGCATAGTGTCACATCTCCATTTAATTATAGAATTAAACATTTATAGATTATTTAATTCCATTTCAATCATTATTATTATTGACTTACTCTCGAAAAATGTCACAAACTCCTTTTTCTTTTACCTAGGAACCAGGGTTTTTCCTTCCACAAGTATCAAATGTTAGAAATTTTACCACTTTATTTTTTCCATTTATCCATTTTTTCCTCCTCTTTGACCATTTTATTGTGTTTTCCCATAATTTCATAATACATAGAGAATTATTTTTCAGTATTGATATCATATGATACTATATCTTTTTACAGTGGGAAATTTTGGGAGACCAGTGCCCTTTTGAGGAATGGTTTTAAACTGTGAATGAATCAATTATCATCTCTCCATATGTTACATATATAGTCTGTAGTTGGCATCAATATTCATAATTTTTTATCCTCTTTTTCTTTTAGACTCATGAATTACCTCCTGACAAATGCTCATTGTTCAAGAGGAAAATATTTTTCGAGGAAAATTTCCTTAAAATCACCCCATTCAATATTTTTATTTTCAACCACCTCATTTAATTTTTCAATTAATTGAAAAAATTGATCCACATATCTTGATATATAAAAATATTCCATGATAACTATCTCCCTTTCAATACTTCAAGAAGAAAGAAATAACGTCTCTAAGGAACTTATCCACTACGCTACTAGAAATGGGTTTTTGGTCCCTTTAAATGATGGAGGCTATTATCTTATAAAGTATTCAAAAATTTCTTCTCCACATTATGGATTAGGATATTCTATATGGTTATGGTAATTATTCATAACTTAAATCAGTTATCCCAATATAGCTATAAATTTCTCAGCACTAGTCACATATCTAAGTTCAATGTTATTATCTTTCATAGGATATAGATGCCACCATTAGATAGACGTATTGATATAAATTAAATTACTTCCACCTATCACAATTTATAAACAATTTAATACCCCATGTTTGGTGATAAATCATAATGCATAACCTCAAACATGGAAAAAACTTAACATAAATTAAAATTCTAATCATAGCTAATCTCATAATCACAATCATGGTTTTTTTAGGGACATGTATAATTTAATATCCTTCATAATTTTATGTAATTAAAATATTAATTTTCCTTAGAATATCACCTAGGAGTGTCAAAACAGGATCACAGAAAGGGTTATTGTTGTGTACCTATTTAACGCAAGTCAGGCTCGAGAAACCTTGTTAGTGTTTCTAACCCTAGGTAAATTTGTACCAAAACCACATCCACATATAGTATCCATAGATCAAGAGATATTTCATTGAAGACCCACATAATTTCTACCTTACCAAAATAATAAGTTTTTCTTCTAATATTATCTTCAATGTCTATATTTGGGTTATGTTCCATAATTTATTTTTTCTAAATCTATTTTTGAAGGTTTCAATAAATCTTTATCTAATACAAACTGTGGAGACCCTAAATAGATTTTCCCAAATCTAGAACCTTACTTTAATACACTGGAATAATAAATAAGGAAATCAAATCCCTAATGAATAGAATATTATTATTTTTTTAAAACAAAATAAATAAATAAGTTTTCAATTACCACATGAATGGAAATAAAATATATAAATTAAATTAGAAACAACCATACCTGTAGAGACCCGTATCTTGACGTACATGGACATTACATTACATTTTCGGAATACTTAGTACATAACAAAAACACACACACAAGGACCGTAATAGTTTAGTGTCTTTGGAAACTCGGAATATAATCTTCTAATCGTGGTGAAAGATCTTCAAAATCTCCCATAAAGATCTTACTTTTTTTTACCTAAAACCTTTCTTTATATCCTGGGGAAAAGAAAACATAAAAGTGTGAGCTCAAATGCTCAGTAAGGGTATACAAAAGAAATAAAAATCATATCATATCTTTTTGAAAATCATAACCTGCAAAAGAGATCATAATATCTTAACATGGAACAAATCATAGAAGTGAAAATGAGATCACCATAATCATAACATGAAACTTGAAACTTTGTGGCATGCACACATAATCATGGAAAATCATTTCTTGTTAGTCATGACTCATTTCCAAGACTATCTTAGTGGACAAAGTCCCTTTCTGAATCGAGTAACCCTCGTTTCAGTCCTGTTTCACTGAACCGGTATAACCTACCGTTCCAGCCCTGTCTATCTCATGAGATATAAAATCTTTACCTAATGCATTGGAGGGGTATATAGGTCCCACCCATCTTATAATGAATCCTTTCTTATGTGAGCCACATAATCATAAAACATACATCATCACATAACACATGTAACAAAAATGGGATTCTTGAAACATCATGACATCATAAATCAATTCATATAAGATAATGGAATTCATAAAAATAATTCCATCACAACATGATCAAATCAATGTAATAATAGGGATTAAAACAGAAACCTTTATTATCTTAGATGGAAAATAATTTTGATAAAACACTTGAACTTCATCCTTGAGGAAAATATCCTTTCTTCTTCAAAAACATTTTTCCTTTCATAACATGTCATACAACTTTAAAATAAAAGAAGTTGATTAAAAATAAACGTGAAAACTTGTAAAGTAAGCTTCTTGTAAATAATGTTTTAAAAATCCATTCAAGCCGTATAAGTTAAAAAAAACATTCTTTGTACTTTTGTCGGAAAAGTCAAAAATTACCTCGTATGAAAAACGACAAAAGATTCCTTTCATATCTTTTACAAAAAAACTTACCGAAGGGTAAAATTGGATATAAACTATTGTAGAAGGATGGAAATAATATTACATGTTGAGGGAACATGGATGTTGATGATAAAATACACCCCAGTAATTACCAAAGTAAATACAATCTCGGATAAAAGTGAGATTGTGATATTTCCCTTACCTTAGGTCCGATTTGCTTCGTATGTGTCCGAACCTCCTCTTCTTTGAAGCGCCTCTTTGAGACCTCCTCTTAGGGCACTAAAATTGGTCTTTGAGGAAGACCAGAACCTCTAGGATGTTTCTAGGGAAGTGGAGAAGAGATTTTGGCAGGGGTTGGCCGAGCTTGAGTGCTCAAATTGGTGTGAGGAGGAGGGGGAGGAGGTGTCCTTTTATAAGGGATGAGAGAGGCACCTTAGGAATATCTCAAAATATTATTTTATATTAAAGTCAAAATCGGTTTATAATGGTTCCAAAGGGTCTTATTTCGAAGATAAAGTGGGTCTGGGTCGAAATCCTATCAACCAATAGGATTTAGACAAGTTTAGGTTTTTATTTTAACCTTATCAATTATATTTAACTCTAAGTTAAATAATTTAACTTTTACCGTGTCTTTTTGTTTTCTTTCACTATATGGTTAATACACTTAATATAACATGCCCAAAGAACCCCAAATTGTATATTATTAATAAATATATCCTTATCTACGTCATTTGGCCGAACCTTAGATTTTTAGGAATAAAATAACAATTAATAATATAATATTTGATTTAAAAACTATTTTGTGTCAATTTTGACACTATTTGATATATGATTTTTGTGAAAGTCATAACCGAATTATATGTTCGAACCAAGTTGATTAAATCAACACTAATATATCATATTAACCTAGAAAATTAGTTTAAGTCATAAAAAGTCTCAAATTACATTCATTTGAGCATTTATAACATCAATTATGTTAATATTTCCTTAAAAGGGTAATTACTGCATCATCGTTGTGTCATAAATAAATTAATTTATTTAAATTCTAAAAATTATAAATAAAATATCATTATAGCTTTATAATGAATATTTATAGTCGAATTTATCTTATGTATAACCCCATATTAAAAATGTTTTAGTTATTAAACATTGATTTTAACTATTTTAACTATTCATTAAATAATATAATATTAAATGTCATAATCTAATCCAAGTGGACCTAAATGGTCATATTATATTCATAAGGTTGTTTTTGGTCTAATTACACTTATCCAATAGAATTAGGACATGTGTTAGGGTAATATTAATATCATATTTACCCTTAGTTACCCAATTTACTATTAACCGTGGTAAAAAAAAGTAAAAAGTTATTATTCACCAAAAATTATTTTCATCTCATTGAACCACATTTTAATTACTGACATCAACCGTGTCTCTCGGATTTTTGAAATTCCATCCACAGAAGCGGTAAAATTAAGATTTATGAAGAAATTAATTTTTCTAACTACCACTTAGTAGTTTCACTATTCATCAAAAATTGATGTTTTTCAGAACAATGCCAAAATTTCATCCTAAGCTATATTTCATATTCCAAATCCAAAAATGAAGTCTATTTTACCAAATTCATATCATAGAATTTTCATTAATTAATTTTATAATTAAATCCCGCTGTTAAAACAAATAGCGTTTTTTAAGAAACAATATCTATCAAAAGATTGACACTTGATTATGTCTGGTTTAAATGTGAAATTAAATCCAATGACCAAAATTGTATTAAATTGTAAAAATATATTCTAAATATACTTTAAAACCACTCAAATTAATAATTTATCACTATTAATTATTTCGATTAAAAAAGTTGTTTTTAATTATAATTTAGTAATTTTCACTATTCATCAGAATATGAAAGTTATCCGAAAAGTACCAAAATTTCACCTTAGGCTAAATTCGATACTCCGAATCCAAAAATGAAGGTCATTTTGAAAAATAAGATTTAAAGAGTTTTAAAAAGTGGTTATTACTATTCATAACGACTAGTTTTAATAATATTTTAATAGCATATCGTTGTTTAGTGAAACTCGGTATTGCGTATTACACACGCTATCGAGGAAGGTCGTGATTGCGTGTAATGCAAGGCAAGTCAAGGATGCGTGTTGTGCAAGATCCTTTTGGTGTAGCGTACAACACAAGACTTTAATAAAATTAAAAAGAATATTTTTTATAAAATCTTGGGCTGTTACATTCTACCCCCCTTAAAATGAATTTCGCCCTCGAAATTCGTCGGGGTTATAAATGGTTTACTATTTGAAAGTTTCTTTAATAGAAACCCACATCGTAAAAAGGAATATAAAAACCAATATTTAAAAACAAAAGTATGAAACGTAACGGTTACCCAAATAAACTAATCATTGGGTTTCCACATAGGTGAAAATATGGATATGGAAGAGAAATCTAACCATCATGTTCTGATGGAGAGTGGTAGAGAACATGGCTATAGAAAAGCCAGTAATCACAAATCCATAGATTTGTGATGATATAAGGTACCATCTGATTCATCAGGTATAAGATCACTAGGACAACATTTTTGGTTTTCAAGATCATTTCCCTAAAGTTGAAAATTTGAATTAGAATAAATACTTACTTTATTTTGGTACAATCTCACTGTTGTTCGTGCCTTGAAAAATTTCCACTTCATCTCTTAAATAAATGAAGTTGAATTTGTTATTCATGAAGTGTTAGTAGATCATGTGATAGAATGACGGGTCATTCCATCTGTCTCAAACTAAAGGTTAGCAAAAATTATATGCATAAGTCGATCTATAGTGAGATTAATCATATATGGTTCCTAAAATGGACTTATACTTCATATATCATACTGCTTAATATAATAAAACTAGTTTCTACTAAACAGGGACTTCCTGTAGGCCAGTGGTAGGCGATAAAGGCCAGTCGCACTTCGGTTGTGGGTTCGATTCCCACAGCCTTGTCCGAAGCGATGGGCTGTCGCCCGTCCTGCAGGTTGTCCTTTTTCCAAAACTATATAACATCCCATCAATAATATCGAAAAAACAAACAATACTAACTTATGTCCAACATAATCCATTCCAATCTTTTAGTCTTATCCATAATACTGCAGTCGACTCTCATAATATAGTGAAAATGATTCTCAGAGATTTAATACCATCGTTGATCCCCATATATCATAATATATGTTTTGTTGGTCACATTCCAAATATTCAAAGGCCTTAATCACGTATTCTCTTGAATACCCATTGAACCTTAGTGAAAACATGAATTCTATCAAAAGTTAATTATATATACTCAAACCATGATATCACTTAGTCCTTATATCAATCATGAGCTCATGAATACAATCAAACATCTCATCATCTTCTTATCCTTTCATTATGCACTTATCATCTACTTTCCAAAAGTATCTGAATAACCTTTCATGGTTACTGGTACCATTCATCATACACTTTCAAAAATTAAGGAAAGACAACAGTGTAACAATCCTTTGATGTCTCCTTATTCCATGAGATTACTTATACAACATTACACATGATAAAGATGTAATCATTCCACTACATTCTTAGACCATTGATCGAGCTTCAACATTTCTTTCATCTCACATATCATTTGTAGTTTCTTCATCATCATCAACATAAATACTTCCCATACGACCATACTGATTCTCTTCATGAGACTTTCCCTTAGGGCATTGGTTTTCATAATGCCCGTACATTCCACATTTAAAGCAGTTAACCATTGTTGATGTCGTAGCAATACCATTATCCTCATCCATGGTGTTAACTGAACCTTTTCCTTTGCACTTACTTGCTTTGTGTCCTTCTTTTCCACACCCAAAGCATCTTCCAGTTCCTTTGAAACATTCTCCTTGATGCCTCTTCCCACATGAATTACATAGGAGAAATTGAACTTTCTTTCCTCTATGATCATCATGAAACTCCATCTTTCTCTTATTAGCCGAGTTAGGAAACTTACCAAATTTTACTTTATTGATCATATTATGAGATTGCTGATTCGACATAATAATGATGTTTGGACTTCCAAATCCCATTTCATTATGAAGAATATCATTCCATTGTCCATCATATCCTCCATTATTGTGAATCATCTTGTTTCCATCGATTTTCTAAAACCCAAAAAGAATAGTGTGAGAGGAAAAAATCATGCTAGGGAAAACAACATAATAAAGGGGGAGTACCTTCAATATCTAACATCTTAGGTTTAATTCTAAGATCGTTACCATAGTTCTAGGACTATCCTATACATATACGTATCCTTAGGGACATCCCTAGACATACCTTAGAAATATCTCTAGGGATCTCACTAACGTTTTCACATCCTAGTTTCCAAAAGTTGACTAAACCTTTCCTCTGATACCAAATGTAGAGACCTGTATCTTGACGTACATGGACATTACATTACTTTTGCGGAATACTTAGTACATAACAAAAACAAACACACAAGGACCGTAATAGTTTAGTGTCTTTGGAAACTCGGAATATAATCTTCTAATCGTGGTGAAAGATCTTCAAAATCTCCCATAAAGATCTTCCTTTTTTTTACCTAAAACCTTTCTTTATATCCTGGGGAAAAGAAAACATAAAAGGGTGAGCTCAAATGCTCAGTAAGGGTATACAAAAGAAATAAAAATCATATCATATCTTTTTGAAAATCATAACCTGCAAAAGAGATCATAATATCTTAACATGGAACAAATCATAGAAGTGAAAATGAGATCACCATAATCATAACATGAAACTTGAAACTTTGTGGCATGCACACATAATCATGGAAAATCATTTCTTGTTAGTCATGACTCATTTCCAAGACTATCTTAGTGGACAAAGTCCCTTTCTGAATCGAGTAACCCTCGTTTCAGTCCTGTTTCACTGAACCGGTATAACCTACCATTCCAGCCCTGTCTATCTCATGAGATATAAAATCTTTACCCAATGCATTGGAGGGAGATATAGGTCCCACCCATCTTATAATGAATCCTTTCTTATGTGTGCCACATAATCATAAAACATACATCATCGCATAACACATGTAACAAAAATGGGATTCTTGAAACATCATGACATCATAAATCAATTGATATAAGATAATGGAATTCATAAAAATAATTCCATCACAACATGATCAAATCAATGTAATAATAGGGATAAAAACAGAACCCTTTATTATCTTAGATGGAAAATAATTTTGATAAAACACTTGAACTTCATTCTTGAGGAAAATATCCTTTCTTCTTCAAAAACATTTTTCCTTTCATAACATGTCATACAACTTTAAAATAAAAGAAGTTGATTAAAAATAAACTTGAAAACTTGTAAAGAAAGTTTCTTGGAAATAATGTTTTAAAAATCCATTCAAGCCATATAAGTTAAAAAAAAAATTCTTCGTACTTTTGTCGGAAAAGTCAAAAAGTACCTCGTATGAAAAACGACAAAAGATTCCTTTCATATCTTTTACAAAAAAACTTACCGAAGGGTAAAATTGGATATAAACTATTGTAGAAGGATGGAAATAATATAACATGTTGAGGGAACATGGATGTGGATGATAAAATACACCCCAGTAATTACCAAAGTAAATACAATCTCGGATAAAAGTGAGATTGTGATATTTCCCTTACCTTAGGTCCGATTTGCTTCGTATGTGTCTGAACCTCCTCTTCTTTGAAGCGCCTCTTTGCGACCTCCTCTTAGGGCACTAAAATTGGTCTTTGAGGAATACCAGAACCTCTAGGATGTTTCTAGGGAAGTGGAGAAGAGATTTTGGCAGGGGTTGGATGAGCTTGAGTGCTCAAATTGGTGTGAGGAGGAGGGGGAGGAGGTGTCCTTTTATAAGGGAGGATAGGGGCACCTTAGGAATATCTCAAAATATTATTTTATATTAAAGTCAAAATCGGTTTATAATGGTTCCAAAGGGTCTTATTTCGAAGGTAAAGTGGGGATGGGTCGAACTCCTATCAACTAATAGGATTTAGACAAGTTTAGGTTATTATTTTAACCTTATCAATTAGATTTAACTCTAAGTTAAATAATTTAACTTTTACCGTGTCTTTTTGTTTTCTTTCACTATATGGTTAATACACTTACTATAACATGCCAAACGAACCCCAAATTGTATATTATTAATAAATATATCCTTATATAATTCATTTGGCCGAACCTTATATTTTTAGGAATAAAATAACAATTAATAATATAATATTTCATTTAAAAACTATTTTGTGTCAATTGTGACACTATTTGATATATGATTTTTGTGAAAGTCATAACAGAATTATATGTTCGAACCAAGTTGATTAAACCAACACTAATATATCATAGTAACCTAGAAAATTAGTTTAAGTCATAAAAAGTCTCAAATTACATTCATTTGAGCATTTATAACATCAATTATGTTAATATTTCCTTAAAAGGGTAATTACTGCATCATCGTTGTGTCATAAATAAATTAATTTATTTAAAGTCTAAAAATTATAAATAAAATATCATTATGTAGGAAAGCTTTTTAGCTTTCTAATGAATATTTATAGTCGAATTTATCTTATGTATAACCCCATATTAAAAATGTTTTAGTTATTAAACTTTGATTTTAACTATTTTAACTATTCATTAAATAATATAATATTAAATGTCATAATCTAATCCAAGTGGACCTAAATGGTCATATTATATTCATAAGGTTGTTTTTGGTCGCATTACACTTATCCAATAGAATTAGGACATGTGTTAGGGTAATAGTAATATCATATTTACCCTTAGTTACCCTATTTACTATTAACCGTGGTAAAAAAAGTAAAAAGTTACTATTCACCAAAAATTATTTTCATCTCATTGAACCACATTTTACTTACTGACATCAACCGTGTCTCTCGGATTTTTGAAATTCCATTCACAGAAGTGGTAAAATTAAGATTTATGAAGAAATTAATTTTTTTAACTACCACTTAGTAGTTTCACTATTCATCAAAAATTGATGTTTTTCAGAACAATGCCAAAATTTCATCCTAAGCTATATTTCATATTCCGAATTCAAAAATGAAGTCTATTTTACCAAATTCATATCATAGAATTTTCATTAATTAATTTTATAATTAAATCCCGCTGTTAAAACAAATAGCGTTTTTTTTAAGAAACAATATCTATCAAAAGATTGACACATGATTATGTCTGGTTTAAATGTGAAATTACATCCAATGACCAACATTGTATTAAATTGTAAAAATATATTCTAAATATACTTTAAAACCACTCAAATTAATAATTTATCACTATTAATTATTTCGATTAAAAAAGTTGTTTTTAATTATAATTTAGTAATTTTCACTATTCATCAGAATATGAAAGTTATCCGAAAAGTACCAAAATTTCACCTTAGGCTAAATTTGATACTCCGAATCCAAAAATGAAGTTCAGTTTGAAAAATAAGATTTACAGAGTTTTAAAAAGTGGTTATTACTATTCATAACGGCTAGTTTTAATAATATTTTAATAGCATATCGTTGTTTAGTGAAACTCGGTATTGCGTATTACACACGCTATCGAGGAAGGTCGTGATTGCGTGTAATGCAAGGCAAGTCAAGGATGCGTGTTGTGCAACCTCCTTTTGGTGTAGCGTACAACACAAGACTTTAATAAAATTAAAAAGAATATTTTTTATAAAATCTTGGGCTGTTACAATACCTCTTAGATTATCCTTGCAATCCATTCATAATATTCATCTTCGTATCCTATGAATAAAATTTTCATAAGTTAGGGGTGATCTATTATTCTCATTAAGTGTATGTAATAAATAAGATTCTAATAAAAATAATATGAAATTGTAAATAATGGAAAAACTATAGGTAGAACAGAAATATAAGCATAATATGGATAAAATAAAAGCTGATTAAATAATTCCATAAAAAATAATCACATGATAATAAATGTTAACCATGTAAAATAAAGTAGTAAAATATTGGCATGAAATATAAAATAATTATACCACAATTAGGTAATTTATAATGTTGTACAATCGAAACATATCACCAACGCATTGGCCAAGACATCTAAAAATAAAAAGTTAAGGCCTCATCCAAAACTATCTCTTAAAATGGGCCCATATCTGTTTTTTCTCATGAGACCTACTGATATATAGTATAGATATAGATGGTACATCATTAATTTAATAATCCCACTGAATTCATCTTATGAATGGTGTTAATTATAATAAAATAAATATGTGAACTTTAAATAACATTCCCTAATTTATAAACATAATCACTAATTATTCTGAGTAGTATAGTGAATGTAATCAACATAGAACATCCATAGTAAATATTATCATAATAAATTTTATAAAATATTTTTGATTATTATAATAAGAGATCAATCTAAATAAATCATATAATTCAACAGAGGATTTGAAATAGATTAAAATATCCTAACAAAATCATTGAATAATTTATGAGAGAAATACATATTTCACTTGCAAACAATAGTTCTTTTGGAAAAATCCATTATATTTTTCATAATTTTTTATATTTAATTAGAAATTGAAAAATATATCTTCTTAAGAAAAAATATTTGAATCTATTAAAATAATGGTGAAATGAAACATATTATGGATGGTACCATAAAATGGGTATGAAATCGGGATGTTCCCTTTAATCGGGCTTGCGTATCGAGACGAATTGAAAAGGGAACCCTATAAAACATTAAATTCCGATAAATGAAAGATTAAATGACTTGGATACATATGTTTGGAATATATATACAAAATTTAGTAGATTCATATAAAAAAATTCCGAATTAAATTGTCTTATAGAGGAATAAAACATAACTTGAATGAAAATAGAGGTTCTGGAAGAAACCCTTACCATGTGTCTAAATGTGTTCTACACATGACCATAATTTCATGGATAATCAAATAAAATCTCATAATTAATTTATTAAAAAAATTTAAAACATGTATTTGATTCATTATAGTGTTCTTCAGTTCATTTAGGGCCTTATTGGTGAGTTGTATAGTATAATTTCCTCATTCAGGGGAATTCATTTTCATGGATATCTTGATCTGCTCACTTCGTTATAAGTAATGATGTCTATGTAAAATTGGTATAATTATATGAATATGGAATTATATGTTATTAAGGAAAATACATATGTGTAATTGGAATTATACATTTTTTCCCAAATATGATGGTGAATAATTAGATAACATGTTAATGATAATGTTTTAAAATAATTTTATCAGTTTTAGATCACAATGAACATGTTTTCATTAAAATATGTTACATGTAGAACATAAAAATTGTAGTAAAATAAGTTATAAAATAGTTTTCATCCATTAATTTTTATATGAATATCCTTTATAACGGTGAAGGAAAAAAGAAAACTTTTCATCCCTCAAGGTGATAAAGAAACACCTCACAAACACTATTTCCAATTTAAGAATAAAAGGGAGAGGAGAAGGGGATTGATGATGAATTATTATATTTTCATGTTATAATACATTATATATATAATAATTTACTTATCATTATACTTGAATATGAAGAGATTATGGGAAAAATATAATATAAAAGAACTTGAGAATAAATTAAATGAAAAAGAAATAGGTTTTTACCTCTTTCTTTTATCCTCTATGAAAAACTACATAAGAAAACATTTTTTCTATTTGGATTGGATAAAAATATCATAGATGTTGGGGAGGGTCTTGGGGATAATAAAAGGTAAAAATTTATTAACTCTCAAATCATTGAAGTTTTTAGGTGAAGGGGTGGTAAGGTATGGTTTTTATAGTGGAGGATAGGGGTGTTTTGAATATTTTATTCCTTTGGATATTATTTTGGATCAAGAATATGAATTATTTCCTAATTATCAAAAAATATATTAAAACAAAAAAATATGCTAAGATATTATGGTCCAATATTATCCATAAATTACCTATTACTCAATAATTCATGTATTTAATATTTATCATAAATTATCATATTTTATTATTCATTAAAAATTCATGTATTTTAAAAAAATCCTCACAATTTACCCTAAATTTTTTAAATTTATAGAATTCATAAATGAACACCATTTTTTACAACTATTTCCCTAACAATGAGAAATTTAAATTTTAATTCAAATCATCATTTACTCAAAAAAATACATATTTCAAAATTATAATTGATTTTATAACACAACAAAATGTTAACCAAGTTTTCATTAAATTATATTATAATTATAAGCAAAAAAATATTAAGATATTAATTTATTATATGAAAATAAATTATATTTAAATGATAATATTTATTAAAATGTTGTAAATATATATTTATGACGTAAAATTTTTTCAAACTCATAAATAATTCATTTTAAAATATTTATTTCCTTATATTAATAGATAATTATATCTTACATTCATTTATTAGATTCCTAAATTTTATTAATAATATCTTGGGAAATATTAATATTCATTTGGATGGTTTACTATTCATAAGGGTCAAATTACAATTAATAAGGTCAAATTATAATTTCATCTATATGTGTTCCCTAACATATAGAAATAACTCTAATTTCATTCATTATTCATTTATAAAATTTGTATTGTGTTATAAAATTGAATTTATTTAATTTATACTATATGATATATCTATAAAAGAGAAAATTTCATTTATAGAATTCTAGTTCATTATATAAATGAAACAATTTAATGAAAATAAATTAATGTTTTCCAAAAGAACATATTTACTCACTATTTACTAAAAAAATAATCTTCTAGGAAGAATTCTATAATTTCTCCCTTGTCAATTTTTATATAAAACTATAAAAAATGATTTCCATTTTATACATTAGCATTTCTTCATGTTCTAAAAATTAATTATATAAACACTAACAAAATTAAATAAAAAAATTGTAAGACAACATATTTTTAAAAAATAAATTGAATTTATTAACAATTGAGTGATTATTGACTAGAGAATTTATCAACACACTTATATTGAGTAAAAATGTTATAAATATTTTAATAAGGTTGATACTTCAATTCAAACCTATAAATTTATACACTATGATGTAATAATAAGATTTAAATAATAATATTACATGGTTTCTCTATATTAGGTTTTATGGGTTATATTTTTTATCAAATGTAGTTTTTTTATAATATTAGTTTTTTAAAACCCATTGTACAATGTTTAACCAGAAAATTTCATTTTTCATTTATGATTATAATATCCTTGAAACACTCTTTGTGGAATTATATAATTATTTAATTAATTATGTCATTAAAATAATTAAAACAAATAGTTTAATGACAATAGAATTAACCGGGAAATGTTTTTTAGACATGTAATTTTATAAATATACGATTATCATAATTTTTTTAAAGGATGTACATATCATTTCTTCACTTCAAGAAAGGGGTTTGTTAAATTATTTTCCATTAATTAAGATATTAAACTTATTCATCCACATTAATTACCATGAATATGTGTAAATTGGTCACTAAATTTTTTTAAAATTTATTCATACTTATTTTATGATGATTCTCATATTTCAAAAAAATAATA
Organism: Viscum album; assembly: GCA_963277665.1. Classification (NCBI taxonomy): domain Eukaryota; kingdom Viridiplantae; phylum Streptophyta; class Magnoliopsida; order Santalales; family Viscaceae; genus Viscum; species Viscum album. The sequence continues at coordinate 1,403,938,112 of OY728152.1, forward strand.
TCATATATTAACTTTCACATAAAAGTTTGAAATCTTTTCAATGGAGTGATTTTCTAAAATATCATTTTAGTTACAAATGTTTCATGGCTTACACCATGATTTATTTCTATAGAGTACTTATAACACCATTAAATAATTTTTACATATACTTAATTAAAATCATGGAAATTTATGTCCCATTTCATTTTTTCCATTTATTTTATTTTAATTCAAAAGATTAAAAAGTGGTAAAGGATTAATGTAACAATCTCATTTATATTGGTGATTAATTATGTCTAAGGATCATCTATGGGAAATTTTTATTTTTACATAGATTATAAAAATATATATTCTTCTCATTTGGTTATTTCTTTGTTTTACATGATTTCCTTCAATTTTCCTTTATATAGTATGTATGATGTTCAAAAAAACAGTTTTTTAAGAAAACCAAAAAAAATTATCTTTTTGGAAATAATGCCTTTATCTTCCATGTATGGGATCTTTAAAAGGGTTTTTAAAAATTTTTATATATAAATAAATTAATTTTAATGAAATTTCAAATAATATTAAACGTCATATATAATGGTTTATATGTTTCAATTTTTTCCAAATTGAGTACTTTTCTTTTATATAGAATGTGCAAAACATGTATTTCTTTTAGCATTTTTCAAATATATGGATTTTAATTCCCTAATTAACATTAATTAATTTGTAGTGTTCATTAGATGCATCCACTGTTGTTTTAAAAAATATATTTTACTCAATATTCTTTGAATTATTATTTAAATTATTATGAAAATTATAAAATATTTTCCCTTTACTAAATTAAATGACTTAAAAGATCCTTTAAATTTATTTTTCATCTCATGAAATATCCATTATTTTTTTCCTATGATTTAATGGAGATATGTTCTGAAGATAAAATCATTGATCTTTCATTTCATGTATTATGATTTTAACTAATTCTCATGGAACCAATTTCTATTACATGAGATAATGAAGCTAAATAGGAATTATGGTTATTTTCAGGTGGTTGATATTGAAAATTGAAAGATTATAATTTTTTAACTAGTAGTGGGTATATTCTAATTTATTTTATAAAAAATAATAAACCCAATTTGATAAATAGTAAGAGATGGAACAGATACAAGACATAGTGGAAAATATGCCTTTAAGAGACATAACCCAAGGGGCCTAACACAGTCCCGAATGATTCAAGGGAAAAAATTTAATACTTGAATAACAAAATATTTCATCCCCTCCCCCTATAGATAATGAAATAGGGAAATATTTAAATAATGATGCATACCCCCTCTATGTTTTTTTTTCGTCCTAAAACAATGTTGTAGAGAACCACTGTAACCCAAACTAAAATGGGATTGTTAGCCTAATCATATGTGAAAACACACCTATCTTTATTTTTTGACACAATCCTGGCCAAAAATCAAGGAAATCAACATAATTTCAACCAAATGAAACTGAAAACCTCACTGAAAACACTATGAAATAAGTCAATAACATAGTACCCTTGTATCCATAAAGAAAAATGGATAGATAGCTGATGAAAGGTTTCATAACACCCATACCTCTATTACGACTTCTCGCTCACTAGAACCTCCAAAATTTTCTACCACTAACTTAAATTTTTTGTTTGTTGCATTTTACATAGACATATATATGGTTTATTTATGAGTGTTTATTTTATAGTCCATGGATGGATACATTCACTATATACCTCCAGTGCATTGGGAATGGATTAAAAGTGATCAATTGAACCTTACTCCTAATGGATGAGAGAGTTAATTAATATAAGTTACTCTGAAGAGATGATAGATCTTAATAAATGTGGGTAGCTCCTCAAAGATGGTGAATTTAGATATTATATGTTTCTCTTAATATTATTTTTGATTGTAAAATTTATTTGATTCCATGATGGAATTTTTTGATCTATTTTAAAAGGGATACTTTTTTATGATTGAAATAACATAAAATGTTTCCTTTTAGCATGGGAAATTTTTAACATGGATCAGGGTTTTTTAATATCATGTCACTCGTGTATCTTTAATGATATATTTCTTGATTCATTTATTTTTTGTTCTAGGTTTTGATAGATATAAATTACATTTTGATATGCATATGTACGTTCAATACATTCTCATAGCCTTATGCAAATCTACTCATAATCAAATATACTAAATAGTTAATGCCTATGTTTACTCTTATTGAGAATTTGAGCTCACCGTTATTATTTTTCATATCCCAATGTCAAAATTAAATATTTTAAATAATATATCTAGAAAATATTTTCACGTGGGAGATGATGATTTCTTATTGTGGAATGTAAATAGTAGGATGTTGTGTAAAATGATCCAAATTAAGTAGATGTGTTTAATTACATAATAGATTGTACAGATTATCTAAAACTATAATCATTAATAATCTTTTTGTATGTATGTTTTCCATTATTTTAGTTTTATATTGATTAGTTTGGATGGTTAAAATTGGGTCATGTTAATCGATACTAAATCTAGAAGTGTAAAGATTATTTTTTTACACCTAATATATGAGTATGGGTTTAGGGATGCTACAATTGGTATTAGGGAAGATTTTATATAATGTTATAGATTATGATTTGTTCATAATATGTTAACATAATGGATATGGATACCATTATGGTATTATAGTTTTATGGTTTATTATAATATTAAATATAAAGACACCCCATTTATGGTTTGGTATCATCATATATTACCATGATTAATGATATTTTTGGGATGATTTTTGTTAGGTTGGTGTATAAGTAACACCTAAAATAATCATGTGATTTAACATGATGAATTTTTTGGGAAGAATAACAGTACCTTTTAATATATGTAAGCTCTATGGTATGAGATAACCTATGATTATAAATCATTAAATAATTATTATGTTGGTGAGGATAATTGAGATATAGTGTTATTTATTTAAATAAAGACCTACTTTAAATGTTATATGTTATTCTATAAATTTTATATTTAAATATCTTATTTCATCCTATGATGTTTCATTCTTTTTCATTATTATCATACCTTATGATAACCATTTTGTATTTTCGAAATATGAGAGGTTAATTTTTTCATCATTGTATAAGTCCTATATTATATTAAAAGTTTATTCTTTTCATATTAGAATAATTCATCATGACTACAAGTCTCTTGGATCAAAGTATGAGATATAGGTGTAACATTATCAATATGTTAATGAAATTGAACAAATTATTTGTATGGGTTTGATTAAAATACAGTAAGTATATTTTTCAAAATTTATTATTTATAATAAAAAAAGAACACATAAGTAATTAAAAATTATTTCCTTTACAAACATATCTAGATATTTGATGAACTTATTTCTCTAAAAAAATTATTTTATAGTAATTTAATTTCTCATGTTAAAATTATTTATCACCCCCATTATTATTTGGGTATTAAATTTATCCTCCATGTACAAATTATCACTACCCAATTACCTAGTATTCTGATATTTAAAATGACATTCATTTTTCTATTTCCCTAGTTTCAAAAGGAACTATTAGTGAACCTTATTAGTAATTGGGTTTCCAATAAATGGGTTTCCAAATAATAAATCCATGAATTACCATGACCATGATCACATTTTGATGAAATAATTTATCAACAATTAGTTTAATCTAATACATTCAGATTTTAAAAAATTCTATGTTTTATAGTATTCATGAAACATAATAGTTAGTCTAAACTGACACGGAATATTACTATTTGAAAAAGAAAATTATATAATAGATGAAAATTTAAGGGATATGAATAGAATTAATAAAACCGTGAAATATATATATGATTATGAAATATTCATCATTTATTCATAATAAATAGTTTACTTGATAAAAAGATTTTCACAATGGAAATGGTCATATGGTTAGAAAAAGATCAAAAATACTTAACAACGGTTTAAAATAATTAATAAATTTTCATATATTTAATTTTTTGGGATTAATCTAACTATCCCTAAAAAATATTTTCAAATATGGTATTTTGGTGCCATTATTCTTTGATAAACAACATTACATTATTTTGAGAAATAGAATGTTCCAAAATTTATTTTTCTATCTTTAAATATCTATAATATTATGAGGTAGGGATAAGAAATGTTATGTATGTTTATAAAATTTTAATTTTGATATAAATATTTTTTAATATGATAAATTATTATTAAATTGTAGTTATGAAATAGTTACCATAAAAGCATACACAATATCAATACAATGATTTTTCAAGTAGTATAAAAATCATTGAAATTATTTTACCATGTTACAATGTAATATTTTTTTAATGAGTTATGGTGTGATAAAAAAATTTAGATACCTGTAATATTATATTAATTTCTGAATTATTTTTATTTGATTTAAATTATGATATTGATGTTTTTAATGTCATATGTTCTGAACTTTTATAAAATGAGTATTATGGTATTTTATGTTAAATAATATTTTATTAAATGGTTTAACTCTAATAAAAATAAAATATTTTTCTATTTTAATGGTATATGGTCCATAATTTCACCAATTATCAACTAATGGGTCAATATTAATTCTAGAATTACATTTTTGATCATTAAAGAGGAGAAAATATTTTAATCATGGTAATCATTAAAATGGTTAATTTGATGTTAAAGCTAAGAGATAATAAATAATATATCACCTCAAGAAGTATAAATTTAATTTTAGAAGAAAAATTTATATTATATTCACCCTACATTTTAACTATTTCAATGTTTGGTCAATCTGACATGAAATTTAATTTATACTTGTTTCATAGTTTATTTAAATCCATCTGTCCCCACTCCTTAAATATATATAGACACTACACATATAATTTTTATCAATACTCCTGAGTGAGATATCTCTAATATACAAGTCTAAAAAACTTCTTTTCTTCCTTAGAGATAATTCAAATGTTATGATTTTCCTAAAAGGATTCCCTTGGTGTCCTTAAAGTGAGAACCAAGTGTGGTCCTTCAAAGAGGAGGTAATCATCTCAACTGAGTATTTTTATTTTACTTCCTCATATAAGTCATTAAAATATATACTAACCATTACAATATAATAAAATAAATAAATTTCATATTTTGATATTTTATTAGGTAAATTTCATAACAATATGCATCTCCTTCTTAATTCAAATTTCATGCAAACCCATCATTCGTACATATTTTCGGATGACCCCCACATGAACTGATGTATTCCATTTATCATCATCCCCATTAATGGATAGTATTTATAATTAATATAATGAAAATATGTGATATTATTTATATATATTTTATTATAGAAATATTATTTATCATGTATCATCAAACCATTCGAGTCATTAAAAAACATGCAGTGCACTTGTGTACATACAGACTATTATAATCATATCAATGTACATAATTTTTAAATACTTTATCTCATGGATATTTATTATTACATATTTAAGGATGTTATTTGTTGTTTAAAACAATAAAAGTATGAGATAATTAAATATTTCTTTATTTTTTTGTTTTCCATCCACTAAAAAATAAAAACATCACATGTTACACATAGGCATCTATTTTGGATCTCTTTTCTCGTCTATCTTTTGAACATGGGATTGGACCTCAAATTTCATGTGTCGTTGGATTATAATTTTATATTTAGGTTTTTTTCTTCATAGATCAGGTTCAGTTTAGGGTTTATGATAAACATGAGTTTTTATCCACATAACGGTGCGGGATTGGGTGTGCTTTTGGCTAAGGGAGAATGAACTATGAATTGTTTAGGAAAACCATGAAGTTAGAATTCATAAATCTACTTCCCCATGGAATAACTATTCCACATAGTTGGTGCAAGGTTTGGTAAACCATTCGGAAAAACAGTGCAAGTTTCCCATAAATAAAAAATGTTGAATTTACCCATTTTCCCCCACTAGATTTCAGATCCAAATCCTACTTTCCCTTATACAACATGGTTTATAAATCCCTATGGAAGCCTATACATGGTTCAAAAACTTTGCTTTATACTCCCAAGGTGTGGATATATGGATTTCATCATGAATGAGGCTAGATCTCTCAAGTTAATATCTTATTCTCTCCCCCCCTTCATTCTTATTCCATTTCTACTTGATATCTTCTTCCTCCATGGTAATGTGGAACTAATGATTGTGTTTCCATTTTCTATATGTTGGGAGAATATTTTTTATAGGTTTCTCTTGTATTTTATTCCCACCTCAAACCCTTTCAGTGTGGTTTATGGTCTGCATTGTTGAAGAGCCATGTGATTGAGGTATTTTTCCATTGTCAATATTTTTTTAATTTTTGAACCGTTGATTTCATGTTTTTATCTCCTCCCTCAAATATAATGTATTGATTTTTGATCTTTTAAATGTTTGTTTGGTGTGAATAGTAGTGACTTCTTCTTTCTTTTTGTGGTAAATAACATTTTTCTTTTAAATGTTGTGCACAATGTGTTTGATAAACTGCTTTGCTAGCCTCTATGATTGTTTTGAAATATTTAAAGCACAATTTGTTTTTTAAATACCTATATGACATGAGAAATAATTATTTGAGTTTATTATAAGGGTTAAAAGACATTTATATAAAAATGAAACATGTGTTTGGATATTGAAAATTTATTTTTTATGTCATCATTGGAGAGAGGCCCATTTGAAATCTTGATGAAAATATTTTTTTCCACTAAGTTTGGGGAGAGGGTTTCAATGGAATTGTTTTTCAAATTTTTGTAAAATGGGAAGTTGTGTTTGTAATTTTTTTTGAAAGGATTCTTTTTCTCTTTGATAAATGATTTTTTTTTTGTATGAGGAACTTGAGGCCCATTTCGAAACATTATGAAAGTTGTAAATGTTTATCCTAAAAACTATCCTTCCATAATTATCTTTCAAAGTTTTTAAAAATGTTAGGGATGTCCTCGTTGTGGAATCCTTGAAACCCATTTAATCATTCGTGCCATGTAAATAAAAGGGATTGATCAATATTGTGATTTTGGGTGAGGAATATTGTTGAATTATTGTTATACATGCTTGTGATGGGATTATCAGTTGGTATTAGTTGGATCACCCATTTATACATTAGAAATGGGAACCTTGATTATTGATATAATTACCTGAGAATGATTGTGGCATTTTAAATATTACACACTATCTTGTGGACCATAGTAGGTGGATATATTGGGTTTTTCCTATGGTATTTTCCCTTCGGTCTATCTTGAGATAGGGTGGCCAAGTGTTTTTAGGGAATTTTTTATTTCATCATTTGAGTATTTAATTTGGTCATGGGTTTCAGGTATTAGAATGTTTTGGATTAATTTCAATCTCTTAGGGTCACCCATGTCTATTGGAACATAGTTACTAATGATGGTTTTCAGGTATTAGAATGTTTTTCGTCGTTTTTAAATGAATGAATCAATTTTCCCTTAAAATGTTAGTGTTTAATTAATTTAAATGAATCTATTTTATGAATGAAAAAATGTAAATAGGTTATTACTTATTTTAAAATGGAAAATTTAGGAAAAACATACTTTTTATGTTATATTTCAAATGTGAGGTTGATTTTTCTTTTATTTTAAATGAACTGTGTTGGGAAATTTTTTCAAGAAAACCTAGTGAGTTTTAATACTCATGCATATAGTTTCCTCTTATTTTTTTCTTGTGGTGTAGGTATCAGCTAGGTCTTGGTCTTCATGGGTGATAGTTGGGTTTTGTATCAAATAGTAAACCTTGGGGTCACATCGATATCTTGGGTTGTTGAGATTTATTTTTTGTTTTATTGTATATTTTTATTATTCCTTTCATCTTTATAAAAGATGATTATTTATATATGTGGGTTTATCAGTTCATATTTATACTATTTCATTTATTCATTTTCATTGGGATAAATCTTTCCCTTATTTTGATCTTTTGATGGCCGGTAGTAGTTTCTATCCCATGAGGATTGTGAATGACCGACGGGCTATATCATCGATCAGCTTGGGTGACTGGTTTATGGTTGACATGGGATAGTTCATGAAAAAATATTATCGGTCATGGTAGGCTCTTTTGGGCCCTTAAATTTTAGAGAACTATTTTTTATTTAAGTATGTTTTGGTAGAATAGATATTATGACTTTTGGGACTCAAGAGGTTGGAACGGGAATAAAATCATGAACCCTTACTCTTTCTGATCATCTGATTTCATAGTAAGTCTAGTTATATTGGTTCCCTTTTGGTACATGTGGATTTTTTGAAGTTGGGATATGAAAAGGGAGCTGGGATAATGGTCTCATGAGCTAGCAGGGACTGAAAAGCTTTATAGAGCTCCCAGAATGATCTAATAAGGCTCTCTATAATAATGTTGTGTTTGGCATATGGACTTCAACCGTATATCAAGCCAACTAATGAATCTATTTCCCATATGAGTTTTTTCATGTCTTATATGATCTTTTAAATTATGTTTCCAACCATTGTCTTTGAATTGTGAAGGTGGTGTTTTGTGGAAATGGTTGATTTTTGGAAAATATGAACGTAGATTTCCACAAATATCCCAATAGAAGACTTTATGAAAATTAATTTCCATCAAATTACCCCTTAAGTTGAAAGTGAAACTATGTAATTATATTGAATAATTATAATCTAAAAATGGGATATTTGGAGAAAAAAATTTAAAAAATGGTTTCTTTATTAGTTGTTTCATATGAAACTGAGTGGGTTTTAATGAAATTATTTTAATGGAATGGAAACTATGAGTTGCTGAAAATTATTTGTGTAAAATGAATTTATAATGGGATTTATAAATGAATATATGGAATTTATTATAATTAAATGAAGAGATTGATTAAGATGCGGTGTTTGAAAAATGGTTTTCATTTTATGGTTTTTGGGATTAGTAAATGTTTAATGAATTTGGATATGGGAATGTTAATTTTGACCATTGATGTTTCTATGGGTCCTCACATGCATAGATATAGGTGGAATTTGGTTGGAATATTCCCATATTTTAGTGGGTCATTAGATGATCATGGTGGAATGGAATGTGCATGTGTGAGGCTCTATGTAATACCATCAGTGATTCATTATTCCATAAATTTTTTTCTTTTTAAATGTTTTAGATGAATGTTGTGATGTTTTATAAAAAAATTATGGTTGTGTAACATTTATTTTTATGATTTAGATGTATTTCTTAGGTAGTGTTTTGAGTTTTAGAAATCTTATTACAGAGTTGATTTTGATAATGGTTCTGGTTTCCTTGTTTATCATTGTTCACCCCATAGATATTTTTTAGATACTTTTGGTGTGGCTACGGGTGGTTCCCCCTTACAAGGACATCTAGTTGATTAGTCTATGGATTTTGTTCTTTAATTTATGATGTTAAATCCTCCACTTTTTATGGTCATGGGGACCCACTCTAAGATGAAGAGTGGATGCAAAATTGGAAGGGATATTTTGATACTATTGGGTTTCATGTGTTTTTGAAGGTTAATATTTCTAATTAAATTCTTAAATGTTCACCATGCATGTGATGGAAGTCATTATCATGTACCAAGCCTCGTTATGTTCCTACATGGGAGTTCATCAGGGATTAATTTATTCATCAGTGTTTTTCCAAACTATCATGGGTGAGAAAGAAGGTGTAGATGTTATTTTTTTAGAAATCTAATTGATCAGTGTTGGAATAATTCCATCCTTTTGTTGACCTAGATCATTTCCTTCTGAAGTATGTTGTAGAAGATTCCACAAAGGATTGAAATTTTGAGTGTGGAATTCATTCTGATCTACGATCAAATGTGTCAGAAGATCAATCTAACTTCTGTTATTTAAGTGGTGGAGCAAGTTATATGTGTTTAATCTATCCTATTAGGAGTTACATAGGTAGAAAACCATCATATATTCCTTTTAAGTGGTGATGGGATCTCTAGTAACTTAATGTGGAAGCCAATTAAATGTATTGGTGATTATCATGGAATTAAAAGTACCGAAGATCTTTCATCAAACTATTTTCGGAATGAGGTCCTAATGTGTTATTATTGTGGAATGAATGATCATAATAATATATCATTTCGATGTTTTCTACGGCACTTCCATTCTTGTGGATGCTTATGTCACTTAAATAAGTTTTATCGGGGTGTTTCTATAAAGAGTCATGGATCCAATTCATAGAAGTGATATGATTTTTTGGGACCCCTTAATGTTTATTTGTATTAAGTGTCCTTGAAGTTGTAAGGGTTATATTTTTTGGGGCATTTTGGTAGGTCGTGTTTTATTTTGTTTGAATTGTATTTGAATGTTTTAGGTATTCCAATGAATTCATTTTTTCAATGGAAGAATGGTTTTCATTTTTGAAATTCTGGATTTTCTTTTAATATATTTAGATGACGCATATTCTTTGTTGGGGTTACCAAATCCTAACTGTGGTGAAATTGAATCTCAAAATATCATAGCTCTATCCATAGGTCTCATTGATAATCTTTTGACATCAGTAGGAAACTGCTCGTGGTGTAGGGAACTTTGGATTGGATCATGTCTCCTCCAATCCGGAGTGGGTGGTCTAAATGATGTTGTTGTTTTCTACAAAACCTTGGTTTTTAGGCCCTTATGTATGTGTTTTGGTTGTCCTGTGTTGGAGAGGCCCTATTTTGGATTTTAATAAATTTTCAATTGGTCTATTCTAGTTGGTTATTAATGGTGGGGAGATCCACCATTGGTCATGTTGGGTATTTTGTTTTGATGTTGTATTGTGCTTGTTTTTTTTTAATAGTGGAAAGTCTATTCCAGCCTTCGATTATGGGAATGTGTATTAATCCTAAGTGTTGGTCAGATATGTATCGTATGTGATGTCATTTATTTGTGTCATTTTCGGTTTGGGTGAGAGTTGGGATCCATTGAATAATGCCATATGATCATTATTTAAGCTTGGATGTGCTAGTTGTTTCCCTTGCAGTTTATTATTAATTTAAGAATAATTGATTTCATTATATTTTCACTGTAACTCCCGATACATTTATGGGAATTATTTTTTTATGTTATATATATCATCAAAGTAATCTTCCAGTACTCAAAACACTAACTTGGCTTGGTTTACACGCAATTGCAACCTTCCTAGATAGCTTGCGTTGTATGCAATATCGAGCTTCACTAAACAATGATATGCTATTAAAATATTATTCAAACTAGTCATTATGAATAGTAATACCCACTTTTTGAAATTTTATAAATTTTATTTTTCAAATTGGACTTCATTTTTGGATTCGGAATATCGAAATTAGCCTGAGGTGAAATTTTGGTATTTTTCTAAAAACTTTCAATTTTTGATGAATAGTGAAAACACTATGTTACTATTTAAAAACCGACTTTTTATTTAAATAATTATTTATTTTATTTAAATTTATTTTAGGTCAAAATTGATACATAATACCTATATAAGTTCAAATTAATTCATTGGAGTCATTTTATAATAATTTTAGATATATAAATATTTTATTGAACTTTTCACCGTCTTTTACCCATCTCCTAGTAGAATTTGAAAATTTACATAAAACATAATATTACCACTTCTGTGAATAGAATTTCGAACATCTGATAGACACGGATAATATCAAGGACTAAAATGTGGATCAATGAGATGAAAATAATTTTTTGTGAATAGTAACTTTTTACTTTTTACCGCGTTTAAAAGTAAATAGGATAATTAAGGGTAAAAATGATTTTATTATTACCCTAAAACATGTCACAATACTATTTGATAAGTGTAAATCAACCAAAAACAACCTTTGGAATAAAATATGACCATTTAGGCCCACTTGGATTAGATTAGGACATTTATTATTAATTTATTTAATGAAGGGTTAAAATAGTTAAAATCAATGTTTAATAACTAAATCATTTTTAATATAGGGTTATTCAGAAGATAAATTAGACTATAAATATTAATTAGAAAGAAAAAAATATTTCCTACATAATGGTATTTTATTTTTAATTTTTAGATATTAAATAATTTAATTTATTTATGACACAATAATGATGCAGTAATTATCTTGTTAATGAAATATTTACATAATTTATGTTATAAATACCCAAATAAATGTAATTTGAGACTTTTTATGAATTAAATTAATTTTCTAGGTTAATATGACGTCTTAGTATTGATTTTATTAACTTTTTTCGAACTAATATTTCTGTTATGATTTTCAAAAAAATAAATTACCAAATAGTGTCAAAATTGACATAAAATAGTTTTTAAAACAAATATTATATTATTAATTTTTATTTTATTCCTAAAAATCTGATGTTTGGAAAAATAATTTATAAGGTTATAGATACTAATAATAATAAGCTTGGGGTTATTTTTGGTTTTTATTGTAGGTTTATTAACCTTATAGTGTAAGAATATACAAGAAGACACGGTAAAAGTAAAATTATTTAACTTAAAGTTAAATCTAAATGATAAGGTTAAAATAGAAACCTAAACTTGTCTAAATTCTATTGGATGAGATTATTTCTACCCATCCCCACCTTAGATTCTTTATAAATCAATTTGGAGCTACTAAAAACTGAATATTACTTTATAAGAAAATAATATTTTTAGTTTTTCCAAAGGTGCCCCTCTCCTCCCTTATAAAAGGGCACCTCCTCCCTCTTTTCCTCACACCACATTGAGGCTTCAAACTCGGAAAAACCATGCCAAATTATCTTCTACACATCCCTAGAAACATCATATAGGTACTGGTCTTCTTAAATGACCAATATTAGTGACCTAATGGGAGGTCTCAAAGAGGCGCTTCAAAGAAGAGGAAATGTCTGTTAATAATTCATTCAACTTTATTTCTTTTGCCACTTCTTCTTCTTTAGTTGTTTCATTATGAAGTAATAAAATCAGTATCACTCATATAATTATATTTTATTATAAGTATGAAACAACCCTGTTTCACCATCTATCCATCCTACGGAAAACGAAATCACCACCGGTGTATACGTACGGAATACAGTCTCCACGCCGTGGTGTAATCTATTTTCCACCACCACCTTACTTGGATAGGTATAATGGTTTAATTAATAACTATATATGATTATTGTAAAGTGATATTGATTATGAAATAGTATACATACACTCCAATATAATTCCATGATCATGGGAACGATATCATCGCTCGTGCGTATGTACGGAATACCGTCTCCACGATGTGATGTGACTCGTTCTACATGATCTTCATTGCATAATGATTATAGAAAAGAATTTAAGGAATAAATATGATATATAGTACACTAATACCATTCTAGAAATTAGTTATCTATAACCAAAATAGAATAATAAGAATTTATTCGACAAAACACGCATGAGAACAAAAAGTAATAAACACCCGAATAACAAGTAGCAATCAAATACTACTAATAAAAAGCTAATAATATGACCATATATGATATAATAACAATGATTAAGATTCTTTAATAAGTCAATTACATTATTTCAATCATTATACAGATGAAGCAAATCGGACCTAAGGTAAGGGAAAATCTCCCAATCTCAATTTTTATCCGAGATTGTTTATACTTCATAATTTACTGGGGAATAGTTATCATCAACATCCATGTTTCCTCGATATGTAATATTATTTTCATCCACCAAAAACATTTTAAATCCAATTTTACCCTTCGGTGCATTTTTAGTAAAAGATATGAATGGAATATTTAGTCATTTTTCGTATGAGGTACTTTTTGACTTTTCTGGAAAAAGTACGGGAAGAATGTTTTTTAACCAATATAGCTTGAATGGATTTTTAAAAAATTAATTTCAAAAATCTTCCTTTACAAGTTTTCGAGTTTATTTTTAATCAACTTCATTTGGTTTAAAATTTTATTACATGTTAAGAAAGAAAAATGTTTTTGAAGTAGAAAGGATATTTTCCTCAAGAATGGAGTTCAAGCATTTTATCAAAATTATTTTCCATATAAGATAATATAGGGTTCTATTTCTATCCCTATTTTTACATTGATATGATTATTATATGATGGAATTATTTTTATGAAGTCCTTTTATCTTATATGATTTATGTTATGATGGCATGATGTTTAAAAATCCCATTTTTATTACATGGGTTATGCTATGATGAATGATTTATGATCTTGTGGCACCCATAAGAATTGTATCATTATGAGATGTGTGGGACCTATATCTCCCTCCAATGCATTGGGTAAAGATTTATATCTCATGAGATAGACATGGCTGGAATGGCAGGTTAATCTGGTTCAGTTAAATAGGACTGAAACAAGGAGTGAACTCGGTTCAGAAATGGACTTTGTCCGCTAAGATAGTCTTGGAAATGAGTCTTGCCTACAAATAAATGATTATATATGATTATTTGTGTATGACAAAAAGTTTCATGTTTTATGTTATAATTATTGGGATTATATTTCACTACTATGATTTATCCCATGTTATGAAATTTTGATCTCTTTTGCGGGTTAAGATTTCTAAAATTTTATGTTCTTATAAATATGATGTGATTGATATTTCTTTTGTTTACCCTTACTGAGCATTTGAGCTCACCCTTTTGTATGTTTTCTTTCCCCACTCCAAGAATAAGGTTATTTAGTAGGATATTCCAAAAGGGACTCTTGATATGATGAAATAAATGGGAGACAATGTAGATGCTTTATGAACCAGTAGTTTATGTTTCCCAGTTTCCAAAGACACTATACCTATACGGTCCTTTCATGGTTTTGTTATATGTTGTAATAATTGTACTTCAATTTTGAAGTATTAACAATGTATGTAAAGTATGGGTCGTTATAGTTGGTATTAGAGGAAAGGTATAGTCATCCTTTGGAAACTAGGATGTGAAAGCCTTTGTAAGAACCCTAAGGATATGTCTAAGCATAGAACACAATCTTAGTGTTTTAGAAATGGCCAAGAACAACCTATGATAAGACCTTAAGTGTAAAATTTTATTCATGATTATGTTGTTTTCCTATTATAATTAGTGTTTCTCACACTATTCTTCTTGGTTTTAGTTGATGGCGGGAACCCGAATGAACCGTGTTAATGCGGAATGTGACGGGCAATGCAATGATTTTCCCCCTGAGTAACCAAACGTTATGGGAGCTGGAATACAACATCTTGTAGCCATGATCACACAACTTTCTCAATGTATGAATCATGAAAAACATCCAAATGAGCTAAGGAAGGAGAAACATTTTGTTGAATCCTTCATGAGGCAGCGTCCACCTTCATTCAGTAGGTCTTCTGATCCATTAGTGGCTGAACAATGGATCAGTACCACTGAAAAGATATTTTTAGTTATTTAATGTTATGAACATGATAAAGTCATCTTAGTAGTGTATCGTTTGGAAGGAGATTCTGATCAATGGTTGAATCTTTTTAAGAATACGAAGAAAAGGGATGAAATTGAGTCCATAGAATGGGACGAGTTCAAGAACATATATTTTCAATAAGTACTTCCCTCGTATTCTTCAAACAAAGATGGAGAAGGATTTTCTTGAACTGATGAAAAAGAATGATGAATCTATTGGTACCTATGAAGAAAATTTTACAAGACTTGCAAGGTACACATGGGGTATTATTATCCAACCTGAGAGTATGATCGATCGATTCTTTAGTGGCTCAAGACCAAGTCTTCGAAGGGAATTAGCCATAAGGGACTTCAATAGTTTCGAGGAAATCATTCGATGTGCTCTCAAGGTTGAGATGGAGATTGGAGTAACCCATTATTCATATGGGTTTGATAAGAAGAGGGAAATGGAATTCAAAGGAAAATCTAAAGAGCACACTGAAAAGAAGATGAGTTTTCCCTTATTCTCAAAGTGTGGAAAGAAACACGGAGGGAGTTGACTTAAAGGGACAAGTAAATGTTTCAAATCAGGAAAGGAAGGTCATCGGGCATTTGAATGCTGCAATGATGGGAAAAAGATTTCTAGTGATACGAACAAAGAAAAGGCTACACAGAGTGCACCTCATACACTACAATGTTACAAGTGCAAGGAAATGGGGCATTATGCTAATCAATGCCATAATCCTAGGGTTTTTGATGATGATCGACGTCAAAAAAACTCTTAAGGCTAAAGACAAAGGAAAGTCACATGCAATTTCTATCAGCGATGTGGAGTAAAATTACGATGTGGTGAAAGGTACACTTACCATTGACTCTAAAGTAGAAAATTTTTTATTTGATTCTAGATCCACTCACTCTTTTATTTATGAAGAATTTTCTAAGGGTATCACTGTATTAACTCAACAATTATATGTTGAGTTAGCTGTGACAACCCCATATGGCACAACAGTCGCATTAAAAGTTTATAATTCTTCTCCGATTGAAGTTTGTGGGAAAGTGCTTCCTGCAAATCTTGTGATCCTTCCTATAGTAGAATTTTATGTGATTCATGGCATGGATTGGCATTCACGATATGGAGCTCATGTCAATTTCCAAATAATGTAAGTCACATCTCATATTCCAGATCAATCTATGATCATCTATCAATGCAAGGATGAACATAACCTTCCAGTGGAAATTTCTTCCAACTTATGGGTCTTGATTCCACTAAATATAGGTTATTTATCTCAAGAGATTGGTGAAAACTCAGGATTAAGAAAATTCCCATTGTACGGGAGTTTGAGAATTTCTTTTCAGAGGAATCATCGGGTCTTCCACCAAATCGTGAAGTAGAGTTTTCAATAGAACTTGTACCAGGTGCTTTACCTATTTCAAGGACACCTTATAGAATGGCCCCAATTGAGTTGCAGGAATTAAAGAAGAAAATCCAAGATAATCTTGATAAAGGATTCATACGCCCTAGTGCATCACCTTGTGGAGCACCTGTTCTATTTGTTATGAAGAAATATGGATGAATGAGACTCTGCATTCATTATCGAGAACTTAACAAGATCATGATCAACAAAAAATATCCTATCACATGCATTGATGAATTATTTGACCAACTACGTGGAGCTCAATACTTTTCCAAGATTTATTTTCATTTAGGGTATCATCAATTAAGGTTCAAAATAGAGGATATACCAAAGATGACTTTACGTAAAAGGTATGGACACTATGAATTTATAGTGATGCCATTTGGTCTTACTAATTCCCCTGCTATCTTCATGGATCTGATGAATATAGTCTTTAGAGACTATCTAGATCAGTATGTGGTAGTCTTAATATATGATATTCTTGTATATTCAAAGGGCAAGGAAGAACATGAAGATCACTTGAGAATTGTATTGAAGACCCTAATAAAGGAGAGGCTTTATGCCAAATTTACCAGTGTGAATTTTGTCTTCAAAAAGTTTCATTTTTGGGTCACATAATCTCAAAAGAGGGGATATCTGTGGATCCATCAAAAATAGAGCTTATCGAAGGATGGTCGAGACCAACAATAGTAACCGAGATCCGAAGTTTTCTTGGTTTGGCGGGATATTATCGATATTTTGTGAAATATTTTTCATGATTATCTAATCCACTCACCAAGTTGACTTAGAAAGGAGTTAAGTTTTTTTAGACGGTGGAATATGAAGAGAATTTCAAGGACTTGAAAAGAAGGTTATCTAGTGCACCTATACTCACACTTCTTTGTAGTCGAGAAAGGTTTGTGATCTACAATGATACATCCAAGAAGGGATTGGGGTGTGTTATCATGAAAAAATGATATGGTGATAGCTTATGCCTCACGATAGTTGAAAATCCATGAGTAAGATTACTCAACTCATGATTTGGAGTTAGCTTGTAGCGACTCGGGTTTTTGGCCCTATCAGACATTGAAATATTTCTACGAATAATTCCAGAGCTAGGCGCGAAGACGGCGTGCGATTTCGAGGCCCGGTGTGACCGGAATTAATTTTATAAAAATATTAAGTATTTTTATACTATACACGTGGCGTGGGTGTGATATCTCCTAATCGGTAGCTCAGAACGGGAATCTGAGGGAACGTTTGCGTCCGGAACGTTCCATTCACCCTAGATAGGGTGTAATATTTGCGGGCGCGGGCCTGCGGTGAGAAACGCCACCAGGGGCGTTTCCGAAAATAAGTGGCAAGTTAGTGTGCGAGTGTCAGCTCGAATAACTTCTGAACAGAGTCTCGGATGGAAAATATGAGACCGACATTGCGTTCAAAACGGCGCGTTTACCCTAGGGGTGACCTTACTTTTGTTCTCATTGGCCGTCGGGTCTGAGGCGGGTTTGGTGTAGAGACCCGAGGCCTGACGTACATGGACATTACATTACTTTTGCGGAATACTTAGTACATAACAAAAACACACACACAAGGATCATAATAGTTTAGTGTCTTTGGAAACTTGGAACGTAATCTTCTAATCGTGGTGAAAGATCTTCAATATCTCCTATAAAGATCTTCCCTTTTTTTACCTAAAACCTTTCCTTATATCCTGGGGAAAACAAAACATAAAAGGGTGAGCTTAAATTCTCAGTAAGGGTAAGCAAAAGAAAAAAATCAATCACATCATATTCATAAGAACATAACTTTTGGAAATCTTAACCTGTAAAAGAGAGCATAATTTCATATCATGGGATAAATCATAGTAGTGAAATGAAATACCAATAAGCATAACTTAAAACATGAAACTTTGTGGCATACACACATAATCATAGAGAATCATTTCTTGTTAGTCAAGACTCATTTCCAAGACTATCTTAGTGGACAAAGTCCCTTTCTGAATCAAGTAACCCTCGTTTCAGTCCTGTTTCACTGAACCGGTATAACCTACCATTTCAGCCATGTCTATCTCATGAGATATAAAATCTTTACCCAATGCATTGGAGGGAGATATAGGTCCCACCCATCTCATAATGATACCATTCTTATGTGTGCCACAAAATCATAAACCATACATCATTGCATAACCCATGTAATAAAAATGGGAATCTTAAACTTCATGACATCATAAAACAATTCATATACGATAAAGTAATTCATAAAAATAATTCCATCACAACATAATCAAATTAATGTAATAATAGTTATAAAAATAGAACCCTTAATTATCTTATATGGAAAATAATTTTGATAAAACACTTGAACTTCATTCTTGAGGAAAATATCCTTTCTACTTCAAAAACACTTTTCCTTTCTTAACATGTCGTAAAATTATAAACTAAAAGAAGTTGATTAAAAATAAACTTGAAAACTTTTAAATCAAGCTTCTTGGAAATAATGTTTTAAAAATCCATTCATGCCGTATAAGTTAAAAAAACATTCTTCGTACTTTTGTCGGAAAAGTCAAAAAGTACCTCGTACGAAAAACGACAAAATATTCCTTTCATATTCTTTACTAAAAACTCACCTAAGGGTAAAATTGGATTTAAACTATTGTAAGTGGATGGAAACAATATTAAATATTGAGGGAACATGGATTTGGATGATAAAATACACCCCAGTAAATACCAAAGTATAAACAATCTCGGATAAAAATGAGATTGTGATATTTTCCCTTACCTTAGGTCTGACTTGCTTTGTAAGTGTCCCAACCTCCTATATAATGATTTAAATCATGTTATTGACTTATTACAGAATCATATTCATTTTTATTATATCATATATGGTCCACTTATGACTTTATATTACCCGTTCTTTTGTAAATTCATGTTAAAGTAGCATTTTGGGTAAAATCGTCTCATTTGTCGTTCGTGTTTTTAACTTGTAATTATTCATATGATTACTTATATCATGATTAATTAATTCCAGAATATAAAACATGATTTATATATATATATATATTCATAATATACATATATAATAAATCAGTAAATGGAAAGAAATACACCGTTCATGGAGACGGTAGTCCGTACGTACGCATGAACGCTGTTTTCGTTTCCTTATTGAATTGAATGAAATTAAGTAGATGACATACATATAAATATAAATAATTCCAGTATAATTATTATGTCATATATTTCATTAGTACTTATTATATATACTTTGTAATCATTCATGAATGGTTAATCATTGAGAATGAATCTCATCGCGTCGTGGAGACGGTAGTCCGTACGTACGCACGAGCGATGATATCGTTCCCATGGTCATGGAATTGTGTTGAAGTGTAAGTATAATATTTCAGTATCAATATCACTTTATAATAATCATATATAGTTACTCATTAAACCATTATACCCATCCAATTAAGGTGGTGGTGGAAAATAGATTACACCACGGCGTGGAGACGGTATTCCGTACGTACGCACGCGCGGTGATTTCCTTTTTCCGTAGGATGGATAGAAGGTTAATTAAAGTTGTTTCATATTTATAATAACATATCAGTATGTAAGTAATACTGATGTTATTACTTTATCATGAAACAACTAAAGAAGAAGAAGTTGAAGAAGAAAGAAATTGAAAAGATCGGTAATAGATATTACCTCTTCTTTGAAACGCCTCTTTGAATCCTCCACTTAGGGAACTAATATTGGTCTTTGAAGAAGACCAGGACCTCTAGGATTATTCTAGGGAAGTGGAGAAGGGATTTTGGCAGGGTTTGGCCGAGCTTGAGTGCTCAAATTGGTGTGAGGAGGAGGGGGAGGAGGTGTCCTTTTATAAGGGAGGAGAGGGGCACCTTAGGAATTCTTAAAAATATTAATTTATAATAAATCTAACCCCACTTAAAAACCTCCAAAAATGACTCATATTCGAAGATTAGACGAGATAGGGTTTTAATATCATCAACCAATCAAATTTATACATGTTTGGAGCTTATTTTAAACCTTATCATTTTGATTTATCCTTATTTAATCCATTTAAGTTTATTTGTGGTAATAAAATTCTAAATTTTAAATTATAACAAATAATTACTTATTTGTTGTGAATTTTCCATAATTTTTTACTTTATAACATTATAGACCATATAAATATAACTTTATAATTTTTAAATATTTTTGTGATTTTTAAACAATTTTATACTATGTTATTTTTGTAAAATAACAATAGTGTCAATTTTGACACTATTCATTTATTTGAATTTAAATAAAATATATACAGAAGAAATGTTCGAACTAAAAGCTTTAATATATTAATAAAATGTCATATGTATCTATAAAATTAGTTTATCACATTAAATAGTTCATATAATATTTATTTTATTATTTTTAAAACCATTTATTTGGTTTATCTCTTAATAAAATAATTACTACATCATTTTTTATAATTATTTAATATACATATTTATTGTATAAAAATTTAACATAAAATCCTATGATGAAGATAAATATATTACCTTTCACAATAATACTTTTACTCGAATTTATCATCTTAAAATCACAATATTTAAATTGTTATATTTATTAAATTATGAAGGTGACAACTTTGGCATCATTTAAAATAAAATAATATAAGTGTCATAATAGCTTGTATAAGACTCCAAATGGTCAAATATTCGACCATTGGATGATTATAGTTTCCATTTACATGACCAATAAGTTTTGGTCAGGGTTTTGTGCCTTTTATGGTCACTATTAGTTTAATAAAAACTATATTCTTGATTTTTCACTAGATAAATAATTTCTGCATCACTATTGTGTCACAATTAATGATAATTATTTAATCCCAAAAAAATTCTAAATAAATTCTCATGATGTAGATAATTTTGTTAGCTTTCTGGAGACTATTCATGTTCGAGATTTTATGATGTTTATCACTAATTTAAAATTATTATACTTATAATATTTAAGAGAGTGACATGTTGTCACTTTCTTTGGTTTTAATAATAATTAAATTATTTTCATGGTCAAAAGTCCATAAAATGAATCTAATCCGACCCTTAGTTGATATGGGTTTACTTTTAGCCATCAAATAGAATTTTGGAATGTTTTAGGGTAATTTTATAATATTATATTTACCCTTAATTACCCGATTTACCTTTAACTATGGTAAATAAAATTTACCGTAGTTACTATTCAAAATTCTCAAAAATAAAAAGTAGCCTATTAACATAATTTAGACCCACTGATTCCAAATATGGAATCCATTTTTTAATATTCAAAACACAGAAGTTGCAGAAATTAAATTAAAATTAATCCCGTTGTCGAATAAAAACGGGTTTTTGTTTAAAACATTTCAAAAGATTGAATTGATTTAACCTACGAATTCAAGGTAAAATCAACACTAATGACATTCATTATATTAAATGGTAAAAATATATTATATTTATACTTTAAAACCATTCAATATTATAATTTAACCACATAAGATATTACGATGAAAAAAAGTTGTTTTTAATTAAAATATAGCGTGTTTTTACTATTCATTAAAATATGAAAGTTATCGGGAAAATATCAAAATGTTATCTAATGTAAATTTTTACATCCTGATTCAAAAGAAGAATTTTATTTTGTCAAATTGAACATATAAACATGTCAAAAACTAGATTTAAAGTGGGTGCGCCATCAAAAGGCGGCAAAACTGCATTTTTTGAAAAATACTTATTTTACCCGAAAAAATTATTTTGTTCTTATACCATGTTATAGAAAATGTGTAAGATGAATAATAATGTTATAAAATTCAAAATTTAGTTAATACTATTCATAAAGGCTAGTTCATGACAATATTATAATAATATATCATTGTTTATTAAAACCCAGTATTGCGTACAACACACGCTATCGAGGAAGGTCGCGATTGCGTGTAATGCAAGCCAAGTTAGGGTTGCGTGTTGTGAAAGAATCCTTCATTGTTTCGTATAACAGAATCCAACCATATTTCATTTATACATTTAATATATATATATATATATATACTCAATGTTGCTTAGAATAACTATTATCAAAATTTTGTATAACACGGTCCAAGAATAGTGTTGCGTATACTGCAAGCTAATACGGTGTTGCGTATAGCACAAGGTAATATTGGTGTAGAATACAACACAAGACATTAATGAAATTAAAAGAATATTTTTCATAAAATCTCGGGGTGTTACATTCTACCCCCCTTAAAATGAATTTCGCCCTCGAAATTCATCGGGGTTATAAATGGTTTACTATTTGAAAGTTTCTTTGATAGAAACCCACATCGTAAAAAGGAATACCAAAACTTATCTTTAAAAACTAAAGTATAAAACGTCATGGTTACCCAAGTTAACTAATCACTGGGTATCCACATAGGAGAACATAGTTGAAAATATGGACATGGAAGAGAAATCTAACCGTCATGTTCTGAAGGAGAGTGGTAGAGGACATGGCTATGGAAAAGCTAGCAATCAGAAAGCCATAAATTTGTGATGATCTAAGGTACCATCCGATTCATCAGATATAAGATCACTAGGACAACATTTTTGGTTTTCAATATCATTTCTCTAAAGTTGAAAATTTTGAATTAGAAGAAATACTTACTTGATTTTGGTACAATATCACTATTGTTTGTGAATTGAACAATTTCCACTTCATCCCTTAAAGAAATGAAGTTGAATTTATTATTCGTGATGTGTTAGAAGATCATGTGATAGAATGATGGGTCATTCCATCTCTTTCAAACAAAAGGTTAGCAAAAGTTATAAGTCCATCTTGTGGTTAGATTAATCGTATATGGTTCCAAAAATGAACTTATACTTCATATATCATACCGCTTAATAAAATAAAACTGGTTTATACTAACCAGGGACTTCCTGTTGGCCAGTGGTAGGCAATAAAGGCCAGTTGCACTTCGGTTGTGGGTTCGATTCCCACAGCCTTGTCCGACGCGATGGGTTGTCGCCCGTCCTGCAGGTTGTCCTTTTTCTAAAACTATATTACTATAACATCCCATCAATAATATCGAAAAACAAACAATACTAACTTATGTCCAACACAATCTATTCCAATCTTTAGGCTTATCCATAATACTTCAGTCCACTCTCAGAGACTTAATATCATCATTTATCCCCATATATCATAAGATATATCTTGTTGGTAACATTCCAAACATTCAAAGGCCTTAATCATTTACTCTCTTGAATACCCATTGAACCTTATTGAAAACATGAGTGCTGTTAAAAGTTAACTCTTTCCACATACCAAAATCCTCAAAATTCTATATACTCAAACCATGATATAACCTTCTTC
Source organism: Viscum album (assembly GCA_963277665.1). Lineage (NCBI taxonomy): Eukaryota > Viridiplantae > Streptophyta > Magnoliopsida > Santalales > Viscaceae > Viscum > Viscum album. The sequence goes on from OY728152.1 coordinate 1,403,962,158, forward strand.
TTATATCAGTCATGAGCTCATTAATACTATCAAACATTTAATTTTCTCCTTATCCCTTCATTATGCGCATATCATCTACATTCCCAAAATATCTGAAAAAACTTTCATGGATACTGGTAACATTAATCATACACTTTCAAAACTCAAGGAAAGACAACAGTGTAACAATCCATAGATATCACTTTATTCCACAGTAGCATGAGATTACTTATACAACATTACACATGATAAACATGTAATCATTCCACTACATTCTTAAACCATTGACCGAGCTTCAACAATTCTCTCATCTCACATATCATTTGTAGTCTCTTCATCATCATCCACATAAATATTACCCATACGACCATACTGATTATCTTCATGAGACTTTCCCTTAGGGCATTGGTTTGCATAATGCCCCTACATTCCACATTTAAAACATTTAACCATTGTTGATGTCGTACCAATACCATTATCCTCATCTCTGGTGTTAACTGAACCTTTTCCTTTGCACTTACTGGCTTTGTGTCCTTCTTTTCCACACCCAAAGCATCTTCCAGTTCCTTTGAAACATTCTCCTTGATGCCTCTTCCCACATGATTTACATAGGGGAAATTGAACTTTCTTTCCTCTATGATCATCATGTAACTCCATCTTTCTCTTATTAGACGAGTCAGGAAACATACCAAATTTTACTTTATTGATCATATTATGAGATTGATGATTCGGCATAATAATGATGTTTGGACTTCCAAATCCCATTTCATTTGGTTGCTCATGAAGAATATCATTCCATTGTCCACCATATCCTCCATTATCGTGAATCATCTTGTTTCCAGCCACTTTCTAAAACCCAAAAAGAATAGTGTGAGAGGTAAAAATTATAATAAAGGGGGAGTAACTTCAATATCTAACATCTTTGGTCTAATCTAATATCGTTACCATAGTTCTAGGACTATATAATATACGTATACTTATCCTTAGGGACATCCCTAGACATACCATAGAAATATCTCTAGGGATCTCACTAACGTTTTCACATCCTAGTTTCCAAAGGTTGACTAAACCTTTCCTCTGATACCAACTGTAGAGACCCGAGGCCTGACGTACATGGACATTACATTACTTTTGCGGAATACTTAGTACATAACAAAAACACACACACAAGGATCGTAATAGTTTAGTGTCTTTGGAAACTTGGAACGTAATCTTCTAATCGTGGTGAAAGATCTTCAATATCTCCTATAAAGATCTTCCCTTTTTTTACCTAAAACCTTTCCTTATATCCTGGGGAAAACAAAACATAAAAGGGTGAGCTTAAATTCTCAGTAAGGGTAAGCAAAAGAAAAAAATCAATCACATCATATTCATAAGAACATAACTTTTGGAAATCTTAACCTGTAAAAGAGAGCATAATTTCATATCATGGGATAAATCATAGTAGTGAAATGAAATACCAATAAGCATAACTTAAAACATGAAACTTTGTGGCATACACACATAATCATAGAGAATCATTTCTTGTTAGTCAAGACTCATTGCCAAGACTATCTTAGTGGACAAAGTCCCTTTCTGAATCGAGTAACCCTCGTTTCAGTCCTGTTTCACTGAACCGGTATAACCTACCATTTCAGCCATGTCTATCTCATGAGATATAAAATCTTTACCCAATGCATTGGAGGGAGATATAGGTCCCACACCCATCTCATAATGATACCATTCTTATGTGTGCCACAAAATCATAAACCATACATCATTGCATAACCCATGTAATAAAAATGGGAATCTTAAACTTCATGACATCATAAAACAATTCATATACGATAAAGTAATTCATAAAAATAATTCCATCACAACATAATCAAATTAATGTAATAATAGTTATAAAAATAGAACCCTTAATTATCTTATATGGAAAATAATTTTGATAAAACACTTGAACTTCATTCTTGAGGAAAATATCCTTTCTACTTCAAAAACACTTTTCCTTTCTTAACATGTCGTAAAATTATAAACTAAAAGAAGTTGATTAAAAATAAACTTGAAAACTTGTAAATCAAGCTTCTTGGAAATAATGTTTTAAAAATCCATTCATGCCGTATAAGTTAAAAAAACATTCTTCGTACTTTTGTCGGAAAAGTCAAAAAGTACCTCGTACGAAAAACGACAAAATATTCCTTTCATATTCTTTACTAAAAACTCACCGAAGGGTAAAATTGGATTTAAACTATTGTAATTGGATGGAAACAATATTAAATATTGAGGGAACATGGATTTGGATGATAAAATACACCCCAGTAAATACCAAAGTATAAACAATCTCGGATAAAAATGAGATTGTGATATTTTCCCTTACCTTAGGTCTGACTTGCTTTGTAAGTGTCCCAACCTCCTATATAATGATTTAAATCATGTTATTGACTTATTACAGAATCATATTCATTGTTATTATATCATATATGGTCCACTTATGACTTTATATTACCCGTTCTTTTGTAAATTCATGTTAAAGTAGCATTTTGGGTAAAATCGTCTCATTTGTCGTTCGTGTTTTTAACTTGTAATTATTCATATGATTACTTATATCATGATTAATTAATTCCAGAATATAAAACATGATTTATATATATATATATTCATAATATACATATATAATAAATCAGTAAATGGAAAGAAATACACCGTTCATGGAGACGGTAGTCCGTACGTACGCATGAACGCTGTTTTCGTTTCCTTATTGAATTGAATGGAATTAAGTAGATGACATACATATAAATATAAATAATTCCAGTATAATTATTATGTCATATATTTCATTAGTACTTATTATATATACTTTATAATCATTCATGAATGGTTAATCATTGAGAATGAATCTCATCGCGTCGTGGAGACGGTAGTCCGTACGTACGCACGAGCGATGATATCGTTCCCATGGTCATGGAATTGTGTTGAAGTGTAAGTATAATATTTCAGTATCAATATCACTTTATAATAATCATATATAGTTACTCATTAAACCATTATACCTATCCAATTAAGGTGGTGGTGGAAAATAGATTACACCACGGCGTGGAGACGGTATTCCGTACGTACGCACGCGCGGTGATTTCCTTTTTCCGTAGGATGGATAGAAGGTTAATTAAAGTTGTTTCATATTTATAATAACATATCAGTATGTAAGTAATACTGATGTTATTACTTTATCATGAATCAACTAAAGAAGAAAAAGTTGAAGAAGAAAGAAATTGAAAAGATCGGTAATGGATATTACCTCTTCTTTGAAACGCCTCTTTGAATCCTCCACTTAGGGAACTAATATTGGTCTTTGAAGAAGACCAGGACCTCTAGGATTATTCTAGGGAAGCGGAGAAGGGATTTTGGCAGGGGTTGGCAGAGCTTGAGTGCTCAAATTGGTGTGAGGAGGAGGGGGAGGAGGTGTCCTTTTATAAGGGAGGAGAGGGGCACCTTAGGAATTCTTAAAAATATTAATTTATAATAAATCTAACCCCACTTAAAAACCTCCCAAAATGACTCATATTCGAAGATTAGACTAGATAGGGTTTTAATCTCATCAACCAATCAAATTTATACATGTTTGGATCTTATTTTAAACCTTATCATTTTGATTTATCCTTATTTAATCCATTTAAGTTTATTTGTGGTAATAAAATTCTAAATTTTAAATTATAACAAATAATTACTTATTTGTTGTGAATTTTCCATAATTGTTTACTTTATAACATTATAGACCATATAAATATAACTTTATAATTTTTAAATATTTTTGTGATTTTTAAACAATTTTATACTATGTTATTTTTGTAAAATAACAATAGTGTCAATTTTGACACTATTCATTTATTTGAATTTAAATAAAATATATACAGAAGATATGTTCGAACTAAAAGCTTCAATATATTAATAAAATGTCATATGTATCTATAAAATTAGTTTATCACATTAAATAGTTCATATAATATTTATTTTATTATTTTTAAAACCATTTATTTGGTTTATCTCTTAATAAAATAATTACTACATCATTTTTTTATAATTATTTAATATACATATTTATTGTATAAAAATTTAAAATAAAATCCTATGATGAAGATAAATATATTACCTTTCACAATAATACTTTTACTCGAATTTATCATCTTAAAATCACAATATTTAAATTGTTATATTTATTAAATTATGAAGGTGACAACTTTGGCATCATTTAAAATAAAATAATATAAGTGTCATAATAGCTTGTATAAGACTCCAAATGGTCAAATATTCGACCATTGGATGATTATAGTTTCCATTTACATGACCAATAAGTTTTGGTCAGGGTTTTGTGCCTTTTATGGTCACTATTAGTTTAATAAAAACTATATTCTTGATTTTTCACTAGATAAATAATTTCTGCATCACTATTGTGTCACAATTAATGATAATTATTTAATCCCAAAAAAATTCTAAATAAATTCTCATGATGTAGATAATTTTGTTAGCTTTCTGGAGACTATTCATGTTCGAGATTTTATGATGTTTATCACTAATTTAAAATTATTATACTTATAATATTTAAGAGAGTGACATGATGTCACTTTCTTTGGTTTTAATAATAATTAAATTATTTTCATGGTCAAAAGTCCATAAAATGAATCTAATCCGACCCTTAGTTGATATGGGTTTACTTTTAGCCATCAAATAGAATTTTGGAATGTTTTAGGGTAATTTTATAATATTATATTTACCCTTAATTACCCGATTTACCTTTAACTATGGTAAATAAAATTTACCGTAGTTACTATTCATAATTCCAAAAAATAAAAATTAGCCTATTAACATAATTTAGACCCACTGATTCCAAATATGGAATCCATTTTTTAAAATTCAAAACACAGAAGTTGCAGAAATTAAATTAAAATTAATCCCGTTGTCGAATAAAAACGGGTTTTTGTTTAAAACATTTCAAAAGATTGAATTGATTTAACCTACGAATTCAAGGTAAAATCAACGCTAATGACATTCATTATATTAAATGGTAAAAATATATTATATTTATACTTTAAAACCATTCAATATTATAATTTAACCACATAAGATATTACGATGAAAAAAAGTTGTTTTTAATTAAAATATAGCGTGTTTTTACTATTCATTAAAATATGAAAGTTATCGGGAAAATATCAAAACGTTATCTAATGAAAATTTTTACATCCTGATTCAAAAGAAGAATTTTATTTTGTCAAATTGAACATATAAACATGTCAAAAACTAGATTTAAAGTGGGTGCGCCATCAAAAGGCGGCAAAACTGCATTTTTTGAAAAATACTTATTTTACCCGAAAAAATTATTTTGTTCTTATACCATGTTCTAGAAAATGTGTAAGATGAATAATAATGTTATAAAATTCAAAATTTAGTTAATACTATTCATAACGGCTAGTTCATGACAATATTATAATAATATATCATTGTTTATTAAAACCCAGTATTGCGTACAACACACGCTATCGAGGAAGGTCGCGATTGCGTGTAATGCAAGCCAAGTCAGGGTTGCGTGTTGTGAAAAAATCCTTCGTTGTTTCGTATAACAGAATCCAACCATATTTCATTTATACATTTAATATATATATATATATATATATACTCAATGTTTCTTAGAATAACTATTATCAAAATTGTGTATAACACGGTCCAAGAATAGTGTTGCGTATATTGCAAGCTAATACGGTGTTGCGTATAGCACAAGGTAATATTGGTGTAGAATACAACACAAGACATTAATGAAATTAAAAGAATATTTTTCATAAAATCTCGGGGTGTTACATTTGGCGCCGGCGGGCGGCTGATATAAATATCAGCGCCCCCCCCCCCCCTTTTATCGTTATTCGCCGTTCTTTGTCGTTTTTCGCCGCCACTCCGCCGAATCGAGCAAACGGAGCACCCACGAGCTCAGAATTCAACGGCGGACGTTCCAGGAGCGCACAACGGAAGCTTTGGAGCACGGATCTGAGGCATAACGTCGGCGTTTCGCCCGCGAGGTAGGCGGATTTGAGTTTTAACCCTCGGTCCTGTTTTTGCTGCGTTTTTCTGAAAATTGAAGTCGTAGCAGTGTAGATCGGGTCCCGAGGGTCGAGTAGACGCCTCCGGATCCCGAAACGGACCACCGGGGTGCTCTAGGCGGTCCGCGAAAGGTCCGCCGGAGCGGCACCGGCGCCGGCGGTGCGCGGCGGAGGCCCGCCGGCCGGGGCGGGCCGGCGGCGGCGGCCGGTCCAGGCCGGTCCGACCAGTTTCCACATACGGGGTTCTTTAAACCCCCGTATCTTGCACTCCGGGAGTCAGATTCGTGCGCCGTTTGTGGAGACGTGACCCTGACGACGAGGTGAACCCTCCGGTATGGGTTCGAGGGTTTAAAGGTTCGGGATCGTGTCCCAGGAGCTAAAAACGACGTATAAAATAATATTATTTTATTATTTTACGACTTCGGGCCATTGTAACTTCTACCCGGAGCGTCCGATTGACGTGCCGTCAGTGGTGTTGAGACCCTGATGGTACGACGGACTTTTTGAGATGGTTTTCGGGTGTTGGGTCTGTGAACGGGGTGTGGGCCCCACGAGGCTGGGTTTTGGCGTTTGCGGAGAAACGCAGCTTTTGCACCAGGAGTCCGATTTTGGCGGATGAATAGTCGATCCTGTGTGTTTTTCCGAGGGGATCGCAATGGTACGATCCGTTCGATGAGTTTCGGAATCCAGGCGTGGGCCCCAACCAAGTTGGCCTTCGGTGAATAGTACATTTTCCACCGGGTGTCCGTTTTGGACAAGCGAGTAGTCGATTCCGCATGTTTTTCTGAGGGGATCGTCGTGGTGTGATCTGCTCGATGGGTTTTGAGATCATTGTGTGGGCCCCGCATGAGCAAGATATGGTGAATAGTACCTTTTTCACCAGTGCTCCGTTTCGGGCGAGTAAACAGCCTATCCTGCGTGTTTTTCTGCGTAGAACATGATGGTGGCCTCAGTTTTGGCTTCGGAGGTGCGCAGTGTGGCGTTGTGGTGGGTCGCTCGAGTTAGCGACTTTTGGACCAGCAGTGGTTGAGGGTTCTCCCTTGGTTTGTTCCTACGAGGGATCATGTGGCATCACAACCTTCGTATGGGTTTGTGATCCTCTCGATCGGATGTCTAAACTGTTAGAGTTGTGGTATCCCTCCGGTGGGCCCGGAGTGGATCCTCTAGCATCTTTACCCTAGATCGGGTTATTGGTATCACTGTGACCACTTATTCACGGGTGGCGATCCCCTATCTAGCACGTTAACCCCATAGGGTTTCTAGCATCAACGGGAATATGATCTCCTACGCGGTGGGTCGTGCACAGTAGGGTTGTGGCATTGTCGGGTTTACGATCCCCTACTCAGCATGATGTTTATAGTATGGTTGCGGTATCGTTGGTTATACGATCCCCTACTCTGCGCTTGGTGTCAGTAGGGTTGCGGTATCGTTGGTTATACAATCCCCTACTCAGCGCGTGGTTTTAGTATTGTTGCGGCATCATCGGTTCGATCCCCTACATCGCGAGTTATGCCAGATAGGGTTCCGGTATCATCGTGACCATCTTTATATGGACGATGATCCTCTATCTGAGTGTTGAGCTTCTGTCGAGCGCCAGATCGGGTTGTGCTATCGCCCAGCGGATCCTGGGTGTGATCCCCTATCTATGAGAACTTTTTATGCCAGATCGGGTCGTGGTATCCCCCAGCGGACCCTGGGAGTGATCCCCTATCTATGAGCTACGTGTACCGGAGTGGGTCTTGGTATCCCCTAGCGGATCCTAGCGGCGATCCCATATCCGAGGAGTTTGGTGGTTATGGTGTTTCAGCGATGTTTCCTCTATGATGTTATCCGACGAGCGTGGTATCTCGGGTGAGCGTCTGAGACGTTTGTTTGGGACCCGATGCAGTGTATCTCTCGGATGTGTTTCATCTAGTATGAAAGTGTTCGTGGTGTACTCTCCTGGTTGTGGACAGGTGCCGGTGATGAGGTCGGTACCTCTTGTGGATTTGTGGCGTGAGCTGTGTATATATGGATTGTTGAAGGTGTATGTATGGGCATAACCTGAGTTGAGCTGAGCTGACTAGTTGTGTTTAGCCGAGGATGGTCATGAGATGGAGTTTCTCTCTCGCCTGGGTTCCCTCTGGCTGGGTTGAGCGGACTGTTGACATTCAGTTGCTCCATTGGGTTTTGGGTTTTTGGGGTGCCTACTGAGTATGTTTATACTCACCCCTGCACGGGCTTTTCCCGCACATGTTTGTGTCTTATGCAGACCACATGCCTTTTGACGGAGTCCCAGGAGGACCCGGAGCAGGCGGAGCATAGTGAGCGAGTTGACCGGGGTGTTTACCGGAGCTGTGCCGAGGGAGCTTTTCGGCGGGTGTTTGTGGCAGCGTTCCCCTTCTTCAGAGAAGGTTGGGCGCGCTTTGTAGTTTTCTTTTGGTGGGCCCTGATTTTCCCTTTGTACTTTTGCTGTTGCTCTCTGGTTGTGGGATAGTGTATGCATGAATTTACTTTTCAGTTTCTTTATATCTGCATTGTTGCATGGAGGTTTTTGTGGGTGCGTGTGTATAGGTACCTTATGCTAATGCCTCCCATGTGTGTGATAGCCTACTCAGCGCTGGTCGCCAGCCCCTGGCCTATTGGAGGTGGTCTTGGGGAGTCGCGGCTCGAGCCCCGTTGGGTCGGGTCGTGACAGAGTGGTATCAGAGGAGGTTCCACCTTTGGGATCTCAGAGCGTAGCTGGTATAGATGTGAGCTTGGGTTGGGTTGCATAGCGGTAGTGTTAGGAGGTTTTGAGTTCGTCTTTCAGGTCAGGGACTCCAGTGTTGGTGCGGCGGCTGACGTATCCATACACCAAGACTCTGATAACCTGCCTTTCAACTCGGGACATTCGTACACCGGTCGCATGGACATAATGGTACATGCTTCATATAGGACTGGGTTTTTGGTTTTTCCTTGTCCTTCTTGAGTTAGCTCTCCAGATATACTCTTTGACTGTGGTGCGTCTTGAATGTATTCCAGGATGCCTCCACGACAATAGCTAGCGAGGGTTCCGCAGCAGGATTGTGCTGATGACCCACCCCGTGTGGTGGCTGTGGAGAAGGGCGCAGGTTCTGAGGTTTCACCTCCAGGTGGTCTGCTAGTTGAGCCACCACCTGTCGAGCAGCTGGTTGTGCCGGCGGTGCAGAACGAGGTTGCACGCAGGCTGAGTGCGCTGCACGAGTTACAGAGGCAGCGACCTATGAAGTTTCGGGGTGATCCAGACCCCCAGGCATCTGATGACTGGCTTGAGGCAGTCACCCGAGTTTTCCGCCTAGTGAGGACACCTCCTGATCAGATGGTGGTCCTAGCGGCGAGCCTTCTGCATGGTTCGGCCGAGCGATGGTGGAGTTTGGTGACGCAGTCCCATGACGAGGAGACGCTCACGTGGGCAGAGTTTGAGCGGCTCTTCAGGGAGGTGTTCTATCCAGTGAAGCTGAGTTCAGTGCGGATCCAGGAGCTTCTGCAGATTTGACAAGAGAGCATGACTGTGTCAGAGTACTCAGTGAGGTTTACAGACCAGTCGCGCTACTCCCTGGATATGGTTCGAGACCCGTTATTTAGGGATCGGACCTTCGAGCAAGGATTACGCAGGGACATCCGAGCAGGTGTGGTTTCCTTGTGCCTGCCCACCTATGCTGGGGTGCTGGAGCGAGCGCTGGTGGTGGAGAGTTTTCTGACTGAGCAGTTTCCCCCTGTTAGTGCTGGGCACTCGAGATCTGAGACTTCGTCAGTCGGATCGGCATCTGGTAGCCGACGACAGACTCAGGGGTCTGGATGTGGTCGACGTTTCAGGAGGCGACCCCAGGATGGAGGATCTGAGCCTCAGGGATCATAGGGCTTGCAGGCCAGTTTTGGTCAGCCACAGGAGAGGCGGTGTTATGCTTGCGATGGTCGGGGATATCTTTCTAGAGATTGTCCAACCCAACGTGCTGCTGAGAGAGAGCCGGTCGATGGACCGCCTTGGCAGAGGCAGCGTCTCGAGCAAGGAGGTTCGCGGGGCATCGGACGTTGCGTCGGAGCTGGTGCAGTGGGTGGCGGTGGTAGACAGTACCAGTAGCCACCACCCCCACCCCCAGGTGGTCCACGCCAAGCTCAGGGAGCTGGTGGTCGCGGGCGAGGACAGCTGCATGCCCTGGAGGCAGTCGACCCAGAGGCACCGTTGATGGATAGAGGTACGCCTTGTGTCCTTTCTACTTACTAAAGTAGTTTGTCAGACATTGTTTAGCGGTACTCATTCCTTTTGTTGCTTGCTCGAGTTTTTTTCAGTGTGTTGGTAAGACCCTGAGTGGTTGTTGTTGGTGATCTCGCTGGTGTGTGAGACCCAGTTGAGAGTCCAGTCGCTTTCCTGTGCTTAGGGATTTTAGGGGACGAAAATTTCTAAGGGGGGGAGGATGTAGCGACTCGGGTTTTTGTCCTTGTCAGACTTTGGAATATTTCTACTAATAATTCCAGAGCTAGGCGCGAAGATGGCGTGCGATTCTGAGGCCCAGTGTGCCCGGAATTAATTTTATAAAAATATTAAGTATTTTTATACAATGTACGTGGTGGGGGTGTGATATCTCCTAATCGGTAGCTCAGAACAGGAATATGAGGGCACGGTTGCGCCCGGAACAAGCCGTTTACCCTAGATGGGGTGTAATATTTGCGGGCGCGGGCCTGCGGTGGGAAACGCCACAAGAGGCGTTTCCGTAAATAAGTGGCAAGTTAGTGTGCGAGCGTCGGCTCGAATAACATCTGAACATAGTCTCGGATGGAAAATCCGGGACCGCCGTTGCGTTCAGAACGGCGCGTTTACCATAGGGGTGACCTTACTTTTTGTTCGCATCGGGCGTCAGGTCTGAGGCGGGTTTGGCGCCGGCGGGTGGCTGATATAAATATCAGCGCCCCCCCCCCCCCCTTATCATTCTTTTCCGTTCTTTGCCGCCACTCCACCGAATCGATCAAACAGAGTGCCCATGAGCTCATAATTCGACGGCAGACGTTCCAGGAGTGCGCAGCGGAATCTTTGGAGCGCGGATCTGAGGCAGAACGTTGGCGTTTCGCCCGCGAGGTAGAAGGATTTGAGTTTTAACCCCCGATCCCATTTTTGCAGCGTTTTTCTGCAAATTGAAGCCGTAGCAGTGTAGATCGGGTCCCGAGGGTCGTGTAGACGCCTCCGGATCGCGAAACGGACCACCGGGGTGCTCCCGGCGGTCCGCGGAAGGTCCGCAGGCGCGGCACCGGCGCCGGCGGCGTGCGGCGGGGGGCCGGTCCGACCTCTTTCCGCATATGGGGGTCTTTAAACCCCCGTATCTTGCACTCCGGGAGTCGGAATCGCGCGCCGTTTCCGGAGACCTGACCCTGACGACGAGGCGAACCCTCCGGTGTGGGATCGAGGGTTTAAAGGTTTGGGATCTAGGCCCGGGAGCTAAAAACGTGGTATAACATAATATTATTTTATTATTTTACGACTTCAGGCCGTTGTAACTTCTACCCGGAGCGTCCAATTGACATGCCGTCATGGGCATTGAGACCCTGATGATATGACGGACGTTTTGAGATGGTTTTCGGGTGTTGGGTCTGTGAACGGGGTGCAGACCCCACGAGGCCGGGTTTTGGCATTTGCGGAGAAACGCAACTTTTTCACCAGTAGTCCGATTTTGGCGGATGAATAGTCGATCCTGTGTGCTTTTCCGACGGGATCGCAATGGTGAGATCCGTTCGATGAGTTTTGGAATCCAGGTGTGGGCCCCACCCGAGTTGGCCTTCTGTGAATAGTACATATTCCACCAGGTGTCCGTTTTGGACGGGCGAGTAGTCGATTCCGCATGTTTTTCCGAGGGGATCGTCGTGGTGTGATCTGCTCGATGGGTTTCGAGATCATTCTGTGGGCCCCGCATGAGATAGCTATGGTGAATAGTGCCTTTTTCACCGGTGCTCCGTTTCGGGCGAGCAAACAGCCTATCCTGTGTGTTTTTCCGGGTGGAAGGCAATGGTGGCCTCGGTTTTGGCTTCGGAGGTGTGTAGTGTGGCGTTGTGGCGGGTCGCTCGAGTTAGCGACGTTTGGACCCGCAGTGGTTGAGGGTTCTCCCTTGGTTCGTTCCTATGAGGGTTCATGTGGCATCACAACCTTCGTATGCATTTGTGATCCTCTCGATGGGATGTTTAAACTGTTAGAGTTGTGGTATCCCTCCGGTGGGCCCGAAGTGGATCTTCTAGCAACATTACCCTAGATCGGGTTCTTGGTATCACTGTGACCACTTATTCATGGGTGGCGATCCCCTATCTAGCAGGTTAACCCCGTAGGGTTTCTGGCATCAACGGGAATATGATCCCCTACGCGGTGGGTCGTGCACAGTAGGGTTGTGGCATCGTCGTGTTTATGATCCCCTACTCAGCATGATGTTTATAGTAGGGTTGTGGTATCGTTGGTTATACGATCCCCTACTCAGCGCTTGGTGTCGGTAGGGTTGCGGTATCATTGGTTATACAATCCCCTACTCAGTGCGTGGTTTCAGTAGGGTTGCGGCATCATCGGTTCGATCCCCTACATCGCGAGTTATACCAGATAGGGTTCTGGTATCGTCGTGAACATCTTTATATGGACGATGATCCTCTATCTGAGTGTTGAGCTTCTGTCGAGCACCAGATCGGGTTGTGGTATCCCCCAGCGGATCCTGGGTGTGATCCCCTTTTTGTGAGAACTTTTTATACCAGATCATGTCGTGGTATCCCCCAGCAGACCCTGCGAGTGATCCCCTATCTGTGAGATACGTGTACCGGAGTGGGTCTTGGTATTCCCTAGCGGATCCTAGCGGCGATCCCCTATTTGAGGAGTTTGGTGGTTATGGTGTTTCTGCGATGTTTCCTCTGTGATGTTATCCGACGAGCGTGGTCTCTCAGGTGAGCATCTGAGATGTTTCATTGGGACCTGATGGAGTGGATCCCTCGGATGTGTGTCATCTGGTATGACAGTGTTCGTGGTATACTCTCCTGGTTGTGGACAGTTGCTGGTGATGAGGTCGGTACCTCTTGTGGCTTTGTGGCGTGAGCTGTGTATATCTGGATTGTTCATGGTGTATGTATGGGCATACACCTGAGCTGAGATGAGCTGACTAGTTGTGTTTAGCCGAGGATGGTCACGAGATGGGGTTTCTCTCTCGCTTGGGTTCCCTCTGGCTGGGTTGAGCGGACTGTTGCCTTTCAGTTGCTCCCTTGGGTTTTGGGTTTTTGGGGTGCCTACTGAGTATGTTTATACTCACCCTTGCACGGGCTTTTCCCGCACATGTTTGTGTCTTGTGCAGACCACATGCCTTTTGACGGAGTCCTAGGAGGACCCGGAGCAGGCGGAGCTTAGTGAGCGAGTTGACTGGGGTGTTTACTGGAGCTGTGCTGAGGGATCTTTCCGGCGGGTGTTTGTGGCAGTGTTCCCCTTCTTCAGAGCAAGTTGGGCGCACTTTGTAGTTTTCTTTTGGTGGGCCATGTTTTGCCCTTTGTACTTTTGCCGTTTCTCTCTCGTTGTGGTATAGTGTATGCATGCATTTACTTTTCAGTTTCTTTATCTCTGCACTATTTCATGGAGGTGTTTGTGGGTGCGTGTGTACAGGTACCTTAGGGTAATGCCTCCCATGTGTGTGATAGCCTACTCGGCGCTGGTCGCCAGCCCCTGGCCTATTGGAGGCGGGCTTGGGGAGTCACGGCTCGAGCCCCATTGGGTCGGTTCATGACATAGCTGATTTGATATTTGCATTAAAGATTTGGAGGCATTATCTTTATCGAGAAAGGTGTGACATTTATACTGATCATAATAGTTTAAAATATATTTTCACAGAAAAGGATCTCAATATGGGCCAAAGAAGATGGTTGGAGCGGATTAAGGATTATGACTACTCAATTCTTTAACACCTTGGGAAAGCAAACAAGGTGGCAGATGCATTAAGTTGACAAGACCATGATAGCTTATCCATGATGAGGATCACAAAAGATCCAATATTTACGGATTTACAAAGGATGGATCTTGGAATTATAATGGAAGGGGAAAATCGTATCTTTCTCAAATGAATGTTCAAGCATCTATACATGTGAAGATTAAAGAGGCACAGAAAGAAGATTTAGAGTTACCAAATAAGGTGAGAAATGTTCCTGAATTCATCCTTGATTGTGATTGAATAATAAGGTTTAAGAATCAGGTTTGTGTTCCTCCCATCCCATAATTAAAGAAGGAGCTGGTGGATGAGGCTCATAGTTCTTAATTCTCTTTTCATCCTGGAAGCACAAAGATTTATAGGGACCTGAAAGAGTACTTCTGGTGGGATGGCATTAAAGGATATGTTGCTGAATATGTCTCTCGATGCTTGGTTTGTCAGAAATTTAATGCCGAGAGACATAAGACTAAGGGGATGTTACAACCATTACCCATACCTGAATGGAAATGGGAAAATATCACTATGGACTTTGTCACCGGACTTCCTAAAACATCCAAAGGCAATAATGCTATCTGGGTCATAGTTGATCGTCTTACAAAGTCTGCACACTTCATTTCTATTAGAGATGATTTATCTCTGGATCAGCTTGCCCGGATATATGTAATGGAAGTGGTAAGATTGCATGGAGTAACACTTTCTATTATATCTTATTAGGATCCAAGGTTTACCTCAATGTTTTGGAGAAGTGTTCAGCATTCTCTGGATACATAGTTGAGTTTCAGCACTGCTTATCATCCTCAGACAGACAGTCAGTCTAAGAGGACAATTCAAACTCTAGAAGATATGTTGAGAGCTTTCTCTATGGATTTCAAAGGGGGTTGGGATCAACACCTACATTTGGTGGAATTTTCTTATAATAGTAGCTTTCACTCCAGTATTCAGATGGCTCCTAATGAAACTCTCTATGGAAAGAAATGTAGGACTCCAACTTTCTGGGATGAAGTTTGGGAAAGAAAGCTATTAGGACCGGTTCTTGTTGATGAGATGGTAGAAAATGTCAGATCTATTCAACAACACATAAGAGCAGCTCAGAGTCGACAAAAAAGTTATGCCGACAACCGAAGAAAAGTCCTAGAGTTTGAAGTGGGTGATAAAGTGTTCTTATGAATATCTCCTTGTAAGAGAGTAATGAGATTTGGAAAGAATTGGAAGATGAGCCTAGGTATATCCATCCTTTCGAAATACTGGATCGTGTTGGGAAGGTAGCTTACTAATTGGCGCTTCCACGAAATCTCTTTCAAGTTCACGATGTGTTCCATGTATCTCTCCTGAGAAAGTACATACCTGATCCTTCACATGTACTCAGCTCAGAAGTTGTATCGCGGGAACAAGATCATTCTTATGAAGAACAGCTGATAGAGATTCTTGATCGTAGTGAAAAGGTCATGCGGAACCAGACCACTCTCTTGGTGAAAGTTTTATAGAGGGACCACCAACTAGAATAAGCTACATGGGATCTTGAGGATATGATGAGGGAGAGGTATCCTCATCTGGTTGTAACAAAGTGACAAATTTTGAGGGTGAAATTCGTTTTAAGGGGGGTAGAATGTAACACCTGAGAATTTTATGGGAAATATTTGGTTTGTATGTTATAGAAATCATCAAAGGAATATTTCACTACACAAAACACTATATTTTTCTTGCTTCACACGCAATTACGACCTTCCTCGATAGCATGCATTGTACGCAATATTGAGTTTCACTAAACAACGATATGCTATTAAAATATTATTAAAACTAGCTGTTATGAATAGTAATACCAACTTTTTGAAATTTTGTAAATTTTATTTTTCAAAATGGACTTCATTTTTGGATTCAAAATATTGAAATTATCCTAAGGTGAAATTTTGGTATTTTTCTAAAAACATTCAATTTTTGATGAATAGTGAAAACAATACATTACTATTTAAAAATCAACTATTTATTAAAATAATTATTTATATTATTTAAATTTATTTTAGGTCAAAATTGATAAATAATACCTATATAAGTTCAAACTAATTCATTGGATTCATTTTATAATAATTTAGAATATATAAAAATTTTATTGAACTTTTCACCATCTTTTACCCACCTCCTAGGAGAATTTGCAAATTTACATAAAACTTCATTTTACCGCTTCTCGGAATGGAATTTCTAAAATTAGAGAGACAAAATTAATATCTTGGACTAAAATTTGGTTCAATGAGATGAAAATAATTTTTGGTGAATAGTAACTGTTTTACTTTTTACCACAGTTAAAAGTAAATAGGATAATTAAGGGTAAAAATGATATTATTATTACCCTAAAAAATGTCCTAATTCTATTGGATAATTGTAATTCCACCAAAAAGAACCTTAGGAATAAAATATGACCATTTAGGCCCACTTGGATTAGATTACGACATTTATTATTAATTTATTTAAAGAAGGTTTAAAATAGTTAAAATCAAAGTTTAATAACTAAATAATTTTTAATATAGGGTTATACATAAGATAAATTCGACTATAAATATTCATTAGAAATTAATAAATATCTCTTATATAATAATATTTTATTTTTAATTTTTAGACATTAAATAATTTAATTTATTTGTGACACAATGATGATGCAGTAATTATCTTATTAATGAAATATTGACATAATTGATGTTATAAATACCCAAATAAATGTAATTTGAGTATTTTATGAATTAAAATACTTCTCTAGGTTAATATTACATGTTAGTATTTATTTTATTAACTTTTATCTAAGTAATCTTTCTGTTATGGTTTTCACAAATATCAATTACCAAATAGTGTCAAAATTGACATAAAATAGTTTTAAAAAACATATTATATTATTAATTGTTATTTTATTCCTAAAAATATAATGTTCTGCCAAATTATTTATATAAGGTTATATATACTAATAAAAAACAACTTGGGTTTCGTTTGGCTTGTTATAGTAATTTTATTAACCATATAGTGTAAGAAAACAAGAAGACACAGTAAAAGTAAAAAAATTTAACATAAAGATAAATCTAAATGATAAGATTCAAATAGATACCTAAACTTGTCTAAATTCTGTTGGATGAGAGTATTTTGACCCATACCCACCTTATCTTCAAAATAAATCAATTTGGAGCATCTAAAAACCGAATATGACTTTATAATAAAATAATATTTTTAGTTTTTCAAAAGGTGCCCCTCTCCTCCCTTATAAAAGGGAACCTCCCCCGTCTTTTCCTCAAAGCACTTTAAGCCTTCAAGATAGGCCAACCCCTGCCAAATTACCTTTTCCACTTCCCTAGAAACATCCTAGAGGTCCTGGTTTTATTCAAAGTCCAATTTTAGTTCCCTATGAGGAGGTTTCAAAGAGGTGCTTCAAAGAAGAGGTAATGTCTGTTACCGATTCTTTCAACATTATTTCTATTCCACTTATTCTTCTTTATTTGTTTCATTATGAAGTAACAACATCAGTATCCCTCATATACTGATATTTTATTATATGTATGAAATAACCCTATTTCACCATCTATCCATCCTATGGAAAACGAAATCATGTCGCGTTCGTACGTACGGAATACCGTCTCCACGCTTTGGTGTAATCTATTTTCCACCACCACCTTACTTGGATGGGTATAATCGTGTAAAAAATAACTATATATGATTATTGTAAAGTTATTTTGATTCTGAAATAGTATACATACACTCCAATACAATTCCACGATCATGAGAACGATATCATCGCTCGTGCGTGCGTACGGAATACCATCTCCACGATGTGATACAACTCGTTCTACATGATCTTTATTGCATAATGATTATATAAATGAATTTTATGAATAAATATGTTATATAGTACACTAATACCATTCATGAAATGAGGTATCTATAACCTAAATAGAAAAATTAGAATTTATTCGACAAAACATACATGAGAACAAAAAGTAATAAACACCTGAATAACAAGTAGTAATGAAATATTAGTAATAAGAAGCTAAGAATATGACCATATATGATATCATAACAATGAGTATGATTTTGGAATAAGTCAATGACATTATTTAAATAATTATACATGAGGTTCGGAGACGTATGAAGCAAATCGGACCTAAGGTAAGGGAAAATATCCCAATCATAATTTTTATCCGAGATTGTTTATACTTCAGAATTTACTGGGGAATATTTATCATCCACATCCATGTTTACTCAACATGTAATATTATTTCCTTCCATATAAAATTTTTTAAATCGAATTTTACCCTTCAGTGTGTTTTTAGTAAAAGATATGAAAGGAATATTTTGTCATTTTTCGTACGACGTACTTTTTGACTTTTCGGGAAAAAGCACGAGAAGAATGTTTTTTTAACTTATACAGAATGAATGGATTTTTAAAACATTAATTCCAAGGAGCTTCCTTTCCAAGCTTTCAATTTTTTTAATAAACATATTTTTGGTTTAAAATTTTATGACATGTTAAGAAAGGAAAAAAAAAATTGAAGTATAATGGATATTTTCCTCAAGAATGGAGTTGAAGCATTTTATCAGAATTATTTTCCATCTAAGATAATAAAGGGTTCTATTTCTATCCCTATTTTTACATTGATTTGATTATGTTATGATGGAATTATTTTTATTAATTCCTTTTATCTTAGATGATTTATGTTATGATGGAATGATGTTTAAGAATCCCATTTTTATTACATGGGTTATGCTATGATGTATGACGTATGATCATGTGGCACACATAAGAATGGTATCATTGTGAGATGGGTAGGACCTATATCTCCCTCCAATGCATTGGGTAAAGATTTATATCTCATGAGATAGACATGGCAGGAACATCATGTTACTCTGGTACAGTTAAATAGAACTGAAACAAGGAGTGAACTCGATTCAGAAATGGACTTTTTATGCTAAGATAGTCATGGAAATGAGTCTTGACTACTAAGAAATGATTATCTATGATTATGTGTGTATGTCAAAAAGTTTGATGTTTTATGTTATGATTATTGGTATTACATTTCACTACTATGAATTATCCCATGTTATGAAATTTTGATCTCTTTTGCAGGTTATGATTTTCGAAATGTTTTGTTCTTATGAATATGATGTGATTGATATTTCATTTATTTACCCTTACTGAGAATTTGAGCTCACCCTTTTTTATTTTTTCTTTCCCCAAGTCAGAAAGAAGGTTATTAAGTAAGATATGCCAAATGGGACTCTAGATATGATGAAATTAATGGGAGACAAAAAAGATGCTTTATGAACCAGTTGTTTATGTTTCACAGTTTCCAAAGACTGTATACCTATATGGTCCTTTCATGGTATTGTTATATGATTTAATAAGTGTACTTCAATTTTGAAGTATTAACAATGTATGTAAAGTATAGGTCATTATATTCACCTCCTTTAAATATTAAAAATTTATGTTTCTTCATTGAAATTATTTTTTGATGTTCAATGTAGTCATTTCTTCACTGTTTTTCTATAAATACAATTATTTTGTTAAATGATGCACACCAAATGTTTGATAAAATGTTTTTTTTCCTTTATAGGTGTTTTGTAATTTTAAGAGCATGGTATGGATTTTTCAAAATATATTTTAAGTAATAAATAAATATTTTATTCACTTAGTAGTGTAACCAGGTGTTTTAGATTTAAAATAAACATGTGTTTGTCTCTTAAAACATGATTTAGCATGTCATGATTATATGGTGTCCTTTTTTTCATTTTAATGAAAACTATTTTATCTTGAAATGTGGGGTGAGTGTTTCAACAGAATGGTTTTATGAATTATTTTGAAATGGAAATAGTTTAATTTCACCTTATTGGAATGATTATTTGTATATTTTGTAAATAATGGGTTTTTAATAGGAAATGAAGGCCCTTTTGGCACATTTCTAAAAGTGGAAATTATTTATCATGAAAATCATTATTGATTAATTCTATTTCACAGTTTATATAAATGGGTGATATTCTCTTTATGTGGAATCTTGGAGACACATTTAATCATTTATCCATTGTAAGGAAAATAGAGTGATTCTTGGAGTGATTCTATATTAGGAAAATCATAGAATTACTATTATATATGCATTTTATTGAATACTTAGCTGGCATAAGTTGGATCACCCCCTTTATACATGAGACTAGGGAACCTGAAATAGGGAACGATTTTTTTAGATAATTATTTATGAACTAGCCATATTATGCAATTGTTGGTGGCCCATAGAAGGATGATATATTGGGTTTATTGGTATGGGATTTATCCCTTGGTCTATCCATGGTTAGGGTGGCCAAGAGTTTTTAGGGAATTTCTAATTTCATCAATGGGATAAATGATTCCAGGAACAGTTCTCATTTATTTGTATTTTGTGGAGTATTCATGATCTCCTAGGGTCACCCATGCCTATTTTATCTTAGTTACTTTTGATGGATGGTTGAGATATTTGGTTACTCATGTGTGTTTATTTCCATTTCCCTTATTAAGAGATCATTATAGTGCCCTCGTGTGGGTTTTCATTCATGGAAAATACTATGTTGGATTCCCAATAATCATGAAACAAAAATCAATGTAAATGTGTTTTATACTAATTTCTTCCATTTTGAAATGAAATCATCACTTTCCCCTTGAAAATGTTTTTTTTTCTTTAATAGAAATGAATCTATTTTTTTGAATGGAAGAAAGGGAAATAATTTGTGATTTAAATTAAAATTGTAAAAAATGAACAATATTAATTTTTATATTGTATTTAAAAGTAGAGGTTTATGTTTCTTTTATTCTAAAGGATTTTCCTAGTAAATATATTTTTTCAGGAATGCCTACTAATTTTTAATACTCAAGCCTATATTTTCCTCTTATTTTAAGCTTGTGGTATAGGTTTCACCTTTATCGTGGTCACTATGGGTGATAGATATTCTTAGTATCAAAGAGTGACCCTCAGTGTCCCATGGAGATTTTGGGTTTCCAGGTTTCATTTTGTGTTTTATTTTATAGTTTGGTTGTTCTTTTCAACTTTTTAAAATATAATTATTTATATATGCAGTCTACTTGGTTACTCATTCTGTTATTTCTTTTATTTATTTTCATTAGGGGAAATCATTCCCTTGTTTGTCATTATTGATGTGTGACACTAGATTCTATCCCATTGGGATCAGGAAATGCCCACAAGGCCATGACAAGAATCAGCTCGAGTAACCGGCTGTTGTCGACCCAGGGTGGTTCAGAACATTATTTTAGTGTACATACATACTACCACATAATTAGTTGATATATTTTTATTTTAATAAAATATTTCCATTGAGTAATGTAAAATATTATTATATGAATGAAAATGAAAGATATTTAATTATTAGTAAATTTAGTAGGAAAAAATGAACCCTTTTATCAAGACCAACCTTCCAAAATATTTTTGAAATTGTGGTCAAAATTTCTTCAAAACTCCTCACGTAGAATTAACAGAATATGTAATTAAATGTGACATTATTGTAAATGAAAAATGGTTTAATGAAAAGAGAATAAAAGTTAAATGGTTCTTAAAAATTTATAATAAATAATATTTTTTATATGAGTTATGTACATACAAAAAGGTCAGAACATGATATAAGGGGATTCTTAATTCATTTTCCTTTACTTGGGTTATAAAACTTTTTCACTAACTTTAATATTCAATAATTTTTTGTGCATTGTACTATAAATATTTTTTAATGTAAAAAATAATGTTATGTATTAATATATATTTAATCATGTAATCTCAAAATTGATTAAACATAACTTAAAAAATTATGATCTTTGCAAGTGTTTGGATTATCTCAATATAATTTTCATGAGATTTATTTCTTATTGTGCACTATGTTTTCAATGTATGATGTATTTAATAAACCAAAAATGAGTTCTTATATTATAATTAATGTAATTAATTGGATTTATATGTACATAACATATTAATTATTAAATTACATTTGATTCAAATGTTACCAACATAGTAAAGTAATTATTTTACATTGAAATTTATTTTTAGGATATTTAATATAAAGGGATAAAATGTGGGATATTTGATATTACTAATTAAATAAAACAAATATACATTCATATTAAATGGTTATTGGTATGGATTTTAATATTTTCACTCATTTTTTCCTTTTTGTTACTTTAATGGATAAAGCGAATTTTTTAGGGAAAACTACACTTGTTTCTCATTATCAATTGGATTATTTACTCATCTACATAAATTATAATTTGAATATGTTCAATAATTTAAATTTACTTGAGTAAATTTATTTTTAAACTCATTTTAAAAATATTTTATTGAATTCATAATGGTATAATGATATTTTTTCCAAACATTGATCTTTTGTTTTTTATTGAAAGCATCAAAATGATATTTGATTTAGAATTTCTTAAATGGATGGATATTATCAACTAAAAAAAATTTATTTCATAAAATATTAAATTAAATTTTCTTATTATTAAATTCTAAAAATATAATTTTTCAATTTTATTTGAAATTTTCATAAAAAGTTTAATAAAAATGTAGGATATTTTCCCAGTTTTCAAGAAAATTTCTTAATTGTTTTATTAATTTTAGTTTTTCTCTATAGATATACACAATATTATTTTCAAATGTTCCAAAAGTGATATTTCCCTATGATACCATTTTCATTATTCCATTGGTTGTATTGTGACTAATTTAAAGCTATTTTCTAGGATCTAATTTTAAATCTATGTTCTAGTCATGAAAAAAAAGGAATGAATGTTTTTTCAGTCATGCTGTATTGAAATCTGAAATTTTATAAATGTTTTGTTAATTATATCATAATTGAATGTATATATGGATGAATGAAGAGTGTTTTTATAATAAACCAATAATGGATGGGTCTGTTATAACCCTCCAATGTATTTGGTAAAGTGACAGATTGAGCTGTTGTATGTCATTTGTAAGAGATGAAATAGTTAATTGTAGTTTATTACTCTCAAAAGATGATTAATTCTATCGAATATGTGTATCAACATGGTCAAAACAGACTGTCTATTACATGTTACTCCTTTCATAATTTTTTAATTACCCTCAATAGGTTATTCTATGAATGAATGTTTTCCTTTTGATGATTCCATCACACCTTCTTAATGGACAAAATATTTACTTGTGTTTATGTTGATCAATAATTTTTTTTTGTATATTTATGATTTTTAATCAATATTAATCATATATTATTAAATATTTATTCCGTATATCATTTTTTATTTTTATAGTTTTTAGGGGTATGAAATATCTTACATTCTACTCATGAACATTCAATATATTCCCATACCCTAATGAACGTCTTGTTTATGTTTACCCTTATAGAGCATTTAAGGTCCCTCTTCTAATATTTATTTCCCTTATGTTATATTGAAACAAGTTACATAAGATATGTCTATAAGGTAATCATGTGGAGATTATAGATACATAATATATAATATGAAAATAAGGATGTAGGGGAAAATAGAAACACTTAAAGATATTATTATTATTAAGTAGGAGTTTCAATTAATTATCTAAAAATCTAAACCAAAAAGGCCTTTGGATGTTAGAATTGTTAAAAACTTATATTTGATGTATCTTGTTGTATATGCCTATTTTTTTATTCATTTCATTATGAAATATATAATTGAATACATTATCTTTTTATCAGTGGATCTTAGACTACGACATTATGGATGTTATATAGAAATCTTAACAAGAACATTCATCACCCCATATTCCCTTATATAATATATAAATTTTAAACTACCATCTATCAATTAAAATCTAGTGCAAGAAATCATGATTTCCTAATACTGAGTTATCTCTATGACCCACATCACTCCATTGACATAATCTTCTCGACTATATATAATAAAATGATTGTCATGAATATCCCAAAATTCTATATGGAAATAAAATAATTACCTCTATAACCTGAAAAATAAATCACCCTCTCCCTATTTACAAACTCAACTCTGAGAGACCTAATAATTCCAAATACACTCACAATATAATTAGATTCATTGGGAACTTCCAATATAAAAAAAATCCTCAAACTTGATGTTCTAAGATAATACACTTATCTGTAATTTATCTTCGAATCTAGGATCCTTTCATAATTTCTATATTCCAATAACACATCCATTCCCAGAAAACCATGATCCATGAAATCTCATGGTTTTGTCAACCATCAAAAACCACGCCTTATATCATCATATTACTTGAGTTAATTAACATATATCCTCATCCAGATATCAGTCCCACCATTACACACATGGTTTTATATTACCCATACTATAACCTCAGTCTCATATATGAATCATACTCAACTGTGGTATCCCAATTTAAAATAGGATTTTACCATGATATATCAAAAAATATAAGTCCATCCTGTATAACATCTAGAACTCATGGTCCTCGGGGTTCTGACCCACTAAAGGGAACAACTAAATAATCCAAAACAATTGATCCCATTGAGCTTGAACATTGCTGAACACTATAGTAAATGTCCATAGTATACTCATACTAAGTAGAATCCTCCCATACACATATATCTATAAGAAAAACTCTCCCATTTCCCTACTAATAAAAATATATACCAACTAAAAAATACTAGAAAATCCAAATTGATCACTAAACTCTGTAAAAACACAAAACAAACACTCTTAAACCATATCCTCCTACTCTATATATAAATGCATACACATCCCATATTGGATGCACAATATCTTTATCAACCAACAGATGGGTATATAATAATCTCAAATAACTCATAATGGTTATTAACACTCATAATAGAATTCTAATATAAGGCGCCACAAATTTGGAACCACCATATTTTGGGATGTTATCTATATGGGGAATAAAATTCAATAAAATCAAAATTACCAACAAAAAATGCTTATTGAACATGTCGTAAAAATGTCAACATTAAATTTAAAATTAGATTTTTTATAGTGTAGCGTAACTGATGATATTTTCCAAGTAAACAATGGATTAGATAATTTGAGATCACAATAATTTATGAAATTCATAATGTTATCAATAAGGTGGGGGTTTGATAAGCATAAAAGAGGTATTAAAACATAATTATTAAACGAAATAATCAAGCCATAGATATTATAATCAACACGGGGTAATGATCCAGTGATGATCAACCATCCTAATAATCAAGGGATATTTTATATATCATTGATTCCTTGATTTATAAGAATTAAAACTAGTTTTTTATGTGTTTCCATACAAGGATAAAACCAAATATTTGATCAATTGTGATATTGAATAATTAAGATAACTAAAAATAAATAAAATAGTTTTTAATGTATGTTTTGAACATTATCAACCCAATGTATTAAAACTGTGATTTAATTATGAGATTTAGTTCGATGTATAATACGATCCCATTAAAAAATATGAATTTTCATGAGTTTATGATTATATATTTTATCAACGGACATAATCCAAAAGATCACTCGTGACATATAATAAATAGAATATAAACATGTCTCAAATCATCACAATATTGATTTTATGCATGGTAGCATTAGATTTTATGTCCTTGTAATTCATATTTTCACATACCTTAAACAATATAGAATAAATAAGTTTAATCGTTTTATAATAGTAGAAATATTATAATTCAGTTACCTTTCAAAAACAACAGTCAGTGACCTCCATATTATAATAAGGTATGCCCTATTTTTGTGACTAATGGTTTTAGAATTACATGTGGCATAGAATAAATCTATAAATAAATATTGAAATCTTTAAACAACCTTATACTTGGATTTTAGAACCGTCTTAATGAGAAATTGAGTGATTTTAAATGAAATATTATCCATGTTTTTATTTTGATAATTCAACAGGCTAGTAGAGGTAAATTATTTATATTCTTCAATATGACCACTCTATTTCTTATATGTGAAAGACTGAAATGAAAAAGGTTACTAAGCTATTTTATTGGGAGATGATTGGGCATTGAATTAATTTTTTTCATAACCCATTGAATTATACAAATTGGATAATCATAGCCAAGGTAATATCCTAAAAACTGTAGATTAGATAAATCTACCACACAAATGTTTTTTCCACTATATGGGATTCTTTTTAGCCACTTGTTCTTTGGGCCAGCATTTTTTTAGATAAATTTAATCCCCCTGACCAAAGAATACTATAAAAGTGAATATTAAAGTTTTTATTATTATATTTTATGTTATGATAGAAAAACCAATACTCTTTCATATTTTTAAACTCTTTGGAAATAACCAAAGAATTGATATTGGGGAAAATACTCCTAATGATATATTTTTTTCAATTAATATAAATTTATTGAAAAAATATAATATATATATATATATATATATGTTTTTATTAAATATCACTAATCAAATCCAATATACAGTATTTTACACTATGTATAAATTTTTAAATCAAAATCAATATTAATACCTTTATAAAAAATTATAATTTATAAAATATTTTTTGATGTTAAAACCATCATGTATCCCTTCTGACATCATTTTTTCTTCAATTTTAATTTTTTTTCAATTTCATATTTCCTTTATATCATTTATTCAATAATGTAACACATTATAACCTACAACAACAAAACATTTTATCACTCATGATTAATGGGATAAATATTATGTTAACTATCATATGTATCAAATTAACTGTTAATTATTATAGGATAAAAATTAATATATTATAAAATTCACTAATGATATTCTCTCGAGGAGTAAATCATGTGGGGATAAAATTGAATAATTTTATGGTTGAATAAAATTTAAAAAAATATGATTATTTTGACTTTTTTAATTTTTGAATGTGTTGTGAAAAAGAAAAATTGAAATTAAATAACAACATTAAAAATATGTTGATATTGATAAATTCTAATAAATACCATGGTGATCATACTTAACTAATTCAATAATGGATAAAATCACTTTTATATATGTTTTATGGAACTGTAAAGACCGATAAATTTCAAGGAAAATTTTTCATAAAATTCTTTGGGATTTATGAGTATGTAGTATCTGACGACACCTGATTCTAAGGCCCTGTGTGCCCGGAATCAATTTTCAAAGATTAGCTCGGGTACATTTAGTGAACGAACGAGCGGGTTTTCCTAACTTTTGAACCGGTGCTCGGAATCGAAATCTGAGGGTACTAATGAAACCGCTGCGTCAGTTTTTTCTTAGGAAGTCCTTTTCTAGAGTTGTGTTTGCTCGGAATTAGTTGTTTAAAAAAAGGGATTAAGATTAAAGTGAAAAAAATCATGTTACAATTTTTATTCCACATTCTTAAGTGGTTTAGCCCATGTGAGGGAGTTGGGGTGGGACCCACTGATGTTCTAACCCCCCTTGAGAGGATTTAAGATGAGGTAGGGCCCACACGAGCCCCCACCATTTCATTTTTTCTTAAATCATTTTTAAAACCACTTTTGTCATTAAAGTTTCCAACTTATCACTTCAATTAATTTTGACAAGTTATGTTTAATTAAATGAAATGAATTAAATTATGAATGTTTGAATTTTAAAAGTGTTGGAAAAAGTAATAAAATAAGTCTAAATCCTTATTTTATTTTGGTTTCATTGTTGTGTCAAGAGAGGGAGAGTTCTACCATCTAATAACTTCATTATCCTCCTTGAAGAATGCAAAGAACACCAACGTGCATTCCTTCATTCATTTTCCCGCTTCAAAGGAAGGGATACGTCGTTTCACCTCGGACAATCTCTGTCAATGTGTATGGAGCCACACCCTGCGACGCCGTTTTTCGCGACACTCATCGATCATCAAATCGTTATCGAGGTAGGGGTTTGATTTTCGTGTGTGAATATTCTTTTTCATTCATTTTCAATTTCATTGGGCCGCTTGTTATCAATTTAATGGGAGGTGTTCGGACCGCACGAACACGGCAGACCTTCCTCCCCCTTTGTTGTTGTGTTCATTTCGGCTCAAAAGACGGTGGCGCGGTGCAATAGAACCACGCAGAAACATGGAGGAATGCATCGAAGAAGCGTGGTGTCGTTGCGCCTCGCCGTTGTGGCCGAAAGAAGCTGCGGCCAATGTGGGGCCACAGAAAAGGGGTTTGGTGTCGTCACGCCATGCCGGAGAACCACGAAGAGACCGGGGCTGGAGTTGGGCCGTGGCAGAGGGTCGCGGCGCCGTCGCGCCGCGCCGGTCGGACCAAGGCCAAGAACTTTGGACGCGGCGGACCAGGGAGTGGTGGCCAGAACCACTTGTCGCTGGTGCATTGGAGGGGTGGGATCGTGGGGTCCCCTGGCGGCGACATTGGCCAGCCAGCCGGGCCGGCCGTTCGGAGAAGGCCTGGGGTCGTAACCCCCAGCTGGCAAAAGGAGAGGCCCCCACGTGGGGGCGGCCGTTTCAAAACAGGGGGGAAACGCCCCCCCCCCCCCTTCTACGACAACTCGGCCAGCGCCGAGCTGGCCATGCCGGCTGCACCCGTCCCAGGCCAACCAGACACCCAGGTCTGGCCGCGCCCTATCAGGCCAAACCAGTGGGTCTTGGGCCGAGTCGGTCTGGGCCCAAAACCCCCTAAAATTGGACAGGTTCGTTTAAATTCTCATAATAGGGGCTACAGACATCCGATCGAGGCACCTTCATTTGATATGTGATCCTTGGATCTAGATGTTCATTTCGGTATATTATAATCTAGGTTTCGGGGAACATTGAAGTATGGACGGGTTGGTTCGAACACGAAACCAACCAGGCCCTCGGAGCAGAAACGCTTATAACATGAGCTCCGGATGTCCGATTGTCGTGCTGTCGACATTGATCGATTCCTCTTAGTGAGATGGATCTTTTTTCATACTCCGCTTGATGATTGGACGTAGTTGAAGTATGGTCGGGTTGGTTTTAACATAAAAACCAACAGGGCCGTGGAACGAAAAAGCCAATAACTCTCAGACCGGGCGTCCGATTGATATGCCGTCTTTCATGTTGAGTTCCCTTTGTCGAGATGGAACTTTGGGATACATCAACTCTAGACTACGTGTCAGTTGATGTATCGACCTCCCTCGGCTCATGGAGCCAACCCCCCCCCCCGGAATCGCAAATGTTTTGTGCAGGAACCCTAGAGCAGGCTGCGACTATGATGACGACGACGACTGCACTAAAATCCTCCATGGGTTTGGCAGTGATGAAGACCGTACAGAAAACCTCCATGGGTTTGACGGTGATAACTACTGTTCTTGTATCCTATGTGGGTCTGGCAGTACTACAGTTCTTGTATCCTACGTGGGTCTAGAAGTATTTGACCTCTATTGTAGCATCCTACGTGGGTCCGACAGAGTGGATGGTCTTGTATCCTACATGAGTCCGACAGCTTAGCTGGTCTAGTATCCTACGCGGGTCCCATCTTAGATGAATCTGTGGCTACATCTGATCATCTCTATCACCTTATGAAGAAGTTAACCTGTGTGAGTCGAGTCTTGACATTCAATCATTATCTTTGGTATGTTTGACTTGCTTCCTATGTGGATTGTGTTGTACTTTCCTATGTGGATTGGGTTGTACTATCCTGTGTGGACGTGATTGAACATGGTCTCATATGTTAGAGCTAAACTGGAATTGATGACTTAGGTATATGTATGGGCATATACTTAAGTAGTTTTGGATGTTACTTCGTGATTTTATCATTCTTTTTGGATTATCCTTTGTAGATTCTGGGAGACCTTCGGAGGTCTCGGGGTCCCTTCTATGTAGTGCATACTCACCCCTGTACGGAATATGCCCACACTACATTATGTTGGATGCAGACGATGGATAGTGCTGATTGTGGATAAGGCTTGTGGAGTAGTCGGTGCCTGAAGGTAGACCACTCGGCGGGATATACACGTAGCGGACGACTGGACCTGAGGAGCTAAGGAGGCTATCTATACCCACCCTTCAGATGGGACTTCCAGTGGAAGGCTCGACGTTGCTGGTTTACATTAAGTTGTTTTACTTTCTTTCCATTTGTACTTTACTTTCAATTTGGGTTTTAATTCTGGCCCATTTACTTTCCGCACTTACTATTGTACACAGTTTACTTAGTGTTTACTTCTACTAGATTACTATGTGGTGTTTGTTTACTTAATAAATGCAATACCTTCCCCTTTTGTCGGTATTTACGCGTTGGTTCTAGTCGCCAGCCCCTAGCCTATGGAAGACAGGCTTGGGGTAGTCACGGCATGAGTCCCGAGGACGGGTCGTGACAAATTGGTATTAGAGGAGTTCGGTTCTACCGCAGAACTCATGAATGTGATATTTCTTCTATGTGAAGAAATAGTGTTAAGGGTATTGAGTGTGGTTATCAGTCCAGGGAGTCCATTGTTGGTGTGGCAGCCGACGTATCCATACACCAGGACCCTGACATCTGATTTCTGAGTCAATGCATGAAAACATTGATTGCATGTGTGTTTCAAAAGTTTTCTTTGTGATTACTTTCTGTCAGCTCACCAGGTATACTGTTTTGACTGTGGCGCAGCTGTTTCTTTTCAGGATTTCCCCATGATGGAAGCTAGTTAGGGTTCACAACTTTGTGCAAGACGAAATCCCACTGAGCGACGAGGCCTCAGTGTAAGGCCCTTTTACTGCAGAGTCATCGGTGACACCTCTACCCGCCGAGCCACCGATTCCACCAGCCCCAGACGCTGAGAGTGCACATCGCCTTAATGCACTGCACATGTTTTAGCATCAGAGACTGCCCAGGTTCCGTGGGGAGATGGACCCTCAGGTAGCCAAGGATTAGTTGGAGGTGGTTGTGCGAGTTTTCAGGTTAGTGGGGACACCAGCTGACCTCATGGTGATCCTTATAGAGAGCCTCCTACATGAGCCAACAGGCAGATGGTGGAGCTTGATGCTCCAGGTGCAATATGAAGTGTCTCTCCTCTAGACAGACTTTGAGAGTCTCTTCCGCTTGGAGTTCATCCTAGCCACCCTCTGTGCGGTGTGCATTCAGGAGCTACTACAGCTATGGCAGGGCAGCATGACGGTCGCCCCGTAGTCAGTGAGATTTACTGATATCTCACACTATTTGACGGACATGGTATAGGACCCCTTATTCCGTGCACGATCCTTCGAGCAGGGACTAAGGCATGAAATGAGGGCATCGATGATCTCCCTCAGCATTCCGACACAGGTATGAGTACTGGAGCGAGCCCTTCTCATAGAGAGCTTTCTTGTTGAGCCTACACTAGCAGCGAGACCTACCGCAGGGTGGCACATAGCAGAGTTGTCTACAGCTGGTAGTCGACAGACGTCACAGGGGTCTAGGCGGACTACCTCAGGACACTAGCTCAGAGGTACGGGGCACCCGGTGCAGAGCCAGCCTTCCGAGAAGTAGACAATGCTACCCATGTGGCGGGCAGGGCCACATGACTCGTGACTGCCCGACCCGTCATGCAGAGGAGCAGCAGACGGTTGAGGGGCCACCCAAGCAGAGGCAGAGGGTCAACCATGGTGGTCTACAGGGAGTAGGCAGACGAGGAAGAGGAGCTGGGCAAGTAGCAGGTGGTGGGCGACGCTTTGAGGCTTTACCTCTACCACCAACAGGAGGTCCACCCAGACCACAGGGAGCTGGCGGATAGAGGCAGGCTCAGCATCAGGCAGCGGAGGCCTAAGACCAGGGCATGCCAGATATGATTCGAGGTACTATCAGTGTCCACTCCCCCCTTGTTGTAGTTCTTATAGGCACAATAGTGAGTCATTCTTTTATTTTCGTTTCCCTTGTTCGGAGCTCGGAGATTCCGACAGAGTTGTTGGATCGATCCTTATGGATAGAGAATCCTATTGGAGTAGAATAGATGATTACGCACTGGTGTCAGTAGTGTGAGATTACTCTAGGAGGTGAGAGCTTTGTCTAGGACCTTCTTGTTGCAGTATTGAGGCCTTATGATGTCATCTTGGGCACAGATTGGTTACCTACTGTCCATTCTCATATTTACTGTATTTGGTGCAAGGTACGGTGTGTTCTCACCGACGGGAGTAGGTTCACCTTCATTGGCGAGAAGGGAACCTTTGCAGCGCAGGATGGACTCATGCAAAGAAGAGGACAACCCATCACTCATCAGTTGGCTAGCCTCATCATAGGAGCAGTTGTCGTGCGGAGTCTGAGTTTTTCTGTAGTGGTGGATTAGTATGTGGACATTTTTCCTGATGACGTTCCAGGACTACC
This sequence comes from Viscum album, assembly GCA_963277665.1. Lineage (NCBI taxonomy): Eukaryota > Viridiplantae > Streptophyta > Magnoliopsida > Santalales > Viscaceae > Viscum > Viscum album. Next base: position 1,403,994,343 of record OY728152.1, read on the forward strand.
TACTCGTAGAGAGGTAGACTTTTATATTGATGTGTACCCCGGGACAGCCTCGATATACACTCTAGAAAATCGGATGTCTCACGCTATGCTTCGATAGCTACGGGTAAAGCTGGAGGACTTTCAAGGAAAGGGATTCATCCGACCCAGTGTTTCACCCTGGGCTTCCCCGATTTTGTTCGCCAAGAAGGCGGACGAGAGCTTGCGACTGTGTGTCTACTATCGTCACCTAAACCAGGTGACTGTTAGGAACAAGTAACTGATACAGAGGATTGAATACCTCTTCGATCAGCTCAAGGGAGCATGGTGGTTCTCAAAGATAGACCTCTGGTCATGATATCATCAGCTCTGAGTTCGGGACGAGGATGTGTAGAAGACGACCTTCAGATGTCGGTATGGCCACTATGAGTTCTTGGTGATGCCTTTCAGCCTGACCAATGATCCATAATTATTCGTGAGTCTCATGAATAGGATATTTCAGCCATACCTCGATCAATTTGACATGGTCTTCATCGACGACATATTAATATACTCGACCACGGAGGAGGAGCATGCCCACCACTTGCGGGTTGTACTGGACACACTCCGAGAGCACAATCTTTATGGTAAGCTCTCGAAGTGTTAGTTCTGGTTACATGAGGTCCACTTCTTGGGACACGTCATCTCTAGGGCGGGAGTTGCGGTGGATCCAGAGATGATCAAGGCAGTGCTAGCTTGGGAGCCACCCAGGAGCGTGATGGTGGTGCGGAGTTTCATGGGGCTAGATGGGTACTACTGAAGATTTGTGCCAGACTTCTCCAGAGTTGCAGCACTGCTCTCAGATTTGACAAAGAGGAGGAAACCCTTCGTGTGGTCAGATAGATGTCAGTAGAGATTCCAGGAGCTGAGAGAGAGGTTGACTAGAAGACCCATTTTGAGGCTACTGGAGGAGGGAGTACGGTACGTAGTCTACTGTGATGCATCATGGAACGTACTCGGATGTGTCCTGATGTAGGAGTGGGCGGTGATCTCCTATGGATCATGACATTTGAGGAAGAATGAGTAGAACTACGCTACCCATGACCTAGAATTAGCAGCAGTGGTCTTTACTGTGAAGATGTGGCAACACTATCTGATGTGCCAGCACTTTATAGTATACTCTGACCACCAGAGTCTCAGGTACATCATCTCACAGAAGGACTTAAATATGAGACAGCGGTGATGGCCTGAGTTCCTCTAGGACTATGAAATTGAGATAGTTTATACTCCTGGAAAGGGGAATGTAGTAGCTGATTCCCTCAATAGGAGGATGGGCATTCATCTATGTGGGGAGGAGATAGAGCAGCTAACCGCTTTATATATATCCTTTATGGATTGAGATGCAGCATCCTTTCTTCAGTCACTTGCAGTCCCTACTCCACTTCTCCAGCAGGTCAAAGAGGCTCAGCGTGTTGATGTTGACTGTGAGATGCGACATGCACATATATCCTCAGTACAAGCACCTGATGGATTCTCTGTAGGAGGAGAGCTCATCGTCCTTTTCAGAGGACGTACCATGGTACCAGCTGCTTTGCATGAGGAGGTGCTGAGAGAGTTTCAAACTTCCCCTTTAGCGGTACATCCAGGAGTGGCGAAGATGTACCAGGATCTCAGACATCAGCACTAGTGGCTGGGAATGAATAAGGTTGTGGAAGAGTTCGTTTCTCAATGCCTCACCTTCCAGCAGGTGAAGGAAGCGCACCAGGTACCATCGGGCTTGGTACATCCCTTGGAGGTCCCGGAGTGGAAGTGGGATGGGATATCTATGGATTTTTTGACTGGACTTCCACGTACTTCTAGAGGTCATGACTCCATTAGGGTGATTTGCGACCGACTCACTAAGTCGGCCCACTTCTTACCCATCAGAGAGCAGGGCTCAGTAGAGATCTTGGGATGTATCTATGTTCAGGAGATTGTACAGCTTCATGATGTTCAATCATCTATCATCTCCGTTCGAGATTCATTCCTTACTTCCCGGCTTTGGAAGGGGTTGCAGGAGGCATTCGGAACACAGCTACATATGAGCACCACCTTTCACCCTCAGACAGATGGTCAGATGAAGAGGACCATTCATACCCTCAAGGACATTCTCTGTGAATTTATCCTCGACTTTGGTCACAGCTGGGAGGACTGCCTACCCTTGGTGGAGTCCGCGTACAACAACAGTTACCAACCCACCATCGGGATGGAACCATTTGAGGCATTGTACAACATACCTTACAGATCACCATTGTGCTGGACAGACCCTAGGGAGTCAGCACTTGTGGGACCGGAGATGGTCCATGCCATGACAGAGAAAGTCCAAGTTATCCAGGAGCAGATGAGGACTGCTCAGAGCCGACAGAAGACTTATGCTGACAGGAGGCGGAGACCAGTAGAATTATAGGATGGCGACCATGTCTTCTTGTGGGTCTCACCTCGATGTGGATTACAGAGATTTGGCCGAGGTAGAAAGTTATCTCTACACTTCATCAGACCATTCTAGGTTCTCAGCACGATAGGCGAGGTGGCTTATCGCCTGGCTCTACCACCTCAGTTGCACCGGGTGCAAGATGTCTTCCACGTATCTCAGCTGAGGAGATACGTGCACAACCCGACGCATATCATCGACCAAGGGGAGATAGATCTTGATGATGGGGAGGCTTTTGTGGAGGTCCCGATGGAGATAGAGGTTCAATAGGAGCGGGTCCTATGTGGGTGGTTGATTCCTCTAGTGCGCATCAGGTGGCAGATCGGGAACCTCCAAGAGAACACATGGGAACGGGAGGCTCAGATGCGTGCTCAGTACCCTCATTTGTTCCTCTAGATTGTGATGTATCTTTATGGGGACATAAAGCCCTGAGGTGGAAGTAATTTAAAGACCCATAAATTTTAAGGAAAATTTTTTTCTTAATTTTCTTTGGGATTTTATGAGTACGTTGTATCTGACGGCACCTGATTCTGAGGCCCGGTGTGCCCGAAATCCATTTCCAAAGTGTAGCTCGGGTACGTTAAGTGAACGAATGAGCGGGTTTTCCTAACTTTTGAACCGGTGCTCGAAATCAAAATAAGAGGGCACCGATGAAACCGTAAAGTCAGTTTTCTCTTAGGATGACCTTTTCTAGAGTTGTGTTTGCTCAGAATTTGTTGTTCCAAAAAAGGTATTAATCTTAAAGTGAAATAAAAATAATGTTACTATGTTTTTTCCACATTCATAAGTGGTTTATCACATGTAAGGGAGTTGGGATGGGACCCACTGATCTTCTAACCCCCCTTTAGAGGATTTAAGATGAGTTGGGGCCCACACGAGCCCCACCTTTTCATTTTTCCTTATCTCCTTTTTAAAACCTCTTTTGTCATTAAAGTTGCCAACTTATCACTTCAATTAATTTTGACAAGTTATGCTTAATTAAATGAAGTGAATTAAAGTATGAAAGTTTGAATTTTAAAAGTGTTAGAAAAAGTAATAAAATAAGGCTAATTTCATATTTTATTTTGGTTGCTTCGTTGTGTCGAGAGAGGGAGAGTTCTACCACTGAAGAACTTAATTATCCTCCTTGAAGAACGAAAAGAACACAGATGCACATTCCTTCATTATTTTACCGTGTCAAAGGAAGGGAGACATTGTTTCACCTTGGACAATATCCATTAATGTGTACGAAGACACCCCCCACGATGTTGTTTTCCGTGACACTCATATATTGTCAACATGTTATCGAGGTCGGGGTTTGATTTTTGTTCGTGAATATTCTTTTTCGTTCATCATCAATTTCATTGGGCCACTTGTTATTTATTTAAGGGGAGGATGTCGGACCACACAAACACAGCTGACCCTCCTCCCCCTTTGTTGTTGTGTTCGTTGCGGCTCAAAAGAATGTGGCGCGGTGCAACGGAACCATGCAGAAACTTGGAGGAATGCGTCGAAGAAGCGTGGCACTATCGCGGCATGCCATTGAGGCCGAAAGAAGTCATGGCCGGAGTGGGGCTGCCGCAAAGGGGTGCAGTTCTATCGCGTCGTGCCGGAGAACCATGAAGAGACTGTGGGCAGAGCTGGGCCGCGGTGGAGGGGCGCGTCATCGTCGCGTTGTGCCGGTCGGACCAAGGCCCTGGTCTTTGGCCACAGAAGAGTAGTGAGCGGCGGCAGGAACCATCGGCAGCCAGCGCGTTGGAGGTGCGGGACTGCGGGGTCCCGCTGCGGCGGCACCGACCAGCCATTCGGAGAAGGCCAGGGGTCATAACCCCTGGCTGGAAAAAGGAGCGGCCCCCATGTGGGGGCCGCCATTTCAAAACTGGGTGGCAGCATGCCCCCCTCCCCTTCCGCGATAGCTCGCCCAGCGCTGAGCTGGCCACGTGGGCCATGCCCTCTCTAGGCCAACCAGCCGTCCGGGCCGGGTCGGTCCGGGCCCAAAACCCCCTAAAACCAGACAGGTTCATTTAAATGCTTGTAACATGGGCTAAGGACCTCAGATCAATGCACTATTAGTTTCAATGTGATCCTTGGATCGAGACGGTCGTTTCAGTATATTATACTCAAGTTTTAGGAGAAATCTGGAGTATGGATGGGTTGGTTCGAACACGAAACCAACCAGGCCCTCGGAGCGGAAACGCTTATAACATGAGATCCGGACATCTAATTGACATGCCGTCGACTTTGCTAGATTCATCTTAGTGAGACAGACCTTTTGGCTTACTCCTCTATAGTTTTGGATGTAGTTGGAATGCGTTCAGGTTGGTTTTGACTTAAAAAGTAACCGATCCCCTAGAACGAAAAATCCAATAACTCCCAGACCGGGCGTCCGATTGACGCGCCATCTGCCACGTTGAGTTCCTTTTTTGAGACAGAACTTTTGGATACATCGACTCCGGATTATGTGTCAGTTGATGTATTGACCCCCCATAGCTCGTGGAGTGGACCCTCCAAGAATCAAGCATGTTGTGTGTGGGAACCCTAGAGCTAGTTGCGACTACGACAATGACGATGACTGCACTGAAATCCTCCGTGGGTTCGCCAGTGATGAAGACCATACTAAAATCCTCCGTGGGTTCGACGGCGATGACTACTGTTCTTGAATCCTACGTGGGTCTGGAAGTACTACTTTTCTTGTATCCTACGTGGGTCAAGTAGTATTTGACCTCTATTGTACCATCCTACGTGGGTCCGACAGAGTGGCTGGTCTTGTATCATACATGGGTCCGACAACTTTCTTGGTCTAGTATCCTACTTGTGTCCCATCATAGATGAATCAGTGGCTACATATAATCATCTCTATCACCATACGAAGAAGTATACCTATGTGAGTTGAGTCTTGACTTTCAATCATTATCTTCAATATGATTGACTTGCTTCCTATGTGGATTGTGTTGTGCTTTCCTGTGTGGATAGGGTTTTACTATCCTGTGTGGACGTGATCGAACTTGGGCTCAGATGTTGGAGCCGAACTTGAATTGATGACTTAGGTATATGTATGGGCATATACCTAAGTAATGTTGGATGTTACTTTTTGATTGTATCTTTCTTTGTGGATTATCCTTTGTGGATTCTAGGGGACCTACGGGGGTCTCGAGGTCCCTACGGATTAGCGTATACTCACCCTTATACGGGTTATGCATGCACTACGTTGTGTTGGATGCAGATGACGGACAACACTGATCGTGGTTGAGGCTTGTGGAGTAGTCCATACCAGGAGGTGGACCACTGGGTGGGACATACACGGAGCGGACGGCTGGACCCAAGGAGCTGAGGAGGCTATCTGTACCCACCCTTCTGGTGGGATTTCCAGTGGACGGCTCGACGTTGGTGCTTTACTTTCAGTTGTTTTACATTCTTTCTAGTTGTACTTTACTTTCAGTTTGGGTTTGTATTCTGGACCATTTACTTTCCAAACTTACTATTGTACATATTTTACTTAGTGTTTACTTATAATGGATTACTCTGTGGTTTTTTTACTTTATAAAGGCAATGCATTCCCCTTTTTGTCAGGATTTATGTCTTGGTGCTAGCTATCAGCCCTGGCCTATGGAAGGCGGGCTTGGGGTAATCACAACACAAGTCCTGAGGAAGGGTCATGACATGCACCTAAATATATAATGGTTTTAATTTTCATCAAGGATATCATTCAGTGTTTCATTGGAAACATAATGGGATTCAACAAATATCAATGATGATGTGATTTACACACACTATTCTAACAAAACATCACTAAGTAAACACATAAAAAATTAAATGTGTTTTTATTCTTTTAATTTTATAGTCACCCTAAAATAAATTTACAATTTCTTGGGGCTATTTATGTGATTGAAATTTTTTATTTTAACAACATGAAAAACATAATTTTAATAAGAATAATGTGATAAATGAAATGTGAAAACTACCATGTTTGGGAATCCCAAATCATGCTCACTTTATTTTGAGTTTCAAATATCTATATACAACTCAAATAAATGGATAAAAGTAAATTATGAAAAATAATAAGCATATGGAATTAAAAAAACATACAATTAGTATATAATTCATAAAAAAATGAAATATTTAAAAGTTAATTCACAACATTCTATTACAATTAAATAGAATCCAATAATAATGAATTTTTTTCAGAACATGGTAAAATTAAAATGATTTTATTTTATTTCATTCCGTCTTCACTCTTTAATAATTGTTCCTTTAAATACTATAATACAAAATTTTAGGGTCATTTTATAAATTTCAATTAGGTGGATATCCATATTTTTCTAGTATCTACACACAAAAAATATATATTAATATTTTAGAACACTATATTACATAGAAAATGATGATAAGAAAAAAACAATTCATCAATATGACTTACAGTAGATAAATTTCTTATCTTCTCTCACTCTATGCTCCCATGAAATGAATCCAATGTTTTATGTGCACCAACATACACATTAAATTTTTTATTAATATTTCTAGTATAAAATTAAATAAATTATAATAAAAATAAAAGGTTTGTCTCCCAAGATTCACTTATAGTTAAGAAAAAATTTATCACATTTACATTTGAATAAAATTTAAAATAAAATTGGTGGTATTAATTTTTATCTTTTCATTTTTAAAACTTGGTCAAAAAAATATTAAATGTTAAATAAAAACAAAACAATTGCTCCAATTTGATCAAATAGATGAAGTCCCGTGAGTTTCATCATTAATTTATTCAAAAAAAAAACTAAATCATTTTTAATACTTTTTTATTACATCTTGGTCTAAAATTGTATAATAGATTCACAAGGATATCTCTTATAGTTATAATATAGGGAAAGGATTAAACATTATGTTAGAGTGCTTAGATGATCACCCCCTATTCATATGGTTTATTCACTTCACATTGAGATACATGTTTTATGATATCACCTATGGAGAAAAAATATTGCAATAATGTGTTTCAATTATGTAATAATTTGTTGATTTTTTTGATTCCAATTTTAAATAATTTATATCTATATATTATATTTATTTTAGTTTTGTTGTTTATTAGTAGGTAATAATTCGAAAATGATCATGGAATGGGATACCCAATCACCTAATATTTCACATTTCATTCAACCCCAAATTTTTCTTCCAATAATGTTGTTTATGTTTTTCATATTGATTAAATGAATTGATATGAACTCTACCATGATCTTCCACATAAAAACAATTGTAATAAAAAAAATAAAAATCTAGATAATATATTGTGTTATTCATGTGTTTCCTTTGTGAGTTTTTTTATTCCAACTAGGCTAAAATGCTTGTTTACTGAACGTTGTTAAATAAAATTGTATTTCAATCTAAACTCTAAGACATATTCTAGGAAAACTAATAAAAAAATAATTGATCCAAATGGTATAAATGATAGAGGTAAATTATTTAATCCATTGAATTGAAATAGATATTTACTAGAATCAATATATTTCCATAGTTGGATCATTTTTGGGGAAATATTTGAAGTCATCATTGATTTTTATTTTTGATTTTTTTAATATGTATTAAAATATAAAATTTCCAAATAATCCACCAATTATAATTTTCATTTTTACGAAATTAATGAAAAAATCAATTTTATCCTCATATAATGAGCTCCCTTAGAGACAACAAACGGAATCCATTATACTATAGTAAAATCATCAGTGAAAACTAAACATCTAATTTAATGAGTTTATAAGTGTGCATCAGATTTTAAATATCATAATAATTTAGAAAATATTATTATTAAAAATAACTCTATATATTATTAACAAGTATATATATTTCAATATCAACATTAACTATATACAGAAAATTTTCAAAATATCCATTAACTATTACTTTCCATAATATATTATTCTAAAATAAATTTTTTTATTAAGTTAAATACAGAAATAGTAAAATCATTTATAAAACATCAAATTTCATTATTAACATCTATTTTTAACACTTTCTCAAAAACAATTAATATATTTACAAAAATTACATGATATTTTTATCATAAATTTTAAATAATTAAAATATTATCATAACTATCAAAATAATATATGATTATTATAACTCTAAAAATATATTAAAAAATATACATAATAATATATGTAATTTAATATAGTCAAAATATTTTATATTATCAAATTATCCGTCAATATTAATAAACCCCAACAAATATTTTTTCTTGTTAAAATTTCAATTTGTACAACCATTAATTCTTCCATTTTTAAAGAGTTTTGGGTAATATAATATCTAATTATATATATTTATTATTATAAAAAAGAAGATATGGTTATAAAAATATAATATGTGTTTAATTTTTTCAATGTTCGATTAACCTTTAGTATACAGAAATCATTATATTTCTGCATGATGATTTATTATGGTAGAGATAGAATAAAATATCTTTATGTGGTTTTCAAGATTGTGCATCATAGAAAATTTCCCAAAGTAGAAATAGATTAGGTAATTTAAGTCAAAACATTTTTTTAAATGTAGAAAATTATAATGAATTTGAGGGTATTATTATTTTAAAAATACAAATAATTTAATAAAAAAGAGATACATGCTAGAGAAATAATTATCCACCAAGGGATAATTTCCATGCGTTCTCAATCATCCTAAAAAACAGATATTTTGTAGATCATTTTTTAGTTGATTTATACATATAATCAATTATGGTATATTAGTTGATACTTTTTAAACACTCAGGAATTTATTATTTAGTTATATAAATTACCAAAGGCCACTCAAATAAAAAAATAATATTCCAATATAAAATTAAAACTCAATAAATTCATCATAATAAAAAGGTGATGTGATGACTATATTTGGATAAATATATTTTCTGTGTCGTTATTAAAATAAAATTCATTTTAAAGAGTTATATATTTTATATTAAAAGAAAATGGATAATAAAAAATAAAATATCAGAAAAAAATGTGAATAGAAGAAAATAATGAGTAAAATAATCACTAAATTCAGTTTATCATTGAGGGAATGTAAATTTCCTTTCATTGATTCATATATTTTCAAACCAGAAAAAAATACACGAGTCTAAATGGATGTTAAAAATAAAATAATAATTTTATGTCAAGTACATTTCAAAAATAACTTGTAATTATATTTGAATTATAATAATGAATACCCCAAAAATTGATCACAAATGGGTTTAGAAGTACAATATTTTAGAGATGATGAAATTGAATAAGAAAAGCTCTGACGATCATCTCATGATTACCCCTATATGTGAAACTATAAAATCCCAAGATAAAAATATCATTCTTTTACATCACCTATATACCTTTAATATTAAATATTGAAAAATAGTCTCAAAACATCATGAATAGATGGTTTAGTGTCTTTGAGGAATAACAATATAATAGATTAATCTTACTATAAATTGGTTAATTTATGTAGAATAGAACCATATTAAAATGCATATATATATAGCATAAGAAATCATCACATTTTTATAATAGGGAAATGGAAACATAAGAAATGCGTGAAATCAAATGGTTAGTAATGATTAGCATATTCAAAACAAACTGTATATCCTTTATGTGAATAAGATAATAATATTGTTATAGTCAAGACACATAATAAACTTAAAGAAACTAATAATTGATTATAAATCATAGAAAATGGGCTTGGTATAACTTAATAAATGAATCAGTAGAGTGTTGAATGATGAGTAAATTAACCAGAGACGTGATAACATGGTAAAAAATATAATAAATATAAAACCTCAAAATTATTAAAATATTTCATAATCATTTGTATAGTAAAATATACATACCACAAGATACAACATAAATTTAAATTATTATGAGTTAATAAAATAAAATACCAGCAAATAATTTTCTCGTAATTTATAAATAGTTGACCTATTAAATTTTGGGAGAAATAGGAATGGTCAGGTCATCGTCCTTAAATTTGAAATTAATAATTCATCATACCACAACATAATAAACCAATGTAAATAAAATTGTTTTCATAAAATAGAGTAATAAAAATCATTTAATATTTTATAACATAAATTACCCATAGAAGGAATTTTGGTTTCATGTCCTTTTAGATTATAATTAAATAATGCAAACAATAATAATAAAAAATTTATTTAAAAAAAAGTGGGAATCCAACAAAATTGAGTAACATATAACTAAATACTATAGAATCGAAATTGTTAATAATTGAGTATTTAAAATATATAGATAGATTTTTTGTTGATAATTTTATATTTTCTTCAATAAATGCATATAATAATTCCTTGTGAACACACTTAGTTCATATAAATAAAATATCAAGTATTTTTATAGGAAAATCATTATATAAAATTTTGAATTTAAACAAAGTGGATGACTAGTAATGAAACAGGGAGAGATTGATCATTAATTAAAAAAGAGGAAGTTACATAATCCTTTTAATGATATAATGTGATTGATATCATTTGAATAATTTTAACAATTAAATAAATTATATTTAAAGGATTAATGAAGTCTTTTAGCAAAACAATTTATGAGTATTTGAGAAATCAATTTAGAAAAATGAAATATCGTTCATATTTTAAAATCCTTTTAAAATAAATATTTTATTGAAATATTTGATAAATATATTATTCTAGAATCCATGAAAATGTAGGGGGAATGGTTCATATACAATTCTCAATGTATTTAAGGTATTTTTTCACCAAAGTATAATATAAAAAAATTAATTATTTATAACATTATTTTAACGTTATCAAAAAAAGATGAAGTTATTTGTCCTTTCAAAATTTATTTTCAAAATGGTGAATTGAAATTTTATTAATCTTTTACATTTTACGAATAATCATAAATAATTTATTGTTTAAATTATATATTGCTTATTAATGTAAATATGTGGAAGATGAATAAACTTACGATTTGAAAGGATTCAAAACATTTTTAAATATTTTGAAATATTATTAATGAAAGTAAAAATAATGAAAATAGTTGAAAAACATTATTTTATAGAAACTAAAAAGAAAATAAAGAGTTAATATTAGAAAAATCACAAAAACAAAATTCAAAAATATTGGAAAAAAATAGCAGGAATGAAAAAACATGGACAAGGAGGAGAAACATCCATTAAAGTGGAAGTGGATTTTTCTCACCTGTAATATAAAATTTTAGGAGAAAATGATATCCATGTTTTAGATCTGAATTATATGTTATTTTTAATGTAAAATTGTATAAAAATAATTATGTAATAAATAATAAGTATCAATAAAACCCATCATGGAATAAATATGTTCAACATGAAGCATTAAATCCTAGTAGATGTGGTCATGTTAAAAAAAGACTTTTCAATAGTTATATCTTATTAATAAATATCCACCTAAAGAGAAAACATGATATAGATCACAAAAAGAAACAAATTAAATAAATATAAAAATACATTAGTTAGAAGAAACATCCTTATAATGAAAATATTTTCTATATTAGGAAATATTATTGATGGGGTGAAATTTTGAGATAGTAAACACTTAAATTTATTCATGACTTAGACTAATGTGCATGAATCGTGTCTATAATAAATAACTTCTAAAATAACATATTACAAAGTGTTCATAATATCTATATCATTATATAAAAATAATTTTTAATTATTCACTATAATTATTTTAGATAGTTACTATTTATCTTGAATATCATTTCTATGTATTCTGAGTCATTTTGAAATTTTTTTTATACTCCTAATGTTCTTCATTATACTGCATAAGTTAATTATTCCCAGATTATTTAAAATACTATAATTGATATTTTGTTATTAGTTATAATTTTTTAATTTCATTATATAAAAGTTTGTAACACCACCAAATTATACATTATGAACATTTTATTCGATCACATAAGTGACATGATACACTAAGCTTAGACAACCCAGATGATATATTTCATTAAATTTGATCTGTTTGATTTCCTTATAAACACACAAACCTATATAAAAATGAAATGTAATATAGTACACCATTATAATAATTCCATTAAATTTGTGTTAATGAATATTACTACCTAAATTATAAAAATTATGGCTAAATATTGATTGTAAATAAAATAGTAATCGTTTAAAATAAAAATAAATAATTATAGAAACATATTTATATTTTATAAAAGAATGTTTAGTCGGGCTCTGCGTAGTTAATTTAAAATGAATATTTACCAAATTTAGAAAATATATTTTACAAAAATAACTTCATTTTTTATATGATAATATAAATATTATCTGAGAGACAATTTTTGGGATTTTTTTGTAATGTTTCATTTTTCAATAAATAATGAACATGATGATATTTATTAAAAAGCGCTTTTTTGTTTAAATAATTTACAAGTAATAAATATATTTTAATTTTTTATGTAAAATTATATCAATTATATTTAAATTGAACTAATTTTTTTCATTGTAATAAATTTCATATTTAAATTTTAAAACAAACCATTTTATCTATATGATAATTTTAACTTTCAAAACCCTTTTTTAATCATTTTTGCAGGTATAAATTAAATTTGGATTCTGTCAATTAAATAAATGTAATTTTTTAGAATGGACTCCATGTTTCCAGTTATAATAAATTACAATTTCTAATAAGGTCTTTAACAAAATAATATTATAAATTAATAACTTTTTATTTGATAGAGTACATGATACGCAACATAAATCATAAATGACCTATGAAATATATCTCTTTAAACTTTTGAAAGCCTCAAAAAATGGAACACCAATTTGAAATGAAGTAAAATATATTATGCCATTATAAACAAGATGTTAAATTTTTGTTTATTTATTTTACTAACTAAAATGTTAAATTAATATAAATTTATTGATTATAAATAAAATAAGAATCAATTATAAGGAAAATAAATGATTTCGGAAAAACTGTAATTTTTTAATATTCAGATTAGTCATGATTTGTTAACATAGAATAAAATTAATATTAACTAATATTATATTGTTATTTTTCATAAAAACATTATTTTTGAGATAATCATATCAAAATTTAATTAGTGTGATTTTTTTGGTTTTTTGAAACAATTCATTTTTTAAAGAATATTGAAAAATATGAAATTTCAATTGAAAAATTATGATAATTATAATTATTTATAAAGAAAAATTATAATTTGAATTTATTTTTAAGAAATATTATACCCTTATTGATAAAATTAATTTTATTTTAATCTTTTTCACATTGAATTTTTACATAAAAACATTGTAAAATTTAAAAAAAATATCTCACTAAAAGCCTAGTTTTTCATCATGTGTGTGATATTATTATTAATTTTAGATTTTAAAATTATGAGAATTTAATTTTGAAAAATGGATTAAATATATTTAATTAGTGTAATTTATATTATCTATTAAGTTAAATTTATTTTTTAAAAATAATAAATACTAAAAATCATAGAAATTATTTATCGTGTTTAAGGTAAAAATTGATTTACTAGGTGTTTAAAAAATGAAAGCTGATAAAATGGCTTGAAACATGCCTAAAATATATTTTATTGAATAATATTGAAATTAAAATTTTATGGATAAACAATAATTCTTTTTTAGGCAATTTTTTTTTGTGAAAAATGTGACTAATATATTTTCACTTATAAAGTTAAAACTGTTCTAGCCCCAACACTTACAAAAGGCCACATAATATCCTCTCTTATTCGCGCATTAAAACTATATTGGTTGATCCTAAAAATACCCAAATCGCATCCCAACATAAATTATCTCATCATATAGTCCTTATTTTGGAATTAATGTTGACTTTTAAAGTCATTATGATTATATCTAATGAGGTTAGCTGAAGAATAGGTAACATTTTTCAATGATCATTTAATTTTATTTCATCCACATCCTCCTTAAATTTTTATTAAACCAGTTTAATGTAAAAAAATCAATTTCAACCATATATTTAAATATATTTAAGTTAACATAATGACCTACAATCAGCCCCACATCTATATAATGGGTTACGAAATAATCATTCACTTGTACAACTATCTACCACCTTGTTAACTGATTTCATTCGTTCTTCCATTATCAATTCCCACAATTCTGAATGATAATAGATATAAAGATTATATATGATATTTATATAATAAATATACCTATTTAGTAATTTTTTTATTTATTCCATTTTAATTTCCGTTATACAGGGGAATAAATAGCTTCACTAGTGTGTATAGTAGACTACAACATTATGAAGCAGTGTGAATCATTTTTCACTAACACTTAAAATGGAAGTTCATAAAAATAATTATAATTTATATATGTGATATACATGAATTTGTTATTATATTAGTTAAAAAAAATTTATTGTTAATATATAATTAATAATTTCTTTTCTAACCATTTTACTCACTTATATATGATAGAATCATTGGAAAACATGTGAACTACCACCATCACAAAGGGTTGTGGCTATCTTTTTATCACCACAACTCATAGATGAAATATATAAGTATATATAAAGAACCAATATTTTATATATGGTATTCATATAATTATGGAAATTTAAAATATTATATATCTACTTTCCATAATAATCATTAAAAAATTGATACATTACTCATTTATATTTATGACTTTCCTCCTCTATGATTTTACCATGGAAAATTTTCCATAAGCATACATAATTGTTATTTTAAAAAGTAAAATTTATATAAAAATATGATAATTATTTATTTATTATTATTATATAGATGATTGAAATATGAAATATGAAAAATAATGAGATCGTTCCTAAAAATTGTGAATGGGAAAACAATGTAATTAACACTAGAAATAATTATGATAATACAATATTTTTAACAAATAAGTTATAAATTTTTTTTAATGGATCATAAAATATACTATAAATATTAATATTGTTCTAAAAAACTTAATAACATTTTTCAAACAACTATACATGAGTTTAATGCATTCTCAACTAAAATGGAGCATGAGGTATGGGGTTTCATATTAATTTCACATCATTGAGGAATATTGTATTAATATGCAAATAATTTTATTAATATTTTGTATAGAGATACCATTATATAATTCATATTATTATTAATTAATAATATATTGTATTTTAGGTTTCAATTTGAATTATTTGATCAACGAATATTTTTCTTAATAGTTATCATGTTCTGAAGTATTTCACAGATCAGTTTCTTTTTATTATGTTATATTATTTCAATGTTATAATGGATATTATATGATTATCAATGTAATTAATATTCATTATATTATAATGTAATTAAACTTGTTTATGTGGATTTAAATTTGATACAAATAATAAATTAATTTACCAATTATCACATTAACATTATGAATATAATTAGGGGTTTCTTCGTAATCTCATTCTAATCAAGATTGTCTACTATTAAATATTTATATAAGGAAAATATATAATCATTTTATAATAAAACCATATAATTTTATCATACTATGGTTATTATTTATATTTTCAAGTAATAATTCCATTTTCAAACACTTTGGTAAACAATGTAACAGAGAATATAGTTTTATGAAAAACAAACAATAGCTATCTACTCGGTCTAAAATTTTTTATTCCAAAAAAAGTGTTAAAAAGTACATGAAATTTTTCACTCCTTTTAAATTCATTTACTAAATAAAATTTTAACATTTTTTTATTTTTCTGAAATTTTTTATTGGAATCATCACTTCCTTTTGAAAAAAATTCTCATTTGATTTTAATAAAAATGAAAATAAAATAATTTATTTAAAATGTATGAAATGAATGCAATTTTAAACTATCAAGGAAAAAAAATGTTTTAATTAATTTTTTACTAGATAAAAGTATTATTTTCAATGAAAAAATTTTCTGTAATTGTTTTATTTTTTAGTTTTAAAATGATATTTTCAAAATGAAAAGTTTATTATCTTCAAATTATTTTAAAAGTTATTTGTATGGTATTTTTATTACTCATTTAAAACAACATTTTATTTTTACTACAATATTTGTAGTTTGTTTTCATATAATAATTATTCTTCCACATGATATTTTATGATTATTTTTAAAGCATAATTTATTGAAATTCACATCCTTGATTTATTTTTCATATATTAAATTTCCCCTGAATTATTCACCATCATGCGGACATTAAAATGCATATAAATTTCCATATTTCTTATCTTGGAAATTCTTATTTATAAAATTTTATATATATTTAAATTTTTGTGTTCTACATTGAATTTTTTTTATTTTTGAAAATATTGATTTATATGTAATATTTGCTTTTCATATATATTTTATGGAAAAGTACATTATTCATGTATTAAATTTATTCTTCAATATATGTGGAATGATTTAGACATGTATACATGGGAAGTGTCTAGTTATAGATGTCCCTAAAATGTATCAATAGTCTTAGTGGTTGAATCAATAATCTATTATAAAATATGCTTCCCAAACCAGATGATTTTGGTCCCATTATTTTGTAAAGAATTTTTTGAAATGACTATATGGTTGATGTATCATGATCTTAAGTTCATGAGGACCATTAATTATAAATTTACTTCCTCGTGAATTTAGTTATTATTATTCATGTAATTGTTTAAATGAAATTATATCTATATTCATTTAATTCATATTTTTTTATTACATGTCATGCATGTTTAATATTTTACAATAACATATTTATTATTCTTGATCCAGTTATGATAGTAGAGTTATTGTTAAATGTAATATAATTTTTTATTAACCATTACTTATTAATTATTACCCATGATATAGTTTCATTGATATTTTCTTGGGTTGCACTTCCTTCTCATTTTTTTGATTACCTTAAATTTGTGTTCAATTATTAACATTTCAAACTTCAATATGTTTATTGATTTGGGATTTCATTCATTATACTTAAAACATACTGATAATTTGACCACAACCTAGTCATAATTCAATTCCAGTGATTCCATGAGGTTTACTATGTATGATATGAATGTAAATTCAATAGGGACTAATTTTATAATTGAATTAAATGTGTTGTAATTTTTATATTCCAATATAACACAAGAATCAACTATGTATCCAGTTTACCAGGACCACTAAACAATTCATTACATCAGGATGAAATTACTTATATATTATGAAAAATTAAAAAAGAAAACTCTAGAGATGGTCAAATGGTTTCCGGATAATTATTATTTTGAACTATTTTTTAAATGTTATAAATAGTAAAACAGGTAAAAATTAATTATCATTGTTAAGGTAAACCCTGATTTTTAGGCGATAAATTAAGAAGATGGTGGGTAAAATGACCTTAAAATTTATCAAATTAGTATTTTTTGGAAAACCATCCAACTTATATTATCCCAAAAACATACATTTTTTTATTTGGAATATTTTTTAGGAGACGAACTTTCTCATTATTAAAGATTTTGGGAAATTTCTTTGTAATTTCCAAGAATGCCCCCTTTTCTAACATAAAAAAAGTGACATAACACAATTCACTTATTCACACCTCTTAAAATATATAGTTTACAAAAGGCATAAAAATATACCTCCCCAATCTTTTTAAAAACATTCTAATGTTTTTTATAATCCCTAAATACTCACAGTAGGGCCTTTAAGAGGACATCCAAAGGACGTTTCCCTAAGCTATGGAAATTGTCTTCACTATGCACATTGTTTTTTGTCAATCTAGTTTCTGATTTTAATTATATATTAAGAAATAAATTTTAAGCAAAATATTTTTTTACATATAATGATATGTTATTACTTTTTTGGAATAATATTTAACCATCTCTCAATCTAACAATTGGAAAACGAATCCACTTCTCTTCTATATGATAGACATTAGCAATGCAAACTGATGTCTTTTATTTGACCTTAATGAATGATTTGTACTGTAATAATTGGGAACATATATTATAAATTAGAAATTATTTTATTTCATTGATATTATTATATCATCCACTTCCTTACCCTTTTAACCAATTAAGGGAATGATATAATTTCACATGCGTACATAGGGCCTACTGTCTCCATGAAGCGATGTGAATCATAATCTATATCCATATTTCATAAATTATTTTGAGAATATATATATTGATTAAATATTGTATTTATATTATTGATATTATTCATGATATGATTTATATATATCCTGTTAACCCAAACCATGACATTCACTAAAACAAATGCATAAGAGAACAAGGAAATTAACACCCATATCAATGATGATAATGAAATAATTTTATAAAATAGGTGGTAAAATTATATGATAAGATCTTATATGATAATGAAAACATGAATATTGTTATTTTATATATTAATAAAATGGTTACAACCATTATAAAATTGAGTAAATCTGTTTTAACCAAAAGGAAGGAAGTTGTAATGGATTTATAGTTTTATTTTTATTTTTTGGAGATGTATACCAAATTCACCAACTATTTTTCTTTTATGTGCTTTTTGTAATGACCCTTTCACATGTTTTATTATGAATGCCCTTCTTTTCATGATATTGAACATTCATCATATGTTATTATTTATTGAGTAATTTGATGTAAAATATTTATAATGTGGTTAGGGACTTCATCTCAATTTCATTTCATTGGGGCATATTGTAATATTATACATATAATTTATCTTATATAGTGTATATAATTTTACTATGATAAGTAACATCAATATTAATTTATAATTAATGTTATTTTATGTTTCTATATTAATTATTTAATCTATGCAGACTTGATATAATATTTACCAATTGGTAATAGATTTTATAACCCAATTTCTTTTAACAAGGATATAATAAAACATGATATTAATTAATTTTATAAAACTATTCTTTTAATGAATTCTGACAATATTGTTTTATATTTATAATTTTTATGTAGATTTATATTTTATACACATAATCAATTAATTGGTTAAATTTCACATCAGCATTCTTATATTTTGAATGGTTTACATCATAGTGTCATTTTAATGAGGATTATTAATTCTTGAATATCAATTGAACAAAATTTTTTAAACAATTGGGAATAAACCCCTTAAATTTTATTTTCCTCTTCTAATTCAATAATATACAATTATTTGAATATTTTCCACTCATTAGTAAATCATGTAATTGAGATATTATTTTAAGGAAATTTGATGTTAGTTATATCTTCAGTCAAAAATCCTATATCAACAAATTTGAAATTTTCTAAAAATGTATTCAAAAAAAATTTAACCCTCTAACAAATATTTTAGAATTTATTGTTTTAATATTTTTACTTTTTGTTACATTTTTTTAATGAAATTTTAAATTCAATTTTAAAATATATGATATTTTGATTTTACCTAATCGATGACATGAATCCTTATTTTAACATTTACAAAATTAATTAAATTCAAAGAATTCATAACCACTCAAATTTCATAAATATTCACTTATTTTTTATACATGTTATGTTCTAAGAAAATAATTTTAATGATGTGGGTGAAATTTTAATTTTCAATTTATATTTTCAATTTTTAATGAGTTCTTCTAAAAAAATCTAAAAAGAAATTTTCATGTAATTTCAATTCATCCACCACAACAACCATTATTATACTTATGGTCCATATATGATATTTCTTATTGATACCATCCTACATAATTATATGGATTTTTTATTATCATCTTGAATAAGTAATGTATTAAAATTTATTTTCTAGATTCATTTTTTAACTCATTGAATTTCTATTGATACATTTGCATTCCTGCTATCAATGGAAATTAAATTTCACTTAAACATTCATATTATTTATAATCGATATGTTTATTTAATAAACCATATATTATTTTTACATATATTTTTATTCATTGAATATTACTTTTAATCTTGGTAAATATTGATGATCCTATATTCTTTACTTAATACAAATATTTTGTGATAAGGCACATAGTTCATTAATTAAATCGATGATTTTATATATAAGGAATGATTTAGAAATTATGTGATACATGGGTATCTTCAATATATATACCATTAATGTATTTATAGTCTCATGGTGTGATATAGTAATATAGCATTAAACATGTTTGTACTGGTAGTCTTAAATCGCATTCTAAAAGTTAATGAAAGTAGTTATATCAAAATTATTTAAATCTTGAAGTGAAATAATTAATAATTTTATTCAATGAGAATTACTATATTTTATTATCTATAATATATTCAAAATTCTGTTATCTCTATATGAAATTCATTCTTAGTAATTAATTAAATGGAATTTTTTCAGTTCTCTACCTTTCTTTATTTATTATTTCTTATCTATTTATTATAATCATGTTATTTAAATGGAATGTTTGTTATGATATCTTACTTGAATCATTTATCATTCTTTTCCTAGTCACAATAATCAAGTAATTGATTAAATGGAACATGTTTTCAGATATTTATCCTTATATATATGGTATTACATATTGATTTTTCTTTATTTATTCATGTTGATAATTTCTTTTTGTAACTCTTATTGAGAATTTTTGGTCACTATCATTTGGTTTTTTCTCCTTGGATTCCAAGAAGTGTACAATGACTAATATGAAGGATATGATACTGGGAATAATTATATTATCAAAAAATAATAATATTTCAATTTTTATGATCAAATGTATTCTGGGAATCATGTATATGTATTGTTTACCAAGACTACTAAACTATTCAATAATTCAAGATGTGACTCTATACCATATGCTAATGTAATAAACTAAATTTCATATTTGGGAAACTAGATTTAATTTTTTTATAGAATGTTTCATAGGATGTTTAATAGAAATCATTGTAACTAGACATAGTGAAATTTAGATTAATTAACATAACCCTATGATATACCAAACAGAAAAGCATATAATGATTTCCTAATGATTATTTAAGATAGTGGTTATATTTTTTCTAAGAAACACATCCATGTGTGGATATTAAAAGTGAATTTGTTTATATAAATTTTGTTCTTGGGGATAATATCTTCAAAAAGGGTACATTTGGATTGATCTAATAATCTCTTGGTGTATTACATATGTCCTTACTATGCCACTTGACTGACATTATCGAGAGATATGAATATGATAATTTTAATTTTCATTACCAATCATTATAAAGGACCTCAATAGATGATTACAATGAATAAACATGTTTAAAAAGATAAACTATTACATTTAAAAGAAGGTTTCAGGAATTAGATATCCTATAAATGATTGTATGGTTTTCTAAATATGACTATTTTATATAACATAGTGTTTTTTGGTTTATTCAGTAATAGAAGACAACAGAATCATGTAAACTTTAAACAATAGAGAAAATATCGTGACAATGAGAATCCAAATGGTATTATGGTTGGAGTAAAAGATATTTAGATTATTTATAATTTGATATACTAGATTATTATTATCAAATTAAAACTTAACCAATACTCAGTTTTACTTAATAATATAAGGATGATGTTCTCTATGATCTTGGAGGGCGGAGACCATGGATAAATAAAGGATTGATATCCTTCATGCCCTAAATGTGGAAAGAGAGGCAGATGAATATTTATAATTGGAATTTTAAATTTTTTTTATGAGTTTAAAAGAAGTTAATAGTTTAAATAATATTGGTTTAAAAAGTTTCTTATGATGGAATGTAATAAATCTCATTTGGGGGAATCATTTATAGTTATTTTACATAAATGATGGGAATCTAGGAACTATCTGGGTAAATTTCCTCTAATTTATGACATCCTACAGACAAATTAAAAACATATGTTTATATAAAATGGTTTATGTGTTTTATTGGGGTGATATAAGTATATTATAGAATTATTTGTTTTATAAGTTATTTTAGTGATAAGAACTATGAAACATATATGTATTGTGTTATATTTTAGAATAATATATCTTATCATTAACATTGGTGTTATGGGTACCATCACATGTTTATGAGTTTAAGATTTAACATATCTTCAATACACAAAACACCCATTTTCATGTTTTATGTTACTAGATTCTAAAAATATTATTTATATGCTGCTAGAAATATATTATAAAACAAAACATTCATTTAGTATATGTTTTAGTATAAAATAATTTATTTAAGGAGGAATACCATTACCTTTTTGTGAAATATTTTATTGATATTGGTAAGAATTATTGTTTATTTAATTTTTATGTTTCTTTAAAAATGGGTGATTACACTTTTGAAATGTTATATGAATTATATTAATAATGATTTATAAAATGGTGAACCTGCATGTTGGGTGGAAACCTATCACATCTATCAAAGTTGTGGGAACTGTACCCACAAATTAAGAATGATAATATCCAAGTACCTACCACAAAGATACATAATATACTAGTTAATAAATAATTTATTACATAAATGATTCTATGATAAATTATCAATGATTAAACAATGGTGTTACGACTAATGTTTAGAGATTTATATATTATATTGTATAACTTGTACTTACAATATTGTTTCTCAAAAAATTGATAGATAGATAAGATAAAACAATTCACACTTTTATAGATTATAAAATCCATCAAATGTTAATTTCATTTCATCAAGAATAAAAAATAATCTTTGTATATTCATTTCATTGTGTACATGATGAATTTGAAATTATTAGAAGAACAACCAAATCATGAAATTCTTCCTATGAAATTAAAACGTTTCATAAAATATTATATATTTATTTTCATAGATAGTATAAAAATACTCTTAATTATTAATTAGATCATAAAACAAAAATCATATTCTAATATATTATTTTCCAATTAATCAAATGGTCAACTAAATCATCATTTATTTATTTTTTTGAGGTCCTTATCATTTCATTAATCATTCACTTTCTTGTGATTAATGGCCTCTATGAATCTCAAAAATTATTTATTTTTTTCTTTCATATCCATAGATTCACATGAAACTAATAGTCTTCAAAATATAAACCTAGGTATTTTTTATTTTATATTAACTTTTACATAATTTCCCCTCTTATTAATATGATGTTTTATTCACTATTTCTACGTATATGGTTTTAAATAATTGAATTTTTAGATATCAAACCCTTCATTTCTGAGTGGAAGATCAATCTATGAAGATGAAATTCATTTACGGGAGAAGAATTTAATACTCCCATATTATAAAATAGTAACATTTTATTCTATAGTGTATGTGACACACTACATTGATATTAAATAACTAATGACGTATAATTCATTAAATTTAATCGCTTTGATTGTTTGTGAAACACACAACCCCAAGCCTAAATGAATTGTAAAATAGTATACAATGATAAAATAAAAATTAAATTATATGGTATAAATACTAGTAACTGTATTATGAAAATTATTGTAATCTCTTGTTTAGAAATAAAATATGAATCATTCAAAGGGAAAATGAAGGATTTCTTATACAACTGAATTTTTTATAATAGACGGTATGGTCATTCATTACACCCATATTTTAAAAAAATATTTATAAATTCTATGAACTTATATGATAAAATTTACTAAATTTTTGAAATTATCATATTGAAATTATCTTTGAGTGAATTTTTGGTATTTTTCTCACAAGTTTCAATTTTGAATGATTAGTAAAATACAGTTATTTATTGGAAACCTCCTAGTAGCAAATCACCCTGCATCATTAGCATAAAAATTTAGGAGGACATTACATGTCCATATGTGACATGAACAAGAATCCAAAGGCTAGGAATGTATTTCATGGGATTTATGAACATGTGGGGGATAATTTTCCCTAAGTAAATAACACAACCAACTAAACATGTCATATCCAAATAGACCTCTCTATGTTGAATGATATTATTTAAAGACAATGAAAACAATACCATCTATATTAAAATCACATTATATAAGGGTTACACATTAGAAAAATACAAAATAACCAAGTACACATTAGAAGAATACATAACCAACACAACTCAAAGACCCTAAATAAAAATCTATAGTAGCAACTGATCCTTGCTCCAACCCCAAAAATATCTGATGTTTTACAAAGAACCTCTAAAGAAATATGATACATCGTTATTTACTATGTCACATTAAATTATATTTTAAAAGTAATAAATGTGACAAATAATGGGGGAGTATTGAAACGTAGTAGGTCTTCAGAGATTGAATCCATACTCACGCCACTATTACAGAACATTTTTGCACAATTATATTAAAATGTTTTTATAAAACAATTTCAAAATAGTTTAAATAAAATTTTATAAAATTTCCATAACCAAGAATTTTTCAGAAAACAATATTCATTTTCATGAAAAGAATCAAAAAATTTCTCTAAAACCATTTCATATATTTTATTTTGGGATAATCCATTACTTTCTAATTAACCACACATACAACCATGCATGAAACCATGGTAAACCCGATAATATCTAGTGTTGAATCATATTCCCTTTATCCATCACATAGTATACCATTTTTATGGTGGTACATCACGCCCATATACTTTACAACATCCTAAGGCGGTACTTCACAGCCTTATCCATCACAATTCATATGAACATACACCACAAAACCATTCTAAACCTATTATAAAACCATCTTTTACACATCCATTTCAATAAAAACATATTTTTATTGAAAATTGTTCCATAAAACCATTTTCATAAATGTATACAGTTATTTGATTTTAAAATCATCATTTTAAAACGAAATCACAATGATTTTCGCACAAAAATTCAATAATTTCCAAAAAATCTAAACATAATCTCTAAATACACTTTTAAAACTGTTTCCCAATAATTTAACCAAAATTTTCATGTTAAATGATAAATTTGAAATAATCCCTTCAAATTCATATTAGTGGAGTCAATAGTGATGACACATACCTTTAGAAACATTTCGAAAATAGAAAACTATAGGTAAATGTCCAAGGAATTGGGTTGATAGTCCAATAACCGATAATATATCTCATCCCCTATCATCAAAAAATCCATATATCATCATATATGGATTCAAATATCTTTGATCTATCCACAAAATACATATATATTAAATCCCAGGATAGTGACATATGTATATCTTAGAAAACCCATGTAAAACCACAAATAAAAATGACTTACTCTGAGAACCCATCATCAACGCACCAACAGAAGCTTTCATGTCACCATTGGATAGATGGGAGAAGCCTATAACTCCATTGAGAGGAGAAATTGTTGAGTTAGTGTTGGTTTGGAAAAAAAATCACTAGTCAAAACACAAAACCAAACTAGATCCTCTTTTTTGGATCTTATTTTTAACACGTGCAAGGTTAGTCACTTAGTTATGAAAATTGTGTGCTAACCATGCACTAGTTTCTATCTCAATAAGAAACCTCACATATATGGCACAAAAAATTTCCAATTTATGTTACAATTCTATCGTTGCAACACCAAATCCAACTTTCTCATGATTCATAGTTTCTCTCAGGTTTCCGCTCGGTTTGGGAAAACCATGTGCCTACCCGTGTGCCTTTGTTTCATCCTTTGTCATATTGTACTCTATTTCATGGAGAAGTTTCATAGTTTCCACTAATCATGATACTATGTATCACCTTTATAAAATATTTAAAAACATTTAAAAAGGTCTCATAACCCTCCCAAACATCACCCAAACACAATACATACATATAATACATAATTTAAGGGTTACTTACTTCAAACTGGAGGATGGTACAATCTCCTAAACATTGGTTTTCCCTTCTCTAGAAAGTTAAAAACCATAATTTACCTGAAAGAGTTATGGCCACTTAAATTTCATTTCGTTATGTTGTTCTAATGTCACATACTATATATGACCATGTTTCCAAAAAACCTGAAAATGATCGATGCATTTACCATAGAAGGCTTCCTATTAATTATCAAAAATATACACTAGCACATACACTAATGAAGCATCTAACTCTAGGTCAATGTGATCCCATATGATCACAATGTAAGTATTAGGATGATACTTTTTCAACTAAGATAAATGGAACACATTAGGCACAACACTAAATCATAGTAGATATTCCAACTGATATGGATCCTAACCAACCCATTCTAATATATCATAAGGGAATATATGTTTTGGATATAACATACCATGCTTCCCAAAATGATGATTCCCAAGACCAAGATATATATTAAAGAACACGTGGTAACTCACCTCATACAAAAATTATTATCAATAATGATCCAAATATTATTTGGGACAACTCTGAGGTGTCTCTATCTGTTTTCCTAACCAATTGAATCTTATTCATTGTTTTTAGGACACTAATCAACCAAATTAGGGAAGTAGCATCTATTTACACCCAAAAAATTTGAGAAAAAAAAAAGATTCCCATACAATTCTTCAACATGAGAAATATTTTTCTGGGCCTAGGATATGTTATTATATGATAACTTCATCAATTGAATATTCTCATACCATGATCCACCAAAATCCATTAAACGAGCTCACAACTTGTCTTCCATCATTTGTTTTGTCTGTTCATGTTGGCAGTCCATCTGAGGAAGATACACTATACTAATAATCATCTTAGTCCCAAGAGATTTATATAAGGATTTCTATAAATGATTTATAAACCACCTATCTTTGTTTTATAGGATTGAAACTAGTATTCCATTCCTCTTCACAACTTTATATATATAGATTTTTGATAAGTTCACCACCATATGTGATTATTTAATAGGGTTGAAATGATCTAATATTTTGAGTTGATCAAATCTAAAACTAATGTAATTATGTTCCCAATCCAATCATGGGAGACATATTACAAAATAAATTGATATGTCCTCCCATTTCCAAATATTAATTGGTCTACACTGCAACATACATGTCATTCATTGATGCCCTTCCTTAACTTTTCTACATGTTTAGCATCTTGAGAAAAACTCAACCACCTTTATCTTCATTCCGACCCACCAAAACTATTTTATCCATGTCATATACTTTTTTTTATTCTAGTATGAACATACCATTTTTAATTATGGTAAGAATGAAGAAGCTATTCTAGAAAATATATGGGTATGACCAACCAATTTCTTAAGCACAACATTGAACTCTCATCCATCTTCTAGAACTCAATGGTCTCCCTGGGGTTAATTTTTGACCTCATAGGCCTATATAATTAATTTTATGTCAGTTCATAATTTACCATCTCAACAAAATCATGAAGAAATAAAATTTGAAGGAAGACCAAAGCTTTTCCTCGGTATTCACATTCCAAAAGTATGTCATATTGGGCCGATAACAACTACCACTTCTCTGATTCTTCCTTTTCCAACTGAGCATATCTGATTTATAAATCATGTGAAATTAAAACATTTGGGGATACTCCATCAATCATAATTCTCTTAAATTAAAATCCCTTTTTGTGAAAATATATTTCATGAACTTATGATCTATAGACAATGTAATTTTATCATTGAAGAGGTAATTAAGCCTAGTAGACAAATCATAGACTATATTATCTTGATCCAAATCAGGTTTTTGGTAGTTCATCTCATGAAACCTTAACTGTATTGAGAGATAAATATAAAAAATGTATCCTTTCATAATAACACAACCCTATCAGGATCCCAAAACATCAAAATACAGAACTTAAAACTATTATGATTATATAAAAATAAATATTGATGCTGATGTAAGGAAAAATTAATGCTCTTGAAAGGAATTATGACATTCTTCAGTCTAGTGGAATGGAACATTATTCCTTGTAAAAGTTGTCATAGGTGAGGCCAGTAGTGAAAAATCACAAACAATGCATCGGTAATAACAATTAACAAGGAATCTATGTATCTCATGATAATATTTTGAGGCTTCCAATATATAATAGTTTCTATCTTTTTTGGATCTATAGAAAAAAACTTTTTCAAAAATTACATGGAAAAAAATAATTACCTATTGTATAAAAAAACATATGGATAATTTGACATGAAATCGATGATCCCTCATGATTCCGAACACTATCGCAATGTGTTTCTCTTGATTAGTCACTGTCCTTCATACAAAAATATAACAAAAGAAATCTAGATACCAATGAAGTATCCAATTAATATATTATATATACACCACATGGCCATTCATATGAGCAATAGGAATTACCACGTATTCATAATGTACATATCTACCAAAGTAACTTAATTTAATTTATATTTACATTAGATTACATTTGGGATATACATAATACATTACCCAGATAGACACTTAAATACCAAATTAGTTTAGTGACATTATAAATGAGGAAAAAAATATTCCATCTCAGTGAAAGATCTTTAATATGTCCTGCAAAGGGATCCCACCTTAATAATTCTACATAAGAACCATTATTTTTAATGAGGGTGAAGAAACAGAAAAAGGGGTGATATCGAATTCTCGATAAGGGTAAACAAGAAAATACCTAAGTGTAACATGAACGTAAGGTTTTGATAACAGGAGCATGTCATTAGAAGAATATAAACCAAATTTCAACGATGGTAAACATGAATCATGACATGAATATAGGCATTTTAGAAGACATGAATCATAATATAATAAGGAACATAATCCATGAAAGAATTGTATATAAATTGATATGGATTTTTTGTATAAGAATCAACATATAACATCATGAACATGTATATGTAGAAATAGGTTCACTCATTAAGTTAATGATATAAAATTACACCCTCATCTGGACTTATGGATATGCATCCAGGTCCACTCATAATGTTGGAAACATGATATCAGGTTCACGAGTAACATTGTGGACCTGTAATCAATTTCAGACATAACACCAGGTCATGAAACTAGGTCAATATGTAAAATTTTCATCATGTAATCATGTTCACACATAAGATTTTGGATAAATAATAATGCTTACTCATAAAATTTTGAAAATGAAATTAGGTTCACGCCTAAACTTATAGACATGACACCAGGTCCATGAATAACCATGGTAACACGTAATCGGGTTCATGCATTATAGTTATACTCATGAGTGATCCATCATTAACCAGTGTATTCAAGAGAGATGTAGGTCCCACCCATCAAAAAATTAAATCATACAAGAATGTTCTAGAAGATAATGAAATATTTATCATATCATGACCCATGAAAAGTAATCGATTTTATAAATATCAAATCATAACCCATGAAGTGATATTGGTTGCATTAGAATTTCATCAAATCATAAAATGTGAAAAATAAATATGTTTCATATTAATTTCATAAATTTATAACCCATGAAAATAATAGGGTTTCAAAAGAATATAATTTGTAGAAGAGTAATTGTTGTTATAAGCATCATTACATCAAATCATAAGACATTTAATAAGGTATATGAATGTATTGATTGGATCATTCTCTAGAATGAAATTATTAATCATCAATGGATGTCATCATAAGATGGAAAAAATTTTGAAATATATTTCAAAAATATTTCATGAGGAAAACAACATTCCTTGTTTCAATTTTTTTTAAGCCATCAAAACATTATAAGAAAATTTTTCAGTCAAAATTCATTGAAAATATAAAAAATGGGTTAAAATAATTTAAAAACCCTTTTCCTAAATAAATATTAATGAATCTTGAAAAAAAATTTGAAACCATTTCCCTTGATACTATATAAAAGGAGCATGAAATAATTTTTGAAATTCATTTTCCTTTAGATCATATAAGTGAAACATGATAACATTTTTGAAAACCATTTTAATTGAAAATAAGAAATGAATAATGTGAAATATTTGGTGATTATTATTACATAAAACAATATATATTAATCTTCATAATATTTTAAATGACATTTAAATTTAAAACACTTTGAAATTTTATAAATAAATATTGAAAAAGTTTTGAACCCCATTTATTTAAAAAGTATTCCAAAACATATAATGAATGCTTGAAAGAATTTTGAAAACCATTCCTTTTAATTTTTTTTAAATGTATAATGAAATATTGAAATCATTTTGAAACCCATTTCCTTTAAAACACTTTCAAAACATATAAATAATTCATGGAAACAATTTGAAAATAATTTCATGGAAACCAAGGTTTTAAGGAAAATAGATTTCTGACGGAATAGAGTGGTAAAGTAAGAAATTATGAAAAAAATATTTACCATATTATTTAATATTGAATGGAAAAAATGATACCATGATGTGGATATAACATTAATAAATTGAGGGTAATAATATTAATGAAATTTCTTGATATATGTATCAAATGATTTCATCAATTGAATATTAATCTTAAACAATCTCGATAAAATTTGATATTGTATCAATAAACCAATACCAATTTGGTCTAATTGAATCACAATGAAATGGTAATAATAACATTAGATAAATCATAAAATTTATTGAAAATAAGATATTTCATGGTATAAAATTACATAGGAATTATATAATCCTCATTGAAAAATATAGGTTCATAACATGTCATGTGTCTCAAAGAAAAAAAATGAGGCGAATTTAATTTACTAATTTGAAAAAATTGAACCATAAAACATATGAATGAAGGATCATAAAATAAATGTGTAAATATAATTAAATTTTTTATAATAATCATATAATACATTCATGTTTAGTATATATATATCACATAATATAAATGAGTGATGGATAAGTCATAAATCTCAGGAAAATAAAAAGTTAGATGGAATTCCATTACCTTGAGTAATGACTCTCTTCATACTTTTAAAAGATTACTATATAGTAAATATAAGCTCATTATATATCTTTCATAGTAACATATTCTTATATTTAACACAATATATGATTTTATTATCAATTTATATTATGATCATGATTAAATTTCTGTGTTATTGTTTCACTTTTGGGTAATATTTCCTTTGTTCTTCGCATGTGTTTTATTTGTTATATCTTTTTTCCTTATACTTATATCATGATTCAAAGAAATTAAAAAATGATAAAAATATCAGTTATTTTAATTATATTTTTATTATCATAACATATATAATATATATGTATGAAATGTATTACACTTTTCATAGAGGTGGTAGGTCATACGTACTCTAAAACATTATTTATATTTTAATATCATATTGAAAGAAAGAAAGAAAATGTAATATATGTGTATATGTATAAAACATCACTAAAGTATAATTATTATTTCATATAAGTTATATATGTTAACTAAACACATCCTAAATATATTCCAAGTAGTTTTTGAATGACTCATACTGATTTGAGGGGTAGTGGTCCACATTCCCTCAAAAGAAATTATTGTATTTCAAAAATTGGAAAGTATAAAGATATTTGTTATAAAATAATTACAGAATATTTATGAAATTATAGATATCATATAAAGTATATATAAATATTTTTTCAATAATAATACCCACCATGATAGAAAATAATGGAAAAAATGAATAATCAACATTTTGTGAGGCGGTAGTTAACTATACATAAAAAATAGAATGTTTTATACCCATTAAATGATAGTTCATGTATGTTTTAGTTAAACCCCTATCCTAAAAATAACTAATTAAATTGAGGATAATTTTTTATTTATAATCATGGAATAAGGATAGTGGATGGGGTGCAGAATCAAAATAAGATAAAGTAGCTTGAGGGTTGATGTTACCTCTTCTTTGGGTAACACCTTCTGGTTTTCACCAAAGGGATTCTTTGGATTTATTTCTGCCAATGGGAGTATTCCTTGAGGAACAGATGAATTTTGGGAAGTTTATTTAGAAGATATTGTCTAATGTTATGAGTTTTGGTTTTGTGTGGAAGGGGGAGAGGTGGGGGCCTTATATGGGGGAAGAAAAGGGCTCACTTTGTATTTTAGAAAACAAGTTATATTTAACAAAATTTTTACCTACCAAAAGGAATTAAAATAATAGAAAAATAAATAATTTAAGGTTAATGTCAAAATAATTTCTACTACATTGGTTTTTTACATGATTATAATTCATTTTGGCCCTTTATATTAAGGCTTATTCCCTTATTAAGAATAATATTTCATCAATCATTGTAATTAATTTCAAATACCTTTATTAATATTTGGTAAAAACCTGAACTTTTTATTAATATTTTTTTACTAATTTCGTGTGTTTTTTATTTTATACTCAAAAAACTAAAATATATAATTAATTAATTGGCTATAATTAAATTAGACTGTTGGGTTTGAACTATTGTATGATCATTGATTGATATGACTGTTGGAATCAAAACACTTAACGTTGCAATTTGAGTTTGTAAATACAAGTGATCATGGTTAATTAACACAAAAAGAATATTTGATGGCCTCATCCAGTAGACTCAGGCTGTTCGATGCCCATCTGACATAACTTGGGAAGTAGGTAGCACCATCAGGCATTGCTCTGGACCAATCCCAAGTCGAACTCATCATGTGAAGCTTGAACGGAATCGCCTATGAAAGAAGTTAAAGCTGACAGAGGTCACCACTCAGGCAATGTTGGTCAAGACGCCCAAAGATTCTCTCACCTTAGCACACCTTACACATAGTTCATATGATGGTATTTCAAGGGGATACGTAATGAGACCTTAGCTGCTTTGTGTAATACTTTGATATAAATAAAATTGTGATTTCTTTTTATGGGAAAGTTTTTATATTTCAAATTTCTGGGTAAATATAGGATGTATATTATTGATGATTTTTTTAAAAAAAGGATATTTTAAAATATTTATGTGAAGCTTAAATAATTAATGTGTAATGATTTTTAAAAAATGGTCTTCTACAGTTCTGTTCAGTATGAAATTTAGAGTCTAATATGATCAACTTAATTTTTAGTGAATAGTAAATTATGAATAGTGATTTTATGCTAATGAATATTAATGTTATCTAGTGGAATAGTAATCTCACTTTAGAAAGTATTATTATATTTTATGCACCATGATTAGGTAATGTGATTCAATAAAATAAGTAAATATAAATTTCAGAAATTATTAGTTAAGTATTAGTTTTTTCAGGTGAATAGTTTTTTAATTAGAAATTAAATTAAAAATAATAGGAAAATTATTTTTATAAAATGGAGTTCATTTTTTAATTCAGTGAATTGATTTTAGGTTAAGGTGTATTTTTCAAATTTTTTTTGAAACAATTGAATTTTCGGTGAATTGTGAAAATACAGTTTTGAGTTTCGGGTGTTCAATGAAATAATTAAGGATTTAATAACTATGTAATCATTCTGGTAGACTTATGAATAGTAATATATTCTATGAGGTGTCCCAAGTGGCTAATATCATGGTAAAATACCTTTGGAAAGCCCATGTTTTTTCCAATACCACTAATGAGGTTTCCCTTGGAAATTAATGATTTGATCCCTCACGTCTCCATTAAATACCAACCCATTTCCTCATCCACTTCATTCCAAAATCCTAATCAACAAATCTTTGGTCTCTTTACCTCCCAAGGTTCCCTCAATCCTCTAACGATCCTATCCTTCAAGCTTTCGAAGTTACTTTTCACGGTAATGGAACCTTTCAACCACCTCTTTTAAGTCATGATTTCCTTTATGTTATGTCTTATACTTCCATTTCATTATGATAGGGCATGTTATTTTATATCTTTATAATGTATATCTCATTTCCAAATTATGAGAGACCCTTTCCTCTCTCTTCATTTTATTTTTCTGAATTTTAATATGATGCCATTAGGCTGCCGGATTTTCGTAAATGATATCGCGCTTTCTCTTTCCTTGCAAGTTTCCTTTTCATGTGGTGTGCCATTCAATTTTCCACACCATGATATTATTTCTTTTTTTTCTGTACCTATACTATAAAATGATTCATTTATTTATTGTATACCCTTTTCTCATGTCTTTATATTATTTTCTAAAACCATGTTATATAGATGTTATGCTGCAGAAATTTCATCTCAAAATTTCTCTTTCTTTTTCTTATAAAATTATCTTTTTTATATATGTGAATTACCCTACCTATTTTGCTTTTATGGGTTTTCATAGTTATAAAAAAACTATATATTTGATTTTGGAATTGACATTCATGTAACCCTCACTCCCTTTCCATGGTTTATAAATGAAAAAATGATCTTATTTTTAAGAACTTTTACAACATTGCAATTTTGAAATGAACCCATTTCTTTTATTATCTACGGGTTATTTATGAAATATTTAATTATGATCTATGTGGATCACATGAAAGTAAATTCATATTAAGGTTGTATTCAGATATCACTCCAATTCATTGGGTAAATAATTAATCTCTATAAATGACAAGTTTCACGATACCTTGGTGAATAACATTGGTAATTTTTATGACACCCTGGGGATGAACCTTGGTGATATGTTCATGAATGTCTAAATGAAATGTTGTAGCCACATATTCAATTTATGATTCCTGTTCTTTTTATCAAGATATTCCTATTCCTCTATTGCTCATCTCTTTAGGATTTTTATCATTTTCTCATTATTATTCCTCAAGACCACATGTCAACTATTTCATTTGTTTTCCTTGTTGAGCCTTCTCCTCACCCTTTCCTTGGATGTATGTCTCTAGGATATGAGATACAATAATTTTACTTAGGATGAACTTATGATTAATCCTTATATGTAGATAAGAATAATTTTTTATGTTGTTTAAAATGTTTATTTTTTCATGATTTTTAAGACACTAGATTTTAAAGATCCTTTATTTTTAAATTGTAATAAAAAGTTATGTGTTAAAAAGGTAGGATTCCATAATATGTATCAAAGGGTGTTTTAGTTAATTATGGGAATTATTATATGAAAAATTTATGAGTAACCCTATAGAAAAGTTTAAAAATAGGAAAAATTATTTGAATTTGGTTGAGTATTGAGTAAGTTGTCTAGCAAACAAATACATCCATGTCTAGATACGAGAAGCTAGAGGTGGATCTAGCATAGATGTAAATAGGGGTATAACATAAAAACACCACTTTGAGTTAGACTCGAATGGGAACTGGTGCCCTACAATGGTCCTTGTTGCACACTTGGTTACGACACTCCCGAGGGATATGTTTGATTAATCATAATCTTTTTATGAATCATTATAAAGGAATTATAAAGAAATTTAATTGTTTAAGAATGAAATTTTAAGATATAAAATCCTTTACAGTTAAAAGATTCATAAATGAAATAAGTTTTCCACTAATGTTTTTCTTTTTTAGAAAATTGAAGGCAATAGGATGAACAGTGAAAATAGTGACCACAATAGACCATTCACTGATGACCCTCCGATGGAAGCTGGAATGGAAACATTCATGTGAATGAGTAACCAACTAACTCACGTTATGGGAAATAACTTGAATCAAACTGAGATACTAATCTCACGAAGAAAGTAGAAACATTATGTTGAGTCCTTTATGAATCAAATACTACCAACCATCAGTGGATCGACTGACCCATTGATTGTTGAGAAGTGGATCATCTCTATTGAGAAGATCTTTTCTGTGATCCAGTTTTTAGAGCAACAAAAGGTCAACCTGGTTGTCTTTCGCTTAGATGGAGATGTTTATCAGTGGTTGGAATTGAATAAAAACATGATTCAAAGAGTTGAGGTTGAATCTATGGAGTGGGAAGAGTTCATAGTGATCTTATTCAGTATGTATTTCCCTCGTTCAATGAGAACAGGAATGGAGGAGGAGTTTCTCGAACTGAATTAGAATGAGAATGAATCTGTGGGAATCTAAAAGATGAACTTCACAAGGCTTTCACATTACACCAATATATTTTCCATGGATCCAAGTGGTAAGGTTTATAGATTATTTAGTTTACTAAGACCTCATTTATGAATGAATCTAGCCAATCAAGACGATGATAGCTATGAGGAGATCATGTAAAGTGAGATAAAAGTGGAGCTGGAGTTTGTTGAGATGTAGTGGTCTCATAAATGCAACAAAAAGAAGAGATTGATGAAGCCCATCTTAGGGAGGACCTTTGATCAGTGAAGAGGAGGTAATCATGTAAAACATTCCACATGTAATAAATGTGGGAAGAAGCAATTGGGGAACTACTTGCTCAAAAGTGGAAAATGCAACAAGTGTTAAAGATATTTCCATATTTCGGGTAATTTTCATAGTGAGGTGAGACCTCAACTTCATAACAGAAACTATAAGGGGAAGATAGTGCAGTTCCTACCTGATGTCCAGTATTTTATGTGTGGAAAACATGGGCACTTTTCCAATCAGTGTCAAAATCTGAGTGCAATGGAGGGGAACCCCCATCAGCCTCCCCAGAGGCCAAGGGTTCATGGTTGTGCCTTTTCTATCACGACAGCTGAATTTGAAGCTCTGAATGATGTGGTAGTAAGTAATCTTTTTGTTCTCTCAATGAGAGTGAGTACTTTGTTTTATTTTGGTATTACTCATTCCTTTATTTCATCCATGTTTGCAATGAATTTAGAATCAAACACCAATTTTCTAAAAGTAGAGTTATCAGTCCAGACTCCACATGGAATTATCCAAGCATCATCAGGGATTAGAAACACTACTATTTACATTAGTGAGCACAATCTTATCATAAATACAGTAGTCATTCCCATGCTATAATTTGACATTATAGTAGTGATGGATTGGATCTCAAAGTATAATGCTAAGATCAAATGCATAAGTAAGGAAATATCAGTATTCTTGAATGGAAAACCTAAAGTTATCTTCCAAGGATAGATATCTTAACCTGATCTTTGTCTAGGGGAAATCCATATGTCCTTCTTAATGGAGTTGATTAGTGAAGAATAAGAAGAAGATCAGAGTTTAAGGATAGAAATTTTCCCCATCGTGTAGGAATATTTTGATGTATATCCTAAAGAGTGGACCAGGCCTCCCCCAGAAAGAGAGGTATAGTTCTCCATTCAACTCATACCTAGATGTCATCCAATATAAAAGACCCCTTATAGGATGGAAAAGCCAGAGATATGGGATGTAAACAAAAAACTTCATGATCTTTAGGAGAAGTGGTTTATTCGACCGAGTGTGTCTCCTTGGGGACCACCAGTTCTCTTTGTGAAAAATAAGGATGGATCAATGTGGCTATGCATTGATTATAGGGAACTAAATGGGATCATAGTGATGAACAAATACCCTCTTCCAAGAATTCATGACTTATTTGTCCAAATTTGTTGAGGTCAATTCTTCTCTATGATTGATCATCAATCTAGTTATCATCAATTGAGGGTGAAGAAAGAAGATATTCTGAAAACTTCCTTCTGATCAAGATATGGGAATTATGATTTTGTTGTTATGCACTTAATAATGACTAATTCACCATATATTTTTATTTATTTTATAAATAAGGTCTTTAAATAATATCTTGATAACATTGTGGTAGTTTTTATTGATGATATTTTGATATATTACAAAAGTTGTGAGGAGCATGAGGATCATATAAGGGCTATTTTGGAAACACTGTAGAAGGAGAGGTTTTTTGTAAAGTTGAGTAAATGTGAATTCTGGTTACAAAAAGTTTCTTTATTGGGGAGCATTGTTACCAATGATGGAATCACATTTGACCCTGCAATGAAAAAAGTTGTGGAGGAGTGGCCTCATCCTACAACAATAACTAAGATTCAAAGTTTCCATGGATAAGAAGGATATTATAGGAGGTTTGTGGAAAACTTTTCACAAATTTATAATCCATTAACCAAGTTAACTCGAAAAGAGGTCATTTCCATCTGGAAAAAAGAGTGTAAGGAAAGTTTCCAATAGTTGAAGAAGAGATTGGTTACTAAACTCATGTTAACTCTACCCTCAAGTGGAGAAGGATTTGTTATTTTTAGTGATTCATCTCTCAAAGGGCTTGGGTTTATCCTCATGAAAAATGACAAAGTGATTGCTTATGAATCTAGACAGTTGAAGAATCATGAACAGAATTATCCAACACATGATCTGGAGCTGGCTGTGGTCATTTTTGCCCTGAAAATATGAAGGCACTATCTTTATGGGGAGAAATATGATATCTAGATAGACCCCCAAAGTTTGAAGTATATTTTCACACTAATGGAATTGAACATGAGACAAAGGATATGGTTTTAACTTCTTAAATACTATGATTTTTCAATTCATTATCATCCTGGAAGAGTAAACAACGTTGTTGATGCATTAAGAAGGAAAGACCCAATTTTTCTTTCCATGATGATAATTCAAAGAGATCCATTGATCAATGACCTAGTAATGTTGTACCTTGGAATTATAAAGGATGGGACATCATCAACCCTAACACAAATGATTTATCACCCATCATTACTATAGATGATCAAGAAATCTCAAAAAGAAGATCATTTGTTACCGTAGAAGTTAGAGGTTGTAAAGGATGGGAAGTTTATTGAGATCAATTTTGATCAAGAAGGTGTACTAAAATTTCATACAAGACTATATGTTCCATATAGTCCGGAAATAAATAATGAGTTGATGGATAAATCTCATAGCTCTACTTTCACTATACATCTTGGAAGCAAAAAAATGTATAGGGATATTCATGGTCAACTTTTTGTGGGACAATATGAAAAGGGAGATTGCTTAATACACTTCAAGGTTCTTAGTATGTCATAAAGTAAAGGCGGAGTGACAACTTCTTAAAGGGGTATTTCAACCACTACCCATACTAGCATGGAAGTGGGACAATATCACTATGGACTTCATCACTGGTCTCCTGAGAACTTCCAATGGAAATAATGTGAAATGGGTTATTGTGGAAGGTCTCAATAAGACTGCCAATTTTATATCAATTCAGGAAGATTTCTATCTTGATCAACATTTGAGGATTTATGTAAAGAAATTGGTAAGGCTACATGGAGTTCCTCTTTCTATCATGTCATATCATGATCCAAGGTTCACATAAAATTTATAGAGAATTATTCAACATTCTCTGAGCGTGGAATTGAATTTCAGTATGGACTATCACCCCCAAACGTATGGCCAATCTGAAAGGAGTATTGAAACACTTGAAGACATGCTGAGAACATGCTCAATGGAATTTAAAGGTTGATGGGATCAACATCTCCCTTTAGTTGAGTTATCTTAAACAATATATTTCACTTGAGAATTCCTATGGAACCCTATGAAGCTCTATATGGGAAGCGATGTATATCTTCTACATTTTGGGATGAAGCTGGTGAGGGAATACTTCTTGGGCCTAATATTGTGCAAGTGATAATTGAAAAAGTCCATGCCATCCAAAATCACATTAAGGCTGATCAGAGATGTCAAAATAGTTATGCCAACAACAGTCGAAGGGACATTGAGTTTGATGTTGGTGATAAGGTCA
Organism: Viscum album; assembly: GCA_963277665.1. Lineage (NCBI taxonomy): Eukaryota > Viridiplantae > Streptophyta > Magnoliopsida > Santalales > Viscaceae > Viscum > Viscum album. The sequence continues at coordinate 1,404,033,962 of OY728152.1, forward strand.
TTCTTCGAATTTCACATTCGAAAATAGTCATGAGGTTTGAAAAGAAATGGAAGCTCAGCCCTAGGTACATTGTCTCCTATGAAATCCTTTATCGTGTAGGAGCAGTGGACTATCGTCTTGCACTACCTCCAAATCTAGCACAAGTTCATGATGTCTCCCATGTATCCCACTTAATAAAGTATATACCTGACCCTTCACATGTACTTAATCCAGAGGTGGTTCTACTGGAACATGACCTCTCTTATGAGGACCAGCTAGTGGAGATCCTGGATCATTGAGACAATGTATACACAACATGACTACCCACCTAGTTAAGGTGTTGTGGAGGAACTGGAAATGTGAAAGAGCCATGTGGGAACCAGAGGAGTCTATGAGGAAGAAGTACCCACGCCTTTTCTCTTTAGGGAGTATAAGTTAAAATTTCTAGGATGAAATTTCATAAGTGGGGAAGAATGTAAAGGCCTGAACATTTTATTAATATTTGTTTCCTAATTTCATGTGTTTTTTATTTTATACTCAAAAAAACTATATTCTTTAATTAACAAAGTGAGTATAATTAAATAATACTATTGGGTTTCGACTATAATATGATTGTTGGTCGATATGACCGTTGGAAGAAAAACTCTTAACGTTACAATTATAGTTAATAAATTCATGTGATCTTGGTTAATTAATAGAGAAAAAATATTTTATGGCCTCATCCAGTATAATCATGTCATTTGAAGCCCATCTAATAAATCTTGGTAAGGATGTAGCACCACATGTATTTTCTCTAGACCAAGCCCAAGACGAACTTCATCATGTGAAGCATGAACAGAATCGCCTATGGGAGAAGTTCAAGGTGATAGAGGTCACCACTCAGGAAATGTTGGTCGATTTTCCCCAAGATTCAATCACCATAGAACACATTACACTTAGGTCCTATGTTGGTATTATAAGGGGCAATGTAATGAGACCTTATTTTCATTTTGTAATCCTTTGATATAAATAAAATTGTTATTTCTTTTTATGGTAAAGCTTGTAAATTTCAAATGTCCGGATAAATATAGGATGTATATTATTGATGATTTCTTTTTGAAAAAAATGATATTTAAAAATATTTATGATAACCATAAATAATTAATAATGTGTAATGATTTTCGAAAAATGGTCTTCTAGAGTGTGTTCAATAGAAAATATAGATTCTAATAAGATCAACATAATTTTTGGTGAATAATAAATTATTTATAGTAATTTTACGCTAATGAAAAGTATTGTGACCAAATATAATAGTAATCTCACTTAATAAAGAATTATTATATTTTAGGAACCTTTGTTATGTAATGTGATTCAATTAAATAAGTAAATAACTATTTAAAAAATTATTAGTTAAGTTTTAGTTTTTCTCATGTGAATAGTATTGTTATTTAAAAACTAAATTTAAAAATATGTATAAAATTATTTTAATAAAATGGAGTTCATTTTTTAATTTAGATCATTGATTTTCGGTCAAGGTGAATTTTTTTTATTTTTTAGAAATAGTAGAATTTTTAGTGAATAGTGAAAAAACATTTTTGAGCTTCATGTGTTTAATGACATCATTAAGGTTGTAATAATTATGTAATCATTCCGGTCGACTTATGAATAGTAATTTTTTGATATGAGGTTTCCCAAGTGGACAATACCATGGTAATATACCTTGTTCAAGCCCATGGTTTTTCCAATACTACTAATGAGGTGTCCCTTGGAAATTAATGATTTGTTCCCTCACTTCTCCTATAAATACCAAGCCATTCCCTCATCCATTTCATTCCAAAATCCTCCTCAATGAATATATGGTCTATTTACCGCCCAAGGAGTCCTACCAATGTTCCCTTAAGCCTCCCAAGGTCCTAACCATCATGCTTTCGAAGTTACATTTCAAGGTAAGGGAACCTTTCACCCACCTCTTTTAAGTCATGACTTCCTTTATGTTTTGTCTTATAGTTCCATTTTATTATGAGGAGTCTTGTTCATATAGATCTTTAATACTATATATTTCATATCAAAATTATTATATACCATTCCCTCAATCATTAAGTGATATTTATGAATATTTATGCGATGTCGTTAGGCTGCCGAATTTTCATTAAAAAATCAGGCTTTATTTTTTCTTGCATGTTTCCTTTTCATGTGGTGTGTCATTCAATTGTCCACAGCATGATCTTATTTCTTTTTATTCTATACCTATATGGTAAATTTATTTATTTATTAATGTAATACAATTTTCCCCTTTCTTTATATTATTTTTTTAAACCATGTTATATAGCCGTTATGCTGTAGAAATTTCGTCTCAAAATTTCCCTCTCTGTCCCTAAAGAAATTCAATTTTTAATATATGTGAATACCCAGACCTATTTAATTTCTATGGTTTTTCATATTTATATAAAAATGATATATTTTATTCTGGGATTCACAAACATGTAACCTTCACTCCCATTCCACGTGTTATAAATGACTCTACAATCTTATTTTTAAGAACTTTTAAAACATCTTGATTTTGAAATGAACCCATTTATTTTATTATCTATGGGTTATTTATAAAACATTTGATTATGATCTATTTATCTCACATTAAAGTAAATAAATATTAATGGTGCACCCAGATATCACTCTAATGCATTAGGTAAATAATTAATCTCTAAATATGACAAGTTTCACGATACATTGGTGAATAACATTGGTAATAGTTTATAACACCTTTGGGATGAACCTTGGTGAAATTTTCATGAATGTATAAATGAAATATTATATCCACATGTTAAAGTTTTTATTCATGTTATTTTTATCATTATATTTTTATTCTTCCATTTTTCATGTCTTTATTATTTTTATCTATTTCTTATTATTATTGCTCGAGACCACATGTCAAATGTTTCACTTGTTTTCCATACTGAGCCTTCTGCTCACCCTTTCCATTGATGTATGTCTCCAGGTAATAAGATTAAGTAATTGTACTTGTGATGAAGTTATTATGAATCCTTACAAGTGGACTAGAATAATTTTTTATGTTGTTTTCAATTTTTATTTTTTCCTGATTTCCAAGACACTAGACTTTAGAGGTCCTTTATTTGTAAAATGTAATGAAAAGTTATGTATTAGATAGGCGGAATGCCATATATTTTTTGTCAAAAAATATAGTGACATTTTTTGAAATTATAAATTATTATGATTTTAAATATTTAATCAATTTTCCTAAATTCCAATAACATGAGTATCAGATATTAATTTAACTTTAACCCTACACAGAGGACAACAATACGGGTTTTTAAAGTAAAAACATTCAAATATTTTCTATGTTTGTATGTTTAGATTGAATGTGAATTTGATTCCAATATCAAAAATTTTATTATTTGATAAAAAATTTATTGAATAATTATTTAAAAATAATGAAAATTATAATTTAACCAAATAAATAAATTTTATGAAGTTGTAGTTTTGAATTAAAAATCATTAGTTTTTATTATTCATCAAAAAACATAAAAATTCACAAAAAATTACCAAAAATTTTACATAATCAATTTTTTATGTTTTTATTTCAAATATTAAGTTTATTTGGACATATAAGATTTAATAAGGTGCCATAATTTGATTTAAAAAAATTTCGCAATTAAAAGGAAGAAAAAGTGCCTTAATAAAAATATAGGTTTTTATGTGTGAAATTGGGTTTTTTCATGTCTTACATTTATCAAAAAATTTGTATCAATATAAAAAATATTCCAATTTATATATCATATATATTAAATTAATATCACTCACTAATTTTAATTAATTTAATTTATTTTTATAAAACAACTTTGTGATCATAAAAGTTATTTTCTATGAAAACATTTTCTTTATATTAAATCATTTTTTATGTTCTTTTCTAATTCATTTGAAAATAATGAATTGGACTATTTATTTTAATAATTTATTTAATAATACTCAAATCCATTAAATTAACACAAAGGATATATGATAATATATTAATTGAAAATATTTTTAGTAATGTATTATAGTTTGGAATCACCCAGCCTTGCGTATTACACCAACCATCAAGAAAAGACAGTCTTGCATGTAATTTATGCTATCCTTAGTGTTAAATGTATATAATGGTAAGCATTATATTGGATGAATATCACAAATACTTAGTGTTGTAATGACAAAAATAGAGACTTAATATGAAAATATTATTTATTGAGTTGTGTGAAATGAAAAATATCATAAGATTGAATTAATTCAAAAATATATATTTCACTAAATCTTATGGTTTTACATTATACAGCCTTTAAAATGAATTTCTCCCTCAATATTCATCTGTGAATCCAATGGATTAATACTTTTAAGATTCCTTAATAGAAACCCACATCAAAAAAATGAATCCTAAAAATTGTTTTAAATTTGGAATGTCAGAAACATAATGGTTACCCAAAGTAACGTATAACATGCTTTAAACATTAGAGAACATAGGTGGAATGTGGAAGCAATTAATGGGAGAAAATGTGTAAATATTCATAGGGATTGATTTAGCTCATCAATACCAAAAAAGTTAATGATAAATGAAATAATGATGGATTTAATTTTATAAATATTTTATGAGTTAAAAGTTCATTAGTTCATCAAATATTAATGTATTAAGAAAACATTTCTTCCACCAACTTAACAGTGAGTAATTATTTTTTGTACCACGAATATAAAGAAATATATACTGAATCGATATATTTTTATAGGAAATTTTTCATTATTTGGTTTTGTATCCTTCAATTTCTAATTCATCAATTACTTAAAAAATGTATTTCCCCAAATTAGCATATATGTCTGATGTATTAAACTACAAATTTAGAAGGTCTAAGGCCCATAAAAGATAGAAATGTTTAGATATTTTTCTCTAACAAATTATTCATATAAATATTGTTAATACATTAATCTTTAAACATAAAAATTATCTATATTATTTCATTATTAATTTTAATTTGTCCAAATTAGGTAAACATTAATGTGGACATCACGTAGGCTATTGGTAGGCATGAAACCCTTATCATCTTTTGGGCATGGGTTCAAGACTCATGGCCTTGCCGAATATGATTGGTTTTCATCTAACATACATGATGTCCTTTTCTAAATCCACAATAATATAATTTCCAAAATATGATTGACATCCATGAAATAATTTTAATCACTAAATATCTTTTTAACCAGTATTATCAATACAATCTCAATATAAATATACTTCCTATAAAGAATAACATATCCATTTCATGAATGGTCAACCTTATAAACCTTATAGAAGATGAAAATCCAAAACAATTGAAATAAATTCCAGAAGTCATCTTATCATTGATCCAACATATATAAACAATTATCTATTGGTTATTACATTCCAAACATGTTAATATTCTCATCGTATTTTCTGTTGAAACTTGTCAATTATGGGAATTACCATAAATCCTTATTGAAAACATTCATGTTACCTTATTATGATGGTTACTAGATATATTTCTTAAATTGAAGAGGTTGTGAACTTCAACCATGATGTTGTAGATAAATTTTTCAACAAAACAGTAATCAGATATAGGGTAATCAGTGCTACATAGTTTAATTTATCAAAATAAATCATTTATTTATTAAATCTAAATACTATGTTCCCAACATATTGGTCACATAAAGGGTTAATTTCCCATAATAAAAATATCAATTTTATAATTATGCATCACCAATAAAAATATATTTTTTATATCACTTATGAAATTTTTTTGTGAAAATACAAATATATTTCTTGATTCATATTACATAATCTTTGAATTCCAATACAAAAACACTTAATTAATATAGAATGATTCTTAAATAATTACTCTAGCATCATCAACATATTTCTTTAATACCTATTTCATAGAATAATAAATTGGAATCATGTGTTAAGGCTCTTAAAAATCAATACAATCATTCTTCTTATTTTTAATGTAAACAATAACATAAGAACATCCCATACATTTCACGTGTAGATTGTGTTCTGTTTTTCTTTAGTAGTGTAACCAATACTCATACCACCTTCCTAATTATCCTTATGATAATCCACTAGTAAAATAAAATTTCATAATTCCAATACTTTCTACAGATTAAATAATCAATTTAAACCATGTCACTTTTAGTTTTCTCCAATGACTACAACTAAAAAGAATAGGGTTAGAAACTCATATCATAGATGAATACCTCATAATCATTTAATTATAGGATGTATAAATCATGAACCTATATTTTATTAGAAAACCCTTATATGTTTCCAAGTCTATTCATATTCATTTTATATATAAATCCTTCATGATGCTTAATAATGAGTTTTTAAATTTCCATAGCATATTCCTCCAGACAATCAGTCCAAGTGTGTAATATGTCTCATTATCATATAATATGTTACAAAAAGTTAATATTGACCCATATTTTCATATTTTTTACCCCTATAGACATATATTCCATAACCACCTCTACTTGTAATATCTAGATAAGGATGTATTTCATGGAAATCACTCACTCTATCCATTAACAAAATTCTAGGACATTTTCCTAAATGGTAATTCATCATTATACTTATCCATAGAGACATACATAGACATGTAAATATAAATATACATATTGATCTCACTAAATTTTTCTCATCATAGTTTCCAAAGTATATCTAAAACGTCGCTCTAATACTAACTATAATGATGTATATTTAATATATATTGATAATATATAACTTTTTTGGAATACATAATACACTACAAAATGATATGCTCAAAGACGACATTAGTTTAGTTTCACTGGAATATTGGAACAAACCTATTCTAACTTGGTGAAATATCTTCAGTGTGTAAATCAAAGATCCTCCGTTAATAATTCTACATGGGAACATTTCTTCATAACCTAGTGTAGGAAACATAAAAATGGGTGAGCTTAGATGCTTATTAAGGGTAAATAAGGAAATATGTATAAATAACATGAGAATTAGTGTATAAGAACATGATCATATCATTTGAAGATCATACGATGCATATCAAATATCATAAACATGATTGATGACAAAAATATTATATGCTCATTTGAAATGAATCATAACATTATCAAAAAGATAAGATATGGAAGCATAATAAATTAATAAGACATGAAATTTTGGTGTAAACATCAATATATATCATTGTGAACATTTATAAGTGGAAAGGGCTTCACTCATTATGGTATGTAGATGAAATAAAGCACTCATAGAGACTAATGGACATGAAACTGGGTCCAATCCTAATTTTCTGGACATGAAATCTAGTTCATAGATTACATTGTTAAAATGTAATTAGGTTCTCCCATGACTTAAGAACATGAAACCAGGTTGACACTTAACATTTTAAACATATAATAAGGTACACACATAACATTATTAACACATAATATGTTTCACTAATAATATTGGGAACATGTAATAAGGTTCAAATATAAACATATAGACAAAAAACCATGTCCATTCATAACATTGTGAACATGTAATTAGGTACATGCATAACAATAATACTCATGAGTCATCCATAATTACTCAATGAGTTTGAGGGAGATATAAGTGCCACCAATCACATAATTAAATCATACTTTCAAGATCCACAAGAAAATAAAACTTTCATCATATATTGATCAATGAGAATAGATGGGTTTTATAAACATCAAATCATCACCCATTAAATGAATTAGATTTCATTAGAATTTCATAACATCATATCCTTTGAAAAATACATTGGTATCATAATCATTTAATAAAAGTATAACCTTTGAAATGAATCATGATCAAAATCATTTAACTGAAGGAAGTGAAATAGGCATCATAAGAATCATTCCATCAAAACATAAAAATTCTTGAAGGAATATGAAAGGATCCTTAAGATCATTAATTATTAAGGAATGAGTATTCATCAATAGAGAACATCATAGATGGAAAATAATAAAAATATATAATTCCAAAATATTTCATATGGAAATTATCATTTCATATTTGAAAAAAATCATCTTAAAACATAACACCTTTAGAAAAACCATTTTATTCGAAGTTGTATTGAAAACAGAGAAAGATGTCTTAAAATCATTTTGAAAAACTTTTTCCTTGAAATAATATTTATGAATCGTAAAAAAAATTTGAAAAACATTCTCCTTTAAAGTATATAAAAGGATATTGAAAAAATATTTGAAAACGGTTTCCCTTGAAAACTGATAAAAGAATGTTGAAAAAAAAATTTAATCCTTTTTTACAAGAAAACATATATAAATAAGCATTAAAATATTTTAAAAAATATTTTATTTTAAAAAAATTTGAATAAATATAAATAAATATTAAAAAAAGTTTTTAAAACAATTTCATTGAAATTTTTTTGAAAACAAATAAAGAATGATTAAAAATGTTGTGAAAACCATACCATTGAAAAAAAATTAAAACATATAATTAATGATTGAATTTTTTTCATCCATTTATTTTAAAACACATTAAAAAAATTATAAATAATTCATGAATACAATTTGGAAATAATTTCCTAGAAAAAATTGTTTTGAAGAACAAAGATTTTAGATGGATGATATAGGTAAAGTCAGACTCTATTAAAAACACATTATTGATCATATTATGAACCAAAGTGTGTAGAAATGGTACGATTACATGTATATATCATGAATCATAAAATTTTAATAAAACTCAAGAAAGTTATTTAGATACATATCATTATATTTCATCAATGAGAGAATAATCATAAAAAATCTCGATAAATGGTGAGATTATATCTATAAACCACTACAAATTTGGTAAAAGTGGATCATAATAAAATAGAAAGAATAAAATCTCATGAAGAATAAAAAATCACAAAAATAATTAGTTTCATGATATACCATTTAAAAGTTATTATAAACACTTCATAGTTAAATATAGGTGCATAAAATGGCATGTGTCTCAAAGAAGAAAAATTGAGACAAAATTAAATTACCAATTTCATATCTTTTGAAATATAACACACAAGAAATAATGATCATATAATGGATATTTAAATAACAATAAGTTTAAGTAACTGAATTTTATACTACATTAATGGTTATAATATAAACCAAAAAAATAAATGAGTGGTGAATAATGCATGAATCTCGTGAAAATAAAAACTGAGATGAAATTCCCTTACATTATGTCTTGACTCTCTTCATAATCGTACCTGATTTTGGTATAGTAAATATATGTTTATAAAAAATATATCACAGAACAATATTATTATATATAATACAATATATGGTTTTATTATTACTTTATATTACCTTATTGTTAACAATTCTATGTTATGGTTTCACTTTGGGTAATATCTACTTCGTTGTTCACATGTGTCTTAATTTGTTATATCTATGGTCCTTATTATAATTTCATGATTTCCATAATTAATTACATGTAATTAATGTATTTTATAAAATTTTATATTTTTTATAATAATCTATATAAAATATAAGTTTCAAATGTAATACATCTTTCATGGAGATGGAAGGTTATACGTACCAAAGGCCGATGTTTCAATTTTAATGTCATATTGAAAGAAAGAAAGAAAATGAAATATTTTTATATATGTATATAATATAATTATAGATTCATTTTTATTTCTTATATATCATATAATTTATCTAAATACATCCATAATACATTCCATGTAGTGTGTTAATGAATCACATCACTTTGAGGGGTTGGTAGTTTACACTTCCTCAAATGAAATTATTGTGTTTACATAAAATGGAATATATAATGATATGTGTGGTAAAATAATTAAATAAGGCTAAATAAATTATATGTATAATATATTTTATTTATAAATATATTATCCATCATAATTACCACCCTCGGATGCATTAATGTAAAAATGAATAGTCATTACTTTGTGTGGCGGTAGTCCTCTATACACATAAACAGTGCGTTTTTTAACAATTTTATTGAAATGTATGTATGTGGCGGTTTAATAGATAAAAAAAGAATATAATTATATTTAGGATACTATAGATTCATTAATAATGGAATAAGGTTTTTGGAGGGGGTGTATAATGAAAATAATATAAAGAAACTTAAGGGATGATTTTATGACTTGTTTGGATAACTCCTTTTGGTTTTCACCAAAGGGCTTCCTTGGATTGCTTTATTCCAAAAATTAGTCCTCAAGGAAAATGAGAGGTATTTTTTGAAGTGTATTTGTAATATCTTATCCCAACATAATTTATTTGAGAGGTGTGTGGAAGGGGGGTAGTTTGTGGCCTTTTATGGGGGATAAAAATGACTCACATGGTATTTTTTTCAAACAAGTTAGGTGTACCCACATTTTTACTACAAAAAAAGTCTTAAAAACCATTAAAAAATAATTTAAGTTTCATATAAAAATAATGTCCATACAATGGGTTTTGTAAAAGTGTATAGGTCATTTTGGACATTATGTTTTTGGTTTATTTCCTTATTATCCTTAATTTTTCCTTATTCTTCGTAATTATTTCAATTCATTCACTAATAATTTTAGTAAAAAACAATTTTTAACTTATTAAACGTCATAAATAATGATTACTCCATGTATGGAATCCATATTTACAAATTATAATAAAAAATATGTAGAATTTAATTTAAATTTAATGCTTCAGATGGGACGACAATGTTGGTTTTTAAAGTAAAAACATTCAATTATTTCCAATGTTTTGATATTATATTTCAATTTTAAATTATACGAGTATCTTATAATTGGATAATTTGAAAAAACTTTGACCTAATTTAACTTGAAAAAAATTCTAAATAAAAATTTACCATACAAATAAATTAGATAAAATGCAGTTTTGAAGTAAAATTCAGTATTTTTAACTATTCATCAATATTTGAAACATCACACAAAAATACAAAAAGAATCACCCTACCCTAATTTTTATGTCCATTTTTAAAATAATATTTTTATTTTTTCATATAATGTTTTTAAAATTTCCATAATTTGATTTAAAAAAATTCTCCATTAAAAAGAAGGTAAATGTACAAAAAAATATAGGTTTCTATATGTGAAATTAGGTTTGTTCCTATCTTAAGGTTATAAAATCTAATGTATGAATGAAAAAATATAAGACTTGATATATAAAATAAATTAAATTAATATACCTCACGAATTTTCATTAATTTAAATTATTATGGTTATATATATTTCTGATCATGATAATAGTTTTCTATACAAACATTCCCTATATATTCAATTGGTACTTATGTTCATTTCTAATTCACTTGTAAATAAAAATTCACCCATGTAATTTTATAAGTTAGTCAATATTATTCATAACCATAAATATAATGTCTAGTATAGTATCTTTTTAAATTAAATATTAATAATTTTATGAATATATTATTGTTTGGTAACACTTTATCTTGTGTGTTATAAATGGAATCATGGAAAGTCAATCATCCTTTTAATGTATGATAACAAATATGTTATTTGTAGATAAGGTTAAATATCATGATCCATGTATAAGAATATATCTTGGTGTCACACAATCCTAACATAGTGCATTAATTTAAAAAAAATGATAAGTTTTGCATGAAATGAAAAATATCATAAGATTAAATTTATTCAAAAAAATATTTCCCAAAATCTAGATATTTTGCATCTACTATTGAAACATTTCTTTGGAATAAAATCTTTTGAACCCACAATTAGTGATATCCTGGTCACATTTTGATTTTGTATAAATACTAATGTCCACTCAATTGATCGAATAAATCATCAATCTGTGTAACAGGATAATAGTTTTTTATCGCAACTTGGTTAACCTTATGGTAATCTACATATAACCAAGTAGTTCCATCTTCCTTCTTGATAAATAAGACTAATATTTCCCATAGAGACATGCTTGGATGAATTAAACCATTTCATTTTAACTCCTCCAACTCCACATTTAATTCCATTAATTCTTTTGGTTCCATCTAATTTGATAGAAGAGAAATGGGACTGCTACACGGGTGGAGATCAATCATAAACTCGACATACCTTCTAGGTGGTATGCCTAATTTTTTTAAAGAAAGACATCTTGGAAATGGTCATCCTCTACTAGAAAACTTCTATTCTTGATCTATTCCATTAATTTCCAATACAAAACCACCATCCGGTATGAGATCATTCAAACTTTTGATGATAATAAGCCCATTTCACCTTCCTTTATACTCCAGTCTCCTCGAAAGATATGCTTGATCCCAACAATAGTCATAAAACAGACCTTTATATTATAACATCTGATGTGATATTTGAACATTTTTATCCAATCCATACCCAATATTATATCATATACTTCCATCTCCAACACTAAAAGTCCTAAATATACATAGATTCATCAATAGTTGTAGGACATTCTCTATACACAAAGGCTTGGAATTCTATCTAGAAAAATAGTTTGAAGTTTTAACATATAATCAATTATCAAAACCTTTATATACATAAAATCAACAACGTGAGAATAAATAATGTATTGGGATGTGGCCATGTCAAAAAAATCATGCATAAAGGTATAATTCAAAAGAATCATACCACTCATAGTTAATAGTCAAGACTGATCAACCATAATAATCTGCTCAACTCAAAATAATTTCTTTCTTGTTGTACTTGGTTATTTGATTACATGATGAGATTCCACTACCCACGAAGTAAATGTATTAGTGTAATCCCTATTGACAAATCATTTATACAGATTATATTGATTCTGGTTCCCTCATTCCATCGAAACATATGACACTTGCAACACCTAAGAAGTGTCCTAAACACCGGACCTCAGAGAACTGTGACAATAATGTTGAATATTCCCCCACATGATTTTGGTTGTGGCATGATCTATTTTGTACCATACATTCTTATTTAATGTATTCAAGAGAACCACATTGGAAGAACCCATATTTTATCTTTGGACATAGATGATGTTTTATTGATAGTACTGTCTGATTTTGATTCAAGCATCCATCTTGGAAATATGTGCCCCTCTTCTAATTTCACCTATAATTAGATTTAACACAATTTCACATGGATATAAACATACTTCCTCCCCATGTTTCTCCTTTGATTTCCAAATTTGGCATCTTCCCTCTATTGATAATCATGGTATAATCTATAATACAGAGCATAATAATCTACAATTTAATCTCATACATCATACCCAAATCAATGATATGTCCATTCAAGGTCACTATAGTAGCTACATCGAGTTTTCAGCTCACTAAAGTCATGAATTTAGACACATAATCTATGATGGAAATATTTTCCTTATTCAATAAGAATTAGTCTATTTTTTAATGAATTTTTAACATGTGTGGATAGAGTAGTTCATTAAAAAATTCCCCAAAATCCATCCATGCAAGACAATAGATTAATTCATCCAGAATTTATAAATCTCACCATTAGTGTGTAGGATACTCTAGCATATACACCACTGGCCTGACATTATACTCTGTCGGTGTACCAATGTAATCAAACATTCGATTAAACTTGTTCAGCCACAGTAATTCCTTATCTGGTTCAGAATCACCTTGAACGATGGGTGGGCTCTACTTCAACAATTGTTTGGATTGATCCATATGCATTGGATAATCACTCTTTTTTCTGCATTCCACATCCCGAAATTCATGTAAAATACTATGAAATGGTTTATGGTTCACCTATTGTTCTAGTGAAACTACATTTTCATATGCTTCCACTGGTAGGTTTCTACGATGCATACCGATTACCATTTTCTGTAAAACCCAAACACACCATAAGACATACTGTTTATCACCTAAAGGTTTTACATTTCAAATAAAATCACATCAACTATCACAAAAATTCATTAAAAATTCAACGATTTATGAAAAATGTCTATATTTTTTTGACAATCAATTTATTTTTAATATTCAACAACCCTACCCTTTTAAAAATAATTTTTTTGAAAACATGTCAATTTTTTAAAAAAATCGTCTATTTACACCAAATAATTACTAAAAAATTCGATATTCACTCCTCATGGGAATTCATTTATATAATACATTTCATGCTCATCTCATTTGATAAACCCATGATAATGATATTTATAAATCCTATAAGTGTCTCCAAGAAACTTTTGTACCCAACTCCCTAGTAATATGACGTTATGTAATCTACCTCTTTTTTTGCTATATATTTCATATCCTTATGATCCTACATCTATATGCTAAACCAAAACAGGGAATATACATGAATGAATATCAAATCCAATTAGAAGTATACAAAAACCACTTAATTTGAAAGGACTGAACAATATAACACCACTTTTCATTTCCCACCCCTCATCACTTGATTGATAAGTACAGTGGACATTACAAGGCCTTAGGATACATCCCTAAGATTCTATAGGATGAAAATTAATTCAAAGGGTTTCATGAACATCTTTGGGATGATTTTTCCTTTTTAAATAACACAACCAACTAGAAAATTCATAACCAAATAGACCACAACTTGATGCATGATATTAATGAATGACAACTCAAAGAATACCACATATATAAAAATAAAACTAAAAAAGAGTACCATGATAGAAGACTACAAAAACCCATGTATATAGTGGAAAACTACAAAACCATCAAAACATAAAGACACTAAATAAAACCCCCAAACACCAAACACTTCATTCTCTAACTCCACAAATAGACAATGTTTTACTAAGAACCTTTATGGAAATTGGATACTTTGCCTTTTCTTATGTCCTGGTAAATGATATATTCAAAATAATTAAAGGGAAAAAGCAGAGTTAATTAATGAAAATCAATAGGTTTTACCCAAATTTATTCCATACGCATGCTAATAGGATAGAAAATGTTATCATAATTATATAAAAATTTTTATAAAAAAAATTTAAAAATGTTTATTTAAATATATAAAAATGATAAATAACCATGAACTTTTCACAAAACAAATACGACTTCCATGTAAAGTAACCAAATTCAAAATTTCTATTTTGGTAAAATACATTCCTTTCGAATTAACAACACATTCGACATGCATGTAACAATGAAACTCCCTATACTAAAGAGTGGTTATTCATTCTTCTACTAAGAGTTTACATAGTATACCATTTTGATATTGTGATTTATCTCCCATATTTTTTCCAACCTTTTTATAGCAGTACTTTATGCCCTTATCGAACCCAATTCATATGAACATAGGCCACAAATACATGAAAAAACAATTAGAAACTCAAGTATCCCAAATATATTTCAATAAAAAAATTATTAAAACCCATTCCATAAATTCTTTTTCATCAATCCAATGAAGTAACCTATTTTAAAATCATCTTTCTAAAATCAAAGCACAAAATATTTTTCCCAACAATTCTACAATTTCAAAAAAAAACTAAAAACTATCCCTAAAAAAGGTTTCTACCATGAATTCACAATAATGTGAAATATAATTTCAAGAAAAAAGATCTATTTGAGATCTATACATCATATTCTAAATAGTTGAGGTAATACTGAATCCACCTACCTCATGAAACTTACTAAAAACAGAAAATAGTACAAAAACATCTAATGAATCGGGTGGAAACACAAAAAAAATGCCGTAGACCTCCTACCCTATCATCAAAAAATCCAAATATCAACTTATTTAACATAAAATATCATATATATACCAAAATAAGACATAGAAATAATAAATTAATAGAGAGGGAGAAGTAGATCTGAGGAAAACCAAGGAAACCCACCTGGAAGGATGACATACCGTGAGAATATGGCTTCTATACACCAATAGAATCCATCTGATCACCAACAGATCAATTAGAGAATCCTATAATACCCCTGGGGAGTGAAAATATCTAGTTAGACTATATTTGGTGGAATGTTTTGGGTAAAAATAGAAAACCTACCGAGATAAAGGTTTTGGGGATCTTGATTTTAATCTGAGCATGGTTAGTCGCACAATTATGAAAATTGTGATCTAATCATGTGGATGCATTGGTATAAAGTGACAACCTTGCGTCATTGGCCCACATAGTTTCCAAAACATGTTCCAACAATTCTAAATCCCACTATCTCATGTTATATGGTTTCTCCTTGGTAGCCTCTCTATGTGTACAAAGTGTGCATCTGCCCATGCACCTTCCCCATAGCCTATGTCTTATTGTTCACTTTTTTCCTAGAGTATTTCTATGGATTACAAAAATTTTGAACCAATATTTCCCATTTATAAAAGAACCAATCAATCTCACAATGTATAAAAACACTCATAAACTTTACCAAATAACTTTATATACATAAAAAATAAATGAATATTTACTAACTTAAAATTGGGGGTGTTATACTCCATTTCATTTAAATTATTTACAATAAGAAAATAAATAAATAATTTTTATTAATGTATAATTCAATCAATTATAATAAATATTAACAAATTTATTTAATTTAAATAAATTTAATATTATTTTTTAAAATAAATCCTTCCATACTTATGAGCATTTTCTCTTTGGATATCTGCTTTTTGTCATGTTTTTTGATGTAATTTTAAAATGGAATCCTCCAAAAATAAAAAATCAATTTGACAAAAGTGATTGAATAATTAAAATTATAACAATACATACTACGAAATAGTATAATATTAATTTTATAGCCTTATGAATTGTAAAACAAGTAAAAAATAATTACCATAGTTAAGGGAAAAACTAATTTACTGGAGGCTAAACTACGAAGATGATAGATAAAATAACCTACCATATTTCCCAATTACTATTTGATGGATTTAATTACATATTATACATTATATTTTAGAAAATTAATTGATTTTTAATCACTTTTCATATGAAAAACATTATCATTTTATAATGTCTTCTGAAATAATCATGTAATTTACAAAAAGTCCCATTTTCCCAAATATATCATGGTACTCACTCTTATCACTTATTCACTCCTTTAAATCAATATTCACTTCAAAAACCTAAATATATGATTCCAAAAAATACTTATAAACATTATAGATCCTATTATAATCCAAAAATACTAATAACAACATACTTAAAAAGAGGTCCAAATGATGTTTCTCTCATAGAAGGTAAATGGAATCACTATGCTATTTCTTTTCCATTCTTATTTTACAACCTTTAATTATGTCTTAAAATATAAACTATACATACAACATTATCATCCATATACTAATATTTTATTATTTATAAAAACTAATATTTTAGCATCTCCCACTATGTCAAATTGAAGACAAATTTATTTATCATGTTTATGTTGGACTACCACCCTATGAACCAATTTCATTTGGTTTCCTTAAAAAATACAATATATAGTAATAATGATAGAAATAATGGATATATATGATTCATATGAAATGATATTATTTTTTTAATGTTTATATATCATCCACTTACTTAACTTTCCCAATTAATAGAATGATATCATCACTCAGTTGTATATATAGATTATCATCTTGAGGAAGAGAGGTGAATCATTTTTTATATCCAAAATTCCAAAATAGTTATAAATTTATAAATACTATTTAAATATAATATTAATAACATTAATATAATTATGAATATTTTGGATATATATCAAATTCCTAAGATCATGGACTTTCTGGACAAAAGTTTCCTGAGAAAACAATATAATTAACATTAGAAACAATGAATATAATTAAATATTTTTAACAAAATGATTGTAGAATAATATAATAGGATGTAATTTATTATTTTAAAAATAATTTCGGTTTTTCAATAAATTATAATCATAAATAAATCCATTATACATATGTTTAGTGTAAATTTAACCAAGATGAAGCATGGTCTATTGGTTTTATAGTATCTCTTTTTTTTTCTAGGAGGCATATTAAATATTATATACTTGTATCATTTATGTGTTTTATATAATGAAACATTAACATTATATACCATTAATGTAACATCCTGAATCCAGATGCAACTAAACGGGTTCCCCGAACTCGGTTGGTCACATGACCTCAAGCACATTTCCCCAAACGCCAGAGGCTACTGACTAGCAGTGAGGGCCCAGGTCTGATAGTGGGGAAACTATGCCCTCATTTATCAAAGTATAGCACATCATAAAAGATAAATAACATGCAACAGCAGTGGATGAAATAAACTATACACATTTACAATGAACAACTGTAATAAAAGATAACCAACAGTTATATAGATAATGATGCAACATGCCTCTAGTTCTATGAAAATAGCCCGAACATGTTACACAACAATACAATATAATACAATACAGCTCAAGTATAGGTACAAAAGAACAAAACAAAATAGCTGGTAGCATCGTGAGCCTACGCACAGTCCCATGCTTCTTTACTCCTCAGCACCAATCAAGTACCTGTATAGGGACCCCTGCCCTTATCCACACCTGCAGCAACATAGTCTGTTTGTGCCTAAGACATGATGCAAACAGGGTGTGAGAAATAAATCCCCGTAGGCACCCACCAAAGGAATGTACCCAACTATGTGAAAATATCCAACAACAACGTTAAGTAATAAATTCAATAAACAATGAAGTACTCAAAAGTAATTATCTTTACCATTTATATTGCCATTTTATTATTCATTTAACCATTCAATTTAATAACATTTTGTGCTCATTAGAACCAAGCCCTCGGGCCAATCAAAATCTTTCCCACAGGATAATATAGTAAAACCACACCCTCAGGCTTTCCCACAGGCTTTCGAATATTTCCCTCAGTCCATTCAGAAGCTTTCCTTCAGGAATTTTCCTCCTGAGAAATAGAATCTTACCCTTAGGCCAAACTGAAACGAAACCCTCAGGTAATCAGAATCTAGCCCTCAGGCTAATAGAACCACTACCCTCAGGCTAAGTAAAACACTGCCCTCAGGCTAAACAAGTAATCGGGCCATGTCCAACATATAAATAAGAAATTCACATACCATTCCTATCAAGGAAAAATTAATGCACAATATAAACATGGCATACCCTCGGGTACCCTGTCTAAATGGGTAAATAGAGGAACGCACCCCCAGGGTGGTCCTAGATCCAAGCAGTGATCCCAAACAATAGTTTATTATCACATTTAATTACCTATATAATTCTAGGTATTCTAAACAGCCAAGGCCTCAGCCACACGACACCCCAACATGGGTTTGTATCATAATGGAACACACAAATGCACAAAAGTTGTAATTTAAACACCAAGACACCTACCTCGATCGCCCCTAATCAGTATACGTGAACAACGCTCCTAGGATCGTCCAAAAATGAAGTAGATCTGAGGTGAAAGAAAATCCCGTTCAAATGTAAATAACTTCCCCTTGGGAAATAATTGGTAAGAACAGCATAAGGAGAAGGAATGGCATACCCGTATGGTTCCAACAAGATCGACAAAGGTGGAATCGGATTCTCGGTTATTGATCGGGCAGTCTCTAAAGTTTCGGCCACCTCTCCCAAGCCATCCTTCTATTCTAAGCCTTACCTATGAATAGAGGAGGCTACTGCCCATTTTAAGCGAAAAAACAAACTACAGGGCGTGTACTTTCCTTTTTTTAACTATTCCTATGGGGGCTTCTTTCCACTATGACACTTTTCATCAGTCGACATGAGTACACACTGTGTAATCCATGAGTACACGGCATGTATTGAAACTCAGATGGCGGCGGCCTTCACCGCCTTACTATTTTACAGCCGACTAACTACATGGCGTGTACATAACTATAACATGGTGTGTAGTTGGTTTTTACACCTTTTATCTCTAGTATGGATACACACCATATGTACTCATTCCACATGGCCAAAGTACATGGCATGTGGAAAAGTACCCGGCGTTTAACCACAAAAATGATATTTTTCCACATTTTCCGCATTTTCTCAAAAACACATAAGGAAAAGAGAAAGGAATAAACCCTTACCTCAAGAATAAGAACCGGGTTCTTACAAACTTCCCCCCTTAAAGCAATTTTTCCCCGAATTTCCCTTCCATGGGTGGTGAAGATAAAGCTCTGAAAAACTCTGGCAACTTAGCATGTACGTCGGTCTCCCACTCTCAGGTTTCATCCTGCACTTTTCCCTCCTGAAATACCACCTGTACGAGAGGAGCGAACTGGCCTTAGAGAACCTTCATGCTCCTACCCATGATACGAATTGGATGCCCCTAAAATTATGCATCTACCTGAAGCTCAACCTCCTCGGATTTAAATATTTGAGACGAGTCTGAATGATAACGACGCAACTAAGACACATGGAAGACATCGTGCATGGCCTAGTACCTCTATGTTAACTGAAACCAATAAGAAACCGGCCCAAATCTCTCTATAGTCTCAAATGGCCCCACATACCTCGGTGAATGTTTACTCTACCTCCTAATCTGCCTGTGTCCCAACCTCGGTGAAACACGCATGAAGACCTGATTCCAGACCGTGAACTCCAAGGGTCATCTCTAGCAATCAGCATTTGATTTTTGATGAGACTGTGTTGTAGCCATCTGCTTCTGAATCAACTGCACTTGCTCAGAATTCTCCTTCACGAGACGTGGTCCCAATAAAGCTGCATCACTTACCTCTAACCAGCACAACGTTGATCAGCATGGCCTACCATATAATTCCTCGTAAGGTTCCATCTCAATAGTTTCTTGAAAACTATTATTATAGGAAAACTCAACTGGGGGTATATGCTTCTTCCAAGAGCCCCCAAAATCTAGGACGCATGCACGTAGCATGTTTTCAACCACTAGCACTATACGCTCTGACTGACCATCAATCTGAGGGTGGTAATCTATGCTCAAAAGCAACTATGTACCTAGTGCCCTCTGAAAACTCTGTAAGAAATGAGACATAAAATGGGTTTCCCTGTCTGAAACGATAGAACGAGGAACCCCATGAAGATTTATGACCTCTCTGATATACAACATTCCATGCTTGTCAACTCCGAAGGTCTCCTTGATTGGAAAAAAGTTGGATACCTTTGTGAGTCTATCCACAACAACCCACGTGACATCATTGCCTCGAGGTGACCTAAATAACCCAGTCATGAATTTGATCGCGACATCATCCCATTTCCAATCTGGGATGGGTAACTATTGTAACAGTCCATCTAGCCTGTGATGCTCTACCTTCACCAGCTGACAGGTGGAGCATCTCGTAACAAAACCAGCTATCTCCCTCTTCATACTCGGCCACCAATACTAACGTCTCAAGTCACGGTACATTTTGGTAACTCTGGGATGAACTGCCCAAGTTGATGTATGAAACTCCCACATCATCTCCTCGTGTATATCCCCTAGAAACCATACTCATCCATGGAAACACAATACTTCATCATCGCCTATCGTCCATCCCGGAGGAGGGTCCTCACTTGCTACCGACACCCATAGAACTAGGCCTTCTGAATCAAATAGTTGCCTCATCCTCACTCTATCTAGGAGGGTATAAGTCACAGCTATGGAAGAACGATAGGTTTTCCCCTGACTGTCATGCACCTCCAAATTCATCTCAGAGAACAAATCCATGAGCTTCCACTCACCATTGGCCTCATGCACTTCTTGTATCTGAGTCCTCCTGCTCAGTGCATCAGCTACCGCACTACGTTTACTAGGTGTATAAGAAATCTCAAAATCAAAGGACTGAAGGTATTAGACCCACCTTCGCTGCCTCAGATTCAAGTCATGTTGAGTAAAGATATACTTGAGACTTTTGTGTTCAGTGAAAGCCGTAAAATGATATAGCAAGAGATAATGTCTCCAACAGTACAACACATGAACAACTATAGCCAAATTGAGATCATGTGTCGGGTAGTTCCTCACATGTGGCCTCAACTACCAAGAATCGTATGCAATAACTTGATCCCCCTACATAATCACTACTCCAATCACAATACCTGATGCATCACAGTAAAATGTATAGATCTTCCCTTGCTCTATAAGTATCAGGACTGGTGCTGATGTCAACCGTCCTTTTAGGTCCTGAAAGGCTGCCTCACAAGCTTCCAACCAAACGAACTTCACACCCTTCTTAGTCAGACCTGTCAGTGGCACTTCTAAGAGGGATAAGTCTTGAATGAAGAGTCTGTAGTATCTAGACAGCCCTATGAAACTCTTTATCTCAAACACGTTCTTAGGCTACTCCCAAGAAAATACTGCTCTCACCTTCTCTGGGTCTACTGCAAATCCTTCCTCTGAGATGATATGACCCAGGAAGTGAATCTAGTCCATCCAAAAGTGGCACTTTGGGAGCTTAGCATATATCTTATACTCTCCCAGTGTACTCAATACGATGTCAAGATGGGTGGCATGGTCTTGTTCAGTGTGAGAGTACACCAATATATCGTCCACGAATACTACCACGAATGAATCCAGATAAGGATGGAACACAAGATTAATCAGAGCCATGAAAACTATTGGTGTGTTCGTGAGTCCAAAAGGCATAACCAAGTACTCGTATAGACCATATTTGCTCCGAAAGGCTGTAAGTTTCATGTCTGATGGTCTCACGCATAGCTAATGATATCCTGATCGCAATTCAATCTTCAAGAACACTCGTGCTCCACGAAGATGATAAAAAATATCATCAATCATAGGAAAGGGATATCAGTTCTTAACTGTCAACTAGTTCAACATCCGATAATCCACATAGAGTTTGAGGGTACTGTCTCCCTTCTTCGCAAAGAGGACTAGCGAACCCCAAGGAGAAGTATTGGGCAAGATAAAACCCTTTTCCTGTACCTCCTCTAACTACCTTTTGAGCTCCTGAAACTCAAGTGTAGCCATCATATAATGAGGAATGGACACCGTTGACGCCCCTGGCACAAGATCAATAAAGAAACCCACCTCACGCTCCGGAGGTAGACCTGAAAAGTCATCCGGGAAGACATCCTTGAAAAGATCAACCAATGGAGGTATATCTGTTTGACAAGTCCCCTGGTCATCCAGATATAAACTCACAATCTAGGTTGTCACACCACCTCTCCCACGATGCTCTGGTCCATCTCGACTCGCCTGAACATCCCATTCACCCTTATATAGAAACTCTCCAACCTCTGGTGACATGAAACTCACCCTACGATGATAGAAATCAAAAATGGATTGAAAGGGAACCAAACAATCCATCCTGAGAATGACATCATAAGCTATCATCTCTAAGATATAGGGGTCCCATAGAATGTGAGACCCACCAACCTCATAGGGAACTCCTTTAACTGACACACACATGTCATTCTCATTCCCAACGTAGTGTCTAGCATCATAACAGCAGAAGAAGAAGAAGAGGAAACACAGAGACCAAGGCTCTTCACAATGGGCAGAGATATTAAACTATGTGTTTCACCCGTATCGAAAGGTACAGAAGATAAGACAAAAGCCACTAGAATAGTACCTCTGACAGTAGAAGGTCTGGGATCCTGATCATGTTGGGTCTGTTGCACTGCATATGCCTTCCCAGTGCCACGACCCTACGACATAGTCTGGCTACCTTGAGCTGTCCCGCCCTACTGCCTCTGAGATCCTGGTGTCTGGCTACCACGGCCCTGACCACCACCTATGCATGTACGTCCAGACGTATCACAGTAGCCCATCTAGTAAGAAGCTATTGGTCCTGCTCCCACACACGAAGTCTGTATAAAACCCCTCGCACTAGACACTGGTAAAAATTCCCTACATAAGCGTTGTAGATTACCTACCTTTCCGCAAGCTCGACACTCTACTGGATCACATGGACACTACGGTCTCTTGTGCCCCTCTCTCCCACACTGGGAGAACATGATCAGGCCACCTGAAGTAATGAACTGTCTAGTACTTCCACCGTGATAGAAACTCATCTGTCACTTCCTCGTACCTGTAGAAATAGTTCTATAAACTGTTGTCGAACCGCCCTAGCCCACACCACTAGCCCCTCGATGGTTCCTCTCTATAATCAGCGCCTGGTTTACAATAGCATGTACTGTAGGCAACCTGAAATAATTCACCAGTGATCAGATGTCATATCGAAGACCATCCTCAAAGCATCTAGCCATAAAGGTCTCATCAACCACCAGAATGGGTGCAAAATACTGAAGCTCAGTGAAACGATCTGAATAATTAATCACCGACATAGCACCCTGCTGTAGATTCATGAACACTCAATCTCGATCTTCCCTCAGCATCTCTGGGAAGAAGAAAAAATAGAAATATATTTGAATATCTTCCCACTCCATGTCTATGTGATGCTATGTATGAGTGGTAACATCCCACCACCTCTTGGAGGAATCACACAGCATATAAGTTGTGAGCTTGACCCTCTACCCTTGAGGCATCTCTAGATGCTCAAAAATATTCTGCATAGACCCTAGCCAAGACTCTGTAGCCTATGGTCTTCCATCCCCTGAAAACGTAGGCGGATACTACTACTGAATGATATGAGTCAGCTCATCCCTAGATGTGGCAGCCAGCGGTGCTCCCTCAAAGGTCTGAATGAACCTCATAAAGCCTTCACAGAACTGCGCAACGACTCTTGTGTTCGGTATAATGGATGGCACCACATCTGGCTCTGCTAGAGGATCGACTGGTAGCCCATGGCCCACCATCTCTGGAGTATAATCATTCCCACTATCATGGATAAAAACACATGGTTGTCTCTACGGCATGAATATACAATGTCAAACACACACCTTAGATAAATATTATCAGAAAATGAAAACGAAGGGACCATAAAGGGAATAGGTGGAAGAGGGCATTCAAGATTTCAAAACATGACTACACATCATGTATATTAACTACACAGCATCTATATGACTTTTCTTCCCCTGCTTAGGTCCTTCTACATGGCTCCTGTTGAACAAGAATACACGACATGTATATAATCTACACGGCGTGTATGGTGTAATTTTTCCAACTGCCCGTGTCGTTCGTGACACGACCGACTACTTGGCTAAAACTACGCGGCATGTTACACTCGAACACGACATGTACACTACCCCATTTCCCCAACCACATGGCTATGTCCACATGGTCTCATGCTAATAAAGACTACACGGCGTGTCCCTCAGGGTACATGGCGTGTTCAAGAAGAGGTATCACCAACCCATGTTTGTTAGCTACACGGTTGGGTCCCCAGGTTAGACTACACGATGTGTGACATGGTGGACATTGCGTTTATGTCTCAAGGTCAACTCCGTCCTTGTTTTTAGTTACACGGGTGGACTCTAGGTCAACACTACACAGCGTGTACATCCCATAAACGGCGTGTTCCCCAAGTATTTCCCTTCTCCATGTCCCTGCCCACATTGTCTATTACATGGGAAGAGACTACATGGCGGGTATTGAAGGTACACTACGTGTACTCAAAAAGTTTTCTTTTCTTCCCGAACAGAAGAACACACAGTGTGTGTCTGAGGAACTATATGGAAAGTATCCTAGTTTTTCCTGATAGTAGGGCTCTGAAAGTACATTGGAACCCAGAAAATACTGAAAAACAACACCTAAGTGCCAAATTCTGATCTGTGAGGGCCCATACTCCCTGTGAATCAATGTTTGGCATCTTATATGTGTTATAACAAGATAAAATATCAATGATCCACCAAATCCCGATGATTGAGGGCCCATACTCCCCAAAAACAAAAGATTTGCGTTCATTCTATAAACAGGCTCACACAAAAATACCCAATCACATATCATGTATTTTATCAAAGAAGTTATCACTACAACATGATTCTTTAGCACAAAAACTATCACAACAACATGCAATTTCTAATTCTCCTACATGATGTGGAACAATGCATAGCATGTGATTTCTAGAACGTGCCTAAATGATGCATGATGTTTAATACCCTCATCTCATCGGGTTGCAACTAAATAGAACTCATGGATAAAATATAAACAGCACACCACAATTGCATCACCCAATGGTGAAAATCAAATCAACCATAAAATTTGAAAAATCAGAATAATTGCAAAAATACGAGGTAGAGTGGATTTTCCATGTACACGGGTTAGCTACTCCTGGGAAAAGCTTATTAACAACTACCATTTTCTTCCTATCCCTGACTAAGCCTCCAAATAGTAAGTCAAAGAAAAGAACCTTCCTTTGTTACCACTTTGTAACGTCTCAAATCCGGGTGCCACTCAATTAGTTCCATGAACCCGGTTGGTCACATGACCTCAAGCACATTTCCTGAAACACCAAAGGCTATCAACTAGCATCGAGGGCCCATGTCTGATAATGGGGAAACTATACCCTCATTTGGGAAAGTATAGCATTGCGAAAAAGATAAATAACATACCATAGCAGTGGAAGAAATAAACCATACAAATTTAGAATGAACATCAGCAGTAAAAGATAACCAACAGTTATATAGATAATGATGCAACATGCCTCTAGTTCTAAGAAAAATTCCAGAACAAGTTACACAAAAATACAGTACAATATAATACAACTCCACTATAGGTACAACAGAATAAAACAAAACAGCCGGTACAATCGTGAGCCTAATCCCGGTCCCATGCTCCCCTACTCCTCAGTAACAATCAAGTACCTGTATAGGGACCCTTTCCCTTATCCACACCTGTAGCAACATAGTCTGTTTGGGCTGAAGCCATGACCCAAACAGGGTGCGAGAAATAAATCCCAGTATACACCCACCAAAGGCACGTGCCTAACTGTGTGAAAATATGAAACAACAATGTGCAATAGTAATTGCAATAAACTAAGCAGTACTCAAATGTAAATTTATTTACCAGTTATATTTCCATTTTATTATTTATTTAACCATTCAATTTAATAACATTATGTGCTCATCAGAACCAAGCCCTCGGGCCAATCAAAATCTTACCCTTAGACTAATATAGTAAAACCACGCCCTAAGGGTTTCCCTCAGGCTATAAAATATTTCCCTCCGGCCATTTAGAACCATTACCTCAGGCATTACCCTTAGGAGAGATAGAATATTTCCCTCCTTTGAAACTGAAACGAAACCCCCAGGTAATTATAATATTTCCCTCAGGCTAATAGAACTACTTCCCTCAGGCTAAGTAAAACACTTCCCTCAGGCTAAACTAGTAATCGAGTCATTCCCAACATATAAAAAATAAATTAACATACTATTCCTCTCAAGGAAAATGTAATGCACAATATAAACATGGAATACCCTCGGGTACCCTGGCCAAACGACTAAATAGAGGAATGCACCCATGGGGTGGTCTTAGATCTAAGCAGCGACCCTAAACAATAGATTATTATCACATTTAATTACATATACAATTCTAGGTATTCTAAATAGCCAACGCCTCAGACACAGAAAACCCCAACATGGGTTCATAGAACAATGGTACACACAAATGCAAAATAGTAGGAATATAAACCCCAAGCCACCTACCTCGATCGCCCCTGATCGGTATATATAAACGAAACTCCTCAGATCATCCAAAAACTAAGTATATCTGAGGTGAAAGAAAATCCCATTAAAATGTAAATAACATCCCCTCGAGAAAGAATTGGTATGAACGGCTTAAGGATATGGAAAGGCTTACCCGTACGGTTCCAACGAGATCGACAGAGGCAGAATCGGATTCCCAGTGCTCAATCGGGCAGTCTTCAAAGTTATGGCCGCCTCTCTAATGCCCTTCTCCGGTTATAAGCCTTCCCTATGAATAGGGGAGGCTACTGCCAATTTTAAGCGAAAAAAGAAAACTACACTGCATGTACTATTGAGTACACGACGTGTACATTCCATTTTTTAACTGTTCCTATGGCGGCTTCTTTCTACCATGGCACTGTTCATCAGTTGACATGAGTACATGACATTTAATCCATGAGTACACGGCCTGTACTGCAACTCAGCTGGCAGCGGCCTTCACCGCCTTACTATTTTCCAGTCGACTGACTACATGGCATGTACATACCTACTACACGGCGTGTAGTTCGTTTTTACACCTTTTATCAACATCATGGCTACACACCCTATGTACTCATTCCACATTGCCAAAGTACACTGCGTGTGGAAAATTACACGGTCTGTACCCACAAAAAGTTGATTTTTCCCCATTTTCCTTATATTCTCATAAACACTTAAAGAAAAGAGAAAGGAAGAAACCCATACCTAAATAATGAGAACTGGGTTTTTACAATTAATATTATTATATTCATGATATTTAATACTTCATATGATGTTATTCTTTGTTGGTACATACGATTGATATTATTACTAAAGTGGTAACAGACTTCATCTCAATTTCTCTTTATTGATGAATATTGTAATGTTACAGATATAAATTATTTTATATGGTGCACATAATTCTAATTAGAATGAAAATATCATTATTTCATTATAATTATTTGTATTTTACTATTCAATGTCAATTATTCTATCCAATGGGATTTAACTTATAATTTATCCAGTGGTAAATAATTTCATAATTAACATTCATTTTTTAAGGATGTATTACTTCTCCATTGTCTTTGATATTCTATTTTAATGTATTTAATGAATATAGAAAATATTATGTTATACATAAAAAATATTTCTTATGTATTTTCATTTGATACACATAATAGATTCATTGGTCAATTCACACTTTAACATAATTATATTTTTAACGGTTTACATCACAATATAATTTTATTCACGAATGTAATGGAAAAAATTTACATTAAATGGAATTGTATTATCATTTTATAAATAATTTATTGTTTTATTCCCCTCAAGTAATTTATTAAATTTTCTATTGTTATTATCATTTCTCTAATCCTTTATACTAAAAACTGTTTATATTTTTGATGGAAATCCAACTATTTATCTATTCTATCGAAAAGAAAATTCATCAAATTAATTTTTCTTATAAACATTTTATAAAAAATGTTACCAAACCTTTTAATAATGATTTGTTAAATAAAATTTTACACAATATACAATTTAATAAATTGAGTGGAAGATTCAGGTAATTTTCAAAACAAGTCATGGTTGGGTTTTACAAAATAAGTGAAATGAATAATTATTTTAATGCGTAAGGAATGAACATAATTCACATCCATTATGAACATTAATATTTGTTAATAATTATTTTCTATTATTTTAAGTTAATATTTAAAAAAAATTATTTTCCAAATGTTTATTGAAATTTTTGTTTTAAATTGTCATTTTCAATTTGTAATGTTTATTTTAATTTTCCACCAAAATATTTAATTTTCTATTATCCCTCGACATTATATATCACATAATACTTATATTATATATTATTTATAGGTAAATTGATTAAAATATATATTATTTTGTCCAAAATTGATCAATAATGAAATTTTTCTATATCTGAGTATATTGATTAATCCATAATGATGAATCAATAATGATATTTGATGTTAAGGCACATTTTCCTTAAAATAAATGGATTTTTAAATATATGGGGAATCATTTGGAAATATATTGATGTGTGGGTAATATAATTATATTTCTCCAAAATTCATTAGTATTCTCATGATGTGAATTAATAATCCATCAATATATGGGTTTCTATCTCTAGTTTTTAATTTTATTTTAATGGGTCTTGATAGTAGAGGTATCATGATTAATGGGATAATTAGGTCTAATAATTATGTATTGAAAAAATTATTAATTATTTATTAATGATTATATATGATATTTTCAGAATTATATTATCATTATATGCATTTAGTTTTTAGTTATTGATTAAATGAATAGCATTTTCAGTTATTTAACATTCCATATTGATTGTTTCATATAAATTCATTATTTATTAGTTATTTAAATGATTTTTTATATTATTTACCTTTCCATATATTTTATTCCATATATAATAATTATATTGAATTTATTGATTAAATGGAATGTATATTCATTCATTTACGATTCAATATTGAATTTTCCTAATTGATAATTCTTCATTTACTAATGATGTCTACCGAATTATGTAATTCATTATAAAAATATGAGATCCTCTATTTTAATTTCATGGAATACTGGATGTGTACTATGAATTATATGTATGAATATTCTAAATATAATACAAAAAATATCAATAAAAATATGCAATCCATTTATACATATGTAATATTGGAATCTTGTATGTATATAGTTTGACAAGAATACTAAACTATTCATCCATTTCGGTAATGATTCATTGTATCTTCTGAAATTTCAATAAACTAGTCACCGTAACTGAGTTACTGGAGTAATGGTTGTTAAATACTTTTGATTCTCCTTGTTGAAATCAGTGGCAAACATGTTTTAGTGATTTTTAACAAATGAAAAAATTATAAAAAGATAATGATAATGATACTATTGCAAATAAAAAAAATAAAATATTTATTTTCATAAATGTATGAAATTATTTTATTAATTATGTTCTCATAGTCATCAATGATATTCTTTTATATCCTGATTCATGTAGCCGGTTGGATTGACCTAAACATGAACATGAAAAAATTAATAGACTGTTGTGATTGGTACATTGCATTCATTAGGTAAAATATATGTATAATAGAATAATAATGATAATATATATATTATTTTATGTTTTTAGTCATAGTTGATGGTATGATATTAAATAATAAAGAATATAGATGAAAATTTTGATTGCTACTTAGAGGAGATGGTGGTTTTCATGATGCATGGTTAATGTTTTAATTTATATAAGAATGATAGGGAATGATAGTTCATTATAAAAATAATTATATTATACTGATATTATTTTTATTCCTAAAGATAAATTTTATAATTAGCGAATATATGCAGAGATTAAAAAAATAAGTTATTTCTTTGTTGAGGTGTTATCATGAACTATTCACAAATTTATGTTTATTTTTTCTTAAAATAAAAAATGAAAGGTTATTAATTATTATTCTATTATAATAATTACATTCCACTGAAAATAAATAATAATTAAAAATTTTAGATTAATAATTAATGTTATTTTTATCAAGATCAAATTATATATTTACTTATTTATATTAAATTAAAAAATAAAATGTTAAAATTATATTATAAAATAAAATTAGAACTTTAATTTCAAATGTCTTTAATGTTATTTCCTAAAAATTTAAAATTATTAAATATTGAAACAATAATTTGTAAATATAAATATTAACAAATATATAATACTAAATTTTTTGGTCGATTTAATTTATTGAAGTAGAATTCAATACCCCTTTTTAATGTTGTTCTTAGAAAGGAACCATTTTTTAATTATTTATCAATGCATGATAATATTATATAATTAATTTAATTTACTAATATCCTTTTTTACTAATGATAAAATTATTCTTATAAATATAATAATCCATTTTTTTAGTCAGATGTTTCCTTATTTTAGTGTTACCTATGACATCTACTAACTATACTAATCCTAGCTTCTCATCTACCAAGTGTCACTCTAATACTTATCCATATCCATTTTCCAATATGAACCATACCTCTAGGATGCGACGTCTAAAATACGCTCCTTTTCTCCGCCATTATCTCCATCCTGCTCCTTCTCCCACTCTCCCTCCCCATTTCCATTTCCCTCTCCACCATTTTCTTTTTCCACTGCTACTCCCTCCTCACTGTCCACCTCCCTCACCTTCTTCCCTCGATCACGATTTCCCTTCTCCCATTTTCCTTCCTTGCTGTCATCTCCTTCACCTCTTTGACCTCCTCCAAATCCCGATCCAGTTTTACCTCCTCTATAGGTTTTCCAGTGCTCTTAAATATACCTTCTCATCCTCTTATCATTCCCTCTGTATCATCCAAATCCCTTTCGTGATTACCTTCTCACTATCCTAGGTTTACCGCCGAAAATCAGTTCCACTCCCGAACTCCGATTGTTCCTTCAACTTCAACAATTTATTCTCATAAATATATCATGCTCTCAAGTTCATTTACCTAGATCTAGGGTTCCCGCTACGGTTGTAGGCTCCCTCTCTATCATAAACTACCCTCAACCCCTCTAGTTTCTCAAACATCACCTTTACCTACTCTTCCACCGCATGTTCGATGTCTGGCTCCTATAGATCCTCTGCCAAAAAATCATCCATCAATGACACCTCGACCTCAACTGATTCTATAGCAATGACCACCAATCCCAATTGATTTCAATCTTCAAAGAAGCTGTTGTTTTCTCGGCTCAGAAACCCATTCTTCATATTTGATATTTTCAGCAAATTTCATCTTCATTCTAGGTTTCAGTTTGGAAATCTTCATCAACACTCAAATGAAGGCCTACAGATTCCGTCTTGGTCAACACCACCTTTGTCATCAAAAAAGGTATCTTTAGGGATTTGCAACATTGGTTGAGGAAGAAATCAAATTATTCACATAATTGTGTCTTAGTCTATCATCATATTTCATGAATCTGTTACTCTATTAGTTTTAATATCAATTTCTTTTTCAATAGAGACCACCCCAATCCATTGTCGAGCTTCTCTCAGAAGATGCAGCTTCCCTTCACTTCTCTTCATTATAATATTATGTTTAAATTCATACATTCTTTTTTCTAATCTCATTTCAATATAGCTACTCTTCCATTTCAGAAATTGCAACAACTTTTTCATTTGGTAAGACTATATTTATTCACCTATTCATTTTTTCAGGGTTCAGACATTTATCCACCACTTCAAAATGAGTTGCAGTTTAGGTATTCCAAGATTACACTGTTAATTAGAAATTATATTTATTTTTCTCTCCTGAAGATTGTATGTAGTATTTATTATTAATTATAATTGATGTATTATATTACCTGAAATATGTACTAATTACTGAAAATTACAAATTATATTATCTGATGTATAATCAAGTTTTTTTTCTTCCATCTATTTTTTCATTAAAATGAAAACAAATGGACATTATTATATTATCTTAACTCTTTGATTATCCTAAGTTTGAGTCATTTTAGGTGATGACTGATAATATGAAGGCAGCTTAACCAGAAACTAAAGGGCTATGTAGGGGAGCTACTAAGATAATTACATTCATTAAAATATGAAACAATTATGTTGTATTATAAGAAATAGCGATTGTTTTGGTTAAAAACTGTTAAATACATTCGAGTTAACCAAGCTATTATTCCACCACATCAAAATGAGTTGGAGTTTAGGTATACCAATATTACTTTCTTAATTGGAAAATATATTTATTTATTCATCCAGTAGATTTTATGTAGTCATTATTATTTATTTTTAAAAAGGTATTACATTACATGAATTATGTAATATTTTTCTATTGTTATAGATTATATTAAATGGTGTATAGTCAATAGTTTATTTGCTTCCATCAGTTATTCCAATCCAATGAATATTACCTTCCATTATTATATTTTCCTAATTCATTAATTATCCTTAGTTTTTTTTATTTTAGTTGATTAGAGATAATATGAAGAGAGTTCAACCAGAGACTAAAGGGTTGTACAAAGGAGCTACTAAGGTATGCCATTCGATGACCGCTTCATTTCTACCACTGAAAAATCATCATGTTATGTGGTTGGTATGTTTCATGGTATTTTTCAACTCAGAGAATTACATTCATTAAAATACGAAATAATTTCCTTGTATTATAAGAAATAGTGATTGTTTTTGTTTATGCATAGCTACATACATCCATGTTTACCCATATATTATTCCACCACTTCAGAATGAGTTTTAGGTTTAGGTATGCCAATCTTACATTGTCAATTGGACAATATATTTATTTATCTCTCATACAGATTGTATGTACTATTTATTATTTATTTTAATAAAGATGTTACATTTCATGCATTGTGTAATCTTTTTTGGTAGTTAATAATTATATTATATATTGTATACTCAATATTTTGTTTGGATTATTGTCCTCATTTTTTTTGGATTTTAGGTGATGAGAGATAAAATTAACAGAGCTCAACAAGAGATTGATGGGCTATGTAGGGGAGCTACTAAGGTGTGTCATTAAATGACCACTTTATTTCTATCACTAAAAAAATAACATGTTATGTGGTTTGTATGTTTCATAGTATTTGTCAACTAAGAAAATTACATTCTTTAAAAAATGAAATACGATTGTTGTATTAGAAGAAATAACGATTATTTTTGGTTTTGCACAGTTACATACAGTCTATTTCACCCATCTATTATTCTAATTTGATACACACATTTTTTTTTCATAGTTTTATAGTTTGGAATATGTATTTCATATCCACTTCACACATTCAAGTTTACCTAGGTTTTATTTCAACAGTTATTATGCACATGAAAACTACAAATATTATGCAGTGTATATGTTCAGATACATGAATCACATTTTAGAACTTGTATTGACCATCTCAATTCTCCCAAACCAGCCAACTATATGCATGGTATTTACAAATAGATGAAATTAGAAACACATTAATGAAATGGTTGATGATTCATATTAACATGTATGTTATTTAGCAGTTTTACATGAAATATTTTTGGATTATTTGTTTAAAAATATATGCTTTAATTCATAGTCGTATATTGATATATTTCAATTATTGTATCATGATTTTGTTATAGAAACATTGTACACTATAAAATCATGAAACTCATATGATTTGTGAATTATACATTATTAATTGAGGTATTAGTTAATGTAATAAACACCATTGATTAATAGAATAAACACCTTTTTCATTTGTGAATTATATAGATTTTTTCATTTTCTAAATGACATAAAAACACAAAATTTTTATTTTCAAATATTTTTCATGGTGTTTTGCATGTTTGTTATACCAGAATACAATACTGTAATTCTATTATATCATCCTCATTTAAATTTATATATTTACTAATGTTGGAATTTTTTATGCTTATGTGTTACCTTCCCATGTTACCACATCACCCAAACCCACTAAATCTACATTCAAACCTGAAAGAAATACCAGGAATGTTGCCCCCGATCGGTAAAAAGTTTTTATATGTTATGATGATCTAATTATACTAATCTGATTCTATTTTTATATATTGTTTTTTTACAGTCATATACCCATGCATTGATTTGTGGACTGTGGATTTAGGTTTTTAGCAAACAAAACCCAGACACGACCTCTCTCCATAAATCCGATGGATCCAGGTCAAACCTCTGGGGGGCTCTAATAACCTATTTTTCTTGAATCTATATCAAAGGTAAGATATACCTCTTCTTCAAACCTATCCATGTCTGCTTCTTTTCCTGGGTATATTTTGTCTTCCATGGACATCACTATTCATACGTTGCATCAAGGGTGTTCTTTGGTTGTCTTCAACACATGTTTTTTCAGTAGTGTAAAATATTTTCCTAATTAGTTTTATATATAATAAGTGAATGATTTTAGTAGTAGTGGTGAGTCAGGCTAGCTTTAGTTTCCATCATCCAGTGAATCCACTATTAACGTGTTTCCAGTTAGTATTTTATGTTCACTAATTTTTTCGGGATGGAATGATATGTTATGTTCACTATTAAGATGATGCATTCACTTAAAATTTATTCCACTATAACTATGTTTCTAATCACTTTTAGAATATAGTATTCACTATTAGTTAATTATTAATATGATGTTTTTGTATTATTATGTTATGTAGTGGACATAATGTGTAGTTGAAGTTACATCTTAGGTTGAGCAATTAATGTCATGTGCGTCAGTGCTGTGGGAAAATGGATAAATGTTTTCATATAAGGATTCATACATTTTTTAATGGATTTAATATAAAGTCACATTAAACATTTAAAGATTTAATGAATATATTATATTACTACATCACCTATATATTACACTTTTTCAGTTCAATTACATTCAAATCCAGTATCAGAAAAACATTCCACACTGTAGTAAATAGTAGGTGATATTTCAATATCGAGTTTCATTACTAATTTTCATATAGTTTATATTAGTATGAATCAGTAGTTACCTGAAACTATTTTCTTTTTATACTCTCTATAATAGGTTCATAAATATTCTGCTGATCGGATTCTCGGCAGAAGAGTTAGGAATGGCTGAGAAATCCTTGCTCAAGAATTTGAAGTCGCATCCCCATTTAATCTTTAGCTGAAAAGGCAGGACAACAATCTGTTCTAGAGGAAAAAATCAATAACCCCTAGAACAAGTACAAGAATTTTGAGAAGCCAGAAAAGTGTATGCAGTATAGCCACTCAAAAGAAATTTGTAGGTACTTAATGTTGGGAAAACACTGCTGATTCAACAGCCTTATACTAACAATGGGTTGATGCTTTCTCTAGATAAAATTATGGCACTTTGTGAGATGTGTGGATCTTTTCTTGTGGGAAATTATTCTACTGAGATAACACATTCTCAGATCAGAGGCAAGAAGCATATTGGTTATGGAATGGTAAGGTAATTCATTATGGGTTAAGACTTTTCTGATTTTTTATGGCATTAAATTTAAACTTCTACAACAACAACGCTTCTAAATACTAACCCTTTCACAAATATATATATACATACATGTTTTAGTTAACGTTTGGTATACCTAACGATTAGTATATTAATCAACATATATCTTCTGTTTAGCAGGAAAATGGTGCAGCTTCTATTTTTTCTTCGTAAGGAAATTCCACTGACCTATATTGAAACAAGTATGTCATGTGGTGTAATACTACATCCAGGTATTGAATTTCCTTACATCCTTTATGAAAATAAAATTATCAGGACAGAAGCATCCATTATTTTTATCTTGTCATTGTAAATGATAAAGAATATGTGTTCTATAAGAAAACTAGTAATTTAGTTATAGTTTCTTTAACGATCCAGCTATCTGGGTCCAACAAAATGAAAATATTATATATCAATGTTCATGTTCTTGTAGGTGATATCTAGGAATCGGGTCTGACAAAAACTATTTTGGGTATGAAGATTTGTGGTAAAGTTGATGTTTAGTTGAATCAAATCATTTCACTTTACAAGTCATAACAAGTCACAATAATAGTTTTCCTTTATTTTTTAGTCTATTAATCTATGCATGTGGCAGCTGTTTTCAGCATATATGATTCTGCATTTTCAGGTGCCATTTGACCAGTGATTTTAAAGGCATATTGATGAAAGTGAGCAGAAATGATTATTCATTTTCACGTATGAATTGATCAACAAATTCTATTTTATTTTAATTAACATATTATTTTTTATGTATAACTATATTGATTTATTCTATTTTAATAATATGTTTTCTTTTCTCATCAGTCGTAGCAACCTTTTGATGAAGATCCATTCAAGATGTCTGTGTTTAGTTGCTTTTAAGGTATGGATTTTGTGATTTTCTGTTCAGTTTTTATAGTTTTGGGTTAATAAGGAGTTGAAATTGATACATCCCTATCATTTACCACTGTGTAAATGAAATATTTTAAAATCATTATTTATGCATGTGTTTTTACTGGAGAGTTCTGTCAAACAATAATGATTATTTCACCTAATTATATTTGGGTTTTTTATGTTTCGTGTTGATGAATTTGTTGGCAGTCCTTTCAAATCACTTACACCAGTATGACTGAATCTATTTAAGTAATATAAATCTTTTCATATCTAAATTTGTTGTAAAGAGTGATTTCATCTAACTGTGTCCAATCCTCTTGCGATTAATATATCCTAACATTGTCATTATTTTGATCTCAGCTGATGGATCTATGAGTAATGTAATTAATATATGGGGTGTAAATATACTTTGCAGTTGTGAGACAATTGGGAGGGAATTAATTTATTTTTTCAAGGAACAACATAACTTCTTGAGGTCTAATTTTTGAGATGATAGGAGGGAAAAAATTCTAGGCCACATTTGCAATACTGGGGAGATGTTGATGATACTCCAATTTCAAGCACAAATGTTTCCTCCATGGTCTTTGAATCCATCTATTTAACATTGAAACTTTATGTAAATAAATTATTTTGTATTTACATCTTATTTTCCAACTGTTTGACTCCAACAGTTTGTATATTGTAGGAAATCATTTTATAAAATATTTTATTTATACTAAGAAATGTTTTTCAATTGGCGTTACCACTCTATGGATATTTTTTCTATTGCAGGAATACATTTTAGGTAATGCATTTGTATAAATGAGAGACTGAACCTTTCAAATTAATTGCATTTGTATTATGCATTTGTATATATGAGTGAAGTCTTATGCATTTGTATATATGAGAGATTGTTTCATATTTTTTCTGTTTAGATATTTCTTTCAATTGTTTGACTTCACTCTTCATATTATTTACATTATGCATAATAATTCACTCTTAATATTAATAAAATTATGAATAAGACTTTACTTTAGAGTTTGTAATACATAGGTGTTTCAATATTGTTTAATTTAAAAAAATTTAAAGGATAAAACAATATTTTTTATGATCAAATATAATGATAAGTGTCTTTATATAGAAAGTCATGTTTATTAATATTATATTATAAAAAGTTGTATGTACAAATCAATTTGTCTCATTAATTTGTGGTGACATGTATATATACATGATGTAATTTATAGTCATGCATGGTTATATATTCATTGAAATTACATTCAAATAGCATACAATACATCTAGAAATGTTACTATTTCTTTCTTAATATTACGTATTAAAATTGCATACAATAAATCAGTTTTTCTATCTATTTTTTGTATTCAATTTCATGTTGTCATGTATTATATAGTGTTTATCGACTCTTGATCTTCATCTATTTATTTTATTCAATTGCATCTTCTATTTTATCTTTGTCTCTGATTTCTGCTTCTCTTTTTCCATATTTTTCTATAAACATGGTGAATTGTTTCAATCATCATTTATTTTTTCCTTGACATCCCACTCATTCAATTTACTATTATTAATTTTTTTCACATTCCTCGTTTTTTTATTACAACCACTGTCTTATCTTTGATTTCGCTTTCACTTTTAATTTTAGTTCCTGTATTATAGTTACTGTGATTGAAAGTGAAAATTATTTAAAATATTCTTCCTCAAAATTTAAAAATTCATATAGTTTTACTATATCTTTTTTCTTTGTCAACTATTTGAATTATGTAATTAGATTCTATGCACTCTTAGTCTATTATCATACGATGAGACTTTCTAATTAAAATTTAGTGAACCATACCGTTTCTTCTCAGCTTTTATAAAAATCAATACTTTATTAAAAAAACCCATTAATCGAATAAGTCGTACAATAGCACAGGCGAGTACTAGTAATCTATCAATGTTAATACCAATTTAGAGGATCCACAATATTTTCTACTTACATTCTACCCCCTTCATTTCTCAAATAATATTAAACATTCACATGGTCTTAAACCCAACTATGTATCTAGAAAAAGAATAAAATCTCCATTATATACCATTCACAAAACTCTTTAAATCTCCATGTTCATAATCCATAATAAAATATTTTATTCATCCAAAAGCAATATCTTATATTTAACAAACAGTTCATAATGTAACACATTAATAAATATATATGATATTCCAAAAATGTAATAATCATCATGGAAAATATCATGAATCACTTTTTCATTAATCAATAATAACAATAATTTCTATCAATACTATCTAAATCACTTTTCTCAAAATCAACACCACTTTGATACATGATTGTTATAATTCTCTCAAAAATATTATCATCATTAGATACCCCAAAACATATAAAACTTATTTTTTTTGTAGTTATTGTTACCATTTTATACTTGTTTCTAAACTACTAAAGAAGAAATAAATAATAATACATATTATGTGACTCTTATAATCCCAATATCTTTTCAAACATACTAGACTATCATTGATTAATATTGGTCACTGATGAAAATATATAACCGTATCAAGAATTAATTTTTATTAAAAAAACATCATTACCTAATGTAAGAATATAAATCTCATTAATTCTACAATTACATGTATATAAGAATATTCTCAACCATTTAAATATGCTTCCATGTGAAGTTATAAGATAGAGTGATTTATATATACATAAATTTCTCACTAACATTTTTTTGATCACTTTTTAAAAAATAAATCTAAAAAAATTAATATAAATTGAGAAATCTTAATATGAACTCCCATATAAATCGTTAAATTTTAACATATTAAACT
The DNA here is from genome assembly GCA_963277665.1 of Viscum album. Classification (NCBI taxonomy): domain Eukaryota; kingdom Viridiplantae; phylum Streptophyta; class Magnoliopsida; order Santalales; family Viscaceae; genus Viscum; species Viscum album. The sequence continues at coordinate 1,404,073,954 of OY728152.1, forward strand.
TTTTCATAAAAATATGACTCAAATTGATCAATCCATGTTTATATTTTTTCTTTTTCATATTAGGTTCTGTAAACTAATTACAAAGGATTATACTAAAATCATTAATATTGGTTCACTATTGTAAATTTGAGTTGACCGTACAATATTCCATATGAGGGTGTAACTATATGTAAAGTCCATATCCCACTCATTGTGCATCAGAGTGTTGATGGAATTTATAATTAACCGGTAATGTTTATAGATATTACACCTAGGTGTAACTATTTAACAACTTTATCTTGTTTCAAGTATCATAACAAAGATATAATTAGTAAAAAAACCAATAAATATATACTTTACCAAATATTTTTCATTTTTAATATAAATTTAATTATCCCTTATAATGATCCCTTAGGTTATCAGAAATTTTATGAAAATAAATATCCAAAATAACTAACCTAATTCTTAAATATAAAAAAACCATTATCGGATAACATCTATTATTTTTTTGAACTCACATCAGGAAAAGAGATGGAAAATTTCATTTATTAAATAGGATAAAAAAATATAGTGGTCACATCTCACATCTGAGAAAAAATTATTATGATTATAATTTTACAATTTCTATTAATTAAAAATATGGACAAGGCAGGGAAACCATTATTAAATAGGATTACAATTATTCTCAATAATGATATTCCTTTTGGGAATATAATTTTTTATAGGTAATGGTTTTGAAGTAAAAGATCATTTTAGAATTGAGTAGAAGATAATGATCCATGTTGTAAACTATAATAGTGTAATAACACATTATTGAATGAAATAATATATAGATTAGTCATTATAAATTGACGAAGGGATGTGAGTTAACAAAAACCCTTACATTATTAATTTATTTTTAATGAAAAAAAAATTAATGAGGGAAAATGATATAGATATTGGTAAAACCATGAAATTTTATAAGAGGAACATAATTTTATAATGAAAATATGAATGAAACACTAATAATATAAGAGAATGTAATAAAATGAAACTTTATGATTTATTATCTATTTAACTAATTTCAATCTCTTCGATAGCTTGTAAAATTCACAATGATAAGTCTTAATAAAATGTAATATAGAATGTCATTATATCATACTGAGTAAATAAGTGGGTATGACTGAGACATGGTAAATTATAAAAACTATGTATTCTAACAAAATTTAAATAAGTTCAATTTTTATTTGTGATTATATATAAAATAAAAATCATTTTAATGAAAAAGAAGTGTTATTTTAATATCTATATTTTTGAAAAGTATTATTAGTCACGAATCACACACATAATTTAAAATAATTATTTACCAATATAAATAAAATTAAGTGTTAATAATTAATTTTTTACATCATCATATAAAAATGTAGTTTTGGTGAAATGTTTTTATTTGTTTAGAAAATAGTATCTTTTTACTGAATAGTGAAAATTGTGATTCTTAAAATAATATCATTTATTTACTGTATAATAAATAATTTAAATGAAAAAATTTAACATTACTATTATTTCAATTAAATAAGATTTATTTTTTAATATTGAATACAATTATTTACATTTTAAACTCTATTATAGTATATTTTATTGAAAGGTTATTTTTGGTTTATGAATGCATTTTTCTAAAAACTATTTTAATATTCGTAACTGTTCTTTATTATAATTAAATCATGCAACCTATGATAATAAATAATTAAAATGAAATTTATGTATTATAAATCTATTAATTTATTTTTAAATTTAGATAATTTATTTTATATACATATAATTAAAATATGACCATCTTTTAACTAAAAAATACATTTCTTGAAAATTACTCTCTCACCACATCAACAGGATTAGTTTAAATTATTATTAATCCATTCAAGAGAATTGAATTTTAAAATATTTATTCAATATTTGGAATCATAATAATAAATATTATCTAATAAAGTTAAGTTAATTTATAACTAAAATGAATTGTGAAAACACAAAAAATTAATTATTGTAGTTAGGGTGAAAAGCAATTTTTTGCAGTGTTAAAAAATGATAAGGGTAATATATGACCTCAAAAATTTCAAAACCCCATTGAGATGTCAATAATTCTACCTTATAACAACCAAATTTTAAAAAATACCCATTTTGGTTTTCGTGGAATGAGATATACATGAGTATCACATTATCTTTTGAAAAATTCAATGTGTGTCCTCTCCCACACATATAAAAGGACACACCTCTCTTACCCTCCTCACACATAAAAAACCCTCGGTTTTAGAAATTTACTACCAACATATATTATTTTATTCAATCCGCACATCTTATGGTCATTATTATTACTTTTATTACCTCAAAGGATTTCATTAAGTATATACTCGAAGAGATTCTTCAAAGAAGAAGTAAAATTCAAAAACCTAGCTATTTATTTTTTCATTTTTCACCTCATTATAATCATATAATATTATTGTAATATAATAAAAAACAATACCATATATGATTATATTTTATTATGTTATTGTAATAATGAAAGTTCATCTCCATAACCATCAAAATGGAAACAAAATCATCCATCGAGTGTATGACGGACTATCATGTCGGGAATCGATGAAATTAATTTTTCAAAACAGCCATTAATGGATGAAAATAATGATGAATTTAACATTTTGTATGATATTTATGACATTATTGTACATAATTAATTTTTATGACATATATACCATCTTAATTTCAATTCTGTGAGAGATACAATAATGTCCCTTTTGAATGGAAAACTAATTCCTCACAAAGTGATGTGATTCATTTTTCTCATGATATATACATGGATGGTAGTAAGAATAAAATAAATTACATTATTTATTATTTATGACATAAAAAATATTTATTTAAATAGAATACAAGATCTAACTTATTATATTCCAATCCTTTTAGGAAATGATAATGTATCTATTGTGTTTGTGTGGACCACATCATCCACATAGTGATCTAAAATGTTTTTCATTTTATTTTTACATGGAAGTTAATAAGAGTGAATTTTATTTTTATAAATTATTTATATAACATTATTATACAATATAATTTTTAGTTAAATTCAATTTCTTTTTCATCTATTTTTCGAGAAAATCAGACAACTATTAATGCGCACATATGACATACAATCTCTATGAATAATGTAAACCTCTTTCTATCTCATGATTTTATGGATTAATATAAAAATATATATAATGAATATATTTTATATTTATAGAATTTTAAAAAAAAATTATAATATTTAAACATGACCTATATAAAAAGGTATAAAATACTAAACAAAAACATACATAAACAATGAAATAGTTATCACATGAAAAATTGATTTTAAAAATAATTTATTAAAAATGGGTGATAAAAGACATAAAATAGACCATGTATTGTATTATATAAATTAAAATGGTTTTTACAAGTTATATAATAAAGATATATTTTCTATTCATGTGTTATAAACAAATATGAATGGAAAAAAATATGATGTAATTGTTTCCTGTTTAATATTTACTTTTTGCGACATATGTCATATTCACCACTTATTCCTTTTTTTGTTATATATAATTTTATAATTAATATGATATATAATGAATATATTTTTTTCATTTTATTTAATGTTTTATTTGGATTTATTTATTTTATAGGTATTATGATTCAAAATTCCACCATGGGGTGATTGTTTATTTCACAATATCATCATTATTCTGGATTGTTATTTTTATGTTTCCATATTGGAAATTAGAGTATATTAAGTAAAATAAATCAATTTTCCACTTATATGGTTATTCATGATATTTTTAAATCAATATTAAAAATATTAATCTCTTTGGTATGAAAAATATTATGAAAAAATCATTAAGAAAATCCAACATTATTTATTTCTTCGATCGGAGAACCTTTTTTCATAAAAAACAATGCTTTTTATATAAAAAATAAGAAATGATATTATATATCAAAAAATTATTTATAAAATAAATTTTTACACATGATTAAATTTTTAAAAAATTTATGGAATTATCATTTCATTTTAAAAATAATTCAAAATTTTCATTTATAAAAAATGTGGAATGAATCGTTATTTTATCATGTATAGAATGTCCTTCCATCATGACCACTCAATGTTTTAATGAATCCATTATAATTTTCAATGGTTGTTTTCATATAAAATTATTCACTAATTATTTTATATATATTTTTTTATAATTAATTTAATATTTTAAATTATATTTTCCTCAAGAATTTATATATTGTAATTTTTATGGTATCTCTATTCACTGAAGATAATAATACTTAGTTTACTTATTCTTTATTATGAATATATTTTAATAAACCAATACATATAAATTTTTTTGGTGGTTTATCTTTAGTTTTCCATGGGATATAATATATTTATACCATTATACATATTACGCTGAATTGTATAGGATTATATTTATTGATTAGGGTAATTATTAATATTTTATATGTTAGTTATTAAAAATGGATGCTTCAGGTAATTAATTTTAACCACTTTCTTATGATAAATGAATTGGACTTCGTATATGATGGTCGGATCCAACAATATACCGACAATTAATTGGTATGTCTCATGTGACAAATAATCATGGGTTTCCACCTTTGACAATACAAATTTTTCTAAGATGTCATCGAATAAAGTCTAGACTGTAACATCTTATTACCAATGTAATTAGTTGTAGGAGGGTTACATGATCTGTAACAAAGATACAAGACTTGTAAGGATTTTTGGAGGTTAGTCATGGAAGGATTTACTTTTTTATTGCTACATATTGTGACTAACATTCACACATCGTGAGTTATTTAAAATAAATTTTTATTTTAAGATGATATAGTTTACCCGTTTAAAAAATAATTATTTTAAAAAGTGAAATTATATTACACATCATGAAATACTCTTACTATTTTTAAAATGGGTAGGATGTATAATATCTCCTTTCCTATCCTCAATAGTTTAAATTCTATTAACCAAACTCCTTCCCCATGTGATCTTAAATCTATCCCACCATTCAGGGTCCTCTCGATTGGCGTTCGATTACCATTATGCTTGCAGTGTGCTTCTCGGGTAAGCGCTATCCTCCATTCTTCATCGTTATATATTTCCTATCCATTAATTTTTCAATAGATCATCCTTAAATGGATGGATCAATGTCCTATTATGTTTGATATCTCCCCTAGGTTATTCTTTGAGTTCTTCAATACCTTAATTATCATTGATGGGTGTTATTACAAGTGTTCTGTTTAAGGAAAATATAGGTAGTTTCATTCAAATTAGTCAAATTGATTAACCATATATAGTTTGATTTATTATATATATATATATTTAATCACAGTTTCTCAATATTTCATTCAATTAACAATATAAAACCAAATTATATTGAATTGGGATTTTTTAATTGGTTGAAGCATAGAAATTAGGAAAACATCAAATTCTATTGAATTAGGGCATGTTTATGAAAAATTGTTAATTAAATTTGTTTAATTTATATTTTTTATTTCTCGGAAATGATTCCAATTAAAATATTGATTTCAATTGTGTAATTGAATTGTGAAATGGATGGAATTTGTTTGTAAGGGATTTAATTTTTTTAAAAATGCTTTAAAATTTTGAATAAAATCCTAGTTGTTTTATCTTGAGAAAGAGGCATGTTTTTAATTAAACCATGTTATGTTATTAAATGGAAAATTTGAATTGAAATAGAAGAATTGGATTTAATTTTATTTTATGTAATTCTAATTTAAATTTCCATTCATTGACCATGTTAGATCACATATAACCATTAGAAAGTTGGTGAGTGGTTTGGACACATTATGTGTTATTAAAACATTATAAAATATACATGCAGCATGTCACATACCGTATGGGAGGGTGAAGAGTAGCCTTGGGATTCTGTTAGAGGGATGTGTGTACACATATATTACAGAGATCACATAGAGAGTACGGATTCATATATCCAAAAATACTATTGTACCTATTTGTCAGATAACCATGTTTCTAGCTTGTTTTAAATTTTAGATATAAATTTATACGGTTGTTGTTTCAACTACATTCCTTACCTTCTGTATTTACATAAAATATTTTATTTGAATTTTTTGTCGATGATAATTTTTTTGAAATATTCCATTACTTGTAAAACCTTTTCTTAATATATATTTTCTATCATTTGTATTGTATAGAATGATTTGTTTATGTATTATTTAAAATAACAATCCTATTTATTTTTAAATTTTAAATCATTCATTTGGTGAAAATTTCTTTTGGAAACTATTATGGAATAATATTTGACATATTACTAGGTTTTCTATCAAACACCCCACTTATGTATTCGGGTTTTCATAGATTATCGTGTTCCAGTTTCAGGAAAGGAGAAAAGATCCCTTAGCTGTAGATTTAGCTGTTTAACCATGGACATGGTGAGTTGTGTCCTTAGGGGATTTCTTTTTTTAACTATTTTGTTACATGTAGTTTAGTACATTTGTATTTAATTTCTTATTAAATTATTTTACATTAATATTAGTGGAGATTCCTTTTTTGTGCACACTAGATTGTTTCTTTGGATTCTGTTATATTTTGTGGAAAATTCCTTCCCAATTGCTTGTTTTATGAGGATAAATGTCATATTACAACCCATTGGGATTGTAAATGCCATTGAGGATATGTCAGGTCATGATTTGTTGTTGGGTTAGTATGGTACCCTAGAAGGTTCTTGACATTATGATATTGAAGGCGGATGTTGAGATTTTGTCTTAAAGTTAGTATACAGTTGATATATTTTTGGGACTAAAGAGGTAGTTTTGATTGTGTTCCAACCTAGCTCTCACTATAGTGAACCTTAATTCTCAATTTATGGTTAGTAAGTTATGTCTTCTATATTGGTTCTGGTATTTTCCTTATTGTGATTTGGATGGAGTGAAGTCTAAGTATCATTGTGCCATCTGTTTAGAAAAATTTCTATTTTATCTTAGTTGGAGTGTTAGTATGATGTCTTACTCATTATCTACTAATGTTTTGTAGCAGCATACCATTTAGAAGACATAAAAATATAATCCATCAAGAATATTATATTAAACCACAGTTAGTGAATCCTCTAGTGGACCCAAATCTAGTTGAGGTGATTTTACGTGTTGTCCATGCTTTGGAATATACACCACCTCTAGTCCCCGTTCAATATCTAACTGGGGATCCTCAGGGGAATGTTCATCAAAATCATTCTTAAGAGTTCATTTTCCATAAATCACAAGTTTTAAAAGGATTTACTGATACCCAACATGCTGATGAATTATTGGGTAAAATATAACTTCTTTTTGAGTTCTTAAAGACACCATACGAGATCAAGGTAAAGTATGACACCTTTATACTGGAAGGACTAGGTAGGAGATGGTGGTACATTATGGTGATGATGAAGAAAAATGAGGGATTAGAGTGTAAAGATATCAAGGTTATTTTCACCAACTAGGTCATTCTAGAGTTAATGGTTTTTTCCAAGGCTGTGTGGTTTTTCAATCTTGGGTCGGCTGATAGAACTATGTCTTAGTTTTCAAATCACATTGATAAGCTAGTAATGTTTGTGTATTATATTATATCTAATGAAGGTATGAAGGTTCTAAGGGTCTATTTATGACTTTTATCAGATATTCATTATCATTTTTTCTTCATAAATCTCCCCACATGTGCTGATGAACTGGATAGGGTGGTGATCGTCAAGATGGACATGGCTAGGAAGTTAGGGTTATCAAGAGTTTCTTTCTCTCCCAGTGGTATTGTGAGTTACTTTAAAGTAAAATGGAGGCTTGATGATACATATAGTTATTATCGATGGTAAATTTTCTCCAGACCTCCTATTGTTCAACGAGTAAGTCATTTTATTTTCAATCAGTGTGGTAATCCAGGGCATTCTAGGAGGGTCTGTAATAAGGATCCCAAGAATTGTAGCTCATGCAGATGTCTAAGACACATACATATATTCTTCCATAACTTGTCTACTCTATAAAATGAAACGAGGTCGTTGTATACTCCTAAAGATATAGGGAATCATATTATTCAAATTTAGAAGTGTTCCAAGCATATATATCCTAGACATAGCTACATCACACAACGGAAGAGTCTACTGCAGAATCAGACACGAGTCCAGAAAATTTGAGAGCTGCCATTACTATAGATTCAACATTAGTGACTGATCAGTTTAATGCTGATGAATCTCATTAATTTATTTCTACCCATATTGTTAATCTACGAGATCATATGAGGAATATTTTTATCTTGTGAAATTAATATTACTACACTCTTTGGTATAAAGAGAGGGCAGAGTCTCCATAGTTATGAGGACCCATCCTTAAACAATACATAATCTAGTAAATTCCTTTATAATTGACTTATTTATAATCCCAAAGATCATTTTGGTTTATGGAATTAGAATGTTATGACATAATTCGTACATATCTACCCATAAGAATACAATGTTGGTACCACTAAAATAGATTCCATTTCATACAAGAAATAAAACATTAAAAATAAAACATGAATTCTTTAAAAATATTGCATAACATTTAACATAACTTATTTAATTCTATTACACAAACATATGTCCTATGAAAATATTTAGAAACATTGGATTAGCATAAAATCCTAGTAAGGGATATCAAAATAAATAAAAATGAAACTTTTTTCCATGAATACTTATAAACATATAAAATCAAAATGACATGATTCTCACCCATTAAGTATCAAATATATAAATTTTGATACATTATACCTCCATAGAAAACATAAAAAAGAATAATGATGTATTAGGTCATTACTTAGTTAATATTTTAACCATCATGACTATCTTATGATTTTTAACCCTCATGGATACCTTACAGCGTAACCCTCATGACTACCTTATGGTGTAACGATCGCTGTTTCACATGGAGTAACTATACGGCTGACCACCAATATACACATACCCAATGAATTGGACGGAGATATAGTTCTCATCATTCATCATAAAAAAAATCAATAACATAACATATTAAAAAATAATTTAATAAAAATATTTCTTTTTAATTTTTTAAAATATAATTTAAAAAAGGATTTTTAAAGAAATGCCCCTTACCAATATCATATAATTTAAGTGAGATTTAATTGAATGAAAATAATATGCATGTATAATATAAATACACATAAAATAATAACATAACAAAATTATTTATAAAAATGATCTTAGTCCCAATTAATCAATGAATTAGAAGGCTAACCCATAGAATGGAATTTGGTTTAAGAATTCCCTTACCTTGGGTTTTTCTTACTCAAAACTTGTTTAATAATCCACTATAATAGTTAAAATAATTTTATTAATATTTTATTGAAAAATATTCATATTTATAACACATTTTATGGTAATTGTATATCATCCTTCCAAAAATTTTATATTTATTTATATCCATTGATTTGGGGATATGTTTTACCTTGTTTTCATGGTCGGTTCGTAATTTATTTTCTTGATGAATGAAAGATAATCTCCAGAAGTGTAATTATATGGTGGTAATATATTTCAAGAATGTTAAATGATACCATGAATCATTTTTTTCATATATTATAATGAATCATTAGATAAAACATTAATTATATCCGTTTAGACCATTTAGGTGGTCCTTCGTTAATCACAAACTTGTTTCTTTATTTAATTTAATTATATATATATATGTTAATTCTATGACATGACAAAGGTTATATCATAAAATTTAAAATCTTTTTCATTCATTATAATTTTTTATAACTATCTTTGATAGAATAATCAGAAATTGAAAAAACAGTGTTCACAATGTTGGCATTTCGACATATAATGGTCGATGGTTTTATTTTTAGAATAAAAGGTGGTAGAGAGGAAGTATGATGATTTATTTTTTCATAAAATGATAAAATTTCAGTTTAAATATGATATTAGGTTTCTTAATCTTCTTAAATACGGGGATGTAAATAGGGTAAAATAAAAAATGAATTTAAAATAATTTAAATGAAAAATAAATACGAATTTCATGCCATGATCTTTTCTCTTTCTGATCCTCCTTACAGCCTTTGGTTTTTTTATTTTGGTGAGACAATAAAGTCTTAGATGTGGGTAAGGGGATTGGGAAGAGGTATGGGAATAATTGAAAAAATTATCAAAACTTTATAGGTTTTAAAAGAAATGGAAGTGATGGTGGTATTTATTGTGGAGGAGAGGATGGTTTAAACATTATCTTAACAATATTTTTATTATTTTTCTCCAAAAAGGAAAAATTATTTGTTATAGTGACTAAAGATAGTGAATAGATAATGTTAGTTCAAATAAAGGGTAAATACATCATTCATGATGTTAGTAAGAGTTTATTTAACATATAATGTATATATACTATAAATTACTATATTTCAGTATTCACTAAAAATTCATGTTTTTTAAAAAAATCTAAAAAAATTCACCTGATACATTATTCAATGTTTTAAATTCAAAAATGAACTATATTTTTTAAAATAATTTTCTAAATATGAGAAGTTTAATTTTTATATAAAATTAAATTTTTTTTGAAAAAAAAATTAAAATATTAGCTGTTTTTATAACACCTTGAAAAATTAATCAAGGTTTCATAAAAAAAATTATAACCATAAGATAAAAAAATAAAAATTTATGATTAAAATTAATGAAAATAATTTTTCATTTAAATTATTAAATTTATCATAAAATTGTAATTAAATATTTTTGACATATAAAAATACCATCACTTATACTATGATCATATTATCACTTATAAGATGACTAAAATCTATTTACACATTCATGGGTGAAGATACTATCCATTTGGACAAATTACTATTCATAAAGTTCATATTACTATTTATTAGGGTCATATTACTATTAATGAAAAATTAGGTTGATCCTACCAGACTGTAAATATCATACTAATCGCAACTGTGCGTGTCCATTTTTTTTAAAAATAAAAACTTATAAGTGGAACAAAATTAGTTCAACGGCTTGGATATAACTATATAGTTAATTAAAATTGTCATTACATAGAGAATTAAGGTTTCATGAATTTTATTCTATATTTAAATTTATTTTTAAATTATTTGGGTGTTACATTCCCCCAACCTTTTGGAAATTGCATCCTCATAATTTTTATTTACTTATTAAAAAAGTGAGGGTAACATTCCCTTGTAGTATTTTAATATTCCCATATTTCTTCTTTAACCTTTATGTTTCTCCAAAAAAAAACCATAACCATGTCTATTACCTTATTCCATAATACATTCTCTCTTTGATCAAGAATATAAATAGGATTCTCTTTACGAGAAAGGTTTTCTTCTAACTAAACTTCATCTAAGATTAAAACATGAGATTAATCTATCATATAATTTCCCAACATCAAAACATGAAAAACATTGTGTACCTGAGAACAATGGTTGGAAAATCTAATCGGTTGGTGAATGTTTCAACTTTATCAAAGATCTCATAAGGTCCAATGAACTGTGGAGTTAGATTTCCTTTATTACAAAAAGACATAACACTTTTCCATGGTGATATTCTGTGAAAAACAAGATCACATATCTCTAATGAAAATTTCATCCTCCTGTCATTTACCTAACTTTTCAACCTACTCTAAGCTATCCTCATGTGTTTCAGGATCATTATCACATTATCATCCAGTTCCTCTACTAATTTTAGTCCCATCAATTTCCTTTCCCCAACATCACCACAAAATAATGGTGTTCAACACCGCATCTCATATAATGTATCAAAAGGAATAATGTGTATATTGGAATAAAAACATTTATTATAAAAAAACTCAACAAAGGAATAATGTTGAACCCAACTTCATAGTAATCTATTGTAAAAGATAAAATCATATTCTCCATTGTCTAAATTTTCCACTCAGATTGTCCATTAGATTGAGGAGGAAAAGAAGTGTTCGTAGTTAATTTTGATCCCAATGACTTCGGACGGCCTTTCCAAAATATAGAAGTGAACTGGGGATCTTTGTCAAATACTATAGAATAATTAACACCATATAACCTCAAAATATCATTGAGGTATAATCAAGATAGCATATCCAACATCTTGGTATCTGTAATGGGTAGAAAATAAGGAGATTTAGTTAGTCGGTTAGTAATTACCCAAGATGAATTGATACCTTGGGATTTATTTTGTAGTTCTAACCTGAGTCCCATGGATATATTATCCAATTTTCACTCTAGAACTAGATTAGACTGATGTATTTCCTTTGAGAGGGTTGTTCTACTTTGATTTGTTGACATGTCAAAAATTTCATAATTAATTTAGCAATATCTTTTTTTGTTTCATCGTACTACTAATAATCATGAAGGTACTTGTATATATTTGTACTATCAAGATGAATTGAAAATAGAGAAATATGATATTCACACAACAATTATTTCATTATCTTGGAATCAAAAATCACAAATTATATTTTTTCAGATGTAAAAACACAATATTTATCATGGTAAAAATATGGAAACATGCCCATTTTAACAATTCTACATTTTTCTATAACTCAGTGTCTTCCTTATACACTTTCTTAATTCTATCTGGTAGAGATGACTTCCCTGCAACCTAAAAAAATATTGAGTAATTTAATGTACTATAAAATTCTAATAAAAATTTAATCAAATCCATAATCAAAGGATCAGGTTACAAACATAACATTGTTAATCATGAATGATGTTTTTTACTCAAGGAATCTACATCATTGTATTATTTTCTTGGATGGTGATTGATTATGTATTCAAAATCCATTATATGTTTAAGTTATCTTCAATACCTCATGTTTAATTCTTTTTTATTTAATATATACTTCAATATTTTATAGTCAATATATATTTTACATTTGTCTCTGTATAAATTATTCCACAAAATTTTCAAAGAAAAAACATCATCTGCTAATTCCAAAACATGTGTGGGATAATTTAACACATGTGGTTTTTCATTGGAGTGAATCATAAGTAATTACCTGATCATTCCACATTAGAGCACAACCATGAACCTTCAATGAAGAATTAGAGTAGAAAAAAATTTCACCATCTTTTCAAGGAAGTTCCAAAACGAGATCATTCACCAACCACTCCTTCAGTTTCTAAAAAAACACAACATTCTTCAATCAAAATAAATTAAAACCATTTTCATGTTAACATAGTTATAATGGTAGATAACCATGAAATGTTTTTAATAAACTGTCAGTAATAACATGATAATACTAGAAAACTACAAATCCATGTAAAATTTGTATGTCTTTACCATTTATTATACACTGTTTTCAATCTGGATCAAGTATTATTCCATCCTTATTTTTGTAGTGAAAAAGAAATGAAATACTTTTCGTCCAAAAATCAAACTTTCTAAATTTCCCATATAATATTTTTTATTTGAAATTTTTCAAAAAAATCCTCAAATATATTTCATGATCCTCATAAAAATTTTGTTAAGAAAATATATCATCAATAAAAAAAACTAAAATCATATCCCATTATTCATGGAATATTCTATTCACAATTTCCATGATTATAGTTATGGAATTTGTAAAATTATAGGTAATAATATCTAACTCATAATTCCCATATCTATTACGAACAACTAATTTTAGGATGTCATTTTACATCATCTTCAATTGATGTAACCTGGATCTTAAATCAATCATAGAATAATATTGAGCTCCCAAGAGAGGATCAAACAAGTCATCAATTTTAGTAAAAATATACTTATTCATAATAATAATGTTATTAAATGTTTGATAATGAATGTTAAATATCATTGAATAATATTTCTTATTAACAAAAAAATAAGATCACCCCTGGGTGATGTGCTAGGATGAATGAAGCCTTTATAATGAAACTATTATAACTTATTTTTCAATTTTATATATAACACTATATCCCTTTGATAAGGTGGTATTGAAATTGTCTTAGCATCCAAAACCGAGTCAATATTATTTTTAACAACCCATTAAATTATAAAATCACGTAACTCATCAAGAAAATGATCAAGGTATTCATTTACCACTAGCACATTATTAATCTGAATAGCTCTCATGTTTTCAACAAAATAAGAAGGATAAATCGTGTTTCCCTCTTTTAACATTTTCTTATCTTCCTGATATGTTATAAATTGTGTGGGTTCTTTCTTGTATAAAAACTAAAACAATTTCTGAATAATTACTTCTTTATCTCTATAATCAATATTAGCATGATAAATAGAAAGCCACGCAATACCCAGAATGACGTGAAACTCTACTAAGTGTTAAAAAATAAGGGTTTTAATTAAATTCCTTCAATAGATAATAATATGATGAATCATATAATTCCATTTTTATATAATATTCCCCATCTGTGTTATAACAATACATTTCAGTCTAATTTTTTTTGTGAAATTTCCGATTTACCATAAATATTCTCAAAAATAATGGAATGTGTGGACCCCATGTCAAACAAGATATTAGAAAAATATGAGTAAATAATAAAAGTACCAAATACCACTTCATTGGATGGCCAAATAGTTGTTGACATAGTTGAAAAGGATCTCACTTCACCTTTTTTCATATAATCAAGATTCTTCCCATCATTCATATTTTTCTTTTGGAAATTATTTTCATAATGGAACATATCATCACATTTGAAACACATTATAGTTTGTTTTTATTTGGAATGATATTAGGATATTTTTTCATTACAATATCAATCCATATGTCTAAACTTACGACAACAAAAATACATTCTGGTATTGGTAAGACATTACCCAAGGTGTTTTTTAACACACTTTTCACTAACTGGAAACTGGTATTTCATTCCTTTATATTTCTTTGATTGACTCTTAACCATTGCTCGCCACATGGAACTATTCATATTCTTATTGTTAAAGAACATGTGGCAATCATAAAACTCTATTTCTCCCCTCTCAACACATCAGACAAGTTTCTCATAACATTTTAATTCTTTGGAGGCCAATTCCATTTCATATCTTGGCTTTAATCCTAGCTAAAAAATATTGTGTTTTCTATTAAGATCCTGAATATTATTTCGAGATTACCTTGCCAATTAGGTGTTGTTTTCTTCATAATTAGCCACAAAATCTTAATCCATTTTCTTTAATTCATGTAATTTAATTTCTATCCTATGTTTAACCAACATATAAAAATATTTTTCAAGAAAATGATTTTTAATTTCATTTCATTTGAATGCATCAATCTCCTCTCAATCAATGATATTCTGGACTATTGACCACCATTGATTAACTTCACATTCAAAATTAACAATGTAAATACTAACCTTTTGACTGTATGATCACCACAAAACATTGAATATATTTTTCACTGGATTTAATCCATCCTTTAACTACTACTAGGTTAGAAGATCCACATAAATCATGCAGGTGTTGCGTCATAAAGTGTTCCACTATTGTCTTATTTTTTTGGTTGTTCTAGTTTTTCACTTTCATGGATTCCACCACTATATATAGCCTACATCAATTGATATATTATAATCAAAAATTGATTTTTTTCCAATTCCCACCATTCTAGGGTGTAGATTCGGAAAGATATCATCTTCTCAGCACCTTCCTACTTTAGAATATCTCATTATACTATGGGAAACCATTCTCAAAAAACATATCTGAGATGAAGAACATGGTAATATTTAAATGATATATCATTTCAAAATAAATATAAGTTACGATTAAATTATGTTATTATATTAACATCATCCTAACAACTAATGTTTTCTAAATTGTACTCAGATACCAACTATAATGACCCAACCTTCAACATTACATAATGAAGTAAATTAATTTAGAATTATATTATTTACCTTCCCAATGATCTTTTGAGTTTAGATCTTATGAATGTTAGAACATAATTCATTGATATGAACCCACATCAATTAAATGTTGGTACCACTATAAAAGTATCAATTTCAATGAAGATATAAAACATTAAAAAATAACATGATTTGGTTGACAAATCATCATAACGTTTAACTTGACATCCTTATATAACACACAAATAAGTATAACCTGTCAAAACATTTAAAAAAAGGTATGAGCAATAAAATCTCAATAAGGTATATGAAAATAAGAAAATAAACTATTAGTCTATGAATACTTATAAACATATGAAATCAAAAAGACATGATTCTCACTAAAAAAGTATCCTATGCATACATTGTGAAACATGATATTTCCATAGAAAACATAATTAAAACCATGAATATGTCATGGTTAATTACATAGATGATATTTTAGCCCCCGTGGATACCATACGATTTTTAATCATAATGCCTTCCTTACAATGTAACCCTAATGGCTACCTTACAATGTAACCCTCATCGCTACCATATGGTGTAACCATCGGAGAAAATCTTAGAGTAACCAAACTACTAAACTATTACTTACACATAAATAATGCATTGGATGGAGATATAGGTACCACCATTCATCAAAAAAATTCTTAAAACCCATAAAATAAACATAAAACCTGAATAATTAAATATAAACATTTCTTTTGAATTTTCTAAAATAAATTTTCAAAAGATGATTTTAAGGAAAATCAGAACATAAATATCATATAATTGTAGTGAGAATCAATAGAATGAATGGAATATGTGTATAAAATAGAAATACACATAAAAACATAATATTAAAAAATTACACAAATAATCATATTACCACATAATCAATGATGTGTAAGGTTAACAGAAAGAATGGAAATTATTTTAAGAATTCCCTTACCTTGGGTTTTCCTTACATAAAACATGTTTTAGGCTCGTTTATAATGGTTAAAAGAGTGTTATTTGTCTTTTTTATTAACATATTGATATTTATAAAACCTTATATGGTCATTTAATAACATTATTCTACACAATCATTAATACTATTTTGTAATTTCCATTATTTTGGGGGCATGATTTATGTGATTTTCATGGTCGGATATTAATGGGTTTTCTTTAAAATGGATGATAAACTACATAAGTGTAATTAAATAGTAATAATATGTTTCTAAAATATTAAATTATACCATATATAATTTTTTTCATATATGATGATGAATCATTAGATAAAACATTAATGATATTCATTGAGATCATTTTGGTTGTTCTTCGATAATTACAAACTACTTTTGTTATATAATTTAATATTATATGTATATGATAATTTTAGAACATGAAATAGGATATATAATACACTTTAAAAACTATTTGAAAAAATAAAATGGATTTATAAATAGTTTTTAATTAAGTTAGTAAAATTGAAAACACATCATCCATGATGTTCGTATTTCAACAATTCACAAACAAATGTTTTTATTTTTAGAATAAAAAGAGGAGGTGAAGAAGTATGATGATTAATTTTTCAATAAAAATGATAAAATTATAGTATATACGTGATACATGATCATTAATTTCTCTTGTATAAGGGGAGGTGGGATTGTAAAAAAAAATAATAATTGAAAACAATTTGAAATAAAATGAAAGAGGATTTTTACCTCTTGGTATCTTCTCATTGAGATCCCCCTTAAGGCCTTTGGTTTTGGCCTTATGGTGATGCAATAATGTCTTTGAAGTGGGGAAGAGGCATGGGAAGAGGTTTGGGATGAATTTAGAGAATTATAAATTCTTGAGAGGTGTAAGGATAATAGGGGGTGAGGGGTGGTATTTGTAGTGGAGGAGAGGAGGATTTTTTCATTATTTTAATCATTGTATTATAATATTTCTTAATAAAATAAATAGAATTGGATCATGTGTCTAATACTAGTAAAGATATATTTTATGTTCTAAAAAATGGTTCTTACACTTTCTATTATGTTAGTAATATTGTATTTGACTAATAATTTATTTATTTGGTAAATTACCATATTTCACAATTCACCATAAATTCAATTATTTCTAAAAAATCCAAAATATTCACCCTAACCATCTTTCGACATGTAGAATTCAAAAATGAACACCATTTATTTAAATAATATTATATACATATGAAATTTTATTTTTAAATAAAACCTTAATTTATTCAAAAAATAACAATTTTTAAACTATAACTGATTTTATAGCACCTTAAAAAAACAAATACTCATAATATTATCTTATAACCATAAGAAAATAAAATAATAATTTATGATTACATTTTATGAAAATAAAATTTCATTTAAATTATTATATTAATCATAAAATTGTAATTAAATATTTATTGCTTACAAAAATACCAACACTTAAACTATGATCATATTTTCACTTATAAGACACATAAATATTATTTATACATTCATGGGGGAGGTTAATGTTCATTTGGATGGTATACTATTCATAAGGGTAATATTTAAATTTATAATTGTTATTTTACTAATCACAAAAAATTACGTTGATCCTATCAGTCTATAAATATATTACTAATCGCAACCGTGTATATCTCTTTTTCGAAATTAAAAAAATATATTCAGAAGTATTTAGATTAACTACAGGGTTATAACTATATCTATAAAAAAGTTTCATTGCATGGAGAGTTATTATCTCGTTCATTTCATTTTATATTAATATTTATTTGTAAATCCTAGGGGTGTTATAGAAGTCTTACATTTGTCTTAACTTCATGAGATGTCGATCTAGCATAGATTTATTTGTTCCTCCACATGAAACCTCTTGATGTCATATTTGGTATGGATTGGATCATTTCCAATAATGGCTGGACTGATTGTTACCTTCAGTGGGAATACTTTACTACACCTACTGGTGTATCTCTGGTCATTCATGGAGAATGGAACCCATGGTTGAGCAGAGCCAGAACATCTTATCCAGAGTTGAGAAAAATGATATCTCCCTTTTTTTATCTAGAGATGGAATTCCCAAATGGTTATCTCCCTCTAGTATTCATCATGTTTCATAAATTTTTTACATCTGGTTTCTCTCTTTTTCAACCAATAAGGGATGTTGAGTTTTTCATTGAATTAATGCCTAAAACTCAACTAGTTTTAATTCAATCTTACCACACAGCACCAGATGTGCTGAATGAGATGAAATCCTCGTTGGACGATCTTCTTGATAAAGGCATTATACACCTGAGTGTGTCACCTTGGGCGGTGTGTGTTCTCTTCTCCAAGAAAAAGGATGGTTCTCTATGCTTATGTGTTGATTATAGAAATCCCAATCGAGTTACGACAATGAAAAAATATTCATTTCCACTAATTGATTATATATTTGATTAGTTGAAAGGTGTGAAGGGGTTTCGAAAGATTTACATCGGATCTTGTCACCATCAGTTGAGGATTAAAGAATATAGAATTCGTAAAACCTCTTTTCGGAGTAGGTATAACAATTATGAGTACCTTGTAATTATTTTTATCCTATCAATTATACATATACTATTCATGGATTTGAGGAAAATGTTTCCCATAAATTTCTATTTACCTTTTTGGTAGTGTTTATGGAAAACATTCTTGTATATTCCAAGTGTAAGGAGGAACGTGAGCATCATCTAATAACATTTCTGATTCAATTATGAAATCACCGACTTTATTACAAAATTTAAAAATGTGATTTTGGGATTTACGGTGTGAAATTTATATAGAACATGGTGTATAAACGAGGTATATCAATGGATCCTTATAAGGTGATGGATTTTATGAATTGGAATCATCCAAAAAATGTCTTCAAGATTTAGAGCTTCTTGGGATTAGCCGGATATTATTGTCATTTTGTCAAAGACATCTCCATTTTGGCTTCTCTGATGACTACTCTGACTCAAAAGGGAGTGATGTTTTCCTGTAATGATAAGTATTAGTGTTATTTAGTAGAGTTGAACAATATTTGGTCTACTACATTTGTGTTAACTCATACCATGGTCGGGAAAGGCTATTTGTTATTCTATGATGCACAGATTTCAGAATTGGGATGTGTTCTTATGAAATGAAATCATGTTGTTTCCTATAGATTTCATCAGCTTAGGCCTCACGATAAGAACTATCCTAACCAAAAATGTAAACTTTCATCTGTAATACACACACATAAGTATTGGAAGAATTACTATTATGGATAATGATATAATGTGTATATAGACCACAAGATCTTGAGTTATATCTTCTCACAAAAATATTTATATCTTTTCTAGAGGGTTTGGTAGGAGTACCGAAAATATTTTTATTTTGATGAAAACTATACGCCCAGGGAAAGATGTTGTTTTTTATAGGTGTTGACCATGAAACTTCCAACCCCTTGAGTGAATGAATATTTGAATGAGTGGAATTTTATGGCTCCTTTTGAATAGTTGGAAACTGGAGTTCATGCGAAAGGGATTAAAGTTTCATTATCCATCATTCCTCTGACATCTACTCTTCTCAAGATTATTCTTCCGGAACAACAGCTTCAGATGATTTCCTTATCATTATATACTCTCATTATGGTGGGGATACCAATTCCTAGTGGTCGTTCTCCAAATACATTATTCGGTGTTATTAGAATCATTACGTTATGACATTAGTGACAATGAAGGATATAATGGTGAATTTCCATAATTTTCAATGGGTTTTGCACTCGAGAAAAAATAAGATATTTTATGACATTAGGTTATAGTTATAGTTTCCATAAAAGAGATGGGCCATTGTTGAGTTTGTTTCTAATTGCTATATGTTCCAACAGGTGAAATTCTAGAACTAGAAAACTTTGGGTTTTATTCAACCACTTCTAGTCCCTACTAGCATGTGGGATTAAATTTATTGGGAAATTTTTATTGGGTTTCCACATTCCCAGACAAATAATTATGAAAAATGGGTTGTGATTGATAGGCTGACCTAGCCAGCTCACTTTGTACCCATTTGATATACCACTAAAGTTGAAGAGTTGGGAAATATTTACGTGAAAGATATTATGAATTTTCTCTAAGTAATATCATCTATATTTTCTGATAGGGATCCTCAATTAACTTCTCACTTTTATAGATTCCATCAGGAGGCACTAGGATATTGGGTTATTTTGTGAAAAACCTACCATTTTCAGTTAGATGGCCAGACAGAGAGAATTATAATGATTCTAGACGATATGCTTTTTACTTGTGATCTCGACTTTGGTTGGGCTTGGAAAGATCATTTGGGGATGGTTGAGTTTTTTTATAATAACAATTACCAGTCATCAATCAGAATGAAACCTTTTGAGGCATTTAATGGCCATCCTTCTATAACATTGTTGTGTTGGTAGGAGATTGTCGATAGTTCCTTTTTTCAACCATGTTTTGTGTATGTGATGACAAAAATGATTCAATTAATTCATTATAGAATATTTACAGTGTTGATTAATATATATATTTGATTGATAGATGCCATATAAATTTTTATTTTTCAATAGGTGACCTGGTGTTCTTGAAAGTTTAACCCCGATTAGGTCATCGACAGCTTGGGAAGTAAGGGAATCTTGCTCATCATTTGGTGGAAACATTCAATGTTTATGAACATGTTAGGTATCATTCTTACCATCTAGAACTTCCACCATAGATGATGATGATACATAAAATATTTTATGTATCATAGAATTGGAAGTATCTCTCTGATCTATCTCACATTCTCAGTTGGCATGATCTTGATATTGATACTAATTTATCGTTGACTGAGCATCCAGTTAGGAGAGTTGATTGTCAGACCAAGGTACTTTGGGGGATGAGGATACCATTATATCATGTGATCGGGAAGAATGGTTCTAATAGTCATGAGACATGGGAATGTGAGGTACTGATGAGAGAGAATTGGTCTCATCTTGTGACATGTAATATTTTTCATTGGCTTTCTAGGTATAGAATTTTTCTATAGTTGGATGGTTGTGACATCCTGTTACAGGTTTGATAGGCTTCCAAAGGGTTAAAATCCGTGTAATTTAGTTCTATGATCTGTAAGGATTTTTGGATGAATGTTGTGAAATTATTCTTGTTGTGATGGTTAAATCATGTAACTAAACTTTACATTTCATGAGTTATTTAGTGGATGGTTTTTAATTATTAGAAACATATTTTTTAATGGTTTTTTAAAATAACTATTTCATGATGTGAAATTGTATTACACTTCATGAAATAATCAAACAAGATTTTTTAAATGGGTTGCATGACTGAGATATCTTTTCACCTTCTCTCTAGTTACCACATCCTAAATCCTACACCATGAAATCTTAATCCTGTCAATCCCTTTTGAATCCCTCATATGGTATTTGATATTCGTTATAGTTTTGTTGTGATAGATGGGTTCACATTCTCATTCATTCTTATTCTTCATCTCTTTCTTCTCCTTTGGTATTTTAATAGATCATCATGAAATTTATGGATCTATGTCCCATTATGTGGTATATCACCACTAAGTTGTGCTTCAAGGTCTTCTACACCACTATTCTCATTGATCGGTGTTATTGTGAGTATTTAATTTTGGGAAAGGTTGGTGGTTCTATCCCGATTAACCAAATTGATTAACCTTATATTTCTTGATTTATATCAACTATTGATTTAAATTCAATTTCTCAAAGATTTCTTCAATTGACACCATAAAACATAATTCCATTCAATTGGGTAATTTGAAATAGTTTTTGAATAGAAATTATAAAATTCCCCCAATTACATTTAATTGAGGTCTGTTTATTGAAATTGGTTAATTAAAATTGTTTAACATAAATTATGGATTTTATAGAAATGATTTCAATTAAATATTTGAATTTAATTGTGGAATTGAATTGAGAAATGAATATAATTGGGTTTTAATGGATTTAAAACATGTTAAAATTGACAAAATTTTTTTATAGAAACCTAGTGGTTTTATCTTGCGAAGGTGGCATATTTTTTATTAAAACATGTTTTGGAATTAAATGTTAAAATGGTATTGAAATCAAAGAATGGTATTTAAGTTTATTTTAAGAAGTGTTAAAATAAATGTCCCATCGTTGGATGTGTAAATAAAATGAAAGCCTTAGGTAGTTGGTGACCTATTTTGACACACTATGCAGTTTTAAAAAATTATATAATATACAAGAAGTGACTCCCATCCCCAATTAGTGGGTGACTAGTTTTTGTTGTGTAGTTTCAGGGGACATCTATAAACAAATATTGATGAGATCACTAAGTGTTTATTGATTCCAATAACTAGAAATACTATCACACCTATTCAGAAGATTATCATGTAGCTATATTGTTTTATATTTGAGATACAAATGTATTCTAATGTTGTCTGAACTGCTTTACATGCCTTCTGAATTTAAATAAAAAAAATTGTGTAACTATTTTACCAAATCCATTTTTTTAGAATATTTCATTACTTTTAAAGCCTCTTATTAATATATTTTTTCAATCTTTTTATTTATATAGAATTATTTGTTTAAAAATTCATTTAAATTAAGATCCTTTTTATTTTTAAAATTGAAACAATTACCTTGGTTAATCAATAATGGAAACTATTATGAAATTCTTGGTAAATCATACTAGGAATTTTAGCTCATGCCGTGATTTTTTCATCAAGTGTTTGTAGATTATCATCTCTTAGGTTTAGGAAATAGGAAAGGATCGCTTGGAGGTGGATCCAGTTTTTGAATCTTGGATATGGTGAGTTGTTTCCTTAGGGACTTGGGTTTTTTACCTTATTGTTGTACATGAGTTGTTGTACTTTGGAATTTAATTCCATGTTGATTTATAGTAAATTATTCATAATAAAGCTTCTTTTTTTATTCATATTGTCTTGTTTATTTTTCTTACTCCTTGTTTTGTGGAAAATTCATTCCCACATGCATGTTGTACAATACGAGATGGTAGTATCCAACCCATGGGGATCAAGAACTCCCTTCAAACTATGTAAGGTCTGGTTCGATAATTGGGTTAGTAGGGTACCTAGTCTAGTTCATGACATATAGATTTCCAAAATTATTCATTCTCTCATAATTATATCATTTATTTATATTCCATGGTCTTATTTGATTATTTAAAATATCCAAAGAAATGTTTCAATATCATGTTATTACATATATGAAATTTTTTATCATTATTTATACCTTCCATATTATGATCGAGTTATTGATTAAATGGAATGTGTTTCATTTATTTCACTTGAAATATTTACTATGATTTATTTATTCATAGATTCTGTGCATTGATACCCTTATTGTGCATTATATATCACTATTTTATTATGTTTATTTCCCTATGATGGCAAGATGAGTATTAATATTCACATTCGAGGTTATTCTTGAGGAAATAATGATTCACTCATAAAAAATAATATGATGTATTTTATATTTTCAATTAAAAAGTTAAATTAAGGTATTTATCATATTTATCAAGTCTCGAAGACATTAAGTTCCATTAAAAATCCATTCCTTGAATCTTATGCCAATTTAATGATGTAACCACTAACTCTAGGTTACTACATTTTTTTTCTTTTATATTTGGTATAATATGATGTTTTGTTGAAACCATTGTAATTATATCTACAAAAAACAAGGATTAAAGAGCATAAAAATATGACAAGAATTAAGGATATGTTTAGAAGAACATCATAATTTTTTCAATGGTATTATATCATGTAGTTTTCCTAAAAATAAATCCCTTTGTGTACACTACAAGTAGGCATAGATGTGGCATATATGGAGCTAAGGGTAATAACTCTGAAAATGGAATACCAGGCTTCACTTGATCATTAATTTGAATATGAAATATGACCTTACTAAAAGGACCCATCCTTAAAACATTACATAATCTTGAATTAAATGAATAATTTACATTGAGGATCTTTTCTGGTTTAGAGCTTTAGATATTTAAGCCACAAAAATTACATTTTACCTTAAAAAATTACAATGTATACACTTCTACTAAGTTTCGATTTTTTTCATTAAATAAAAACTCTTTCAAAAAAAGGTCATGTCTAGTTCCACGTTTTAGACAGCATGACTTTTCCTTAATCCAATCGTCAACCCTATTCCACTTTATGTCATGTGAAAAACATTTCAAAAAATTTGGATGAGCATATAAATCTTATTAAGGGATACAAAAAGAATGAAAACTGTTAGTTTTTTAAAACAAAAAGTAAACCATGAATACCCTATCATAAGTATTAATTTTCACATTTATGAAGTAGAAAATACTCTTCACTAAAAAAAATATAATTTCATACCATTTTGTAACCAAAAACTACCATAAAACCCATATAAATAATACATAACTTATAAAGGTAACTTGGAACTTAAACATACTTAAATAGAATTACCCTACGGTCGACTTCCACGCATATCACTAAATGGAATTTCCATAAGACCAACTTCCATACCGAATGAATTTGAGGTTATAACGTAACCACTGATCCTAGTTTATCACGACACCACCCGTCATTTGGTTTATCATGTAACCACCCGTCAGATGTCCAAGTTCAATTATGAAATAATAACACTTAAAACCAATATAAAGGAAAGATAACATTTCCAAACATCAGTCACAATATATCATTTAAATATATTGAAGTAACAAATCCATTTTCAAAACCATTTTCAATACTAAAATATGTAAAATAGTATGTGGTATTCATTTTCCTTTTAAAAACATTACATCTTATTAAGGAAGCCAAATATGAAATAATACTCATGGCGGCAGAAAAGGTCATTGTCACCACTTACGTTAAAACATAATTTTTTTCATTTAGTAAAACACAACATAGAAAAATATTCCCTTTGAATTAAATGAAAATTAAAACTTTTTTATATACCATATAAAATAAATTCATGTATAAAACAAAATATACCTCAATGAAAGAAGATTGAGATGAAGTCCCTTACCTCTTGTCTGACTTGACTTGATCATTATTTAATATTCAGAATAATAAAATAAAGTTAATTTATACTTTATTAAGAACCTTCTTCAAGTTTATTATTCCTTTTATGTCACTTATTACCATGTTATAAACATTATGTAATAATTTAAGTTAATAATGGTCATTTTGTTGATATTTGGTACTTGAGTCAAAAATGAACTGCTTTTAATTACAATTGGTTCATATGGTCAAAATTCCATTATATAAAAAATGATATTCATGATTTAGATATCATATATATCATAGATATCCCATATATATATATATATTTATGTATGTATTTATAATAGTACATAACATTTTGAGATTAGAAATGAAATGCACCATTCATGTGGACGGTAAGCCGTATGTACGCATGAACGCTACATTCATTTCTAGTTCATATTTTAATGGGATGAAAACATATAGATACATAGTTATATCATAATTCCAATATAATATCATATATAATTTCAGTAACTGCATCTTTTATACATTCCACGTATGGTATGAATGAGTCATATCACATTGAGGGGGCGGTAGTCTGTACTTCCTCAAGTGAAATTATCGCATTTAACAATAATGGAAACCATTAAGGTTTGATATAAATGAAATATAAATAAGGATAGAGACAATATAAATATAATATATATCACATATAAATTCGGTTTCATCATAATTTCAACCATGATAGGCAGTTGGAGATAATTTAATAATCATCATTTTTTGACGCAGTGGTTCGTCGTCCACAGAAATAGTATGTTCTTTACCCATTAAATAGAGGTGTGTGTTAGTGTAGTTCGAGTAATTCTCATAAAAACAACATAGAAAATTTATGATACTGGTTTTGTTATAATATAAATGAATAAAAAGAGTCTATGGTGGTAGATATGTAAAAGAAAAGAAAAGAACTTAAAAAAAGATGTTACCTTTAAATCAGGTATCTCTCATTGGTTTGAACCCAAAGGTTTACTTAAAGTCCCTTCTGCATAAGATAAGGCTTATAGTATAAGGATAGGTATGTAGGGATATTATTTATTCCAAGTTTGGATGATCCAATGGGCATGAGAGGTGTGACGAATGGGGTAGAAGTGGTGCCCTTTTTTAAGGGGTAGGAGTGGCTCTTTATGAAAGTCTGAAAAAATTATTTTATTATAAAGTTATAATCAATTTAAAAATGTCCAAAAATAATTAGAGTAAAATATATGATGAATCATGTTAGAAGTAAAACCATACAAAAATAATTGGATATTTTTTTGATATTGTTCTAGTATTTATAATCATCTTTATTTAAATCATCCATTAATGAGGTAAACACTGCATCATTATTGTGACATAAATAATTTTATTTATTCGATGACTAAAAAATATGAAGTAAATACCATGATGTGGGAAATAGTTTTAGATTTCAAATTCATATTTATAGTCTAAGAGATAACTTATATAACCCCATGGACAAATTGACTTACTAAAAGATATTTTTTATGTTATTTTTTTTACTTTTAGTTAATTAAAATAATGTGTCATTATCACCCCCAAGTGGCTCCATGGGGTCCGAAAATCGACCCAAAGTTACCCATGGTTGGAAATGAATCATACAATAGGATTAGGACACATGTTAGGGTAATTTTATCATATTATAAAAATATTTCATTACCCTTATTTACTAGATGTACCCTTTAACCATGGTGAATAAAATTTTTACTGAAGGAAATATTCATAATGTCTAAATATAAAAGTTACATATTTGCACAATTTGGACCTCCTGATTATAAATATGAAATCCATTTTTCCCAATTAGAATCACAGAAGTGTTAGAAATTAATTTAAAATTAATTCCTGTTGTCAAAACAAAAATTTTGTTTTTAAGAAATAATAACAATCAAAAGATTAACAGATATTTATGCCCGATTTCAAAGTGAAATTACATACAATGACCAAAATTGGATTAAATAATAGAAAAATAATATAATTATACATTAAAACTAGTTAAAAATAATATATAACTTTAAAAATAAATTATAATAAAAGGTTTTTTTGAATTAAAATACTGTATTTTTCACTAATTATTAAAAATTAATTTTATTAGAAAAATACCAAAAATTTTATCCAGACAAAATTTGGTTGTCCTAATTCTAAAGAAAAATTTTGTTTTTTTTAATAGAACATATTAAAGTGACCAAAACTATATTTAAAGAGGGTTCTCCAGTAAAAGGTGGTAAATAGACATTTTAAAGTATATTATAGTATTTTTGTATTAAAATTGGATCCATTCACATTTTAAGCCTCTAAATTTTATTGGATAAATGTAAAAACATTTAATAAACATGTATAATAATGTTATAGTTATTTATATTCATTCCTACCAATACAATGGCTAGGTGTTAGCTATCATTTAAAAATAATATTATTATATTATTAGTGTGCAATAAAAGATTTCGAAGTAACTCCTTGCCTATCGTGTAAGCCATTGAACATAGCATCCTTGATGAAGTTAAATAAATTTTTAATTCATAAATATTAATAAATATAAAAATGTATTATTCTTAATTTACCTGGGATATTACATCTTTCCCCCCTTTTTGAAATTATGTCCTCACATTTTTTATTCGATTTTCTAATAACTGGAGTTATTTATCCCTCATAGCATTTTCAGATTCCCACATTGCCTCTTCAATCATATGGGTTTTTTCACAAAACCATTACCTGAGTAATTACCTTATTCTGGAATACTTTCTCTCTTCAGTCAAGATTCTGAACTCGTTGTTCCTCATAAGAGAGATTATCTTCCAACTGAACTACCTCTGGGATCGAAACATGTGGTGCATCTGGCATATACATTATCGACATTGAATCATGAAAAACATTATGTAACTAGGATAAACATGGAGGTAAATCCACTCTATAGGCAACTGATCCTACCTTCTCTAAGATTTTGTAGGGTCCAATTAACCTCATAATTAGATTTCTGTTCTTGCCAAAACACATCCCACATTTCCATAGATAAACTCTGAGAAAGACATGATCACCTACCTCAACAGAAAGAGCCTTTCTCCTATTATCCGCATGACTTTTATACTTTCTCTGAGATGTTCTCATGTTCTTCTAAATAAGATAAAAAATTTCCACCATCTCTTCTACTAATTCTGGTCCCATCAGTTTCCTTTCACCTACTTCATCCCAAAAAGATGGGGTTCGACATCTCTTCCCATATAATTCCACAAATGTATCTATAGGTATACTGGAAGGAATACTGTAATTATATGAAAATTCAACCAAAGAAAGAGATTGGTCCCAACATCCTTGGTAATCAAGTGAACAAGCTCATAGCATATCCTCCTAGGTCTAAATTGTTCATTCTAACCACCCATCTAATTACAGATAAAAAGTTGTACTAAAATTGAATTCATAACCTAATGACTTCTGAAGGCCTTTCTAAAAGCTAGAAGTAAATCTGCGATCACGATGAGATACAATAGAGAGGGCAACTCAATGAAACTAGACGATCTCTTTAACATTCAACCATGAAAGACGAACTATGGAAAAAGTATCTTGATTTGGAAGTAAATGAGTAGATTTTTTAAATTTATCAACAATTACCAAGATTTTAATATTACCTCGTGATGTCTCTGGTAATCCCACAACAATGTCCATGGATATATTTTCCAATTTCCACTCTGGCATCATTAAATACTAAATCATTCCAATTGGTAACTAGTGCTCTTCTTTAACCTATTTACAAGTCAAACAATTAATTGTAAAGTCAACAATATCTATTTTCATTCCATCAAACCAGTAATACTCCCAAAAATCAATGTACATCTTAGTACTACAAGGATGACCTCGAAATGGAGAACTATGAGCTTCACATAACAACTCATTCTTCTACTGTGAATCAAAAAGAAACCATAAAATTTTCCCAAACTTCAAAACCCAATCATTTCAATGTTAAATTTAGGAAACTTACCCTTCTGAACCAACTCTATCATTTCATATATCTCAAAGTCTTCTTTATATGCTTTCTTTATTCTATCTGATAAACATGATTTCAGGGACACCTGAAACAAAACATAGGAATTTCCTGCACCAACAAATTCTATGCCAAATTTCATCAAATCAAAAATCAAAGGATCTCATTCCAAATGTAGCATAGTTAATGTAGCATTACTTTTTCGACTCAAAGCATCATCCACATTATTTTCCTTTCTCAGGTGGTAAAGGATCGTGCAATCATAATCCTTGATTAATTAAATCCATCTCATCTAACTATTGTTCAATTCTTTTAGAGTCAATATATATTTAAACTTTTGTGGTCAGTATATATTTCTCATTTTACTCCATATAGATGATGCCTCTATATTTTTAAAGGAAAAACAACATCATCTAATTCTAAATCATGTGTATCATAATATAACTCATGAGGTTTCAACTGACGTGAAGCATAAGTAATTAACTGATCATTTTACATAAGGAAAAAACCAATTATTTTCAACAAAACGTCACTGTAGATAACAAATTCACCATCTATGGAAGGTAATATCAAAACAAGAGCATTCACCAATCTTTTTTTCAATTTCTTAAAACAATCATAAAATTAATTTTTTCCAAATTAACTTAACACATTTTCGAGTTAACTTAGTCATTAGACTAGATAACCATGAAAAATTATCAAAAAACTATGGTAATAACCTACTAAACAAAGAAAAATACATATCTCAGTTATATTGGTAGGACTTTTTCATTCTTCAACAAAATTGTTTTAGAAAGATCAACAGTTATGCCATTTTTTGAAATAATGTGACCAAGGAATGAAATTTTTTTAACCAAAACTCACACTTACTGAATTTTCCAAACTGTTTTTTTATTTTATGTTTTGTATGACTACCCATATATGACATTCATGTTCCTTTTTACTTTAAGAATAAACCAAAATATCATCAATAGACACAATCATAAATGTATTTAAAAAATCCCGGAAAATTCTATTCATAAGATCCATCAATACAGTCGGTGAATTGGTTAATCCAAAAAGCCATAACCACAAATTCATAATGTCTATATCTAGTACGAAACATATCCTTTGTAATGTATTCTTCTTTTATACTTTCAACTGATGGTACCCCAACCTCATGTCAATCTTCTAAAAATACTGAGCTTCCTATAGATAATCAAAAATTATAATTGGTATGAGTTAAAGGATGCTTATTCTTAATAGTGATGTTATTCAATACTCTATAATTAATGAAATGCATCATTAAACTATCTTTATTTTAAAAAAAATATTGGAACACCCCATGGTGATGTGATTGGTCAAATGAAACCATTATCTAATAACTCCTATAATTTATTCTTTAACTCTAAAAGTTCTATTTGAGTCATTTGATAAGGGTGTTTTGAAATTGGATTAGTATCAGGAACTAAGTAAACCGTAAATTCAACTTTCTGATTAGGTATAACATCAGGATAATCATCAGAAAAAACATGAAGATACTCATTTATAACTGGCACATTATTAATCTGGACATTTCTTTTATTTTCTACAATATGTGAAAGGTGGAATTCCATTCCATATTTTACAAGTTTCTCAGCTTCCTAATATGTTATCAAAAGTAAGGGTTCATTCTTGTACACAAACTGAAATTATTTCTGAAAAGAAACCTCTTTAACTCTGCATTCAATCTTAGCTTGATTAATAGAAAGAAAATCCATACCCAAAATAACATCAAACACTTCTTGAGGTAAAACAATAAGGTTTGCAGGTATATTCTTTCTACACGTAAAGACATGAAGGTTCTCATGTATTATTTTTGTCTCAACATTTACTCCAGGACTTCTTACCTTACGTTTAGGATTAATATCTTAAGATAGAATTCCCAATTTACTAGAAAGCTTCTCCGAAATTTAAGAATGTTTAGACCCTAAATTAAACAACACGTTCGCATAATCTGAACAAACAAATAGTGTACACAATACGACTTCATTTGATGGCCCAACACCTACTAAAGTAGTTGCAAAGGAGTTCACCACCCCTATATGCTTGTAGTATGGCTTCATTCCATAAATTGAGTTCCTTTTTGGAGTCTCATTTTCATAATGACCCATTTCATTACACTTAAAACATCTTATTGATTGTAAATTAGATTTTGTCTTACCATTAACTTGATCTTTTTCAGTGCAATTATGAGCCTCATGTCCCATTTCACCACATCGGTTACACCTAACAGAATTCAAAAGACATTCCAATGCAAGCTTTTTACCACAATTTTTACAAATTATAAACTTATGTTTCTTATCATCAGACATTTTTGAAGAGTTCTTCTCTTTCTTCTGCCACCTCAAACTTTTATTTTGTTGTTTTTCAAAGAACACCTGATCATCGGGAAACTCCATTTCCAACTTCACCACACATCGAACTAGTTTTTCATAAATTTTATACTCACGATATTCTAAAGACCTTCGATAATTTGGATTTAATCCTGAGTCAAAATGATTGATTTTACAATCAGGATATCGTATGAAATTTGGAGCATACCTGTTCAGTCAAGTGAATTTTTCTTCATAGGTAGCCACTGGGTCATCCTCGTGCCACAATTCCATGAATTGTTTTTCCATCCTATAACGAACCACCTTAGGAAAATATTTCTAAAGAAACATACCTTTTAATTCATACTAATAAATAGAATTAATATCCTCATTATCCCTCATTTTCTTCCCCATCGACCACCACTGATCAACATCACATTCCAAATGGTAAACAATGAGACTAACCATTGGCTGTTCTAAACTCCCCATGATATCAAAAATATTCTCCAGTGCTTTAATCAATATTTCAGCTATCACAGGGTCAAATGATCCTCTGAATGATGGGGGATGTTGCCTCATGAAATTATCCACTACTAACATGTTCCTATGTAGTTTTTCAGGTAGATCTCATGCATGGATACCACCACCATTTATAGCCTGAGTCAACTATTCCATCACTACAACAAACTGTTCAGTTCTGATTGTAACTATATCAGGTTGCTGATTTGGAAGGTTTTCTTCCTCCTGATTTTGTCCCATCATAACTGCTATATTTCTTCTGTAGGAAATAATTTTGTACTTATAAATATCTTAGGTGAAGCAACATGGTAATCTGTAAACTCTATATCATTTCAATCATAACATAAACAGAAAATAAATTGTGGATATTAATTTAACAATATCCTAACTCCTAAAGTTGTCTAAACTGACATTTGATGCCAACTATAAGGAACAGACCTTAAAACATTACATAATCATGAATTAAATCAATTGTTCACAATGGGGATCATTTCATGTTTAGAGTATTAGAGAGTTATGACATAACTATTACATTTCATCTCAAAAAATTTCAAAGTATACCCTTCTACTCAGTTTCTATTTTTTCATAAAATAAAAACTCTTTGAAAAAAAGTGTCATGTCTAGTTCCATGTTTTAAATTGCATGACTTTTTAAAGATCCCATCCCTGACCCTATTCCACTTTATTTCCTCTAACAAACATTTCAATAATTTGGGATGAGTATAAAAAGCTCAGTAAGGGATACACAAAGAAGGAAAACTATTAGATTTTCAAAAAACATGTAAACCATGAATACCCTATCATATGTAATACGTTTCACCTTTATGAAGAAGTAAATACTATTCAATTAATAAAACATCAATGCGTACCATTTTGTAACCAAAATATTACCATAAAACTTATAGAATGAACACATATCATTTAAAGGTAACTTGGGACATAAACATACTTAGATGGAATAACCCTACGGTCGACTTCCACACATATAACTAAATGGAATTGCCATAAGGCCAACTTCCATACCCAATGCATTGGAGTTAATGATGTAACAACCTATCCTGGTTTAACAGGGAACCACTCGTCATTTGGTTTACCATGTAACCACCCATCAAATGTCCAAGTCCCATTCTAAAATCAAAACACATAAAACAAATATAATGGAAAGATAACATTTCCACACATCAATCACAATATATCATTTAAATATATTGACATAACCAATCCATTATCAAAACATTTTTCAATACTAAATTATGTATAAGAGTATATGGTATTTGTTTTAAAAAAAACATTACAGCTTATTAAGGAATCCAATGATCAAATAATACTCACGGCAGAAGAAAAGGTCTTTGTCACCGCTGGCATTAAAACATAATTTTTTTCATTTTGTAAAAAGCCTCGTAGGAAAATATTCCCATAAAATGAATTTAAAATTAAACGGTGATTATATATCATATAAAATAAATTTATGGATAAAACAAAATATTCCTCAGTGAAAGTATATTTAGACAATGCGCCTTACCTCGTGTCCGATTAGACTCTATCATTATTTAATCTTCTGAATAATAAGCTAAAGTTTATTTATATATTTTTTAGAATCTTTTTCAAGTTTATAATTCCTTTCATATTACTTATTAACATGTTATAAACATTATTTAATAATTTAATTTAATAATGGTGGTATTGTAGATATTTGTTACTTGAGATAAAAATAAACTTCTTACAATTACAAGTTGTTCTGGTTGTCTAAATTACATTATCTCCAGAATGATATTCATGATTTATATATCATATATATCCAGTATATATATTTATTTATAATAGTACATAACATTTGGAGATAATAAATGAAATGCACTGTTTATGGAGATAGTAAGTCGTACGTATGCATGGACGCTACTTTAGTTTCTATTTAACAATTTAAGGGAATGAAAACATAATGATACATAGTAATATTAAAATCCAGTATAATACCTTATATAATTTCAGTAAATCCATCCTTTATATATTCCATGTATAGTATGAATGAGTCATATAACTTTGAGGGGGGTGGTAGTCTGCACTTCCCCAAATGAAATTATTGTGTTTACCAATAAGGGAAACCATTAAGGTATGATATAAATGAAAAATATAGATTCTTAGAGACAATATAAATATAATATATATCAAATATAAATATGGTTCCATCATAATGGCCACCATGAGAGGAGGTTGGGGATAATTGAACAATCATCGTTTTGTGAGGCAGTAGTTCGCCGTCCACAGAAATAGTATGTTCTCTACCCATTAGATGGAGGATTGCATAAATGAAGTTCAGATAATTCTCATAAAAACATCCTAGTATGTTGAGGATACTGGTGTGGTTATAAAATAAATTAATAAATAGATTTTATGGGGTTAGAGAAGTAAAATAAAAGAAAAAAACTTAAAAGACAACATTACCTCTAAATCGGGTATCTCCCTTTAGATTGAACCAAAATGTTTACTTGAAGTTCCTTCAGCCTATGCTAAGGATTATAGGAGGAGCAGAGGGATGTGGGAAGATTATTTAGGTAGAGTTTGGATTACCCAAGGTGCTTGAGAAATGTGAGGAATGGGTTAGAAGTGGTGTCCTTTTATAAGGGGGAGGAGGGGCACTTTTCGAAAGTTTGAAACAATTATTTTATTATAAACATATCTTCAGTTTAAACATGACCAAAAATAATTAAAGTTGAATATAATAAGTCTCATGTTATAAATAAAATCATCCAATAATAATAGGATAGGTGTTTGATATTGTTTGGTATTTAAATTCCTCTTTATTTAAATCATTCATTAATGAGGTAAACACTTATCATTATTGTGTCATAAATAATTTTTTTTATTTGATTTATATAATTATAAAAAAATTAACATGATGTAGGAAATACTTTTAGGTTTCAAATTAGTACTTATAGTTGAAGAGATAACTTATACAACACCATTTGAAAATTTATTTTCTTGAAGATTTTTGTTTATGTTATTCTATCCTTTACTTTATGTTAATTAAAATAAAGTGTCATTATCACTCCCATGTGGCTCCATGGGGTCCCAAAATCTGCCCAAAGATACTCATGGTCGGAAATGTATCAAACAAAAGGATTAGGAAAAATGTTAGAGTAACTTTATTTTATTATAATAATATTTTTTACCCTTATTTAACAGATTTACCCATTAACCATGGTAAATAAAATTTTTACTGAAGTAAATATTCATAATTTCATTAAATAAAAGTTACCTATTGGAACAATTTTGACCTCATGATTCCAAATATGGAATCCATTTTTCCAAATTCTAAATACATAAGTGGATGAAATTAATCTAAAATTTATTCTTGTGTTCAAAACAAAAGTCATGTTTTCAAGAAATAATAACTATCAAAAGATTGACACATATTTATGTATAATTAAAATGTGAAATTACATCCAATGACCAAAATTGGATAAAATAGTAAAAACATAATATAATAACACTTTAAAACCTATTAAAAAGATAATAAATCATTATAGAAAAATTATATTAAAAGGTATTTTTTAATTAAAGTACAGTATTTTTCACTATTCACTAAAAATGAATTTTTTTAGAAAAATTCCAAAAATTTCATCCAAAGTAAGTTTTGATGTTCCGATTCTGAAGAAGAATTTTATTTTGATAAATGAATGATATAAAAGTGATTAAAACTATATTTAATTATGGTTCTCCATTAAATGGTGGTAAATCTACCTTTTAAAAAATATTATGGTATTTGTGCTTTAAAATTTGATTCATTCAAATTTTAAGCCTCTAACTTTTATTGGATAATTGTAAAAACATTTATCAAAAATGTATAATCATATTTTAGTTAGTTCTATTCATTCCTACCAATACAACGACAAGACATTAACTACCATTTAAAAATAATATTATTATATTATTAGTGTGCAATGAAAGATTTAGTAGGAACTCATTGTAGCGTTTTAGGTAAGCCATCGAACATAGAATCCTATTTAAAGTAAAATTAATATTTAATTCACAAACATTAATAAATATGAAAATGTATTATTCTTTATTTACATGGGATGTTACATCCTTCCCCTCTTTTGGTAATTGTGTCCTTGCAATTTTTATTCCCTAATCAAATAAGTGGGTGTATTTATCCCACATAGCATTTTCAAATTCCCACGTTGCCTCTTCAACCATATGGTTTTTCCACAAACCATTTTCTTGATGAATTACCTTATTCTGCAACACTTTATCTCTTTGTTCAATAATCTGAACTGGTTGTTCCTCAGAAGATAGATTCTCTTCTAACTAAACTACCTCTTGGCTCAAAACATGAGATGGATCTAGCATATACTTTCTCAACATTGAAACAAGAAAAGAATTGTGTACCTAGGATAAAATTGGAGTTAAAGACACTTTGTAGGAAACTAATCCCACCTTCTCAAGGATCTCATAGGGTCCAATTAACCTCATACATTGCTTTCCCTTCTTTCCAAAACATGTCGCACTTTTATATGGAGAAACTCTTAGAAAAACATGATAACCTACCTCAATAGAATGGTCCTTCCTCTCGTTATCCGCATAACTTTTTTGCATGCTCTAAGCTGTTCTCTTGTTATTCTAAATCAACTAAAATTTTTCTACAATCTCTTCTAATAATTCTGGTCCCACAAGTTTCCTTTCACCTACTTCACCCCAAAAAGCTGGAGTTCGACATCACTTCCCATATAATTCCTTAATTGGATCCATCTATATACTAGAATGAAAACTCTTATTATAAGAAAATTCAACCAAATAAATATGGTGTTCCCAACTTCCTTGGTAATCTTGTGAACAAGTGCATAGCATAGCCTCCATGGTCTTAATTCTTCGTTCTGACTACCCATCTAATTACAGATGAAAATCTGCACTAAAATTTAATTCAGAACTCAATGACTTCTGATGGCCTTTCCAAAAGTTAGAAGTAAATCTTGAATCAATATCAGATACAATGGAGATAGAAACTCCATGAAACCCAACTATATCTTTAACATACAACCGAGAAAGTTTATCTAGTGAAAAAATATCTCTAATAGGAATAAAATAAGCTGATTTAGTCAATTGATCAACAATAACCCATATTTTATTATTACCTCGAGAAGAATTTGGTAATACCACAATGAATTCCATGGATATATTTTCCCATTTCCACTCCGACACTGGTAAAGACTAAAGCATTTCCTTCAGTAAAAACCACTATGGATTAACCTTTTGATAATTCAAACACTTCACAGTAAATTCAACAATATCTCTTTTCATTCAATCCCACTAGTAATACGCTTTGAGATCTTTGTACATCTTAGTACTCCCAGGATGAACTAAAAATGGAGAACTATGAGCTTCAAATAACAACTCATTATTCATATTTGAATGACAAGTCACACCTAATATTTTCCCAAACCATAAAACCCAATCATTATTAATGTTAAATTCGGGAAACTTACCCTTTTGAAGCTACAATACCTTTTTCAATAAATCATTTCCGTCTTTATGTGATTTATTTATTCTATCGAATAGAGATGATTTCAATGACACCTGAAAGGAAATAGAGGAATTTCCTTCATGGAAAACTTCTATTACAATGTTCATCAAATCAAAAACCAAAGGATCTCATTCCAAATGTATCATGGTTATCATATCATTATTTTTTCCACTCAAAGCATCAGCCACTTTATATTCCTTTCATAATTGGTAAAGGATTGTGCAATCATAATCCTTGATTAATTCTAGCCATATCTTCTGTCTCATGTTTATTTCTTACTAAGTGAATATATACTTCAAAATTTTGTGGTCAGTATTTATTTCACATTTTACTCCATTCAAATGATGCCTCCAAATTTTTAAATCAAAAAACAACATTAGCTAATTCAAAATCCAATGTAGGGTAATTTAATTCATGAGGTTTCTACTAATGTGAAGAATAAGCAATTACCTAGTCATTCTTCATAAGGACACAACCAAATCCTATCAACGAAGCATCACTATTGATATCAAATTCACCATCTCTAGAAGGTAATGCCAAAACACTATAATTATCCAATCTTATTGTAAATGTCTGAAAACAATCACCCCATTATTTTTCCAAATGAAAAGTAAACCTTTTCGAGTTATATAAGTAATTGGACTAGATAAACGTGAAAAACTCTCAACAAACCTCTGCTAATATTAGACTAAACTAGGAAAATTACGAATCAAGGTTATATTTGTGTGTCTTGTCTATTTTTCAACTATTTTTGTTTTAGTAGCATCAAATGTTATGCCATTTTTTCAAACAATGTGACCAGGAATGAAATTTTTTGTAACAAAAACTCACACATTCTAAATTTCCCAAACAGTTTTTTTTATTTTAAGGTTTCCAAGACAACCCTTAAATAACATTCATGTTTCTCTTTAATTTTGGTGTAAACAAAAATATCATCAATAAACACAACCACATTCTTATCAAAAAACTCCCATAAAATTCTATTCATAAGATCAATTAATACATTAGGTGCATTGGATAATCCAAAAGGCATAACCACAAATCCATAATGGACATATCTAGTATGAAATACAATCTTTGTAATGTATTCATCCTTTAAATTCAACTGATGGTACCCCGACCTCATGTCAATCTATGATAAATACAAATCTTTGTGGATCTGATCAAACAAATCATCGATATGAAGAAATGGATACTTTTTCTTAATAGTGATGTTATTCAATGCTCAACAATTAATGAAATGTCTCATTGAACCGTATTTATTTTTGACAAACAATACAAGAGCACCCCATGGTGATGTTTTATGTTGAATGAAAAATTTACCTAATAACTCCTGAAATTGATTCTTTAACTCTAAAAGTTCAATTTGAGCCATTTGATTAGGGGGTTTTGAAATTGGCTTAGCATCAGAAACTAAGTCAATCGTAAATTTAACTTCCCGATTATGTATAATATGAGGAAACTCATTGGGAAAAACATCAAGATTCTCATTTATAACTGGCACATCATTAATCTGTATAGTACCTTTATTTTCAACAATATGTGAAAGGTAACATTCATTTCAATATATTTCTAGTTTCTCAACTTCCTGATATGTTATCAAAATAATGGTTCATTCTTGTTCACAAACTGAAATTATTTCTAAAATGAATCCTCTTTAGCTATGGAGTCAATCTTAGCATGATAAATAGAAATACAATCCATACCCAAAATAAAATC
Organism: Viscum album; assembly: GCA_963277665.1. Classification (NCBI taxonomy): domain Eukaryota; kingdom Viridiplantae; phylum Streptophyta; class Magnoliopsida; order Santalales; family Viscaceae; genus Viscum; species Viscum album. Next base: position 1,404,113,837 of record OY728152.1, read on the forward strand.
AAACACTACTAGTGGCAGAACAATAAATTTTTCAGGTTGAATCTTTCCGTACACAAGGATAGGATGGTTCTTATTTTTTATTTTTGTCTCAAAATTTCTTCCATGTGTTTTTACCATGTGTTCAGGAGTCATATCTTGATATGAAATTCCAAATTTACTATATAACTTCTCATAAATGAATGAATATGTAGACACTAAATCAAAAAACAAGTTCGCATAATCCGAACAAACAAATTGTGTAACTGATACTATGTCATTCGTTGGCCCAACATCTACTGAAGTAGTTTCAATGGATTTCACCACCCCTTTATACATGTAGTCTGGATTCTTTATCTCAGTTGAGTTCATTGTTGGACACTGATTTGCATAACGACCCATTTCATTTCACTTAAAAAGTTTACTGATGGTAAATAATATTTTGTCTTACCATTAACATGATCTTTTTCATTGTAATTAAGAGCCTTATGTCCCATTTTACTACATTAATAGCACTTACCAGAATTCAAAAGACATTCCCAAGCATGCTTTTTACCACAATTTTAACAAACTGTAAACATAAGTTTCTTGTCATAATATTTTTTTGAATAGTTCTTCCCTTTCATCTACCACCTCAACCTCTTATTCTGTTGTCTGTCAAAACACACCTGATCATTGGAAAACTCCATTTCCACCTTCTTCGTACGTAGAACAAGTTTTTCATAAATTTTGAACTCGCTATATGGTAAATCCCATAAATACATTGGATTTAATCATGAGTAAAAATGGTTGATTTTAATATCAAGATATCGTATGAAATTTGGAACATACCATGTCAATGGAGTGAATATTTCATCATAGGTAGCCATTGAGTCATCCTCCTACCACAATTCCAAGAATTTTTTTTCCTTACTATAACAAACCAACTTAGGAAAATATTTCTCAAGAAATATACCTTTTAATTCATCCCAATAAAGAGTATCAATATCCTTATCGTCCCTGATATTTTTTTACCATCGACCACCACTGATCAAATTCACCTTCAAAATGGTAAATAGAAAGACTAACCTTTTGATGTTCTAAAAAACACATGACATCAAAAATCATTTCCAGTTCTTTAATCAACCATTCAGCTATCACAGGGTAAGATGATCCTCTGAATGATGGGGGATAGTTCCTCATGAAATTCTCCACTACTGTCATGTTCCTCTTCGGTTATTCTGGATTATCTAGTGCATGGATACCACCACCATTTATATCCAGAGGCAATTATTCTATCACTGCAACAAACTATTTAGTTTTGATTTCGACCATCTCATGTTGCAGATTTGGAAGGTTGTCTTCCTCGTGATTTCTTTCCATCATAACTGCTTTGTTTCCTCTATGAAAAACCCTTCTGAACATAGAAAAATCTTAGGTGAAGCAACATGGTAATTTTTAAATTCTATATCATTTCAATGAAAACATAAACTAAAAATAATTTATGGATATTAATTTAACAATATCATACCTCCTAAAGTTGTCTAAACTGGACTATGATATCAACTATAAGGACATGGCATTAAAACATTACATAATCTTGAATTAAATGAATAATTCACATTGAGGATCTTTTCAGGTTTAGAGTTTTAGAGAGTTATGACATAACTATTACATTTCTTCTTAAAATATTACAAAGTATACACTTCTATTTGGATTCCATTTTTTTATAAAATAAAAGCTATTTGAAAAAATTATCCCTGTATAGTTCCCTGATTTAGATAGCATTACTTTTCCTTAATCCCATCATTGACCCTATTCTACTTTATTTCCTGTGAAAAAACATTTCAAAAACTTAGGATGAGCATAAAAATTTCTTAAAGGGATACACAAAGAAGGAAAACTGTCAGTTTTTCAAAACAAAAAGTAAACCATGAATACCCTATCATAAGTATTAGTTTTCACATTTTTGAAGTAGTAAATACTCTTTACTGTGTAAAATATTATTTCATATCATTTTTTAACCAAAATATTACAATAAAACTCATATAATGAACACATAACATATTAAGGGGACTTGGGACATAAATATACTTAGATGGAATAACCATATTGTTGATTTCCAAACATATCACTAAATGGTATAGCCATATGGCCGACATGCATACCCAATGCATTGGAGGGTATAACATAACCACTTGTCCTGGTTTATCACAAAACCACATTTCATTTGTTTTATCACATAACCACCTGTCAAATGACCAAATACCATTATAAAATGATAACAAATAAAACAAATATAAAGGAAAGATAACATTTCCACACTTCAATCACAATATATCATTTAAATATATTGACATAAAAAATCCATATTAAAACAATTTTCAATATCAAAATATGTAAATGAGTATATGGTATTTATTTTCCTTTTAAAAACATTACGGATTGTTAAGGAAGACAAAGATCAAATAATACTCACGGCGGTGGAAAAGTTCATTGTCACCGCTTACATTAAATCTTTATTTTTCTTTTTCATTTAGTAAAACACCTCATAGAAAAATATTCCCTTAAAATTAAATGAAAAATCAAAGGTTTTTACATACCATATAAAATAAAGTCGTGTATAAAACAAAATATGACTCAATGAAAGGAGATTGAGACGAAGTTTGTTACCTCGTGTCCAACTTGACTCAATCATTCTCTAATCTCTTGAATAATAAAATAATGTTAATTTCTAAATTATTAAGAATATTTTAAAGTTTATTATTCCTTTTATATCACTTATTACCATGTAATATACTTTATGTAACTATTTAAGTTAATAATGGTCGTTTTATTGATATTTGGTACTTGAGTCAAAAATAATCTTCCTATAATTACAAGTTGTTCATGTGGTAAAAATTACATTATATATAGAATTATATTAATTATTTAGATATCATTTATATCATATAAATCAAGTATATATGAGTATTTTTAATAGTATATAAAATTTGGATATAAGAAATGAAATGCATTGTTCATGGAGACTGTAAGTCGTGCGTACGCATGAATGCTAATTTCATTTCTATTTCATATTTTAATGGATTGAAAACGTAATGATACAAAGATATATTTAAATTATAATATAATATCATATATAATTTTACTAACTTCATCCTTTATAAATTCCATGTCAGGTATGAATGAGTCATATCACTTTGAGGGGGCGGTAGTTTTCCCTTCCTCAAATGAAATTATCCCGTTTACAAATAATGGAAACTATAAAGGTATTATATAAATGAAAAATAAAGAAGCATAGAGACAATATAGATATAATATAAATCACATACAAAAATAGTGTCACCATAATAGTCACCTTGAGAGGCGGTTTGAGGTAATTGAACAATCATCATTCCGTGAGGCAGTAGTTTACCGCCCACAGAAACAGTACGTTCTTTACCCATTAGATGGAGGTGTGTTTAAGTATATTTTGAATCCTTATCATAAAAACAACATAGTATATTGAGGATAATATTTTTTTATAAAATAAATTAATAAAAATAGTTTAGTGGTTTGGAGAAGTAAAATAAAATAAAATAACTTACAAGAAGACTTTACCTTTATATCAGGTATCTCCCATTGGTTCGAACCAAAAGGTTTACTTGAAGTGCCTTATGCTTAAGTTTAGGATTCTAGGAGGAGGGGAGATATCTGGGGAGCTTATTTATGTAGTTTTTGGAGGATCCAAGGCAATTTAGGGGTGTGAGAAATGGGATAGAAGTGGTGTCATTTTATACGGGGGGAGGGGCTCTTTAGGAAAGTTTGAAACAATTATTTTATTATAAAGTTGTCTTCGGTTTCAAAAGGTCCAAAAATTATTATTGTCAATAATAATATGACTCATGTTATAAATAAAATAATCCAATAATAATTGGATAGTTATAGATATTTTATTATTATTTATTATCATATTTATTTAAATTATTCATTAACGAGGTAAACACTGCATCATTATTGTGTCATAAATAATTTTATTTATTTGATGAATAAAAATTATAAAACAAAATACCATGATTTTGGAAATATTTTTGGATTTAAAATTAATATTTATAGTTGAATAGATAAATTATATAACCTCATGTAAAAATTGATTTACTAAAAGATATTTGTTTATGTCATTTTTTCGTTTACTTTATGTTAATTAAAATAAAGAGTCATTATCACTCCCTAGTGACTCTATGGGGTCCCAAAATCGGCCCATGTATGCCCATGGTTAGAAATGTATCCAAAAATATGATTAAGACACACGTTAGGGTAGTTTTATAATATTATAATAATATTTTTTACCCTTATTTCCTAGATTTACCCTTTAACCATGGTAAATAAAAATTTTACTAAAGTAAATATTCATAATGTCTAAAAATAAAAGTTACCTATTTACACAGTTTAGACCTCCTAATTCCAAATATGTAAAACATTTTATCAAATTCAAAATATATAAGTGGTAGAAAACAATTTAAAATTAATTCTCACTGTCAAAAAAAAGGCAGGTTTTTAAGAAATAATAATTGTCAAAAGATTGGCACTTATTTATATCCAATTTCAATGTGAAATTACTTCCAATGACCAACATTAGATTAAATAGCGAAAACAAAATATAATTAAACATTAAAACCAATTTAAAAAAATACAACCTTATAAATAATTTATACTAAATGGAAGTTTAGAATTAAAATACATTATTTCTCATTATTCAATAAAAAATGAATTTTATCAGAAAAATAAAAAAAATCATCCAAAGTAAATTTTTATGTCCCTATTCTAAAGAAGAATCTTATTTTTGTCAAATATAACATATAAAAGTAACCAAAACTAGATGTAATGAGGGTTCTCCATTAAATGGTTGTAAATCTGCCTTTTAAAGAATATAAGAGTATTTTTGCTTTAAATTTTGATTCATTCACATTTTAAGCCTATACATTTTATTGGATAGGTGTAAAAACATTTAACAAACATTTATAATATTATTTTAATTAGTTAAATTCATTATAAACAATACAATGGCTAGGCATTAACTACCATTTAAAAATAATATTATTATTTTATTAGTGTACAATTCAAGATTTCCAAGAAACACGTTGTTGTGTATCAGGTAAGCCATCAGACATAGAATCCTTTTTAAAGTAAAATTAATATTTAATTCCCAAATATTAATAATTATAATTTTTTTTTATTCTTTATGTACCTGAGATTTTACACTTACCGAAATCCTAACTTGATACTATTAGGGGATATTATTAGGTTAATAATCATCCTTATTAAAAACCATTATGTATGGTTCTAATATTATTATTTTTATAACATTCCCAATGAATCCATTTTTATAACCATGAGAATAATTATTCTTAAAATTTTCAAATTATGTTAATTGTTTCACTATTTTTTAGATTATATGTTACTTTTGAAAATGTTATTATATAATATAGTGTTTTTAATTTTTTATAAAATTTCTGTAGAACAAGAATGGTAAACATGTCAATTAGTATACCCCATGTGGGAATTTCACTCCAAGGAATGATAATGAAGAAGGAGTTTGAAATATATCTAGAACTGATCAAATTATAACCATAATGGGTAGATGAATCTTCTTATGAGTAATAAACATGTCCTTATAGAATAACCATTTGATCTGACATTCAGTGTAATAATGTTACACCACTTCATTCATTAGAATCAACAAAAAATATATAGGACAAAAATAAAATGGTAACATAAATGGATAACATCCATAGAGAAGATGTTTATCACATTGGGAAATAATGAAAGGGAGAATGTCTCTATGCTATTTTATTTTAATTAAGGACATACCAATCATTAGTGTTTTTTGTTTAAAAACACTAATGATTATGAATAAATAGAATGTATGAAATGTGAATATTTTGAGTTCATTTTCATGGAAAACAGTTTTCTTTATAGGCAATGAGTTGATATCGATACAGAATTATTGAATCAAAACATAGATAATATGAGAATGTTTCAATGTATGATTACTATTTTAAAAAGTTAGAAAGTGAAGCTATATACATCGTACATAATTTGAAGAGAATGATTGACCCTTTGTTTTGTAATATTAGTAAAAAAAATTTAAGTGAACTGGACTCCAAAAATTTCTCACCATACGAAGAAATTTTCTCATGTAGTATAATGATAGAGGAAGAATTATACAAGTAATATAGATTTTAAGGGATATAAGAGAATAAAATGATTTATAGACAAATAGGGATAATTTAAATAAGGTAGTAAACTATTTTTGACCATGTGATTGTTGTGGAAGGAAACACTCTAGTACATTCATGAAGGGAATGATATTTTTATAAATGTAAGGGGAGAATGGCAATTATTTCCTTGACATAAATGTAAATAATTAATTTTCCAATATTGAATTAATTAACTATAAGAATATGGGGAACTATAAAAATTAATACCCCAAGAATCATTGTAACATACCACATAAGAATTTAAATTATAATATTGATTAGTATGTTATTACTACGACAAATGTAGAATGATTAATGTTCCTATTTATTTTTATTGAAGAATTATGTGGTAGAATTATCTTATCATTAATATTTTTTGTATAAGAATAATTAAATATATAAGTAATTAAATATGGTGTTAATGATATAATTATTTTATAAAATATTTTGAATGATACTGATAAAAAATTAATGTAATATAGTGGAATGTTTGTCTTTTTGGAAAAAAAATTATTGAGGGAGTAAAGCATTATTTTTTCAAAGTTTTGAGATAATAATGAAAAACATATGTTTATGGGATATTATTGGAGGCCTTAAAATTAGAGGGTGATTTGATAACATCTTCTATATAGTTTACTGTATTAAGGAAATTATTCAATAAATTTGATATTTTTATATCCTTATTGAAGTAATAATAAAGAAAATATTATTTATAAGAATATGAATTTTCATTAGGTTATTATGGTGATAAAGGTATTATCATATTTGGTATTTAATAATAATAGTTATGTTTTGGTGGGTGGAATTTAATTTTATAATGATTTTGAAAATATAGTTACATTTCGACTATTTTTTATATTGAATTTTTGTAGCCATATTTTGAATGAGTATTAGGTTTTTTTGGATTAAATTACATTGGTGTTTGGGTATTGTTGGATAAATCGTACTAACCATTTTTCTTATGTAAAATATCATAGAAAATATTTTTCATTATTTTATTGGTCTTTTGATCCAATAATAATTCAATTTTAGTGCTTCAGGGATAAATATAACATTTTTGGATATTCATTTTTAAAAAAATTTGATGTCGAAATTTACCAATGCTTAATTAAATGATGAAATTATTATTATAAAACAGAGTGGTATGAAATAATTATATTTCCTTATATTTATAGATGGTAAAATATTTCCTCAATATTAAGAAAAGGATCTTGAAAAAAATATCACATTTTCTTTCATATCAGATGAAAAAAATGTTATTTTAAATCATATTATATTTCTAGTTTTGAAGCCATTAACATTTCATTTATCATTCAATTTCTTATAAATAATGATATGTATCACACTTTATAATCATTTATGCTTTTCCTCCACGTATATATCTTCACTTACTACCTATGTTATACTCCATGGAAATTTAATTTTGTCTAATTATTGATGACCTTTGTAATTCTGTTTCTTTACTATCAAGAGAATTTTTTATCAACCATTTCTTATGAAATGGGATTAAATTAAAATAAATTAAAATTTTCAAACCATTAATTAGTGATTTAAATATTTTACTATGAGGCCACAATTTTGATAAGGGAGGTAAAATGTAGTTATAAAATATTTTATGTGGAAAATAATTATTTATAGCATATATTTCATGCAACACCAATATTATAAGTGAATTTATAACTATATTACTTTAAAAAATACTTCATTTTAAATAAATACAATCTCATCGATGGCTAGGGGAACACGCAACCCCGAGTCTGAATGAAAAATAATATAGAATGTAAATATACAACTATTATTAAATTATCATGTACGAATATGAATAAATAAATAAGGATAATTAAAGGTTTTAAGCTGATATAAAATAAATTAAATGGTTTCTTATTTTTTGAAATAAAATAATAACCTTTTGATAATAAGCTATTTTTTTCTAAAATACCATATTTTCCTAAAATGGTGTTTAGTCATGCATTGAATGTAATATTAAATTATTTTTTACAACTTTTATAAAATTTATTTTAAAAAATAAAATCCAATTAAATCATCTTATTCAAATCTTCAGAGTGTGAATTTTTTGTTTTTTTTCAGAAAATATTAATTTTTAATTGTATAATGAAAAAAATGAAAAACAGTTATCTAATTTTAATAAATTACATAATGTAAAATTCACATTATAATTTTAATGTTATTTTATGTAAAAAATTTATTATTTATTTATATTTAACATAGTTAATAACATTTTAAAAAATTTAATAATAAATTGTACTATATATTTATTTTGGGGATTACAATTGGTTGTGTTAAAAACTATTTTAATGTGGATGATGTTTCTACATTTTAATTAATAATAATAACCCCTAATGAGGAATTATTTAAATTAAATTAACATAATAAAAATATAACATTTTTTAATATATATAATAATTATTTATATTCATATAGTTAATATAACATCATCTTATCCTAGAAAAATACATTTCATGAATGCTTCTTTTTCTTCACATATGTGGGAATAATTTAATTAAAAAGTTTCCACTTAAATTTTATAATTTTTTTAAAATGAATTCTATATTTTTATTCATCAAAATTAACATTATTTAATAAGTTCAATTTAATACTTTACCATAATGACTAGTAAAACTATTAAAAATTGATTCTTATGGTATAGGTAAAAACTGAAAAAATAAGCGCTCAAAAATAACCTAAAACATGTCCAAAACACAATTTATGGCTCTATTACAACATTATAACCAATAATTATAGTTAATGACCCATATTGTATTTTTTTCAGGGGATAATTATTTTTATCACTTCATAGAAAAAAACATTGTGTGTGTGTCCCCCCCACCACACTCATAAAAGTCCTCCCACTCTCATCCCTTCATCACACATTAAAAATGCATTGTATCATCAAATACCTTCCATAATATCTTTCTTAAATAATTTTCAACATTCTGTAGGCATTATATTTATTAAGAATCCCTCCTATAATAAATTTACATATAAACCTAAGTAAGCTCTCTAAAGAAGAGGAAAAATTGTTAAAAATGTATATTTGTATTATTTATTCATCCACCTCATTAAAATCATATTGAACTAAGGTAAAATAATAATAATAAATACCATATACAGTCAGATGTTATTATATTAATGGAATAAAAAAATCCATATAAACTTTTTTTAAATTAGTGACAAAACATTCTATCATCAGTATGGTAGAATACCCCATTAAAAACCAATGAAATATGTTTTCCATGATCTCCTTTGAAGGCTATATATAATGACAGATTAAAAATATTTATTTTATATTTTTGATATTACTATATTTATGTAATTTTTAAAACACATATTACTTCTTAAATTTAATTCCATAGGGGATACAATAATGTCACACATATGTATGATGAACTACCGGCTCACATAATGATGTGATACATTTTTCATGTATTCATTACTAGATGATATTAAGGTTAATGTTAATGAATATATCTGATATTTATGAACTAAAGATAATGATAGAAAGATAATGTCACATATAACTTCTTACCATCATATTCATTCAAAAAACAATAACGTTTCTCATGTATACGTTTAGCTCACTGCCTCCACGTAGTGATGTGGACATTTTTGCATTTTTTTCTTGGATGGTAATATGGATGAATTATATTAATTTAAATTATATGTATAATAAAATAATTATTTATTAATTATATATTAAAATTTATTTTTCTTTTATTCCATGCATCGAGAAAATTGAAACAACGTTCATTCATAAGTACAACCTACAGTATCCAAGAACGGTATAATCCATCTCATATCTCTAGATTCTATATATTTCTGTAAATAGTTATATAATTAATATATATCATTTTTATATCATTTTTTCATTATTTATATTATTTAATCATAGTCAATGTAAATGTATTGAAATTAACAAAACAAATACATATACTAAAGATGATGCAACTATCACCTTAAATGGTGATTTTAACAAATAGTTGTTAATAAATGAGTAATAAAAGACAACAAGTAGAAAATATATGATATTATATATATGTATATGGTTATGAAATATATTTATAATAAACATGTTTTATTATATACTAGGTATGAACAAGTATGAAGGAAATCAGGCAGGAGGTAAGGGATACTCATATCAATTTTACATATTTGAGACAAATTCCATATAACCAATTATGCCACTATGTATTGTATTTACTACCCATTATGATATGATATATAATTAATATGTTTATATTAATTTAATTAATTATTTCATTTGGTGTTATTTCTTTCCTTGGGATTATGATTCAAAAGTTACCAAAGTGGTGTCGATTCATTTCATAATCTCATTGATACTCCAGATTTCAATTATTAAGTATCCTTAAAGGGATTTTTTTTATTTCATAAAATTAATCTATTTTCTTATATTGTGCTTAATAATTAAATTTTTCATGTAACAATAACACATTATCTCAATTTACTGATTATAATTATTAAGGTAAATTTTTTAATAACATGATATTTATCCCTTCTATTGAAAATAATTTTTTCTTCAATAAAAATTTTATATAAAAATGTTTTCAAATTATGATAACATTATAAAGTAGATTTACTAAAGAAATTTTTACCTATGTTTTAATTTTTTTAAAATCTATTGGAAATAAATCTTTATGCGAATTTCCAAAAATGGACCATTTGAGATTTATCTAAAATATTATAAATTTTTTTTTCAACCTATACGGAATATACAGAATTTCCCACCATCATAATCAAATAATGTTTTAATTACATCTTCATAATTATGAAAAAAAATCAATTAAATTTATTTTACAAATATTTTTTGAACTCTTAGTATTATAAATATTTTCAATAGAAAATTATATTTTCTAGAATAATATTTGTAATTGAATTTTTATGGTATTTGTATTCATTAAAGACTAAATTTATTATATTATTTATGATCCATAGGAAATATTTTCTTATACCAACCTCATTAGATTTATAGATTTATAATGATTATTTTGACTCATGATGTACAACGTTGATACCATTCACCATATTACTTTAAATGGTTTCTGATTATAATTTTTAAATAGGTTAATTTTTTGAATCTCTTATTATAGTATTTCAATATGAATGTTTATTTTAAATATCCTTCATTGAATTTATTTGATGAAATAATTGGAAATTTTTTTTGATGGATTGGTCCTCCCAAAATCCTTTAATATGTCAATAGGGTTGATGGGAAAAAATAGCTTGAGTATATGACTAACACCTTATATATTTATGTAAAATATCTTGGAAGATGGACTTAATGGTATGGTTATATTGTATAACATTATTCATTCCATCATTATGATATTAGTTATTTATATTCTATGAGATTATTATATTAGTAAAAATATCCATGGAAATTTTTCATGATAATGTGATTAATTATATTGAATTAATTAATCATAATTTTTTCTTACCACATGATGCTCAAATATTGTTTAAATGGAGTGTGTCTATATTATTTAACATTCCATATTGATTCATTTTTATTTCTTATATTAATATTATATAATAATACCCTTACTAAATATTTGATCTCATTCATTTATTATATTTTTGTCCCCCATAATTTCAAGATCACTGTTATGATTTACCTGTATGGTTATGCTAGGAGAAATAATGATGATCTAGAATAAAATTCTATATAATTTTTTTATGAATTTCACTATAATATAGGATTCATGTATGTCTCTTGTAATCCAATATTACAAAAACATATAGTCCATTGATATGTGATATCATGTATCTTAAACCAATTAAATAATCTTACCAATGACTCTAGGACACTAGAGTCAGGGTCTATACATCTGCCTACCAGATGAATTAAATGAATTTGGAAAAAGGTAATTCATTATGATTTATATACACCATTGAATATAAAAAATGGTTTACATTCTGAAATATGTTTTAATACGTTTATATTTGAGAGAAGAACCTCCAACATCAATTCATTACTTCAAATAATGTTCATAAATGTTCAATATAAAAAGAAAATATCTATATAATATATTTAAGAAAATATTCATATTTATAACCGTTTATAAAAATTAATTTTATTTATTATATAAATGTATATTAGTTAGTAATTATGTATTTGAAATAGCATGTGTCAGTAATATTGATAGTTTTAAAGTAGTTTCGAAATAGTGGTTTTTTTCTTTATTCTTATCCAAATTTTATTCAATCCAATATAATAACTTTAACTATTATTGATATTTTATAATTATTTATAAATTAGTTTTTTAATTATATGTATTTTTTGGTTGTTGGACTTGTGGATGGAATCGACAACATCTATGTTTCAGTGATTTTTAACAAATGAATGGGGGTATCTTATTTAATGAGTTTTATAATAATGATACCATCCTAGAGGAAAAATAAAATATTAATTTTATATTAAAATAATATATTATAATTAATCATTTTTAATAGTCATCAATGATAATAATATACATTTGGTCCATGTAGGTCGTTAGACAATTTTAAAAATAAACATACCGAATTTAATGGATGATTATGATTGGGAATGCTTTTTCTCTTTGAATAATAATATTATTCTAAAATAATAATGATATTATATATAATGTTTTATTATTTAAGACCTTATTTTTCTTACATGTTGATAAAATAAGAAGAAAACAATATGTAAAACAAGATATGTATTTTTTGGGTGGAAATGGTCCTCAAAACTCATGGATAACATTTTCGATACATGATTAATGTGAAAGATGTATTGTCTATTATAAGTAATATAATTTTAATAATAATAATGATATTTTATATTTATCATTTATTGGTAAATTTCACTTTTATAATTAATAATAAAAAATGGGATTTGTAAAATTGGGTTCATCAGTTCATAGAGGTGGGTTTCTTCACAACAAATGAACAATAAAACCATTTTTCATAGTATTAAATTTGAATGGTGGTAAATAATTATTACCATAGAATAATATAATTCAGTATAAAATCAATAATGTTTTCATTTTATTGGAATTGTTAAATTATACTTTATAATGTAAGATTGATAAGAAATAATGTTTGTTAAAACAAAGATTACTTATGTTGAAATCATTTATTTATCATTAGAGGATTTATTAAAAATTGAGGAATTAAGATAATTTATATTGACCATCAGCTCAATGTAATGGGATAAGGATATAATGGGAGGATAATAGGTAGAGTTTCTATAGGATACAAAATTCATTCCGCGTTGTTGAAATGATGGTGAGAGGCCTCATTTATAAGTAGTGAGAATTATATTTCTGTATCTATTCCATAATAATATAATGGGAGAACATGTTTATAATGTGAATAGAAGTAAGAAATGGATAATAGTTGTTTTTTGGGATTTAATTTTGATTTTACTTGAACCATTCATTTTGACATATGATTAAAACATGTTTCAATGTCCTTTACTCTCAAAATATTAAATTTTAACATTTTTTTATGGTTTCCAATTATTACATAATTAGTTTACATTTATTTAATAAAATTAAAAGGTCACTAATTATTTAATTTTTTACTAAATATTAAAAATATGGAATAAATTTTATTAGATGAAATTTATATTATTAAGAAATATTTGTTTTCACATTTCCACATTTTAATAGTAGAATTCTATTATAAAAATGAATTATCAATATTAAAATATATGGGTATGGTAAAATTATGAATATAAATTATTGTAAATATATAAATATTTTTGTAATAAAATAAATTGATTTTATGTTTATTTTAATGTAGAAAACCAACTTTTAAAAAATTATTAAATTGTTAATGAAAATATCAAATCCATTTTTATTAAAAAAATATTATAGAAGTTGTTAAATTTTATTTTTATAAATTCAAAATATTATTTTATAATATATTTTTTTACTTACTGAATACATATGTTTTAATGAAAATTATTTAATTTTTTTATATTAAACATATTTGATTATATACTCATAAACATTATGAATTTGAGGGAAAATGCATTTTATCAATACACCTATAAATAAATTATTAAAAAAAGATATATTAACCCTAAGAAAATTTTGATACTAAAAATTGAAAAATGATTTTTATTTTGTTAAAATTCAAAATAAATTATTATTTATTTAAAATAAAATAAAAATTTTAATTATTTTTTTTGGAAAATTGAAATTATTAACATAAAATTTCTTAAAAAATATTTAATATAAATATTAAAATTATTTAATATTTATATTAATGATTTTAAATATAAATTTTTTCTATCGTAATTAAATTTATCTTTTTTTAATTAATTTTTTAGGTAAAAAACAATACCAATTTTGAAAAATGTTCTCCAGAATTGATCATTTTATAAAAATATTTATCAATTTAAAAAAATATTATGTAATAATAATAATTGTTTTACATTTTATTATATTTCAATTATTACACTTGAATTTTATTTTTAAAAATTGAGTACAACAATAAAAGCAGCACATGACGCAAAGAAGAAAATTACATTATAATTGTTTTATATTTTATTATAATTTTTTTGTGGTTCATTGTTGTGTGTGATAAAATATATCCAATATAGTGTCAATTTAATGGATCTAAAATAATATTCCGTTTTGATAACACTTCTGAATGGGGATGTGGGTGGGTTTTAGCGAATCTAATATAATTTTTCTATAAAAGAAGTAAATGATAATGGGTTGTTAGGTTAGATTTCTTATTCCTTCGCCACACAAAATTTTATCAATAGAAAAGAATAACGTTTCAGTAGATAATTGACCAAAAATAACATGAGACTATTGTTTTGGTTTTTTGTAAATATTGTTTAAAATTGGACCAATTAAATTTTACTTGCATGTGTTTTGACCCAAACACAATATATGAGTTCAATATTCCTCACACATATTTTCCTAACTTGTTGGCCTATGTTGTTCTACTTGCTCATGGATCAATCCCTTAGAATAAATTAATTATTTTAGGACCTGTGAAAATAAATTAAAATAAAATGAATTTTCTTTTTTTGGTTAGTATAGTGAATGTTTTGATTAAAAATGTAGTCTAATTCTGAATTGGGAAATTCTTCAAATTGATCCATTTTTATGATTTGGGCCGAAGACATATTTAACATCCAACTTTTCTTAATTTATTAATATAAAATTAATATGATATTGATAATAAGTTTAGGAGTAAGTGTAACTCAGAAAATCACCAACACATAGAATTTTTTCACCCATAAAAATCATATATATATATAATACATTAAAAAATTAGTATTTATAAAATATCCAATTTTTACATTAAATTGGAGCCAACTATATCTTATTTTTGGAATTAATTTTTTGAAATAAATTCTTATCTCATTGTTATTATATTCAATCGTTAGGTTTGTTTAAATACTAAACTCGGAAAACATAAATAAGGAATTATTTTCCCTCATACGGATTTTCAAGGATTTCTTTAGAGGATTACAGTTGGTTAGAATTATAAAAATTATTGAAGAATAAATAATTTTATTATCTTATAATAAAATTAATTATTGAACATTCAAAATGTAAAAAAAAATCTTCACTGATTTCATCCAAATATGAATAACCTGACATTGTTTTCACTTTTCAATGATAAGTTGACATGTTTTATTGAAAAATGTAAATTTAATTATTTTCCCACATATTTTTAAATTTCTAATTAACATTTATTTTGTTATGTTATTTTATTGATTTTTTAAGTGGATGAAAATGAATTATATTAAAATATAAATAATATATAGATCTAACATAATATGGAAACATTCCCCATCATTCATTTATAATATATATCATCCCCATGTTAAAATAATAAATAAATGGACTCTTCTACACTCACAATGAGATATGATCATTTAATGTATACAATAGTTAAGATTTGTAAGGAAATGGAGTTGCAATATGGCTAACCTATAATGGATTTAATGGATTCTAAGGTCTTATCAGGTGATTTTATAATGTTTCATCTAAATATTGGATATGTCATGACCCACCTTCACCAAAAAGAAGTAAGGGTCAGTAGATTCCTAGGCCCTTCCTTCTTTAAGTTGAAGGAGAGATAATAACCACTGAAACCCACCTTCAATAGGTCCCGGAGTGGGGACCAGCACCAAGGGTATTGAATCACCCACTAAATGGAAGGCATTACCCATTTTTTCTTTTAATAGGATCGGAAGATAAGATATTGAATCCCACAACACCAAACTAAAAGTAAAAGTAAATCCAAGAACCATTCCCAATTCATGATACAAAAGTAAAATCCACAATGTATAAGGAGACTGCAATGAAAAATAACAAAATAAATAACAACAACAAATGCGATGATCTATCGCAAGGTCTGAGCTAGTACAGTCCAGCACAATCCCTGAATTCCTCCTGGAAACCTAAAAGTAGTTTTATATACATAGGATGAGCATACAAGTATACTCAGTAGGGAAAAACCAAAGACACTAGTGCACAAGTGGGGATGCATACTAATGCCCTGTGAGAAAAAAGATAACCAATCACATAACAAGAAAACTAACCACCCAAGCCTCACTAAGGCACACTACCCAAATAACGCAAGTCAAGTAATGTATAGTAATATCACCTCAATGTTTGGCGCCACTTCCCACTGGTTATTGAAGACATCCTACGCATCAAACCAATATTGTCATTGTCATCGTAGTCCCATTTCCATACCCCACCTGCACACACCTGGTCCACAACTACACATCCTACCTGCAAAAACTTGGGCCACAACCACTAACCCACCCGCAGACACCTTGGCCAGAACTGTCACACA
Source organism: Viscum album (assembly GCA_963277665.1). Classification (NCBI taxonomy): domain Eukaryota; kingdom Viridiplantae; phylum Streptophyta; class Magnoliopsida; order Santalales; family Viscaceae; genus Viscum; species Viscum album. Next base: position 1,404,130,864 of record OY728152.1, read on the forward strand.
TAACCACGCCTGCAAACACCTTGTCCATAACAACCACTGCCATGCTCGAAGACATATAGTCCTCATCCTGAAGATACATGGAAAACCACCTGCCCGCACACACATGGGCCATCAACCACACTACCCTGCCTGAAGATTCCTGGGCTATCAATGGACTTCATGCCATCACAGAATTTTTTGATGTAGTAAAATTGACTCAGTTTATTATTTTATTTATAACTATCACCCTACATATTCAAATTGTTTCTTTCTTGTTTTTTAGGATTCCTTAATCAATTTCAAATATATCATTAGAAGGAATAATTGGCCAATTCTATCATTTGAATTGTCATATGGACCACAGAATAAGGCCCACAGAATCTGTGAAGAAATTGGCCCATCCATAATAATTGAATAACAAGGATCAATCCATTAGTTAACATTCATAAATCTCCTCAGAAATTTGTGGGGCAATTTAATGAGTCTTGGATAAAAATTTCAGGTCCCAAATCCGAAGAATAAGAACACAATTGATTCAATTAAACTCAACCCACCATTCTGTTCAGGAAATAAAATCAGTATTGTATTCATGACATATGTCATGATTTAATCATCGAATCAAGAAGATATTTTTTAAGAAAGTTCATGGATTTGAAGGCATATTCTGATTGATAAACCCATTGACATTTTGGCATTCAAAAAATAATGGATTGAAATAGAGAGTTTAATTTTGTTTAATCAAATTGCCATAAATTTGGATACAAAATTAAAAAGGACTACATATTTTTAGATAAGTCAGAAAACATTATTTTCTACAACTTCAAATAAGATGATATCTTGAGATTCGGCTGTCTTATTATCCAAATTGGTGATGAAAGTGGAGGGATAGATTGGGAATGCAGACAGTCCACTTCCTTGAGATATAGATACATCCCCCTCCTCTCCTTCAAAGGAGTTGTAATTTTAGAGAAAAATAGGATAGGCTTGCATGACCAAGGATCAACCAAAGGCTTGGGAGGATCTACCATTTTCAATTTTTTACTTGAGAAACCATTCCTCTTAACTTCATTTCATTTACTTTTTTGTTGTTCTTCGTTTGTAATCATGTAAGCGTTTGTGTTTTGTAATTCAGTTTTAATGCAAGTTTCTTATTTAATATCTATTATTATAATCAAACTTCTATAGTTTAATATTAATGTTATTAAAATAGTTTAAATCATGTTAAAACCCGTCCCTTTCTTTTTCTTCCTCATTCAATCGAAAGACTTTTTTAACTCTCTTCAACGATCGTGTGTGTTCGATGCACTACTCTTTTCTTATCCCATTTTTTTATATTTATAATTCATCACCTTCATCATATATTACCATATTAATAAACAAATTAATGGATGAGTAAATATATCATTGGGTGAGTCATAATTTAGATATGTTCAGTGATTGATATATTTTTCTCAATGTGTATTCTTTAATTTTACATTGTATATGTTGGACATAACTTGTTAGCAGTATAGAAGCACATTCTTGTGGAGGAAGAATAAAACTTTCATGATGAAATATATTTACCTAGAATCAACCATAACATAGGATATGAGTACTATTTTAAGGAGGAATATGTTTGGTTTTAATTTAATTTAATGAATGTTGGCCTCTGAAAAATTCAATATTCATGGAATGGAAACTGATTTGTTAATATGTTCCATATAATTACTCTACATAAAAACTATATCCTATGATGAAATTCATGAACTAATATATTATGATATTATTTTATTAGTTATATAATTATGCGATCTTTAGAATATGATCAAAAAAAATATTATAGCTAAATTTATTTTCTAGTCAATATATATGGTTCTTATATGCCTTTCCCAAATTATCATCACATTGTGGTCCAGCATTGGGAATATTGATCATGGATACAACCGTTTTTATTATCTTATTAACTAAATACCCTTGACCGTGAAATCAGAAAAAGTGTATTTTGATGATTATGTTAGTATAATAAGTTTTATAAAATAAATGGAAAACTATTGATGAATTCGGCAATTATGTGAAATTATCCAATATATTTATTTTTTCCTAAAACATATAACACATTGTTATTAATTTATTCAAAATATTACAATTTAATTAGATAAATAATTTAAATAATGAAGAGTTAGAACACATAAAATCTCCCACACCTATATTTTTTACACTACGAAAAAATCATATATACCTATTAATATTCATACATAATTGAAATGTAAGAAAATCTCCATTATTCATTTCAACGAAAATCCATCATGTCTCTTTTATGAAATTTAATTTTATTTATTTTCTCTTTTTGATATAATTTTTTCCAAAAATCAATCATTTTCCTATTTTTCATGTTTCATCCTCTCTTATGTGAAATTTTTATTCCTAATCATTACCATGTGAAATTTGATATGCATTATCAAACTCAAAAAAACCAGTGGTTAATATTTATAGGATATAGTTTATTATAGTAGAAATATAAACCCATCTTATCTCTCAAAGACCACTTTATGAGGGAATAAGTATAATTTTTTTTATTAGAAAAGACGGGGAGAAATTGGAGGGTGTTTATAATCCTTTCAATTTTTTATCTACCAGAGAAAAATATTAATTAATATTTAATGATTATTTAAATTTTTGGTTGCAAATGATCATCATAATGAAATACCTTGAAAACTGACCTCCATTTTTTAAATGAATGTGTCTACATCATTCTATTCCTTAGTTTGTACTACATTAATACATAATTTTATATGTGTTTCACCAGGATATAAAAATGGGATAGATTATAAATAAAAATATAATTCAAAGATTATTACTGATGATGTGATTTCACCCAGTGTAAGTAAAGATACTCACTAAGGGAACACAATAAGAACGCAATTTTCTATATATTTGTGTATTTTATTGTTAACATGATATAAAATTTCATGGAAATGGATATTTTATTGTGAGTCAAATATATCAATTGTAATCACATAATCATTATTATTGCATGGTTAATGAGGGCTTGAGTGAAATTTAAAACATCTCTTGAGTTATAATTTAAAAAAAAGAAATATTTCAATGTTATTTTGACATTCCATTAAAAAATGAAAATAAAAGTTTCATGGAAAATGTATAATTAATAAATTAATTTAGAATTAAAAAAATCATATAGATTCATATGATTAGTGAGAATACTATGGTTCAAATATTGATCAACAAATATTAAATTGTTCCCCTTTAAGGATCATTCAACACTAATTATAGTAAAATGATATTTTTATTGAACCACACAAAATAACACATTGATGAGTAAAAAATAATTAATATGATTTATGATATATTTTAATTCGGTAGTCTTTGGAATGATGTTGAAAAAAATGTGATAAACAAATATTCTAGTAAAATATTGTGATTCATTATGACTAGAGAATATACAAGAAAAAATTTCTGAAATCCAATCAATTTTTTTCATTCCACAAAGTTAGTACATCATAAATTTATATAATAATATAATATTAGTATGAAACTAAATATACATTAACCTATTAATTATAGCATATTTTTTGAGTGCTTAGGTCTTTATTAGTTCTAATTCAATGAGGAATAGTGAGTATTATATGTTTTATAACAACCATTGTTTTTAGTACAAGTTAATTAATGTTTCATATCATAGGAATAATCATAATTCCACCCAAAAGATCAATATTACTATAGTATGTGGGTAATTAGGTACATTAAAAAATGACATAAAACATGGGGTTACATTGGAAATATTGAAAACATCCATAACATGCACATAATTTTATTTATTTCCTAAAACATTATTGGATAACATAAGGAAAATATGAAAAACTGGTTAGTGGTAAAGTAAAGTAAGGGAATAATCAAATAATAACATTAATTAAGTATTAAATGTTACATAAAATAATTATCAATGGGAAATAATGAGGTAAGAATAATAAATATGAGCAATGAAGACTTAAATAATCTGATAACGTAAAGGCATCATTGGAATGTAGATAGAATAATAAATATGACATCATAAAAAATGGTCAATGATAACTTCATAGACATCATAACATGGTTGAAATAGTCATATAATGTATTATTCATAGTATTTAATCTTAAACATGTTTTATCATTCAACAAAAAAATTACTCAATGCATGGATCACTATATAATTATGGGCACACCCATCACATTCATATCATGTACATTCATAAGTTTTCCAAATAGATGATACAAAATACGGATGTATATAATAAATTTTAACCCCATGATCCAGGAGTGTGGGGGGACACACATGGAATTACCTAATCAATGATGGGTAGCTACATAGGGATGAATTCCCTTGAGTGGAAATTGTGGGTGGATATTAACTGTGAAATCATTTGAAATCAAAAATCAAAGTACAGTTTCGACAGCATAACAAAAGTATTTAAAGATTTATAAAATAGTTTAATGAGTATAAAATTGTTATCACATCATTTTTATATCAAAATAGATTTAGAAAAGACATGGGAAATATTATTCGATCATTTGGAATCTGAAAAAAAATCATTAGGAAAATAAATTTCTTGAATAACGAAGAGAATAAGAGGATCCCTTACTAAATTTCTACATAGAAATAGAATAGTTAAATTCAATATTAATAGGGGATAAATTAAACCATGTTTTTAGGTCAAAATTTTTGAATAAATTTGGATCTTTATAATATCCTGAAAACATATCCAATTTAGATTCAAAAGGATAATTAAAATGATGTTTCTTGAATGGAAATAAAGGTAAATCCTATACATTGAGAGGGTGATTTAGGATTATTGGTTGGAGCATAATGTGATACTATAGAAACCATGGGAGTACTCTAGAGAGGGAATTGTAAGGGGGAATTGATGGTATCTTATAAGAAGAGAGGTGGTAGTTCTTTATTATCTCCCTAATAAACGTTTTGGACTCTGTATTATAAATTCATCACAACCAAAAACTATTTCATGGTTTTTCCCATGGTTTCTAAAACATTTTATTGGTTTTTATTGATTTATAAGTCCATGGGACTAAATCAATAAAATATTTTACTTGGTGGTGTAGAAGTGAGTTATGTTTTTAAAGAAATGATTTTAAAAATTGAAAATATATCATTGGTTTTGGAGGATTCATAAAGTCTTTATAAATCTAATAAAATAACATAAATATCACATATTTTTAATTTATAAACATATATTTGGTAGTGGATACATTTTACATTATTTATTACTTCTTTTTTTGGATTTTATGATTTCATAGTAAACAAAAAAGTTTATACCATATTTATTTTTTACCCAAAAATTTTATTTAGTAAGAAATTTATGAAACATTCACTGTTGTATAATTCAAAGGGGATTATTTCAAAAAATATATATAAATAATTTTCTGTACTTTTAAATTTTTACTTTTAAAAAACATAAATAAAATTTATTTAAAAACGAATGATTTTTGAAAATAATATTTTTTGAAACATTAATAAAAAATTAAATTTTACTTTATAAAAATTATATCATAATTAATATTTAATAAATATTATTTAATAGAATAATTTTATTAAAATATAATATATTTTGAAAAATCATTAATTACTCAAAAAAGACTGTCTAAATTGAAATTTCATTTTACAAAAAAGTATAATTTGTGCTTTATCATATCAAAATAAAAATCATTTATTGAATAACAATAGTTAGAAGTAAATATATAAATTATTATATATAAAATATATTATACATATTTTTCGTATCCGGGTCATGATTCAAATCCATCTATTAGACAAGAAAATAACCTAGGGGTATGGGGATTTGTTGTGATATTTTCATTGTGTGGTTCAACGTACATGGTTTGGGATAAGATCTAAATGACCTTGAAATTATACCATATGTATTTTCACTCATGCATTAGTTATTGGATAAAATTTTGGTATTTGAAAAGGGTAAATCCCAGTGATGCTATATATAGCTACCCTAACCTCATACAATTATTATTGTAATATTTTAGACAGAAATACCCATTAAATACAAAGGATCGTAAAATCTAGTGTCTTTGAATGATAAGGTACAAAAAATAAAAATAAACTTGGAACTAGAATAAAATTACACTTTATTTAAATCTCATAATGATCTTATAACATACTTTGAGATCCTATATCTTCATAGTATAACTACGGTAATACATAGATAAAGGGATGGGATAAAATTACCAGTAAGTGAAAAAATGTGGGAATGAATCATAGAAAATGAGTATGAAAGCAATAACATGATAACATAAAAGGCATGGATCCTAATTATAAATATGGAAGAATAATATATAGAACATGGAATATTATGATACTAGAAATTTTGTAATGTGGTTGCAACATATTCCATGAAAAAACATGAGTCAAATATAACTTTTAATACAATATCACATTCTGGAAAAAGTCCCATAATAGAATAGGTTTACCCCATAAACCCATACATGAAGTATCATGAGACTAAAAATTACACAATACATTGGATAAATATATGGGATCCACCATCATAACATATTTATGAATATGTTTTCCACATATAAAATCAAACATAAGTTATATATATAAAGGTTATCCTATGAAATATATGTGTAATAATCATGTCACAAAACTTAACCGAAGGGTGTATCACAATGATATACATAAAATATGGGATCAAATAATTTTTATAAATCCATTGAAATAGGATTTTACATTGAATAATGATGTCTCAAAAAAGTTAATACATGAATATTAGTGTTCTAGAAACTCTAAAATTATCCATATTAGTGCGGTTTAGGGGAAAATATCAAGGATCCGTTAAAGAGGAACAAGGGAATAATTGGTTGAATAAAACCAAAAATAAAAAAAAATAGTTCTTCATAATAAAGTTATTTATTTTATAAAATATTTTTTTATTTAAAATAGAATATTTAATTTAGATAAAAATGGGTATGAAATGGGGAAGTTCTCATTTATCGGGCATGCATTTCGCGAGGAATTGAGTTAGAAACATTTTAAAACATTTAATTCCTTATAAATTAAAGGTTAATTTAGATACATAAATATTATTAGTAAATAAAAATATATAATTTGAGATGTATAAAATAATAATAGAAAATTAATTTTGGGAATATAGAGATAAATCATAAGCCAAAAAAATTGGAGGTTCATAGAGATCCCTTACCTTATATATGAACATGTTCAGAACTTGCACATAATGTCATAGATAATCAAATTAGATTTATTAATTAAATAATTAATATCCCATTATACATGTATTTTTTGTTAAAATTTTATTTTTTTCCATTTATATCTATTTCCAAGAGTTATAGTGTTTAATTATTTGGTTCCGGGAGCATTCGTTTAATGGTTTCATGGTTGATTTTCATGTATATAATTATGAATGTTCTTATAAAATGGGAATTAATATAAGATGTGATATTATATGTTATTAATTATATTTTATATTTTTAAGGGTCACATGTATCATTTTATACAGTTTCATAATGATACATTTGATAAAACATTTATGAAAATTGGTTAGTTTATTTTGCTGATTTTTCGAGGACCCTGAACTAGTTTCTAGTTTACATAATATTATGTATATATATTAGTACCAAAACATTAAAAGAGATATAATATAAATATTAAAATATACATTAACCATAATTATGGTTTTCCACCATCATTTGTGGTAGTAATGTAAAATAAATACTCATCATACCTGTAAGCAATGAATTGACATATCACCAATGATGCTTTAAATTTTAGAATAAAAGGATGAGAGAATATATTTGATTCTGGAAATTATGATAAAAATTAAAATTCCAATATATACATGATATTGTGTTTATAATTATACTTTATATAGTGGATTTTATAAGATTATAAATAAGAAAAAAATTAAAAGAAAAGGATTAAGGATTTTTCCTCTTGATTGTCATCTCCTTTAGAACCTCCTTACTGAACTTAGAGATGGTCTTTTATTGAGATCAAAAGATCTTTTAAATGGGTAAGAGATATAGAGAGGTAATTTTTCATAATATTGGAATGAACCCAGTCTTAGATCTTGTGAGAAGAAGGGGTGGTGAGGGGTGGTATTTATTGGAGGAGGAGAGTGGTGTTTAAGATTATTATATTCAATAGTTTATAATTTTTGATCAATAATATCAATAGTGAAGAATAATATGACTAAATAAAGTAAATGGGTCAAATAATATTGAAAAAATGGGTTCTTACATCATGAATTCATCATTAATGAATAAAAAATTCATGTATTTTTCTTTTTGAATATTACCTTATTTCACTTTTCTCCAAAAATTCATCTTTTTTAGAAAAATCCCAAATATATACCCTATCCATTTTTAAAAATAATTATTATAAAATTTTAATACATTTTATGAAAATAATTTTCCTAATATAAAAATTATTAATTTTAAAAAAATCATCATTTATTTATAATATACTGATTTTAATGTTATAATTGATTGTATAAGTTTTCCAAAAATTAATTAAGGTCCCATAAAAATATATTGTAGAAATAAAAATTCATAATATTAGTATATGAAAATAATTTAAAAAAATATATTTTCAATTATATGTTTTTTTAATTTTAAAATAATAAATAAGAATTCCCATTGTACAAAAAATCCAAAATTTAATTTATTAATTTTACAATAGATATTTACATATAGAATTACATAATTTATCATATTTTACTTAATTTTTAGCCGAAATATTATTTAAGTGTTAATTGGTTAGGTTTTTATTCTAATGGAAAATTTCTATTCTAAATTGTGATAATACTATCCTAAATGTCATGTCTACTATTCTAGAGGTATTTGATCCTAATTTCAATAAATAAAACTTATTTTCTTAATTATTTATTCCCTTTTAGTTTCTATTAAGAATATATTTTTTTATTATTCTAAATAAATATTATATTATTAATATTACTTTTTATTTATACAACTTCATTCATGAGTGTGATCATTCTGGTTGATCGAGAAGATCCAATATTTCCCATTATTATTATCTTATTTATTAGTTATTGTCCACTATAGTATTTGAATTTTTTTTATTTTTGGATTAATTTATCATTATTCGTTTTTGAGGATAATATTTTTATTGGGTTGTCAATGTGATGTATGTGCTTTGTGAAATAAGAAGGTAAATTTCATTGATTAAATTCTGTGTGGTTACATTATTCTCCATAATGAAATTTCTCCATCGAAATTTCACTATACATTGTAAGGTGAAAATTGGTGATGGTATTTATCCTTTATCCCTTCCTCTGGTTCCCAGGTATCCTCTTCATATTTATGGTTTCCCAATCATAACATGACCAGTTGAGTAGTCTTGTTGCATATAACTTTTTCTCCATAGTTTAAAATCGTCATTGGTTCCTCCTCATAAGAAAAATCATTTCTGTATATACCACTTCTGTGTTTAGTAAATTAGAGGGGTTTTTATGTACATCCTTAGGATGGATATGTGGAATACATAATGTACTTGTTCCATGGTTGGTGGAAGTGCTGGTCAATAGGCCACAACTCCAACATGATAAAGAATCTTGATTATTCCAATGTACATGGTACATTGATATACTTTCATTCCAAATTACATTACTCTCCTACATTGAGATATGTGGAGTAATACCATGTCTCCAAATATAATTTTTAATTATTACTAATGATTATCTTCATAGAACTTCTATCGAATTTCAGCATCCAAGATAATTTAAGGGATGGTCTTTCCATTTTCTACCATTTATTTAACTATTTTAGGTCCCAACAACATATGTTCATTAATATCGTTCCGTCATGTGGGTGTCGTATACCATTTCACATAAAATAGTCCATATGGATCCATTAAGATAATTTAGTGGAATCTACTATCGTAAGAGAACTCATCCAATAGATTATGATAATCCCATCATCATTTGAAGTCCACTGAGGATGTTCCAAACATATCTTCTAATGATTTAATAGTATACTCAGATAGGTGATCAGTTTTGGGATGATATGGAATAAAAAAGTTCAACATATTAGTTAAATATTGTTGGATAATTTTCTAGAACATCAATGTAGATCTGAAATCATTAATGGATATTTCGGATAATAGTATACCATGAAGCCTCTCTATTTATCTGATGTATATCTGTGCAATTTTTTTATGTGAGAGGTCCTATAAAATCACTATAAATTGAGAAGTATTTTTATGATAATCCATATTGAACCATATCACATTATTTCCTCTAGATTGTATTTGGATTTCGAACTAAAAATTCCATAGAAATTTTTTCCTCTTTCTATATAGGTATTGTTAATGGTTACATCATCCACGTAGACGTTTTCATTTCATCCTTCACATGATTACGCATTAGAGATTTGATGTGTATTCATCACTCTCATTTTACATATTTTCCCAAAAATAGTGATATTTGATATCTCAATAAATTTTTATGATCCCCAAGTGGATGGAGAAGGATGAGCTATGTTCATTATCCAATATCTCATTATTTATCTCTATATTTGATGGTGTTTATTATCATAACCAAAATCTTAAAACTCCTATGTCACCGATTTTTAACAATATGGATTTATACTTTCTTATACCTTTCAACTTCATAAGAATTTACACATCATCTCATTGAGCATCCTTAAATTTCTATATAACATATGGATGAGAATTTTTTTTGAATGAAATGATGATGTAACATCCATCAGGATTCCAATTTCTATTCATTACAAGTATAGTATGATTGGATCCTTCTCAATTCTCATCATTGATAATGGTATATGATTCTTTCAACATCTATCATATTCTACATTAGTTTCTCTACCATGATGATAGTGGATTGTGTAGGCATAATAATTGAGAAGCTCTAACTATAATCCTTATCACATGTTATTATCCTTTTATACGAATTTATATTTGAGACTATTATTATTCGTATATATCTCACACTTCACCCCCATATGATAATGCCCCCAAATTCTAAATGTGTTGTTCTTATCCTCTAATTATAGATCTTTAGTGGGACAGTTTCTTTATCAAAATTTAGATGCCACAAGTCATAGGCCATCACATTATCACTTCTTATTAGTACACAACAAAATCCATTCTTTTAAGAATCACTAAATTGAAAAAATATTTTCCCACTTGTCAATATGGTGTAGTGTTATGTATAATTTTCAAATCATATATGTAGTCACTATATTAACCAGTTACAGAATTATTTATTCCCTTTTGAGTCAGTTTGGTTTGTATTTTTTTTTAAATGAAGATATGTTCCACATAAAATATAGTCCATACTAAGATAGACCAAGTAAAGAATCTAAATTACTGATTTTATCCTTAGATACTCCTCAATTACCTTTGTCTTGGAAGGGTTGATAAATATTCCTTATCTTGTGAAAGTAAGCCCCAATAATGTCACTCTCTCTATATAGAACCCAAAGTTAATGAAATTTTTCTATATTTTATCCCATTTCTATTTCACTATCAGAGTATCCTAACTATCATTTTTACATTTTTTTTCATGGATTATATCATAATATCATCTATAAATAGTAAATAATAAATTGTAGGTAATATATAAAAAAATATTCATTAAGAGAATAAAAATTTTGGTAAAATTGGTCAGTTTGATAGGAATCAATATTAACTCATATTATACATACAACATTCAAAATGTATTCTTGGAAATATTAATATTCTTCACCATTAATTGGTGATATCTCGACCAAAGGTCAATCTTATAGATAATGTTTTTTGAAAATAGTTTATTGAACAGTTAATTTTTTTGTGGTAGGGGATTCTTGTTATTTATCTTGATTTTTTTGAGCTCACAATAATCAATTTAGATCCACACTGATCCATCATTCTTCTTGATTAAGAGTAAATCTACACCAAAAAGTAAAGACCTTGGGTATATAAAACCATTTTCCAAATTTTATTGTAACAACTTATTTAGTTATTCTAGTTAAATGATGGTAATTATTTAATGATTCTTTCATATGGATATAGATCTAGATAAAAGATCAATCCAGAACTCTACCACTCAGTCGGATGGGCAACCATACAATTTTTTATAGAACAGATCATTATAGTCTCTCACCATGTGAATTTTTCCGATCATAATTCCATTATTTCTCATAACCATGTGAGATAGATATTCTTTCTCATAAGGAAATAATATCCAAAATTGTGGTAATGATTATAAATGAGATTCAACATTCTCTTTACACTTGTGCAGAATAAGATGATGCCTTGGGATATGAATAGTGATATCCCTTTCTAGATAGTAGAAGTATGGTTTATGTAATGGTTTCGAATTCATTCATAATACAGCATCAAACTCCAACAATGTCAGTATGAATAGATTTTATAGAATGTTGATTCCACAATAGTTAACTAGTTGGAGTTATATAATTTGGATGAACAAATATCCACCTTTCCCATTAGCACAGAAATCTCAATCTTCATATTTTGAGGTGATTTTTAAATAGTTATATAAATCTAATAATATTTTAAAGAATGCAGGGAACTGGAATAAAATAGTATGTTCACTTATCTTGAATAATAAATAACATACTTTTCACCACATCATTTTCGATCTACACCTCAAAATAAGATATATAATACACCCTTCCCTGTTTCCTTGGTGGTTGTCATTGTTGATTTCCTTCAAAAACCCATAGTTTAGGGAATTGGATCACACAATGAACATGTTCCCCAATGATGAAACACCATAATTTTGGTTTAAAACTAATCTAAACCTTAAAATATTCATCTGCATTAGTGTTATTTATCGAATCGATTCAACAACAATTATAATTATTCCATTGTCTTCACCATTTGAAACATCTTCTCATTCCATTTAGACAGTGCCTAAGATGCTTCTTCCCAATCTTTTGACATGTGGGATATTGAGTTTTAATTTCTTCATGGATTTCACCTATTGATACTCCCATATTAAACTATATTTTCATAATTTAACATATTATACCATGAGACAAATATGAGTATTAGTAATCCATTTCATTATTTAGGGAACAACAAAAAATATCCTCATATTTTTAAAACTGTCTAATTGCCAATTATTTTTATAGAATCAGATATAGTCTAATAAATATATTAACCACTTTATTTTGGAGTACATAACAAATTCATAGTCTTATCATGCATGTAATATTATTTTTTCCACAAATTATCCAATATAATCTTCCTTTTTTTCATCATTTCAAGGAACTCCTTCTCAATCATAAGATGGATAGTTTGGGGAAAATATTTTTAAAAAAATATTTTCATGAATTCATCCGAATCTATAGAATAAATGTACGCATTAGACTTTGGTTTTTATCAATTTCCACCACATATTAGATTCTCCATTAGAATTATAGATCACATGTATGAATATCTATTATTTTCATCATTTAAGTACATAGAATATTGTCTTAATGGAGTTAATCCATTATTGCGCGATACGGGGATCAAAATATCCACTAACTATTTGAGGACTTTTCATCAATAAATATTTAGTTTAAACATCAATTTTCATAGTAGAATGATGTAATTTTAAATTATTCAATTTATTGTTCCAATGTTGTGAAATTTTAGTCAGTATTATAATGATATTTTGGGCTCTAGTTCCCACCATGTTTGGAATCTCATTAGAGAAATTACCACATTTCCTTTGAAATTGATTTATGAAATGTGTTATCATGTTTCCCACCATAAAATAAGAATATGAAATAAAATACATTAAGTGTAATTGAATACTTATCTAATGATAATATAAAATGGAAACTATAATCATTGAAATAATATCATATAAATAGAAACTATATCATAAATTATGGTTACCTAAGAATCAATCAAGGTTATCCATGGTGATAATATTATCAATAGTGTTCCTGAAAATGTTTTCTCATCCTAATACAATAAAATAACTTGACTATACTCTGATAAAAACTATAGAGGTCTTAACCATTTACATGTATTATTACTTGATTTTAAGCATAATTATCCATCAAATATAAACTAAATATCATATCATTGAGTGTCTTTGGACAATTATGTGCCTAAAATTTAAAGGTTCTAACAAGAATAAATTATCTTATTCATTAATCTTTCATATACAAAAGGGATGAGCTAAAAAACATAGTATGTGAAGAAACATGGGAATGAATAATACAAAATGAGTTAGACCGGAATAATAAGATAAAAAAATTTACTATATTATGATTAAAAATATAAAATATTAACAAATAGAATATTGAGTTGTATGATCTTATAAATTTTGTGATGTTTTAGTAATATATAACATAACATAAACATGACTGAAAACTAAATGCTAAAATTATATCACATGTTATAAAAAGTCCCATAATGGATAATGATTACTCCCAAGTCCCATACATGAATTCTCATGAGACTAAAAAATACCTAATTAATTATATATCTATATAAGAGTGCCCATCACAACATGTTCATGAAAATTTGTTCCACATAAAGAATTGAACATGGGTTACCCATAGACTGAAATGGATATCATGATAACATCATAAGGCATAACCAAGGGGTCTATCATAATGGTACCCATGAAAGAAGGGATCATATAATATCTTCAAATTCTTAAAAATATGATTATATCATGATTTTTTATTTCCAACCAATGTAAATACAAGAAAAATAGTTTTTATGAATCTTTAGACATGGTCAAAATTAGTGCGGTTTAAGGGAAAATATTAATGAGTATTTAAAAAAGGAAAATGGTATTATTGTTTTTATAAAACATGAAATTATATAATATTGGTTTCATGATAAAATTTTTGGTTTTAGAAAATAATGGGTGCTCAAAATAGTTTATAGAGTTTACATGAAAATTGGAAAAAATGGAGAACATAACTTTAATCGATCTTTCTTATTGAGAAGAATTGATAAGGGAGCATTTTAAAACAAGTACTTTACAGTAAAATAAATATTAATTGATCAAAATACATATTTATTTAACCATAACATTGAATATTGGAGAAATATACAATACTAATGAATAATTATATTGGGAGAAAAAGAGATAAAGTGTAACCTAAATGTAATTAAGAGTTTCAGAACTCACTTAACTCATGTCTGAATGTGTTCATCACATTAACATAATATCCTGTATAATAATAATTGACTAATCAATTAATTAACTTATAATTTCTTATAAAATTATCATATTTATTATTATTTTATTATTTTAATATATGGCCATTTTAATGGGTTGTAATGTTTAATATAGTTACTCTATGAGTGTTCTTTTAAGGGTATCTTGGTCGGTTTGCATGTATATAACAATTGAAGTCTTTTTTAAATGATAATAATTATCAAAAGATAAATTATATGATATTAATGTATGTTTATATGTTTAAATGGTCATATGTATCATTTTTTTCCTTATGTGGTGATGATTCATTTGATAAAACATTAATGAGAACTGATTACTTTATTTTGGTAGTTTTCCAATCACCATGAATAAGATTTATTTGGATAATATTATATAAATTTATTAGTTCTAGAAGATGAAAAAATTATAATATAAATATTAATGTCTTCTTGAACCATAATTATGATTTCATGATAATATATATAGGTGGAAATGTAAAACAAAAACTCATTGTCCATTAAGGTGATGAAATGACACAATGAGGATGATGTTTTTATTTTTTGAAAAAAAAATTAAGAGACAATAATTGACTATTGATATTATATTAACATAATAACATTAAAGAAAATATATGGTATCGGGGTTATCCTTCCACTTTTGATAGAGGAGGTGAAGATAAGACAAGAAAAGAAAAAAAATTATAAGAGAATGATCATGGATTTTACATCTTGAATGACGTCCCCTTGAGAAACTTCTTAAGGAACTTGGTTTTGGTTTATTGTTGAATCTAGATACACATGTACATGAGTAATATTCTATGTATGGGAATTGGAAATAATGTTTAAAATATACAAGGCTTAGATAGTGGGAGGAGAAGCGGTGGTATTTAAAGGGAGACGGGTGGTTTTGATTGTTATATTAATTTGACTATTATTTTGGCTCCAGACTCTCAATAGTTTTGACTCAAATATATATATAAATTAATTGGTTCAAAATAGTTCTAACACATGGGTTCTTAAGTCATTCCTACATCATCCATGACTCATAAATTCATGTCTTTTTTTAAAGTAAATTATTGTATTTCATTATTCAACGAAAACTCAACAATTTTAAAAAAATACAAGAAATTCACCACTACAATTTTTAAACATATAGATTTCAAAAATTTAATCAAATTTAGAAAATTATTTTTTTAAATATTAGAATGTTGATTTCTAAGAAAAATCAGCATTTATTTAAAAAATAATGATTTTAATTTTATTACTGATTATAAACCAATTTGAATAATTTATTAAGGTCTCATTAAATTATATTGTAATTAAAAAACTAAATATTATTTTAGAAGTCTATTTTATGAAAATAAATTTTATTTTAAATCATTATATCAGCAATGAAATTGAAAATAATTATTTCAGTTGTAAAAAAATATAAACAATTAATTTATCATTTTAAAAAAATTTATTTACGTATACAATGATATTAATATATCATATTATCATGTATAATATGCATAAATTTTATTTATACTTTCGTACGTGAGGATTCTATTCTAACATCAAGATTACTTGTAGAGGCCATGTTTTTTCCATAGAAAACATTAAAATATTTATATATATTTCCAGAACTATCCTCTAAGAGGATGTGTGATTATAAAGCCTAGTGTGCCAAGAATTAATTTTATAGAAATATTTTATATATTTTATATTGTGTTCTTAATCCGATAACGGTTCATAATCAACATATGACTTGTATTTTGGTTTTTCTGCAAATTTTTATAAAATTATTGAGAAAATACACCCTTTTCATTGATATGTTCTAGTGTGGGCCTTTCCATGAACCTTTATTCTAGATTTAACTAGTTATTTCAATGATTTATAACCCTGAATTAATAGTTCTTGATATTTGGATAATAAATCTGGGAAAACTATGTTTAAACTGTGGGTTTCTATCATTTCTCCATTATTGCTTTGCATTCTTCACCAATTAGACCCCTCGGTCCCATTTTAACTCTGTTGGATGGTACATAGCCCGATATGACCTCTGAATCATCAATAAAATGATGAACGAAGAATTAATTGATGATCAAATCATAGATATTGCGGGGTTTTGAGTTTTTTATTTTGGTTTTAGTTTTTGGAGATTAAGAAATCATGTAAGGGAAATATCAGGTGCATAATGAATGAATAATGAAGCCCCAAAATTAAATCAGAACTGATATCCAGTGAACGTCAGCTAACAAGAAGGATCCTCTATTATATCTTCTATTTTCAGTTGGATTGGTGCTAATATTCAAAAAATATAGATGGATTTATGGTATGTAAATTATATATTATATTTCTAGTTAAAAAATAAATACATGTCATGTTCAAAGATTAACACATGTTGGGTATCCCCCTTAGCGATGGTGGATATGGTTTTGTAATGTTTACGAAGGATACAACGTGTTGTCCTTATATATTTATTGTACCCCTTCTCCAGATGGGAACCTGTGTTACGGATCATATGTGTAGTAAACTATGTGGAATTTAATGGCCACTTACGTGGTTGTGTATTTTGATATACAGACATCGAATTTGATAAATGGACATGGTTACCAAGATGTAATTTGATCCTTGTTGTCCTAGACATGATGTTCAGTCCACCTACTAAGAGTGAAATACTACCTTGGACAAATCCATATTCAATGCAGCGACACAACTAGGCAGTGGAGCAAGACCACAATCTAGGTGGCTCCCCTCACACATTGTGTACCCCTTCATCTATTGTGAGTAAATTTCAAGTCGATTTATCTCCTTCATTTTAACTCATATTTTGGATTGTGAGAAACCTATCATCTGTGATTTCCATGTAAGATGTGGTGGTACCCAGGTTTTATCTTTACATATACGATGTTAAATTTTCTAGGAAAAAATCTTAATTGGGTCATGCATAATGATGGTAGTGACCATGAAGGATCACAAAAGACCCTCCAATTTTCACACTACTATAGCTAAGAACATGGGCCATTGATGACTTAGAGTGGAGCCCTCCATCTGGGCTGGTAAGGGGTCCTCGACCATCCAAGTGGAACCCTCCTACAGGGTTGGGCATGATTCATCATTGAATTAGAGTGGCACCATTCAGCTGAGCTAGGTATGGGTCCTCATCCATATGAGTGGAATCCTTTTATGAGGTTGGTATTGGGTCCCCAAAGACTTATAGTAGTACACTCAAGATGGTCTTAGCATGGGTCCTTAACCATCTATGTGGCACCCTCCATCTGGTCAGGGCTTAGGACTTTGATGATTAGAGTGGAACCCTCTATCTAGGTTGGTAATGCATCCCCTACCATTAGGGAGAAACCCTCATATTTTATCAATACATGTATCATCAACTATGATATTCTTCCTCCGGATATATGTGGAAAATACTCAACAACTAGTTTATCTACTCACAGTTTTTATCCCGCAGTGTTTAGAAAATCCAACCACAACTCTTTGTTGTGTTGAGATATAATTTTTAACAATAACTTATGCTTGCTAGAGTTTTTATCATCCTATTGTATTTTTCATGCATCGCCATTAAGATTTTGGGATATCCTATAGGGTATGTATATACTCATAATTTCATGGGAATTTCATTCATATATCGTGTCTTATGCAGACAACAGATAGGTTGAACATGACTACAGGGAAGTTTAGGGATACCAGCGGCATGGACCATGTATGGTGATTAAGCCTTGGGATTCATGATCTAGGATATCTCAACTATTTTCTTTTCCAATTTTCTATTAGTTTGGGACATATTTTTATTTGGTTGTTTATTTTTTAGCTTTCATTTTCAATTTTATGTTTTCATACTTTTGTACTATCTAGATGTTCATACATGCTTTGTTTATGATAGCGTAGTGTTACATCATTTACTCATTCACTATACACTTTTTAATTGATGTTTCTATGTGTGTTCATACAGGTACACATGGAAAGGACTTACAATGTTAATTATTCCTTCAACACTTGTCTCCACCCACTAGCCTATAGCCTATGGAGGCGGGCTTGGGGTAGTCTTGGATCAGCCTCAGCTTGTGTCAGGTTGTCTTATAATGGTATCATATCATGTTCATTCCTTGGGAAATTGTTCAGAATATCCCCCATAAGAGGACTTGTTTGGGTTTATGAAATCCATGTGGAAGTGTCTAATGTGTGGCTCTCAGGAAACATAATCTAGTGATGGAGTGATAATTGATGTATCCATTCACCATGACCCTAACTAAATGCTTGATGACTTGGTAGGCCTAGAAATTTGATGTATGGGTCTATGGTATAGAAATCATATATGATTGAGTCTTTTAATATCTTTCTAGATCCATATTCCCATTTTTTTTATATACATATTCTCATATTTCAGTGGTTTATCATGATAAATCATAGGATCCCTCTACGATGATAGCAAGCTTGGATACATGTTCTAGTTCATAACGGCGAACTGATGAGCGACGAGGCCTCAGTTCAAGAACCATCTAGAAATCCCCTTCCTCTTGGTTGTAAGATAGTAGCACCTTCACATTTCAAGTAGAAAATAATTCTAATAGATCGAATTGAGTATGGGTGAAAGCTTATCATGTTGTATGAGTTATAGTGTTAGAGTCCTATGAGTTTCAATAGGGATACAAATCCTCATGCATTAGAGGTTTGGCTAGTGTGGGTGGTCATTATCTTCAAGCTTATTTTTACCAAAATAGATTATGTGGTTTCACTGACCAATTTCCTCTTCCATGAAACATTTGGGAATTGGTGGAGCCCTGTTATGAAGATTCACAATGAGTCAACTATCTGAGGGCCTAACTTCCAATCTCTATTTTTTGAGGTGTACTACCTCTACTTCTGGCACTCAATCCAGATCCAGTGGATTGTAGACCTGAAATAGGGTGGGATGATGGTGGATAATTACACATAAATTTTCAATGACATTACACAACACTCCCTTGACAAGTTGAGATATGGTTACTTCAGAGTAGATATGTTTGACAAGAGACCCCATAGAGAGATTTGAGCCAGTGTTTTACCCTTTTGTGTCCCCACATATACTGAGGTGTTTGAGTGGGAACTAGTGATAGATATATTTCTATCAAATGTATTCTAGAATGTTGGAACTGGTATTGGGCCCATGGGTCTCAAGGGCCTTCGGGTTATCAAAGGCCTTCGGTCCATAGGGCCTTCGGGCCACGTAGACCATGGAGTATCCCAGTTCACATAGAACAGGCCCTAGAAGAGGATCAGAGCAACAAAGAGTAGCAGCCAACAGAAGCAGAGCTAACCAGATTTGATGAATGAGAGAGTATGGAATCCACCATCAAGACCAAGATGTGTACAGCTTTGTACAGGGCAATGCTAGACGATCGGCAATGCAAGGTCGAGAGCTAGGTTATCAATGATGCAGAAGATGGGGAGGGGTAGTTCAAGTGGTATAGTCCTACGGGTCATGTATTAGGCATGGTATGCCTCTAAGTGTTCGGGTCATGTATTGTGGGTTAGTCGGGCCTTTTTCCTTGGTCCTACGGGTCATTTACAAGTTCCCCTTCAACCCTTAAAAAGGGTGATTATCCATAATAAAAAAAGGACTTCGGTCCATTCGGGCTATAGTAGCTAGAAGATTCTAGTTTCTAGGATCTTGACATAGGAGATCCTATCATGACCACATTATGGAACATGGTCAAATGAAACATAAAAGAACAAGGAATAACATGGAGGGTGGTACTTCACATATGATGGGCTAGGTCACATGTGATGAGACTACCCAACTAGAAGTTTTGTGAATCATAGGTATAAAGTTGATGGACCTCTATGGTAGAGGCATGTCGTGATTAGGGATCTCCAGAGAATGGATTGGTTGTTCACTTAGAATGTGATGTTGGAAGTGACCAGAAGGAGATATGGGTGGTGGATACTAGTTTGAGATCCTTCCACCATCACAACAAGGCATCCCATTTTAGGCTTAATGAGCTGGTAGTTGGGGCCACATATAAGTTCAGGATTTATAGGTTTGTGACCCACATCATAGAGATGACAATAGGTAAAATATATGTGTTTTCTATGCTTTTGTCCTTAATAGTGCAGAGAATCTCCATTAATTACTTTATCTCTATTATCCTTGTTAAAAGAGTTTTAGATCCATTTTGAGGTTGTACCCTAACAACTTCTTCATGAGGTTCTTAGAGGTAATGCTTCGTTTCTAGGTTTTATCTTTTGGGTGTTTGAGTTATCTCTAAGAGGATAGTGTTTCATGTGGGACCATCTAGTCATCATTATGGAACCATATGACATCATCTTAGCATGGATTGGTTTTCTATGGTTCAAGTCTAAATCGACTATAACCACAGACATGTTAGATACCTATACTATTCTGAGATGATATTATCTTTTTTGAAGAGATATAGCTCATGGAAGGGAAAGTTCATTTTGTGAACATGAGGTTATAGCCCATAACCCATTAGTTATCTATTATAGCCCTTGGTGTAGTAAGATCTTTAAGCATCTAGGTTCCTTCATTTGTGGAGGATTATATGGATTTGTTCTCAGAGAATGTTATGGGACTATCTCTATGTTCCGATATTTATTTTTTCCATTGAATTACATCCCAAAACCGCATCGATATATTTTATGGAATATCGGATGGACCCTACCAAGCTCTATGGGCTGTGGTTGTAGATAGATGAAATTCGAGATATAGGCTTCCTCAGACCCATTGAGTCCCCCTGGTATACTCTATGGTTGTTCATGGAGAAGGAGGATGGGTGTTTGTAGATTTTCAATGATTATCATTGCCTAAAGTAGGAGAAAATTAGGAACTATTACCCCATTGCAAGCACTGAAGACCACTTTGATGAGTTTTGAGGCGTGAAATGGTTCTAAAAGAACAATATTAGGTTTGGATACTACAGTTTATGGTTCATGAGGGTGATATTACAATTTTTTCATTCCGATGTTGCTATGGATATTGTGGGTATTGTGATCCCCTTTGGTGTGATGAATTCCAAAAAGTGGTTATGGATTTGATGAATCAAGTCTTCCAACCATAATTGGACCAGTTCTTTGTTGTCTTAAATGATAACATAGTAATCTAATATACATTAAAGGGGTAGTATTAAGAGAACATGGGTATGGTTCTATACATTCTTTGAGAGGACTAGGTTTACAAAATGCTCTCAATTCTCAAGTTGTGGATCCAGTAGATTCACATTCTAAAGCATAGAATTTTTAATAATGGTAAATACATAGATAGAGAAAAGGTTAAATAAGTTCTTTCCTAGGATCCACCCTAAGAGAATGTCATAGGTGATTAGGTTTCCTAGATTCCGAGGTACTATAGGATGTTTTTGGAAATAATTTCAAGAATCTCAGCCCAATTGACAACCATGACATAGAAAATGGAAGTCGGTTACCTGTTATTGGAAGTGTCGGAGGGCCTTTTATGATTTGAGGTTGAGGCTAATGATTTATCAAGTGTCGAGACTAACATATTAGGGTGTGGTGTTTTAAGTGCATTATGATACGTTGGGTTTAAGGCTTCTCTATGTGTTAAATCAGTAGAATGTAATTATCACATACGGATCAAGGTAGTTAAGGCCTAAAGAGTAGAACGATACAACTCCAAACCCAAAGTTTGTAGAAGTATTTTTTTTCGTAAGGATGTGGAGGTACTACCTTTTTGAAGAGAACATTATGGTTTTCTACGACCAACCAAGTCTCGTGTATATCTTCACTCAGAGAGACCTAAACCTAATATAATATCATTGGTGGAAGTTCATATAGTAGTATTAAATTGATATGGTCTATACTCTAGGGAATGATTCCATAGTAGTTGATTCCATTAGAATGAATTCTATGTCTTTCTTAGTGCAAGAGGATTTGGACGATTTATCCTTCTTGCAACTAGCCCTAGTGGAGCAAGAGGGAAAAACTTATCTACCTTCAATGTTGTTGACTCCTTATCTCCCTGAGAATATGAAAGAATAATAGCTGGGAGATATCGACTATTAGGAATTATGTGACCATATATCCACAAGTCAATCAATATATTGATATTCAAAAGGAGTTAATGATGTCATCTTCTTCCATGGGAGTACATTGGTTCATGACATGTTGCGAGAGAAGGTGATGTGAGAGTTCCAAACCTCTGTCCTAGTAGAACATCTTTATGTGAGAAACATGTCTAGTGAACTTATGTAGATGTTTTAGTGGTACTAAATAAGACGATTCATTGTTTAGTTAGTCTCTCATTGCCTCACCTATCAGTAGGTGAAGGATGAGCACCATGTTTCTGTAGGTTTGTTGCAGCCACTTGAGATCATATAGAGGATGTGGGGAATCATATCCACGGACATTCTCATAAGTCATCTAGGAATAATGAAGATCCATGATGTCATCTAGGTGATTGTAGAAAGACTCACAATGTCATCACACATCTCCTCCAACAATGAGTAGATATCGGTGGAGAGTTTGGGGTAGTTGTATGTGTGGGAGATCAATTTCATTAATGGGGTTCCCTCAATGATTGTCTCTTATGGTGATGCATGCATTATGTCATGGATATATAGAGGCATACAAGAGGTGTTCTAGACCCAGATGAGGATGTGAACATCCTTTCACCCCTTGACCAGTGGGCATATCGAGCACACTTTCATAGTGTTGGAAGATATACTGATGGAATGGATGTTAACCTTTTTCTAGAGATTGTAGGATCACCTTATCTTGATAAAGTTACCATACAAAAACCGCTACCACTCCACCATCTTTATGAATCCTTTTGAATCAATGTACTGGTTACCCTGTTTGTCACCCTTGTGATGGAAAGTGGTCGGTGAGTCATCTCTTGTGGGCCCATAGATGGTGTAAGTGTGATGAAGAAACTCTGGGTCATCCATGAGGGGATAAGAATGGTCCATAATAGACTTAAATTGTAAAAATATTGACATCATAGGCCATAGGAGTTCGATTTGTGAGAGAATGTTTTTCTGAGAGTCACCCAACAAAGTGGAATGCATAGGTTCGGCATGGGAGAAAAGATATCCCCAAGGTTCATCCAACCATTTGAGATCTTTCATAGGGTTAGTGAGGTTGTTTAACGCATCTCCCTACACCTTTATGTAGAACTTTTGAATGATGTCTTTAATATGTCACAATTGCGGTGGTGTGTGCTTGAACCCACACATTTCATTATCTTTGGTGACCTAGAAATGGAGGATGGAACCACCCTTGAGGAGCACATGGTGGCTATCGAGGATCTCTAGGATCGATATCATCATAGATAGAACATCCTCGTGTTCTACATGTTGTGGCATAACTGGAATATGACATAAAGTTACTAGGATTAGGAGATCCAATTCCATGTTCATTATCCTGCTTTTTCTATATAGGTTTTTCTTTTTAGGGATGAATATATAATAGGTGTAAATGATGTAGAGAACCAATTTTTCCCTTGTTTTATCTTGAAATATTACTATACATATTTCTAATTCTAAGGGATAAGACGGTGTAATATTGTAACTATCAGTGTGCTCAGAATTAATTTTATAAAGATCATAAACATATTTTTTATTCTATATGCATGATACCTCAAAGGAAATGGTAAAACCATAAATGTTAAATCATATTAGAAATCATAGACCATATTTTTTCCATAACATAGTTTTTACCTAAGGCACAACATAAAATGAGTCAGTGTGGGGAATTCAGACTCCTCGCTCATTGGTGGTACATTAAATGGATTAATTAATTATTAATTTAATTATTTAAATCATTTTGTCATCAAGGATAACTCTATAATAATATATCCATCATTAATTATATAGGGTCAGATTCATAAACCCATAAAGATTGCCATAGATCTCTCTTTCTCATCTGTTGATGAATCCCATGTGATAATGAAGAAACTACAGATCGGATCAGACTAGGATGCAATAAATGTAAAATATTTACTTGATTATTAGAGGAAAACATCTTCATCAAAAAGGATCCATTAATCATGTAGGACTTTAATTTTGGTGTTTTTACTCCATTTGATTAAATTATTGACAATATCCACCATTTGTCTTGGATTAATGCTAGTTGTGGACTTTTCAAGTACATGACTAGCATATTTAATTGGTTACTTAAAATATTTCTAAAATGTGATACAAATTTTGTGGTCATTGGCTAATAATTATTGGACAATGATGTTTGAACATTGGTTATTGGTTCTATAATTCATATTTGTATACCATTCATCACTAGTTGGGCCCCTCAATCCTAGTTTGAAAATTCTGAGTGCTACTGAGTTTTTTCAGACCTTTGGGTCCATGAAATATCGACGAATGAAGTATGGATCTATGAAAAAAAGCATGGATCTAGGGTTTTTGTGAGTTCTAGATGTTGTTTTTGTTGTTTTCAGGTCATGAAATCAAGCACAAAATGCTCTGTTGCATGTGGAATGAATGGAGAAATCCCAAACTCAAATTGGATAAACTTTTCAGTGAATAAAGGCCGACAAGCACAATCCAAGGCTAGATCCTACATTTTGGGGTGCATTTTAGACTAAAATAGAAGTGGATAGAAGGATTTCATTCATGGAAATAATATATGAAATTTTTGGTGAAAACCTAACTACCAGTTGTGTTCAATGATGAACACATGGAATGTGTCCACAAAAGTTGTAGGGACTATAATTTCCTAATGATTAAGGATGACACATAGTATAGTCCTCCTACATGTCATGTTGCACTTACTTGGATGGGAACCTATGTGATAAATTACACGGGTGCGAAACTATGTTTATATATAAGGGCACATACACATCCATGTACTCTGATACATGGACACTAAGGCTGGTACCCTGACATGGGTTCTAGTACACAAAAATGGCATGAAACATATGACCTAGTCTAGGTTAGCTTAGACATGTCGTGTAGTCCACAAAAACAACATGTAATACTGCATGGGATGGATCCATGTGCCATCTAGGGATATGATGAGGCAACAGAATGGTACCACACACTATTTGGGTCCCCTCACACACTATGTACCCCTTGAACACTTTTTTGGAAACATAAATTCTCTAAATATTCTTCATTTGAACTCACATAACTAGAACCCTCATGTGGTGTGGGGAATTGGTCTTCAATGTCTTGAGTGGCACCATCCAGCTGAGATGGGATAATATCCTTGACTATTAGATTAGAACTCTCTAGTTTTACAAAAAATGGGTCCTCTCTTTGTTGGGTTGATCTGTACTCATTCACTGTGTTTTGTGATATCTGCTATTTTTATTTTCCTTATTTAATTTCTTAAACCTCCCCTTCATATTTTAAGGTATTCCTACATAGAATTTATATACTCGACCAAAAATGGTATTTTCTATCATGACCCTTCCTCAAAGCACATGCTGTGACTAACCCTAGCCCGCCTTCCATAGGCCAGGGGCTGGCGACTAGCACCAAAGGCGTGAATCCCTAAGCTGGGAAGGCATTGCCTTTATAAAAGTAAACAACCCCAAAAAATAACGCAACAAGAATTAAACACTAAGTAAAACAGAATACAAAATAGTGTGTTGGAATGTACATTGGATAGTATACAAGCCCAACAGTAATGTACAGGTACAACGAAAATTAATACCAACTGAAATAGAGACAACAGTTGAAAGGAAAAAGGGAAGCTTCTAGATCGTCTGCTGAGTATCCTACCTAAAGTGTAGGTACAAATGTCCACCTAAACACTCCACATCTATAGGTCCACTCCGTGTACCGTCATGCTGAGTGGTCCACCTCCAGGTACTATCCAGTCGTGGCACTCTCAGCCTTCGTCAGCGCTGCACGTCGTCTGCATCCAACACAATGAGGTGCAGGCATAGCCTGTGCAGGGGTGAGTATAATGATAATCAATAGGGACCCTGAGAACCTTAAGGTCTCACAAAATCCAAAATGGATAAACCACATAATAAAGATACAATCACGAAGTATAAACCAACCCTAATTAGGTATATGTCCATACATATACCTAAGTTATCAATCTCATTACATCTCCAACTCTCTAGCCCAAGCACAACCTAATCCAAAAAGGAAGTAAAGTCAATCACATCGATGATAATGATTGAAAGTCAACACTCAGCTCACATAGGTATACATCATTCATATAGCGATAGAGATGATTAGTTGTAGTCATTGATCTATCTAAGCTGTCAAACCCACACAAGATACAAAAATAGTAGTCATCATTGTTGAACCCACGTAGGATCCTAGTACAGAAGTCATCACTGTCGTACCCACGTAGGATCCTAGTATAGAGGTCGTCACTGTTGAACCCATGTAGGATCCTAGTAAAGAAGTTGTCACTGTTGAACCCATGTAGGATCCCAGTATAGTAGTCATCGTTGCCGAACCCACGTAAGATCCCAGTATAGTAGTAGTCGCTGACGAACCGACGTAGGATCCCAGTACAGTAGTCGTCGTAGTCGCAGCCAGCTCTAGGGTTCTTGCACACAGCATGCTCGATTCCTGTGGATGGTCAGCTCTTTGAGCCAAGGGGGTCGTTATATCAACTATCATGATGTATAGAGTTGGTGTATCCCGAATTTATTTTTTATCAAAAGGAACCCAACTCGACAGACTGTGAGTCAATCAGACGCTCGGTCTGAGAGTTATTGGCAATTCTGTTCCAAGGGCTTGTATAGATTTTGGGTACAATCCAACCTGACCCTACTCCAACATCATATGAATCTTGTATGGTGTATTCCAAAAAGACAGTCTAATAAAAAGGAATCCAATGTAGTTGACGTCACGTCAATCGAATGTCTGGTCCTTAAGTTATAAGCTTTTCCGCTCCGAGGGCCCAGTTGGTTTCGTGTTCGAACCAACCAGCTCATACACAAACTTTACCCAAACCTTGAGTGTAATATAAGGAAATTACCATCTCGATCAAAAAAATCCTATGCAACTAACATTGCATTGATCGGAGGTCCTTAACTCAATTTATGGGCGAAAAACCAAAAGTGGTCTAAAGAGGGGGGTTTGGGTCCGGTTTGACCCAGCCCAACCCACCCTAGGTCGGCCAGAATCGGGTCCGGCATGGTAGGGCACGGCCCGACCCTACAACTTCGGTCTGGCCCATGCAAGGGTGTCCCAGCCAGCATGAGGGCAGCACGGCCTGTGCGGCAGGTGGCCCGGCCCAGTGGTGAGCGCGGCCCACGTGGCTCGGAAGCCCATCCCAAGCGGCTGGGGGTGGTGAAGCCTACCTGGTCAGGGAGATGAGGCAGAGGCGGCACCATGCAGGGCCCACCCTATTCAATAAAGGGGGGCTTTCACCCCCCCCCCCCCCCATATCCTTTTAATGGAATTGGTAGTTTCTAGTTCCTCTCCGCGGGACCCAGTCGGGTTCCGCCCTGGAGGGCACTGGCGGCCGGCTCAGCCAGCCTCCCTCCCCAATCCACCACGGCCATGGCCGCGGGTCCTATCCAACATGGCGCGACGACACAACGCCCCTATCCTCCTACCGAGGCCCGCCCTGGTCGCAGACCTACACCATCAGCGTCACGCAACTCCGGTGCGGCCTGACGCGGCCGCAGCTCTTCTTCGCCTAGCGAGGCAATGTCGCGCCCTCCTGGTGACCCGGTGGCCATTGCGTCACCAGCCGCCTTCTTCACAGCTAGCTTGTTACAGGTCGCAGTTTTCTTCTCCCATCACCAACCACAAACAAGATGAAATGGGGATGATTCAGTCGTGTTGGTGTGGTCCGAATTACCCCATGTTACGGTGATACCATTTTTTTTTCAAACTATAATTTCAATGATGTAAAATGGGTAACAAAATAATTTAAACCCCTACATCGGTTTATTGTTCATTGATGACGTCATGGAAAGAGGATGGAGTTGACCTCGATCGTAGCATCTGCCTCGCACTTCTTATCTAAGCTTGAGAGTCAGAGACTCCTTGGGATCCAATCTCTATTTAAGGATTGTTCTTCGTCGAAGATCTTGGGATATCCGTTGTTGGAGAACTGTCCTTCATCAAGAGAGGATGTCATTCCTCATTGGAAGAAGGCTCTCCCTGTTCTCCTTCTTCTCCCTAGCTCTCCACCAAGATGTTATTCCAAAAATAATAGAGATTTTCCTCTATTATTTTTATGGCACAAAACTCCAGAGTTAACTCTAATAAGAAGGGACAACACATTAGATTCAATTTCGAGAGATGGATTAAAAAATATTTTAATTATAACTGAATTAATTCTCTCCATTAATGGTGGAGTGTCAGAAAAAATTAAAACATGTAATTCCAAGAGTTCAAGGGGGTTCAAGGGAGTTTAAAGGGTTAGTGTTCTTGTGGGCCCACCACACATTATTATTCAATTTGAAGTTATTTGGGGTGTGGGCCCCACCTCCAACTTCCCTTTGGAGGATGTAACCACCACTTAAAAATAATATAGTGTAACACATCAATTTTATTTAATTTATTTTGAATCCCCAAAATTAATTTCCACTCTGTATAAAACACAACTGTGATAAAGGTCCTATTAAGAGAATATAGGCGTTGAAAGTTCATCGGTGTCCTCGTATTTCAATTCCAAGAACCGGTTCAAAAGATAGAAAAAACCGCATGTATGTTTACTGAATGTACCCGAATCAAAACTTCAGAAATTGATTCTAGGTGCACCGGGCCTCGGAATCAAGGGCTGTCACAAACTGCGGGCTCAAAAAATTCCAAAGAATTTATGAAAAAAATTTCCTTGAAATTTCCCGGCCTTTATATTACCCGCATCTTAGGTATTTACATCCCTGTAAAGCTAAAACACACACTAGGGAAATAAAAGTGGGTACTGAGCACGCCTCTGAGCCTCCCTCTCCCATGTGCTCTCCTGGAGGTTCCTGTTCTTCCAGTGAATGCGCCCCAGAGGAATCGACTGTCCACATAGGACTCTCTCCAGTATATCATCAATCTCCACTAGAACCTCCATGAATGTCGCCCCGTCAATGATGTTCAACTCCCAGTGGATGATGATGTGGGACGGGTTGGGCACGTATCTCCTGAATGTAGAGGCGTCCCAAGATCTTGACTGAGCCCTACTCTCGGATCGGTAAGAAGTGGTCTGACTTGGTGAGTTGGTCAGAAATCACCCAGATAGAGTCATTCCCTATAGATGTACGTGGATGTCTAGTCACGAATTCCATGGATATCCCATCCCACTTCCACTCAGGGACCCCTAAGGGTTGAACCAAGCCCGCTGGGACCTGGTGCTCTGCCTTCACCTGCTGACAAGTGAGGCATCGAGAGACAAACTCTGTTACTGCTTTCTTCATACCTGGCCACTAGTGTTGTCGTCTGAGTTCCTGATACATCTTCACCACTCATGGATCTACCGCTATAGGGGAACTGTGGAAATCTCTCAATACCTCCTCCTGTAGTGAAACCGGTACCATGGTACATCCTCTGAATAAGAATACATGGTCCCCACCTTTAGAAAATCCATTTGGTGCCTGACCTGAGGATATTTGAGCATGTTGTGTCTCACATTCAATGTCTCCATGTTGTGCCTCCCTGACTCACTGATGGAGTAGAGGAGTGACTATGAGAGACTACAGAAATGCTGCTCCATCTCTATCAAAAAAGGATATCTACAACACGTCCATCTCCTCTATTGCCTCTCCTTGTAGCTGAAT
Source organism: Viscum album (assembly GCA_963277665.1). Taxonomy (NCBI): domain Eukaryota; kingdom Viridiplantae; phylum Streptophyta; class Magnoliopsida; order Santalales; family Viscaceae; genus Viscum; species Viscum album. The sequence goes on from OY728152.1 coordinate 1,404,161,679, forward strand.
GCCTGATCTCCTACTGATAGCATCTGCTACAATGTTCCCCTTCCCAGGAGTATAGACTATATCTAAGTCATAGTCTTGTAGGAACTCGAGCCATTGTCATTGTCTCAGGTCCAGGTCCTTCTATGAGAAGACAAACCTGAGACTTTTGAGATTAGAGTAAACAGTAAACCGTTCGCTCAATGAACTATGGGTGTGTCTAGAAAATTGTAAAGAACTCAACTACACCCTTCTTTGCTTACGTTCTACAAGAGCTTCTAAGATTTCTCCTTTTTCGAAAAGATAAATTTGTTCTCATCCCTTGAATGTACCATATCCTTTGACTGATACAGTAAATCCTGACATGAATGGTATTATTTCATGCCATGGATGACATCGTAAGGACTCGACGACACTACTAATATATCCAATCGTTACTATCACCTCTAAAGGTCGAGTCACACTCTCAGCAGAAGTGTGTGGTCACTGGGTCTCCTCCAGTAGGAATCTCAAATGTGATGGTAAAGTCAACATTTTTTATCAAAACCTCTTAGTAAAAACCACACCCAAAAACGTAAGATAGAAAACATCACATGGATATGTGTCTTTTATTACTGCAACTCTAAGTACAAATACACAAAGCAACCACAAACAATGACATCAACGATACTAAAAGAATCATGAACAAAGGTCTATATGCCTGGATCTAGTCCCACTCCTGTCCAATTGCTCATGATACACTATAGTTATATGCCTCAGCTGGCTAAAGCAGTGCTCTCCCCAGCCACCAATTCTCTGCAGTCGGGGTGGACTTCCTGGCGGTGGTGGTGGTAGGGCTTCAAAACATCATCCACCACCTGCTACTTGGCCAGCTCATCTACCATGTCCTCCTGATCCTAGCGGACCACCATTTTCAAACCTCCGCATTTGCCTAGGAGGTACCTCTACAGCCTTCTACTTATCCTCATGGCGGTTCGGGCAGTCCCGATCCATGTCACCCTGCTCGCCGCATGCATAGCACTGCCTGCTCCTCATATAGCTAGCTCTATCTTGTGTGCCCCACACCACCAAACCCGAGTCATGCAGTCGACCACCAGTGGGTCTGGTACTCTTCGACCCCTACATCATTTGTCTACTGTAAGCTACAGAAGACTCCGTAATGGTCAAAAATCCGTACGGAAAGAGCAGTAGCCCCTGAGCCTGCACAGAGCATAGATTCACTGGTACAAACTCCACCCTAAAAGACCCACTATGTCTCCCCAAGTGAGGGTAACCTCATCGTAATACTAGATCACCAGGATCCATCACCTCTCAGCTGCTCCCGAAAAGAGACTAACAGTTAGGCACACCATCATGTCAGCGGGTGTCCCAACAATGTGGTAAACTCGTGCTACAACCTCCAACCAGCACCCAGCCATCTAAAAATCTGTCTCACCTCGAATCCTCACAGGGTTCTTTCGTAGGAACTCATGTAAAATGATCAAATGATGTGCACCATCTGTTGATGGGGTTGGTGGAAATGATAGCCCAGTGGTTAGTGGTACTGCGGATTCCTCCGCTGTGATGGGGCCCTCTACCGAGGCCTCGTCGCTCTGTGGGCTACCATCTTGTATGAAACTCGGAACCATAGTTGGCTGCCTTCATGGGGCCATCCTGAAAAAAAAACAGGTCTTCCATGGTTAAAATAGTATACCTAGTGATCTGACACAAAGTAATCCCAAAGAAAAAAATTTCAAAGGAAATACACACACGCAATCAGTGTTTTCACGCATTGAGTCAGAAATCAGAGGTCAGGGTCCTGGTGTATGGATACGTCGGCTGTCGCCCCAACACAGAACTCCCTAGACTGAAAACCACACTTAATAATCTTAACTCTATTTCTTCACAAAAAAGAATGATCAGAGTCCTCATTTCTGTGGTAGAACTGACTCCTCTGATACCAATTTGTCACTACCCATCCTCGAGGCTCGTGTCGTGACTACCCCAAGCCCGCATTTCATAGGCCAGGGGCTGGAGACCAGAAACAAAGGCGTAAATCCCTAAGCTAGGAAGGCATTTTATTTATAAAAGTAAACAACTGCAACAGAGTACGCAATAGGAAGTAAACACTAAGTACGGCAGAATACAAAAGAGTGTGCTGGAAAGTAAATGGGCCAGTATACAAGCCCAACAGTAAAGTATAGGTACAACGAAAAGCAAGTACAATTGAAAAAGAGACAACTGCTGAAAGGAAAAAATGGATGCTCTTGTATCATCTACTGAGTATACTACCTGAAGGGTAGTTACAAATGTCCACCTCAGCACTCCATGTCTATCAGTCCACTCTGTGTACCGTCACGCCATGTGGTCCAACTCTGGGTACCATCCAGTTGTGGTGCTCTCTTCCTATGTCAGCGTTGTACATCATTTGTATCCAACACAATGAGGTGCAAGAATAGCCTATACAGGGGTGAGTATAGCAATACTCAATAGGGATCCTGAGACCCTCAAGGTCTCACTAAATCCACAAAGGATAAACCACAGAAGAAAGATATGAACACAAAGTATCAACCAACCCTACTAAGGTATACACCCCAAATATACCTAAGTTATCAATATCATTATGGCACCAACTCTCGAGCCCAAACACAACCCATTCTACACTTGAAGTAAGTCAATCACATCGATGATAATCATTGAAAGTCAAGACTCAGCTCACATGGGTATACATCTTTTGTATAGCGATAGAGATGATCAGTTATAGTCACTAATTAATATAAGATGTTGATCCCACACAAGATACAAAAATAGTAGTCATCACTATCGAAACCACGTAGGATCCGAGTACAGATGTCGTCAATGTCAAACCCACGTAGGATCCGAGTACAGAAGTCATCACTGTCGAACCCATGTAGGATCCGAGTACAGAATTCTTCACTGCCGAACCCAAGTAGGATCCCAGTATAGTAGTCAGCGCTGCCGAACCGACGTAGGATCCTTGTACAGTAGTCATCGCTTCCGAACCCACGTAGGATCCCAGTATATTAGTCGTCGCAGTTGCAGCCAGCTCTAGGGTTCCCGTATATAGCATGCTCTATTCTGGGAGGGTCTGCTCCTCAAGCCAAGGGGGTCGTTACATCAACTATCATGAAATCCAGAGTTGGTGTATCCCAAAGTTCCATCTCATCAAAAGGAACCCAACGCGATAAACAGTGCATCAATCGGACGCCCAGTCTGAGAGTTATTGGCATTTCTTTTCTAAGCACCGGGTTGGATTTTTGCTACAATCCAACCTGGCCGTACACCAACCACATCCAAATCATGTGTGTAGTATTCCAAAAAGATGGTATCATCATAAGGAATCCAACGTAGTTGATGGAACATCAATTGGACATCCGGTCCATAAGTTATAAGTGTTTCCACTAAAAGGGCCCAGTTGGTTTCAAGTTTGAACCAACATGGCCATATCCAATCTTCAAAAAAACCTTGATTTTAATATATCAAAATGACCGTCTAGATCCAAGGAATCCTACGAAACTAATGGTGCAACGATCGGAGGTCTTTAGCTCACGTTATGGGTGCAAAACCAAAAGTGGTCTGAAGAGGGGTGCCGGGTCCGGTTCGACCCAGCCCAACCCGCCCTAGGTCGGCCCGAACCGGGTCGACCCGACTTGGATCTAGGTCCGGCCTGGAAGGGTGTGGCTTGTCCCGGTGGTAGGAATGGCCCGCGTGGCTTGGTGGCCCAACTCGAGCGGCTGGGGGTGGTGAAGCCCGCTTGGTCAGGGAGACCAGGCGGCGGCAGTGCACTGCAGGGCCCACCCTATTCAATCAAGGGGGATTTGCCCGCCCCATATCCCTATAATGGAACCGGAAGTTATCGGTTCCTCTATGTGGGACCCAACCAGGTTCCGCCCTGGTGCGCACCGGCGGCCGGCTCAGCCAGCTGTCCTCCCCTGTCCGTTGCGGTCGTAGGCCGAGGGTCCTCTCCGGGGCGGCGCGACGGCGCCGCGCCCCTATCCTCTTGTTGCGGCTTGCCCTGGCCACAGAGCTACACCACCGGTGCGGTGGAACTGTGTCCTATAGCTCCGCCATGGCCTGCCTTGGCTGCGGCCTCATGCTACCCTCCGCATGACGTGACGACGTCGTGCGCCTCCGCCGCGGCTCTTCTCCGTGTAGCGAGACGATGCCACGCCCTTCTGGCAACCCTGTGGCCTTTGGTCCACCAGCCCCATTCTTTGCAGCCGGCTCGTTGTCGGTCGTTGTTTTCTGCTCCCGTCATCAACCACAAATAAGCTCAAATGGGGAAGATTCGGCTGTGTTGGTCCAGTCTGAATTCCCTCGTGTTACAGTGATACCATTTGGTTGTCAAACTATAATTTCAATTACATAAAATGGGTACATAAAGAATTTAAACCCCTAATGTGGTTTGTTGTTCATTGACGATGTCGTGGAAAAAGGATGGATTTGACATTGATCGTCGCGTCTGCCTCCCACTTCTTATCTGATCTTGAGCATCGGAGACTCGTCGGGATATGATATCCGTTGAAGGATTTTTCTTCATCAAATATCTTTGGAGATCCATCGTTGGAGAACCACCCTTCATCAAGAGAGGATGTATTTCATCATTGGAAGATGGCTCTCCCTCTTCTCCTCCTTCTCCTTAACTCTCCACCAAGAAGTTAAGACAAAAATAATAGTGATTGTCCACTGTTATTTTTTTGGCACAAAACTCAATAGTTTACTCTCATAAAAAGTGACAACACATTAGATTAAATGTGGAGAGATGGATTCAAAAATATTTTAATTAAAATTGTATTAATCGTCTTCATTAATGGTGGAGTGTTGGAGAAAATTAAAACATAAAATTCCAAGAGTTCAAGGGGGTTTCAAGGCAGTTTAAAGGTTTAGTGTTCATGTGGGTCCCACCACACATTATCCTTCCGTAGGAAGTTATGTGGGTTGTGGGCCCCACCTCTACCTTCCCTTTGGAGGAAATAACCCCCAGATAAAAATAAAATTGTGTAACACATAAATTTTATTTAATGTATTATGAATCCCCAAAATTAACTTCAACTCTGTATAAAATGAAACTTCAGTAAAGGTCCTCTTATGTGAATATCGGTGTTGCGAGTTCATCAGTATCCTTTGATTTCAGTTCTGAGCACTGGTTAAAAAGATATAAAAACCCGCATGTACATTTACTGAACGTACCCGAATCAAAACTTCAGAAATTTATTCTGGGCACACCGGGCCTCGGAATCAGGTGCCGTCAGGAACTGAGAACTTTTAAAATTTCACAGAATTTATGAAAATAAATTCCTTGAAATTTCTAGGTCTTTAAATTTTCCCTCACGTGTCATATATTATGCAGACTAAAGACATTTCAATTATTACTATAGATCTGCTTAGGGATACTGGGTTCATTGACCATGCACAGTGGTTGTATCTTGGTATTCTAGAGTTGGAATCACTCAACTATTTACCTTACCACTTTTCTTTAATGTTGGATAATACTTATGGTTAGGAATTTATTTTTCCCCTTTAAATTTTCATTTTACACTACCGTACTATTGTTTTTTCTATAGATGCATTCATGTTTGGTTTACTTTATGGAAGTGTTGTATCTTTTACTCCTCCCCTCTAAAAATTTTCATCGATAAGGACATGTGTGTGGTTAAAATGACTTAGTCAATGGCCTCCATGATTTATTTATTCCCTTTTCACTTATCTCCGCCCCATGGCCTATGGAGGTGGGCTCGGGGTAGTCACGACATGAGCCCCAGCTTGGGTCGGGTCATAACATTACTATTAATAATGGTCATATTACATTCCAACATTATAAATTATTTAATTTCTATAAATACATATTTTTTCAATAATGATTAAATCAATTATATTTTCTCTTGTGTTTAAGTATATTTTTCGTTATTAAATATGAATATTATCTTTTTATCATTATGATTTATTTCTATATCATTGTTCAGGAGTGAGAATATTCTAGTGGATAGTGTTGATTCAAATTTTCTGATTCTTATTATCTAAATTTTTATTTACTACCCAATGTAAAAAATTTCATTCATATTGTTTTATTTCTACACTAATGTATCATTTCAACATTTATGATAATAAATTTTTAGTGGGTTCTCTATATGATGTATGTGTTTTATGACATATTACGGGAAATTTCACTGATAAAATTCGGGGTCATTACACAATCATTATAGAATTCTCTAATAAGTGGGATTCACATGGTATGATGATACTAATTGAGGCCACAACTTCCTTTTTCAATGTATATCATTTTTATTTAAACCATATATTAAAACTAATCATATGATTACTATTCAATAAAAATATAATCAAATCGCTATGTTTCTTAAATGAATATAAAATAAAATTAAATAATCCAAAAAAATAAGTGTATATGTTTTCTATAATTGTAATATATAATATGTAATTTAATTCAACTATCATGGGAATTTATTTATGAATAGATAGGTCATTACAATAGTCCCATTCTTTAGAAAATTTTAATTAAAATATAAATTTTTTATAATAAAAAGGGTGTGGGTAATTTTGTTTCTTCAAATCCCCTAGTATCCACACTACTTTTTAAAACATGTGACTTCTCCATATCACATTGAAAAGGTAAAATTTTATATTTTATAGAACATTTTCTCCAAAATATATGTTCTGAATAGTAATCTCTTCATATGAATGATCATTCCCCAATGGTACCACCTCTGGATTTTGTAATTGTGATGGGTCTGTTATATACTTCTTCAAGAGGGATACATGAAACACATTCTATACTTGAGATAGTTTTAGTGGTAGTTCTAGTTAATATTCCACTTAATTTATATGATCAGGTATCTAAATGATATATATGTATCTTGGACTAATCATTCCCTTCTTCTCAAATCCCATGACATTCTCCTATAGAGATATGTGATGGAATACCTTATCTCCAAATTCAATATCAAAGTCTCATAGAAAATTGTCATCATAGCCCATCTATTAAAACTGAGTAACCTTGATGTGGTGCTTAATGGTTTTGTGAATTTCCACCATTTACCTAAAAATTTTAAGACTGAGAATTTTACATTCATAAAATTTAACCTAGAATACAAGTGTTCTTTATTACATACCATAACTTGAATCAAAGGGATCTATTTTGATTCTTTATTGGAATCTGTTGGGTATGAGAAATCATCCAGAGGATTATATTTAACCCTTCTTCCTTTAATTTTTATTGAGTTTTAAGTCAATATTTACTCATGCGTATATATTTTCTAATCCCAGTGGCCATCAATTTTAGGGTGATAAGATGTGATGATGTTTAACATAGTATTATGAGAGTTTTAGAGGTTCTTCAAGAATATTGAGGTAAATATTGGGTCCTAGTTATATTCAACCAATAGTGGTGTTCCATGCAACCTCACTACATCTCTAATGCATATCCTTACAAGGTGAATGTGTGGGAAGTCTTCTAGTACTACAATGATGTGACCAGTCATTGAAAGGATATCCACCCCAACACTTATTAATGTATTTTTTCTTAATGTCATTGGAAGACCAATGACAAAGTAGGTGTTTCTATTTTCTAATTTTAATATATGTATGGGTAATGGTTTAATAAAACCCATTGTTTTATTCCTTTAATCCATTTGTTTATGACAATATAAGACACCTTTATGTATATTAAATTATCTTATTCATCATATTGTACTACCAATAATGATTCTAGAGATCTCGAAACATTTTTATGGTCCATTAATGGATAGAGAAGGATAAACTATGTGAATCATCTAATAGATCATTCATCATTCCATGATTTTATGTTATACATAATCTTAACCAAAATCTTACAAAGCATTTTTATTGATTTTTATCTCTTATGATTTACATTTTCATGTAGCATCCACATCATTCATAATTTATTAATTGTCTCAATTTATATCAATTCTCATCTCTAAAAGGGTAGTTTGACAAATACTTTGTGAATGGATTGACCATGATCCTTCCATTATGAACTTTTTTTCAATCCTTTTCAAGTCTAGGAATATATTATTCTTATCATTTTTCATCAATGGTAATATTTCATGACTATTTATACTTAGTGCATCATTCAAATTATTTTTTATCCCTAGATGGTGGTGGATTGACCTTTCATTATCATTAATCCTCTATAACTATCTTTAATAGTTATTATCCATCTCCTTGTATGAGAATATATACATGAGTCACTAATAATCCATATATATTTATAAAATTCCCCCAAATAGAATATGATGTGATATTCTCAATGTGAAGATTACTATAGTGAACTCATTATATAATTTGGTGTCCTAGAATCAACTGGTTTTACTTTGATTACATGGATATTAAATGTATTATTACATATTTTTCATTGTTCTTCATGACTATGATGTAATAATATCCTAGAGTATTTATTGCATTGATAAGGTTAGGGAAGTTCCCCGCTATGATGAGAAAGCTGAAATGATTTAACAATATTCTTAAATATAGTTCTGTGGTTGGATGACATAGTATGATGGGACACATATCATACATACCATCTGGTGCATGTACTCATAAGAAGTTGAGACTTCCTCTCATGAAGTTCACACTTGGTAATCTCCAAGATAGAAGATTAATAGAGCAAACCTTCTTGTCGGAATTCTGCATGTTTTGTTGTCATCAGATATTTCTATCTACGATCCTATGTAATGATCCTTACTATTAATGGCATGAAGTCCTTCTTTTTTTTATTTTATCATATATAATCCCCTTTTAAGGGTTTAAGTGGAACCTGTGCATGACCCGTAGGCCCAAGGCACAAGGTCGGACATGATGAAAACTATCATGCAGATAGTTGGCGGAAGGTAGGGTATGTTGGGTGCGTCACGAGTGGCATGTTATTAATGGATAAGTTGAGGAAATAGATTTCCCTTCCATTTATGGAAGTTGATATCTCGACCCTTTGATTGAAATAGAATAGTCATGTTAAATTCCAGGGCCATGGTGTAATGATGAGTTTATTTCAGGTAGTCAAAGAACGACATATCAAGCATAAAAGTTAATGACAATATCATGAAACCTACATGATGAGATATTGAGAAATGGGTATTACATTACATAGTGAGCATTCATATGTGGGTGTAATTGTTTTGAGTTTATATTCTCTCTCATGGGTGCCTTGACCAATTTCTAGATAGTACTCTTGGACTTTAGGCAAGCCTACCTAATGCTAATGAGAAATAATCCTAGAGGGTCACACACGAACTATTTTTTGTGGTCGCAGTTAAATTATATTTTAATTTAATTAATGAAATAAATATTATTCTCAAGACTATGGAATAATTTCATTCAAGTTAAAATTATCACATAAAATAAATAAAATTTATATATTTAATTTATTTAACATTTAATAAATATTTATTTACTAGTTTGTAAATAAAATATTTATTTAATAAAATAAATTATTTATTTATTTATTCGGGTGTTCAATAAATGGAAGTGGAGTTCGATCTGACCAAGGCCGATCAAGTATTAATATAATTATTTGTAAGAAGGTAAATAATTATTTAACTAGTTGGCACAAGTTAAAATAATAATGATGCTGCTATTATTTTGTGACATGGAATTTTATTTATAATTCTATTTTGTGCAAGTTGGAACACCATAAATAATGAAGTAGTATTATTATTATGAGCATGAGTTTATATAAGTTCATGAATGTATTTAATTTTTGTTATGCAATTATATATTTTAACTAAAGTACCATTTATATAAATAAGCAAGTATGCCTATTGTGCCAAACATAACACAACATCATATTCCTGGTGAATGGAGAATTGTTGAGAAAAACCATTTCTCTCTAAAATATTCCTTTCACCCCACTCAAGAATAAGAGACGTTCTTCAAGAATAAAAAACAAGTGATCAAGAATGATAAACACAGGAAACTCACTTCACCGCTCTACCACCTCGAGAACGAGCGGTTCCAATCGGAGGCTATCGGAGCATGTGTGGATAACTGGTAGATGGATTCTAGTTTGGATCCTTACATGTGCTACAAGATAATCTGGATGGGTAATTCTGCATGATCAACATCATCAATGAAGAAAATACCAAATATCCAAGTATTATTTTCTTTACAAATTTAATTTAATTAAATATAAACATGATGTTCCATATCCTCTCTAAAGGTTTTAGTCCTTTTCCTTCATTATCTAAATCTTTGATTACATTTTGTGGAGACTGGAGTTCATGTTCGTATTGATCCCGGAATAATCATTGATCATGGTAAAAATAAATTTTGGGTGTCGTCACAACCATGCTTCCGCTACACCCAGAACCTACAAGTGGTATCAGAGCAGTTACATTAAATTTTATAATTATTTAAATATTTTTTTTGATGATTTACGCATTTAATAATTTAGTTTTTTCAATTCAAGTTAATCTTTATACAAATATGAATCTCGAGATATGTTCTTCCTCTTTCATTTATCGTTCACCATACAAAAATTATCATTTAGTTTAATTTTAATAAAAATAAAATAGAGGATCTCATACGGAGGTCCCAAAGGATCCTAGTCATACAATATAGGAGGACCTGATGTGTATTCAGTAGTACATGTCATGTTGCCAAGGTTCAATACACTGGGTACGGTCAACCAAACCAAGCTGTGTCATTAGAGTTTCTCTAAGTCTTAATGACTATGTGTGTTGACGATGAACTACATGACATGTGGCCTATTGGACAAGCTGGGTACTCCAAGTATTTATAAATTACACTCACATGTTGTTTCCTCAGGCGTGTACTTCAAATGGATGCTGGAAAATAGTACACATCGTGTAGTTGGAACTACATGTCGTATACTCATTCGAATTACACTGATTAATTAAAATTTATTATTATATTATACAAACCCCCGATACGTGTACCATAGTGAAGTCGTAAAGCTAAGGCACAATAAGTGATAGATTTTTTATATATATGTGTTTAATTTTACATCTTTTTAATGTTCATTTCAACTCATTGGGTAATTATGAATAAGAATTCACCGGGTTACCTCCAACGTACAAGTTACGTACAAAGATAATTTTTAATTTATTCATTTATTTAAAATTATTATGGATGATAATCTCATTGAAATTCAGAAAAGGGTTTAAGATAAATGGATTGATTAATTAAAGAAGATAATTAATTGACATGAGAATTATTTATCATAAAAAAGAAAGACTAAATAATTGAATGCTATTTTTATTTATCCATAAATATCATTTCATGTATGGATGATCATGATCTAGACCATGAACATTGTATGTGAATCATTTCTTTTTATTTATTTATTTAAATTTAATTTGTGGCCTATGATACTTCTCATTATTAATATGTAGGGCATGTGTTCCCAATGTTTCTTTATGTAAAATCCCTTTTTATCCCTAACCTTCATGTGAGTTAAAAAAGGCTTCTGTAATGGATATAACTCCCAAGCTAGTGGTGGCAGTTAAATTGTTAGTCGAGACTAAACCAATCCCAGGAGACATAGAGGTGGATAGGAGGAAAGCTATAAACACAAACCAAAATGGTTCAAGATGTTTCTCCCCTTGGTCAAGGATAGTTTATAAACTTCTAGATAAACTAACTATTAAAAAATCTCATGATCATTCTCGTTATTTTATTTCTGTTATTTTCACGGTTTATCATTATGGATGTGTTTTCATGATCACATAATTAATGAATTAAAAAAGCATGCAAGATATAACTAAAATAAACCAGAATTTTGTGTAAATATTGTTAAGACATGGTTAATAAGTTATGTAAGTTTCACTTAATATTAATAAGAATGTGATAATGATAATAATAAATTCATGCATTAGAGATAAAAATCCCTCAAATAAAATATTATGTCATACCAAGCCTTCTGTTACTTGATTAAAGGAAAACTCAATAAAACTATGTGTTTTACCAACCCTTGCTGGGACACTTACATTTATACAAGAATCTATTATGAAAGGTTTCAAGTATACATAACCATATTACATCAAGAGTAGTATCCCTTTCTATAATTCGTGTAATATTGGAGAAAAGTTGAGGAAATCCAAAAGTCATGATTTCCGGATTGAGGAGTCCACTCAACAGATCAAGAAGTTTTAAGCCCGCAGTTGGCAAAGGCCTACGTACCTAAATACCATCTAATATCTTGACCAACCATTATTGGGGTTATGCGAAGGGGAATATGGATCCTTACCACTAGAATTTCCTGGTAACTGGACATTCTTAGTTCAATGGTTAGGGCCATTGGTACTTGATAAAATAGTGGGAGACTTAATAAAATTTATTATTTATCATAAAATGTAATCAAGAATGTTCTAATTACCTACTATTTTAAATTGTAGAATAAAAATGAAAATCTCTTCAACCACATTATCCATGTGATCAATTCTGGATAAAGACAACATCCTCAATGGTAGTAACTTCCAGGAATGGTTTAGATGCCTTCGGGTTATCCTATGCCATGAATAGAAGTCTTACATGCTGGAGTCAGCATTACCTAATCTTACATCCAAGGAGGTGAGTGATGAGGATTTCATGTTCTATGAGAAGCATATGAACGATGTAGTCGACGTTCAATGTTTGATGTTATCATCAATATCTAGTCAGTTTGAGAAGTCTCATGAAAACATGTATGCTTATTTCATGTTTGATTACCTCTATGGTCTTTACCAGAAGACAACAAGATAGGAAAGGTTTGATATATCTAAGGAACTCTTTCAAAGTAATCTTGGAGAAGGTTCCATAACTGGGCCACTTTTATTCAACCTCAATGGCTATATTGAGCGCCAGGAGGTTTTAGGGTTTAAACTCCCCAAAGAACTGGTCGCCGATCTAATTCTTGCATCACTCTCTTAGATCTTCTCTATCATTGTTGTCAATATCAATATGAAAAACATTAATAAGTCTCTATTTATGTAATGACCCAAAGACTCATTAATGGAAATACCTCTTTATCTAATTAAATGTCTCTTTATGTTTATATAAAATGTCAACTTCTTTGGTTTTATGTTAAGAATTTTGATCATTTCTAAAATATCCACTGAACTGTTATCACATGATTAGTATAAATATAGGACTTTAACAAATCCAATTTACTCAGAGAAAGGAAGCGATGGCTTCATCCAATTGAATTACCCCATACGAAGACCATTTGTTGGAGCTCGTAAAAGAGGTGGCATCATTGGGCTTCTCCCTTGACCAAGCCCAAGCTGAGCTTCATCATGTCAAGATCGAACGTGACCATCTATGGGAAAAGTGGAAGTTGATTAAAATTACCACTCGAGCGATGTTATCCGAGCCACCGCAAGAGCCTATCACCATCGCACACCTTACCCTTAGGTCTTGTGTGGCTGTTTTAATGGGTTATGTAACAAATAAGTAGTACTATGTTCATGTACATTAATTTTTTATATATTAATGAATATAATTTCTAGTCATTTTTGATACATTGTAAATAGTTTTTAAAGTACAAATGGTGTTTTTAGTTATTATTTAATTAAGAAATATATTTTATTAAATTAAGAGATTTTTGAATTAAATAATATTTTAAAAAATAATAATATTATTATTAAATTAATTTTTATTAAATATAAATGATCTTATAATTTTATGAATGGAATTAAAATTTTTCTTAAGGTTTGAAAGCCATTTCTGTCAAAACCCGTGAATTTTCGATAAATGTCAGTTTTTATTTTAAAAGTGAAAATTAACATATTTGGAAAATTATTTAGATAAAATAAATGTTATTTCTGGAATCAGGTCGTCGAAATTATCCAACGGTGAATTTTTCAAAATTTTCTGAGACAGTAAAATTGTTGGGTAAAAATTAAATATCGTTTAAATATATAATGTGTTTTAAGACATCATAATGACCCAATAGTGAGGTAATAAAATACAATAATCTTTATGTTCGGCCAATATATGTTTTACCATTAAAATTATGTGATTTTGGGTTTTTTTGACTTATTTTTCAAAACATTAATGGACCCCTCAATACTTATTCAACAGCTTTCCTTTTTAAAATAATTTTCATGGGAGTGTGACTCACCTCCACATAAGAAACCCTAATATTTTAAGAATTTCGGACTTTGACCATATAAAATATTTTTTCCTCTTCCCTTTTCCAATAACCGTGGTCAAAAACCATGGTATGGTTTGTGTTTTGGATTAATTTAATGTAAGGGGTCCCAAACCTAAATAATAAATATTTCTCTCACCTTTCTTATATAAACCCACCCAAGCTCGCACTTCCACCTCACTCAAATCCCTTGGAGTTCATCAAAACTCTTCCCTACTCTCTCTATAATCCTCCCAAGGTTCCCTAAGCTCTCAAGAAGCCTCTCGCAATCCTCTCTCTAGCCTTTGGAAGCACAATTCCAAGTAAGGGTTTTTTCTTCCTTTCTCATTTTTGTCCAATTTTCTTTATGTTGTTTTTCCCTTTTAATTTAAATTATAAATGTTGGGGTATGGTTTAAAAACTCCCTCATACTGCCCTATTTTTTTTTGAATTATGGGGGACCATTTCTCTCTCATTAAATTCCTCCCATGTACACCCATTACTATGCCGAAATTCCGAAAGGAACTTCTCTCTCCTCTTTTACATTCAAGCAATAATTTTGTATCATGTATCTAATTTCCATTAAAATTTCTAGAACATGTATATATATGACCTCCTTACTTTCCATTACGTGTAAATATGATGAGGAACCCCTTTCTTGTAAATACCCGTAAAAATTCAAGGGAAATTTTTTCTTAATTTTCTTAAGAATTTTACAAGAGCGCGGTTTCAGACGGCACCTGATTCCGAGACCCGGAGTGCCCGGAATTAATTTCCGAAGTTTGGCTCGGGTACGTTCAGTGAACGAACGAGCGGGAATTCCTAACTTTTGATCCGGTGCTCGGAATTGAAATCTGAGGGCACCGATGAACTCGCAGCGCCGATATTCGCTTAAAGAGACCTTTTCGGGAGTTGCGTTTGTTGCGGGTTGAAAGTTAATTTTTTGGGATTTTTAGTTTGAGTTAAATAAAATTTGTGTAGAACGAATTTTATTATAACTTGATAAAACCTACCAAAGGGGGTAGGAAGTGGGACCCACACCCACTTAACCTCCCTTGGGAGGATTAAGTGTGGTGGGGCCCACACGAACCCCTAATCCTTTCAAATTCTCCCAACTCCCTTAACGCCTCATTTATTGACTTGAGTTACTTATTTAATTATGGGAGTTAATCCTTTTGAATTTCAAACTTTTGAAATTCTATTGTGTTATGTAATAATAAAATAAGTTGTTGTCTTATTTTATTTGGGGCTATTTGTTTGTCTTCTTGAGAGGCGGAGAGCTCTTCTTCTTCTTCAACTCTGACAAAGAACTCGAAGAACGTTCATCTTGACGAAGAACGCTCAAGCTCCGACGAAGAACGCCGCACCTCCATTCTTTGTTTACCATGTCAACGAAGGGGATGCCACTTCTTCCTCGGACAACCTTCGTCGGCGTACAAGTTTCGCCAACGACGTGTCTCTTCGAACGCATCCCTTCGTCATCGAATTTGACGAACGGCTACCGCGACGCCCGACCTCCGCGACGTCGTCTTCCGCGGAACGTTCACAATATTCGAACCTTATACCCGAGGTAGGGGTTGTTGATTTCTTTTTGGTTTCCTTATTTTATTCTTGATCGTGAATAGCAAGTCTAACGTGTGGCTTGAATTATTTAAGTTGCGTTATTATTTTAACGTGAGGGGGGTCGGACCGCACGAACACGACCAAACCCCCCTCCATCGTTCTTGTTTATTCTTGCGGGTGGAAGCATGTGGCGTGGTGCCGTCGCACCACGCGGATGATCGTGAAAATATTTTATGTGGCGCCGTCGTGCTACGCCGAGGCAGAATCTTCAAGAACGCGACGCCGTCGCGCCGCGTTGAAAGGAATCAAGGCACGGCGAAAGGGGCGCAGTGTCGTCGCACCGCGCCGGATGACGAACGCCGCGGCCGGTTCCGGGCCGCGGCGGGACGAGGAGACCGCGGCCGGTTCCGGGCCGCGGCGGAAGAGAAGACCGGCGACCGGGCCGCCGGCGTCGGAAGCCGAAGGGGGGACCGGAATTTCCGGTCCCGTTGGAGAAAACCGGCCGGCCAGCTGGCCGGCCGGAAGGCATTAAACCGGGGGAATTAATCCCCCGGCCAGCTTGTAAAACCCCCCTCTTTAAGAGGGGGGCGGTTCCATGAATGGGGGGCAGCAGCCCCCCGGTTCTCTTCATTAAACCGGCCCCCACGTGGGGGCCGTTTGTTGCAAAGGCGCGTCACAAAGGCCGCGCCGCTTCAATCAGCGGGGGCTTAGCCCCCGCGTGCGGCCCCTCGCGGCGCCAGGCCGCCGCAGCCCGCCGCGCTGCCGTGCCGCCGCCGGCCGCCACCGCCGGCCCCCGCGCCGCCCCAGGGGGGGGTCGGGCCGGGTCGGCCCGGACCCGGACCCCCCCGTTTCAAACCAGAATCGGTTTTTGGGCCATATCTTGAGTCTCGGACCTCCGAATGACGAACCGTTTACGGCAACACGATCCTTGGATCGAGACGGTCGTTTCGGTATATCGCACTCAAGGTTTCGGTTTACTTTGAGTTCGGCTGGGTTTGTTCGTTCACGAAACCAACCGGGCCTTCAGAGCGGAAACGCTCATATCTTGAGCTATGGACGTCCGATTGACGTGCCGTCAGCTGTGTTGTGTCCCTCTTAGTGAGGCAAATCTTTTGGCATACTCTGCCCGAGGTTTGGACGCAGGTGGAGTATGGTCGGGTTGGTTTTGCCTTAAAAACCAACCGGGCCCCGGAGAGGAAAATGCCAATAACTCTCAGACCGGGCGTCCGATCGACGCGCCGTCTGTTGCGTTGAGTTCCTGATGACGATACGGAACTTTTGGATACATCAACTCTGGTCTTCGTGACAGTTGATGTATCAGCCTCTCGGCTCGTGGAGCGGACCCTCCGAACGAGCTTGCTATGTGCGGGAACCCTAGTGCTGGCTGCGACTGTTGTACTGCTACGACTACTACTGCTACTGTGACTGCGACGACGACAGTACAGAGATCCTGTGTGGATTCGACGACGACGACTACAGCACTCAGCGATCCTACGTGGATCAGTGCTACAGGTCCTGTGTGGGCCCGATCCTGTGTGGGTCTCTGCGCTCAGCGGTCCTGTGTGAACCAGCGCCTACAGGTCCTGTGTGGGCCCGATCCTGTGTGGGTCTTTGCGGGGGTTAGTTACCTATCGATCCTTCGTGGGTCCGACGACTTAGATGGATCAGTGATCATCTTTATCGTCCTTGAAGAAGTATACCTGTGTGAGCTGAATCCTGTTGCTTTCCTGTGTGGATTGTGTTGTTCAATCCTGTGTGGATTATGTTTTGCTTTCCTATGTGGAATACGTATACTTTCCTGCGTGGACTGAGTTGTACTTGGGCTCGAAGGTTGGAGCGTATTTTAATTGATGACTTAGGTATATGTATGGGCATATACCTAAGCAGTGTCGGTTGTTACTTCATGATTGTACTTTTCTTCGTGGTTTATCCTTTGTGGATTTGAGAGACCTTCAGGGGTCTCGGGGTCCCTACTGAGTAGCTTATACTCACCCCTGCACGGGCTTCGCCCGCACTATGTTGTGTTGGTTGCAGACGACGGACAGCGTTGACCTTAGCTGAGGCTTGTAGAGCAGGACGGTACCCGGAGGTGGACCACTGGGCGGGACGTGCACGGAGCGGAAGGCGGGACCCGTGGAGCAGAGGAGCTATCTGTACCCACCCTTCAGGTGGGATTTCCAGTGGACAGCTCGGTGTAGCGGCTTTTACTTTTCAGTTGCTGTTTTCCCTTTCGAGTTTTACTTTACTTTTAGTTTGGGTTTGTATTCTGGCCCATTTACTTTTCCGCACTTTCAGTTGTACTCTGCTTTGTTTAGTGTTTACTTTCTGCTTTCTTACTCTGTGGTGTTTGTTACTTTTCAAATGCAATGCCTTCCCTTTTTACTGGGATTTACGCATTGGTGCTAGTCGCCAGCCCCTGGCCTATGGAAGGCGGGCTTGGGGAAGTCACGGCACGGACCCCGAGGGCGGGTTGTGACAAATTGGTATCAGAGGAGTTCGGTTCTACCGTGAACTCTGATCTTTTCTATGTGAAGCAATAATGTTTAGCGTATTGAGTGTGGTTATCAGTCCAGGGAATCCAGTGTTGGTGCGGCGGCCGACGTATCCGTACACCAGGACCCTGACTTCTGATTTCCGACTTAATGCACGAAAACATTGATTGCGTGTCTGTTTCAAAGTTTTCTTTGTGATTACTTATATCAGCTCACCAGGTATACTGTTCTGACCGTGGCGCACCTGTTTCATTTTCAGGATGGCCCCACGACGGCAGCCAGCTAGGGTTCCGAGAGTCGAGCGTGACGACAGCCCACCGAGCGACGAGGCCTCGGTGCAGGGCCCTTTTCCAGTAGTAGCACCGGCGGTAGCTCTACCCGCCGAACCCCCGATGCTTCCAGCAGCAGCCGCTGACGATGCACGTCACCTCAGCGCACTGCATGAGTTTCAGCGCCAGCGACCGCCCAGGTTTCGCGGGGAGATGGATCCCCAGGCAGCAGAGGACTGGCTGGAGGCAATGGTTCGAGTGTTTAGGCTAGTGAGGACACCAGCAGACCTCATGGTGATCCTCGCTGCGAGCCTACTACACGCAGCAGCAGGACGATGGTGGAGCTTGATGCTCCAGGTGCACGATGAGGCATCTCTACTTTGGACGGACTTTGAAAGCCTTTTCCGCTCAGAGTTCGTCCCAGCCACCCTTCGTGCGGTGCGTATCCAGGAGCTTCTACAGCTGCGGCAGGGCAGCATGACGGTCGCTCAGTACTCGGCGAGATTTACCGATCTCTCGCGCTACTCGACCGACATGGTACGGGACCCATTCTTCCGGGCCCGGACCTTCGAGCAGGGTTTGAGACACGAGATCAGGGCATCACTGATCTCCCTCAGCATACCGACTCAGACAGGAGTACTGGAGGGGACCCTTCTGATCGAGAGCTTCCTTGCTGAGTCTACACCAGCACAGCGACCCACCGCAGGGCGGCACGTGGCAGAGTCATCTGCAGCAGGCAGTCGACGGATGACTCAGGGGTCCAGACAGACCAGACCTTCGGGCAGACGACCTCAGGATATTGGCTCAGCAGTGCGGGGCACACAGCGCGGGGCCAGTCTTCCGAGAGGCAGACAGTGCTACTCATGCGGCGGGCAGGGCCACATGGCTCGTGACTGCCCGACCCACCGTGTCGAGGAGCAGCAGTCAGTTGATGGACCACCGAGGCAGAGGCATAGGATCGACCGTGGCGGTCCGCAGGGAGGAGGCGGACGAGGCAGAGGAGCTGGACGAGCAGCTGGTGGTGGCCGACGTTTTGAGGCTCTACCACCACCACCACTAGGAGGTCCACCCCGACCACAGGGAGCTGGCGGGCAGCGACAGGCACAGCTCCAGGCAGCAGAGGCCTATGACCACGGTGCACCCAAGATGATTCGAGGTACTATCTGTGTCTATTCCACCCTTGCTGCAGATCTTATAGATACAGGAGCGAGTCATTCTTTCATAGCCGCTGCCCTTGTTCGGAGCTCAGAGATTCCGACACAGCCGTTGGCTCGATCTTTATGGCTAGAGACTCCTACGGGAGCAGACTCGACGATTACGCACTGGTGCCGGCAGTGTGAGCTTACTCTAGGAGGCGAGAGCTTCGGCTGGGATCTTCTTGTAGCAGCGTCGAGGCCTTACGACGTCATCTTGGGCATGGATTGGCTATCTACGGTCCATGCACAGATTGACTGTTTTAGGCGCAAGGTGCGATGTGTATGCACCGACGGGAGCAGGTTCACCTTCACCGGTGAGAAGGGAGCCTTAGCAGCACAGGATGGACTTCCGTGGAGGAGAGGACAGCCCATCACTCATCAGTTGGCTAGCCTTATCCTTGGAGCAGTTGACGTGCGGAGTCCTGGTTTTCCTGCAGTGGTGGATCAGTTTGCGGACGTTTTTCCCGACGACGTTCCAGGGCTACCTCCTCGTAGAGAGGTAGACTTTTATACTGACTTGTACCCCGGGACAGCCCCGATATCCACTCCAGCATATCGGATTGCCCCCGCCGAGCTTCGAGAGCTACGGGTACAGTTGGAGGACTTGCAGGGCAAGGGATTCATCTGACCCAGTGTTTCACCCTGGGCTTCCCCGATATTGTTCGCCAAGAAGGCGGACGGGAGCTTGCGACTTTGTGTTGACTATCGTCGCCTGAACCAGGTGACAGTGAGGAACAAGTATCCACTACCGAGGATTGATGACCTCTTTGATCAGCTCAAGGGAGCACGGTGGTTCTCAAAGATAGACCTCAGGTCAGGCTATCATCAGCTCAGAGTCAGAGACGAGGATGTGCAGAAG
The DNA here is from genome assembly GCA_963277665.1 of Viscum album. NCBI lineage: Eukaryota > Viridiplantae > Streptophyta > Magnoliopsida > Santalales > Viscaceae > Viscum > Viscum album. Next base: position 1,404,182,135 of record OY728152.1, read on the forward strand.
ACGGCCTTCAGATGTCGGTATGGCCACTATGAGTTCTTGGTTATGCCTTTCGGTATAACCAATGCTCCAGCAGTATTCATGGCTCTCATGAACAGGATCTTTCAGCCATACCTCGATCGGTTTGTCGTGGTCTTCATCGACGACATTCTGATTTACTCTACGACAGAGGAGGAGCACGCCTATCACTTGCGAGTTGTTCTTGACACACTCCGAGAGCACCAGCTTTATGGTAAGCTCTCGAAGTGCCAGTTCTGGATACGTGAGGTCCACTTTTTGGGACACGTTATCTCTGAGGTGGGAGTTGCAGTGGATCCCGCGAAGATTGAGGCTGTGTTAGCATGGGAGCCACCCAGGAGCGTGACTGAGGTTCGGAGTTTCTTGGGACTAGCTGGATACTATCAGAGATTCGTGCCAGATTTCTCTAGAGTTGCAGCATCACTCACTGCTTTGACGAAGAAGGGGAAACCCTTCGTGTGGTCAGACAGATGTCAGCAGAGCTTCTAGGAGCTGAGACAGAGATTGACTAGCGCACCTATCTTGAGGTTGCCTGAGGAGGGAGTAGGGTACGTAGTCTACTGCGATGCATCAAGGACCGGACTCGGATGTGTTCTGATGCAGGAGCGGGCCGTGATCGCCTATGGATCACGTCAGTTGAGGCCGCATGAGCAGAACTACGCTACCCATGACCTGGAGTTAGCAGCAGTGGTCTTTGCTCTGAAGACATGGCGACATTATCTGATGGGCGAGCGCTTTACAGTCTTTTCCGATTATCAGAGTCTCAGGTATATCTTCTCGCAGAAGGACCTGAACCTGAGACAGCGACGATGGCTCGAGTTCCTCCAGGACTATGACTTTGAGATAGTCTATACTCCTGGGAAGGGGAACGTAGTAGCCGATGCCCTCAGCAGGAGGACGGGCATTCAGCTACTTGAGGAGGCGACGGAGCAGCTAGCCTCTTTGCAGATATCCTTCATGGATAGAGATGGAGCAGCCTTTCTTCAGTCTCGCACAGTCACTCCTCCACTACTGCAGCGAGTCAGGGAGGCACAGCTCGGGGACGCTGACTGTGAGACACGGCGTGCACAGATATCCTCGGGACAGGCACCTGATGGTTTCTCCCTTGGAGCAGAGCACGACATCCTTTTCAGAGGACGTACCATGGTACCAGTCGCATTGCGAGAGGAAGTACTGAGAGAGTTTCACACTTCTCCTTTAGCGGTACATCCTGGAGTGGCAAAGATGTACCAGGACCTCAGACGACAGCATTGGTGGCCGGGTATGAAGAAGGATGTAGCAAAGTTCGTTTCTCGATGCCTCACCTGTCAGCAGGTGAAGGCAGAGCATCAGGTACCAGCAGGCTTGGTACAGCCCTTGGAGGTTCCGGAGTGGAAGTGGGACGGCATATCTATGGACTTTGTGACTGGACTTCCACGCACTTCCAGAGGTCACGACTCCATCTGGGTGATTGTTGACCGACTCACCAAGTCGGCACACTTCTTACCCATCAGAGAACAGGGCTCAGTGGAGAGCTTGGGACGTCTCTACGTTCAGGAGATTGTGCGGCTCCACGGCGTGCCATCATCTATCGTTTCCGATCGAGATGCCCGCTTTACTTCCCGGCTTTGGAAGGGGTTATAGGAGGCGTTCGGGACGCAGCTACGTCTTAGCACAGCCTTTCACCCTCAGACGGATGGTCAGACGGAGAGGACCATTCAGACACTCAAGGACATGCTCCGTGCCTGTGTCCTCGACTTTGGTCGTAGCTGGGAGGACCACCTACCCTTGGTGGAGTTCGCGTACAACAACAGCTACCACTCCACCATCGGGATGGCACCGTACGAGGCGTCGTACGGCCGACCATGTAGATCTCCTTTGTGCTGGACAGACCCTGGGGAGTCAGCACTGGTGGGACCGGAGATGGTCCAGGCCACGACAGAGAAGGTCCAGGTCATCCAGGAGCGGATGAGGATAGCTCAGAGCCGGCAGAAGTCATATGCTGACAGGAGGAGGAGGCCACTGGAGTTCGAGGATGGCGACCACGTCTTCTTGCGGGTCTCACCTCGACGTGGAATTCGGAGATTTGGCCGAGGCGGCAAGTTATCTCCGCGCTTCATCGGACCTTTCCAGATTCTCAGCAGGATTGGTGAGGTGGCTTATCGCCTGGCTCTACCACCTCAGTTGCACCGGGTGCACGACGTCTTCCACGTATCTCAGCTGAGGAGATACGTGCACGACCCGACGCACATCATTGACCATGGGGAGCTTGACGTTGACGATGGGGCGACTTTTACGGAGGTCCCGGTGGAGATAGAGGATCGACAGGAGCGGGTCCTGCGTGGGCGATCGATTCCTCTTGTGCGCATCAGATGGCAGCACGGGAATCTCCAGGAGAGCACATGGGAGCGGGAGGCTCAGATTCGTGCTCAGTACCCTCATTTGTTTCCCTAGTTTTTGAAGTATCTTTACGGGGACGTAAAGCCCTGAGGTGGGAGTAATGTAAAGACCCGTAAAAATTCAAGGGAAATTTTTTCTTAATTTTCTTAAGAATTTTACAAGAGCTCTGTTTCAGACGGCACCTGATTCCGAGACCCGGAGTGCCCGGAATTAATTTCCGAAGTTTGGCTCGGGTACGTTCAGTGAACGAACGAGCGGGAATTCCTAACTTTTGATCCGGTTCTCGGAATTGAAATCCGAGGGCACCGATGAACTCACAGCGCCGATATTCGCTTAAAGAGACCATTTCGGGAGTTGCGTTTGTTGCGGGTTGAAAGTTAATTTTTTGGGATTTTTAGTTTGAGTTAAATAAAATTTGTGTAGAACAAATTTTATTATAACTTGATAAAACCTACCAAAGGGGGTTGGAAGTGGGACCCACACCCACTTAACCTCCCTTGGGAGGATTAAGTGTGGTGGGGCCCACACGAACCCCTAATCCTTTCAAATTCTCCCAACTCCCTTAACGCCTCATTTATTGACTTGATTTACTTATTTAATTATGGGAGTTAATCCTTTTGAATTTCAAACTTTTGAAATTCTATTGTGTTATGTAATAATAAAATAAGTTGTTGTCTTATTTTATTTTGGGTTATTTGTTTGTCTTCTTGAGAGGTGGAGAGCTCTTCTTCTTCTTCAACTCTGACGAAGAACTCGAAGAACGTTCATCTTGACGAAGAACGCTCAAGCTCCGACGAAGAACGCCGCACCTCCATTCTTCGTTTACCGTGTCAACGAAGGGGACGCCACTTCTTCCTCGGACAACCTTCGTCGGCGTACAAGTTTCACCAACGACGTGTCTCTTCGAACGCATCCCTTCGTCATCGAATTTTACGAACGGCTACCGCGACGCCCGACCTCCGCGACGTCGTCTTCCGCGGAACGTTCACAATCTTCGAACCTTATACCCGAGGTAGGGGTTGTTGATTTCTTTTTGGTTTCCTTATTTTATTCTTGATCGTGAATAGAAAGTCTAACGTGTGGCTTGAATTATTTATGTTGTGTTATTATTTTAACGTGAGGGGGGCCGGACCGCACGAACACGGCCGAACCCCCCTCCATCGTTCTTGTTTATTCTTGCGGGTGGAAGCAAGTGGCGTGGTGCCGTCGCACCACGCGGATGATCGTGCAAATATTTTACGCGGCGCCGTCGCGCTACGCCGAGGCAGAATCTTCAAGAACGCGACGCTGTCGCGCCGCGTTGAAAGGAATCAAGGCACGACGAAAGGGGCGCAGTGCCGTCGCACCGCGCCGGATGACGAACGCCGCGGCCGATTCCGGGCCGCGGCGGGACGAGGAGACCGCGACCGGTTCCGGGCCGCGGCGGAAGAGAATACTGGCGGCCGGGCCGCCGGCGTCGGAAGCCGAAGGGGGGACCGGAATTTCCGGTCCCGTTGGAGAAAACCGGCCGGCCAGCTGGCCGGCCGGAAGGCATTAAACCGGGGGAATTAATCCCCCGGTCAGCTTGTAAAACCCCCCTCTTTAAGAGGGGGGCGGTTCCATGAAAGGGGGGCAGCAGCCCCCCGGTTCTCTTCATTAAACCGGCCCCCACGTGGGGGCCGTTTGTTGCAAAGGTGCGGCACAAAGGCCGCGCCACTTCAATCAGCGGGGGCTTAGCCCCCGCGTGCGGCCCCTCGCGGCGCCAGGCCCCCGCGGCCCGCGGCGCCGCCGCGCCGCCCCAGGGGGGGTCGGGCCGGGTCGGCCCGGACCCGGACCCCCCCATTTCGAACCAGAATCGGTTTTTGGGCCTTATCTTGAGCCTCGGACCTCCGAATGACGAACCGTCTACGACAACGCGATCCTTGGATCGAGACGGTCGTTTCGGTATATCGCACTCAAGGTTTCGGTTTACTTTGAGTTCGGCGGGGTTGGTTCGTTCACGAAACCAACCGGGCCTTCGGAGCGGAAACGCTCATATCTTGAGCTACGGACGTCCGATTGACGTGCCGTCAGCTGTGTTGTGTCCCTCTTAGTGAGGCGAATCTTTTGGCATACTCCGCCCGAGGTTTGGACGCAGGTGGAGTACGGTCGGGTTGGTTTTTCCTTAAAAACCAACCGGGCCCCGGAGACGAAAATGCCAATAACTCTCAGACCGGGCGTCCGATCGACGCGCCGTCTGTTGCGTTGAGTTCCTGATGACGATATGGAACTTTTGGATACATCAACTCTGGTCTTCGTGACAGTTGATGTATCAGCCTCCCGGCTCGTGGAGCGGACCCTCCGAACGAGCTTGCTATGTGCGGGAACCCTAGTGCTGGCTGCGACTGTTCTACTGCTACGACTACTACTGCTACTATGACTGCGACGACGACAGTACAGAGATCCTGTGTGGATTCGACGACGACGACTACAGCACTCAGCGATCCTATGTGGATCAGTGCTACAGGTCCTGTGTGGGCCCGATCCTGTGTGGGTCTCTGCGCTCAGCGGTCCTGTGTGAACCAGCGCCTACAGGTCCTGTGTGGGCCCGATCCTGTGTGGGTCTTTGCGGGGGTTAGTTACCTATCGATCCTTCGTGGGTCCGATGACTTAAATGGATCAGCGATCATCTTTATCGTCCTTGAAGAAGTATACCTGTGTGAGCTGAATCCTGTTGCTTTCCTGTGTGGATTGTGTTGTGCAATCCTGTGTGGATTATGTTTTGTTTTCCTATGTGGAATACGTATACTTTCCTGCGTGGACTGAGTTGTACTTGGGCTCGGAGGTTGGAGCGTATTTTAATTGATGACTTAGGTATATGTATGGGCATATACCTAAGCAGTGTCGGTTGTTACTTCGTGATTGTACTTTTCTTCGTGGTTTATCCTTTGTGGATTTGAGAGACCTTCAGGGGTCTCGGGGTCCCTACTGAGTAGCTTATACTCACCCCTGCACGGGCTTCGCCCGCACTACGTTGTGTTGGTTGCAGACGACGGACAGCGTTGACCTTAGCTGAGGCTTGTAGAGCGGCACGGTACCCGGAGGTGGACCACTGGGCAGGACGTGCACGGAGCGGACGGCGGGGACCCGTGGAGAAGAGGAGCTATCTGTACCCACCCTTCAGATGGGATTTCCAGTGGACAGCTCGGTGTAGCGGCTTTTACTTTTCAGTTGCTGTTTTCCCTTTCGAGTTGTACTTTACTTTTAGTTTGGGTTTGTATTCTGGCCCATTTACTTTTCCGCACTTTCAGTTGTACTCTTCTTTGTTTAGTGTTTACTTTCCGCTTGCTTACTCTGTGGTGTTTGTTACTTTTCAAAGGCAATGCCTTCCCTTTTTACTGGGATTTACGCCTTGGTGCTAGTCGCCAGCCCCTGGCCTATGGAAGGCGGGCTTGGGGTAGTCACGGAACGGACCCCGAGGGCGGGTCGTGACATTTCTCTCTCATCAACCATTTTTATGAATTCTTATGTCACGCCGTTACGCTGCGGAAATCGCACCGATTTTCTAAGCCAAAGTCATTGTGTAGTGAATACCAGGCTCATTTCTCCATCAAGGGTATTAAAATTTATGCACATTTACTTATTGATTGTAATGTTACATGTATGAATTCCAAATTCCTTTATCATGGAATAAATTATTATGTTTTATGAATCCATTTTTTATGATCCATGTGGCACACTTATGCATGAAATGAAATATTTAAGAAGGGTGCGCCCTTATAGCACTCCAATGCATTGGGTAAAGTACATCATGTGCAATGAGTGTTTACTCATGCTAATTCATGTGCAATGAGGTTTTACTTGTGCTTTATGTGCAATAAGGATTTACTCATGCTCCATGTGCAATGAGCCTTGGCTCATGCTAATTCCATGCAAAGTTTTATTACCACATTTCCCTGTTATGATTATCATGCTTTATCATGCCTTTATGTTCATGTTTTTCTTATGCTCTATTGATTTTCCTATTGTATAAAATTTTTTGTACTGCTCATGTTATTCCATGTGTACTCCCTTACTGGGCTTTATAGCTCACCCTTTTCTTATGCATGTCCTCAGGTTATCCCATGCAATGGTAGGTATGAAGTAATGTAGTGGTCATTTAAAGGAAGTTTTTAATAAAGATGTTGTATTTCATGTTTTAAGTTTTTATGTAATGATCCTAATCCACAAAAACACTAAACCTCTTGATCTTCTTTGTTGTATCAAGTGAATTTTTATGTAATAAATCATGTTTAAGTTTTAATAAATAGGAGGGTTGTCATAGTTGGTATCAAAGGATAGGTTTAGTTATTTTTGGGATTAGGATTAGAAAACCCTAGTAAAGCCTTTGATACAAGACAAAGTATAATAAAAACATCCTTAAGTTTTGAGAAGTACTAAGTAAGTGGTTTATCAAACAAATACATCCCTGCCTGGATACGAGCAGGTAGAGGAGTCTCTGGCATAGATATATCCTAGGGGTAAAACCTGAAAACACCGCTTTGAGCTAGAATCAAACGGGAACTAGTGCACGACAACGGGACATGCTGCACTTTTGGTTATGACAATCCTAGGGGATATGTTTTGGTAAATTCACAAGCTTATTATGAACCCCTATTAAGGGAATTAAAAAATGACCCTAAGAATATATGTTAGAAAGTATATCATGAAAAGACAAGATTGAAACCTATAGACTCATGATTTAATGAAATGAATGTTTGTTTATAAGTCATCAAATTTTTTCTTTTGATTACCCTTTATGTGTTACCCCCTAATATTCCTTTTATTCCAGCCAATGGCCGGTAATAGGAGGACTCAGGCTAACAACCGATGTGAAGATCAGTGTGATGACTGTAATAATGAGATGCCCAATCCAATGGGAGTGGGAATCGCGAACATTGTCACGCTTCTCTCTCATCTAACTCAGGCGTTGAATAGAAACATTGGTCAAGAGGAACGTCCAAACCCCACTATGAAAGAACAAGTTGCTATCGAGAGCTTCATTAGGCAAAGGCCTCCTACTTTTAGTGGATCCTCCGATCCCATGATCGCTGAACAATTGATCAACTCCATTGAAATGATATTATCCATCCTCCAATGTTCTGAACAAGAGAAGGTTCTCCTGGAGGCATATCTTATGGAGTGTGAAGCTGATCAATGGTGGACATTGATCAAAAATACGAAGCCTGAGGAGGAGATCAAGGCGTTGGAATGGAAGGATTTCCGGAAGATGTTTTCTAATAAATATTTTCCTCGCACCCTCCAGCTTACGATGGAAAGGGACTTCCTTTCCCTCAATAAAAAAGATGAAGAATATGTTGGAGCATACGAGGAAAAATTCACAAGGATTTCATGATATGATTTCGTCTTTGTCATTACCCCTGAATGCAACGTTGACTGCTTCTTTGGTGGGCTGAAGCCTAGCTTGCAGAAAGAATTAGCTATCTGTGACTTCGACAGCTATGAGGAAATTGTCCAATGTGCTCTCAAGGTTGAAATAGAGATCATGGAATCAAAGGGGTATCATGGGGACAAGAAGCGTATGGTGGACTTCAATGCTGGTGGTCCGATGGATAAATCCAACGGTGCTAAGAAGGTCCAGCACCCCACTTGCCAAAAGTGCAGAAAGAAGCACCCTGAAAATTGCCTTAAGGGGACGAGAAAATGCTTCAAGTGTGGAAAAGAAGGGCACCTAGCTGATAACTCTTAGCAAGAAAGATCCGCAGCTGCGACAGAGGAAAGGAACACTCCGTTCAAATCTCAATGCATTGTTCAATGCTAAAAATGCAAAGAACCGGGTCATTTTTCAAATCAGTGCCCTAATCCAAGGGTTTTTGGAGACAACCAACAACCTCCAAGGTAGCAAGGAAGATCGTTTGCCATCACCTCTGCTGAAGTGAACCCTGAAAAAGAAGTGGTGACATGTACGCTAGTTATTCATTCAATAATAGAGAACATACTTTTTGATTTTGGTTCAACGCATTATTTTATATCTAAAAAGGTTAGTAGAACAATCCTAGCACCACCACAAATCACGGGAGTAAAGATGTTGGTGAGTACGGAAAATAGGAAAATCATTGCAGCCCATGAATATAAGTCCTCCCCTATTATAGTCTATGGATTTAATTTCCCAGCGAACCTCATCATACTCCCTCTAGTGGAATTTGATGCAATTATTGGCATGGGTTGGCTTTCATTATATAGAGCCAACATAAATTGTCGGGAGAGGGAAATCACACTCCATATGGAGAATCGACCCCTGATTATTTACAAGTGTCAGGTGGAAGATGAATCTCCTTTAACTCCATCATCTCAAGCATAGATATTACTGCCTTATGAGTACGGGTATTTTTCTCAAATGATTGAGTCCAAGGAAGAAACCATCCTTGAAGAAATGCCTATTGTGATGTAATTCACTGAAGTGTTTCCCGGGGAATTGTCCGGTCTTCCTCCTAGAAGAGATGTTGAGTTCTCAGTTGAACTTATACCTGGGTCGCTACCAATATCCAAGACTCCATATAGAATGGATGTTGTTGAGCTCGAAGAGCAAAAGAAACAACGACAGGAGAATCTGGATAAAGGGTTTATATGCCCAAGTGCTTCACCATGGGGTGCACCAGTCCTCTTCGTCAAGAAGAAGGATGGGTCAATGCGGCTTTGCATCGATTATCGGGAACTTAACAAAATCACAATAAAGAACAAGTATCCTCTCCCAAGAATCAATGACTTGTTTGATCAGCTGCATGGAGAAAAATACTTCTTCAAGGTGGATTTTTGGTTGGGATATTATCAAGTAAGGGTGAAGAAGGAAGATGTCCCCAAGACTGCGTTTCGTACAAGGTAAGAGCACTATGAATTCAAAGTAATTCCTTTCGGACTCACCAATGCTCCAGAAATATTCATGGAATTGATGAATATAGTCTTTAGAGATTACCTTGACAAATTTGTGGTAGCCTTTATAGATGATATTCTAATATACTCCAAAACCAAGGAGGATCATGAGGAGCATTTAAGAACTAAACTAGATACTTTGCGCAAGGGGAAGCTCTATGAAAAGTATAGCAAGTGTGAGTTCTGGTTGAAGGAGGTCTCAATCTTGGGCCATATTATCAAAAGCAATGGGATATCTTTGGATCCCTCCAAAATAGATGCAACTGAGGGATGGTTGAGGCCAACATCGGTAACCGATATCCGTAACATCATGGGTTTAGCTGGATATTATCAACGATTTGTGAAAAATTTCTCACGATTGTCCAACCCTCTTACCAAGCTAACTTGAAAGGGAGTAAAGTTTTCCTGGAGTGATGAATGCGAGGAAAGCTTCAAGGAGTTGAAAAGGAGTCTTATCACTATGCCTGTACTCACTTTACCCACAAGTGAGGAACTTTTTGTGGTATTCAGTGATGATTCAAAGAAGGGATTTGGTTGTGTGCTGATGCAGAATGATAAAGTTATATCCTATGCCTCAAGGAAGATGAAAATCCACGAGCGAAACTATCCAACGCATGATCTGGAGTTGGCGGCGGTGATCTTTTCCTTGAAAATCTGGCGGTATTACCTCTATGGAGAGAAATGTGAGATATATTCTGACCACAAGAGTCTTAAATATATATTCACATAGAAAGAGCTTAATATGCGCCAGAGAAGATGGATAGAGCTCATCAAGGATTATGACTATTCAATACATTACCACCCTGGGAAAGCGAACAAGGTGGCATATTCCCTAAGTATAAATGACCCAGTAATTCTATCAATGATGATAGTTGAGAAGGATCCAATATTCTTAGACATGATGATGATGGACGTGGGAATCATAAAGAAGGGAACATCATCAATCCTTTTACAAATGATTGTTCAACCATCTCTTTTGTAAAGGTTAAAGGATGCTCAAAAGGATGATGTGGAAATTTAGGAAAATGTGGAAGCTATCAAAAAATGGAAATCCTTAGAGTTTAATGTTAATGAAGAATAAATTGTGCAGTTTGGGAAAAGACTATGTGTTCCATCATGTCCAGAGAAGAAGAAGGAACTTTTGGATGATTCACATCGTTCAAATTTCTCTATTCACCCAGGGAGCAGAAAGAAGTATCGAGTTCTCCGAGAAAACATTTGGTGGGATAATATGAAGAAGGAGATCGCTGAATATACATCAAGGTTTCTGGTGTGTCAACAAGTGAAGGAAGAGAGGTAGAAGTCTAAGGGGATGATGAAACCATTGCCCATACCAGAATGGAAATGGGAGAACATCACCATAGACTTTTTCACCGGATATCCAAGGACATCTAAATGAAACAATGCAATCTGGGTTGTTATGGATCATCTTACAAAGACTGCTCACTTCATTGCTATTCGGGAGGATTTCTCTTTGTATCAACTGGCACAGATATATATCAGGGAAGTGGTAAGGTTGCAGGGAGTACCACTATCTATTATGTCTGACCAAGATCCAAGATTCACCTCTATGTTTTGGAAGAGTCTTCAATATGCTCTGAATACTGAACTAAACTCCAGTACGGCCTATCATCCTCAAACTGATATCCAATACAAGCGGACAATCCAAAAACTTGAGGATATATTAAGTGCATTCTCAATGGAATTTAATGGACGATGGGACAAACATATTCCTCTAGTTGTGTTCTCTTATTATAACAGTTTCCACTCGACTATCCAAATGAAGCCATATGAACCCCTGTATGGGAAAATATGCAGAACACCGGAATGTTGGGATGAGGTTGGTGAACGTAAGCTGATTGGACCCGAAATGGACGAAGAAATGGTGGAGAAGGTGAAAACCATTCAACAGAATATCAAGGCATCCCAGAGTAGACAGAAGAGTTATGCAGATAATCGTCGACAAGACCTTGAGTTTAAAGTTGGAGACATGGTGTTTCTATGCATATCTTCATGAAAGAAGGTCATGAGGTTTGGAAGGAAAGGGAAGTTAAGTCCAAGGTACATCGACCCCGTCGAGATTCTTGATCGTGTTAGGGATGTGGCCTATCAACTAGCACTTCCACTTACCATGGCCAATGTATATGATATCTTTCATGTATCCCCCTTAAGGAAGTACATACCGGACCCTTCACATGTACTCTCTTTTGAAGTGGTGCAATTGGAAGATGATCTTTCTTATGAGAAACAACCAGTGAAGATCTTAGATCGTAGAGAAAAAGTTATATGAAATAAGACAATGCCCCTCATCAAGGTGTTGTGGAGAAACCAAAAGTTTGAAGAAGTGACTTGGGAATCGGAGGAAGTAATGAAGCTGAGTTACCCACATCTGTTTTAGTGTGGGAAAAGGAAACTTTCGTGGGAGAAATTTCTTAAGGGGGGAATATTATAACAACCCAAAGTTTCATTAATGGAAATCCCTCTTGATATAATTAAATGATTCATTATTTTTATATAAAATTTAAACTTATTTGGTTTTATGTTAAGAATTTTGACTGTTTCTAATATAGCCATTGAACAGTGATCACATGATTAGTATAAATATCGGACTTTAACAAATCCAATTTACTCAGAAAAAGGAAGTGATGACCTAATCCAGTAGAATTACCCCATAAGAAGCCCATTTTTCGGAGCTCGGAAAAGTGGTGGCGTCTTTGAGATTATCCCTTGACCAAGCCCAAGCTGAGCTTTACCATGTCAAACTTGAACGTGACCGTCTACGGGAAACGTGGAAGTTGATTGAAATTACCACTCGAGAAATGTTATCCGAGCCACCCCATGAGTCTGTCACCATCGCACACCTTACCCTTAGGTCTTATACAGCTGTTTTAAGGGGTTATGTAACAAATAATTAGTACTATGTTCATGTACATTATTTTTTTATATATTAATTAATATAATTTCTAGTCATTTTTGATACATTGTAAATAGTTTTTAAAGTATAAATGGTGTTTTTAGTTATTATTTAATTAAGAAATATATTTTATTAAATTGAGGGATTTTTTTCTTAAATAATATTTTAATAAAATAATAATATTATTATTAAATTAATTTTTATTAAATATAAATGATCTTATAATTTTATGAATGTAATTAAAATTTTTATTAAGGTTTGAAAGGCATTTCTGTCAAAACCTGTGAATTTTCGATAAATGATGGTTTTTATTTCAAAAGTGAAAATTAACATATATAGAAAATTATTTAGATAAAATAAATGTTATTTCTGGAATCAGAACATTGAAATTATCCAACGGTAAATTTTTCATAATTTTCTGAGACAGTCAAATTTTTGGGTAAAAATAAAATACCGTTTAAATATATAATGTGATTTATGACATCATAATGACCCAATTGTGATGTCATAAAATATTATAATCTTTATTTTAGGCCAATATATGTTTTCCCATTAAAATAATGTGATTTTGGGTTTGTTTTAGTTACTTTTCAAAGCATTAATGGACACCTCAATACTTTTTCAACACCTTGCCTTTTTAAATTATTTTCCATGGGAGTGTGACTCACCTACACATAAGCAACCATAATATTTTAAGAAGTTCGGACTTTGGACTTATAAAACACTGTTTCCCTCTTCCATTTTCCAAAAACCATGGGCAAAAACCATCGGATGGTTTGTGGTTTGAATTAATTTAATGTAAAGGCAACCAAACCTAAATAATAAAGAATTCCCTCACCTTTCCTATATAAACCCACCCAAGCTCCCACTTCCTCCTCACTCAAATCCCTTGGAGTTTTTCCAACATATTCCCTACTCTCTCTATAATCTACCCAAGGTTCCCCAAACTCCCAAAAATCCTCTCTCAAGCCTCTCTCTACCCTTTGGAAGCACATTTCCATGTAAGGGTTTTTTCTTTCTTTCTCATTTTTGTCCAATTTTCATTAAGTTGTTTTGCCCATTTAATTTCAATTATAAATGTTAGGGTATGGTTTATCAACTCCCTAATACTGACCATTTTATTTTTGAATGATGGGAGACCCTTTATCTCTCATTAAATTCCTCCCATGTACACCCATTACTATGCCGACATTCAGAATGAAACTTCTCTCTCCTCTTTTACATTCAAGCAATACTTTTGTATCATGAATCTAATTTCCATTACAATTTTGGGACATGTATCTATATGACCACATTAATTTCCATTACATTTAAATATTATTATGAACCCCTTTCTCTCTCATCAGCCATTTTTATGTATTCTTATGTCACGCCGTTACGCTGTGGAAATCGCACCGATTTTCTAAGCCAATGTCATTGTGTAGTGAATACCATTCCCATTTCTCTATCAAGGTAATCACCTTTATACACATTTACATATTTATTTTAATGTTTCATGTATTAATTCCACATTTCTTTATCATGCAATAAATGATTATGTTTTATGAATCTATATTTTATGATCCACGTGGCACACTTATGCATGAAATGAAATTTTTAAGAAGGGTGCGCCTTTATACGCTCCAATGCATTGGGTAAAGTATAGTATCATGATACGTCATGTACAATGAGTGTTGACTCATGATAATTCAAGTTAAATAAGGTTTTACTCGTGATTTATGTGCAATGAGGAATTACTCATGCTCCATGTGCAACGAGCCTTGGCTCATGCTAATTCCATGCTAAGTTTTGTTGCCACATTTCACTGTTATGATTATCATGCTTTATCATTCCTTTATGTTCATGTTTAAATTATGCTCTATTGATGTGCGTATTGTATAAAATTTGTTGTACTCCTCATGTTATTCCATGTGTACTCCCTTACTGAGCTTTATATCTCACCCTTTTCTTATGCATGTCCTCAGGTTATCCCATGCAATGCTATGTATGAAGGAATGTTGTGGTCATGTAAAGGACAATTTTAATAAAGATGTTGTATTTCATGTTTTAAGTTTTTATGTAATGATCCTATGCCCCAAAGACACTAAACATCTCAATCTTCTTTGTTGTATCAAGTGAATTGTTATGTAATAAATCATGTTTAAGTTGTATTAAAAAGCTGGGTTGACATAGTTTAAACTTATTATCATCATTCTCCAAGTGTACAAAGATATGAATCGTGAAAATCCTTTTGTCCTTATGGTGAATAAGATGAAATGGAAGTCATAGATATTTAAGAACAAAGCTTCTTTCCATCATTTCATTAAATGTAAGATAAAAGGGTAGGCAAGGGAATATGAAGTTGTTTGTATGGCATGTGTCAAGAAGGGACACTGGAAGAACTGTACCCAGCCTAAGAAGAAAAGTAAATCTTCAGGTACATTTGTTATCAAATACAATCTATCTGTTTCTAAAAATTGGGTATTAGATTCATCTTGTGGTGCTCACAAAATGTATCCAAATATAGGAACCAAGTATATATAGAAAGATTTATCGAGGGGAGGTAGATCTACGAGTATCCAACGGAGTGAGACTAGCTATTGTAGCTATCGGGGACTACAAACTCACATTGCCAACTGGGATGATATTGGTGTTAAAGGGTGTTTTTATGTGCCTTTTGAAACCAAAAAACATAATTTCTGTATCCAGACATGATATAGATGGATTTGTTTTCAAGTTTCTAAAATAATGTTACTTCTTTTATAATGATAGAATTTGTTTTGGTAGGGAACATTTATACAACGGTCTTTATGTGTTGGATTACACAAACCAAGTAATGGTAATCGATGACAAAGATACTTTGCATGACTTATATTTCACCAAAATTTGGAATCACCGACTAGGACATGTAAAAAAGAAACTCTTGAAAGAGTTACATCAAGATGGATATTTAGATTCTTTTGAACTAAAACCACTTGGGATATGTCATGCATGTTTACAAGGAAAAATGACCAAAGCCCCATTCGGTGGGAAAGGTGACAGTGCTAAAGAGCTTCTTGAATTACTTCATAACAATTTGTGTGGACCATTTCTAGGTGAATCAAGGGGTAGGTACTCATACTTCATAACTTTTAATGATAATTTTATAAGATATTGATATATCTACATAATGAGGTATAAGTAGGATTCCTTTGATAAGTTCCAAGAATACAAGAATGAAGTTGAGAACCATCTTGGTATGAAAATTATAAAATACTACTCATACCGAGGTGGGTAATATCATAATTAGGACCTTATTGATTACTTACAGGAGTTTGGGATCCTATCAAAACACACTCTTCCTTACACACCTCAACATAATGGTGTAATCCAATGAGGAATTGCACCTTGATGGACATGGTGAGATCAATGTTGAGTCATCCATGTCCTTCATTATACTTTTGGTTGTATGAATTTCAAACAATGGCACACATACTAAACCAAGTACCAACTTAATCGATAAATGGTATTCCATACGAGTTTTGGAGAGGAAGAAAAGCCATGTAATCAAATTTACATGTGTGGGGTAGGGAGGAATTTTTATTAAGGCCTCTTCAGGTAAAAAACATGCACCCTGAGGCACAAAGTGTACCATTATAGGATACATCAAGGAAATAGGGGGATATTACCAATACAACCCCTCAGACAAAAAGGTTATTGTAGCAAGACATGCCATATTTCTTTGAGAGGGAGAATATCTCCAAAAGAGATAGTGGGCGCAAGATAGACTTTGATGAAGTTGAGGCTCATGGTACACAAGAGTTGGTACAGGAACAGATTCCACAAAGCCCATTAGAAGAAGAATCTGTTCCAGAGACACTAGTTCTGCGTAGGAGTACAAGAGAGGTTAGAGAACCAAAATAGTATGTTTTTCTAGTTTCTAAGGATGTTGACTCATTATTAGTTGACATTAATGATCCTTTAACCTAAAAGGATGCAGTAAGTGGAATTGATGTAGCCAAGTGGAAAGAAGCTATGAATTCTGAAATGGATTCCATGTACCAAAACCACGTTTGGATTTTTCTAGATCCTCCTGTTGATGTAAATCATGTTGGTTGAAATGGGTATTCAAGAAGAAACAAGACATGGAAGGACAAGTCAGTAACTATAAGGAATGATTGATTACAAAAGGGTTTAAACAACATTAAAGAATTATCTATGATCAAACCTTTCAACAGTTACAATGCTGAAATCCATCAACATTATACATTCCATTGAGGCATACCATGATTATGAGATTAAGAAAATGGATGTCAAATCATAATTCCTCAAAGGGATCCTTCAGGAAGATTTCTACATGACACAACCTGAAGGGTTTGTGACACCAAAAGATGCCAATAAGGTATGAAAGTTGTAGAAATCAGTTTATGGATTAAAGAAATCATCCAGGTCATGGAACATTATTTTTTCTAAATCTGTAATAGAATTTGTTTTTATCAATAATGAATTTGAGCCTTGTGTCAAAAAGAAATTAGTGGGAGTGTATCCATTTTCCTAATAGTATATGTTGATGACATATTACTTATTGGAAACTCAATACCAATCTTATAGTATATTAAGGAATGGTTGAATCATTTCTTCTTCATGAAGGACTTGGTCGAGGAATCATATATTATTGGGATCAAGATCCATCATGATAGATCTAATAGATTTTTGGGCCAAAGTCAAATTATACACATTAATAAGATACTAAAGATATTTAGTATGGAATAATCCAAGAGGGGATTGTTTCCAACATGACATGGAATTCATATTTCGAAGAAAAATTTTCCTCCAACATATAAAGAAAGAAATATAATGGAAATGACTCTATACACATCATTGATTGTGTATGTCATGTATGACATGCTATGTACTAGGCTGGATGTCACCTACGCCTTGAGTGCAGTAGGTAGATATCATGATGACCCAGTTGACTATCATTGGATTGTAGTCAAGACTATCCTAAAGTATAAGAGGCATACTAATGATATGTTCATGGTTTATAAAGGAGATGAGGAACTAGACATCAGAGGATATGCAGATGCTAGTTTCCAAACTGATCAAGATTACATGAAGTTGTAAACGGGATACATATTCACTTTGAATGGAGGTGTAGAGAGTTGGAAGAGATCAAAGAAGAGTGTGGTCGCAGATTCTATAGTAGAGTTTGAGTATATCACAACTATATAGGTAGCTAAAAAGTAGTTTGGATGTGAAGCATCATCTAGGAGCTGGATGTGATACCTAGCATCAAATATCTCATCACACTATTCTATGATAATACTACAGTGGTGGGTGTCACAAAAGAACCAAGTTCGCATCAGCAGACGATGTAGATGCTTCAGAAGAATCATCTCTTGTGGGATTTTTCGTAGAGTGGTGATGTTGTAGTGACGAGTATTTCCATGGAAGATAATAAGGAAGACCCCTTGACTAAAGCCTTGACTCAGAAAAAACATGATCCCCTTGTGAGGTCTAGCAGACCGAAAGTCATAGGTAGTTGGCTCTAGTCCAAGTGGGTTTTTGTAGGATTTTGTGTCCAAGAACCAACTAGTTTTACTTTTATTAGATTTATATTTAATGTATTATTACATATTTTTCATTATTCTGCATTACTATGATGTAATAATGTCCTAGAGTATTTATTGCATTGATAAGGTCATGGATGTTTCCCGCTGTGATGATAAACTTTAAATTGTAAAACAATATACTTAAATATAGTTCTATGAATGGATGAGATATTATGATGGGACACATTGAAGGCAGATTGTCAGGTGTGAGTACTCATAAGTAGATGATAATTCCTCTCACGAAGTTCAAACATGTTAATCTCCAATATAGGATATTATGAGAACAGACCCACTAGTCGGAATTCCACGTGTTTTGGTGTCATCAGATATTTCTATCTATGAGCATGTGTAATGATCCTTAGAATTTAAGATAATCATTAATATGTGTCACAACTCATGCACTTTGATTTACTAATCAAAATCATTAAATTATTTTAATATACCATAATAATATTATGATCTCTTTGTGGGCCTCTATTTATCCTTTTATGGATATATCATCACTTTGGAATTTTATTTTTAATTAAATACACATTATACTAAAATCCTACTAAAGAATAATGTTCATGTTTAGTTTAGTATATTGAATTTTATGATATAAACAAAACTAATATAAAATTTTGATAGTATGTGAGAAGATTTAATGTTGTGTTTTTGAAAAAAAAAACTATTAAGAATAAATATTTATTTATTCAATGACTATAATTTTTATGATATTGATAATAAAATGATACTGATAAGTTTATAGTAGAAATTCCATATATTTTCATTTTTAACTATGGAAAAAATCATATATCATAATTAATATCCATACCAAAAACAAGATTTTGATAATTTTCATGATTCTTTTCAATAATAAAAAGTAACATGTCTAAACTCGGGAAAAAATTTACATTCATTCTGCATTTCTCAAATACAAAGTTGTACAAAATAATATTCTCACCCATGAATCATGTTTTAACCTACACACATGAAATTTTTGTAGTTATCTATCATGTTGGAAATTTTTGGAGCACTATATTAAATTGGAATTATTCATGGATATAATTAACTATTGTATAAAATGAACCGCAGGTCTAATTTCATAGAGCACATAATGTGGGGATAATATTGTATATTTTTTTATTTTTATAATAATAAAATAATTTCATGTTGGTTATTGACCATTTAAATTTTAAAACCATTTATGGAAAATATAAACCAGAATAATATGAGATTTTAAATGTTAGGGGAAGGAATTAAACCTAAGGAAAAATATAGATGAACATAAATTATTATTTCATACAAATGATATAAATCCATAGTTTGAAACACCTTGATCAAATATTGTATAATTTTTCTTCTATAATAACACATAATGTTTGGTTATCATGGAATATCAATTAAATGATTATTGTAGATGATGTAATTTACTCCAATCTTTATAACAAACTCAATAAGGAAAAACACCTAGACTTCAATGTGTTATACGATCTTTTATGTCATGGTTAATATCTAACAGATGTTCATGTCAATGAATCATTTTATGACCCATCACCCCAAATATTTCTCCACCTATGATGAAATTAGACAAGAGACATGATAGATACTCGAGTCCCACCTTTATTAGTCCATGGAATAGAGACATTAAACATGTGTATAATAAGCATGCATATGGGAGACAACAAACACTAAGAGAAAATTAATAAGGTATGGATAATAAAAATGAACTAATAAAAAACTACATATATATATAATTGATATCCCATTTACATTAAGGTAATAAATTATCATATGGAAACTATAAAAATAGGAACTAAATGTAAAAAAAAGTTAATGGTGGCAGTGACCTCAAAGCCTAAACAACTCATGCTAAACTATGAGCTACTAATACCTCACTAAAAATAAAATGTTACCTTGATACCCATAAAACAATTTCAATATATGTGGGTGATTATAACAGAATACTCTATATGAAATTCCTCAAAGCCTCTCCATGAAAATATAATTATGCATTCTAAATCAGAGTGAACAAAATTGATACTAACCCATCATAAAACTATATATACAATGTTTCAAGAATCACCATGGTTTTATCAAAACATGATTAACTTAAATGAGAAAATTTAACATTATAATGAATCATCATGGGTACCTAGAAACCACTTCCCCATTGGCATTCCACACTACCCAACTGTGGTACATCCTTATCCATATATCTCCAAAAATTTCCATCTCATTGACACATTGGTTAAGTTTCATAACTTTTACTATGCGCATCATCGCATAAACTAATCCCATGTCATATTTTTATATAGTAACCAATTATTTTTTAGGATCCACCATAGTATTTATGAACCGTATTATACATCGTACAATATACATCAAGCTATAAATTCCCATCCACTAATTAGGATACCTAGATCTATCCTAGATCACACACCTCATACATACAATGATCATTTGGATACAATATCAAGAGATACATGCCTATGAACTAACTAAAATCAATAAAATACATCTACCCACATGTATATAGGGAAACAACATTGTGCATACTAGAACGTAAACATACAAGAGAATAGAGTGGGTCCAGAGGTGTAGTTAACCATCCATCCTCCATCTATGATGACGTTGAAATTACCCTACCAAAGTCTATTGGGTTTTAGTATCTTAACTGAAAATGGTGGGATATCATCTTAAATCCCTTAATATATTTTTTATAATATAGATTACAGCTACACTAAATCCTAACCTAATTGTATACTCAACCGAAACTAACAACCATCAAACTTATGGACACTCCTTCTGAGACAAAGTGTCATAAAAAATTTCAAGAGTTAAATTAACTAAATAATTAAATTTACAATTTATATTCATTAATTAATTCATTAGAAGTTAATTAACCATTAAAATTATTCTATATAAAATTACCATAATCTTCATAGCCTTTTCCATTCCCTTCATTCATAATCCAAATCGAGTGCCTAATTTCTCAAAAGTGAAATCTTGTTTTAATTCTAAAAATACCAACCACATTAGTTAGGTAATTTATTGAAAATAATTAACAACATTCTATAATTTCAATGTACTATAGAAAATTATCATAACCCACTATCTAGAAATTAAACCAAGAAAATCTAGCTACATCTAGTAATGCATAATGGAATGAAAATATATAGAACCCATTATGTCATCCCTTAAACTGATTCTAAACAATCTTAAATTCAGGTTTAGGCACATCAACTTGATTCCCAACTTCAAGCCCTTCCAAAATATCATGTTTCTTCATCAATACTGACATGCATATCCCAATTAATCTCTCCATAAAAGGCATCAACTATTTCCACATCGTCTAGGAATACCTATCTTAGAAATTTCAAAATCAAGATACATCACATTTAAAGGGTCACATCTTGATCATATCTGAAGGAAATAAGAAAAAACCCAAAATTAACAGGGTAAACTGGGCCCTAAAATAAGGAATTATTCCTTTTCATATGAACACGCTCACTCAGACCCAAACGCAGGGCATCCAACCATTATAAAAAAAATGAACTCACTACCCAAAGGATTTATCATTACTAGTTTTTATTCCATATTTAAATATGTGACTATTATTCATAGACTCCAAATATAGGAATCCTAAGGATAAATCTAAAATAATCTTTCAAAATTATGACATTCACTAATATTATAATAAAAAATCATCAAAATGGTCCACATATTTTATCAATTTCATTAACACATGGAAGATTGTAGTCAATTAATCATGAACATTGCATTAATTTAAAATATAAAAATATAATAATACGAACTATATTCATTTAAACATGCCACTTACTTATATTTTTGGCCAAGTGATTTTAAAATTGCGATTCTACATTTTATAACATATTCAAAAGAAATAAATATAATAAACCGTTCTTAAAATGATGATATAAAAAAATAAAATACAAATACAAATAACTAGAAAATGAAAAGGAAAAATATTTTCAGGGTATAAGTCATCAATATATGATCACTTAGTGTCAACCAATTTTATTATTTAATCATGAAAGAATATTCATTAAGATAATTTCATTACCATCAAAATGGTTAAACCATGATAACTATAACAAAGCATACTTTACATACATTGTTATAACTTCATAATTGAAGCATACTTATTACAACATATAACAAAACCATTGTAGGACCGTATAGGTATAGTGTCTTTAGAAACTAGGAAACATAAACAACTTGTTCATAAATCATCTACTTTATATCCCATTTATTTCATCATATATAGAGTCCCTTTTGTAATATCCTACTTAATATCCTTCTTCCTAACCTGGGGAAAGAAAACATACAAAAGGCTTAGCTCAAATGCTCAGTAAGGGTAATCAAAAGAAATATCAATCACATCATATTGATAATATCATAACATTTTTGATATATTAACCTATAAAAGAGATCATAATTTCATAAGAACGGAAAAATCAATAATCATAACATAAAATATGAAACATTGTGGCATAAAAACATAATCATAGAGAATAATTTCATAGTAGTCAAGACTCATTGCCAAGACTATCTTAGCGGAAAAAGTCCATTTCTGAACTGAGTTCACTCCTCGTTTCAATCCTGTATCATTGAACCAGATTAACCTATAATTCCATCCAAGTCTATATCATGTGATATAAATCTTTACCCAATGAATTGGAGGGAGATATAGGTCCCACCCATCTCATAATGAAACCATTCTTATGTGTGCCATAAAATCATAAATCATACATCATAGTATAACCCATGTAATAAAAATGGGATTCTTAAACATCGTGCCATCGTAACATAATCCATATGAGATAAAAGGACTTCATAAAAATAATTCCATCATAACATAATAAAATCAATGTAAAAATAGGGATAGAAACAGAACCCTATATTATCTTAGATGAAAATAATTTTGATAAAACGCTTGAACTCCATTCTTGAGGAAAATATCCTTTCTACTTCAAAAACATTTTTCCTTTCTTAAAATGACATATAATATTAAACTAAAAGAAGTTTATTAAAAATAAACATGAAAACTTGTAAAGGAATCTTCATGGAAATAATGTTCTAAAAATCCATTCATGCCGTATAAGTTAAAAAACATTATTCTCATACTTTGGCCGGAAAAATCAAAAAGTACCTCGTACGAAAAACGACAAAAGATTCCTTTCATATCTTTTAATAAAACTCACCAATGAGTAATATTAGACTTAAAAAATTGTAGGAGGATAGAGATTATATTACATATTGAGGAAAAATGGTTGTCGATGATAAATACACCCCAGTAAATACAAAAGTAGAAACAATCTCAGATAAAAATGAGATTGTGAGATTTTCCCTTACCTTAGCCCGATTTGCTTCGTACATGTCCGAACCTCCTGTATAATTATTTAAATAATGTTATAGACTTATTATAGAATCTTAAACATTTTTATGATATCATATATGCTCATATTCATAGCTTCTTATTAGTAATATTTCATTGTTACTTATCATTTAGGTGTTTGTTGCTTTTTGTTCTTAAGCGTGTTTTGCCAAATAAATTCTTATTATTATTTTTAGGTTATAGATACCAAATTTCCAAAATGGTATTATTGTAATTTATATATCATATTTATTCATTAAATTTATTTATATAATCATTATGCAATGAACATCATGTAGAACTAGCCGCATCACATAGTGGGGACGGTAGGCCATACGTACTCACGAGCGATGATATCGTTCCCATGATCGTGGAATTGAATTAAAGTGTTTGTATAATATTTCAGAATCAATATCACATTAAAATAATCATATATAGTTATTATTTACACCATTATACCAATCCAAGTAAGGTGGTGGTGGAAAATAGATTACACCAAGGCTTGGAGACGGTATTCTGTACGTACGCACGCACACTGATTTTGTTTTCTGTAGGATGGATAGAAGGTGAAATAGGGTTGTTTCATATTTATAATAACATATCATTATATGATTTATACTGATTTTATTACATCATAATTAAACAACTAAAAAAGAAGAAGTAGAAGAAGAAGTAGAAGAAGAAATAAAGTTGACAGAATCGATAACGGGCATTTCCTCTTCTTCGAAGAGCCTCTTCTTAACCTCCTCTTAGGGCACTGAAAATTGTCTTTGAAGAATACCACGACCTATAGGATGTTTATAGGGAAGTGGAGAAGAAAAATTGGTAGGGGTTTTTTGAGATTTAATGCTCATAGTGGTGTGAGGAAGAGAGGGAGCATGTTCCCTTTTATAAAGGAGGAGAGGGGCACCTTAGGAAAAACATAAAATATTATTTTATTATAAAGTCATATTCGGTTTTTAATAGCTAAAAATTGATTTATTTAGAAGATAAGGTGGGTATGGGTCTAAATCCACTCAACCAATATATTTTAGACAATTTTAGGATAGTATTTTAACCTTATCATTTAGATTTAACTCTAAGTTAAATAATTTAACTTTTATCGTGTCTTCTTGTTTTCTTACACTATATGGTTAATAAAATTACAATAAAAATCCAAACGAACCCAATGTTGTTTATTATTAATATATATAAACATAAATAAGTCATTTGGCCTAACATTATATTTTTAGGAATAAAATAACAATAAATAATATAATATTTGTTTTAAAAACTATTTTATGTCCATTTTGACACTATTTGGTAATTGTTTTTTGTTAAAATTATAACAGTATGATTGGTTATAAAAAAATTAATTAAATCAATAATAACATGTCATATTAACCTAAAAAATTAGTTTAATTCATAAAAAGTCTCAAATTACATTTATTTGGGTATTTATAACATCAATTATGTCAATATTACATTAATAAGATAATTACGACATCATCATTGTGTCATAAATAAATTAAATTATTTAATGTATAAAAATTATAAATAAATTTCCATTATGTAGGAAATCTATTTATCCTTTTAATTAATATTTATAGTCGAATTTATCTTATGTATAACCCAATATTAAAAATGATTTAGTTATTAAACCTTGATTTTAATTATTTTAACCATTCTTTAAATAAATTAATAATAAATGTCCTAATCTAATCCAAGTTGACCTAAATGGTAATATTTTATTCCTAAGGTTAATTTTTGGTCGAATTACACATATCCAATATAATTATGACATGTGTTATGGTAATAATAATAACAATTTTACCTTTAAATACCCTATTTACTTTTAACTGTGGTAAATAAAAGTAAAAAGAAACTATTAACCAAAAATTATTTTCATCTCATTGAACCACATTTTAGTCCTTGATATTAACCGTGTCTCTCGGATTTTCGAAATTCCACTCACAGAAGCGGTAAAATTCTGTTTTATGTAAATTTGCAAATTCTCCTATGAGTTGGGTAAAAGACGGTGAAAAGTTCAATAAAATTTTTATATATCTAAAATTATTTTAAAATGACTCCAATGAATTAAATTGAACATATATAGGTATTATGTATCAATTTTGACCTAAAATAAAGTTAAATAAAATAATTAATTAAAAAAATAAAAAGTCGGTTTTTAAATAGTAACCTAGTGTTTTCACTATTCATCAAAAATTGAAAGTTTTCAGAAAAATACCAAAATTTTACCCTATGCAAATTTCGATATTCCGAATCAAAAAATGAAGTCCATTTTGAAAGTTAAAATTAATAAAATTTAAAAAATGGGTATTATTATTAATAACGGATAGTTTTAATAATATGTTAATAGCATATCTTTGTATAGTGAAACTCGGTATTGCGTACAACGCAATCTATCGAGGAAGGCCGCGATTAAGTGTAAACCAAGACAAGATAGTGTTGTGTATAGTTAAATATTCATTTTATGATGTATATAACATAAAAACAAAAAATTTATCATAAAAATCTCGGGTGTTACATTCGACCCCCCTTAAAATGAATTTCGCCCTTGAAATTCATCACTTTGTAACAAACAGATGTGGATACCTCTCTCTCATTATAACCTCAACCACACACATAGCTTCTTCTAATTGGTGGTCCCTCCATAAAACTTTCACCAAGTGAGTGGTCTTGTTCCTTAGGACTTTTTCACTACGATCCAGAATCTGTATCGGTTGTTCTTTATAAGAAAGATCTTGCTCTGGCAGTACAACTTCTGAGCTTAGTACATGCGATGGATCGGGTATGTACTTTATCATGAGAGATACATGGAACACATCGTGAACTTGAGAGAGATTTGGTGGAAGCACCAATCGATAAGCTACCTTCCCAACACGATCCAGTATTTTGAAAGGATCGATATACCTAGGACTCAGCTTTCCCTTCTTTCCAAATCTCATTACTCTCTTCCAAGGAGATATTCATAAGAACACTTTATCACCAAATTCTAACTCATGGTCTTTTCTTTGGTTGTTGGCATAACTTGCTTGTCAACTATGAGCTTCTCTTATGTGATGTTGAATAGATCTGACCTTTTCTACAACAAGATAAGGTCTTAATATCTTTCCTTCCCCAACTTCATCCCAGCAAGTTGGAGTCCTACATTTCTTTCCATAGAGAGCTTCATAAAGAGCCATCTGAATACTTGAGTGAAATCTATTATTATAAGAACATTCCACCAAAGATAAGTGATGATACCAACCACCTTTGAAATCCATAGAGCAAGCTCTTAACATATCTTATAGAGTTTGAATTATTCTCTCAGACTGACCGTCTATCTGAGGATGATAAGCAGTGCTGAAACTCAATTATGTATACAGAGTATACTGAAGACTTCGCCAAAACTTTGAGGTAAACCTCGGATCCCGATCAGATATAATGGAAAGCGGTACTCTATGCAATCTTACCACTTCCTTTACATATATTCTAGAAGGCTCATCCAGAGATAAATCTTCTCTAACAGCAATGAAGTGTGTTTACATCATAAGACGATCAAATAGGACCCAGATAGCATTATTGCCTTTGGATGTTTTAGGAAGTATGGTGACAAAGTCCATAGTGATGTTTTACCATTTCCATTCGGGTATAAATAATGGTTGTAACATCCCCATAGACTTATGTCTCTTAGCATTATGTTGCTGACAAACCAAGTATCGAGAGACATATTCAGCAACATCTCTTTTCATGCCATCCCACCAAATGTACTCTTTCAGGTCTCTATACATCTTCGTGCTTCCAGGATGAATAGAGAATGAAGAACTATGAGCCTCATTCAGCAGCTCCTTCTTTAATTCTGGGATGGGAGGAACACAAACCCAATTACGGAACCTTGTTATCTCATCATAATCACGGTTGAATTCAAGAACATTTATGACCTTCTTTTTTAACTCTATATCTTCTTTTTATGCCTCTTTAATCTTCACATATATAGATGGTTGAACATTCATTTGAGAAAGATACGATTTTTTCCCTTCCATTATAATTCCAAGATCCATCCTTTGTAAATCCATAAATATTAGATCTTTTATGATCCTCATCATGGATAAGATAGCATGGTCTTGTCGACTTAATGCATCTTCCACCTTGTTTTCTTTCCTAGGGTGGTAATGAATTGAGCAGTTGTAATCCTTAATCAGCATCAACCATCCTCTTTGGCGCATATTCAGCTATTTTTGTGTGAAAATATACTTTAAACTTTTATGATCGGTATAAATATCAAACCTTTATCCATAAAGATAATGCCTCCAAATCTTTAATTAAAAGATTATCATAGCTAACTCCAAATCATGTGTTGGGTAATTTTTCTCATGGATTTTCAACTGTCATGAGGCATAAGCTATCACCATATCATTTTGCATAAGAACACACCCTAGCCCCTTCTTGGATGCATCACTATAGATCACAAACCTTTCTCCACTACAAGGTATTGTGAGCATAATTGCACTGAATAACCTTCTTTTTAACTCCTTTAAAGTATCTTCACACTTCTCTATCCAAATGAACATAACTCCTTTTTGAGTCAACCTGGTGAGTGGATTAGATAAATTTGAAAAATCTTTCACAAAACGTTGATAATATCCATCCAAACCAAGAAAACATCAAATATCAGTTACTGTTGTTAGTCTCGACCATATTTTGATAACCTCTATTTTTGCAGCATCCACAGATATCCCCTCTTTCGAGATTATGTGACCCAAAAATGCAACTTTTTAAGCCAAAATTCACCCTTGGTAAATTTGGCATAAAGCTTCTCCTTTATCAGGGTCTTCAATACAATTCTCAATTGAAATTCATGTTCTTCATTTCTCTTTCAATAGACAAGAATATCATCTATAAAGACTACCAAAAAATGATCAAGATAGTCTCTAAAGAATCTATTCATTAGATCCACAAAGATAGCAGTGGCATTAGTAAGACCAATGGGATCACTATAAATTCATAGTGTCCATACATTGTACAGAATGTCATCTTTGGTATATCCTCCCTTTTTACCCTTAATTGAAGATACCTGAACAAAGATCAATCTTGGAAAAGTATTGAGCTTCACATAGTTGGTCAAAAAAGTCATCAATGCATGGGAGAGGATATTTGTTCTTTATAGTGATCTTGTTAAGTTTTCGATAATAAATGCAGAGTCTCATTGATCCATCTTTATTCTTAACAAACAAACAAGGTTCTCCTAAAGGTGACGTACTAGGGCATATGAATCCTTTATCAATATTCTCGTAGAGTTGCATCTTCAATTCCTGCAACTCAGTTGGGGCCATTCTATAAGGTGTATTTGAAATAGGTAAAGCTCCCGGTACGAGTTCTATTGAAAACTCAACTTCACGATTTGGTGGAAGACTAGAAAATTCCTCCAGGAAGACATCATCAATCTCTCATACAATGGGTATATTCTTAATTGTGAGTTTATCTCCAACCATTTGAGATAAATAACCTTCATTTAGTGGAATCAAGACCCATAAGATGGAATAAATTTCCACTGGAAGGTTATGTTCATACTTACATCGATAGACGATCATAGATTGATCTGGAATATGAAATGTGACTTCCCTTCCTTGGAAATTGATATGAGCTCCATATAAATAAATCCAATCCATTCCATGAATCACGTCCAATTCCACTGTAGGAAAGATCACAAGATTTGAGGGAAGCACTTTCCCACAAACATCAATCGAAGAAGAATTTTAGACTTTTTATGCAACTGTTGTTCCATTAGGGGTTGTCACAGCAAACTCAACATCTAATTGTTGAGGTAATACGGAGATACCCTTAGAAAATTATTCAGAAATAAAAGAGTGGGTGGATCCAGAATCAAATAAAACATTTTCTACTTTAGAGTGGATGGTAAGTGTACCTTTCACCACGTCATTCTTATACACCACATCACTGATAGAAATTTCATGTGACTTCCCATTTTATTTAGCCTGAAGAGTTTTTTGACATAGATCAACATCAACAACCCTTGGATTAGAGAATTAATTGGCATAATTCCCCATTTCCTTTCACTTGTAACATTGAAGTGTAGGAGGTTCACTCTGTGTAGCCTTTTCTATGTTCACATCACTAGACATATTCTTCCCATTATTGCGGCATTCAAATGCCTAATGACCTTATTTTCCACATTTTAAACATTAACTAGTCCCTTTAAGAAAACTCCCTCCATGTTTCTTTACACACTTTTAGCATAAGGGAAAAATCATCTTCTTTTTAATGTGCTCTTTAGATTTTCGTTTGAATTCCATTTTCCTCTTCTTATCAAACCCATATGACTGATGGGTTACTCCAATCTCCATCTCAACCTTGATAGCACATCGAACTATTTCTTCGTAACTATTGAAGTCCCTTATGGATAACACCCTTCGAAGACTTGGTTTTAAGCCACTAAAGAATCGACCGATCTTACTCTCTGGTAGGATAATAATCCCAGAAGCGTATCTTGAAAGTCTTGTAAAATTTTCTTCATAGGTACCAACAGATTCATCATCCATTTACTTCGGTTCAAGAAACTTCTACATCTTTGTTTGAAGAATACGAAGGAAGTACTTATTGAAAAATAAGTTCTTGTACTCGTCCCATTCCATGGACTCAATTTAATCTCTTGGCCTCGTATTCTTGATAAGATTCCACCATTGATCAGCTTCACCTTCCAAACGATATACTGCTAAGATGATGTTATCATTTTCAGAACATTGAAGAACTGAAAATATCTTTCCAGTAGTATTGATCCATTGTTCATCAACTAATGGATCAGTAGACCCACTGAATTAGGGTGGATGCTGCCTCATGAAGGATTCAACAGAATATTGCTCCTTCTTTTGCTCTTTTGGAAGTCCTGCATGATTCATTGCTTGAGAAAGTTGTGTGAGTATGGCTACAAGATTTTTCATTCCATCTCCCAAGACGTTTGGTTTCTCAGGGGGACAATCATTGCCTTTCCCATCACATTCCACATTAACACAGTTCCTTCGGGTTCCATCCGTTGACTAAAACCAAGAAGAATAATGTGATGAAAGATAATTATAATAGTAAAACCACATAATCAATAATAAAATTTCACACTTAAGGTCTCATCATAGGTTATTCATGGCCATTTCTAAAACACTAATATTGTGTTCTATGCTTAAACTTATCCTTAGGGTTCTTACTAAGGCTTTGACATCCTAGTTTCCAAAGGTTGACTATAACTTTCCTTTGATACCAACTATAACAACCAAAACCTTACATACATTGTTATTACTTTATAATTGAAGCATACTTATTACAACATATAACAAAATCATGGTAGGACTGTATAGGTATAGTGTCTTTAGAAACTGGGAAACATAAACAACTGGTTCATAAAGAATCTACATTGTCTCCCATTTAGTTCATCATATCTAGAGTCCCTTTTGGAATATCCTACTTTATAACCCTATTCCTTACTTGTGGAAATAAAACATACAAAAGGGTGAGCTCGAATGCTCAGTAAGGGTAAATAAAAGAAATATCAATCACATCATATTCATAATATCATATCATTTTGGAAATCTTAACCTGCAAAAGAGATCATAATTTCATAACATGGGATAAATCAATAATCATAACATAAAACATGAAACTTTGTATCATACACACATAATCATATAGAATCATTTCTTAGTAGTCAAGTCTCATTGCCAAGACTATCTTAGCAGAAAAAGTCCATTTCTGAACCAAGTTCACTCCTCGTTTCAGTCCTGTATCACTAAACTGGATTAACCTGTCATTCCATCCATGTCTATCTCATGAGATATAAATCATTAACAAATTAATTTGAGGGAGATATAGGTCTCACCCATCTCATAATGAAACCATTCTTATGTGTTCCACAAAATCATAAATCATACATCATAGCATAATCCGTGTAATAAAAAGGGGATTCTTAAACATCGTTCCATCATAACATAATCCATATAAGTTAAAAGAACTTCATAAAAATAATTCCATCATATCATAATCAAATCAATGTAGAAATATGGATATAAATAGAACCCTATATTTTCATAGATGGAAAATAATTTTAATAAAACTTTTGAACTTCATTCTTGAGGAAAATATCCTTTCTACTTCAAAAACATTTTTCCTTTCTTAAAATGTCATATAATATTAAACTAAAATAATTTAATTAAAAATAAACTTGAAAACTTGTAAAGGAATATTCATGGAAATAATTATCTAAAAATCCATTCATGTCGTATAAGTTAAAAAAACATTCTTCTCATACTTTGGCCAGAAAAGTCAAAAAGTACCTCCTTCGAAAAACGACAAAATATTACTTTAATATCTTTTACTAAAACTCACCAATGAGTAATATTAGATTGAAACAATTGTATAAGGATATAAATAATATTACATATTGAGGAAACATTGATGTGGATGATAAATAAACCCTAGTAAATACCAAAGTATAAACAATCTCAGATAAAAATGAGATTGTGAGATTTTCCCTTACCTTAGGTCCGATTTGCTTCATACGTGTCCGAACCTCCTGTAAAATGATTTAAATAATGTTATTGACTTATTCTATAATTTTAATCATTGTTATGATATCATATATGGTCATATTCTTAGCTTCTTTATTAGTAATATTTCATTGTTACTTATCATTCGGGTGTTTATTGCTTTTTGTTCTTATGCGTGTTTTGCCGAATAAATTTTTATTATTATTTTTAGGTTATAGATACCACATTTAAAAAATGTTAGTAGTGTAATATATATAATATTTATTCATTAAATACATTTATAAAATCATTATGCAAAGAAGACCATGTAGAATGAGTCACATCACATCGTGGAGACGGTAGGCCGTACGTACGCACGAGCGATGATATCGTTCCCATGATCATGGAATTGAATTTAAGTGTATTTATACTATTTCAGAATAAATATCACTTTAAAATAATATTATATAGTTATTCCTTAAACCATTATACCCATCCAAGTAAGGTGGTGGTGGAAAACAGATTACACCACGGCGTGGAGACAATATTCCATACTTACGCACGCGTGGTAATTTCGTTTTCCATAGGATGGATATAAGGTGAAGTAGGGTTGTTTAATATTTATAATAACATATCAGTATATGAGTGATACTGATGTTATTACTTAATAATGAAACAACTAAAGAAGAAGAAGTAGAAGAACAAATAAAGTTGAATGAATCTGTAACAGGCATTACCTCTTCTTTGAAGCGCCTCTTTTCAACCTCCTCTTAGGGCACTAAAAATGGTATTTGAAGAAGACCAGGACCTATAGGATGTTTATAGGGAATTGTAGAAGATAAATTTTCAGGGTTTGTCTAAGATTGAAGGGTCAATGTGGTGTAAGGAAGAGAAGGAGGAGGTGTCCTTTTATAAGGGAGGAGAGGGGCACCTTTTGGAAAAACTTAAAATATTATTTTATTATAAAGTCATATTCGGTTTTTAATAGATTCAAATTGATTTATTTAGAATCTAAGGCCGGGATGGGTCTAAATACTCTCAAACAATAGATTTTAGACAAGTTTAGGTTAGTATTTTAACCTTATCATTTAGATTTAACTCTAAGTTAAATAATTTAACTTTTACTTTGTCTTCTTGTTTTCTTGCACTATATGGTTAATAAACAAACTATAAAAAGCCAACCGAACCCCAAGTTGTTAATTATTAATATATATAACCTTATAAAAGTAATTTGGCCTAATATTAGATTTTTAAGAATAAAATAACAATTAATAATATAATATTTTTTAAAAAAAATATTTTATGTCAATTTTGACACTATTTTGTAATTGATTTTTTTGAAAATCATAACCGCATTATTAGTTCAAAAAAAAGTTAATTAAATAAATAATAACACGTCATATTAACCCAAACAATTAATGGAATTCATAAAAGGTCTCAAATTACATTTATTTGGTTATTTATAACATCAATTATGTCAATATTTCATTAATAAGATAATTACTGCATCATCATTGTGTCATAACTAAATTAAATTATATAATGTCTATAAATAATAAATAAATTACCATTATATATGAAATCATTTTATCTTTCTAATGAATATTTATAGTCGAATTTATCTTATGTATAACCCTATATTAAAAATTATTTTTTTATTAAACTTTGATTTTAACTATTTTAACCCTTCATTAAATAAATAAATAATAAATGTCCTAATCAAATCCAAGTGGACCTAAATGGTCATATTTTATTCCTAAGGTTGTTTTTGGTCTAATTACTCTTATCAAATATAATTAGGACATGTGTTAGGGTAATAATAATATCATTGTTACCCTTAATTACCCTATTTACTTTTAACCGTGGTAAATAAAAGTAAAAATTTACTATTCACCAAAAATTATTTTCATCTCATTGAACCAAATTTTAGTCCCTTATATTAACCGTGTCTCTCGAGTTTTTGAAATTACACTCACAGAAGTGGTAAAATTATGTTTTATGTAAATTTGCAAATTCTCCTATGAGGTGGGTAAAGGACGGTGAAAAGTTCAATAAAATATTTACATATCTAAAATTATTATAAAATGACTCAAATGAATTAAATTGAACATATATAGGTATTATGTATCAATTTTTACCTAAAATAAATTTAAATAAAATAAATAATTAATTAAATAAAAATTTGGTTTTTAAATAGTAACCCAGTGTTTTCACTATTTATCGAAAATTGAAAGTTTTCAGAAAAATACCAAAATTTCACCCTAGGCTAATTTCGATATTCCAAATCCAAAAATGAAGTCCATTTTGAATGATAAAATTTATAAAATTTCAAAAAGTCGGTATTACTATTCATAACGGCTAGTTTTAATAATATTTTAGTAGCATATCGTTGTATAGTGAAACTCGGTATTGCGTACAACACAAGCTATCGAGGAAGGCCACGATTGCATATAAAGAAAGCCAATATAGTTTTGTTTGTATTGAAATATTCCTTTGATGATGTATATAACATAAAAACAAAGTATTTCTCATAAAACTCTCAGGTGTTACACTCTACCCCCCTTAGAATGAATTTCGCCCTCAAAATTCGTCACTTTGTAACAAACAGATGAGGATACCTCACCCTCATCATATCCTCCAGCTCCCATGTAGCTTCTTCTAATTGGTGGTTCCTCTATAAAACTTTCACCAAGAGAGTGGAATTTTTTCGTAGGATATTTTCTCTACGATCTAGAATATCTATCAGTTGTTCTTCATAAGAAACATCTTGCTCCAACGGTACAACTTCTCAGCGTAGTACATGTGAAGGATCGGGTATCTACTTTCTCAGGAGTGATACATGGAACACATCGTGAACTTGAGAGAGATTCGGTGGAAGCACCAATCAATAAGCTACCTTCCCATCACGATCTAGTATTTCGAAAGGACCGATATACAAGGGACTCATCTTTCCCTTATTTCCAAATCTCATTACTCTCTTCCAAGGAGATATTCGTAACAACACTTTATCACCCACTTCAAAATCTAGGTCATTTCTTCAGTTGTCGGTATATCTTTATTGTCAACTCTAAGCTGTTCTTATGTGTTGTTGAATAGATCTGACCTTTTCTGCCATCTCATCAACAAGATCAGGTCCAAATAGATTTCTTTCCCCAACTTCATCCCAGCAAGTTGGAGTCCTGCATTTCATTCCATAGAGAGCTTCATAAGGAGCCATATGAATACTGGAGTGAAAGCTATTATTATATAAAAAATACACCAAAGGTAAGTGTTGATCCCAACCACCTTTGAAATCTATAGAGCAAGCTCTTAACATATCTTCTAGAGTTTTAATTGTTCTCTCAGTCTGACCGTCTATCTGAGGATGATAAGTAGTACTAAAACTCAATTCTGTATCCAGATTATGCTGAAGACTTCTCCAAAACTTTGAGTTAAACCTCGGATCCTGATCAGATATAATGGAAAGTGGTACTCCATGAAATCATACCACTTCATTTGAATATATTATAGAAATCTGATCTATAGAGAAATCTTCTCTAATAGAAATGAAGTGTGCTGACTTCGTAAGATGATCAACTATGACCCAGATAGCATTATTACCTTTGGATGTTTTAGGAAGTCTGTTGACAATGTCCATAGTGATGTTTTCCCATTTCCATTCGGGTATGGATAATGGTTGTAACATCCCCTTAGAATTCTATCTCTCCGCTTTAACTTGCTGACAAACAAAGCATCGAGATGTATATTCAGCAACATCTCTTTTCAGGTCATCCCACCAGAAGTACTTTACATCATTGTGCTTCTAGGATGAATAGAGAATGATGAACTATGAGCCTCATCCAGAAGCTACTTCTTTAATTCTAGGATGGAATGAACACAAACCTGATTCCTTAACCTTATTATCGCATCCCAATCAAGGAAGAATTCAGGAATATTTCTCACCTTCTTTTGTAACTCTACATCTTCTTTTTGTTCCTCTTTAATCATCACATGTATAGATGGTTGAAAATTAATTTGGAAAAGATAAGATTTTTCCCCTTCTATTATAATTCCAAGATCCATCCTTTTTAAATCCATAAATATTGGATTTTTTATGATCTTCATCATGGATAAGCTAGCATGGTCTTGTCAACTTAATGCATCTACCACCTTGTTTTGTTTCCCAGTGTGGTAATGAATTGAGCAGTCTTAATCCTTAATCATCTCCAACCATCTTCTTTGGTGCACATTCATCTCCTTTTGTGTGAAAATATACTTTAAACTTTTATAATCAGTATAAATATCAAACCTTTCTCCATAAAGATAATTCCTCCAAATCTTTAATGCAATGATTACCACAGCTAACTCCAAATCATGAGTTAGGTAATTTTTCACATGTATTTTCAACTTTTGTGAGGCATAAGTTATACCATATCATTTTTCATAAGAACACACCCTAGCCCCTTCTTGGATGCATCACTATAGATCACAAACCTTTCTCCACTACATGGTAGTGTGAGCACAAGTGCACTGGATAACCTTCTTTTTAACTCCATGAAATTCACTTCACACTCCTCTGTCCAAACGAACATAACTCCTTTTCGATACAACCTGGTGATTGGATTAGATAACCGTGAAAAATCTTTCACAAAACATCGAGAATATCCATCAAAACCAAGAAAACTTTGGATCTCAATTACTGTTGTTGGTCTCGACCATCTTTTGATATCCTCTATTTTTGCAAGATCCATAGATATCCCCTATTTTGAGATTATGTGACCCAAAAATGCAAATTTTTTAAGCCAAAATTCACACTTGGTAAATTTGGGATAAAGCTTATACATTATCAGGGTCTTCAATACATTTCTCAAGTGATCTTCATGTTCTTCCTTGCACTTTGAATATACAAGACTACCACAAACTGATCAAGATAGTATATAAAGACTCTATTCATTATAACCATGAAGATAGAGTGGGAATTAGTAAGACCAAATGGCTTCACTATAAATTCATAGAGTCTATACCTTGTAAGGAAAGTCGTCTTTGTTATATCATTCCTTTTGACCCATAATTGGTGATACCCTGAATGAAGATCAATCTTGGAAAAGTATTGAGCTCCACGTAGTTGGTCAACTAAGTCATCAATTCATAGGAGAGGATATTTGTTCTTGATAGTGATCTTGTTAAGTTCTCGATAATCAATGCAGAGTCTCATTGATCCATCTTTCTTCATAACAAACAAAACAGGTGCTCCCCAAGGTGACACACTAGGGCGTATGAATCCTTTATCAAGATTCTCATGGAGTTGCTTCTTCAATTCCTACAACTTAGTTGGCGCCATTCTATAAGGTGTCTTTGAAATAGGTAAAGCACCCGGTACGAGTTCTATTGAAAACTCAACATCACGATTTGGTGGAAGACTATGAAATTCTTCTGGAAAGACCTCATCAAACTCTTGTACAATGGGACTATTATTAATTGTGAGTTTTTCTACAACCAGTTGAGGTAAATAACCTTCATTTAGTGGAATCAAGTACCATAATATGGAAGAAATTGCCACTGGAAGGTTATGTTCATCCTTGCATTGATAGACGATCATAGATTGATCTGGAATAAGAAATGTGACTTCCCTTCTTTGGAAATTGATATGAGATCTATATAAAGAAAGTCAATCCATGCCAAGAATTACATAAAACTCTACTATAGGAAGGATCATAAGATTTTCAAGAAGCACTTTCCCACAAACTTCAATTGGCGAAGAATTGTAAACTTTTGATGCGACTGTTGTGCCATTATGGGTTGTCACAGCTAACTCAACATATAATTTTTGAGGTAATACGGCAATACCCTTAGAAAATTCTTCAGAAATAAAAGATTGGGTGGATCCAGAATCAAATAAAACATTTTCTACCTTAGAGTGGATGGTAAGTGTACCTTTCACCACTTCATTCTCATACTCCACATCACTGATAGAAATTGCATGTGACTTTCCTTTATCTTTAGCCTTAAGAGTTTGTTGACGTTGATCAACATCAACAACCCTTGGATTAGGAAATTTATTGGCATAATTCCCCATTTCCTTTCACTTGTAACATTGAAGTGTAGGAGGTGCACTCGGTGTAGCCTTTTCCTTGTTCACATCACTAGACATCTTCTTCCCATCATTACAGCATTAAAATGCTTGATGACCTTCTTTACCATATTTGAAACATTTACTTTTCCCTTTAAGAAAACTCCCTCCATGTTTCTTTCCACAATTTGAGCATACGGGAAAACACAACTTCTTTTCAGTATGCTCTTTAGATTTTCCTTTGAATTCCATTTTCCAATTCTTATCAAACCCAAATGACTAATGGGTTACTCCAATATCCATCTCAACCTTGTGAACACATTGAATGATTTCATCATAGATATTGAAGTCCCTTATGGATAACTCCCTTCTAAGACTTGGTTTTAAGACACTAAAAATCGATCGATCTTACTTTCAGGTTGGATAATAATCCCAGAAGCGTACCTTGCAAGTCTTGTAAAATTTGCTTTGTAGGTAACAATAGATTCATAAACCTTTTGCTTTAGTTCAAGAAACTCCATCCCCATCTTTTTTCGGAGAATAAGAGGGATGTAGTTATTGAAAAATAAGTTCTTGAACTCGTCCCATTCCATGGACTCAATTTCATCTCTTGGCCTCATATTCTTGATAAGATTCCACCGTTGATTAGCTTCACCTTACAAACGATATACTATTAAGATGACTTTATCATGTTCATAACATTGAGGAACTGAAAATATCTTTTCAGTAGTACTGATCCATTGTTCAGCAACTAATGGATCAATAGACCCGCTGAATGAGGGTGGGCGCTGCCTCATGAAGGATTCAACTGAATATTGCTCATTCCTTTTCTCTTTTGGAATTCTTGCATGATTCATAGCTTGAGTATGTTGTGTCTGCATGGCTACAAGATTTTTCATTCTAGCTCCCATAACTTTTGGTTGCTCAGGGGGAAAATCATTACATTTCCCATCACATTCTACATTAACACAATTCCTTCGGGTTCCAGAAATTGACTAAAACCAAGAAGAATAGTGTTAGAAACACTAATTATAATAGGAAAACCACATAATCAAGAATAAAATTTCACACTTAAGTTCTTATCATAGGATATTCATGGCCATTTCTAAAACACTATGATTGTGTTCTATGCTTAGACTTATCCTTAGGGTTCTTACTAAGGCTTTCACATCCTAGTTTCCAAAGGTTGACTATACCATTCCTTTGATACCAACTATAACAACCCATACTTTACATACATTGTTATTACTTCGTAATTGAAGCATAATTATTACAACATATAACAAAACCATGGTAGGACCGTATAGGTATAGTGTCTTTAGAAACTGGGAAACATAAACAACTGGTTCATAAAGAATCTACATTGTCTCCCATTTATTTCATCATAGCTTGAGTCCCTTTTGGAATATCCTACTTAAAAACCTTCTTCCGGACCTAGGGATGAAAACATACAAAATGGTGATCTCGAATGCTCAGTAAGGGTAAAAACAAGAAATACCAATCACATCATATTCATAATATCATAACATTTTGGAAATCTTAACAGGAAAAAGATATCATAATTTCATAACATGGGATAAATCAATAATCACAACATAAAACATGAAACTTTGTGGAATACACACATAATCATAGAGAATCATTTCTTAGTAGTCAAGACTCATTTCCAAGACTATCTTAGCGGAAAAAGTCCATTTCTGAACCGATTTCACTCCTTATTTCAGTCCTGTATCACTGAACCGGATTAACCTGTCGTTCCAGCCATGTCTATATCATGAGATATGAATCTTTAACCAATGAATTGGAGGGAGATATAGGTCCCACCCATATCATAATTAAACCATTCTTATGTGTGCCACAAAATCATAAATCATACATCATAGCATAAGCCATGTAATAAAAATGGGATTCTAAGACATTGTTTCATTATAACATAATCCATAAAAGATAAAAGGACTTCATAAAAATAATTCCACCATAACATAATCAAACAAATGTAAAAAATTGGATATAAATATAACCCTATATTATCTTAGATGGAAAATAATTTTGATAAAATGCTTGAACTCCATTCTTGAGGAAAATATCCTTTCTACTTCAAAAACATTTTTCCTTTCTTAAAATGTCATATAATATTACAGTAAAAGAATTTGATTAAAAATAAACATGAGAACTTGTAAAGGATGATTCATGGAAATAATGTTCTAAAAATCCATTAATGTCGTATAAGTTAAAAAAACATTCTTCTCATACTTTTGGCTGGAAAAGTCAAAAAGTACCTCCTATGAAAATCGACAAACGATTCCTTTCATATATTTTACTAAAACTAAACAATGAGTAATATTGGGTTTAAACAATTTTAGGAGGATAGAAATAAAATTAAATATTGAGGAAACATGTATGTGTATGATAAATACACTCCAGTAAATACCAAAGTATAACCAATCCCAGATAAAAATGAGATTGTGAGATTTTCCCTTACCTTAGGTCTGATTTGATTCGTACGTGTACGAACCTCCTGTATAATGATTTAAATAATGCTATTGAATTATTATAGAATTTTACTCATTGTTATGATATCATATATGGTCATATTATTTGCTTCTTATTAGTAATATTTCATTATTACTTGTTATTCGGGTGTTTATTGCTTTTTGTTCTTATGCGTGTTTTTTCGAATAAATTCTTATTATTATTTTTAGGTTATAGATACCTCATTTCCAGATTTTTATTAGTGTAATATATATCATATTTATTCATTTAATTCATTTATATAATCATTATGAAATTAAGATCATGTAGAACGAGTGACATCACATCGTGGAGACGGTAGGTCGTACGTATGCACGAGCGATGATATCGTTCCCATGATCATGGAATTGAATTGAAGTGTATGAATACTATTTCCAAATCAATATAAATTTACAATAATCATATATAGTTATTCTTTACACCATTATACCCATCCAAGTAAGGTGGTGGTGGAAAACAGATTACACCATGGCGTGGACAGGATCTTCCGTACGTACGCACGCGCGATGATTTCATTTTCCGTAGGATTGATAGAAGGTGAACTAGGGTTGTTTCATATTTATTATAAAAAATCAGTATATTAGTGATACTGTTGTTATTTATTCATAATGAAATAACCAATGAAGAAGAAGTAGAAGAAGAAATAAAGTTGAAAGAATCGTTGACGGGCATTACCTCTTCTTTGAAGCTCCTTTTCTTAACCTCATATTAGGGAACTAAAAATGGTCTTTGAAGAAGACCAAGACCTCTAGGATATTTCTATCTAAGTGGATAAGATAAATTTGTAGGGTTTTTCCGAGCTTGAAGGATCAAACTGGTGTGAGGAAGAGAGGGAGGAGGTGCCCTTTTATAAGGGAGGATAGGGTCACCTTAGTAAAAACTTAAAATATTATTTTATTATAAAGTCATATTCAGTTTTTAATAGATCCAAATTGATTTATTTAGAAGATAATGTGGGTATGGGTCCAAATACTCTCAACCAATATATTTTAGACAAGTTTAGATTAGTATTTTAACCTTATCATT
Organism: Viscum album; assembly: GCA_963277665.1. Lineage (NCBI taxonomy): Eukaryota > Viridiplantae > Streptophyta > Magnoliopsida > Santalales > Viscaceae > Viscum > Viscum album. Next base: position 1,404,223,401 of record OY728152.1, read on the forward strand.
TAGATTTAACTCTAAGTTAAATAATTTAACTTTTACCATGTCTTCTTGTTTTGTTACACTATATGGTTAATAAACTTACTATAACAAGACAAATGAACCCCAAGTTGTTTATAATTAATATATATAACCATATATAATTCATTTGGCAGAACCCTATATTTTTAGGAATAAAATAACAATTAATAATATAATATTTATTTTAAAAACTATTTTATGTCATTTTTGACACTATTTAGTAATTTATTTTTTTGAAAATCATTACAGCATGATTAGTTCTAAAAAAGATAATTAATTCAATAATAACATGTCATATTAACCTAAAAAATAATTTTAATTCATAAAAAGTCTCAAATTTCATTTATTTTTCTATTTATAACATCAATTATGTCAGTATTTTATTAATAATATAATTACTGCATCATCATTGTGTCATAAATAAATTAAATTAATTAATGTCTAAAAATTATAAATAAAATAACATTATATATGAAACATTTTTATATTTCTAATTAATATTTATATTCTAATTTATCTTATGTATTACCCTATATTAAAAATGATTTAGTTATTATACATTGATTTTAACTATTTTAACCATCCTTTAATTAAATTATTAATAAATGTCCTAATATAATCCAAGTGGACCAAAGAAGTTCATATTTTATTACTAATGTTGTTTTTGGTCGAATTAAACTTATCCAATAGAATTAGGACATGTTTTAGGGTAATAATAATATCATTTTTACCCTTAATTACTCTATTTACTTTTAACCGTGGTAAATAAAAGTAAAAAGTTACTATTCACCAAAAATTGTTTTCATCTCATGGAACCACATTTTATTCCTTGATATTAACTGTGTCTCTCGGATTTTCGAAATTTCACTCACAGAAATGGTAAAATTAAATTTTATGTAAATTTGCAAGTTCTCCTATGAGGTGGGTAAAAGACGGTGAAAATTTCAATAAAATTTTTATATATTTAAAATTATTATAAAATGACTCCAATTAATTAAATTGAAATTATATAGGTATTATGTATCAATTTTGATCTAAAATAAATTTAAATAAAATAAATAATTAAATAAATAAATAGTTGGTTTTTAAAAAGTAACCCTGTTTTGTCACTATTCATCAAAAATTGAATGTTTTTAGAAAAATAAAAAAATTTCACCCTAGGATAATTTCGATATTCCAAATCCAAAATTGAAGTCCATTTTTAAAGATAAAATTTAGAAAATTTCAAAAAGTTGGTATTACTATTCCTAACAGCTAGTTTTAATAATATTTTAATAGCATATCGTTGAATAGTGAAACTCAGTATTACGTACAACGCAAGCTATCGAGGAAGGCTGGAATTGTGTGTAAAGTAAGCCAAGCTAGTGTTGTCTGTAGTGAATGATTCCATTGATGATGTATATAACATAAAAACAAAATATTTTTCATAAAAATATCGGGTGTTACAATAACATTGTGATTGAATGTAAAATAATGTGATCCAACAAATCCACTCCCCCAAAGAAATAACTCTCATATATATGAGAATAGATCAATGTTATAGATCAGGATCACCTATTCCACAAGAATAATATAACCCTCAAAGGATGGTTCTTTAAAATTGTGTCTAAAACCAAAAAATTCTATTTAAAATGTAGTGAAGAAACCTGCTTTGTCATTACCCACACCAATAGGGTCTAAGACACAAATTCCCTAGAACACCTCAAATATGCTAAGGGATGGTGGCTAGCACTGAGTTGGAATATCACACCATGGTTGGCTTTATCTAATTAAACATGTACATAAAAACAGACATATCAAATCCATCAATGCGATGAAATTTAATAAATAAATAACCATGAATGCAAACTTCTAAAATCCCTCCATCATAGTATGAAAAATATTCTTAAAAGAATGATAAAAATACAATCAACCCAAAAAAATATAAAAAAAGACCAAAAAATGAATTAATAAGATAATCCAATAAAAACCCACTAAAACACACCTTGGTATATCTAGATCACAAAAATTGTTCTCACCCTAGTCCATATTGATCTCCATTAAATGGGTTAGTTTTCCACAGAAGACATGAAACTTGGTGAAAAATCCCCTATAGTTATCAATATTATAATACACAAGAGGACCTTATGAAATCACAAAGCATGTAGAATCATGGATTATGGTCTTACCATCATAGGTATATGTAAATTTAATATATAACACGAACATACAGATATATGCATAATAGACACATCGTCTCAAAGTAAGGTCACAACCATAATTCCATCATTGGATTCCTCCCTGAAGGTTCCATATAAAAATCATTTTCGAGAGTGTCCTCCGTGAGTCAGATAACACTAATGGTATCAATCCAATATGTCATACTCATCAGGTATCGTCCTAATATGTACATGCATGAAGTCTGATGAGATATATACATAGATAAGGATCACACACAGGGACATGGGGAACACCAATAACACAACATGGATTAACGCACTAATTATAGAATATACGACCATGTAGTGTTCATCATAAAAATACCAGTAACCCCACCATGGTAAAAGGATGATGACATAGGATCTCAAAAAGTTCCTCACTGAAGGATTCCAAAAAATCTATCCAAGACATATGTTCTTATGAGGGGATAAATATACTATTCATAGGTTGTCACTCTGTACAAAACACATCAATAATGAATCAAGGGATCGTAACACAAAAATGTTTACAATATTAAGAGAAAAAGGGATCTAATCTATCTTTGAAGGATTAAACAGTGTCTACTAGAAGTACACATCATGTACCGTTATTAGAAGGTTTTTCCAACGTATCAAAGTATGTTCTTATCTAGGTGTTGGATTACATGGCATGTATTACCTCATGAACTTATAACCATGCCAATGTACCTGGCATAGACCATATACCCCTGGCCAATCCAAGTGAATGTCGTTCTTAATATTTTCTGAATCCTAGATAACAATCCTTGTTTCCAGGTATGATCACACATTATGTGATAATTATATCCTATGAGGTAATAATAGCACAACAGATAGGTCCCCACATGGTGGGTAGTCCTAAATTGAAATCCATGTATATCATGATTTTTTATAAACTATACATCCAATTAAGAATTCATTGTCCACTCCTTTGTCATCTGATCCTACCATGAATCAAAATAGAAAGCATTGATATAGCCTAAAAAATCCTCATTGTAGCCACTCTTCAAAATTTGACCATCAGAATCATATGAGAAAATAAAATTCAAGTCTCCAAGACACCACATTTTATAATCCATATAAAGAACTCTGATTTGATCCTAGTTTATAATTATAGATTTCTCACTTCTTTAATATAAACCTAGATCTTTGATATCAATCTATCACACAATTAAACATGTGTGTAATGACTGATTTTTATGTTTTCAACCCATTACATGACAACTGAATGGCCAGTGATAAATCAAATGTAGGGGATTAATTGCAAAAATCAAAAATGTGAGGGACTACTCAAATTCAATGTTAGTGTTGACCTTAATTCATTTACATTAGAATGAAAATTTATGGGATATAACATGCTCAAAAAAATCCCCAATTCCAGATAATATGTATCCCATACAAATAATAATTCTTATTCAGGAATCAATCTATCAGTTGATTTATTTTAATAAATCGTATGAATAAATAAATAGTGATAAATCCACCTAATAATCCAATTTCATGATGGATATATTGATAATGATGAATGATTTCATCTAAATTTTTTAAAGTGATCATTGAATTATATTCGCATAATGATCATTGATCCTGATATGATGTGATGTCATATTCCAATAATATTCTACCCTAATTCTCTATCACAATGTTTAGAGTCATCCACTGACCCAAAAAAATTGATCATTATATCATATTTATAGTGCATTCTTGGTTGAAACAATTTAATTAATTTAATAATTATAATTTAAATAATTTATTTAAATGTTCACCCATGACCACGCCCAACCTGAGAATTAATGTGATCTATGGTTAAGTCATGAATAGGTTAAGAGACACATTCTAAAAACAATGATTACCTTATATTTCTAATACACACCTTCATTTATAATTAATTTAACTTTTCTTGAAAAATGTGTTCACAAGAAATCAATATATTTAATATATTCCCAAAATTAATTTCAGTCTCATCGGGCCTCCAAATCACTCACCATCTTTGCACCTAGTCTTGAAAATATTGGTAGAAATTTTCAATGGATTTACATGGGGAAAATAGGGACATAAAATTCTACAATCCTTAGAGATTTAAATCCAATAAATACTAAAAAAATACTACAAAAATTGATGTTGGTATAGATCATGCATCTCTGTCTCCATTTCCTTGAAACAATCATAATGATTCATTTGTTAGAGCTAGAAACAAACTAAAGGAAACATAGGCCAATGGAGGATCCTCCCATTCTAATTCTTAATATCTACTAGGTATGCCCCAACGTTATCACTATACTCAAGGGATAGCTCGCCCTAGTTGATAAACTATGTTGGTTCATGCACATAACTCATCATATCATTGAATATTTATTATACCCCATGTACGTGTAATGATAGTGTTATTTGGTAAGATAACTCACCAACTCTACGGCCTATGTGGAATGAGCTGATGATTATTAGAGATAGATTACTTCATAAATGAAATCCCTTAAACCCAAGTCAATGTGATATCTATAAGAAAACATAGTATACCTCCATGAACACTAATGGACTCCATCATTGGTCCATAAAGGACTTCTGATGTCTCTATGCATTACTCATCCACTAATATATAATATTCTCAATCTCTACCATGGAACATACAAACTCTGAGTACATATGTGATGACTCTCCTATGTCATTAAATCAGAGTGGTGACCAACATTTTCTCTTTTATAAGGCCTAAAATGGGCCCATAACAATATTTGAATGGTAGTTATTGTATTATTACTCATTAAGTGGTTGGTAAACCTACCAACTACGGCCAAAGTCTACAATGCAAGCCTGCATCATATCTAGCAGGACATTATTATTTTTTGGTTAGTCTCTCCATCAATCTGGGGGTGAAACACATTCCTCAAATAGAACAATGTACCAAAGGATTCATATAATACCATTCGTAATCGATTATTGAAGTGATTTACATGATCAGAAATGATCATTGAGAGAAATCAATAGAGCCAGACTATATATTACAAATAAAATCATCCCCTTTAAATGACTAAACTATGCCCTAGAATAGAAATGAATTAACCAGATCTCGGGATTTGGTCTATGATAACATACATATCCTAGTTTCCTCTAAACTTTTATTGTAATCGTTCATAATGTTCAATTATATCCCATAATATTTCTATTCTCACACCACAAGGTTTTAAATTAAGCCCACTAGAACCTGGTGATTAGCCTTCACTTTTTTACAAGTAAGGCATCAAAAAAATAGTTCCCCAACACAGCTCTTATTCTCTAACCACAAGAAATACAACCAATGATTTTGAATCTTGTTTTTCAAACATAGATATACTGTTATGGGTCTATTATGAAACACTCTCAACACCTCCTATATCAGTAGACTATTACCATATTCCCTCCTATAAAAAATGAGAAACACCCCACCTTCATAAAAACAAATGAGTTCTTTTCTAGTATACATCTTGGTAAGTAGGATCTCAAAATTGGTATCCCCATGTTGTACCAAACTGGCTCACTATAAATGGTTATGGTATACAAAACATCAAATTGAGGTCATATTCTCTATCTATATCTATAAATAGTCTAACTTCTATGATTCCTCAATCAATAGATACAAAAAATATCTTATATTGAGAGAAATTTCTACAATGTTTCCATTCTTAGGCGTATAGACAATATCTATGTCATACTTATAGAGTAACTCTATCAAAAATATTTTTCTAATGTAAATATCCTTATGAGAGAATATATATTTGAGACTCGTGTGGTAACAATATATGATAAACTATCTATCCTTAAGGTTGTTTCACCTCATATTTATTGCAAAGTCTACCACTACAAGCTCAAGATTGTGGGTTGAATATTTGTTATCACATGGTATCAACTAACGTGAACCATTATAAATAATCTCATATCACTACATCTGGACACAAACATTTCAATACCCTGATGCATCATATATCTCTATGTACGAGAACCCATCATCTAGAAATTTCATGATGGGGGTTATCGTCAATATCATCCTCAAATCCTAGAAATCATGAAGGGTTCAATCTATCCACATAAATACATCTCTTTATAGGTAAAACATACAATGGGAGATCTTATCATGTTGAAACTAGGTATGATTCTTTAATATTGTCCTACAAACACACATAATCTCTCCACATTTTTTATTCTATTAGGTGGATCTATATCTAACAATATATTGGCCGTCATATGGTCTACTAATACTTCGTCTGTGGTGATAACATATCCCAAAAAGTAGACCTCATGAATCTATAAATAGAAATTTGAGATACTTTGGTAATGATTTTTATCTTAGAGTACATCTAGAACCATACTCATTTTCCCCAAAATCCCATTCTCAAACACCGAGTACACTAGGATATCGTAAATGAAGACTTCCACAAATTTATCAATGAAAGGATGAAATACCTGGTACATGAGTCCCATGAACACTACTGGGTAATTTTTCCCTACGTAAAATATCCAAAAGTACTCAAAGTAATCATAAAAAAATCAAATATTTTCCTTTAATATATCATTGTCATGTACTCTCAATTGGTGATAACCTAATTTGTGGTCAATCATTGAGAACCATCATAAACGTATAAAATGATCAATGTGGTCATCTCTCATTGGTATTGGATACTTGTTCTTTATTTTCATCTTGTTTAGGTAATGGTACTCTATAAAAAACATTATTATTCCATCCTCCTTCTTTGAAAGCAACACCAAGGATATATAGGGTGAAACACTAGGGCTTACAATGAACTTCCTCTAAAAATTTTCCAACTACACCCTCAATAGAAAAAAATATTTTGGAACCATATATTATGATTTGAGTATATCAATCATTACCAGGGAGTAGATCAATGCAGATTTCTATCTCTCATTGGGGAGGCAGTACTAGAAGGACCCAGGGAAAGACTTTCTTATACTACCCCACCTCTATAGGAAACTAAAAACCCATAATATCCACTACACCAAGTGTCATTCTAACCAACTATTACATAATCAACAACACCCTCCTATTCATGAGTCCACCCTACTCTACCTAGGATTATTTATTCCGCACAAAGGAAAAACTCATTCCATCATTGCAGACACACCAAACAATCCATCAAGGGCATGAAATGACGAAAAATAGTCTATTCCTAATATGAAATTATAAGGCCTTGTCACTATTAAATTGTGGCCCCAAAATAAACTCTTATATCCCAGAATTATTTCACACTATCGGTAGAACTTTTTTATCATTGAGTTTCCTCTTGTAGGAGTATCTATGAGTATTGGTCAAACCAGGGGATCAAATGGAATCTCTATGTTACAAAAAAAACGTAGTGAAACTTATGTAATGAATCAACATTTTGTCAATAAATACTGAATTTAATTGTGAAAATAAACATATTATAAATCATATCATTCCAAGATCCTCTAGATCATCAACCTCAAACCCTTGTAGTTACCCTAACCCCTGACCACCAACTCCTTGATCATAGTGTGGACCAACTGAAGATGGTGGTGTTATCTTATAAAAACATCTTCAACCTCAAGATGCTTTCTTAGATCCTCTATTATGTCTATCACATAGTGGAACGAGCTACTTATGTTGTTTAATCTAACTAAGTATCCCAACCAATAGATCTATATTAGTTATATTGTGAGTCAAAAAATCATCAACAATATGTACCCTTCTGTCAGAAGAGTGGCAACACATCTTCACAGGGGGACTAGATCTTGCCTATAATTTATGACCCATATAATCTTCCTCCGAAGAATGTAACTGGGGATACATCTCACATTTAGGTGATGTGTCTATAATCGACTCATTTCCTCCAAAGTATCAAATCATGTTATCTAATTGTTGGAACCCACACTCTATGTCATCTTATAGAAAAAACTATCAACTATCAAATAAAACTCTAGCACCCCTTCATAGGAAAGAATGCTTAGTTGTATCACACATGTTTGTATGTATCTATGAAGTCCTCAATAGAATTTCCAACACCTATTGAACTAATCACATACCAAATACATAAATTACTGAGAGTGGGTGGTAAACCTCAATAAATAAATAGCTACTATCATACCACCCTACCGAAGAGGTAAAATCTCTTAAATGTCACATCCCTCAAAAAAGATAAATAGAACTCCTCTTTAAACAAGCACCCAGAATCAACCCACTCACGAGTCACCTCATCACACGACTATGACATTAATCCCCATTATCAATGTATAGAGCTATAGAGGAGTATCACTGCCAGGGCAACCATCAATTTTTCCAGTGTCCTCATAGACAAAATACTCACATCATTTCCACATTCAAGCCCTCATTCTCCAAGGTTTTAGGCTTATCTGAGATCATATGGGGTCGTTGTCATAGAAAATCATGCAGTGCTCTCTTCATGTTCACTTTATCAAATGATACTTCCAGTCCCATCTTCTAATTGATAGCTGGAGGAATTAATAGTGCACCACATGGAGGTAAAAACTCTTAAACATGTCGATGTGCTGAAGATTCATCACTAAGGGGTTCATCCTCATGATCCTGGTACTAAATCCTTGTTGGAATACTTCATGTATAATTACTGAAATTGAAAAGTTCTATGATGGTTAATGGGTATATCTATAGGGGATATATAATAAAGAATTTGAATCCATAACCCATTATATATATGATGTATATAAAAATTTATTTTCCTTAAAAAAAATCTCTTCATGTAAATAATAAAATTTCTTGGGATCTATGTCCTAGTGAATGGATATGTTAGATACCACACTAAAACTGGATCCCCTGGTCTGAGATCCAAACCTAAGACACATAACATTGTTTCCCTAATCCAATATCATAGTCTAAAATCTCAATCAATATCCCTATCCAATGGCACCAGTCCATCATGACACTACCTAATGGGGCCTCAGACATAGCTACACCATTCCCACCTCTAGCAGGCCATGGGATATAAAAAAAATGCAAAGTAAGAATATAGCACACATGGGAGGGATTATCCTAATTTACATATATAAACAAACATATCCTCAATTTAATAGGATGATTAGATGTATAAAAACAAAAACAAATGCATGAATACATCTAAAATCTCCACATCACATGAAGAAAACATATGGTGGAGTTAAAGGGGCCAAATTCAAGATGCCAAAAGAAACGGAAAACAATTCCTATATGTGAAGTATAAAGGGTTAACTGTCAATGAAACCACCAGAAGACACCTTGATCTATCTAGATCACATATCTCCATATACATGTTGTCCCCCTATGTCTCTATAAACAGATATTGTCATATGTATAATACATGAAATGTTCTAGAAAATCATATTCATAGGTGACTGTAAGAATACCTAGTAGGTCACCCAGAAATCAAAGATCATATATCATAAAGAATAATATTCTTCTCATTAGAAGATTATTTCCAAGGATTATACAACAATAACATCATGATATATACATAATAGATACACATTACCAATATAAGGTTACAATTGGCAACCATCATCAGAATCCAACTCAATGGTTCCATATAACACTCGACTATGAAAACAAACATCATAAATTAGATTACACTGATGGAATCAACCTATGATATTATACTCATAATAAATATCCCTATGAAGTACACTTTGGAAGTTTGAATATATTTATTCATAGATGGGGATCACACACAAGTCCATCTGGAATACATACATCCAAATATGAATTAACACACTATATAGTTGATCATTGCCTGCATAGTAATAGTATCCGTGATACTTGGATCACCACCTAGGTAAAATGACGATGATAGAATATATCACTCCAGACCTCATTAAAATATTTCAATAACGCTATATGTGATAGATGTTATTCATATGAGTTTAGCATCATATGCATAAGACATGAAATTATACTACAAACTAAGGTAATTGATCAAGGGTATACCACATTATGAAACTTCCCCAACAAGAAGAGTATAAGGCAATGAAGACATATTTGAAGGAGTATATTATGTTTACTTGAAGTACATGTTGTGTCCCTTCATCACTAGGTTCAACCAATGTATCGTAGCTCATGCCTATGTTTTTGTCTATGTACATGGCATGTTCGACAACAAGTACGCATGACTATGTCCATATACAGGGCTCCACTTATATACCCCAAGCCTAGCCATGTGTCTAGTTATTTTCTCCCAATGAAAATTCCAACATTATCGGTGTGTTCACACTCCATGTGACATGTTTCACATACCATGTGATACATATCTCCTCTAAAGAAACCCTAATTATGTATCTAGGGCCCTGAACAGTGTGTATTCCATCATTACACATCATGTATGTCTATATTTTCAAGAACCAGCAGAGCTACTTTATGCATTTTTTCCACTCTTACATCCATCTATTTGTCCATGAATCACACTAAAAATACTAAATATCTACTGTTCAAGCCATACTATAGACACTAAACTGAACCTATCCATCTAATTAATATAGAAAAAACTCATCATGTCTCCTAGACAGCACACATCGTGATCCATGTAAAGAGATCAAATCTGATCCTAATTCATCATTGTATATCATACACATCATCAATCAAAACACAGTTCTGTGATATAAATCTTTTTCACAAAGACATGAGAGTGAACCGATAAATTTTTATGAATTCATTGAACTGCAGGGATAATGATTTCCCATGATGAATGATGAATGAGGGAATTAATGCAAAAAAAAACAAAATGAGCAAAGGACCTTTTTCTGATTTTTATGTTGACTTTGATTAATTTGAATTAATATTGGAAATGAAAATATATAACATAATAAAAAATGAAATACCAAATACCAAATAATATCTATCCCATACCCATGATATAAATGATTCACAAAACAATTCGTTCTTTGATGGATTTTCATCCATTATAAGAATAAATCCTTTAGGATAATTCTAGATTAAAAAATATCCTACCTCCTGAAGGATATAATTCTTTTGAGTAATGAATCTACATTGTTGTTTTTGGTAAGATACTAAGATTCAGATTGGGCAATGATCCTTGGTCATGATCCAATCTGATCTCATCTGACAATAATTCTCTCTTGAATGACTCTCTCAAATTTCATGGTTATGTGGATAACCCCAATAAATGGTCATCACACCATATTTATAGAACATTTTTGGTCAAAAAATTATAATTAAATATATTATTTTAATTTAAATCATTTATCTAATAATTCTCCCATGACCATGACCAATCAAATCATCCAACAAGATCAATGGTTATGTAATTCACAGGGTAAAATGAATTCATTAAAAGTAATAGTGTTTCAAATTTCTAATTTGAGACTCTGTTTATATGTTATTACACATTCTCATAAAATCATTTCATGAGTATATTAAATATATATACTATGACCCAAATAATAATTATCATAACATCAAGCCTTGGAATATCATGAAATCATATTGCATGTGAAAAATAATATTTCTAGATATACTCTAACTCATCATACTGAAAAAATTGACATTGCATTGTTATAATTTAAAGAGAACAATGGAGGAATAAAATCAAAGTACCAAAATAGAAAATTTTGGAAAAATCCTGAGTTCATTGTGGATCTATCACATGATGTTGGGAATCAATCCCCTTCATGGGGATCCAAGAATTTTGGATCAAATTAAACTTTTCAACAAAATCATTGGAAGTGAATACATGGGGTTTTATAAAACATGTGGTGTATTAGGTTATAAAGTGCACTGCATATGGGATATTTACATTTTGAAGCCCTGGTTTTTAGTGTAAATATGACAAACATTATGTCCTGTTGAATAGAACATCATGAAAAACTAAAAGGAATGATTTTATTTCTTTTCATAAATATAAAATTTTTTATGTGGGTTTATTTTGGCTAGATTATCCATGTGTAATAAATGGAATACGTATGATGAGAATATTAAAGTTACATCATAAATTACTATTCCATGAATTATCCAACCGGGTCCAAAAAACCCATTTAGGCTATAAAATTCATTTCTTCCATAAAACCCTAGTATACACCATAAATTATTTCTTCTTATATTTTTTATAATCTAAACAACATTTCAACCCCACTATTCCTCATTTGAGAAATATTTTATTTTGAAACATGAAAAGTATCTGACTACATAGACCTGATAAGTTACATAAAAAATCAATCAATCCATTCACATCTTCAAGAATGTTGAACCATACCTAGAGAGAAACAAATTATGTATCTAAATATAAAACCCAAAAGATAGTTATCATGTACCTCTCCATTATATAAAATCAACCTCCTTGTTAGAGGATCAAAAAAAAATATGATACCACAGTAACAAACTCCAAGAAACTCTCCTCAATGAGATACCTCTCAAAAATAATTAATTTCAAAATAAAAAACAATAAGAAACCATTTTATAACAATAAAACAATCAACAACCATAACTATAACTACAACATGAAAAATATAAAAATAAAAAAAATCAAGGTACGAATTGTGTATCTATTCATTTATTCCTTGATACTCTCATAAATTCCGCCATGTTTCCACAAGATAAGAACCAAGGGACTAGAACTCCCACAAAATAGTTTATTCTGGTGTTCCAGGAACTATACATGCCATTCATTGAAGGTTACATCATCATTAATATCGATCTCACCCCATCAGTGTTGGGAGTTTCATCATGATGTTTATCATGGAGATGAAACATGTGGGAAAAATATCTTGAATACAGATTTTATGAGGTGGGAGTTCTATCAGATATCCCACAACACTAATTTGAATCAATTCCTTGAATAGTTCAAAAAACGAGGGAGAATTCTTACCCCCTCAACCAGTCCTTCTCTACCTATAACAATGAGTCACCTTTAGAATAATTATATCTCAAACATAGTACACCATAGGTATCCTTATATGACCAATATAGGATTTATATTGATTTAGAGCTACATTTATCCTCCAATATATCTTCAAACCCATATCTATTTATTATATTACAATTTAAACCAAATATTGGGTGACTCTTCGATTAGACTCTAGAATAATAGAGAATTGAAAGGTTTTTTGAACAAAGATTCAAAGTGTTACATATTAATGGTGGAGTGAAAATTATTGGTTAAAGTAAATTCATCCAAGGGAAGGCTCCTCATCCCTAAACATATGAAATCCATGACACAATAACACCACATTTATTCATGTGTTTTGATGGTCCACTCTATTTTACAGTTTATCTATATATGAAAAAAATTTCTATAGTATAAATTCAATATATTATTATAATAGATACACCTACACACCATGGATGTATAATGATCTTATCAAATATATATTATCATCCTTTGTACTCCATAGAGCCTCACCACCTACTGTAGAAACTACCATGATAAAACATCCACTATTATGGACTCCCAAATCATAATAAAGTGTGATGATTTAATCAATCAAAATATTATCTCCCCTATATCATTATATCCTCATTGAGATTAAGGAAACCAGGTAACAAAGTCCACCATGATGTCCTCCCACATCTACCTGGGAATATCTATTGTCTGATACAAACTATAGGGAACATGATTTTCAAACATAACAATCTATAATTATAAACATCAAGACATAGAGTCAGTAATAACCCAGTGTAATCTAGGAAAGAAAAACTAACCATTAAATGCTTAGTACTACTTGTTCACATTGGGATGTACCACCAAGGGAGTGCTATAGAATTCAGGGAGAACCATTTTTTTCATCATAAAATAGAATAAATGATTCACCTAGAATAACCCATTGTGTTTTATATACTCATACCAACCATAAATAGAATAAACAAATTCAACCCTCTCTCTCTAGAACTCCACATCATAATTCATTATCCTGGACTCCCCCACATTCTAAACCAAATATGACTACACTATCATCTATAAATGAAAAAATATGACTTTAACCTCAACCATTTACTAATGTATCAATGAAATATATTACATAATTCTCCATAAATCTCAATATTACGACACGGTATCATTACGTGACATCCTGGTTAGTGCATCATCTATAATATTTCCCTTCTCTATTGTATATGAAATCTCTATGTAGTAGTTCTATATAATTCAATCCACATTCTTTTTAACATGTTAATATCACACTTGTAGACGACATATCTTTTTTTGTTATGATCAAACAATAACACAAAATTATCACTAATAATGTAATGTCAGTGTAACTTCATTGTGAACACTTCTACTACTAAATCAAGATAATTGGTGGAATATATATTCTCATGGGTTCATAAGAACTATGACCCATAAGTAAAAATTATCACTTCAAATGTATAACACAACTCAATCCACTATGGATGTGTTACATAAAATTTGATTGTATAATACCTCTATCAAAAAACAGAGGACTAGAGTGGTAACGAACATATCCTAAAGGTACTCAAAATCTACCTCACACTAGTCAAACCACATGAAAATATAATCCTTTATGGTCATGGTTTTATAAGTATTCATGGTGTGAGTGAAATTGTATATGAACCTCCTATAATATCATATATGACCACAAAAATGTGTTACCACTTTAACACTCTTGAGGATGCCCAAGAAAAAAATTTGACTATATCCTCAAAAGGTTTACAGCTACTCCCTATTTAGATATGACATGCCCCTAGAAAATAACATCATGATCCAAAATCAAAGACTTTGAAGACATCCTGAATAGTTACTAAAGAAGAAGAATTAAAAATATGATATCAATAATCTCTACATGATTGTCCACATAAATGGAGTATACAATGATGTCATTGATGAATCCCACCAAAAACACATCCACGAACTATCTAAACCTTGTGTTTATTAAACCCATGAATATAAATGGATAATTTATCAACTAAAACACCATCTTAGAGATCTTTTAATTACCATTAAAAAAACAAAATTTGTTTTTCCAATATCCCAATCTGTCACCCTCATCTGATGATATCTTGACCACTTGTAAATCATTGAGTATGAACATTATTACTTTAATTGATTAGATAAATAATCTATATGTACAATAGGATATGTATTATTCATAGTTCTCTAAATCAAGTGATTATAATTGATACTATTCCACAAATTAACAGTAGCCTTCTTCATGAAAAAAATGGTGTAGCACATGGAGACCTGATCAACCAGACAAAACCACGCCTCAATAGATCATTATGATATAATAGTAGCTATAGAAATTCACAAGGTGACATTATATATGGATACATAGAGATACGATACATTAGTGATTGAATATCTATACCAAACTTTATCTCCCATCACGTGGATAATGTTAAAACCTTTATAGGAAAGCCATCGAGGTACTTTTATACATCATTGGGAAACACTGATAGATAAACCTATAATGAGTTCAAAATAATCTTCTCTATCATGGAAAACACATATGAAACATACTACTAACTCATCTGATAGTCTCACTTACCTATGAACACTATAGTAACTCTCCCAATATAATTTTATGTAACCTATATCCTAATGCAATATATTATATAAAATACTGAATATTGCTAATAGATTATGAGGATGATGTCGTAATGATGTATATGCAAACATAATAAGTCTCTCCAATGGATGTGTTTTCCAAGAGATATCTCATAGACTATAAATACTTCATACATATCCTATTTACTTCATACATATATAGTAAATGCCAAGGGTAGTGTAAGCTTATCCACCTCATGCCCCAAACAATGGATAAGTGTAATATAAAAATATATGTGTGTGTGTGTGTGTGTGTGTCTGGGTTTGTGGAAAAAAGAATCCTACACCCATGTAGAGAAGAAATTATTGGATACTTTTTACGTCCTTTGTATCATCAGCACTACAATCACTAACACATTATAGTAAACACTACCTACTCCATGGCCCCTCTAGCCATGTTAATGACCACCTCTAAAAATTCTATCTATTCTTTATTTATTAGTTGAATCTCATAGATTTTATCTACCTTCTCTTTCTACTCTCTATTGATACCAATCTAGAACACCCTATGACTACTTCTTAGAATGAAATTTCAACATTAAAGGAAGGTAATGTGGGTCACCTAGAATACAATGAATACCAAGAATGTTCTTTGTCTCTCATTTTGGATGAAATCATCCTCCACAATAAAAAAACATCAGATTCCTTTAAATTGGTTTGAGATATTCCACCATTAGATAAGCTAGATGGCAAGGGTTTATAGGTGAACCAGAGTGACCAAAATATATTATTCCCTTGAAACTAAGAACCCCGGTCTAGAATTATTATGAAGAAAAAATAATGATGACTCCCCTCACATAAAAATATTGTTCTATCCAATATCCTCTCAATATTCGCTACTCTTTATTAAACTAAATTATATGTTGAAAACATAAATAGGGTGACCTAGCATGAGTTATTTGAATGTAAAGACTTAATGTAATGCCTCTCCCTTGTCTCCAAATATGAAAAAATGTCTAAATAATATGGTATATTTGTAATAAATGTAATAAAAAACACTTATGCAAAGGAACTCCCCTATAAATGGATAGGAAAATCCTTGATATTTTTTTCCTTCATGGTCATATAAAAAAACCTTTCTCAAAAATAGTCATGTAACATATCCAACAAGACATAATAGTTTACATAGTAAATGAAGAAGAAAATCCACCATTACATATAAGTTCATGTAGAATCATCACAACCAATGAATCCTAGTTTTCTTTATGAGAATACGTTGAACTAGAAAAATTATCAACCTTATCCAACTATTTTTCTTTGATAGATTCTAAAACCAATCAATATTACATGTGTATACTCTAGTGTCAAAACACTTGAAGTTTCATCCTCAATTTATCATTGACATAATCTTTTATTATTTGATGATATATAGGAACGTCCTTATAAAAATATATCATAAAAAAAGACATGTATATCAACCAAAATCCAAACCTGAAAGAAGAACATATGGTCAGATACCTAAACCAGTAATATGGAATTAATAATATAAAATAATTAATATATTTTTTATTTTATTTCATTTGAGTTTTACCAAAACCAATTGTCTACAAATTTCAACCACAAGAAAAAATAAAAATTATATATGGTCTTTTACATGGTATCTAACCCTCAACCAATATCTCCTCATATAATAGGCCTGAAAGTATTAAATCTTTATGCATCAAATCATAGGGGGGGCTATATACATGTGTCTTAGTGATTATCCATTGTTTACATCACCCATAAAACATATCCATCTTAGTTTTCCTACCAAACCATGAAATATCACATATTACTATCTCTAAACTCTACCATATCCCTCAATATAAACCTTTTATACCAATCATTTATGACCTCATCCGCCAATGAATACCCATCCTAGAGTGGAAATTATAGAAGGTATATGGTGACTACCTTAGTCATGCCTCCTCTACGCACTATGTTGGTGACTAGATATGGGAGTATAATAATCGTACCTATGGGAAACATAACTACACAGAGAACATGATGATGAGAGAGATAAGAAGAAAAAATTATCAACACCTTCATTGATATATAAATTAAATTCCAAGTCCGACTATGTAATGTCATATAGTATTGAAAAAAATTGATCCTACTTACCTAAAAACAATATATATATATATATATTTGTGTGTGTGTGTGTGTAGTGATCCTAATAGTATACTAATTAGGATCATACTTTGTTCCTATCTTGTAAAAATTAATGAAATCCTACTAAATCATAGTAGAAAATAGTGAAACTGACTCATTGCCTAAAAAGTAAACTATGTTACCAGCCACAACATGTATATCTCTAAAAAAGTGTCATATATAATTTTGAATATAATATATCAATAAAAAATATAAGATACTATATTGTTGTTTCCCTAATTGTTTTCCATTATATCTTAATGTCTCATATCCTCGTCTACTTCTCTCCATAATATTCCTAACCACATACTCCATTCCTATGTATCCAACATTCAACTCATGCATCACATCAGGCAATCATATCACATCACATATACATATGTTATCCCTATAGTTTCCTGGAGAAACCATAAATGGTTTGATTTTTATTACAAATAAAGTATTATACATCAACCCATCGTAGACCATACACTGAGTAACATATATCGATCCATCACAATCCTCACATTTCAAAACTATAAAGATACACTATATATTATATCTATAGATATATTTCAATGAAATAACTAAAACCCACTAAAATTATCTAAAAACATATATATAGGGAAAATTGCCTCCCTTAATTCAAGATCATGAACTACAAAGAGAATAAAGTTGTGGAAAAGACTGTAGCCAATAATCCATCCTCCCACCAATATTTTGGGAAAAGAACCCTCACATAGTATATTGTGTGTTATTCCCCCTAACCAGCATGGGAGGGGTGGAATATAAAATAAAAACACATTTATGTTAGAATTTATCTCATAACAAAATAATGGTCCTAACATAGTATTAGACTCAGCTACGACAACAATCACTCAGAATTAAGGATTCCACTACTAAGATTTGATATCCTATAAGTACAAAAACATTTTAAGTTCTACATTAATTTCTTCAATACATTCATAATTTTATTTTCTTAATTAATTCATTAAAAATTAATTATCCTCTAAAATTATTCAATATTACGTTACCTTAATCATCGTAGTCATGTAATTCCATCCATGATTAATCCAAACTGAATCCATAGTTTTTCAAATGTAACATCTCATTTGTATTATAGTAGCACCAACCCCATGGTTTATTTCATTTCCTAATAATTATTATCATAATTTCAATGTGTTATAGGAAAACATCATAATCTACCAACATGATATGAAATAATGAACATCAATCTGCATCACTTAGTGAAGAATGTAATGATGATTATCAATAACTCAACAATATTCCATTAAATTGATGTATGGAATGATAATCATCCATTTTTATGATCATAAATGGGTAAGACCATTTTCTACCCACATCATAATCTCTACAACTATAACTAACACACTCATGAATATCCCTATGTATCTTGGTATTATAGTCATCAAATACTACAACATCATCTGGGCCTCCTCAACCCATATATCATTATCCATCCTCAAATAATTCATTCTAGGATCATAACACATCACATAGAAAGGATAAAATATATATAACACACAAATTTAATAATAAAATAAGTTAATCATGAGGTAAAAATAGGCCCTAAAAATGGAATTCATCAATTATAAACAAACGAGATCACTCATCTCCAAACACAATGCATCCAAACATTATAAAAAATTAGTACTCATAGTACCAAGGATATATATTTATAAAAAATAGGTTCTTATTTCATTTTTAATTTACCAAATAACTGTTGAATTATTTTAATTGTGGGTAAACTAAGAATCTATTATAAAATAATACAAAAAATTTAACATTAATTATTATTATCACTAATAAAAATTGTCATTCATAACATCCATTATTAATTAAATTAACACATTTATGATCATATTTAATTATACATATGCAATGAATCAATTTGAATTAATATAAATTTATTAGAAGCATTTTATTATTTCAAACATACTACTTCTTTAATCCTTTAGATGAACAATTATCAAAAAACATAAATGCATTCATTACCAGTTTCCAAAAAATCATCATGACAAACCATGTAGAAAAACGTTATATACAAAAATAAAATATTTTCAAAAAGAAATTCAAAATATAGAGGCAAATCATTATCATGGTATTAGACATAAACATGTTATAACCTAGAATATACCATTCTTGTTATTTAATACAGTGAAATATTTATTATTATAATTTCATTTTCATATATAGGGATAAAATATTCTAGAATTATGATTTTATGTAAATACAAGATAGGTGATGAATCCCCTGCCTCAATAGTGTCAACATTCATCACATAGGAACATATTCACATCGTATATCCTAATAAATTATCCCCTAAGAAGACATTATCCCTCCATAGATTCCACACCACATTCATTATAACAATATATATATATATATATATATGAGAGATATGAATCCAACATTTCATTTAAAAAAAATTCCATATGAAAAATATCAAATAACTACATGATAACGAGGAAGAAATAAATATTGATCATAAAATATCAAAAACGAGAATACTGTAATAGATCCTCTTATAAGGGATCTCAAATATAATCAAGAAACACCTATAGCCAATAAGAACATTGGGAGAGAATAAATATGGTTTTAGAATGCCAAAAGAAATACATGTTACACAGTGCACTACATAGGGGATAATTACGGTGTAAATTTCCCTATTCTATCATAAACATGTCAAATATTAAGGTACATACAAAAATTCATTGCCTCAAAATGTTAGGCTTGTATTTAATTTATATAATAAATTTCATATTTATGAAGTGAGTTGATCAAAATATGATTTTATTATAGATAGAATTAGTATATATAAAACATGAATATTGACAATACATCATCTATTCCCATTACAATAATATCCCAATATAATGCACAAAACCATTTTCGGTAGAAAATGTCATTTTCATAGTATACCCCTCAATTACACCATAAATATTCCCTATATCAATTTTTTGGTAACTAAATAACTCCATAACATCAATTATCCTTCTATAAGCACCACATTATTTGTAAACATGCAATGGGTTGGACTATATGGAACAAAGACCATACAAAATTCATAATGTATGTTCAATTGATTGATATAAACCACATAAGGACCATCATTGGAAGGGGAATGTTGTTATGAATGAAACATGGAACATAAAATTTAAGGATATTAATAATAAATGATAACTTAACTATTTAGGTTACATATAAATATACCAATCATGTAAATGTGAAATAGAGAATGGAGAAAAAATAATACATCTTGAATTGAAACAAATTTTTAATTATTAAATATTTCACATAAAAATTGAAAGTGTCTAGTGTAAGACAAGAATATGATATAAATATTGAAGTAAATAATAATAAAATAAAATATTATAAATATATAAAACTATTAGAATATTTGGATATATCAATGGGCCACTAATATGGCAATATCACAATAGAATAATGTTGTATATTATTAGCATGCTCATAGTTGTTATTTTTTCAATCACTGTTGATAATCATCTTTGGATAAGACATTATGAAAATTTGTATTTGAATAGGAAATGACTATGGAAATATGACCCATATTATGATGGTTACCAACCATTTAAATATATTCCATCAATGTGGTCCCCAACTACCATGGGATCACTGAGTATAGAATTGGGCCCCAAAAAAATTTCAAAACTAAATTCAAAACTACATATACTCATTTTAGATAGTCTCCATATCATTCAACTAAAAATATAGAAAAAAACATATCTAAAATATATATATATATATCACTAAATTTATAATTTTATATCACTATTATAATGAAATTAAACATAATATTAACTCACCACCACAACACCCTATAGAAATGGTATGTAATGAACTTTTAATTTGATGGGAGTTTTTTTGTTAGGTTCACACTTACCTTATAAAAGAGTCAATAGAAAATACAAAAAATATAAATTTTGTGTGGTTCCCTATAGGAATGTCTGGTTTTGTAAAATGAAATTTGGTGGTATCCAATTCCACTTGAATATAAATTACCTTTTCATGATAACCTATAGAATAGTTTGCTGATAAATACTGGTATAAGCCCATCATGTTAAAATATATAGTCTTAGTGTTATTTAAAAATTAATATATAATACTTATAATAATGGGTGGATTATAACCATTCAGGCATATGAGGAGATGATATTTATGTAGTGCTTCATAGATTTTGATCGGATGGCCATTAATCTTCATCCAACACTAAAAAAATAAAAAATAGATTAAATTTAAGAAAAGTTTAAAAAAAATAACATAATGAAAAAGTTGAATGAAATATTAAGGATATATAATAAATTAAACAATTTTATTATTTTATATCCCTGAGATCTCCCACACATTGACATGAAAATTTGATGAGTGTTTTCTAACACGTAAATTTAGATATTATATTTTTTGGGATCAAATTAACATTAGTATATCATAAATCATAGGTTCTTTCAGAGGGAGTTATTATTATTGGGATATTATTTAACAATTTTATAATAATGTAAAGATAAAAACTTAAATGAGTTTTTATTTTTAATCATATTAATCATAAAAATAATTGAGAAAAAGGTAACCAAAAATAAAATAAAAATTGCAATGTTTTTTCTAATTTCATCAACCTATAAAAATAAAATGATTTCCATGCATTATTATTTCAATGAAATGGATTATATCATTTAAATCCTTAATTTTTGTTCATGGTATTGTAATAGTATACTTATTAATGTTAGATATATAGTTCAATCATGAAGGAAACATGAATCTATTTTGGGGAGATATTAGATGATAATCCACAAATATTATTTTTTCCACACCTTTCATGATTTTTAATATATATTTGATCACATGGGGACTATATGAATTTGAATACTTGGTTTTATATCAATAATAAATTTATTATTGTATAAATATAATTGTACATTTTTTTATATCTCCTCTTTTATTGTTAATAGACTTATGTTTTGTTATGTCACAATAATACTCAAATGATCATGTTTGGGTATTCCCCCTCATGTGATATTTCAAATTTATTACAAACCCTTATTCCCCTTACATTCATGATTTTTTTGTTGTTCATAAAAATATGTTACTCACATGAATACTACCAAGTCCTTGAAAATTAATGTCTTGGTATCAATAATATTCAAAACGAGAAATCAAATTTGGTTATTATTGTATTTCAGTAATGAATTCTTGTTAGGATGGTGGTTTTAAATCCCAGCATTAAAAATCACTAGTGAATACCAATTCATTTCAAATATAATCATAGAATACATCCTAGTTGAACTCATATACAAAACTATATTGAGGTGGTATAATCTAAGGATACATGATGAATTTCATCCTCAGATAATACCACATTGATCAGGAATAGTATACAAGGTCAAAAATGATATCTATTTGGGTTTAGTTGTAAACACAATGTGATTCACTAACGATCACTGATAAGGTGGGTTACATCAGCATTCATAAAAAACTAACTGTGGAAGAAACCAATGAACTCAAATTATTGTCTTCTTTTTTATGTTAATGTTACCATGAAATAAGTACAGATGGATATAGTGGTATTAATGTTAAATCAATCAACTGATATGAACCACCTATATACAATTATTAGAAGGAGAATTATGGGTTTCAGGAAATTTGGAACATTACCTGAGTGGGAATCATGAAATGTGATCATTTTCTTTTGAGTGTGATAGAAACATACACTACTCAAATAAAATAAAAACTTATGAAAAAGAAAAATAAATATCTATAGATGTAAAAAATCATTCAACTATTACAAAAAACAAACAAAAAATGGAGAGTTAGAAGTTAAATTATAATAAAAATTATAAATTGGGTAGAATAAATATAAAAATTCTATATTTAAAAAATATATAAATATAGAAAATACATTTTTATTATATACCCCTCATATATATCTATTATTTTGTCTATTACGTATTAATATATGATATTTAAGTGGTATTTCATGTAATTATATTAGGTGACCATCCATCTCTAACTTGAAATCCCACAAAAAAATGAAACACTGAGAATTATTAACATAGTATTATTTACCAATTGTAAAAGAGAAAGTAAATTACTTTTTTAACGAATTGTTTAAAAAAAATTAACATTTTCACCTTTGATGAGATTTGTAAATGAAAAAAATATTTTTGTGTGCATCCCAATGAATAAAACTAGTTGATAATTTTCCTCGGATAAATTTTTTTTTGAATAGACATAAAGTTAAGTCATTTCTAATAGAGTGTTTATGGTGAAGATTAAATTATATTTTTATATTGTTGAAAAAAGTGAAAATAAAAAATATATAAATTTTTTATCCTTTGAATATAAAAAATCGTATTAAAAGAAGAAAAAAATTAAATCATGATTTAATTTTTTTTTTGGAATTTTATCAAACTAAGGAAATAAATTTATGATCATCTATTATCTGGTTGAATAATGTATTTAAATAAATTCATACATTTATATCTAGCAACAAAATTAGAATATAGTGTCCAATTACATGTAAGTTAGTAAAATATTTCAGAGATTATATCACAAAAAAATTATTTAAAACCAACCTTGAATTTTTTTATATAATATACTATAATTCTAAAATAATAATTACTTCACTAGGATGACTCAATGATATAATAACTAAAAATTGAATAAATGAAAAATTTTTAAAAAAAATCTAAAATCATATACATGGTTCACCATGAAGATTATAAACCTTTTCACAATTATATAATGAACACTAAACAATAAATATTGGAATATAGTGAAAGAATTTACTAAATTTTATGAATGATATTAGGATATATATAGTAAAAAAATTTACTATTATAAATAAATTCAATGGAAACATGGTCATTGGAAATATGGACATTGGATATACATGTTCATGATTATTACAATTAATTTGTGTATTTTTATAATCAAATTTAAATATTATATTATAAATAAATCATAAAAAAACATAATATGTAGTTAAAAAATTATATATTGAATTTTTATTAATAAAAAATATTAGTACAAAAATTGATTTTATGAAATTTCATAAAATATTTAATCATATATTGATTTTTAAATTTAAATGATTAGAATATAAATTTTTATTTTTAATTTTATTTAGATTAATGTAATTTCATTTAAATTAGACAATTTTGAAATAACTATTATTCTAAAAGTGTTATAAGTGGGTGAACTAAAATTAATATTTCAGTTACTATGAGGCATGTAATAATAATAAATTCATTTTAATATTAAAAATGTATTTTAATAAAAATATACACATTATGATCTATAAAATTTTCTACAAGAAACTAAATGTATTATGTTTAAAAAAGTTAATATATAATTTTAAACAGAATAATAGACTAATAGTAATTTATATTAAAATTTAAGATAAATGAAAATATAAAAGGATTATTATTTTAAAATATTACTTTATGATAAAAATAATTTTCATTATAATTTATTTTTTTATTTATTAATTAAATTCCGAAACATAAAAATTTAATTTTAAAAAAATATCTTCGATTTTCTAGTTAAGGTGTTATTCATTTTCATGAAATGATAGGATTTTATCATAATGGAAAAAATTACTATTTTTATAAATAAAAATACTTTTTTGATGACATTAGTATATTAGCCTAATATAAAATATGAGAAACCCATTTTCTTTACCAAATTTGTTGTTTACAAGACTAATTATACATTTTAAAATATTTTTCTTAAATTATATTCATATAATTAAAATTTTATAACATATGTAATTTATTCTAAAAAACTTGTCATCATTTTATACAAGTATTATTTTTCAATAAATAACTGACATGTTTTGAAATTGTATCTAATAAAATATATTTCATATTGGGATTTAGAAACACAAATTTTTCAGTTTTCAAATAGTATAAAGGGTTAAATTTATGGTGTGTGATACCTAAAAAAAATTAAAAACATGCCTCTATATGAGTGGTGGAGTTTTTTCATAAACTTTCCTCAACACCTTTCTTTGGTTTTTATATTTTGGGATCCCTTTCCTTGAATAATGAATTTATTATTTCAAAAATTATACTCATATCACTTATAGAAGGATCCCTTCACCATTAAACCTCCCATCATAGAAAAATAAAAATATTCTGATGAAAATCAACAAAATTATTTCCCCAAAACATCTATCCACGTCCCCAATGTTCTAGTCCCATTTAAATACCATATCCGGATTCCCATTTCCAATATTCTAAGGATTTATTCCTACGTGTAATGTAAAAAAAGTTAAATAACTCAGTTTCATTTAAATTTATTTATAGATTATTATTAAAAATAAAATCCTATTATGTCAACCCAAAAATAATTATATTATTATCATTAGTATATAAACATTATTATATTTATGGAATAACCATTATTTTCATTTCTTCCTTTTATTTTGAAAACAATTAAAACATCACAGGTTCATTCTTGTGGAAAACCCCTCTATGAATGACTTGTTTTATTATTCTTCAACTTCTTATGTGGTTTGACAGAATGTGATATTTAATGAAAAAAATATTTATTATTTAATTACTATGAATCTAAAATGTTATAACAATTTCTTACTTCCTTCCATTTTATGGGGAAAACGTCTTTTGTGTGTATATGTAGACTACCAAAACTCTAGAATGGTGTATTTCATTACACTTGAAATCTATACATAGATTATTCAAAAAATGGTTAATAAAATTAACTTATTTATATTAATTTTTTAACTCATTTAAATTTTTATATTAACATGTAACTCATTATTAACTTACCTACTTTTGTTTGACAAAAATTATTGAAACATGCTTTCCACAGATTCTATCTTGACCAATCATGGATAAAAAAATATTTCAAAACAATAATATTATTAATAATAATTATAAAATATAAATTTCATTACCTTATATAATCATTTAACGGTGTAGTAGGTATTGAAAATTGGGTAGAAAAATCTTCATATAAAATCATGTATGAAAAAGTTATAATATTTATCAACTAATGATAAAAACAAATTATAACTAACTAAAAATGTAAAATTAATTAAAATAATTTAATTTTTACACACTAACTTATATGATTAATTTTTTAAAATTGTTTACTAATATGGTGATTTTTAGAATACATAATATTAAAGAACATCCATAAAGCTTGAGTGTTGAGCTAAGAGTATTTCTTAACTCAATACCCACTGATTATATTATAATATTTCCTCTTGAACATCAATATTTTATATTTTTTATAGAATTAATATGATTTTATTATATTTATATATAAATTTAATTCAATAAATTTAAATTTATATCACTTAAAATCCTTTTAAATTGATTCTTAATTCATGAATTATGATGTCCAAGTGGGGTTATTATTTCAAATTCACATATTTGAGACATGTATAATATTATAATACTATATTCATTTTTATGGTTTATAAATTGAAAAATAATTAAAATCTATCATAAATATATTTTCATTCAGTGTGAGTAATTTTTTTATTTCATGTTTTCTCTTTTAATTTATTTTCAATCAAAAGTTACAAAATTGGTAAGGGTTTCTCATCTTACTTTTAATTCATTTATACTTATGATACATTCACTACATGTATTAAATTATGTGATTTATACATTAATAGTTATATTTTTGCATATAATTATGATATTAAAGAGATTAAAATCTCCATATTAGCATTTTTATTTAAATGGATTTTAATTCAAGGGACACTAATGTTATGTTGGATTTTGATAAATCCAATTTATTTTATTTGATAAATAATTCTTCAACTTAATCTTATTTCTTTATTTTTTAGTTTAATCAATGATGTCATGTTATTATTTGATACATTACCATTCCCACTATGGAAATAGAATCTTATAATTCTATGTTTTGTCTTGGATGAATGAATTTAATGGAAAATTATAATGTCATTAGAAATAATTTTCAACCTCATTAATGACTACTTCTCATTGATATACATAATTTTTATTTCTAAAAATGACATCATTTTAAATTATGAAATACAAGTATGTATTATATTCTATCATATTCATAAATTTTATTAAATATGTTATTAAATAATATTGAATATTATTTTTAAAATGTGGGTTTCAAAAAAAGGAATTCAATAAATATTTAAATGAGTTTCCTTTTTGGATTGTTTATTTTCTTCAACTTTGCATTTCCTTTAGATCACATTTGATCATTTACCTAGTATCATATATTGATTATTATTTTTAAAAGTACAATTTTTAAGAACATGAACCTCCCCTTTTAAAAAATTACCTTTTAAAGTAATAAAAAAATCTTCTTGTTGGACAATGTTATAAAAATTTTCTAAAAACTATATTTTCTTTCACATCCATTTTACACATTCTCTAAAAATGATTTATTTACATGGAGAATATTTTTTCCGAATTACACATTTAGTTTCATTATAATATTGTTATTTTTTGTATTACATTTACAATATAAAATGATTCAACACTTTGGATATTTTAAAGTGGTATCATTCATTGGGTTCTTCAAATATTGTTGAATTTAATATATTATTATATCATTAAATGATTTTAGGATACAAAAAAGTTTTTTACATATGCTACCACCAACCCTCTTTCATTCGATGTATTTTAAAATTTTCTATGGTATTTTATATTAAAATATACTTTACCACATGGTTACTAATCTGATCATGGAAATATTTAAATTTTAAGGTTTTAGTGTAAGACATATGAATTTTATTTATTATGTAATGGGTTGGTGTAAATATTGAAAATTTATGGGGATTTAAAATGCTCACTTTTTCAGGTAATTATTCCCCTTTTTTAGTATATATTGTTTTTGTTTCACATTGGGGTGTTTTAGGTGAAATTTTATATTGTTTAGGGGTTTTTTTCTGTGAATGATAGGTGCATAATTTTTACAAATTGTGCACCCTACCCCAGAAAACCATGAAACACTAGATGGAAGAGGATGTCATGGTCAATGAAAAGTGAAATTGGATTAACATACATGGAGATTACATAATTTTAGATGAATATTTTGTACATTGAAAAAAATACATGCCTGAGGATCATAATAGTTATGTTTCTTTAGAATCAGGGAAACAAAATATCCTATCTTGGTGGAAGATACACAAAATATCTCATAATTATCTACACCTTTAGTTCTTCAACATAAAACCTTTATTTATGACCTATAGAAAGAAAATATAATAAAGGGGTGATTACAAATTCTTAGTAATGGTAAATAATGGAAACTTAAAAGCATAATTATGATAATAAGGGTATGATAACAAGATCATCAAAATAGAAGATCATACCCTTCATATCAAAGATCATATACATGAATCATATCATAAATCATAGAACTTCAGAAGAAATGAATCATAAGAAAATTAATAACATAATCCATGAAATCATAAAATAGGAATAAAACATGGAATGGTTGAAGAAGCATAATCATATAATATTTTGGAAATTTATAATTAGAAATAGGTTTACACGTTAGGTTAAGGATATGAGATCTTGCCTTCGTATAAACATACAGAAATGCAACCACTCCCTTGAATAAAATTGTGAACATGTAATCAGTTTCATGCATAGTATTCAAGGAATAATTTCCAAGTCCATCTAGGTAGTATGTGTTCACTCCGCATACTATCTTGGTAGTTATGGATCACTGCCATGTCCAGTATAGTAGCATGAGTTCTCTCCCCATACCATCTTGGTGGTCATGGTTCACTCCCATGGTAATATTAGTAGCATGATTCCACTTCTAATACCTTCTTGGTAGTCATGTTTCACTCCCATTTCCATATTAGTCTATCTCATGAGATATAAATCATTACCCAATGCATTAGAGGTGGATATAGTTCCCACCCATGACATAATGAAATCATACATGAATGTGCCAGAAAACATTCATCATATCATCACCAATGAAATTATATGGGTTCTATAAACATAAAATCATAACCCACAAAATTAAATGGGTTTCATGAACATTTTATCACATTATAACCTATAAAAAAGATAGAGGTTTCATAATAATTACATCAAAGTATAACCAGTGAAAATAAGTGGGTTTCAAAGAATATAAATTATATAAAATGAATAGATTTTAAAAACATATAACCTATGGAAGTGAAATATATTTCATAAAAATATATACCATGGAAGAGAAATGGGTTTCATAAAGACCATGACATTAATAATATCTCATTTATAGGAATTTTATGAATTTAACCTTTAGATCATTCGCTATAAGGGCATGATTTACATCAACGGATGTCATCTTAGATGGAAAATAATTTTGAATCATCTTTCAAAAACATTTATTAAGAAAAAAATTATCTTTCTTATTTGAGAAATTATTTTTGATACATTAAACCATCTGATAATAATTATAAGAGAAAATTCATTTCCAACATATAAAAAATACTTGAAATCATTTGAAAATCTTTTTCTATGAAATCTCATAAAAATGATTAAAAACAGTTATAAGAAAATCCCTTGGAAACACGTTGGAAAAATATAATGAAATATTGAGAACATTTCGAAATAATTTCATTGAAAATACTTTGAAAACTTATAAATAGTGTATGAAAATGTTTTAAAATCCATTTTTCTTGAATAATTATAAAGAAGTTTGAAAAAAAATTGAAAACTATATTTCATGAAAACTCCTTTTAGGAAACTTTTGAAACAAAAATAACCTTTAAAATTAAAATATTGTTTCAAAGGACTAACTTCAGATAAATCCATACATGTCATATGAGTTAAAAAGAACATTCCTTTTGCCTGGAAAAAAGGATATATAATTTACTCATTTCAAAAGATACAATAATATTCATTTTAAAACATTGTTAAAATATATAATGGGTAAATATTTATTTTATTGATCATATTATATTAGTATAATATTCTTTTAATCCCTTTTTATAAAACAAAGTATTGAAGAAACACAGATTTCAGACCGAGGAGAGGGTAAAATCGGGATTTCTTGAAAACACATTCATAACTATCATATATACCAAAGAGAAAAAAATGTTACCACTACATTAATATATCATGAATTAACATTGGAGAATAAAATTCATGAATTTATTGATATAATTAATATAATAACTCATCATTGTAAGCATAAACATAAACAATCATGAAAAGTGATGAGATTGTCTCAACAAATTCATATAACTTGGTAAGATGGGATCCTACACTCCAAGTAAGAAAATGAAACTAAATTATGCTTAAAATATCATGAAAATAATTCTATATATTATATAACATGTAAAATGGAATTATATACACCTCGAAAAATAGGTTAGGTGCTAACAAAACATAATTCTCATAGATGGAAAATTAAGACAAAATGTTTTTACTGATTCTATAACTTCGGAAAAAAACACCATGAAAGAACATTAATTAAACATTTATGTTAATATCCCTAAATTTTGGAATAAGATACATATAATAAGATCATTTTAAGAACTTACACCTAATAAATAGAATGAGTGGAGAACATATCGTGTATCTCACAAGAATAAAAAGTGAGATGAAATGCACTTACCTTTATCTTGACTCTCATCGTACACATTCAAAAAAAACATTTATAATAAATATGAATTTATTATAAAAATTTCATACAACCATATTCTTATATATAATACAATATATGATCTTATGGTGACCATATATTACTTGCTTGTTATCAATCATATGTTAAGGTTTCACGTCAGGTAATATTCACTATATTCATCGCATGTGTCTTAATTTATTATATATTTTTTTATTATACTTATATCATGATTCTAAAATGTAAAAAATTATATAAATATCATTTATATATATTATATTTTAATTATAATAATATATATAATATATAATTATAATATGGAATACACCATTCATGGAGATGGTAGGTCTTACGTATGCATGAATGCTATTTATGTTTAATTGTTGTGTTGAGAGAATGAAAGTAAAATACATATATGTATATTTATATATCGTTATTATTTTTGTATAAATATATCATTTATATCTTTTATATTCACTAATACAATCATTAATACAATCCATGTAGTTTATGAATGAATCAAATCCCTTTGAGTGGGTGATAGTCCACACATCCTCAAACGAAATTATCATATTTACATGTGATGGATATCATAATGGTATTTTCCAAATAAAATGTTTATAATAATAAGGAAATTATAAATATAATATATATCATATATAGATATTTTCCCCATCATAATGGACACCATGATAGGTGGTAATCGAAAAATTAACAACCATCAATTCATGAGACAATAATTCTCCATACAGAGAAACGATATGTTTGTTAAACATTAGATGGAGTTTTGTGAAAGTTTAGGTCAATACATTTACATATAAAAATAATATTATATTAATTATAATGGTTTTTTATATAATTATATAATAAATATAGTTTTAGGGATTTAGAAGAAAAATAAAAGAAATGACTTGAGAAAAAACCTTATCTCTTAATCGGGTAACTCATTTTGGATTGTGCCAAAAGGCTTCCTTGGATTGCCTTCTTCCAGGTAAGGATTCTAGGACAAAATTAGGATTTACAGTATGTGTCTTGGTCATTTATTGGTTTATCATAAGATATTTTTCAGGTGTGAGGAAGTGGGAGAGGTGGTGGCTTTTATAGGGAAGGAAAATGACTCACTTGGATTTTTTAGAAACAAGTTTGGTGTAAATATGTTCCTACTTAAAAAATATAATAAATAACCAAAAATTTCAATTATTTAAGGTTTATAACCTAATTTTGTACATAAATGGGTTTTATACAAGCATAGAGGTCATTTGGGCCCTTAATTTTAAGGTTTGGTCCATAATTTAGCATATTTTGGCCTTAGTCGGTGTGATTAATTTTAAAAACTTTTAATCATAATTTTGGTCAAAAATTTACTTAGTGATATTATAATATATATATATATATATATTATACTGAATAAAATTATTTATGTCAGTTTTTTAAAATTATAATCACTTATGTGCTAACATTAAGATTAATTCTAATCCCGTAGACGAGACCAAATATCGGGGTTTTAAAGTAGAAAATTGTTCAAATGTTTGTTAAGATTTTGTATTCAATTTAAAAGTGAAATTGATTAAAATGAATTAAATTGTATTATTAGATTAACTATTTGTCTAATTTTACCTTGAAACAAATTTATAATACCATTTACCATTAATAATTAATTAATAAAATGCATTTTTTAACTAAAAAGTAGTATTTTCAATTTTCATCAAAAAATGATGTTTCTCATAAAAATCCCAAAAATTAACCTTAGGATAATTTAGAAATTCTAAATTCAAAAAAATTAATTTTATTTTATAAAATTCAATTACTAAATGTGTATAAAATTATGTTTATTATTAAAAGTGGTTCATTGAAGAAAATAATATTTTTTACATAAAATAACATTACCAAAATCATATCATTCTTTATCAGTATGTTTTATTTTTGGAAAACAATTATAAACATTATTTGAGAAGAATTTTTTTCTATTCCTATAACTATATTTGATGACTAGGTTATATAAATCTCATATATATAATTATATAAAAAATATTTTTTGTTGAAACTTGATGTTTTTTGCATCGTGCACCAAGTTGGTGTTGCATGTAACATACACCAAGTCGGTGTTTCATATAACTTCCACCAAGTAATACAACAATTTGTTGGTTTTTGAAATTTATAACTATTAATTTCTTTTTTAAATTAATTTTTGACTTAGTGAATTTCTAGACAAAAATCAAAATTTAATTTATTAGGGTAAAACAACTTTGTGACCATAATAATACTTCCTTTTATATTCAATAATCTTTTATATTAATTTATAATTACTTTGTAACCAATGACTTCATATTATATTGTGTAAAATATATACATTCATAAATTAGTTAATAATATTCATAACCTCTAATTCAATGTCATGGTTTTATCTTATTATTTTAAATAATCATATTTTAATAATGTATTTTTGTTCGGTAAACCTCGGTGTTCCTTATAGAGCAATAAAAAGTTAATGTTGCATGTAAACTATGATTAACATGGTGTTGCCTATCACGCATGAAAACATAGTTAATTAATATTATCTAAACAATCTTCAGTGTTGCATAAAATGAAAAATATGAAAAATGATAGATTAATTTAAATAAAATAATTCACAAAATTTTAGGTTGTTACATTCTACCCCATTTAAATGAATTTCAATCTAGAAATTATTTTATAATATAAAATATTAAATACATGAAATTTTCATTCATAGATACCCACATCATATAAATGAATACTAAAACATCCCCTAAAGGCGGAATATTGGAACCATACTGATTACCCAAAGTAATATATAGCTAGCTTTCCTCAAATGAGAGCATAGGTTCAGAGTGAAGATTGGACATATAGGAAAATCATAAATATTTATTGGGAGTGACTCAGGTAATCAGTCACAAAAATATTGAATGATCAATGAAAACATTTGGGACTCTATGTAATAAATCTTTGATGATTTAAAAGGCCAGCATCTCAACAGAAATTATGTTATTAGGATAACACATTTTTTATCATTATAAAATCATTGAGTAATTATTATTATTAACCAATAATATTTGGAAATATAATTACATGATGTTATTCACAATACCAACCTTTGGTTATTCCTTGATAGATTCTCACTTCATCTCTTACCCTAAGAAATGAATGATAATTCTTTTTTTAAAAGTACTAAAAGATCATAAGATCCATGATAAATCTATACATCAATATTTAGTTACCCTCAACAAAAATATGTGATACAATATGCATAAGTCCTTATATTGTGAGATAATAAATTAATATCAAAACAATTAATATTGAAATAAACTTTCCATAAATGGTTAACCTTAAAACCCTTATGAAATATTGAAATTTAAAGCTCTAGAATTAAATTTATGAAATTGGATTAACATTGATCCCCCATATATCCTAAAATACCACTTAGTTATCACACTTAAAATATGTCAATTCCATCATCATATATTCCCTTGAAACATAGTAATATCTTTAACTACCATTAATACATTTGGAAAACATGCATGCTTCTCTAATAAAATGATTAATGGATGTATTATTTAAATTAAAGAAGTTTTAAACTTCATCCTTATTGACATAGAATACATTTTCAATAATAAATTTTAGGGTATTCTATATTGTCCAATTTACTTATTCATATCAGGTATATCCTTATACAAACACATTTATCTTGACATCAGAAATTAATTAAGGTTTAACTTCCCGTGATCAAAATATCACCTTTCCTAGAAATCACTTTTCCATGTCTTAATCACCATTCAACATGTACTTTTCAATCCTTAATTCAAATTTGTACTGAAAAAACTCATATAACTCCTAATATTTGAATACGGAAATTAGAATACATTATTCCTCAAACATTATTTCTTAAACCATTACTTAGTCTTCATCTACATAATCCTTAATTCCTCTTTCATTGAAAATGAAATATGAATCATGTTTTAAGTTTACTCAACCTCAATATAATCTTTCTTCTTATGAATAATGTAAAAAATAATCAAAGGTAATCACATACCTTTCACATGTCATTTTTAGACTCTTTATCTTTAGATGTATAAAAAATACTCGTACCACCTTCATGGTTCTCATTATGATACTTCCACTGGGGAAGTTAAATCTCATAATGCTCAAACATTAAACATATTAAAAATTAAATATTTACCATGTTCATTCTAATTACCGCCATTTAATAAAATAATAAAGAAGAGTGTGAGAAACATTTATCATAATGGGATGCCATATAATCATGAAAAATTAATTATAGGACACCTAGTTTTTGGCTCCCATTTATTTAATCTATTACACCATAGGATTATCCAATGTTATTACTAATAATCCTCTATTTAAATCATTATTGATGGTTCATAGAGAGTATGTGAATTCCCAATGCATAACCCCCTATAGTTTCAAACAGGGTGTGCAGCAAGGCATGTTTTCATGTACTAGATTACCCTGAGTCTGGACTATAATTTCCTTTTGGATTTTTTACTCCTTTGGACATATGTGCCAGAGCCACATTCAGTTGTAGTGTCCAGGAAGGGATTCATTTCTTGGAAACCACTCACACTATCTATTACCAAGAATTCACATCATTTTCATAAACGATTACACATACATTATAATTATCCAAAGTGTCATCCTAGGACATATCCTTAGAAATATACCCTAAGGATATGTTTAATTTTTTTTCATCCTAGATTCCAATGGTTGACTAATCCTTACCTTTGATACCAACAAAATAAACTCAGGCTTAACATACACAGATATTGCATCATTTTAGATTATTATTTAGTACATTGAAAAAATACATTCCTAAGTACCATAATAGTATATTTTATGTGGAACCATGGAAAAAACAATCTATAAAGGTGAAATATCTTCAACATCTCCCATAAATATCTATACCTTTAATACTTCTACCTGAAACCATTATTCATAACCTGGAGTAATGAAACATAATAAATGGGTGAGCTCAAATGCTTAGTAATGGTAAATAAGGGAAATATGTAAGAATAATTATGAGCATAAGGTTATGATAACCTGATCATTAAAATAGAATATGATACCCTACATATAAAATATTATATACATGAATCATGTCATAAATCATAGTAGTTCATAAGGAATGAATCGTAAGTAAAAAAACTATAATCCATGAAATCATATCATAAGAATAAAACATGAAATTGTGGAAGAAAAATAATCATATAATATTGTGAACATGTATATGTAGAAATAGGTTCACTCATTTGGTTATGGACATCATATTAGACCCTCTCATAAACTTAAGGACATGCAACCTAGTCTATGCATATCATTGTGTACACATAATCTGGTTCATGAATAGTAGTCAAGGCATTGCTTCCAAGGTAATCTTTGTAGTATGGGTTCAATATTTATACAATATTGTTAGTCATGGATCACTCCCTTGTCCATATTAGTATCACGAGTTCACTCCTCATACCATCTTAGTAGACATGGTTCAATCTAATGACTATATTATTAGTATGATTTCACTCCTCATACCATCTTGGTAGTCAAGGTTCACTACTGTATCCATCATAGTCTATCTCATAAGATATAAATCATTACCTAATGCATTAGAGGGAGATAAAGGTCCCACCCATCACATAATGAAATCATACATTATTGTTCCAAAAAAACATTCATTATATCATGACCCATGAAAGGATATGGGTTCTATAAAAATCAAATCCTAAATCATGAAATAAAATGGGTATCATTAAAAATTTATCACATAATAACCAATAGAAAATAGATAGGTTTCATAATTATTTCATAAATTTATAACCCATGAAAAGAAGTGGGTTTCAAAAGAATATAACCTTTGGAAAATAAAAAGATATAAAAAACTTATAAACTGTGGAAGAGAAACTAATTTTATAAACATATAACCCATGGAAGAGAAGCGGGATTCATAAAGTTTATGATATTTGGAATAACTCAATAATAGAAAGTTTATGAATGGAACCTTTATATTATTCCCTAGAAATAAGTGATTAATATCATCAGATGTCACATTAGATAGAAAATAATATGGATACCTCTTTCAAAAAATGTATTGAGGAAAATATCATTTCTTCTTTGAATAAGTTTTTAATATATTATACCATTTTATAATCATTTTTATACAAAATTACATTAAAAATTATAAAGAATACATGAAATCATTTGAAAAACCATTCTCCTTTAAATATTATAAAATAAGCATCAAATCATTATTAAAAAACTTTTTCTTAGAAAACACATTGAAAAAATATAAATAATTATTGAAAACATTTTGAAAATTATTCCATTCAAAATATTTTGAAAACATATGAATATTTCTTGAAAACATTTTGAAATATATTTTCCTTGAAAACATATAGAGGATGTTTGAAAATATTTTAAAACCATTTTTCTGGAAAATTTCATTAAAAATTTTGAACATAAAAAACATTTATACATGAAAATAATGATTCAATGGATTGATGGTGGATAAATCCATACATGTTGTACGAGGTTAAAAGGGCATTCCTTTTTCACAGTAAAAAAGATAGGAAATTTAATCATTTGGAAAGAGAAAAAAATATTCATTTGAAAACATTGGTAAAAGAAAAAAAGGGAAAAATTGATTTTAATGATCTTATGATATTAATATAATATTCTTCTAACCCTTTTTAGAAAACATTGTTTTGAAAGAACACACATTTCTGAATTAAGGGAGGGTAAAGTCAAACTTTCAAAAAAACAATTTCATAACTATCTTATGTAGCAACGAGTACAAAATGGAACCACTATATTAATATATCTTGAATAACTATTATAGATGAAAATTCATGAATTTATTAAGATATTGAACAAAATAACTCATTAATGGTTTCATTAATGTAAACAATCACAAAAATCAATGATATAGTCTCAATATAATTTTATAACTTGGTAACATGGGAGAATACTCTCCATGTTATAAAAATAAAGTTAAATAAAGAATAAAATATCTTGAACAGAATGATATTAATAATAGAACATTTAAAATGGAAGTATATACACCTCAAAAAAGAGTTTAAGTGCATAACAAATCATGAGTCTCAAAGAAGGTAAATTCAGACAAAACATTTATACTGATTTGGTACCTTTTCCAACTTTTAATATTGTGATTGAAACTTCATAAAAAGGATATATTAATACTCATAAATTTATTTAAAATACACATATAATACATTCATGGTAATTACTTACACCACACATAAGTAAATATTGTTGAACATAAAATGTATCTCCTGGGAATAAAAAGTGAGATGAAATCCCCTTACCTTATGTCATGACTCTCATCATACTAATTGATACCAAATTTATAATAAATATAAATTTAGTATAAATATTGATAAAACCATATTTCTATACCTAAAATAATATATTTTTATATTATTTCTTTATATTTCCCACTTGTAAACAATCCTATAAGGTTTCACTACAGGTAATTTTCACTTTGTTCTTCTCATGTGTCTTGATTTGTTATATCATTGGTCCTTATACTTATATCATGATTCCATAATGTAAAAATGATAAAAATATAATTTTTATAAATTATATTTGTATTATAATAATCAATATAATATATAAGAATGAAACAGAATACCCCATTTATGGATATGGTTGGTCTTACGTACGCATGGATGTTATTTCCATTTACTTGTCATGTTGAGATAATAAAAGTAAAATAAATAAATATGTATATATATGTGTGTGTGTTTGTGTGTGTGTGTAACATTATTATATTATCTTTATGATATCATATATATTCACTAAAACCATCCTTAATACAATCCAAGTTGTGTATGAATGAATGATATTGCTTTGAAGGGGTGGTAGTCCACTTCCTCAAACAAAATTATCATATTTACATAAGATAGAAAGCCTAAAGAGTGTTCCAAATAAAAATTTCATCAATATAAATTCTTTATAAATATAATTTATATCACATATAGACATAATTTCTATCATAATGTACACTATTATGGGTGGTAATGTAAAACGAACAATCATTGTTTTGTGAGGCAGTAGTTCATTGTTCATAGAAACAGTATGTTTGTTTCCCATTAATTTGAGGCCTATGTTAGTGTAGGTCAGAAAAATTACATAAATAATCCTAGTATATTTATTACAATACACTTTTAATATAAGAATATAATAAAGTTATTTTTATGTGGTGTATAAGGAAACTAAAATAAAGGACTTGAGAGAAGATTTCCCATCTTAATCATGTAACTTCTTTTGGTTAGTGTAAAAAAGCATCTATGGATTTACTTAATCTCAAGGGAAGGATTCTAGGAGGAAGGGAGGATTTTTTTAAGTGTAATGGGCTTGGAATCACCAGAATTTGGAGGTTTTAGAGGTGTGAGGAAGTGGGAGAGGTGGTGGATTTTATAAGGAAAAGGACTCATATTGAATTTTTAGAATCAAGTTAGGTTTACAAATGTTATTACCCAAACAATTATACCGAACTAAAATAACTCAATACTGGATGATGTATGGATGAATTATGGACATATAAAGGGTTTTTTACGGGTGTCTAGATCATTCATTCAATTAATGTTAAGTTTTAGCCCCTAATTAAGATTAATTTGGCCTTAATAATTTTCATTAATTTAAATAACTTTTACTAATAATTTTGGTCAAAAATTAACATGGTATTATTAGACTCCAAATATTATACTAAATAAAATGGTTTATGTTAGTTTTGAAAAATTCAAATCATAGAAGCAGAAAAATTAATATTAATGGTAATTTCATAGGAAGTGATCATCCCATAAGGGACACTACTGCTAGGGTTTTGCTCCGCCGCTGCCTCCCTCTGCCTCAGCTCGGCTCATCTCTCTCCCTAGGTGTTCCCTCGGTGTGACTATGAATTTGGTATATCCTCCACAGATGCATCATCATCCTTGTGGACTTGGTCGGCATGGCCTTTCTCTTCATTTTTGGTTGGCTTCCCGCCTCACTCCATTTCATCTAGATAGGGATTTTTTTAGTAGCGTGAAGCTAGTTCCATGTCCGAGTCCTAATTCCATGACTGAATGTTGCAATATTGTCTTCTATGGGTTTCTTGGGTGGTCGGTTGTGGTTTCCATGGATGTTTTTGATGGCGATGATGAGACATGGTATCTGGTTTGCGATGGGGATTTTTTTAGGCGTTCTCTGGTGCTTGGGTTACAAATGATATGGTAATTGCTTCTTGGTTCTTAATTTCTGCCTTCGTTTGGTTTTAGTATTTGTCTAATTTGTCAGTGTTTCTACATTTTGTTGGACTATTCTGGCTGTGGGGCACAGATTTGGTTGGGATGCTCTGTGTTTTGGATTTGGTTTCATTGTGGATTTGTTGTCCACCGTTGATTCTAGCATTTGGCTTGGCTGTTGTTCCTATATTTACTGCTCATGGTAATGTTTTAATGGTTTGGGTCTTGAACTTCTAGATTGTTGGGTTGGTCTGCGGGTAAGAAAGAGGAAAGAATGACCTAAATTTTTTGAAGGGGTCAATGTCTCCAGCAATGAGGAGCCATGGATGTATTTGGGGGTATGAAAATCATCTTCTTGCAGGTCTGAATTTGGTGTTTTTTGACTATTGTGTTGAATTCATGGAAATGGTGGAGCAACTGGTTTAATTTGTTGAATTGGTGGAATGGAATTTTGGTATTTTTAATCTTTGGGTCTCTACTGGTTCAAGGATTTTGGGTCTTTGTATCTGTCTCACAAGGGGATGGTCGAGATGGGGTGTAGAGCGGTGAGTTTCTCCTGGTTTTCGCTATAGATTTGGATGTTTGAGAGGGTATGGATTTCCATCAGTTCCAAGCCCATGCATTTATGCATGGACCAGTTTTCTTGCAGTGAGGAGTAGGAGGAATCTGATTTTATTGTCTTTGATGCTGGGTTGGTGCTCTTTTGTGATGGCATGGTGTTGTTTGACCTATACTTTTGTTCCACGATGAACTATTTTTTTATGTCATGAAGTCCTATATTGTTTCTCACTTTTTACTCAAAAGTGTTTGAATAATAAAATTTTAATTTTCAGTCAATGATAATCCCACATAATGGACAAAATAATGAATTTTTTATGTAGGAAAATGTTGAAATGTTCATTAAGAATTTGTAATATATTTAAATGATAAATTGATTATAGTGAATTAAATTATACTATTAGATGTAATATTTATCTAATTTTACATTAAAAAATTATAATATCTTTTAAAATTAATAATTTATTAAACAAAAATGTAGTTTTAAACTAAAAAGTTGTATTTTTTAATATTCAACAAAAATTGATGTTTCTTAGAAAAATCTCAAAAATTTAGTCGAGGATAATTTTGACATTATGAATTCAAAAATGGAGATTATGTTATCAAATTTAATTTCTATATGATTCAAATATTATCTTTTTATGTAAAAGTGGTTTAATCAAGAAAATAAATTAACATTATAGGACATCACCAAAAATCATATCTTCCATTATCAATGTATTTTATTTATATAAAAATTTATAAAAAAAATTTGATTAGTAGATATTAATATATTTATAACAAATTTTTATTACTAGGTTGTAATTATCTCTTTTAAATAATTATATAACAAAGATGTTTCATAGAAATATAGTGTTGTGTATATCATATGCCACGTTGGTGTTTCATATAATGTACACCAGTTAGGTATTGCTTGTAAATTATGCAATGTAAGCATTGCATGAAACATATTCCAAGTCAATTCCATGTGAATGGAATGTTTGAATTAGTGCATTACTAGACATAAATGAAAATTTAATTTCTCAGGGAATAACATCTTTGTGACCATAATAATATTTGCTTTTATATTCAATCACTTTTCATATTCATTTACAAGTAATTAATAATCTAGGATTTCATATTATATTTATTAAAAAATATATTTTCATAGATTATTTAATACTATTCATGAACTCTAATTTAACATCAAGGTTTTGTTTTATTATAATAAAAAATCACATTTTAAAAATATATTATTGTTCGAGAAACCTCAGTGTTCTGTGTAAAGAAATTCAAAGTTTATGTTGAATTTAAAACATTATTAACATGGTGTTTCATGTAACATATGCCAAAAAATAGTTCTTTAATATAAAATACAC
The DNA here is from genome assembly GCA_963277665.1 of Viscum album. Taxonomy (NCBI): domain Eukaryota; kingdom Viridiplantae; phylum Streptophyta; class Magnoliopsida; order Santalales; family Viscaceae; genus Viscum; species Viscum album. Next base: position 1,404,266,051 of record OY728152.1, read on the forward strand.
TATCTTTATTGTTAAATGAAATGCAAAATATCAAAAGGTATAAATTAATTTGAAAAAAAATTCAGAAAATCACAGGGTGTTACACAACTTAGGTTTTTTCAACCAATGCACCCTTTTAGTAGTAACCATGTGAACCCCCTTGGAGAAGACAATGATTAGGGTTCACCATTTGGAAAACGACGAACCCCTACCTTAGAAACTATGAGGGTGGGATTTTTTTCTATAAATTTTTATTTAAAAATTCTGAGACCTTTTGTTTTTCACCCTCATTAACCTTTTCTCGACAAATTATGATCTCTAAAGTTTTTCAATGATCATATAGGATTCCAAGGCCCTAAAAACTCCATTAATAATGATTCTAAGATCCAATTAAAGGATCTGCACCTCTCTTGGTATATGATTCCATCCTGTATGGTTTCCTCTCTCTCCTGTATCTCCTTCCCAATGAAGATGGAATATTTTCCCTCTGATAGAATGGGTTTGGAACTAGATTTTGATTGATATAACTCTTTCTGATCTTGAATATAGGTTTCTGTTATAGATGTCATTCATATTGTTAGATCAAATGTTCTACTTCAATTTGGGGATTTCTGGCATGGAGAACACTCACAAAAAATTTTGAGGTAGGTGGTCTAAAATTAAAATCATATTTACTTTAATATAATTGGTTGTATGTAATTTTTATTTAGAAATTTATATGACTTTAAATCACATCATGAAATTGATTAATTAAATGATTGATTTGTTAATATAATGGTGTGATTGAAAAATTTATGGGATATTGGGATTGTGGACTTGGTCAATTTTATGAGATTGTGTAATTGTTTAATTATTGAGATGTGGAATTTATTGATAATGGGAATAAAAGGATGTTCGGAATAACCTCTAATGATTAATGGGTTATGTTAATAAATGTTCATAAATTGGTTAAATGATGAATTGTTCTTATTACTGTATATGATTAAAAAATTTGAACGTTGATTTTTTTATTGAAATTTTATACCATGATATGAAATGTTGACGAGTGGTTTAATGATGATAAACTTTTTAAATATGATATATGTGATTGATTGATAAATGGTTTTGGGACAGAAACTGATGCATCAAATACCCATGGGATGCTATACATGGGATTCATGACCAAAATTCTTTCATCTAATAAATGAAAGTGGGAAATAGACTGATGCTACAAAATCCCCATGTGATTTATTGAAAAATGTTTAGTAGGACATGTAATAAATCTACAAATACCCACGGGGTCATAGCCATGGAATTCTAGGCCCAAAAAGTTGGCATTGGACTATGGTTTGAATTATAAGTGGTATGATTTTTTATTAAATGGATAATGAATGACTACGTGATAGTGAATTATACTTTTATATGGGAAATGGTTTGGAATCTAGAATTGGCCAAAGAAGGTATTTTATGGTTTGGGTGTCATCATAAACACGAGTTTTAATGACCCACCAATTCTCATTGACTTGAGAGTACAACAAGTAATTACTTTTCCTTAAGAGATATCCCCAAGATTCTAAAGTCTATAAATAAATGCCAAAGGGTTTCAAATAAAATTGGGGGATGACTTAACATTTTAGAAATAAAATAATAAACCAAAAAACCATAAACAAACCATTCACTAAATGATGCATGAACAAAATAATGACAACTAAAAAACCATTTGTATCTCAAAACCACATCATAGTGTGCAATATCACAAGACCAAGAAAGTATCAATATAAATAGAGGATAACAACTAAAGACTCTCAAGAGACTACTATACTTCATGCTCCATGAGCTCCAAGAACCACAATCACCGAATATCCCAAGAATCACAAGGTAGTGCTAAAAATGTGTGAAACGTTACCTTTTCCCCTTTCCTAGAAGATAGAATCTACAAAAGCACCAAAGATCCAAATTAGGGGTGAGTAAAAAACTCATTAGGTTTTCCCCAATGACATCCCTACTCACGCCACTATGATAGAATGGTTAGAACATTTTATAAAATAGTTTATATAATACAATTTACCAAAATAGTTTATAACCAAATATACACAAGTTCAAAACCAACTATAACCAAGTGAAAAAAAAAACAAAATGAATCCAATTTCTAGAAAGTTATTTTATTCTGAAAAATAAATAATCAATGCAATAAAATCAATTCTTATTATCATTTTTCATAACTATCTCATAGTTCACAACACACCGACACATGTATGCTTTTTTTGATAGTTCCATACTCATGAGTTGTCTCTTGTCCTGTTACCTTATGTCCCATTGACACACTCCCCCGATATAGGGTCAAATCTCTTGTACCCCAATGGTACTCATCCATTATTAAGGGAACATTAATCACGAACTCAAACTTACACCATTTATGCCAAATACATACATTACTAGAATAAACCACTTAAAAAATTGAACATTTACTGAAAAAAAAGCACAACCAATTTTAGAGAAACATTTCATTTCAATAGAACATTCACTTTTATGTAAAACATCAAATCCAATTAATTTTCCAACAATTCGTTTAAAACCCATTTTTAAAATCCATATTTTAAAACAAATAACCAAATCACTTTACTGAAAGCACACAATTTTCTAGATTTCTACAATTCACCAAACCATCCCAAAAATAAGGTTCCCAACAATTCATAACCATCCAATTCATGATCAATTCATCAAAAAGAAATAAATTTAAAATAATTCAAATCAATTCTACTAATATAAATGGAGATTAAAGCCACCTACCTTGAAGGTTTTTATAAAAACCCCAACAAACAATGAACGCACAAGAAAACCGGGCCAATTCTCCAATAACCCACCTTAGATCTCTTCTCCTATAAATATGAAGACCAAATTTCATTATATTTGGAATCCAAAAACCTAGATCTGCCCATAAAGGGTGTATATCTGAGAAAACAAGAGAAGAGGGGTAGTACATATTTTTAGATCTAAGAAACTGATGAAGAATGATGAAGAACGATCGTATACCTCAAGAATCCAGCTTGGATTCACCACGGAAAGCCTTAGGATCACCTATGAACCATTGGGAGAACCTTTTTGGCCTTATAAGAAGATAAATCAAATGTTAGGTCTATTTTGGGCCAAATTGAGGGATTTATGGAAAAAATTAGTAAGATCTTATTTTTAAGGATCTCAATCTGACTCCGCGCATGATTTGACCTAACGGTTAGGCAAATCGTGCATTAACTATGCGGTAGCCACTGCCCACACACCATCCTCTTGCACAGTCTCCCAAATCATTCTCCAAATTTGTTAGAGCTACTACCTCAATAATACTATTGCATGTGGTTTTTTCTCATGGTTAGGCAAACCATACGCCACCTATGTGACCTTCACTTGGCACAAAAAAAAACACTACCAAAGTTCTCTCAAATCTCCCATCCATCCCCCTTACACTTTATGACCATAAAAATCATCAAGTAAGGGTTACATACTAGAAACCGGGTGTACTAAATTCTCCCCACCATTGGTCTTTCCATCCTTAGAAAGTAAAAAATCCTCACCAATCTGAATGAGTTCTAGCCATTGTTCTTTCAGCTCCTTGAATTCCCAAGTCTCTTCTTGAATCTGACCATGCTACCATAAAACCCACACTAAACCAATGCGTTTTCCATGAAAGACATTCCCTTTCCTATCCACAATCTGTACCAGGATATGTACCAATAAATCAACTGGATCTATGTCAACGTGATATCATCTGATCACATGGTCAGGATCAGGTTGATACTTTTTCAATTGAGATACATTGACCAAATTATGCACTGAACTGAAATATGGTAGTAAGTCCCACTGATATTCCATCACTCCAACTCATTATATTATCTCAAAAGGGACAATGTACCTAGGAGAAAACTTTCCTTGCTTCTCGAAACGACAATGTCGAATCCTTGGAGGTATCATGAAGAAGACATGATCACCCACAACGAATGGAAAAAGTCTTCTATGGTGATATGCATATGATTTTGGAAGACTCTAATCAATATCCATCATATTTCTAATCAACTAGATCTTTTTTTTGTTTCTTGGACATGTCTCATCCCAACAAGTGAAGATTTACCCGTTTCCACCCAGCATAGTGTAGAATGACAAGGACTCCCATACAATGCTTCAAACAGAGCCATATGTATCGAGTCCTGAGAGTTGTTACTATATGAGGACAACCCCAAGGGTATATGATCCACTCATGAGCCACCAAAATTCATTACAAAAGACTTCAACATGTATTTCAACATTTGTATCATCTGCTCAAACTCTCCATTTGTTTGAGGATGATATGTCGTTCTCATAGTCAACAATGTCCCAAGGGAATTTTTTAAGGATTTCCATAAACAATACATGAACCTCAAATCTCTGGCTGAGACAACTAACATTGGTATTCTATGCCTCTTTACCACTTCTCATATATATATTTTTTACATATTTTCCACCATATGAGTTTCATGAATTAGAATGAAGTTGGCTGAATTGGTAAGTTGATACACTATCACCAATATGGTATCATGTTTACAAACCATTCATCGAATACATATAACAAAATATATCACTATATTCTCCAATTTCCACAATGGGAATGGTAAATATTGAAACATACCTACAGGTCTCTAATGCTCTACTTTAATCTGGTGACAAGCTAAGCATCGCGAGAAGAACTCGACCACTTTCCTTTTCATGCCTCTCCACCAAAATTGTGATTTCATCACCTTATATATATTTTTTGTACCTTGATGTACATCCCATATTAAATGTTGGTAATCCTGAATGATTTGTTCCTAAAAAGCCACAGGTACAACCATCTGATCTCTAAATCACAAAACTGAACTCCCATAAAATTTCCATCCCTCAATGGTCTCCCCACCATTGAGTTTTGAACTCATAAATAGACATTCTTCCTCTGATGTTTGTGCCTATTTGAATATATTTACCTAATTAGGAAAAAGAATAGAAAAAATTAAAACCACAACATCACCTCTGTCTTCATGTTCCACATTAATTTTGGCTTGGACCAACACAAACTTACATTCATCTGAATCCTCTTTCTCTAACAGAGCATACGAATTTCTACTCAATTCATTGGCCACAGAATTCCCTTTTCTTGGTGTATACATCATGTAAAAGTCAAAAATTTGGAGATACTCCTTCCATATACATTTCCACATATTCAAATCTCAATATGAGAAAATGTGTTTCAAGATTTTGTGGTCTGTGAACAGAGTGAATTTGTCACCAAAGAGATAATGTCTCCATGTTTTCAAATCATGGGTGACTGCAGCTAACTCCAAATCATGTGTTGGGTGATTCATCTCAATAACCATCAACTTCCTTGAACCATAAGACACTACATGGTATCCTTTCATGAGAAAACAACTCAAACCTGATCTTGAAACATCACAGTGCACCACATACACCTATCTTGATTCAGGAAAAATCAAGATAAGTGCCAGTGTAATATGAACTTTTAATTCTTGGAAAGACTTCTGGCATTCCTCTATCCATTATAATGAAGAATTATTTTTTTCAAAACTTTTATTGGGAAATCTAGTCATGATAAATCATGCACAATGTATCAGTAATAACCATATAGACCAAGAAAACTTCATATCATGAATACATTCATTGGTGGTTGCCATGAGATAACAACTTCTATTTTTTAGGATCAACAAAAATGCTTTTTTTAGAAATGAAATGGCCAAGAAAACGTACTTCCTATATCCAAAAATCACACTTTTATAATTTGGAAGACAAATAGTTATCTCTCAAGATTTGAAACACTCTTTCTAGGTGTTCCTCATGGTCATCCCTTGTCTTTGAATACACCAAGATGTCTTCCAAAAACACCTCAATAAAAGATATCAAATATCGGTGAAATATCTGATTTATCAAATCCATGAAGGCCACTACTACATTCATTAGACCGAAAGGCATGACTACATTTTCATAGTGTCCATATCTTCTTCTGAAAGATATTTTTGGAATATATTTATTTCGAATTCTTAGTTGTTGAAATCTTGATCACAAGTCAATCTTGGAGAACCACTGATCTCCCCTTAAATGATCAAACATATCATTATTGCGTGGAAGTAGATATATTTTCTTTATCATAACTTGGTTTAGCTTATGATCATCTATGCACAACCGAACAGTTTCATCCTCTTTCATCACAAACAAGACCAGTGCTACCCACAGAGGCATTCTTGGTCGAATGAAACCCTTGATTTAAATTCATCCAACTTCACTTTAAATTCCCATAAATCTATTGGTTCCATCCTATAAGATATAAGAGAAATATGACTTGTCACTGGAAAGAGATCAATCATAAACTCCACTTCCCTTAGAGGTTGTAAACCAGAGATGTTTTTTGGAAAGATATCTGGAAATTGATCTATAACTGTTGGAAAACTATTTTCCTCAATCTCTTACATTGATGAAAATTTCAGCACAACCAACTGATAAGTTATTGTTCCCACCATCAGTGCCAATTAGCTCTTGTCACCTTTCATTAAAATCTAATATCCTATGATGATATGCTCGATGTTGTCTGTAATCATGAAGCTAAATATTCTACTATAATAGTTCATATGATCCTTTATATTTTCAACCAATTTTTACTTTGGATTACATCTTATACATCCATGTACAACATCGGGAAGTCCCATTTTAGCTCAGATTCATCAATAGTTATAGCATAATATCTGCACACAAACACTTGACATTCTCTTTGCCTGAGAGAAGTTTGTAGTTTTAAAACAGTTAGCAACATTTCAAAATTTTAACATCGAAGATCAACATCATGAGAAGAAATGAAAGAATGTGATGTACCAGTATCGAAGGGAACTTGAACAAGGAAAGAATTCCAAATAATTTTACCTCTCATTGTATATGGTTCAGCTTGATCATCGACAATTATTTTCTCAGCTCTATAAAATAGCTTCATCACTACACTATTATTCTAGTTTCCTTGCTGATATTTCCCTAGTTGAGGAGTCATGGTATTTATATAATCAACATTTATAGATCTTCTCTTCTGAAGAGACTGATTCTATTGTCCTGGCCCTGTCAAAGAATATGATGCTTTTCACACCTGAGAAGTGTCTCGAGCACCAGACCTTGGAGCACAGTGACATTAGTGAAAAAGATGTCACATCTTGTTGCAATTATAACATGCTCTAGGTTGTTTAGGTCACTCTCTCTTTATGTGGTCATGTGAACCACATTGAAAACAACCTACTTTGCTCTTGGTTCATGGAGGAAGGTTCACTGATCCATCTATTTAATTTTTATTTCCACTTCCACTTTGGAAATAGGTGTCCCTTTTCTACTTGTTCCTAGCTATTGATTTTCCACCATTCCCTATCAGTATCATCATACCTTATCCCATATATCTTGAGATATCACATTCATCCACAGTAACTCTATTCACTATCTCTATATAATCTGTAATATAGAGAACCATGATCTTTGATCGAATCTCTTATCGTAGCCCTAATTTGAAGATGTGTTCCTTCAAGGATGCACTTTCTGCAACTTCTGGTGAAAAGTGCACTAAATTCATGAACATAGCCTCGTAATCTATTATATAGAGACTCTCTTGTTTCAGGATGAAAAATTATATTGTTTTTTGGATCTTGAATGTATGACGATAGAATGTTTTGTTGAAAAATTTCTCAAAATCCTTCTATGTAAGTCCTTTATCCAATTTACCATTCACTAATAAATCCCACCACTGGAATACAAGATCCTCAAGAATATACTCCTTCAGCCTGACCTTTTACTCCTCCAGTGTGTTGATGAATTCAAAAATATGATTCATCCTACTGAGCCACACCTTTTTCTTCTCAGATTTAGAATCACCCTGAATGTTAGATAGATTATGATTCATGAATTGGATGGTATAATACAGAAGCCTTGGCTCATTCATAATGTTCCTTGTATCCACCGCTTGAAATTCTTGGACAATACACTGATCCAGCTCTTGGTTCACCCATGGTTCAAGTAAAACCACATTTTCCACAGATTCTTCAAGTTGGTTTTGACGATACATATAAAGTGAAATTTTCTAAACCAACAACAAACTCCATCAATCTCCCTCACTAGAAACTAATGTATTAGGATTTCAAATTCTATCACATCAGTTATCACATCATTATTTTCAAAATACAACCTTTTATATGTTCAACCATTCTTGAAACATTCCTTCATGCTTTTAAAAACCTAATCATTTTTAAAATACAACAAATATCATCTTTTCAAAATCTTTCATTTGAAATCAATTTATGCATTTTTAAAAAATTTACACTTTTGCACAGAATCATAAATCATCACTCCAAATAAAATATGAAATCCCAGTGGGAATTAATTTCTAAAAAATGCATGTAATTCTCATATCATTGGATAAACCCATGAAAATATACTTCCAACATTCTATTAGTGTATAAAAAACACTTATGTACCCAACACCATGGTATCATGAGGTTTAGCAAAAAGTATTAGGTATGTCCTTTTATGGAATACATTTCATGGTCCAAAAAATCCTACTCCTTTCTAAGATTCCAATCCAAGGAATAAACAAGGAATAATTTCAACTCCAAGACTAAGAAAATTGATTAATACATTTTAGGAAACTGCCCAATAGGATTTTATAATTTTTACTACAACAAAAGGACCAGACTGATACCGTTTGTAATGACCCGCCCGTTCTCATTTACTTGAGATTACAACGATTCATTAATTGTCCTTAAGTGACATCCCCAAGACAACAAAATGAAATAAATAAATTATAAATGGTTTCAAATAAAATTTGGAGATGATTTAAACTTTTATAAATTAGCCAACAAACCAACAAATCATAACCAAACCATTCATTAAACGATGCATGAACAAAAGAAAGATAACTAAACAAATTCATCTATCTCGAAACCACATCAAAGTGTGCAAAAGTGTAAGAAAAAACATGTATAAAAGTAAATATATGATAACAACTAATTACTCTCAAGATACCACAAGACTCCATTCTCCACAAGCTCCAAGCTCCACACTCACCGAACAACCCATGTATCATGAGGTAGTGCGAAAAACGTGTGGAACATTACCTTTCCACTGTCCTAGAAGATGGCATCTGAAAAAGCACCAAAGTTCCAAAGTAGGGGTGAGAATGAAACTCAATAGGTTTTCTCCAATGATTTTCTTACTCACTCCACTGGGATATAATGGTTAACACATTACATAAAATAGTTTATATAAAACAACTTACCAAAATAGTTTATAACTGAATATACAAAATACCAAAACCAACTATAACCAAGTGAAAACAAAACTAAATGAAACCAATTTCTAGAAATTAATTTTTCTCAAAAAATAACTAATAAATGATTTAAAACCAATTCTTATAACTATTTGGTAAAACTGTTCCATAGTTCAAAACACACCCACACATACATGCTTCATTTGACAGTTCCATACTCATGAGCGGTCTCTTATCATATTAACTTGTGTCCCAATGAAATGCGCCCTCAATCCAGGGTCATGTAACCTGTACCCTAATGTTATGTTTCCATTATTAATGTCCCGTTAATAATGAACTCACACCAACATCATTTATTCCAAATACTTCCATTAACATAATAAACCACATCAATAAAACTAAAATTTTATTGAAAAAAAATAACACAACCAATTTCATAAAAACATTTCAATTCAATAAAACATTACCTTTTATTGAAAACATCTCATTCAATTAATGTTATAATAATCCATAGAAATCCCCATTTTAAAATCCATATTTTAAAACCAAGAACCAAAGCACTTTATTCAAAACACCCAATTTTATAAATTTCTAGAGTTCACCAAACCATCACAAAAAAGGTTTCAAACAATTCATAACCCACCAATTAATGATAAATTCATCATAATAATATAAATTTGAAATCATTATAATCAGTTATACTAAGAGGATTCGAGAGTGAAGCCTCTTACCTTGAAGGTTTTGATCAAAACCCCAACAAACAAATAACACACAAGAAAACTGAGTCGATTATCCAAGAACCTGCCTTAGATCTCTTCTCCTAGCATGTTCAAGACCAAATTTCATCATATTTAGAATCCAAAAACCTAGATCTACCCACAAAATTATTATATCAGATAAATCAAGAGAATAAGAGAAGTAGATCTAAGAAACTAATGAAGAACGATCACCTGCCTCATGAATCCAGCTTCGATTCACCAAGGGAAGCCTTCAAATCACCATCAGATAGAATGGACAACCTTATTTGATCTTAAGAGAAGAAAAATCATTTTTTAGTTCTATTTTGAGTAAAAATGATGGAGTTATGGAAAAAATGAGTGAGAACCTATTTTTAAGGATCTCATTCTAACTCCACACATGGTTTTAACGCACAGTTAGGAAAACCATGTGGTAATCAGGGGGTACCACAAACTGAATATATTCCACTTGCATGGTCTCCCAAACTGTTCTCCAACTACGCTAGGGCTATTTCCTTAAGAGAACTACTGGTCACAGTTTGGCCGTATGGTTAGGCAAATCGTGTGTCGCCCGTGCGACCTTCACTTAGCCCCAAAAAAATCTTCCAATGTTCTCCCAACTCTCTCATCCATCCCCCTTACACTTTATAACCATAAAAGTATAAAATAAGGGTTACATACGAGAAATAAAGGGTAGTACATTAGTAATTTATGGGGTTAAATAAAGAATAATGAAATGTAATAACCTTTTAAATTAATGTAGTTTATTATTTATAAAAAATCACAATGTTATTTAATGGATATTGTTTTAGAATCCATTGGTGGTGGAATAATTATTTTTACTAACACCCTACATAGGATTCCTTATAATTGCCTAAATAGACATCATGTTTTCAAGACCATATAAAGGATAGATCCACACGTTAGATGATTGAGTTGGGATAGAGCATTGATGAGGGAACCATAATTGGTGTCGGGACTTGATTGTAATTTTTAGAGTCATTATTTTTGTATTTTTTTTTGTGAAACTTGACATGTACTATGACATGAAATATTTACTACATGAGTTTGGATATTTTTTTCCTATTTTGTTAATGTATTTATTTCTAGTTTTAATTGGTTATGATATTATTCTTATCATTGTTCACTATCACTTGGTAATTGTTTATTTATTCTACATTAATGTTTATATTCTAAAAAATAGGGTATATTCTCCCCATATTTATATTATGACCTCACTAATATTATATATCCTCTAGAGTATGGGGAGGAGTTCCTAAGGTCATGTGACTGACCAATTCGGGGAATTGGTATGTGGTACCCGGGTTGGGGAATTACAAAGTGGTATCCAGTTATTTTTTTTCTTTTTTCAGGATATTTGGTTAAGGTAGATATGAGACAAAGAAGTGTCATGATTGTTTCATGGGATTGTTCATGGTAGTATCGAACCCATGTGCATGGAAAAAATTTGGTACATGGGGGGGTCATAAAGTATTTTTATAAGAACATTTCTCGCTTCATAATGTTTATGGATAGAGACACATGATAGATTTTCATGATCATGTCATACTTTACATGATAGTTTCAAATGAAGAACCCTCCAAAATTTACCTTATTGGGTATACCTTAGTCCATCGAGTTATGGATTGAGTCTATCGTTATGATTCATAACCACTTGGATACTCATTCTAAGAAGATATTCAAATTGGATGCGTATATGTTATGTGGAAAAGTGGAGATTTGGTGGGACATATAGACATTGGATGGACAACCAAATAATATTTAGTGGAAGGTACTTTAAGAGAAGTTCATGGAGAACATTTACCCTCGTATGCTCAGGTAGGAGAGGGAACCTAAGTTCATAAGGTTGACCTAGATTAACATGTATGTGATGGACTATGTTGGGTGATTTAATAATTCTCTTTAACTTTTTCCAATGTTAGAAGTAAATGAGGATAAATTAGTTAAATAGATTCAGGATGGTCGTAAATGTAAAATTATTTCCTTAGATAACATTTTTTGGATCAATTTTTTTTAGATGTTAGGAAGTTGGCTCTTATATCTAAGGGGATCATGAAGTAGTATTCCAATAGAGGAAATGAGATTTTTTATGGATGACCAAGATGTACTTTTTTATAGAGTAAGAAGACCCATTTTGAAAACATTTACAAGGGAGATATAAAACGGAGTGGATAGGGGGATTGATTTGTTACATAGGACCTTACCCCATTAAAAAGACACTATGTAGGTTGGTTGGGTCACATTCATTGTAAATTTTCCTGACCTCCAGAAGAGTTTCAGGCTTGATATATAATGATACATCTACAATGGTTCTGTAGGAAGCAACGAATAATGGGTAGTGATAGAGGAAATGGTTATAATTATAGTTTTGGATGGGGATATTCTTACCTGTATAATTCTGGGGGTTATAGTTCTACCAGATGTGGTGGTAATGGATGTAGATTTTCTAATTATATGATAGATAAGACATATTAGAAGAATAGTTATACTTAGAGGACTCATATTGCATCAATGAGAAGAGGGGTAGAAAAATAGCATGCATTTCATCTCGCACTTGTGAATACTGAGGCTAGGACATCAATAGTTTGAGGAATAATTCTTGTTAATTATATAATTTCTAAAACCTTCATACCAGTTCCTCTCAATCATTTATGTCTACAAAACTTGTGAATGGGTTGATCCGGATAGGGATTTTTTAGAGTAGTATTATGATGATTTATACACCATTGGGTGTGTGGTTAATAGACATATATTTATAAAAATGGTTTTCTATATAGGTTGGTGAGTATCTTTTCCTATGGGATCTTAACATCCCCAATATGTTAGGATTCAACTTTATTTTGTTTATTGAATGGTTATTATCATACTGATCCCACATATATTTATAGAAAATTAGATTGATTTTACATCTCCTAAGGGTAAAAATTATGTTCACCATGGAGAGTGGGATATCAATTCAGGTCATGTTGGGCCAATTCTTTAGCTACTAGGGGAGATCACTACCAAGATTTCATATATGTTTTAGATGAAGCGGTGTAAAAAATGATGTTCTTCCACCTATTTTGGATAGGTTCTAGTAATTTTGTCTTAAATACATCTCAATTCTACCACCTGAGAGATTTTTGGAGGTTAGAATTGATATCATTCCAGGGGATGAGCCATTTTTACCCACTATATAGAATATAACAACATATCTTTGGGAGCATGAGATTCAACTGTATGAGTTGATGGATAAAGAATTTATCCATTCGATTATGTCCCCTTGGGTTTCAAAAGTATTTTTTGTAAATAATGTGGACAACACCTTGTGTTTATGTTTCGATTAACAGAAGTTGAACAAGATGATATTGATGAACCGGTATTCTCTCCCATATATTGATGATCTATTTGAATAGTGGATATTATCTTGTGTTTTATCTAATATTGAATTATAAAATTGTATCATCATTTGATATTTTTACCTTTTTATATACTATGGATAGCTTTAATAAGAACATATGACCTATATAGTTTTTTCATGATGCTGTTTGGGTTGATGAAATCTCTGAAAGTGATTATGGCCATTATGAAATGAATGATCCTTTTATACTTAGATCAGTTTGGGGTTGTTTTGTGTAAGTAATAATTGGTTACTCTAAGACTCATGATGACCGTTCCCAACATCTTGATATCATCAAGAGTACAAAGTGAATGAATCATCAATATTCCAAGATATCTATGTGTCAACTATTTTTTGATCATGTTTATTTCATGGTGAAATACCCAAAACAATGCAAGATCACTAAAAGGGGATGAGTGAATCAGTGATCCCAAGTTTGAATTTTTCCATTTTATGATATTCCCCCTTTTTTCAATTCAACCACTGTGGATGGTTATGTCCTCAATCCACTCTTCAAATGATGTTGTAATACAAAGGCATGAAAGACAAGGATTTACAGGGTTTGGTACAAAGTCATACACCTTTCTGTGTTGGTTATTATCCCTAACACAGATTATTTACTTTATTAGAAGAGGATTACAAATAGTAATTGGTTAAACTCCCCAATTAAAATATGGTAAACCCCCCAACTTCAATTCATCTTTTTCATGTAATTATGAACAATACTACACCTTATTCTTCAAAAAACTTATTATACCCCCCAACATCAACTTATTTCATTAAATGGATTTATCCACTCTAGGATGATCTAATAAAATTGCTTTATGAGCTTGTAGGATCTATCTTTCATGTGTACCTATTCATGTATCTTAAAAAACCTATGATCAAATCTATCATACTTGCTCAATGATTCTGATCACCAATAATGATTAGTTACCTCTGTGAAAAAAATTTAAGGATAAGAATTATTCCTTCTGACTAAAGACTTAGCCTCACTTATATGTCTGGAAGTTTTTGAAAAAACTTCTTAAATATTATGAATATGCAGGAATGATCATTCACAATTAGTCCACTTGGTTTCTTCTTTCTCAATCTAATTTTCGCACACAAATCATTCTTCATGTGTACATGGGTATGAATATATCCATATATTTTTTTTATTTTTTATTTAACCAGAACACAAAGAGTTCACTTACATTATTACTTATATACTCACTACTTATTAATGATTCTTAATCATAAATCATGACTTAATCATGTAGGTGAGTTCCCTAATTCTTCTAGTTCACAAAACCAAATGGGGAGGAGCTATGAATGGGTTCATCTTCTTCAATGGGTAGGGTATTTGTACACTTTTATTGAGTATTTTCACAACATGATCTAGGAAGTCATTCTAGTTCTGTAGTGCAAACCTGGGAGGTGCAACACACTATCCCGATATGGATTCACAAACCCATTCTTCATGATTCATCTCAAGATTGAAATGAAAAAGTTGAGCGCTCGTGGGATTCTTCTCCTTCACATTAGGCCTTCTTTCCTCATGCAAGAAAGTGTTGTGTGAAACACTTATATCTTTCACAAATAGTGGGTTACGTGATGCTCTATTTCTTTGTCATCGAGATATCTCACAATCATAGCAATAAAAAACCCTCGTTCGAGGGATCTATATTTATAGGTGAGGATTATAACTCCTTGAACTATCTATGATAGTCTTGTAGTGCCTCATCCAATACTCATTCAAACTCTTGATTTATATCTCATTCAATGGAATATCATCAAATACCTGAGTCGTTCAAGATAATTTCAAAAATAAACCACATTGCATGGTGTTTTTCTTCAAAAATCCAAAGACACTTCTACATAGTGTCATCCTTATCTACATTACATGTCACATGCATCTCGTTTAGATAGATCTTGAGTTGATCAAATTCGATCACAGAGAAGGATCTGAAACTCTATTTTCTTCATCCATGGTCGATCTTCTTTCTTACATTGCATGCATGAAAATGTAGTTGCATGCGTGATATCATGAAATATATATGAATCTAATGGAGTGGATTAAATCATAAATAGTATCCACAATCTTGATCATATATGTGTGGATGTAGTGATGGCATACTAGTATGCATCGACTGGTTGTAGGTAGAATACGATCATATTGCATGATTAAATAGCCTAGAATATTCATTGCATTAATCACAATGTTGAAGGATTTTTGAGATGAACGTATAGCTATGATATTTCAATCCGATGATCCAGTGGTGAAGATTTATTTTATAGTAAAAATAATGATCCCACCTTGAAATGTGATTCTTCTTGCGGATTTTTATAATACAAACTATGGAAAACGAGAATCATAAATATCTTCCTCCTACCACCACCCCGTAAGATTCTATGGGGGTGATCTACACCCAACATCCCTATTTGAGGGACCTTGGACTAGAATATGAATGAAATATACCATTTTCAATCTTGTGGGATTACACATGGCCTTGTGCATGCCACCTGCAGGCTGGACTTGGCTAGATTCGATTGGGAGTGGTCAACCTAGTGTCCCGCAAATGCCCTTAGTTAAGGTAGGATGCTCTGTCTAGTGGGGTGGCCTTTATTTTTAAATAAACCCCTTATTAAAACACATTTTTAAAACAAAATTATATATAATCGAATTCAACAAAAAATTCATGGCCACTTCAACTTAGAATCCCAATGCTCTTAGATGTACTCAATATACAAAATCTTTTTTCATACCTATTAAACATTTAAGATCAGCACAATATATAGTCTAATTTTATTATATATAATGTTCAAGTATAATATACAATGTCATTTTATAAGCCCATTACGACACTCTAAAGAAACATTACTTCAGACATCTATTCACAATGCACATATCAATTCACAAAGAAAATGTTGACATGTAATTGAAAACAAATTCTACAACTGGGATCAATAATCTCCCCCTTTGTATTTTATTTTCAATATCTCATAAGGAAACTCTATAAGAGTCAATATGTGTGTCCATATGTATTCTTCCCCTTATTGGAAATCAAATGAAAATGGTATGTTGGGTCTTTTCAAAAACATTTTTTCCTTCCCTTAAATAATATCTTCATGTATAATTGATATAGAGGGATGATATCACATGGTTTACTTAACAAACAACCTTTAGTAAATCAACTATATTTATTCTTGGGCTAACTCGGTGTAGAAAAAAAGAGAGATATGACAAAGGTTTTCAATGTCGTCTATTAACAAACATGCATGTAAAATCATGCTCCGAATGTATATATTCACATCCAAGGGGATGTAAATAAATAGCTTCATCCCTGAAATGCAATAATCCTGCACAGACTTCAACAAAATATGCTCCCCCTCAATGTATGAATTCGTCTCCTTTAATTTCATACAAATTAGTACAAATTGAGGTATATATATGGGGAATAAGGAGGGATATTTTCTTATTCTTCAAGTGAGAGGATAATACTAAAAAAGAAGTACTATCCTTAGCTCCACATACCACTCTATTGGGATTGCATTAGTGAAAATATATGCAACCTAATATTAATTAGAAATGTATTCTACCTAGATATCTCCACCAATCACCTTTTCTTTGATTAAATCATATCTAATATCAATATTATTGGATCTTGAATGTTGTATGGGATTATTAGATAATCCAATAGAACATTTATTATTTCATAAAAACTTAATTGGTGTCCCAGTTTCAATTTTTAAATCTGCTAACTGCACTTGCATCCAAATTTTTTGTGTACATGCATGTGTAGCTTCCACATACTCTAACTCATATGTACCTAATTTTACATATTTATACTTATTTATATACCATCTAACACATCCATATCCCAAAAATAATGTTCCTCCTATGTTAGATCTCCTATCAGTAAAATCACCAGCGCAATCAGTATACATAAATTCCAACAACATTATAATTGCAATGTGTTTGTATAAAATATCGTAGTTTATAGCTCATTTCAAATATCTCAAAATTCTTTTAGGTTCTAATATGTGATACTCTTTTCTATAAATCTGATATATAGAACATAGATTCACTTCATAGGTTATATCTAACCTTGATGTTGTGAGATAAAGTTGGCTTCCATTCATTCTTCTGATTATTTTGGATCAACACTGATTCCATTTTCATCCTTGCATAATTTCATTACAATTGATATGAATGTTGAAAACTCTTTATCATTTTCCATTACAAGATTATTCACTAATTCCCTCACATACATCTCCTGTGATAGAAATATGGAATTTTGTTTTCAACCTGAAATCCCAAAAAATATGTCATCTAACCATGCAAGTACATTTCATTGTTTTATTTTATTTTCTAAAAAATTCTTCACATATACCATCCTTGTATCCAATAAATATAATGGAATCCACATATATAATTACTATGATAGTACCAATGTCCATTTCTCTGATATAAAGGTTACTGTCAACTGTACCTTTGAAAAACTTCATATCCCTTAGGCAGTATCTAATTTTGAGTACAAGGCTCTAGGGGACTATTTTAAACCATACAAATATTTTCTCATCTTTCATACAATGCATACATATCTTTTTAGAAGAAATCCATATGTTTGTTATATATATAACTATTATTCAAGATCATCATTTAGAAATACATATTTCACATCCATTTGATACACCTTATAATTATTGTGTGTTTTAACTACCATGAACGTTCTAATGGTTTCTAGTCTTGTTACGGGTAAAAAAAGATTCTTCAAAGTAAATTCCTTCCATTTGTGAATATCTTGTGCATACTTATTAGCATTGTTTCTTGAAACATCACCTTTCACATTTATCTTTTTTTGAAAACCCACTTGTTTCCAATAACATTTTTATTTCTGGGTCTTCGTACAAGATGCCAAGTAGAAGTCATGTCAATTTGATCAAACTCTTCATGCATATCTAGTATCCATTATTCATGCTCGACTACATCAGCCAATGTATGAGGTTCAACTTCTGAAATAATTGAATTTTAATCTTGAATTCTATGTCTTCTTCCTGTTTGTACTGTTGAATGGTTATTACCAATGATATTTTCTATCTCAATATTTTTCTTTAATTTGTTGTACAGTTTCCTTTTATTTTCATCTGCTTCTTCTTCATCACTGTTAGGTTCAAAATTAATATCAATTTTTTTTTGTTCTTTCTTAATATATTCTTCATTCTTATTTTCATTTATCTTATCATTTTCTAAAAAATATGCTAAATCAATATTATTAATAATATCCAATTTGATAATATTTTCAGGAATTTTGACATCATTAAAACCAACCAAATTAATCATCCTTTTGTTTAAACATTAGTAGACTTTACAATTAGGTTGGTAACCCTTGAAAATTAATTCCTTTACATTTTTATCAAATTTTCCTAGATTAATGTTAATAATCATTATGATACAAGGACTTACAAAAACTCTAAAGTATTTAATTGTTGTTTTTATATTACACCAAATTTTATAAGCTGTTATTTGTGTTTCTAGTCTCAATAGTAATTTGTTCTATATGTGTATGGTAGTACATACAACTTTTATCTAGAAAAACATTGAGATTTGTGTTTGATTGAAATATTTCATCCCATTTCAACAATGATACTATTCATTCATTCAGTTACCCAATATTGATGTGGATTATATGGTGCCCTGTATTGATTCATTCTTCTATGAATGAAAAGATATCTTTAGAAAGAATCACATGTATACTCTTTACCATTACCTGATCATAATTTCTTGATATAGAGACCCATTTCCATCCCATATTTTCTACTAAATTTTTTAAATATTTTAGATTCCTCTCACATAGGTTTGATAAACATGACATTAGTTATTTCAGTATAATAGTAAATAATTGTTATGAAAAGTAGATCACCACTTGTATAATTTTCTCTCATTGGCCCACATATGTTAGTCTAAATAAGTATAAGGGGCCTTATATATAGGATATCCACCACTTTGTGTGAACATTAGGTTAATTTTCTTTTCTGACATGTTTCATAATTTTCATCCCTTTCCCATTTCATCTTGGTCAGATCTCTCGCAATTTCAAACAAAAATATTTTGAAAATAATCATTTGAAAAAGATGGATAAGTCTTATATTCAAGAGGTTATTTTCATCCTTTGGACACAAATGTTATGAATTAATAGAATCATTAATTTAAAATAGATTTATTTTGTTCATTTTCATTGAGTGATGATTCTTCAATCCTTTGAGCTCTAGATGACACATCAATTAACTTTGAACAAAACCACTTGTACATCATCAAAGAGTTATCTCAAACTAAGAATATTGTGATTTAACCCTTTAACAAATAACACATCATTGGACTTCTTATTTTTCTCTTTAATAATTTCTTTTCCAACTCCATAAATTTTTAGAGAACAATCACTTCCGAAGATCATGACTCCTCCTTCATGATTATATATGTTTCTTATAATTTTTGTATCACCAGTCATGTGTGATTTAAATTTACTATAAAGATTACATGTCTTGATTTTACTAATTAATTTCAAATAAACAACACCAAAACATGAGTTTTATTCATATAATTTATGAATTCCCTTTATATTCATGAATTTGAGTTTTTGTTTAGGAATAATACTAATTAAATTTTCAGATCTATGGCCTTAATAATCAAATCTTCCATAGACTTCCTCTATAAAGTTAAATGTGTTTTGAGTTGGTAGATCATATGAAATTTTCATGATTTATTTCTTACTTTGTATTGTTCTTATGTTTTTAGAATATCTCCCCCTTAGTTCATTACTTATTTCAAGTAGGGATATGTTATACCAACATAAATATTATTTGTTCCTAAACACTCCACAACACCTTAAATATCCTCTAAAACATGATATTCCCTACTGATAAAAGACTTGTCTTGAAGATTATTATTTTTTCTTTCCGGAGCCTGAGTTATTCTTTGTTTTGGGGAAAAATATTCATGGATAATTTCCCTCTTCTATTAGATTCAAAGTCAATTTCAAAATACTATTTATGCTACAAACTAGTGTAAGATTTTTTGGACCTTCATTGTTAAATATAACATATGTTTTTTGAGATTTGATGAGTGTTGAGTTGACCTTCTTCTTTTATCCAATCATTTTACCAGTGTGTGATGATTCTTCCTTGACATCATCAATCTTTTTGAAATATTCTATAATATTTGTCAAGATATTATATGCTTCAATTAATTTATATTGATTCATTTATTTTTCTTCTTCTTTAAGGTAATTATTTTCCTCAAGTTGTTTTACCTTTGTTTCCATTTCAACTACCTTTAATTTCTATATTTTTATATCTTCAATATATAAGGTTTATTTATTTTTAAATTCCTTCTTCCTCAGTTATCTTTTTTGTTTATTTCAATAAAAATATCTTGTCCTTCGTGATTTTTTTTTCTCAATTGAAGATTCCAATTCAGTCTTCAACATGTGTTATAGAATAGTTTGTTCACATTAATCTACATCACTCATGGATGAATCAAATCCTTTTTCCACATGATTCATTAAATTAGTTTCATATCTTTTTGACTACATGAGGTATAGTATACATCTTCTTCTTTACTCACATAGCTTCTTTTTCACCACAAAAGAACTTTTTCTTTCATCCGAAAAATGTGATTGAATTTTTTGAACTTCTACCCAATTTCTTCTTCTGTGGTTTTTCTTCATCAATCTAGGGTGAAACAGACATTTTATTAGGAAAATGTATACCAAATTTTGAAATGTCATTATATTTGTAACATCTTAGTGGTATTTTTCCATTAACCAATAACATTCCATTCCTAAATCTCTTCTTTATAAGAGATGTGATTCCGTGATCTTCATCATCTTTATCTCCATCATCAGATTCACATGATTCTAAAACATCATCATCTATGATTTTTATTATTCTCATGGCCTCAAAATCCATCTCATCTTTGATCATATTCTTGGAAACTGGGATCTTTCACATTTCATATTCAATGATAATGTTTTTAATTCATCAATAGAATGATCATCTCTATCTTCCAAAGCTGATATGTTGGTATAAATGAAAGGAACATTTCTCATCTATTTTTTTGAAAATAGTTGAATCATCCAACATTTCTCTAAATCCCTGATTATTACTGACAATTTTATTGACTCTTGTGAAATAATCATCAATGTTATCCATTTATCCCATCTTGATTTATTCTAATTTTATCTTCCAAATTTTACATTTTCCTTCCATGAATTTCATGTTTCCTTAATAAATGTTTTCTTATTTGTCAAAAATTTCATTGGAATTTTTGAGTCCCAAAAACCTTTTGTAAAATTTTTCTAAAAGATACATCAAAATGGATTTTTGAGATTTTCCCTAGAATTTCATATTTATTTTCTCAGTTAAAGTCATAATAGCTTCTTTAGAAATATGAGGGAATCCAGCAGTAGTTTCATCTATAATTTTATGTCCAAGAGACAAATAATAGTGTAACATCCTATTCTTCCAACTGTGATAATTATTTCCATAAAAAGTAGGAACACCCCTCCTATTGACATAATTTAGTTTATCCATATTGAAAATGTAATAGATCCTTAAAGAGTGTGAATAGCTCTGATACCAGTTGAAATACATAAAATATTGTAAAATCACTAAGTGGATAGGGGGAATATATGATCCCTTTTTTAAATTTTTAATTTTTATGAATTTCACCCTTTTGTTTTCAATTCAACATCTTTGACTAGTTAAGGACTTAATCCACTCTTCAAATGATGCAGTAATGATACAGAACATAATGATATAGAAGGTTCAATACAAATACTTACTATTTTCCATGTTAGTTATTCTCCCCAACATAGATTCTTTAATTTATTAGAATATGATTACAAAAATTAATTGGTTAAACTTCCCAATTAAAAGCTGGTTTAACCCCGCAACTTCAATTCATATTTTTCAGTTAGGTTTAACCACAACTTTATCTTCATCTTCGAGGAACTGGTTACATCCTTGAAATTCATCTTCTTTATTTATATGTTATAATAAACTTTATGATAATCTGATAATTTTACTCCATGAGCATGTAGGATCTGAATTTCTCATGTAATTGTTAATGTATCTTCAAAAATATCTTATTAAATCTTTCATGCATTATCAATGATTCAGATCACCAGTAATGATACTTTTTTTCAGTGCAACAAATTCTCTGGCTATGAATTATTTCATCTAACTAAATTTCTATCCTCACTTATATATGTCCAAGTGGTGCACAAAACTACGTCAAGATTATGAATATGAAAGAATGATTGGGTAAATTTTTTCCAATTTTATTCTCCTTTCTCAATACAATTTTCGTACACAAATCTTTCTTCATGTGTGAAAGGGAATTAATAAGTCCATATATGTTTAGTTATGTTTTATGTAACCCAAACAAAAATTGTTCACTTCCATTGATCCTTATATACTGACTTCTTATTAATATTTCTTAAGCATAAATCAGGAGATGATCACGTAGGTGAGTTCCCTACTGCTTCTTCTGTACATACCGTAATGGATACAAATTGAACATGGGTTCTTCTTATTCAATGGATAGTGTATGTGTACACTTGTCTCGAGGATTCTCACATCACAAACTAGGAAGGTTTGTTTTCTATTTGTGTAGTGAAATCTTGGTAGGTGCAATGCACTATCCCGGTATGTCTTCACGAACGTGTTCTTCATAAAGTATCTCAAGAGTGCAAAGAACATGTTGAGTGATTGTGGGTTCCATATCCTTCATATAAGAACTAATTTCCTCATACTAGCGAGATATGTTTGAAACACTTCTATCATTCATGAATATAGGGTTACGTGATGTTTTACTTTTTTTGAATGAGATCTCTCTCAATATCAGCAACAAAAAACCCCCAGTCAAGGGATATTGATTTATAAGTGAGGATTAAAGCACCTTTCACCACCTATAATCCTCTTTTATTGCCTCATCCATGACTAGTTCAAAATCATTATTCATAGGTCATGTCATGGAATATCATCAAATGATTGATTCTTTTGTGATGTGTCAAAACATATGAAACATTTTATAGAGTTTTCTTTCAATGATCCTAAGACACTCTTTTATAGTGTCACCCTCATCTTCATGACATTTAACATACATCTCATGATGATAAATATTTATTTAATCCTATTTGAACACTAAGAAACCATTACAACTCAGTTTGGTTGGTCCATGGTTGATATTCTTTATTATGATTCATGCATGAAAATATAATTGCATGAATGATCACAAGACATCTAGATGACTTTAATGCAATGGATTAAATCATTAATTGTTTCATGAATCTCAATAATGGAGGTGTGGATGTTGTGACAGTGAACCAGTACGAATTGAGTGGTCAGAGGTATAAGAAGATCACATAGCATGATCGAATGGCCCAGAATTCTCCTTAAGATGATCGCACGGTTGATGGCTTGGTAGTATGATCGAACAACATAGATATTTCAATTAGATGATCTGGTAGTGGATATTTTTTTCCAATAAAATAAAAATTCCACATCAAAACGTGCAGCTTCTTGTGGCTTCCTTATAATACAAACCGCGACAAATGAGGCTCAAAAATATCTTCCTTCTCCCAATACCACCCCATACCATTCTTTGGGTGCCCTCAGATCCCAACATCTTTTCTGGAAATCCCTTGGCCCAGAACATGCATGGGCTCTACCAGTAATTCTCATGTGGTCTTTCACATGTCCCTATACATGTTGCCTATGGAATAGCCTTAGATAGCATCCTTTGGGTGTGGTCGAGCTAGTGTCCCACAAGTGCCCTTGGTTGAGGTTGGCTGGTCAGTCTAGTGGGATGGACATCAAATTAAATAAACCACATATTAATAAACTTTTTTAAAACCAAAGTATATATGATGTAACTCAACATGAAATTCATTTCCACTTTAACATAGAAACCAAATCCTCTTTAATGTACAAATTTTAAAACTCCTTTTTCACACCTCTTAATCATTTAATATTAACACAATCAATCATCTAGTTTTATTATGGAGAATGACCAATAATAGCATCTAATGTCATTTCATAATACCAATAGTACACTCCAAAGTAGCATCACTTCAACCATCCATTTAGAAATCACAAATCTATTCCAAAATCACATATTGACATGTCATTGACAACAAATGAAGTCATTGGGCTCATCACATGAGTCACATCGTCTCAAAAGAAGGTGTGTTTGGATACCCATAGAAAGTTCATGAAGCTATTTATTAGTAGTAACACATTGATTTATTTGATATATGTTGTTTTTTCACGTTTTAAGGGAATTATTAGTGGTTCATATATGGTCTTTTCTCTCTTGGAATCACAACCTTCGGTCTTGACCAATAAGGGAGTTGTGTTTGAAGGGTATTGAGAATGTGATAATTCTTTCCTAGAGTTTAATAAGTATTTGAAATCCATGCCCATCATAATACTACCCAATATAGGAGATGAGTATACAATGTTTTAATAAAACATCTAGGATTGATCATGGATAATTGCTTATGTAGGGGGATCGAGTCATGTTGTATGGGTCCCAACAATTGACTCTACATGAGAGGAATTACCCAATGCACGACCTTGAGATAGCTATAGTGATTTATGCTTTTATGTGTTTACAATATTATCTATTGGGAGAAAAGTAGACTCTGTATATATACCATAAGAGTTTGTATTATATATTTTATAAAAAATATATTAATCTCTGGTTGTGTAGGCAAGTTGATTATAATCAATCATTTCATTTTGAGCTAGTATATATTCTTAGGAGATGATATTATGTTTCTGAAACATCAAGCATGAAATCTCAGTCTTATGATGTTCAAGAATCTAGTTATTAGTGAAAGATGATGACCTGGCTTGTTGAGATGAAAGTTGTGGTTCAGGTGGAGTAGGAGTAGATAACACTTATATTTGTTTCAATTTATTTCACTATTTTGAGCCAGATCAATTATAGGAATTATGAGTATCTAGAGTATTAGTCCTTGAGAGATATTCTTGGAAGTGGGGAGTCACCTGCCGATTCTACTATAGGTGATGATGAGATCAAATATGTCAGGGGTAATGTTGGTGTGACTATGATAATGTAAGTGGATAAGATGCAAGATTTTCATGCCTTGAAATAGGAAGTGAAACCATGTTTTAAAAAAATGTAATGAATCATGCACTAATATAATTGGTTTTTAGGAAATAAAAAGGAAATTACAGGGTTCATGACATAATTCTACACATTTCAATAGGTAAATACTAGCCATCAACAGCCTGGAAGTTTTTTAGAGACACTGACCTTTTCAAAATGCATCTGTTAATATGGAATTTATATTGTGTCTTTCAAGGATACATTGTATGAATGAATCTATTAGGTGGTTGTAGACCTAATAAAGAAAGTACGACATTTATTACCTATATATAAGACCTTCATAGTGAATCCATGTAGAGACTTTTACATTCGAGAGATAGTCTATTTGAATGAGGTGCCATGTCATATAGCTTCATACCATGGATGATGTTTCCCTTATCCATTTAGGAAATTATTGTAGAATGCATTGGGTAAACATGTATTAAATAGTATATATTTTCACCCACAGACATATGGCCAGTCGAAAGGTACTATAAATGTATTGGAGGATATGAAATGATTGTGTGTTCCTAATTTTGGAAGGTCTTGGGAGAAGAACCTATAGCTCAATGACTTAAATTATATGAATATTTGTCAAAATAATATTCATATGTCACCATATAAGGATCTTTATTGTAGGATATTAAGATCCCCTTTATGTATAATGGAGTACGGTGAGTAAGATTTGTTAGGAATCAGTCTCATATAAGAGACATTAGTGAAAAAATCAGCTTATTTATAAGTATATTGCAAAATAATATAGCTGTAAGAAGTAATATATTGATATAATATCAAATCCATATGAGTTTTTATAGGGTGATTGTGTATTCCTTTTGGTTTCACCTAGATTGGGTCAATATAGGATTCAAAGGCATGGAAAATTGGTTCCCATGTTTGTTCAACCATTGGTGATTTTGGATAGAATCATGTCGATGTCATACCACGTTACTCATGCATATAGGTACAATTTTATCCATGGTGTTTTCTTGTTTCACAACAACAGTGGTATCACCCTAACCCTTCTCATGTGATCAATTTTGATGATGATGAGCTTGAGACTGATTTTGTAATGACCCGGGTATTTATAGAGTTATAAATTTTAATATCTATTAATGTTTATGAATAAGATATTAATTTTACATTAAAGAAGAAACTTTTTCTGATAGTGTACTTGACACACAACTAAAGGTTTCTCTGAAATCTTATGTTGCACACAATGTCGAGTTATATAAAAAAATAAAAAAATAATATTATTATTTTAAATGGTAGTTAATTCCCATCTTTTTTATTGAAGGTAATGAATGTAATTAACTATATTATGATTTTACATATTTTTCAAATGTTTTTCCATTTTTCCATTGAATTTTATAGGCTTAAAATGATAGTGAAACCAATTTTAAGCATAAAATACTCTTATATTTTTAAAAGATCATTTTACCACCA
Source organism: Viscum album (assembly GCA_963277665.1). Taxonomy (NCBI): domain Eukaryota; kingdom Viridiplantae; phylum Streptophyta; class Magnoliopsida; order Santalales; family Viscaceae; genus Viscum; species Viscum album. The sequence goes on from OY728152.1 coordinate 1,404,293,053, forward strand.
TTTGATGGAGAACCCTTTTTAAAAATAGTTTTTGTCACTTTTATATGTTCTATTTGGTAAAATAAACTTCTTCTTTTGATGCAAGAAATCTAAATTTACTTTTTTTGAAATTTTGGTATTTTTCTAATTAAATCCATATATTTTATGAATAATTGAAAATACTGCATTTTATTTCAGAAATTTTATTTATCTAATTTATTTATAAAGTTATATTGTGATTTTAATTCGTTTTAAATTTTATCCAGAGTATATTTTTATTATATTATCCAATTATGGTCATTTTAATTAATTTTACAATTAAATTGGATATAAACAAATGTAAATATTTCGATAGTTTTTACTTATTAAAAAGCCGCTTTCTGGTCTTCACAACAGGAATTGATTTTAAATTAATTATTACAATTTCTGTGTTTTGAATTTGGAAAAATGGATTATATATTTATAATATTAATGAAAAAACAGTTTAAATACATAACTTTTATTTTTGGACATTATTAATAGTAACTTAGGTAATTATTTTTATTTTCTAGGGTTAAATGGTAAATCGGGTAAATAAGGGTAAAAAATAATATTATAATAATATAAGAAACCCTAAAACGTGTTTTAATCATATTCTATGAGATATTTTTGACCATGAGAATCCATACAATGGTCTTTGGGAATTTGGTAGAAACATTGGTGTGAAAATGACATTTTATAATATTTAATTTAAAGAAAATGGAAATATAAAATATACATGTATCTTTAACTAAAAAATTAATATAGGGTTATATAACTTATATCTATGACTATAAATAGTAATTATAAATCTAAAAAGATATCATACATCATGGTATTTTATTTATAAATTTTAAATATTATATAAATAAATTTATTTATGACACAATGATGATGCAATGATTACCTTATTAATGAAAGATTCAATGAAATGATATTATAAAAATTAAAATAAATTTAATTAATTTTTTTTGATACAATCCATGAATTTTATTGATTATTATTACATATTAAAGTTGAGTTAATTATTTTGGTTCAAAGGAACCAATTTTTCAGACTTTAACAAAAATCAATTACTAAATAGTGTCAAAATTGACATAAAAGAGTTTTTAAAACAAATTCAATATTAGTAAATGATATAATAGTCCTAAAAATATAATTTTTGACCAAATTACATTTATAATAATAAAAATTTCATTAATTATTCAATTTTGGTTCTCATTTCATTTTATAGTAACCCTATAATATGAAAATACAGGAATACATGGTAAGAGTTAATGTTTTTAACTAAACTGTAAGGCCAAAAGATAATGCTAATTTTATGACATAATTTTTTTTAGAACCCAATAGTTGAGATTATTTAAACCCATAATCTATTTATCCTCAACATATATAACTTTTTAACAATTATAATTTGAAAATAAATTTATAATAAGATAATAATTGATGACTTTCCTAAAGTGCCACTCACCTCTTCTATAAAAGGAAACATATTATTTTCTTTAAATCACACTTAAAAAGCCTTTAATTTCATAACATATATGTAAAATAATCTTCCTAGAATCCATCTATTCCTCATAAAATCCATACATTGGGTATAAGGCAATTCAAGAAAGCCTTTTGTTTCAAAAAAAATAAGTTACCCGATTTTGAGGTAACATCTTCTCTCAAGTTATTTTCCTTTATTTTCATTCTCTGATCCCAATGAACTTTTCATTATATTATTACATGAAAACAATATTATCATCAATATAATATTATTTTTGATGAAAATTATTTTAACTTCACTTAAACACACCTCAATCTAATGGATAAGAATATACACTTTTTTATGTCTGATGAACTGTTGCCTCACGAAATGATGATTGTTCAGTTTTCACCTACCACCTCTCATAGTGGATTTTATTATGGAAGTGTATTTATATATGATATAATTTATATTTATATTTTATCGATTCTTCTCTAATTTTAATTAAAATCATACCTTTATTCTTTCCATAATGATTAAATATGACCATTTCATTTGAGGAAGTGTGGACTACCGCTCCCGCAAAGTGATATGACTCATTTATGCCATATATGGAACGTATAAAGGATGTTATTAATGTAAATATGTAACACATATTACATATATATTTTAATTTAATTATAATATAAATATTTAAAATTAAATTTTCATTACTTTAATATGACAAAGAAATTAATGTAGTGTTCATCTGTACGTACAACCCACCGTCTCCATGAGCAGTGCATTTCATTTCTTATCTCTAAATATTATAGACTATTATAAATACGTATACACTGGATATATATGATATTTTAATCAATAATAATATTCTTTATATAATTTAATTTTGACCACATTGAAAATTTGTTATTATAACAAGTTCATTTTTTACTCATGTACTGAACATCGACAAAACGTCCAATATGAACTCAAATAATTAACAAATTTCAATAACATTGTAATAAGTGATAGAAAATTACTAAAAAAATTAAATACTTTATAAATAAATTATAAATTAACCTTTTTTTATTATTCATGAAATTAAATTATGAATGGGGAAAGTTTGATTCAAGGTTAGGGAATTTCTAATCTCAAGTTCCAATCATTGGGTTTTATGCATAATTCACAGATAATATTATTCCATGATTATGTGTGGAATCACTATTTATTTATTTATGTGGTAATTTACACTTAACATTTTTTGGATATACTATTTATACATATAATCACCCCATTGATAAATTCTTACATCATTTATACAAACTTTTTAAAGGAACTACTTAACAAAAATTTCCATTCATTAGGTTAATCTTCTACTTCTTCATTATTCCATGCTATGATCATCTAATGAAATAAATTTTGATATAATAAATTTTATTTATCCTTTATTTATGTTTATTTGTAGTTAATACACATAATCGATATATTTTATTAAAAAATGATATTTTTAAGGAAAATCTTAACTCAATCTCTTTTCCATAAGTTAAATATTCATGCCATTGATTTTGTTTTTTCAAGAATATGTGTGAATGACCTCTGGTTTTTGACAATGAATATCCACTAATATTGGGTGTATTTATATTTTAACCACATTATTATTTCATTTAATTATTCTTAATCAAATGATATGATCTTTTTGAGGGATTTCATATCAATTTACATTCTATTGAGACTTATTAGTTATTATACACCAATTCACTTTTATATGGTGTAATACTATCCATCGAAATATTATATCATGAATATCCTAATTCTCATGATATTATATGTTTTTTTATTTTTTTTATTTAATTTTTTTTATTTATGTATTTTATCAAGTAGTAAAGAAATATTTAACTAAAACATCATTTTAATTGTTTTAAATATTTAATCATCTAAATCATTATCATTAATGGGCAGGTTTTCAAAATGGTTTTAAGGATTTATTTATATGGTCGTCAATGTTTTAAAATGTTAATTACATTAAAAGTTTAAAAATTTTATGGTCCACTTTGATTAAAAAATATTCTTTTTAAATGTTTTAAATGTGTGTTTTTTTAAATTGGATTGATTATGTCAACATCTTGAAATTATATCTTGTGAATAAAAATGTGGAAATGTTATTTTTTCATTAATCTGGTTTTATTTTTTATTATTATGATGTATTTATTGAGAATTGATTATTTATACTGTTGGTTCCATAATAAACCTAGGTTGGATGAGCCTATGATATCTCTCCAGTGTATTTGGTAATGTGACGAAGGTAAATGATAATTTTTCTCCTAAGAGATTCAGGGAATATACTGAGGTGGTTATTCCAAATGTAACCATGAAGGTAACTCTCTATGTAGATTTTAAAGATACAATGTAATTATGATATGGATCCCATAAAGTTATCTTTATGTTTTATGATTTCTATAATGTTTTGTAGGAATATTATGATTGTATGATGTAAGCTATGTATGTTATGTTTTATGGGTGAAAATTATGATTTTGTGAAAATGTTTTCATGGGTTTTAAATATTCATTGACTAATGGTTTTATTCCTCATTTTATATTACATGATGAATTTTTTATGCTCATCCCATTTTTTTATATGTTTTTTATAGGATATAACGAAGGATAAGATAATGGAATAATTTAGGAAAATTTATATCAAGAAAATAAATCATATTTTATTTAAGGATTTGTATTGTTGTGAATAATATTTGATAGAGTAGAATTGTCTACTTTGTAATATTTGAGATGTAATTTAATAGTTATGACCTAATTATCTAAAACTATAAACCTGAAAATATACTTAATTTGAATTAAAGTAAATTCATGATCAAAAATCAAGATTATGTAATGTTTATGACTGGGTCCTTATAGTTGGTATCATGGGATGGTTTAGGCAACTTTAGGGGTTAAGAGTTTTAGATAAAAACTTGGTAAGTCCCAATGTCTATTATTTCATTTAAAACCTCATTTTATAACTTTTTTCATATCAAGGAATGTCTTTTACAAATGTAAGGATGCGAATATCAAATAATATTCCTATTTATTCTTGATGACATGCTTTCAATAATTATTACAATTTCATGTTCGGATGATTGTGAAATTTTTTATTCCATACAACTCACTTGATAGAATTTGTTTGAGATATCCAACACCTCCACTATACATAGACACCGTCATCGATTGTGGGTTATATTTAATAAAATCATATTTTCTCAATATTCTCATATTATCAAGAAAGAAAAATATTATCAAGGAATTTTCCAATATTTTACCTTATGACACAATTTGAAGCATATTATGATTTTCAAAAAGGTGTTGAAGAAGGATACCCTTTCACAAAATATTTATATTTACTTTCAAAATATAGTCTTTCATATCATACTTATGATATTTTAAAATTACCATTGATTGAAAGTTTTAACACAAACTCAGTCTGGCTATTTTACAAAATTCATGTTTTATCCGATGTTCTGAAATTATATGTCAAACATGATTATTTATCAAAACTATTTTTTTTGAACACCCTTATAACCTTAATTATACAATGTTTATTTGGATAAAGGAAGAAACTTATTTTCATGGATCTATACATCACTATTTCAATGCATAGACCTTTCATCTACATGAACAAGATGATGATGAAACCAATTGGACACTATGATCAAGGTACAATGTTCTTTATTTGGGAATAGTTTTATTTTATCATATAGAGGTGAAATAAAAAATGTCAATATATATAAGACTTCTGGAATTAAGATATTGAGATAATTGTGAGTTGGGATGAAAATGAGAGGGATAAAAAAACCATTGAGGTTAAAACATGTAAGGGTTATTTTTATAGTTTTATTAAAGGGACAACATGTAAGATGCATGACAACCCATCACATCCAGCAAGGTAGCAGAAATAAATGTATGACTTATTATTTTTATTTAAATGATTTTATGGATCAAGAATAAGATGATTTTTAGAAATTATATTTTATCAGATGGATACCATTAGTAACGGAATTTTTTTTTGATTAATTGATAAATTTTATTTTAGATGACATTTACTAATTTGGAAACACTATATGCCTATAGAAAATAGAATACTATCGTATCTCATTTGAGGAGTAATGTTTGAATTTTAATTTGGAATAATATATATTTTTATTGTGGAAATATGAAGATTTCTGTTATTTATAGAAATTGTTACCCAATTATGGAGAATATGTGACTTGGTTAATTTATTTTATATATTAGACTTCAAGATTAGTCAATTTTATTCGGAGATAAATGTTAAGATTTATCATGGAAAAATACATGATCAAATCCTTCTAAATTTGGGGTTTCAATATTATTTTGGATTATTTTGACGAATTATAAGGAAAATTGTTTATTTAATGGTATATATTGAACATTGGATATTGTTTTTTTAATTTTTGATATTAATAGTAGTATTTCTTTCTATAAAAGGTTTTTCTTTTTGGGAGATTATCTGATCTTTTATTAACTATTTTGGTTTTGGGTTAATTTTAAAAGATAGGAGACAAATATTGTTCATATTTTGTGGATGAAGATATTATATATAAGTTTATCTTATCACTTCAGGTGTGACCAATTCATCTTTAATACTCATATTTTGGAGAAAAGGTGAGTTTTTGGTAGATATTTATTAAATGATGAAACTCTACTTGAAAAGTTAGTATATTTCCTTATGTTCTTATTATAAGTATTAAAATAATTCCTCAAATTTATGAAAAATATATTAAAAAATATTTTCTATTTAATTTTACTATTGTGAAATCAAAGACCATTTAATCCATCACATGTTTGTGGTTTTTAGATTGTTAACTTTCTCCTGATCAATTTTTCCATCACTCACCATCCGAACAAGATAGTTATTTTTTCTTCGATAACCATTTTCATTTACATGTAATCTTAGTATTTATTTTCTCAGTTAAAAATTTTAATTCCCTTTAATTATTTTGAAGTGGTAGTATTATTGAATCTTTTTCTCATGTGATATTTTCAAAAATGTTTCTCAGTCCTATTTTAAAATTGCGAGTACACAACTTCTAAAAGGGTGGAATGATGTAGCGACCCAGGTGTTTATAGAATAATAAATTTTCATATATATTAATATTTATGAATAATATATTAATTTTTCATTGAATAGGACACTTTTTTTGATATTTTACTTGACATACAATAATGAGTTTCTCAGAAATATTACATTGCACACAATATTGAGCTATGCTGAAAAATAATACAATATTATTATTATTATTTTGAATCGTAGTTATTTCCTAGACAATTTTTTAGAAGGAATGAATATAATTAAATATATTATTATTTTACATATTTTTTAATTGTTTCCCTATTTATCCAAGGAATGTTATAGGCTTAAACTGAGAATGAATCCAATTTTAAGCATAAAATACTCTAATATTTTTAAAAGGTCGTTTTACTGCCCTTTGACGACGAACCGTTTTTAAAAGTATTTTTTCACTTTTATATATTCTATTTGATAAAATAAAATACTTTTTATTGAATTTATACATACTAGTTTTCTTCGGTTTATGTATTGGTGTTTTTCTGATAAAATCCATATTGTTATGAATAGTGAAAAATACTACATTTTAATTCAAAATTCATTTTCATCTAATTTATTTATATAGTTAGATTTTAATTTTAATTGGTTTTAAATTTTAATGGGATTAATTATTTATAATTTAATCAAATTATGGTCAATGTATGTAATATCACATTTAAATTGGGCATAAACACATTTCAATCTTTTGATAGTTTTTTGTTCTTAAAAACACGCTTTCTAGTATTAAAAACTGGATTTAATTTTATATTAATTACTAAAAACTATGTGTTATGAATTTGGAAAATTTGATTCCATATTTGGAATCATAAGGTACATATTTTATAAATTTTATCCTTTTATTTTTGGTTGTTATGAATAATTACATCTGTAATTTTTTTACCATGGTTAAAGGGTAAATCAAGTAAATAATGGTAAAAAATAATATTATAATAATATAAAACAACCATAAAACTTATAATAATCCAATTTTATGATATATCTATAATAAATTTGATCTTTAGTAATAAATTTTGGGATTTGGGATCCACTTGGTTGTGAAAATGACATTTTATAACATTTAATTTAAAGAAAAGGGAAATAAAACATAAACATGTATCTTTTACTTAACAAATTTTAATATAGGTTTACATAACTAATATATATGGAAATAAATATTCATTATAAATATAAAAATATTTCCTAAATCATGGTAGTTTATTTAAAATTTTTAGTCATTACATAAATAAATTTATTTATGACACAATGATGATGCAGTGACTACCTTATTAATGAATAATTCAAATAAATGATATTATAAATATTAAAATAAAATTAATTTGAAAATTTTGATACCATACACAAATTTTATGTATTATTATTACATATTATCTTTTATATAATGCTTTTGGTTCTAAGTAACCATGTTCTTATGACTTTAATGAAAAACAATTACTAAATAGTGTCAAAATTGATATAAATGGGTTTTTAAAACAAATACAGTTTTATTAAATGATATAACAGTCCTAAAAATATAATATTCGTCTAAATGAAATTTATAATGTAAAAAATGTAATTAATGACCCAATTTTTGTTCTTCTCTCCTTTTATAGTAATTATAGAAACCATATATTATGAAAATACAAGATGACATGGTAAGAGTAAATGTTTTTAACTAAAGTGTAAAGACAAAAGGTAAGGTAAATTTTAAGACCTAAACTTTTGTAAAACCCATTTTTTGAGATTATTTAGACCCATACTCATGTTATACAAAAACTATGTCCCTTTGTAACTATTATAATTCTAAAATCAATTTATAATAAAATAATATTTGAAGACTTTCCTAAAGTGACCCTCACATCTTCTATAAAAGAGAAATTATTCTTATCATTATCTTAATTATAAAAATCCTTTTAGTTCAGAAATTATGTGTCAAATATTTTTCCTAGAATCCCTCACTTCCTTCTAGAGTACTTAACTTGGGAATAAAGAAATTATTGAAATTCATTTTGGCTCAAATCAAAAGAATTTACCCAATTTTGACGTAACGTCTTCTCTCAAGTCCATTTCCTTTATTTTCATTATCCACTCTCTAGGATATTATTATCATTTTATTACATAAAGAACCAGTATATTAAATATATTATGATTATTTTATGATAATTATTAGAACTACACTTACCCACACCTCCATTAAATGGATATAAACATATTGTTTCTGTGTACGGTGAACTAATGCCTCACAAAATAATGATTGTTAAATATTATCATATCACCTATCATGGTGTACATTATGATGGAACATTATTTATATATGATATATATTATTTTTTTGTTGTCTCTATACCTTATTAATTTTAATTAAAACATACATTTATTCATTCCATAATGTTTAAATATGATAATTTCATTTGAGAATGTGTGGACTAACGCCCCCTCAATGTGATATGAATCGTTCATGCCATACACAGAACATATAAAAAATAAAGTCAATGAAAATATATAACATATATAACATATATATTTTAATTTTATTATAATATACATATATAACATTTTATTATTCCTTTAATATGACAAATAAATGAAAGTAGCATTCATGCATTTGTACGACATATCGTCTCCATGAACGGTGCATTTAATTTTATATATCCAAATGTTATAGAATATTATAAATACATATATAAAGTATCTTTATGATATTTTAAACATTAATAATATTCTGGAGATAATTTAATTTTTACCACATGGAAAATTTTTAATTATAATATGTTCATTTTCACTCATGTACCAAACATCGACAAAATGTCCGATATGAACTAAAATAATTACCTAATTTCTATAACATGGTAATAAGTGATATAAAATGAATAATAAATTTTAAAAAGGTTATAATGTAATTATAAATTAACATTTGTTTATTATTCTGTAAATTAAGTAACAAATGGGAAAAATCTAATTCAATGTAAGGGAATTTGTTAACACAACTTTCAAACATTGGGTTTTACGCATACTTTGCTAATTTTATTATGAAAATATTTTATGTTGGATCACTATTTATTTATTTATTTTTTAATTTAGACTACCCTTTGTGTGGTTATTATGTTGATACACATAATCATGCTATTGGTAAATTCTTACATCATTTATACAAACTTTTTAAGGGAACTTCTAAACCTAATTTCCATTCATTGGGTTAATCTTAGACTTATTGATTATGCCATGTTATGATCATGTGAGAAATTAATTTTGTTATCCTGTCAAGTATTTATACTTGATTTATGTTTAATTATATTTAATACACATAATTGATCTATTTTATTAATATAATGATCATTGTAAGGGAAATTCTAACTCAATATTCATTCATTGAGTTAAATATCCACGTCATTGGTTTTGTTTTTTCTAGAATATGTGTGACTGACCTCTAATTGTTTTAAAATTAATATCCACTTATATTCGGTTTATCTATTTTTTTACACATAATTATGTCATTGATTTATACATAATCTAATGATGTGATCTTTGAAAGTAATTTTCTCTCAATTTTACATTCCATTGATACTAATTTGTAATTATGCTCCAATTCACTTTTATATGGTGTATATACTACCCTTTGACTTATTATATCATGAATGAAATTATTCTCATGAGATTATATGTTTTGTTTAATGGTATTATTTAATTATTTTTATTCAATAAATTTCTCAAATGGTAAGGGACTCTTTAACTAAAACATTGTTTTAAATGTTTTAAATATTTAATCTTCTAAATCATTCTCATTAATAACCATGTTTTCAAAATGGTTTTAAGGATTAATTTATTTTGACATTAATGTTATAAAATTTTAATTCCATTAAAAGTTTCAAAGTGGTATGGGATACTTTGATTCAAAAATCATTTTGTTAGTGTCTTAAATGTGTGTTTTTTTTAAATTTGATTGATGAGGTCAATATCATGAAATGATATCTTGTGAATGAAAATGTGGAAACTTTATTTTCCCATTAAGGTGGTTTTACATTTTATGATTATGTTATGATTCTTACGAATTTATTATGTATGCAAGTGTTTCCATGATAATCCGAGGGAGGGTGAGCCTGTGATATCTCTCTAATTCATTGGGTAATGTGACTGAGGTAAATGATAAATATTCTCCTAAGAGATTTAACAAATATATGGTGATGGGTATTCCAAACGTAACCATTAAGTTTACCCACTATTTAGATTTGAAAGATACAATTTATATATGATATGCATGCCACAAGTTTCCTTTATGTTTTATGATTTATATGATGTTTCGTAGGAATCATATGATTACATGATGTAAGCTAAGTAGCTTATGATTTATGGGTGAAATGTATGATTTTGTGAAAAAAAATCATGGGTTTTAAATATTCATTGACTAATGGTTTTATACCATATTTTATATTCCTTACTGATATTTTTATGCTCATCCCACATTTTTAAAAAAAAATTCATAGGGTATAAGGAAAGAAAAGATAACTACAAAATTCAAGATGATTTTTATCAAGAAAATAATTATTATTTTATTTAAGAAGATTTATTGTTTTAAATAAAACTGGATATATTATAAGTATCTAATTTGTAATATTTGTGATTTAATGTAATAGTTATGACTTAATTATCTAAAACTAATAACCTTAAAAGATCCTGAATTTGAATTAAAGTAATTTTTTGATCAAAAATCAAGATTATGTAATGTCTAAGGCTGGGGACTTTTAGATGCATCCAAAGAGACCATCTAATATATGTGTTTGATTAATTTGAGAAATTTTTATAGGGAGAGGATATTTTGATATTTTTTTATTATGGAAACATGATCCTGTTTAGGAGGAAACATGGTTGAGAAAATTGGATATTATGGCTAATTGGACTGATCTTCTTCACTTTTGAATCAGAGAGATTCTTTATTTGTACTGATCAAGAGTGAGATTTTTTTATATGGGTAGATTATAAGATAATGAACATCTTTGGATATGAAATATTATGGTTTTTTAGTACTCTTATTCCTTTTATTGATTATATATTGTTTTTGTTTTAATGTTGGGATCATTCTGGTAAATTTGGATATCTTCGAGTGGTTTTCAGAAGTTCACAGTTGGTACATGGTTTTCCCAAATCATGTGTCCAACCCCATAAAACTGTGTAACCTCATATAGGAGGGATTTCACTTGTGGCCTATAGTATGAAAATTTATCCACCCTCATAGTAGTATCGGTGTTACCCCCTATAAGAGGTCCACAGTTTGGAAAACCATGCATACTTGATTTATTTCAAATAGAGTTCATATTAAAATTCTTGAATCCCCGATTTCCACCATCACTCTCCACAATCGACCTATGAATTCATCTCTCATTTATAGAGGCCATAGATTGGGATTGAAATCCCTATAAACTACATTATTTATGAATCCAATATTCGAGATATGGATATGAACCTCTCTTAATATGTGATTCCTTTGCATATGTTTTCCTCTATCTCATTTCTCTCTTTCCCAATAAGGAGGGAATATTTTTCCACCATTATATTTGGAATAGATCTAGGATTTTTTTATGTGACACTGTTTGATATTCCATTGAGTTTTTGGTTCAGGATCATAGTATTCATTGTGAAATTGAACATTCCACATTAATTTGTGGATTTTTGGCCCAACAAATGATCACCCACAATCATGATGTTACTAGTCTAAATTGGTATCTTATAGTCTTGATTATAATATTTTGTATGGAATTTTGATTTAGAAATTTCCATGTTTGTAAATGACATCATAAATTAGATTGATTAATTTATTAAATTATTAATATAATGGGTTGATTATGAAATTAATGTTATATTGGGGTCCTAGAATAATTATATTTAATTGGATTGTGTAATTGGTCATTTCTTTGAGATATGGAATTGATTTATAATGGTAGTAAAGGGATGTATGGATCAACATTGAATGGTAAATTTTTTATGTGAATAAATTTTAATAAATGGTTCAAATGATGTATTGTTCATGTTATTACATATGATTAAAATGTTAACAAATGATTATTTTTGGTAATAGATTTGGTATTCCATAATGTGAAACATTATTGAGTGGATTAATTATGACTAAACTTGTCAAATGTTATATATCTTTAATATACGACAAGTTGATAAATGTGTTATGGGGGATAGATTGATGCATAAAATATACATGGAGTTCTAGAAATGGAGTTCTTGAACCAAATTCATGAATTTTATAAATGGAATGGCCCGACCCAAGTTACTCAAAGTCGATGCATTGTTACATAACACTGGCATGATCAGAAGGGATCAAATCTCGAAAGACCGATCAGTTTAGTATCCTTGGATGTACTAGATACATACATTAGTTTTACATTAAATATAAAATGAAAAGAAAAAACAAAATTGTATCCGTTGAATAGATTCATATCCCTTAGACTATCCCTACAGGTCAGTCATAATACACTTCTTTGCATCCTGGAGAAAATAAAACATAGAAAGGGGTGAGCTTAATTGCTCACTATGGATAACAATATAGTGGAAAAATTCATAAATAAGCATAAACATTTTTGGAAATGTATAATAATCAAACACAAGCCTTTTTAAACTTAAAATTCAGCATAATATGGAAAAGATAAATCATATAATTACATTTACTTATTCATATGGATATTCTACTAGTCGAATAATCACATTTAATATCAATAGCCAATTTTATAATAATGGAATGCATAATGCGAGACATCATAACCACATAGTCAAGGCATCGTTCCAAGACTAAAAATAAGATTTTGTTATGTCCTTGTTCCAATACACTAGTTTGTGTCATGAGACCTACTGATGCATCGAGGATCTATAGCAGGCTCCACCCATCACTTCCTAAGTCCAATGCATTCCTCATATGAAAAATATTGAAACATAACTTAAAAATTCGTATTAAAACTGGTATAAAAAATGTTAATACTTTAACCATAAACCATGAATGGTATAAAAATAACACATCCATTGTCAGATATATCACAAAACCTTTAATATAATATGGAATATTGTATTATAATAAATCAACATCAAATAAGTGTAAAATCCAACAAAGGATGTTAACATAGATGAAGTAAAAACTATTTTAGAGAAATATCTCTTTCTATTTTGAAATATTTTAAAAGTCACATAATTATAAAAGAAAACATTTATTTTGAAAATATAATTATAATATTGTATGTGAAGCTTTGAAGGTGTTATAATAGTGGAAAATAGATGCACCCTCTGTATAAGTTAATAAAACATTCTTTCATTAATTTTGTCAAAAATGTATTAAAGGACCTTGTTTGGAAAAAAAAATTGAAAGATTAATTTATAATCATCTTATAAAATTTCAAACGAGGTTATAAATGACTTTAACCAATAGTCTAGTAATATTAAAAATGGTTTGAAATACATTTTTAAGAAACACATATGTGGCTGATAAAGAGGTCCCAGTAGATACTCACGTATAAACAACCTTGGATAATGAAGAGATTGTGGAATTGATCTTTACATTGTACTTTTACTTGGTCGAGAGTACGTTAACCTCCAGTATAATAGTTAAATAATAGTTATTAAATTATAAAATAACCACATACATAAATATGATATCATATATGATCTTCTTATATTTCTTTACTAATAATATTTTAGTAGTATCATCGTTTCAGGTGTTACCTGATTTGTTTTCCTTTATATATTTTGTTATGTAGGTCATGTTTGTTATGGATAAGAATTATTTGATTCATATCTAGAATTATATTAAGTTCTTAAACATTATTTTTTTAATCAAAAAATGAAATTTATTCTTGAATGATTACAATGGGGAATGAATCTAATCGCATTCATGGAGACGGTAATCCATACGTATGCACGAGCCACAATATCATTCTATTGATGATGAAATCATATATAATTGGATGTTATATCATATATACAGAATCATTAACATTTTAAATTTTTTATTTACATCATTTATACTCATTATTATACCCATCCAAATAATGAAGTGTTTGAATAACAAACTACACAATGACGTGGAGACGGTAATCCATGCATATGGATGTATGGTGACTTTTTCATTCATAGGATATATAGAATAATGAATATAGTAATACCATATTTATAATAACATAACAATATGAATAAGGTACTAGAGTTATTATTTTTTTATGGTAATAACAAAGAAAGAGTAAGTGGAAGAAGAAAAGAACTTGAAAGAGGTGGTGAAATAATTACCTCTTCTTTGGGTGCTTCCTTTTGATTTGATTAAAAGGGATCCTAAGGTTGGATTTATGATCAAAGGAAGTCATATAGGATTAATTGAGGGTAGTTGGGATGATATTTGGTCAGGGATTGGCCGATCCAAATGGATTTGGATGTGTAATTTTGAGAGAAGGGTATGTTCCCTTTTATAAGAGAGGTGAGGATCACTTTAGGAAAAGCTTGAAAAATTATTTTATAATAAAATTATTTTTAGTTTTTAATGTATCTAAAAGGATTTATTTAGAGGATAAGGTAGGTAGGGGTCGAAAATATCTCAACCAATAGGTTTTAGACAGGTTTAGGTCACAATATTCACATTATCTTTTAGATTTAACTCTTAGTTAAATAGTTTGACATTTACCATGTCTCCTTGTATTTTTATATTATATAGTTAATAAACATACTATAAATTTCCAAGAGAACTCCTAGTGGTTCATTATTTATATATCTAACCTTATATATGTTCTTTGGCGAAAAAGAGATTTTTATGAATATTATATAAATTAATAATATAGTATTTTTTTTAAAAACTCATTTATGTCAATTATGAGAGTATTTGGTATTTTGTTTTTGTTAAGGTCATAACAACTTGATTACTTCGAAAAAATTTAATTTAATCAACTATAAAATGTCATATTAACTTATATAATCTGTGTAATTCATCAAAAGTATCAATTTACATTTATTTGGGTATTTATAATATCAATTATTTTAATCATTCATTAATAAGGTAACTAATGCATCATCATTATGTCATAAATAAATTTAATTATTTAAGGTCTAAAAATTATAAATAAAACACCATTATGTATGAAATATTTTTAGATTTATAATGGATATTTATAGTAGAATTTATATTATGTTTAACCCTATATTAAAAATTTTTTAGTAATAAAAATTTAAATTTTAACACTTTTAACTCTTCTTTTAATAAAATAATAATAAATGTCCTAATCTAATCCATGTGGACCCAAAGGATCATATTTTATTCCTATGTTTGTTTTTTTTAAATAAACTTTTCCAATGGAATTAGGAAATGTGTTAGGATAATTATAATACCATTTTTTACCTTTAATTACCCAATTTACTTTTTACCGTAGTAAATAAAAGTCAAAAGTCACAATTCCCGAAAAATTATTTTAATCTTATTGAACAAAATTTTTCTTATTGATTTAAAATGTATCTCTATAATTTTTGAATTTCATTTCACAAAAGCGTTAAAATTAATTTTTATGAAAATTTGAAAATGCGCCTAGAAGGTGGGTAAAAGACGGTAAAAAGTTCAATACAATTTTATATATCTAATATTTTTGTAAAATGAATCCAATGAATTAAATTGAACATATATAGGTATTAAGTATATATTTTTACCTCAAATAAATTTTAAAAAAATAAATAATTATATAAATAAAAATTCAGTTTTAAACAATAACATTGTGTTTTTCACTATTTATCAAAAATTGAATGTATTTAGAAAAATACCAAAAATTCACCCTAATATAATTTTGATATTCTGAATCCAAAAATGAAGTCTATTTTGGAAAATAAAATTTATAAAATTTCAAAAAGTGGGTATTAATATTCATAACGGCTAGTTTGGTTGGTTGTTGTGTGTTAGAACTCAAAGTTGCGTACAACGCAAGTTGTTGTATTATTCAAAGAGAAGCATACGGTGGAAGCTTGGGGTGTTACATTCTTTTCTCCTTCAAATAATTTTATCCTCAAAATATCTAGAATATTAATGCATAAAAGGATTTGGGTGGTTCTTCATCATAAGTTCCTTGGGTTCACAAGTTGCCTCTTCCATCTTATGATTTCTCCATAGAACATTATCCAGATGAGTCATCTGGTTTCTCAACACTTGTTCTCTAGTATCAAGAATTCTGATAGGCTCTTCTCAATAAGAGAGGTTGGGTTCCAATTCTATTTATTCATTGGTGAGTTCATGCATTGGGTCAGGCATGTATTTTCTCAATAGTGATACATGGAACACATCATGAACTTTAGAGAGACTTGGCAGCATTTCCAAATGATAAGCTACAACTCCAATTCGTTCTAGAATTTCAAAAGGTCTGATGTACCTAGAACATAATTCCCCCTTCTTACCAAAATATATAACACCCTTCCATGGAGATACCTTCCAAAAAACATGATCTCCTACTTGAAATTACAAATCCTTACTTCAGTTATCAGCATAGCCCTTTTTCCTACTTTGAGATGTTTTGATGTGGGTTTGGATAACCTTCACATTTTCCATTGTTTCCTCAACAAGTTCTGGGCCTACCAGTTTTCTTTCACCAACATCATCCCAAAAAGTTGGTGTGCGACATCTCTTTTCGTATAATTCTTCATATGGTTCCATCTAAATACTAGAATGGAAGCTATTATTATAATAAAATTCTAATAGACGTAATTATTGATCACACATACCATGAAAGTAAAGTGAAAAAGATCTCAAAATGTCTTCTAAGGTTTTAATAGTTCATTTTGGTTGTCCACCAGTTTGATGGTGGTAGGTAGTGCTCAAATGAAGTTTCGTATCTAGGGACTTTTAAAGACTTTTCTAGAATCGTGATGTAAAATGAGGATCCCAATAAGAAACAATCGATAGGGGTACTCCATGAAGTCTTACAACATCATTAAAATATAGTCTTGCTAAATTTTCTTGTGGTAAATCTTTTCTTATAGCAGTAAAATGTTCTCACATGGTATAACAATCAAAAATGACCCATATTGTATCATTCCTTCTAGGAGTCTTCGGTATCCCCATAACAATGTCCATTGTAATATCATCCCATTTAAACGCAGGTATAGGAAGAGTTTACATAACTCCTCTAGGATGTTGTCTTCCAGACTTAACCTATTGACTAACCATACATCTTGACACATAATTAGTAATATCCCTTTTCATGTTGTCCCACCAAAAATGTTCCTTCAAATCTCTATACATCTTAGTGCTACCAGAGTGTATAGATAAATTGGATATATGAGCATCATCCAAAAATTCACTTTTTAGATCAAGTTTGTCTATAACACAAATTATCTTCCCAAATTTCAATATTACATCTTCATATATAAATTCGATCAATCTATCATCATTCACAGCTTTAATTTTATTCTAAAACTCTTTATCATTAGTTTGAGAAATTGTAATCCTTTCTAAAAAATATGATTTGTCAACCATTTGAAAAAGTATTGATGTTTCACATTCCATGATTATTCCCATATCCATCTTTACTAGATTGATGAACATAATATCCCTTTCAACTCTCATCTTGTTCAAAACTTCATGATCCTTTCTGCTCAAATCATCTTCCACCTTATTTTCCTTCCCTGAGTGGTATTTTATAGTGCAATCATAATCCTTGAGTAGCTCGAGCCATTTCCTTTTCCTTATGTTGAATTCTTTTGTTAAAAAATATACATCAAACTATTTTGATCTATATATATCTCAAATCA
This sequence comes from Viscum album, assembly GCA_963277665.1. Lineage (NCBI taxonomy): Eukaryota > Viridiplantae > Streptophyta > Magnoliopsida > Santalales > Viscaceae > Viscum > Viscum album. The sequence continues at coordinate 1,404,311,364 of OY728152.1, forward strand.
TTCACCATATATATAATTTCTCCAAATCATCAAAGAAAATATTACATCTACTAACTCAAGATCATGCTTGGGATAGTTTTGTTCATTAATTTTTAGCTACCGTGATGCATAGGCAATAACTCTATCATTCCGCATAAGGACATAACCATGTCCTTTCTTTTAAACATCACTAAAAAAATTACCTAATAGTATATTCAATATAAGAGCATTGACTAATCTTCTCTTGAATTTTTCAAAACATTATTCACTCTCTTTTTTCCAAAAAAAAATTAACCCCTTTATGTGTGATCTCAGTTAATGGGTTAGCCAATTGGGAAAAATTATAGACGAAGAGTCGATAATAACCTGCTAAACCAATAAAATCACATGCCTCAGCTATACTTGTCATTGATGACCATTATTTGATTTCATTGGTCTTTGAATGATCAACATAGATTCCATCCTTATAGATAATATGGACAACAAAATAAATCTTTTGAATCCAGAATTCATACTTGCTAAACATCCCATATAATTCATTTCTTCTGAGGGTTTTTAGAATAGTGCACGATTGATTTTCATGATCTTCATAGACATTTGAGTAAACCAATATATCATCAATAAATACCACTAAAAAGTCATCAAGATATTCCTTGAAAACCCTATTCATTATATATATGAAAACATAGGGTGCAATAGTCATTCCAAATGGAATTACTGTAAACTCGTAATGCCCATACCTGGTTCGAAATGTTGTTTTTGGAATGTCTTCCTTCTTCACACATAACTGATGATCTCTAGATCGAAGTTAAATCTTTAAAAAAATATTTAGCTCCATGAAGTTGGTCGAATAAATCATCAATGCGAGGTAGGGGATATTTTTTATTTATTATTATAGCATTGATCTCCATGTAGTCAATGCACAACCTCATAGATCCATCTTTCTTCATAACAAAAAGAACAGGGGATCCCCATGTAGAAACACTAGGGCGAATAAATACCTTAATAGTCAATCACTCTAATTATTTCTTTAGTTCCACTAATTCCTTAGTGGTCATTCTGTAAGGGGTATTTGATATGGGCCTTGAACCAGGAATTAAATCAATGGAAAACTCAATTTCTCATTCTGTAGGATGTCCAGGTGAATCCTTTGGAAACACATAAACAAATTCAGGCACAATAGCTGCGTCCTGTCTTTGAACATTCATTTCCTCACCTATAGTTTTTTACTTGTTTTCCTCCCCAATAATGAATTTATTAGAGCAATTGGGGGTGAATCTAGATAAGAATCGGGTGGTTACATTTATGATCTAAGGATAAGGTACTCTTTATCATTATCGAAAATTGTAACCTCCATCATCATAGTATAAATTTTCAAATCATGGACTCAAATACAATACCTTTCGAGGATTATATCAAATTAAATCATGGGTATGATGATGAGATCAGCAGATAAAGAACATTTATATCCCCAAATGGGAACTTATTCACAAAACTTTGTTGAAATGATACTTCCCTTAGAAGTTTTGACTGCCAACTCCCTTGTAAAATTAAATTGAAAATATCTAATTTTCTTACCAAACTAGGAATATATGAAACAATTCAATGATTCAGAATCAAATAAATCATTGGCTAAACTTGAGGAAACCATTAAATTATCTTCCACCATGTCTTTCGGTTCTTCAACCTCATTAGTAGTGATTTCATAAGCTTTTCCTTTCACCCTTGGCCTTTTATTAGGTAATTTTCTTTGGTGCTTAGGATATTTGTTTTCATAATTCCCCATTTCTCTAAAATTTTAGCATTCATCATTGACAGCCTCTTTCTTTCCCTTGTGATTAAGAGCTTAATGGCCTTTTTAACCACACTTATAATAGACTCCCATTCCCTTCAGGCAAGTATCAGGGTATTCTTCCCACAATTACTACAGGATGGAAATTAAACTTTTTCTTTCTTACCCTTATTTCCATTTTCAGAGTGTTCATCAGATATCTTCTTCTCTTGCTTTGCTTTAAATAAGTAAGACTTAGAGAATTCCTTTTCTGTCTTGATAGCACATGAGACAATATCTTCATAAGATGAGAAGGATGGTGAGACTAATGCTCAATGTATAAATGGTTTTAACCCATAAAATAATCTATCAATCTTACTCCTTGGGTTACATATATAATCTAATGCAGGCATTGCTAACCTTGTAAAGTTAGCCTCATACTTTGAGAAATTCTCATCCTCTTTTTGCCTAAGACTCAAAAATTGTCTTTCCATATCTACTCTATGGTCACGAAGAAAGTATTGTTCTAAGAAAATCTCTTTAAACTCCCTCCATTCCATATTTGATAATTATTCATCTTCCTTTGTGGTTTTTATTAATGACCACAGTTGATATGCATCTCCTATGAGGTGATAAACTGCCATGATAAATTTTTCCCTTCTTCCACTCCCCAATGCATGAAATATTTTCTCTAAGGAACGTATCGATTTGTTATATAAAAATGGATTTTTATTCCCATTGAATGTTGGTGGTTGTTTCCTCATGAATCGATCTAACATTGATCCTCCACATTGTGGATCAAGGTGCTCCATACAGGTAACGTTATTATTCATAACTTGAGTGAGTTTTCTTCATATGGTGATAAACTTTTCATCACCAATTGCATCACCAACTCTACTATAATTATCTTGAGTAGGAGGGAAATCCCTACATGGATTACGTGTGTTGATAAAGTTTACATTCCTTACACTAGGCTCCATTTCTAAATAATGGCATACACTAGATTAGTTTATGAATCACAATAAAATATTCCAAACTTGTAAAACACTTAACATAAATTGAATAGTTTATGGATATAATCCATAATCATAAAAAAGTTTTCTTTGAGGAGGTATATTTTCCTAAATCCTTCATAATGGTTTCTAATAAAATGTGAATTATCATAAGCATATCCCCAGGGAGTGTCTTAACCAAGAGTACAGCAAGTCATGTTGTCGCGTACCAAGATACCCCGAGTCAAGACCAAAACTCTGTGTCGGAGTTTTCACTCTAAGGTATATTTGTGCCAAAGCCACCTCTACCTGATCATATCGAGACAGGGATGTATTGCATGGAAATCTCACAAAATCTCTATATTACCTAAATTCTTTGAAGTTCTTCTATACTAATCCTCAAAGTCTATCATAGTGTAATTTTATCTAATCAGAGTTTTTAGAAATCTAGATATGAAGGTTTTTACTCAACATTCTCTAATACCAACTATAATGGCCTACCCTTAGTTACCTAGAGTCGGTGCATTGTTACATAACATTTTCTTGATCACAAGGGATTAAATCCTGAAAAAACGATTAGTTTAGTATCCTTAAAATAACTAGATATATACATAAGTTTTGCATTACATATAAAATAAAAAACAAAAACAACATTGTCTTCTTTGAACACATTCATATCCCTTAGATAATCCCTTCAAGTTAGTCATAATATACTTCTTCACATCTAGGGGAAAATGAAATATAGAGAGGGGTGAGTTCAGGTGCCTAGTAAGGAAAAAATATAGCGGAAACTTTCACAAATAATAATAAACATTTAATGAAATGTATAATAATAAAACATAAGACTTTTTAAACGTAAACATTAGAATAATATGGAAATGATAAATCAAATAATTCCATTTACTTATTCACATGTATATTCTACTAGTTGAATAATTACATGTAATATCAATTTCCAATTTCATAATGATGGAATGCATAATGCTAGGCTTTATAACCACGTAGTCAAGGCCTCATGCCAAGACTAAAAATAATATTTTTTCAAGGCCTTGTTCCAAGACACTAGTTTGTCTCATGAGACCTATCGATGCATCGAGGAGCTATAGTAGGCTCCACCCATCACATACTAAGTCCAATGCATTCCTCATATGAAATGATTGAAACATAACATAAATATTCATATTAAAACTAGCATATGAAATGTTAATACGTTAACCATAAACCATGAATGTTATAGAAATAACACATCCATAGTAAAACATATCACAAAACCTTTAATACAATATTGAATATTGTATCATAATAAATCAACTTCAAACAAGTGTAAAATCCTTAAAAGTATGTTGATATAGATGAAATCAAAACTATTTGAGAGGAATATCTATTTCTATTTTAAAATAAAGTAAAAGTAACATTATTAAAAAAACATTTATTTTGAAAATATTCTTATAATATTGTAATGGATGATTTTAAGGTGTTATAACAGCTGAAAATATCCACACCCACCTTATAAGTTAAAAAAACCTTCTTTCCTTAATTTTTTTGAAAAGGTCGTAAAGGACCTTGTTTGGAAAATGATGGAAATATTCCCTTATAAACATATATAAAAAAGTCAAACAAGGGTATAAATGAATTTAACAAATAATCTATGAAATATTGAAATTTTTTTGAAATACATATTTATGAAACATGGTTTTGGGTAATAAATAGGTCACATTAGATACTCATGTACAAACAACCTCGGATAATGAAGATATTGTGGAATTAACCCTTACTTTGTACTTTTACTTGGTCGAGGGTACATTATCCTCCTATATAAAATTTAAATAATTTTTATTAAATTATACATGAACCAAATACATAAATATGATATCATATATGATCTTCTAATATTTCTTTTTTAATAATATTTCAGTAGTATCATCATTTCTTGTATTAACTGATTCATTTTTATTTATATTTTTTGTTACATAAGTCATGTTTTTTATGGATAAGATATATTTGATTCATATTTAGAATGATATTATGTTCTTAAAAATTATTTTTTTAATCATAAAATTAAATTTATTCTTGAATGATTATGATGGGGAATGAATCTCATCACATTTGTGTAGACGACAATCTGTACGTACGCACGAGTGACAATATCATTATATTGATGGTGAAATATTATGTAATTGGATGGTATATCATATATAACTAATTATTATCATTCTATATTTATTATTTACATTAGTTATACTCATTATCATACCCATCCAAATAATGATGTATTTGAATAACAAACTACACCACGCCGTGGAGACTGTAAGTCGTACGTACGCACGGATGGTGAATTTTTCATTCATAGGTTGGATAGAATAAATAATATGGTTGTACCTTATTTATAATAACATAAAAGTATGAATAAGTTATTAGATTTGTTATTTTTTTTATGATAATAACAAATAAAGAGGAAGTAGAAGAAGAAAATAATTTTAAAGAGGTGGTGAAATAATTACAACTTCATCAGGTGCTTCCTTTTTATTTGATCAAAATAGATCCATAGGTTGGATTTATTATCAATCTAATGCCTCTAGGATTAATTGAGGGCAGTTTGGAGGATATTGTTTTGCGTTTGGATGATCCAAATGGCTTTTGAGGTGTGATTTTTAGAGAAGGGGAATTTCCCTTTTATAAAAGAGGTGAGGGTCACTTTATGAAAAGATTGAAATATTATTTTATAATAAAATAATATTCTGTTTATAATGTCTCAAAAATGATTTATTTACTGTCTAAGTTTGGGATGTATCTAAAATATCTCAACCAATAGGTTTTATATAGGTTTAAGTCACCATATTAACCTTATCTTTTAGATTTAACTCTTAGTTAAATAGTTTGACATTTACCATGTCTTCTTGTATTTTGGAATTATATGTTTAATAAACTTAATATAAAATACCAAGAGAACCCCAAGTCATTCATTATTGGTATATCTAACCTTATTTAAGTCCTTTGGTCGAACATTATATTTTCAGTAATATTATATCAATTAATACTATATTATTTGTTTTAAAAACTCATTTATGTCAATTTTGACATATTTGGTATTTTGATTTTGTGAAAGTCATAACAACTTGATTACTTCGAGAAAATTCATTTAATCAACCCAATCATGTCACATTAACCTATAAAATTCTTTGAATTCATCAAAAGTTTCAATTTATATTTATTTGGATGTTTATAATAACAATTTTTTTATTCTTTCATTAATAAGGTAATTATTGCATCATCATTGTGTCATAATTAAATTTAATTATTTAAAGTCTAAAAATTATAAACAAAATACTATTATGTAGGAAATATTTTTATATTTCTAATGGATATTTATAGTCGAATTTATCATATGGATAACCTTATATTAAAAATGTTTTTGTTATGAAAATTTGAATTTTAACACTTTTAACCCTTCTTTAAATAAAATAATAATAAATGTCCTAATCAAATCCAAGTGGACCCAAAGGGTCGTATTTTATTCCTAAGGTATTTTTGGGTTGAAATAAACTTATCCAATAGAATTATGACATGTGTTAGGGTAATTATAATATCATTTTTTACCTTTAATTACCAATTTTACATTTAATTATGGTAAATAAAAGTCAAAAGTTACTATTCACCAAAAATTATTTTCATCTTATTGAACCAAATTTTACTTAATAATTTCAATAATGTATCTCTAATTTTTTAAATTCAATTCACATAAGTGGTAAAATTACGTTTTATGCACATTTAGAAATGCGCCTAGATGGTGGGTAAAAGATCGTAAAAAGTTCAATAAAATTTTATATATCTAATAATATTACAAAATGACTCCAATGAATTACATTGAACATATATAGGTATTATGTATCTATTTTGACCTAAAATAAATTTAAAAAAATGAATTAATTATTTAAATAAAAAGTCTGTTTTAAACAATGACGCAATGTTCTCACTATTCATCAAAAATTGAAAGTTTTAAGAAAAATACGAAAAAACCACCCTAAGATAATTTTGATATTAGAAATCCAAAAATGAAGTCCAATTTGAAAAAAAAATATATAAAATTTTAAAAAGTGGGTATTGTTATTCATAATGGAATGTTTGGTTTGTCGTGGTGTGTTAGAACTCGAAGTTGCGTACAACGCAAGCTATTGTATTATTCCAAGAGAATCATATCATAGAAGCGTGGGATGTTACAATAAATGAGTTTGGGACATAGATTGATGATTCAAAATCCCATGTGTTATTGATTTATAAATAGGTTGTGGGACATGGATTGATGCTTCAAATACCCATGAGTTCTCAAAGATCTTTGTCAATCGGCTGCGCCCTTGGCTTCCTGGTATTATCTCTGAAAACCATAGTGCCTTCATGGCCAAGAGAATGATCGCTGATAATGCAATTGTGGCCCATGAAGTGTTCCACTCTATGAAAACACACTCCATAATGAAAATAAGAACCATGGCCTAGAAACTGGATATGACCAAAGCTTATGATAAATTAGAGTGGAATTTTCATAGAGGCATGATGCTAAAAATGGGGTTTTGTACTAAATGGATAGATATAATCAAGTAATGCATACTGAACATCTCCTTCAGAATCATGGTCAATAGAGAGCTCACCCGAGGATTGGCCCCTACCTGAGTCATGCTCCAGGGAGACCCCCTCTCCCCATTTCTCTTAATCTTAGTGGTCGATGTTTTCTCTAACCTTATTTCCAGGGTTTCATCCTCTAATTCTATTCATGGGGCAAATGTATGTTGTGTAATCCCACCAGTGATGCATCTTTTCTTTGTTGACGACTTCCTTCTTTTCTCCAGAGAAACCAAAAATGAATGCCAGGTGATTAGCCATGCGATCCAGCAGTATGAGAGGGAATCTGGACAGTCTATCAATCACGGAAAATCAGAAATCTCTTTTAGTACAGGGGTGCCTCTTGCCAAGAGAGATGAACTTTGTGCATCATCAGGAATCCATATGGTCGATAAACACCATAAGTATCTCGGGCTACCCACGGTGATTGGCCTGTCCAAAAAAGAAATGTTTGTATCTCTGGTGGATAGGATTGAGAAAAAAATTCAAGGGTGGACCCCAAAATGAATCTCCAAAGTAGGCTAATAAACCCTCATTAATTCTATCATCCAATCTATCATCAGCTATTCTATGACCCTGTTTAAGCTCCTGGTATCCATCGTTAATTAGATTCATGCATGTACTGCCAACTTCTAGTGGGGAAAAATGATGGAAGGAATAGACCCCATTGGATGGCCTGGGAGAAGCTCTGCAAACCCATGCCAGGGGGAGGGATGGGATTCTGGAATCTACTTCTCTCTAACGATGCACTTTTGGCCAAGCAAGGATGGTGCCTTAGTAATCGTCCATAATCTCTCTGTACACGAGTTCTCCGAGCTATGTACTCCGGCTACATGGACTTCCATGTTTCCTCTCTTGGCCCCCATCTTAGCTTCCTCTGGAGAAGCATTTGGGGGGACCAAAACCTCCTAGAAAAAGCGATGGGATAGAGGATTGGGAATGGATCATCTGTCAACATCTGGACCGATCCCTGGCTGATCGATAGGGATGGTATGTGGGATACATCCCCTGCCCAACCGGGTCTTGAAAATTCCACAGTCAGCTGCCTCCTTTCAGACCAGGGACTGGGGTGGTGTCTGTAAAAGATACATGAATGGTTTAAAAAAGAGACCAAAGAATTATTTTGAGCATCCCCTAGGTCCCAGATGAAGGCCCCGACCATCTTTTCTGGACCAACGACACTTCGGCCGACTACACGGCGAGATCCGATTACAAAATTGCTCTTGGAAACCACTCTGGCGACTGAGAAAAGGGACCTTTGAAATTTCTTTGGAAGATCAACATCCCCCAAAAAATATGACAATTTTGGTGGCAGGTGTGCACAGGCACCCTCCCTACCATGAGCCTACTCGTTTACCGACATATGGCTAGTGCTGAGTCCTGCCCCTTTTTCTCAAATATTCCAGAAACTCCTTTTCACGCTATCAGTCACTGCCCATGATCTATGGACATTTGGAATAAATGGGGCCCGTCTTCAGCTTCTTCACTTGACATTGTATCTGACCTCCTCGATCTTCTGATGTGTTGGTGCTACTCTCTCTCATCGAAGAACGTAGGCTCACTCTGCACCCTGGCATGGATCATTTGGGTCTGGCATAACGATGTTATCATTCACCATGTTCATAAACCTCCCAAATTCTGGATTGAATGGGCCAAGTCATGGATTGAGGGTTGGAAGGACCACAAAGGACACATTTTTCCAGGTGCAACCCCCTCCTGTCCCCCTCATTGGAATCACCCACCGGAAGGGATTCTTAAGATCAAAATGGATGTTTCTATCCCCAAGGATGGGCTTGTTGCTCTTGGTCCCCTTTCCAGAAATCACCTGGGGAATATCATTGCTGCAAAACATTAATCACATCATGCCTTCTGGGAACCAACTGTTGCTGAGGCCTCTGCCATCCTGGCAGGTATGATGCTTTCTATGAAACGTGGATGGGTTTATATCATCATCACGTCCGACTACCTCATCTTTATCAATGATATTAGCCACAATTATGGAGAACTTCAGACATTTGGCCTCATTATCAGGAGAATGTGCGTTCTTTTCCAAGGCATTTCTCGATGCTCATTCTCCTTTACCAAAAGGGAAGGAAACAATACGGCCCATTAGCTGGCGGCCTCAGGCCCCTTCGATGTCAACAAGCTATGGAAAGACAATTTCCCTTCATGGCTTTGCATTTGTACATCTGTTGATCTTATTCATTAATGTTATTTGTCCTTCTTATCAAAAAAATCATAATAAAATACTATTTGATAATTAATTGAGATCTTCTTTTGGATATGGTTTAGACACTGGAAATTTCTGATGTAAGTATTCATTGTTTGGGTGTTATCATGAACCTGAGTAATTTATGTGGTTAATTATAGAATAATGAAATTTAATAACTATTTACTTTATTTTAATTTATTAATTATATAAATTTAGACACTCTTATAGGAGGTATATTGTATTAAATTTCATTGGTGGTGCCTTAGTGAGTTGTACTCACACCGTACATGGGATATCTAATTATTACTTGAATAGACATCATGATTGTAGGTAAGGATAATGGAAATACCCATTTCTTAGATGGATGAGTTGGGATAGTGAATTGATGAGGGAACCACACATGGTATTGGGAAATTCATGGAGTTTTTAATGTCTTTATTTTTGGGTTATTCATTTCACACATGATAGGTAATATAGAAAGACATTTTTACCACATCGTTTTGGATATTGTTTTACTATTATAGTATAATATGTATTTCTAGTTTTTAATTTTTAGGGTATAATTTTGATTATTCATCATTATCACTTGGTTATTGTTCATTTATTCTATTGTTGTGGTGCTACATTGATAAAAAATGTATAGTCTCTTAATGTTTATATTCGACCCTCGCTAATATTCACCAGCCTCTAGAATACAAGGAGGCACACCTGAGGTTATTTGACTCACTAGTTTGGGGCACCGGTATGTGGTACTCAGGTCATGACATTACTGTGGGCCAAAAATTATATATACTTCTAATTCTTTAGGTGAAGTTTAAAATCTTTTTATATAATTATTTTGTTTTGTTTTAGTTAAAATTAGATCAACTGATTTTATGAGGGTGTAATTTATTTCAATACATGCTCGCTATATTGTGTGTTGTTATAATTTTAGTTAAAAAATGATGAAAGGATTTCTCTTGGGTGTAATTGTGGTTAATCTCTTCTCATAAAATTATGTATGTGAGTAATATCTTTTTATCCATGTCAACAATTTTTTTATGGAAAAAAATAATATAATGTTATGTTCAAAATGTTAGGAATTCTTATGCTTATGAATATTAAACATTTCAATATTTAATTCCATTACTATTTTCAAAGAATAAATATTATTATCTCATGTTTATACACACATATTTAATTTTATATGTTAAATTATATTATATTAAAAAAATCATATTATTTCTTACAGAAAAAATCTTTTTATTCCTTGTTCTATTTTTAATAGATATTTTTTCCACACTCATGTTTTATTACATTTTTATAATCTAAACCCTTTTTAATTATTTTATATGTTCTCTCCATAGAAAACATTAGATATCATACATTATTATATTTGTCATTCCTTATTTTATGATGAATTGTATAACATAGTCAAAGTCTAGAAAGTGTTCTATTGTAGTTAAATAATGATGAGATATTCACAATAAATTTTTTCTTTTACTAATATACAGTGAAATAAAAATATTGGGTTATGGTATTATGAGATTATTTTTATATTTAATGTAAAACATTTGAAAATAATTTCATATAAGGATATGATTCTCTTGGGATTATTCTATTTTTATTCAAACTAGGGCCTTTTAGAATGTTTTTTTAGAATCATACCTATGTGTGTGAGTATGGTTTTCCTTATTTGGTTTTATAAAAGAGTTTAGTTAATTTTTGAATTAGGATGATAAAAATTATTTATAACCCTATACATAAGTATAATAATAAAATAAGATCATGAAATTATAGTAATATTGATATTGTGTGGTTTCATGTAAATGAAGTCTCCATCTATTTATAAAAAAATTATTATAGGATCTAGAAATGATTTAAATAGGGTTAATCAATTAGTAATGGTTGGATGGGTAAAAACTTAGTCTTTACATGTTACATGAAAAGGAGGTATAATGGCCCAAATGGATGTACACTCCTTAGGTAAATTCATTATAGATTCAAATAAACTTTATAATAAAATATTAAGGATATAAATTTAATATTATGATGAAATATATTATTATTCTTATTAGAGAATGTAATAGGAGTATGACCATAGATACACTAAGTTAATCTGAAAGAGTTATTATTTAATCAAATTATATCATATTTTAACCAAAATAATCATATTTTGAAATGAATGTTTCACATGAGAGATATCATTGGATTGACTATTTAAAATCATATGATCATGTATTTTAATTTTATAGATTATATTATAATGATTTTGGTTTCAATAATTCGATGAAAACTTGTTCATAAAAATGTAGTTTTAAAAATTATGAATCTTGGAAATCATAAAACTTTTAGATAGATAACTAGTAATATTAGGATAAAAAACAGTGGGAATCTAGAAATATTCCTATTATAAAGAAGAAAATGGATTTATTGACTTACACAGGATTTTGATTTCAAAAATATATCTTGATTCATAGATTTAGATATTATTATTAGTATGTATAATTGAAACTACAAGGATACAATTATTTATGGGAGGGATATAACAACCTAAGATTTTAATATCAACTTTACTTTAAATAAATACAATATTTAATTTATTATATCACATAAAACACAAAAAAAAACCTACAATGGTATATTTTATTAATAAAAAATATTACAATTACAAATAAACATTAATACATTAGGATGATTCAAAGAGAAGAAGAATAAAAAAAATACAAGATGAATAAATTAATACGGTTATCAACAAGTAACGAACATGCAATATTTATCCTCATATTTCTATATGAATTCATTGCCTTGATAATAAAAATAGAATGATGGTTTTCCACTAAAACCAGTATAGGCATTTTGAGAATATAGTGATGAAATAGATGAAGGGTCTTAAGATTTGTGTAACAATAAATATGATAATTATGAATATGGTCATTGGAAATATGTTCATTATAAATATAGTTGTTGAATATATATTTATCTGATATGTATATTGAGATTATGTTTAGTTAGTTATGAATCTAAATATTATATAACAATTAAAAAATCACAATATTTAAAAAAAATAATATTTTTTGAAAAAAATAGTGTTAAAAATATTATTAATAAATAATTATTTGATAAAATTAAAATAAATATTTTAATATTAGTTTATTGATGAAATTTAATTAATGTAATATATATAGTTAATTTTAATTATATTTGAGTTGGGATCATTTAACATAAAATAGATAATTTTTAAGGAATAATTTTTCCAAAATACTTATGTATATTAATCTTAATTAAATAAATCCTTATAAAATTATTTTTATAGTTAAATGGAAATAAAATATATAATAGTAAATAAATTAAAAATAATGTAATAGTTGTTTTATATAAATTAATAAGAATAAATTTATTTTAAGCTTAAAAAGTAATTTACTAAATATTTTCATCTTATGATCTTTTTTTTTGAGAAAAAAAAATATGTTATGGTTAAATTGACATAAATTTTTTTGTTAATAATAAAAATATATTATCAAAAATATAATTTTTATTTTATAGGAAACTGAATAAAGATTTATTAATATTTTTTTAAATAGTGTTTTCCTATAATAACATTTACTTATTATACTATTTGGTTTCCAATTAAAGGATAAATTTAAAAAATATTAATTTCACAAAATTAAATTATTTTTTTAATCTGGTATAAGAAACAAACATAGGATTATTTTGAATTGATTTATATTTATTTATATAGTATAAAATGAAATTTTCAAAAGTACAATAATTTTTATGAAATAATTAGGATATAATAATTATATAAAAAATTATGATATAATATTCTTAATTAAAGATAAATTTTATATTTAGAATTATACATTAAAAAATTAATGTTCAATTGTAATAAAAATAAATTTTAAATTTTTGATCATAAGTTATATTTATCTCCAAAACTGTTTTTAAGTTATAATAAATTTATTATTTAATAATTATTTTCTATGACTTATAGATATTTTATCTAGTATAATTAAAATTAGGTTTTGAATTATAGGGTCCAAATAATGTAAAAAGTCTCATTTTTTTGTTTAAAAAATAAATATCTTTTCTAAAAATCATTTACCATGATAAAATTAAAAATTGTATAAAGGCAAAATATAAGTGTTAAATGACCTAAAACGTGTGAAAATATGTCTCTATGTGAGTGTATGTGGGATTTCATGACCTTACCACATCCCCTCTCCATTATAATACACTCTTCAATAAATATTCCTTGAATATAAAACCCCTTATTAAAATAATTCCACTCATTTCACTTATAAAAGGATCCCCATAACACCAAACTTATCCTCACACCAATATCATTTTATTCCAACCAACTATACCCAAATACCTCCCCCAAACACCTAAACATTTCTTATATATTTTTCCTCTAACATAAACATCTTTAAAATCCTAGATTTGATAGTTATATCACATTATTAGAATATTTAAAAAGTGTTTTAGAAGGATTTAACAATATATTAGTTTTTGGAAGACTTGATACATTAATATTTTTCATATTACACTTGAGATCATAATATATAACATATTAAATATTCATTAATATTATTATCTCTTGTATAATATACATGAAAATACCACATGTTTATCGCCTATGTTACTTGGGCAATGAAAAAAATAAGGGTGGGCTTATATGCTCAGAAACGAGTAGCGTCTAGTCGAAGGTATTATACCATATGTTTGAAAAAATAAAATTGATCAAAATAATGCCATAACAAACAAAAATTAGTGAATACAATATTAATAATAGGAAATTAAAATATTTATAATAATTTCATATTGTGTATTGGTGGAATATATAAGTATAGGAATCATTAACACATCTTCGTGTGCTTGTAACAACATGTCTTGTCTTAATGGTTATGGAACAAGTCAATAACCATTCCATTTTTTCTCATGAGGCCTCGTAATGCACCAATGTCCTATCAATACTCAGCACCACCGATCTAAATGTGAGTTCATTGTATTCAGTATATAATGAATGGAATAAACTAAACAGCACATAAGTAACATGGATTCATAATCAATAAACATCCACAATAAAATTACAAGTATATGTATTTTTTATATTTACATAACCAATAAAGTAAATATATTTCTATGTTAGAATACATCAAACTAACATATTTTAGAGTAATAGAATAAAATTAAGAAAATAAGTTTCCAATACAATAACTAGACTAATGTGTCTATCTGTGAAAATATTTTGAAATAAACATAGAATCTATGATGTTTTAGTAGTATAATAGGATTTATAAATATCAATGAAATTAATATAAGGTGATAGAGAGGTAAATTTCAATCATCTATGTTAACAATATAATATAGTAACTTTGTTTATTAGTTCATAATTAAAGGAGACTAATGAAATGATATGAAAATATTTCATTATTGTTCATAAAAAGTTTGTTAGTTATATAAATCATATTCATTTAGTGTGGCTATCTAGGTGTGCAAAGTAACGACCCAAACATTCATTAACGAAAATTCTTCTTGATCTAATTAAATGTATCTTTATGTAAAATTTTTATATAAATTGTCAACTTCATTGGTTTTATGTTAATAATGGTGATCGTTGCTAATATAGTCGTTGAATAGTGATCACATGGTTTGTATAAATATAGGGCTTTAACAAATCCAATTTACTCAGAAAAAGGAAGTGATGGTCTCATCTAGTAGGCGTGCCCCATACAAAGCTCATTTTTCAGATCTCGGAAAGGAGGTGGCATCATTGGGCTTCACACTTGGCCAAGCTCATGCTGAGCTTGAATACATTAAGCTTGAGCAGAACCGCCTACAGGTGAAGTAGAACTTGATGGAGATTACCACCCGAGTGATGTTATCTGAGCCACCCCACGAGTCTGTCACCATCACAAACCTTACCCTTCGATCTTATTCAGGGGTTTTAAGGGTTTATTTAACAAGTCCTTAGTACTATGGTTATGGACATTATTTTTTTATATAATAATGAATATACTTTCATTTTATTATTGTTACCTTGTAAATAGTTTTTAAAGAATAAATAGTATTTTTAGTTATTGTTCAACTATGAAATCTATTTTGATGAATTAATGGAATTTTAAATTAAATAATATTTTAATAAAATATTATTATTATTAAATTAAGTTTTATTAAATATAAATGATCGTATGATTTTATGAGTGTAATTGTAATTTTTATTAAGGTTTGAATGCCATTTCTCTCAAAACCCATGAATTTTCAATAAATGTCGGTTTTTATTTTAAAAGTGAAAATTAACATATTTAAAAAACTATTTATATAAAATTAATATTATTTCTGGAATCAGGATGTTGAAATTATCCAATGGTTAATTTTTCATAATTTTCTGAGACAATCAAATTTTTGGGTAAAAAATAAATACCGTTTAAATATATAATGTGTTTTATGACATCAGAATGACCCAATAGTGATTTAATAAAATAATATAAACTTTATTTTCTACCAATAGATGTTTTACCACTAAAATAATGTGATTTGGGATTTTATTTATTTATTTTACAAAGCATTAGTTGACCCTTCAAAACATATTAAACATTTTGTCTTTTTAAATTGTTTTCCTTGAGAGTGTGACTCACCTCCACATAAGAAACCCCATTATTTTAAGAAGTTTGTACTTTGGCCTTATAAAATATTTTTTTCCACTTCACTTTTCCAAATACCATGGGAAACAACAATGTTATGGTTTGTGGTTTGGATTAGTTTAATGTGAGGTGTCCCAAACCTAAATAATAATGAATTCCTTCACATTTCCTATATAAACTCAGCCAAGATCCCACTTCCTCCTCACTCAAAGACTTTTGAGTTCATAAAACCTCTTAAATCCCCTCTCTAGAATCCTACCAAGTCAACCCAAGCTCTCAAGACATTTCTCTCAAGCCTCTCTCAAGCCTTTGGAAGCACACTTCCAAGTAATGGTTTTCTTCCTTTCTCATTTTTATCGAATATTCATTAAGTTATTATTCCATTTTAATTTAAATTATAAATGTTGGGGTATGGTTTAACACCTCCCCCATACTACCTGATTTATGTTTTAATGATGGGAGACCCCTTTCTCTCTCGTTAAATTCCTCCCATGTACACCTGTTACTATGTTCAAATTCCGAATGGAATTTCTCTCTCCTCATTTACATTCAAGCAATTATTTTGTATCATGAATATAAATTCCATTAAATTTATTGGTACATGTATCTATATGACCCCCTTACTGTCCATGTCATCTAAATATGATGATACACCCCTTTCTCTCTCATCATCCATTTTTATGAGTTCTTATGTCACGTCATTAGGCTACCGAAATTGCACCTCGTTTTTTCAAGCCAAAGTCATTATGTAGTGAACACCATGCCCATTTCTCTGTCATGGGTATTCACCTTTATGAACATTTTCTTATTGTTTAAATAGTTTCATGTATGTATTCCACATTCTATTATCGTGGAATTAATGATTATGTTGAATGATTCAATGTTTTCTGATCCATGCGACACACTTATGCATGAAATGAAATGTTTACGTAGGGTGCACCCTGATAGCACTCCAGTGCATTTGGTAAAGTATATTATCATGATACTTGATTTGAAATGGGTGTTTAATCATGATAATTAATGTTTAATGAGGGTTTACTTGTTTTTAATGTGCAATGAGGGTTTACTCATGCTCCATGTGCATTGATCCTTGGCTCATGCTAATTCCATGTTAAGTGTTGTAGCCACATATTCATGATATGATTATCATGCTTTATCATGCCTTCATGTTTATGATTCTCTTGTGCTCTATTGACATGCCTATTGTATAACATGTATTGTATTCCTCATTTTATTCCATTATTATTCCCTTATTGGGCTTTATAGCTTACCATTTTTATGCATATCCTCATGTTATCCCATGCAATGCTAAGTACAAGGAAATGTAGTGTTCATGTAAAGGAAGTTTTCAATAAAGATGTTTTTTTAATGTTTTAAGTTGTTATGTAATGATCCTAATCCCCAAATATACTAGACCACTCGATCTTCTATATTTTATCATATGAATTTTATGTAATAAATTATGTTTATTTTTTAAATAAAAGATCATGGTTATCATATGAAATCCTATAACAACACATTATGTACTGATTGAATGAAAGTTTTATGCTAAACCATCCATTTTTTGGGATATTAATACAATGTGATTTTTTTCCACAAACACATTCGCTTTCTAGTTTCTATATAGGGATGCAATTTCAAGAAAACCTATAGACACGCATAATTTTATAAAATATTGGATTTATGCTACATATTATGGTTTTTCATTAAATTTATACCAAACTCCATTGAAAGATATAGTTTCAATTTTATTAATAAATAGAATGAATCAATATTTAATCATGGAATAAAATGTTTAAGGGTTTCTAAGTACACCTTACAGTAGAAAACAAGGAGTATAACATAGTCATTTATCAAGGAATTGACATTTGAGAAAAATATTAACATAAATAAATCCCATATAGATGAATTTTATCTATCTTCTAGTTTTAAAAAATGACTATACTAATAACCAATTTCATAACATTAATCATACCAATATCCTTCTTTAATCTTCATTTATTGTTTTACTTATGACTTGACCAGAATAGGTAAACACTACACCACAAAAATATTACATAACTCCCATTCTAAAGAAATAGTATTTGTTAATTTAATTAAATGTTAAATAGTAACATGAATTTTAAAAAATAAACAAAATTTTTTTATTTATAATTTGAATATTACATTAATGATAATTTTTGGGATTTTATTTAGATAATTTAGTTTTTGGTGAGTACTAAAAAGTACTATTTTTTACAAAAATGATGACACTTTTTAATTTATTAGTATATAAGTTGGACATATAATTTTAAAAAACATATTAATTTTGTAAAATATTTATTTAAGTAATATTGTTATGAATTATAAATATATACATATATTATAATTTATAAACATTGTTTCTAAACATATAAAACAAAAATAATATATTAATTCTAATTAAGAATGTTATTAATATTTTCTTATGATTAAGTATATTAATTTAAAAATTAATATTTGGATTAATTTTAAAATAATATACCTTATTTTTTTATAATAAATCAATTTATCTCAGTAAATTTCATAGTGATATTAACTATGGCTTGCTCAAAAATTTATTTCATAGAAATCAACACATACTAGAAATATTTTTTATACTATATGTGAATTTATTTTTAAAACAATGTATCGCATGATTAGAAATTTTATTTGATAAAAATAATTGAAAATTTTATATGATAGGTTTCAAATTTGGTAAAAAATTTAACATATAATTTCGGGTAATAAAATTAATTTTATGGTTTAAAAGTAATTAGTATGATAAAAGTAAAAATGGAAATATATATTTACTTTGGGTAGGTGACAAAAAATGTTAATAACATGTTAAAAAAATGTACTATTGAGTTTTAATATGACCAACACTAAACTATTTATCATCTTTTTCTCCTCCTTGATCATTTGACCCTTGAAGAGTCATAATACATTATTCAAAATGTAATGGGTGTTTCAAAACATTCCTTCATCTTTAGTTAAAAAACATGATGCATCTACCACATCATGTAACATCATACCCCTATATTTTAGTAATAAATCTATTCCATTTTTTAATTCTAGAATCATATCTTAATTCCATATTCATCTCTTCAGCATTAGTAATCATATGTCCTCCATTTCAATGAATATTTCTAACAAAAATTAGAATATCTGGACATAAAATTTAAACACTTATTAATAATTTATTCTTAATATTCATCCACAAAATATTTTAAGTCGCATTAATATAAATAAATTAGTATTGTTAACACACTAATATATTATTATATTTATTTAAACATCTATATTTATTAAATTTTACCCACAATAGAAAAATTAAAAAATGTTGATAGTGCTTACATGCAGATTATTCCCTCCAGGAATCGACAACTTCTATTTTTGAATACTATAAATAATGGCATGATAAAATGTTTTCATTAATTAATAAAATATTAATATAAAATATATTTATGATTCTAAAATGGTAAATTAATATTTACATTGAATCTATATATTTTTAAGACAAATAAAAATGTCTTCATGTGTACATGAAAACTACTACTCTATGAACAACAAAACCTAATTTTCATAAACAACTACCACGGATGGAAATAATTTAATAATTAATTAAATGATATATAATACAATATATTATAGATTTTTAACAATTATAAATAATTTCCTAATGTCCTCAACTTCTATGAATAAATGTAAACAAAATACTTGAGTATGCAAAGACAAGTGCCTCTGTGAAGTATATTTTTTCATTATTCACTTTTATTCCCGATCATTATCCAGTAAACATAAAATTAATTATATATATATAATAGTATTATTATTTTTTTGTAATTTAATATTAAATATGTTTTTTACAAAAAATATTCCATAAATTTCTCATATGTTCAAATTTGGGTCGATATAACCATATACTTGAAGAATTCCATAAAACTTTGTGAAGGATGACTATGGGAACATACATACTAATATTATTTTTACGTGATTATAAAAATATTTATTTTTATAGTTATATTAATGATATATTATGTATTATACTTATTGTTAAAATGTCATCTTCGATCAATATGATTTCCCAAATAAGTTGAAAATAATTTAAAATTAATGCAACGTGACAAAAAAAATTTGTGGTGAGATAAAATATTTATAAATAAGAATAATGTCATATTACATTTCCTTAAAATACCTTGTAATGGTGAACATTTCATAAGAATATATATAAACACCACTACTATGAATCGAGTTCAAAATGATCGAGATTACTCGTAGATGATGTCAGACATTTATAATAACTAACTAATATACATATATAGAATAATAATAAACAATGATTATAAAACTATATGGATATGAATGAGGTTCTGAAATATATAATTAATTTGGTCATTTTTTTATACATGAGATTTGATTCCTTCAGAAGAAATCTAGATTTATGTTATGGTACTATTAATCTCAAAGTACTTTTCTTAAAACAAAATTATTGTTATTGTACACATAATTTCAATTTTATTATGAATATATAACTATATGATTTAAAATATCATGAATTTTCTTTTATTTATTGAATTTTATTTTCAATTGAATGATTTTTATTTCATAATGATTTGATTGGAATGTTTATTATGCCATAATATTTCCAAAAAATCCAAAATTATTTATTGTAAACTATGTATAGTTTTAAAGGAAATTAGATACTTATATAAATACTATAATGTGAATATTAATGTGGAAAATATGAACATATGGATTATCAACCTGAATAAAAATTATTGTGTATCAATTCAATTTTCACGTGATGCATGGTGGGTGGGCCTAATACTGTGTACATAGCTAGACACTCCCATGGGATATGCATTGGATAATTCAGTGGATCATTATAAACATGATTGTGGGATTTACCATACATTTTTTAGTATTAAACATTTTTATACTTATAATATCAATTAAAATATTCTATTGAAAACCTATCACATTAAAGGAACCCCCTCCACTAACTTATATTTATCTCTTGAAAACAGTACTTCCTATTACAATGTGAATACCGTATAGTTTCTTTTTTGATTTTATGAGGTATTCTCCTTGATTGTCACAATATTCCACTGAATGTGAAAATATTTTTATGTATATACATAATATGGATATTTGTTGTTATATTTTACCATGATTTAATAATATGTTACAATGAGAATGTTATAAATGTATTGTAATCTCATATGATGACTAAATTGAAATTAATTATTAATGGGTGGGTCCCAATATAGATATCCCTAAATGATTTGGTATGTATCATAAAATAATCTTACAAGGTCATTGGAACATACCTTACTCATTTAGAGATGATATATTTTCATAAACCCTTGACATTATGTTTATTTTCTCTAAAATTATTCTCTACATTAGCGTAAGATCCTTAATTATTATCTATGATATTATTTATTATCATGGCTATTTTATTACCCAATATTCATTTGGTTATGGAATTATGTGGATAATTTATTTCCCTTTTCCACACTATATATACCATGCTTATGTTTTGATATATTTTATTATGAACTAATCATTAATGAGAAAATGTGAAATACATTATTTTTTATATTAGATAGAAAACTAATAAATAAATAATTCTACATTTCAAGGTACTATAAGAGAGATTAATATTATTATCTTGGAATTATTATATTTTATTTTAACTTCTTTTGTATAATATGAAAAATATATATATCTAGTCTTATAAGACCAGTGATTTGTTATATCCTCTGTGAAGTCTAGTATTCTATGCCAATAATCAAATATATGTATAGGCTCTTTGTTTCTGGACACTGGGTTGTTATAGTTGGTATCAGAGTAATTTTAGTAGAATCCTTTGGACTAGATTTAGTGGATTATAGTTAGATATCCAAAATATTATGAAATCCATATTGATTTTGTGTAATTTTTCCTAGTAACATAATATTTTTATTATTTTAAAATTCAATATCATGAACTAAATACATGTATGAAATTTTTCAGATATAGAGAATAAAAAAATAAATTGTAACCTAATAAATCATTACAGGTAACACTGGGTTTCTCACCAAGAGATAGTAAATGAGTATAGATTTAGAACTGAAAAAATCATGACCATATTAAGGATATTTACTCATGTTATGAAAAATATACTCCTCCACATAGAAAAAATATCCATTATAATACCTTATGTAACTATATTGGACCACTTCATGTGAGAAAGTCCTCTACCATTCAATAGAACTACTAATACATTGGTACCCAAGGGAAGGATTTGGTTTCTAGAAATTATATTTCACACATTCATAAGTAATAAATGGTTAAATATCATCATGTTAATATATCATCATTGAAATATCCCAGGTTTTGGATTTTGTCAAAAAAACTCTCCCTTTTTGAATTTTTTTTAATTGGTTGATATGAGAATTTCTTTCTCATTCATTAGAACATAATTCCATGTTTTCTATCAACCCTATATTTTTTTTTATGGTTTTAGAGGATTGGAAAGTGCCTTAAGTGTTTGAATATCTTACAAGTGTATTGTATTACTGAAAACCTATTTTGGATGTTATAGGTCAAGTGGCATGGTTTGGGTAAATTGTGTGGCCTCTCCTAGAAAACTGTGTAGCCCAATTTTGAACTACATCATGGTTGGAAAAAATGTGTGGGTAGGGGGGGAAAACTATACATGAAAAAATCCAGTTTTTGTTGATTTATTTTAGATGGCTTGTGCATGGTTAGGGTAAACCATAAGGAGGATGAACCGGTATTTCAATTTAGGTAGTACCCTCAAACAATACCCAATATAGTTTGTGCACTATTTGGAAAACTATGTATCCTTTTAAATGGGTGAAAATCTATTTTTTCTCTTTACTTATTTTTATTTTTCTCCTTATTTTTCATCCTATTTCCTTTGTTGGTTATGAAAAATAAGTGGATGGATCCTCCATTTTCCTCCCCATAGGGTGTGAGCTATCTCCCTCATCCCAAATACATTCATAAATCCATATGTGTTGTCTAATACATCTCAGTAAGGCTCTCCTTACTCATCCCTCAATTGTTTTTCTCTCTCCTAAAGGACTACTAAATATATAATAGTCATTTTACACTATTTTTAGGCCATTCTACTGAAACGTCTATTTCTTCCAATTCTCTTTGAGTTATAGGCTAATAACATAGATGCCAACATCTATGACTCCAAGGCAAGTGTTCAGAACATTCATTATGTTTTCGTGATCATTTTGGTGGTGCGTATTTTATAACTCCATTTGGTAGATGAAGGAGACCTTTAAAAAATTAATTCATGATGTTAAATTGATTTTATAATCTTATGATATTCTGTTTTGAATGACCAAAACATATTCGATCATGCGAGGATGGGCTAGAGGCCATCGACCACTTGTGTAGTTAGGCTAAGGTGTGTTTCTCATATTTATGAAATCATCTTAATTAATTTGAGTTACATAATTCAATTACATATAATTGTATTATTTAAATTGAATTTAATTATTTATATAAATTTTTAGGGATGTATTTATGAGATCCATAGGATCATAATGGGCATGGACCAAGGTTTGAAATAGTGATGTCCATTTGAAATTGAGGTCATGGAACCTTTATAATGGGATTTTACAAGGTTACATAGGTGATGTGACCCCCTGTTTGGTGACATGGTCATCAGATTGAGGCAAAAAGACCATTTGGTTAAGGATGTGGCATGTGTAATTGGATGTTTCAATCATCATATTTGAGAGACATGGACACCAGGGCATGATGTACCAATTGTTATGCGGATTATTTACTGAATTGGGTATTTCTAATCACCCTAAATTTCCATACCACTGATTGGAGTCCTATGAACATAATATGACTATGTAAAGATGTGTTTTTTAACCTCTCATGTCGATAGAGTCCCCCAATACTGTAGCTTAGGTAATTTCTGAGGATATTTCAGATGATAGTGCTGAGGTTTTTAGTTGGGGTGTTAATCCTACTATGCTTATGGACATTGGGACAAGAATATTTTGGGAGTATATAGATCAACATTCCTTGGGATAGTGTGCTCTAATCTGATGATGGTTATTTATTTCAAGACAAGTATCATTGTACCTTTGGAAAACGGGCTTCAATCTGGATGTTTTATTTGATAAGGGGTATGAGGGACCAGTGTTCTATTGTATTTCATGCCTTTGGGACGTTGGTGAATTGATTTTGGACACAAGTTATTGGTTGGAATGAGGTTCCATGTTACTTTATTAGAGGTGAATCCTAAGTGTTCACCTTGTATATTAGTAATCATGGGATACAATGTTCCATGGGACAAGGATCATCTCTTATTTAGTGATTCTATCATTGACTAAAGCAGGTGGAAAATTATTGTTAGAATTTGAATAGCATGGAATCATGGATGCTTTTTCTAATTTTCATGATCTATTTACTTTACTTAATATTAAAATAAACACCTATAAAAACACATATGTTTGGTATGAACCCATGGGTGGTAAACAACTGAGAATCATTGTCACATCCAACAAAAACCATAAATATTTGTGTATATTTTATTCTATTATGTTCATGTAATGGTTCATGTTCTGAAGCTAGATCCTAGTTCATTTCTCATGGATAGACGGCAATTGACCATGAGGTTTTTTCCATATTTGGAGTTTCATTTTAGTTTCCATTTCAGTTTCATCAAGATGATGATGCATGTATATATTTTGTTCGGTCAGTGGTGACCCTACTGTTAATTGATATATATATGAAATTTTTTGGACTCATTTTCAATTTTTGTTCTAAAAATGGCAAGTTGACTTTTTTATTTATTTCTTCGACTATTCTTCATTATGATTCTTCTATTTTATAATAATAATTATGCTTCATCCATTAGCAGGTCTGTTCAAAGTCTCCTGAGTATTTTATTCCACATCATGTTATATATATATATAATCTTACCATTATTATATCATCCATAGAGGTTATAGCTTCCCCACTATTCCATCATCACACTATTGTTGCTAGTCGGCAACCATTGGCATTTGGGGAGGTGTGACTAAGGCTAGTGGTACATGGCCTGAAAGAACTATTCGGGTGTCTAATTTGGTTAGGGGAACTACAAATTCTATCAATGGATTTTATTTTCCCTATTTTCTTGGTATTAATATTTGAGTTATGGTCTATTAACGAATATAATATAGTCATAACTACATTCATAGCTTGTACTTAGCTACCTACAGCCCCATGAATGAGGGACGGACCAAGTTACCTAGATGGGAATTGTTTCTCTATTTTCATCATTTTATAGTTTAATTTTTTCCACATTTAGTGGTTAATTTAGAATTTCAATTTCTACCTATTATGATATGTGATCCTTGCTCTGGTACGACAATGAAGGAGTTATTAGACCCTTGGCCTGATATGGTATAGGATGTTGGTATTTCTTGTTTTCTTTTTTAGGATTTTATTAGGAACATCATAGGAAGTTTAATATGTATATGTATATATTAATGTTTCAAGATATAAAAAAATCTTGGGATTTGTGATATGGGTGTGGGTCTTAAATAAGCAGGCAGGTACTATGGAATGTGGTGATGTTGATCACCAGGTTGGGTGATGTGGTCATCGGTTTGAGGTGACATGGTTCATCCATATAGGTGTGGCGTGAGGGATATTTTATACTGGGATACATTAAGTGAATGTAAGGTTTCTATGATACCAGGATTCTATATGTCATGGTTGTTATGGGAGAGATTAAGGGTAGTGAGTTGATGTTGCATGTTACTGCTTCCCCTATCTGTGAAGTGCGCGAGTGTGTGGGTGTGTGTGTTATATGGTGTATATTATGTGGTCTATCTAACCATGTTGATTTTATTAATTGTGTTTCCACCTATATGGATCATATGGACTATCTGGAAGGCAAAGACAGGGTGCCACTAGAGCATTCTTATGTTGAGATTGCTTTGGGCCAGGAAGAGGAGGTACATGCCCTCGCTTAGATTCTATTACATGTGGGGTGACTACAAGAGTTGACTATGTTTGGGCCATGGCTAGATTAGAAGCTCAAGGAGAGACATATATGTATTATCTAGGGTATTGGTAGGAGATCTTAGAGTGAAGATCCTTCTATGGCATATAAAACACAAGAGTTCCAGTTGCAGCATCGTCTGCTCTTTCTGGGTGATTGTGGCCCATATGTGGTTGAGACTTGAATCTAAGAAATGATTAGGATTATTGAGAAGCTAAATATGACTCCAAATATAAGGTAGATACTAGAAAAATACATTCTTAGATGACTGGATAAGTTCTAGTATGACATACAGATTTAGGAATACATACATGAGGTGTTGTCCTAGATGGACATTAAGGCAACGTTCTTTGAGTACTTTTTCTCAGAGTCACTGAGGGTATAGAGAGATTGAAATTTCTTGAGCCTACATGGTGAAATTTCATCACGTAATAAGTAGCAACATTGACTAAATTTTATATCTCCATACAATACATGGTGAGTAACAACACCTCAATAGGAAGACATTTAAATGATGGTTTATGAAAAACCATTCTTGTTTAGATAAATATATTTAGTTTGGCTGCATTCTCAATGCCATTGAACCAGGATATCATAGGTGATGGAAACATGAAATATTGGTATTACTCAATCCAAGTAATGGTTTCAGGTGATTTTAGTGGTGAAGCATTAGAAATAAGGAAGTGAGTCTGAGATGAGTTTTAGCAAGGCATTTAGGCCAAGGATTCATCCAAATCACCTTAGATTGTTCCATGAAATAGTTTTCATTATTGTGTGGGTAACCAAGAAATGTACAGTCATAGCTTTATTGGCCTCAAATTGAGTATCAGACATCTTTACAGGTCAAGAATCTTAGGAGGTTTTACAGTAATCCTTCTCAGGGAGCCGACAATCAGAGACCGGGTTAGACTCAGGGTTCAGAGGTTGGACAGGTATTGGTACCAGGTAAGGGTATCTAAGTTTCATCTACTATTGTATTTCATGGAATATATAGCGGGAACACACTGTGGGGTCTATGGCTAATGGATAATGCAACACTATTGGGAGATCAGAATTCAGGCAGTTGGGTGTTATGTTTGGTGCATGTTGTGGAACTTCCTGGTGCTGAGCAGGAAGGTGTGTAGATGATTTTCATATATACACCATGGGTGTAGCTATGTTTTCTATTATATTATTCTTCTAACTATT
Source organism: Viscum album (assembly GCA_963277665.1). Taxonomy (NCBI): domain Eukaryota; kingdom Viridiplantae; phylum Streptophyta; class Magnoliopsida; order Santalales; family Viscaceae; genus Viscum; species Viscum album. Next base: position 1,404,338,782 of record OY728152.1, read on the forward strand.
TTGGAATATACATTTTGGGTGCACAATGTTCACATGTTGTATATATGGACCAACCATCCATTGGTTAGTAGGTTGGAATCATCTTGGGTGCATTAAATAAATAATTGTATATATATATATATAAGGTGTGAGGCACTAGGATCTATGTGAGCATTGATGGATGAATTCTCATTGAGGTGGGTTGGAAACATGGTATCAAGGTGACACAGGTTACATGAGGTTTGTTGTCAATGGGGCATCATTATGATGCAGGACTTGATTGAGGTGAGATGTAGCAATACTTGTTTGAGGATCTGATGAGATGTAGGAAATAGTTTGTTCCAAGTTTGAAATGTGCACGAGGCATGAACTAATTAGTTGTGGGATTTGGATGACTGTTGGGTATGAAATATGATCATCTAGTGAGGTGAAGGAGTGACAATACATCATGGGTGGAAATTTGAGTCCCAAAATGTTCGATGGACATTTTATTACTTGATTTTTGGGTCAGGATGTGACTGGGGTAGGTCACTCCTATGTTGGGGAGTCCCATTGAGGTATTTAACTTTTACCCTTGAGATATGGGTAATCCAGGTAAATTTTTTATGGTATGGATATGTTCATTTCTATCACTATTTAATGTTTTATATCTCGATAAAATTCTATGTTATGTTGTGGCAATTGTATCACACTATGTATTGGATAATGTAAAAAAACCACTATTTTTTTGAATTGTTGGGTATTCTAGTTTCATTCTCATTCACGGGATCCTAATTTTGAGTTTTTCATCAACTCTATCATTTTTTTGAATGGTTTTAGAGGATTTTAATGTTCAATGAGTGTTCAGATTGTTTTTAGGAGCGTCAATGGCATGATATATTATTTTGGAAGATATTGGTCAAGGCACTCATTTTGAGTAAATTGTGTGTAATATCTTATAAAACCATGTGTCCCAATTTTAATCTTGCACACGGGTTGGATAACCTTGTGGAATGGGGTAGATGGTCATGCAAGAAACTCTTCCATTTTTATATAAGGATTTCACATGGCCTGCACATGGTTAGGGTAAACCGTTAATAATATACAAAAGTAGTTCCACATAGGTAGTACCCTTTTCCTATAGCATGTACAGTTTTCACATGTTTTTAAAAACCATGTGGTATAACCATGCTACATTTTAAATGGGTGAAACATTGGTTCCCCCCCTCTTTATTTTTTTTTCTTGTTCCTTTTACTCTTTCCATTATTGGTCATGCACACCAGTGGAGGGAGCCCTACATTTTAATCCTACTAGGGTGTGATCTATCTCCTTTTTTGATCTTTTATTCTTTAAGCTATTTGTGTCATTGGATCTATCTCTGTAAGGATCACCATTCTCATGCATCATTTCTTTTTTTCTCTTTCCTAAAATACCTCTAAATATGTGTGATTATCTTATCCTCATTTTTAGGGTGTTCAATTGAAATTACAATTTCATCCAAATTGATTCCAGTTGGAGGCTAATAATATACGTCAATATGAATAGGACTCCAAGGTAGGTTGAGAATACCTTTAATCATGTTTATATATTCATTTTGGGGTGTGGATATTAGGGAATCATTTTCTAGACGGAAGAGAACCTAATAAAATTGTATTCTAGATGTTAAATTGATTATATTAACTTATAGAATGCATTTGGGAATTCCCAAAAACTAATTCTCTCATGAGGATCTAGGTTATATTTCATTGACCACCTGGATAGTTATGTTGTGGTGTGTTCCTCATATTGTTTATACAGTTTTAGTTCATTTGAGTTGTATAATTCAATTACACTGAATGGTTTTATTTAAATTGAAGTCAATTATATACATAAATTTTTTATGATGTATTGTTAAGGTACATGGGATCATGATAGGCTCATATAGAGGATTTAAATGATTACGGCCATTTGGAATCGAGGTAAAGGAACCTTCGGGATGGGATGCACCTAGGTAAATGGGGTGATGTGATCACTGGTTCGTAGATGTGGTCATTAGATTGATCCGGAAAGGGATTCAGATTGAGAGATATAATGTGATAATGGGCGGTTTCCATAAGATTTGAGTTTCATTTTTGTGGGGGCATGATTTTTTATAGTTTTTATGGATAAGGAACTAAATTGGTGATTATCGCTCAACCATGATTTTCAAAGAACTGATTGGAGTCGTGTGAACACGTGAATACTTAATGATGAGGTGGTTTTTGCCACTCATAAAGGTACATTCACTCATTTGTGTGGAATAGGTAATTCGTTGGTTTGATTGACATTGAGAGACATGAGGAATATGAGGAGCCTCCAGATGATAGTTTTGAGGTTATTAGTCGGGGGGTTGAGGTCTTCCATGCCTAATTCTGTTGGGATTAAATTGTTTTTGGAGGATTAGATCGATGTTCCTCAAGACATCATTCTATAAACCGATGGTGATATTTTATTTTAGGAATTATATTTTTATGACTCTAGATGTTGGGATTCAAGATAATAGGTTCTTTTGAGAAGGGGTTCAAGGGACCAGGGTTCAATTGATTGGGCATGCCTTTAAGACATTGGGGACTTGATTTGGAACGTGAGGTTTTTGTTGGAATGAGGTACCGGGATACTTTACTAAAAGTGGAACCTGAGGGTTCACATGGGATTTATGAAATCATGGGAATACATGAGACATGGGTCAAGGATCCTCTCCTCTTTATTGATTCTAGTGTTGGCCAAATAATATGATATATTCCATGTCACTGTTGAGTACTGGTAATCTTGGCTGTTTTATTTAAATTGGATGAGCTATTTCATTTATTTAATATTATATTACACACCAACATAAACATAAATGTTGGGTATTCACCCATGGGTGGTACCCTACTGAGACTTATTATCACACCAACATGGGCCCTTCTAGACATGTGTATATTTTATGCTTTTACATTCAGGTAAGGTTTTAGGCTCTGGAGATGGATCATAGTTGAGTTAGTATGGATGGAAGAAAATGGGTCGTGAGGTTTTTGAACCAGATGGATTTTTTTTATTTCCCTTTAAATTTCATGATTTGTACAGTATAAGAATATAGTGTGGTCATCCAATGGAAACCCTCCCTTTTATTAATAAGTATGACCTATTTTGTATTTATTTATAGTTTATTTATGAAAATTCTATATATAATTTTTACTTGTTTTTACTTTTGTTTTTCTTAATGCATCATGTATTGTATATTAATGATTGTGATTCCATTATTGGAGGTTATGGTTTGAGTCTAATGAGTATTTTCTTCCACTACATCTTATATGATTACTCAAACCATTATTAGCATCCCAATAGGTTATATCCACCCCAAAATTCACTCGTTACACCTTCGTTGCTAGTAGGTAGCCATTGGCATTTGGGGAGTTGCACCTATGGCCAGTGGGACCCAGCCTGAAAGCACTATTTGGGTGGGTAATCAGTTTAGGGATGCTACATTATGAAGTTATATTTTAATCAATGGTTTTCACTAATTTATAACACAGAGGAGGAATTAAAGATATAATTCATGGAATCGAGAAATCATATAGATATATTTTGAGAAAAATATATTTGTATGAGAACATGGCAGAAATTAAATAAAAATTTATCATTTCTAGAGAGAATTGATGAAGAAAATGTTGGTATGTATGAGAATAATAATATATGGATAGTTATACATGTTTTAGACTATGTAAGTATATTGGAATGAAATATTGATAATATTTATGGGCTAAATATGAGCCTTGTAAATTCATTATTCTATGATACATTTTCATCATATGGGGATGTATTATATACATAAATCAAGTTGGATAAGGATTTTTCTAGGATTTATTTATTAATAAGAAATTTGGTGAAGAAGTGTTATATTCAGAACCAGAAAATGAAGTGTATTTCAAATAGGAAGAGAGGTCATGTGATATTTTCCCCTTGTAATAAAATTTGAATGAAACACTTATAAAATATCTAGAAGGGAATATGAGTTTGTTTAATATGATTATAAAAGGTATATAATGCCCCTAAATTCAATGAAAAAGAATAATGTTATGATAATGAATGATTTATCATTAAAAGGATGGGTCACTATGGATCTCAAAGAACCAATCATCAATGAAAATTACCACAAAAATTGAGAATGGAGAAAGGAAAGGATTATGTGATCAATATAGTTGATTATAAGTGTCAAATAATGTTAAAATAAGAATATTGTTCCTAAAATAACTGTTTTAAAATGATTTATTTTATTTTATGTTTATACATACCATTTTATAATGCATTTTTTTCGAGAACTTCTAATCAAACCCTTAAAATCATAGAATAAATTTCTTATTTTATAAACCTAATGGATTTCATATTATAAAGATTTTTTACCAAAAACAATATATGAATATATATATATATATATATTACATGGTTCCAAAAAAATTATACCTATGGTTGATTATGACTTATTCTGTTGTATTAGTTATTTTTTCATGAATAATTCAAAAAAAATATTGAGGTAAGGGGATTAATACTTGTGAGTGGATAATATAATCTTATGTTTTGATGTGGGATACTTCACATCCCAATTATTTTTTAAACACTATTTTAAAAGGTCAATATAAATAATTTATTGGATAGTATGAAGAGAAGAAAATATCTATTAATGGGAAGAAATTACTTGGGATAGAGGATATATAAATTTTAAAAAATAAATAATTATGTATTAATGGAAGAATTACATATTCATCCACTAGAGCATGGAGATTTAATTTTCCATTAAACACAATCCTGATGAAATACCCATAACCAAAACTCAATATATAGTTGCACTAGTGGAGTAGGTATAATTGATGAATCATCCCCATGAGTTGTGTAGAAGGGGATTTCTCTGACCTGTTGATTCACCATGTGGAGGACCTATTTTATTTTTAATAAATAAGGTTGTATAAATGACATTTTTCCTTTATTATATGAATATCAATTACATTAAAATAATTAATATGTATACATTACCGCACTTTGATTAATTATTTGATTGAAATCATGGATAATAGTTTCATTAGAAGATCAATCTTCATTCTGGTACTCATCAGTTATTGGTGAATACGGTGGATACACTAAAGAAACAATTTTATATGAGATATTGACATGATGAGTTTGCTATAATTCCCTTCCAATTGATTAATTCATAATACTTTTTTATATATATGATGAATATATTAATCATGGATTATATTGTTAAAATCATGGTGACATTAACTAAAGCTATCACGATATAATAAAAATGACCTGAAGAGAATGAGAACCATCTATGAACCTTTATTAAGATACTAAGAGAGAATTAATTATATAGGATAATTAGAATGTTTGAATTTTATTTCCTTGAAGTTCGTTTTCATGTCCTTATTATTTTCAATGATGGATGATATTTTTATCCTTTTGGTAAAATCTATCCAGAAATTTTTTTATGATGATGAATATATTCCTAACATGTAGTTTCCTTTGATTAACAGGTTCCTGTTGATAGTTTTTTACAAAAAAAATGTTTTGTTCAGGAAACCCATCAAAAAATATGACACATAAATGGGTTCAATTCACATGATCTAGGGAATATTATGATTTTTTTAATGATATAATATGGATATTTACTAATGAATATATATTTACATTACAATCAGGTATTGAATGAGTTGTAATAATAGTGATGCATTAAATAAATAACAGAGTTGAATCATTATAGAGAATGATAGAGTGGTTTCTTATGAATCATGGTTGTTGAAGATGCATTAACATATCTATATAACTCATGATCATTATTTTCAAACAATAGTATTTTCATGGAAATGTGGATTCATTATATCTATGAGGAATTATTACATAGACATATTGATGACAAAATTGTGTGGTATATATTTTCTCAAAATGTGCTCATTTTGAGGAAAAAAATCTAGTTGGTGCTATTTGAGGACTATAGTTTCCTAACACACTACCACCCTTTAAAGGAAACAAATTGGATTATGTATTTACTAAGAGTTAATATAGTGTTCATACTATGATGATAAATCATAATAATTCTATATTTAAGGATCTATTCAAGGGAGAAATGGTTATTTTCTAAAAAAGAGGAGAAATAATTTCTTTTCTATGCAATTGTTAAACAATATTTTATAGAAAGGATAATGAAATATGAGTAGAATGATTAGGATTAATAAAGGGTATTTGATGTAAAATATTATTGGAAATTGATTGTATTCATAATTAATTATGGAGTGTTGATGTTTTTAAGTGGATATGTATTCCATCCATACAACAACTAAAGTGGGAGATATTAGTTGTAGCACATAGACATGTTTTATCTATCCCCCTATGGACCAAATATTTATAGGGAATTAAGACAAAATTTTCAGTGGCATGGTATGAAGAGTTAAATTTTAGACTATGTTTCCAGATTCATAATGTCCCAACTGGTAAAGAAGGAGAAGATATCTTCCTCAGCGAGTCCTACAACATATGACTATACCAACATGAATGTGAGACAATATTATAATATACATTTTCACTAGATTTTTAAATACTCCCAAGAAGACATATGTTATATGTTTCATCTTTTTTTTCAATATATTCCTTCACATTTCAGTGTAGTATGGGAAGACCATCCCCAAGGTAGATATTTGTAGCTCTAAATCCATTAAATCATGAAACAACATGGTGGGACCTCTATCAATTGTATCTGATTGTGAAATACATATCACTTAAAAATATTTTAAGATTCATCAAAATTCTATCAACATCGTGATACATTCAATAAAAAACTATCATCCCTAAATTGTTTCTCATTCTGAAAATAAAATTCATATACTGGAATTCATGATCTGATCATGTTCTCTTAACTCATAAAGAAATGAGATCAGTATATACGAATGGTGATATTCTCATAAAATAACATTTCCCATTCCAGAATCCAGATTTAACAATATGAGTAATTATGTGGGATGCGTTTTTAAAACATTACATGATAGGAATAATTTGAATAAAGGAAACTAGTTAGATAATAACTTGTGGATGATACAACTAAGAATGTAAGAACAATTAAAAAACATACCAACATAAACGAATTATTTAATATGATAATAAAAGGAATGAAATTGAATTTAATATGATTCATTTTGTATTTTAAAATTTTTACCTAGTGATGGGAGGGGTATTATTTTTAGAAAAAGGAATTTTAAGCCCTAGTTATTTTTGGATCATAAAAATTAAGGATAGAGCTGATGTTTCATAAATTTATATAGTTATGAAACTAAAACATTATAATGTAGATAATGCATTTCATGTTTCATATTAAGTAAAATACATGTCATATCTAATAAAAGTACTAATATATAAGGGGATATATTTTCATCCGGATTTCCCTTATAAAGAATAGCATATCTGGATTTTTAACCTTGTAGAGGTAGTGTTGTGGAATCAGACACCTTAGTGGGTGAAATTACATTAGAGAAATTCCAAAATAGGGAAGGCAACATGGTATTATAAAGAATAATTTAATAATTAATTATTATAATTTCTCCAAATATGAATTATATCTTCTTTTCGGGAACAAATTATTTAATGTGACAAGATTATAACATTTGATACCTTACTATAGTATGAAACCTTATATCTCAAAACAAATACATATTACACACTATAAATTTAATTTAATAATTAAATTATATAATATTGAAATAATTATTTTAATTTAACAAAATTATATTCATTTGTTTTTTTATAATAAAAATAATAACTTATAATTTTTTTCCATTTTTTTAGATATGTTATTTTTATATGAATAAAAAAATAATATTTTTTGTAAAAATGGTGAAATTTAATAATTCCTAAATATATATGTGGGGATTTTAGTTTTATAAAAAAATATTAATTGGAAAAATATATATTTAAGGAATAATTTTTCAAATTATTAAAATATTCTTTTAAAAATTTACAAATTCTACATTTATATGTATAAAAATTTAAAATTATTATTATACTAGAAAAATATTATCTATCATTTCATTTAATTGTGTAATTTCATGATAGAATTTGGTTTAAAAATGATATTAATGTTAAAAAACATTTTTTTATTATAAATTTATTTATTTCATGAAAATAAATAATGTTGTTAAATATGGATTATACCAATATTTTAATCAAACAAATAAACATTTTCTAAAAATTGTTATTATATGTCTTGTGAGGTTCTTTTAAAATTAATTATTGATATTTTTTGATAATTTAATTAATAAAATTAATTTAATAATATAAATTAGAATGTTAAAATGAGGAAAAAAATTAATTTTAATTTTATCATTAAAATTAATTTAAGTGTTTAAAAATGAATTTCGTAAGTAAATATAATAATATAAAAATTGATTTCCTATGAAAAAATGTACCAAGACATGATAAAAAATTTATCTAATGGGATTTTTGAGTTGTGGATCCAATGAAACATATCATACCTTCAACTTTTTCCATTTTGGGACTTTTACGTTGAATAGTAAATTTACATTATTTGAAATATAATATGTGCTTCCAAACCTTCCCATATATTGATATAAAATAAGAAATACATCCTCAAATTCATGGCATACCATTACCATATAATTTTTCCTTAATATATTCAATTATTTATTCCAATATCCATCTCTGTAAATTTCAATCCTAATTTATTAATTATCTATCCTAAGGACTCCTTTTACAAGGATATTTCTAAGTAAAAAATCAAGAACTTTATGTCACTATTACCTCCTTCTTTATAATAATCCACAAAAAAACTTACATAACCTTAATAATATAATTAATTTAATATAATTACTATTAAATTATGTTAATATATTAATATATTGACCCTTATTTAATCATTTATATCAACCTAGATAAACAATGGAATGTCGATATAGTGTATATGTGTACTACCACCGCCACAAATATACATCTTCATTTTTTCAAAAAAAGAATTTCAAGTATGGTTATAATGATTTAATTAATGAATAAATATTCAATATAAAATATATTTATGATTATGAAATATATAATTAACAGTAACTTACAATCTCACTAATTTGTAGGAAAATAAAAATATTGGAATGCGTACGTGCAGACTACCACCTTTGGGAACAACATGTCTTATTTTTCATATCCACCAAAATTTGATGGTATTAAAAATAAAATTAATGATATAATTTCATATATAAAAAGTTATTATGGTTTTAAAATTATAAACCACTCCAAAACATCCCCCAGTCTATGAGAAAAATTAAAACTCCATAAGTTGAAACATGCAGACTACTACCATAATGAAGTAACAATTTTCAATTTTTATTTGGTTTTGTTATAGTTTTCAAAAATAATTCATATATGACCCAAAATAATCTATATAAATTTAATATCAGTATAATTCCATTATATTTTCAAAATAAATTTTCATCATCATACTCACTATTAGAATTAAGGTATGTTCATGCTTTCATCACTTAAATGACTAACATTAGAATTTCTATAAATCAATATTCTGGATGAAAATGTGAATCTTAATAAAAATAATATAATAATATAATGTGGAATTGATTATTATATTACTTATTTTTAATGGATATATTAAATATTTAATATGTAATTAAAATATCATCTTTGATCACTAAAATACCAAAATAAGCCTAAAATAATTCACTATTCATGCAATGTAAGTGAAAAACATATGGGATGAGATAAGAGATATATAAATAAAGATAATTTTTCAATTATTTTAATTTAAATTATAGACTAATTTTTATCTTTATGATAAGGATATTGAAAAAAACTACACTTACAAAATTACTTAAAAATGATAAAGACACCACACAAATGATATCAAAAATATATAATGGCTAACATTTATAAATGTATAGAATATATATAAATAGATTTTATAAAAGTTTATAGATATGAATAAGATCATGAAAAATATAGTTAAGATATTTATTTTTTTACATATATATGATTATGGAACATTAGTGGAAATTGGGAATCAATGTAAGGTATCATTCATCTAAAATTTCTTTTATTGGGACTAGATTTGTATTATGCACCGAATTTTAGTAATATAGTGTATAATATTCCCATTTGATTTAATATAGAATGATTTATATTTTATTTATGGTATTTTATTATTTCATTTAATATATATATATATATATATATATATATATTAATGTTATTATATTTAATTGTTACCTAAGTCGTCATAATGCAAAAAAAGTCATAAATTTTAGGAAGTAAAGAGTGTGTGATTTTAATGAAAATTGCATCCATGTCTGGATATTGAAATGTGGATATGGTATTGGAATATATGAACCTACGGAAAATCACTATGAAAAATTAGGGTTGATGTAAACTCAATTTTAACATAGTGTAAAATGATTTGGTCTAAGACCGCACACCTAGATACACATTCTCAGATGATTTACCATGGATAAATATGATTATATTTATAAAAATTAATGATGGTTTTTGATACCATTTCCATGTTCTGTAAATATTTTAAACTATTTAATTCAACTACTATATTCTATTATTATCCCTTCACATTGTAAGTCCCATATCCAATACCTTCCCTTTATCATCGTGATCAATATAATTCATGTTACATTAAAAACCCCCTAATTTTTTTATGTTAATTTATCAATAAATTCTAAATGATAGACACATTATTCCATTGAATGATGTTATTTTTATTTTTTGGATATCCATAATGTTGATATAAATTATTCTTTTCTTCAATGATTTAGTAATAATTAAATTTTCAAATTTATGAAACCTCTTGATAACTCGTATAATATATGCATTGAAATTAATTAGTGATTGGTGGTGCTTCTTATAAACAAAATCTCAATTCATTAGTATGTCTCATGAGAAACACTAGCCATCATGTTAAAATATGCATTAAATATTTTTATATGATGTTATAGAAGACAAAATTGATAGTATGGTAACATTTTCTTTCATTATGAATTCCGTCAGTATGATTTCATTAATTATTATCCATGTTTTTATATTTATCATTGATATTTTATTCCCTTCCTCGAAATAAATTTTTTTATTATTAAACCATTTTAAGGAAAAATGGGAAACCATTTTTCACCAACAAGATACCACTACATGATGAAATAGCTCACAAAATGATTAAACACCATACTAAGGCTTGACTTAGCTATTCTATAATGTTTCTAGTGTCGTGAACTAACCTGGGTTTCTGGATCCTCTCGGATGAGCTCTTCAAGGTGAGTGATCATCCTTTCCATTGGATGAATAAATTCATCTTTGTTAATTATGCTCTGATTAAATCCACAGGCTAGTATTCGGTCTTTTTTTCTATCCACACTTCTTTTTCCTTGTTTCCATCAACATGAATCATACATTCATAAATTCTTTTGATCTTCTCTCCGAAGACATTGGGCTGGAGAACTTTTTCAAGCATTTCTTCCTTGGTGTGAAAGATAATTTTCAAGAAATCCCCATCCTCTTCTTCCCAGTCTCTTGTATTCCTACTCGATTCTTTACTTTCCCCATTCTATACAGCTTTGACTTCTTTACTTCTACCCTTCTTGGATGACCAGGTCACCATTGGTTTTGGTAAGTATGAGAAATCCTTACGTCTCTTTTATTTTTTTCCTCTGAACCACAATACATTTCCTTGAGTCATGCGTTCCTTCTATCCCCTTCTTCCTTCAAGGACTGTGAGGTCATTTCCCTTGAATTTAGTCCATGCTATCCACATATGGGTGACTAAAACTGTCATCACCAGAAGAATACTCCTCATGAGGCCGTGGAGGATTTTCGGTAGCCGGACCATTAAAACGATTCCCCAGCTTTATTTTTTCACCATCTTTGAGTGACTCTTTCTTACACAGAGACTCTTTAACTGTTTTATTCTCCCAAATAAATTTCTTCCCCCTATTCCTAGCCTTCCTAAGACCTTTGGAGTTGGATCCAATGGTTTTAGGGTCTATGGGACCCATGACATTCACTCCATCTAGCCTTTCATGTTCTCTTTGAGAATCTGTTATAGCCAACAGGAATGATTTCCCAAACATCATATCCAGGCTTGTGGGCAGCTCATATCCTCATCCCATAAACTAGGGCTGCATGTTCATGTCCACCTAGCCATGATCATGGGAGCTACAAGGCCTTTTAACATCACTCACTGTCAATCTCACGGTTGAGGAATCTTTCTTAGCTTCTTCATTTAGTCCCAAGTCTTACTTTAAATAGGCACAAACATCCACAACCCATGGCTCAACCTCTTTAGGATTCACACACATCACTACCACTAGAGGGGACAATGGAGGCCACTGTTGGAGTTGTTCCCCCCATGTACTGGACTCCGCACCAGGACTGGCATGATTCAACACCTCTGGAGCAACCCCACACACCTCAACATGCTCATCCCTTCCATCAAAATCCTACACCATCTGGTTCGCAACAGGATCAACCTGCACTACATTACTATCAGTTTCACTGATCTCATCTTTCCAAACCCTATATCTATGATGAAAGACATAGACTTAATGTCCTATTCTAATACATCCCATGAAAAATATAGGCCACGATTCGAAGATAACCCTTTGTTTCCAGTGAAACTCTTCTCAGACTGAAATCCACAACAACTCAATGGGGGAATTTTGATACATCATCTTCGACACATATGTGAGGGTAGATTGGGTGACATACCGCTGACGTCTGACTATCATAGCACAGGTATCTACTGACCATATTTCATAACATTCAGATAATTTAAGGGTTTTTTAAAGGGACAGGTAGGCCTGGAAAGATTACCCATACCACAGAAGAAGGTGTGTCATGATTCATGATGAGTTTTAAAGACCAACGAAGAATAAAAATCTTCATATTTTGATTGCATGAGGGAATCTGGACCAGGATGAAATCAGATTGTCCTTCGAGGAGAAATGAATCATTATGTGACACTGATCGAAGAGACCCACCACTGCACATTCTTATAGATCCCATGAATCAAAGACGAACTGATCAAAAGTGTCAACAGAGAGATAGAGACCACTGAATTGGGCTAGAAGTGTCAAGTGTTGAATATCTGAGGCCTCATTGAAATATTTTGTAAAGATCAAAAGCATAGGAATGTCTTTGGGAAGGTCTTGGACCTTAAGGAAAACTGGGATATATGTAAAGGGGGTAGGAAATCTAGGTTTGTGAAAGGGATACAGGTTTGATCCATCAAGGAGGAATGGAGGACATGGCCCCTACCCCTGTTGGGGAGGAGGGGGGCGGAGTCGTGGGCATCTCTGCTAGGGTATCAGCACAGGGGGTACTATATTTTATTATCTCTCTACTGTTTATTTTATGATTATGTTATTATATATCCTATGTTTGTTACTCCAAACTATGAATATAAGATCAACCTTATTTTATTATCAATTATCCAAAAATCATATTGGAGAACTATGTGTAATATTCATGGCATTACTAAAAGGGATAAAAATTTTCGTATGGTGTTATTATATACTATTTTATGTTCTCATGTTTAATGTGGAAATTATGTATATATCTAGTTTTCCAAGACAAATATGTTATTGTGTCTTTTGGGATGTTTTGTATTATGCACAAATATTTTAACACAACTTCCTTCATTGGGTTTATAGAGACTTATTGAAAAAATGTATTATTATTTTGAGCAAACATATTTCTTAGTAGTTATCTATTTTGAATATTTGGTGTGAGTAGACTTGATCAATTTGACATAGATTCATAATAGTGGTTTTTTATTCAGTTTTCTCCTAAATTTATTATTCCATTATCATAAATTTACTACAGTTAAATCATTATAAGTAATTATAATATTAAAATTAAATTCTATGGGAGTTTTTTTGACCATATATAATGGTGAAATTGACAGTGGTTATGTTTTAGTAAATTTTTTCAAATAGGAACTACATCGTAAATAATGACTATAATATTAATGTTACCATTCCTAAACTAAAATAGAGTAAATATTTACTTTTTTATATCATATATTATAGAAAATTAATATCATATCTTCCCCAATGATTTAAATTTATTTCATTATTAATGTATGTGTTTATGATGAACAAACCAATAAAATACTATAATTAATGGATGATTATGATTTGATTTAGTGGAAATATAATTATAAAAACATTATAATAACTTTATTAATTGTTTATTAGAGGGATATATCATAATTTAAAATAATTATATAAAGAAGATATTGTATTTATTGTAATTACACAATAAAAATAAGAAAAAATTCTCTTAGCATGCGCTTTCAAACCATTGAATTTATGATGGTTTATTTATTTATCATATTATCAATATTTTTTACTATTTAAATAATGAAAAAAATAAAATAAATTATAAACACAATTTTTAGGGATTTAACTCATTATAATGAAAATTATTGGATGGTAGTGATGAATATAAAAAAATAGAAATCAATCGATCCATGGAGGTAGTAGTCACATGTATGAATGGTTTATTAGTACATTATCAACAAAAAAAGGATAAAATAAAAATTAATATATAATAATTTTAGAAAATAAATTATGTTTATATCTTATTCTTATTCAATAAATTGAATACATGGGAAAGTAGGGTATGGTTTTTAAGGACAATTAAACATGACACTTCGTATAGGTGGTATCCTACACCCAAACACCAATATTGTCTGTTTTACTAAAGGTAAAAGGTGGTCTCATAACATGACCTACTAGGGGACACCTGGACGGATAATGGTTGATCCACAACCTACACCATTCCTTCCTTCATTGGTTGGTGGTTAGATATAGGTGTTAAGAATGTATATCTAAAATGTGGGGCCTTTGCATAATGTTTTTGTATGCATGAACACATATACAGTTCCATATAATGATTTGACTGAAAATACATATGATACTATAAATGCATGAGTTTAATCTATAACACATAAAACTATGACATAATGTGTTTGAAGGACATAAATAGGAAAATACATTCCCACTCATAATTGGAAAATTATGTTCGACTTTCTTAGAAGGAGGGGTTAATTATCAAGTGAAACACCAATATAAAATTTTTTATGTCTGGACCCAAAAACATCTACTTTCTCATCTTCATACAAGTATGTTGTATAATGTTCCAAAACCTTAATAAACACGAAATATTAAGGTAGGTCCCGTCCAAGGTTGATTATAACAATACCTAGAATGACATCCTAAATTAATCAATCAAAAATCATTAAGACTATTAATCTCATCAAAAACAGGTATGTCAATAATATATGAAGCATATAGATAACCCAAGATACTCTGGTTATACACAAAAATGACTTCGATTTGTGAATGGTATCAACCACTACTAGCTATAGATCCAATGATAAGTTTCAAGGTAATATTTTTCCAGTAGATCTCATTCCAAAATCCAATTAAACCCTAACATAAATTTACTAAGTGATGTCACTCATTTTATATATCTAAGTGGACGCAGCATCCCCTCCATCATAGAGTCCACATTATTTAGAGAAAAATTGCACTTAGTTATATACATCCATAGATTAAAATCATCACAGAGGCCATGATATTCAAGTCTATCCATGAATAAACACATTAGAAATTGAAATGGTTCATCCAAGATACACACTCTATTGGACTAATACCCCATAAGAAAATGAAGGAACATTGTAGTCATCTTGAATTGATCTAATCACAATAAATAGAATATGGGTTAATGCCTATGGATCACTAGGGGAAATTAAACCATATTGGAATCATTATTTTATATAAGGGGTGAATTCATGTGTATGTGTTTTCCATTCCAATTCTAAATCCAAACTATAGAAGGCATGAAGGGAATGAGTATCTTAACACACTGATAGAGGTTCAATGCCATGGAACACTACGGAGGACCCAAAACCCAAATGGAATCATCCTCCTATATAGGGGGTCAGTTCCCTTGATATTATGGTCAAAATAATACCCTAACTATAGAAAACCAGAATTCCATGAGTATCACATAGTTCCAATTGGAGGGATAATTTATCCATGATACTATGTGATCTATCTAAGTAGACTGATACTACTCACTCTTGAGGATGGTGACTCACCCACACTACCTTAACCATTAAGAAGTAGTTGAGGAGTCCATTAATATGATGAAGATATCATGATGCACCTTTACCTTATAATAATGGAAAAAAGGTAACACACTCAACTGATAATGGTCCATGAGGACTCAACGAATCCCAAAAAGAATGTGAGATATAGAGAAATAGGTCTTACACATATCCTTAGTAGAGTAAATGTTACATCCCTTGGGATACACAATGTTTCTCACAAAGACTAACAATTCCCTTATCTCATGCTCTGATGGAATAAATTTTTACACAATAAAAATTATATCCCTTTAGGTACATGGTTTGTGGATGCCTCCCTATTACATATCATATCATCTATTTATTCCCATGTACATTGAGTCATGCTTATGTACATGGTAATTTTTGAGTACTTGTCAATGCATTTGTACTCTTACCTACTAATGTGCTTCCCTTTTACATGGTGTGTATGTCCATATTTCCTTCTAGTCATGTACTCCCTATAAATTATGGGATGTCCTCCATGGGTTTCATGGTTTGTGACTAATAATGTGAAGCAAGTAATACTACATGGCCTCATGGGAATGTACTCAGTATACATGCCAAGACCATTGATAAATCTTCACATGTTATGTGACACATGTCACATGATGTTTTTGTATTTATCATTGAGAGGAAACCCAAAACCACATATAGGGTATTACACGGTGTGTGTTCATATGACTAAACACCATGTCATCATGTTTTACCCAGAATCCATGGAATACTTCACATAACTTCCAATTCTGGAGAAGGTGCCATCGATTATTCCAATGTAATTTAGATCTAATCTAAATGAGTCCCACCATCTCCTTCTCTCATGATTCTGGATAAATAAATCATCAATGTCACACCTTATATAGTCTCTCCTCATTGATATGTGAAATCCCATGCACAATTAACTCTGATACATACACATTACAACTTTAAATATACTTCCACCATCATGTTCTAAAACAATGACTTTTAATATCCAATCCAAACCCATAGTAGTGATCCATTTGACAAAGACTAAATGTTCAATGTCCATTTAATAGTAATTAATCTAATCATAGGAAAAATGAAAATTATAATGAGTAAAAAATGTAGAACATGGAGTTAAAAAGAACAAACATTAACATTACTAATTAAATATGGACAATGATTATATCATCCCTAATTAATTATCATTGGGTGAAAAAAGAATTTAAAAAATAAACCAGTTTAATATCAATTCCAATGATAAAAGAATAAAATTTAATTTGTAAAATTAAAAAATCAATAAATTTTTTTTTAAATGATTAATTAATGTTCATCGTGGGTAAATTAGATTGGGATAAATCCACAAAAAAACATCTTACATCCTTTTGGATCAGTAAATGACAAGGAATGGTCACGTGTTATTTTTGTTGATGAAATCCAATAGTATTATTGTTATTGAAGATCCCCACGGTATTCTAATTGTCGATCCACAATCCTAATTCCCATGAACGTTCCTCCACACCCTTTTATTAGTTATCAGGGTTATAATGATAATCCTTAGAATTTGTTTTAAAAATATTTTTATAATGAAAAATAGGTTTTTTCATCAACAAATTTAATAATTTTTTTTTTCAACCATTATATCACTTTACTAAAATATCTAACACCAAAAAATATTACCTCATTCCTAGTATAAACCTCAACTCTAAACTAAACAGTGGTCTCATGTTTCTGATATAAAACATTTTTTTTGTGTTATTAAACATTTTATGGAAACCTATGTACACATGATATTAATATATTAAATAATTTCAAATTATCAGTTCTAGGATACATGGTACTCAGAATCTCATGTCGTCATAGCAGCTACCTCTTGAAAATTTCCATGAGATATTCTGATTTCATAAATGGAAAAACAAAGACATCAAATTATCCCCATATTCATGTTATTTCATAGCAAAAATGAAAAACTAATAAAAGAAGATGATAGTGAGCTATCAATATGATATCCCACTCCCACAAGCTCATGTATTGACTTCTTTAACATCCAACTAACAAGCCAAAAATAAAATAACTTTCCCCCAAATAGTCTTTCCCTACCTATTCTCAACATTTTTGGTTCATATAAAAAGGAAATTAAACAAACAAGTTATTCTCATGAATGGGTGAACTACCCCAGGGGATATGCTAACAACATTAGTTAAAATCCATAACATTGGATGTACAATTCCATTTGTTGGTAGTATATATATTTCTCCTAAAATTTTCGGGGCAATCCCAATCTTCCCATGGATGAATTGGACCATTATAACCATCACTAACTCTAAAACTAAGGCCTAAAAATTGCAACCCACTGGATATGACTAGTATAACAATGGCCTAAGAGGTATCTTATAGTTATCCTATAAATGATTCTACACCAATGGTCGATTGATAATAATTTTTCTATGAAAACTCCACCAATTGTATATGGACCTCCTATATATTCCCTAAATTCAACATGTGAACCCAAATAATTTTCACCTGATCCGAAATGATCAAATTTACCCACCCAACACACTAGGTTAAAACACTATTCTAAACTCTATATGAGTCAACAAATACATTACTTATCCTCTCCATATTTGATTAATGATGTAACCATCACAATCTACAAGGATGATAAAGGGAATTCCAAAAAACTAGACTACCTCCTCTATGAACATTATTCCCAAACACTCCATAAATATCTATTGGTCATCACCCTTAGATTGGAGATAAAATAATAGTTTATCTTGAAAACTTAAAAAAAACTACCTTGGATTCAAAACTAATACCAGTATATCCCAATATATACTCACCTCCATAAGATGTACTACTAAGGGAAAATAACCTCCTCAACACCGACTTCTTTAGTATGACTAGTGTCACCATATTCCCTTATAAAAGGATATTGATAATACCAACATTGGAGAAAAATATTATGAACATATCTAGTGGATATCTAGTCAAGAAACAACTCAAAAACGACATCCCTATGTTTTACCTCCATGTCTATCTATTAGTAAGATGTAGTGAAACAACTATCGAACAGTGGTAAGAAACACCAACCTCATGGGTCTCATGTTCCCTATCTCAGGCACTGATCACACTTGGATTTCATCAATGAATGCTACCATGAAATAATCCATGAATGGTTACTAATATTTTTCCTAAGTGTAATGATTGGTTTTGGAGTTCAACATTCTAAACCGGTGTCACCCCAAACACCGAATAACCCTAGTGGAATTGGAATACTACTTTTGGTATATCATTCTTTAAAACCTATTCTGGTGAAAAAACTATCCTGATATCAAATCTGATAACCTATTTTCCCTAGACCACTGGTAGAAGAACACAATGATGGCTTCTGATAGTTATCCTCTCATCACCTCACTCAAGTGGCATCAATTCACAAAAAACCCCATGAACCCATTTTCATCTCAGTAGAACAACCATAGGATTTATGTGTGTGAATACTAGGTCAAACAAAATAACATTTATCTGAAAACACTAAACTCTAAATTCATATTATAAGGCTCAATGGATTCCATCATATGTTCTATTGGAAAATCAGGGGCAATTTCTAGTTCTCGTCCATACAAAATCCTAACTCTCAGTTTATATATAATCCTTGAATGCCCATTTGAAATATTTTTTTTAAATGGGAAACCAAAAGTTTTATTAAAAAAGAAGGGATTACACTAGACGAAAAGAAGGAGTTTTGTTTACATCTAGAATATAAAGAGGAATCGGGTTGGGGTGGAGTTCATCACTCCACGTAATAGCATGCACGACACCCATGTTTTCCAGACCATCAGCAATCCGGTTAGCTTCTCTGTAGGTGTGTGTTGCAATAAATCAAGTGGAGGAGAGAGAATGTAGGCAGTCAATCCAGCGGGAAGTGATTTTCCAAGCTAGATGAATTTTACCCTTCCAAATGGCTTGAACTATGGTAGAGGAATCACTCTCAATCCAGATGTTGTTCTAGTTGTGAGCTTTAGCAAATGAGATAGCATGAATAACACTCCACATCTCAGCTTCTACGGAGGAGGTAAATCCGCATGAGCCGTAGAAGCATACAAGGATCTGATCCAAATGATTTCTGAAGATGCCACCACAACCTGATGATCTAGGATTCCCATAGGAGGCCTCGTCCACATTTATTTTGATCCACCTCGTAGGCGGGGGTTGCCAAAAAAACATCCATCGTAAATTTAGGGTGAGGAAATTTCTCATCAACTCCAATGCGCCTCAAGATCCCAAGGTCTTTGACAGAGTTAGAGCAGTGTTCATTATGAATCGATGTCGCCTATCGAATAGCAATGAGAATTCTCATTTTTCCTGCATTGAGATTAAATGATTTTTTACAAAAAAATGTAGTCATTCCTACCATACCAGATCACATGTAGAATATCTTCAACAACTGCCATAAAAAAATTCTTGATTTTCTTAGAGTATGAGATATCCATGCATCTATGAAGCTGTAATGATAGGGAAGTGACAAACAACCATCTGCATTCAAAGATGTCAAATACATGGTTCCAAAGAGCAGAAGTCGTATCACAAGATAGAAAGAGATGATTAATATACTCCCTATGTTGATTACACATACAACATTTAGATCATAGGATGACCCTGAATTCCTGTATACAAGAGTTAGTGGGGATCTTACCATGAGAAATACGCTATACCAAAGTAAAGCGTGAGGGTTTTATCCATGCTTTGTTAAAGTTTTTGATACAGTTTAAAAAAGTTTTTTTCATTATTGAAAAAGAAGTTGTAGTAACTTTTAGAGTCCAGAATGTCGTTATGCGCAGGCTCTCATATGATAAAATCTTCATTCCGTGAGAAGGGATAGGAATCAACAATTCTCTTGATCTCATCGGGAAGATAGTAATTTTGTGACTGAAGTGTGTTCTTTATGGTGTAATTGATGTTCAAGGGGGAGTTATCAGGTGACAATAAAGAGATAAGGGGGGAGCCTGTCAATTTGTCCATCCAAAATTTCAAATTGGAATCTTTATTGACCATCCATCTAGAATTTGTCATAATAACATTAAACGTATGTTTGATGGAAGTCCAAATAGAAGACGTGCAATGATTAAAAAAAATTTCCTTAGTTTTTCAAGAAAGAGAGCTCTAAGAAAATAAGTGGTAGGCTAGTTATTACAAATAAGGTTCCATGTCAGCTTGTCCTGTAGGGAATCATTAAAGAAGGTAATGTTTTTATTCTAATTCCACCTTTATCAATGGGTTTACAACAGGAGAACCAGGGAATGGTAACCATTTTCCTTTCAAGATTACTCCCAGTCCAAAAAAAAGTTTTTAATGGCATTATTAATGCGTTTTAGGAGAATATCCAGCCATTTGTAAATCATTATAGAGTAGACAAGTTTTGAGACAATTGTGGATTTAACCAAGAAAATCCTTCCGGCCATATACAGGTTTTTCCCTTTCCAGGAGGATAGGTTCTGAAGAATATGGTCAATGATAGAAGAGAAATATAATGACTTAGGTCTACCCCAAAACATGGGGACTCTTAGATAAGTAAAGGGAAATGTGACTTCCTTGATTCCAAGATCGTTTGCGATCCTGCTTTTCCTACCAGAGGGGAAATCTTTTCCAAAGTAAATATAGGATTTTTTTTCAATTGATATGTTTCCCAGAGACTGACTCATAGTGTGAGAGAATGGCTTTTAAATTGTTTAAATTCCTTTTTTCCCCTTTCAAAAAGAGGATTATGTCATCTGCATACAAAATATGAGAGGGGGAATTCAGGTTCCTAGAAGAAGATATCAGATTTAAGTCACCTTTTTCAATTGTTTGTGAAATAAGTCTGCTTAAATAGTCTTCAGCAATGGAGAAAAGAATGGCAGAGAGAGGGTCACCATGTGGGAGCCCCTTAGAACATTTCAAGTACCCCTTTGGGGATCCATTTAAGAGGATAGAAATATGGGCCGAATTGAACAAGGCTCTGATTTTGATTAAGAAAATATCATTGAATCCAAAATTGGCTAGAACATCAAATATGAAATTCAATCGATAGTGTCAAAGGCTTTGGTGATATCAAGTTTTATGGCAACATTCCCTCCTCTCCTTTTCATGTTGAGAAGGTTAGTTGATTTAGAGGCAAGACAAATACATTTTTGAATTAATCTACCTGTAATGAAACCAAATTGATTCCAGGAAACAATTATATTACAAATAGGAGAAATTCTATTGGCAATGAGTTTGGTGATAATTTTCATGAGGGAGTTTATCATAGAAATAGGTCGAAAGCTATGGAGTTCATCAGCATTTTTAGTTTTAGGAATAAGCACCAAGAATTGGGAGTTAAGACATTCATGGAGAATGCCATGAGAGAAAAAGGCTTTAACCATGCAACAGACATCCTCTTGTAAGACATCCTAGTGATTTTGATAAAACCCATTGTTAAAACCATCAGGTCCGGGGGCACCATCCGTAATAAGACTAAAAACAGCATCTTTGGTCTCTTGATCCAAGGGGATGTTATTAATCATGACATTCTCTTCCTTAGTGACCAATTTAAGAATCACTTCAGGATGAAGATCAATATCAATAATTGGACCATTGAGGAGATTATCAAAATAGGAAACCACGTGATTGGATATGGTTTCTTCCATGTCAAATATTTTGTTTCCTTCTCTAAGGAAGGAAAGGGGTCTACAAGCTTTTTTAACCCTATTAATGGAATTATAGAATTTGGTGTTTCTATCTCCATCATTTATCCATTTGGTTTTGAATTTTTTTAGGTTCTCTTTGAAGTTAAGAAGAGTAATCAACTTGGTGGAGATAATTAGTTCTTGTTGAGAGATGTCACTAATGTTAGAGGAGGTGTTCTGATTTTGAAATTGATTTATATCCTTTTCGAGAATAGAAATGGTATTATCAATTTAATTAGACCTAGTTTTACACCAATTTTTAAGGCTTTGCTTAAGAAATTTCAGTTTCAAAGGATAGGCAAAGGGATCCTTATTATTATGCAAATTATTCCAGAAGTTATTAATTATGTTGGAACAACTAGTGTCAGAGGACTAGGCATTGTTGAATTTGAAAGGGGATGTGGGTTTTAGGGTGTTATAGGAGAAGCTAACGAGAATGGGATGATGGTCAGAGGAAATATTAGGTACGGTGATACTAGAGATATTGTCCCATTTATCAAGGGAAATGTCATTAGTGAAGGCTCAGTCAAGTTTACTGGAAACTACCCTATTGAACTGATGACGATACCAGGTGAAATTAGCACCTGTTAAAAGGATCTCATTCAAGTTATTATATTCAATGCTGGCCCTAAATTAGCTAGAGTAGATTCTGGTATGTGATGGACCCATTTTTTCTTTGGTATCCAAGATGGCTTTAAAATCACCAACTAAAAACCAAGGACTCTGAATGCTGCTATTTAGTTGAGTGATTTCATTCCATAGGGGTATCCAATTTTGATATCTATTAAAATCATATATAAAAGTTGTGTAAACATGATTTTATTCAAGCATATAATGACAAGTAAAAGCTTGATAAGAGAAACTGTGTATGTTAACATTTTGAAGTGAAGAATGCGTAAAAACCCATAGGGATTCTGAAGACAAATGAATAGAGCAGGCTCCTAAAAAAGACTAACCCAATGGGAAAATGTGTTGATCTCTAGAAACAAAGTTGACTTTGGGTTTAGATATAGAAAACATCTTTGGGGAGTGAGTAGGGATAAATTGTTTCAAAAAATTTAATGTATTGGAATTGGAAATATGTTGGCAATTCCAATACATCACATTCATTTGACCCTTTTTTGGTGGGGTTGTCCCCTTTATTTTTAGATGCTGAGGCTCGTTCCCTAGTTGAGACACCCAACGTGTCATTTTTCTGAATATTTTCTTTCTTGCCCTATGCTGCCAAAATGGGTGTCAATGAGATGTTAGTAGTTTGTGAGAAAACAGTCAGGTTAGATAAGTCTTCACCTTGCAAGTTTACATTATGAACAATGGTATTAGAAGGGTCAAAATCATGGGAAGAAGTATCATGCGTAGCAAGAGAAGGAGAGGAATTCCCCCCCCCCCCCTTGGGAGAACCCTTTATCCAGTGTAGGTATATAGACTAGATCCCTCGTAGGGTCCAGATTCTGCTCAGACTGAGTAGCCATGTCCTGTACTAAGTTCTGTTTCTCAGTTTTTACAGGGGTCAAAGAAGAGTTTTGTTTACTTTGTTTTTGGACAGAGGGAGAGAGAAGAGAATTCTTATAGTCCTGTACAGGAACAGTTACAGGATCTTCCTATTTTTTTCCCTCTATTTCAGGTGAAGAGGAATTTGGGCAGATGATAGGGATTTTTGAAGAGAGGTCAATCACAATAATGGATAAGGAAGCAGCCTTCAGGGCAGAAGGAAGCTGTTGGGTGCTAGAAGTGGGATGATCAAAAGGATCTTTCCCAGCTTCCTTCAGAGAATTTCCTAGGATGATATTGGAGACCTCTAATGTTTTACCAGAATCATTGGGGACAATGAGAGGATTAGACATAATACAAATGACATCCTCCCCAAGTTTATTATTAAGTTCTTATTCAAGAACTTGATTTTCATCTTCCAAAGGTATTACTCTCAAACTATTATGTTTCCAATTGTAACATCCAACATATTATCTCATCATTCTCTTCCCAGGATCACTTCATTTCAAAAGAGTAAAACTCTATACCAAAAAACTAGTTTCCCTTCTACAGTCACTTGAAGTAAAATAATGAGCATGGATAGTGGGAAACTATAACATAATTAAAAATCATTATAGGTTCTCATGGCTACTATTAAGATATTCCATGTTAGGATATCTCTCTCCACTCTGAGTCATGCCACAATATTAGTAGAAGCATGTCATCATTGATCCCTTCTACAAAACACACATACACATGGTTTGATACAAAATAATTCATTCGTAACACTAGGTATTGATAATGGGATATTATTTGGAATATGTTGCTGATGAATCCATGAGAATTTTGTAATTGTGGCATGGAAGACACACATCATACCTCGAACAACAATCCAAACCTCTATGAGATCCAATTTCTTGGAACACATCCCTTTCCATTCCATCCTATTTTTCAAAACTAGGGATTCCTCTCAATCCATATCACATAAAGATGAACTCAAACATAGATAAAAAATAAACTCATCCACTATAGTGAGGCATTTTTATTTTTTGGGTGACATAAACTCATCCCTACTATTTTGGATCACACATCATGAATGAATCTTGGTGGGGGAGTTTTCCCGCTTTCCTACATGTTTAATGTCACATCAATGTCACTAACACAGTGCTACAAAAACAACCTGCATGTCACTATAGAAGAATTAAAAAAAGATAGAAAAAACTATCTCATACCATTGTCAAATTATACTATAACAAAAGTATAGGGAACACAAATCATACCACAAAAGACACCTAGAGTTCCTAGTTGAATGGCCTCTAGTTCTTGAAAGTTTCCATGATCCTAACTCTTTAATTCCCAAACCTAGATTGGCTACATAGGGCAGTTTTTCTAACATCAAGCCAAAGCATCCACCACCTCGTACTGCTTCCTCATCTCCTCTATCATATCCTATGCCCTAATGACCTCCATTACACAATAAAAACCTTTACATTGGTGTCTCTTCAAAGGCCTATTTAACTGTTGATAAATGGGTAGGAAAATACCACATGAGATATACATACCCATAAATGGAATTGAAATGTATTTTCTTTAGAGTACTGATCTTTCCCTAGGATCTTGGATGAATCTTCCAGTTTCATGAAATATGTTGCATGTGTGCTCTTGGTAGGTCATGTTGACCCTAGATCCCATGAAATCCCCACCTCATAAGATCATAATTCATGTTCAAATACTATGAATCATAATCTAAAACAAAAATATCCATCTAGGAATCAGTATGACATGTGAAATCCACTAAAAATACTAAAGGTGGGTACATAATAGTCAACTGTAGAAAGAAACATCTACTGACCACCCTAAATAAATAAAAACGTATGCTTAATCCCATTAAGGGAGGCTTCATCCCCCATCAGGTTGTACTTGATACTCTTTTATATAAACATACCTTATTATTACTATGAATACATCTAGAAGGAAGGAAATATGTACTATTGTTAATTAGTATATCTGGTGAGCTTAATCATGAAGTATTTGTAAAAAACCCCATTTATATATGATGAATTTTCAAATGGATTCATTGCAACCAATGTCAACATGTACCATGATAATTAAAAATTTATCATTTTCCCATTGACTGGATACATTGGCTTCCAAATAATATTACATTCCATAGCCTTAAGATGAAAACAAATAATTTTAACATTTTTTTCCTAGTTCCCATACCAAAACTTCAAATATTGATAAAACACCAAAAAATATCTTGAGGGAGGACCAACATCTTAATTATGGACCCAAAATCATAGCATAATATGTACTATACCACATTCAACTATCATTTTTGATACCATTCTATCACAAACTGGCCCCATGGGGCCCATGTGGACAGTGGAAGGTCAATTCACGACTAACCCATGGTTTCCTACATAGACCAGGAGTTGGAAACAAGATTATAAAGGTAATATCTAATACTAGAGGAATTGTTGTAATGTAATTATATCAATAACTACATATCCAAGCCCATAAAATTTAGAGAATGTTAAAAAAAATATGACACTAAAAATGAATTTATAAAATCTATCCTACATCATAGTATGAATTAATGTGCTAGAATGAATTAAAAACGGGAAAAATAAAAGGTCAATAATGGAATGATGGTTCTGTGTTTTGTTGGTCTTCTTTTGTGTTTTGTAAGTGCTTCCCACTCATCCTCAAGTGGATTTTTATTAGAAAAGAAAAAAGGGATTCCAGGAAAACGTCAACAATAACTAGAAAATTTGTGTTGACCTACAGAGATGTAGAGGAATACTATAAATGAAAAATTGGAATACATCATAGTCTTTCTAGTCCAATCTATGCATCACATACTCTATCTTCTCCAGGGATTAATTAAATTTCCTATCACAGAAAAAAAAGGCAAAACATGATCAATAAGAGCCCATGTAGGATGAGTGTAATAACACCCAATACTAAACCCCTTACTAAAAAAGTAATGAATCATGTGTAGTCATGTCATCAAACATTGGAATATTGAAATGATATGAGACATGATGATAACCAAATACATCCCAGATATACTCATAAATGAATCTAAGTTTCAAAAGGTCACAGCCACAACCATCCATATATATACTATGAGGATTCATGGTAACACTCATCCATGAGATCTCACTCATTAATACTTACCATAACTGATGGAACTTAGCTGAGTGATATCAATCATTGGGAATCTCTAATCCAATGGAACATCCCTACCATCCACGATTTAATGCACTTATGGGAGGAATATCTCTCCAACAAATACTAACATTAATGACACTTATACCAGTGGAAAAATTCATAAGGGTTATCCATGAAGAATAACAAATATAAATTAGAGGGTTCTCTAGATATATTCACTCAATCAAACAATTAACCATTTGGAAAACGAATTATCACTCTGGGAACCTCAGAGTGGTCATCTCTTGATACAATGATAGTGAGTCAACCCATAGGGCTCACAATGAGAAAAATAGACTGTAATTTAACCAACCTACAACATAAGGGCTTGATTACAATGTAATGATTGTTTACATCCATTCCAAAACCAACCTAGAAAAAATGTAAAGGATGGTCAGGATATGTACATTGGGGGTCAAGCCCTAGGGCTCATTGGGGATACTAGATCATACTAGAAGAATCCTCCTAGATAGGGTGACAATACCAATATATTTGTTTATCGTAAAAAAACCCTATCAAGGGAGAAAATTAATAACATGAGTATATCTATGAGACTATCTATTGGATAAATTTTTGATGCAACTAAGGGAACTATTAAAGCATAATGAGACTACTCACTCATGATAAAGGGAACTTTCTCACATTACTCTAATTATATAAAATATATAGATTAGGTTCTATCCTCTTTAGATGATGTGATGATGCACCAAAAGCTCATAATAATGGATTGAGGGAATAAATTCAATTAATATAGGTCTGAGGCATCTCACAGTAGCTCCCAACAATGACGAACATAGCAGAAATAGGGCTATAAGATGTTCTCAAAGGAGTACACTATGTGTCCCTAGGGGTATATAATGCTCATCACAAATCCTGGAGATGCCTTTATTTCATGCTCACATGTCATTAACTTTTACACAATACATGGTGAGTCCTTTATGGTGAAATTAATGTATATTTATCTATGGATCCCAACATTTCATCTTCCCATGCCCATTTATACTAGGTTTCACCAGTGTATACTAGGTTGAACCTATGTAATTGCACATGTCTGAGTACATGGATTTTTCTATGTACTTTGGCCTACCCACATGGTGTGAGTGGTCACATGGTCACTTGGGCATGTAATACCTATACATAATGATCTATCCTCAATGTGTTACACGGTGTGTGACCATACACACATGGGGTGTAACACAACATGGCTACCTTGTTGTGCACTTTTTATACATAATTATTTGGGCAGTAAAGTTTCACACAATGTGTGACATATGTCGCATGGATTGTCATACATGTCTCTACTTGGTAGTCATATAATTTCATATATGGGACTACATGACATCGGTTCAAAATAATATATGTATGTAGTTTAATTTTTCATATATCCCATGGAAAACATCAAGGATATTCTAATTTTGATACTGATTCTGATGATCCTGAACAAAGAACATAGATATGTTCCATCTATGTCCTACCTACACCTTCAAAAAATATTCATTGAAAAGAATCATCAAAGGCGTAGAATTTTTTGCCTCTCCACACTAGGTATTGAAAACCCACACAAGAGGTACTCTAATTTGTACTTGATCTATCCGTAGATATTCATCCGTCGTCTTGTACTATAAACATGAAATTTAATACATATAAAAACCCACAGTAGTAATATTTTTCACTAATTACCAAATGATAAGTGATACATAACCAGTTATTTTTCGAACCATAGGCTAATGTAAAGGGCCAAAGATAAGAACATGAAGAGTAGGGAGAGAAAAAAGAACAAAAATAAACAATAGTAATAGACCTTGAACAATGTTTATGTTTTCATCGAATCATTTTCAATGGGTTATAAATGAAGATAGTGTAATAAACCAAAAAAATATAAATTCATATTCCATGTGAAGATAATGTAATTACCACTAATTGAACAATCGATCTATGAATTAATTTTTTTGATGATAAATACACATTATTCAATGGTAAATAAAAACTGAGGATAAATCCAAACACCAAATTTCATACATAAATTATTACTAATCCCTGATAAGGAAAATCGCATGATTTTTTCATTGGTGAGATACATTAGTAGTGTTTCCATTGGCGATCCTTACAGTAATCCAATTATCAATACATGATCTTGATACCTGCCAATATTCCTCTATGCACTCCACTCACTTATCTGGTCCTTATGTCTAACCCTATAAATTAGTTTTCAACAGCATATTTAAAGAGTAAAAAATTGGTTTCTACATCAACATGATAAAAAAATTAAGTTTTTTTATTTTTTTTAATATTATCCTATGATAGAACTTCACTTAAATTACCGATGTCAATAATGATTAAGTCATAACTAGGATAAAACCCATGTTTAAAACACAAAATTTCCCTTAAATTTCATATTTGATACTTATTTTTGGAGTTATTTCACTTTATCATCAATAATATACACTTTGTGATATTAATATATTTAATATTTCTTAAAATAACAATTACAGACTCATTGGGATTAGGAATGTCATGTTGACTTAATGTCTATCTCTAAGATATTTTGTATGAATATTCTAAACTCTTGAATATAAAAATAGATACATTTCATGAATGGTGGTTAATAGTAATTTTATTTGAATTATAAAAAACATATACACAAATAATGATATTATAATATTGTATTGTAAAAAAAAATTTAAAAAATTAATATTGAGAAGAAAACAAAAAATGAAATATTAGTACTAACATTCATGACTTGAGAGTTGCCATAAAGGAATCATTGTAAATTAAGGGAGTAAGTTAATCTCATGTGATGAGAATACTAAGATAGAGAGATTGTGTTATATTATAATGAATAATGGTATAAATTAAATAGGATCCTTAATTTTTTTAGTAATGTAGGGGTGATGATAAGACAATTTTATAAGATTTGAGAATGGTACTTTTATAAATATTTCAATATAATATAAAGTAGGAACATGTTTTCCATGTCATGTGGAACCAAAAATGTATATTAATTGAGTTTCAGATGATATAAGGCATAGAATTTCTCAAAAATTATTTTTCACAGATGTTTGAAACAATTTATTATGACCGTTACTCATAGATTTCTGACATTTACCATTTTAGGTTCTACCATGGTAATTATTTTTTACAAGGGAAATGCAATTTAAATTTTAAAAAATAAAACTCCCAATAACACATAATTACAAAAAATTTATTTAAAACATGAACCATTTTTTATCATGTTTGATTTCTATGTGTGAGAAAACTATATTGTAATATTAGCATCTATAATGTGTAGAAATCCATTTTTAGAAAAAGTGAATTCAAAATCTTAAAATTCATATGTTTGTTAAAATTATCTATATTTTATAATTTCATGATATAAATCAAATTATTATAAATTTTTTGTCTTTCAAATATATATATATATATTATTAAAATTTATTTAATTAAACAACCCTATACCAGTTTCTTTTATTGAAAAATATAACATAAGTTTCTAAAATTTAATCCTATAGTTAAAAAATTGAATACTGTTTCTATATTTATCAATTAAGTCATTATATAAATATTTGATAAATTAAATGGTTTTTAAAATTTATAACTCCTTTTTATATAACAATAGTTTCATTTAAAATGTAGTTTGGATATAAATGGTGTTTTTTATTATTCATCAAAAAACCTAATATTATAGAAAATCATAAACAATCATCAGAAGAAAATATTAGAAATATAAAAATACACATAATTTAGTTAAATTCAACTTAAAACTAAACTTTTCAATATATTTATTAATGAAGGTTATTTAGTGTGTACACTGTTTTTAAATTTTTTTAATGCAGAATTAATCCATGATAGTAGTGTATCAGGTCATACATTTTTATCCTCGTATCTTCTTTAGGATCTTGTGTTTCTTATAATGCCCCATCCATTTAACTACACATAATAATTTTTTTAAAATAAAAAATTCAATACTTGAATTTCCAATGACATATACAGGGTTATAGTTATAGAGAACTTTGCTATAAATGTTAAATATCAATCACATACATTTAAAAGTGTAAACAACCATTTATTATAAACATATTCCACTATATAAAACAATTAAAATGGACTACATTTTTTCATGAAAACTCATCCTGATTTTTAATATGGAATCCTAATTTTTTATACTTAATATTTAAACTAATAGAAAAAATATGAAAATATAGGACGATAAAAAATCACAGTGTGCACCAAATACAGAGGAAGACAGGAAATCATTTATCAATATTAACCTCATGAGATTATATGATAGATTGTTTCCTTTAATATAAACAAATATTGGTCTAGAATATTATTTTACCTACCCATGCAATCATGTTTACTAGAAACATTTATTCAAAAAATATTTATAGAAAAAATAAATAAAAATTCAAAATCATGAGGGTGTCCTATTAAGAAAAAAATAAAACTCATGAATTTTTTTATTAAGAACAATACTTTTCAATTAAATGGATGATTAATTGCTTTTAAAAAATATAATTTGATTATATTATGAACTGAATAGATTTCCATTAATGTTCTTTATCGTTTACATAAATGTGATGTATGTTTCTTAGGACATCATCTTTATAGAACCCTTACAAGAAGTATTACATTAACCCAAACGTATTGATTAATATAATCTTTTAATTCCAACATTATACATAAAATAATATATCATTACCCAATGCATTTTAAAGCTATATCAAGATCATCCATTTCCATAAAAAATGTACAAGGACTGAAAACACACTAAACATACAAAATCTATCCTTTTCATCATAAGACTAATAAAAATATATTTTTAATCAATATATAAAAAATTTGAATATTGACATATCCCTTTACATTAAAACAAAACATTTAGAAGTAAAACAACCAGATCAAATAGAAGGTGGTTTTATCATTGGAGAAATCATATAATATTATAACATAATTAAATTGTGAAATAATTATTTCATTTTGTGGAAATATATTAATTTCATATACATTAAAATGCAACATTTCCATTGAATTTTTTCAAAACAGTCCATTTAAAATATTTATATAGATTACCTCTAAAATAATTTTAAATGATGTAAAAAGAGACATAATTTTTTTTATAATTAATTTATGTGAATATAAATAATTCCATAAATTTAATTTATAAACATGGACAAAGAATTTTGATAGTTAAAAAATAGATATTTAAATAATTTGAAATGATTTTTTATGGTAATGTGTTCTTTAAGACATGATAAATTTTGAGGGAATGAATCATTGAAGGATGGATCACTAACTAGATATTTAAAAAAATCATGATTTATAAATTATTATTAATATTTATTTTATACATAACAAAAAAAGAAAACATGTGGTGAGAATAGATCTAGTGATAGAGAAATGGAATTGGAACTATAAATCATTTTCTTCATCCCCCACCATCCCAAATACGTTCATTATCTCATGTATAAAGAACATCTATTAATTATTTAATTTTTTATGAATTTTTTTAAATTTTTATCTCTTAGAATCAAATAATTTAATTCAATTAAATATGTACTTTCTCAATCATTTTAATCCACATTGACTGTTTTGAGTATATTTGTTTCTAATTTTAAAACCCATTCAATATATTGACTGTGGTCAGTGGTTTCATTTTTCCATAACATATAGAATAATAATAAAGGAATAATAATAATTTTTATAAATTAAATAAAAATTGATAATAATGTATCAAATGAATAAAATAAAATGAATCACATCGCATCATGGAGGTGGTATTCCACATGTATAGACAAGAAACATTGTCATTTTTTAATGGGTTTCATGGATTAATGTTATATAATATGTTATAGTTAAAAAATTATTTATTATTTCAGGAGTTTCAAATATTTTTATTTATTAGATCATAATTACCCTTATTGTGGGGTGGTAATGAAAAAAGAAATAGGTTTCTTCAGGTAGGATTTTGTCCACATGTATGCAATAATAAAGTATTATACACATAAGATAAAAAATGATATAAATAAATAAATTATAATAAAATAATTATATATAATTATATAGTAGATATTGTTGTTTTTATATTGGTTTTTTATGATGAAATTGATTTTTTTTGAGGAAAATGTAAAATGAAAACCCTTTTTTTAGATGATTATCTCCTCTTGGAAGAACCACATTTCCATATCTCCATAAGTAAATAAGGGATAATAATTTAAAGAGAAAAAATCCTTTCGAACATGAATATTTATTTTAAGAATATTTTTTTATTTCCTTGTTGAGATAAGTAGCTCATTGTGGTGTGATGAATAGAGGGGAGTTGGTATCCTTTTATAGTAAAGGGAAAGAAAGACATGGAATTACTTAAATTACAAAATGATGAATTTATTTTATCATTTTAAATTATAACCAAGTGAAAGATACCAATGTTAATATGGGTTATGTTTTAAATCTCTTAAACCAATATAACACATACAAGTTTATCTGACAATTTAATCATTATGTTTTATTTTGACTAATTTTTTAACTAATTTTTACCATGACCTTGGTAGAGATGTTTTCATTTTTTAAAATTATAAATATATTTCTAAGGTATTAATTTTTTAATAAAATTTAAAGGATTAAATTTTAAACAAACTAAAATACCACTTTTCATATAACAATATTAAATTGAGTAAATAATATTTAGTAGAAAATTATATAACATATAACTCCATTAAATTAATTTTAATAACTATTAATGTATTTTTACATTAAATTCTTAAAAATATAGACGTAATTCAAATATAAAGTGTTTAACCATTCGTACTTCTTTATCAATAACCACGTAATCTATCTAACACTATATTTCATCCATAAAATATTACTTTTGTTTATTGTTAAAATCATTTACTTTTATTTTTCTACTGCTTGGATAAGCATTGTGTTTGTGTTTTCTAAGAATTTAAGGTAATTATACAAACATTAAAAATTATAAATAAATTAGCATCATAAATATAATTTAATTTATTTGAAAATAAAATTTTTTGTTCAATAATGAAATTTTCTTAACCTTATGTAATTATATAAGAGAAATTAAAAAAAGGGAAATTTTACAATTTTCCTTTACATAAAATGATATAAATGACATTATCTAGAAAAAATTGTACCCAAATGCCATATTTAAAAATATAGGAAGGTATTTATGAATTAAAATTATCTAATTTTATGGTTGATTCTTATTCCTTTATCTTTATTTTTGACCGTATTTATCATATTTTTTCCCTTTTCGAGGTGATAAATTTTACCATGGTCACTAATCATAATTACTAAAAATATAAGGGACATATATACAAAATTTTTAAAGAATTATTTCAGATATTGATTCCTTTTTTTCTATTTTAATCTATTTTGGATTTATAAATTAATTAAGATATGTAGTTGAAAAATATGAGAAAAATGTTTTTCAACAAAAAAATCATTATTCAAGGATAAAATGTTTTTACATTGACTGAGTGATGAGTTATAATCATTATATGAATATTTAATTAATATATAAATTTATTTAATAAATAAATTTAATTTAAATAATTTCTCATTAGGGTCAATTTTAATTATATTATAATGGGAAGAAATGATTCACTTAGAAACAGTTTTTGGAATAATTCATTTTTATGCACAAAACAAATGTTATGAAAAAATAATATATAATATTGACTAATATGGAATTATATAAATTATTTCTTATAAATATGATTTGTGTTATATTAAACTCAAATTTATAACATAATATAAATTTATATTACTTGATTAATTGATATTAAATCATAGTTTTTAAAAAAATCATTATTTTCACTGTTCACTGAAAAATAATTATTTTTTGAAAAATTAGAAATATTTCCCATTTTTTTATATTGCCCTTCTAATTTGAAAAATAGATATTATTTTTGTAAAAAAATATTTTCAAATTTATTTGATGTTAATTATAATATCCCAACACAAAATATAATAAAAACAATTTTTGAAGAATTTTAACTTTAAATTATAAAATACATTTATTTTTATCAATTTCCTAGTTAAAAAATTATATGAATGTTAAATTTATTAAATTAGTTAAATATTTTTATTTAAATACTTTCTATATATACTTCATAATTTAGTCCCTCCTATTCATAACTTTCAATTAAGTAAATATGTAATTATAGTCACATTTATGAAATAGTATGTTTATAGTTTAACCCAATTCAATTAAATCTTGATGTTGTGTTTTATGAAATATATAGGGTATAACATTATTTTTAACTAATTTTTAGGTGTAAAATTCCAAAACATTAAATAAAATTTTCTTTCACAATTTTATCTTTTCATGTATAGAAAGTGTATAAAGCATTTTAAAAAAATTGATTCCAAGGAGTGGAAGATAAAACATAAACTCATGAAATGAGAAAAAAATTAATATTCACCATCATCATACTATAAATTTATTCAAAAAAAGAATGTGAAAAACATAAGAGGGAGAGGCCCAAAGTGCCTAAAGAGAAAAAGTGGGGCCTAAGGGGATCGAAAATAGTGGAGGCTAAGGGCATCCCCTCGAACCAAGTTGACTCCCTCCGCCTTCATGGAGGTAGCAGTGTGAAAAAAACAATGTGCCGAACTGGGGACGTCGATGGAGGCAAGGTAGCATGCAACCTTATTCCCCTCATGCCAAGTGTGTACAATGCTCATATTGCAACTGATTAAGTCCCTGTATTTCCTGGTGATGTATGGATGGACCATGGGATGTTGGATCCATGGATGGCATTGTAGAGGATTGGGGAATTGGTTTCCACCTTTGATAAGGGGATCCCCTCGTGATGGAATAAGGAGAGCCCCATTAGCATTGCCTTGGCCTCGGCCTGGAGAGAAGAACCTTGCCCCAGGGATGTAGATAAGGCCATAATGATTGGACCAGAAGAGTCCTGAACCACCCCTCCTCCTCGGATCGACCCCATACTGCATGATCTATTGGAGTTGAGTTTGATCCCTCTGTTTAGCAATAACCAGCGAACCCAGTTGCCTCTCATATTATTTCTACCTAAGATATCGGTATCGATACGTGTTTTGTGACTTTGAATAGTGGGAGCCTCATTCCATTTTCAAAAAGATCTGAGCACATCCAGCAGGTGGACCTTGGTGTGAGTAATGATCTTCTGGCTAGAGTTGGGGTTTCCTTCGTACAGAGCCTTGTTTCGTGCTTTCCAAATCAACCAACAACATGCACAATATGATCTTATCATTGTGATTCAATCTACTTCCACATTTATCAAATCTATAATTCTATGAAATGAATATTCATGTTGATTTATTCATTTCTGAATTACTAAAATAAACATCTTAGTGATCATATGATCCTTAGATGGATAAGAAGTTATTTTTCATATAATTGGAAATAAAAAAAATTGTAAACACATGGTCTGATAATATCTAATATTGGGTATTACTAAATCAATAATATAATCCTCAAAAATAACCCATAAAGATAATCATTAAATATTCGATGAATAAATATTCTTAAAAATCTTCACAAAATTCTTGATCAAGTTTAAAACCTCAAAATAAGAAGTACATGATAAAATATTTATCAAATATCAATTTAACATTTATCTCCATACAAAATTAGTCACTAATAAAGTCATATATCAAAAACATTATAAGTACTAATAATAAAATCTTTGAACTATTTTCATAAATAATCTAAATCACCTTAAATAAAAATTAAAATCATATATATATTATAAGGATAAATAAAACAGTGTTCCTAAAATAAAATCTCAACATAGTAAAAAGTATTTATATATGACATTATCATATAATGTTCAATAAATAGAGAATTTTAAAAAAAAAATCAATTATTCAAAAAAACCCATTAAATTCCATGTTTATTTGTATGATAAAACATATGTTCTTAAGATTTAATAACACATTTTTTCCTAATGGACCATAATTACCTCAACATCAAACATTATCATAAAAAAATATTTTATCTATATCTTCCATCTTTTGTCCAAAAAATATAAAATATGTATTCCTTAAATAGAAATTTCACAATGAAACAAGTTAATATTAAGGGAAATACATACCAAATAATTTATCAAAACTCAATAAATTTCTCACAAATTATAATTAATCAACTTAAAATATTATCACTTCAAACATCCAAAGGGTTGTTTATTACATTGAACATATGATCATTCATAATCTTATAAACATAAAATGGTATAAATAACACATAATTAAATAACACATGAAAGCATTATAATCCCTAAAGATACTTAAATAAATTTTTGATACCAATTATATAAAACCGACCTTATAAAAAACATCATCATATTTTTTACATCTGAAATTTATTTACATCAACCCGAAATACCCATTCTGGTTTAGAGTTATTGTGAATTATTTAATAATTCTTATATATCATACCAATATATTACAAATTGTAAATTTCCAATAAGTATCCATTTTTATATAATATAGTAACTACATAACATAAAAGAATTCTCTTTATGAAAAATATTCAATATTTTCAAATTGAATTCATAATTAATCCAATAAATCCATTGAACATTTGAAAAAAATATGAAAATATGGGATGATAAAAAAAATAAATATGGAACATATAAAAAGGAATGTAGAAACTAATTTGTGTATTTTAAATTAATGATATAATATAAGATATCCTTTCATTGAAAAAATAATCGTGAAGCTCAAATTACAGTTTAACTACACATGAAATCAACTTTATGACATAGTGTTTTTCTATAAAACACTATATAAGAAAACATATGTGAAAACCCATAATAATGGGTTTCTTAAAAAAATATCCTAAACCATGAAAAAATTTATTTAAAAAATGTACCATTTTAAAATTAATGTGAATAATAATTATTTAATAAAGATAAATATTTTACTATATGAAATACAAATAATTTTTTTAATGTTCATTAGAAATAATGGAAAATTTATCTATGTTCATTCTGTAATCATCAACATAGATCCCTAAAATATTCCCTTATACATGAAATAGTCTACGTGGTTAATTAAAACATAATTTTATAGAGAACATAATCATTACCCAATGAATTGGGTAGTTATATCAGGATAATACATCACCATAGAAATTTTCATAGGACCAAAATTCACATGAAATTCAAAAATTCATTTATGTTGATCATAAAATAAATAAAAATATATTTTCAAACCCATTAGTAAAACAATTAAAATATTGATACATTCTATTACATTTTAACCCAATTTTTAAAACTAATATTCCTATAAAAAATATAGTGGATGGATTTTTTGGATTAATAAAAATTTTCTAATAATGGAATCAAAATATCAAATAATACTTATATTAGAAGGAAAATATGTTTACACCATAAACATTAAAATAGATCATTCATTTTTATTTTCATCAAAATATTCCAAATAAAATATTTAAAACTATTCCATTTAAATAAATCAAAATAATTATAAAGGAGAGGTAAATAAGAATTTTCAATTCATTTGAATTTTTTAGTGTTGAAATGGGAGAAAATTATGTGTAAAATAAATATTTAAATAATTTTAAATTTTGTTTTAGAATAGAGTGTACTTTATTATGTGATATCTTATGGATCAAAAATTCATTTATGGAAAAAAATATTAGGTATTTTTAAACCCTTATCTTTAAAAATTGGATGATAGAATCCATCCACAATGAAGTTCATACACCATAAAAATAAAACATATGGTGAAAATAAATTAATCCTCAATGAATGGGAAATTGTAATAGAAATACCATACATAATCACCCAACTAGAACATTTTTTCATTAAATCATTTACAAAGAACAAGTATAAATTATTTAATTCCATAATAATTTTTTTGGTTCAATACCTTGTTAATAAATCCAAAATATTAGAGACACATTTAATTTCATAATTGTTAATTTCCACGATGTGTGTATTTAAGATCTCTAGATTAAAATTTATAAGAACATTGGGGTGTTGAACATGGTCAAAGAGTTCATTTTAATAGTAATTCAGTAATAATATAAATTAAATGTTTATCATTTTTATAAATCATGTAAAATTTTATAATAAGCCATGAATGTAGGATGCTAAAAATGTATTGCATTACTTAATTATTGTAGTATTTCACACCTATATATGAGCATACTTATCTTTTTTAATTGGTGTAATATATATAATTCATGTATTTTATTATATTTAATTAAACTTAATTTTATAATGAATATTATGTATATTTATTAACTCTGTCATAATAACTGTTCAAGTGAGGTTGTCATGAAAATGTAAAACATCGTTTCATGGAGGTGGTAGTCTATAGGTATACATGAACACTTTTTTTCATTACATTGGAGTAAATAGAGATGAATATGTTTATATAATTATCATAATAAAATATCAATAATTGATAGATACTTATTTAATTGTATTGGAATGGATAGGATATAATTTAAATAGGTATAAGAAGAAGTAAAATGAGAACCCTTTGTATAGATTGTTATCTTTACTTTGAAGATATTCACTTAGATATCTCTATAAGGACCCTATGGATGGTCTTTTTATGAGAAAAGAATCACTATAACAATTATATGAATTTTGGGAAGAGGTATTTTAGGTTTTTTCTACCTAACCTGTTTATGGTGGTGATAATAGTTGAGTAAAGGTGTTTCTATGTATTGTATCAGAATTAACACACATAGGTTTATTTAAAATATTTAAAATAATCAATATAATTTCATGTGAATGTGGAACCAAGTAGAAATAATATTAAAAAATAATATATTTTATGGTTCAAATACAGTCAACCAATAAAATTTTGAAGTGATTATATAGTATTTAAAAAATCATTTATTCCAACCCCATCATTAGAAAATGTTAACCTTTATTGTTGTAAAAAAATATCAATTGGTTATAAATTTAAAAATATGGTATGAATATGGTAAATAAATGTTGAGGGAAGAAATTTTGGACCTCATCACATTAATATTTTCTAATTTTACGAAGCCTGTGATTTTAATCATTTGATAGAGTCTTATTTAAAAATAGATAATATTAAGTTAATACAATGAATTATTCACATGTTTTGAATTTTAAGACGTCAAAATTGGAATAGAATTTGAACATGAAATTTGTTACAATAAATTATATATTATTATTGATAATAAAATTATTGTGATATTATAATTCATCTAAATAATATTATTTTTTGGTTTTTTAAAATTTTTTATAATACATTTTCTAATTCTTCCATAAGCATTATGTCCGTGTTGCATATTTAATTAACGTAATTATAACATCATTAAAATTTAAAATAAATTTCCATTATAAAAATAAATTATACAATATAAAATTTAATATTTATATTTCTTCATATCATCTTATTATCTCTATGTTATATGATAGACTCAAAGAATGAGAGTGGTATTTTTAGTTTTCATTTAGTTAATATTTTTATGGGTATTTATCCAAGAAAAATGGAACACAAATTCAGTGTTATTTAATATATAATTGAGGTGGTATAACTAATATCATTAAATGATATATATACATGTGAATATATGATTTTTAAGCATTATTTTATAGTTTTATCCTAGTTTTTTTGGGTATTCCATTTACTGTGGTGAGAAAATTAACCATTGTTACTATTCATGTGGCCTCATAATAAATGCGGGTCATTTACCATATTTTTAAATCCTGTTTAAAAATATGGAATTGATATTATCATGTTCAATTTATACAATTATATTTAATTAATTTTAATAAAAATCCCCAAAATGAGATGAAAAATGGATTTTCCAAAAAAAAATCTTTTTTAAAGCATAAGAAGAAATTACATTAACTGTATTACTACTAATCATCAATACATGAGTATTAATTAATATAGAAAGTTATATAATTTATATGATCCATTTAAATGATTCATATTTTGGTATTACTTTAAAATATTAAATTGGAAAAAATTGTTCACAATAAATAGTTTTCTTAAATTGAGTTTTATATAAAAAATATACTAATACAAAAAAATAAAATTTTTATTCCACTATAAATATTTAGATTATTCATATTAAAATGGATCTTATGTTAAATTGTTTATAAACTAAATAGTTAATAGGACTTATAAATTATATGTCTTGATGAAAAGAAATGACAGATATATAAAAATCAAAATTTTTCATTATCACAGATATATAAATTATGTTTATAAAAATAAAAAATGAATCATCATAAGACAATACCGACATTATGAATTAAAAAATAATATTGATTTTAAAATTTTAATTAATAAATTATTTTGAAATTAATTATAATATCTTCTCAAAAAATGAAATAAAAATTATTTTTGATGAACAGTAATAGTAATCTATAAAATGAATTCAATTTTATTTATTGTATATTAATAAAAATCATATAAATGTTAAATTTCCTTATTTAATTCATTATTTTCATTAAAGATATAATTTCTTGAAATATAGTTCCTATTTATATAAATCATATTCATACCTTCACTGTAGTTCCCATGTTTAAATATCCACATTTAAACTATATTATTTTTAATTTATAATATGATTAACATAAATTGTATTATTTTGTTTTAATATTTCTATCAAGAATAATATTCTTTAAAACTAATATTTTACAGTGTTAGAATACCTCCTCTTATTTCTAATTTCTTCAAAATCATTCACCCATTAAGTTGCATGGTTCAACAATAGTTTCTTTCTAGTGTTAGAAATATGGACAGGCTCTTTATTATAAGAAAATGCACTTTTCTAATCCATTCCCTTATATATGAGTGTATGTATTGGATCCATCATGAATTTCATTTATAATTAAACTAGAATGGAGATATGTAATATAGAATGTATGGGTGGTATAAAAACAGTAAATTAAAACTCCAATTTTCAATAAAATTTAAAAATGGACGATGTACCGAATGGTTTAATTTACATTTATAAATATCATATAAATCCTCTCCATGGTGAAAAATTTATGAATACATGATCCCCCATATGATATTCCATGTGTTTCTTTCTAATATCAGAATAAATCTTTTATATTATTTGTTTATATCTTATATTATTATTGATTTTCTATATAT
Organism: Viscum album; assembly: GCA_963277665.1. Classification (NCBI taxonomy): domain Eukaryota; kingdom Viridiplantae; phylum Streptophyta; class Magnoliopsida; order Santalales; family Viscaceae; genus Viscum; species Viscum album. The sequence goes on from OY728152.1 coordinate 1,404,381,404, forward strand.
TCAACGTCGTCTCCTCTACATGTTTGGGGCTAACTAGCTTCCCTTTTCCAACGTATTCGCAAGAAGTTGTCTTATGAAGTCTCTTCTAATAAAATTTCACAGATAGGGGTATTTGGATGATATAATGAAATATATTATTTTATTAAAATACCACCATAGGTATATAATGATCAGATTATCCATAAAAGTCAAGATAACATGATCTCAACATGTCTTATAATATTTGAATGGTTCTTACAAACTGAACAAAAAATTTAGGATGATATGTGGTTCTTAAATGAATATCACTATTGAGATCCTTTTGAAGACACTTAAAAAATTTCAATGGGACCTTTGGGTCACAATTAGATAAAATTGATAGAGGTTCACTATGAAGCCTATAGATTTAAATTATTTACTACTAGTAAAGTTAGTCAATGGGTTGGTTTTCCTTAAATGTAAATAAATTTTTTGAATTGGTAAGGTGATGGATAGTGACCAACATTTCATCTTCATTCTTGGGATTTTTAAAATTAGAGTGAAATGTTATTTTTAATATTTTCCCACTTTTATATATGTATAATAATAGGTTGCATGATTCCCTTATGATGTTTTATTTCATGAATTACCATATGGAATACTGATCATTTAGACACATAATACACAATTTTTTACATTATATCATCAGACTAGAAATTTTCTCCCAATTCCCTTTACAGAAATGTTATACCAATTTTTATATATAAATATTGTCTATATGCTTCATCTAGTATCTCCCTCTTATGTTTTTCTTAGTGTGAAATATATAAATAATTTTCTAACATTATCACTCAAACATTATAGATAATGTCTTTGAATTTCCAATCATTCACTTCTTGAATCCTCCTTTTTAACTTTTTTTATATTATATACAGACAAATAGTTCTATTCCAACAAATTGAGATTAGTAATTGAATGGAAAAGTAATGATATATTCCCCATTATAAAATTACCATAACCAAATTTATTATATCTATGAATAGTGGATATCTATTAATCCTCATAATTATTATAATTCTATGGTCCCTTCTATTAAATTCATCTGTATCATTTTTTACATTCCCAAAGTTATAGTGTATCATGAAATCATTGTCCTTGAGATATTTGAACCATATTATTTACATAATGTCAATCTCACATTGATAGAAAATATACATCAATCATTTATATTTAATGTATATATAGTACCATTATCTATAGAGATAGTTCCTTTATATCTTCATTGAAAAAAGTAATGATTCAGACTCATGGAAATTTGTAAGATAGTTATATTTGTGGATTGTTAATTGGATTGATTCATAATAAACCAATCAATATTTTTTTATAATGGAATAACCTAGTCCATTCATTGAGATAACTATTTATTTTAAAACTTCTTCCTATAGGACCTGTAAATGAAATACCAGTACATTAATCAATATCCTATTTATATCATCAAATAATTATTCATATTTCATAGACGGTGTGAATTAATCCACTATAAGTTTTGACTTGGTTTACAAATTGGTTAATTTTTCACAATTTTAATCAAACCATTAATATTAACCTCATAAACTAAGGATACTATATTTTTGTATTATATTCATATATTTAATCAATTATTTATCTTCCATTGTCATTGATAGATCAATATATATTCTATAAATGGAGACATTGTGGACTAGAAAAGTAACATCATGGATGAAAAATTAGCACTTAATGAATTTACCAAGTAATTCACTTTCTCAAAGGGTCATATGTATTATTCATATATTTTTATTAGGGTATATATCATTTTTAGAGTACATCAATATGTAAATAATTAATACTATAATGATACAATAAAGATAATCCCTATATAATTTATTCATTAGATCCATAAAAATTAATGTTGTGTTCATTCATAATGGATATTTTTTATACTCCTAATGTACATATATAATATGATATGTCATCTTTAATATATCCCCCTATATCACCCTTAACTAATTATAATGAGAGAAAACTACTATTTAAAAATGACATTGACCTATAATTTTTCACGAATAAAACTAGGAATTAGAATTGTGAAAACTACTATTTAAAAATGCCTTATCTCAAAACTATTAGAGTTGTTTCATCAATTCTATGAAATCCTCTAGTTCCGGTCTCATTGATGTTTTTTATATGGTTCGTTCATTTGGAATGAGATTTATGGAAACCACAACATCAGGCTCAATTGGAAGAACAAAAATTCCTATAGAAATATATCAACAATTATTTTTCAAAATAAGTTTATTATCTATAAATAGTATTTCCTGTCAACAATCAATAATTCTTTCATATTGTTCCCCTATAATATCATCATTTTTTCCACTTGATGTGGGTCAATAAAAGTATCCAAGGACAATGTATCTCTATTAAAAATTATGGATTTTATTCCCCCTTAACAAATGGTTCTCTCATTCTCTCAAAAATAAATTCTTTCAATATGTTTTTAGAGATAATAGATATCAAGGATTATGTGTAAGTGATCCATGAGTATGAAAATAACTTTTTCAACTAGTTCATATCAAATCATCTTAATTAAGATTAGCCGATAAATCTTTAATATAAGAAGAGTCCAATTTATTGTCTTAACTGAGCACCGCATAGATTATTAGGGGATAGTTCAATGTTCATGGTCAAAATTCATGATATAAATGATTATATAGATTTGAAAAAAAAAATTATTAACACAATTTTAGTCTAGGACCAATGTATATACAATCATTCCAATTATTAGCTTAACCAAAACTATAGTGACTACATATGATTAGTCTTTATCCATTGACCTTTTCTAAAATAACTTCCTTAGAAATGTTGGAAATGTTTTTGTATAGATCCTAATCAACATATAGATAAATATTTAAATATAGATATAATTTTCATTTAATTTTCATTCACATGATGTATGTTAAATTTCATCACACATAAAACAATATCCTATTCACATCAAGAATGTCCCCATGTTTTTCTTTCCATGGTTATTATATGTGGGAAAAAAATTCTCTTCATTTATTTCCATTTCAACTAATTTTCATTCTCTTGTGCATTGAAGAACTCTCCTTCTCCATATTTTTATTGATTATATATGTGTTGGGAAAAACATTTATATTATAGTTGAAATAAATACTATAACCTTATATGATGTAAATTCATGAAAATTAACATCATTCTAAGGCTTAATATTATCACATTAATGAAATGAGGATTTTAAAATTCATGTCTATATACATATTCCACATCATTTATTTCTAACCATGTAATGTTACCCTTATATAGTAAAGTATATTCCTCCTTCAATAATCTAATATTGACGAATTGAACTTCCATTTTATCCCCTTTCTCATAAGTAATATATGTTTTATAGAATATTATCTTAAAAGATCTATATTTCATTAACTCTAGCTCTACATACACATTATTTTTTCAATATTAGATTCTACCATTGATAAAAATCCTCGATTAGAATATACTACCATAGAAGCTTTTTTCGTTTCAATACTTCTCAATTATAGAAATATTATTTATAACAGTATGATAAATTTCTCATCCACCAACATATTAATATTTCCATTAAATATTAGACGTTTTTTCATAAAAAGAAATCAATAATTTTTACACAACAATGCAGATCTGTATGGTTCTATCTATGAGAAATTTAATTTTTCTTAACTAGGATCAACTATCCAAAAATGGCTATGTTATGATCACCTAAAACTTCAGACTTATATTAATTCATCAAAGGAACGTCATTACATATGTGGTTGATCATACAATCCACATCCCTTATAATAGCCTCCATCTCTAAATAATGTCACATATTTAATCAGTATATGATTTATAATTACAAAATACAATTACTATAATGATTTAACTAGAATATTTCTTTAAAATATTAATTCAAATACAGAGTATTTTTTATACAAATCTATGTTTTTATAAATATAGTTCCCAAGGTTTATACTAAAATTCAATTGATAACAGCTATAACAACCAACAATATTGAAATCCATAGTCTATATTCATATTATATTATCTATATAGACAAAAATAATACTTAAAGGCTACAATAGAATAATAGACTCATATGAGTGGATAATTTCATATTATTCACATTACACTTGAGAACATAAACTATACCATAAACCACATTTGAAAATTAGTATCCCATTTTGAATATCATTTAATATTACACATGGTTCTCTTAAATGATTCATGGGGGATGTATAACAATATAATGGTGAGATATGATTATTAGTAAGGAGTAGCATATGAGAGAAGTTATCACTGAATTTTTAGGGAATAAATAGTATAATAAAATATATAATCACTATAAAACAAAAATCAAATTAAATTGACGGTATACTACTTCCATGAAAATAAATAAAAACATTGATAATAATTATTGATCTCAAAATAATGGAATTAATAATCTAGGACAACATAAATATGCCTTCATGGACTTGTGCAGGATCATCATAAATAAATGTTAAAGAATATCACAATATCTAAATTAATATGGTTTTATGTACACCATACAATAGAAAACAAGGTGTATAACATAATCATGTCTCGTATAATTGAATTATAGTCAAAGAACCCTCAAATTTAATCCAACATAGACAAATGTTCTCTTACCTAATGTATAACTACAATAACTATCATAATTTTCTATTTAAAAACCTTATTCTTACCTACAACCTTATTCAACATTATTTAATTTAATTATCTTCTTTTATATTAATTAGTAATTCTCTAATTTCAATATTTTGTGTGAGTAATCTTCATAGTTTTGAACTAATATTTAAATAATTGTGTTATTATTCATTTATCTCCAAAATTTCCTTATTAATTGATTTAAAAAGGTATTGAAATTGAATCTCAATAAATATATATTATATATAGTTTCATTAAATCTTTTTTTGGTTACCATATATAGATATGAAATTTCCAATGATCATGCTTCCATGATTTTTAAGAAACAATCCTTAATGTAATTACTAATGAGTTTAATATTAATGATACCAATATAAAACAAAAATAACTCATTATTAAGTTATTTATATCATATATTACCAAAAATTATATTCCCATATTCATATATGATATTAATTTTTTTCATTGTTTGGGTATACGGTTAAACAATCCCAAACTAGAACATACCATAAATAACTGATGATTATGTTGTGGTTTAGAGGAAATATCATTTTATAAAGAGAAGAAAGGCCACATATTTTGTTTATTAGTGATATATATCTAATTTGGAAATAAAATTAATAATTATATATCTTATGTTGTGTTATTACATATTATGAGGAAATTAATTTTTTATTTTAGACCGCTTTTAAGGTTAAATTTACAAAGGTTTTCATTGCTCTTTTTGTAAGGAGGATGCCAAATTTTAATTTATAAAATAATAATAATTTCATAGAAATAATATTTATCCTTAAAAACATTCATAGTAAAACTCAATAATGGCACTGATGAAAATTAAAAAAATGAAAATCAATTATTCCTTTGATATGGTAGTCAGCTTGTATAATTTGCTGACGATTTCATTTTTCATATAAGTGGTGAAATGTATTATACCTGTTATCCTCTAATAATATGAAATTATAGATAAATATAAGCTTTATTTATTAAATTAAATATTAAAAACCTCTATATATGGATTTCATGTAAAATGAATCATGGGGATTCGTGGATGTGGCAGTCCACAAAAACACACGAATTCAATTTTTTTTAAATTAAGGGAAATGGGTACTTTTTTAGAAGTTATTACCTTTTTAAAATTAAAATTAGTACAAAAAATACCATTTTAATTATATTATAATTAGGATAATACATTTCAAAAAATTAATATTGTAATGAAGAGATATGAGGAACAATTAACACACACATTGAGGGATTGGTATATTCCATATAGGACTCCATTGAAAGTGGGGGAATAGAACAATATATTTTTACCAGAATAATAAGAGGGTAAAATAGGATTATATGGAATTGAATAATTAAAGTAATTCAATAGGAAAATCAATTTCATAGTGTTATTTAAAGGGTAGTGAGGAACCCCTTTTATAAGTAGTGAGACGTACCTTTTTGTAAATGAATCAGCTAAATATAAATAGGTTACTTGTTTCACAGGTAAAGTTATGATAATAATGAAAAATAATTGTTTTTTCTTGATATGAGGTTTATAGTTTCTTAAAAAATTATTATCACATAATGTTTATTTATTTCATTACATCCTTTACAATTTCAATTTTCACATTTCATATTTTAGGTTTTACAGTGGTTACTTATTTTTACGTGGGTAATTTACTTTTAAAACAAAAAAAAATTACATGCATTAAATAATATTCATAAACTAATTATATATATAATCTATTTTAGAAGATAAAATTTCTTTATATAGGAGAATACAATTTCCCATTACTACATGTAACACATGGAAACAAATTTTGGAAAAAAAATATGTTTTATATTTACATGCTGGTTAAAAATTCCAATCTCATTGAGTTTGAAGATATGAAATAATTTATTATATTATAGATAATTGTTATTAGGCTCTCAAAACTATCCACAAATGAGTATTTCCACAATAATATTAAATGGAAAAAATAACAAAAAAATCATTCTTTTATTTATAATGTATTACTTGTGATCATAAAATCTTAAAGATTTGTTTTATAAATTTAAAATAGTTTTTCAAAATATATATATTTCTATTTTAAACAAATAATTAATAAAATAATTGTTTTTATGGTAAATAATTATATAATAACAATGTCATAAAATATAATTCTTCAGTGAAAATAGAATTATTCACTATTCAATAAAAAATTTAAAATTTATAATAAATACTAAATAATCATTTTAATATTATATTCTAAATCCTAAAATCATGTTAATTTTATCGAATTAAAATTATTATAATAAATTTTAATATTTTAATGATTGGTGGTTATTTAGAGTGTGAATTATGTAATAGTATTTAGATTTTATTATTAACTTATATGTTATGGTCTTTGATATCATATTAGTTTTGTAAAAATACGTCCAATAAATTTTATATTAAATTATTTTTTATATTTATTCCAATGTGTATTGAAAGTATTTGAAAAAAAAATATTTTTTAATTTATATTTCATTTTCTCTTCTACATCTTTCTGAAAAAGAAAATTATCTACCAAAACTAATAACATAATTATTATAAGTATAATAATGATTTGTTAAATTGATAAAAAATTTATTTTCTACCTTCCTCCATACATAAAATTTTAATGTCGTTGATAGTGACAGAGGTCTTCATGACCATAAAAATTAACTTTATTACCTACACTAGTATAATGGTGCATGTTCTAACCACAAAGAAGGTAGGTGAGTAATCTAAGGGTTTACAAGACAAACCCAACTGTTGTCAGCAGTGGGGGAAACATATTTTCATTTTTAAATTTTCACTCTATATATTTTTTTGTTTTTACATTAGAAAATAGTAATCATAACACAAATTTGAATAATTAACTAAGTATTACACTAATTAATGATGAAACTGAATGAAAATTAGTAAAATAAAACAAAGAATCATGGTTATGGGAGTAATAGATCAAGTTAAATACTCTGGAATTCTAAACTACTGGTTAAAATGGTTAAATTCCACAGTTATTTTTATTGAATCACTCCTAAAATAAATGTTGAATAATATACGTCAATAGGAAACTCAATAGACATAATATTGATTTGAGGATTTTTTTCACTCCAAAATCAATTGAACTGCTTGAAATTTTGATAAAGGAAATAGTTATAATTAAACTCACTGTAAAATAGCAACGTTTATGAAATTAAATATTTGAAAAGTGCATTCATGATCTACCTCACCACTTAATTGTGAAATTTTGAATTTGAAAAAAATTGATGTATGAATAATTAAATAGAGAATCATAATCAATCTCACTGATTGATTGTAATTATGAATAATGAAAGTGCATGAAGAAATTAAAATATAAACCATTAGGTTTCAAATTCATGAGAAAATAATTTTTATCTAATGATTATATTAATGATTTGAAAATGAAAAATCATTTAATTGAAGAGTTAGAAATGTAATGGAAAATATTTCTCCCTTTAATTTCTTGCTACTGCTCTCGGGCTCCTTCATCTCGAGGTAGTTTATGTCTCCCACTACAAACGAATTGTTTTTTCATAGATTGTGGAATGAGAGTTCTTTTTAAACATGTTGATGCTCTGATTTATGTATCCTCTATAATCTTTTGTTTTTTCACTCATGTTTTCCACCGAATTCAAGTGTTCTTCAATGTTTAACTACACACGTGTGTCTTTCATGTAACACACGTTGTATTAACTTTTCCCTTGTAGTAGAATTCTCAGAGTTCTTTGGCATGTAACTAGATGTATTTTGAGTTCCTGCATGCATTTTCAAAAGGAAAACGGTTTAAATAATTAATAATTTAATAATAAGATTTAAATTTTTATTTATATATATAATTAATTATTATTATTAAAATTAATTCTATAATATTATTTAAATGTTATTTAAAGTTATTTTTTATTAATTAATAAATATTTTAACTGATTACTTTATATACTTTATTTAATGTTGTTATACAATATTATTATTTAATATTATTATAAAAGTAACGAATTTATTTATTAATTTTTTAATTTATTATTAGATATGATTAATAAGTTTATATTTATATATATATTTATTGATTATTTTATTAAATCAATATTATTTGTAATTATTTATTAAATGGTTAAATTAAAGAATCATTTATTTATTTACTTAATTTTATTTATTAATTTATTTATTATAATTCTAAATATTTTATTTAAAAAGTTATATCATAATTATTATATTTATTAAAGAATTTAATTATGTTTATTTATTTTAATTTATTAGTTTATTTTAATTTTATTTATAATTTATTATTAATATTTTTTATATATTATTTTTTTAATTACATTATTTTAGGTTTTATTTAATTCTATTTTTAATTTTGTTTATATTTTCATTTATTATTATTATTATTATTATTATTAAAAAAAAAATTAAATTTATTTATTCCTTTTTATTTTCTCCCCCCTCCTCCTTCTTCTTCAAGGTGTACAGTGGATGAGGTATTTTGGCCTATTCTGAAACCGGTGGTGATGCACCTCCCAGCAAGTCCTCCTATCAAGACGGTAATCAGTAGAGGGTTAACATCCTCTCTGTGGTGACTTTGGAGTGAGGTTCTCCTCTTATATATCATGGTTGTGGCGTCTCCTCAGTTCGAACCCTGTCTCTATCGTAATAGAAGTGTCATCAACAGATCAGGTGGTTTGATATGTAGTGGCTCCCTCTACCACAAACAATAGTGCTCGAGCTTCAGGAAACACTGAGTTTTGGCATGTTTTTCAGATCTGCGGCTCCACCACAATAGTGGTGGGACCTCCTTCAGAAGTTACTCAAGATGGCCTGAGGCATAGTGGTGGTGTCCTAGTATAGCATTGAAGCCCTCCTCAATAGTGGTTTTACATCATTGTGAAGGCTGAGTTACATGGTAGTTCAAATGCAATGTAGATTCTATTTCATCGGATATGAATTTTTTTTTTCAGATTTTGGGGTTCATATTTGAATTTTATGTGTATATTTTTGTGGTTTGGTGTTGAGATTTGGTAGTGTGGGTTGAGAAACCAAAGTATCAGTAGTACTGTGGAAGACCAGTGGAGTTTGGGTGCATCAGTAAGATAGTGGGATCACTGACGTGTTGGTAAAGGTGTGCTTCACATTGGTAGTTGAGGTAGGGGAGGAAGGAACCATCGGTAGTAAAGTGGAATGTACGCGTCAGTAGGTTGTGCATCAGTGAGAAACAACTAAGGGAGAGTCGGTGTGTCACAAGATGCTGGGGGTAGATGCATTGGTGAGACATCTCACCGACAGAGGAAAACTGGAGCTACCGATTCAGGAGGGTGAAGGTGACAGTGAGACATCTCACCGACATGGTATCAAGGATATAGTGAAAAAAATGATGTTTGTGAGTAGTGATATAGAAAACATCGATTGGATAATGCTACTTCTAGACTACATCAGTGACTCGATGGGAAAATAAACATAAAACAATTAATTAAAAGAAACTAAAACTATCAATTAAATTAATTATAATAATTAATTTATTAATTGAAAACATAAAACTATATATTAAATTAAAATGAGATACTAAATACAGAAAATAAATAAAATGATATTATTATTTATAATTATTTTATATATTTGAAAAAAATATTTATAGAGCATCATTAATTTATTATTTATAAACCACACTAATTAACAAAATTGATTAAGGTTAAACTAAATTTGGAAATTTAAAATTTAAGGATTAAAAATTAAAAATAATGATTCAATTAATTTGATAAATTGATTAAACGGAAAATGGTGAGTGAGAGTGAACTGCAACTCTAACTAAGGTGGAATTGTGTTGGTTAATCATTGATTCAGCGATAGAGGCGGTAGGTGGGGTGAAACTCATTCGGTTATTCATTTGAAACTGGTGTGTTGGTAAGTACAGTGTTAGTGAGTCATTAAGCATTTAGACACTAAGGAATTTTCTGTCATCTACAAAAATAAAATAATTAGAAATATGTGTTTATTAACTTACAAAACAAAACATAGTTTATTAATAAAACATTAAAACAATTGACTAATAGATTATATTAAATAAAAACTAAACACATAACTTATATTAAAAGAAAACTATATTTTTAAACAAAATAATTAAATTTCCAAAAACAATTGTTAGGTTAAATTTGAAATGGATATTAATTAATAAATAAAATCAAAACAAGTTAAAACAAATTGATTTGAAATAATTAATAAAATTATTTTATTTAAATCGATCAAAATTAAATGATAATATATAAGTTAAAAACTACGTAAATTAATTATAAATAGAAATATTAAATGATTAATTAATAAAATTTTCATATTATTTAAAAGTCATGCTGATTCATAACTCAATTTTAAATTAATAAATTTAATTAAAACATTACATTTGAAGAATTAAGTTAGTTTTTTAATACTAAAAATATAATTGGATTATATTATAAATAATATAATAAAAATTAATTTAATGTTTGAATTAATTATATTATTTAAATTGATTAACTAATTAATTAATAGCTAGAAAAACACAAAAAATTAATATGAGGACAGTTCAACTTATAAAAAATTAAATAGAAAAAAAATAATGAACCAAAAACATAATTTAAAAAACATCATTAATAACGAAGACATAAATAAGGAAAATTAGTTATAAAAACTTATTAATTAATGAATTTAGTTTTAAAATTAAAAAATTACAAATAATTAATTAAATGTGTAAAAATAATTGATTAATACATTAAAAACATAAATAAATATGTGAAAAAACATAAGATTTAGAGCCACACCTATAAGGCCCCAGCCTTAAACATTACTTAATATTGAGTTAATACAAGATTACACATTGAGGATCTTTTCAGTTTTAGAGTTTTAGAGAATTAGATCATAAACATTCATTACATTCCACATTTAAACAAAGTGGTTACAAAAAAGATAGTATTCATTTTTTTCCATCAATGGAAACATATTTAAATTAAAACATGGATTCTTTCTTGACACTTCCTTAACACTATCATCATATCATGTACCTTTCCCTTGACCTGTGAAAAACATTTCAAAAAAATGGGATGAGCATAAAAAGATCAGTAAGGGATATAAAAATATATGGAAAGGAAACATGAGTACATGTACACATAATAATCAATGAAATCATACTTTACTCATAAATCATAAGCACTTTAACATACCTCATTAAATCATGAATAAATCATAGAAATCATAAGACATAAAGGTAACTTGAGGAATTCATAACATTCTTACATAGGGAGTAACCCTCTTGGTTACGTTTGGAATACCCACCATAGTATATTCCCTAAATCTCTTCGGATAAACCTTAACGTTTCACTCCATCGCGTTACCCAATGCATTGGAGAGCTATATCGGGCTCACCTGCCCTTAGTTTATCACAGAACCACCCGTCTTCATAGCAATGCCCACGAACCATAACATAATCATATCACATAACTTAAGCATAAAATAATGATAACATTCCCACATTGCAAAAACAATATAACATTTTAAGATATTGAAATAATGAATCCATTCTAAAAACCATTTTCAAAACCATTTAAAACATTTACTAAAGTCATTTTTGAATCAAAGTGTCCCATACCACCTTGAATATTTTAACATTTTAAACCATTAATATCCATATAAATAAATTATTGAAACCATTTTGAAAACATGGATATTATAAAGAACAAATCGTTAAAACATTTAAAGCGTTATTTTGGTTAAAGAATTTTTACCAAAATTAGAGACACTTGAATAAATAATTGAGGAATAACATTTAATCAGAACATTATAATATCATGAGAATAAATGGATTCATTATATAATATTCCAAAGGACAGTATATACACCATATAGGAGTCAATTTGTGCATAACAACAATGAAGTCTCAATAGAAATGTAAAATGCGATGAAATCCCTTATAAAGAAGGTACCCTTAAATTAAAGAGAAATCAATCTCAAAATTATGTGTAACAAATATAAATACACCCAATATAAGTGGATATTACGTTTAAAACAATAAAAGTTCATTCACACATATTCAAAGGATGACATATTCAATAACTACATGTTGAACCCAAAGAAATCGAAATTGGGTTAAAAAGTTCCCTTGGTAAAATTTGACAGCCTAACGACGTCACTTCAAATTACAGAAAATGAGTTTATGAGAGATAAAAATGGTATCTCATCACTTGTACAAAATATTTAAATCACTAAGGATATAGAAGAACATATCCCAACATAATTTCATGTGAGTTAAAAGTCATAACAAAAGAAGTCTTTTAAAAAGAGGAGGGTGAAAGGTTCCCTTACCGACATGGGAATCTTTCGAAACATACACCTCGTGAAAGAAGGAAAATAAAAAATTGATTTAAATACTCATAAATGAAATTATATTACACAATGAGTAAAATAATGGGCAGTACATACACCACACAAAGGAAATTTTGGAAAATTTAGCATAAATCTCACAGAAATAAAAGTGAGATGAAAAATCCCTTACAAAAACACGGCAGCCTAACGGCGCCACTTAAAACATTCAAAAATGGATTGATGGGATCAAATAGGGTCTCTCATCAAATTAATATAAAATTTACAAAAAGAGAATATAAAATAACATCCCCCATCATAACAAAGAGGAGCTTAAAAGAAGTGACATAAAGGAGAGTACTTAAAAAGAAAGAGAGAGGTTAGATCTCTTACGAAAATTCGGCAGCCTAACGGCGCCACTCAAAACATCCAAAATGGATTGATGGGAGAGAATAGGGTCCCTCATCATATGAACAGAAAAATTACCATAAGATTAAAATGAAAGAACACCCCAATCACAAGAAATATGAGCATAAAAGGAATGACATAAAAGAGTGTACTTAAAAAAAGATAGGAGTAGGATCCCTTACCTCAAGTCCAACTTGTCTTGTTCGTTTCTTTATATTCCTGAATAATAAACTTTGGTCAATTTATAATATCTTAAGGACCTATTATAAATATTATTATTCAGTTCATATCACATATTATAATGTTATAATAATTTTTTTAATAATGTTAGTTCATATCAGATGTTTTTGCCGATGTTTGGTACATGAGTCAAAAATGAACTTGTTTAAAAAATGATTGTCCATGTAGTTATAAGTAAATAATGTCCTGAATAGTATTAATGATTAAAATATCATATATATCCCTTAAATAATAATTTTATACTTTTCTATATCATTTGGAGATAAAAAACGAAAAGCACCGTTCATGGAGATGGTAGGTCGAACATACGCATGAACGCTACTTTCATTTTTTTCATTGTCATATTAATGGAATTAAAAATAAATGATATATATATATATTATAATTCCAGTATAATATATATTTTATATATTTCACATATTTTCATTAATTTCAATTTTTATGCATTCCATGTATTGCATGTATGAGTCACATCACTTGAGGGGGCGGTAGTCCGCACTTCCTCATATGAAATTATCGCATTTACACAACATGAAAAGAATAAAGGTATGATTTAAATATAAAATACAGAAGTATATAGTAAAAATAAATACCATATATATCATATATAAATTACAGTGACATCATAATGGCCACCTTTAAAGGTGTTAAAAGAATATTGAACAATCATCGTTTCGTGAGGCAGAAAATTGCCAACCACAGAACCAATATATTCTTTAACCATTAGACGAAGGTGTGTGTAATTGTATCTCGAATCATTCTTATAACAAAATCCTATTATATTTAAGATACTTGATTTGTTACAAAAGAAATCAATAAAAAGAGTTTAGTGGGTTGGAGAAACAAAATAAAACAAAAGGACACAAGTGAAGACATTACCTTAAAATCGGGTAACTCCCTTTGGTTTGAGCTCAAAGGCTTCTTTGGGAAGACTTCTACCCAAAGTTTGGATTCAAGGAGTTGTAGAGGGATTTTTAGAGACAAAATGGGTAGGGTTTGGCCGAGAAAAAGGCTTTGGAAATGTGGGTAAGGAGGTAGAGGTGGGGGGCTTTTATAAGAGGAGAGGAGGGGCACTCTTGGAATGTAAAGAAATGTTCCTTTATTTTAAATCGAGTTTCGGATTTAATAGGTCCCACATTGATATAATTCGAGGATAAGGTGATAAGGGTTCTAAATATACCCATACAATAGGTTTTTGACATGTGTAGGTCTTAGATATTACATTATCTTTCCATTTTATTTAAATCGTCAAATAATGAGGTCATCACTGCATCATCATGATGTCATAAATAATTTAATTAATTTAATGTATAAAAATTATAAAAAAAAATACTATGATGTAGGAAATCGTTTTAGCTTTCCAATTAAGATTTATAGTCAAAAATATGACTTGTATAACCCCATGTAAAAATTGTTTTAGTAAAACATCTCATGTTTGTGTCATTTTTACTTTAACATTAAATAAAAAGGGTATTTATGTCATTTTCCAACCAATGTGGCTCCATGGGGTCCCCAAGTTGACCCATGGATTGTCTTAGTCGGACAGCACACATCCAATGATGGTATGACATGTGTTTAAGTCATTTCATTTTATTAAAAAATTATTCTTACCTTAAACTACACTAATTACCTCTAATCGTGATTAAAAACTTAAATGATACTATTCACCAAAAAAATTATTTTAATTCCATGGAACCACATTTTACTTCTTAATGGAAACCATGTATGTCGGATTTTTGAAATTCAAAACACAGAGCTGGCAAATTTTCATTTAAACAAAAAATCAGTTTCTTTAACTACCACTTAGTGGTTTCACTATTCATCAAAAATTGATTTTTTTCAGAATAATACCAAAAATTCACCCTGAGCTATATTTGATATTCCAAATTCAAAAATGATGTCTATTTTAAGAAATTCAAAACATATAAGTTGCATTAATTAATTTAATAATTAATTCTCGCTGTCAAAACAAATAGCGTGTTTTTAAGAAACAATATCTATTAAAAGATTGACACTAGTTTAAGTCCAATTTAAAATTTAAATTAATTCCAATGACCATTATTGTATTAAATGGTAAAAATATATTCTAATTTTACATTAAAAACAATTCAAAAGATAATCTAATCATATAAATAAATTATATTAAAAAGTGGTTTTGAATTAAAATACAACATTTTTCACTATTCATAAAAAAATGAACTTTATCGGAAAGAGACAAAAAATTTACAAAAAGTAAATTTTGATGTCTCGATTCTAAAGAAGAATTTTATTTAGTAAAATATAACACATAAAATTGTCAAAAAGTGGATTTAAAAGAGGTTCGCCATCAAAAGGCGGTTAATCGACCTTCTAAAGATTATTTGAATGTTTACGCTTAAAATTGAATTCATTCACATTTTTAATCCTCTAACATTTATTGTAAAAAGTAAAAATATTTGACAAACATATATAATCATTTTTTAGTTAGTTCTGTTCATTCCCTCCATTACAATGGCTAGGCATTAACTACCATTTAAAATAATATTATTTTATTATTAGAGTGAAACGTAAGATTCCCAAGAAACTCGTTGTTGCGTATTGGGTACGCCATCGAGCATAGAGTACCCTTTAAAGTAATATTAATATTTTAATCACAAATATTGATAAATATAAAAATGTCATATTCTTTATTTACCTGGGGTGTTACATCCTTCCCCCCTTTTGGGAATTGCGTCCTCGCAATTTTAAAATTGGGCTCGGAAACATCCTTGAAAGTCCCACATCGGAACAAGAGTCGGTAAAACTATCACTTTAAAAGAAATAAAGAGGAGTACAGAGGTCACCCGAGTTAACCCATAATAGGATTCCATGTATTAAAATATGGACATGGAGGAAAAAAACAAAGGGTCATGTTCTAATGGAGAGTGATAGAAAACATGTTTAGGAGAAAGTTAACCACAAGAAAATCACAAACTTGTGACGGGTTAAACGGTATTCAATTCACCAGTAGGAAAAGTTAATAGACAACATTTTTGTTTTAAGTTACTTTTTAATGAATAATTTATTCATAAGTAAACATAATCACTTATCATGTTTACTTTAATCTTTTATTAGATTCCTTACACAAAATCATATTTTCTCCAAAATACTAGTATTTAGTAAGACCTGTTCACATTAAGAGTACTATAACAAACTTCTAGAGAATAACCTAATCCACAAAAGAGAACTATATACATCCCATGTCTTTAGACTTTATCCAAAACCAAAACAAAAAAGGTTAGTACAAGATCAGATAATCCAGAAAAGGATAACCCTTTTTAAAAAGAAAATCTATTCTTAATCTTCAAAATTTGTCCAACAAAACCCAAAGTTCAACGAGGACCATTCGATAAACAATTTGTCCATAAAATTCTTCAAAGTAAACCAAACTAAGATTGAAACCCAAATATTTGAAGGATTTAGTCACATAATCTTCCAAGTTAAATCGTAACATTTATCTCCAAACAACATCAGTTGCTCTTAATGTCTCGTATTGAAAAGTAATTTACCTAATCACATATCCTCCATAATAGGTTAATAAATTTCCATAGATAACCCAAAATCAACTTACTCTTAATTCATAAAATAATCGAACTAAAATGAATTTGTCAAACTAACCAGGGACTTCACGTAGTCCAGTGGTAGGCGATAAATACCAGTCGCACTTTGGCTGTGGGTTTGATTCTCGTAGCTTTGTCCAACGCGACGGGTTGTCACACGGTCTGCGTGTTGTCCTTTTTCCAAAACTATATAATTCTTAAAACAATCCCCAAAACGAGATAAAATCAAAAAAAAATAATCATAACATATTTTAAACTCAAGTTCATCTCATGCCTTTCATTTTCCATCATAACATATAAAAACCCATAATTACCTCAAAATTAAGGATCATATACACTCTAATGGTTACCATTATAATTTTTACCTGAACTTCCACATCGATTGGTAATCTCGTACATGATGCATTACAGATCATACCAAGGTTCAAGTGGTTGATAATGACTCTTTGATAGTTGGTTTAGAACAACCACAAGTTTCCTCATTGAATCCCGAATTTTATCTAGTATCTTAATCAGAGAACCACCACAGTTTCCTTAAAACATTTTGTCTCTTTGGTTCCTGTTAGATCCATCCATTCTCTAAAAAAAGAAATGTTAGTGAGAGTATATCAACAAAACCATCATGTACTAATGAGGAAGGTAAACACTAAGATATACTTACTCATTCACTTAATCTAAAACTAAGACTCTTTCTGAAATCCTATCCATTATGGTACTGTCAGTTATGCTTAGAGAATACCCTAACCTCTAAAGTTATCTAAACCGACTTCTGATACCAACTATAAGGCCCCAGCCTTAAACCTTACTTAATCTTGAGTTAATACAAGATTACACATTGAGGGTCTTTTCAGGTTTAGAGTTTTAGAGAATTATATCATAAACTTGCATTACATTCCACATTTAAACAAAGTGGTTACATAAAAGATAGTATTCATTTTTTTCCATCAACGGAAACATATTTAAAATAAAACATGTATTCTTTCTTGACACTTCCTTGACACTATCATCATATCATGTACCTTTACCTTTACCTGTGAAAAACATTTAAAAAACTTGGGATGAGCATAAAATGCTCATTAAGGGATTTAAAAATATATGGAAAGGAAACATGTGTACATGTACACATAATAAAATATGAAATCATACTTTACTCATAAAACATAAGCACTTTAACATACTTCATAAAATCATGAATAAATCATAGAAATCATAAGACATAAATGTATTTTGAGGTATTCATAACATTCATACGTAGGGAGTAACCCTCTTGGTTACATTTGAAATACCCACCACAGTATATTCCCTAAATCTCTTCGGAGAAACCTTAACATTTCACTCCTTCGTGTTACCCAATGCATTGGAGAGCTATATCGGGCTCACCCGCCCTTAGTTTATCAGGGAACCACCCATCTTCATAACAATGCCCAAGAACCATAACATAATCATAGCACATAACTTAAGAATAAAGGAAAGATAACATTCCCACATTACAAAAACAATATAACATTTTATGATATTGAAATAATGAATCCATTCTAAAAACCATTTTCATAACCATATAAAACATTTACTAAAGACATTTTTGAATCAAAGTGTCCCATACCACCTTGAACATTTTAACATTTTAAACCATTAATATCCATATAAATAATTTCTTAAAACCATTTTGAAAACATGGATATTAATAAGAACAAATCATTAAAACATTTAAAGTGATATTTTGGTTAAAGGGTTTTTACCAAAATTAGAGACACTTAAATATAATAATTGAGGAATAACATTTAATAAGAACATTATAATATCATGAGAATAAATGGATTCTTGATATAATATTCCAAAGGACAGTATATACACCATATAAGAGTGAATTGGTGCATAACAATAATGAAGTCTCAATAGAAATGTAAAATGCGATGAAATCCCTTATAAAGAAGGTATCCTTAAATTAAGGACAAATCAATCTCAAAATTATGTGTGACAAATATAAATACACCCAATATAAATGGATAGTATGTGTAAAACAATAAAAGGTCATTCACACATATCACAGGATGACATACTCAATAACTACATGTTGAACCCAATGAAATCGAAATTGGGTTAAAAAGTTCCCTTGGTAAAATTTGATAGCCTAACGACGTCACTTCAAAATTCAGAAAATGAGTTGATGAGAGATAAAAAGGGTATATCATCACTTGGACATAAAATTTAAATCACTAAGGAAATAGAAAAACATATCCCAACATAATGTTATGTGAGGTAAAATACATAACAAAATAATTCTTTTAAAAAGAGGAGGGTGAAAGGTTCTCTTACTGACATGGGTATCCTTCGAAACATACACCCCGTGAAAGAAGGCCAATACACCATTGATGCAAATACTCATAAATGAAGGTATATTACACAATGAGTAAAATAATTGGCAGTACATACACCACTCATAGTAAATTGTGGCAAATGTAGCATAAATCTCACGGGAATAAAAGTGAGATGAAAAATCCCTTACGAAAAATCGGCAGCCTAACGGCACCACTTAAAACTTCCAAAAATGGATTGATGAGATCAAATAGGGTATCTCATCATAATATAATAAAATGTACAGAAAGAGGAATATAAAATAACATCCCCAATCATAACAAATAGGAGCATAAAAAAAGTGACATAAAGGAGAGTACTTAAAAAGAAAGAGAGAGGTTAGATCTCTTACGAAAATTCTGCAGCCTGACGATGCCACTCAAAACATCCAAAATGGATTGATGAGAGAGAATAGGGTCTCTCATCATATGAACATAATAATTAAAGTAAGAGTAATATAAAATAACAACCCAATCACATGAAATATGAGCTTAAAAGGAATGACATAAAAGAGAGTACTTAAAAAGAATGAGAGGAGTAGGATCCCTTACCTCAAGTCCAACTTGTCTTGTTTGTTTCATTATATTCGTGAATAATAAACTTTGGTCAATTTATAATTTCGTAAGTACCTCCTATAAATATTATTATTAAGTTCATATCACATATTATAATGTAATAATAATTGTTTAATAATGTTAGTTCATATCAGATGTTTTTGTCGATGTTTGGTACATGAGTAAAAAATGAACTTGTTTGAAAAATGATTGTCCATGTAGTTATAAGTAAAAAATTTCCAGAATAGTATTAATGATTAAAATATCATATATATTCAGTGTGTATTCATTTTATACTATTCCATATCATTTGGAGATAAAAAACGAAAAGCACAGTTCATGGAGACGGTAGGTCGTACGTACGCATGAACGCTACTTTCATTTTTTTCTTTGTCATATTAATGGAACTAAAAATAAATGTTATATATATATATTATAATTCCAGTATAATATATATGTTATATATTTCACATATGTTCATTAATTTCGTTTTTTATACATTCCATGTATTTCATGTATGAGTCACATCACTTAAGGGGGCGGTAGTCCGCACTTCCTCATATGAAATTATCGCATTTACACAACATGAAAAGAATAAAGGTATAGTTTAAATATAAAATACAGAAGAATATAGTAAACATAAATACCATATATATCATATATAAATTACAGTGACATCATAATGGTCACATTTAAAGTTGTTAAAAGAATATTGAACAATCATCGTTTCGTGAGGCAGAAAATCGCCAACCACAGAAACAGTATGTTCTTTAACCATTAGACGAAGGTCTGTGTAAGTGTAGCTCGAATCCTTCTTATAACAACAACCTAGTATATTGAAGATACTGGAGTTGTTACAAATGAAATTAATAAAAAGAGTTTAGGGGGTTGGAGGAGCAAAATAAAACAAAATGACACAAGTGAAGACATTACCTTAAAATCGAGTAACTCCCTTTGGTTTGAGCTCAAAGGCTTCCTTGGGAAGACTTCTGCCCCAATTGAGGCTTCAAGGAGTTATAGAGGGATTTTTAGAGACAAAATAGGCAGGGTGTGGCCAAGAAAAAGGCTTTGGTAGTGTGGGTAAGGAGGTAGAGGTGGGGGACTTTTATAAGAGGAGAGGAGGGGCACTCTTGGAAAGTAAACAAATGTTCCTTTATTTTAAAATGCGTTTCGGATTTAAAAGGTCCCACATTGATATAATTTGAGGATAAGGTGATAAGGGTTCTAAATATACCCATCCAATAGGTTTTGGACATGTGTAGGTCTTAGATATTACATTATCTTTCCATTTTATTTAAATCGTCAAATAATGAAGTCATCATTGTATCATCATGATGTCATAAATAATTTAATTTATTTAATGTCTAAAAATTATAAAAAAACTACTATAATGTAGGAAATCTTTTTATCTTTCCAATTACTATTTATAGTAAAAAATATGACTTGTATAACCCCATGTAAAAATTCTTTTAGTAAAACATTTCATGTTTCTGTCATTTTTACGTTAACATTAAATAAAAGGGTATTTATGTCATTTTCCAGCCAAAGTGGCTCCATGGGGTCCCCAAGTTGACCCATGGATTTTATTGGTCGGCCATGACACATCCAATGAAAGTAGGACATGTGTCTAGGTCATTTAATTTTATTAAAAACTTATTCTTACCTTAAACTACACTAATTACCTCTAATCGCGATTATAAACTTAAAAGTTACTATTCACCAAAAAAATTATTTTAATTCAATTGAACCAAATTTTACTTCTTAATGAAAACCATGTATGTCAGATTTTTGAAATTCAAAACACAGATCTGGAAAAGTTTAATTTAAACGAAAAAACAGTTTCTTTAACTACCACTTAGTGGTTTCACTATTCATCAAAATTTGATGTTTTTCAGAAAAATACAAAAAATTCACCCTAAGCTATATTTGATATTCTGAACTCAAAAATTATGTCTATTTTACAAAATTCAAAACATATAAGTTGCATTAATTAATTTAATAATTAATTCCCGCTGTTAAAACAAATAGCGTGTTTTTAAGAAACAAAATCTATTAAAAGATTGACAGTAGTTTATGTCCAATTTAAAATTGAAATTAATTACAATGAACATTATTGGATTAAATGGTATAAATATATTCCAATTTTACTTTAAAAAAAATTCAAAAGATAATCTAATCATATAAATAAATTATATTAAAAAGTGGTTTTGAATTAAAATACAACATTTTTCACTATTCATAAAAAATGAGCATTATCGGAATGATACCAAAAATTTACACAAATTAAATTTTGTTGCCTCGATTCTAAATAAATAATTTTATTTTGTCAAATATAACACATAAAATTGTCAAAAAGTGGATTTAAAAGAGGTTCGCCATCAAAAGGCGGTTAATCGACCTTTTAAAGATTATTAGAATGTTTACGCTTAAAATTGAATTCATTCACATTTTTAATCCTCTAACATTTATTTTAAAAAGTAAAAATATTTGAAAAACATATATAATCATTTTTTAGTTAGTTCTGTTCATTCCCGCCATTACAACGGCTAGGCATTAACTACCATTTAAAATAATATTATTTTATTATTAGAGTGCAACGTAAGATTCCCAAGAAAATCGTTGTTGCGTATTGGGTACGCCATCGAGCATAGCGTCCCCATTAAAGTAATATTAATATTTTATTAACAAATATGGATAAATATAAAAATTTCATATTCTTTATTTACCTTGGGTGTTACAACACCAAATTCCCCTACACTTAAACATTGTTTATCCCCAAAAAATTCCATGTTTTATTAACTTTAAAAAATAGAACTGTGTTTTTTTAATCAAATTTTAAGGTAACATGTTTAGAAATCCCAAATTATAGTTCCTGAAATCATGTATTAGGCTTTAGAAACGAATTATTCAAAATAGATCTCGCCTAAAAAAACTCTTACTCGTGATCAATAATGCTTTGAATCATCTACCATTGAGGATGTCATGCCTCATATATGAAAATTCCTAATGACTTATTATTATTCAAGTCTAAGATCTAAAATCAAGAGTGATAATAGGTTAAAAGTATAAAAAATTAAAAACCTAACTAGAAGAACTATAAACATTTAATTTCACCAATGTTCCAAAAATAAATATTTGTTTAATCACCTTATTGATATAGCCTAAATGATTCTCATATAAAGCAATTGTCTCCTTCTTCATCTGGTTTCATTATTTCCCTCACCTTATTAAACTCATTTTTTACCCTAAACACATTATTCAATTTTTTTCAAGCTATGTAACATGTGCTAATCACTGTGAAAATGCACTTATTATTTATTGTACGAAGTGATTTTAGTTAAAATAAACAAACTTAGCTCCAGGGGTCTAAGAGATTCACTATGGTTTCCCAAATGCCCATTTTACTATAGTTTCAAAAGATTTATATTACAACCATTTACATTTGGCTCACTAAGGTGATCACTTTTTAATAATTAAAATAAAATTAATCCCCTAGAAAATGTAAAAATTTATAGTCCTTAATATTATGATCTGAAATCTACTAACAGGTATCCTATATCACTCATAAACATAGTTCCCAAACTAAAAATTCATAAAGTCACTAAATAAACTCACTCACCAATCATCTACCCTTATATGTATCAGACTCATGGAGCTTTTAACTAATATCATGATAAATTTCCTTAGGCATGACACACATAAGAACATTGTGAAGCCTAATGAATTTAAATTTGTTAAATAATTATGAAAAAAATTAACCTTTTCTTAAACAAAATGTGTAAAGAGCAAGGGGAATTTATGGGATTTCCATAAAGCACAGTTTTTCTCATAGTAGGTTGACCCCCTAAATTCTACCACACTTAGAACCCATCATTTTCCCCAAAGTTTAATTCAAATATGGAGAATACAGTAATTATACTTCGAAAGTTCAAATAGATTTTCAATTAAGTAGATTAATGACATGTTTCAAGGGTCACATTGAAGTTCAAACATTCACTAGTGAAAATATGGATCTTAAAAACTCTAGCAAAGGACATTAATAGCTCTAGAAAAGCGTTGTTAATCAAGGTGATGATAAAGGGGGTCTCTTTTATCAGTGCTCAGAAAAGAACTAATAAAGGACTCTATTATTAGGGCTAAAAAAAGCCCTGATAAAAGGTGTATTTTATCAGCGCTAAAAAAGTGCTGATAAAAGCTGTCTTTTATCAGTGATAAAAAGTGCTAATAAAAAGGTCCTTTATCAGTGATTTCTTTAAGCGCTGATAAAAGTAAAAAAAAAATAAAAAAAAGTTAAAATCAATATATAATGCAGGGGGAGCTTTTATCAGCGCTTCACCCCCTATCAGCGCTAGGTGGAGACCCCTCCCTCTTACCCCGCACGCTTCCCTTGCTCGCACAACCCCCTCCTCACTTGCATGAGCACCCTTTCTTCCACCAAAACTCGAACCCGTGGCCTCCCCCCTTGCGGGCCTGCACCTTTACCACTAAGCCATTTTTTTCTCCATTTATTGATATATCTATATATATCTATAATTACATTTATTCATATATTAATATAGATTCATATTAATATAAATATATTTAGTTATATTAATACATATATATTTATTCATATATTAATATATATATATATTTATTTATTTTTATATTAATATATATTTATATATATATATATATATTTACTCATATATTCATATAGATTCATATTAATAAAAATATCTTTAGTTATATTGATACATATATATTTATTCATATATTTATATATTTATTTATTTATTAATATATTAATATATATTAATATATATTTATATATATTTTTAGTTATAATTTTTTATCCGTATATTTATTTTCATATTAATATATATTTATAATATTTGTTTTAAATACATTTATAAAATATGTTTTTTAGGTGTGATTATAAATAAATAAATACGTACATGTATACAACACACACACAGAGACACACATACTCACAAATATATATATATATATTTAAGAATAAATACATATATATGTGTATTTGAAAAGGCGTAGAATGTTAAAATGACCATAAAATCTAATCCAGAATTCTGTTTCAACTCCAAAACCAGTCAAATTGAAAATAATGAAACCATATTCGATATAATATGTGTTATAGGCCTAGAGGAATTCTAGATCAGAAGTTATAGTCTTTTTAATGTTAAAAAATCGGGATATCCAGACTAAAAACTATGTTTTGGAGGCCTTATAGGAATTTTTGAGCTAGACAAATGTGATATAATGTTCCCTTGGGTCACTAGCATGTAGAGCTCATTGCAGGCTTCGATTTGATATGCTGTAGATCTCAAACGGACACCAGGATCAAAATTTATGGTTGTTTGAGGTTTGAGTTATATTTTCAAGTTATTTTAGATTTTTATTAATTTTTTTGATTTTTTTGGTCATTAAATAGTTATTAAATGATTATTAATCGATGATAATTAGAAAATTATTAATTAATAATATTTTTTAAAATATTTTAAATCCATTTTCACTAAATTTCTTATATGTAAAAGGTAATGCAATATTTAAACTTATCTAAAACATATTTAAAAAATATATATTATATTTATATCAATATAAATCTAATTATTTAACAATATATTATTTTTTAGGATTTTTTTTGAAATTTACCAATTCTAGGTAAAAGTGCTAATATAACCCTCCATTTATCAGTGATACTAAAAAAAGCACTGATAAAGGGGTCCCCTTTAACGGTGCTAAATAAAGGGATGATAAAGGGGGACCCTTATCTTCCATAAAAAAAGAACTGATAAAGGGGTAATTCTAACATCGCTTTTTTTTAGCATTGTAAAAAGTTCCATTTATCAGCACTTTTTTTAGCACTGATAATGCCCCCCTTTATCGGTGCTTTTTTTAATGCTGTTAATGGGTGTAACTACGAAAACCTAGTTTTGTGGTAGTGATAAATGTGAATGCTAGAATAATATTTTACGAAACCACATGCATGCATCAACCACAAATCAAGGAAGTGATTAAGAAATTAAATTTTTTTTCAAGAATTTGTATGTGAAATATTGAAGTATACTCTGAATTGGGTGTAGAATGATTGAAAATTTTATTCAATTGGATTTTCAATAGAGTAGCAAAATTGCATGCTAAAACACCCTGTAGATTAAAACAGATTCACATATAAAAGCAACAACCATCCTACATGTACCCCCCCCCCCAACACACACATTTAGTTTCTAACAGCGAGTGGTTCTAAAAACAATAAACTTGAGTTTTCAGCAAAGATGCATGGGAATAATTTTTAAGCATAGTGACACGAAACCACCTTTTTAGTAAAAACACATGCAGAATTTTAGCATTAACAAATGAAATGATAATATTATCCGGAAGCATCAAAAAAATAATGAATCACTAACACTGGCCATAGTTAGTCACTGACATTAGTGTATCGGTGGCTCGGATGAATTGGTGAGTCAATGACTCACCAACAACAGTGAAATTGTGACTTAGCAGTAATTTTTTTATTGTTAATGAAGTATAAAATAAATATATAGGTAAAATGAATGAACATACATTACAATGTTTTAACCAGAATGGTCTATTATGTGAAATCCACTCCTTGTGGTACCATCAACATCAAAACTCATAGTACAATATGACCAAGAACAACACTCTAGTAGAGTCAAAATGAAAAAAAATAGCAAAGCATCACCTTATTCATAACATAATAAGAAGGGAAGTAAAGACAAGTGTAAATCATGGGTTGACTCCCATGAAGCAATGAATTTTAAGTTTTCAGTTAGACTTTATTTAATTTCAATTTTTTATTGAAAGTAATACAATCATGGGTTGCCTCCCATGAAATTATAGTTTTAAAGTCTGGAGCCGAACCCCCCTAGAAACTAAGCGTAGTTACTAGATGGGAGTGTTTTCATCAGTAGGAACCACCACATGTGTTATTTAAAAAAACTTTTAATAATGAAATGATATTTATGGGAACCTATTATTAATAAAACAAAATCTATTTTTCCAAAATCTATAAAACCCCCTAAGAAGTACCCTTTAACAATAGTGAACTTCTCAAGGGAGTTATCAAGTAGAGCAGAAAATCCATCACCTAAATTCTTTTTTATTGATTTTGTACGACAAGTAAGTTCAAGATGAACGGATTGAGCTCCCTCAACTTCTATTGAGAAAATTTTATCACTACTATAAAATGGACATATCCCCATGGTTTTCCCCAAAACTGTGGGGATAGGTAGCCATATTCCCACAGTTTTGGAAAACCGTGGGTATAGGTCACTTTTGTGTGTGCTGGAAATTTTTTTCTCTGCCGGAATGAATTTTTTTTAGTGGGAACCCTATACCCACGGTTCTTCCCACTATACCCACGGTTTTTATTACTATATTTAACTAAATATATATATATATATACATATAGGTGGTGTTAGGGTAGTTGTTAGACACGGTGATTGCAGCGAAGAGGTTGTGGGGACGAAACTCGGCGACTGCATTATTTTAGGACATATACCCATGGTTTTGAAACCATGGGTAAAAGTCATTGACACCATGGAAATTGGCTATGCTTTGGTGACACGGTGGTAGGACTCCTATACACACGATTTTGGAAAACCGTGGCTATAGGCTGGGGACCTATACCGATACCGTTCCAGCCCAGGGTTCCCAAAACCGTGGGTATAGGCAGTTTTTTCAGTAGTGTATGATTAAACACATCAAATTATAGCTTGGAAGTAGTGTTGTCCACTTTAAGGTTATGTTCAGGTTTTAAGATATTAAATATTTCATGAAGGTATATCAGATAAATAGTTGCTTCAAGGGTTGTGGTATTATACTCACAACTATCAATCTTATTATTAACTCCAACAAATTCAAATGCAAGGGTTCTTGTGGGTGAGTTCTGAATAAAAGGATCAAATAAGGGGTTATCACAAAAATAGCGAGTAGTTTCAAAATTATCATCCAAAAATTATTCCTCTTCCAGTTCACTCACAGTCCCACAAAAATGTTCATCTCCCAATTTAGTTGATTTATATGTGAATAACAATGAAGATACAATTTTTGTTCATCTAAAGATTCAGGTTTCACAATATTATAAATTTCTTCCAATAATTCCTCATTAGTAAATAAGCAATCATCAACTTCTACTTTTGAAATATCATTTCTCCAACCATATTATATTGTGTGTTTAACCTCTACTTCATGTTAATTTAAAAAAAATCATTCTAAAAAATAGATTCAGTTGAGTGTTCCAAAAAGTATAATTTGGGGGGAGAAATGTTCAATTCAGATTTAATAAATTAATCTTTCAGAATGTTCAAATTAAAACAAATTTCCCCAACACTATTTCCTATCTTATTTAGAAATCTTTCAAAAAGGTGATCAATCATAGAATATGGTAGTGAAAGTTCATCAGTTAGCTTTTCTTCAAAGTACACTTCCTCAACTACTTCATCAAACAACATTTCAAAAATTATTGGGTTTGCTATTTTATAATATAAAAAATAAGTTTTCAGTTCAGGTTCAAAAATTTCAGATTCTATGATTCCCAGCTTAATGTTCTCTTCCAAGGTGGACCCGAATTCATGTTCAGGTGCATTGTTCATAATTTCAAAAATGTTGGGTGAAGGGTTTTTGAAACTCAAATATTCAATTTCACGTTTGTCTTTAAACCGAGTGATTTCCTTTTCAAAACTCCTAAAACAATGAATTTTATCAACTGTAGGAACCATGTACAATACATTCCATTCTTTTACAATCAATTTTAATTATTTTTGAAAAATATCCAACTAAACTCCATTCTTGTTCTTTATGGGATCTTCAATGTTGATTTCTTCATTTAGTGAGTTCTTTATTTTATAATTTTTTTCATTAGAATCAGATACTTCAAAGTACATGGTTTGTTGCTCACGTTCAGACACACTCTCCTATTTAATTTTATTTTCAAAACTTCTATTAACATTTTGTTCTTTACTCATTTTTGCTTCTTCTTATTCTTTTTAAGCTTATTTGAAACTCAAAGAGCATGATTTCTATCGTTTTGAGTTTTTTATCTTTCTCTTGATAATTTCTAACATGAATTTTATGGGTTTGGTTTAACCAGGTGTTCCTAGAATACATTTTAGATACAATTTGGTCATGTTTTTATAGGATGTCAGGTTGGGGCTCAATGTGTTGCTCATTCTCCTCAATACAGCTAATCTGTTTTTGTTTATTATAGGCACAATGCCATGCACTGTGTCCATAATCTCCACAGCATTCAATGTATAGTTCAATATGATTATAGTTCTCATGTATTTCAGTTTATTTAAAGTGAAACAGATTAAACACACATTCAAATTCAAGAATAATTTCAATGTACAGCACAAGAAGTATATTTTTTTATAGATTTTTTATGTGTTTTGTTATATTTTTTTAGATTTTTTTAAGAAAAAATTAAATCCCATGACACTCACCACATGCCTTCTCTGGTATTGCCAACAATTTTTGATATTGGTGGATGTCTTCACGACCCTCAAAATTATATTTATTACCTAGACAAGTATAATGGTGCAGGGTCAAACCAAAAGGAAGGCATGTCAGTAATCTAAGGGTTAAAAAAACAAACCCCACTATTGTTATCAGGGGGAAAAATATTTTCTTTTTTAAATTTTTACTCATTATATATTTTTTGGGTTTTTTCTTTAGAAAACAGTAATGGGAAAATAATGTTGACAAAGTTACTATGTCTTACACTAATGTTGACACTAATGGAAAACAGTAAATTAAAATAAAGAACCAAGGACTAGGGAGAAATAAATCAAGTGAAATACTCGGGAATTCTAAACTACTTATTAAAATGGTTGACTTCTTCACTACATTGTATAGAATCACTTCTCAATGAAATGTTGAAGAATCCCCCTCGCTATGAAACTCAACAGATATAAGATTGATATGGGGAGTTTGCTACTCCAAAATCATTTGAGCTACTTGAAAGTTTGATAAATTAAACAATTGGAATTAAACTTTTTGTAAAACACCAATGTTTAGGACATTAAATATTTGAAAAGGGCATTCATGATCTACATCCCCAGTTGATCTTGAAATTTTGAATTACAAAACAATTGAGGGGTGACCAATTAAATAGAGATTCAGAATCAATCTCACTGATTGATTGTGATTCTGAAAAATGAATGTGCATGAAGAAATTTAAAAGGTAAACTAGTAAGATTCAAATTCCCTATCAAAGAATTATTAGCTTATGATCATATTGATGAATTAAAAATGAAAAATCATTTGATTACAAAGTAGGAAAAAGAAAGGAAAATATTTCTCCCTTCAATCACATGTTGTTGCTCTCGAGCTCCTTCGTCTCCAGGTATTCTGTGTCTCCTAATACCCTCGAATGGGTTTTACATGGAATATTGAATGGCGGTTCTTTTTAATCATACATATTCTATTCTTGATGTATCCACTGTCATTTATTGGTTGGTCACTCATGTTTTCCACCGACTTCAAGTATTCTTCAATGCTTAATCGCACACATGTGTTTTTCCGGGTAGCACACATTGTTTTAACCTTTCTCTTATAACTGAATTCTCAGAGTTTGTTGGGATATATCTTGACGTATTTTGAGTTCCTGCATGCATTTGTAAAAGGAAAATAGTTTAAACAGTTAATAATTTAATAACAATATAGGTTATTTATCTACTTATATAAATGATAATTACTATTAAAATTAATGCTATAATATTGTTTTAAAGTTATTTAAGGATATAAGTTTTTAATTAATAAACATTTTAATTGATTATTTTTGTTAACTTTACTTGATGTTGTTATATGTTGTTATTATATAATTTATTTAATATTATTATAAAATTTATTAATTTATTAATTAAGATTTTAATTTATAATTAGATATGATTATTAAGTTTATAATTAAATATTTATTTATTATTTTATTATTTTATTAAAAAAAATATTGTTATTAATTAGTTATTAAAAATTTAAAAGAAAGATTTATTTATTTAATTACTTTATTTTAATTATTAATTTTATTATTATAATTATGAATATTTTATTTTAAAATATAAATCAAAATTATTTTATTTAGTAAAGTATTTATTTAAGTTAAGTTAATTTAATTTATTTGAATTGTATTTTGATGTTATTATTAATATTTATGTTTTATACACATGTATTTTAATTTATTTATTTTATGTTTTATTTAAGTCTATTTTTTAATTCTCGGTTCAGATCTTGGCTCTATCACAAAAGAAACATCATTGAATGATTGTGGGGTTCGAGCGGCGGCGGTTCCCTCTACCGCAAACATCAGCGCTCGAGCTTCAGGCGACAAATGGGTTCTGGTTTGTTTTCCAGATCCTCGGCTCCACCTCAACAGTGGCGGGACCTCCTTCGGCAGCGACATGAGATGGCCCGACACGCAGTGGCATTATCCTAGTCTAGCATCTAAGCCCTCCTCGGTGGCGGTTCTCCATGTCGCAGATGCTTAGATACATGGTAGTTCAAATGAAATGTATATTCAGTTTCATTTGATCTGAAATTGTTTTGCTGATTTTAGGTTCAGATCTCAATTTGATCTGTAGATTATGGTGGTTTGGGGTTGCGATTTGGTAGTGTGGGTTGAAATTCAAGAGTATCTGTAGCAGTGTGGAAGACCAAAGGAGTTTGGGTGCATCAGTAAGAGTGGAGTCACTGACACGTCGGTGAAGGTGTGCTACACGTCCGTAGTTGAGTCTGGGGAGTAAGGAAACCTTGGTACCTGGGTGGAAGGTCTGTGTCATTTGGTTGTGCATCAATCATTCTGAATATATAAAATTTAAGGATTAAAAAATGAAATTAAATATTAAATTAATTGGATTAATTGATTAAGCGAACAACAGTGAGTGAAAGTGAACGACATCTTTGACTGAGGTGGAATTGTGTTGGTGACTCACTAAGTCACAATTGAGGCGGTAGGTGGAGTGAAACTTTGTCAGTGCCTCATTTGAAACAGGAGTGTTGGTAAGTGCAGCGTCAGTGATTTATTGAGTCACCAACACTAAGGAACGATGTGTCATCTACAAAAATAATTTAATGAGAATGATGAGTTTGTTAACTTGCAAAACTAAACATGGTTAATTAATTAAAAATTAAAAAAACGATCAATATATTATATTCAATGAAAACTAAACACTTGACTTTTATTAAAATCTATGTTTTTAAATAGAATAATTAAGTTACCAAAAAGAATTGTTAGATTAAATTTTAAAATGATATAAATTAATAAATAAAATCAAAACAAGTCAAAACAAATAGATTTGAAATAATTAATAAATTTAATTTATTTAAATCAATCAAAATTAAAAGTTTAGATATTAATTTAAAAACGTAGTTAATTAATTATATATAAAAAGATAAAATGATTAACAAACTTTTCATATGATTAAAAAGTCAAGCTGATTCATAATTTAATTATAAATGAATAAATTTAATTAAAAGTGTAAATTTGAAGAATTAAGTTAGATGTTTAAAACTAAAAATAAAATTGGTTGAGATTATAAATAACAAAAATAAAAAAAGTTAATTTTTAAATTAATTAGATGATGTAAATTAATTAACTAATTAATTAGTAGCCTAAAAACACCAAAAATTAATAAGGCATCACATCAATATATAAAAATTAAATAGAAAAGGAATAATGAACCTACAAACTTTGTTTGAAAAACATAATTAATAAAAAGAACATAAATAAAAAATTAGATATAAAAATTGATTAATTAATTAATTTAGTTATAAAATTAAAAAAGTCCAAATAATTAATGAAAAGTGTAAAATTATTTGATTAAAACACAAAAAACATAAATAAATGATGTGGAAAAGTCATGTGATTTAGAGCCACATCAGTCATCAGTGGGTATGTGTGGAGTACTGCCTCTATCAACGATGTATTAAAATTCTCGTGTCCGACATAGATTGAATGGACAAAATGGTTTATTTAATGAATAAATATGATATTTATTAAATGATTGTTATGCTGAAATATTAATAAAATTTTAATGAACATTCCACTCTTAAGAAAAATTAAAATTCCGTTTGTGTGATTGTTTGGACTACCACCTCTATGGAATGACATATTTCATTTTTGATAACCACCAAACATAGTTGATTATAAGATTGTTAATTAAAAACTAAAATTATTTTTAAAAAATTATTATGGTTCTAGGAAGTAAATATTAATATTTAACTTATTATTAACATATGAAATCTTTTCGATTAAAAAATACCCAAATATGACGGACTCTGATTCTTTGTTCGTGAATCATAGCCACAACTCGCAAGAAAAAAAACTATAACTTAAAAATAAATTTCTAATAAATAATTATAATTGATGTATATATAGGGTAATATATTTTAATGGGGTTAACAATTTAGTAAGTATGATTTTTATGTTTATTGTACTTGAGTTTAAAGTGTTTTCTTCAAAGTCAAGATTTAGGGTAATTGTGTTTACTAGCTAAACACACTTTCATTATTTGTAATGATTCTTATTTAAATTTATTATTATAAGTTGTGTATACAATGAATTGTTATTTTATTATTGTTAATATATTCATTTTTTCTATGGGTTTACATTTTTATCACATAACCCAATTATGAATGTTTCTTACTTAATGAATATTGATGTTCATAAGGATTTTTCATATGAAATTCCCTTACTTGAGGAATGTTTCATAATTTGAAAAAAAAATTATTTATATGATTTACATAATGAACCTTGGACCAATTTCACCTAAAATAAATTTTTATTTATTTCGAATAAATTTTAGATCATTTTATATTTTTGATAGGGTTTTTATTCAATGTTATAAAAGATGCAATGGTTTCTCATCTAAATTTTATTTCATAGAGAGTGATGCAGTTTTAAACAACTATTTTATATATTTTTGTGTATCAAATGACCTATGAATTTCTTTTCTTATTTCCATAAAATTTAATGAATTTGGAAATCTATATAATGTTTTATCATTCATGGGAATTCAAATAAGGATATTTTAATGTATTAAAAAATTCCCTCAACCAAAATTCCCTTTATATGAGTTACAATGATAATTCTTATGCATCATTATTTTATATTTTTATCCTATGCACAATTTTTTTCATGAAATGTTTTATTTATATTTTGGGAAAATTAAACTTTGAACATCAAGATTCATAATTGATGGATTCCATGGACATAAATGAATAACTTTGTTAATTGTAATGTCCCTGAACATGGTGCCACGTGACCTCAAGCACATTTCCCCAAACGCTAGAGGCTGCTGACTAGCAGCGAGGGCCCAGGTCTGATAGTGGGGAAACTATGACCTCATTTGTCAAAGTGTAGCGCAACGGAATACCAAAATAAACATACAACAAACAGCGGAAGCAGTAAACATACAAAACTGAAATAACTACAGCAGTGGATATAACCAATAGTATATAAGTGATGATGCTACATGTGTCAAGTTCTAAGAAAATAGCCAGAACATGTTATACATCAATACAGTACAGCAGAAAACAGAGTACAACAAAACAAGTAAAAAAGATAGTTGCAGCATCGCTAGCCTAGGCTTGGTACCATGCCCTCCTGCTCCTCAGCAATAGTCAAGTACCTGTATAGGGACTCTTTCCCCTATCTACACCTGCAGAAACGTAATCTGTTTGGGACGAAAAGCGTGACCCAAACCGGGTGTGAGAAATATATCTTAGTAGGCACCCACCAAAGGCTCGTGCCCAACTGCGTGTAAGCATGCAACAACAGTGTGCAGTAGTAAAATTCAATAAAGTAAGCAGTACTTACAAGTAACTAACTTAACAATTAAATTTCCATTTTATTATTCATTTAATTCATTTATCTTAGTAACATTCTTGTGCTCAACAGCACCATGCCCTCAGGCCAACCAGAACCGTGCCCTCAGGCTAAAATAGTAAACCACACCCCCAGGCTTGCCCTCAGGACATACAGAATCTAACCCGCATGTATTTCCCTCAGGCGTAAAAGAAATTTCCCTTAGGCGTATGAACTGTCGCCCTCAGGCATAGAAGTCAATCCCTCAGGCACGAAAGGTTGCCCTCAGGCGAAATAATACAGCCCTTGGTCTAAATAGTGCAGTGCCCTCAGGCTAATCACAACAACGCCCTCAGGCCAAATACAACATCTCCCTCAGGATAAACAAGTAACCGGGCCAAGCCCATCAGGTAAACAAGAAGTGACAAGAAATTCTTCTCAAGGAAATTCTACAATTACTACTTTAAATGCATACCCTCGGGTATCCTGGCCAAACGGCTAAATAGAGAAACACACCCCGTGGGTGGTTCCGGATCCAAGCAATGATCCCAACCAGAATTTTATTATCACAATTAAATACCTTATCAATTCTAGTTATTAAATATAGCAACGTCCTCAGCCACACGACACCCCGACATGGGTTCGTGGCACAAAAACGCACAAAACGCACAGTAGTTGGAAAAATAAACACAAAGACACCTACCTTATATTCCAACGAATGCTATACCCGAATGCCGACTCCAGAAATGCCCAAGAACATCGTAGATCTGACTAAGAACAAAACTCATTCAAACGTAAATAACTTACATTAGGAGAAGAATTGGAAAGAATGGTACCAGGAGAGGAGAGGGCTTACCCGTGTGGTTCCAACGAAATCGTCCGAAGCCGAATCGGATTCCAGACGAACGCCATGTGGACCTTCAAAGATCCGGCCTCCTCATTTGGCTCCAAAATGGCTCAAGTGTCTCCTCTGCCAAATGAGGAGGCTACTGCCTGTTTTAAGCCAAAAAAACAAAGTACACGGTGTGTACTTCTGAGTAAACGGTGTGTACTTCTTTCATTTAACTGTTCATTTGGCGGTACCTCCACACTGTTCATACATCGACATGAGTACACGACATGTACTCTCGAGTACACGGCATGTACTTTCGCCCAGATGGCGGCGACACCACCGCCTTACTATTCAAGCCTGTCGACTGACTACACGGCATGTAAGGTACCACTAGACGGCGTGTAGTCAGGTCCTACACCCTTCGTCGCTGGTATGGCTACACGCCCCGTGTACTCATCCCAACACGGCCAAATGTACACGACATGTGGATAAAGTACACAGTGTGTAGATACAAAATTTAGTATTTTCCCCCATATTCCATATTTTCTCAAAAACACTTAAGGAAAAGGAACAGAAGAAGCCTGTACCTCTAAAATAAGAACCAAGTTCTTACATTAATAATAAATGGTATCCTCCTTAATGATATTATTTATTCTCTATCCATATTATTTCATTTCTATTTTTTTCCATTTCATCTATTGAAAAAAATGTGTATTATCTCTTGTGAGATTTATATTTTTCTTTAAAAAATTTAAAAATCAATATTAACTATTATTTTATTGATGTGGGTTTCAACAAGTTATTTTAAAAATATTAAAATCGTTACTCCTATTTTTGATCAAATTTTTATTTATACGCACAAAATTTCTATGAAATTAAATTCAAGTATTTTAAGGTTAAATTATAAAATATTATTTCTAAAATTATTTTTTTTGAAAAGTTTTCACTTCACCATTTAAAAAATTCATTTTAAAATGATCTTTAACTTTATATTTATGAAAATTTTGAAAAATGTTGTCAGGAAACTCCTCTATGGGTTTTCTTCCATTTATCCCTATATCTCAAATGGATTTATTATATTTATAATTATTTTTCTAAAATAAACTTCTAAATTATAATAAAATATTATAATTTCATGGAATTAAACTATATGTACTAAACAATCAAACACTTGATCCCTTTGTTTGTGGTTCTGGTAAATGTGTTGTCCTTAAAAAGGTTGTTTTCATCTATGACAATATCAAACAATGATATAATGATTATTTCTCATTATTTTCTAATATTACCATTGAGAATCCTTCTATATATGGATTATGAAATTTCCTAGGTATGTTTTATTGAAATATATCTATTTCCCATGAGTTAATTATGTGATGCTTGTAATATAAATGTTTTATTGTTTTTGTGGAAAAAATATGTATAGTTCTAAAGATGTGATCTGTTAGCCTTAAATTATATAGACATGAAATTCATTTGGTAATGTTTGATTTCTCATGAGAAAATATTTTTGTCCATGGGTGTAATTATAGTTATGGTATGGTCACATTATTGTGTGTGCATGTAATTGAGGTTATGTTAAGCTCAAAATATTGCGTGTGGGTGTAATTATTGTTAATATATTCTATTAATATTTTTTATTATTTTATTTATGGTTAAATTTATCACACAATATTTTGTATGGGTGTAATTAGGGGTATGTTTTTCTTACAATATTGTGCAATAATTTTTTTTATGTTATGTTCACCATGTGACAAATTCTAATGCCTATTCTTATAAAAAATCATTTTAAACACATTTGTTATGTTCTATGGATCATTATTATTCTCAATTGTTTCTACCCTTTATTAAATTGTATATGTTTTACTGTTGGATATTATATGTTTTTACCATGTCTTATAGACAAATTTAATTTTTCCATGCTCTATTTTATAACATCTTCCTCTCATACTCATGTTTTCTAAAATTCTAATGATTTGAACGCATTATAATTAAATGTTATATTTTTCTCTTACTAATAGTTTTATCCTAGCCCTTCTTATGTTTTAAAATCATCAGGTTATGAATAAGATTATTATAAAAAAACATTTCAAAAACGAAATCATTAATGGTGTAATTATGTGAAAATGTTCAAAATAACATTTTTATATAACCAATTGAAAAAAACACTAAAACATTTTATTCATGGACTTTAATATTATTTATGAGGTGTAATTTAAAAGAAATGGAATTGAAGTAAAATAAATAAATTTCTATATTGTGTTGACTCACCTAGTATCAAAGCTACTGTTTAATGAATGTTCTTTTGGAACTGGACCAGAGAGTGTGGGTTTTGTTTCACTATATACAAACTAGATATAAAATGTTATAATATTTACACAAGGATGTATCATATGGTTGTAATTTTGGGGAAATGTGATTCTTATTTTGAGAGAGCATTTGAGATCATCCACAACTATTATGGTTTCTTTCCCACAGAAGGAGGTAGAATCTCCTCTTGATTACTTAGTGAGGAACTTGACATTAATTATGAGTGTTATTACTATTATAATTTAATTATTGTTCTAATTATCGATTTCTATTTATTTCATAATAGAAACATCCTAATATTATAAACAATTAAAAAAATTATTGAATATTTATCACTAAATAAAAATATTAAATGACCCACTATATATATATATATCCATTATAACCTAGCTATGAAATTGGAGGATCTAGTGACCCTAAAACTAGTATCCAAGAGTTGTCGTCTTATGTTATTACACGAGCATAAATACAAGGAATAAAATCTCAAATGATAGATCATTTTAGTAATTTTTTGGAATGGGACACATAATTGATTCCCATTTTACATTGGTGGTACAAAATAAAACATAATACATAACAAGAGAAAATGAAATGAATTAATGAAAACTCGTTCAATGATTTATTCTTTATACCATGGGGAAAGAAGACAAAAATATGGGTGAGATAAAATTCTTAGTAAGGGATTTGTACTTTAGAAGAAATCATGAATCAATAAGCATAATAAATTTGTAAAGGAACTTATCTGAACACACATGTAATTTAAATAACTTTATTATCATGTTAAGTTAAGGAAGAATCAATATGGAAAGGTAAATCACTAAAAACATGAAATTTAATCAATAATTGGAGAATGAAATGAATCCACATGTAATTTCAAAGAGTAAATAAAATGGATAATAATAAAATAAATTCAATAATGGAAATTATTAATCATTGGCTGTCATGTTTCCCATGAACATGATACCATTATCATCACGATATACCCTAAATATTGTTTAAAACTACTGGGTATAAACTGTATAATTTGGATAAAAAATTCATGTAATGAGACTACTAATGGAGCATTGAGCTATCTATAACTAACCCAAATATATATTGAATATCTAACACATTGATCATATATTTAATAATTGAGTTAATTCTTAAAAAATGTTCCTTATCATCATGTTTCCTTATTGATAAATTTATACAAATTTTTCAATATTTATTCAATTAATTACATAAATTTAAAAAAAACATTTGTAAAAATTTTATATGGTTATGGTAACAACCATATCAATAACACAATAATATGGATATTTAATATAATTATATTTTCAAATAAAAAATTATCATGTAATGACCCAAAAGTTTGAATAAATTTTGTTTCCTAAATTTGTGTGTTATTTTATTTTATACTCAACAAAACTATTTCATTTAATAAA
Organism: Viscum album; assembly: GCA_963277665.1. Classification (NCBI taxonomy): domain Eukaryota; kingdom Viridiplantae; phylum Streptophyta; class Magnoliopsida; order Santalales; family Viscaceae; genus Viscum; species Viscum album. The sequence goes on from OY728152.1 coordinate 1,404,420,926, forward strand.
ATGAGTATAATTAAAATAAGACCATTAGGTTTTGACTATTATATGACTCTTAATCAATATGACCATTGGAAACTAAATGTTGCGATTATTTTCTATAAATACAAGTGAACTTGATTAATTAATATAGAATGAAGATTCGATGGCCCCATCAAGTAGTCTCGGGCTGATCGAAGCCCATTTGATGGAACATAGGAAAGTGGTAGCACCTTTGGGATTTTCTCTAGACCAAAACCAAGCTGAACTTCATCGTGTGAAGCTGGAATGGAATCACCTTCATGAGAAGTTCAAGTTGATACAAATCACTACTTGGGCAATGTTGGCCGAGCCGCCCCAAGATTCTATTAACCTAACACACCTTACTCTTAGGTCCTATGCTAGTGTTATATGGGGTTATGTAACGAGACCGTAACTACCTTGTGTAATCCTTTGATTTAAATAAAAATTTTGATTTCTTCTAATGGTGAAGTTTGTGAATTTTCAAATGTCCAGATAAATATAGTTTGCATATTATTAATGAAATCTAGAAAAAGGATATTTTAAAATATTTATGTAAACCTTAAATAATTAATATTGTGTAATGATTTTCAAAAAATGGTCTTCTACAGCTGTGTTCAGTATGAAATTTAGAGTCTAATAAGATTAACATAATTTTTGGTGAATAATAAATTATGAATAGTGATTTTATGCTTATGATTAGTAATGTGATCAAAAGGATTAAGTAACTTCACTTAAGAAAGTTTTTTTTATAATTTAGGCAGCTTGATTAGGTAATGTGATTCAATAAAATAAGTAAATAACTGTTTCAGAAATTATTGGTTAAGTTTTAGTTTTTCCGAGTGAATAGTGTTTTTTATTTAAAAATTTAATTAAAAATATTTAGAAAATTATTTTCATAAAATGGAGTTCAATTTTTAAATCAGAGCAACGATATTTGGTTAAGGTGAATTTTTAGGAGTTTTCTAAAATACTTGATTTTTAGTGAATAGTGTTTTTATTTCAAAATTAAATTAAAAATATTTAGAAAATTATTTTCCTAAAATGGAGTTCATTTTTGAAATTAGAGCATCGGTATTTGGTTAAGGTGAAATTTTGGGATTTTTCTGAGAAAGTTGAATTTTCAGTGAATAATCAAAATACAGTTTTTGAGTTTCGGGTGTTTAATGACATCATAAAGGATGTAATAATTATGAGATAATTCTTGTTGACTAATGAATAGTAGGATAAGATATGAGGTGTCCCATATGTCCAATACCATGGGAAAGCCCGTGGTTTTTCCAATACCACTGATGAGGTGTCCTTTGGCAATTAATGCTTTGTCCCCTCACTTCTCTTATAAATACCAAGCCTTTCAATCATTCATTTCATTTCCAAATCCTCCCCAACGAAGTTACTGTCTCTTTAACTCCAAAGGAGTCCTCCCAAGGTGCCCTCAATACTCTCAAGGTCTTGACCTTCACGCTTCCAAAGTTACTCTTCAAGGTAAGGGATTCTTTCACCCTCCTCTTTTAAGTCATGACTTCCTTTATGTTGTGTCTTATATTTTCCATATATTTATGTTGAGGGTACGTTCTTATATGTTCTTATTACTTCCCATTTCATGTCGAAATTATGAGAGACCCTTTCACCTCTCACCAATTTGTTTTCTTGAATTTTTATGTGATGCTGTTAGGCTGCCGAATTTCTCGTAAAAGAAATTGCATCTTCTCTTTTCTTTCATGATTCATTTTCATGTGGTATGTCATTCAAATATCCATACCATGAAATAATTCAGTACCCATATTGTATTATGAATTATTTATGAGTGGGTGACACTTATACTCTCTCTTTTCAATGTTTTCTAAAACCATGTTATATAGTCGTTATGCTGTAGAAATTTCTTCTCAAAATATCTATCTCTTTCTCTCAAGAAATTCCCTTGTTTATCTATGTAAATACCCAAAACTATTTCATTTATATGGGTTTTCATAAATATATAAATATGATATATTTTATTCTGGAATTGACATACATATAACCCTCACTCCCTTTCCATGGGTTATAAATGACATAATGATCTTATTTTTAAGCTCTTTTTAAACGTCACGATTTTGACATGAACCCCATTTCTTTGATTCCATTTGGGTTATTTATGAAATGCTTGATTATGATCTATGTGGATCACATAAAATTAAATATATATTAAGGGTTATCCCTGATAGCTCTCCAATGCATTGGGTAAAGAATTAATCTCTAGAGATGACAAGTTTCAGGATACCTTGGTGAATAACCTTGGAAATTTTTATGACACCTTGAGGGATGGACCTTGGTGATATGTTCATGAATATATAAATGAAATATTGTAGCCACATATTCAATATTAGGTTCCAAGTTATTTTCTGTATGATATGCCTATTCTTCCATTTCTCATGTCTTCATGTTTTTATTCAAGTTCTTATTGATATCACAAGTAAATTGACTCCCTTGTTTACCCTTACTGGGACTTCTGCTCACCATTTCCTTTGATTTCTGTCTCTATGATATGAGATGAAGTAAATGTACATAGGATGAAACTATGATTAAGCCTTACAAGTGGTTTTGAAGAATGTTTTATGTTTTTTTAAATTTTTTATGTTCATGATTTCTAAGACACTAGACTTTAAAGATCCTATGTATGTAAAATGTAATGAAAAGTTATGTATTAAAAATTCAGGATTCCATAGTTGGTATCAAAGGATAGTTTAGTTATTTATATAAATTAGGGTATGATTTTTTTTGGAATAATCATATATAAAATTCTAAATATAGGAAATCTTCCTGGTATTTTGGTGAGTATTGATTAAGTGGTTTATCAAAAATATACATCCCTGTCTGGATACGAGCAGGTAGAGGTGGCTCTAGAATAGATGTATATAGGGGTAAAACCCTAAAACACCACTTTGATCTAGTCTCAAATGGGAACAAGTGCACGAAAATGGGCCTTTCTGCAGTCTTGGTTACAACACTCCCGGGGGATATGTTTTGTTAATCTAAAGCTTTTTATGAATCATTATGAAGGAATTATAGAAAAATGCAATTGTCTAAGCATGAAGTTTTAAGACATAAAATCCTTTTTAGTTAAATGATTCTTAAATGAAATAAGTTTCTCACGAAGGATTTATTATTATAGAAAATGTCGCCTTCATCTAGGAATAAGTTGAAGTATTTCCTGAGGAGTTGCCCAGACCTCCCCTAGAAAGAGAGGTAGAGTTATCCATTGAACTCGTACATGGATCTCATCTGATGTCCAGGACCCCCTATAGGATGGAAAATGTGGAGCTAGATGAATTAAAGAAACAACTCCGAGATCTTTTGGGGAATGGATTTATCTGACCAAGTGTGTCTCCTTGGGGAGAAACAGTTCTCTTTGTGAAGAAGAATGATGGATCGATGCAGCTATGCATTGATTATAGAGAACTGAATGAGATCATAGTGAAGAAAAAATACTCTCTTCCACGTATTGATGACTTATTTGACCAACATTGTGGGACTTGATTCTTCTCTAAGATTGATCTTCATTTTGGTTATCATTAATTGAGGGTGAATAATGATGATATTCCAAAAACTGGATTCCAATCAAGATATGAGCATTGTGAGTTTGTTGTTATGCCCATTAGACTGACTAATGCACATGTTATTTTTATGGATCAAGAATGAATTGATTTTGGAAACTTATGTTTTATCAAATAGATATCCTTTGTTTAGGAAAATGATTTGGTTATTAAATTATAAAGGTTATTTTGGATGATATTTTCTCTTTTGAAGTACTATATGCCTAAGGGAAATAAAATACTACAGGATTTAAATTGAGGAGGAATGGTTGAATTTTTTTTGTAAGAATTTATGTATTTATTGTAGACATCTGGTGATTTACGTTATTTTTGGAAAATGATGAACCTAGCATAGAGAATATGTGAATAGGTTAATTACACTTTAGTATGAGACTTTAATAGTAGTCGATGTTATTTGGAGATAAATGTTAAGATTTATTGGGGAAGACTATGTGATTAAATCCTTCTATGTTTTGGGTTCCAATCTTAGTTTGGATTATTCTGAAGAATTATAAGGATGGTTTTGTATTGAATGGTCTTTCTGGAACTTTGGGTACTTTTGTTGAATTTTGGAGATTAATAGTCATATTTATTTTTATAAAGGATTGTCCTTTTGGGGATTATATGATCTCATACTAAACATTTTAGTTTTATTTGATGAATAAATACAATGGAAAAATATAGTTATTCTTTTTTGGATTATGTGATTCTCTAGAAGATGATTTTTGTGCTTTTGATGAGACCAAGTCATTTGGAATGATCATTGTTTGGAGAAAAGATTAGTCTTGGTGGAAACATATTAAGGGATGAAACGCTACTTGAAGGTAAGTATATTTACTTATGTTTTTATTCCATGTAGTAAATTAATTCCTCAAAATTATGAAAAGGAACGTAAAACAAAAATGTTGTTAGTTTACGTTTCCTACTGGGTAATCAAAGACTGTTTAACACATCCAAAGTTTGGGATATTCTTATGGTTACTTTTCTCCTAATCATGTTTTCTATAACTCTCCATCAGAACTTGACCCATTGTTTTCTCTTCCATATCCATGTTTTCCTATATAGAATCCTAGTATGGGTTAACTCGGGTGACCTTTGTACCTCCCTTTCTTTCTTTTAAAGTAATACTTTTACTGACTCTTTTTCTGATGTGGGACTTTGAATGAAATTTCCAAGCCCAATTTTAAAATTGCGAGGACATAATTTCTTAAGGGGGGAAGATTGTAACAACCCGAAATTTTGAATAAATTTTGTTTCCTAACTTTGTGTGTTATTTTATTTTATACTCATCAAAACTATTTCATTTAATTAAATGAGTATAATTAAAATAAGACAGTTGGGTTTCTACTATTATATGACTGTTGATCAATATGACCATTGAAAAATAAATGTTGTGATTATTGTCTATAAATACAAGTGAGCTTGATTAATTAATATAGAAAGAAGATTCAATGGCCCCATCCAGTTGTCTTGGGATGATCGAATCCCATCTGACGGAACTCGAGAAGGAGGTAGCACTTTGGGATTTGCTCTAGACCAAATCCAAGTCGAACTTCATCGTGTGAAGCTGGAACGGAATCGCTTTCGCGAGAAGTTCGAGCTGACAGAAATCACTACTCGGGCAATGTTGGCTGAGCCTCCCCAAGATTATATCACCCTACCACACCTTACTCTTAGGTCATGTTCTGGTGTTATAAGGGGTTATGTAACGAGACCGTAACTACCTTATGTAATCCTTTGATTTAAATAAAAATTATGATGTCTTCATATGGTGAATTTTGTGATTTTTCTAATGTCTGGATAAATATAGTATTCATATTATTGATGAATTCTAGAAAAAGGATATTTTAAAATATTTATATAAACCTTAAATAATTAATAATGTGTAATGATTTTCAAAAAATGGTCTTCTACAGCTGTGTTCAGTATAAAATTTAGAGTCTAATAAGATCATCTTATTTCATGGTGAATAGTAAATTATGAATAGAAATTTTATGCTTATGATTATAATGTGATCAAATGGATTATGTAACTTCACTTAAGAATGTATTATTATAATTTAGGCACCATTATTAGGTAATGTGATTCAATAAAATAGGTAAATAACTGTTTCAGAAATTATTTGTTAAGTATTTGTTTTTTCGAGTGAATAGAATTTTTTATCTAAAAATTAAATTAAAAATATTTAGAAAATTATTTTCATAAAATTGAGTTCATTTTTGAAATCAGAACATCGATATTTGGTTAAGGTGAAATTTTGGGATTTTTCTGAGAATGTTGAATTTTCAGTGAATAGTGAAATACAGTTTTTGAGTTTCGGGTGTTTAATGACATCATTAAGGATGTGATAATTACGAAATTATTCAGGTCGACTTATGAATAGTAATATAATATGTAAGGTGTCCCAAGTGGCAAATACCATGGACAAATACCATGGTAAAGCCCATCGTTTTTCCAATACCACTGATGAGGTGTCCCTTGGCAATTAATGCATTGTCCCCTCACTTCTGCTATACATACCAAACCATTCCAAAATTTATTTCATTTAAAAATACTCCCCAATGAAGTTATGGTCCTTTTACCTCCCAATGAATCCTCAAAAGGTTCCCTCAATCCTCCCAAGGTCCGGACTTTCATGCTTTCAAAGTTATTCTTCATGGTAAGAGATTCTTTCACCCTCCTCTTTTAATTCATGACTTCCTTTATGTTGTGTCTTATATCATCCATATCTTTATGTTGAGGGTATGTTCTTATTTATGAAATGTTTGATTATGATATATTTGGATCACATGAAATTAAAGACATATTAAGGGTGCGCCCTGATAGCGCTCTAATGCATTGGGTAAATAATTAATCTCTAGAGATGAAAGGTTTCACGATACCTTGGTAAATAACCTTGGTAATTTTTATGACACCTTGGGGATGGACCTTGGTGATTTTTTGATGGATGTAAATATGAAATATTGTAGCCACATATTCAAGATTATGTTCCATGTTCTTTTATTAATGATATTCATATTCATCCATTGCTCATTTCTTCATGTTTTTATTCAAGTTCTTATTGATATCACAAGTACATTGACTCCCTTGTTTACACTTACTAGGCCTTCGGCTCACGCTTTCCATTGATGTCTGTCTCCAGGATATGATTTGTAGTAAATGTACATAGGATGAACCTACGATGAAGCCTTACAAGTGTCTTCAAATAATGTTTTATGTTGTTCTCATGTTTTATGTTCCTGATTTCCAAGACACCAGACTTTAAAGATCATCTGTAGGTAAGATATAATGAATAGTTATGTAGTAAAAAGGCGGGATTCCATATATCATATGAAAATAGATGTTTCAAGATAAATTTAACAATTAAAAAAGAATGCGATATTTCATAATTACATTAACCACAAGGTAATTTTCAATTCAAATCCCCATGGATGAAATAATTAAATTCGAATAATGTAATAACATGAATTATGAATTATTAATGATATTACATTTAAAAGGGTATTATATTCATCATAAAAAATAAATTAGCTGTATAATATTACAATGACTTAATGACGATAAATTGAGATAATGTCCCTTACAATGGGCCCAAATCATCACGTTCGTTCCATATATTCCTGAATAATAAACTTATGTAAAATATTTACGTTCTTAAGAACCTTTTTCATGTTTATTATATGATTTAGTCCACTTTACACCATTTTATATATGATTACACAATCAATTTATGTTTTCATTTTTTATGAGATTTGACTTTAGTGTCAAAAATGACTTCAAAAGTGGACTATTGGTGTAAGATTTCAGTATTTAAATATATCCATAATTATATTCATTAAATAATTAACATATTTATAAATAAAATATATTTTTAAAAATAACCATTAAATTAGTTTCTGATAAATTTTGTACTTTATGATCATAGAGATGGTAGGCCATACGTAAGCCTCAAAAACATTTTCATTTTTCAATGATCATTATGGAAAAGAGGTAACTAATATTATGTATTTATATATTGATAATAATATAAAATATTCCAAATTATTTATTTAAATATACTAATTTATATACCATAATTATTTTGTGAGGATGTATAGAGAGTCACATCACTTTGTGATGGAGGTATGCTACACATAAACGATGCCATTATAATTACACTATGTTGGAAATAAAATAATATATTGTGTTTTAATAATTATAAATGTGAAATGTATATTATATTTACGGAATTTATTTAACATATATTCATTATATTTTCCCTTGTAATCTTATATGTATTGCATTCATGAAAATGAATCACATTACCCCCCAAGGCGGTAGTCCGCCAAACACACAAGTGACCTTGTTGTGTAGCATACAGATTCAAAAGTAAAAAAGGTGTATATGATATAATGAATATATAGGAATGAATATTCTATAAAGACTATATATGAAAATTATATTCACCATTATATCCAACTAGAAAAGGTGGTAGTGGAAAAATGAATGACACCGGTTCACAAGGATGTAGTAGTCCATACACATAAATGATGATTTCAAAACCCATTTGATTGAAGTGGAAATTGTTTTAGTTCATAAACATAACATTAAAACATATAGGTATATATAATATACAAATGATATTATATCATCATGGTTTAAAAATAATTGAAGGAGTTTAGGGATGAAATAAAATAAAAATTAAAGTTGAAGAACATTGCCTCTAATTCTAGTATCTTCAATAGGTTTGTTCCAAATCCTTATTATGTTAGATTTGATCCCAAAATAGATCCCATGATTATATTATTGAATTTTTGAATTTATTTTTTCAGGAATTGGCTGAACCAAAATTGTTTGATGGTGTGTAGAAGAGATGATATTGGGTGGCATTTCATAAGTGAGGTGAGTGGAACACTTTTAATTTCTGAAATGATTCAGTTAGACCAAGGTTTTTATCATTACATAATGCTTCATAATATATGTTTATTAGTAATAGAAGAGGTAATGCATACATATTTCTAGGATATGGCTTATTAGAATTTAGGGTGTTTTTTTAAGCATTTTATTTTTAGGTTAACCCCGGGTAAATACATTTTTACCATAACCATGATAATTCATTTTTCATATTTTCACACTTTAATTTTATTAAAAAATTAAAGTGAAGTTATTAGAAATTATTAATTATGATTATTTAAACTATTCCATCATTTTTTTCAAAATAAATTGACATAATTGGAAAAATATAATTTAAAATTAATCCCAAAAACATAAAGATAATGCAGGTTTTCCATGAGAAAATGCTCAAAAGATTTCAATGTTTATATATCAAAATCAATAAGGATTTTATTCCAGTGACATAAATTGGTTTAATTGATAAAACAGTATTCTGACTTTATATTAAAAAAAATTAATAATATAATCCCTAAATATAAACAATTTAAGTGAAAAGGATGTTTTAAATTAAAATCTAGTAATTTTTACTATTCATAGAAAAATGAATAATCTTTGGAAGATACAAAAAATTACATGAAGAGTAATTTTTTAATAATACATAAAAAATGAATTTTATTTTTTCAAATATTTTTTCAAAATTCAAGATACATAATGTTATGTAATCTTCCTCAAGAACAATTAAACTATTTTTTAGAAAAATAATGTTTGTTAAAAATATTTCATTTACAATAAAATAATTCTTCCAATATTTATAATCAATAGAAAACCATAATATTTAGATTCTAAATAGTAATATTCATACCTTCCAACTTAATGACTAGTTTTTAATGGTCATGTTTATATAATATTTTAATATAGTAATTTTTTAACCCAGTTTTCTATTTACCGCAGGCTATCAATGAAATTAAATTTATTCTAAAAGAAATATGTTGTAAATAATTGAGGTGTTACATTATCACCTCTAAATAGAATTTTATCCATGAAATATCAAGGATATTAACTTTGAATCATATGAAGGAAGTTTTTCTTTATAACATAATTTTTCCAACATTTCTTATCACGTTTTATGATTGCTATGATATACCTTTACCAAAAGTGTCTACCAATTCCACAGTACTTACACTATTTTATCAAGAATATTGATGGGTTCTTCACATAATGATTTATCAGGTTCCAAATCTATTGCAGTAGAGGTTATCACATGTATTAGGTTTGGGTTTTACTTCCTTCATAATGATACGAGTAAGACATCATAGACTATTGAGATACTTAGTGACATTACCAAATGATAAGAAACAAATTGAATTCATTAAAGGATTTCAAATTGTCTAATGTACGTGGGGATTGGTTTCCCTCTCTCATCGGTCCATATGAAACCCTTCCATAATGATACATTCATGAAAAATTGTATCTTAATTGTAATTCTATATCTGTCCTCCGATTATTGGCATAACTCATTGGCCTACATTAGACAGCTATAATGTGATCTTAAATAGCCTTTACCTTTGTTTTCTTCTCTTTAACATGGTTTTTCCTATGAGTTTCCTTTCACCAATTTCATTTCAAAAATTTAGGGTATGAAATATAATTCCATATAATTCTTCATATGATGCCATTTGAATAATTTATTAGGTACTATTTTATAAGAAAACTCTTACAATGTTATATACTGTTAACACATACCTTAAAAGTAAAGTGATAATGACCTAAACGTGACATAAATTGTTTTAATTACACATTTAGAATGTCTATTAGTTATATGTTGGTAGGAAGTTCTCAAATTAATATCATTATCAAGAGCCTTATAAGGAGTTCTCTATAATTTTTATGTAAGATGGGGATCACGATCAAACACAATTGAAAGAGGTGCACCATGAAGCCGATTTACATCATTACTATATATCCTTATAAAGAGTTCAAGAGGTAAATCTTCACTTATGTAAATGAAATTTTCTGATTTTGTTAAGAGAATAATGATAAACTATATTGAATCATTATTTATAATTCATTATTAGTCTTGTGAAAAATTCCATTATAATGTAATCCCATTTCAACACTCGAATAGGATGAGGTTGAATGAATCAAATATAATGTTTTCTCAAAAAATTAACCTTTTTAAAAACCAAACATTTTTTCATAGAATTAGGAATTTTACACTCCATGTTATCCAACTAAAAATGGTCCCTCAATTCCCTACACATCATTGCAATTACAGGGTATATAGAGAAATTTGAGCTATTGAGAGTAATTGAACAATTCCATTTTTAGATTAGGGATACATAGAACACATATTATAATTCCATATTTCATAAAACAAATTTCACAAAATAATTATGATAACTTCCCATCAATCCTAGCTTTATGTCTGTTCTGAAAGATCTCATCATCAGATTGAGAACTATATATCTTTTCTAATAAAGATAGTTTTTTAAATCATTTTAAATTCGAATAATGTCCCCCCCCCCAACTTCTTAATGATTCCAATATACATATTTATTATATCCATGAACATATGAACTCACTCAATTCTCATTTAGGTAAAAAAATCCATGATCTTTCATACCCAGTGCATGTGGAACCTTATTTTCTTTCATTATGTGGTAGTGTATTGATAAATCATAGTTTTTAAGTAACTCAATCCATCGACAATGTCACATTTTGATATATTTCTATGAAAATATGTATTTTATGATTTTATGATCTATGAATATCTCACATTATTTACCATAGAGATATTTTATCCATGTAATCAATGAAAAAAATTACAACTTCATAGTCAATATATTGGGATGAGAAGTTCTGTTCTTGAGACATTAATCTACATTATGCATATGAAAATGAATTTTAACTTTTCATTAAGAAAAAAACCTTCTCCCTTTGTCAATGGATAACTATATATCACAAAACCATCACTATTAGATGGTAAATTAAAAATTAAAGTATTTCACAATCTCGTCTTTTGATCATAAACACATTCTTTAAATTTATTTGTCCAAAAAAAGAACCTCGTTACCTATAATAATTGTTAACGGGATTCCCATTCAAGACAAAATTTCCAATAAATACATGATAGTATCTCTCAAAAACAATGAAACTGCATTCCTTTGTTGTATTTGTTATTATAGGTCATTCCCTAACATCCGTTTTCTTCACATGATTGACTAAGATACCATTCATAGAGACAATATAGGAATGAAAAAAAACATATTGGGGAAATAAATTACTATTATTAAATTTAAAATAAAACTCTTTCCATCTAAGAGTTTCATGATTAGTCATCAAGTGATTCTCATTGTCCCCACATCTTATAGAATACATAACATGTAACCAATGAATACCACAACAAAATTTTTAGGATATTCTTTGAATGATCTATTCAATATATCTATAAAAAAAAGGTTTCATTATTCAATCCAAATGGAATTTATATGAACTATTAATATACATGATAAATTCTAAATGTTTTCATAATAATTTTATCCTTCATTACATGTAATTGATGATACACATAATTAATTTCAATATTGGAAAGATATTGGTCTCCCTAAAGTCAATTTAATAAGTTATCAATGCGAGAAAATGAAATTTCTTTTATATTATTATTGAATTGATTTCTCAATATTCAACTCATAGCCTCATGGATCCATATTTCTTATTAATGAAGAGAATATAATCTCCCCATGGTGGATCCCAAGGGAGAATAAAACCCTTATCACACAAATCCCTTAGTAGTTTCTTCGACTCAATTAATTACACAACGTAAATTGTAAAGGGATTCTATGGTATTGGGTTTTTATCCAGGATTAAATCAATGAAAAACTCAACTTCAACCATTTAGCGATTTCATTACAATTCCTTGGAAAATACATCAATGGGATCCTATATAATAGGTATATCCCAAATTTGGAGATTAAATTTTCCATTAATAAATTATGATGTCTCTTATTCCTTATAATTCTAATTAATAAGATATATTTTAGGGTGGATCTAGAGATGAATCATATGCTGAAGACTCTTCTCTAAAGAAAAGTAATTTTATATCTTCCTCAAAAATAATAATTTCCTTATTCATATATTAAATTTATGAATCGTATTTTGAATCATATTATATACCAAGGACCGTATCATAGTCAACCATAGGCATGATAAAAAGGTTAACAATTAAAGCATGTGATTTTGTCATAATGGGGAAGAAATGACACTTAATGGGTGTAGTGAGACTCCCTATATGTGTTTTTAATGAAAACAACCTTTTAAATTAAAAGGGATATGTAAAAGTTTCTTTTAAAACTAGGTAGATATAAAGGAGTTCATGGATCCATAATAAAATAATGAATTTTCAATATTTTATGATAGGTTTAGTATACCTTCCACAACATCATTGGGTAAATCCACCTCAGTTGCAGTGACTGCAAAATCATGGACTTCACCACATGGAATTTTTTGTCGTATAATCCCTTGATATTGGAGGAATTAATTTGTGTAGTGCCACATCTCCCTACAGTTGAAATAATGTATAGATGTATTTTATTTTTTCCTCTTTCATTATTTAACATGATGAAAATTTTATCTATGTTAATAATAAACTACCGTGCGCTTTAGGAATTTCCTAGGGTGAATCATTCCATAGTTCCCACATGTTATAAATTATTTCATACATTTATTATTATATGATGAATTATTTTTTTTCACGGGGATAGTACGACCTCACATTCTTATGATTTCCCATGGATATGTTAGATCTATAAAATTCCTTCTAAATTCGTATTTAACATAAAATCCTTTTATAATTTGAAGAAAATATTTGAGAGACTAGTGATCTTGAGGCACATGGCTTAAGGACTTCAATGAAATGATCAATCTTTCACTCTCTATTACATATGTAATTTGTATGATGCCTAGATAACCTTGTAAAGGAATATTCATTTTCCAAAAAAAAAATTAGGTATTAATCAATTATGTGTCCTTAATATGGCCCTAATAATCACAGTTTCAATGCCATTTATATTAGAGTCCTTGTTACATAAATATATACATTGAACATGAGTATTGATACCCTTCTTCCATCCATGTTCCACCTCTAATGAATTGAACATAATTAATTATATCATAAAATTATGAATGTTAAATAATAATTTATAATTCTAATTATGGTGTAATATATAGAATAAATTAAAATTTTATACATTTTTAATATCTGATTCCTAATCCTTTGATTCATTAGGGATATCATTATTTTAAAATCTATCATAATGGTCTCTAAATAAAATTTGATTTATACTAATCATATCCCTAATGAGAGTCAAACAAAGTTTCAAGTAAGGCCTATTTTCAAATAATAGATGAATTTAGGGTCCAACCAAATGTTCCCTTTTTGGAGTTATTACCCCTGGGAACCTCTATGATGGATCCACATCTACTTTTTGAATCCAGACATGGATGTATTTCTATGAAAAAAAATCAATCCCAAACTAAAACATTACGATTTTCCTTTATACTATCCTCATTGTTTTTCATTGGTGTATGTTCAGTATTCTATGCTTTATTTAATCTAGTTCCCATGGATTCTATGAAACTTCTTTTGGTACCAACTATAGCATCCTAAACTATAGTAGACTAGAACTAGTGTCTTAATTTTTTAAATTGACTGAGATTCAAGGAATAAAATCCTAATGTAAATTCAATTAATCAATTTTGGACAATGAGATACATGCACGATACCCATTTTAAATTGGTAATAGAAAATAAATGATAATACATAACAAAAGTAAATGAAATTAATCCTAAATAACCCATTCAAATATTACTTATTAATATCCATAGGAAATGAATCAAATATAAATGTTTGCTAAAATTCTATGTAAGGTATAAGTACGATGGATGTTATCATGAATGGATAATCATAATAAAAATAAAATGGTAAATAATTGAACACATATTACATTTAAATAACATGACTATCATAGTAAGATAAGTCAAAATCAATATGGAATAGTAAACAACTGAAATCAACTCTAATTTAATCAATAAAATAATAATGAAATGTATCCATACATAATATAATAAAGAAAATCTCTAGGAAAATAAAAATGAAAAAAATTACAAATTAAGGAAAATATTAATTATTATATTTCATGTTTCACATGAACAAGATATCATTTCCATCATGATCTATCCTCAAGGATATATAAAACTACTTGGTAAAAAACCATATGATTTATCTCATGAGATAACTGATGAATTGATAGGATATATATAACTAGGCCCCACCAGTGACTTGAATTTATAAATCATTCATTATATATTGAATAATATATTTAATTCATAAAAATATTCCTTATCATTAAATATCTATATTGAGCATATGATATAAAATAATCAATATTTCCACAGTTAATCAAATAAAGTTCAATGATAACATCATATATAAAAATGGAATAAGTATTATTAAAAAATCATATCAATCAAAAAATAAAATGGATATTTAAGAGAAATATAATCACTAATGAAAAATTATTACATTAAAGTGATTATTTCAGCCGAAAGGTAACAATCACCAAATAAAGTGAAATTGAACAATAACCTTTACCACATAAAAAATTTAAGGTAAAATCCCATTAAATTAAACAATTCAAATAGAAACATAAAATGAAATTTATTATTAATGAATCTTGATGTTACTATTAAAATGATCATATAATATTACAATATACCTTAGTAAAGGGTAATTGAGATGATGCCCATAACCTTGAGACTGAATCATCATATTTCTTCTTTATCATCATCGATAATAAACATATGTTAATTATTTACTTTCCTAGGAAACTTTTCCATGTTTATTACTACTTTTATTTAACTTATTATAATGTTATATTTTATTACATAATCAATTTAAGTTTACAGTGGGTGTTTTGATGATATTTGACCTTTATATTCAAAATGAATTTAGAATGTAAATATTTTTCTATGAGTTCATTATTTAATTATCTATAGAATATAAATAAAAAATATATTATAATAATTATACATAAATTTTAAATTTTATACCTATCATGAATGATGGTTTTGAGAAATGATGTACTTTACAATCATGGAGATAGTATGTGACATGTATTCACAAGTAACATTTAAATTGTCCAAATATCATTATAAAAAAATCGTAAGAAGTATTTTGTAATTATAGAATGATCATAATATCATAAAGTCCATATTATTTGTTTAAATATAATCATATATAACATCTATGTGGTGTGGTGATGAAAAGAGAGTCACATCGCTTGGTGAAGGCATTATTTCACATATACACGAGCAACGATATATATTTTTTAGGGTAAAAAAGAACATGATATATTATATTTTAATAAATATTATTATGTAATTAATATAATAATTATTTCATTTATATAACATATAATCATTAACATTATTCTTTTCATTTTCCCTATAAGGCATTAGTAAAAAAATCACATCGTGGGGTGGTAGTTTATCATAAACAAAAGGGTTGTTATCATATCCCCTATGGATGGAAAGTGAAATATGTATATATCTGATATAATTATTATATAGTTATAGTTATTTTATAATTTTAATTTATATACTCTAGATCTGTAAATACCTAAAAATTACATGTAATTTTTTTTAAATTATTTGGGATTTTTACGAGTCTGTGAAAATTGACAGCGCATGATTCTGAGGCCCAGGGTGCCTAAAATGAATTTATGAAATTTTATTAAGGTAAGTTCAGTAAACACGTGAGTGGAATTTTCTATCTTTGGAATTGGTGCTCGGATTAAAAATCTGAGGGAATCATTGAATCTGCAACGTCAGGATTCACTTAAGGGAGGCTTCACTTCGACCGCAGTGGGTCGCGAGATAAATGCAATTTTGGGACTTTTTAAAGAATCATAAAATAAAATGTAATTGTTATTTTATTATCTTTTTCTCAAACAGATGAGCTACGGTGGTGGGACAGGTGACTTATCCAACCAATTAATGGCTCGACTATTTTATTTGAAACTGCACCATTGAAGAATTAAGAGGTTCAATAATTAAATGAACCTCATTAATTCCTCGGTGCATTACTCACCTTTCCCCATCCTATTTAAATTGAGAATGGGGTGGGGTTTTGGCATGGATTCTTTAATCAAGGAAACTCTGGTGATGTCCTACTACGACATCCACTAATGAAGGACAGAGGGTCGGGCAGCAATGATCCGAGATCAACAAACGTCGATGACTCCATCCAACATGGACGATCCTCCCGCTACAACCGTGAAACCTTAAGCGAATCTTGAGGTAGTGAAGGGGGGGGGGTTATGTTTGAATGCGGTTTATTATTATAGAAATGTGATGAATAATTATTCTTGATTGTTATAATGCTAACGCGAAGGGCGCGAGCCAAACGAACAAGGGCCGAACCCTCCGCCACTTCGTTTATCGTTGCGTTCATCAGATATGGTTTTCCCAATTTGACAACAATGTGAGAAAGAGGGTCACACTATGACAACAGTAGTCTAGGAAGCCCGTAGGCATAAATGAGAATGGAAATGGAGCTCCAGAGCATCGATGAATCCCTATGGGAGCTCCGATGGCGATCGACGCTGGTGGCGGAGACGGCGACCGGCGCTCTCTGGCTGTGGAGGAGCATGGCACCACTCAATGCAGTGGTGGTTGGATAGGTGGACGACAGCAGGCCGACCATAGAGGTGGAGGCATCACTTCATCGCGCACCGCGTTGAAGGGGAGCCGCGGTGTGAGGGAAAGGGACCCGCCTTTTGCGGGTCCCGTGGGTGACAAGGTGGTGCCACATGGCACCGTACTTAATATTAACATCTTAATGAGCCATTTGGAAGGAAGACCACGTGCCACGTGCGGGGCGCGCTAGCCGTTCGGGCCGCATTGCCTGGTGGGCCAGCCCAGCCGGCGGGCCGAGACAGTCCGTGGCCCAGCGAACCAGGGCCCTCGTAGCCTAACCCATCCAAGGTGGGCCGGTCTAGTCCATGGACCAACGGGCCGAGACCGTCACATCCTAGCCCAATCGGGCCGGCCCAGGTCGGTTTGGTTCAGGTTGGTCCAACTGGGTTGGACCAGACCGGAACCCCTCTCGGGCCCAGAAACTCTTAAAGGGCCATAACTTGCGAAACATACATTTGTTTGATAAACCGTCTGTGGAACTGGAATATGTTGCGCGAGACCGTCCTTTTGAGATACTCCATGAGAGTTTTGGAGAAATTTGGAGTATGGCTGGGTGGGATCGACTCCAAATCCAACCATGATCTGGGTACTAAAATGCCAATAACTAACGGGCCGGGTGTCCGACCGAGGCCCCGTCTATGACATAAGGACCCTTGTGACAAGGAGGTTATTTAGAGATACTCTAAGCGAGATTTGATGGAGTTTTACATGAGACATTGGTTGGATCAGACATGAATCCAACTGGGAACTTTTTACAAAAGTGACCATATCTCATAGACCGAGCATTTGATCGACGTGCTGTCTATCACGTTAGGACCCCTATGAAAGGGTAGTCCCTTGGGTATTCATTTTCAGGACATAGTATCAGTTTAAATATGATCGATGACTTGAGGTTCAGAATCTTCCTGACATCAGGCGTACATCGTGTGGGAATCTAGTGGCTAGCTATGACATTAAGAAGAAGAGTGACCAATACAGGTCAGCATCAGAAACTCCAGAGTGAGATGATCTAACTGTACGACTAATCATCCCTACCTCTGTACTAGTGACCGATACAGGTCATCACCAATGACTAATATGAGTCAGCACCAACAACCAATATGGGTCATCACTATAGACCAATACGGGTCAACATCTACCGACCAATACTGGTCAGTATACAGTGACCAATATGGGTCAGTAGTAGAGTTACTATGGATAGGATGATATGGCTTTATGACTAGTCATCCCTATCCCAATAACCTTGAAGTTATACCGTTAGAGTGACCTATCTTTTTTTCTTTTAACTTCATGATTAATATCATGCTTATGATATTACCTTTGTGGGATTTCTTGTGATGTTTTCTTTTCTAGATTACTGAGAGACGTTTGAGGGTCTCAAGGTCCCATACTGAGTTGTTATACTCACCCCTTTACGACATCCTCCCGCACATATGTGTCTGGTGAGGAATACTAATGCTTAGAGGTAGACTTTAGAGGTTCAAGACTTGGTAGAGCTCGGTGTGATGGGATCAGCCGATATACTCTTCATCGACTTCATATGTACAACTACTACCCTTTATGTAGAGCTCTAGGGAAGATGTGACAATTGTTTATTATCTTTTCAATTTCTAGGGATTGTATTCCAGCCCACTGTTTTCAGTTTTCAGTTTTACTTGTGGTTATACTTTACTCTCATGGTTATACCATACTTTTGTTGGTTTTTTTACTTCAAGTTTACTTTTTTGGTGTGTACAGATATCTAAGGCAATGCCTTCCCTATTCAGGAAAATCCTTTAGGTGCTAGTTACCAACACCTGGCCTATAAAAGGCAGGATTGAGGTAGTCATGTTTGGACACCGTGGGATGGGTCGTGACAAGATCCATCATCATACCCAACCTTGGAAGGCGGTAAACAAAAAATGAATGACGTCACCTTGTATAGTGTTAGTTCGTTGTACACATGAATGATGAATTTATAACCCATTTAATGGATATTTTTGTGGATTAGGTCATAAAAATAACATAAAAACAAATCATTTTGTTGAATATACTTAGGTTATTTAATCATTTTGGTATAAAAAAACTATGTAGGTGGAGTAAGAAATAAAATAAAAATTCTTGTTGAATAACATTACCTATTATTTAGGTATCTTCCAGAGGATTACACCAAATCCTTACTTGATTGGATTTAGATCCAAAATAATTATTATTTTAAGGTAGGTTAAAATTTCGAATTTATATTTGTTGGTATTCAACAATCCAAAATGGTTTTATGGTGTTAATAAGAGAATAGAGGGGTTGACCTTTTATAGGTTAGCATATTAAAACACCTTAAAATTTTGAAAAGATTCAATTATACCCATGATTTTATGATGAAATAAGGCCCTAAATTAGGCCATTCTCAAACCAATAAGATATAAGGTAGAAACATTTCATGTAAATGGGTGTTGGGCAAGTTAGTTTTTCCTTTTTAACAATAATTTTTAGGGTTTTACCCCAAGTAAATAAATTTTTAACTTTACAACGGTAATAAATTTTTTCTACATTCAATATTCATTTTGGTAAAACATAATGATAAACATGTTCTAAATTATAAATAATTATTAATAAAAAAATGTATTTCATTTTTCTAAATTCATTTCATATTAAGGGAAACAATTATTTCAAAATTAATCCAATAGATCCAATGATAATGCATGTTTTCAGAGAGAAAAATATTTAAATGTTTATATAGTTTCTATATCCAAATTCAATATGAAAATAAAATAAAATAAATTTAATTAATATATAAAAATTTAATCTAATTTAATTTTAAAAATAAAAAAAATAAAATTTATCATTATATAAAATTTAAATAAAAATGATGATTTTAATTAAAATTCAGTATTTTTCAGTATTTATAAAAACGCGAGACATCAAAAAAATCAAAAAAAATTCAACCTAAGATAATATTCATTATAATTTTGAAAATGCAGTTTAATTTTTCAAATAAATGTTATATAAATGGTAAAAATTGATTTTATGTCATGTGTGTGATGCGCGACTGAACCTTTATTTAAAAAAATAATGTATTTCAAAAACATTTCTTTTTTATTAAAATGATTCTTAGTTTATTTATAAAAAATAAAAAACAATAATATATATATTTTATGTGGTATCATTAGTACCCTCCTATATAATGGATAGTATATAATCTACATGTTTATATAATATTTTAAAATATTATTTTCATTTATACTTGGTGTCGCGCCCATCGCATGCTATCAACAAAATTAAATTTACTCTAAAAGAAACATATTGTAATATCTTGGTGTATTACAGTATGTATGAATAAAATTAAATACATTATGATATATATATATATAATATTTATTTCTTAATAAATTCATAGTTTTTTATAAAATAATTAATCAATTTTTAGAAAATAAATTTTATACATCAAAAATATTTTTTCTTCAAAAATGATTTTTATCTATTTTCATAGAAAAATATTATAATATTTTTAAACTTTAGTAATTTTATTTCATAAAATTAACATTGTTTTTTTTTAATTCAGAATATAAAATTTAAATTGGGTGAAATTTTAGGATTTTTCATAAAATAATTATTTTTTAGTGAATACTACAAAACAATTTTTTTTGTGAAAATGCATTTTATTTTTAAATAATTATGATTCATAAAAGTTAAATTAAAATTAGAATATTATTTAATTTTAAATACTTATTATTTATTTATATTTATTCTGATTTATTTTTATTTAATCAATTATATATTTTATTTTAGTATAATTTTGTTTCTTGATTTGAAAAATGTATTTTTCAGAAATTTATTTTAAAGCTCATAATGTTTATCTATTTTAATAAATTATGGTAATAAATAACATGTAATTTTATTAATTAAATATATATTATAAATCAACAAAAATTAATTTAAATAAATAGAATAATTTTATTACTCAAATAGTTAATTTAAAATCATTATTTCTTCGAAAAATACAATTCATGTAAACCTGTTTTTTAATCACATCCATGGAATTGTTTTTAAATTAAATTCACCCAAATTTGTGAAGTGAATTTGGAAAAATTGATTCTATATTTGAAATCATATTAATGTAAAATATTTAATAATTAAAACTTAATTTTTGATAATATTCAATAGTAAAACTAATAAAAATTAATTATCACGGTTAATGTAAAAATTGGTTTATCAGTGGTTAAACAAAAAGATAATGGTAAAAATGATCTAATAAATTGAATAAAATATATTTTCTGAAAAAATATAGATAATAACATTTATATGGATTGAAAATTCTCCATTTTGGACAATTATGACTTGTGAAAAATGTGGGTACTCTTTTTTCCTTTCAAACATTACAAGCGTGAAACACAACTCATTTTTAAAAGGCCACCCACTATCTTCTCAACTTGACACCATAAAAGTATTTTGGTTTAGGAAGGACCCAAAAAATTAACATACCATATTCCCTCATTTATTCCTAAAATCCTTAATTTGGCTGGAAATCCAACCAAGTAAAGATTTTGGTGAAATACAATGAAAGTTACCAGAAGAAGAGGTTATATTCTTCAACGTGCATTTTATTTTACTTCTTCCTCTTACTTATAAAATTATAATTAAACCATAATTATATAAAAATATGATTATATTAAATATAATGATATTTTTATATGTTATGTTTTGGATCTTTATCAATATAAAATTATATCAAATGGGTTTTGAAATCATCATTCATGTATATGGTCGACTCCCGCATCATGAAACAATGCCATTTGTTTTTCCATTTTGACCTCTCATGGTTGGGTATGATGATGCATATAAAGCTTCTATATTATATTTATAACATAATTATTCATCATGAGTGAGCATATAATATATGTACCTTTTAAATTTCAATTCCATATGGGATATGATAACATCGATTATGTGTATGGTGGACAACTGTCTCACGAAGTGATATGATTCATTTTTCTCTAATGGTAAAATGGTAGATAATAAGGATAAATTTAATGAATATATTAGATATAAATGAATTAAATATAATATAAATGGTATATTTATCATTAATAAATGTTAATATATCATTTAGTTTATTACCATTTCACCCACAGAATGACGATAACGATGTTCTTGTACGTATGGACTAACACCTTCATGAATTTATGTGACTATATATTTTCATCACAACACCACATGGATGATATAAATAAGTAAATTTAATGAAATAAAATGTTATATGGGATCATTATGTAAATATATAATACCACATAACTCCTTTCCTTAATTATTAATGAAAAATGGAAACGTTACTCATGAATACTTATAACCTAACAACTTCATGATTGCTACATACTTAATTTATGAAACCAATCATCGATGATTGGTATTAAAAGTATAACTGATTTATAAATATGATATTTATTTCATGATTTTTATTCTAATTATTGTCAAACCATTATCAATGTAATATTACTTAAAATAACAAATAAAAACATATATGAAAAAATCGGTTTTTACCTGAAACATGATTTTAGAAAGCAATTGATAATAAAAGGTAAATATCATACACAAGTAATTTTTATGTGGTATTATATATATAATAATGGTTATATAATATAATTATAAAAATCATATATTTATTATACATGAGTTATTAATGTGTATGATTGATAACATGATATAAGGTAAAGGATTTCTATTTCACTTTTATTTCTAAGAGACATATGAAGCTTCACAACTCATATCTATTATAGGGTGTATATAATTAACCTTTTGGAAATTTATATAATTAAGATAATATTTTTTTAATTATAATAATATTGTAATTTTATTTTATTTGTTATTGGGGATTATAATTAAAATTATCACTAAAACGACTAGGTATATCTCTCTCACATTTTACTTCTATAAGACAAATGGCCTTTTCACCACCTATATTATTTATATGGTGTATATACTATGAAAGAATTTATTTTATGATTGTTATACTAAAAATAATGCAAATTTATGTATCTATTTTAGAATCCAATGTTCATTTTTTTAGGGATCAAATTTTAATAAATTGGTATGGGATTTTTGTGATAACTTCTCTTCTTTGGAACATACATATAATCCTCAATAAGGTGTATATATAGCCCCTTTTTAATTTTATATTATAAATATCATTATTTTTATGATATTATAAGTTTAATTTAATGTTATTCCTTCATGGGGAATAAAATTAAATGAAAAAAATGTGGTAAATATTTTATGTAACAATATCATCGTTTTTCGAGACTATTCAGGATTATATTTCTGAAAAACATATTATGATCCATATCTTAAGAAAGTATTGAATTTTCTTATCATATGGTAATGAAAATATAGTAATTATTATAACATAAATTTATATAATATATATACATAATAGTTCAAAATAATTTTTTTATGAAAAAAAACATTATTTATCGATTCAGTTGAAAACCCATTTTCTTTAAAAAATAATTTTTCTAAAAATGATTTCAGAAATATTTTTAACATTATTTATGTTACTTATTAAATGTATTTGTAACCTTGTATAAATTTTGAATTATTTTTTTTAAATGGAATATTCTTTTTATTTACCAAAATATGTTTATTTGGATTTTACAAAATATATGTGAGAAATCATAGTTTTAACATGTACGACATGAACAAAATATACCATCTTAAAAACCAATTTTTTTTGAATATTTCATTAAAATTTTTGAAGACTAATTTGAATTGATTATATTTTTAAAATTATTTATTATTTATATTGTTTTCAAAATATAAAGTTTATTTTCCTTAATAATTATTTTAAATTATTTTAAGTCTTCCTTTATATGTTTTTATGGATATTTAAAAAAAATATTTTCAAAGTGTTTTATGTTTTGAAAAGTGGTTTTCAAAATTATAATGTTATTTTTCAAAAAAAATGTATTTAATAATATTTTATTGGTATTCACATTCATCAATGCCAAAAACCCCTATTGTTACTTGTGCTCTAATGAGGATATTTTCTAATGATACTAACTCCCTCTTTCTCAGTAAGAATTATGATTGTTTCAAAGATTTTTTTGGAGGCTGTTTCTTTTCCATGGGAAAATCATGTATCAAAGATATTATCCCAGAAACAATTTCTTTTCGATTAGTTAATGAAGTTATGAAAATAATAAAGGCTATTTTATGAGTTTTATGACTAATTGAAAGCTCTATATATCTTATTAATCATTTGGTTCTTTGAAAATATATATGATGGATGCACCAAGATAGTATCGGGTGGGCCTGATTTAAGATATTCAGTGGTTCCTCCTCGATAGTTCTCTAATGAATTTGGTAATGATTATTATTTTTATATATTTATAATGAAATGCTTCCATATAGCTATTCCAACTGTAACAGTTTTATAAAGGTTATATAATGATGGTATGACAATATACAAACATGTTTTATCTATTCATTCCATGGGTTTATAATGTTTTATTTTTTCAAGATTTATATCACACGACTCATGAGTTTTGATTCTTAAGAATATTTTCTTATTTAATGGATTATTAAATGTTTTCATGATTTATGATTCATGTATTTATGGGTATGAGTTAATTTATTATTTTCTAATAAATAATAATAATGTCCTCATACCCTTATGCACTGATTATTATTGTTGATGGATTTCAATTGTTAACACTTATGATTTACCTTGCTGATAGTTTTCTATCACCATTATTATGTTTATTTTTCTAATGTTTATAAAGAATTATGTGGAATTAATTATGTTTAGAATGACTATATATGGTTAAAGATGAAGACTTTATATGAAATAAGAAGTATCAGGTTGTGTGGAAAAAATTATAATTTAAATATAGTGGTATTGTTTATATAATAGTTTTTCCAAAATCAATAAAACATAAAACATAAATTTTCCTTGATATTTTATGTGATCCAATATTTATTTTTTATATTTTATGTTTTCTAGGGAGAAAATTTGGTCACCTTATTCTATTTAAGTGCTATAAGTTTAATTTTTATGATTTCAGTACTTGATTTAGGAATTTGGTCCGCTGATGTTATAGTTGTTACTAGAGCATTAGTTTAGTTAAATTTAGAGATTATGATTCTTTAATTTGAGGTTTTATTTAGAGTTATGGGTTCCATAATAGGCCTATAATATTGATGTTCATCACATGCTCAATGTCATAGAAACCAATTCAATGATTTAAACAATGGGATTTTAAACAGATTTATGAAATTTTAGTTGATGTTTTATAATGTCAAGGTATTTGAAAATAAATTATTTAACATGAATTATGAATTTATTTTTCATATTAATAATATTTAATTTATCTATTAATTTTATGGTTTATATTACCTTGGTTACTGAGAACAAAAGTTTTATCATATAGAAAACCAAGATATTAAAATGTGTTTTGGGGACAATTTGATTATTTTTACTTCAAAAGAATATTTCCATATTTTTGGGTTTGATGTTTTGGAGGTATGAGATAATATTTTATTTTAAATAATTCTTAAATATTGATGTTATTTAGGAATTATTTAGTTTTATCTTTCATTAATATTATTGAATTATTGAGAATAATGTATTTATTCATCATATGAATATTTAATTATTTTTGAAAATATCTTACTCTGTGATAACAGTTATTCTTCTAGATAATGTCTAATGATTTGAGGAATATATTTTTATCCATTTTTTGGTATTAAAATGCTTCAAAAGATTATTTTTAGTGCTTCATAGATGAAACATATCATCCTCAATATTCATTGTCTAGTAAAATATAGATTTTATTATTGAAATTCACAAAAGGGTGAAATTTTACACACCATTTATGTAAATTACATTATTATATTGTAATATGTGGATATGAAAATCCCCAACTCTAAGAAATGGATCTTGATACAAAATTGTTTCTTATTACCATCATTTATTATTATATCAGTGAACTTATTCACACCCCTTTGGTATATAGTTTCTAGGTTGTTAACTTTTTCTTGATCATTCATTTATAAATGATTAATGAAATCTATCACCCCATAACATTATTTTAGAGTTATTATTTTATTCTATCAACAAATATTAAAATCCCACCTACTTTCTCATATTTTGAAATCTAATTTGTGTTATTCTAGATGACCTTTATAAGTCATTTTCTCTCTTATCATGTGTATGCTTTATTAACCATTTTAATGAATATGGTTTCCCAAAAATATAATTTTCATATCCCCATCCATTGATTACTGAGATAATGTTCATATTACCTGGAATAAATTTTAAAAATGGGGGGTTGGTTATAACACCATATGATTTTAGAATATATTACTTTGCTCGATAGTGTATTAGACATACAATATCGAGTTTAAATGACCCGTGGTAAATATAGTCTTTACAACCTACCCATAAAATTTGAATGGATGAATAATATTTAATATTTTTATGAAATATATATATCTTAATTAACTTTAATTTCTAGTTAATATTTTGTAACTAGATATTCCATTTTTAATAAAGTCATTTTATTCATCTAAAATTAATTTTCATAGAAAATGATTTTTATTGATTTTAATAAAAGAATATTATAAATAGTACATTGAATTTTTGTTAAAATTAAGATGATAAAATTAACTAAATTTTTTAAATTTGGATATAAAAATTTAATAAGGGAGAAATTTTATAATTTTTTTGAAATTATATATTTTTATTTAATGGTTATAAATACTGAATTTTTTAAGATATCATCTTCTTCAATAAATTAGGAATTTTAGAAGTTATATTATTATTTTTAAATAAATTAATTTAACATAATTATTATTTAGTTTCATTTAATCTTATTTATATTATTTTAATAAACTTCATGTTGTATTTTAGTATTAGTGTTTTCTTGATTCAATATTGAGAATTTTCAAAACACTATTTTAAAATGCATATTGATTGTCCATTTTATTTAATTAAGATAATAAATAACAAAAAATGGTTTAAATGAAATATATATATGATAAATCAATAAATAATAATATCATGTAATAGAATAATTATTTGTAGTTATATAGTTAATATAAAATCGTCTTTTCCTTGAAAATAAAACTTCTTGAAAACTTGTTTTTTTGTTATTTCAGCTAGTTTAATTTTAATATAAATTTTCCCAAATATCATAATTTAAAATAGAAATATTTATTGAAAAATGTGAATCATATTTTTTATATTATTTAATAAGTTTAACTTAATTCTTTATGAAATTTAATAGTGAAAACTGTAGTAATTAATTACCTTAGTTATGGAAAAAATGGGTTTACCTGGGATTAAACTAAAACGATAAGGGTTTAAATGACATAAAAATCCCTAAAATCTATTTTATGGACATATTTTTGAGAATAATATATATCATACTTGATAATAATCCATTTTTACCCTTTTTGCTTCTAAAAACCATGGGTACGCCTTTTTGATCACATATATTACAAGTGTGCTTATTATATCACTTATAAAACGCCACCCACTCTTCTCTCCTCCACACACATTCAAACCATTTTTTTCAGACAATAAATACCCAAATAAATTACCATATTATATCTTCACATCCTAAAATATTTATATTTTGAATAAATCATACATAGGTAGGCTTTTGGTGAATACATCTGAAGGTTAGACCTAGAAGTGGTAATGTTCCCCAAAAAGTCTTTTTGTGATATTTCATCATCCACATCATTAAATTATTATTAAAAAATGATGATATGATAACTTATAAATATTTTATATAATAATATATTTTAATTTTTATTTAATTCCATAAAACCATCTCCACTTCCATCATCCGGGTTACGAAATAATTATTCATGAGTACCACGGATTACCGCCTCACGAACTGATGTCATTCATTTTTTATTACCACCGATCACAGTTTGGGTATAATGATATAAATAAATAAATATATGTTATTTATAACATAATTATACATATTAATTATTTATTTAGTGTATATCTTTTTAATTTAAATTCTGTAGTGGTTGTGATATCATCGCCAATGTGTATGACAGACTATCACTTCTTGAAGTGATATGATTTGTTTTTCATGAACTCTTTACATGGAAGATAATAAGGAAAAAATTAAGGTATTTATGTTATATAAATAATAACTTTATTATATTTATGTGATATTTATCATTTTTCTTCTTACCTTTTTCACTCACACAAATATGACAATGTAGTTCATTTATGTTTGCACTACTGACTTCATGAAGCGATGTGAATCTATATTTTCATACCACACCACTTTAATTATTTTTTTATTTATATTTTAATATATAATATTTTCATTATTATAGTATTATATTTTTATAAATATAAAATATTACTTATCTACATTCTCTAAGGAATATTGAGAAATGTAAACATTACTCATCTATATGTATGACCTACCCTTTCCATGATTATAATGTTTTTCATCAATAAAACACATATTTTAATGATTAGTGTTAATAGTATAATTTATGTATAAATATGATAATTATGTAATTATTATTATTTTTATATGATGTAAATATGGTCAAAGTAATAGGACCTCACAAAACAAATCAAAACACGTATGAAAACAAACTGGTTATTACCTGAAATATAATTTTAATATGGAATTGGAAATAAATATATAAAAATGTAAATATGTAAATAATATATATTAAAATATATATAGGTACATTTCAATAACATATGTATAATATACTTATATTTATTATAATGGGGTTTCAAATGTGTGTGAAGGACGTCGAAACATAAGGTAAAGGATTTCAATTCTCACTTTTATTTGTGGGAGACATATGAAAATTCCCTAATATTTTAATTTTTATGGTCTATATATACACTTTTATAATGTTTTAAAATTATTATTAGTGTTTTTATGATGTTAAAACTATCATGTAATGTTAATTTATTTTGGTTCTTATTGTGAAACACCTAGTTTTTATGGACCTTTTTTTCTCAAATATATTAAATTTTTATTTATATTTTGAAATGAACTAAGAAAAACATTCCTTTCACATGGAACCAACATGGAATAAATTACATGTCACCAAATCAGTCTACATTACAGTCAACAATGACTTGGTATATGTTACGGGCAACACCAACTTGGCATACATTCCACACAACACCATTGTTTCTATGAAACATTATTTTATTATTATAATTATAAAAGTGAGATAATTATAAGATAACTGTTAACATTATATATATGAATAATAATAAATAATTTTCAATTTTTTTTATCATTATTTTATGTAAATATTATTTTTTGATAATGAAAGATATAATTTTTTTGTAAAGGCCTTATATTTTTTAAAATACCATTTTCTCGAATGAACTACTTTTAATGTCATCCAGTAAAAAATTAAAAAAAAATAGAAACATTTAGAAAATTAATTTAAAAAAATCTACTTCATTTTTGAATTTAGAATTTATAAATTAGGTTAGGGTGAATTTTTGGGATTTTTCTGAGAAACATCATTTTTTGAAGAATAATGAAAAATACTCAATTTTAATTCACAACTATTTTTTCATCTAATTAATTCATCAGTATAAATTATATTTTAATTTCTATTAAAAGTTTAATTATATTATTTTTTTATCAATTAATCCAATTTAGGTAATTGTACCAAATTCTATGTTGAATTTGTATATAAAATCTTATCAAACGTTTGATCATTTTATCTTTAAAAACTCGTGTTGTCGACAAGACTATGAGATTAAGTTTAATTAAATTTCTACCACTTCTATGATTATAATTTGTAAAAATAGATTCCATACTTTGATTTATCAAAATTTATAGTTTCTAATTAGTTCAATTTAATTTTTGACCAAAAATATTAGTGAATGTAATTAAAAATAATTACATCGATTAAGGTAAAAATTTTCTTAAGGACTAAACATTAAATTTATAACCCAAAAATAATTATACAATTTTACAACACAAATTTACAGGCTATTATTATTCCATTAACCTTACCTTCTTGAGTTTTTTTTGTTTTGGTGTGGATTTGTTAGGTATAAATGCGGGTATAAATAACTTGTTTTTAAAAAATGCCAAGCGTGTCCTTTATATTCCCTATAAAGTCCACCACCTCTCCCTCTTCATAAAACATATATAACTTATTAGTATGGGTTAAGATATTGCCAATAAAATAACCAAAATACCTACATTTCTCTATGAATCCTCTATTTGGGAAGAAATTCTTCCAAGGAATCATTTTGGCACAAACCAAAAGGTGTTACAGGATTAATAGGTAAGACCTTCTCTCTAGATCATTTCATTTATTTTTATTATCTACACCCTCCACAATATTTATTCCATTATTTTATAATTTCACCAGTATTCTAAATATACTATTATTTTTTAATGCTACTTATTCCACCTATACTTACAAAAACCTCTATGTAAGGGGTAACTAACTTACTGTTTACATGTACGGTGAACTACATCCTCACTAAATGACGATTGCTCATTTTTCTTTTCTATTATCTCATCATGGAAATTATAATGGACTTTTTTTTATATTTTCTATATATTAAATTATTTATTTATTTAATCCTATATAATTATTTTATATTATATATCTTTATACATTCCATTTTTTGTTAATAAGATAATTTTGTTTGAGGAAGTGCGGTATACCGCCCCTTTAAAGTGATATGATTCGTTCATACAATACATAGAATGTGTTAAAGATGTTTTTAATAAAATTATATGATATATATAAAATTATAATGTTAAATTGATGATATTATATACATATATTCATTAATTTAATTTTACTTCTTTCTTTCTATATAAAAATTAAAATAGAAATAGCATTCATGCATATGTACGACTTACCTCCATCATCAATGGTGTATTAAATTTCATAATTCTATATTAGATAGATATTTATTATAAAAATATAATGTATATACATGATATTTAGATAATGTACTACATTATGGAATCACGATATATCTATAAGGACCAATGATATAACAAATTAAGGCAAATACGAAGAACAAAGTGAATATTATCTAAAGTGAAAACTTAAAATAAGATGGTTAACAAGTGGGTAATATATGGTCATAATAAAAACATATATGGAATTATATATAAGAATATGGTTCATTAAAAAATTTATAAAAAGTTTATATTTATTATATAGGTGGTTTGAATGAGTATAATGACATTCAGGACATAATTTAAGTGGATTTAATATCACTTTTTTCCCTGTGAGATACATGATATGTTTGACACTATTTATTTATTGTGGTGTATGTGATGCCAATGAATTTATTATATATATAATATTCTTAAATTTATTTGTATTCACATATCCATTTTATAATCATTATTTCATGGGGTTATAGGTGTTTAGTGAAACAATCCCATCTATTTTTGAGATTGTTTATGTTTATACATTGATGAAATATTACGATCCAAATCTCATGAACTCTAATAATATTAAATATAATCTTTTTTTCAAGATATATCCATGTATTAGGAACATTTATCTACAATTTTTTACTTAAGTTAATGTTTTATGTAAAATATGACTGTCTCTCTCTCTAATCGAAAATCTATTGTATTCCAAAACCATGATTTCAAAAATGTTATTAAAAATGTTTTAAAAAATGTTTTAAAAATATATTTGAAGAAAATTATAATATAAAAATGATTTTATAATTGTTTTATATGTTTTAATTATTCCTTTATAATTTTTCTAATCTATTTAAAAAAATGGATTTGGAAAAGGTTTTCTGTTTCAAAAATTATTTTCTATGTAGAGATGAATTTTCCTCAAGAAATGTTTTGAAAAGATATTTTAAAATTTGTTCTCATATAATATGACATCAATTGGTGTTATTCATGACTTTATAGGGAATTTACTCAATTTTTTCATTCATATTATTTATCTGAATGGATTATGTTTTGATTTTATGATGTTGATAAAACCCGTTTCTATTTCTTGGGTTATATGATTTTGAAACCAAATTCTTTTCATAGGTTATGTTTATAATGAAATGATTATTAAACTCATCTCCTTCCATAGGTTAATTTATGATAAAATATTTATAATACATAATTAATTTAATTGGTTATGATATGATTATTTATGACCTTGTGGAACATGTATGTATGATTTCATTATGATATGGGTGTGCCAATATCTACCTCCAACGCATTTGTTAAAAATTTATATCTCAGGAGATATGCATATAAATAATGAGAAATGAACTATGTTTAGTATTAAAAGGATGAAACAAGAAATTAAATCCGTTCAGTAATATTGATCAGGAATGAGGTGTGTACTCAGTTCACTAATATTGGGTTGGAACGGGGTGTGAACCCAGTTCAGTAAAAGAATTTTGTCCACTAATATGGTCTCGGTAGCATTTCCTTGACTACTTTGGAAATCATTATATATTTTTTTGTGACTTCCATAATTCCATGTTTTATTCCTCTGTTATGATTTCAGGTATTTTTTTATTTATTTACTGATGATTCATGTCTTATGAACTCCCAATATTTATTCCCTGGTTCATGTATATGATCCTTTATATGTAGGGTATAATCATCTATTTTCTTGATCATGTTCTTATACACATATACTGATGATTATTATTACATATATCACTTATTTTCCCTCAATAAAAATTTAGTATCACCCCTATTGATTTATCCTTCACCCAAGTTATAAATATATGTATTATGTTTGATGTGTCTAAGAAGGGATCTAGTCAAAAAGAAACTAGTGCGAGATGATGTAGCTCTCTTATATATCAGTGTTTATGATTTCATGTTTCCAAAGGCACTAAACTGGTATGGTCTTTGGGAATCTATTTGTATAAGGTTTTAATTACTCCAAAAATGTTATGTAATGTTAATGTACATCAACATAGGGTCATTATTATTGGTATCATAGAAAAGGTATAGTTAACCTTTGGATGCTAGGCTGAGAAAAACATAGTGAGAATCCTAAGGAAATGTCTAAAGATAAGTCTAAGGATAATGAAAAGTATAGAAAAATGTCCGGGAATTTTGTTAAAGGATAAAGTGAGTGGTTTCATGGAAATACACCCTTATATTGATATTACAGGTGGATGTGGTTCCGAAAAGGATTTTCCGAGGGGTAAAAAATCTAACATGTTATCCCAGTCCTGACTCAGGGTAATCTGGCTCATGACAGTGGGCCCTACTATACACCCAGTTAGACACTTTGGGGGGGGGGGGAATTCTTTTTTAATTCACAAAATATTTATGAACCATCACTAAGTATTTAAATATAAGTTTATTATGAATAAATTGGGATAAGTATAAATTTTTCTAGATTAAGTATGCTTTCATAATTGAGACATCCTATAAGTGAATTTTCATGATTATTTGGTTCCTCAATATGATAACTGTTTGTTATAATATTCTTTTAATTTTAGAAAATGGATTTAACCTGAAGGAACTGATTTAATGGTGATTGTGATGGACAATGCAATGCTTTTCCTCATGAAAAACTAAATTATTTGGTATATGGAATGCAAAACCTCGTATCTATGATCACAAAACTTTATCAAGCCATGAATCATGGTGGAATTCCATGTATGAAAAAGGATGGAAAAACATATTGTTGAGTCTTTCATGAGGCAACATTTACCTTCATTCACAGGGTCTTCTAATCAACATTTTGTTGATACATGTATCAATACTACTAAAATTATATTCTCTATTATTTAGTGTTCAGATTATGAGAAATTCATCGTAGATTGTTATAGGTTATAAGGTGAAGCAGACTAGTGGGAGACCATAATCAAGAATACGAGGTAGAAACATTAGATTGAATCCATGAATTGTGATGAGTTTAAGAACTAATTTTTCAATAATTTATTTCCTTGGATTCATCGTACCATGATGATGAATGTGTTCCTTGAGTTGAATAAAATTGCTATTTAATCTTTTGGTACCTATTTGGATAATTTCACGAGACTTGTAAGGTATGATTCAGAAATTATCATCCTACCTAAAAGTAAAGTTGATAGGTTCTTCAGTGCCTTATAGAAAAGTCTCAAAAATTCCCTATCTATAATATAAATTCGTAGCTATGAATAGATTGTGTGTTGTTCAATCATGGTTGAAATGATGGTTGGAGTCTTGTACCAACCACATGATTTTGAAAAGAAAGGGATGATAGAGTTCAAAGGAAACTCTAAACAATGAAGAAAAGAAAATGTTTTTTAATTATGCTATAATGTGGGAAGAATCATTAATTAATTTGTGTTAAGGGGTCTATTAAATGTTTTAAGTACATAATAAAAGGACACCCAACAATTTATTTTTGAAATGAATGGATTAAGTGAGCAAAAAATGCCAATGGAGACAAATATAAATAGAATACACATCCCACAAGTTATCTCTACAAGTGTAAGGAGAATGGGAATTATGGTAACCACTACCCAAACCCATGGGTTGGTGATGATAACCGACCTCATCAACCTCTTCACCCATGGGTTATGGGGAAATATCATGCACTCACTATTTCTAATGAGGGGGTTTGATAAGGACCAGACGAAAGCTATACTTACCACATACTCTAGAACTTCTAATCTCATATTTGATCATGGATCTAACCAATCATTCATATCTAACAAATTTTCCAAGGGTGTTAAGATTTCAACCAAACAATTAGATGTGGAATTAGCAGTGAAAACCTTTAATGGTACGACGATTTCATCTCAAGTATAAGATTTCTATTTTAATGAATTTTATGGGAGTGTGCTTCCTGTAATTCTTGTCATTCTTATTTTGGTCAAATTTTATGTCATCAGATGCATGGATTGTCTTTCTCTGTATAAATCACACATCAATTTTTGAGGATGGGAAGTCACTTTTGATATTTCACAACCTCCTATGATCATCCGTCCAAGTGATGATAAGTATGAACATCCATTGTAGATTAAATCCAGTATATGTGGCTTAATTCCCATTCAAAGGGGGTTTTTTATCTAAAATGTTTGAGGAGATAATCAACATTGATGACATGCATATTGTTTAGGTTTTTTTGTATGTTTTTATGAATGATTTTCATAGACTTACACCAAAATGAAAAGTTGAGTTCTCAATATAAATCTTACCTAGTTCGACACCAATTTCCAAGACTCCTTATAGAATGGTTCCAATTGAGTTTCTGGAATTAAAGAGGAAACTCTATAAAAACATTAATAAAGGATTCATTCTGCCTAGTGTGTCACCTAGGGGTGCACCCATTTTTTTTGAAAAGGAAATATAGATCAATTAGAATACACATTGATTATAAATAGTTTAACAAGATCATAGTCAAGAATAAATATCATATCCTCTATATTTATGACTTTTTTGATGATCTGTATGGAGATCAATTATTTTCCAAGAGTCCCCTTCGTTATGGATATCATCAATTAAGAGTCAATAATGAGGATATACCCATGATCACATTCCGTAAAGGGTATCATCACTATGAATATATATTTATGCCTTTTGATATTACTAATTCCATTGATATCTTCATGGATTTAATGAATAGTGTATTTAGAGACTACCTCAATCAGTTTGTGGTTGTATTTATAGATGATGCTATTATCTATAAAACAAGAAAGTAAAAGCATGAGGATCACTTGAGAATTGTAATTAGGACTCTAATAAAAGAGAATATATGTGACAATTTTAAAAAGTGTGAATTTTAACTATAAAAGGATTCATTTTTGTGTCACATAACATCAAGAGATGTTATAGAAGTAGATACATAAAATATGGAGGATATTGAATGTTATAATAGACCAAAAATGGTTACTAATATCCATAGGTTTCTTATTTTAGGTGGATATTATCAAAGGTTTTTGGAACATTTCTCTTAACTATCTAATCCTATGACTATGTTAACTTAGAAGGGTGTTAAGTTCCTTTGGATAGGTGAATGTGAGGAAAATTTCATGGAACTAAAGATATGAGAAGTCATTGAACCTATGAATACAATACCCCATAGTGGATTTGATTTTTTAATATATATATATATATATATATATATATATATATGCATCCAAGAAGGTTTTTTGATGTGTTATTTTGAAAAATAACATGGTTATTGCTTATGCCTCACTGCAGTTAATGATTCATGAGAAAACATATCCAACGAATGATTTGGAGTTAATAGTTGTCATTTCTTCATTAAAAATATGGAGGTTTTATCTTTATGGAGAATAGTGTGATATATATATATCGATCATAAAATTATTATATATATATATATATTCACAAATATGGACTTGAACATACACCAGATATGATGGATAGAGATGATAAAGGATTATGAATGCTCAATAGATTAACACAATGGTAAAGGGAACAAGGTGGATGATTCTTTGAGTTAAATGGATCTTGCTAGCTTATCCATTGAAAAGATCACAAAAGATCTAATATTTTTGAATTTGGAAAGGATAGATCTAGAAATCCTGAAGTAAGGGGAGATATTTTATCTTTTTCAAATGAATGTTCAACCCTCTATACAATAGAGCATTATAAAGGCATAAAAGGAAGATATAGAGCTGAAAAATAAAGATAGAAATGTTTTGGAGTTTAACCTTTATCTAGATAGAATGATGAAGTCCATCTGTTTTAGGAATATCAATGTCCTCATTCTCTATTCATCCTAGATCTATGATGATCTATAGCGATTTGAAAAAATACTTTTGGTGGGAGGGAAAGAAGATAGATATCATGGGGTATGTATCTCAGTGATTAGTATGCTAATAAGTTAAGGCTGAAATAAAAAAGTCAAAGGGGATTTTGCATCCATTACCCCTACCAGAATGGAAATCGGATAACATCACTATGAATATTGTCATCGGACTACCCAAATATTCTATAGGGTTTAATGATATATTTTTGGTAATCGATCACCTCACTACGTCGGAATAATTCATCACTATCAGAGAAGACATCTCTGGATCATCTTTTCCTGATATAGATTAAGGAAGTGGTAAGGTTTCATGGAGTACCACATTCTGTTGTATCGTATCGGGATTCGAGCTTTAAATCATTTTTTTGGATATGTTTTCAGAAGAACTTGATATAGAATTTAGTTTTAGAATTACTTATCATCCCCAAATAAGTGGTCAGTATAAAAGAACAATTATGTCTGTAGAGAATATTTTGAGATCTTATTATTTAGATTTCAATGGTTCTTGGGATCAACACCTTCCCCTAGATAAGTTTTCTTACAACAATAGCCTTCAATCAAGAATTAATGTAGAAACTTATGAATTAATATATTGGATGAAATTTAGAGCTCAAACATGTTGGGATGAGGTTGGGGAACGAAAGCTTTTGATACTTGAGATAGCTAACGAAATGGTTGATAAGGTTAGAACAATTCAGAAGAATATCAAGGAAGCTCAAAGCCAGTAGAAAGGTTTTATTAATAACTGTTCACGTGATATCGAATTTGAAGTTGTTGAAAATGTTTTCCTATTAATCTCATCCTATAATAAGGTAATGAGATTCAGTAATAATGAGAAAAAAATCCATAGGTATATCAGTCCCTTTGATATTCATGATCATATAGGGAGGTTGGCCTATCACATAGTACTTTATCCAAATATCTCTCAAATACATGATTTGTTCCATGTATCTCCCTTAAGTAAGTACATACTTAACCCCTTAAAAGTACTAAACTTAGAGGTTATATAACTGGAGATGAATCTATATTATAAATAAGAACTAGTTAAAATTTTGGACGTACATAGAATGTTATCTGAAACAAGACCACTCACCTGATAAATTTTTTGTGGAAAACTGAATAGATAGAGGAATCTATGTGGGAACTTGAGGATATAGTGAAGCATAATAATCCTCATTTTTACCCAAGTGATTAATACCTAGGGATAAATTTATTTTAAGGGGGGTAGAATATAAAACCCTGAGTTTTTATGGACCTTTTTCTCTCAAATAAATTATATTTTCTTTTTTTCATGCAATTAACTAAGCCTAAAAATCCTTTAAAATGAATTGGACTTGGCATACCTTACACATAACCAACCCAGTGTACATTACATGCAACACCAGCTTGGCGTATGTTACACGCAACATCGACTTGGTGTACTTGACATGCAACTCCAATGTTTCTACGAAACCATGTTTTTTTAATTATTTATACAAGATAATATTAACATAGATGTTAAAAATATATTTATGAATAGTAATAAAAAAATATTAAAGTATTTTTTATAATTTTTTTATATTAATAAAACGTATTGATAGGGAAAGATATGATTTTATGTAATGTCCTTATATGTTTAAAAATACTATTTTCTCAAATGAACTCCATTTAATGTCATTCTAAGATAAATAATAAAATTATTTTTTCACACATTTAGAAATTTAATTTGATAAATAAACATGATTTTTTTAATTTATAATTTCAAAATTATCTTAGGGGGAATTTTTTGTATTTTTTTTGAGAAACATAATTTTTTGATGAATAGTGAAAAATTCCAGATTTTAATTCAAAACTGCTTTTTCTTCTAATGTATTTATATGGATAAATAATATTTTAATTTTGTTTAGAAGATTAATTAGATTATATTTTTATAAATTAATCACATGTAGGTAATTTTAAACAATTACACATTTAACATGGATATAAAAACATATTAATCTTTGGATCATTTTTACTTTAAAAACTTGCATTGTCGACCCGATTATTGGGTAAATTTTAAATTAATTTCTACCACATATGTTATTAAAATTTGGAAAAATTGTTTCCATATTTGTAATAAGAATTTTTTTTAATTTAAAAAGTGGTCAATTTATTTTTTGACAAAAAATATTACTAAAATTAATTAAAATTAATTATATCGATTATGGTAAAATTAAGTGTAACTAATGACTGAATCTTAAATTTAAGACCTAAAAAATACATAAAAACATTTTCAACACCCATTTTCAAGACACTATTCATATAGGAACCTTCCATTAATGATTTGTTTTTTGTTTTGGTATGAATTTTTTAGGTAAAAAAATTGCTACACCTAACTTGTTTTAAAAAAGGCAAAGGGTGTCCTTTCCCTTCCCTATAAAGGCAACCAACTATCCCTCTTATTCACACATATAATTCCTCATAGGGTTATCCAATATCTTCCCAATAAACTTCCCAAAATACCTCTATTACTCCTTGAATACTCACTTTGGGAATAGAGTCTTCTGAAGAGTCCTTTTTGAAAAAACCAAATGGAGTTACCAAATTAAGAGGTAATGCATTCTCTCATGATCATTTATTTTATTTTCCTTCTCCACCCCCAAAAATCTATTTATTACATTGTTTTATAAAAAATAAAATATAATTCATATATTATGTTGATTTTATGCTATGATTTCAACCTACACTTTCACACACCTCAGTCTAATGGGTAACAAAAATACTATTTAAGTGTACGATGAACCACCGCCTCACTTAACGATGATTGTTCAATTTTAATTTATCACCTCTCATGATCAGAATTATGATGTAAAATACATATATATATGTTATATAATATATTTATTATGTCTTTAATATTCTTTAATTCTTTTAAAACATATATATTTATACTTTACATTTTGTGTTAATATGATAATTTCATTTGAGGAAGTGTGGACTACCACCCCCTTAAAGCGATATGATTCGTTCATACACTACATGGAATTTATTGAGGATGGGTTCAGTGAAAATATATGATATATATAACATTATAATTATAATTTAATGATATTAAATACATATATTCATATATTTTATTTTCATTATTTCTTTTAATAAAATAGTTAAAATGTAAACAACATTCATGAATACGTACGACTTACCGTATCCATGAATGGTGTATTCCATTTCGTACATATATATTATATAAATTATTATTATACACATATAATAGATATAAATTACATTTATATCTTTTTTTACAATTTTGAATCACGATATAATTATGGGGACCAACAATATGAAAAATTAGGACACATGCTAAGAACAAAGTGAATATTATCCGAAGTGAAACCATACCAAAAGATGGTTAACAAGAGGGTAATATAAGGTCTTAATAAAACCATATATAGTATTAGATATAATAATATGGTTCATTAAAATAATATATATATATATATATATTATATAGGTGGTTTGAACTAGTACGATGAGATTCAAGTCACAAGGTAAAGGGATTTCATCTCACTTTTTTTACAGGGAGATACATACTATGTCCTACACTATTTCATATTTTGTGGCGTATGTACTAAAAATGATTTTATTATATTTTTATTATAAATAAATTTATTTGTATTCAAATATACATTTTATTATATTAATTTCATGGGGTTTAGTTTTCAAAATTTACAAAATTGGTAAAATAGTTCTGTCTCAATTTTCCTTCTTTGAGACTCGTGTTTTGTTATGAACTTAATTTTTTTGAGGTGTATAAAAATATATTGTACAGGTTATATCATTAATTTACCTCTTTTCATAATATTTTATGCTTCAGATAATTTCATTTTCTTACATGGAGAGTTTAATCCCTAGTTACTAGGTTATAAGATTTTATTGAAACAATATCATCACTTTTCGATATTGTTTATGTTTATAATTCCTTCGATGAAATTTTATAATACATATATTAAGAACAATAATGAGTTTTATCATCTAATTATTATTCCTAATATATCCACATATTAGTAAAAAAATCACTATTTGGTACTTCTGTAATGTTTATTCTAGAAAGCTAATCTAGAGAGAAGTCATCCCTGATATAAATGAAGTGCGATGAATACGTAAGGAGGTCAACTAAAACATATATACCAGTAAACCCTTTAGTGTTTTTTGGGGTTCTAATGACCAAACACTTCATGATGTTCTCCCATTTCTATTATGGTATGGGTAATGGATGCAACATGCTCTTGGACTTTTGTCATTCAGCCTTAACTTCATACCATTCCAAATATAGATATAGAATCTCTTCGATATCCATCATCATGCCATCCCACCAGAATTATTATTCCAAGTCTATATACACCATAATACATCCATTATGAATATATAATGAATAAATGTTATCTTCCTCAAACATAACCTTCTTGAAATCCAGTATAGAAAAAACTCATACACCATTCATGAACATTTTCATTCCATCTTAATCAGGGTTATACTTTTGAGAATCTATAATCTTATTTTATTACTATATATCTTCCTCATGTGCCTCTTTGATCTTCACTTGGATAAAGGGTTTAAAATTAAATAGATCTAGATAATATTTTTCACATTCCTTCATGATTCATATATCCATCCTTTTAAAATCTAGAAATATTGGATCTTTTGCAATCCTTATCATAAATAATCTGGCATGATGCTTTCAACTCAAATTTTTAACCAAAATTTTCTCTATACCTGGGTGGTAATGTATTGAGTAGTCATAATACATTATCATATATAACCATATTCTATGTCACATTATCAATTCCTTCTATGTGAATATATATTTTAGACATTTATGATTAGTATATATATCACTCTATTCTCCCTAAAGATAATGATTCGATATCATTAATAAAAAATTGTTGCTACCGAATCCAAATCACGAGTTTAGTAATTTTTTGAGAATCTTATATTGTCTCAAGGAAAAAGAGATAATTTTTTTATCTTCTATAAGAACACATCCCAATCCCTTATTTTATGCATCACTAGAGAATACCTACCCCTCTCCAATATAAGGCAATGTTAGCATAGGTGCACTGAACATACTTCACATTAATTCCATGGATTTTTTCTCACATTCATAGTTCTATTGGAAAATGGAACCCTTATAAGTAACCTTTGTCATATGATTAGATAGTAATGAGAAATTTCCCACAAACCATAGAAAATATCCTACTAAACCATGAAATTTATAGATCTTGGTCACTGTTTTTGGTTTAGGACAACATTAAATAGCTTCTGTCATTTATGGATCTATTCATACACTATCTCTTGATACTATGTGATCCAAAAATGAAACCATTTTCTACTGAAATTCACAATTTGTAAATTTTTCATACATATTTTCCTTCCTTGGGGTATTTAGTGAAATTATAAAGTGGTCTTCATTATCTTCCTTTCTATTTTAATTTCTAATGACATCATCTATAAAGACTACAAAATAATGATCAAGGTAATCTCTAAAGAAATTATTTATCAAATATTTGAAGATATCAGTGGAATTAGTAAGACAAAAATGAATCAAAAAATATTCATAGTGTACATAAAATTTATGGAATGTTCTATTGGGTATAACCCCTTTCTTAAGCTCCTTTGATGATATCCATAATGAAGGTCAATCATGTAAAAGTATTGTTCTTTACAAAGTTGATGAAATAATTCATCTGTACAGGGTAGAGGATACTTATTCTTGATCATTCTATTTTTCTACTATAGATAATCAATACAATTTCATAATGATCCACAATTGTTTTCACAAAAAGAATATTTACACTCTAAGGTGACACATAAGGCTGAAAGAATAACTTATCGAGGTTTTATTGGAATTACTTATTCAATTCCTACAATTCAATCAAGGACATTATATATGGATTCTTTGAAATTAGTGTGGAACTAGGTATATTTTATATCAAGAACAAAACATCACATTTTGTTCTAAGGATACAAAAATATTCTAGAAATACATCCAAAAACTCCTAAAAATCGGAATATCATCGATGTTGAGTTTCTACCCAACTAACTGAGAAAAACACACCTTCTTAATGGGAATTAAGACCCATATAGTTGTCACAATATCCATATGAAGTTCACATTTATCATCACATTCATAGAAAATCCTAGGTTGTTTTCAAATATCAAATAGAACATCCCTTTCTCAAAAATTATTTTGGGATTTATATAGGGAAATCTAATCTATTCATAAGTAGAAATAAAATTATACAAGTGAAAAAATGAAATTTTTTTCACGGAACACATTTCCAAAAACTTCATCTAGAGAAGAATCATAGAAACCAAATGTATTTATCATACCATTTGGGGTTTTCAATGAAAATTCCATACAAAATATTTTCAGTGGAATCTTAATACCCTTATAAAATTATCTAGAAATTAATGAGTGGTAGAATCCAAAATCAAATAATAAATTAGTAGTTCTATAGTGGATGGTCTGTTTACATTTCACTAAATCATTATCGCTCCCCTCATCAGAAATAGTGATTTAATTAAATTTCATCTTATCCCTCAGTTCAAGAGGTTTCTAACTCTAATCATAGTCACCGAAACTTAGTTTTGGTAACTAGTTAGAACAATTAAAATTCTCCTTATAATTGAAGCACATATCTATGGAAGGTGCATCCTA
Source organism: Viscum album (assembly GCA_963277665.1). NCBI lineage: Eukaryota > Viridiplantae > Streptophyta > Magnoliopsida > Santalales > Viscaceae > Viscum > Viscum album. The sequence goes on from OY728152.1 coordinate 1,404,464,516, forward strand.
TATAGATTTACCTCTATTAACATAGTTGTCTAACATATTCCTATAATTTTGGAAATCAATTTCCTAGTATACTTCCATACAATAGATAAAGCATTTATTAGACCCCGTAATAAAATTTAATCCATGATTCTTTCACACATAGATCATAATGGATGGATCATATTATTTTCTCCATTTTTTTAGATATTACTTTGAACTAAATATTCCTTATATTGTTAAAACCATGGGATTTGTATGTTACTAAAACTACCATTTCAACTTTGATTTTCCAATGTGAAACCTCTTCATAGCTACTAAATTCTCTTATGGATAATGAATTTTTGAGATATGGATTTCAGCCACTATATAATTTTTCAACCTTACATTCTAGAAGGTTGATAATACCAGAAGCATACCTCACATTTCTTGTGAAATTTTCCTCATAAGTATTGAATAATTCATCATCCTTTTGTTTCAAATCAAGGATATAATTTTCTATCTTCCTGTGAAGAACATGATAAAATTACTTGATATATAATAATTTCTTGAACTTTTCCCAATCCAAGTATTCAATTTCATATTTCTTTATTATATTATTAATTAGAGTCCACCACAAATCGGCTTCACATTTTTAATAATAAATATACAGAATGAAATTTGCATGTTCCGAACACTAGAGAATATAGAATAATTATTCAGTGGTGTTGGTCCATCGTTCCATGATAAGTGGATCATAAGATCCACTGGAATAAGGGTGATGTTTCATCATGAATGAATCAAGAGTAAATTGGACCATAACTTTCTCATTTTGAAGTCCAACATGATTTATTGCCTGATAAATCTAGGTGTGCATAGTAATAAATTTTTTCATTCTATATCCCCTAGATTTTATTGTCATAGGAAGAATATCATTACATTTTCTATTTAAATCACCATTGACGTGGTTACTTTGGGTTCTACAAATTGACTTAAATGAAAAAATAGGGTATGAAATAATTGTCACATTAATGAACAACATAATCCTAAAAACCCACTTATATATTGACTAAATTATGAAAAAATCATTAATTTAAGAATCCCGGGGATTATCATAGGTTATTCTCAAATAAAAAATATTTTAATCCTTCATTATGATTCATTAATAATTTTTAAATTCCCAAAGAATATCCCTCAAGTGTGTCAAACCATATTTAAAGAAATAACCGGTGTCATGAACTAGTTCCCGATCAAGTCAATATTAAAATGGGCTTTTCTAGGTTTTTACCCCTATATACATCTATGCCAGAGCCACTTCTAGTTTTAGTATCTAGATAGAGATTTACTGTTAATAAACCACTCACACTATCCTTTACCAAAATTCATATAATTTTTTCTTTACTTTTACTCATTTTTAGACTTATCCTTAGAAATTTCAGTAGGGTTATCATGAATATTTTCTCTCATTGATTCATTTTTTTTCAAAACATTTTATATAAAACCATCTATTATAACCCTTTATTAACATAAATAGAAAATACATCATTTTAAAAAAAATAATAATAAATTACACAAACAAACAAAAAAATGTATTATTTTAGAGAATTTGGAAACATAGTTCCATAAACACTACTATATAAGTGAGATAAAATAATATCCAACAAATTACTTCATGACAAGATCTTATCTTAGACACAACAAATATAATAAAAATATTTATAACCTAGGAAAGGGAAACATAAAAATGGGTGAGATTATATGCTCAACAATGTTAAAAAATGGAGATACATAAGAATAGTCATGAAAATAATAGAAGGAGAACATGTGTATATCACCATAAGATCATACCCTTAATATCATAGGTCATTTAAATGGGTCATGCAATAAATACTTGAAATTAATAAGACATGAATCATAATGGAATCAAAGAATAATATTTGTGATAGAATAATGTTTTAATAAGACATATACTTGTATCACACACATAATTATATAAAAACATTCCCTATAAGTCAATGATCATTATGAAAAAATACTAGGGAACATCATGGGGACTATATATACTAGGTGAGAGACCCCACCATTTCCAGTATAAGTCCTTTCATTATAAGGGATCATGATTCCCAATCTTCCCATAGTTGATCGAGTTTCTTAATCTTCCTATAGTAGATCAACATTTCCAATCATAACATAAAAGTCCAGGTTTACCCATCATTAATAGTGGATAAAATACTTAGACATGATACTCACAATTATCTTAGTAGATAAAAATCTTCAACAAATGCATTTAAGGGAGATACATGTCCCACCTATCACCTAATGTAATCATAATTAAATATTCTATATGATAATAAAAAATCAAATACTAACCCCCAAAAGAAAATGAGTATTATAAAAAGTAATCTTATCATAAGATATAGAAAATATAAAGGTTTAATAAATACTTCATCAAAAAAAATGCATGAAAAAAATATGTATTAAATATAATATAATGTGTGGAAGATAAATGGATTTCTAAAACATATAACTTGTAAAAAAGGAATAGTTTTCATAATCATATTAGCATAAAAACATAAAAAATTCATGGGAAATAATATGAATGGAAATTTTGATCATTCCCACATAAAGTCATGATTAAAACCAATGGAATCCAATTAATATTGAATATAATTTGGGAAGATCATTGAGATACATTTCTTTAAGGAAAAAAAAATACTTTCTTCATTGAAAAATGATTTTTAAGACGTACAACATTTTTGAAAAAAAAAATTCATTGAAAACATATAAATACAGATTTTAAAACTATAAAACATATTTAAAATATATTTCATTGTAAATTATCTTAAAATACTTTATTAAACACATTTTTGAAAACAATTTTTTTGAATAAAACAATTTTTTGACAAAAAACAAAATTGAGGTTATATATTATTAAAAACATTTTCTTAATTATCTTATATAAAAATTAGTGGAAAATGGTATTAATGAATGAATACATCATTAATAACTATAGGATAATAAAATTCATGAGTTTTATTATGATATGGATCATATTATTTCATCAATGAAAGCACAATCATAAACAATATCCATAAACAATGAAATTTTAGAAATAACCTCATACCGCATGGGAGACATTACATAAATATCTGTATGAGAGAATAAAATTAAATAAATATTTTAATATAATTTAAATAATAATATTACAGATATAACATGTTAATGGAATAGTATATACACATTGAAAAATAATATTGGTGAACAAAAAAATGTGTCTCAATGAAGAAAAATTCAGACAACACTACTTTAATGATTAGGTAAATTTTAAACCATATACCACTAGGAAATATAGATAATAAAATTAAAAAATAAATAATAATAAGTTTATAGATAATAATCATAAAATAAATTCATGGTAATTATATAAACAACATAAAATAATGAGTTTTGAATATTGAATAAATCCCACAAAAATAAATGTGTGATTAGAAATCCCATTATCTTTTGTCTTGAATTTATCTGTACTCATTCAATAGTATAATATGATAATTATATGTTTATGATAAATATAAAATTAAACCATATTATTATATATAATACCGTATATTTCTTTATGTTACCCACTTATTAATAATTTCATGTTAATGTTATGATTTGGGTAATATCCACATTGTTTTCCATACATATTTTGACTTATTATTATTGATCATATCATATAGACAATTATTTAATTTTTTTAAGTATTTAAAACAATATATAAATATCATATATATTCATTATATATATATATATTTAAAATAATATATAATTTATGGAAATATGAAATGGAATACACTGTTTATTGAGATGGTATGTCGTACGTACACATGAATGTTGTCTCTATTTAATTATTTTTTTGAAAGAAAGAGTCTAAATGATATATATATATATAATAAAATTTAATTATTATTTCAAGTATACCATATAATTTTTCTAAACCCATATATAATACATTCCATATAATGTGTGAATTAATAATATCACTTTGAGGGGGTGGTTGTCCAAACATCCACAAACAAAGCTATCATATTTACAAAAAATAGAAATAAAAAAGGTATGTGTTAAATAATTAATGAATAAATATAAATAAATAATATATATCATATCAAAACATAGTTTCCATAATTATTCCCAACCATGATATTTGGTGAAGAAAAAACAAACAATGTCTTTTCGTGTGGCGATAATTCATTGTATACAAGAACAATGATTTTATTAAAAATTAGATGCATGTGTGTGTATGTTTAGTAATATTATAATGGATAAAAACATATGAGTATATTTAATTTACAGATGTTATTATATAATAATATAATAATATCTTTTGAGTGTGTGGATAATTAAATCAATATAAAAGACTTTTAAGAAGGATGATACAAAATCTTTGGGTTACTTCTTTTGGTTTTCAAAAAATGTATTCCTTGGATTGATTTATTCCCAAATAGATCATTATAGGTTTAAGTTAGGGATTTTTAGTATATTTGGAATGATATTTTCATATAAATATGTATTTAGTAGTGTGAATAAGTTGGAGGGTTGATTTTCTTTTCATAGTGGAGGAGGAGTTGTATTCTTGTAAATTTTTGAAAAGAGAATTCCACCCATGTTTTTAACAAGACATGTGGCCCCAATAATGGTCCAAATCTATGAAAAGGGAGTATAGGGTCAAAATATGAACATAAAATGTAATTTTTTAATGTTTTTGTATATTTTTGGGCCTCATGTTTTAGGTTTAGTCCTTTATTAATCTATTTTTTCTCTTAATCGGTGTAATTACGTTTTATCAGTTTCACAAATATTTTTGGTCAAAAAATACTTTAAACTTATTAGAAGTTAAAAATTATTATTATTCAAAATATGGAATCCATTTTTCTAAATTATAATAACATTTTTAGGTGAAATTAATTTAATATTAGTCCTATAGAGGTGTCCTAAAATATGGTTTTTCAGTAAAAATGTTTAGAATATTGGAATATATTTATATCCAATTATAGTCTGAAATTGGTTATAATGTCATAAACTATATTATGTAATGGAAAATTAATTCAAGTATACCTTTTGGACAAATAAAACTATAATATAACTATATAAACACATTATATGAAATCATAGTTTTGAATTAAAATTTGTCATTTCTCAAAAATCACCAAAAAATGATGTTTATAAGAAAAATATAAAAAATTCATCCTAATATAATATTGAAATTATGAATTATAAAATGATGTTTAACATTTCATATTAAATTTATTAAAGTGTCTAAAATTAATTTTACTATTTTTTTGATAATTACATAAAACTAATTTCTTTGGAGAAAATTATATTTTCAAACATATAAAGACATTACCAAAATTTATATGTTATATTGTAAATATTATTTATTCATATAAATTAGTTATAAATTATAATTAAAAATTATATATTTATATTCATATAACTATTTACAATCGATATGTTATAACTATATCCTCTAAATAAATATATAATTAAATTATGTTTCGTAGAAACTCAATGTTGTGTGTAATGCAAGACATATAAGTGTTGTGTATTTTTTCAAGCCTGAAATTTTCTAGCATATAATTTATTCTTAAAATTATATAGTTTTCCAATCCAAATATCAATTAAGTTTAATTTATTAGAAAAAAATTTCATACAGATTTAGGGTGTTACACTCCCCGTGAGGGAACCAAAAATTTCACCAAGTTAATAAACAATGGGATAATATCATTGAATATTTAAATGGGTACATTAAGTGTGGTTTCCAAAATTATTGAATAATAAGATGATAAATTTTATACTTTAACAGGGATGTTGATAATATGTTTGGAAATATAATTATCTTATCCATATATTCTATATTTTCATTATCAGGCTCCTCATATAGGGACATCAATCATATAAGTCGTGCTTTATCAATGAGATTCTTAAATATATAAGTAATTTTAAAATGGTCCGAAAACACCCAAAAAATAGGTCCAATGAGATATGAACAAGAAATTTCTAAATAAAACACTATTAATGGAAATTATTATTCAATTATAGTGTAGTTTAGTTATAATGGGTTTGTGGTCAATATTTCTCATTGTTAAAGGAAAAACCCAATGAAATTGTTAGTGGAATAATATAGGATATAAAAGGGAGTATACCACCTATATTATTGGATTATTTATGGTATTGTGAGACACATTTTAAATCTATTAGATTTTATTTTTCTATTTCCATAATGAAATGATATTTATATTTTTTATACAGGCTAGGAAAACTGGAGTGCATTTGTTTTAAAATAAATAATAAATTGGCCATAAAAACCAGAATATCCAAAATAATAATATCCATCATAGACTAATTAAATTTAATATAGTGAATAAAAAACCAATTTTTTTTGACTTACCGACCTCAATACCCTCTCATAAAATTTTAAATCCTAAAAAATATATATTCAATCATTAATGTAATTTTATCATAATTTCAAATATTATTATTATTAATTCATTGATGAATCACAAAATGGTTATTGGAAAAACATTTATCAAATTTGTACTCCAAAGTATAAAAAAGTCCATACAAATATTAATTTAATTGTCTAATTAATTCTGTAAATTATTATCCTAAAATTGTATAATGTACATGAATCATTTCAAAGGATGAATGAAAAACTTATATATATGAATATACCCAATGGGAATTTAAAATTATTCTATTTTGGATCCCTTAGTGATATATTTACCAGCGCAAATTCAATCAATCCATCATAGAAGTAGAACTGAGAAATGATTTCCAATCTTTTATACACCTCTTCAACGAATGGTATTAGAAAATATTAATTTTTAGTTAAATTGATAATATTTTTATAGTCAACATAGATTACCTATAAAATTTCCAGTTTAGTTTGAACCAAATCATTATTGTCATTATGGAAAACTAAAAGAAAACTATTTTTAGAAACAATTTCTATAGTACCAAAAAATTTACTATTAGAGATAGGATATATGATCTTAGATTCTAATTATTTATAGGAATAATTTTTTAATGTGTCAAGGAGGTTGGGGTTTTGTAAATATTCTATTTTCCTTTCTTATTTGTAATCATCCTTATAGATAATTTTACTTAGGTTCGTAAATGGGATAATACTACTGATTTTGGTAAATGTACTTGAAATTTGAATTTAAAAAACACTCAAAATGCCCTAACTTTTATTTATTTCTTCAATGCGATTTTATGTTAAATAATAATATGTAATTGGTTAACATCCTTAAGGTGTGTATATTTTATGTTACCATGATGTGATTTCATTTTTAGAGAATAAAATATGAGGATATAAAGAACTGTTTTTATTTTAAGAATATCCTGTATAACATCTACCATATAAATATTTCTATAATCAATGGGAATGTAAATATAAATGTTCATTATAGAATAATCATTGGTTTTAAAACTATAAATAAGTACAACATCACCAATATAATGGCATGCATGAAATTTTTAATCTCAAATGAAACAATATAATGATACATGGACACCCAAAATATAAAAAATATAAGAGAATTAATGGAGATATTGAAAATATGAGTTTGGAATGACATAATATATAGATAGAAAATAAATAATCTTAAATATGAAAAATTATTTCTCCTGTAGGTTTTTTTCATCTATAAGTCTAAATTGCACGACATCACTAACTAATTCTATGGATATAGTGCCATTAAATACCTTGATTATTTTTTATCAATTGTCAAAAATTGCATATAGATAATCAATAATTAAAGTAAATTTATATTATCATCTTTCATTTGATGAATATATAAGTCCATGAGGAACACCAATTCATTGAATACAATCCGCATATCATATGATATACGAGTTTGATACTACCCTCTATGATATTCCAAATTACATCGATTCTGAGGGGATTTAACCCTTCATACCAAAATTAAGAAAAAAATTATTGAGGTATCACATAATTTGAATAATCAAGATCAATAATGGAACAAGTGACATAGAGATCCTTTAGTGCATAAAATATCTAATGTTCATGTATCCTTGTAAATTTTTTATTTTTTTCGAATTTTTACCAAGAAATTTCTCCTTGGGTATAATCTTTGCTCCCATTTATATTTTTTGGGGTTGGTATAGTGTTTTTTATGAAAAATAATTGATCAATTATTATTCTGAATTTAATAAAGAAGTGAAATGATTACGTGAAAATTAATAATTATATCAATAATTTCATTATCATATTCATTTTCAGTACATTTAATTGGAGGTTTTATTCCACTATAAAATGGAAGTTAGACCTTGGATTTCATGGGTGTATTATTGAAAACATCATTAAAATTTTAATTTATTATTTTAATTTGAATATTTTATATATGAATAAGTGTAGATTTAAATAGTGGGACTTATCTAGGGGTCGATTTTTCATCACTAGTAATATTTGGAAGTGATAGATATTTATTTCTATAGAATGCGTATATAATATATTTTTATATTTTCTTTACAATAGGTTATAATGTCATCTAGAACAATTCATTTTTATCTCACCAATGGTGCTCCCTAATTTTACTATATGATATTGAACGTCATCAATTTATGATTCAGCAGTTTTTCAGAACTAGAAGTTTTTAATTACATTTTCATTAACATTTCCCAGAGAAATTGATCTAGCTTGGGGGGTATTAGAGGTTCATTTTAAAGATGATGATGATGAAAATTATTACATTGATCATGGTAGCAAAAATATTGACCACTGATGATTTATTTTACCCCATTTCTAAATGTTTTTCATCCATTAACCTATAGGATAGGGCTTTACATATAGATTTATTACCTAAATATAATTTTTTATATTTATAACATATAAAATAACTTTATAGGACTTAGATGAATATTGAAGATGTGGTAATTGATAATATAAATGATTATTATTACCAAAAAATACCAAAATCTAAATAAATAAATATATATTTTTAATAACTTATAGTAATGTTTGTTTATTGAAAAATAGTATGCATTAAATCATTTTTACTATACTATTTTTGATTATTTTCATAAATAGTTATCTCATGGAGTCATTTATGGGATTTAGTTTTTCTAGACCCAAATTATTGTGTATGTTGATCCCTGATTTCTATTAGTATCAGGACATAATAGTAGATTTTTCAACTAGAGAACCCCCAACTGTAGAATCAATCAAGATTTTTTTCATGTGACAATCCATTATAGAATTTTCATTTTAGTATTTGGATTTTAATATCGACGTGATGAAATCTTAAGAATTATCATTTTAATCTCTCTATATATTTGTTTCAAGTATCTTCTTCTTCATAAATATTTTTAAATATTTTTTTATTAATTGTAATGTTAGGGAGGAAGGGATAAAAATCCAAAAGAAGATTAATTTAATGTTAATACAAACACATGTGGTTTTAGTTTTGTAGTATAGATAATCATTGGGTACACTATCAAGGGAGAAAGGGGTCGACATAAATTTACTGATGCCCTTAGTGACACATTAGTATTTAATAGGGGAACAGGAAAATTGGATCTATATCAGGTGTTAACTAGGGTACTCAAAAGATTTATCATGATATATATGGAAAATATAGATATGACTGGCACTAATTTGAAATTTGGAGTCATATTTTTTATATTAAATATATGTAGGTTGGTACTCCTTATCACGGGTAATAATTTATTTTAACATTATATTATTTTCTAAAATTTTGTCCATCTTTTATTATATTCTCTTATGGTTTAAATTTGGTCCTCTTTTCAATATTTTTAATGGATTTCATCTATTGGATTTAATTTCCATACATTATAAGCCTAATTTTTATTTACATTTTTTCCATTTTGGTGTATATTTCCACTAGAATACATTTTCATGACTAGTTCATGAAATCAATAAAAGGAAACTATAATATTTTTTAAATTTACTACAGAATAACTATAATATAATCCAAAAAATTTGATGAAGTTTTTTGAAAAATTAATTAAAAATACTGAATAAATAAAAAAGAAAGAAAAACTGAATAAAATACCCCCAAAAGGTGAAAATTTAGTATTTGAAAAAAATGTATAGATTCTTTATGTTATTATTTTATAGAGAGTATATTAAAAATTTTAAACCATGATAGATCTTAATATGTCCATGTCACATCATGTTTGTATATGCATCCACAATGAAATCATTAATTTTTTCCAAATAATATGTTAAAAAAGAGGAGGAAAAGAAATTTCCAATGTATTAACTATGCAAAAACATATACCTAATTTACATACAAATTTATTTAAATATTTACCATGTAATAAAATTTTTCTTCATCGAATTTTTATTTACTCTATTTAAGAACTAGCTTATCCTAGGTCATTTATCAAGGAATTAATTGATCAATTAATCTGGGTTGATTAATATTTGTGAAATAAATAAAAACATGAATAAGTTCAGGTTTTTATTAAAATGTAAATTTATACTATATTAATAATTTAGTGAAATATATTTTAGAAAACATGGTCAATCGAAGGTAATTGTCCCTTCAAGGCTAGACAATATCACTTTCAGGATACATGGGATAGATCATTGATTCAATTATTTATAACCAGAGAAACAATTGTGGTATCTGAGTTATTACTACGATAACAAGTTGGATTTAAATGATTAATGATATTGATTACTAGGGACACCTAAAAATCAATAAAATAATTTATGATGTATGAACCAAACTAAATAAAGGCATCACATCTATAGAATGATGTGATGAGAAAATTGGGCACATGAGACTCAACCGAGTTGGGGAGGAATCTCTATGTGAATCCAAGAGACCTGAGATCAAATCTATGTGGAGGAATTTTTTTGGTTCTGTAGCAGTATTGTATCAGGCACTGTTCAGTACTATAACTTCCAAAACTATTCATCCATCTGGGCCTTCGGGCCACCGGTTTAGTCCTCATGTCCTGTAAGGATTTTGGGCCACCCAAGGCCTTTGGGCCAGTTTATTCTCAAGGCCTTCAGGCCACCTTAAGGCCTTAAGGCCACCCTAAGGCCTTCGGGCCACATGAATGCAGGACCTAGACACAATACAAAAAAAGTGTAGCCCCAAAAGATGATTCAGAGTAGGTGCACTCACCAGAGTAGAGCCAAATGGATTGTTAGAATGAGAGGGTATGGGTATGCCATCGATAACAGCCTGTGCTTGCACGGGAAGCCTAGCCAGATGGTCATGTAAAGGTGGAGAGCTACTATTAGGATGCATATGCTGGGGAGGTGTGGTTCCTTGTAGATAGTCTGGTTGAATTCCTTAAGACATTCGGGTCATGTAATCTCCTAAGCCTACAGGGCATGTATTCCCTGAGCCTACGGGCCTTGTAAGGGTTCACCCACATCCCTTGAAAGAGGGTTATGAAAAAATCAATAAAAATGAAGGCCTTCAGTCCATTCAGGCAGAAAATTGGTTCAATTATTACTATGTTCTTATTAAAATAAGAATATTTTTTTGACTTATTTAGTATTTAATTTATCACCTAAAAACTTCTAAATGAGAACTCAAGAAAACAATTGATACATAATATACAAACTATTGAATCATTACATGACTCGTTTTATACATGAAAATATGATAATTCATGTTTTCATCATATATATATGGAAATAATAGCGAAAACGCTAAAATAATATATGCAATTAATTAGGATAGATTGATAAAATATACATTAAACTACTTTTGAAAAACAACACGCAATGTGTTCATGATTACAACAAGGGACATCTTTGGAAAGATCCCTAATGGTATTAGATGTACATGAGAAGGAAGAATATTTAATTCAATAATGAGATCTATAAAGAATGACCCAATAATACCGTTGTATTTTCATCACTTCCCAATAAGAATTTGAATGGATTTAACAACATTTTTGGTATATGGAACTTATGATAAGTTAATCGTCTATGTGAGGTAGATGAGTTGTATTCATTAATCACTACCCATATAAATTCATAATATTAAAAGAGGAATTATAAGGGAATCATGTCCTAAAATATTTTAGACTATTAAAAATCATGGTTTCATTCAAAATAAATTAGAATTATTCAAATTAGATAACCCTAGACTTTTTTATTCCCAAAGCACTATATATGGGTCTAAAATACATCGCTTATATTTTATTCCCATTATGGGAATCCATTAGGCCTCTTGAGCATTGAACCAGCCTATGGAATATTTAGATTTTCTTAATGTTTCTGATCATCGAATCAATAAATATGAATTTTCTTGTTTGGATAGGTATCGTGTATGTAATGATATAGAAAAAAACCAATTTTTTAATTATGTAGTTATAAAATAGATAAAAATTTATGATTTTTTCCAAAACCTCTTAAATATATATATTTATAAATATTAATTTACAAAAAAATAGTGAAAATATAGAAAATAAAATTCATGAATAGATTAAAGTTATCCTATAGTATCTGAATTAATTTTGTAGCCCCCAATGAGTTATTTTGGGAAAATTTAAAATAAAATTTTATTAAAAATTTAAATAAATCAAAAATATTTTAAAAACATCTTAAAATTTCTCCTTCCATTTTTCCAGATTTTTATTTAATTATAAACCCATTTTACCCATTTGAGAACCATTTGAGAACCACAAGAAGTCATATAAATGAACAAAAATACTTATCTGTGATGTATGATCCATAAATAAATTCCCTCTTACCACCTCAAATGAAGAGTATAAAAAACACAAAATATTTTCATCAATAACTCATTTATAATATAAATAACTAATAAAAATAATCTCATACCATTTTATCATGGAATTTCATTATATTTTGGTTTCATATGCAAAATAACAGGCATGTCCCATGCTTCGACAACATAAAACATCTCAAATTACTAGAACTAAATATAATTATCAATAAAAATAATTCTCTGATACCATTTTTAATTCCCTATCCTTTATTTCCCAAACCAAACCTTGTAAGGTTACCACACAACCTCAAACTTATCTCCCCATATTCTAGAGGTTTTTTTTTTACTGTTGAGATTCTATGGAAAACATGTGTTGATTACACACTCAACACCATCACCAAAAACCTAAAAGATTAAAACAATATAATCCATGTTAGTGTAAGAAAAATTAATTATAGTTAAAATGACACCATAAATAATAGAAAACATCAAAATGATATAGCATAAATGTATGATAATATCAACACACAAACAAAATTTTGGGGTACTTACGAAGATAAAAAGTATATGGAATACATAGAACAATACAAGGGAGGATCAATAGGAAACCATATATACAACATTAAACCATTCTATTGATGTATATATAAATAATACAACCATGTCCCCTGTGATAACTATCACCTAAAAACCATAAATTATGTCTACATATGCTTTAGGTTTAATATGTAGTGATAGAGAATAAAATTGGTATGGTATCATTGATTTCTCATTATATATACCATTATGTCCATGGTATTCATGTATAAAATAACGAACTATTCTATAATTTTAATCCTTCATGAAATCATGAGATTTCATTATGTTTTAAGAATGTCACAATGATACCTTAAATTTCATACATCATCCAATGTTACATGATAACTCAATTTGTATAGTATAATGAAACCCACACACAATTGCATAGAGAAATTCAAAAAACTCTATCTTGGACAGAACTCTCACATTTTGCATTTGGTCCTATTAGAAACATTGATCACATATTCCATCATACTTATTAGTCCAACACCATATCACATAGGGTTGGGGTGTCTATGATAGCACACTCTCATATAGAGTGAGTCCTCAAACCATATGACATACCACATCACATAAGAAATCCTTGACCAATACCATCTCACTCATATGGTTTCCCAGAAACATCAAACCTAGAGAATGACCTCATGCCATGTCACACATCACATATTTAACACTACCATCATAGTCTAGGTACATCATATTCTCTCATAACAACCTCACCACATTTTTCTATTTCATATTCTCATGTTTTATCTTCTTAAATATAATGTACATCTTACCTCTCTCATACGGTGAGATTTCAAATTTCATTATGTGTCGTATATCAAACCACACCTCATACCGTAACCCTCTATCTTATGATTAGGATAAACCACATATCACCTAAAATATATCATATTAACTTACATTAAACCATGCTCCCACTCATTGTGATGTCTAAAAAAAATTATAACCATGTTATATAATAATGACAATAGAATAAAATAAAACATAGAAGAAAATCCAATTTCCCAACTATCAAATATCTATAAACAATTCCTTCTATGATATCTGCTAGAGGGTAACATGTATAAATCAACATCACATATCCTAAACATCAATACAATAATAATCTTAATCATAGTTCATAGTGACCTACACTAACTCACTACCTTTCTCTTAGTTTACACAATATCACTTGTGGTCTCAAATAATAACTACTAATATCGACTATATCCTTTTCCCATAGAATTTACCCAATCTCCCCCATAAAATTATCATAGGAAAATCACCTAAAACCACTATAGTTTTTTTCATTTGTTACACTTGGGGATATCCCAACATTATAATTACTATACCCATGAAAAAAACTTTACACCCCGATGCTTCACATGGATTAATCATTTCTATCCATAGACATCTCGGGTTCTAAGGCCAAAACCTTATGATCCCCACATTTAAGAGAGACCTCCCACTCTATTATAAATTATTAAGTTAAATATGGATAATAAAAGAGGATATATATCTTCTTTCACACCCAAAAATGAATACAAACAAGGACCAATATCGTACCTCAACCATAAGGCTCACATTAAACCCCAAAACCCTCTAGAAAAATATTTTATAGGGATTTATGGCCATCCTAAATGACAATTTTATATAATAACCATGTTTATAATCAAATATTCCACTTTAACATTCAAAACCACTATGATATCATAATAATTCAAAAACCATAATAATAAAATTTCATCTTATAATCCAACAGAACTTCAGCATACCACTTAAATTTCATACATCATGACCCGTTGGTGGATAATATTTTGGATGTATTTGACATATTTAGCCATATAGGGAATATTCATGTCACTATACGAATGTATATCATTTACCTATAAAATCATAAATATCATTCCCATTTACCTAATAATATTATCAAAACCCAACCAAAGGCACACATAATAGACACATATAAATATACAAATATGGTTTTGTATTATAGATACCAACATCCTATAAATTCTTTTAAAATCCTCATGTTAAACTGACCAACACCATAAATTCTTAGATCAAGCCCTTGTATTTACATTGTTCCAATAATCAAGCCATATATCATAAATAATTATAACTAATTAATCAATTTAATTCAAGGATTCATAATCTAGAAATTATCATCCATGGATATCCCATGGATGAATCATTAATCAATTTCAAGCAACAACCCCGTTTTAATTATCCTATAACTTATAAAAACCCAAAAAACATCATCAAATTGGTCATCAATTGAAAAATAATTATAATTAATGACTTATGAAAACTACTGGGTGGATACCTTTAATAAGATGACATTTAATTGGATATATCTCATCTATTTAGACATCTTATATCCAATGAAACATGAAATTCCATCATATTCAGATGGTTTCAAAATAGTATGGTGGGACACCAGAAAACCCCTAGATATAATGACACAAAAATTATAATATATATATATAAAAATATAAAGGAGAGAAGAGGAATAAAATTATATAACATATGTGTAAAAAAAGGAACCATGATAAATGACAACCCAAGGGAAAACATGGTGGATCTAAGGCTTATAAATAAAAGTGCAGGGGCTAGTGAAATGGAAAATCATAAACTCCCATTTGATAAATATGTGAATGGTTTAAATTGTGGAATTAAATGAATACCTTTAATAAAAATGGAAATGGGAATGTTACATCATGATCATAATAGTCTTAGAAAAATTCCCTAACATGCAGTAAGTTTTAATGTATCCCATGGGGTCATAGATGAACACCACACTCATGGTTTCCCCTTAGTCTAGGAAAATGAATAATTAGTCATATATCCTAAATAAAAAATTTATAATCCTAGAAATTTAGTATAGTTTTTGAACATATACTTTTCTCCCATGGGGTTTATAGACTTTGTTTTTATACTATCACATTGACAAATTTTTTTAATTTTTTTTAAATCAAGGGATTTTTAAAACATTAATGAATTTAAACAAAAATAAATAATATTATTATAATAAATTAATTTAAGATATTATAAATCATATGAATGGAATTTTGATAAAAAAATATAGACAATTGTAGTGGAAAATAATTTTACCATATGAGAATCCATTTATCCATGTATATAAATTAATCAAATAATTATATTTCTCAATGATAATATCAGGAGCCTAGAATGAAAATCTAAATTACATAGAAATCATATAGAGAACTCAAATATGGGTGCTTTCCCTTTAAGAATGTAATCCAAATTCCCAAAGACTTATAATTAATTGAATCTAAAATATCTTTTTATAACCAATGATGACACACCACCGATTGAAGTTTAAAAAGACACATATTTTATAGTAACATGTTGGTATAAAAACTATTAAAAAATAGAACAATGATAAATGAAGAGATAATAAATACCCCCTTTTCCCTTGAAAACTGGTTCTATAGATATAAATATATATTTTAGAATGAAAAGATCAAAAGTAAAAATAGAAATTCCTTTAGATATATTTTTCACCCTTCCACATTGATATCATAAAAATATAGATATATTAGCTCCATTAGTTAAACTATTCTTCATCACAACATATTATTCTAAACAATTAATCTCTAAAAATTGAATTAAAAGTGGATACTCATATTTCTAGTGGGTGTGGTAGATTTTTCACTAATTATCCTATCCAACACATTATGAATATTTGGAAATATATATTCATAAATATAAGAGTATTTTATTTTAAAAATTTTATCATATTTTAATTGAAGGTTTTGACCAAAAATTTGAGATCCATATGATAGTTGTTGAAAAATTAATGTTATTTAAGTGAAGAAAAAGTTTTTCTTATCTAAAAGACTCTTAATCATTATCCACTATAGCACATGAATCAGTTACCAAAATTAATTTTTATCTATATAACTATTATGTTTCATCCACTATTACTATTTATATTTTACATATTTTTTTAGTATCTTTATTTAGAGTAATAAATATATATATAGTCCTCAATATTTAAAGATTGTTCAAGTATTTCTGAAAAATGTTTCTAATTTAATTGAATTATTTTGGCCACTTTTAGATCATATAAGCTATTTTTCCTATTATGATAATTAATTAAAGATACCCATATCATCCAATAAAATATCTCTTCAAATTTATTTGTTTAAAAAATTTTAAAAATAATTAGATAAAAAATATTTTAAATTATAGAATTATTTAATATTCATAATTTTTCTCAAATTATTCAAAATCACAATAATTATTTAATTTATCTCAAATTAATAATTAGGTGTTTATTAAATTATTGATATACACATAAAAAGGTACAAAAAATTTCATCTTTATTCTTTCATTGGGTTTTAGAAATCTATTAAGAAAAACTAATATCCCACATTCCAAACTATCCTGGTGTGGCACCTAAGATCAAGTAGTGTTTCCCTACCTTTAGCCAGATCTATACCTATAATGACCCAAACATTCATTAATGGAAATACCTCTTGATCTAATTAAATATCTCTTTATGTAAAATGTTTATATAAAATGTCAAATTATTTGGTTTTATGTTTTTGGATTTTAAAATATTTTTAATAATTGTGAATTTTGTTAATATATCCCTTGAACAGTGATCACATGATTAGTATAAATATAGGGCTTTAACAAATCCAATTTACTGAGACAAAGGAAGCGATGACCTCATCCAGTAGACGTCCCCATACGAAGCCTGTTTTTCAGAGCTCAGAAAGGAGGTTGCGTATTTGGCATTCCCTCTTCACTAAGACCAAGCCGATGTTGAATATGTTAAGCTCGAGCGGAATTTCCAATGAGATAAGTGGAAGCCGATAGATATTTCCACTCGAGTAATGTTATCTGAGCCACCCTAAGAGTCGATCATTATCTGACACCTTACCCTTTGGAATTATGCGGGTGTTATAAGGGGTTATGTAACAAGAAATTAGCACTATGTTCATGTACATTATTTTTTTATATAATAATGAATATACATTCATTTTATTATTGTTACCTTATAAATAGTTTTTCTTTTTAAAGAAAAAATAGTATTTTTAGTTAATATTCAACTAAGAAATCTATTTTGATGGATTATTGTATTTTTGAGTTAAGTAAATTTTTAATAAAACAATAATAATAATATTAAATTAATTTTTATTAAATATAAATTATTTTATAATTTTATGAATGCAATCATAATTTTTATTATGGTTTGAAAGCCATTTTTGTCAAAACGCGTAAATTTTCGATAAATGTCTATTTTTATTTTAAAAGTGAAAATTAAAATATTTAGAAAATTATTTAGACAAAAGAAATATTATTTTTGGAGTCAGGATGTCAAAATTATCCAACGGTGAATTTTGCATAATTTCTTGAGACAGTCAAATTTTTGGGTAAACATTAAATATCGTTTAAATATATAATTTGTTTTGTGACATCATAATGACCCAATAGTGATGTAATAAAATACTATAAGCTTTATGTTCGACCAATATATGTTTTACCATAAAAATAATGTGGTTTTGGGTTATTGTACTTATTTTAAAAATCATTAATGGACCGTTCAAGGATTATTAAACATCTTTTCTTTTTAATTTGTTTTCCCTGGGAGTGTGACTCACCTCCACAAAAGCAACCCCATTATTTTAAGAAGTTCAGAATTCGTCATTATGAAATATTTTTTTCCACTTCACTTTTCCAAAAAACCATTGGAATAAACCATGGGATGGTTTGTGGTTTGGATTAGTTTAATGTGATGTGTCCCAATCCTAAATAATAAATATTTCCCTCACCTTTCCTATATAAACCCACCCTAGATCCCACTTTCTCTTCACTCAAAGCCATTTTTGTTCGTAAAAAATCTTCCTTACTCTATCTATAATCCTCCCAAGGTCCCCAAAGCAACCAAGAAGCCTCTATGAACCCTCTCTCAAGCCTTTGGATGCCCACTTCCATGTATGGGTTTTTTTCCTTTCTCATTTTTGTCCAATTTTCTTAATTTTGTTATGACCTTTTAATTTCAATTATAAATGTTTGGATATGGTTTATCACCTCTCCCATACTGCACTATTTATGTTTTAATGATGGGATAACCCTTTCTATCCCATTAAATAGTTCCCATGTACACCCTTTACTATACTGAAATTTCGAAAGGAATTTCTCTCTTTTCTTTTACATTCAAGCACTTCTTTTGTATCATGAATCTAAATTCCATTAGAATTGTTGGTACATGTATCTATATGAATACCTTAATTTCAATTTCATGTACATATAATGAGACACCCCTTTATCTTTCATCAACCATTTTTATGAATGCTTATGTTACACCGTTACGCTGCCGAAATTGCACCGTTTTTTCAAGCCAATTTCATTGTGTAGTCAATACCATGCCCATTTGTCTATCAAGGGTATTCACCTTTATGCACATTTACTTATTGAATATAAATTTTCATGTTTTAACTCCACATTAATTTATCTTGGAATAAATGATTATTTTTTATGAATCCATGTTATGTGATCCATGTGGCACACTTATGCATGAAATGAAATGTTTAAGAAGGGTACACCCTTATAGCGCTCTAATGCATTGGGTAAAGTATAGTATCATGAAATGTCAAGTGAAATGGGTGTTGACTCATGCTAATTCAATTGAAATGAGGTTTTAATCGTGCTTCATGTGAAATGATGATTTACTCATTCACCATGTGCAATGATCCTTGGATCATGCTAATTCAATGTTAAGTGTTGTTACCACATTTCCATGTTATGATTATCATGCTTTATCATGCCTTTATGTTTATGCCTCTCTTATGCTCTATTGATATGCCTATTTTCTAACATGTATTGTATTCCTCATGTTATTCCATGATTATTCTCTTACTGGGCATTATAGCTCACACTTTTCTTATGCAAGTCCTCTGGTTATCCCATGCAATGCTAAGTATGAGAGAATGTAGTGGTCATGTAAAGGAAGTTTTCAATAAAGACTTTTTATTTCATGTTTTATGTTGTTATTTAATGATACTAATCCACAAAGACACTAGACCTCTCGATCTTTTATATTGTATCAAGTGAATTTTATGTAATAAATTATATTTAATTGTGTAATAAAAAGCAAGGTCATCATAGTTGGTATCAGAGGATAGATTTAGTTATTTTTGGATTAGGATTAGAAAACCCTAGTAAATCCTTAGGGATAAGTCTAAGTATAATAAAAAAAGAAATTCGTAAGTCTTGGTGAGTATTGAGTAAGTTGTTTATCAAGAAAATACATCCTTGTCTTAATACGAGCAGGTAGAGGTGGCTTTGGCACATATGTATCCTAGAGGTAAAACCCAAAACACCACTTTGAGATAGAATCGAACAGGAACTGGTGCATGAAAATGGGCCTTGCTGCACTCCTTGTTATGACACTCCTGGGAGATATGCTTTGGTAAATGCACAAGCTTATTATGAACCATTATTAAGGGACAAAAAAATGCCCTATGAATATATGTTAGAAAGTAGATCTTGGAAAACATAGACTAAAGCCAGTAGATTCATATGTTAAGGAAAAAAAATTTATTTATAAGTCGTTAGTTTTGTCCTTGGATTATCTTTTATGTGTTACCCATAACTTTCCTTTTATTCCAGCCAATGGCCGGTAATAGCAAGACTCGAGCTAACAACCAATGTGAAGATCAATGTGATGACTGTACTAATGAGATTCCCAATCCAATGTGAGCGGGAATCACAAACTTTGTCACAATTCTCTCTCAAATAACTCATGATTTGAATATAAACATGGGTCAAGAGGAACATTCAACCCCCCCAAGAAAGAACAATTCACTATAGATAGCTTAATGAGACAAATGCCTCCTACTTTTAGTAGATCATCTGATCCCTCAATTGCTGAACAATGGATCAACTCCATTGAAAAGATCTTCTCCATCCATCAATGTTATGAACAAGAGAAGGTTCTCCTGGATTCTTATTGTATGGAGTGTCACAATCCGTCCTCGGGGCTTGTGCTGTGACTACCCCAAGCCCGCCTTCTATAGGCCAGGGGCTGGCGAGTAGCACCAAAGGCGTAAGTCCCAACAAAAGGGAAAGGAATGGCCATTATAAAGTAAACAAACACCACAGATTAAGCCAGAAGAAGAAAACACTAAGTAAAAAAGGGTACACAAGTAAGTGCGGAAAAGTAAGTGGGCCATAACACAAACCCAAACTGAATGTAAAGTACAACTGGAAAGGACGTACAAAAACTAAAAATTAAAGTAGTAACACCGAGCTGTCCACTAGAAATCCCACCTGAAGGGTGGGTACAGATAGCCTCCTCAGCTCCTCAGGTCCTGTCGTCCACCCTGTATACGTCCCGTCTTGTAGTCCACCTCCAGGTACCGACTCATCATGATATCCACCTTCGGGCACCGACTCACCTCTACAAGCCTCAAACTCGATCAGTGATGTCCCTCGTTTGTAACCAACACAACGTAGTGCGGGAAAAGACCATGCAGAGGTGAGTATACGATACTCAGTAGGGACCCCGAGACCCCTAAAGGTCTCCTTGAATCCACAAAGGATAAACCGCAATGAAAAGATACAATCACAAAGTAATTTCTAACACTACTTAGGTATATGCCCATAAATATACCCAATTCATCAGTCACAGCTCGACTCCAACATCCAAGCCCAAGTACGATCACATCCACACAGAATAGAACAACCAATCCACATAGGAAAGCAAGTCAATCATATTGTAGATAATGATTGAAAGTCAAGACTCAGCTCAAACCAGGATTTAATCATGATGTCAAAACCACAGATGCTGGGGAAACTCCTCGTCTATCGAGTACAGTGGGCCTGACGCTACTACCAAGAGCTTCCCATTAATCATGGATGGTTGTAGTACTCCACCTGTCGAGTACTGTGGGCCTGCTGCTACAACCAAGCGCTTACCACCATTGGTCTACCGCTACAACCAAGCACTACCCATCATAGCCACCAGAGGTACTCCTTCTATTGAGTACTGCAGGTATGCAGCTACAACCAAGTGCTCCTCCACTATGGGTCTATCGCTACAAACAAGCTCTCCCCCTCATAGCTTCCATATGTACTCCTTCTGTTGAGTACTGCGAATCTGCCGCTACAACCGAGTGCTCCTCCGCCATGGGTCTACCGATACAACCAAGTTCTCCCCCCTTCAAGTACTGTGGGACTGCTGCTACAACCAAGTGCTTCCCACCATGGGTCTGTCGCTATAACCAAGCACTCCCCCTCATACCCTATAGAGGTACTCCTTCTATTGAGTCCCGCGGGTCTGCCGCTACAACCGAGCGCTCCTCTGCCGTGGGTCTGCCGCTACAACCAAGCGCTTCCCACTGGGCTATCGAAACACTCTGATTCGATCGATCAGTAGAAATCAAGACTTATCCATCTCTATGGTTTTATAATGATTGAAAGTACTGTAGTTGTCACCGCCGAACCCACAGAGGATTCCAGTACGAAAGTCATCGTTGTCGCAGTCGCAGCCAGCTCTAGGGTTTCCGCACACAGCACACTCGTTTCAGGAGGGTCCACTCCACGAGCCAAGAGGTCGATACATCAACTGACACATAGTCTGGAGTTGATGTATCCCAATGTTCTGTCTCGTCAAAAGGAACACAACGTGATAGACGGCGCGTCAATCGGACGCCCGGTCCGAGAGTTATTGTCTTTTTCGTCACAGGGGCCCGGTTGGTTTTTAAGTCAAACCAACCCGACTGCACTCCATCTATGTCCAAACCTCGAGCGGAGTAATCCAAAAGGTCTG
This sequence comes from Viscum album, assembly GCA_963277665.1. Lineage (NCBI taxonomy): Eukaryota > Viridiplantae > Streptophyta > Magnoliopsida > Santalales > Viscaceae > Viscum > Viscum album. The sequence continues at coordinate 1,404,487,565 of OY728152.1, forward strand.
TCTCACTAAGAGGAATCCAACAAAGTCGATGAAATGTCAATCGGACGTCCGAAACTCTAGGTATAAGCGTTTCCACTCCGAGGGCCCGGTTGGTTTCGTGTTCGAACCAACCCGTCTGTTCCCAAAGTTCTCAGAAACATTGAGTGTGATATACCGAAAGGACCGTATCAATCCAAGGTTCACTACACAACTGACGGTGTGTCGATCGGAGGTTTGTGTCCCATGTTATGTGTAAAATACCGAAAGGGGTCTGAAAAAGGGGGTTTGGGCCTGGACCGACCTGGCCGAACCCCCATGGGTTGGCCCGAACCGGGTCCTGGTCTGGCCCGGTGGGCGCGGCTCATTCCGGTCCGTGCAACCTATCCCGGGTCAGCTGGGTGGCTCACTAGCTCGGCCAGTGGCCGAGCATGGGGGGACGCGGTCCCCCCTTCCTTCGCCAGCAGAAGCGGCGAGCGCCGCATCACCCCCGGATCCCGCCCGGCCGCGGGATCCGGTCACCCCGCTGCCGACATGGCTTCAATCGGGGCGGCTTCTGCCAGCGGCGCGCCGGGGCGCCGCTGCCTCTATGCAGCTGGCAGCGCCCTCCGCGGACCACTGGACGCGCTCCGGTGGTCCGTTTTAACCGCCGTCTGTAGCTGTGGCTTCCCCGAGACCCTTAGATTATTGCTAAGGGTTCAAAACACCCTTGCGGCCTACTTCATCGTCGCTCGTCGATCCACCGTCAATTAAAAAATCCACAAAGCCTTCAAATCACTTCAACGGAACAACATGACATCGCTGCACTTTTTTTCCTGTTCTTCATCGTTTCCATGCAGTGCCATTGCACCACACCACCTTAACTCATGCCGCAGGAAGTACAAACAACAAAAGGGGGAGGAGGGTCGGCTGTGTTCGTGCGGTCCGACCTCCTCCCATTATTACGATAACAGGTGGCCCAATGGTAAAGATGAAGAACGAAAAAGGATAAATTCACGAAAAAAACAAATAACCCCAACTTTGAAGAAGTTGTCGAGCGAGGATCGTTGCAGAAAAAGACGTCGCGGAAGACAGCGTCGCAGAAGAGGATTGTCAGCGCCACGGAGAAGATAATCATCGGCGTCGCGGAAGTGGATCATCGGCATCGCCGGGAAGAGAATAATCAATATTTGAGGAACTTTCTCTCTTCGTCCTCTTCCATCGGAGGCTGGCATTCTTCATCGTTCTTCGCATTCTTCAACGTGGAAGAACGTTCTTCAGAGCGCAAGAGTCTAATCTTATTTGATCCACCCAAAGAATCTACCAACAATAAAATAAGACCTTGTCTTATTTTATTCACACTCACACACTCCAACTTTAATTCAAAAATAAAATTGAATTCATGAATCAATTAACGTTAGTTTTCTCATTTAATGAGTCGTTTAATATGCATGAAATTAAAATTGGGGATTTGAAAAATTAAATGCTAGAGGGGGGTTTCATAGGGGTGTTGAGGAAATTGAAGGAGGTGGGGGATCGTGCGGGCCCCACCCCAACTTCTTAGAATCCTCCTTTTCCACACAATTAACCCACTGGTAAAGAAATAAAAATAAATTGTAAACAATTTTATTTTTATTCCTCACATTTTTTAAAATCTCCTCCCAAGAAAACACAACTCCAGGAAAGGTCTTCATAAGCAATTATCGGCACTGCGATTCCATCGGTGCCCTCGGATTTTGATTCTGAGCACTGGTTCAAATGTTAGGAAAACCCACTCATTCCTTCAATAAATGTACCTGAGCTAAACTTTGGAAATTGATTCTGGGAACACAGGGCCTCGGAATTAGGTGCTGTCAGAAATTGCGCACTCGTAAAATTCCAAAGAAAATTAAAAAAATTCTCTTGAAATTTTTGGGTATTTACATTACTCCCACCTCAGGGATTTACATCCTCGTAAAGCTAAATCACAAACTATGGGAAAAAAAGAGGGTACTGTGCACGCAACTGGGTCTCCCGCTCCCATGTGATCTCCTAGAGCATACCGTGCTGCCAGTGAAAGCGCACCAAAGGAATCGACCATCCACGTAGGACCCTCTTCTGTCGATCCTCATTCTCCACTAGAACCTCTGTGAAAGTCGCCCCATCGTCAAATTCCAGCTCCACATGGTCGATGATATGCGTCGGGTCATGCATGTATCTCCTCAGCTGAGATACGAGGAAGACGTCATGCACCCGGTGCAACTAGGGTGGTAGAGCCCGGCGATAAGCCACCTCGCCTATCCTACTAAGGACCTGGAATGGTCCGATGAAGCGCGAAGAAAACTTGCTGCCTCGGCCAAATCTCTGTAATCCACGTCGAGGTGAGACTCGCAAGAAGACGTAGTCACCATCCTCAAACTCTAGTGGTTTCCAACTCCTGTCAGCATAAGACCTTTGCCGGCTCTCAGCTGTCCTCATCCTCTCTTGGATGGCATGGACCGTCTCTGGTCCTGCAAGAGCTGCTAAGATTTATTCTTTGCCGATAAGAGAAGTCTGGTCTTATCCCCTGGATGAACCACGTTCTTTGGCTAATAAAGTCAATACCGAAATGGATGATACTAATCCATACCAAGGATGACGTCGTAAGGCCTCGACGCTACTACCAAGAGATCCAACAGTTACTCTCACCTCCAAGGGATGAGTCACACAGTAAACATCAGTGTTTGGTCATTGGGTCTCCTCCAGTAGGTATCTCAAAGTGAGGTTCAAGTCAACAGTTTAAACCGGAACCTCTTAGTAACAACATAAAGAGAGAATAGGGAAGGTAAACGCCACAAGAAAGGTGTATTTTATTACTGCATCTCAAAGTAAAAAGACACAAATCATCTAAAAACAAACCTCAACAAAGACATGAGCAACATGAACAATAGTCTCTAGGTCTGGACCTAGTCCCGCTCCTGTCCATCTTCTCTTGGAGCTCCATGATCATAGGCCTCAGCTTCCTGAAGCTGAGCTATACCATGTCCACTTGTTTCCTGCGGTCTGGGTGGTCCTCCTGGTGGTGGTGGTGGCAACACCTCGAAGAGTCGTCCACCTCCAGCTGTACGGCCAGATCCCCTGCCACGGTCTCCTGCTCCTTGCGGTCCGCCTCGATCGAACCTCTGCCTCTGCCTGGGAGGTCCTTCATTTATCTGTTGGTCATCTGTATGGTGGGTTGGACTATCACGAGCCATGTAACCAACCCCGCTACAGGTGTAACACTGTCCGATCATGGAAAGTCGTTCTCCACCCTGGGTGCCTCGCACAAACGACCTTGTGTCATGCGGTCGACCACCTGTATGTCTAGTCCTCTTGGACCTCTGCGTCAACTGTCTAATGCCCGCTACAGAAGACTCGGCCGCATGCCGGCTAGTGGTGGGTCCTGCTGCTGGAGACTGCTCAGCAAGGAAACTCTCCACTAAGAGGGCTCGTTCCAACACCCCTGCCTGCGTCGGAATGTTGAGGGAGATCATCGATGCCCTAATCTCATGACTCAGTCCCTGCTGGAAGGTCTGAGCCTGAAAGAATGGGTCCCGTACCATGTCTGTCGAATAGCACGAGAGATCGGTAAATTTCACCGAGTACTTGGCGACCGTCATGCTGCCCTACCGCAGCTGTAGAAGCTCCTGGATGCGCACTGCACGGAGGGTAGCTGGGACGAACTCCGAGCGGAAGATGGTCTCAAAGTCTATCCAGAGGATAGATGCCTCTTCGTGCACCAGGAGAATCAGGCTCCACCATCTTCCTGCTGTCGCGCACAGGAGGCTCGCTGCAAGGATCACCATGAGGTCAGCTGGTGTCCCCACTAACCTGAAAACTTGCACAACCACCTCTAGGAAATCCTCGGCTGACTGAGGGTCCGTCTCCCCGCAGAACCTGGGCGATCTCTGATGCTGAAACTCATGCAGTGCACTAAGGCGACATGCACTCTCAGCGGCTGGGGCTGGTAACATCGATGGCTCAGCCGGTAGTGGTACCGCCGGTGCCTCCGCTGAAAAAGGGCCCTGCACTGAGGCCTCGTCACTCGGTGGGCTGTCATCATGCACAAAGCTCGTAACCCTAGCTAGCTGCCGTGGTGTGGCCATCCGGAAAATAAACAAGTGTGCCATGGTCAAAATAGTATACCTGGTGAGCTGACACAAAGTAATCGCAAAGAAAATTTTTGAAATAGACGTGCAATCAATGTTTTCGTGCATTGAGTCGGAAATCAGAAGTCAGGGTCCTGGTGTATGGATATGTCGGCCGCCGCACCAACAGTAGACTCCCTGGACTGATAACCACACTCAATACCCTTAACACTATTTCTTCAAATAGAAGAAAGATCAGAATCCAGAGTTCTGCGGTAGAACCGAACTCCTTTGATACCAATTTGTCACGACCCATCCTTGGGGCCCGTGCCGTGACTACCCCAAGCCCACCTTCCATAGGCTAGTGGCTGGTGACTAGCACTAAAGGAGTAAGTCCCAACAAAAGGGGAAGGAATTGCCTTTATAAAGTAAATAAACACCACAGAGTAAGCCAGCAAAAGAAAACACTAAGTAAAACAGGGTACAAAAGTATGTGCGGAAAAGTAAGTGGGCCAGAATACAAACCTAAACTAAAAGAAAAGTACAACTGAAAGGAAGTACAACAAATGAAAAGTAAAGCAGCAACACCGAGCCGTCCACTGGAAATCCCACCAGAAGGGTGGGTACAGATAGCCTCCTTAGCTCCTTGGGTCCTGCCGTCCACCCTGTATGCGTCCCATCTAGTAGTCCACCTCCAGGTACCGACTCGTCGTGATATCCACCTCCGGGCACTGACTCAGCTCTACGAGCCTCAACCTCGGTCAGTAATGTCCGTCGTCTGTAACCAACACAATGTAGTGTGGGAAAAGACCATGAAGGGGAGAGTATACGATACTCAGAAGGGACCCCGAGACCCCCGAAGGTCTCCCTGAATCCACAAAGGATAAACTGCAATGAAAAGATATAATCACGATGTAATTTACAACACTACTTAGGTATATGCCCATACATATACCCATGTCATCAGTCATAGCTCGGCTCCAACATCCGAGCCCAAGTTCGACCACGTCCAAACAGAATAGAACAACTAATCCACATAGGAAAGAAAGTCAATCATACTGTAGATAATGATTCAAAGTCAAGACTCAGCTCAAACTAGGATTTAATCATGATGTCGAAACAACAGCTGCTGGGGAAACTCCTCCTCTATCGAGTATAGTGGGCCTGCCACTACAACCAAGCACATCCCATTAATCTTGGACAACTGTATTACTCCACATGTCGAGTACTGTGGGCCTGCTGCTACAACCAAGAGCTTCCCACCATGGGTCTGCCGCTACAACCAAGTGCTCCCCATCATAGCCTGCAGAGGTACTCCTTCTGTTGAGTACAGCGGGTCTGACACTACAACCAAGTGCTCCTCCGCCGTGGGTCTGCCGCTACAACCAAGCGCGCCCCCTCATACCCTCCAGAGGTACTCCTTCTGTTGAGTACTGTGGGTCTGCCGCTACAACCGAGCACTCCTCCGCCGTGGGTCTGCCGCTACAACCAAGTGCTCCCCCCTTCAAGTATTATGGGCTTGCTACTACAACCAAGCGCTTCCCACCATGGGTCTTCTGCTACAACCAAGTACTCCCCCTCATAATCCACAGATGTACTCTTTTTGTTGAGTACCACGGGTCTGCCGCTACAACCGAGCGCTCCTCCGCCGTGGGTCTGCCGCTACAACCAAGCGATTCCCACTGAGAAATCGAAACACTCTGAGTCGATAGATCTGTAGACGTAAAGTCTCAACCAGCTCTAGGGTATCATAATGATTGAAAGTACCGTAGTCTTCACTGCCGAACCCACAGAGGATTCCAGTACGAAGGTCATCTTTGTCACAGTCGCATCCAGTTCTAGGGTTTCCCCACACAGCACGCTCATTTTGGGAGGGTCCACTCCACGAGCCAAGAGGTTGATACATCAACTTACATGTAGTCTGAAGATTATGTATCCCAATTTTCCGTCTCGTCAAAAGGAACACAACGCGATAGACGGCGCATCAATCGGATGCCCGGTCCGAGAGTTATTGGCTTTTTCGTCATAGGGGCCCGGTTGGTTTTTAAGTCAAACCAACCCGACCGCACTCCAGCTGCATCAAAACCTTGAGAGGAGCAAGCTAAAAGGTCCATCTCACTAAGAGGAATCCAAAAAAGTTGACGGAATGTCAATCAGACGTCTAGAGATCAAGTTATAAGCGTTTCTGCTCCGAGGGCCCGGTTGGTTTCGTGTTCAAACCATCCCGGCCATTCCCAAAGTTCTCCAAAACCTTGAGTGTGATATACCGAAATGACCGTCTCGATCTAAGGATCTCTACGAAACTGACGATGTGTCGATCGGATGTCCATATCCCATGTTATGGGAAAAAGACCTAAAGTGGTCTGAAAAAGAGGGGGTTTGGGCCCGGACCGACCCAGCCGAACCCCCCTGGGTCGGCCCGAACCAGGTCCGGGTCCAGCCCGGTGGGCGCGGCCCGGCCCCGATGGGCGCGGCCCGGTCTGGTCCGCGCAACCTATCCTGGTTCGGCCGGGTGGCTCGCTGGCTCCGCTCGCGGCTGAGCTTGGGGGGACACGGTCCCCCCTTCCTTCACCAGAGGACACGACGAGCGCCGCCTCACCCCTAGATCCCGTGTGGCCACATTATCCGGTCACCCCACTATCGTCGGGGCTTCAGCCGCGACGGATCCTACTGAGGGTGCTCCGGGGCGCTGCCGGCGCACCGACAGCGCCCTCTGCGGACCACTGGACGCGCTCCGGTGGTCCGTTTTGCCCGCCGTCTGCGCCTACGGCTTCCCTGGGATCCGTAGATTACTGCTAAGGGTTCAAAACCCCCTTTTAAGCTGCTTATTCATCTCCCATATATCCTCCATCAATTAAACAATCCGCAGAGCCTTCAAATTGCCGCAATGGCGCGATGCGATGTTGCCGCGCTTTTTCGCCCATTCTTCATCATTTCCGTGCGGTGCTGTCGCATCGCAGCACCTTTACTCATGCCACAGAAAGTACAACCAACAAAAGGGGGAGGAGGGTCGACCGTGTTCGTGCGGTCTGACCTCCTCCCGTTATTACGATAACAGGCGTCCCAAATATAAAGATGAAGAACAAAAAAGGATAAATTCAAGAAAAAAACAAATAACCCCTACTTTGAAGAAGTTGTCGAGTGAGGATATTTGCAGAAAAAGATGTTGTGGAAGATGGTGTCATGGAAGAGGATCGTCAGCGCCGTAGAGAAGATAATCATCAGCATCACGGAAGTGGATCATCGGAGTCGCGGAGAAGAGAATCGTCGATCTCCGAGGAACTTGCGCTCTTATTCTTCTTCTATCGGAGGCCGACGTTCTTCATCGTTCTTCGCATTCTTCAACGATGAAGAACGCTCTTCAGACCGTAAGAGTCTCCTCCTCTTTTACCCACCCAACAAATCTGCCAACAATAAAATAAGACATTGTCTTATTTTATTCACACACACAGATGCCAACTTTAATTCGAAAATCAAATTGAATTCATGAATTAATTAACGTGCGTTGTCTCATTTAATGAGTCATTTAATTGGAGTGAAATTAAAAGTGGGGAGTTGAAAAATTAAATGCTAGAGGGGGGTTTCAAAGGGGTGTTGAGGAAATTGAAGGAGGTGGGGGATCGTGTGGGCCCCACCCCAACTTCCTTTCATCTTCCTTTTCCACACACATAACCCATCGGTAATGAAATAAAAATAAATTGTAAAACAATTTTATTTTTATTCCTCACATTTTTTAACATCTCCTACCGAGAAAACACAACTCTAGGAAAGGTCTTCATATGTAATTACCGGCACAGCTATTCCATCGGTGCCCTCAGATTTCGATTCCGAGCTCCGGTTCAAAAGTTAGGAAAACCCGCTAGTTCGTTCACTGAATGTACCCAAGCTAATCTTCAGAAATTGATTCTGAGCACACCAGGCCTCAGAATTAGGTGCCATAAAAAACTACGCAGTCTTAAAATTCCAAAGAAAATTAAAAAAAATTCCATTGAAATTTGCGGGTCTTTACATGGAGGGTGAAGCTGATCAATGGTGGTTGTTGATCAAAAATACAAATCCTGAGGAGGAGATCAAGGCATTGGAATGGAAGGATTTATGGAATATGTTTTTCGTTAAATATTTTTCTTTGCACCCTCTGACTTAAGATGGAAAGGGACTTCCTTGCCCTCAAGAAAAAAGACGGATAATTTGTCGGAGCGTATGAGGAAAACATCACAAGGCTTGCATGAAATGCCTCTGACATTGTCGTTACCCAAGAATGTAATGTTGACCGCTTCTTTGGTGGGTTGAAACCTAGCCTGCAGATAGCGCTGGTGATCTGTGACTTTGAAAGCTATAAGAAAATTGTCTGATGTGCCCTCAAGGTCAAAATGGAGACCATAGAACCTTAGGGGTATCATGTGGATATGAAACATAAGGTGGAATTATATGCTGACGGTCCAATGGATAAATCTAATAGTGCAAAAAAGATCCAACACCCCACTTTCTAAAGGTGCAGAAAGTAGCACCTCAGAAATTTTCCTGAAGGGGACAAGGAAATGCTTTAGGTGTGGAAGATAATGGAACCTAGCTGTTAACTTCTGAAAAGAAAATCCCAGGTCTACAACAGAAGGGAGGAACACTCCGTTCGAACCTCAACGCATTGTTCACTGCTAAAACTGCAAAGAACCGGGGCATCTTTCAAATCAGTTCCCTAGGCCAAGGGTTTTTAGAGGCAACCAACAACCTCCAAGCCAGCAAGGTAGAGATTTTTCCATCACTACTGCTAAAGTGAACCATGACAACGAAGTGGTGTCAAGTACAGTAGTTATTCATTCAAGAATAGCGAACATACTTTTTGATTCAGGTTTTATGCATTCTTTTATATCTCCAAAGTTCAGTAGAACAATCTCAGTACCACCAAAAATCATGGAAGTGAAGATGTAGGTGAGTACGAAAAATGGGGAAATCATTGCATCCCATGAATATAAATCCTCCCCTGTCATAATATATGGATTAAACTTCTCATTAAACCTCATAATACTCCCTATGGTGGAATTTCATTCAATTCTCGGCATAGATTGGATTTCATTATATAGAGCCAACCTAAATTTCCGTGAGATGGAAAAAACTATCCATGTAGAGAATCAACCCCCAATTCATTACATGTGCAAGGAGGAAGATGAATATTCCTTAGCTCCATCATCTCAAGCGTGGATATTACTGCCCTATGAGCATGCGTATATGGATCAGATGATTGAGTCTATAGAGGAAACCATCCTATAGGACATTCCTATTGTGAATGAATTTTCTAAAGTGTTTCCTGAGAAATTTTCTGGTATTCCTCCTTGAAGAGATGTTGAATTATTAATTGAACATATACCTGGGGAGTTACCAATATCAAAGACTCCACAGAGAATGGATGTTGTGGATCTTGAGGAGCTAAAGAAACAACTACAGGAGAATATGGATAAAGGGTTTATATGCCCAAGTGCTTCACCATGGGGTGCACCAGTCCTCTTTGTCAAGAAGAAAGATGGGTCAATGTGCCTTCGCATCGATTATCGTGAGCTTAACAAAATCACGATAAAGAACACGTATCCTCTCCAACTAATAGAGGACTTGTTAAATCAGCTTCATGGAGCACAATACTTCTACAAGGTGGATTTACAGTCAGGATATTATCAAGTAAGGGTGAATAAGGAAGATATCCCCAAAACTGCTTTTCGTACAAGATACTGGCACTATGAATTCATAATAATTCCATTCAGACTCACTAATGCTTGAGGAAACTTCATGGACTTGATGAATAGAGTATTTAGAGATTACCTAGACAAGATTGTGATAGTCTTTATAGATGATATTCTAATATACTCCAAAACCAAGGAGGATAATGAGGAGCATCTAAGAAATGTACTAGAGACCTTGCAGAAAGAGAAGTTCTATGAAAAGTATAGAAAGTGTGAGTGCTGGTTGAAGGAGGTCTCATTCTTGGTCTATATCATCACAAGAAATGGGATATCTATAGACCCCCCCAAAACAGATGCAATAGAGGGATGGTCGAGGCCAACATTGGTAACATATATCCATAGCCTCTTGGTGTTAGCTGGATATTATCAATGATTTGTTAGAAATTTCTCATGATTTTAAAACCTTCTTACCAATCTAACTCGGAAGGTAGTAATGTTCTCTTGGAGTGATGAATGCGATGAAAGCTTCAAGGAGTTGAAAAGGAGGCTTATCACTGCGCCCATTCTCACTTTACCCACAAGTGGAGAACTTTTTTTGGTATTTAGTGATGCTTCAAAGAAGGGCATGGGATGTGTGTTGATGAAAAATTACAAAGTCATTGCCTATGATTCAAGGTAATTGAATGTTCATGAACAAAAATTCCTAACACATGACCTATAGTTAGCTACAGTGATCTTCATTTTAAAAATTTGGCAACATTGTCTCTTTGTGGAGAAGTTTGAAATATATACGGACCACAAAAGCCTCATGTATATATTCACACAGAAAGAGTTGGACATGCATCAACGAAGATGGTTAGATCTGATCAAATACTATGAATACTCAATCCATTACCACCCTGGGAAAGCAAACAAGGTGGCAGGTACCCTAAGTAGAAAGGTCCCAATGACCTATCATTAATGAGAATTGAAAAAGATCCAATCATCTTGGATTTGATGAATATGGACATGGGAATCATAAATAATGGAACATCATCAATACTTTCACAAATTATTGCTCAATCGTCACTTTTAGGAAGGTTAAAAGATGTTTAAAAATATTATGTGGGAATTCAGGAAAAAGTAGAAGCTATTGGAAAAGGGAAATCCTTGGAGTTTAATGTTAATGAAGAAGGAATTGTGAGATTTGGGAAAAGACTATGTGTTCATCAAGTCTGGAGCTGAAGAATGAACTTTTGGATGATGCACATAGTTCTTATTTCTCTATTTACCCAGGAAACACAAAGATGTATCAAGATCGACGAGAGAATTATTGGTGGGATAATATGAAGAATAAGATCACTGAATATATATCAAAGTGCCTGGTGTGTCATCAAGTGAAGGAAGAGAGGCTGAAGTCTATAGGGATGATGCAACCATTGCCCCTACCAGAATAGAAATGGGAGAACATCACCATGGACTTTTTCACCAAACATCTGAAGACATGCAAAGGCAAAAAATGCAATCTGGGTTATTGTGGATCATCATAGAAAGGCTGCACACTTCATTTCTATTCAGGAGGATTTATCATTGGATCAAATGGCGTGGATATATATCAGGGAAGTGGTAAGGCAACATGGAGTTCCACAATCTATTGTGTCCAATCGAGATCCAAGATTCACCTCTATATTTTGGAAGATTTTTCAACATGCTCTGAATACTAAACTGAACTTCAATACGGCTTATCATCCTCAAACTGATGTCCAATCCAAGTGGGCTATCCAAACTCTTGAAGAAATGTTGAGAGCATCTTCAATGGACTTTAAAGGAGGATGTGATCAACATCTTCCTCTAGTTGGGTTCTCTTATAATAACAGTTTCCACTCGAGAATCCAAATGGAACCATATAAATCCCTTTTTGGGAAAAGTTGCAGAACACCAACGTGTTAGGATGTGGTTGGTGAGCATAATCTTCAAGGACCAAAAATGGTTGAAGAAATGGTGAAGATGGTGAAAACCATTCAGCAGTATATCAAGGCATCCCATAATCGACAGAAGAGTTATGTAGATAGCCATCTATGAGACATTGAGTTTAATGTTGGAGACATGGTATTTCTACACATATCTCCATGGAATAAGGTCATGAGGTTTGGAAAGAAAGGGAATTTAAGTCCAAGATACATCAGCCCCTTCGAGATTCTGGATCGTGTCTGGGTTATGGCCTATCGACTCGCACTTACACCTACCATGACAAAGGTACTTGATTTCTTTCATGTATCTCTCTTACGTAAGTACATACCGGACCCTTAAAATGTAATCTCTTCTAAGGTGGTACAGTTAGATGATGATATTTCTTATTAGGAGCAACTAGTGATGATCTTAGATCATAGAGAAAAATTCTACGAAATAAGACTATGCCCATCGTCAAGGTGTTGTGGCGAAACCACATGTTTGAAGAAGTGATGTGGGAATCAGCGGAAGTGATGAAGTAGAGTTACCCACATCTGTTTTAGTGTGGGAAAATAAAATTTTGAGGGAGAAAGTTTTTAAGGGGGGAAGATTGTAACGACCCAAACTTTCATTAATGGAAATCCCTCTTGATCCAATCAAATGTATCTTTATGTAAAATGTTTATATTAAATGTCAACTTATTTGGTTTTATGTATTTGGATTTTACAATACTATTATGAATTGTGACCATTGTTAATATAGTCGTTGAAAAATGATCACAAGATTAGTATAAATATAGGGCTTTAACAAATCCAATTTAATCAGACAATGGAAGCAACGACCACATTTAGTAGACATTCCCCATACAAAGCTCATTTTCCAGAGCTCGGAAAGTAGGTTACATATTTGGGCTTCACTCTTGACCAAGTGAATGCCAATCTTGAATATGTTAAGCTTGAGCGGAACTACCTACGAGAGAAGTGGATGTTGATAGAGATTACCACCCGAGTAATGTTATCCAAGCCACCCCAAGATTCGGTCACCATCACACACCTTACCCTTTGATCTTATGAGGGTGCTATAAGGGGTGATGTAATAAGGAATTAGCATTGTGGTCATGTAAATTATTTTTGTATATAATAATGAATATACTTTCATTTTATTATTGTTACATTATAAATAGTTTTTTCTCTTTAAAACACACAAAATATTCATAGTTAATATTAAACTACGAAATCTATTTTGATGGATTAATGGATTTTTTAATTAAATAATATTTTAGTAAAATATTATTATTATTATTAAATTTATTTTTATTAAATATAAATTATTGTATAATTTTATGAATGCAATCGTATTTTTTATTACGTTTTGAAAGCCATTTTTGTCAAAACCCGTAAATTTTCGATAAATGTCGTTTTTTTATTTTAAAAGTGAAAATAAAAATATTTAGAAAAATATTTAGATGAAATAAATATTATTTCTGGAATCAAAATGTCGAAATTATCCAATGGTGAATTTTTCATAATTTTGTAAGACAGTCATATTTTTGGGTAAAAATTAAATACATTGTAAATATATAATGTGTTTTATGACATCATAATGACCCAATAGTGATGTAATAAAACACTATAAGCTTTATGTTCGGCCAATATATGTTTTCACATTAAAATAATGCGGGTTTGGGTTTTTTTGACTTATTTTTCAAATCATTAATGGACCCTTTCAGGCTTATTAATCATCTTGTCTTTTTTAATTGTTTTCCTTGGGGGTGTGACTCACCTACACATAAGAAACCCCATTATTTTAAGATCTTCGGACTTTGGACTTATAAAATATTGTTTTCCACATCCATTTTCAAATTACCATGGGTAAAAACCATGGGATGGTTTCTAGTTCGGATTAGTTTAATGTGAGGTGTCCCAAACCAAAATAATAAATAATTCCCTCACATTTTCTTATATAAACCCACCCAAGCTCCAACTTTATCCTCACTAAAAGCCATTGGAGTTAGTCTAAACTATGTTATAATATCTATATAATCCTCCCAAGGTGCCCCAATCTCCCATGAAACCTCTCTCAAGCCTCTCTCAAGCCTTTGGAAGCACAATTCCATGTTAGGGTTTTTTCTTCCTTTCTCATTTTTGTCCAATTTTTTTAATTTTGTTATGACATTTTAATTTAAATTATAAATGGTTGGTATGGTTTCAAAACTCCCCCATACTTCCCTATTTATGTTTTAATGATGGGATACCGCTTTATCTCCAATTAAATACCTCCCATGTACACCCATTACTATGCTGAAATTTCGAAAGGAATTTCTCTCTTCTCTATTACATTCAAGTAATTATTTTCTATCATGACTCTAAATTCCATTAGAATTTTTGGTACATGTATCTATATTACTAACTTACTATAAATTTCATGTAAATATTATGAGAAAACCATTTCCATCTCATCAACCATTTTTATGAATTCTTACGTCAGACCATTACGCTGCCGAAATTGCACTGATTTTCCAAGCCAATGTCACTGTGTAGTGAATACCATTCCCATTTCTCTATCAAGGGTATTCACCATTATTCATAATTAATTGTTGAATATAAAGTTTCATGTTTTAATTCCACATTCCTTTATCATGGAATAACTGATTATGTTTTAATAATTCATGTTATATGATCCATGTGGCACACTTATGTATGAAATGAAATGTTTAAGAAGGGTGCACCCTTATAGCGCTCCAATGCACTGGGTAAAGTATAGTATCATGATACTTCATGTGAAATGGGTGTTTTCTCATGATAATTCAAGTGAAATGAGGTTTTAATCATGCTTAATGTGCAATGATTATTTACTCATGCTCCATGTGCAATGGGCCTTGGCTCATGCAAATTCCATGTTAAGTGTTGTAGCCAAATTTCCATGTTAGGATTATCACGATTTATCATGAATTTATGTTTATTATTATATTGTGCTCTATTGATATTCCTATTGTCAAACATGTATTTTATTACTCATTTTATTCCATGATTATTCACTTACTGGGCTTTATATCTCACCCTTTTCTTATGCATGTCCTCAGATTATCCCATGCAATGTTATGTACAAGGTAATGTAGTGTTCATGTAAAAGAAGTTTTAAATAAAGATGTTGTATTTCATTTTTTAAGTTATTATGTAATTATCATAATACCAAAATACAATAGACCTATCTATATTCTATATTGTATCAAGTGAAGTTTATGTAATAAATTATGTTTAATTGTGTAATAAAAAAGGTAGTCATAATAACTACCATGTAAAGGATTAGATGGATGGGTCTCCACTCTCATAGAAAAATCACATCCTATTAACTAGGATCCTTATAATGTCATCCTCTACCATGGTATACTCTGTGGAATCATTCATGGAGTGAGCCAAATTGTCACAAAATGACCACTCATCCCTATAAAATATTCCACAGTAGAATAATAATGGGTTCCCAAACCCTATACGTAATGGTGAATATAATAATTTCAATCTCTCATCCATGGTGTAACATACATACGTAATAGAATTTCCTTTTACAATAACTAAATATATAAGTGTCATCATCACAACATGACATCCTATGTTACAACATATATTCTCTTTACCCTTATTCATACAAAACCAAAAAACTAAAAACTAAATACATTCCATGTAATGATTCCTATCTCAGACCCTCATTATAGAATTATGCTAACCCATAAAGTTGTAATGATCCACCTACATCAAAATTATATAGTAGGTCCATGCCATAGTTCCCCTAAGACTAAAAATAAAATATGTACCAAAACATACCAACCTATAATGATGTGTTTAGAAAAATATATTAGAAAAATTATTTATTACTCTATTAAAATCACATAAATGAATGATGATAGAAATTAAAATAACTATTTTCAAATAGAAAATATTTTTTATATAAAAATAAAAAAAATGAGACCTCATCAAAAATTAATGATCTAATTTCCACCAAATTTCTTTAGTAGTGGCCTCATTGGGTACCTCATTTAATAACATGTCTCCAATGATTAAAATCAAAATATTATGGGAATTCAAAAGAACACTACATTCAAACCTAATATATATAGTAGAAATTTATTCATAAAAAGGAATAGAGGTTAATTGTATGATAAGAATATAAAAAACATATAATTGTTTAGACATGTTTAGAACTCATATACCAATAATATATATCATTCTATCGATAAAATTTCTCGAATTCAATCATAATAGAAGAAATTAATAAACATGATATTATGACCACGAATTTGTTATAGTTGGTTACTTATAACCAACTTATTTGTACATTATGATAACTATTATGCAGAGTTTTTTATGTTAATAAACTCTTTATCATTTCATGATTGTTCTTATGTGTTACATAGTACTTGATAATGTCCTAAAATTAGTTGTTGAAATAAAAGGTCAAAGCATCTCCCTGATTGATGAGAACCCAAAGGCTCCAACACTATTCTTAAATATATCCTATAGAGTAAGATGATATCATGTGAGGGACAAAAATGATATGGGATTTTATGGGTAGAAACATGTTGGTCATTGATGCACCTTCTCATGGTGTACACCCATTGTAATATTCGTTGTATGATATTTTGAGAATGATACCCCCCAGTAGGAAATCCACATTTATACGTATCATTGTATTTTCCTATATGTGTTAGTGTGTATTGATATTTATAATTTTTTATTATTATTAATGGGTATTGTGAGTCACTTACTTTGATGAATTTATGAAATCTATGATGAAATATGTTCATTGTGAGGAATGATACGTTGGTTGTGTCATGATTAATATTGTATTAAGGAGTAATGTGAGAAATGATTTTTTGATTCTATTATTTAATGGATATTGATATCTCAGACCCATTGGTGAAAATAATATATCCTAAATAATTCCATGTATGTGTTGTTCTATAGGAAAGTATTATTTTAATAAATTCAAGGAAAGAGACATTGAGTACATAGGTTAATGGAACCCACATGAAACCATCTTGACTATAGATATAATGATAAAGGAATCATATTAAATAGTGATAATTCATATGAGTGACACTAGAGGAACCTCCTTATGTACCTAATCTGGTCACTCATCCCAATTCTTGTGATCATGTTCTACATCTGATGCAGTCCATGCATGGTGATCCATGAGCTGCACCTATGATGGATGATCTGACTCATGGGTTTTAGCTGTAGAATCATCCCACTATCTTGGTGGAAGGTGGTCCACATTCTACTGAGTCTTGGTTTAAGGCCACCCTATCTATTTTGAACATCGAGAGACACTTCTAGAGTGAATGTTCAAAAATTATACTTATATGCTGCGTGATTCATCCAAGTGTTGGTGGAATGTGACTACCCAGGAAGGTCACCATCATGACATTTTATGGGTTGAATTTTATATAGCCTTATATGATTAGTTCTTTTTGTGGATGTTGAGAGATGGTAGATCCATATATTCCAGGAATCTTGAACAGGGTTCTATGTCAGTGACTACCCAGGAAGGTCACCATCATCACATTTAATAGAGTTATTGTGCTTTTCATCACTTCTAGCCAGTGATGAGCTTTCATGTGCTAGAATCTTGGAGGATAGACTCCAGTACACCATACATATGAAGGTGAATGTCTTTTTACTACTTACTTTCTCTAAAATTGAAAAATCAAGCTCTTATAACCAAGTTCAACGTGGGGGATAATGATAGTACTGGGAATGGAGGGATAGTGTCATGTCAATCTAGTAGTTCTTTCGATGGAAGAAAGAATTCTCTCGAAGTTTCTCATCTGAGAAGTGGAAGATTGGTTATCCATGTAAGTAGCTCTATAGATTTTCACCATTATAGAAATATGGGGAACATAAAACATTAGTGTTATAGAGACCCATTAGAGTGTCAGACTTGCATCTGTTGGGTAATCTTCCATATTTCTGATAGACCCTTCCATAATCTTCTAGTGGAAGAGGATCTGCACCAACTCCACCTTCATAGGAAGGTTCTTTTAAACTGCATCAGGTGGGGAGTTAGAGTAGAATTGAAAGGACTAGAAAATGAGGAGGTTGTGACCATGGTATCCAAACACTTGACCTCCATCAAATCTAGAAAAGGAGTTATGAACATGGTATTAAATCTATCACATAGGGCTATCAATTAGGATATTTTCATCCACAATAGCTGATACATTTGGTTCAGGCTATGGAACCATCTATCTTATGGGGTGCTATTATAGTGACACAAACTATAGTATCTACTTTATTTGATATAAGTTTTAAAAAATCTATTGTATCTGTATCTATCATGGAAAGTCTCTAACTAGGTATATAGTATTATTGTTGTGTAATGTCTCTAGAAACACCATTAAAAGTGTTTTCAGAGGCAATATTCCAATGTAGGGAATATCCCCTTAACGAAGGAACTTACCCTTTCTTGTGGGACATATATGTTATTAATATGATGGGAGTCAAAATAATTATTAGGATAGATTAAATGGTTCTATATAAACACTTTGTAGACTTCTATTATCTAAGGGTAACATTTATATCACTAGAGTGCAATAAATATCAACATATGGGTGAGCGGGATGTTCAGGATAGTAGAAAAGGAGCAAAGAATCATGGGCTAGGTCGATCAACCACCCATATTGAAAATCTCTTCATAGAGGATCATGGTTTATTCCATGATTAATTTCCTCCAGTAATAGATCATGTTAGGGATGTTTTTTCCAATGAATTTTCTATCTTACCACCTTAGAGAGCTGTATAGTTTACAATGGAGCTTGTTCAAGGAATAACTCCAGTTTCCATTCCTTCATGTAGGATGACACCTTGGGATCTCCATGAGCTCAAGAGGTAGTTACTAGAGTTAGAGGCCAAGGGTCCCATTCAGACCAATACATCCTTTTTGGGGTTTCCCATTTATTTTTCAAGAAGTAAGATGGAAACATATATATATATATATGGATTATATATAGTTGAAGTATCTTACGATCAATAACCGGTATCTGCTACCTCAAATAGATGGTCTATTAAACTATCAATGTGGATCTAGGGTCTTATCTTAATTTTAACCGAGGAAGATCTATCATCGGGTGCGAGTAAGGCCATCATACATACCTTGTATAGCTTTCTATAGTAGTTATGGTATGTATGAATAAATTGTTATGTCGTTCAGTCATAAGAATGTGCCCACAATTTTCATGTATATAATGAATAGTGTTTTCCATCCCTATTTGGATTCATTTTTTATAGTCTTTGTAGATGAAGTCTTCATATTTTCTCATCCTCATAAACATTATGCCAAGCACCTTGTGATCATTTTGAGTACACTGAGATAACATCAAATTTATTCCAAACTTATTATATTCCACATATAGATCAACAATTTTCACTTCATGGGTCATATTGTAACATATCTAGATTTTAAAAGGAAACACTATGTTCTTAAATAAACTACTAAACACTATTCTTCCTTTATAAACTAACCATTAAACATAATATTTCCATTTTTGTGTTTTGAATTTCAAAAAATGGACATACACGGTTGCGATAAATATGTTTTTTTGGAGTCTGATAGAACAAACATAATTTTTCATAAATAGTAACTTAACCATATAAATGATAACATACCCTTATGAATAGTAATGTACCCTTATGAATTGTAATTTGACCCTAATGAATTGTAATGTACCCTTACAAATAGTAACTTGAACCTTTTTAATAGTATTGTACCCTCATGAATAATAAATTCACCAATGAAATTATAAATAATATTAATCCATCTTATAAGGGTTAATATGATATAATTATGTCATAATATAAGTAATTAAATATTTTAATAATTATTGATTATGTGTTGGTATTTTTTGTAAGTCATATATATTTAATTTAAAATTTATGATTAATTTATTAATTTAAATGAATATTTATTTTCATATAATGTATTCATAAATAATTAATTTATGACTTATGATAATAAGATAATTTTAACATACCTTAATTAATTTTTCAATGTGTTACAAAAGCAGTTTTTATTTTAAAATTATATTTTTCAAGTAAATTATGATTTTATTTTAAAATTTAATTAATAATTATTATAATCTTATTTTGTAAAAATGGACTTAATTTTTTAATTTTACACATCGAAAAAATAGGTAGGGTAAATTTTTGGTATTTTTATGAAATTCTTTAATTTTTGATGAATAGTGAAATATAGTAAAATATTGTATATTCAAATTATCAGTTAAATACACTATTTTTTACATCATGGATAATGTAATCCCACTTTATTAGAACTGACATGATTTCTTTACTATTTTTATCACAATAATGAAGACTATTAATAATTATGGAAAAAATATTAAACTATTGATTAAAATAATGTAAAACCCATCCTCTTCTCCACTATAAATACCACCCTCATTCCCCTCTTCCCATCACACCTATAATGCATTTATCATTTCCTAATTTCGATAAAATATACTCC
Organism: Viscum album; assembly: GCA_963277665.1. Classification (NCBI taxonomy): domain Eukaryota; kingdom Viridiplantae; phylum Streptophyta; class Magnoliopsida; order Santalales; family Viscaceae; genus Viscum; species Viscum album. Next base: position 1,404,507,720 of record OY728152.1, read on the forward strand.
CCATGTATCTTACCCACGCCCAAGACCTTCTGGTCTGACCAAAAGGCCAAAACCAAAGGCCTTAAGAAGGATCTCAAGGAGAAGAGATCAAGTGGTAAGAATCCTCTTACATTTTCTGGTGTTTTGTTTTCAATTCTTTTTGTTATATTATAATATCTTCTCCTAACATAAAACAAGAGGTATTAAATCTCAAATGTTACATATATTATGGATTTTTATCATGTTTCTGGAAAATTCCTGAATGTACTTCATCTCCTCCTCCTCTTATAAAAACAAAGTTCATGATGTGTCGCTTTACCAAAATCCTGGGCGATGTGTTTGTAATTTCCTTTACTTCTTTAAAAACAATTTGTAAAACCATTTTAATGTTTTAAAAAAAATTAATTTGTATTATTTAACCTATTTTATGTTATTTAATGAACTTAGTGAATGAAATTAATTTATATAATGAAACAAGTTCATGATTATGAAAGAACCGCCGAAATGATCTAAACAGACATCACTGAATATTTATCTAATGATTTTTCCTCAAACCATATAACCAAAATAATTTATGGAATCATTTAATATCATTTTAATATATTAATACCATTTCATTCCACTTATGTAATTTCATTTCAATATGACAAGGAAATAAAATACAAAACTAACCATGGGAATCATGTAATGAACGCACCTGAAAAATAGAAGGAACAAAATACTAATAATTAAAGGTTGAAAAGATGTTATTAAATGATCATATAAGGTGTTATAAACATGAAAATGTTTCTTTATAATACTAATAACACTTTATTGACCATTATATATGAGGTTAAAACATGTTTTAATTAAGAAAAACCTGAGGTAAGGGGATTCTTAACACAATTTCCATTCTGTGGATTATCCTTCAACTTCATTAATTATATTGTTTTTAGATCATTTTTGTGATGATTTTTGGTTTATATTATTTTTTATTATGTTTATTTACAGTTTATACACATATTCATTTAGTTATATTTATTATCCTATTAATTATATGTTATATGTAAGTGACTTTTCTTATAAAATATCTTTTTAAACTTCTAGTTTTAAAAAATTCAAAGTGAATATTTTTATGAATGTATTCTTATTTGATGATTATGTAATGGTTTTTGGTAATTGTTTATGATTAAGTTTGTTACATATATCTCCATCCAATTCATTGGTTATGATTATTTTGAGGTCGGTCATATGGTTACACCATGTGTAACTGCGATTGTTACACTATAAGGTAGTTGTGAGGGTTACATTGTAATGTTTCCATGAGGGTTACATTATAAGGTAGATATAAGGGTTAAAAATATTATCATATCCATTATGGTTACAATTTTAAATAATTAATTCCCCAAGTTATCTAAATTTTTTATTTATATTCTCTATGGTTTCACAAAGTATGTATATGATAGTTTAAGCATCAGAAATATGTCTTGTGAAAATGATTTCATATATTTAAAAGTATTTATGGACTAATGGTTCCTTTATTTATTTTTATAACCCAAAATGTGCAATTTTTCTCATCCTAGGTTTTTAAAATGTTTTTCATAGGAATCCTAAAATGTTCAAAGGATAGTTAAGGTTCTAATGCAGATGAATCTAGTTATTTATATTAGCTGTTAATTTTTCTTAACTCTTATTCAATATATTTAAGTTGTGTAAATATCCTAAATCTAGAATGGAATAGGTCCTTATTTTTATCATTTACAATGTATTTTTTAGTTATCTATTATACAAAAAAAAATACATAGCATGTTTTAGTACTAAATCTGGATGTGTGGGATTAGGGTATTACACATATAATATCAAAATTAAAAGTATCTATTGGCCCAGAGAAGGCTAGTGTTATTGTTTCCAAGGATAATCTAAATAACTTGTTTGATATTCAATGTTTCTTTGGGATTTTTTTTAAATTTTAGTAGTTTCATATATGACATTTCTAGCCTTGCTTCACCTCTTACAGGCCTTATAAAGAATGGTGTTAAGTTATTGTGGTTAGAAGCATGTGATAAATACCTTTAGGAGATGATTGGTAGGCTTGTATTGAAACATATTCTTATCCTTCCAGATTATGGAAGAGGTTGTATTGTCTTATTTGATGCATCAATTATCGGCCTAGGAGTAGTGATGATACAGGAGGATCGAGTTATTGTGTACAAATCTAGACATTTGAGGACTCATGATATAAATTACATGGACCCGAACCTTCATCTTGAATTAGTTTTCCAATCCTAATGTTGCATGGGACACTATCTATTGGGTGAGTTATTTTTGGTGTACAGAGGCCACAATTTCCTAAAATATATCTTTTCACAATGTGACTTGATCCTCGGACAGTGGAAATGGGATGAATACCAACAGTCCTTCGATTTTGAGCTTGCCTATATGCCTAGGATGGTCAATATAGTTTCTAATTCAATACGTTATAAAACATAGTCAAAGTCCATATGGGAATCCAATGGTGAATGGATATTAATGTCCCTATTATCTGAGATGCATATGGAGTTTCAACAAATTCATGAGAATTATTACCTCTCAACCTTTACTGTTATCTCTTCCATCCTTGAGAAGGTGAAGGGTAGATATGTTTCAAATCTTAAGGGATTCTTCCTCATCATAGTATATCAAGAGATAAACACACTCAAGATTGGTCTATTGATAGAGACGACATCCTACATATTCATGGGCATGTCAGGGTTCCAATAGATATGATAGAGGAGTTTGTTATAGATACCCACACATCTTAGTCGGAAGTTTATCCTAGTATCTCTAAAATGTATCGATATATGTGCCTCCAGTATTGGTGTTATAGAATAAAATGTCAGATACTTAATCACAAGGTGTTCCACCTATTAATAGGTGAAGTCTGATCACCATATAATTCTAGTATTTTTACAATAGAATCTAGTCTTGGAATAAAAATGGGAAGATGATACCGCGGACCTTGTAGTTTGGTTACCTAGGTCTTCATGGGTTAGTGACACTATATGGGTAGGTTTTGAAATACTAACCAAGGAAACCCACTTCATTCATATTCGGGATACATTATTAGTTGATGAGTTGTGAAGATTGTATATCTGTGGGATCATATGACTACACAGGGTCCTTCATACTATCATTTCAAATAGGGATGATCATTTCAAATCATGGTTCTAGAAAGGTTTATATAAATCCATGGGTATAAAACTTCTTCTAAGCACATATTTTCAACCTCAAATCAATGTAAAATTGGAGTGTACAATATGGGGTTTAGAGGAAATGCACTGAGAATGTGTTCTAAATTTCGGCAGTTCTTGGGAGAATCATATCCCTCTTCTCTAGTTCACCTATAATAATAGATTTCATGAGACAATTCAGATGGATCCTTTAGAGGACTTATATGGAAGGTTGTGGAATTTAGGTCTATGCTAGATAGAGGCAGGTGAGGTATCCCTACAAATTTTTCATACCGTGTAGGAGACGATAGAGTAGGTTAAGCTAATCAAGAAGCATATGACTACAACTTCGTCTAGATAGATATCTTATGTCAATCGATACTGATGAACTTCAAAGTTTGAGGAGGGGGATCTTTTATTCCTTAGGGTATCCCACGAGATATGTAATATATAGTTATGTAATAATGGGAAGTTGTTTCCTTATTACGTAGGGATGTTTGAGATTTTAGAGAGAGTCAGGATGGTAGCCTATCAGTCATTACTACCTCATAAGTACCATTCTATGCATGACATCATCCTTGTTTAATAGATTTTCCAATATACTGTTTACCCTTGTCATACATTTTATCCTAGGGTAGTTTATTTTGATGTCAATGCTACCATTGAGAAATATCCCGTATGCATTGTTGGTCAGAGAAAAAAGGCTCTCTAAGGCTGGTTTGTCCCCTAGTAAGGGTGGTATGGTAGAACAGTCACAAACAGGATGATACATGGGAGTGAGAGGCTGACATATGTTCATAGTGTCCAAATTTGTTCTCAGATAGTGTTTCACCACCCTTGGAAGGTGAATTTAGGGATTAAATCTTTTAAGGGGGGAATACTATAAGAAACCAGTTTTTCAATCATGTATGGGTCCTTTAAATTTCATTCTAAATATTTAACATGGACCTAATTAGGATTCCTAATGACATAGAAATGGTAAAGAGTGTGTTTGGGGATTGATTAGATCCCTAAACAAAACTTTTTTAGTGAATTAGGCCAAGTTCATGGTTTGTAGTAAACTATGTGGGGAGGCTGCAAGGTTTGGGAAAACCATGTAGGTGGAATAGTATTTCGGACATAGCCTTACCACACGGTTGGTGCATGGTTTCACTAACCATGCAAAATAATCATGAGAGTGCCCCCCTTTTATCTAGATACCCATGCATGGTTTACGAATGGTTTAGAAAACTATGTGAAAAAACGCATACTGGATAATTTTTGGGTAATTTTACATTTTTGACCTTAATGATCTAAGTAAACATTCTTCATTACCTATTCTAATTTCTAGAATATAGAAACATACTTTTCTCCCATTTTGGATTTTTTTGACAGCCTAACTTATGGATCAATAGTTCCCCTTCATTTGGGACCTGTTTGAACATTCATTCATCATGTTCGATTTGAAACGATATGTACTCATGTACATTTGAGCCATTCTTAGACATTCTTTCTCTTAACCTAGTTATCGAGGTTTGAGATTATTTTTCTTTTTATTAAATATAACCCATTACAAGATGAGATAGACTCTAATATTGGAAAGGAGACTCATATAATCCTATGATGGGTCTTCTATAACTCATCCCTTAATGTCGTTGATTTTTTAATTTTTGTGTGGGGCCTACTGATTTCATCTAGTACCATTTGTTGAATTTATATGTCATGATTATGGTCATTTGAACTGTGTAATAATGATGTTTTAAAATATGTGATTAGTTTTTAGTGGTTATTCCCATAACACTGCCAATCCCATGTTGGATGTTATATTTAACTTTTATGTGTAAGATTTTCTATATTAAATGGATTGATTTAAATTGTGAATTAAAAATGGAAAGTACCATGAATGATCACCACATGAACATCCACAGTTAAGTGATTTTTTTAAATAAATATGAAATGAAAATTTAAATGTATATTAAGAGAATGAATTTTAAATTTTAAATGTAATTGAATAATAGTTTACATGTATGTTTCACCCCTTACTAGGTTAATGGTAGGTAATGGAGGGATCCTTGATTTTTTTTAAAATTCTGTAAATGGATTAAATGAATGGTTTCATGGTACTTGGCCTTGTCACACTAATGAAAGGCAATTCTTGAACTAAATGGATTTATCAGTTAATTATGAATTGATTAAAGGGTTTCATTCTACATGTACTAATCACAATAATGAATGTAAATCCTTGAATAAAATGGAATATTATAGGAATTCATGATAAAATTGGTGTGCCCAAACTCGATCTCACCTTGGATTAATTAGGGATTTCATTGAGTGCTTAGGAACCCCATTCTGATTGAAGGATGCAACTTTGTTTTATTTATACTCACCTATAACCTAATCCTTGTACATATTTTGATGCCCGATATAACACTGTATGAACCCTTGATTATTATTATCAGATGCCTTGGATACACTCCTTGGATCCAACATTGTTAAGTATATTCCATGGGTATATACAATTAGTCATAGTCATTTCTTAGACTTGTTTTACCTTGGACGAACACCATGGACTCAATTGGTGTATTATTATGAAATTCCATGGATCATGCTATTTGGACTACACTCTTATACTTTTTCCAGACTCAGTTAATACTAAGGTAGAAGCCAATGAGGTCTAGGGTGCCTTGGTGAATACAATGGAACAACATTATATTGATTATCAGTTATGGTTTCCTTGTTATGTCATAAAACCTCACCTATTTATACTATCAAAAGGTTTTTTAGTTTTTGGTCATCCCTCATGTGACTTGTTTATATAAATTGGTAATTAATTAATTAATTATATTATTACAAGTTTAGATTCCATCCTAGGGCTAAATTAGGTACTAGGGTATTCAATTACATCGTACTTCATTAATTTCTACACACATTCATTCATACTGTTGCAATTCCATTACATCGAATGGATGTTATAGACACCATTAGTGGTGTCCCACTGATATTTATCTCACACACCCCCGAAGGCATCATTTGGTACATATGGAATATTAAATATATGCATGTGTTGATAAAGGGAAGTGTAATGCCTTAAAGACTTGATTTCTTACTATTCTAGGATGGAGCTTGTAGCAGATGACCATGATATAAATTCGAATGACATGGATGGTTTATGTATTTCATTTTTCTACATTGGGACTTTCCTGAATGATTTATAATTGTATCTATTTATTTAAAATTACTAGATACATGAAATATCATCCACATTTATTTTATATTATTCTAGTTATTTCAGTTATTTTTATCCTTGTTGATTTCCTCTGTGCCTTTTGTTTACTTATATTTATTATGATATTTACCTCTATTTATATTTATCTTCTAGGTTACACTCTATTAATGACGGAATAATATCCCCATAGACACACCCTAGGCACTCACTTCTAGTTTTTAGTCTTTGGTGTTTGGGGAGATGTGCTTGAGGTCATGTGTCCCACTGGGCCTGGGGCACCTATTAATTGGCATTCTCGGCTGGGAAATCACAATCCACGTGTAAGAATTAGATTTTGAGAAAATGGATTTATTATTTAGAATTAGAATATATTAGAATATATTATATGTTGAAATCACTTTTTGAGAATTATTAATAGTAAAAGTAGTAAAAATTAATTACCAATATTAATGTAAAATTTTGTGTTACTAGGGGTTACACTAGAATAATAAGATATAAATAACTTAAAAACATGTTAAAAAAAATTTATGTCCAAATTTCAATCATATGATATATAATCATATATAATGAAAAATGTTTTAGTCTTTTTTCATGATAAATCTGTGGATGGAATTGATTCTTTTAAAAAATTAATTTTGTGTCCCCACCCGTACTTATAAAAGGCCATCCAATATCCTCCCTTATTCACAAATAAGAAGAAATTTTCTTCAGTAAATACCAAATAAATATATTCCTTAATCCAATAGAAACATCATGGATCCCCAGGTTTAATCATTAAGGAATGTTATGATGGCTATTAATGCAAACCTAAAGAGGTCATCTTGAGAAGATGTAACATTCTTAAATTATCATTTTTATTATATTTATATTTCCAACTCTATAAAATTTTATTAAATAATTATAATAAAATGAAAATAATATTTCCCATATACAATTTTGTTTGAATGTTAGTTTTATAACCTATATCCATTGGAACTTATGTCAAATTGGAAATGAAACTCTTTATCGTGTGTGTTGAGGACCACACCTCGAGAACTTATGTAACTCATTTTCAATGTACACTTATCATGGTCAAATATTATTTTGGTTTTAATCTATATATGAAATATTTATGATATAATTATACTTTTTGAATTTTAATATCAAATACATTCTCTTACATTCCATTACTTTTAAAATGTTATAACATCACTCTTGTGTATAACAAAATTCTTCCTCATAAAGCCATCTAATATGTTCTTTCACATACCCATTACATGGAAGATAATAATGATAAATTTATTGAATATATAAGATATATACAACATGATATAATTTATGTAAAATTAATATTTTACTCTCCCTTACCATTTAATTTGGTAAGGGAAAGATATTTTAACTCTTCTATGTGTACGACAAACTATCATCATGAAGCGATGTGACTCATTTTCCTTTCCTAAAATTCAAGATCAACTATAATAATGTATCAAATGAGTAAATATCATATTTATGACATCATAATCAATTGATAGATTATGTATTTATATCCTATGTTCATGAACCTGAACTCTTATAAGAACAACAATATAAAATGAGTTAGTTAACACCCAAAATTATTATAATGATGAAGTATTATTAAAAAATGATGTTATATATTTCAAGAGTATAATATAAAATATTATCAATAACATTATGAAGATTTTATAAATTAATAACATACATAGAACCATTATAGAAGAGGTTAATTCATTTTAAGTAAAGGAATGTGTGTGGTATGAGTTTTCATCTAAATTTACATTTAATTGAGACATAATTTTTAATATTAACCTATTAACATACATGTTTTAAATATAAATCAACATTATGTATTTATTAATAAAAAATATTTATTCCTGATGATTAATGTTTCATTTTATGTTCATTTTAAAAAGGGTAATAATTTAAAATTTACCAATTAAGTAAAAAAATAGTTTACAATCTCACTTTCTTTTGCCTTTCTTTACATTATCATGAAAAATCACATTATTATGATAAGTTTTAATTGGAAACTACATTTAATTTAAAAATACATATTATTTTATTATGTATATGAATATTTATTAAACTTTATTACACTTTTATATATTAATTTTCCCTTAAGTGTATTTGTTTTGCTGGGGGAATATTGATAAATCCATATAATTTTCTATATATAGATTTTTGATGATACAGAATATTGATTCATGAATTAAATAAATTATTAAAAATATATGAAATTATTTTTTCTTGTAGTTATACGTGGGTCTTGGTTTTAGATCCCCCTTGATGAATTGATAGGTCTTGTGAGACAAATTAGTTTTCCAAATCAGATGGGTTTCTACTCATTGTATTAAACATTCCTATTAAATGTTTTAATTGTCGATGTATCATGGTTCTTGAGATCATAAAATCCTAAAATTAAGAAATTACATCATTTAGAATTCAGTTATTATAAGTATAATTTTTTTATCAGGGATATATTTTTGGGATGCATTTCATTTTTAATTTATTGATTAAACAGAATGATTTTACTATTATTTAGCTCTCTATATTAATTTTAGAATATTAAATTGTGGTAGTTAAGTTATCAGTTAAATGGATTTATTTTCTATTATTAACCATCTAATATTGGTTGTGATTTTTTTATTAATAAAATTTTCTACTATACATATTCCTTACATAAATTTTTATTTAAACCTTTAATTATATAGGAATTGAAGAAGAATTCTTGGAATGTGTTTGAGGAATCAAAATATATTCCATTAAAATAATTTTTTTACCTTTGTATAATGGTGAATATATATGTATCTATTTTTCCAATAATTCTAAAATGATAAGTCAATTTATATTAGATCTCTTATATCCATGAAATGTAATAATTTAGCCACTACCTTCAAGTTACTTGATTTGGGTTCTTTCTAGTTGTTATTAAAATAATTTTTGTAGAAATATTTGGAACTAGATTAAGGAATGAATAGATTAAGTAACATAACCCTTTATATATTTTTAGGACATGTATATAATAATAACCTAATTTTATGGTAAGGAATATATTTTGTGGTTTTTTCTAGAACCACATCGATGTAAAAATTAAACAAGTATACGTGGTTGGAGAATAAATTTACTTGGGGTAATAACTAGAAAAATAATGCATTGGGATTGACCTAATCATCACCTAGTTTATGAAAATGGGCCTTACAATTCATGTTTTCTTACACTCCCTCGGGACATTCTTTGAAAAATTAATATTTTATTTATAAACAATTAGGATGGATTTGAAAATATTGATATCCCTAAATAATCCATGTATATGATTCATAGATGAATAATTTATAATTTATTATAATTAATATAGTTTTTTTTCAAAAATTAATTATTATACATTATGATTTGATATTCATAATTTTATGGGATAATCCATTATATAATTTTTTTAAAAATTTATCTTTGAAAGAAAAAGTTTATTAATAATCCTGAAAAAACTATATATTTCCCTACTAAGAAACAAAATATAAATAGTATTAGAACTGAGTAGATCCATGGTATATTAGGAAAACATAATCATGTTATGTTAAATAACCATTACCAAATGAAGTAACCAATTCCACAACATGATTATCCTTTGTGGGATCACTTCATGTGACATAACCCCCATCATTTCATCGGACAAATAATATAATTATAGATGAGAAATGTGTTGACATTCCTGAAAATATATTCATGATCTTAAGATGAAATGAAAAGGAAAATGTTACAATTGAATCATATTATCATTAATTAAATGATAATCAGTGGTGTTTGTTGATAGATAATACTTAGAAGGAAGAGGAAAAATGAATCATTGAATAGAAAGCTTTCAAGGATTGATACATTGATAAATATTTCCCTCATGATCCATAAGATGTAATGAAGAGAAATTGACTCAACATAACTAAAGTGGAATAATAAATTGTTTCTTAATATGTGTCTACCATTATAGGTTATTTTAGGTATTATATCAATTACACACTCAACGCAGATTACAAGATCAAAAATTTGTTTAAAGGCCTCATGGTAATTCTCTATACGATTCTTTTCTAATAAAAATTTTATTCACATAATGATATAGTTTTATGATACATTAAATATGAAAAGGAATTATACTTATCTTATATGTTTTTTGGAAGTCACTAAAATAATAGTTCGAATGAACATGAAGGAAAATTGGATTCACCAAAGAAGAAAAAAAATTATGGAATTTATATTTTGGGAGAGCTGTAAAATAAACTATCTTAGTAAATTCTTAATGGGATTAAGATTATGTTTTAAGTTAAGAGATAAGGATCACCAATTTAATTAATCTAAATGGAATAAAGAAAACACTAGTATTTAATGTTTCATCATTAGGGATATGGGGCACTATGTAAAAAAATTCCCTAAGTGTAAAAGAAATCTATCACAGAAGATTCCAAATGGAGAACTCCTAGATTATATGACAACTAGAGATGAGGTGAAAGATCCCAATAATTTGGAGAAGGTAAGTTCATTAAATTATTAAAATTTAGATAATTTTTTATTTGATTGTGGATCCCGACTCTCTTTAATATCATCCATGTTTTCCAATACAATTAGATATTTCATTAGAATATTAAGATGCTTGATATTGGTCAAAACTAATAGTGTAAGTATCAATATAACATCAATATGCTAGAAAATACCCATCATGGAACATAAACATGATTTATTTATATAACATATTATCATATATATGGTTGAATTTTACCTAATCATTGTTATGTACTGGATTTCAAAATATGATGCAAACATCTAATATAAGAAGAATATTTTTTTTTCATGAAGAAGATGTGGAATTACATATCTCTAAAGTAGATAAATTATTATCTTATACATCTCTATATACAATTATAGTAGTAATAATGTATGTCATTCCTTGTGAAGAATAAGATACACAATCTATTGTTGGAGAAGGTAATATTAAAATTGATGATGTACCTATTATATCCAAATATAATGAGGTATTTACTAAGGAATTACCTAGAGATACACCATAGAATGATGTTGAGTTCAAAATTACTTAAATCCTAGATATAATACCAATATAAAAGTATCCATATAGAACATCCACTATGGAATTAGTGGAGTTGATGAAACAACTACAATGGTTTTTTTATAATGGATTTATTCATCATATTAAATCACTAAGGGGATCCATTATTCTGTTTGTTAAGAAGAAATAAGGAACTATGAGGTTTTGTATTTAATATACGGAAATTAATTACATTATAATAATTATCAATTATCTTCTTCCTCACATTGATGAAATATTCAATCGTCTTCACAGAGCCTAATATTTTTCAATGATCGAACATTTTTTTGGTGTTTTCATTAATGATATCATAGTGTATTCTAAAAGTTATGAGGAACTAGTGAGTCATATTAAGATAATTTTTAGGACTCTTAGGATGAAGTAGATATATGGGAAATTTAGTAATTGTGATTTATAGCTTTAAAAATTTTCGTTTCATGTCCATATTATCTCCAAGGATGGTTTCTTAGTTTGTTCTATTAAGAAAAATAAACTCAAACAAGGGACTAAACCATTAAATATTTATGAGGTAAATAGTATCATTTTTCTCATATGTTAATATCATGGAATATTTCATTTTTTATATTTTCTATGAAGCTAACAATGAATACACATAAAGGGATTTAGTTCACATGGATATTGGGATGTGAAATGTTTTTTTATGAATAGTAAAATAAATTATTCATTTTTCTAATTTTAACTCTATTCATTGGTAATGATGGGTTTTTGATATATAGTGATGCATAAAAGAAGGGAAATGGGTGTGTCATAATGAAAAATAATAATGATCTGTGATATGATTTAAGATAAACGATATCTCATGGACAGAACTATCCAACCCATGATATCGATTTGGATGATATAATATTTTATTTGATGATATGGAGAAATTATCTCTATTTTGAAATATGTGAGATATAGATTAATCATAAAATAATAATATAAATATTTCAATAAATATAGATTAATATGTGAAAAAGGTGATGGATCAGGATACTCAAGGGTTATGGTTTCTTAATATACTACCAGCTAGTGAAAGAAAATGAAATAGGAGATGCATTAAGTGGGAAAGATCATAGTGTTATATCCCAAATTAGGATTCAAGGGGATATTAATTTCATAGATATTGTAAATATGGATATGATAATAATTATGGAATAAGTGAAATCACCCTATTTTCAAATGAATTTGATACCATATTTATGAGAATATATAAATATTCTCAATATGATGATGATAAAATTCCAAATAAAATTAAAGGTGTGGATGATGTGAAATTAGTATATTGTGTTTATGAATATGTTTTTCTAAAATTTGAAAATATATTATGTGTTCTATCTATAAATGAGTTGAAAAGGGAATTTTTTTAGGTTCCTCATAACTTAAATTTCTCAATACACCTTTACAGCAGAATGATGTATATGTATTTGAGGGAATATAATTGGTGGGATAACATGATGCATGAAGTTAAGGAAAATGTAACAATATGGTTAGTTTTAAAAAAATTCAAGGATGAGGGAAAATATCTTAGAGGATTCATGAACTTATTCCTATTCGTATGTGGAAATGGGATGACATTACTATGGAATTTTTAATAGAACTTCTAGAGACTTCGAGAATGTGCAATGAAATATATGTTATTTTTTATATCAAAATAAAATATGCATATTTCCAAATAATAAAATAAGACATAAAATCTGATCACCTCATAAGGATATATGTTAAGTATGTTTTAAGACATCAGGGAATGAGTTTTTCTATCATATCTGATCATGATCACTATTTTATATAAATGTTTCTAGAATATTATTAATTAGGATCATAATACCCACTTTCATTTGACTACTTCAAACTACCCTTATATTGATGAATAGTATGAAAGGACTATTCAAATAATGGATGACATGAGAAGGAAATTCTTACATGATTTTCAAGGTATTTTGGATTAGTATTTACCATTGGTAAAGTTTTTATTTAATAGTAGTTTCCTTTAGAATATTCAAATGGTTCCATACGAATCATTATATAGAATGAAATATCATATAACAACTTTTTTGGGGTGAAATTGGCTAAATAAAATTTATTGGACCGAAACATATTCAATATAAATTATTAAAATTTAATGGATATTCATGCTCATATTATAGTTTCTCATAGTAGGAGAATTATTATTTCTTAAAATATGTTATTTTTTTTAATTATTTGTGGATGATCATGTTTTATAGAGAGTATCTTCATTCAAGGGTGTAATATGGTTAATTAAGAATTATGAATTCAGTCCTAGTTATGTCAAAACATTTTAATCCTTGAATGAAGTGGAGTTATTTATTACCACTAGGAAATTCTACTAAGTCTCTCAAATGTGCATTATGTGTTCAATATATAATTGTTACAGAAGTACATTTCCAATCCAATACATGCCCTAAATTTTTTAATATATAATTTGAACCTAAACTATCTTACTAGGAATGACAATTCATTATTTATATTACTGGAGAGCCATTGTTAAGGAATTTTTTGACTCTATTGGTTAAGGTACTTTGGATAAATCATAAAACAAACGAATATATGTGGGAAATATAGAATATTATGAAGATGAACTACCCTAATTTTTTTTGAATGTAATATATATGAAATTTAAAGTGATAATATTTTTAGGGGGGAATAATTTAAAACCCTAAGACTTTATTATTTCATTCAATTTAATTAAATTCAATCTTTTTGGTAGCTTTCAATGCTCGCAATACAGTGTTTAAATTACACGTGATACTCTTTTTTAAATAGACCCCATATAAAATAACCATTATATTGGTGGGTATAAATAGTAATAAAAAATTATAAAAATTATTGTATATAATAATTATAAATTAAATATTAGTCTTTTGAATTTAAAAAATATATGTTTTCTAAAAAAATAATATTTTAAGGAAAATGGTTTCATCACATCATGAGAAATAATGTGAGAATTAATTTTTAAAATGATTAAAAATTTAATTTATAATATTAAATAAATTTTTTAAATAAATATACCAAATTATATATGGTTAAATACTTTTTTACATTTTTGACATTTTTTTCATTTTTTTATAATAGTGAAATGACTTGTTTTTTTAAAAACTGCATTACCATTTAAATTATTTTAAATTTTAAATTATATTGTAATTTTTAGAAATATTTTTACTTAATTTATATCTTTATCAGTATAATATAAGAAGTTGGAATGAATTTTTTTTATTGAATTTAGATAGTAAAAACTTATATACATATAAAAATTTTCTCTAAGGAACCCCTCTTTTTCATCATGTCTACGAGTATAATTTTAAATTGAATTCAACCACATTTATGAAATGGATTTGAGAAATTTATTAAATATTTAAAATTAGAGTAATTTAAATTATCTAATTTTTGAAACTTAATTTTGAACATTATGAATATTAATAGTAGAAAAACTTAATTACCACGATTAAGGTAAAAACCTCATTTACTCAGGTTTTAATTAAAAATATATGATATTAATAACCTATAAACTTGTAAAAAATATTTTTGATGAATATATAATGTATTTATAAATGCTGAGGTTCAATAATTACTCTGTATGTGTACTTTTATCATGTTAAAA
The DNA here is from genome assembly GCA_963277665.1 of Viscum album. Taxonomy (NCBI): domain Eukaryota; kingdom Viridiplantae; phylum Streptophyta; class Magnoliopsida; order Santalales; family Viscaceae; genus Viscum; species Viscum album. Next base: position 1,404,522,794 of record OY728152.1, read on the forward strand.
ACATTATTTTAATTGATTCTTTTCTAAAATTCCATGGGTGTCCTCTCACCCTCCTATAAAAGTCTACCCCCTATCCCCACCACTAAACACATATAACCCATTATGTTTTGAATGTACCTATCCAAATCTTATCCTTAGTACCCTAAAAACATTATATAGGCCTTTTGTGATCATAATGCCTTCCTAGGATGGATTTCATTTCAATCCTAAAGAGGTTTTCCATAGAAGATGTATCATTCTTAAAACATATTTTTTATTTTCTTTCTCTATGCACATCCATTAAAATTTTGTAAATATTGAAATTTAATAAAATATTTATATACTATATATTTATATTTAATTTTTTTACTGGAATATCCTACTTCAATATCAACTTCTATTGAATGGGAAGTGAACCCCTCGACCGTGTGTACGCTGTACTACCGGTTTGTGAACCGACGAACCTTGTTTTCAATCAGTACCTCTCATGGTCAGATATAATATTAGTTTTAATTTATATATATAATTTAATATATAATTATAAATTTTAAATTTTAATATCACATATACCTTCTTAATATAGATTCTGTTTAAAAAATGATAATTTCGCGCATTTCTATGATAGACTACCTCCTCGCGAAACAAAATGATTCATTTTTAACATACTCTTTAAATAGAGGGTAATTGAGATAAATTTAATGAATATAGGTGATATACAAGACATGATATCAATTATATAAAATTAAATTTCATACATTACATTTCCTTTTCACCAGTTAAAGAATCGATATCGTCAATCGTGCATATGTATAACCCACCGTCTCCACGAAATGATTCCACTTATTTTTAATTCCCATCATTCATGAATAGTAATAATAATATAAATAATTAATAAATATGATATTAATAATGTTATTTTAATTATTTATATGATTCATTTTCATCATATCTACATGAACCATAACTCTCATGATAGTACATGCATGAGAAAACAAGGAAATTTACACTCAAAATAATGAAAAAAATTAAATATTACTCACAAAAGGTGGTAAAATCATATAATAAAATCATATATGATATTATAAATAAAAAAATGGTTCACGTATAAATTTATAAAACTAATAAATCAATTAAAGATGAGTTTAATGTTGGATCAACAAAATGAAATTGTATTGTAATGTATTTCCTCACAATTTCTATTCCTTTTATATATATTTGTTAATATAAAACTATTCACATCTATGTGGAGTATATAATTCACATTTTATGTTTTTAAAATTGTGATCTATTTATTATTTATGATTAATTTTTATTTTAATTTTAATTCTATAAGGGTTTATAGTTAAAAATTTACCAATGTTGTAAAATAATTAATGTACAATATCAATTTATTTGTTGAATGTTTTCTTTCCAAAGAAATAATCACTTTGTTGGGATATATTTTCATTATACACTTAATTTCTATTAAATATTCATATTATTTTATGATGTATATTATGATTTCCTAAACTATGTACCATTTTTTACATTCAATTTTTTCATTCAATTTATTTGATTAAATGTAGAAATATTTTAAATCTTCATTTCTTATTCAATATAGATATATGGAAGGAAAGAATAATTATTCAAGAATTAAATAAATTATTCAATATATAAGAAATGAATTGGATATGTAGTTATTGGTGGGTTGTGATTTTAGATATTCCCTCTATGCATCGACATATATCATGAGACAAATTAGTTTTTTAAATGAATTTAGTTTTACCAGTATTATTAAATTTTCCTTTAAATGGTCTTGAATATAGATATATAATGATACATGATAACATGATGTCAAATAATTAAGAATTTACTTCATTGTAAATGTATTTATAAATGTTGTCAATGAGTTTTTATCAATTATATTATCTATATATGAGTTTAATTTTTAGTTTAGTGATTAAAAATAATTCATTTTTTTATTTACATATCCATATTGATTATTCTTTTCAATATTATGGGAGTTGTGTTATTGGTTAAATGGAAATTGTGTTAATTTATTTTTATTTCCATATTGATTATTCTTTATTGATTCGTGATATTTTTCTTTGTATATAACCCATACGACACATTTGATATCATCCTTTTTATTTTTCTTTCCCCATGATTTGAATAATGATTCATGGAACAAGTTCAAGGATGCAAAATTTTTTCCTTTACTATTATTTTAACTTTTTTCCTTTGTAATATTGTTATAATTTATGTTATTGGTTCTCCAAAATAGATAAGCTAATTGTTCCATTGGGATTCTACACAAAGAATCTATACTAATTTATTAATGTGGAAACTATATTTGGGTTAGTAGACTTGGGTTTGTTAGATTATAAGTAAAATTATAACCCTTTAATATTGGAAAAATTTATTTCCATGGTTTAGGTCAAAACATTTAAATTGGGGGTTAATCAGAAAATATAAGATAAAAATGAACTAAAACCATTTTAATTCGTATTGGTTGATGTATTTATATCATAACTATATCACCTTCAAATATGAATAACTTTAGATTGATTTTTCAAATAAGTAGAATTAATTTTATTTCAAAAAGTTGAAAAATTAAAATTGTTCAAGTAAACTCGGTAATAAAATAACACATCTACCTTCAATTTATTAAAACACATCGAGAAAACCAGATTAACCCAACCCTGAATAATTATATTATTTAATTATCTAGACATGTATGATATGTGTTTTTATTATTAAAAGACAATTAAAATGAATCTTAACAATGGATATAAAATAAGCCTACCAAATATGGGGTAATCACTATTACTAACACATTCATGTTTTTTTCTTCTTGAAATTACAATAAACATGTTTAACCAATGAAAAAATTATATATATATATTACAATAAATATACTGAGATTGTATTATTTCTATATGAAAACAAATTTCCTCCCCCTTTTCATTCTATAGAATGTGAATGCATCATTACATTGTACATACATATTACCATCCCCACAGAGTGGTGCAGTTCATTATTCATTAAAATTACTTATAGAAAGTTATAATTATGGTAATAATTATTCTACATTACATTTATGGGATAATTGTGGTTTTTTACAAATATTATGGATTTATATTCATTAAGTTACATATGTTGGAAAATAATAATGCCCATCATGTGTATTTGTGGACAACCACCACCATAAAGTGTTAGGATTAATTTTTCATTTATAAATTACATATACTATAATAAGGAAAGATTTAATGATTATATATGATATATATGAAAAATTAATTATTATAGGGGTGTGAATTATTATTTTTCTTTCTTACATTCCATCTTTCAAAAAGTTAAAACAACATTCCATTATATGTATGATCGCCCACCACTATGAATGGTGTACTTTTTTTTATCTCAAACTTTTAGTAATGAATATAAATAATTTTCTCATTAAAAAATTTATATTTATTACATTAATATTATTTTGGATAAGATTAAATATAACCTTTCACATGAAATGGGACATTTGGAATTAAATATAGATGATAAAACTATGAAATTAACATAAAAACAATGATAATAATCAAATATTGTTGAGGAATGGATGATATGATGTCATTAATGAATCAAATACGATATTATAGATATTTATATGGTTCTCATAAAAATTAATAAAAATTTAAAACCATTAAATTTTATGTTAAATCATATTCAACAATGTGGATAAAATTAGTTATGTGTTTCTTATTTCAATTTCTATTCATTGGGTTATAAGTCCACCTCATTATCCATGTCATTCTATTGTTATGTGTGACATGAACTATGAAAGTATTATATTATATTTCTAATTGTTTTGAATGGATTTATATTTATTAAACATAATAAATTCATTTATTAATTAACTATTAAATGTTATTAACATTGTAAGTGATTTCATCTATATTTTAACATGTTGAGAACAATTGGGTATTATGCACCTATTTTCTTATATATTTTTAATATAATTATCCTTTGATGTATTCATAATTAATAAATATTTATTATCAATAATTAATGTTTTAATCATGGGGTTGAAATGTAACTTTTATCAAAAAGGTAATAGTTTATTTTAAAATATCATTTTTTAGGATTGCATTTAATTTTAATTAAAGGTGTACTATAATCATTGCATTATAAAAATAATATATTTTATTATCCTAGAAATATTTATGGATTTAACTTATTTTTATCCAAATTTTCCAATATATGATACTTTAATCAATTATCAAAATGTTTAAAATAAATTTTTATCTTAATACTCTTTTGATTTCATAAAATTTTAATTCATGTCCATATTTTTTACAAATAATTAATATTTTTTTCTCAAATTATATAATAAGTATAGTTTATGTAATTCTTATTTTTTCATATGTTTTAAGGCAATCATTTTATTTTTTCAAAATGGTTCAATATCAAAATTCCTTACAAAAAATTTAAGAATAATTTTTATTTTAAATGTATATAGCCTAAATAGATTTACCAACCACCATAATTATTTTACAATATTTAGATTCTTCAATATGTTTTCAGTGTGTTTTTAAATTAAAATCATAAATGAAAAGTTATTTCAATTTTTTTTTTATTTTTTAACTTATTCTTGAAAATAATTTTTACTATAAAACCTAAATTTATAATTAATTTATAGTCTTCCATTATCTCTTATTAATTTTTTGGTCATCAATATTTTCATAAAACATTCATATAATGGTCATAATCAATTTTTGAAAATACAATTTCTCAGAAATATCAACAGTTTTTTGTATAATCGATATATTATTTCTTAAACCATATATAATTTATGTTTATGGTGATGTAATATGAAATTTATTTTATTAACTAGAGACATATTTATATTCAATATTTGTCACTCAATATGAATATTTAATTACAATTCATAATGTAAATTAATTTAACTGATCATTCAACAGATGAAGAATTCATTAGACATTATAAATGAAGGTTGGGGACTTTTTCATCCCCTCAATACATGAGGAGGTCTCATGAGACAATCTAGTTTTGGTATTTAGTTCAGAACATAACCATTTATGTAAGATTCTATCGGAAGCAGCCATTAGGGTATTTTTATGTTTCTAAATATTATTCACTAAATCATTTTTAAGTCATTTATTTATGTCCTTTAGATTATTTTAATAGTTTTCATATCCATGTATATGTTTATGATTTTTTTGATTATTTATATGGAATAATTTTATCATTATTTAATCCTTCCATATTTTTCTTCATGCTCATTTTATTGATTATATGGAATGCGTTTTCAATTATTTTTCTTTTAAAAAATTTATTTTTCTTTATCTACTGAAGATAAATTCTTCAATATATAACCTGTACCAAGCATCTAAGATCACACATATTATTTTATTTTCAGTGGGATATAATAAAGGTAAACATAAATGATTTCAAGGATATAGATTTTAAAAATCACTATTACTTTTATTTTATATCTAATTTAAAATGAATATTTTATTTGTATGTGGATCTTGCAGACTTTTAAACTATTCTTCACTTTGGGATACGATCACAAGTATCTAGTACCAAGGTAATATTCTAACCACAAATACTGGGATACTAATATTAGGGTCATTAATTTATGGGAAATTATAAACTATGTTATCCATTGGTCAATTATAATGTATTAGTTACCTTATAATTTAAATTATAACCCTTTAATGTTAAAATGTCATTATTGGGGTTAATATTAAAATTTATTATCAAAGAGTTTAAACAAATATATATGTTTTAAAATTATATAGAATCCCATTATAAATTTCATGGTATCATGATAATTTGATAATGATTTTTATTATTAATTATATTGAAATTTCTTATAATTTATATTCATATTTACATAGATATATTTTAGTTTTTTATTAATTCCATGCGTTTTCTTCCCCCACATATAAAAGAGAACCTCTCTTATCTTTTATTTAAACCAAAATGATCCATATATCATGAAAAAACATACCAATTCCCTCAAAATAATAATTATCCATGTTATATAGTTGATATTATTCCAAATATTCTATCCATATTTTTGTTAAGAGGATATCAAAAAGAGTTTTTCAAAAAATAATTAATTGCCTTAACTAATTGTTTATTTTTAAAAACATTTTTTACCTCCTCTAAATTAATTTCTTTTTCATAAATATTATATTAATTATATTAAATATATAACATTATTATTCTGATTATAAAACCTTCATTATCCACTGTTTCTTGCATCAAAAGAAGTTTGATAACATGGATCATGTATACGTCGAGACCACCTACTCCACTAAGAGAAGTGATTTTTTTTATTTTCCCTCTACATAGATAATATTAATGATATATTAAAAAAAATAGATATATGATATAGTAATGATTCCAGAATTGTGAATTATTATTTACCATTCTTCTATTCCCCCTGTCAAAAAATGAAAACACCATTTATGTCTATGTAAAACCTACTGTCTACATGAACAATGTAATTCATTTATCTATCTATATGATTCATCTATGATTAAAAATATATATGATATTTATTCCAATAATAAAATTATGAAGATGATGGAACTACTATTAATGTACATGGACCAAAACTAATGAACCAAAACTTACAGGAATAACAAAACAGCAATGACCATGAATAGTGATTTTTTGTAAAGAATTGTTGAAAAAAATGGTGAAAAAACATTATAAGCACATAAAATATGGTATAATATTTATTCTTATTCTTATTTAATAGTTATATAATATTTATATATTTTTATAATAGGAGGCTAAAACTCATACAGAGGAGTCAGAATTGACATAAGTGATTATTTCACAATATCATAATTATTTGGAATTATTTTTTTTGTCTATATAAGAGAAATTATTTTATATTTCTATACCAAACCCAATATATTTTATTATCCTCTAGTTAATTTAGAAAAATACATGTTTTAATTTTTTTTCTCTCTTTATGTACACATGACACCAAAATTGTTTTTGATGCAAAACTGCTTAATTTTCTGACTTGATCGTGATTCTTTTCTTCTTAGTCATTATTTACTTTGAAAAAATTGAAATAATGTTTTTAATATAATACAATGTTTTATCATTGTAATTTTCCCCCATATTTTTAAATTTAATTCCAACCTATTTAATGGTTAAAATAAAAGTTTAAACGGTTCCTTTCAATGAAAATTCATTCTGTCATTGTTTTTGAAAATTAATTGATTTTATTTTTTTTATTTTAAAGTGAAAATTTGTACTTCTTTCAAAAAAAATTTCAGTGATCTAATAAAGTATTCTTTTTCTATGACAATATCCATTATTTAATATTTTAATAATTTTTTATATACTATAATGATACTATAAACCATATTTATTTATTTTTTATGATTAGTTTGACTAATGAATGTATTTAAATTTTGTATTCCAATTCATCTAATAAAGATAAATATTGATTATTAATTGATGTTGGCATGTTTCTTTTTATTAACATAATGAATGAATTAGAAATAATATGGGATGATAGAGTCCTGGTATTACATATATCCTCAATGAATAAGTGGGTCTCAAGAGGAAAAATAGGATTGGTATTTGGATAAGGCCTTAACCATGTTTGTAGATGTCTGGGGAGGGGGCATGAATAGTATATTTAAGATGTCTATCATTTTGAATTCCATATTATTTATTCTAGATTAGTGTGAGATCACTTAGATGGGTACGAGTGAATCTTTAATCATTTTTCCTATAAAAAGCATTCTATTTCCATTCAAACATTATGGATAGTTAAATCATTGTTCCATTTTTCTTATGTATCGCAACCTTACAATGAATAGTGCTATAAATCATTTGAATAGAATATAAATATTTACATGGTTCAGTATAGGGACCTACTCTATACTATGTTAGTTATTAATAATTATATAGATTCTCAATTGAAATCTCATAATCAATTAAAATGGTCACTAAAGAATCACAAAGAATCTCTCTATAATTCTTGTAGGAGGTCCTCTATGCTTCATCCCACAATATTACTAGAATACAAACTACCATTCTAAATAATCATATCATAGCCCAGAACCTGTATTGATGAATATTGTACTAAAATCCATAACATTGCATTTCTGGCGGTAATGAAAATAATTGTGAACTAATTTTTCCCATCAAAACATTACAATATAGAAAGGAAAACATGGGTAAACTACATTATAGATGGTAATTTAAGTTTAGAGTTTTAAATAATTAGGATAAAATACTATATAAATATTCCACATCAACATAGAATCATAAAAAAACTATTTCATAATGATATAAATCATCTCCCGTTATACCCATCATTTCTTATGTCACATTTTGTCATCAACATCATCCATGTAAGGTATTTTATTCACAGAAATAGGTCAAAGTCATTCTTTAAAATTTGGGGAAAAGGAAACATAAAATAAGAGAGATCATAAGATCAATAAGGGTATAAATAATCATTTACAATTAAATTTAATCATGGAACATAATATTAGATACATGTGCGATGAAATAATCAATGTGCATGAGAAAACCCTAATGGAACTCATACACATCAAAACCTATATCATCAAATACAAAAACATGGAAGATGAAATGGTCATCAAAATTAATAATCATAATCCATGTGATTTAAATTTCAATTATTACAAAAATTAAATACCTCTAAAAACCATAATTAAAAGAGGTACCTAATTTGGAAATCATTATCACTTGACTCTTACATTCACTCCTACAAATCGAATAACCATATGGTCGAATTCCATACCCAATTCATTAAAGGTCTATCATGGATCCACCCATCATTGGTTTATCATATAACCACATTTCATTGGGTTTTCACTGAACCACCCAACATGGATTTACCAATAAACTACCCATCTTCCGTTTATTATGTAACCACCCATCATTGGTTTACCATATAACCACCTGACATTTTCTATTTACCATTAGAATGGAATAAATTAAAAAATCATGCATTAATTCATAAAATAATATGAATAACAAGTATCCCATACATAAATTTATTAACTTATGTAAAATATACATCTTCTATAACAATCTATTTGAAACATATTTAACTCATAGAAAGGAAAAAAGATCCAACAAAATTGCATTAAATTAATATTAACCCATGTAAAGGAAATAAGTTTTGTAACAATCTCTATGAAAAATAACTAACCTAATGAAAAGAAATTTGTTACATAACATTATATTTTATCAATGATAGACTCATTTAAAAGTACTGTTTTCTTGAACAATATCATTTTGATATACTAAAGTCATAGAAAAGAATCAGGGTTCATAACAATTTCATTAAATAATCCTAATCCATTCAAATAATAATGAGGACAGTCTAACAAAAAAAATCCATACTGGGGTACAATTAACTATAAGTTATTTTTACATTTATGAATTGAAATATTATTAACACATTCATGAAGAAACTAGTCTCTAAATATTCCAATGTGTAACATGAAACATTGAAATATTTGAATCATAGTCCCCATTAATGAATAACATTTAAATGAATTAGGAATATCATCAGAATAAGTAGATTCATGATATATCATGTAATATGAGATGTATATACACATAAAAATATATTTTAGCTGTAAAACATAACAAATATATCAAAGATGGAAAATCATGAAAAACATTAATTTCCACTTTGGGAATATTAGAACCATAATCACCATCCAAGAGAGATAAGAAAATAGTAATATAGATCACCATAATTTAATCTATTTTAATGATCAAATAAATTATTGAGAAGTATATACACCACAAAATAAAAAAAAGTTGTGAATATATCATATATCTTGAAGAAATAAAAGTAAAACTTGAATTCCAATTACAACTATGGTAACATCCAAATCAGAATCCAAAAAAAATATTCATCCAATGAAATATATGAATAAAATAAAAATAGAAAAATTATTTATATAATATATATGTAGTGTTATTATATATTTAACACAAAATAATCAAGTGCTAAATATGACATTTTCCTCATAGATGTAAATAGTTGAATGAAATTCCCTTACAAATATGGTATAATTGATGTGAGAGGAAATCATTTAAATTATTATGTGATAAAAATGTTAATACACACAATATAATTTTAAATAAAGTAAAAAACATTAATTTTTTATTTAGAATATTTTATTCTCATAATATAAAGGATGACATAGAAGTTTAACCCAATAAATGGAAATTGTGTTAAGAAATCCCTGACCTAAAGTCATATTTTCCATGATTACACTCTATCTTACTAAATATTAAGCTTATATTAATTATTTAAATTATTTATAACCACAAATATATTTACTATTACATTTATTTCACTTATAAACAAGTTCTATAAGATTACATAGTCTATAATTTTTATGTCAGATGTTGTAACCATATTCGGCTTATGTGTAAAATATGAATTTGATAGGTTTAATATGGTCAATGAGCTCATTATTTGAAAATAAACAAAATAATAACCTTGAAATAATTATCATATTTTTATCATAAGTTATATTTAAAACATTATATAGGAAACATGGTCATGAAAAATGAACCAATGTTACAATCTTGGAGATGGTAGGTCGTACGTTCGCATGAGTAGAATTCTTATTTTTTAATAGTCATTATGGATATAATGTAAGTAATGTTTATCATTCAATAATGACCATTATATAATAAATAAAATAAAAAATTTATATATATATATATCATTATTTTTATGTGTTGATGAATACGGAAGAATCACATCTTTTCATGGAGGCTGCAGTCTACAAATCAATGAATGATGTTATCACCTTTTCATTGTGTGAAATTAAAATAGGAAGATTATATGTTATTTTTACAGGTATATAATTATGATATGAAAATAAAGAAAATTTATTTTATATAATATGTTTTTATTAAATTAATCATGAATATATTCCATGTATATTTTTAATAAATCACATCGCTTAGGAGGTGGTAGTCCACACGTCCACAAACGATGTTATCTTACACCCACCAAATGGAATGCATGATGGTATTTTTTATATAATAATTTAAAAATATTGAAGAAATTAGAAATTAAAATTGTTTAATATTAAAATTTATCTAATCCATAATTCCTAACCATAACATATGGTAAATGAAAAATAAATGACATCGTTACGCGAGGTGGTAGTTCACCATACACATGACCAATGCTTTCATTTCCCAATTAATGGATTGTGTGTAGATATTGGCCAAAAAATAAAATAAAATCATATAGGTTTATTGGGGATAATATGTTTGATAAATAATAATAGAATAAGAATAGTTTTTGAATTAAGAAGGTAATAGTACAAATGTTCTTTTTGTAGAATGTTGCCTCTTCTTCTAGTAAATCCTTTTAGTTTCCACCAATAGACTTCCATCAATCCCATTATTTACAATTTGATTCATCAGGGATAATAGAAGGGATCTGGGTTGTTTATTTATTTTTATTTTTTCTATGATATAAAAGTATTTAGGGGATTGTATAAGTGGTGAGGGTGAGTGCCTTTTTATAGTAGAGGAGGAGTGCCACTCTCGAAAATATGAAAATGTAAACACTATTGGAGGTCTCCCTTACACCATGAGACCAAAATAATGAAAACATTATATCAAATTAGTGATGTGGAGAAATATTTCCATAAAATTTGTTTTTAAAAAATTTCTAGGTCATTTTTCCTTTTAATATCAATGTTTAACAACTACATAAAATCATTTTTACCTTCATCACTATAATTAATTTTAATTTCATTACATGTAATTTTGATCAAAAACAAAGTTGACCTTAATTAAAATTATAAGTTATTCTCATTCCAAAACATAGAATCAATTTTTTCAAATTCAATGCACTTAACTTGTAGAGATTAATTTAAAAACATTCCCACATACGAGGAGAGACAATGAGTTTTTTGAAGATAAATGTTCAAAAGTTTGAAATATTTTTATATTCAATTTTATGTGAAATTGATTCCATTGGAGAATTTTTTAATTTTTTTTAAAAATAATATATTTATACATAAAAAAAATTAAAAATAAAATTTATAAAAATAAATTATTTAGACGAAATAGGTATTTTTAATAAAAATTTGTTGTCATTCACTATTCATCAAAATATTAATATTCTTAGGAAAAAAGAAAAAAATCAATGGATGCAAATTTTGAAATTACTATTTTAAAAATTATATTATTTTTGTCAAATAAAAATTATAAAAGTTTTAAAATACAGTTTCAAAGAATCCATCCATTAAAATTTTAGAAAAAATTTCTTAAAAATATAAAACATTTTACTCATAATGTTGGACCTAATTTTATCTTAAGCCTATAAAACTTATTAGTTGAATTTAAGAAAATTTTATTAAAAATAAAAAATATAAAATTCATTAATACCTTTAAATCATTGTTATTAAGTTAATTTATTATGATAAACACCCTTCTGGTCAAATGAATTAGTTTTTCATAAAAAAATGGATCCTTTATATTCAATTGGCCTATATTTTCATTTCTAATTAATTAAAACTCAATGAATTAATTTTTTAAACATGAGTAAACTATAATTTTCTTATCAAATTCAATATCATTTATTCTCTCCATTCCAATGGCTAGGTGATAACTACCATAATAATATTAATAGTGTACTGTTTTCTGGTATGACTCAGACTTTTGTATAACATAAGTCATCAAAGGAAATTGATGTTTCAGGAAATGAAATGTAAACATAGAATTTTTTGTGATTAAAGATAAAATATTTAATTCATTTAACACAATATATTAGAGGGTTTAAATAAATTTTAAATAAAATATTTTATAAAATCATTGAATGTTGAAAATCTATACTATAGACTTCTTATACTCCCAAATTAAACAAATAAGCATCATAAATTCATTATGAAATGATCAACTACATGATTATCATTTGATCTTCCACTAAAATACCTCTAAATATGTATTCCTCATGATCTGTTGATGTTCCTTTTCAGAGATAATTCACCTCATCATTAAATTATGATCAGAATATAGGATCAATAGCCTCAGTGTAACTTTTCTCATGAAATTTTTCATTATAATTATAATGATTTAGAATCCACAGTATGTGTGAAAATTTTACACAAAAATTATAAGTATTATTTTATAAAATTTAATAAATTTACAATTTATCTCAATTCATTCAATTAAAATTAATTAATTATAAAAAACATGCATGAGAGTTCTAAACTAATACTCTCCATTGATTATCCAATCTATACTAATCCCAATGTATGTGAAAATTTTCTCATACATATCTTATGTATATATCATAGAATATTTGAATTATTGTGTAATTTTTTATCAATTTATTGAGGATAATAGTACTGGTGATTCAACTATATAGTTGGTTGTTTTTCAAGTATACATAACTATCTTCATTAAATAAAAACAAAGAGTATTTAACATAAAATTCCATTCTCATAGCGATTAGCATCAAACATCTATTTACTTTATTTTAACCCTCCCAAAATCTAAAATGTTCTTTTATTAAATTAACCCATATAATATATAGTATTATTCTCTTAATAAAATACATATCTAAAAATTATTGATATGAAATATTTGATTCATAACCATGTATTTATAGGAACCAAATAAATTGATTAATACATGATAACAATTCAAAATATTCTTAACCATTCAATATTATGTAAACCTAAAAATAATATATCCTATCATCAAAAATTACATCTCCACTTAATATAATATCTTTTCTTTTTATTCCACATACTTTCTTGGTCTGCATGAAATTATTCTATGGAAACTAATTTATCCAAATAGTAAATTTATTACGTGAATAATATTTTTTAAAAATTTGTATGTCACATCAAACTACTATTGGTCTCATATGGAATGTTTTTCACAAAATGTATTTTTATCATATATTATTTTCATATAATATAAATATATATATATCCACGTACTCAAAATGTTTCATCATTCCAAAATAGTATCCCACATCAAATATTGAATGAAAACATAATATATGTCTTCAATAACATAGAATATATTGTTAATATAGTATATTTTGTATTCTAGAAACAACAGTAAATAGAATTCTAGTGTTCCCTCAAGCATAAAATAAACACACATAGAATATCATTCATATTGTTTCACATAAGATCATTACCCATACTCCATTTATGTCCTCATAAAAAACAATACTTTTAAAATATTTATGATTTGTGGAAATCAATTATTAACAAATTCATAAAATCCCCTACATCAATGGATGACCGTGAAAACCATTTCTTTTTTACCATGGTTTCTACGTGAAAATTCTTTTATGTGCATAAAATCAGTGTACATAGAGGTTGAAAATGATAAAATGTTTTACCAGGAAACCTAGATTTATGGGATTAAATGGATAAATTTGTTTACATATGTTTTGATAAGAGTAATCATTCTTTTTAAATGATGTCGTCTCACATCAACCTACTATATATTCTGGTCTCCAGTTAACAATTAAATTTCTTCCATTATATTACCATAAGTGAGTAATCGGTTTTTTCCATGCCATCTTACCTTGATGAGATTCTAACCATATTCTATGGACCATTCCTATATTAATCAATGATAGTTTGTGCTATTAAAATCCTTATACATCCTACTCAATGACCTAAAACCTCAAAGGATTTGTGATGATCTCTATTGCATGTGGTCTTTCCCATCTCCCATAAAACCTTATTCGAGATAATTGGATGAAATTATTTGTAAGACAATTATTTTGGTGAAGGAACATCATAATAGTTGTAAAATTTATCTAACAACACAAATATTTATTCTTTATAAAATATATATAAATATATTTTTTCCTTGGATATAATTAGATTCTGTTATTATTCATCAATTAATCATCATGTTTTCTATATAGTATTCATATATTCCTCAATTATCATGAAATGATGTGTCACTATTGACAAATTTAAATGACATAGAGATGAGTCCAACAATCCTTATAATTAAATATGGGGAATTAATAATGTACTACATTTAATGAAATTGTGTGAATCCATAACAATTCTCCAAACATCACCACCTCACATATTTTCCCATATAAAAATTCATTTTGGGATAAAAATAACCCGTTTTTATTTAGATGTCAACACCCACTCACATAAGTGTCAATTTGGGGTCCATACTTATTTTATAATTTTAATTTACAATAAAATTAAAATGGGTATATAGGGGTCTCATCTCAAATTTTATTATATTTTTTTAATTTCATTCTTTTTTATCATTAAATAAAGAAATAAAATACTTTCATAAAAACAATGTGATTTTAGTTATTCAACTATAAGTTTATATGGGAAAAACTAGGGTAGAAAAATAGAGAGATGTCACCAATGAATAAATGTTATCCCTAAACAACATTTATCAATCACATCATCTTTAATATAAATAATCATATTCATTTTAGAGGATATCTGAGACATTCTATCAATCGATATCATACGTGTAACATAATTATAATTAAATAATTTAATGTAAATACTATGTTACTCATATGTGACTCATTTTTTATAAGATCCATCACTCCCCCAAGAAAATTAGATTAAAATAATACAATAAGTTTTTTAAAATTGATGGTCATACCTTATCTTATTTATCACATCACCTGAAGGGATACAATCTATTAATCATCAATGAAATTGATATTTATCACAATGAATACCTTTAATCCTTCAATTAAATTCATATAAATTCATCGGTAAAATAATAAGGGAATATAGTGGGACCTGTTTATTTCTTAGAAATAATATTTAGATTTTGATATTCTTCTTAATCTCAAATTCTAATATTTTTAGACTAATGTTTAGATAATTTTTTTTCATAGTTCTTTTTGAACTCCCAATTAGGTTATCAGAATAATTTATACTCTATATGTGGATGTATTTTCGTCTATGTTGCAATAGTATTTTCTTTGAAATTCACTCATCATTATCATGGATTCTTCTTATGCTAATACAAATTTATGACAATGTTTTGTGTCATTCCTGTTTTGTCCAAACTATTCACAATAACTTTTTTTTGTAATTGTTTTATATTATTTATAATAAAATATAACTTTTTAAATTAGGCCGCTTAATTATTTTTTACATAGCTTATTTTCGATCATCCACAATTTAATTATCCATGAATATTTAGACATGAAAGATGAAAAAGTGCTTTGTTAAAGATATCAATTTTCTTGAGATTATCTCATAGTTAAATACTGACTTTAGATTTATTCACTAAATGACTTATCTTCACATTTAAATTATTACGAATCTCACTATGTGTCATAAATTTTCATTTCTCATCTTTGTGACCTTCTTCACTGAATCTACCATAATTTTCATCGAACCATTCATACTAGTTTTTTAATGTTTTGATGATTTCTTGGTTATAATAATATATTTATAGTAATAGTATATCATATATTTAGAATTACATTGAATTTATTCATGCCTCACTCTAAGTAGTGATATATTAAACCAACATAAATAATCCCCATGGATAACCATTCCACAACACCAATAGTAGCCTCTAAACATGGTTCATCAAAAATTATAATGTTACATATTTGATTTTTTTATAACTATATCTTCAAAACATATATTTTTTTATGAATAAGAAGAAAAATATTTCCAAATTAGTCTACATACAATGTTTTGATGTTTTTTCCCCTCATTTATTTTTTGTCTAGACCAAGGATTTTTTTTTCAGTTCTTCTTTTTTAGAAATAAAAAATGTTCATTGATATCCATTATGAATATAAATAATCCATTTATATGGAAACAACTTATAGAAAACATTATAAAATTCACCCATATGATAAATAACTTTTTTGAAGTATTCGACCTTCTTGTTGAACTAAAATTTAATAGAATAGAATAAAGAAAAATTCTAATATATTTTCATATATTTCTCAATAAGTAATTCTTAAGATCATTCCCCATATTTTCATTTTCATCTATCTAAAAAAAATTTCCCCATAAAGGAATATATTTTTTTTATTTTGAGTGCTTATATACCTTGTGAATTTTCATATTAAACGTTTAGTTTCCATTCATGCTCATCTACTTTATTCACATATGAACATATATCATTAAGATGTATATATTTTTTCTTATCAAGTTAATGATTCTCAATTATTTATTTTATGTTCTCATTATGGAGATTATTTTTATTGTGATGTTTAGGTTGTTGATTATATATTTTGTTTCATTGAACTCGTTTCCAACTTTACCACATATTCCTTTAATTTTTTCATTTTCAATTTTATATCTTCCCCCAAATCAAAAATAATTTTTATAAGGTCGTTAATATTATATCCCACTACTTGATAATAAATATTTCTCATTATATTTATTTTATTTTTCATTTAGTAAATCATATTTTTTACTATAATTTTAATTGTTTTGATTTATATTTTTTATTGATTTAGTCTTCTTATTAATAATACTTTGTGACATTGGATTTTATCATTCAAATGGTGTAAAAAAAAATTTCAATCCAAGAAAAATTGTATTACATGAGTTTCTTGTTTTAATTTTCACATTCAACACTCTTATATATTCTGGTAAATAATAACCTATTTGATTGTTGTTCAATTCAATATTCTCATTCATAGGAAAAAAAAATTTGTTTTTCTTCGGATATATCATTATAGATCCTTATGGAATCAAAGGCCATAACATATTTTTTCTTCTACATAAAAGTTTAAATTTTCCACATTTCACATTATATGAGAATATTTAATGTTAATAAATTTAAAAAAGTTATTAGAAATACATTATAGATCCTATTGGATCAAATCTATCTGAAACATTTTTTATCAATTATTTTCATAATGGATGATCCATCCGAATTTTATATAATATTTATGATGTTATTGATAATTTAATATTCACTTTTAATATAGTCATCAACGATTTCTTCATCACATAAATTAATATGTTCAAATATTCTACTTGCATAGAATAATTTTATAAATTATTTACTTCATAACTTCTTCTCAGTTTATCATAGAATTCCATGGTGGTTTAAAGACCCATCACTTTAGTGTAAACCATTTTAGAAAAAGTAATTAAAATTTTATTTCGAGCCTGTTGATCCATATTCATGTGCCTCTTTTTTATAGAATTCATTAGAGTATTCTCATAATAGGGTGGAAATACTATTTTATTTGATTTTATCACTTTTATCCCAAGAGATAAGAAATACGGTATCATCATATTTATTATTCCATGATAGTTCTCACAATTGAAATTTGAAAAGCTTTACTCTTTAGAGAATTCATGTTCTTTAATATTTAAAGTGAGTTAAATTTTTAGAGTTTATATTTTCTATAGTAAAACATAATGTTCCAGGATTATTGTGGGATTACTAAGTGGGAGAGGGGGTGTATGGAATCAAAAAAATTTATGACATAATATTTTATTTACATGGTATAAGTTAGAGGATCAATTAAAGTTTAGCTTCCTATAAATCTGGAACATAATACATGAAATCATAACAAATTATTATAATAAAATTAAAATATTTATTCATGGGTACATTTTAATTATATATAATATATATTATATCTTGTGGGAATACATCAAATAAAAGGAATGAGCATGATGCCTAGTAAGGGAATAATCAAATGAAACAGTTTACGTGGGATCATGAGGAATAATAAATATACAAGGAATATAATTATGGAATGATCAATGGAATATTAGGAAAATAATAATAAAAATAACATCTATCATAAAATATAAATGTTAATATAAAATTTAAATGAGTAATTAATTATAATATTACCATGTATTATCCCAAAGTTCTAATAAATGATAATTAGAATTGTTATTCACTGAGGTATCTAAAAAACACATTGTCACTTAAGATTAAATTATCTATCAAATGAATTGGAGTGATATATTGCCACAACATTCATATTTATTAATTAATCTGATCCAAATATTTCATAATCAATCATTTACTAAATATCCCATAGAGAATAAAAAACTGATTTTTTATCAAAATCACTGTGTTTCAAAAGGGCCAAGAGACATGATAATTATGCCATTTTTACCCCACTGAAAGAGAATATAGGTTTATTATATTTTTTTTAAAAGGCTGGGGTTGAAGCATCAATTTATTATTTAATGCAAAGAACTCTTTACACTGGGAAGAGGGAGACCCATTACATATCCCAAAGGCCCAAGCCCAAGTGTCCTGAATACAAGGCTTGAAAGCACATTTTTTGGCCCAAAGGACCCCTCGGTGAACAGTACATACTACAGTACCCGTGCTGCTACAGTACCTGCTGCAGTACAGCTGCCTCTATAGTACGTGCTACAGACCCTCCACCGCTACATTGCCACTGCTACTACAGTTCCGTAGCTGCTACAGTACAACTACAGTCCCTACTGCAGTACTGCTAAGTACCCAGAAATTCTCCCCTGCCTGGATTTGATCCTGGGTCTTTTGGAATATAGGTTTATTCTATTTTAACCCAAAAAATTTCTAAATAATATTTAAATATAGGTGAATTACCTTATATAATTTAGTCCCTTGGGTATTCAAAATGAAAATAATTGTGAATTTCTTTATTATAGAGAGAAATATTGAGGTGTTAATTCAGGTGCATGATGGGTATAAAATGCAGTTTTATGAAAGAGTAAATGAGAATGTATTATGGAATATAATTGGTAAAACAAAATTTTTATATAAGGGTATTATCAAAATTTTAATTAAATTAAGTAACCATAACATTTAGAATATATATAATAAAGGTTCTCGAATTGAAGGGAAAATAAGAATAACCCCCTTACATTAAATCGTTACTCCTAAATCATTATAAACGGAACCTTGGGGGTTTGAGGAGACCATTTGGGTAATTTTAAGGAGTAAATAATACCTTAAATAATACGAGGATGGATTGGGAGTGAAAGTAAATAATTAAATTGATGGTTATTTAAAGAAAAACTGGAGGATTTGTTTAAATTTTTTTATATATAGGCCTTAGAAAACATGGTTGTGGGAAAAGAAAAACCATTATTTTACCCATGTATTTTCTGATGGTTTTTTAAATTTGGGTCGTATTTTTTTAACCCCTAATAATTGGGCCTCATTTTTTATTACTCATTTTGGCATGGAAAATTAATGTTTCAACAAGGTATTTTTCTAAATAATGTTTTGGTTTTAGAATTTGGAAAGTCGTTTATATGTTTTGAAATTGATGAAAATAAAATAAAATAATAAATTTTAATAAAATAACATTTTTATGTCATTTATTGTGGTTTATTTAATTATTACATCATTATGAAATAATTATGTAGTCATTAAACATAATGAAAACCCAAAACAGTTTTTTAAATATTCATATAAAAATTAATGTATTTTAAAAACTTATCACAAATTCACCATAACCTAATTTCAATGTGGCAATTTAAAAAATGTTTTTATTTTTTTCAGAATAATTCCCTAAAACATGGAATTTAGGATTTAAAATATAAAAATCCTTATTTGTTAAAATAAATAGTTTTTTGTAGGTCATAATCAAATTTCAAACACTTGAAAATTTCCTAAGACATAATTAAATTATGTTATCAATAATAATTTTAAAAAAGTTTTTTAAACATACTATTATAGTAAAATAAATATTATTCAGAATACCATAGTTTATTTTAACAAATAATATCTTTTTTGAAAAGTATAATTTTTTTCTGAAAAATCAATTTATCAAATTCATCTCAATTAAAAATACATTTTATTAATAAAAAAATTCATAAAATGGAATTGGTGGAATAAATGTATTTTTTATAAAATAAAATCAAAAATTTTGTAACTATTTCCTATACATGAAACCCCTTATAACACTCACATACAAACTAGCAGAATGGTTTGTTATGGTGAAAGATTTATTGGGTGGCCCGGCTAACATCAACCAAGTGGTAATTTCCACCAACATAAACAACATAGCTATGTGATTTCATTAAAAAATTACATTTTAAATATCATTTTGGTCTTTTTCAGGTGAACAACTAGTAACACTACCTCCCCCACATGTTTTAAAAATTGGGCTTCATATGACATGAGTCTACAATTTGAGGCCATCACTTATCTTTTATTTATTACTTATCCACTACTACTTATAAAAAAATTATAAATTTAAAATTATTACCAGTGGGTATAGTTCCCAAAGGTCAAATTTCTAGATGGTTATATTAACCCATGGTCACATTTTCATTTTATAGTTTATAAATACAAATTCATTATTAAATTCTATATCCACTACAATAATTTTTCATGATGTTCATTGGTTTTCTAAAATTTTTTCTCATTTATATAGTGTTGGAAGTGGGAGAAATGATTCTAATTGTTCAGAGTGATCCATATTTTTCCCATTATTATGACTATAGTATTGATAATTATTAAATAGTTATTTATTTTTGTTTGTAAAATATTACAACACTCATTTCCTAAGAATGAAATACAATTTAAAGAAACGTGGGTCGTTATACAGTGAATTAGTGATACCATTAATCTTTAAAAATTATTTTTTTCAAGTCAACCATTTTGGATATTTAAATCCTCAATCCACTCATCTAGGGTATCCAAGCCTAAAAATGTATAATGTTGTTAATAAAAGGCACATAACAGATGGATTTACATTTTTTTGTACAAATGAGATGCTTATTTATGTGTTGGTAATTCACACAAACATTGATTAAAAAAAGTAATATTAATATTAGTTATAACTATAGATTCAAATTCACAAAATATCTCTCCTAAATTTTCATAGGAGGTTATTTAAACTTCATCGAGTAGTGTAACCGGAATCCACAATGGCCTACTCTAGAATACACACTAGAGACTGTGCTATAAAATCACATGAGAGACTTCTCCTACACCGTGGCCTAATAGAGAAAAATACCCCCTCTTCAAGGATTTATCCACTACATGATAATCAATTGATATTCATATATTAGATCACTCAATATGATTTTATCATGTACCGTCATGTACATACACAATGATTTTATTCTTACTCAATTAATTATAATGAAGAATATCATATCAGTTGAATTAGTAAAAAAATGACCAATCAATTCTATATTATGATGTCTATGTACCAGCCTCAATATGATGTGTAAATCTGGGGTATCCAAAATATACTATGTTATCTTTCTCAAGATAAGTCATACAAAATTTAACTCAATTTTTCAATTACACATCATGTATGGAATATACATTAATGTGTATTCTCAACTGATACTGTGATTTTCATATCTACTATATATTACTGACATAGTACAATTCATGAAAATTAAAATTAGTCTTAATTAGCATTGTGGAAATTTTTCTCATATCAATATTAGCATGTGATTAAATACATAGAATGGAATTTAAGTGTTCTATCAAACAAATGATAAACTCTCATGGTATATCATTTGATCTATTTCATATTTAATCTTACCCCATATTATGATGTAGTCTTCCCCAAAAAACTGAAATTCATAATGCATTATGCCCTATATAAATAAATTATAATCCTATTTAAAAAAACCCATTGATCATTAAATGATTCCTCAAACAGTTTGTGTTTGATAATTATTGATGCTTCAAAACCAGGTGACATATGTAGAAGTTTCATACATAGAGGTTGAACGTGATTGATGGATTGGCCAGAAAAACTAGATTCTATAGATCATACATGTGATTTTTGTTATATATATTTTAGAATGTTTAAATATTACCATAAAATAATTTCACCACACATAAATCTCAAATATGTGTTGTCATTCACTTATAAATAAATAAGTTTCCTTTGTACTGTCTGAAGTGAGTACAAGGTCCACTCCTTGGAATCCTACCTCACCACACAAGCATGCCAGTAGTGCGGTCTAGTTCTCCATTTCACACCTATAGGGTATACTAAAGAAGGCCTTGGGTATCCCACATAACCTATACCACCAAATTGGCTTCCTCGATGGCTCCCTTTCAAATAGTTGTGCCTAACTTCCATTATGCATTGGTTGAGTTAGCTAGTTGTCTATCTTGGTTTGACACAATTTTTTTGGTGAATTCCCATAAAAATGGTTGTCAAATTTATCATATAAAACTAAAAAATAATCATCATTAAATATATATAAATATATTATTTCACAGGCCTTCATTACATTATCTTTTTCATATTCAATTCACAAATATGGGAAATGTTTGTCTTAATTTCATCCTCTATTATATTAAAAAATCATTTCACCATCGACACATGTCGTTGACATGAAGATCATTATAAACTATAATTATTTATTGATAATAACTCAATATTTACAGAAAATTCCATATAATGAATGCATGAAAATTAGACAATCACTATAATCTAAAGTATTAATACATAAAAAAATAAATCTTAGACTCAAAATATAATTATGATATTAGTTATTTATTCCCATGAAATAATTTTAATAGTTATCAAATACATGTATTATTTCAATGTCATGTGATTATTTGTAAGGAATTATTTGATCATAATTTATCATATTCATATTATTCATTAATTATATATCCAATGTTATAATATGCCATATGAAAACCCTTTCGGAGTAGCTAAGCTCATATCTATATTATTTTTATTTACCCTAGGACTCTAATAATTATATTAGTATTTATATGAATGTATAATATAGAGGTAATAAAAAGGTCCTCATATAAAATACTATGTTTTGTTTTACTACTTCAAATGTAATTATAATTTTATCTATTTATATTCATTAAAACAACTCGGTAAGTGTATTTGGGAAGGATTCATAAAAAAGGTATCATTTCTTTGGCCTATGTGAGGTCAGAATTGATTGTCTAATTGTTAGGTCATTAAAATAACTTCCCCATTTGTGGGGGTTTCCTTCCTCAGTGTATGCATCTATGGATGCTTGATGATACTGTTCATCATTTATCCTTTATTTGGGTACTCTTAAAATAGAATTTTATTCCTATAAATCATGGTTATTTTCACTTCAAATTTTCGAGTGATAGTGTTAAGAAATGATCTTGGGACTATTTCTTCATTTCAATGAAATTGGTTTTTCTAAATATCCAAGAATGATGTTTCAATTTCAAAAAAAATTAAATAAAGAAAATCTTATGTTAATGTCTCGGATAAAATATTCATTTTTAATTAGAATTTATGGCATCCACAAATCCTTTATGGTTTTGCTTCTTTATTTGGTGTCCCCATTATTATGGACAGAGAGACCAAACATGCTCGATTGGGGAAATTTATTAGGGTTTTTGTTTATGTAAATATAAACTTAGTTATAATAGAAACAGTGATTTGGCTATATCTGATGATGCCATTAATTATAGAATTATCTATGAGAATCTTCCTGACAACTATAATTATTTCAAGATCATATGAAATCTAAAACAAAATTATAGGAATAAAATCAAGTGGAACTTTATTACGTTTCTAGTAATGATGAGGAAGTTTGTAGGAAAATTTGATCCTTGAACAAGATTACCAAGGCCACTACTGATAGGGATAAAGCTAGAGAGATTATACACTCTCAAATTGAGTCTGAACAAAATGATTAGGTTAAGATTACCTCTATGAATCATTAGGATATTAAATCATCAGGATTATATAATGTTCTTAAAGAACTGGGGAACACTAATTCTAAGGAGGGAAATGTGCCAGTGCAGGAACTAGATATCCATTATACAGGCGATTAAGCTTCGACTCATGAGTGTTTTTATCCCTTGATATCTGAATGTGGAATTGGAAAGGGGAACATATCAGGGTTTATTGACCTCAGGTATAAAGACAAATAATGGGTGGATCTAGAGAAATAACCTTAATGGGAGGATCATAGATAAACCTTGAGGAAATGGTGAAATGGATAGGTGGAAATTGATACCCAACTTTTAAAGATAGATTGTGACATTTCTCATTAAGGGACTCAAATTATGAAGGAGTTGAATAATAAAAGGAAGGTGGATAATATTGGAGGCAACTTATAAATCATAGAGGATGATACTAAATCACCAAATAAATATTACTATAATGGTTATGTATTGGGAATGGTAAATGAAGATGAATTTTTGTTAGTTATTCCTATAAATAAGTCAAGGATAAGGAGAAATTAATCTCATCTCAAGCCCACCATGGGAACCCGGATAAAGCCTTATGGTAGTGGGAGGAAGTCACTGGGTAGGTTAAAAATATCTATAGAAGACCATTCATAATGGTATATGAAATATGAGAATTTTAATGGTCTGGATTATGATCTATGATGTATTTTTCTTCTTGAAAGAGGTTATTTTTTGTTTTATTAGACCCCCGTCCATTATCTATGTTCTGGTTTTTCCATTTTTAATAAAAGGGGCTTCACACTAACCTTTTCTAATATGTGTATCATGTTTTCTAAAACTACTAAACTATTTCTCCATGTGCATATGATTTCTAGTATCTTACAACAATATAATACAGAAATCATTGGATTTTAGATACTAGGGTAAGGGTCATTATAAAACCCAAATATTTTAAAAGGGTAAATCATGTTCAAAAACATATATGACATTAATCACTATGAATATAAGATAATTTAACACCCCAATACACTATGATTTTCTTTGTTTAAAATGAATTTATTCTCTTAGATATCATGTTATGGAGAGAAAATAATGTTTAAAAGAAATGTCATAGTATTTTCAAAATATTGTTATTTTAACATGGACATTATAACCTAAATATTCACTTGGTGGTAGTTAATAAGACTAAATAAATATTTAATATTATATAGTTTACACATTTAAAAAATAAATTAAATGGTTATCAATTATTTATATATAATATAAGAACCATTTTAATGATATATATATATATATATATATATATATATATGTTTTCTAAAAATATCATTTTTCAAATTGGTGGCTTAGTGGAGCTCTCTAAAAATATTTTTTTACCAATTGTTTTTTAAAAATATATAAAAATTAAACTTAATTTATTAAATCTACATGTCATGATTATCTTTGGGTGATTTTCTTATAATTATTTATAGGGTTATTTTTTATGAATTATAAAATTATTTATTTCAAATGAAAAAATACTTCTTCATTTAAATCATTTACATAGTTAAATTATGGTATAATTTTTTTAAGTAATTTAAGTTCAATTATATGTATATATATCTAACTCACTAATTGTAATAATGTTCATATTCAATAATTATATAAAAACCATTTAAACATTTTAATGCTTCTCATTGGAAATCATGTTTTTTCTATAAATATATAGGTTTAATTTTTAATTAAAATTTCCCCCTTCTATGAGTAGAATTTGAAAAAATGATCCCATATTATTATTATTCATAATTTATATTATCTTATATGTTCATATTAATTTTTAACAGTAATGAATAGTGAAAAATGTAAATTTTTTTTACCATCATTAATATAAAAATTTGTTTCAATGTAGTTAAATAAATATATAGGTTAAAAGAAACCCAAAACATTTAAAATTCCTATTTTATGACCATATTTCAACCTTATTTCTTATAATGTCTAAAAATGTTTCACTTTACATACTTTTAGCATGAGAAAAACATGGGTTTAATTCATTTATTTGAAAATATTCCAATTGTGTCATCTCCCCCACATATAAACAGATTCCCCCTCTCCTCTCATTTCAAACCCCAAACCCCACTATTGTAGAAAATACTATAGAAAAAAATAACCTTAATTCCCTTATATCATTTTAGAGAATTTTTTTAAATTAATCAATCCAAAAAAGGATTTTAGTGAAAACATAATGAAGTTTTCTAAAAATGAGTTAATATCTTTAGTCAATCATTCTTATATTATTTATACATCACCATCATTAAATTTATATCAAAAAATTCTAGTATAATGTCCTTAATATATTCCAAATATGAAGATTTTTTAGGGTTATGGTAAAGACAAAAAACCAAATCACCCTTCATCAAATAAGAAATGAAACTATTGATCATGTGTATAGAAGACGACAACCTCCCAAACCAACATAATTTTTTCTTAGTCACCATTTATATTTATATTGATATAATGATATATTTAATATCATTATATGATATATATGATAAAATTATATTTCTATATTATTATATATCAAATAACTTCTTTCATTTGATTATATAGATAATATGATAATGTTGCTCGTCTATACAGCGGACCACTACCTCACAAACGGATGTGATAATTTAAATTAACCATTACATGAAATATAATTTGTATTGTTTAAATATTTATATATGATAACCATGATATATTAATAATTTTTTAAGGTATTATATCATATAATTTTTCACCTAACCATCCATCCAATAAAATATATTTTCATTTGTGTATAAGGTTGACCACCACCTCATGAAGTGATGTGATTAATTTTTATTTCAGCTTCTCAAGGATTTTGTGTGTAAGGGTATTTAAGGAAATAAAAATGAATTTAGGAAATAGTTATCATCTATCAAAGATTAATTAATTTATATTTTTTCCATTATTATCATCATATAATTTATACAGTTCTTATGAGGAATCATAACATATCATCTCTATGACAGTAAAATAGTTCATTATTCATAACCGTATTTCTTGGTTAGTTCTAAAAGAATAATTTTTTTTAAATAATGACAATTATTTTATTATTACTAATATGGATATAATTATGTAATAACCTCTTTCACCAACGTAAATTTACCATATTGGATTTAGACTTAAGATTCTTTTATCATTAAAACACCCGTCATGAAATTAATTACTTAAGTAATTGAATATTACATAATAAAAAATAAAATAAAAGGAATAGTAATAATTAATATTATTTTAAATAATTTATATAATTAACATAATTTAAATATATATTTGGATAATGAATGCACATTATATATTATACTTGTGGTAAGGGATATTTCTTACCCCCATATTTCATTGGGTTATGAAAATAATCTATCAAACTTAATTTCTCTCAATTAAATATTATGGAGTCCATATAAATTATGTATATATGTATCACACACACACACACATATATATTATTAAACCTTCCCCTTATGGGGTAAATCATGATTTATGACAATGTTTTCAACACCTTATTTAAGGAATATCTTGTAACTATATTAAAGAAATGATTATGAATACCATTTCCTTTCATGGGTTACTCTTATTTTCAGCCTTATGATTTATATCCTTATGTGGAATGGATATACATGTACATCAAATGGATATATATTGGGTGGAACCATAATTATATTTCCATACAATGCATTGGGTAATGTTTTAGTCTCATTATTTATCACATATGTGATTAGGGATCGAACATAATACATAATAGGACTCTGTCCACCATATGATATTGTCATGGCAACTTGACTTGATTTCTATTTTTTTATTTTTTTTATTTCATTTAAACTATCCTATATTTCCATGACCAACTAATTCCATGATATTTATGTTATTATTCCACAATATTTCTTACATAATTTCTATTTTATGATATAGTGTGATGCTTTTGAGTCAAAAGTTATCCTTCCAGGTATTGTTTACTCCCTTAGCTGGTTTCTATATCACCCATTTCTTTTATGTATTTCCCATGTTATCCTTTGAATACTTATGAATGTAAATTTATATTTGTATCTCGTAGAGGAGAATAAACTAATGATCCCATGTTTTAGTTTTCTTTTATGTAATATGAACCTAGTATTCTAACAACAATAGGGCTTTATGAACCTTATATTGTATTAATGGATATTTATGATTAAGAATCATGTAATGGTATGTGTAAACATGATTATGCCTACATAGTTTGTATCGTAAGAATGGGTTTTTAACCCTAGAAAACGTGGATTATAAAACATTACATAGAACCCTCATGATAAGTCTAAGAATAATTCTATGTATAGAAAAAAATATACTTGAATCTTATTGAATTATAGAGAAAGTGATTTTTGTGAATTTAATTCCATATTTATATATAATAGTTATATTTGGTTTAGGAATAGATATAACTATGGTAATAACTCAAAAAAGGTACATTTGTATTGAATCAATAATTACCTTGTAAACAACAACTGGCCTTACATCACACACTGTTTAACACTCTCGGGGGACATTCTTTGGAAATTCACAAACTCATTAAGAACAATTAAGAGTGACTCTAATTGATAATAATCGTTTATTTCCTAGGAAAAACCTAAAATTTCTTGGGTTTATAATTCAAATTTTTATCGTAAGTTCAATGGAAAAAGTTCCCCTTTTAGGTTTTAGGTTATGAAAGCCTAAGTTGATTAAGTGTATTTTTGGAGACATTTATGGTAATAATTCCCTTATATTTAGAATGGGTTTTTGTAAAGAAGGATAATTTTAGGAATAATGATTTTTTTTTACAAAAGGTTAATGATTTTAGTGAACATTAGGGTTTATATTATATTTGATGAAAATTGTAATATTACTTGATAATGATTATTTGATTTGTGGTTGAATGATAATTTGTATAAAATTCCTAAGTGGTTACAAAATAATATTTTATTAATGTTATTTTTAGTACATTAATCATATTTTCAGGATAAATATAATATTTATATAAGTACTGTTCAATAAAAAAATACAACTCATATGTGGACCAACAACCCATCACATTTTAAAATGTCCTGGGGAATGAACCCACAAACGAATAGAGATAGCGGTGTAATGGATTGACGTTTATTACATGATGTACTATTTTGTATGACATTGTTTTTTCAAAAATGAATTATGAATAAATACAATGTATATAAAATATTTTTCAGTTGACTAATGGTATTTCACTAGATTTTTTATTAGGTATAACAATATATAACCTTTAGGTTTAATGTATAAGATTATTTGTGAGGATTTATTTGAAAGTTTTAGATATGTAAGATGATTTTATTTTAGGATATACACATATAGAGTAGATTACTTTCATCTTTGGGAGTTACTATATTCATATTATATATTAATTTATTATATGGTAAAACATAGAATAACAATTTATTTTAGTAAATAGTATAGGAACATATTCTTATTCTTATGGGGATTATTTTATCCAATGGAAGTTTTTTCTTGTACTTAATGAATGAAAACTCCATATTGAATTCTCATGGTTTGGGGAAATGATGATATTTGGGTGGAAATGATTAATTGATAATAATATACATTTCATATAAATATATGTCATTATGTTTTTAATAGGGATGGTAAATGAATCCAACATATTTATGGAAATTGTCTTGATTCAAAAAAAATTATCATATTTCATTCAGATATGATTAATCAATGGTCTTTTAATACATCATGTAATTATGGTTTTGGTGTTATTGAATTTTTGACAATCATTTTCTTTCTTATGATCAATGATCACTATCACTCTTCATAATTATTTCTGCTATCATCCATGCTCATATCTTCACATTCCACTAATGTTGACATATGTATAAAACTATTTATGTTATGAACAACATATTTACCATTCCTATCATTAGTTTGGAAGTTATATTAACACTTTTTAGGATTTGGGTTTCCAGCAATGGTATTTTCAAATGTCAAAACATTTATTACCAATATGAATTTCAAATTTACAAGATGTAATTTGTTTAAGGGTTAGAATGTGAAACCATTATATTTTTTGAAGTTTTTTTTTGATGAAAAATATTTAAAAATAATGATTTTTATCGAAAACTGTATTTTTGATTAAATTATACAGAATGTAATATTTTGTTTTAAATTATTTTAAGAAAAATTTATTCAATTATATTATAATTGATATAATTTTATAGATTTTATTACATTTAATTATGGATTTTAATATACAAACATATCATACTTTTGTATTTTTTCTATGGAAAAATCATTTTTTAAATGTTTATGGGTTTATTTTTAAATTAAATTCTACCATATATTTGAGTCCAAATTTTAAAACCATCCATATTTTAAATATTAATTAGTATTATAATATAATAATGAAATATTATTTTTTAACATAATTTATACTTAAAATATGAATTTTTTACAGAAATTTAGTTAAAAACTAGCTTTTCGATGGTTAAATTCAATTAGTAAGGGTTATATATGACCCCAAACCTTCTAAATTACTATTAAATGGTATTATTTTGACCATATAACAAATTTTTTATAAATATTACATTTTGTAAGATTTTTTCCCAATAAAAACATGAGTAAAATTTTATCATTTCGAAAATTCCAACTATATCCTTTCCCCAACTTATTAAAGAAAACCCACTATCATCTAATTTATCTACTTTAAAAACACAATAATTCACCGAATACTTACCTAGATGTAAAACTTAATCCCCTACCATCATATTAGAGTCAATTGTTTTATTTTGAAAACTAAATTTGAAGGACATTTTCTTTAATCCTAAAGTAGTTTTTTGAAGAAGAGGTATCATACTTAAATGATTGTTTTCTTTTTACCTTCCTCCACATCTATAAAATAGTATTAAACCATTATTATATAATAAATACACTATATTGCATATAATGATATTTTTTCATTTCAACTGAGTTACCTAAAATCATATGCACGTCCCTAAAATGGGAAAAAACATTAATCATGTGTACGGTGAACAACCGCCTCACTAACCAACATAATTTGTTTTCCTTCAAAACATTTCCAGGAAAGATATAATGATATATTCAATTTTGATATATAATATTTATGATAAAATTATTTATCTCTAATTCAAATATCACATATATCATCATACATTATATTCTATAGAAAATACTATACCATTGCTTATACACACTGTGGTCTACGAACTCATGAAATAATGTGATTAATTTTTCATTTATACATTAAATGGAAGTTAATAAGGATAAATTTAATGTTTATATAAGAAAATAACTAAATATTAATCATTATATAAATATAATATATGAAATAATTTTTTACCTTACCATCCATTGAATAAATTATAGTGTCATTCATGTGTATAGTGGACTACGACCTTGTGTTGCGATGTGATTACTTTTTATTATAGAATCAAATGAAATCTATGTGCAACTGGATTTAAGGAAATAATATTATGTTAATTATTAAGTTATCATTTCATATTATTCTAATAACACATACCCTCTTTCCATCACAATCATTGAAAAATAGAAATGTCACTGAGGAATACGTACAACCCGCCATCTCCATGATTATAACATAATTTATTTTTAATAACCATATTTCATTGATGGATTTAGATGCATATTTTTTATAGAAATGATAATTGTTTGAATATTGACATTCTAAATATGATTAACTAAAAATCTCTTTTACCTTTGTCATTTTACATTATTGGTATTATGTTAAGACTTCCAACGTGAAATTAATTATTTAATTAATTGAATATGGAATTTAACAAATAAAATAACATAAAATTAGAAATTAAAAACATTATTATTAAATAAAATTATCATCATATTATCATCATTCTTATTGATAAATAATTCACATTAAAAAATTGGCATAAGGCAAGGGATCTTTTTAACCCATACATATCATTTATATACGACCACAATCTCTATAAATCACATTATCTCTATTTAAATTTTTGTAATGATAATTAATTATATGTAATTGTCTCACATAGTTACACCTATCTCATTCTTAGTTCCATTTATGGGTTAATTTAGGCCTTATAACCATCTATCAAGTGACTTCTTTAAGGATCCTATTATGATTATGCTATGTGATAAGATTATGATACCCACTTATTTCCATGGGTATCTCTTTTATTTATCTCTTATGACCGAAATAAGTATGTGATGTAAATATATATAGGAATACTATTAATTTAATGTGAGGGGTAAAAATTATATATTCAATTAATTCCTTGGTTAATATTTTGGTATTATGAGATGTCATGTATGGGACTAGGGACATAACCTAATCCATTAAAGGAATCTTCCCACCATGTGTATTTTTCATGGTATTTATCATTGCATTATGTTTATGTATTGATTTATATTATTTCTAATTTCATAAATTTCCATGATATTATGAAACCATTCTCTTTTTTATACTTTTTCATGATTATTCATGTAAATTTCCTTTTATGATATAATGTTATACCTTTGAGTAACATTTAATGCTTCCGTAAAAATTTATTACATTATTGGTCTTTTATCTCACCCGTTTGTTTAATTTATTCCTTTGGTTATCCGATATTTATTTAGGAGAATTAATTTCTTTTATTATATCACTAAGGATAAAAAAATATTTATGCCTTGATTTTGGTTCCTTTTTTATGTATTAAGAACATAGTATCCCAAACACACTAGCCCTTTATGATATTTATGTTGTATTAATGGATATTTATGTTTAATAGTCATGAAATAATATGTATATTGTAGCTTGGATCACTATATTCATTATTAAACTCATCACTACTTTTGTTTAAAAAAATATTTTAATTTATTATTATTATTTTATTTTATAAGTATTTTATAAATCCATTTTAATATGATTGTATTATGAAGATATAAATTTTCTTAAACAGGTAATATTAATAATTATGTAATTTTAGTTCCCATTTATGTGTTTATTTTTATTTTTTTCAATTAGATTCAATAAACATGTGAATTAAAATTTCAATATGAATGTGGAGAATATGGGTGAGGGACTATGTATCCATCCATTTCCTGATGATGATGGTGCTATATAAGGCCCCAACCTTAAAAAATTACTTAATTTTGAGTTAAATAATGAATTAACATTTAGGATATTTTCAGGTTTAGAGTTTTAGAGAATTAGGCCATATATTACATTTCATATCAAATATTAAAAATTAGACACCTCTACTTTAACCAATTTTTTTTCACAAAAAAAAACTCCTTAAATAAAGCAAGAATTTTTTTCTTAATATAAATATTCTTTAATTATTCCTGAATAATAAACTAATGTAAATTTATACTTTCTTTAGAACCCTTTTTAAGTTTATTATTCCTTTTATATCACTTATTACCACCTTATAAACATTGCATAATAATTTAAGTTAATATTGGTCGTTTCGTCGATATTTGATACTTGAGTAAAAATGAACCTGTTATAATTACAAATTGCCAATGTGGCAAAAAATCCATTATCTCCTGAATGATATTAATTATTTAGATATCATATATATCATATATATCCATTATATATATTTATTTATAATTGTACATAACATTTTGAGATAAGAAATGAAATGCACCGTTCATGGAGATGGTAAGCCGTACGTACCCATGAACGCTACTTTAATTTATTCTTCATATTTAATGGAATGACAAATAAATTTTATAGAGATATATTATAATTAAATTATAATATCATATTTTATATACATTACATAATTTTATTAATTCCATCCCTTATAAGTTCCATGTATGACATTAATGAGTCTTATCACTTTGAGGGGGTGATAGTCTGCACTTTCTCAAATGAAATTATCATATTTACCCATTATGGAAACCATAAAGGTACAATATAAATTAAAAATATAGAAGCATAGAGACAATATTAATATAAAATATATCACTTATAAATATATTTTCATCATAATGTCCACCATGAGAGGTGGTAGGTAAAAATTGAACAATCATCATTTCGTGAGGCAGTAGTTCACCGTACACAAAAACTATATGTTCATATCCACTATATGGTAGTGTGTGTAACATTAGTTTAAATAATTATCATAAAAATATCCTAGTATATTGTGGATATTGTTTTTTTATGTTATCAAATAATAAGAATATAATAGAGTGTGAAGAAGTAAAATAATGAAAAGGAACTTTAGAGAAAACTCTACCTCCTAAAACATGTAACTCCCTTTTATTTGAGCCAAAATGATTTATTGAATTTCCTTATACATCATTTAAGGCTTCTAGAAGTAATATAAGGATATTGGAAGCTTATTTGGGTAGAGTTTAGATGAGCCTAGGGGTTAGAGAGGTGTGATTAAATGGGTAGGTGTGATGCCATTTTATAAGAGGGAGGAGGAGCACTTTTTGAAAGTTTGAAAGTATTATTTTATTATAAAATGATTTCCATTTTCAAATGGTCCCAAAGTAATTTATTTCAGATATAAGATGATTTTTATTAGAAAATCCTTGAATAAATAGGTTTAAACAGGTCTAGGTCACAAATATAACCTTATCTTTTAGCTTTAACCCTTAGTTAACTAATTTAACTTTTACCATGTCTTCTTGTATATTCATATTATATGGTTAATATAGTTACTATAAAATGCCAATGGAAACTAAAGTAGTTCATTAAGGAAATTATAAACATTATCCAAGTCATTTGGCCAAATATTAGTTTTTTAGGACTATTATATCATATAATAAAATAGTATTTGTTTTAAAAACTCATTTATGTCAATTTTTATACTATTCATATCCTGACTTTTTAAAAATCCATAACAACTTGATTATTTCACAAAACACAACATTAAATAAAAAAATAAAAAGTTATAATCATCCATAAAATTATTTTATGAAATAAAAAGTTTTAAAATAATTTTATTTTAATATTTATAATCTCATTTATCTAAATCATACATTAATAACATAATCACTACATCATCATTGTGTCATAAATATATTTATTTATTTGATGTATATAAATTATAAATAAAATATCATGATGTATAAAATAACTTTTTATTTCTAATAAATATTTATAGTCGAAGATATCACTTATATAACCCCATATAAAAAATGTTTTTGTAAAAAAGGCATGTTTATGTTTTATTTTTCTTTACGTTAAATTAATTCTTATAAAATGTCCATTTGAAATCAAATTGGCTCCATGCGGTCCCAAAATCAACCCAAGGATGCCCATGGTTGGAAATATATAATCAAATAGTATTATAACATGTGTTATGGTAGTTTAATATTATTATAATATTATTTTTCCCTTATTTACCAGATTTACCCTTTAACCATAAAATATTTACTGAAGTTACTATTCATAATGTCAAAAAATAAAAGGTACCTATTTATACAATTTGGACCCCCTAATTCTAAATATGGAATCCATTTTTAGAAATTAAAAAAAATTATAAATTAATTTAAAATAAATTCCCATTGTCGAAACCAAAAAGCGTTCTTTCAATAAGTAAAGACTACCAAAAGATTGACATGTGTTTATGTCCAATTTCAAAGTGAAATTACATCAAAAGACCAAAATTGGATTAAATGATAAAATAATAATTCAATTCTAATTTAAAACCAATTAAAAGGATAATATAACTATATAAATAAATTAGATGAAAATGCAGTTTTGAATTAAAATATAGTATGTTTCATTATTCATTAAAAAAATAACATTATCAGAGAAATACAAAAAATTTACCCAAAGTAAATTTTGATGTCCCAATTCTAAAAAATAAGTATATTTTTTCCAATGGAACATATAAAAGTGACAAAAACTACATTTAAAAAGGGTTTGCTATCAAAAGGTGGTAAACTAACCTTTAAAAAAATTTAGAGTATTTCATGATTAAAATTGGATTCATTATCATTTTAAGCCTCTAAGATTTATGGGATAAACGTAAATAAATTCTAAAAGCATGAATAATCATATTTTACTTAGTTATGTTCATTCCTACCAATACAACGGCTCGACGTTAACTACCATTTGAAATAATAATAATATTATATTATTATTATTATTTTTTCGGTATGACTCAGCCTTGTTTGTAACATAAGATTTCTGAGAAACCCATTGTTGCGTGTTAGGTATTCCATCTAAAATAGAATCCCCTTTAAATTAAAATTAATATTTAATTCACAAGTATTAATAAATATGAAAAATTCATATTTTTTATTTACCTGGGATGTTACATGTTTTTCCCCTTTAGGAAATTATATCCTCGCAATATTATTCACTTATCAAATAAGTGGGGGTATTTATCCCTCATATAATTTTCATATTACCATGTTGCCTCTTCAACCATATGGGTTTTCCATAATACCTTTACTTTATGAATTAATTTATTCCACAACACTTTCTCTCTTCAATCATGAATCTGGACCAGTTGTTCCTCATAAGAAAGATTCTCTTCCAACTGATCTACCTCCATTCTCAAATCATGAGATGGATCTGGAATTTACTTTCTTAACATTGAAACATGAAAAAACAATTGTGTAACTGGGATAAAAGTGGAGCTAAATCCCCTATGTAGGAAACGGATCCCACTTTCTTTAGGATTTCATCGGATCTAATGAACCTTGGACTCAAATTTCTCTTCTTACCAAAACACATTACACCTTTTCATAGAGAATCTTTGAGAAGGACATGATCATCTACCTCAATAGAAAGATCATTCCTCTGGTGATCTGCATAAATTTTCAGCCTACTCTGAGTTGTTCTCATGTGCTTCTAAATCAACTAAAATTTTTCTTCCATATCTTCTAATAATACTGGTCTCATCAACTTCCTTTCACCCACTTTATCCAAAAAAAATTGGAGTCTGACACATCGTTCTATATAATGTCTCAAATGGTGCTATTTTTATACTAGAACGAAAACTGTTATTATAAGAAAAATCAATCAAAGAAAGATGTTGGTCCCAACATCCCTGGTAATCCACTGAATAAGCATGTATAATATCTTCCAATGTCTGAATTGTTTGTTCTAGCTGTCCATATGATTGAGGATTAAATGTTTCAATCAAATTTAATTCAGTTCCCAATGACTTATGAAGGCCTTCACTAAAGATAGAAGTGAACTTGAGGTCAAAATCAGATACAATGGAGAGGTGATCACCATGTAACCTGACTATCTATTTAATATAAAATCAAGAAAGTTGATCTAAATATAGAGTATCTCTAATATGAAGAAATTTAGTAGATTTAGTCAATCGATCAACCATAAACCAGATTTCATTTGTCACCTCATGAAGTATTTTTTAATCCCACTATAAAATCCATGGACACATTTTCCTATTTCCACTCTAACATTGGAAAAGTATGAAGCATCCCTTTCCATAACTGTCATTCTGGTTTAACCTGTTGACAAGTTAAACACTTAAAAATAAAGTTAGTAGTATCTCTTTTCATTCCATCCCACCAGTAATAATTCCAAATATCTCTATACATTTTAGTATTTCCAAGATAAACTTAAAATAGAGAACTATAAGCTTCACATAACAAATCATTCTTCAACTGTGAGTCACAAGGCACACATAACCTTTTCCCAAACCACAAAAAATAGTCTTTATGAATGTTAAATTTAGGTAACATACCCTTATGAACCAATTCTACATTTTTATATAACCCACTATCTTCCTTATGTTCTTGCTTTATTCTCTCTGCTAGAGATGATTTCACTGCCACCTAAACCAAAATAGAGGAATTCCCTACACCAAAAACTTTTAGTCCAAAATTCATCAAATCAAATACAAAAGGATCTTGTTCCAAATGCAGAATTATTAATGTAGCATTAAACTTTTTATTCAAAGCTTTATCCACTTTATTTTCATTTCCTAGAAGGTAATGGATCATGCAATCATAATACTTGATTAATTTTATCCATCTACTCTATCTCATGTTTAATTATTTATGAGTCAATATATACTTCAAAATTTTTTGATCATTAGATATTTAATAGTTTACTCCATATAAATGATGCCACAAATGTTTTAATGAAAAAATAAAATTAGAAGTTAATTCCAAATCATGTGTAGGGAAACGGATCTCAGGAGGTTTCAACAAACAGGAAGCAAATGTAATTACCTGATCATTCTGCATGAGGACATAACCAACTCTTTTTAAAGAAGAATCACTATAGATAAAAAACATACCATTTCTATAATGTAATTCCAATACTAGATCATTCACCAATCTCATTTTAAGTTCATTAAAACGATCATCACATTCTTTTGTCTAGATACATTTTACACATTTTCGAGTTAACTTAGTTAGTGGGCTAGATAACCATAAAAGTTTTCGACAAACCTCTGGTAATAACATAATAAAAAAACTAAAAATCTCGGTTATATTTTTGGGTCTTGGAAATTATTTAACAACTCATGTTTTAGTAGGATCAATAGTTATTCTATCTTTAGATGAAATGTCACCAAGGAATGAAAATTGTTGTAACCAAAACTCACACTTGCTAAATATACCATATAGTTTCTTTTATTTTAAGGTTTTTAAGACAATAATTAAATTATTTTCATGATCATATTTAATATTAGAATATAAAAAAATATCATCTATAAATACAAACACCATTTATCACCTCTGTCAAATGTTCTATCCCTACAAAAAACTGTTCAGTTCTTATTTTGACAATTTCAATATGTAGATTTGGAAGGTCATTTCCATTTGTATGCCTTTCCAACACAACTTCTCTATTTACTCTACAAAAAACCATTCTAAACAAACATATCTTATATGATTCAACATATAAATATTCAAATTCTATATCACTTTAATTTTACCTTAAAGTAAAAATAATTTTTGGATGTTAATGTAACAATATACTAAAACCTAAAGTTGACTAAACCTACCTCTGAGACCAACTATAAGGCCCCAAACATAAAAACATTTCTCAATATTGAGTTAAATAAAGAATTAAAATTGATTTTATTTTTAGGTTTATAGTTTTAGAGAATTATTCCATCTATTACATTTCTTCTCAAATATTTCAATGTATACACATTTACTCTAAACAATTTTTTTCACAATAATAAAACTCATTAAATAAAACATGAATTATTTTCTTCGTATAAATATTATTGAATTCTTCCTAAATAAAAAACTTAAGTTAATTTATACTGGATTCAGAAACATTTTCAAATTTATTATTCCTTTTATATCACTTATTACTATGTTATAAACATTACATAATCATTTAAGTTAATATTTGTTGTTTTTTTGATATTCGGTATTTGAGTAAAAAATGAACCCCTCATAATTACAAATTGTCTACGCAGTCAAAAATAAATTATCTCTAGAATGATATTAATGATTTATATATCGTATATATCATATATATCTAGTATATATATGTATTTATAATTGTACATAACATTTGAGATAAGAAATTAAATGAACCATTCATGGAGACGGTAAGTCATACGTACGCATGAACCCTACATTCATTTCTTCTTCATAATTAAAGGAATGAATACTAAATGAGACATAGGTATATTATAATTCAAGTATAATATAATATTTTATAAATGTTACATAAGTTCATTAATGACATCCCTTATATGTTCCATGTATGGTATGAACGATTCATATCAATTTGAGGGGCGGTAGTCTGCACTTCCTCAACTGAAATTATTGTATTTACCCATTATGGAAACCATAATGGAATGATATAAATGAAAAATACAGAAGAATAAAGACAATAAAAATATAATATATATCACATATACAAATAGTTCTATAATAATGTCCACCATGAGTGGTGGTAGGAAAAAATTGAACAATAATTGTTTCGTGGGGCAATAGTTCTCTGTACACAGAAACAATATGTTCGTATCATTAGATGGAAGTGTGGGTATGTGTAGTTAGAATACTTCTCCTAAAAACATACTAATATTTTGATTATACTTTTTTGGTTATTTAATAAAATAATAATAATATAATAGGGAGTGAATAAGTAAAATAATGGTAAGTTACTTTAGAGAAGACACTACCTCTTAAAACGTGTAAGTCCCTTTGATTTGAGAAAAAAGGCTTTCTTGAATTTCATTATTCCTAATGAAAGGCTTGTATGAGGAATATAAGGATATTGAGAGCTTATTTGGGTAGATTTTGGATGACTCAAGGGGATTTATATGTTTGATTAAATGGGTAGGGGTGATGCCCTTTTATAAGAGGGAGGAGGGGAAATTTAGGATAGTTTGAAGGTATTATTTTATAATAAAATTATTTTCGGTTTCAAATGGCCCCAAAGTAATTTGTTTCATAGAAAAAATGCTTTTGGGTAGAAAAACACTCAACCAATAGGTTTTATAAAAGTCTAGGTCACAAATATAACCTTATCTTTTAGCTTTAACCCTTAGTTAACTAATTTAACTCTTACCATGTCTTCTTGTATATTCACACTATATGGTCAATATAGTTACTATAAAATCCCAATAGAACCTAAAGTGGATCATTAATGACATTTTAAACATTATATAAGTAATTTGTCTAAATATTAGATTTTTATTACTATTCTATCATTTAATAGAATGGTATTTTTAAAAAAACTCATTTATGTCATTTTTTATATTATTCTTATCATGACTTTTTAAAAATCCATAACACATTTATTTTTATAAAAAACTTCATTATATAAAATATAAAAAGTCATAAACATCCATAAAATTAGTTTATTACATAAAAAGTTTTAAAATATATTTTTTTAATATTTATAATCTCATTTATCTAAATCATTCATTAATAAGGTAATTACTACATCATCATTGTGCCAAAAATACATTTATTAATTTGATGTATAAAAATTAAAAATAAAATTCCATGATATATGAAATATTTTTAGAGATATAATTAATATTTATAGTTGAATAGATCACTTATATAACCCCATATAAAAATTGATTTAGTAAAACAGACATGTTTATGTTTTCTTTTTCCTTACATTATATTAATTCTTATAAAATGTAAATTTCACATCAATGTGGCTCCATGGGGTCCAAAAATCGACCAATGGATTAACATGGTTGGAAATATTTCATCCAATAGTATTAGGACATGTTTTAGGGTAGTTTAATGTTATTATAATATTATTTTTTTACCCTTATTTACCAGATTTACCCATTAGGAATAAATTATTTACTGAAGTTACTATTCATAATGTCTAAAAATTAAAGGTAACTATTTAAACAATTTGGAAATACTGAATAAAATATATATAATCCATTTTTCCAAAATTCAAAACATATAAATCTCATAAATTAATTTCAAATTAATTCCGGTTGTCAGAATGAAAAAGTGTGTTTTTAAGAATAAAACAATACCAAAATATTGACATGTGTTAATGTCCAATTTGAAAGTAAAATTACTTCAAATGAACAAAATTTAATTAAATTATAAAATAATAATCCAATTAAAATTTACAACCAATCAAAAGGAAAATCTAACTATATAAATAAATTATATTAAAAGGCAGTTTTGCATTAAAATGTAATATTTTACACTATTCATTAAATAAATGAACTTTATCAAAAAAATACCAAAAAATAACTCAATGTAAATTTTGATGTCTTTATTCTAAATAATAAGTTTATTTTTTCCAACGGAACATATAAATGTGACAAAAACTAGATTTAAAAATGGTTTAACATAAAAGGAGATAAACCGACCTTTTAAAATTATTAAAGTATTTCATGCTTAAAATTGGATTTACTCTATTTTTAAGACTATAAAATTTATTGGATAAATTTAAAGACATTTAAAAAATTTATAATTATATTTTAGTTAGTTCTATTCATTTCTGCCAATACAACAACTAGACATTAACTACCATTTAAAACAAACATATTATTATTATTATTATATTATTATTGTTATATTATTATTTTTCTTTATGACTTAGCCTTGTGTGAAACATAAGATTTCTGAGAAACCCATTTTTGCGTGTTAGGTATGCAATCAATCATAACATCCCCTTTAAAATAGATTAATATTTAATTCACAAATATTAATAAATATGGAAATGTCATATTCATTATTTACCTAAGATGTTACATGTTACCCATTTCATTAGACCAATATTTATGTAAAAATTAAAATATATTGATGATTTATAAAAGAATAGGATGTTTTTACTTCCTATGAAGTCCAATATTTGAGAATTCTAGGTTTTATATATTTTATCAGAAAATTAAATTTCTTTAAATTGGTTGAATTTTATGATAGGTGTTGATGGGAGTGTTAAATTAAAGTCTTCAATAGTTTAGAAAGATTTTAATGTGCTATAAACTGTGTGAAATATTTTTTCTATTATAAATTAAGGTTAAATTA
The DNA here is from genome assembly GCA_963277665.1 of Viscum album. Lineage (NCBI taxonomy): Eukaryota > Viridiplantae > Streptophyta > Magnoliopsida > Santalales > Viscaceae > Viscum > Viscum album. The sequence goes on from OY728152.1 coordinate 1,404,565,868, forward strand.
TGTTTGATAAGGGAATTTTAAAGGAAAATATGATGAAATAACCATACAAAGATTTATGAATGAGGATTTAAAATGGTTAATGTTGAGAAAAATCTATTTGATGATTTTTTATACTATGAAAACATATTGTTCCATAAGATTTTTTATACAATGTAAAATAAATTTAATATGTGTAATGATCTACGAGTTGTGAAGAAGACACTATACCAAGGTTCTTGTGATGGAAGGCTTCTAAAATAAGTGTTTTAATAACATTAATGATATTTTTATATGGTTGGCGAAGCATATGACCAAGTGGAAATCAATGAAAATTTATTTAATAAATTATGGTTTTGGATTCTTGAATAAAAATATTCTTTTGACATGACATGTTGATATAACATCACACTTTGTCATTTTACATTTATTTCATTCATTTGAAAACTAATTAAATCAGTTGTGTACGTGAATTTATTATAAGATAAAAATTAATTTCATTTGAAAACATAAATGTTTCTATGAAATTTCACTAAGGTTGGAATATGGGAAATGTATAAATGTATATGTTTAATTTCATTAAAAACTACATATCATATGGATTCCAGTTTCACCATATGACTTTATCACATTGAAAATTTTTGAGTATATAATTAGATGAGAACTTGTTTTTAAATATTTTAAATATATGGATTGAAATAAATTTCGATTCTTCTTACCTAATTATTATATTCTAAAACATAAAAAAATTAATGTCATATAATATTTAGTGATATGATGTTCCTTTAACTAAGATAGAATAATATCAAAGCTATGAGATTTTTAGTTAAACCATAAAATTTGATAAATAATAATTTAAGAATATTATAACTTTAATGAAAATGGTTTTTTATTTCTATTGAAACATGTTCCATACATCATGATGTTTATAGGATATATTATAAGAATAATTTTTGTTAGTTTATTAGATTATGTAAAAATTCACTTTTAACTGAAAATATGTTTTTAATTGAATATTTCAAAATCATCATCTAGTGATCAACATATCAACAACCCTAAAGACTCATGTTACTAGATATATTTTATAAATAAAAGACAAATTATTTTTTATAATTATTGATGTATTTTAGAGAGATTCAACAATTTTTAGATTAATATATGTTCATACAAATGAGTTTGTGAGTATTATGTCATAGAAAAATTATTTAGGGTACATGATGAGTAATTTTGATTTGATATGTGAGTCCTTTTTATTTGGGATGTTCCTATAAAAGTTGTTAATGATTAATTTCATATTTCTTTTGAGTTATTTTCTGAAGAAGATAATGGCAAGTTGGGTCACTGGGTAATGGAAGAATACTATTTTTGAGAACAAGGTGAGAAGTAATTTAAATTGTTTTTCTATAAATCTCTATAATATTTCATTGGATACTATAATTTCATAAGAAAAAAATAAAGGGAAAATATAAAAACATACAGGAGAGGTCCATTTATAGGAAAATAAAAAATTAAGACCATGTGAGTTAACTTATACGTAATAAATGAAAAAAATGTGAGAAGTGTCCTGGGAACTAAATAATAAGAAGATATCCTATAATGTAATATAGAAAATCTATTTTCATTAAAAACAATATATACAATGAAACCAAATTAGTGTCATGATCCATAACTTGTGGCCTGTTTCGTGACTACCCCAAGCCCACTTTTCATAAGCTATGGGATGGTGACTCGAACAATGTTTCCATATCACAAAAGGGAAGGAATTTTCCTTTAAATTTATACACACACACAAAGCTCAAAATGTGGAATGTAAAAAACAAAGAAATACACAACTATCCCTGACACAAATACTGATAGTACAATACACACTGAAAGTACAAAGAGGCTAGAATACAAGACCAAACCCACAAAGGAAAGTAAAACTGCCTTGGTCCGTCCACTCGAGACCCTACCTGAAGGGTACGTTAAGGGTGGATGCCTGCAACCATAGAAGTAGGCACGTCCATCCTATATCACTGAGAACCACCTATTTCTAGACAACTAAGGTCTCCGTCGAAGCATTGATCACCTTCACGAGACATGAAACATGCAGGTGAAGTCTGTATAGGGGTGAGTAAAAAAATAACAAGTAGGGACACCAAAACACAAATGTTAGACCACAAAGCAAGACCACAGAGCAAGATAGATCACACCAGGTATAACTCAAATTATAGAAATTAATATTATCAATCATAAAGATGAATTATCTTGTAATGTTGAAGGACATATCCCTGATGAGTCACTGAGGTCGGTTCAACTACTGGACCACTAAGAACTATTCTGATACTGGACCACTAAGGTCTGCTCAGCTAATAGAACCCTGAGGTCTGCTTGGCTACTAGAAAACTAAGGTTCACTCGGTTATTGGGCCACTGATGTCTGCTCGGCTACTGAACCACTGAGGTCTGATCGGATACTAGACCACTTAGTTTCTCTTGGCTACTGGACCACTGAGGTCTGGTTGGATACTAGAACACTGAGGCCCGCTCTACTACAGGGCCACTAGGGTCCCAATCATCATATCCTTCATGTCACAACCTGGCATAAGATTTCTACTTTACAGAGCACCTTATTGTGGGAGAATCTACTCCTCAATACATCGGTCACATCTCGACTGCTACAAAAAATCACTTAGATTATACCAAAAGGACAGTCTCATTGCAAGGGTACCAACACCATAGATGACACATCAAATAGATGTTAGGTATGAAATATATTGACATTTCAGTAAATAGAATCCGGTTTCATTTGGGCCCGGTCCGACTTGGTTGGACCGACCCAACAATCCCAACCCATGGGTAATGTATGAATGAGCATAGTACGGATGAACCAACCTGACCTGGTTAATTTTAGGCTGGCCCGATCTCGCTTGGACCATTGGGCCTTGAGGGACCCAGCATAGTTCGACCATGGTTACAACCTGTCTGGTTGCCCAGTGACCCAGTCCACATTTTATAGCCCAGTCTAACTTAGTTAGGCTAGTTTATTTCCATCCCGGCCGCACAACAACCTAGTTTCCTATCCTTCCTAGCCCCCTTTGGTGGGATGACTTTTCTTCCACCCAGTCTAGCCAGTGACCTGATTTACTACACCATCTTGGCCGGGTCCATCTCGGACACCTGATGGCAATGGGGTTCACATAGAAACTTGGCTGGATGAGCACGATTGCCTCCCTCCGCACACAGTACAGCATTGATCGTATGCCAATAAACTCCATGGAAAGCCACACGGGACACTCCCTTTGACATAGTGTCTGATCGGCGCCACCACCGTGGCCCCTACTGGCCATAGCCTCTACTGCCTTAGTGCGCCAACGGGGTGCGCTACCTCCCACCCGTGGCCATGGATGTCATCTTTCGACCCAGAGGGCCTCATGGTCATGGAATTATGTAGCCTCCTCGAACTTCTAAGTCACGAATCTCCCTCTTATAATACCGGCTTCCATGTCGGCAGTTGTTCACCCAGCTCCGCCATCTCCCTTGGCCTCCTTCCCAGGTTAATCCACCGTTGTTTCATTTCTTGGAATGTGGTTGTATTCATGTGGAGAAGAATGAATAAAAGAAATAAGTATAAGAATATTCAAGTAACACATTACGTATGGACCATAAAATTTGTTTCTGTTGACATGGTTTGTCCTTGTTAGGAGGTTTAACAAAGGATAATCAAAATGCAAATCCACTTCCCATAAATTCCCGCAGGAAAATTCCCATGTCCTGCAACGATGACTGATCCATAGGTAAATATTTTAGTGGATTGACCCGCTTTCGTCATTTAGGAATAAGAATTGTGGAGTTAATTACAAAGACAAATAAACCCTACCTAGAAAAAGGATTGGTTAGTATAGGGTTTCGATCGTCATTGGCGATCCATTAAGAGACATCACAAGTCATCATCTTGTCAACCTTCAATTCTTGATCCATCATCGTTGGTGATTTGTTGTCCGTCTTCATTTGGTTCTCAAAAATATAATTCCTCCAGAGCCTTAGAGATATCTCCAAAGTCATCCCCTAATCATGTATCTTTGTTAATGAAATTAATGGAGGAACCATGTTTCAGCCTTTTGGTTACATTGAGTTAGTGAGTCATTACACTATTTAATTTATAAAATGAAATATCTATTTCATTAATGCATTGCTGCAAATTTTTTTTTTGAATAAATTAAACATTTTATGTTTATTTTATTTTTCCTGAAAACACCTAAAAATTAACTTTTACCCTCGACCCACACCGGTCGAGGTTAGGCCCCACCTAATGAAAGCACACCCTCATGATCTCAATTGTACTATCATATTTCCATTCTGAATTACCTTTAATGAGTTAGTGGAAATAAAATAATATATTTTTTTATTTTATTTACGGTCATGTAAAAAAAACATTCCACAGTTGGCCTGCGCTGGCCATTCTTAGGCTCCACGTAAGGAAAGAAGGACCTTAAAAGCCCAAAAGTGGTCTCAAATTTTCAATCTGAGACACGGTTTGTGAGTTATATGAATTTGAAAAATAAAATAATTTTATTTAATAATTTTATTTCTGGTTATTCCATTTTCAGTTTTTCTCAATGGATACCCACACTAAATAATCTTATGTCATGCCTTGGTTGAACCCACTACTCTGAATTCAATGGTGCCCACAAATTTATTATATGGGAACTTGTTTTAAAATTATTCCAATTTTTTAGGAAAAATTCTCACTTGTGATATTTAAAACATAACATTTTTTGACAGATCATTCCGAGAACTCCTGGTCTCAGAATCACACGCCGTCTCAGCACCTGGTCCCACAATAATCCCATTTAATTTTAAAAAAAATTACCTGGAATTATGAGGTATTACACTACCCAAAAATTTATAGTTTTATGCTCTCATTAGCCAAAACAAGGTCTAATCAAACAAATTGGGGTAATGAACATGAATTTGAGCCTCCCACTCCCATGTTCTCTCCAAGAGATTCCTATGCTTCCAACAAACATGCACCCGAGGAATCAACCGTCCAAAAATGATATTATCCTATTGATACTCTATCTCCATCGGGTACTCCATAAATATCACCTCATTGTCAATATCCAACTCGTCATGGTCAATGATGTGAGAAGGTTTGTGCATGTATCTCCTTAGCTGGGATATGTGGAAGATATCATGCACCCACTCCAACTATGGTGGTAGAGCTAATCAGTATGCCACCTCTCCCACTCTACATAGTATTAGGAATGGTCTGATGAGCCTCAGTGATAACATGCCTCCCTGACCAAATATCTGTTTTTTCATCAAGGAGAGGCCCATAGGAATATGTGGCCCCATCCTCAAACTCCAAGGGTCCCCATCGCCTATCAATATTAGACTTATTTCAGCTCAGTGTATCCTTAATCAGCTCTCAGATGACCGGCATCTTCTTAGTGGTATCATGTACCATCTATGGACCCATGAGTGTTGACTACCCTATGTCTATCTAGTATAATGTTGACTTGCATGGTCATCCGTACAGTACCCCAAACGATGCCATAATGATAGTGGAGTGGTAGCTGTTGTTTTATGAAAACTCCACCAGTTCTAAGTGGTCCTCCCAACTGTGACCAAAATAAAGAACCCAAGCATGAAGCATGTCCTCCAAGGTCTGTATAGTCCGCTCCGTCTGACCATCCATCTGTGGTATAAAGCATGTGCTAATGTGTTTTTTGAGTCCCAAATTCCTCTTATAATCCCTTCCATAAATAATATATAAAGCATGCATCACGATATGAGACTATAGTAGTTGGGAATCGATGGAGTCGAACTATTTCCCACACTTAGAGGCATCCCATACTCTCTATTGAACCCTACAATCGAATGGTAAGTATGTGGGATGACATAGTGAGTCAGTCTACAATCACCCAGATGGTATTTTGACCCATGATTTATGTGGTAAGACCATCACAAAGTACATCGATATTCCATCCTACTTGCACTCTGGTACCTTTAGGGGTTATTTCAAAATTGTTGGAACCTAGTGATCAACCTTCACAATCTGACAGGTGAGGCATATCAAGAAATACTATGCCACTTCTTTCATCATCCCCAACCACCTGTACTATTTTCGGAGGTCCTGATACATCATTTTCACACCTGGATGTACCACCAAAGGGGAGGTATGGAACTCCCTCAACAACACCTCGTGCAACTCCACTGGTACTATTGTGAATCCTCTAAAAATGATGATGTGCTCCCTTCCTTTTGAATATCCATCAGGGTATGCCCTGTGGACATCTGGGAACCTATAATATCATAGCTAGAATCTCCGAGTAACACCTCTCTGAATCACAGAAGGAGTGTAGGGGAAACTACCATCAACTAAAGAAACGTTTTCTCCTCTCCATTCACAAAGGAAATCTGAAGTGAGGCCAACTAATCTGATGCCTCGTTCAGTAGGTGTGAACTCAATCTCCTGATAAGAGAATCTACCACCAAGTTCCCCTTCCTAGGAGTATAAACTATCTCAAATTCATAGTTCTAGAGGACCTCTAGCCAATGACTTTGTCTTAAGGTTAAATCCTTCTAAGAGAAGATATAATTGAGACTCATCTGGTTAGAGTTGATGGTAATCCATTTTCCCATTGAGGTAGCATCGCTAAATCATCACTGTGAAGACTAATGCTGCCAAATCATGATCAAGGTGCTCTTCAAACTCTACCTTTGTTTCTAAATATCCTATGGGTAACTTTCCATCCATGCGAAAGGCTACCCCTTTCAACTGATTGATGCATTCATCATCCTTTTGGTAGTGGGTACTCGTTCTCGATGGACACTTGGTTGAAGATCCTATAATCCACACATAACCTAGAACATTGTGTATTAATAATCCATTCCTAAATAATTCCCCCACATATACCCTTAGCTCATGAAGCTCTAGGAAATCCATATTATATTCTAATGGAGATATCGATGCCATCTCGGGGTGTAGAATGATGCAGAAGTCCATCTCCCTGTGGGGAGGTAATCCTAGAGAAATCTTTTGGAAATACTTCCCTATAATTTTCCACTACTGATGGGAACTAAAACCTCAAAAAATCTACTACCATGTTGGTAAGGGTGTCTGACTCAAGTGTGATCGACTGTACCCTCCGATGCATGAATTTATCATGTGCATCCTGGATTTCCTTTTTTTCCAACCAAGGAAAACCCCATTCTAATGATGCAAACATACCAAATCCTCTTACCTAAAATAGTCAATATTACCATGAACTATAGATGAATAGTCCATACCCAAACTAACATCATAAGGCCTCAAAATTTCCACCAAGAATTTCCAACTGAAACTCTCACCAGAAGGGTCAGATCACACCATTAGCATATGTTTTACTATCAAGTATCCTCCAAAAGTTATATCTATAATTAAGGTTCAAGTAAATATTTTAAATAGAAACTCTTAGTCTTGATCAAGATTCATGATAATAATGGATTATGAGCACCTTTTCTATTAATACGGAAGCTAATTGTAGACACAAACCGTACCTTGAATCATTTATGGATCCCTTGGGTCGTAATCCTTGAATGCATGAAGCCAACCCATTCCCATGTCCTCCATCTTCCTAATAATGATGTGGAACAAATTGGGGTGGTGGTTGTAACATGTTGAAATGTATACCACCTCCTTCATCTCTTCCATCTCCTCTTCCATGTTTGCCGACCTATAGACTAATTTGTTCCTGTCACTGTCTCTGCCTCGATGGCCCACCAACCATTTCACTATCATCACGATGAGATGAAAATACTCTAACAGGATGCACCATTAATACTTTTGAAAATAATTACCTCTTTCTTGGCTGATTAGTATCACCCTATGAGATATGAGCTGTAGATCCCCTATCTTGGGAACCCTTTTTGGAACATCTCACATGTCCAAGCCTCTGAGAATGACGTCAGATTTCTGCTTTCCCACTGTTGACATCCACCAACTGTATCTAACCTTCCGAAGGACTTTCAACAAAAAAGGATCTCTCTAGAACCCTAGCATAAGTAGTAATTCCCATAGTAATAGTCCTGGATTGGATGTACCTAAACACATATCACTTAGAGGTTCGATCCCTGAAGCACTGGTTGTATCATATTCATCAAGTACCTGGAAAGGTTGGTATGCCTTGATGAATACTCATCTATTGACATGTTGTTCTATCGAAACTATACAACCTCTTGGTAGCACATATCCCTTAGATTTTATGGAAAGAGACCCTTCTTTGAGAAAGGATCTCTATATTTTCCCCCAGAAAAGTCACCTCATCATACGATCGGGTAATCTAAACCCTACCATCGCACTGTTGAGCCACATAGAAGGATAACTTCTAGCCCCGCCATAGGATATAATTGTGTCCTAACTAGATGGAAAAATTTTCCACCACCTAAATCCAGTCATTAGCTATGTGTGAGTCCAGATTACGTTAGAACCTGAGGGGTCTCTGTTGTTGAAACTCATGAAGTGCGCTCAGCCCGTGCATCTCATTCACTGGTACTTTGAGTACTGTGTGGTACTCCATAGGTGGTGGTATAACTAGTAAACTACCTGGTGGTGTTTTCTCTGGTACGAACCCATGCAACAATATTTTCACCCCACATATCATCATTGTGATCATTTAGTGGAATCATGGCTGACAGTCTATGTGGAAGTACCTTGGAACAAAACAAGATGTACCACGATCAATAGAGTATGCCTGGTGATCTAACTCAATAAAGACATGAAAAACTCAATCCATTCCTATACGATGAATTTACCATTGTTTTTCCCTGAAATAAGTATTTTCATGTACAGAGTTGAGAAGCACAACTCAGGGTCCTAGAGTATAGATACATCAGCCGCCGCACCAACACTAGGATTCCTGGCCTAAAATCCAAACTCGAAGTACCTAACACTATTGACCCAAACCAAAATCATAGTCTCTAGGATCTTATGGTAGAACCTACCTCTTTTGATACCACTTTTTCATGAACCATCCCCCAGGGAATGTTCCATGACTACCCCAAGGATTCCTTCCAAATCCCAGGGGATGACATCTAGCATTGAGTAGGCGTATCCGGAAGGGTATGAAATTCACCTTTAAATCTATACAAACACACAAAGCTCAAACTGTGGAAAGTAAAAACAAAGTAAACCAAAACTGTCACTAAGACATCAACTAAGAGTATAGTACAAACAGAAAGTACAAAGGTGTTAGCATAGATTCCCATAACCACAAAGGAACATACACTTCCATAGTTTTTCCTCTCCAGACCCTACTAGAAGGGTTGGTGAAGGGTAAACGCATACATCCATAGAAGTAGGCCCATCGGTCTCATCTCACTGAGTACCACCTAGTCCTAGACCACCAAGGTCTTCATTGAAGCATCGATCACTTGCACGAGACATTACATGTATGGGAAAATTCCATACAGGTTTGAGTAACACAATACTCAGTAGAGACCCCAAACCACAAATGCTTGACCACAAAGAAAGACCACAAAGAAAGACCACAAATAAAGACAACTCACACAAGGTATAACTCAAAGAATAGAAAGTTAGATTATTAGTTGTAAATCTTAATCATCATGTAATACTGATGGAATCATCCCTGATGAGTCACTAAGGTCCTCTCAGATACTAGAACACTAAGGTACACTCTGCGATTGGACCACTGAGGTCTGCTAAGATACTGGACCACTTTGGTCCGCACAGCTACTGGACCACTGAGGTCCACTCGGATACTGGACCACTCAGGTACCCTCATCTACTAGACTACTAAGGTCCTCTCGTCTACTATACCATTGAGTTCTGATCTTCTACTGGGCCATTGAGGTCCCGCTCATCATATCCTTTTTGTCACGACCATCCATAGGATTCCCACTCTCTGGTGTGCATTATTTTGGGAGAATCTACTCCTTAAGACATCAGTCACATCTCAACTACCACAACAACTCACTCAGAATATACTCAAAGGAACTGCCTGGGGGTCCTGCATGACCCGACCTAGTTTGACCGACCTGACCTAGTTGGTTTGGGGTCAGCCCAATCCAAACAGGCCTAGTGGATAGACCCATTTGGGCTTGCTGGACCTGGCCCAGTTTGGCCATGGGTCTTTCTGGCTAGGTCACATACTGACATAGTCACCATTTAGCCCTATAAGACTAGTTTATTTGCAGTTAGGCCACACAACGACCCAGTTTCCTGTCTGGCCCAGCCCGTATCGGTGGGCTGGCTCTTTTCCTACCCAGGTCACCCGACGACCCAATTTATTACATTGGCCCGACAAACATCGGAGGGCCATCTTGGGTCCAAACCGGATGCCCACTGATGTTTGAGTTCGAAAAAAATGTGACTGGCTGAGGCCTCCCTCCTCCCTCCATACATGGTCTAGCATGGACTGCATTCCACAGATCATCCCATGGGCTACTCCCTTTGACATGATTCTCTACTGGCACTGCCCCCTAGCATCGTCGCAGCCGCTGGACATAGCCTCCACCACCTCGTTGCACCGATTGGGCACACTGTCTCCCGACCATTACTATAAACTACATTTCTTCCACAACCCACTTGCATGTGACTCTCCCTCCACCAACACCAGCTCCCATGCCAACAGTTGTTCACCATACGTTGTTGTCACCCTCATCCTCCCACCCAGGTTGATACATTGTTTTAGTCTTTCTTGGACATTGGTTTTCATCCCATTGTGAAGAACAGATAAAATGACGATGTATAAGAACACAAAAAGGATGGTCCATGACCTTTGTTCATGTCGGTGTGATTTGTATTTAATAGGAGGCTTAACAAAGGGAAATAAAAATGTGAATCCACATCCCATAAATTCCCACATGAAAATTGCCATGTCCCACAAAGATGACTGATATGTGGGTAAATCTATTAGCGGATATACCCATATTAATCATTTAGGAAGAATAATGGGTGAAGGTAATCACTTTGAAAAATAAACCCCAACCAAGAAAAAGGATCAGTCAGAGTAGGGGTTTGATCGTTGTTGGTGATCCGTTAAGAGAGATCCTGATCATTCATCTTATTGAGCTTTGATTCATGATCCATCATCACTAGAGATTCGACATTCTTTTTCATTCTTTACTCGCCAAATAAATTCTTCCAAAGCCTCAGAGTAATCTCACAAGTCATCCCCTGATCTCGTATCTCTGTTAATCAACTTAATGGAGGAAAAATGTTTCATAATTTCTGTTTTGATGAGTCTCCACATAGTTATTATGTTTGATTTATGAAATGAAATAGATTCCTCATCCCTTCATTTTAGATTTTTTTTTGAATAAAATAAACTTTTTATGTTTATTTTTTCTCATTAAAACACCCGAAAATTAACGATTACCCTTAACACGTACCTGTTAAAGTTAGGCCCCACATAAGAAAAGTGTACCCTCATGAGCTCAATTGTACTCTTAGATTTCCAATCCTAGTTACCGTTTATGAGTTATCGGAAATAAAATAAACTTTTTTAATTATTTTATTTACAATCACGTCCAAAAACTACTTTCTATAGTTAACTCACGCCAGCCAATGTTAGGATCTTCCTAAGGAAATAACTCCCTTATGAGCTCAACAATGGACATATATTTTATATCCGAGACATTGTTTTTGAGTTATAAGGATTTTAAAAATAAAACAATTATATTTAATTATTTTATTTACAGTTATTCCATTTTCGGGATTTCTCACTAGAGACCCGCACCGACTAATCTTAAGTATCACCCTAGGTAAACCCACTGCTCTAAACGGCATGGTTCCCCCAGATTTCTGATCTGGGAATTTTTTTTAGAGATATTTTTTTTAGAAAAACTACTCACCCACGCTATATAAAACAAAAAAATTTAGACGGATCATTCTGGGCACTCTGGCCCTCGGAATCGAACATTGTCTTAGCGCGAGGACCCTAAATAATCCCTTTTAATTTTTAAAAAACATTACATTTATTTTTGGGGTATTACAATGAGATAGAAAAAATTATTTCTTATTAGGATTATTGAAACTAATATCCTTTAAACTGATGAATGATGAAACCCATATGGTAAAATAGATCTGATATAAAATTAAGATTAATGTTATGTGTATTAATGATTCCATTTAAAGAATCTCTCATCCATAAATATAAGTGAGTTTGAAGGAGATAAATAACTGATTAGTGGAATGTTGAATAAGTGTGGAGAGATCGACTTGTTGTTCATGTTATTGATTATATGATATTGAGATTATCATATTTTGATGAGTGAAAAAGATATATGTTTATTTTCATTGAAGATATATGATTTTAGGCTAAATTAATGGCCATGTGGTTGATTTTATATAAAGATATTATTGTTGATAACAACTATGTGGTTTAGATCAACAAAATCCTTTATAATGATGAAAAAAATCATGCGAAAATTTGATGATCCAAATCCAAGAATTGGATTAAAGGAAAAAACTGAAATTAATTATATTGAATCCATAGATTTTAAGAAACTAAACATTTATAAAAAAAATTCCCAATTGATTTAACTAATTAATTTAATATATTTTATAGATATAGAAAATACATGAACTTATTTTTTTATTATATACTACATATTTAAAAGATTTTTATGTATCATTTTCATTGACATTATAGCCTTTGAATAATGATCATATTATTAATACAAATATGGGTTTTTAAAAAATACAATTAACTTGGAAAATGGAAGCGGTGGACTCAACCTGTAGGGTAGTACCCTATAATGCCCATTTACTGGGGCATCCAAGGGAGATAACATCACTATGATTTTACTTTGACTAATTCCATACTGATATCCAACATCTTAATGATGAGGAAGATCATTTATTGGGATGTTCATGCTTATAGAGACCATGAACCAAACCATTAACCCAAACCACACCAGTAATTCTCACCATCAAGCACCGTACCCCTATGTAATTATCTGGTTTCCTAAAGGGATATGTTGAAATAGCCTATAAATATGATTATATATATTATTTTCAATATAAGAATAAATATATTTAATTCTTATTATGATAACATTATAAATTATTGGGATTTTGATACAATAAAACACAAAGTGCATTTTGGATAATATTAAAATTTAATTATGGAATTTATTATTATGAATCTATTTTTTAAAATAAATATTATTTTAATAATATATTTTTATTAAATATTTTTTAAATATAAACTAGCACACATTTTTTTGAATTCTAATATAATATTCATAAGGGTTTGAAAACTGTTATTTTTAAAAAACGCATCGTTTCTCATTAAATATCAATTCATATCATACATGTTAAAATTAAAATATTTGAAAAATTATTTTTCTAAAATGAATATTATTTTTGGAATGATAACATTGAAAATATCCAAAGGTTAATTTTTCATAATTTTCTGAGGCAATCAATTTTTTGGGTAAAAAGTAAATACTATATAAATATATGTTGTGTATTATGACATCACAATGACCCAAAAATGATGTACGAAATAATATAAATTGTATCAAAGGCCAAATATATGTTTTTCCTTTAAAATAACTTAATATTAAGTTTATTTTATTAATTTTATAAACCCATTATAAATCCTCCAAAACCTATAATATTTTTTAATGATTTAAAATCATTTAATTAAGAGTAAGACTCACTTCCACATCAGTTGGGGAATTATTTTAATATTTTCATTACATTGGAAAATAAAATAAGTCAAAACACCACTAATTACTAGAAACCATGGGAAAAACCATGGGATTCTTTTGGATTTGGTTATATTATTACATCGAGTTGAAAACTGATGTTTGAGAAATAATAAAGAACCCATCTCTATTTTTTAATATAAATCCATCCATGATTCCATTTATTATCACTAAAAATACTTGTAAGATATCTTTACTCTACCCTAAAATCCTTAGAGTCCTCCCAATGTTACCCCATGGTCTCAAGAAGCTCCTCCCAAGTATTTTGAGTCACACTCCCAAGGTAAGGGATCTTTTCTATCTCCTCTTAATTCAAGTATCTTAATTATCTTATGCCACCGTTTTCCCAATTCCTAATGTTGGGATACATTCTTCCAAATCCTCCTTAATTAACCTATTATTCCAAAATTATGATAGACACCTTTCACTATATTAGTGTAACATCTCAACCAGGATTCCACTAAATAGGTGCTCCGAGCTAGTGGGTTACATCACCTCAAGCACCCATCCCCATACCCTTGAGGCTGCCGACTAGCACTGAGGGACTAGGGTGTGATAGTGGGAAGACTATGACCTCACATTAGATAAAGAAAACAACAAAAAATATCTAATTATCATACATATAGAGAGGTAAAAATGGTGTGGAAGAAATAAAAAAATAAAATAGAACATGCTATAACAATAACTGAAATGCTATAAAATCATGAACAACTATGACAAAGAAGACAACATTGGTCACCCATTGGGATGAACATATAGATACAAGACTACAAAATAAACTAAACGTAAAAACTTGAAACAACTCATTGAGAGTCTTCAAAATGATCCATGGGTTTCATCATCGTGATCTACATGAAAAAACCACTCATAATAGACTACTGTTGGGTCCAATTATAACTCTGGGTCCAAAAGGCATGAAAAATCCACAAAGGGTTACAAGGGGATAGTACACGGTGTGCAGCCTTGGTACACGACATGTACTCCCAGTGCACCACATGGGTGTGTACTCTCTCCATATTGGGAGTGTAAATCCCCATGTATATTGAGTGTAACATGGGCACATGACATGTACCCTAGAAGGGATACATGAATGTTTCCCTCAACTGGCGTGCTCATCTACTTGTCCATGTCGCGTACTTATAAATAGTGTGCTACCCACATTGTGTTTGGGCGTGTACACTACACGACCATGTACCCCTACATGGGTAGACATGCTCGTGTACTCAGCCACATGACCATGTAATGGTACGTGACGTGTATACCCCATACATAGTGTTTACTCAAGATCACATATCATGTCACCTAGTACTACACATTGTGTGACCTAGTTTCCAAAAATGGTAAACCCTCAGATCACCCAAATAGCTGTTTAAACCCTAAAAATTACAAATTGGGATTCAAGAGGCCACCAAAATGAAATATATGGTAATAAAAACTTGAAACAACACATTGAAATGAGATCTACAGTGAAAACGTAAATGGGACTACCTTCTGGAAGAAACCAAAGAGGCTTTGGTCAATTTGACGGTCCACAGACATCGCATGATAATACAACACATCGAGGGATTCATGACAGATCCATTATTCCCTTCTCTATCCCTATTTCTCTCCCTATACATTTTCTACTTTAGTTTTTGGATAAGGATAAGCCACAAAAATCATATGTGAGAAGTAATAAGTAAAAAAGAGAAAAGAAGAAAAATAATGAATATAAAAAGAAAAATAAAAAGAAAAAAATGGGGCCAATTCTAGAACCGATGCACAACTCATGTTTATGCCTAAAATAGGGTAAAATACTCATACTGAACACAATGGTGGAGATTAAATATCAATATGAAACTCCATTCAAATGATAAGTATGAATGAACCTGAATGAATAAATTATTATTAAATTTAATAATTAATAATTAATAATTATTCTTCCAGAATTTGAACAGCTCAGATATCTACCAAACTCCTATTCTAGGGTAAAAACCCTATTGTGGTACCAATAGAGTGGTCATAAAATTATCTAAGATCATCTTCTAGGGGAAAATACCAAGATACCATTTAAAAGCATCCAAAAGCATGAATTCAAATTTCTGCTTAAGACTACTGTTTGTAAAATCATGGGACTATAGGAACTTCCCACCATAAACCTTCTCTTCCCTGAGAATCTAGGATAAAGGACTAGCAACCATTCTCTCAACCAGATTTTCTACACTACCAAGCTATATAGACTATCCAATGACTAACCTCGTAACATTAACACCTGTCTTCTGTGTAGAAGACATTTAACTGCAACTGATCTGGTACTCCCCACCATAAGAATACCCTTATCGTCGTTTCAAATAAACACCAAGCTTAATAGCACATAGAAAAACAACTAACTCCAATCTGGTGTTCAATTGAAAATGATGGTCACCACCCTCAAATGGCCAATAGTGAAATCCCCAGAATTGGGCTTACCTTGCACCGCTCCTTGAGCACAACCTCAATAAGTTCCCTTCTTCAATGAGTTACATCTTTTCCACTCATCACTAGGTTCCAACTCTACGTAAATCTGAAACTTCTAGCGCATGGAATTCACAAAGGTGATTTATATTCCTATTTTATAAGACATATCAATGTTGAAATAATATATATACTCATCCCACATTATGTACTAAAGATATAAGTTTTATTGAGAAATGACATAACTGATTCTGATGTGGTCTGTGTACACCACAAACCTTCCTCAGAAAATATATTCTCTCCAGCATCTATCAATCTGTAACACTAAAGATAAACTTGGATTGTGAGTAGGATAATTTATCTCATATAGTCTTAGTTTTATAGAGACATAAGAAACCACTCGGTCCTTCAGTATCACAAATTACTTGAGTTAGACTCCTAATGTGTTATAGAACACATTATACTTTTTACTAAGCTCATGTAAGGTTTGGGTAAGTTCTGAGGTTAGTTTCCCTTTCAACTATAATAAATCCATTTTATTATAATATCACCGAACAAACAACCCCATTTACTTGGTGAGCCCAGTCATTGGTGCTTCTAAATGAAAGAATACTTGGTGAAGCACAATTAATAACATTCTAGTCTTGGAACAATCGGAATCTCAAAAATATTTTCAATTTACCTCCAAGACACCATGGTTGCAACAGTATATTGGTCCACTGACACTCCAGAATATGAAATAACAAGGCCCAATATGTTCACTATTTAAATACAAAAATAACATTTGGATAGGTTGGAGTAAAGCTAGTTATTCTTATTGTACATATTGAATTTTCCAAATTATGGGAATGATCATCTGATGAGTGGGAGTTTACTAGGATTGCATAAAAATTTCTACAAAAAATGACACAGGGAAGTATTAGAGATATGATTCATCAAGGCCCTGATTATCTTTAGTGCATTCATCAAAACAAATGACCTATATATGAACTCTTATAAAACATGAATGATCATAAAAGTAGTTTAGGGTATATCTGATGGTATCACCCTCAACTGGTGGTAACCTAACCTCATGTTGTTATTGGATGAAATCCTAAAACCTCATAGTAGATCAAAGAGATTATTGATTCCTTGAAGGGGGGTACTAGTTCATGATCACCATCTTGTTCATTCTCTAACACTCCACACATATATGAAAATTCATATCATCCTTCTTGACTAAAAGAATCTAATAACCCCCAGGAGATGACTAGGATGTATGAAAATGTTGGATTCTAGATCTTCCAAGTTAACATTTAATTACTGAATCTTCTCTGGTGTGATCATATTAGGTGGGATAGAAATTTTCTCACTTCTTGGCAGCAGCTTAAATGTGAACTAAATTCCTTTATTGAGTTTTAATCTCTAAAACACTTTAGAAAATACTTCTTCAATATTTTCAACCACTGTGAAAATGTATGATACTTAATTATTCCCTAATCAATAATGATATATTATATCTAAGTCATGATATGATCCAATCTACACTGAATTGGTCATTCTCAACCATCCAGACGATCCCTCTCATCCTTGTGACTAAAGCATTCCCAATATAGAGAATAAAATGTAAATATAATCCAACAAATGTTTATATTATCATGGTATATAACTGTAAATTCTATTCATTGAATCAAATTTAATCTTGTCATTTCTAGTATAAAATGTTCCAAAAAGAAATGATAGAAACCAATTATTGGAGAACACTCATTTGAATAACATGATAACCTCTAACCACCCACTGAATGGTTGTTATTGGTCTTGAAATGGTCAATGCTCTCCACAGACAAACCCAATCAATTTTCAAAAATATTTGATTTAATGGAATGTGATTCTTCTATATAAAAAAACAAGATAAAGTAAATGATACAGTAATCATACGTATATTGGTATAAGATTCTATATCCAAATCAGTTGGAGTAGACTATATATCATGTAACTAGCTTTCCCCTCTACCAAGGGGTCCAATATAACAATAATGTATTGTACTCTCTGAGTTGTACTACCTCTCCTATTCAGATGTACCTTGTATGATTCCAAAAAATTAACAACCAATGAAGCTCCATCTACCAGTCTACTGAGTTGCAGCTGAGTCCTCCAAGCCACAGGTGCCAGTCATAATCCTGTATAACAACTATATTGTGTAATGTTTTGAGGAAACATTATAATATAAACCATCCATCAATAGACACAAAACTCCATTGTATCGTGAGTACAACATGGGATCTTTTGGCCCATACTTCCACACTAAAAGACTTCACTAAACCATATTCTATAGGTAGAAGTCCACTCCCTTGATTTCTCTACCCACTATTACCCCGGTAGAAATAAGTAAACTATCCGGTCATAACTCCAGGCCTCTCTTTAATTCCCACTTGTGATGAGATCCTGACTCATCACATCCATATGGGTTCTGAGGAGAAATATGTTCACCTCTCACCTGGTCTCATAAAGACTCTCATCATTAAAATTTCATAACATGGAAATGTATTTGGCTTTTAAAGGTGAAGGAACATGATGAAGGTTATCAGATTTTATTTTATACTCTGTCAATGATAATCACTCCTGTTTTAAGGGAATTAACTCACGATCATTCTCCTATCTAAATATATCAATATATATGTGGCTCAAAAACATTTCCTAAATTTTCTACCATGAAAACAACTCTTACATCTTTAATTGCTTCAGAATCTCCCCCCAACTCTTGGTAATACATAAATAATATATGAATCAACCATAAACATACTATATGCGGGTTTATTGAGGTTTTTGATGATCATATGGACTAAATCAATCCAAAACTCAACTAATTGAGGAGAAACCTCTATAAAGAACATTGGTTGATTGTTCAGTTGAAATTATCTAGTTTGCTCAGTCGTTGAAGGTGTAGTATGATAGGTGTATCATTACATAGACCACATGACCCTCATGAATTAATCATGTAGATGAATGTATAATTATATTATTGTAGATATAGGAATATTTTCATTAAAATTTTTAGGAGTGTGATAATTAATACTCTCATAACTCTTAATTCAATGACAATTAAGAGTCATTTTCACTACAAGAAAAACACACTCCTTAGCACATTATCTAAAATATGATTAAACAAAACAGGTTATGAAAATAGGGAGTCAATAGCTCATGGTATCTATAATAATGGAATAATAAGATAATTTGAATGACATAACCATTCATTTAGTCTATTTTTCATCAGATATAATAGGTATCTCATTTCACAGTTCATAGAGTAAAATATAGCACATGCAACAAATATACCCCTATAAAAACAATGGATGTCAATATATATATGTATGTCACTATGTTCCTAACATGATTGATGTATAATCATGTCTTTACATAATGATACATTATTATAAATATGAATAACATAAACATAAAGAAACATGTGAATCAACAAAGTTGAAATGGCATCAATACATAATAAGAAAAAATCATGAAAAATAATCTCATCCTCGGGAACATGGATTTTCCCCCATACATATTTTCTCTACTCCCATGAAAAATCTCTTTATTGAGTCCTAATCCATCCTAGTATCTATTATATAATTCCATAATATAAATGTGATAGAAAAAAATACAACTCTAATACCACTTTGTAACATTCTAGAACCAATTCCCCATCATGTGACCGATCTGGTTGGCTATATGACCTCAAACACACCTCCTTGTATTCCGTAGGTTGTTGACTAGAAGCAATAATATAGGGAATATAGTTGGTAGAATGATAAAAAACAATTTTATTGAATATTTTATAGATAATAGATGATATAATTTCCTCTTATTATGCTAAATTTGTCAATTATGAAATATTTGGGATTAGATCATTCATTTGCAAATTTGATGAAAATTCCAGTTTTACTCTTAAACATCACTGTAGTATTTTGGCCATAAATATTTTCTTGTAAATTATTTTGACTTAAAATTTTATAAATGTTTTCTAGACTTAATGGGATAAAAATTATATTCAGGACATGTGAGATGGATCGTGCATTTTAGTGGAGTTAATGGGCCATGAAGACAAAGATGGACTGAACTATCGAGATTGGACATCACTTCACCATTTGGACCGTATCTTCTTCATCCGTGATTTGATTGGGCCCAAATTTTGAGATAATATCGGGGACATGATTCTTCACAAATAATAATTTTATAAGGCTGGCCAATTCACGCTTTTTGGAAGTAAAATATTCGATGCAAGCGGGATTAAAATATTTGGACGAATTTCCCTTTCACATTTAATAATGTTTTGTAACCCTAGCCATACATAACTCTATTTAAAAGATGTTTTCACTTTCTGGGAGGGATGGTAGAGTCTTTGTAAAGGTTTGGACGAAAGGGTGTCTCTTGGGAACCCCTCACAACTCTTTTCAGAAGTAAGGCTTTGTGGAAACATCTCTTCCAAAAAAGATCTCCTCTCCCAACTCCTCTTTGTATTTCTTTTCATTCATGTTTGTATCTTGAATATTTATTCAATTAATCATCCATGATATTAAATTTTATTCTTCTATTAATATTCCTAATTTTGTTGAAACCAATATTGGAGATGAGATTGGGCTCTACCCTTTCAATCCTTGCTCATGCAAAATGTCTTCACGATTACCACACCGCCCATGGAAGAGTAGTTTTCTTAGTGATCGATCTATCCTCTACCATATTCATTTAATTATCTTGAATCATTGAGATACTCTAATTCACTTAATATTATCCATGAATTGTGTTTTTAAAATATAAAAAACTAAGAAAGAAATTGAACTATTAACACAAAAACATGCGAGGTCGAGATTTTGTGTAAATTGTGAGAGTGCGATCTTAATCTGTAATACACGACCACATGAAATAAATTTGTAGAGTTAAAATATAATCCCTAAAAACAATACATACTTTTTTACATAATGGATATGTGATCTAATTAAACACTAACCATAAGCTAACCTTATAACAACAATCAAAGCAGGGTGCTGCAATTACATATTCTGAAGCAAGCCAAGGGTTTAAGTAATTTCATCTTTGTGGTTAAGTTAACATTCATAGGGTTAAAGGGTTAACAAATTAGGGGATAATAATTAAGTGTATATTGATTTAAATGATAAATATTAATAATTAACTGAATAGGTAGAGTTATATCTATTATGACTTTTAAAATATTTAAAAAAACATTCTCTTGTTGCTTCTTTTTAATCAAACATCATTTCAAAATTTAAAAAATGAAATCTTCTTCCAGAAAACTTTTCATGTTTTATAAAATATATACAAAACCCCATCCTTTCAAGTACTAATTTAATTATATTTTAGTTTTTTTTAATTCCTTTAAGAAGTTTTTTTAATTTACTTCCTCCCTTGAGAGACGACTATGGTCAACCACTCTACTGTACCTAAGTACCCAAAAACCATTAATCGTTTGACAATGCCCATGAAAGAACCTTTAAAATTGGTGCCGTTTTCGAGGAGGCAAATAATTATTTCAACCAATTCAAGGTATTTATTTTATTTTACATTTTATTCTCTTCCTCTCTTATTTCTCCCTTCTTTACCCAATCTTAAATTTTTTTCTTCCTCTTCTATTATTTTTTTCTACTTCTTTTTGGACCATCAACTCAAAATTATAATTTTTATTTTAATATGGTCCACTTTCCTTATTTTCATTTTTATTTTATTTATAACATAAACTAATACCGAAGATCTCTTAGATATTGACCTTGAGATTTAATGCTGCCTTAGGGTGCGAATCAGACATTCTCAATCTACGGGAAGTTTCAACATTCCAACAGTTAGAGAATTTCTCCACTCCAAGAACATTGAAATTGAAATCAATTCTAATTAAAACATAAAGCAACAACCAATGGCTGAAAATAATTTAAATGAACTTAATAGAACTATTCAAGAATTGGCTGCACCAGATTTTAACTATCATCCAAATTGTAATGCATACTCGAATCTTGAATCAGACATTGAACTGAAATATGGGATAATTCATCTTCTTCCAATGTTTCTTGGATTATCTGGTGAGGATCCAAAAAAACATTTGAAATAATTTAATGTGGTTTTCTTAACCCTTAAACCCAAAAATATTTCTGAAGATCAAATCAAACTAAGAGCATTCCCATTCTCACTTGATGGTGCTACGAAAGACTGGATGTATTATTTACAAATTGATGATTTAAATTGTCGGAATGATATGAAATGTATTTTCTTGTAGAGATTGTTCCATCATCAAGGACCAATTCCATTTGTAAGAAGATGTCAAGGATTAATCAATCCCAAGGGAAGTCAATGTGTGAGTACTAAGAGTGATTCAAGAAGTTGTGTGAAAGCTTCCCACATCACTAAATCAGTGAACAACTCTTCATCCAATACTTCTATGAATGACTCACACCTATGTAGAGAAACATGGTGTATACCGCGGATGGAGGAGGATTGGTGGGAAAGACACCTGTAGCTACACATGAATTGATAGAAAAAATTTCCCAAAACTCCCAACAATTTGGCGATCAAGGTACACCACATGTCATGGGAGTACATCAGTTAAGTCCTTCTTCTATTGAGAGTAATTTGATTGATACCAAGTTATATGAATTCACAACTATGGTGAGGCATATTTCTTTAGAAAAAAAGACTTCCCAACCCCCTCCTTCAAGTCCTTGTGGAATATTCACTAAGACAAGCCACCCAAATGACTGTTTCTCACAACTACAAGAGATTAAGGATTGTACAACAGTATTCCTATGGAAATTTATCAGCTGCAACAACATACATACCCCCAAAATAAGTTTGATTCATTTTCTCCAACATAAAACCAAGGGTAGAAGGATCAATAAGAAATGAGGTATAGATCTGGACAACAATAAATGCCCCCTTTTCGACAAAACTTCAAGCAACCTCCACCTTACCAACAGGGTTTTCAACAAACCCAAAAGAGATTTGAAGCCCAACCATCAATAATCCAGCAATAAGGGAATCCCCCACCCAAGGTAGATTCTAACACTAATGAACTTTTGAAACAAATTGTTCTTAATCAACAGAATGAGTTGAGGAGTCAAGGATCAGTGCTGAGGGAGTTGAAGACTCAAATGAGCCAGATTTCCACTGCCCTCTATGAACTGGTAAGTAAGAATTCAGGAAATCTACCAGCCCAACCCACTCCAAATCCTAATGGGAATGTCAGCTCCATCACATAGAGAAGTGGGAAGTAAACAACAGAAACATATGCACATATCATTCCCCCAGGATTCACCTTAAATATGGAGAAGCCACATTCTATACCAACTAATGATAAATCCAAGGAGAAAGATAAAGGTATGAAAAAGATTGATGATGTTCCTCCTAAACCCCTTCCATTTTTAAATAGGGTTGTACAAACCAAGAATATGGATGGGGAGGCAATGTAAAAAAGATGTTTTACATACATTCAAGTATGCGAAGATCAAAATCCATTTACTTTAATCCATTAAGAAAATCCCAAGGTATACGAAATTCTTAAATGAACATTGTACCAATTAAAGAGGGCTCAAGGGATGTGTGAGGATAAATCTTTGAAGAAATGTGTCAACACTCATTACACCAACTCTAGCAATGCCAAAAAAGTGCAAGGATCCAGGGACATTCACCATCCCATAAACCATAGGGGAGTCTCACTTTTCTTATGCACTTTGTGATTTGGAAGCTTCTATAAATGTGATGCCTCACTCTGTATTCTCTTCTTTGCAGGTTGGTGAGCTGAAACTGACGAGAGTATTGGTGCAGTTAGCGAATAGATCTATGACATATCCAGTGAGAGTTCTTGAGGATGTACTGGTCCAGGTATGATACATGATCATTCCATTATATTTTTACGTGATTAACATGGAGGATGATTAGGTAAGTTCTCATGACCCCATTATCGTAGGTAGACCCTTCCTCAAAACTAAGAAAACAACCAGAATTGTTAGCAAGGGAACACTTTCCATGGAATTTGGGGATGAAGTTGTGATATTTAATTTTATGGATTCTATGAAGTACCACTCAAAGGAACATTCTTCATTTTTTATCTCTGATTTTGAACAACCAAATAAAAACCCCATAGAATTTTATTGTTCAATTATTAACGATATTATGGGTATTGGTTCTAGTTTGATGTTTAAGAGTACTTCCACACCTATTTATAATGCACAAGACTCAATTAGATATGATTTTGAAATGGAGTCATATTCTTATTTTGATAATGTGAAGTCTAATTATGACATGGTTGTTGAGTATTCTGATGGATTTGATGCTTTATTCTATGATTTTGATGATGTATATTCTGATATTGATGCTCTTTATGCAAATGTTTCAGTTCCTTCTATGTCTCTATCCATACACCACCCCCTACATTGGAAATAAATCCATTTTCACCAAATCACAAATACACATACTTGTTAAGTGGTGAGAAATTACCTATTATCATTGCTAACAATCTAACTTTTGAACATGAAGAAACAATTTTGAATCTTTTGAGGGAGAACATCAGGGAAATTTGGTGGACCTTGGATAACATATCAGGTATTTGCCCCTCCATTTTCATGCATAGGATTCTTTTGGAGGATGGGGATAAACCGGTTAGGCATCCACAAAGGAGACTCAATCCAACACTTTTGGAGGTTGTTAAAAAAGAGGTTGAAAAATTTCTCAAGGTAGGTATAATATATACCATTTTAGATTCCCAGTGGGTGAGTTTTATTCAGGTTGTGCCTATGAAAAGTGGTTTTATAGTTGTAAAAAATGATAAAGAGGAGTTAGTTCTAAAGAGGGTACA
The DNA here is from genome assembly GCA_963277665.1 of Viscum album. Taxonomy (NCBI): domain Eukaryota; kingdom Viridiplantae; phylum Streptophyta; class Magnoliopsida; order Santalales; family Viscaceae; genus Viscum; species Viscum album. The sequence goes on from OY728152.1 coordinate 1,404,590,807, forward strand.
AAATAGTTGGCATGTGTGTATTGATTATAGGAAACTAAACCAGTCCACTCGCAAAGAGCATTTACCCTCCCATTTATTGATCAGATGCTTGAGAGAATAGCTGAGAAGACACAAAATTTTTTCTTGGATGGATTTTATTGGATATTTTTAGGATCCTATAGCTCTAGAGGATCAGGAGAAGACTAAATTCACTTGTCCCTTTGGCACGTTTACCTATCTAAGGATTCCATTTGGACTTTGTAATTCCTTAGGTACCTTTAAAAGATGCATGGTGAGTATTTTTTATGATTTTATTGAAACCTGCATGGAGGTATTCATGGATGATTTTACAGTGTGTGGGTCTTCATTTGATGAATGTATTAGTAGTTTGGTAAAGGTGTTGAATCATTATATTGAGAAGAATCTAGTCATGAACTTTGAAAAGTGTTATTTCATGGTAGAGCACGGAATTGTATTATGGCATGTAGTGTCAAAAAATGGGATAGAGGGTGATAGATATAAGGTACATATTTTTCATCCTTACCATATCATTCATGTGTGCATGATGTTAGATCTTTCCTAGGGCATGCAGGATTTTATCGACACTTCATCAAAGATTTTAGTAAGATTTCTCATACTATGTCATGATTACTTTAAACGGATTATGATTTTTTGCTTGATGATTTTTTCAGGACTTACTTTGATGAGATAAACAAGTTTATCACCACACCAGCGATCAAACATCCCCCATGGTGGGAGATTCCTTTTGAGCTTATGTGTAACACCTCCAACATTTTGGTTAGAGATGTCTTATCTCAGAGGGTGGAGGTATGTTCACATGTGATTTCATATGCATCAAGGACACTAGATTCAGCCCAATCAAACTAAAAACTATGAAAAAGGAGTTTCTTTATATTATAGTCACTTTAGATAAAATGCGTTCATATTTATTGGGCTCTAAGTAGTTTTTTTTTCTGACCATGCTACTCCGAGGTACCTCTTGAAGAATCCAGATGCAAAGCCCAGGCTAATCCGATTGATACTCCTTCTTCAAGAATTTGAAATTGGGATAAAGGGAAAAAGGGGTTGGAAAACCTAGTGGCGGACCACATGAGTATGCTTACTCACACACTAGAGGATGGCACCCTCGACCAGGTACCATTCAGGGAACTTTCCCAAATGAGCATATTTATTCCATTTTAGGTATGCGTCCTTAGTATGTGGATTTAGTGAACTACCTTATTTTATCTGAAATAACTAAAAATTTAAAGAAACATCATGTCCAAAAGTTAAAGAGTGAGTCTAGATTTTATATGTTGGATGATCCCTACTTATAGGACATGTGTAGTGACCGATTTATTAGGCCGTGTGTTCCTGATCATGAGTTTGAGTCTACTCTACAATTCTATCATACACTTAATTGTGGTGGACAACATGGACCCCAACAGACAGCTAGGAAATTTTTGGACTCCGGATTATATTTTCCTAGCTTATTCCATGATTCCCATGTGTTTTGTAATTCATTCTCTCGTTGCCAACACATTGGGAACATTTCTAGGATACACGAGATTCCCCTACAACCTATACTATTATATGATATTTTTGATGTATAGAGCATCAATTTTATGGGTCCTTTTCCTAGTTCCTTTGGTTTTTTGTACATTTTGGTTTCTTTTGATTATGTGAGTAAATGGGTGGAGGCTAAGGCCACTAGGACTAATGATTCTCATGTTGTTCTGGACTTTGTCAAAGAAAATTTTATTTGTAGGTTTGGAGTACCATAGGCTATAATCAGTGACCAAGGGACACACTTCTGCAATTGGAATTTCGATTCCCTCTTTCTTAAGTATAGGGTGAAACAAAAAACATCAACACCATACCACCCCCAAACAAACGTCTAGGATGAAGTTTCAAATCACGAGTTGAAACAAATTTTAGAGAAAACCATGCATCCAAATAAGAAGGATTAGAGAAAGTGCTTTGATGATTCACTGTGGACATATAGGAAATCATAAAAAACTCCCATCGGTATGTCCCCATTTCAGATTGTTTTTGGGAAAGTATGTCATCTCCTTGTGGAAGTTGAGCATCGGGCTTATTGGGCAATAAAGAAATGCAACATGGATTTGGCCCAAGCTGGAATCCAAAGGAAGATACAAATTCAAGAGCTTGGGGAGATTCAGTTGTCTTCATATGAGAACTCAAGGATCTATAAAAAAATAATCCAAAGTATCTCATGACAAAATGATCCAACAAAGCTAGTTTCATATTGGAGAGAAAGTCCTTCTCTACAGTTCATGACTGAAGCTAATGCCTGGTAAGTTGCATTCCAGGTGGTTAGGTCCTTATTTTGTCACTAATGTTTTTCCTTATGGTGTAGTGGAGATCACACAAGAGGACATATGATGGATATTTGCAATCAATGGGAAACGTTTCAAGAGATACATTGAGGGAATTACTACTAATTCAGTGGATTTTATCACATTGCATGACCCAATCATAACTTGAGCATATCAGGATGTTCCTAACCCTTTAAATTTTTTAATATTTTTCCTATTTAAAATTATACATTTCATTTTCATATATCATATCATGGGTTCACAGTGAGGAAAATTCAATGTTTTAAGTGTGGGGGAGGGAACCTTTTTGTTTAGTAATTTCAATTGTCTTCCTCTTTTTAAAAAAATACAAAACAAAAAAAATTATGTCTTTGAAATTGTGTCTGTTTATTTTTCAGTTTTTTGTGATTTTTTAAACTATTGAGCTCAAATGATTCTCATCAGCTTTTTTAAATCCATAACAATAAGTGAAACAATTTATCCCATGAAACCGAGATTAAATAAATGCTGAAAATAACTTTGTTTCAAGTTTAAATCATTAGTAATTTCATGAAAATTACTCTGTATTTTGAATCCCATTCCACATCTCACTGTCTTTATATTTGAAATCACTTTCCTATGAGGCTTATGAACCATTATTTTCATATTATTCACATTAATATCACTTCTTGTGAAACCAAACCATGCTTTATTTAACTAGAATTTGATTTATTTCTATCAAAAATTGAGGGTTTGAGGTACTTATGTTTAAATGATTGAGGAATTTGTTTGGTATTAAAGCCTCCATTTCAAAGAATCCTTTTTTATAATGGCCTAACATGAATATTTAATCCTTTTATCCCTTATAATCTATGAACAACCTGTTAGTTTAGCCACATTAAAAGCCAATTTTCCGTATCCAACCAACTCTTGATGTGAAATTGAATAATCTAGTTGATCTTAAGTGTGGGTGAAGCTATCTTGTGTTGTGATATGACATTATGTGATACATTGTATGGAAATTTAAATTCTAAAGAGATGTGATTGTTGCTGAAAAAATCATTCAATTTAAAAGATGTTCATTTTCTGGATCTTTCATGACAAGTAAAGTTGTGCCTTTCTGGAGCTTCTAAAAAGAAAGAGAGTTGTACCTATCTGGAGCTTTCATGAAAAAATTATTTTGGAGAAGGTTGATTTTTTTTTCTGAAATGATGAATGTTGTAAACATTCCCTGACTTTTCATGATGATGGAGCTGAATTGATGATAAGGTGATTAGTGAGGAGACCATATTTATGTAAAAAATTAGATCAATGCAATTTTTCTTCAAAAAGAGTCAAGCCCTCCTCATTCTGCCTCATCATGTTTCAAATCTAAATCCTACCAACAAAAAAGCCACATAAAAACCATGAAAATTCCCCATGACAAACATATGTCCTTGACTCACATCAGGTGGTGATGTAGGAATTAATCAAGCCTATGGTGGCCCTTGTATTAGTTTGGATGACAAAGACATTGCTAAAAATTGACATTTGTGTGATAAGAGAAAATTCAAGTGAGGTAAGTGTTTTGTGTATGGGAGGATAAATGAAGTGGAAATATATTGAATGATATAAATAAAGAAATTGAAATAATGTTTTTTATGAGACATGATATTTTTTGTTTCTTGGTGTGTAATTGTTGGATCTCAAGGATATGTGTTTTAAAATTCGTTTTGATTTGATATTGATGTTTACTTGATATGAGGTTTTTCCCAACAGTGAAAAAAGTTATGTGTGAGGGAGTTGATAATGCAAAATTTTATTGAATATTTTATTGATAATATATGATATAATTTCCTCACATTATGCCAAATATGATCAATTATGAAATATTTGGGATTAGATCATTCATTTGCAAATTTGATGAACATTCGATTTTTACCCTTTTAAAATTCACTGTAGTATTTCAGAGATAAATATTTTATATAAATTATTTTGACTTAAAATTTTGTAATTGTGTTACTGACTTAATGGGATAAAAATTCAATTCAGGACATGTGATCTGGATCATGCATTTGAGTGGAGTAAATGGGCCATGAAAACAAAGATGGACTTAACTATCCAGATTGGACTTCACTTCACCACTTAGGTCATATCTTATTTATCAAAGCTTGGATTGGGCCCATATTTTGGGGGAACATCGGGGACTTGACTATAAAAAAATCATAATTCTATAAGGCTAGACAATTCACGTGTTTTTCCGGTCAACTATGCGGTGCATGTTTGATTAAAATATTTCGCCAAATTTCCAATTCACAATTAATAAAGTTTTGTAACCCTAGACCTGCCCAACTCTACTTAAAGTTTTTTTTTACACTTTTGTAGGGATGGTCGAGGATTTGGGAAGGTGTGTCAAAAAGGGTGTCTCTTGGGATCCCCTCACATCTCTTGGAAGAAGTAAGGCTTTGTGAAAACATCTCTTCCAAAAAGGCTCTCCCCCCCACCTCCTCTTTGTATTTTTTTTCTTTCGTGTTTGTATCTTGAATTTTTATTCAATTAATCTTCTGGGTTCTTCCCTTTTCTTCTTCTATTAATCTTTCTAATTGTACGGGAATCAATAGTGGATATGATATTGGGTTCTTCCCTTTCAATTCTTGCTCATGCAAAACGTCTCCACGATAACCACACCGCCCATGGAAGAGTAGTTTTCTTCATGATTGATCTATCTTCTACCATCTTCATTTACTTATTTTAAATCATTGAGCTACTATAATTCACATAATATGATCCATGAATTGTGTTTTTAAATTATAATAATCTAATCAAGAAATTGAACAATTAACACAAAAACAGGAAAGGTTGAGATTTTGTGTAAATTGTGAGAGTGTGATCTTAATCAGTAATACAAGACCACACGAGATAATTTTTTAGAGTTAAAATATAATCCCTAAACAAAACTCATCCTCATTTATATAATGGATATGTTCTCTAATTGACCACTGATCCTAAGCTAACCTTAGAACAATAATCAAAGCAGGGTGCTACGATTGCGTGTTCCAAAGCTAGCCGAGGGTTTAAGTAATTTCCTCTTTGTGGTTAAGTTAACTCTCGTAGGGTTATAGGGTTAAAAAATTAGGGGATCATCATTAAGTGGATATTTATTTAAATGATAATGATTAATAAGTAAATTAATAGGTAGAGTTATATCTGTTACACAATTTAAAATATTAAAAAAACATCTTCTTGTTGCGTCTTTATAATCAAAATTCATTTATAAATTAAACATAAATGAAATCTTCCTCCAGAGAAATTCTTCAAGTTTTATAAATGATAAAAACCCCCATCCATTCAAGTAGTGTTTTAATTCTATTCTATTTTATTTTTATAATACCTTTATTAAATTGTTTTAATTTACTTCCTCCTTTGAGAGGCGACCTCAGTCAGCCACTCTGTTGTACCTAAGTACCCAAAAACCACTAATCATTTGAGGGAGACCACTACATCACCTTTCAGAGACTATACCATCTTTTAATGAGTTTAAATGAAATCATATAAAATAGTGGAGTTGAAAAAATAGTTGAAACAATATGATTATAAAATTTGAAAAACAAAGATGATAACAGAAAACTGAATAAATCTAAATAATTAATGAATAATTTAATGAAAATATTAATGAATCTAAATTTTATGTTGCATTTCATATAGATAAAAGACTATGTTCATTCAAATAAAGATTCTAATACCCCAATACTGAACCCTATTTTAGTCCTAGTTCCATTCTCAAAACCATCCTTCAAGACTTAAATCAAAAAACAGAGTCCCTTTAACTAATCGAAACCTACATCCCTGATATCTATATGGGTACCAATTGGCTTCCCATCCATGGTTTGAGTAAAAATATTTATAATTAATGATATTTTTATTATCAAATCAAGTCATGAAATACACTTCTTTAAATATATTGATAAACACAGTGGATTTAATAATTTCATATTGCACATGAAATATATTAGCTGGCCCTCAATTTATGGGGTTACACTTGATTCTAGACATACAAAATTTGGTGCACTACCGAGTATCACGGAATAATGGTGGATCATCCTACATCAATACAAATCACTCATCTAAAGGTAGATTCCCCCATTATGAATGATTTAAACAATCATAAAATTTTCAAATTGCCTCTGCCCACATGCTTTTCAGAATCTCACCCTTGGGCTTTCGGGGACTCTATATCTAGTCCTAAAACATCTGATATAATCATATAATCTTCCCTTAGGCATCAATTAACTATTATCTTATCCCTAATACATCCCTCATAAGAATACGAATACCCATGATTCATATCCAGAAAAAATGAAAATTCCAACAAGCATCTCATCCTCAGGTATCAATCACATCGATGTCACATATGCTGAATAACCTTGGACATAAAACTAGATGGTTAAAAAACATATATAATATATGTAATCAAAATATAAAATGATCAAATTATTAAATTATCATTTCTCAATCATATTATATTTCATTATTTCAGGTTCTTAATTATCATCATAATTAACTAAAACTTGTTTAATTTAAAATTTAAACCTATGTTCATTAATAAACCGGTTATACACATTTAGATAAGGTGATTCTACTATGATAAATCACAAAATTTAAATGGTGTGAAAATTATTTTGATAAAACTATAAATCAATAAATGAATCCAATTTATTGTAAGGTTCTATCATTAAATTGTCCAGGTGCCAAAAGTTCCATGTATAGTAAACTAATTGGGTGACCGCATGTCTCAATATTCTTTCCCATGAACCCAACAAGTTATACTGTAGATTCTAAAAGGTTGGATTTTAATTTTACTATGGTAATCCAATTTATTTGGTCAAGTGCATGGTGTAATAAAAAACATTTCACATAAAATGGAAAATTAAATCAAACAAAGGGGATAAGATTTAGAAAACCCACCTTGAAAGAAGAGATGGTGTTGATAAAACATCATGTATATAGTAGATATTGGATTCATCCCTCCTTTTAATAAGAACAATAAATTGATTTATAAATCGACCAAGAAACAAATTAGAACTGAAATGAATAACATAAAAATATAGGTTCAAAACACAATGATTTATTGTGGTCATTATTCAATATTCAAGAGGAGATTCATAAGCCATCCCCTGAAGGTCTATAGTGGAGAGTGATGCCAGTAGAGGAACTATAGTGAAAGAAATTGTTCATTGTTCAAAAAACAACCAACACTTGAGAGTATAAATATGATGTTCATGAAAATTTCATGATGAGAATTTATTTCTCAGTGTAAAATTCAATTCCCATTTTCTCTTTTATTTTCCCCAAAATTTGATTAATGAGTTCTAATAAAAACAAAAATTCAGATTTCTCATTATATAATAAGATTTCATGACATGTTTTAATTATCATGGGTATTTTATAGTATATCTATAATTTAATGGGTGTGTATAATTTATTGGGTGTATAAATATTACATGGTGTGAACTAATTAAGACCGTGAATTAAATTCATGTGGTATTCCTAAAAAATCACTTTCATATTTAGGTTAATGATTTTTGTGGGAAACCCGAACACACATCTTATTATGGATGCACCCCTAAAATACATAACACTTCTCAGACCAAGGCCTGACCATAAAAATTCTGAATAAATGAAAACCAAAATCAATGAAAATTTAATAAAAAAATTATAGAGAGAAAACTATAGAAATTAATAGGATCTTACATCAAATAATTTATAAGATCTATAATGGGTCATGTGATCGTGAACCCTTATTTTGGCCACATGATTTTCATGATGATTCCCGATCATTTTATTCCATTTAACTTATTTTACTTTAATTATCTCAATCCTATTTTATAGTTTATACTCATATACAGATGGCTTCCAGTTCCCAAACATCACCTTATCCAGCTGAATGGAGGGATATGATTGCCAAGAATCACAATGCCAACCTTCAGTATCGAGTATTCATTAACCTTGATATTTAAATAGCATTATTATATATGAAATTCAAATCTTCCCTCTATCACATAGACTACCTTTATATAGATTCATTCTTCTTGATGATATTGACATTCCTTCACATAAATACAACCTTTCATCTTAGTGGTTGTCAATATAACCCCCAATATTTTATGGTATATTTATTTTTAAATACATTTAATCTATTTTTTATCTTATGGTGTGCATATCTATGATATTTTAATGGAATACTATGTTTGAAATTCTATAATAAACACAACATCGAGCTTAAAAAAACACAAAATATTATTTAAATATGGCCGTTATAACCTACCTATTCATTGGAAATTATGAATTGTATTAAATAAATTATGAAATATAAATAGATTATTTTCTTAATGTAATATAACTTATTATTTATTATGAAAAACATAATCAATTTTATGTAATGTTCCTTTATGTTTAAAAAATATGACTTCTTTAAAAAATGATATTTATTGAGTTTCTATGTAAATAATATAAAAAAATTCTACAATTTATATAAATTTTATTTTATAGATATTAATTTTTTTTAAAATTATGATATCAAATATATATTATGGTGAATCTTTCGGTATTTTTTGACAATTTTGATATTTCATTTAATATTGAAAAATATTGTTTTTAATGAATTCTATACATTGTTTCAAAAAGTTAAAAAGTTATATTTTATTTTAAAATTTTTGAAAGTAAAATTAGTTATATTCTATTATTGAAATTTAATTTGATTAATTAGAATCAATTTTATGGTAGAAATTGGTATAAATATTTTTTTAATTTAAAATCATTTTTTTGAATAAAATTATTTTATCATTATATTTTCCCTTTTAAAATTAAATTATTTTTTTAATATTAATTTATTTGAATGTTTAAAAATGGATTTCATATTTTTATTTAAGAGGTCTAAATTTAAAAAATATTTCCCTTTTAATTTATTTCAATATGAAAAGTAACCTTAATAGTTTTTGTAACCATGTTAAAGGGTAAATCAAGTAATTTAATTAAAAATCTAAATGATCATTATTATAAAATGAGACTCACACTTTCCTTCATTATTTTGGATAATTAAATTTCCAACATAGTCATCCACAATTTCTTATGTAGTATTTCATATCCAATTTGATTAGATTATGAATATTATAATATTTTATTTTCAAGAAAATTCAACCATGTCACAATCTTATTTTAAATAACTATAATATTTTTAATAGTTATTTTTGTAGAGGTTTTGTTTGAATATAAATAGTATTTTGAAATATAGTGGATTTACCTTCATCTTGGTAATTTATTTTTAATCATTAGTGAAGAAATAATTACCTAAAATTCTTAAACAATGCGGATAATATAATTATTCTATTAACGAAAAAATCATATAAATGATATTAAGAATATTAGAATTAATATAATATGGGATACATTATGTGATATATGAATTTATTATAAGACCATGACATGTTAGGGAAATAATTTTTTCCCTTAATTCTATGTGTTTTTATTGACCTGAACAATGTGGTGTGTTCATTTAAGGAAGCTCCTTCTTTCCACCGGTTTTAGGCAGGATCTAGGGCGGGGTCTTCTTCCAGCAACAGTTTAGGCAACTGGGTCAAATGGAATCCTCCTTCTGGTGGGTTGAAACTCAACACAGACAGCTCTTGTGTCCAATGTCTCATGAGTATAGGAGGTGTGTTGTGGGATACTAATGGTTCGGTGTTCTTGGCCTATTTGGAAAGGCTGGGCCAGGGTTCTCACCTCCAAGAAGAGGCCATGGCCCTCCTCACAGGGATCAAAGTGTGTAGTCAAAAGGGCATGGAGATCTACGAGGTCAAAACTGATTCCTTAATAGTTCATGATTCCTTGAAAGGTTGTGGTGCTTCTCCCAGGGCGATATTCTATACCATAAGGAAAAGAAAAAGCATGCTCAACAACAACATTATTGTGCTGTATACATGGAGGGAGGGGAATAAGGTTGTGGACCACCTGGCCTCAGTGTAATTTCCTAGTATGGAGGAGGTGTTCTTCCACACTATTGGCAGCATCAAACCCAATGGGGTGGCTCTTATTAAAGGGGACGCGCTCGTGATTCACTATTTCCGACCCCTTAGTTTCTATCCTCAGGCTCTCCCCCCCTCTTTTTTCCTCCCCCTATTAATAAAAATTCCTTGATGATGATGTTGATGTGTTTTCAAGATTTTTTTAATGTCAATGTAATTAAATGTTAAAAAAAATTTACATTATAGATATTTTATAACATAAAGTATTTAATTAGATGATATAAAATTAAAAAAATAGATCTATCAAATTGATTACGTTATAGATTTCCATATCATCCATGGTCCATATATGTGTCGTGTTTCCATTTATTATAATTAAAATGACCCTCAATATGTAAAAAACAATGTTGACACAATATGATTAAAATGTCTTAACATGGTGTATAACCCAAATGGTAAGGATAAAAAACATATTTGAAACTTTTATATTTTTTTGGAAGATTATATTTCGACCTGTAATCATCATATATTATTAATAAAATATTATGAATCTATTTTTAAATAAATATTAGTTAATATTAATTTAATAATTTAAGATATTCTTATATATCCCCTCACCCCAATTAAAAAATGGAACCTTCCCCCTTGGCTCATTACATCACATTGATCAATATAGGTCAAAATAAACCTACCTATTCCTCTTCTAAAAATCATTATCCATATTCCTTTGGTCTTTTTCCTTCCCATTTGAATCCCATGAAAATAGAAAACACCGTACTTGCATTTGTATGACTTACCATCTCCATATAACAATGTAACTTTTTTTTCATCACCACAATACATATATGGTTATAAAGATAGAAATAATTAATTTAAATCATATATGTAACATAATGATTAATTATTAATGGTTAATTAGTGTTTTCATTTTTTTGATCCATCCATCAAAAAATTAAAACAACATTCACATATACGTATGGATTACTGTCTCCATTAATGGTGTAATTAATTTGTCAATATCTATCATTGATCCATGAATTTAAATATATATATTTATTATATTTAATATTTATACCTTTAATAATATTATATATATGATTTAAAAATAACATATTTATTAGGACTATAACTACCAAATCAAAACATACATGAAAATAAAAGTAATTAACCAATTAAATGACAATAACTATAAATAGAGCATTAAAACACATGAACTAAAATGATATAAATAAATAATTTTGGATTTTATAGTATTTTTTGTATAATTATAACAATTTTAAATATATTACTCATGACATTAAAATCACTTACAAAGAATGTTGGAGTTTGGGTAAGTGTTCATCGTCTCACTGTTACTTTCATGTGACTTACACCATATTCAATATATATTTATTTTTATTGGTCTATGTAATTCCCATTTGATATATTATATGATGAATATATTTTAATTAATGGTAATCTTGGTTTAGTTTATGTTATTTATTTTATGGAAATTATAATTCAAAATACACCTTAGTGGGAAGAGTTTATTCCAAAATACCATCATTATTCAATATTATTTATTTTTAGATAACAGCTATGGAAAATTTATCTTCTATGTCCATGGTTTTTAAAATTTATTTCAATATTATTAATACTCTATAATGAATGATTAAATTAATTTTTACCCTTTTTCAACTTTTAAGGAAGAAAACTAAAATGATTCATTATGTCATTTTCTTAATAAATTAATTTTTCGATTTTGTGTTGATAGCGTGAAAGGAATGTTTAAAAAAAATATGGTATAAAAAAAATTACCACCATAATAATGGATCATTTAATGAACCAAGTTGGGTAACATAGTAACTAGATAACCAGACCAACCCTAGCATAGTCTGTTGGGTGTTCCTGATCCCCCAAACTTGGGGACAATATCTTGGAATCATACAAAAAGAATGCCGGAATAACTTTTACATAAAAATTGTTGAAGAAAGGTAATAAATTTTGTATGCATACAATAAGAAAAATGGAGTTATACTTTTTCAAGATGTAAAACAGTTAGATAACCCAAATTACTAAAATAAAGTACAATACCACAGGATAACCAACCAAGCCCCAACATATAAAACTCTCGAAGCCCAGGATCAATTGAAACAACCACATCCATGTAGTGCCTTACCCTGGAAAAAATAGGGAAGTGGATAATCTACAAACACATGATGGGACATATAGGGTGTGATCTAAATTCTTATTAGGGTATCACTAAATATTCCACAATATGAATCCATAGTTGATTAACAAAATAATTCTTTCAATTTTCAATAATCTGATTTGGAATTTAAAAATAACATTTTAACAAATCATGATTTACGTTTCAAATAATAAAAATACTTTAAAAACAATTATTAATAAATTTTTTTATATAAATAAGTTTATATAAATTCATATGGAATCAGTAGAATAGTCCACACACTATGAAATATATATCAAAAAATCACCAGAGAGAAACATGGTTATATACCAAAAGGTATTATTTTTCAATGTTTTGTGATACTCAAACAATCTATGATTAATAAACAAAATTTGGGTACACACATTTCCCTCTAACATTGGACAATGGTGAATCATAACCATCCCATTGAGGATGTGACTTACTGTACTAGGTTTTGTATGATTTATGAATCTTTAAAAATAGTTCTATCCTAATACCTCCCTAACTACCAAATATTGTTTATTCTCCCATAAGAATAAATGATTGAAAATTTATTTCAAAACAATTTAAAGTTCAATTAATCCCAATATCTAATATAAAATATTCTAATCATCCATTTAAAAACCAACACACATGTTTTTAATTAAAGAATGCCTTTTTTCCATGATAAACCCAATGAGTTTCTATCAAAACCAATTTAAGCTATTTTCTCAAATACCAATTTTTAATCAATTTCATCAAATCAATTTTGCAATTAAAATTTCAAAACTAAATAGATTTTTTTACCAAATTCCATCCAATTTCAGAACAATCCCATATTCAATGAAATTGGGGGTTTGTCCCAATGTCATGAAAATTCCAATTTCAAATGCAAATACCACAATTAAATGTAATTTTATTTTTAATAAATCAACTGAATTAAATTTCATTCAATTGAATTTAAGATAAAAATTTGAATTTAAATCCTGAAAATTAGTGTTAATCATCTTTTCCAATAAATGTGGGACCACTTTCCTTGGGAGTATGGGATCTCAAATCACTAAGCCCAATTCAGGAGACACCAATGAAGATTGTTAGCAACAAGGATTCAAGAATAAAACCAATATTCCTGATCTAAAATAGAAGTGATTAGATCCGACCGCAACATGGAGATCTAAAATACCCTATGGAGGAAAGGGAAGTGAGTGGAAGAAAGAGAACATGAAAATGAATTTATCGGAAGAGATATAACATTTTTATACAAGATTTGATCTTCTTTTGAAATGATATAGAAGGACCCAAATAACCAAATGGATTCTATGGAATGAGAATAAATTGTAAGAGGTAGATCTAGGTCTTTGAAGCACCTATAATTTAATATACAAGGTTCTAAATAAATATATTTTATTTGATTAAATCTCCTGGATGGTTTCCTAGGAAGGGACTCATGGTCCGAAAAACCATGCACCCAAATTGTGTGCCCCATTTAGACATGGTGACAAATTTATAATAGATGGGTAGCTATTTTTACAAAAGTATGAACCATCTATGAACTCCCTCACTATGTGGTTTGTCATGGTTTCCCCTAAGAGGGCACATGGTCTGGGAAAACCATACAGAAACCTTGAAAACCCCAAAAAATTTAATCATTTCCAAAATTTCACCCCATTCATCCCCAAAGAAAACACATCCAATACATGAATTAAAAATGATATTTAGGAAATCAAAAAACTAGTAATGGGACTTTAAAACCTCCCCAACATAGAAAATTTATATCCCTGTGAATCATATTTAGAAGACATGATGTCAAAAACATGATTCCACTTATATCTCCGTGGTACCTCCCTCTCCTACATAGCATGACCATCATAAACGTTTTTACATAGAACTCAATCCGAAGGTATTTTTCTATGCGAGAGTACCTTAGTTTCAAATACAAATATCCTGACTGGATTTTTAGTCCTAGATAAAATAGGTACAACATCAAGATCACTACAACTCAAAACATGACGTGGATCAGATAAATACATTCATAGCTGAGATACGTTGCACAAAATATGTATCAATTTCCACTTTTTTGGATGTTTTAAATGGTAAGACACTTTCCCCACATTCTCAAAAAACATAAAGGGTCCCACAAAATAGGGAGAAATTTTCACCTGCCTTCCAAGTCATCAATGACATAAACTAGGTGAAATATTAAAGAACACAAGGTCACCAACTAAAAATTCTAATGGTTTATGATTAAAATCATTACATGAATAATACTAGCTCTATTCTTTCAAAATTAACTGGGGAATCAACTTAAGATTATTTTTCAACTTTTGATCAAAAATAGTTCTAACTAAGGAACATTCACTGATCTTCAACCAACACAAAAAATATCAATAATTCCTACCATAAAAGGCCTCAAAAGGAGAAATTATGATCCTAAATGTTTAAATATTATTATAAGAAAACTCAACTATCCTTAAATGGTCATCGCATTCTCCACTGAAGTCATAGATGCAGGCATGGAGCATATCCTCAAGAATATTTATATCTCTCTCAATCTTCCCATCTGACTCGGATGGTTTTCTATACTCAAACAGACCTAAGATCTTAGTTCCTCTTGAATGAATCTATTAAAATGATATGTATACCAGCGATCCAAATTCTATTTTATAGAAGAAATAACATCTTGAAAACAAATAGTATCTTTCACACAAATATTACCCAACTCTTTAACATTTCTTCTATCACAAATGGGTAATATGTGAGATGATTTCATGAGTAGTTCCATCGAAATCAATATCACATTATTCATTCTCTAGGTACGTGGAAACCAAACCACAAAGTCAATAGATATCTCATCCCACTTCCATGTAGGCACTGGCAGTGGAAAGAGAAAACCCAAGGATTTCTTGTGCTCGAACAAGACCTGTTGGTACATATAATAATGAGAGACAAAATCACTAGTGCCATATATAAAAACTAGACACAAAAATTTACTCCATGTGTGAGTGAATTTCTTCATGATTCTGTGGTGCACTTACCCATGGGAATTATTCCAATACCACATCACATAATTGAATACTACTAACTATATAAAAAATGATTCTGATGACATATAATACCATTCGTAGAGAATAACCAATCAACAATTATATCCCCACTATAAAAAGAGTATCTAATGCTACTTAAATCCTCACCAAGATATTGTTCTTAATGAATCATCTCGAGAAAATAAGATTTCATATGAACACTAGCTAAGGAAACCTTGACCGCTGATTCTGATACACAAATATATTACTTTGCAAGAAGATTCATTAGGATCCACTCTTAGAAGGATTAATTCATGACAAAGGTAAGATGTTTTCGACATAAAGAATATCTGATGATATTCCCCTCAACCATGGTATAAGAAATTTTAAGGGCCAAATATTTTAGGTATTCACCCATTGTATCTAGTAAAGATTTAGATATTTTTTAGAGAATATATAACCCAAGATCTTGTGGTTAGAAAACACAATAAAACATTCTCCAAAATGGTAGTGTCGCCAACTCTTAAGTGCATGAATAATATATGCATGTTCAATTTCATTGTTTGGATAATAATTATAATGTGGCATAACCTTACAATATCCAAAAGAAATGACATGATCACCCTACATAACAACACAACCAAAACCGTAATATGATGTATCATAGAAGATTAAAGAGATAAGCCCGCCCGACCTATGGAAGTGTTAATGCCATTGCAGTAGTATAAATTTTCAGATCAAGAAAATAACTATAAAATTTGTCATCCCATGAAAATTATACTCCCTTTTGAGTTAGAGAGTTCATCGAAAAATAAAATTTTATAAGTCCATAATGAATCAGAGATAATTCCAAACTAAACCCATGAACTCCAAATATCAAAACCATTTCATGTTTTTCCATGTCCTAACAACATTCACCTTTTTAAGATCAACTAAAATACCATGTTCAAACACCACATTTCCCAATAACATCAATTTTTTGGTTCCATAAATCACATTTTAATATCTTGGAATAAATTCTAGGATTTCTCAAAAATTCCCAAACTTCTCTTAAATGACGCACATGGTCCTCCTCATACTTATTGTAAATGAGGATTTTATCCACAAGGACTAGTAATAATTTGAAAATGCATTCATGGATAATAATTTTTATTAATGAAATAATGACTTCAAGATCATTGGTTAAACCAAGTGTTATGAGAAGGTACTCATAATGGTCGTACCTTCTCTGAAAAGAAGTTTTAAGAATGCAATATTATTTTAACCTTAGATGATGGTAACTGGACCAAGGATTAATCATTGAGAACCACATAACCCCATTAAACTTATTAAAAAATCCATTAATCCATAGAAATGGATAATATTTCATCACCATGACACAATTGAGTTTCCAGTAATCAACACAAAGGTGAATTGAACCATCCACTTTCCTATAAAACAAAATCGGAACAAACCATGGTTACACTCTCGGGTATACATTTTTATTCCATAATAGGTTATACAACTAAGTCTTCATCACATTAATTTTTTCTGGTTAAATGTGGTAAGAATGAATAAGAATTGGTTTAGTTCCATTTATTATGTCAATAGAAAACTCTACCTCCTTTACTTATGAAAAAAAATAGTGAATTAAAAAGGTAATACATCTGGAAACTCTACGAATATTAGAGGGAGATAAATGATATAATATCAATTCTCTAGATCAATGTAAAAAATTGATATTACTCCCCACAACTCCGAGTAATAATCTATGGCTATAATCTACCTTGGGTCCCATTCTCCTTGAAAGATACAACCTACAACATCAGGTGTTGTAATAGAGACCTGTTGAAGATAATAATCAATCGTGGATTTATTTGAAATGAGCCAATCCATCCAAAATATGATGTCAAGAGGTTTGATGTTGAGGATTATAAAACTCCAAGAAAGATCTACATTTGATAAAGGTAACACCAAAGAACTATGGAGAACTTTCTATCTATTTGTTCCAAGGTGTGTAGTAATATCAACCAGATAATACCTAAGATTAATAAGAAGATTTAGAAAATTAATAGCATAGGTAGAAATAAATGAATGATATACACGAGTAAGTAGTCACTAATGAATAATCTATAATTATGGAACCTATCCCTATCATTGGACTTGTATTTGATTCTTATAAGAAATATTACAGTATATAATGAACTTTAGTTTGAGATGCCTCTGGCTGGAACCACTTTGTGTATGAAGCATCATATTTTACTACTTTTTTAGTAGGTTATGATGATCCCCTACCACTATGTGAATAAGAAAAGTAATGTATGAAATTATAAATGTGGCCTGAGCATCTGCAAGAACCACATATTTTTAGTGCCTAAGTGAAAAACAACTTAGAATTCCTTGGCATTCCCCAATGGTAGAAAATCAAAGGGATTCACCTAGGAATTGTAGGAGGTGTATAAAATCCCTACTATTGATAAAAAATATCATAATATTCATTCTTACTCTTTACTTTTAAGGGATTCACACTATCACTGGGAGAAAAAGAAACTCTTATCAACATTGACATTCCAAAAGGTCCATTTCTACCATAATTCTGTATCCAGTACATAAATATTAAGAAGTTAGTTTTAGTAGGAAAATATGATAATGAATAATGAATTGAATTTCCAAATCAAAATTATGAGTTTTCATACTCTCATTTTATATTATCTCAGGTGAAAATTTCACTAGCTAAAAATATAGTTTGCATACGTATCATGATCTTATCAGCATTCTCAAGTTTGATGAACAATATATCCTTGGAAACACTATAAAATATGGATAGAACTAGTTAGTTAAAATATATATAAAGTATTTTTACTATAATATTTCATGCTTCTTGTATGTCACCATAGTGTCCCACAGTCTTCTACTATCTCCCTCCAACACGAAGGTAGCATAATTCACCTTGATTTCATTAGTTGTAACCAATAACCCGAAAATACATTCGTTTGTTCTTAACCATTCCTCAGCCTCTTTAGGATCATTAGAAAATTTGAATGATGGTGTATTATAAAAAAGGAAATCATAAGAAATATCCCAAATAATTTCTCTATTTAGGTTCCATAGTTTGATCCTGAATGGGAATGGGTCGTGGTTATTTCCCTAGATCTTGGAAAATATGCACAATCTAATCAACTAGACTATGGTCTATGAGATGATTTTATCTCAGTAGAGCATCAAAAACATCCTTTTGGATCTGAGTCTCATGTCTTCTAGGAGTCATGATGCTAAAAAATATCAACAAACAATATAGAAGGCATCATATAAACCATCAAATAGAGAAACATAGGAAATTAATCCCTACAGATATAACACAAAATTTGGATTTCAGACGATCCAAATAAAAATAATGGAAAATAATATAACTAATCAT
Source organism: Viscum album (assembly GCA_963277665.1). Classification (NCBI taxonomy): domain Eukaryota; kingdom Viridiplantae; phylum Streptophyta; class Magnoliopsida; order Santalales; family Viscaceae; genus Viscum; species Viscum album. The sequence continues at coordinate 1,404,609,694 of OY728152.1, forward strand.
CATGACACATTTCCCTAACCACCACTTTTTACTTAAGTCTCAATACCCTAAGAGATGTCTAAACAATCTATCACAACTACTTCCTATGTTCTGACAGCAATACACAAATACATATTGACATGAAATGAAGACCAACCTAGAGATATGATAACACATTATCATGAACTGCCATGGGTACCCTAAAACCCAATTACTAGAATTATCATGACATATCTCGATTGGAATTCCTAATCTCCACTAGTTGGCCACTAAAACCAAGAATCATACAAAAAAAGTTGGGAAAATTTACTACAAAAATTGCTAAATAAAGATAAAAAGACAGTATATTTTGAAGAAAATCTCCACAGGGAAAACTATAGAATAATTCAAATTGGTAAACTACCCAAGGTAATACAACAATTTACTAGAAAATAGTATAACTACACAAGTACCAATAGAATCAACTCTTTATACCCATGGACCAACATCTGCTACCACCTGTATGTGTTACCATACCCTTGCTCGAACCTAGAAGAATATAATCCACAAACACATTAAGGTATAGGTAGGGTTTGAGTTAGAAGCCTTGTATGGTCTCACTAGGGATTCTTTAATAAGATTACATATTTTATTTACTAAATAAAGCATCCAATATTAAAAAAGATTTATGTAATATCAAAATAATATTTTATAAAATAATTTATTACATATAAAATGATGGAAAGACATTAAAAATGACTTAATTTAAATTTTATATCAAATAGTAAATATAAATTCATATCTTATGTGTAAAATAGTTCACAAATTTTGGTATATATATATATGAAAACAATCAAAAGGGAGAAATATGGTCATATTCCCATAGGTTTGATATTTATAGGCTACATGAACTTTACACACTAGAAGATGAATACTTGGAATATGTGTATACATGCGTCCCCTTGAAACTGGAAAAAGGAGTCTCATCACCATCCAATTAGGGATGTGACCTATTGCAAAAGGTTTTGATTCATCTGCCAAGTGTAAAAAAGAGTGTTATCTAAATGAATCACTAAAAACATGGACTTCCATGTGCTATAATAATATTAGATAATAGTAAATAAACATTAAAACTATTTAAAATTAAATTATTATACTTCTCTAATTTGAAAAAAGAATGCATTCATTTTAAAAACCAGCACATGGGTCTTTAATCCAAACATTCCTTTTTCGCGATAAAACCAACGAGTTCCTATCAAAACCATTTTAAGTAATTTTTTCAAATCTCAATTTTAATTCAATTTCATCAAATAAATTTTACAATTAAAACTCTATAATTAAATTTAAAAATATGATTTATACAAATTCCATCCAATTTCACAACACACCACAATTCAATGAAATTGAGTGTTTTTCCTAATTCTATGAAAAACCCATTCTAAATCCAAAGCCCCCAATTCAGTGGAATTGTATTCTCAATAAATCAGTTGAATGAAATTTAAAGATAATGAATTTAAATAAATTAAATTAAATTTTAATGAATATATAAATGGATAATCAAATTGACCAATCAAAGAGGAACCACCTACCTCGGGTTCACAAGATCTCAAAACACAAATCCCAAGTTAGGAAACTCTGATAATGATAATCAGTAATGAGTATCAGATAATCAAACCTTGATTCAGGTTATGAAACAGTGAGTATAAGATCCTCCAAAATCATATAGATGCACAAAATCATATGGATGAAATGAGATAGAGCAGGAAATAGATAATGATAAGAGTAATTGTACTGGTTAGAGATCGAACATAGTTCACTAAACTATGATCCGCTTCTAGAAGGGTTTCAAGGAGGAAAAACCAACTCTTGGGATACCTTAATGAAGAAAAAACCTTAGGATCTCAAGCTAGGCCCATGAGGCACCTAAAAATTAGTTTTGATGATTTTTTAAAAAAAATATATTTATTTAATACCATGCACGGTTTCATTGGTAGGACCGCATGGTTATACAAACCATGCTCCAAATTTTTATAAGGTGAACAGTTTCTACTAGGTGGGTGCATGGTTTTGAAAAAAATATGACATCCATGAAAACCCTCACTATTAGAGTTTGGAAATTTCCCAAGATAGAAAACATAGTTTTGGAAAATTGTGCATGTACCATGCATCATCCAGAAACCATCAATATTTTCAAAATTTTCTCCTAAAGCATACTCAAAGGAATCCCAAAAAAGGAATGACTGAAATAGGGTTTTAGAAATAGCTGAAAGTGGTAACAAGATATTATAGCTTAATTATTTGATTTTTTAATTACAATTTAACAATTTAATTTTAATATGAAATTATTTTTATATTTCATTTGATGTTTTTAGTTTTTAATAATTATTCCAATGTAAAAAGTGTATTTTACAAAAAAACCATTAATATCATTAACTTAATTTATATATATATATATAAATATTATAATATTTTCATAAGGATATAGTATATTGATATCATTCATCATATGTATTAGTTTGATATATTATAAGTTTGACGAGGGGAATAATGATATTATGTATAACTAGTTATTCAAATACGAATAGTTGTTAATTTTTTTAAGTCATATTGATTCAGTTGTATAAATTATTCATATTTGGAATTTATTGGACATAGTAAGTGATATGAGAGGACCTCTATTGGCCATCAATTCATTAGTAGGTCTCTTGAGACTGACTTGATTGAGTTTTTTCAATAGGCTTACCAATTTATTTAGTTGCCATGGCACAAGGCCTTGACTATAGTTTTAGATGTCTTGGTTGAGGCCTTGATATTTTTTTTAGATGAATGTCACCATTTAATTATTATTTATAAATATAGTTATTGATTTCCATGAGAATATTACATTTGATTGAATATCCATTGATAATTTATGAGATCATGTGACTGTTTTTACGGCTTATTCGATAGTCCTTAATTCTTAACAAATTATAATAAATTTATTCATTAGATATAAAGTGTTTTTGTTACACACCATTTCACACGGTTTATTTTTATCTACTCAAGATTTAATCAATTTGATAAATTCCATTAATGTGAACATGATCAACTTTATTATGTTATATTTTCTCATGGATAACAGGAAGTGTCTGGTGATTCATATATAGTGATTTGATAAGGAGAATAATGGTGTTCTCAATGATAACATTTTCTATGTTTTAGGGTTTTTCTAAAAAAAATATTATTTTAATGGATGTAACTAGTTTAACAAGATGTATAACATATATATTTAAATGAGATTTTAGTTCTTGTATGTAGTTCAAATATAAAAATGTAACCAATTAATATGGGATATTGGGGTTAGGGTATTTATAGTTGGTATTAGATAATGTTTAGTAGAGTCATTGTAAATTATATTTTGGAAAACATAAATTATTTTAAATTACCCTATGATAGACTTTGAATAAAAACTCAATGAAACCAAGAATATAATTTTAATATTCACTACAAATTAAAATTTTAATTTGTTTTATGCAAACAGTAGTTAAGAAATTATATTAACATTCATAATGATATAATATAATATATTTTATTACACTATTTGGATATTATTCCTAGTGAAAAAATGTAAATCAGATCAATGCAATACTCTATATAGGGATGTCCATTAATGGAAAGATAATTAAGCTATAGATGGAATTACTGTTAGAGACAAATGAATTATAACTATAATGGGACACATTAATTTGGTTATGAGAAATAAAAATTCTTGAATGGAGAATCCTGATGATCCACCACATAGTGTAACAATTTCAGGACACTTCATGCATCAGCAACCTCATTTATTAATTGGATGTAATGCCCCAAACCCAGAATCTCAGAGGCACTGAATTATTTATTACCTTGGAATTTTAACAAGGTAACGATTCCAAATGGACAAAACCGTTTTGTAATATAGGAGAACAAAATTACATACACAATACCCATAATAAATTGTGAAAATAAAATAAATAATAACATAAGTAAAATATCATCATCCATGAAACATGTTAAAATTTTTCCTCTTCATAACATGAAGAAAGGAAACATAATAAGGGTGAGTTAAAATTCTTAGTAAGGGTAAGTACAGATAAAGTAATAATGTATCAATGATAATTAATTTATATGGAAAGGTAAATATTTGATAGCACATGCTATTTAAATAACTAGATAAGGAATAATCAATATGGGAATGAAAATAACTAAAAACACAATCCATTTCACCAAAAAACCTAGAATGAAATGAATCTAAAGATTTTATCATATGAAAACCATAGGGAAAATAACAATAATAACTAAAATATATACAAATGAAATGTTTAATTATCTGATGTCATGTTTGAGGAACCTGAATACCCATGACATCAATACATTTCACAAGATGATTTAAAACCATAGTTAAAATACCTTTTTAAATTGGCCAATTTATTCATCTCATGAGAACGTTTGGATTTGTCAAGGGGATATATAGTATTTGGGCCCCAACCATCACTATCAGCCCAAATCATTCCTCATATCGAGTAATTGATTTAGTTATTAATTGATATTAATTATCCAATATATATATTGAATAAATAATAATGTTTTTTCAATAATTAACAAGTGGTCCATAAGTAAAAACAAGGGGTTTTGACGTTGATAAATGGAAATATTGTTGAAATATCATTAAAAACATTCTTGAGGAAAAAATCCTTAGTGGTTCCAAAGTGTCGCACACCATTATAAAAAATGTGAATCATAATCCCCATGAAGGAATAATATTAAATTAAACATATAATATCATGAAATAAGGAGATTTAGGATATAAAATTTCATAAGGGTAGTATATACACCATATAAAATAAAATATGCGTATAAAATTATAATATGCCTCAATGAAATGAAATTGAGATGAAATCCCTTACCTAGAACTTCATTTTTTAAATTGTTATTTAACCTATTGCATATTTTTTCAGACTTTTATTAAATTATATAAGAATATTATCAATATTTTTTATATCATATATGATCTTCTTATGTTATTTGGAACCCAATTTTTGATAATATTTTGTTATTACCATTGTTTTCTGTGTTAACTACTTTATTATCTGGTGCATTGTCTTTCCTGAATGCTTCAGTTCATTTTCATAGGATATAGATAAAACAAATAAATAATCTTATTTTTTTCATAAATATCCTATTTAATAATTACTTATATTTTAATATCCATTCATGAATGTTTATTAGGGAAAATGATTCACATTGTGCTGTGGAGATGGTAGAATGTACATAGGCATGAGCGGCGATATCATTCTATTAATGGTGAGAGTTTGTGGAAGTGGATTGTATATTAATCTTTGGATACTCAATATATTGTCATAATAAACATATATATCTATTATATCCATCATTATACTGATCCATTTAATATGGTTATGGAAAATAGATTAATGCATGGTGTAGAGATGGTAAACCATACGTATGCATGCACAATATTTTTTTCATAGGATGGATAGATTTGGGAATTTTTTAATCCCATTATCATAATAATATCTCATAATATATATGATATTAGATATATTAATTTATTATTGAAAAAATATTAACAAGAATCATAATAAAGAATTAACTTGAATAAGTTGGTAAAACAATTACCTCTTTTTTAGTAGACTTCATTTAGATCTATTCTTAAGAGATCTATAATTGTTACTTTTTGTATACAAGGACCTCTAGAATGTATATAAGTATTTTGGAGGATAAATGGTCCGGTTATTTGGGTTGTTTGGATTAAAGTGGTGTGAATAAATTAGACAGGAGGTTCCCTTTTATAATTGAGGTGAGGGGCACTTTTGGAAAATTTCAAAAAATTAAATTAATATAAATTAAAATCAAATTAAAAATGGATCAAATGTTATATATTGGGAACATAAAATGATTATGTATCAAAATAATTTCACAAATAATTTTTTTACTATTTTATGTCACATTTAAAACCTTATAATTTTACTTTAACCCTTAGTATAAAATTTACCTCTAACTGTGACCCCATGTAATTATCAATTTCAGTGTTAATATAATTTTTATAAAATTATATAAAACAAATAATTGAGTCATTTATGATATTTTTATACCTATACCATTTATTTTATTAAGAGTATATTTTATAAATTCTTTATCGTTGAATACAACATTGTTTATTTTAAAATGTCAATAATGTCAATTTTCACACTATTAATTTCTTGACATTTTAAAAATATCATAATAACAAGACAAATATGAGACAATAATTCTAAAACACCAAAAAAATAAAAAATAATTAAAAAAAAATCCATTTATGACATTAATAATACCAATTTATATTCATTTTGTTATTTTTAATATCATTTATTTGATATTAACTTTAATTAAATAATTACTACATCATCATTATGCAATACATTAATTTAGTTCTTCATTCTCTAAATTTTTTTAATAAAGTATCATGACAAATATATAATTTCTATATTATAGAGAAATATTTTTAGACAACCATATCTCTTATGTAACCCAATATTAAAAACATTTCACTTGATAAAAACAAAAGTTTGACAAAATTGACTTTTCATTGAATATAATATCATAATTTTCAAACACTCCTAAAAGTGGCTAAAAAAGGTGATAATTTATATCTAAGGAAGATTTTGGTAGAAAAATAACCATACAATGAGATTTGGACAATTTTTAATGTAATTTTATTGACTTAATAATTTAATTTTTACTACTATTTACCTGATTTAACCATAACCATGATAAATAAAATATTATTAAAAATATTATTCATATACCAAAAATATAAGCAACCGATTTAAATAATTAATCCCAATTATTATAAATATTTAATATATTTTCCATAATTCATAACACATTATTTTCATTAGTTATTTCAATATTAGTCTCATTGACGGAATGGAAAAATGAGGGTTTAAAGTGAAAACGTACAAAATATTGGAATGTTTTTATATTAATACTAAATTTAAAATATATTCAAAATATATAAATTTTATTGAAATGATGTAAAAAAAATCTAATTATAATTTAAAACCAATTAATTATATAATTTTTCATAATAAAATATTTAGTCAAAAAAGTTGTTTTCAGTTAAAATCCTATATTTTGTCACTATTCATCAAAATATGAAATTTAACAGAAAATTACAAAACATTATTCCAATATAAATTTTTATATTATTATTTTAAATAATAAGTTTATTTTTTCAAATATAATATATAAATTTTTCAATAAATTTATTTAAATGGGTTCTGCATTAAAGGGTGGTATTACTGTTTTTATATAAAAATAAATTTTTATGTGTAATATTCAGTTTTTTCTTATTTTATGGCTATGAAATATATTGGATAAATGTGAGAAAACTATTGGATATATAACACATAAATTTACTATATATATTCTCTAATTATGTTATAATTTAATTGACCGTGAATAAAGGTAACTAAATAATGGTTTTTTCAATCTCATTATTGTGTGCATTGTACGTTATCAACAAAATTAAACTTACACGAAAAGGAAAATATGTTAATATCTTGGGGTTCAAAATTATTATCTTATAAAAAAATTTATCGATTTTATCTTCTAGGTTGTTAACTTATTAAAATGATGTGGGAAGGTCTCCTTCATTGAATCCTCTGGTTCCCAAGTTCCTTCTTCCATTTTTTGATTTCACTAGGGTACTATTCAAGGAAAAATCGTCTAATTATTCAACACTTTATTCCTAAATTAAAGATTATCAAAATGTTATTCATAGTATAAATGGTCAGGCTCCAAATCTATTTCATCCTAGGTTGGGACATTCATCAGTTCTGGGATGTACTTTCTTAGTAGAGATATATGAAACACATCATGTACCTATAAAAGATTTGAAGGCATTTCCAAATGGTAAGAATGAAATCCAACCATTTCTAGATATTAAAGGGTCCTATGTACCTAGGCCTCAGTTTCCATTTCTCATTGAACCTTATAACTCCCTTCCATGGAGAAAGATTCTAAAAACCATGATCTCCCACTTGGAACTCTAAATATTTCATTAGATTATCATTATAACTCTTTTTTTACATATATCTACTTTAATATATTGCTGAATAGAAATTAAATTTTGTGTTATATCATCAAAAATTTCAGGGACTATGAGTTTCCTTTCAGAAACTTCCTCACAAAAAGTTGGTGTATAAAACACATTTCCATATAATGATTAATATGGCACCATTTTAATACTTGAATAAGAACTATTAATATTGGAATACTCTACATAATGAAGGTATGAATCCCTCAAAAATTGTAATCATAGGGAGTATGACATCACTATGTATTCCATTGTTTGAATTGTCCCTTAATATTATCCATTAATTTGAGGAAGGTAGGTAGTGCTCAAATAAATCTCAATATTACATTCATTTTGAAGACCCTTTTTGAATTTCAAGGATAATAAGGGATCTCAATCAGAATAAATTGATATATGTGCACCATGAAGTCTTATATCTTCCATAATATATATTCATTATAGGAATGTATGTTTTCAATCCTTTCTTCTAGTACGAAAATGTTTTGATTTGGTATGTAGAACAACAATAACCCATTTAAAAAATATTCCTTCTTGATGTCCTTGGAATTCCCATTACAATGTATATAGTAATTTCATCCCATTTTTACACATGAATTGGAATAGTTTTGGTGAATCATTTAGGATACCACCTCAATGATTTCACTTATTGACAATCCAAACATCTGAACACATAATACACAATTTCTCACATCATGTTATCCCATAAAAGTGTTCATTTAGGTCCATATACATATTTGGGTTACAATGGATAATAGACAAATAGGATCTATAATAATCTCCCACAACTCACTTTTTATCTTAGGAATTGACATAACAAACACCCTCCTACCTAATATTATAAAACTATCTTTAGAAAAAAAGTCTGCTAATTTTTCTTTGTTCACAACACTAATTTTATTAGGAAGGATCTCATCATCAGAGTGACAATAACTTATCTTCTATAAGAATGTTGGTTTTGTAGTCATTTGAAATATTATTGATTTCTATACTTCGTTATAAACTCACATGTACATATTTATAACAACCATGAAAATATTTCCTTTATCAATCCTCATTTGGGTCAAAACTTCATGATCCTTCCTACTCAATATATATTCTACCATATTTTTTCCATATGTGGTATTGTATTGGTAAATTATATTCCTTTAGTAGCACATTCCATCTTATTTGTCTTAGGTTGAGCTCTTTCTGTGTGAAGATGTATTTTAGATGTTTATAATCCATGTATATCTCACAGATTTCAGCATAGAGATAATTTTTCCATATTTTCAAGGAAAATATTTCACCCAATTTATCAAGATCATGGGTTAGATAGTTCTGTTCATGAGTCTTTAATTTCATTGATGCATATATGATAACTTTATTATTTTAAATTAGGAAATACGAATGTCTATTATTCTATGCATTACTATATACGAAAATCCAATAAATTCTATGTGGTAGAGTCATAATCAAAGCATTGATTAATCTTCTATTTAATTCATCAAAACCTACTTCAAATTCCCTTGTCCAAATAAACATAACCCCCTTACATATATATTTTGTTAATGGGTTACTAATAAAGATAAATTATTAAATAACTGTATATAATTACCTACCAAACCATTGACACTATGCACCTTAGTTATATTTGTTAGTTTGGGACATTCACTAACTGCCTTATTTCTTTACAGGATCAATTGATACTCCATCCATGGAGACAATATGTCCTATAAAAATATGTCTTTAAGATAGAAATTATAATTACTAAATTTTCCATATAACACTTTCTTTATAAGAGTCTTAAAAATTATCCTCAAGTGATTTTCATAGTCTATATTGATTTTAGAATATACCCAAATATCATCAATGGATACAATGAAGAAATCATCAACATAGTCATTGAATACACTATTCATTAGGTCCAAAAAATAGAAGGTGAATTACTCAATCCAAATGGAATTACTCTAAACCCATAATGTCCATACCCTTCTGAAAATATATCTTCAAAATTTCATCCATATTTACTCTCAATTAATGATAAAAAAATAAAGATCATTTATTTAAAGACATTGGGCTCTATAAATTTGATCAAAAAATTCATCAATGCAAGGTAGAGGATACTATTTTTCTTTTGTAATATCATTTACTTCCCTATAATCAATGCACAACTTCACCAATCCATATCTCTTATTAATGATGTGAATAAGGGCTTCCCAAGGTGAAAAATGGGGTGAATAAATCCATTTTTACCAGAATTATCTAGTTATTTATTCATATCAACTAATTTTATATATTCCATTCTATAGAGATTCTTTGTTATTTTCCTTGCATAGAGGATTAAATAAATGGAAAATTAATCTTAAAACTATAGGGGATGTCTATTTAATTTCTCATGAAATACATAAATGCATTCCCATAAAACTAGTGAATCCTCAATTTGAAGATTACCTTCTCCATCACTTGACATTGTCTCATTTTCTTACCTAATAATTTCATTCAGTAGAGATACTGGGGGTGGATACAAATAAGAATAATATGAGAAATATTATTCCCTAAAGATATTAAATTATCTATCTTCCTCACAAATATTAATTTCTTTCCTCATGTAATTAATTTTCACATTATATTTTCGGATATATTAACTACTAAGTATTATAAAAAAGTAAAAAAGGTATGATAGCAAGTTTATAAAGTAAATAATGTTTATGTTTTCTTATGTGGATTCTTAAACAAATATTTTTTTCAATGAAACTTCCCATATGAGTTCTAACTGACAACTCCCTTTTTATATCAAAAGGGAACTATATAATATTCCTATCAAACTGGGTAGATATAAAAATTTCAATTATACAGAATCGAATAAAGAATTGGAAAAAATTTTATTATAGGATTAATGCACCTTACACCACCTCATTTGTTACTTCTACCTCTATTTTAGTTATCTCATAAGATTATTCATCCCCCCTTAGCCAATTCATGGTATATTCGCTTAATATTTTTGGATTTTTTTACTGTCCCATATTTTTATAAATTTAACACTATACATGAATGATTTCTTTCTTCACCTTGAATTCTTGAGCCTAGTTACCCCTATCTCCACATTTTGATAAAAAACTCCAAGTCCCATTAATCATTTCTTAAAGATTGTTTACATATTTTAAAAAATGGATATCGGTCAAACTTATTCTTTATCATTAAAGAATTCCAATTTTCATGGTTCTCAGATGGCCTCTTCTTATCTTGGTTTCCCTTGAATATATTGATTCTAGAAAATTACATCTCTTTATTAATATCACATTAAAATATTTCATTATATTATGAAAAATAATGAGAAACCACAAGCATTTGGAGATTTGGCTTAATACATTCAATGGAGTAACAATGTTTCACTTAGCGTTGTGTATGTAATATGAAGCATACCTGGATATTCATGTAATGGAATATTCATAATATAAACTCTCTTATTTCTTTGTCTGTAATACATGTAACTTTATCTTAATATCAATTTTATTATCATGAGGGAATTATTTATCTAATAATGTCTCTTAAAAATTTCTTCGTCCCATGAGTTATATTTATTCTTCCTTAATAGTATTCTGGATTAAGGACTAGCTTTTATTATCCCAACCTATGAGACAATACACTAAAAGTGTAACTATTTATATTTCATTTCATCCTGAGGACATAAATTTTTTCTCGATAGACTAAATACATTTCTCATCTATAATTGGTTTATAATTCCTAAATGATATTGGGTTCGATTTCATTAATAAATACAACATAGGATATTATCTCTATAGAATAGGTTTCTCTATTTAGGCAAGGTTATTTTTCATAACCTAGTTAAGATTCACCCGTATCACCATAATTTTCCCCATTCTAATACCTAATATATTGGTTTCCTCAATAGGTAACCCTCTTCAATTTCCATTGTTATGTAAAATATTATGCTTAGTCCAGAGTGATTCACCTGGTCAGAGTTGTTAACCATAGATAAATTCATGCTATAATCACACATACTTGTAGTATCCATATAGGGATATATTTCTAGGTATACCTGCATAATCTCTACATTATCACTATTCTATGATTTTTTTCTAAACTTATCCTCTAATTCCATCTTAGATATATGTTCCCTAATCAGTTTTTTTAATGTAATTTCCATGGTTTCTTCTAAAATTTCTTTTATACCAACTATAATACCCTAACCCTAGAACTCTAAAGTGACTTCATTATTTAGAATATTGTAATTTTTAAAATAAATAAAATCCCGAGGGGTCAAACATTTTAGCATTTTAAGAGAACAAGATTAATTAAATAATACCCATAATATATTCAAGAATGAAAAAAAATAATAACATAAGTAAAATCTAGTAATATTTGAATCTCATTTGAAGGATTACTCTTCATAACCTTTGTAAATTAAGCATTATAAGGGTGAGATCATATACATAGTAAGGGTATGTACAATAGAAGAAATAATGGATCAATGAGAATAAATCTCTATGGAAAGGTAAATAACATAGAACAAATTCCATTTAAATAACTGGATGTTGAATAATGAATATGGAAAGGTGAATAACTAAAAACAAATTCGATTTAATCAATAAAAGGAGAATGAAATGAATACATAGATTGTATCACATTAAAACCTCATGTATAATAACAATGATAATAAGAATATATATGAATGAAATGATCAATTAATTAATTTAATGTTTGAGGCATTTTCAAACCTATACCATGAATATTTTTCATAATAAAGTCTAAATCCATGGGTAAAAACCCATTTAATTTGTCCAAATTATTTCTTTCATGAGAACTTTTTGATGCATCAAGGGGCTATATATTGTCCAAGCCCTGCATGTCACTACCAGTCCAAAGCATTCCTCATGTTGACTAATTTATTTAATTAATAATTAATATGCCTTATAAAATATCTATATTCAATAATTAATAAGTCTATATCAATAATTCCCTAATTAAGGATAAGTAACAAGATGTTTTTTTTAATGTTTATAAATGTAAATACTATTATAGATCCTTATAACATTCTTGAGGAAAATAATCATCAAACATTCAAAAGTGTCCATACAAATTTTGAAACATTTTAATCGTAACTCCCATGAAGGAATAATAACCCATGAAACATAAAATATTAGTAAATAGTTATATTCATGATATAACATTTCAAAAGGGTAGTATATACACCATATAAAGGAAACTAGGTTTATAACATTACATTATGCCTTAATGAAATGAAATAGAGACGAAATCCCTAATGTTTAACTTTGTTTATTTTTCTATTCATTAACCTCTGGTATAATGGGTTTAAGCACGTTATTAAATTATATCTGAATATTATTTATTTTTATAATTTCATGTATCAACTTCTTATGTTTTCTTATCGCCCATTTTTTTTGTAAAAATTAGTTATTACCCTTGTTTCATGGGTGAACTACTTCGTTTTCCAATGTATATTTTTTTATGAATCAGTTTGTTATTTTTTATAGGATTTATATCCAATATTCATAGAATTATATTAATGTTATAACTAACATATATAATCATTAAATAAATTTTTAGAGCCAATATTTAATGTTTTTAAGGGAAAATGAATCACGTCGCGTCATGGGGATGGTTAGCGGTACTTATACATGAGCAATGATATCATTCCCATAATGGTGAAAGAGTAAGGAAATCTATTCTTAATGGATCTATAGGTGGAATTTTAGGAAAATAAGGAACTAAAAAACATGGATAAGGATTCTTGGAGGATAAATGTGGTGGTATTGGTCGAACAAGTAGGCTCAATGTGGGGTGAATTAGTGAAGCAGGATGTGACCTTTTATAATTTATGTGAGGGAAACTTTTGGAATCTTTCAAAATATTAAATTTATATAAATTAAATTCCACTTTCAAATATAAAAAAATTTAATTTTGTAGAATCAAAAATTTTTATGTATAGATATCCTCTCTGAAAATAAATTTTATACACTTTTATATCACATCATTACACTTATCATTTGGGATTAACCCTTACTTATCTTTTTAACTCTTACCATGACACCATGTAATTTAAAATTTGATGTTTTATATAATTAAATCAAATAATAAAAGGCCAATAAATTAGTCAATTATTACTTTTATAAATTATACAAATCGTTTGTAAGATTTTTATTTTTGGAAATTTTTAATTATTTTATAAAATATTATTAATTTTAAAGTACCAATAATGTCAAGTTTCACAATATTAATTAATTAAATTAATAGAAATATCAGAAGTATAAGATAAATTCAAAACGATACTTATAAATACAAATTACATGAAAATATCATCGAAAAAATCATTTATGACACTAATCATCTAAAATTATATATTATTAGTATTTTTATAATCATTTATTTGATATTTATTTAAATTAAACAAATACTACATCATCATTGTGAAAGCCTTCAATTTAATCATTTATTGTCTAAAAATTTCAAATAAACTACCCTGAAAATTTTAATAATTTTTTCTTTTAATATATAATTTATAGTCTAACATATACCCTATATATCCAAATATTATAATTATTCCACTTGTTAAAAATAATAGTGTGAAAAAATTAACATTTCATTGAATGTAAATTTATAAATGACATATACTCATACATGTGGAATTAAAAGGATATAATTTCATCTAAATTATTATTTTGGAAGGAAAACAATCATAAAATGAAATTAGTTCTTGTTTCTAAGTAATTTTATATACTTCTTAATATTATTTTTAAACAAAATTACTTGATTTACCCTTAACCAGGGTAATTAAAATATTACTAAATTTAGTATTCATATGAAAAAAATAAAAAATAAATTATATTGAAATAATTTGGATAATATTAATCCAAATATTGAATCCATTTTTTTAAATTCTTAACATGGAACTTATACTAATAAATTTTCGTTAATCATGTTGATAGAACCAAAAAATGAGTTTTTAAAGTGAAAAATTAAAAAACATTACAATGATTTAATATTAATATTCAATGTGAAATTGATTACGATGGCCTAAATTTTATAAAATTATATAGAATTAATCTAATTATACTTAAAAACCAATTAATATTATAATTGAACTGTATAAATTATTTAGAAGAAAATGTTTTTTTTCAATTAAAATGTAATATTTTATCATTATTCGTCAAAACAAGAATCATATCAGAAAATACCAAAAGTTAAAAAAAGTAAATTGTTATATTATTCCTTAAAAAATATGTTTTTTTTCAAATCTAATATAAAAATGTTTCAAATATTGTAATTAAAATATGATTATTATTGAAAGACGGTAAAATTGCTTTTATAAAAAATATAAATTTTTATGTATAATATCATGTTAATTGTTATCTTATGCTTACCAAATAAGTTAGATGAATTAAAAAATATTTTATTGGATATTTAACATATAAATTTACTATATAAATTCTATAAAAGTGTTAGAATTTAATTTATTGTGAAAATTTTGAATAAATAGTGTTTTGTTCAAACCTGTTGTTGCGTTCATTATAAGCGATCAATAAATGGACAATATTGAATATTTTATTAATGGGCTTAAACAATAAATAATATGGTACTAGTATTATAAACATTATAATCATATTAGGATATATTATAATGTGATATTAATAAAGATAATGAATTATGTACATATTTTGGCCTCAAAGGAAAGACAAAGAAGAAATGTATGACTGTGAAAAAAATATAATGGGAAGAATACAATAAAGGATATAAAAAATGTGATAATTGTTGTAAGAAACAACCTATTATATTATTTAATGTATTGTGAGATTTATTCATGTAAGGAGAGAAATTACATGATGTTTATGACTGAAAGGTTTATAAATAAACCTCTAATGTTCAGTGATTCAACTATGTTATGATGGAGAACTATGAAAATTAATTCCCTACATGTTAACCTAATATAACTTAGATGAATAGGGATCAGGGAAAAATATATTCAAACAATACAGATTAAGCGTATTGATAAATTTTAATTCTTATTTATATTCAATATTTATATTATTAATTTATTTTATCAATGATATTCTAGTCACAAAAATCAAGAAATGTAAAATCATTATACTACAGTTTTCTTCATTAAATATTTGAAATCATATGTCAAATGGTAATGATAACCTAGAAAATTGATTCATGGTATGGTAAAGGGAAATATAACATTTAATGTGTTACTGGTGTTCAATTAACAATTATCATTTGGGATAAATAAATGATTGATGTTAAATAATTAAATGAGGTGGAACTTATGTCCATGGAAAAGATTTCTAATTTTGTGAAAAACTGGATTATAATTTATTTTGAATATATTTGGAATTTAAGGAATATATTCGATAATCTATGATTTTTGTTAAGGATGTATTTAATTTTTTTAGGAAATAATTCCTTCATTTAGATTTTATGGTTATCATGAGGTTTTTGGATAATATATGAAAATGATAATGAAATTTTTTTTATGTGGTAGTAAGTTCTACTTTAAAGAAAACAAATTCTATGTTGAATTTTAGGACATTTTTTGACTTATTAATATGGTCTATAATATTTTTGATGGGACATAAGATTGACTATATATGGAATAAATTATGTTGAAATTTGAATATTATTGTTTTTTTAAAATTATTACTTATCTTATTAGATATCCTATTCTAACCATTTCAATTTTAATAAATATTTTGAGGCCAATAGAATGATTAATGGATATTTTCAGTCATTTAAATTTATTCACACTTTATAAATTCATCTGTACTATCCATTTCATGGCCCATGAAATGATTTTGAACTAGATCAATGTACAATCTATTGATGATATTATTCTTATGACATGGAATGAATCAAGTATGTTTATTTTCTCATCTGATTTATCTTGATAGAAAACACATCCCATGACTTTGAAAAAATGACCTTGAAATTAAAACTTTACCCATTTAATTTTTTTATCATGCAATCAATTTACTATCAACTCATCAAAGATATATAGATTGTTGTGGTAAGTTTTCTAATGACCATGTACTCTATTCAAATGTCCACCTTTCCTTTTATTTAAATTTTAAATAAATCCACTTTTTGGTTGAGTGGGAACCATAAAATAAATGAAACTTCATAAAATATCAATAAAAAAATCTTTAACAAATAAGAAACTAGTATATATTATAGTTTCAATATTGATACTTTCACTAGGTCCGAAGTCCGAGAACACATTCATAATTTACATAGCTTGAAATGAAACCCTCGGGAAACCAGTGTAGAAAAATGGCTAAACACTGGCCTAAGGGTGAACATTGATATTTCCATGAAATATTAGTAGAGATAAGATTATTATTCATCTTCTCAGAAAATTATGGAGGGAATGAGAAGTCGATGTGAGCTATTCATTTAGGGGACACCATGTCCTATTTAACAACTTCCACTTGGGAATCCTAAGATACTGGGTGAAGTGGCATGTGAATAATAACTGTATTAGTATATTGAATTTAGTATTTTTCTATGACACAAAAGACTTTCATTACTTCATATAAGTTATGTGTTCTTCAATAAAGTCTTGAGTTTCACCAATACAGGGTTGGTTCACCTTTTTCATCCCTTTTACTTTTTTAATGGGTCCTTATTCATTATTTGATAACAATTTTCTCCCTATATATATATATATATATTGGTCATTGGATTTGGAAAATAATAGTAGTCTATTAGAGTCATATATATATTCTTGTGTGACACATGGAAATCCCTTGATTCATGGATTTCCTTCATTACATTATATGATCCAATTCTATGGAAATCCCTAGATTCATGAAGATCATACAATCCCAGTGAAATATGGGTATGTTTCTCTTCCTCTTTATATTAAGTAAAACACTAAAAGCACTCTCCAACCAAACTATCTAGTTTTTCCTATTGTAATGATGTCTGTGGTGTTCCATCATTGTTTTCTCACTATCTTATCTATTTTAGATCTCACTTGTCTAATCATTGATCAATTGATGTGGATTGAACAAATCATTATGTCATGTTCATTAAAATATATCATTATTCCTTTAAAATTTAATGTAATTTTTATATGAAATATATGATAAATCAATTTGATCATGATGTTATTATATTTCATTAACATTATCACAATATCCTCTGCATGGTAATATTTTTAAATTTTTATGGTGAAGAGTCATCCAAAAATTTATAATAATGTCATGTAGGATTAATTTTGATAATATTTTTTAAATTCCTTATAGTGGAGTGCATTTTTGAAAAAAAAGTTATTACATTATTCATAGACATTTTTTTCTTCATGAGTGACATATTATCTTTATCTTATATGGTATTATTCTCTTCTTGATCTTACCAAATTAGGTGTTTACTGACTACCTTATTATATGAGGAAGGATTATTAAGAGTATCCTCTACTGTTATAGATTCTATGAAATCCATGGATGGTGAATATTATTATCATTTCCAGAGGATGTATTCTAATGGAGAAATAATACCAATTATTCATATAAAGGTATCTGTAATTACTATAATAATATTCCCAACTTCCTTAAAATATTAAATATTTATCACAATTAATTTAGAAAGAGTAGGGAATTCATGTCAATTCAATACTTCACTACATAGAGAAAGTAAGCAATAAAGACCATAATGATAAGGGCTTCCATTATAACATAATGTTGGTATATATTAGGGGGTCATATAGTAAATTACATTGGGAGAAACTTCAAGGTGGACTTTGGTAGGGGTAAAACCTGATTAAATTTTCATAAGATAACAAAAATGCAGGTATCCATGGTTCATAGAGAAAAATATCTTATTATCAATCTTAGTGTGGCCTGAAAGGTTACCTTCAAAGTGTCTACTCTAGTGAGGTCCTTATGAGAAACTATTTAAAATTATTTGTGGATGATGGTCCCATGTAAAACTAGTTCTTCCTTAAATTGGTGAAATTTTGACTGGTTCTTGGGCCACTATTGATATATGTTTAAGAACCCCAAGAACACTATGATTAAGAAAAATTGTATTTTATATCTTCTTATGTATTTGATATCTCCATTGGTGATTTTCTTTTTAGATGTTCTTTGTTGTGTAGTTATAGTCTCATGAAGTAGAAATCAACATTCATATGTGGTAACTCACCTAAGGAACTATTGTGCTATTGTTTGAATAATATCATATTCTTCTATGTTTTTAACTTGAATATATTTATACGATGGATTGGTCATTGAAATAGACCAATAATATTAAGACGGAAAGGGTATATTTTCCTTATGATATTGTGTATTTATAGAGGGAATGTGCTAATGAACCTCCAAGAAATGAGTTAGCCCATGTGACCACTCCTAAGTACCCTCACAATGTGGGGATGGGCTACCCCATTTATATATACGACATTCAATACCTACACATTATCCAATTCCATTACTACCATTATATTTATAAAGTGTTTTAGAATGGGGGAAGGAATTAAATTTTTCCCATATATTATAAATGAGATATAGTGAATTGCCTATAAATATAGAACAAGAATATATTCTAATTCTGTTATTATAAAAGGGATATATTCCTTATCTAATCATCCATTTCCTACTAGAATATTCTATAATGGGTCTTGTGATGAGAAGAAGTGATTACCCCCACTGTGTTTAATAAGAATATTCCAATGATCCCCTCTGGGTGTTTTATGATTATATAGCATATATTACGTAGTGGAGTTAGTTATATATTCCTACTCACATATTTCCACCATATATTGTCATGATCTTATGGTGGGAACATGGTTGTGTGCTTAATCAAGATTTATTTATTTCCACCCTTGGATGACTTCTCTATGAACCAAATCTTGGGTGGCTTGAGTAGAGCCTCGTGTTGTGGTATCCTTTTCATGTAGAGAAAATTATTCCACATTAAGATGGAAACAAAAAATACTCTATGGATCTGTTTAGTGTAACTTCTATGCTTAGGTGATGAGTCCATTATTGACAAAGGAATCCACCTCCTTTATATAAGGTAGGAGAATGTAATTTCGTATTGTGGGGTGGGGGTGGGTTCTAATTTTTTTTAGAAAATTTGATGTTCACTACTTATTTATTTGACTCCAATAATTTGTGGGTGGATGAATATTGGGGCTTCATACCCAATGCATCTTCACATGGAGCCTCTATGGTATTGATATTACAATTGAGGAAGTATTCCCAAATAATCACATCTGAAATCTTATATCGAAGAGACTGGTTGGGTGATGGTATCCAATTATTTGATAATGATTTGGTTTATATGATAGTAGATGTGTACATTTGGTTTTTAAGGGAAGATGTAATTTAGGAAAAAAAATGGTTCTATTGGATGTTCCTGAGTTTGGTTAACAAACACAAACAATGAATCATGTCAACATTTCATCCCAATTATGTGAGCTAATATAGTTTGATTGGTTTAAAAAATCCATGTTGGGAAATTTTTTATTTGATGTGAATATATGAGACAAAATAGTATGACATATGGGGGATGTAGTTCTTTTTGTTAATGAATAATTCATTTCAAATTCACTATTTTGTTTTAATTCCCATTTTGGTAGTTTCTGATAGGGTTTTTAATTGAAATAGAAACACGCAATAGCCCATTCATCTATAATAAGGACCTACATTCCAATGATAGTATTTCACAAAGAATTATCCAATAATGCATAGGGACTCACATTGGTCAATAAGATGGGGGTTATGGCTCAACACACCCTATTTGGGAAGATCTTTTCTACAGTTCGTGGCTCACATATTGATTTACATCATAATAATGAATTCTTTATAATAGAAAATATAATTATATTCACCCTTAAAATATTAAATCAATCATGTATAAATGCAAGAGTGACCGTCTATATGTATTATAATATTTACATGAATAGAACCATCTGTATATATCCATGGTTATCGATTGATATATCCATTTATATGTATTACTGGTCTCCATTGATATATCCATATATTTGTATTGTAGGTTATCCTTATCATCTTATTTATAAATTTTTTAATTATTTATGAGTTATAGCCATATAATTGGTCACTATAGAATTTATTTCCATCGGGGGAGGAGGTTGGATTTTTGATATCAAGATCAATACCATGAGAAGGGTGTCCTATAAATCCTTGTGATAGGAATAAATGTCAATGTAATTCATTTACAATTAATGGGAAATGTCATATTTTTTAATGTCATTTGAAAAAGACCAAACCATTCAGTTTAATATCATACAGTTAAGAAGTATATTCATAAGGGCCAATGAAAATGTTTTTATAATAGATACATATGTGATTAACTTGATGGATAATACCATTGGGAATATGGAATGATTATACTGGATTAATCTTACAAGGAATGTGGACCTATGAAGAATGATATTTATGACAAAAAAAATGATGAGGATTAGATGATTCATCCTTGAAAGAATATAGAACTCCTTGTGGGTATTTTTTCTACCAAAAATGATTCCTAGTGATGAGGATAGTTGATTTAGATTTTTAGGTCTGAGTATGATGTAGGAATCTGACCTATCTTATTATAATGGAATCAAATCTAATGTTTTTTTTAATGTTCTGTCATACACCAATGATGGAGGCCCAATATTAATTCATTGGTAATATGGCCCACTAAAGGACTGTCTTATAGAGAATATGGTGCTTTGATAAGATATTTACATTGTTTGGGTCATATAGTGAGTGGGATTCTCATTTTATATTCTTATTTTTGGTATTGGAATAATAATCACTAATTGATAATTCCATGTGAGTCATTCATAGTTTGATACAATATACTGGGTATAAGATCACTGTGTTTTAGAATCATGTGTTGGATGTGAATACACCTAAATTAGAATCATAAATCGACGTTTGATCCTCATATGGTGGTGGATCGTGGTAGATATATAAAAAGGATGAGGATTATGTTATCTGGCATGATAGGATAAGGTATTACTCTAAGAGGGATTCCAATGGGAGATATTTGTTCCTCATCAATTGGTGGATGAGTGAGAGGTTTTGGTAGAGAAATCTAATAAACGAAAGGGATTATCAATTACCATAATCTAGAATCTCTATAAAACCTATGATGAGGATAACATATCTGTATGTATATGTCTTGACTCTCTTCAAACTTTAGGTAGTACTTTGGAAAATAATTCTACAACATGAACTACTTCCATAATACATAATACTAGGATTCTAATTATGATGAGAATTCCTAGTTGTCATCATTATGAGAACCCATGTTATTAGAAAGAATAAATACATATCTTCCTCCATTATTAGATTTAATAATAACTATAGGTCCTTGTTTATGTGTCCCATCTACGGACTAGATAGATGGGGTGGTTGTGGGGTAGGTAAATAAAGGAATTATAGAGATTTGATGTTGGTCATATAGATACATTTTGGATTTTCATAGAGTGTGAAAAGAAAAATCCAAATTTTATGTTAAAGGAGGGATATGAGAGGGAGTTGGTAAGACACCATTAATATACACCATTCCAAAAACTGTTCTAGAAATGCAGAATGAGGTATATCTAATGGGTGATTCTAGAAAAGGTTATTTCTTTATGAGTGGATTCCTTTCATTATAAAGGAGGACCCCTTTATAGATATTAGGTAGGTCATGTTTCTCATGAATGATAACCCATTGTAGTGGGGATGAGGGGATCTCTTAGTTGATTTTCTCTTAATATGGTCCCTATCTTTTTGGGTATTCTTTCGTGGAATATCTAATAGAACTGGAAGTCTCTTGTGTTTTTATCTATGTTCTCCTCCTCCTCATTTGTATCTATCATCTACCATTTTTTTTCAGCCTCTCCTCACCACATCTGGTGATAATTATATTTATTTATATGGAATTATAATTACCATTTTTATGAAATTTAATTTTTTTCCTCATAGCATACCTTGACATGAGAGGTAGTATTTAAAATACTCACCCCGATTGTAATGGATTTCTATTTTGGGGGTTTTTGAGTAATTTCATCGCACTGAAAATGATTTTTGATTTACAGGACTGGTTGGTAGACATCCTCAAACCATAAAGAAAATATTTTATTGTAGTGGTGTTACTACTTAAACACAAAACAAAGCACTTTTGATTGTGAGTTTTCTTAAGGGATATCATCATGCTTAAAATGATATTTATTTTATGATGTAGTGGGGAGACCACCTCACAACACAAAAAAAATTGATAGATGGGGTAGTGATATTAACAACATGATCCACAAATTAATTTTTTTTGTGGGGAATGATATTACCACATCACGTCATAAATGAAAAATAAATTATGAGGGGAATTATTTTTTTTATCTCACAATTAAAGTGAATTTTTTTATGTGTCTTATTATCTCCATGTTACAAAAATGAATTTTTTTTGGGGATGTGTGATATTACCACCTCACCCTAAACGAAGTTTTATTTTGTGGGAATTCCAAGTGATGTGGTTGTTCTGTATAGCTTGTGCATTATGTGGGAATGATCTAACTCCATTTTGGTTCTGAATATGATTCCAATTCTAACTCCATGTATTGTTATCAATGATTAATTAAAAATTTCTAAAATTGATAACCACATTATGTGATTAATTATAATTTTGTATTCCCAACATTAAAAATAATATAATATTGAAATATTTAAACTAAAAATGTAGTTAATTTTATCAAATTAAAATATTAATATACAAAATTTAACTCTTATTGAAAAAAAATATATTTTAGAAACTAATATTTTAAAAAATGACCTTCATAAACCTCATTTCTTTCTTCATATTTCTCATATATTTATAAATATTATAAAAATTATATATTATTTTACAAATATAAATAAAACATATTATGATAAAATTTTAACTATGAACAATTTATTTTTCTATAAAAAATTTGAATACCCATTTTAAAAAGATATTTAAAAAACACCATTTATAATTTTTACTAAAATTTAATAATAACATATAATTATAAAAAAATATTAATTTTTAATTTAATGATTATTTTTTATTTGAGGTATTTTTAATATGCCATTTTTTATTTTAGTCAGGATTTACATTAGTTTGATGTTGTGTATTTGAGATACTATTGGAAATAATATTAATTTAGTGGGTCCAAAACATTAGGTAATTAAAAATCACTTGTGTACCTTATTTGGATTGGGATAATCCTCCCATGTATCCATGTTCTTGAGATAAAACCTCACATGTACCCATTTTTCATGGGAAACATCCTCTATTTTACCATTTTTCTCGAGAAAAATCACCACATTTTCAATTTTTAGATCAACAGATATTAAAATAAAACAATTCAGTGGAGGGATATTTAAGATACCATAATTAGTCATTCATATATATGTTTTCTACTTAAAATCAGTCATAAAAATATTGAAATGAACCCTTAGATACATCATGATTTTATTTAAATTTTAAAAAAATCAATACATAACCTAAAAATAAAATATAAAAGGATATCAGAAATATTGTATTTAAGAAAAAATATTATTATAATAAAATATAAAGTATGATAAAACATTACATCATGATTGAAAAAACATATAGGAAAAATCGTATTAAAAATCCAAATTTTTTCAAAATACCATTTATACATTATTTTTAAAGGTTGTGTGAAAATTAAAATTTTGTTTTTGCAAATTTAGTGAGAATTATTTAAAACTTATTTTTAAAAAGTTTTCTAAATTAATAATCTATTAAATGAAATAATTATTGTATAAATATTTGGAGTGAATTATAAAACATTAGATTTTGAATTGATGTTTTTGGAATTTTTTATTAATACATCAATTTGAGAACCCACAATGTAAAAAATAGAATTGAAATATAATTTTGAAAAGTTTTAAATAGAATTTTTAGAATCAATAAAATTAGTTATAAGAAAAATAGTTACATGTAAAAATGATTTTTCTTAATAATGATAGATATTCCTACCAACATAAATCTTTTATTTCAAAAATATTTTTTGAATAGAAATTGTTCTAGATTATAAAAAGTAATTTAACTAGAGATAAAGCATAAAAACATATATAATGGGGGAGTGGACGGATCAAATAACACTAAGAAAAGTCTATTCATGAAAGATATATTATGAACTAGTGAAATGGATATTGAGTCTAAGAAAATCATTCAAAATTTGTACATAAATCTTGACAAGAGCTTGATAGGAAATAACTAAGTGTATATTAAAATATCATCAATTAGAATATATTTTAAAATGTGATGTATATTTGAAAATTAATACATAAAATTATATAAATTATAGTGCCCAATATCAAACATGTCCCATGGAGATGAAAATTAGACAAAGAAACCCTTACCATTGTTCATTCTTAGTAAAAAACACTCAAAATTACTTCTATAGAAACATAAATATCTTAATGTTATAATTTAAATAATTATTCACAAAAATTATCATTTTTTATAATTATTTTACTATCATTTATTACTAATATATTTCAATGTTATCCCATATTTTTACAACCATTTGTAAGAACATTCAAGTGTTATTTCTTTCAAACATCTTGAAGATGAGATGGGTTTATTTTATGTGGTATAATATTCATCATTAAAATATCAATCTCAATATAATAATAATTATTAATTAAAAATTATTACCAAATTATCATTTTCATTAAGTGGAAGACACAAATAATGATTGTGAGAATGGAAATCATATGGAATTTTTTTTGAAAATTTTATCATTCGAATAAGGATATATTAAAAAATATTTAAAATATTAACCATAAAAGTCTAGATTCATTAAAACAACAAAATATTGTCATCATTACCTAGTAATATCATTTTTTTAAATCACAAAATTATTTATGACCTATTTTTTATTAAATGTTTTATATAGGTGGTTAAATTAAACCAAATGATAATATGTTACAATGATTTAATGTGTAAGGGTATATATTTAGAAAATG
Source organism: Viscum album (assembly GCA_963277665.1). NCBI lineage: Eukaryota > Viridiplantae > Streptophyta > Magnoliopsida > Santalales > Viscaceae > Viscum > Viscum album. The sequence continues at coordinate 1,404,635,740 of OY728152.1, forward strand.
TGAATTTTACATATATAGAAGTTTAAAATTTTCAAAAAAATCATATTTCCCCATTAAAACAACTCTAAGAACCATCCTTTATGGGTTTTTATTGAATGTGAACTCCATTAACCATGGATTTTCAAACTGTATATAAGAACATTTAATTATTTAATTTTTCAAAATAGATGGGTTATATGATGTGATAATTATAATTACCATATAAAAAATTACATTAAAGTATATAAATGTTACTAGTATTATTATATTAGGTTTTATTGAATAAAATTCAATGAGTATAATTAAGAAGAAAAGTAAAAAAGTTGATAATACTCAAGTCAAAGAATTTAATTTTCTTTATAATTACCTTTCAAAATAACGTATATATGAAATCTAATGGGAAAAAATAATTATAAAGTGGGATCTAGTTATATAAGGATTAGTTTAAATTATTTTCATGAATAAATATTATTGTTATGTTTTTTATGTAGTTTAAGTGTTATCCTTTCGTATGTGAAGGGAAAATTTATTTTTTAAGTCAGCATTTCATTTTAAATATTCTAAAGGTAACAACCAAAGAATAATGGATCTAAATTGGGAAAAATTGTAGGATAAGATTGTGTCCATTTGGATTATCATCATGCAATCGTTTTAATGAAAACATGGAGTGTTTTTTGTATTTTTTATTATTTTTTTATCTTTTATGGTCATTTAAATTTAACATGTTAATTTTTTTATGAAAATAAAAATTAATATTAAGGGAAAAAATTAATATTGGATGTTTGTTTAATTTATAACATTTCATTATAAAAATTTATATAATTTTACTAAATAATGAATATAAATTCATAAAATTTTATTTTTAAAATATATAGACATAAAGTGTAAAAAAATATTCTTGGATAACTCCATTATTAGTGTTTCAAAATATATGAAAGTGATATTAATATCAAAAATAATATTTTTTTAAAATAAAAATTTGAATATTATAAAAAAATATATGTCAATTTTATTTTAATGCTACCCACAACTGAGTTTCTCTATTAAAACACATAATTAGTTTAGGAGAGCATAAAATATTTCCAATAAAGTAATATTTTAATTTAGTTCTAAAAATGTTGGACAAAAGATTTATAATCACAATGAATATTATTAAATTCATATTTTATTCCTAAAAACCTCTTATTAATTTAAATGTTTTTTAATATTTTAAGACATTTGGTAAATAATAATAAACCCAAAAAATGTATAATTTTTATAGAAACAGTCTCCAGATATAAATAAACCATTAAAAAAATATACTAATAAAATTTTTATTTGAGGAATTAAAAAATCAATTTTATTTTATCAAATTTAAATTCATAATTTTTTATTTATCTTTTAAATGAAAATGCATAATATAATGAAAATTTATTTCATTCAAGATAAAATTTATAATATCTACTGATAGTAATTAGAAAACATCAAATGAAATAAAATTTAATGTTTTACCATGATAAAGATTGTAAAAAATTTATTAATAATTCTATCTTAATTTTTTTTGGTTTATTGTTGGGAGATGCATGTAATATAATATATTGATCCTTAAATAATTTTAAAACGGTTAGAATTTTTGTTCTTTTGTTTCTACCCCCATAGTGTAATTGAATCATATAATTATTATTTTTCAAATAAAAATAAAATTAGTTAAGGGAATATGTTTTATGGTATAAACACTAGATACAATTTTTAAAGAGATATCAATTTTTAAAACAAGGTATACATATATAGCTCCACAAAATTGGAATATCCATAATATGGAATTTTCCTAACATGATTTTAGTTACTAGTCTACCATTATTTTGTGTCATGAACCAAATTATGTATATTGTTTCTAGAGGGTTATTGTTTTTAGAAAATCATTTATACTAAATCATAGGTTAATATTAAGTGTGTTTATAGTAAACCTAATAAATTATCCACTATGTGAAGAGATCAAAAATTTTACCTAAATAATTTTAAATTTATCTATAAAATGTGTATTAATATTTAAAAAATAAGTATTATAATAAATTTCAACTTGAAATAGAATAAACATACCCCTAGAATATTTCAGTGAAAATAAAATCAACAGGGTTGGTATTTAGTAATCATATAAAACTTATCAAACATACAATAGTTATTTCAAAAAACATCCAATAAGACATATATAAGTACATATTCAATGTAAAGCAAACAATAAATATCTATGTCTAGTTAGGGATTATTGCTTGTAATGGTATTGCATGGTCCTCTTGGTCTTGAATGTTTTTGATTATTATCATCTTTTTATGTATTTGGATTAGGGTGTTGAAGTATATAATAAAAAATTTCCCCACACATAAGTCATTGAATTATTAATTTTATCATATAATTATCACTATTTAATTGAATCCCTAAAAATTAAATATTCACCTTTACTTGATGATTTGATGCTTGATGACCCCCTCTACACAAGAGAAACATCATCTACTCTCCTTGTTACATTTCCCTTCATGTTTCATTATATGTAAATGATATATAAACTATTGGGATTTCATTCATTCATTATATTTTTTCACTTGATCTTTCATGATATTACATAGTTATCTTAATTTCATTGTTTGGGACATTAATCATGTTCACATTGATTATCATATTTTGTGATAGATAGTATGGAATAATCTCCAGGTTTCTCACTGCATCTCATATTATGATGGGTTTTTTTGAGGTAATTTCCAAATTTACCTTCATACCCATCATTCCTACAAATATTTTCTACTTATAAAACTAAATTGTTTGACCTACATGAGGAAAAGTTAATTATATATTTGAATTATGAAAATAATAAAAGTAATTCAACGTAATTTTTTTATTGATTTTACATTATCACATAGGAATATAGTTCCTTATGTTCAAACTATATAAATTAAGTATTAATATGTCTATATTATGTGTTGTTATATAATATTTATATTCCTAATTCTATCAATTCACTAGGAAATTAATCCCTTATAAAATTTTATAAAGTGTATATGATCAACCAAATAACATCCATTGTTGTTTCATTCAATTTTTTCAGTATTAGGTGCACTCATCATGCATTGGGATAATGGTTCAATAAATTCCCAACAATACATACTTTAGGTGATAACAATAAGGTTAATATGTACCATATATGTATCCAAATTTTTATATTCAAATTTATATGTTTTTTATAAAGTCCACTCATTCATGAATTTACCATTATTTCAATATATCATTTTTGAGTTATACTCAACTGTTGGGATTTAAAAATTATTCATAGACATTATAGAAAATTTTATAAAGTAATCTCCAAAATTTTCTAATCCATTCCATGATACCAACTATGGAGACCCAAGATTTATATAACAAAAATACTACATAATTATTTATATTTAAATAATAAATATTAGAAATTGACATACAACTCATGGACCTAAATGATCCATGTCTTGGATTTTAGTAGCATAAAAATATTAATATAAAAATATTTCTCTATAATATATCTATTATAGTTTATTTAATTGTAATTTCATAAATTATTTTACTCTTCATAACCTATAGAAAATAGAACATATGAATGCGGTGATAGAAAATGCTCAATTTGGGAACACATATCAATATTTCATTAGGGTTATGATCAGTTGAATATAAGAAAATATGGTAAGGGGTTAAATTTATTTTTAAAATGAATATTTAATATATTTTTTACCATTTGTCATTATATAAGGTCTTGTAATCTAATAATAATAGAATTAAACTTTATAAATAATATTAATGTAATTATATTATTTTGGATAAAATAAATTTGAATTAATATAGTAAAGAAGTAAACTTAAGTTGTTGATAATACTAAAATTACAGAGTCGAATATTCCTTTGAATTATCATTGGAAATGATGAACTATGAAATCTAAAGGTGACCAGATGATTTTAAACATGGGATATGTTTTTATTAAGAGTAATTTTGTAGATCAAAAAGTTGATATTAAATGTATATGTGAGTCTTGATATAGTGGATTTGATACCTATTTATAAATGAAGGTAAGGATATTTTTGGAAGTGAATATGAAATTTTAAATAATTTATTATTGGGATTTAAAGGGTATTCACATTAGTCTGTATAATATTATTTAAAATAAAAACAAAAAGATACATTCATCATATGAAAACTTGTAATATTACCAATATTTTCCCCATTCTAGTCACACGTGTATTAGGGGTGTTTGATGATTTTTTGGTTCCTAGAGCCCAATTTTTTATGAAAATCTAGACAGACTGCACATTTTTTAGAAACTATGTGGGGAAGGATGCAAAATTATTTTTAACAATATGAGGATGGATATTAGGGACCAACAGACTGCGTCTTTTGAGAAACTTATACTAATGAAGGATCATACCCATGTTAGAGAAATTAAAATTTTTAGTATAGCTGTTTTACTCGATTAGTGCATGGTTAGTAAAACTGTGTACAATGACCAAGTTGGTTCCACCTTACCATATAATGGGGTTCACAGTTGACATAGGATTTGGAAAACCCTATGTCCCAACCATGTGACCCCTCTTTTTGATGAAAAATGAATATTTTTCATTGAAATGATTTGAAACCTAATCCATCAACCATTTTTGTATCCAATGTAAAAAACCTACAGGGGTGATCCTCCTTAAGCCATATTCTAAGATTTTCTACCATTTCAACATTGGATCCAGAAATATAGCATTTTTGGCATCATTGTATCTACATAGGTCATTAATCAATTCCTTTTGTAGCATTCTTCATTTTCCATGGAATCTTATGTGTTGTTTTGGTGAATGTTAATATGCCCAATTTTCTATATTTTTAACATTTTTCAATTTTATCTCGATCATATTTGAATCAAAAAATGATACTAGTTGATCACTCTATTATGATCCAATATATGGGGGTCTATACTTTTCCTAAGTGGTTTGGTGGTTTATAGATCTTTTCTTCATTATTCCACCAACCAGATATTATGACATTTTATTAAAATTGTATTGGATAATTGAATTGAATGTAATGGAGTGTATTAGGGATTACATTAGTTCCTTTGATATATATTGCAGGTTGTTTCTCTAACAAGGGATACCCATGCAGTTTTCAATGTGACTATTTTTTACCTATTCTTTACTAAATCATATGTGGGGTGAGTTAGTGATTTCCTAGATAAAGTAAGGTTGATAATAAATTAATCAGATTAATTTGGAAAAATACGATATTTTTTCCTCCCATTCCATGTGTTAATAATATTATTTGATTAAAGTGTTTGAAGGGATTATTTAAAAATCATGAAACTATGTGGGTAAAATTATTAAATATGAATGGATGTGAATTTGTATATGCGTGGGAAAATTCATGGTATGTAATGGTAATTGAATTTAATGATTAATGGTTCCCATGGATTTCATGGTTGTTCAATACACTGGATGATAATATCTATAAAGAATGTCTTGGTCCTATATGCTCCTTGGATTATAATTATGTTGGATTCTATGGGACTTTCTTCCCCTTGGATCTAGTTTGTTTGGGATTATAGTGGACATGGTCTATTAAGATGCTCCTTGGATGACCACTTCAGGCCTAACCAAGTTTCCATCCAGATAATCAAGGGATAAGATGATGATGAATTGGTTCAATATACCATGGATCTATCATTGCAGTGTTGGACATTTATGATTTTATGACATGGCTAGGGATAATGTTAATTGTATTATTATACGGCTTAGTCGTGGTTGTTCTGACACTTCTAGTTATATGGAGTGGTCATGGGTTATCTAAGTTATTATGTATAAATAATGGCCATGGTATTTACTTATGTTTACTTTACATATTCCTAGTGATAAGATATTGAAACTATTTTTTGTGGGGATCCTTGTCTGGCGTGATAATATCACTTAAAAATTTACATTTTCTATGTAAAATGAACTTTTATTACAAACACATCTGTTATATACCTTACACTCTATTTTATCCAATACTCTACATATAGGACTTGATATAGAAATAAAAGGTTGTGATGTACTGGGATTTTATCTCACACTCTATTCAGGCCACTGTTGGGTACCCAAAAAGAAATTATGGATGTATATAGGGATATGAGAATGAACCCAAAGTTAGATTCTTGTCTTTGTTCCATGCTAAAGAGTAGCAGAGTAAGGGGCCGACCTGAAGATTGTTATGCTAGATATGATAGATTTTGGTATTTTGGTACTTTTATATATGTATTGTACACCTTACATGTATCCTTTTTTTGGATGCACTATATAGAATACACATCACCATCATTTTATATGCGACTAATTCTAGAATTTTTATATATATCACTTTCTTTTGGATTTTTATCTTTCTGTTTGATTGGTTTACTACAACCAATATTGAATGTATGTTTTCTACCACGGTGTTCAACTCTAACAAGAGGGAATAGTATCCCCACAGACATAACCTAGGCCCTCATTTCTAGTTTGTAGCTTCTGGTGTTTTGGGAGATGAGCATGAGGCCATGTGGCCAACTGTGCTCGGGGAACCTTTTAGTGGAATCCGAGTCAGGGATCTAAAGAAGTGGCATCATAACATTTTCTTTATGGTTTTATAGATTATATTGAGATAATATAAAGGTATCGGAATGAATATTACTTTTTTAATGAGTTGTACCTCAATGTAGTTAACCCAGGTATAGGAAAATCTATATTACTAGGAATGGAAAATGATTTTTCTTGATTTTTACTATTATAGTTCTTTTTATTCAACCATTGGTGGATCCAATAGATTTATAATATAATAATTTATATGATAGTGTGTTCAATTTTGTTTTAACTTAACTAAATGAGGGTATTCTATATGAGTTTTCATTTTAGAAACTATATAATAATCACATTCTATGTATTATGCCATTCCATTTATGATGCATTGATCTTTTTTTCAGGGTGTTGTGATAGGTGTCGTGATAGATATACTTGAAGTTGTGATAGAAATTTGGTTAAGGTAATTGGGAAACAATATAGAACATAGACTTGAATCCATAACCTAGGATGTTTATTCATAATTAGTAGACCATAAACACAATAAACTTCTAATTGTGGTAGATTGAGTCATGTACTATGAGTCACATGGACTGGAATGTGTTATGGTGTGGATTAGGTAGAAATATATTTTGTTTCAAAAAGTGTATGGGCCCTTCTAGATAAAATATTGCCAAAAAATTGGCCAATCCATCTAAAATGAATGGTAAATAAATATAATAATTAGTAGAAATTGAAAACTACGAAACAGAGTCATGACCATGAACCAAATTTTGAGTGGTCTTAGGGTAGTGTCTATAATGATGTTTTTGATAGTTTAACTTTAAAAAATCATGGATTTATTGGCAGGATTGGTGATATGAGATATTTATTGGTTGTTTTGGACACATCCTAGGAATTTAACTTTAAACATTGATTTCAATTTTTTCTGATCAATCTCTTTACAATTTTAGAGGCGTTACATACCGATGACATCCCGTCGTACACCGAGAGGGTGGAATAGACCATTATTCAAGGGCGACAGTCAATGGTATACTTGTGATTCCCCATATAATTCCATATTATGTATCAAATGGTTTACTAGACACAGGTGTGAGGGAAACATTCTATAATGGTTTTTTCTTTTTATGACAACTTTTTACGTAGCACCGCAGCCTAACTACTCTATTGCTGTGATGAAGCATGTGTTCTAGTAGTAGCATCCTCCCACATTTTGAGGGGATAAAAGTTCACATGATGTTGAGAAGTGGATTGAAACTACTCCAACAATAATTTAGAATCTGGAAACACCTCATGATATGAGAGTTAATATCATTAAATATAATATTCGAGGATCGGAAAATACCTAGTGAGATGGTCTAAACCTGGTTGAAATGTTTTGAGATATGGTTTGGGTTGACTTCCACACAATATTATTTGAAAACATTTTCCCTGATACTATGAGAGAAAGGTGGTATATTGCATTCATGTATCTAGAGAAAGGAACTATGCTGGTTATGGAATACTCAGCATGATTTGTAGATCTAATGTTTTTTGTGCCAAAGTACATGATTGATGAGTTATTGAGAGAGAGACACTATGAGGTAGATCTATGAAATTCCATTTTATCTAAGATCTACATGTTTATACAGAATTTTTTTACTACAATTTTGAATCAAGAACTAAATATAGAGTGAAACCTTGGGGATGATTGGGGCATATAGTAGAGTAGTGTGATTTCTCGACCAAGTATTTTGACATCATGTTGTAGGGAGATAATTTTTGAGGCTTACCATGAGATGAGTACTATCCAGACCACTATTATAGGTATTATAGTTTTTTCATCAGTGTAGTAGATATGGTCATGTGAGGAATCAGTGGAATATTGAACCAGTCAGTTTTTAATATTGATGATGGATGGGAAATGTGCAATGTTTCTAGAGAACCATCATTCTAGGAGTGAGTGGTATGGTTTCATATTCGAAACAATGTTCAGGAATTGGTTTTGTAGGTTTTTGTCAGGTTGGGAACTAGATATGTATCAGTCGATAATGTAGTGGTGGTGGTGGTTGTGGCCAAGGTATCCAGGCATAAGTCATTCCAATAAAGTAGACCAGGCATTCTTCAGGTAGTGAAGATTCTGTAACATGTCCACAATTCAAACCATATCTATACTGTATATCCTACCCCTGAGGAGCAGGGCATCCAACTATCTATGGTGTGTGGTACGATCTTAGAGTCCTCTAATCTTTTATATACTCTTTTTGACATAGTTTCCTCACATAGTTTCAAATATTTTCCTATTGTGGAGAGCCATTTTCCTGTGATTTTTCTTTTTTGAGAATTTTATGACACTTGACACTCTATTAGGGATCAAGATGGACGATGTATGTTAGTTTAGGTAATCCCCCTTGATATTGCTAGGTGTCACATAAGATAAAATATTTTATTCCTACATATTACTATTTTTAACGCCATAATTAGAATGAAATGGGCTGTATAAAATCGAGACTATGTTTATTGATATCATCGTAGGGTGACTTTCTCATAACCAGAGAGAAGAGTGTTTATTCACAATTGTGAATGGGATATCCAAGTGAGCTGAGATAGACTTGAGAATCATGAGCTAGGTGGGATAACAACCCATATTTCCAAAATATATCGATATTACTAGGGATCACATCAGAAATTTTTCCCTCCAATTATTGATCATTTTAGGGACATTTTCCATTATTGATTTGCTGGTTTGACTCCCAAGATAGTGGTTGATTTCCACATAAATGTACCTCCAGATACTACATCAGTATCCATTACTCCTTATATGATGGATACGATGGATTTGTAGTAGCATAAGAGGAAGCTATAGGATTTAGAGTCTAAAGAGTTAATATAACCCCATATATATCTATGGGGTTCTCTAATCAATTATTTGAAATTGGAAGATGGTACTCCGAGGATATGAAATAATTATTGGAAATTGAACCACATGAAAGTAAATTAATGGTATCCCTTGTCACATATAGGTGACCAATTTGATCATCATTTAGGAGCTCAAGAGTTATTTCAAATTGATTTGAGATATGGATATCATCGTGTGCATGTTATACTAGAAGACATACCTCGTATAGAATTTCATAGTATGTATAGTTTATTCAAGTATATAGTTATATCACTCTATCTCACAAGATTCTATAAGTTTTCATTGAATTCATGATTAGATTTTACCATCCGTAACTAGATTCGTTTGTGGTGGTTTTCAAGTAAGATATTTAGTGTATTATCATAATTACCAGAACCATTCCAAAAAACTAATGATCACTTTGGATACACTAATAGTTTATCTATTAATTTCTAATATCATAAAGTACCACTTTTGGATGGATATGAATCACATTTTGGGTTATATTTCATCAGATAAAAGAGTATCTTTTGAGAGAGAGATAGTGGGAACTATAATTTACATGTCATTTACCATGATTTTTTTTCACATAATGAGTATTTTGGGGCTAGTAAGATTTAATTGGTATTTCATAATGGAATTTTATTGCACAATAGAAGTGATTAAGAGCTTGACTAAGAGGGGTGTGAATTTTGTATGATATGATACCTCAAATAAAAATTTTGTAGTCTGGCTTGAGCACATGTCACAATTATTATAAATATGTACTAACAATATGTAGTTAGAGAAGGTTATACATCTTAGAGATAGAAACTGACTTGATGGACCTGCATAATTTTTTTCAGGGTATTGGTGTCATCTTATGGTCGATTATGCACATGATCAGAAAATATCATAGTAAAATTCATAGAAACACCAGAGTGATGAATTCCTAGTGGGAGGGAAACAAAGTTGCTGACTACCTGGACACGTTGGTCACCCCTAGTTCTGAAATCCTTTTCTTGCATAATTTTGATAGTCTGAAACTGGAAGGGGTCAATATCATTTGAGGTGCTTCCCTTAGCCTACAATACATTAGACCCCTAATAACCCTATTCCCTTTACCTCCTATTTCCCTTCCCCTTCCCTTTTATTTTGTACCCCTCTCTCCCTGAATAAATAATTACTTGATAATGGGTCCAAACTAGGACATAAGATAAAATACGAACTACAACGCAACCTTTTTGGGTATTTGAGCAATTTTGATGCAAAGAGATGGAGTAGTGTCATACAAATCTTGATATATAAGGGCACATGAGAGGAATTTCCCATGGTATGATCTCATGTTAGATTCATTTTTTCATGAATTTCACTATTCAAGAGACTAATAGAGATAATTTTGTGGTGTACACGACAAAAAATGCCCCAAGTATATATTTAAACTATGTGATATGAGTCTCAGATAGTAAAGGAGGGTTTAATGGATTTAATATTTTGAATTTGAGTTTTACTACATGCATGTAAAGAGAAATGTAATGGATAATGCATGAATCATGACGACTCAGATACAAGCAGTTTTGAAGGCCAGTAACGAGTGGAACCTGATGGATTTGTTTTATGAGATGAACATAGAGGTGAAGAAAAAGTCATTAGAACACATTTATTTAATCATTTGGAGTAGCCTCTATCTTACTAGATTGAGTTAGGATGCGACATCAATGAGATTTAGAGGGCAAAGTCTTATAAGAGAGTGTGGTCTATGAGGATAGGACACCTAGATGGATAGTAGGTGAGGATTAGATCATGTGTATCTATGAGCATGTTCGCATTATAGTTTAAATAAATGAAGATATGATGGATTAATTTAATGCCTCATTATGGGAGGTACATCCTGAAGTTACCAAGATGTTTCATGATGTACGTCTTCATTTTTTGGTCCTGGTATAAAACATGAGGAAGCTGATTTTGCTATGAGATTTTTCATTTTCCAGCAGGTGAAGGAGGAAAATTAGTGACCAAATAAACTCTAATAGAAGTTAAATATTTCTTAGATTAAATGGGTCATGTTGAGATATATTTCATGATAATTTGGATGATATCTCCTCAAGGCATTGATGTTTTGTATGTTGTTGTTGACATATTCTTGAAGATTTAACATTTCCTTTAAATTAGGGAGATCGTAATTATGGATTAGATTTTGAATGTGTATGTAAATGAGATATTATGTTTTTATGTGGTACCTTTTACTATAATTTATAATAGGGATTCGAAGTTTATAGATCATTTCTTGCATAGTTTTTAGAAGAAACTAGGTACATAAGTGCTTCTAAGAATATATTACCATACTCAAAATAATGTCCCGTCATCATGTGTGATATAGGTGCTTGAGGATATTATTTGATCATACATGTTGGAATTTGTTGGATTCTATGAGAGGAATATACCCATGGTTTAGTTTTCCTACAACAATAGGTATCATAAGATGATATAGATGGAACTTTATAAGGATTTCTATGGTAAGCCATTATTATTACCTTTTACTGGTTTGTAGCTAGAGGGGAAGACTTTTGTGACTATTTATCATGTATGAGACTTTTGAGTAGTTCAAGTGGACCAAGAAATATATAGATACTATACAATATTTACATACATCTCACACTCATCATTTTTGATGACCACTAGAGTTTGAGGTCAGGGATCAGGTATTTTAAAGAGTTTCATTGAGGTTAGGGAACATACAGATTAAGAGACATGATATGATTTTACCATGAAATGTCATTCCATTTGAGATTCTAGAGAGAGTTGACCAGGTACCCTATCAGTTGCAGTTACCTTTGAGGTATTGAGAAATTCATGGTTTCTTCTATGTATCTTAGCTTCTCCATTATAATTCGGACCTGTCACACATTCCGTATCCTAAAAAGGTGGAGTAACATGTTTAAGAATCCTTCTAGAAGCATCCTATTCATATTATTGACCAGAGCATGATGGTTTTTCATGGAGATCAGTTCCTCTTGTATGGATACTATGGAAACATGATCAATTACTATGTGATACATTAAAGAAATAGGTTGATGTACGTGATCATTGGATGAATTTATTCATAAATGAACCTTGAAAAAACATTGGATGGAAATTATGGGATGAATTTCATTAAGGGGGAAGATCATAAGATCTATGTTTTTCATATGAGGCATGAGTCCTTTTTAGGTTAAATGCTTAGTTACAACATAATATTAATACCATTGGCAGTCATGGGCATATCGTGGGTGTCCTAGTATTTTTTGGAGCTCAGATGCTCGGATTTTTAGAAAATTAGAATATGACACATGATTAGTATAATTAATGTTGGGAAGGTCACATGGATACTATAGACTATGATATAAAGGATAGTGGGGAGCTGTAGGCTACACAATTTGGGGAACAATGTTGATGGAGTTGCATGACCATGGATAAGGACCGCCAATTTTTAGAAAATGTGTTTTTAATAGTTCATTAATGGTTAGTCACACCATGTTATGTGACCATGTGGGTGTACCCTTAGTATATAAGTGGGTGGATGACTATCATGTGGTATAATAAACAGTTAGTCCAAACCGTGCGAACCATATTTGTTAGGTAAATTAACTAGTTCTCCATTTAAATTTCTTTAATCTTAAAAAATACTCACTTTTTTATTTCAATGGAAAACACCTATGGGAGACCTTCTCTTCATGAAAATGATTATAATTTACTATAGTTTCTCTGTCTAATATTAGAATAGAGTGTCTTCGGTCTCATTGGATCTGCAGAAATGTGTGTTCTATTCCAATTGTGTTATTTATATTTTTACTTGCTATTAGATGTGTTATTTAGGTGCAATATCATTTTTCCTATTTTCAGGGTTTTTCCGTTTCATTGATTTTCTCCTAGAATGAATTGAATCAGAAGATGATACTAGACGATCACTCTACTACAGACCTACGGTAGGTGGTATATACTTTTCTCTAATGGTTTAGGGATTTATAGAACTAATTGTCATTCTTTTGAATGACAACCATTCTGTCACAACCATAAAAATGAATTGAATAAGTGAATTGAACATAATGGAACCTCTTAAGTATTTATTTATTTCCTTTGTGATTTTTTGGAACTATTTTTCCCAAACAAGGCCAACCATGGGTTGTTTATTGTGAAAAGTCGTTGCATATGCCTCACAAAACCACCCATGGAGTGAGTTAGTGATTTATTAGATAGAGGAATCATATTAATAAATTAATTTCATTAAATTGGTTATATAAGAGATGGTTTTACTCATTTTACATTTGTTAACATGACTTTTTTGGTTTAATATTTGGATAAATTATTTAGAAACTATGAAAATGAGTGGGTAAAATCATTGGATGTGAATGAATATAATTAGTTATATGAGTGGGTAAAATCAGTGTATGAAATGGTAATTGGATTGAAAGATTAATGATTATATATAACTTCATGGTTGTGCTATACCATGGGTGATGATAATAGTATAAAATTACTTGTTCTTGAATACTCCTTAGATCTGATTCTATGCGATTTCATCGACCATGCTTCCCCTTGGATTATATTTTTTTGGCTTGTAGTGGACAAGGTCTATTGGAATTCTCCATGGACCCCAGTTCAATACCATATGAGATTATATTAATATGATCTTAGAACTCAATGATGATTCTAAAGTCCACTATTCCATGGATATGGCCTTTCAGGGTCTGATATTTCTACTTTTATAGAATGACCAAGGTAAATGTGACTAGTATGGTTATATGACCCTATTTAATTTGTTCTGACATTTCTGGTTGTACTGTCAGGTCGTGGGTGATATGATATGTTTTGTATATGAAAAAAACATGGTATTGACTTATGCATACTTGAATAATTTTTGTGATAGGGTCTTCATAGTTTTTTGGTTGGGATCCATGTTTGGATTAACATTATCACCTTTATAATTACATTTTCTATGGGCATTGAACTTGCATTACTATCATATATGGTATATACAATTCACTATCTGTTAAATTATATTACATTTACTATTTATGTTATTGAATAAATGGGTGGTTACCTAATGGGATTGTATCTCAATCCCTGTTGGGGCCTCCATTGGATACCCACATAAACATTATGGATACATGTAGGGACCAGGGAAGGTCCCAAAAGTTCAATGCTTGTCTTCCTTCCTTTATTAGGAGCAGGGGGAATGGGAATAATAAGTGGCTTGTAATGATATGAGGTATATATATTTGACTTTTTGGAATTTTTATATATGTGTTGTACACTAGTCATGTGTACTTTTTTGGATACTTATTAGATACATGACATGATCATCATTGTATATGAGATTACATATGGTGTTGTTATATATCACTATACCTAGATGTTTATATATTTTCCAAATGGATTTACATCATATTATATTAATTTTAAATTTTCAATAAATATGTTACACTCTGGAAGGAGGCTATAGCCTCACTATAGACTCACCCCAGTCCCTTGCTTTTAGTTAGTAGCCTATACTGTTTAGTGAATTGTGCTTGAGGCCAAATGTCCAACAAGGATTGGGGTACCATTTAGTGTCATCTAGGTCTGGGATTTTTCCATATTTTAGGTTCATGAAAATTGTAATGTATCTAGATAATATGGATAACTTAGATACATAACTTAATTTTTGTGATATATAGTGGCAGAACTGCGATTCCTAATGGAAACTCTAATTGCTATGGGTAAATCCAGAAATTTCCCAACATTTATTGGGATGACCTATTTATCACCTAATATATAAGGGTTACCATTAAATGATGGGTAGATGTTTTAGAATATATTTTTTATCTGTTCGAGAACCATTCCATAATATAATCTACATTTGGTGTACATATTCTTTCCATGAAGGCATTTTTACACCATAAAATATATTGGGTCATTAATTAATCAATCTTCCAAGATTTTAGAGTGGTGAATCATGTATAAATATAGAGGATTCAACCTATAAGAGGAGTCTGGTAGATGTAATCATGATATGGGAGAGGGTATCATATCATGATGCTACCTATATAATTATTCATTAATTTCATTCCAAAATTATTTAACATTAAAATTAAATGAATAATTATCAAAAAAAATTCTAGTAGTGTTGTGAGTAAGCCTTAGCTCTCAAAAATTTCTCACTATTTCAATCTCAATTACATTCCCACTAGTGAAATATTAATTTATTATTTACAATCAATCATGGAATTTCCTACAGGAACTACTATTATAATGAATCCTCACTTATGCATTTTTCATGTTCTATTGTATGAAAGATATTATGGATTATGTTTTCCCAAAAGAGTATTTTGTTTTTACAATAGAGAATTTGATGTTATTTTTGTGAAATTGATAAATAATTAATTCAAAAAATCACAGTGCACCATGTGTTGAATTCATATAGATTGTTTTAATTATGATTAAGGTTTGAGTGGTTTCCATACCCATAGTAGTTAGTATCTTCATCTATGAAATAACATACATGATATCACCAATACATATATAGCTTTAACCATTGTTATGGGGAGTGATTAATAATTAGTGTAAATTGACCATGTTGTTTTTCAAGTCATATTACACTGGGAGTCTTCCTATGAAACATGATGTATCTCACGATGGGTTATGTAGAGAACATGGTGGAATTTGAATAATGAAATATTACCTAGAAAAAATATCATATTGAAGAATACTATGGGCATTGTTCTAAACACATTAGGGTAAATTTGTGAATACATTTTTCCATATTCCATGGAGTAATTTTTTTTGATTCATTCAATAAATATAGAGAATATGTTTTGTCACATAATGGTATTTTTGAGAATATGTAATTGTTTTGTGATCAGTATTTTTAGCTTTTTATTATCTTAAACATTTTAAATTCAAATTCATGTATGGATAAAAAAATTAAGATAATATTTTAATAGGGGGTCTGGTTTAGTTTTCATTTTGTTTTATAAAAATAGATGTATAAACAATGGAAATTATAGACTTATATATAATTAAATATGGTAATTCCTAGTCTCTTGATTGAATAATAAGTCATAGTAGTAGGTGATCCTAGAGTTCTAATATATTATTTCATGTTTGACTCATTTTTTCAATGAATAAGAAAATAATATATTGTTAACAATTTGATTATCATTTAAAAAAAGTAATATCACATCATGAGGGGATCAATGTTACACGGTGTATCAGAGTAGTGATCCTTCCAATCATTTCTAGTATAGAACTATCATGGTTAGGGAGATGGGTCCAAACATATAAACATTGATGTTGTGAGATTTTATTGTGTTTGATTGAAAATAAAGTTCTAATTCCAAGTCCATAGACAAGAATAGTGTGGGTAATCCATGTAAAAACTGATATGTCATTAAAAACTATATTCTATATAGTAAAATAAAAGGATATATTGATTTATTATTCAACTTTAGAGAACATGATCATAAATACATGTTCATACTACACTACATTGATTCAGTCCCACCCCCATATACAGTATATTCGTTGACAAAAGGGACAAAAAGTTATATCAATGGGCCAGTTTTTAGGGTGATTTTCTATTTCTCTCTCTCTCCCTCTCTCTCTATCCAAACATGGGAACAATCAAAAACCATAATAGAATTCATATATTTTATGTTAATAATTTTCTATTATGGAATATCCATACCAAAAAATATTTTTGAACATTATTCATAGAGATTTATTCAGATTCAATGTATCATATGATAATGAGAATCATTATGAGAAAGTTATCATATAATGATATTGTAGAATTGGATACTTGTGAGAGGGAATTTAATACCTTATAGAGTTCACTTGACAATCTGATTTACAAAACGGTTATGTATTGAAAATAATCTCATGTTATGTTGAAAAAATATAAATCTCTATCAATGAGATTTAGTTTTTATAAGGAAACATTATAGTAATTATTGAATAAATATTATGACATGGGAATGATTCCAAATTAGATGGTTGATGCCATTTTGATTGAAAAAATTATATTTTTTCATACATGAATGTTATTTGTCATACCTATCTATACAACTTTAATAGCCCTATTTTTTATGAAATTTGGAATGAAAACAATAAGTATAAGCTGACGCAAAATAATCAGGATTTTTATTTTTGTCCATTACAAAATCTCAGGGATAATTATGTTTCGGATGAAGGAAAATTTTAAGAGATTATTTCCTTTCTTTCCAATATATATATAAGTTTAACATGAAAGTATAAAGTGATGATACTACATTCTAGATTCAAATGTAAAAATGATGGACATATTTTGGATAAACATCCTATGAAATTTTAAAAGGATGAAATGGAATATATGAATGTAGTAAAATGAATGTTCAAAATAAAGAAAATATGTTAAGAAAATTTATAATCAGATAAAATAAGAGTTTAATAATTTCATGAATGCATGTTTCATTAATAATGTTCAACTATATCTTCTATAAAATACAATGATATTGATATTGATTAGGTTTTTTACCAAGTTTAATTTCAGGTAGACCTCATGGAAACCATTAAATAAAATAATATTTATTGGGACAAAAAATAAATAGTGATGTTCTTTATATCTCTAAACAATATATAGACAAAATAAAGATATTTTAGGTCTGGGCTATCTGAATAAATAAATTAGATATCGACTAGATTTTATAATCTAGAAGAAAAAGACATGAAATTGAAAACTAATTTTTGAGGATAAAGAGAGTCATATAGCATTTGGTAGAGATCCAAGAAGATCAATTAATAATTTCACAATCCAGGATAGATAGTTTCCTAATGAGTTCATTGAGTAATGTATTAATATTCCACAAGTACAATGATTAAAAAACAAAGGGATATCTATTGTGAATAATGGTGGAATCATGAAAATAACCATTGTTAGTTCTAAACATTAAATATCAACACCTTAAAGTAAAATGGATCATTATAGAACTCGATATGGTACATTTAGAGTATTAAAAATGTAGAATAATATTCTAGGAATGTGATTATGTTATTGAGGAGGGATGGGTCACACCAAATCTATGATTTTTATTTCTAGGTGATTTCTCTATGAAAATGATTCACATAAACAAGAATGAAATATTTAGATTTTTCTTTTGATTTTAAAGAATTATAATTCTATTTATAAATTTAAGGACCAAATATATCTATTATGAATTAATAAGAAAGAAGCCTGTGCAATGAAAATCATGGAATTTGGAAAAAAAACATGAATACTTATTTAAAAACTAAATAATTAAATTTGATTCCGAATTATATACGTTTTAAAAGCCTCATTATAGTTAGATGAAAAGAATTTTTATCCATCATGAATAGAGGTGGATCCGAAATCATGTTTTATTAAATGTAATTTCATAGGGATAATATGGGTATGATATCATTTATAGTAATGAGCATGTTAGGTTTTTAGATGTTATGTAATGAACATACATCTCACTAGATTGGAAATGAAGAAGTAAACATGGGAATTAAATATAATTAAGTTGGTTTTGACTATTTTTGTAATGAATATGGTATAATGATAATTGGATCTATGAATGATAAAATTGGTGGAAATATCAGGGGTTAACATATTTCATCTTGGATGAAGATCTTAGTAACAATTTTCATTGTTTTAAAATAATATGAAACATAGGTAATAGTGTGACGTTCAATAAAAAATTAAGATCATTTTGAGATTGAAATGGTTCTATTATTCTAAAAATGAGTTTAATAAAATGATTTGAAATATTTGTGCCAATATAGATTTGGCCGACTGGTCAAAATATACATGGAAAATATAATGGAGTCTAATAGGTATTGAGAAATTCCTAAGATTACATATGATCAAAATCACACATAAGATTCATATAAATAGGTGAAGATTGCACCTAAGGCATACATGATCGGTAAATTTAAGTCATCATGACTTCTTTATATTCTGAATATGGATGTATGTGGGGTAATTAAACCCAATTTCATATATGAAAAATGTACTACATCTTGTTTGTACATGGATTCAATAGAATGTAATAGATTATGGTTAGATATTACAATTCATAAGTGTTTTTTCTATCATAAAATATAATAGTTTACCTAGAAATATTCTTTCTATACTAAATCATAGGTTTTACATCAGAAATAGTACTAAATTTACAATCACCCACGTGGGTGAATAATGAAACACCCCGAGGTTTTAAAAGTGGACCATCATGTTCAATAGATTATATCCCATGAAACATCATTATTAAAAGTAAATGTAACACCCTGAAACACTATTATATATTTAATTGTCAAAAAATTGAATCTATTTCATATATTTCAATGCATGTAACAATGATTTCAAATTAAACACGATACTTTATTAAAATATTATAATTAAAAAATGGACTTGTTGCATAGATGTTAAGTTTCTGAGTATGAATATGAAAATCTGTTTTCTTTTAAAATTTTATGGTTTGTGCATATATTAAATTAATTATATAGATATTTATTTCTTATGAATAAAATATGGATCAATTGAAATAAAAAAAGAAAAGTTTTCTAAAAAATTGTTATTTTATTAAAGAATGTTTAGCCTTGAATTTATTATGTAATTTAAAAATAATATTCAAAAAATATAAAGAATTAATTTCAAAAAATGAAGTGATTTTTTTAAATATAAATTTTTTAATTATCTTTGGGTTATTTTTTGTGAATTTATATAAAATATTATTCTTTGAGGAATAATAAAAAATATTGAAATTTTTAAAAAATAGAAATTTCATTTAAATTAGTTACAATATTAATTTTTTTTAAGTTATATTTCATATAAAATCAGTTAAATTATATTAAAATTTATCTATCATAGGAAATTTTGGTCATTTTCATGTTGAATTTTTATATGATAAAATTATATACTTATGATAATTTTCTTTTTAGAAAACCTCTCATTCATCATGGCTATGGTTTAATTTTATGTTTAATCCCACCATTTACATGAATTGATTTTTGAGGAATGGACTAAAATTATGAAATCATCCTAATTTATATTATCTAAAATGGTAAAAATAATATTTTACCATAATGGATAGTGAAAACATTAAGAATTAATTACATTTGTTTTGGTAAAAATGGGTTTTCATGAGAGTAAACTAAGAAGTTACAAGTTAAAATTTCATATAACATGTTAAAACTAATTCTATATATTTATTTCGACGTTATCACGATTAAGGTTTGATAAAAACCCATTTTTAGTCTTTTTCATGAGGATAATGTGGGTATCACATTATCTCTTCAAATGTTTCATGTGTGTCCTCTCCCCCACTTGTAAAAGGCCACCACATCTACTCCACACTTCAAGCATACACAACTATTTTGATATATTAATACCTACCCAATTATATTATTTAAATCCCTATGAATATAAAAGAGGCATTTTATTAAATTCAAATACCACCTATGAAGTATTCAGGTCTAATCCTAATAATTATCTTCTAAGATGAGGTAAATTTCTTAAATGTTCATATTTGTTTTGTTTCATCATTCATCGACTCCAAATTGAGAAAAAAGAAGAAAATATAAAAAAGCACTATGTTATATATAATTTGATGATGTTTTATTAATATATTCACCTATATCCATCCACACATCCAACAAATGTGAAATTATACTGTCACTCAAGTGTACGGTAGAGTACCACATCATGAGAAAATATAATTTTCCCCTTCACTGGATTGAAAGGATTAATATACTAATGAATTTAATATATATATATATATATGATATTACTTACTTTATTATACATATTAAGATATTATATTACTTATATGTTCTTAATATAAATTCCATGGGGAATATGATAATGTTTCTCATGTATACGGAAGACTACTATCTTGTAGAGTAACGTGATTTGTTTTTCCGCTTGTGCATTATGTAAAAAGTTTTGAGGTTATGAATAAGGAATATAAATTCTATTTATGATATCACAATACTTATTAAAATATTATATCACAAGTATCATCTTACCTCCCTTTCTGTTGGAAAATAATAACATTGCAGTTGTGTATGTCTAGACAACCACCTCCACATAGAGATGTGAAATTAATTTCATGTTATTTTTACATTGATGGTTATAGGAATGTATTTGATTAATATAAATGATATATATGAAATTTTAATAATTATACAATGTTTAATTAATATTTATATTCCTTTAATTCTATCCATATATAAAATTGGAAAAATTGTTTTTGTGTATGTATGTCCTACCGGCTCTATGAACAGTTCCTTTAATTTTCTATCTCTAACAATAATAGAATACTGTAAATAAATTTAAAATTAATATATTTTATAATTATCTTGTATAAAATTTTGGATTTTATTTAACAATTATTGTATTATAAGGAAAAAAATTATTGATCTAAAACTAACATGAAAAGAAAATCAATTATCACCTAAAATAGTGATTTTGAAAAGATTTGATAAAAAATCGGTTATAGAATACAATAAGTATATAAAATATATTATAAAAAATATGATTATTTTTATTTAAATAATTTATAATGATCCTATATTTATTGTAAAGGAGTTTAGGACACATATGAATGATGTCAAAAATAAGGTAAGGCTTTTTAATCTCATTTATACTTCTGGGAGACATATATTATATTCACCAATTATTCTTTTTCGAGGTGTATATACTATAGGATCGAAATAATGAATATAGATTCTCAATATACAATATGGGGGGTGAATAGTATACTTTAAAAAATTTCTTTGTAACTTTTAAAGATGGTAACGTTTAACAAAGTTAAACAAGGTAAATTCAAAAGACCTCTTAGTTCTACAAACAATCTTGATTCCAAAAATATGGTTTCAAAAATGAAAATTAAGAAAACATTACAAAGATAAAGTTTCTACCTTAAAGTGTATAGAATCTTACTAATCAGAGTATAAAAGTACAAGAAAGTATAATATTTTTATAATTTCTTTAAAAATCAAAATGCATTAGAAAACTTGAAACAATACAAGTAACAAGAAGTAAATATTTTATCCCAAAGATAAGGGTATCCAACAACCATGGATAAAGGTCCCTTGATTTATAATTATAATAAAGTCTATCTTACCCACACTAGGGTAAGCCATTAGTATGAATATCTGTTTCTGTCTTGCTATCCCTGCAAGCAATCAAACTTCAAGGTAGCCAGCACGTCTATCTTCTTATCCCCGGAATCCCTCGAATGTAATCAGAAAATTTTAGAGTCACTAGAAGCAATTCTAAACAAGATTTTCAACACGCACAATTCAATAAATTCACTCTCTCTAATAATCACTTCAACAACAAGTAATATCATGATTGATAAACCTCAGTTGTTGTTGCGAGCTCGTTCAAATGAGATTCTATTTATAGTCACATCTTAAATGGTCAGCTCCTTCCTCCAACAGTCTTATTTTCCTTGAATTTTGGAGGGGCATGTACATGTTTCACTCAAAAAAAAATTAGTTATAAATAGAATGAATGACATCATTTTATAACTCAAATAAGAGTAAGAAAAAAATAGTTCCTTAACTAATTCCATTTTTCTGAGTCTAAGGAAAATAAAAGTTCAGAGTCTAACTAAAAAACCATTCAGTGTATATAATACATAAATATTCGGATTCTATCTTCAAAAGAATTCAGAACCTGAATTCTATAAAATTTTAGATTCTAAATTTGAAGGAAATTTAGAGTATGGATTTATAAGAATTTGGTGTCTGAATTTAGAGAATTCAGAGTCTGAATTCACAAAGATCTTAGTCTGAATTTAGAGAATTTGGAGACTGAACTAAGAATGTTCAGAGTTTCAATTCAGAGATTTCAATGTCTTAACTCATAATGCTTGGAGTCTGAATGCAGAGAACTCAGAGTTTGAACTCAGACAATTCGGAGTCTAAATTCAGAGAATTCGGAACCTGAACTCAGAAAGCTTGGAGTCTGAATTCAGAAAGGTCAGAGTCTGAACTCAGAAATTTTTTAGTCTGAATTCAGAAAATTCAGAAATTGAATCTGGATCCTGAAAATAAATGGTCTATATCTATGTATTTAAAATATTCTGAGATTTTATATATGAAACCAAATTTTATACTCATAAATAAAATGAGTTAGTTTTAGAGAAATTATGAAATGAACAATGAAAACAATGTAAGGATAAATTTTCCATGAGGAAATAAAATATTCCTTATTAAGATAAAACATAGTGGAAATGAAATTTTCCTTAAGATTTAGTGTTTGTGATTTTCAAAACATAAAGTAATGGAAAAGTAATAATGAAACCTTATTGACTCAACAATCTCCCCATTATTGGAAAGCACAAACATCCTTACGAAAAAGAATATAAGGACTTAGAAAATATTTTTCTGGACTTTGAAAATAAAAATTATCTCCCTTAAAACATGGGTAATGGGGAATATTACTAACTCCCCCTTAGGCTTTGAAAACACTAAGGATCATATTCTTGATTTCTCGATCGAGACTTATATTTTTATTCTATACAGAAAACTTCTTGGATAATAACTCGTCCTTATATGAACTCCCCCTTACTTAGGGAAATTTATTCTTTACATAGTATTCTTTTTAACATTCCTTTCTCCCCATTTATGATTTTTAAAAAAGATTAAAGGGAATGGAAAAGGGAATATGTTACCTAAAATATTAGTACTAGACATCAAAATATAAGAAGAGAAACCGAAATTCCATTATGATCAAAAAATTGGTACAATAAAGAAATACAACAAAAGATCTGAGTTGAACAAGATTATCCTTCCTTCTCCTTCGGCATCAAATTAATTACTATGGTTTTGAGCTTCTTGACTTCCTTGTGATCCTCCTATGCATGTTTAAGAAGCTGATCCTGATCTTCTGTTTTCTTCTATAAGGCTTTGATTTTTTCTTCTTGAGCCTTAAGAGATTATACCTAACCCATTAGAACATCTTCTTTCTTAGAAATTTTTTTCTCTAGTTCAATTCTAAGATCTCTTTCCCTCTTCTAACTCTGAGCAACTGAATATAATTTACCATTCAGATCTTTCACTTCTTACATGTGAGAATTCTATTCCAGAGTTAGCTTTTCCTCAAAACTATTTGTGATATCCTTGATCTTCACATATTCATTGTCAAATTCAACCTTGAAGCTTTGTTGGAAGTCATCATGAATTCTCATTTCTTCTTTATTTTTCTTTGACCATCTAGTAATTTTCATGCAAGATCTTTTGTGGGATTCGTAGTTTATGTAAATGGTTTTGAAATCAGCCTCAAGTTTGGCACACTTATACATCACCATGGATAATGAATCCGATTTTTTATTTATGGTATGTTGAAGAATCTGTAATCTGGAGTCTATGCTTGGAAACAAAGGGATAGTTCTAACAAGCTTTTTCAAAGACTGGAATACAAAATCATGTCCAATAGAGGACAATTCCGAATTTGTGTTTTTTCTTGGTGATGATTCTTTTTCAATATCAGCAGGTTTCCACTTTGATGAAGCACCCACTTCTTTCTTCTTCACTAATTTATTGTTAGGTGTATCAACAACCACATGTTTTCCCTTATCAGCTTTCAGAATTACTTCATCTTGATTGGGTGATTCATGTTCACTATTGGATAGTTGCACAATTTTATCTTTATCCTCCTCTTCCTTCTAAGCTCCTGCCTCAACATCCTCTAGCTGAATGAAATCATGGTATGATATTTCTTCTTCAGACACATTGTTCACTTTTTCTCCACTTTTATCATCTTTCCCAGGAGTATCAATTTTTTAAGACTCAGCTTCAGAGGTTTAGAATGATAATTTTTCTGAAGGGCTTTTCTTCTCAGGAAAATCCTCTAATTTATTTATCAAATCGCCAGTATCACCACTCCCTTATTCTTCTTCTTCTTCTACTTGGTTTTCTTCTACATATTTTTCTTGGACTTTTTTGGAGTCACCAAATTCTTTCCTGAAATATCTGGTAAAGGTTCTAACAAAAACAATTCTAGTACCAAAATATTCTCAGATGCTTTCTCAATAGCCTCCAGAAGTGATTGTACTATATCTTCCTTAGACAAATTTATCTTCTCCTTATTCTTTTTCTCTTGCTTCTCATGATCTTAATCTACCTTTTCCTTCAAATATTTTGCATTATTAGGGTCCAATCCAAAATTAGACTCTCATTCTTCTTGATTTCACATGTCTTCCCTCCACTTAGCCACAACCTCATTAGGATATGTTTTTTTTCTTTGGCTTTGGTGGTGCATAATGATTTTCCTTTTCTATTGAGTTTTTTTCCTTCTCTTCCACTTTCCTTACCTTCCTCTTATTTACACCTTTTTAGAGGTTTCATCCACCTCATATTTCTTTGAAAGAGATTCAACTTTCGCTTTAGCAAAATCATAGAATATTTTAGATTCTTTGAAAAAACCAACTTTCATCCTTCTGAAGGTGTCATCACATAGCAACATGACTTTTCAATTTATTGACATAGATTTGAAAAGAATTTTCAAGGATTCTAAACACCAAAAAATCATATTTGATAGAATGGATGGATACATAATAATATGAGCCTTATGATTTCCATTCATTATGTTCTCAATCGTAACCAAGATATGCTTAACGTAGTTTATCTTGCTTAAGTTTACCAAGAAATCCAGAATATAGATGTTACATTTCTTTAATGTAACCTTATCACCTTTTCATGGAATAATGAATCCTTGAACCCAAAATTCAAGAATCCAAAAAAATTTAGACAGGTGAAGAATCTTTAGAGTCTTTAACTTTGAAAGACCAAGACAATCCATGAATTTTTCCTTAATAAAACTTCTTGGAACATCAGACAACTTATGTGAGCAGAATTCTTCTTCTCCTTTATAAGAGATTCTAAAAAAACTATCAGCCTTCTTATATAAAATTGAATAAATCATTCTATAACACTTGAATGAAAACTTACTCCTTCCTTCTTCCTTAAATAATGTTCTTGAGTCATAGAATTCTATTAATAACTCCGGATATACCAAATCCTGGTATTTTGGTTTTGAAATACACACACTCTCCAAACCATTGAGTTTGATATTCTTGGAAATGATAGAGTCATATTTGGAAAAAAAAACATTGGATAAACTAACCTTTCACTATATATATGACATTTGGAGATTTGATTTATAGTTGAAATTTCTTTCTTGGAAGAGACTTCAACAGACATTCAGAAGTAAGGAAAATCTAAGAAGTTCAGAATGGGCTTATGTAAGAATGGCAGAGCTTCAGCACAGAAGATGTTTGAGGTCGATGTGGGATAACCATGGAGGGGTCCTTTATATAGGTGTTTGAGTCAATGGTTTAGCTTCCAAACTCAATCCAATGGTTGAAAAATATTCTATCCAGATGTGATGACTAAAAAGCTGACCAAGGTAGAATTTATATAGATTTCGATCTTTGGATATTTTTAAAGAAAACATTTGGATTTACGGAAAACAGAATATGAAAAATATAAAAACTAATGAAAATAAAAACAAGTAAAATTTGATTATAAAAATTTATGAAATGAAACATACCATTCCGATTTCTGGGAAGATTACTCATAATAAGGAAAATTATTATTAAAGAACTTTAGATTCTAAAAATTTTGATTACGAAAATTTTCAATACGAAAATCTCCATTACAAAAATTTTAAGTAAAATGATCTTCATTATGAAAATTTTAAGTATGAAATATTTATTATGAAGATTTTATGTACAAAAATATTCATTAAAAAAATTTTATGTAAGAAAAAAGTTTAGACTATGAAAAATTTTAACTACGAAAACTTTTAGACTGAAAAAATTTTTTTAAAAAAAATTATACTACAAATAATTTTTAGACTACACATTTTTTTGAGAAATATAAAAAAAATGTACTCCCCCTATGAAATGAAGTTTCTTACTGTAAAAAGATTTTTTTGAACAAGAAGTTAATAAAGAATATTACCTAACATTTATCATTCCTAACTTCTGTTTTATGTATTCAAATCTATCGGAGGGTAATGATTTTGTGAAAATATCAACATGTTGATCTTGTGTTCTAATAAATTGAAGAATGATATCTCATTAGAAATGAAATGTTATGGATGTACTTTTCTATCCATCTACATCCTCCAAAGTCAGTATCTAAAAAACTTTTTAAAACAAAGTAATTTCCAGAAGTGTAAAAGAGTCTTAGATCCATGGTTCCTTTAAGTAGATAAAAATCCTTTTCACTGACTTTAAATGATATTCCTTAGGATTGGATTAATATCTTCCACATAAGAATTCTGAAAACATTATGTCTGGACAACTAGATGTCATGTAAAGTAAACTTTTTATCATACTTATAAATGATGTTTGATCTACTGGTTTCTGAGCTTCATATAGATCAAGTGAATTTGAGGTACCAGTGGGAGTACTTATACTCTTAGTGTTGTCATATCCATACTTTCTAAGAAGATATTTAATATAATTATATTGGGATATATAAATTATTTTTAGTTTTTGAGAAATTTTAAAACCAAGGAAAAATGATAACTCATCCATGATACTCATTTCAAACTCAGATTTCATTAAATCTGCAAAGGAATCAGTTAAAGATTGCCAAGTTTAATTAAATATAATGTCATCAACATAAATTTGAACAATCAAAACATTTTTCTTATCTTTATTTATAAAAAGGGTTGGATAACCATTTCCCTTAACATAATTATTTTGAAGAAAAAATCCTGTAAGTCTTTCATAACAATATCGAGGGGCTTGCTTAAGTCTATATAATGCTTTGGTAAGTTTGAAAACATTTTTAGGATGTTTTAAATCTTCAAAACCAATAGGTTGTTAAACAAAAACATCCTCTTGAACAAAACCATTAAGGATAGAACATTTAACATATATTTGGAAAATTTTTAAATTGAAGAATGAATAAAAGGATAGAAGAATACTAATAGATTCAAGTCTTGCTACGGGAGAATAGGTTTCTTCACAGTCTATTAATTCTTATGGATTATAGCCTTTAGCAAAAAATCTAGATTTATTTATTAATATGATGCCATTTTCATCACATTTATTTCGGAAGTCCCATTTTACTCCAATAATAGAATTTTCCTTAGGTATTTCAACCAAGCTCCAGACTTTATTCCTTTCGAATTCATTTAGCTCATATTTCATAGATCTTATCCAATCATCATCACTTAAATATTCATCAGTTCTTTTTGGTTCAAACTGGTAAAGGAATGCTAGATGTTCTACTTCATTCCTTAAAGAACTTCTAGTCCATATAGGTTGATTTATATCACCATTGATACTATCACTAGGAATATTCTTTAGAAAAAACTGATTTTGGTTTTATAAAACCTATTAATCAACATTGGGAAGGATGTCTTCTTGGGTAAATACTTCAAAAATATTTTCTTGAAAATTTCTTTATCAGAAGGATCTTCTATCAGGGGTTGATAATCAGTTTCTAAAATACATCCAAATATGTAGGTTGAGGTTGTTGTAAAATAAAAGGATTATTTTCATCAAATATGATATGTATTATTTCTTCAACAATACGGGTTTTTTTTATTGAAAACTCTATAGGACTTAAAAGTTGTGTAAAAGCCTATGAAAATTCTTTCATCATATTTCTGTGTGATTTTTTGTAGATTATCTTTAGTATTCAAAATGAATACCTTACAACCAAAAACCTTGAAGTAGGAAAGTCTAAGATTTCTACAATTCCATAACTCATAAAGATTTTTATTAGGAAAAGGTCTTATCAAAACACACTTTATAGTATAGCAAGCGGTACTTATAGCTTCAGCCCAAAAATGTTTGTCTACCAAATATTCACTCAACATGGTTCTTGTTATCTATTGAATAATTATATTTTTTCTTTCAACAACACCATTTTGTTGAGGTGTTCTCGGTGCTGAGAAGTTATGACTAATGCGTTTTCTACTACATAAATATTTAAAATCATAATTTTGAAATTCAACTCTATGAGAACTATTAATAGTTATCAAAGGAAGGTTTTTAACATTTTTAACTTGGGCTCTAATGCTCTTGAAATAATAAAATGCTTCAGATTTATTTTCTACATAATAGACCCACATAATTCTTGTGTAATCATCAACTAAAACAAATTCATAATATTTTCCTCCAATGCTTCTAGTTTGTGTTGGAAAAAAGATCCATATGAACTAATTGTAATGAATCAGTAGTTTAGACTTCACCAACTGATTTAAAACATGATTTATATTGCTTGAAATATTGATAAGTATCACAAAATTTTTAATAATCAAATCTAAGCTCTGGTAGATCCTTTACTAGTCTTCTCTTAGAGAGTCTTCATAAGTTCCTAAGGTTATAGTGTCCTAACATTCTATGCCACTACTAAGAATGATCTTCCATTACACTAAGACAAGGTAGGTCTTGGCTCCTAAGGTCTTCTATGATTAGTTTGTAAACATTCTCTTACCTATTGGCAGAAATAATAAACTCTTACTTGGAATTGTATACTATGAACTTATCATTCATAAAATTCACAAGGTCACCTTCATCACATAATTGTCTTATGATAATACAGTTTTTCTTAAGACCCTTAACTAATAAAACATTTGAAATCAATGTTTTTACAATAAGAACAATGTTACTTATACCAATAATTTATCCCTTTGAATTATCTCTGAATGTTACTTTTCCTCCTTTCTTCATGATAATCTTTTTCAAAGAATTTTTTGTTACTAGTCATATACTGGGAATATCCACTATCCATGTACCATGTATTTCTGTTGGTATTTTCATTATTTTCCTAAAAATAAAAGAGTTAGACTTTTGAAACAAAAACATTCATGGATCCAGAAACTTCAGAAAGTAAAATTTTAGGAATCCACATTTTCTTAGAAAAATAAGTTTTATGAAAAAATAAATACTGAGTTTTATTTAAGGAACAAATTTTTGACCAATTTCTAGCACACTGACTCTTAGTGCAGAATAGAGCACTTTGAGGAACAAAATAATTATTATTAAAAATCAGTTTTGAACTAGTATAACCAAAATCAAAATTATTCCTTTGAGGTAGAATATGAGAATACATCTTATTTACATTTTCCTTACCTAAGGTAATGTTTTAGAAAAACTTTCTCAAGGAAGATATTTCTGAATTTATTCTAATGACTAAATTCTTATCCTCAAAAACATCAGTTTTAGTACTAGAGTAAGGATCAAAAACATTTTTCTTTGAAATTACTTTTTCTAGATCCTTATAAAGTTTATCCTTATAATAATGTAGTTCCTCAAGGTTATTTCAAATACTATCTAAATCAAGGGTTTTCTAATCAAGATATTTAGAAGGATTTGATATTTCCTTACTAAGAATAGAAACCCTCAAATTTTCCTTTTCAAGACTTTTCTTTACCTTAAAATTTTTATTCTCAATGAGATTGAAGAACCTAGAAACTTCTTCATAGGTAGGTAAAGTATTATCTTCATCAGAAGATGATTATTCATCCGAGAATTCATAATATTTGCTATCACTATAATTTTCATTCATTTAGGCATTGATTATGGATTCAACATTGTGTACCATAGCCATTAAACAATGATTTTCAATAGGTATCTTGGCATGTAAACCAAGATTCTTGTGACCCAAAGATTCGTAATATGAGGATTAATTTGATGAATCTCCACCACTAGCACTCTCGGTGTCATTAGCTTTAAAAACATTCTTAGCTTTAGCTTTGTAGTACTAATTTATATTCCTTTCAGAATGCGTTTCCTTTCTATCATTTCCCTTAATCATAGAATAATATGGATTTATATGTCCATCTATTTTTCATTAATAACTAGTGACTTTAGAGTCTTTCTTATACTTTCTCTCATTATTCTTATATCTATACTGAAATACTTTATTCCCAATTATATTGTTCATTCTTCGAGAAATATTAGCTAGTTCATTCTCAGAATGTTCACTTTCACTTGATTCAGATAAAATATTAACCTTCTTAGACTTAGATCTTGTAACTCTCTTAAGAGTCATGGCTTTCATATGATTTGAAGTAGTTGTAAAGGTATCACTTCCATTACCATTATTTTTCTTAACATTGTTAGTATTATCTTCATTCTAGTTTCATGGTGAAGAAGAGTTCCAAAAATCTCATCAATAGTGATCTGTGAGACTTTACTATTCTTATAAATAGCTATTCTCTTTGATTCCCACTCATTAGGCATAATGTCTATAATCTTGTCTACAAGTGCCTTATCCACTAAAACTTTTTCAACCATGGATTGTAAGCTGTTGACAATAGTAAAAAATCCCTATTGTACCCTACATATAGATTCTCCATATGGAAAGAAAAAACCAGGGTACTCAGCTCTAAGCATAGCTCTTCTAGTTTAAATAACTCTGGAAGTTCAAAAATGAGTAACTTAAAGCTTCTTCCAAATACAATTTGCAGCTTCACTAGAAGAAATATGACTATATATATTCCTTGTCATGAAACATAACAATGTATTGTGTACCTTATAGTTTAGTTGATATTCTAACTTCTCTTGATTAGTAAAAGTTATGACTTTCTTATCTAGAATCTTGTAATATCCAGTAAGCATGACAAAGATGTCCACCCTAGTGTTAATAACAGAAATCTTCATATGATCTCTCCAATAGTCATAATCATTCCCATAAAAAATAGGTTTTCTAGTAGGATTAATAATTTCAATTGAATCATCATTCATTCCTATCATCTTATGAAAAAAATATCATTCCATACAAACTAATAAGTAATAAAAGTTTTTAAACACAGATAAAAATATCCTACGAAAGGAAAATATAGAACAATTTAAAACCTGAGCAAGATAACTTATAAGTGAATATAAGTATTTCAGAGACTTGCTTTGACACCAATTGTAGGATCAAAATAATCAATGTAGATGCTCAATATACAAGAGGGTGGAGGTGAATTGTATAATTTAAAAAATTCATTTGGAAATTTTAAAGATGGTAATATTTAACAATGTTAAACAAGGTAAATTCACAAGACCACTTAGTTATAAAATCATGCTTGATTCTACAAATATGGTTCCAGGAATGAAACTTAATAAAAGATTACAAATATAAAGATTCGACCTTCATGCATATAGAATCTTACTAATCAGAGTATACATGTACAAGAAAGTATAAGATAGTTATACTTTCCTTAATAATCAAAATGCACCGGTAAACTTGAATCAATACAAGTATCTAGTAGTAAATATTTTAACCGAATGATAAGGTTATCCAACAACATTGGATAAAGGTCGCTTGATTTATACTTTAAAAAAAAGTCTATCTTACCCACACCAGGGTAAGCTCTTGATATGAATATCAGAGTCTATCTTGCTATCCCC
This sequence comes from Viscum album, assembly GCA_963277665.1. NCBI lineage: Eukaryota > Viridiplantae > Streptophyta > Magnoliopsida > Santalales > Viscaceae > Viscum > Viscum album. The sequence goes on from OY728152.1 coordinate 1,404,668,526, forward strand.
AGAAGCGCTTAATATTCAAGGTAGTTGACTCCTCTGTCTTCCTATCCCCAGAAGCCCTCAAATGTACTCAGCGACATTTGGAGTCCCACGAAGCAATTCTGAACAAGAAGTTTAGTATGCACAAAGCAATAAAGTCTCTCTCTAGAAATCACTTTTTCAGAATGTAATCTCTAGATTGACAAACCTCAGTTGTTGTTGTGAGATAATTCAAATGAGATCCTATTTATAGGCACATCTTCAACGGTCAACTCCGTCCTCCAATGGTCACATTTTTTCATGAATTTTGGAGGGACCTGTACACGTGTCACTGAAACAATGGTTGGTTAGAAATAGAATGCACGAAATTGTTTTTTAACTCAAACAAGAGTAAACAAAAAAATTAGTGCTTAACTAAATCCATTTTTCTATGTCTAAGTAAAATAAAAGTTCAGAGTCCAACCAAAAAACCATACAGTGTATATAATACATAAATATTCATATTATGTCTTCAAAAGAATTCGGAACCTGAATTTTATATAATTCTAACGTCTATATTTTAAGGAAATTTGGATTATGAATTCATATGAATTCGGAGTCTGAAATTCGAGAATTTGGAGCCTAAATTCAGAAATTTCGGAGTCTAAATTCAGAGAATTCAGAGTCTAAACTCAAAAAGTTTGGCGTCTAAATTCAAAGAATTCAAAGTGTGAAATCAGAAAGTTCAAAGTATGAATTCAAAGAATTTGGAGTCTAAACTCAGAAATTTAGGAGTCTGAATTCAGAGAATTTGAAACCCAAACTCAGAAAGTTCAGAGTCTATATTCAGAAAGTTCAGAGTCTGAACATAGAAAGTTAAAAGTCTAAATTCCGAGAATTCGGAACCTGAATTTGGATTCTGAAAATATAATTCTCTATAACTAAGTATTTATAAAATTCCGAGGTTTTAGATATAAAATATAATTTTATACATATAAATAAAAAGATTTTGGTTTAGAGAAATTATGACATGAACAATGAAAACAAGGTAAGGATATATTTTCCTTCCAGAAGGAATATTTTCCTTATTAAGGTAAAACATAGGGGAAAAGAAATATTCCTTAAGATAGAGTGTTTGTGATTTTCAAAACATGAAGGAATGGAAAAGTTATATGGAAACCTTATTGACTCAACATATACTGCCTCATGAGATATGATTTATCATTAATATCTTTATATTAATTTAATTTAATGATTCATTCTATTTTAATTTCTTTTATGAGTTTTACTATTTAGTTGTAACCAAAGTGGTTATGGTTTATTTCAAAATATCATAATTATTCTTTATTTTTTCTATTTATGTATACCTTGAGGAATTATTTTCTTTTACAATATTAAACTCAATATATTATTATATACTATGTTTAATAATGATAATTTTCATGTAATAATACCATTTTCACACATTGTTACATAAAATTATTGAGACTTTTTTAATGAAATCAAATTTTATCTCACCCTTTGATAAAAAATCATTTTTCATGAAAATACATGTTTTCTATAAATGTCTTAAAAAATTATTTTAAAATTATCCAATTTTTTTATAGGAATTATTTTCCAATTTTTTACATTCTAATTTTTTTTGAAAGAAATATTATTGTCCTTTCATAAACACGCCTCATTGGAAATTTATATAAAATATGAATGGAATATTTTTTTATGTTTATGTCATGTCTGAAATTTCATACCATCATAAAAACTAAATTTTTTAAAGATGGTTTTATAAGACTATAGGGTAACATTCAATAAAAATTATTTTGAAATTACTTTTTTCAATTTTAGTTTTCAAAATATTTTCATAGTGAAATGGTTATATTTTTAAGAAATTGTTTTAATTTTGGTTTATGGTATTTCAATTCATTAATGACAATAACCATATATTGTAATTATGTTACACTTTTTTATATTGTATTTATAATACTAATTATTTCATTGGATAGTTTATGATTATTTTGACTATGTAATTATATTTTGTTACCATTCACTGTATAAGTCCTGATGGTTTGTGATAATTTTTATTTGATTAGGGTAAGTCTTAATATTTCATATGATAGTTTTTCAATATGAATGTTTATATTTATTATTAATATCCCCTTTTGTATTTTGAATTCATTGAACATAGTAAGAGATAGGTGTCTCTCATTTATATATAGCACCTAAATGCATCGACTTGTATCATGATAAAAAATAATTATCCAAATTTGGAGCGATTTATGAATTTTTTAAATTTTACATTAATGTTTTGACCAATGTTTTTATATCATTTTCCAAACAAGGACAATTTGGATTTTACTGAAAATGTGATATCAATCATTATATTAATTAAATATGCATCTTCATAATTTCCTACCTTCATGACCCCTAATTGTTTTGTAATATTATATTATATTTTTCATGGATTATTTTCAATGAAAATTGTTTTCAATGTAATATGATGACATTTACTTTTAAAAATATTGTCAATGTGAAAATGAATTTTTTCCCAAAAAAAATTATTTAAATTTTCATGTAATTTCTATACCTAATGTACACCTACCCATTATTGAATATTTGATCCACTAGAGAGATTTGATGTTTATATCATCCTTTGTTAATTATTTTAATAGTTTATGGCTATTTTTACTAAGGATTTTCATTTTTTTTCCATAAATTATAATTATCAAGATAGATTATGAGTATGTTTTTTTTGGGGTAAGTATTAAAATCTCTTATTCATGTTAAATATAAATGTTTATATTGATTAAGTTTTACCCCTTTAATAAAGGGAATACATTGCAACTACTATATACATGGTGGTGTGTATTTATAGATAAGCTATTGATGCGTCAACCAGTCTCATAAGATAAATTCTTTATCCAAAGTAGATAATTTTATACCCAATGATTTATATTTTCATGTGAATGCAATTAAAATTATGTTGATTATTTTTAAAATTAGGCATTCTCTCATTTTTAGATCAGTTATTGATATCCTCATGATTATTTGATTAGTAATAATAACTAAGGTCATACTTCCCAAACATGTGATTATTTTTATGGATTTATTTGATTACAATTTATTTGATTCGTATATGATCATTTTATTGAAAAAATGGAATATGTTTTAGTTATTTACTTTTCCATATTGACTATTCTTATTTATTAATTATACCATATGTTGTGGGATTACCATTACTTATCTACGAAGAGCACCCCATTTTATGTTTTATTTTCTACTAATACTATGATTTGTTTGGAGATTGATATGTATTGATATGCTATGAGGAATTATGGATTTCCCAAATAATACAATTGTTATATTTTATGTTTTCAATTGTAATGTGAATTTCATGATTTTTATCTATTTTTCCATGAATAAAAATATTTTTGTCCCTTTGGGATGTCATTCATTGTATCTTATTAATATTTAATAAACTAAAGACCATAATTAATATAAAAGTTTCAGGGTGTATTACAATATCATGAATATCATGGGATTAAACACTATGATTTATTTGTTATAATTATTTATAAATAGGGAGAAATTGAAAGATGGATCGAATCATCAATAATTTGTATGAATCTATACTTATTGAAAAATGATTACACGTGAAATATATGAAAATCTATATACAAATAAGGTTATATATCTCAAATAGAAAATTATTATGTCCCATTTTATATAAAACATGATATTAAATCCGAAATTCATTGAAACCTACTGATAAAAAAATCCACTATTTTTTTTGTATGTGATTTATTATTATCAAGGTAACAAATATATTGTTTGATTCCCTAGGTTAAAAATTAATTATTCATAGTTATTCATAAATGTGTAGATACTACAAGTTAATAACGAATTTCTAAATATAAGTGATGAAATTTAATTATGTTTATGAAATTTTAAATGAGAATATGATAATAAAACATAAAAATAATTCAAATTTGGGTGAGCATGTTTCTCAGGTGAATTATACATTTTGTAAATATGAATGAGTTGGTGAAATTAATATATAAGGGGAGTTATAAGGGATATATTTAACTTTTATTAAAATAATAATGATGAAGAAAACATAGAATTAATATATGGTTGATTTAAATGAATTAGTTGGGATGCAATTAATGAAAAACAAATTATTAGATATTGATCCCCCCATTAAAATATAATGGATAATGGATTAACATATGTTGTACCAATTATATATGGTGGAATAAAATATTTTAAGGATCATACTAATGATTAAATATGAGTAAATTATATGGAATATGGGATTGGAAAAATATAAAGAACAAGACATCAAAATTTGTTTTAAGGCCACACGACATGAATCTCCCCTTGACCAAATTGGTGTTTTCAAATAAATTGAATGCAGATGGAAATGATAAAATGAGTAAAAATGAATTATTTATAAATGTTATTCAAAAGTATAAGGGAATGTTGTGGATGAAACATTCACACTGGTTGAATGGATTGAAATAATATGATTATTATATTCCATGAAAATGATGAAATGACTAATGTTGTATTGAATGGATGTAAAATTAGCATTTCATAATGTTTTATTTCAAGAGGCCATTTAAAAAGATAAACAAGATGGATTTCACATCTATAATGGTGGATATATCTTATGGTTGTTGAAGAAGGTCCTTTGTGGACTAAATAAAGATCTTGTTTATGACTATAATTGTTTTACCGATACATAAAGACTTGAGGATGTTAAAGGGTAGATTTAAAAAAGATGATCTATGTGAAAGAATAAATAAAGCTATGGATGATGGTTCTTGAATACATGGATGATATTACATTAAGGGGATTGGATTTCACTAAATGAAATATATTTTCAGATCTATTGAGGTGTGAATTTTAGATGTCACTTATTGGTGAATGGGAATTTATCCTTATCCCAAATGTTCTTTATAGAATGGATTGAATAATTATAGCTCAAAAGGAAATTCCATGATGGTGTTAACTAAAATTAAAACTTATAATTTAAGTCTAATGGAACCTCTGGAGGAGATCAAGATAAATTACCAGAAGATGAACACGGAAAAAAGGCCAATTCTACACTTTTTAAAAAAGTTATTTGATGTTTGCATTACAGAACTACTAGATGACCCGTATTGTGTTTTCTAGATCATGTTTCATGATATAATATTTTTTGGAAATAGATTATTATTACATAACATAAAATTTCACTTCCCTATTTCATTTATATGGTGGAATATAGGCTACAGTTCTATAAAAATTCATTTATGTGATTATTGGGAAACATTGATTCATATTGGGAAGATTTAGTTGAGGATTTAAAATAATCATATGGTGGTTCATTGTATCATTGAAATAATTTAATTTCATTGAATAAAAAGTAGTTTAATTGCATATATTTAGTAGCTATAGAGGCTTAGTATATATTAACAATTAAATCATACACTCAATCAAATATAATTAAACAAGATCTTGAGGAATTTGGAAATTTTGTTGATTATGCTTTTCTAATTACTTGTGTAAAATCATGTTATATAATACGTAAAAAAATAAAATACATAATTCAAGTAAAATGAATATGTATATAATATATCAATTTTTATTGTTGTTGGTTGAGAAATGTATGGTATAATTGGAGTGTGTGTTATTTGAAAAGAAAGTGGAAGGTATCATGATAAAGGAGCCATCGAAGGCCATATTTTGAAATAATTCTTTGGATCATAGTGTTATACCAAATCCATGTACATAGATAGAACATAAAAGGGTCCGCAATACAATGAGGGAATTTCTATCATGATAATGTTATGGAGCTATATCCCCATTAATTATCTTACATGTGATATATTTGTCTAAATTGTAAGATATGTGATCTATTTAGATAATGTCATTAAAAGATTTTATGGAGAATTTTTTCACAAGAGGTGAAGTTATTCGGATAATGAAACATTTGAATGTTTTGTTTAAATTTTTGAATAATTTATTTAACATTTTGTATAACTCATTATTCTGAAATAAACCATTCTCTTTTGATGATGATTATGGATAGAGTTAGTTATCTGTCTCATAGATGTGGGTAACCTGATATGAGAATTAAATTATGTAAAATAGACATTAAATATATGGGAATGTTGGTGGATATAGTGAGTGAAAGAGTTCATTAAAATGGAACATGTTGTATTAATGGGTGTGGTGGATCATGGATCTACCTAGGCAGCATAGGGTAGAAAACCAGTGATATGGAAGAGACTAGGGTGGAAGAAGAATAAATTATTTATGCCTTCGAAAAATGTATTCTAGAAGAATACTACTAGTGTGATGTTGAAAATGATGAGGCCAAAACAAGAGTTAATTTAACAATATTCCATTGTGGAATTCATTTTACTGATTGTGTAAGAAAATATTAAAAATACACAGTGTGACATTATGTGATTCCTCATTTATATGAATCAAATAATTGGATGTTTTGATCATATTATAAAATATTAAAATGTGTACAATAAAATGTATAAAGGGAATCCAAATTAAAGAGTAGATATTCAGAAGAGATATTATTATCCATAATTCTAATTTAGAAAACCAAAGGTATATCGATTGAAAATTAAAAATATATCAGGAATTTTAGAGGTTAAGTATAGATCTATTTTGGAATGGATAACTCAAATCAGAGGGTGATACGTTAATTCTAATATCCAACTGAAATTTTAACTTATTTTTTCCTTGAGTAAGAAACACCACCTATAGAGTATGTTACTATCATAATTTTTTAATGATGAATAACACATCATAAGGGGAAGTTAGTTCAATGGTGTAAGAGATTGTGATATTTAAAAATCGAAATGTAAATGATATAGAAGGTCCATTGAGATGACTAAAACATGTAAAATTTAATACAATTAGATTTTATTTGGTTTATTTAAATGGTATATGATCATGGTTTATCTATAGAATAGCCCTGTATAAGTGAATTGCGAAGAATATTATCTATAATTTACTAATTTATTCACTCTAAAGAGAATAAAATAGAGATATTTAAGTGTTCCTTGTGTTTATAGAACAAGGTGAAAAATAAATATTCATACTACAATACCCTAATTCCCCAACTCTAAATGCATTTTCCTTGATAAAGGGCCAGTAATTATCCACAGGTATGACTATATTTCATGGGTGTGTTTATTTTTATTTTCTAAGATTCATTTATTATTTTAAAATTTATGTGACCATTGTTGTTTATTTTCATGTATTTATTAATTTATTTATTATTGATTTTGGTCATCCATAGTTAATTAGATACTTAATCCTTGTAAAATGTTGGAACGTGGTACCTAGATATTTAATGCTCTATACTTATGATTTGAACCATGGGATAAATAGACTAGTGAAGGGTCATGTGATGGATTGGGAATCAAACCACTTATGGATATCATTATTCATAAGAGATACATATAGGTAGTATAATGGAAAAATTATTTGAATATCTTTGAAGATATAGAATTTTATAGTGGTGTGATTTTAGGGTTTGATGGTAATGATGTATTGTGTTTTAGAAAATGTTTCTTTGGATTCATTTATTAATTTGGTTCCTTGTTAATTTGATTTTTGTATCCGACAAGACCATGGGTGATGTTGATCAATGGTATTTGAGAGACACGATTCACTATTATTTTTTTAATTGTATAGACCATTATAATGGTTGGAGATGGAGGATTTTTGAGTTTGGTACATATGTTTATGGTGACTCCATTTCACTATTTTTGTAATGTTGTCATGTTTTTGTGCACACGTGATAGTGGAAATTAGTTTGTTTTGACCTCTGGTTTTCAGCAACACCCACTATGGATTTATTGAATTTGGTGTAATGCTGTAGATTATCGTTATTTATAAAGGATATTCCATATCTCAGAAAAGGTTCTTTGTACTCATTGGGGTCACCAAATGAGATAATTTCATTTTTCACATATGTGAGATATGATGGGGTTAATGTGATTTCTATGGTAGTCATTGGAGCCCTTAATTCTTTAGGTTTTTTCGGGATATTGACCTTATTGTTGGTAAATGGTTTTGATTACCATGGCGTTTATAATATAGTTTATGAAAATTTTATTATAGTTTCATGGATGAATTATTATTATTATTTTTATATGGTTTGGTGTGTGATTACATATGACATGAAATTTGATGGAAGGAAATGGGAACATCATGTGTGATAGTTTGTGGATGCATTACTCTACTCTAAAATAGGACAAAGAGAGTTATGGATCAGTCTCGGCCCCTCATGTATTAACCAATCTCATTGAGTGGTGTGTTTTGGTAGGATATTATTAATCTTTTAACACACCTTTACATGTTTATATATTATCATGGTAATACATTAATAGTGAAATATTAATATTATAATGAAACAATTTTTGGGTATTATAGGACATGTGCAGACTCTATACATGAATGGCCTGAATGCCTTCATTTTTATTGATTTTTGATAACCCCCCTTTCAAGGGATGAGCGGGAACCCTTAAAAGGCCCGTATCCTCCAAGATTACATGTCCCGTAGGATTAGGAGATTACATGACCCAGAGGTCTTAGGGAATTAAACTAGACTATATATAAGGAACTGGCCCTCCCACTCATCTGCATCATGATAGTAGCACTCAACCTTTGCATGTCCATCTGTCTAGGCTTACCGTGTAAGCACAATCTGGTCCCGATGGCATAGCCATACCCTCTCATTATGAAAAATCCACTTGGCTCTGCTCTAGTGAGTGCACCTACTCTGTATCCTCTTTTGGGGATGCTCCTTTTCTTTTTGTGTGTCTGGGGAAACTACATGTGGCCTGAAGGCCTTGAGGTAGCCCAAAGGCCTTAATGGTGGCTCAAAAGCCCTACTGACCTGAAGTCTTAGGTGGCCCAAAATACTTAAGGACTCTAACCCCAAACCGGAGGCCCATGGTGAATAGTTCCAACCGCAACAGTACCGAACAATACCTGCTACAATACCCGCACAATGTACAGTTCTTCTACAGTACCTGTACAGTGTACAGTTCTGCTACAGTACCCACACAGTGTACAGTACTGCTACAGTAGTACTACAATGCCTACTATCATACCTGGAAATATGAATCTACCTGGTTTTGAACCTGGGTCTTGTGGATGCACTTAAGGATACCTCACCAACTGGACTGAGGCTCATGTGATGCAGACACTATGGTTCATGTAATATCTAATGTAAATGGATCATTATGAGAGGACATATAGAGATAGAGGTACAAAGGGGGGGGCATTGGTTTGATGCTATGATTTTTTTATAAAATATGTTGTTCATTGGTATAAAACTAAAAATTAATTTTAGCATCTTTGGTGATTATACATATGTGGTTATTCAATGGGTGATATATTGACTCCAATAAGATTATAAAATCATATTGATTATTAAAAAATAATTTTTTTTATGGTTTATATTCTAATATACATCCATGAAATTGTAATATATTTTTTATTGTTATTTATCTATTAATTCATTTAGATTTAAGTTTATAATATCCCTATGATCACCCCATATTCGTTTTTTTATATCAAGAACCTATTTCATATGTAGAGGAGTGACTGAGATCATCTAATTCTCTAATTTAATTACTGTAATGTGTGTTAGCATAAGGAATTATATGCCCCATGGGATTCTTCTACCTCTATAAAAAAGAAATCACCTAATGTGAGATTACTAATCTTGGTCCTCCACATTACATACTGTGCATTTCATCCACCACATCATGTGATATCTACTTAATGTTGTCTCCCCCTATATCCATCATTTGGATGAATTCCATCAATAACTCTAAAATTAATTTTCTCTATTGGAAATGGTCAACAGTCATGGTCTAATAGTTCAATAAGCTCAAAAATATTCACAGTATAAGGTATATGCCATTATAAAAGTACAAGTGACTAATATTTTAATATATTTTACAAAGTAGATCTAAATGAATAAGAATTTCCTCATAATATTTTTTTTATATAATCAAAATTACTATGATTTATTTCTATTAATATAAATATTTCAACTCCTAATCTACTGTTCCATAACCATAAACATGATATAAATTTATAAATGAATTTATTTTAATAAATAAATTCTTTTTATAGGAATTACCATGAAAGTAATATCTAAAAATGAAATTTCATTATTCTCTTAGGTAATATTAATCATTCCAAAAGTGAGCAATGTTTTTTTAAAGTGTTTAAAAATAAGTGAAAACCACTTCAATATTTGAGTTTCATATTATTGTTTTTATAAAATCATGATACTTAATTAAAATTACTACAATAGAAGATTATATTATAGAGGTTTTAAGAGGATGATTGAAATAAACAGACATGGTAACTGAAACCATTACTATGACATTATAACGGGTTAGAAAACAAGTTTGATGAGAAAAAGGAGTAATATCACAAAAATGACATTTCTATGAGTTTTAAAAAACATGGAAATATAATCATGGTAAGGAGTAATTATAAAATATTTCCTTAAAAAATAATTATAAGTAGCATTGGAATGGGAAATATGATAACCTTTACCTTACTCATTGAGGCACAAACATTTAATTCTGTCTAAATCCTTAAGAGGGGTCTTTATGTAAATTTATGTCCTTATAAACAATTTTATGAGAATATTGTTTAGGATTTGTTAATATGATTTTTATAAACAATTAATGGGATGAGGAAGGGAGTTTATATTTCCAAGGTTGGGGGGTGGAATAATTGGATTATTTATTACTTTTTATTTTTATTTGTTCATGAAAATATTAACAGTGTTGATTCATATAAAATTTATTACATTTTAAAAAAAAAGAAGTTTATTTTGCATTTAAACAATCCCAAAACCAAGAATAATCAGAGAAATATTTTATTCAAAATAAAAAATAATTTTTTTATATTATAAATAAATATAAATTTTATTTGAAATTTTATTTATTGGTTCATAAATTGATTTAGAATTTCTAAAGGAAATATTGATTCATTAAATATAACTTATTATATTAAATTTAATTTAATTATTGGTTTATTTGAAATAAAAAAAGAAGTTATGAAACATATGGTCCACCCAAAAACATATTTTTCACCACTCACCTACTTTTTTTAAAATAGTATGATAATTTTTTTGTTCTAATTTCATGAATGATGTTTGTTTTAAAATATAATTTTCTAATTAGATGAAATTTTCCTTCTCATAAAATATTAACTAAAACAGGTTTATGAAAATGGACATTGTACATTATGGTTAGAGTACTAGATGAAGGAATATATTACATTTATAATGATTATCATATAAAAAAATATAATATCCATTTTATAGTAAAGACACTATATATTTGATAATATAAATTTTCAAATGAAGAATCATGAATAATATAATATATTAATTAATATTAAAACTTGTTAATGATCTTTCTACAATGAAAATATTAAATTAATCAAATATAATATGATAAAAATAATTTAAATATTAAGGGAATTATATTTTAAATTTTAGATGGCTCATTAAATAATAATGTTGGGTAACTATTTTATTTAAAAATTTATTTTTTATTTAACATTAAAGATACATTTTAAAATGAAATTATAACATTACTTTAAATGATAGTATAGTAAAATAATATAATTTCATATTCATATCACCATTATGTTTATAATTAGATTCAAATGGATTCATTATTATTCAAAATATCATATAAAAATAAAATAATATATAACATTAATGTAGTCATCGAATTAAACAATATATATAATTATTATTAATATAATTAAAACTGAGTATATAAAATATTTCTTCTAAATAACTATTATTCATACAATTCCATAAGTATTTATTATTTAAAAAGTGTTTTAATGATTATTCAATATAAAACTAAAAATGTAAATACTATTAATAATAATGTTGAAAATATAATTCATCATTTGTTGGTTCATGATAAAAGATGAAAAAATAATTATTATTTCAAAAATATCATTAATAATTTTAAATTACTAATAATATAAAAAAACATTGCGTAAATCAATAAATGTAAAATCAAAGTAATTGAAACATATTTCTATAAATTGAAGCACCATAAATTTTTCATTTTAACATTTTGGTGTTAAATTTTACCCACAAAAAAAATTGAATCCTATATATTTTTTATCTTGGATAAAAACATATTACTTTTCCCCAATTCTCCCATACCAATTTAATACACAAAAATATTTTTATAAACATTAACTATGGAAATGATATAATCTGAATTAAAATATGTAAATCCAAAATAATATTCTTATATGATCATACTAATTATATATAACTATGTACTATTGAGTTATGATTATCTATTTAACTCTTTACTCATAATCATTTCCTAATACAAATTCCATAAAAATAATACAGTTTTTTATGGTATAGAATATAGCACACGTTCAATGGAACTACTATATTTGTTTCTAAATTAATTTCTAATTGAATAGATTTCATTTTTTGTAGGATTTATATAGATAAAACATCTAAATAATACATAATCATTGATGTTATATTTTTGAAATGTAAAAGAAAATAAATTTAAATGATAATAAAATAGTATGAAATGTTTTAGTGGTAATGGATGAGATAGATTGAAATTTAAAAGTCACGCTTTTGTTAAATGTTACTAAATAATTGAGTTGATAAATTAAAATTGGATAGAAATATTATTTTTAAAGGAGGGTATCTGGTTATTTTTTATTATAGAATTTATTAAATATTTCAAAATTTATTATTCATGAGATATATTAATAATTGGACTACATGGGATATGAATGAGACCCAATTCAACTATAAAAACCATATGTGACTAACTAATCCAAATGAGTCATATATAGTTGGTATTAAAGGATAAGAGTATCATATCAGGGGAAATATCTTGTTAATATTACGGAATGAAATAAAGGATGGAAGATAGTCATCATTTGTGGCTGGTTGTTGTTCTTATCTATCCATATATGAGGTGGCATGGGAGACCATTGGTGAGAACCAACAGAAATTGCGGATTTCATTAAAATTATAATGGTGTTGAAGATATTAATATGTAGTTCTCCACATTTTATAGTGTAATTTGGCTCTTTTACATAAATATCATAATCTTGAATGTATGTTTGATTTGAAAAAAATGCACATTGATTTAACAAAATTAGGTATGTTTGAAGTTTTAATCATCACTATGAAGTATGTTTTTTTTTGCAAGATATTGAAGATTCTGTTAGTTATTGAGGCACATAAAAACACAATGTGAGTTATAATTAATCATAGAAATAAAAATAAACAAATTTATTTGGACTATGTGGTTGATTTATGTTGAAGGAGTAAGGTATCGAGGGATGAAAGGTTAGTACGTAGTGGTGAAATAAAGCAGCTCTTGAGGACTCTACATAATGAAGATAATAATTGATCCCACAAAGTGAGGTTTCTATTTAGTCATAAATAAGCAGCGTTTGTGATAATGAGACCTCATTATGCAATGAAATAATTATAAAGTTCATGGGAATACTTTGAGGTTAACATAAAATATTATGAGGTTGGATCATGAGGAAGGAGTATATTGTGATTTTTATTCACAAGTAAAAAATAGGATAATGTATAATTATTAATTGGTGAATGTACTATTAGAATTCGTGATTCACATGGTCATTGAACTATATTATTCTTAGATTAGTAACATATCACCTCAATATTTATGAATATATTTCACTCTAAATAGATACAGTGTTTGATAGTACTCAATATAGGAAATAAAAAATAAAATAAAAAAATATACTGGAATAAAATAAATTTATTTAAAATTACAAATATATCATACCCATTAAATTGGTGGGTATAAATATAATTATCTACCATATGATAACATTGTAAAAAAGGAACATTAATAAAGGAGTCAATAATTTTCCTTACATAATAATTTTATATTCTATATTTGAATTTGTATGTTAAAATTAATTTATATGAAATGTAGAAAAATTATTTTCTAAAAATAATTTTTTTTAATTTCATATATCATGATTATCAAGTTATTAATTTTAATATTTTATTAAAATAATTTATTTTTTGGTTGAAGGTGATAAATACCGTCTACAAAAAGTCTTTACCTATAATTATGTCATTATTTTATAAGTATGAAATATAATTTAATAAAACATTTACTTGATCAAATATTATTTTATGTAGAAAACATATTTATTTTAAGTTAATATTTTAACCCTAGAAATCATATTTTACATATTTTAGAACTAATAATCTAATAAAAACTATTTTGGTATTCTATTTTAATAACATATTGTAAATATGAAATTAGGTTTTGTATTTCTTTGAAATCCACAAGTAATTTTTTTAATCATGGAAATTTAGCACATAAAATTTAATAAACATGCCTATATTGTGCTCTAGATAAATTATAAGCTTAAAAAACTATGCTTTGGAAAACGATTTTTTTATTTTTTGAGATAGTCATAAAATTAAATTTTATATGATTTAGAAAAATTATATGGTAAAATTATTTTCATTTTCTAAAAAGTAATATTGAAATCATATATTAATATGCATTTTACTTTTGGTTGTTATATTAATTAATTAGGTTAATATATTTTTCACCACCATAAAAAAGGAAAATGATAAAAAGAGTTTTAATATGTTTAGAGAGACCGCTGAAATTTTTAAAATGAAACAAAATGTTATCATGATATTTTTTTTGTTAAAATATCGTGTTGACTATTATTTTACTCTTCCAGATCCATTGAACCTTGAACTGTGACATAACATTATTGAAATGTAATATGTACATCAAAAATTACCCTTCTCTTAAATTTAGAAAGTGGATCACATAATCCACTTCATGTTATACCTAAACGTGTAAATTTATCCCGAAACAATACAATTTTATCCTAATATGTTGTTATATCATGTTCATAAGACTCTTGTAACAATTAGTTATCCTAAATCCTCAATTTCTAAAATAAATCCCATGTTCTAAATTTTTTCATTTCATACTGATAATCCTTATCTTATTCATTTCCCACATCCATTATTTTTGATACACTATAATATAATAACAAAAACATTATGAATATAAAGTAATATAATTGTATTAATATATTATTAATTATTTAGTTATTGTGAATCCTATATATAAAGTAAAAAAATGTCGATCACATATATATATGGATTACATTCTCTATGATGCCATGTGGATTTTTTTAACATCACCTCTCATGACTAGTAAAAAAGATTTAATTGATGAATGAATAGATTAATAAATGAAAAAAGTATTACTTTGAAATTATACTTTATCATATGCCTTCATTTTAACCTAGTTATTTACGAATTTATATTTAATCATGCAATCAAGTAGACTACAAAAATAATGAAAGGATAATTTCATTTTTCATTAATAACCATCATGGATGGTTATAGGAACGATTTATGGGGAAGATATATGATATTTATAACTTATTTATTATTTATATAGTGTTATATAATGAATAAATAAAAACAGTTTCTTACACATTAAATAATTATAACTCACTGATGTATGGGAAAATTTAATAAATTACATGAATGAATTATAATATTGACATCATGAGTGATTAATGAATAATATAAAATGATAATTCCATATAATATTAGTTTACATAATATGTTATAATTTCATGGTAATGGTTTCCTTTAAATTTATTATATTTATTAATATTTCACCGTTCAAATGATAAACATGTTGAAACAAGTTCATGAAATATTCCATTTTCAAAAACAAAACCATTATCATTCATAAATGAAAAAATTTCTATGATGAATCTTTGAAACAATAGTTCATTAGTTTATAGGATAATATAGGAATGAAAATATCTTTTATATAATCATGTATCGACAATGCCAATACAAGAAAATATGAAAAAACCAATTAGGGTATCAGGCCCTAAGTATGAAAATAATTAATAACCGACTAATTTATCTTTAAAAAAAATATAAAAATAATGTTTAAAAAGATAAAAATATAAGAATATATTCTTAAAATAGGTGACTAGAATATTTATTTTCATTATAATGTATTTTCAATCTTTCAAGTTTAAGAAGAATTAGTGGTAACTAAATTTCATCTTAATATCCTTTATATTGAGACATGATTTTATTTATGAACCAAATTTCATATATTTGGTATGTATTCTACTTATTTTATATATAATATAATGAAATATATATTTTTTATTTTAAATTTATGTTAATTTTTTCTATCAAACTTTCATGTGTTATTTATTAAAGTGCTTTTATGTCATGAGGGTTATTTTTTCCATTTTGAATTCCATGAGGCATGTTTTATATTAAAAACCATATTTTACTTTATATGGTGAATCAAATTCCATATTTCATTCATAAATAATCAATATCATTCATTTCATTAAATTTTTATTTATAATTCAAGAAAATCTTCTTTTTCTCATTTGATTATTACGTTACCACCACTGTAAGGGTTTCTTTTTGACTCAATATATTTTATAGAGTCATTATAATTCCATTTAGGACTATAGATTTAAAATATGTTTTCATGAAATTCTATGATTAAAAATAATTTCTTCACTCCCTAGGTAAAGTGAATTTTTTTAAATCAAATTAATTCCATTATGAATTTATTTCTCAAAATCATATATTTGGTGAGACTAATTAACATTCTTTTTAACGATAAATTTACATCATTTTCAAAAATTTAATATCAAAACATCAATCTATATTTTATGTCTAAGACTATTTATGTGATTTTTTATATTTTACTCAAATTAAACTACTCATGTTTTAAAAATAATTTGATTTACTCTTTTTATATAGTGTTTTTTTAACAAAGGTACATAAAAATATTAAAAAGGTTTCCCATAAATTAAAAATAAAACATTTTATCATCCACTACACAATTAATCTATAAATATTAATACAACCTAATAGGATACATTATTGAATTTTTTTATTATAAAATTTTTTAGTTTTCCCTTGAATTTACATCATTTATTTTACCTTTAACAGTATGATAAAAACATTTTATAAAACAAATTTTAAAATTTTCTCCACATTTTAGAATTATTCTTTATGTATATTATTTTTCATATATTAATAGATGAGCCCGTAAGGGGTGCTTTTTCGTTAGGGTTTCCCCTTCGCCGCCTCTCCTCGCTCTACCTCGGATCTGCTTCGAATCGCCTTCTTGTCGCTCCTTCTCGGCACCATCGTGTCGGTGATCTCAGAGACGGAGTTGTCTTCGAGGATGCGGCCGGCGTGACACTTTCGCTGGGTAGGGTATCATCTGGCGGCGCGGTGAATCCGGCGGTCGTTGTTCCATCTTCTCCTGGCATTGGGTCGGCGCGTGATTCTGTGTCGGCTGGTAGTGTATGCGGTGGTTCGAGGTGGTCTTCGGGTAAGTAGGTGAAGGCGGCGATGGGATCTCGTTCTGGTTTTCGGCAAGGTCTTGCGGTTGTCTTCGGGATTTTGTGATTTGTTGTTGTCTTTCAGTTTTTTGGTTCTGGTTTTGCTGTTCGTGATGGATTATGGTGCTTGAATGCGAGTTTTGCTTGATTTGTTTTATGCAGATTCTTTTTCTGGGCTGCCAAGGTGTTCTGGTTTTGGTCTGGTGACATCGTCGGTGTTGCAGCGACTGTGTGGACGAGTTTCTTCGGGAATTGTTAAGGGCTTTGGTGAATCTGGGTGAATGAGAATTTGAAGCCGCAATGGAACCGGCGGTGTCTTCGGTTTCGGCGGTGGTTTGATTTCTGACGGTCCTGCTGTTTTTTTGGTGATTTGCCGGTATGACGATGAGTTGTGCTGAGGGTTCCTCCCTCATTGAAATCGGTGGCGGTGTTGTTGCGTTGTTGAAGTCTTGACGGCGCTGGTTGAGGGTTTTCGCCGACGTCTTTGGCTGCGGCGGCGATGAACGCTGCAGGGGTATGGCTCGAGGTGACGTTCTGCCCGAGACTCCTCGATTTGTTTTCGGGAAGATCTCTGGAATGAAGTCGCGGTTGCAGTAATTGCAGTCAAGATATGCTGTTGAAATCTGGAAGTTTTGATGTTTTTGTTTGATGAAGATGATGAACTGGTTGAAGTGTTGAATCAGCAGTATGGGTCTTTGGTTTTGGGTGTAATGGTTTGGTTTGTAATTGGCTATGTTTGGTGGGGACTTCTCATTGGGTTTGGGCAAGATGTTGGCCCTCATCCATCTCTTTATTTACTGCACTTTTTATTTCTTTTAATAAATGGTCAGAGGTTATTCCTCTGACTGAACTTTCCTGGTATTTTTCATATGTTAATACATAATTGAAAACAATATTTATTATTTTTTATATTTCAACAAAATGGAATTAGTTATTCATTTTTAAAAAGTAGTTGATTTATTTTTAATAGAATTATTTATTTAGAGAATATATTTTAATGAACATTATTTTTTTTAGGAATTCATATCTGATTTACAAAGAAAAATTCATTTAGAAAATTCATATTAAAAACCATTTTCAATGGTTAAAATTCTAAATATTTATTAAACTCAAGGTATTTAATTTTAGTTAAATAAATTTGAGTACTTCCAAATCATTTCAGAAATGTGATGTTTCATCTTTTTTTTCGAGTGTTTTAACAAATAACGTTAAAATATATTTTTAACCTATATAATCATCCGATTACATTCTTTATAGTAAACTGTAAATATGTTTTAATGAAACCTTCTATATTTTTTCCCCATATGGATTATGATATTCCCTTTAAATTTTTTTGGGACACCCATTCCTCTTTTGTGATTTAAATATGTGATATTTTAAGTATGAATTATTTCATGATATAATGAAAATAATTTGTAAGTAATATTTTAAATATTATGGTTGGGTTATGAAATAAAACTCCAAATAATTAGAAATCATTATATCTCTTGTTATCGAAAATAGTTAGAACTAAGGATTACTCTTTTCCAAATGGTGATTGAGTGGATTATCCCAAAACAAATAGTACATGAGAGGATTATCCAAAGCTAAAGGTTACTGAATATGATTATCCAAATCTAAATGAGTTGTACGACCAACACTAAGAATGTAAAAATAGTGCTAATCCAAGCCTAATAATGCCCATGGGAGGTTATAAAAATCCAATAATATGATAAATTCATAATATTATAGCTATTGAATATGGTTTCTATGCTTTTTTAATTCTTAACTCTTATGTCATAATATTTCCCCCTTATTATGAACCATGGAACATTAAAATATTATTATTCCACACTCCATTTACATTATTTTTATTTTTTTCATATATTGAATTCATATTCTTCTATCATGACCTGTGGAAAACTCATAATGTTCTATGTTGTTTTCTAGAAGATATTTTCTATCATAGGAATGTTTTCTCATATAATTATAAGATAAACCATGACTAGTTTTTGATATTTTTTAACATGTAATTTTATATCAACCCTTTATTATATTTCCATTCTCTATGTTTTAAAGTGATCGTAACATATATAGATTCTGTTGTGGCTAAATTGTAGTGAAATGTTCAGAGATGAGGAAAAAATTTTCTTATACCCAAAATCCCATGATCCAGTCATAATCAGTCTTAAAAAATTTATGAATCAAAATGAAAGATGAGTCAAGAAAGCAAGCGGTTATTAAAGAAATGGGAATACATAACACCACACATATATGCCTTCACCAGCGAGGAGAATTAGTCCGGGGTAGTGAAAGACCACATCATATCCATAGCCAAGATTACTCTCTTGGACAATGAATCTGCCACCAGATTACCCTCATTGTAAGCGTGTGAGACAAAAAAGTTTAAAAGAGTTACCTACTTGAGACTATCAACCCATTCAGGAAGCACTCTCCAAGGTACATTCTACATTCTTGTTTGAACCCCACGTTGAGAGTCAGATTCAATTCATAACAGGTTCCATCTATAGTGGAAAGCATACCGGACTGCATGAATTATCACCCATAACTCAGCTTCAACAGCAACACCTATACCAGTAAAATGATAAAAACATCATTTCACAAAACCACAAAATGTATGGAAGACACCACCACACCCTGATGGCCTGGATGCACCAAAATCTGCTCCATGAACATTAACAATGAGCCAAGGGATGAACGGGGGTATCTAATGAATATATTTGAGCATCCGAGGGTACCAAAAAAAACCAATTCCTGAAAAATATAAATGTACAAAATGTTGTTGTGAATTTCCCCTAATTGAACCTTTGATGTAGCATACACCTCTTGATGGATCGCCATTCTTCCACACCGGGTATGCACCATCCTACTATCAAAATGTGCATCATTTAGAGTAGCCCATATGGCTACAATCATAGCCGCAATAGACACGAGAAGAAGATTGTGGACCTGATCACTGTAGTCAACACCGGGTAGCCCTGACAGCAGATCCAGAAGCATCAGATGTTGATTCAAATCCAACCCTAATAGGACTCCAATACACTCCCACAACTTCCGAGCATTTTCAAAACCCATAAAAAAGTGCTGGATATTCTCCTCTGTACACATGCATAGGCAACAGACTAATTCAAGATAAATATCAGATCTCTCAAGATCCTCCTATGTTGGTATATGATTCTTCAGATATTCTAGATTAAATAAAACCAAGAGGGCCAAATGAAAAGTGACCTGTGTTGCAACAACCAGGCTGGGGAACGATAGAGGCCCTCACAAACCATCTAATGATAATCTCTGTTATTAAACTGACCATTCCTGTTATGGTTCCATATCAATGTATCACAGTCGATGAACATATATGATTGAATTTACAACATCACTTAATATGGGACCATGCTTTCAAATAGATGTTGGTGAGCTAATAAATCAGCAATGGAAAGATGTCTTGCATCAGCATTAATATCCATGCAATATTGGAGAGGCCGCTCAAGCCATGGCATTCTCCCACAGTTAATAGAAGATTCCATACAAACTATCCACTTGGTATCATTCATGATCTACATGAAAGAATAATTGAAAGATGACCAAATCGACAATGTAAGATAACATTTATGGCCATTGAGTAACCTTTCTTTGAACTTATTAGTAAAGAAATCACCAGAATAATCATGAGAAATCAAACCCCATGTAAACCTCCCAATGGGACCATCATTAAAAGTCCTGAGGTCCTTGATTCCAATATCTCCATGTTCAATAGTTTTGATTCATTTCTTCTAGGAAACAGTGATGAAGTTGCGTTCATGAATTGACCATGTCCAAATAAAGTTCTATATCACATTTTGTAGCTCTATGATGATACCCCTAGGCCACCGATAAATGAAAAAAAGTAAAAAAAACATAGATGTTATCACCAAATTAACAAGACATACCCTCCTATCCATGGACATCGCCTTCCCTTTACAACTAGCATGTTGATTCACAATACTAAAAAATATGCTCTCCAAGTATTGCCCCTTCACCGTTCCCCAAAAAAAGAGGAACACCAAGGTATTGAAAGTGAAAAGAACCCATTTTTACCCCAAGAAATCTAATTATCCTATTCTATTTCTCAATCAGTACTCCATTTCCAAAAACAATGAATGAATTTTCCAAACTTATTGTTTGACCAATCACCTCTTCATAATGCTTAAAGAGATGTCTGATAGAAGAAATAATCCTTCTTGAGGTTTGCCCTAGAAGGAGGATGTCATCAACATATAAAAAATGAGATGGATAAAAATCATTCTTGCGAGCCTGAATTTTCTTTTAAATACCCATGTGTGAATGGTCATCGATAAATCTGCTAAGATAATCCTCAGAAAAAGAAAATAGAAGGCCAGAGAGCGGATCTCCTTGTCGTACACCCCTGGTACAAGGGAAAAATACTATAGGTGTGCTATTAATTAGAATGGACAGCCTTGATGAAAAAATAATGGTATTGATCTGCTTGATGAAAACATTAGAAAAGGCATATATTTTAAAAAAATCCAAAATAAAGCTCCACTAGAGTGTGTCAATGGCCTTTGAGATGTCAATTTTCATTGCAAAATTCACTTTCTTCATCCTTCTTCTCATGAAATTTACACTTTCCCAGGTGGTCATGAGACAATACGGAATATTCCATCCAAGCCCAAATCCAAATTGATTTGTAGTAATCATGTCACCGACCATATGGCCCATTCTATTCGTGATAATCTTAATAATCAGCTTGGGAATAATATTCCCCAGTGCCATTGGCCTGAAATCCATTATATTAAGGGCATTTCACTTTTTGGGTAATAGAGCAATGAAGCATGAATTCATCCCATATGGAAAGTAAGAGTGTGTAAAGAAGTCCTTTATGGAAAGGGAAAGATCATCCTAAAAAATATCCTTATAAACCTCAAAAAATTTATTAGTAAATCCATCTATTCCAGTAGAACTCTCCACATTGAGGGATAGAAGGGATGCCCTAATATCCTCTTTAAGAGGTGGGTTAACGAGAGATTGATTTTCATAATCCTCAATGCATGAAGTGATGTTCCCAATCATTTTATGTGTATGGGACTTACCATCATCAGAATAAAATCCCTGAAAGTACTCCACAACAACCAACGAAATCTCATTTTAGGAAGTATAAAGTTGACCATTAATACTAATTGTTTTATCCCTTACTCGTGATATTTTCTCCCCATGCAATCTATTAAAAAACATGGAGAACCTATCTCCATCTGATAGCCATATTACATTGAGTGGATTTCTCACCAACCTCTCCTTGATCATGAATAAGTCATCCAAATTAATATGGTCCATGACTTCCACTCAAGATGGGGTGTCTGGGCGCTGATTTCATGTCTAAGCACGAGAATGCTCCTCCTCAGTAGCCTGAATGTCAAAATAAATTTTAGAAAATTATTTTCTACTATATTCCTTGAGAACCACCTTGAGATATTTCAATTCTTCCATAAGCCTCTGAAGAGGGTTCCCAATTGGTTCAATCCTCCAACATTAAAGCACTATTTCCCTACATCAAGTTTCCACAATACATCCATTATTAAAACAAAAAGGAAAAGGGCATGACCTTGTCACACATGTATTTATGTCCACCACAATTGGGTTCTGATCATAGTGATATTTAGGGATAGTGAAACCAGAAATTCCGTGAGCAACATCCTAATCAGCCATATGAACAAATAATCTATCAATTTTACTTGCTTTAATACCATTCCAGGCCTATCTACCCCATGTGAAACCTTCTCCAGAAATTGGAACTTCAACAAGATTTCTCTAGTCAATGCATATAGTTAAATTAAAAGTATCAACACTATTAAAATTACCACTTGGTTTTTTCACAAGCCTCAAAACCATGTTAAATCCACTAATGGATATCCATTCCTGATCCATTCACCTAGAAATGTCTTTGATCTCCTCCAATAATTCCTTTATCCTAATATAAAAGTTGGATGTTTAAACAAGAGATGCTGAAAAATCATAATTGTCAATGCTGCAAGAGAGAAGAATACTCTGAGACTTTCCCAAGAAAGAGTTGATACGAATGGATTCATGTCGAAGAACCCACAGGTGGTCCATCTCAGCTTCATATAGTTCATGTTCCACAAAATGGTACCCCATGGAGTCCCATTTGAACCCTTTTCATTTGTCAAATAGCAGTTTTAGTTTAGAAATTCCAACAAGAATAAGTTTATGGGCCATAATGAAATGTCTACGGGCCTTTTCTGTATGAGATTTTCCCAGCCCTTGATAGTTCCAGAAACAGACCTTCATTTAATCTGATACATTCCCCTTGTCTGGGGGCCACCCATTGATTCCATAATAATATGAAATTTTCCCATCTTCCCTCTTCCTGTCTTCCCTGGACCTTTCAGATGAGTGTCAGTCCCATGACCCTTGCTGGAAGGCATGGCATCACTTCCAACGACCCACTTCAATGTTTTATTAGCTCCCCAAGTGTCACCAATCCGAGAATAGATCACCTGGTACAAACTGGAATCCCCTATATGAGAATGAATAACCTGCTCATGAGACCCAACAACAAGAGAACCTGCTGAAATTCCGCAAGTGATGTCGACTGGATCAGGCGGTTAAGAGCCATCAAAATCATCTGACTAGAAGATTCTATTTAATAGGATTGTAAAAACCAGGAAATTTCACGGAAATTTTTTTCTTAATTTTCTTTGGAATTTTACAAGAACGCAGTGTCTGACAGGGCCTGATTTCGAGGCCTAGTGTGCCTGGAATTAATTTCCGAAGTTTAGCTCGGGTACGATCAGTGAACGAACGGGCGTGCTTTTCTAACTTTTAAACCTGTTCTCGGAATCAAATTCTGAGGGCACCGATGGAATCACAGTGCCGGTATTTGCTTAGGAGCACCTTTTCCGAAGGTGCGTTTACTTGGGAGGAGTTGTTAAAAATGTGAGGAATAAAAATTATTGTTTTACAATTTTATTTTATTTCTTTACTAAGAGTTTTAAGTGTTAAGCAAAATAAAGTTGCGTCACAACTTTATTTCTCTCTTTTAATTGGTTTAACTTCCATGTGAGGGAGTTGGGGTGGGACCCACTAAATCCTAACTTCTCTTGTTAAGATATTTGTGAGGTGGGGAACACACGAGCCCCACCCCTTCAAATTCTTAAAACTCCATCTTAAGTGTGTAACCCTTAAAAACTCACCATTGATTATGGGGACTTTCCCTCTCCCCACATTAATTCAAATCCAACACATTAACTTAATTAAGTGAGTTATGTGTTTTGAATTTTGAATTTTTTAAAATGTTTGCATAAGAAAATAAAATAAGGCAAAGCCTTATTTTATTTCAGTTCGGTGTTTGCAGTGGAGAATTGTGAGAGGGAGAGTTCGTTACTTTGAAGAACTTCATCTTCCACATTGAAGAATGTGAAGAATGGTTCTTCTCCGACGAAGAACATCGACCCTTCGACATAGAAGACTCGGAGACCCGGATTCTTCCGTCTTCGTCTTCCTCCACGAAAAGGGAGATGTCGCCGACCGTGGTGAACATCGTCAACGACAAAGTACCTTCCTTCTTTATCACAACAACAAGTGAGGAGACGTCGTTTCCTCCTTGGATGCACCCCGACGGCCACTGAATCTACGTCCGACCCCGTGACATTGTTCTTCGTGACACCCGACGTGCGACGTCAAATATCCAATTAGGGGAATTTATTTGGTGTTCTCTTATCTTTTGAGAAAAGAACGACGAGCGCGGACCAACCAATTAAAGGTTGATCCGTGGATCATTCGTTCATGCGGATTGATGTTTAGCATTATTGTTTTTGTCCTCGAATTATTTCTTCGTCGTATGTCGACTTCTATTAGATGGCCGCTTGCTATCATTATAACGGGAGGAGGTCGGACCGCACGAACACGGACGACCCTCCTTGCAACTTTCTTTATGAATTTGTTCCTGCACGTGAAAGGCGGCGCGGTGCTGTTGCACCGCGCGGAAATTATGAGGAAGGTATAAGAAGCATGGCGCCGTCACGCCACGCTGATGAAGTTGAACAAGCCACGGTGCCGTCGTGCCACGCTGGAAAACGACAAACGAAGCCGCACGGGCGTTGGGGGATCCTCACAGTAAAGGACGGGTCCTGGGAGGGCCTTTGGCAAAGACGACACGAATTTCTGACTACCGGAACCCGTCAGGTGGTCCGCGGAACAGCCCGCCGGCGCGCCTCCAGAAGATGCCACTACGGCTGAACCTGAGGCTGTGGAGCGCAGTCCCGCGACCGCACGAGACCAGAGGGGGCGGCGGAACGCGGCCGGATGCCGCGTCCGCTGGCATGGGCGGCCCCACGTGGGGCCATGGTTCTTTATGCGGGGGCAGCACCCCACTCCGCTCCGCTCGACCGTAACCGGCCGATCCGACCCACCGGTCGGGCCGGGTCACGCCCAGGCCGGGCCGGGCCACCCCAGCTGGGCCGGGTCATGCCATCCGGGTCGGACCTGGACCTGTATCGGTTCGACTCGGTTCAGGCTGACCCAGGGGGGGTCAGGCCGGGTCGGTCCGGG
Source organism: Viscum album (assembly GCA_963277665.1). Taxonomy (NCBI): domain Eukaryota; kingdom Viridiplantae; phylum Streptophyta; class Magnoliopsida; order Santalales; family Viscaceae; genus Viscum; species Viscum album. Next base: position 1,404,694,521 of record OY728152.1, read on the forward strand.
GCCAGACCCCCCGTTTTCGGATCACTTTCATCCATATGCCCATTTCTTGGGGTACAGACCTCTGATAGATGCACTGTCAGTTGAAATGAGACCCTTGGATCGAGACGGTCGTTTTGACATATCGCACTCAAGGTTTCGGAATACTTTGGGTCTGGCCGGGTTGGTTCATACACGAAACCAACCAGGCCCTCGGAGTGGAAACGCTCGTAACATGAGCTCCAGACGTCCGATTGATGTGTCGTAGACTTTGATGGACTCCTCTATGTGAGACAGATCTTTTGGATTACTCAACTCGAGGTTTGGATATCGTCGGAGTGTGGTCGGGTTGGTTTGCTCACGAAATCCTACCGGGCCCCTGGAACAAAAAAGCCAATAACAAACAGACCGGACGTCTGATTGACGCGTCGTCTGTCTCGTTGATTTCATCTTGATGAGACGGAACTTTTGGAATACTTCACCCGAGTTTTGGTTGCTGTTGGATAGTGGTCGGGTTGGATTGTACCTGAAATCCAACCGGGCCCCTGGAATGGAAAAGATGATATCTTTCAGACCGGACGTCCGTTTGACGAACCGTCAGCGGTGTTGGTGATCACGTTGAGAAACGGTCCCTTTGAGTTTACCTTATGAGAGTTGGGGTATAGTTGAGATACGGCCGGTTTGGTTCGCACACGAAACCAACCGGGCCCCTGGGACAAAAGGGCTAGTAACTCACAGACAGGGAGTTCGATTGACGCGCCGTCTGTTGCGTTGAGACCCCTGTGATGAGGCGGTCCTTTGGGATACTTCTTCGTGGGACTTTGAGATACATGAAGTATCGACCTGTGGCTCATGGAGCGGACCCTCCCAGAGACGAGCGTGCGAAGTACGGAGACCGTGTAGCCGACTGAGACCTGATGACTGCTTGACTGACACGACTTGGAGTGAGTTGACTAGCCCAGTGGACTGATCACTACTTTGTGATGTGCAGACCCATGGAGGACGGAGCACTACCTGTGTGACAGTGCAGACCCGAGGTACTCATCCGGAGAGTACCTCTACAAGCTACAAGGGGGTGTGCACTACTGTGTTTGGGTGGCAGACCCCGGCGGGAAGCACTGCTGTGTTTGGGTGGCTGACCCGCGGTACTCAACAGGAGGAGTACCTCAACAGTCTTAGGTTAGTGAGCAGTACATCAGAGTCGCGACATGACCACTGTAAAATCCAGAGATGGAGCTCTTCAGCAGTTACGGTTTTGATAATGAAAATACTGGTTTGAGATGAGTCTATGACCTTTGTGTTTCCTCATGATTGAGATGTGTTACTTGATAACTTAGGTATATGTATGGGCATATACCTGGGTAGTGGTTATCCGTTGATTTCATAATCCTTGTGTTTCCTCATGATTGAGATGGGTTACTTGATAACTTAGGTATATGTATGGGATATACCTAAGTAGAGGTTATCTGTTGATATCTTATTTGTGGTTATCCTTGTTGGTTATAGTTAGACCTTGAGGGTCTCGGGGTCCCTACTGAGTATCGTTATAATCACCCTTGCATGGGCTATTCCTGCACCTCGTTGTGTTGGTTCCAGACGACGGGCAGTGGTGACGGAGCCCGAGTGTTCAAGGACTGGACGGTACTCAGAGGTGGACTACACGACGAGTCAGTACATGGAGGTGGACTACACGACGATTCAATATCCAGAGGTGGACTTCACAGCGAGATTACACTCGGAGGAGGTTGACGGGAGAGATCATTGTGGAGTCTATCTGTACCTACCCTTTAGTTAGGATCCGTGGTGGATGATCTAGGAGTTGTGCCATATGTACCTACCCTTCAGGTAGGATCCGAGGAGGACGACCCAGGAGCCGCTTCCGTCCTTCTAGCTGTTGTCTTTTTCTATTGTACTTTGTTCAGTTGTAGTTGTACTTTCATTTGGGTTTGTATTCTGGCCCATTTACCATTCAACACTTCTCTTTGTACTTAGTGCTTTACTTCCACTTGTACTCTGTGGTGTTTTGTTTACTTTTATAAAGGCAACTCCTTCCCAGTTATCATGATTTATGCCTTTGGTGATAGTCGCCAGCCACTGGCCTATGGAAGGCGGGATTGGGGTAGTCAGGGCACGGGCCCCGAGTACCGGTCGTGACAAATTGGTATCAGAGGAGTCGGTTCTACCGCATAACTTATAACTATGATATTTTCTTTATGTGAAGCCATAGTGTTAAGAGTACTGAGTGTGGTTATCAGTTCAGGGAGTCCAGTGTTGGTGCGGGTGGCTGATCTATCCATGCACCAGGACCCTCACAACTAATTGCCGACTTTGTGCACGGAAACACTGATTGTGTGTGTGTTTTCAGAAGTTTTTAAATGTCAGATAAAACCAGGTCAGCTCACCAGGTTTAATCATTTGACCGTGTCACGTTGTTTCATCAGGATTCCTTTTTATGGATGACCAGCTAGAGCCTGGAGGGATGTGCGTACTGAAAGCCTGCCGAGCGGCGAGGCTTCGGTACATGGCCCTCTTGTAGTTGAGGCACCAACAGAGGCACCAGCGGTACTACCATACATTGGGCCACCGATGCCACCAGCCCCAGAAGTAGGCGATGCACGCCACTTGAGCGCATTGCACGAGTTCCAGCGCCAGAGGCCACCCATGTTCCGGAGAGAGATGGACCCGCAGGCGGCTGAGGATTGGCTAGAGGCTGTGGTGAGAGTCTTCAGGCTAGTGGAGACGCTGGAAGACTTTATGGCGATCTTTGGTTCCAGCCTTCTTCAGGAAGTAGTAGGCAGGTGGTGGAGCCACTTGCTCCAGTTTTTCGACAGGATGGACTTCACATGGGAAGACTTTGAGACCTTATTCAGGGGGGAGTTTGTGCCTGTAGATCTACATCCCAAGCGTGTACAGGAGATTCTGCCTTTTCCACAGGGTTTTTGATCAGTAGTCGAGTCATTTGTGGGTAGTAGACAGATGATGCAGAGGTCCAACAGGACCAGGCCGGCAGTTGGGCGATCTCGGGTTTTAGGATCGGTGGTGCGGGGCACCTGGGGTGGGGTCAGATCTAGGCATTCCAGAAACGAACAGTGTTTCTCCTGCGGCAGGAAGGGTCACCTGGCACATGACTGTACGACCCCCCGCACAGTTGATCAGTGGGTGTTGGAGGAGCCACCGAGATAGAAGCAGCGGCTGGTGCTAGAGCAACAGCTGAGCCGTGGACAAGTAATTAGAGCATCGGGAGCAGGTTTACAGGAGAGGAACTTATGGATACGTTCCTTGTACTTCTAGTTCCACGTTGCTGTTGTATTCGTGTCTTTGTACTATGAGCTGCAATAATAAAAAGACACTTATCTTTGTGATGTTTGCTTTCCTGTCCTTTTTGTTTTGTTGATACTGAGTGGTCCAGGTTAAGACTGTTGATTTGACCCTCACATTCAAGATTTCTACTGGAGGAGACCCGATGACCTCACACTGATGTCGACAGTGTGACTTGACCCTTGGAGGGGAGAGTGACATTTGGATCTCTTGGTAGTTACCTCGAGGCCTTACGACGTCATCCATGGCATGAATGCATCATTCATTTCGGGATTGATTGTATTAGGTAATGGGCATGGTTCATCCAGGGGATGAGACCTAGTTTCTCTTTTCGGAAAAGGATAAATTTTTAGCAGCTCTATTAGATCATAGGCAAAGAAGGTGTAGGTCATCCAGGAGCGGATAATGACTTCACGGTGCAGTAAGAAACAGGAAACTGGCACCAGTCTTAGAGACACGAGCATGTTAAATGTTTCAAGAAGTGGAAGCATTAAGGAGAGATGAGTCTGCGAAGTAGAATACGTGGAGGCAGAGCTAGGAGAGAAGCATGAGGTGGTGTACATCTTAACATGCTACAACCACCTGCCTTAGTTATCCCCTCCAGGATCAAGGAGCTGGAGGGCGGAGGAAGAGTGCGGTTGCATGCAGTCAAGGAGTGTGACCCAATGGCTCTAAAAATGATTCAAGGGACCATCTATGTCCACTACTAACTGTCGTAGTAATATGAATTGATACGAATCATTCCTTCCTTCCACAAATATTGGCCCAGACCTAGAGTTTCTGTTAAGCCGTAGACTTGACCCTCACGTCTGGAGATACCTTGGGAGAAGACTCGATAATCACACTTACGCCGACAGTCTGGTCAGACCCTCGAGGCGAGAGTTTCTGTTGGAATCTCTTGGTGGCATCGTTGGGGCCTTAAGACGTTGGTTTGAGTATGGACTGGGCAATCACAGTTCATACACAAATTGAAGGTTTTAGGAAAAAAGGTTGTGGTTTAACTAAGATGTCGGAATGGGTTTTCCTTGCTCGGCAAAAAAAAGAGGAAACCCCAGGTAGCACAGGGTAACTCATGCACAGGAGGATGCGACCGATCACTCATGAGTCGGTCAACCTTACCCTCGTGGTAGCAGTCGTTTTGAGTCCTAGTTCTAAACAGTAATTGAAGACCTTTGGAGTTCGAGGATGATGATCACGTCCTTATACGGGTCTCACCTCGATGAGGTTTACGGGATGTGACCAAGGTAGTAGGTTATCTCTGAGGTTCAGCGGACCTTCTTAGGTCCTCAGCTGGGTAGGCGGGGTGGTTTACCGCTTGACCCATCCACCTCAGTTGCACCAGGTGCACGACGACTTCCACATATCTCAACTGAGGAGATACATGCTCGACCCTTCTCATATCATCGACCATGGGGAGCTGGACGATGGCGATGGGGTGTCTTTCACGGAGTTTCCAGTGGGGATTGAGGATCGACAGGAGCGGATCCTAAGAGGACTATTGATTCCTCGGGTGCACTTTCTTTGGCAGTACGGGAACCTCTAGGTGAGTACACGGGAGCAGAAGGCTCAGATACGTGCTCTGTACCGCTTTTGTGACCCTAGTTTGTGTTGAAGCTTTACGGGGACGTAAATCCCTGAGGTGGGAATAATGTAAAGTCCCATAAATTTCAAGGAAAATTTTTTCTTAATTTTCTTTGGAATTTTACAAGAATGTAGTTTCTGACAGCGCCTGATTCCGAGGCCCGGTGTGCCCGGAATAATTTTCAGAAGTATAGCTCGGGTACGTTAATGAACGAGCGGATTTTTCTAACTTTTGAACATGTGCTCAGAATCGAATTCCGAGGGCACCGATGGAATCGCAGCACCGGTATTTTCTTAGGAGCACCTTTTCCGAAGGTGCGCTTACTTAGGAGGAGTTGTTAAAAATGCGAGGAATAAAAATAATTGTTTTGCAATTTTATTTTATTTCTTTACTAAGAGGTTTAAGTGTTAAGAAAAATAAAGTTGTGTCAAAACATTATTTCTCTCTTCTAAGTGGTTTAACTTCCATGTGAGGGTGTTTGTGTGGGACCCACTGAATCCTAACTTCTCTTGTTAGGATATTTGTGAGGTGGGGCCCACACGAGCCCCACCCCTTCAAATTCTTAAAACTCCCTCTTAAGTGTGTAACCCTTAAAAACTCACCATTGATTAGGGTGACTTTCCCTCTCCCCAAATTAATTCAAAGCCAACACATTAACAAAATTAAGTGAGTAATGTGTTTTGAATTTTGAATTTTCGAAAATGTTTGCATAAGTAAATAAAATAAGGCAAAGCCTTATTTTATTTCAGTTTGGTTTTTGCTGTGGAGAATTGTGAGATGGAGAGTTCTTTACATTGAAGAACATCATCTTCCACGTTGAAGAACGTGAAGAATGGTTCTTCTCCGACGAAGAACATCGACCCTTTGACTTAGAAGACTCGGCGACTCGGATTCTTCCATCTTCATCTTCCTCCATGACAATGGAGAAGTCACTGACTGTGGTGAACATCGCCAATGACAATGTACCTTCCTTCTTTATCATATCAACAAGTGAGGAGACGTCGTTTCCTCCTTGGAAGCACCCCAACGTCCACGGAATCTACGTCCGACCCCGCGACGCCGTTCTCCGAGACACCTGACGTGCGATGTCAAATATCCATGTAGGGGAATTTATTTGGAGTTCTCTTATATTTTGAGAAATGAATGACGAGCGCGGTCCAACCAATTCCAGGTTGATATTTCGATCGTTCGTTCATGCGGATTGATGTTGAGGATTATTGTTTTTGTCTGCGAATTATTTCATTATCGTATGTCAACTTCTATTAGATGGCCACTTGCTATCATTATAACAGGAGGAGGTCGGACCGCACGAACACGGCCGACCCTCCATGCCCCTTGTTGTTTGAATTTGTTGCGGTATGTGAAAGGCAGCGTCGTGACGTTGCACCGCGCAAAAATTATGAGGAACGGCTAAGAAGCGCGGCGCCATCACGCCATGCCGATGATGTAGAACAAGCCACGGCGTCGTCGCACCGCGCTAGAAAATGAAAAACGAAGCCGTACGAGTGTTCTGGGATCCTCTCAGTGAAGGACGGGTCCCAGGAGGGCCATTGGAAAAGACGACACGAATTTCCGACCACCGGAACCCGTTCGGTGGTCCGCGGAACAGCCCGCCAGTGCCGGCGGTGGGTGGCGGCTGCGCCCGGTGCGCCGCCGGAAGAAGCCACTGCGGCTGAAGCCGCGGCAGTGGAGCGCGGTCCCGCGACCGGGCGGGACCGGAGGGGGGCGGCGGGACGTGGCCAGCTGCCGCGTCCGCTGCCACGAGCGGCCCCACACGGGGCCGCGGTTCTTCACGCGGGGGTAGCGCCCCGCTCCGCTCTGCTCTGTCGTAACAGGCTGAGCCGACCTACCATCCTGGCCGGGTCGGACTCGGACCCGGGGGGGGGGGGGGTGGGCCGAGTCAGTCCGGGCCCAGTCCCCCCATTTTCGGATCACTTTCGGTCAAATTCCCATATCTTGGGCTACAGATCTCCGATCAATGCATCGTCAGTTGTGATAAGAACCTTGGATCGAGACGGTCATTTTGACATATCTCACTCAAGGTTTCAGAATACATTGGGTTTAGTCGGGTTGGTTCGTACACGAAGCCAAGCGGGCCCTCGGAGCGGAAACGCTCGTAACTTGAGCTCCGGATGTCCGATTGACGTGTTGTCGACTTTGATGGATTCCTCTAAGTGGATGGGATCATTTGTCTTACTCCGCTCACGTTTTGGATGCCATTGGAGTGCGGTCGGGTTGGTTTGATCACGAAATCCAACCGGGCCCCTGGAACAAAAAAGCCAATAGCTCACAGACCGGGCTTCCGATTGACGCGTCATCTGTCTCATTGATTTCCTCTTGATGAGACGGAACTTTTGGAATACTTCGCCCTAGTTTTGGTTGCTGTTGGATAGTAGCTGGGTTTGATTGTACCCAAAATCCAACCGGGCCCCTGGAAAGGAAAATATGATATCTTTTAGACCGGACATCCGTTCGACAAACCGTCATCGGCGTTGGTGATCACGTTGAGAAACGGTCCCTTTGAGTTTAACTTATGAGAGTTGGGGTACAGTTGAGATACGACCGGGATGGTTCACACACGAAACCAACTGGGCCCCTGGGACGAAGGGGCTAGTAACTCACAGACCAGGTGTTCGATTGATGCGTCGTTTGTTGCATTGAGACCCCTCTGACGAGGCAGTCCTTTGGGATACATCTTCGTGGGACTTTTAGATACTTGGAGTATCGACCTGTAGCTCGTGGACCAGACCCTCCCAGAGACGAGCGTGCGGAGTACGGAGACCGTGTAGCAGACTGAGACCTGACAACTGCTTGACCGACACGACTTGGAGTGAGTCGACTAGTCCAGTGGACAGAGCACTACTTTTTGAGGTGCAGACCCATGGAGGACGGAGCACTACCTGTGTGATAGTGCAGACCCGAGGTACTCATCCGGAGAGTACCTATGAATTCTACTAGGGGGTGTGCACTACTGTGTTTGGGTGGCATACCCCGGCGGGAAGCACTGCTGTGTTTGTGTGGCTGACACGCGGTACTCGACAGGAGGAGTACCTCAGCAGTCTTAGGTTAGTGAGTAGTGCCTCGGAGTCATGACAGGACCACTGTACACTCCATAGATGGAGCTCTTCAGTAGTTACGGTTTCAATAATGAAAATCGTGGTTTGAGCTGATTCTATGACCTTTGTGTTTTTCATGATTGAGATGGGTTACTTGATAACTTAGGTATATGTATGGGCATATACCTGGGTAGTGGTTATCTGTTTATTTCATAATCCTTGTGTTTACTCATGATTGAGATGAGTTACTTGATAACTTAGGTATGTGTATGGGAATATACCTAAGTAGAGGTTATCTGTTGAGATCTTCATTGTGGTTATCCTTGTTGGTTTTAGTGAGACCTTGAGGGTCTCGGGGTCCCTACTAAGTATCGTTATACTCACCCCTGCACGGGCTATGCCCGCACCTCGTTGTGTTGGTTACAGACGACTGGAAGTGCTGATGGAGGCCGAGTGTTCGAGGACTAGACGGTACCCGGAGGTGGACTACACGATGAGTCAGTACCCAGAGGTGGACTACACGACGAGTCAGTATCCGGAGGTGGACTTCATGGCGAGACGATACTCGAAGGAGGTTGACGGGCGAGAGCGTTGTGGAGGCTATCTGTACCTACCCTTCAGGTAGGATCCGTGGTGGACGATCTAGGAGGTGCGCCATCTGTACCTACCCTTCAGGTAGGATCCGAAGAGGATGACCCATGAGCCGCTTCTGTCCTTCCAGCTGTTGTCTTTTTCTGTTGTACTTTATTCAGTTGTAGTTGTACTTTCATTTGGGTTTGTATTTTGGCCCATTTAGCTTTTAGCACTTCTCTTTGTACTTAGTGTTTTACTTCGGCTTGTACTCTGTGGTGTTTTGTTTACTTTTATAAAGGAAATGCCTTCCCAATTATAAGGATTTACGCCTTTGGTGCTAGTCTCCATCCCCTGGCATATGGAAGGCAGGCTTGGGGTAGTCACGGCACGGGCCCCGAGGACGGGTCGTGACAGGGATGAACTTTTTTTGATTTTTAAGATGAGAAGGTTCACTATGCACTTATGAATTCCTTTGAGAAACATTAGAGGGAAATTATTACACAACCCCCCCCCCAGATCAGTTGCAGTAGAAGCCAAAACATGTCCATCAACACCTCCAGCAGACACAGTTGGACCTGCCTTAGCTGACCGAAAAGTGTCATGTACCACTGAAGTATCCAGAGGGGAGACCACCAGGTTGATTGGATCATCCCATGTTTCAGCCAATATGGGGACAGTATCAGTGGGATTATCATGATTCTCCACAGCCACAGCTTCTAATGGAGGTTCTACATTATTGGAAGACACTCCACATGGATCCTGAGTAGGATCAGACACCAACAGTGCCTGCCCGTCTATAGGCATAAGAGGCTGCCTAGAGACATACCCCTCCTTAGCAACATGCACTAACTACTCAGATGGTTCCATCTCCTCTAGCACCATCTGAATACCATCTCCCTCAATCTGGGGGCCATGTGAGGTCAGATCCTTGCCCGTCCTCCTCCTACATGTAGCATCACCAATTCATTTCATTTTTCACACACTGCATTCTTTGTTGCTTTTACATTAAACAAGTAAGTGGAAAAAGAACATAAAAAACAAACAAAATTTTGGCTTTTACTAATAAATAATATCCAACTTCATACTATCATCCCGTGTTGTTGGAATAACCTCCTCTACAAGATTTCTCGACATGTCAACTTCCACCAATACCCATGCATAATGACTAAACCCCCGATTGATTGTTTTTTGATCCATCTGAATGGAATTTCCAATAGACAAAGCTATATCCCATAAGATCTTTGGGTTCCAATAGAACCAATTTTGCCTACAAATTCAAACCCATATCTGGACGTGAATTCTCCGAATAGTCATGGGATCAAAGTTACAATCCCACTCTTAAATATTAAAGAAACCAGGATTCAGAGAAATCAGGCCCTTTCTTCATGCCATTCTGTTTCACTCATCTGACGGAAAGAAAACATGATAATATCACCTCCCCATCACAGTCATGCTCCAATCACCAAATCCACATGCCTCTAAAATCCTTTTATTCAGATCATTAAATTTCTAGATATTCTCACCTTTTGGAGTTAGGACATGAGTGTTGATTGAGTAGCAACATAGGCTATCCCTTTCCCCAACCGTTTCATAGTTTTCTGACACATGGGAAAACGTCCCCTTCTTTATCACCCAATGCAATGGAGTAACACCAAAGGATAACTCTGCTCCGTAATCTTCCTTTACTACATCTGCAAACTTCTTCCCTTGGCCAACATCTCCGGAAGGAGAAGATCCTAAAACACCGCATGATATCATTGCGAACGAGAACATTTTCCTATGAATAATACCTTCAAAATTATCTCCTGATTGATCAATATCATTTGTAATTACCCCTAAAGAATTCACCATAGGATCTCCTAGATCCCCAAGCTTAGGGTTTTCACCCACCTCCCCCCTGCATTGCCATAATCATATATTAATGATTTCAACCTCTTATATAGTTGATCATGAATGAAACCAAACCATTCATTTGTGGTAATATTTTAATATTGTGAAATGCAATTTTAAATGAATGGTAATGTTTTGTAATATAGATAGGTTCGCATCACTTTATATCGTAGTCATTGTTTGGACTAAAGCATACATGGAATTTTCCTGGGGAATGTTGTTTTAGAGATACACTATTTGCATCGAATTGTGGGTTACATATTTTTAAGTATTACTCTAATTATTTCCATAATTAATATAAGAGAACATTGGTGAAAATATATAGGATAATTATAATTATAGGATAACATCATTTAATTTAGGTAATGATTGGAGTTTGTGATTTTATAGATATTGCATGCCTATATAGATATGAACATGTGGAAAAGGATTTTTAGTAGATTAAAATAAACTTGATCACCATAAAAAAGGATAATTATGTATTAACTCGAACTTAAAATGGTGTATGATGAGTTGGAGTAAGACAAAACACATAGATAGACACTATAATAGGATATTATTTAAACAATTAAAATTATATTAATAATAATTTAAAGGATTTAAATATATTATAATTAAAGTATGAGTTAAGTAGTGGACCATGGAAAATCTCAGAAAATATGAAGGAGTGATAGATTGATCAAATTATAGAATGGTTTAAATGAAAATATCAGAAGATTAAATTAATAAGAAATTTAAAAATTCATTTTAGGAATGAGTTTCAAAAGATCATATTTCTCAATTTTATTAGATAATATCATAAGAAATTTATATTTTATATTTAGTTTTTAATAATTATATGAATATGTCACAGTGAAATATTTTTTATTAGTAACACATATTGAATAATGATTTAGAAAAAAGTTTCCTATTAATACTTAAGGTAATAAGGTATATATCTCCATTGAAATTGTGAAATTTTTCTTTTGTGATTCATAATTTATATTATATTTTATAATTATATATAGTCATAAATATTTTTTTGATGAAATATATATAAGGGAGGATATAACACCTCAATTTTTTGGAATATATTTTTCTTTTAATTAAAATATTTTTATAGGTTTTCTTATCTGAAATGAAAAAAACTAAAAATAAAACCATGATACATAAATAAAATAAAAATATTTAATATAATTGATATATATATTTTTAAATTTAATTAATATGTGTTAATATAAGTAACCACCACTTGAAAACTTTGAAAAAATTATTTTAATACAAGATTCATATATTTTACTTAAAAATTTTATCATTTACTAAATTTTAGATTTTATATTAAAATATATTACAATTATATATAGAAATCAAATTTAATAAAATAAAGTAAAATTTTAATTTCAATATAGGAAAATATTCCCTTGTTTATACTTGAGTATTTCTAGGAAATAATTCATTTTTATGTGAATGGTGAAAAATAATATCTTTAAAAATAATGAAACTTCTATGAATATGTTATTATATAAGTAAAACAAATAAGTTTATATAAAGATTTATTGATAAATGAGCTATTTATTTGTTAAAATTATGTATTTGAAAATTATTTTTTAATCCAATGAAACCTAAGGTCAAAATTTTACTTCCTATGTAATATTATTAAAATTATGGAAAATGTTTTTGGTATTCGATTTTTTAAAATATTCAAATGGTGAAGGTATGTTTTGTATGTATTCTAAATTAAATAATAACTTATTGATTTTAAAATATAAATTTATATAACATTGATAATTCTAATTTAAAATTAACTTATTATCTTTGAAACACATTTTAAAAAAATCATTTTTACTCATTTTGTGAAACAATATTAAATTTAGTTTTTATAACCTTTAGAAATATTATATGAATTTTTTTGAATATTTTAAATCATAAGGTTTTATTACATTATATGACCAATAAAAATTTTGGTTATAAACCATTTTTATCAATGTTAATATATTAGATACCATTATAATTGTATAAATGGAAAAAAAGTTTTACAAAGTATAAAATAACTAAACAATTAAAAAAAACATTCCATAAAATTTGTGGATAAAATGTGGAATATGGAAAACTATTATACTATATTATTTTATAGATTTATATTATTTTTACATTTAATAGTGACGTACAATTATTTAAATTTAATGGGAAATCCCAATCGTACACTTATCTTTACTTATGATAGTTGTCAAATTCCACCATGTCATGTTACACATCCAATCAAATTTAATGCTAAAACTATAGAAATGTTTACCTAAAATAATAATATATTATTTTCACCATTCCCTATTATTAATTACATATAATAAGTCTTCCATTTCATAGTTAATTACCATTATAAATCCAATATTTTTTAAATGAGGATTCCATACTCCATAGCATTTTTTTAACATTTATATTCCACAAATTTATAGACAACCCAAATATCATGAAATAATTGTAATTAATAAACATGAATGTGAAAATATTAATTGATAACCAATTATTAAATTCTTTCATTCAACTAATAAAATCATATTAGACATTGATTCTACGTACGTATAGACTACCACATCCATAGAGGGATGTGGTTCATTTTTCTTCATCACCCCTAAATACCAGTAACATGGATGGATTGGATGAATTAATATGTTTCATATGTCATAATTAGGATTCTTAAATTTTAATTTACAATAAATCATTATTCAATCCAATTCATCGTGAAATGGAATCATTAATTGTGTACATGTGCGGACAATCATCTCCACAAATAGAAAATGTTATTTTTTTCCATAGCACTTCATTTATAGTTATAGGAATTAATTTAATGAAAATATATGATATTTTGGAAAATTTTATTATTATATAAATGTAATTTTTTCATTATAGAAATACAAATCCTTAGTCACTAAATGAATATAACATGGTCAAGTATTGGTCAATTTTTTCAATGTTTGTGATGAATGTTATAATATTTATATATAAAATTGGTAAGGAATATTTTTAATATTGTACCCCCAGTTTCAGGTCTATGACCCATTCCACATGTTTTTATGTAAAAGTGTATTTTTTTAAATGGTGTGTATTTGATTTGGTTTCCATAAAATATGGAGTTTCCATAAAATAGAGAGTTTCCATAAAATAGGATGTTTATATAAAATATGGAGTTTCTATAAAATAGAGAGTTTACATAAAATAGAGAGTTTCCATAAAGTTGGGTGTTTCCATAATGTCGGTTGTTTAAATAAAGTTTTTGTTTCCATAATGTAGGTTTTTTCCATAATGTTTGATGTTTCCATAAATTTGGGTGTTTCCATAAAGTGGGATGTTTCTATAAAATGAGGTGCTTCCATAATGTGGGGGTGTTTCCATATAGGAGGATGTTTCCATAAAAAATGTGTTTCCTTAAAAATGGTAAAGATGATGGATGAGAGAGTTTGGGGGTTTTATTATAAGTTTTGGACTAAAAGGATGGTCACATGATCCATACACATTTAGCCCAAACCATGTGGTCAAACTGTGCGCATATGTCAAATCTAGATCCTATCCTCTAGGAGCTTACACATTTTTGCTCTATATATTTTGTTTTGTCTTATAAATTCCCTTATATCGATATTTCTATCCTTAAATTCTAGATAAACCTCTCCACACCAGTTGGATCCAACCTAGATCCCTCCCTTGGTGATTTCATGCCTGATTCTTAGGGTAAGTGCCGATCTTATTGGTTCTTTTGCATTTTATGCCAACTCCTCCACTCTCCTTCTCGTTTTCTTAGATCAACACCTCCTTTGGGTAGATATAATTTTATTATTTTCAAGAAAGGTTAAATAAGGATTTTTTCATGATATATAAAGAGATCTAAGTTGGTTTTTTGGATTCTGGATTTGATTCTTTAGGTATGTCACCATTCTTTCCTCATTTGTCGCGTTTTCTTTGATCTTCTTAGATATACTTCTCTTATCTCCATTCGTTGTCATATCTACACATATAGTAGGTAGATCAACATTTTTTTATTCCAAATAATTCAATGTAGAGTCTTTATCTTTCTAGGATAAGAGAACTAAGTCCGTTCTTGGATAATTGACCCGCCTTCTGGTGCATTCTTTGACTGTTGTTGAGTTTTGTCAAAACCATAGAGGAAAGAGGATTTTCACTCAACTCCTCCTGCTATAATTGATTATATTATTTTCAAATTTGTTTATTTAAAAGGGATTTATAGTGAAAATCATGGAATAAATCTTCTACGGTGATTATTTATGGTCTTAGTGAAATTGTGAAATCTTGGTAAATTATTGTGCAAAGTGATTTAGCCTCTTAAATTTAAAATGATGATTTTAAATTACTGATTTTCAAGAATTGTTAAATGGTTTGATGAAAATATGGGTTTTAATAAAATGGGTGTTTTATTTAAATGGTTTGGTATTGAAATGACCTTGATGGAATTAGGTTTCAATAAAAAGGTTTTTTTATTGAAAATGTGTTTTGGCATGATCCTTAGGAATATTTGTGTGGGAGTTCATATTGAATTTTCAGGTCTTGATTGAAATATGACATTGTGATAAATTCCAAAGGTTAAATGGAAAATAAGATATAATGTTCATATTTCATATATGGGGCTTGGAAAAAATATGACATTGTGCTCGGTGATAAAGGGTTAATGACACATGGGAAATAATTACCTTGTGAAAACTTGGTAGATCAATGAGAAACCGATCATGAGTATGGAACTGTCATAACATAGCATGCATGGTTGTGTTTATGGGTTTTCTAAGGGTTGGGTGTTCCAAAAAGATATATTGTGAAATGATTTTAATTCTTATTTAGTTATTTTTCTAGAAAAATAACTTTCTGATAAAAACTGTTTTTAATTGAACTTTTATGCAATTAGTAATGAATTGTTTTGGAAACAAGTTTATATTTAGTTACCAAATATTTTTGAGAAGTTTTTCTATATAAATTGTTTTATATAATCGCTTCTTACTCTTATATACTAGTGGCGTGAGTAAGGAAGTCATTGGGGGGAAACCTACTATGTTTTATACTCACCCCTGCTTTAGCACTTGGGTGCTTTTGCAGATCACATCTTCTAGGACAAGGAAAAAGGTAATGTTTCCCATGTTTTCAACACTAACTAATGATGTTTGAGATTTTTGTAGATTTTGTAGCTTGGAGCTTGTAGATCATGGAGTCTTGTGGTATTTTGAGAGTACTGCGTCGTTTATCCGCTGCGTACTTTGATACTTGGTTATTCTTCCTCTTTTACATACTTTGATGTGGTTTTATGATACATGAAGTTGTTGATTTGTCTTTAATTTTTTCACGCATCATATAGTGAATATTTGGTTATGGATGGTTTGTTTATTATTTTATTTCTAAAAGGGTAAATCATCTACCACTTGTATTTTAAACACTTCTACATTTATTTCCAGACTTTGGCGTCTTAGGGATGTTTCTTAAGGCCTTGTAATGACTCGTTTTACTCTCAAGACATTGAGAATTCGTGGGTCATTATAAATGGTATTAGTCTGGTCCTTCCTTTGAGGTATAAATATTATCATCTTGTTCAGTCTTTCCATAAAAAGTAGTCATCAGTATTCTGGGTCATAGAGTTGAAATTATTTCTTGTCTATCCTTTGGGATAAAATCTAAAATAAGAGTAGTATTGTCAGAACTTGAAATTTATAGCATAAAAGGACATAGCTAACCCTTTTATTCTGAACTTCAAGTTACTAGGGAGTTGGGTATATAAATGCTTTGATACACTTCTAGGATAAAATAAATCATTGTCTTGGGTTTAGCTAATAAGACAAGCATGACATGTATTGTATAGGAATGAATTCCCACTAGGATTTCATATTATATTTGGATTAATGATTTATGATTTGGTGAAAAGGTGATTTTTTATGAAAAGTTCAGAATATTTTTCCAAAATTAATGATTTTGAAAAGAGGTCATTTGGTGTTTTTTTTAAATGGAGTGATTTTCAAAAGAAATATTAGATTTTATTTTCAAAAGTTGATGAACATGGAAAAAGGATGTTTCTAGAAAATAATGTTGTGATAGTTGATGTGATAGAATTTGAAATGCTAAGCCATCAATTGCTAGAGAATGAGATTTATAGATTCTGTTGTTTGTTTAGAAAATAGCACCCGAAAGGCGTCATAAGAACTAGTTAGAAGAGGCTGTTGAGAATTTTATTGCACCTAAGCCATAGGGGAACCACCAGTTGGTCCAAAGCATCACTCAGGCTATTCAAACCATTGAGTTGGTACTGCTACTAGATACCCCATTTATGATATTAGAAACAACTAAAAATCCATGTAGAGGAAATATGATTGTCTTCAGTTGAGTGGATAAGTACTCTATATCTTGGATTAATAGGGGGTGGTTTACCTATTTACAATGTTTAAAATTTGAAAGGATTCCTTCTATGATAAAACTGCAAACTGTTCTTGGTGAAAGAAAATGTCAAGCCATTGTGTGTAGAGAATGTGCTATAATTGTGGATTGAGATCAGCTGAAATGGGACTTCATGATGTTGGAGATGGATGTCTATGATGTAATCCTAGGTATGGATTTGTTGTCAACATTAATGGATAAAATATACTGTTATATGAGAACAATTAGTTTCAGTACTAAGAATGAAATCGAGCATCTATTTATAAGAGATGTGATTATAAAGAAATGTGCAAAGATATTCTCGGCCCCAAGGGTGGGAATGATATTTTATCAACTGAAGCATTTACTTTGGCAATGATGGATGAAATCTAGTAAAATAGTTTTATAGTAGCTGTAGATCGATTTATAAAAGTATTTACCAAGAAATTATTAGGGTTAACACCTATAATTGAAGTTGATTTTAAGATTGATCTTCTCTCGATGAACACTCCTATTTAACTTCCAACTTATAGGATGGCACCAAAAAAGTTAAGGTAACATAAAGTTTAGTTGGAGGAGCAAGAAATCAAGGGTTTCGTTTGAACAAGTACAGCTCCATGGGCAGCACCAATTTTTTTCATGAAGAATGTAGATGGAACTCTTCGACTGTGTGTTGATTATCATAGGTTTAACCAATTTCCAATAAAGAATAAATATCCACTTACACGTAGTGATGATCTATTCGATCAATTAAGGGGAGATAATTGGTTCTCCAAGATTGACTATTGATCAGGATATCACCAATTATGAGTTTAGAGACAAGATATTCCAAAGGAAGCTTTCAGAAGTAGATATTGCCACTATGGATATGTAGTCATGCCTTTCTGTCCAATGAATACCCCAAAGGTATTAATGGAGTTGATGAATATGATATTTTAGAGAAATCTGGACTCTTTTGATGTCGTGTTAGCCAATAAAATATTTTTATATCTGAAGATATGGGATGAACATGAGAATCATTTGGAAATAATGGTGGGAATCTTGAGAGATTACTGTTTGTATGCCAATCTTTAAATGTATGATTTTTTAAAATAATAAGTACGCTTTCTTGGCCATGTGATTTCTCTAAAAGTTTTGTCAATGGACCGTGAAAAGATAGAAGTTGTTATCTTGTGGTAGTCACCGAATAATTTCATTGAGATACAATGTTTTTTGGTATAGCTGGCTTCTACCGATGCTTTGTGCATGATTTCTTAGGTCTATCATTACCAATGAAATCTCTAAAAAACAAGAATTCTCCGTTATAATATACAGAGGAAGGTCAGAAGTCTTTGTAGGAGCTAAAATTTTGTCTTACATCAACACCTATCTTTATTTTTTCCAGAATCAGGACAGGGTATGCCATTTACTGTGATGCTTTGGTATTAAGGTTGGGTTGTGTTCTCCTATAAGGTGACTATGTGGTGGATTATGGTTCAAGGTAGTTGAGGGTGCCTGAGAAGGATTACCCAAAACATGACTTGGAGTTAGTGTTAGTTTTCCATGCATTAAGGACCTGGAATCGCTATCTCTTTGTTGAGAAATTTACAGTGTTTATGGATAAAAAAATATTGAAACACAATTTCTCATAATGAGACGTTAATATGAGGAAAAGGTAATAGATGAAGTATCTCCAAATGTTTGACTTTGAATTTATGTACACACCTAGGAAAGGTAATTTAGTGGATGAGGCATTAAGTTGAATGTTATATGCCTAGTTAGTGAAATAAGCTTCAAATGAATGCCACTTGATGTCACTCTTAGTCGACATGCATAAGGAATGTGAAGACCGAGGTGAGGTTATGGTTTTATTTTATGTTATTCTTGTATTTGATTTAGTAAAAATGATCAAAGAGGAAGAAATTATGATGTAGAATGTCTGTTTGTGAGTTAAAAACTCAATGGCGGGGAGACCATTGAGGGATGGAAACTTGATGGGGGTTCAGTTTTATGTTTCAGAGATCAGATGGTGGAACCTGTGGATTATTAGAAAAAACACCTTCATTCATACCACCATTAGATATGGGATGTACATACAGGTACACAGAAGTTGTATAAGCTATTTAAGGCAAAATTTTTCTAGAGGGTAATGATAAAAAAGTTATCCAAGTTCATATCGCGGTGCTTAACTTGTCTATAGGATGAGGTATAACATCAGAGACTAGATAGTATGTTAAAGTCTTTGCCCAGCCTAGTGTGGAAATGGGATCTAATAGAAATAGATTTTGTTATAGGTCTTTCATGAAAAATTTGGAAACACGATTCTATTTGGGTGATAGTGGATCGACTTACCAAGTCAGCCCATTTCATCCCTATTCGTGAAACTCATACAGTGGAGGATCTGCCCAAAATTTATATACATGAACTGGTAAAGAGGCCTGAATTACCAGTTTCAATCATGTTAGATTGAGATACAAGGTTCACATCTTGTTTAACGATATCATTATAAAAATCCCTTGAGACTCAGTTGACTATGAGCATGACGTATAATCCTCAGATGGATGGGAAATCTAAGCAGACTATACAAACATTGGAAGACATGTTGTTGGCTTGTGTAATTGAATTTGGCGGCTCATGAGAGGATCATATACCCATAGTGGAGTTATTATACAATAATAGATATTCATCCTTGATAAACATGGATCCATTTTGAGCATTTTATGGGCATCCTTGTCGTTTTCCACTATGCTGGGTGGAAACGGGTGAAACTTCACTAGTCGGGCTGATCCTTTGCCAAGAAACAATAGGGAATATCCAATTGATTAGAAAGAGGATGGAGATGTCTCAGAGTCATTAGAAATATTATACAGATCACCGTCAATGACCATTATCATTTTTTTTGGGTGATCATGTCTTCTTGAGGATCTCTCCAAGGCTTGTAAATCGTTATTTCGGAAAGCAGGTCAAGTTATCTCATAGATACATTGGACATTTAGAGATATTAGAACGGGTTGGAAAGGTGGCATATCAGTTGGAATTACCACTAAGTTTTATCTCGGTTAATAATGTGTTACCTGT
The DNA here is from genome assembly GCA_963277665.1 of Viscum album. Lineage (NCBI taxonomy): Eukaryota > Viridiplantae > Streptophyta > Magnoliopsida > Santalales > Viscaceae > Viscum > Viscum album. The sequence continues at coordinate 1,404,714,348 of OY728152.1, forward strand.
ATCTGAGTTGAAAAAGTATCACCTTAATCCTGACCATGTGATCATATGCGATCACGTTGACCTAGAACCAGATGCATCATTGGTGAATATCCCAATGTGAATCGTGGATAGACAACAGAATGTCTTGCATGGGAAACAAATTGTCTTAGTGTGAGTTTTATGGAAACATGGATAGATTCATGAAGATACTTGGGAATGTGAGAGGGAAATGAATGAGTAGTGGTAGAAACACTTTTTGGTCAGTGTGGGTTTTCTAATTTCTGTGGATGGAAAGACCAATAATAGGGAGAATGTAGTATCCCCGGTTTCTGGTACGTAACCATTTGTTCATTTTTTTTTATGTAAAAGATGCATTTTTTAAATGGGGTGGCTTTTATTGGTTTTTCATAAAATAAGGAGTTTCCATAAAATAGAGTGTTTCTATAACATAATGAGTTTATATAAAATAGATAGTTTCTATAAAATATGGAGTTTCCATAAAAGAGAGAGTTTCTATAATGTTGTGTGTTTCCATCATTTTTGTTATTTCCATAAATTCAGGTGTTTACATAATGTTGTTTGTTTCTATAAAGTTGGATGTTTCCATAAATCTGGGTGTTTCCATAAAGTGGGTTATTTCCATAAAGTGGAGTGTTTCCATAAAATGGGGTGTTTCTATATAGAAGGATGTTTCCATTAAAAAATATATTTTTATTAAAAATGGTAAAGGTGAAATATGAGAGATTTTGAGGGTTTTATAAGGCGTTTTGGGACCAAATGGAATATCGAACGATCCATATATGGTTTTCCCAAACTGTGTGGTCAAACTGTGTCCATATGTGAATTCTAGATTCTTTTTTATAAGAGCTTACTCGTTTTTTCTCAATATATTTCTTTTTGGATTTAAAACGCCCCTATTTATATATTTGTCTTAATAAAGGGCTGTATAACCCTCCTCACATGAGTTGGACCCAACCTAGTGCCCTCCCTTGGTGATTTTATGCCCGATTCTTGGGGTAAGTACCGATCTTCTTGGTTCTTTTCCGTTTTCTGGAAACACCACCTTTTCTCCTTCTCATTTTCTTAGATCTTCATCTCATATGGGTAGATATAAGTTTTTTATCATCAAGAAAGGTTAAATATGGTGTTTTTCATGATAGAGGAAGATATCTAAGCTACTTTCTTGATATCTTGATCTGATTCTTGAGGTTTGTCACCATTCTTTCTTGATTTGTCACGTTTTCTTTGATCTACTTAGATATACTTTTCTAATCTCCATTATTTATCATATCTTCGCCAATAGTGTGTAGATATACATTATTTGATTCCAAATAATTCATTTTTGAGTCATGATCTTTCTAGGATAAGATAAATAAGTCCGTTCATGGACAATCGACCCGCCTTCTTGTGCATTCTTCGTATATTGTCGAGTTTCATCAAAACCATTGAGGTAGAAGGATTCTATGTCAACTCCTCTTGTTAGAATTGATTTGAATTGTTTCAAATTGGTTTATTTAAATGGGATTTATTTTTAAAAGCATGTAATAAAACTTCTTCCGTGATGATTTATAGTTTTAGTGAAATTTTGAAATCATGGTAAATTGTTGTGAAAAGTGATTCAGCCCATTGAATTTAAAATTATGATATTAAATTATAGATTTTTTCTAATTTTTATATATTTTGCTGAAAATTTTGTTTTTAATAGAAACGGTGTGTTATTGAAATGGTTTGGTATTAAAATGACCTTGATGGAATTCAGTTTCAATAAAAAGGGTGTTTTTATTGAAAAGGTGTTTTGGCATGATCCTTTGGAAGATTGGCGTGTGAGTTCATATTGCATTTCTGGGGCTTGGTTGAAATAAAAACTTGTACTTATTTCTAGAAGTTAAATGTCACACATTATATAAAGTTCTTACTGCATATATAGGTCTTGGTTGAAATATGACTTTGTTCTCAGTGCAAAAGGGTTAATGGTACATTAGAAACCGTTAACTTGTGGTGACTTTGTAAATCAATGAGAAACCACTCATGAGTATGGAAAAATCATAATGTAGCATTCATGGTGATTTTCATGGGTTTGTGGAAGGGTTGGGTATGCCAATAAGGGATACTTTGAAATGGTTTTAAAGATTGTTTAGTTATTTTTCTGAAAAAATAACATGCTGGAAAAATTGGTTTCAATTTTACTTGTATGCATTTGTTAATGAATGGTTCTGGAAACTTGTTTATATTTAGTTATAAAATATTTTTGAGAAATTTTTCTATATAAACTAATTTATTTAATTGTTTCTAACTCTTCAATACTAGTGGCATGATTAGGCATGTCACTGGGGAAAACCAACTTTGTTTTATACTCACTCCTGCTTTGGCACTTTGGTGCTTTTGCAGATTCCATCTTTCGGGAGAGCAGAAAAGGTAATGTTCCCCATGATTTTAGAACTAACTCATGATTTTTGGGATGTTCAGAGACTACATAGCTTAGAACTTGTAAATCATGGAGTTTTGTGTTATTTTTATAGTCTTCTGTCATTTATCCGCTATGTACTTTTATACTCAGTTATTCTTCCACTGTTACATATTTGACGTGGTTTTGAGATACATGAAGTTGTTGAGTTGTCATTCGTTTTTTCAGACATCATATAGTGAATGTTTGATAATGGTTGGTTTATTTATTGGATTATTTATTAAAGGTTAAATTATCCTACACTTGTATTTGAAAACATTCAGCATTTATTTCTAGCCTTTGGCATCTTAGGGATGTCACTTAAGGCTTAGTAATGACTCGTTTTACTCTCAAGGTAATGAGAACTAGCAGGTCATTACAATTAAAACATAATTCTTATTAATAAAAAGTTATTTAATACTAGTTATTTATTATAGAAGGATTTTATTGAAATTTAATATTTTTTTTAATATATCACTTTTCAATCATTAAATAGATTGATGATAGTTCTGAATAATTTTTATTTTGAAACATCATATCAATACCAATTGGAAACTAAAAAAGGGAAATGATGAGTCATTGGAAAAAAATTATTCTAGTATCTGGGTAATTATTTTATTATGAGATTTCTATTAACAATGATTAATTAATAACATCATTACAAACAAATGTCAAATAATAAATTACATTTTATAGCACCTGATGATGAATAAAATTTAAAATTGACAAGTATAATATTAATTAATTATTATAAATTAATTATGTAAATAGATATATATATATATATAAGTGTGTTTAAAAAATATTTTATCTTTAGAGGTATTTTTTATACAGTTGTATATATCATGTTCATCTAAGGGGGACTAATGTTAAGGGTGTTTTATCCCTATTTCCTTTTATTTGATAACTATTTGGATTTATAAACCAAATTTATTGTAATGGGAGTGTATATTTCCAATTATATAGAAAATATCAATAATTATATTTTATTCATGGTAATTAACTTCATTTAGAATCCCACTCCTTGACTGTTTCATAAGTCATATGCTTAATTTGTTACTATTTTGAACTCCATGAAACATGTTTGATATATTACACCATATTTTAATTTATATATTGTATCCACATATATTTCTCCTTAAATTATAATTAATATATTTCATTTAAAAATATTTTAATATTGGTAACTATATTATATTAATTTTATTTATATTTTACTACCACCATAAGGTTTTTTTATAAACTGAAATTCTATTATGTAGTCATTATCTTTATTCTTTGAATTATAGTTTTATATGATGGTTTAATTATGTTATCTTATTATACTATAATTAATTCTCTCCATATGTAATGTATAATCTTTAATTCAAATTTATACCATGGTGAATTTCTTTCTATGCGTACATAATTTTTGAAAATAAATCTCAACACTTTGTTGATGATATTCTATCATTGTCCATATTTTCCATTCAAAAAAAATGATACATTTCATCCCGGAAATTTATTTTAGTGTTTTATAATATATCATTTATATTTACCCTCTATAATTTGAAAAAATATATATTTTTACTCTTTTGATCATATGGGATTCGAAAAAATAACGTTCAAAAAAGTTAAATGTTTTATAAAATTTTAAAATGAATCTTTTTATCTTCAACATGATATTTTATTTAAGAAAAATTATATATATTTAAAAGATCCATTTTTTAATATAGTATATAAAGTCAATAATTTTTTTAAAAAATTAACTTCACCTTGGATTGTAATCCACAACATAAACTTTTGTGAGTATGGTAATTTTTTTATGAAAACTCATTCATAATTTATCTCTTCTTATAGTAAGTCCTATTTATAATAATTATTTTCCATGTTTGTAAATTCATTCAAAAATTAATTTAAATATAGATGATATTGTAAAAGAATTTAAATAATCTAATATTATTCAAAAGTAATGGTTTTATATTTTAAGTAAATAATTATTTATAGAAACGATTTTATAGGATTATGTTTTAATTAAAAAAAATTATAGTTTTTTTAATTAAAATTATATTATACAATAGATCTTATGAAAACCCCCTTTGATTCTAGTTGATAACTTCTAAAATTTTTTATCATGTTCAAAGTATATCAATTTAAAAAATCACTTTATGTTTCATTCAAATAGTTCAAGAATATATTTTTATTCATTATTAAATTGGATTGATCCATTAATATCAAAAGGTATAATTTCTACTATGTAAATAGTTTTTGAAATTTCTAATCTTAAAATTTTTATATGTTTTTATAGTCCCATTAATATAATTTTTAATTCAGGATTATGGAATGGTTTATGAATTTTTTTCATGATACATATCTCTTTTATGGGAAATCATGTGATGTTCGAAGTATGATTTTTTTTCATATTCTCATGGAAAAAATTTATATAGGTGATTATTATTATAATATTCAATGTCCAATATATCCCTAAAAAAATTAGAATATTTTATATCTCATGAGATTAAAATAGTTAATGGGAAGATTATTATATTCTAAAAGGTCCGCATGAGGATTATTTTAATCTAAGGGATACAAGAGAGGATTATCTATGGGAAATGGGTATATATAAAATTATCATAGGACAATGGGTACATTAGAGGATTATCCCATGCCCAAAGCAATATGGGCAGACTTTCCGAAGCCCAATAAGGATAATTAGTTGGTAAGACTAAGGCCAATATTTGTATATAGGTGGTATGCCCAAACCAAAAAAGTAACCTTGGTGGTTTTCACAAGCCTAATTTGTGATGAATGTCTTAGTGGGTATCATTGAAAACTGATTTATATTCATGTGTTTATGCGGAACTCTTACATCATAATCATATGACTATGTTATGTTCCATGAATTATTTTTATGGCCTCTTTATTCCACATTAATTTTACATTTATATGTTTTTCATTTGAGAATACATGTATTTTTATCATTTTTAGAGAAAACTCACATTATTCTATGATATTTTTAACATGATATATCTCCATTGATAAGTTTTCTTCATTATTTTATTATCTAAAACATGATAAAATGATGATATGTTTCAACTTATTTTTAATTTAATCTCATCCCATTTTTATTAAATCATTACCTTTGTTGTAATGAGGATTATATCCAATAAATAATTTATAAGGGATTCTAGTTTTGTTTGATTTTATATAAATGGTCCTGATTATTGAAAAATTAATAAAATATATAGTTGATCTCCAAATATTTAAAATATTTATTTCAAAGGATAGGGTGATATTTTTTTATGTAATGTCTAATATTTGTAATTATTATAAAATAGAGATAAATTTGTCTCAATTTTAATCAAATATTTCACTTAAATAATGTGTTTTTGGCATAATAACATAGAGTGTTGGCCTGGGGTTCCACATGAGGATATGTAAAAGATACCAATAATTTTATGAAAAGTAATGGTATAATATTTATTTAATATTCTAATAATATAACCGTGATAATTTATCATCTTCTAGTCATGTTGAGGGTATATTATCAAGACAATAGCTTCTTGTCATGATTTTTAGGAGCACATGAATGTACAGTACCTGAAGATGGACACATGAGATCTCTGAGAGTTGCAGTATGAAAATTATAACTCGGTATAAATGATTTATTACATTATTATATAATAGGTTTTACTCATATTAATGGTGAATGGGGTGACGATAATGACCAATTACTTTATACATGATATCATATTGTCCAGTATGCAAAGAAGGGATCCTTTGTGAGTATAAAATCTGTGGAAACCGATTTTTCAAGGAATTTTTTGAGGTATTATTATTTTTTAATAATAAAATACATGAATTATATTAATTAAGAAGAATTTATAGGTAATTTAATTATAGGATTATGATATGAGATTATAGTTTAAAATGTTTTCACGAGTAAAATTTAAAGTAATGTTTGGTACACAAAAAAACATTGATATGATAAGATTTTGATAAAACTAATAATAGCTTTTATCATAGTGAGATATGTGTCTGAAGTGGAACACATATTGTATTAATTTTCATATAGAATATAAGGACAAATATCATTCAAAATCACGAGTGAGATTCATGATAAAATAGAATTGTAGTATGTTTGTGGATGTTCTAATGGAATCTACATGAGCGAATTATATCTTGAATGTTTTTGGAGGAAGATCGACCTCAAGTGGGATTAGAGCCAACTAGGATCTACTAGAAATATTTCTACTTATTGATAAATAATAAAGGGAAATTATTTTAGGGTGTATAACCAATCTAAGAGAATATAATTTTGTTGCATCATATAACCAATCATTGAATAAAAGTTAGTTGATGGGTAGTATAATAATACACATCTAGAGGACTTTATATTTTGGGGTATAAAATATTGATACCATAGAATTGGTATTGGTATATATAGACCATAATTCTACAGTTCAAAAATTGAAAAATTAAAATTGATAATAGGATTATAGTATATAAATAATATGTTGGGGTGGCTATCCATCTATAGATAAAAGTAGAAATTTAGGTTAAACTTTGTAAATATTGTGGGATCCACTATCTTTGTATCTTTTTACATCTATATATGATTTGAGGATATGTTTTTTTAATTTTTGGATCATGATTCATATGAAGTTCATGTGATGTAATTAAAATAGGGAGTTCATAAAAAATTGTTACAAATTTACTCTCTCTTAATGCCTCACTCTTCAAGGTATCTTCCTGTGGTATAATAGCTAGTCTAGGTTTCATATAAAATAATTCATGTTTTCCTTATTTATTTCAATTATTGTAATGTGGTACATATTTAATGAAATATTTAAGAAATCTAATATGGGTAAAATGGATGATAATTCTAATAGTGATATTCAGGAGAAATTATAGAAGACTGAGAAAATAGTAGCAAACTATTGGATATATAGATAAGGAACAATTGAAATGTTAATGTACTAAAACAAATAACTGAAGGTAATATGTGTTTTATATGTAGTAATAATTCATATTATTTTTATTCTTCTTATGAATCCCATTCAATATGTGATGATAATATAGAGATTAATGATCAAAATTTGAAACATAATCATCCTATGATGTAAGATACTTAAAAAGTTTTAAATTTTATTGTATATTCTAGCAAATGAATTGTTTTTTATATATAAAAAATAGAAAAAAAGATTTATAAATTATACTACATCAAAAGTTTTGAATGGTAATTTATCTTATTAAACTTTTAGAATAATATGTGAAATTATTAAAATAATAAAATAGATTAAATCTCATTATGGAAGAAGATATGGAATGGTATACTCATAAGAAATATGTTTTTTAGTTTTCCAAAATCCTTCCATGAAAAAGAGAACTATTATAATATATATATTATTTCCAATGATTATTAATTAGAGGTTAAAGAAAAAAAATAATCTATAAATAGGATAATTTAATAAAATAATTATGAAAAGTTAATAATACAAATTCAATAAGATAAAAGTGGATCTCAATGGAAACCAAATATTTTTTGAATAATATGTAAACTCCCTCAAAATTAAGATATTTAAGATTTATTTAAGGCTCATATGTATAAATTCTACAAAATCTTGACCATCCAATATTTTTGAGAATAAATATACTTCCTCGCTAAATTTGAATGAGATTCAATTATATTCAGGCACTCATAGGAATATCTTGAAGCACATTAGGTTTAATTTTAATAGAGTGAAATAGTTTTCCTGGTAAAAGGTATTCCAAAACCATGAAAATGTTGTTTTTACTAATATTTAACACTTTTTGGTAAATGTTTTAAATAATATTCATTGAATATAAGGGTATCAAAAAAGAATAAACACATACAAAATCCTCAAGGGTGTTTGATGGATGATGTTTGTAGATTTGATTCCGAAGATCTTTTTATAATGTTGGTGAATCTAATAAAAACATCATTACATAGAACACATCAAATATTAGTATATTTTACCAGAAAATAATAGAATGAGCCTCATTATTTATTGTAGTAATTGATATATGTTTGGAAAAAATTCATGGAATATTTGAAGAACATTTAATTTCAAAAAAATCATAGGATATCAAATGAACATGGGTGAAAATATGTTATAATGATAACATATGAAGAGAGAAAAGAAATATTAATGAAATGAACATGATTATTCCTTTAGGATAATGGAAAAGTTAAATACATTATAAACTAGTACAAAAAATTAAATAAATAATAAATAAGGGGATTTATGCAACCAAATTGATAAATCATAAAATAATCTAGTTAACAAAATTATTAATATATCTAGTAACATGTGTAAAAGGTATGGTAAATTTGGATAGGTTGAAAAAAACTGTATTGGGTAACTAATATTATATTTGTAGAGATATATAAAGAAAAATAAATAATTTGAAGCTTCATATTATCTAATAGAAAAATTAGAGAAGTGATCCTCGTTAGAAAAATAATATGGAGTGAATATCTTCATATAATGAAATAGTTTGAGAAAAGAAAAAACTATACAATTTATAATGGGTTTTTTACAAGAAGAATAGAAGTTATTATTCTAATATGAGAAGAAAAAATTAAATCTAGGTTGGGAAAAACACTCAATCATAGACCTGATTTTCTGGAATGTAAGAGTTCCACCTTATTACCTTTTCCATGTGATTTTGTACTAACATAAATGGAATTGATGTAGATCGATGAATCAAATTAGGAGTTGCATAATTATGTTGAAGTTGTTACCCCTTAATTTCGTAGATAGTGGAAATTCTAAAAAACATTATAATTTTGAAATATGTGTATGAAAATAACTCATATATCTATATTCTGAATTATTTGATAATGTTTTATCAAGGGGTATTCCATATTTAGATAAGTCAGAGAGATAAATGTTTTTTAATTTTACATTTTTATTTGTATGTTTTTAAATGTATAAAATGATTATGTGATTCAAGAATTTATCATTTGAGTATCTAGAAATTATGAAGGATGTTTTGAATGAGTTTTGTATCATATTTATTCTTATGAGTGGAAAACATTTTTTTACCTAGGATACATACTCTAATTCTCTATACATTTTCTTCCCATGTATACTTTGAGTTCTCTAGATAATGTATTTTTTAGAGGAAAACATATTTTTCAATTTCTATTTCTAAATTTATTTTTATTATTATAAAAAATTAAAGAAGAATAATATTTTTTTAAGGAAGGAAAAAATAATAATCCCAAGATATTTTATTGTACTTCATTTCAATATGGGGGAAAATTAAATGAAAACGCATTTAGTTAACCAGTGTGCATTGATATTAAAAATACAATGTGGGATATTTTAAAGAAGTTTGGATGCATTTTATTTTCAATCAACATGTCAATATGAGTTTTATGATTACAGATGATGAAACGTGAAGTATTTTTAAGGTTAAATCCTTATAATTATACCATATGATTGATGCTTAATTATTATTAATTTTTGAGATATGTTATGATATTGATAATCACAATCTAAAAAAAGTTTTTATGAGAGGTGATGAGTTAGATTAAAATTGAAAAGTTATGACTATATTTAGTGTTCATTATGAATTATAAGGTGAAATAATCATGAACTGGAATCAAATTTGAGGGGTCTATCTTGAAAATTCTATCTATTTTGAATTTATTTAATTGTTATATAATAATTGTTTAATTTAATGCTTAGAAAATGTTTATCCTGTGCCATCCATCGGAGAAAAATCAACAAATGTCACTGTAGATAATTTTAGAATCTATCAAAATCAAATATATTGATCTCATGTATTTAATAAGAGTATTATAATTGAAGGAAATTTCATGTGGTAATTCCCACATTAAAAAGGTGTTCATGTTAGGATTTATAGTAGATGGGGTATTGGCCTCACTTGTACCAGGAAACAATAGATAATGTGGTTTAGAACCAATACCCATGAAGATTTAATTATGTTGAGGTGTGGAGAGTGAGCTCATTGTTTTGTTCCCTAACTATGAAAATTCATTTTTAATCTCATACGAACCACATACAGTAAGTTGTATGTGATATTTTAAAACAACCATTTGGCCTTAACTGAAGTGATGATTCTCGATGTTTTTATAAAAATTTTAAATAAGGGATAAAATATATTTGGTTTTTAAAATAATTCATGTTTTAGATGAACATAAAAATAATCATGTAATATCATATCCATCATGTATATCGAAAAAATTGAAAAAGAAATATAGAACACGAGGTTGATGTATTTCGATGTATAGAAAAGTGGAAAAAAGGTTGATAAGTGATGAATGTTGTATTAATATCATTAGGTATCCACATGATTAATATATTATAGGAGGTTACTATGGGAGGTTACCATTTACTCATAATATGAAGGATTTTTAATTTCATTAGGTTAGTATATGTTTAAATCATTATATAGTGTGTGGGTAGCCACATGGTTGATGAATGACACTATGAGTTCAAATCGTGAAGAGAGAGTAAATAGATAATATTTTTTATGGGTATTGTTCATGATCATGCAAAGTGTTCACATAGTAGATGTTGTACATTATGAAATGTTGATAATCATTTAAAAATGACAAGATATTTATGGTCATGATGTTATTAACATTTAACTATATTTTTTAGATTAATCAATGACTATTGATGATTTAATTTTTCTATAAATAATAAAACTTAATCAAAATATACATTACTAATATTTAGGTAGTTGAATCACAAAATATAGATAAGAATATTATATATGTAGATATGTCTTAGAATATATGTAGGCTTTTCACACTCCCTGAGTTCTTGTGTTAGATTCCTATGTGGTTCTGTAGTGATCTATATAACATGGAAATTGAGAAATTGGTAGAGTTGATGATTAAAATTTTCAAGAATACATGGACATAAACTAATCATGTTATACTATTGGAGTAAAATATTTTATGTAGAGAAGATGTGTGTTGGTGGAGTCTATTAACACAAATAATTCATGAGTCAAAACTTTTAGGGTCCCACTTATAGTAGCTATTTCATGAGGAGTACTAACACTTATTACTTAACTCAGTTTGTATTCATGAGATTCAATAGTTTTAGTGAGGAGGGTTATAATTGTTGATAATTATATAAGGTTCACAGACCTAATGTTGCACTCTATTGATATAACTCATGATGAATATATACGTGCATGTACGATTGACCAGGGTCTCCATAGAGACATATGTACTAATGAGAAATCCCTATGAATTCCCCAATATGTGGGAGTGTTGGAATGGGAGATAGAGATGGAGATATTACCATCATGGGGGACTCCATGTAGATAAAGATGGACATGGAAATCATAGGGTTGTGTCTTCTATTGAAACTAGAAGGCTCCAATTTGCAGGATATCAACATAGGTGATATTTTCAAGATTAGACTCAAACACATGGTCATGTGGCATAATGACAACATAAGAGACTTGGGAAACCTGGAGAGGGGAGGTGCTATTCATGTGATGGGTGAGAACCAATGGAATTTTTTTCCCAAACATATGTGTTGATGGGGGATTAGAGATAGTGGATGGACCCCCACAATAGAGGTAGTGTTGTGATTGTGGATCTTTGAGACATGGTCCATGTTTCACCTTTGAAAGTAGAGAAAGAAAAGGAGAAGGTGGGGAATTAGAAGGAGGATTTGTGGTTGTTAGACATCATAATGAGATCCTTCCACCCTAACCATTGGGTAGTCCACACATGGATTAGAGAGCTAATGGTTGTGGTCGTGTGAAGCTTCAGTGCCTTGATTTGAATGAAATAGTGACACAAAAGATCATCATAGGATTGATATTTATTTATTCTACTATTTCTTATTTAGTAGTAAAAATTAGAGAGAGTAATTTATTCATCTATTTACTCAAACTGCAATATATATAGATCATATTGGATATGTTATCCTAACATATTTTTATTGAGGTTCCTTTGTGGAATGCTTCTTCGATGTCATTTATCTTCTATTAGTGCAAGCTATCATATAGTGTAGTGAGTTTCTCATGGGAAATTTTAGTCTTCATGATGGGAAATTATGAATTCATCTTGGGTATGGATATGATTTCCATGGTCTAGGGAAAAATTTATTATCACTGTAAATGATTTATATTCCTTTGTACTGATGGGATGAGATTCTTCTTTGTGTGAAAGAGAGATCTCATTGAAGGAATGATGGGTTATTGAGTATGAGGCTATCCTTATCCCTCATCAGTTGGTGATTTGAGAACTTATCCTAATAGGCTCTTCAAGAATATAGATTAATTCAATCATGGAGGGTTATATTTAATTCATCCTTGATGTTGTTTTGGGACTACCTTAGAGGTGGAATATGGTGTCACTCATCAACATCCATTTTGAGACCACTCCAAATATCTTTCTTAGAAACTCGGATAGCCCCTATCGATCTCTTAGAGATAAGGGTGTAGTTTCAGGACATTCTAGAGAAGAGTTATATAAAAACATGTGTGTCCCCTAGATAGATTTTCTGTTTTTCCAATTAATGCGGATAAGATCTTATAGTATTTTATTCATTAAAAACACCTGAACCAGAACACAATAAAGAAAAACTCACCCTTATCTTGGGTTTATTTCCAATTTGATCATCTGTGAGGCACAAAATGGTTCAAGAAGATTGATCACAATTCCAAATACCAATCTTTTAGAGTCTCTGTGGCTGATATTCTGAATTAAGAATTCCAATTTTCCTTGGGACACTTTTAGTTTTTGGTTATACCTTTCGGTGTGGTGAATTCCCCCACTGTGATTATGCCTTTAATGAATTGGATATTCCATTAATACCAAGATTTATTTATTGTGTTCTTTCATGACGAAAAACTCATATAATATTCATTATAAGAGATGTACTCATAACACTTGAAGATAGTTCTTAATTTTCAAGGTGAGCACCCTCTTTAGTGAATGTTATCATAGTGACATTTATAGATACATGGGGGTCACATTTTAGTGAATGACATATTTCTGAATGGATAATAAATTGACCAATATAAGATAAATATTGTTCATTCTAGGGAGCCAACTAAGATCATGTTATAGGTGAAGAGTTTTCAAGGCATGGTAGGTTATTACATGCGGTTTCTAAAAGACTTATCTAGGATAGTGGCACAATTTACCACAATGATGTAGAGAGGGAGGCAATTTTCATTCATTGATCAATTCCATAGATATTTAAATGTTTTGAGGATAAGGATGATGAATTATATCATTTCATGAATACCAAGGGAGGATGTGAAGTACATAGTTTATTGTGAGGACTCTAGAGATGGTCTTGATCATGTACTAATACAAAGTCATGTAATTATCATATATGGTTCATCAAACTTGATACACCATGAGAAAAACTGCATGACTCATGAAATAGAGTTTAAAGTAGTAGTATTAACTTTGATGATGCTAATGAAATATCTTTTGGGGGAGAGATTATCCCTCTTATTAGATGATTAGAGTCTTATTTATGTCTTCATGTAGAGATACATTAACATGATACATAGTTACTGGTTGTCACTCTAGAAAAACTATGAACTTGAGATAGTCTATGATCTGAGGATGGGAAACAAGGTGTAATCATTCCATAAAAACATTCCCCAAGATATTTTGGTGTAGGATGTTTCAGAGCAGTTGGATACCTTTTACCTAACCCTATCTAAGTAAGAGGGTACAACTATTCTTCAATCAATAGTGTTGAGGCTTCCTCTTATCCAATGTATGAGAGATTCCTAGTTTGGATACATCGTTTTTAAGGTCTTACATGACCAGATAACTAAATATAATTAATAAATGAATTTTTTGAAGGAGGTAATCACATAATCCTATTTATAGGGATATATAGTATTCACAGTCATGATTTAGGAGGAGGATATGAGAACACTTACCATATCTCATTTCGTTTTCAATTCAAATATGGCATTTATGAATAAATACATTAAAAAAATAGTTTTTTTGGGATGAAATGCGGTGGAGTGTGGTTGTATTTGTCTCTCAGTGCCTAAAATGTCAGCTGGTGAAGGCCAAGTAGTAGGATGCAACAGGTTTGTTGTATACTCTTGAGATATTGAAGTGAAAATGGGATAGCATAACCATGGAATTTGTGACAGGGTTATTGCGGATAGCATGAGGCCTTGACACTATCATAGTTGTAGTTGAATAGCTTGAGAATTAGAAGTAGTTCCATGATATTATTGAAAAGATTACAATGTATAATTTATAGATGTTTTACATATGGGGGAGAATTCACCATCATGGGGCACCATTGATGATTTTCTCAAATCATGATGTACAGTTTATGAGATGGTTATAGAGTTTCCAACTAGAGGTATTAAGGACCCATATGTGGATAAGTACAAACATTACTCCCATGGAATATTAGATGACTATGTTCACTAGCTAGGTCCTAGAGGATATGTTGAGGGTGTATATGTTAGATTTCATTAGGATATGGGTGGATCAATTTACATTGGTAGAGTTTATGACCAATAGTTTATACCACTATACTATCATCATGGAACCGTTTGATGCCACATAAGGGTGAAACTATAGGTCATTATTATACTACTAAGATTGGTATGGTATCTCTTATTAGGACAAATATAGTTTAGGTAATGATAGAAAAGGTCCTGGACATCCATAAGTGGATGGGGACAGAATAGATCATGCATAAATCTTATGAATATCAACTTCATAAGAATATTGAGATTGAGTAGTGTAATCTTTTTTTCTTGAGAGTCTCCCCACAAAAAAAGTATACAAAGATTTAGATAGGGAGAAACCTATCCCCAGGCTTCATCATGTCATTTTAGATCCTAAAAAATGTTTTCTAGGTTTCTTACTTCCTCACCATACCACCATATTAGGATTGAGTGAATTAAATTTAATATGTGTATCAGATAAAGAGATATTTGCTTCACCCTACATATATTTTTGACTGTAGTGATCTCGATATTGAAAATGCATCCACTTTTTTGAAGAAATCAGAGGATTTTGAGGATCGGTAGTAGATGAACCTTCATGGATGAACCATTTCATTAGTTAATGTGTTGTTCCAGCACAATTGCATTAGGAGAGCATCGAGGAGTGGGAGAGATGGTTTCTTGCTTATTATCCTAATTTTTTTCATTGTTAAATTTTTGAACTTGAAAATAATGAATGATGGAATAATTTAGACACCCTATTTTTAAATTTTAATTATTTAAAATATATTTATATATATTTTTGGAGTTGGGATCTGAGACGGAGCATAAAATAGAGGCATAATGTTCTATGAATTAATTTTAAAAATATTTTAAAAATATTTTATATTATATGTAAAAAGTATTTAATAAATAACGGGATAAATCTTAAAGGATTATTGGATCGAAAATCAAAGACCACAGTTTATTTTGAAACATGAGGTTTACCCTATGAGAAACCTAAATTTATCTATATTAGTGGAATTTGGATTAAATGATCATTGTTGGGTGTATTCAATTGAATAATTAATTACTTTTAAAATTAATTCATTTAACCCATAATTAATAATTTCTTATATATAAGAATAATTATTGAGGATTTCCATGATAATCTGTATAATAGTGGGATATTTGATAGGAGAGGTCTCCCACCTCTCATTGTTGAATTAAGATTAGATGAAAATGAGCCTCTAGTTATATATGAATTAAGTCATAGTTAATGAGAAAACATATCTCCTTCATTAGGGAGTAAATTAATCCTAAATTAATGATATAAATTGAGGTATGAATCTTCATTTGTGGATTCAAATGAATATGATTAAATGGTGTAGGTAAACTAATAATTCTATTTTTATGTGTTTATTATGATCCATTTTAGGATCCCGTGTATTATATTAATATTTCATATTCGATTTATTCCATGTCTCTCACCCCAAGAATTTAAATATATATCCATTATACTTGAAATATTAGCTATTTTTTTCACGTTAGTTTTATTCCTTTTCCTGTTATTGTTCTTCATGTTCTTTTTTGTAGACCAATGGGGCCATAGTTGGACATTGTTGAGCAAGACTGAGCTTGCTAAAATCCCCAAATTTTGAATGGATTCATGTGTGAGGAATGGATTGATGATACAAGGACTGATTCAGGTCAGTTATAAGATGTGGGTGAAAACCCCATTAATTTGAAGAACAAGTTAAGTGGCAGGTGGCACCCTGGACAATAGTGGAATACTCAAGATTTGAGTGATGAGTCATACTCCATTTTCTGGCCAATGGATAGACAAAAATGGAAATTAGAGGAGGATTATAATTTTTTTAGGTGATAAATAGTGGATATACAAGGAAAAGGAGTCATATTTAGAATGCTAAAGTTGATTTAGAGTTTCTAAAAAAACCTGACTACACACCTTGTAGTCTGAAGAAAACCTAACATGTATTCCTCTTGCAACAAAGGAATGAGATTATCATCAAGATAAACATTAAACACTATTTGGCTCCCTCACACACCATGTGACTCGGTGCTGGAATACCAGTGTGTATTATAGGATTTCATGGACATTGGAGCCACCAAGGTACACAAACACAACTTAATGCAATGTTTTTGGACCCCATATAGGAGTATATATTATGTATTAGAGTACATAGGCATGATCAAGGTATAAATACACAACTAGGAGCCCATGAAGGACCCTGGGAGGCTGAGCCACACCATGTAGTTCCCTTAAACATCCTATAGGGTTGTATAGAAAGTGATCCATATTATCAAGAGGAAATTTATAGTCAGTGGAGAGGGACCACATGATATGTGGGTCCCCTTACACGTAATGTACCTCCAATATTTATATAATACCCCACCTCTCATATCACCAAAAGCTAAAATTATATATTGGACCACGTGTCTCATGTCCTGTGTCTTTTTATTTGTAGAATATTATGGTTTCCTTTATAGTAAATTTTTTAAAATGACATGAGATGTTAATGGTCTGATTATTCTTTAGGGAGCACTCCATATTGATTTTGAATAGATAATATTTTTATAGGGGATCCCTCATACTGGTATAGGGTATGGTTCATCTCCCCATAAAGTAGAACATACCTATTGGTATAAGGAATGGGTTTTCTATATATCCATCAATTGAGTGGAACCCTCATGTTGTAACATGGTATGTTTCCTCTATCTATCTACCACTATAGTGTAACCCTCCAGTTTGGATAGGGCCTGGGTCCCCTACCACCGGAGCAGAACCCTCATATTATGTCAGGGCATGATTCTCATACCAATAGATTAGAACCCTCTTATGATTCAAGGAATGGGTCCTATACTAATAAGAGTTAAACTATCATGTTGGAATAGACAATGGTTTTTTTATCCACCATTATAGTGGAACCCTCTGATAAATTTAGATCATGGATCCTCTACTTGTTAGAGTGGAACTATCATTTTGGAAAAAGGCATGGGTCCTCTATTTATCTACAGAGCATAACTCTCCTTTTATACTAGGTTATTTTTCCTCAACTTATATATTATGGACCTTATAATATGTTTTATTTTGTAAATTCATGGTTTTGTAGGCATGTTTCCAATAGAAAGCCATGGGAGATGCTAGGAATCATTGACGAACCATTTGAAACTGGTGGTTAAATCTTTTCCAAGTCTAGGCTATGAGATAGAGATTGACATTCTCTCTCATGTGGGATTATTTCCTAGAAATATATATATATATATATATATATATTTATTTATTTTGTTGTATTTGTTTTACTCTCTTGTTAATGGTGGGTCCTTCTATTCATATTGTGTCTCCTACTGCTCATACTTTATCTTTTAGTTTGTCCTATTGGGTATGTATATACTCATCACAAAATGGGAATTTCCAACACATGGTCGATCTTATTAAGATAAAGGACAATATGGTGGTGATTTCAGTGGATAATAGTGATACCCAAGAGCATGTGATAACATAGGGTGGTTGGGTCTTTGAGACATATCAATGAGACCTCTCATCATATTAATTTTTTAGTTATTTTAGATTTTGAATTCTTTCTGATTGACTGTGTATTTTCACAATTTAATATTCAGTTTATGATTTTTTACTCATGTACTCCCTAGAAGTTTTACATTAATGTAATATTTTCAAAAAATGTCATCTATTTTTATTATAACTATAAACTTTTACTTAGAGAAGGTTGTGTGTGTGAAAATGAGGAACATAAGAAAATTACTCCCACAATATTTATTACTTTCAATAATTGTATCCATAAAATTGACTATAAAGGAAAGATTTAGGTAGTTGTGGCTCAAGACCCTTTGGTTCATATCATGATAAGATCTATACAGCCCATGACCAGTAGTTGGAACTAGTAGTATTCAACTTGAGGATGTGGTTGAACTATCTTCTAGGAGTGCACATTGTAAATCACTCATACCATTAGAGTCCCACGTATGTATTCTCTTACAATGGTGTCATTATGAATAGAGTAACTAGTTATATTTCATATAGTATTATTACATTGATATTTTTAGTAGTTCTAGAATGGTAAATGCTATGGAAGAATCCCATTTGGAGGATGTCCCATTCTCATCTGGTGGAATATGCTTATTATAAGTAGGCTTCATTATAGTTGGACTCATTGGATGATATGGGTGAACCTTATATTCTGTTAATGGTGTTGAATCTTCCACTTATTTGTTATGTGAGGGAGGATTAGTGAGGAGACATTGAAATTATGGTCCATCGTGATTAAATATTGTTAATGTATTCACGAGATTGATTATTTGAAAGAGGGAATTGTGTCATAAATTTCCATGGATGGATGTAATTTTGGAAACATTATGAGAGGAGGTGAAGAGGGGGTTTCAAAATTCTCTATTTTATATACATCCCGGTGTAGGGAAGATTTATAGTGTCCTTAGATGATATTTTATTTTTTGGAATGAGTTAAATCTATAGAAGAGTTCATATCTTGGTGTCTCAAATGTCTACTAGGGAAGGTTGATAATTAGGTTTTGGATGGTCTATTATAGCCCCTTGAGATCATAAAGAATAAATGGTATGAAGTTTCTATAGATATTGCACTGGGATTCTATGGAATGTGAGTGGAATTGATTTCATCTGGGTGATAGTTTACCGATATAAAAATTCAACACAGATCCAAGCTATCTGATAGTAGAGTTATTTTTAGATTTCGAGGTGATTGTTTATTCATGGAAATATATGTATTCATGGGGCCCCCAAAATTATTATCTCTGATTATGATGTTTTTTCCGTTCATATATGTGGAGAGATCTATAGAAGGAATTCGTAACCCTTTTCAGGATGAATATAGATTATCAACACAACATGGCTGGGAAAACCGAGTGCTCTATAAATTTTGTGTAGGATATGTCGATGGGTTTCATTTTAGATTTATTCTAGAGTTGGGAGGATAATTTTTCTTTTATATTTTTTCATATAATTTTTTCTATCACTCTGGTATCTTGATAGATGATTTTGATTCCCCATATGGAAAGACCTATAGGTCACCCTTATTATATAATAATATCATTGTGGAATTTCTTGTTGATTCAAATATTTTGAGGTGATGGTGGAGATGGTATAATTGATCCTTGAGTGGATGTGGATGGACCATATCTTGCAGGAAAACTCTTAGGACTGGGTGAGAAAAATGCATAATAAGTATCAACACCTTTTGTTTTAGTTTCTGCATTTTTGGGATGAATATATTTGACAGATGGAATAATATATCGACTCTTTTCTCATTGTAATATATTGAAATAAATTGAGAAATATTTTTGGAGACAGGAACTGAGATGATGTGAGATTATGAGGACTAAGGAGTTGGGATTTAATATTTTGAATATATTTGATGTATTAATATCCCTCAAATATATATATTTTATAAAATTTGGAATATCTTTTGAGTATTGACATAAATAAAAAAACTGAGACCGCTATTGAATCTATAATGTGGGTTTTACGCCAAGAAAGATGAAATTTTGTTCTACACCTCACATTTAGATATGGAATATATCAGTTGATATGTTACATGGGTTAATTAAAAAAGTTAATTAATTAATTTACTTCCCATATCATTATTGACTCTTTAAATAGAAATTATGAAAATTCTATAGGCTTAGACACATAAACCTAAGATCTATGAGAGGATATTTAGATCATTATTCAGTGGTGAATAAGAATCAAACTACTAAAAATGATTGGATAAAATGATATTTAAAGAAAACAAATGAAAGTAATCATCCCCATATCTTGTAAGAATTTTCTTCACTAATGATCAATAAAAAAAGAGGTAGTTCCTTAAAATTTTCATTTCCACCTTTGATTAAATAACTGTGCATGGATAGATATATTAATTTCATTTGATATTTGTATTACCACCCATCAAATGATCACTTCATCAAATAAATTTTTTTAACTTAATTTATTTTTTCCCTTTCAAATATTTCATCCAATTTAATTATATTTGAAATTGTTTGCTATGAATGATGGGAAAATATTGACTGTAACTATTTTTATTTTGATTTTATCTCAACATTATTCATGTTATTCAATTTTGTCCACCAAGGTTGTGGTTAAACATTGATAAGGAAGGTTTTAGTGAGATCGAAACCACCAATTCATGGTCGTTGTGTGAATGATTATAATAATGGATATTTTCAGACATATTTATATCCCTTATATGATATATGTGATAATTATCCTGGATATTTGATATAGGACCGATTGAAAGAAACTAAAGGCATGTGGAAGATGCAACAGACCACCGTTATTGGTCAAAATCTTGTGTTCATGCACCAGATAACCAAAATAGATGGGTGAAGGGAGTCCTTAATAGTTTTGATTAATTAAAAATAGGAATAACATTGGAAAATGTATATCTTAGATTCTTGGTGAATATCTAATTTTTTTTAATACCTTACCTACACCATGTATATTGGGATAAACTCACACCTTAGAGGATATGATTATGATAACTAGGATTTCTAGGTGGATATAAGTATCAAACCACATGTTAGACCCCCATATGAATTATTCCATTGTGATGGTAGAACAAAGATTACTCTAGAAATACATTGGCTTGGGTATGACCAAACATATTGAAAAAACTAGTCACACAGATTGGTGCATGAGAACAGGCCATTGTATAAAAGTATGAAAATACGATCATAGGTAGGTTCTGAATGGTTGATACACACTATGTATGAACTATATACACCATGTCATGTGAAATTTCTATAAATTATTGCCTAGAGAAGACACTACCATGTGACGAGGTAGGGTAACACACCATGTGGGATAACATTCACATAGTGTAATTCCAACCATTACTTATTTCTCTCTATTCTTCAATGATTTGACATATATTTTTTCATATGATTAGCCTATACTAGGTTTTTACCATATAGTTCATGATGGTGACCATCGTAGTGGATTTTGAATGATAATTTAAGATGAATAGAAGATGAAGACACATTTGGGAATGCTTGAAAGTGAAAATTATTTGTAAGGATCATCTTTGAGTTTATATGGAGATAGTACTCCCATGTTATACATGGGTGTGGGTCCTCCATAAACTATTCTTAGTTATCAGTGGTACTCTAGTGTTATACCATGGTGTGCTTCATCTATCAATGGAGATAGTACCCCCCTATCACACAGGGGTGTGGGTCCTCGATACTCGTTGTTCAGGTAGAGGTTTGACTCCCATTCTATAACAATGTGATGGTATTAAATCCATATATATGGTTCTACCATGTCACCCTAATGTACATATCCTCATATTTGATTAGAATGAAAGAGGAGAAACTCCCTTGGTGCATTAGGGTGTGGTCCTTTATACTCATTGTTCTAATGGGGATGATACTCCACTATCACACCAAGGTCTGGCTCTCCAATATATATAATATAAGTAAGGTACTCACCCATACAAGTAGAATTCTTCTATATATGGCGCTTTTACTTTATAGAAACACTAGGGAGTGTGCCCCCTATAATCCGTACAAAGATATTGATACACTATATGCCTATATGGTCATGGGTCCTATATCTACAGAGTGGAATCCCCCCACAGTTCCATGATGTCTATTCTCTATATTTTTGATATTACAAACCATCTGGATCTGGAAAAGTGGTGAGGCATGGTCCCTCCCTATATCTTCTTAAAAAAAGACACATGAGGTGATGAGGATCAATAATGGACCATTGAAACAATAGGAAGACTCCTCCTCCTGAGATTGGATTTGATATGGAGATCCCCCCTTTCTCTCATCTAGTGTTCTTATATGATAGTATATATTATTTTATCAATCATTTCAATTTTTCTATTAGATTAGATGACAAATTCATTCATTTATTTTTTTCCTCCCTCTTCATTTTTTGGTGGTTCGAACAAGTTTGGTATACACACACACACCCCATCATGGGATTTTCCCTTATGTGTCATGAATTATATGGACAATAGACATGTCGGGAGTGCCACTGATAGTTCTTTGTGATATTTGGTGGTATTTTACATGAATGGTAATTGGGGACTGAGGATTAGGAGTAGAAATATACCATCTATTTCAAATTACAATATTTTCAGGTAGGGATATCTTTTAGGGGTAGGATGTATTTTTCCTTTTACATATCAGATTAACCAATACCACCCTTTTCTATTCCCCATAAGTTATTATATTCATGATTTTTAAAATATATTTTATTATATTTAATTTTTATTCCTCTTCACATTTTAATGGAAATGGTTGGGTATGTGTATATAGTTACTTCAGTAAAATTCCGCCCAATTTATTTATACCTTTTTGGTAGATGTAGACGGACCCTAGTCTATAGAGGTAGGATTTAGATTTTTTTGGCCTAGTCATTGTCGTATAGGAAAGACCATGTGCTTAAGGTCATTAAATTTCATTCTCATGGATTTAGTTACATGAACTTATTTTATTATTATTTATTCCATCCATATCATTTATTCCTTATTTTATCTAAAACATATTTTGTTATAGTTTACAAATTAATGGTCCCTATGCTCACTCCAATAATTATTTTTTCCATAAAGAACTATGAAGAGTACGATGAATGATTGAAAGATATACATTGGGGGAATAATAAAATTAATGAATCCATTACTTTTGATATAATATACATTTATTAAAAATTGTGGTTTTTTTCCTGTCATGGGTCTCATATGTCACTCAAACTCTAAAACACCAAGGTCTAGGGTGCGTATGTGGTGATTTTTTTTAAATAGAGTAATTAATGGATGGTTTAGTTTAGATAGATAAAAATTTCTGTACTCTAAAAAATTATTACATCTACGTAACTTCCATACTTTTTTAGAAAAAAACTAACACCTTTAGGTTTAATCATAACATTGTGATAATGTGATTTGGCATTATATCTATTCAATAAAAACAATATTGAATACATTGTGTCACACTCTACACTAAAATTGTGTGAAACTAACCAATAAAAACCATGACATATTAAAATTTCAAGTATAGTATAATAATTAGTAGATTAAAATATAATATTCAATTTTTATATCAACATGTTAATGTTAATATTTGATTAATATTTTTTAAATTATCTCCCTTGGAAGAACCGTCATAATATGTATTGTAATTTACATCAATAAGTTTAATTAATGATAGTTGTATATTTATTATAGTATGAAATATTTATATTTATAGACTAGTATATTGACATTAAATTATTTATGATTTTATATTTTATATGATCAAATACACCTGATGTTTTCATAGGGAATTTTTTATATGAAATCTTTTTTATTTATATTTTTTATTATAATGTTCTAAATAAAATAAAGAATTTTAGAATTTGAATTTGAAAAAATATAATTCATTACTAGATGAAACATGTAAATACCATCTGATGATTAATTGTGGACATTTGTGCAAAATAATATACTTTTAGGTGAATAATATAAAATACTGCTTTTATGAAAATCATATCACTTATGACTATATGAGTAATTATTTATAACATAAATCAATATGAAACATTTTTATGATCAAATACATATTTAAGGATTTAAACTATATATATTTTAGAAATAACATTATAAATTTATAAAAATATTGAATTAGAACATAGGAAATATTTTCAAATACAGATTGTTTTTCATATTTTCATTTCATTAATTATAATTTTTCTAAAATTTTTCATTTTCATTCTCCAAAACCAATTTAAATATTATTTAACAATTTATTTAACAAATTTATATCCTAAAAATAAATTAAATGTATAATTTTATGATAAAATTTAATTTTAATCAAAAAAATTGACATTTTATAAACAATGGAATTTATATGTTACATAATCTAGTGGTGATATTATTTTTTTGTACACATAAAAATATTAACTGATAAAATAGATTTAATATGTATAGTTAATATTTCCAAATTATTTAATAAGAGAATCATATTTTTAGGAACTGAATTTTAATTACTCATGTAAAAATAAGTTACTACCTTAAAATGAAAAAAAAATAAATGTAATAAATCATATGATAAAGAACATGAAACAAGATAAAAAAATGTTTTTAATTTATTGTTAGGGATATGAAAATAGTATCCCATTTTATATTACATTATTTTCCATTTTATGAGTTGCATTACTTGTGAAACATGTTATTTATTTATATTAATTTTATGTTTTTACAAAAATGACATCATCAACACTTATAAAAGGGGCATGTCACCACGCCATCAGGATAACTCCAATTATTTTTTTCAGATAAAAATATACCAATTCTCATTACCATATAATCATATTACATTTTATGGGGCCTCTTTTCTCATTAAATATTATTAGACCTGTATTTTCCGGGAATTCTCTTGAAAAAATAAAATTATTTTGATGTGCCATTTTGTTTTTCCTATATTATTTTGTATTCAATATTACCTTTTGAAATATTATTTTGAAAGTACTAACAAATGAAATTAGAAATGATTTTATACTGAATGTTATTATTCTTATTTATTAAAACATATTTAAATTTCCCCATTTATATTATGAAAAATGCTCTTATTTGTATGTCGTGAAAACTACAACCTTTATAAAGTAATGAGAATAATTTTTTTACATCCACCAATATTAACAAATTAAAAATGACTAATTTTTTAATAAATGTGAAATATATATTATATAAATAATATTATAAACAAAAAAAATATAATCCACCTTCATTGAATATCATTCTTCAATAAAGGAAAATATTAACCACATGTTGTGTATACTAGCTCTTCCGTAAAGTAACCTCTACAATTCATCATCTAGATTAAGTTTTATTTGTTAAAATATCAAAAAATATAACTATTCATAATAATATAATCTATATAATATCATTTCTCTTATTTAATAATGATAAAATGAATAAATGAATAAATTTTATAATTATAATAATCCCTCAATGATGGTATGTTTTTATTTTTGTCATCCTATCCACCTACTTGAACAATGAAATAAAATTTTATCATGTATGGCTATTGAAACATAATTATGAATAATATATAGTATAAATAATTTAATAATTAATTTATTTTCCTTCTCGAGTGGTAAATATAATATCATCCTTATTAATTAATATACAAATGTCCATTTCTATAAAATCATAGATACATGTTCATCTTCGAATTCATCTTTAAGGAAAAAAAATATTCCATAGAAAGAAATTATAAAATTATAAAAAGTATAAATAATCAACTCCATTACATTATAGGATCTATTATTTATTTAATTTTGGAGAATAATCATGAACCACCCTAATAATAAAAAACTAGTTCAAAACGATCAATATTACTCACACCAAATACTGAAAATAGTTCACGACTAACAAATATATAGGAAGAAAATAAATGTAAATTAATTTTTTAAAAGTTATTTTAATTAAAAGACTCTTAAATATTTTATTATGATATTTACATTATTAAAATGATCCTAGATGGAATAAGACATTGTGGGGAATCAGTGTGAGGTTTGTATGTCTTAGATTTAATTTTTTGGGTCATATGAACTATTATATTCCATGATTACTTTTAAATAGTGTAATTACTACCCAGTTAATATTTTTTATCACTATACAATAATTATTTTTGGTATTTATTTTATCACTATAAATCATGACTTTGAATGGTTTTTTGATTTTTATATTCTTAATCTCATAATTTTTTACTTCTCTCATTTTCAAATTAATGGGGGACATTTGATTTTAAGAAAAATAATTTTTTTATTTTTTATGATTAATTCATGTTGCATTTATTTTTCTATATTCATGAAAAAAATTTCTTAAAGATTCATACCATTCTCTATCAAAAAATGGAATTCAAGTCGTAAGTGTTTTTTTAACTCAAATACCTTATTTTAGTTAAAATTTTATTCTTGAGATTCATTCATAAAAAATCAGTTTTCACCAATATAGAATTTCTCAATAATATATATTCTTTATATCAATGGAAACTGATAATTTTTACCAATATAATCCTTGTCAATTATTTTTATCACCATGAATATTATATTTTAGTTGAGAATAATTCCTTCAATTATTATCGAAGAAATCCCCTCCTCATTTATACTTCCATTTCTGAATATTTTACCGCAATATTGGGAGATAACAATTAGTTTTTTTCCACTATGGCCTTCATATTTTTTATTATAAACTTTTAGGAAGATTTTTTACTAACTCTTTTAAAGTTATAGGGTTTTAAAATATTAATTGTCCATAATTTAAAATGCCTTACATCTATTCAAAATAAAATTTTTAACTTCCACTATATAATTTTATATAAATTATTTTTCTTTTTTTAGTACCCTATAATTAATGATTTATTAATATTTATGTTTTTAATAATTAATAAAATATTTTATTCTAAAATTTTAAAATTATTTTTAATAACACATTTCTTTTCTCCATGCTTTATAATTTCACTTCAAAAATAGAAAAAGAAAATTGATTTAAATTTTTTTATATAATGTATTTCCCATAATTTTGAAATTTCATTCTGATTTTTTTAATTGCAAACTATTTTTCATTTACCTATGATTTTTTAAAAAAAATTATAATTAAAAGTTGTTAATTTAATAATGATTTTATATGTAATATTATGTTATTATTGTAATTTTTTTATCTATAAGTTGATATTTTACCCATGTTGCCAAAACTGGGTAATGTTATATCTCTATAACATGGATGATCAACCAATTTAATTTTCATGTTTAATAATTTTTGTGTATAACATTTTTTGTTTTTCATATTACGCCTTTCCTCAATAAATATCATATTTTTAATTCCTTTTATATAGGCGGTTCAACTTGAAACATATACATGATTTTATTAGGGAAACTATAAACCTAATTGTATAACCATCATATATATTATTCAAATACCATATTCTGTATTATATTTTTACAATGGAATTTACATGAAAGTAAATATTTTTTATTTTGTGTAATTTTAAATTTCAATGAGTATTAATTGTTATTAATATTGATAGAATTAGTATTTTTTCTTTATATGAATCAATTTATAAATGATATTATTCCCATTTTCATTAAATAGGTTCTATAAGATATCATGATGAATTTTATTACATATAACACATAGTTATGGATAATAAGGTGTCGGGTTATTTGTATCCCACCAATATTGTGGATTATTTATATTTCATGAAAGGGTGTGTAAGATAATTTATCCCAAACAATGTGGAACATGAAGATATTGATCACAATCCAAATGGTAATGGGAGGGTTTATCACAAACCATTTGGGAACATGATATGTTTAATACCTAACCAAAGGTTATATAAGAGGTATTATCTCAAGAAAAAGTGGTTTACAAGTGGTTTTATCCAAATCCCAAGGGTATATGTTTGGAATGTCCAAATCCCAAGAAGGTACACTATTGGTTAGCCATATACTGTTATGTGATGAATTTATTTTTATATAGCATTGAAATATGGTTTTATGATTATGGTTATGACATAGTTTTATTTTTATTCTTTTTCTTCTATGTTATTCTCTCATAGATCATGTTACTTGAATAATTTTTTCACTCAATTAATTTATGTATTATGTTATTCCAAGCCTTATTCCTTATTATACCAACTATTTAATTTTGAAAATAAATATATTATGTATCCGGATAAAAATAACAATCATATCTCATTATCACTTATTTTCATGGATTTTAAATACAAATTTTTAACCTCACTATGATCAGATTTCAACCCTTTCTTATGTTTCCATTTATATAGGTTATAAAGTAAATTAATATGTATGAGTTTTATTAAAGTGTATTTTTAATGGATATTTTGTTGGAAATGATGAATGATTATTTATGGTTAATTTTTTTATAAAGTGTAATAATGTCCTTTAGTTTAGAAAGTCATGATTGTTGATTCCTTAATTTTATTTTTAAATTATATTAAAAAATTATATCAAAACAAGATTTATATATGAAATGAAAGGAAATACTTATATAAATTTATATAGTTATGATGGTCACATATAATATCTATTACAATTTTTATCAATTTTGGTTTGAGATAACCTTGTATATTAGTAAAATAAGGGTTCATAGGCTATGGTTTATAATAGCATTAATGGTATATTAAACACTCTAATTTAGTTATATGGAATATTTTATATTTCAATGATATTAGGATAAGATATCTTTAGATAAATCCATATTAATATGTATAACTATAAGATAACATTATGGTTTCTTTAGGGTAGTATAAATCCTATTATTCTTGTGGAAGTAACATCACTAAAATAATACAAAAAGTGGATGAAAGATCTATCCCAGATGTACATAGGGGTAAAACCCCTACAAATGGGTGATTGTGTATTAACTGGTTCTTTACTTAGTGCATGATAAAAAGGTATAACTACACACATGGTTTTATAATCCTGAGGGAATGATATTTCTAATTTACATTATCATTAATGAATCACTATGAATGATTTATGTATGATGTTAATTAAATGTGCTAGGAAACTGAAGATGAAGATGATAATATAAACTAAATGATTAAAAAAAGGGGGTTATAGGTTGAACCATGAGAAGAAAATATTAAAATATATTGTTTCCATGGAAAAATAAACTTAAAATTAAGGAATTAATATTAATATTATTGTGGAATATTTTCACATTTCCATACCTTTGAGGTATTAATGTTGGAGCTTCTGTTTCATAGCTATAAACTAGGATTCAAGAGTAATTCATGGTCTGAACCTTGTATCCATGTCATGAAGGGTGAATCATGTCCTAAATTCTATTTAAAATCATGGAGGATTTCAGGGTAATTTTTTCCATGAAATATACCCACATTAATTCAATGCATGATATTTTTATGTTCATAAAATTGCCCATTTGTGTTTAGGATCATCTCTTAAATAGGTTTTTATAAATATTTTTTATTAAAAATAATTTAACATTCAATGGCTGGAGTGATGAGACGAGGCTTGGTCGAATGATGGCAATAAGCTTCCTCTTGATCACTAGGGGAGTCCATCGTCAAGCTGGTGATATTAAAATATGTATATAGAAAACTATACAAAATACTGAGGAACAATTGGATGTTGAACAAACCTTTTAGTTTTTCCTAGCACACCTACTATATGGTGGTTCTACTAGATTATCAACTCTTCCACCATATTTATAGTGTGTCCCACTAGCTCATTATTACATATATGATGGTTATATGTTAAATCCACCCAGATCATTTTAATTCCACTTGGGTTTAACCATGTTTAATAATAAATTCCAAGACAAACCACCCTTTTCTAATTAGAGGCATATACTATTGAATGATGATCTTTCTCATTAATATAAACCTTTTTTTCAATTTTTTATTGATCTGGTGACACAAGAATAATGATTTCTCTCTAGACCTAAACTAAATTAATATTACCCATTGAAATATTTACTTTATTCAATGTGGGGTATCAATTTTTATGGTTATCTAAGGATGAATTATTCATTCCATTATATATTGATAGAGGATATTGGGAGTATAAAATGGATCTTGATCTCATCACAATCCATGACATCTATTAGCATTATAATGATTTGTGATCATGGATAATCTTGATAGGCTTTATATTGATTGTTTATTTATGATAGAACCATAATCTATTATAATCATTATTATGATCCTTCAAGAAATAAAATGATATTTGGTGATCATTTGACATATTAATTATTAAATCAAAATATAAATAAAATCCCATTGACTAGAGCTGTGTCTATAGAAAATGATTGATTTATTTTGATAAATTATCAACTATTGATCACCATGGTAAACTATGTATCCCAATAATCATCTTGTATATGTTTTTAAAAAGAAATAATTATGGTGTATTGATTTTTTTACTGTGAATTAGGATCTGTTCTTGATACTATAAGGAAATAAAGATCTATTCATTATTTGACAAGGGATATAGTGAATTTGAATCATCTTCTTTAATATATCTTTGAATAAGTTACGTTAATGATCCCCGTGAGTTATAGGATTCATGAACCACCCTTCTTGTTTGGGAATTAGCTTGGATAATGTATTCTAAATATCCTTCTTGATGAAATAGAAGATAATATACTATCCCTTGATTGGATAAATAGTTATCCATGGGTGTGTAACTTGATTTCGGATTTTATTTTTTGATGAATATTGGATTTATTCTCCAAAAACCATGATATATAATGTTTTTTACCAATTGAGGAACTTATATACACTGGTTTCCTTGATTTCATATATTGATGGAATAACATGTGAACTAGGTTTGATTATTATTTCTTGTGGGATTTTTTTACCCTGTGAGACACACATATAATACCTGATTCCATTAATAATATAATTCCTACTTTTTTCATTGATTTATGTTGATTTCATGTAATTATATATTTCAAATATATTGTCACAATGACATGTTATGAGTTAATTATTATTATCATCCCTATTGTGTGTTGTTTTACCATGCCTTGGGTGTTTTTTCTTGGTAAACTTACTAACTGGAATATCATGAATTGATTACCCCTTAGAGGAGCAGTGTTCATTATATAAAACTATGATGATAACAAACCATTACATATCTTAGGAGAATGAAAACATTATGGATCAACCTAAAACTAAATTCCTTGATAATACACGGTAACATGATAGAACTAGATTTAATTACCACTTTATATGGCATGTTCACTCAGTTCATTAAGAAATACATGTAACGTGTTACCAAACTTGTGATTTTTTCTAGAATACATGAAACTTTTTTTATTGTATTTTCAAAAAAGATTCAAATAAGTTACAACCAAGGATCATATTATATTGTTTAATACATGAGTTCTCATATCCTGATTGATTATTATTGTTAGAAAATATAATTTATTAGAGTATTATCATTATTTACATATGTATAATTAACAAGGACATATTTTTTTATGGCTATATGAATTTAATACACACACCATGTATGGGATTTTTGATGGGACTATAAAATTTCAACTATGATGATCTTAGTAAGGGAAAGTTATCGATATTAGATAGATGAGTTGAGAGTATAAAGATTGTAAAAGAACTCGGACATACATATGAGTATTCCAAACCATTATTTTTATACTCTTCAGCATTAAGAATATACTCTAAATTGAATTTCCACACTCTGATCTCATTTTATTTTTTTATGAAATGAGTTCCATATGATATAATGTTATGAATATTTATTCTTAACTCTTTATTATTATTAATATTATTATATTTTATTTATATTAGGTGTTTTTCTTTGATAATAAAGGCATAATCTTCCTACTAAGGGTGTTCATTCCCTGGATTCTAGTTAGTGGACTCCTACATATGAGGAGGAACACATGAGGTTTTTGGATATTTGAATCTTACCTAGTGGTACACATTGGGGAATTCTCAAATGGTATCACATAAGAAGATTTCATCATTTATTCAAACTCTCAAGTCATATTGTATAAAATATATAGGATGTGTCAGACTCGATTAGGGGAGTATCCATATTTGTAGATATCTTGTGTATAATATTCCTATGAGAAAAAATTAATTTGGTTATCAATAATATTTTATAGGATTTTGGTGAATTTATTCTTCATTATTAAGAACATATGATCAAATTCCATATATATGACTTTTGGGTTCAAAATTTTAGTTTTTTAATATACATTGTTTGTGATATATATTTTCTAGATTGACTTAAATTTTATATTTAGTGATTTTTATGTTTTTTATGTTATTTTTATACATATCATTAATTTAATTAGTTAAACTTGTGCTCATCATTTTATTTTTAATGTTAATATAAATAATTTGTTGGGATGGATAAAATTGGGTATTGTAAGGAGAAATATACATTGGATTATGAGTAGAATAATAAGATAAACCTTTTTTGATCATATAGGATTATTAGGAACTATTTTAATTGGTTCAGATATTCTAATGGCTTCATTTATGTTTCGAACAACTCTGCGCCAAAGGATATTGATGGAACCACCAATCAACATGGATCAGGATGCTACCCCTAGTACTAGTTACCTAGAAAAATATTTTATTAGAATGTGTGTGAATTAGAGCATGCTCCAAAACCAATTATTTTGGAGAATGAAATATTTTCACTTCATCAAGTTTTCCTTATGCTTGTTCATATCTAGGGAAGAGGGGAACTGATGTCTTTAGTCCAGTATGTTGGAGACATTCAATAGAGTCATCCAACAATATTTTAGGTAACTAAGGGACCGAAATATGTAAAATAATAGATATATTTCATTGATGATTTATTTTAACTCATCGAGACACATCATGATAGAAATATTAATATGGAATTGATCATGCTACGGGGACCCACATAAAGATGGTGGGTTGTGTTGTGATAGAATGGAAAACTTAAGGGTCTCACAAGGGAGGAGTTTAAGAACATTTCTTTTAGGGGATTATATTTATATATTCAAAATTTTTACCATTCCCTATATTTTGTTTAGATTCTATAGGTATCCATGAATTTTTCTATAAACTCCATTCATTTGGCTTAGATTATATTTTTTTTCTTATCTATTTTCCATAAATTAGGAACAAAAGTATAAATTTTTTTATATTTTTCTTTATATAGACATTAGTTGACAGGATAGTGTTTTCAACCTAATTACATACCCTAAGGTAATATCTAAGTCCTCAACTATTGAGAAGGTCCTATATGAGGAAGGATCAGTTGGTCACCTCCAACTATAAAGTACTCATGTAGCTGACAACCGTACTAATATGGTGAGTTTCACTTCTATTAGTAGGAGGAGGAATAATATAGATGTATGATGGGGTTGTATTATGTAGGTGAAGCATAGTATTACATCTTTATCCTTATATAATGAGTTATATAGGGATTCAATCATGGAATGGTTAGATATTATTTCTTGTTTTGTGCATCAACTCTGAAAAAGTAAGATGGGGAATCTCAAGGAGTTTTTCTCTAGGTCTTTGAAGATGTATTTCCACATGTTTTCAAGTTAGGAATGATCTATGACATAGATATTTAGCTAGGTCCCTTAGTGGGATGATTAAATTATGATAATGTGGGTGAGTCATGCATATCAGGGTTTGGGTGATGGTATTGAGGATGGATTATAATATGTAATGGATTAGACACTAGTGGATGGTGTGGAGGTACTATCATCTATTCATGTATAGTATATATAACTTATAAACTATCTAAAACTTATTTTATATCAAATGATTCCAGTTACATTATATCATCATAAGTTATTTTTGTACATGAATTTCCAATAATATTATATTTCAGGTTTTTTATTCTCTAAAGTACCTAATTAGGTTTATTTATGGACAACCTTTAACAATTCCCTATGTGTCCTATAATAATTGTTGATTATGGTAATATATGGAACATTATGGTTTTGGAAATGATGATATTTTATTTCATCCATTCAATAGAAATGTTGACTATCTTCCTAGTCCACATTGAATTCTATCAATTTTTTGTACCATTTAGATCACCCCAAATAAAACTTTAGTATGACAATTGAGTGGGATTTAGGATTTGGTAATTTGGAAGTACATAGGGTCATTCTTAGGATGATTTTGGCATAAATAGAGGGCATGGATATTACTGAAGGATCAATGATCTCACCCTAAAAATTTTGTCTAATTTTTCATTTTATAATAAATAAATTCCAAATAAATAAATAATAAATCCCCATGATATGTGACTTTAATTTTTAGAGATAACCCATTCTTGATGAATGAAAATTCAATGCCAAATTATTGAATGTCGATAGACATGTGTAAGAAGATAAAGGTATATCCCATGGAGTTGGAAAAGAACTGATTTTTCAGGTTGAGTACATCTTTATGGGGAATACCAATATTGTTCCCTAATAAGAAGGAAGGTATAAATTGACTCTAAATTTTTTATATTTATCCATATAAACTATAAAATGTACATTTATATTTCCCCCGATATATTATAGTGTATAATCATGGGGTTAATCTAAGTAGGTAGTGTGTTTATTCTAGTGATACTTCTAAAATCATTTTATAATTTTTTCTATTTATTATTTAATAATACAATCTTGAATCAATGATAAAAATTAAATTAAAATAGGAACTAAAAAATATTGATGTAAGACCCAAAAAATGGTCAAGAAGAAATGTCAATGAGAAAAAATAAGTTCAATTTGTTATTTAGCCTCTCAAATTACTATCAATAATATAATTGGTTTATAATGAAAATAATGAACCTTACATTTTGAGCTCATGGTTTCTAAAAAAAACTCTTTCTCTCTCTCTTATAATAGTGTACAATCATACCTGGAATGTACTCCTATACAAAAGTGATCTCCTAACATTGAAATGAATCACATGATCTAATCACCTTCTCATATAATTTCTTCCATGGAATGATGATAATAAAAAATATTCAAATTAGACTACCACTATAATTACATTCTGATCAAGTACTCAATATATAATATGAATAATGATGAAGAATAAGAATATAGAAAAGTATTCTTATAAGTGGGCCTATGATCACATATCCTCTATTAAAATTCAAAATACGAATAGAGCATAGAAGTGCTAGATGATCAGTATGAATATTACATCTTGAAGAATCAATGATAATCCCCTTATGATAATAAATCATAATATTATCCCTTCATTTATATAATTTAGTGATAATAATTAAATGTGTGAAAACAATAATTAAAATTTAATTAAAAAAAGAAGTTTTTCCAAGAGAGGGAGAGGTGTAAAAAGTGGGAGAAATCCCAAATATAATGAGGGTGAAAGAGTTATCTTTTTGTAGTTCCATCTTGACAAATTTAATGAAATTAAAAGTATATTAGTAATTTCTAAGAGAAATTACATGAAAAGAATCCATTAAATAACATCACCATGAACACATCATTCTTTATGTTACATAAGAAATACATCCCCTAAATATTTATTTACCCCATATATTTCATTACTCCAACCATAAAAATCTACATTTAAAAACATTAAATGCTCTAGTTTAGATTGAGGGAGCTTCACACATGATCTTATAGTAACTTTAATAGAAGA
Organism: Viscum album; assembly: GCA_963277665.1. Taxonomy (NCBI): domain Eukaryota; kingdom Viridiplantae; phylum Streptophyta; class Magnoliopsida; order Santalales; family Viscaceae; genus Viscum; species Viscum album. Next base: position 1,404,750,379 of record OY728152.1, read on the forward strand.
TTGAATTAAAATACTTATATATTATTTTAATAAGTATAAATATAATGATACTAAGCTAAACATCAATTTTCTATGTAAATAAAAAGATGTGCTCAACTATGAACATTCCATATTGGTCTCAAATTATATCAACAAGCATTAAAAAAATAATCATTACTTGATTCTATGAACCATGTGTAATCCATAATAATGTCCATCATGATGTTCTTAGTAACAGAAAACATGCATCAAACCACTTTAAACTAAATAACCAATCATAACCACTGATTCTATAGCCTGATATGAGCCTTCTATTATTGTTACATTTTTTATGTAATACTTATTTCTCTTTTAGTAATTTCATTGAGAAATTTTTTTCTAAACATAATCAATTCAATATCCAAATCATGGAGGATAGAGTCCCCAAAAAATTTAATTATATCAAAATAAAAATAATTAATTGACATAAAAAATTACAACACAATTCTATCTTGGCATTGGATTAACCAACTACAGACTCATTTATCTTTATCTCTAGTCTTGGAAAGTCGAGTTTAGTTAGAGGGGTACCTTTTTAGTTAATCATCAACATCATGTTACAGTTACCCTCAATAAAAAATGGAAACATCACAATCCACATGACACCGAAAAACATCATTCAAAAGTTTCAAAAATTTAGATACTATTTAGCCTTCATAAATTGGTCATAAAAATAGACTTGTACACATATATTCTTACACTAAGAAGCATGTAATTGACATGATCACAACTCCTATTTTCCCTTTAAGGAATCTTGAAATACTAAAATCATAAACATCATGGTATGATATAATATTTGATCAAAAATCTTCCTTGGCTTGTCATTAGCCCATTTTTCTAGAAAACAGAACCTTGTTAAGGTACTTGTTAGGTTATCTTCAACCATAATATCATTATCAAGTTGAAAAAGGCTTGGGGGTTTTAATCTTCCACACCGGTGAACTTCATTTGAGTACAATTAAGATGATATTTTGATTCAGCTAAAACATTGTAAAAGACCCAACATCTTAATTGAACACATGTTTCAATTGATTACATATCCAAACCCTTGATTTTACTCATTATCCTCAGCTTAAGTGGGAACATTAGATTTTCCTATTTAATATATTGTATACCCATGAAATTTTTTTATCTAGGATCAAATTCCTCCACCATACTCAAAAATGTATCTTTGAAATCCCTAAATTACAAATTCTGACATATACAATCATGAGTCTTTCTTTTAGAATTGATTCACGGTCTTCCATGCTTATTTTAAAATTCATAAATTCTGATTAAATTTTTTCACTTCATGATTGCTAATTAAAATTGGATATGTTGTTGGGTTGAGTAAATCAACTACATGAACTCCTTCTAAAATTAAGATATGTTGTAGAGGTAGATTTATAGATATACGTTTAGAGGGTTTTATTTCGGAATCATAGACTTATCCCATTGATTACAATAGAACATGATAAATTTGTGTATATAGATTAATATAAAATTGGATATGTGACAACTAATGGATATATACAGACATCACCATTGAATACATGAATTTACCATATGTGGATGATATATATATTGAATACATGGATAAAAAAACATTATTATCACTAAAACATATTCAATAACTTCTTTTGTATATAGAATTAAAAAAATGAATATTAATCCCTTGAATCATGAATATTAAATGTTTAAAGAATAATTTAGTAATCAATTAAATAATTAGATTTAAAAAAAACTATAATTTTAAATCAATATTATAAATTTTTATATCTTTAAACTCATTAGATAAAAAATTATATTAAAACTAAATTTAGTATTTAAATTTAAAAAATAATAGTAAAATTAAAAGGAAATTAGAATAAAACAAATATATAAAATGACTCTAAATAAATTTATAATGAAAAACCATCATTAAACATTTAATTAAATGATTTAATAATTTACTTAAAATTACACAAAATAAAATAATTAACCAATAAGAGGCATATTTGTACAATAAAAACACCATTTAAAAGAAAAATGTATCGTGGAGAAAGATATTTAATAAAGGCCATATCAAATTTCCACTTGATTAAAGTGTTTCTTTTCCTGAATTAACAACCTAGTTTAGGTTAAGTGGTATAAAATGATTTCCAAATTCAAAAAAAAAATCTATTCGTCTCAAAATATCCATGTAAAATATAAATTTATAAATCCTTTTATAAATTAATAATCCCATATATAATTCTTAACAATTAAAAAAATACATATCCTCTGAAAAATTACTTATTATTTTAAAATAATGATTAAAATTGATAATTTTAATTTTAATTTAAAAATATTTAACATTAATCGCACCATAATTATATGAATTTATATAAAACCAATAGGAAAGAATAAAATAAATTAATGACTAATAATATATATACACAATATTAGATTAAGAGGATTGAAATTTTCTTGATTTAAAAAAACCCCTTTAATAGTTGACAAATAAAAAATAAAATCATATATATATATATATAAATAATTCATATTTTGTTACCATTTCCATTTCTTAATCCATTTATATTCATATTTTGTTATTTAATTTCAAAATAAAATTTTAACCAATAAATTATAATTTTATAGTATACAATAAATATTTTTAGCAGAAGCTGTATCTTTAACCCAAGAAAAATTTATTCTCTAATTAAATCCATACGGTAATAAAGATTATTATCCTCAATTTTGTGTCAAAACATCTAATTTTAAAAAAAATCCCCAACAAAAAAATTATATTTTGACCTTAAAATATATATGTTTCTTTTTAAAAAAGATCTTTTTGATGGAAAAATAATTGAATACATTTTACCTTGATTTATCCTCCCGTAGCACACATAAAACCAAACATTGTACATAATGTTAAATTCTATAGTGTTAGAAATGTATTAAACCAAAATGAGTCAAAAAAAATATTAATCAAATAAGATGTTCTAAATTCATGTTAAAAGGTTCATATGATAATTCAAAAAATTAGCTTATTGAATAATTTCTAAATATAAAAAAACATGAAGGAAATATACTCACTGGTTACTAAATAAAGAAAATTATCCAAAAAAAAATTAGTTCAAATATGTTTCATGTTTAAATTTGAAGAGAGAAATGATTTTCAAGAAAAATATAAAATAAATATGAAATCAAATACTTCTTCACATAAAATTAATAAATAAAGAAATAGTGATAAGTAGATTAAAAAATGGATTTCATTATGAAAAATAAATTAATTGTTATCTTTTCAAGTATTTAATTCATAAAAATAAGAAAAAATATATAAAATTAATGTTGAATTAATTTCACATAGTTCGAACTAAAACTCATCTGGTTAAGGATTTTTCACCTTTGACTTTGAGAAATTACTCTCAATTTTTTCTTTGATTCAATTCCTATGGCTTCCTATTTACATGACATACAAATACAAATAGATAATAATTAAATTTTAAAATATTAATATCCAAAACTAATAAAACCAATTTTTGGTGTTAGGGAATATTTCATTTCTTGAATCTCTATATGGTTTCTCTTTTTTATCACAGAGAATGACTGAATTTCTCTTTTTACAGGATATTGTATTATTATAAACAATACCATGACCAAATAGACACTAAAATTTATATTCTTTTATTCTATATTGGAACCAAAAATGGAATTCATGATGGAATATAAATTTTATGTTTAATATTTAATTCAGTAAAGTCATTCCCATATAAAATTAGTTAGATTTTTAAAAATAAAATTGGTTTTTACACCTCCTAATTAATGATTTACATCATGGGATATGTATGGACACCAATAAATTTTATAGAGTGTATGAATAAAACCTAGAATCATGTTTTATATGGAATGGGTTCCTCAAATTTGTTCTTAAATGATGATAGTTTCTCAATTCTTATTTTATTACAAGAGGAAAAAACAAATAAATTTATGGAAGAAGAAATAACTAAAAAATAATAATAGAATTAAAATAATAAAATAATCAGTTGAAAAATCCAAGGGCTGATATATTTTGATTTTACATAACTAGAAAAACTACGATTCATTCTCTATATTATGGTGGATCTAATTTCCCTCTTAAAACCCACATTATGGTATATTTTGTGTGTTCCATTTCACAATGTTCCATAAAACTAAAAACAAAATTTTCCATCTCCAATTTTTATTAGATTTAATTATTGAAGTGCACTATAAGATTTTGTAAGATTTTAGAAACCTCAACCTCAAAAAATATATAAAAAATATCTTTATAAAAAAATTTAAATTCAACCACATCAAAAATAAAATGATCAAATATATTTATGGTGAATTGATAGGCACAAGAGTTGTATTGGAATAATATATCCTCATTTAATGTTAACTTAGGTGTTTCATCAATCTCTTTATTATATAAAATTTGAAAATTTATATTTTTAATGTGTCCAATAGAATAAAAAACACTTCTTTTGGGGATGTTTTAAAATTAAATTAACCATATTAGAAATCAACATATTTAGTTAGATCATCAAAATCATAAAATATAGTATTAAAAATAATATTAGTTCCAAAATAGTCAAAAACAGAAATGAACTTTTTTCTATACAAAAATAATGATTACTCCATGCTATTTTTCATCTTTTTAATCATTAAAATTATAATTGATCTCTTATATAAATTCAATAAAAAAAGTATGGTTGTCAACCTCTTCAAAAATCTATTCTTAATAAAACACCATAACGATGATATATTTTATGGAAATCGAGAGGGAATCATGTGATCGTTCCATATCATTAAACACCTTTTGACCCTTCTCCAACCAAGCCCTTAACTACATCTCATTATATGTATTTTTTTCATTTATAATCATGATTTTACATCTAAAAAATACTTCCAAAAATATTAGTTGGTGGATTTAAAATATTTAAACTCTCTTATATAATAATTATTGAAATTTCATGAAAAATCAGTGAAAACTTCTTCCATGGATTCACATTAGGTTTCCTCATGTCTTTAAAATCATTACTAAATTTATTAAACTCTTAATAAATTAGAATCATATATTTTTATAGGATTTTATAGTTAATAAATCTTATAATTTCTCTTTATTGTTTCAGAGGTTTAATCATATATATATATATTGAATTTTTAATTTATTTATCAATGAATCACAATAAAAAAATGGATCCTTGGAATTGATACCAATTTTTATGGGACCTAAGGTTGTCATGAAAATTAAAATATTATTTATAAACTAGAAATTGATTTCAAGTGAATGGTAAAGGTTAAGGGAATGTGGGAAAACAATCTAGGGAATAATTTTTTCTCTAATCCAGATAAAAAATAGAAGATTAATTTATATTTAGATAAAATAGGTATATAATATTGGGTGTAAGTATTATGTCACGTGTCAGGGTTGTTAGCCATGATTAGGAAAATACTAAAGAGTTAGAATACAAATTTTGATTTGGTATAATTAATTCAGTGAAATTATGGCTTAAATTTGACTTTATAAGTGTAATTCTCTCTCTAAAACATTTTGGTTTAATTTTAACCTTAATAAGATGACAGAATATCTATTAATTATTTATCATGGAAGTTGAAGGAGTTACATGTTTGTCAAGATTGAAAATCACATCATGGAATATAGGGGAAGGTTTCATCCATAGGTTTATTTCTACTATCATAAGTGAAATTAGAATACACAAATTCTATTAAGAATGAATCCTATCAGTTTTGTAAAATAAGAAATAAATACCTACAATTTAAAGTAGATTTAGAATTAATATTCAAATATTATAACATCAACTAAATCTATGTAAAAGATATTCATAAAAAATGTATTGAATAATTATTAAGGAAGGGTATTATAATATAATATAATGATAGTTCAGTCTAGTTCTTGAAAAATAAATATAACACCACAAGAGAAATTTCTATAGAATGAGAGGGATTCACAAGACCTAATTCATATGGGAAGTTATAATCTAAAAGAGCAAAAAATCATTTACCAGTACCAAATAATGTAACAAACATGTCTAAACCATTTTCAACAGATGATAACAACACAAAAATTTCAAAAAGGATTATATAATTCAATATTGATTAAGAGAATAAGTCCCTATTCATTGAATCCTTTCAATGTTCTAACCCTAGTCTCTTCCTTGAATATTTGTTTATATATCCTTGGTTATCTGTCAAGAAGTGTGTTATCGATGTCATTCCTTTAATTTTCCATAATTCATGAATATATCACTCTGTTTGAAGTATACTATCCTATATATATATAAATACACCTTATATCTTCTAATTTATCATTTCTAATAATGATAACATTCTCTCAATTGAATGGGGAAAGTATCTTGAAAAATCCTAGTGTAACATCTCATTAACTCCCATATAGATTAAACCAGCCCAATTTATACATTTCGTGAGAACATTATGTACACTATCCTGTTGATTGTTGGATCCTCCATCACCTAAAACTCGCTCATGATGAACCATATATTAAACAATTATAATCCAAGTCAGATATCCTTTCATATGGTCTTGTGTCTTATAACAACATGACTCAGAACTCCTTTTTGAAATCATGTGACAGAATTCCATATCCAACTCATTCATGAACCCATCCCGAGACTTGTTCATTAACTAGACCTATGGATATATATACCTAGTCTTTGTAACATATATAAAATAAGTATATAATATTCCAAATTAAATACAATGTTACAATATCATGAAATCACCTACATAGTCATAATGAAGTAGTTGAGATCACCCTTTAGACTAGTATCTTTTATAGGTTTACAACATCATAAATGCTCAACCATCAATTTAGCAATATATAAATGATCCTATATGAACATAAGAAACTTCATATCTTCTTTAATTACATTTATGATAAAAGTCATTGATCGATGGAGAGGAATTTATTTATTCTATTTCCAATATTAATCTTTAGTGATGTATATTGCCATTAAAAAGGGGAATAAATGATGCTAGTGTTACCAAACAAGATTCCACAACATGCCAGCTAGATATTTTTTCCTTATATATTATATGTGTTCCCTTATTTATCTACTTTGTATTATACTATCAATAACCACAATATCATGATCAAACTATAATAATTAGTTCATCTAAATTTATTGAAAATGTAAAAACTTTTCTACTGATAAATATTTTTTATTTAACAACCACTTCAAGAAATAAAATTAATTCCAAATGTAGGATTATTTAGTCTTTAAAAAACATTACTCAACAAAAATTACTTCCAAAATCCATTATTAACTATTTAATACAATTTCATGTAATATTACCACAAACAACATAACAACCATTTATTCAAATAACATTTTCCTCGATAATAGAAACTCATTCTAAATATGGAAATAATTCTAGGTATATTAATAAAATGGAATCTTTAGGTCATTTTATTTTGAAACATAAACATAAAAACAATTTATTCCCCAAATTTGGATACATTGAATATAAAAAAATTTTGTAAATATAAATATTGAATAGAAAAATAATATTTTCTACTAAATGGATATTTTTAACTTAATGTTTTTTTGATTGTAAATCTTAGTTTTCAATAAAAAGGAAAACATGTATTAATTAAATGATATCCCATTTAAAATAAAAATATACCAAATAATACAATATCAAACCAATTAAACATTAAATAATATAATTACCAAATTAAGTGATTTATGGAAGCTAAATCATGTGGCCCTATAAAATAAATGCCATTTTACCATGAATAATTATATCATTGACAAGTTATAGGTACTCCATTGGATCCCAAAGATTGATAACAAATTATGATATCACTAATTTTGGATTAGATAGGAGAGAACCCTAAATACAATGTTAATGCATAGTTATATTCCATATATGTACATATTAATCTCACATTGATGGATGAATGCATCAAACATTTATATGGACTTCATGAACAATATCATCCACCCATATCATGAATCATTAATTGCGTTGTTCATTGATGAAATTATAATTTACTCAATAACCCAAAATAATCACGCCATACATCTCTAGGTATGTAGTAGTATAAATTGAAAACATATTCTTTATAAGAACATGTCAACAAGTTACTTTTTTTTCTAGTGGTATCATTACTGAGGGATGTGGTTTTCATGAATGGTATATAATTATCCCTTGAGAATGTAGTGGCACTGATGTCTTGGAAGCATCCCTGGAATTTTTATGAAATCAAGATAAGATTTTGTTTAATGATGATTTATTAGCATTTTATATGGGATTTATCATTTATATCAACACCTATAACTATTTTGAGGTACAAAGTGGTCAAATATCATTGGTCTGACCATTGTGAGGAGTCTATTATTGTGATGAATAGAATGTTTTATATAGATATTATTTTTATCCCTCTATATATGGGGTATCTAGATTCCATATATTAAGATGAATAATGAGTTGGTTTTGGGGAAGATTTAATGTCGAGGGGGAATGTATTAGTTTATGGGTCACATCGACTAAAACCCTATCATCATAACTATCCTACCCATGACTTTGACTTGCAATCCATAGTCCACACAATTATTTACAAGTTGAAACTATTTAATTATTGATAGGATTATTGTATACACAAACCATAAGAACCCTATGAAATTTCTTAAATATGTGGGAGCTAAATTTGAGAAACAGGTTCTATGAAAAGTACATAAAGAGATCTTATTTTGGGAAAGAATACACACCAGGCAGAATTTTTGTTTTTACAGATTCTCTAAACCATAATTAGTAGGTAGATCAAGAATATTGTGAATGTTATTCAAAAGAATTGTATCACCTAATCAGTTTATTTGTCTAGTTGAAGGATGGATGTTATGAGGAACATTGATAAATTATGTGTGCTCTATTACTTATAAAATCATCCTTAGTATATTGGGTGATGTCTAGTAAAGAATATGAACTACAACGTGATGTGATTTTGAATAACTACCTGATGGTGACTCAATTCCTAGTTGGTCATTATATGATAATGATGTTATCTGAGTACAGGGGAGGTTGTACTCCATACTCCTATATTGGAAGATCTAGTGATATAATTTCATACCAATATTTGGGATGTAAATTAAAGATTTAAATATATTTACCATGAACATAGGTGGTAGTTCATATGGATAGGTATTGATAGACACATTGATATATTTTAATCACGATTCCTTTAAATCCATTAGTTAATGGATGAGAATATATTCCCTTGTGGTTTTCTCTAGCCACTCCCCATTCTATTGTTTATGTGGTATGAAATTTTGATGATAACTTTGATAGGGTAACACGGGAAATCAATGAGACATGATATTGTTTGGGGGATTAATGTTTGGAAAACTAAGGTTTCTCACTTCTAACTAGTCTTTGATAATCACTCATTAGATGAACTATGAAACTTTTATGTCCTTGATATTTAATTATTTCACTAAGTTCTACTGAGATCTTTACATAATAGGGATGGATGTTTTAATTCATGGTTTGGAAATTAAATAAGAAATTATGTAGGGAATTATATGAGATTTAGATAAGAATACCATCCCTAGATAGGCGAACAGTTAGATAAGTAAAACATAAATTGGAGGATATTCTTTTGGATTTCATTATTGGCATCAGTGGAACATTGTACAGTGACATAACATTGGTTTATTTTTTATACAATAAATATTACCTTTCTTGATATAAGATAAAACCATATGAGGCTCTTTATAGAATGCAATTTAATTTATATATTTGTGGGTGTAAGGATACTAAGGTAGAAATTAGGGTTTATATTATTGTATGAGAGACCTATAAAATATTAGTTATTTCATAATAGATTTCTCACACCATAGAGTAGGCATGGATGTTATGTCGTCCGAAGGATGTGACTTGTGGAGTTTTATATACGGGACTAGGTTATTTAGAGAGTGACTCCCTTGATAGTACACCACCTTTTGAGTAAGAAAAGGAAAAATACATTGTATATGCTGGAATTTTAAATTTAATCATGTGGAATGGATAAATAACATTCAATCTAGGTCATTTTTCACAAATTTTTGGTTTGTATATTGTATTTCATGTGTCCCAACAACATAATTACATTCTAGATCCTATGTATGTGACTGTGTATAAGGATATTTATCTATATGTGGATGCATTTTCTGAGTAATTTCAATTTCATATTATAGACTATAGAAATAAAGTTCTAATTTGAAGAAAATACCACTTGATTATATTCTATGAAACTGGGAAAAAATCAATGCATAGACTTTGGATTATGATGTGACCATGCTCAATGGACAAAGATTCATGAGAAGAACCATTGATGGTAATTTTCATGTGTAAGAAGTAACTATATGGGATGAATTTTAACATCATTAATTTAACATTATGTATAATATGGTTAAATTTATTAAATTCATCTTTCATTTTTTGATTCTTCAAAGATATTAGTGATTTAGATATCTGTTTTTAGTATCAAGGAACTTTGAATTGGAGGAGGGAATGACGATAAAAGGATATGAATAATGGCAGTGGAAAGAATACAAAACTATGTATTATATTCCACCAACCTACATAAGGAGTTATAATATGACATATAAAACAAAAAAAATCACTGATCCACTAGTGTTCAATCTCAAGATGGTCGGTGGTGACACCATATAGAAAATGATGGCCAATGTTTCAACAGTATAACATCGTTGAGTTTTCATTAAATGAAACTTGTAAATTTTTATTCCACTGGTTATTGAATCTTTTTTAATAATAGATTCCAAAACATACACCCTTATTTTAAATTAATGACCTCTTCCCATCACTCATGCGATATCCCAATTATCTCCCATAGGTTCTTCATTGTTGGATCAATCTGGTGATGGTTGATTTGTTAGTTCTATCTAGATTTACATAAAATTCCTATTCCTCATTGAAATATGTTATGGGATATATTATTAATCTATAGTTTCTATGGTTTTATAATGAATTATTGTTCTTTCCTTCATCAATATGTTGTAGATCGAGTGAATTGATGATGTCTCTTGATTGGATTGAAATATACCTTCATCTAGTGGAATTATATGGGTATGTGTTCAGGGATCATCTTCTTAGACATCCTATTAACAGGGGATTAATGATATAACAATAATATATTAGATAAGTCATTAGAATCCTTCCATATCTAATATGAAATAGATGATTCATTAGTAGATTAATTATTTATTTGACTTATCCACAACAAACATTCCACAATAAAAAATATACTATGTACTCTATAAATTTCAATGTCTGGTATAACATATTGACAACTATGATACTCTATTCTTCTTGAAAATACTCATGTATATCTTTTCAAATGAAATATTTATGGTGATTTTATATTCATTCACTAGATCTAAGGCTCTATTTCATATTTTGTGATTAATTCTTACAATTTTTTAGAATCAACATTGTATTATGTGAATTGTTATAATATTCTTTATCAAAAATTAAAATATTCCTAAAAATACAAAAAATAAACAATAATATACTTTTGATATGATAATTTCATAAATTAATATCATTTTTAAAATAAATATTCCAAATGTTGTAGAAATTAATTATAAAATACATATGCAAAGTGCGATAAAACCTATTATAGAAAAATAAACCTTTTATGAAATATAATATTTTTCTATAAAATTATTATTTTTTATTTATAATTAATAAATTACCATTTTATTTACTTTATACTTTTGTAAACATTATAATTTTAAATTTAAATTAATTATTATTCATACATGATAAATTAATTGTTATGTTATAACGATATACTACATTATGATTCATTAATATTCAGGGTTGTGTGTTCTATAAGTAATGGATGAGATTGAATTAATTTAAAATGAATTAATTCAAAAAATTTCATGTTCTATAGGAATATAATATCAATAAAAATTTCTGGGTAATTACAGGCTTATATTTGTGAAAATCCTATGAATATTGATGGATTTGGATAGATATTTTATAGTCTTATTATAGTGTTATTTATACTAAATGTGTAGTGTCACTATAAGGTAAAATATCCAATAAAATATTATTTAAGGATATATACAATAAGTAGTATTCTCATTTGAAACCATGAATAGAACTTAATTGAAAATATATATTTTTACGTAATTTAAACCCTTAAATAATGGAATTTATTAATTCTGGAAAATTAATTGATTCAAAATTGAATAGTATTTTCATAAAGATTTATCTTCTTATTTTTTGGATAATAAATTTTAGGATTTTAAAATGATTTATTATACACAAATGAGTATATAAAATTATAAAACTATCCTTATGTCTGTCATTTTTGAATTTTTAATTTCTTTGTTCATAGTTTCACTAAAATTATGTTATAAAATAAGAGATATTTGAAACACATTATTTTTCCATATCAACTAATAATTCAATTATTTCATAAATATACCAACCAATTACTGAAGAAAAAATAACCAACAATACCCCATGTGTGTAGCTCTATGATAGCAGACCATACATGGTCTCGGTAAGGTCTCATGTTATAGTCTCAATGAGTATATCATTGTTTATATTGTAGGATTTTATTACTTGACATCCCCCTTTATAGAGTAATTTAAATAATTTTCATATAGTGAATCAAAAAATTATTTCATTTTATCAGAATAATTTTAATCTTATTTATTTTTTATAATTAATTATTAACACAAAATTTATTGTATTTATAAAATATGTTAAAATATAGTTTTTAAATAATATGAACCTATAGTTCTTTTGTGTTTCCAAATATTAATATTCATAATATTCTACTCTTATATAATTCTTTAATAACTTATTACTTGTAAGTATTAATATAAATATTTTTACTATTCCAATGTTTCTTCAATTTTATTAATGGAAAAAATACTATCATGATATCATCGTACTATTCTAATGGTCATATTAATGCTCCAAATATCACATTGGGTGTATAATTACCATAAAAAAACTTATTTACATAATTAATTATTAAATTAGTTTTCTCACAAGGAACTCTATATGCATAAAAAATTTATAAAAATAATTTTACTGTTTTTTTAATTTTTAATAATTTTTTCTCAGTTTTGATATTTTTAAGTATATATGATAATATACATTTTAATACTATTTTTATTTATTTTTATCCCATTTTAATATTTTTCATTTAATGATATTCATTATTAAATATACAAAATTTTCTATATTTATGAACTCTTTTAATAATATTTTTATTTCATGGTTCATGTGATTGATACTTGACCACATTCAAGAATATTATAAAAAATTATATTACAAGATAATGTTTCAAACAAAAAAGTTTAGGTTTTTAAAAAAATAAAGATGAGAAGAATCACATATTAATAGAAATCATAAAAATATTAAACTATGAAAATAAAAAGAGTCTCTATGGAAATAATGTAGAGATCATGAAAAAATGACAATCAATAAAAATAATGAAGCATAGGTTATTCACACTATTTGGGAATATATGGTAAATAAATATATTAATAATTTATGAGGTTTATTGAACTATATAATTAATGATTAAAAAAACATTAAGTTAGTGGAATTATATGTAACAATTAGTATTTTCTATGGTTTTATTTGTATAAATTAATTGGACAAATTCTGAGACTAGGAGCTGAGATGGAATGTGATTCTGAGTCCTTGTGTGCCCTGAATAATTCGTTGAATGATGTTCAATTTTCAATAAAACGTGTCAGTGGTTTGCCTTTAAAACATGAATAAATATTAAACAGATATTGAGATCATAATTTTTAGGGCCATGTTTTGTTTAGAACAATGACTTTACCATAGGTGAGGCATTACATTGATCGGCATGGTTCAACCGTGATAGTAAGATTTTGGACATAAGAGTCATTAAAATATATAACAAAAAATATATTATTTTTATGGAATATTACCTTTATTTTAAAGGTTATATTTTTTAGGAATCCAACAATACCACATAACCCTGGATGTCTTTTTATTCAAGGATAATGAGCTCCCTCAAATAAACGTCGACTGATTGGTGAATCATGATCAATGAACCTCAAATTCAATGGATCAACGAATGAAGATGATGTAGCTTATCTCTTCTTAAACAAAAGAACCAAATTCTATGAAGGGTGATGTTTCTTTGTAATTCATTTCTCAATTTTAATTTCAATTATGAACATGACCCAACCCATGAATAGGTTGATCCATGGTTCAGTCACTTGTGAGATGGGTTTATGCGTGCATGGATTTAAATGGTAGATATATTTGTCTGCTGCATCGTACATCATGATCTTGATAACAAGAAGTAATCAAACCTGACCTGATCAAAGGCCAAGATCTATTCTTTGGGTGTTCGTGTGATTCATTTTATCTCCCATAATCTTTCTCATATTCCTCATTCTTTTCGAAATTTGAACTAAGTATGATTGCGCATTCGATCTGTGGAACAACAATCTGAGATCGGGGATCTGACACCACAATGAAACCACATTGGTGAGATGGAGAAGATGTGGCACAAATCATCAGGAAGTGGCTTGCAGTGGTTTAAAGAGGTGAAAGATGGTGGTGATGGGAGTAGTGGATTTTTTCAGTTCTGGCAGAGCGTGAGGCAGACAGCAGGCCACTGGTAAGGCGGCCAACTGCGGAGCCAGCACATGGCCTAACAGGGCTTGGACTAGGTGGAGAGTGATGCAATGGTCCATGTAAGGAGACATGGGAGCCCGTAGATAGAGCAGTTCCATGGGGAAGTTATCGTACATGGATGGGGTCCACATCGATCTAATGGTGGCGTAGGCCACTAGGGAGGATGGCAGAAACATTGGCTATATGTGTTGGCCGTGGAGCCACTAATTTGACATGGATCATGCAGCTTGGTCAGTCGTATGTGGGATAAGGGGTACAACCCACATGTAGTGGGTCAGGATAGATGAGCCATCCCTCTCTAATGGCTCTATAGTCTAGGTCCAGGGGCCACATGGATCGCCCTTAGTGGCCCAGCAGGTTGGGCCTGGTCAGGTCGGCCAGACCAGGCTTGATCGGTTGGACTAGGTAGGGTTAGGTGATCATACTAGGTCATGTTAGCGGGTTGGGATGGGTCAGACCCAAGTCAGGATTTTTCACTTAAATGGTCATCACTTCCAAATGAAAGTCATGTTTGACAAGTCGTCTATGGTGAAGGGACCCTTCTGACGAGTCGTTCCTTTTGAGCAGAATAGATGAATTATATCTTGGACCAGTATAGGTGGAGTTTTTCTCTTGTTTATTTCATTGAGGGTTCATTATGGTATTTTTTTCACATCATTGGATAATATCCCCTTTAAGAGTTCGAGTCCTAGATATGGTTATGGTATCCCTTTTTTGGACTGGAGCAATCCACTATCAACCGTAATGGAGTTTAGAGGGAATTAATGTGATCTCCTCTTTTGAGGGTGTTAGTTCTCCATAAAGTGAGTCATATCGATAGGTTTTTTTTTCTATGAGAAGGATCCCATAAATTATGACCCACATCATTAGGGTTGTTGGTATTCTCTGAAAATGATCCCTAATGTTGCATGTTAATAATGATTGAGTTGTTGTTATTTTCTGTGAAGGATCCCCTCTCTATATGTTATGATCTTTGACCAATTTTTTCCTCATGTGGTAGGGAACAATCCGCAGAACCTTGTGGTAGTAATTGTTCATGACTTACCACTTTACCTTGTTTCAAGTTATGAGTATACCAAGATATCCTTGGTAGATTTTTTATAGAAATATAACTATGTTTAAATGATTGAACCATTCACTTGTAGTATTTCCATGGTGGGTTTTCCTTTGCGGATTCGTGGTGTCCTACTGAGTACTATTTTACTCAGCCCTACATGGGAATTTCTGACATGTGTTATGTATTGTGAATAAGACC
The DNA here is from genome assembly GCA_963277665.1 of Viscum album. Lineage (NCBI taxonomy): Eukaryota > Viridiplantae > Streptophyta > Magnoliopsida > Santalales > Viscaceae > Viscum > Viscum album. Next base: position 1,404,766,307 of record OY728152.1, read on the forward strand.
AATGCATTGATGAATTTATTGGTGGAAATGGACCATGTGGTATATAGGGAGATTAGAACTATGTGGTCTACTTCTACGGGTTCAGAAATCTATATTACACATACCCTTCTGGTAGGGTTTTCTATTGATGAGTTCTAGGAACTTGTGCATTCACTTTGACATACTCTTTCTTTTTGTGGGCCTGTATTCTATCTTAATTTACATTCCAGTTACATACCTTCATACACAATGGTTAGTTTCTTAGTGTATTCATGCATTTTCTACTTAATTTTTTTATTCATTTCAGCATTTTGGGAATGGATATGTGTGTGTATTGGTACATAGTAATATGACTCCCATTTTAGATCTATGAATACATGCTGATAGTTTCCATCCCCTAGACTATCTGAGGAGATATTGTGGTAGTCATGCCATGGGACCCTCTAGGAAGGATCATGATAGAGTGGTATCCGATGAGGTGGATTCAACCTCAGAAATTGGAGTCTGTGAGGCTGCTTTGGGGCAATAGTGTCCTATGTTTCGAGTTCAGGTTTTAGTCAAGGGAATCCATTGTTGGTGTGGAAGTCGATGTATCCGTACATCATGACTCTAGAAATCTATTTTCTGACATAGTATATAAAAACATTGGTTTTAGGGAATATAATGGTATATGCATCATATAGTATTTGGATGTGTTTTCTTTTAGTTCTTTACTCAGCTCACCGGGTATACTCTATAGATTACGGTACATATTTTTTTTTAATTTTAGAATGCCTCCACATAGACATCCATTCGAGGTTTTGTGATATGACCATGAGGATGATCCACCATGTGAAAAGATTTCATTATAGGGACTTGTACAAGAGATACACCTTGTATCGAAGATATCACCAATGGGTGGTTTACTAGTGATACCACCACTTTTCAACCAGCTATTACTCCCAATACAACCTTTTGAGGATGAACACATGCTCAACGTGTTTCCTGAGTTCTAGAGATAGAGATCTCCTAGATTTTTGGGTGAGAGAGACCCCCAGATAACTAATGAATGGTTGTAGGTAGTTAACTGTGTATTCCAGCTTATAGGATGCCTTTCGAACAGATAGTGGTCCTAGCCGCAAGTATTCTTCAAGGGATTGGGGGTGGGGTGATGGTGGATCTTAGTGACCACAAAACATGATGAGGTGAATCCTCTGGAAAGGCATATAGAATCTCTTTAGGGTGGTGTTATTTACTACTATGTTGCAATTAGTGAACATCACGGAACTCTTATATCTATTGTAGGGAAGTTAGACTGTAGAAGAGTACTCTGCGAGATTTTCTAATATTTTTCGCTACTCCCCAGATATGGTGCAATTTCATGGGTCAGACCTTTGAGTATGGACTATGTTAGGAGATCTGGGAATCCATCATAAATCATAGAATTCATACATATTATGGGGTTTGGGATAGAGTTCTACTTGTAGAGATCTCTTTAATAGAGCAGACACTGGAAGCCTGAGCTACCAACATGCACCAGGTGGCTGAGACATCAGTAGTTGTAATCCAATGGAGGTCACAGGGACCCAACTAGATCGGAAACTTCAGGAGACATCCCCAAGATACCGGGTCAACAATGGAGGGCTCTATGGGTGTCTCTAGTCAACGTATATATAGGTAGTGTTACGTATTCGGTGGTTAGAGGAATTTAGCTCATGATTTCCTGACTCGACGTAAAAATGATAGGCGGATGGTTGGAGGACCACCAAGGAAGAGGAAGAGAAATGATAAGGGTGGTAAATAGGGAGAAAGATATGGAAGAGGTGTCAGTATAGTAGTAGGAGGTGGGAGGAGGTTCTATGTGTTACCACCACCACCCCCATGTGGTCCACACCAGGTTAAGGGAGATGGTGGGTAGGGACGAGGATGTCTCCAGGTGATGAAGGCTTCTGACCCTAGTGCTCTAGGGATGACTAGAGGTCAGATGTATGTTTTTTCCACCATATATGTTGTTTTGATAAACATAGGATTCATTCATTCTTTTCATTCCATAGACCTTATTCAGGGCTTGGATATTTTGGATGAACCATTGACTCATCCCTTGATTTTAGAGACTCCTAAGGGTGGTGATTTTATTATCACACATGGCTACCGATAGTGATATATTACTCAAGGAGGTGAGATTATCAGTTGGGTATATTAGTAGCAATGTCGAGGCCTTAAAATGTAATTCTCTGTATGGAATATTTATCAATAGTCCATGCTCAGATTTACTTTTTTAGGTGTAGAGTGCGGTGTGCTAGCAATGATGGGACACAGTTTTATTTAGTTTAAAAAACAGAATGTATGTAGCTCACAACAGACTTAGTCATAGGAGGGTAGAACTGATTATGCACATGTTTTCTAGACTCACCCTTAGTGCAACAGATGATAGGAGTCCTCAGTTTCCTACATTGGTGGTGGAGTATGAGGACATCATTCCTGAGGATGTATTTAAAATATTTCCCCTTGGAGAGGTAGAATAATAAATTGATCTATACCATGGAAAAAAGCTAATATCTACCCCTACATATCATATGGGTACCATAGAGCATTGTGAGATGAGGGTACAGATGGAGGACCTGTAGAGTAAGTGATTCATTAAACCCAGTGTTTCACCTTGGGTGACCTTATCATTGTCTTCCATGAATAAATATGAGATCGTGAGGATATATTTGGAGTTTTGGTGCTTTAATTAGATGATCTTGATGAAATAATAATATCTATTAAGGATTAGCTGCCTCTTCATTCAGCTGATGGGAGTGAGGTTATGCTCTAAGATTACCCTAACATTTGAATATCACCAGATTCGTGTATGGGACAACGATGTAACTAATACATCATTTAGATATTGGTAATACCACTAAGATTACATGGTGATTCCATTTAGAATGATTAACACCCCATAAGTGTTCATGGGACTCATGAAAAAGATCTTCTAGCATTACCTATATTGGTTCATCGTGGTGTTCATTGATGAAATCGTTGTGTACTCAGCATCTTACGAGGAGTATGTGATACAATTGATGATAGTCATAGAAACCCTTTGATAGATCCAAATTTATGGGAAGATCTTGAATTGTTTGTTTTGGATTCTGGAGGTCCACTTTCTGAGACATGTTATTTTAGACACTGGAGTTTTGGTGGATCTAGTGAATATTGAGGTTGTTCATTTTTTGAGAGCCACCAAAGAGTGTTAACAATATGGGGAGTTTCTTATGTTTGGTAGAGTACTATTTAAGGTTTTCACCTGACTTTTCTTGAGTATCAACACCTTTAAAGGATTTGACATGGAAGGGGAATCCATTCATATGGACAAAAAAGTGATATAAATGATTTTAGGAGATGAGGAACAGGATGTTGTGAACTCCCATATTGTGATTTTCATAGGAGGGAATCAGGTATATAGGGTTCTATGATGAATCAAGGACCGAGCTTGGTTGTGTCCTGTTGTAGGGGTAAGCATTGATTTCCTGGGTTTTTCAATAGTTAGGACATCATGAGCCGAACTACGTGACCCCCGATCTTTACCTAGCTATTGTAGTCTTTGTATTGAAGATGTGGTATAAAAAACGGATGGGTGAGAGGTGTTTCATCTACAATCACCACAAGAGTATCATGTATATCTTCTCTAATAAGGACATGAACTTGAGATAGAGGGGATGGTTATAGTTCCTCCATGACTGTGACTTTGAGATTGTCTATACTACTAGGAAGGGGAATGTTGTGCCGGACACTCTTAGTAAGAAATATAACTTGTAGTTGCAAAATGAGGTTTCAGAGTAGTTATCTGCGTTACAGATATCCTTTGTGGGTGGAGATGGTGTATATTACCTCCATTCGATGGTTGTCACCCCTCGACTATTGTATTGATTTGTGGAGGAGAAGCTTAGGGATACATATTATCATACCCGGCATTCTCAGTTGTCCATAGGGCATTCCACTACTAGATATTTGATAGGTGGGGATCACATCATTTTTTCAAATGGAACACAATTTTACTATTGAAGTTATGGGAGGAGGATTTTAGGGATTTCCACACTATTTCTTTAGAGGTACATTTGGGTGTGGAAAATATCTACCATGAACAGTGATGTTAGTTCTAGTTGGTGGGGATAAAGAAGGTAGTGGAAGAGTTCTTCTCATGGTTCCTCTCATGTCAATAAGTGAGGGTTGAGCACCAGGTTCCAGTAGTCTTGACCGACCCCCTTGAGATTCCAGAGTTCAACTGGGATAGGGTATTGATATAATTTTGGATGGGTTTACCATGATTGTCTAGGGGTCATAATGTCATCTGGGTAATCATTGACCGACCCAACATGTCACCCCACTTTATACCTATCTAATAGAAGAGTTTAGTTTACTTCCTGGGACCCCTCAGCATGTAGGAGATAGTTTGGCTTAACGGATAACATGAATGATCATTTCTGGCCTTGATGCTTGTTTCACATTCCAGTTGTGTAAGGGATTTCATGAGGTGTTTGAGAATTAGTTACTCTGGAGCACAACATTCCATCCCTAGATGGATGACCATACAGAGAGGATCATTCAATATCTAGAGGATATACTGCGAGACAACATCTTGGACTTCAGTTGTAGCTAGGATGATCACCTACCACTAATAGATTTTGTGTACAATAAAAGTAACCACCCCACCATTGGTATTACATAATTTGAGGAATTTTACATCCGACAATGCAGGTCACCACATTGCAGTTCTGACCAAGGAGAGTCAACACTCATGGGTCTAATGTTGGTGTCCGGTACCACAGAGAAGGTGAATATCATCTCGGAGTGGATATATATTGCAAAGAGCGGGTAGAAGTTTTATGATTATTGGATAAAAGGACACTAGAGTTCTAGTAGGGAGACCATGTGTTCCTTTTTGCCTCACCTCGATAGGGATTGCATAGATTTCGCTGAGGCGACATGTTATCTAGAAGATACCTCAAACCTTTTCAGATTCTTCATAGATTTAGCGTGGTGGTGTACCGCCTACCTCTAACCCATAGTTGCACTGGGTGCATGATGTCTTTCATGTGTTCCAGATGATGAGGTATGTTCATGATCCATCACACTTCATCATTTGGGGTGAGCTAGACTTTGAGGATGGGGCAACATTTGTAGAGTATATTGTGGACATCTAGGATCAACATTTGTTGAGTATCCCTTATTTTTTTCTTTTTGGAATGAAAACACCTAAGGTGGGGAGGATGTAATGACTTGTATTTTAATTAGTTTTTTATAAATAAGTTTGGAAAATTCCACAACCATGCTCTGAGAGAGCGTTTGATTATGAGGCTTGGTGTGGCTGGAAGAATTTTTTGAATGATGTTTAGTTTCTAATAAAGGGTGAAGGTGGTTTTTCTTTAAAACAAGAATACATATTAAATGGGTGTCTGGATAAGAAATATGAGGGAACTATTTCATTCAGAATAGAGACTTTACCTTTGGTGGGGACTAACATTGACTAGTGTGGGTCAACCATGAAATTTAGCTTTTGTACATAAACATATTTAAAATATTTAATAAAAAATATTATGTTTTTTGATGTTTTATTTTTAATTTATATTTTAATTATTATTATGAATCTAGAGTTATGACATAACCCTAGAAATCCTCTAAGATAGGAAGAAAGATCTCCCTCTAATGAATGTCAATATATTGAAAAATCAAGAATGATGAACCTTAGATTCGATGGATCGATGAATGATGATGTTGCAGCTTCACCATTTTTCAACTACCTATCCAAATTATAGGATGGGTGTTGTTTCCATAGGATTTATTATTCATTATTAATTTCAATGATGAATGTGGAAAAACCCAAGAATAGGTTATTATGTTGTTTAGTCTCTTGAAGGATGGTATTATGCTTGTGAGAATTTTAATGGGAGATAGATACGTATGTTGCTTCATTATTTGAGATCCTTCTAAAATAAAATAATCATTGTAAATAGGAACAAAGTACATGATCCGTTATTCAAGTGTTCATCTGACTTATTTTCTCTCTCCTAATATTTTTCATGTTCCTTGTTGTTCATAAAATATGAAATGATGATCGTAATTCCTTAGAACCGTGGAACAATGATCTGAGATTGGGTTTCTAAAACCGCCACAACACCACAGAGGTGAGATGGTGAATTCATGGCACAAATTATCCAAGTCAACAGTTTGTGGTAGTGTAAGGAGGTGGTGCATGGAAACGACCATAGACGTGGCTACGAACAGTTCAGGAGGAGCGTGAGGTGGACAGTGGGCCGCCGGTAGGAATGTTGTCTGCTGAGCCAGTATGTATCCAGGAAGGGGTTGGACAAGGTTGAGTGAGAGGCAGACTAGACACTGGTGGGGTGGGAAGCTGTAGATCCTGATGCGGCAGTGAAGGTGGGACCATGTGGGAGCCCTTGGCTTGAGCATTGTCGTAGTGGAGCTGGCATATGCAGCTGATGTCAACTTGGAGCCTACTGCGGTGGAGGATGGTCGATGTGGTGGCCATCCTATTGAACACAGTAGTGCTACATTGATCGAGAGCACATGTCTGGTCAGCAATATATGGGAGAAAGGGGGTTGGTCTTCATGCAGCATGCAATGCTGGATGGACCGGGCCACTCTAGCATCCTTGTAGACCTCGTTTAATGGTTCATTGGTTATTCGAACCATCACCATGTGGTCTAGTAGGCCATGCCAAATGTGCCAAGATAGACCAGGATCATTGCACCAAGCTGGGCTGGGTCGGCTAGATCAGGCTATTCAGGTCGATTGGACTAGGTTGGGTTGGTGGGTCAAACCTGGACCAGACCCTAGTTATAATTTTTCACTAAATTTTCTGTAACATTCAAATTGATTGTTCGTATGATGTTATATCTTCTGCATAGGTAACCTTGAGATAAGGTGTCCCTTATGAGATGGATTAGTTGGATTTTATCTTCGACCTGCATAACTGCATAGTTTCCCTTGGTTCTTTCCTAGAGGGATCAGTACAATATTTTTTCCACGTCATTGGATAGTATTCCCCTCTAGGGACAAGTCCCAAAATGAGTTACGGTATCCCTCCTCTTGATTGGATAAATCATATATCACCCTTGATGTCGTATTGTGGGAATTTACATAACATTCAAGCACATGGCCTTAGTCCTCCATCTAATGGGCCATATCGATATGGTTTTTAGTATTCTCTAAGAAGGATCTTATATGTTACAAACCACATTGTTAGGTTTGTGGATATTCTATGAGAAGAATCCCCTACACTACGGGGTAATATAGATTGGGTTGTTGGTATTCTGTGGGAAGGATCACCTCTCTCTATATTATAATCTTTGACCATTGATTTCCTATTAGGGTGGTGCTCAAATTAGTAGAACCATGTGGTAGATATTGGTGTGACATACCACTTTACAGTGTGGCTAGTTATGAGTATAAATGTATATCGTTATTATATGTGTTACTGAAATATAATTTTGTTGATATGAATATAAAATTATATTATATTATTTTCTTTGTGATTTTCCTTGTGGTTCTGAGGTGTCTTGCTGAGTACACGTTTACTAACCCATGTAAGGGATTTTACTGCACATGTCGTGTCTTGTGCAGATGATTGAAACATTGAGAGAGTCATAGGTGGAATGAGACCAGGTGGTTCTTATAGAGATTAGATAGAAATGGTGAACTTCTATGGCATAAGACACATGTCCTACACCTACCCTTTCAGCAGGGTTTTCTATGGATGAGTTTGAGGATCTTGTGCATTCACTTTTAAAGACACATTCTTTTGGTGGGCTTGTATTATGGCTCTGTTTAGTGTTCAGTTTCCTACTGTTGTACTCCATGGTTGGTATATTAGAGTATTCATGCATTTTATACTTATTTTTCTTCTTAATTTCTATATTTTGGGCTGGTACATGTGCGCCTGTGTACAAGTACTTATGAAAATTCCTCCCACTTATGGGATATTCCAACTCGGTGCTAGTCTCCAGTCTATGGCCTTTCAGAGGTGGGCATGTGGTTGTCATGGAATGAACCCCTATGGGATGAGTCATAAGAGTATATTTATTTTAATTAACTAAGCCTGTGAACTGATATAAATATTATGAAAATTAAACGGTGCTGATATGGAATGATAAAGGAAGGGATGGAATGGCCTGCTGAAAGAGATTTCATTTTCCATACACCACATACACAACGGAGCATGGATAATAAATTTTTAGGATTATATTTACATAGTATTTTTTTCTAAAAAGTTAACATTTAGAAAAATAAAACATAAAAATGTCATTGATTTGTAATATATTTAATTATTAACATAGATTAATAATTCCCTATGAGGAGGAGAAGAATTTGAAAACGTTTAATGAAAAAATTGTCTTAGTGTTTACTTAGTATCAGAAAAAATAATGTAAATTTCATTTATGTTAAATAAAATAAATATGGGATTAAAAAAACTGAATAATTATTTATGTATATATTATAATAAAATTAATTTTAAAAAATAGATTTGAATAGATATGGAAATGAATGTGATATCATAAAAATAGTTTTCATGGAATTTGGTTATATTATTATAATAACTGTGAAATAAGTCAAATTATAAAACCAATATCAAAAGTGGATATAGTGTAATATAAAATAATCTTTTTGTAATAAAATTTCATTATATTTAATGGTTGAAAATCAATATAGCTGAACTATGATGTACATTGAGAGGAATATTGTAATTGTAAAATCATCACATTTAATATTTGATGTATTTTATATAAGGATGTAAATTGATATAAAATAAAAGAACATGAATATACCCAAAAATAGAAAGTATTGAAAAGGTTTGATAAAATAGATGAAAAATTGGAGCAATATAAAAAGAAAAAATAATGATATAGATAATGGTGTAGAACATTTCCAATTAGAATAAAATAAGAGGGTATTTCCCAGTTGTAAAATTTAATATAAGAAAATAAATCAATAAGGGAAGAATTAATATAATTAATAAATAAAAAATAATGTAAAATAGTAATGACTGATTTCATGAATTTAGAGACATTCCATATAATAGAATATAGATTATAGGGAAATAATATAAGAAAATAATAAAGATTCAGAGGAGAACCCAATACCTCGATACAAACACCATTTTTTATTTCGTCTAGTGTCATACCTACTATTTCTTATTACATTGTTATTTACTAATATTATAATATTAATTAATATTTCATGAAATTTGTGAGAATTCAAGGTATGGTCTATTGTTTTTTCAGATTTTGGATTTTTTGGGTTGGTTTCACATCACAGTAAGGCCATTAGGCCTCATGAATTAATAGGTTTTTATTGAATAATTTTGTTTTTAGTGATTAAATAACAATATAAGACAAAGGATAATTAAAATGGGTTTCATGGAGAGTTTGATTTTTTTATCACCCTTTTATAAAGGTGCTCAAAAATGATACATAAGAGTCCTAGATAGTTGAAAAAAATTAGGAAGGGGAAGGTTATATCATGGAGAAGATACTTATGTATGAGAATAATGTTATAGTGGTGCATGTCAAGATATGTGAAAACCTCTTACATAATAATACTCTAATGTTACTTAGTGAAAATATATGATAGGTTTAGTTTACATGATGATGAATGAGTTATTGTATGTTGGGGTTTTGGGGGAGAGAATATTCCATGAAATTAGTAATGGTAGGTTTCTTACATCATGTATGATGAACTTCATGCCTAGTCTTCAAAAGTGATTTAGATTTATTGTTCTTACTAGAGGAGGTTATCCATGTTTTTAGATAAGTGGATCATTACCAGGGTGTTTCTTGAGTGGGAATTTTATTCTATGTCCAAGAGTGAAACAAAATTTCATGATACTTCCTAGTTTTTTCATCAATTTTCAAATTATACACTAATGGAATTAAAACTCCATTTTTCCATACCATTTCATTTATTAATATATATAAATTTGGAGATTTATATGCTTTCCTCTCCATTCGTATTTTAAGTACTCAGGTGCATCTTTTTTATTTTATATAGAGATCATCTTGTTTGGGAATCTGTTTGTCGTGGTTTCATTTCTATTCATCTCACCGTCTTATTATTTCTTCATGTTCCTCTATCTATGTGGCCATGCTTGAAAACGGTACATTGAGGTATTTTCGTAAATATTATTTTCTTTTTTCCTATAGTTTTTTATTAGTTATATTTCCCCATTATTTATTTGTGTGTGGGTTTTTTAAAGATCTCACAATGTTGAGTTATATATTTTTAGGTGATTCTATTAATTTAATATTTCTTTGTCGATCGAAACATAAAAAAAATCCAAAATTTAATGATAAATTAAATATTATTGTTTTAGAAATGGAATAACTATTTTAATTTGTTGATTATTTTCATGTCTTATATTAATGTTTATTTAATTTAATAATTCATGAATTTATTATTGTCTTACCCATAGTGTTAAGGAAGATTCCTTATATGACTTTTTATGTAAACTGATGACTAAATGCGACGTTAATGTCCCATAATTACACAAGAGATTCATCAAAATGAAATAAATTATGAATTAAATTTCTACCTAAAATAGTTGATATCATTAGATATGAGTGTTTTTCTAAAAGAAACTTTTATTTTTCAATAACTTTATGAACGATATATATTTGGATGATTTTTGGATTACATAATGAAAACATAAATAATTTTTTGGTTACATAATTTGTATATTAGATATTATAAAATTAGTATTTAATTTATTTTTGTCTAATGTGTGGTTTTATAATTATTTAGCTATATATTGGTTCAATAATGGGGGTTTGAAGTCATGAACATTGGGTTAAAGCATTATACACTATTTCAAAAAATATAAAATAATTTCTTGATTAGAATAATTAATGACGCGTCAATTTAATTTTTGGAAATTTTTTAATAGTGTTCTACTTATAAACCCTAGAATGATTTTTTACATTGATCTTAATATTTATGAAAATTATGTACTTCTATTTAGAATCTCAAATGGTGGGAAAAGGCCATTTTTTAAGGGGTTATGGAGGAGAGATAAGTGATTTATTTATATGTCCCTTTAATTTTATATGATTTGAATCATGATTTATATTTCTCAACTCCTCTTAGTTTTGATGGGAACTGTGGGAAATTTTTGATGAAATTGGATTAGAACTCTCTTTGATTTAAACACATTATCTAGTTTTTTATTTTAATTGGAAACTTTTAAGGCATTTATATTCACTCCAATGAATTATATTACACCTATTATTATTATGATACTCAAAATGGAATGATATTTTACCCTGACTACTTGGTGGCTCTCTAAATGGTGGATTTATTATGGTTAGATTTTATTGAAATATCACATTATAATATATTAATATTTTATTGTATCATGAGATAGAATATGTGTATATGTATGTGATTTTTTACAAAATAATAAATTATGAGGATATTATTATACCTCAACTAGAACTTCATAAGTATAGTCCCCTAATTTCTTCTTATCCTTATATTATATTAGTTGATGTTACTCTTATTTACAATCATTTTTGTGGGAGTGTTATTCATGTAGTGTGGTTTGAATATTTCTACTCTATTGGAATTAATATAGTTTTACATATTTTGACTTTGGAATCACTCAGTATTTTATTAATTGTAATTATATATTTTCTTATTTTTTTAAAATGAATTATTAAATTACAAACATGAAATAAAAAGTGAATTTCTTATTATTTTGATAGGAATTTACACTATTTTTTTATAAATGTGATTGTTAGTGAATTAACTTAATCACATTAATATTTATTTGATACTATAATATATTTATAAAAAAATATAATTTTTTTATTTACTTATATTCTTTGGATTACTAAATAAATAATTAATTTTCATAAAATTAATTTCAAAAAAGTAATAATGTAATGGTTAAAAAAATTAAGCATATATTTTATTTGGTGAAATATAACCAGGACTATGTAGATAAAACCATATAAAAATAGTAGAAATTATATAAATCTCTAAATTATAATACATTTTCCCATGTTTCAATTTTTGGGGGGTTTTTTTTGAGTTTTTGTTAGATACTGTTAAGATGGATTGTGATATAGGTTTATGGATAGATATTCGATTTGATATTAAATAATTCTAATATTTATTTTTTAATGTGTACATGTCAACCAATTACACCTTCCAAATATTTTAGGAATTTTATTTATTTTTTATCAATCTATTTTATGTTGAGCTGATGGTTGTTTGGACTGTTAGATTTTTTTGATTTACACCCTATTTCTTTTTAACTTTTTACCATCATTGTTGGTTCAATATGGTCATCTTACATATGTTCATTCCATTATAGAGTCATTGAAAATGTAAAATTCATGTTTAGTTATAATTATAATGTGAAAAAATTACAAATGGAATTCATTATGATTCCATGACAATAGATTTTAGCACATGGAATCTGGGAACAAATTATGGCACATGCCAAATTCTATCTTCGGTACCCTAATCATGGAAAACCCAAGTAATTTTTGTAAAAAATTTTATCAAATCATTGAATTTTTAAGGATCAATAGTATATTATATATAATAATATTGAAACAATAATGGTTTATGTGGGGTGAGTTTAACTAGCTATTTATTATTCAGAACATTGAGTCACAATTCATAGTCGTGTTTTGAGTCATTAATTTAAACTTTTTTAAAATATTATTTTACATATATATATATATATATCTGGGTTTTTAAATTATAATGTTGTTATTTTAGTTAATAATGTGTGTTTCACATTTTTGGATTAGAATGGGACCCGAACTAAAGGTTTACAGTTAGATCACATGTTATGGAAAACCATACGAAGCCATTATACTTGGATTAGAGTAACTCTCCATTTAATTATTTAGTTGAAACTAGGTATTTAAACCCCTGTATCTAAGAAATACATAATGACTAATAAAATTTTAAGATATTTTATATTCTGTAATTTTTTATTTTTATAGTTTTTATAGATTCAAGTTGATGGAATATTTGGGTTAAGTGTTAAAGGAAGAGTTTTAAACATTATAAAAAAGATATCTAGGATAGGTTGAAATGAATATTATATTATGAGATTGTGAAATAATTTAAATTAAATATTTATGATATTTGAATGTAATATTTAATTGGGGTTTATGATATTTAAATTAATATATATGCTTCATATCATTGTTTTAAATGATTTTCAAGTGAGTTGTGGTCTATTTTTTGGTTTTGTGGAGAGGAAAATTTACAATCTTAAGTGCATTATTTATTATTATAATTTGGTCTAGTGTAATTTTTTTATTTTAATTATTCCTCCAAGAAAATAATGATGAAATAAAGGGTAGTTCTAACATGGGATTATACATATATTTTTATCTCTCATGGTTTGGGTGCAGTCTTTTATATTTCCAAACAATCCTTAACTCTTTGTCTAGTGGTAGAGCTGTACACCCCTAGGTTTTTGAATTTATCCTTAAATTATGGAAATATAACATTCTCATCTTTAATGTATGTTTTTAGACCCTAATTTTGAAATTTTATAAACTTTCATGACTTTTTTTTATCTTCAACAACATTGTGGTGGAAAAATTGGAATTTAAAAGGCATTCAATGATGATTGGTTCCCCCATCTATCATTTTGGTGAGAATTTTATTTTCTTATAGGAATTCAAAAAGATAATAAACCTGATTTTAATAGTGTTCTATGTGACTAAAAATTAATTTATTTAAATATTACATCATTATATATGAATATTTCATAAGTCCATAAAAAATATATGCTCTATAATCAAAAAGGGTTATTGTATTTATATATTAGATATACTATCAACTGATTTTTGGAACAATCTTCAACATCTCCAACAAATTTTTTCTCACACAGTACCTCTCATTAAAATATAATATATAAAACCATTTATCGTAACACGGGGAAATGGAATCATTGGAAATCATGAGATGATATGGAAAAAAGGGTAAACATCGGAAATATCAATCAATGATGATAACAATCAATATAATAAAAATATGATTATGAGTTAATGATCATAAAATATGTAATAAATCCCAAAAAAATCATAGACAAAAAATCATTTTTTATAATATAAAACTTTTTCCAAAAAAATGATTCATTATAGATTTAAATCATAAACAATCAATCATGAGCCATGAGATCATATCATAATCATAGTAAAAATGTTCATGTAAGGCTCTAAATCATATAAATAATATGTTAGGGATCTCTATAAATAAACAAATTACATATTATACATAGGTTAACTATTTTTTTCCTTCATCATCTTGTGTTAACCATCCATTTATCCTCTTGGGAATGAAAATTTTGTGTTTGTTATCTCTTGGGCTTATAATAACTTCATGTGTACCAACATGGGAATGATCTCGCCACCAGTTTACTCTTTGAGATCATAAGAAATAAAAAAATTCCATATTATTTACATGTGTATAAATAAACCCACCCTTAATAAAAAAAATATTTCATTCATATGCATTCTCTAATAGTAATGGAAGAATTCATCATTACCTCAAAGAAGAATAAACTATTATGAAATAAATGAGTTTGATGTAAGCTTCTTGAAAACATCATCATCTTTAAAATCCATCGATAGAATGAACATAGATTGTATTAATATGTAAAATCCTAAGACAATATCAATCATCATTCAAGGATTTTGACCTAAATTAGATTTACATTTCTAAAATCGTTACAAATATTGACTAATTATAGAAAACATCATCTTCACTTTATATTTCTTTAAAATTTATCAGATAATGATAAGACTTTGATTTTATTTTTTTTATTTTTTTAAAATTATAGGTTAAATTAAATGATTAATAATTTACATGATAGTGTAAATATCCATTTATGTCATATAAATTTAAAAAAAATATTCTTTGAATACTTTTTTGAAAATTCAAATGTAAGACACATAATTTTTTAAAAATTACATTAAAATAATTAATAAATCATTTAAATTGTTGTTAAAATTTTATTTATCCAATATATATACCATGTTAAAATAAATTTATGAATATTGAAATTAAGAAAATTATTCTCAAGTTAAAAAGATAATATTTTTATTCATTTATTAAAAAATTCTTTTGGTCTTAATCAGTATCAATGTGGGGGAAGTGGAAAAAATATTAAAATTGTATAAATAATCAATTTAGTTGAAAATATAAATATTTTAAAATTAAAATCACATATAATTCCACATAATTGAAGTTATTAAAAAATAAATTCCAATAAAAGTAAAACTACAACATAAACCCCAAACTCAAGTCATGAATTACTTCATACATGATCTAACCCACTTTTACTATGATATAATCCTTTTTGTATCACAATTAAAAATTATTGTCTATGATTTTTGTGAGAATATGATCTCCTAGTAATGGGAATAAAAATTGATATGTTGTTTTAATAGATGTTGGTCAATCTATGGAACTCATAGTGAGTACATAAGTGAGGAGAGGAGTTGTCCTTTCAAAAGATTAATGGATAAGTTCTTTCTTAATATTAAGAATCTTCAAATATAAGGAATGTGTTTCACAAGGTATGTTGATCTAATTAAATTGAAAATTTTATATAGTGTTAGTTAATGGTTAATTACAGTAATAAATCAAATTCAAACATTTTAGTGTGATAATTTTGATCATATATATTTTATTAACCCCATTTTATCCGTTTTTATTATGAAAAACATTTAAAATAATACCATATTTTTATTCTCAAAATGTAACATCTTAGTTCTAGAAGCCACCTAGAGGCGCCCCATACCAGGTTGGTCACATGGCCTCAAGCGCATTTCCCCGAAAGCCGAAGGCATCGGACTAGCAGCGAGGGCCTTGGGTGTGATAATGGGGAAACTATTCCCTCATTGGTAGAGTAACACAGCAGAAGAGAAACAAGTATAAAATAGTGGAAGTAGTAAATATCCAAAAATAGTAAACACTGGAAGAATGAAATAATAAGAAACTTCATCACATATATATAAAATGATGCATGATACATATGTCTAGGAATGTAGCCAAACAAGTCACAATGCTGGAAATAAAAATAGTGCTAAACCAATGTACACAGGATAAAGATATACTGATCCTCAGCATCGCAAGCCTAGGCTTGGTCCTAGGGTCCTGAGCTCCACAACAAGTCAAGTTCATGAAGAAGAAGTGTGATTTCCCTTATCTATTCTTGTAGCAATATAATTTGTTTGGGCCCACAAGCATTACCCAAATAGGTTGTGAGAATAAATCCCAGTAGTCAACCACCTAAAGATATGTGCCTAACAGTCTATGAATATATGGAAGGCTAAAGTACATAAAGAAGTAAATAGGAATGCACTCCTTAGTAAATAATCCATAGTTTCAAAATCAAGCAACAACGAAACAACAGCTAAACCCCAAACTGATAACCCTCTGGGAACTACTCACATCCTTCCCTTCGGTCCTACCTAAGAAGCACACGCAATCCTATGGGTAGTGCACTCGACCTAACCCCTCTGGTTCAGTCATAAGAATTCAAATAGTCTCTCTGTGGAAGCACTCACAGTCAATTCCCCTTATAGTCTAAGGTAGTCAGGGACTCTCTGAGGAATCTCACACAATCAATTCCCCTTATAGCCCCAAGGTCAAGGACTCTCTCAGGAAGATCACTCGGTCAATTCCACTTATATCCAAGGTCGTTCATAGACTCTATGAGGAATCTCACTCCGTCAATTACTCTTATAATCAAGAGTAATCAAGGTAATTAAAAGTAAAACAAAGACTCTATGAGGAAGCTTTCACGGTCAATTCCTCTTATAGTCTAAAGTGCTCAAAGACTCTCCGAGGAAGCTCACTCGGTCAATTCCCCTTATAGATTACTAAACTAGGTTCTAACGGCCCTGTTTTGTTAAACGGGCATAACAATGCAATATGTCCATGTAAACCTATATAACTACTTGTCTAACTATTCTACAACATATCATTCATATCAGAAAACAAACTCTCCATCCGACAGCAACAGGCATGGAAAACTGGAAAGGCAGCCAAATTGGCTAAACAGGACCAAATATTTGTAAACACACCATGAATGGAAAATACATCCATGTAATATAAATCAACCCTATTCATATTAAATTAACCTCTATACAATCATTCAAGCATGGCAGGTAACAATAGGGGTAAAATGGAAAACACACAATTCCTCATTCAAGGGTATTAGTGGAATTTGCCCATAATACTCAAAGACATTGAACGGAAAGGCACAAACCACCAACCTTGGCATTAGGATATAGCTATATGTGAACCTCAAAGTTTGAATCCCCTAATAACACCATAGATCTATGAAACACTCAAAAAATTAAACCGATGATATCTCATAAGAGAGGAGAAATCAGAAGATGATGATCTAGGAGAAGAGAGAACTCACCGATGCGATTCCAGCACAACCAATGATGTTATATTCGGAGGACAGATGCATGTTCAGAGGTTTGTTGAAGATATGCAGTCATACGGAGCTCTTAGTCGAACGAGACCTAATAGAAGAGTGTTATGGTGATTAGAAGTGACCCCAGTGCATTTAATAAAAAAAGTAAGTACATGGCATGTACTTTTTAAGTACATGGCGTGTAATCACCTTTTCTGTACTCTGCTTTAGCTGGCCTCATGGTCACCCCCACATGTCCATGTGCAAGGCTACTACATGGCCAACACATGGCTACCTATGGTAACCGAGTACACGGTGTATACTCAGAAAGTACGTGGAATGTACTTAACAAATTTCTAGAAAACCCTCTTTTCCTAAAAAATGACCAGAAAAAGAAATCATACATAAAAAGAAGGTCTGGGTTTTTACAAACTTCCCCACTTAAAGAAATTCATCCCTGAATTACCCTAACATTAGAAGAAGAAACCCCAAACAACTTCGGCCACTGGGATCATACGTCTGCCTCCCTCTCCCAAGTCTAATAATGTACTTACCCGTGCTACCAAAGCACCCGTACCAGAGGAATTGACCGGCCACAGAGAACCTTCATACTTAGATCCACAATCCAGATATGATGCTTCTCAAAGGATGAAATTACTTTCAACTCAACCTCCTCAGGTTGGAAAACATGAGACGGTTCTGAAAGGTAACGTATAAGCTGAGAAACGTGGAAGACATCATGCATAGCTCGGTACCTCTGAGGTAAATGAAACAGATAGGCCAACGACCCAACTCTCTCCAACACCTCAAATGACCTGACAAACCTTGACAAAAGCCTGACAAATCTCCTAATCCTCTTGTGTCCCAACCTTGGGGTGACATGCAGGAAAACCTGATCCACAACCTTGGACTCCAGAGGCTGTCTCCTCTGATTAGCATAAGACTTCTATCGAGACTGTGTAGTAGCCATCATCTTCCGAATCAACTCTTTCTGATTTGTGGTATCCTGAACAAGACGAGGTCCCAACAAAGTAGCCTCTCCTACCTCCATCTAACATAATGGTGATCAGAATGGCCTACTGTAAAAAGCCTCATAAGGTACCATCTGAATAGTTGCTTGAAAACTATTATTGTAGTCAAACACCTCAAGAGGTATATACTTCTCTTAAGAACCTCCAAAATCCAGAATGCATGCTCGGAGCATATCCTCAAGAACCTGAATTGTATGCTCAGACATGCCATCTGTTTGGGGGTGGTAATCTGTACTCAAAAGTACCTTTGTACCCAAAGCCTTCTTAAGCCCCTACAAGACGCGAAATGAAAAATAGACATTCGTATCTAAAAAATGCAGTGTGGAACTCTAGGAAGACATACAATTTCACGGATGTACAACCTTCCTAGCTCATAAACACTGAAGGTTTCCTTGATTGGCAAGAAGTGAGAATCCTTCATGAGTCTGTCTATGACAACTCAAACCACATCGTTCTCTCAAGGAGACCTCAAAAACACTATTAGAATGTCTATTACAACGTTGTTCCACTTCCACTCAGGAATGGGAACTGCTGTAAAATCCTTGTTGGTCGCTGATGCTCCGCCTTCACCTGCGGACAAGTGGAACAAATCATGACGAAACCATTAACATCCCTATTCATACCTGGCCACCAATTCTAATAGTGTAGATCATGATACTTCTTGGTGACGCCTGGATAAACTGACTAAACTAAGGAATGAATGTCTCACATCAGTTCCTCACATATAACTACTGGCACCCATATGTGCCTCTAAAAATTCAAGATCTCATCCTCTCTTATAATCCATCTAGGAATAGGGTCCTCTCCTAACACACTCTCCCTTAGGACTAGCCCTTCAAAATCTGATAACTTCCCTAATTCGAACTCGATCAAGAAGAGTAGATGTAACAACTACAGAAGAGAGAAAAGTATGCCTCTATCTGTCGTTCACCTTGAAATGCATCTTAGAGAATAGATGCATAAGATGCCACTCACTGATGTCCTCCTGAACTTCCTGTATCTGAGTCCTCCTACTCAACGCATCAGCCACTGAGTTGCCTTTCCCGGGTGTGTAGGTAAGCTCAAAATCAAAGAACTGTAGGTACTCAACCCATCTTCACTATCTCAAATTCAGATCACACTGAGTGAATATATACTTGAGACTTTTTTGGTCATTGAAAAATGGAAAATGCTTGCCCAAAAGATAATGTCTCCAACATCATAGGGAATAAGCAACAACTGCCATCTTCAGATTGTGCATCGAGTAATTCCTCTCATGTTGCCTCAACTACCGAGACCCGTACACAACGAATCCATCCACGTGCATAAGAAAATCTCCTTGACTAATATTTTAAGCATCACAATAAATTGTATAACTCTTGCCTGACTTTGGAAACACTAGTATCAGTGCTGAATTCAACATCACATTCTTCTTCTAATAGGCTGACTCATAAGAATATGACCCAAAGAACTTCACATCCTTCCTATTCAGACCTTTCAGTGGTGTTGTTAAGGGTAGAAAGTCCTGTATGAACCATCTATAATATCTAGCTTGCCCTAGAAAACTTTGTACCTCAAAGAAGTTCTTCGGATTCTCCTTGGAAACTACAACTCTGACATTCTTTGGGTCTACTGATACTCCTTCCTTGGAGATAACCAGACACAAGAAGTGAATCTGATCCAACCAAAAGTGGAACTTTGAGAGCAGAGAATATAACCAATGCTACCTCAGTGTACCGAAAAAGATCTCAAGATGGATATCTTGGTCATGTCGTGAGTGATAGTATAACAAGATATTGTCTACAAAAACCACCACAAAAGAATCCATGTATGGATGGAACACTCAGTTCATTAGTGCCATGAAAACTGCAGGTGTGTTTGTGACACCAAATGACATAACCATATACTCATATAGATCATACCTAATCTAGAAGTCTTTAAGAGGTATATCTGATGGTGTAACATGCAACTGATGATAACCAGATATCAATTCAATCTTCAAGAACACCAGGGCTCCTTGAGGATGATCAAAGAGATCATCAATCCTCGGTAAGGGATGTCGGTTCTTAACCATCAACTGGTTCAACTTCTAATAGTCCACGCAACTCCTGAGGGTGTCTTCTAACTTCTTCGAAAACATGGTAGGAGAACCCCAAGGAGATGTATTGGGTTAGATGAAACCCTTTTCCTGCAACTCCTCCAACTATTTTTTGAGCTCCTAAAACTCTTTTGTATCCATCCTATAAAGCGGAATAGACACCGGTACCGCTCCTGGAACAATCTCAATTGAGATGTCTACCTTGCTCTCCAGAGGAAAACCTGAGAATTCCTTTGGAAAGACATCCCTGAAATGATCCATCACCAGAGAGAATTCTATCTGTGAAGTCCCTTGGCCATCTAGATATAGACTAGCAATTTGGGCTGTAGTTCCTCCTAACCCATGATGATCTGGACCTTCTCTGCTTGCATGAACATCCCATTCACCCCTATGAAGAACGGATCCACCCTCTGGTGATACAAAACTCACCCTACAACGATAAAAATCTACAACTACCTAGAAAGGAACTAGCCAGTCCATTCAATTAATTGAATCATTTCATGTAATTTCTAGGACATAGAGGTCCCATAGGAAGTGAAATCCACAAACCTCCAGTTGGAACTCCTTACACTGACGTATATTACCTGCTCTAGTCCCCAATTTCGTGTCTAGTATCAAAACATCGACAGAAGAAAAGATACAGAGCTCAAGGCTCTCCACAACAGTGACATAGATAAATATATGGGGATCCGCTGTATCGAAAAGATCAGAAGATAGAACTAAGGATACTAAGATTGTACCTCAAACTGTGGAGGGTTCGGGATCCTGCTCCTTCTTGGTCTTCTGCCCTGCAAAAGTCTGACCTGTACCGTGACCCTGTGACCCTACCTGGCCACTCTGAGTAGATCCACCCTACTTTCCCTGAAAGCCCGAAGACTGAAAACAATGGCCTTGAACTCCATGTCGACCTAAATGGAAGGAAGAACTCTAGTTCCTAGACTAGTGAGAAACTAGTGGCACTACTCCTGAACGCGGGGTCATAGAAGAACCCTTGTCACCAGCTTTTGGTGAGAAGAACTGGAAAAAGCATTAAAGGTGACCCATATTGCTGCAAGATCGGCATTCTAATATGTCTCTCAGGAAACGTGGTATCATATGCCCGCTCAACCCACACTAGAAGCACACCACCTGGCCACCAGAAGATGTATCCCGCTTTCTCTTATCTCGTCGTGCATGCTCCCTGCTGTGATTCCTACTATCAGGAGGAGGAATACTAACTATGTATGCCGAACCACCATGGCTCACCACCCCAGAATCCCTCATATTGCACTTTGTGATCAGCACCTGGTTGACAATAGAAGATTTTGAAGTCTACTTGAAGATGTTCACATGCGATCAGATTTCATGCCCCAGACCATCCTCAAACTTCCATGCAAGGAACAACCCATACCCTCCTGGAATAGGCATGAAACACTGAATCTCTATAAAACAAGTGGAATACTCTATAATCTAAAATCCCAGGCTCCGTCTTCCCTTAAGGTCTCCAGATAGAAATAATCGTAGAAGATGGAAAAAAACTCACCCCAAGCCATATTCAGCTGGCGTCCTGCATGTGAGTTCACATCCCACCACCTCTTAGTGAAATCTTTGATCATGTAGGTAGTGATCTTCACCCTCCTCTCATTAGGTGTCTCCAGATGCTCAGAAATCAACAGTGTGTCTTCTAACCATGACTCTACTGCTTGGGGTCCTCCATCCCCTAAGAAAATGGGAGGATGCTGGTGCTGAAAGACACGCGTCAATTTTACCATCAACGGGGAAAGAGGCGGAACTCCCTGAAAGGTCTTCATCATCCTCATGAAACTCTCTATGAAATGTGCATCATCATCTATGTCAGGTAAAACGGCTGGTGCCAAGGCTAGCATAACTAGAGGATCCGCTGGAAGTCCCTGATCAACCATGTCCAGTGTCTGATCACCGCTTGGCAACTCACGCACAACCAGAGGATATCTCTGCAGCATGACTATTCAAGGTCAAACACACACCTTAGATCAAGATTATCAAGTACTGAAAACTAGAGTTGTAATATGGGAAAATGAGAATGAAATCATTCAAGTTTTCAAAATATGTCTACGCAATGTGTACATTTCATACACGGTGTGTTCCCTTAAGTCATTTACATGGGCGTGTACTCCTTCCTATACTAGTCATGTAACACCACAAACACATGGTGTGTTGTCTTAACACATGGCGTGTACATGAATCCCCTTACCCTGCCCGAGTCATATTACATAGGTAAGCCACATGGATCTCTTAAGACAATACTACATGGCGTGTTCAAAAGTGACATGACATGTACTAGACAAGCTCCCCCTTGCCCGTGTTTTTAGTGACATGGCCTGAAACATGGCTTACACTACACGGTGTGTTCATGGCAGACAAGATGTGTACATGAAAGGATATCACCACCCCGTGTTGTTAGTGACACGTCCAGGTACCTGGGTCAGACTACACAACGTGTTTAGACTAGAAATGACCTGTATAATAAGAGACTCCACCGACCCGTGTTGTTGGCTACACGGCTGGGTTGCTAGGATTACACTTCATGACATTTTCAAGCCTAACATGATGTGTATAACTGAAGATATATCCGTCCCTGTCATTTTACCTATGGGCGGACATAGGGTCAACACCACATGGCATGCAGAACTGGTACACGGCATTTTACCACATGAATTTCCCTATCCCATGCCTCTTCCCACATGACCTAAGACACAATTAGAGACTACACGGCGTGTACATAATGTACACGACATGTACTTAAGAAAAATTGTTTATTCCCAAACAGAAGAACTCATGGCATGTAGTCAAAACTACATGATGTGTATTCTAGATTTTTATGGATAGTAATCCTCAAAAACTACTCTAGAACCGAAAAAAACACTAAAACGAATAATAAAGGTGATAAAATCTGATCTGTGAGGGCCCATACTCCCTGTGAATCAATGTTTGGCATCTTATACATGCTATAACATGTCAAACAAGCAATGATCCACCAAATTCCGGTCCATGAGTGCCCATAACACCTCAAGAACCAAAGTTTGTCATTCATTCATACAAAACCTTACAAAAACAATACCCTATCAAATAGCATGTATTTTGTTTCAAGGAATAAATCACAAAAACATGCATATTCTATAAAAATTCTATCACAAAAACATCCAATCGCTAATGAATCCATGATTACATGATAAGAATTCATGAAATGTGATTTCTAGCAAGTGCCTATATGATGAATGAGATGGCATACCATCATCTCATCGAGTTGCGACATAAATTGAACCTCAATAACATCAAAGGTAATAAGACAAAAAAATGTGAGTCACCCAATGGTGAAAATCACATTAACAGTAATCTTGAAAAACTATAAAATTGCAACAGACAAGGTATATTGGCTTTTCCTTGTATATGGGTTAGCTAATCCCAAGAACATCTTATTATGAAGTACATGTTCTGTCCTATCCTTGTCTAAAGGATCCAGATAGAAAATCAAGAGAAAAGAATTCCCCTGATACCACTTTGTAATCTCTCGGTTCCGGAATCCACCCAGAGGCACCCTGTACCCGGTTGGTCACATGGCCTCAAGCACATTTCCTTGAATGCCAGAGGCTGCCGACTAGCAGCGAGGGCCTTGGGTGTGATAATGGGGAAACTATGACCTCATTGGCAGAGTAGCACAATGGAAGAGAAACATGTATACAATATTAGAAGTAGTAAATAGCAGAGACTGAAATAATAAACAACTACAGCACAAATATATAAAATTATGCATGATACATTTGTCTAGGAAAGCAGCCTAACAAGTCACAATGCTAGAAATATAAATAGTGCTAAACCAATGTACACAAGATAAAGATAAACTTCTCCTCAGCATCGCAAGCCTAAGAATGTTCCCATGCTCCCCAGCTCCACAGCAAGATAAGTTCCTAAAATAGAAGGGTGCATTCCCTTATCTATATCTACAGTAATAAAATCTGTTTAGGCCCAAAAGCATGACCTAAACAGGTTGTGAGAATAAATCCCAGTAGGCAACCACCCAAAGATCTCTGCCTAATAGTCTGTGAATATATGGATAGTAAAAGAATAGAAAGCAGTAAACAAGAAAGTACTCAGTAGTAAATAATCCACAGTTTCAATATCAAACAATAGTGAATCAATAGCTATACCCCAAACAGGTAACCCTCTGGGAAGTACTCACAACCCTCTCCTCTGGTCCAACCAAAGAAGTACAAGCAACCATCTAGGTAGTGCACTCGGCCTAACCCCTCTAGTTCAGTCATAATAATTCATATAGAATATTTGAGGAAGAACTCACAGTAAATTCCAGTTATAGTATAAGGTAGTAAGAGACTCTCTGAGGATGCCCACATGGTCAATTACCCTTATATCCCTAAGGTCAAGGACTCTTTTATGAAGCTCACTCGCTCACTTCCCCTTATAGCCCAGATCGTTCAAAGAATCTCTGAGGAAGCTCACTCGGCAAATTCCCCTTATAGTATACAGTAATTGGGGTAATTAAAAGTAAAACAAAGACACTTTGAGGAATATCTCATGGCCAATTCCTCTTATAGTCTAAAGTTCTCAGAGACTCTCTGAGGAATCTCACTCGGTAAATTCCGCTTATATCCTACTACACTAGGTTCTCATGGCCCTGTGTAGGTCAATGAGAATAGAAATGAAATATGTCCAAGAAAACCTAACGAACTACTTGGCTGACCAGTCTACAACATATCATGCATATCGGAAAACAAACTCTCCATCCTACAGTAGCTGGTATGGAGAACAGGCAAGGCAGCAAAACTAGCAAAACAAGACCAAAATGTTATAAACAGAACATGCATGGGAAATACATCCAAAGAATAGAAATAAACCCTATTAATATCCAATTAGCCTCTACAAAAGAATACAAGAATGGAAGGAAACAATAATGGTTAAACGTTAAACACGCAATACCCCGTTCAAAGGTATTGGTGGAATTTGCACATAATACTCAAAGAATTTGAACAGAAAGGCACAAAGCACCTACCTCGGCGTTAGGAGATCACTATATGTGAACCTAGAAGATTGAATCTCCTTATAATGCAATATATCTACGAAAACGCTCAAAACATTCAACCAAAGACATCTCACAAGAGTTTAGAAATCAGAAGATCATGCTCTAGGAGAAGAGAGAACTCACTGATGCGATTCCAACACAACCGATGATGTTCAATTTAGAGAGAAGACGCACATTCAGTGGTTTATCGAAATCTGTGGTTGTATGGAGCTTTCAGTTGAACGAGTCCTAAAAGAAGAGAGTTCTGGCAATTAGATGTGACCCCGATGTATTTAATGAAAAAAAGAATGTACACCGCATCTACTTTTGAAGTACACAGTGTGTACTCACCTTTTCTATACTCTGCTTTAGGCAGCCTCCCGGTCACCCCCACATGGCTGTGTGCATGGCCGCTACAAGGCCGGCACACAACTACTTGTGGTGACCTAGTACATGACATGTAGTTATAAAGAACATGGTTTTTACTTAAAAAATTTCCATAAAAACCACTTTTCCTCAAAAACAACCAGAAAAGGAAAACATACCTAAAAAATGGTCCGGGTTCTTATAAAAAATATATGTTTAACATAACAAAAAATAATTATTTTTTGGAATCCAAATATGGTATCCAATTTAGTGATTCAATTTCAAGTGGGGGAATAATTTTTTTAATATCAATGTATTAAATATGTACAAGACATTTCTTGAACAAAAACATATCATTATGAGAAATAATTATTGTATTCCAATTCTAATCCTCATAAAAACAATTAGGTGAATGTTAATTTATTTTTCTCAATATATTATCTATATATTTAATTATAACACTTTATAAAAAATAAATAATTAATATAATTATTATAAAATTCTATGTGATATTAATAAATAGTTTCATGAAAAATATATTATTCTATATTCATATTATTTTATGATTGATTTTAACTAATTAATAATAACCATAATATAGATAATTAAATCTTCATATATATATAGAAAATAATTTTCCTTAATTTTATGTCTCAGAAATAAGGTTATATTGATTTAAATAAAACATCTATAAAAGAATAAAATCGAAAACAAAAAATTTATGTTTTTCAATGACTTATTAAATGACTATTCCTTATAAATATTTAATCACCTTGAGGATGTTGGTAATTGATATTTTAACGTAAAACATTAATTCTCTGAATAATGCATATTGATATCAGCACTCTTTCATTAAATATAAAACTATATAAATAATTCAAAAAAATAAATTCTCAAGAATTAATCAATATTATTTACAAAGGAATCAATTTACTAAATTTTATTTAAATGCCAAATATTTTATTTTATTTAAAATTTTATTGAATAAAAATTCAATTTTGATCATTTTTTAGCAATCATAAGTTATTGGACACATCTAATTTATTATTGAATAATTTTATACATGTTGATTTTAATATAAGAACATCATTTTTATTGAATACATGACACACAACATTGGGAATTGTGGTGAATTTAACACAAAAATATTTAATGATATATATTTTTTCTTAAATTCAATATCATTGATAACATTAAATGCACATAGTACATGGATTAAATGAATAGGGATACTCTATTAAAATATGATTTTTTAAACATGAAAATTATAAAACATCATTTATGTTAGTGAGAATAAATAATGAATAAAAAATAATTAAAATTTTATGTTTTACACAATTATAAAATAAATTCAATTGTTCTATATTCATTAGAAAAAAATAATAACGATTTTCAAGAGATTGAAATGTTTTCTCAAAAACTATATTTTTTCAAAAATGATGATTAGTCATTATTTGTGCACATAATTTGGAATTATTTTTTACCAGTAGTAGGAAAACGTATATTAAAAATCACAAAATATTTTTTAAATCTAGATTTCAAAATTATCTATTTTTATAATTTTGTGACTTTTTTGAAATGATTAATTTGTTAAAAAAAATTTAAAAAATATTCATATTTATTTTAAAATGCATTTTTATTTAAATTAATTACAATGTTAAATTAGAATATAAGTAGGTTTTTATTAAAAAAAATTAATAATATTAAAATATTAAGAATTTAGTTAATTATAATGAATTTAATAAAGAATTTTTAATTTTAAAAAATATATACTTTAATGAATTTTCTATTTGGAAATCTTATCATTCATCGTGTTTGTGGATTAATTAAAATTTAAATTCCTCTACTTCTGTGAAATGAATATGAAAAAAATAATTTCAATAACTAGAATTAGAAAAATAAATATTATATAATAGGTTTAAATTTATTTTTAAACATAAATAGTAGTAAAAATATATGGATTAATTTTAGCATTTAAAGTAAAAATGGGTTTACCGATGGGGTTTGAAAAATAATATAATGGTTAATAATATCATAAAACTACCCAACACCCATTTTCTACACCTATATTGACATTATCACATATAAGGTTTGAGAATAATCCATTTTGGAGTACTATGTCATGTGAAAAATGTGGGCATCAGTTTATCTTTTGAAAAATTCCACGTATGTCCTCTCTCAATGTTAAAAAAGGCCATCCCCTATCCAACCCTATTAAAACATTCAAACACTATTGTTCAACAAAAGCCTACCATAATAAGTTTCATATTTACCTCAAAAAATCCTAGATTACTTATGTAGATTATTAACCCATCCTAATAAGGTTCTAGGTTTTAACCTATAGAGGATCTCCAAAGAAGATTTATTATTTGTAAACTTATGTATTTGTTTTATTTCTACTTAAAACTCAATAAAATAATATAAAAGAGTGGGACGTCTGGATGACATGAGCATTCCTCTCTTCTCTCCAATGGAAACTAGGGTTTTTCCTCTAGGATATCTTCGATTATAAAATCTAAGGACAATGATTTCCTTGTCCTGGGACGTTTCGATTCCCAGAGTATTTCCACAACTATATTGATGGATTGTTTGCCTTAGAATGAAGGACCTCTAGCAAAGAGTGCATTCGGGGTTAGAAAACACAATAGAACTTTTTCTCCTTTCAAATGTTCAAATGTTGGTATACGTAAGAAGAGTATTATCACACATGTCAAGGTAGATCTAGAGGTGGTCACAGAGAGGCTCGAACATGGGGCTCACTCGATTATATCTTGAGTCATCTTTCCTAGAGGATTCGAACCGTGTGTGACTGAGCATCTCACATAGTAGATTTCTGATACTTGGGGCTTCTCTACATAGAAGTGTGTCTCATTGGGGTGAGGTTTTTTCACCTTCTGTTCCCCTTCATAGAACACAAGATTAATGTATGGGCATATGGTTTGATCTCTTTCATGCCAGGTGCACTGCACATATAAGAATGGGAATGAAAATTCAACCCTAAGAAAATTGGTAACTCTTCGATCCAAATTTGGGATAAATTATTTGGCCCAAACTGGAATTTGTGGATTCCTATAATATTATATGATACTTATTTGTTGATAAGAGTTCTTATAAAAATTTATAGAGAAACTAAAATAGCTATATTTAGTCATTATGCTTGTTTCATGGTTGAAATAGACTTTGGTTCCACTTTGGTCGATAATGTCTATCTTTTTACTAAAGAAGAGGAGCCTGAGTTGAGAATAGAACATTTCCAAATACTATCCAGAATATAGAGTCATTGATCATTATTCATCTAATTGTAAGAGGTCTATTGTTTTTTAATACTGTTCAACTCGTGGACATAATGCTAACATATGCTTCAAAAGGATCAAAGCGCTGAAAGTATACACCACTAGGGAGTCTGATACTATTGCACAGAATCCTCAATTGAGGGTTCATGACCCACAAACTCAACAAGTATGTAAGAAGATGGAGGATATGATCTTAGCTCATAATTCTAGACCTAGTCAGGTTAGATATCATACTCCAGGAACTATGGAACATTCTGAAAACAATAGATCATGGGATAATATTGTTGAGTAAGGCCAAACACATAAACCCCAATTAAATGAGGAACAAAGAACACAAGAAGCAGTAAATCTAGTGGAAAGTCTAGATTCACATGTGGAAATACAAGGGGTCATGTTTTGGTTTACTGAATACCCCATGCTACCCCCCTCTACTATAGTTTACAAATTTATTAATAATTCTATTCTTCCAACACTTGTACATTACACATATGGACAGACTGACTGCACAGGTTCGGTATGTTCTATAACTAGATATCAGATTCATTCACCTGCTACTGCTTTTGAAAATGAGGAAGGTAATTCTACCTCTAGTACTTCTAAATCAGCCTCCATACATTCTGTAAAACAAGAGAACCTATGGATTTGGCTCCCAATGCTCTTCCTATGAAGGTGTCTTCTATTGTACTTAATAGGTTCAAGAAGTCTTGTGCTTAACCAGTGAAGGTAAAAGATACTTTTTTTGAACTCTCTTATTGTAATGTAGGGGGTTTAGATGTTAATAACACTCAAACTAATACCCCATGGGGGGACAAGATAGATAACCCTGCAATGCTCCAGTCAAATTCATTGTAACCATTTTATTAGCATTAGAAAAATAAGACCCCTTCTTCAGAAATGCATCAAACAGCTACAACTGATGATGAGTTTACAAGACCCTATAAACAAGAAAATTGGAAATGGGGATGTCAAATTAATCGTGGGAGAGGGCGAGGATGTTCCAAATGGACTGTAGAGAAGGATGAACCATATGATGACTCTGACCTGGATGGATCAGATATTGAAAGTCTTCTTCAACAAGAAAAAAATTATAAGCACTCCACTTTCGGGGTTGTGGGAATAGGCGATGCTGATGAACAGACTAGGGGGCCATAAAAGATAAAGAACACCAGATTGAGGAGAAGATAAAGAAAAAACATGGTGCCTCATGATGGGGGTTTTAACAATTTGTGAGACCCCTTACTGCTCATTTACATGTTTTGTAAATTTTATTTATGTTTCAATAAAAAGGGTCATGTCCCTTTAAAAAAATTAAAATACTATAAAAGAATAATAATATAATATAAAAATTATATTTTAAATTATAATATGTTATTTTGTTAATGACATAACCTAAATCTAACTCCAATTTCATCAAATGGGAAACAAAACAGTAAATCTTTTATATGACAGACAACTGCATCATGAAGCGATGTAATTTGTTTTGCATAACCACCTTTAAATTCTGTATATAATTATGTATTTAAATTATTTATATGATAATTATGTAACAATTATAATTATGAAATTATTATATTTGATATTTCTTCTTAGATTCAATTCCACGAGGCACGAGATAACATCACTCATCTGTACGATAAACAACTACATCGCGATGCGATATTATTTATTTTTCAAGTACGTTTTACATGAAAGGTATTAAGAATAATGTTAATGATTATATGTGATATTTATAATCTAAAAATACTATTGTAAATATAATATCCCATCTATCTTATTAACATTCATTCTATTTGAAAATAATAAAGTTTCTCATTATTATGTGAGGACTACCACCTCCACATAGTGATGTGAAATTTTTTCATTTTGTTTTTACATGGATGGTAAAAAGAAATAATTTGATTAATATACATCCTATATTTGAAATTATAATTTTTGATTTTTTTCATTAATATTTATTTCATTTTTTTCATCTGTTGAGAAATATTGGAAACAAAATTCAGGCCTATGTACAACCTACCTACTCTGTAAACATTGTAATCCATTCACTATCTGTAAAATTAATAAAATACCAGATATATATATATATAATGAATATATATTACATTTAAATCATTTTTAACATTATATAGATGGTTTAAAAATGATAAAATAAATATAATAAAATTACTTTGTTAAAATATACATGAAAAATGAAGCAATTATCACCTGAGATAGTGATCTTAATAAAGGATTTTTAATAAATTAGTGACAAAAGACTATATGTATATGATATATGGTATAATATATAGGAGTATGGTTCTAATTTGTTTTTAAAATAAACCTGTTTTTATTATACAAGAGGTTCATACACATGGAAAGGATGTCGAACCTAAGGTAAGGGTTTCTCATCTCACTTCTTCTTATGTGAGACATACAATGTATACACCACTTATTCAATTATGTTGTGTATATACTACCTATTTGAAATGTTTTAATATATAATTCCTTATATTCAATATATTTTTGGTATTTATTATTTAATTTGATTATTATTTTCTTTATGGGCCTTATAATATATATGTTAATGAAGTTGTTAGAGTTTATTACTCAATCTAATAATTATTAAATATTACATTTGTTTAATTCTAACATGGGGGAATTATAAGATGTCAATTTATATTATCTATATATTTTATTATAATATGATTATAAATGACTGTTTTCAAGTAATAATACCAGTTTCTCCTCTTTGTTTATTAAAATTATTGATAAATTGATATTATTAAAAGAAGATATTTTTAATCTTCAATCAAAAATAAATTTTCATTAAAATAGATTCTTTTTGAAAATGATTTAATTTTTTTCAACCATTTAATGTTTTATTTTTAATACATTATTACCCATTTTTTCTAATTTTTAAAAAATAAAGGAAAGATAATGTAACATTCCAAACAAGGCATGTTTCACTTTTACCCAAAAAATGAAATTAATCATTATTTTATTATGAATGGAATGAATAGAATTTTCTACTATCAGTATAATGATTTTTTTAAATATGATGTTTCTAGTATTAAAAGTATTTTTTTTATAAATTATGTCCATAATTTTTTGTGAAATTTTCGTTTTAGATTTTTTTTTGATGTGAAAAGGTTAGTTTTCAAAAAAAATGTTTTCATATAAAAATTAATTTCTTTATATTCAGTAACGACACCAACCATTTATCTTACTTATGATCCACATGGGATATGATGTATTCATATTATAGCTATTATTTCAATGGATGTTTTATGGTCATCGTGATTGAGGATTTAATATTTTATTACCATTTTCCATAGTAATATGGATGGTTATTGATTATGTTAATTAGACTAGGGTAAGTATTAATATTTAAAATTGTTGTTTTTAAATAAAAATGTTTATATTGATTTTTGTTACAGACCTTACATAAGAAGAATTCATTAGAATTAGTTTTTTTTGGGTGAGTCTGGGTTATAGATATCCACTTAATGTATAGAATGTTCTAGTTTGAAAAATTATTATACCAAATTTTATAAGTCTCTTACCATAGATTTAAAAAATCAAGTGAATGGTCTTGATAGTATGTTATAAATGTCTAAAATTATTTATTCCTTCATTATGATATCGATTATTGATATAAATTTGATTATTCTATTAGTTATAAAATACACTGATATGTTTCAATATTATTATATTATTTATATTTCAATATTTGTTCATGATTAACACCTCCAATATTTCACTAATTTTATACATTAAATGACACGTAATTTAGTTATTTAACTTTTTCTAATGACTATTCTTATTTAGGAATATAGAATACATTATATTGTTACCATTAATGAGCATTTATACTCACCCATTTCTAATATTTCATTTTCTCGAAGATAATGAGATGTATTTTGTGGTTAATATTTCTAGATACACTATATTAATTAATAAAATTCTCAAATGAAACACTATTTATATTTTAATATTAAAATTTTATGTCATTTTTAAGTAGGTATCTAGTTTACCAAGATTAATCAACCTTTCATTACTTTATGGTGCGATTGCTTGTATGTTTTTTCCTATTTAATAAAGCATCCAATGACTCTGGACCACACAGGTTGGTTTTTTCATGGTTTCCATGAATATATTTTTATTAGATATCGTTGGAAGTAGATTTAAGTGAACTTATTTTCAAGAATACTGTACTATGATAAAAATTGATGATAAATAAATATTAATATAGAATATTTTTCATTAAATGGATATTTTTTTGACATTACTTGTAATAAAACCATGTTTGGATACTACAAGTTGACTTGGTTCTTGAATAGATACAACATGGGGTAATAAATCATAAAAATGGTCTATAGGCCATGATGTGAGTGATACTTTGTGTACAAAAACAAGCCTTTTTTTGAACTTGATTTGAAACTCATCTACGATATTATTAGGATAATTTAAATTTTAATTATTAAGCATTATGAATTGTTTGAAAATATTATGATGATTTGGAAAATTTTCAAATGAAACAATGTTTTTATTTTTGTCATTATCCTTACATAATTTTTCCAATTTTTTTATGTGATTTGAATATTTTAGAATTACAAATTACCATCTTTCATGTTATGTATTAATCAATTTTATTTCATTATTTGTAAATGGAACCTACTAGATGGAATGTGAACTATATCAGTGAATAAAATGAGAATATCATGAACGATGATTTCATTAATGGGAATAATCTTATCTGTAGAAGTAAACTAGTCTCCAAAGTATTCTCACCATATAAGGACTTAAAATCTTGTGCTATAAAAATAGAGAAACTAATCTATTTTTATTATTGAATAAAAGGGATGCAAGATAAGAGTGGATGTAAGAGAACAAAATGGATAAGGGGAAGAAGAGAAAGAAGAGTTTTCCCATGTGTTATAATTATGGAAAGAAACACCATGTTTCCTTTTTTAAGGATTTGGGAGTTTTCATTATGAATGGAGAGAAAGTTGATTTGGATTTTCAATTAAGGGTTATGAATATAACCTTTTATGTTCAGTTTTATTACTGTAATGCTATGGGTAACTATATTGAATAAATCCTTAATCACTAATGGAATATACCATAGAAGAAGATAAAGAAATCAATCGTAATATTACACTATAACTATGGATAAAGTAGAATAACTATAATGCTCGAGCATTTCAAAAAAACAATAATATAATAATATTATTTTAACAAATTATTTTTCATTACAATAATTGCGAAAAGTATAATAATTGTGCTGCAACACCATTCATTAGATATTTTAGAAAATAATTGGAAAGACACCAAGGCATGGAAATGCGATTCAATGGAAAGTTGATATTTTTGAATATAAATTATTTTGGTAATATATCCCTAAATATGTGATAAATTTTGAGATAATAATGGAAATTATACGGTTTTATAATAGTGTTTGTGACTAATACAATGGTTAGTTAATTGATGGTTTTTTATATTTTTTGGAGTTTACAACATTTTTGGATTTGTAGAATTTATTATTCAACCTGGGACCTTATCTTTGGAAGTATAAACGTTTTTATCACAGTTTTATGTTTATAATTTTTTTGAAATATTTGGAATGTGACATTAAGGGAAATTTTTTATTTTCTTAGGAGTATAATTTATTATTCTTTCTTCCAA
This sequence comes from Viscum album, assembly GCA_963277665.1. Taxonomy (NCBI): domain Eukaryota; kingdom Viridiplantae; phylum Streptophyta; class Magnoliopsida; order Santalales; family Viscaceae; genus Viscum; species Viscum album. The sequence continues at coordinate 1,404,801,192 of OY728152.1, forward strand.
ATGTTTGAACACCATATTTGGTCAGAAATATTTTTTATCAATCTTAAGTATAAACATTTATTAAATGGATTCTGTATAATTGTAGGAATTTCTATTATGGAAATATAGAATACTGTATTAAATAAAAAAACATTTTCTAACCGTTTTTTGGTTTTTGTTGTTATTGGATGAATAAAATGTAACCCTTTTATGGAGTTTATGATCAGTAAAATGTTAATTTTAGTTAAACAAGAATAAAGTAAATTCATTTTGGATTATCATGTCATTGGGTAAGAAATGAATTACAACCAAAGAATGAATTTTTAATTATAACATATTAATAAATTATATTTTTAGTGCTATAAATCAGGATAGTAAACGAATTCCAAAAAATTTGTAAAAGGGTCTTCACATAAAAAATTTATCATTTTAGCATCATATTTGCTGAATAAAAAATAAATTTATGTCATAAATGATTAATTAATTTTGTGTACATAACATTACATTAATAATTAACAATCTTGTGATCAAAAAACATTATCACTCTCTATAACTATTTACACATTTATTCAATGGACATACCTTCACTTTCCCCCAATGGTATACTGTTTTGAAAACTTGTACAAATTAATCTAGATAAACTTTATTATTATCTTTTTGATATAACAAGATTATTTTTTACCAACCCTTATCATGATGTGGTAGTCATTAAAATTATATTAAAAAATCAAACTCTTGATTAATTTTATCATGATTAAATTTCATGGATGTGATTTATTTATGTGGTAGAATGTAGAATCTTGGGATTTTAAATTAAGAATAACATTTTTGATAGAATATATGACATACAACACTAAAATTAAAAGAAAACGTAACATCCTATGAGTTTATGATATATATCATTTTAAATAAATTCAATCTCATTGATATCATTTGATGAACACAATAATAGGTTTGAATGAAATGTTAAAGAATATTAATATGTTATTATTCAGACATAGCCCTTATAACATTGTCATTATGTGGGATAGTATGAATATTATTAAATAAATTATAAAAATTATATATTTTATATGTGTTTAAAATAAATTCAATTATTATCTGTTGATTATAACCAATATAAGTACCATTGGAAAGACAAATAAATGTTTTCTAAAAAATTTCTAATTTCTGAATGAGAGATTAGTTGAGGTTTTCAAAAATACAATAAAATTAATTTTTTACCAATTGTATATATATTTTTTAAAAAATAAACATCAAATATAAATTTCCAAATATTTGTTTATATAATTTTTTATAATTTCTAAAACAAAAACTTCAAAATCAATACTGAAAATACTAATTTGTTTATAAAATAGAAGTTTAATTTAAATTATTTACTCACTATATTATATTTTAAATTGATTTTAAGGAAGAAAAACATAATTTATATTATAATTTAAATAATTTATTTTATTTTAATCATTTTTATATTAAATTCTAGGATAGAAAATTCTTTACTAATGAGGCTTTTACCTATAGTAAGCTTCTCTTTCCTCGCATCAATATTTTAGATTAAAATTTATATAAACAATGTTTTTAAATAAAATTTGGAAAACTCATTTAATATTTTTAATAACTATATTTATTATATATTTATAAGTTCAAAATAATTTTTGGCCTTAATTAATAGTGAAATGAGCCAAAATGAATTACCAAAAAAAGGATAATTTTTTTTCTTGTGGGTGTTCAACTGATAAAATAAGGGTTAAAAATGACATAAAATGTGTATAAATACCCATAAATGGAAATATATTCACCTTAACTTCTAAGGTGTATGGATTACCCATTATTAATTCTTATGGAAAGAGAAAAATGTGGGCATCGGATTATTATTTAAAAAAATCCATGCATGTCCTCTCCCACACTTATAAAAGGTCAACCCCTATCCTCTCCACATCACACTTATATAATAATTTTGCTTTGAGAATAAAAAAATACCTACCCATATTCCCTTCCACATCCTAGAGTCCCGATTTTGATTATGAATCACTTCTAAGATGGAGCAATTTATAAAACTATACGGGCACTCTAAATATGATGTAGAAATTCAAAAACCTAAGTATTTGTTTTAATTTTATTTCCACCACCTTAAAAACATCCTCAACCATGATATTGTAATAATAAATTTATCTTATATATAAATATATTTCATTATTTCAATTAAATAACCCATATCTATCTCCATATCTATAAAATGGAAAATTAAACTATCAATTGTGGGCACAACGGACTGTCGTCGAGCAAAATGATATAAATCATTTTCCATCAATACATTTCAAGGATGAAAATAATGACTGATTTAATGAATATATTTAATATTAATTAAATTATTATACATATGGATTTATTATTTCATATATACCTTTTATTTTCCATTCCATGTGTTATATGACAAAAACTCTCTTGTGTATGACATCCTACTACCTCATGAATTGATGTTATTCGTTTTTTCCTTAGGATTAAAATTAATTATAGTAATAGTTATATTAATTAATATATATGAAATTTATGAACTAATAATACTTCTATAATATAATTGTAGATCCAAATTATTAAATATGAATCCATTAGAAAATAATAACATCTTTCGTGTGTACATTTAGACTACCACATTTTTTATGTGATGTGATTTTTTTCATTTAATTGATACATAGTTGGTATTAAATATTTATTTTAGTAATATAAGTTCTATATATGAAATAAAAATTATTCTATATAGGTAAATAAATATTTATTTTCCATTCATTTCTTCCATCGATAAACAAATTGAAACAATATTCATGTGTATGTATGCTCTACAGTGTCCACGAACAGTGTAATCAATTATATATATATATATAATGAATTGATTTAAAAAAATAAGTATTTAATTAATAAATTTTATAACTATATATTGTTAAAATTTTGAGACATTATTTACCCATGAGAAAAATAAATGGACCAATTATACAGAAGTAAAATAAATATGAAAAACACAGTAATTAACATTGAGAAAAATGATTTAAACAAGTAATTGATACTAAAATGTTGAAATAAGTATATATGGTATTAAATATATGAAGATTTTTTTTAATATATATTTAATAAAATTATTTTTATTATATAAAAGGTTTAGACACATACTATGTAATTCGATCATTATGTACGGATTTCATATCTCACTTTTACTTCATTTGGACATATTCCATATTCACCCCTTATTCCATTATGTGTTTTATATACTTCCTCTATGATATATTATATCATGAATCTATTTATATTAAATTTATTTAATGATAAAAGTTTATAATAATTGATTTTATGGGAATTACAATTCAGAATTTACCAAATTGGTAGGGTTTTTTTCATAGTCTCATTTTGATTTGGTAGTGTTTTTGTTTAAATATACTAAGGGGGACTTATTTGATAGAAATATATAAAAATAAATAAATTTCCTCTAACATTTTAATTTATAATATTTTTTAAAAATGGTATCAATTTTCCACTCTATAAAACATAAAATGTTTTAGATTGTTTTTGAAAATATTACATTATATCTATATTGTATTGAAAATGAATTTTTATAAAAATAAATATTCTATATAATTTTTTTCTAATTTTTTTTCATCCTTTCAAAAATGATTTATTTTTAATTGTTTACCGATATTTTATCTTTATAAAATTTTATAAATGTAATCCGTATAAAATTTTCAAAACATGTTTGATTTTAAGTTTTCAGAAAATGTAAATGAGTTTTTTATTTTAATGTGTACAAAATGAACATAATATGATTCCATAAGATCCAATAATAGTTTTTAATATAATTTGAATATTTTAAAGATATTATTTTCAAATAAATTATTATCAGTATATTTTTGGAACTTTTAATTTTAAATATATTTTCTTATTGAAAGGGTTATTTGTTCCAAAAAAGTTTTTGATTAAATTGTAATTATATTTATATTCATTAATAACATTGTTTCTTTATTAAACTAATGATACATTAAGTCCATTTTATGTAGATATCTTCTTATTACTTATTCATATGGTTTATTATCATCTTTAATGAGGATTTAATATTTTATTTCTCATCACCATATTACGGTAGATCGTTCATGATTATATATATTTGATTTGTGTAAGAATTAACATTAATATGATATATTTTCTTAAAAAAATTATGTTGATTATGTTTCACCCATTTCATATGAGAAATTCTTGGACATAGTTTGTTCTGTGTTAGTCCCATGAATATATATATCCCCTCAATTAATCGATAGGTCCCATGAGAAAAATTAGATGGTCAAATTAAATTGGAATATATACACATATTTAAACTATATTTTTTAGTTGTCTTAATATAATGTTTTAGATTTATATGACTATAAATTCCTCATATACATGATTAGTTATTTATGTCTATGTGATTTATCTATTAGTTATAAAATCTAGGGATGTCTTTCATGTTTATGTTTTCATTTATATGTATTTATTTGTTCATAATTTATTTATTTTATATTTTTATTAGTCTATTGATTAAATTTAATGTGTTTAATACATTTCAATTTTCCTATTTATTATTCTTATATTAATTATATATTCAACTATTTGATAAATCATACTTTGAATCTGAGGTCAATCATTCATATTTTTTCCCCAAGATATATGGATTTTTTTGACTGATATGAAGGGGTATGCTATGAGTAATAATGGAAATATCAATGAAAACCTTTTTTTAAAGTTTATGATTAAAATATAATCTTAATTTAAAATATGTATCATGTCTAAAAAGACTTATGGACTATTCAGTTGTCTAGGATATGATTCCATGTATCATATTTCAATGGAATAATGTATCCATCAACGCTGGCTACTAGGGTCAGGGTCATTATTAGATCTTTAAAAAAATCATGTGGAGTTAGAATGATATGAATCAGTTATTTTTTCTTATTTTCTAACACCCCTCTTATGTTGAAGTTATATATTTTATGATTTTAGTGTGGTAAATTTTTTAATTATAAGTACTTATAATGTAATTTTCTAATGACCTATCATTATTTAGGTAGACTGAGTTTCCTTCAACAGTTTTATGAATATAAATAATTTTAAATAAGAAATACATATTGTAATATGTGTCTTGGTAGTATTATGATACAACTTAGTCAAGGGGTTTCACATCTTCTTCTTCATGTTTCTCATTCTCCTACTTTTCATCCAATTAAATCATTTTTTATTCAATTAATTAGGTATATACTCTCATATTTTGGTATGTGTGTGGAATTTTTTTCATTAGAGTGTTTCATATTTGTTTTATTTTGACTATGGATGTGTTTCTCAGAGGTTTTTTAGCCTCATCCTCTTTTGGGTTGGGGAGAAGTATCTATCATATTTTTTAATAAAATGGTATGTATATTTTCTCTTAATCCACTATATTTCCGTAAACAATAAATTATAGTTAATTATAATGTAGTTATCAACCTTTTAGTTATTTATTATGTATTATTGTGTATCATCCATGGATTTGGAAAGGTGACATGATTTGTGGATTCCCATTATAGAAAAATAAATTTTGAATCATTTTATATTTATTCTATTAATTTTTCAAAAAATGTTTCCTATTATATTGTCAATTTTTGTTATTTAATTCCTTAAATCCTTGAAGAACTTATGTGGGAAGAAAATAATATCATTGGGAGAAATGTAAATTCCACAGTGACTTTTTATATAATTTCTTTTTGTTTATTATTAATTTTATTTCCATATTTGTATATATTTTTTTGGTACTGTTAAAATTTTCTCAATTCAGAATGTTTGTGATTGTTCTTGGAAACAAAATGGCCATAGGGCCTCATGGTATGTCCTTCTAGAGGGGGATTTTGTAAACCTAGGTGGTCGAAGATCACACCCTTCCAAAGGTTAATACAAAAATTATGTGTATATGAGAGAGGGTCATTTTAAATATTTCATTAACATAAGGGTATTCATCCCTACGTTATATAACATACCAATGTATATTTAAATATAAAAAATTGGTAAGGTCCTAATTGGGTGAAGTACCTCATATATTCCTACAACATATTTTCCAGACATGTCATTTAATAGAAGCAACTCTTAAATATTGATCCTCTATTTATCCACTAATAAAATTGTGAGGGTTGGATAACATCATAAACATTAATTTATATATGGTATAGGTGTGATGAGAAAGGATATATAGTGACAAAATTATGGTTTAGAACATTATAATATGGAGGAATATGATTATTCTCTCTCATCCAGTGTCTTATAATTTTGTTTCCATAAAGGAGATCAACCCTGTCATGAGGTTGGAGTTTCCCATCCAATGGATTTATAGAGAGGGGTTCCATGCCATAACCACTAGGGCCACAAGTTGATGTGTTTCTTAATCATTTTATTATAATAAATTTTTACCATTCCATCCTTATTTAATTAAAACCACATATTCATTAATTTTTATTTCAATCAAAATTCAAGGCCAATACTTGCATATGGGATATTATCTTTTTCCACTACATGGATTCATATATTTCACAAAAATTATAAATGGAGTTATTAAAGGTTATATCTTTATTTTTCATCATATTTATTCAATTCCACTTCATCTTTTCATATATTTTCTTTCTTGTCTTAATAAAGAGAAATGGTAGTTAAACGATATGATAAGAGTTTAACATAACCATTTTGTATTAGTTTATTTGGGTTAATATTATTTTAGTAGTCGTCTTCAATCTATATATTTTGGCATCATTCTATCCTCACAGAGTTTAGGGTGTTTATTCTTTATTTCAGTTTTTTTATTCCCTTAGGTGCATAGTCTTATTAATCTATTTATTTATTTAATGATATTGTAATTATTATTGACTGATAGTTATATAATAATATCAATGATGTTTTTAATTTAAATCAGTATATAAAAAATTATTTAATTTAAATTTATTAGAGTTTTATTCTGATACACTCAATGAATTTTTCTAAAACAATTAGTTCCATTATTCATGGAAAAATGTTTTAATATGACATTTATGTTACATAAGTACAATTATAATTATCTAAAATCTAATGACTTGTTATTTCAATTTCTATTTTATTTAATGATTCTATATAGTGAGGAATGACTGTCATCAAAATTTTATTTTTTGTTAATAGATTTTTTTATTCTTACACGTTGTTTTAATTTTTACATTATGTAATTTGACCTTAAATATTAATTGGTTTCTATATAATGTTTTTTATATTTGTTAATTATGAAATTAAATATTGTTTTTTTTTAAAAGTGGCTATTCTATTTATTGAGAATTATTTTTTAAAAGGGTTTAATGACATAAACCTTAGGATATATCTCTAAGGACCCTTTAAGAATAATTGAAATATATATCATGATTTTATTATTTATGTTATCAATTAGGTATTAAATTCAATTTTTGCATGTTAGAAAATTATTATTTCTTTCGATACGTAATGAATTTAATTTTTCATTGAGATTGTTGGTTATGTGGAATATATGACTCAATTTAGATAATATTATGTGTGAAGAAGAGGTTATTTTATGTAATATTGTGTGGTGGTGAGATAAAAATTATCCTTATATGCCATTGATATTATATATGTTTAAAATCATGATTGATATTTCCCCACATTACTATGTCTATTATGTTAACCTTAGGATCATTATTATGAAATATGACCATTGCTCTCTGGGAATTGATATACTCTTCCTTGATGTAGGTTTAAAAAATAGACTTGTTATGGATTAATACTCTCCCTATATCCCTGGATTACAACACTAATTGTGGAACTACAAAATTAATGATGATATTTTACTAATAGTATTTAATGATTCTCTCCATGACAACCCAGATGTTTTTGGATGTGGAATAAATATCACTTTACAATTTATATGATGATGATGCTCTCAATAGAAAACCCATGAGTAGTTTCTTATGATCGGTTCTACATATAAGATAAAACAATGATTGTAATTTAATATAACAAATGTTTTATATGTATACTACTAGGATTAATTATTGTCATTAATTTAGCTTATTGGTTGTTATTATTTTTTGAATATTCCAGCATGATGTAGTGGATTGAATTTAAAATTTTTTATTTGTGGGATTTTATTATACACATTATGTAATTAGTATCATTACTCCCTTTAACATTTCAATCCATGAGTTCATTTATGTTGGAAAGGGATGGTAACATGATGATTTAAACATAAACATTGATCTATAAATGTTTCAAATTTATTTTTATGGTTTTTAATTAATCTTTTTTCTACACTATTACCCTAGAAAGAACTGATCATTATTTTTTCTATAGTTTAGTTTTAAAAAATTGAAATTTCCTCTTTCTGTATGTGGGTTGGTTTCATAAAAATTATAATAGATTATATTTCAATGATTTTTTTCAAACTAGTACATTATTTATTTATTATGAATTTAATTTCAAAGACTCTAGTGAAATATTAATGGATCATTTTAAACAAAAATAAATCATAGAGAACTATGTGTATTTGTATATATCAGGATTCTATGTAGGTTCAAATGTTGTGATCTCATGATAGATGTTTTTTATGATGGTTTATTGGTGGACATTGTATGTAGATAAATAACATAGGTTATAAAGTTGAAATTGGTCTAGTATTGTGGGATTTGTTTATTATCTACCACTCGTATATCATTCACATCATATTTCCAAGTATTTTCAACATTTTTAGCATTTATATATACATTTTCGGTTATTAATAATTTAGGTTATATATTTATTTATTTTTTGTTCTTACCTATTCTTTATTGGTTTTTATCTACTTATTTTATTTTCTGGATGTCTAACTAATATGGAAAGAAATAAATATTTTTAGGGAATCTACACTAATTTTATAATTATATATATTATGTCAAACAAATTGAAATTGTGTTATTTTTTATGACATTATACTAGTTATCTACACAATATGACATGGAAAATACATCAAGTAATTTCATATGCAAGCTCAAGTACCCAGATCCATGGGGGCCTCAATTGGTTTAATAAATCTAAAATAATGAATAATGAGATTCTCTAAATTATAAACTAAATTAAAAAACACTTTTATTTAGTTATTATCAAATATTTTTATTCGTATATTGCATTCATACGAGTCTCATATTATTTATGTTGATTATTCATAGAGTGTTAGTTACTTACATATGTGAGTACTTTGTTATAATGGTAGTGTCCAACAGCCTCTGCAAAATGGTATGAGTGTTCCAAAAATGTCTAGGTATATGATTAATTAATTCCAGAAGATTAATAGTTAAACAATAATATAAAATCGTAGTATTGTTCCAATATCATGAGAATTTTTAAATAAATAATAATAACAATTTTAATAGAATTAAATTTTATTATTAATTATATATTTAGACATAAAATCCATTTTTAGGAATAACAATGCATTGAATATCTAAAAACATTATCATTCACTAAGGCTATATAATTATAACTATATGTGAATTTTTTTTCTTTTGTGCGTTTAAATGAAAAATAAACTCCATAATAATTAATTTTTCAAAACATTTAGTGTAAATTAGTAAAAAAAAATTATATTATTTTAATAGTAATATAAATTAAATGCGGGATAAAATGATAATATAATTTAAATGAAAAGGTACATTTCACAATTAGTTTCACAAAATAAGAAATTTTTAAATGTCACTGATAAGTAGAAATGAGTAAGGTTTCATTGATAATGTATCAATGTGATAATAAAAACCTTGAAATATAATCTTGGTTGTAAATAATGATTATGAGTACATAGTTTTAAGGAAAAATAATCTCGTATAATAGATATAATGTGAGAAATGGAAACCCACACATTACACTTTGAGAAACCCCATTTGGATTATATATAAATAATTCAGTGGAGGGCCTTATGAGAAAATGATATTTATTAATTTTTATAACCGTGTTAATAAAATAATATTTAGTGAGCCTTATGGAGTTCACCCCCACTATAACCGATCAAGAATATATATCCCACAAGTTTGTTTCCCTATATGGAAAAACCTAATGACTATTAATGAGGGTCAATGTCTAAAGTAATGAGGATATACCCACTTATGTATATATATACATAAATCTTAGAAAAATAAATATAATCAGTAGTCATCACAAATAAAACAGATAAATTTAGACATATGATCAAAATGAAATATATATATATAACAACCCTATACAGTAACAAATTAAAAAGAAATAAAATATGATAGTCCAAAATATAAAAATGTGCTCTACCTTGTATAATAATGTTACAAATGTATAAAAATATTAATTTAAATAGAAAAAAAAAAGAAAAATAGTACTTCCATCATAAAAAATATAATCTCATTACTCATATTGAAATCACATAACATATATCAATAGTTAGGACCTTGCCACTAACTTCATTATGAGCTATTAAATCTTATTAGTTAAAAACGAATGTGGGAAGGTTTTTAGAGTTAATCATTACACACTAATTTGATTATGATACAAAAATGAGTATTATTGGAAAATGAATGTAAATTTTTATTAGAGTGAAGATAAATATAAATAGGACATGAAAATAATTATTATTATCCCAGGACCATGGGTACTAAAAAATCACCATGGTGGGTAAATTACTAATTTTAGCTATGTTGGTGTGTATTTGAACATATTATACGGCCATTAACATTGAATAACATATCTTTATTTCCTAAAACATTTATATTTGGAATAAATCTCAATAATATAATATTATAATTGGTAATAACATCCATAATGTAACATAGTCACCAATTCACAAGCATTATATCATAATAATAAAATCCTAGTGGTGTTCATTGCATTTAATAACCATCATATTAAATGTAGAATTACATTTACTTCAACATTATCAATAAATGTTTAATGTTCATATCCTAGGGAATAATATCAATATGAATGTTAATTGTGAGACCTCAGAAAAATTATATTAGATATTTCCATCATTACTCAACCCCACACCATTACCGTTATCCTATAAATATCTTATCCCATTCAATTGATTCATATGAATAAAGGGATGTATATTACAATTACAATGAAATTAAAAATTATTTATGAATAATATTCCACTAACATGGGTATATCAAAACATTTATAACGATACATAACAATAAACAAAGATCCCTTATCATAAATGGATTAAATTTATTGGACTTTTTATAGAAATAACATACATCATAGAAATAAATAGAAAATTAATCCCATATAATGTAAACAATCACATAGGCACACTGAAAAATGTATATATCATAAGAAAAGTACAAAATTTTTGATTTTTTCTTATAGTTTAACATATTGTAAATTGTATTTAGGATGATCTATGAATAACTAAATAAAATTAAATGTCCTAATCAAGTCATTGCATATATTTTTCAAAAATATATATGGGTTGATTTCTCACACAGAATCAATTAAAATAGTAAAATTCTAAAAGGAAAATCAATCGAATGATGTAGGATTAACCATTGTTGTTCCTTTCCAAATTATAAACTATATCAATTCTATAATGTATAAAATTAACAATCAATGGTTCAAAGAATTGTGGCATTAAATAATGGAATCCCAATTGGGACTCCATGAAATATTCAGATAAGAATTAAATCGATATAAATGATATCAATATCTAGCTCCCTAATAAATAAAAATTAGAGTATCTATGGTGGACGAAATGCTCTCCAAACTAAAAAATTGAGCTCAAAGGAGATCATTTAAAAACATGTATTGTATAATATCAGAATAGAATTGATGAAATATCACACAAATCACGTGAAATGAGTATAAACCTTTCATGCCATCTCATTACATCCTTACATAGTAAAATGGAAACATAACCATCCAATATCAGTAGAAGAGTTATGTAAAATTCCTACAAATCAAGAAAAATAATATCCTGAATTTTATCATTAGTAATGAGAAATAATGGAATAATATGAGTAAGAATTAAAATAGGGTAGTGGTTGAATAAACACACTAATGATAACTCCCATGAAATAATGACACCTGAATCTTGAATGAAAATACAATCATCTATGTCATTGAAGAAATTAGGGTGTGGAAAGGGAGAAGGTGAGTTAGGATTTCAATGTACATAATTGGAAAATAGTTTTTTATTAGAAATTAATATTAAATGATTATTTAAATTAAAATTTAATTAAGACTAGTTGGAATATAGTGAGTAACCACAAACAGAAAAAAGGGAACCTAGTACCCAAGTGGTACCCAGTCCCAAGTCATTGGACACTTAGTAGCCTACATGGTTTTATTAAATCATCTTCCCTACTCTACATATAAAATTTACTCATCCACAATATTCCCAAAAGAATATACCAATGGAATAATGTATTAAACCCTGCTATTGTTTCATGAAATATAAACCATAACCACCACCAATACCAAAAAAAATTATAAATTATCAAAATCAATACATAATTTTATAAATATGTAAGAAAAACATAACTTATATGAATTGGATGTGTCCGAACCTCCCTTCTATAGGACATATCATCCTAAATATGAATCACTGAACCTCATCATTGAATCACTCTACCCACTACACCCATTTATCATATCAACACTCCCACATTAAAAATATTTTCATAAACCTGAAATGAACCCATGAAAAGGGTTCTATATTTCCCATCCTCTAAATATGGATGGGTTCCAATTAAAAACTACTTTAATAAAATCCCAATCTCTTACATTAAACTTATTATGATAACTACTATATTGTGTATATAAATAATTACAAATCATTTCCTATATAATATCATCTATATTAATTATATAAAATTAGTGGAATCCTCAATGAGACATGACATGATAACTATAGAGACCCAAACATATAACAGGAAAAGATATTAAGTAGAAAAAAAGTTAGATTATACATTATAATTTACCATATGAATCGATTCCTAATAGTTATTTTTATTAGTGAGAACATTTTGAGAAAAATTAACATACCATAAGGAATTGAATTCAATTAAAAATTAATATAGAATCTCCTCCAGAATATAGATAGTATGCTTATACATCCCATCTATATGAGGATAACTGGTAGTGTTCAAGAATACTTTCACATATAGCAGATTATTCATACCATGCCTGATGTGTGAAGAATAACGTTCACCATGTCTTGAGATGATATTATATGTTAAAACTGAATAAACATAATATCATTGATAAAAGACATCCCAACTCATAAGTATAGTGGTTCTCCCTAATAGTTATAACATTTAAAACTATAGACATGCAATCCAAAATAACAAAAATGTCATCAATACATCATGTATTCAATTACAACCACATTATGAAATACATTAGCTATTAATCCTACATCCACATGGATGTAGGTAGTGACTGAGGTTGTCCCATGAACTACATGTGATTTTAATTTACATATTTATAGATAAGACATCATGAAATAAACATTAATAAACCTTTTATTATTCTGGGAAACAATTATTTCCAATGAAAATCATGGTAAAAAATGGAATTACCATGGTTATCAACACATATCATTGAATTGGAATCACATGTATCCCCATTAAAAATGTTTGTAGGGACCACAAACAAAACTCTTTTTATATAAAATAAAAACTATTACTTAGAGAATCAGGCATCAGCTCCTTAAAAATATATTTTTCCTCATCACATGTAAATCTATAATAGTCAAGTAACTCTATAATAACCTATAAAAGAGATCATATGTGATATATAGAGATTTCATGGTCACAACTTCCTTATGCAACATAGCCTCAAGGCAAATCATAGTGAATGCGATCATAAATTAAAATTAAATAATAAAAACATGAACTACATGAATTTAATCTTGTCAACATAGTGAATTAACAATAAATTCCCCATTTATAGGGATATATTCTATCTCTATTTGAAATTAATATAGTTTCACAAGAAACCTAATCTACTGAAGGTTTTACTCAAACTATGAATATAAATACCATAAGATCATATGGTTGTTATACACAAAACACCTATAAAAAAGTTATTGATTTCAATATTTCATCATGTTTTCTACATAAAATGTCCTAAAATTGATAGTCATACAATTATATTCCCACTAACAAAATTAACTATATTCATTAGCAACAACATGCCCACACTATATCAGCACCACTCTAAGGAATATATCTAAACCATTAAAATGGAGGTTATACTTCTTACCCACCTTAGTTATAGTTAATAATGGTTTATGTAAAGACCTATAAATTACAAGGAATTTTTTTTAAAAAATAATTTGGAATTTTACAATTCTGTGGCTTCTAGAGGTGCTTGATTCTGAGGCCCGGTGTGCCTGGTATCAATTTTCAAATTTTAGCTCGGGTACGTTCAGGGAACGAATGAGCCGGTTTTTCTATCTTTTGAACCGGTGCTCAGAATTAAAATATTATAGAACTAATGAACTCTAAGCGCCGATAATTTCATAAGGGGAAACTTACCGTAGTTGCATTCGCAATGGGGGAGAAGATAATTTTGGGGGGTTCACTTAAGAAGTAAATCAAAATTATCGGAATAATTTTTATTCCATGAGGAGGTTTTTCCCTCCTAAGGGTAGTTAAAGGTGGAGCCCACAACCACTTAACTACCCAAGCGTGGATGTTAGAGAGGTGGGGCCCACACGAGTCCCACCATTTAATTCCATCTAATCTCATTAGGAACCCCCCATTAATTTGTCAACCCCCTTTTTTATTTTCCAATGCATAAAATAAATGTGGACCTACCTTTCCCTTCCCTAATTAAATTGTCAACACATTTTATTAAATGTGATAATTTAATTATAAGAGTTTATTGGGTGTGTAATTAAATATTATGTGGAACCTATTATTTAATTTGGGAAGAGCCTTCGTTGTGCAGGAGAGATCTAAAGAGCTTGGAGATTTTGGAGGAACGCCAGTCTCTAATGAAGAACGACGAAGAACGCAGGCCTCCGACGAAGAACAATAAAGAACTCCGGTTCCTCGAAGATCGATGATGGCCCACCCTTTCTCTTCTACGTGACAAGAGAGGAGATTCCACTTCCTCCTCAGCGTGCTCCGACGATGCCTATGATCCTCTTCCTCGTGACGCCGTCTACCGTGATGCAGAAATCTGACATCAGCTGTTGAGGTAGAGGATTTTGTATAAGTATCATTATGTGATTTTATACCCTCAGAATGGTGTGAAAATAATTTGTTGTTGTTTAGAACCACTAACGTGGTGGGAGAGGACTAACGAACAATTCAAAACCCACCGGTACTTTGTTCTTGATATGTGGAATAATTGGCAACGACGAAGCGGGATGGAATTGGCGATTGGAGGTCGTCGCATTGATGTGTGGGTCCCGAGACGACAACAGACGCATAAGAGAGAAAAATAAGACCACCAGAATGACTCTGGTGTCCCATGGAAATATCTGAGAGTGCGGGATGCCAGCGCGGTGGTAGCTAGCACCGGCCATCCGCTGGGCGGCAGCGGCGCCCCGGCGCACCGCCGTTAGGAGCCCGTCGCGGCTTCAGCCGCGACGGTGAGGAGTGGATCCTGCAGTCGCACGGGATCCATGAGAGATGCGGCTCCAGGATCCATGTCCACCGAGCACAATGGGGGCGGGGCTGCGTTTCCCCCTTACTCGGCTCGCTGTCCGAGCTAGCGCAGCCCCTTGGCCGGGCCGGGGCGGGTCGTGCGGACCGGGCCGGTCCCAGACCCCCAACATCGGACCATTTTCGGTCATTTGCCCATAACTTGAGCTATGGAAATCCAATTGATGCATTTTCAGTTGTGTAGGAATCTTTGGATCGATTTGGTCGTTGAGGTATACTACACATGAGGTTTCTGCAAAGTTTGGGTATGACCGGGTTGGTTCGAACTCAAAATCAACCAGGCCCTTGGAGCGGAAACGCTTATATCTGAAGGACCAGACATCCGATTGACATTCCGTAAATTGAGTAGGGATAATTTTGTTGAGAAGGTCCTTTTGGACTACTGATCTTGAAGTATGGATGTAGCTGGAGTACTATTGGGTAGGTTTTAGCTTAATAACCAATCGGGCCCCTGAGACGTAAAAGCCAATAACTCTCAGACCGGGCATCTGATCGACGCACCGTCTGTCATGTTGGGTTTCTTTTGACAAAGTGGAACTTTGGGATACATCAACTCTGGAGTTCATGATAGTTGATGTATCGACTCTTTTTCTCGAGGAGCAGACCCTCCCATAATCGAGCAGTATGTGTGCGGAAACCCTAGAGCTGGCTGCAACTTCATCGACTACTATACCGGAATCCTCTGTGGGTTCAACAGAGACGACTACCGTACTGAAATCCTCCATGGGTTCGACAATGATGACTACTGTTTTTGTATCCAGTTTGGGTCTGGTAGTATTGACCCCTGTACTTGTATCCTATGTGGGTCAGGAAGAGTAGCTGTTCTTGTATCCTGTGTGGGTCTGACAGTTTAGCTGGTCTTGTATGCAGTGTGGGTCCGATAGCTTAGATCAATTAGTGACCTCATCTGATCATCCCTATCACTATAAAAAAGATGTATACCTTTGCGAGCAGAATCTTGATTCTCAATCATTATCATTGATGTGGTTGACTTACTTTCCTATGTGGAAGGGATTCTGCTTTCCTGCGTGGACTGGGTTGTGTTTTCCTGTGTGTATTGGATTGTTATTTCCTATGTGGAATGTGCTATGTTTTCTTGTGCGGACTAGGTTGTGCATGGGCTCAAGAGTTGGAGTCATTTTGTAACTAATGACTTAGGTATATGTATGGGGATATCCCTAAGTAGATTCGATTGATACTTCATGATTGTAACTTTCCTTTGTGGATTATTCTTCATGGATTCTGAGAGCCCTTCGTGGGTATCATGGTCCCTACTGCATATCGTATTCTCACCACTGCTCGGGCTTTGCCCGCACTACGTTGTGTTGGATTCAGATGATAGACAGCACTGAACAAGGTGGAGGCTTGTGGAGCTGGACGGTACCCAGAGGTGGACCACATGGTGGGACATACACGGAGCGGACGGCCAGACCCAAGGAGCTGAGGAGACTATATGTACCCACCCTTCAGGTGGGATTTTCGGAGGATGACTCGGTGTTGCCATTTTACTTACTACTATTGTAATTTCCATTCAGTTGTACAGTACTTTCAGTTGGGTTTTTAACTGGCCCATTTACTTTTCTTCACTTACCTTATACCCAGTTTTACTTAGTGCTTACTTCAATTGCATGCTCGGTTGTGTTTGTTTACTTTATAGAGGCAATTCCTTCCCTTTTATCGGTATTTACGCCTTTGGTGCTAGTGGACAGACCCTGGCCTATGGAAAGCAGGCTTGGGGTAGTCACGATATGGGCCCCAAGGACGGGTCGTGACAAATTGGCATCAGAGGAGTCACTTATACCGTAGAATGTAGGACTCTGATCTTTCCATTCCATGAAGCAATAATGTTAAGAGTATTGAGTGTGGTTTTCAATCCAAGGAGTCCAGTGTTGGTGCGGTTGCCAATATATCCATACACCAGGACCTTAACTTCTGATTTCCGAATTAGTGCACAAAAACACTGATTGCGTGTGTGTTTCCTTTCAAAAGTTTTCTTTGTGATTACATTGTGTTAGCTCACCAGGTATACTGTTTGACTGTGGTGCACCTGTTTCTTTTCAGGATGGCCCCTTGAAGGCAGCCAGCCAGGGTTCCTAGTTACAAGCGGGATGGAAGCCCACCGAGTGATGATCCCTCGGTGCAGGGCCCCATTACAATGGAGGCACCAGCGATACCTCTACCCACTGAGCCACCGATGCTACCTTCCCTAGTGGCGGAGAGTGCACGCCGCCTGAGCGCATTGCATGAGTTTCAGAGACAGAGGCCACCGAGGTTCCGTGGAGAGACGGATCCTCAGGCAGCCGAGGATTGGCTAGATGCGGTCGTTAGAGTCTTCCGACTAGTAGGGACACCATCAGTTCATATGGTGGTCCTTGACGTGAGTCACCTGCACGCAGTAGTAGGTATATGGTGGATCCTGATGCTCCAGGTGCACAATGAGACATCTCTACATTGTACGGACTTCGAGAGCCTCTTCCGCTCGGAGTCCATTCCAGACACCCTCTGTGCGGTGCGCATCCAGGAGTTACTACAGCTGTGGGAGGGCAGCATGCCAGTAGCCCAGTACTCGACGAGATTTACCGACCTCTCACTCTACTCCACGGACATGGTACGAGACCCATTCTTCTGGGCCTGGACCTTTGAGCAGGGACTGAGGCATGAGATCAGAGCTTCGAAGATTCCTCTCGGCATCCCATTGCGGGCGGGGGTGCTGGAGAAAGACCTATTAGTAGAGAGCTTTCTTGCCGAGCATCCATCAGCAGCGAGACCCACCGCAGGATGGCATAGAGAGGAGTATTCTGTAGCCGGCTGTCAATAGACAATGCAGGGGTCCAAGTGGACCAGGCCGATAGGTGGGAGACCTCAAGATTCAGGTTCAGCTGTGCGGGGCACACGGCGTAGAGCCAGCCTTGCGAGAAGCAGATAGTGCAAAGCATGCGGCGGGTAGGGCCACATGGCTTGTGACTGCCTGACCCACCATGCAGATGAGCAG
Source organism: Viscum album (assembly GCA_963277665.1). Taxonomy (NCBI): domain Eukaryota; kingdom Viridiplantae; phylum Streptophyta; class Magnoliopsida; order Santalales; family Viscaceae; genus Viscum; species Viscum album. The sequence continues at coordinate 1,404,819,849 of OY728152.1, forward strand.
CAGACAGTGGAGGGACCTCCCAGGTAGAGGCAGAGGTTTGACCATGCTAGTCCGCAGGGAGCAGGAAGATGAGGTAGAGGATTTGGCCGAGCAGTAGGTGGTGGACGATGCTTTGAGGCTCTACCACCACCACCCCTAGGAGGTCCACCCCAACCACAGGGATCTGGCGGGCAGAGGTAGGCTCAGATCCAGGTAGCAGAGGCTTACGACCATGGCACACCTGATATGATTCGAGGAACTATCTGTGTCTACTCAACCCTTGCTGCAGTTCTTATAGAAACATGTGCAAGTCATTCTTTTATTACCTCTACCCCTGTTCGGAGCTCGTAGATTCTGATGGAACTGTTGGCTCGATCCTTGTGGCTAAAGACACTTAAGTGGGCAGAATCGATGATTATGCACTAGTGCCAGCAGTGTTAGCTTAATCTAAGAGGCGATAGCTTCGGCTGGGATCTTCTTGTAGCGGTGTTGAGGCCTTACAACGTCATCTTTGGTATGGACTGGTTATCTATAGTCCATGCTCAGATCGACTGTATTAGGTGCAAGGTGCGGTGTGTCCACACGGATGGGACTAGGTTCACCTTCACCAGTGATAAGGGATCCTTCGCAGCATAGGATGGACTCATGCAAAGGAGAGGGCAGCCGATCACACATCAGTTGGCTAGTCTCATCCTCGAAGCAGTTTACTTGCAGAGTCCGAGTTTTCTTGTAGTGGTGATCAGTATGCGGATGTTTTTCCCAACGATGTTCCAGGACTACCTCCTTATAGGGAGGTAGATTTCTATATAGAACTGTACCCCAGGGCATCACCAATATCCACTCCAGCATGTTGGAGGGCACCCGCTGAGCTTTTTGAGCTGCGAGTACAGCTGGAGGACTTACAGGGGAAAAGGTTTCATCTGACCCAGTGTTTCACCCTAGGCTTCTCCGGTTCTATTCACCAAGATGGAGAATGGGGGCTTGTGACTATATTTCGACAATCGTCGCCTGAACCAAGTGATCATGAGGAACAAGTATCTACTTCTGAGGATTGAAGACCTCATTGATCAACTCAAGGGAGCATGTTGGTTGTTGAAGATAGACCTCAGGTCAGGCTATCATCAGCTCTGAGTTCGGGATGAATATGTACCGAAGACGGCCTTCAGGTGTCGATATGGACACTATGAGTTCTTGTTCATGCTCTTTGGGGTGACCAATGAACCAATAGTGTTCATGAGTCTCATGAAAAGGATCTTCCAGTCCTACCTCGATCGGTTTGTTATAGTCTTCATTGACGACATACTGATTTACTTGACCACCGAGGAGGAGCACGCCTACAACTTATGGGTTGTACTGGATACAATCCAAGAGCACCATCTTTATGTTAATCTCTCAAAGTGTCATTTCTTGCTTCGAGAGTTCCACATCTTGGGTCACGTCATCTCAGAGGTGGGAGTTGTAATGGATCCCGCGAAGGTCAAGGTGGTACTTGCTTGAGAGCCACCTGGGAGCTTGACGGAGGTGAGGAGTTTCCTAGGTCTGGCTGGGTACTATCAGATATTTGTTCCAGACTTCTCTAGAGTTTCATCACCACTTAAGTCTTTGAAGAATAAGGGGAAACCATTCGTGTGGTCAGAAAGATGTCAGTAGAGCTTCCATGAGCTGAGGCGGAGATTGACTAGTGCACCCATCTTGAGGCTACCAGAGGAGGGAGTAGGTTATGTAGTTTAATACGATGCATCTAGGACTGGTCTCAGGTGTGTCCTGATGCGGAAGTGAGTAGTGATCACTTACGGTTCACGATAGTTGAGACAGCACGAGCAGAACTACGCTACCCATGACCTCGAGTTAGCAGCAGTGGTCTTCTCCCTGAAGATGTGGCGACACTATCTGATGGGTGAGCACTTTAAATTCTAATATGACCACCAGAGTCTCATGTAAATTTTCTCGCAGAAGGACCTGAACCTAAGACAGTGGACATGGCTCGAGTTCCTCTAGGATTATGACATTGTGATTGTATATGCTCCTATGAAGGGGAACGTTTTGGCTGATGCTCTCAGCAAAAGATCGGGCATTCAACTACTTTGGGAGGCGAAAGAGCAGTTAACCTATTTTCAGATATCCTATGTGGATATATATGGGGAAGCCTATCTATAGTCCCTCACAATCACTACTCCACATCTTCAGCGGGTCAGAGAGACACAACGAGGGGACGTTTACAGTAAGGTGTGACGTACCCAGATATCCTCAGGGTTAGCACCCGATGAATTTTCTGAAGGTGGGGAGCATGACATCCTCTTCAGGGAACATACCATGGTACCAGATAAACTAGAGGAGGAGTTTCTAAGGGAGTTCCACTCTTCCTCTCTAGTCGTACATACTGGGTTAGTGAAGATGTACTAGGACCTCAGATGACAGTACTGGTGGCCAGGTATGAAGAGGGTTGTGGCAGAGTTCATTTCTCGACACCTCACTTGTCAGTAAGGGAAGGCAGAGCACCAGGTACTAGAATGCTTAGTACAGCCCTTAGAGGTCCTAGAGTGGAAGTGGGATTGGATATCCATGGATTTCATTATGCGGATTCCACGTACTTCTAGAGGACATGACACCATTTGGGTGATCGTAGACCGACTAACCAAGTCGGCCCACTTCTTACTGATCAGAGAGCAGGGCTCAGTAGAGAGATTGGAAAGCCTCTACATTCAAGAGATCGTATGGCTTACTGGTGTTCCATAATCTATCGTCTCCGATTGTGACACTCTCTTTACTACCCTGCTTTGGAAGGGGTTGAAAGAGGCCTTTGGGACGCAGCTACGCCTGAGCACATCCTTTCACCCTCAGACGAATGGCCAGACGGAGAGGACCATTCTGACACTCGAGGACATGCTACGTGTATGTGTCCTTGACATTGGTCATAGCTGGGAGGATCACCTACCCTTGGTGGAGTGTTCATACAACAACAGCTACCACTCCACCATCGGGATGAAACCTAACGAGGCACTGTACGACTGACCTTGCAGATCACCTTTGTGATGGACTAACCCTAGGGAGTCAGCACTCGTAGGACTAGAGATGGATCAGGTTATGAAGGAGAAGGTGCAGACCATACAGGAGTGGATGAGGACTGCACAGAGTAAATAGAAGTTCTATGCTGATAGGAGGCGGAGGCCACTGGAGTTTGAGGATGATCACTACCTTTTCCTATGGGTCTCACCTCGATGTGGATTACGGAGGTTTGGCCAGAGAGGCAAGTTATGTTCATGCTTCATCGGGCCTTTCCAAGTCCTTGAAAGGGTAGGTGAGGTGACTTACCTCCTGGAACTTCCACCTCAGTTGCACCAGGGGCACAACATCTTCCACGTATCACAGCTGAAGAGATATGTGCACGACCCGACGCATATCATCGACCACAGGGAGCTGGACATTGATGACATGGTGACATTTGCGGAGGTTCTGGTGGAGATCGAGGATCAACAAGTGTGGGTCCTACTTGGGCAGTTGATTCCTCTTGTGCGCATTCGTTTGCAGCATGTGAACCTCCAAGAGAGAACATGGGAGCGGGAGGCTCAGATGTGTGCTCAATACCCTCATTTGTTTTCCTAGTTTATGTTGTAGCTTTATGAGGACGTAAAGCCCTGAGGTGGGAGTGATGTAAAGACCTAGAAATTTCAAGGATGTTTTTTATTTAAAATACATTGGAATTTTATGAGTCTGTGGCTTCTAGAGGTGCTTGATTCCGAGACCCGGTGTGCCCGGAATCAATTTTCAATGTTTAGCTCGAGTACGTTCTGTGAAAGAACGAGCGGGATTTTCTAACTTTTGAACCGGTGCTCAGAATTAAAATCAGAGAGCACCGATGAACTCGCAGTGCCAGTAATTTCGTAAGGGGATACCTACCGTAGTTTCATTCGCAATGGAGGAGATGATAATTTTTGGGGGTTTACTTGAGAAGTAAATAAAAATTGTCAGAACAATTTTTATTTCATGATGTGGTTTTTCCCTCCCATGTGTAGTTAAGGGTGGGGCCCACAACCACTTAACCACCCAAGTGTGGATGTTAGAGAGGTGGGGCCCACACAAGTACCACGATTTACTTCCTTCTAATCTCATTAAGAACCCCCCATTAATTTGGAAAAAACCCCTTTTTATTAGCCAACACGTTAATAAAATGGGGACCTACCTCTCCCTCCCTTAATTAAATTGTCAACACGTTTTATTAAATGTGATGATTTAATTATAGGATTTTCATGCATGTGTAATTAAATAATAGGAGGAACCTATTATTTAATTTGGGAAGAGCCTTTTTTCTGTGAGAGAGATCGGGAGAGCTTGGACATTTTGGAGGAACGTCGGTCTCCAACGAAGAACGACGAAGAATGTCGGCCTCCAACAAAGAATGACAAAGAATGATGGTTCCTAGAATATCGAAGACGCCCCACCCTTTCTCTTCTCTGTAACAAGAGAGGAGACTCAGCTTCCTCCTTGGTGCGCTCCGACGACGCCTACGATCCTCTTCCCCGCGTCGCCGTCTACCGCGACATCGACGTCCGACATCAACTGTTGCGCTTGGGGATTTTTTATAAATATCATTATGTGATTTTATACTCTCAGCATGGTGTGAAAATCTTTTGGTGTTGTTTAGAACCACTAACACGGTGGGCTCGGACTAACAAACAAGTCCGAACCCACCGCTAATTTATTCTTGATATGCAGAATAATTAGCGACGTCAAAGCGGGACTGAATTGATGATTGGAGGTCATCGCAGTGATGTGCAGGTCCCGAGACAACTGCAGGTGCAGACAAAAGCAAAATTAGACCACTGGAATGATTCTGGTGGCCCGCGGAAATCTCTGGCGGCACGGGTCGCCGGCACGGCAGCGCCCCGGCGCGCCGCCGGCAGGAGCCAGCTGGGGCTGAAGCCGCGACAATGAGGAGTGGATCCCACTACCGCGCGGGATCCATGGGAGACGCGGCGGAAGGCACCACGTCCACGGAACACAAAAGGGGTGGGGGCACATTCCCCCCCTTCTCGGCTCACTGGCCGAGCCAGCGCACCCCCCCAACCGGGTCGGGACAGGTCGTGCGGACCGGGCCGCGCCCCACTCGGCCGGGCTGGGCCACGCCCTGCTGCGACTGCATCGACTACTATACTGGAATCCTCCGTGGGTTCGACAGCAATGACTACCATACTGAAATCTTATGTGGGTTCAATGGAAATGACTACTGTTCTTGTATCCTGTGTGGGTCCGGCAGTATTGAACTTTGTACTTGTGTCCTTTGTGGGTCCGGCAGTGTAGATGGTCTTGTATCATGTGTGGGTCGGACATCTTACCTGGTCTTGTATCCTGTGTGGGTCCGACAACATAGATGAATCAGGGACCACATCTAATCATCCCTATCGCTATACGAATGATTTATACCTGTGTGATCTAGGTCTTGATTCTCAATCATTTTTATTGTTGTGGTTGACTTACTTTCCTGGGTGGAAGGGATTGTGCTTTCTTGTGTGGACTGGGTTGTGTTTTCTTGTGTGTATAGGATTGTGCTTTCTTGTGTGGACTACTTTGTGTTTTCCTGTGTGGACTGGGTTGTGCTTTGGCTCAAGAGTTGGAGCCATTTTGTAACTAATGACATAGGTATATGTATGGTCATATACCTAAGTACAGTCGATTGATACTTCGTGATTGTAACAATATTTTGTTGTTTATTCTTCGTGGATTCGAAGAGACCTTTGGGGGTCTCGGGGTCCCTACTGAGTATCGTATGCTCACCCCTGCACAGGCTATACCTGCACTACGTTGTGTTGGATGCAAACGATGGACATCACTGATTGAGGTTGAGGCTTATGGAGCTGGATGGAACTTCGAGGTGGACCACTTGGCGGGACATACACAGAGAGGACGGCCGGAACAGAGGAGTTGAGGAGACTGTCTGTACCCACCCTTCAGGTGGGATTTCCGGAGGATGACTCAATGTTTCTATTTTACTTACTGCTGTTGTACTTTCTTTTTAGTTGTACTGTACTTTCAATTGGGTTTGTATACTGGCCCATTTACATTTTAGCACTTACCTTATACCCAGTTTTACTTAGTGTTTACTTCACTTGCATTCTCTGTTGTGTTTTTTTACTTTATAAAGGAAATGGCTTCCCTTTTATCGAGATTTACGCCTTTGGTGCTAGTCGCTATCCCCCGGCCTATGAAAGGCGGGCTTGGGGTAGTCACGGCACGGGCCCCAAGGATGGGTCGTGACAGTGTAGGAGGAAAATATATAATGTGAATCCTATAATGATCTATCAAAGATATACAACTATGTGATATTCTCCATCTTCATGGTTTGGTCCATTATTTTCATGATAATTCAAATTATGTTCTGAATGAATCTTCTATAATAAAATTTCAATCCTATGAGAATTTCAATCTCAAAAGTGTTCTTATTATAGTCACAAGAGGCCATTGCCATCAATAATCCTAGGTTCCACATATAAAATTACATTATATGTTAGGTTTCCTATGATTAATTCCATTTATATCTTGATCAAACACATTGAATGAATCTAAAATATAAAATTTCTTAATAGTTTACATAACATGTTTTTTATTTTTTTTGCATGATCCTCCCATAAATGGAAGTATACATGAATATCAATAAAAATAAACCACCATGAATTACTTATGATATCGATGGGAAATATTAATTAGGTTATAAAATATGTTTGAATGATTAGTTAATTATATTTTCTATAAAATATTTAAATGCTGGACGTACAAACTTCAAAACATTTAATGATGAATATCAATTTTCCTAATGCACAGATAATTATAATCCAACCAAAAAAGGGAAACATTTTAATCCACTAAAAATTTAAAATATTTAATCATTATTAAGAATAGTGAATGGGTTCTATACCATCAACACATTTATCCTGTTTTAGTCAAATCAAAATTCTGATGACATATCCATATTCTTGAAAAATTAATTAGGAGAAAAATGAGATGATAATATTGAGGGAATAAAAACCTTCACCTCAATATCCATTAAATAACTCTAAAAATATAACATCTATACATAATCTATTTTATATGGTGGAATAGATAAAATCCACAGATATAAAACCAGATCGATCATAAACATGTCTTCTCCAAAATTAAGAAACCCTTATAATTATTAATAAAAAATCTATAACTAGTTAATAACATGGAGATTTAATATATGACATGGATAATTATCATCTATAATAAATTTAGAATATAAGGATGAATGAATCTTCATTTTCAGATAGTCAGGTAATGAGTGGGAAACCAATTAGTCACACACTCTAATAAGGGTATAAATCACCACCATAACTGATGTGAAACACACTAACTATAATTTCCAATTTTTTCTTAATATTAATATAGAAAATAAGATACATGGATCACATAAATCATAATCATCAATAAAATTATGAAATCACAAGTATTTTGATATCCCATGATCAAATGTTCACACTTTGAATATCAGTGAACACCCTTAAATCACACCCCAATGATTGTACTAATAAAGATAACTATATATAGGGTCTCTCTGGATAGCATAATTTCAATTTTATATCTGATATAGATAAATTAATTTAATAATATTGTTTCAAATAATTATAATTTTTTGGATAAGTTCATCTAAGATCATTCCTCAAATAGTTAATCGACATTTTTCATGGTCACCTGGAGTCAACATAAAGAGTCTGAATTAGGCCTAACCCAAAGCCTTAATCTTTTCTTCATAGTCCATGACTGTATCGCGGAGAACTACTCTGCTACCTCTACTAACACTAAGAACTATGGTAACTTCTAGACCATTAAAATTTAGAATAACGTGATCTATCAACCTAAAATATAATAAAAAATTCACTCTACTAATCATTCAGATTGAACATGACCATGACGTCTATCTAATTTTGAAGCAATCTAAAAGATGTGTTTCATATAAATCATCTTTTAGTACTAATGAAAATACACTTAGGGTCAGTATCCATATATTCCAGTATGATCTAAAATGATAAACTGGTGGTATATTAAATGATTCCCCATTCACTCAAAAGATGACAATTCATGTACATGAATAACCCTCTAATATCCAGATAAAAAATATTTTCATAAATATTTTTTCTTTATTCATGAATATCTACTGTTATAAAAATCCATAGATTCCCCCTCATTATATGGACTATTGTTGAAAAAAATAAATTTTTTGTACTTGAGGAATTTTATTTTTAAAAAATTTCTGAATGACAATATAATTTTTAATAAGACGTCATGACAAACATATTTAATAAAAATTGGATGAGAATTGGATGAAGATATGGTAGTTTTATCAATAGTAATGAACGAATTTTAGTTATTAATTATTTATGCCACACATGATCTCAGGAAAATTATTAATCATTATAAATGTTAGTTATTATTCAATGATTAATGTGGTTATATAGAAAAATGTATGGTTAAGGATAATTAAGTAATAATTTTAGTCATGGTTGATGATATACATGAATAACTCAAACTTATGGAATTATAAGTGTTACAAGAGAACATAATAATGATTAAGGTCATTAAATAATTCAGAAATATTAGATAAACCTATTTTGAGATTTATTATTAATGTGAATTATTAACCCTATGATGTTGTCCTCATGGATATTATATTATTCTATTTCAATTACAAATTGATTATTTACACAATGTTAGATAAATTCTTATTATGATTTTTGTTAAATTTGATCCATAGAAAAATGAATCTAGAATTCTAAAAATATGATCACTCCATAGTAGTCATGGATGAACCTGAATCATAATTATTAAATTTTGGTATTAATTATAGTATAATGGATATTTGATATAAAAGGAAAATCATTCCATAGTGAGTTTATCAATAGAGAACCGTGAGGTATTTCACCGGCCTATTTTGTGTGGGGAATGTGGTGAAATTTAGAGGTTATATATTTCACTCAAAATAATGATAGTGTCTTTCAATCGAAATAATTAAGGATATTTGAACTCAATATTAAATAGTTTTTGAGTAATATATATCAAATTAGGATTTTAAGGCTCATTCACTAAATAATTCCATTTATAATATTTTCAAACATAAATATCACAATATTTAGGTTAGAAATAAAGGATTTAAAAAGTTTATATTAAATAAAATTTTGGCATGTAATTTTATAAAATTTCTTATCCTAATAAATGGAATTTTAATATAATATTAAGTTGAATCAAAGATATTCACTTGTGATTGGTGAAATATCCTTCCCTAAATATAATAGAAGTAGGATCATGGATTAAGAGTGTCATAATTCCAAAATGATTCAATAAAACTGTAGATATAATGAATATGATACTTATGGGTGTATATTGGTTGGGGATCATGGAATAAATCATTTTTATGGAGGTGGTTATGATTGATATACCATTAATGGTATATTCTATAAAATTTTTCATATATATAGAGACAATCAATTATAGAATAAATTATATTTCATTTTGATTAAAATACTTGTGTTATGTATGCTTTTTAGGGATGAAGACATGGGCGGGGGGATAATGTGGCCTCTCCAAAAAGGATTAAACAATTTATGTGCATAGTGATTTTGGTACATCTATACATTATAGTGTATTCTCCTTGAATTGAGTTTGTTTGGTTAATCCCAGTAAATATTTTATGTGTTTCTCATTACATTATTTATCTCTTCATATCATTATTGAGATCAATAGGTGCACTTTATGATAGTGGAACACAATATTTATTGAGGTTAATTTAATGAAGTGAAAAATTTGTATTGACACACTTTTGGATATTTACACTTATATGAAAAATTGTTTTTTGTGTAAACATTTTTTAGTGGAATATTTACACTATAAATATATATCAGCAAACAAAAATGACCAGAAAATTACAATTATCATTTGAAATTGAATCTATAAATAAATAATAATATTTCTTTATATTTATGATCCTTGAAAATGTACATTTACGTAGAATATATAAATATTACCATAATGATTGTAGAATGCATAACATTATTAGAGGAAGACTAAATGAAGATTGATATGGATGGAAATTGATTCATTTTTTTGGAGGAACATTATCTAATGAAATATACATGAATATGATATTTTGTTAATCCATAGATTTTTTATTTTAAAAACTCATAAATATATACTAATTTGATTTCATTGAAAGAAATAATAATTTGAGCGTCCAATTGACCACATGGGATGACTTGGCGATATATCTTCATGAATCTATTGATGAATTATTCCATTGGTTTAATATTTTTTGAAGGAAATGAGAGGGTTTGAAGAATCCTATATGGATAAAAAAATAAATATTATGTACATAATAACATTACCTACATATTTAAATGTTATGGAAATAGTGTTCCAAGTCAAATAACCAAATGGTATAATGTTGGATAGAATTGAAAACACATTTGTTTCAAAAAATATAGAGAATAACAAAAATTATTCCATGGAAAATTATAATTTATAAGAAGTGGAATTGAATAAAATTATAAGGCATACATATGAAGATGATATTATAGATAAGGTAGTTAAAGAGGCCTTGTTATTTTATTCATCATATTAGAAAATGTGAAACTGTAATTTAATGTAAGGATTCCTATTTCTTAATTTTAGTGTTGAAATATTGGGAATATTTATACAATGTGTCCAAATAGATATAAGGATAATGATAAATGGTGAGTGTAAAACATGAAATAATAAAAATATTTTAAATTTAATAGGAGTTCATAAGAAAAAAATCATTAAAAAATCATTTCAAAAAAATATGTTACCTACAAAAAGTGGGAGATATCTGGGAATAAAATAAATAATTATACTATACAAATGAAATTAATATAAAAAGAATACAGAAAAGTGGAGATGAATGTTTTGAATTTTTGGGAAGTTTTCATGTTAAGTAAAAAATAGTGGCTGATCATGAAAAAATTTATTTTTGGTTAGAAAAAATAAATATGTAAAATAGGTTAATCTATGATTTCAAATAAAATTTCAAGTAGGAATAAGAAGAGATATTCATGTTCTGTGAAAAAATTAAATAACTCCAATATGGAAATCTCGAAAAACCTGAGAAACCCATTAATTATAAACATAAAAGCGATGAAAAAACCAATATTATCATTATATTTATAGATTCATTTAAATATAATTTCAAAGGGGCTAAGGAGATCAAAGGTGATGTCTTGAAGATGTGTTGATATAATAAAGATAAAAAGTATTTTCTATCTCCTATAATTACACCATGAAGAAAAATTTTATTTGTTAATGAATACATTATAGAAGAATATGGGGAGACCATGGGAAAATAGATAATTTCCCACTAGTTTTGTGCCTAAAAAATAATGGTAAAATTTTGAGGATAATGATATCATATAAAAGAAATTGGATGATTAATAAAAAGTTACAAACACCAACTTCGCAAAAAAATTGATTTAGTGGAACAAAAAATTCCCAAAGTCCACAATTTGAGTTGAGATGACCTAAAATAATATATCACATATATGAATCTATTATTTTGTAATTATAAAACACATAATTTTTGTGTACCCTAGAAAATTATTTCATCAATGTACATGTGATTAAAAAATAGATCAAAAAAACATAAAATAGGTCGGTTTTTAAGGAAAAAATTTTAGTGTAATGTTTATAGAAACAATTAATGGAATTTTAACGATGGGTACAAATATATATTCCAAAGGAGGCCCAAAAAGTAATATCTATATAGCTAAATAATTCAATATGTTGGGGGAAATATTATAATAAATATGATTCACTAAAATATGGGGGTGATACAACAGATCATAAGGACGAAAAATATTAATCCCCAATTGAATAAGTGAATCCTAAAACATTTATTATCAATTAAAAAATAGAAAAATATAATATAGGTAAAATTTATACTAAATTTATGGATCACGATGCAATATTGATAATGGATTGTGGATATACTTTCTATAGGATAGAATGTAAAAATATTATATCGAGCACTACATTCAATAATTAATGTGTAATTTTATATGGTAATACTAATTATTAGAAAATAAATATTTTTTTTCAATAAAAAATATATGAAAAACTTCATGGCCATGTATAAATTAGTAGTTGAAGGTCGTTTTCTAAATATTAAATGTTTATGTAAATAAATTTTGTGTTGTATATGGTCAATTTCAAAATGAAAAATGGAATTATTAAAGGAAAATATTATATAATTTTGATTTAAGGAAATAAGAAAAGGAAACTTATACCAGCATGGTAGAGAAGAAGACATTTTTTTCTAACAAATAAAGAATAAAACATGTTTTTCACAAATGGCTTGGGCACAATAAGACCAATTCATTGGAATATTTATTAGTTATTGTAGGTGGTTGTGATGTTCCAAAAAATTATTATGGTCCTAATAACACATGATACACTTTTCAAATTGGAAAATTATTTTTAATTATTTCCTAAAATATAAAATTAATTGTAATTCCCCAAACCATTGTACATGAAACATTCCATATGAATAAAAATCTATTCAAAATTTGTAAATATATTATATAATAAAATACATTTACTACATACTAAAAACCAAAAATACCATGTTTCAATAATGTTGAAACTTATATTTAAAGAATATATATACCCTAAAAATATATAATAGTGAAATAGGATGATATATAAAAGATTATAAATAATCGACATATTTTGAACATTTTTATCTCCAAAAATTATCTCACAAAAAAACATTGTAAAAAATTTAGTAAACATTAATAATGTAATCGAAAAATGTAAATTAAATATGTAGAGCCATCAATGTAATAGATTGTAATGAATAATGATTGAAATATGAGGTAGTTAATTGGATTATAACACAAATATGACCAATATAATAGTGAATTTAACCATTAAAAATAGTAACCAACCCAATAGTAATAGTAATATGAAAACTAGAATAGAAACATAACCTTTATACCTATAAAATTTAATTTATATGTCATTTATATCTAATAGACAACATAAATATAAAAACCACAATTCAATAATATTCAAATTTGAATTAGAAAACTAAAATGAATGTATAAGAACATTTTAAATAATTTATTTCTTTTATAATACTGAAATAGTTAAATTTTGATATAAATATTACAATTATATAAGAAATAATTTTATTTTTATTTCATGATTTATATTTTTATAATCAGAAAATTGAAATTTTTAAATGGTGGAATTTGGTTAATTTTATAAAAAACATAATTTCGTGGGCTAATAATTTCCAAATTTTCAATTATATAATATTCTATGTGATAATAATTATTTATTGGTTAATAATAAATTATAAATATTTAACATGACTCCAATTTTAATTTTTTTAGATAAACTAATCATCCCTGTGAATTTATTTTATTTTATAACATAAAAAATTTAATTTGAAAGTCTAATAATTTAATGTATTTCATTAAAACATCTTATTTCTTAATTCAATTTTTTTGAACACATAAATTAGTTTTATAAATTGTTTCAATGTCCAAAAATGATATTTGGTTAATTTAATGTATTTTCGTATGATAAGAGTAACACTGTTAAATTTTTATAAAGGAAATTATAATTTTTTCAAAATTTTAACACAAATATTCTACTATCCTAAAGTATAAGTTTACCCATTCGCTTCTTATGTAGAAACAAAATTATTAAACATATTAATGAAACATATATACCTAATTTCATCCTATATTGTCACTCAAAATACCAAGAGTTCTTCTTGAGTCATCCCACCCCAAACACTCATGGATTTAGTCTTACAGAAAATGAGCATGTTTTAATGAAGAGGTATCCAACAATCCTCAATTACACTATTTCCTTATATTTTTATTTATTCTGTTATCAAAATATATTTTTCAATTATAAGGATTGAATATATTTGGATTAATATTAATGATAATTTCTCAATGATATGGTATAATATTTTAAATCATTTTGATATAAATATTCTCTCTCCTCCTATTTTGATGATTATAGTTAATATTAATATTCATCCACAATTGATAGAGTTTCCATCGATTTACTCGTCAACATTATCATAGATGCTAAGAGTATATTGTAAATTATTTTAAAAACATAGTTTATTTTATTCAATGTTTCAAATATTATTTTTATTAATAATATAATATAGAATGAATCAAAATAATAAAACGAAAACACTATAGTTTGAATTGAAAATTCCATTGCACCATTTAATTCATAATAATGAATGATAAATAAAAAATTCTAATGATTGTGATTAATCAAGAATATAAAAAATGAAAATAATAAAATTCTTTTTTTGTTATAATAATTATTAATTTAATATACATGATGCTTAAATTTGGAATAATATTATACATAATTTAAGGGAACTCTTGATCCAAACCAACTTTTTTTAACATATCTTTATCTTCAAATTTCCCCGGATTATGCTAAAAATTTAATCATTGTTTATTTCACTTTTATTATCAATTTGTTTTATTTGATATTCATTTTTATAATGTATAGAAATGAATTCATTACTACATTGATTATTTTTTATAATGAACTTTTTTTAATATACCTTTGATATTTTTATCTTTACTCATCTTACCTCTATGAAATATTATCAATTTTTTTATATTTCTGAACTTTTATGAATAAAATAGTGTTATAACATACACTTTTTGTAATTTTAATAAATATTCATTGAAATATGATATATTATATCACTATGTAATATATTCATTTTCATGGGATAATTTAATTTTAATGGTTTTTAACATTTTACATTCACATATCAATGTATAATTACAAGATTTTAATAATGTTGATTGTGTAATCATAATTACATATGAATATAATGTATTAGGTAATGTGATATACATCATGAGAATACAGGTGTTACGTATATACATATTTCCACCTTAATTAACATATGTTAGAATAATGATTTTTCCACATGTTATACATGAACATTGTGATAAATTTGTATGAAATTTATATGTTCTTTCTGAAAAGTAAATATTTAGATGTTTCATTTTTATGAATGTGAAACATTATATTTGTAAATCCCCGACCCCAGTTACCCATATTTGGTGCATTATTACATAACATTGGCATGATCACAAGAAAGATCAAATCTCTAAAGACCGATTGGTTTAGTAGCCTTGGAAACACTATATATATTCATAAAGATTTACATTACATCATAAAGTGAAAAACATCTACAACAACAAATTTTCTCCATAGTCCACTCTATTATCCCCTCATAATATCCCTGCAGGTCATTCCTAATTTACTTCTTCACATCCTGGGAAAAATAAAACATAGAAAAGGGGTGAGCTCAAATGCCTAGTAAGGATAACAATATAGCGAAAACTTTCATAAATAATAATAACCATTTAAGGAAGTGTATAACTAAAACAAAAGACTTTTAAACTTGAACTTCAACATAGTATGGAAAAAATAAAATGAAATAATTCCTTTTAATTATTAACATGGATATTCTACTAATCGAATAATCACATGCAATATCAATAACCACTTTCATAATGACGGAATGCATAATGACAGACTATCATAACCACAAAGACAAGGCATCGTGCCGAGACTACAAATAAGATTTTGTCAAGGCCTTGTGCCAAGACACTAGTTTGTCACATGAGACCTACCGATGCATCGAGGAGCTATAGCGGGCTCCACCTGTCCCATATTAAGTCCAATGCATTCCCATATAAAAAGGTTTAAACATAACATAAACATTCATATTAAAATTAGCATAAGAAATGTAAATAATTCATCCATAAACTATGAATGGTATAAAAATAACACATCCATAGTAAAACATATCACACAACCTTCAATACAATACAGATGTTTTGTATCATAATAAATCAACTTCAAATAAGCGTAAAATCCATCAAAGGATGTTCACATAGATAAAATCAAAACTCTTTTTAGAGAAATATCTCTTTATATTTTGAAATCATTTAAGAGTCATATATTTATAAAATAAAACATTTTATTTGAAAATATTCTTATAAGCTTGTAAGGTATGCTTCGAAGATTTTATAACGGCGGAAAATAGCCGCACCCGCCGTATAAGTTAAAAAAATATTCTTACCTTAATTCTGTCGAAAAGGTTAAAAAGCACCTTGTTTGGATAATGACAGAAAGATTCCTTTATAAAACTCTTATAAAAAGTCAAAAAGGGGTATAAATGAATTTAAAACATATTCTTGTAAATAGTAAAAATGTTTTGAAATACATTTTTAAGAAACATGAATGTGGATGATAAAGAGATCCCAGTAGATTATTACGTATAAACAACCCCGGATAATGAAGAGATTTCGAAATAAACCCTTACCTTGTACTTTTCCTTGGTTGGGGGTAGGTTAACCTCATGTATAATGGTGAAATTATTTTTATTAAATTATACAAGAATAATATACATTAATATGATATCACACATGATCTTTTAACATTGATTTGTTAATAATATCTTAGTATTATCGTTGTTTCGGGTGTTAACTTACTCGTTTTCTTTTATAAGTTTTGTCACGTAAGCCATGTTTGTAATGGATAGGTTGTATATTATTCATATCCAGAATGATATCAAGTCCTTAAACATTATTTTTAAATAATCAAAAGATAATTATACTTGAATGGATACGATGGAGAATGAATCTCATCGCGTTCATGGAGACGGTAGTCCGTACGTACGCACGAGAGAAAATATCATTATTTTGATATTAAAATAATATATAATTTGATGGTATATCATATATAAAGAATTATTATCATGTTATATTTTTTATTTACATGAATTATAAATCATTATTATACCCATCCAAATAATAATTTATTGAATAACAGTTACACCACGACGTGGGGACGGTAAGGCGTACGTACTCACGTATGGTGACATGTTATTAAAAGGATGGATAGAATAATGAATATTGTAGTACCATATATATAATAACATCACAGTATATATAAGATACTAGAGTTATAATTTTATAATGGTAATAATAAAGGAAGATGAAGTGGAAGAAGAAAGAATCTTGGAAAAGGGTGGAGAAATCATTACCTCTTTTTCGGGTTCTTCCTTTTGATTTGATCAAAAGGGCTCTTAGGATGGCTTTATGACTAAAGGAAGGCCTCTAGGATGAAGTGAGATAAGTTGAGAGAGTATTTGGGCAGATTTCGGATGAACCAATAGGCTTTGAATGTGTGAATTAAAGAGAAGGGGGAGTTCCCTTTTATAAGAGGGGTGAGGGGCACCTTTGGAAAAGCTAGAAATATTATATTATAAGAAATTCATATTCGGTTTCTAATAGCTCCAAAGTGGATTATTTAAATTTTATTGTGGGTATAGGTTGAAAACCACTAAACCAATATAATTTATACAGGTTTGGGTCATTTTACTAACCTTATCTTTAAGTATTAACCCTTAGTTAATTAGTTTCACTTTTACAATGTCTCTTTATATTTTTATATTATATAGTTAATAAACATACTATATACATCCAAGAGACAACCAAGTAGTCCATTAATGATACACCTATCATTATATAAGTCTTTTTTCCGATCCATAGATTTTTAGGAATTTAATTTCAATTAATAATATAATATTTGTTTTAAAAACTCTTTCATGTCAATTTTGACACTATTCAATAATTGATTTTTGTAAAAATAATAACAGAATGATTACTTATAAAAAAGTTAATTACATCATTACTAACATGTCATATTAACCTAGAAAATTAGTGTAATTCATAAAAAGTCTCAAATTATATTTATTTGGGTATCTACAATATCCATCATTTTAATTTTTCACTATTATGGTAATTACTACATAACCATTGTGTCATAACTAAATTAAATTATTTGATGTCTAAAAATTATAAATAAAATACTATTATGTATTAAATCTTGTTATATTTCTAATTAATATTTATAGTCGAAAATCAAACATATATAACCCTATGGAAAAAAAAATTTCTACAAGATATATACTTGTATATTTTTTGTATTCATTTTAACTTAATTAAAATAAAGTGTCCCTATCACTTACAAGGGGCACCATGGGGTCCCAAAACTGACCAAAGATTCCCATGGCCCGAAATGTATCAACCAATAATGTTAGGAGACGTTTTGGTGTAATTTGTTATTATTATAATATTATATTTTAACCCTTATTTACCGGATTTACCTTTTAACCATGGTAAATAGAATATTTACTGAAGTAATTATTCAAAATGTCTAAAAATAAAAGTTACCTATTGACACAATTTGAACATCCTGATTCCAAATATGGAATCCATTTTTACAAATTCAAAACACAGAAGTGGCAGAAATTAATTTAGAATTAATTCCCGCTGTCAAAACAAAAAGCGTGTTTTTAAGATATAGTAACTACCAAAAGATTGATACTTGTTTATGTTCGGTTTAATTGTGAAATTATCTCCAATGACCAACATTGTATTAAATGGTAAAAATATATTCTAAATATACTTTAAAACCACTCAAATTTATAATTTATCAATATTAATTATTTTGATTAAAAAAGTTGTTTTTAATTAAAATTTAGTAATTTTCACAATTATTCAAAATAATAAATTTATCTAAAAAGTACCAAAATATCACCTTAGGCTAAATTCGATAATCTGAATAGAAAATTTAAGTCCATTTTGAGAAATAAAATTTATAAAATTTCAAAAAGTAGGTATTAATATTCATAACGGCTAGTTTGATTGGTTGTGGTTTGTTAGAAATCGATTTTGAGTACAACACACGCTATCGAATTATTCAAAGAGAAACGTACCGTAGAAGATTGGGGTGTTACATTATCCCCTCCTACAAATAATTTCCTCCTCGAAATTTCTAGAATACTACTGCATGAAAATACACAGGTGGTTCTTCATCATAAGTTCCTCAGGTTCCCACGTTGCCTCTTCCATCTTATGGTTTCTCCACAAAACATTTACCAAACGCATCGTCCGGTTTCTCAATACTTGTTCTCTCGTATCAATAATCTTGACGTGTTCTTCGCAATAAGACAGATCGGGTTCCAGTTCTAATTCCTCATAGGTGAGTACATGCGTTGGGTTAGGCATGTATTTCTTCAACATAGATATGTGGAACACATCGTGAACTTTCGAGAGACTTGGCGGCATTGCCAATAGGTAAGCTACAACCCCAATTTGTTCTAGAATTTAGAAAGGTCCGATGTACCTGGGACTCAATTTACCTTTCTTACCAAAACGTATGACTCCCTTCCATGGAGATACCTTCAGGAAAACATGATCACCGACATGAAAATCCAAATCCTTCCTTTGATTATCGGCATAGCTCTTCTGCCTACTTTGAGGTGCTTTGATGTGATTTTGGATTACCTTCACCTTTTCCATCGTTTCCTCCACCAGTTCTGGACCTACAAGTTTTCTTTCACCAACGTCACCCCAACAGGTTGGTGTGCAATATCTCTTTCCATATAACGCTTCATATGGTGCCATCTGAATACTCGAATGGAAGCTATTGTTATAGGAAAATTCTACCAGAGGTAAATATTGATCCCACATACCCTAAAGTCAATTGAGAAGGATCTCAACATGTCTTCTATGGTTTGAATTGTTCGTTCTGATTGTCCATCTATTTGAGGGTGGTAGGCAGTGCTCAAATGATGTTCAGTATCCAAGGCTTTCTGAAGACTTTTACATAATCGTGAAGTAAAACGGGGATCACGATCCGAAACAATAGATAGGGGTACTCCATGAAGTCTCACAACATCATCAATATATAGTCCTGCTAGACGTTCCAGTGGTAGATCTTATCTTATAGCAAGAAAATGTGCTGACTTGGTAAGACGATCAACAATGACCCATATTGCATCGTTCCTTCTTGAATTCTTTGGTAGCCCCATGACAAATTCCATCGTAATATTGTCCCATTTCCACTCCGGTATGGGAAGAGGTTGCATGACTCCTCCAGGCTGTTGCCTTCCAGCTTTCACTTGTTGACAAACCATACATCTTGACACAAAATCAGCAATCTCCCTCTTCATGTTGTCCCACCAAAAATGTTCCTTCAAATATCTATACATTTTGGTGCTCCCAGGGTGTATAGAGAAATTGGAACTATGAGCATCATCCAGCAATTCTCATTTTAGATCAGGTATATCGGGAACACAATGTCTCTTCCCAAATTTCAAAATTCCATCTTCATACACAAAGTCTCTCAATCTCTCATCATTCACAGCTTTAGTCATCTTTGTAAATTCTTCATCATTAGTCTGAAAACTTTTAATCCTTTCTAGTAAAGATGGTTTGGAAACCATTTGAAAAAGCATTGGTGTTTCACCTTGCCTTGTTATTCCCATGTCCATATTCACTAGATCCATAAAAATTGGATCCCTTTCAATTCTCATATTGTTTAAAACTCCATGGTCTTTTCTGATCAAGGAATCTTCCACCTTGTTTGCCTTCCCCGGGTGGTAGTGTATCATGCAATCATAATCCATGAGTAATTCAAGTCATCTCCTTTGCCTCATGTTGAGTTCTTTTTGTGAGGAAATATACATCAAACTCTTGTGATCAGTATAAATCTAATATTTTTCACCATAGAGGTAGTGCCTCCATATCTTCAAAGAAAAGGTCATAGTTGCTAAATCGATATCATGATTAGGATAGTTTTTCTCATGAATTTTCAACTGCTGTGATGAATAGGCAATAACCCTATCATTCTGCATAAGGACACAACCAAGTCCTTTCTTCGATGCATCACTATAAATAACGAACCAATCATTCCCTGATGGTAGAGTCAATATAGGAGCATTGACTAATATTCACTTCAGTTCTTCGAAACATTCTTCACACTCTTTTTTCCAAACAAATTTAACCCCTTTACGTATGAGCTTCGTTAATGGGTTAGCCAATCAGGAAAAATTCTTGATGAAACGTCGATAATAACCTGCCAAACCCATAAAACTGTGTACCTCAGTTATACTCGTAGGTTATGGCCATTCTTGGATTTCCTTGTCTTAGAAGGATCAACAGAGATTCTATATTTAGAAACAATATGGCCAAGAAATGAAATCTCATGAAGCCAGAATTCACACTTGCTAAACATCCCATATAATTCATATCTTCTCAGAGTCTTCAGGATAATGCGAAAGTGACTTTCATGATCTCTGTATCTATTAGAGTATACCAAAATATCATCAATAAATACCACCACAAATTCATCGAGATATTCCTTGAAAACTCTATTCATCATATCCATGAATATAAAGGGTTCATTAGTCAATCGAAAAGGCGTTACAGTAAACTTGTAATGCCCGTACCTGGTTCGAAATGCTGTCTTCGGAATGTCTTCCATCATTACACACAACTGCTGGTATCTAGATTGAAGTTCAGTCTTTAAGAAGTATTGATCTCCATGCAGTTGTTCAAATAAATCATCAATGCGAGGTAGGGGATATTTGTTTTTTATTGTTATAGCAGTGATCTCCCTATAGTCGATACATAACCTCATAGATCCATCTTTATTTTTAAGAAAAAGAACAGGGGCTCCCCATGGAGAAACACTAGGGCGAAAAAATCCCATATTACTCAATTCCCCTAGTTGTTTCTTTAGTTCAACTAATTCTACAGTGTCCATTCTATAAGGGGTCTTCGATATAGGCCTTGATCCAGGAATTAAATCAATGGAAAACTCAACTTCTCGTTCTAGAGGATGTCCAGATAAATCTTCCAGAAATACATCTACATATTCTTTCACAATAGGTACATCCTCTATTTGAACATTCCTTTCATCACCCACAGTCATATCATTCTCTTCCTCCCCAATAATTGAATTTAGTTGAGCTAGTAGGGGTGGATCTAGATAAGAATTAGGTGGTGACTATTATGCTCTAAAGATAAGGTGTTCCTTATCATCATCATAAAAAATCATAACCTCCTTCTTCTTACAATAAATCTTCACATCATAATCCGAAATCCAATCCATACCAAGGATTATATCAAACTCAATCATAGGTATGAAGATGAGATCAGCAGATAAAGAACATTTATGTGCTCTAATGGGGACGGATTCACAAAACATTGTTGCAATGATACTTTCTTTAAGAGTTTTAACTGAAAAATCCCTTGTTAAATCAAATTGTAAATATCTAATTTTCTTAGCCAACTGGGAAGATATGAAACAATGTGATAATCCAGAATCAAATAATGCATTTTCTAAAGTTGAGGAAACCATTAAATTACCTGCCACCATGTCTTTCGGAGATTCTACCTCAGCAGTAGTGATATCATAAGCTTGGCTTTGATCCCTTGGCCTTTTCTGAGGTAAGTTCCCCTAACGCTTAGGAAATTCATTTTCATAATGTCCCATATCCCTGCAATTGTAGCACTGAACATTGGTAGCTTCCTTCTTCCCTTTTCAATCACGATCTTGGTGGCCTTTTTCACCACACTTGTAACAGACACTCATTCACTTCAAGCAAGTACCAGGTGTTTCATCCCACATTTACCACATGATGGATATTCAACCATTCCCTTCTTCCCCTTATTTCAATTCCATGATTGATCAGAAGATCTCTTCTTCTCTTGCTTTTCTTTAAAGTCATAAGACTTAGAGAATTCCTTTTCTCTCTTCATAGCACATGAGACAATGTCTTTGTACGATGAGAAGGATTGTGAGACTAATGCTTGACAGAGAAATGGTTTTAACCCATCAAAGAAACGATCAATATTAAATCTTGGGTTACATATATAATCTCCAGCATACCTTGATATCCTTGTAAAGTTAGCCTCATACTTTGCGACATTCTCATCCTCCTTTTCTCTCAGACTCAAAAATTGCCTTTCCATATCTGCTCGATGGTCACGAGGAAAGTATTTTTCTAAAAACAAAATTTTGAACTCCCTCCATTCCATATTTGATACTTCATCTTCTTCCCTTGTGTTTTGAATCAATTACAACCATTGATCAACATCTCCAGTGAGGCAGTAAACTGCCATGATAAATTTTTCCCTTTCACTACTCCCCAAAGACTGAAATATTTTCTCAAGGGAATTTATCCATTGCTCAGCTACTAAGGGATTTGTAATCCCATTGAACATTGGTGGTTGTTTCCTCATGAATCGATCTAGCATTGATCCTCCATGCTGCAGATCAGGGTGCTCCATATGGGTAATGTTACTATTCATAACCTGGGTGAGTTGTCCCAGTATGGTGTTTAGCTGATCAGCACCAGTTGCATCACCAGCTCCACTATAATTATCTTGATCAGGAGGGCAATCCCTACATGGAGTTCGTGCATTGATACGGTTTCCATTTCTCCCACTAGGATCCATTTCTAAACAATGGAATAAACTAGATCAGTTTATGAATCAAAATACATAATTCCACACTTATAAAACACTTAACATAAATTGAACTATTTATGGATATAATCCATAGTCAAAAAAATGTTTTCTTTGAGGAATTATGTACTCATAAACCCTTCGTAATGATTTGTAAATAAAATGAGAGTTATCCTACGCATATCCCCCTGGAGTGTCGTAACCACGAGTGCAGCAAGGACCGTTGTCGTGCACCAGTTCTCATTCGAGTCTAGATCAAAGAGGTGTTTTCGGGTTTTACCCCTTGGTACATCTGTTCCAGAGCCGCCTCTACCTGTTTGTATCCAGACATGGATGTATTGCTCGGAAAACTCACAAAATCTATACAATACGAAAATTCTAAGAAGTTCTTCTATACTAATCCTCAAAGATCATCTTAGATAAATGTGCTATAATTGAAGTTTACCTAAATCTAGATTCCAAGGTTTGTACTAAACTTCCTCTGATACCAACTGTAACGCCCCGACCCCAGTTACCCAGAGTCGGTGCATTATTACATAACATTGGCATGATAACAAAAAAGATCAAATCTCGAAAGACCGATTCGTTTAGTAGCCTTAGAAACACTAGATATATTCATAAAGTTTTACATTACATCATAAAGTGAAAAACTACTAAAATAACATATTGTCTCCATAGTCCACACTATTATCCCATTATAATATCCCTATAAGTCATTCATAATTTACTTCTTCACATCCTGGGAAAAATAAAACATTGAAATAGGGGTGAGCTCAAATTCCCAGTAACGATAACAATATAGTGGAAACTTTCATAAATAAGAATAAACATTTAAGGGAGTGTATAACTAAAACAAAAGCCTTTTAAATTTTAACTTCAACATAGTATGGAAAAAATAAAATGAAATAATGCCATTTATTTATTCACATGGATATTCTACTAATCGAATAATCACTTGCAATATCAATAACCACTTTCATAATGATGGAATGCATAATGGCAGACTATCAAAACCACATAGACAAGGCCTCGTGCCAAGACTACAAAGAATATTTTGTCAAGGCCTTGTGCCAAGACACTAGTTTGTCTCATGAGACCTACCGATGCATCGTGGAGAAATAGCGGGCTCCACCGGTCACATATTAAGTCCAATGCATTCCCATATGAAAAGGTTGACACATAACATAAACATTTGTATTAAAATTAGCATATGAAAAGTAAATACCTCATCCATAAACTATGAATGATATAAAAATAACACATCCACAGTCAAACATATCACAAAAACTTCAATACAATATAAAAGTTTTGTATCATAATAGATCAACTTCAAATAAGAATAAAATCCATCAAAGGATGTTGACATAGATGAAGTCAAAACTCTTTTTAGAGAAATATTTCTTTCTATTTTGAAATTATTTAAGTGTCATATATTTATAAAATTAAACATTTTCTTTGAAAATATTTTTATAAGCTTATAAGGGAAGCTTCAATGATTTTATAGTGGTGGAAAATAGCCGCACCAGTCGTATAAGTTAAAAAAACATTCTTACCTTTATTCTATCAAAAAAGGTAAAAAGCACCTTATTTGGAAAATGACGGAAAGATTCCTTTATAAAACTCTTATAAAAAGTCAAACAAGGGTATAAATGACTTTAACCCATATTCTTGTAAATATTAAAAATTATTTGAAAAACATTTTTAAGAAACATGAATGTGGATGATAAAGAGATCCCAGTAGATTATTACGTATAAACAACCTCGGATAATGAAGAGATTGCGAAATAAACCCTTACATTGTACTTTTCTTTTGTTGGGGGTAGGTTAACCTCCTGTATAATGGTGAAATAATTTTTATTAAATTATAGAAGAATCATATACATTAATATGATATAACATATGATCTTTTAATATTGATTTATTAATAATATCTTAGTATTATCATTGTTTCGGGTGTTAACTTACTCATTTTATTTTATATGTTTTGTTACATAAGCCATGTTTGTAATGGATAGGTTGTATCTTTTTCATATCCAGAATGATATAAAGTCCTTAAAATTTATTTTTAAATAATCAAATAATAATTATTCTTGAATGGATACGATGGAGAATGAATCTCATCGCGTTCGTGGAGACGGTAGTCCGTACGTACGCACGAGCGACAGTATCATTCTTTTGGTATTAAAATAATATATAATTGGATGGTATATCATATATAAAGAATTATTATCATGTTATATTCATTATTTACATTAATTATAAATCATTATTATACCCATCCAAATAATAATTTATTGAATAACAATAACACCACGACGTGGAGACGGTAAGCCGTACGTACGCACGTATGGTGACATGTTATTCAAAGGATGGATATAATACTGAATATGGTTGTACCATATTTATAATAACATCAAAATATATATTATATACTGGATTTATTATTTTAGAATGGTAATAAAAAAGGAAGAAGAAGTGGAAGAAGAAAGGAACTTGGAAAATGGTGGTGAAATCATTACCTCTTCTTCGGGTTCTTCCTTTTGATTTGTTCAAAAGGGATCTTAGGTTGGATTTATGACTAAAGGAAGGAATCTAGGATGAATTGAGGGATGTTTATAGAGTATTTGGTCAGATTTTGGACGAACCAAAAGGCTTTGAAGGTGTGAATTAAATAGAAGGGGGAGTTCCCTTTTATATGTGGGGTGAGGGGCACCTTTGGAAAAGCTAGAAATATTATTTTATAATAAATTAATATTCGGTTTCTAATAGCTCCAAAGTGTATTATTTAAATTTTATGGTGGGTATAGGTCGAAAACCACTCATCCAATATAATTTAGATAGCTTTGGGTCATTATACTAACCTTCTCATTATGTATTAACTCTTAGTTAATTAGCTTCACTTTTACAATGTCTCCTTGTATTTTTATATTATATGGTTAATAAACATACGATATACATCCAAGAGACCCCCAAGTGATCCATTAATGATACACCTATCATGATATAAGTATCTTGGCCAATCATTATATTTTTAGGAATTTAATATCAATTAATAATATAGTATTTGTTTTAAAAACTCTTTTATGTCAATTTTGACACTATTCAATAATTGATTTTTTTAAAAAATCATAACAGAATTATTACTTCGAAAAAAGTTAATTAAATCATTCCTAACATTTCATATTAACCTATAAAATTAGTGTAATTCATAAAAAGTCTCAAATTATATTTATTAGTGTATCTACAATATCAATCATTTTAATTTTTCACTGTTATGGTAATTATTGAATCACCATTGTGTCATAAATATATTAAATTATTTAATATCTAAAATTATAAATAAAATACCATTATATAAGAAATTTTGTAAGATTTCTAATTAATATTTATAGTCGAAAATCCAACATAGATAACCCTATTTAAAAAATGTTTTTCTAAAAGATATATGCTTGTGTCATTTTTGTATTCATTTTAACTTAATTAAAATAAAGTGTCCCTATCACTTTCAAGTGGCACCATGGGGTCCCAAAATCGACGCAAAGATTCCCATGGTCGGACATGTATCAACCAATAAGGTTAGGACAGTTTAAGGTAATTTTTTATTATTATAATATTATTATTTAACCCTTATTTACCGGATTTACTCTTTAACCATGGTAATTAAAATATTTACCGAAGTAATTATTCAAAATGTCTAAAAATAATAGTTACCTATTTACACAATTTGAAAATCCTGATTCCAAATATCGAATCCATTTTTCCAAATTCAAAACACAGATGTGGCAGAAATTAATTTAATATTAATTCCCGCTTTCAAAACAAAAAGCATATTTTTAAGATATAATAACTATCAAAAGATTGATACTTGTTTATGTTCGGTTTAATTGTGAAATTATGTCCAATGACCACAATTATATTCAATGGTAAAAATATATTCTAAATATAATTTAAAACCACTAAAATTCATAATTTATCACTATTAATTATTTTGATTAAAAAAGTTGTTTTTAATTAAAATTTAGTAATTTTCACTATTCATCAAAATATTAAAGTTATCCGAAAAGTACCAAAATTTCACCTTAGGCTAAATTCGATACTACGAATCCAATAATGAAGTCCATTTTGAGAGATAAAATTTATAAAATTTCAAAAAGTAGGTATTACTATTCATAACGGCTAGTTCGATTGGTTGTGGTGTGTTAGAACTCGATGTTGCATACAACACACGCTATCACATTATTCAAAGAGAAACGTACTGTAGAAGGTTGGGGTGTTAAAATATTTCACTTAGAAATGTATTTATTATCTTTATGATGGTGTTCCTTTTCATATTATATTATGATACTAATTATTCTCACCCACATAGTACATTTATTCATGTCTCATGTTCTATTCCTATTATTTCTCCACATATAGGTATTTTACCACACACAGTTCTTCATATACGTACTTAGGGGATTCAATGTGTTTTGGGAATTTTGAATGTTTTTAGGAGGACCATATTTATGGACTTAAAAAAATTAAAATTCAACATTGATTCGTTTTATATGAATCTAATTTACATCAGACACTAAGTATTTTGATTATGGAATGTAATATTTTAACGTAAACTTTAAAAAAATATGTAATAATAATATATGAATTACTCGTGTCCCTATTGTTACAATCATATATTGGTCTATTTAAGGATATAATTTTTTTATGAAAATGAAATGTTCGATAACATAGGGTTTTTATATATTGACACATTATAATTGATTTACTCATGTGAATATGTTATTTACATATTATTTATTAAGATATGTTTTTTAACCATATATATTTTTCCAAATGTTGTAAACTATAATAAAATTTTCCAATGAACAAAGTGAGAGTGAATGTAATTATTTTTATAATGCAAATAAATATTTAATGGTTGATGTAGTTCAAAACATCATAGTGATACTTAACATGTCATCCATATTGATAAATAATAACCTAGACTATCTGGAACATCATTGATAGTGGAAGACCTCTCACTCATAACCTCTCACTCCCCTACGATGCCCAAGCTACGACCATGGCCACCGCTCTGGTCCCTCCCTCTCTGGGGTAGGGAGCTGTTCCGTCCTCAGGAGCTCATGGACCTTTCATCCCCTTCTCTAATTTCAACTCCCTTACTTATTTACCATCTATATCTCTTAGACCTAAAGTCCCCAACTTGTTCAAAGGATGTACATATCTTCTGATCTCAACATTGGAATTTATAGCTGCTTCATCTCCCCTCAGCCTATCTCTGGTAGCTAGATTTATGCTTAACTGTCCTTGAGTTGACATGTTTGACTGATTTGTTTTGGATTCGTTGGGTTTGAAAGATCACACAACTGTTGGCCTTCTCGACATCAAGCACATTATGATTTGATTTTCATATGAGAGTGACATGATCCAAGCCTAGTCCAGTTCTCCTATCTTATGTAATGTCTTTCACTTATTCTTTTTCATATGGTCAGAGTATTTTCTTATGAAGCAGGACTCTCCTTCTATGAATATTTGGGTTAGTTTCCTCAATATTACTCTCTCTTTTCACAATCTATCTATCATTAGAATGATAGGTAATTTAGTTTGTATATTTCTGTACATGGATAGTTGAACAAGGGTTGTTTTCCACTCGATGCCTCTATGAATATGCTTTGAAGTTGATGTTTCAAAGGGTCTAGTATATTTGGTGTGGATTGTTGTAGGTGATTAATTTCACTTTAAGCAACCTATTGTCTTTGATACATCGGTTGATTTCATCTCCTTATGCAACAAAATTTGGCATCATAAGTGAGTGTGTAGGTAAGGGATTGATAACTATATCTAGTTTAAGGAGGAAGAGGGGATGGTCTCTCTTGATTCGGCTCTTATCCTTGCTTCTTATTGTGACAAGCGGTGTAATAAGATACAGGGTATAACAACCCTGCTCTTTATTACACAGTAAAAAATGAATTATTACATAAACTTCACTTGATACAACATATAATATCGATATGTCTGATGTCTTTGGGGCTTAGGATCATTACATAAAAACTTAAAACATGAAATACAACATCTTTATTGAAAACTTCCTTTACATGACCACTATATTCCATCATACTTAGCATTGCATGTGATAAGCTGAGGACATGCATAAGAAAAGGGCGATCTATAAAGTCCATTAAATGTGTAAACAAGGAATAACATGAAGATAAAAATACATGTTAGGAAATAGTCAAATCAATGGATCATAAGACAAACATGAACATAAAGGCATGATAAAGCATGATAATCATAACATGGAAATGTGGAAACATCACTTAACATGGAATTAGCATGAGCCAAGGATCATTTCACAATGGTCATTAGTAAAACCTCATTTAAAATGAACTATAATTAGTTAACACCCATTTAACATGACATATCATGATACTATACTTTACCCAATGCATTAGAGCTCTATCAGGGGGCACCCTTCTTAAACATTTCATTTCAGGCATAAGTGTGCACATGAATTATATAACATAGAATCAATCAGCATCATAATTTATTAAATTATTAATTAATGTAGACTAAATAAATAAAAATACCATTCAATATGTATATGTTAATAAAGGTGAATACCCTTGATAGATACATGGGTATAGTATTTACTACACAATGATCTTGTCCTGGAAAAATGTTGTGCAATTTCTGCATCATAACTCCATGACATAAGGATTACTGAAAATGGTTGATGAGAGGGAAATGGGTGTCTCGTCATATTTAAATTAAATATAAATTAAGGGGTTCATATAGATACATGTCCCATCAATCATAACAGAATTTATATACATAATAAAAAATAATTACTTGGATGTAAAAGAGGAGGGAGAAATCCCTCACTGAATTTCGGCATGGTAATGAGTGTACATGAGAGGCATTAATGATAGGGAAAGGGGTATCCCATCATTAAAACATGTAGAGGGATGTATGGGGGAGGTTTGAAATCATACCCCAACATTTGAAATTGATAAAAAATGGGCATAAAAACTTAATGAAAATTGGACAAAAATGAGAAAAGAAGAAATCCCTTACTTGGAAGTGTGATCCCAAAGGCATAGGAGAGGCTTGAGAGAGGCTTCTTGAGAGCTAGGGCACCTTGGGAGGATTATAGACAGATGAGGGAAGAGTTTCTATGGACTCCAAAAAATTTAATTAAAGATGAAGTGGGAGCTTGTGTGGGTTTATATAAGAAAGGAGAGGGAATTATTTATTATTTAGGTTTGAGTCACCACACATTAAACTAATCAATACCACAAACCAGCCCATCATTTCTGCCCATGGTTTTTTCCAAAGGGGAGTGTAAAAGAATATTTTATAAGGAAAATGGACTAAATTATTAAATTAAAAGGTTTTCTTATGTGGAGGTGAGTCACACACTCAAGGAAATTCATTTAAAAGGGAAAATGTTTTATAAATCTTAGAGGGTCCACTAATTTTTGTAAAATAAAAAAAATAAACATAAAATCACATTATTTACTGTTAAAACATATATTTGACGAGAATATCATTTATATTATTATATTACATCACTATTGGATCATTATGATGTCATAAAACAAATTATATATTTAAAACATATTTAATTTTTACCCAAAAATTCGGGTGTTTCAGAAATTTATGAAAATTTCACTCTTGGATAAAATAAATGTAATAATTATAAAAATAATATTCATTTTATTTAAATAATTTTCTAAATATGTGAATTTTTACTTTTAAAATAAAAACTGGCATTTATCGAAAATTCCTTAGTTTTGACAAAAATAGCTATCAAACCTTAAAAACAATTATAATAGCATTCATAAAATTATATGATCATTTATATTTAATTAAAATTAATTTTATAATAATAATATTTTATTAAAATAATATTTAATTAAAAAATCCTTTAATTCATCAAAATTGATTTCTTAGTTGAATATTAACTAAAATTACTATTTGCGCTTTAAAAATTAATTACAAAGTAACAATAATTAAATGAATGTATATTAACTATTATATACAAAAATAATGAAAATAATCATAGTGTTAAGGTCATGTTTCATAACTCCTTATAGCACTCACATAAGACTGAAGGGTAAGGTCTGTGATGGGGGCAGAATCTTGGGGTGGCTCGGATAACATTTCCTGGGTGGTAATCTCTATCAATATCCACTTCTCTCATAGGTGGTTCCGTTCGATCATAATATGTTGAAGCTCGGATTGGTCTTGGTTATGAGAAAATCCCAAGGACGCCCCCTCTTTTACGAGCTCGGACAAATGTGCCTCATATGGGAAAAGTCTACTTGATGAGGACATCAATTCCTTTCCCAAGTAAATTTGAGTTTTAAGGCCCTCTATTTATATTAATCATGTGATCACGGTTCAATGGCTATATTAAAAATGGTCACAATTATTAACCGTATTTTAAAATCTAGAAACATAAAACAAAAGGAATGTATATGTTATATAAACATTTTACATAATATAACATTCAATTAGATCAAGGGAAATTTTAATTAATGAAATTTCGGTTTGTTATAATCTCTCACCCTTAAGAAATTTTTCCCTCGAAATTTCCTTTTCCCGCACTAAAAAAGATGAGGGTAATTATGCTTCATCACTTTCTATGATTCCCTTGTTGCTTCTTCAAACATGTGGTTTGGCCACAACACCTTGATGAGGGGAATTTTCTTATTTCATAGAACTTTTTGTATATGATCTACGATCTTCACTGGTTGCTCCTCGTAAAAAGAACATCCTATGGCTATACTACCACTGAGGAGAGTACATACAAAGGGTCTGGTATGCACTCATTTAAGAGGGATACATGAAATACATCATGTACTTTGGCCATGGTTGGTGGATGTTCTAGTCAATATGCCACAACCCCGACATGATCAAGAATCTCGAAGTAGCAGGTATACCTAGGACTTAACTTCCCTTTCTTTCCAAGCCTCATGAACTTATTCCATAGAGAAATGCATAGGAATACCATGTCTCCAACTTTAAACTCAAGGTGTCATTGATGGTTATTAGTATAACTCTTCTATTGACTCTGGGATACATTGATATGTTACTAAATGGTTTTCACATTCTCCACTGTTTCTTCGACCATTTCTGGTCCTAGTAGCTTACGCTCACCGAATTCAACCCAAAATTCTGGTGTTTTGCACCACTTCCCATACAGGGCTTCATAAGCTGCCATTTAGATGCTCGAGTGGAAACTATTATTATAATAGAATTCATCCAGAGGAAGATGTTGATCACATCTTTCATTAAAGTCCATTGAACGTGATCATAACATATCTTCCAGTGTCTAAAGAGTTCTCTTATATTGGCCATTTGTTTGAGGATGATTGGACATACTGATGGTCAGTTCACTATCCAAAGAATGTTGAATAATATTTCCAAAAATAGTTTTGAATCTTGGATCTCGATCAGATACAACAGATAGTTGTACTCCATGCTACCTTACCACTTCACTAATATATATCAATCCTATTTTATCCAATAGGAAATCCTCTTGAATTACAATGAAGTGTGCAGACATTGTAAGATGATACACAACAACCCAAATTGAATTTTTGCCATTGGATGGCTTCAGATTTCTAGTTACAAAGTCCAAGGTGACGTTATCCAATTTCCATGATGGTATGGGCAATGGTTGCATCATCCCCTTAGATTTCTGCCTCTCTTCCATCACTTGTTGACACATCAGATGCATTGATGTGTACTCAGTGATATCCTTCTTCATATTATCCCACCAATAATGCTTTTGGAGATCTCAATACTTCTTTGTGTTTCTAGGGTGAATAGAGAAATATTAACTATGTGCATCATCCAAAAGTTCTTTCTTCAACTCTAGACTTGATGGATAATATAGTATTTTCCTAGATCTCACAATTATTTCTTCATTAACATTGAACTCTAAGGATTTCCCTTTTCTAATAGCTTCCACTTTCTTCTGAATTCCCATATCATCCTTTTTAGAATCCTTTAACCATTCCAAAAGATGTGGTTGATCAATAATTTGTGAATGGATAGATGATGTTCCCTTTTTTATGATTCCCTTGTCCATCTTCATCAAATCTAAAAAGATTGGATCCTTCTCAATCTTCATCAATGATAGAATCACTGGGTCCTTTTTACTTATAGAATCTTCCACCTTGTTCTCTTTCTCATTGTGGTAATTGAAAGAGCATTCATAGTCATTAATCATCTCTAACCATATTCTTTAGAGCATGCTCAACTATTTCTATATGAATTTATACATGAGGCTTTTGTAGTTGTATATATTTCACACTTCTCCCTAAATGGATAATTCTACCAAATTTTTAAGGCCAAGATCACCACAATAAACTCCATATAATGTGATGAATAATTATACTCATGAACTTTCAATTTACATGAATCATAAGAAATGGATTTGTCATTTTTTAACAACACACCACACAGTCCCTTCATCAAAGAATCACTTAATACCAGAAAATGTTCTCCACTTGTGGGTAAAGTAAGCATGGGCGCAGTGATAAAACTCATTTTCAACTCCATGAAGCTTTCTTCACATTCATCACTCTAATAAAACTTTACTCTCTTCCAAGTTATCTTGGTAAGTGGTTAGAAAATCGTGAGAAATTTCTCACAAATTTTCAATAATATCCGGCTAACCCCAAGAATCTACCGATATCTGTTACCGATGTTGGCCTTGGCCACCACTAAATTGCAGTTTTCTAGGAGGGTTCCATAGATATTGAATTTATTGTGATGATATAGCCCAATAAAGGGACCTACATCAACTAGAACTCACACTTGTTGTAGTTTTCATAGAGATTCTCCTTCCGCAAGTTCTCTAGTACAGTTATTAGATGCTCCTCGTAATATTCCTTGGTTTTATTGTATATTAGAAAATCATCTATAAAGACTACCACTCAATTGTCAAGGTATTATATAAAAAATATATTAATCAAATCCATTAAGATTTCTGGATCATTAGTGAGTCCTAAAGGCATTACTATGAATTCATAGTACCCGTATCTTGTACGAAAAGCACTCTTGGGTATAACATCCTTCTTCACCCTTACTTGATAATATATCAACCACAAATCCACCTTAGAGAAGTATTGTGATACACAAATCTAATTGAACAAGTCATCAATTCATGGTAGAGGATACTTGTTCTTTATCATGATTTTTATGCTCATAGTAATCAATGTAAAGGCACATTGACCCATCCTTCTTCTGGACAAAGAGGACTGGTGCACACCATGGTGAATCACATGGGTGTATAAATACTTTATCTTGATTATGCTATAGTTGTTTTTCATCTCCTCAAGCTCCACAACAGCTATTCTAAATAGATTCTTGGATATTATCAAAGCCCCAGGTATAA
Source organism: Viscum album (assembly GCA_963277665.1). NCBI lineage: Eukaryota > Viridiplantae > Streptophyta > Magnoliopsida > Santalales > Viscaceae > Viscum > Viscum album. The sequence continues at coordinate 1,404,854,643 of OY728152.1, forward strand.
GGTCAATTGAGAATTCAACATCTCTTATAGGAGGGAGAACATGAAATTCCTCAGAAAACACTTTAAAGAATTCCCTCACAATAAGCATGTCTTCATGGATGGTTGAATCCTTGGACTCAATCTTCTGAGCTAGAAATGCGTGCTCATAGGGTAGTAATATCAATGCTTAATATGATGTTGATAAAGAGGATTCATCTTCCTCCTTGCACTAGTATAGAATCGGGGGGTCGATTCTCTGCATAGAGAGTGATTTCCATCTTAGGGAAATTTATGTTGGCTCTATATAGGGAATGCCAATCCATGCCAATAATTTCATCAAATTCTACCAGAGGGAGTATGATGAGGTTTTTCGAGAAGTTTAATACATTGATTGTGATAGGGGATGAGTTATATTCAGGGGATGCATTGATTTCCCCATTTTCTATACTCACTAACATCTCTAATTCCAGGATTTTTGGAGGTGTTGGGATAGTTCTACTAAACATTTGGGATACAAAAAAATGCATAGAACCTGAATAAAAAAGTATGTTCTATATTTTTGAATGAATAATGAGCATACCTATCACCGCCTCATTTTCGGGGTTTACTTCAACAGTAGTGATAGAAAAAGCTCACCCTTGTTGTCTTAGAGGTTGTTGGTTGCCTCTGAAAAAACTCAGCATAGGGAACTGATTTTCAAGGTGCCCGAGTTATTTTTAGTTGAAGAGATGAAAAATGTTTTGAGAGTCGAATGGAGAATTCCAATCCTTGGTCATTGCCGCAGGTTTTTCTTACTGACAGTCAATATCCAGGTGCACTTCTCTTCCACACCTAAATCATTTCCTCGCCCCCTTCAGGAAATTTCTGGGGTGCTTCTTTCCACACCATTGGCATGTGGGGTTCTGGATTTTCTTAACACCATTGGATTTATCCACCAGACTACTATAATTGAATTCTACCTTATACTTCTTCTCCCCATGATACCCCTGAGGTTTGCTGATCTCCATTTCATCCTTAAGGGCACATCAGAATATTTCCTTATAGTTGTTGAAGTTGTAGATCGCATGGGCTTTCCGCATGATAGCTTTTAGCCCACCAAAGAAGCGGTAAACCATTCATTCTATGGTAACGACAAAGCCCGAGGCATATCATGCAATCCTTGTGAATTTTTCCTCATACTCTATAATGGATTCATCTATTTTTTGATTGAGATCAAGTAAGTCCCTTTCCATCTTATGCCAGAGGGCGCGTGGAAAATATTTTTCAAAAATCATCTTCTGGAAATCCTTAAATTATAGTGCCTTGATATCCTCATCAAGCTTCATATTTTTTTTACCAATGTCCACCATTTATTAGCTTCACTCTCTATACGATAAGAAACTAGGAGAACATTCTCTTTTTCATAACATTAAAGGATGGAGAAGATTTTTTTAATGGAGTTGCTCTATTTTTTGGTGATTGAGGGATCAAATGATTCATTTAAAGTAGGATGACTTTGCCTAATGGAGATTCTGATAGTGACATGTTCTTTCTTGGGGGGGGGGGGGTTGAACGTTCCCCTTGACCCATGTTTCTAATGAAATATTGAGTTAACTGAGAGAATATGATAACAATGTTTTTGATTCATACTCCCATTGGATTGGGAATATCATTACCACAGTCCTCACATTGATATTCACGTTGGTTGTTATCCCAATTCCTCTTATTACCGACCATTATCTAGAATAAAAGGCAATTTTAGTGGTAACACATAAAGGGTATTCTAATTACAAAACAAATTACTTATAGATAGCTATTATTTCCTTAAGAATTGAATATATAGGCTTTAATCTATGTTATCCAACATATATTAATAGGGGATTTTTTTAATTCACTTAATAATGGTTCATACTAAGCTTGTGAATTTACCATTGTAAATCCCCTGGGAGTGTTGTAACCCAAAGTGTAGTAAGGCCAGTTTTCATTTATCAGGGTACCCTGGGTCAAGCCTGAAACTCCTTGTTGGGGTTTTTACCCCTAGGTACAATAGTGCCAGAGCAGCCTCCATCAGCTCGTATCCAGACAAGGAAATATTTTCTTGATAAACCACTTACTAAATACCCACCGAAACATAGAGATGCTTCTATAATACTTAGTCTTGTCTCTACATCTTCAACAGGGTTTTCTAATCCTAATCCAAAAAATTACTAAACATATCCTCTAATTCCAACTATAACAACCGAGCTCTTTATTACACACTAAAACATGACTTGTTACATAACATTCACTTGATACCACATAGAAGATCAAGAGGTATAGAGTCATTTGGGAATAGGATCATTACATAACAACTTAAAACATGAAATAAAACATCTTTATTGAAAACATTCTTTACATGACCATTATATTCACTCGTACTTAGCATTGCATGGGATAACCTGAGGACATGCGTAAGAAAATAGTGAGCTATAAAGAACAATAAAGTAGTAAATGAAGAATAACATGAATATGACAATAAATTTTATTAAATAGGTATATCAATGGAGAACAAGAGAAACATGAACATAAAGGCATGAGAAAGGATGATAATCATACCTGGAAATGTGGTAACATCACTTAACATAGAATTATCATGATCCAAGCATCATTGAACCTGGAGCATGATTAAACCCCCATTGAACATGAATTATCATTATTAAACACCCATTTCACATGATTTATCATGATATTATAATTTACCCAATGCATTTGAGTGCTATTAGGGAACACCCTTCTTAAACATTTCATTTCATGCATAAGTGTGCAACATGGATTATATAACATTGAATCAATCAACATCATATGTTATTCGAATATTAATTAATGTGTAATAAATAAATTAAATTAACATTCAATATGTATATTTAATAAAGGTGAATACCCTTGGAAGAGACATTAATATGGTATTCACTACATAATTATCTTGGCTGGGAAAAACACGGTGCACTTTTGGCAGGATAATGACGTGACATAAGGATTCATGAAAATGGTTGACGGGAGATATATTGGTATCTCATAATATTTACATGATATGGAAAGTATTGGGGTCATATAGATACATGTCCCAACAAACTTAATGGAATTTAGATACATAATAAAAAATAAATACATGGATGTAAAAGAGGAGAGTGAAATCCCTCACTGAATTTCAACACGGTAATAGATGTACAAGGGAGGAATTAATGAGAGAGAAAAGGATATCCAATCATCCAAACATAAATAGGGAATTATGGGGGAGGTGAGAAATCATACCTCACCATTTTTAATTGAAAAAATATTTCATAAGAACTTAATGAAAATTGGACAAAAACAAGAAAGGACGAAATCCCTTACTTGGAAGTGTGATAACAAAGGCTTGTGAGAGGCTTGATAGAGGATTTTTGGGATCTTGGGGAACCATGGGAGGATTATAGAGAGGGTAGGTCAGAGGTTGGACAAACTAAAAAGGTTTTGAGTGAAGATGAAGTTTGATCATTGGTGGGTTTATAAAGGAAAGGAGGGGCAATTATTTATTATTTAATTTTGGGTCACCACACATTAAACTAATCAATACCACAAACCAGCCCATTGTTTTTTCCAAAGGTATTTTTTCAATCGGTAGTGGAATAAATTTTTTATATTTCCAATGGATGATCTTCTTAAAATAATAGGGTTTCTTATGTGGATGTGAGTCCCACTCTGAAAGAAATTTATTTAAAAAGTGAAAATGTTTTATAACACTTGGAGGGTCCACTAAAGTGTATTAAGATAAATAAAAAAAACCTAAAGTAATATTATTTTAATGTTAAAACATATATTAGCTGAAGATATCATTTATAGTATTTTATTACATCACTATTGGATCATTATGATGTCACAAAACACATTATATATTTAAACAGTATTTATTTTTTACCAAAACATTTGACTGTCTCCAAAAATTATGAAAAATTAACTGTTGGATAATTTAGATGCCTTGATTACAAAAATAATATCCATATTATCTAAATATAATTCTCAATATGTGAAGTTTTACTTTTAAAATAAAAATCAACATTTATCGAAAATTCATGGCTTTTGACAAAAATGGCTTTCAAACCTTAACAAAAATTACAATTGCATTCATAAAATTATACAATAATTTATATTTAATAAAAAGTAATTTAATAATAATAATTTTTATTAAAATATTATTTAATTTAAAAATCCTATAATTCATCAAAATCAATTTCTTAGTTGAATATTAACTAAAAATACTATTTGCGCATTAAAAACTATTTACAAAGTAACAATAATAAAATAAATTTATATTCACTATTATATACAAAAATAATGCACATAATCATAGTGATAAGGTCTTGTTACATAACCTCATATAACACCTGCATAAGACTGAAGGGTAATGTGTGCGATGGTGATAGACTCTTGGGGTGCCTCAGATAACATTGCTCGGGTGGTAATTTATATCAACTTCAACTTCTCTCATAGGTGGATCCGTTAGAGCTTAACATGTTCAAGCAAGACTTGGGCTTGGTAATGAGTGAATCCCAATGACTCCACCTCCTTTTCAGGCTCTGAAAAATGGTCTTCATATGGGGAAAGTATACTGGATGAGGCAATCACTTCCTTTACCTGAGTAAATTGGATTTGTTATGGCCCTATATTTATACTAATAATGTGATAACTGTTCAACGACAATATTAGAAACAGTCATAATTATTAATGGTATTTTAAAATCTAAAAACATAAAACAAAAGAATTTCATATGTTATATAACCATTTTACATACTAAGACATATAGTTAGATCAAGAATAATTTTCATTAATGAATGTTTGGGTCGTTACATTGGGCCTAAGAGTTAATGATATTTTTTCAAGGTTTCTTAATGATATAGGCTTTCACGAGTTGACAAAGTATTAATCGGGAAGTCCTTGCTCCATGACTGCCGCCTCCTTTAGTGATATTGTTATGGTAAGATGGGTGAATCCTGGCCAGGTAATTGTGCAACACCCAGTCTAGGGTGGTTTGGGCATTACGGCTGATGTGTGGGTTCTTGGGGAGATTAAAAACATCCACAAGGTGTACCTGTCAACACAACACCGAGTGCTCGATCATTACAAAGAATATATGCCACTCTTGTTATATAATAACTTTTCAGCCCGGAACAAGGATGGAAAGGAGAATGTGGACTCTGAAGGATTGAAAAATTCATCCTAATATGGAAGTGAAAATAGGCCCGTTTGAGATACACGAAAGATGATGAATCCAGTGATATAGAATCATATTCTCACCCATACATGGTCTATGATCAATACACTCTTATTGGAATTGGATCAAGTAAAGGGAAACATGGAAGCATCATGACATGGAATTTTTCAGTCCTCAAGGGCGGGGGGGGGACCGAGACCTCATAAGGATTATTCAAACACCCCAATGTCAATAGTCACTAGATCATTAGGGAAGGAAGTGTGTAATATTACAGGAGTTATACATAATGTTCCCCCACTGATTGCAGGTGTGGAACTAGACTCAAGCATGACAAGTAAGAAGAATCCCTCAAGAGCTCGTTCCACTGTTGTGGGAGATACTAAGGGTTAGGAGTGCCCTGTGATGGATGAAGGCCTGGAAAAAGAGGGATGACAATGGGAAGTATGGTGGGAGGAAAACCTGGCTGCAGATCTAACTTCTGTGGATGGAATGATAGGGGTTTTATGAGAGAAAGTTAAAATTTGTGGTTCTCCACTGGTGACTACTGCTACTTTGTAACATGCAGATGGTACAGAGGCCACAAAAAAGTCTGGGGACCTCCTTATACATTCTGATGAAGAGATTGTGGATACTGCCTTAACTATTCAAGATTCCAGAGAGGATATAGGAAGGATGAACAGAGGTCAAATGCAAGTGGAAAAAAACATGGAATAGAGAGGATGGACCGAGAAACAATTTCTAATTCTTATGAGAGGCTTTAATGACATGATGTTAATAGTGGAGGAGTTCATGAAAAAAGGAAAAAACCGGCCCAACATTTTGATGATATTCTCAAAGTCGGTCAGAACAAAGAGGTAACAGATCTATCATGGAAACTATATAGGGAGGTCTCATCTAATAAGCTTAGGTTTTCCTTTAAGGTTTTTGTTATGTGCTACTGCATTTAATGTTTCTAGTTATACATGATGGTTCCACACATTTTCCACCAATGTGTTTTAAATAAAAAAATAACTTAGTAGTTGTAGTAGTGGATAATCCTACATCACAAATGCAATAAAAAGTATCCACTATGTAATTTATGATCCTATAAACACCAAAATGTTTTTAGATATTGTGATCCATATATTTAAGAATAATGGTTCAACATTATGGAAGTTAAATTTTTTATATTTAATTTTTCTAATAATTATAAAGTTACTATATTATTAAATTATTTGGGTGGGGAAGTAGATCAATGGGTGAAATTAGTAAAAAATAAAAAAAATTAATGAAGTTGAATTTATAGTGTTAATACTGTAAGAAAATATTTATTACCATGTATTTCCCTCTATATCTTTGCATGAATATGGAAATATATTTTCTGGTGCATTAATAAATTGAGAGAAACTGTATTATAGCCGATGTGGTGAATTTCACTAGGAATTAAAGGTACATAAAATAGTTAATAATAAATAATATTTTGTTTATGTTAGACTCATTTTATTCCATCACATTTTATTTCAAATTGAGGATTAATAATTTTTATAATTGAAGTTTCATTTCAACGAATTTCATAAACAGTACATAAAAAGTGTAAAATTATAATGTAAATTAATTTATTAATTTTCTACCATGAGTTTATGGTTAGAATTTTGTTCTTCTTTTTGTATAATTTTTAATGGAAATAGGATAATGCTAATTTTTGATGTATGCTTGGAGTGTGTATTATAATAATAAATAATACAAAGTATACATTGAGAAGAAAATGTTTTGGTGAAATGATGGATTATGATTTTTCTTTTAATTATTTTCCTTGAAGAAAATTTGGATTCATTTGGAGAAATATTCAAGAATTCAAGGGAAAATATTGAGAGGAAATTGTTTGAAATAACCATTATAACTTTTGAAACGTCCTATGTACATATTTATTATTGGAAGAATCTTATTTGACAATTTATTATCCTACATAATATATTATTCTTGATACATAATATATAGAGTACTGGATAAATAGAAAATTATAAAATCTACAAGATATATGTAAAATCATTGGATGTTACATAAACATAATTTCATTTTTAAAATATAGAAATGATTATATGTAATATTTTCTCTAAATCTCCAATGAGTTACATGACGTTTTTTCATTTTTCTATTGAGCATGTTTTATGAATTTAGTGGAATTTTTTCTGATTTATCTTGATAAAAAAATTATTTTAAATATAAATAGAAGAATTTAATTTTTTTTTTATATAGGTTCTAAGTGATACATAATATAATTTCAGTATATGTTGGGGATAATTCATAATATATTTTCATGACTAAAACATATACATATTATTTTTAATAAAAGGTATTTATGAATGAGTATATATGTGAGGATTTTAAAATTAAACATTTAAAAGAAATATTTCCATTATACAATCGAATATGGGTCCATGACATTAGTGAACTAATAAAAAAATAGTTGAAAGAAAAATTTTAAGATTTTTAGTACAAATTACTGAGTAACACCACTATATATTTTCAAGGATACTATTATATTATAGAATCTCATAACATGATATTATTTTTTTACATCATTAACAGAATGATATTTGTCGTGTTAGTATCCTATAAAACCCATTAAATTCTTTTCCATTTCAAAATAAATTCCAATATGTGGTCCACCTTGTGGATTTAAATTAAAAGTAAAGGAAATTATAATCCAATGATCGTGAGGATATTTTAATGAATTTTGAAATCCTCTTACATGTTGGAAATCTTTTACATGAACAAAATAAATGTAAGGTTATTGCTACCAATTCATCATAGAGAATGTTGATTCTTATTATTTCATATTTAATAATGAGTTTCCCTCCATTATAGGGTAAATTGTTCTTTTTTATAGTTGTAATTTCAGTTTTTGTTTTTATATTTTTATTATTTTTAAGATTTTTTTGTATCTACATTTTCTTCTAATCCCATTATTACCACTGATGATATATAGGGGAAAAATATTGGTAATCATGATATGGTGTGGGAAACTGTCCTATAATAATTTACTATGTGTGATTGATTAATAAAAAAGAATCAATTATTTATTGATTTTTGTATCCATTATATTGGACATTAGTTTGAGTGTTACAAAATTCATGTACATTACTCATATTAAATTTATGTTTCAATTGTTATTAAGAAAAAAATACCCATAACATGGTTTTCAATATATAATGGAATAATCTAGGATTCATGGTTAATATATTACAATCTATGATATGTGTGAAAATGAGTGTGAATTCATTTTTAATTTATTATAAATAAAAAAAATTATTTTTTGTTTTCCACATATATTTAACTATATTTATCCTTTTCACTATCATTTATACCTTTTCACGCATATAGTAAAGTGTTTTAATTAATAATTTATTAATGATAGATTAAATAGTTGTATCCTATTTTGACACTATCTGAATGATGAAAGGATTTAGGTATCATTAGTTTATAAAATAATTTAATAAAAGTGAATATTTATTTCAATCTAACCCTAATAACAAGACCTTTCATTACCATTGATAAAATATACTTGTGTAAATTATTTACAATTTATAAATATATGTTTTATAAAAATCAACCACCTCTTAAATAATGTTGACATCTGAATGCTTATACCCCGATGTAGAGAAAACCATAGATTCCACCATAATATATAAATAATTATTAACCATAGTTTTTTAATTTATTTGTTAAAACATGTGATGGAATTTGATTAAAATTATTCTTTATTTCTAGGTTGTTAGTTCCAAAAATTAAAAAGATAAAAAAATTCAAGACTATTTCTAAAAATAGAAACAATATACACTAGATCCTGATATTTATAGAAACTTAATACCAAAACATAAATTATTAATAATTAACTAAAAACATAAAAACTATTTTCAATAAATATCCAAAAAACACCAACATAACTAGTTGTTACTACTTTGAATATATATATATATTGTATATCAGGGAAATATAACCATATAAGATCATTGTAAATCAAAATTTTTTAGTCAAATATACATAATATTCCATGCTTGACTCAAAAAAAATTAATTAAAAAATGGTAAAATTAACGTTCATGGATAATATTAATTAAAAATATTTTAATTACATAATACATAACAAATAATAATTTCTATATGTAGTGGTGATCTATGATGGATATGGTCTAGTTATACCTATAATAAATGTTAATATTATTTATTTATGACAATGTACTGGATATTTATAAGAACTTTTTTGGATGAGCCTATAAAATCAGTTTGGTTCTTAGGTGATTTAAAAAAGCGATTTATATAACTACCATCATAATCAAATTAGGAGAATCATGAATAATAAATTTAGAAAATGAAATTTAATACATAATTTGAGAAACTTATTATGAGTTTGCTGCCTATATATGAATTTTTATACACTCCTCATGATAATTCTACAAATGTTGGTAGCCATAAGACAAAATTTGGCATTCATAGGATGGTCGAGTTATGATAGAATATATTGAGACATTTTAGGGTTTCAATTTCTAGAAACATATAGGGGGAACTATGATAGAGAATAATGTGATAAATCATAGTGGTTTGTTTCATAGGTTGTCCAGAAGGGAAGTGTTTGGTGGGATATGGGTCATTTAGTATTATAAAATAGTGCACCTTGTAAAATATTTTAAAACATGTGATAGGAATGAACAAGCATTACACACTCCTTAAAATATACACTATATTAGTACGTGATGATGTCCCATAGGTCATTATTGACCTCACATTACCATATTTTCACCAAACTTGTGTAATCAATCAGAATATTAATGGAAGATCAATAGAAGATTTCACTATTTGGGTTTTTTGAACAATGATTTGGTCATGATTTTTATATGTATAAGATCTCTATGAAGGATATATTATGGTATTAAAACTCTAAGAGTAGTGTTGAAGATATTTATAGTTCCTAATGTATTATTTTTTTATTGATACTGAAAATTAATATGAAAACATATTATATATGTTATATTTCCCATAAGATTCGATGATATTTAAAATAGTCCAATGTGATGGAAAAGGGAAAGCTCAATGATATAAACCAAATAAGTTCATTATAATGAAAAATATAAAATATGATCTTTTAGTTTGATTTCAATAAATATTTTGAAAAATATAAAATCTATCATATATTATGAAATCCATATACAACATCATAAGTAGGAAGTAATTCCTATTAGAATTAAAAACAATGAAATTTATAATGTGTACCATTTATTAAATTGTTAATTAAATATGAAGATTCTCATGAACTAATATCCATGTAGAAAAAACAATTAATAAATTTCAGATATTAATGATAAATGATAGAAGATAAGAGTAATGAATCATAACACAAATGTTTCTAGCATAGTTAAATACTAAAATTTAATATTTAAAATGAAAATAAATGTGTGGATTTTAGAGAAGAATCAGAGCTACGATAATAAAACTATAGCATGAATATGAAAATTATATTACATTTTGTTGATACGTAAATGGAATAAATTGAATTACATTTGAATGAAATGTTTGATAATTAGTATCCTAATAAGGATCAAGTGACTTTCCTTATTTCAATATAAATATAATATACATTAATTATTTTATGCATATAAAATATATTGGTTCTAGAAAATAAATATCTAAATTTGAGAGAAAAAATTACAATAATCAAGAGTAGATAATTATTTTGTGTCAATAAATAAGTATCAAACATTAAGTCAAAAAGCCTATGCATTAAAAATTAACAAGAAAAAAACTTTTAATTTGTACTTGATGTTGAAGATGAACATAAAAATAAATTTATTCATGTTATAAGATATATATTTATATCTTCTGGAAAATAAAATGATCATGGAACATGATCATTTAGATGGTCATTATTCATCGAATTAAAGGAGAAAATGTTAACCCCTCATGGAATAAGTATAAATGTGGAGTTGAATACCTATTCAATTAAAGAGTTCATGAGTACCCTTAATGAACTATCTGGAAGAGGTATAATGTAATGGACCGGACCCCTCCGGTCCATTCCTTTGTTGAAATCGATCTGGTCAACACAACGCACGTTATAATGATATTTTTTTAAATAATAATTGGGGATGATTTAATAAATTTTAATTGGGGTTTTCTTATAAGTGTTATACTAAATAATAATAATGATAATGTTGGATTATTTTTTTGAATGATCCGTTAATAAATTTAAATTTTGAATTAAATTCAATGAGATGTGAGAATAAATAAGAGATGTTATGATAATTGTGTAAAAATAATTAAAGAAATGTTTAAAATGAATTTTGGGCGTGCCACATGGAGAATGAGGAGGAGCCATTTTGTTGTGGGTGTGATGAATATTTTGGTAGGAATGAGATTGGAGAGAGAATATTAACAATATATTAACAATGATATGAAATAAAAGGAGAGGCGCACCAATAAAATAAAGATTGGAGAGAGAATTAGATTGGAGAGAGAAAAGGTTTAAATGAAATAAAGATTTAATATTTAAACCAATAAAATAAATAATTTAAAGAGGAGTCAATCATGGGACGTGTTGAACATGGAGAAAAGAAAGTGGGAGGCGCCACTTGAGGAGTGAGTTAAAGATTTGAAATAAATTGGAGAGAGAGTGTGAAAATTAAAAGAGAAGTAATAAAAGAAAAGAAAAAAGAAATCAATTAAGGAGAAAATGAGAAAGGTGCACCAAATTGGAGAGAGAGGGTTGGGTGGATTTAGGTATTTGAAATAAATCAATTAAAAATAATAATATAATAATCATGTTAATGTTTTTGTAGGTAAAACACTTTTCCGACCATAACTTATTCGTGTGACCTCGGTTTCACGAACCGTCAGCGGTAGTGTGACCCTGACATCAAGACATAAATTATGAGTCCCATATTGGAGGACTTTTTCGGGGTTTCGGATTGGGTACCCGAAGCGGTTGGTAAATAATAGATTTAATATTATTATTAAATCTTTGGCTCGTCATAACTTCCATGTGCGACGTCCGATTGGCTTCTCATCAGTGGCGATGTGATCTAATAATAAATACGGTCAATTCAGTCTAATGTTTAATATTAAATTATGGTTCGTGTATCGGGTCCACGAGACACCCAATAAAAATAATATTGTTATTATTACGGGATCTTGTATCCAACGTATCTCCCTCATACGGTATCGGATTGATGATCTGTCAGCGACAGCGTAACCCTGAAATTATGACGGTCATTTTAAGACCATTAATGAGATACTTTTATGACTCATGCCTCGGGTCAACAAAACACCACATATTAATAGAATTATCATTATTATTAAAATGCGTGGAAACCACGTGACGTGTTGTGTGTTGACCAGTCAAAACATGTAACGGGTGTACAGTCACACCGTGTATTCATCAATACACGATGCATACTGTTTTACCTATTCGTTGGCTATATAAAAAAGGGCCGCGGATTATTTCCAGACCAATCGCTTCTTCTTCACACGACGACACTCTTGGATGATCAAGAAGTCTTCCTATTCTAACTTCTTTGTCGGAGCTCCGAATTACGATCCGTCAGCGGCCACAGGATCGTAGCAACGAGACGAAGCATCTAAGCCCGGACTTTTCACCTTTCCTTCTGGCCTTCCTTCTCCAGCTTCCATCCTAGGAGGCGTTTTTCGGGTTTGGCGAAGGCGGAGGACACCGAAGGACGTCGACGGAAGCGACGTGATCGGGACCTTTTGAGGTAGGGGTTTACCTTCGTCTCTCTATTTGGTGCAACATGCGGGGTGGTATATTTTTCTTTTGTTCCATGGGATGCAGTTGAACTTTAAATAATGATAATAACCGGATGAAGAAGGGTTTGGGGTTTTGTGCTGTTTCTATTGCCTTCCAGGTTCTTTATCTTCTGATTGGGATTTTGGATTGAATGGCCTTTGCCTACTGAAAATCAAGGCCGTTGGTGGCCTTTGCGTGCGCAATTGATATCTGGATTGTTTGTGGTTGGTTTTGTTAAAACATGGAAAATGGATAAGCACGTAAAGACTGGCTGATTAAATGATAATGAAAACCTTGTGTGATCACCCCGGTTGAACAAAATTGGAATAATGAACATGTTGGTGGTTTGGTTGTTTTGTGGAAAATTCCTTTATTTATGAAAAGTGTTTTGATTATGAAAATTGTTTTGAAGTAAAAGGTGTTTTCAAATGCGGAAATGTATTGTGTGTGGAAAGGGTTTTATGTGTGGAACTTTGAAATAAATGAATGATGGAATGTTGTATGGTTGTGATAATCTTTTGTAAATGAAATGGCATGTGGTTGCTTTCATTTTACCTAACCTTGGTTGTGGATGGCAGGGATATATTTGTGAAAGGTTTTGTCTGGATGATAGTTGCCCAGTAGTAATAATTTGTTAAACCATTGCATGAAACATGAAAACCTAAATGGGGATGGGGGATGATTGTTTGGTTGTTGATGCATGCTTCGTGGTAGCAGTGCTAGGGCACATGCTCAGTTTCTCTTTTTAAGAAGCCATAGGTTGGGCTGTGTGTTTGGTATATGTATATATATATAATTGTATCTTTGTGTTTTGTCGCACCACACCCATGTCAAGCACCTACTTCCGAACACTCCCATTTTATGGGAGAGGGTGTTCCCCCTTAGTTACTAGCTCCTTCCTGCTCCTTCTTCCATAGGCTATGATGGATTGAGGTGACCTTACACACAAGACTCTTCGGGTAGGTCTTGCAGGCTGTGATGGCTTGAGGCGACCTTTAGCCCAAGACTCTTCGGGCAGGCTTACTGTTCCCAAGAACCTTCGGGATGAGGCCCAGGTGTCTGCGGGCGTGTTAGTGGTTGTGGCCCAGGTGTGTGCGGGCGAGATGCGTGGTTGTGAGGCCTAGGTGTGTGCGGGCGGGATGCGTGGTTTGGCCCAGGTGTGTGCGGGCGGGAAGAGTGTGGTAGCATCAGGACGTTTGCCGTTAGGAAGAGCAGCATCTAATTAAGTGGGAAATGGTGCGGGGTACCCAATACTTTTGTTCTATATATATACTAAACTTGTTTGTGTTACTTGGTGAGTGTGACCAGTGAGGCTGGGTGGATAGTTTTTTCCTTGTTAGTTTCTGGTTCTTCTGTTTTCTCACGGGACCTTAGGGTGTCTCCCCACTTGTGCACGAGAGCTTTAGGTTCTCTACTGAGTATACTTGTATGCTCACCCTACGTTGTTTCAGGTTTTTTGGAGGACTACCAGGGTTGTGCGGGACCCTACTAGTCAGGCAGTGGGAGCTGTGCAGTTGTTGTTTTCTTGTTTTTCTTTTGGTACTGTACTCACTTGTACTTTAAGCTTATTTGTACTTGTACCTGTTTCAGTTTATTTATACATGCATATGGGACTGGTTTGGGTTTCTTTTCAGCACCTTTGTTCTTTTTCCTTTTTGGTGGTTGACTTGTCCTATTTCCGATCCTAACTATAAAAAGGGTAATGCATCCCATGATTGAAAAAAAATATATACTCATACACTTGGTGCTAGTCACTACCCCGGGGCCTACTGGAGACGGGACTCGGGGGTCATTATCTCCCTTTCACCATTGCCAGCTCAGGAGGGGCATCTTTGATGGAAGGGGGTCGTGACATATAAAGACCCATTTATGAGATAGATGAATTATTTAGGGTGATTGAATAAATTTATGGGATTTCATTATAATGAACCCATCAAGATATTGAAATAGTAATGACAAGATACTAGAAATTTGGATACATTTTCTTCCTTGATTTTGGATATATAGATTTTACATTTACATTCTTTCTTATGGAGGAGAAACTAGGACATAGAACTAAACTGAACCATAGTGTAGTGGAGTCGTTGTAGGAAGAAACCAATAATTCTTCACGAGAATTGTTTTTTACATCTTCTCATATAATGGGATTTTTAAAATAGTAAATATTAGTTGGAATTTTAATAACATAACATATTAGTCGATTGAAAAAAATAATTCCTAAATAGAATTAAGATCACTAATTCACTATTTCCCATCTCATGGATGTCACCAATCATGTGAACTATAATATGTATAAGAGAAAATAGGCTCCCCAAGAATAGATAATTAATTTATTTATGTCTTCAATATTCAGCATTCCATAAATATAAAAAATAAAAGAAAATAATTAGAGTAAATATTTAATTGTCAATAAATATCAATTTGAGAATTATTTTTCAACCATGTTTGATAAGGGTTATAGATTTTTTTAAACTAATTCATGATGTAGATACATTGAGGAGGAAAAGGAAATTGAGAGAGTTAAAAACATCTACAATGATGTAGATATATATCTAAACAAATTTCCCATTAATTTGGTCGCAAGAATTTTCAGATATGACAATGGAGTTTATAATGTATAAATATAGACTGATGTTGTGGATAATAAATTTTATGATTCTATAGCCCAAATGGTCCAAAAAAAGAAGACACTCAAAAAAAATATTGAGAATAAAGATAAATATACATATTTTTCAATAAATATTTTTATATAATTGTATAATGAAATGAGAATCATTTTTTTTAAAGTCCAGTCTAAAAAATAACATATTTTTAGGTTATCTATGTGTATGAAAATATTTACAAAAGTCCAATAAATAAAAATTATTTTATAATAGAGGTCAATATAAAAAATATCATGGTTTTTATTAACTATATAAACGATTTAAAAAAATTATTATAATAAATTTTAGATGTTAATTAATTATTATGATGAAGAGTTATGTATGTATAGGATGAAATTAATTATAACAACAATTTCCCTAAACATGACATGATTTTGAAAGTTCAATAATTGTTATAATCTCAAACATCTGACATTTATGAGAAAAATATTTCCTCCAAAAAATATCATAGAGAAAAATGGTGAAAAAATGAATTTAAAAATGGAAATAATATCTTGAGGTCTTCTAAATAATCCCCTATATCAGATTATGGAAAAAATTTAATCCATTGAAAAAGTAAATAAATTTTTATTAAATCTATTTCCTATGAAAGTGAATGTTTTAATATAAAAAAAATAAAATAAATTGATTGATAAAATGGAAATAAATACATGGGAATATCTAAGGAGGTTGTGAAAAAAACTAGGAAATTAAAAAATGCACGGGGAATCTAAAAAGGTAACATCACCACACTAATACATCAATGTGTGCAACCTAGAAGATTCATAATAAAAGAGAAAAGAATGATTTTTGGGTAAATATTTTATGTTTTTAAAATATTATTCATATAAAAACATAATTTTATCATAGTGTTTCATATTATGATAATTTAAAAAATATTTGGGAATGGGGCTATAATTCTAAATATAGAAAAAAAACTGCTTTATAAAATAATTATTCATAAAAATTGTTACTCTATTTCTCAAAAATATATTTTAATTCATGAATATCATTTACAATTACTATTATTATTGTTTCCACAACATTGAGTGTTGTTGGTAGGTGATTTTATTGTATTAATCGTCTTATAATATAAATATATGTTCTTCATTTAACGGGAACCCGATGAAAAAAATATTATAAGGCTTCCTTGGGATGTAAAATGTAATAGAAAGGTTCTCAAAAAATTAAGTGATCTTTAAAAAAAACTCCATATATGGTTAAAAAAATAGGTAAACATACACGGATTTCAAACCAATGGTTTGATTAATTAACCCATAAAAATAAGGCTACAACATGGGTTATTTCATTCAATCCATGGAATTAATGATTAAGATTATAAACCAATAACTAATGCAAGTGTCTTAAAACATTGTCTTCTGTAAGGGAATCCACAATAAAGAATATTATAGGTTTCATAAACTTTGAAACCATAAGGATGTGAAGAAATAATGTGAAGGCTTAATAAAATGTGATTATGTCTTGAATGAATATGTGATTTTTTGAAATATTAATTGAAAAATAAAAAACAGGTGGATGGATACAAATTAAAAGTACAAGATAAAAGAAATATGGTCATTTGACATGATGGAAGAAATAAATTTTATAAAAAGATAATGGATATTGAACAATATTTAATTTACTTTAATACACTTTAACCTACTCATGAATGGATACTAAAATATATAAACCAACCACCATGTTAAAAGAACACATATCTTATAGACGTAAATATTATGAAAATATATAACCAGGTTGACTAAATATGGAGAAGAATCCAATATACCTTAGGATGATCAATTATAAAATAAAAATGGTGTATAATTATTGATAAATATTGAAATTTTATAGATAGAAAGATGGTTATGGGTTAAAACATATGTCTTCTACTAGCTATTGTTACTAAAAATTCATGAACCCCCCCATTATTATATTTTAATTTTATTAATACTTACATAAAGGCAATTTAATGTATAAAAAATATGGAGTTAGATGATGCTATCAATGGTGAAAAAATGGTGTTTCCCATCATTGAATATTTTAATATACATAGTTATGAGAATATGTGGGTGAATCTCATGAGAGGTATTGTTAGGATATCTAAAATTTAAGGATAGTTATTGAAAATTTAGATAGAGGTATTGTGATCACATATATATCAATTATTTTTAATATATAAAACCCATTTATAAAGGTTCTGTGTTAGTTGGTGAAATAATAAGACAAATGGGGATTTTTATATAATTAACCTGAATTTTATTAATATGTTAATTGATATTAGTGTAGGCTTTGTTATATCATGAAAATTATTTTAAAATGTCCCCTAAAAAGAGAAATTGATAATGGTATCACATGCATTGTAATTTATAGAAAGCCTCATTTTCATGGACATATATTTATTGTAATCTAGCCCTCTATTACCCATGTAGAATTATAGTACATTAAATAATGTCTCTTGGTTATGTTGTGTGTTGATATATCATTATCAAGTTTGTAGTCAAATAACTAATTTAGAGCTATTTTGTAATGGAAACTAGATTTTATAATATTTTATATCACATGGATTGAATCTAATATTAAATTGAATTTATTTTTAACAAGTGGAAGATGAAAAATAATCATAAATACTAACTAAAAAGTAATTTCATAATATTTTAAAATAGTATAAGTCTGTAGATTAGTGTTCAAATTTAGAGAATTTGTTTTTTTTAAATATGGTTCATAATGTTCCCATTATTATTGAAGCAATCAATTTGGGTTAGTAATGTGGGATGAATATGATGTGTTCTCCTAATAATAAATGGGTAAATGATATGTTACAACTACTATTTAACATATAATATATATATTTTTTGATGGGTCTTAGATGTTTTCATTATTTAATTTATATATATACAATTATTCATGTAATAGTCATGTTTCTGAGTTTCAAAGAGTTATTAATAAGGACATGAGAAGGTTGAAATTCATAACATCATTTTAGTTACTTCAATTTAGTGTCTATAATTATTAGGTACAAAAATTTCCATCCTTAATGGATTAAAATCCCATATATGAATGCATCAATGATATATGGCCAAGATTAAGAATAAGATAGTGAAGATGGAGTGTTGAATTCCAATGTGACTCACTACTAGAAGGAACATTGTAGGGTATCATACAAATAGATCATGGTGTAGGAATTATGGGGGATCACTAGCTAGGGCCAGTCTAAGGACTTTTTCAGTGGGATTTTAGTCATTTAATATTATAAATAATAACACATTTATAATTTTTATTCGAGGAGGTATGTCCATTCAAATGTACTATAAATAGAATTTAATTCACCTAATTTTTAAATGAAATGATTTCATATAAATCATCTTTAAAATTACTAAACCAAATTTATACCATCCAACTATTTTCATATTTGAAATATGATGATAATTCCCAAAGATAAACATGTTATAGGTGTTTAATTCATACCATCTTTTTGAGTTTTACATTGTGTAGGTGCACAAGGAAGGCTAATATTTTTCTATGCCAAAAAAAGAAAACACAACCAAGATGATGATTTTATAAGAGACTATTTTTCGTACTATAGTCAGACCTCATATTCCATTACTGTGTTTAAGATGTGATTCTTGTATGATAAAATGATTCCATAAGATTGGTTAACGTGCTTGAATTCTGAAACATGTATAATAATCTAAGAAGGGTTAAATTATAAGATAAAACATGCATGATGTTCTTTTCAAAAGGTATTAAATTATCTTATGAAAATTATAATAACCATGAATGTATGTGAAATCAATCTGGAACATCATAAGTAATAAATATATGATATTAAAATGAAAAACTAATAAATTTTTGAATTGTATATTTCAAAAAATGGATAATTAAACCTAATTATTACCAATAACTGATCTTTAAATATTTATTTATCTGTAATCACTTTTATAAATTCATAATTCAAGCATAAAAAAGAGTTTCATTCCAAAATAGTTATTTATAAAATTATAATTACATGAAAATGGGTAATTTTAGAAGAAAATAAATGTTCATATTCAAGGTTGAATTTAATATGTGATAAATTAAATATTTCATATAGAAGTAATGATTCTCGATATGTATGGATAATTAAAAGGAGGTTCTTTTCATGAATTTAGATGATTGATTAAATATAAATTAATAATTTTGGGGATTATAGAAGATTACTCATTTAAATATGGGAAAAATATGTATAATGTACTCAATGACTAAATAATACCATAATTGAAGAAGAATGTTGTGACATAGGGAGAAAATGATGTTGAATTCAAGAAGATATAATTTATCTACACCAAAATAATGGAATTTGATTAAATTCATGAATACATAGCCATTAAAGATGAAAGAGGATATGTTAGTGATTTTTTGTAGGTTTTGAAGTGTATGAAGAGTATAAGTAGGAACCACTTCCAGGTTTTTGTGATATCAACATATATTTTCATAAAAAAATTACTCATGGAAAATATTCACTTGGATGACTATGATGTATGGAAATTTATGAGAAAAGGATGAACCAATATTGCACCAAAAAATAGGATTTTTTTAAAACCTTTTCAAAGAAACAGTTTTGGAGGATCATTTAATAACTATAAGGAGGAAGTATAAATCACCATAAGTATAATATATGAATATTTTTGGGATGTTGATTAAACTGGTGGGAATCAATCATAACATAACCATCGAGAGTATGGGGTATAATTAATTATTAATATTTATTTTCTTAATATTTTATACATCTAATTTAGGATATATAACGTACTTATAGTTGGTGTCTTATATTAATGAATCATGGACATCAAATGACCAAAAAATGGAAAAGAGTAGGAATTCGATTCCAAAACATGTAAATAACATATTGATTTACTTATTGTCATCATATTGTGTATTTGATAGTGTGGGAGAATATTTATGAGTGTATTGATCCTCTTACTAATATCATTATTCCACATCACAACAAATAGACTACTTTTTCGAAGATCTCATGTACTTATATGTAAGTAAACTAACATGTATATCATTGAATATAACATTGTATGATCTACAATTAAACCAATGGTTGGGTTGGAGACAAAATATTGTAGTGGTAATTTCCATTCTCATTGGAAGATTTTCTATGATGTGGCTATACAATATATGACAATGATAGGTTAATGAATCGGATGACCTATATATGATAATTATCAAGAGATTATTTCCCACATCAGGAAGAATATAATTCTAGAAAGAGATATATGCCATAATATATGCATTATGAGAAATAAAATAAGAATACATTGAATGATTTAAAACATTATGTTCATGTTTCTGCATCCAAGGCACAGAGGACAAAAACATTATATTGTTTTTTATAATGGAATACTTTATAATGATAAGAACATAATAGACTCACTACAATTATAATGGTATTTAGAAACAGTATTGATAACCAGTAAAAAAATATTAGACACTTAATTTTAACGATGATTTTAGAAACTGTTTCAAATTATTGATGAATTACCAAGAATCACTACCATCTAACAGTGGTTTTATTATCCTTTTTTGAAATCATCACTAAATTTTTAAGACTAATTTTTTTGTTTAGAATCGCTTCTTATAAAACCAACATGTAATTAAAAATACTTAATAATTAATTTCATCATCATATTTTTTTTAAAATTTTATTTAATTATTTATTAATAATTAGTAATTATTTATTCATTATAAAAAATAATATTCACATTTACATTTTTAAATAATTATAGATTTATAATTATTAATTAATAAATATTTTATATAAATTATTTGTTCATTATTATTGGGTAATTATTAGTTATTTGCTATGTATAAATGTATATAGTTGAAAATAAATACACACAGATATATATAAATATATATAATTAAAAATATTCCTATTCATATAAATTTATAGTTTTTTTATGTATTTATCAAAATGTATCTTTATGACTCTATATTTATATGAATTTTTGTATACTATATGAGTGTATATATATATATTATGATAATTATATATATATATATATAATAAATATATATATGTTTATACATATAATTATAAAATAATATATATGGGTAGATTTAGTTATAGTATTATATTTTTTATATATTTATATGTATTTATAGATATTTATGTATATTTTGGAATATATTTATATATTATATTGGTATAAATAAATTTATATAATTCCATGATTATGTTTTTATCTATGTATCTCTATATGGGTTTTCAATTATATTTTTTATATACATTAAAAAAATATTAATTTGTTATGTATATATATATGGATATATATATGTATATATATATTGATGTATATTTATTTGTTTTTAGATACATATATTTATATATATATAGAAAAATATATAAAAATTTATATTCACATATATATATATATTTGGTGGATATATATTAGAGATTCATATTTTATGTTTGTGTGTGTGTGTTTTTGTATGAACCAGTGAAAGAGACAAACCACGACATGAAATATGGTGTATCAATTAGTCTAACTATCATCATTGGGTGGGTGAGTTAGAAAAATGATGGATCCATCAGAACCTATCGGTTTTCCTCCTCACCTATAGATTTCTGATGTTGAGTAGATTGCTTACATTCTATCATGGTAGGGAATGAGGAATGACCTTCTAAAGGATAATATGTTGTGATTATTACAAGAGGAAATATAGTGGAATGACTGGAGATGTGACTTGTTTTTGGTCGGCCTTTTTGGAAATTGTTTCAAATCACTCATTGGGCATTTGATACATAATCATATCGGCCTAAAAGACATCTAGAAGAGATGCCTTCAAGACTCTATATGAGAAAATAAGTTTTGTGGGTACATGTTATTCCCTATGGGTGGGGATGATTCTTGACCCCCTGGGGTTCCTATGCCTCTGTGTGTGATGTTTTCTGTTTGTAATCCTCTCTACCATATATATATTTATATATATATTTATGAATTTATTCACATAAACCTATTTATATTTATATTATTTATTGGATTTTCTAGGTAAGTATGTATATGTTTTTTATTTTCATTGTTTTTATATGAATTTATATGATTTTAGTTTTATTTTGTATTTATATATATATGTTATGGAGGTTTATATATAATAAAATTTAATTATATTTAAATACATATTTATATTTATATATATTTTTATGTACATAGTAAAATTTATTTATATTGTAAAATATTTTAAAATATTTTTTAATTATATATATAATCACATTATATATATACATACCATTATATATAATTATATATTAATTAGTAAGTATTTATAAATTATGAATACATATTTGTAAACATATATATGTGCCTACATGTATTTATCTGCATACATATAAGTATATTAATCAGTGTTTAGTCACCACTTGAAGTGAATCAGTGAGTGCTAATGTATTTTTATAATAACCATGATGTAAGAGATTCAAAAATCACCCTACAAAAATATATTTTCTTGATTTCACAAGGTGGATCTTGGTGTTATTGTCCTAGGATGATGTTTTCTGGTGATAATAATTAAACATTAATTAAATAATAATGAAATTTAAATGTAATATTCCATAAATAATTCATAAATAATAAATAGTACAAAATAATAAAATATATTAAAATGATAATAAATAAAAAATGAATAAAATGACAAAATTAATAGTAAATTTGAAAAAAAATTATATTCTTCACCAAATATTCTTCCAAAAAAGAAAAATGACTATAAAAATATTTATAAAACACTAATTCACAGTAGCATATAGAACGTGTTTTATATCACCAAATTATAATTTAAATCACTTCTAATTATTTTTCTTCATTCAGTGATTCATCATTATAGCAAGAATTAATAATAAAATATCATTTAGTGGCCATAAGACGTATAGAGAAATGATGTCAAAATCCACAGTAATTCGGTACATGTTTAACTCATAATTGAGGAAACCATCATGTATTGTCTTATGAATCCCCACTTATATAGTAAAATTTAAAGGAACTAACTAATGTATATATATAAATGGAATTGAATAATTTTAGTGAACAATAAAAATCAATAATGTTTTCTGGCCTATGATTTTCTCTAACTCCTTATATTTTCCACTGAGTTGAAGTACGAGTAACTATGATTTTTATATATCACCTATGTACTAGGGAAATTTCATAATCATATATAGGTAGGGATAGAACATTACCTTGTAAAATATCATTTTAGGACCAAGAAATATAAAGCCAAAACACTTAATGAAGGCCAATACCAACATCCTCCACTATTTTATCAACTATAATAACAACCCTTCAATGAACCAACATTGAAACAATCCCCATTTCATGAAAAATATTATTTTATGAATACCTCAACCTATTAATAAATAACTATGAATAATGAATAATGAAATAAGGTTTAGGTGGTGATAAATGAGGAGATGTTGATGAAGATTCAAATAGGATGTCTAGTAGAGATACTAACCAAGAATCCTGTAAAGATAATAACAATGATAATTCAAAGACTATAAGGTACTATGATACTGGTTAAAACCATAAATTCCATTTACATTGAACCCATTCAAAATTTAATCCCATTAATAACCAACCAGTTTTTGAGGTAAATGAACAAGAGGAATCTGAGTAGGACCATGATAACTAGTCCAAGGAAAAAAGAGGAAAAGTGAGATAATTAAAAAACCATAATTTAATGTAAATAGATAATAAGCAAACATAGAAAATGAAATTGGGTAAATGGAAATACAAAAACCAATTCCATCTATAATTTGGGAATGAAAGAAGATATGAGAGGTAGAAATTCAATTTAGATTTTATAAACCATGTAAAATATAGATTTTAATATTTTAATGTGTGAAGATGTCATGAAAGTTCCAAAAATTTTATATCTTCATCAGGCAATTTTACTATAAATATATTAAAATTTGATAAAAAATTGAGAGAAAATTTTGGATGAAGTGTTTCATACATCCCCTTTTTTGGGCCGTCTCCAGCTTCTCCTTTGTTTTTCTTCGCGATGATCTCAGGGGGCTCCTCATTATGTAGAAGCATCGGTATTCGTGGTATCAGCCATTGATGATTACCTCACTATTTCCTAGCCCGCTCCTCGCCCTTCCCCTTATTCACTGGATTGGGTTTCTTGGAGGTGTGGTGAGATACAGCTGTTGAGCTTAATTATCTGTCTAAGGGTTTCTCCTTGAGGTGTTGGCTAGGAGTTCAAGGTTTTTTTCATGGTAATCTACATGTAAGATGTGAAGGCTATGATGGGATGCGGTTTCGGATTCATGGAGGTGATGCTTCTGGATTGGATTGGTGATTGGATATTTGTTGTGATGGTTTCTATTTTCATATATACGTATGAAGGATTTGGATCAGGATGTTTTTTTGAGTGATGTGTGATTTTGTGGAGTAACCGACGTTGTTTTTGTTCAAAGGTGTAGTTTGAAGATCCTAGTGGTTTGATGATGTTTTCTTGTAGTTTGAAAGATCCCAGATGTGGAACTTTTTTGTAGGCTTTTGGTAGATAATGGAGCCTCAGCCTTTGTTTCGCTTACGGATTTGGTTTATCTTGATTGTTGATTTGAATCAGTTGTGGTTGACTGATGTTGGAATCAATTTTTCTCAAGGACAATGACATTTTCATTTATGTTATTTTCTGATCTGGATAGATAGATGTTTCTTTGTTGATGTTGTTTATCTTGGGTCAGTGAATATTTTGGATTGCATTTGTATAGTCTTAAACATCTGAGGTTGGGTTGCGGTTCTCTGTATAGTAGGTTGCAACATTAGGACAACACAGTCTTCCTCGATCTGGATTCTTCAATTGCCTTATGTGGATATTTTATTACCATAGGATTTTTGGGAGACCATCTCACATCACTGGAGGGTTTGGGAAACCACCGACGAGAGTTCACTAGTGGGTTGGTGGTTTTGGTCTGGTTTTGATGGTCGCATCAGTGGCGTTTGAGGAGGCCGGTTCTGAGGTAGGTCATGATTTTATGAGTATCATTCTTTCTTCTTTCTCATGGTTCTTTGGGCTTCTCTAGGGTGATTTCGTACCCTTCTGTGAAGAATTTTAGTTTGAATGATGTAGTGGTGATTTTTATGATGAATGATTTGTTAGGTTGGCTGTTATATTCACATCAATGGCGTTTGAAGTCTGTTTTTTGTGAAGTCATGCATGGTTTACCAATTTTCCTAAAATGTTCTTGTTGGTTTCTCACTTTTTCTTAAAAATTATTAGAAAATAAAAATATTAATTTTCAGTCAGAATATGTTTTATATCCAATGTATCATTTCTTCCTAATCATTTAATGATGTATTATGTGACATTTAAACATTAATAAATACTATATTTTTTTTACTTCTATTCATATTGGATATATAAATCTGACATTTTTTTCTTCTCAATTAAATATTTCTACTATATTTAATGTAGAAATCATATAGGATATCTTATAACGACTATATAATCTCATTATTCTAGTTGACATCTATTTGCACAATATAATGGATGATACTTTTAGGTCAGATATATTAATGTGAATAAGTTTTAGTGGGTTAGGGGTGAATATAACATCATTAAAATTATAAATGTTATCAAAATTAATCCTGAAAATATAGTGATAAATAAAACCAAAGAGAAAATAATATATTTCTTAGTGATTAAGTGTAGTTAACATAATCTTATTTTTATAGCCCAACTAATGGAGTATAGAAATCACAATGAATGAGAGAGAATTCATTTTAAATGGTTTAAATTTAAACCCAAATATTTGCCTATGTTGAATCCCAACCAAGGACTTTGTGAGGAGCATCTTTAAACATAACTACACATTTCCTTTTGTTGTAGAAAATAGAAACTTGGACATTTCTACATAGATCATCCCCATATTAAGTGTTCTATTTTAGGTATTAATAATATGGAAATATGTTTTATAGGTAATATAAGGTGTGTTGGAGTGGATTTCAAGGAATACCCCTACCAAGACATAAAATATAAACAAATATTACTATTGTATAGAACCCTAAAGATGGATAACACCAAAATAGTAGAGGAATTATATTCTTAATTGTATATAAAATTAACTTCATGCATTCTAGAAAAGTTATAGATACACTCTTTAGGGTGTTATGAAGTTTAACAAGATTTTTTCCTCACTTGAGAGTTCATCAAAATGTACGTAAGAACTTGGGCACTACATTATGTGAGTGATGAATGATTATGAACGTATGTGACCATCTATCACATTCCCACAATATAGAAGAAAGGATATAATACCATTTTTAGGAAATAATATCAACATATCCAAGAGATGGTAGTTAATTAAGAATTCAAAAAGATTACTAAAATGATTATTGGAAGGAGAGATACAACATAGAAAATATCATTTCATAGTAATCAACCAAATCTTGTGCAGTATTCAAAATATTAAAGAGTTATTATAACCGATTTGAGACAGTACATTAAATAATTTAAACTACCCCCATAATAATTGGTCAATGAAATATTCAATGAAAATATCATGTTTATATTCTTAATATGAATTTATAAAACATTCCATTTAAAATTATAATAAAATATAATTTTTTTGGAAACATAATAAAGCTAAAAAAATATTAAAACAATTTTTAATGGGTATATTATCAACATAAAATATTATAGAAAAATAATAATAAAATTATATAAAATAAAAAATTATTTTTGTGTTTCACGTTGTATGTTTCATACTTAAAAATATAACCCTAATTTATTATCTATTTTTTAAAAAAATAATCAAAAATAGTCTGAATGGGTTCAAAATAATTTGAATGAATTTATAATTTCAGTTTAAAAAGTAAATTTTTTCAAATGATAATGATACAAATTAAAATAAGGAAATTATATAAAACATGTTAACTATCAAGATTTTATAAAAACCTATGGAGGGTCATTGAACTATATAGAAAAAATATAGGTAAGGAAGTTTCATGTAGGTAGTGTTGTCTATTTTAGTGAATTAAAAATTTAGGCGATTCATTGTTGATAATTCCTGAAACATATTCATTTCGGTGAACTAAATGCAATATATTCCCATACGATAAATAATAATTTCCTAATTTATCACATATCTGAATTTCTCACGTATCTGAATCTATAAAATCTTTAAATAGTTTGAATTTTCTAAATTATTATATAAAACAAACATACTAAATATAATAATTCTATTTTTTCAAGAATTACATACAATCAATAATCATTTTATTAGAAATATATATCTATTGTTATTATTAAAATTGAGTAGTAAAATAGTTCTGAAGAAATACATAAATTATGTTGAAAACATACAAAAACGTTTAACCATATTTAGTACTAAGTATTTATCATTTTATAAGTTTATTTTTTCTAATTATGTGTAGGTAATAATATTATCATTCATCATAAATCTCATAATTTTTGGGGGTTTTTAGCACATGATATGGTTGAAATAAAATATAAAATCTAATTTGTAAAATCAACTCTATGATTCAAAAATTGACTACTTGGATTTTGATATGTCTACATGGTTTATAGTTATGTGGTTATATGGGAATAATAAAAAAATATATAAAAATGATATTTTAATATCACAAATATCTTTTTTCTTCTTGTAACACAATAAGAATCTTATAGTACATGATTTGAATCAAATTAGGAAATCTAAATAAAATTTGTGAATAATAATATTTTTAAATTATCAAGATTAAATATACATAAATCAATAAAATTTTATAAATAATAATACATAAAACATATTTATTTCCTTAGTTATCAAAATATAATTTTTTTCCAAGAAACAATAATTATTTTCCCCCTTTTGATAATTACATAACCTAATATAATTTAAAAAATATATCTCTCTATTTGAAAAATATATTCCATATTTAATAGGTTTCTTGTAAATATAAATATTTCATCATATATATACATTAAAACACCTCCTAGAAATATGAGAAGATAAAAATATTATAATTCATATGTTTAAATTTAAAATTTAATATTCTAAATGTATTTAGAATCTAATGTCTTTGTAATGATATATAAATGTTTATTTTTAGTTGTTTTAAAAGGAAATAAAATAAAAAAGAAGAGATTCCATTGAATTTAATTTATTTCATAAAAAGGATCTCAACCAATGTAATAAAAAAGCGAATGAAAAGAACATCCAATTTTTAAGAGTTATTGATTCCATTAAATATATGATTATTTAAAAATGATCCAGTAAATGATTATGAATTAAATTACATGGGGTTTTTTCCTATAATAATATAACAAGAACATTATTTTATAAAAATTCTATTTTGGGACAAATTGGGTCAGTAACATAATTTTTCAGTACCCTGGATGGTTCATGGTATTTATTATATATAACATGATAATATAAATTTCAGGATATAGAAACACAATTATTACAGAGATATTGAGGTGACCTGGGAGATTATACATATGTATAATTTCTTAACAGTTTAAATTTTTTCCATATAATTTTTGAACCCTTACCTATAATTTTTTTAATAATTTTTTTCTATATCATAGAAATCATATGATTATAACCAAAAATAGAATTATATCTATTTAGTTTCATCATACATACCACATTATAAAATTTTTATTTTCCATGGACAAAGGCAGATAATATATTTTTCAGATTCAATATTTCATTTTTTGGATTGTCAATTACAATTTTAACAATCTCAAGATCTTCATAAACATTATTATTTGATGATGAACCATAATTTATCAAACATAGAATTCCATATTGAAGCATAAAATTATTATATTCCATATTTTATATTTTATCCATTTTATTATGAATCTAAACAATAGATGTTTTCAATATTTTGTTTTTTGAAGTAATATTTTTTCTTAATAAGATTTCTTAAGATCCGTAGTAAAAATTATATTGTTTTTATTAATATTTCATTTTTCTTTTTCAAATTATTAAATAAATAAACAAATTCCTTACATTTTAATTATTAATATAAAAAAATGCTCATTCCGAAAGAGAATTATATTTAGAACAATTACTATATTTCACTGAAGCATCCATCAAAGAGAAATTAGTATGATCTATCATATAATCAATAGGATCTATTATCAGGGGCAGTTTTCCCACTACAGAAAGGCTGCTAGTCTATTTTTCATAGCTAGATTATTCAATGGAGTCTGATTCATCTATAAAACTCCATACATCTTGATAAATATGTTTCAATTTTTAATTTTTTTATCTTTCCAATTAGTATACAACTTTGAACAGTTATATTTTGTACAGTTGGGATTCATTAATTGATAAAAAGCTAAAAAATTACCTTTATCTTCATTTATTTTGAAAAAAATCATATATTTTTAATTTTACCATGATTATTTTTGGTAGAGTTATTTTTCTTTATGATCTGTTAATCATATTTTAAAACATTAATTAGATCTATATCCATCTACGATCTAGAAGATTCATAGTAATCACTCCAAGAGTTAGCAAAAACACAGTTAGATTCAAGAGAAACTCTCTCTCTATATATATATATATAGATAAATTATGATCATTGTTCTCCAATTCATGTTTATATTGTAATAGAAATCCAATTATATCATCTATTTCATATTCTAAGAAATCATTTTTCAATTCAAGGGATATATTCCTTGAATTCCACTTCTTTGGTAAGGCTCGATGTATCCTATCAATTGAAACATCATTATTCATTGTTTGAACAGGTGTAACCATTCTATTGACAATATTTTGGAATATATTGAACATCTCATTCACTATTAATTGTCAAACAATCAAAATTATTGAAATTCATCCCCTTGAATACCAATATTAGTTCTCAACAATTTTTTAATTCTTTGATGAGTGGCATTTAATGTCTAACAAAATTCAAAAGTACATTAAATGAAGATATATAACTATAAACTCTCAATATAAGAGAGATGCAAAGATAATTATTGAAATTGTAATTAAAATAGTATTTATAATCACAATTCTAGTTAATGCTTCAAGTTCATAATCTGGTATTTTATAAATTGTATCAATTATTGACCACAATTTACTACCTATATTTTTCAAAAATATGAATATTTTTCATTAAAATATTTGTAATCATTTCTATTGAAATGAGGCAGTATCAGGGGATTTATGAAATTAATATTCTTGAGTTTCCATCATTTAAATAGCTCTTTGTTTAGTATTGTATAGGACTGTAATACATGTTATATAAGTTATCAAATTAAAAAATATCATTTTTTGAAAAATGTAGTACTAATTAATTATATAAAAAGTATAAAAAATAGAGAAGAACAGAATAATACTATTTTTTCTTAACATAGATGAAAATAGTTAGTATTTTGGAAATAAAATATTAAAGAAATGTAATCCTAAATAAGGATAAAAATTATTCCAAGTGTAGGTATTGGGATAAAAAAAATTATAGCTAAGAAATCCTTAAGAAGGTTCATCCTATGGTACCAAATGTAGATAAGAAATGTTATTGGAAGTGGGTATTGAGGGTGTGAATATACCTTTATTAAAATTATCATAGATATTAAAATTTAATGTTACAAAGAAGATGGATTTACAAAAAAAAGATAACATATCTTATTTTATAATGGTTCATTCAAATCGACATAGTCCACTATTCACACACCAAATGTTGGAGTATAGAACACACTATGATAGAGTGAGAGTGAGAGATATAGGGAGATAGATATATATAGGTAGATTAATTTAAAAGTGATAAACCTGATCACATAATTTTTCACATGAAAAATCGCAATAAAATATTTTTTAATATCATCTCTAAACCCAACAACACTCAACATTTTGTTAGAGAAAATAAAAACATAGGATTTTATACAAGTTGAACACCCATCCTAATTTTTATTATATTATTTTTAGTTATGAATTACCAATAAATAACTTTTATATGAATTATTTACAATGTGACAAACTATATAAATCCATACATCTACCTAAACTGAAAATATTTTTAAAACATTAATGATGGAGAGAAGAAGAAAAATTTTTTGTGACTATATAGTTGTTGGAATACATTATATATAATATATAGATAGTACTTATAAAATTATAGTAATGATATATATAAAACATACATGTTTTTATGAAGAGTAATAATATTTGTTCCTCACATGGGAGATTGTCATAATGTATGAAAATAATCTATTACTACATTAATTATTTTACATAGTAGTATGAACGCATGTGATAATATATCACCTAACCATAACATGATATCAATTCAAAAATATCTTTAAAAAATAGAGCATTACCAAGAGTAGTTATCAACATCAAAATTTAAAAAGGACAAAACTATATTATTAGAATAAGAGTGAAAAGAGAGAAATTTTTATTTAATTATAATCACTAAAGTCACATCTTGTAATCAAAAAATATATAATAATTTAAGAAATTATAATACATCCATTAAATAATTTATAGAGTCTCTATAATAATATTTCATGGAAATATCCCATTAAAACTATAATCCTGAATAAAAATTGTGAAATTCCAAAAAATTCGTTTTAAATAAATTGTAAATAAGAGGATAATTTTAAAAATATATAAAACAAAATTAAAAATAATTAATCAATTTTTAATTATTTTTGTATCAAGTAATATTACTATATAATGTATAACATAAAAAAATAAAAAAATATAAATAATGTGAATTTCATGTAGTAAGATTCATGCATCATAGTTTAACACTCTTTTATTGTAATAAATGAATATTTGCAATAGTTTAAAATTTTTCTCATCAGTTCTGTATAAATAATAAAAATATATAAGGTAATTAAAAAAAATTAAAATTATGTTATAAGAATATGCATCCATTTAAAATATTTATCAACACCTAAAACAGTGGAAATGTCTATATTTTGGGATAACTTGCATAAATTCATTGAAATACATAGCAGAATTATTCGTATGGATTTTTCTCTCTATTAGATAATTGAACAGATAAGAGAAATATTAAAATAAGATTAATATAGGTGATTAAAATAGGAGAAATTGATGTAGGAAATTTAACTATGTGAATTCAATATCAGCGTATTATTTTAATACCCAAATTCCTCACATATCAAAATTTTTAAAACATGTAAACATATTGACTTTTTTAATTTCATTCTTCAAACAAACATTCAAAATGAAAGATTTATATATTTTTATAGTTTAATTATATTTATAAAATTTAATTATCATTATAAATAATCAAGAAACAATATAATTATTTAATTATATATAACAATATAAATAAAAAATAGAAAACAGTTATGAAACGATTATAGAAATACGAGAAATTATATTGTATCTTATCAAACTTTTTTAGAAATTATAAATATATATTAACAAAATAATTTCTTCAAATTATTTATATACAGTCTTTATTTCATTCCAACAAAAACTAATAACTCAATTTAGAGTTTTTAGTTCATGATATGGAAAAAATAGGGAAGGATATTGTTTATGGTAAATCAGCTACATGGCTCACAAATAGTGTAAATCGATTTTTATTTATCATTATGGTGTGTGGTGAAATAGTTATGTGGAACTATAAAATACCTATAAAAATGATATTTTATAGAACTGAATAAATTATATAGCCATGGATCAATTTATGAACCGTTTATAAAACTTTTAAAATAATTAAAAAAAATAAATATGAATATATTTTATTAAATAATTATTATGATATTTTTAACATTAGTCATAAATTGTAAAAAATATAACTCATAGTACTAATATGTAAAATAAATAAATCATTATAATTTTCAAATAATAATGTGGTTCAAGGATCCACTCAATATATAGGTTCAAAATACAATCACCCATCATTATGGGGAGGCCACTCAAGAAGAAAAAAATAATCATCATAAATTTACATATGGTAAATCTATTTTTTTATATCACTGATTAAACTATCCATTTCAATATTACTGATTCACAGATATACCCCTAGAAATATAGTTCTCATTTCACATTATAATCATTAAAGAATCTAGTCTCATTAGATAATCTGATATTTTGATATTAATAAGTACATAATGAAAATTGTTAACATTTGAAAATTCTATGAATAATAGTTGGTAGAAACTAGAAAATATAGGGGAAAAACTAAAGGATGATGCAATCAAAAATCGCATGGATGGGTTTTAATATATATTAAAAGATGAGGAAACTGATTTTTCATGTTATATGGAGGAATTCCATGCTTTGGAGGGGATTAATCCATATTTCATGTAATCAATATAACAATCATAATAAAATGTGTTGAAACCCATACCCATTGACTTGAAATATGTTAGTCGAATGGAATGTGAATTATTTTAAATGGTTTAATATTATTTTCCTCTGGACAAAGAATAAAAGACAGATATAACTTAAAAAGTTTAAGTAATATAATGTATCATATCTGATATCTAATGGATTTGTTCTCAAATTTTATTGCATATAATTTTCCTCAAAGAATATTCAGAAAATTTTAAGCATCCCTAGATAACACTCAATCTAACATTGATGAATATAGATTAGAGGGTTATAACATATTTGTTAGATGTTTTTATGTTCCATTAATTTTATGATACATAATGAATTAGTCTTATTTAATGAGAACCCTTGAAAATTATACCCCCTATAGTGAAAAATGAATAAAATGAATTAATTATTATAGGAGTCCAAAATAGTGGGAGATTTTTTATAAACTAATAGAAATTATACATGGCCTCTTTAATGAACGTTTCAATATTCAATTTTTTTTAAAAAATTTTATAATTATAATTATTTAATACTAGTTACTGTTTAATTAATAGATTTTTTATGTACATTTTGGTTCCCATTGCACATATTATCTAAGATAAGGCATCCTATAAATTTCATGATGTTTACTTTTTATATATAATGATTACATTTGGATTGTGTAATAAAAAATTAAAAATAGTATGCATCATTGAATAATTTTTTTATCATATTCAATAATTCATAGAGGGAATTATAGAGTATTTCATTATATCTGGAATATATGTTGATTACATTTTGGAAAATCTGAATACTATTCAGAAATCTATTTCTGAGAAGCACATGATTACAAATTTTGAGAAATACTAGTTCATTTTTTTAATAATGATTGGGAATATTATACCATTGAGAGGGATTGGGAAGGATAACTAAATAATGTATTTCATTATATGAATAAATTAACCCAATTGATTGAGGCGTCATAGATATATTATTGGGAATATAGATTATTATATAATTTTCATCAATAATTTATGTAATATTACCCTTCCATTTTCATTATTACTTTTTTAATATAATAAAATTAATTTTATTAATGATTTGAGGAAATATTATGATGAATTAAATTATAAAATTAAAAGACCACTAGTGACAAAACAATATAACATGAATTATTCATTTGATAGGACTTTTAATGATCGAAACTAACCTTTTGGTGTGTTGTTTTTTGAAAAAACTAATTTAGGAACATCATTATTTTCATTCATCGAGAATTATATATGAAGACTAAAACAATTATGCAACCACAAAAATGAGATCAGGGTAGTTAATGTTTAGTTTTGAAAAAATTAAATAATATTTTTATAACACTAATTTTATTATACCCATTGATCATTTTTCCCATAAGTTCTAAATGAATAATTGAAATTCATAAAAAAATGATGGTTAGATTGATGTTGTTTCCTTAGGATTTTGATTTTCAAATAAATGAAAAGTGAGAAATTTAAAATCAAATTTTTTAAAACAAATTTGTTGGGAAAAAAACTACACCTAGAGCCAATATGATAGTGAATTATGTTTTCCAATTTTTCATAGCATAGAAAACCACCCTCATTAATATTTGATCGCTTTTAACTTTTTTAATGCATATACAAACCTTGAATTAAATCACAATGTTATGACATAAAACAATATATATTTAGAGTGGTTTAGGGAAATATTCCCTTATCCTAATCTATGCAATATCAACTCCATGTTCTTGGTAATTATCTCTATACCAGTATTTTTACCAGAGATATCATCCCTTTCTTTGGGGTCTACCTGACTAAATTTTATAAATTAATAGTTCATACTATACCATGAGATTTCATCTAAGATCCAACATGGCTTCATAAACACAAACCACGTGGTTATTTTACCATGAAGCTTCATAGTAAGAGATATATAAAAAATATAGAGATTACAACTGGATGACATAGTTGAAAGATACAAGTAATATAACATAATATATCTCTATGAGTGATGATAAGAAAGAATATAATCAAGAATATTTTATTCTAAAATGATAGAAAATGTGACCTTGATAACGTACATATAGAGCTTTCATGACCATATACTCTTTGAGTAATATAGAGTATCCAGTAGAAAGCTTCATTTTCCCAAGACGATAGTACATGTTCTTACTTTAATTTTGTATACTTTTCCTTCTAAACCACTTCTATAAAGTCATGAATAAAATCTCTATTAATTTTAAAATACAAAAAAAAATTATTTTATGAGTGGAATTAAATTCAGTAGGCCATTTTATATAAAATACCTCATCAATATTATTTTACATTAAAATTTTCCTTTTATATACTTCCTATATCTTCACATATAACCTACTATAATTTTTTTTACATAAATGATGTATTAAAATATTAAAATCATGCTTGGTAGCTATAATATAAAATTATTGAACACCAATGGTAATAAATTTGATGTTGTAAAAGTACATAGCCAATTATTTTCCACCATATAGTTTAATTCCATGTACTTTTATTAAAATATTAGAATTGATCCATGTATTAATTCTATACATTTTTGATTGATCTATATAAAAAAATTTACTCCGGCATTTTTCATGTTGCATACTGTATTTAGGCCTCCCCCTTTCTCACATAGGAATATTGATATAGCTGAATTAATTATATGGCCATTTATAACCAAGTATCCATTTTACATATGAGTTTCCTTCACATAGATGATTGACATATATGATATTCCATACTTTCAAAAAATTTCAAATAACATGCATAATTGAAAATTTCAATAAAATAAACTAGGCATGTACAGTAAAAACATTGATGAACATAATAAAGAGTAGAATCATAGTCAATATTAAAAGGGTATTTGAGGTGATAAAAAAATAATGTAAATGGTTTTTAATTGAACTAAATTATCATCTTAACAATCTTCACATTTATGATGTTCTCAAAACCTATTAATCCACAGAAATAAAATATTTACTAATTTAAATGAATTTAAAGAATAACTATATATAGTGCATCTTCTTTTTAAAATATTTTTTTCCTTTTATTTTCCCCCTAATTTTGAAACTCTTCTAACACTAGAATAAATTACCTCCCTTTCACAATTCCTCTAAAACATGTGTATACTTCACCTCTTTGTATAATAAAAAATGATGGGAAGGAAAAGTAAAAAACAATTAACATAACACATAGTGAAATGAAAAGTTTTTTCATATTGATAAAATTTAATTTCCATTGATGGATTTATTGGAATTTTGTAAATATGTATGTAACATATATAGGGAATGAAATAAATAGTCAGAAAGAATAAATGACAATAGTAACACAGAATAAAAAATGAAGATGCTAAATACATTAATTGATGAATTTTCACAATAAAATGTCATAAGATGTGAATAAAGAAGTATTTAATTTGTTATCAAATTTGGTTAAAAAATTCATCCATGAAATAAATGAATGATTATATATACACAAAAATATATTAAATACATGTGCCTATGGATTGGGTAAAACCTGGAAGGTCGTGTGACTGGATGTCACAAGCCATCCCCTAGGACCCGTTCCATGACAACCCCAAGCCCGCCTTCTATAGGTCAGGGGATGTCGACTAGCATAGAAGGCATAATCTCTAAAACTCGAAAGGAATTGCCTTTATAACTTGTAAAACACACAACCAAGAACACAACAAGATACAAACTCAAGTAAACTGAATAGTAAATAGAGTGTGTACAATTAGTAAAAAGGGGCCTAAATACAAACCCAACTGGAAAGTACCAGGATAACTGGAAAGTACAAGACAGATGAATGTACAAGTAACTAGAACACCTCCTGTGATCACCCTCCAAGGATCCTACCTAAAGGGTATGTACAAATCTAGATCGGTCGTCTCTGTGGTACTCCTTGTCTAGGTCCACCTCTGAGCTACCTCCAGCCCTGATACCCTCATCCTCAGTCAGCGCTATCCGTCATTTGCATCCAACACAACAAGGTGTGGGCATAGCCCATGCAGGGGTGAGTATAACGATACTCAGTAGGGACCATGAGACCCTCATGGTCTCAAAAAAATCCACCAAGGATAAACCACAATGTATGAAATCAACATATAACCCTGCTTAGGTATATGACCATACATATACCTATGTTATCTAATAATCCATCTCAACCATGAAGGAACAAAGAGTTTCTGACTCAGCTCATACTAGGTATAACTTTAGGTACAGTAGTAGAGATGATTATATATAACTGCTAAATCATCTTACTCCGTTAAAAGGCTCTGCTGCTAACCTGTATAGAATCGCTAGGAGGTGACCCACAAAGGATTTCTAGAGCTAACCCACACAGGATCTCTAGGAGCTGACCCACACAACATCGCTAGGAGCTAACCCACACATGATCTCTAAGAGATGACCCACACAGGACCATTGGATCTGACCCACACAGGATCGCTCGGTTTTTACCCACACAAGATCACTAGAGCTGACCCACATAGGATCTCTAGGAGCTGACCCACACATGATCACTCGAGCTGACCCACACAGGATCACTAGGAGCTTACCCACACAAGATCTCTGGAGCTGACCCAAATAGGATCACTAGGAGATGACCCACACAATATCGCTCGAGCTGACCCACACAAGATCGCTAGGAGCTGACCCACACATGATCGTTAGGAGCTTACCCACATAAGATCACTGGAGCTGACCCACAGAGGATCTCTAAGAGACGATCCACAGAAGATCTCTTGGAGTTGACCCGAATAGGATAGCTAGAAGCTGACCCTTATAGGATAGCTAGGAGCACTCTTCTCATCAGAGCCAACTACTGGGTTTCCGCAGTAGGCTTGCTCATCTCTGGTAGAGTCTACTCCCTAAGACACTATTTTATTCTACAATGTCCACTATGTCTCATGAATAGTATCTCAAAGGACCTCCACATCATAGGGGTCTCAACACAAGAGACGACGCGTCATTCGTATGATCGGTCTATGAGTTATTATCCTTTTAGTCCTGAGGCCCCAGTTGGATTCGTGCTCGATCCAACTGGACCATTCCACATTTTTATCCAATACTCTAGTGCAGTATACCAATGGGACCATCTCACTCCAAGAATTCCAGCGCCACTAACAGTTCATCAAACAGACATTCGGTGCCAATGTTATGGCCAAAAGAGCGTAAATGGGTCGTAGTGAGTCTGGGTCTGGTCTGACCTGGATAGACTTACTCGGCCTGAACTGGCCTTGGCCTACCTGGTTTGGGTCAACCCGGCCTGACCCGCTGGGTCCGGCTCAGCCCGATGGGCGGCCCAGCCCATTGGGTTAGGCCCGACCCACTGGGTCCGACCCGGTTGTCTGTGAGTTTCCACGGAGTGCTGCATGTGGTCGCGAGGCCACGGAGGGTGCCGCTAGGGCGTAAGACCGTAGAGTATCTCAGCCAGGTTTTGTCATAAGGGAACAAGGCCACAGGATGGTTCGGTTGGAAGGGAAGCAATGGCTCGGACCTGACGGTGGTCGCGGCTCGGATGGCGGCTCAACCTGAACTACAGCGGCTCAGACGATGTGGTGGATCAGACAGCGGTGACAGCTCGGACGATGGCGGTGACTCAGGCCAGCTCTTTTGTGGACAGAGCGGAGCGGTGGAGGCCGTGGGGCGCCGATGGCTGCAAATGGCAGTCTGGCATGGGGCACAGAGCCCATGAGGCAGCGGGGTGCCATTCCTTCGTCGGAGGTTCTTGAGTTCCACCATTGTCAACCACTGGCACTGGTCATCATCACCAAAGTCGCCTTCTTCCATCACAAAGGATACACCATTCAAGATGAATAGCGGAGGGTTTGGCCTTGTTTGTTTGGCCCTCACCCTCCGTGTTAGAGTGATAGAAAGCAGCTCAACTAGAACAAGAACGTGTGTGGAAGATATTTAAGAACTTCAATCCCAACACCATCTGTCAATCACTAATCACATTCCCTCAAAATAATCTTAGAAGGGAAGAACGTGGGAACAAAACCATTACATCATTTGATTCTACAATGGAGATCGTGAGGTAGAATACGATGTTGTTGGGGAGGGGAATATGATCATTGATGGAAGACATACCACATTGGAGGATGTCTTGGGGATGAAATTCGAAGTCCAGGTCGACGTTCTTCATTGGAGAGATTTGTCACAAGTTCTCCAATGCTCTCTCCTTTGCCAAGCCTTTTCCCCAATTCCACCAAAATAAAAAGGTAGGACAAGATGATAGATTATGATATCTATTATTTAGATTGTTGGCACAAATTCAAAACAGCCTAATTAATTATGTTGAGTTGGAAAAAAAGTACGGTGTTGGAGCAATTAATTTGGAGGAAGCTCAAGAGGCCACTCCACATTAAAGAGGGAGTTGAGAGGTTTCCCCCTAATCATGAGGGATGTTCAAGAGGTTTAAGCCTCGGGTGGTCCCCACCACCATAACCTCTTATGAGAGGTTAGGATTTGGTGGTCCCCACCACCATAACCTCTCATGGGAGGTTTATTCAGGTGGTACCCACCTATGAAACTTCCACATGGGAGTTTCATAACAAAATAAAATAAAATGTTACACACATTATTTTATTTTATTCTTTTCACGAAAAAAAAATTAACTTTCACCCTCAACCACCTGTCATCAAGGTGAAAGTATTATTAAGTGAATATTGGAGTTGTGAGTTCAATAGTTCCCTATGATTTCATTTATGAGCAACTGTTTAAAAGTTATAAAAACCCTCTCGCACACTTACTAAATGTAACTATAAAACGTTCAAAAATTCATTTTAGGCACATCGGGCCTTGAAATCATGTGCCGTCAATTTTATTGAACTTATAAAATTCCCATTTATTTAAAAAACATTTACATGGAAATTTCGGGTCTTTAAATTCTCCCCACCTCAGGAATTTATGTACATGTAAACCACATCACAAAACTAGGAAAACAAGTGGGGGTACTGAGCACGTATCTAAGCCTCCTGCTACCATGTGCTCTTTTAGAGGTTCTCGTGCTTCCAGTGA
Source organism: Viscum album (assembly GCA_963277665.1). Classification (NCBI taxonomy): domain Eukaryota; kingdom Viridiplantae; phylum Streptophyta; class Magnoliopsida; order Santalales; family Viscaceae; genus Viscum; species Viscum album. The sequence goes on from OY728152.1 coordinate 1,404,895,589, forward strand.
ACGTTCAACAGACATATTGACTATCCAAGAAGTACCTTCTCTTGTCGATCCTCAATCTTTGCTGGAACCTACATAAAAGTCTCCACATCATCAACATCTAGCTCGCCATGGTTGATGATGTGGGAAGGGTCGTGAATGTATCTCCTCAGCTGGGATATGTGGAAGACGTCATGCACCCAGTGCAACTGAGGTGGATGAGCTAACCGGTAAGACACCTCACCAACTCTACTGAGGACCTGGTAGGGTTTGATTAATCTTAGAGATAACTTGCTACCTCGGTCAAATCTCCGCAAACCTCATCGAGGTGAGACCCATAGAATGACGTGGTTGCCATCCTCGAACTCTAGAGGTCTCCGTCTCCAGTCATCATATGAGTTCTACCTACTCTATGAAGCCTTCATCCACTCTTGAATGATCTTCACCTTCTCTGTGGTAGCCTGTACTATCTCTGGTCCCACTAGTGATGACTTCCCTGGGTCAGTCCATCACAAAGGTAATCTACAAGGTCGCCCATACAATTCCTCAAAATGTTCCATCCCAATGGCGGAGTGACAGCTATTGTTGTATGAAAAATCCACCAAAACCAAGTGATCCTCCTAGATACAATATAATTCGAGGATGAAAGTACACAACCTGTCCTCGAGGGTCTAAATGGTCAGCTCAGTCTGACCAACCATCTGAGGATGGAAGGTGGTGCTCAAATGAAGTTTCTTCTCGAAAGCCTCCTGAAACCCCTTCCATAGCCTGGAAGTGAATTGTGTATCACTATTGAAGACAATCATCTAGGGTACTCCATGAATCCTCACAATCTCTTGCAAATAGAGGCATCCCAGGATCTCTACAAAACCCTTCTCTCTGATTAGTTGGAAGTGGGATAACTTGGTGAGTTGGTCGACAATCACCCAAATCAAGTCATGACCCCTGGATGTACATGGATGTCCTAAAAACTCTACTGGCATCTCTTCAACCACACATAGAGTTTCCCCTTCTTCTTCAACGTTAATAGTCATTCTGCAACTCTGAAGAAATTTGGTACAAACCTCTGGTAGTAACTGCCCAAACCCCGAAAAATTTGTACCTCCATCACACTCCCTGGTGGTTCCCAAGAAAGTACCACCTCAATCTTTACTGGATCCACTACAACCCCATCCTCCCTTATGACATGTCCCAAAAAGTGAACATCTCGGATATGGAAATGGAAATTAGAGGACTTACCATAAATCTGGTTCTCTCAGAGTGTATCCAATACTACCTGCTAAGGATAGGCATGCTCCTCCCAAGTACCTGAGTGGATCAGAATGTTGTTGATGAAGGCTACTACAAAGCGATCATGGTATGGCTGACATATCCTATTAATGAGTCCCATGAACACATCTGGAGCATTGGTTATTCTTAATGGAATAACCAAGAACTCTTAGTGTCCATAACAACATATGAATGCTATCTTCTATACATCTTCATCTCGCACTCTGAGCTGGTGGTAGCCTGATCTGAGGTCTCTCTTCGAGAACCACTGTGCTCACTTCAACTGATCAACAATTTCGTTAATCCTCAATAGTGGGTACATATTCTTCATTGTCACCTGGTTCAGACACTGATAATCAACACAAAGCCTCATGCTCACATCCGCCTTCTTGGTGAACAATATCGGGGCTGCCGAGTGAGAAACATCGGGCCAGATAAATCTCTTCCCCTACAAGTCCTCTAGTTGTACCTGCAGATCACGAAGCTCAATAGGATCCATCTGATACACTGGTGTAGATATCTATGTCATCCTAGGGTACAATTCAATGTAAAATTCCACCTCTCTACAAGGAGGTAGACCCGAAACATCATCAGGGAAGACATCCAAGTACTGGTCCACCACTACAGGATATATTGAACTCTCTAAACCAACTACTTTGAGGGTAAGGCTAGACAACTAATGTGTAATCTTTTGCACCCTCTTCTAGGTAAGCCCATTATATGATGCAAAGGCTCCCTTCTTACTGGTGAAGGTAAACTAGATCCCATCCAAGTAGACACATGACACTTTGCACCTAATACAGTCAATAAGAGCATGGACTATAGATAACTAGTCCAAACCCAAGATGATGTCATATGTCCTCAATGCTGCTACTATGAGATCCCAGCAGAAGATCTCACCTCCTAGAGTAGGCATACACTAGCAGAATCAGTGTGTAATCGTCGAATACTATCTCGTAGGAGTCTCTAGACGTAAGGATTGAGCTATTGACACCGTCAAAATATCTGAGCTCCAAATGAGGGTAGTAGAAATAAATGAATTACTGGAACCTATGTCTATAAAAACTACACCTAAGGTGGAGTAGACATAGATCGTACCTCACATCATCTCTAGAGTTCCATGATTGAAAGCCTCAGCTACCTAGAGCTGAGCTCTGTCCTATCCACCTGCTCCTTACGGTCGAGGTGGACCTCCTGGTGATGGTGGCAGTAACATATCAAATCATCACCCACCGCCAGTTGCATGACCAACTACTCTTCAATGTCCACCTACTCCCTGCGGACCTCCTCGTAGAATCTATGTCTCTATCTGGGCAGTCCATCGACCATCTGCTGATCATCTGTATGGCGGGTCAGACAGTCACGAGCCATGTTACCCTGCCTGCCACATGTGATACACTGTCCACTCCTAGCATGATTGGCTCCACCTCCAGTGCCCCGCACAACCAATCCCGAGTCATGTGGTCATCCACCTTTAGTTATGGTCCTCTTGGACCTCTAAAACATCTTTCTACAACTAGCTGTAGAAAACTCCACTACGTGATGACTAGGGGTGGATCTCACTGCTGGAGACTACTCAGCAAAGAAAATCTACACTTGGAGGGATCTCTCTAACACCCCTGCATGTGTCAGAATGCTGAGTGAGATCATCAAAGCCCTAATATCCCACCCGAGTCCCTGCTCGATGGTCTAGGCCTGGAAAATGGGTCACATACCATATCTGTGTAGTAACGTGAGAGGTCAGTGAACCTCACTGAGTACTGAGCCATAGTCATGCTACCCTGTAGTTGATGAAGGAGATCATGTATGTGCACTGTGCAAAAAGTTGCCGAAACCATCTCTGCCCGAAACATGCTCTCAATATCTTCCTAGAGAAGCATCACCTCTTCATGAACATGGAGCATCAAGAACCACCATCTTCCTACTAATTCTTGTAGAATCCTAGTAGCAAGGATCACCATGTTATCGGCAGGTGACCCCACCTGTCAAAAGACTCTCACCACAGCCTCTATCTAATCATAACCTACCTATGGGTCTTTCTCTCCCCTAAACCTAAATGGTCTCTAGTGATAGAACTCAGGAAATTCACTCAAGAGGAATGCACTGTCTGCTACTGGAGATGGTGGAATCGGTGGCCCAATGGGAAAAGGTACCACTGGTGCCTTCGCTGGTGCCTCTATTGGAAAAGGGCCCTCCAATTAGGCATCTTCCCTCGATGGGCTATCAGTGCGTTAAACTCTTGGATCCCTAGATGGAAATCGATGTGAAGGAATCCTAAAAATAAAAAGGTGTTCCATGGTAAATAAGTTATACCTGGTGAGCTGACTCAAGAGATCACAAAAGAAAATCTTGAAAACACACACGCAATCAGTGTTTTCGTGCATTGAGTCGGAAATCCGAAGTCAGGGTCCTGAGGTATGGATACGTCGGTCACCGTACCAACACTGGATTCCCTAAAATAATAACCATACTTTCTACACATAACACTATTGTTGTTAAAAATAATGATCAGAGTCATATGTTTTGTGGTAGAACTGACTCCTCTTATAACAATTCTCACAACCCGTCCCTCGGGGCCCATGCCGTGACTACCCCAAGCCCGCCTTCCATAGGCTAGAAGCTGGCGACTAGCACCAAAGGCGTAATCCCTAAAACTGGGAAGGCATTTACTTTATGACCTATAACAAACACAACCATGCACACAACAAGATACAAACTCAAGTAATCTGAATAATTAATAGAGTGAGTACAATAAGTAAAAAGGGGCCACAATACAAGCCCAACTAGAAATTATGAGGAAAACTATAAAGTAAAAGACAACTAAAAGTACAAGTAACTAGAATAGCTCCTATGATCACCCTCAAAAGATCTTACTTGAAGGGTAGGTACATCTCTCGATCGGTCGCCTCTGCGGTACGCATTGTCTAGGTCCACCTTCGAGCTACCTCCAATCCGGGTACCCTCATCCTCAGTCAGCATTTTCCATTGTCTGCATCCAACACAACATGGTGCGGGCATAACCCATGCAGGTGTGAGTATAAAAATACTTAGTAGGGACCCTGAGACCCTCAAGGTATCACAGAAATCCACCATGGATAAATCAGGAAGTATGAAATCAAAAGATAACCCTAATTAGGTACATGCCCTTAAATATGCATAAGTTATCATGTAATCCATCTCAATCATGAAGGAACACATAGGTTCTGACATAGCATACACCAGGTATATATTTATGTAAAGTAGTAGAGATGATTAGATGTAACTACTAAATCATCTTACTCCGTTAAGATGCTATGCAGATAACTTGTACAGAATCGCAAAAAGCATACCCACAGAGTATCGTGGGAGCTGACCCACACATGATTTCTAGGAGCTGACACACACATGATCACTAGGAGCCGACCCACACAAGATTGCTAGGATTTGACCCACACATGATCTCTAGAGCTGACCCACATAGGATCACTAGGAGTTGACCCATACAGGATCGTTGGAGCTCACCCATAAATGATCACTCGGAGATTATCCGCATAGGATCACTAGGACATTACCCACATATGATCACTAGAGCTGACCCACACAAGATTTCTAGGAGCTGACCCACACAAGATCGCTAGGAGATGACCCGCACAGTATAGCTAGGAGCTGACCCGCACAGGATAGGTAGGAGCATTCTTCTTGTCAAAGCCAGCTACTGGGTTTCTGCACCAGGCATGCTCATATCTAGGAGATTCCACTCCCAAATCCATTGGTCAATTCTCCAACTTCCTAAATTTCCCATGAAGAATTATCTCAAAGTACCGCCACGACATAGGGGTCTCAACGCAATAGACGACGCGTCATTCGGACGCCCTGTCTGTGATCTATTAGCATTTTAGACTTGAGGGCCCGGTTCGATTCATGCTCGATCCAACCCAACCATTACCCAACATTAGTTGTAAATTTAGTGGGGGTATTCCAAAGGTACCGTCTCACTCCTAGAATTCCAGCGCTGTTGAAGGTTCATCAAATGGACGTTCCATGCCAAAGTTGTGGCCAAAAGAGCATAAATGGGCCCTAGTGAGTCCGGTCTACACCAAATCGATCGAACTGACCCGACACGACCTAGCCTAGGCCGACCCAATTTGGGACGAACCAGCCTGACCCGATGGGCTTCTCGGCCCATTGGGTTCGGCCCGACCTGCTAGGTCTGGCCCGACAAGCCATAAGGGGATACGGAGGGCCACAGGTGGCTGCAAGGCCACAGATGGTGACACGAGGGTGAGAGACCATAGAGAGGCATGGATGGGGGTTTCCATGAGGGCGTGAGGCCGTAGGGTGGCTCAGCCGGGGCAGTTTCTGTAGGAAGGGTTGCAGCGGCTCGAGCGACGGCCCGACCCGGCCCTGATGGCGGCGGTGGCTCGGCCCGGCGGCGGCGGCTCAACCCAGACGGCGGTGGAAGCTCGACCCTGATGACAGCGGAGGCGTAGACGGTGACAACGACTCAGACAGAGGTGGTGGCTCGAACGGTGGTGATGAATCAGACGACTATGGAAGCTCGGCGTGGCAGTGGCTGCTCGGACGACGGTGACGAATCGGGTTGACTGAGCTGCGAACGGGGCGGAGTGGCAGAGGTCGTGGGGCAGTGATGGCTGTGGGGCAGTGATGGCCACAGATGGTGGAGCGCCACGAGTCATGGAGGAGGCGGGTCAGTGGGGCGACAAGCCTTCGTCGGCAGTTCTTGAGTTCCATTGGTGCCTACCACCGACATCAGTCTCCGTTGCCAAAGTCACCTTCTTCCATAGCAAAGGATACACCATTCAAGAAGAAAGACGGATGGGTTGGGCCCTGTTTGTTTAGATCGCACCCTCCGTATTAGATTGGTAGAAAGTGTCTCAACAATAACGAGAAGGTGTATGGAAGATATTTAAGAACATTAATCCCCACCACCTTCATCAATCACTAATCCCATTCCTGCAAAATAAACTTAGAAGGGAAGAACATCAGAACAAAATCCCTACCTTGTTTGATTCATTGACAGTGATCATGAGGGAGAAGATAACATCATTGGGGAGTGGAAGACAACCATATATTGAAGAAGACCCACATTGGAGGATGTCCCGAGGATGAATGTTGAAGTCGAGTTCAAAGATCTTCATTAGCGTTATTCGTTGGAGAGCTTTCTCCCATGTTCTCTAATGCTCTCTCCTTTTCCAAGACTTTTTCCCAATTCCACCAAAATGAAAAGGTATCCAAAGATAAAATATTATGATATTTATTGTTTAGTTTGTTGGAACAAATTCAAAATAGCCTTATTAATTAAATTGAGTTAGAAAAATAAAGTATGGCTTTGGCACAATTAATGTGGAGGATGCTCAAGAGGCTCCTCCAAATTAAAGAGGGAGTTGAGAGGTTTCTTCTTAATTAAGAGGGATGTTCAAAAGGTCTATGCCACAGTTGGTCCCCACAACCATAACCTCTCATAGTAGGTTAGGCCCAGGTGGTCCCCAACACCATAACCTCTCATGGGAGGTTAATTTAAGTGGTCCCCATGTGAAACTTCCACATGGGAGCTTTAGATCCAAATAAAATAAAACGTTATAGACATTATTTTATTTTATTCTTTTCAAGAAAATCTCAAAAATTAACATTCACCCTCATCCAACTGCCATCGAGGTGAATGTCTTCATAAGAGAATATTGGCACTGTGAGTTCAACGGTTCCCTCAGATTTCAATTCTGTGCACCAGTTTAAAAGTTTGAAAAACCCGCTCACACGTTTACTGAACGTACCCAAAAAAAGTTTATAATTTCATTCTGGGCACACCAGGCCTTGGAATCACCCACTGTCAATTTTCACAGACTCATGAAATTCCCATTTATTTTTAAAAAAACTCATGGCAATTATAGGTCTCAACATTGGAGTTATCTTAAATGTTTTATAGGAATATATATCATGTTAGTATATTATTTATTAGACATGTGGATATTTTTTGGAATACTTCCAAATCAAGGAATTGAGACGATGTGAGAATCCGATCCTCAATGAGCCAAGAATTAAAATTATAAAAAAATATATAAATTTCCTTCATGAAAAATGTTTCTATGAAATTCAGACAAAAATAATATAGATTCTTGGATCAGAAATGTTAGAACATTTTTGTGTTCAAAAAATGCTATTTAACATAGGTGTGATATAATAATTTACAACATGGGAAATTAATAAAAAATTCATCATGGTATAAAATAATAAAATAAATAAATAAATTTACTTAATTTATTATTTTGATGCATCAACCTATTTTAAAGTATAAATACACATTTTTTTTGAGATCTTAGGGTACTCAACATAATCCTAGTGATCTAGAGAAACATTGGAAGAAAGAATTCATGGGAAATCAAATTAGATAGATATCTAGGATCACTATTCCATCAGATTTCTAGTATTGCTCTATCAATGACAATGAAATACTGTTCTTCATTAGTGATCTATCTATAATTTTGGAATGATATTTTTTTTTATTTTTTGCTTGATTTATTCCCTATTTAACAAAAATCGATCCCTCAAGAAGATCGATTCATAGGTTAAACATTTTTTCTGAATGGGTTTGTTTTTTTCTTTTGGGAGAAAATTCATATTAAATGTTTATTGATTGCTGTTTTTTATCATTCTAACTAAAAAGGGTTGAGTGAAATTTTAAAAATGTATGAGGTTAGATCCTCATCTTGTGTTTTGGCATATTATCCATCTCGCATTATATTCTTGTTCATTATCTAAATTTCTTTTGGTCAGTGAATCGATGAATACTACGATGAAGATCATATCACATTTAGACATTGGAAAAAATGGATCATCTCTAGATATCAATATTTGGGATCATTGATGGAACCAATGGTAGGTGTTTCCATAGAGAAAGATGTGTCGAAAATTTGGCTACCAACAATTAGGGTGTTCATCGATCAATAGATCCATGACTTGTGGTATGATTATTGGAGGATTCTGTTGCTATGGATGGTCAGATGAAGGCCATGGTAAATAATAGAATTTCAATAAAAATCATAACTATATAATGTGTAGTCTAATAAGAACAACCCATGTAGTCCTCACCGTTTGGTGCATGTTTTACCATGCATAGAAAAAAAATACACACTTAGTGACATTTGTCGTATAACATGTGAATCTTAACCCACTAGTTCTTTATGTATAGTGGATACACACCATGATGTCAATGATCCCCCACATGAAATGTAATTATGAAGTATATTGGAATGGGCAGACTACATGATGAGTTCAATCTAATATCCTCACACTTCATGTGGTGAGATAAAATTATATGTGTGTCGTAATAAAAAATCAATGGAAGGAAGTACATAGAGTTCCATCCTAGATCATTACATGATATGTAACCATATGAACTATAAGTACATTTTATTTTTACAAGATACATGGTCAGTGGTAGGTATATTTATAGACATTGTGTACCCATAGGGACACATCATGAACTCATTTTAAGATTTGTTAGAGTCTGTTTCATCCTCATATCATCTTCAGTGTGAACATCTATGGTATTTCTTGGTCCAATATCGGTTGAGTGTGTTCCCTTGGAACATTAATATGAGGGTTCAATAGATTATCACATACTCTTGATTGGATTGCGGAGCCTCTACACATTCCTATTGATCAGCGCAGTATGGAGGAGTTACCTTATTCTATTGTCAGTTTTCTCAGTCATCTCCCATGAGGGTTTAGTATGACACTTGGTCATTAGAGTTAGACATTATTCACATCATTTGATGGGATCATGTAGCATTATGAGATTCTTGGTCATATAATTATTTCATATTTTCTCCCTAGGTAGGGTTTTTAGAATTGGTGTGACCAACCTTTATATGGTCATCGATCCCCAATCTAGAAAGATAAATATAGTTGGATCTTTTATTCCCCTAGTGAGCCTTATGACTTATCCCCATTCTTGGTGTCAAGATTTGATCCTTATGATAGGGTGTTAGTTCGATTATGTGTGTATCAATGATGAAAAATCACTGACTCCTTTTTGTTTCTTAGAAGATAGACTTGATGTACAAGAACTTTCATTTTGTTGTTATTAGTGGACTGAGTCTACTAAATCATGGAATCATAGTATAGTTTCATCAATATAAGTGTATCTCATGAAGTAGATAACCCATTGAAAATATTTTCTTATTGGACACTATAATTACCTTTTGGTTTTCATTATAGTTGTGACCATATGAAGTATAGTGTATTTATGAGTATATCTGGGTTTATTTTTTTTACCCTTAAATCTAATATCTTATTTGAAATATATATGTTTGATGTGATGATTAATCATGATGATTTTTTCATGGATATTTTCGGTTGTCCTACTAGGTAGTGTTATGTTAACCCCTTTGTGAGATCATCATACACATGACATGTCTTATGTAGAAAAAAATATTTTTTCATAGTCCTTGGAGAACTAGGAGTATTTGGAGAATATTTTGGACTAGATAGATGGAGGTTTATAGTAGTGATGAATTTTACATCATCCAAAACATACTAGGAAGGGTGAGCATACTTTTATAATTTTGGTCAGGCTTTTATTTTTACTATTTGACGTGGTTTCATGAACATGTTTCACACACTTTTGTGGGATAAATTTTATTCATGAGTTATTGATATAATTTTATCATTACATTTTATCATTTTATGGGCATAGAGATATAATAATATATATAGTAACTTTATGGAAATTCATCCCATATGTGTGATATGCCTACTTAGCGATAGATGTTATCCCCTAGCCTATTAGACTAGGGTATAGGGTATTAATTCTTTAATCATCAATGAACAAGTATTCCACATTCTATCTGGTCATTACATACTATTATGTGGGGATTTTCATCCTAGAGTCAATGTTTGGAGTTAAACCCATGATGAGGATTGGTTTGGAGTTATGATAATGGTGTAAACATATTAGTAGTGTGATATGATGATAGAGAAACTAGTTTTGGTTAATGAACTAACATAACCATTCACATTTCTAGTAATATCATTTTTTAACTTGATACATGTTTTCATTAATAAAAGGCACAACCATTGCTACATTGATCATATTAGAATGACTTTTTTTATATGTCCATCATGAGTTATCCAACCTGATATGATAATTGACTATGGAATGCATAATCTTCTTTTGAAATATATTAACGATGATATATAATGAGGTTTGTGGAGAATGGAAATGAGTATAACCCAATGTGTATTGAGGCCTCTGTGAATGGGCTTATCCATGAGGTGGTCATTCATCTAGATGGTTATCATGTGGCATATCACTTATTGATTAGTTAATGGACCACAATCTAATGGTTTATGTTAATAAATCATGTTACATAATGTTTTCAATGGATATTTGGATGGTGGGTGATAATTCAAAGGGTTTTAGTATATATAATGAGATTATGAGAGAGGGATTGGCTCAGATATTTCACCAGTATGGCCCACTAATAACAGTCATGTGGCGTAATTCATGAAACATAAGGTTTTGTGGGTCACATCTAGAATATTATAGTTTCCCAAGTATGATATGTTATTATGAATGTGATGGGGGAGTATATCTCATGAGATATTGTCCCACATGTCATGTTTTAGTGATAGATATGGTTGATGAATGTCCATAGAATAGGTAGTTGATAAATCATAGAGATCTTCATGGGGGAAGACATGACGGTAGAGCTATGTTAGTGGTGGTAGGTGTCCAGTGCTTCAGTTTTCTTACACTACCACCACCCAAAGCTGGAACTCCATATGGTTGAGAAGCAACCATTTAGGAACATGGAAAGATATAGGCATTAAAGGTAATAGAACTAGAGGATATAGGAGCTATTTGATTTTATTTTTTTATTTACATTCTACATTATTGTAGTTCTATTAGGTATAGGTGAAATAAATGATTTTTCTCCTTTTTGAGTCATTTTTAGTGATATAATAATTCTATAGAGCCATGTGCTTTTAATGATTCCCTCATTTTAAAATTTAGAAAAAAGAAATATGCTTTCCCCACAAAGATGTGTTCCTATGAAGAACCCAATACTATGTAGGTAAGGAAGTTCATCCCAGAGTGTATAGTATCAAGGTATTATGGAGAAAATTCTTTAATTATTACGTTATGGGATGGTTGGTGTACTGTGGTTTCAGATAAAGCATTGGTAGTATTGAATAGTAAGGGAAATGGATGGGTAATAGGAATATGTAACTCACAAAGTCTTTCATAATGGGTTTAGGTATGATGACACTATTCATTGACAAAGTTTTAGATTTGACACATATTCTAGAGCTAACAATCCCTAAGTGAAAACCCTATTCGATAACTGTGGATACTAGTTCCGACTTGTAACTAAACCCTTATGATTTGGGCTCTTGTAAATATAATCAGTGATCACAAATTTCTTCTGATGATGTGACCTAGCAAAGGGAGGAATGAGAGGGCCTCTTGCAGAATCACTATGTGGTGGCAGTGAACCATATGATGTTTAACTCAAAATTGATGTGTTTCCAACCATCCCTGCTTAGTTAGTTCCCGCTAATAGATTTGGTAGAGTTTTTTATTTTATGTTGGTGTTTTACTAGTTCCAAAAGGAGTGTTCCCACGATGAACATGATGAGATCATGTATAATAGGTTTCTTCTTAGCTACTACTAGTTGACTAGTAATGACTTTTGAGTAGTTGATTCTATGATATTTCAACTTCATGTGGTGTTGGGTGATTATTAGGGCGTCTTCCTTGAAGATGATTTTGGGTTACCTACCTATCAAAGCTTCATTTCATTTACTTTCACTAGGGAAGGTCTAATATTTTTTCCATTATATCATATATTCCCATAGCGATATGAGATATCAATGATCAATTGGTGGATACTCAGAGAAAGAGTTTCATGAGAAAATATTTTTTAATGTAAATTCAGTTTTTTCACCTATGTGGTGGACACGTACTTAGTGTTAGGTGTGGATAGCCGCAACCTATAATGTCACGGACCAAGATGCCACCTGAAATGGTTCCCCAATCTCAGTTGGACACATGAACTCAAGGGAATCTAACCAAACTCTGGAGGATTCCAACTAGCTGTGAGGGCCTAGGTGAGTTAGTGGGGAGACTATGTCTTCATTACCAGAGTATCACAGTGGAAGTCAAAACATACAGTAAATAGAAGAAGAAAGATAAATAACCAGCAGTCAATTGAATGAAATACAATATAAGAGTATATATAAACAACCAAAAGTATCTCAAATACAAAATGATACAGATGGTACAAGTATCTACAAATAAACAAGAACATTACCTGACAATAAAATACAATACAAGTATCCCAAAAGGGAAAAACAAAAGGTATCCCAGCATTACAAGACTCAGGTTGGTCCTATTCTCCCCTAATCCAAGTCCATAGTCAAAAACATGTGCTAGGAATTTTCCATTATCATCACCTACAACCATATAATCTATTTTTTAACCCAAGGAGGTCCAAATTGGGTGTGAGATAAGCATCCTAGTAGGCAACCACCAAGGTCAATATAGTTCTAATAGCAATTCTACAAAAGTTCTAGAAAGTGTAAACAATATGTAATGAAAATTTCCTATGCCCATGGAATAAGTCTATAGATGTATGTAAAATTAACGATCCCTCAAGGATACCTTCAAAAGAGAGTCAAATCCTAACAAATCATTTGTAACTAAGTGAACATGCAAGTCACATGGCCACGCCGTACATCCATTTATATCTTATAACTGAAAACCATGATGTATAGAGAAGTCATGTTTCCCATTGAAACATTATATATTGATGTCAAATATCCCATACCCACACTGTATAGTAAATATTAGAATCCCATTTTCACTCCTTATAGTGAATATAATACCTCAAGGGTTAGATCCACAATGATAGGAGAGCAAGGCATCCATGTAAAATATATGGACCACAAAGGTCTAGATTCAAGGAGCATGTCCAAGGAATCCCATCGAGTCCCATGGGTGTCCCTATTTGAAACTCAATTAGGCACTTTTTGGGGTCCTAGAAGTATTTGAATAAAAATTCCCACAAGATCCCAAGAAAGCCGGATCCATGGGGTTGGAAGGCCCAAAGAATCCCTTGGAATCAAGACCTAAGGGTCAGAGTCAACCCAACATCTACTATAGTGTTCCAAATCAATTTATTCAAACATTCAATTTAATCATTAAATATAAAAAAACATTCCATGTGAGTATAAACACTAACATCCAAACTATTATTTTGTTCTTCATCTATCTTTCAGATTTATTCCAAACTAGGAGAAATTAAGACATGATACTGGATAAGCTATCTATTGGGAATGTACACGGAGTGATGACCAAGTACACGATATGAACATTCCCTTTATTTTTTTATAATCTAGTAAAGATAAATGTCATAACATCCTAATACAGAGTGTGTACTAGAAGTACATGGTATGTAGGAGAAGTATATGGTGTTTACCTAGAATGTAGAAATATTTTAGCATATTTTCCCCTTCTTTTTCCCAAACAACCCAACTGGCCCACTAGATGGAATACGGTATATGTAAAAAAGTAAAGAAAGATCATTTACTTAGAAAGAGAGATATGTTCCTCAAGAAAAAGTTGGGATCTTACAGTCTTCCCCCCTTATAGAAATTTGACCCCGAATTGCTCTATCAAGGATGATCAAGACCTATCTGAAAACAAATCTGGCCACTGAGCATGTACATTAGCTCCCTCTCCCAACTCTCTTCCTATAAATGACTATTCTATAATAGAAACTCTACTAGAGGAAATGACTGAACTCAGAGAACCTTCATGTTACTATCAACTACATGAATCATATTCTCCTCAAATGATGAATCAACCTGATGTTCAAACTCCTCGGGCTGAAAAACGTGAGATGAGTTTATGTGATAGCGGAACAACTGAGATACATGGAATTCATATTGCATGTCTTGGTACCTCTAAGTAACTGCACCTTATAGGAAACTAACACGACTCTCTCTAGAATCTCAAATAGCCCGAAATATCTCAGGGAAAGTTTATCATATCTCTTCATCTGCCAGTGTCCCAACCTCGGTGAAACATGCAATAAAACCTGATCCCTGACCTTGAACTCTAGAGGTATTCTACGGTGATCAGCCTATGATTTCTGATGATACTGTGTAGTATCCATATGCTTTAGAATCATCTGTACATGTTCCAAAGTCTCTTGCATGAGACAAAGTCCCAATGAAGCTACCTCTAACCCGGACAAGAGAGAATAACATGGTCTAACATATAAAGCCTTGTAAGGTGACATTTTTATCATTGCATGATAACTGTTATTATATGTGAACCCAACTAGGAGAATGTGCCTCTCCCAAGATCCACCAAAATCTTGGACACATGCTCACAATAAGTCCTCTAGAACCTGTATCGTATGTTATGGATTTTCATCAGTCTCATAGTAGTATGGTGTGCTCTGAAGCACTTGTTTACCCATAATCCTATGAAAACTCTTCTAGAAAAAACATGTAAAGTAGGGATCCCTATCTAAAATTATAGTGAACGAGACCCCATGATGTCATACCACCTCCTGGATGTACAAATTTCAAAGATCATCAACACTATAGGTATCATTGATCGGAACAAAATGTGGGAACTTCATAATCAAGTCAATGAAAACCCATGAAACATCATTACCTCGATGTGGCCTTGGTAAACTGGTCATGAAATCACATCTTGAAATCATCCCATATCTACTATGAGATAGGTAACTACTATAAAATCCCACTCAGTCACTGATGTTCCGCCTTCAACTGCTGATAGGTAGAACCCCTTGTAACAAAACCATGCACCTCTCTCTTCTTTCCCAGCTACCAGTACTAACATCACATGTCTTAGTACATCTTGGTAACTATGGGATGCACAACCAAGATGAAGCATGAAACTCTCACATCAACTCCTCACATATATCTACTGGAATCAAAATAAATACATGGATATGAAGAATCTCATCATTGCCTACTATTCAACTGGGAGGAGGGTCCTCACCTTCGACATCTTCCTGTAGAACTAGGCCTTCTAAATCCAATAGCTTCCTCATCCTAACTTTGTCCACCAGGGTAGAGGTCACAACTACCAATGATAGAAAAGTTCGCCTCAAACTATTGTGCACCTCCAGATACATCTCAGAATACAACTCCATAAGCTGCCACTCGCTACTTGCCTACTGCAAAACCTATATCTGAGTTACAACCTCTAATTCATTTTATGAAAGGATGTCTCCCAAGGTTTTTTCAACAGAAAAATAACACCCTTCATAGTCAATCCCATCAACGACACTACTAAGCAAGATAAGTCCTATATAAAAGGCTTGTACTAGTCAGCTAGCCCCAAGAAACTCTAAATTTAAGAAAAGGTCATGGTTTTTTCCTATGAAAACATATAACTCACATACTATGGGTCCACTGATAATTTTATCTTCAAGATTATGTGACCCAGGTTGTGAATCTAATCCATACAAAAAAGTGGCACTTTGGGAGCATAACAAATAACTAATTCTCTCTCAGTGTATTCTAAACGATCTCAATATGGTTGGCATGCTCATGTCTATTGTGAGAAAACACAATGATATCATCCACAAAAACCAACACAAAATAATCCAATTAAGGATAAAAAACTCGGTTCATCAAAGAAATGAAAAAATTTGGCATGTCCATTAGACAAAACTGAATAACCATATACTCATATATCCCATTCCTACTACCAAAGGTTATACGAGGTATGTCTGTAGGTTGAACACACAACTGATGATATCCTAACATATATTTGTTCTTCAAGAACACTTGAGATCCTCAAAGATGATCAAACATGTCATCTATTCAGGGAAAATGATATTGGGTTTTAATCATTAGCTGGTTCAATTTCATATAGTCCACACATAGCCTAAGAGTTTCATCCTCCTTTTTCAAAAAATGTACTGGCGAACCCCTCAGAGAATTATTGGGTCTGATAAACCCCTTCTCCTCCAAATCCTTTAACCACATCTTGAGTACCTGAAACACAATAATAACCATTTTTTAAGGAAAAATAGATATTAGTACAACTCCTGGAACTAGTTCGATGGATAACTCCATCTCTCTATCAGGAGGTAAACCATAAAATTTTTTAGTGATGATGTCCCTAAAGTGTTCGATCACTGGAGGAATGTCCTATATATAGATACCCTGATCATATAAAAAACTAGAAATCTGGGAAGTGATCCCACCAATAACACGATGAAAGAGTATATATCTTCATTCATAGACATCCCATTCACCCTTGTGAATAAACACCATTCCCTATGGTGATGTGAAAGTCACCCTATGACAATAGTCATCAGCATATAATCGATAAACCATGATCCAATCATTTTCGAGTGTGATGTCCAACCGATTCATCTCAAGGACATAAATATCCCAAATGGTGTGATAGCCTCCAAACTCATAGGGACAATACATCCACTGGCACACATCAAATTTTCTAACTCCCTACATTTTGTCTAGCATCAAAACAACATAATAATGAAAAACCATAATTCCAAGGCTTTCTGACACTCGTGCTGAGATAAAACTATGAGAGGAACCTATTTCGAAAGGAGAAGATGAAATATTAGATTCTACTAAGATCATACCTCTCACTGTAGATGGTCCATGTTCCTGCCCTTATTGGTTCTGTTGAACTGCATAAGTCTGGCCTATACGATGGACCTGTGAGCCTTCCTAGCTAACCTGATTTGATCCACCCTGTTGTCTCTGAGAATATGGTGTTTTTCTACCATGGACACTACCATCACATCCCCAGCCTAACCATCCTACAATGCTGCAACACCCAGCTTGATGTAGAGCTGATGAACCTGATCATCAATCTAATGTTGGATCTGACCCCCAACTAGTCATATCTGGAGGTAAGGTCATGAAAAACTACTCCATGTACCCCTTCCAGCCCAAGCTCGACACTCTACTAGGTAATGGTCACATTGATTTTTCACATGGGCTCACCTAAAACACTAATGTAAATATACAAAGATGCCTCCACCCATAGCCTGACTAGAACTCTCGTCACGTGAAGCCTCAAAATGGAACTTCCTCTCTGAAGATGTAGATCCATTGGGGCGAGAAACAACACTCTCCAAGTCTATACTCTTAGGTTCCCTCAGGTTATGCTCTCCAATCAACACCAATTTCACAAACTCAGTGATAAATGGAAACTTAAACACACTGACCATAGATTTGGTAACATGTATGAGACCTTAGTCGAATCACATCACCCTTGACAACTCATCATTAAGAGACTTTGGAAAAACATTCCACAGCTTTATAAAGCATACCGAGTATTCCATAACTGTGATCGCACTCATCTCTATAAGTATAAACCTAGTATACTTCTATGCTCGAAGAGTCAAAAGGTAAAATTTGTCCTAAAAGTGGGTTTTTAATTCATCTCAACCCCTATCCCATATTCCATAATCCATGTTCAAAATATCACACAAACTCTTTTCAACTCCATATAGAAAATAATTTGTGAGCATGCCCCCCCACTTTGGAGGTCTCTCTAGATTCTCAAAAATCACTAATTTGGTCTCTATCCATAGCTCTGTATCCTATGGTCCACCATCCAATGAAAATGTTGGAGGATGCTACTACTGGAACACCTGTGTTAGTTCATCCATAGTCAAGGCTATCTGATGTGCTCCTTGTATCAACTACATATACCAAAAGAAACCCTCGTGGAACTATGACTCAAAACCTGTGTCTATAACATCCTTAGCTTCAACAACTAGCACTATAGTAGGATCAATGGGTAGTCCATGGACTATTATCTCCAATGTATCTTCATCACCTCCCACACGACATACCACTAGAGGTACTCATAGTGTAATGTCTCTACAATGCCAAAAACATGCCTAAAGAATGAACAAAATCAAAGCACATATCTCAATGAATACAACATGTCAAAACACTCCTGGAAACAAAGTCAAACCTATAGCATGCTCCTAATTCGAGGACTGTATAAAGAAGAGCTAATGGTCCACTAGAAACAATGACTCTTTCCCACTCAAAGGACAGGTCTATGTAATGTCTTTATCCACCATTCATGTTTCCATTCACTTACGTAGGTAATTTCACCATATTTAAACAATTATAATTCAACGAGGTCCCATAACACCTATCAATCCGGACGTTGGTTCTCATTCAAACCATACATGTTAAAATATCATTTAATCTTATGAATTTCACTAGTGAGTCATTTCCCGATTCATAAGAAACCATACTCCTTAATAAATGAATGATTATGTCACCCTTTTACATATAATGAACCCAACTAACCTAGCAATAGGAATAACTATCACATCAACCATCATAATAGCAAGAAACATCTAATGCATCCTAGATGTCATGGAATAATGCAAGGAATGTGATTCTAACAAGTTTATATATGATGTATGATATGGAACACACTCATCTCACTGGGTTTATCCTAAAATAGAACCCACAATTGCATCAATAGTAATAGCATAAATGATGTTTGTCACCCAATGGGGAAATCTAATCAAATGTAATAGTAAAAATATTGAAAACTATTTACTCAATTTATGGCAATTTGGTTTTTCACTATACGTGGGGTGGCTACTCCTGGGAATAGTTTGTTTCCAAACTCTACTTCCTTCCTACCTCTATATAATGTCTCTAAGAAATAAGTCAAACTTGAAAAGAAAAACCCCTCTAATACCACTTTGTAACATTCCAGACCCGGAAGCCACCCAAAAAAATGCCCCAAGCCTCCTTGGCCACATATCCTCAAGAACATCTACCCAAATTCTAGTGGCTGCTGACTAGCATCGAGGGCCTTGATGAGATAGTGAAGGTACTCTTCCCTCATTACTAGGGTATCATAGAGAAAGTAAAAACATATAGTAAATAGTGGAAGAAAAATAACCAGTAGTGAACAGAATGTAAGACAAGATAGAAGTATATTTAAATAACAAGAAGTGTCTCAAATAAAAAATTATGGAGATGGTATAATTATATAGAAAGAAACTAGAATGGTAAATGGAAATAAAATACAATGCTAGTATACCAAAAAGAAAAAAGACCAAAAGGTATCCTAGCATCACAAACCTCACCTTGGTCCTATACTCCCCTGCCTTAAAGACATAACCAATAACCTGTACAAGGGGCGATTTCTCCAATCATCACCTACAACCATATATTCTATTTGGGTCCCCTAGGAATCCAAATCAGGGTGTAAGATAAACATCCCAATGGTAAACTGGCCAAGTCTATACAATTCTAACAACAATTCTACAAATTTGATATCAAGTGTAAACAATTTGTAATGTAAAGTGCATATACCCATGGAATAAGTATATAATAGTAAGTAAAACCATCCATTTGTAATGTCTACATATAAAAGAGATTCATATCCAAAAAAGTACTCTATTACCATGTAAATAAGAAAGTCACACGACCAGGCCATACATCCATCTATATCCAATAACCCACACCCTCGATGTATAGAGAAGTGTTGTGTCCCAAATGCACATTGTATAGTGAAATGAAATATTCCACAACCACACCGTATAGTGAATAGTATAATGCCATGGACACACATTAATGTTAAGAGTGATACTCAAGGGATAGAGCCAAGGTGTTAGTAGGCCATGGGATCGATGTAAAATATCTAGATTATAGAGGGTCGGATCCAAGGAGCCTGTCCAAGGAATCCCATCGAGTCCCATGGTCCTCCCTAGTGGAAAAATGGATAGGAATTGTTTGGTTTCCTAGGAGTATGACAATAGTTACTCCTACAAGAGCCCAATTAAGTTGGATGCATGTGGTATCAAGGCCCGAGGCATCCAACAGAATAAAGACCCAAGGGGAAGTGTCAACCCAAGACATCCAATACAGTGTTCCAAATCAATTCATTTAAACATTCAATTTAAACATTCAATTTAAACATTAAATTTAGACTAACATTCCATGTAAGAATACCCTTTCACATACAACCAACACAATCATTGAGTTTACCAACTCATGCAAACCATTTTCAAAACAAGCATATGGGACTACCCACCCTTATAAACAATTTAACATTCTATTTGTCATTTCATATAGTTATCCCCACCCATATTATCCATTTAACATGCAAAAATATCAAAATATACATGGTGTAAGATGATATTCATTAATAAATGATGCATTATAGATTCTCAATAGGCTATTAAAGATACGAAGGCATTAACAAACTTCCTATAAGTATGAAAGTACAAGGAAACAACCCTTGGGAGGTTCAATGTCAGTAATAAAATACTAGAACTGTCTGGTACTAATAAAAATGTATAGAGGATAATGTCTAAGAGTTATTTAAAATCTCTGATAAAACAAAGAGTTTTATCACATATCAATTCTCTTTATGGTATATTACATTCATAATTCTAGAATAATAGTAGATGGTTATCTGTACATTTTGGAAATTTTTGAAAATCAATTTTCAATAATTCCTTTAAAGGTCTCAAGATACATTGTTGAAAAAATATAAGAATCAATAAATATGAGTGGAGGTTGAGAATAATATTAATTTACAAGAAGCTCCCAATAAATATTCTTCAGAATTTGATTGATGGACCCTTTCAAACTAAAAAGTCTAATATTCAAAAATGTATCTTCCATTTAACATTTAGTAGTATCACTACTAAAAGATTATATACCTCATGAAAAACATTAAAAGGTGGTTTTATTTCATCAAGAATGGATACAATTTGATTTGGTACCATAGAGGTAGGAGAAACTGGTAAATCTAACGAAATAATCCTGGGAGGGAAATATACAGGAATGACCATTTCTATATAGAATATTTTAATTGATAGAGTTGCTTAATATTTTGTTTAATGTGATTTTTTTTGATGTTTCATAGTACAATAATCCAAATTCCTCAAAAATCATAATAAAAATGCTTTTAGTGAATTGATGATTTTTTATTACTTGAATAATTTCACTGAAAATAATACTTTTCACATCCTAAAAACAACCATGATCCCTTTCAACATTTCATAGATGGATTCATTAGGGCATCCCACTATGCCCTTCAAAGACATATCAATTACAACCTCATAACATCTAGTATATTCTCTATTTTCCTTGAAATCAGCTCAAATATTTCTCTTCAAATCATACAATAGGTTACATGTGACCATATGACACTAAATAATTTGAATATCAGAGGACAAAAAATTCAATGTAGATGATATATTCTAAAATTGATTCTGAAGGTCTGGAACCAATGATGGTACAAATATTGATGAGTAAGTTGGTTGAAGCAGTATTTAGAACATAGATATACATAAAACTATAATCTTCATGGATTGTATGATATCATTAATTTCTTACATAGAACTCAAAATTTTATCAACTAAATTCTGATTAATATCAAATTTAGGATTATGATAATTTTGAATCATTTATCTTTAAACTTAAATTAAAAAATGAGATAATTTATCTTATACATCATATAACAGACCCTTCTATGTCCAAATACTATAGTATTCTTCTTATCAAGATCTTTAACACTCACCTCAAAAATAAAAGAGTTCACATGGATCCTGTTTCTGATCATTTCAGTATGGGTTTCCATTATCCTAAATACACTATTAAAATATAAATTTTAATCTAAAACAACATCGTGTTTTCGAATATCAATATTAAAGGATATAGGGTATTCCACAACTCATTATAATCTTCTCTGAGATTATCAAATTAACTTATTATAGTAGAAGAAACAATTTCCTATAAATTCATTAAAAACACTAAATAACATAAGGTGTATTCTCTCACACAAGTAGAGGTTATGAAATATCTACTAGTGTATATATATGTTCTATAGACTCTATTAGAATACCTCCCAATTTTTCTCTGTCAGAAGGTGACTGAGGAAAAATCAGATAATTTTTTGGTTCTCCATTATGAGATCAGCTATGTCCACTATAATTTTCACACTAAAAATTGTTTTTGGTAGCCATTCCTCAAGAGGTACATGATCTCTCTTGATATTTGAATCAATTCACTAATCAAATTCTGAGGCAATACAAATTTATACTTCACATCATTGGACATTTTCTTTAATAGAAGTAATTATTTTTAACACTGGAGCCTATTAATGGTAAACAAATAAGTCATGTCCCTCCTTGGAAGGAACCATAATAACTTATATATTTTCCTATGGTGGTATGGCATGTAATTGTTTCCCTAGATCCATGCCTTCCTTTCCAACATGTTTTAGATCATTTGATGTATTGTCCCAGTTTTATCCCACAGTCTTCAAGAGAGAGACCAATATAGTATTACTTTTTTAGAACATTAGATCTACATCCTCATCGAAATCCACCCACTTCTTCTTTATCCCATGGCGGGGATCTTCTACCACATTGATATCTACCTATTTCTTCTATAGTTCTTCCAAAATGAATTAACATAAAAATAAAATTTCATTCATATTATGTTTCATTTATAAGACTTTTCTACAATGCAGTGGATTTAAATAGTAATTTGAAACCAAAATATGGTCCCACTAAACACCTACTGACTAGTTTATGGCTAATAATAAACTTCCCCAAATTTTAATAATGAATGATTTCAGAAATTTTTACTCCTGAAAGTTGAATTGATTTCATATTAACATTTTATAAAAACACATTCTATACAAAACTAAACTAGAACTAATAGTTACACATGACATAAACCCATTCTATCTCAAATAAAATAAATGTATTCATCTTATCAAAATAAAATTCCAACTACCAAACTAAATAATATTCATCCTCTGTGTTTTAATATTCTTCATCCAAACCATATCGATGGATTTTACAACTATAACCCTTCAAGAACCAAAACTATAGATTATAAAATAAAAGGGATTATGGATTATATATTGAGTAAGAATGCATGTGAATAGTTATAGGTAAAGTATATGGTTAGTATCTTTTTCACCTACATAATTAGAAAAAGTGTCCATAAATGATTTAAGATTTTTGGTCATTTATGACTTATATATCAAATAATGATTTCAAAAATAACATCTCTGTTAATTTAAATAATATATCAAAATAAATGTATTTAATTATCATGAAAAATTAGAATAAAACACAAATTAAAAATTCATAAATATAAATTCAATGAAATTAGAGGAATTTAAAATAATTTAAATTCAAATAACCTCTATTTTGTTGAAATAAAACAAAAACATCTAATAGAAGGGGATTACGAAAATCTATGATAACTAATTATCATTTGAGATGAATTTTAGAGTAATATCACCTTTTTTATTGATCTATCAAGAAATGATTAGTTATAAATATATTATTTGTTTTTTTAGGAATTTTTTCATTCGTTGAAATTTTTAGAGCATTAGGATTATCACATTTTATTATGAGTATATTATAATTGAATCCAAAATCTTTTAAAGTGTGTTTAATCCAAAAAAACTTTTCTAAAAAAAACTAATGAAGTTTTATAATCTCCATTCATAATAGATTATAGAGACTAGTATTTTTTATACAAGTCTAGGATAACAAATTTATTCATAGAAAATTGCGTGTTCTGGATGTACAATTATCATATTGTCTATAATCATCAATTTAGGAATTTAAACAAAATTTTAAATTAAAATATGATATTTTTAGAGAATATTTCTAACTAGAAATAATTTCTCTTAAATTGATTAATTTTTCTTTTATTTTAAATGATATTCTATAGGATTTTCAGGAAATATATCACATAAGAAAAATAAAAACACAATTTCCCATCTACTCGAAGGTAGATATGGTATAATTTCTATTATTCATATTAATATATTGTTTTCAATAGGTTTATCTGCTTCATCTATGACATTATATTTATTAGAAATCAAAGGATATATATATACTTCAACACTTTTAGTCCATATCTTTTATGCAAGTCATGTTTGTTTTTATGTTGGCCATGAACATTCCCAAAAACTTTTAAATAAATTTAAAAATAAATAAAATAATTTATGATTCACATCATGATCACTTTGAATTCATATTTCATGATTTATGGTAATTTATTACATGATATTTTATAAATAAAACCAAAAACTACATCAAAAATATATATAATAATTAAAAAATATCATAATATGATATTTTTATTTCAAAGAGTATGATTTTGTACTTTTAATAGAAAAAAAGTTGATAAATATAATGAATATAATCACTAATATGATTCTATATATTATTTTTTTCTATAAAGAGATATGGTAACTTTAAAATTTTAATTCTTAAATGAGGATTTTCAAAACTAGGACGTTAACAAATTTAAAATTCCTCCATAAAAAATAATTTAATAAATCATATTGTGTATTGATCTGATTTAATTTGAAACCCATACATGATGTATAGGCTAGGTGATTCCCAATGGATTTTTTTCTTGAAACCTATTCAACGGTCCCTTCATAATCTATACATTATTCTTGTTATAACTCAAGCAACACTTCTATTCTTATTCATTGTGATCATACCATGATCATCATGTTTAGTCCAAAAAAAAGCCTATTTATTCCATTAATTCGATAGTTAGAAGGTCTATAAACCAATTACAATACCTTGTTCTAATTGAATTGGTAGTATTCGTCTTTTATTCTTAAAACCCACCTATCAACGAATAAGGCTTCACAAATATTTTTACGTCCTAGGTTAGATAGAATGGATGAAAATTATACATGGTTTCTTATACCCATTCTAGGCCTAAAACACTATTATAAACATCCTATAACAATTTATTGATGATTTTTTAATAGACTAATATGTAAAGCCTTGATATTTTTATTAAATATATTTTTCAAATAAGTTTATTCTATTGCATATAATATAGTACATAGATAATGATTTAAGAAGAACCACATGATACTATAAAAAATATTATCATTTGAACAAGAACTTTATAACCTAGAATTTAATCTTGTTATTATGATTAGGAATAAAAAATATTTTAAAACTATTTATGCTTTTTTATATTATGATATTTTAATGAAAATTTACTTATTTTTTGTAATGTATTTATAATCTTGGAAAATAATCTTTTCATAACAAATGATTTTATTGATTTTTTATATTATTAAAATTAAATTATTCAAATATTAATAATTATATTTGGGGAAATAATATTAACTTTATTTATCAATGATTAAAAATTATTTGATTGTGAATTTTTTAAAATTTTCTAATTGTATTATTTTTTCAATGAATAGGGATAAATACTAAATTTTATTAAAATTGACTTATATTTTAAAAAATTTAAAAGTACCATTTTGTTTTAGAATGGTTTTAAAAATAAAATATTAAAACATTATTATTTATAATCTAATTTATTTCATTATAATTAATTTTTTGTTCAATTTTATTACGAATACATTCTATAATTGAAATCATTTTCTTTAGAAAACTACATTTATGTTTCATGATTATATTTTATATTTAATTTATTTCTTCAAATACTGTGAATTGAATATATAAAATGGATTCCGTTTTTGGATTAAGAATTATTAATATTATTTAATAATGTAATCATGATTTTTGTTCATAATGAATATTGAAAACAATTAATATTTAACTACTCCTATTATGGTTAAACTGATTACATATGGGTTCAACCAAAAGATAAATGAATATTTTCCAATAAGATAATTATAAATATCCCTTTATTTTCATATATAAACCTTATAAACTATAAAATTAATATATAGGGTAATTTTGGAATAATTGTTTTGGGTAATTACATTATCATTTTGGTTTTTTAGAAATTTCTGTATAGTCTCCATGTGGATTAATTTCCCCCATATAATAGGGAATCCACTTTCTACTCCAATTCATACTCCCAAATCCATTTTGATATAAACATTACTAAAAAATTCATGATTAAATTCCATCCCCATGTCCTAGAGTTTATATTATTTTTAGGAACCCCACCTATGAAGTCTATTTTTGCTAACATAAGGCAGTTTTCTGAAGAATATATATCATTCATAACCAAGAAGTTTTATTTTTTTATTCATCTACATACTTGAAAAATCATATAAATATTTTTATTTCAGGATATAATTATGTCCTATATAATTTTATTATATTATGTTAGCATAATAACCTACATCCATCATATCTTATCCCAAATGTGAAATCAAATTGTTGATCGTGTGTATAGAGGACTTCCTCCTAGATGACAAATGTAATTATTTTTCCATCAATTCATCTCATGTTTTGATATAATGATATATTTATCTTATGTTTATTATATTTTTTAAATTATTATTATTCATAATTTATAATATCATGTCTACCTTATTTTCCCCCTATCATTTGAAAAATGATAATGTTACTTGTGCGTACGTGCAGACTATTCTATCTATAATGTGATGTAATATGTTTTCATTATATATTGAAATTGATAGTAATAAAAATATATTTAGTGAATATATATTGTATCTAAGACCAAATATTTACCATGTAATGATGATAAATTATCTACCATTATTTCTATTTATCCATTGAGAAAACGGAAACATTGTTCATGCGTAAAAATAGAATACCTTTTCAATTAAATATATAATTAATTTTCTATATCTATAATTTATGGATTTTATAAAGTAGATGTGTAAATAATATATATTTTATTTATATAATGGTTTGATATTATGTAACTAGGAATTAGGTTGAAGAACAAAAAACACCTGACCAAAACCTAAATGAAAACTGAAGCACTTATTCCCTAAAACATGAATTTAACAAAGAATTATTAAAAAACAGGTTAAAAATGTAATAAATCATAATATATATATGTTCTTTATTATATTTCTAATATTCCTATTATTTTATACATTATCCTCACACATGTAGGAAAGAATTTGAGATATATGGTACAGGATTTTGATATTCTCTATTTCGGGTAGATATATGCCATATTCACCACTCATTTATTTTTTGTGGTTAATATAATGTCCCATAGTAATGGTGTGTCATGAATATTAATATTTTCATTATTTTTATTATTTAATTTTATTTTATTTTTTTAGGACCTTTGATTAAAATGCATCCAAAGTGGTTTATGGGGATTATGATTCAAAACTTTACAAAATGTTAAGATATTTTTCATCTTACATTAATTTTTTTTTTGAAAAACATTTTATATTAAATAATTTATGTTTTTATGATGTTAATAAACATCCCAAGAATATATTTCAATATTATTATCCTAAAAATAATAGTATATAATTAGACTACTATGGTCTTCTCTTTCATTGGGATTACAAATCAAAAGTTACCAAAGTGGTAATGTATTACATTGTATTATCAAGGTTTTTCATGAACGATTATGATTATATCTAATAAAATGAGATATTATGATCTATTAATAAATAATCTCTTGATTTTTTTTCTACTATGTATTTTATTGGAATAAATGATTAAATTTTATTTCCACTCCTTAAATGGTCAATATAGTGAAATAATATTTTTAATAATAGAGTTTATTTCTCCCATTAGCCAAAGTAATTTTTCATCAAAGTCCATGTTTTACTGCAATTATTTAAAAAATGTTTTTACTAATCTAAAATTATTATATATCAGTATTATTTTCGATGAATGATTTTTTTAAAAATTGTCTAATGAGACTCATTTTTTAGCTTTCCTAAAAATGATTTTATGAAATTTCATCGAACATTAATATGGAATATTCATTATAACATGTATGAAATGAATTATATATTCATAAATAATTAAAAAAAATCGATTCAATAATTTATTTACTTGTTTATATGTTAATTTTTAAATAATTTATTTTTTAAATTTTTTAAAATTTAAAATTATAAATATATTATTTGAATGTGAAAAGGTTATTTCCTCAAGAAAATTTCCAAGTGATTTTAAAAAAAAAATATAATATGACATCGTTGATTATTACACAATAATTACTATTTATAAGATCCAATGATAAAATATTTTTTATTTATCTGGATGGATTATTATTATTATGAAAATATTTTAATGAAACCCATTCCTTTTCCAAGGTTAATGATATGATAAATTGATGAAATGATTATGAAACCCACTTATTTTCCATGGGTTTTTCTATGATGGAATTTTTATAAAATAAAATTATTTTCATGTATTCTAAAATGATGGTTTATTATGATCTTGTGGAAAAAGGGTATTATATTCATTTTTAAATGGGTGGGACCTATATTTATCTTATATTAAATGTGTAGATATTGATATATCTTGAGATTAATAGGTCTAGAATAGAGAAAGAAACATGTTTTGTATGAGACTCTTTCCACAATGATATTCTTAGAATTAAACCATTACTATTATGATAGTATGTTATGTGAAACCAATTGACTATGATATCATCAGAACTGATCCATGACTACTAAGGAAATGATTCTATATGCTTGTGTGTATTCTAAAACTCCATGTATTCTTTAAATATATGGATTTCATGGCCTATTTGATATTAATAATTTTTGGAAATTTTCATAGAAAGAACCATGAATTTTTCCATGAATGATTTTTATGATCTATGATATGCAGGGTATTGTTTTATAAATATTATTCTCATGTTCTAATATACATATTCTCATGTTACGTTAATATCTCTCCTTCTTACCCTTAGTGAGCATCTGATCTCACCCATTACTTTTAGACCATTCCATTTATTTTGAATAATTTTATATGTATAATATTTTTAATAATATTATATATATATATAACATAGTGGGAGATCATCTAGTTCACTTTTAAAATATTATTTTACCTATCCATGTCACTAACAAAAATATACCTATATGATTATATAATGGATTCTTATGTTATGTAATTAATATTAATCTACAATGATTTAGTATTTAAAAATTAAATTGTCTGGTCATTATAGATCATATTAGGGAAGGGATTAGTTTATAATTTTAAACTATGATGATAGAATGTTTTTCAGATCCATAGGGATAAGTAAATGGATAATTTTTCATATAGAAACATTTCATAGAATTTTAGTAAATGATAGGGTGAGTGGTTTCAATAAAATTACTTCCTTTTCTAGATACTACATATGGGTGTTTCATAGGACAAGTTGTACCCATGGGTAATAACTCCAATAATGGTGTATTGGGATTCAAGTTCTTTGTCCCCTAGTACACGAAAGTGGGTCTTACAACACATCTTCATTCACAAACATGGGATAATTTTTTTAAAATTCAAAAGATCTACATGGAAAATTATGTGGATATGAATAGATAATAACAATGAATGGCCTATGGTAAACCAATGGATTTATTGATTGAAAATAATGTGTCATGATTTGTATACACTATAAATGAATATTCATTCTTGTGTGGTTCCACAGTACGATTATTTTTTCTAACATTACGAGTTTTGGTTTTAGTAAATGGTTGGATCCTTTTATAACCATATTAATGTTTCGTGTGATGGAAAAAGAAATTATTATCCTTTTTACAATCCAAATGTTATGGTATTTCAAATAAAAATTCTATTTTCATTTATCAAATAACATTATCAATAGTTAAATCATGCCAAACATCTACATGAGAAATGTTGTCAATATATTCATATTGAGTCCTTCATAAGGAAACATCCACCTACTTTTAGTGGTTCTATTGATCCTCTAGATGATGAAAAATGGATCTATACTATTGAAAATATATATTCCAATCACCATTTATTGGATAATTAAAAATAAAAAAGTTCAAATCTATCATTCGTATGGTGAAGTATATAAATGGAGGATTATTATTACAAATTAGAGTAAATAAGTTGAAACCATGTTCATCAACTAGGTTGAATTAAATTGAATATTTTTCAATATATACTTCCCTAGTATTCTTTTTAAAGAAATTTAAAATGATTTTCATTTAGATAGTGTAAAAGGATGATGAATTGTTTGCTACATATGAGGAATATTGTAGATGTCATGTGAAGTATGCTTCTAGTATTATAATGAAGCCTAAATATAAGGATCATTCATTATATATTGGAATAAAACCCAATCTATGAGGGTATTATCAATAATGGACTTCTATAGATATGCTAAAACATATCGATGTTCCATCATGGTAGAAAATTTGATTGGTGTTAGCCATAAATATTATGTATTTTATAATATTGGAATGATTTAATTTAATATAAACTATAAAAACCATGGTGAAGAGAAAGTGATATTTCCATCATTCTTATAGTGAGGAATGAAACATAGATTAAATTATATCAATGGGACTGGAAAATCATTCCACTGTGGAATATAAGTTCATCGGGAAATTAAATGTTCGAGGTGATCTGAATTAGTTAGATAATAAAGTGAATATGGTGATATATCTATAGAATGAACCAACCACACACCATTTTTTTCAATTTAATGGAGTAAGGGAACTATGCTAAATAGTTCTAAAATATGATTGTCAATGAAGATTATTGACATTAACAAACTCACTATCCATTTTTTGATGGTAAATCTAATCTGATCATTATTACATATGAGGGTTGTGATAATTACATAGTGAAAGGTACACTTATGATCCACTACAGAACATATAATTTATTATTTAACTCTGTATCTAAACAGTATTTTATTTATGATGAATTCCACAAGGGTATCATAGTACCACACAAATAATTTAATGTCGAATTATTAGTGAATTCCTATAATGGTATGACAATCCCATACTATGTCTACTATTCTTCTCCATTTAATTTTTATGTGAGAATTTTTTCTCAAAAACAATATTATTCATTTTTTGGAATGTGATGTGATCATAGGGATGTATTTATATTCTCTATATAGAGAAAAAAATCAATCTCATAGGAAGGGAAATCATTATGGATATTCCAAACCAACCATTGAACATCTATAAGTTTTAAAATTGATATAAACATCTGGTTGAAGTAAAATTCTTATTATAAGTTTTGATTATTATTCTAATGGGGCGATTATAATATATTTTTTGGGAGAAAATAAATATAAATTATATTATTACTATACTATAGTTTGTTAATATCCCCCTAAAGTATTTCCATGTATTCTAAAAAATCACAATGTAGAGTTCTAAATATATCTCATATATAGAGAAATTATTTTTTCAATTTATAGGTATATAATGAACATGATTATGTTTTCAGAATTAAATAATAAATTATAGGATATTACTCGAAAAGAATTTATTCTTCCAATTGTGTCCTATCATAATGCAACTATTATTTTCATAATAATAAAACTATCTTGAGGAAACTCTATATGGATTATCTAGAACAAAACAATATCATAATCAGTAAAAAGTTTCAACTACCCCATATTGATGAATTGATTAATTATATATATGGGTTTTAATACTTTTCTTAAATTTACCATTGTTTTTATTTCATTAATTTAGGTTCATGAAGGAGGATATACCCAAAAAAAAATCCATACAATGTATGAGAACTATGAGTATAACTGTGATGTCATTTGGTATTACGTGTTCCCCTACTATATTATTGGATTTAATGAATTTAGTATTTTGATATTAACTCAATAAATTTGTGATTGTCTTCTTTGGAAATATTCATATATAATCAAATATTCAAAGATATCATGATGAGAAAAGATATTTGTATTGAAGACCCAATATGAGGAGAAACTATTTGTAAAATTTTCAAAGTATTAATTTAATATAAAAACAGTTTCATTATAGAGACACATAATCTAAAGAGAGTTTATATTGGTTGATCTATAAAATAGGGAAGCTAATGATAATTATCCTAGACAAACCACGATGACTGAGATCCATAAATTTCTTCATTTATGTAGATACTATTGATCATTTTTAGATAATTATTCCTCAACATATAGTCCCCTCACCTTCTAAATTCAAATGGGAGCCATGTTCATTTGGATAGATGACTATAAAAAATATTTAAAGGATTTGAAGATAATATTAGTTAATTAAACAATTATTACACATTTATATAGTATATAAAGGTTTTAAATATATAGTAATGCATAGAAGAGGGGGTTGGGATAATTTCTCATGTAGAATTAAATGGCCAGAGCATATAGATCATGAAAATGGAGGGTCATTGATAAAAATCACCCAATTAGTGAGTTGTGTTTAGCTTTATTAATTTGATCAACAAGGATATAAAAGAATAATATTTAGGGAAAAGGTGTGATATATATACTAATCACAAGAGTTTTAATATATATTTTCACAAATAAATAGTTCAATATGAACCATATAATATGGTTATACCTGATTAATGATTATATATGCTCAATACATAACTACCCTAGGAAAGTGATCAAGCATTATATTATATTGAGTTAAAATGATCATTACATGTTATACATGATGAGGATCACAAATGATCTAGTATTTCTATATTTTAAAAGGATGGATCTATAAATATAGAATTATGGGGGAATATGTTCTCTTTATCATTTATGTGCTAAAAAATATCCATGTGATGATTAAAGAGAAGGAGAATGAAGATGTATAGTTTTAGAGGAAGGTGATAAATGTTCCTACAGTTAAAAATTATTTTGATGGAATGATAATTCTTATAATCTATGAGTGTGTTCCATTAGTAGTATATTTTTTGAAAAATCTATTTGAGGATTCTCAGAGTTTTTCATTCTTAAATAATTCTAGAACTACAAAGATTTATAGAAATTTAAAAGAGTATTTCTAGTGAGATGGCATGAAGATAGTTGTTTTGGAATATGTATCTTGGTTTAAGGTATTAAATAAATATAGGGATGATAGAAAAAATATATATGCATATTAAAACCATTATCCTTACCATTATAGGAAGGGGAAAACATCACCATTGATTTTTTCACCAAACACCCCAGAAAAACTAAATTGAAAAATGTCATATGTGTTGTAGTCAATCACATAATATAGTTAGTACAACTCATTATTATCAAATAAGGAACATATATGTTCCAAATTTCCATTATATAAATTTCAAAAGTGTTATGGTTTTATATAATACCACATTCTATTTTATTAGATAGTGATCTATTCTATATATTGATGTTCTTATGATGTCTTCAATATGATTTGGATAAAAAATTATGTTTCATAAATCCATAATATACTTAGAAGGATATACTTTCTATGATAACAATTCAAACCATATAATATATTATTTGATCATTTTTTATGGATTTAATTTTATCTTGGGATTATAATAATATTCTAGTTTAGTATTCATTTAATATTATAATTAACCCTATAATTAAGATGGATCATTATGAATACATCAATGGAAATAATTTGTGATCTATTATTTGTTTGTATAATTTTAGAGAAATAATGTCATTTGGACCATAGTTTGTTGATGAAATAATATAAAGGGTTAGATCCATTCAACAACACATGATGGCATCACAAATTCTATAGAAATGTTTTAATCATAATAAATGATGTGATATAAAATTATTATTGGTGATAAGGTGTTTCAATGAATTTTCCCCTCGATGAAGATTATAGGATTTGAAAGGAAAGGAATGATTACCCCTTATAATAATGGATCTTTTAAAACTCAGGATTGTGTAGGGATGGTGGATTATCACGAATTACTTCCAACGAACCTCTCTCACATCTGCGATGTGTTCTATCTATCTCTCCCAAGGATATACATAACTGACCCTTAATATTTATTGAACATAGACGTCCTAAAATTGCAGAAGCATCTATATAATTTGGAATTACTTTTGGATATTCAAGATCCTAGAGGGAATGTTATATGAATCAAGACCACTTACATGATCAATGATTTCTTATAGACTATCAATTTGATGAAGATACATGGTAACCCAATGTTTTTATAAGAAATAAGTGTCCTTAGTTGTATATATCATTGTGATATACCATTGATGGAAAATTAAATTTATTTGGGGTAAATTTAACACAACTTTACTTTTATGAAATATAATTCTCAATTAAATTTAATTTCATTGATAAGTTTCATTACACGTAACACCTAGTTATGGGAAATTGAAATATATTATAGAAAATATTAGTATTTAAATAGGATGGTTATAATATTTTTGTTAAAAATTATATTAAGAATATGAATATACACATTTATTAAAATATAGAAAATGTTTTATTGAATGGAAATTTGTTGATAAAAATGTACTTAATTCTTATTAGTGTTTAATTTCTTGAATAATAACTTTTTCTCAATAAAATTTATTCTTACTAATACTTTTGAAGAAATAGTTAAAATAATATATAGCACATTTAGAAAAATTATTTTAAAAATTAAACATATTTTTTAAATAAACATGTCAAAATTATCATAGATTAATTGTTAAATTTATATGAAATGGAAATCATTTCTATTAATAGTTAAAACCCCAGATTTTTAAAAAATACATCATCTTCATTTTATTAATCTTCATTTTAAATATTTTAAATATGTAATTAAAATTAATATTAATTAAACTAAATTATTTTTATTTCAATTTAAGTAATTTAAATCATTTTTATGTTAAATTTTTATGTTTATACATTCTATAGTTGTGGAGACATTTTCTTTAGAAAACACATTTTCCTCTTGTTTTTGGATTATAATTTAAAATAAATTCATCCAAATATATGAAATAAATTTAGTAAATTGAATTATATTTTTTTTATATGAATAATTACAATTAGGTAAACGTTTAAGCATAATTTTTTTGACATAATGATCTATGATAATAAAAAAATTATCATGTTTAATGTTAAAACAGTTTTATTAGGTGGTTAAACAAGAATGTAAGTGTAATTACAATAATAAAATTTATAAAAATATTATTAGATATCCATATTTCGACCTTATAATATCCAAAATTGAAATAAATTATCATTTAGAATATTTTTATATTCTGAATGTATATATCATTTTGGATTCCTCAGAAAAAAAATTCCATGTAGTTTCCAAGTGGGTTCCTCTATCTACATAAAAAATTACATCCCCTTTCCAGTCTCCTTAAAACTTCAAAATACATTATTATTGGCCAATACCTTACCAAATCCTTTACTTAAATCCCTCCACATGTCCTATATTTTATATTTTGACAAGAAAACCCCCATATTAAGTCTTTTGGTGTTAACACAAGGTGGTTTTCCAAAAAGGACATGAACTAACTTTTTTTTTATTTTATCAACTATTACACAGAGATAAAAACATATTAAAATAATATGATATAATATAATAATTATCTACCTTATAATAATATTCTATTATGTTATTTGAATAACCAACATCTACCTTCTCTACCATCAAATTTGATACAAAATAGTCCATCATATTTATAGTGGGCTACTGCCACACAAATTGATATAATTAATTTTCAATAATCATATCTGATGAATTGATATAAAGATAGATATAACATATTTCATTGAGATTTATGATATAATTATACAACTTTAATTATTATATCACATCTATATTCTTACCTTCAAATCCATTGGAAAATGATAATGTAGACCGTGTATACGTATGGACTACAGTTATTACATACATGATAATTATAGAATTTAAAATTTTCATATTTATAAATATTAATAACTAATGTAGTGATTTTTCTTTAGATGTAATGATATGTCTGATACCATACCTAACACATAATGTTGAGCATCTCTAAAGTCTTTTATTTCTTACAAGACTATGTTATACCAAAAAAATATATATTGTTAATATTAAAATTTTATGTGGTAGTTCACTCATAGTAATTTTTTTGATTAGTATTAAAAGACATAACTATAATATGTTTAAAAGTTTTTATAAAATGGTTTTAAATTCATCTGATAAAATTGATAGGTTTAAAATAATAATCGATTCAATTTTAAATATAAAAATCTTTATATTTCTAAATGGTCAGTTTACAACCTTTTAATGGAAAACCCATTTAAATATGATATATGGAACTTTTATTGATTTTATATGTCACAATAAACATAATTTTTTGTAACAAAACCCTAAAAATTAGCCTATTGTGAATCTTTGGTAATTTTACATGAAGGTTCACTTTTTAATGAATATTAAAAAATATTGAATTTTAATTCAGTGATTCTTTTTCATCCAATTTATTTTTGGGATAAATAATATTTTCAAATTGTTTTAAAGTTTTAGTATATTATTTATTTATCAATTATCCCAATTTTGGTCATTTTAATAAATTTCGCTTTTAAATTAAATATAATAAGTGAGTAAACTTAAAAATGTTTTCACATTAAATAATCTTGTTCTCACATCCCATATCGGTATTATATAGAAATTTAATTGGGAAACTTATGTGATCGTTATATGGTAAAAAATTATTCCATATTTTTAATCATCTAAATTTATAATTAATAATAAGGTAAAAATTGTCTTTTACCAAAAATATTTGTGAATTTGTTTAAAAATAATTACAACATTAAGATAAAAAACTTATCTTAACATGGGACT
This sequence comes from Viscum album, assembly GCA_963277665.1. Classification (NCBI taxonomy): domain Eukaryota; kingdom Viridiplantae; phylum Streptophyta; class Magnoliopsida; order Santalales; family Viscaceae; genus Viscum; species Viscum album. The sequence goes on from OY728152.1 coordinate 1,404,932,365, forward strand.
AAATCTTAAACATAAGGGCCTAAATAACCTCGAAACATGTCCAAAATCCATTATCTAGATATATTTATACCCTATCCTCCCTTTATAGAACTTAAACCATTATTTTTTCATCAATAAATTAAAAAAACGTGGGTGGAATACCAGTTTCCAAATTTTTTAAGAGTTCCTCTCCTCTTACACTATAAAAGGCCTACTCTCGCCCCCTTCCTCGCACATCTCAATCCACTATGGATAATCCATGATCTTCCCACATATCACTTCAAATTACCTCCCCTAATTCTTAGAGAATCACCTTGGGTAGAAATCCATCCAAGGAATCCCTTTATTGCAAACCAAAAGGGTTTAACTAAATAAGAGGTAATTGCCTTCCTCAATCTCATTCATTTTATTATCTTTATCAATTCATAAAAAATTATTACATAACACAGACATAATAGAATTAGTATCCCAAATTTATTTTTATTATGTTATGATAATATTTAAATATACACTTACACTCACTTCCATCTTATTGGAATTGAATATACTGTTTATGTGGACAATGAACTACTTCGTCACGAAATGATGATTTTTCATTTTCTATTACCACAATTCATGGTTTAAAAATTTGATGGAAAACGTATTTATAAATGTTATAAAAAATATTTATTATATAGTTTTTCTTCTTTAATTCCTTAATAACACATTACTATATACTCTCAATTTTTTGTAAATACGCTATCTTTGTTGGTGGATGTATGGACTACCACTTCCCCAAAGCGATATGATACGTTCCAAAACTACATGGAACATATTAATGGGGGGTTTAACTAAATATATGTTACATAAATAACTCTTGTATGATATTAATTACATAATTACCTTTATTTAAATAGAACACATTATTTTATTGAACACATTTCCACAAACTGAAAAAGTGATAACGTTGTTCGATGAAGTGTGGACTACCATCTATTCAAAGTGATGTGATTCCTTTGACATAAAAAAATTATATATATATTTAAGTATAAATGTTTAACTTATAAGAAATATATGATATATTGATAATTTTTAATGATTAATGTTTTATTTACCTTCTTTCAATAATGATCATTCATAAATGAGAACATTACTCAGGTGTACATATAGCCAACCATCTCTATGATTTTAATGTTGGTTCATTTTTCATTACGATAATTAATTATTTGTTTTATAATTATAATATATATATAAGATATTTATTTCATGATAATTATTTTGGATATGTTCATATAATATCCCCTTATGTAACACCCCAAGGATTTAAAAATAAATTTAATATTGAATTCCTAAAGCACCGAGTCTCTAAAAAAACACTTTATTATAAACAAGCCAATAAACAAGATTTCTCTACTTTTTTTATTTGAATTTTGAAAATATGACATGAAAAGTTGTGTTCTAGGAGATTTTTCGAGTATGATAGAACAAACTTAATTTTTGGTGAATATTAACCTAACCTTATGAATACTAACATAACCTTATGAATAGTAATGTGCCCTTATGAATAGTAACCTCATCCATGGATTTATATATAACATTTAGGAACATTATAAATGAAATAGAAAATTTTATAAATTACTGGTTAAGTATTGGTAATTTCGTGAGTGATAAATATTTAATTATGGTTTTAAATTAATAAAAGTATTTAAAATTCATTTTCATAAAATATGTTCCTAAATAAATTTTTTGTCGTATAATTATTTTGGTTTAATTTTATGAGACCATTGTTTATTTTTAAATGTATTACAAAATAAATTTTAAATTTTAAATATAAAAATTTCAATTAAAAAATGATTTTATTTTAAAATTATATTTCACATATACAAAAAATTATTTTGTTGAAATGGAATTCATTTTTTGATTCTACATGACAAAAAATGGTTATGAGGAATTTTTTGGGATTTTTCAAAAATATATCAATTTTAGTTGATTAGTAAATTGTGATACTTTACCATAAATTCTGAATACAAGGTTTATAAAGTCATAGGTGATGTAAGGATAATGTAATACCACTTGGTTCAAAACAAAATACACATATTACCATTCTTGGTCACAAGAATCAATAATTTTGTGGGTCATGAGAAAAATAATAAAAAATGGTTATGATATTCAAAAATTACTCCTCTCCTCCACTATAAAACCCCCCTCACTCCCTCTTCTCTTCACTCCTCTCAAGCCTTGTACAAAGTCCAATTTCTACCCAAATATCTCCATAATATTCTCCCCCATGTACTGTAGCCCTTTTTATAATAGTGAGACCAAATCCTCTCCCCCAAAGTGGCTCTCTAGGAAGATTAATTTAAGTGTAAATTCTTTTTTACTATCCTATACGTTCTTTTCAAGTTCATTTATTTTCATTTATATCCCCAGAACTCCTCATCCATTTTTTTTAAAACATTAATACCTTAAATGTATTTTTAGTTCGTTTGTATTATGGAATAATTTATTATCATCTCTCTATTACCCTTATTTTATGCTAGTAGTAAATAACTCATTCGAGATGTGCTAATTTTCAACATTCAAGGATGACGGGTCTTCAATTTTTACTACCATCTTCAATTTTGGTCATAAAACCATTTTTTGGTTGAACCGGACTATAATATATGTATTATGTCTCCTATATTGTTCTAGAATATTTTTTTACATATGTATTTGATTTATAAACCAAAATGAGTTCTTTGTGTTAAAAAATAGCCAGTTAACCGAAACAGTTATCATTAAATAATTTTTATAATGAATCTTCTTCATTCCAAGTAACCAAATGAAATTTAAATCCCGGAAACCTTTTTTTATGTTCACTAATAACCTATAACATCAATTATATACAACCATACTCATTTTACAAGATTCTATGTTAATGAATATAAGTATACCAATCATGAAACAAATGGACTAGAATAATGAAATGGAACCAATTAACCCCTAAAAAAGGACAAGAATGAACATAATAATGATATAATAAATAAATTACATGTAGAATAGTTTTTTTGATTATTAATTAATGAAACTAAATTTGATTATTCTAGTCATTAATATCATGATAAGAACACCATCAAATTTTAGGTAACTATTTCTTCATCTTACTTTCATTTGTGTGTGATATTCCATATTCACTACTTTTACTTGTGTATAGTGTAGGCATACTACACAATGATATTTAATATCAAGAATCTATTTATTTTCATGATATTAAATTTATCATTTCATGATTATTAATTTTGTGTCATAGGATTCAATTTATTACAAATTCATAATTATTTTCTACCAGGATCTCAATTTTCATTCAGGTTGCTCTTATTCTATACTCACCTTGATTAAATTATTATTTATTATTATGTACTCCTCAAAAATTATGTGTGAATTTTTTATATATGTTTAAAAATAATAATTCTTCTTTATTTTATTGGTATTTAAATTTTTTAAAAGAATCAATGAAAAATTCATCAGAAATGAAAGCCCAATTTTGGAATTTATCATATTCTTACCTATTTTGATTTTCACTATATAATCTATTTTTAGCAAGATTTATTATTCTAAAATCAAATATTTTTACAAGAAAATATATTCGGTTCATTTTTGGTTTGATGAAAACAAGACTTCAATTTTGTTTTAAAATCTCTTTAATGAATTCCTTAAACCGCACTAAAATATTTTAATTCTAATGCTTCTATAAAGACAATTTTTACATGATTTCACTTCAGTGGGACATAATTTATTCCAAAAATGTAATCTCAATGTTCATAAATTTTATTCTATGGGATAAACATCTTTAAATCCATATTTATGACATATAAAAATGATTTTCCAAAATAACTCTTCTTTCCATTTGAAAATAGATTTTACTTACATCATGTTATCTTTTATGATATATATGAATTATTAACCCATTATTCCATGCATGTGGTGTATGTACAGACCCTTGGAATATAATATGAAGAGTATACTTATTCTAATGATATTTTAAGGGATTATTTTTTGAATGTTTGAAGGTGGTATGGGACAATTTGGAATGTTTTAGGATTATTTCCTCAATAATTTATCAATGGTCTCATCTAAATGTATCATTATTTATATTAAAATCCTTTGACAAATCTTGTATTTCATAGAGGTTTATATATTATGATATCATCTAAAATATTTTTATTAATAGTTTCTAATTAGTTTCAATGTGGATGTTATATCATGTTATCATTCACCAATTTACATATAATAGTTAGTATTTATGTTTAATGTATGGGGAAAAATATTTAAATTTCAAATGTTAGTTTCAAAATGAATATATATTTTGATTAAGTTTATCCCCATTCATAATAAGAATTCATTGGACTTATTATGTGTTAGTTGGGGCCCATTACATCTCCTTGGTGCATTTTTAGGTCTCATGATAGAAACTACGGTCTTGGAATGAGGCCTTGAAAAAATGGCTATTTGTAGTCTTGGCATGAGGCCTTGACGGTATGGTTATGATGTCCTTAATTATGCATTCCATTTTTATGAAACTAGTAATTGAATGTTCATGTCATTTTTATAATATTATAATAGTAATGATTTTTTTTATTATGGAAATATTTATTCATCTCACATTCCTACCATATTATGTTTGATTCTATTTTCTTGTCATGTGTTTTAATTATTCACCATGACTAATGTTTCTATTTATGAAATCTTCTGTTTTTATTGCTTACACATACAGATCATCTGAGCTCTTCCAATTCTAGTGGTTTATTTTCTCAGGAAATGAATATGTTTTTTATGAATTACCCGTAAGGATAAACATGGTGTTGTGGATGTACCAAAAAAACATACATTTTTGTATTTCACTACAAGTTTTAGTTTTAAACCTATGTATGTATTTTGTTTTCCAAAACTACTAAACTACTCAATCCTTAGGGATTTAATTTCTTGTAATCTTCCCAATATAATATTATAGGCCATGTCATCGGGAAACTGTGGTCGGGTCGTTATAGTTTGTCTCAAAGAATATTTAGTAGAAACATAGAAACTAGATTTAGGAAATGTAAATTAGGGTAAAAAAAACCCTATGATAGACCTGACGATACACTTACAAGAACATCCTAGAATTGTTGTAAGGAATTGATTATTTGTATCATCCTATAAATAAATACCATAATGAATACTGTAAGTGGACATTGTTTTGTCACTTATATACCTAAGAGTAACAACTCTGACAAAGTGTTTTAGTCTTGACCCAGGGTGACCTGGTACACAACAATGAGACTTACTATACACATAGTTTGACACTCCATGGGGATATTCTTAAGATAATTCACATTGTCATTACAAGACATTATGATGGGCTTATTTCCCTAAAATATCAATATTATATGGTTCTAGGATTTGTTATGCATAAATTTATGTTTTGTACTATTCCATATTTAGGGATATATAGAGTTCATAATTTTATAATGTAATATAATATATTTAATTGATTATAAATGTTTCCTAGAATAAGGAATGATAACTTCACCAATTCATGTGACACAATGAGTAATAAAGATCATATCTTTTAGGGTCTTAATCCATTGTTTCAAAGGGATTTAGTCTCCCATTATTGCCCATAATATGAGAAAAAAATATCATGTGTTAACAAGGAATGTTAAAAATTCTTTGAATCCAATGGAATTGACTGGAAGTAAATGAATAAGAGGATGGTAGAGAAAAATATGAATAAATTGAAGAAGATAATGAAGTGTTTTCCTACATATAATAACTGGGGAAATAATCATCCTAGTAAATTTTTGAAGCGAATGAGATTCTGTTATAATTGTGGAAAAAATTACACAAATTTCTTGATTTCAAGGGTAAAAATAATTTTGGATGTACAATGCTTCTACTTCAATGAGATGGGGAAATATGTGAGTAAATGTCCCAAGAATCAATGGAATATGACCCAAATGATTATAGAGAATAATGATCAAGTTTTGATACTTCTACAGATGAAGTTGAAGGATTAATATGCCTCATTTTGAGTCCTGTCAAGTGAATATTTTATCTATAATGTATAGGTTATAATAATTATGGATCATTTACGGATTGTACTATAGTATACTTTCATTAAATATTTTAGGTTTTAGGACGAATTGTACCAAGTATATGTGACTTGGTAGAATATTAATATCTTATGAAAGAATGTGGATGATGGAAAGACAACCCAAAATATATTTATGATGATTAAGATAATGATGAATAAATGATTGAGTTAGATAAGTACCGACTTCTAAAAAATGATATTTAACTTATCAACAAGTGGTTTATATTATCATTAATGATGTTTACAACATTTTTGGATATGAGGAATACATCCAACAACATATGTAAGGATGAACTCATTTTTGGAATAAAGATTTATGGTAATTTGAGTTATTACCATATTTTAAGAGGAAACATGATGAATATATTCAAATGTTTCCAATGTGAAAATTTAAGGATGGATCATGTTTATTAAATGTAAATAATGTATCAGATTCCTTGATTAGGATTGATCATAGAGTCCTTAAAAAATTTGGATTTCCAAGGACCCTGTTTACATTGATCTAGAAATGATGGATATGGGAATGAATATTAAGTGTTGGATCATTTTCTCTTGTAATGTTAAACCATTTATGAAATGTTTTAAGTTGATCATTGTATGATTATTTAGACTATAATTCCATCACATGATGAACAATATGCAAAGAGATGATATATAGATAGTTCAAGAAACCAAAAAAAATTAAATATTGTGTTTATGAAATAGAAATGTAAATTTATACTATTAGAGTGGAATAATTCATAAATTATAGAAAAAGTGTCATTAAAATAATTTTTTCCTATTATAGTTTTATCATAACTATTTTTTATGGTCTTTTGGTAACGATCATTGAAATTAGCATGTTATCTATCACTTTCCATCATAACATTATGGTTTTATTATTCTTCCATGGCCATGTTATCAAGTTAGAATACGTTGTTTTTTAGTAAATCATGTATTTACCTTTCCCTCTTATTAGGAGGATATTTTAACCATATGTAGGATTCCCAGAATGCAATTTTCATATATCAACAATTAACTTTCGAAATTAAATTTTGGTATTTCGAGGATGAAACTTTTGTAAAGAGGGGATAATATAACACCCCTAGGATTTAAAAATAAATTTAATATTTAATTCATAAAACACCGAGTCTCTACAAAACAACACTTTTTTATTATAGAACCAATAAACATAATGTTTTCAATTTTTTGATTTGTTTTTTGAACATATGACATAAACAGTTGTCTTTAGGGTTATTTCTGGAGTCTCATAAAACAAACTTCTTTTTTTTGTGAATAGTAACCTACCCATATGAATAGAAATGTACAATTATGAATAGTAATATACCATTATTAATAGTAACATCACCCATGCATGTATAAATAAACCTTTGTCACATTATAAATGAAATAGAACATTTAAAAAATTATTGACAAAGTGTTGGTATTTTTGTGAGTGATAAATATTTAATTATAGTTTAAAATTAATAAATGAATATAAATTTTATTTTCATAAAATATGTTCCAAACAATATAGCTTTTTTTCAATGATTTTGGTATAATTTTTTGAGAGCATTGTTAATATTTTAAAGTATTAAAAAATCAGTTTTAAATTTAAAATATTTGTTTTTCAATTAAATAATATTTATATTTTAAAATTAAATTTCACATATTTATAATATTATTTTGGTAAAATGTAATTAATTTTTTTATTCAACATGTTGAAAAATGGTTATGGAACCTTTTTTGTATTTTTTTCAAAGACATTATTTTTAGATGAATAATAAAATACGATAATTTACGATAAATGTTAAAATCATTTTTTATTGTGTCATAGGTGATTTAAAGATGATGTAAGACCACGTGGACCGAAATAAAATGTATATATTACTATTCATGGTCATAATAATGAATACTATTTCTGGTCTTAATGAAAATAATAATATAATGATTATGGTATTTGAAAATTACTCCTCTCCTACACTATTGAAATTCTTCTCACTCTATATTCTATTCACGCCTCTCATGCATTTTTCCTCATAAAAATTATGTCAAAATATCTCCCTAAGATTCACCCCCACTTCTTTATTACCTTGTTCTCATAAAAGTAACAAATCATCTCCCCTAAAGAGGATATCAAGGAAGATTCTCTCCCTAGGTAATTCCTCTTTTTAATTCTTTTACTTTCTTTTCATGTTCCTTTATTTTCATTTATATCATCACCTATACTCATCAAAATATTATAAAAACTATATTACCTTTCAAATACAGTAATGTTTTTATTATTATGCATTAATTTATTATCATCTCTCCTTTACCCTTCTTTTATGATTGTAGTAAAAAACACCATATAAGATGTGGTAATTTTCCACATTCAAGGATGATGGGTATCCAATTTATATTACCATATTATATTATGGTAATGAAACCATTATTAGTGTTAAAATAGACTATAATATATTTTTTATGTCTCATATAAGGTTATTTAATCTTTTTTTACCCATGGATTGGATCCATAAAGGAAAATGAGTTTGTTGTTTTCAAAAACAACCAATTAACCCAAACAGTTATCATTATGAAATTTATATAATCATTCATCTTCAATCAAAGTAACAAAATTATGTTTACCACTTTATAACCTTTTTATGCTCAATAAAATTATATAACTTTAATTTTGGGCAACCATCCTCATTATACATGACTCTGTAATCATGTATATAAGTATAAGGATTGGGAAACAAATGGACCCGAACAATGATATTGAACCTCTTAAACCATCAAAAAGGCCTTGAATAAACTTAATAAGGTTATAATAAATCAGTTACATGTATATCATGTTCATTATATATTAATTAATTGACATAAATATGATTACTCTGGACAATAAGCTCTAGAGAAGAACACCATCAGACTAAAGGTAAGGGTTTCTCCATCTCAATTCCATTTTTGTGAGTTATTCGGTATTCACTATTTTGACTTGTGTTTTGTGTATTCATACTTAACATTGTAATTTAATATCATTAATATATTTATTTAATTATATTTAATATATCATTTGATTATTATTAATTTTGGGGCCTTCAATTCAATAGATTACAAATATGCAAGTATGTTATACCTAGACCTCAATTTTCATTCAGGTTGATATTATTCTATACTCACCTCAATGAAATTATTATTTATTATTATTTTTTAATATGAAATTTCGTTTCAATGATATATATATTTTTACCAATCATAAACAATCTTTATTTTTTGTGGGATTGAAATATTTTAAAATAATCATTCAAAAAATGCTTCTAAAATCAAAGCCTCATTCAAGGAACTTCTCGAATTCTTCCTTATTTTGACGTTCAATATATAATATTTTTTACACCATATTTATCTTTATAAAATTAATAATTTTAACCTGATATTATATTTTGGTTCATTTCTAGTTTTATGAATGAAAACATGCCTTTGCGCTTTAAAACCTCTTTAATGAATTCCTTAAACCAGACTAAAATGTTTTAATTCTAAAGCTTCTTTAAAGTAAAATTTTACATGATTTAATTTTAGTGGGACAAAATTTATGCCTCAAATATACATTCAATGTACATACCTTTTCGTTTCTGGTATATAAAAGCTTTAAACCATATTTATTACAAATACAAATTATTTTCCAAAAGAACACTTCATTCTATAGTAAAATATAATTTTCTCACCTCACATTTTGTTTTATGAGATATATTCCTTATTCACAACTTATTCCTTGAATGTGGTTTATGTACTACTCCTTGGTATATCATATCATGATTCTCATTATTCTCATGATATTCTATGGTATTATTTTTTTAATGTTTCAAGGTGGCATGGGACACTTTAGAATCTTCAAGGATTATTTCCTCATGAATTTCTCAATGGTCCAATTTAAAAGTATCTTTATTTATTTCATCATACTCTATTTAGTGTTTCATTTTATATAGGTTTATATCTTATAATATCATATAAAATATTTATTTGAAGGTTTTATTATTATTTTTAAGGTGGAATTTCTCTCTTGATACCATTCACCAATTTACATAGATTTGTTAGTGTTTATGTTTAATGTACGAGGAATGTTATTTACATTTCATTCATTTGTTTAAATATTAATGTATATGTTTTTTATGTTTATCCTCATTCATAATATAAATTCATTGGACTTATTATGTGTTGGGTGGGTCCCACTATATCCCCTCGGTGCATCAGTATGTCTCATGGGACATACTACAGTCTTGACACAAGGCCTTGACAAAATGGTTATTTATGGGTTTGGAACGAGGCCTTGAAAATATGGTTATTGTAATAACCCGATATTTTATAAGATATATTCTTTTTAATTTCTTTCATATCTTCTGTTGTATGATACACCATGGTTATCTTGTGCTATACGCAACACCGTATTAGCTTGCAGTATGCGCAACACTAATCCTGGATCGTGTTACACACAATTTCATGTTTGTTTGATAGTAGTTATTCTACGAAACAATGAGTATATATATATATTCAATGTATTTTGTTATACACAACAACAAAGGAGTCTTTCACTACACACAACCCTGACTTGGCTTGAATTGCACGCAATCGCGACCTTCTTCAATACCGTGTGTTTTACGCAATACCGGGTTTTACGAAACAATGATATATTATTATAATATTATTATGAACTAGCTGTTATAAATAGTATTAACTAAATTTTGAATGTTATAACATTATTATTTCATCTTACACATTTTCTAGATCATGGTATGTGAACAAAATAATTTTTTTGGGTAAAATATGTATTTTTCAAAAAATACAGTTTTGCCGCCTTTTAATGGTGCACCCATATTAAATCTAGTTTTTAAAATGTTTATAAGTTCAATATTACAAAATAAAATTCTTCTTTTGAATCATGATATAAAAATTTACATTGGATAAAGTTTTGATATTTTTCTGATAACTTTCATATTTTAATGAATAGTAAAAACACGCTATATTTTAATTAAAAACAACTTTTTTCATCGTAATAACTTATGTGGTTAAATTATAATATTGAATGGTTTTAAAGTATAAATAGAATAAATTTTTACCATTTAATATAATGTATTCCATTATCATTGATTTTACCTTGAATTTGTAGGTTAAATCAATTCAATCTTTTGCAATGTTTTAAAGAAAAACCTGTTTTCTTTCGACAAAGAGATTAATTTTAATTTAATTTTTGAAACTTTTGTTTATTGAATTTGGAAAAAAGGATTCCATATTTGGAATCAGTGAGTCCAAATTATGTTAATAAGATAATTTTTATTTTTGGGCATTATGAATAGTAGCTATGGTAAATTTTATTTACCATATTTAAAGGTAAATCGGGTAATTAACGGTAAATATAAGATTATAAAATTACCCTATAACCTTCAAAAATTCTATTGGATGGCTAAAGGTCGACCCATATCACCTAAGAGTCATATTAGATTCATTTTAGGGACATTTTACAATAAAAATAGTATAATGATTATTAAAACCAAAGAAAGTGACAACATGTCACTCTCTTAAATCTAATAAGTATATTAGTTTTAATTTAGTGATAAAATTCATGAAACTTCAAACATGAATAGTCTCCAGAAATCTAATAAAATTATCTACATCATATGCATTTATTTATAATTTTTAGGGATTAAATAATTATCATTAATTATGGCACAATAGTGATGCAGAAATTGTTTATCTAGTGAAAAATCAAGAATATAGTTTTTATTAAACTAATACTGACCATAAAAGGCACAAAACTCCGACCAAAACTTATTTTCCATGTAAATATAAACCATAATCATCCAATGGTATTACATTTGACTATTTGGAGCCTCATAAAAGCGATTATGACACTTATATTATTTTATTTTAAATGATGCCAAAGTTGTCACCTTCATAATTTAATAAATATAACAATTTAAATAATGTGATCCTAATATGATAAATTCTATTAAAATAATTATTGTGAAAGGTAATAGATTTATCTTCATCATAGTATTTTATTTTTAATTTTTATGCAAGAAATAAGTATATTAAATATTTATACAAAAATGTTGTAGTTATTATTTTATTAAGAGATAAACCAAATAAATGGTTTTAAAAATAATAAAATAAATATTATATGAACTATTTAATATTCTCCACTAATTTAATAGATACATATGACCTTTTATTAATCTATTAATGTTTTTAGTTCGAACATATCTTCTGTATATATTTTATTTATATTCAAATAAATGAATAGTATCAAAATTGACACTATTGTTATTTTATAAGAATTACATATTATAAAATTGTTTACAAATCAAAAATATATTTATAAATTATAAATTTAAATTTATATGTTATAGAATGTTATAAAGTAACCAATTAGGGATAATTCACAAAAAATAAGTAATTATTTGTTATAATTTAAAATTTAGAATGTTATTACCACAAATAAAATTAAATTGATTAAATATGGATAAATCAAGTTGATAATGTTTAAAATAATTTCCTAACATTTCTAAATTTTATTGGTTGATGATATTACAACCCTATATCATCTAATATTCAAATATGAGTCATTTGTGGAGGTTTTTAAGTGGGGTTAGATTTATTATAAATCAATATTTTTAAGATTTCCAAAGGTGCGCCTCTCCTCCCTTATAAAAGGGCACCTCCCCCCTCTCATCTTTACACAACTTTGAGCCTTATAGATCATCCAAACCCTGCCCATTTCACTTATACACTTCCCTATAAATATCCTAGAGGTTCTTTTATTCTTAAAAGTCCATTATTAGTTCCCTAAGAGGAGGTTTCAAAAAGGCGTGTCGAAAGAAGAGGTAATATCCGTTACCGATTCTTTCAACTTTATTTATTCTTGTACTTCTTCTTCTTTAGTTGTTTCGTTATGAAGTAATAACATCAGTATCACTTATATACTTATACGTTATTATAAGTATGAAACAACCCTATTTCACCATCTATCCATCCTACGGAAAAAAAAATCACCGCGCGTGGGTACGTACAAAATACCATCTTTACGCCGTGGTGTAATCTATTTTCCACCATCACCTTACTTGGATGGGTATAATGGTGAAAATAATGATTATATATGATTATTGTAAATTTATATTGATTCTTAAATAATATACATACACTCCAATACAATTCCACGATCATGGGAATGATATCATCACTCGTGCGTACATACAGACTACCGTCTCCACGAATGCGATGAGATTCATTTTACATGATTAACCACTCAAGAATGATTATAAAGCATATATAACAAATAATAATGAAATATATGGAATAATAATGCTATTGTATTTATGTATATATATATATATATTTAATCTATTTAATTTCATTCAATTCAATAAGGAAATGAAAACATCGTTCATGCGTACATACGGCCTACCGTCTCCATGAACGGTGTATTTCATTCCATTTATCGGTCTATAATATATATGTACAGGATGAATATATAATATATATAAATAATTTTTTACACTCTGGAATAATGTAAATCACGATATAAGTAATAATATCAAGAACGACAAGTCAAAACATATACGATAAATGAAATGATTTTACCCAAAATGCTACTTTTACATGGAATTTACAAAAGAACAGGTAATATAAAGTAATAAGTGAAACATATATGATATATTAACAATGAATATGATTATGTAATGAGTAAATGACATTATTTAAATAATTATACCGGAGGTTCGGATACGTACGAAGCATATCGGACCTAAGGTAAGGGATAATTTTGAAAATATCATTTTTATCCGAGATTGATTATTTGAAAGTATTTACTGGGGTTATTGTTATCATCCATGTCCATGTTTTATAAAAGTGTTTTAATGTATTTTTAAAGTCCTTTTACCCATTTTTTTATTTTACTACATGGTATGTAAGGAATCATTTTTTACCATATGAGGTACTTTTTGAGTTTTCCGACAAAAGTATGAGAAGAATGTTATTTTTTAACTTATACGGTGTGAACGGATTTTTACGGTTTCATAACGCCTCATTTTCATGGGGATTAATCTACAAGATATTATGATTATTTTCAACAAAATACTTTTATTTTTAAATTACATGGCATTTTGTGAAAATAAAATGATTTTGAAGAAGAAAGGATATTTTCCTCAAGAATTCATTTCAAATGTTTTATCAAAACCATTTTCCGTCTACGATGTCATTATTTAATATGTGTATGTTTCAAGTTTAATGTCTCTATGATTTAAATGGTTTAACTTTTCTTATGATGAAATGTCCATTTTTTATGGATTATGAGATGATGGAATGATGTTTATGAAACTCATTTTATTCTTTGGGTTATGATGAATGTTTTAACATTATTTTGTGGCACAAGAAAGAATGATTTCATTATGAGATTGGTGGGACCTATATCTCCACCGAATTCATTGGGTAAATATTTATATCTCATGAGATAGACATGGCTGGAACGATAATTTAAACTGGTTCAGTAATACAGGACTAGAACGAGGAGTGAACTCGATTCAGAAAGGGACTTTGTCCACTAAGATGGTCTTGGTATCAATGCCTTGGCTAATATGGAAATCATATCATGTGGTTAAAGGTTTCCACAATTACATGTTTTATTCCCATGCTATTTTATCATTCTTAATGTTTCTTTATGATCCTTGCCTTACGTACTTCCATTTTGTATGTCATTTCACAAGATTTTTATGTTTAAACATTATGTTCATGTTTTTAAGTTCAAATGTATATGGTATGTTTTATTTTATCCATTCATACCCTTACTGAGCATTTGATCTCACCCTTTTTATGTTTTCTTTTCCCCAGGATATAAAGAAAGGATTTAGGTTAGAAAAAAAGGGTAAGATCTTTATTAGAGATGTTGAAGATCTTTCACCATGATTAGAAGATTACGTTCCAAGTTTCCAAAGACACTAAACTATTACAGTCCTTGTGTGTATTTTTTTGTTTTTTATTAAGTATTCTGAAAAAGTAATGTGATGTTCATGTACGTCATGCTTCGGGTCTCTAGAGTTGGTATCAGAGGAATGGTTTAGTTAACCTTTGGAAACTAGGATGCGTAAAATATAGTGAGATCCCTAGAGATATTTTTAAGGTATGTCTAGAGATGTCCCTAAGGATAAGTATAAGTATAGAATATATTCCTAGAATTACAGTAACATTATTAGAATTTAACCTATGATGTTAGATATTGAGGGTACTCCCCCTTTACTATGTTTTTTTCCCTAGCATGATTTTTGCCTCTCACAGAATTCTTATTGTGTTTTAGTTAATGGAGGGAACCAGAACGAATTCGGTTAACATTGAATCCAATGGACAAATTGGTGACTATGAGCAACAAAATTGTGTAATACATAGAGAGAAAGATATTGTGATTATGCCGAATCAGTCATCACAATATATGATTAACAAGGTGTAATTTAGTGGTATGCCTAATTCATCAAATAAGAGGAAGGTCGACTTTTATGCATGTTTTCATGTTGAGGAGTATAATGAAAGGAAGATTGAGATTTCTAAAGAAGGGAAGAATAACCTTGAGGAATACCTCAAATGGAGGGGAAGATGTTATCTGTTTTGAGAAAAGGGTCATAGAGTGACAGACTGTTATGGAGTTCAAAGTCTTATTTGTGGAGAACATGGGAATTACCCAACTCAATGCCTTAACCTGAAGAGTTACTTCTAAATAAATGAAGGACTTATTCCAGGACAATCATTGAAGATGATGGATTGAAGTGTTTATGTATTGGTATTCAAGAATAATGTTGTTGGGGTACTTTTATGGTGTATTAGAATATTTTTATATTAGTCTATTGTGGTTTTCATTAATTTTATGGTACCGGTAACCATTGAAAGTGATTGAGATATTTTTGAAAAAAAGATGATATGCGCATAATGAAGGGATAAAGAGAAAATGAAATGTTTGACAGTATTCATGAGCTCATGACTGATATAAGGAGAAGGTTATATCATGGTTTGAGTATATAGAATTTTTGGATTTTTGTATGTTGAAAGAGTTAACTTTTTACAGCATTCATGTTTTCACTAAGGTTTAACGAGTATTCATTTTTCTAGAGAATACATGATTATGGTATTCAAATTATTGGAATGTGACCAACAAGATATACGGGGGATAAATGATGGTATTCAGATGCTTGGTTGATGAAATTTCAATTAATCATTTTCTTTATACTATGAGCTTGGACCGAAGTATTTTAGATAAGCCTAAAGATTGGAATAGATTATGTTGGACATAAGTTAGTATTGTTTAAGGATAGAACGTTTTTCGATATTATTGATGGGATGTTATAGTAATGTAGTTTTAGAAAAAGGAAAACCTGCAGGACTGGTGACAGCCCATCGCATCGGACAAGGCTGTGGGAATCAAACCCACAATCGAAGTGCGACTGGCCTTTATTGCATACCACTGTCCTACAGGAAGTCTCTGGTTAGTAGAAACTAGTTTTATTTTATTAAGCGGTATGATATATGAAGTATAAGTTCATTTTTGGAACCATATACGATGAATCTAACCATATGATGGACTTATAACTTTTTCTAACCTTTTGTTTGTAACATATGGAATGACCCATCATTCTATCACATGATCTGCTAACAAATCATGAATAACAAATTCAACTTCATTTCTTTAAGGGATGAAGTGGAAATTGTTCAATTCACGAACAACAGTGAGATTGCACCAAAATCATGTAAGTATTTCTTTTAATTCATCAACTTTAGGGAAATGATCTTGAAAACCAAAAATGTTTTCCTAGTTACCTTATATCCGATGAATCAGATAAAACCTTAGATCATTACAAATCTTTGGCTTTGTGATTGTCGGCTTTTTCATAGCCATGTTCTCTACCACTCTCTATCAGAACATGATGGTTAGATTTCTCTTCCATATCCATATTTTCACCTATGTTCTCCTATGTGGAAACCCAGTAATTAGTTTATTTGGGTAACTGTTACGTTTCATACTTTAGCTTTTAAAGATAAGTTTTGTTATTCCTTTTAACGTTGTGGGTTTCAATTAAAGAAACATTCAAGTAGAAAACGATTTATAACCCCGACGAATTTCGAGGGCAAAATTAATTTTAAGGGTGGTAGAATGTAATAAACTGAGATTTTATAAGATATATTCTTTTTAATTTCATTCATATCTTCTGTTGTACGATACATCAAGATTATCTTGTTCTATACGCAACACAGTATTAGCTTGCAGTATATGCAACACTAATCCTGGATCGTGTTACACATAATTTCAGGTTTGTTTGATAGTAGTTATTCTAAGAAACATTGAGTGTATATATATATATTAAATGTATTTTGTTATACGCAACAACAAATGAGTCTGGCACTACACGCAACCCTGACTTGGCTTGCATTACACGCAATCGCGACCTTCCTCAATAGCGTGTGTCGTACGCAATACCGGGTTTTACTAAACAAAGATATATTATTATAATGTTATTATGAACTAGCCATTATAAATTTTATTAACTAAATTTTTAATGTTATAACATTATTATTTCATCTTACACATTTTCTAGAACATGGTATGTGAACAACATAAATTTTTCGGGTAAAAAAATATTTTTCAAAAAATACAGTTTTGCCACCTTTTAATGGTGGACCCACATTAAATCTAGTTTTTGACATTTCTATAAGTTCAATATTACAAAATAAACTTCTCCTTTTGAATCAGGATATAAAAATTTACATTGGATAATTTTTTGATATTTTTATGATAACTTTCATATTTTAATGAATAGTAAAAACATGCTATATTTAATTAAAAACAACATTTTCATCATAATAACTTATGTGGTTAAATTATAATATTTAATGGTTTTAAAGTATAAATAGAATATATTTTTACCATTTAATATAATATATGTCATTAGCATTGATTTTACCTTGAATTTGTAGGTTAAATCAATTCAATCTTTTGCAATGTTTTAAAGAAAATCTCGTTTTCTTTCAACAACAGGATTAATTTTAATTTAATTTCTGAAACTTTTGTGTATTGAATTTGGAAAAATGGATTCCATATTTGAAATAAGTTTGTCCAAATTATGTTAATAAGATACTTTTTATTTTTTTACAGTATGAATAATAACTATGGTAAATTTTATTTACCATAGTTAAAGGTAAATCGGGTAATTAAGGGTAAATATAAGATTATAAAATTACCCTAAAACCTACCGAAATTCTATTGGATTGATAAAAGTCGACCCATATCACCTAAGGGTCGGATTAGATTCATTTTATGGACATTTTACAATAAAAATAGATTAATTAGTATTCAAACCAATGAAAGTGACAACATGTCACTCTCTTAAATCTTATGAGTATATTAATTTTATTTTATTGATATAATTCATGAAACATAGAACATGAATAGTCTCCAGAAATCTAATAAATTTATCTACATCATATGAATTTATTTATAATTTTTATTAATTAAATAATTATCATTAATTATGACACAATAGTGATGCAGAAATTGTTTATCTAGTGGAAAATCAAGAATATATTTTTTATTAAACTAATAGTGACCATAAAAGGCACAAAACCCTGACCAAAACTTATTTTTCATGTAAATATAAACCATAATTATCCAATGGTCTAGTATTTTACCATTTGGAGCGTTATAAAAGAGATTATGACACTTATATTATTTTATTTTAAATGATGCCAAAGTTTTCACCTTCATAATTTAATAAATATAATAATTTAAATATTGTGATTTTAAGATTATAAATTTGACAAAAAGTATTATTGTGAAAGGTAATAGATTTATCTTAATCATAATATTTTATTTTTAATTTTTATGCAACAAATAATTATATTAAATAATTATACAAAAATGTTTTAGTAATTATTTTATTAAGAGATCAACCAAATAAATGGTTTTAACAATAATAAAATAAATATTATATGAACTATTTAATGTGCTCCAATAATTTTCTAGATACATAACACCTTTTATAAATCTATTAATGATTTTATTTCGAACATATCTTCTATATAAATTTTATTTATATTTAAATAAATGAATAGTGTCAAAATTGGCACTATTGTTATTTCATAAAAATAACATATTATAAAATTATTTAAAATCACAAAAATATTTACAAATTATAAATTTAAATTTATATGGTCTATAATGTTATAAAGTAACCAATTATGGAAAATTCACAACAAATGAGTAATTATTTTTTATAATTTATAATTTATAATTTTATTACCACAAATAAAATTAAATTGATTAAATAAGGAGAAATCAAGTTGATAATGTTTAAAATAATTTCCTAACATGCCTACATTTTATTTTTTGATGATATTACAACCTTATCTCATCTAATATTATAATATGAGTCATTTTTGGAGGTTTTTAAGTGGCGTTAGATTTATTATTAATTAATATTTTTAAGATTTCCCAAGGTGCCCCTCTCCTCCCTTATAAAAGGGCACCTCCCCCCTCTCATATCTACAATACTTTGAGCCTTAAAGATCAGAAAAACCCTGACAATTTCACTTCTCCACTTCCCTAGAAACATCCTAGAGGTTATGGTCTTCCTCAAAGACCAATCTTAGTTCCCTAAGAAGAGGTTTCAAAATGGGGTTTCGAATGAAGAGGTAATATATGTTACCGATTCTTTCAACTTTATTTATTCTTCTACTTATTCTTAATTAGTTGTTTCCTTATGAAGTAAAAACATCATTATCACTCATATAATTATATGTTATTATAAGTATGAAACAAACCTATTTCACCACTTATCCATCCTACGGAAAATGAAATCACCGTGCGTGCGTACGTATGGAATACCGTCTCCACGACGTGGTGTAATCTATTTTCCACCATCACCTTACTTGGATGGGTATAATGGTGTAAATAATGACTATATATGATTATTGTAAATTTATATTGATTCTAAAATAGTATACATACACTCCAATACAATTCCATGATCATGGGAATGATATCATCGCTCGTGGCTACGTACGGACTACTGTTTCCATGAACGCGATGAGATTCATTTTCCATGATTAACCATTCATGAATGATTATAAAGTATATATAATTAATAATAATGAAATATATGGCATTATAATACTACTGGATATATATATATATATATTACATCTATTTAATTTCATTCAATTCAATAAGGAAATGAAAATAGCGTTCATGCGTACGTACGACCTACCGTCTCCATGAACGGTGTATTTCATTCCTTTTATCGATCTATAATATATATGAATATGATGAATATATAATATATATAATTAATTTTTTACATTCTGGAATTATGTAAATCAGGATATAAGTAATAATATCAAGAACGACAAGTCGAAACATATACGATAAATGAAATGATTTTACCCAAAACGCTGCTTTTACATGGAATTTAAAAAAGAACGGGTAATATAAAGTCATAAGTGAAACATATATGATATCATAACAATGAATATGATTATGTAATGAGTCAATGAAATTATTTAAATCATTATAAAGGAGGTTCGGATACGTACAAATCATATCAGACCTAAGGTAAGTGATAATTTTGCAAATCTCATTTTTATCTGAGATTTCTTATTCAAAAGTATTTACTGGGGTTATTGTTATCATCCATGTCCATGTTTTATAAAAGTGTTTAAATGTATGTTTAAAGTCATTTTTACAAAAAATTTACTTTTACTACATGGTATGCAAGGAAACTTTTTTTTACCATATGACGTACTTTTTGACTTTCTGACAAAAGTAAGAGAAGAATGTTATTTTTTAACTTATACGGTGTGAACATATTTTTACTGTTTCATAACTCCTCATTTTCATGAGTCTTACTCTACAAGATTATATTATTATTTTCAACAAAATACATTTATTTTTAATGTTCATGGCATTTTGTGAAAAGAAAATGATTTTGAAGAAGAAAGGATATTTTCCTCAAGAATTCATTCCAAATGTTTTATCAAAACCATTTTCCATATAAGATGACATTATTTCATATGTTTTTGTTTCAAGTTTAATTTCTCTATGATTTACATGGTTTCACTTTTCTTATGATGAAATGTCTATTTTTTTATGGATTATGAGATTATGGAATGATGTTAATGAAACCAATTTTATTCTTTGGGTTATGATGAATGTTTTAAGTTTATTTGGTGGCACAAGTAATAATGATTTCATTATGAGATGGGTGGGACCTATAACTCCCTCCAATACATTGGGTATTGATTTATATCTCATTATATAGACATGGTTGGAATGGCAAGTTAAACCGGTTCAGTAATACAAAACTGGAACGAGGAGTGAACTCAATTCAGAAAGGGACTTTGTCCACTAAGATGGTCTTAGCAGTAATGCCTTGGTTAATATGGAAATCATATCATGTGCTTAATGGTTGCCACAATTACATGTTTTATTCCCATGCTATTTTATCATTCTTAATGTTTCTTTATGATATATGCCTTACGTACTTCCATGTTTTTGTCATTGCTTAAGCTTTTTATGATTAAACATTATGTTGATTTTTTTAAGTTCAAATGTATATGGTATGTTTTATTTTATCCATTCATACCCTTACTGAGCATTTGAGCTCACCCTTTTTATGTTTTCTTTTACCCAGGATATAAATAAAGGTTTTAGGTAAGAAAAAAGGGGAAGATCTTTATGAGAGATTTTGAAGATCTTTTACCACGATTAGAAGATTACGTTCCATGTTTCCAAAGACACTAGACTATTACGGTCCTTGTGTGTCTGTTTTTGTTATGTATTAAGTATTCCGCAAAAGTAATGTAATGTCCCTATACGTCAAGCTTTGGGTCTCTATAGTTATGATGCCCCACATTATGCATTCCGTATTTGTAAAACTAGTAGTTGAATGTCCATGTGGTTATTTTACTAGTAGAATACACATTATTATGTTTTATTATGGAAATATTTCCTCATCTCATTTTAATGCCATATTTTGTTCGAGATTATTTTTAAAGGTATATGTTTTTACCTATTCACCAAGCATAAGTATTATGTGTATGAAATATTCTACTATATTTATTACCCTTACTATGTAAATAAGATAACTACTTTCTTATGTTTGATTTTCTTAGAACATGAAGATGTTTATTATGAATGACATGTAGGGATAAACACAGAGTTGTGGATGTTCCCAATAAATATTATATGTTGTATTTCATTTAAAGTTGTAATGTAAAACTTATGAATGTATCTAGTTTTTCAAAACATTTAAACAAATCCATCATTTAATATTTTTTCCCTTGTAATCATTCTAATTTAATTTTATAATTCACTGACTACAGGGAACGGGGGTTAGGGTTTTACACCTTTTACTATTGCTGACCTACCAATGTCATTTTGACACACAATCAGAATATGGTCAAAAAACCTGATGTGAAATTAATTTTTTAAATAGTTATATACAAAATTGTAAAAAGTGAAATCAAAGTGATTATAAACATGAAATAGGTTATAAAGAAATATGACAATTAATATATGTTTATTATATAATAATGTATTGACACACAAGACATGTCATACCCAAGGTAATGAAATTTGACCCAATCCCATTTATTTTGAGGCATTTTTTGATTACATACACATTTATTCTTCTATAAGGTGTATATAAATCCCCTTTAACATTATATATCAACATTTTATCAATTATCATGTAACATAATGTTTTATTAAATGTTATTCGTTCATAAATATTATGATATAAATGTTAAAAATGTTATGGGGTACTTTGAATTTTTAAATATGTAAACCATTACTCATGTAAATATTCTTGATATTATATTAAAAATTTATTTATATGGATATAAAAGAACTCCAAATGATATTATATAACTAATTATATATTTTCATTCCTTTAAAATCCTCTACGTTTTAAAAGAAAATTAAACTCCACTTTTCATTTTGGGTATTTCTATATTAAAAAATTGGTTTTGAAAATGGATTGATAATTTTAATATCATTAATTGTTTTATTGTGATTTCAAAAGAAATTTTATTAGTGAAATGTTGAAAATTTTAATCATTTATATTTAATGATTATATAATGATACTTAAAAAATTGATGGGTCGTTCTATAAAAATCTAATGATAGTTTGTTTTGTGATAACCCAAAGATGGGTGTGTCTATGATTATATGGACCATTCCATAAAACATTACATAATATTAAGTTTTTTAGGAAATTTAATTTCTTTCTGATTAAGTATCTTTTTATGATTAAATTTTTAGAGAATTATTCCACAACTCAAACATAAAAAAATAATAAAATACAAAGTGAACAATTCCAAATAGTATCGATTTTTTCTATAATCTAAAATATTTAAAATAAATAATGATACCTTTAATGGAAAATTTTCATGATTATAAACATGAATACATATAATCCCAAAACCATCCTTAATTCCTGATAAAAACATTAATAATGTGGGATTACAATAAAAATGCTCAGTAAGTGATAAAAATAAGGAAATTGGTAGTCTATTTGTAATCCTTATAAACTAAGGAAATAATTAACTTTAAGTAACACTTTTCACCATGAAAATTTTAAAATAAATTATTTTGATAATAATCACATTTAATTATTTTATTAGGATATAAATTTTACTATAAACAAATAAAATAGAATAAAATACATAAAAGTAACATGTAATGTTGTTATGCATGGGAATTTTATTAATTTAATAACAAAATTTTCGACTTACATACATATAACTATTATAATTGGAATGGATGTACATCATACTTCCATAGACAATGTATTGGAGATATATCACGGACCCACCAATCATTTATTTATCAGGGAACTACCTTTAGTTTGTATATTATGGAACCAACTATAAATTGACCCTATATAATTATATTATTTTAATACATAAATGAATTAATTTTTCTATGTTTTACCAATAAAATTGCATTTCTTATCAGATGAAATAATTTCAAAATATTATATTAATAAACCAATATTAAAAAATAATTTTTAATAAAAAATGAAAAAATAAAGAAAATAATGTTCTTAAATTAATAAAACATGAAAACATAGAAATTAATACAAAATTAAAATAATTCTCAATGTGGGTGAAAATTCATTGTCGCCTTGTTTGATAAGAATATAACATTTTATTTGTGGTTTTTTAAAACGTTACATATATAGTACATAAAAAGATTCAATTTCAATAATATTTTTATTAATCTAAAAATAGACCTAAAATTTATTTTATAACTCTTTTTATATTCATATAAAATAAATATGAAAATTAATATCATGAATATGAACATGAAGAAAGGATTACCCCTTCTAACATTTAAAGCGTCTAATACCACATTGAGCAATTAAATCATAATATTAATGAAATAATAACTATTATTAAAACATTAAATAACCTTATATTTTATATAATGAAGATATATAATTTAAATGGTTATTTATATCACCTTATAAAAGAATAAAGGTTCATATAATCAAGAAATTCCTCAATAAAAGTAGATAGAGACAAAATCCCTTAACTTGGGTCCGAACAGTCTCATGTGTCTTTAAAATCCTAATAAATAAAAATATATTAATAATCTACTTTATATTTAACCATTTAAAATTTTATCATTAATTTTATATAACTAATTACCACTTTTAAAACAACTACTTAATCATCTTTGTTTTTGTCAGGTGTTTTGAAAGTATTAAGTTTTTGTGTTAAAAAGGACTTTGGTAGGTCCACTATGGTCAATGTGGTCATTTTATAAACATATACCGACTAGTAATCATGAAATAATTATTTTATATATACATAAATTTCAATTTTAAATCTAATAATTTATGATGGTAATGAAAAATGATCCAATGTGACATTCATGGTGGCAGTAGGTTGTACGCCCACATGTGTAACATTCTAATTTTTTAATGATCATTAATGAAATAAGGTAAGAGAATATTTATCGTTCCATAAAGATAATTATATCTTATATATAATATTATTTTATCATATAAACTTATATATATATATATATTTCTTGTGATTAAAATGAAACATGTCACTTAGAGGAGGCGGAAGTCCTCATGTCCAAGAACGACGTTATCACTTTTTCAGTGTCTGGAATGGTATTAAATAAAATAATGTATTACATTTACAAAAATTTAATGATGTAATTAATATCTTATATAATTTATTTCTATCACATATAGTTAACTAAAACCATCCTTAGTATGTTAATGTAGTGTGTGAATGTATCATATCTCTTTGAAGAGGTGGTAGTCCACTCTTCCATAAACAATGTTATTGTATTTACACAAAACTGAGAGTAGAATGGTATGTGTTATAAAATAATTACATAAGAATAAATAAAAAATAAATATCATATATTACATATATAAATTTATTTTACATCATAATTCCCAACCACAAATAGTGGTAAAGGAAAAATGAACAATCGCCATTTCGTGAGGCTATAGTTCACCATACACATAAATAGTATATTCGTTACCAGTTAGATGGAAGTGTGTATTAGTGTAGGACTAAAAAATTTCATAAAAAATTTTTATTATAATTATGAAACATATTTTTTTATTTATTAATATAATAAGAATATTGATAATGTGGATAATGAAAATAAAAAAAAATAGCATGAGGAAAGGTGTTACCTATTATCCAGGCAACTGCTTTTAGTTTACACCAAAGGAATTCCATGGATGGATTAATGATAAAGATTAGGATTATAGGATTGTGGGATGGATTTTGAGTAGATATTTTAGAAGATATTGGTCATGGAAAAGTTTATAGAGATTTGTGAGGAAGTGGGTGGAGAGAAGGCCTTTTTATAGTGGAGGAGGAGTTGTACTCTTCTATATTTAGGAAAAGGGAATTCAACCAACATTTCCCTCAAATTAAATGACCACCAATAAGGTTCAAAATTCTATGAAATGGTGGATTTTTTATAAATATGTCCATAAAATTTCATTTGGAAATGTTTCTAGGTCATTTGGGCATGTAAGATTAAGGATTAGTCCATTGTTAAGAAAATTTTTATCTTAATCAATTTAGTTAATTTTAATCACCTTCACTTATAATTTATGTAAAAAACTATGTTTAGAAAAGTATAAATTATAAATTATTTTGAGTCCAAATATGTAATCCATTATTTCAAATTGAAACAACATATGGTGTAGAAAATAATTTAAAATCATCCTTACTGATGAGATGTGACAATAGGTTTTTAATTTAAAATCACTTAAAGGTTTCAAATGTTTTTATATTCAATTTCAATATGAAATTGATTCCAATGACCTATATCAGGTTAATTGATAAAATTATTTAATTAAACTTCAAAAAAAAATTAAATATAATTTATCCACATAAATAAATTAGATGATAAATTAGTTTTGAATTAAAATTCATTATTCGTTAATATTTATTAAAAAATGAATCTTCACAAGAAATATCAAATAGTCACACACAAATAATTTTTTTTAATCTATAATAAATTATATTTTTACATATTTAATCAATAAAATCTCCTAAAATGGGATTTAAAATGGGTTCACCATTATATGGTGGTAAAACTACATTATAAAAATTTTGAGCTTTTAATGCTTAAAACGGATTAATTATTATATTATGAAAATAACTTTTATTGTATGCTTATAAAAATATTAATTAAAATGTTTTTAAATAATATATTTATTCATATTTATTCCATATGACACATTATCTAGCTTATACCTACCACTTAAATGATAATTTTGACAACATATTATCTTTGGGTATAACTCAGTCGTACGTGAAACAAATGATTTATTAGAAACTCATTATTATGTATTTAGTATGCTATCGAACATAGCATCACCATTAAGGTAAAATTAATTTATAATTAATTATATTATTGAATATTAAAAATACATATTCTATAATTACCTATAATATAAATTCTTCCCCCTTTTGGAAATTGCCTCCTCACAATTTTATTTTCCATCATATAAGTTTCAGATTCCCATGTTTCCTCTTCAACCATATGGGTTTTCCATAAAACCTTATCATGGAGAATTACCAAATTATGAAATAGTTTCTCTTTATGGTTAATATTCTAAACTATTTGTTCCTTATAAGTGTGATTCTCTTATAAATAAACTAATCCATGAATCAAAACATGTGACATGCCAGCTGCATACAACATTAAACTTGAAACAGGAAATAAGTTGTGTACATGAGAAAAACATGGAGTTAAGTCCACTCAATAAGAAGATGAACTCATTTTCTTTAAGATTTTATACTATTAAATAAACCATGGAATCATCTTCGACTTCTTACCAAAACCCATAACTATTTTCTATATAGAAAATTTTAAAAATACATGATCACATACCTCAAAATAAGTATTTTTTCTCTAATTATCTGCATAACAACCCTTCTTGCTCTGAGATATGATCATGTGTCATTGAACCAGCTGAGGTTTAACTAATATCTCCTATACTAAATTCAATCCTATTAACGTTTTTCTTCTACATCAATCGATAAATCCATTTATTGACGCTCCTTTCAGTATAATGCCTCAAAATGTGCCATCCGAATACTGGAATGAATACTGTTATTGTAAGAAAACTCATCTAATTAATGATTTCAATCCAATATTACCTAGAAATCCATTGAGAAAAAAATTATTCATTTCTTCTAGAGTTTAATGCATCTACTCAAAATGTCCATTGAATCAGGGATGAAAATATGTACTGGTATTTTGTTCATCACCCAATGAATTTGGATGTTATTTCCAAAAATTTGATGTGAAACTAGGATCAAGGTATAATATAGTGGAGACATACACTTAATTTATCATCATAATATCTGTAAGATACAATCAAGATAGATTTTCTAAATACATTTTATATGATATGGAATCGAAGTATGTAGATTTAGTTAATAAATAATGAATAACCCAAATCCATTTATTACCTTGAGAACTCTTTTCCAATACCACCCTAAAGTTAAATGATATATTATCCCATTTTCACTCTATAACTAGTAATGTTTTTAGAATCCCTTTCAGTATCTTTTTCTTTACTTTAACATGAAAAAAAAGTCAAACGCTTCATGGAAAATTCAGAAATATCTATTTTTATTTTATTTCACCAGTAATACTCTCAAGTTATTTGTACATGTTAGTACTACCTAGATTAGAGAAAAATAGAGAACTATAGGATTTTGTAAATATCACTTTCATCAAATATGAATAAAAATGAAAACATAATCATCACAAAAATAATAAAACAAATTCTTAATATGTACTAATATTCAGAAACATACAATTCATAATGAATTATTTATTTTCTTATAAGGATTAAAAATCCTTCTTGGTTTTCTTAATTATTTCTAAAATAAATTAAATTTACTAAAACATGAAACAAAATAGAGGATATCACTACATACAAAAAATATATGGTAAAATTAATCAAATCATTAACCAAAGGGTCATGATTCAAATATAATGTAGTCAATGTATCATTACTTTTTCAAGTCAAATCAATGGCCACCTTTTTTTCATTTTCAATATGATAATGAATCATATAATTACAATACATGATTATATCTAACCATATTCTTTGCTGAATTTTCAACTTTTGAGAGTTAATATATACTTTATAGTTTTTTGATCAGTATATTTTTCATTATTCACTCTTTAAAAATGATGCCTCTAAATTTTTAATACAATGACAAAAGAAGTAATAAACAAATCATGTGTAGGGTAATTTAACACATGTGTTTTCATTTAACATGAAGCATACGAAATTACCTTATCATTATGAATTTGTAAAAATTAAATTCCTTGTAATTAAGTATCACTGTAGATGACGAGATCACCATTTTGGTATGGAAGGGACCAAATATGGGAATTCACTAATCTTTTTTTTAGTCACAAAACAATACTACATTATTATATCTATATTATTATAACTCCCATTAATATTATCTCAGTTAGTAGAATAGATAAACAAGAATGGTTTTCAAAAAACCATTGGTAATAACAAGATAATATAAGCAGGCTGCGATTCATAGTGAAATTCGTAGAACTTTTCCACTCTTCAATAACATTTATTTTAAAAGGATCAATAATTATGACATATTTACCAATAATCATTCCAAGGAATGAAATTTTTTAAACAAAAATTCACACTTACTAAAAATTCTATAAATTTTCATTTATTTTAAGGTTTTCAAAACATTCCTTTGGTTCCTTTCATTCTCCTCATGGTTTTTACAGTACAAAAAATATATCATCTATGCACGCAACCAAAAAGATATTTGAAAACATATGGAATAGTCTATTTATCAAATTCATAAATATAACAGGTTCATTAGAAACCCAAATTGTAATAAGTAAAATTTCAAAATTACCGTAACTGATCTAAAATGCTTTCTTCTGAATGTTACCCTCCATCACCATCAATTGATGGTACCTGAACCTCATATCAACATTTTTAAAATAGTAATCTCCCTAGAGATAATAAAAAATCATAAAATGAGGAAAATGATACATTTTATTAAGGGTGTTATTATTCAAGTATATATAATCCACAAAATGTATCATGGAACTAGCTTTCATTTTCACAAATACTATAGGATCACCGCATATTGAAGTACCAGGTCTAATGAAACCACTATCATGAAATTAATGCAATTGGTTTTTTATTTCCACAACATATACACGATAAATTCATCAATTGGGGTTTAGAAATTGACATATGATGTGGAAATAAATAAACACTAAATATAATATCATAACCAAGATCAATGCCTAGAAATTTATCTGAAGAAAATACAAATTCATTCAGTACTTGGATGTCACTAATCAAAAATATTTCATTCTTTTCAATAATGTGATCAAGATATCCTCCACTATAATATTTTATGAATTTATTAAATTCCTAGTATGATATCTATGGTATGAAATCTTTAAATAAAACACTAATATATTTTTAATCAATTTTATTATGAAAAACTGAAGTTCATCCCAAATCTAAAATTATATCAAACTCTAATCAGTGAATTCTGTAAGATTTATAGGAATGAAAATCATACTAATGATAATATAGTGATTACTATAAATCAAGGATTCTATAAAACTTCCTCATAGAGTATTTAACAAAATCAATATCTTATTTTTATGATGTGTTTTTTCTTATTCTCTATAAAAAATTTAAGAAATGAAACAATTCAAATACCTAGTATAAAAAAGGATGTTGATATTGTTCAAATAAGCCATAAACATAACTGTTACCACATAGTTTAATGTCACAACATCAACTGATGAAGTAGCATAAGAATGAACCAAACCCTTTTTGTTTTGATCTTACTAGTTACCCCCAAGGGTAATAAACTTTGGACACACCTTGGAATAATTTCATAAATAATTACAACTAAAACATATTTATAATGGAATTTCACTACTTTTAGGATCTTATTCCTTTGTTTCCATACCATATGACTAATTATACCACATTTTAAGCACTTCACATACATTGAAAGACATTCTCCAGGATTATTTTTACCACACTCTTCAAAATATGGGAATTTTTATTACCTCCAAACTTCATTGATGAATGATTTCCCATTTACTACAATATAGATATCTTTTTTCTTGTTTTTATGGGACAAGGGATCATCAGAGAACACAATTTATATCTTCTAAACATATCGAACTTTTTTATGATATCTCTTGAACTCATGATAATCAAATTCAAATATATATATATAATGGATAAAATCTTGATTAAATCTGATTTATAATTCTATCAATATCTCTAATAAAATTTGGGATATACTTCACCAGTCGAATGATGTTTCTTCACATGCAGCAACCGACTTTCCCCAAATTTTTCTCAATTACAAGAAATATTTTTCCAACATATATAGAATAGGATTAAGGAAATATTTCATAAGGAAAATATTGTTAAATTACACAAATTCAAGGGCACAAATCGCGTCACTTTCTCTTAAATTCTAAACTATATTCAACCACTGATGATTTTCTCAATCAAAATGACAAATTGAAAGAGTTTCATTTTGGGGATCCGAACAACCCATGACATCAAATATTTTTTATATGTAATTAATAAATCCTTAAGCTATAATGGGGTTTTCATATCAATTAATTGTTGGGATATGATTTATCATAAAATGAACTATTATCATCAGTTTCCTCTATGGTTGATATGGTTTCTCTCATGCATGGAAACAACAAAAATTTATAGCATTTTTGAACCAATCCATCACCACATTAAACTATTTTTAAAAACTTTTATCCATCTTATGATTCTAATTCAGAAGAATATTTTCCTCTCGGTGCCTCCCCACTACATATTCCTCTATTTCTCTATGGAAAACCATTTTGAAAAAACATAATTTAGGTGAATCAACACCACAATACTCAAATTTTAAATCATCTTAAATTTAACATTATGAAAAGAATTCCATTGGAATTATACTAGTATTATCCTAAACTCTAAAGTTATCTAAACCGTTCTTTTGATACAAACTACAAGGATCTGGGCTTAAAACATTACATAATCTTGATTTAAGTCAATAATTTTATTTTCATTAAAATTTAGTATCTTTTCTGGTTTAGAGTTTTAGGAAATTAGTAACTAATACCTGAAAAATAAATAGGTGGGCACTTCTGAATAGTCTCAATTTTTTTATAATATATAAATTTCATAATACAAAAATGATCTCTTTAATGAAAAATTTTCATCACTATCAAAATGAATTCTTAAAATCCCTTAAACATACAACATTCATTTGAAAAAAATTAAAAAAATGTGATATGGCCATAAAAATATCATTAAGGGATAAAAAGAATTACATTTTTAGTCCATTTATAATAATTATATACTTTAGAAAGCATTAAGTTGAAGTAATATTTTTCTACTTGATAAGTAGTAAATAATTTCCTTTGACAATAATCTAATTCAATAATTTTTTCATGATCATAAGATTAACAAAAAACCCATAAAACATATAGAAAATATATAATGGTAACATTCAATATCATTATAGTTTTCACTCTTATAAATTGAAAATTTATATGATCATCTTAAATATATATAACTCCTAAAAATAGAAAATCTATACAACTAAATCCATATCTAATGGATTATACAGATCTCATATACCCACCCATTGTTGGTTTATCATTAAACGACATGTCATTAGTTTATTATGTAACCCCAAAAAAATGTCCCATTATAATTATATAATCATAAAACATAAAACATTGGAATTTTCAACATTTCACACATAAAATTTTATTTGAAATCACAAGATAATATTTCAAGATAATGGAATAATAAATCAATTTTAAAAATCCATTTAAAATATAAAACCCAAAAAAGAAAATAAATAAGGTTTTAGGATTAATAAAAAATGAAATATTTCAATGTTATTGAAAATTAAAAAAAAATAACACTGCATCAGAAAAGTCATTATCGTCGTGTATGGTGTAAATAGAATATTTATTTTTTTTTGTTTTTCAAAATGCTCTATATAAATAATGTAAAAATATTCATATTCATAAATATTAGTATAAAATTAAAAATAAAAATAAAAATTCCTTTATAACCCTTTTTATATCCATATACAATAAATATGAAAAATAATATAATTAATATCTATTTGAGGAAAGGGTTATATTATTAATCATTCAAAGCATCCCATACCACGTTGAACATTCAAATCATAAAAATATGAAATAATATCATTTAATAAAACATTAAATACCACGATATTCGATAAAATGTGGATATAGAATGTCAAAGATGATATATATACACCATATAATGAAATAAATGTGCATATAATCAATAAATTCTTCAATGAAATGAAATTGTGTCAAAATCCTTTACCTTGGACCTGACTTGTCTCGAGTCTCATTAAATTATTGAATGAAAAAATATTAATTATCTACATTCTTGGGAACATTAATCTAGTTTAACATTACTTGTATTTCATTAATTTATATAGTGTTAACAACTACATAAACAATTTTGATTACATTGGGTTTTTTTTACCATATTCGGTTTAGGTGCTAAAAATTACTTTGATAAGTGAACTATTTTTAAATGGTTCATTGTTTAAACATATAAATAATAATATACGTGAAATAATTATCATATATATACATAAATATCACTTTAAAAACTAATCGTTAAATATGTTTATGAAAATTGAACCAATGTTACTATCATGGATATGATAGGTCATACATATGCATGAGTAACATTTCCATCTTTCAAGGATCATTACTGATGGAAGCTAATTGACAATTTTTATTCCCAAAATGATCATTATATTTTATATAACATATTATTTATTCATATATACTTATATATATAATTTTGGGGATGTAAAAGTAATCACGTCTCTTAAAGGAGGCGGTATTCCACATGTCCACGAACAACATTATCACTTTTTAAGTATGTTGAAAATTGAAAAATAAAATTATTTTTGTATATTTCCTAATATTTAAATATCTCTTGAATAAAATATAGAAGTTATTTATTTCAAAATTATTTAATTAAACCCACCCTCAATATTTTTCATGTAGCATTTGTATGTATCACATCGCATTACGAAGGTATTAGTCCACACTTCCACAAATAATGGTATCGTATTTAAAAAAAAGGGAGAGTATAAGGTAATATGTTATAAAATAAATAAATAATCTTAAATAATTAATAAATTTCATATATAAAATATATAAAAAATGTTCCATAATAATTCCCAATAATGAATGGTGGTAAAGGAAGAACGAAAAATAATCATTTTGTGAGGCATTAGTTCACTGTAAAAAAATTAATGTTCGTTACCCATTAGATTGATGTGAATATAAGTGTATGTTAATAAATTATAATAAAAAATATAATTATATATATGGAAATTATTTTATTATTTATGAATTTGACAATATGATGTGATGAAGTTGATAATGAAAGTAATATAAAAGATCATAAGGACATGTGTTGCCTCTTATTTGGGTAACTACATTTAGTTTGAAGAAAAGGGATTGCATTGGTACAGTTAAACCTAGTTGAGGATTCTATTATTAATTACATTAGGTTGGGGTTCTATTTGGATAGAGAATATTCTAGACAAATATTCATGATTGGTGTGAGGAATTAGGGGGAAAAGAGGAATTTTATAGTATAGGAGTAGTGGCACTATTGTAAATTTTGGAAAATGGAATTCCACAATGTTTTTTCAACTTAAACTGGTCTAATAATGGATTAAAATCTTGATAATGGAGGATAAGGTCTAAATATGGATATTTAATGGATTTAAGACAAGGTTATAGGACATTCTAGCCCATATGTTTATGATTTAGTCCCTTGATAATAAAATGTTTCTCTTAATCACTGTAATGAATGTTAATCACATTCACAGGTTTTTTTGGAAAATCATAAGTTAGAATTATTAAAAATTATAAGTTATTATTATTACAAATATGGAATCCATTTTTCAAAATTTAAAACATATAATTGGTAGGAATTAATTTAAATTTAACCATATATAAGTGATGTGACAATGAGTTTTCAATATAAAAACATTTTATAGTTTTCTATGTTTTTATATTCAATTTCAAATTGATGATTATTCCAATGACATAAATTGGGATAATTTATAAAAGATTAATATAACTATATGCTGAAACCATTTAAAAATATAATCTATGAATATAAATAATATATATGGAAAATTAGTTTTGAATTATAATTTTTTATTTTTCTATATTAATTAAAAAATAAAACATCATAGAAAATTACAAAAAAAATCAATCAAAAGTAAGTTTTATGTTTATTTTTTAAAAAGGAAGTTTTTTTAAAGACAAAAATAATGTATAAAATTGGATATATAATTGGTTCATCATTAAAAAGTAATAAAACTAGCTTTTCAAAATATAGAGCTATTAATGCTTAAAATTGGATTTTATCTTTTTTAAACCTATAAAATTAAGGATATGACTAAAAAAAATTAACGAACATATGTAAATATAATATAGTTAGTAATATTCATTTTTTCTGACATAATGGATTGGTGATAACTGCCAATAAAAATTAATATTAACTATATATTATTTCTTTGTATAACTTAGTCATTCATGCAATTGAAGATTTTGAAGAAACACATTGTTTCGTATAAAGTACACTATCATACATAGAATAGTATTTATGATAAAGTTACTACATAAGTCATAATATTAATAAATTTGAAAAAGAACTATTCTGTAATTACAAGTAACGTTACAGTGATTTCCCTCAAATGCATTTGGTATGGAAGTCGGTCATCTGGATTTTATATTTATAAGAGTAACATGTATGGAATCTTACCATACGGTCATTACATTAATTATAGTGATATGTATAATGATTTTTCATGTTTCCATTATGTATTTTCTATTTAGGTAATGGGTTTTATGGTAATCTTGTGATTATGATAAAATGCATGAAATGATCATATTATAAAAGGAAAGTACTTACTACATAGGAAGGTGAAATGTATTACTTCATTTTTATTATTCAATAAGTTTTTAATTTATATAAGTTGTCTAACGATTTCATTATTTTTATATTGCTTACTGAGAGTTGTATTCTCAAACTACATTTTGTAATGTTTTCACATGACTTCAGGACGTGTGACGGATGAGGAGAGTTCATGCTGACACCCATAAAAAATTTTCATTCAGAAGATAATAATTTATTTTAAATGTTTTATATTATGGTAAAAATGGATAATATTTGGATGTATACAAAATTTTTTATGTACTAGTTATGGCCTAATTATATAAAACATTATTCCTAAAAAGTTCATCATTGTAAATGAAAGTGAGATTCTTTACATAACAGAAAATTATAATTTTTTTAAATTCATGTACTTATATTTGATAGAAATGGAATGGTTTTAATAAATTTAGAGTTTAATATAATATTAGTATCACACACATAAATAATTTTAACTAATAGTTCATTTAAAATTACATAGGATTTTAGGATTTTTATGTTGATTCATCTAAATTATTTTAGTTCAGATATGTTTTTGACAAAGGAAAAAATGGATGCTATAGTTGGAAGGAACCATGAATAAAATATTCATTGAACCAGCTTCCCAAGATGGTAAGAGATATAACTAAGCATTCTATTGATGTGATGGATTACTTGACTCGACCAATAATATGTTGGGGTTTCCATGAATTATAGAAACCAGATCTACCATAGAGAAACATGAAGATAATGGAGAATTTTATGCTACAACATCTCCCAAAATTCAGAGGACGAACTAACGTCATGATATATTTAGGATGGATTAAAACCCTAGAAAATATATTCAATTTCATGAGTTATTTGGATCAATAAAAGGAAACTATTTTAGTTTATCATTTTTAAGGTAATGGTGGTTAATGGGGGACAATTAATAAGAATATTAGGCAAAGTGAAGTGATTTATTCCTTGTAATGGGTGGATTTTTAGAATATTTTATTTATGAAATATTTTTCTATGGTTTTTTGAAATAGGATGCAATAAAATTATTGGGATTGAGACAAAAATACTATGATTTTGTGTCTACATACTAATAAAACATCACTTGATTAGTGAGGTACATCCAAAATTTTATCCAAGATATTGATTAGAAGCTATATCTGTTTTACTCAGGATTGAACCCAATATATTAAAGGGTATTGATTTCTTGTGACTTGAAGATATATGAGAAACCATTTTAATGTACTGAGAAGGTAGAAATGGTGTTTTATGATGATCCTGAGTCTCATGGCAATAAGAAAAAAATATCCAGTTAGCAAGAAATGGGAATGAATTCATAGAAATTTGGAGGTTATAAAACCAAATTCGCATCATGTGAGGAGTGTGGTAAAAATAATATTTGAGAATTTATTTCAACAGTTGGGATGTACTTCTGATGTGGTAAGATTAGTCATATTGTTCATGAAAGCAAGGAATATGAGCAGATATGCAATGAGAATCTAACAATAAGATGATTTAGTTTCAAAGAGTTATTCCATTATACCAATATGTGTCCAAACATGACTAACCCTGATGAAAAAGACAAGATCAAAATAATAATGATGTGGAAAAATATTTTTATACAACTAAAATTTATTTTGATCCCTCAAAAGAAGTGGTGAAATGTACATTTCTAGTTTATTTGAATTATGAAATCACTTTTTTTGATTCCAGAACATCACATTATTTCATTTCTGATAAAATTTCAAGAAAATTTGAAATATCACCTCTAAAATGTAAGATAAATTTTTTTTAAAAAAAATCATGTGGATGGGTTATAGAAACTATGATTTATTGGAAAATTCCTTTTTTACATTAGTGTGATGGTATTTCCTTCAAAAAAATTGAAATTTATCATAGAAGAGTTTGATATCATTTTGGTTATAGATTTACTTTTAGTATGTAATGTTAAAATATATTGAAAAGATAAGAGATTTTAATTTAATGATTTTTTATCCTTGAAAACATGCCAAGAAGTTGATAAATTTTCGAAATGTGTAATTGAATATTCTGTTTCTCATGTTTTTTAAAAGGATGACATAGTTCTGATTAATAACTACCAAGTATGGAATTAATTTACATATTTTTTTACCAATGAATTCATATATATTTTCCTGATTGTGAATTAAATTTTTTTGTTAATTAAAATCATGATGCTAAGACTATTTTTGAACCCTCATACAATGGCTCATGTAGAACTTGTTAAATTGAGAAAAAAAATTACATGAATTTCTGACAAGGGTTTATTTCAACCAATAACATAATATTGTTTTGATCTGGTTTTATTAGTGAAAAATAAAGATGGTTCCCTGAGAATTTTCACTGATTATTGATCTATGAGTAACATCACTATTAAGAACATGCATCATTTTCCTCGTATCAATGATTTGGTGGTCAACAGTAGGGAGTAATGTTTTTTTGATCAAAGAATGATCTATGGTCTAGGTACCAACAGTAGAAGGTAAAAAGGATTACATTCTGAATATGTAATTTTGGATGAGATATAGTCATTATGTGTTTTTAGTTATTTCATATTGGTTATCTAATACACCTGCTGTATTTTTTAATATTCTATGTAATTCAATCCAAAACTTTTTTTATCATATTTTGGTTATTTTCACAGGTGAAGTTTTTTATATACTAAAAACCATGAGTATCATTAAAGGCACATAATGATTGTTTTCAAAACCATAATTGAAATGAAATTATACGGAACATGTGTTATGGGTGAATGTGGGATAAAAAATTCATTCATTTGACATATTATTTCTAATGATAGAAAAATTATTCACCCTTTTAAAACAAATGTTTTTCAAGAGTCATCAATGCCTACCAATGTCCATTATATTTTAACATTCATTGACTAGCATGTTGTTACCAATGTTTTTTTGAAAACATTGCTTGGTTATCTAGAAAGCTATCTATGTTAACAAAAAAAGTGAGTTAGGATTATCTAGATAGAATAATGTAATGTTTTTATCCTGAATTGAAAATAATTTTTGTAAAGACCCCAATTTTTCCCTTCTTTCCAGAAATGTTGAATTCTTCATCCACAATGAATCTTCAATAATGTTTCATGGTTATGTATTTATGAAAAATGACAAGTTAACTGATAATGTATCACATTAGTTGAAAACATTTTTCTAGAATTACCCTACACATGATTTTTATTTAACTACTATTTTATTAATTAAAAATTTTGTGGCAAAATTTAACTTGAGTGAAGTGTGAAATATATATCAATCACAAAATATTGAGTTATATATTCACTCAAAGATAAATGAACATGATACATAGGATAAGGTTGGGGATATTATATGATTATGATTCTCAATTCATTATCATCCTATAAAATCAAACAATGTGGCTGATTCTTTGAGTTAAAAACATAATTCTACATTAACAATTTTATAGTTAAAGCATGAAACTTTGTTTAAAGATTTTATGAATTTTTTAATAGGTGTTTTATATGCAGGGAAATCACATTTTTTCAGTTTTTAGTATTGTCCACTTTTTCAATGACAATAAAAAAACTTATATAGTGGATAAATCCTTATATTAAATGGTAGAATTTGATAAGAATAGTAGTTTCTTGTGTTTAATAATAATGAATAATATGTTTTAAAATTTTGGAAAATATACTGCATTACATTGGATTCACATCCAAGGAAAGAGTTCTTTATTGAAGCCCATTGTTCTCAGTTTGTAGTTCATCTATGAACCACTAATATATTGATAGCCCGTTGGGAGTATAACTGTTGAGATGGAATAAGAAGAGATATTTCTAAATTTACCATGATGTGATTGAATTATTAACTTGTTAAATAAGAGAAACCATTAAAGAAGGGGTCCCAAAAACCTTTTCCAGATCCTATGTGGAAGTGGGACAATATATCAATAGAGTTCATGGTGGTATTTCTAATGAATACTCAATGAAGTAATTTGATTTTTGTTAATGTTTATTGATTAACTAAATAAGAATGGTTCATTCCCATTTAAGATTAAATTTATTAGATAATATATCTTGATTTTATCAAATATATATTAGAAGGTTACATGGAGTGTCTATCTAAATTATATCAGAACGTGATCCCAAGTTTGCATATAATATTTGGAAAAGACTACAAAATGCATTGGGAACTGAATTAAATTTTAGTACATATTTTCAACAACAAAATGATGGATTGTCTAAGCAGGAGATTTAGTCCTCAAATTATATGATTCATTCTTGCACAATGGATTATGAAGGAAGTTGGTATTGACATCTTTATATTATTGAGTTTTAATACAATAATAGTTTTCATTCTAGTATTCTGATGGAACCATTCAAGTTATTATATAGAAATAAGCATTGAACATCAGCTTTTTGGGAAAATTTAAGAGAAAAAAAGTTAATGGAAATAGATTTGGTACAAGAAATATAAGAATAATTGAAATTTATTCAGTGGAAAAATGTCATATCTTAAAAATGATAAAAGTGTTTTGAGAATAACCAGAGAAAATATATTTCCATTGATATTGGTAATCATGTCATATTAAAAGATTCTACAAAGAGAATGTCTCATGTGTTTTCGTAATAATGGGAAGCTCAGTCCATAGTTCATTGGATAGTATTAAATAATAGGGAAACTTGGAATAGTTTCTTACCAAGAACCTTACCTCTATGTTTATCTCTGCTAAAAAATTTATTACAAGTTTTATGTTTTGGAAGAATTTACCTAATTCATCTCAGGTTTTTATCCCTAGAGTAGTTGAACTGGGAGAGAATATTTATTATGATGAAGAACATGTTCATATTTAAGACAATATTGATAAGTGTTTTGGAATAAGGTAATTCACCTGGAAAAGGTTTTATGGAAAACTCATATAGTAATAGGAAACATCATAATCTTAAAATGATATAAGGGTAAAATATCCACAACTCATTTGATATGTGAATAAAATTGCATAGATGAAATTTACAAAAATGGGATGGATGTGCCATCATAGGTAATTATAAAATAAAAAATTTTCATGTTTATTAATATTTATGAATTAAATAAAAATTTTACTATAAAAGGAATTCTATTTCTGATAGCATTCCTAGAACCCATAAATGAGTGTCTCTGAATTCTTGTGTTTCATACAAAACATAGTTACATTGAAAATTAATATATTTTCTAATATGATTATTTAAATTAATAGTTATCGCCTTGTCATTGTACTAGCAGGAATAAAAATGGTTTACTATATTATGGTAACACATGTTTAAATTATTTTTTCATTTATCCAATAAATTTTATATGCTTAGATAAGAATCGATCAAATTGTAATAATAGAAACTTGTATATTTTTAAAATTATTTTTTTTATCTTTTAATGAAGAAGCCATTTCAAATAATTATTTTTGAACTTTAACATATTTTATATGAAAAACAAATCATTTTTAAAATAAACATAAAAAATAGGATAGTGAATATTTTTGATTGTTTTCATTAAAGTTTCATATTTTAATATATATTTAAAAATAAATAATTTTAATTCAAAAACTTTTTTCATATAATTTATTTATAGGGATAAATAATATTTTTAATAGTTTAAAGTTTAATTAGATTATTTTTATCAATTAACCCCATGTAATTAATTCTAATCAATTTTAATTTAAAATTGAATGTAAAAACATAGAAAACTTTTTAACGTTTTTACTTTTGAAAATCATGTTTCACATCCCCTAGGAATGATTAACATTAAATTAATTTGTTTCCAATTTAGATGTTTTAATTTAAATAAAATTGATTTATAATTTCGAAGCACCATAATTTATAATCCCTAATATGTTTCACTTAGTTTTTGACCAAAAATATATGTGAAGTTTATTAAAATTAATTTCAATGATTAAGAAAACAAGTATATTAGAAATGGAATAAACCTTAATCTTAAAGTCCCAAATTACATATAATATTTTCAAAAATTTGGTATCTAGAAATATATGAACCCTATAATCCCTTTTATAAAATTATATCAATTATTTCAGCCACATTCAATTGAAAGAACTTGGTTATAATTCCTTTTTCCAAAATTTTACAATAGCACCACTCCTCCACTATAGAAAAACCTCATCTCCTACTACTTCATTACACCTTTCAAGACACTTTTTATTGACCAATATCTAACCAAATATCTCCTAAAAATCCATCACCTTATCCTAGTATCATGAAATTGGGTTGAAATCCATCCAAGGAATCCATTTGATGAAAAACAAAAGGGGTTACCCAAATAAGAGGTAAAACCCTTCCTCAAGATATTATGTTTTATTTCCATTATCCACTTCCAAAAATAATCTTATTTCATCAATAAATAATAAAATTATAATCCTTTTTATACTTAATTTTTTTTTAAAATAATTTTTCCTACACAGACACAAATATTTTTCAAATTGAAAAAAAAAATTCTTTATGTGTACAATGAACTACTATATCATGAAATTATGATTTATTATTTATCCTTTACCATATTTCATGGACGATAATAATGATGGAAACTTAATTTATCTATTAAATAAATGATATTTATTTTTTCTTTTTTCTTATATAGTTATTTTATTATACATACCCTTATACTCTACATTTTTTGTTAATATGATAAGATCATTTGTGGAATTGTTGACTATCACCTCCTCAAAGCATTGTGATACATTCACACAGTATATAGAATTTAATAAGGATGTAAATAATTAAATATATGTTACAAAAAATAACTTTTATATTATATTAATTACATAGTTACCTTTCTATAAATATAACACATCATTTTGTTTAACACCTTTCCACACATGAAAAACATGATATGGTCAATCATGGAAGTGTGGATTTCCACTTACTCGAAGTGATGTGATAAATTTTAGATCACCATAATTATTTATATAAGTATCTAAAATTAAATAATATGATATATAATGTATAATTATCATTGTTTAAAATTAAATTGTTATTTACCTTTTTTATATAACGGTCATTAAAAATTGGAAATGTTACTCATGCGTACGTATGTCCTACCATCTCTATGATTTTAATGTTGTTTAATTTTTCATAACCTTCATTCATGATTTTTTTAAATTTATAATGTATATGTATATGTGATAAATATTTCTTAATTATTATTCTGGATATATTCATATATTATACTCTTTGTCTATTGTTGACCTACCAAATTCGTTTTTACACTTAAATAGAATATAGACAAAGAACCCGACCTAAACATCATGTTTATATAGTTTTAAAGAAAATTATAATCAGTGAAATAAATGTAATGATAAACTAGAAAAATGATCTCATGTAGGTATATAATTAATATATTTTTATTATTCAGGAAGGTAATGACACATGAGAGAAGTTTGACCCATGTTAAAGGGTTTTTCCCTAATATAATTTCATTGAGTCATTTTTTCATTATATAAAAAATTATTATTTTATAATCTATATATACAAACCATATGATAGAATTTATCAATATTTTTTCAATTATCATATTCGTTAATGTTTTATTAAATTTTATTCTTCCATTTAGATTAATATTTAAATGTACAATGTGGTATAAGAAGCATTGAATGTTTAAAGATGTAACCATTTCCTGCTATACATATTCTTGATATTATGTAATATAATTATTTATAAGGATTTTAATGGAAAACAAAAGAAATTTTTTGTGTATTTTTATATTTGTATTCCTTTTAAATATTCCTTGTTTTTAAAAGAAAATTAAACCCCACTTTTCTTTTCTGGGTATTTCTTTATTGAAAATATTTTTTGAAAATGGATTGATTATTCTAGTATCTTAAAATGTTTTATTATGATTATAATTAAATTTTATGAGTTAAAAGATTAATATTGAAATATTTTATTTTCCAAATTATATAATGATTCTAAGATATTCTATGATTGGTTCCATAATAAACTATTTATGTGTGGTCTTGTGATAATCCTACGATAGGTGGGTCTATGATATCCATCCAATTCATTGGGTATGGAAGTCAACCATACAGATATTTCATTTATAAAAGTGACATGTATGGATAATTTTTTTTGGTATTCCATCTCTATGAGTGACATGTATAATTATGTTTCAAGTTTCCTTTATGTATTTTATAATCTTATTATAGGTTTTATTATAATATGTTTATTATAAAAAAATTATTAAATGAGGTTTTTATCAAAGGAATGTATTTAATACTTATCAAGTTGAAAAGTATTAATTCATGATAATTTGTTCAGATGATTTTAATGTATATAAATTTAATTACATTTTACTTCTTTTTATATACCTTAATAATATTTTTATCATTATCCCACGTTTTTATGCTTTTCAAATGACATAAGGATGAGTAAGGAATTAGAAGAATTCATGTTAATTGTCTTCAAGAGTTTTCAATAAATATATCATTCTTTATTTTGAATGTTTTATATTATTGAAAAATGTATTCTATTTGAAATTTTACACTTTG
This sequence comes from Viscum album, assembly GCA_963277665.1. NCBI lineage: Eukaryota > Viridiplantae > Streptophyta > Magnoliopsida > Santalales > Viscaceae > Viscum > Viscum album. The sequence continues at coordinate 1,404,976,537 of OY728152.1, forward strand.
AATTCTATTATGTTTTTATTTATGAGTTATAGATTAATTCATTAAAACTATTAAACTAAAAAGACCCTCATTGTGAATGAATGTAAAATTCATAACTTAACCAAATATTATTTAATGTCTTGAGGTTGGACCCTTATAATTTTATTCATGAAGCGATGTGATATTTTATTCATTTTATATTTAAATGGAAAGTAATAGGGATTTATATGGTTATTACGAATGATATATATGAAATAAAAATTATTATATAAAGGTTTTATATTATTTACCATTGTTTTAATCCATCCGTTGAGAAAATGGTAACAACATTCATTTGTACGTATGAAATACTATCACCATCATTGGGGTTATTCATTTTCAATCTCTAAATTTTATGGACAACTATAAATAAATAAATAAAGAATATATTTAATATTTAAATAATTATAATCATTATATAGATTTTGGAGGCCCGAAAAATGAAAAAGGTGTGAAATGTAAAAAAGGTAAGGGATTAATAGTCTCTCTTTTATTTATGGGAGACATATTATTTATTCCCCACTCATTTATTTTTTTTGGTGTATATAATACTCTAATAACCCAAGTAAATAAAGAATAACACAATTTCTTATTTATTAATATTTGTGAATTAAATATTAATTTTACTTTAAAGGGTATGCTATGTTCGATGGCATACCTGATACACTATTATGGGTTTCTTCGAAATCTTACGTTGCACACAACGTTGGGTCATACTGAAAAAAATAATATAATATTATTTTAAATGGTAGTTAACACCTAGTATTTGTATTGGAAAGAATGAATAGAACTAACCATATTTTGATTAAACATTTTTCTTAAACGTTTTTACATTTATCTGATAAAATTTAAAAGCTTAAAATCTGAAAGAATTTAATTTTAGGCCTAAATACTCAAATATTCATTAAAAGGTCGATTTACCGACCTTTGATAGATAACCATTTTTAAATCTAGTTATGGTCACTTTTATATGTTCTATTTGACCAAATAAAATTATTCTTTAGAATTGGGACATCAAAATGTACTTTGGGTAAATTTTTGGCATTTTTCTGATAAAATTCATTTTTTAATGAATAATGGAAAATACTTTATTTTAATTCAAAACATCCATTTAATCTAATTTATCATTAAGGATATATTTTCTTAATTTGTTTTCAATTTTAAATAGATTATATTTTTATCAATTAATCCATTTTTGGTCGATAGATGTAATTTCAGTATGAAATTGTACATAAACAATTGTCAATATTTTGATAGTTATTATTTCTTTAAAACACTCTTATTATTTAGAAAATGAGAATTATTCTTAAATTAATTAATAAAACTTCTATGTTTTGAATTTTCTAAAATATATATCATTTTTTAATTCGGAATATCAAATATATCTTACAATGAATTTTTTTTTTCTAAAAACCTTCAATTTTTTTGAATAGTGAAAACACTGAGTAGTGGTTAAAAAAAGAATTTTTCATTTAAATAAAATTTTACTGCTTATGTCAATTGAATATCAAAAATCTGACATACATGGTTGTAATAATTTTGTAAAATTTGGTTCAATAAGATGACAATAATTTTCAGTGAATATCAACTTTTGACATTTATTTACCGCAGTTAAAGGTAAATAGTGTAATTCACGGTAAAAATAATATAATAATAATATAAAATTACATTAACACTTGAAAACCCCCAATTAGGATTCATTCACATCTTATACAATCCATGGGTGATATTTTCACCCTTTTAAATCCATTTGGGTAAGATAATGACATTAATAAGTTTTTTTAAAAGTGAAAATTAAAGTATCATAAACATGTATTGATTTTCTAAAAAAAATATTGTGGGGTTATATAATTGATATATTTTACTATAAATGTTAATTAGATATATAAGAGGATTTCCTACATCACAATATTTTATTTTTAAATCTTAAACACAAATAAATAAAATTATTTATGACTGAATAATGATATAGTGTTAACCTCATTAATGAATGATTTAAATAAATAAGATTATAAAAATTAATAAAATGGAAAAAACCTATTGAATTCTTATTGGATGATTTTATTTCAAATATTAGTCATCGTATCTTCTACTTTAATAAGTTTTTGACCATTATAAAATGAAGATGATTATATAATAAAATAATATTTTCAAACTTTCTTAAAGAGCCCCTCCCTTTTTACAAAAAGCCCCCACCTCTAACAAATTAGTCACACCTCTAGAGCCCCTTGGATCATCAAACATCTGCCCAAATAATCTCTCAGGATATCTCTATTCTACCTATAAGCCTTTCCTTAGGTAGAAGGAACTTCAAGAAATCCATTTTGGTTCAATCCAAATGGAGTTACCCGATTTACATGTAGCATCTCCTCTTAATTTAATTTCTTTTATTCTACTTATCCACCAACTAAAGACTTTTTATTCGTTTCTTTTATAAAAACACATATATCCTCAATATAATAGGTTTTTCATATGAGATGGAGTTGAACTACACTTACACACACCACCTTCTAATGGGTAAAGAACATACAGTTTCTGTGGACGGTGAACTACTACATTAAAAAATGACGATTGTTCAATATTCTCCTACCACCTATTATGGTGGCCATTAAAATGAAAATATATATACATGTGATATATATTATTTTTATATTGTCTATATAATTCGGTATTTTTTATTTATATCATATCTATATGGTTTCTATAATGGGTAAATACAATAACTTCATTTTAGGAAGTGCGGACTACCGCCCCCTCAAAGTGATATGACTCGTTCATGAAATATATGGAACAAATAAAGTATGGAGTTAATTAAAGTAAATAAATATATATTATATTAAATTATAATATACCATTTTATTATAAAGTTTTCATTCCTATGAATATAAAATAGAAATGAATGTTGCGTTCATTGGTACGTACGACTTACCATCTCTATGAACAGTGCATTTCATTTCTTTTCTCTAAAAGATATGGTATATTATAAATACATATAAACTGGATATATATGATATATATTATATCTAAATCATGAAATTAATTTCGGATATATTGTAGTTTTTATGAGATTGACAATTTGTACTTATAACAAGTTCATTTTTGAAAAATGTTCCGAACATCGACAAAATATCCAACATTAACACTAAAAATTTATTATTTTCTATAGCAATGTAATAAGTGATATAAAAGGAATAATAAAATTGAAAAATTTTATTTTGGAAGTATAAATTATCTTATGTTTATTATTCATGAATAAAACGAAACATTCAATTCAAGTTGGGCATGAGGTAATAGGTTGTCATCTCACTTTTTATTCCCGTGAGATTCATTCTATATTTGCCACTATTTCCTTTTGTGTGTTGTATGTACTACCCATGATTGAATTTTTTGTGTAATATAAATTACCTTATGGGTATTTACATCAACATTGTATGATCCATCCTTCATGGGGTATGTGTTTTGTAAGTTACCAAATCGGTAAGAGAACCTTTTACCTTCCACTTTTTGTCAAAGAATTATTTTTGTTATGAATTTTAATTTACATCTTCTTATGTTGGGATTTGTTGTTCAATATACTTATTGATGTTAATTTTATTTCCATGTGATGAGATATCCTTTTTCTCTCATGAAATCATTTTCTGAATTTTAAAGGGACGTCGTTAGGCTGTCGAGTTTTTGTAAGGGAACATCTTTAACCAATTTCAATTCTATGGGTTAAACTAATACTTCTTGATTATGTCACACTATGAATATATCTGAATAACATATTTTTTTTACACTTAATATCCACTTATATTTGATGTATTTATGTTTTTCGAACATAATTATGTTCTTGATTTATCCTTAATCTAAAGATACCATCTTTATAAGGGATTTCGTCTCAATTTACATTCCTTTGAGACTTCATTATTGTTGTGCACCAATTCACTTTTATATGGTTTATATACTGTCCTTTGTAATATTATATCATCAGTATATTAATTCTCGTGATATTTTTATTCTTGGATTAATTTTATTCCTCAATTATTTTTATTCATGAATCTCCCATTTTGTTAAAAACACTTTAACTGAAATATCAATTTAAATGTTTTAAAGATTTTATCTACTAAATATTTCTCATTAATGTCCATGCTTTCAAAATTGTTATAAGGAATTAAATATATGGACATTAATGTTTGAAAAATTTAATTCCTTTATAATTTTCAATGTTTTATGGGACACTTTGATTCAAAAATATCTCTATTAAATGTTTTAAATGGTTATGAAAATAGCTTTGACAAAGCATTGGTAATATCAATATCTTGAAATGATTTATTGTGATTTTAATGTGGAAATGTTATATTTTTATTATACTTGTGTCACATGTTATGATTATTTAATGGTTCTTGGACATTGTTTACATATACAGGTGGTTCCATGATAAACCAAGGGTGGGTGAGCCTTGGATAGCTCTCTAATGAATTAGGTAACGAGATAGAGGTAAATGTTAATGTTTCTCCTAAAAGATTTTGGAAATATACTATGATGGGTATTAAAAATTTAACTCTTTATATAGTTTTTAAGGGAATAATGTATGATTGATATGGATGCCACAAGTTACCTTTATGATTTATGATTTCGATGTGTTATTCATAAATCTTATGATTTCATGAGGTTTGTTAAAGAGCTTATTTTTTTATGTATTGATGAACTAATGTTTTATTTATTTATTTTATAACCATTATTGAGATTTTTATGCTCATACCATGTTTTTAAAATATTTTTCATAGGGTATAAGGTAGGGTAAGATAAAGGAAGAACCTAATAAGATTTATATCAAGAAAAGAAATATTGTTTTCTTTTAAGAATTTTTATTTTATAGAAAAATGGATAATAAATAGAAGTGTCTACTTTGTAATTTTTTAGATGTAATGTAATTACAATGGCCTAATTCTCTAAAACTCTAAACCTAAAAAATCCTCAATTTTAATTGTTAACTTAATTCAATATTTGGTAATATTTATGGTCGAGGCCTTATAGTTGGTATCAAAGGTCAGTTTAGAGAAATTTAGGGATTATGTGATTTATTGGACACATTATTAGTCCCTTTTTCTACTCTTTATGTTAAATCCTTGTTTTATAACTTTTTAAGATCAAGGAACATTAGTTACAAATGGAAGGAGGAGGATCTCAAACAAAATTCCTATCACTTCCTGAGGACATGCTTGCAATAATTATAGCAACATCTTGTTAAAATGATTGTGAAAATTTTTATAGCATACAACTCACTTGCAAGAATTTGTTTGAGATAGAAAAAAACTATACTATACCTCGATATCATCATGGATCATGGGTTTTAATTAATCAAATCATATTTTTACAATATTCTAATATTTTCAAGAATGGTAAATATTATCAAATATTTTTAAAATATTTTACCTTATCACAATACATTGAATAAAATTATGATTTTTTAAAAGGTGCTGAAGAGGGAGACCCTTGAAAAACCTATTTATATTTTTTTTAAAATTAAATTCTTTTAGAACAACTTAGGTAATTTTGAAAGGAACATTGATTGTAATCTTCCACTCAAACTCAGTATGACTGTTTTATAAAAATCATTTTTTATCACATGTTTTGAAATTATATGTTATTCATGATTATTTTACGAAACTATTTTTCTTTGAATACCCAAATGACCCATGTTGTACAAGGGGTATTTGGATGATGGAGGAAAATGTTTTTTAAGGATCTATAAATAATTGCTTCAATGCATGGACCTTATACCTACGTGAACAAGATGATAATGAAACCATGTGGACACCATGATCAAGGTTTGATGTTCTTTATTTTTGGAATTAATTTATTTTATCATATAGAGGTGAAATAAAAAATGACAATATATATAAGTCATCATTAATATATTGAGGTCTTAATGACTTGGGATGAAAATGACAGGTATAATAAAACCTTTGAGGTAAAATTATGTTAGCTTTATTTTTTAGATTTATAAAAAGGACAACTTGTAAGACGTGTGACAACCCATCGTGTCCGACAAGGCCATGGGAATAAAACCCAAAACCAAAGTGAGCTAAGGGGGAATCACCTAATACTATCCTATGTGAAGTCTCTAGTTATTATGAGTTATTACTTTAGTTAAATGATTTTATGGATCAATAATAAGTTGATTTTGGGAACTAATTTTTTATCTAATGAATATCCGTAGTATAGAAAAGTGATTTGGTGATTAAGTGATAAAGGTTTTTTTGGAAGACGTTCTCTCTTTTGGGGAAACAATATATGCCTAAAAAATAGAATACTATGGGATTTGATTTATGGAATAATGGTTCAATTTTTATTTTTGAAGAATATATGTTATATGGATATTTAGGTTACTTATGGAAATGATTATCCTATCATAGAGAATATGTGATTTGGATAATTACACATAAGTATGATATATTAAGAGTAGTCGATGTTATTTTGAGATAAATGTTAAGATTTACTATGGAAGGGTATGTGATTAAATCATTCTAATTTTTGGGTTTCAATCATAGTTTGGTTTAATTTGATGAACTTTGTGCACATTTGTTTTATTGAATGGTCTTTGTTGATCATTGGGTATTGTTTTTTGAATTTTGGAGATTATGAATAATATTTATTTTTTAATGATTATCCTTTTTTGGGATTAGCTGATCTTTTACTAACCAGTTTGGTTTTGATTAATGTATAAATAAAAGTAAAATATATAGTTCAACTTTTGTGGATTATGTTATTCTCTAGAAGTTGATTTTAGCACTTCCTATGTGAACAAGTCATCTTGAATAATCATTATTTGGAGAAAAGATGAGTTTATGGTACAAACTTATTAAAGGATGAAACTCTACTTTAAAATTATGTATATTTCATTTTTTCTTATTCAATATCATAAAAAAATTCTCAAACTTTATGAAATGGAAGTTTAAACAAAAAACTGTTGTCTGTTTACATTTCATACTGGGAAACCAAAGACCATTTAACCTATCACATGCTTATGATTTTTTGGTGCTTAACGTTCACCAAATGAGGTTTTCTATCACTATCAATAAGAACATGAAACTTAGTTTCTCCTCCATATCCACGTTTTAAAGGAATCCTACATTGGGTTATCTCATGTGACCTTTGTACTTCTCTTTCTTTCTTTTAATGTGATGGTTTTATTGACACTTTTCCCGATGTGGGACTTTTAATAAGGTTTCCTAGCCAAATTGTAAAATTGTGAGGACACCATTTCTAAAAGGGGGGAAGGATTTATCATCCCATGTAAGTAAAGAATAATTCATCTTCATATTGATTAATATTTGTGAATTAAATATTAATTTTACTTAAAAAGGGGATGTTATGTTCGATGGTGTACAAAATACGCAACTATGAGTTTCTTTAAAATATTAGGTTTCAAAAAACATTGGGTTATACTAAAAAATAATAATATAATATTACTTTAAATGGTAGTTATCACCTAGCCATTGTATTGGCGAGAATGAACAGAACTGACCATATTATTATTAAACATGGTTCTTAAAAGTTTTTAGATTTATCCAATAAAATTTAGATGCTTAAAATATGAATGAATCTAATTTTAATCATAAATTCTCTACTATTCTTTAAAAGTTAGATTTATCGCCTGTTGACGGTGAACCCTTTTTAAATATAGTTTTGGCCACATTTTCTGATAAAAAATATTTTTTAATGATTTGTAAAAAATACTGTATTTTAATTCAAAAATTAATTTTAATCTTATTTATTTATATTGTTAGACTATATTTTTAATTAGTTTTAAAGTTTCATTAGATTATATTTTTAACATTCAATTGAATTTTTATCAATGGAAGAAATTTCACTATGAAATTGGACATCAACAAGTGTCAATATTTTGATAGTTATTATTTCTTAAAAACACGGTTATTGTTTTGACAACAAGAAATAATTTTAAATTAATTAATGCAACTGCTATGTTTTGAATTTGGTAAAATAGACATCATTTTGGAATTCATAATTTCAATGATATCATTGGTAGAATTTTTGGTACTTTTATGAAATCCTTCATTTTTTGATGAATAATGAAAACACTAAGTAGTAGTTAAAAACCTCACTTTTTCATTTAAATGAAATTTTACAACATATTTGAATTGAATTTCAAAAATATGACATATATGGTTGTCCATGGTAAGTATAATGTGGTTAAATGTGACGAAAATTATTTTTGGTGAAAACGTTTGACTTTTATTTATAGCTGTTAAAGATAAATAGGTCAATTTAATGTAAAAATAATATTATAATAATATAAATTTACCTTAACACCTATTATAACCTTATTAGATGAGTAATGGATGACCAGTACAATCCTTGGGTGGGATTTTTGTTCATTTGAAGCATTTGTTTATGATAATGACATTAATAACTTTTTATTTAAAGTAAAAATAAAAATATTATGAACATGAATTATTTTTCTATAACAACATTAATGTGGGATTGCATAATGTTTATATTTGACTATAAATATTAATTAGAAATATAAAATTATTTACTACATAATGGTATTTTATTTTTTATTTTTATACATCTAATAAATAAAATTATTTATTGACAAAATAATAATTGAGTGTTTACCTCATTTATGAACTGTTTAAAAACAATAACATTCTAAAAACTAAATAAATATAAAAAACCTTTCCAATTCTTAATTGACGATTTTATTTCAAACAAGAATCGTTATATATTAGTCTTTAATAAGTTTTGGACCATTAGAACCCAAAAATCATTATATAACAATATAATATTTTGAAAATTTCCTAAAGAGCCCCACCTCCCCCTTATAAAAAGCCCCCATGTCTAACCCATTACACACAGCACTCAAGCCCCTTGGATCGTCCAAAACCTTCCCAAATAATTTTTCAAGATCCCTATCTTCCAACTATAAGCCTTAACTTGGGAAGAAGGCACTTCAAGATATCCATTTGATTTAAACCAAAGGGAGTTACCCAATTTAAAGGTAATGTTATTTCTTAACTTCTTTTATTTTATTTTACTTCTCTAAACTCTTTTTATTCCTTTATTGTATAATAGAACCAGTATCCTTAGTATACTAGGTTGATGATATGATAAGGATTAAAACTATACTTACACACACCTCCATCTCATGGCTAAAAAACATATTATTTTTGTGGACGATGAACTGCTGCCTCCTAAAATGATGATTGTTCAATCTTCGACTACCACCTCATATGATGTCCATTAATATGGAACTATATTTAAAGGTGATATATATTATATTTATACTATCTCTATACTTCTTTATGTTTCATTTATATCATACCATTATGGTTTCCGTAACGGGTAAATATGATAAATTCATTTGGGGAAGTGCAGACTACCATCCCCTCAATGTTATATGACTCATTTATCCCATACGTGGAACATATAAATGATAGAGTTAGTAAAATTACCTAAAATAGATATTATAATGGAATTATAATATATCTATTTATTATTATGTTATCAATCATTTAAATATAAAATAGAAATGAACGTAGCGTTCATGCGTACGTACGAATTACCATCTCCATGAATGGTGTGTTTCATTTTTAACACCAAATGATATAGAATATTATAAATATATATAAACTGGATAAATATGATAAATATTATATCTAGATCATGAAAATAATCCGGGATATAATTTACTTTTGACCACATGGACAGTTTGTAATAAAAAAAGTTCATTTTTGGCTAATGTTCTGAACATCGACAAAATGTCCGATATGAACTCCAATAATTAAATAATTGTTATAGCAAGGAAATAGGTGATATAAAAGGAATAATAAAATTAAAAAATTTTCTTAATGAAATATCAAATAAATTAATTTTATTATTTATTAATAACTTAGAACATACGAGTCAAGTAAGAAACAAGGTAAGGTGTTTTCATTCCACTTTTTATTCCCATGAGATTCATGCAACATTTGCCACTATTTCATTTTTTGTGGTGTATGTAAAACCAATTATTGTATTCTTTATGTAATATACTTTACCTTATTGGTATTTACATATTAATTTTTTGATCCTCCCTTCATGGGGTTTATGTTTCGTATGATACCAAATCGGTAAGGGAAGCTTTCACCTTCCTCTTTTTGTCAAAGACTTCTTTTTTTGTTATGAATTTTAATTTATATCTTATTATGTTGGGATATTTTCTTATATATCCTTATTTCTATATATTTTATGTCCATGTGATGATATACCATTTTTATATCATCAACTCATTTTCTAAATTTTAATGTAATGTTGTTAGGTTGTCGAATTTTTGTAAGGGAACTTCTTTACAAAATTTCAATTCGTTGGGTTAACCTTCTACTTCTTTAATATGTCATGCTATGAATATGTGTGAATATCCATTGATTGTTTTACACATAATATCCACTTATATTGGGTGTATATATATTTTCACACATTATTATTTCATTGATTTATCTTTAATCTAAGGACACGATCTTTATAAGGAATTTCGTCTCAATTTACATTCCATTGAGACATCATTGTTTTTATATGCCAATTAATTTATATATGGTGTATATACTATCGGTTGGCATAATATATCATGAATAAATTCATTATCATGATATTATAATGTTTTCATTAATTTTATTCTTCAATTTATTTTATTCAAGTGTCTCTCATTTTGTTAAAAACTCTATAACTAAAATATATTCTTAAATGTTTCAATGATTTTATCTTCTAAATATTTCTCATTAATGTCCATGTTTTCAAAATGTATTTAAGGATTTAATCATATGGAAATTAATGTTTTAAAATTATAAATCCTTTAAAAGTTTCAATTTGGTATGGGACACTTTGATTAAAAATATCTTTATTAAATGATTAAAATGGTTTTGAAAATGGTTTGTAAAAAGAATTGATTATATTAATATCTTGAAATGATATAAATTGATTGGAATGTGGAATTGATATCTTTAATTTATTATTGTGTTATGTGTTATTATTTTTTTTGTGGCTATTTGTTATTGTTTACATATATGGGTGGTTCCGTGATACACCTACGGTAGGTGAGATCGAGATAACTCTCAAATGCATTAGGTAATGTGATAGAGGTAAACGTTAAAGTTTCCACTAAGAGATTTATGGAATATACTATGATTTTTTTCCAAATGTAACTTCCTACATATCTAAAAAAGCTAAATTGTATGTTTGATATTGATACCACAAGTTATCTTTATGATATATAATTTCAATGTGTTATTCATAAATCATATGATTTTGTGAGGTATGTTAATCAGTTTATGTTTTGTATGTATTGATGAACTAATCTTTTCTTTCTTTATTTTATAACCCTTAATGAGATTTTTTTTGATCATCACGTGTTATTGATAGATATTTCACAAGGTATAAGGCAAGGTAAGTGAAAAGAAGAACTCAATAAGATTTATATCAAGAAAGGAATTATTTTTTCTTTTATGAATTTTTATTTTATGAAAAAAATGGATATTGAGTAGTAGTTTATACTTTATAAATTTTGAGATGTAATGTAATAGTTTTGGAATAATTTTATAAATCTATAAAACTAAAAAGATACTCAATGTGAATTATTAATTTAATTCAAGATTATGTAATGTTTAAGGCTGAGGCCATATAACTACGTTTTAGAAATGAAATTTTATAAATCTAATTATTTCATTGTTGTTTAAAATTTTATTTTATGTCAATATTTAATATGACATAAATTTCAAATGGTTATTAAGAGAAAATAGGTTTTTCATCTCACATTAGTTTCATTGACACACATGGCATGTTAACCACATTTTTATTTTATATTGTTTTTATTATTCCAATGATTGGTTTATTTGAAACATATAATAAAAATTATTTTATATGAATATCCATATATGCTTTAATCTTTAATGGGTCTTAAAATTCAAAAGTTTCATATGTGGTTAGGGTTTCATGTTACCATCTCATTGTTTATCAGGGTTATTAATGATTATGTTTTGGATAAGGACATATTATGATCAATCCTTCATGAAACTCTTAAATTTTATTAACCACAATTTATTTTTGGAGAATAATTTTCCCCATCCATTTGAACCCTTGTAATCACTAATGATAATGTAATAATTTTTTTACGAAAAATAATCTTTATTTATATCATTGATAGATAACCCTCATTCATTGATGATCTGGTTTTCTAAAAATGATTTTATTTATGTCAAAACTATAACATAATGATCATATAAATAATTTTTACATAGATAGAATTTTAAAAAAAATATAAATTGATTCATATATATATTTTTTGAAAATGTGTCTTTTGAATTTTACCAAAAATGAGAGAGTAATAATCCTTTGAATGTATGCAGAATGAATAGTATTTTTGGTTATCATGATAATTAAATTATTTAGATGATTTTTTAAATTATTTTTTGGGAATTTAGAAAAAAATGGCTTCATTAATACTTTGGAAATATTTTAAATAAAGGACATGAAATATAAATTAAATTTTTCTAAAAAAATTTCCTAGTGATTTTTCAAAATAATTATGCATATAATGTGATATATTTTTATTTTAAATAATTTTTACGACAGATAATTTCCATTGATAACATTATTTTTATTTTTCTATTTTTAACATGATTATTTTAATTGTATGTTTATGAAACCCATTATATTTTCATGGGTTATGTTGTGATGAATTACTAAAGTGATTCTGAAACCTATTAATTTTCCATGACTTATGGTAAAATTAAATGTTTATGAAAGTCATTTCTTTTCATATTTTTTTATATGATCAATTTTTTTTTATGTTTTGGAATATATAAGTATAATTTTTGTAATGTTATGGGTGGGGGTTATATCTCCCTAAATGATGTTGGGTAATTGTTGACATATTATGTAATAATCTAGATTGTAATGGGTAATGTACTTAGTAGGTATGTGACACTTACCATAGTGATATTCTTGGTACTTAAATTTAAATAGACTGAGGATTTGGTGAGTGAATTGTATCAACAATGATAGCCTTTAAATTGATATTTCATTAATAAGGAAATGTTATTATATTATTATTTTTATTTCACAAATCTATATCTTATGCCAGTGTTATTCTCTCAGGGATTATGTTCATTTATTCATTTTTCATTCATGCCTTATGAATATTAATGATTTATTAGATAATTAATTATTATTATCTAAATATTTAGTGAAATGTTATTCAAATGTTATTATCATGGTATCACATGCTTATCCACATGTTACAATGATATATCCTGTATTAATTCTTAATTATAATCTCATTTCAACATATCTTAAGTATCCATTCCATGTGTTATTAAGAAATGTATTATATATGGTATTTCTATGAATGTTTATAGTTAAGAATAAAATAATAGGAGATGATATAGTTAACTTATGAAAATTATATTTATGTATACATGTTCCAAATGGCACTATAGCTATATGATTTTGGAATGTATTGTTATGTTATGTTAGGAATATTCTTTTACTAAGATATAACTTATAAATAAGAAAATATCAGACTAGTATACTATGATAGATTGGAAGAAAACTTTATGGTTTAGTAGTTTCCATAATTTCACTAGTTTATTCACTAAAATAATTTTCAAAATCATAATCTGTTGGGAAAAAATCTCTCAAGGCATCATTGAAGCATTTATGAGGTGATTGTGTTTGTTAACAAAGTGGACATCTGAGTGGTGATTTTTGACAAAGAAAAACAATGACATACAAATTTGTTGACAAGGATGATTTCATGATGGAATGTTGAGTTCAAGTGATGAGGTACATGATCCATGTTTGATTCAAGAATGTCAACAAAAGTAATGGATGATTTGGAGTCAGTACAAAAGAACAGATACAAGGTGGTGTTGTTGGAAAAGGGACTTGTGCGCCGAGGACTTGGAGTATAGGAAACTTGCGCACCATATCTATTTCGAGATCAGTAGATTAAAATATGGCTAAGGAAACTGGTTCGCGCATGTTTGGGAGTTGGTCGCCCAAGTGTCTAAGAGGACCGAAGACTTGTGTGCCGAGACTGGGTCGCGCAGGTGACCTGCGCGCCATCGTGTAGGGTGGTCAATTTGCCTATAAATACTGGACCACCACTCTTCATTCTTCAACTGATTTCAACACTTTGAGAAATCAGAGCTCCCTTCACGCAGGTGTGGTGGTTGCGCAAGTGGTGTGTGTGGTCGCACAGGTGGGACTTGCGCGCCAGGGTGATAGTTGAGCGCCAGTGTTTGAAGCTGCGCGACAGTGTAGAGTTGTGCGCCAATATTGGATTGGGCGTAGAAGGAAGTGAGTCGCGAAGGCTTAGAGTTGAGGAAGCTTGAGTCACGCAAGTGTCTATGGAGGACTTGCGCGCCAGTTGTGACTTGCACGGCCATACTTGCACACCGAGATTTACTTGCGCGCCAAGTACGGTTTATTTCTAGCATTGATTTTCGGGCTGCGTGGAAGCTATAAGATTGACTGATTCCTTCGGCGCAAAGAGATATTCATCTACGGGTGAAAATTGGGCTTCAACAGAGAATCTACTTACAAAGGAAGATGCATTTCTTCATGCAAATGAAGAGAACTACATGTCTATAAACTGTGAGTGGATTCCTTCAAGAGTAGTGAGCAAAGGAAGAGAAAGAAGGTGATCCTCTCCACCAGCAGTGACCCAGAGAGAGAGAAACATGGAGTGACCCTTGGGAAAGCAGTGAGCTGACCCTAAACTTGTAAAGGCAGTGATCCTTGTCATAGAAGAGATCTAAACCGAACATTGTAATTCAAAACTAGTGAAGTTTAGTGGAATTGGTATGACCGGAAACTTGTCGGCGTATTCTCCTTAGACATAGCCCTTTGCGGAGAACAAAGTAAAATTGATGTGTCCTGTGCATGCTTTACTTTCTGTTTACTTTGTGCAAAAGGAAAGAGAGAGAGAAGAGTGTTTTTCTTAACAGTGAAACAAGATCAGAACGGGCGTTAATTTTAAATTAGTCATACCCGGATTCACCCCCCCCCCCTCTCAGGGTATTCAACCTTGTGGACCTAACATAATCCATTTTAATCTAAAATATATCTTCATGTATCATGTTTTTAAATGAATTGGTCCCTTCATCAACTTGAGTCATGTTTTTGATCAAAACGACCAGTTTCATCAAATTTAAAATGAGTTTAATTATAAAAAATATTTAACCAATATAGAAATCACTATATTCTATGGACGTACTATGATCGTGAAGGAATAATCCTTCCTCACCCCTATCAAATTTACCATGATTTTCCTTGATGATTAGAATTTAAACATTGAATCAAAATAATTAAAATTAACTAACTTTTTTCATTACATTGGAACATACCTAATATGATTTTTTCTTCAAAACATGCTAAATAATAACTATATTAATTATATATCATAATATATTTAAAACATCATCATTAAAAGGAGTGGTCATGTAATGTTTACATAGCAATTTTTTGTAAATTTCTTCCAATGTCCTATTCCTCCTCTCAATAGAACCATTCAACTGATTTTTCATGGGGGAAGAAAATATATTCAATATACGATGTTTTAAAAATTAGGAATTTAACACATTGTTATCAAATTCACCTCAATTTTCACTTCATAATGTAATAATTTGTTCATATTATTCACTTAGAACAAATTTCTTATTTTTATAAAAATATTACAATCACCACTGTTAATAGTCAGAATGAAAGCTTGAGTAAATATAATAAATTATCAACTAACACATAATTTTATTTTAGTTAGAATGAAATTTCTATAAATACTAATCAAATCCATAATAATATGTTATGGGGTAAGAGATTTAGAAACCATATACATTTTTTAAGAGATGTATTTTATTATTTTACTATTTAGCATGAACCATCAAGATTATTTTTTACTAATTTATATTTTCATAAGTTTGAATATAAATAAATTTATAATAATTTTCTCAGTGAATAGACATTGAAATATCTTATTTTTCTATTCCAAATACATGATTGATTTTTTTTCATCATTTCTGTTATAAATTTTATTCCTAATTCATCAATTATGATCTATTGTACAAACATTATCTATTCCAGGAACCATATATTTTTAAATTTAATATTTGAATGTAGAACATAAATAGTCAGAATAATATAAAAAATAAATTCTATAACCATTTTGGATAATATATATTATATTCTCAATATATAAATCAATATAATGAAAATTATTTTAGAGGAATCATATTGGATTTCCAATTGATCTTACCCAAAAAAATTTCTTTGGCATTCTCCAAAAAAGTGATGTAGCCTCCATAAATTTTTATTAGGAGGTGGAAGTTAGAGAAATAAAAAATAATATATGTTGAGAAATTTTAATTAAAATACCTCTTTTCACTGATTCTATTACTTATTCTTCCATTTAAGGAGAAATCAAATACGAAATTGTTTTGGTACCCATATTATAATAGGTCCATCAATGATGGAAACTGATGAATTGCGAAAGAAATGTATTGGTTCCTTACAAATATACTATAACTAACCATTGATTTTTTTGGAATAAAGTAATTTATGACTCTAAAAAATTATGGGGTTCAAAAAATGAAATTATTTGTAGAAAACCATAATTCTCTATAGAAAAATTAAGTATATTTAGGTTTGTTTCTATTATTATAACTATACATAAAATTATTTTGATAAATAATTTGATTATCACCATTTCTTTAAATTTTGAAAATCCTTTTCTAAAATTTATTATTATGAAATATTTATTTTAATTAATATAAACATTTTGAGAAAACTATAGTTGAATAATTAATGTCTTGGAATTATTTTTTAATGAATCAAATTATGTTATCACGTATACAAATCAAAACATCTATTTTTTCAATCATTGTTTTCAAATAAAAAGAAATGTATATTTATTTCCTATTTTCCATTCACAAAATATTTATTAGAATTTTTTATGGATTTTATTTATTTTTAGTTATTTTAAATGTTATTTTGAGAATGATCAAATATTCATTAAATGTTGTGTTTTTTGAATATGAATCATCAATATAATAAGTATAATCACTTTATGTTCCATTCATGAATTTTTTCCATACATCCTATTGAAAACTGTCATAAAATACTTCTTCTTAGATGTTTTATTTTATTTCAATTGATGGATATCTGACATGATGTTATTAAACATTTAAAATCATATAATTTTACTTATTTGGAGTTTCCATCATGCTTATTTTACTTAATGATACGATTATTCAAACCTATTCTTTAATTATTGAACGTTTTTACCTTTCTTACTTAATTTTAATGATCATTGTCTATAGAATAACTACATTAGTTTTCTTCATTTGAGGAATATGGTAATTATACTTTAGTACCTTTTGTTCTATATTTTTTTTAATCTATTAGAGAATAATATTCCTTATTATCCAAAACACTCCATCTATCATTCCTCTACCATATCATCCCCACACATAATAAGAGTTAAAATAATATATTTTATCTTAAATTTTTTCTTATGTATATTTCCTATTTTAGGAAGATTTTACATTCTATCTAGTTGTTATTTTTCAAATTCTTTTCAATGATTATTTTGGTTCATGAATGGGTGTTCTCTAAGATCCAACAATATTTAAGACCATAATAATTATTCCAATCCCTTAGGTGATGATGTATCTTTCCATAATTCTAATTTTATTTTACATAATATTGGATGAATTATATCAAATATACCTTGTATTGTCTTTTATATCAGAATAAATTAATATAGTAGTCTATATTTCATTTGATATTTCATTCTATGAAACTCAGTCAGATTTTGGATGACCTAGTCCACATAGGATTTCATTCACGGATTTGGATTATAATTTATAAGTATCATCAGTATTATAATCCAATGTTTGATGATGAATTTTGTGAACTTTATAAGCCATAAAATATGTCATATAATCCTTGAGACCAAGTTTTATCAAAATAATATATTTTTATGCATTTCAGAAAACATAATTCTCATTATTATTGTAGGGATCACATACCTTGAAAAAAATTCTATGTTTTCATTCAAAAAACTCATATTCATATTTTAAATTTGACATTAAACATTGAATGAATATATCTATAATTTAAACCCATTTGATACCAACTTTTTTTCAAATAATTCTTCACTATGACTCAAGGGTTGTGGTGAATTGAGTTCTTAAAAATTTTTATACCAAAAAACCCACCAACTTTTTTATAGGATAATATATGAAATTCTAATAATGTAAGGTAGTATTGTGTATGAAATTATAATGAAAATATATCAGAAAAATATATTTATAGTGTCTTGGGGCTCAAAAATTCCATCGTCCACTCAATAAGTAATCAAATCCAAGGGTTTTGTAATTTTTACTATACTAGTCCTTTTAGGAAGGACTAGAAGTCATTTTCCCATGAAATAAAAGGTTAGGTGCAGGAATTAAAGACATGGGAAAATACTAGAAGATTTATATAGTGACCTAGGAATAACATAAATAGATATTTCATCATTTTATATAAATATTTATCACATTATAGTTTACATTATCATTGGACATAATATTTTATTGTCCACGAAAACATATAACACAATATTCTAACACGGGGAATGATATTCAATGTTTCCCATTAGTAACTCCCAATTAGTAATCCTACTTAAAACTATTCTTCATAACTTGGGGGATTGAAAAAATATGAAGGGAGAAATTACTTCCTCAGTAAGGGTAAAGAAAGGACATACATAAGAATAACATGAAAAAACAGGGTATAAGAATTTGATCATAAAATTTGAAGATTATACGCTGAATATCAGTGATCATAATAAATAGTAATCAAACATATACTAGAAGTTAATAATACTTGAATCATAAGGGAATCAATAGTATAATCCACCTAAGAATAACATAGAAATAAGACACATAATTTTTCGTATACACATAACCACATTAAATCTTATGTAAAGGATACATACCAAGATCTTTAAAACATTTTTTTCTTGGAATAATCACACGTGTACCTACTTTGGGATTAGACTATAACATGAGTAGACTCTAATTTTTTGGGATTTATCTATAACCCATGAACCCTATTGATTTTGAGATTGAGAAACAACCCATGACCACTCTTATTTTCTGACTTTCACTATATTTTGTGATCCTTATTCATTTTGAATAAGATGAATAAAAAATAACATATTATTTTCAGGATTTAGATACAACCTATATACCCTATGACATCATTTACCATTTATCATTACCCAATTCATTGAAAGAAGATACATGCTCCACCCATCACATAATGAAAATAACTTTTTTTGGTTCCAAAATATCATAAATAATTCATAAAATTGTGACCCATGAAATTAAAAATTTATTGTAAACATATCATTGTTTATTAACCTATGGAAAGGTGATAGGATTCATAGTCATTTCTTCATAGTATAAACCATAAAAATAAGTGGGTTTCATCATGTTTTAACCCATGGAAAATAAATAGATTTCATAAAAAAACACCATCATAAACATTTACCAATAAAATAAATAATAAGAATTGTGTAATTTCATAACATCTATCATAAATAACTAGTAAATAATACTCTATATCATATAATATCATCTTAAATGGAGGAGTATTTTGAAAGACCTGTTAGAGAGTTTCTTATGGGAGATAAACTTTCATTCAAATTCATTTTTTTGAACAGATTTAATTTTCAAATATAATTTCCATTGAAATCCACTTTGAAATAATATAATATAATATTTAAAAATAATTTAAAAAATTTACTAAAAACGTATATGTTTTGCATTAATAAATTCTTTTAAAATCATAAAAAATTGGGAATATTTTTTCATTGAAAATAAAATAGAAAAAAATAATAACTAAAAACCTGAAAACAATTTTAAAAAATTATTAAAAAATAAAATATATTTGAAATGATATTCCTTAAAATTAAGATTAAAATTTCATTTTGAATCATTTTTCTAAAACAAGGGTTACTGAATAAAACAGATTTTCAACTGAAGAGAAAAATTAAGGTTAGTCTTTCATAAAGATGTTTTCATATTTATATTAAGTAAATAAGATTAGAAAATGGTTCCAATACATGATTATGTCATGAAAATTATGAGAATAATAACATTAATTAGATTTATTGAGATATGGTTCATAATATTTCACCAATGGAATCATAATCATATATAATATTGATAAACAATTTGATTGTAGAAATAGAATCTTACAACTTGGTGACATTGAATCATAATCCCCAATGGGGAATAATATTAAAGGAAACATTCTATTTCATCAAGATGAAAAAATTCATGATATAACATGAAAAAGGGATTTTATATAGAAAAAGTGAAATAATATAAGAACATAACATAATATATGTCTCAAAAATAAAAACTGAGAAAATCATCCCATGACCTATTTAGTAACTTTTTATCATTAAACCCATAAAAGAGAGACCCTCAAATCAATATGTAAATACCAAAAAAAATTACTTAGGATAATAATAATGTAAATTCATGGTCTATATATATATCACATACAAGGAATAGTTAATGAATACAACATGTGTCTCACAAAAGAAAAAAATTTAGATGTCATCCCTTACTACTTGATTAACATTTGAATCATGAGATCCATGTAATAATAAAAAAATTGAAAATTGATTATCATGACATAATTAAAATTCATGATATAACATGTTAGAGGGATGTACATATAGAACACAAAAAAACACGTGGTTAATATGGAATAAGTATCATAGATATAAAATTGAGACTATAAATCACCTTACTTTATGTATTAACATTATTCATAAACATTCAATCCTTTTGTATAATAATTATATGTTTATTTTACATCACCCACATAACCAAATTATTATATAAAAAACCATGTATTATTTTACCATTACATTACATTAATATTTTATTAATAAATTTATTTCTAATTTATGTTTTAGGAAATAACCACTTTGTTATTCATATATGTTTTGTCTTTTTATTTTCTATCCTATTTATTTGATAATGGTTTCCACATTTCAAAAATTTATTCCATGATATAAATATAATATCTATTCATAATATATTTAGTTATAATAATCCAAAAATTAAATAAATAGATAATGAAATAAATATATAATAGAGATGGATGACGTATGTTTTCCTATACATTGTATCCATTTTATTTTCATATTTTAATATATAAAATAATGTTATATATATATTATCATTTCAGTAGTGTTATTTTGTCATATATATTGCATACATCTATTACACCCTTTTTAATAAATTCATTTTATGTATAAGTGAATCACAATGCTTCATGAGGTCATAGTCTACCATAAACATGAACAACATTATCGTATCCTAACAAAAAAATTCATCTTGATGATTGTTTCATCTCCTTCACGTATCTCCTTTTTTCACTAATGGACTTACTTTGTTGGAATTATTCCAAAAATTAAAACTTCATAAATTAATATAGGGAACATGGGAGGATAATTGGATAGGTTTTTGGTGATAAAAATGTGAAGAAATTTTTGAATAAGTGATGGGGTTGATTAAACTTATTTATTAGAGGAAAATTGGAATTCTTGTAAATGCTAAATTGAAAGCACTATTTGGAGGTATCTATTATATCAGGTTCCTCCAATAGTGAACCATTGTTTTACCAAATATGTGATGTGGTTAAAATATTTCATGATAATTTTTTTTGGAGATGTTTTTAGGTCAATAGGCCATTTTATATTAATGTTTAACCATTATGTGTAAAAACAACACCTTAATATCTATAATTAAACTTAATTTCCTTCACAAATAACATTGGTCAGAAGAAATGATGACCTTTCTAGAAATTATATATTATGTTGTTCAATAATCTATAATTAGTTGTCCCAAATTAAAATCATATAATTTTCCTATAAAAAAATTATATTAATCTTGTATACAGAATGATAAATTGGGGTATTAAAAAGAAAATGTTCAAAATAATACATTTTTATGCCAAAATTCAATATGAAATTGACTTAAATGACATAAATTTTAAAAACTTATGCTTAATTATTCTAATTTTTCTTATATATACAATAAATATATTTGTCCATTATTAATATTACATATGAAAGGTCATTTTTGAGTTACAAGTTAGTATTTTTTGTTATTCATCAAAAAATGGAACTCCACAAAAAACAACAAAAACATTAAGAAGATAATTTTGAAATTATTACATAAACAAAAATGTATATAATTTCAAATAAAATTTATAAAAAGTGTTAAAATTTATTTAGAAAACATGTATACTATTAAAAGTGTAAAAACTTCCTTTTCAAAAAAAATATAGCTCTTTATGAATAAAAATGGATTTGTGCCTATATTATGCCTAAAAAATATTATATGAAATGGAAAAAATATTGAATATATACCTTATTCAATATAATAAATTAATTCACTAAATTTTATTTAATTATTATATTATGATTAACAGTCCTTGGTGTACATAAATATTTTTTTCTAATAAAAAAAACTTTAAAATAAATATGTTTTTATTTTCATTTATAATTAATTGGTCCCCAAAGGATTAATTATATAAATATATTCAAAACATATTTTCATAATTTAGTTAATATTATTTAGAACTTAAATTCTAAAACATAGGTGATAACTATAATAATATTTCTATAATAATATTAAAAGACTATTGTAGTTCAGCCAAACTATGTCTTTTGTGTAATGTATCATATTAATGGAAGTTGGTGTAGTGTGTAACTTAAGAAAAACACAGTGTTTCATATGACACATGCTAAGATATTATTTTCATACATAACATTATTAACTAGTTGTTTTTTATTAATCAAATAGTACATGATGTAGCGTTCAATGTAATCCATCAAATAATTTTATTTTATATATAAAAAATTTAAAAAAACTGTGGGTATAACATTCTATCCCCTTAAAATTAAATTTTCCTAAAAAATTTTATGGTTAATCCATGTTTTAATACATGAATGGTTCATTCATTGGAATCGGTATTTGAGAAATAAATACTAAAACTAACGTTTAAAAGGTAGATTTGGAAACATAATGTTTTCCCAATTTAACTCATAACAAGGTTTTCACATATGAGAACATATTAAAATATTTGGACATTGGTGAAAAGTTTAAATAATTGTATAGAGTGATAATGTTAACTTATTACAAGAATGTGTGTGGTCTATAAAATGTCATTTTCTATAAAACCAAAACCTAATTAATCATGAAGTGGTCATTATTATCATGAAAATAAAGATAATAAAAAATATTTGATTTTCATTTCATCTGCCTAATGTTTATTAATTTCCACATGAATATTTACATAAGTGATTTCATAAAATTCCATATGTATAATCTCACCCTTTGGTTGTTTCTTGATCAATTTACACTTTATCTCTACCTTCACGAAATGTAGGTGAATTTTTCATTCCTAAAGAACAAATATATCATGTGATCCATAAATATAATGATAAGTCATCCCATCATTAATTAGTAATCTCCTAGTAGAAATGGATTTCCTAGGTTATCCAATATGCATAAATCCTTATATGGATTGATCATAATTTAAACTATAAAATATTATCTGAATTTTAATATAAATTATTCAAAAAATGGAAATCATTTTGACCCTTCGAAAAGTTTAAAAATTGAAAACATTAGAAAAATTTTTACTAATCTTCCTAAAACTAGCTAAACATTGATCCCCCTATATCATAAAGCATCTCTTGTTTATCACATAACAAACATGTGAGTAATATCATTATGTATTATCATGAAACACGGTATTGACCCGAATTACCATAATTCATTATTAAAAAGATAGATTCTTCCTTATTACAATTATTATTGGATATATTCCTAAAAAAATAATGATTTTAACATCATCAATGATAGAATAAACCACCTTTCCAAAAAAACCTTTATCATTTTTAGGTCATAAATACTCTCCAATTTAATTTATCGAAAGAAATGTGTATGTATCCATACAAAATTTTATTTTATTATCATTAGGAACCTGTTAAGGGTTATATTTCCATAATCCTAAAATATAACCCCATCATTAAATCAATTTTCTAGGACATCAGTACCATTCAATAAATTCTTTAAGATTATTAATGAGAAACGTATAATCAACATCATTATATATTTCATTCTTAAAATAAATCAATATCTATATCCCAGTACCTAAATACTTCATTCATCTAACTTCCTTCTAAAACAAATTTCTAATCTTCCGCTTCTTATTAATTAATACTTCATTCCCTTTTAATTTCATATGTATTCTCCACATCATCAGTAATATAACCATTACTATTACTTCCTTGCTGGTTATAATCATAATATTTCTCTTAATGACTTCAATTTTCCTAATGTCAACTCATAAAACATTTAAATAGTTCATCCATTTATAATAATATAGGGAGGATAATATTCCCATCTATAGGGTTAACTGAAATTTTTATTTTCCCTCAACAATTTTTTTTCATATCCTTATTTTCTAAAAAAACATATTATTTTTCCACTAAGACATTGACATGGTTGTTTATTACAACATTATTGATACATAGGAAACTAAATATTCTTTTCTCCATGGTATACATGACCTGAATCCTCATTGAATACTTTTATTATCTTATTTTATATGTCTTTGAGTTAGTTTAGGAAACATTTTTAATCATGTCTACTGAAAATTGTTTCAGCATAATCACAATGTCCTTTACTCTATAAATAATTCTATTTGTATTCTCATCACCAAATAATTTGTAAAATTCCATTTTAAATATGCTCTTTCTTGTTCCAAACAATTAATATGACTAGAAATCTTAGTGTGAGAAAATATAATCATACTGGGAAACCAAATAATCATCAAAATCACTTGGGA
This sequence comes from Viscum album, assembly GCA_963277665.1. Taxonomy (NCBI): domain Eukaryota; kingdom Viridiplantae; phylum Streptophyta; class Magnoliopsida; order Santalales; family Viscaceae; genus Viscum; species Viscum album. The sequence goes on from OY728152.1 coordinate 1,405,001,527, forward strand.
TATCTAAATCATGAATAATTATTTTTTCAAATATGACATCATAGGATTATCATGGGTTATTAACAGTAATCATCTATTTATTACTTTCTTGATGGTCCATAAATAGTTTGTGAATTTCCAAATAATATCCCTTAGGAGTTTCAATCTAGGTCTGTAGTAAAACCTATTTTCAAGCATGCATTTTTGATTGAGTATAGAACAATACTGTGTTTTTGGGGTTTTCACACCTATGTAAGTTCAAAAGAGAGACACACCCACTTGTTGAATCCATAAGGGAATTTAATTTCATTATAACCACTCCCTCAACCATTTACAAAAATTCTAGGAATATTTATTATAATTCAACTAATCATTATGATTATTTTAAGAGGAATCCTTAGACAAATCATTAAAACATCCCTTGGGATCTCACTATGGTTTTCTCATCCTAGTTTCCAAATTTTTACTAATAATTTTCATTGATACGTACTATAGTTACCTTGTATTAACATACATGGAAATTACATAATTTTAAATGAATATTCATACATTACAAAAAGTACATTCCCAATGACCATAATATTTTAATTCCTTAAAACATGAAACACAATCTTTTTTACTTGGTAAAGTATCTTCAATATTTCCCACAAATATCTCCCAATTCATTTCTCCAACAAAAAAAAATATTTCATTTCCTAGGGAAAGGAAACCAAATAATGTGTGAGGATTTATTATTAGAAATGGAAAATGAAGGAAATTTATAAGAATACCATGAACTATGTTTATTGGAACAATAAATTTTTTTGAAAAACATACCCTGCATATCAAAGATAATCATTAAGAGTCATAGCTTAAAGATTTTTAGTTGACCAAAAATTAATCATAACTGAATAAATACCCTAAGACACTAGAGTATATCATTTGTATAAGACATAAAATTTGTATAGATACATATGCCTATACAATCATATGTCAAGGAAACCTACCATAAAGTACATAACATGTTATGCTTCAGATAATCTCTTATGTACCTACTTTTGGCTAGGGATATAATTCATGAACCCTATTTTTTTGGGTTTGGGATACAACCCATGACAACCCCCCAAATTTTTTGGCATGTGATTCAACCTATATACCCTATGTTTAGTGGGATTGGGTTTCAACCGGTATACCCATATGTTTTCTGGATTGGGGTAAAACCCATGTAACCTCTTCTTTTCGGCCTTAGGAAACAACTTATTTAACCTATGAACTCATATGCCATTTATTATTTCCAAATGTATTGGAGAAAGATATAGGTCCCACCAATCACATAATGAAGATAATATTTGTGTGTGTCATAAAATCATAAATCATTCATCATATCGTAACCCATGAAATTATATGTTCATTATAAAAAGATAATAATATCATAACCTGTGAAAACTGATAGGTTTTATAGTTATTTCCTAATATGAGAGCCAATAAAAATAGGTGGGTTTTAGTAAGGTAAAACCCATTAAAAGAAATGGGTTTCCTACAAAACTCATTATCTTAAACATATTCCATTAAAATAAATAATATTAATTTTTTCAATGGATCATATTCCCATTAAAGCTTAAACTATATTAATGGATGTCATCTTTGATTGAAGAGAATTTTGACAGATCACGTGGATCATTTCCTAAGGAAAATAAATTTTATTTGAAAAACAATTTTTGTATTTTAATGACTTCTGGAAAAACCTTTTCATTGAAAATCACCTCAAAAAAATAAATTAATATTCAAAAATCATTTAAAAAATTTCCTCATGAAAATATCATTTTCTCACTAAATTACTTATTTTATATCATAAATTTGTTTTGAAAACAATTTTCATTTAAAATGACAATTAAAATCAAAATTGAAGAATTTATAACAATTTTATATAATTTTTAAACCAAAAAATATTTTTTAAATCATTTTCCTTGATAGAGTGATTTAGATTTCATTTTAATACAGTTATAGAAATCATTGTTTTCAAATAAAACATATATCAAACTGAACTGGAAAATAAGTTCATAGTTTTTCAAAAACATTTTATTAATTATCGTAATTACTGAAGTGTTGAAAAATGAAATCATTACATGAATATATCATCAAAAATATATGAGATAAAAAATCACAATATTTCATTAGATTTTTATCATATGATTTCATTAATATAAGAATAAACCTAAATAATCTTGATAAATAATGAGATTGTATCAATAAACTCTTACCCCTTTTGTAACATTGAATCATAATACCCATGATAGAATAAAATTACATGAAGCATAAAATATAATTTTGAAAAAAAAAATCTTGATATTACATGTCAAATTGGATGTATATGCACCTTGTGAATGAATATAGGTTCATAACAAAATGTTCTTCTCAACGATGGAAAATTTGGAAAACATCCCTTTGTCTCTTTAGTACTATTTTATCTATAACACTATGAAAGAGGGCTCCCAAAATGTATTTTAAATGACATTGATTTTATTTTTTAGAATCATAATGTACATTCATGTGAATTATATACACGATATAGAAAGTAGAATTGTTAAATACAACATGTGTCTTAAATATATAAAAAGTGTGACTAAAATCCCTTACTATTTGAGTAAATTTTGAACAGCTAGATCCTTTAAGGAATAACATCAATTAAAAATTTTAGTATTAGGATATAAATGAAGTTAATTATATAAAATTTCATATACACGTATATACATCACAAAAAAGAAATCAGTGGTGAATATGGTAGAAGTCTCGTAGAAATAATAGTGAGAGTAGAAATCCCATTACCTTAAGTCATCACATTGTACCCACACATTCAAACCTCTGGTATATTAGAAATAATTATATTATAAATATTAAAAAGAACCATATTATTATATATCAAACCATTTATGATTTTATCATGACTTTATTTTACATATTTATTAACAATTCCATTTTCAAGTCGTATTTTGGGTAATAACTTCTTTGTTTTTCATATATAGTTTTACTTATTATTTATGGTACTCATTATTTGATCACAATTTAATCATTTATAGAATGAATAATATTATATAAATACCATTTATATTATGTATTTATGTATTTATATTAATATTTAAAATATATAAATAGGAATTAAAATAAAATGTTCATTAAGACGGTATGTCAAACGTACACATGAATAATACTTCCATATTCATGTCAAATTGAAGGAAATAAATGTAAATGTTATATAAATATATATAATATATCAATTATAATTTATAATTCATATATATGAAATATTTATATTGCACCCATGTATTATTAATTCCAAGTTAATCCTGAAAAAATCACATAGCTTCGCGAGGTGGTAGTCTACCATACAGACAAATGATTATGTCATGTTCTCAAAAAAAGGAAATAATGAAGTAATATGTTTTATATTAATTATAGGATCATAAATATATTATAATTAAAACATTAACTATATGTCCATCATTATTTTGAACGATTAATGGTGATAATGTAAGAACGAAAGATATCGGTTCGCAATGTGGTAGTCAGTCGTACACACAAATAATGATTGTGTATCACATTTTAGGGGAGTGTTTGATGTTTTAGGAGGTAACCATTACATAAAAACAAATCAATATATTTATCACATATTTTTTGTTATATAATCTTGATATAATAAAGTTGATATTAGTGGAGAAGGAAATAAAAAAATGATAAATGTTGCCTTCTTTTTGGGTGACTCTTTTTGGGCTGAACAATAGGAACTCATTGGGTGAATTTGTGTTAAATGTGAGGTTTTTTGGTTGAAGGGAGGGAACTTTGGAAGTGAATTTTACATGGTATGTGTGAGAAAATTGGCTTTCACAACTAGAAAAAGGGATATTTCCATGGTTCAGAACTATGGCAATAGGCCCCAAAACTGTGGCCAAAGGCTGGGGATACGGTTTTGGCCAACCGTGGCCGCTATCGCTGTGGCAGTAGGTCCTGACCTATTTCCATAATTTTGAAAAATGTGAACATAGGCCTCCACCTTTGAAATTTTTTAACTTGACCTATTTCCATATTTTAAACTGTGTCTATAGGTGGCTATTGTAATGGTTTAAACCATATAAATAGCCTCAAAAAACCATGGAAATAGCCAAAATTATAAATGTCCCCATCAGGTTCTAATCCCTGCACCTCCACTATGCAGTCCAGGGAACTTACCACTACATCGTAGCAGAATTTGGGTATATATATATATATTATGACTTATATATTAATAAAAAACATGGGAATAGACTCTAAATAGTGGCGATAGGGCTTCCTACCAAATTTTTGGCGGGAATTGTTTTCCACGCGGAAGCGCGACAACCCTTTATCCACAATTTTGGAGAACCGTGGCTATTGGGCAATGAAAAAATTGGCCTATAGACATTTTTTTCAAACAGTGTCAATAACCATGGTCTATTACCATAGTTCAGAAAACATAGTCTATTGGCCACAAAAAATAAACCTATAGCCACGGTTTTAAAACCATAGCTATAGCCACCTATAGCCATAGTTTTAAAACTGTGGTTATAGATCTGTGGAAGTAGCTCCATTTTATAGTTGTTTTGAGATGAGGGAATAATTGAGGGGTTAGAGTATTTTATAGTAGAGGAGGAGAGAGATTCTTGTAAGTACAAAAAGGTAAACTTGATTGAGAGGTATTCATAGATAAAATTCCTAAAATAAATATCCATTATAAATTAAATAAATTGCATTGTCTAAATATGGATCTAAAATGGAGTTTGGAATAGTTTCCTTTTCACTTTTTTCCTTAGGATTGAATTTTAACCACTAAGTAAACTCATTTGTACCTTAATGGATATAATTAATTTTTTATTGTTTTCACTAATATTTTTGTTAAAAACTATATTTACCTTACTATATATTATAAAATTTTCTAATTTCAAATATAGAATCCATTTTTAAAAATTAAAATCACTTAATTGGTAGAAATTATTTTAAAATTAATTCCAAAAATTGATTGAGATAGAGGGCGTTTAAACTGATAATTTTCATATTTTTTCTATTTTTTTATTTACCATTAAAATTTTTTATAATAAATGTTATTTTTCAATTTAATTTAAGTATTTTTAACTTATCATTATAAAATGAGGTATCATAGAAAAATACCAAAAATTCAGCTTAATAAAATTTTGAAATTTCCATTTTATAAAATTATTTTAATTATTATATAAAATTTATAAATGTTTCATGATTTTGATATAGAACATGTTTTACACTAAAATGTGTAAAAATTCCCTTTTATAAAAATAGACCTTTTTATTCTTAAAATTAGATTAATTATTATTTCATTCTTATAAAACATAATAGTTGAATTTTATTAAAATTACTATATAAAATATAAAATTCATTAATATCAATAAATAATAGTGATTAAATTATTTTATTAATATAAAAAACTTTGGCGGGAATAGAACAATTTTCACACAAAAACACATCTTTTATATTCAATTGGTTTTCATCTTTATTTATAATTAATTAGTCACCAAATCATTCATTACGTAAACATGTATTATACTATTTTTATAAATATTTTAATATTATTCATTACTTCCATTCCAATTTCTAGGCCGGAACTGCAATAATATTTAAATAATAATATTAAAATAGTATTTTAGTTTTGTAAAACACAGCCTTTCGTGTAATGAAATCTGTCAAAAAAATTATAATGTTGTGTAGAACACAAGACAAAAATAATTTTCACATAATGAAATCTAAGATCATTTTTAAATTTAGAGAAATATTCACATGGTATTGTGTATTAATAAATCATAACTACATGTAGTGTGCAATGCGATCCATCAAATAATTTTAATTTATTTGGAAAAAATTTTAATAAAAACTCAGGGTGTTACACTTTCAACCAGTTTCAAAAAGTACTTTTAGCACAAAAGACATCAAGGTTCTATTAACAGTATCATTCATAGTGAATGTATGAATAAACAAGGATTATACAAATGAGGATCACCATTTTAACATACCACTGATAGAAAATAATTAATATTTTTGAAAGATGTTAAGATAGAATAGTGGGTCTAGAATATTATTCTTATAGAATATAATATATATTCATGATAGTGTATCCATAGAGACCAATTATACTTATTTTTTCATATTAAAAGAGAATAAACTTGATATCATTTAATATAATAGTTTAAAATCCATTAATGTTCTTTATTTCTATGTATTTCCTCTCATTCACCTCTAATGTAAATACATGACAAGCTTTTAATTTGATTTCATAACATGGGATCCTTAAAGTATCGGTTTAGAATTAAATTCCATGGGTTCTTTTCATTGATATAACTGAGTAATAGTACTAATAATTAAATTATCCTGATACATATTTCTTTATGATTTCCTACAACATTTTGTAATCATTTTTATAAAAACTCAACAATACAATATATAAATGTTGAATTATAGCTTAAATTTTCACAGAATATACATAAATGTTGATATATAGCAGGTTGTAGGATGATGTAATTGATTACTGATCACCACAGAGATGAATTCTGAATATTTTCATTCCCATATCCATTCTTCCTATAGAATGATTATCAATATATCATATTTTTATAGGCCTTCTTCAATTATTTTTCTTAGACCAAGGAATAATCTTTCCATTTTAAAGCATGGTGTGATTTTATGTAGATATTTCTTCATATAGGATATTAATGTAACTGATTATCCTCACAAAATAAACTTTTTTGTAACCACACATATTTTTAGATTCCAACATAATAATCTAAGATATCACATTAAAAAAGATGAAAACACATAATAATATAATCACTAGTCACACATGAAGTATATTTGAGATCCTCACATGATAATTTAGATTGGATATGTAAAAAAACTAGTATTTTGAAATAGATTATCCGGCTAACCCATATAGATGAGGATAGAATTAAATATTAAAAATAATTTATTCTATAATAACATGTAAGATGACTTTTTGTTGAATTGTAGGTGCCATCGTATACTGATATTGTATTTTTTTCATTTCAATTCCATTCTAACCTAAACCAATAAAAATACACCTTCACAATTAATTATCATGGTTTTATATTTTGGATGATCCATAACATTATAAAATCGGAAAATTATATAAGTTGTTTTACTAAGAGTGATATATAATCTGTCAAATAATTCATTAAAATTATTCCTTGTTGAAAAAACACTAGACATAAGAGAATTTATAAGAATATTTTAGAATATTATGTATACATACCCACACTATTTAAGGATTCCAATGTATTTTGAAAAAGTCCTATAAAATGTAACTTTTCTATAAATTAATCCCAGAGACATGACATGATTATGAACCAATGATATTTTTTTAAAGTCATTGATGTACATGGATAATTATCATGGGGCCATTTAATATGTTATTAACAAATTCATTTATCTTATTATAGTGTCTTATTTCTTAAAATAGGTAGAAGATAATTCCAATAAAATGTCTGATACTAATGTTTTTATTATTTTTCCAGACTAGAAACCTTAAAATATTTTGAGTCCTAATAGTGTTGAAAAATAACTATGATGCCCACTTTTTGACTAGTATGATTGAATATTTGGAGAGAAATTACGGATTTCATCACAAGACATAAGAAATTTACTATCCATAAACAAATTAATAAGATGATATCAGAAATATTAAAATTTAGGGAATATTAGAAGAGACTATAAAACACAATGGAAAAATAGTATCCAAATGTTAGAAAATAATTAATGGGAATATGGGAGAATGATTAAGACTATACTTAGAATGATTCTATGCTGATTTATATTTGAGATAATTTTTCATCTACCTATAGAATTATAACATGAATCCTATTTGGAAGTCCGTGATATTAATCGGAATTTGAAATATTTTCTAAATGAATGAGAACTAAAATCTCAAGACTAAAAATAAATCAAAAGAAAATAATTTTAGAACTGTATAATTTATAATGAATGAACTAATAGTGTAACATGAGAAATAGATCATAGAATGAGACTTATACAAATGATTACAATAATTACTTTAACAATCAGTGCTAAAGAAAATTCTAGCTTAAAAATATTCTATATTATAATGTCTAATTAATATTAGTAAATTGTACCCATTTTTTCTCTAATAATTTCTATGGATGGATAAAATAATATACTTATCTTCAATATACTTATATAGAATAGGTACAATTAAAATATTTCATTATCACTAGTGAATGAGATTACACTCCTCTAACCTCTCTACTGATAAACCCAAATTGTTATTACTTTCCCTACCACTTGATTAACTATGGTACATAGGTTTAATCTATTTCAAACAACTATATATATTATATTCCTCATAGAAAAATAAATAATTCATATATATGTGGGATTATAGTTTTATTAATTTCAAATCATTTTTGAATTTCAAAATTATTAATAATTTCATTATTTGTATTTTTTAAAATTCTATAGTCTTTTTGTTATTTTTATATGATTCAAAATATAATCACATAAATTTCAATTACCTGAATTATTCTTAATATATTAAATTTCTTGAGAAATTACTTTATTCCATGTTCTAAACATACATTAATTCCAAAAATGAACATTCTGACATTTTAATTTCTAAAAATTTATGAAAATTTCACCAAAATTTGAATCCCAAGTAATTATATATTTACACATATTTAAAAATTTGCATTATAGGATTCCTAATAATTTTCTATATCTTCTTCAAAAATATTTTTTTCTAGACATAACAAATGCATTCTTGAGTAAAAATATTTTTTTATATAATCCTTGTCAAATAATTCAGATTTTAAGGACATGATATTTTAAATTATTATGGAATTATTTTCAAAAAAAATACACTTTGAAAAAAAAATATTTTTCCAGATAATGAAATATAATTCTCATATCCCCTTGAAGAAATTAATTACATTAATATGAGACATATTATATTATTATAACACAAAAAAAATTCAATTTATCTGTGCATGATCAATGGTTAACACATGTATGGTAAAGGATTTGGACGATCATAATTGATATTTTCTGAGAAATATATAATAATAAATTTTTTATGATCAAGAGTAAATTCAGGGAAATTTCCTAAAATATTAAAAAATAAACAACTTATGGAATAATTGATTTTAACATATGAAATCTGAATAACTTCTATTAAATAATAATAATTCAATAGATGTTTATGAGAATCAGAAAATTCATCCACACCTACAAAATCAAATATAAGGAGAACTAATAAATGGGGGAAATTTATTGAGAGAGATATATAAAATATTTTTTTTATTTTTGATGTGATACATGTGTTAGCTATAAATTTAAATAAAAAAAGTTTCAGATCTGAATTAATGTTTCAGAGAGTGGGTGATAATTCTTTTCATTATTTAGAAACTTAAAATAATGTATTTTTATCAAATAGCGTAAAAAATTATTTCTCAGTTTCAATCATTAAACATCATACATTATAAACATTTTTCTGTTGTAAATAAAAAAAATTACATAGGATAAGAATTAATATATGGATCATTGGGTATGATTAATAAAATTTGAAAACCATTGACAACCTTTAAATGAGTTTAAATGTTGGAAAATTTTTTATGAATATTGAAATTATTGTTTTATGTGAGTTATTTATAAGGTTATGTTTACATAATCAATTGGTAAAAAAACTATGTCAATTAAATGTACACCATAATAAATTTTAAATTAATATCATTTTTTATGCACGATGGTTTTGAGTAAATATTTTTCTTCAAATGGAATTCTCAAATTTATGATCATATATCTTTGATTATACTCTTTAATTGTTGAGGAAATGAGTTGGATAACAAAAAAAATTGTATTTAATAAAATGTGGTCTATTTTATTCCCTCATATTTTCTAACTAATGGGGTTTTAGAATGATTTAGAGAATATTGTTCATTCATAATTGACACTTTCAGTCACAATAGCTCTGTATCCCTAGTGACGCAGTGTTTTCCCCAATGATTCATTATTCCATATAATTCTCTAGTTGGGGTGATGCTTGTTTCATACATCATCTACTTCATTTTCAAAATATTTCTTTATTATTTCGTTGATAGAAATACATATCTCTCTTAGTGATAATGGTTTTCATCTTTTGGGTGTAATCATCCTTCATCTTGTTGTTTTCACAAATACCATTGTGTTAATGTTACAACTTTTGATCCATGAATAGATATTTCTAGTGGATTTGGATGTACTAATGGAGTGACTACTTGGTTTTCATTATTATTGTGGTTTTCTAGTTTTTGGTTTCATTCGTCTTGCTCTACAGATTTGGAAATTAGCTGAGCCTTTGGTTAATTTATTATCTTATCTTATATTCTAACCCTTTATTCAAGTACTAATAATGCACTCCTATTGAGGATATCATAGAGACTTTGGATTTTTTTATTATACTCATATATTAAGGTGTGATCAATTAACAAGGATTAGTTAGAATTTTTTTATGTAGTGATTAGGATTCAATGTAGTGGATGTGACCACCTAGATAAGATATTAGTGATTTTTATTGTGTTTCAGCGTGGTGGTTTCTACAAACATGGTGAATCTTCTAATGTAAGTGGATTTTTATCCTATCAAAGATCGTGGATTATTTTCCAATCTTAGTTTGATAAATAATATTACATGGTTCATGTTCTTCACCCCGATGGAATGTAAGTCTTTGATAGTGTTGTTTACATACATTTTTAGAGGTGTCATTAGAGTAGATAATCGTATTTTTTGGGGTGACAACATCACTTGGGTATATCCGTCAATAGGGAAGTCTTTTATTTGTTATTATATTCTTTAATGAGTTTATTGTTGTATATTTTACATTATTATGGTTTTCTATTTGATCGCTGGGGCTTCATGTGGATGTTTGGAGGTTCTATTTGCTAATGTTATGTTTATCATGTCAATGATTGATTTTCTTATGATTATAGTTTCATGGGAGATATATGTTTTTTCACTCTGACTAATAATTATAATAACCTTACATTAATATCTATTCAATTTGAATTTTTCCGGTTTTCGACAAATTTATGTTTTGTTGGATTCTGATTATCAGTGATGTGGGTGATTATTACATATTGATTATATGACAAGGGATGTGGATCACTGCGTCTTTCTCCCTGAGATGATGATGTGTGTCATTTTTAAATATTAAATTGAATGTATGATGATTTGGGTATTAATTTTATTATTTATAATTATGTGTTGTTGGTATGTTGAATGTAAAAACTATAACATAGTAGGCGTTGACATAATCCAACACTAGTTTTTTATATTTCCTAGAATGATGTGTTTTTTGGATTATACTTGTTTTTTCACATGGATAACAGGACTTATCTAGAATTTAAAAAATTGGATAAATGATCTATTTGTAATTGGGTATTAATAAATTAAAAATGATTATTTTTTATGTATTAATATTTAATTACATTTTATTAAATTCAAAAAAATTAAAACAATATTTTTATTTACTTCATTTAGTGTTTAATAACATTGAAATATTATATTTTTCTAATATTATATAACAATTTCAATTATTTCGTAATTTTTTAATATTTCATTCAAAAATTATGGAACATATTTGTAAACAACCTATTCAAGCCATGTACAACACAATGGGGATCCAATTGGTCAACCTCATTGGTAGACCTACCTTGAATAACCCACTGAGAGGATTTGGAGTTTGTTCATGCATTGTGAAAAATAGGTTAATCTGGTCTTTTGAATAAGGCACACAGATCATGAATTGTTTGGGATTAGCTCCCACTAGGCCACCACAAATATATTTTCATCGTGGGTTATGGGTGGTGAACCTCTACTAATAACTTTAGGTGGAAAAGACATGACTTGAATATTATAATTCTCTCTTGACCAACCACTATTCCGATGTGGGGTGTGTTTAATAGTGAATTGTTCATCTACATTTAAAAGACAAATATTGAGCATTAACCATCAAATCAGATCCATGTGAACTTCCAGATATTTATTTTTTCTCATTACTCATTCAAATATCCCATATATATCCTATTTGTTTTTTAGTTATCCACATCCATCATAATTTTCTAATTCTTCTCCTTACTAGTCGTCAAAAAAATATAATGTTCTTAAATTTCATTTATCACCAATATATTCCTCTCTATATTTTCAGTTTTTCAGCATGATCATCAAAAATAAGAACCATTTTACAATGGTGGATACACCATCCATCAATGAAAACACCATTCGATAGGGGAACCACTAGCCCTCCCCAATGATCAACTTCTTGATACCAATGGAGGTATCAATTTGGGGTAATATCTTATACACTATTAGTTCTAATTATCAAACATAAAATCACTTTTCCACTGATATTTTGTTAAAAAACTGTTGATCACCTCAATTGAATCATTGTATGGTCACCAGTAGATCACATCAATTGATTCCCAATTGGGTCCCAGGTAGATCTCCCACAATGGCAGAGACCCTTTTTTAGATCCTATTGGTACATTTTTCTTTTTATGTAGCATTTTCCTACATCACTATTTTATTTATTTTTATCATTATGAATCTTGAAGCATCATTTTTCAATTTTTTCTTCTCCATAAACAAAAAATGATATATATACCATTGTACTCTAATGGTTGATACTCTATTTTGAAACCATTAAAACATCCAACATATCTCATTTATCCACCAGTAGTTAAATAATGCTACCAAACTTTATTTCCACTACTAGAAAAATAATACTACTACACATTATTTCTACCAGAAAAATATTTTTCTATCATTCTCAATTTCAATGGTATATATGTACTAATAATAAAATATTCAATCTACAACATATAATTTTTCAACCAAAGTTAGTTCAAAAATATTTATTCTCAATTTTATTTTAATGTTTTTCATTTTTTTATTAAAATAAATATATTTTTTAGTTCTCTTTGATAAAAAAATTATCTTCTGTCATCTAAAAATATTTTTAAGCATTCGGTCTATTCATATTTATTTGTAGTTAAAATTATTTAATATGGTATGTTTTATTTCAATTTCATTATCAGGAAAAACTAGAAGTACTTTTTTATTTTAACTTTTTTATGAATATGAATTGTATATTTTTTTGTGGTAACCATGTGAGATAGGTTTTAATGATATTTCATAATGAAGTAGTGATTGATAATTTTTTATTTTTATGAGTATGGGTTTTACAATTAGGTAACTATAATATTATAATTTTTTGTATGCTAACATGTGGAATGTAGCTATTGGAAATGAAGGTTCCCCCAAAAGATCATGGGATTAATAAAACCTGATTATTCTATTGGGGAAGTGTTCAAGATTATAAATCAACATGTGATTAGATGATATTATAGGAAACTATGATACAATCTCTGCTACTTTGATAAAATGATTAATCTTATTTAACTTATATTATTTTATTGTGAAAACTAAATATATACATTTTTTATCTTCCACCTCTAATGTGATAAAAAAACATGAACTATACTATATTTTTTCTTCATCTTCTTAGATTTTTTTTAATTGTTTAAGTTATTTTTTCATTGTAATTCTTCATACCTTCAGCTTTACCTCAATATATTTACTTAAGATTTTCACCTCCAAATGTTATCTCATTTTATTATTCCCCTCATCTATTATTATATTTCGGGTTTTCCATTATAATAAAGTATGGTGTGCTTTGACTCCTTCAAACATTATGGTTATAAAACCAGGTGTGAAAAATATATGTTTTATTTATTTGTAATAAGGTTATCCCTCACTTTAAAAAGTGAGGATCTGGTAAATACATGTATTCATGCTGAGTAGAGGATATTGATTAAATGGCTATGATCTTGGTGATTATATCCTTTATTTAATCTTCATCTATTATATTTTATTATTTAAAATACACAGTTTAAACTATATCACACTAATATAATAGTATATTTTTATTTTTTTTAAGGACTATCCCCCTCTAGTAACTAAGGCCATAACAAGGGACCTAATAATTTATATTTGAGGACAAGTTATATTAAATAATTGGTTTTCAACTATTTTCCAAACGTATTTTTAATAATCCACAATCATTGACTAAAAAACATAGGAAGTTATCCACTAATTTTTTAGGAATGTTAGGATTTTAGAAATATTGAATCCCATCAAACCACCTATCATAAATAGATGTGAATATTTGAAATAGAAGGAATAGGTAGAGGTATTTATTAAAAATGTGGATCTTTATTATTAGAATAAAATTTCAAAACCATGTAAACTGCCTAATGTAGATTTAGAAACCCTCACTGGTAATGATGCTACAAAATGAGTTTTAAACTATAAAGTTATGAATTACTTATACTTCTCATTAAGTATAAATAAATGTAGTTATATTTTTTCTTATAAATATGCATCTTATGTCTGGAAGACATTAAAATTTTCTCATCGTGGAACTAAAAACTTTTATGGAACAAAGTAAGGTATCTGCAAAGCTGTATTTCAGAAATTATGAAAGTCTGATAAAAAAATCATCAATGAGATATAAAATAGATCAAAAAAATTTCAATAGAATGGTTTCACTTATAGAGAACAAGAATAATGATTCCCTCATAAAAATATTACTTTATTGCATACCCAACATATAGAATTGAATGAATTTTTTATTTAATAACGTAAAGATTTCACTGAGTATTAAATGGATGAGTTTATAGGATTACATCTTTAATACCAGATGGAAATGAAGAATGAAAAAATTGATGATCATGATAAAAATAATGGTATGTAATTTAAATATAATATAAATTTAATTTATAATTACATTGTTTTTAAGTTAAATCAAAATAAGAATGATTGAATTGTCAATTCTTCTAAAGGAGTTTATAGGGACAAGAAAGACAATATATGATTTAAGAAGGATCTTAGTGGAGATTCTGAATAGGGTGAAAGAAAAGAAATTAAAATATGAAAGTGAAGTAAATGTATGTTTATGAATTAATATTCTATTATTTTAGAAAAAATGGATATATAAATTCCAAATGATGCATATTAAAACACGATGAAAAAGAAAATGAATATAAGAAGGATCTGAAAAAGAAATATCATGCTAGATGGAATTATATAGAAGATTCGTACTCTTGTATTGATGGTTCAAATAAAGAATAATAACTCTTTAATATAGGTTTGATGGATAAAAATATAATTGATCTACAATCTGATTATAATTATAGTTTTAGTTATGAATAATCATTGGAAGATAAAGTAAAATATTTTAAAATTTAAAATGTAAATTTTCACATTCATATTTTCAGAAGTGTTGAATTATATAGGGAATAATATAGAGGAAAATAAAAAGTTAAATTAGAAAATAAAAAACAAAATTATTATTCTTTAATTAATATATTACGAAAAAAAAAATTACATTAAGATTTATTGAGTGTTAAATGTGAGAATTAAATAATAGAGCAATTCTTGTCAAAACCCAATGAAGATCAAAATAGAAGATTTAAATTAGTTTATAATGATTTATATAAAATTGAAAAGGAAATTAATATTCTGAAAAATGAAATTAAGAAAATAATGTATACATTATCATGTTAAAATGATAAAATATGTTATTACATGTATGTTATTCAATAAGAGAATGAAAATATATAAAATTAAATAACTAGACAAAAAGAAAACCTTTTTTGTTAAGACCACTAAAATTTGAAAAATATTTTCTATTGATAAACCCAAAAAGGATTAAAAAATGTTTTGATTATAATAATTAGTATTCTAAGATGTATACAAGTACTTATATTAAAATAAGCAATGGGAATATTTCAAATATTACATGATATAGATGTATCTTAAAAAGGTATTATAAAAAAGAATGTTTATTAATGTTTACTCATTATTTAGTTAATAATAATAATTTTACTTCAAAAAAACTTTTTATATATTGAAGTAAAATAAATGTATTAAATCTGAATGGGTTCCTCCAACTTTTTATACTAATCTGTTTTGATGCAAACAATCTTATGTAAGAAAATTACTATCTTTGGGATTTTATTTCATGGAAGCCTGAATGATGAGATCAAATTTCAGGGGGTATATAGAGAGTGGGTTCTCATGGAACATTAATGGTTATATTTTTTTACTTTCTCATATTAAAACTCTTTTTATGGAGGTATTTTTATTTTCACTAACAACTCTAATGGTATGTTTAATGGTTTTGGAGAAGTTTGTATATTAACAACTATTATAATTTCAACAGTACTATTTGTAGAGAGATTAAAACAAAATTGAGTTAGTATTGTAAAGACCTGTAAAATTCAAGGAAAATTTTTTCTTAATTTTATTTCGTATTTTACAAGAATGCAGTTTCAGATGGCACTTGATTCCGAGGCTCGGTGTGCTCGGAATTTCTATCCGAAGTTCAGCTCAGGTACGTTCAGTGAACGAACGAGTGGGAATTCCTATCTTTTGAACCAGTTCTCGGAATCGAATTCTGAGGGCACCGATGGAACCACAGCGCCAGTAATTGCTTAGGAACACCTGTTCCGGAGTTGCGTTTTCACGAGAGTTGATGATAAAAATTGTGGAATTTTAATTTATAATTATTCTACAATTTTTATTTTACTCTAAGAGATTAATCCTCTGGATAGAAGTTGGGTAACTACCCAACCTCCCTTGGGAGGTTATGAGGGTGGTGGGGCACACACGAACCCCACCCCTTCATATCCTCTAAACCCCCTCAACTCCCATTTAAATTTTGATAACATAAGATTATTAACTTATGGAGTTAATGAGGTGAGTTGATGTGGAATTCAAACACTTCAATTTCAAAAGCCTAGTTGGGTTAATAAAATAAGTTGAGAATTTATTTTATTTGGGTTGGTGCTTAGTTGTTTGAGAGCTTTTGGAGAAAAAGCTAAGGAAGTCTTGATTTCTTCATTCCCTTTGAAGAAGAACGCGAAGAACGAACGATCTTCGACGTGGAGCGCCGAGCCCTCGGAGAACGTCTTCTGCGGCACCGACCCGCGACGCGACCTCTTCTTCCACGACGTTCTACTTCCGCGACGTCTCTTCTATGACGGTTTTCCGCGACGAAATCTCCATCAACGTCTTCGAATCCTCTCTTCGTGACACCGACGTTCGTTATCTCTTTAATCAAGGTAGGGGATTTATTTTATTTAATTATTTCCGTTCATGATTCTAATTTTTCGTTCATCGTGGATATACTACTAAATGTTATAGTTTAACGAGAGGGGGCCAGACCGCACAAACAGGTCTAACCCTCCTCTTTATCCTTGTTTGATACTGTGTTGTTTGGGTGGAATGGCGTGGTGCCGTCGCCCCAAACGGGAATCGCATGGCAAGTAATACGCGATGTCGTCGCGCCGCACCATGAAGTTGATCAAGGACGCGACGTCGTCGCGCCGCGTCGAAGAAAACCGAAGATGTCACGGCTGGAGAGGGGCCGCGGCGGAGGGGACGCGGTGCCGTCGCACCGCGCCGGAGAAATCAAGTCGCGGCCGGTTCCGTGCCGCGGCGCCGCAGGTTGACCGGTGGCCAGTTCCGTGCCGCCGGTGTCGGGGATAGAGGAAAGTACCGGCCGTCGCCGGTCCTTGAAGGCAGAACCGGCCGGCCGATGCGGGTCGTCCGGACAAAGTGGAGCCAGGGGAATTAATTCCCCCGGTCGGCTATGCAAAACAGCCCCCTTAATTGGGGGGTCGCGGTTTCACCAGGGGGCAGGCACCCCCCCCCCCTCCCCCCTTGCCGAATCGGCTCGGCCACTGGCCGAGCTGGCCAGCGCGCTGGGCGCGTTGTGCCCAGCCGGGCCGGTTGCCTGGCCAGTCCGGTAAGCCGAGCCACGCCCAGGCCGGGCTGCACCCAGCCGGGCCGGGCTGGGCCGACCCTATTCGGGCCGACCGGGGGGGTCTCGGGCCGGATCGGTCTCGGGCCCGAAACCCCCGTTTTTTTACTGTCTTCGGTATTTTGACCATAACATGGGCTACAAACCACCATTCGATGCACCTTCAGTTGAGATGCAATCCTTGAATCGAGATGGTCGTTTCAGTATATCACACTCAATTTTTTGGAATATTTTGAGTTCGGCCGGGTTGGTTCTTACACGAAACCAACCGGGCCCTAGGAGCGGAAACGCTCATATCTTAAGCTCCGGACGTCCGAATGACGTGATGTTGACTTTGTTGGTTTCCTCATAGTGAGACGGATCTTTTGGCTTACTCCGCCCGAGGTTTGGACGTAGGTGGAGTACGGTCGGGATGGTTTTTCCTTAAAAACCAACCAGGCCCCTAGGACGAAAAAGCCAATAACACTCAGACTGGGCGTCCGATTGAAGCCCCGTCGGCGACGTTGAATTCCTGTTGACGATACAGAACATTTGGATACATCAACTCTGGACTATGTGTCAGTTGATGTATCAGCCTCTCGGCTCGTGGAGCGGACCCTCCCGAATGAGCTTGCTGCGTGCGGGAACCCTAGTGCTGGATGCGACTGCTACTGTGACTGCGACGACGACTGTGCAGAGATCCTCAGTGGATTCGACGACGACTACAGCACTCAACGATCCTGTGTGGATCAGTGTTATCGATCTTGTGTGGGTCCGATCCTGTGTCGGTCAACGCTCAGCGGTTCTGTGTGAGCCAGCGCCTACAGATCTTGTGTGGGTCCGATCCTATGTGGGTCATTGTAGGGGTTAGTACCTATCGATCATTTGTGGGTCCGACGACTTAGATGGATCAGTGATCATCTCTGTCATCTTTCTAAGTAGTATACCTGTGTGAGCTGAATCCTGTTTTCTTTCCTATGTGGAATGTGTTGTGCAATCCTATGTGGATTACGTTTTGCTTTCCTGTGTGGAATATGTATGCTTTTCTGTGTGGACTGGGTTGTACTTTGTCTCGGAGGTTAGAGCGTATTGGAATTTATGACTTAGGTATATGTATGGGCATATACCTAAGTAGTGTCTGTTTTTACTTCGTGATTGTATCATTACTTTGTGGTTTATCCTTCGTGGATTTTGGGAGACCTTTGGGGGTCTCGGGGTCCCTACTGAGTAGCTTATACTCACCCCTTCACAGGCTATTCCCACACTACATTGTTATGGTTGCATATGATGGATAGCGTTGATCGTGGTGGAGGCTTGCGGAGAAGGACGGTACCTAGAGTGGACCACTGGGCGGGACGTACTCGGAGCGGTAGGCTGGACCGAGGAACAGAGGAGGCTTTCTGTACCCACCCTTCAGGTGGTATTCCTAGTGGACAGCTCGTCGTTGTGTCTTTACCTTTCAGTTTCTGTTTTCCCTTTCGAGTTATATTTTACTTTCAGTTTGGGTTTGTATACTGGCCCACTTACTTTTCCACACTTACTCATGTACCATCTTTTACTTAGTGATAACTTCTACTTCTTATTTACTCTGTGTTGTCAGTTTACTTTACAAAGGCAAGGCCTTCCCTTTTCACTGGGATTTACACCTTCGTGCTAGTCACTAGCCCCTAGCCTATAGAAGGCGAGCTTGGGGTAGTCACAGCACCGGCCCCGAGAACGGGTCGTGACAAATTGGTATCAGAGGATTTCAGTTCTACCACGAACTCTGATATTTTTCTATGTGAAGAAATAGTGCTTAGCATATTGAGTGTGGTTATCAGTCCAGGGAGTCCAGTGTTGTTGCGGCGGCCGACGTATCCGTACACCAGGACCCTAACTTCTGATTTCCGACTTAATGCTTGAAGACATTGATTGCGTGTGTGTTTCATGTTTTCTTTGTGATTACTTTGTATCAGCTCACCAAGTATACTGTTCTGACCATGGCGCACCTGTTTCCTTTTCAGGATGGCCCCACGACGGCAGCTAGCTAGGGTTCCGAGAGTCGAGCGTGACGATAGCCCACCGAGCGATGAGGCCTCGATGCAGGGTCCTTTGTCAGCAGTGGCACCGGCGGTAGCTCTACCCACCGAGCCACCAATGCTTCCAGCCCCAGCCGCTGACGATGCACGTCGCCATAGTGCACTGCCTGAGTTCTAGCACCAGTGACCGCCTAGGTTCCGCGGGGAGACGGACCCCCAGGCAATCGAGGACTGGCTGGAGGCAGTGGTGAGAGTTTTCAGGTTAGTGAGGACACTAGCAGACCTCATGGTGATCCTCGCAGCGAGCCTACTGCACGCAGCAGCAGGCAGATGGTGGAGCTTGATGCTCTAGGTGCACGATGAGGCATCTCTTCTCTGGACGGACTTTGAGAGCCTCTTCGGCTCGGAGTTCATCCCAGCCACCCTCTGTGCGGTTTGCATTCAGGAGCTTTTTCAGCTGCGGCAGGGCAGCATGACGGTCGCCCAGTACTTGGCGAGATTTACCGATCTCTCGCGCTACTCGACAGACATGGTACGGGACCCATTATTCTGTGCCCGGACCTTTGATCAGGGATTGAGACATAATATCAGGGCATCGCTGATCTCCCTCAGCATTCCGACTCAGAAAGGAGTACTGGAGCGAGCCCTTTTGATCGAGAGATTTCTTACTGAGTCTACACCAGCGCCGAGACCCACCGTAGGGCGGCACGTAGCAGAGTCTTCTATAGCAGGCAGTCGACGGATAACACATGGGTCCAGGCAGACTAGACCCTCAGGCAAACGACCACAGGACACTGGCTCAGCAGTGCGGGGCACACAACATGAAGCCAGTCTTTCGAGAGGCAGGCAGTGTTACTCATGCGGCGGCCAGGGCCACATGGCTCGTGACTTCCTGACCCGCCGTGTCGAGGAGCATCAGACAGTTGAGGGACCACCGAGGTAGAGGCAGAGGGTCGACCATGGTCGTCCGCAGGGAGGAGATGGATGAGGCAGAGGAGCTGGCCGAGCAGCAGGTGGTGGGTGATGCTTTGAGGCTCTACCACCACCACCACCACCAGGAGGTCCACCCCGACCATAGGGAGCTGGTGGGCAGAGACAGGCACAGCTCCAGGAAGCAGAGGCCTATGACTACGGCGCACCCGAGATGATTCGAGGTACTATCTGTGTCTATTCCACCCTTTCTGCAGTTCTTATAGACACAAGAGCGTGTCATTATTTCATAGCCGCTACCCTTGTTCAGATCTCGGAGATTCCGACAGAGTCGTTGGCTCGATCCTTACGGCTAGAGACTCCTACGGGAGAAGACTCAACGATTACGCGTTGGTGCCGGCAATGTGAGCTTACTCTAGGAGGCGAGAGCTTCAGCTGGGATCTCCTTATAGTAGTGTCGAGGCATTACGACGTCATCTTGGGCATGGATTGGTTGTCTACATTCCATTCACAAATTGACTGTATTAGGCGCAAGGTGCAATGTGTACGCACCGACGGGACCAAGTTCACCTTCACCAGCGAGAAGGGAGCCTTCGCAGCATAGGATGGACTTCCGTAGAAGAGAGGACAGCCCATCACTCATCAGTTGGCTACCCTCATCCTAGGAGCAGTTGATGTGCGATGTCCTGGTTTTCCTGTAGTGGTGGATCAATATGCGAAAGTTTTCCCCGATGATGTTCCCGGGCTACCTCCTCACAGAGAGGTAGACTTTTATATTGACCTGTACCCTGGGACAGCCCCGATATCGACTCTATCATATCGGATGTCCCCCTATGAGCTTCGAGAGCTGCGGGTACAGTTGGAGGACTTGCAGGGCAAGGGGTTCATCCGACCCAGTGCTTCACCATGGGCTTCCCCGATTTTGTTCACCAAGAAGGCGGACGGGAGATTGCGACTTTGTGTCGACTATCGTCACCTTAACCAGGTGATAGTGAGGAACAAGTATCTACTACCAAGGATTGATGACCTCTTTGTTCAGCTCAAGGGAGCACGGTGGTTCTCAAAGATAGACCTCAGGTCAGGCTATCATCAGCTCAGAGTTCGAGACGAGGACGTGCAGAAGACGGCCTTCAGATGTCGGTATGGCCACTATGAGTTCTTGGTTATTCCTTTCGGCATAACCAATGCTCCAGCAGTGTTCATGGCCCTCATGACCATGATCTTTCAGCCATACCTTGATCGATTTGTCTTGGTCTTCATTGATGACATTTTGATTTACTCGACGACTGAGGAGGAGCACGCCTACCACTTATGTGTTGTCCTAAACACACTCCGAGAGCACCAGCTTTATGGTAAGCTCTCGAAGTGTCAGTTTTGGATACGCGAGGTCCACTTCTTGGGAAAAGTCATCTCTAAGGAAGGAATTGCAGTGGATCCTGCGAAGATTGAGGCAGTGCTAGCTTGGGAGCCACCCAGGAGCATGATGGAGGTGCAGAGTTTCTTGGGTCTAGCTGGATACTATCGAAGATTTGTGCCAGACTTCTCCAGAGTTGCGGAACCACTCTCAGCTTTGACGAAGAAGGGTAAACCCTTCATGTGGTCAGACAATTGTTAGCAGAGCTTCCAGGAGCTGAGACAGAGATTGACCAGCGCACCTATCTTGAGGTTGCCTGAGGAGGGAGTAGGGTACGTAGTCTACTGCGATGCATCAGGGACCGGACTCAGGTGTGTCCTGATGTAGGAGCAGGTAGTGATCACCTATGGATCATGTCAACTGAGTCCACATGAGCAGAACTATGCTACCCATTACCTGGAGTTAGCAGCAGTGGTCTTTGCTCTGAAGACATGGCGACACTATCTGATGGGCGAGCGCTTTAGAGTCTTTTCTGACCATCAGAGTCTCAGATACATCTTCTCTCAGAAGGATCTGAATCTGAGACATTGGCGATGGCTCGAGTTCCTCTTGGACTATGACTTTGAGATAGTCTATACTCCTGGAAAGGGGAATGTGGTAGCTGATGCCCTCAGTAGGAGGACGGGCATTCTGCTACTTGAGGAGGCGACAGAGTGGCTAGCCTCTTTGTAGATATCCTTCGTGGATAGAGATGGAGCAGACTTCCTTCAGTCTCTCACAGTCACTCATCCACTACTGTAGCGGGTCAGAGAGGCACAGCGTGGGGACACCAACTGTGAGACGCAGCGTGCGCAGTTATTCTCAGGACAGACACCTGATGGTTTCTCCTTTAGAGCAGAGCACGACATCCATTTCAGAGGACTTACCTTGGTACTAGTTGCTTTACGTGAGGAGGTGCTGAGAGAGTTTCACACCTCTCCCTTGGCGGTACATCCCGGAGTGGCGAAGATGCACCAGGATCTCAGACGACAGCACTGGTGGTCGGGCATGAAGAAGGATGTGGTGGAGTTCGTTTCTTGATGCCTCACCCTCCAGCAGGTGAAGGAATAGCATCAGGTACCAGAATGCTTGGTACATCCCATGGAGGTCCCAGTGTGGAAGTGGGACGGGATATCTAGGGACTTCGTGACTAGACTTTCACGCACTTCCAGAGGTCACGACTCCATCTGGGTGATTGTCGACCGACTCACCAAGTCAGCTCACTTCTTACCCATCAGAGAGTAGGGCTCAGTGGAGATCTTGGGACGACATTACGTTCAGGAGATTGTACGGCTTCACGGTGTTCCATCATCTATCGTCTCCGACCGAGATGCTCGCTTTACTTCCCTGCTTTGGAAGGGGTTGCAGGAGGCGTTCGGGATGCAGCTACGTCTGAGCACAGCCTTTCACCCTCAGATGGATGGTCAAACGGAGAGGACCATTCAGACACTCGAGGACATTCTCCGCGCATGCATCCTCGACTTTGGTCGCAGCTGGGAGGACCACCTACCCTTGGTCGAGTTCACGTACAACAACAGCTACCACTCCACCATCGGGATGGCACCATACGAGGCGTTGTACAGCCGACCTGGTAGATCTCCTTTGTGCTGGACAGACCCTGGGGAGCCAGCACTTGTTGGACCGGAGATGGTCCAGGCCACGATAGAGAAGGTCCAGGTCATCCAGGAGCAGATGAGGACAGCTCAGAGCTGACAGAAGTCTTTTGCTGAATGGAGGCGGAGGCCACTAGAGTTCAAGGATGGAGACCACATGTTCTTGCGTGTCTCACCTCGACGTGGATTATAGAGATTTGGCTAAGGAGGGAAGTTTTCTCTACGCTTCATCGGACCATTCCAGGTCCCCAGCAGGATTGACGAGGTGGCTTATCGTCTGGCACTACTACCTCAGTTGCACTGGATGCACGACGTCTTCCATGTATCTCAGCTGAGGAGATACGTGCACGACCCGACGCACATCATTGAACATGGGGAGCTTGACATTGATGATGGGGAGACTTTTGTGGAGGTCCCAGTAGTGATCGAGGATCAACAGGAGCAGGTCCTATGTGGACAGTCGATTCCTCTAGTGCGCATCAGATGGAAGCACGGGAACCTCTAGGAGAGCACTTGGGGGCGGGAGTCTCAGATACGTGCTCAGTACCCTCATTTGTTTCCCTAGTTTTGGATGTATCTTTACGAGGACGTAAAGCTCTGAGGTGGGAGTAATGTAAAGACCCATAAAATAGAAGGAAAATTTTTTCTTAATTTTCTTTGGGATTTTACAAGAACGTAGTTTCAGATTGCACCTGATTCCGAGGCCTGGTGTGCTCGGAATTTCTATCCGAAGTTTAGCTCGGGTACTTTCAGTGAAAGAACGAACAGGAATTCCTATCTTTTGAACCAGTGCTCGGAATCGAATTCTGAGGGCACCGATGGAACCGCATCGCCGGGAATTGATTAGGAACACCTGTTCCGGAGGTGCATTTTCACGAGAGTTGATGATAAAAATTGTAGAAGTTTAATTTATAATTATTCTACAATTTTTTATTTTACTCTAAGAGATTAATCCTTTGGATGGAAGTTGTGTAACTACCCATCCTCCCTTGGGAGGTTATGAGGGTGGTGGGGCCCACATGAACCCTGCCCCTTCATATCCTCTAAACCCCCTCAACTCCATTTTAAATGATGATAACTCATGATTGTTAACTTATGGAGTTAATGAGGTGAGTTGATGTGGAATTCAAACACTTGAATTTCAAAAGCCTAGTTCTGTTAATAAAATAAGTTGAGAACTTATTTTATTTGGGTTGGTGTTTAGTTGTTTGAGAGATTTTGGAGAAAAATCTAAGGAAGTCTTGAGTTCTTCATTCCCTTTGACGAAGAAAGCGAAGAACGAATGATCTCCGACGTGGAGCGCCGAGCCCTCGGAGAACGTCTTCCGCAGCACTGACCTGTGACGCGACATCTTCTTCCACGATGTTCTTCTTCCGCGACATCTCTTCCACGATGGTTTTCCGTGACGAAATCTCTGTCAACGTCTTCGAATCCTCGCTTCGCGACGCCGACGTTCGTCATCTCTTTAATCAAGATAGGGGATTTATTTTATTTAATTAATTCCGTTCATGATTCTAGTTTGTCGTTTTTCATGGATATAAAACTAAATGTTATCGTTTAATTTGAGGGGGCCAGACTGCACAAACATGACTGACCCTCCTATTTAGCCTTGTTTGATACTTTGTGGTTTGGGCAGAATGGCATGGTGTCGTCGCACCACGCGGGAATCGCACGACATGTAATACGTGATGTCGTCGCGCCGCGCCATGAAGTTGATCAAGGATGCGACGCCGTCGCGCCGCATCGAATAAAAACGAAGACGCCGCGGAGGAGGGGGCACGGTGTCGTCACACCGCGCCGGACGAATCAAGCTGCGGACGGTTCCGGGCCGCAGCGGAGTAGGGTGACCGGCGGCCGGTTCTGGGCCACCGGTGTCAGCGATGGAGGAAATGACCGGCCATCGCCCGTCCTTGACGACAGAACCGGTCGGCCGGTGTGGGATGACCGGACAAAGGGAAGCCGGGGGAATTAATTCCCCCGGCCGACAATGCAAAACGGCCCCCTTAATTGGGGGGCTACGGTTTCATCAGGGGGTAGCCCCCCCCCCCCTTGCCGAAACGGCGCGGCCACTGGCTGAGCTGGCCAGTGCGCTGGGCGCGCTGTGCCCAACCTAGCTGGGCCGCACCCTGGCCGGGCCGACTGGGGGGGGTCTCGGGCCGGGTCGGGCCGGGCCCGAAACCCCCGTTTTCGGACCGTCTTCAGTCTTTTGCCCATAACATGGGCTTCGGACCTCTGTTCGACACACCGTTAGTTGTGATGCGATCCTTGAATTGAGATGTTCGTTTCAGTATATCGCACTCAAGGTTTCGGAATACTTTGATTTCAGCGGGGTTGGTTCGTACACGAAACCAACCGGGCCCTCGGAGCGGAAACGGTCATATCTTAAGCTCCGAATGTCCGAATGACGTGCCATCAACTTTGTTGGTTTCCTCTTAGTGAAATGGATCTTTTGGCTTACTTTTACTGAGGATTGGATGCAGGTGGAGTACGGTCGGGTTGGTTTTGCCTTAAAAACCAACCGGGCCCCTGGGACGAAAAGGCTAATAACACTCAGGCCAGGCGTCCGATTGACGCGCCGTCTGTGACGTTGAGTTCATGTTGACGATACAGAAATTTTGGATACAACAACTCTGGACTATGTTTCAGTTGATGTATCAGCCTCTCGGCTCGTGGAGCGGACCCTCTTGAACGAGCTTGCTATGTGCGGGAACCCTAGTGCTGGCTGCGACTGCTACTGTGACTGCGACGAAGACTGTGCAGAGATCCTCAGTGGATTGGACGATGACTACAGCACTCATCGATCCTGTGTGGATCAGTGCTATCGATCATTTGTGGGTCTGATCCTATGTGGGTCAGTTCTCAATGGTTCTATGTGAGCTAGCACCTACTGATCCTGTGTGGGTTCGATCCTGTGTGGGTCATTGCGGGGGTTAGTACCTATCGATCCTTTGTGGGTCTGACGACTTAGATGGATCAGTGATCATCTCTATCGTCTTTCGAAGTAGTATACCTGTGTGATCTGAATCCTGTTTGCTTTCCTATGTGGAATGTGTTGTGCTATCCTGTGTGGATTATGTTTTTATTTCCTGTGTGGAATACGTATGCTTTTCTGTGTGGACTGGGTTGTACTTGGGCTCGGAGGATGGAGCGTATTGGAATTGATGACTTAGGTATATGTATGGGCAAATACCTAAGCAGTGTCGGTTGTTACTTCGTGATTGTATCTTTCCTTTGTGGTTTATCCTTTGTGGATTTTGGGAGACCTTCGGGGGTCTCGGGGTTCCTACTGAGAAGCTTATACTCACCCCTACATGGGCTATGCCCGCACTATGTTGTGTTGGTTGCAGACGACGGACAGCACTGATCGTGGTGGAGGCTTGCGGAGCAGGACGATACCTAGAGGTGGACCACTAGGCGGGACGTACTCAGAGCGGTAGGTTGGACCGAGGAGCAGAGGAGGCTTTCTGTACCCACCCTTCAGGTGGGATTCTTTGTGGACAGCTCGTTGTTGCGGCTTTACCTTTCAGTTGTTGTTTTCCCTTTCGAGTTGTACTTTACTTTCAGTTTGGGTTTGTATACTGGCCCACTTACTTTTCCTCACTTACTCTTGTACCAGCTTTTACTTAGTGATTACTTCTACTACTTGTTTACTCTGTGGTGTTAGTTTACTTTACCAAGGAAATTCCTTCCCTTTTCACCGAGATTTACGCCTTGGTGCTAGTCGCCAGCCCCTGGCCTATGGAAAGCGGGCTTGGGGTAGTCACGGCACGGGCCCCGAGGATGGGTCGTGACAAGTATATCCAATGTTTGTGATGTTTTTATAAGAAATATATTTCATGATTATAAATGAATTATTTATAAAGAAAAAAATATTTTATTTTTTGATAATAAATATGAGAATAACTTTTTTATTGATTTATCATAACTAACATAGAAGATTTTAAATCCATTAAATATTGTAGATATAAATAAAATTCATGGCACATATTTTATGGAAATGTCCATAATTTATAGTCATACAAGCTTGTTAAACATGAGCATGTTTTGGAACATACAAAATTTAGTATAGGTAAGTATTATATATGTTATTCTTTTCTAAAAGGTAAAAACTACACAGAGTCATTTAAGACTTTTAATGTGGATAATACATCAAGATTCATAGATCATATTAAACTATATTATTTTTTTGACCGAAGAGAACATATATTTTAGGATCTAAATCATATGAATTTACAATTATATATTATTTTAGTATATTAACTTGGAATATTTATTTATCTTGGAACACTAATACCTTAAAACAAAATGTATCGTTATATAAGGAAATTCAAAATAAAAAAACCATTTAATTTCATCATTTTTAAGTTATAAAGGAGGATAATTTCTAATCCTATATTTTAAGAAATTTGATGAAACAAATGGAAATTTTAGTTATTTTTCTCACCTAGGAACACAAAAATAGAATTGTATCGTGGAGAGGGAACATTGAAAAATTCATGAAATTGGAAGAAAAATACCATATTAATTCAACATAGCAAAATCCTTTCAAGATGAATAAGTTAAAACTACTATTATATATTATATAGAGTTTACAAACAACCATTGTTAATGTAATATACTTATAAAATTTTAAGAATAAGAAACCAAAAATTTAATAAGTTAATATTTTTGGTTGTATAGTCCATATTTTGCATACAAAATTTCTTCTGGAATTTTTTTTCTAAAATAGATAATTGTATACTTTTGGGATACTCTAATAACAGAAAATTTTATTGGTTAATTAATAATATATCATTTTAAATGGAATAATATCTGTATGTAATGTTATTTAAAAATAATGAAAACTGGGTAAATATTTTTCTGATAAATTTGTTGAATTTATTCAGTGAAATTATGATGATGATAAACCTAGAAATGATAATAAAATAGTTGACCGGGATAATATCTCATCATAGTATGATTCATTAGTTTTTAAAACTCACAAATATCACTCTATACAAATATTTATTGAAAATTATTAATCTCACATTAGGAATAGAATTTTTTTTTAATTTTTGATCCAATTCTACCATTGAAGAAGATTATGTGCTAGTAAGTTTAAATGTGGACTTTATATATTATAACTTGATTAATTCTATGAATGATGACATTTAATGGTTTGATATAAATATTGGTTGTAATCTTGTTTTGTTACCTAATGATAAACTGCCTATAGGAACCAAATGGATTTTTCAAAATAAATTTGATAATTCTGGTAATATAGTTGAAAATAAGGAAATATCAGATACCCAAGGTTATCGTCATGAATATGGAATTTATTTTTATTTTTTATTTTCACTTGTTAGCAGACTATATTCTAATATTATTTTATTCTCATTTTTGTGTTTCAAATATATTAAACTATTTAAATTTGATGTAAAAATGTGATTTTTTATGTCGTGGAATTTAATAATACTTTTTTGTTAATCTGCCTTTTGGATTTGAAATAATGGAGTTATACATCTTATTTTCAAAAATTCAATCGAATTATATCATCATAAGAAAGAAACTTGTGTTTGGAATGAATGACTCAGTCTTTTTTCATTGAAAATGGTTTTTAAAGGAAATATTAGTCTAACATTTTTCTAAAAAAGGATACAGATGATATAATTATTATATAGATAAATATTGATTATACTAAAAATATATCAACAAATTATATTATTAGTATTGAGTTTTCAAATTTAATGAAAAAATAATTTTATGTGATCATAATGGGGGAATAAAATGTATTCACGGTTTATAAATTAATCAAAGTAGTGATGTTATTTTCCCAACGAAAACTACATATTCCCATGAAAATATAAAAAGGATTGGACTATATTCATGTAAATCTTTGGGAATCCAAATAAGAACTAATTATAAACATTATGTGTATGAATATGGAAAGTCAATTAATATTTAATTTCACAGTTGAATAATATGTAGTTTATTCTATGTCACTAATTCTAGACCTGATATTATGATTTCAATCTATATGTGTTCTAGATATCATTAAAACCCCAAATAAATTCACCATAGTGTTTCTACAAGTGTATTTAGACATATCAAGGGTACTATCATGAAAATATTATTCTATTTTAATGATAACTGTATTAATTTACTATCATATTCTATTTATGACTTTCGATTTTGTAGTATTTACTAGAAAAGAATCACCAGCATTTTTCATTTTCTATGTAAGTGCTTATCTTTATGGAGTTCTAAAAATCAACATTTACTAACATTATAAACGGTTGAGGTTGAATATGCTATTGTTGCTAGTTTTTATTCATAGATTTAGTGAGTTATAAAAACACTATATGATTCTAACATCTCCTTTTAAAAACACCAAATGTTCAGTGATAATTGAAGTGCTATTTAAATTTATGAATAATCTAACATCTTGTGACTGTTTTGACTATTATTTTCTAAACCATGTCACAGTTTGACATTTTCTTCTAGGTAGAATTGAGGAGGAATGGGGAGGATACCTATATTGTTGAAGTCAATCATTTTTTATATTCTCAACATTAATCAGTTTTTCCAATAGCCTAATGAAGAATTACATGTTTTGTAGTAATATTATAGGCCATATAAATCCAAAAATGAAAATAATTTGTTTTTAACAAGAGGAAATGGGTCTTTTAGTAGATATGAGAATTACCGATTACATGATGTGTAAGTGAGTTATAAGCCTTGTAAAAACTTGAATATTTATTTTTTAACAAGTAGTCTAAATGAATTTTCATTGGTTCTTCCTCTAGAATCCCTTTCTATCAACATATAGCCCTACCCGTGAGATTTTGGGAATAAAAAAACCATATGAACGTTTTTGTTCAGTTATTTATCATTCTCATGATCACGAGGTGTATTTATGGGTAAGAATTATTCATGAAAATTAGTACCTTTATCTATTCATTCTATGGATTTTTATGAATTATCTTGTGTTTTATGGATCTAATCCTCGTGTTGTGGAATATTTTTTCTAGTTTTAGTTCCTAGATCATTTACACCAACATTATTTTTTTTCTAGTTTTGTTGTAGGTGTTGTGTTTTTATGAGTAAGGTAGGTGGTTCCATCCTTGATTTTTTTTATTTAATTAACCATTAATTGCGTTATTTAATTTTAGTTTGAATTAAAATTAAATTTAATAAATCAAATATATTAATTAAAATCAATTTATTAAAAATCCAATTCCAATGAATTGGGGTTTTGTTTTTCATTAGCATGATGTTGGGATAAGGCCCAGTTCCAGTGAACTAGGCTGTTTTTTGTGCGATGGATGGAATCTGCATGAAAATTAAATTGTTGGATTTAATTGTGAAATTGATTGTGAAAATGATTTTGAAATTGCAGGAATTGGTTTCAAATCTATTTTTTGGAGAAATTAGATTTAAATGGAACCTAGTGTTTTCATTATAAAAGGCTTGTTTTTAAAAAAAAAACTTGTTATGGGTTTTAAAGAGAAAATTTTCATATTTTAAATGAGTGGAATGGGATTTATTTATATTTTATGAACTCGTAAATAAATTTCTCACCATTATTTGTACATTAGTATATTCGAGGCATAGATACTTAGTGAGTTATTTGGATAAAATTATACGATTTAAGATATTCTAAAACATTATTTATGAACATATCATTCATTAGAAGATGGTGATGAGCCCCATTTTTCATACGCCTAAAGTGTTATATATATATACATTCCATTTAAAAGTGTTGGGTCCTTATATTCAAGTACTTACATACCTATTTTTCACATAACCATGTTTCTATCATGATAATATTTCAAATGTATATTCCATTATTATAAATTTATTTACATTCCTTATAAATATATATAATCTATTTGATATAAAAATGTTTATTAAATCCATTTTGGAAAAGTTCCATTTTTATGAAGCATAATTTGTTTAATTGAAAAATCTATCATATGAAATGTATAACCATCATCTGAAACATGAAGCATGAATTTCTAAAGTTCTTACATCACATAAATTTAAATGTATTATTTTTTTAAATTTGTTTTTGTGAACTCCAAACCGCTGTTTTGGAAATTGAAAGAACATTCTTCGTTAATTTGATAATAACAACTTGTTATTGAATATTTAGTTAAATACTATTGGGATTTGGCTCACGCCAAACTTCTGCCTTATTGGGTTTTAAAATTATCTTCATCTAGGTTCAATCATGGGAAAGGGAACTCATGAAGGTGGATCCAGATTTTGATAATTAGACATGGTGAGTAGTGTCCATTGTTAATTGGGATTTTTCCTATATTTTTTAAATTATGTATAGTAATATAAGATTTAATACCAGTTTGACTCCTCATACATTACTCCCAGTAGAGCTTAGTTTGATATTCCTATGTTCTTGTTTCATTGAGTTCTGCAATGTTTATGGATAAATAGTTCACCCTTTTTATTTGTATAATTCCATGTGCTAGCCGCCAACTCATAAGAATCAAGAACGTTCATCATTCTATGTTAGTGATGTAATAGTTATTGGGTTACTAGTATAGCTGGGTTGGTTGGTGAAAATGTGATATCATAGGGAGGTTCTCATTTTTCTTGAAGTTTGCATGCATTTGTGAAATCCTATCATGTCCTAGGAGCTAGATGCGATTGAGTACATGGCCAGATCTTAATGCAGTGAACTATATGTATCTATGAGTGATTAGGGAATGACATCATGAGAGTTATATTTAGTCTTATTTTAGTTTTCATTTGGATATATTGAAAACCAAATCATGGTTGATCTATATATTGTGATTAATTTACCTTTTTTCTTTGTTTGAGTATTAATATGAAGTCTTCTTTGTTGTTTTCTAATGTTATGTAGCATCATGAAGATGACATGTTGTGCGAATAAGATCTTGGTAGAAGCTATTACTTATCCTTAGTGATTAAATAAACTTGTGTAACAGATCATGGTTGATGTGATTGTGTGCAATTTATACACTCTAGGATAGGTTCCGCCTACATATCTTGTACATGATCGATTTGTGGAACCTCAAAGGGGCATTATCATGATTTTTTCTCAAGAGTTCCTCTAATAGGCTAATAAACTTCAAAGGCTCAAATGATAATCATGAGGCTTTGGAGAGGTATATTGAGATAGAATGATTCTTTGGATTCTGGGACACACCCGAGGAAATCTATGTGAATTGTGCCACCTTTGTGCTTGAAGAACCGAGAAAGAGATGGTGGCACACTATTGCAGTGGTGAATAAGCCGGAAAAGTTAGGTTGGAAATACTACAATGTTTTGTACACTGAATAGTTATATCCATAATCAATTATATTTTACAATTCAATAGAGTTTTTAAAACTAAAATAGGCTAACATGACCATGAGGGAGTATGCAAACCGTTCTGCTCACCTCTTGCATTTTAACCTAAGTTAATATAAAATGAAATAATAAATGTTAGATTGATCGAGTTGGGAATTTATTATGATATTTATTCTCAGTTTTCTCTCTAAATTTTTTTTCTTATGTAGATGTATTGGATACATCACATATGATTGAAATGGACCCAGCTATAATGACAGTGTTATCAGGAGTTTCTTTCTCTCCAAGTGGAAGAATGAGTTTCCTCAAGGGAACATAGAATTGTGGTTAATCTAAATGAATTTCACAATGACTGGGTCACTCTAAACCTTTTAAAGTGAATAGAATAGGTGCATTAGTTTGTTACTAATGTGGATATCTAGTACATTCAAAGAGGGTTTCCACTAAGGCACACAAAACATGTGGCTTGGGCAGATGACTAGGGAACATATAGACATTCATCCATGTAGAGACCCGAAGGTTAATGTACATGGACATTACATTACTTTTACGGAATACTTAGTACATAACAAAAACACACACACAAGACCGTAATAGTTTAGTGTTTTTGGAAACTAGGAATATAATCTTCTAATCATGGTGAAATATCTTCAACATCTCCCATAAATATCTTCCTTTTTTACCTAAAACCTTTCTTTATATCCTGGGGAAAAGAAAAAATAAAAGGGTGAGCTCAAATGCTCATTAAGGGTAAACAAAAGAAATATCAATCACATCATATTCATAAGAACATAACATTTTGGAAATCTTAACCTGCAAAAGAGAGCATAATATAATAACATGGGATAAATCATAGTAGTGAAATGTAATCCCAATAATCATAACATAAAACATGAAACATTGTGTCATACACACATAATCATAGAGAATCATTTCTTATTAGTCAAGACTCATTGCCAAGACTATCTTAGTAGACAAAGTCCATTTTTAAACCGAGTTCACTCCTCGTTTCGGTCCTGTTTCACTGAACCGGTTTAACCTGTCGTTCCAGCCATGTCTATCTAATGAGATATAAAATCTTTACCCAATGCATTGGAGGGAGATATAGGTCCCACCAATCTCATATTGATACCATTCTTATGTGTTCCACAAAATCATAAACCATACATCATAGCATAACCCATGTAATAAAAATGGGAATCTTAAACATCGTGATATCATAAAACAATTCATATAAGATAAAGTAATTCATAAAAATAATTCCATCACAACATAATTAAAATCAATGTAATAATGGGGATAAAAACAAAACCCTTTGTTATCTTAGATGGAAAATAATTTTGATAAAACACTTGAACTCCATTCTTGAAGAAAATATCCTTTCTAAAAAAACATTTCCTTTCTTAACATTTTATAAAATTATAAACTAAAAGAAGTTGATTAAAAATAGACTGGAAAACTTGTAAAGGAAGCTTCTTGGAAATAATTTTTTTTTTAAAATCCATTCATGCTGTATAAGTTAAAAAAACATTCTTCTCGTACTTTTGTCGGAAAAGTCAAAAAGTACCTCGTACGAAAAACGACAAAATATTCCTTTCATATCTTTTACTAAAAACTCACCGAAGGGTAAATTTTGATATAAAATATTGTATAAGGATATAAATATTACAAATTGAGGAAAAATTTATGTGGATGATAAAATACACCCCAGTAAATACCAAAGTATAAACAATCTCGGATAAAAATGAGATTGTGATATTTTCCATTACCTTAGGTCCGATTTGCTTCGTAAGTGTCAAAACCTCCTGTATAATGAGTTAGATAATGTTATTGACTTATTCCAAAATAATAATTATTTTTATGATATCATATATGGTCATATTTTTACCTTCTTATTAGTAATATTTCATTACTACTTATTTATTTGGGTGTTTATTACTTTTTGTTCTTATGCGTGTTTTGTCGAATAAATTCCTATACATATTCTTAGGTTATAAATAGCTCATTTCTAGAATGGTATTATTGTAATATATATCATATTTATTCACATAATTCATTTATATAATCATTATGCAATGAAGATCATATAGAACGAGTCACATCTCATCGTGGAGACGGTATTCTGTACGTACGCACGAGCGATGATATCGTTCCCATGATCGTGGAATTTTATTGGAGTGTATGTATAATATTTCAGAATAAATATCACTTTATAATAGTCATATATAGTAATTATTTACACCATTATAGCCATCCAAGTTAGGTGGTGGTGGAAAATAGATTACACCACGGCGTAGAGACGGTATTCCGTACGTACGCACGCGCGGTGATTTCATTTTCAGTAGGATGGATAGATGGTGAAATAGGTTTGTTTCATACATATAATAACATATAAGTATATGAGTGATACTGATTTTATTACTTCATAATGAAACAACTAAAGAAGAAGATGTGGAAGAAGAAATAAAGATGAATGAATTGGTAACGGACATTACCTCTTCTTTGAAGCGCCTTTTTGAGATATTTTTTTAGGGCACTAAAATTGGTCTTTGAAGAAGACCAGGACCTCTAGGATGTCTCTAGGGAAGTGGAGAGGAGCAATTGGAAGGGGTTGGCCGAGCTTGAAGGCTCAATGTGGTGTGAGGAAGAGGGGGAGGAGCTGCCCTTTTATAAGGGAGGAGAGGGGCACCTTTGGAATAACTAAAACAATTATTTTATTATAAAGTCAAATTCGGTTTTAAATAGCTCCAAATTGATTTATTTCGAAGCTAAGGTGGGGATGGGTCGACATCCTGTCATCCAATAGAATTTGGACAAGTTTAGTTTACTATTTTAACGTTATCATTTAGTTATAACTTTATGTTAGATAATTTAACTTTTACCGTGTCTTTTTGTGTTCTTACACTATAAGGTTAATAAAATTACTATAACAATCCCAAAGAACCCAAAGTTGTTTATTATTAATATATATAACCTTATCTAAGTAATTTGTCTAATCCTTAGATTTTTAGGAATACAATAACAATTAATAATATAATATTTGTTTTAAAAACTATTTTATGTCAATTTTGACACTATTTAGTAATTGATTTTTGTGAAAATCATAACAAAATTATTAGTTCTAAAGAAGTTACTTAAATCAATACTAGAATGTCATATTAACCTAGAAAATTAGTGAAATTCATAAAAATTCTCAAATTACATTTATTTGGGTATTTATAACATCAATTGTGTCAATATTTCATTAATAAGATAATTACTGCATCATCGTCGTGTCATAAATACATTAAATTATTTAATGTATAAAAATTACAAATAAAATACCATTATACATGAAAGTTTGTTATATTTCTAATGAATATTTATAGTCGAATTTATCTTATGTATACCCCTATATTAAAAATGATATACTTATTAAACATCGATTTTAACTATTTTAACCCTTCTTTAATTAAATTAATAATAAATGTCCTAATCTAATTCTAGTGGGACTAAATGGTCATATTTCATTACTAAGGTTGTTTTTGGTCTAATTACACTTATCTAATAGAATTAAGATATGTGTTAGGGTAATAATAATATCATTTTTACCCATAATTACCCTATTTACATTTAACCGTGGTAAATAAAGTAAAAAGTTACTATTCACCAAAAATTATTTTCATCTCATTGAACCACATTTTACTTAATGACATCAACCGTGTCTCTCGGATTTTTGAAATTCCACCCACAGAAGCGGTAAAATTATGTTTTATGAAAAATTCATTATTTAACTACCACTTAGTGGTTTCACTATTCATCAAAAAATGAAAGTTTCCAGAAAAATATCAAAAATTAGACATAAGATATATTTTATATTATGAACTAAAAAATGATGTCTATTTTACCAAATTCAAAACATATCAGTTGCATTAATTAATTTAAAAATTAATTCCCGTCGTCAAAGCAAATAGCGTGTTCTTAAGAGATAATAACTATCAAAAGATTGACACTTGTTTATATCTTGTTTAAATGTGAAATTACATCCAATGACCAAAATTGTATTAAATTGTAAAAATATATTCTAGATATATTTTAAAAGCACTCAAATTAATAATTTATCACTATTTACTATTTCGATTAAAAAGGTTGTTTTTAATTAAAAATTAGTTATTGTCACTATTCGTCAGAAAATGAAAGTTAGCCAAAAAGTACCAAAATCTTACCCTAAGCTAATTTCGATATTCCAAATCCAAAAATAATGTCCATTTTTAAAAATAAAATTTACGAAATTTCAAAAAGTGGTAATTAATATTCATAACGGCTAGTTTTAATAATATTTTAATAGTATATAGTTGTTTAGTGAAACTCGGTATTGCGTACTACACACGCTATCGAGGAAGGTCACGATTGTGTGTAATGCAAGGCATGTCAATGATGCGTGTTGTGAAAGCTCCCTTTGGTGTAGCATACAACAAAAGACATTAATGAAATTAAAAAAAATATTTTTCATAAAATCTCGGGGTGTTACATTCTACCCCCCTTAAAATGAATTTCGCCCTCGAAATTCATCGGGGATATAAATGGTTTACAGCTCGTGTGTTTCTTTAATAGAAACCCACAACGTAAAAAGGAATACCAAAACCAATCTTTAAAAACAAAAGTATGAAATGTAATGGTTACCCAAATAAACTAATCACTGGGTTTCCACATAGGTGAAAATATGGATATGGAAGAGAAATCTAACCATCATGTTTTGATGGAGAGTAGTAGAGAACATGGCTTTGGAAAAGCCAGCAATCACAAAGCCATAAATTTGTGACGATCTAAGGTACCATCTGATTCATCAGATATAAGAGAACTAGGACAACATTTTTGGTTTTCAAGATCATTTCCCTAAAGTTGATGAAATTGGAATTATAAGAAATACTTTCATGATTTTCGTATAGTCTCACCGTTGGTCGTTCTTTGGACAATTTCAACTTCATCTCTTAAAGAAATAAAGTTGAATTTGTCATTCATGATGTGTTAGAAGATCATGTGATAGAATGATGGGTCATTCCATCTGTCTCAAACAAAAGGTTAGAAAAGTTATCAAAACTTACATAACTCCATCTATAGTGAGATTAATCATATATAGTTACTAAAATGGACTGATACTTCATATATCATACTGCTTAATATAATAAAACTAGTTTCTACTAAACTGGGACTTCATGTAGTCCAGTGGTAGGCGATAAAGGCCAGTCACACTTCGGTTGTGGGTTCGATTCCCATAGCCTTGTCCGACGTGATGGGTTATAGCCCGTCCTGCAGGTTGTCCTTTTTCTAAAACTACATTACTATAACTACATAAATAATATCAAAAGAAAGTTATATCCTTAAACAATACTAACTTATGGTCAACATAATCCACTCCAATCTTTAGGCTTATCTAAACTACTTCGGTCCAAGCTCATAGTATAAAGAAAATGATTACTTGAAATGTCATCAACCAAGCATGTGAATACCATCATTTATCCCTCATATATCTTGTTGGTCACATTCCAGTTATGTGAATACCATAATCATGTATTCTCTTGAAAAATGAATACCCATTAAACCTTTGTGAAAACATGAATGTAGTTAAAAGTTAACACTTTCCACATACCAAAATCCCCAAAATTCTATATACTCAAACCATGATATCACTTAGTCTTTATATCAATCATGAGCTCATGAATACGGTCAAACATTTCATTTTCTCATTTTCCCTTCATTATGCGAATATCATCTTTTTTTCAAAAATATCTCAATCACATTCCATGGTTACCGGTACCATTGAAAACCACAATAGACCAGTACATAAATATTCCAAAATTCCATGATAGTATATACAACATTATTTTGGAATCCCATTACATAAAAATTTAATCATTCCACCACATCATTGTCATATTCAACATCACCAACAGTGATCGCATGTGACTTCCCTTTGTCCTTTTCCATAAGTGGTTGCTCATGTCGATCATCACTAACCTTTGGATTAGGGCATTTATTAGCATAATGCACCATTTCCTTGCACATGAATCATTGAAGTGTTGGTGGTGCGTTCTCTGCAGTATTTTCTTTATTCACATCATTAGAAACCCTTTTTCCATTACTTCGACACTCATCTGCTCAATGACCTTCTTTTCCACACTAAAAAAACATTTTCTAGTCCCTATAAGACAATCTAAACCATGCTTCTTTCCACACTT
The DNA here is from genome assembly GCA_963277665.1 of Viscum album. Lineage (NCBI taxonomy): Eukaryota > Viridiplantae > Streptophyta > Magnoliopsida > Santalales > Viscaceae > Viscum > Viscum album. Next base: position 1,405,040,871 of record OY728152.1, read on the forward strand.
TAAACATGAGAAAACATTCATCTTCTTTTCACCCTTATTCTGAGATTTCTCCTTGAACTCCATATTTTGTTTCTTGTCAAAACTATGAGATGGATAAGTAACACCAACTTCCATTTCTACCTAGATAGCACAACACACAATTTATTCATATCTACTGAAGTCTCTTTTAGCTAATGCCCTTCGAAGTTTTGGTTTTAAGCCACTGAAGAATCGATCGATCTTACTCTCAGGTTGGATAATAATACCAGAAGCATACCTTGCAAGTCTTGTAAAATTTTCTTCATAGGTACCAACAGATTCATCATCCTCTTGCTTTAGTTCAAGAAACTCCTTCTCCATCTTTGTTCGGAGAATACGAGGGAAGTACTTATGGAAAAATAATTTCTTGAACACGTCCCATTCCATGGACTCAATTTCATACCTTTACCTCGTATTCTTAATAAGATTCCACCATTGATCAGCATCACCTTCCAAACGATACACTGCTAAGATGACTTTATCATGTTCAGAACATTGAAGAACTGAAAATATCTTTTCAGTAGTACTAATCCATTGTTCAGCAACTAATGGATCAGTAGACCCGCTGAATGTAGGTGGACGCTGCCTCAAGAAGGATTCAACAGAATTTTGCTCCTTCATTTTCTCATTTGGATGTCCAGAATTATTCATAGCTTGTGTAAGTATAACAATAATATTTTTCACTCCATCTCCCATAACATTTGTTTGTTCAGGAGGACAATCATTGCATTGTCCATTACGTTGATCAACACGGTTCCTTCGGGTTCCAGCCATCGTCTAAAACCCAAAAAGAATAGTGTGAGAGGCAAAAATAACGCTAGGGAAAAAACATAATAAAGGGGGAGTATCTTCAATATCTAACATCTTAGGTTATCGTAATTCTAGTACTATAACATATACATATACTTAACATTAGGGACATCCCTAGACATACCTTAGAAATATCTCTAGGGATCTCACTAAATTTCTCGCATCCTAGTTTCCAAAGGTTGACTAAACCTCCCTCTGATACCAACTGTAGAGACCCGATGCTTAACGTACATGGACATTACATTACTTTTTCGGAATACTTAGTACATAACAAAAACACACACACACAAGGACCGTAATAGTTTAGTGTCTTTCAAAACTCAGAATATAATCTTCTAATCGTGGTGAAAGATCTTCAACATCTCCATAAAGATCTTCCTTTTTTACCTAAAACCATTCATTATATTCCTGGGGAAAAGAAAACATAAACGGGTGAGCTAAAATGCTCAGTAAGGGTAAACAAAAGAAATATCAATCACATCATATTCATATTCATAAGAACATAACATTTTGGAAATCTTAACCTGCAAAAGAGATCAGAATATCATAACATGGGATAAATCATAGTAGTGAAATGTAATCCCAATAATCATAACATAAAACACGAAACATTGTGGCATACACACATAATCATATAAAATCATTTCTTATTAGTCAATACTCATTGCCAAGACTATCTTAGTGTACAAATTCCATTTCTGAACCGAGTTCACTCCTCGTTTCAGTCCAATTTCACTGAACCGGTTTAACATGCCGTTCCAGCCATGTCTATCTCATGAGATATAAAATCATTACCCAATGCATTGGAGGGAGATATAGGTCCCACCCATCTCATAATGATACCATTCTTATGTGTGCCACAAAATCATAAACCATACATCATAGCATAGACCATGTAATAAAAATGGGGATCTTAAACATCGTGACATCATAAAACAATTCATATAAGATAAATTAATTCATAAAAATAATTCCATCACAACATAATCAAATCAATGTAAAAATAGGGATAAAAATAGAACCCTTTATTATCTTAGATGTTAAATAATTTTGATAAAACACTTGAACTCCATTCTTGAGGAAAATATCCTTTCTAAAAAAACACTTTTCCCTTCTTAACATGTCATACAATTCTAAACTAAAAGAAGTTGATTAAAACTGGACTAGAAAACTTGTAAAGGAATCTTCTTGGAAATTATTTTTTAAAAAAATCAATTCATTCCTTATAAGTTAAAAAAACATTCTTCTCGTTCTTTTGTTGGAAAAGTCAAAAAGTACCTCGTATGGAAAACAACAAAAGATTACATTCATATCATTTACTAAAAACTCACCGATGGGTAAAATTTGATATAAACTATTGTATAAGGACAAAAATATTACATATTGAGGAAACATTGATGTGGATGATAAAATACACCCCATTAAATACCAAAGTATAAAGAATCTCGGATAAAAATGAGATTGTGATATTTTCCCTTAACTTAGGTCTGATTTTCTTCGTAAGTGTCCGAACATCCTATATAATGATTTAAAAAAATGTTATTGGCTTATTCCAGAATCATAATTATTTTTATTATATCATATATGGTCATACTATTAGCTTCTTATTAGTAATATTTCATTACTACTTGTTTATTCGGGTGTTTATTACTTTGTGTTCTTATGCGTGTTTTGTCGAATAAATTCTTATACATATTTTTATGTTATAGATACCTCATTTCTAGAATGGTATTAGTGTAATTTATATCATATTTATTCACTAAATTAATTTATATAATCATTATGCAATGAAGATCATGTAGAACGAGTCGGATCACATCGTGGAGATGGTATTCCGTACGTACACACGAGCAATGATATCGTTCCCATGATCGTGTAATTATATTGGAGTGTATGTATACTATTTTAGAATCAATATTACTTTATAATAGTCATATATAGTCATTATTTACACCATTATACCCATACAAGTAAGGTGGTGGTGGAAAATAGATTACACCACGGCGTGGAGACGGTATTCCGTACGTACGCAAGCGCGGTGATTTTGTTTTCCGTAGGATGGATAGATGGTGAAATAGGGTTGTTTCATACTTATAATTACATATAATTATATTATTGATACTGATGTTATTACTTCATAATGTAAAAACTAAATAAGAAGAAGTGGAAGAATAAATAAAGTTGAATGAATTGGTAACGGACATTACCTCTTCTTTGAAGCGCCTCTTTGAGATCTCCTTTTAGGGCACTAAAATTGGTCTTTGAAGAATACCAGGACCTCTAGGATGTCTCTAGAGGAGTGGAGAGGATAAATTGGTAGGGTTTGGCCGAGCTTGAAGTATCAATGTGGTGTGAGGAAGAGGGGGAGGAGGTGCCCTTTTATAAGGGAGGAGAGGGGCACCTTTGGAATAACTAAAACTATTATTTTATTATAAAGTAAAATTCGGTTTTAAATAGATACAAATTGATTTATTTCGAAGATAAGGTTGGGATGGGTCGAAATCCTATCATCCAATAGAATTTGGACAAGTTTAGTTTACTATTTTAACCTTATCATTTAGTTTTGACTTTAAGTTAGATAATTTTACTTTTACCGTGTCTTTTTGTGTTCTTACACTATATGGTTAATAAACTTACGATAACATGCCAAACGAACCCCAAGATGTTTATTATTACTATATATATCCTTATCTAATTCATTTTTCCGATCCTTAGATTTTTAGGAATAAAATAACAATTAATAATATAATATTTGTTTTAAAAACTATTTTATGTCAATTATGACACTATTTAGTAATTGATTTTTGTGAAAATCATAACAGAATGATTAGTTCGAAAAAAGTTACTTAAATCAATACTAACATGTCATAGTTACCTATAAAATTAGTGAAATTCATAAAAAGTCTCAAATTACATTTATTTGGGTATTTATAATATCAATTATGTCAATATTTCATTAATAAGATAATTATTGCATCATCGTCGTGTCATGAATAAATTAAATTATTTAATGTCTAAAAATTACATATAAAATACCATTATGTAGGAAATATCTATATATTTCTAATTAATACTTATAGTCGAATTTATCTTATGCATAACCCTATATTAAAAATGATATACTTATTAAACATCGATCTTAACTATTTTAACCCTTCTTTAAATAAATTAATAATAAATGTCCTTATCTAATCCAAGTGGGCCTAAATGGTCATATTTTATTCCTAAGGTTGTTTTTGGTCGAATTACATTTATCCAATAGAATTAAGACATGTTTTAGGGTAATAATAATATCATTTTTACCCTTAATTACCATATTTACTTTTAACCATGGTAAAAAAAAGTAAAAAGTTAATATTCACCAAAAATTATTTTCATCTCATTGAACCACATTTTACTTACTGACATCAACCATGTCTCTAAGATTTTTGAAATTACACCCACAGAAGCAGTAAAATTATGTTTTATGAAAAATTCATTTTTTTAACTACCACTTAGTGGTTTCACTATTCATCAAAAAATGAAAGTTTCGAGAAAAATACCAAAAATTAGGCCTAAGCTATATTTGATATTATGAAATCAAAAATGATGTATATTTTACCAAATTCGAAACATATTAGTTGCATTAATTAATTTAAAAATTAATTCCCATCGTCAAAACAAATAGCGTGTTCTTAAGAGATAATAACTATCAAAAGATTGACATTTCTTTATGTTTTGTTTAAATGTGAAATTACATCCAATGACCAACATTGTATTAAATTATAAAATTATATTCTAAATATACTTTAAAACCAATCAAATTAATAACTTATCACTATTAATTATTTCGATTAAAAAGGTTGTTTTTAATTAAAAATTAGTTATTTTCACTATTCATCAGAAAATGAATGTTAGCTGAAAAGTACCAAAATTTCACCCTAAGATAATTTTGATATTTAGAATCCAAAAATGAAGTCCATTTTGAAATATAAAATTTACAAAATTTCAAAAATTGGTTATTACTATTCATAACGGCTAATTTTAATAATAATTTAATAGCATACCGTTGTTTAGTGAAACTCGGTATTGCATACTATACACGCTATCGAGGAAGGTCGCGATTGTGTGTAATCCTCGGAAAGTCAATGATGCATGTTGTGAATGCACCCTTTGGTGTAGCATAGAACACAAGACATTAATGAAATTAAAAAGAATATTTTTCATAAAATCTCGGGGTGTTACAATCCATATTTTTTAAAATATTATTAGTTGAACAAGATCATCAATTTCTCCTAAAAATATTGGGAAATAATGTTACATGTGTAGAAGGTTTCTAGCCATACACATCCAAAAAGAAGCTTATTCATGCAATGTTAGAGTTTCTAGAGGAACCAGATATAGGTCCAGTGACCTTGGGTGGTACCACCACTATAAATTATTTAGTAGTGACGAAATTTTGTGATACTAGTGCTTCTCATTAATTTATTTCAACACATATTATTAATATGCTAAACCTTATATGATTAATTTATAATTTATAATGAATATTACTATAAACCTTGATACTATTAGAGAGAATGTTCTTTATAGTCACAGTTGTGTCTTCTTTTTTTTGGATGTGGATATTTCTTGGAGTTTTCTGGATCATGACATAAAACATCTTGATTTCATATTCGGTACGGATTATGTCTTGTTAAATAAATCTTGGATTGATTGTTTTCTTCATTCAGCCTTTTTTTCTACACACAATGGCGTGTCTCTTGTTATTCATGGAGAATGGGACCCAAGGTCGAGCAGGGTTTGGCCTTTTATCATGAGTTGTGGAAATTAATATTGGGGGTTTCCATTGATCTGGAGAGAGAATCTTTGTGTGGTGATCTCCATATTATTTTTGTTTAGAATCCTTATGTGTTTCCTTCATAGTTTTCTAGTTTTATATCATTAAGTTAGGTTATGTAATTTATTGAATTAATGCATGGTACTGAACAAGTATTTATCCACTCTTATCATATGAACATAGTGAAAATGAATGCGATGAATTCATAGTTGGATGATCTTATGGAGAAAGGGTTTATACCCCCTGATTGTGCCTCCTTGGATTTAACCTATTCTCTTTGTTAAGAAAGTGTATGGTTCACTGTTCCTTAATATTGATTAACCAAATCTCAATTGAGTGACCATAAAAAACATATTTCTCTTGTATCAGAATGATGATATGTTTAATAATTTGAAAGGGTGAAGTGGTTCTGAAATATCGACCATGGATATGGTTACCATCAATTAAGAATTAAATATTCTAACATTCATAAAACCACAATTTAGATAATGTATGTCCATTATCAGTACCATGTATTTCTCATTCATTTAAAAAATGCTCTAAAAAATTTCTGGGATTTAAGGAATATGATTTCCAAGAGTTCAGTGACACCATCATTGTGGTATTTATGGATGATATACTAGTTTACTCTATGTTGGAGGAGGACCGTGTGCATCATTTCAAAATGGTTCTGAGTTTTCTGAGAAATAAATTACATTTTTCCTTGACTTTGAAATGCGATTTCTGGAGTCTGGAAGTGAATTTCATGGGATACATGGTGTCAGAGTAGGGAATTTTAGTTGATCCTAAGAAGGTAAAGGCTATTACAACCTTGGAAGAACTACGAAATGTAATCAAGATTCAAAGATTTTTAATCTTAACAGGATTTATCATTGGTTCATGAAAGACTTATCAAAGTAGGATTCTCTAATGAATGCACTAACTCAGAAGAGAGTAAAGTTCACATAGGATGGGAAATGTCAAAATTAGTTTGTTGAGATGAAACTTATTTTGAAAACTACCCTGATGATGACTCTTCTAGTGGCCGAACATGTTTATGTTGTCTTTTGTGAGTCATTGGGTTTAGGCTAGGGTGGTGTTCTTATGCAGGGTAATTATGTAGTTTCTTATTGCCCTCATCATCTTAGGCTACACAATAAAAAATATCCTACCAACAAAATTGACCAAGATGTTCTGATACACGCACCTAAAAGATGGAAACATTACCATTATGAATAACAGGTTACTATGTAATATAAACACAAAGTCATGAATTATAGAATCTATAAGAAATATTCGAATCTCCACTAGAGGAATTAGGTTGAAAACCTATAGTATTATGATTTCGAAATCATCAATATGCTAAGGAAGTGGAATTTCATTGCATATTCCTTGAGAATGAAAAGTTCTGACCTAGGTAGTAAAATAACTATCATAAGAGTGTAATTTATGTCTCTATTTACATTGTTTCATATTTGAGTTCTATAAAATGGGGTAAAAGTTTCTTTGGACAGTGTTTAGTCGACATCTTCTCTTCTCAAATTGATTTTTTGAGAGCAGGAGCTTAATGATTAGTTCTGTAGCATTATAGTCTCTCTTTAAGGTGGGGAGATAGTTTCCCTGTATCCGTTATCCAAAGAGTTAATTATATGATATTGGATTCTCTATGTGGTACTTTATTCGGTAAGTATGGTTGTGATGGGGGATATTCTTTGTTCCTTATAGTCAGAGCACCCAAGATCAACAAAGATGTTCTATGAAATTTGGCACAAGTTCTGGTGGTCAGGTATGAGGTGGGGAATTTATGAGTCTATTTCTCATTATTATACAAGAAAATACATTAAGACCAAGCTCTAAAAATATTTAGAGTTTGTTTCATCCATATCTAGTACCGACATGGTAGTGGGGTGATATATATATGGACCTTTGGTTAGGTTTCCAAGTACCCAGTGAAAGAAGAATGTGATATCTGTTGTGATCGATAGGATGACGAAATATTCTCAATTTTAACCCATTCATGATATATACCAACATGAGTAGTTTTAAAATACCTATGTGAAATATAATGTTCATTTTCATAGAGTTTCATATGCTATATTCTCTAATAGGGGTGTGTGGTTCACTTCTCACATTCGGAGAGGAATTCAGGAGGCACTAGGATTTCAAATCTATTTGTGTAAGGTATACCATTAGTTTTCGGATGGCCTTATAGAAATAGAAATATATATTGTTCAGAATGTGATTCACACTTGTGATCTTGTCATTGGTGGAGCATGGTATGATCATTTGCAGCTAGTTCTGTTTTCTTCTAATAATTGTTACCAGTCCGCGATCAGAATGGATCCTTTTGAGTCCTTTCATGGATAGACTTATAAATATTAGCTGATTTTGTTGGGTATTGGTTATGGTTACTTTTTTGAATGATTTTAGTCCAAGATAATACAGAAAATATTAAGTTGATTTGTCAGAGGTTGTTGATGGCACATAGATGATATAAATATTATACAGATTGTCATCGTAGACCTTTGGTGTTCTTAATTGGTGGATTAGTGTTTTGAAGGTTTCTCCCAGTTTGGTTCATCGATGGATTGGGATGTAAGGGATGCTTACTCCTTATTTTTTTAACTCTTGAGGTTATTGAGAATGAGGGTAAAGTTGCATACCATCAGCAACTACAACCAAAACTCACGAATATAAATAATTGGTTTAATGTATCTCATCTCCGGAATTATATTTCTGATCAATCTCACATTTTGATTTGGAGAAATCTTGAGATTGAACATAATTTATCATTTATTGAACAACCAATCAGAATAGTTTATTCTGGAAAAAAAGGAAATTCATGGGAGGATGACACCTTTGGTTTGAGTGCTATGTAAATAGAGTTTGTATAATAATTGTATGTGGGAACAAGAGACATTGATGATAGAGTAGTGGCCTCATCTTTTTTACATGGAATCATTTTTGTAGGCCTTTTGTGGATAGAATGGTTTTATGGTGGGGAGGTTGTAACATAATGTTACCTTTATAATAAGTACATTCTAATCCTTGTTGTGGTTTCATTTTTCTAGTCTACATTGTACCGAGGAGGAATTGGGTGGATACATACAATGTTAAAGTCTTATATTTTTTGGATTCTCACCTTTAACCAGTCATTTATACAGTCTATTGAAGAATTACATATTGTTTAATATGGTTACATGCCTTGTAAATCCATAAATGAAAATAAATAAATTCTAGTAAGAGGTGATTGGTTTTTCAATAACAACCCGAGAAACCATGTTTTGTTTTTTTTGACAAGTTTACTTTCCAATGTCACTCGTTAAGTGAACTAACAAATAACTAATATGGTATTAATAATAAAATGCATCAAATGGATGAAAAATTCCTTTTATTCAAGTAAGCAACCTTTCGGCTACAACATCCACTAAGGTAAACTAACTGAAAATCCCAACTAAGAACCCGATTACAATGATGGGGAGACCTCTTAAAACTACTAAGAGCCCGAGAATGCGGTAGGGGTTTCGAGTGTCCATCATAAGGAACATGAGGATGGATGAAGCCACCATGACCGTTCTCAGCACCAAGGGGATCACACGAACCATCCTTCCTTTTCTCCTTTGGTCATTTGGAGTAAGGGACACCCCGAGACCAGACCCTTTTTATAAGCACCCTGATCTGACCGTTAAGCACCAACGATTATAAATATCGCCGTTGGTTTTCCCCTATTTTGTTGTCTTTTAATGTTTTAATTTCCAATTATAACTGTTGAACTAAGAATGGAATACCCCGGCAGGTTCAAAAAGACTAAGAATGATATTTGATGTAAACAAACAACAAATAAATAATAATAATGTAGCTGAATTTTGTTATATGAAAAGGATATATTTTTATACATATATATATATATATATATTTCAAAATGGTGGGAATAAATACTGTCTTTCCACTTAAATATAAATATTTTATTTAACTTAAGCAAGCAAAGCTTTGTTTTATTGAAATCTTGTGGGGTTTTATATTATGTGCAAACCCTTGGAATATATTTATATATGTAGACATGAACATATATGTTAAACTTCTAGAGTTGCATATAAATAAAGATGTTTATATGTTAATTTTATCATTTTTGGAAATAATGTCAAAAATTATGGTTTCTTATGTTGCGTAATACATATTTAATGATATTGTTATTCAATGTCCTCACATTATTAAAAAAAAGTTAAATAATTGACGTTTAAATAATAATAACCGCATATAATTGATCAACAACGAATCTTGACCATGCTTAAAACAATAAAGTTTATAAATAATTGAAGTATAAATAATAATACAGTTTATAATAGGTATAAAAAAAGAAGAATTTCTTTCAAAAAAAAATAGGGGAACGCGGAAAAGGGGGGGGGAGACCTGCGTTTCTTCCTCCCTGTTTACACCACGTCGCACCCCCCAGCCGTCCGATCTCCCCTAGCTTATCTTGGTTGTCCGTTGTTTTTTTTAACAGCATCAACTCCAGCTGCCCGATCCAGCTTCCTCTAATCCCCGTCGTCCGTCGTTTTCCAGCCATCTTCCTCCTCGCGCCCGCGGTTCTTCTCCTTCCTCACGTCGCCAGACGAGTAGATCGTAGATGATCTGTTTTTATCCTCTAGGCCGGTGAGTAGCCCGACTGTTTCTTGCCTTCTTCAAGTCGACACTGACCCATCGCCTCGGATCTCAGGCCGACGACCTCCCCCGAAGTCCTCTTCTCCTTCTACTGTTTTTTTTAAATTCCTTGTTTCACCGAAGGACGAAGGGCTTGCTTCCGGCTCCCCTGATCTCTTCGGCTTCTGGACCTCGGTTGCTGCATCATCTCTTCTCCTCCTCCTCGTCGAACAGGTAAGGGTGTTTCTCTTTTTTCTAAGTTTATGTAAACACCAAGTTTTATATATAGTTATATATATGTATATACATGTGATAAGTATATATGTACACCTTCTGGTTTTTTTCATTAGGATCCTCCCTCCTTGACAACTCCTCCTCTCAGTTCTGGTAAGGGTTGAACTATGTCTCTGAAGCTTTGTCTTAAACATCGGTTTTCATATACACATATATAAGTATATTCGGGTTATATATATATTTATATGTGTATAACATATATGTTTATACCTTCGGTCCCTCTGGCCTTGGTTACATCCCCTCTCCAAGCAAGGAAAGAATCATGTTTTAATTTCGGTTGGGTTTTGACAAGATTCGGTTTTATATAAATATGTATATATTCATGTATACATGATATATATATATGTTTCTGGTATGTTTGAACCTGGTGCGAACCTAGAATTTGAGATCTCCCTCTCGGCTTAAAGAATCGGTTAGGAGTAAGGGGGAAGAGCATATTCATTATTTCCTACCTTTTTTATAACTTTTATTTAGTTGTATCCACTTGTTGTATAAAACATAGAAGACCATATAAAACTGTTTTACCTATTCCTAGAACTGATCTTGACAACCTCTTTGTGAAACCATAAAATTTGGGGTAAATGTTCGAAGGTTCTGTTTTTATTTTGGGTGAGGGTTCTTACTTTTCACACCTTATGTTTATATATGTATATATATATATATACATATATATACAAATATGTATAAGATGATAAATGTAAGCGTACAACCGTTCCTCTATGTTTATACCCCTTATTTTCTTTTTCGCCTATAAAAAAATGGATATTTTGAGTAATTGAAGGAATAGGTAAAATTATATATTGTTGTTGTATATACATACACGTAGGTGTATATACATTAATATGAACTTAGTGTCCATGTTTTCAATTTTTACAATAAATCATGATGAAGTTTATGGGTTGGTTGGATTTCAAAATCATTCTTGAAACTGAGAATTTTCATTTATCATTGCTTTGGATAATCAGGATTTTTCTTAAAATGGATAGTATGGACTCCTTGAACTTTTTTAAATACATACATGTATTCATAGGTATGTACTCATGTTTATTTGAAGTTCTAATTGAAGAGTTTACACAATTATATACATGATTTCCCAAGATGGACTTGATTATGCACATTGTAACCTCAACTGCCTGTACTAAATGCCTATGACATCCATTTAACATCATATGTGTAAGTTATGAACAACCCTGCTTTAATTGGGTATTAAGATGTTATGTAATGTTAAGTGTTATGTTCATTTTCTTGAAAAGCAATGTTTTTCAAATGTTAAGATAACTGGTTATGTGCACGGAGTTTTAGCATGCATGTCATCACGTTTTTAATGATAGAACTGTTTTCATGTTATGAATACATATGTGAAAATGGGGTTTAATTAAGAATCCATGAATACCTATGAATAATGACCATGTCAAGATATGTGAGGGATGTATAGGACTTACATGTGACGAGTGCACCCGGAATTATATAGCGCAACAAGAATGATGTGACGGGTGCGCCCGGAATTATACAGCGCTCCAATGCATTGGGTAAAGCAGGAGTCTCATGAGACGAACATGTGCGACGGTCTTGGCAGTTAGCCTTGACTTGAGCTAAGGAAATGGGGTGGGCAGTGAGCCTTGACCAGTTAAGAATGTTATACGGTCTTGATGAAAAGTCTTGACAAAATCCAGGATTATACATTCCATCTGCATCTAATGATAAAGGTTAATCAGGGGTCAGTTCAACTAACAGGACAACCCCTAGTTGAAAGCTCCCAAGATCATGAAAATGTACTTTATGTGACAAGAACTGTTTTTTCATATGGTAAACCGTTAGATGATCTGCATTTTACTCATGAACCATGATATGCATGTTTTCCCTACATAGCCATATAATTCTTTTAGAATTAAAGTACCTTGTTTTTACATTATGCATTGTTTATTTTCTTATATTGCGCACTCTGATCATGTTTCCATTAAATCTCATTTTCAAGTACGTGCTTCTTTGTGCAAGTGGTTTTCAAAGAAAGATGGATTTCATGTTTTAAGAAAAGATAGTGTTTTGTTTTAGAAAAGTTTTTTATTCTCTTAAAAAGAACTTCTTTGAGAAATTATTTTCTAAAAATGTTTTAAAACCCCTTACTGGGCATTTTTTCTCACCCTACGTTTTGTTAAAAATTTTCATTCATGGTTGATACCTATGATGTTAATCGGAAGCATCTGGTTTCCCAGAATCCTGAGCCTCGCGATCTTCTGTAGTAATGAGACATGATATTTAATTTGTAATGATGTAATGTTAAGTAAATCATGTCTCATTAAGCACCCTGGGTTTGGGGGTCGCTACAGTTGGTATCTGAGGATGGGTTTAGGAAACTCTAGAAAACCAGGTGATATAAATATATTGTTAAGACTAAATAAGTAAAAATTTAATAACTTTCAGATGGCTGATGTACCTACTGACCTTTTTTCACTTCCCACTGAGGCTCTAGAGAACATTATATCTCTAGCTAGTCGCTAGAACTTTATAAACTATGCCCAAATTTGCATGATTTGTAAGCACTTGTACGATGTGTCAAACTCATCTAGGGTGCTTAGTCTCCACAGGGGATTAGGGATGTATTATCTCCTATTGATGATGACCCAATTTTCCTCTTATGCACGTCGGGGAAGGTATCATGAAGGACTCTTCCGAGTGTTTACAACTGGAGAGGAATTTGGAACAATTCTTGATAACCCTTTTCAAGAAGCTGATGTTGCCGGAGACCTCCGAGCGGCTTACCTATGCCAAATTTTGCACAACAACTTCTGGGGCCATTTAATGGACTTTGGAACATTGGAAAATGAGTCCACCCATGTGTCTCTTAGGAAAGAAGTGTACACCGATGTTTCCCAACTCCACACCCCTCACGCTAAACTCAGGAGGCGTTATAAATGTTCCCATGAGTTTAGTCCTGTATGTTCATCCTGTGTGTGGTTTTAAGAGTTAGGATGTTTTTCCACTCTTTCTGGCGTACGTCTTGTAAACTCAGACTTTGCCGTGTAAACTTTTTCATAAATGGAAGTTCCTTGTTTCCTATCATGTCTTCACCTTATCTATGTTGTTAAGAGTTTCCCTTCGATGTTTTCTTTCAAATGGCTGGTCAAACAAACTTCTCATCACTACCCGATGAGCTAGTAGAGGTCATCTTGATCAAGGCATGCATGGTGGATTACCCGTCCGTTCTCCACCTGCGAGGGTCCTGCCAGCATTTGCTTAATCTAGCAAATGGTCTAGAGATTCTTTGGTTATGTCAAGAGGATGATCGCATCGTTCACCTCATCGCCACTACTCAACTCCCCTGTTATAGGCGAAGGGGAATGTACTTTGAGGGCCTATTCCAGTGTTTCACTTTGGAACAATATTCTTCTGCCAGAGTATGTTTCCTCGTGGCCGCCCAGGATAGCCAGCTCAGTGCAGCCTACATGTTCCAAGTCTTGAACCTCAGTCTCCTCAACCGCATCATCCCTCTCGACTACCTCGAGCATGATGTGGCCAGAAGAGTCATCAGGAAGTTTATCTACTCGGACGTTTCCGAGCTTTGCATCGCATGAGCCTCCCTTTGGAAGCCCGTGTGCAGTACACACGAATAGGAGTTCAAGGAGCACTGTTCGAGGTGCATCTTGACTAGGGAAATGGAAGAGATGTGTGCTAACATTGGTGTCCTATTAACCGAGCCAGATCCACTGTTTCGGTAGAGTTGTACATATGGAGTTTCTATTTTTCTCTTTTTATGATATAATTGCGAGGGAGCAATTATTTGTAGGGGGAAGTAATGTAACAACCTGAGAAACCATGTTTTGTTTTTTTGACAAGTTTTCTTTCCAATGTCACTCGCTATGTGAACCAACAAATAACTAATATGGTATTAATAATTAAATCCATCAAATGGATGAAAAATTCCTTTTATTCAAATAAGCAACCTTTCGGCTACAACATCCACTAAGGTAAACTAACCGAAAATCCCAACTAATAACCTGATTACAATGATGGGGAGACCGCTTAAAACTACTAAGAGCCTGAGAATGCGGTAGGGGTTTCGAGCATCCATCATAAGGAACATGAGGATGGCTGAAGCCACCACGACCGTGCTCAGCACCAAGGGGATCACACGAACCATCCTTCCTTTTCTCCTTTGGTCGTTTGGAGTAAGGGACACCCCAAGACCAGACCCTTTTTATAAGCACCCTGATCTGAACGTTAAGCACCAACAGTTATAAATATAGCCGTTGGCTCTCTCCTGTTTTGTTGTCTTTTAAAGTTTTAATTTCCAATTATAACCGTTGAACTAAGAATTGAATACCCTGGCAGGTTCAAAAAGATTAAGCATGATATTTGATGTAAACAAACAAAAAATAAATAATAATAATGTAGCTGAATTTTTTTATATGAAAAGTATATATTTTTATACATATATATATATATATTTCAAAATGGTGGGAATAAATACTGTCTTTCCACATAAATATAAATATTTTATTTAACATAAGCAAGCAAAGCTTTGTTTTATTGAAATCTTGTGGGGTTTTATTTTATGTGCAAACCATTGGAATATATTTATATATGTATACATGAACATATATGTTAAACTTCTAGAGTTTCATATAGAAAAAGAGGTTTATAAGTTAATTTTATCATTTTTGGAAATAATGTCAAAAATTATGGTTTCTTGTGTCGCGTAATACATATTTAATTATATAGTTATTCAATGTCCTCACCTTCTTAAAAAAAGTTAAATAATTGACGTTTAAATAATAATAACCGCATATAATTGATCAAAAACGAATCTTGACCATGTTTAAAACAATAATGTTTATAAATAATTGAAGTATAAATAATATTAAAGTTTATAATAGGTATAAAAAAAAGAAGAATTTATTTCAAAAAAAAAGGGAACGCGGAAAAGGGGGGGAGACCCGCGTTTCTTCCTCCCTGTTTACACCGCGTCGCACCCCCCAGCCGTCTGATCTTCCCAAGCTTATCTTGGTCGTCCGTTGTTTTTTTTTTAACCACATCAACTCCTGCTACCCGGTCCAGCTTCCCCTAATCCCCGCCATCCGTCGTTTTCCAGCCATCTTCCTCCACGCGCCCGCGGTTCTTCTCCTTCCTCACGTCGCCAGACCAGTAGATCGTAGGGGCTTCGTTTTTCTCCTCTAGGCCGGTGAGTAGCCCAGATGTTTGTTTCCTTCTTCAAGTCGACATTGACCCATCGCCTCGGATCTCGGGCCGACGACCTCCCCCAAACTCCTCTTCTCCTTCTTCTATTTTTTTTAAATTCCCTGTTGCACCAAAGGCCGAAGAGCTTGCTTTCGGCTCCCCTGATCTCTTCGGCTTCTGGACCTCGGTTGCTGCATCATCTCCTCTCCTCCACCTCATCGAACAGGTAAGGGTGTTTCTCTTTTTTTCTAAGTTTATGTAAACACCAGGTTTTATATATATTTATATATATGTATATACATGTGATAATTATATATGTACACCTTCTGTTTTTTTTCATTCGGATCCTCCCACCTCGACAACTCCTCCTCCCCATTCTGGTAAGGGTCGAACTATGTCTCTGAAGCTTTGTCTTAAACTTCTGTTTTCATATACACATATATAAGTATATTTGGGTTATATATATTTATTTATATGTGTATAACATCTATGTTTATACCTTCGGTCCCTCTAGCCTCGGTTACTTACCCTCTCCAAGCAAGGAAAGAATCATGTTTTAATTTTGGTTGGGTTTTGACAAGATTCGGTTTTATATAAATATGTATATATTCATGTATACATGATATATATATACGTTTCTTGTATGTTTGAACCTAGTGCGAACCTAGAATTTGAGATCTCCCTCTCGGCTTAAAGAATCGGTTAGGAGTAAGGGGGAAGAGCCTATTCATTGTTTCCTACCTTTTTTATAAGTTTTATTTAGTTGTATCAACTTGTTGTATAAAACATACAAGACCATATAAACTTGTTTTACCTATTCCTAGAACTGTTCTTGACAACCTCTTTATGAAACCATAAAATTTGGGGTAAAGGTCTGAAGGTTCTATTTTTATTTTGGGTGAGGGTTCTTACTTTTCACACCTTATGTTTATATATGTATGTATATATAAATACATATATGTACACAGATGTATAAGATGATAAATGTAAGCATACAACCGTTCATCTATGAACGTAGTGTCCATTTTTTCAATTATTACAATAAAGCATGATGATGTTTATGGGTTGGTTGGATTTCAAAATCATTCTTGAAACTGAGAATTTTCATTTATCACTGCTTTGGATAATCATGATTTTTCTTAAAATGGAAAGTATGGACTCCTTGAACATTTATAAATCTATACATGTATTAAAAGGTATGTACTCATGTTTATTTAAAGTGCTCATGGAAGAGTTTACACAATTATATACATGATTTCCCAAGATGGACTTGATTATGCACATTGTAACCTCAACTGCCTGTATTAAATGCCTAGGACATCCATTTATCATCATATGTGTATGTTATGAACAACCCTGCTTTAATTGGGTATTAAGATGTTATATAATGTTAAGTGTTATGTTCATTTTCTTGAAAACCCATGTTTTTCAAATGTTAAGATAACTGGTTATGTTCACAGAGTTTAAGCATGCATGTCATCACGTTTTTAATGATAGAAGTGTTTTCATGTTATGAATACGTATGTGCAAATGGGGTTTAATTATGAATGTATGAAACCCTATGAATAATGACCATGTCAAGATATGTGAGGGATGTATAGGACTTACATGTGACAGGTGTGCCCGAAATTATATAGTGCAACAAGAATGATGTGATGGGTGCGCCCGAAATTATACAGCGCTCCAATGCATTGGGTAAAGAAGAAGTCTCATGAGAGGAATATGTGCAACGGTCTTGGCAGTTATCCTTGACTTGAGCTAAGGAAACGGGGTGGGCAGTGAGCCTTGGCCTGTTATGTATGTTATACGGTCTTGATGAAAAGTCTTGACAAAGTCCAGGACTATACATTCCCTCTACATGTAATGATAAAGGTTAATCCGGGGTCAGTTCAACTAACAGGACAACCCCTAGTTGAAAGCTCCCAAGATCATGAAAATGTAATTTATGTGACAAGAACTGTTTTTCATATGGTAAACCGTTAGATGATCTGCATTTTACTCATGAACCATGATATGCATGTTTTCCCTGCTTAGCCATATAATTCTTTTAAAATTAATGTACCTTGTTTTTACATTATGCATTGTTTATTTTCTTATATTGTGCACTATGATCATGTTTCCATTAAAGCTCATTTTCAAGTATGTGCTTCTTTGTGCAAGTGGTTTTCAAAGAAAGATGGATTTCATTTTTTAAGAAAAGATCGTGTTTTGTTTTAGCAATGTGTTTTATTCTATTCAAAAGAACTTCTTTGAGAAAGTATTTTCTAAAAATGTTTTAAAACCCCTTACTGGGCATTTTTGTTCACCCTACATTTTGTTAAATATTTTCAGGCATGGTTGATACCTATGAAGTTAATCAGAAGAAGCTGGTTTCCCAGAATCCTGAGCCTCGCAATCTTCTGTAGTAATGAGACATGATATTTAATTTGTAACTATGTAATGTTAAGTAAATAATGTCTCATTAAGCACCCTGGGTTTGGGGGTCACTAAATTTTCAGAGGATATGTGAATTACCAATTACACAACATGTAACTGGGTTATATCCCATGTAAATATAAAATTCATATTTTTTCAAGTATTATAGCTGAATTTTATTTGGATCATCCTCCATAACTCCTTTCTATTGAATGAGGCCATTCCTTGGTGATTTCATGGGCTTGAACCCCTCTTTACCTTTTCGTTCAATGATTGATATTTTTAGTGATCACAGTGTTCCTTTCCGGGTAAGCGTTCTTCAAGACTCTCCATATCCTTCTCTATTTCTTCCATAGAGTTTAATAGATCGTCATTTTTTGATGGATCTAGTCCCTATATTTTTTAATCTAATTTAAAGGATGAGTTCATATATCTTCTATGCCTTTTTTCTAGTTAGCGGGATTAATTATGGGTGTTGTGTTTTTGTGAGGAAGGTTGGTGGTTCAGTCCTTAGATGCTGACCTAATTAACATTTAATTTCTTGATTTAAATTCAATTTTATATAACATGAAATTTCCTAACTCAAATAAATTTATGTTACTCATATTATTAAAAACCCAATTCTAGTGTGTTGGTTTTTTGGTTATCTTTGTCATGAAATTATGAAACTCCCCAATTACAGTGAATTGGGTTGTGTTTGTCCAATTGATGGAAACTATATGTAAATTAAATTGTTTGATTAAATAGTGAAATGGATTGTAAAATTTATTGAATTGGTTTCAAATCCCCATTTTTTTGAACATTTATTTAAAATGGATTTTTGGAAACACAGCAGTTTTATCGTAAAAATTTCTATTTTTTATTAAAAACATGTTATGGTGTGTAATGATAATATTATCATATTTGAAAAGAGGGGAATGATATTTACATGTATTTTACGTAGTCGTGAAATGAATTTATCATCATTGTTTTAACTAGTGAACATGAAAGCCTTAGGTATTTAGTGTGTTATTTAGACAACACACTATGATTTACATTGTTCTAAAACATTATATATGCACATCCCATTACTTAAGTGATAGTGATGAGCCCACTTTTGCTTTGGTCTGAATGGGGGTATGTACATACTTTCTTTTTCACAGCATTGGGTCCCTATATCCTATAAATTTCAATACCTATTTGGAACCTAGACATGTTTCTCACTTGTTTGTATTTCAAAATTATATTCTACTGTTATAAATTTCATTTCAAGACTTGTAAATTTATATAATTTTCATTATAAAATTTTTTATTTATGATATTTTTTGAAAATCAGAGTTTATAAAAGTCACCCATTAATTAAAGTAAATTTATATAATGGGAAATTTTTTTCCATCATCTAAAATTTGTAGAAATTATTTATAATGTATTTTAATCTTTTAAATTGTAAAGCTTTAATTTCTTAAATATTATTTTCTAAATTCCAAACCAATTTATATGAAAATTCATAGAAATTTCTTAGTTACTTTGATATTATCACCTCATTATAGAATATTTAGTAAAATACTACTTGGATTTCACTCACACCTTAATTTTTGTTTGTGTGTTTGTAGATTATACACTTATTCATTTGATAAAGGGAAAGTGTTCTCTTGAAGGTGGATCCACCTGTTGAACCTTGGACAAGGTGAGTTCTGTCTATTGGGACTTGGGATGTTATCCAATTATTGGTACATTGGTTATAGTACATTAGTCATTAATTTCTATTTTAATTATAGTAAATTAATCTCAATGGAGTTTATTTTGATATTCATATTGTATTGTTTCATTTACGGCCATAATGTTTGTGGCTAATCCTTTCCAACTATTAGTTTTTATGATTTCAGGTTTTAGTAGCTGACCTGTGGTGAATGGGAATACACTTTGGTCTATTTTTATGTCAGATCAGTTATTAGGTTACCAATGTAGCTGGGTTGGTTTATGACAAATACCATCTTTCATAATATTTAACAAAACACACTAATTTTAGGTTTCATTTTCATAGGGTCCATGTAAATAAATGTGATATGTGTTTAAAATATCTTCCAACTAAGATACAACTATATAAAATTTTCACTTAACTTTTAGGTTCTATTTATTTTCAAAAATATAAATTTGAATTGGTTATATTAGAAAATTATCATTTCTTTTTAAGTATAATTAATTTTCTGATAAATCTATTAACGATTATTTAAATATCTTTTTACATGTGTTCTGGAGTAGAAAATTATTTATTTTACACTTATTATCGATAACACAATAATTCTATTAACGTCAATAGATTAAATATCATTTAATATTGTTAAAATTCTTGACTTTGCTACTTTTAATTAATTTTTATTATTTAGGTTAAATGTTTTAATCTTTTTAATCTTAATTACTTTTTAATAAATTTAAAAAATAGTGGAATATTTTATAAAATTTAGTAATTTTTTTAAATTTTTTTAATATTAATAAATGTTTTTTTTTTGAAATTTTAAAAAAATTGTTGATTGATTTTAATTGTATATCAAAACATTAATATCTATCCTTATTTTGATAAATTAACCCATCGTATAGTTTAGTTGAAATAAATTTTTTATTAATTTTTTTCATTTACGTTTACAAATATTTAATATCACTGAAATATTTAATGATTTTGAAAATTATTAATAATATTGTTGGATTAATAGATTTGTAATTTATTATACCAAATTTTTCTTCAAATCCTTGCAAACAAACTAAGATTGAACTCTACCACACCAAGGATACCCAATGTAATATCTATAACAACCCTGAATGTGAACAACCATATCTAGTGCTAAATTAATAATCATTAAATATATGTAATTGATATAGGGGAATGTGAGAAAACATTTTCCCTTAAAACATACAACATAAAATCAAAATATTGGAAAAACTACATTAAAAAAGTCATATTAGGTTTAGGATTTTATATAATTAGAACCATGTCTTAAAATCTTCGGTTTATAAACAACTGGCTCAAAAATATCAACTTTATCTCCCACTATACTTTACCTTCACAACAAGACATTGACATCATCCTTGAGAAATCAAACTAGAAATATTTCATTAGAAATATTTCCTCTTAAGATAATGAAAAGAAATAATAGTAATTGGTGATCTCATATGCTCATTTAGGGTAAACGTAAGATATACATGATCATAACATTAACATAGTGCTCTGAGAATAAGAGAATTCCAATTGAAAAGAATACCCTGCATGTCAGAGATCATAATCTTGAATCATTATATTAACGAATGGAATTTAATAATAAATTAATCATTACATAATCAATGAAGATGATAAATTAGACTATAACGATGGAATAATAAATAGAATTTTTTGGATAAATATGAATAGAAAATCTTATGTCAATGTAACCAACCAAGACAATAATAACTTCTTAGGAATAGTCTATATAGTTGTGTACCTACTTAAGGTGTGGGAGTATCTCCCATGTACATTTTAATTTTGGTATTAAGACCAAATACCATGGAACCTTTTTTGGGGCATTGGAATACATCTCGTTTACTCTCTTGTTGCGGTATTAGGATGACATCCTACATACCCTCTGGTTGTGGACATCAGATGACCCCCCGTGTACCCTCTTGTTATTGGCTTGTGATTAAGACTTATGGAAAATATTTTTCCTAGAATGGGATGAACACCCATGTATGATTTTATTGAAATATTGGTTTAAACACCCATGTACCCTTCTTTTATGGGATTAGGCTAAAAAATTGTGTACCCTTTATTGTGGGATTATGCAGAACACCAGTGCACCCTGTTGTTGCAGGCATGGACTGACCACCCATGTACCCTTTGTGCTCATATAAAATTTAATATTACCTTATTATTTATAGGTATATATAGTTACCACCCATCAGATAATGAAAATAATAATTATTTTTTTCTGAAGGAATATAAATAATTCATCACATCAGTACCCTTATAAATAAATAATCTTTATAAAAATATCACCATAACCTAACTCATAGGAAAGAAATATGATTCATAAAAATAACTCCATGTTAAAAATAAAATATCGAAGAAATAATAATGGTTTTATTCTATAATATTATCCCCATTAATGTATAAGTAATATCAAATTATGTAATCTTAGATAGAAAATAATTTTTAATTATCACTTGAAATAATTGTTGAGGAAAATAACTTTTCTACTTTGATAAAACGCTTTTTAAATCATAATAAATTATAAAAAAAATATTTTGAAATTGATATGACGACTTATAATGGAATATATGGACATTAATTTTTTATATATTATAAATCCATTTCCTGGAAATTGATTAAATAATCATTTAACAAATATTTTTTAAAATCATATTTAAGAAACATTTTTTTAACAATACAAATTCTTGATTGAAGATGGAATTATATGAAATGAAATTGAAAATATCATTAAAATAAATAAAATTATGATATAACATATATATGTTCAATTAATACACTATGTAGATTAATTTAGGTGTATAACATAACATGTTTCTCAAAAGAGAAAAATTGAGAAAAAATTACCTTACCGATTTGGTAACTTCTAAACCATATACCCCATGAAACTGTGGTCAAAAAATTGATATGTAAATACTAATATATTTTCAGTTATGGATTCTATATAAAATTAATCGTATGTATATACACAAAAAAATGAAATGAAAGGTGAATATGAATGAAATATCAAATAATTATAAGTGACAGTAGAAGTTCCCTTATAAATAGAATATTATTAATGTGAGTAATAATCGAAGGAGTCAATAATGTTTATTCCCTATAAATCCACATAAAATAATATTAAATAACACATAAATTAATCATATGTCTTTTCAAAAATAATCGTAGAATCACATATCCAAGGAAATAGTATTTTAACCCAATAAATGGAAAATTGGTTAATAAATATCATAACACATCAGAATAATTTGAATCATAAGCCCAAAAAAAGTAAATAATTATAAAATGAGACGTTTTGTACAATGAGTATAATTATATTCCTAATATGATATTTAAATGGAATTTACATACAAAAAACATAAGGAATATCTACTGAATAAGTCATATATCTCACAAAAGTAAAAGTGATATGATAAACCCCATTGTATGCTACCCATTATATTTATGTGTTTGATCATCCTATATAAAGGGTTAAAATGGTATAAATTTATTATTTAAATATATTAATATTTATAATACCTTATATGATACATTTATAAAATCTTACCACCCATTCATAAATAGTAATTCATTATTCACATTTTTGGGCGGAATTCGTTCCACGGTTTTATGATTAGTTAATTTGGGTACAATTGTGGATTTTCTTATAAAATAGAGATAAAACCCAAATATTTAATGAAATTGTAATAATGATCTTAAAATTTTTTAAATAGTCCCACATAAAATTTTTATTTCTTACATGGGGATGACTCATTTGATAAAATTTTAATGATAATTGTTTAGTTTGATTTGGCGGTTTATTGACCATCATGGACTAGTTTTGATTTATTTAATATTATTAATATATATTAGCTCTAGAACATGAAATATATTATAATATAAATATTATAATATAATTTTCACTTGAAAAATAATATTATGAAGAACCACGATGGCGAAAAAGAAGAAAAACACAATGATTATTCACAGAGGCCAGTAAATGACATAATTTGGAAAATAGTTTCATTTATTTGAATAAGAGGAAATTAAAAATAAATTTATTATGATATATTCCAATATTATAAATAAATTCATTTATATAAATTACTTTTTCAGTAATTATTCCATTATGGATGAATTAGTTGAGAAGAATTTTGAAGAAGAAAATAAAATAGTAGTGTTGTTTTGAGAAAATTTCCCACTGAATATATCCTTCTTGAAGGACCCCTTTAGATCCATGTTTAAGAACATCTGATGAGAACATAATAAAAATTTTTTGGGATTGTGAGGATGATATTTTCTTCTAGATATTTTAGGATCTTCAAGGCTTTGGAGATAAATGGGGTGTTGAGGGGTGATATTTTTACATGAGGAGGGGTGGTATTGTGCGATAAAGAATGATTATTTTATAATTCACGCCAACCACATTGAAGTGGATTTAGTATACATTAATATAGTTTATAATTATTTATTTAATTTATGGTTTTTTACAATAAATACCTCAAAGAAACTTTTTATTTTTCATTATGTATGTATTTAAATCTTGTAAATTTTATCTTTAACCTATTATCTTATTTTACAAATAACACATTATATCCTTTATTTACAATAGTAACGTCTTCCGGCCTAAAAAAGAAAAATCAAATACTAATTAATTTGAAACATTTTATTCTAAATATGAAATATATTTTTCCAAATTCAATTCGAATAATTTTAAGAATTAAATTTAAGATTAATCATATTGACGCAACTGGAAAGCATGTTTTCAATTTGAAAAGTTTCAAAAGTAGAATTGTTTTTATAAAAATTTTTAGTGATTAATTGATTTAAATGACCAAAACAGGATTTATTTGGTTATAATTTAAATAATTATATTTTCTAATTAATTTAAAATATAATGTAACATTATAAATGTTTTAGATGAAATATCAGTTTTAAATTAATATGCCTTATTTATCACTATTTATAAAAAAGTGGTACATAACAAAAAAATAATATAAATACATAAAAATTACTTTTTATAGACTAAACTAAAAAATGAAGTTTTTTTTCATATATAATATTTTAATGTTATCTAATTTAGTTTTATAGTTGCTGCACCATTAAAATAGGGAAAATTACCTTATAGAAAAATATAACATGTGTGATTAAAATTAAATTTATTCATATAATAATCCAATAAAAAATGGATTAATTTTAAAATATAATTGGTTATATAACATGTATATTTGATTAATATATTTCACTAGTAGTTAAACAATTAATTTTTTAATATAAAATCTCATTGGGGTGTAAAAATATTTTTATATAAAAACAATTCAAAATGATCAATTAATGATAATATTTTAATTTATAATTAAATAATAAACAATGAATTCATTTTATAAACAAGTGTAAACTATATTTTCATAATTTCATCATTTTCATTAATTCCTACCATTCCAACATCTAGGTGATAAGAGATGTGTTAATATAATAATATTTTTGGGTTCGTTTAAGGATACCGATTTGTGAAATGTAAGCAATCAAAGTGATAAAATTTATTTTAAAAAATTCATTCCATAGAATCATGGAGAGTTACATTATAACCCCCTTAAAGTTATTTTTTCCATTGATATTACCCTCTCAGATACAAATATATGAGGACTGATCTACCTCATAACATACGTAAGTTCCCATGTAGCTTCTACAGGTTTGAGGTTTCACCAAAAAACATTTATCAATAGAGTGATCTTGTTTCATGGTACATTCACTATTTGATCATGAATATTTACCAATCATTAATTATAAGAAATATCATTCACTATGGGTTTACTTATTAGTGTTTTAAAAGTGAATAATGATGTATGTATTTCCTCAAGAGATATACACAGAACACATTATGGACATGAGAGAGGTCCTGAGGAGGCCCCAATCGATAATACACCATCATGATACGATCAAGAATTTCAAGAAATTGGATCCTACAAAATATGAAATAACACTTAAAAATAAAAGTTAGACAGTTTAAAATTAATTGATGTGAAACCCATGTCATAAAAAGGGTTAATAAATTATCCTATTTAAATAATGGATAGGGAAGTGTGATAGTTACCTGAGATAAGACATACAAGATTTCCAAGATGCATAACATGGAAGTGGAAGATAAAACTAACACTCAAGGACTAATACGGAGTGATATAGAACATGATAATGGAATTGAGAACCATAATTAAACTATAAATATTTTATGGTTGAAAATTCCATCGATAAAAGTAAACAGATATATTTTTTCATAATATATTTATTAAATCGAGGAATCATTTTTAATTCAATAATAAGAACATAAGGAAACATAAATACCTGAAAAGTATAATTTCATCATCATATTTTATCTAATTGATGAGTATCCATGAATTTTTTATAGTTTAAACATCATAATAAACATCTAGAGATCACATCACCCAAAAATTTATAACTATCTATTCACCATATATTTATGAATGAATCAAAAATTAAATTGAATGTATAAGATATAATCTTACAAATAGATTAAACCATTATATGATTAAAATATTAGAAAATATAAAATATTAAGTTGTAATAAAAAAAGATAAAAATAGATCATTTGATAAATAAATATCCATAAAATTCATCAATTCTATTAACCACTAAAATTCAAACAAAAAAATTAAAAGGGTTTGATATTATTATCTTATAAGATAAATTTAAAATTTTATCACATAATGACATTAATCAAACTTAAAGTCTCATAAAATATTTTAACTTCCTAAATCACATTATCTCCAATACACAAAAAAACCATTTCCATATATAACCAGACTCACAAAACCATAAAATAATACATGATTAAAAAATTTAAATAATACTTTATTCTTAAAATAAAATTCCATTTTATTATTTTTACCATAATAATATTGGGTTCCCAAAATATTTAATGTACTCTGAAATAAAATTAACACTTTAATCACTAAATTGTAACACCCCAAGCTTTCATGATATGCTTTTCTTTGAATAATACAGTAGCGTGTGTTGTACGCAACTTAGATTTCTAAAAAACACCACAACCAATAAAACTAGCCGTTATGAATAGTAATACCTAATTTTTTAAATTTTATAAATTTTATCTTTCAAAATGGACTTCATTTTTGTATTCGGAATATCAAAATTATCCTAAGTTGAATTTTCTGTAATTTTCTGAGAACTTCCAATTTTTTATGAATAGAAAAAATACATAAAAAAACATTTTTAATCAAGATAATTTATAGTGATAAATTATAATATTGAGTGGTTTAAAATTATAATTAGAATATATTTTTACCATTTTATCCAATGGTGTTAATTAAAATTAATTTCACTTTGA
Organism: Viscum album; assembly: GCA_963277665.1. Lineage (NCBI taxonomy): Eukaryota > Viridiplantae > Streptophyta > Magnoliopsida > Santalales > Viscaceae > Viscum > Viscum album. The sequence continues at coordinate 1,405,068,078 of OY728152.1, forward strand.
AATTGGATATAAACAATTGTCAATCTTTTGATTGATATTGTTTCTTAAAAACACGCTATTTGTTTTGACAATGGGAATTAATAATAAAATTAATTAATGAAACATATATTTTTGGAATTTTTCAAAATAGATATCATTTTTGAATTCGGAATAACAATTATAGCCTAGGGTGAATTTTTGGTATTTTTTTGAAAAACTTCAATTTTTGATGAATAGTGAAACCACTAAGTGGTAGTTAAAAAACCAATTTTTCATTTAAATTTAACTTTACCAATTTTGTGAATTTAATTTCAAAAATCATACATACATGGTTGTCATTAGTGAGTAAAATGTGGTTCAATGGGATTAAAATAATTTTTGGTCAATAGTAAATTTTAAGTTCTATTAATCGCGATTACAGGTAATTAGTGTAATTTAAGGTCAATATAATATTATAATAATATGAAATTACCTTTACACTTGTCCTAACCTTATTGGATGATTCATGGCAGACCAAGACAATCCATGGGTCAAATTGGGGACCCCATGTAGCCACATGGGTAAGAAAATGACATTAATTACTTTTTATTTAAAGTAAAAATAAAATTGTCAAAAACATGTGTTGTTTTACTAAAACAATTATTACATGGGGTTATATAAGTTAAATTCTCGATTATAAATACTAATTGGAAAGATAAAAAGATTTCCTACATCATGGTAATTTTTTTATAATTTTTAGACATTAAATAAATTAAATTTTTATGACACCATGATGATGCAGCGATTACCTCATTAATTTACAATTTAAATAAAATGAAACTATAATGTAAAATCTAAGACATAAAATTGTCAAAAACCTATTGGATGAGTATATTTAGAACCGTTATCACCTTTTACTTTAATTATTTAATTTTGGGATCTTTAAAATCCAAAACACATTATATAATAATGTAACATTTCATGTCTTTCCAAGAGTGCCCCTCCACTCCTCTTATAAAAGGCCCTCGCCTTTACCACCTTATTCACACATTCAAAGACATTGAATCAACCAAAATATTCCAAAATACTCTCTAAACTTCCCTATCTTACTCCTAGAAGCCTCACTTTGGTCATAAGTCCTCCCAAGTATGCCTTTGGCTGAAATCAAAAACAGTTACCCGATTTTAAGGTAATGTCTTCTCTTATGTTCTTTTGTTATATTTTGCTTCTCCAACCACATAAACTCCTTTTATTCTTTTCTTTTGTAAAAATAAAAAGTATCTTCAATATACTATGATTTTTTTATGTGAAGGATTTTATTTACAATTACACACACCTTCGTTTAATGGTTAAAAAACATACTGTTTCTGTGGGTGGTGAATTACTGCCCCATGAAACGATGATTGTTCAATCTTATTTTAACACCTCTCATGGTGTCCATTAAGATGTCACTATATTTATATATTATATTTATTATATTTATGTTTTCCTTATGATTCTGTATTTTTTATTTATGGATTACCTTTATGATTTCCATTATAGGTAAACACGATAATTTCATTTTAGGAAGTGCGGACTACCACCCCCACAAAGTGATTTGAATCGTTAATGCCATATGTGGGAAATATAAAGGATAGATTAAATGATATTATATATGATATTATACTGGAATTATAATATACCTTTATATAATAATGATTTCATTCCATTAAATATGAAATAGAAAAAGAAAGTAGCGTTCATGCATACGTACGGCTTACCGTCTCCAGGAATGGTGCATTTCATTTCTTACTTCTAAATGTTATGTAATATTATAAATGCATATATCTAATAGATATATATGATATATATGATATCAAAATCATGTATATAATTATGTAGATAATGGATATTTTACCAAATAAAAAACTTGTAATTATAAGAAGTTTATTTTTGACTCATGTACCAAAAATCGACAAAACAACTGTTATTAACATAAATAATTACATAATCTTAATAACATGGTAATAAGTGATATAAAAGGAATAATGAACTGGAAAAAGGTTCTTAAGAAAGTATAAATTAACTCTAGTTTATTATTTATAATAATAAAGGACGATCGAGTCAATTCTGACACGAGGTAACGGAACATCGTAACCCAATTCCCATTCTTTGGGTTGAACTTATCTTTCATAATTATGTTGTACTTTTATTATGTTAGAAATTAATTTTTATATATTATCATGTATTTATAACTTATTTATGTGAGCATATAGTGAATAGACATGAGCGATCTATTTTATTTACAAAATGATCTTTGTAAGGGACTTCATCTCAATCTCCTTTCATTAAGGCATATTTTGTTTTATACACAACTTTCCTTTATACAGTGTATAAACCATTTTGACTTTTACTTTTATTCAAAAGGAATTTTTTATATTAAGTGTTTTTAATAAATAACAAAAGGGAATGTTTTTTTCATACGTATGTGGAAACAACGACTTCTCTGCCGCCGTGACCATTATTTGCGTTTCGGCTTCCTCTATAAGCCATAACTTTTTTTAAATGAAAAATAAATACAAAGTTTTAATTTATGTTTATTTTGGTATTGAAAATGGTTTTGATAATGTTTTTATTATATAAATGTTTTGTATTTATATCTTGTGATTGAAATTTTGAAATGTTATGTTTCATCTATGCACGTTTTATGTGATATGATTATGTTATGGTTTATGATATGTTTAAACCATTTCATGTAAGGAATGAATTGGACTTAATAAGTGATGGGTAGAGCCCGCTATAGCTCCTCGATGCATCGGTAGGTCTCATGAGACAAAATAGTGTCTTGGCACGAGGCCTTGACAAAATCTTATTTGTAGTCTTTCTATGAGGCCTTGGCTACGTGGTTATGATAGTCTGGCATTATGCATTCCATCATTATGAAAGTGGTAATTGATATTTCATGTGATTATTCAACTAGTATAATATCCATGTTAATAAGTAAGTGGAATTATTTTATTTTATTTTTTTCCATATTATGCTGAATTTCAAGTTTAAAAATCTTTTTCTTTAGTTATACATTGCCTTAGATGTTTATTTGATTTTATAAATGTTTCTGATGTATTGTTATACTTACTGAGCATCTGAGCTCACCCCTTTCTATGTTTTATTTTCCCAGGATGTGAAGAAATATTTTATGACTGACTTACAGGGATAGTGTAAAAGGGATTGGAGTGTGGACTATGGAGACTTTGTTATTGTGATTTTTTTCACTTTATGATGTAATGTATAATTTATGAATGTATCTAGTGTTTCCAACGATACTAAACTAACCAGTCTTTCAAGACATGATCTTTTGTGATTATTCCAATGTTACGTAATAATGCACCGACTCTGGGTAACTCGGGTCGGGGCATTACAGTTGGTATTAGAGGCAGTTTAGTACTATCCTTGGAAGCTATATTTAGATAAACTATGATTAAAGCAAATATCCCTATGATATACTTTGTGGATTAGTGTAGAAGAAATTCCTAGATTTTTGGTATTATAGAGATTTTGTGAGTTTTCTGAGCAATACATCCCTATCTGGATACGAGCAGGTAGAGGCCACTCTGGCACAAATGTACCTAAGGGTAAAACCCGAAAACACCTCTATGAGCTGGACTTGAATGGGAACTGGTGCACAACAACGGGCCATGCTACATTCTTGGTAATGACACTCCAGGGGTAAATGCTTAGGATAATTCTCATTTTCATTACAAACCATTATGAAGGTTTATGAGTATATACTTCCTCAAAGAAAACATCTTTATTATTATGGATTTTATCTATAAAACTTTCAATTTATGTAAAGTATTTTACAAGTTTGGAATTATTCATTAAAATTCATAAACTGACATAGTTTATTCCATTGTATAGAAATGGAGCCCAATAGAAGGACTGTGAACTCCAACAATACATATGATCCTAATATTAATAAGGATAATATCTTTCATGGTATTAAGTGGAATTTAGAAATGAAATAGCCTCCCATGTGTTCTCAACATATGAAGAAATAGTATCTTGTGTTAATAAGATAAGTAATGAATTCTCTGAGTCCTATGTATTTGAATGTAAGCAAGAGAAGAAAAGGATGGAAAATAGAAAGATGGATAAAGGGAAGAGGTAAAAGAAGAATTTTCCAATATGTGATAACTGTGGGAAGAAACGCCTTGGAACATGAATTATGGGAATGTGAGTTTTTTATAAGAAAAAGGACACCAAGTACGTGACTGCAAGGGTAAGAAAAAGGTTTTAAATGTACAATGCTTTATCTACAAGGAGTGGGGACACTACGCAATCCAATGTCCAAATCATCGTAGTATGACCCAAATGATGCTATTAGATAATAATCATGTTATGATACTACCACAGATGAGGGGGAATGATTAGAGTTCTTATGTTGTTATTAAATAATTATTTCATTTGAGTGTTGTATCAATGATGTACTGGTTATAAGAATAATCTGATATATATAAGGATTTTACTGTAGTACTTGTTGATTTCATTAAGGTTTAATTATGTTGAAGGTAATCATATTTTTAGAATGTGACAATAAGAGAAACACCACTTTTTTGGGAATCTGATGTTACAATTGATTTTAGAATTTAGAGACCTCTTAGAGAAAGTCTGGACAGAGGTATTTTGGATAAATATAAAGGTTGGAATAGATTATATTTTACATTGGATACTTTTGTTAAGGTTATTTTTGGATATTTATAAAAATGACAACACACAGATCATGTGATAACCCGTCGCATCGGACAAAACTGTGGTACTTGAACCCACAACCATAGTGCAATTGGGATTTATGGCTTACCACAGGACTTCGTGAAGTCCCTGGAGCGTATAATGTAGTTTTTTTAGTTTTGATAGAGGAATTATAAATTTATTTTTGGAACCCAATACGGTTAAGATAAATAGAATATTGTTGAGTTCTATTACCTTTTGGAGTGAAAGATGGGTTCACTACTACAAAAACGGGCAAGGGAAGCGCGCCCTTATAACAGCGCTAAGCAAAACCGCTGATAAAGGATACCCTATATCAGTGCTAAAATTACAGCGCTGAAAAAGCTAATGTTTATCAGCGCTAGAAAAGCGATGATAAATATGATCTGTATCAGCGCTAAAATTTTAGTGCTGATACAGTTGGTCTTTATCAGCGCTCAAAAAGCGCTGATAAAGGTTCGCCTATATAAGCGCTAAAAAAGCGTTGATACAGAACACCTCTATCAGCGCTCAAATTTCAGTGCTGATATAGGGTATCCTTTATTAGCGCTCAAAAAGCGCTGATAAAAATTATCCTTATCAGCGCTAAAAAAGCGCTGATAAAGAGACCATGTATCAGCGCTATAATTGTAGCACTGATACGGGGAATCTTTATCAGCGCTATAATTTTAGCGCTGATAAAACCTTAGTCGACTTTTTTATAAAGTCGGTCGCACAGTGCCCTCGTTTTATCGCAGCTAAAGCCCTCGCGGAACCGTAACCCTGCTACTCTTCTCTCGAATACCGCTGCTGTGTTCGCTTCGCCGGAGCTTGCCGCCCTCGGTACACTCGCCGTCCTCCGCCGCCCGCAACACCCTCGGCTGACCTCCACCTCCTGCAGCCCTCGGCTGCCCGCAACGCCCTCGGCCGCCGTTCTCTGCCGCCCTCGGCCGCCCTCGGCCGCCCTCCGCCGCCCTCGACCACTCTCCGCCGCCTCCGCCGCCCTCCGCCTCACTCGGCCGCCCTCAGTCGCCCTCCGCGGCCGCCTTCCGCAACCCGCAACGCCCTCAGCCGCCGCCTTAAGGTAACAATCTATGAAGAAGATGTATATGTTTTCATATAGATAGATTGTGTATAGATGATTCTCTCTACGTGTACTCATTATGATGTCCAGATGTTGGGAATGATCATCATTATTTTGGTATTACACCAATATGTCATCCATAAAACAACTACAATCTGGTCTAGGTACATGTGAAATATTCAACTCATCAAGAGAATAAATGCCATGGGGAATTTGTCAGCACAAATTTTATTATGAAGAATTCATAAAAACTATACATGATTTCAAAATTAGTTTATAGTATATCAGAATTTCTCAACCTCAAATGATGATAAACAAACCTTAGATCAATCTTAGAGAACAATATGGAACCCCTCAGCTGGTCAAATAGATCAAAAATACAAAGAAGTGGATATCTGTTCTTAATTTTCATCTGATTCATATTCTATTAATAGAAACACATATGTAATGCTCTATCATCCTTCTTGGAAAATAAAACATGAGATCCCCAAGGTGGCATACTCGAGCAGATGCACCCTTCATAATCTAACTCCTCTCATTGAGTTTTATGTTCCTGAATCTATTTTTGTTTCATTCTGAAAGGCGTTATATAAAATGGCTCAACTCCACGCATCAGCTCAATCATGAACTCAAAGTCTCTTTTAGGTGGTAGCCCTGATCAATTCTCATGAAACACATCCTAGAACCAGTCTACTACTGGGGGAAATATTTCTTGTTTCAATCCATTATCATCAAGAAAAATATTCGTAAACTGGTCTATGTTCTCACCTAGTTGTGGAAGAACTGGTCCTACATGGTCTACCAAGATATCCCATTCTCCATAAAAGACATGGGCTCTACCCTTATGAGGCATGACAGTCACTCATCTACGGTAACAATCAATGTTATATTGATTAAATACCAAAAATTACATCATCACTATCTATTCAATACATATCATATCAAGCATGTATAAATACAAAATGAAACAATACTCACAAACCATGAGGGAACATCCCTTACGAAGACAGATGCCTTCTAATCACACCCCCAATGGTGTGTTGACCAACATGATCCCACAAAAGTACTCTAACACAAAACAGAAACCATTTACCAAGAGATAAGATATAAAATAATGAGAGGATCCCCTATTACAAGTCTCCTTTAGGTTCCCCTATTCGGTGCTCTGATAAAGGTATCTCTCATCGATTGGAAATCCTCTATCTCCTGTTATATCCTCCTTATAGAGTGATAGATAATCATCTTTTTAGTGAATCTAATATTCTTTTTTATGAATCTTGATTGTAGGTTAGACTACTTGATCTCCTTCCAAGGAAGTGGTTCCCTTCTACTGTATTTGGAAGTCTTCTTTTTTGTACTTGAACCATAAATACTAATATTTTAGATTCAAATAGGATGAAGATGAATAAAGATTGGATGGATTCTAATCGTTTAACAATAGAGTACGAGAACGGAGTGAAAGAGTTCATCAAGTTTGCAAAGGATCACACAAAGGATCCTTCTCAAATCCTTTGTCCGTGTTTACGTTGTTGATATTCTAGACTACTTACTCCAGAGGAGCTGGAAGAACATTTGATATGTCACGGAATAGATCGGAGTTATAAATGTTGGAATAAACACGGAGAAAAAGCGAATGTAGCTACTGGCTGGGATAAAACTGCGTTTTATGGATCGTCAGATATGAATACAAATATAGATAATGAAGAAGACCGTATGGAGGATGTGATTATAGATGTCAATGATGATGAAGATCGTATTGAGGAAATGACAAAGACAATTCAAGATGAACCCCGCGATTGCCCAAAATTGTTTGAGAAGTTAAAGAGTTGTGCAAAGACGCCATTGTATGCTGCTTGCACTAAGTATACAACATTGTCAGCTGTACTGAAGTTGTATAAATTGAAAGCAGGCAATGGATGGAGTGATGTCTGTTTTACGGAACTACTTGCTCTCTTGAATGACATGCTCCCGGAAGATAATGAGCTTCCAAGCCGGACATATGAAGCTAGACGAATGCTATGCTCGATGGGAATGATTTCTGAAAGAATACATGCCTGCCCGAAAGACTGTATATTGTTTCGAAAGGAGAAAAAATCACTTACAGAATGCCCAAAGTGTGGTGCTTCTCGATACAAGAAAGATAAATCCAATCCTACGAAAGTTGTATGGTACTTTCCAATCATTCCAAGGTTTAGGCGTTTATATGGAAGTGAAGAAACTGCAAGACAATTGTCGTGGCATACAGATAAAAGAAATAAAGATGGGTTATTACGTCATCCGGCCGACTCTCCTCAATGGTAGAAAATTGATCATGAGTATCCTGAATTTGGAAAAGAGCCGAGAAACCTTCGTCTTGCGTTATCTAAAGATGGAGTGAATCCTTTTGGTTTTCAAACCAGCACTCATAGTACATGGCCTGTTATGTTGCTAAATTATAACTTTCCACCCTGGTTATGCATGAAGCGAAAATTCATCATGTTATCTATGCTTATATCAGGACCAAAACAACCAGGTAACGATATTGATGTTTATCTGACTCCTTTGATCGAGGATTTGAAGTTATTTTGGGACTCGGGTGTAATGTTGTATGATGCTTATAAAAGTGAATACTTCACGTTGAGAGCGATGTTGTATGGGACAATAAATGATTTCCCTGCTTATGGAAATTTGTCAGGCTATAGCATTAAAGGAACTCAAGGGTGTCCCGTGTGAGAAGAAGATACAGAATCAATTAGCTTGAAACATTAATCGAAATATGTGTTTCTAGGACATCGTAGATTTCTACCTCGTCGGCATAAGTACCGATCTTGGACGACATCATTCAATGGAAGTTCAGAAAAACGCACAACACCATCTCCACTAACAGGTGATCAGCTATTTGAGAAAGTAAAAGATATGAACACTGTTTTTGGTAAACCATTTTCGAAAAACCTTACGAAAATCGGTTGGAAAAAGAGATCAGTTTTTTTTGAATTACCATACTGGAATTGTTTGTACGTCAGACATTTTCTTGATGTGATGCATGTGGAAATAAATGTATCTGATAGTGTTATTGGAACGTTGCTAAATGCCCCTGGCAAAACAAAAGATGTAATTAAGGAAAGTTTGGACATGTTTGACATGGGAATACGAGAAGAGTTGGCTCCCGTGAAAGGTGAAAATCGAATGTTTCTTCCTCCTACTGCTTATACTCTTTCTAGGGCAGAGAGATATCAGTTTTGAAACTTCTTTAATGATGTAAAGGTTCCAGAGGGGTACTCATCAAAAATCAAGAACATTGTGTCAATGAATAATTTGAAGTTAAAAGGTTTGAAATCACATGATTGCCATGTTTTGATGCAAGATCTAATTCCTATAGCTTTGCGTTGCATTTTACCCAAGAATGTTCATCATACGTTAACCAAACTTTGTTTCTTTTTCAAAGCTATATGTAGCAAAGTTTTAGACCCGGGGAAATTTCCAGCTATGGAAAAAGAAATTGCCATCATATTATGTGAATTAGAAATGTTCTTCCCGCCAACATTATTTGATATGATGGTTCATTTGATGATTCACTTGGTGAGAGAGATTCGACTTTGTGGTCCTGTTCACTATAGATGGATGTATCCTGTTGAATGGTATATGAAGATTTTGAAAGGATATGTCAAAAATTGAAGTCGGCCAGAGGGTTGTATAGTGGAGCGATATATTGTTGAGGAAGCCATTGAATTTTGTATTGAATACCTATCTGATGTGGAAAGCATTGGTCTCCCGAAATCTCGTCACACTGGACGCATTGAGGGTGGGGGAATTTCTGGAAGAGAAGTTGTAACAATCAGTATTACAGATTGGGAGCAGGCTCATATTTATGTTTTTCATAATAGTTTGGAGGTTGCTCCATATATTGAAACTCACAAAGAAATTCTTAGGTAGTTGAATCCATCGAGGGCTGAAAAATGGTTAGCAGATACACATAATCACCAGTTTATAGGATGGTTTCAGGATCATATTTTTAAGCAGTTGGATGAAAATCCGAATTCAATTTCAGAACGACTTCGATGGCTAGCCGTTGGACCAAGTCTGTATGTATAATCTTACAGTGGGTATGTAATTAATGGTTATACATTCTATACGGATGAACATGATGAAGAGAGTACCATGAAAAATAGTGGAGTTACACTAGTGGCTGAAGCGATGCATGTTTCTGGTAGTAAGGATAGAAATACAATTTATGCAAATATGCCATACTTTGGCATTATCAAACTAATATGGGAGTTGGATTATACGACATTTCAATTGCCCATTTTTCAATGCAAATGGATTGATAACAATAGTGGTGTTAAAATAGATGAATGGGGATTTGTGAAAGTGGATTTTAGTAAACAAGGGTACAAAGACGAACAGTTTATAATGGCATCACAAGTTGTACAAGTTTTTTATGTTCCAGATCCCGCAAACCGAAAGTGGTCGATTGTTCTGTTATCGTCCAAAACTATTGAGGGTTCCGATGAAAATTCAGTTGAGGACGATCCTTTTAGTGGTACGTCACAATCAATTCGGAGCGGTCCCAATGCAGATGATGTTTTTTATGTTAGAGGAGACCACAATGAAGGGATTTGGATTGTCGATAGAGGTGTCAAATCTCTTCAACCTTTGAAAAAAAAGAAAGAGAGTTCAGTAAACAGGTTATATTTTGTTTGTAATATAGATCTTGTTATCTCATGTTATTATCTTATCATTACAGAATTTATGTAATTTGAATGAACTGTTCAACCACTTTTGCAGATAATGACTTCTGCACATTCTGGTGCTCCTAACCTTGAGACTGAACAAGTCTCTCAAGCAGCTTCTGATGCGGCTGCTGCTGCTCCTGCTGCTCCTGCAGCTCATGCTGCTGCTACTGTTGCTCCTGATGCGGCTCCTGCTGCTCCTACTGTTGTGGCTCCTACTCCTCCTCCTGCTGTGGCTCCTGGTGCTCCTACTGCTCCTGATGCTGCTCTTACTGCTGCGGCTCCTGGTGCTCCTACTACTCCTGCTGCTGCTCTTGCTGTTGCGGCTCCTTCTCTTAGTGTTGAGGTCCAACAACCATCATCACATGTCGTTGATATCATAGTAGATGAACATATAGATGATGTTGATATCGATGAAATGGTCGGGAATGAAGGATCGACGTCGCAAAAATCACAGGTGCGTCGTAGTTTGACAGTGTTTGCCAAAATTCTTAAGGCGAAAAGCAAATGCATCAAATTTGAAGTCGGATGGAATGCACGAGGCCAACATGTGAATCCCAACAAGGCTATGTTTAGCAGTTACATTGGAGTTGTCACTCGGCAACGCGTGCCGATTGACATAGATTCAGGGCACCATGTTTTTTCCGGGTTGAAGGCTGTGATCTGGGATGAAATTACGGTAACATTATGAATTTATTTCTTTAATTAACTAGCAAATAAAATGATGAAACAATGTCTTACTCTTATCAATCTCTTGCAGAGTACATTTATAGTAGACGACTCACACAAGGATTATGTACTAAGGCTTGCAGGAAAGATTCATCGAGGTTTTCGTACTATTTTAACAAGATATCACCTGAAAGATTCTAAAGGTAAAATAAACCCGCACCCACCCATTGTCTATGCGCACCTGATATCCCAAGAAGCATGGGATGCATTTATTGGCCGTCGTGGGGATGAGAAGTTTCAGGTACATTGTGAGTGATAATACATTGTTTGAGGATACCTGTATTCATCACTTTGATTGTCAATATTTCATTTATGAAACAGAAACTCTGTACCGAAAATAAGGAACGTGCATCAAATCCAACATACCCCTATCGTAAAGCAAGGATGGGGTACGCTTCATTAGAAAAGATAATGGTACGTATTGTAAATTTACAGAAATATTGTTAGGTTCCAATAAACAACATCATAATTATCTTTCTATGTTTATATGTAGATTGATGAATCTAAAACCAAATGCACTTCTATCCCACGTCATGTGCTATGGAAGGAGGCACGTGTGAACAAAGAAGGGAAGTTAATAGATGAGAACACACAAAAAGTGTGGGAAATATGTGTAAGTATGACACGATGATAAAAAGATTTGTTTAAAATTTCTATTACATAAAAATAATTAGTTTTTTTCCTATATCTGACAGTCACGGGAATAAACTACTCCTGTAGCTGATACAGACCTATTATCGACGGCTTTGAAGCAGCCAGAAAAATACGGTCGTGTTAGAGGTGCAAGGTTTGGGGTGACACCCCGAGTATATTTTGAGAAGAAGAAAAAAATGGATGATACAGAGAAAAAATTGGAACAAATGAGGGAAAAAATAGCAACCATTGAAGAACAATTGCAATGGCAGTGAGAGTTGCTAGCAACTTTTATGGGTGGGAGGAAAAGGGAGGACACAACTCAGGAACAACCACCGCATGAACATCCTGCCCCACCCCCCACCAGCTTTGAGGCGAGCCATTCACCTAAAAAAATGTCTTAGCCGTGGTAATCAATATTCTAATAACGGTTCCCATGAAATATGAATCAGACAAACACTGATAATTTATCTGTACTGATCTTCTACAGGGTGATAATGATTGTGATTTATATCTGTCAACACCCACCTATCACCTTGTAGCGAGGGCTACAGTGTTCAATATCCCAGATTCCACACTGCATAATAGACCACTTTCAAAAGATCATCTGAAAGTGACGATTACTGTAGCTTATGAGCCAAATGCAATGCTACCTATTCCACTTGATGACGATGATATTCATACGGTTGAAAAGGCTATTGGGACATTCATTGCATGGCCGACACAACTTGTAAGAGTACATGCAGACAAAGAGGTATTTATTTCCTTTTATTTTCAAGATAAACCCTTAACAATTAATGAAAAGAGTGTCTGAATCAATTATTGTTGTTATAGACGGAGAAAGGAAAGGGGGTGACTAACATCGGCTCGAAACCATCTAAAGGATCGACCAATCGATCCAAAGGAGCTACTGAAAGCACAATAACACCACCTGTTCTCTTTCCACATTTACTAGCATTGAAGACTCATGTGGATACGAAGCTAAAAGATGGTAATAGTCATATAGTGATTTTCGAAGATAATATATACGGAGAGGAAAGTCAAGATTTCGTTGCTGCTGAAAATGTAAATGAAATCCTTGAAAACGGTTGGTTAGGCGTCACTGTTGTAAATGTATATATGAGGTATGTTTCCATGAATTGATTTTCTAAAAGCTGATCTAATGTGCAAATTATGACTAAATGCATTTTATATTGTTGACAGACGCATTTATGAAAAAAAGTTGAAGGGATTTTCCCATGAGCCAAGATTTGGACTGGTTAGTCCTCATATCACATCAACACACCAAACAAAAATAGAGTCATCAAAAAGGGATGCAATAGTGAAGGACTTTCTGAAAACATTTGAACGCAAGATTACAGATGACAGACTTTTCCTAATACCAACCATGCAGGGGTAATACTCTACGATTAAAGCATATCAATTATATTTTCAATTTTTTTATTACTTATTCCTTTTTGTGTTTTTAGGCAACATTGGTTGCTAATTGCGGTGATCTTGGATACTCCGAAGATTTATTTTCTGGATTCAAAGCTACGATATCCATCAAACCGACCATACATGATGGAGTTTGTGAATCTGTAAGACACTACATCTTACGTTTTAGGTATAAACATCAATTTATATAATATATATTATCTTTTACTGAGGATTCTGTTATGATAGGGCGGTGTACCAATATCGTCTAAATCATGGTATGAGGACAGGGGCTAAGCATAAGGAGCCGAGGAAGTACTACGTCTGGACAAATATCAGGGTATATATAATAAAATTTCACTATCCAAACACATCTCAACACAAGTTATTTATTCTCCTAATGATTAATTTTTTTGCAGTGTCCAAAACAAACAAACGATAATGATTGCGGTTATTATGTTTGTAAATTTATGAAAGAGATCGTTTTTCATCAGCAAACTAGTATCCCTAAAGAGGTATTTTCAAAAACAATTACTAGTTCGTTTAAGTTATTTATTAATTCTTTATTTTTTTATTTTGCAGTACTACTATGACTGCCGAAAAGCCTCATACTCACAAGACGATATAGATGTGTTCAGAAACGAGTGGGCCGCATACTTGATGACTGATTGTACACAAATACAATGAAGATATGACTTGGGGACATGTACAATTGGTGGTCATTTTTGGGAGGGGTTAAGGGGATCAGAAGATGAAATATTGTTGTATGTAAATGTTCGTAGCAAAATTGTAATTGTTATTAAATAAAACATTCTTTCTCCAATGAGTCATTTTTTCATTTTAACAGATGATATGCACCAGCAACATGAAAGAATGTTGAACCACTAAAATGGTCGCTCTCTTGTTTAAAATGGACACCACTTTAATTGAAAACAACAACTGACCTACGGAAATCCGACCAGACGCATCTGGATTGCCTTCATCCTTTAAGAGAACGATCCACGGGTCCTTGGTGACGTGTACGAGTCAACTCCGCCTCAATCCGAGGCACGGTGTGACCGCTACCACCCAAAGGGTCACTCTCTTGTTTAAAATGGACACCACTTTAATTGAAAACAACAACTGACCTACGGAAATCCGACCAGACGCATCCGGATTGCCTTCATCCTTTAGGAAAACGATCCACAGGTCCTTGGTGACATGTACGAGTGAACTCCGCCTCAATCCGAGGCACGGTGTGACCGCTACCACCCAAAGGGTCACTCTCTTGCTTAAAATGGACACCACTTTAATTGGAAACAACAACTGACCTACGGAAATCCGACCGGACGCATCCGGATTGCCTTCATTCTTTAGGAGAACGATCCACAGGTCCTTGGTGACGTGTACGAGTCAACCCTACCTCAATCCGAGGCACGGTGTGACCGCTACCACCCAATGAGTCGCTCTCTTGTTTAAAATGGACACTACTTTAATTGGAAACAACAACTGACCTACGTAAATCTGACCAGACGCATCTGGATTGCCTTCATCCTTTAGGAGAAGGATCCACGGGTCCTTGGTGACGTGTACAAGTCAACCCCGCCTCAATCTGAGGCACGTTGTGACCGCTACCACCCAAAGGGTCGCTCTCTTGTTTAAAATGGACACCAATTTAATTGGAAACAACAACTGACCTACGTAAATCTGACCAGATGCATCCGGATTGCCTTCATCATTTAGGAGAAGGATCCACGGCTCCTTGGTGACGTGTACGAGTAACATGCAAGAATGATGGACCACATTTCTTTGGCCATTGGACAAAAAAACCAGTAAAATCTCCAAAATACCTTCATATCATGCATGAACCAGTAAAATCTCCAAAATACCTTCATATCACGCAGTTCTGAAAAGAGTCACTATTTAAAAGAAAGTCACAAATTTAGATACATCACGAGATGGTCAGTTTAAAGACATTTTGAGGGACACTACTAAAGACATTCTCAGATATGAACACATCCCCCACTTTTAGATCGTTGTCTACTACAATGATCTTCCAAACAAGATATGCATTAGAACACTCATGATACATAGAGAGATTCACTTGCCACCATCGAGAATGATCTGAAGCACAAACCATGACAGCATTATGTTTTTAACTTCAGCACCTCAATTGAGAATGTGACACCTTTCAGGACTTGGCGCCATTGTATGTCGTTTCGTCCAATGAATGGGTCTATCCTTTTATTTAATTTTTTTAACATCAGTCATTGATTGTTGTGAAAAAGTATCAACGCAATCAGAAGACGTTAGATCGGTTTGGCGTATGTACGTAAAATATTGTCCATTTTAAACTAAATACATACACTTGGAGTGATACCGGTCACACCGCGCCTCTGATTGAGGCGGGGTTGAATCTTACACGTCACATTTGACCCATGGATAATTTTCCTTAAGTTTCAATAGAATCCCAATGTGTTTGGTCGGTTTGTCGTATGTCAGTTGTTGATTTCACATAAAATTAAGTCCATTTTTAACAAAATAGTGACACTGTGAGTGGTGTCGGCCACACCGGGCCTCGGATTGATGCGGTGTTTAATCGTACACGTCACACATGAGTCATTGATCATTGTGAAAAAGTATCAATGCAATCAGAAGCCGTTAGATCAGTTTGGCGTATGTACGTAAAATATTTTCCATTTTAAACTAAATACATACACTTGGAGTGATACCGGTCACACCGCATCTCGGATTGAGGCGGGGTTGAGTCGTACACATCACATATAACCCATGAATCGTTTTCCTAAAGTGTCAACACAATCCGAAGGCGTTTGGTCAGTTTCCCGTATGTCAGTTATTGATTTCTCACTTGAAAATAAGTCCATTTTGAACAAAACAGAGGCACTTGGAGTTGTGTCAGCCACAACAGGCCTCAGATTGAGGCGGGGTTGACTCGTACACATCACATTTGAAGGTGAGTATGCATACACGATAGTTGAACTTCTTAGAGAAGGGTTTCTGGAAGAGTATAAAAGACATGAAGCAATGAAGATCATTAGATTGTTGGAGCAAATGTGGTTGCTACAAACAATGTGGAAATCGGCTTGTGCAAAGCGACCTAAGTTACAACTTGCAGGTATTGTACTCTATTTTTTTCTGGAAGGTTTCAGTTTAAATTCATTTTGGAATGATCATTGCTAGCCATTGTCTTTTAGGTTTTTTTGACAGCCGAGGGGAAAGGGTGGGGTCTGAAGACATTGTAGGATATGTCGAAGGGTGATTTTGTGTGTGAATATGTTGGAGAAATGTTAACTCCCGCAGTTCTGAAAAGAGTCACTATTTATAAGAAAGTCACAAGTTTAGATACATCTCAAGATGGTCAGTTTAAAGACATTTTGAGGGACACTACTAAAGACATGCTCAGATATGCACACATCCCCCACTTTTAGATCGTTGTCTACTACAATGATCTTCCAAACAAGATATGAATTAGAATGCTCATGATACATAGAGAAATTCACTGGCCACCTTCGAGAATGATCTAAAGCACAAACCATGACAGCATTATGTTTTTATCTTCAGCACCTCAATTGAGAATGTGACACCTTTCAGGACTTGGCGCCATTGTATGTCGTTTCGTCCACTAAATGGGTCTATCCTTTTATTTAATTTTTTTAACTTCAGTCAAATATTCTAGAAAGATGTCGCGGCAGATCCTTCACCATTTTGTTTTGCTGAACATCTCATTACATTGTTAAAAAAAAGCAGGGTGTCTTGCATGGGCAATACGTTCCTGTATTGAAGATGATGCACTACCATTTATTCGAACCCACAAAACCACCCCATGGTGCGGCGGTCATCGGCAGGTGCCTGGGTTCCTCCCCGCCTTCCAGAAAAATATGAGTCCCTGTTTTCTCATGCGGGGTGGTTTTGTGGGTTCGAATAAATGGGAGTGCATCATCTTCAACACAAGAACGTATTGCCCATGAAAGACACCCTTCTTTTTTTTAACAATGTAATGAGATGTTCAGCAAAACAAAATGGCGAAGGATCTGCCGCGACATCTTTCTAGAATATTTGACTGAAGTTAAAAAAATTAAATAAAAGGATAGACCCATTCAGTGGACGAAACGACATACAATGGCGCCAAGTCCTGAAAGGTGTCACATTCTCAATTGAGGTGCTGAAGTTAAAAACATAATGCTGTCATGGTTTGTGCTTCAGATCATTCTCGAAGGTGGCCAGTGAATTTCTCTATGTATCATGAGCGTTCTAATGCATATCTTGTTTGGAAGATCATTGTAGTAGACAACGATCTAAAAGTGGGGGATGTGTGCATATCTGAGCATGTCTTTAGTAGTGTCCCTCAAAATGTCTTTAAACTGACCATCTTGAGATGTATCTAAACTTGTGACTTTCTTTTAAATAGTGACTCTTTTCAGAACTGCGGGAGTTAACATTTCTCCAACATATTCACACACAAAATCACCCTTCGACATATCCTACAATGTCTTCAGACCCCACCCTTTCCCCTTGGCTGTTAAAAAAACCTAAAAGACAATGGCTAGCAATGATCATTCCAAAATGCATTTAAACTGAAACATTCCAGAAAAAAATAGAGTACAATACCTGCAAGTTGTAACTTAGGTCGCTTTGCACAAGCCGATTTCCACATTGTTTGTAGCAACCACATTTGCTCCAACACTCTAATGAACTTCATTGCTTCATGTCTTTTATACTCTTCCAGAAACCCTTCTATAAGAAGTTCAACTATCGTGTATGCATACTCACCTTCAAATGTGATGTGTACGAGTCAACCCCGCCTCAATCTGAGGCCTGTTGTGGCTGACACAACTCCAAGTGCCTCTGTTTTGTTCAAAATGGACTTATTTTTAAGTGAGAAATCAACAACTGACATACGGGAAACCGACCAAACGCCTTCGGATTGTGTTGACACTTTAGGACAACGATTCATGGCTTATATGTGACGTGTACGACTCAACCCCGCCTCAATCCGAGACGCGGTGTGACCGGTATCACTCCAAGTGTATGTATTTAGTTTAAAATGGACAATATTTTACGTACATACGCCAAACTGATCTAATGGATTCTGATTGCATTGATACTTTTTCACAATGATCCATGACTCATGTGTGACGTGTACGATTCAACACCGCATCAATCCGAGGCCCGGTGTGGCCGACACCACTCACAGTGTCACTGTTTTGTTAAAAATGGACTTAATTTTAAGTGAAATCAACAACTGACATACGGCAAACCGAGCAAACACATTGTGATTCTATTGAAACTTAAGGAAAACTATCCATGGGTCAAATGTGACGTGTAAGATTCAACCCCGCCTCAATCAGAGGCGCGGTGTGACCGGTATCACTCCAAGTGTATGTATTTAGTTTAAAATGGACAATATTTTACGTACATACGCCAAACCGATCTAACGGCTTCTGATTGCGTTGATACTTTTTCACAACAATCAATGACTCATGTGTGACATGTACGATTCAACACCGCATCAATCTGAGGCCCGGTGTGGCCGACACCACTCACAGTGTCACAATTTTGTTAAAAATGGTCTTAATTTTAAGTGAAATCAACAACTGAAATACGACAAACCGACAAAACGCATTGGGATTCTATTGAAACTTAAGGACAATGATCCATGGGTCAAATGTGACGTGTACGAGTCAACCCTGCCTCAATCAGAGGTGCGGTGTGACCGGTATCACTCCAAGTGTATGTATTTAGTTTAAAATGGACAATATTTTACGTACATACGCCAAACCGATCTAAAGGCTTCTGATTGCGTTGATACTTTTTCACAACGATCAATGACTCATGTGTGACGTGTACGATTCAACACTGCATCAATTCGAGGCCTGGTGTGGCCGACACCACTCACAGTGCCTCTCTTTTGATCAAAATGGACTTATTTTTAAGTGAAATCAACAACTGACATGCGGCAAACCAACCAAACGCATTCGGATTCTGTTGAAACTTAAGGGAAATGATCCATGGGTCAAATTTGACGTGTAAGAGTCAACCCCGACTCAATCCGAGGCCCGGTGTGGCCGACACCACTCAAAGTGCCTCTATTTTGTTCAAAATGGATTTATTTTTAAGTGAAATCAACAACTGACATACGGGAAACCGACCAAACGCCTTAGGATTGTGTTAACACTGTAGTACAATGATCCATGGGTCATATGTGACGTGTAAAAGTCAAACCTGGGGTGGATTACATGGCTTTCCTACATGGAATATATCCCACTACACGTCTTTAATGAGCCAGCTACGCAGTTTATCCCTTGTACAGATACACAGGAAGAATCACGCGACGTCATGTACTAACATAGGGCAAGGGTGCATAAGAGGACACAAGATCAAAGGGTAACACGTATATGTTTTTTAACATGCCATGTAATTTCCTATTGATATGACATGTATATTCACACAGGCAGCTGAACATTGGAGTTACCCAGGGTAAAGCAACAAGGCATGTGACCCTTTAAATGACACATAATTTTATGTACCATGATTGATCTCTTTGAACACTATATCAAGGACATATTTCATTAGGGTTGGCTCCCATGATCCTTCCTAGGATGGTTTTGGTATCTTTTCCGACTTACGGTAGTACGATCGCTTCAGTAGGACGTCCTAGACATAGTTGGAGTCTCTCTGAAAGTCCTGGAGTGAGATCATATATCTATTTTTTAGGTCTAGGTAGAGTCATGTATCAACGCAACCAATCCTACCAGACATCGATCCTATATATATAATGTTAATCTTGATGTCTCATTACAGTCCCCCAATTTATGATATGTTATCTTTTTTGTATTAATATACATAATTACTAAGGGTGATGGTTGGGAGAGTTAGGATATCCTTTTTATGTATTGTAGAATGATTCAAGGAGCACGGGCTCTGCACGATTTGTCAAAACCAAGTGGCAATCCAAGGAGAAACAATTCATAGTGGAATGTTATAGTATTTATATTCTGAGTTGTGTAGGAATATTTTGTGATACTATGTAATGAGGTAGTTTTGGTTTCTTGGTAGATGGTATCTAACTCATTGTAAGAACACTGTTTGGTTGGGTTGTGATCGATTGATGACATGCTTGTGGTTGATATACTGGTTTTTGTGCAGGTCTGTGGTTGATATATTGGTTTTTGTGCAGGTCAGCTCGGCTGGCTGTACTAGTGCATGTTTTTTATTAGCAGCAGGCAGGGATTTAATAGCGCTTTTTTAGCGCTGTTAAAGGAGACATTTAACAGCGCTAAAAAAGCGCTGTTAAAGGAGATATTTAACAACGCTAAAAAAGCGCTGTTAAAGGACCCCCCCCCCCTTATCAGCGCTTTTCTAGCGCTGTTAAAGCCCGATTTTAGCGCTGTTATTGCCCGTTTTTGTAGTAGTGGTTTGTGGTAAACATTTAGTAAGGAATGAATGTCTACATGACAAGTAAGTATATTTCCTTACATTCTTAGTAAATCTCATAAATAAATTCATCATCTTTATGAAAGTTAACGTAAAACAAAAAAAGTTGTCGGCCAACTTTTCCTACTGGGGAATCAATGATCGTTTAACCAATCACAAGTTTGTGATTTTCATGTAGTTAACTTTCTCCTAATCTTGTTTTCTACAACTCTCCATCAGACCTTGATGGTTTGTTTCTCCTCTATAACCATATTTTCATAGAATCCTAGTATGGGCTATCTTAGGTGACCTTTTTACTTCTCTTTCTTTCTTTTAAAGTTATATTTTTATTAACCCAATTTTCGATATGGGTTTTCCAAAGAGCTATTTTCTACATTGAACCTTTTTTATAAGAACATTTTCAAATTGCGAGGATGTAATTTATTTAATGAGGGAAGAATATAACACCCCAAGCTTTCACGATACGCTTCTCTTTGAATAATACAGTAGCATGTGTTGTATGCAACTTTAAGTTCTAACACACACCACAACCAATCAAAATAGCTGTTATGAATAGTAATACCTACTTTTTAAAATTTTATAAAATTTATCTTTAAAAATGGAATTCATTTTTTGTATTCGGAATATCGAAATTTTCCTAAGTTGAAATTTTTTTAATTTTCCGAGAACATCCAATTTTTATGAATAGAAAAAAATACTTAAAACCATCTTTTTTAATCAAAATAATTTATAGTGATAAATTATACTATTGATTGGTTTAAAATTATAACTGGAATATAATTTTACAATTTTATCCAATGGTGATCATTAAAATTAATTTCACTTTGAAATTAGACATAAACAGTTGTCAATCTTTTGATTGATATTGTTTCTTAAAAACATGCTATTTGTTTTGACAACAAGAATTAATTAAACAATTAATAAATGAAAATTATATATTTGGAATTTTGTAAAATATACATCATTTTTGAAATCAGAATATCAATTATAGCCTAGGGTGAATTTTTGGTATTGTTCTGAAAAAATTCAATTGTTGATGAATAGTGAAACCACTAAGTGGTAGTTAAAAAAACTAATTTTTCATTTAAACAAAACATTACCACTTTTGTGAATTGAATTTTAAAAATCCTACATACATGCTTTTAATTAGTGAGTAAAATGTGGTTCAATGTGATTAAATTTTTTTTTGTAGAATAGTATCTTTTACGTTCTATTAATCGTGATTAAAGATAATTAGTGTAATTTAATGTAAATATAATATTATAATAATATGAAATCACCTTTACACATGTCCTAACCTTATTGCATTAGTCATTTCCAACCAATAAAATCAATGGTTCGACTTGGGGACCCCATGGAGCCACTTTGTTAAGAAAATTACATTAATTACTTTTTATTTAAAGTAAAAATAAAATTTTCACAAACATGTGTTGTTTCACTAAAACAATTATTACATGTGGATATATAAGATATAGTATCGACTATAAATATTAATTGGAAAGCTAAAATTATTTCCTACATCATGGTAATTTTTTTATAATATTTAGACATTAAATAAATTAAATTTTTTATGACACCATGATGATGCAGTGATTACCTCATTAATTAACGATTTAAATAAAATGAAAAGATAATGTAAAATCTAAGACTTAAACTTGTCAAAAACCTATTGGATTAGTATAGTTAAAACCCTTATCACCTTATCCTCAAAATATATAATTGTGGGACCTTTAAAATCTGATACTCATTATATAATAATGTAACATTTCATGACATTCCAAGAGTGCCCCTCCTCTCCTCTTATAAAAGGCCCCCACCTCTACCACCTTATTCACACCATAAAATCCATTTGGCTCGGACATCCCCTTCCCAAATACTCTTTAAACTTCCCTATATTACTCCTAGAAGCCTCACTTTGGTCAGAACTCTTCCCAATTATTCCTTTGGCTCAAATCAAAAAGGGTTACCCGATTTTAATGTAATGTCTTCTCTTATGTTCTTTTGTTTTTTTGTTTCTCCACCCCCTTAAACTCTTTTTATTCCTTTATTTTGTAAAAACACCAGTATCTTAAATATAATAGGATGTTGTTATGAGAATTATTTTATTTAAACATCTACACACCTTCGTCTAATGGTTAATGAACATACTGTTTCTGTGGGTGGAGAATTACTGCCTCACGAAATGATGGTTGTTCAATATTCTTTTAACACCTCTCATGGTGGACATTAAGATGTCACTATATTTATATATGATATATATTATATTTAAGTTTCATTATGCTCCTGTATTTTTCATTTATGTCATACCTTTATGATTTCCATTATGGGTAAACGTGATAATTTCATTTTAGGAAGTGCGGACTACCGCCCCCTCAATGTGATTTGAATCGTTAATGCCATATGTGGGAAATATAAAAGATGGATTTAATGATATTATATATGATATTATACTGGAATTATAATATACCTTTATATCATTATGATTTCATTCCATGAAATATGAAATATAATTGAAAGTATTGTTCATGCGTACGTACGGCTTACCGTCTCCATGAAAGGTGCAGTTCATTTCTTACCTCTAAATGTTATGTTATATTATAAATTCATATATCTGTTGGATGTATATTATATATATGATATCTAAATCATGAATATAATTATGGAGATAATGGATATTCTACCAGATAAAAAACTTCTAATTATAAGATGTTTATTATTTACTCATGTACCAAAGATCGACAAAACGACCGTTATTAACTTAAATAATTACATAATGTTCATAACATCGTAATAAGTGATATAAAAGGAATAATGAACTTGAAAAAGGTTCTTAAGCGATTATAAATTAACTCTAGTTTATTATTCAGAATATTAAAGAATGATTAAGTCAAGTCGGACTTGAGGTAAGGGAACTTCTTAACCCAATTCCCATTCTTTGGGTTGAATTATCTTTCTTATTTATGTTGTTCTTTGATTATGTGAGAAATAAAAATTTATATCTTATCATATATTTATAATTTATTTATGTGAGCTTATAGTGAATACACATGAGAGATCTATTTTATTTACAAAATGATCTTTGTAAGGGACTTAGTCCCAGTCTCCTTTCATTGAGGCATATTTTGTTTTATACACAACTTTCCTTTATACGGTATATAAACCCCTATGAATTTTACTTTTATTCAAAAGGAATCTTTTTATAATATGCTTTTTTACTAAACAACAAAAGGGAATGTTTTTTTTCATACATATGCAGCAACAAGGACTTCTCCGCCGTCGTGACCATTATTTGAGTTTCGGCTTCCTCTAGAAGCCATAACTTTTTTTAAATGAAAAATAAATACCAAGTTTTAATTTTCTTTTATTTTGGTATTGAAAATGGTTTTGATAATGTTTTTATTATATAAATGTGTTGTATTTATATCATGTGATTGAAATTTGGAAATTTTATGTTTCCTTTATGCACATTTTATGTTATACGATTCAGTTATGGTTTATGATATGTTTAAACCTTTTCATATAAGGAATGCATTGGACTTAATAAGTGATGGGTGGAGCCCGCTATAGCTCCCCGACGCATCAGTAGGTCTCATGAGACAAACTAGTGTCTTGGCATGAGGCCTTGATAAAATCTTATTTGTAGTCTTGGCATGAGGCCTTGGCTACATGGTTATGATAGTCTGGCATTATGCATTCCATCATTATGAAAGTGTTTATAAATATTTCATGTGATTATTCGACTAGTATAATATCCATGTGAATAAGTAAATGGTATTATTTCATTTTATTTTTTCCATATTATGTGGAAGTTCAAGTTTAAAAGGATTTTGTTTTAGTTATACATTTCCTTAAATGTTTATGTTTATTTATGAAATTTTCTGATGTATTGTTATCCTTACTGAGCATCTGAGCTCACCCATTTCTATGTTTTATTTTCCCAGGATGTGAATAAATATTTTATGACTGACCTATAGGGATAGTCTGAAGGGGATAGGAGTGTGGACTATGGAGACTATATTATTGTGATTTTTTTCACTTTATGATGTAATGTAACATTTATGAATGTATCTAGTGTTTCCAAGGCTACTAAACTAATCTATCTTTCGAGACTTGACCTTATGTGATCATGCTAATGTTATGTAATAATGCACCGACTTTGGGTAACTGGGTTCGGGGCATTACAAAATTATTTCCAATGTCCTCACAATCTATAAAAGAAATTCCCATAAAATAAACATATGATTTTTCCATCAGATATTTTACATAAAAGATAATAATTTTATACTTACCCAGATATCATGTTGGCAAGTCGTAGGTGATGCACACTTGTCACCCTTTAGTTCTTTGTTTAATTCAAGTTGTCTTTCGATACGTGATGGGTTTTCACCTTTCATTTGGATTGTCCTATTAATATAATATAATATTAAAATCCTTATAAAATTAAAATAATGTTATAATCATTACAAAAAATACAATTAAGAGGTTTTAAACACAAAGGTTATCTCATACCATTAATTTTGCATCCCAAAATGGAATAACATATAATTAACTAAAAAATGAATGTCATCTAAAATAAAATTATCCTGCTTAAATTTAATAACATAAATCCTAAAAGGGTTTTCAATGAAAATTATCTTTTGGTAAATTAGAAAATTATAATCACATTATGATATCCACAAATCTTAAGTATATCGCAAAAGAAAACATCATAATCTCCAAAATTTACTAATCCATGCTCTGATAAGAAATATAACATCCCAGAACCTGAACTATATGATATAATTCTTAAATCATAAAAACTAATTTCTTGTCTTTGATACCAATAAAGGTGACCTAATTTTTTTCCCAAAAAAACATACAACAGAGGAAGCAAATAATGGATCACATACATAGAAAATGAAGTTTTAGGTTTAATGATTTGGTGAATTATGACACACTCTTGACATCATGGGTTTATACTGGTTGAAAAGACCAACCTTATATTCCACTATACCCAACATTCATAGAATTTAATCATCATTATTTGCATAAAATCATTCTAGAGACATTAAATTTAACATATTTCTTTTTAACCTGGCTAAAAGAAAACATAAATAGTGTGAGGTCAGATGCTTGGTATGGGTAATCATAGTAGATATATAAGCGTGACATGAACGTAGAGATAGAGAACATGAGAAAAAAATTTAAAATCATACACTACATATGAAATATCATAATCATGAAACATGGAAATAAGTATTTCCTTTTCATAAGACATGAATTTTTATATACTAAAAGAACATGAGCCAGGATAGTATATCGATGGCATAATACATGGAATTTGTTGCATACATATTCTTTGAAAAATGTTATTTCAGGGCTAACTACTAGGACATTCATAACAGGATATGATTGGAATATTCCCATGAGTACTTACTTTTATATTGGGATGAACTCCCATTCACCTTCTTGTTTTGGACATTGTATGACATCCTGTCTAACCTCTTTTTACAGACTTAGGAAGAACTCCATTGTAATATATTTTTTTAGGAATTATATGACCTCATGTTGACCATCTTGATATAATCTTAGGATGACCACCAATATAACCTCTCATTTATGGCTTGGTCTGACCACCCATCTACATTATTTTTTCAGGCTAGGGATCACCACATATGTATCCTTTTTTGTAGGCTTTTTCCGAACACCCATGTACCCTATTGTTGTGGGAATGGCCTGAACAATAATGAACCCATGTTTTCCTATCTTGGGATGAACAACCATTGTAACATCCCAGGTAAATAAAGAATAAATAATTTTCATATTTATTAATATTTACGAATTAAATATTAATTTTAATTAAAAGGGGTTTCTACGTTCGATAGCGTACTCGGTACGCAACGATGAGTTTCTTTGAAAACTTACGTTGCACACAAGTAATAAAATAATATTATTTTAAATGTTAGTTAACGAGTAGCCGTTGTACTGGCGGGAATGGATAGAAATAACTAAAATATGATTATATATGTTTTTAAATGTTTTTACATTTACCCAATAAAAGATAAAGGCTTAAAATACGGAAAGAGTTCAATTTTAGGCATTTATACCCTAATTTTCACGAAAGGTCCACTTATCACCTTTTGACGGAGAACCGTCATTAAATATAGTTTTGATCGATCTTATAAATTCTATTGGACCAAATATAACTCTTCTTTAGAATCTGGACATCAAAATTTACTTTGTGTAAATTTTTGGTACCTTTCTGATAAAGTTCATTTTTTTAATGAATAGTGTAAAATATTGTATTTTAATTGAAAACCTCTTTTTAATCTAATTTATTTATATGATTAGATTATCTTTTTAATTGTTTTATAGTGAAATTAGAAAATATTTTTACCATTAAATCCAATAGTGGTCGTTGGAATTCATTTCACTTTGAAATCGGACTTAAACTAGTGTCAATCTTTAGATACTTATTGTTTCATAAAAACACGCTATTTGCTCTGACAGCAGGAATTAATTATTAAATTAATTAATGTGACTTATATGTTTTTAATTTTTTAAAATAGACTTCATTTTTGAATTCGTAATATCAAATATAGCTTAGGGTGAATTTTCGGTAATTTTCTGAAAAACTTCAATTTTTGATGAATAGTGAAACCACTAAGTGGTACTTATAAAGACTGATTTTCCTTTTAAATGAAATTTTGCCATCATTGTGTTTTGAATTTCAAAAATCTTACATACATGGTTTTCATTAAGAAGTAAATTTTGGTTCAATGAGATTATAATAATTTTTTGGTGAATAGTAACTTATTAAGTTCTTAATCGCGATTAGTGGCAATTAGGGTAGTTTAAGGTATAAATAATGATTTAATAATATGAAATGAGCTTGACACATGTCCTACCCTAATTGGATGTGTCATGGCCGACCAATACAAGCCATGGGTCAACTTGGGGACCCCATGCAGACACTTTGGTTGGAAAATGACATAAATAACTTTTTATTTAATGTAAAAGTAAAAATGACACAAACATAATATGTTTTACAAAAACAATTTTTACATGGGATTATAAAGATCAGATATTTGATTATAAATATTCATTGGAAATATAAAAAGATTTCCTACATCATAGTAGTTTTTTTATAATTTTTAGACATTAAATAAATTAAATTATTTATGACATAATAATGATGCAGCGATGACATCATTATTTGACGATTTAAATAAAATGGAAAGATAATGTAAAATATATGAACTACACATGTCCAAAACTTATTGGATGGGTGGATTTCGAACCCTTATCACCTTATCCACGAATTATTTCAATGTGGGACCTTTTAAAACCGAAACACATTTTCAAATAAAGTAATATTTCTTTACTTTCCAAAAGTGCCCCTCCTCTCCTCTTATAAAAGGCCCCCACCTCTACCACCTTACACACACTCCTCAAGCCTTTGGCTCGGCCAACCCCTGCCCATTTACTCCCTCCACATCCCTCTCCTCATCCTATAGGATTCCCTTTAGGCAGAATCTTTTCAAAGGAAGCCTTTAGGCTCAAATCAAAAGGAGTTACACTTTTAAAGGTAATTAATTCTCTTTTGTTCATTTGTTTTATTTTGCTTCTCCAACCCCATAAACTATTTTTATTTACTTATTTTGTAACAACACCAGTATCTTAAATATACTAGGATGTTGTTATAAGATTTATTCGAGCTACACTCTCACACAACTACATCAAATGGTTAAAGAACATACGGTTTCCGTGGATGGCGAAATTCTGCCTCCCGAAACGATGATTGTTCAATACTCATTTAACACCTTCAAAGGTGGCCATTAAGATGTCACTATATTTATATATGATATATAATATGTTTAGGTTTTCTTTAAGATTCTGTATTTTTCATTTTGGTCATACCTTTATGGTTTCCATTATGGGTAAACACAATATCTTCATTTAAGGAAGTGCGGACTACCACCCCCTCAAAGTGATGTGATTCGTTAATGCCATATGTGGGACGTGTAAAGGATGGATTAAACGTTTTTATATATGATGTTATACTGGAATTATAATATACCTCTATATCATTATTATTTCATTCCATTAAAGTATGAGGTAGAAATGAAAGTAGCATTCATGCGTACGTATGGCTTACCGTCTCCATGAACGGTGCATTTCATTTCTTATCCTCAAATGTAATGTACTATTATAAGTACATATATATAATGGATATATATGATATATGATACATCTAAATGATTAATATAATTCTGGAATTAAAATATTAATACCTCTCATATAGTTCTAATTCCATTAATACGACATAGAAATGAAAGTAGCGTTCATGCGTACGTACAGCTTACCGTCTCCATGAACGGTGCATTTCATTTATTTCCTCTAAATTATTATTTGATTTTATAAATACATGTATATTCTGTATATATATGATATCAAAATCAGGAATGTCATTTTTGGATATGAAGAACCTTTGGCCACATGAACAACATGTAATTGTAAGAAGTCCACTTTCGACTTAAGAACCAAATATCATCAAAACAAATATTATTAACTTAAATGATTACATAATGTTTATGACAAGGTAATAAGTGATATAAAAGGAATAATGAAATTGAAAAGGGTTCTTAATGAAGTATAAATTAACTCAAGTTTATTATTCAGGAGATTAAAGAACGATCGAGTCAAGTCAGACCCGAGGTAAGGGATCCTACAACTCTCTTTCTTTTTAAGTACACTCTTTTATGTCATTTCTTTTAAGATCGTATTTCTTATGATTGGGATGTTCTTTTATATTAATCCTACTGTAATTTTTATGGTCATGTGATGAGAGACCATATTCTCTCTCATCAATCCATTTTGGAAGTTTTGAGTGGCATCGTTAGGCTGCCGAACTTTCGTAAGAGATCTCACCTCTCTCTTTCTTTTTAAGTACTCTCCTTTATGTCACTTCTTTTAGGCTCCTCTTTGTAATGTTGGGGGATGTTAGTTTATATTACTCTTGATGTAAATTTTATTGTAATGTGATGAGATACCCTATTTGATCTCATCAATCCATATTCGGAAGTTTTATGTGGCGTCGTTATGCTACTGAGTTTTCATAAGAGATTTTTTCATCTCAGTTTTATTCCCATGAGATTTGTGCTACATTTGCCACAATTTCCATTGAGTGGTTTATGTACTACCCACTATTACAATCATATTGTAATATAATTCCATTTATGGGTATTTACATATTCATTGTATGACACTTCTTCAATGGGGTGTACTTTTTAAAAGTTACCCAAGTCAGTAAGGGAACCTTTCACCCTCCTTTTTCTAAAAGACTTCTTTTGTTGGGTATTTTAATTTACATATTGTTATGTTGGGATATGTTCTCATATATCCTTATTGATGTAAATTTTATGTCCAAGTGATGAGATACCCTTTTTTTATCTCTCTTCAACTCATTTTGATGTGACGCTGTTAGGCTGTCAAGGGAACTTCTTAACCCAATTTCGATTTCTTTGGGTTCAACATGTTGTTATTGAATATGTAATCCTTTGAATATGTGTGAATGACCTTTGCTTATTTTACACTTAATATCCACTTATATTTGGTGTATTCATTTGTCACACATAATTATGTAAATTGATTTATCCTTAAACCAAGGATACCGTCTTTGTAAGGGACTTCGTTTCAATCTCCTTTCATTGAGGCATATTTCGTTTTATACACAACTTCCTTTTATATGGTTTATAAACCCCTTTGACTTTTACTTTTATACAAAAGGAATCTTTTTCTATGAAGCGTTTTACTAAATGACAAAAAGGAATGTTTTTTTAACTTAGGCGGTGACAACGACCTTTTCCGCCGCCGCGAGTATTATTTGGTCTTTGGCTTTCTCAACAAGACGTAATGTTTTTAGAATAAAATAAATACCATATACACTTTTATGTATTTTGGTATTGAAAATGGTTTTGAAAAAGGATTCTATTATGTCAATATATTTATGATATATTGTGATTGAAATGTGGAAATGTTATCATTCCTTTATATTGGTTTTATGTTTTATGATTTTATACTGGTACTTGGACATTTTAACGGGTGGTTACGTTATAAACCATATGACGGGTGGTGCCATGAATACCAGGACGGGTGGTTATGTTATAACCTCCAATGCATTGGGTATGGAAGTTGGCCGTATGGCTATTCCATTAAGTATGTATGGAAATTGGCCGTATGGCTATTCCATTAAGTGATATGTGTGGAAGTCGACCGTATGGTTATTCCACTTAAGTATGTTTATGTCCCAAGTTATCATTATATATGTTGTGTGTTCTTTATATGGGTTTTATGGTAATCCTTTTGTCACGAACCGACCCAACGGGGCTCGAGCCGTGACTCCCCAAGCCCGCCTCCAATAGGCCAGGGGCTGGCGACCAGCGCCGAGTAGGCTATCACACACATGGGAGGCATTAGCCTAAGGTACCTATACACACGCACCCACAAACACCTCCATGCAACAGTGCAGAGATAAAGAAACTGAAAAGTAAATGCATGCATATAATCTATCCCAAACCTGAGTGCAACAACAAAAGTACAAGGGAAAAACAGGGCC
This sequence comes from Viscum album, assembly GCA_963277665.1. Lineage (NCBI taxonomy): Eukaryota > Viridiplantae > Streptophyta > Magnoliopsida > Santalales > Viscaceae > Viscum > Viscum album. The sequence continues at coordinate 1,405,099,363 of OY728152.1, forward strand.
CACCAAAAGAAAACTACAAAGCGTGTCCAACCTGCTCTGAAGAAGGGGAACGCTGCCAGAAACACCCGCCGGAAAGCTCCCTCGGCACAGCTCCGGTAAACACCCCGGTCAACTTGTTCTCTAAGCTCCGCCTGCTCCGGGTCCTCCTGGGACTCCGTCAAAAGGCATGCAGTCTGCACAAGACACAAATATGTGCGGGCAAAGCCCGTGCATGGGTGAGTATAAACATACTCAGTAGGCACCCCAAAAACCCAAAACCCAAGGGAGCAACTGAAAGGCAACAGTCCGCTCAACCCAACCAGAGGGAACCCAGACGAGAGAGAAACTCCATCTCGTGACCATCCTCGGCTAAACACAACAAGTCATCTCATCTCAGGTGTATGCCCATACATACACCTTGAACAATCCATATATACACAACTCACGCCACAAAGCCACAAGAGGTACCGACCTCATCACCAGCAACTGTCCACAACCGGGAGAGTACACCACGAACACTGTCATACCAGATGACACTAATTCGAGAGATACACTCCATCGGGATACTCGCAAACATCTCAGACGCTCACCCGTGAGACCACGCTCGTCGGATATCATCACTGAGGAAACATCACCGAAACACCATAACCACCAAACTCCCCGGATAGGGGATCACCGCTAGGGTCCGCTAGGGGATACCAAGACCCACTCTGGTATACGTAGCTCACAGATAGGGGATCACTCCCAGGGTCCGCTGGGGGATACCACGACCCGATCTGGCATACGTAGTTTTCACAGATAGGGGATCACACCCAGGATCTGTTGGGGGATACCACAACCCGATCTGGCGCTCGACAGAAGCTCCACACTCAGATAGAGGATCATCGTCCATATAAAGATGGTCACGACGATACCGGAACCCTATCTGGTAAAACTCGCGATGTAGGGGATCGAACCGAAGATGCCGCAACCCTACCGAAACCACGCGCTGAGTAGGGGATCGTATAACCAACGATATCGCAACCCTACCATAAACATCAAGCTGAGTAGGGGATCGTAAGCCCGACGATGCCACAACCCTACTGTGCACGACCCACCGTGTAGGGGATCATATGACCGATGATGCCACAAACCCTACGGGGTTAACCTGCTAGATAGGGGATCGCCGCCCGTAAATAAACGGTCACAGCGATACCAAGAACCCGATCTAGGGTAAAGATGCTAGAGGATCCTCTCCGGGCCCTCCGGAGGGATACCACAACTCTAACAGTTGAAACATCCCATCGAGAGGATCACAAACCCATACGAAGGTTGTGATGCTACACGAACGCTCGTGGGAACGAACCAAGGGAGAACCCTCAACCACTGCTGGTCCAAACGTCGCTAACCCGAGCGACCCGCCACAACGCCACACTGTGCACCTCCTAGGACAAAACCGATGCCACCATCGCGTTCCACGCGGAAAAACACACAGGATAGGCTGTTTACTCGCCCGAAACGGAGTACCGGTGAAAATGGCACTATTCACCGTAGCTAGCTCATGCGGTGCCCACACAACGACCCTGAAACCCATCGAGCGGATCACACCACGATGATCCCCTCGAAAAAAAAAGCGGAATCGACTACTCACTCACCCAAAACGGACACCCGGTGAAAAAGGTACTATTCACCGAGGGTCGGCTCGGGTGGGGCCCACGCCTGGATTTCGGAACTCATCGAACGGATCGCACCATTGCGATCCTCTCGGAAAAACACACAGTATCGACTATTCATCCGCCAAAATCGGACTCCTGGTGCAAAAGCTGTGTTTCTCCGTAAACGCCAAAACACGGCCTCGTGGGGCCTGCACCCCGTTCTCAGTCCCAACACCCGGAAACCATCTCAAAAAGTCCGTCGTACCATCAGGGTCTCAACGCCGCTGATGGCTCGTCAATCGGACGCTCCGGGTAGAAGTTACAATGGCCCGAAGTCGTAAAATAATAAAATAATATTATTTTATACGACATTTCTAACTCCCGGGGCACGATCCCAAACCTTTAAACCCTCAAAGTGAGTTCAAAAGGTCCGTCTCGACCCAAGGAGCGCGTTGCCGCAAACGGCTCGCAAATCGGAGTTACGGTTTGCGAGTTACGGTGGTTTAAAGAACCCCCGGAACATTCTGGCCGGACCACCGCAGGGTCGCCGGAAACCACCGCGCCGCCGCCGGACTCCACCGTGCCGGAGCCGGAAACCACCGCGTCGCCGCCGCGCCGCCGCGGAACTCGCCGGAATCCGCCATGGCCGCCGCGGGTCTCGCCGGAAAACTGGGTTTTTCGCCGGAAAACTTCCGGGAGCCACCGGGAGCACCCCGGTGCTCCAAATTCAAATCCGAAACATGTTTCGGAAAGCTCGGGACCCGAACTATACAAATCTTATGAAAATTTGAAGAAAAAAAACACAAAAACGGGATCCGGGATTGTAAAACTCAAACTGCCTACCTCGCGGGCGAAACGCCGACGTTCTGCCTCAGATCCGCGCTCCAAAGCTTCCGCTGCGCGCTCCTGGAACGCCCGCCGTCGAATTCCGAGCTCATAGGCGCTTCGTTTACTCGATTCGGTGGAGTGGCGGCGAAGAACGGCGAAGAACGCCGAGAGGAACGATAAGGGGGGGGGGGGCGCTGATATTTATATCAGCAGCCCGCCGACGCCAAACCCGCCTCGGACCTGACGCCCGATGCGAACAAAAGTAAGGTCACCCCTAGGGTAAACGCGCCGTTCTGAACGCAACTGCGGACTCAGATTTTCCATCCGAGACTCCGTTCAGAAGTTATTTGAGCTGACGCTCGCACACTAACTTGCTACTTATTTAAGGAGACGCCCCTGGTGGCGTTTCTCACCACAGGTCCGCGCCCACAAAGATTACACCCCGCCTAGGGTAAACGGAACGTTCCGGACGCAACGGTGCCCTCATATTCCCGTTCTGAGCTACCGTTTAGGAGATATCACACCTCCTCCACGTGCATAGTATAAAAATACTTAATATTTTTATAAAATTAATTCTGGGCACACCGGGACTCGGAATCGCACGCCGTCTTCGCGCCTAGCTCTGAAATTATTCGTAGAAATATTCCAAAGTCTGACAGGGCCAAAAACCCGAGTCGCTACATCCTCCCCCCCTTAGAACTTTTCATCCCCGAAAAGCCCTAAGCACAAGGAAATCGACTGGACTCTCAACTGTGTCTCACACACCAGTGAGCTCACCAACAAACAAACACTCAGGGTCTTACCAATGCCCTGAACAAAACTCGAGCAAGCAACAAAAGGAAAGAGTACCGCTAAACAGTGTCTGACAAACTACTGCAGTAAGTAGAAAGACACAAGGCGTACCTCTATCCATCTGCGGTGCCTCTGGGTCAACAGCCTCCAGGGCATGCAGCTGTCCTCGCCCTCGACCACCAGCTCCCTGAGCTTGGCGTGGACCACCTAGGGGTGGTGGTGGTGGCAACTGGTACTGCCTACCACCGCCTCCCGCTACACCAGCTTCGCCGCCACTTCTGCCGCCCTGCGGACCTCCTTGCTCGAGACGTTGCCTCTGCCAAGGCGGCCCATCGACCGGCTCCCTCTCAGCAGCACGTCGGGTCGGACAATGTCTAGAAAGATGTCCCCAACCATCGCAAGCGTAACACCGCCTCTCCTGCGGCTGACCAAAACTGGCCTGTGAGCCCTGTGAGCTCCGAGGCTCAGATCCTCCATCCTGGGGTCGCCTCCTGTATTGTCGGCCATGTCCAGACCCCTGAGTCTGTCGTCGGCTACCAGATGCCGATCCGACCGATGAAATCTCAGCTCTCGAGTGCCCAGCACTAACAGGGGGAAACTGCTCAGCCAGAAAACTCTCCACCACCAACGCTCGCTCCAGCACTCCAGCATAGGTGGGCAGGCACAAGGAAACCACACCTGCTCGGATGTCCCTGCGTAAGCCCTGCTCGAAGGTCCGAGCCCTAAAGAACGGGTCTCGAACCATATCCAGGGAGTAGCGCGACAGGTCTGTAAACCTCGCGGAGTACTCCGACACAGTCAAGCTCTCCTGTCAAAGCTGCAGAAGCTCTTGGATCCGAACTGACCTCAGCGTCACCGGATAGTAAACCTCCTTGAAGAGCTGCTCAAACCCTACCCACGTGAGCATCTCATCTTCATGTGACTGTGTCACCAAACTCCACCAACACCTGGCAGAACCATGCAGAAGGCTCGCCGCTAGGACCACCATTTGATCTGGATGTGTCCTCACTAGGCGGAAAACTCGGGTGACTGCCTCAAGCCAGTCATCAGCTGCCTGGGGGTCTGGATCACCCTGGAACCTCATAGGTCGCTGCCCCTGGAACTCGTGCAGTGCACTCAGCCTGCGTGCAACCTCGTCTTGCACCGCCGGCACAATCAGCTGCTCAACAGGTGGTGGCTCAACTGGCAGACCACCTGGAGGTGCAACCTCAGAACCTGCGCCCTGCTCCACAGCCACTACACGAGCTAGGTCATCAGCACAAACCTGTTGCGGAACCCTTGCTGGTTGTCGTCATGGAGGCATCCTGAAATACATTCAAGATGCACCATAGTCAAAGAGTATATCTGGAGAGCTGACTCAAGAAGGACAAGGAAAAAACCAAAAACCGAGTCCTATATGATGCATGTACCATGATGTCCCCGCGACCAGTGTACGAATGTCCCGAGTCGAAAGGCAGGTTATTAGAGTCCTGGTGTATGGATACGTCGGCCGCCACACCAACACTGGAGTCCCTAGCCTGAAAGCCGAACTCGAAACCCCCTAACACTGCCGCTATGCAACCCAAACCAAACTCACAGCTAGACTAGCTACGCTCTGAGATCCCAAAGGTGGAACCTGCTCTGATACCACTCTGTCTTGACCCGACCCAACGGGGCTCGAACCGCGACTCCCCAAGCCCGCCTCCAATAGGCCAGGGGCTGGCGACCAGCGCCGAGTAGGCTATCACACACATGGGAGGCATTAGCCTAAGGTACCTGTACACACGCACCCACAAACATCTCCATGCAACAGTGCATAGATAAAGAAACTGAAAAGTAAATGCATGCAAACAATCTATCCCAAACCAGAGTGCAATAACAAAAGTACAAGGGAAAAACAGGGCCCACCAAAAGAAAACTACAAAGCGTGTCCAACCTGCTCTGAAGAAGGGGAACGCTGCCAGAATCACCCGTCGGAAATCTCCCTCGGCACAGCTCCGGTAAACACCCCGGTCAACTCGCTCTCTAAGCTCCGCCTGCTCCGGGTCCTCCTGGGACTCCGTCAAAAGGCCTGCAGTCTACACAAGACACAAACATGTGCGGGCAAAGCCCGTGCAGGGGTGAGTATAAACATACTCAGTAGGCACCCCAAAAACCCAAAACCCAAGGGAGCAACTGAAAGGAAATAGTCCGCTCAACCCAGCCAGAGGGAACCCAGACGAGAGAGAAACTCCATCTCGTGACCATCCTCGGCTAAACACAACAAGTCAGCTCAGCTCAGGTGTATGCCCATACATACACCTTGAACAATCCAGATATACACAGCTCACGCCACAATGCCATAAGAGGTACCGACCTCATCACCAGCAACTGTCCACAACCAGGAGAGTACACCACGAACACTGTCATACCAGATGACACTCATCCGAGAGATACACTCCACCGGGATACTCGCAAACATCTCAGACGCTCACCCGTGAGACCACGCTCGTCGGATAGCATCACTGAGGAAACATCGTCGAAACACCATAACCACCAAACTCCTCGGATAGGGGATCGCCGCTAGTGTCTTCTAGGGGATACCAAGACCCACTCTGGTATACGTAGCTCACAGATAGGGGATCACTCCCAGGGTCCGCTGGGGGATACCACGACCCGATCTGGCATACGTAGTTTTCACAGATAGGGGATCACATCCAGGATCCGCTGGGGGATACCACAACCCGATCTGGCGCTCGACAGAAGCTCCACACTCAGATAGAGGATCATCGTCCATATAAAGATGGTCACGACGATACCGGAACCCTATCTGGTAAAACTCGCGATGTAGGGGATCGAACCGAAGATGCCGCAACCCTACCGAAACCACGCGCTGAGTAGGGGATCGTATAACCAACGATACCGCAACCCTACCATAAACATCAAGCTGAGTAGGGGATATTAAGCCCGACGATGCCACAACCCTATTGTGCACGACCCACCGCGTAGGGGATCATATGACCGATGATGCCACAAACCCTACGGGGTTAACCTGCTAGATAGGGGATCGTCGCCCGTAAATAAACGGTCACAGCGATACCAAGAACCCGATCTAGGGTAAAGATGCTAGAGGATCCACTACGGGCCCTCCGGAGGGATACCACAACTCTAACAGTTGAAACATCCCATCGAGAGGATCACAAACCCTTACGAAGGTTGTGATGCCACAAGAACGCTCGTGGGAACGAACCAAGGGAGAACCCTCAACCACTGCTGGTCCAAACGTCGCAAACCCGAGCGACCCGCCACAACGTCATACTGCGCACCTCCTAGGCCAAAACCGAGGCCACCACCGTGTTCCACACGGAAAAACATGCAGGATAGGCTGTTTACGCGCCCGAAACGGAGTACCGGTGAAAAAGGCACTATTCACCGTAGCTAGCTCGTGCAGGGCCCACACAACGATCCCGAAACCCATCGAGCGGATCACACCACGATGATCCCCTCAGAAAAACAAGCGGAATCGACTACTCGCTCGACCAAAACGGACACCCGGTGAAAAAGGTACTATTCACTGAGGGCCGGCTCGGGTGGGGCCCACGCCTGGATTCCGGAACTCATCGAACGGATCGCACCATTGCGATCCTCTCGGAAAAACACACAGTATCGACTATTCATCCGCCAAAATCGGACTCCTGGTGCAAAAGCTGTGTTTCTCAGTAAACGCCAAAACACGGCCTCGTGGGGCCCGCACCCCGTTATCAGTCCCAACACCCGGAAACCATCTCAAAAAGTCTGTCGTACCATCAGGGTCTCAACGCCGCTGACGGCTCGTCAATCGGACGCTCTGGGTAGAAGTTACCATGGCCCGAAGTCGTAAAATAATAAAATAATATTATTTTATATGACATTTCTAACTCCCGGGGCACGATCCCGAACCTTTAAACCCTCAAAGTGAGTTCAAAAGGTCCGTCTCGACGCTAGGAGGGCGTTGCCGCAAACAGCTCGCAAATCGGAGTTACAGTTTGCGAGTTACGGTGGTTTAAAGAACCCCCGGAACATTCTGGCCGGACCACCGCAGGGTCGCCGGAAACCACCGCGCCGCCGCCGGACTCCGCCGTGCCGGAGCCGGAAACCACCGCGTCGCCGCCGCGCCGCCGCGGAACTCGCCGGAATCCGCCATGGCCGCCGCGGGTCTCGCCGGAAAACCGGGTTTTTCGCCGGAAAACTTCCGGGAGCCACCGAGAGCACCCCGGTGCTCCAAATTCAGATCCGAAACATGTTTCGGAAAGCTCTGGACCCGAACTATACAAATCTTATGAAAATTTGAAGCAAAACACAACACAAAAAAGGGATCCGGGATTGTAAAACTAAAACAACCTACCTCGCGGGCGAAACGCCGACGTTCTGCCTCAGATCCGCGCTCTAAAGCTTCCGCTGCGCGCTCCTGGACGTCCGCTGTCGAATTCCGAGCTCGTAGGCGCTTCGTTTACTCGATTCAGTGGAGTGGCGGCGAAGAACGGCGAAGAACGCCGAGAGGAACGATAAAGGGGGGGGCTGATATTTATATCAGCAGCCCGCCGACGCCAAACCCGCCTCGAACCCGACGCCTGATGCGAACAAAAGTAAGGTCAGCCCTAGGGTAAACGCGCCGTTCTGAACGCAACTGAGGACTCAGATTTTCCATCCGAGACTCCGTTCAGAAGTTATTTGAGCCGACGCTCGCACACTAACTTGCTACTTATTTACGGAAACGCCCCTGGTGGCGTTTCTCACCGCAGGCCCGCGCCCTCAAAGATTACACCCTGCCTAGGGTAAACGGCGCGTTCCGGACGCAACCGTGCCCCAAAATTCTCGTTCTGAGCTACCGTTTAGGAGATATCACACCCCCGCCACGTGCATAGTATAAAAATACTTAATATTTTTATAAAATTAATTCCGGGCACACCAGGCCTCAGAATCGCACGCCGTCTTCATGCCTAGCTCTGGAATTATTCGTAGAAATATTCCAAAGTCTGACAGGGCCAAAAACCCGAGTCGCTACACCTTTGGTTACAAAAAGGTATGTAATGATACTTTTTTTTCAGTGAAAATTTTGTACTACTTCATGAAGGTGAAAAGTATTACATTGATAAAGTATTCATGGTTTACTTGTTGTTTTGAAAAACTAACAGTTTTCATTCTTTGTGTATCCCTTACTGAGCTTCTTATGCTCATCCCAAGTTTTTGAAATGTTTTTCACAGGACATTGCGTGGAATAGGGTCAAGGATGAGATCAAGGGAAAGTCATGCTACCTAAAACATGGAACAATACATGTTTCTTTTAAAGAGTTTTTATTTTATGGAAATTTAATAGAAGCGACTACTTTGTAATCTTTTGAGATGTAATAGTTATGTCCTAATTCTCTAAAACTCTAAACCTGAAAAGATCCTCAATGTGAATTACTCATTTAATTCAATATTAAGTAAGGTTTAAGGCTGGGGCCTTATAGTTGGTATCAAAGGTCGGTTTAGACAACTTTAGGAGTTAGAATAGTGATAAATTATAATATGATTGAAATGATATAACATTTACGGATTACCATGTTGCTTCACCTAAGATATTTTTGTGTTCAGAATGGTTTTCCGCAGAGGAAACAAAGCAGCTATGTTGGGACAACATCAGGAGGAAGACAACCTTCCAAATCAGCATCCTGAGATGGTCAGAATCGGAACTGAACAGTTTGTTGCAGTGATGGAACAGTTGACTCAGGCTATAAATGGTGGTGGTATCCATGCATGAGATCAGCCAGATCAACCACAGAGGAACATGTCAGTGGTGGAACATTTCATGAGGCAACATCCCCCATCATTCAGAGGATCATCTGACCATGTGCTAGCTGAAGGGTGGATTAAAGCACTGGAGAAGATTTTTGATGTCATGGGGTGTTCAGAACATCAAAAGGTTAGTCTTGCTGTTTACCGTTTTGAAGGTGAAGCTGATCAGTGGTGGTTGATGGTGAAAAATATAAGGTATAGTGATGAGATTGAGGATCTTCAATGGGAGGAATTCAGAGGTATGTTTCTTGAGAAATATTTTCCTAATGTGGTTCGTCTTAGGATGGAAAAACAGTTCCTAGAATTGAGGCAGGAGGATGATTCAATGGATGCTTATGAAGCAATGTTCACTCGATTGGAAAGGTATACTCCAAGCTTCATACGAGATCATGATAGTAAAATAAACCGTTTTTACTCAGGGTTAAAGCCAAAGTATCGAAGGGATTTAGCTTCTTGTGAGTTCAAAAGTTATGAAAAACTTGTTCGATGTGCGGAGAAGGTGGAAATGGAGTTTGCCGATGATCAGGTGTTCTATGACAAACAACAGAATAAGAGGTCTAGTTGGCAGGAAAAGGGGAAGAATTCATCAAAGAAGCAAGGAGGTAAGAAAACCAAATATCCATCCTGTGAGAAGTGTGGTAAAATGCATCCTGGAGAATGTTTATCCAAGTCTGGTAAGTGATTTCGGTGTGGTAAGTCTGGTCATATTTCTTGTAACTGTAAGGAAGATGATCGAGCAGGAAATGAAAAGCCAACGGTAAGATGTTTTAAGTGTAATGAAGTGGGTCATTATGCAAACGAGTGTCCAATGAAGAACCCAACTGGGAGAATGCATCCAGACTACAAGCAGAAAGGGGTGGTGAAATCCTTTGCAACAACTTCAGCAGATGTTGGGCCATCGAATGAAGTGGTATCAGGTATACTGTTTGTTTGTTGAGATTATGTCAATGTGTTGTTTGATTTAGGGTCTACACACTCTTTCATTTCTGAGAAGTTTTCTAGTAAATTGGAAATTCCATCTCAAGATATGAACCCTAAAATTATGGTAAAAACACCCGGAGGGAACGTTGAGACAAAAAGGAATTATAAGAACCTTCCTATTCTTGTGTGTGGAAAGAATCTACCAGCAAACCTTATTATATTGCCTCTAGTAGAGTTTGATGTTATTTTGGGCATGGATTGGCTTTCTGTTTATCATGCTAAGATTGACTGCAGAGCTAAAATGGTTTCTTTTCAGAAAGATTTTTAGTTTGTGTACAAGAATGAACCCTTGATTTTGATAACATATCAGGAAGTTGAGAAACTAGTAAAAGATGGAAATGAATGTTACCTTGCACATATTGTTGAAAATAAAGGAACTGTTTAGATTAATGATGTGCCAGTGATAAATGAGTATCTTGATGTTTTTCCTGATGAGTTGCCTGGTATTATTCATGATCGGGAAGTTTAATTTACTATTGACTTAGTTCCTGATTCTAAGTCAATTTCAAAACCCCCTTATCGAATGGATTAAGTTGAACTTTTAGAGTTAAAGAAACAATCACAGGAGTTATTAGATAAAGGTTTCATTCGACCTAGCACATCACCATGGGGTGATCCTGTCTTGTTTGTTAAAAAGAAAGATGGATCAATGAGACTTTGCATTGATTATAGAGCCTTGAATAATATTACTATTAAGAACAAGTATCATTTTCCTCATATCGATGATTTGTTTTATCAGCTCCAGGGAGCTCAGTATTTTTCGAAGATTGACTTGAGGTCGGGGTACCATCAGTTGAAAGTAAAAGAAGCAGATGTTCCGAAGACTGCGTTCCGTACTAGATATGGCCATTATGAATTTGTAGTTATGCCTTTTGGGTTAACTAATGCACCTGCTGTATTCATGGACCTTATGAATAGAATTTTCCATGAGTTCTTGGATAAGTTTGTGGTTGTTTTCATTGATGATATTTTGGTGTTTTCTAAAAGTAAAGAGGAGCATGAAAGTCATTTAAGGGTTATCTTGCAATCATTAAAAGAAAAGAAACTATATGGAAAATTCAGCAAGTGTGAGTTTTGGTTACAAAAAATTTCTTTCCTATGTCACATTGTTTCAAAAGATGGCATAACTGTTGATCCTACTAAAACAAAAGTTGTTGAAGAATGGCCAAGTCCCACAAATGTAACCGGGATCCGTAGTTTTCTTGGTTTGGCAGGTTACTACTGAAGGTTTGTTGAAAATTTTTCACGGTTATCTAGTCCAATGACTAAGCTAACTCGTAAGGGTGTTAAGTTCATATGGACAAAAGAATGTGATGATTGTTTTCAGGAGTTGAAGAGAAGATTGGTGAATGCTCCAGTTTTGGAACTTCCTTCCAGGAATGGTGAGTTTGTTATATACAGTGATGCTTCGTTGAAGGGACATGGCTGTGTCCTTATGCAGAATGATCAGGTAATTGCTTATGCTTCACGACAGTTGAAAACTCATGAGGTAAATTACCCTACACATGATTTGGAATTAGCTGCTGTTGTTTTTTCTTTAAAAATTTGGAGGCATCATTTTTATGGAGTAAAGTGTGAAATATATACTGATCACAAAAGTTTAAAGTATATATTCACTCAGAAAGAATTGAACATGAGACAGAAGAGATGGCAGAAAAAGTTCAGTTGATTCAGAAGCACATGAGAACAGCTCAGAGCAGGTAGAAGAGTTATGCGGATAACCGGAGGAAGGATCTATCTTTCGAGATAGGTGATCATGTTTTTCTCAAGGTTTCTCCTTGGAAAAGTGTGATGAGATTTGGTAAGAAAGGAAAGCTGAGTCCAAGGTTTACTGGACCATATGAAATTCTGGAGAAAGTTGGATCAGTTGCTTACCGAGTGGCTTTACCTCCGAGTTTATCTCAGGTACACAATGTTTTTCATGTTTCAATGTTGTGGAAGTATATGCCAGATCCATCTCATGTTTTGAGTCCAGAGGTAGTTCAGCTGGAGGAGAACCTATCTTATAAGGAACAACTGGTCCAGATTCTTGACCACAGGGAGCAGGTGTTACGAAATAAGGTGATTCATCAGGTAAAGGTTTTGTGGAAAAACCATGTGATTGAGGAGGCAACGTGGGAATATGAAAATGCTATGAGGGATATATACCCCTACTTATTTTGATAAGTGAATAAAATTGTGAGGATGCAATTCCCAAAAGGGGGGAAGGATGTAACATCCCAGGTAAACAAAGAATAAAGAATTTTCATATTTATTAATATTTACGAATTAAATATTAATTTTAATTAAAAGGGGTTTCTTCGTTCGATAGCGTACTCGGTACGCAACGATGAGTTTCTTTGAAAACTTACGTTGCACACAAGTAATACAATAATATTATTTTAAATGTTAGTTAATGAGTAGCCGTTGTACTGGCGGGAATGGATAAAAATAACTAAAATATGATAATATATGTTTTTAAATGTTTTTACATTTACCCAATAAAAGATAGAGGCTTAAAATACGGAAAGAGTTCAATTTTAGACATTTATACCCTAATTTTCACGAAAGGTCCACTTATCACCTTTTGACGGATAACCTTCATTAAATATAGTTTTGATCGATCTTATAAATTCTATTGGACCAAATATAACTCTTCTTTAGAATCGGGACATCAAAATGTACTTTGTGTAAATTTTTGGTACCTTTCTGATAAAGTTCATTTTTTTAATGAATAGTGTAAAATGTTGTATTTTAATTCAAAACCACTTTTTAATCTAATTTATTTATATGATTAGATTATATTTTCAATTGGTTTTAAAGTAAAATTAGAAAATATTTTTACCATTAAATCCAATAGTGTTCGTTGGAATTAATTTCACTTTGAAATCGGACTTAAACTGGTGTCAATCTTTTGATACTTATTGTTTCATAAAAACATGCTATTTGCTCTGACAGCGGGAATTAATTATTAAATTAATTAATGTGACTTATATGTTTTGAATTTTGTAAAATAGACTTCATTTTTGAATTCGTAATATCAAATATAGCTTAGGGTGAATTTTTGGTAATTTTCTGAAAAACTTCAATTTTTGATGAATAGTGAAACCACTAAGTGGTACTTATAAAGACTGATTTTCCGTTTAAATGAAATTTTTCCATCATTTTGTTTTGAATTTCAAAAAACTGACATACATGGTTGTCATTATGAAGTAAAATGTGGTTCAATGAGATTATAAATTTTTTTGGTGAATAGTAACTTATTAAGTTCTTAATCGCGATTAGTGGTAATTAGGGTAGTTTAAGGTATAAATAATGCTTTAATAATATGAAATGAGATTGACACATGTACTACCCTCATTGGTTGTGTCATGGCCGACCAAGACAAGACATGGGTCAACTTGGGGACCCCATGGAGACACTTTGGTTGGGAAATGACATAAATAACGTTTTATTTAATGTAAAAGTAAAAATGACACAAACATAATATGTTTTACAAAAACAATGTTTACATGGGGTTATAAAGATCAGAATTTTGATTATAAATAGACATTGGAAAGATAAAACTATTTCCTACATCATAGTATTTATTTTATAATTTTTAGACATTAAATAAATTAAATTATTTATGACATAATAATGATGCAGCGATGACATCATTATTTGACGATTTAAATAAAATGGAAAGATAATGTACAATCTATGAACTACACATGTCCAAAACTTATTGTATCAGTGGATTTCGTACCCTTATCACCTTATCCACGAATTATTTCAATGTGGGACCTTTTAAAACCGAAACACATTTTCAAATAAAGTAATATTTCTTTACTTTCCAAAAGTGACCCTCCTCTCCTCTTATAAAAGGCTCCCACCTCTACCACCTTACACACACTCCTCAAGCCTTTGGCTCGGCCAAACTCTGCCCATTTACTCTCTCCACATCCCTCTCCTCATCCTAGAGGATTCCCTTTGAGCATAATCCTTTCAAAGGAAGCCTTTAGGCTCAAATCAAAAGGAGTTAAACTTTTAAAGGTAATTCATTCTCTCTGGTTCATTTATTTTATTTTCCTTCTCCAACCCCCTAAACTCTTTTTATTTACTTCTTTTGTAACAACACCAGTATCTTCAATATACTAGGATGTTTTTATAAGATTCATTTGAGCTACACTCTCACACAACTACATCAAATGGTTAAATAACATACGGTTTTCGTGGATGGCGAAATTCTGCCTCCCGAAACGATGATTGTTCAATACTCATTTAACACCTTCAAAGGTGACCATTAAGATGTCACTATATTTATATATGATATATAATATGTTTAGGTTTTCTTTAAGCTTCTGTATTTTTCATTTTGGGCATACCTTTATGGTTTCCATTATGGGTAAACACGATATCTTCATTTAAGGAAGTGCGGACTACCACCCCCTCAAAGTGATGTGATTCGTTAATTCCATATGTGTGACGTGTAAAGGATGGATTAAAAGTTTTTATATATTATGTTATAATGGAATTATAATATACCTCTACATAATTATTATTTCATTCCATTAAAGTATGAGGTAGAAATGAAAGTAGCGTTCATGCGTACGTACGGCTTACCGTCTCTATGAACGGTGCATTTTATTTCTTATCCCCAAATGTAATGTAATATTATAAGTACATATATATAATGGATATATATGATGTATGATAAATCTAAATGATTAATATAATTTTGGAATTAAAATATACATACCTCTCATATAGTTTTAATTCCATTAATACGACATAGAAATGAAAGTAGCGTTCATGCGTACGTATGGCTTACCGTCTCCATGAACGGTGCATTTCATTTCTTTCCTCTAAATGATTATGGGATTTTATAAATACATTTATATGCTGGATATATATGATATATATGATATCAAAATCAGGAATGTCATTTTTGGATATGGAGAACCATTGGCCACATGAACAACATGTAATTGTAAGAAGTCCACTTTCGACTTAAGAACCAAATATCGGCAAAACAAATATTATTAACTTAAATGATTACATAATGTTTATGACAAGGTAATAAGTGATATAAAAGGAATAATGAACTTGAAAATGGTTCTTAATGAAGTAGAAATTAACTCAAGTTTAATATTCAGGAGATTAAAGAACGATCGAGTCAAGTCGGACCCGAGGTAAGGGATCCTACAACTCTATTTCTTTTTAAGTACACTCTTTTATGTCATTTCTTTTAAGCTCATATTTCTTATGATTGGGATGTTATTTTATATTACTCCTACTGTAATTTTTATGTTCATGTGATGAGATACCCTATTCTCTCTCATCAATCCATTTTGGAAGTTTTGAGTGGCGCTGTTAGGCTGCCGAACTTTCGTAAGAGATCTGACCTCTCTCGTTCTTTTTAAGTACTCTCCTTTATGTCACTTCTTTTAGGCTCCTCTTTGTAATGTTGGGGGATGTTCGTTTATATTATTCTTGATGTAAATTTTATTGTAATGTGATTAGATACCCTATTTGATCTCATCAATCCATATTCGGATGTTTTATGTGGTGCCGTTAGGCTACCAAGTTTTCGTAAGAGATTTTTTCATCTCACTTTTATTCCCGTGAGATTTATGCTAAATTTGCCACAATTTCCATTGAGTGGTTTATGTACTGCCCACTATTTCAATCCTATTGTAATATAATTCCATTTATGGGTATTTACATATTCATTGTATGACACTTCTTCAATGGGGTGTACTTTTCAAAAGTTACCCAAGTCGGTAAGGGAACCTTTCACCCTCCTTTTTTTAAAAGACTTCTTTTGTTGGGTCTTTTAATTTACATATTGTTATGTTGGGATATGTTATCATATATCCTTATTGATGTAAATTTTATGTCCAAGTGACGAGATACCCTTTTTTTTATCTCTCATCAACTCATTTTGATGTGACGCCGTTAGGCTGTCAAGGGAACTTCTTAACCCAATTTCGATTTCTTTGGGTTCAACATGTTGTTATTGAATATGTAATCCTTTGAATATGTGTGAATGACCTTTGATTATTTAACACTTAATATCCACTTATATTTTGTGTATTCATTTGTCACACATAATTATGTAAATTGATTTATCCTTAAACCAAGGATACCGTCTTTGTAAGGGACTTCGTCTCAATCTCCTTTCATTGAGGCATATTTCATTTTATAAACAACTTCCTTTTATATGGTTTATAAACCCCTTTGAATTTTATTTTTATACAAAAGGAAACTTTTTCTACAAAGAGTTTTACTAAACGACAAAAAGGAATGTTTTTTTAACGTACGCGGTGACAACGACCTTTTCCGCCGCCGCGAGTATTATTTGGTCTTTGGCTTTCTCAACAAGCCGTAATGTTTTTAGAATAAAATAAATACCATATACTCTTTTATGTATTTTGGTATTGAAAATGGTTTTGAAAAGGGATTCTATTATGTCAATATATTTATGATATATTGTGATTGAAATCTGGAAATGTTATCATTCCTTTATATTGGTTTTATGTTTTATGATTTTATACTGGTACTTGGACATTTTAACGGGTGGTTACGTTATAAACCATATGACGGGTGGTGCCGTGAATACTAGGACAGGTGGTTACGTTATAACCTCCAATGCATTGGGTATGGAAGTCGGCCGTTTGGCTATTCCATTAAGTATGTATGGAAATTGGCTGTATGGCTATTCCATTAAGTGATATGTGTGGAAGTCGACCGTATGGTTATTCCACTTAAGTATGTTTATGTGCCAAGTTACCTTTATATATGTTATGTGTTCTTTATATGGGTTTTATGGTAATCCTTTGGTTACAAAAAGGTATGTAATGATACTTTTTTTTCAGTGAAAAGTTTTTACTACTTCATGAAGGTGAAAAGTATTACATTGATAAAGTATTCATGGTTTACTTGTTGTTTTGAAAAACTAACAGTTTTCATTCTTTGTGTATCCCTTACTGATCTTCTTATTCTCATCCCAAGTTTTTGAAATGTTTTTCACAGGACATAGCGTGGAATAGGGTCAAGGATGGGATCAAGGGAAAGTCATGCTACCTAAAACATGGAACTATACATTTTTCTTTTAAAGAGTTTTTATTTTATGGAAATTTAGTAGAAGCAACTACTTTGTAATCTTTTGAGATGTAATAGTTATGTCCTAATTCTCTAAAACTCTAAACCTGAAAAGATCCTCAATGTGAATTACTCATTTAATTCAATATTAAGTAAGGTTTAAGGCTGGGGCCTTATAACCATATACCCTTTTATTCTAGGCAAGGGATAACCACCCAAGTACCCTTTGATATTATAGAACATTTATCATTACAAAAGAATTATAGGGAGATATATGTCTCATCCATTACACAATGAAAATCATATATTTGTGTGTGTGTGTGTGTGTTCTACAAGAAGATATATTATTTATCAAATCAGATCCCATGTAATGATATGTGTTTTTAATAATTTCTTTATGACATAACTCATGTAAAAAGAAATAGGTTTCAAAAATATAATTCCATCATACCCATAAACTAACCATAAAAAATAATATGGTTTTATTATTTAATAATATCCGCTGTAAATAATAATTGACATTAAAAAATGTAATATATGATGAAGAATAAATATAAATAATATCTTGAAATAATAATTGTATAAAATATTTTTCATTATTTGAAAAATTCTTTTTAAATGATAAATGTTTTGAACACATTTTTAATTAAAAATTACCTTGAATTTTTTTAATAATAATAGTTTAGTTTAATATTGATGTTTTTTTGACCATGAAAAACTACATCTGTTCTTATTAATATTATCAATATATTAGTTACATAACATTAAAAAGATTATAATATACCAGTTGAAATATTATTCAACCATTTTAATAGTTATATGACAAGCCATGAAGGAGGTAATTGAAAACGAACAAAATCATTTTTCATAGAGGCGACTAACTGGCATAATTTGAAAAATAGTTTCATTTATTTGAATAAGTGGATATGAGAATGGAAATGGTTATGTGATATACCATTAATGACATATAATTATATTATATATATGATTCTATAGTTATCATTCATTAGGGATGAAGGAGGTGAGAAGATTGTAGTGAAGGAAAAAATATGGGAGGTGTTATGAGAAAATAGCCTCTTGAATATTACCTCCATGAAGGACCCCTTGTGAACCATGTATTTTGACTTTTAGTAAGACCTATAAGGACCCAGACTTAAAATTTTACATAATCATCAGCTAATTAAAAAAATTAATTATTTTAATATTTAATATCTTTTCATGTTTAGAGATTTTTAGAATTGTTCCATAACTAATACATTAAAAAATATAATACAAAGTGGAATCAGCCAAACTGTATCTGTATTTCCCATAATCTAAATTTTTTAATATTAATCATGATATCTATAATGAAATATTTTCACAAATATTTACATTAACTATTCCAACCAGTTACTCATCCTTCATTCCTGAGAATTTTTTTAAAAAAATAGCATGATCATAAAAAGCTCAGTAATGGATATTAAAATTAGGAATATCTAAGTCCATTTATAAAGATTAATAACGTATGAAAAAATTAATAAGAAGTAATACTTTTCTCCTTGAAAAGTATTAAATAATTTCTTTCTTTAATATGCTCATTTCATAAATTTTCATAATTACAAGATTACCAAAAACCCATAACCATCATAGAAAATACATAATGGTAACTTGGAACATAATTATACTTGTCACTCTAATAAATATATTAACCTTATAGTCAGATAACATACATGTCACTCTTACAAATGTTATATCTATACGACCGACTTCAAAAACCAATGCATTAGAGGGATATCACATACCCAACCATTGATTTTTTTTCATGGAACCGCCCATCATTAGATTTTTACAAAACCACCAATAGAATTTGAAAGTATAATTATATAAACATAATACAAAATCAATTTCAATTTTATACATTTCACTTACAAAATTTCATTGGAATTCTCAAGAAATTATTTCAAAATATTGGAATAATCAATCCTTTTTCAAAACCCATGTTGGGTAATAAAATACCAAAAAAAGAAATAATACAATTTTTTAATTAATAAAACAGGAAATAATGTATTTTAATTGAAAACTAAAATAATTCCCTTGGTGGAATAAAAGTAATTCTCATCGTGTATTTTAAGAATAGAATATTCATTTTCTCATTGGTCGAAATGCACAATATAAAGCCGATAAAAAGAATATTTTCAAAAAATATTTTTATCAAAATTATAATTGAAATAAAATTTACATTATAAACCTTTTAAATACATAAAAAATAGATATGAAAAATAATATAATGAACATATACATGAGGAAATAATTTCATCTTTATATATTCTCATTTTCCCATACCACTTCGAACATTTAAATAAAAATATACCTGAACTAATAGAATATAATAAAACGTTAAATAATATGATTTTGGATAAAATGTGGATATATTATTTAAATAATTATATATATAGAAATTATAAAATAATAAATGTTGATTTAGTCATGAAATTCCTCAATAAAAGGGGATTGAGATAAAATCCTATACATTGAGTCTAACTTGTCATACCGGTCTTCTGCTCCTTGAATAATAAACTTATGTTAATAATATACATTCTTTATAACATTTGTCAAGTTTATATTTACTATTATTTCACTTCATATAGTTATATAAACAACTACTTAAACAATTATTTTTACATCGGGTGTTGTGACAATATTTAGTTTATGTGGCAAAATGAATTTGGTACGTAAGATATGGTAAAAGGGGTTACTATATGAAAATATCAGGAATAATTATCATGAAATAATTATCATATATACACATAAATTACACTTAAAACCAATCATGTAATATTGTTATGAAAATCAATCCAATGTTATAATCACGGAGATGTTAAGTCATACATACACATGAGTAACATTCTCATTTTTCAATGATCATTATGGATATAAGGTAATTAACAATTCATCATTAAATAATTATGAATATATCATTTATAAAATATTATATAATAATTAATAATTATATATATAATTATGGTTTTATAAAAGTAACCACATCTCTTTGAGGAGGTGTTAGTCCACACATCCATTAATGATGGCATCACTTTTTCATAGTGTAGAAAATTGATAAATAAAATAATGTTTTATATTTAAAATAGGTAATTATGTAACTAATTTTATTTATAATTTATGTATGTCACATATATTTAATTAAACCCATACTTAATATGTTCCATGTATTGTGGGAACACATCAGAAAGCTTTGAGAAGGTTATAGTGCACACATTAACAAACGATGTCATTGTATTTACACAAAAAGTAATGTATTAGGGTTTGTGTTATAAAATAGTTAAAAAAGAATAAATAAATAATAAATATAATATATATCATATATTAATATTATTTACATCATAATTCCCAACTATGAAATGTGGTAAAGGAAAAACTAACAACATCATTTTATGCGGTGGTACTTCACCGTACACAATAACAGTATGTTCTTAACCTATTAGATTGATGAGTGTGTAAGTGTAGGTAGAAATATTATCATAAAAACATTATTGTATTTTATTGATTCTTAATTTATTAATTATTGATGGAATAATAATATTTTAGGAAGTGAATAATGTTAATAAAATAAAATAACATGCGGGAAGGGTGTTACCTCTTATTCGGGTAACTCTTTTTGGTTTTCATCAAAGGGATTAATTGGATGTCTTAATTTCTAAAGGGGTTTCTTATATGATGAGTTTAGGGATTTTGAGGACATATTTGGGCATATATTTGTTTCGATAATGTGTCTTGAGATGTGTGATTATGTGGGATGGGTGAGGGAGTGATTATAGTGGAGGTAAAGGAGACAAATGGTATTTTTTGGAAATAATTGTGTTTTGCCCAAGAATGACATATTACCGAAGTGTTCAAATGTATTATTTTGTAACCTTAGAGGTTTAATAAATTATACATTTCCATAAAATTGTATATTTATATTTTCATAGTTTGTTTTATGCTTAATATTAATTTTTAATTCATTTTTATACCTAAATTTTTCATTAATCGATTGAATTCATTTTAATTTCACACACTATGTAGTTTTCAAAAAACTAATTTGAACATATGATAAATTATGAAATATTATGATTTAAAATATTGAATCCATTTTTGAAAATTCTAATCATATATGAGGCTGAATTTTATTTAAATTTAATCTCATGGATGAGAAGAAAATGCATGTTTTTTAAAGTAGTATCACTCAAACAATTGCTAAGATATTATATCCAATTTCAAAGTGATTTTAATTACAATGAAGTAAAATAGATTAATTAATAAAAATATATCTAATTATACATCAAAACTTTTTAAAAATATAATTTATCCCAATAAAGTAATTAGATGAAAAAACTAGTTTGGAATTAAAATTGATTATTTTTTAATAATAATTAGAAAATGAAACATCACAAAAAATACAAAAAACCCATCCTAAACTAATTTTCTTATTTTTATATACTAATTTAAGTTTATTTTTAAAAATAAAAATTACAAAAGTGTCAAAAATTATATTAAATATTGTTTCACCATCAAAATGTAATAAAATAACCTATTTAATATATAGATTTTTATATATAAATTTAGTTTTATTACTATTTTAAGCATATTAAATTTATTGAAGGAATATAAAAAAAACATATATAAATATAATATTTTTAGTACTAGTCATTCATTTCGATAGAATGAATGGGCAATAACTATAACATAAAATAATAATATTAAGAATATATTATTTTTCTGTATATGCCAATCTTGCGTGCAACCCAAGATTTTGAGACTCTCATTATTCTATGTCAGGTAATCTAGAGGACATATCATTCATTATACGGTAAAATAACTATTTAATTTATAAATATTAATAAATATGGTGAAAAATCATATTCTATAATTACATGGTATAATATATCATTCCCCCATTTTGGAAATTTCATCCTCACAATTTCATTCACATATTATATTAGTGGGGTTGTTATTCCCTCAACAAATTGTCAGATTCCCATGTTTCCTCTTCATAATAATTTCCCTAAAACCTTATATTGTTGAATAACTATATTTTGTAACACATTCATTCTCTAGTCAAGAATATGAACTAGTTTTTCCACATAAAAAATATTTTTTTTCCAATAGAACTACTCTAGTTCACAAAACCTGACATAATTGTTTTACATTCTTATGTAACATTGAAACATGAAATATGTTGTGTAATTAAGTTCAAATTATAGGAAATTCCACTTCTTTTGAAATTGTTCCATCTTTATATTAGAATTCATACGATCAAATAAACTATGGACTCAACTTCCCCTTCATAACAAAACACATAATAGTTTCCCATGGAGAAACATTTAAAAATACATGATCGCTGACATCAAAAGAAATATCTATTCTCTGGTTATCCTCATAAATATTCTTGTTTCTCTGAGATTTCATCATGGGTCACTGAATGAACTGAAATTTATCTAATGTTTCATTTTACAAATCAGGATTCCATAACTTTCTTCATCCTAAGTCAACCCAAAAATATGGGTTTTGACACCATTTCTTATATAATTGTTTAGGTGGTGCCATTTGTATACTAGAATTTAAAATGTTATTGTAATAAACATGATATGAAGAAATATGATTATACCAAATTCCCTAGTAATCCATTAACCCAGAACGAAGCATATCATTCATGTTTTGAATCATCTACTTAGACTATCAATCAAATTCAGGAAAAAGGTAGTAATAAAATTTATTTAGTACCTAATTACTTCTGATTTCCTTTCTAAAAATTGTATGTGGAACCAAGATCATGTTATAATACAATAGAGATATAAAAACTATATAACCTCAATATCTATTTTAGATACATTCTAGAAACATTATCTGGAGACACTATATTTTAATGGTAATGAAATGTGTATACTTAGTTAATAGATCAATAATAATCCAAATACCATTATTACCAAGAGATGTCATTGGGAATCCCACAAAAATGACTAATTATTGTTATATTTCATTCACATAGGGAATGGAAAAGGTTATATCATCCCCATCAGTAAGTTTCTCTCTGCATTAAATTATTGATAATTAAAACACTTCATGATAAATTCAAAAATATCTCTTCTTATTCCACCCCACCATTAATGCTCTATAAGGTCTTTATATATCTTAGTTCTACACAGATAAATGGAAAACGAAGAACTATGAGCTTTAGTCAACAACTATTTCACAAATAGGAATCACATGGCACACATAATATTTTCTAAAATAATAAACCACATTCATTATCAATATTAAATTTTGGAAACATACCATTCATAATAGATTTTATCTTTTCATAGAAATATTGATCCACCTTCTATTCTTTCCTAAATCATTCAGAGATATTTGAATACTCATAAGCTTGAAAAAAACATTGGATTCCTCTATATGATAAATATATTGGCCAAAAATCAAAAAAATATCAACTAAATATTCATACTCAAAATGTAACGTGGTCAATGTATCATTAATTTTTTAACTCAAATAATCAGCCTCATAGTTTTTCTTTCTAGGATGATAGTGAATCATACCATCATAATCATTGATTACTTCCATCCATCTTCTCTATTACATGTTAAACTATTTTTGAGTGAATATATACTTAAAGGTTTTTTTATCAGTATATATTTCACTCTTCACTCCATAAAAATTCTACCTCCAATATTTTAATGCAAAAACAACAGCTGTTAATTCGAAACCATATGGAGGGTCATTTACCTTATGAGTTTCCAACTAACAGAAATCATTAGAAAGTACCTTATAATATTGAATTATTAAATAACCATGTCCTTTTAATGAATCATCATAGTAAATGAAGAATTAGTCAATTCAAAAAGGTAGGCAGAAAACCAGAGCATTAATCAATATTCATTTCAATTCCTGAAAAAAAACATGACATTATTCTACCTATATAAACCTAAAACAATTTTATGTTATCTTCGGTAGTGGTCTAGATACCTGAGAACATTTTTCGCAAAACCCTCATTAATAACCAAATAATCCATGAAAACTAAAAATCTCATTAACATTTGTATGTCCTGATCACTCTTCTACAAAATTTGTTTTAAAATGGACAACAATTATTCAATCATTAAAAATAATATTTCCAAGTAATGAAATTTATTGCAACTAAAATTTAATCTTAATAAAAAATACATATAATTTATTTTCATTTAAAAATAAACCATATGTTTCTTTTATGTTCCTCATGGTTTTTAGAATAAAAAAATATCATCTTTAAACTCAACCACATTCTTCTCCAAGAATTGTTTTTTCTATCCTATGTATAACATCCTTAGGAAAATATTTATGAAGGAAAATATTATTCAATTAATATAATTATAATCCCTAAATCTCTTTACATTCTAATATTTTCTTAAAATTTTCCCAAAACTAATTGGATTTAGTAATAGAATGATAAACAGAATGGGTTGCCTTTTGATGTTCCAAACAATTTAGGAAATCAAAAAATACATTCCAAAGAATTGATCCATCCTTCAGCTACCATTGACTAAGATGACTCGTTAAATGATAGAGGATGTTTCCTTCTTAAATGATCCACACAAAAAATGTTATTTTAGGGTTTATTTTGTTACCATCATGCATGGATATCACCAAAATTTATCTCAAAAGTAAAACGACCCATTACTGTAAAAAATATTATTTTTCAATTCATTCAATCTCAAGATGAGTATTTAGAAGGATATCTTCTATTGGGTACCTTTCCTCTATAGTTTTCTTATTTCCATCGAGTAAATACATACTTTAGAAGAATAAACATGGAAATATTCAAATTCTATATCATTTTAACATGACCATAATGTAAAATATTCAAATGTCATGCCACTAATATTATCCTAAACTCTAATGTTATTTAAACCATTCCACTCAAAAAAAAAGGATTATAACATAAAACATTATATAATATTCAGTTATGTTAATAATTTTAATTCATCTCACATTAAGGATCATTTCAGGTTTAGATTTATAAAAAGTTATGGTATAACTAATAATTATTTAAAATAAAATACAAAGTGGACACTTTCAAACATTAACTACTTTTACCCATAATCTAAAACATTTAAAATAATTCATGATTTCATGAATGATAACTCTTCCAAAATATCAACATGAACTTTTCCAATATAATATTATTTATTATGTCCTCCAAAAAACATTATAAAATGTGGGATGAGCATAAAAAGATCACTAAAGGGTATAAACTGAAGGAAATATTTACTCTATTAAAAAAATAAAACATATTAAAATATTGAAATGATGTAATAATTTTCACCTTTGATAAAAAAAATATTTCCTTTGATAATAATCTCATTTCCTAATTTCTTTATAATCGTAAGAATACTATTAAAATGATCAGAATAATAGAAAATACATGAAGGTAACATAGAACATCATTATTCTTGTCTATCTTATAAATATAATAAACATAAAATCGAATTCTATACATATCACTCTTAAAAATAAAATATCCCTGTAGTTGTCATCCATATCCAGTGCATTGGAAGATATCAAAGACCCACCCATCATTACTTTACCACGAAACCACCATTTATTGGATTATTACAGAACCACCCATCAAATATCAATGTATAATTATATAGTCATCACACATAAAGGATTAAAATATTCAATATTTAACTCATAAAATATCATTTAAAATAACAAGAATTAAAGTTAACATATTATAATAATAAATTTATAATAGAAACCCATTATGAATAAGAAAATACCCAAAAAGAGAAAACAATGGTTTTTAATTAATAAAAAATAAAATACTGAAATGTAAACTAAAATTAAAATAATTCCCATGGAGGATGATAATTCATTGTCACAGTTTACATTAAGAATAAAACATTTTTTCCCTCATTTGTCAAAATATTCCTTATGGAGAACAAGAAATGTTTATTTGTCAAAAATAGTTGGGTCAATCTATAAATAGAAATAAAATTCCATTTATAAACATTTTTAATCTATATAAAATAATTTAGAAAAATAATATCAAGAATATCAATAAGAGGAAAGGATTGCGTGTTTAGAAATTCAAAGTGTCCCATATCACAATGAACATTTAAATCAAAATCTACATGAAAGAATAAAATTTAATAAAACATTAAATAACAAGATTTTTTTAATATATTGATATATAATGCAAAATGGATTTTATATAAATCTTATAAAAGTATTAAGGTAAATAACTCTCTGAATGGAAAAGGACATATACCCTGGTCAATATCCTACATGATCCGGAAATTCCATACCCTTCTCCACAATGTTAGGGTGACCCACACATCGTAGGAGGGGAACAATGTTTCGAATCATCTTATGTCTATAGAGAACCCAAGATCCAACACCACTTGCCCCCCTTTGATTAATTTCTTGAAACATGAGGGGGTTAATTTGATTAGAGGAGACGCTCTTGGTTTACATTACTGTAGGCCACCCAAGTCCTGTGTTCCCATGGTTCTTGTCTCTTATTTTTCATTTCATCTCTTTGTTTTTTCCTTTAATTTCTTCTTGAATAATAATTTGAAGCTCGATTGATAAATTATATACCATATTCAAAACCATTTTCAAGTTTATTTTTAATATTATTTCACTTATTTTTATTCTTTATACAACTACATAAGCAATTAAGTTCACATTGGGTGTTTTTACCATACTTTATTTACATGTCAAAACAAATTTTGTAGGTCAGCTATGGTGAAAGGGGTATTTGTATGATCATTTTGATGGCATGTCCCCCGGGGCCTGTATCGTGACTACCCCAACCCTGCCTCCCATAGAACAGGTTATGGTGACTAGTGACGAGTAGGCATATCGAAAACAAATGGGAAGCCTATTCGTAATTAGCTGTACAAAAACACACAAATCCAGGCCATTGATACTTGAATGTGAAAACAGTAACTAAACAAAAATGAGGTATGACAGTTGAAAAATGATTGTAAATGAGGAGATAATACAAGCCCAACAAAAAGGAAAAGTTGAAGTACAAGTATCTAGAACTCGTTTATATATAACACTGCCTAAAGGGTAGGTACATGAATAGGTGTCTAGAGCCACAAAAGCACTCCTTGTATATCTGGTCACTCTATGCACCACCTAGCCCCGATCCCTTGAGGACTCCATCCAAGTGTCGACCCTCTACACAAGAAACAATACATGCAGGAGAAGACTATGCATGGGTGAGTAAAACAATACTAAGTATGGAACCCCAAAACACAATGTAACAGACCATGAAGGAAATACCACTAATAAGAAATACTCAGATCAACATAGGTATATTTCAATAACACATACGATAAGAAAATATCGTTGCCCTCATTAATAATTCTACAAATCAAGGCCTCATCCACTACTATAGATATTGTTCTGCTCGTAGCATGCTTGATTTTGGGAGATCTCACAGCTTGAGCTATCTGCAAGTAAGAAAGAAGAATAGGTATACCAAAATTATCTAATAGAACACATGTTCTCACTATGTCATGTTGTTTCCCTAAACAATTTGGTATTTCTAAGACATGGAGACTCGATACCAGAACCATTCGAGTCATAAGAGTCAGCTCATAGAATGATTATATCTATGGTATATAAATATTATTTTTATAACAATGAACAATACCCACAAGTGGTAACATGCAGAGTGTTGGAAACACACGGAGTTTAGGTAATACAATGAGTGATGGTAACACATGGAGCGTAGGTAACACATGGAGTGTCAGTATCACATGAAGTGTAGATAACAGGTGGAGTATACATAACACATGGAGTGTGCTCAAAGACTATAGGACCAACACCCTGGTGGGATAGGGGAGTACAGACATAGTCTTGATAAGACATAATGTCTACATTAGACGCATTGTCTAGGTAAGACATAAAGTCTAGGTAAGACATGTCGTCTAGGTAATCACATAGATTCTATGTCGTAGCTAGCTGCAGAATTCTGTCCTTAGCATGCTCATTCTAGGAGCACCCCTCCAGAAACGAATTGGTCATTTTTAACTTATGCAGAAACTCACTTAGAGTATCTCAAAAGAACTATGTTATTAGGAGAGTATCAACTCTACTAATTTCTCATCTAATAGACACACGGTTTGAGAGTTATGGGAATTTCAGTAAAAAAGGGCTAATAGGATCTGGGTCCGACCCCAACCATCATGACCGGCCTAACCCGCCGTGTTTACCCGGATCACTATATCTGGCCCTGACCATTGTCCTCCTGCCTTCCTCTCTAGGCCCACTAGAGTGGTCTAGTTCAATCTACCCGAGAAGTAGCAGGCATCACATCCTTGTCCAGTCAATACTAGGTAGCCACCGAAATTGATGCAGTGGTCTACCACATGACTACAGAGCTACAGTTGCTATAGGGTCCTACTGCCATAGTCTAGTTGGACATTGGCCCCCAACCATTTTATGTGGACCCCATTCCCCATCTGCCAATTCCCAAAGCTGGCCACCTCCCGAAGGCCCATGTTTGTTACCCTACGATGGTTGCTACGAGGATCTCCACTACTAGCCATTGAGCAGGAAGAACATAGGTCCGGGTGGCCATGCAGGCATCCTACCTTCTGTGGGTCACCACTGTCACTATGGTGGCCCATTTTTTGATCCATGGGCACCCTAATGATCTATGGGTTATTGTATCCACTTCAATTTTCTCCAAATTATATCATCATTTATCTTGGGGATGACCACATTTGAAACCTCCTGGCAAGAATCTGATGCAACTGTGGGGGTCATTAGTGATGAACGAAAGACAGAGAGAGCACGATGAACACCAAAGGAATGAGCATATACCTTGTTTGCTCAGCCTTTATTCATACTTTTTGAAAAAGGAGAACTAAAAGGTACTAATAATCATTAAGTTATAATGCCGATCAATCCCATATAAAAAATACACATCCTATATGAAAGATCAATCCGTGGATCCACATGTTGGTTTATTGATTGATATTCATCGTTGAATGAAAGAACATGGAAGAAGGAACACACAGAATTAAAACCCATATGGGTATTTAGTTCGATCATTGACAAAGATAGATTGTTTCATCTTCATTCATTGATCCTCGATCCTTGATTCACTAGATCCTATGGTGATCAATCTTCCACCGTTTGCAAATTATTTTATCTAGAGCATAAAAGGATATTCTCTATGATTTTCCATCTAATAATGTATCACTTTCAAGCTGCTAAATGATGGAAACACAATTCAGTGCCACCATTGTAGCATTTCAGCTTCTACATTCTACAAAATTTTAAAATGAAATAATTTTTTTTATTAATTTTAAAATTTTATTACTTTAAAACATCATAAAATTAACATTCGCAGTCAACCCGCACTAGTTAATATTAGGCCCCACCTAAGGAAAATGCCACATTAAAAAATCAATGGTGGTTTCATATTTACAATACGAGTCACCTTTCATGAGTTATTAATAGTTGAAAATAAAGTAATTTTATTTCATTATTTTATTTACGGTTACATCCTTTTAATGTTTACTCAAAGGAGATCTATTCCGTCTATAGTTAAGTCATACCTAAGGTAAACCCGCCATCATAAACACAATGGTTCCCTCATATTTCTAATTTAGGTACCTGTATAGGAGTTATTCCACTTTTTTATGAAATTAACTCTAACATACTATTAAAAACAAAAACTTTCTTATCATACCATTTCCACCACACCAGGACTCGGAATCGTACGCCATCCTTGTGCCTGCTCTCAGAATGTTCCCATAAAATTTCTAAAAATAAAACATGGAAAATATGAGTCTTTAAATTATCTCCACCTTAATGATTTAGATCCCTAAAATCCATACCAAGGGATACCCAAACAGATGTGGGTATGGGTATAAACCTTAGCCCACAACTCCAGGGTTCTCTTCGAGAGATTCCTGGGTTTCCATTGGGCATGAACTAACAGAATCAACTTCCCATAGAGGGTCTTATCCTACCAATACATGATTTCAATTACCAAAATGAAAGAAATATTCCCAATTAGAAACAATCCTTGATGGACTTACATGTAGTCTAGTTATCTCTTACATGTAGAGGCATCCCATGATTTCTACAGAACTCTACTCCCAAAAAGCTGCAAAGTGGCCTATTTTTTGAGTTGGTTCACTATCACCCATATTGTATCATATCTTCTAGATGTATGTGGGAAACATGTTATAAATTCCATCGATATCCTTTTTCACTCCCTTCCTAGAAACCCAAGGAAGAAAAGTGAAACCCCTTCCAAGCACTTGATCTCTAAATGAAGAATTAAGAGACAACGAAAATGACTCAAATAAGAACTATACTTTTATATCAATAGGTAATCCCATCATCAAACTATTTATTAATCATCGATTTCATCCTTGACACCCTCATGCATACCCCAATGCTTCTTGCCACTCTAGGTGTCCACTGCTACTACAGTGTGTTATCTAAAAGGAATGATATTCTCCCGACCTTTCGAATATCCATTAGGGACATTTCTCATGGACATCTGAACATGTAAAGTCTCACTATCGGTGACACTGAGTCATGCCTATCTGAATCACTATAATAGTGGATGGGTAACAACCACATATTGGAGATAAGCTAAAATATATATATCTAAGAAGGATAGCTATATCAAGGAAAAATAAGTTCATTCCTTGTTTAGACACTTTGAATTGGATCTCCTTCAAAGAGAGTCTACTTCAATGTTCTACTTCTTATTAGTATAGACCAAATCTAAGTTATTTCCCAGGAGGAACTCAAGGAATCACCTCAATCTCAATCCCTAGTAATTTTAAGAGAATATATACTTGATACTCATGTGGTCTGATTATATGATAAAATTACCTCTCACTAGGTAGTGTTTCCACAACCTCAATACAAAGACTACTATTTCCGATTCATGACTATGAATCACATAGTTCTACTCTTGTGGTCTCAAAATATGAAAACCATAGGCAATCACCACATTCCACTGCATTATGAAACAACCATGTCTATTACCCGATGCATCTTAGAAAACTAAATTCTGGACTACCTCCTCTAGAAAACTCATGATCGGGGCGGTCGTCAAACATTTTCTTAACTACTGAAAAGCCTACACACGCTATTCTATCCAAACAAATAGTTTCCCCCATTCAAATGATATAATTTTTTATTGAATCTCTAGTAGTGGATACTCATTATCCATGTTCACTTTGTTAATGTGTTGGTAATCCACATATAACCTCAAACATTTGATCTTATTAGGACCTTAATCTACTAGTCCTCCTCCTATACCATCAGCTGATGGAGCTATGTGAAATCTATCTGATATACTGATGCTTGTATTGGTTCTATCTCATGGTGTAGAACAATATAGATGTCTGTCTCCCTATAGTGAGGTAAACCTATAACATCTTCAGGGAAGACATCCTCATACTCTACAACTACTGATAGGAACTGAAAACTCATAACATCCACTACCCAGATGGTAAGGCTATCCTACTCAAGAGTGGTCAAATGCACCCTTTTATGCAAGATTCTATCACGTGATACATAGTTTTCCTTTATTTAAACAATGGAAAACCCCATTCCTTCACTGAGACATACATAACCCTTTTGACCTAAAATAGTCAATTCATGCATGGAATGGCGATAACCAATCTATACCAAGAATGACATCCTAAAGCCTACATGATATCACCAAGAGGTTTCAACCAAAACTCATACCTCAAGTGTTAGATCACACAGTCAGTATAAGTTGGATTATCAAGTCTCCTCCTATAGGTATATCTATATGTATGGGTCACATCAAAGGTTTCACCAGAAACTCTTGGGATCGAACAAGATCCATGACAAGGAATAATGATTATAACCTATGTCTATTAATATGGAAAATAAGAATAGACATAGACCGTACCTAAAATCATTCTTACAGTCCTTGGTTCACATGACAAGACCGCATGAACCGTTCCCTTCCCCTATCCTCTTAATCCCTAAGGCTGGTGTAGACCACATGGGGGTGGTGGTGTGAACACGTAGAAATGTATACCATATCCTTTTGATCTCCCAATTTCTCTACCACATAATCCTCCCTAAATATCCATCAGTTCATGCAACTCTCTCTTCCATGGTGGCTTATCCACCATTTCCTTATCAGTAGCATGATGGGCTGGATAATCTCTACCATGATGTCCCATGCCATCTAATGAAAACAATTTCCACTCTCTAAGCTGACTTGACTCCATCTATGAGCCATGTGATATAAATCCCCCATCCTCATACCTCCTCTTAGAACATATCACATATACAAATCATTGAAACTGACATCACCATCCTAATCTCGAGGTCTCTCCTCTTTCATTCCTACTACTAACATCTATAGGCTATATCCACTCATCCAAAGGACTTTCAACCACAAAGTTTCACTATATAACCTGATCATAAGTGGGTAATACAAGAAGAATGATGATGGATTAAATATCCCTAAACACACCTTGGTTGGAGGTCTGATCCCTAAAGAACTAGTCATACTCTATTCATAGAGTACCTAGAATGGTCTGAGTGCCTTGATGAATACTCAGATACCAACATATCATCCTTTAGAAGTCTTATAAGCTCATATCCATTCATATCCCTATTCTTTTATGGTGAGAGACCCTTCCCTGTGAATAGTTCTCAAAATATATCCACAGAAGAGTCGGCTCCTCGTAATTTTGGATAATATAAACCCTACCATCTCCCTACTGATCAATTTAGAAGGCTCACTTCTAGGACCACCATATGATATAATGGTGATCCAATTGTGTGGAAACTCAGTCATTTCCTCAAGATATTTCTCAGCCACTAGAGAGTTAGGAATGCCTCAGAACCTGAGGGGTCACTTTTGCTGAAAATCATGAAGTACGCTCAGCCCAAAAATCTCATCTGCTAGTTCTACAGTTACCATGTTCTACTTCATAGGCGGGGTTACAACTGGCACACCAGTCGAAGGTGTTGTCTCTTGTGCAAATATTTGTATCATTCTAGTCACCCCATGGATCATCCTTATTATCATGCAATGGAATCCAGGATGGTTTTCTACATGGAATCATCTTGAATAAAAACACGATGTACCACAATCAATAGAGTATACCAGGTGAGATAACTCAAGAAGGACATGAAACCCATCCCCATAAGATGATTGTACCATCATTTGTTTCCAGCAACAAGTATTTTCATGTACTGAGTTGAAAATATAAATACAGGGACCTAATGTATGGAAACGTTGGCCATCGTACCAATACTAGATTCCCTAGCCAGAAATCCCAACTTGAAACAGTTAACATTGTTTCCCCAAACCAAATTCATAGAATATGGGCTATTATGGTAGAAATGACCTCATTTGATACCACTCTATCATGACCCGTCCCCTGAGGCCTAGGTCATGACAACCCCTAGCCCTCCTCCTAAAGTCCAGGGGATGGAGACAAGCTCTGAGTAGAAATATTCCAAATAGATGGGTTTCATTTTCCTAATTACCTATACACGAAATACTACAAATAGGGCATCTAATAGAACTAATAACTACCTTTAACAACGCTAAAAATGAACTGTTAATCTCAGGGATGATAAAGGGGTGTCCCCTTTATCAGCAATAAACATAGTGCTGATAAAGTTAGTATTTATCAGCGCTATTTTTAGCGTTGATAAATGGATAATATATCAGTGCTAAGAATATCACTAATAAATACTACCTTTATCAGCGCTATTTTGAGCATTGATATATTATCCATTTATCATTGCTTAATTAGCACTGATAAAGGCCAAATTTCCTATGAAAACCTAGAACCTAGACAACAACTGCACTCATGGGACATCACTTGCACACACAACACAAACAACACCTACACACAAAGCACAGAAGAACCAAAATGATATATAAATTTACTTGAAATCATGAATAGAAAACAAAATACTATTATATACAATGAGACAATGTTTAATTCAGTTACAATAATAATTATCCAACAAACATTTAAAAACATTTTTGTTTCATCCTTTTTGCATCCATGATCTTCTCTAAAAATTTATTGTCCATGGTATTATGTCCTGAATAATGTATTCGAACTAAGGGAAAAAATTCACCAATATTAGAAAACAAATATTATTTAGTAATACAATAATAAAATTAATTATTCATTAATATGAAATAATACATTAATAAAATGTCAATTGTTAACTTATAAAACATTTATATGTCCATATTTTCTAGGATTGAATTAATATTTTAAAAGAGGCTCAACATGATTCATTGACTTATAAATTTTGTTTTTTGTTTCTCAATTTTAGAGAGGGCCTGATGAGAACCTACACAATTAGATAGGACATGCTCATACCAGTTCACTTTTATTTTGATCTCCTAATTCTTTAGCATGATTAGCCAAACCCCCTACCCACCCCTCCCTAAGACAGCCCCCTGGATAGCCCCCTCCCTACTCTTGGACAATCCCCCCTCCCACCACTCCACATGCATCCCCCGTCCCTCATCTTGGAAAATCCTCCCCCCCCTTGTAGCCCTCTCCCTACCACTGGATATCCACCCCCTCCCACCAGTCCACCTGCAGCCCGCATCCCTCCTCCAAGAAAACCCCCTCCCTGCCCTTCCATCCCCTCCCTTTCCTAGGACACCCCCTCTTCTCCTGGACACCCCTCCCCTCATAGACACTCCCTTTCATCCCTCTCCCTACCCCTGGATACCCCCACTCTACCTGCAACCCCTCCCTCCTCCTGGACAACCCCCCTCTCTCTCCTTGTAGCCCCCTCCCTTTCCCTAGACAGCCCCCTTACCACCTCCTAGACAGCCCGCCCCTCCCCTACTGCACACCCCCTCCGTCCCCACCCAGAGACTGCCCCCCTAGACAGCCCCTATCTACACCTGGACAACCCCCCTGTAGCCCCCTCCCTCCCATCACTCCACCTGAAACCCTCCTCCCTCCCCCTAGACAACCCCCCCCCCCCCCCATGCAACCCCATCCCATTCCTTGGATATCACCCTTCCCAACTCCTGGATTGCCCCCCTCCTCTCATGGACAACCCCCTCCCCTCCTGGATAGCCCGTCCAATCTGGACAACCCCCACTCTCCCCTCCCCAAGAAAACCCCCTAGACAGCCACCTCTCTACCCTTGGACACCCCCTCCCCTTGCAGACCCCTCCTTCCCACCACTCCACCTGCAACCCCCTCCCTCCCTTGCATCCCCCCTGTCATTCCCTGGACATCCCCCTTCCAACCCCCTTGACATCGCCCTCCCCTATTGGATAGACCCCCTCCCCTCCTGGACACCCCCTCCACTCCTATACACCCCTCCTTCCTGGAAAACTCCTTCCCTCCCCTCCCCGAGACAGACCCCCTGAATAGAACAACAACATATTGTTTTGAAAATCTATAGTGAACTAGAACCAACAAAAACCAAATGATATCATTGGACAATGAATGAAAATTGACTACAAAACTATCAATGAAAATAGTAATAATAATAATAATAATATATTTTAGTGGGTATGACCAAATGAACATATTGTCATAAAAACATTTCTGATACAAAAAGAAGAATAAAACCTTGAAATTTTCAGAATTAAGCCATTATATCCAAAATTTAAGCTCTCACATTGCACCAGATGCTGTGGGATCAAGAGCAGCAATGGTCGGAACATGAGTTAATGGGCCAAGAGGAATACTAAAAACACACCACTAACATGCTGCGCAGCATGGAGGAAGAGTCGAAACAAGAGGGGGAGCAACATTCATTGGCGATGATAATGACTGAGATGTAGGTAAAGGAAGACGATCAGTTGATCCTGGCTACAAAGGATACTAACATGTTCTGATGGAGATGGAAATAGGGAGACGAATGGGAGAGATTTGATCGGTATTCCAGTCGCATCATTGGAGGAAAATGCGATTGAAACTGAGCAAGAGGATCCATATACACTTTTTTTTCCACGGTACCATGTGCGGAAGTCAGAAAATATGGTGAAACTGGAAAAGAATGCATTTGGACTGGAAGAAGCTACGATAAACAATGATCGGTCAACAGTGATCATGGATGATATAGTATAGAGGTGATAAAAACATGGATAATGTGATCATAGTCTCATGTGATGGGAACCATGTTTCCCAAGTAACTGAAAAACCATTGTTCGGTTAAAGGGAACTGAGGAGACGGGACACATGAGTGGAAGCATGAAATAACATATCCATAAAAGATGTTTACAATGTCATTCATACAGTAGAATACTATAAATCAGTATTTTTTTATCAAGTGGTACCATCTGACGTTCTTGTTCAGAGGAAAAAACCCCATTAATGGAACCACACAATTACTCTTGAGACAATGAACTATAAGAGCTTATTATTTTAATCACTTGGGAGAATTTTTTGGAAAAAACATTTCAATTTTTTTTGGCTTCTACAACCTACATTTGAGTGATTTCTAGTCTTATATTTTGGGATTTTATTCTAGTCTATGATGGAATAAATGAAGATATTAAAGTCTATTCAAAGGCAACATGTTGATCTTGTTAAAGGATCAAAAAAGTATTTTATCATGTTTTCTGATCTTCCTCGATGCTCTGGTTAACATCATTGTACCCCTCCCTACCCTTGGACAACACCACCCCCCCACCACTCCACCTATAACTCCCCTCCCGCCTCTTGGGAAACCCCCTCCCTTCCCTTGTAGCCCCCTCCCTTTCCCTGTACAACCCACTTCCCACCCCCTGGACAACCCCCTCCCCTCCTGGAAAACCCCCTCCCCTCTTGGACAACCCCCCCCCCCCAATCCTGGAAACCCCCTCCTTCAAGAAAAAACCCCTCCCTCCCCTCCCCGAGATAGCCCCCAAGACAGCCCCCCCCCCCCTCCCACCACTCCACCTACAGCCCCCCTCCCTCCTCCTGGTCAACCCCCTCCCTCCCCTTGCAGCCCCCTCCCTTTCCCTAGAAAACCCCCTTCCCACCCTTGGACAACCCCTTCCCCTCCTAGACAGTACCCCTCTCCTCCTAGACACCCCCTCCTCTTCTGGACACCCCCTCCTTCCTAGATAACCCCCCTCCCTCCCTTCCCTGAGAGATCCCCCCTGAACATCCCCCCTCCCACCACTCCACCTGAAACCCTTCCCTCCTCCTGGATAACCCCCTCCCTCCCCTTTCATCCCCCTCCATTTCCCTATACAACCCCCTTCCCACCTCCTGTATAGCCTCCTCCCCTCTTGGATAACCCCCTCCCCTCCCAAACACCCCTCCACTCCTGGACAACCCCCTCCTTCCTGGACAACACCCTCCCTCCCCTCCTCGAGATAGCCCCCCTGGACACCCCCCTCCCACCACTGCACCTGAAACACCCTCCCTCCTCCTGAAAAACCCCCTACCTCCCCTTGAAGCCACATCCCTTTCTCTGGAAAGCCTCCTTCCCACCCCCTGGATAGCCCCCTCCCCTCCAGGACAACCCATCCTCCCCTCTTGGACACCCCACTCACCCACCCACCAGGACACCCCCTCCCTCCAGGACACCCCCTCCCTATTAGTTCTTCAGTGTATACCCATTAATAACCTCTTTATCCAACTATATTTTCATTATCTATTTTTTAATAGAATAGATATTATTCATACACCATCATTTCATTTTATTAATTATAAAATCATATATATT
The DNA here is from genome assembly GCA_963277665.1 of Viscum album. Lineage (NCBI taxonomy): Eukaryota > Viridiplantae > Streptophyta > Magnoliopsida > Santalales > Viscaceae > Viscum > Viscum album. The sequence goes on from OY728152.1 coordinate 1,405,137,129, forward strand.
TTTGAAGAGACACAGTTCCACAAATCAAGGAGAAACACAAAAAAAATATTTTGGAGGAATAAGAATGAAATTTCAGAAAATTCTGATGTTAGAATGCTAATGATGCATATGTTGGGTCTTTATGACAATAAATAAAATATATTTGGCCTCAAATTGAACTAGAATATAATTCTTAGGCCTTTACATGAGCTAGGAATTTGTTTGGTTGGTTGGAACTTTTGATGCCTCACTACGAACCCACTTCCGGCTACTCTATAAGAGATCTACTCATTGTATATTATCAGTATTGAATGGAATTTAATGGATCATTTTATCGACACCCCCTAAATTCTAGACACATGGCCTCCCTCCCCTCCTGGACACCATACTCATGGACTCCCCCCTGGACACCCCCTCTGTTTTGGACACCCCCACTCCTAGACACCCCCTGGATAGCCCCTCCCTTCGGGACACCCTCCACTCACCATCACACTTGGACACCCCCTCCCTCCTAGACACACCCCCTCCTGGACACCCCACACTCTTGGACACCCCCTTCCTCCAAAACACCCTCACCCTCATATAAGGAAACAAAAAATAGAAAATTGAAAATCCACGATATTAGTTCCCATCAGGCCTTTAAGATGCTTGTGAGTGGACTAAATGATAATGAATTGGTCAAGTTCCACACTATCGACCAGAGTAGTCCAATGAGTTATGATTTTCTAGAAAGGCGAATCATTTCAAAAACCATTCTTCTTAATCTACTAATATGAAACATAACAAAGGTTGATCATATATTCTCAATAACTATAAAAAAGGGAGATATCAATGATCATATATGGATAACATAAGTAGTAGGAATTCACTTCCATCCTATTTGTATACAATCTTTCATAAAGTATTATTCCCATTCATTTCTAAGAACATCTATATCATCTTGTGAATATGAGTTTTAGCGACAGTCATGGTAGTACTGAAAAAATATAAATACACAAAGTATTAATAAATATTTTAAATGAACTTGTAATTTATTA